>OU696476.1:4342500-14342500 GCA_916048165.1 Spilarctia lutea
AACAAAATTAACTTATTTACGAAAACTTAACTAGGGTAGTACAATTATATATTTTAATATTTATTTCATACTAATTTTTAATTGATTATAACATCGGAATGGTAGGTGCTCCTAGACCCTGGAGACCTTTGTTCAGTAGTGGACGACGATAGGTTGGTTTCATTATAATGAAGCTATTAACCTACTATCTTTTTATAAGTACTGCTTAAAAATGTAAAAGGCATAAATATGATACGTGTACTTGAATATTTTATCCGTTAGATAACAAAATCTATAAAGTTATTTGCTTTTATCGTCCTTTCTCATAGTTCTTTTTCACTGTTAATTTTTTTTTTTTTTTTAATCGAATTGCCTTTAATATTCCTTTCTGTGATTTGTGTCCGTTTTACTTATACATAGAAGACAACACACTATCGAAGTCGTCACTTTCACTCCACAAATTCAAGAATGTTTTAGCTTGCTAATCTTTTATGCTTTCTTTCCTTTAATAGCACAACGAACAAGGATTTCGTCACTTAATCCGCACCTTCTTCCGGTTTTCGAATGTGACGGATACAGTGAGTGTAGTTTTGAAAGACGCTCCTAATAATAGAAGATTACGATTATGTATTCTCTTAATTGCGGCCAGTTTAGCATTTGGACCAACGTATGGTAAGAATAACCAATTAACTTTACTTTATGTCCTTTGATTTCATTAAAAATGATGATGGTAAAATACTTCTTTAGTAGATACAATTCTGAAACCAAGTTTATATGACGAAGAATATTGAGCTTTCCTTGATCAATAACTTAATACAGCTACTTTAGTTTTTTTAATTATAATCAGTCTTGCATTCCCCGTTCTCACCCTTGTAGATAAAGAAAATTTAATTTCTTTGACAACAAATTCCGCATGGAAAATAAGTTGTAAATAGTTATTAATATGTCATATAAGTAGTAAAATTAAATGTATTTATTTCAGGTGAAATGACCATTTTGTACATGAATGTGAGATACCGATTTGGATGGGATGAAATTAAATTTAGTATGTTCGAGAGCTACAATTTAGTGACCCATTCTATAGGTGCGTTTTATATTTGATATCATCTTTTTTTTTTCATTTGCCCCTAACCATTCTTCCGTTTTTATAAATGATACATTTTTCTTCTCCTTTGTCTTTTCAAATAATATGAGACAAAATTACCAAAAAAACTAAGAACTAGTCAAGCTTGTTAGCGCTTTAGTTGACTTAATATTCATGAATGATAGAATAACAGTATATTAACCGACCTATGACACTTATCAACGTTTATTTACAATTATGCTGGTCTCATATTGGTCTAAATTTTATGGCAACTATTCTATCTTAAGCACGCCACTAAAACACACATTTTAAAACAAAAAACATAAAATCAGTTAGTTAGTTCGAAGTTCATCGTGAGAAACAATGTAATATGATAATTGTATACGATAGACAAATAATTACATAAAAGATTCCATAATTTCACGATTTAATTTGAAATTGTGAAATTTTGGAATACAAATATTTTTCAAACCATGCTTTACAAATATTTTTTTCAGCAATTTAATATTATCATTTAATAATATACTCTTTCAGGTACAACGATTTCAATAGTAGTTTTCACAAAATATTTGGGATGGCACGATTCCCTGCTGGGCATCGTGTCGGCTTTGAGTAAATTAGCCAGCTCATTTGTCTATTGTTTCGCTAAAACCGGGACGACATATTACTTAGGTAAGTCTACTTGTAAAATAATTATCTGTTATAAGTGTATTTTTACTAAGAACAAAGGCTTTGCGTCTTAACATTAAACATACAAATACTGTTAATGATTTTTTTGTTCAGTTATAAATTTTAGGACAAATACAATCATAAAATCAAATGAAATGAATCAATATTCGTCCATTTCTAGTGTTTATTGATTGAAATACTAAAAATGGACTCTTTGTATTATCAGCTACCTACTAGCGAAAGTCCCGCCAAAATCAGTCGTCAAATCTAGAGATTAGCCGTAACAAACAGACAGACAGACAAGTGTTTAAATACAGGTGCATTTAATAAAAAGCGGTTATTTTAATATTACAAACAGACATTCCAATTTCATTTATTTGTATAGAGTATAGATTTGTATAGGTGAGTGCCACAAGGTAGCACACTAGGACCGCACACTAACCACGGATTGAAATTGTAAGAATCTGTATGCAGCTAGCATTTCTATTAAAACCTATATTCAATGCATATCTTAACATCGAAAGCTTGTTGCCAAATAAAATACGACTAGAGCCAGCCTTGATTGACCAAAAATAATTATATATCTTTCTGCAAAGCGTCTGACTGTATTACAGTAGTTTTTAAACCATACCAAAGAAATAACTTTGAGAAATATTATCATGATGTTTATTTATTTAAAAACTATGTGAACATAATGTTAAATGGTAGACTTAATGCTATAGACATTCTCTACCAGCCTACTGTTATGTGGAGAGAAAATGAATGAGAATTTTTCTCTCAATCATTTTCAAGTATCAATGAATCAGTGTGAGTTTTTCACACATGAATCACTCATACATTCAGTTTTGAGCATGTATCTGTTTAATCTTTGAATAAAACTTTTAAATACTTGAGGGTAGCTTAAAAAAACATATCCTGTTCTTTCTTCATTGCAATTTAAAAGTGTTGTATTATAATTAATTTATAATAATTACCACTAAGATATAGTATGCTATTTTTGAAAAAAGAAAATTTTAAGTGACAATTTTTATTTCCATTTTAGCACCGTTGATTGATATTCTAAATGGGACTTAATTTTTGGCAATGAGGTCAATAATTTCTAAACTAGTAGAACCACATGAATTAGGTAAGTTTTGTCATAACAGATTTCTGGCTTTATTTTTTTAAGTAACGTAAATGGACTCCGATGTGTATAACGTAAAGATAAGATCATCCGTTTAGTTGCCAGCATTATTTTTTCATATTGACGTGGTGGAAAATCTGGTCGGATCTCCGGACTCTCGGGGACCCCGGAGTCAGGAGTATGTGCCATTGTAGCTTACATATTTTAAGGTGGCCGAAAAAAGTCAGTAGAGTTTAAGTCGAGCCCGTCTTATTTTGGCAAAAAGACACGCAGGGAAATGAAGTCTATGCGTCCTACCTGACAAGAAATTAACTTGAAGGTGATGTGTCAAATACTACAAAAAATATAAATGCAATTAAAGAAATGGAAAGAACCATCGTACCTATCGCTTCATATATTTGATGTTACTGGTATTTTCTTTTGTTTTGCTTTTGACAAAAATGCTGTTAATCCGATACTAAACCTATAAAACGCTTATCTGATTTATAATTCGTTGGAACTATAGAGAATAATAAGGGCATTTAATACGTATACTTGATTTTACCATGGCTATACTGAGAAGTATATGCCGGTCTACTTACATTAAAATACTTGCACTGGCATTTATTCATCAAGCCTTTACCGCATGAGATAAACGATTAAATTTGACAGTTATTTTTGGACATTTATGAGCCTGCCAAAGTGACTCTATTCTGCCTGATGAAAAGCATCAGCAGAGTCTAAAAGTAGTGGCCACCATACCCATTGCAAATGCACTTGTGCTTATTTTTATGTTGTAAGCACTTACTAAGACAGAATTTCAGGAGTTTACCCCAAATAGGGTAAAATAAGGGATGAACAAATATAAATTCGTCATTTTTCGAAGACAGAAACAACAGCTGATCAAGAAGGGTTTAATAAAACATTTTTAATTTCCATTTTAGGTAAACTCAGTTCCTTGGTTGGACTGGTTGAAAACCTGGTACCTTTAATATATATACCGCTATATCTAGGAGTGTATTCAGCTACAATGGAAGTTTTGCCTGGAGCAGTGTATTTGCTAGGATCTATACTGATGCTGCCTGCTGTTGCAGTGCTCATGTGAGTAAAATATTGTAACTAATATTAAAATTAAAAGCTGATTACTTTATTTACAGTCATGGAACTATCTAATATAATACGAGCAAATCCTCAATTGCAAATTTAAATTCTAAATTCTTCAATGATTGTCTTTAATGTTTTAATCTATAAAACACAATAATGTATTATTTTCTTTAACATATCATAATGAAAATAATATCCTATTACCGTACAAATTTAAGTCAAAATAGTCAAGTATGCATTTCAATTTTTGGTCATTGCTTTGTATTTTGAGATCAAACAATAAAATCAAAATTTGTTTTTCAGCTACCTATTCTACGAACACAGGAAAAAGTTGAGAAAATTCAAATCTAGTCAAATAGGTTACATAGAGGTCAATGCTTAGAATGAAAAACTGATTCCACTTCTTCTATACCTACTTAAATGATTTATTAGATTCTGCTAATGCTACAAGAAGTCTCAGTGCGATTTCAGCATCTTATATTAACTTAAATCCGCCTAACTATTCTATTGAAAATTTTGTTATTAGAAGATAGAACTTTATGAAATGCTTAGTGACTTTCAAAAACTATTACGGGAATATATTATTCTATACTGTATGTTGAAAAATTGTTTTGCTTGTTGTGTATATTTATACACATTTATATTTATAATGCATGTTAGTTAATGGGCTGTTTAATGGTAGCACGTCTAGATTAATCTATAAATTATGTACATATGTTCATTATTTAGATAAATTATATATAATACTTAAACTTTTAGGTATTTAGTCATAAAATGTGTAATACTATATTGATATGTAAATATTTAATTCATATATGTAATGAATTTATTACCAAGTAATGAATTATTAAAAAAAACCGATTGCATCAATATCTGCGGTCTTTATTAAATTAATTGAAGAACTAAACTTTTTATTTTGTTTTTTTTTTTAAATTTCATGGACCCATTATCACTCTTGTGACTAAGACGTATTTATTGACACCACTCACATAAAAATACGACAAGCCTAGTTTAGGCTTTAGGGCGTGCCAAAGAAATAAACATACATCCATACGTAGAGGACAAATGTCATGTCCCTCCAACACACAAAGGGAGGATCCTCCGACCAGGCGAGGTAATCATGCCTGGCGATCCACTGCCCATAAGTTGATGTTCGGAAGGTTGTATATATGATAATCGGCGCGAGAATTTCTACCGCGCGATTCAGGATTGGTAGTTTCTTCGTGTTGTACGTTGCTCCGTAGTTCAGTGTATCTGCGGTAGGTTTTATTGTATTTGGTCTCTTTTTCTCAATTGTAATAAACTCTCTCATTTCAATAAATCTCTTTTTAAAGAAGTCAATAACTTAAACATCTCGTTACTGAATTATAAAAGAAATGTTATTAAAAGCTTTGCTCGAATGAGTACATGTTTGCGAATCAATGGGTACCGTAAAAGTACCTACACATTCTCAAACTCAGCGATTATAAAATATAAAATTTATGTCGTGCATTCCTACTAAGATTACTAGCTGTAAACTTTCATTTGTATTATACGCATATCTTGACATACAAACATATACTCCCTCTCATAATTGACTCTCCTTAGTCTTTGACCACAACATACCACTCCCCCCATTCGCTCTCCCCATCCCCCAAAGGTCGGCAACGCACTTATGACGCTTTTGGTGTTGCGGGTGTCCATGGACGGCGGTAATCGCTTACCATCAGGTGATGCATCTGCTCGTTTGCTCCTTATTCAATAAAAAAAAAAAGTTTGTAATCTGTTCTACAGTCCTACTTAATATAATAACACATATCAGTTTTTCATGACTCTAAATATGTAACACATTACTTTTCGTTAATAAAAAGAAGGTAACCCGACTGAGTGATTTTCGGGGGTATCATGCTGGGTTCCATTGTTTATTATTATCCATTTTAAACAATATTAGTAAATACCTATTGGGCGTATACTTATCTATCTCTGACGTATTTATATTTATTGTCAAGTCATAGCTGGAATGCTGTTTAGCAGTAAAACAGTAAAAAAGTATTTTTGCTTAGAAAAAGTCGATAAATCTCAAGAGCAGATTGTTTGGCATTTTTTGCACGTATTTGGTACGTGAACTACATAATGTTTTTAACTCTATTTGCTTAGCATATCATCAACATTCGTTTAATGCTACAATTGAATTGAAAGATTTTTTAAGTCAGAGAAAAAGTTAGATAAATTGATTTGAATCAAATCAAATTTTAGTCCGATCTCGATCGGTTAAAATTGTATTTCTTAAGAAACTATCATACTGGCAGTTGACACACAATTATGCTAAACATAAAAATCGGCCATGTGCCAGTCGGACTCGCGCAAGACAGGTTCCGTAGCATTATCTATACATTTCAAGCGTATACCTGTTGCGGATAACAATACCTGTTTGTTGTTTGGAAACCCCCTTAAATATTTAGTTTATTCTATTTTTTAGTATTTGTTGTCATAGCCGCAACAGAAATACATCATCTCTGAAAATTTCAACTGTCTAACTATTACGGTTCATCAGATACAGCCTGGTGACAGACGGACAGACGGACAGCGAAGTCTGAGTAATAAGGTCCCGTTTTACCCTTTGGATATGAAACCCTAAAAAGTAATGAAAATAAATGGGTTTCGCTTTAACATGCTAAAAAAGATGTAGATGCTGAGATGAGATAATAATACGGCTGAGAGCATTGTTAAGTTAATGCAAAACATCCATCTTAATCTGACTCATTCACTGTAGATGAAGATCATTTTCATTACATCGTAGTAAAACAACAGACAGGTTAATGATGTCTTGATTATATGCTTTTCATGGTACATACTTTTAAATAAATACATCTTTTAATGTTTTAAAGCGAAACAATTTATTTATTTGGTTTTGGACAGTTCATTAATCGAATAAGACTACAGGCTATATGTGCACACTATAATAATACAGAACCGACTTTTTATTAAAAACTTGATTCGTTTTGGGACACAAACAAGCGAATAATATTTGACATTCACGTTTGATCCCCGTTTTCTTCAAATATGTATAATTTATTGAATATCTAGACAGACAGAAATATAACAAGGCCTCAAAGTTTTGACTGAATAGCCATTGCTGTGACTAACTTAATGTTTTTTAATAATTAGGTAAAAAGATGCTAGATAGTAGCAGTAAGTATTTACAAATATATCATTAATAAATTTTAGCATATAATGTCAGATAAGGTACATAAATATATTATGCTGAAATCCTGTAAATGCATTTATGGCTTTTACATATTCAAAGATTGTTTATTCTTTTTATCTCTTTTGACATGTATTTCACGTATGTAACAATGTACGTACCTCCCTTCAATTATGTCTTTCCAAACATAAGTACATTCGTAACAACGTCAAAAATCATCAGCCTTGAAATAACTGACATTTAGGTACCTACAACAAAATGATTCCCTACTGGGGCTAAAATTCTTAATAGCGTAATGTTAAGTAGTGCTCACGATAGCATTTGAAACCAACGAAAACTAAAACGTCCGGTTTAATAAAATAAATATTACCTATGTTTAAAATGTATTCTTATCTTAAGTTTAATTTTATATTTAATTTCAAAAAGTAATCATTAAAACAAATACCTATGTTATTTATAAAATAAAATAGAACACGTGACTTTTGTTATTGTACAGTGGACCAAACTGATTCATGACCCCCCTTAGAGTCATTTTCCTACAATTATTCTATACCATTAGGTTGAAATTAGCTTGAACATACATTTCATAAGTGACGAACCATTATCATTCTACTAGACACTGACAAAGCCATGACATAGACATAGACGTATACTATGATAAGTATTGCACGAAAAAGTTTGTTAGCCAGTGAACGTCCTTATCTATAGGTATATTAGGAAAGATTTAATTGTATATTTGTTTGAGACATAGGATTGACTTTATTTCGATATAGCTGACCCCCGCAACCTCGTTTGCGTCTTCTATTGCCCGTAGCGTAAAAAAATTCCCCCGTTTTTTAAACATTCTTCATTGGTGCTCCGCTCCTATTATATAAACGAAAAACGCAAATATCTTACGGAACCCTATTTAATCGGTCGGTAAAAATAAAATCGGTCCAGTACTTTTTGAGTTTATTCGTTACATACAAAAATACAAATCTTTCCTCTATATAATATTAGTGTAGATAGTGTAGATAATGGGTAGACTTGAGGTAGGAGGGTAGAGGTACCGTAAAGGTAGCATAGGGTACTGTAGAACAAAAATAGATAAGCATTTATTTAACAGAACGAAGTCTGTCGAGACAGCTAGTCATACATATTAGTAAAATAAAACAGTAAAATTAGAGACCTTTGTTTATTTCATATTATTAAATTAAAAATAATGGCATTCACTTCGTAAAGCGAATAAAAAAGAAAAAACTTCTCAATTGTTAATTTTTGGGTTATAATGGTTCCAATTGTTTGGGTCTGTAGGATTACTGGTTAAACCTAAAACCGAGTGTAAGCGCCATGGTTTTCAATAACGTCTAATAATCGATTACGCATAGACCCGATTAGACGACTGCAAATGTCACTTCCCCTCATGAAATCCCAGATTTCGTTACAATGCAGCTCGATTGCTTCTTTAGTCCTCTCGTTCCTGTTATCCCACATTTGAACCATCAAACCCCATAAATTTTCTATTGGGTTAAGATCTGGTGACCTAGACGGCCATGGAATGAGAGTAAATTCATCTTCATGCTCCGTAAACCAATTTGAGACAATTCTGGCAGTATGCACTCGACAGTTATCATGAACATAGGAGAATACTGGCACATTTTCACGGGGGTAAACTGTTCGCAAAGTCGGTAACATTGATTCTTCCAATAAATCGACATAGTTGATAGCGTTATGACGAGGAGAAATAGGAACAAGTTCGCCTATGTTTCCAGCATCCATCCATGCCCACATGTTAGCTGAAATACGGCCAGATGATTGGTTAGGCACTACGTGGTCTTATGTGTATCGCGTGTTATCGTAACGCCACAAAGTTAAGCGACCATGTTGAGAAGAGCGAAATGATTTTTCGTCTGTAAAGATGGTGTTTGTCCAGTCGAAATCTAAATAATTACGTGCAAAATTCAATCTCACAGTTCTGTGTGCATCCGTTAAATGAACTTTCTTAGCATGATGTCTGTAAAGCAGCCCAGTGCGGTGCAAATTATTTCTAATTGTTTCTAGACAAACGTCGTAACGTGCTGCAAAATAGCGGGTACGAGTAAAAGGATGTTCTTCGTAATGGTGTTGCATTTCCGTTTTCTGTTGGTTTGTGATTCGACGAACCCCATGATTATGTCGTCGTCGGTCTTCAAGGATACCCTCTTCAGCGTGCCGTCTGATCCAGGTTCTGATCGTATTACGACTTATATTTAACTCACGTGATATTTCTCTAACGCCGCAACCTTGCTCACTGAGCACTACAATCCGAGCTCTTTGTTCTACCAAATTGGCCATTATACGATTCGTTTATAGATATAAATATATTCTTAGATTTTTATTTTAATATTTTCAGATTGACTACTGACTACTTGACATCTTACACATAATGTCATTTCATTTTACAAATTATAATACTTTTTCTTCGCAATGAAAAGAGTTTGGATTATAAACGATTATATTATTTTAATTCAAATAAGACTGCTGTATCAAAAATATATCTTGTTCAGTGGTGACAAAGGTTTAAATTGCATTGACATTTAACCCGTAATGACGCTTTTATGTTTATATCTAAAACGTACTATGTGCAAATAGCGAAGAAAACCTAACTACATTTATGATTACAAAGGAATAATTGTCAAAGTGGGTCACCTTTCAAGTTGGTCGATAGTACAACATTATTTACTGAACACTGTTAACACAATGTTATTAATAATTTGTACATTTCAAACCAGGCTCTATCGCGATAACCTGTCTATAAAAAGATCTAACAGGAAAACTTTAGATGGAGAATAACAAAAGTACCTATGTATATCAAAGTATACAGATGATAGCGTGCTTATTGATAACACATACAAATATTTATGTACACATACAATTTAGGTCCTTTAGCTTGAAACCTTAATGTTCTATACAGCACAATAGCCATTCTCAATTACCAAGAAATGTGTTCGTGTTTCGACGCAGTATATTATCAGTGTTATTTTTTTATATCTGCAAGATAAAATGTTTCAAGTTTCAAAACTCCGAAAGTGGTGAGCAAACGCATTCCTTTTGTTATCGTTATTAACAACATAATAGGAATTAAAAAATCAGTAACAACACAGTTGGTTAGTAAGAAGTAATGCCTCGTTTTCCTAGCAGTTAGCATATACGACTGCCAATCAACTGGTTTCAGGATCCCCGGTCGGCTGAAAGTGTTGTTGACAATTTCGTATAGAAAATTCTTAATATCAGTCCGGAGTATGGAAATTTGATGCTGTTTCACGCCCGTGCCACGGAGAGCATGTTAAGTTGTCGGTCCCGGTTGTCATAAACATCTAAGGCAATTGTTATTGGGAAGTCAGTGCCCTTGTATACACTGACAAGTAGTTCCACGTTCACAGATTCACGAAGTGAACTGAATTCCATAGTTGAATTCAGTTCACTCCGTGGCTCGATCTGATGTCAGTTGCTCCGTGTAAAAACTCAGGTAAAACTGGTTTAAGTTGTAGTCAGTATTTTTAGCCTTAGGTAAGTACTACTGTATAGCTCCATAAATAATATATTATATATATATATATATATATATATATATATATATATATATATATTTATAGAGCTATACAGTAGCCGATGTAGCCTGTGATATTCAGGTAAAACCGAGTAGAACTAGTAGCCGACCCAAAATAATCTTGGGATATAAGGCTAGGAAGAAGACTGTTGTTTTGCTAGGAACCACCTAAAACATGCCTCACAAATTCGGAGCTCTTGTTCTTGTCAAGTACATCGGTGGAATCGAGAATATTCAGAAAGGATTTTTTAGATTTTTGTGTTTTCATCTGAATGCCCCATAAAGCGCAAATTTTATGTGCAAAATATTTCTTATCCAGCCAATTGTAAATTAATCAATTAGTAGATTGTTGTTTTCTTTTGAAAATTGTTTCTAATGAAATTGATTGTCCTCGCCTGTTGTAAAAATTTAAGTTAATGTCCCCCGTAGGTCAGTAAGATTAAATCCACACATTTTTGTCCCCTTTTACTCTTCCAACTACAAGAAGAACTCATTTATCGTATTTATCGTTAGAGCGAGCGGTGACTTCAATAAGTTGTGCAAGGAGTATTATAGTGATCCCTTTAAAACCAAAATTAATATAGTATGCTAATTCTTAAGTTTTTTCAATTATGACATTTTTATAATTTATTTTATTATTTGCTGAACCCCGCGGTGCTACCCGCGGTACGACTATAACCTAGTATCTTTATAAATTGTAGTCTGTGTGTTATTCTTATGTATAAGCTATATTATTGTAAAGTTTTATTAAAATCCATTCAGTAGTTTTTGCGGGAAAGAGCAACAAACATACTCACTTATATACTCACAAACTTTCGCGTTTATAATATTAGTAGGATTGTTTATTGTAAGTGTCGTATTAGTTAGTGTTCCCGAACATTTGTTAATTTATTATGTTGTAATTCACGAAAACCTGTAATTGGCTTGATATTGCATATCAAACTAACCACATTATTTTTATGTAGCTGTTGGTTTTCCAAACCGTAATGAATAAATAAATGGAAAAATAACTTTCACAATGATGCTTATGTGGATGACTAATTAGAGTTATGTCAATAATTGTATTATTTTGTTAAATTTTTATATTTATAGGTATTATTTATATTCCTTGTTCTATTTTGGTCGAAAGAAAAGATAAAGAAACAAATACATTTCAAGTATTTACTATGAGTGAAGATGAAAGTTAACAATCAAAGTTTTATGAAAACATTTGATGTAAGTAAATAGACACAAATATTACCTAAGCATTTTAAAGAACTTATATGTCACTACATTATAGACTACTAGCACTAACGGTGAAGTATACAAAGGAATGCCATTGGCTCCTTTGATTCACCTTATCTCGAACAACTCGATACATCGAGTCTGCAAATATTGTAACGGATTAAATATTATATATTATCTAAGCATCAGAGCAAATAGTTAAAATATAAAGAGACGCAATCCGTTATAGTTAATTATTTTATATATTAGTCTTACTACTGATACCTGATAGACAACACAGTTTAGGACGAACGAATATGAGTGTTCACGTAGATTTAAAAGGAGAAATGACTCCTGTTGTAGAAAGCAAAGAACTGCATGAAGATGGTGAAAACAATGATTCAAGTGATGAATCAATGCCACTTAAAGTACCAACAGAAACAAATAAAACGCTGAAACTTAAACCAGAAGTTAAAAAAAAGTTGACTCTTAGAGAAAAATTAAAAGAAATCAAAGCCAATATCACAGTGGAACCAATAATGGCTTGTTACATCATGCCCAGTGTTCTTGCGTCTTTAGCAATCCAAAATTTAAATTTAGAAAAAGCGTGTAGGGTTAATTTGAATTTTACTGATGAAGTTTGTACTGCATTAAATTTGAGACAAACTGAAAATTATACCCTCTACGAGGATGAAGTTCAAAGACTGATTGCCAGAGTTCAAGCTTGGAAGAACATTGTTCAGACCACGATTCCTGTGTTACTGATTCTTTTCGTCGGAGCCTGGAGTGACAGAACTGGAAAAAGAAAAGCATGCATTTTAATGCCAATTGTGGGTGAATTTCTTTCATGCATTGGTTTCATAGTAAATACTTATTATTTCTATGAGTTGCCTGTTGAAGTTGCGGCACTAAGTGAGTCTTTATTCCCTGCTCTTACTGGAGGATGGTTTACGAATTTCATCGGAGTGTTTAGTTATATAGGTGATATAACGACCACAGAGAATAGAACTTACCGAGTTGGGATGGTGAATATGTTAATGTCGTTGGGTTATCCTATTGGGAGTGCTTTAAGCGGTGTGATACTATCATGGGTTGGCTATTACGGAGTATTTCTTATATCAGCTTCTTTGTATCTCTTCAGTTTATTGTATGGTTATTACTATTTGGAGGATCCAAAGAGAAAAACGGAAGATAAAAAAGTAAGTTAAAATTGGTTTCACCTACCTTGTATCTAATTATGGTGTGATTCTTTACTGGTTAATCGTTAGACAAGTTATTTTAAAGTTATGAAATAGTAATATTTTTCACAGGCAATGTATTGAATAACTTTTAAAGTGATATCATAAACTTCGTTTCGTTTTTATTCTCAGAAGACGATTCAGCTGAACTTAAACATTAATTAAAACTTACTAATGAACTTTATAAGTTAAATTAATTTAAAATCAATAGTCCTTAATTTTATTAATTAAAAAGTGTGTTAGATAGTTGTTCATTAAATAAAACAAGTTAACACTGACTAAAATAATGACAAAAAAAGAATCATTATTATTGTAACACGACAATGTGGTAAATGTACGTACTGACGTAAAGAAATGTTTAGTTATTAATAAACAAAAGAAGTTAGACTTGTTAGCTAACAAAAGAGAAAGAAGTGGTTCTCAACTCGACTGTAGTTTTTTTATGTTCGTTAGAACTCAGAACTTTCGACTAGGTGAACCGATTTTGAAGATTATTTTTTTATTTGAAAGCTGGTGCTTTACGTGTAGTTTCATTTCTATTTGGTACAGCTCTTGAAGTCAGTTTGTTTTGTTAAAAAAAAATAAACTCTCATCTCCGTATTAAAAATGTTTGTTATAATGATTTCTACAATATTATCAAATTATCATTACAAATAAAATCTGGTACTAATACCAAGTACGAAACTACATTTTATGATATTTATTTTAAAGTACGTTATATTGTTATGGTTCCTTCATGAACAGCTTGTTCTTCTACGCTGTTGATGAAAGTGGTTGTGGCAGTTGTATTTAGTATGGTTTTACCATTTCATCGTTTAAAAACTAAGCTTGTCTAACATCCATAATTATTATTTTACAGATTCAAACGGAACCCAGTATAGGATTCTTTCGTGAATTTTTTGACTTATCTTTGGTGAAAGAAACCTTCAAGGTAGCGTTTAGGAAAGGCAAAGGCAACAGGAGACTCAGGGTCTCATTACTGTTATGTTGCGTATTTGTTATCTTTGGACCTTCGAATGGTAAGTTAAAATATACTACAGCTTTTATGTTTTATGTAAATTAAACTTGTTTCTTGAGATCAGGATGGCAAAAACTCGGCAGAATTTTAAGTATTTGTTACGGCAACATTTTATAAATACATTTTGGGTTCCACCACTATCTTATTCTCTCCCCTTCTCAAATTTATATTATGTATATTTATGTATGTCTTCATATATGTGTGTTGTATATATTACACTTATGTATTGTGTATTAGTATTATATTTTTATATGATATAAAATGTCTACGGCATTAAGCCCGTTAAGGTGGGCTAACATCTATGCATAAAGTTAAAATAAAACAAACAGTTCGAGAGGAGATTTGCCACTTTGATTAGTGTATTTTACAATGGTGAAACTTATACCTATTTTTATATTAATGTGAAGTAGCAAAGTGTGTATGTGTGTAATTTAAAAGTTTAATACGTTTTGAAAGCTCGACCTGAATGATGGCTTACCGGTAATCGGTGTTAAGTGTTAATAAACTATTTCGTTGCTTTTCACTAAGTGAGGGAGATTATCGGAACCTAAACCCTGAACTGCCTGATTTTTACTGTGTAGAATCAGAAAACAGCGATGCACTTTTGTTTTTGAGGTGAGGGCGCCAATGGGCAGCGAGTCACTTTATGATATAATCTGTAAGTCCATTTGACCCATATGCCATAGAAAACTCAGAAGTCATAGATATAATTTATATTTCAGAAGAAAAATATTGATAAAATCGACAATAATGTGAAAAAAAACCACTACCACGAAAGCTGCTAGTCATAACAGTTATTTTTATTGGCTTTTTAACGAGTAATTCATTTCAACATCTCTTTTAAGTAAATTACTATATTTTAATAATAATATAATAATAAATATACCAGACATCTAACACACAACGCCATCTAGTCCCAAGCTAAGCAGAGCTTGTGTTATGGGTACTAGACAACTGATATGAATACATATATACTTTTTTTTTGTAAATACATACATATTATACATAGAAAACTCTCAAAACTCAGAAAAAAATATTTGCAGATCATACAAACATTTGGTCCGACCCGGGCATCGAACCCGAGACCTCAAGCTTAGCAGTCGCATACGCTGCCACCGAGGCAGGCAGGCATTTTATTAATAAATACGTTCCAAAATGATAAATTATAGTGTATTCTTAAGAATTTTTCATGTGTTAAATCTTCTCACTTAAATACAACAAACACAACAGAATAAAAATAGTTATTTCGTTTAATATTAACAGATTGTTAGCCGATAGACGTGTCAGTAGCCAACAAGTGTCAGAATGTTCCGATAAAAAGGACGTGCCAACATTAAAACGGAAGCTGTCAAATAATATCGGCTTTTGTGTTTTATGGTACATCATAGATCGTTTATATTTACTTTTTCATTCGACGAAGAAATATTAAACATTTCATTTTATCTTTCCATTCTTTATTCATTTACTAGCTGACCCGGCAAACTTCGTACTGCTATATTTTCTTTAGTAAATTTATTCTAAATTTCTGAAAAACTTATTTTAGTAATTATTCCCGCTTCAGTTTTGTACAGGTAGTGTAAAATAATATTTTAAGGTTATCTTTAATTTACTTCTATACAAACTTTGTCGTAACTATAACGAACACACAGAAAATAATTATCTTGGTATTTAATGACCGACTGCCTCGTTAGTCTAGCGATTGGAGTATGCGACTGCTGTTCATGAGGTTTTGGGTTCGAACCCTGGGTCGGGCCTACAAGTGTTATTGATTTTTTCTGATTACAGAAAGCTGTTATTAAAACAGCTCGAAGTTGAGTTGGGATCTTAAGCTCCGTGCTCAGAGAGCACGTTAAGCCATCGGTCCTGTACCTGATCTCTCCCCGGTCGTATCGGATAACAGTCCCAGACCGAAGAAGAACACCTATGTTTGCACACACACATGTGCACTACAATATGTGTTACGTAGTTGGCTAGTCTTCGCTGAGACTGGCCGCCATGACGACAATCGGCTAGGAGAACACACACACACACACACACACACACATTTAATGACATAAAAAAAGAAAAGAAGTAGGTCAAGTTTAGAAGGGCTTAACATTGTAAGATAATAATAATGTATACATAGTGTAATACTTACGTGTATGCATTATAAAGATTATGTTCATAAATTTAAACATGTCTTTATAACAATAAAATAGACTAGCGACCTTCTCGCACCGGCTTACTGGTTAAGCACACATCTTATGCGTTTGTGTATTTTTAGAGTAGTGTCACTAGTGTAGTACTAGTGTGTAGTGTTTATTGAGTTCAAATAATATTTATATACATAAAAAATACATTTGACGTAATAAGATGTTTACACTACTTTAATGTTTTCAACATAATTTGACAGACATTTTCAATTAATTATACCATCATATGCCAACGAATTACAGAAAATCTTAACATATTAAATTCTTAAGCTTTCCTTATGAATCTATTGGTATAAATTAAATAAAAGTCCGACCAGACGTTTTTGAATTTTTTGCCACAAGACAGACACTCACGCTGTTCTAAAATATACGTCGTAATGATAATGATACATAAATTTTGGATGAATTATGAAGAAGTAGACACAATCACAGAACAAGAACATCATTACATAATCTATTATCCCGAATGAGAATAGAATCTCATGACCAGTGTTAGTATCTACTCAGCAGTTAGTATCATTAAACACTATACTTATAAACACTAGTCAAATATAAAAGATAAACTTATCAATATAATATTAGCACTAAGAACAAGGACCTTACAGGGTTCGGTGCAAAATTTTCTATACGTATAGTAAAAAGTACATTTGTCTTGATTACGCCACTTTTGATAGCATATCTTATTTAATATACCTACGAATCTATTGACATAAGTACAATATATGCCTAACACTTATATGATAATAACATACAACAATTTCTCCTAAAACATTATTACTTTATTAAGTAATTTAACAGTTTCATCAAAGGCATGGGAAACAATATCTTCTAAAAAATTCATATTTTCGAAGAGAATGCTTCATTTTTTCTACCGTCTAATTTGAATAATTCTCCATAATAAAACGAAATTCTTACGATTCCCCGGTGCCATTTAAAGTGTTCTGGGGCACAACTGAAGAATGAGGGCATTAAAAAGCCAGGCGTATTTATTACGACACACACTCATACCGCAAATCTTTTGTTATTTCAAAACAAAGTTTTTAAAACAAAATTTACTCAAAGAGCTTTATTAAAATAACCCCAGAAATATTTTTTTTTTTAGTTTTAATCTAAAGATCTGAAAACTATATTGCAGCTATTTATAAACTTTCAGCTTTCCAATTATGAAAGTAGGCACGTAAAATCCTTCTTAAAAAGTTATAAAACTGTTTTTATCGTATACCTAGTCAGCTACTTTAAAAAAAAGTAAGAGCAATGTTAAAAATTAAATAACTACCCTTAACAACAAGTTTAGAGCTCAAAGAGTCAAATTTTAGGATCATTATCACTATTAAATAATTGCTAGCCTTTGCACCAGTATTTTATTTGAAGCAACGGATAACTCAATTAACTTCCTGATGTGTTTTTAAAAGAGATTCTGTCGGTTTTGATAAATAATTTCATAAATCTTTTAACATAATAGGTGGAAGAGCTATTTTTAACTCAAACATATTAACTATCTGATAACTGAATACTTCCTAAGTTAGGTATTTAAAACCGGTATAAACTATATTCTTAAATACCCATTAAAAAATAACCTCATTCTTATCATATAATAGTACAGATTAACGCTATATTAATAATATATAATAAGTGTTTAATCACGGCTTAGGTTATGATATTGTCGAGTTTCTAATCAGTTTTTCTTTTATACCTATGTTGCTTTACCTTACCTTACCGTAATACTTACGTTCTAATAAAACTATTTTGATCTTGTCGCTGAGCTCGACCATGTTCTGAACCGCATTTCTCAATGGGGCTGCGAGAATATGGTCGAGTTCAGCTGAGAGCCGAATTGTATCTAGATCTGTTCTAAAAAATTAAGTTGAAATGATTTCAATCTAATTTTTGATGTTATCAGGTCACACGACTCCTCAATAGTTACAAGTCGAGCCGAATTGTCACAAGAGTCTTAGATTTAAGGGAAGAAAGCTTGGGTCGCCTAATCAATGAAAGATCTGCTTTACACCGATTTTCTGGAAGGCCATGGTATCAGAAGTCTTTATCAGTCATAGGCCTCTCCCCGTGAAAGGAGGTTTCGAACTCCTATACCCGCTGGCCAGACGGAGTGATATAGGATTAATTTAAAGTTTTCCTTATATTTGCAGTAATGTGCTCCTGTGTAATTTACACCCGTAGTCCCTTAATCCGTCACTATATGGCCATACATGCTTAAGTACTTAATACTCTTCTGCGAATGATTGAGGAACTTCGCATCCATTCTCATAAACATTTGTGTCATAAATATTATAACATTTTTCATTACCTATTCTACAGACCTAAAATGTATTTATGTTTCAGGGGAATTCACGGTTCTTTACTTGTTTACGAGGTACAGATTCAACTGGGATGAAGTCCAATTCAGTATTTGGTCTACATATGCCATCGTTACCAATTTAATAGGTAAGTTCCAAATAATTTAATTTAGACGTAGTCACACGCATTAAAGTTTAAATTCAAATAAAAATAATCATATTCAAGCTTATTTACATGATTTTTTGTAAAAAAAATTGTCGGCTGTCGGCCCTCCATTACCTCATAAAGCTACATTTTTATCTTTTATCATGATGAACGACAAGTATTGAATAAACACACAAACCGCAACCTAGTTAGTTCTGTAAATTAAGATTCTATAACACAAAATATAAAATCTTTAAGAAATATTACTTAGTTATTTCAATATGTTGGATGTACCTATAGCCGATTGAAATGATTTTCCTAAAGTCTGAACCACTGAGTTACTAATTCGTTTTCAACTAATAAATTATTATTCCAGGAACCTACTTCTCAATAATCCTGTTTACTAACTACTTAAAGATGGATGATGCACTTCTTTGCATCATATCAATGGGTAGCAAGATTCTTGCCTCTTTTGCCTACGCCTTCGCTAGAAACAACCTGGAAATTTATTTAGGTAAGAAATATAGGTATTCATATATTCATATATTCTCAAAACTTTAATACGGTCACTGCCGTACTAAAAAGTTTTAATTATTTTAAACATAGAACAGAAATATAACAGAGTATAATGAAATAAAATGAATTTCAAAAATCAAATTATTGCAAATGAGACTCTTCAACGGAATAAATAGTCTAAGTTCAAGTCGTGAATTATCTTTTCAAGGTTATATTTCACCATTCTATACACATGACTTGATTCTTTCTTTCTAAAGGTAAATTATATTATCTAAAATTCTCAAACATAAATTCTCACGTACTCTCTCTCTCTTTGCTTGTTATATTTTGGTACGGAGTTTAAACCAAAATATAAATTTACCGTTGCAAACAGCTATAGCTTACCATCATCCAGGATAATGATCTTATCACCAATAGCTTTAAATAATCATATAGCTGAACTTTCCTTAGAAAGAAAGGTAAGTAGTATGTCCTTTAATGGCCATTTAATGATATCACTTACAAAAACATTCATTCTTATATATAATTTAATCACGGAGACGGTCATAGCCTAGTTGCTTAGATTAGAAACAATCACCGAGGGTAAGTAACGACGGCGCGGTCAGTACCTGAATGGGTGACAGCTAGTATCATGTTACCATGAGCGTCTCCGTGATTCACAGTCGGTCCCAGTTGTTATCATAGGTAAGAGTCGTAAAGCTTTGGGTAGCTTGAAAACATCTAATAGCAAGATTACGTAGCCACAACGTTGTGTTGCCAGTCCCCAATCTGCACCCGGCTAGTGTGGGGACGTAAGGCCTTAACCCTCTCCTGAGAGGAGACCCAAGCCCGGCGTGTTGTGAGATGTTATGGGTTGTTGATGATTGATGATTCAATTTGAATTATTAGCAATTTAATATATTAACTTTTTAAAATATGAATGTCAATCATTTTCGTTCATAATTAATCTAATTGAATGTCGAAACTGTTGCAATAACTATTTATTGCAACCAGCCATATTCTCGTACATTACTTTGCTAAGCTCCCAGTCGTAAACACAGAGCCTTCCTCTCAAAACTTGAAGTGTAGTTACAAGTTATTGCTTTCAGGTTTATGTTTAATGAATTAATTCTTAGTTATGGCTCTGTGAACGGTTCATAGCTTTAACTTCAATTGTTGTCAAAATTGTACTTATACTAATTAGTTATGATTTAATATTTTCTGTATTTGAAGAAAATGAAACAGTTGGGAAGCCAATAAGTATATATGCTCGAATTTATTATTTAAATTGTTTAGTAATTGATTTAAGACAAAGGGAAACCCGAACATGCATCTTTGTTTTATGTGTGTCAGTTTCGTTTTATTAAAGTAAAAATAGTTGTATAATATGGTACGCAAATTTGTAAAGAATGGCTCGAATTAAACGTCTCACTACTTAGTTGATTAATACGCAGCATTTCTATCATAAACCACCCGCTGATAGACTTTAGACGTCCTATTTTAGGTAGGACTTAAACCATCTGATTATTCTCCCCGAATCGTTCTAACACCTGTCAGCATGACAGTAATGATGGGTGGTGTGAAAAAGCGTGTCTTCTTTAACCTTATAAAATAAAATTACATGATTTTACATCGAGTGAACATAACTTTAAGTGATCCATTTTCAAAATTAACTTTAATATAAATCCCCGATTCTTAGACGATTGAAAGATGTATGTAACATAATTCAACTAACGTTATACATGCATATTTGTTCTGCCAAATTATTGACATTTGCGTAATCTATTTTGCGTCGTTTTATTAACGATAACGGTAGTAGCTCTGTTATATCACGGGTTATAAAATACTGCGTCTTTGTTTTTAACGCACAAATCGTGTTGTACAAATATGCAATATGACTACCAAATTCACGTGATCACACTGAAGGTGACATTTTTTATCAAATTTAGAAGTCAATTAGTGTCATTACTTACCCTACGCTTACATGAAACTTAATCGAATTTCGCAAACAAATTTCGATTCAATTTCTACGGATCAATTTAAAAATAATAAACAAATATATTTTAAGAGCACGCCTACGAAAGTTGATTACAAACAAACGAGTGAAGCTGATAAAACCATGTCAATTAAATAATTGTTTTTTTTAATAATTTATAATTTTATTTTCCAATCTGAGGTTCACGACCCTTACGGTATTATAAGCGATAGAATTTATTTCATCAATAGAACATTTGTGCAGCTTTTTTACACAATTATCAGTGCCAAAATTTTTATGTAATCAAATTGATAATTTTCTTAAATAGAACTGATGACATTGACGATAACACTGTGTTGTTATCTCGTCTGCATATTACTGTACAAATAATACACTGGGTATCTAAACAAAGAAAATATTGTTAGTACTGAATTAATTGTATGCTTTTAATAAAATCCCAGCTTATTCACGTTTGTTTTGTATTGCTTGCACTTGGCTATATTTATTTTGTATACCTACAAGTTGATAGGACACAACCACAAAATATGATAACTTTGATTTTAGTACTTGCTAAATGGTACTAGTCCCTCCTACAAGCCCACTTCTGTAACTCCTGTACACCAGGATCAACAGCAAAGACCCTCGAACATACTCTAAATGAAAACTTAAAATTGAAACTGCCTTGGAACCCACAACGAACAACAATTATATCGGAAGAAAAATAAAAGAACTTGGAAAAAAATATTCCATAGGAAGGGATCCTTAGCAATGCGTCGTTTGAACAAGACAAGAACAAAATTAATGAAGTTAAAGAAGACGCCTTTAGTACTGGAATATTCCCCCTGTTAGGCATTCTTTTCTAGATACAGCAACTTTACCTAGGTCTTGTAAATAACTAAGAAATGAACTTCTTTAGAATTACTGTGTCTAAAAATACTGGGGCTAAATAATCAAAAAATATCTTAAACTATAATCCTGTCCTCCAAGTGAATCTTACAGAATACGATGAAGACTTTGGTAAGAATACGCCCTAACGGCTAGTAACGGATAGTTTTGTACGGGGCTGTATAGAAGACCAAATTCTTCTTAGGTTATGAATGGGAAATAGGGAATCTTAGATAGCTTTAAATATATATGTATGCACAATTTCCTAGAATTATAATGCTAAAAATGTTATTCCTCAGCCTGTCTGCTGGAAACCTTGAATGGAACCTCCTTCATCGCAATGCGATCAATCGCAACAAAATTAGTAGATGGTGAAGAATTTGGTGAGTTTAATTTGCATTTTGGTGATTTGTTTTTAATTGCTCTGTTCTGTCTGAAATTAAAATAAACAATAATGTGTACTACATAAGTACTACTAAATATGATGGTTAACCTAACACATAAATCAAATTATATTGCAATTGTTTTTACCAAATTATGCATGGAAGAGAAAACTTAAAGTATTGAAATACTTGCCCAAATACTTTTTATTATTTTGCACATTCGATTTGATTTTTCAAAACTGCAGAAATGATAAGCATCAAGTTATTTTTAGAATATGTTAGTAGTAAATCAACGTCTGAGGTATCTAAGAATATGACATTGTTTACCATTACGATCATGCTGCATGCATGTTTAGAATTCTTAATTACCTGCTTTTCCTCTATTTTTCTTTAAATGCTATCACTAAAATAATACAAAAAAGTTATTGAAAATTTATTTTTTTAGGTAAAGTGAATTCCTTATTCGGTCTAGCGGAAGCCATGACACCATTGATGTATGGACCTTTATACTCCACCGTTTACGACGCAACGTTGAAGATCCTGCCTGGTGCATTTTTCCTCATGGGCTCCATGTTGATTTTACCTGCTGTTGGAATATTAACGTAAGTAAAGTTATGATTTTACGTTCAATCATGCAAAATTAACTGCCGCTTCAGACTCCAGACTATGGTCTTCTTAATTTTTAGTGCTGTATCTCATGCGATTGATTAATAGCAATCACCGATAGCACCTAACGCTGCCTTGCGAGATACTAATATTTGCATGAAGTGAAGAAAATCTCAATAAACATACAGGAAACGTGATAGTTGTAAGCTTGAAAGAGACCCAATGACCATACAGGTACTCAAATCACAATTGTTCAGGCTGAGTCAGCTGTTTAAAAAAAACAGTTTGACAACTACATTTACTGTTTACTATAGTGTTAATTGAAGAAAGGGGGAGAGTAAAAAATCTGTACACGTCACATTTACAATTTGTTTCTTGTAAATCATCAAAAGGGTTGTTCATATATCTATAAGACAACAATAGGTAATCCCTATAAGCTTATTTTTGTGTAAATTCCACGAGTCTAAAATAACACATTCATTTTCAGGTGGCTATATTTCCAACACAGAAAAGATTTACGGGAAAGTGTGGCTTTAAAAAAAGATGCTGAAAAGCAACAGGCGCCACGATTAAAATAAAAAAAAACTAAGAAGAATAATTCATAAATATTTATTTCCGAGTTTTATTGTACCTAATAAAAAGAAAAATAAATATTGATGTTTCACAGTGGTTGTATAATGTTTTATTGCAATATTTATATATTTTTAAATAGAAAATAAAATTTATATCTAAAATAATTATTAGAATCATTATATCAGCCGAAAGAGGTCTAATGCAGGACGTAAGCCTGCACCAAAGGCCACTAAAACTGTTCCTGTAACTCCCAAATCTCTTGCGACCTTCACCGTAATCGGACCAACTTGCAAGATTAACCGTCTTTCAATACGCGGTCGTCTTATGAACTTTTCGACTACATCGGCCACTTAGTTTTGAAATTCTCTGGGCAATAACATACTAACATAACGTGTACAGTAATAGGTGATATATTACATATGGCAAGTGTCACCTACCGGTAAACAATTATCAAACTCGTGTCCACCTGCAGCTTAAAAGTGTTGTCGTTGGCTTGGAGTTCCATCATCACGATCAAAATCAGGGAGTCATTTATCATAAGGTGACTTTGAAGAAAGTGTTTTTAAATGCAGCTGACAAAATTATTTTTTAAAAAACAATACGAGATCAGAATAGTACCTTGCAGCCTTATTGTAATAAGAATCTCTTTATATGTAAATGCCGCCAATATTACGCAGAATAAACATATGATAACTATTGCTTGTTCTGTAATTTTGAGTAATTTGAAGCTCATTATTCAGAACCCGACGGTTGTTACACAGGGCTGTTTATCAAATTTCCTTCGTGTTAATTTATATAATTTGTTATTGTTAACCATTCTATTACGTAATTTGGGAATGGTGGCAATAAAGGTTTTATTTATTAAGTTAATAAAAGTCTTTGTTTTCATATGTTATCAGGTACAAAGATAATGAAGTTAGTATTAAGTATCAGTATTAGTCGCAATAGAATAATTTATCGTTTAGTGCCTTTTATTTTTCTATCACTGCATCTTTCATCCAATTCGAGTCAGCAATTCTGGAGTAATAAACAGTCATCCATCCAATCCTACTTTCATATTTATATTAATATAGATTATTATATTGACTATAAATAATAGTTTGTTATTGGTCTACGGTAAACTTTGACATCTCCTCCTGACATGATAGATTCGTAATATATTAAGCTGCTTTAATTAAATTGTGATTCCATTTTGTTTAAAACTCTCACGCCCCAGACTATATAATTATCATTATGATCAACAGTTTGGCATAGTCTACAGCCGTATAAGCGTCTTTAGAAAAAAGGTAATGGCCCACTATACATATAGGGTTTTTTTTCAAGTTTTCCCTATTCTTTACACTTTACAGTGATCCTTCGTAATTTACCAATCCATAGGATGAAAAGAGATAGGGATGTGAGGCCGCGGTCTGCTTCTGTGAAGACGTTATGCTTTAGAAGGACTCCACAGAGCGGGATCGGGAAAGGGCCGATCCCGCTCGCATGAGGCGACGAAAGGGTGGCGGTAGAAACCGCTAACTCCCCAATCGTCGCTTAAGGGTCGTTGTGGCCACATCTACGGGAGACGTGGCCGCAGCAAACGGCCCGAGACCGGTGACACCCCGGTGCGGCCGGTGAGAAGTGTGACAGCGACTTGCCCCGGAGGTGGCTCCAGTTACCCCGGGATGAACCTCAGTCGTGAGGTACGGCAGGGGGGACTCCAGAAGCTGCTGATGAGTTCCTGGAGCTGCTCCCGACTGCCGAGATAGGCCGCCGCGGGGTCTAGTGGGCAAACCGAACACACGACCTTCGTGAGCCACTCCCCCCCCCCTGGAGGGTATGGTGCGAAAAGAATTCCCCGCGTTAAAAAAAATGGTTGACCGAGTCACCTACCCTAAGCACGTTAATTCCCGTAATACATACATTACATACTTATAATATAAACTCTTACTCCAATCACAGTATCTTAAAGGTTTGCTTAAGAGGATTTAAAAATCAGTGTTTCTCAAAGTATAAAAGTGTAAGTGAGTATAAATATTAATCATGACACCCTTTTTAAATTTTTATTAAATAAAATTTTTATAACATAAAATATAATAATAAAATAAATACAATAAAATTTAAAAAGTGTGTCATGATAAATGTCATAAGTTGTTCTAAAACAAATATCCAATTAAAAGATGTCTGAAACAAATACTTCATAAGTAAATAAGTTTAGTGAACAATAAAAAGAAGTTTCGACTATGAAAATGAATTCAGGATGTTTTACTATACTTTACAAGTAATCAGTAATTAATCTCTTAAAATTATACTTATTACACCTCAGCGGTATACCGAACTTATACGATTCTGCCCAATGACAACACAGAACTTCTGACAACTAGGAAGAATAAAAAATATCGCACGAAATACTGTTGGGAAACTTTGAACACCAGCTCATATGCTAACGAGCTACACGAAGCCCTTACGACTATTTAACGAGTATCAGCCAACCACTGACTTGCCTGTTATTTTACATGTTATTAATTCTGCCAAGCCGCGTCATTATCGCTGCTTTTAATTACGTTTAATGAATAAGCGAAAATTACCTTCTGTATTATTCCAAACCCCTTTATGTGGAGGTACGCTCCTGTCTTAATGAGGTTTTCAAATTTTAAATACTGTACTGAAAATAATTAACGATCTATGATGAAAGGCTTTTGACTGATCCGCTAAGTCGCTTCTTGATTGGTTTCACCGTTGTGCTGTATTACAGTAACGATTGACAGTTTTGTCGTCATCGTTCGAGTCACTCTATTGAAGCGGTAAATGCTATTAACTTTGTTGGCTCTTGTCAAGTACTGTAGAAACTGATACTTTGAATACTCCGCAGGAAAGTAGACTGTTATATAATAAACTTTGTAATACGTCAGATAAATATGAACATAAAGGAACCATATGAGATACTACTGTTTTTTTATTTCAATTATCAAGCCAAGATCAAAGGAATATTGTTAGTAGTTAAAGAATGAAAAATTCTTGAGACAGGCTTAAAGTTGTACTAATGACGCAAAACCGAAGGTCATTTACTGTGATTAAATCGGAACAGTTATATTAATGAATTTAAAGATATTATCAGTAAAGTGCAAAATGTGTGTTATAAAATATGTTGTAAACTCAAGTCTTACTTCAGGAGGAATAACAAAAATCAAATTCAAATATTACCTATTCTAAATTTTGTGTACGTGTAAGAATCAGCTCAGGACAGCCAGAGTCTATTAGTTTTATACTTATTATATTTCTTTTTTTAGATAAAAGACATCAAGATCGTGCAAAATATATATGCATTTTACCTCCAAAAACACTGGTAGTAGTTATTTAGGTAAAGTTATTTATTCAAAATCAGATACTATAAAATATATTAAGGATTTAAAAAATACTGGAAGGAAATAAATGTATAGAACAACGATTAAAATTAAAGAATATGTAAGATAAATATTGTCCTCAATCATCTACCAATGTGAAGTTTTCATTTCGCCTCTCCGAGCGTGATTCACGTGTGTTGTATGGAGTTGTGGGCTGAACTTCGCCGCATAATTTCTTGGGCAAAACACTTGGAATATGTAATTGTACATAGCCACGGCACCCATTATTTAGATTTAGGCAAATCAGTCCGTGCAAAACATTGCTTTTCACTTACACTCCGGTGTCGTTTGTCATGAGTTTTTGGTGTCTTGCAAAGTTTGAAATTAATAAGGTCGGTACATCACCAAACACAAAGCGATACAGAGATAGATAAGTAAAGCCATGTACATTCTTATTGATGTTGTTGGAAGCTGAATATATTATTAATTTAAATTATACTTTAAAAAGTAGTTTCTGAATATTTCATAAATAAATGTTTAATATTTCTAAATGTTTTTTTTTGTTTAATAGTTAATAAATATAAGCTCAATCACTTTGCAATTTATTGTACGTTTACTTTTTAATGTCTACTTTTCCTACAAGTTTTTTTATATAAATTTAAAAGTACGATTTTCATATACCAACTCACTACCAGCGCACGTGTTTCTCGCCCACTATGATCCCGGGTCCTTTAAGTAGGGTATGAAAAAGCATGTCACTAGGCCTCATAATGTGGGACGCTATACTGCATTGTCTGCATTCGCAGTGAGTATGGTGGCCCCTAACATACTCACTGCGAAAACAAATCTATCAATACCTGAACTAGTCTAAAACTAATTAAAATATATTAAGAATACTATTTCTATAGGATGATTAATAAATGCATTATAACTTCAACGTGAATTATAAACTTACAGATAACTAACTGAAAGCAATTGTAAACAATAACTGTTTCTTGTTCAATAATAATTTCATTTGCAAGACTTTAAAGCAATAGATTTTGGTAAAAATATACATAAATTAAGAGATCAAATAAATTTAGTCTCTTCATCTTTCTTACACTGGAAAGTCAGCTTTACGTTACCAGGCAATTATTATCATACCGAGTGAGAGAGTTAATTAACTCCAATACCATATCTCTACTGATTAAGTTCATCTTTAAACTCAGTATATTACGAATAAATTAAGTTATTCTGAATTCAGATTTATTCGTATTTTGAATTCATAGGTTACGGGTTCACGACAAGGGTAAATTATATTTATTTATCTTATCACAATTATTCATAAAAATGTGAAAAAATATTTCTTTATGGCACAGGGAAAAGGGGTAATGAACAAGTCGATCATCTGATGTTAAGTGACTACCACCATCTATAAACAGGTGCGTATATGAGTACACTTGTTTTTAAATTATCTTAAGTCAAGAGTCACAAGAATATTGTCGTGGCCTTCCTTTTCCCCAAGGGAATGGTAGGTGAGTACTCCTGTAATCTCACTCATTCTATGAAAAGAAAAGAAGAAGCAATGATAAATATCATTGGAAAAAGCAATTGATTAAGAAAGATTTGCTGTGAGACCGTTGTAGGTATCACTATAGTTAAGACGTCATTTATTATTGTTTTATATGTATATAAAATTCTCGTGTCACAATGTTAGTTACCATACTCCTCCGAAACGGCTTGACCGATTCTCATGAAATTTTGTGTGCATATTGGGTAGGTCTGAGAATCGGACAACATCCATGTTTCATCCTCCTAAATATTAAGGGTAGTCTACCCCTAATCTTTTTTTTTTAAATTTTTAGATATTTTTTTATGATGCAGCATTAGAAAATACATACAACCCTGAATTTTCAACCCTCTACGATCAACCCCTATTTTTCCATCGCGATTTTTGTTGACCCACCCCTAAAATATATGTTCCTTTTTATAGTAAAGTTTGTCGTTAAGTTACGTTACGTTACGTTACGTTACGTTTGTCGGGTCAGCTAGTCATATCTACACTAATATTATAAAGAGGAAAACTTTGTTTGTATGTTTGTTTGTTTGTTTGTAATGAATAGGCTCAAAAACTACTGGACCGATTTTAAAAATTCTTTCACCATTCGAAAGCTACATTACCCACGAGTAACATAGGCTATATTTTATTTTGAGAAGAATAGGGTTCCGTAAGATATTTGGGTTTTTCGGACCCAAAGTGTGAAAAAATCAACCAGTTAAGTTACTTATTTTGCGTACGCTGCCTAAACGGTAAAAGATAGAACCATAAAATCTTCTAATTAATCGTAGATCTTATAAATATCTACAAAAAAGTCCGCGACACACTATACCTATCTATGTCGAGTGAGGCACAACAACCATTTTTTTATTTAAAAATCTTGAATTTTGTTTGGACTACATTTAAACGCGTTTATTTTACTCATGCTATCAATCCTTATCAAAATAAATTATTTCATCACTAACTACAGTTTCTGTAGATAATATTTGGTCTTTGAATGGTAAAAATTGGACGTTTGGTTTTGAAGTTATGGCAAAATTAAAATATTACTAATAGGAACGGAGCACCAATGAAGAATGTTTAAAAAAACGGGGGAAAATTTTCACGCTACGGTCAACATAAGACGCAAACGAGGTTGCGTGGGTCAGCTAGTCATAAATAAACAGAAAATCACTAAAAATTAAATACGGTATCTAAATATATATACAAAAATAGCATTTAAGAATCGCTTCACTAAAATAAGAGGATAGATAATAAATTTAGTTCAGTGACGCAACAACAGAATTAGCAACATTGTTCAATTTTAAATATACCTTGTGCAAAATAGAGTAAAACATAATTTCCTTTAATCAAGCAAGAAACAGAACTATTCTTGAACTATAGAGAAGAAAGCTGCGAACTTAAAAGTAAATTCCAATAGTGAATAATAAATAGTTTGAATGGCTCGTTCCTGGTGCAAAGATTGGCCATTGCCATTCAACGCGGCAATGCTGCAAGTTTAATGGGCACCTTTACACCGGTGGCGATCAGGGGTGGGTTAAATGACCTGTGAATGTTTATACTGTTCTTTTTATTAATAACTTGCTGACCCACGCAACCTCGTTTGCGTCTTATATAGTAGAAACTTCTTTATTGGTGCTCGCTTTTTTTTTATTTAAGTAGGCATTTTCTACCAGTCGACCTTAGGGTGATGCAGAGCTAAGAGTGGGAGATGCACAATGATCGGAAATATATTTTAAATTACATAATAATTATTAGTAGTAGCGTGACGATATATAGCTTATAGCCTTCCTCCATAAATGGGCTATGCAACACTGAAATAATTTTTTAAATCGGACCAGCGGTTTCTGAGATTAGCGCGTTCAAACAAACTCTTCAGCTTTATTATTAGTATAGATTAAATTATACCTATAAGTATATTGAATGAATAAAATGTACAAAAATGTTTAAGTAGTAAAATATTATCGCCCTATTTATATATATAATATATAATTCATAGATGGCACTATTAAAAGTCTTTCAACAGACGTAGACAATCTTGACTCAATTATTTTTGGTTCTTGCACAATATAATGAAGAAATCATCCCCATCTTTACCTAGTGGTCAATGACGAACAGTCTGCAGAATTTTTAAAAGGAAATTTTAAGCTGTACTTATTTCCTCCACAGAATTAGTAGTTTGAATACTACTAGTAGTGTTAGCGACTAATCTCTTTCAGATGTGTTGGGTCATCAAAAAGCATCTAGCTAAGCCATCATAGTCCGGATCACCGTGCTGCTTAGTCCGCATTCGCAATGAATATGGTGACCATCACTCTTGAATTTTACTCATGCTTTTCATCTGGCAGAGTACACATTTTGGCAGGCTAATACTAAAAAGAAAAAAAAGCACTCAAAGCTCGATAATGCTCTTGCAAATTCTTAGTTGTAGACATTTTTGACTGCCTCGATGGCGTAGTGGTAGCATATGCGACTGCCATGCTTGAGGTCTCGGGTTTAATTCCTGGGTCGGACCAAATGTTTGTATGATCTGTATATATTTGTTTCGAAGTTTGGGTGTTTTCTATGTATAATATGTACTTATTTACAAAAAAAAGTATTATATAAATATTTATTTCAGTTGTCTAGTACCCATAACACAAGCTCTGCTTAGCTTGAGACTAGATGGCGTTGTGTAAAAAAAAAAATTGGCAGTATATACCTACTTTCCACTAGGTAGCCCATCTGTTCGTTTATCATAGAAAAATCATTCTAAACTTGATATACACAGCAATTATAATAAAATTTAAACGGTCTAACATCGCTTTAGGCAAACAAATGTAACAGGGCATATCAAAGTTTTAAAAAATATCAAATAAAACTCAATTACAACTGTAACTGTATTCTAAAATATAAAATATCGGACTACTATTAAAAGCAAACAAAGTAGAAAATGGTTCTTTTATAAAAGTGGTATTTTCGTGTATTTGATTTAGAATATTCAATAAAAACTAAATAAAAAAAAACTTTACGTTCGTTTGTATAAGTGGGCTCAACCTGTCAAAGGACCAATTACTGAAAATAGAATTTGTTAAGCAAATTTAAGGTACTGAACAAATGTTTTGACAGTGTTGAAGCGCACAAAGAGGGTTGTCGTTCGTTTCGTTGATAATAATACTAGTTTCTACCTACTTTGTACTTTGAAGATTTCGTTAGGTATTGACATACAGAAAGCCTTTTAAATCTACATATTGATATATAAATTTATACCCCTTTGCAAGTAGAAATGTGAAATCTTGAATACTTTTCTTGGCTTTGTTATTACCTAACAGTAATGTTTAGTTCTGTACACCACATTTTAGGCTTCATTGTAAATAAACAAAACATGTGTGTATGTATATTATAGTAAAATGGCAAAGTATGTCGATATAGTGATGGTAATAATAATACACATAAATTTCAGGATTTAGTTCAGATTTTGAATTGTTACCTTCTTATGCTATTGTTTGCACATCCCAAATCAGTAGTATACTAATTATTGCTTTTCCTTCATTGGCGTCGTTTAGTACCTACATTTTAATATACACAACTTAGTTTTCTATGTTTCATTGTATCAGATTAATAGCAATGTGCGTTCTTGCGTTAAAGTAATTTTTATTTAATTGTAACTAACATTCATAAATTTTAGACATTTAAATCTTTAATACAGATAGCTTGTGTTATGGGTACTAGACAATTAATATATTTTTTTGTTTTTGGAACTTCTAATTATCATGGCGTTAAGAGCAAGCCCTACTCTCTAAAACTGACCATAAATCATAATCCAGTGGATTAAGATCAGGTCTAGACGGTGGCCGGTCTTCAGCTCTGATGAAGTCCGGAACGTTCGTTTCTAACTAAGATCGGATGAGTCGAGCTTTATAAACCGGTGCCGAGTCTTACTGGAAGGACCATTCTTGATTACTGAACGTGGTGTTGTTCTTAGCTACCTTCTCAAGAATGTTATTTTGATACACTTGTGGCGATGTTTTGATACCTTTTTTTACAAAAATATGGCTCAGTCACTCTTTTATACTCGTAGCTAACACCCCACCAAACCATCACTGAAGTTGGATAATGCCCACGTTGTACACTCCATAAATTTTATCTATAGAATATATAAATTGCATCAAAACCTTTTGCGTAGTCGGGTTATATTTTTTTCTTTTCTTTGTTTCTATTTCATTTGAGATCGACAGAATGTGTCACATTTCAAAAGGTTCTTTAGTTTCCAATTTTTGTATTTTTAACTTCCAAAGAGCCCAAATACTAAACCCTCTATTATTTGAATGGGTCAAATTACAGTAGACAAAAGAACCCACCTTATAATAGACTCATGCGTGAGTATCTGTATACAAATCTTCTCTGGTCCCACTTTTCCAGCATTCATCAAGATTTTTATACAAAAGAAATTATGACAAACTTCGGGTGATCCTATAACTAAACCGTATAATACACGGGAAATGTACTATCAAGCGATTTACGTAATTCAGATATACGGTCCAAACTGGTATAGTGACATCACCGGAATCCTCACCCAAAGTGAGATTTAATGCATGTAACATGTACCTGAATGCACTTTGTAATGAATTTACGATTTTAGCTTATGATTCATAGTATTGTGTGTAAGCCGGTATTATTTCTTAACCAGCCTTTTAGTCTTATTTAAATTCTTCGATAGATCAAATGAAATGAAGATGGCTGGAGTTGAATGGGACAAGCTAAAAATCAAACCAAGTGGCGTGTAATATGAGAGGCATTTGTGGCTTACAATGGGCTGACAATGATGATTATATCAAGATTTTAGATTATAACGTAGTTTTTATTTATTGTTAAGTAAGCATCCAAAAAATCATCCATGTAATTTTAAAAACTATAAGTATCATGAAAATTATTACTAAACGAGGCAACTCATTCGTCTTCCATTTTAAAAGATATAAACATCTTCAATAACTCGTCTCACTGTGGCAGCTGGAATTATTCGAGTACCACAAATAACAAAGCAAATTTATGGGTACACTTCTGTGTGAAAATAATCAGCAATCTGTATCGGTGGCGCCGCGGTAGCGTATGCGACTGCTGTGCCACCGAGACAGTTTGTATGATCTGCAAATATTTGTTTCGGAGTTTGAGTGTTTTCTTTGTATAATATGTATGTATTTACAAGTACAAGTATATACGTATTAATATCAGTTGTCTAGTACCCATAACCCAAGCTCTGCTTAGTTTGGGACTAGATGGCGTTGTGTGTTAAATGTCCGAAAAAAAATGTCCGAAATCAGTAGGCATTACGAAGATTGCCTGTGTAGGCGATCTTCATATTTCAACAGACTTCATATTTCAACAGGCTTCATATTTCAACAGGCTGAAGTGTGAAGATTGCCTGTGTTATATTTTCAGGTGCAATCGCCTAGTTTCTACAATATTCACAGACTTCTGAGGTAAAAGAATTTGTATTCTTTGTTCTGACAAGCATCGACACCATCTATAAGATGGTTTCTGTATTTTTTAACAACTACAAAGAGAAAAAAGGCTTACTACGTGAGTTCATGGCATGTTTTATTTACGTAACAATTACTTCGACCCTGTTGCCTCATTTTGAGCGATTCTTTTATTTTAATTTGTGTATTTGTTTTAATACATATATAATGATCATATAATTGATTGAAATGATGATGATTTCATTAAAATTAATGATAAAAAGAATTAAAAGTTCTACTTTCTCGCTCATTTAAGTTACTGTTGATTACTACAATCTTCTTCCTAGCCTTTATTATTCCCCAGATTATTTGGAGTTTTATCAGAATATCAGTTCTTCTACGAATCGATTGGCATTGAACATCCGCAACCCTGAGGACCGAACTGCAGTCAACGTCATAGCCTTTATTATTCCCAAGATATTTTGTGGCCGGCTACCAGTTCAACCGGTTTTACCTGAATATCATTATTGCCATGGATCGACTGGTATCGGATCTCCGCAACCCTGAGGCCAAATTGAATTCTTAGATTGAACTTATGTTTATTACCACAATAAAACATATAACTTCCTTTAAGTAATAACCAGTGTTACTCTAGTTGATATAAAAACTCTCAAGATAATACCAAATCTAATCATTTTCAACCTAAGTACATACGTATGGACGTATTACATAACCCTAAGGGCAATACAAGTGCACCGTCAAAATCGGTCCTGCTGTTCCATTGATTAACTGGAACCAACAGACAGATAAAATTAAAAAAAAAAACATATTTTGTTATATGTACCGTGTATACATACATACATACGTATTTAGAAAAAGTGGTTATTTTAATATTACAAACAGATACTCGCAATTTTATTTATTTCTATAGATGTCTAGATAAGAAAATAATGATACAAATGTTAAAGTAAAGCTATCATTTCGTTACCGATTTTTCATTGAAATTGCACTGCATATGTAATATTAAAGTCAAACTGCAAAATGATTCTGGTTTTAAGTTTCATCTCCTTATCTTAAATGTTTTTTTCTTTTTTAAAGACTACTCTCGCATTAGGAATATACATCCTGTGTCGCGGGGGACTTTACAAACATACATGTAACGGACACAAAGAACACCCAGACTCAGGACAACACTTTGTGGATCACACAAAGTGATGTCCCACGTGGGATTTGAACCCACGGCACTTGGCGCAGTAGCAAGCGGCGTAGTGACCGCTTAAACCACTAGGCCAACCGTGCAGTTTTTTTTTATTTACTTCTAATACTGACCATATGATTTATAAGACATTTAAAGTTAAATATTGTACATTTACATTATTCAAACTCATAAAGAAATGTTGGGTTAGAAAAATAAAAGCAAATAAACATAAAATGTCATACTGATTTCTTTGTGTCAGTATCTTCGACGACTCCAGACTTGATTTAGATAAGAGTGTTTACCACAAAAACAAACCAACAAGAACTTTATCAACGTTTATCACAAATAACAAAAGAAATATTAATAGTTTCACCCTATGAGTTCCTTTGTAATAACTTATCTAAAATTTAATTTATACAGCATTACTAACTAAATATGTCAACTTATGCGGGTACAACTGGCGGTTCCGTTGGAGATACCGGAGTACAAGGCACGTTCAGTCTTTTCTCTTTCTCATCACTCTTGTGCTGGTAGTATAACCAACTGAAACAATAAATAAAAATATCAAATTTATCGGAACAAAAATGCAACTGAATACTGTCTCTTTAAGTGTCTTAGGAATCGGTAACTGTATCAAATTATACGCAATGAAATTATCAAGTATTTCTATAATTTTAATAGTTATGACTTGGGTGTGAAATAAACATTTCATGATTAATTTCTTATTTATGGATATTTTATTACAGTTTACAAACTTTTACATGCCACGCTTCTGGCATATTGTAGTTGCATTGATAAGAAATTGAAATGCATTGACGAGAATTCTTAAAGTGGGTTACGTACTGTGTCGGAATTGAAATTTCATGAGTTTTACGAGTACCGTACACAAACCACGAATAGCTACATCATTACTTGAATATTTTTATAAATGAAATTTAGTAGTATAGTATTTTTTTGACGGGCATGTTGGTCTACTGGAACCTGAGAGCTAAGCTAGAGATTTTAAAGTAGGTTGCCATCCAGAACAAATATTGTATGAGTACGATCATTTGTTCTGGGTCTGGCGGTTATTTATGTGTAGAGTTAGTTAAGATATACCGATTAAGCGAAAATTCTATATTTGAAATATTTTGTATAACCTTATTAAATATAATTTTAAAATAATATTAGAGTACATAAATCGCAGCCTCAAGCTTTAAGATCAGGTGTTAAGCCAGTAGATAAATATATAAAATACATGGTTTAACTATTGTTAGTGGAATGAGTAACTAGTTTTTGAACCAAAACTTTCCTTCAAACTTAAATCTCAGTTGTCATAATGATTGCATTATTTACTAAACCAACGTTATAGGCAAATATGATCAAACATTGTACATTTTATTGATATGTATAGTTTTATTATTGTTTCACGCGTCCGATTCTCACGCTTGTAATGAACAGTGAGTATCAGTTCTCAGGGCCAAGTGCAAGTTTAGTTGTAAAATACACATTGACAGTGCCCAATACGATTGATCTGCACTGAACTCTTCACTAATCGCATCGCCAAACGCTAGTCGAAAACGAGTTGATGTGAAATAAACTTACAATGCCTACGTTCTGTAAAATCATGATGATGATGTACATATTGATGAATGTTTTTAATTTTACTACTCACATAAAAATACTCAAAGCTGGTATTGTTATCACGACGCTGACCAGGAACACGGCTCCTGGTAGAATATTCAATGTGGCGATGTACACGCTGGAGTATAGTGGTGCGAAAATGATTGGCATCATCGTTTCAGCAACTCCAAATAGAGAATAGACTTTACCTGCAATTTATGAACGAAAAAATCATTTTTTTTACGAAGCATATTATTTTCAATTCAACAAATCTTCAAGTCAAATTTCCTTAATTTTTCATGAATCAAATATTAAGGAGAAATGTATAAAAATACTCTCATTGCACTATAATCATGTCCACTACTTCTTCAATATCACAAACAAGAATATACACAATCACAAACACGATCACATAATAACAATGCTGAACTTAATCATGAAAAAGAAATAGAGGACACAGAAGCAGAAAACTATATCGAAGTAGTTAAATCAATGCTGATATAGAAAATGAACATTAAAATTGCTTTAAAACATTTATTTTGGGAAATTAGTATTACAATGAAGCTTTATAAACTTCAGAAATCCCAAGGAAGGTTCCGAGAACTTCTTAGGAGTTAGGTCTTAAGTTAATACTATGAGACAGATTACTATTCATTTTATTTCATTCATACTATACATATAATAGTTAATGAACATAAAACACTCACCTAATTCTTGATGCGAGACTAATTTTGATGCGATCGACCTCAACGCAATCGCTGTAGTACCATTTAGGATCTCGAGAACTGGTGCTGTAAAGACGATAGGTTTTATTACAACCTTTAATTTTAAAAAGTAAATCAAGTCATTGTTACCAACAGTTTATAAGTAAAATTTGATTGATGAGTGATACCACGGCCTCACAGAAAACCGGTGTGAAATAGCGCTTGCGCTGTGTTTCACCGAGTGAGTGAGGATACCGGAGGCCCATATCCCAACCCCTCCCCCCATCCCCCTTCCCATCCCCCAAAGGTCGGCAACGCACTTGTGACGCCTTTGGTGTTGCGGGTGTCCATGGGCGGCGGTAATCGCTTACCATCAGGTGATACGTCTGCTCGTTTGCCCCTATTCAATAATATATATGTATATATATATATATATATATCAAATGGCTATTGACTTCTATTATTATACAATAGATACTTAATAATAACCTTAAAAGGTTAAAACAAAGTATCAATGACCGCCTATATCACACTGAGTTACAATAAAATATTTAAATAACTGTAAATTTGGATGAGACCAAACGGGTGATACATCTCGCAAATAGGAAAAGAAATTTCCAAGTCGGTTTATACATAAGGGAAAATTAACGAATTTAACACAGTTTAAAATTGCAAGGAGTAACTATAGCAACATAAAAAATATGGTAACTAAGAGATAAACAAATCGTTTCAAACTCACATAGATATACTTCACGACCATTCCTGGCAAATGCTAAAACTAAGACTCCACAGATCTTGCTTGAAGTTGAGATTATGCCAAGTACTGCATCATCGGCTCTTAGTTTCTTGCTAAACACGCTTATGGAGAATAATGTACCTGTAAATAAAATAAATTATTGATAAAGTGTAAGTAATTACGAAATGATTTTCGAAATTGATTGACATTCAATTTGATATTAGATTACATACTAATTTATTGAAAAGTGTGTAATACAATCTGATAAGACCTATTGATTTTTAAATTTTTAAGTTATATTTTTGTTTTCAGAAACTTTTATTCTGGATTAAAATTATAATAAGTTTAGTTTTACTGCTTTAGTCCTTAAATCCGAATACCTAAAATAATTTCTAGTCCAGTTACAAATCTAGACTATTTCCCAAATGGCAGGTGCTCTAACGCTAGCCAGGTGCTATCGATGGTTCAGTCCTGGTCATTTAGAGTCAGCAGCTGGTGCTGTTCGGTCAGAACTTGGAAAATAAATCGACGCAAATGGGAACATGTTATTACCCATACCATACCGCAGTACTTCCCCGAATAGAATTCTTACACAGGTATGTCAAAAGTGCTAATATAGCAAAGTTCATTACTTATTTTTGTGATATCTTAACACGTAACTGCGAACTAAAAATACAAACCAATTTAGTGACAAATAAAACTGTGGAAGAGTTCCATGTTAGGGTATATTTTTAGAAGGTTTGATTCGTAATATACTACGTAACATACGAGGCATATATTAATAGAATTAAGTATTGGAAGTTTAAATTTAGATTCGGATATCGAAAGGAAAGACAGATAGGAAAAAAACGGCCGGAAAGAGGAGTGGAAGCCATAGTTCAAGCTAATCATTGTTCTTGTAGCTTAAACTAAAGCTCAAACCAATTTTTTTTTTCAGGAAACCTATGAAACAGAAAGTTAAACTAATATACAAGTCTTGAATTTGTAGACAGTTAAAAAGTAAATCATAAACTCCAACAATTTTATTTAAAACGTAACCGAAACCGTGTATTCTTTATAATTAGTTGTTTCGCAGTCCTCTGCTAAATTGTGGTTGAAACTTTTTAGAAGTGCCCTGAGAGTCATTTGTACAAATTCAACCATACGAGGACAGTTCATAAATTAGAGGCCAACAATAAAATGAATGTTAGATAGATAGGCTTTTCATGGGTAGAGTAAAATATAACACGCGTGTAGTTGTTTCAACCGTGAACTGGAATAGCGTGAACAATTTGTGATCACAGTAAATCTGTGGAAAAAAAAAACTTAAAGAGAGCCACGCTTCGGCATGAATGGGCCGGCTCGACCGGAGTGATACCACGGCCTCACAGAAAACCGGTGTGAAATAGCGCTTGCGCTGTGTTTCACCGAGTGAGTGAGGATACCGGAGGCCCATACCCCAACCCCTCCCCCCATTCCCTCTCCCCATCCCCCAAAGGTCGGCAACGCACTTGTGACGCTTTTGTCCATGGGCGGCGGTAATCGCTTACCATCACGTGATGCGTCTGCTCGTTTGCCCCCTAATCAATGAAATAAAAAAATAAAAAAGCAATTGTTCATTATTTTTATGTTCTTTTTTAGTATATACTAGCTGACCGACGCAACCTCGTTTGCGTCTTTTATTGCCCGTAGCGAAAATTTTTCCCCCGTATAGGGTTGATTTTTTACACCTTGTGTCCGAAAAACCCCAATATCTTACGGAACCCTATTTTTTTCCAAAATAAAATATAGCCTATAGATTTACCATAGCAGCGCCATCTATTGATTATTTACTCAACCCAGTCGAAAGGTATCGACATCTGTTAGAATCATTTGGAGTTCACAGATAATTGTAACTGTCAAATAATAACAGACAAATAATTAGCAATAAATTAAAATTGCGACTATAATTTGAGATTTAAACTATCCTATCTCTCAAGTTGGATCGAACTGCACATGGTGTGCGAATTTTATTATAATCGGTTAAGTGGTTTAGGAGTCCATTGAGGACAAACATTGTGACACGAGATTTATATATATTAAGACTAGCTGACCAGCGGATCTTCGTCTACATCTTCTAAAATAAACTGAAATTTATTTCATTTTGAACCAGTTGTTCTGGAGATTAGCACAATGTCTTATTTAAGATTTACAGGCCGCAAAGAAGAACATTGTGTTATATAAGATTTACAGGCACGTTTTGCACCTACCCGCCATTGCCGTTGCTACCTGGGACTTACGTTTGGTCTGACAGCCATTATACCTCCACAATTTAACTCTAATAATAAAACAATCATTTTATAAATATGATGTACAGGACAATTTTAATCTATATCAAATACTCAATGTACCTGATTGGATAAAGAATAATAATGTATTATTATAATTGCTTCGTAATTAATCCTTTATTTTTACAAAATTTGAATTGGAACGTAGTATAAGTTTAACAAAACGAAGAAATTGACAGAGTTTGCACGATTTTCCTATTAAAACACTCACACTACTTCTGATCTTTTATCTTATTTACTGACTAACATCAGGCTTGCAGGACTCGATACAAAGACTAAAGAGTACTCACCTACGGAATGTGTGATGAAGTTGAAGGTGGAATATATACTGTACTTCACTTCGTCCCAATTGAACTGGTACCGAGTAAATATGTACATTATACTCAGTTCACCTGTCAACAAAAAATCACGAGTAAAAATAAAATACACAGGCAATTGTTTCAGAATGTTGATCCCTTTTTATAAAAACACTAGCTGACCCACGCAACCTCGTTTGCGTCTTATATTACGTTTTTGAAACATTCTTTATTGGTGCTCCGCTCCTATTAGTAGTAGCGTGATGATATGATATTGCCTATAGCCTTCCTCGATAAATGGACTATCCAACACCTAAAGAATTTTTCAAATCGGACCAGTGGTTCCTGTGATTAGCGCGTTCAAACAAACAAACTCTTCAGCTTTATTATTAGTATAGATTACAATAAAAGCATGGTTTTCTAATGTCATGTCGTTCAGATTATATATTTATCGTGATTCGTTATATTGAGCAAATTGAATAGTTAAATGTGTTAAAAAATGGTTCCTTAATAAATATCAAGGAACCATTTTGATTTTGTAAAACTTCTTAAAACAATTAAGTATCAAATTAAATCTGTAATCCCTTGGTGTTTGTAGTAACACTCCACGTGTTCCGAAGCATACTTCGCTCATAGTTACAATTAATGTACGTCGTAAATTTGAAGCTTATTTTAAAACTCTTATTGTGTTTACGTTTTACTCCCAGTATGAAAATTTCAAAACAACAAGCAAAAGATGATTTGAAGAGAGAAATTGTAAAGCAATCAAAAGCCAGCTTGGCAAGCTTGTGATTTCCCTAGAGGTAACACTGTAACAGTGACGACTGTGTATTTACAATATCCCAAAGACTCCACCATATTTATTTGACACTTTCACAAGTCAATGATGAAAAATCGACTTTTTTGGGGCAATTACAAATTTTAAAAATAAGTACAGTTATATCAATTAATTTACAAAAATGAGAAAGGAAAATCAAAGAAATGAAGAAGCAATGGAAAATCTTCGAGGGGTTAGGGATTAAGAAAATGGAGTGTCACAATAGAGAAAATTAGGCAGGATAATCACCGCAAAGAGAAGGAAAATTTGAAAAAGGAAAGATACCACCTCTTCTGGCCACCGTAGTATTGTAAGCCAAAACCAGTTTTCTAAGGAGCGGCCTTTGATAAGCATTGGACTATTATGGGCCGTTGATGATAATGAATTAAAAGTCATGGACATGCTTAAGTTACATCTTGAAAGTTTTAGTAATTTTAGAGCTATCTAGATATTGTTCGTTTTTAATAATTTAACACACTAACCGGATAGCGCTGACTCTTGCTAGATACAAGGCATCTTTCAATTTTTTTACGGATCCACTAAAAACATAATGCACGATATTCCTTCTTGAACTATTAACTTTTATTGTTCTTCACTTTCTTTTACCATATTTCTTCGCTACTTTTTTACAAAATGCTAAATTCGTTTATCTAAGACTTATACATAAATACGTCTAGCTGAGATCAGTTTTAGTCATTGGCTTATTATATTTGTGTGGTCGTCTGGGTTTTTTGATATTTGCAAGTAAATCATCATCATTTCAGCTGTACCAGGTCCACTGGAAGAAGCAGGTTTTCCTAAAAACCTTCCTAGAAAAAGTCGACTTCTGAGTGACTGTCCAGTGTTGGCTATCAAAAAACAGACACAAATAGTCTTTTTCTACGTAACATCCACAATGTTTTCATTTTACCTTATCACGAAAGTAACATATTCTTAGAAAACTTTGCTGACTCTTTGAACAGCAGTAAGTTTTATACATTGTTAGGAACCGCAACTTAGTCACGCGATTAAATACAACAAGAATACATTAAATATCAAATATATGCTCGGCTTCCAATTATTTCTATAACAGGTATGACCATCTGGTCATCCTGGACAGGAAAGGACGATTTTTTAAGTAAGACGAAGTTGTCTTTGAAACAAAACAATTCGAAAACCACTTATAATGTTTTGCTTCTTTTATTGTCTAGGAGTTCGAAATAAAAAGATGACAAACATTTATAGATGTTCTTGAAAATACGATAAAGTTCTTAAGAGCAGTTTAATATCACACAATCGACTGAAAAACTTTGATCGATTTTTAGATATATCGTTCCTTGAGCATTTTCCCTTCTACTTAAGTATGAAATAATTATTTTGATACTCTAATGGAAATAAAAATGAACTGAAAATTTATATTAGAACTCCATAATATTTTGCAATGCGAAATCTTTCTTTTCAGAGACTTAGTTTTTAAACATGGACTAAACCATTATTTTACAAAACAAATCCGTCCACTCATTGCTCAGACAGTCAATTGAGAAATAACGCTTAGTATTCACACATCAAAATTCAAATAGCTCAGTCAATATAACTAGCCAATTATTTAATTTAAGCCAATGCATTCATGGGCGTGTATGTAAATCTGAACGCAACGATGTGTCCTGTGATTTATTTCTATCCCTATTGTTGCGTTTGTTATGTCAACAGCGCATTGCGTCACCCTGTATATCGTGTACAATTCAAAGGAGATTTAGGTTAAGTCATAAAATTATCTGCATTGCTATATTAGATGTTACAAATAAAAGCGTGAATTAAATGGAGTTATACTACTTACAACACCATTTCGCAAGTATGGGATATTAGCGTGATCATAGTGGCTACATTGCCTTTTGTAAGACAGCTGATGGACTACTTCATTCCAATCTACTACCTTCATTACCACATATATACACCATAGTTAAAGACAGTAGAGCCATGCTGATTTCAGCATGAACAGGCCGGCTCGTCCGGGGCGATACTACCCTTGCCCAGAAGATGCAGAAGCATCACTAGACCGGCATAATATGGGTCACTATGCTGCATTGTTGCATTGTCTGCATTTGCAATGAGTATGTTGACCACCACTTTTGGATTCTATTTATGTTTTTTATCAGGCAGAGTAGAGTCACTTGGAACTTACATAAAAAGATATCCAATACCGAACATTTCTGATCTGCAATGAGCTAATTAATTACAATCATAATAATCTAATATCTTGTGATCTACAGCGACTATTAATCAATTATAAGTATGTAGTTATTATTGTTAAACTTTTAGTGGGTAGTCACCAATACTATTCAATTGTTTAAAATATTACTTTGTATTATTATTGGAATTTCCAATAATAATAATTTAATGGTCACTGTAGATCACGAGGTGATGATCGCTCTTATGAGTTAGGTCATTGAATTGGACAAATTTATGAGCCGATTTTTTCCCCACGTCGCACAGTATAAACGTATTATCCATCTGTTGATAAAGGGGGGAAAAGTGACACCAGGAATACCCGCCGAAATGACTTCACCTAAATGGCAATTGAAACTCATATAATCACGGTTTATGAAACTAATATGTATGATAACTGTATAAATCCTTGTTTTTTTTGTAATCCTGCCAAAGTGAATTTACTCTGCGTGATGGAAATAATGAGTAAAATGCAAGAAGGGGTACCACAATACTCACTGCAAATGCAGACCACACTACTGAATAGTGATTGATCAAACCCCAGGCTACTAGACTGCAATCAACTAGACAGTGGCATGTACAACATAGATATTTAACTTTAAGTCAACCTGTAGTAACTAAATTGTAAAATGAAATAGACACTTCTACAGAGTCACTAAACAGTGTAGACAAGCTTTAGATTAAAGTATCTCTGTGCATAATCTGACTCAACGAAAACAAGAATTAATTTAAGATTTTTTAACTTCGTCTTGCAGGTACGAAGGGATTGAAATGAATTTGTTATCGATTAAAAAATAAACAAATGTTTTAGTACGTGAGTTGAACAAGCATAAACAGGGCTCGGATATGGGCTCTTAAATAAGAAAAAAAATACTTGTTCATTAATTAGTTCATAGCAAAAATTAATACACAGTATTCAATTCGTTACTATTACAAAATATCTTATCTTCCTATGTATTGCGAAAGCAAAATTCCTAAAGGAATTTTAGTAACATTGCTTTACGTATTACTTATCTAAACAAGACTGTACAATAGAGGTTTTTGCAACAGACTGTTATGTATATCAATAAATTAACCCGTACTAATATTTTAAACTTGTAAATAACTCTGTCTGTCTGTATGTTATGCTTTCACGGCTAAACTTTCGCACGGCATAGGCTACTTTTTACAGCATAACATAGGATGCACGCGGGAGGAGCCGTGGCCTAAAGTTGGTTATTTATATACCGGAAATTTCAATTTACTTTAATTCTTAAAAACTAAAAAGAAACAGAAAAAACCATCAGGTGAAATCAATTGCCCCCAAGGTCGATGATAGAATAAAGTAAAACTGTACTGTAGTAGTAACTAGCTGGTGATTCAGAATTGATGTGAAGAATCACATACTGCGTGTTTTGATTTCGCCACGTCTGGTGAAAGTGACATAACGTGTCACTGTTCATGTGTCGTTACATTATATGTGAATCGAATGACACATACAGGATAGAAATCAAGTAGGTACGTATATTGGGTGCTTTTCCTAAAACTAATTTGTGGTACGCTTATGAATCACAAAAAAAATGCGCATCCATTTTGCCATATGATAAACTTATTAATTTATCTATCTTCCTACATAAGTATAAATCATATTGAAAATCCTTTCTAACAGAAAGAATATTGTTATTCTAAAATAAAATATTGTATAATATTATTTCGACTAAAAAGAAATCATTAAAATCCATTTAGAAGATGTGGTATTTTAAGTTACGCATAAAAATAAGACTTATAAAGAAACTTCCTGTTAAAAATATTCGACATTCATTTTAAACACAAAAAAAGGTGTTTAAACATAGCACATATTTTTATAATGGAGTTTTTGTCATTCAAGAATAATAGTATTTCTTTGTCATCATTGATTTGTGATTTGACTTGGCAGACTATGGCCACTTTCAAAAATCTAAAACAAAAGTAGGTAACAAAAGTTATTACCAACAAAAATTATTCAGATAATTTAACCAGAATATGTCTCACTTTCACTAAATTAATTGAATCATTTCTATAGAAAAGGATCCGTTATGCAATAAAAATATATCAAACCACTAAAAAAGATATCGGTTGTACTTAATACATATATTAGTTATATAAAGCATACAAAATAAAATATACGACTTAATAGAAATACTTGTACCATTAGCCGAATTGGCTTGATTATTATTTCTCCGTAATGAACGAAAAATAAAAACTTATAAACGGTCGCAAAACTTAATCGTTCTTCTAATATTTACGATCAATATTCAACCTTTTATAGTGCACTTGAAGTTAGAGATATTTATAAAGGTCATTTATAAATTGGATACATAGAACCAGCAGATAATTCAAAATACAGATTGGTTTTATTAGCAAACCAGTTACATTAAGCCAAGAAGTTAAACTAATCAGTTAATAGTAACCATAAACTTGGCTAAGTAATTGCTAATAAATTATAAATATCGCTTATTAATAATTGTTTCGATAAACCATAGCTCAATTTAAATGCACGACATAGTTTTCAAAAGATCAAAAGGGCATCGTAATTGATTTTCCAAAGTAGACATAATAGAGACATCTAAATCAATGCATTTACATACAAAATATCTACAACTTAGTGAACTTTAACTTTATTCTGAAAACATTTTCTTATAAAGTTCAAGCAACAGTTTTCTAGACTATTGAAATATCAAATAAATACTAGTACACCAAAGCAGTTTCTTACGTTAGTCTTGAATTGTCTACTGAATCTTAAATCATTCGGTCATTATCTTCATCTACGAGTATTTCACTATCGAATCGCTTCTGCCGATATTGAATATCTTTTTCACTATCAGAAATTTACTCTGCCTATATCAAAGGACTATTAAGTGACGTAGATCAACAAGAATTATAGGCTTAATGAAATTGAAAAGATAACATAACTGGACAAAAGTTATCAATCAATAGCTGTCTAATTTTGACTGCCTCTGTGGCGCAGTGGTAGTGAATGCGACTCATGTTTTTGAGGTCTTGGATTCAAATCCTGGCTCGGACCAAATTTTTGTGTGATTTATATGTGTTTATATCAGTTGTCTTGTACCCATAATACAAGCTCTGCTTTGCTTAGGACTAGATGGAAAGAATCTCCCAAATGCCATTGCCATTCGTAATCAAAGTTTAGAAACAATACTCATGATCAGAGACACGATATAGTGTAATAGTTTAATTATGATTTAGGCAAGGTAGGGGTCTTATCCTCTTAAAAATAATATGAAATCTACCTTGTGGAGTGCAGCACAGTATACACGTATGTAAATGAGATACGTAATTACGGCTTGCGATCTATTTCTGATGGTATTTATTTACAGTACTAATTCTTAGAGCGATTTTTGGTATGAGCATACAATACTTTGGACACATATTAACTACTTGAACCGTCAAACGTTTAGGTGGCAAATATTAAACTTATTAGCGATAACTTCATAGACATAACCTCTTAGATAAGAATCAAACCGGTTTACAAATTGTTAAACTGCTTTCACTTGTACACGGATAAATTGGAAATGTGCAGATATTGCGTACAAGCATACAAATACATAACTGTTTGTCACAGTTGCGACCATTGCCTGTAGATAACCTATGTCTATATTATGTTCTGATGTGTAACGCTGTATTGACTAAGGTCTAACCCGTCGTGTGCAGTCTGGAGATATTAATTATCTTCTCGAATTAGAAATAATGAAAAATAATTTTTAGTTTAATTCCTATTAATATTACACACGCGAAACTTTGTGAGTATGTAAGTGAATATGTTTGTTGCTATTTCACGCAAAAACTACTGAATGGATTTTGATGAAATTTTTCAATAATATACTCGTAGCTTATGCATGAGAATAACACACAGGCTACAATTCATAAAGATACTAGCTTCGCCTCGCGGCGTTGCCCGCGGTTATTGTCGTACCGCGGGTAGAACCGCGGAGTTCAGCTAGTATCATCAGTAGTAGTCATAATATTTAGATCCATTGAATTAGTAACATCAACTGTAAATATTGTGGAAAGATTCAGAACTGTTTGCCGAGAGGCACAATAAATTGTTATGCATTTCCATTATCTTGCTATGCGCTTGTGACTAAGCGGGAACGAAGTATCAAATATGTATATCACAGAACAGTAAGAAGGACAAACAATGTTTTTTATGGGATCTGAAGGTTTAAAGTTTCGGCAGTGGACTACGAATAATCAAAAATTGTCTCAATGACACCAGGCACTTAATAACAAGATTAATAATAGAGTTCTGTGTCAAGAAATCAACCTGAAGAAAAGTAGCTATCAGAAACTGCCTGGTATCCTGGGGTAAGATACGTATTTTGTATCAGTAAATGAACCATCCCATGCTTATGATGCTTCAATATAAATTTTAATCGTTTCCTCGTCCGTTGATCAGCTGAACAAAGGTTTATAATAATAATAATAATAAAAGCCTTTATTCGCTGACCTTTTTAAGTAACATGCTATTCTTAAAAACAGTAGTATTCTTAAATCTAATTTACAAGCAAAAATAATAAATTTATTAGCAACCACTTTGGTCAGGTTGTCTGTCGACATAGGCCTCCCCCAATCGCCTCCACGTATCTCTATCCTTGGCAGACGTTCTCCATCCTTTTGGTAGATCATCTTCCCATCTTTTGATTTGACCTCCTCGTTGTCTTTTCCCGTGCCTCGGATACCACTCTATAATATCCTTAGTCCATTTTTCTTTGTTAGTTCTCATTATATGTCCAGTCCAGTTCCATTTTAGTTTTCTTATTTTTTGTAATACGTCGCTGACCTTTGTTCTTTTCCTTATTTTCGAAGTTGTCCATCGATTCCGTAGTCTTATATTAAGCATGCTTCTTTCCATGCTGCGTTGACAAACTACAAGTTTTTGGTTGTTTTTGCTCGTCACCGGCCAAGTTTGACATCCATAAGTAAGACATGGTAGAATACATGTGTTATACAATTTGCTTTTCATTTCCATCGGAACTGTTTCATTTTTAACTATTTCTTTTAGAGACCAGTACCGTTTCCAAGTGTTGCATATTCTTCTATCTATTTCTTTAGAATACTGGTCTTTAATAGAAATAAGTTGTCCTAAATATATATATTCATCTACATAGTTTATACTTTCTTGTCCTATTACTATATTTTCTTTTACGGCATTCGTCATTACCTTAGTCTTAGCTGGGTTCATTGATAAACCCGCTTTACTGCTTTCAACATCTAATTGTTGTAACATAGTTTGAAGCATGCTTGATTTTTCAGCGAAAACCACTATGTCATCGGCAAATCTTAAATGATTTAGGTTCAATCCGTTAATATTGATTCCAAAATGTCCCCAGTCTAAGTTCCTGAATATATTTTCTAACACTGCTGTGAAGATCTTTGGGGAAAGTGGATCACCTTGCCTAACGCCTTTTTGAACTCTAAATTCTTCGCCTTGTTGTTCAAGTTGGACTATTGCTGTGGTGTTTTTGTAAATTTCTTTTATGATTGTTATGTATTTACCTTCCACTCCTTGGTTTTGTAGCGTTTTCCAGATATAGGTATGACTCAGCGAATCAAAAGCCTTATTGTAATCCACGAATGCCATATAATACAGTTGCCCATATTCATTGAGCTTTTCAATTACTTGCTTCACAACATGGATATGGTCAATGGTAGAATAATCGGCGCGCAATCCAGCTTGTTCCCTCGGTTGATTTTCTTCTAGGCGTTTCGTTATTCGCCCGAGTATTATTTTGGAAAATACTTTGTATAGATTGGACATAAGGCTTATAGGTCTATAATTATTTATTTCATTTTTATCCCCTTTTTTGTGTAGTAAGATGATGGTTGACTTCGTCCATTGAGTGGGTATTTGTTCAGTTGCTACTATTTCATTAAAAAGATAGGTCACATATTTGGATATCACGGGTAGAGCCTGTTTTAGTAGTTCGTTAGATATTTTATCATCTCCAGGAGCTTTTCCACTTTTTTGTGATTTTATAGCCTCTGTGACCTCGGATTCTAGTATACAAGGTATTTCTTCGTCTTCGTAACTTTTCTTTTCTTCTTTTTCTGGCGCTGTTCTGTCTTTCTCCGTGTATAAATTTTTGTAAAAATCTGTGGCTACTTTCACTATTGATAGTCTCTTTGTCGTAATTTTCTCGTTTTTCTTTTTGTTTTTAGTTCTCATGTTGGGAATCCATTGTGTGTAATCTTTTAAATGTTTTAGACCCCTCTTAATTCCGCCTGTTTTTTCTATTTGTTCTTTCAAAACATCCAGTCTTTCTGCTTTTTTATGTTTTCTTATTGTTTCTTGAATTTTCTTACTAATACTTGCGATGTTTTGTTTGTTATCTTTTCGTTTGTCTAACATTTTATTTCTCTCTTTCATCAATTTTAAGGCTTCCTCTCCTATCTTATTTTTCTTCACTTTTGCCGTACTCGATTTGTTTATATTTTTAAGTTCCTTTTCCAAAAAAATATACTTCTCTTGCAATGTTTCAGTATCTTTTATTCCATTTAATGTTGCCCCTAGATCATTCAATATATTTTGTGGTATCACTGATGTTATTGTCTTATTCATGGTTGAGTGAATAATATGTTTTCTTGATTTGTTATTTCCGTCTTGTATAACTCCTCTTACCATTCTATGATCTGTATTGAAATTTAAGTTATTAAGTACTTCAATGTCATTAAATATATGTTTTTCTCTTGTAAGTATAAAATCAATTTCATTTCTATCTATGCCATTCGGTGCTAACCATGTCCACTTTCTGGACTTTCGTTTTTTGAAGAAACTATTCATTATTTTAAAATTGTAAGTGAAAGAAAAATCTATTAGTCTTTGTCCGTTGTCATTTCTGTCACCGCTACTGTACTCTCCTAACACAAATTCATCTTTGTTTGATTTCCTACCAACCTTGGCGTTAAAGTCTCCCATGATAATTATGGTCTTATTTTGCATCAACTCTGTCACGTCGTTGTAGAATTTATCTTTCGCTAATTTTGAATCTTGTTCTGTGGGTGCATGTACTTGAATTATTGACCATGGTTGTTTAGATTCTGTTATTTGAATTTTGAGTACGGCGATTCTATCCGATATGCCTTGAAAGCTTATTATTTTATCTTTTAAATATTTTTTTACTAGGAATCCCATTCCATATATACCTTTTTGTTTACCGTACGAATAAAAAATGTATTTCTCATATTCTCTTATTTCTTCTCCTATTCTTCTTACTTCACAAAGACCTATGACATCCCACTTTATAAGTCTTATAGCTTCTTCCAATTCTAGCAGTCTGTTATCCGACATTAATGTTCTAACGTTTAACGTTGCAATGTATATCTTATTGTATTTTCCATTTAGATGTAGGTATGTATTTCTATGGGGGGGTGGTGGTCGTGCAACCCCACGGGGACCAACCGGATTGGGGTTGTTTTGTCTATGGTTGCTAATGTTTAGTTGCTACTTAGAGTTGTTTGAAATATTAGTAATTGAGCTTGACCTTGGTCTCATCAAATCAAATGCGTTCTTTCTGTTGTCCTTTGTTATGGAACTATTGATTATGGTTATCTTTTTGGCTTTGTTCTGGTTATCCGGCGAAGTAAAATGGTCTCTTTTCCTTTTTTCTTTGATTGGGTTCCCCTCTTTCACTACCAGTTGATCGTATTTAATGTATGCAATGTTTCCTTTCGCAAGTTCTTCTATAAGTTTCGGCTTTAATTCCCTTCTTTTTTCTAGTACCTCCTTAGGAAAATCTTCAGTGATGTAACCATCTTTCAGACTCCTTTTTATTTTGAATATCTCGTGTTTCTTCCAGTTGTTTACAAAACTAATAAGAACCGGTCTTATTTTATTCTCTTTGAAAGGACCAATGCGGTGGATTTTCGATACATCGCTAGCTTCCAAGGTAATTTGTAGGTCTTGTTTAAAAATTTGCTGGACTCTCCGGAGCATCTCAGAAGAAGAATCCTTTTTCTCTTCCAAACCAAAATACAGAATGTTGTTTTTCTTTTTTTCCTTTTCGAAATACTCAATTTTCTTTTCTAATATTTCTATTTTATTTTTCAAAATTTTATTTTCATTTATAAGTGGTTCTAGTTTTTCGTCCATTTTTTCGAATATGATATTTGTTTGTTTTTCCATCTCTATTTTCATTTGGTCGAAAAGTAGTTTAAATTGTCCATCCATTTTTTTTTTTTTTTTTTTACTGGCAACTTTGGTATTTGACGCTTGTTATGTGCTATGACACCTAACGGCACTTCCGTCGAATGTCAATATCGTATGACTCATTTACTTTCTCACAATCTCAAAACAATGCAGCACAAAATGATATTAATAAAGGTGTATCCACTTGTAACTTTACGGTGTCTATTACGCAAGATGTTCGGTGTGACTTGATGTGTAATTTATTGCAGCAGTTTATGTAATCAGGTCATTCCCCATTAAATATTTTCTGTTGATATCATTCGCAGATATGTGGCACTTTCAATAATTTACAATTTTTAAATGCTCAAATTGGATGGTTATATTTATTTTTACGAACAGCGCCCTCTACGAGTAGGTTAGTTTAAAATTTTTAATTCAAGCCACTGGATCTTACAATCAATGCTAGTATATCTGCAATTTGATTACAATCTATTTATAATATTTCGTAAGATGGCGATAATTTTGTTTTTTATATGGGGAGGGTAATTTTACAATTTTTTAGAACAAAGGTTTAGGGAATAATAAATGGATTATGCATGCTACTCTTTTAATAATAAAATAAATTAATAGAACATCTCCCGAAGTTAAAACTTTGAAAACTAGGGTCTGCCTACAATTGCTACCTATTTAAAAATTGTATCAGTGATGATTATTATTTTATAATACTTTTGATCTAACAAGTCGCGACAGAGTATCAGTGATAGCCCTAAATCTAAAAGCATAAAGTACACAAAAAGGTACTTAAGAAGAAGATGCTCTTGGCTATAGACTCAGATCTGGACACATCCCATGCAATAAATTAATTATATGATGAAGAAAACCGCTTCGCCTGATTGTGAGGTATGTGGAGTTGTAGAAGACTTACACCATTTATTGCTGAAGTGTGGCAGATATAAGTCTAGTAGAAAGAGTTTAGTGTTCGACTTCAAATTGAATGGAGCCGACGTAGGAATGTTTCACAGAATCCTATCGGAACCAAATAGCGATGATGCGAAGGCCCTGTTCAGATTCATGTCGATTGCTCTTAGACGATAGGTAGGTAGGTATGTAGTAAGTTATTCAGGAAACAAAAACAAAAACAGAATAAAAAAAAAAGATGCTCTTAAGTCGTGTTATCTTTTTTTTAATTTACACAAAGTAACAAGGCAGAGAGATACAAAGTTCAAGGCGAAGGCACTTAAAGTTGTACCAACTGTAGATTATATTCGATAACTCCTTGTTAAACATTGTGTAACTATAAATTAGTTACATCGATCCGTGAGTCGAAAACTTAGAAGCATAATACATCAGGTTAATAATTATAGGTATGGATAATCCCAGTCTTATTATTAGACACGTACTTATATGAATATTGTACTTACCCCACAAAGGACCGAAGGATAAACAAACCACTGTGAGAATAAGACATATTCGTAATCTTCTGTTGTTTGGCCCTTTCTTAAAAGCAATCTCCACCGTCTCTCTTAAACTTCTAAAGTCAAAAAATTCTAACAGGAAACCGGTACAGCCCGTTCTCTTCACCTAAAAACATTCAAAAATAAATTTGCATCCAAATATTTCTGTTATGTATATAAGGAATTTCTATATAAATAAAAATGAATCACAAAAATGTATGTACGCCCATAACTTTCGAGGTGTTGTCCGCGGTTATTGCCATACCGCGGGTAGCACCGCGGGGTTCAGCTAGTATTCAATAAATAAAAGCAGCTTACTATCATCAATAGATAAGCAATAGAATACCAACCTTATCTTTGTTCTCTAGCCAAGTGTGATCATCAATTGCGAACAATACATAACAGAAATTAACGAATTGTAGAGCAGCAGATATGCCAAACACTCCGTAATAACCCAGGTATTTTAACAGTACACCGCTAAGTCCCGTTCCTATGGGGAATCCCACTGTCATACACAAGTTCAATATACCAATTCGGAACGTCCTTGTATCTTTAGAAGTTATGTCTCCTAAATAACTAAAAGTACCAAGGAACATTGTGTACCATCCGCCTGTTAACGCTGGAAACACAACCTCCATAAACACCGTCCATTCCACTGAAACCTCATAGAAAAAGTACGTATTTATCATATTTAGTAGACAAGTCATAAATTCCCCTAAGATTGGCATCAGCATGCAGATCTTGCGCTTGCCAGTCTTATCGCTCCATGCTCCTATAAAGAGCATAAGTATGGTAGGTAGCGCGGTATTTACTACACTCTTCCATGCTTGAACTGAAGCTATGAGCTTCTGCACTTCATCCTCTTCATATGTATAGTTTGCGCGTTTTCGAAGACGCAGAGCTGTGCAAGCCGCATCGCTGAACTCTAAGTTGACCCTACACGCTTTCTCTAAATTTAAATTCTGCGTGGCCAACATTGCGAGGACACTTGGCATAACAAATAGCGCCAGAACTGGTTCTACTGTTGTATTTGATTTTATATATTTTATTTTTTCTAAGAAAGTCTTTTTTTGCGTGTCCACCTTCTTTTCCACCTTCAAAGGAAGTTCTTCGGTCATTTTTTCAGAATTGTTTCTTGCGTTATCCATATTTTATTCTAGTCTCATAAAGATACTTTAGAAAAAAAACTACAATTCACTATAAGATCAATGAATGCCTTGAATTGGATCCTTAAGATTTCTCCAATTGTAAGTTACATAATGTTACTGATGAACACATCCACACTGCACCAAGTTAATTACGATACAATAAAAAATGGTCGCACTACCGACGACTGTTGCGACATTGGCGTCCTATTGTTCGTTTGTATATAAGCAAACACTCTATGTTGCCATATCAGTCTTTAATACGTCCACAAACACTGCCGTAGAAAATGAAAATAAACTTAACGCGTCGGTAAACTCATAAAAGTCCAATCGGCTGTCGTATCACAATATTACAAACCATGGAGTGCGTCCGCTTTCAAGAAACGAATGAAAACCACTTCGAAACTCGCCAGATTTTTATTAAACATTCACACTAAATCAAAACACACTGTATAATGTCCAATAACACTTTCACTTAAAATAAATGGTTTGAGTTCTATAGTCTAATTTGCAATGGGATGCATTTAAACGTCCTTGTTAACGTTTTCTATCTCTTCAACTTGTTTGTTGTCCTTCCTTTGCTCTAAGTACATCCATCTGAAACGGATGAATCGTCGATTATTTAATGACAATGAAGTAAAATAGTACACTCGTGGTGAGAGATCGATTGTGAAGTGATGCAGTGGACAAATGGGATTGTATAATATAGCCGCGATGACGACGTACAGTCACAGAGATAAGTTTTTACCGACTGTCATTTGACTTTTAATTTTCAAATGTTAATTAGATTTGCAAATTAATTAATAACAACATAAAATGTCAAAACACATTTTAACTTTCACAAATTGAAATGCCACAAGGCCACACGGGAAACGCTAGCTTTCAAATAAAAAAAGAATCGTCAAAAGTGGTTCATTAAGTTGAAAGTCAAGAGGTAACAAACATAAAAAAACAGTGGTTCATTAAGTTTTACCGTGGGAGAGCTATGCTTCGGCATGAATGGGTCAGCTCGACCGGAGTGATACCACGGCCTCACAGAAAACCGGTGTGAAATAGGGTTTGCGCTGTGTTTCACCGAGTGAGTGAGGATACCGGAGGCCCATACCCCAATCCCTTCCCCCATCCCCTTTCCCATCCTCCAAAGGTCGGCAACGCACTTGTGACGCCTTTGATGTTGCGAGTGTCCATGGGCGGCGGTAATCGCTTACCATTAGGTGATACGTCTGCTCGTTTGCCAACTATTCAATAAAAAAAAAAAAAAGTCGAATTTATAACCACCTCCTTTTTTAAGCCGGTTAAAATCAAGAGACGCGTTGTTATAAATGCTTTTTGGTTACTCTCCCATAATTCATATCTATAGTCAGCTACCAAAATCAACAGTATGTTATAAAATTAATATAGTCCGTTCCCCAAGTTTATAACTGTTTTAAATACGTAACATATCACGTGCATTACTAGGGACGCAAACAAGATTTTGCTCTTAGCACAGACACTTATTTCCGAACTTGAGAAGCCTTTGGCTATAACTTAAGCACTTTGAGTCCTGTTTTGGTTCGACAGTGAGTGTATACAAGCGCTAGTGTAGTTTATATCGGCACTATTCTCTGGGACTTGTGGGTTCTCTTGTTATATGTATGTTTTCGGTGAAATTGATTGGTTATGTAAGTAAACTGATGGCCATAGTACAGTTTTGTTACGGTGGCTGATTTTAACCTTCGGGTTTATTTTTATATCACAAAACGAGGCTGGCTTGATTTCAATTCAGATTCTACTTTTTAATTAGATTTTTCGCTACTTATTTATAGAAAAAATATATAAATATACCGGACATCTAACACACAACGCCATCTAGTGCCAAGCTAAGCAGAGCTTGTGTTATGGGTACTAGACAACTGATATACTTCTTTTTTGTAAATACATACATATTATACATAGAAAACACCCAAACGCCGAAACAAATATTTGCAGATCATACAAACATTTGGTCCGACACAGGAATCGAACCCGAGACCTCAAGCTTAGCAGTCGCATACGCTACCACTACGCCACCGAGGCATTAAAATGTTTCTTTTAAAATGTAATATTTTGTCTACAAAATATTTATCACAAATTAATTGTGGATATGTGTAGGTTAAAATTAAAAATGTGTTCTCTTGATCAAATATGCAAATAATGATAAAGTTATGATAAAGTACAGTCATATTGAAAAGTGTTAACGGTCATCATTTCTAACGATTAACACTTAGTTAATATCTATTATTAATTAAATATGTTGTTTATTTTGCTATGGATAAGGAAACTGATAAGTTATCTGATGGTCAGTAATTACCAAAGCCGTGAATTGTTTACTGGAAGAATTTCTACCGCTTGCCATTTAGTTAATGTCTTTTGTTAACTAATTATATTTATCATTTACTATGGATAAACGAGACTGGTTATCTAACGGTTAGTGACTGCCATAATCATGGACACTAGGAATATAAGAGCCACTCTTAGACCTTTTAGTGCGTTTCTCCCAAAATCAGTGGAGGGAGAGATTTGTGACTCGCGTGCGCTCGGTCACTTAATAAAATAAAATGAAAAAAAAAATAAGTTTAGGATTTAGTATCCTATCAGGACACTTAGTTTGTTATTTTAGTGTGATATATGTAATGTGTTATGTGAGATTAATAACTCTATAGTGTGCTCATATGTGCGTAAGCAAGACTCCCTCACTATTATTTAATTAACTTTAGCGTACCCAGCTTTTTAACCAATCAATTAACAGAAAAATACTGTTAGCAATTTAAAAGTCACTTAGGGTCAAATCCAATGTCCAGACCTGGGAGAGATCTGTGTCTGGCAGAGAGATTGATAAGTTAAATAATAATGTATTAACAAACATCACATTTAGTAACTCGTTTACTTCCTTTTGTACCTGAGTCATTTATCTATATTGATGATACATTTATTGTGATATTACCACTCGACTCAACAAATCTCAAGAGTAAATGATAAAACACGATCAAACAGAACACATATTAATCATTTTGTTTGCGACTGTATTACATATAGAACCGGATTTAATGCACAGTTATTTTATAAACACAACAAGACGATATTAAAACGGTATATTATTTAATTTATTAACGCTCTATTTTCGTTTAGACTACCTTTCATGCTAGATATTAAAGATACGAGAAGTCTGCTCTACATAAATACAAATATTACATTGATCTCTTGTGACTAGGACGGATAGGGTTGATAATACCTTACCGTGGGAGAGCCACGCTTCGGCATGCATAAGTCGGCTCGACTGGAGTGATACCACAGCCTCACAGATAACCGATGTGAGTGAGTGAGTGAGGATACCGGATTCCGTTTTTTTTTTTACGTGTGGAAACCCCCTCGGGCCGTTACTCCGCCGGGGTTTGCGGCGGGGCGGTGTGTCGGAATCGAACCGACTAAAACCACACGGTGTGCCACTCTGCGCCTCAGAAGGGAGGGGTTTGGGAACTGCTGTTATTAACACGACCGGACCCAAGAACCCCAACCCCTTCCCCCACCCCCTTCGTTATCCTCCAGAGGCCCGCAACGCACTTGTAACGCTTTTGGTGTTGCGGGTGTCCATGGGCGGCGGTAATCGCTTACCATAAGGCGATGCATCTGCTCGTTTGCCCCCTATTCCATAAAAAAAATAAAAAAGAAATAATAAATATGTTAGAAGAAACTTGTAAGTAAAACCAGTTAATGAAGTATTGGGTAGCAATAGATTATCCTAACATAAACTTTTAAAGCGTATGGATGGGAGGAAAGTAGTAAAAAAGTTTAGTATAGAACTATAGAGCGAGCAAAGAAAATAAAGATGGACTACATTAGATAAAGCTGAAAATTGAGTAAGTGGTGAACTGACAGGTGATACCTAGAAGAAAATTGAAGAAGAAAACTCTTTAAACCCACCGCTAATAAATTTGAGAAAAGAGTAAAAAGACGTTGAGTATTACTAGTACGATCATTTTAAACTGTTATCTAATTAGAGTTTTATTTAAGATGCTCTAAAAACTAAGCGAAGACCTTTAAGAATCTAAAAATTAGAAAGACTATTTCTAAGCAAATATACGGAACCGTATACGACTGACTCGGGCTATCGCTTATCCAATTTTATTATAAATTTGCATAGAGTTACGTTAGGTTTTCCTGCGTGCATCGCAATAGCCCCGGTCATGTTATAATTTCCACTTATGAGTATACTAGACACGCTAAATGGTTATACGTGTGTTGCTAATTATTTCCACAGCATTGTACAATGTTATATGAATATTCCGCTTAAGAGGAAAATGTAAAGGAACGAAAATGGAGTTTTTGTGTTATTTAAGGTTAAAATCTTATATATAAAATTCTCGTGTCACGGGGTGCGTAATCGAACTCCTCCGAAACGGCTCGACCGATTTTGATGAAATTTTTTGTGATTATCCGGTATCTATGAGAATCGGTTGTAATCTATTTTTCATCCCCCTAAATGTTAGGGGTACCCCTAAATTTTTTTTTTATTATTTTGACAAAATTTTTAATTTCTATTTTTTTATGATGCAGCATTAGAAAATACATACAACCCTAAATTTTCAACCCTCTAAGATCAACCCCTATTTTTCCATCGCGATTTTTATTGACCCACCTCTACAACATATATTCCCTTTTATGGCAAAGCAACGTTTGCCGGGACAGCTAGTATATTTATAAAATTCATGACGGTCACCCCGTGGTCGAAATAAAACCATAATATATAAAATACTCGTATATTAGGTCGAAATTCACTTAATCCTTTTTTTTTAGCATTGTGCAATTCGTCTCCATATAAACTTTGGGTGTATCAAATTTCATAATCCTCCGTTCACAAAATTCTAAAAGGAATTAAATACGAGTATCTACACTAATATTATAAAGAGGAAAGATTTGTATTTTTGTATGTAACGAATAAACTCAAGAAGTACTGGACCGATTTTAAAAATTCTTTCACCATTCGAAAGCTACATTATCCACGAGTAACATAGGCTATATTTTATTTTGGAAAAAAATAGGGTTCCGTAAGATATTTGCGTTTTTCGGACACAAGGTGTAAAAAATCAACAAGAAAAGTTACTTATTTTGCGTACGCTGCCTAAACTGTAAAAGATAGAACCATAAAATGCTCTAATGGGTAGGCTTTTTGCAGCGGTAACCGACATCCACGCGGGCGGAGCCGCGGGCGACCGCTAGTATAAGATATATTGCTGTCATCATTAAATACTGATGACATAATAATCAATCTAGTTTTCTTTTAAATAATGCATGTAGCAGTAATCTTAAAGAAATTCAATGACGCAATCAGTCTTAACAATATAGTGTTTAATGATCATTATTGAATGATATTATAATCCCGAGTTAGTTTATACGACAGTCAACGGCCTCGAAGCCAAGCATATTGATAAAGTTTATAATGAAGTTTGGAATCAATGTTTTGGTAAGCGTCGTACTAACGTCAGTTGATTTAAAGGCCAGGTATGTATACAACGTAAAGTATTCATAACACGTTGCTTTCAAAACTTAAGCTACAACCGTTGGAGCACATTCTCGATATATTATTATGTTTTTCTAAAGGAAATATTTACACACTAACTTCTGGCAGTGGCTTCGCGTGTATTTAGGTTATTGCGGTAAAGATTATCCTATGCTTTGCCTGAATATTCAAAGTATCTCCATCCTAATTACATTGAATTTGGTGCAGCAGTTTGGCCGTAAAAGCATAATAGACAGACAGACAAAGTCACATTTGAATTTACAATATTATAGTATGGATTAGTTTGAGTAATATAAATATTTAAATTGTAACTACTATCCCTGATTTTACAGTCGATGACCCTGTATGGATCAGATATCTTTGAAGTTTTTTCTCGTTTCTTCATCCAAAACTTGTCTTACCTCAGTTCATTGCCGTATCTCTTTTCCTTTTTTCTTTATTGCTTCTGAGAACGAGCATATTCTCAAGGCTCAGGCAAGGCATCGTCTGACTGACGGCAATAAAAGAAATATTAAAGGAATATTGTAAATTCGAAGGTAACTCTGTCTATATGTCTGTCTGTTACGCTGTCACGACTAAACTACTGTGTTTCACCGAGTAAGTGCGGATACCGGAGGCTCATATCCCAACCGCTCCCCCATCTCCCAAAGGGCGGCAACGCACTTGTGACGCCTCTGGTGTTACGGGTGTCCATGGGTGGCGGTAATCGCTAAGCATCAGGCGATACGTCTGCTCGTTTGCCCCATATTCTATAAAAAAGATGCTATTAATATAATAGACACAATATTTTCTTATCTGCAGTGTTATTAGACAAAGAGATTAGTCGTAACTGGGTAATTGTTCATAAACACTATATGATCTTGTTAAGTCTGCTGATATTACAAGTCAAACAGAGGGAGACAACATACCATTGCCATCATAAAACACACACGGCTACTATCCCCGATTTGTTAACTTATGAATTGTATAAATATTATTCGATCCAGTTGAACCAATACATAAGATACCGATAAGACCGATAAGATATTTATAGAACAATGACTTTTATTGTGTTGAATGAAAAAAGGTTTTATAATCATCTTAAATAAGCTTAAGTTACATTTAAGATAATCAGCATTCGTGCTGTCGTATTATTTTCGTGAGTGCGAGACCGGAGGCCCAATGATGCAGAAGCATCGCAAAAAGTCACCATAGTGTGGGTCACCAAGCTGCAGTGTTTGTATTCGTAATGAGTGTGGTGACTGTGGCGACCTCCACATACAGCGCAACAACGACACAACATTCTACAGCACCATCTAACAGAAGCACAGTGAACTACGGAGTAACGTACTACACGAAGGAACTTCCAATCCTGAATCGCGCAATAGAAACTCTCGTGGCGATTATCATATATACAACAACCCAACATCCACTGTTAGGCAGTGGCCCACTAGGCATGATCACCTAGCCTGGTTGGAGGATCCCTTTGTGTTGATGAAACATGTCACCCTTTCCCCTACCTACAGTGACTACTACTCTTGGAATCAGGATGAGTAGAGTCACTTTAGCAGACTCATACATAAAAAAGAATTGAAAAACTTAGATATAATCAATATAAACACTGACTGAAATAGCTAAAATAAATATACGAGTGTTTTATATTTAGAACATCCGTAGAGCTCCTTAGCTGCTCGTTTACCGTTTCACTTTTTTTATGTGGACACTTTGTTCTATATTTTACCCGATTACGGCAAAAACAAAGGGAAGGGTAATATTTTTGATAGTGCATGTAAGGTAGTATGTTCCACAGTAGCTCCTAAATGGCCTGGGGTACGTTGGCAATATATTTTTTTCAAAAGTTTGTATGTAGTCGGGTTATTGTTTTTAACATGCCTCATTGGTCTAGCGGTTAACGTATGCGACTGCCAATCAAGAGGTCCCGAATTCTTAATAACAGCTCGGAGTTTGGAAGTTCGGGGCTGAACCCCTGTGCCTCGAAGAGTACGTAAATGTGTCTGTACAGTGCCTGATCTCTCCCCGGTCGTGTCGGTTAACTACCCCATCGGATTATGAGAAAGAGGGAACTGAGAGAGCATCTGTGTTTGCGCACCCACCTGTGCACTATAATATCTCCTGCGTAGTTGGCTGGTCTCCATTGAGACTGGTCGTCGTATCGTATTCAGCTTGGAAAACATAATCATCATCATTGTTATTTCTACTTCTACAGTGTTGTTATATGTATGCTAAAAAAGAACTTAACCCATAAATGGTTAAATATTGTGATAATATGTTTGTACACAGTATTAACGTTTTTTGTCCTCATGTGCACGGGAAAATACATTTTAAAAGTATTTGTTGGCAAGCTAGGAAATACCTGTCAATATTTGTATACAATTAATCTGTTTGTAGTAACAAATCACTACAGGCGATAATTTCGAGAAGCGGAAATTTAAAGTCGCAGAAATCACAGTGTAGGGACAGTCAAAGTGTGAAATAGTGTAGATAGTAGTTAGTGTTAATAGTAAATGGTATTAGTTAGTGGTGGTAGTTAAATAAATAAATATTCCGGACATCTAACACACAACGTCATCTAGTCTTAGCTTGGGTACTAGACAACTGATATAATTATATACTTTTTTTTTGTAAATACATACATATTATACATAGCAAACACCCAAACTCCGAAACAAATATATTATTTGCAGCTCATACAAATATTTGGTCCGACCCGGGAATCGAACCCGAGACTGCGCCACCGAAGCAGTTAGTGGTTGTAGTTAGTAGGTAGAAATCTAATAGTTGGGTCTGGAATAGAAATTGCTATTATTTACCTTTTCGTAATAAAGATGCCCGGCTAAGCATGGTAGATGCACAATGATCACTAAATGTGTTTTGTAATAATGTAATCCTATTATAGTATATCATATAATACGAGTATATAAGAGACAGATAGAGCTTAGATATTTAAATTATATGATAATAATTTAACATTATTACATATATTAATAAGGATATTACTACTATATTTAAATATTTATATACTCACATATATTATAGGATAAAATTTGGATTGTGGTGTTAATATTTTTGTAAAATGTTTCCGTAACAAGTATTTAAAGGTTTGACGAGTATTTGCCATCCTGATTTCGAAAGGGAGCGCATTCGATAACAGGACAGATAGAACTAAAAAAGAAGAATGTATAAAGTCCGAGCGGTGAGTTGGACAATGAAGAAGTGAGTTGATTAACGATCTAAGGTTCTTGCGTGGTTAGCACCTAAATATTGAAGTTGGGAAGATAAGTAAGAAGGAAAGCTTGGTAAGAAGAGGAAAGAATATAATAGGTAGTTGATGCTCGAACCCCTCTTCTTTCTCGAATTAGAAGCCACTTCAATATCCCTATTACTACTATGCGATACTCAGACACATGATCATATTTACGTAAATTGAAAATGTATCGAATGAAATTATTGAGAAAACGGTCTAGCTTATTGAGCAGATCTGCATTCTCGTCTAAGTAGCACACATCACGATGGTTAATTACAGGGAATATTAGTCTTAACAAGCATTACCTTAATTTTCAGTGGCAGAAAGTTTTAAGCCTATAGAGGGCGTGCAATGAGCCTGTCACTTTCTGACCCACATTTGCAATTTGTTTACGCCAGCAAAAGGTTGTGTCCATATATAGACCGAGGTTATTTAAAAATCCAGTCGAAAACTAGACTGAAAGGGACTAAGTAGGTTGTTCAAGTAAATGAATTGGGAAATGTGCTGGATATGAGGAAGAAGTTAATAATATGGGAGATGGCGGAGATGAAGTAGACTATCTATATGGTGTTCATTTTTCTACTCATGCCTACACTACCAGTCGCTTTAGATGTGATGGAGAGAATAATTAACTTAACTCCTTTCTCTCTGACCGGACTGAAATGGAAAATGTTTACTTGAGTGTGCGGTAGACTATTGATATAATGAATGGTGTTCGTTTCAAACAGTCTATCAAAGGGTGAAGAGGTATCAAAATGTTGATCCCTTAATCGAGACTTGTGGATAGCGGAACGTCTATATTTCGCGATTTCCCAGCACAGAGTTTCGAAAAACTTCCAGGTATCCGCAGGACAAGAAGAAGAAATATTATCTAGAACATGGTGGCGTTTGGCATTCCTTATCAACTGGTTATACCGATTTCTTGCAATCTCATACCATAGCTAGTTAAATTCGACACCTGACCTTATCTCCTTAGTTGGGGCATGAGTATCATACAATTTGGTTGCTGTATTCAATATGTGCACATTGTCATCGATCGAAGTGGAATCGATCTAGGGTGCCCAGTCAATTCGTGAAGCATCGTCAGTCAAATTCTCCATATCCTTATGCCTAAACCTACACCTGTACAGAATCCTGAATCCTAGGTTTGGGTTTAGGGGCATAAGACAGGAAAATGTATTCAGCAGAGACAAAATTATTAGAATTACAAGGGGGAGATGATATGATTCGATACAAAAGTCAGTGCGAAAGTAAATAGCTACGCAACCGGTCATTCCGGATAATAATGAAGCGAGGCAGCAGATAAGAGGTGGCAAGAAGATGCGAATTGAGCCAAGTCTCGGAAATTAAACGCCATGAACATGGGTACCACAAAAAGCCTCGTACAGATCAACGAAGTGGCTGGGAACACTTTGTGCATTTAAATAACATATATTGAAGAGCTACATCAATATCTATACTAGTAAATAAAATTGGAAACAAAAAAAAACAAAGGAATACCTAAAATTTCCCACAGTTATTTATTTAAAAATTTTAGAAAATTATAATTGTAACTGAAAAGAAAATTGAATAGGAAAGTTTTCAACCAAATTTGAAACATCTTAAATTTTTTTTTACGAAAATGTAAATCAAATAACACGCGTAATTAAGTTATTCTACGTAAAGAGGGTGGGGACACCCTTAGGGTTGGAATATCCTATATTGGTGGTTTTAAATCAATTTGTTTTTAAAGCTTTAATAGAGCAGTCATTCCAGAAGTGATTTTTGATGATGATGAACACACAAATGACGTTGACTGTTATTTTATGTCGTCGCTCAGTGAAATTCAATCATAAACCTTTTTTTTCTTCGTTTTTTTAGGTTTCTACATTCTTCCTTCACCTAAACTTTAAATGTGCCAAATTTCATACTCTTCCGTTCTTATAACTTTCGTAAAACGGTACAGAGTTTTTTCAACACGTTTTAATAGTTATACACAGTTATGCGTTTTTCCAACTACATACACAAAGTCGACAATGTTATTGTTATAAAGTAATATCTTTTACTAGTGTCTGTTGTACTTTCTAAAATCACTTAAGAGATGTGTCTACGTACATATATACATACACATGTATATCTTAATATAATTAATTGACGCAACCGCTCAAATTCAAGTTTGTACAAACCGCTATTTAGCACGCTCCAAAATAAATACAAATAGACAAGCTTTGACTCTGAGGCACCTTACGAACTAAGTACGTTTATGCTTGCTGCAAAGTAATATAAATGGTAATTCCAAATATATAACGTTCAAAATCGTGCGACATGATTTTCAAGGCCAACAATATTTGCTGTAATACTATCAGTATTTTATTGACTAAAAAACCTAAAAATAATATATCTCCCTAATGGTATGATGTTTACCCATACTCGCTATACCTCGTGTTCTTGGAAATATCATATTGTGGCGATCCTATTGATTTATTACTACTTAATCCATCTTTCCATATATGTTTTGATGTCAATGACAATTTCCTTTGTGGCATCATTTCTAAAACAAAATTTAATGCAGATTTGCCAATTTAATTCACAAAAAAGTGATTAAAAAAGTTATCAAAAAAAAATTTGCTATACCTTTAATTTTTTCAATCTTTAGTTATTTGCTTAATATAAAAACCTAACAAAAAGTAGATAACTACTATCTAAGTGACAAAAAGGAAAAAGTTCGACACTTGATTGATAACAAAACAGAATGGATAAGAAAGCCAGCTGGTTTTTTGTCATATTTAATTAAAAACGACGAAGCAGATCTTTTTTTGTCAAGATGTTCATCAAGTTTCTTAATCACGTCCGAAATTTTTTGCTTGCCTTTAATACGTGGAATACGCATGATGTAGATACGTGTAAGTATTATTAATCTAAAACACATGTAAACAAGAATTACATTATGTACAATACAATACAAAAAGACCATCTGCGTCATGATTTCGTATCATTTTATAGAATGTTGATTTTACTTGAATAACGATTACTTTTTAAGAGTTCGTCCATTGTTGTTTTTGATCATTTTTTGACTCCAAATGACACGTGTACCAAGTCATGGAACGATTTCCTGTGTACTCAGGCATGAGAAAAGACTAACTCACTGATCATAGTCTTACGTGGACTTACTGGGACCCTGTGAACTGTGATGTGATTAGACTGTGAACAACACACTTATTCCGAAATATACTTTATTTAACATTCTCATTTGCCATTTCATGTGACTGTTATAAGTAGTCGTCACGCCGCTTTCTACTGCTACAAGTGTTGTGGGTACAAGTTCGACATATAATAATTATAATAATAATATACATGCTGGATAGATTACAAGAAGGCTTTTGACTCCGTTCCTCATACATGGCTTTTGAAGGTGCTTGAGTTGTATAAAATTGATACAACTCTGTGCACTTTCTTGAAGGTGTGTATGGGGCAATGGAGAACAGCACTTCGCTATCCTGGGTGTTGGCAGTCTGCGATGAACGACGTACTTATAAAGATCGAGCGAGGCATCTTTCAAGGTGACAGTCTGAGCCCCTTGTGGTTTTGTCTAGCTTTGAACCCTCTGAGCACTCTATTAGAGGGTTCAGGGTTAGGCTACAGGTTGCAGAAAGATGATCGAGTTATATCTCACCTCTTTTACATGGATGATTTGAAACTACTTGCCCCCACTAAATTACAATTGACAGCATTACTAAAGGTTACGGAAAACTTTAGTAATTCTATCAAAATGGAATTTGGTGTAGACAAGTGTGCAGTTATGTATGTAAAAAAAGGTGAGATTATGGAATCTGAAGGTATAGAGCTTTCAGATTCCACAAAACTCAGATCTCTGTCTGCAACCGAAACTTACAAATATCTAGGTTTTTCACAGTCCTTAGGAATGCCAGAATCTGACATGAAACAAACGTTGCGGGAACGCTTCTTTAGCCGCCTGAAAAAAGTACTTAAAAGTCTTTTGTCAGGCGGTAACAAGGTACGAGCCTGCAATGGTTGGGTTATGCCGGTTCTGATGTATTCCTTTGGTGTACTTAGATGGACTCAGACTGAATTAGATGCCATTGATAGGAGAGTCCGTACATTGTTGACTGCATTCCGAATGCACCACCCACGTTCATCGGTTATGAGATTGTATATCCCGCGAAGGTTAGGGGGTCGTGGATTACTAAATATCAAGACCCTGCACAATCGCGAGGTATACAATCTTAGAGAATATTTTCTACAAACTGATGTGGGAGTGCATCGTAGTGTAGTCACAGTGGATACCGGGCTCACTCCGCTCGCTCTGGCTAAAGAGAATTGGCGCAAGCCTGTAGTACTTAGTACTAATGATCGCAGGGAAGTATGGAAGGGCAAAGTACTCCATGGTCGATTCTATCGGGCCCAAAATGGGCCTGATATAGATTTCAAAGCATCTACGTCCTGGCTGCGGTATAGTGATCTCTTCGGAGAAACCGAAGGTTTTGTCTGTGCGATTATGGACGAAGTTATCATGACGAATAACTATCGGAAGTATATCCTGAAGGATGGTACGGTCGACATTTGTCGGGCATGTCACCGTCCTGGAGAATCTATCAGGCATATTATTTCTGGTTGTTCTCGTCTTGCTAACGGCGAGTATTTGCATAGGCACAACCAAGTAGCCAGGGTCGTACATCAGCAACTTGCCCTTAAATACAATCTTGTGATTTCAGAGGTACCATACTACAGGTATGTGCCCGATCCAGTTCTCGAGAATGGTCGTGCTACGTTATATTGGGATCGATCTATTATTACAGACAGGACTATTGTAGCCAATAAGCCTGATATTGTGGTGATAGATCGATTAGAGCGCCGCGCAATGATTGTCGATATCGCCGTTCCTCATGACGAGAATCTCGTGAAAGTCGAAAAAGAAAAAAAAAATAATATTTGGATTTATCTCACGAGATTGTCGATATGTGGAATGTGGATTCGGTGATCATTGTTCCGATAGTCGTATCAGCTCACGGATTGATAGCCAAGAGCCTCGACCAACACCTTAAGAGGCTCACGTTAGGGGGCTGGATCAAGGGTCTGATACAGAAGGCAGTCCTTCTTGACACGGCACGCATAGTGAGGAGGTTCCTGTCTTTGGAGCCCTAACCACCGGTTTCTTGGTCCCTGTACCCGAAGTCGGTGGTCTACTATTTTTTATATTTTTAAATGTATTTGTTTTATATGTATATTTAAAAATGTAATCTATATGTATATACAAAAGGAATAAAGAGAATAATAATAATAATTATCAATATGACAACAGTTTGTGTGATCCACGAACACACGAATTGTTGTACTGAGTATAGATTTCGATTCATATATGTTTGTAAAGTTCCTTAAGGCACAGAATGTATATTTCTAATGCAGGAGATGTAGAGAAAGATGAAGACGAGAAAAAAATAAACAAAAATTAAATTACTTATCTCGAATCAGGTTAGAATGTATTAACAAATAAATTATGAAACTTTTATTTCAAGTCCGGCAAGTTGAAAACCGTTGTTTTCCTTAAAGACAGAAAGTTTATAACATGCCTCCTACTATGGAAGTCTTTCAAGAATGTTAAATATAAATTATAATCAGTACAATACGCCATCATTCACAGTCATATCTTGACATCTTTATTCAAGCAAATAATAATAATATGTTCGGTCATTTAACATTCAACGCCATCTAGTCCTAAACGAGGCAGAGCTTGTACTATACAACAATATTATACATAGAAAACACGCAAACTCCGAAACAAATATTTGCAGATCATACAAACATTCAGTCTGACCCGGGAATCGAACCCGAGACCTCAAACACAGCAGTCACATACGCTACCACCGCACCACAGAGGCGGTTTTCAATAGCCTATATTTTGTAATTTATTACGAATTTAATTTATAGCTCTATATTATCTACGGGTACATAAACAGCAGTATTTGCTATATTTAAGATAATAATTCAAAAGTATATTCCATAAGTGAGATTATAACGAATGAATGTAACCGAATTTCGTACATCAATCGAATTAATTGAAAATCCAAGAGTTCAGTGCACTACAAACCTACAATATCGTGTCCGAATACTCTCTGACCGCCAGATTTTGATCCCGGAACTGATTTACAATGTAAATGATAATTTCTGCGAGACCAACGAACGGATTACGCTTAGATTCACTATTGTTTTGCTTCTGTTATGGTTTCTGACACATCAATGTTGTATAAATTATACTTACCTTATTGTAATTAGCAAACTGTCTGCAACGTTTTCATTGTAATTGGTGCAACGATTTAGTTTTACACGAAGTGGATGGGATTGATAGTTAGATGAGACGATGAATTGTTACGCCTCTGGTGTTGCGAGTGTCCATGGGCGGCGATAATCGCTTACCATCAGGCGATACGTCTGCTCATTTGTCCTCTATTCCATAAAAAAAGATATTAACAATTTATGAAATCGACATTAATGACAAATTTATCATTAAAATTACCACGTGTGTATTTTAGTGTATGATGCGTGAGAACATATTAAATACTGCATATTTTGTTTGCTTTTAAACCTTTAAATGCTTTATCAATATTATTTTCACAGCGCTTATAATAACATTCACATTTAGTTTTACTTAGAAGACTATTGGGAAAGATTGTCGTTTTTAATAATGTGAACTTAACACATTTAACAATTTCTTAACAAATAGTTGTTCCTTTCTGTAATCATTAACCATAAAATAAAACAGAAATTGTATTCTTTATGTATGCAGTTTCTGTAGAGAAGAGCTTAAATTGACTCAAATATTAAATACTTGAAATAATTTCTATCCAAAGCCCTGTATTCGCGGTAAAATGTTTTTTATAAACAGAGTTACATCAACATGTTGCCGAGTTGCGGGCAACATGTTGCTGGCAATACTGCGTGTTTCAGAGTTGATAATGGCAGTTGACAAGTTCAAGACAAAGTTGCCAGCAACATTCCCGTTGCTCATCAACAATGTTGATTAACTGTTGCTAAACAAATGTTAACTATGAATACGAGGCTTAACTCTCTTATCTCGCGCCTGGATAAATTGCTAACCATCTGCAGTAATTTCATTACTATGCACTCCGGCTCATTTAGATAAATACAATAGTATTTTCGATAAAACCGTCTTTTTAAATTTTTAATAAATTTGTTATGCATTTCGTGCTTACCGTTACGATTATTTGCACGTGTAGATTCTGTGATTTATTCCGATATCACCTAGATTAACATGGTAGAATAAACCGATTCTGTTATCGCATAAGTGTGTTTAATTAGCAGTAAGCCGTATAACCAAGAAAATCAAAGACAATCAGTTGGTAAATCGACCCCGTCTATTGATACGTACTTATCAAAGTTACAAGCCTACCTAGTTACATCTCGAAGTTGAATATAAAACACTGATACTTCAAATTTATGAATACAATTTTCGGCAATAATTATTTATTCATCAACTGTCTTAAATAGCTAAATAGCCCACTACAAGATATAGACCATGTCTGGTAGTGGGAGGGTCACCTTAGAAGGGAGATTGTGATCTACCATACCACCCTGGCTAGACGAGATTGCATTATGCTTATGTCTAGTTTTCCTTCTCTTCATAGTGCTGTTGTCTAGTTTGCTCCCTTAGCCAGTTCTCATAGCAACCATGGAAGGTGATAACATAGATATTTAATATTATTTACCCAAATATAGCAACAGCTGGCACAGTCATTCCAGCTCCCAGCAGGAAAACAGCTCCGGGCAAAATGTTCAGTGTTGCCATATAGACCCTGGAGTATAGAGGACCGTAGACCAAGGGCATCATAGCCTCGGCCAAACCGAAGAGGGAGTTCACTTTACCTAAAAGATAAATTAAAATTACAAAACCTGGAGGAGAGCCACGTTCGGCATGAATCGGCCGGCTCGACCGGAGTAATACCACGGCCTCACAGAAAACCAGTGTGACATAGCGCTTGCGCTGTGTTTCACTGAGTGAGTGAGAATACCGGAGGCCCATATCTCAACCCCTCCCCCCATTCCACTTCTCATTCCCTAAAGACCAGCAACGTACTTGTGACGCCTCTGGTGTTGCGGGTGTCCATAGGCGGCAGTTATCGCTTACCATCAGGCGATACGTCTGCTCGCATTACGATATTTTTTTTAAATTTTACCTTGTCTTGACATTCCTGTTAGGGATTTATTAGGACCACATATTTATTATATGTAAAAATTTTAGTATAATTTATATTTGTTTGCTATCTGCTTTTAGGTATACGCTTATGTTTGTACATGCATTTTTAGATCAGTTTCTTATGGAGTTTCTTGCCGGTATTTCTCCATAGGAATGATATTGTGGAACTACGCCACTAGGTTCATTAATGTAGTTTCAAAACTGCTTGTAAAAGCCTACTTGAAAAAAAATTCTAATCGATTTTAGTAAGTTTATGCTATTTGATGTTATTGAAGGACATCAAAAGATACAGGTTTCCTCAAACAGTGTTAGTATAATTTACCATATATCTTTTTATTTGTTAAAGATACGGTTTCTACCTGATGAGGGCTCTTTCGAAGAGTAAAGCGACATTTTGAATTTTAATCAAGAGCCCTAATTTCAAACTAAGGGCAATGCGTTATTTAAAATATTTTATGCGAGTATAAATATAACTTTAATAGGACCTTATCAAGTTTCTCTTGTACAGGTTTTTGATCTTTCTTAAATAAAACGCGTGGAGCAATGAAAGAACCAGTCTAAATTCACACGTTACATTACTGATGAAATTATGTTTCCATAGTATGCTAGATCGGATTTTAAATCTTATTTGTAGATTAATGTTCTAAGTGTAGGTATAAAATATCGCTGTCCACTAATTATACGTTTTATAAAATCCTTATTCTCCAATTATACGTCTCTAAATGTTCAAGTCAACCTTCGAATGAATCTGACTATAAAGATCTCTACAGTAAAGAGATCTACTATTATTATTATTAAGAGCACAAAGAATACCCGGTACATAATGTACAATCACGATAAAAACCGCGTAACAAAGGCTATCTCATGTCTGACAGCGATCTCTTCCAGGCCATATTTCAGCTAGGACTGGCATAGCATTGCTTTAAAAATAGGTAGTTGAAATCTTGCGTTGAAATTTTATATTCTAAATCTATACTAATAAATAAAGCTGAAGCGTTTGTTTGTTTGAACGCGCTAATCTCAGGAACAGCTGGTCCGATTTGAAAAATTCTTTCAGTGTTGTATAGGATATATATTATCACGCTAATACTAATAGGAGTGGAGCACCAATGAAAAATGTTTTAAAAACGGTTGAAAATTTTCACACTTCGTGCAATAGAAGACGCAAACGAGGTTGCGTGGGTCAGCTAGTTTAATCATAAAAGGCTACCCACCTATAAGTTAAAAAATATAATGTTATTTTTAATGACATATTGATAGTACGAAATAATCATACTTCATGGTTTTTGGCACTATAACATTTAATTGGAACCCAAGTACCCTTTTGTTTACTTTTATAATCTTATAGATAAATTTCAATGATCTAATGAAAGTATAACTAGGTGTACGCATTTATTTACATTCCTAAACTGTATCCATTTGAAAGAAAGGAGGGTAAGATTTGGGGAGGAGATTTCTAAGTATTTTAAGTAAAGTTCATGCATGCAATGTAATTTATGCGATGACCCTACTGGATTGTAAAGCGTGATAAAAATTATTTGTACAAAAGCTGCAATACGTACCCAGTTCTTCACTAGTTACTAGTTTAGATGCAATCGATCTCATCGCAATGAATGATGTTCCGTTGAAGATCTCTACCAGCGGAGCTGCAATAATCATAGACAGATTAGTAATAAATATATACTTTTTGTAATGCAGTAATGTACAATTATTGTTCAATTAAGAATTTTCAACAAGCTGCTTCAGTATCATTTTTGTAAATATGACAGAAACAAAATAGAAAACGACAAATTTTTTTAAAACTATAAAGTTTAAACTGTAAACAGCTTCTTTTGTTTATGTATTTCAGCTGAATCTGGCATGCTTTATAATTTGTGGGCTGATTTGAAATAGATTGTAAGTGTTTCATTTTTAACAAAAATATATTCGGTTCCGCGATATTTATGCTTTTCGTGGCAACCTGTAATTAAGGCAGCACCAATGATTGTACATTACTGTAATGTGCCTGTTAGCTTTTAAGGTGTATGTTCTTATTATCCAAATAAAATAAAAATTGCGTAATAAACAAGGCAACAAACTGGCGATATGTAAGCATACCACTGGAATCCCATCCAATGAAATAAAGATGCTAACCCCAAACCTGTCACAAGTCTTTAACCCACCTTTACCATAAATACAGTCGTATTTTATTTTTATTTCTAAATGATATCTGTCCATGAATTAAATGAAAGAAATGACACCATATGTACACTCGTAATACCTGTCTTCTTTTTGTCGAAGGATAAAATATAGGAAGGGAAAACTCACCCAAATAAATTTCCGTGGCCGTAGTCGCAAAGGCAAAGATGAAGGACGCGAGGATCTTGCTGGTGCACGAGATAATGCCAACTATGGTGTCATCCAACTTCATGAACCCACTGAATATGCTGATGGAGAACAGCGTACCTGATATAACGAAATTGAACTGAATTATGAGGGCAACAAAAGCGTTTATCGCATTTTAGAAGATTACTTTACTAAACTTATACTCTTTAATAGGTTTCAAAGAAAACTCCATAAAGATGTCGTATTCTATTCTAGAGTTCATAAAACAATATTCACTAGTGAATTGTGAATTTGAGCACAGACACGAAACGATACTATTCTTATTAACCGGCTTCAAAAAAGGAGGAAGTTACCAATTCAACTGTTTCTTTTTATTTTTGTTACTTCTTAACTTTCGATTGGGAGAATTTTGATGATTCTATTTTTTATTTGAAAACTGGTGCTTCCCTTGTGGTCCCATTTCAATAGTACTGTGGAGGAACGGATATCGTGTCCCTCAAACACAAAGAGAGGATCCTCCGACCAGGCGAGGTGATCATGCTTGGCGGGCCACTGCCCAACAGTTGATGTTGGGTTGTTGTAAATATGATAATCGGCGCGAGAACTATTTATTGCGCAATTCAGGATTTGTAGTTACTCCGTGTAGTGCGTTACTTCGTAGTTCAGTGTATCTTCGATAGATGGCGCTGTAGTAGGTTATTGTTGTGTTATATGTGGAAGTCGCCACAGTACATACAGTTCTTGATGTCGGCTTTTTGTTAGAATTTGTGATTATTTTATAAAATTACTTGACCTCATTGACTGTTTCATCAACACAGAGCCTATACTGCTTGAGTTACATAATTTATTTAAGATAAGATAAGATAAGTTTATTTGCATAAAACATGTGTGAACAAGATGTCATAGTATAAAATACAGTACAGTACTTAAAAACATGTTTTGCCATAGCTTAAAACACGGCCTCACAGAAAACCGGTGTGAAATAGCGCTTACGCTGTGTTTCACCAAGTGAGTAAAGATACCGGAGGCCCATATCCCAACCCCTACCCCCATTCCCTCTCCCCATCCCCCAAAGGTCGGCAACGCACTTGTGACGCTTTTGGTGTTGCGGGTGTCCATGGGCGGTGGTAATCGCTTACCATCAGGTGATGCGTCTGCTCGTTTGCCCCTTATTCAAAAAAAAAAAGCTAGCGTACAATATTTAAATGTTGACTTCTATTCATAATTAAGTAATAATCCATGATTATATCATAAATGTGAAAGTAACTCTGTCTGTATGACCTGTTTTCACGACCAAACCGCTGCACCGATTTCAATAAAATTTGGCATAGAGATACATTGATTCTCGAGAAAGGACATAGGATACTCTTTGCTCCGACAACCGACACACGTGCGGGCGGAGCCACGCGCAAAAACTAGTACTAAATAAGAAATAACGTGAATGAAGCCGCGAATATTGAATATCATTTCGACTATAACTTCTCTTTCATACTTTAATTACACATTTCTCTAAACAAATACACAATAATAAGTACATTTGAAAGTCAAACTAAAAGTTATTCACATGAAAGAAGTACATCCATTAAGTGTAACCTTCAAATAACGTTATGAAAAACCATTTATCACATAGTAGAAAATACATTTATTCACGATACACAAGACTAATAAAATAAAGTGCATAGTCGTGAAGATAAATTATTCACAAATATTTCTTTATCGCTTTTGTAAACCTTCGTAAATAACCTACGACCTTTTTAACTATAAATTCTATGTGAACCCGTCTCGTCAAATAGAACAGAAATGTTAGATTACCTATTCACAATTTGTAAAAGTCCATATCAGACCTTAGTTTACTATAAATGGGGTTTGGACCATGATTAATGAATAAAATGTTATAGCCGTTAAACCTACAAATATCATTCGAAATTCCACATACATTATAATTTCTTTAATTTCTTTTAGAAATTAAATAATTATTCTTGAAACGTCTTCTAAACGCAACATATATATGAACCTACAACCCGTCGGAAATATCTGCAAACCTGACACCTACCTTAATAAAGTCATGCAATCTAGAAAGTTAATATTTCACTAAACAGAGAGAACAATACACAAGAATGAGATTACGAAAGCAAGAATAATACACGTGGTTCGACACTTGAGCTGGCAACGCCAACGATAGGCGAAGGCGGGGCGATGCGTGGGGAAGCGAGAGGTGAAGCGCATTCCAGCCGGGTACGCAGATATTTCCGACGGATAATAATATTATTTATTGAATATTCAAATAATTGTTTTCAAATAGTTGAAATTATTTCAACTCTTTATTAGACAAGAAACTTACAAGAGAAAGTTTGTATACATAGTTACAATCTTTATTTTTCAACCCTCACAGTATCATTTTGTTTTGTGTTTATATTGCTAATTAATTTGCACTGAAGTTGAAACAATGAGAGAAAGTAATCGGCGAACTAAAAATTAGTGAACGATACCTGAAGGTATTAAAGTTTCGTAAAATCATTGCATTTTTAGAATCACACACGAAGCCATTATATAATCTTAATAATTATATTTGCTTCAATTTAAGTCTCACAACAGGCATAGATTGTACACAAAAAAGAGTTAGGCAAAAATACAAACATCTGCTCGTATAACATACAAACATCGTAATACAAGGTGACAGATTAAATTTAATTTTTAGTAATCCAAAGGGTTGGTGCATGAGTTTAATTTGTGTTACATCTCCTAAAACCTTTTTTTAAGTGCAGAGTCAGTTTCGAACACGCCCTGGTCAAGAATTATTTTTAAACTACAAGGTCGAACCTCCTTTTGGAGAAGGGTTATATTAAGAAATGAATTATTTAAATACTATTGATGAAGATCGAAAATCAAGAAAATCACTGATGACGTTGGTTTCGTCGTCATTAGGGTTGACAGAGAGATGATATTTGGCCTCGCATCCTAATAATTACTCTTTAAGCTTTCATAGCAGAGATGCCAAGAAACTAAGCAACTCAGAATTCAACTTCGGTTGGCATATAATTATCAGTGTAATTATTATAAATTAGGAGTCTTACCAACTAAATTAGTAATGATGCTGTATGTGCAGAACATGCTGAACTGCACCTCATCCCAGTTGAACCTGTACCTCATAAACAGGTATAGAACATTCATTTCACCTGGAAACACAAAATAATGTAAATATAAAATCGAAGTACAATTATTTGTAATACCTTATATTTATTTACTTAAAACTTCATGCACTTATGTACGTCGGCGGACTTAATGCCTTAGGCATTCTCTACCAGCCAACCTTAGGGGGCCAAAAGAATAAAATTCGAAAAAAAAGTTTAGCAGTCGCATACGCTACCACTACGCCACTACTATTTTAATATTACAAACGGACACTCCAATTTCATTTATTTGTATAGATATATGTGTCCGTCTGTTTGTGCTGGCTAATCTCTAGAGTGGCTGGACTGATGACACTGATAGGTAGCTAATGATATAAAGAGTAACATAAGCTATTTTCTTTTAGACTAACTTCGCCCCGCGGTTTTATTCGCGGTACGACAATAACCGCGGGTAACACCGCGAGGTTCACCTAGCATCTGATATAAAAGGAAACCGTTACTTCTAATATGTAGACAGTAACAAGTTCTGCTAATGAGCCCGTTATAATTTTACAATTAAACTAGACTAAATTAGTAATAGCACTGTAAAACATGTTACTTGTTCCAAATACTTGTGCCACTTAGTTCTATATATATATATATATATAAACCTTTTCTCTAGACTCTAAATACGGGTAAAACAAACATGTAAACATCTTAAGAAAATGTTACAAGTTGAGAATGAGTAGATTCCATTAAAGACTGGGTATAAACGGCAAACCTCTTACCATTAGTTACTTGGAATCTCAACTAGTATAAATAGTACCAACGACCGATTAAGACGAAAGGTTCTGTAAATGGGACTAGACGTTTAAAAGACTATTCCGTGGGAGAGCCGCGCTTCGGCATGAATGGGCCGGCTCGACCGGAGTGATACCACGGCCTCACAGAAAACCGGTGTGAAATAGTGCTTGCGCTGTGTTTCACCGAGTGAGTGAGGATACCGGAGGCCCATACCCCAACCCCTCCCCCATTCCCTCTCCCCATCCCCCAAAGGTCGGCAACGCACTTGTGACGCTTTTGGTGTTGCAGGTGTCCATGGGCGGCGGTAATCGCTTACCATCAGGTGATGCGTCTGCTCGTTTACCTCCTATTCAATAAAAAAAAAAAAAAAAAAAAAAAAGACGTTTGACGAATAAATATTCCGGACATCTAAGGCGAACCCTACACGACAATAAATATTGTGATAATTATCACGATATTTACTTTCGTATCTCGGGCCGGATCACAGCACACCCTACACCTACAATACGGATCGCGTCAGTACTGAAGCGTTCTTTGTACGAGGCAGACGTGATGGACCCTAGACGGAGGAAAATTAGAGCTTGTGTGGCAATAATTTTAGCCCTTTCTTTAAACAAACGAGTAAAAAGAAAGCGATGGATGAAGAATTGGCTACAAAGGAGAGAAAAGTATACACATCTGAAGTTATTGGACGAAATTCGCCTTCACGATGAAATGGACGACTACGAAAATTACTTTCGAAGATGCCTGATGTCTTTATTTTTATTTATTATTTATTATTTTTTTATAATTTACATGCCCGCTATTCCAAACTTTTGGCATGGATTCTAAATTGAGAATAAACTCTTTCAAAACAATCTTGTCGCCTGTCATGGATTCTTGCTCGTGGCACGGGTTCACCGCGGCAAACGCGGAACCCGCAGACGCGGTGTCACCGACGTCGCTCATCGCTGCCATCTCGCTGACACTGACACGATCAATATTGATGCGACACACTACACGCAAGATAAATATCACGATCCAAGATCTGGGATCAGATCACAAGGATTTCTAGAAATCCAGCGATAAATATTGTGATCCGTCAATACACTACCCTACACTTCAATAAACATCATAATCCGATATTTTATATTGACGGATCACAATATTTATCGCTGGATTTCTAGAAATCCTTGTGATCTGATCCCAGATCTTGGATCGTGATATTTATCTTGCGTGTAGTGTGTCGCATCAATATTGATCGTGTCAGTGTCAGCGAGATGGCAGCGATGAGCGTATATATATGTAAATGACTTGTGTAAATTTGAAATTCAGGGTGCCGACATACAAATGTTTGCCGATGATACTGTGGTATTATTTCATAGTAATACATGGGACAATGTACGGCAATTAGCAGTAAAAGGTATGTCCGATATAACAGCTTGGCTTGAGAATAGTCTTTTATCACTAAATGTCGATAAAACAAAATTTTTATGCTTCAGTAAAACTATGGCGTCTTCTCCTAAAATGTTCCATCTTCCCATACATTGTTATCCCTGTAACCGTTCAATTATAAAATTAACTGCACGTTGTAATTGTCCAGAACTATCAAGGACAACTGAAATAAAGTATTTAGGAGTGAATATAGACGATAAGTTAAATTGGAAAAAACACATAAATACAGTTAGTGGTCGACTGAGGAAGCTAATTTATATATTCAGGGACTTGCGAATAATACCTGACACAACACTTTTAATTCAAACATACAAAGCCTTAGCTGAATGCTTAATCACCTACTGTATATGTTCATGGGGCTCAGCAGCAAAGACACACTTAATTGAGGTTGAAAGAGCACAACGGGCTGTACTTAAGGTACTCCTTAACTTACCATACTACCATCCTACTCAATTAGTGTACGAAAAAGCTGAAGTTTTAAGCGTACGAAAGATGTTTGTTTATCAGTGCATTCGCAAATACCACAAGCATACCGTACCTCTTCTTCAACCTTCGGGTAAAAGAAAAGATAAGTGTCCAATCCCAAGGGTAAAAAGCAAATTTGCTCAACAGCGATATAGTAACATTGCACCTAGGTTGTACAATAAACTAAACTTGAATTATAAGACCAGACACTTATCAAATTATCAAATTAAAAAGATCATCAAAATATGGCTTGCGAGTTTTGACTACGATAATGTAGAGGATTTGTTTACAGTCACAACCTAGTTCAAAGTTTGACGAACTTCCAATACACACACACACACACACACACACACACACACACACACACACACACACACACACACACGCGCGCACACACGCACACACACACACACACACGCACACGCACACACACAGTAGGGACACACAAAACACGCATACCGCATACAGACACAAGCACATGCAAAATTGACAGACCAACTATAAAGTATGTTTCATGTATGTTCCAATTGTAAACATTTATTGTATCACTATTTTTTTTTTTGGGAAGGTACTGACTCCCGAAACACAGCTCACGCTAGTTTGGGAATCAGGGCTTGCACTTAATTTGTATACATACTTTGTTACAATAAATTATTATTAAATTAAATTAAATATGGATCTTCCGTGTAGCGTTCGCCTAAGGCAGTGTAGGGTAGTGTATTGACGGATCACAATATTTATCGCTGGATTTCTAGAAATCCTTGTGATCTGATCCCAGATCTTGGATCGTGATATTTATCTTGCGTGTAGTGTGTCGCATCAATATTGATCGTGTCAGTACGCAGCGAGATGGCAGCGATGAGACACGTCGGTGACACCGCGTCTGCGGGTTCCGCGTCTGCCGCGGTGAACCCGTGCCACGAGCAAGAATCCATGACAGGCGACAAGATTGTTTTGAAAGAGTTTATTCTCAATTTAGAATCCATGCCAAAAGTTTGGAATAGCGGGCATGTAAATTATAAAAAATTAATAACTAATAAATAAAAATAAAGACATCAGGCATCTCCGAAAGTAATTTTCGTAGTCGTCCATTTCATCGTGAAGGCGAATTTCGTCCAATAAATTATTTATTTATTTATTTTTATTTATAACTTTATGCACAAATACATGCATCGGCGGACTTAATGCCAAAGGCATTTTCTGCCAGTCGACCGATTGGGCGATGCAGAGAAAAGATGAAGTAGGTGCACTTAATGGTCATGTCTTAAATTATAACTATTTGACATTTAATAAATATATCCAATAATACGCATATATACATAAATACATACATATATACATACATACATACATACATACACACTCACAGAGACACATTATAAATATATCCATAATAAATTCAGATGTGTATACTTTTCTCTCCTTTATAGCCAATTCTTCATCCATCGCTTTCTTTTTACTCGTTTGTTTAAAGAAAGGGCTAAAATTATTGCCACACAAGCTCTAATTTTCCTCCGTCTAGGGTCCATCACGTCTGCCTCGTACAAAGAACGCTTCAGTACTGACGCGATCCGTATTGTAGGTGTAGGGTGTGCTGTGATCCGGCCCGAGATACGAAAGTAAATATCGTGATAATTATCACAATATTTATTGTCGTGTAGGGTTCGCCTAACACACAACGCCATCTAGTCCCAAGCTAAGCAGAGCTTGTGACATGGGTACTAGACAACTGATATAAATACTTATATACTTTTTTTTGTAAATACATACATATTATACATAGTAAACACCCAAACTCCGAAACAAATATTTGCAGATCATACAAACATTTGGTCCGACCCGGGAATCGAACCCGAGACCTCTAGCTTAGCAGTCGCATACGCTACCACTACGCCAGCGAGGCAGTCATTTAATGAGATACCCTTACATTTTTTGGCTTAAGATAACTTTTTATGAAGATAGTTACCCACCTACAATAAATACTGTGTCACACGGGCCATACACAAATTAAGAAACGGACACAAAGAACATCCAAGTTAAGTACATCAATTTTGATTACACAAAGTTTTAGACCATGTAGGGATCGAACCTGTAAAACCGCAGCAACGTCGACCATGCAGTACCTACAGTGCAACCGAGATTGCGATGTTACTTACCATGTAATGGCCCAAATATCACGCACACGACAACTATGAGTAGTGAGACTCTGAGTCTTCGCCGCCTCGGTCCAGTCCTGAAGGCGACTGTCAAGGTTTCGCGGACGTGGCGTGCGTCGAAAAACGAGCACACCCATCCTCGACAGCCTACTGGTTGCTCCTGTGTATGTGTTATAGCATTAATATTACATCCTGTTGGAAATAATTAATAATCAGTATGGACATCTGACACCGTCGACGTAAGTCTCATTATAAGATCCTCATGGATCAATCACCTTATTTGTGCAAGAGCTCTGCTTCTACATGGGACATGCTTACTATACGGTGATCCATCTGATCGTTTGCCACCTACACAATAAATAAATTGTGTGCAGCCTAGTTCTCTAGAAACAGACAATCCTGTACTTACATTAATAATACTTTATTATTATTACGACGTATCGCCTGATAGTAAGCGATTACTGCCGCCCATGGACACCCACCCGCAACACTAGAGGCGTCACAAGTGCGTTACCGGCCTTTGGGGGATGGGGCCTCCGGTATCTCACTCACTCGGAAAGCTAAAGCTGTTTTACACCGGTTTTCTGTGAGGCCGTGGTACCACTCCGGTCGAGCCAGCCCATTCATTCCGAAGTGCGACTCTCCCATGGTAGGTCTCCCTCCCATTATAATCATATAACCATTACATATTGAGTACAATACTATATTTATCCAAGAAAAACTTTTGTAACGATGTCTTAGTACAGTAGTCTTTAAATTTAAAGTCATCGTCAAGCTTCCTTAGATTTGTAAATATTTTGTATGATAATTTATATCGTGCGCAATTTACAACAGATTTTGCTATTAAATACAATTTTTTGACAGTGACAAATGGCAAACTGACAGCGCGGTGTTTGTTAAGATGTCGACTGCGGTCATTAAGAGTTCTTTAAACTGATTTTAAAGTTATAGCTATCGTTAACACATTTGTACTAAGAAAGTTTAACTTGTAAAAGTGTTATTGTTTTGCTAAATAAATAATTTCATTTCATTTATAGCCTTGTAGCAAGCGAGGCATCGGAGCTGTTTATATTATAATAAAGTAAAGACTAATAAAGAACTGCATACACTCTTTTTGTGATAGTGTAAAATAGACAAAATAAAAATTTGTTCATATATAATCCAACTCGGATGCCTATATGTCGCTAAAATGAGAAATATTCTGTAATACAAGCAGTGCTGCAATAGTAATACCACGAAACAGTACTAAAGGAGCAACTTCAGGAAACTCTGGACAGTTCGCAAATTGACAATTGCAGTTCCGACAATTTTCTATTATTCCGAACTTGACATACAAAGACCAATATTAAGCTTTACCTATATTAGGAACCAAAACGTTTATATATTCTGTCTGTGGTCTTGGCAAAAAGAGTACAAAATGATGTCAAACTCTAAATACATTTAATAAAAAAACAAGGCAAGTGCGAATCGGACTCGTGCTCGAAGAGTTCCGACCATTGTCTAACTAACTAACAAATACGAGCAAAAAATCAAGATTTTTGTATGGGAGCCCCACTTAAAAATTAGTTTTATTTAAATTATTTAGTTTTAAAGTGAATATATATCTAAACATTCTGTGAAAATTTCAAGCGGCTACCTGTTGCCGTTATTAATATCGAGCAAAGAAATACGTTTGTTGTATGGGAGCCCCTTAAATATTTATTTTATTCTATTTTTAAGTATATTTTATTACAGCGGCAACAGAAATACATCATCACTGAAAATTTCAACTGTCTAACTATCATGGTTCATGTGATACCGCCTGATGACAGACAGATAGACAGACGGACAGCGAAGTCTTAGTAATAGGGTCTCGTTTTATCCTTTGGGTACGGAACCCAAATTCTAACTGTAATTTATTTCTTTTAATTGAAATTAATCATCAATTTATCATCATAGCACTCACGATTTAACTGAATTCGATAAATACAACATGTTAGTAACAGTGCTAGGATCCCAACAAGAACTATATTTAATCACAAATCAATCATTTACAGCCTTTAATTGTACTCTACTGGATAAAAACCTCTCCTTAGAAAGGGGGTTTTTGACCTAGTATACAACACTATCTATACTACTATCACTATACACCAATGTCCATACCAACGCTTGTTTTAATTCTTTTTTTCTCTTTGCAATGTTGTTGTCTTGCGCAGTTTGCCATAAGAGCCGACTTAAACAAACAACGATATCCGGATATCGAATGGCCGGAACGTCTCGAAATCAGTAATAAAACCAAAAAATTATATGGTGACGGATAACAGAAGAGTGAAGTCAGTTCTGTATATCTTGAACGGGTACATAATATTTTGAAACAACATTTGTATATCAAAAACTTATCCGCAAGAAGCGTGCCGTGATTGCTCACGATTGATCAAAAACGTAATCGAGTGAGAGTTACATTGACGGTTTGCAGCCATTACAGCGGAATTTGCAGGATTTTGAGCATCGTTTTGTGACTTTGGATGAAACATGGATAGACCACTACACTCCTGAGACCAAAGAACAGTCCAAGCAATGGGTTAGCAAGGGCGAATCTGCACCAAAAAAGGCGAAGACTGTTCCTTCGACCGGGAAGGTTTTAGCAACTGTCTTCTGGTATTCGCAAGTAATAATTTTCATGGATTATATGGAAAAGGGTAAAACTGTTAAAGATGCATATTATTCATTGTTAATGGACCGTTTGCAAGAAAAATAGGCATGATTGGTCCACAAAAAAGTTATTTTCCATCACGATAACGCACCAGCTTACATCTCAGCAATTTTAGCCGCAAAATTAATGGAAATAGGGTTCCAGCTCGTGTCACGCCCCTATTCTCCAAATTCAAATACAATATGAAGAGATGACTGGCGATATCAAGATTTTACTCAAACGAGGAGGTATTTGTAGAAACGAATACCTATTTTACAAACTTGGACCAATCCTATTATTAAGAAGGGATCAACAAACTAGAGCAACGTTGGACGAAGTGTTACGTGACGTTGTATTAGTCTTTAAAAATTAAGTAGTTTTCATTTTTGCACGGACTTTTCAAAAAACGCTCGTAATAGTATAGTATAAGTTATGAATATGAGTCCTGTTCAAATTAGTAAAATCTTCTAATCTGAAATTGTATCTCAATCATCGACAAACAAATGACTGTGACTGTTGAATGAATCAAACATGAAATTCAAGTCTTAAAAAATAAATGATAACGTAAAAGAATAAGACCATAAATCAAACTATTTCATTGAAGAAGTTGAAATTAAATTAACTTTTAAATAATTTTAAGATGCCAATTTCAATAAACAAAAAAATTACGAAAAAAATGTCGACATGAAGAATAAGACCAAATTTATAATGGAAGTACACAAGAAGCATCAGCTTTTAAATAAAAAACAAATCATCAAAATCGGTTCAACCCAGTCGAAAGGTCTGAGGTAATAAACATCAAACAAAAATACAGTCGAATTGAGAACCTCCTCCTTTTTTGAAGTCAGTCAAAAATACTCGTAACAATACTTAAATATTTACAACTACTCTATCTTTTCCGAACATTGACGAGAAGCAGGACGCAGATGCAGTGAAAGCAGACGATACATCAGAACAAAAGGTCATTCCTAAACATTAATTTTGTTAAGATAACATTTAATGCACTAATGAATGGACGAATTTCATTCAACACGGAACAAAACGGCTGTATGAGTGGTATTTCATATTTATGCAAAATCCTGATATGATCGCCACTTCATTGTGTTATGCAATTTATACTGCTGTATCAGACTGAGGTACAGTTTTGTAAACAAACATCCGTTATTGCAGGTAATACTTTTTTTAAATTTGACACGTACGAAATTTCTCACTAGATTATTTAACAACAACAAAAAAAGCATTTTGAAAAAAAGTGATACATCTATAAGGTATAACGCATCTATTGAATGTCATAAATCAACCTTAAAACAGAACTATTGAAAAGTTGCAATATTTTATATAGTGTGTTAGCTGTAGATGTATTGGCAATGTCAAAGGACGGGGGATATAAATCGCAGTCGACACCTATGCGAGCCTCGCGTAAAACGCTGATTGCGTTACGATGTCCCCCTTCGTTCGAATTTGCGTAGTGGGCGCAGAGCAATTTATCACTTAGACATAGGACTAACCGCCCTGTCGAGCTACTCTGCAAATGATGTATAGCCTCAACGTTCCTTATACTTATCGCACCACACCAATATTCCATTAAACCTGACTTGAAAATCCTGTTGTCTGAAATGTTAGCAATTACGAGTTAAAGTATACTTACTCTTTGCCTATCCGAAGATATGACAGGATCTTTTAATCGAATGTATCCGTAGATCAAACTTGTAAGGTACAAACAATTCGATATTAAAAATATTCCGTAATATCCAATTTGCTGCAGCAATATGCCACTGAGTGACATACCGATTGGAATTCCAAGAGACATACACAAGTTGGCCACTCCTACTCTGAATGTCCTCATTTCTAATGTTGTTATATCACCTATATAGCTGAACACACCGACGCACACTGTTATCCAACCACCAGTTAAAGATGGAAATAAATCTGATAGGGCAGTAATCTCCAGAGGCAATTCGTAAAAGAAATATGTATTTAAAATAAAACTCGTGCAACACAAAACTTCCCCAACAATTGGCAGAAGAATACATGCTTTCCGTTTCCCTGTTTTGTCGCTCCATGATCCTACGAATAATATTAATATACATGGAAAAGTAGTTTGAACAATATTTTTCCATGCCTGCACTGATGCAGTCAACTTCTGTACTTCTGATTCTTCTAAAGTATAATTCTCTGTTTGTCGTCTATTTAATGCTGAACACACTTTATCGTCGTATCCCAAGTTAACCCTACATGCTTTTTCCAGATTTAAGTTTTGCACTGCCAGTCCTGAGAACACGTTAGACATTATATAGCACGCTATTATAGGTTCCACAGTTATATTGGACCGGATTAGCATCAATTTTTCTCTGAGACCAAACTTCTTAGCCTTTGGTTCATCTTTCACTGGTATCTCAGCGCCCGTTACCGGCTTTTCAGCCGTAGCATTTATGCCATTCATGATATCAAAGTGTTGCTCCACTTTACAATTTAATCGATCATCGTTAAAGGTATGTTTTGACTTTTGGAAGTTCCCACGAGGTACGTTCCAGCCGCGTGCAACACCACATTCATTTTAAACTTTATGACACGTCACTTCATAACAATCACTCGGTAAACACTAGCCCTGATATACAGCAACCCACTAGCAGTCGGCAGATCGAGCAGACTGAAGGATCCTCTTGTCTTAGGAGTTGATTGGACGGATACGCATTCGAGTGGTGTCATTACAGGCAATTGGCCAGCCGTAGTGTCGGCATACGACGGTAGAATGGCCCGGAGCTCACAGTACTGCCTGGATCGTCACAACCTTGTAATAGGTAGGCGTTTATCCCATTGGAGCGATGTATGTCATTATATAAAACGTATATGGGTACGCGCGCGGTACTAATAGTGCACGGTCAAGGTACGCTAAGTGTGTGGGCGACAGTTTTCATTTCGATTTCATTGTGCCGTCTGTTTATACCTGTTGGTGGTGAGTCATATAGAACTCCTGAACTAATTTTGCTATAAATGCTAACATTATAGTTAAAAACGCATTTTGTGAAAGCTCAGATGAGAGTTACATTTTTTTACAGTTATGTGTTGATATTTAATCAGTTTGTGCTTACAGTTTCTCATATAAATTTAATTCTGTATAATATCTGCACAAATGCACCGAATAAACGGAAAAATGTATGTTGGCTTATGGAAAACCAACGAAATTTTCATGGGTTCACATTCCGGTCTAATCCGATCTCTAGACAAATACAGAGAGATGTACTACACTTATATCAAAGATTCTGGACTGTACTAGGAGCATTTTCTGCCTCGCGTGAGACTAAATTAACATACATGAAATAAACAAATAATATTATCGTTAATATTTAAAATAAAATGGTCAACATTAGACAAAAAAAAACATATTTTTATTATATTTTATTACAGTTTTCAGTATAATTCCTTAAATTTTTGTTTTGTAGTAACTTGCGTTACAAATGTCTTTCCGCATCACGGCGGTGTGTAATAAAGGGGCTGTGGGGAAACATTACTCAATATGAATGGTTTCCTTTAACGGCCCTTGCCAAAACTATTGCTTAACTGTTTTTGCTTCGTCGGCTTCTAAACGCAAATTAGGAGGTAATGTACCAAAGGGGATTTAAATGGTTACTTTAAGTTATTTTGTTCAATTTCTATTTAACACCTTTATATAATATTAAACATTCAATGTTAAATGTATGAAGCTGACAGATAGTAAAAATTGGCTAAAATAAATGGATTTGTCAATCTTAATTTCAACAAAACACTTAAAAAAAAGTATAAATAATTACAATTTTTAACAACAAAAAGAAATGACTGGACTCAAGAACTGGACCAAATTAAAATGGGAAGCACCAGCTTTCAAATAAAAAAATAATCATTAAAATCGGTTCACCCAGTCCAAAGTTATGGGGTAACAAACGTAAAAATAAATAAAAAGATACAGTCGAATTGAGAACTTTCTCCTTTTTTGAACTCGTTTAAAAAAGGTATAAGCGATGAATGGTTAGTATTCATCATATTCATAACTAATGAATAACAAACGTATTTGGGATTCATTTCAGGAGCACCATTTTTGGCAATGTGAGGAGCTAGTTTGGGATCACATCGACGAGTATGATGTATTAGGATATTATTATTACTTTACAAATATTTACACAAAAAAGCAACGAAAATTCATTTCTAATGTTCAAATTGAATGGTGATCTACATAGAAAGATAGAATTCAAAGTTGTATTTTGTGATAACATTCGCAATCTATCTGAACATCTCTTAAGCGATATAAATAGTTTTTGTGTATAGTCCAGCCCACTAGTATAACGTCTTCGGTTACTGTGATGAAAACTAAGAAACGGTTATAAGAATAAGTACTTCTCCCACACAGACATCATATTCTACTTCCTTAATATCATGCTAACAAGGAACGAGTCTCTTTAAATCAGTAAAGAGGTTTCTGTTTTTTATATGTCTAGACCGCTAATATTACATTTGAATAGATACTCGTAATTCTATTATATTTACTTAAAATACGTCATAAAAAAATCATTACACTAACCTTTGGTCACGTGTACATCCGTTATCTCGATAAATAATAGCCTATGTCCTTTCTTTTTTTTTTAATATGCGGCAAACGAGCATACGTATCGCCTGATGGTAAGCGATTACCTCCGCCGATGGATACCCGCAACACCAGAGGCGTCACAAAACTTAAGCCCCATGCATTTGAGGTACGTCACCACAGTAAAAAAATATCTGTTGTATGGGTATGCTTTTACGTAAAGTTCTTTCTTTGTTAAACTAGCGACTCGCGCTTCTCTCAGTATGTAAAATAGCTACAAGTTATGTTAATAAATTATAGTTAAAATGGTTTTCCAGTGGTTTCCAGTTAGTACAAAAAGCGCATTAATTATTTAAACACAATTTTCATTCAAGGGAAACAATATTCTCATTGTCCATGGGCGGCGGTAATCGCTTACCATTAGGCGATACGCCTGCTCGTTTGCCAATACTTACTTTGTACATTCAATAAAGAACGAGTTATTAAACGCTCGTATTATTAATGCTTACGAAGGTTATAAAAATGCGTGTCAGGCCACGCATAGAATATGGTTCTGTACCCATTTGTTATAATTTTCTTTTTAATATTTTATATGTTTACTTTTTATTGCGTGATTTGTGTACGATATTTTACGCACAAGTTACGCCTCTATAACTTTTCAAGTAACAAGGTTACCTAAGCCGTTATAGTTTTCTTTATTGGAACGAAGTTCCTTATCGCGCGATATGAACGAAAAAACGAAGGGGGCTAGACGGAAATTGTCGCGACATAATTTGTTGTCACGACACTTTTTGTTGTCACGACACTTTTTGCTATTTTAAATTTTATTTGTTATTAGTTTATTTTTCATTGCTTGAAGCAACCCAGATACTATATATATATATCTATATATATATATATAATATATAGATAGATAGATAAGATTTCGAACTTTTATATATACATATCATCATTATCATCACTATTATCATAATCATCATTTCATCATTTTCATCAATTCATCATTTTCATCACTTTCATCATTTTCATCATCTTCATCGTTTTCATCATTTTCATCATTTTCATCACTTTCATCATTTTCATCATTTTCATCATCTTCATCATTTTCATAATTTTCATAATTTTCATCAATTCATCATCTTCATCACTTTCATCATTTTCATCATTTTCATCATCTTCATCATTTTCATCATTTTCATCATTTTCATCATTTTCATCATTTTCATCACTTTCATCATTTTCACCATTTTCATCATCTTCATCATTTTCATCATTTTTATCATTTTCATCACTTTTATCATTTTCATCATTTTCATCATCTTCATTACTTTCATCATTTTCATCATTTTAATCATTTTCATCATTTTCATCAATTCATCATCTTCATCACTTTCATCATTTTCATCATTTTCATCATCTTCATCATTTTCACCATTATCATCATTATCATTATTATTATTATTAATATTATTGTGTACACATATATCATAAAACTAGAAATTACGTAAAATATTGAAGTAAATATAATATTTGTATCGTCTTTCTATTTCGAACTTCGTTCCATCCGGGTGTCCCTTGACACCTCTCAAGTTTTTCCTTTCTATTACACGGACTACCATCATGGGTTTTTATTATTTATTATTTATTTATTTAATACATCATGCACTTTAGGTGCATTGGCGGACTTAATGCCTAAGGCATTCTCTACCAGTCAACCATCGGGTGATGCAGAGAAGACAAGAAGTGGGTGCATTTTGTAAACAAGAATGTATTAAAATAAACATATCGGGCAACATATCAAATACAAATAATATATAAAAGCTAATCATACATACAAGAACTAATACATACTATACATATAACTAAATACATATCAACTAACATAGATACGAGTACATACATACATACATACGCAAATAGGTGTACCTACTAGGAATAATAGATGACAATTATGTAGACGTTGATTCAGCAAGTTGTTTAATAAGAAACTGCTTTACTTTTATCTTAAATGAAAAGACATTGGTGACCATCCTGATTTCGAGAGGGAGCTCATTCCAAATTAGAACGGACTGAACAACAAAAGATGAGCCAACAAACTCAGACGTATTTCACAGATTTTTCAAGATATCCGTTTTGCTTTTAGAGGCCCCTTCTCTGCAGGTTTAACAAAAACAGTTACTATATCCAAGTATGCAAAGTTTATTATACGCAGCGTAGAAAGGCCTCTCGCGAGGTGGACGGACGACCTAGTTAAGATCGCAGGGACTCGTTGTATGCAGGCCGCTACCGACCAGTTGAATTGGAAATCAATAAGGAAGGCCTACGTTCAGCAGTGGACTTCTTGCGGCCAATATGATGATAATGATGCAAAGTTTCATCTTTTTAATCCTGTTTGAAAGATAAACATAGGACGGAACTATAAGGGTTCCGAGACGTGAACTTCGGAGCCCTAAAAAATAGCTTTGATCTTTATGAAACGAGGTGTAGTAGACGCAAATATCCTTACTTGCAACTCATCGACTCTTGCTTGTTTATAACGCCATTAGAATATCTTTGCGATTGACCTTTTCAAGTTGAGGTCGGTGATTTAAGGAGATCGTTTCTGCACAATAAATTATGGAACAGGGCACCGATGTCTTGTATCCCGTTCGTTCTCATACGTTCTCATTTTACAAGTACCTCGAAGTTTCCCGACAATAACGATTTATAATTTACAACATATTCTAATACTGGTAAGTCATACTGTTGTTTTATTTTCGAGTGACTCGATAAATTTCAATAATCCATCACTCATAACTTTGCTCGAACCACGCTCATTTTTTTGGTATAGTGGACCGGGGGCAATTAGTCTTTCAGATACAATAATATATACAATTATATGGTCAAGTTTTTCTGTGGTTTTTGCATTAGTATAGGCTAATAACTCAATCGTTTGTGTTTTAAGTACCTAGGTTGTTCCCAAAATTGATAGATAGATAAATATAATCTCTTCTTTCATGAGACTATTTTGAATTGACGGCTAATTTCAACACAAACCTCCTTTGTGAAAATCACTGGCCACATATGTGTAGTTTTTTGGAACGAAGTTCCTTATCGCAAGTTGTGAAAGGGGGCTAGACGGAAAAAATTCATACGAAAAAGTTGTCACGACACTATTTTAAATTATTTATTTTATTTATTTAAACTTATTGCACATGTTGTACAGAGGCGGACTTAATGCCTTGAGGCATTCTCTCCCAGTCGACCTTCAGGTGATGTAGAAATTAGAGCTGGTAGGTGCAAAGAGATTGAGTTTAGTTACTAAGAAATAAACCTACATTAAAAATAATTTAAATACATAAATTTACCGCTAAATATACTATATAAATAAACACACAATACAGAAGAATGTTACATACATACACACATATAATACTATACATAGATATGATACACAGTCAGGTGTTAAGGATGTGATTGTGCTGCCATTTCACTCCAGAGAAGCTCTCGTACTTTTGATTTAAACGTGAGACGGTTTGTAGACATCCTGATTTCGGTGGGGAGTGCATTCCAGAGAAGAACAGACTGCACATAGAAGGAAGAATGGATAAAGTCAGAGGTGTGGGAGGGGCATTGAAGAAGCATATTGTTTGTGGATCGAAGGTTTCGGTCGTGGTTGGAGCATAAGAAATGAAGGTGAGGTGCAAGGTATTTAGGTAACGATGGAGAAATGAGGAAAGAAAAAAGAGAAGTCAGCGCTCGCAAATCGCGGCGCTGGCGAATTGGGAGCCATTGCAGTTGGGAACGAAAAGCAGACACGTGGTCATACTTACGAAGATTAAAAACGAATCGAATGCAGTTATTGAGAAGTCGGTCTAGTTTATTGAGAAGGTCTGCATTCAGGTCGAAATAACACACATCACCATAGTCGATTAAGGGGACAATTAAGGACTGCATAAGCGTAGCTTTAGTTTTAGCGGGAAGGAAGTTTTTCAAACGATATAAAGCGCGGAGACATGTGGTTACCTTCTGGCTAACGTGTGTAACTTGTGCCCGCCAATCAAGGGTCGAGTCGATATGTAATCCCAGGTTCTTCACCACTTCACTCAAAGGTATAGACACATTGTTGTAGGTAATTGGTGGGATGACCGATAAATCCAATTTTCGTAACATTTGTTTGCTTCCCACGACGATCGCCTGACATTTGGTTGGATTTACCGCCAGACCAAACCTCGTCGACCAGCTCTGAATAAGTTGCAAATCCCTGTTAACCTTATCGATGGCGAGTGATATGTCCTCCACCCTTGACTGCGTGTACACTTGTAGATCGTCGGCGTACAGGTGATACGTACACTGAAGGTGGTGAGTGACGAGATCAATGAATATTGAGAACAGTAAGGGAGATAATATACCGCCTTGAGGGACGCCAGAGAGAAGATCACACCAACTCGATGACATGTCATCAATGTGAACACACTGTTGTCGTCCCTGAAGATAGGAGGAGAACCATTCCAGAGCCTCTGAGGAGATCATAAGGTAAGAAAGGATGGCCAGTAGGACGTCGTGACAGACGGTATTGAAGGCATTTGAGAAGTCAATCAAAGCCAGCACTGTGACTTTGGTGTCCTCCATACCCTCCCTAATATCGCCTGTCACTTTGAGGAGAGCGGTGGTGGTGCTGTGGCCGGGTCTGAACCCAGATTGTAGAGGACTAAGAAGGTTATGCTGATATACAAACTGCGAGAGCTGCTTATGTACACAGGCCTCCAGCACTTTAGAAAGAAAGGGGAGTATAGAAATTTGCCGAAAGTGTTCAGGAAGTGAAGGGTTACATTTTTTGGGTAAAGGAATGATGAAAGCCTTGCGCCAAAGCGAGGGAAAGGTACCGGAGTCGAGTGAAAAGTTAATAATATGGGATATTGCAGGAAGGATGTGATCCAGGATAGTAACAATCATGCGACGGCTGATGCCATCACATCCCACAGCATTGGAACGAATGGACAGGATAACTCTTTTGATGTCCTCAGACGATACCGGAGAAAAGTCAAAGAATTCAAGATTGGGACGAGTTAGGCTAGCTATGTAGTTCAAGGTTTGACGCTTGGTTTGATGATCCAAATGAGGCGTAGTGGAGAAATGATGGTTTATATCATCTAAACCAATCGTCATCTTAAACTCAGATCGTTGTTGCTTACCAATGCCTAGTGTTCCAAGAAACTTCCACAAGAGAAGAGGTTTCCAAGTTTTGAATTATGTGGCGGCGTTTAGCGTTACGTATCACCTGGTTACATCGATTTCTAGCAGCCTTGAAAAGGTTCCACTTCTCCTCGCATCGATCCCTTCTGTACTTGTTGTAACAATGGTCTCTCCGTCTCATAACCATTCGTATTTCCTCCGTCATCCAAGGAGCTGGAGGACGTTTTAATTTAACTTTTCTCACAGGTGCGTGAACATCGTACAGTTTAAGAACTGTGGCATTAAAAACACTGACCTTGTAGTTGATCTCTGTAGCTGCTGCTAAGTCATTCCAGTTCAGTGCAGACGCGTCTTCACACAGTTTTTTTGCGTCTATTCGTCGGAAACTACGGATATGCAGGATTTTAGGAGGGGATTTGGGGGGTTTTAAAAGGTAAGAAAGGAAAATCAAGTCATGATGGGAGAATCCAGGAGCAGCATATTGACCATGAGAATTGACAAGGTTTGGAGCGGAGGTGAGCATTAGGTCAAGCCAAGTATCCTGGTGTTCAACGTTGTGATGTGTTGCTTGAAGGGGGAGGACATGGAGGCTTGTGGATTGGATTTGGAAATTATATTTGTTATTAGTTTATTTTTCATTGCTTGATTCACTATTTTTGTTATGGGAACGAAGTCTTAATATTTTTTTATTAAGAAAATATTGTTTTGTTATTATTTTTTAAAGAATTGGTGAAAAACATTTTTCAATTTTATATATAGTGCCATCTTTTGAATAGAAACTGAACTTACATTTACGTGTTATAGTTGTCGTTGCCAGTAGTTTAATATTAATAATATAGATGTCGCTGTAAATTAATAATTTTTAAAATTATGTATATCAAATATAAATACAAAATATATCAATAAATAAGTTTAGCAGTGAACTGCGATAGGCTGGTAACGACACTTTTTGCTACAGTAAGCTATTGTATGCCTGTCTTCTCTGTCTGTCTCTCTATCTCTCTTATAGAAAGCAAGCCAGATATTTTCGTTTCGTCTTTCTATTTCGAACTTCGTTCCATCCGGGTGTCCCTTGACACCTCTCAAGTTTTTTTTTAATATGTTTAAAGATTATCTGTCACTCTTCTTTTGTTTGCAACAATGGACGTCTCGCGGAAAGCTTTGCGTGCTATGATTTTCTATGATTATAAACGGAGGTTAAACTTCAAGGAATCTCAAGCAAATTTACAAGTATTACTTATTGGTTTCGTGAATTTAAACATGGTCGTAGGCACTTAAACGTTGACTGCCGTCCACCAACGGCAGTAATTCATGAAAATGTCATCAGAGTAGGGTGGCTATTGTGATAGAATAGATTTATTACACATCGAGAGATACAGGCTGAACTAAACATTGGTAGAACCTCTTTAACGGCTGGACCGATTTTGACGGGACTTTCAGTGACAGGTAGCTGATGATATAAGGAGTAACTTAGGCTACTTTTTTAAACTAGCGGTTGTAAAGGTACAACAATATCAGCGGGTAACACCGTGGGTAACACACGTAACACCTTAGCTAGTATGTATCTATAATATATATGTTTAATATTATTTTATCACGAAAATTTATATAGCCATTAAACTCTTATTAAATCACAGGCCTTTCGTTTCAAATGTAAATTGTTTCATTTTTATTGTTTTGTTCGCTCTCTCATAAATGGTTATCGTTTAATAATACCAGATTATTTTACGATATGAAGGGTGCTGAAATATAGGGCTTAATATGAGGCTTTTGTCATGCATTATAAACGGTTTTTATTATCAAATACGTGTGAAAACTTTTGATGAGAATAACAATTATACTTTATTGTAAAAAAGTAACTTACAAACTAAATGTCGCTTGAATTAAATTCATCTTAAAATGAGAAAATATTTATGTAAGATTAAACAAGAATATGAAGCATAGTGATGGCTATGAGTGACACATCCTAACTATAATCATCATCAAAAACCCATAATGTCCCACTGCTGGGCTCGGGTCTCCTCTCAGGAGAAGGTTAAGGCCATACGTCACCACGCTGGCCAAGTACGGGTTGGGGACTGGCAACACAACGTTATGGCTACGTAATCTTTGCCGTTGGATGTTTTTAAGCCGCCCAAAGGCCTCCAACTAAGCTTCACGGCTGTTATCCTATGATAACCGGGACCGACTGCTTAACGTGACCTCCGACCTCCTCGAATCACGGAGACGCTCATGGTAACATGCCACCAGCGGTCACCCATCCAGGTACTGACCACCCCGTCATTGCTTACCCTTAGTAATTATTTCTAATCACCGAGTGCAACTGGGCTATGAGCGCCACTCCTAATTATAATGACATCAGTTAATTCCTCATATTATATTATAATAACAAGGACAGGTATTAGATTTTTTTTTATGTATGGCCCTGCCAAAATTACTCTGCCTGATGAAAAGCATAAGCAGAATCTAAGAGTGGTGTTCACCATACTGATTGCGAATGCAGACAATACAACAATGCAGTATCGTGACCCACACCATGGCGGCCTAGTGATGCTTCTGCATCATTGGCCTCCGGTCTCGCACTTTCTGTGCGATATACCTTAGTATTATCAGTCTGTGTGGTGATTTATTATGAATACGGAGAGTCACCGTTCACCGACTTCAAGAACTGAACCAAATTGAAATGGGACCACACGGGAAGCACAAACTTTCAAATAAAAAAGAATCACCAAAATTGGTTTACCCAGTTCAAAGTTCTGAGATAACAAAAAAAAAAATGCAGTCGAATTGAGAATCTCTTCCTTTTTTGAAGTCGGTTACTGGGTAGTTAGAAGAAACAGTGGACCAATAATGGTTGTCACTGATAATACCTTTATATCGCCTGACTTTTTGAATAGGTTAAACTAACCGTGCTCAAATTCTAAATCAACCAGATGACCTCAATATCAGGCATGACCGCCAGGTGAGTTGATTACTCAAACTTTAACAGCGAGACCCGTAATTAACTTTTACCTAAAGTTTATTTTCACACTATTTCGCTAAACTAATCTCGAAGATCTACCTGGTATTAACCGGAGACAAGACACACGTCTGTACGTTTAAACGCCGGCAATTTCACCAGGACGGTTCGTTACAGCACAACTTTTGTTAGACTACCCGCACAAATTGCTTCGACGTGAGCCCACTGGCTTATTAACTGAGGGTATTGGCAGTATTGGCTATTAGTCAGCAAAATCGAATGTCTGAGCCGTTTCCGTTCTGTATCGTTACACTGGTTTGCTTATTATGTTTCGTCGATGAACTTAAATGGTGACTGGTCTATAAGATTGATGAATTAGGCTGAAGAAATTAGGAAACCCTGATATTTTTTTAACTAAATTCGAAATACTGAGCCTATTACGGTATTACTATTATTTTTGTAGATTGTTTTAAGACGTGGTAAAATTATTTAGTAATATTTGTTAGCCGTAATCCTAAATATAAAATACAGTTGTGATTGTGTAATTGACTTCCGGAATATCTGTCAATTAAATATTAGGTGCGAGTAACCCAGCTGTAATAATAATGGAGATAATTCCGGAAGTCAAAGATATAATTAAAAGACTCTGGGGATTTAGTAAATGGAACAACTCATATTCTTGATATAACTTAAACTCAAACTCAACTCAAATCATTTATTTCCATAGGCCAAAAAAGGCACTTGAACACGTCAAAATACAAACATAAGAATATAAAACAAAACTCAAGTAATCAGTTCAGTAGTACTAATACTAAATGCACCGAGATGATTTGAATTACCGGAGCTTAGATTGACTTCGATTCAACTCAAAGGTTTAAATTGAAATCAATCCAAGTACCAGCTCCGATGGGTATTGCATTCATGAGAAGAGCTGGTGAGAAACTCATGTGCACCATCTTTTCAAATAATTCATACAAAGCTTGTTGTTTATGACAACAGTATTTCTATGTGCCAGTTAAGGCAACCAAACCACAAAAGATAGAACACATCTTCACTGATTCACTCCTCGACCAAGACTGCCTTTACTCGGCCGCCATTATGGTTTATATAGGATATCTACCCTCCATAATAACAGCCAGACATCAAGTCAGTCTTTTACATTTTATAAATTATGACAATTTTAAGACAGTGGTATCGGTGACAAGAATTAAATATTTAAGATATGAATTGTCATTGACTTTCCGAAAGATCTGCATAGTTTGACTTTCGGAATTCTTTGCATTATTATTCATTACACCTAGTATTTCATTGGCCGATATTCCGGAAGTCAAGGGTACAATCACATCTGTTTATTATAATTAGGATTACCGCTAACAGATTCGGCTATCCTGCTATCAACACGTCCTCGTGTTGCAATTTATAATGTATATTCCAACTTATGATATATGTATATATTACAATTTTTCTGTCGATCATAAACAAATTATAATTATACATGAAATAACAATTGCATTATACAACCTATCACGTTTCTCAATAAAGTACATTTATTTTCAATATAAATTTTACATACTTTAACAGTTACACTGAATTTATAACAATTCAAAAATTAAAAATGCATTAGACATAACAATCTTTAAACATTAGTTATTCTTGGTGTAATTTCAAACACCCCTTTTACTCATTTGTACCCAATTTCACACCAAATAATCATATCGGGTTAATTTCAACCCTGCTTACTCATTAATAGGTATAATTTCACACCAAATAATATCGGGCTAATTTCAACCCTGCTTACTCATTAAATCGGGCTAATTTCAACCCTGCTTACTCATTAAATAGGTGTAATTTCACACCAAATAGTCATATCGGGCTAATTTCTACCCCTTTTTGTCATTCATAGGTGTAATTTCACACCAAATAGTCGGGCTAATTTCAACCCTGCTTACTCATTAAATAGGTGTAATATCACACCAAATAGTCATATCGGGCTAATTTCTACCCCTTTTTGTCATTCATAGGTGTAATTTCACACCAAATAGTCGGGCTAATTTCAACCCTGTTTCGTCATTCATAGGTGTAATTTCACACCAAATAGTCGGGCTAATTTCAACCCTGTTTCGTCATTCATAGGTGTAATTTCACACCAAATAGTCGGGCTAATTTCAAATCTGTTTCGTCATTCATAGGTGTAATTTCACACCAAATAGTCATATCGGGCTAATTTGAACCCCTTATCGTCATTCACAGGTGTAATTTCACACCAAATAGTCATATCAGGCTAATTTCAACCATGTTTCGTCATTCATAGGTGTAATTAAATAACAATAAATAAATATTCAGGACATCTTACACACAACGCCATCTAGTCCCAAGCTAAGCAGAGCTTGTGTTATGGGTACTAAACAACTGATATAAATACTTATATACTTTTTTCTTTTTTGTAAATACATAATATTATACATAGAAAACACCCAAACTCCGAAACAAATATTTGCAGATCATACAAACATTTGGTCCGACCCGGGAATCGAACCCGAGACCTCAAGCTCAGCAGTCGCACTTGCCACCACTACGCCACCGAGGCAGTGGCGCCAATTTCACCCCAAATAGTCATATCAGGCTAATTTCAACTACCGTAATTAACACCAACCTGCAATGTTTATGAAAAACTAAAATTATGAATATCAATCAACTTTACATGTACAGCACCTGTATTTTAATCAAAAAAAATTTACACCAATCATTTATTCTCAGATCTCAAATAAATAACCGTAACACTCGTCGAGGAAGTTTAATTGTATTGCCAAAAAATTAAGAACCAATTATGGGAAAAAAAAAATCAACGTAACATTAGAAGGTATTCAACTTTATAACAGTCTACCCTCACATATAAGACATATTAAGCTTATTTAACTCAAGACTAACGCATTATCTAATAAATAATCACTCGCTATTCATATAAATATTTATTGTAACATATTTTAATAATGTAATTAAACTTACCCGCAAGTTGAACACAATATAAATGCTCTGTTAATATCAGGATAAAACAAACGAATTACGAATCGGATACAAACGCGTGTTTTTATATCCCACTTCTGATCTAAAAGACTCTGGGGATTTAGTAAATGGAACAACTCATATTCTTGATATAACTTAAACTCAAACTCAACTCAAATCATTTATTTCCATAGGCCAAAAAAGGCACTTGAACACGTCAAAATACAAACATAAGAATATAAAACAAAACTCAAGTAATCAGTTCAGTAGTACTAATACTAAATGCACCGAGATGATTTGAATTACCGGAGCTTAGATTGACTTCGATTCAACTCAAAGGTTTAAATTGAAATCAATCCAAGTACCAGCTCCGATGGGTATTGCATTCATGAGAAGAGCTGGTGAGAAACTCATGTGCACCATCTTTTCAAATAATTCATACAAAGCTTGTTGTTTATGACAACAGTATTTCTATGTGCCAGTTAAGGCAACCAAACCACAAAAGATAGAACACATCTTCACTGATTCACTCCTCGACCAAGACTGCCTTTACTCGGCCGCCATTATGGTTTATATAGGATATCTACCCTCCATAATAACAGCCAGACATCAAGTCAGTCTTTTACATTTTATAAATTATGACAATTTTAAGACAGTGGTATCGGTGACAAGAATTAAATATTTAAGATATGAATTGTCATTGACTTTCCGAAAGATCTGCATAGTTTGACTTTCGGAATTCTTTGCATTATTATTCATTACACCTAGTATTTCATTGGCCGATATTCCGGAAGTCAAGGGTACAATCACATCTGTTTATTATAATTAGGATTACCGCTAACATAATTTATTAAATTATTAAAACATATTAAATGTCATAATTAATAAATAAGAAATGTAAAAGACTGACTTGATGTTGGGCTGCCATTATGGAGGGGATACATTCACCTCATAATGGCTGCCAGCAAATCTTTGTAGTAGTCTTGGTCAAGGAGTGAATCAGTAAATAAGTATTCTATATCAAGAATATCAATTATATAGTAAGAACCTAATTATGTGGGCGATTAATCTTTTGCAAAATACCACTGTCTGCCACTTTTCCTAAAACAGACACAAGTGTCTGGAAAAATAATAAGATATTAAAATAAACCTGGAGCTAGTCAGTGCGCACGCTTATCATCAGGCGATACGTCTGCTCATTTGCCCCCTATTCCATAAAAAGAAACAAGAAAATAAACACGAATGCTGCACAGGTCAAATATTTGTCTGAACGAGATTCAAGCTGAAAACTTAACACCGTGCATTAAATTTAATGCTATAAAACAGCCGCAGAATTCTTGTTCCAATTTTCGCACTCAATTTAGCGTTCCTTGCCAAAGTGGAACATACGGTCTCATATTGATTTCGTTTGTGAGTGTAATGTGTTTATCTTGTGGACAACTTTCAACTATAACATAGTCCCATGTCTGATGCATTTGAATCATAAGAAATTGTTAAAAATAAGATATTAATACGGGACAGAAGGACTTGTGGATCTCGTATCATGATTGGAAATGCTGACTGCTAGGCTCTGGGTCATGGGTAGAACCAAATATTGTTTGATAAGCACGATCGTTTACGTTCGATTGTAATTTATTTAAACTATATAATGTAGATATCTATAACTATCAAGAGGTATCGGGTTCGATTCTAGGGTTAAATATATATATATATATATATATTAATAAAAAGTTGGAGTTTGGAAGTCTTATAATAACCGCGCTTCGAAGAAGCTCGAAAAGCCGTTGGTCCTGCGCCTGATCTCTCTGATAACCGTCCCATCGAATTGTGAGAGTGAGGGAACAGAGAGTATTTTGCATACACTGTAATATCTACTGAGTAGTTGACTAGTTTCCATTTAGATTGGCTGCGGTGGGCAAAATTGGCTTGATGCACAAAATAAAATAAAATAAATAAATATTTGAAAGTTTATGCAACAAAACCTTTATTAAATGTACGATCTTGTACAATGCCAAAGCAGCGCTTTGGTTGAATTCTTTCCTAGAACTGCTAGAACACAGGAAATTTTGACGCACTGACATCAGAACACAGTAAAGCATTCACAAAACAAGATAGTGTTTTTGTTGGTTGAAATAACAAATAGAAAGTACAGCGGTATATTCCTGAAACTGGTGCTGTTTCTATGATGTAAATACGACCGTCCCGTTGCAAATTGTGAGCCATAGACGATGTGTACGTCCGCTTCATTTATTTCGTTTCGATGCATATATCGATTCAGGGCTGTACTGCGCAGATAACAAGGTAAGATTTACTGAATCACCATTCACAAAACAGTAAATATATCACTGTTTACAACCCAAGCAGTTTTAGACTTAAAGTTTGGTAAAAGAGGAAAAATACTTATGTTCATGTTCCTAACATGGATATTCATAGCAGTCGGAAGCAATTCCATTCATCACGAGGCCGTAGGAGCAATAATTTCTAATAGCCAATATATTTTAAGGTTCAACCCTGCTCTACACGTTGGTATTCGACGTAAACACTCCGCCAACCTGTAAACCATTTAGCTAAGTGTTTTATGCAGACCGCACTTTCCATTTAGATATTGAAAACTTGAACGTTCCAACTGATCCGTATTGGTCTCGATGCAAGTTTTTGACCGATAAATTTTTCAGTGATTAATTGATTACAAAATAAATGTTGTTATACAGTTTTTTATTGCATTTTGGTGATTGTGTTACAAATTTCAGGTTATTTGTAAAATACACACATATGCATGCAAACATGAAATAAAATATCAGATGCAATGATTTAACATAAACGACTTTTAATAAATGAATTTGAAAGAAAATAGTTAAGGTCGAAATGTAAATTAATACCTTCAAAAGGTAAACTAGATATATAGCAAATGTGAATCGAATGTGTTGGTCTATATTATACCTAGACCAATAGTTCATATTGACATAGTTATAGGCATTTGTATAGACGCTATAATGTCAATGTAAAATCTAGTAATTGTTCTTTTCAATCCCTATGCACCTTCCATTAGAACACTTTCCAACAACAAACACAAAACGCTATTTAACTATCTCGTTTAAACGAATGTATTTTACTTAGATTCAGGAATCGAGAATTCTCTGCTAAGTACAGCAAGTACAAGCAAGTCCTTAGCTAATCAAATCTTCTTAAGTGTTTTGGGTGGATTCTAATTTGTAAGACAATGTTCTTATAAATTATTAATTTCCTTTAAGGAATTTTTCGCAAAATATGAAGTTCCATGTAAATGGTTAGTTTATGGACTTGATGATGCATCTAGCATAATTCCAAAAACGTGAAATACATTACAATGCTATGAATTTTATGAAACCTACAATAAATGTTATGTACACTCATTTTTAATAACTTCACCAGATCTTCTTAGAATGAGTATTGATCAAATTTTATCGAAATAAAACATTCTATTTTAGTCTGATTTTTGATTATTATTTTATAATTAAGGATCTAGGAGCTGGAGTTAGGTGATGGGTACTGGAATGGCTAGTAAACCCCCACACTGGGACTTTTTTGGTTTGTTTGACTTTTATAAGTTTTTTTACGATAAAGCTATGAAGAACAAAGGGAAATTTTACTTGTTAATTAGATTTTTAATTGAAAATATACTGTTCCTAAATAAATATACTGAACCTAAATAAATGAGGCGAAGTTTGGAGAAAGAGGACTAATACCTACTTTCACAACTTATGAAGTGACACCAGGAGTCGCTGCGCCGTAGAGTGAAAACCGAGTTCCTGCTTTAATGAGTGCTGATCTGGAGGTAGCGGTGAGACTAGCAGTTACTCTAAAAGGATGTTCTCTTCAAGTCGCAAAGGGCAAGTCCCTCTGCACTCAATGGTGTGGCTGTGCTAAATCGCTTCATTTGCGAGAGATTTTACACGAAATAAGATGTGTCTAATTTTGATCTATGTTTGGTATATCTACCTAGTAGTCTCTTGATACAAACCTTAGTAAAATCTGACATCTTGTAGGATCTTGTAGGATTAGTAAAGTTAAATATGCAAAGTAAACCTTGAACAGTTTCCTAATAAGGATTACAGTACTGGACAAATAAATTTTCTTTCTTTCTGCCCTTAGTTTTATAGACCGGATTAGGCATTTGCAGTACGAAAATCTCATTTGAAATATATATAATAGTTTACTATTTTTATGACATAGAATAGAGTCATTTTGGCAGTCAACAAATGAAAAATGATGTTTCCTGAACATACCTTACAGCCCTAAGTTTCCTAACCGTTTTACATAGCAATAACTTTTATTTTTTTCCAATTAACTATTGAAAATGATTGACAAGTATTCTACTCTTGATGATCTGTTAGTCTAGTAAGTAAGAATCCTGAATATTAGGCAAAACGTTGTGGTGCCGAATCCCACACACGACAAATAATTATGGTATGGTCATGAGCACTTAGTTTCGCTGACATGAATGTGTAATTCTTAAGAAAAGAGCATACTTCTTAAAAAACCGGTAACGCACTTGTGACGCCTCTGATGCTGTAGGTGTCCATGGGCTGCGGTAATTGCTTACCATCAGGTGATACGTGTGCTCGTTTGCCCTCTATTCCATAAAAAAGATGTTCTTTTAGGCCCGATTTGGGCCCCGGCGGATCAACGGAGACCAGCATGCTACGCCGGAGATATTACAATTCGTTTGTGTCTCTTTTCAATAATGCTCGGCACCTTTTGATCTAAACTCCAACAAAACACGCATTTGAAAAAAACGTGTTTATCAGTTAGATAGTTTCGGAGTTTATCGTGTGCAACAACGTGACATGAGAATTATACACATCCTAACTTAAATTAATACATATTATAGATGCGTAAGTTTGTAAGGATATTTGGATGTTCGTTACTCTTTCACGCAAAAATTACTGAACGGGTTTGGATGAAACTTTACAGTAATATAGCTTATACATCAGAATGACACATAGGCTACTATTTACTGCAATAGCCGACTAACACGCGGGTGGAGCCGCGGGCATTAGGTAGTTATTGATATGCTGTATGGTCATTGCTCTGTACCTAAGGGTTGTAGCGTGTTATACTATATGGCCTATAACGTTACTTTATTATATACTCTTTATAAACCAAATGTTAACAAATTTGACTGATAACTTATACTTTCTATATCACTCTACTGTCTCTTACTCTCTCTACTCCCTATTCAGAACGACTCGTGAGTACTGAAACTCTCGACCTTCTTCTTTCTTTCAGAGATTGTCACATATAAGCAATTACACTTTTTCTTATTATTAAATTCTATTTTTTTTTATTGAGTAGGCGGCAAACGTGCTGACATATCGCCTGATGGTAAGCGATTACTGCCGCCCATGGACACCCGCAACACCAGAGGCGTCACAATTGCGTGCCTTTGAGGAAGGGGAGGGGGATGGGGGTACGGGTTGGGGTATGGGCCTCCGGTATCCTTACTCACTCGGTGAAACACAGCGCGAGCGCTATTTCAGACCGGTTTTCTGTGAGACCGTGGTATTACTCAAATTAATTTTAATTTAAATAAATTAATTCGTAAACAAAATCGACTAGAATCAAACATGCAGTACGAATTCCCAAAATACTTTTCCTCGATATTGAAATTATAGTAGCGTCTTCAAATATTGCAATAATCCTAAGTAAAGCTTGGACCGTTGGAGAAATATTCCTTCCTAACTTTTACGAATTTTGCTAAAATAGTTGAAGCATTAGTTTATAGTTTCCTCGTGAGTTTAAAAATGATAAAAAATACTGGTTCTTTTCGAGCTCTTACATTTAAAAAAAGATGACATACCACTGTAAGATTTTTTCAACTTAAAAAACAACGAATGTTTATAAAAAATGGAAATGTAAATAGTATAAATTAATAACTGGTAATACGCATTACTAGCATTTAGTAATGTTCAAAAAACATAAAATGTGTTCCTATTTCAAAATCCTAGTTATTAAAATCTAAGAAGCTTCATAATTCTAAATTCAAATATTTGAACTTAAGTGCCTTCGTTATTTCAAATTCAAACATTTCAACTAACGACCTACTTTATACTCCTTCACAAATATAAGGATTACATCAAGAATATCTACTAATTTGCTTCTTAAACCAACATTTAATTATTTAAACTGACTTTTCAGTTCCATAAAACGTTATCGTTTTAAATAAAAGCTAGGCTAATTACAGAGAGAAACAAACTAAGCTTCGGGCGTTTGTAGCCGTATATTTATTTTCACTGGGTAGTAATTGTTTTACTCCAAAATACGCGGTTTTGTAGGTCAACAAGATAAGCCCGCAGTACTTCAAAGATTCAATTTCCGTGTGTGTAACTAAATTATATAATGTTAGTGAGAGCGTTTCCCCTCAGCAGGCGAATCCCGTGGCCGTCGCCAACGCAATTGTTCCAACCTTCGCCCACAGTTCAATACTAAACTAGTTGTTAGGGAGTGGGTTGCCAGTTTACGAAAACTACTTGAATTGTGGGTAAATGTGCTTGGTTAGAAATAAACTAATAACAAAGAAAAACTTCACTAGTAGACGACAAAAATGGCAAATTGTTGGCACAAAAATGAAAATAAAGGAAATAACAAAAGAGAAGAAAAAGATGATGATTAACAGCCTATGTTTTTTTTTATGTACTTGTTTGGCCACCAACTAATTTAGGTGTTTCAAATAGTAGTAATTAAATAAACTTCATACCATTTACTAACCCCATGTTCATTCAAAACCTGAAATATATTTTGAAATAAAGTTCTACAAAAAAAAAATAGACAGAAAAACATAGATAGGTACTGGCCTATTTTATAATATTTTGATAAATAATAATAATTCACAAAACGTGCAAGCGAATTACCACACATACGTGATAGCAATAAGAGTCACTTTACATCGTCACTTATCTCATCATTGTACATTATCCTTAACTTTTAATTATTTACCGTGGTTTCTGAATTGAATACCATGTTACACGTGTCTCTGATATGAGTTGTATTAATTGAATAACTTTCATACTTATCATCATATTCATATTTTAGAAACAATAGGCCTTAGTAGATAAAATGGTTTGTAGTCGAAGTACTTTTAAACAAATAATTTAATCAAACAGACAGTACAATGGAAAAGATTATTGTTTAAAAAATAAAGATATTTTATTCATAGCTGCAAATATGAGTTAATCATTTTTAGGGTTCCATACCCAAAGGGTAAAACGGAACCATATTACTAAGACTTCACTGTCCGTCTGTCTGTCCGTCCTTCTCTTACCAGGCTATATCTCATGAACTGTGATAAATAGACAATTGAAATTTACAAAGATGATTTATGTTGCCGCTATAACAGCGAATACTAAAAAACAGAATTAAATAATTAAGAGTCCCCTAAGAATCCCATTCAACAAATGTGATTTTCTTCCTCGTTTTTGCCCGATGTAAAGATAACTGACTGAACTCTTCCTGCGTAAATCCGATTCGCACTTGGCTGATTTTAAAGTTTATGCATGCTATGTATGTACAGTAATGTAAAAGATATTCATTACATCAATAAGGTTAGCCAAATTTATCTTACATATTGGCTGAAAAAGAAGACGAAGAAAATTTCTTAACGAGATATTAAGCTTAATGCTTTAGACTAATTCCTCACCAGTCTCTTTGTATTTTGAGACATTGGTATCTGCGCTTCTTGTGCTCTACGGGCAAAGAAGCACCTACTGGTAGAAAAAAAATTACAAAGTTAAAATTACATAATCTGCCGTGGGAGAGCCACGCTTCGGCATGAATGGGCCGGCTCGACCGGAGTGATACCACGGCCTCACAGAAAACCGGTGTGAAATAGCGCTTGCGCTGTGTTTCTCCGAGTGAGTGAGGATACCGGAGGCCCATACCCAAACCTCTCCTCCATTCACTCTCCCCATCCCCCAAAGGTCGGCAAAGCACTTGTGACGCTTTTGGTGTTGCGGGTGTCAATGAGCGGCGGTTATAGCTTACCATCAGGTGATGCGTCTGCTCGTTTGCCTCCTATTCAATAAAAAAAAATTGCACTCCGGGAGTGCCGGCAGAAGTGAAAACTTGAATATTAACGTTGTGCATTTTTGATATTTTGGAATGGTTAGAGAATAATTTTGAACGAATTGCTTTCATTATCAGTATAAAAGTACTATAATTTATGTGGTGGAATACAATATTTATTTATTGCGCTATCGTACACAAACATGACAATTTATATTACATATATGCCCTGCGCCGCCTGTCCTGTCACGTGACCTGACGCGAGTTTATATGTCCTCTCTCCATCCGTCTTACGAATTTTCGATCAGGTCACGTGACCTGACGCGAGTTTATACATTTTTACCCATTCCAAAAAAATACACAGCGCCGCTAAAGAAGTTTTCACTTCAAAAACATAAACAGTAAAATTTATTATAAATAACTAGCATTTCATCCACCGGCTAATATCTATAGTTTAATACAATAATAGATATTCATATATCACAAGGTTATTTTGATTCAGAAACAACGTCCCAGAAATAAAAGGTAACATTACTTTTAACAGCCTGTTACATTTTTCGGCTAAACCGCTGAACCGGTTAGATTGATTCATTGATTATTAAAAAAGAATATATTCTACTACGACTATTTCAGAAATTAACCTATCTTACTTTAATAAAAACAAATTCCATAGGAGAACGCTACTCGACAGCTGGCAACATTTACTAGGGTCCTGAGGAAGGAACGAGGAAGCCCATCAATTTGCGAGTCCATAAACATGTTTTACGAGCCGGACTCGTGATGGACAGGCCGAACATTACGCGTGTGAACCCACCGCCTACGATAACCATATAATACAGAGACGTCGCTAATTGTTTCCGCTCTTTACGTTGTAGTGCGACCATTAATTTTGATAGTATTATACTGACTTTATGGGAAGGGTCGTGAATATGAGTACAGGTTTATACTATTAACGTAAACTAAACTTTTATGCGTAACTATTTCTGTCACTTTTCTGCAAAACTCACAAAAAACGTTAGCAGAAACAGAAGCGTGTAACAGGAAGTCGATGAAACCCACAGATTTGAGAAGTTTGGCGTTGTGTTAGCAGTTTTCTTACAGTCGGTAGAAAAATTAAATGTTGAGACTAACACGCTTTAAAATTTATCATTTTTTTGTTACTTGTATAATGACTGTAACATTAAATTTGCAAAACCTTTTTTGATCTATCAATGATTAACAAATTTAACCTTGTCATTAACGAAAATTTCTACTATTCTGTATTACACAAATTTAAAATAAAGTAATGGATCCTTTCATAACGACCGAAGCCGAGGATCGAACCAAGTGCATGCAATTAAAAAGGCCTTTTTTCAGCAGTGGACTGCGATATACTGGTACTTAGCCTCTTGATTGGGCCATTGTTAGTTACTACATTTAGTTACTCCAACCATACTAGATCATCCCAGAAGCTTAGCAGCCTTTTCAAGTCTCTACAAATTTCCGGGAATGATGTTGATTAGAGGATTCTGTGAGAACATGCTGCGGCGTTTCTTCTGCTTTCATGCATCCCCTGCCTGTGCACTATAGGTGCCTGTTTAGGGGACAATGTCCAGTTAGGATACCTATACCCTTCCTCATATCGTCCCTTATCAGTCAGATCAGATCGCGGGCTAGTCTTTTTGATGCTACCGTAATTGGACTTTTGATTTGCCTGCATCCTTCATTGTTTTTCCATTGGGTTTTACGTTTTTCTCCGGTATTGACGCGCAACCATGTTTTTTTGGACTTGGGACAAGAGTAGCAGGGTTCGAATTTAGAAACTGATATCGTTTTTGATCCCTTTTTGGCCAACTCGTCTACGACATTGTTACCCATTGAGTTACTGTGGCCTTTTATCCATTGCAGGGTAATATTGTTTGTGATTGCAATACACTAAAGTGTGTCATGACATTCCTTGATAAGGATAGCGGTCATCTAGTTATTGGCAGAGGCATTTTCTGCGCTCCCGCTTATCAGAATTGTTAGGTCATCAGCATAACCGATAGTAGTATATGCTCGATCATTTAATCTCTCTATGAGGCTGTATACTACTTGTGGGCATCCCCTGATTACCCTTGCTCTCGTGGTAGTATTCACCGTTATCTGAACCGCCCTGTTACTGACCAGCTCAGTGACCCACTCTGAAATTACTAGTTTAGCTTTGAATTTTCGTAAGTCGTCGTTAATGCTGGTGTGTATAGTTTTCCCGAAGGCGCCATCTATGTCTAGGAAAGCCGCCATTGTTGATTGTCTGTTTGCGAAGGCCGAATCTATCTTCTGTACTACCATATTTAGAACCCACTCAGTTGATCTGCCTTTTCTATAGGCATGTTGTTGGGGATGTAGGGGAGTATTCTTGTAGACTTCATCTCGTAGGTGTCCAGTAATATTTCTAATGTTTTTAGGAGAAAAGATGTGAGAATGCTGGGTCTAAATGACTTGGTAGCCAAATCATTTAGCCTACTAGGAAAACTACTTTTGCCTCTCTTCACAGTTTCGGTATGTATTTATATGCTATTGCGATAGACTGATGATGATGTATTCATAAGATTATCGCAATTCGCATTGAACATGAACCCGAGTTAGGTCACAATATCCGACTCTTCTCTGCTTTTCTGACCAGGTATGCGGAACACCCGTTTACCATTCGTTCACACCATTTTTAATTTTAGGAACTTCGAATGCCGATACATTATTTTTTGATAAAAAATAAATCAAGTAAATGCCTCCATGCTAGGAACATGCCTTTATTGGGGGGATTTTACAAATACACATTAAACTGACTCAAAGAACACCTAGGCTCAGAACAACAATTTGTGGATCACACGAAGTGTTGTCTTATGTCCCAGCGCAGTAAAAAGCAGTGTTGCGACCGCTTGAACTACTTTGCCATCCGTGCAGTCAGAAATATAAAACCATATATATGATGAAAAAAAAATTACGAACAAAGTTTCTAGCCGTACTGAAATTGTTGGGTCCAAGTATCAAATATTAAAACAAAGCATATATTGTAACATAATACCATGAGCATAAACTTCCCAACGAAACAAACACATCGTAAAAGCCTCTTTCACTGGTATTAACGGCATTGCTCTTCTAACATCGAGTGGAACTCACATCGTTTGGGCACAAGGGTACCCTCAATAATCATATCGACCCTAAGGCTCAGCTGCCTTGATTGGGTGCTTAAGGCTCGATACAGTGATTAAGTTTCGATCCTATATCGTTATGGAATTTGTTTAAGATTATCAAACGATCGAGAAACTATAATCGAAGCTGATTAACTATATAAAGTGTAAATTAATTTACAAATAAACCATATGTATAAAGAAGCTCAAATTTTGACACGAATTTCTTCAAAGAATATTTTTATTTATTTTACGCTTTAGTTTGGTTCTTTATTTCTCATTGAAACGTGTCAAAGTAACGTCAGTTATTTGTACAATATTAGGACAACCTGTTTGACGGCAAATTATTAAAGGGTTTTTTTAAATAATACAACATACTATTCAGAAGTAAAACCATCCATTACTTTAAAATTCAAATGTAAATGACAATAATAAAAGATGACATTGTTTCACGCTTAAAATTACTTAAATATCAAATGTCTTTTTTTTCAAATCTTGTGAACATTCTTTTTTCAAAGGTTGACTGGCAGATAATGCCTATGGCATTAAGTCCGCCTTGCGCAATGTAATTGCAGGAAGCTTAAATAAATAAATAAATAAACATGCGTAACAGTAGTAGACATATAAGTACCAATATCTCTTTTGATATATTAAAATTAATAGCTTATACTCGAGAGTATTATTCTTGAAAGTTTTATGGTGTCTAGGCTTGGCTGTATACAGAGGTTTATAAGAAAAACAATAATAATTTGCTAGGTACACACAAGACCCGCTTTAGCTATTTAAAGCCTGCGGGTAAAAATAATATTTATCATCCCTTACAATTTTGCCTGTAGGTACACCTTATAACTCATAAACTCGCTATTTCGGAAACGAGATGACATAATTTTTCATTAACCGACACATTTATGTACAAAATATTGTTTAAATTTTATTTAATGTGTATAAAATGATGTTCACATATGTGCGAAATCGGTCTGAGATAAAATAATTTTCATAATGTCTTTTCTTTAGAATATTGATTAACTCTTAATTTTATTATGTAGGCAAGACGTAGAGAGAACACTTTATAAGAAAAATTCATTGAATGAATCAATTTTGTGGCATATCCCTTACCACATAATCAACAAACAATCCCTGTCTACCAAGTGTGCAATTGCTTGAAATATCAATCGAGGATTACTGCGGTGAGCACATATACGTGCCTGTACCAGGTAAACGATTCGTTTACGGGTAAATCCTTTGTAATCCTGATATGTGTTCACTGTTCAGTATGTTGGTGCTGGCCTACACACGTTACGAGTTTAGGTACCGTTTACAAGACAGATGGGACATTTACTTGAGATATTGAGAAGGAAGAATTTTCGGAATCTTGGCCGTGGAACGATAGAATGGTTTAGTGGACTTCCAAAACTTTGTGTAAGGAATTGGACTGTCAGTGCGAAACAATGGGTGTTGGATTCGGAATTCATTTTGCTTTTACATTTTGCAAATTTTAATCGCTCTAATGCTAGCGCAAGTTTCTTGGATTTCGGTTTATATAAGATAGATTAAAATATACCCTAATATACGAAACCGTTTTGTATACCCAAATTACTTTTTATTTTAATTAGGCTTCAATAAAACCTCAAAACACTTGAGCGATGAACGACAATGCATAAAACAAAGTAAATCAGAACACCTTTTTCTTATTTCGTGAGATTTTACGAGTAGCCAGTAAGAAATCAAATGAAATCTTTCTTTTTCTCATTCAGAAACTAAAAAAAAAACTGTAATACAAATATAAATCCAGACTTAAAAACTTTCTTCCATTGAAAACTAAGGCAATGCTCGTCCAGACCCTAATATTTCCAATAATCGACTATGGTGACATGTGCTACTTTGACCTGAATGCAGATCTGCTCAATAAGCTTGACCGTCTTCTCAACAATTGCATTCGATTCGTTATTAATTTACGTAAATATGATCACGTTTCTCAGCATCGGTCCCATTTGAATTGGTTTCCAATTCGCATACGCAGACAGATTCGAGCATTAAGTACCCTTTACTCTTTACTCTTTTCTCCAACTTCTCCTTCCTACTTAACTACTCAACTTCAGTATTTAGGTACAAACCACTCTAAAAACCTTAGGTCTTCAAACAATCTACTTCTTCACTGTCCCACTCACCACTCTCACTTTGTACATTCTACTTTTCTTGTTCAGTCTGTCCTGTTATGGAACGCGCTCCCTCTCGAGATCAGAATGGCAAAAACTCGGCAGAGTTTTAAATATATGTTGCGGAAACATTTTATAGACACATTCTCGGATCCACCACAATCTTAGCCTCTCCCCTTCAAAATTGTATAGTATTTAGTTATATTTATGTATATGTATATATGCATATATATGTATTTGTGTTATATAGTAGTAGTATATTTAAGTATATTTAAGCATTATTTAGTGAATACATTTGTTAAATATCATTTACAATAGCCGTGCATCTACCTTATCTAGCTCTGCATCGCCCTAAGGTTGACTGGCAGAAAATGCCTACGGCATTAAGTCCGCCTTTGCAACATCTGTGCATAAAGTTTAAATAAATAAAAAAATAAAAAAATATAACGAATCTTAGTATTTCTCCCCAAAGGGTTAGAAAGTACAATAGATGTAGAATATAGAGTAGCGTGCAATTGGAGAGGCACGCAGGTCCAGCAGTGGACTGCAATAGGTTGAAAATGTAATTTATTCATAATTACGTTGAGCCTACCAAAAGCAGTCCATAATTACAGTTGCCTCATCAAAATAATACTCAATGACGATAAAGACACACTCAAATATTCTAATCCGTGACTCTAAATGTAATTAATACTCCCGATTATATTATATACATTCTGGAATTAAACTCACTTGTACTTATTCCATTACTTTTAATAACTTTAATCCTGAATGGTTTCGCCTTGTGGCCGATATGGTAGAATATACGAGGCTCCAAAATTTACGTTTAGATATAACATAATCAGTATAGGTACTGCCACTAACTCTCGCAGCTAGTTACTCGATTTACATATATTGAGTATCATATTTCCTTTGAAACTTGATCGTTATGCTCGTGTGTCACTCCTGGGGTGAACCTAGGGGACCAGACATTACTCATCGAATATGACGTATGAACACGAGATGGTTTCAAAATATAAATCAATTATTGGTTTGAATTTTCTTCTTTTATTATTCCTTGAAACTTTCTACGCATCGCATTATTTACGGAGTCTTGAACTTGAACACAATTCCTTGTAACCTACTTGTATAAATTAAAAGAAATATCATTAACGTTTGAAATATAAATGCGCTTACATCAGCATGTATTGCACATTAAATTGTTTTAATTTTTACCTCAATCGTAAATACTTCTTTTGTTTAATGAAAACCAAACGAAAAGTATAATTTTTAACAAACGAATATAATCTTTTATTAATCTATTCATAACGGTTATATAGGAGGTTAAGAACCAAACACATTGATACTTTTAAATATTACTCATTTATTCAATATAAGTCACTAGGAAGGTAAGTGCGTCATGCGTAGCATACGATCTCAGGTCAAGTGAAGTGAGCGAATGAATGCAGAACATTTATACTATCAGATTGACAACACAACATATCGATTATGAATATTCTATGAATATCGATTTATAATGTATTAATTTTTGCATTCACCAACAGATTACTATTAGAAAAGAGGTTAAAAACTCATTTTTGGGACGGGACGTCCTGCGCCCATTGGAGGAAGCCGAAGGGGTCTGTTGGACTCTTCTTATCTAAAAACTACCCCTATGCTCTCTACTTGAGAATGGTCGAAAGATTTAGACTCATTCTTCGGTCAGAAACATCACTTCATCTACATTCACCAAAAAAGTGCAAGCTCAACATTGTGCTAAATTGCTGCAGCGTAGTTTTTCAATACTCTAAACAGAATGTCACGAAATCTAATGCCATAACTCATAACCTGCCAAGTAAACTTAAAGTTTAAATATACAGTATGTAGCACAACCAGTAGTAACTTTGTAACATCGTACAATTTAGTGGGGCCAGGGCTAATCTCCAACATCTTGCCCATAAAGTACCAAGTGTAACGCTACCGGCTGCCACTGAACTTACCTTCACTTTAAGCCCGTATTTAATAAACTATATTGTTGGAGCTCGATGTGGTTAAGCGCATAACATACAGGTAAATAAATAGATAACTTTGTGTCGCTTATAAATTGAACTAAATCTAGGCAAACTAATATTAATTAACGGGATAAAATATCATATTAATACTAATATACATGAACACCGTACCTAAAACTAAACACTTACAATAAAAATATACCGACCGTGAAAGTTCGTCTGCGAATCTCAAAAGGAATACTTTTGCTCTGTCTTTTTTATTTTTTTGTATAGGGGGCAAACGAGCAGACGTACCGCCTGATGGTAAGCGATTACCGCCACCCATGGACTCTCGCAACACCTTTACAACATTTTTCATTGATATTTGGTGATAGCATTATATTTTGTAACCCTGATTAGTTTCATTTAATAAATAAGGTATTCTACAAAAAAAAATTAATACATACTGTAGTACGAATTTTAAAAATCTCTATGAGATTATCGCATGCAACCAAACAAACTCTTAAAGTATATTATGACAATAGAAATAATATTAAAAGTAAAACTTTGAATCTATAGCTTTCGGCCATATCAGTATTAGAAATCGTTATAGCCTACATAAATCAATTCACAACATAAAATACGAGTCAATCCCAATCACAACATAAGTTTGCTTAACAGACTTTGAGATGGGGTATTAATGCAAGTTCAACAAATTCAATATTAAATTAAGTACTTGTTATTTCATAATTATCCCCCATCTAACATTTGAGTAAGGCTTAAATTAACCAGTTGAGCAGTCTGATGCCGATTATTTAAGTTATAACTTTCTTCCAGTATGAATTAATCCACTAATTCTCTTCAAATGTATTTAACTTTTAAATTTTATTGATATTTCCTCCTTTAAGTCGAGAATTAAGTTAATTTGAAACAACGTATTTTCGAAGACAATCTGCTCCATTAACTTTGAGAACTAATCTTTCTATTATTTATTGTAATTTAAGAACTAGTTTTTAATTGACATGATTATTTGGCAATGGCAATGAAACTGTAGCTAGACATTCAAACTCTTTTATGCTTTTAAGTTTGATTTTAATTAGTCAAAGTGAGTTTTTAAACTGCAAAATATTTTTTTACAATTTTTCATTGAACATCATTCAAAAAGTTTTAACTGCCTCGTTGGTCTATCGGTTGGTATACGACAGCAAGAGGTCTCGGGTTTGATTTCCAGGTCAAACCTAAAACAAACAAGCAAACGTTTAATAACAACCCGGAGTTTGGAAGTTAGGGCCTTAACCCGTGCCTTGGAGTGAACGTAACCCCGTTGGTCCTGTGCCGTCATGGTTTCTATCCGTCGTCTCAAATAACCGTCCCATCGGATTATGAGAGTGAAAAAACAGATTCTCCTGCGTCGTTGGCAGGTCTCAGGGGTACATCATCATTATTAGTGTTAATTTTAGTCCTTTTAAGCCATAATTTTGAACACGGAAATCACTTAAACTATTTTAAAATCATGTTTTGCGTTCATGCTAAAATTTACGCGAATCCAACTTTATTTCCCAAAGCTTTATCAACAAAAACATTTAAATCAGAGCTTGAGATACTTAATTTAACGTCAGCTTATAATGAAAACGAGTGGTGATACTGCGGGTTGAAAATCATTCTCGTAATATGAAATGAATGTTACATATTCACATATTAATTTTATTTTCCGAACATATTTCTCATGTTCATAGATATATTTTTTCATTTCGCTTTATTAGTAAAATTTACTGTACTATATTCAAAATGAAATTATTTAAATTTGGAATTTATATTGAAAAATGTTTTTGATCGGACCTTCTTTAAATAAAACGAGATATGTATTGCCATAATGAAATACTATGCGAGAATAATTTATATTGCAACCCTAGGCCCTTTGTCCTGAACTCGGCGCGTTACAAAAATATATGGTCAGGAACAGCATATGTGTCACGGCTAATGATTTATCGACCCTTAATATTTCTTATTAAAAAAATATTAATATAATTATGATTTTGTTTAAAATATACTTTAACTGTAAGTAGACTCCATTAAGAGGGAGTATAATAAACTCTCTCTAAATAGACCTATAGTCTTATACTTAGAACTTTTACAGTTAATCTGTTAAGAGAGAGTTTCATAATAATATACTCTCTGCTATATAATTGACGAACTCTTAATCATTCAAAAGTATTTTAACTGACAAAATCGGTCAAAACTATTTTTCCGCAACTTTACTTTTGACATTAACATCATGCAGTTCATAACCTCATCTTCGTGAAATGATTAAAGAACTATAGAGAAGATCTAACGCAATAATCAAGAGTATTATTACCCAATGTCGGTGCAACCATAGAACAACAGGCCGGTAGACTGGAGGGAAGTAGCCAGAGCGTCTTTTTTCCAATACAGAACCGTCTGTCATTTTAAGGGGGGGGGGGATCAGACATAAACATTAAAGACTTAGGCCCGTATTATAGAAGGCGTCTCAGTCGTGAATCGAGTTTTAAAACTAGTTTCAAGAAGAGATTGTATTATAGAACGTCTCTTGAGATAAGATTCACTGATCGTTGATCAAGTGAGTAAAGATCAATGCTTAGCTTATTTTAGAAAGGCGCTTATGTCAAAATCGTCTCTTAAGAACAGATTTTGATAGATGTGATCTCTGTTTAACTGAGACAAGCTCAATCTAGTGTCAAGTGGTAATTTCTAATCGTTTTCTGAATAATAACGAAAGATTTATTTTACCATACTTTATTTACGAAAGAATTGCTTATTATACACATTTCAATACACTTTAATTAACACTAATTGATATTCAATTCACTTAAAATACACATTCAACTATTTATTTCAAGTAATATCCTTCAAGCAATAGTAATAACCTTTTGGTTTCTGACAAAAATATTACAATAATTTAAAAAGAAAAACAAAAACAGTTTGATAATTCGACATTGACGAGTATTGAAAACAATTTGAACGTTCCGTTATAGGTAGTATCTAGTCAGTTTTATTTTAATATTTAAAGTATTTAATTTAGGGCGAACTGCTTCTTATTATTATATTTAAATTGATACACTAGCCAGTAGTGTATTATATTTCAACTAATAACCAATAATATATAAATTATACTTGTTAGATATGATGTGTTTAATATAATTAACTGCGTAACACAGAACAATAATTTCGACAATGCAGTAACGTAACTGAGAACAGCCTTGTGAGTTGAGATTAGATATTGAAACTAGTTTCAACTGAGTAGAACTCAAAACGCCTTCTATAATAAGAGCGACGCTTGAGATTCGATCATAACTTGAAACTCGATTCAGCTGATCGGAGATCAAACGATACTTGAGACGACTTCTATAATACGGGCCTTAGACTTTGACAGTATTGAACGTCTGCGAGTGACTACTCCGTGTTGCTCTATAACCTGCGGCATAGACATACAGTGCGACTGAAGATGAATAGGAACATCAATGATCTTTATCTGTCAAATGTCCCTTGAAAAGTACGGTCTGCAATGAAACATTATTTGCGTATCAATAATATTTTTTAATAATGGTTTTTCAAGGGACAAAGTATTTAATAATGTTTTTTTTCAGGGGATATTTGACAGATAGAGGTGATTGACGTTTCTATTCTTATTAAAGTCTTATTTTTATTACATGTATCGTTTTGAATGTCCTATGTATTTAAATTAAACATGTTCATTACAACCCTATGTGTTTTGCACCATTTCCTTCAACCGTATAAGCTAAAATCAATTAAGGTTGGCCGTAACTCGACAGGCTCTGTCAGGTTACTTGTTGCTTTCTTCTCCTCCAGGGATTTGTGTAGCGGGCTTTTGTATCAACCGCCTTTGTTCTAGTTGTCGACACTAAATTGTATTTGTATTTTCTATTAACTTTTTATTTGCTTCTATATTTATATTCGTTGACTTGTACTCGTAGTACAAGCTTTGCTTCTTACTCGTAGTTAAATATCCGAAATATTATTGTTACTATTGTGAGAAATCATGGTTTGCTATTATTATTATTGGTGTTAAGATATTTAAACAACTTTATAATAGCTTAGAAGACAGTAAATTCAGAAGGATGTCATGATGTAGGACGCCCATGGGCCAGGTGAAGTGGCGACTTGCGCAAGATGGCTGGCAGACATAGAATGCGAGAAGCCTAAAATCGATCAGAGTGGCGTGCAATAGGAGAGGCCAATGTCCAGCAGTGGACTGCAATGGGCGGATAGTGACGAAAAGAAATGTAGAAAAATGAAAACAAGATTCAATCTTAGCATAACTTTTCTAAAGTACCAATGGTTTAGCAAAATCGTGAATTACGAGAAATTAAAAAGAGCCTCTCTTTATTTCTCTTTAATTCAGAATTAACTACATAATCCAAACCAAATAGATATGTTATATGAAACAATAAAGGAAAAAACAATAGAAAATTACAATAAATAATTATGTTCCAGTCAAGGGCTTAAAAAAGATACCTTTCAACACTTTACCACTTTCCATAAACAGTACCTGAAAAAAAAACAACGAACATAGCTCGGAATTTTGTTTTGGTAATTTTTTAAAAATAAATCTTAGCTAGATCGAAGTGTCGAATTTAGTATGTATGTATTGTATGGAGATATCGGGGGAGACAATACATACATACTAAATTTCATGAAAATCGTTATACTCGTAGCTGTTTCTGAGTTTTGATTGTTATTATTATTATTTTATTATTATATAGGGGCAAACGAGTAGACTTATTGCCTGATGGTAAGCGATTATTATTACTATTACTATTATTATTATTATATTTAATATATACAATTATTCTTTGTTAAAAGGTATTAGATTTTGAACTAACTAATTCTGATTCATTTAAGGTTCTATAATTAACTTAAAATTTATAGAAGTTGTATTTCAGACGTATGTTTCTATGCCCATAAATACCACTAATAAACAGATCGATACATGTTCAATCCAACATCTAAAGCTCCATTCAATCCTAATCCTCTTCTATCATCAGCATCAAACTATATTGAATTAAGCACTATTACTAATTGCTCGGTGTTGTCAATATACCACTACAAATACTTAAATAATGAACTAAAACTACGAAAGACAAATTTTGGAATGTTTTTGGTGAGTTGAAAGTTTGTTTATGAATGGGCCGGCTCGACCGGAGTGATACCACGGCCATACAGAAAATCGGTGTGAAATAGCGCTTGCGCTGTGATTCACCGAGTGAGTGAGGATATCGGAGGTCCATACCCCCAACCACTTCCCCATCCCCCAAAGGACGGCAACGCACTTGTGCCGTTTTTGGTGTTGCGGGTATCCATGGGCAGCGGTAATCGCTTACCATCAGGTGATACGCCTGCTCGTTTGCCCCCAATTTCATAAAATAAAAAAAGGTTTTATGTGCTTATAATTTTTTCACTTAATTTTGTCAATATCATATTGAACAATATAGAACTAAACCAGCTGAGCGCTCGGTGATCTCCGCATGGCTCTATTACAGACACTTTAATTTCATTTTTTATTTGTGAAGATGTATGTCTGTATGAATGTATTACCTCAGAGTAACTACGAATTCGTCTGATTTAGCTACAGTGTTATTTGAGCAATGTAAATTCTTTGACACCGTTCTTTGCATCATGAACGAGTGGAAATAAAGAAAAATAAATGAGATAAATAGGTGCCTATTCATCATATGAAAGTTCAGGACACTTTAAATTATCAATTTAAAGTGTCCTGAACTTCCTTCCGTCCTTCCGTCCTTTAATATTATTTACATGTATAACTATTTTACTACAACAGCAACATACTACGTAATGATATAAGTACCTTCTCATCATATAAAAGTTCAATATGCAAACATGACCTTTAATATTTTTATATACATACCAAGTTACAAACTCTCTTTATTATTACCACTCTGATAAAAATACCAACTGTTAAAACAAATGACTACATAATTCATCAATATTTTGCAGGATTTACATGAATAAGCAACAATATAACCAACAAAGTTTTTACATTTATCCCAAAGCTTTGTTGAATTTCCCTAAGCGTCGGCCATTTTCTATAAACCGGTAGATAACTTAGCAGGACCCGTCCGATATGAGTTTCTATAACATCGACCCAAAACCAATTGTACTAGATGTTGTCGTTTAACTTTTTCAATTTCACAGCGAAATTGGCCGGTCCACCTCCGGCTCTCACTTATTAAAAACGAAACTGCGATAATGGAATGTTCCCACTTGAAATTAAAAACTTTATTGCCTTGTAAATCATCGGGCGGCTATACGTACCGTGTGTCCAAGATTTAGTGAGCGACCAACAGTTCCACGTCCTAAATTATCAACTTCTATACTCGGCTTGCGAGAAGTTCAAAACAAAAGTCATTCAACCTGTTTCGAAAGATGAAAATTCACAACAATTCAGTAAATTTTCTCGGCTGGCCGAAAATTGCACGCAACATTTCGGGCATAAACAATTTTGTTACAAAAACGAAGTTTAGAACTCTACAGTAGCGATAAACAAGGTTACCCGCTGTCGAAGTCTTAATCGCGTAGTTTTTATTCCCCGCAGAACACATCAATTAGTTGCAGATGCCACTAGCTTTAGATTTTAGGAGGTGCCGGGGGTAATCCTGGCAAGTTATATAGACACCAGCCAGGGACCTTCAAAGATGTAGAATAAAACTGGAAAGCCCGATATCATTTATTTATTTTTACAAGAATATTCCACAGAGACATCCGATACGGAAGCGAGTTAATAGACATGATACGCTGGCTGGGTTATAATATGTTTTACAAGACTCAGACGAATAAGGTGAAGGTTGGTAACAAGGAGTATTCGAGTAGAATTATACGTATTTTTTTCTACATTTATGAGCGAGTATATTAAGAGTTCTTACTTATTAAGAAAAGTGAATAAATCATTTTATAGGATAAAAATAAATTTGTTTTTTAAAAAAATCTTTATAAAAGTTGTTTTAAAATTATTTTTTATTTATTTGCCCTCTTCCAACCTGTCTTCTTGAAATATATTGTGGGAGATTTATTAAGTAGCAGTAAATATTGTATAACTGAAACGTTGATGGACGTAAAATAATTGTTATACACTAAAATATTTTAAGAAAACCCATGAACAGACCAGCTAAAGTAAATATATTTTAAAAATGGAAAATCACAAAAGAAACCAGACGCATTATTTTGTGGGGGAACGGGTGCTATGTCCCACCAGCACAAAGAGAAGATCCTCCGACCAGGCGAGGTGATCACTGCCCAATGGTTGATGTTGGGATGTTATGTATGTGATAATCGGCGCGTGAACTTTTATTGTGCGACGGAGGATTGGTAGTTGCTTCGTTTCCTTCGTTACTCCGTAGTTTGACGTATCTTCGATAGATGGCGTTGTAGTGTGTTTCCTTGTTGTGCTATATCTGGAAGTCGCCACAATTTTTCCTACTTCTTTAAGACAAACTTCACTTAAGTTCTTACTAAGCCTTAATAAATCAATAATTAGAAAATAAGAAAAGGCATTTCTTCAAACTTCCACCAAACAAGTTTTATTGAGCATTAAATTGGTCAATAACAAATCGTTCACCTGCAAATAACGTTACTTTCACATATTTGCCTTAAAGAAACTATATAGTAGGATCTAATAAACACTAGCATTAATTAAATGTATTAGCAGTATTTGTAACAAATATGTGAAATTTATGTCGTTACAATAAGTCAGTCGATATGGACTCTTCCATTGAATAATATATCCATAAGAAGCAGGTTAAAGGCGACTTATTAAAACGGTCGCTTTAAAATATGTCACGTTAGGGCACCCGCTCTCATATAAATAATGTCTGGTGGCTCGGCCCGGCGGGGTGAGGGATGCTACTGTGGATGTGCCGCTTCTTCAACAGCATAGTGTAGATACGACTGCAGATATGATATACTGATTTGACACTCCCCTATCTGCTTCAGCCAATATTGAAATACTTAGTGTCGACGTATCGAGCTAAGTCCAGTTTCGTGGCCATTTGCAGAGTAAGGCCAAATTGGCCCCGAAGAAGCTTGGTGTACTCAACAACAAAACTGTGGAATGAGCTGTCGCCTGCGGTGTTCCCCGACCATTACGATCTTCAAACCTTCAAGAAAAGAGCGTACTCCTTCTTAAAAGGCCAGCAACGCACTTGTAACGCTTCTGGTGTTGCGGGTGTTCATGTCCGGCGGTAATCGCTTTACCATCAGGCGATACGTCTGCTCCTTTGCACACCTATACAATGAAAAAAAAAGTACTACGTATTTCTATACACTCAGCGATTCCGTTCCGAGTGGCGACAATATGCTAAAAGAAAGGCATAATTTCTCGTTCGTGGACATTACCCGAAGAGAGAAACACGGACTCGTCGCGATTCTATCGTTCGTGGAGACGGTCTCTTGGTAAAATTTAATACTATTGTCCACATATATAACACAACCAATCATCTTAAACGTATTGCAACAAAATTGATTTTCTACAGCTTTTATTCAATCAGGCAATTTTCATTGCTTATCCACATTATGAGAAACGTCGTGTGAGATGCCACGAGTGCTCTCAATAGCCACGGTTTCACCACGATCAGAATTTACACTACGGCCGCCATTACATAAAATTCAATCCCCTACCCAATTATGAATGGCAATATAAAGTTACCTTATTACTCGACATGTAAAGGCTTAGAATCTATAAAATAGTTTAGATGGCAGTGTTTTAGCTGTTTATGTGTGTAAACACAAAATATGTTAAGTGCGGTATATTAAATTTTATTGGAGTAAAAACAGTTTCTTTGTTCATATTTTATGCAGCGTTGTTAATATTTTTTTAAGATACATCTTGTAAAGATGAAAACATAGAAAGTCTTCTATTCTGAAAAAAACATGAGAGGTGGAAAAATTTGGTACTATTTTAACCAACATCAAAATGATTAAAAAATGGTATCCCACCCATATAACCGACCGGAGTAATACCACGGCCTCACAGAAAACCGGTGTGAAATAGCGCTTGCGCTGTGTTTCAACGAGTGAGTGAGGATACCGGAGACCCATACCCCAACCCATCCCCCATCCCCCTCCCCTTCCACAAAAACCGGCAACGCACTTGTGACACCTCTGGTATTACAAGGCGATACGTCTGCTAGATTGCCGCCTATTCAATATATAATATTCAAAAAAATATATGACAAATAGATGAAAAGAGAATGATATTATGAAAGAAAAGAGACTAAGAGAAAAATGGCTGAAATTGCTTAACTTGGCACTTAAACACGAGCCTCACATCTCTGTAATGTATTCGGGAACTCTGGGAACAGTCGGTATACGGAATAAATTATACACCAACTTATGATGAAAACGTATAATGGATGATTACCTTGACCTACCCACATTTATACATATATTACAATCTCCAACAGACTTTTATTCGCCCAAGCACTCATAAATGATTCCAAAAGATAACCGTCTGCCATCATTGATTTCGCCAATATCCACTGAATACAAGAAATGATCATTCCTCAATGTTGCCAGCCATAAAAACTCGTTCCACTTAATTTTCTCTCTACCTTGTCGGAATGAAAAACTTCGAATATTTTTAAGTTTGCCAGAGTCAAATAAAAACGTCCAATCTCTTTGGAGTCCTGTGAAGAATATATTGAAGATGTGACTTATTGAAAAATTTGCAAGCCAATATAATTTTTACAGTGTAAGTTGAAATTGTTTTTGAAAGTCATTTGGGAGGGGGAAAGTCTGATATCACTGATATTCGGAACGCTATTTGAGCTCCAAAATTATTTAAAAAAAAACTTAAACTAAAGAAAGTCTGTATTGAAATTACCGAAAACTTAAGGCCGATACACACTGGTGATTTTAGGTATTTTAGTTTCTAATTATCGTAATTAAATCATTAGCCGACAGTTCAATGAGATGGTAGTGGATGGAGTAAACAAATAATAGTATTGAAATTGATTTTTAACTGACTTCTATAATAGGATACTAGTTATCTTAGAATAGCAAAACCGACACTTGCCAGTGCGCGGTGATTCTTAGACTTTCAAGTTAAAGTTTAATTTAAGCTCTAAAATTATTAAAAGGAAGCTTAAAGTAGTAGAAAGTGTGAATCGTCACGGCAGAAACCTTAGGGCCGCTACGCACTGGTGATTTTCAGGTGTTTTAGTTTCTGACGATCGTGTTTTTTTTTCTTAAGGACAACTCCCACATTAGGAATAAACATCCTGTGTCGTGGGGGACTTTACAAACATACATGAAACGGACACAAAAAACATCCAGACTCGGGACAACAATTCGTGGATCACACAAAGTGTTGTACCGCGTGGGATTTGAACCCAAGACACTTGGCGCAGTAGCAAGCGGCATGGCGACCGCTGAAACCACTCGGCCAACCGTGCAGTCCGATTGGTCGACAGTTTAATGAGATGGTAGTGGGTGTATTACACCAATTCAAGAGTATACAGTTTCTTGTGTAGGCTGGATGTGGAGGAACGAATGCTATGTTCCTCCAACACAAAAAGAGAATCTTAAGACTAGGCGAGGTGATCATACATGGCAGACCACTGCCCAACAGTTAATGTTGGGCTGTTGTATATTATGATAATCGGTGCGAGAACTTCTATTGCGCGATTCAGGATTGGTCGTTTCTTCGTGTTGTACAGTGCTCCGTAGTTCAGTGTGTCTGCGGTAGATGGTGCTGTAGTATGTTGCTGTTGCGCTGTATGTGGAAGTCGCCACACTGGAGTAACCAAAAATTGATTCGAAACTAATTTTTAACTGACTTCTAAAATAAGATACTAGTTACCTTATAACAGCAGATCCAAAAATAATAAGTGTGGGGATTCTTAGACCTTTAAGGCAAGATTAAAGTTCCATTTCAATCTTATTACAACGTTTTCGACTTTTAAAATAAAACACTAAATCTATGAGACACTAAAACCATCCCGTATTTTAACAACATTGACATTGACTCGTCAGCAGCGTTGCTAGTTTTTTTTGTCAAATCGAGATTTTAATACTTTTTAGTAAAAAAGGTGGGTTTATTTCGTCAAAAGTGGGACAAAGTAAAAAAACGTATCTAATCAGAATTCGACGCAAAAAAATATTATTTTTGTTTGTCTGCTACATGATCCTTAATTCTTGAAATAACTAGTGCCAGGTGCAATTTATTAAATCTATTAGGTATTTATATAATCGAGGCAGTAGTGCCTTTAAATTTTGAATTTGGATTATTGCCTGCTAATTTTAATTCACGACTAGCTGAACCCCGCGGTGTTACCCGCGGTTATTGTCGTATCGTGAGTAACGCCGCGGGGCGCAGCTAGTCAAAAAAATGTAAGCCTAAGTTACTCCTTGTACCATCAGCTACCTACCAGTGTAAGTCCCGTCCAAATCGGTCCAGCCGTTCCAGAGATTAGCCGGAACAAACAGACAAACAGACAAAAATTTTAAAAATATGTATTTTGGTATGTGTACCGTATATACATTCATATGCATGTAGTAGAAAGCGGTTATTTTAATATTACAAACAGACACTCCCATTTTATTTATTTGTATAGATAAAGCACTACGGCTAACTAAATTCACTTTCGACGTCCGGTCATTTATCCCCAAAAAGCGGAACAAAACCTATCCCGGCCGGAACATTACAATTTTGATTGAAAATCGGGACTCTACCTACTCTGCTAGTCAGTGACGTGAGTTATCACGTGGTTTTTTTAACTATTTCTCATCATCATCATCGTCAGCCTATTGCAGACCTGCTTGACGTATACATCTCCCATTGCACACCACTCCGGTCGATTTCGGTCTCCTCGCGTCCAAACAAAAACTTAAATAAATTCCATGCATTAAAATTTATTATTGTACAAACAAAAACTTCAACTTGCTTATCACATAAATGTTGCAAAAAATAAAACAAACAAACTTTGATAAATGAGTGTTCACTTCTATTCAAAAATTCTTCGCTCACCCAAATGTATACATACAGAAGCATTAAAACTGCTGGACATTTTTAAATAATATGAACGAATATTCACAAAGCGAGTTCGTAGTCAGTCAGACAGGTAAGCAAGATAAAAACTTTAACTTTGTTCATAGGGTAGCGCGAAATGCAACGAACTGAAAAACGAGAAGTCGCGAGACTAATAATGTAGGGTTTACAAAAGCAGGTTTGTTACTTTGCTTTTATGATCACTATTTCTTCAATTTAAACTAATTATAATTATTACTATTAAACCTTATTTAACCTCTATTTATTATTAAAATTGTACTAACATTAAATTATTATTTTATTTCAGACATCTTACACACAACGCCATCTGGTCCCAAGCTAAGCAGATCTTGTGTACTAGACAACTGATATAAATACATATATACTTTTTTTTAAATACATGCTCGGGCAGGTTTTCGCGTCACCATGCCCTCAACGACGTGGTCCGCAGGGCCCTCATTTCGGCAGGCATCCCATGTCTGCCTGAGCCTCCGGGTCTTAGCAGATCAGACGGTAAAAGGCCAGACGGACTGACTCTGGTGCCCTGGAGGAACGGTAGGTGCCTGATCTGGGACGCTACTTGTGTCGGCATTGTTGCCGCCAGCCACCTGAGTCGTACCATCTGCTCCCGTCGGCCGCCGCGGAGGATGCTTGTTATAGGAAGAGGCAGAAATATGCGGCTTTAGAGCAGCAGTATTATTTCGTGCCGTTAGCGGTGGAGACCATGGGCAGCTGGGCCGCCGACACTCTGGGGTTTGTGGGTGAGCTGGGCCGTAGGCTTGCCTTGCTAAACGGTGATTCCCGTTCCGGCTCGTTCCTGGTGCAAAGACTGGCCATTGCCATACAACGCGGCAATGCTGCTAGCTTAATGGGCACCTTTCCACCGGAGGCGATCCCGGATGGGTTAAATGGCGACCTCTAAGTGATTGTGCTGTCTTTTCCCTTTAATTATGTATTGTTCGAGTTAATTTTGTTATTTTTATGTTTGTTATTAAAGAGTATTAAAACATTAACAATACATACATATTATACATAGAAAACACCCAAACTCCGAAACAAATATTTGTAGATCATACAAACATTTGGTCCGACCCGGGTATCAAAACCCGAGACCGGAAACAGCAGTCGCATACGCTACCACTGCGCCACACAGGCAGTCAATTGTTCACCGACTACTACAAAGATTGATATAACCACAATTTAGTGAAGACCTGCTGATTGTTTATCAAAAGTCGTTCTGACTGCAGAATCGATTTTAATGAAATTTAGTATTAAAAAGTTTAACTCTTAAAGAAAGACATGGGCTTCTTTTAATAACGATAACTAACATACGAGTATTGCCAGGAGCTAGGGCCAATAGTAAGTATTTCATAAGTCTTAAGGTAATACTGAAAATTTAAAATTTTTGTCGACCTAATTTTAAAAAAGCAACGTTCAGTACGTCAACCCTACAAATTTACTTGTAATACACGACGGTGGGTTGGTTCTCTATCATAATATATTGGACTCTGTTAGTAGGAAAAGAATGGGCAACAAGCATCGTAATCACAATAAAACGATCCATAATTTTTTCGGCATAAAATTCAAATCCGAACTACATTTTTAAATGACTAAGAAAGATTTTAAAGAAGGACCAGTTTTCAAAGACTGCTTTAATATTGAAAGCTAAACAGATAAAGGACAAAGAGTTTAATTTCCTGTGAACACTAAATAGCTAAATGTGGCCCCTAGAACAGCAACTATAAGTTGAATATAATATAAAGTAACTAAAAGAAGATTTAATTTGACCGCCCCGGTGGCGCAATGGTAACGAAATATGACTGCTGTGCTTGAGGTCTCGGGTTCGATTTCCTGGTTGGACCAAATGTTTATATACAGATATTTGTTTCAGAGTTTGGGTGTTTTCTATGTAAAGCATACATATAATTTACAAAAAACAAAGTATATAAATATTCTATCAGTCAATATAGCTATCATAATACAAGCTCTGCTTAGTTTGAAGCTAGATGGCGTTGTGTGAAATTTCCGAAATATAAAAAAAAGTCCTACCGCCTTTCCGCTCTCCATCTTCACTCAAATTAGTAACATATAGTACTAGTTTTGCCCGCTACTTCGTGCACATGACATTTGGATTTCCAAGTTATTTTTAATTTTTCACCGTTTAAACTACCCCTGGACATTTTAAAATCAAAATCAGCTAAATCGGCCAAGCCGTTCTCGATTTTTAGAGAGACAAACGAACAGCAATTTATTTTTATATATAAGATTAAGTATTAAATTATTCTAATCATACACTTACGTGCCTAGATGCAACAAAATCTGGTGTACTTTTTAAAAGCCCTTTTTTTTAAACTCGAAAACACTAACTTCAAAACCCAATAAAATTTGTTTAAGCAATTTTATGATACTTATTTCAATTCGAAATGTATTCTGATAACTAAAGAATTATAAAATTACCCGCAAATCGCTCACTTCGCGGCTCGCTTATTAATTCTAATAGTTGATTGAGCAAAATTTGTTGGAAACTGTAAGCCGCAAATTATTTCCTTCTAAAGCCTCTGCGTCACAAATACTGCGAAGTTACCGCTGCTAATTTTAAGCTCTGACGTAATTTATTTAAATATGAAAACAAATTTTGTGAAAATAGTTTCAAAATGTGTCAGTAAAAATATCTCAAGGTTTTATATCTCGTTTGCAGATCGTTCAAGTTAAATGCGCAGAAGAAAATAGCTTTATAATACTAAAACAAAATGCTTTAGATTGGAATGCGTATTGAACTAAACTTGTCTGGAATTTTGAGTGAAATAATGGAATGAGATTGCGTTTATCTAATCTTTATTTATGATGCTAGTAGACTAGTAGTCGCCTTAAGGTCAATATTCGACCATTTTTATTTTTTAGTAAGAACTTTTTATAATTTCTTTCGTCTATGACTATTACACACCTATATGAAGAGACGACTTTAACTGGGCTTAAAATTAACACACGGAAGACCCAAGAGATGCGATCTGGAGAGAAAAATAGCACGCCATTACGGATTGGTGCAGAGGATGTGGAGCAAGTCCACAAATTTACATACCTCGGAAGCGTCGTGTCAGAGACTGGGGGAACTGAAGAGGACATCACTTCGCGCATTGCCAAGGCCCGAGCAATCTTCGCACACTTGCGGCCCGTGTGACAGTCACGGAAATTGACGCAAAGAGTGAAGTTGAAGATATTCCAGTCCAACGTCAAATCCGTACTGCTATAAGATATCTTTGGTGACTTTCCACGTCTCACACTCAACGGAGACCATTCAACTACGCAGGAGATATTATAGTACACAAGTGTGTGCGCAAACACAGGTGGACTCTCTGTTCCCTCTCTCTCCTAATCCGTTGTTAACGGTAACGGCTTACGGACACGACCGGGAAGAGATCAGGGGCAGGACCGACAGCTTTACGTGCTTTCCGAGGCACGGCAACCCAACTTCAAAACTCTGAGCTGTTATTAAGTATTCTATAATAAGAAAATCTCTTTAACACTTTTGGCTCGACTCGGGATTCGAACCCGATATCTCTTGATTGGCATCGTCGCATACGTCAACCATTAGACCAATGATTTATATCAAGTTAGTATAAAGGCTCGTAAGTTGAATAAAATTTATCACTAGGCCTAGTTTGGTCGTATCAAATACCGTTTAGTATTTGAGAGACATATGTTCACGTGTTCAGAATACGAAACGGCATTTGAGTGGAGCGTGGGAAGAAAGTATATTTGGTGTAGCATCAACAAGACATTCGAAATAGCCGCAATTGATTTTTTTATACAAAATATGTGCTTAGTAGAAATTGAACTCTATCTAGACGTGTATGTGTGGGTAAGTTCTTCACCTATTTACACCAAACATCTCGAGTTATTTTCAGACTCCTCAAACACTAAGTCAGATAAATTAATTTACGTTTTAAAGGTTTGCTTTTAATCATTTTTAAAAGCTATTAAATTTAATTTATTTACTTGACGAAAATCGTTTCGTGTACAAATATTTTAATAAATTTTGATGGGCTTTAGTTAATTGTACTAATATTCTTATAGTGAATAACCACCAGGATAGGAACTTCAATTTACTATCAGATGTACCCTGAATAGAACAACTTTCCGCCATCGTCCTACGCGACAGAATTTTCATCCCCATCATCTAGATGGTTGGCAGTCCAGTGTGCGATTTTCCCGCAACTTTCTGCCACGCTCAGTAAAATTGTGGAATGAGCTGTCGCTTGCGGTGTTTCCGGACCAATACGACCTTCAAACCTTCAAGAAAAGATCGTACTCCTTCCTAAAAGGCCGGCTACGCACTTGTAACGCCTCTGGTGTTGCGGGTGTCCATGGGCGGCGGTAATCGCTTACCATCAGGCGATACGTCTGCTCGTTTGCCCCTTATTACTAATAATAATACTACTACCCTTGTACACATCACAGAGGACATGAGATCGGCTATGGAAAATGGCGAGCTGACAGTTTTAACACTCCTTGACTTCAGTAACGCGTTCTACACCGTTGACTTCGACGTTCTGCTGTGTATACTACGCTCTCTTAACATATCTCCAACTGCGATTGACTGGTTTCACAACTACCTGTGTGGTCGCTGGCAGCGTATTAGTATTGAAAACACCGTTTCTTCTTGGTGCAGTACTACAGCCGGTGTACCACAAGGCGGCGTGCTCTCTCCCCTACTTTTCTGTGTTTTCATAAACACCATCACTACAGATCTGTCTTCTTCCTACCACCTATACGCGGATGATCTCCAAATTTATAGCAGGGCATCACTGATCGATCTGACTGACGCTGTTAACACCACTAATGATGACCTGGACAAAATTTGCAAGTGGAGCAACACCTATGGCCTAAAAATTAACCCATCTAAAACTCAAGTAATTGTCATTGGAAGCTCGCGAATGATTTCTAAAATTTATTGGTCGAGACTGCCTCAAATCACTTGTGGCACACCGATACCGTACAGTGACAGGGTGAAGAACTTGGGGATTTTCATAGATAATACCGTATCCTGGCGTCCTCAGCTACAAGAACTGAGTCGCAAAATGTTTGCTGCTGCAGGGTCTTTGCGCAGATTACGCAATTTTCTGCCTATATCCACCAAGATTGCTCTTACACAATCCCTTCTTTTCCCCATCCTTGATTATGCTGATGCCAGTTATATAGATCTCACTGAAGACCAATTGAATAAGCCCGAGAGACTCCAAAATCTTTGTATAAGATTTATATTTGGATTACGCAAATATGATCATATCTCCGATTATCGAAAACAGCTTAAGTGGTTACCCATTCGCCTTCGCCGGAATGCTCATGTTCTTTCTCTTCTTTATAACATTCTATTTAATCCTCTTACTCCACGTTACCTTAAATCCCGGTTCACCTTTCTACATGACACACACTCTAAATTGTTGAGATCGTCAGAGAATCTGACATTGAAAATGCCTGGACATAGCACCAAATTCCTTGACCACTCCTTTACTGCCAAAGCAGTTCGGTTGTGAAACGCCTTACCAATAAAAATAAGACGTGCGCAGACATTAGCTGCGTTCAAGAGACTGGTGAAGGCATATTACATGGGAGACCTCAAAGACCCGTAACCGACCCTGCTCTGAATGATGTCTTAAATTCCACTGCAGTTTATATGGATTATCTATTTATAAATATTTCTACGTACTTATTTATTAGTTTTAACATCCACACTAGATGTTACTATTACTTTATATAATATGTATATGTAAATACTTATTTTTCTTATAAACTTTTTATACACCAGGCACTACCCTAAACTTTCCACGTGTATCTTTCCATCCAATGGTTGCCTGTAAGAGATTGCCTTCGGGCGATAAGGCCGCCAATTGTACCTCTTAGCTTTAAGTTGTTACCTTAGTTAACTATCTGGTGTACAATAAAGCGATTATTATAATAAAAAAACAGGTTTTTCATTCGAATTCTCGACCTTCCAAGTGTTATGTTTTACTCTCTTTAGCTAATCCTACTCAAAGTATAAATTGCACGTATATTATCGTTCATTGATCGTCAGATATAACATTACTGTATAGAGACAAACTTCTTAGCACTCCATGGATTCACCGTGCGGGTGCCGGGTCCATCGTGTGGCAGAGGGAGAAACTCAAAGCAGTTCCCAGGACTTACGACCTGGATGTAGGTTTAAGGAGGCCCCCTTTAAGATGCGCATCAACACTCACCTTCACTGCTCGAGTTTCCCGCCCTACCTAGCCAAATTTGGTAGGAACCTGTTAGTGCAGCCTTGGATACTCGTTCTAAAATAGAACTTACTGCAGATCTCGACAGGCCAAGGTCTTTCAGAAGGTTATAGAGAGATTTAGCTGGTATACCTCTCGCTCCTACTTCTACCGCGTATAAATTAACCACATAGCCATTTTTGTTAAGTTCAGTTGTTAGATCGTAATATTTATTTAATTTTATTCTATGGTCTTTAGGAATATTAGTTTCCCACGGAACAGTAAGCTCTACTAATATTATGTGTTTAATTTGTCTAGAGAAAAGGAATATGTCCGGCCTGGATGACGAAACACCAACATCCTCTGGGATTTTATAGTGCTTATCATACGTATCCATCAAAATAGTCCAGTCAGGTGCAGTACCTAGGATTGAGAAAGGCTTGCTTTTAGATTTGGTAGTTGAGCCATCCTTTATAAAGTTAATTTCTCGTTTATTTGTAGTCAATCCTTTTTGGGCTCTAGCTATATATATATATAAGCCGTATGTATAAACCGTACCCAGGATAAGTGAGGTAGGAAGTGTCCGCTGGAGACGATATCTGCGTCTCTGTCAAAAAGAGCAAGGCTGGCTTTGCTGTCTCGAGGTGGTGATGGACAGCATCAAGATTACTATGTAAACCCCTGATGTTGCAAAAGTCCACGACTAGCGTGGTAGGGAGTGCCATGGTGTTACTGCTCTTACCCCGAGCACGATTAAGCGTAGTTTTGCCCCCCCAGAATACGAGGGGCAGCCTGGACATCCACACTCAGGCGCGTTGTGTTCTGAGTGTGGACGTCCAGAGAGGGATTCTCCAACGCTAGCGCAGTTGGTACCTTCCTGGGGTAATGTCTGTTTGAACTGCGCTGTCATAGGGGGGATTGGGGGATGGGCCTCCGGTATCCTCACTCACTCGGTGAAACACAGCTAAAGCGCTGGTTCACACCGGTTTTCTGTGAGGCCGTGGTATCACTCCGGTTGAGCTGGCCCATTCATGCCGAAGCGCGGCTCTCCCACGGTGTCGCTGTTGGTTGATAAAATAAAAAAAATAAATAAAAAATATCAACCGTCTAATGAAAAGCCGTTTCCGTTTCCAAAATAACTATAATAGAATACAATCCATCTTATTTATATTGTTCAACATATAAGTCTTATATTACTACTCAGTTACTAGTTCTATAGATATTAAACCAGATTTTGTAAAAAATCTCTTACGATTAGCTGAACCAGATCTTAGTTTGATGTTCATCATAGTCACTAATCACTTGAATCTCAAGCACACATACCTACATTAAATTTAACTAAAAGCCTTTGACGATTTTATGTAAATACTAGTCTTTACCCGCGGCTCCGCTCGCGTGATAGTTGGTTATAAAAAGAAGCCCATGTCCTTCTCCAAGGTCCAGTCTATCTTTTTTTTTATGGACTAGCGGGCAAACGAGCAGACGTATCGCCTGATGGTAAGCGATTACCGCCTCCCACGGACACTCGCAACACTAGAGGCGTCACAAGTGCGTTGCCGGCCTTTGGGGAACGGGGAGGGGGAAGGGGTTGGGGTATGGGCCTCCGGTATCCTCACTAACTCAGTGAAACACAGCGCTAGCACTATTTCACACCGGTTCTCTGTGAGGCCGTGGTATCACTCCGGTCGAGCCGGCCCATTCATGCCGAAGCGCGTCTCTCCCACGGGAAATCTTTATAAAGCCGTGAAAGCGTAACAGACAGACAGAGTTACTTTCGCACTTATAATATTAATATGGATACAAGTTTCAAGAAAGACAAATAATTTAATTCGAAACTTGCATCATCTAACGTTGTCTACATTGCATGAAATGTGTAATACTTGTGCTAAAAGTAATTAGAGGACCTCAAGGCACTGTCTGGAGTTCTTAATCTTTTAAGCAAGACATGCACTTGCGTGGCAAATTAAAACTAACGGTTCTCTCCGACCGTTATTTTTCTAGACCACACTAAAGCTTTTTATTAAGAAAGTACGAGTAGTCAGTCATTCCTGGGAAAGACCTATTTATACTTGGCAATAAATGTGCTTGAATTGGTTCATTTTAGTGTTGAAGTTTTAATTTATTTAATACCTTATGCATTAATCTTCTTATGTTTTATGTTATGTAATAGTAGTTTAATTCCATTTACCGAATAAGCTCATATACGGCAACAAAAATCGATAATTTGCAATTACTCGGTTGCAAATAATTACAGCTAATTACGAAATAAGTCACATGAGCCAAAAAGGTATTTTGAACATAACTTGAAACCTGTGTGGAAAATTTACGTTCTATAACAATGATTGATGAACTCCGTTGGTACTGGATTGAAAATACGCAATACCAGCACCCCTATTATTTCCATGGGCGCTGTGGCGACTTTCACATACAACACAACAGTAACCTACTACAGCGCCATCTACCGAAAATACACTGAACTACGAAGTAAAGCACTACACGGAGTAACTACCAATCCTGAATCGCGCAATAGAAGTTCTCGCGCCGATTAACAACTGTACAACATCCCAACATCAACTAATGGGCAGTGGCCCGCCAGGTATGATCACCTAGCCTGGTCAAAGGATCCTCCCTTTGTGTTGGAGGAACCCGTTCCCCCACAGAGCAAACGATAACGCAAAGCAAAATAATAAACCAACACGTCTAGACAACGTATTGTAGGCCACAACCATCCTTCCAAGGAGAGGCTTACGTCCTGCATTGAACTTGTAAAGTTCAACATGATGACAGCAATGATGATTAAATTATAAATTCATTGTTGTTGAGTTGCTTCTTTGGTGTGGTGATTATCATATTCGAGGTATGAGAAGTCTTGGTTTCTTGAGTTTATTTTGCAAGAAGTTAACAATAAATTAACAGCGTGCTTCGAAGAGTACGTTAATCCTTGGATCCCGGTTATCATGAACATCTATGAGAATCTTATTGGGAAGTCAATGCTTTCCTGCCTTTAGTTTTCTACCATTTGCTCGTACGAAAGAAAAGCACGTATAATACTCGTAGCAGTACAAAAACTTTTCTCATTAAATTATTAGTATATCTGGCACAGGTTTCCGTTCAGTTTAATATGTCACAAAGATCATTATCTTTAGCACATGCATCAAATGTTCAGTTAAACCGTCTGCGAATTTAATTAAGCGATTAACTTTTAAAACGTTTCACCAACTTCAATCTGCCTACACCGTGAAGTAAATCGTATTCTCCACTTTTATTCTTCGTATTTTTTCAAATTTGGTTTAGACGAAACGGGGAAAATGACTTTCAAGTATGAAAGATTTCATTAGTAACAACGTTAGTGGTAATTTAGTAGCTAGTTTTTTTTTTTTTTTCTGAGTTATGATAGTTGTGACTCGAATTATAATTAATGCTTTGTTATTTTGTGATAAAATTTCCTTTGCATTTTGAGAGGATTATCTAGAATTTTAAAGATACAATGATCCCTGAGTTTGTTTCATTCTTAGTTTCATTCTTATTCTAGTCCAGTAAGGAAAGGCCGAAATCTTCTGCTTAAAAAGACATTAACTTGCAAAAGTGTTATTGTGACCTAATTTCAAAATAAATGAATTCATTTCATAATAATTTATGCAGTTATAGATCGACATAACTCAACTCCCTAATTAGTCCCATAATTGGCTGATGTGATAGAAGTTAACTCCTGAATATAGAGGAAAAGAAAAACACGTTTATATTTAACTTTAAAAAGAGACACCGCATATAGGTACACTACCGCTCACCGGTATCGCCAAAGCACTCACAAACAGCTCAAAGAAGTTCGGCTAAACTTAATCGCAGTGCAGTGAATAAGCTAATAACCCAAAGTAGCGGCAATTTGTTTCTAATTGCCGTACTCAAATCGGCCCTCAATTTGTGTGTTTTTGGTGTGGCACAGCGTTGCCACGCCCCTTTCGCATGACGTCACTTAGTATCACGGTGGTACGCCGCGCTGTGTAGCGGCGTACTACGCCATGTCATATGTCCGCCAGAGCGTCCGTAGGCGGAGTATTTTCACAACTGTTTGCTTTGTACATCGACATGCGGTTGGAATGGTTAGTTGAGTGCATAGATACCCGAATTGTAGGTCGCTCGTTTGTGATACGTTTGTAATTTTACTAAACACATGACTAGTATACTTCAGGATTAATTTTAAAGTGAAGTACAAGTTTATTAATGTTATTTATTTGTTATAGAAATAATATACGTAGTTGATTCATATCTTTTACTTTTTACAGACTATTGCCTGAAACACTGAGTTAATTCGTTGTTGTTCTTTTTTTAAGCATGACTGCCAAAATGACTCTACTCTGCCTGATGGAAAACATGAGCAGAATCCAAGAGTGGTGGTCACCATACTTATTGCATACAATGCAACAATGCAGCATGGTGACCAACACCATGGCGGCGTAGAGATGCGTCTGCATCATTGAGCCTCCGGTCTCGCACACATCAACTCTGTCATTTTATGTAGATCTTTTGTGCAAAGGTAGTACCGCCCCAGTCGAGCCGACCTGTTTGTTCTGAAATCAACGTGGCTCTGTGTGGTTTGTATGAAACATTTCACGTCTTAGTTTTTGTTTCAAAAGTTCAAGTAATCATCTTTGCAGTGTGCTTACTTCAGGTATTATTAGTCCAAGATATATATCAATAACTTTGAGTAGTCTACTGCATGATATAGGTATGTCTTTAGATAAAAATGTTTAGTCCACTATGACATAACATAATATAGAACATTACTTATATCATAACAGATAAGAAATACTCGAATTATTCATAAAACAAACGCGTCTCAAATGTTCATTTTATATTGGTGTATCATGGCATAAAATTGCCAAGTTTGACGCATTTATCGTGGAAAAGCATCATGATAAGGCCCGGATGGAGCGCCTTAACTTATTTACTGTAATCCGCCATGAACCGTCCATTCCCTGGGAAAATATTTACACTACGACTTGAGTTTCTTGTTTGTAGTATCTTTAAACACTTTCTGTGATGTTTACAGATGTTCTCGTATTTGTACAAAGTTTAATTTCTATTTTTATTTTGCTTTTACTAATCTAAAGTAGGTAATTGTATTGAGGCTAAATATTTTTAGAATTTTATCTCGATGTAAAACGGTGTCGTCGGTGTGTTGTGGAATCTTTTTGTGATTAATTTGATACATTTTTTTACATGGGCCTGCTAAAGTGACTCTATTCTGCCTGATAAAGCGTGAAAGCAATCCAAAAACAGTGGTCACCATATTCATTGCGAATGCAAACAATGCGACAATGCAGCATGGTCACCTAAACTATGGAGGACTATTGAGATGCTTGAGCGTTATTGGGCATCCAGTGTCCCACTCATTAACGAAACACAAAAGCGTAAATGCTGTCATTTTAAGTTGGTCTTCTGAAAGAGAATTGAGGCATTGGCGATTGTATGGTCACGAGAAACGTCGATCAGTTGCTTAGCTTGTTGTTCAAACATAGTATGAGCATTCGGACCTCATGAGCCTAGCGTAAACTAACGTCTCGACCCAAACTTGCCACAGATGCAGTATTTTTGGTATTGAGCGAATTGCTTCGGAAATGTAAATCTATTTTTATAATCACAAGCCAGATTGCTTGCATCATGTAATGGTGTTAGCCATCACTTATTAGAATACGTTGCCAAAATCTTCGAACCCATTCCCATTCTAAGTTAAAATAATACCTAGTGTATTATGTATTATTTTAACTTAGAATGGGACATGTGTACAGTGCTCACTAGACAAATAAGTTCGTGTTCTATTAGGAAAGTATTTAAAAAAATGATTAAAGATGATTCTTAGTATTCAAAACAATTCCGTCACCAAATTTTGAAAGAAAAAATTTCAATATTTCAATAAATTCTGAAAGCTTAAGATAACGAGAGATTGTTCTGAATACCTAAGTATAAACAACTAATTTCAGCTTCAACACAAGGGCCATGGTGATATTATCTTTTTAAATTACGCCTCGGGAAACAAATGGATTCATTTAAGACTGAATTTTAAGATGGGTCAAGTGTGCAATGTTCCTGTTACGACATTTTTATATAAAAACCGTCGTTATGCACCACGGACCATTTTATTTTAAATGAGCCTATTTCGTCTAACAAAGGTTTCAAAATGTATTTGTTTCGTTGTTTATTGGAGGTAGTAGCAGTTTTAGATTCAATTTAGGTCATTTAAGAAGGAAAATATTTCCTCCCTTTGCGGTTCATCAGCATTGCTAATGAAGTTTAGAATAGAAAATACAGAACTGCGTTGAGTATTACTATATCGATGATGTGAGACTTTGTAGTCAGTAGAATCGTTCTGATTGTATGGTTGTTCGATAGCATGTTAACCATAAAACGACGTGAAGATTAAATCAACTTGGAATATTAGTCATATCATAGCATATTTATTTATTTCTCTCAAAAAGGTATACAATCTTTATAATATATAATAGCTGCATAAGTTAAGAACTTTATGAGAGCTGTAGTGCCATAGAACATAGTGCAGTATGTTCTAAACCTTTTTTTTTTATTAAATAGGTGGCAAACGAGCAGTCGTATCGCCTGATGGTAAGCGATTACCGCCACCCATGGACACCCGCAACACCAGAGGCGTCACATGTGCGTTCCGGCCTTTGGGTAGTATATAAACGTACCCAAACTATAAATAGTATAAATACTGTGAAAAGAAAAGGTGACTTAAAAATAGAGAAAAAAATTAAAAGTGTTATTTGTGTGTGTGTACACTATCTCAGATACACACGTGCGTGTATGCACATGTGTATCTGAGATAGTGTTTTAGTTTTTGTCGTGATATATGTAGTTTAGTGTAGTGTCCCCTTCCCCTTCCCCTAAAGGCCGGCAACGCACTTGTGACGCCACTGGTGTAGCGGGTGTCTATGGGCGGCGGTAATCGCTTACCATCAGGCGATACGTCTGCTCGTTTGCCCCGTATTCAATAAAAAAAAAGTGTAGTATAGTTTAGTGTTATTAGTTGCAGAGGCAACATAAGTGTGCATTTCATATTCATTAAGGTAATACTATATTTAAATCCTACGTATATTTTAAGCTCTATTACCTATGTTAATATACGAATACACTATCTCAGTACAGTACTACAGTGGCAGATAAAAATAAGATTAATATCCCTATTGAATAAATGCGACTACAAAGACACGAGGTCGAACAGGATTTTACAAGTGGATTTTTATAGTTTTGTTTATCTAGACACTTGTTTATGTATATAGTTCACATTTAAATTCACTAAAAACTACTAGGTTTTAACGGGAAATGTCAGCGACAAACCGAATGCAGGCTACATGGTGCCTCGTTGCAATTGACCCTACGGCCTGGGATTCGGAAATAACCTAAATAAAAACCCTAGCTGAATTCGAATTCTGGAATTGTAGATTGGCCCACCAATTTTTTTGGGGTCCTTGCTACGTTAGGCTTTTGTCAGCAGGTTCAACAATATAGTAATCACACTAATCTAACAGAGGTTGGGCATGTTTTGTTTTCATCGATGTCCGGCTCAAAGAAATAATAATGCACACACACATCATATACACTACCGTCAGATCTCAAACTAGGCAAACGGTAACCACATAGTAATAAAGATTGACTGGTAGATAATGCCTGAGTGCATTAAGTACGCCTTTATACTTCCTGTGCATTAAGTAAGTAAATAAATTAGTTTTTATATAGGTACACACTTATTTCATGTAAATTACACTCTTACACAGAACATTGTCTTCATCATCGTCGGTCAAGTCCAACGTAATCTACAGTAGAAGTGAAATTATCTAAATACCTATTTAAAAAGAAAGATATTTAAGCAAGTATTACTTCCAAAAGTTCCGATATAAAATAAGTTTTGGTAAGATTTATATCAAGCAAATATTTGAGCCAGTCTAAGAGCAAACTCGAAGTTCTCAAATTCAACAAAGAAAATTCAAGAGGCTTAGTCCTGAAACATTATTCTTAACATTTTATCTGTTACACGACTCTTAAGTGAAAACGGTTTGATATCTTCAGCCTATTGTGTTGTGGGACATACGCACTTTTGATAAGTTGACACAAAATATTATACCTCCATTTGTTTCTTGCTCTTTTTTGTTGTAAGACCAAGTATTGAATAATTCATTCAATACTTGATTGAATTATTTACAATCAGAGAGAGAAAAAAATATTTTAAGATCTTTCTTAACAATATTTGATTTAATTATCAATTCATATTTATTTATTGAATGATTGTTTTTAAACGTACGTAGGTTGAAATGACAAATATTTGATGATATATAATAATAAATAAATATTTAGAAATTTTAAACAAAGAGAAACGTCTTTAAGAATTGGACCAATGAAATGAAAGGAAAAATGAAATTAAAATGGGATCACACGGAAAGCATCAGTTTTCAAATAAATAAGAATCATCAAAATCAGTTCACCCAGTTGAAAGTTCTGAGATAACAAACATTAAAAAATTACTGTCAATTTTAAAACCTTCTCCTGCTTTGAAGTTGGTTAAAAATTAAATGTATTTTAGAGTCCATTCTAAGTTTGAAGATGTTATTTAATATATATTCAACTACATCTTTCCTTCCAGTGTTAATAGGTCATAGCAACAAAAGGTTTGCTGCTGTAAAACGAACCTTGTTCCTTTGTGTTCAGGATACACGATACGAATGTAGTTTCCAGTAACGTTTCAATATTATCAAATTGTATGTTATCAGCTAAATGAGGTTCGATGGCTCTTAGGAAACTGTTTAGGTTTAATACAATATCTTAATAAGGGCAGGTTTTAAGTGCCAGGGTTGGGTAGATAATAATATACTTCGGTGAAATGACCAGACTGAAACATATTTATAACCTGAAAAATGAATTAGAAAATTAATAGGATACAGCTGGTAAAGAATAGAGCAAAAAGGCAAGTGAAAGATAAATTGTATTAATTCAGGTTCAAATTTTCAGTCACACACGGATACACCCATTTAAATATGCTTGACTGATTAATTATTTTAATTAAATCATAATAGACATACTTAGGAGAATATTGAAAGACGTAAGATCGGGATATCGCAGCGCAGTGAGTAGGAGTTACAATAAAATGACCCCTAATACCAACAGCCGGTACTTGTTATCGTATACTTACTCAAGTTCCTTATTAAAGTAGTTATATAGAATTATATACGTTGGAGTCGACGAGTCGAGATCCGTTTCCCTATTATGTTCAAATGAGGTACAATTATGTCTATTTTTAGCAAACCGCTTATTACCTGACTGGGAGGTTACTTGCCAAGTGCATTAAATTAAAGGATGTCTGAAATGAGGCACATAAATATTGTCACGTCCAAATTCGGGCTGAGGCAAATGAAAAAAATATTTTTCTTTTCGGTGAGATAAAATCGCATTTATTTCTTTGTTGATTAAAGAATATACGCAAGTATGAACATGTGTCTACTTTCTGTTCTCAAGTACAATGGTTACCTATTCGCCAGCGCCGCAGTCAGCAAGTCACTATAGAAATCTTCGCTCATCTAACAATGCCTCTATTGCTTCCCTCTCACATTCTGACATCATGAACTCCTCGTTCTTTGTACAAGCTGTACTGCTATGGAACACGCTCTCACTCCAAATCAGGATGTCAACCAGTCGTGTTTCATTTAATACGAACGTCAAAAACTACCTCTTGACGAAATGGCAGGAAAACTATAATTAAGATACAATTTAGTACCTATGTGGGGGAACAGGTGTAATGTTCCTCCGACACAACCTCCTGGCGGGCTACTGCCCAACAGTTGATGTTGGGATGTTGAATATATGATAATCGGCGCGCGAACTATTTATTGCGCGATTCACGATTTGTCGTTACTCCGTGTAGTCCGTTACTTCGTAGTTCAGTGTATCTTCGGTAGATGGCGCTGTAGTAGGTTATTGTTGTGTTATATGTGGAAGTCGCCACACTTACTCACAGTGTACATATGTAAGGTTTATGTGTTAGTGTGTATGTATATCTAAATATATATTTTTATGTAAATATATATGTGTATTATGAATTACGTTCGTCCAGTTCCATATTGATGGCAATTACAACCTCTTACTTCCACCACAGTGCACCGCGGTGCTACCCGCAGTTTTACGACAATAACCGCGGGCAACGCCGCGAGGCGAAGCTAGTATCTTTATAAATTGTAGCATAAGTGTTATTCTGATGTATAACCTATATTATTGTAAAGTTTCACCAAAATCCACTCAGCAGTTTTTGCGTGAAAGAGTAACAAATATACTCAAGAGAGTATATTTGGTTGAACATACTCAGACATAAAACTCAAGTGAGTTTGTTTGGTTAAAGTTTTTAACAAAAAAACTTTCGCATTTATAATATTAGTAGAATAACGGAATGAGTTCGATTGTCCATCACTTTTAAATGCAATTAGCCTACGAGTCCCACGTCGAATACCCAGGCGAGCACCCGTAAATTTCGGGTAGCATCACCCGTTTACCAGAACCAATCTGAACCAATTCTCAGTTGAAAGCGGTGCCGTTTTACAGTTAGCATGTATCAAAGGTAGAAAAAAACCATGCTAACTTACGCTATTTTAGGAAGGCTGAGTTTTATATAAGTATCATCAAGTATAATATTTTCCAACGAGCTATACAAATTTGATGGGCTGAAGTTCCTCCCAGACTCGTCTGAAATTTATAGAAAGGAACGCCTCACTGTTCTATAGCGGCAAGCATACGCGTTATGTGTATTGCTATATAAGTTAGCGTAGGTGTTCATACTTCTCAACAATATAGACTAAACACTAACAACACACTATCGTTTCTATTGGTGTACGTTATGACACCTTAAAATGTTGTTCATTTAAACTAGTGTTTAGTGCATTTACTGTTTCTTACATAAGATTTAACGTAACAGCAACTGGTTGTCCAAAAAAATAAACACACACAGTTGTTGCACAGATTGTTTTAGCTTTTTGGCTTCATTTCAGTAGAAAATAGTAAATTTAAGAAAACAAAAATGCATATTTTTATGACTCCCTATTACCTTTTCCGTGGGAGAGCCACGCTTCGGCATGAATGGGCCGGCTCGACCGGAGTGATACCACGGCCTCACAGAAAGCCGGTGTAAAATAGCGCTTGCGCTATGTTTAACCGAGTGAGTGAGGATAGAGGAGGCCCATACCCCAACCCCTCCCCCATTCCCTCTCCCCATCCCCCAGAGGTCGGCAACGCACTTGTGACGCTTATGGTGTTGCGGGTGTCCATGGACGGCGGTAATCGCTTACTATCAGATGATGGGTCTGCTCGTTTGCTCTATTCAATAATAAAAAAAAAACTTGGTTTCACTATCATTATTTAATTAAAATCAATCCGATCGGTTTCAATTCGAAAAGATCCGTAGTAAAAATTAAACCACAATATTCTTTTAATAAAAATTAAACCTTAACCTAAACCTATTACACTTTAGTTACGAGTTTCTGTTAGGTATTGACAAAATTCAGGAGCAATATTTATCCCTGGTCCACAGAACCGTCACTAAAACAATATGTTCAATGGATATTCGCTTAAATATCAGCTCCTCCATTGTCTTACAACCTTTTATGTTTACGCCAAGCTTCAATAAAAAATCACGTTGTACTTTTTTACAGTCAATTTACACAACAGCGAAATAACTGGACGCTTTGATTGACACCTTTTTTCTCCAAATATGCAGATCACATGAGCTCAAAATACGTTCAAAAATAAAACTGTGGGGAATTGAACTCATGTACTGTTTAATATTTATGAGAGATAGACCGAAATAGCCTGCTAAAAGTTTCATCTGAACATTTCTAAATGGCCGTGTGCTTCTGTCCGCCTGAACAATTTCATTGCCAACATTCATCGTATTAAGCATCACACAAGGATGCTCGGAATTACAATGTGCTTTGTAATTTACGTTCTGGATAGAATTATTGGAGAAAACATATTTCTCCTTCTGTGTAGCTTTTAGATTTCCCACTGTATTTTAGTACGTGTTGATGATGATGGTTACAGCGCAACTTTCTCTTGAAATAAAATTTTTAATGTCATTTAAGTATAAATATTTATTTATTAATTATATTTAATTCGCGTGTCACGTTGTTGCTCACAATGAACTCTAAAACTATCTAACCAATTTTTGCGTTTCTATTTAAATGTGTATTTTTGCTGGCGTGCTCAATATAAGAATTGTTGACATCACGCTTAGACTAATAGGACATAAGCATGGTTGAAAAGAGAGTCAGTTATATTGTTAAGTTGGTTTGTCTACGCTGTAAAACTCAAAAGTTTTTACATTGATTAAGCTCAAATTTTAACATGTTTTACAACCGATCCAAACATTAATTTTATCTATTTTTCACGCCAATTTTGTTGCTCATATATTTTTATCGGATATTTATTCGGACATCTGACACACAACGCCATCTAGTTGGGACTATCCAAGCAGAGCTTGTATTTTGGGTACCTACTAGACAACTGATATCAATACACATCTACTTTTTTTGTAAATAATAAATAAAATCAACGCCATCTAGTCCCAAGCTAAGCAGAGCTTGTGTTATGGGTACTAGACAACTGATATAAATACATACATACTTTTTTTTGTAAATACATACATATTATACATAGAAAACGCCCAAACTTCGAAACAAATATTTGTAGATAACACAAACACTTGGTCCGACTCAGGATTTGGACCCAAAACCTCAAGTACAGCAGTCGCATTCACTACCACTGCGCCACCAAAATACACATATATTGTTGCACAGTCACTCATTTCTCATCAATGCAACCACAGCACACACTAGGGTGCAGATATTAAATATGCACTACACTTTATTATAGGTACTGTTTATATTTTTATACGTATCTGGCCTTCATATAATTATCTACAGCTGTTCAATGGATCACAAGACGTTTGTTGACATGAGTACAATAAACTGATCACTTAACTGTTTGTTACAGGAGACAGAAGGCCTTTTTGTAGCACATCTCTTTTGTTTGATAAGTTCCAGCCGAGCACTACGAACAATTTAATAACTATAATAAGATAAGTCTGGTTCTAATGACAGTCATAAGTCGTTCCTTTTTAATTCTAAAAAATTCTTTCGAGTGCAATAAATTAGAAGATTATAAAAATGTCTCTCAATTGTCGCTTTTATCCCTTGACACCGCGCAGCATAAATAGGCAATGGTATTCTACAATAAGATCTCTAACGACTAATAATAATATTGTTATTTCTTTATTTCTCTAGGGATATTTCAAGTCGAAGTGGACACCAAGGACTTCACACTGCACTTAATAAAGACGGTTAATAATTAAGGTTAGAATTATTTATTTCTCAAACATTACGAATCACTTCACATCTATACTAATATAATAAAGCTGAAGAGTTTTTTTATTGGTTTGAACGTGCTAATCTCAGGAACCGCGGGTCTGATTTGAAATTTGAATTTCAATGAAGCCGATGTCAGTAAAGATAGACGTTCTTTTCCGACAAAACATTGTCTACGATGTTTTTATACATTCGATCTATCTAATATATAAAAACGATTGTAAATTAGTACTTATTGAATTAGATCTAACTGTACTGTACTGTACAAATACTTTTCTACAAATTAAAGCAGTTAAATTAGTATTTTTTAAATCTTTGACTATTTAAAAAGAATAAAGTTTTAAAAGAAGCGATTTACCGCTACTCTGTGTTTTTTTATATCTTCGTAGCGTTCCAGAGGTAGCGTTGCAAGCTCTATGAACCATAATAAATAAGTTTTTACATACATAAAGAGTACATAGTTCTAACGATCAAAAACTAATTACGCGTCTGGAACGTTGTTGTTTTGAGTGTTAAATAAGCAAAAAAGCAAACGGAGTTCTAATCATGATGATCTGTTAAAACTCTCGCAGGCCCTATAAGGTTGATGTTAATGCTAACTGTAGTTCAAATAATGAAATATGTGAATTATTTTCAATTAAAACTTAACTTACGATCTTGTTCCGTTGGCCTTATCCTTGGATTAAGGGTTACAGTTTCCTGTATTCGCGTGTATTCAACAAACGCTGGCTACGAGCCGTTAGAAGTTCCTATCTAAAATTCGTTCAAATTCATCAATCATCATTCAATCACTGAAATTGTTGGATAGTCCATTTATCGAGGAAGGCTATAGGCTATATACCATCACGCTACTACTAACAGGAGTGGAGCACCAATGAAGAATGTTTCAAAAACGAGGGAAAATTGTCACGCTACGGGCAGTAAAAGACGCAAACGAGGTTGCGTGGTGCAGCTAGTAAGATATAAACGACATTATTCCGAAAAGTTCTAAAATAGAAACCGCGTTCTTCGACAGGTCTTCAGGAAGTCTTTCGTCTAGAAATATACGAGTACATTCTATGACCAAAATGGTGATAGCCTTCATTTCGCCAACAAAAATTGCTATTGTAGTACGTACGAATATTTCTTAGGGCAGTTCTCAGTATGATGTATTCATCACATTTCAAAATGTTCTCTGTATCAATAAAGAAAACAAACCTTCCTCTCATACCTCATTATATGCTAAAAAATTGACAGTGTTTAACAAACGTGACGCCTCCAAATTAGTTTTCCGTGTAGAGGAAAGAGCCAAACCATATAATGTAACCTTTCCATTTGAGATGAAAGTTATCTTTGTAAACAGAACATGATTCCAAACAGGCGTAGTGGTGAGAGTCGGGGGCAAAAAGCGTCATGTGGCGTGCAATATCGAGCCGAACAAACATTTGCAGAAGCCAGTTGGTGTACAAATGCGCGGATGAGTTTTCACAAGCCTCTGTCTGCGTTTGAACAGCCGCTGTGTGCGTCGAGTAAAAAGCATCAGTTACACAGACATAAACAGAAATAGAATAGAGTTTCCTTTTTTTTTTATTGAATAGTGGGCAAACGAGCAGACGTATCACCTGATGGTAAGCGATAAAAATAAATAAATATTCCGTACATCTAACACACAACGACATCTAGTCCCAAGCTAAGCAGAGCTTGTGTTATGGGTACTAGACAACTGATATAAATACTTATATCCTTTTTTTTTGTAAATACAAACATATTATAGATAGAAAAAAAAATTAGAATTAAATTTTTAGTCGATTATTGTAAAAGTATAGTTCAAATCTCAAGTAGATGACCATAACTGATTTTGTTTTATAACTAGTTGACTCACGCAACTTCGTCTACATCTCTCTTCATTGATGCTCGGCTCTTATTTGTCATAGCGTGATGTTAGTAGTGGTAATAAGTAGGTACATCTCAGCCATTTGGGAGGCACCTCCACAATTCAAGGGAAGGAAGTAAAGGTTGTCAGGGCTTGCTATTGTTGTTCTTTAGGCACATCGACTTCTAATTTCTGGTGATGAAATCAATTAACGGCGTACGTACATATGTGTGATATATGTATTGTTGTTTATGACTGAACTCGTACCAAAAATTTTGAGAGTAAAAATTCATTTGTTCACTGTTTTGCTTTAAGTCGATACCGATCATTTTAATTCAAATTTATGTTATTTTTAGCTGTCAAAATGACTTTACTCTGTATGCACTTAAAAACACCCTAACCTAAATTAACCTGGGAACACATCTTCCTCAGAATTACCGGTATAAAAGGACAACAGTTTGACTAGCTAAATGAAAATTCGTACAATCTAGAAACAAAAGAAATTATACATGCGGGAATCCGGTGGCATCGCTATGTTTTTTATAAATCGTAAACAAACACTAATTTTTATCCAAATAAAGTTGCAGATCTGATCAAAATTTGCTTTAAAATATTACAATATTGAAAACATAATTAGTCTTTTTTCATTTACATCACAAAATCAATAAAAAATCATTTTTCGCTTCGCCATTCTATGTCGACTTACTTCTATGGTTACAGGACTTTATGAACGCTTTATGAGGTGACTAGAAATAAAACGCTTTGACACCGCAATAAAAGGGACATATTTGTGTATACAGTGTTAGCTCAATTGCGTTATAAATGTTATGGCGTTCTGATTGACACGAGTCACACGAGCCATACATTAAAAAGTAGTACCGCCATAAAATGACTATCAATTTCGTTTAATGGTCCTCATTCATACTTATGGCACTATTGGAAGTAGAGAGTATTGAAAGTATTATTAACTGCCTCGGTGGATTAGAGGTAGTGAATGCAACTACTAAGCTTGAGGTCTCAGGTTCGATTCCCGGGTCGGACCAAATGTTTGTATGATCTGCAAATATTTGTTTCGGAGTTTGGGTGTTTTCTATGTATAAAATGTTTGTATTTACAAAAAAAAGTTTATAAGTATTTATATCAGTTGTCTAGTACCCATAACACAAGCTCTGCTTAGCTTGGGACTAGATGGCGTTGTGTGTTAGATGTCCGGAATATTTATTTATTTATTATAATTTTACAGTATAAATGAATGTGAGTCGAGTCGAAAAACTATTTTTATTTAACCAAAACCTTTTTCCTAACATGACATCGCTTCGAAAAGTCTAGAAAGACATCATTTCTACAAATAATCACAAATTTTAAGAACAAAAAATACTGACTGCAAGAACTGGACCAAATCGAAATGGGATCATACGGGCATCAAGCACCACCTTTCAAATAAAATAAGAATCATAAAAATCGGTTAACCCAGTCGAAAGTTATGAGGTAACAAATAAAAAAAATATAGTCGAATTGAGAACCTCCTTCTTTTTTGAAGTCGGTTAAAAACCATTTCTTGTAATACTTATCTCAGGAAATAAACAGCTCCTAGTTTATATACATCAATTCCATTAATCTTATCAATCAAGGCAATAAGATGGTAAGATCGTGGAGACATTAAGAAACTAGAGCCATGCGGAATTCAGCAGTAACGAACCGGCTCGTCAGGGGCGGCAAGTACTACCCTCTCACAGGAAACTAACCTTAAATCACAGCATTCGTGCTGTCGTGTTTTATCGGTAAGTCCGAGACCGAAGGCCCGATGATCCAGAAGGATCATTGAGATCCTTCAGCGTTGTCTGCATTCGAAATGCGTATGGTGACTACCACCCTTGAACTCTGCTCATGCTTGCCATCAAGCAGAGTAAAGTCACTATTTTCATTTTTTATTAAGACGCGCTAGGCATAAATCATGGGGCGCGGGGGCTTTACAAACATACTTGAAACGTACACAAAGAACGTGGATCACACAAAGTGTTGACCCATGTAGGATTAGAACTCACAACACTTGGCGGAGTAGGAAGCGGAAGGAAGCGGCCCATTCATACCGAAGCGTGACTCTCCCGGACCTCCGAACCGGCTCGACCGGAGTGATACCACGGGCTCACGGAAAACCGGTGTGAAATAGCGCTTGCACTGTGTTTCACCGAGTGAGTGAGGATACCGGAGGCCCATACGCCTTCCCTTCCCCTCACCCATCCCCCTCCCCATCCCCCAAAGGCCGGCAACGCACTTGTGACGCCTCTGGTGTTGTGGATGTCTATGGGCGGCGGTAATCGCTTACCATCAGGCGATACGTAGGTTTGTTTGCCCCTGCACAATATAAAAAAAAGAAACGGCGTGGCGACCGCTTAAACCGTCACGTGCAGTTAAAGAACTTTCACAGGCTCATACATAAAAAATACGAATACTAAATTAATAATCCTTTTTTCTATTAGGCAGTAGGGTAAATATAAATCAATGGGTATTACTTACCTAATTATGTTTAAGTATAATGAACAAGTCATATTTGCCTGAAGCGAGACGTTCCTATTATTTTGCATTTACTTAATTAGTACACCTTTGTGTAGAAGCCGGTAATTAGCGTTCGGATTGCCGCATTACTATTATGAGATAGATGATTTCATAAAGGGTTTTATGTTATAGAGAACTAATTAACATACCAATCACCCGATGGGACCCATGACATCTATTACAACCCACCAAAAAATTTAATTAAAATTCTAGGGTAGGTACTTGCCCTACACGTAAAGTGGGTTTTTTTTTCTCACGTCTAACCCTATCGTATCATTAGAAAGGTCTTTTAAAAACATTTAAAGGTTGCTAAGACTCTTTTTGATTTAGGTATCCGTTTGAGCGATATTCAACTGTAAAATGGAAATGAAATGAAAACACAAAATTGCTTTGTGTTTATATAAAGCAATTTTCCTTACGCTTATTCAAATCCATATTTATGCAATATTCTCATTCTCACAAAAATTTCGTCTATTATTATCGACAAAACAGTGAAACAAAGATGGGGAATGGAATAATATTTTTCCATGTTCTGTTTCATCTTTAATATGATAAAGACGTTCGGCATCAGAGGTTCCGACAATATTCAGTGCCAAGGCTTCACTAACGGCGCCGCGGCGGTGTAAATGGTGTTTTTATGGTTTTTTTCCTCACCACCAACACCTCCTAAATGGCTATTGTTTCAAGCAGAATGATTTATTTACGCAAAAGATATATGAGCTATTTAGACGACATTTCAAAAGTGGATATGGCTACTGAAAATGAGAGCTGTTTATAATGCGTGTTGTTATTGAGAGCTGTTTGATTTTAGATTTTTTACGTCGATTTCAACTGAAATAAATGGACACAACATTTACATTTCAAAATGTTATTAATTTGATAACTTTAATATTTATGCATCGTTCTCTCATTATTGCTTCCAGTTTAAATGTGTTACGTGGCGACTGTCAATTTAATAATTAAACAGTTTTGGAAAACGCCTATTTTTAATTAGAAGCTGAATTTAACATAACTTAAGAATGTATACATATTATCAAGCATATACTTTTATTAATTATACAATTTAAACAATTATATTTAAGCAAATGGCTCTATCGTAACATCATATGCTGCAGTCTCTTAGACTGTAGCAATATGCTGAGATAGGTGCCTTTTTTGGCTTTGCTCAGGCCATATGTTTTTTTATTATATGCTGGGCAAACGAGCAGACGTATCGCCTGATGGTAAGATTTTACCGCCACCCATGGACACCCGCAACACCAGAGGCGTTACAAGTGCGTTGCCGGCCTTTCAGGAAGAACTACGCTCTTTTCTTGAAAGTTTGAAGGTCGTATTGGGCCGGGAACACCGCAGGCGATAGCTCATTCCACAGTTTTGCTGTGCGCGGCAGAAAGTTTCGGGAAAATCGCACAGTTGTGGAGTGCCGTCCATCTAGATGATGGGGGGGGAAATTTCTGTCGAGTAGGACGATAGCGGAAAGAGGCGGCAGGGATCAATCCGAACAATTCCTCAGAGCACTCCCCATGGTAAATGCGGTAGAAGATGCACAGCGAAGCCACATCTCTACGTAGCGCCAGAGAGTCTAGCCGAATTGAAAGTTCCTGGCAATCGATGCTTTTGCTTATTAACCGTTCAATTAATTCTATATATAACTATATGTTGTCCGATGTATGTTTGCTTTCTTTTTTCTTTGTTGCATCTCTCTCTATATTCCCGTTCATTTACAAGAACATAAAAACCTGGTAATCCGTATTAAATATAAATAAAAATACACCTTCAGATACCAACGCAAGCTCAAGCAGTAAAAATCAACTATGCTACATTGAAATTTTTCACCTGAGCTAGGCCATTATTACGTAAAGTGAAAATTATCTGTGGAAAAAGAAATATAGCAACCTGCCTTTTTTACGATGTATAGATATAGTTGATATGTCGGTCTTTACTGAAACTTCTACCATGGATGTATAAATTTTATAGAAAGGGTCATAAACACGGTCATAAAAACACCCGGAGTAATCGAAAGCCTTTGAAATAATGAGATAGGAGGGTTAATTTAAAATTTATGGAGATGCATTTCCCGTAATATATGTATACCTGAAAGTTTATTTAGAATTTTAAACTAAATCGATATAAAATGTTATCTTCTCTTACTCTTATTTACAAAAAGACAACTCCCGCATCAGGAATATACATCCTGTTCGCTGGAGGCTTTATAAAAATACATGAAACGGACATAAATAACACCCAAACCCTAAAGTTTTTTTTTTATTATTACATATGGGGCAAACGAGCAGACGTATCGCCTGATGGTAATCAATTACCGCCGCCCATGGACATCCGCAACACCAGAGGCGTTACAAGTGCGTTGCCGGCCTTTTAGGAAGGAATACGCTCTTGTTCCATGTGGGATTTGATGAGCAGCGTGGTGACTGCCTTAACCACTAAACCAACCGTGCAGTCACCTTCATCGTCATCATTATACACACAAAAGTTCGATGACGGGTATATCCCTAATAAGACGAAATGATAGAAGGCCACTAAGTTCCTTTCCAATATCAGTGTGTTTTTTGAAAAATTGGGTCATTTGTTTTAGTTGCTTTGTAGTGTTCTAGTAGGATGTTGATTTTTTTTCTCCTATATTTTTCAGTGGTAGGTAGTTTTGGCGCTAGTCTAATATATATTCACATATTTACTTTGTGTAGACATCAAACAGACTATTTGAGAATCATTCAAATAACCTCTTGTTAATATAATACTTCCTAAGGCGAGACTAAAAGTTCAGCAAGAAGATCCCATTTACTCTATCTTCGTTACGCTAAATTGACGTATTCTGCGTGAAATTCACATCCAGCACAGAGTATCTGTGTAGGTTGGTCGTTAACTAGACTTTTTACCCTCCAAGGCCCGAACTCCGCCCTCAAGTCCCGTATTTCCTTCAGCACTGTCTGTATAAATCGTGATATATCGGACTACATGTAATTATTACATATGGCTGTACCTTTCTTATTAATTGAAAAGTACGATTTGGGAGCTTTTGGGTCTCGTGTGCCTGGATTAAGTGGTAAGTATATAATAAATGGACCTTGGTTATAAATTTCCGTTAGGTTAAGAAATTAAGCAATTTTTAAATTTGTAAATATGCAGAATATTATTTTCAATATAGTTAAAAAAGAGGTTCTCTACTCGAAAGTATTTTTTAAGTGAGGACTTTATCACTTATGAATTGATTTGGAAAATAACTTATTTAATTAAAAGATGAAGATCTCATTTAAATTTGGAGAAAAAACCAAAAAAAGAGTGGAAAACTTGTTATAATTTATCAATGTACTAGCGACCCGCCCCGGCTTCGCATGGGTGCAATGCTGATACTAAATTAAATACACTACAGAAAAACTATGAACGTTGTATATAAAAACATAGCGGCCCGCTCCGACTTTGCACGGGCATAAAATAGAAACCTCTAAAATTAGCAATGTTGCCTTAGTATATGATGCATGTATTATACATATAAACCTTGATCTTGAATCACTCTATCTATTGGAAAAAACCGCATCAAAATCCGTTGCGTAGTTTTAAAAATTTAAGCGCACATAGGGATATAGGGACAGAAAAGGCGACTTTGTTTTATACTATGTAGTGATGATGCGCGTTGAATTTTTAAATACTTTTTTTTAAATAATGATCTAATGGCCTATAATATAACGACGAGCTAAGTATGGGACAGGATTTCCTTGTCCTTTCGAGTCGTGTCTAAGTAATATGACTCTCTGCTACCAAACTTTTTATTTCTGTTTTATACAGTTGCTACTGCACAGCTTATATCTAGAAAAATATGATACTGTGTTACCATAAAGTGGAGATGAATTAAACAGTATAATTATTTAAATGTAATATGGGGAATTCTACTTAATTTTACGTCAAAATAAAAAGTACACATACAAAGTTTACAGAAAAAAAAAAACTTTTTTTTATGCATAGCCTTGCCATAATGACTCTACTCTGCCTGACCGAAATAACCTGCATAAGCATAATCCAAGATTTACCATACTCATTGCGAATATTAAAAAAAATATATAAAGCTCGTTTGCCCACTATTCAATAAAAAAAATGACGATCCACACTATAGCGGCCTAGTGATGCTTCTGCATTATTGACCAATTCATTGCATTTTGATATGTCGGGTATTTAAGTCTGGTCACGGGATGATCATTGATTGAACCAATTGAACTTTATAAATATCTAGAACTCACGGACGGTATCCCTTGCGTATTCTAAAAAAGGAGCTAGAAAACAGGACCCAAGTATGTTAACAAAAAAATTACACTTTTTGAGCCTTGAATTAAAACAATCTTAAATAAACTGTTGTGTTTGTGTTGAGGCTTTAATTCGATACAAATCGTGAAAAATGAATACACCAGGCTTTATTATTTATATATTAAGATTGAGATTGTAATCGAAACACGATATTTTTTTTAATATCGTGTTTCTTATATATAATAGAAGTATACCTACAAGTGTTACGTATCTATATATAATAAAAAAAATAATAATAAATATTCTGGACATCTAACTCACAACGCCATCTAGCCCCAAGCTAAGCAGAGCTTGTGTTATGGGTACTAGACAACTGATATAAATACTTATATACTTTTTTTTTTTTGTAAATACATACATATTATACATAGGAAATACCCAAACTCCGCACCAAACATGATACAAACATTTGGTCCGACCCGGGAATCGAACCCGAGACCTCTTGCTTAGCAGTCGCATACGCTACCACTACACCACCGAGGCAGTCGTAACGTATATATATATACGTTACCTTGTGAGTTATACATATTACAACATACGGGAAAATGCGGAATGATATTATTAGTCAGTTCTGTCGCCCTCACTTGCGACACAAAATATAACGATAGTAAACATCGATACATCATCATTGTTAAATAGTCGAGATTTTATCGAAAATCGATTGCGTTATTTATTCATACAGTCGTTGTCAAACACACGGAACGATTTTGTGCAATTTATGTAATTTATTTCGGGGAAACAAGGCCGTTGTTTGTTTTCGTACTTTCAATATTTATTTTTTAAATTTTCATCGAGTTTAAGCCTCGTTCAGCGTAGAGTACATTGTTAAAATCAACGCGATGGACAATTATAAAATTAACTCATGTTTTTATCGAGTTGCGGTTTGCAATGCGGATTAACGCTCGTGAGTGTACACTAGGACGTTGGTACGTAACCTTTTAATTAAATTTACGTGTTTATACAACAAATTGCATGTTCGAAAGTAGGAATGGTTCGTTAATGGAATTAAACACAGAATTGAAGTCATTGAAAGCTAATATGTCACCTCGCGAACTGAAAAAAGAATAGCTTTGTCTCATTTCACTTTAAACGTATTTTAATTTGCACCATAATTGTTCATGTTCTGTTCTCTTATTATTTTACTAAAGAAATATAATGTAAACCCAAGTTAAGAAATAAAGTCGCCCGTCTCAGTTAAAAGTTTCAGAAGATTTCATCTTAAAAAGAAACCTTGCTAATCTGAAGTTTTATACTAGACTAAACTTCAAAAGAGCTAAGCTTCGTAAAATTATAAAAGCCTAAACAAATTAGGACGAAACGCTCAAACGCCTAAATCAATTTAAACTTTTTGTCTTTACTGCAGACTATGTTTCATTACACTAACTTTTTAATGAGTTTGCAGAGCAGCCGCGGACACTCGCATTTGTGTGTTACTGTACAATGAATCAATGTTTTACGAGTATACAAAGGTCCCAAAACTTAGCCGTCAACTGCACAGCATTCAACGATGTTGCATTGCATTGTCCTCGGAACACGAATTTAAATTAAAAAACTTTACTGAACCGTGACAAGAAAGAGACTAAACTATACGATATTTTTAGTTTGGTCCAATATGAATGAACGATTTTATTTGTTACAACATTCTGTTATTTTAAATTAATGAATAGATAAATGAAAATAACTGATAATTAATACTGAAATAGACGCTAACACAAATAAACATGAATACTTTTTTTTATTGAATAGGGGGCAAACGAGCAGACGCATCACCTAATGGTAAGCGATTACCGCCGCCCATGGACACCCGCAACACCAAAAGCGTCACAAGTGTGTGGCCGACCTTTGGGGGATGGGGAGAGAGAATGGGGGTTGGGGTTGGGGTATGGGCCTCCGGTATCCTCACTCACTCGGTGAAACACAGCGCAAGCGCTATTTCACACCGGTTTTCTGTGAGGCCGTGGTATCACTCCGGTCGAGCTGACCCATTCATGCCGAAGCGTGGCTCTCCCACGGAATTTGCGTATTCGGGTGTTGTTTAAATTACTTTTTAAACGACTTTTTACGTGTTTGTGTAAACGGTATTTATCAATCTAAATACAAAAAACAACTTTAGTGTTTCACTCTGTAAAATTTTCAGGTGGGCTTGTAAATTCAATGTTATCGCTGTACAAATATTAGATCCCAATCGGTTTTACAAATTAATGAATTCTCGTTTTTTTATGTAAAGCTTATGGGTGATGAATTTGAAACCTTACTTAGTGAATTTTCAAGCATTTTATTTAAATTTTGAGAGTATATTAATTAATATTACATATTTGCAATACCTATACATATATATTATTTACGATTTTTCTTAAAGAAACTTACGTTTTTAAGATTTGACAAACGTGGTAAGAATTATTGATAATTATGTATAAATAAGTATAAGAATAATTTAATTAACCATCTAGAAGTAAGTGTTTTTAGGGTTCCGTAACCAAAGGGTAAAACGGGACCCCATTAGTAAGACTTCAACATCCGTCTGTCACCTGGCCGTATCTCATGAACCGTGATAGTTAGACAGTTTAAATTTTCAGAGATGTTGTATTTCTATTTACGATATGACAATGAATACTACATTATGCTCCCATACAACATACGTGATTTTTTTTGCTCATTTTTGTTCGATATTGATAACGGCAACAGGTAGGCGCTTGAAATGTGTGTGAAACAATGGAACCCTCCCTGCGCGAGTCCGACTCGCACTTTGCCGATTTGATTATATATTGTATTCTAAAAGGAATAGTGAACATTGCAGACGATAATAGTGACCTAAGTTTACAAGCTCGAAGCTCACAATAATGAAAACCGTATTTATAAAGGAAGTGGATACATATATATTGTAAATTGATTTTATAACAATTGGTAACTCGGATTGAGAGCCTCAACTAAATAAGATAACTCACAAAGATAAATAAGATTCGTTCCAAATATATTTTTGTCAGTAACTCGATTACGTATTTCCCCAAACACTTTTCTATTTTTCCACTCAATTACAAAAAATAAAACTCGAACTAAATCTATTTACATTTAATGTCTTTCTGTAGATATCGAAAACACCAAGAATAAATCGAAGCTAACTCGTTGAAGTTTCCGAACGGTAGTTGGTACAAAATAAGATTTTATTGCGTTCGGAAAACTGTATTAGTGAAGTGGAAAGGTCGACCCCTATCATTATCTATAGCTTCAACAGTTACTTGTAAACAACGAAATTGATGATAAAATTATATTGAAAATGTACGAAGTATTTGAGGTTTCTTGTTTTACACATTATTTTTTCTAAATCTTCATTGTTTAGGTACGATTAATACAATTTATATTATCTATGTTAATAAAAATAATATCAACAGTTTTTAAACTGGCTTATAAGATTACTAACTGACCCAGCAAACGTGGTTTTACCATAAAAATAACAAAAATATTTAGGGGTGAGTCACCCTTATTCCGGACACACAACGCCATCTAGTCCCAAGCTAAGCAGAGCTTGGGTTATAGGTACTAGACAACTGATATAAATACTTATATACTTATTTTTGTAAATACATACATATAATACATAGAAAACATCCAAACTCCGAAACAAATATTTGCAGATCATACAAACGTTTGGTCCGACCCGGGAATCGAACCCGAGACCTCAAGCGAGCAGTCGCATACGCTACCACTACGCCATCAAGGCAGTCTTATCATTTAGGTGTATGCATACAAAATTTCATAAAAACCGGTCCAGCCGTTTCGGAGGAGTTTGGTAACAAACACAGCGACACGAGAATTTTATATATAAAATGGTTCTGGTATTTGTTTCTGAATCGTGTCCCATCACATCAACAGCCTTAATAGTCCACTGCTGCACATAGACCTCATTTTAGAAAAGAGGCTCCTTAAGAAGCTGGCCAGAAGGGATTGGTATAGATTTGTGTCAAGTGTTGCGGCCAGGCGCTGGAACGGGTCCCGATGTCTTAATAACAGCAGTCGGTCTAATTCCTACACACTACCCCGCCGCAAACCCCGGTGGGGTTACGGCCCATGGGGCTTACCACAGGTAGAAAAAACGTTTTTATCAAGTGTTCCTCCTCTTTGCAATGCTGATGTCTTAAGGCGTTTGTCCACCGAAATTGTTGGCAATTTCAATGTTTCCAACTGTTTGCAACTCTTCAATAATCGCCAACTTTTGTTTCCATTGTGTCTATATCGAGTCGCCAACAGCTCGTCGATCAATTAACAACTACATTGATTCATTCGTGCACGTGTCAGGAATGTTTTAGACGCAGGTCAGGCTTTTTTGTTTCCAACTAAGCGTCTCCACAGAGCCAATATATCTGCAACAAGCGTATTCTTTTGATGTTTACCGCCAAAAACAGTCTGCTCTAAGGGTGGTAATACTCCGTATTCTTAATCACATCATGGCATGTGATGTGTATTACATGATTTCTTTATTATTATACCTCATCCAAAATTGATTTTTTTTTTCCAACCAAAATTACTTACTAAATTCACTATTCTCTAAGCGCTGTAGCATGGTGCGGGTGACAGCTTCAGTAACACTTCGTTTCACTCTTGAAAGTTGCCGCGATTTATAAATTATGACTGAGTATTTCAGCTGTATCACATTCGCAATATATTAAATCATTAATAACTGTAGTAAATTAAATTAAACCAAACCAGAATGTTCTACAAATAAAATCAAATTTAATGAAAAATTAAGCAGTGTTATGCGTATGACGTAATGCCATAGAAGTATTTAGTGATGGGATGTACTGCTACGATGTATAGTCGATATTTTTCATAATAAAAAACGGTCATTTTTTATTGTTAAAATTGGTCTATAATTATACAACAGAACATTTATATGGTAAGGTTGCTTAAAAGGTTGCTAAGAAAAAATACATTTTATTCGTCCAACTCATATCAAAGTCAGGAATATCTGAATTGTCACTCAATTCATCATCTGAATCTGTGGGGGATATTATTAACGAACAACAACCTCCCTGGCCTGACTACCCAAAACAGTTTATTTTTGTATGCTTAGACATGGTAATAACAACGAACTCAACAAACAAATATAAGTTACACTGCACAACTGAATAACACACTCATTTTCATAACAATATTAAAGAGAACTAGATTTATGCTGCGAGCATCGTTAGCGATAAAAATGAATTGCATAACGTCACATCCCTTAGTTATGTGGTACTGATAGATGTCAATGTCGTACAGGCAAATGTCACCCGCACCATGCTACAGCGCAACGAGTATAACGTCAGGAATTTCTAATTGATAGTGGCTTCACCTCATATTCAGGTTATCATCGTGTACGAACGTAGTGTATTTGTGTAAGTATATTTTATATATGTATTTATTGCGTGTGTATTCTTTATAATATACTTATATGTATTGATTATGGAACCTCTGCGCACTACCTACCTTACTAGATCTCTACACCACCCTAAGGTTGACTGGAAGAGAATGCCCTGGGCATTAAGCCCGCCAATGTACAAATGTGCATGAAGTTTTTAAATAAATAAATTACTACAATTTTAGTTATTTTATAATAATAATGTTATTTCTTATTTGAATTGACAAAAAAACCAGCTTCTGATTGTTGAAATTCAGGAGTCGAATAATCCAGTTTACACTCAAAAACTGACTTTTTTTTCCCCTCATGTACTACTGAGAATACCGGCTTAGTTTCACCGTCAACTATAGGCATCTACATTGAAAAGTAACAGAGAGAGATGAACTAACTAATACTGTGAAGACTAATTGGAATACCTATAAGAGAATAATTTACTTTCCTCATTTAGTTTTAATACGTTTTGTCTTAATCATGAGTTTATTTAAGGCATTTTAAATTCCGAATAAAGTTAAGAGAATTCATTGACAGCCATGCTAACTGTGCTAGTCGCCAGCACCTTCCACCCTAAGATTGCTCCAAAAAATATTCGCTACTTAGGCACATCAAGTAAATAGGGAAAAACAAAATATAAAAGATGTTTGTGTTTACTTCGCTAGTAAACAAGTAAATCAGACACTCTTTTTTTACCGTGGGAGAACCACGCTTTGGCATGCATGGGCCGGCTCGACCGAAGTGATACCACGGCCTCACAGAAAACAGGTGTGAAATAGCGCCTGCGCTGTGTTTCACCTAGTGAGTGAGGGTACCGGAGGCCCACACCCTACCCTTCCCCCATCCCTCTTCCCATTCCCCCAAAGGCTGGCAACGCACTTGTGACTTCTCTGGAGTTGCGGGTGTCCATGGGCGGTGGTAATCACTTACCATCAGGCGATAGGTCTGCTCGATTGCCTCCTAAAAAAAACCGATTAATCACCAAGGCAAAAATAATAAGAGAAGGTACCTATTTCTTAATAAATAGGTTCTTACCTAACTGTATCTTATTTATGAAGTTCCTAAATTGTTTTTCTAAGATAGAAAAACTCTAGCAACGCTTATTGTAAACTGAGATAGCCGTACAGTAATATATAGTTCAATACACGTCGAAATAAATACAAGAGCACCAGAATTGCACATAACTCGTACAAAATGGCCAAGTATTTGCAGTAACAATGAACCTGAGAAAATTCTATTAACCTTTAGAGATGTTAAGAAAATAGAACCTTCGCGAGAATTGCTGGGGAAAATAAAACAGACGAGACGAGGTATATGTGGACTATAAAACTATTAAAAGGTTACGATCTCAATATCTTAAACAAAGAAGTGTTATAGTGTGTGCTAGGTACTTAAGACCTGTTTAAAGTAGGTGCCAGTGCCAAAATAAAACGAACAATTACAGAAATGTAATTGAAGCACTAGATGGTGTTGCTCTTTACGACTTAGAGCCCAACAAAATTCCTAACAAGCTGCATGATGAGAAAGCGTTAGGCAAACAACAACAATTCAGACTATCCTACTAATATTATAATAGTCCGGTCAATTTAGACCAAAAAATGAGAGTGAAGCTACATAAATTCCCAACAAGCTGAAAATGAGTAAAATTGTTCAAAACATAATTGTAAACAATACCTGAAAGTTCCCCATCATTTCCGTGTAAGGAAAAAAAAAATTCAAGGTCAAAGGTCAAAAAAAAGAGTTTTTGGCGATTTTCAACAAAACGGTAAGTTTTATCATAAAAGTACCTTAGACAAAATTGTAGATCATTCAAAAATTATCTATAAGAAATGGATTCTTACTTTTTTCCTACGAGCCACCGTTTCTGAGATATAACGATTCAAAAAGTTATAAAAGTTGTTATCGTCATAACATGCATGAGTACACCACGTATATATTATAGAGTTGTTTTATATTATTTTTTTTTACTCGAGTTTTTTCTCGGTTTTTATCCTAATTCCCGCTCCCCGTAATCTTCAGAGAAGAGGAGGTTAGGATTCCCTGGAATTTAAGAATACAGTGTCCCCTAAAACTTTTGTGAGTATTGTGCATGAATGTATTGCTGCTTGTTTTTCTAAACAACTTTTCTAGACGTTTTATGAAACCTACTCCTTGTGCTTTAGCTTTAAAATAACAAAACATTAACTCGTGAATTTCGTCTTTGGACCAGTTTCTTGGTGCATGTTGAGTATCTTGTGAACTTGTCGTGGTCGATTCCGATGTACCGGCAGAACCAATGGGAATGTCCCTTTTCTGCAAAGTGTCATTGGCATCTCGGTTCAGGTCAGCTGTGGCATTTTCGAGTTCCCCGACTCCCGCCCGCCTGTTCAGTAGGGAGTCACTGAGAAATCGGGAGCATCAACATTCATATGATTAGTGGATAATCATCATGATATTTTGAATCAAACCTAGTACGAAAAAAACAATGAATAAAACAGAAGAACGATTGAGAATCCTCGACGCAGCTGCAGCTATTATTCGCGAAGATATTCAACCCGCAGTATTTTTTTTATATAATTCATATACCCTCCACCAAGTCGCATGTTTGAAGATTTAAATAATTAAATCCCAGAATCGTTGACATATCTTGTGGAACGAATGAAAAAAAAAAAATTAACGATCAAATTTAGATCATTTAAAATGAATATGCACAAATATTTGCCATTATATCATGACTGCTGTTCGACCAAAGTCTTTTAAGTCTAAATTACAATAAGGCCTCGCAGTTTTTTTTCATCGAAGGTTCGAATCTAAACGTCTTATACAATCTTTTCGGCTTTTGGTTTATGTGCATCTTAAAATGATACAATAATGTACGAGGCAGCACCAGTTTTCCATCTTCCTTCTCATGTCCTGATCACAACTGACCCGTGGAGTAGAAGGAGTAGGCCTACTGGGGAAACCACGTTAAAAAAACGCGCTAAGTACACTACCTCATAGGTGGCGTGGAAACGTGTGTATATTATGACAATAACAACTTTTATAACTTTTTGAATCGTTATATCTCAGAAACGGTGGCTCGTAGGAAAAAAGTATTAATGCATTTCTTATACATAATTTTGTGATCTACAATTTTGTCTAAGGTACTTTTATGATAAAACTTACCGTTTTGCTGAAAATCGCGAAAAACTCATTTTTTTGATCTTTGACCTTGAATATTTTTTTTCCTTACACGGGAATGATGGGGAACTTTCAGGTATTGTTTATAATTATGTTTTGAACAATTTTACTCATTTTCAGATTGTTGGGAATTTATGTACCTTCGAATGTCTAAATTGACCGGACTATTAACGAGAAAGTTTGTGAGTATGTTTGTTGCTCTTTCACCCAAAAACAACTGAATGGATTTTGATGAAACTTTACAATAACATAGCTATGTAAATTGTAGCCTATGTGTTATTCTGAAGTATACATCAGAATAACAAACAGGCTACAATTTATACAGATACTAGCTTCACCTCGCGGCGTTGCCCACGGTTATTGTCGTACCGCGGGTACCTCCGCGGGGTTCAGCTAGTTGTAAATATTTAAATGAACCTACTAAAACAAACTACGCTAATCCAAACTTCAGCTTTGCATGCCTTTTCTTTCCTACAGACGACTAGTTTCTCTATCATCTATCTCTTAATTTCAACTGTCAGATCACCTAAACAACTTGAAAAACACAAGAATCTTTCTCTAACCCCTAATCGTTTTACTCTCTATTATCAGCTCATGTGAATAATTGAAAGAAAACGACTAAAGGTAACATACATACATATGAAATTTAAAGATTTATCTCCAAATCCTAACCATTAAGAAGTTGTATCAGCTCATCATCATGAAATGATGACTACCCGACGACAAATACCGTAATAGCTTCAGAAAATATATGATAAACATTGTACGTGTCTAAAAAATTTGAGGATTTCCCCGGGATCCCATAATCAGATTTTAATATTATGTTAGCAATGGAACTACCTCGGTAGCATGCCGTTTCGAATACAAAATCAAATTTCAAAATCGGTTCACAATGGACGGAGTAATCGAACATACGTAAAAAAATATCCTAATTAAATAAGAACCTCCTCCTTTTTTAAAGTCGGTTAAAATATAAGGCAACTTTTGAAAAACTTTTGTTTCGGTTTCGGCCGAAACTGAGAGCCAAGAAAATTCGGTTTTGCTTTCAGCTGAAAAATCAGTTACGGTCGGACACTGTGCTCAAATTCTAAATTAAAATCAATTACGTCAAAAGTATAAACAAAATGTTATTTACTTATTTAATTTCGTTTGGATAGTCCTTAAAACTGTTAATGACGACTTCGCTCGTTTATAAACCTCTGAGTTTATAAAGATGTTAAGTTAAATATTTGTTTTATAAATATAAACTTATGGTTAGATACCTACTATAGCCGCCCATCGTTTGCAACTTCAGTTACATAAGTGTCTTAGACAGTTGTCAGTCATTGGGAAATTCACCATTTCCCCCCAAATAAGGAGCCTACAGTATTCACGCACTCGGAAAAACACACCCTTGACGCCAGTGTTCTTTGGGGTCGAGGCTGTATCGCATATCAGTATCACTCCCCTCATACTTAGCTGGTCTATTGGTACCCAAGCAAAGAAGTCTCGTTAAAACTGCTTACTGTGATGCGTGTCATACAATGCTATTCTTTGCTTTTAAGCCAACATACAAATGGAATATTGCTTGTTTTCCACCGCATGGCATCTCACACCATCTGACATTTTGATCTAGTAGCATAATATTGCAACTGCCTCAATAGACGAGGCGGCTTGTGGACGCTTAGTAATCTTACTCAGTCGGAAGAACACCTCCGTGACGGCAGTTTTTTATGAGGTCGTGATATCAGCTCAAGCTGAGTTGATCTTTTCTACCAAATAATAGGAGCATACTATAGCTGTGTGTGTTTTATTTTACACTTTTCTACACTTTTGAAGCTGATCATACATATTGTAAGATATTGACAATGGTGTAGGTACCATATAAATCATCTCACTCGATCTGACATCTATTTTGATTAAGTTGCAACTGCCGGAAAATTTAATACATACCGTTACTGCATATGCTTTATAAGTCGGACCAAACATTGAGATAGGAATGCCGTTTTTTTCGCTGGAATAGTGTAGGTATTTATAGATGAATATCAAGTTACTGTACCTACCTACAACATAGTTTTACAAGCTGTAATACAGAATGGTGTAATAGTAGAGCATTTTTCTCCAGGAACTTGTTAGCAGGTTTATCATGTATATATATATATATATATATATATATATATATATATATATATATATATATATACTATATAGTTATTAACCTGAGATTTGATAATGATGCCTTGTAGAACTTGCATCTTTATAGCGAAACAAGCATGTAGTTATCATATATGTACAAATATTTAGTTATGTGTTTTCGTATATAAATTAAGAAAATGTTAGCTACTATATATATTAAATGCGCGCACTGTGTATAGTTTTAAAATTCTTATATTTTAAAGAAGAGCTGGCTTCAATACATAACATCAAGATACAATTTACTAAACTGTTTTCTCCATTCTTTAATTTTTATATAATATACACTCCAAACTAAAAAAGCGTTTTCCACATCGACTCATAAATTACAGAGTTCTGAGGTGAAAGGGATAAAAATACCTTCACCGGTATGAGACCCTACGCCTTTTTTTGCAGTCGGCTTTCTTTTAGAAAAAGATTCTTTATTAATCAAAGATTTCTTGTAAAAGACCTTGAATGAATTCATTAATTAACAAATATATTTTAATAATTATTTCAAAAAGTGAGCATTTTTATTGCATTTAAGGAGGATATTATTTTTATTTTACACATTGAGTATGGAAAATAATAAAACATGTTTTTTTGAAATAAAACATATAGCTTGTCTAGTTAACATATTTTTATATCTTAACTAACATTGAAATAAAAATATAAAGCAAGTCATTTAGTAAACTTATTTTATAAAAATACAATCAATTAAATCATTTTGATGAATCTCCTTTCAAACGAATATGAACGTGAAACGAAACGTAACTATCAATGCCAAATGTCAAAGTATATACGAATTGAATGAATTCATTGACTGAACAAATTCAATTCAAGTGTCAGGCATTACAAAACCTGGATTTTCTCTGAATAAAGTTGTGATAAATTTGAATATAAAGTTTACATTTGTAACATAAAAAGTGCAAACAAATATTCACCGACTGCTGTAACTTACAGGAAGTCCCACGCTGTTTCTGACCTCTAAATAGGTTAGTATTGGCGATGTTATTACTACTTTTTACACACTTTTGATATGACTTTGGGTTATATCGGCTGTATAATACGTAAAATGAGTGCGTCCGCTGTTGTTCAGTTAGTGCCTGTTGGAGTCCGTGGTATGAAAGTGTTGGACCGTGAAAAATTCTTGCGCAATTTGAGTGTTCCTGTATTAAAGGTCAAAGAAGAAAATCTGTCAAAGATTACAAGTATTTGTAAAGGCTACTTTCTAAAACTTGAAGTATTCAAGCCGGTGCAGAGTATAGAAGATGATGAAACTAGCATCTACAAGAAATACATTCATTTAAACCCTGAAAAGGTAACTGAGTTTGCTGACATAGCTGAGAGTGACCGCCAAGCTCTGTGTAAACTTGATGTTACAGTAGAAAACTTTGATAACAGAGATATACAACTAACATATGACAACTACAAGACTGAAGCAATATTTAAAGCTGTTTTACCTGGAGACGAAATTTCTGTAAGTGGTTTTTCTCAGATCGGACACATTATACACCTCAATTTAAAGGATCATTTACTGGAATACCGCTTTATCATTGGAGAAGTACTTCTAGACAAAATCAAAACATGCAAAACCGTGGTCAACAAGAATAACATCATTGATAATACATTTAGAAATTTCAGTATGGAAGTGATTGCAGGTGAAAAAGACTTCTTTGTGACTGTGAAAGAAAACCGTTGTATATTCCAATTTGATTTCTCTAAAGTGTACTGGAATCCTCGTCTTGGTAAGGAGCATGAAAGAATATTAGGCTTCTTAAAGCCTATTGATGTGTTATTTGATGTTTTCTGTGGTGTTGGACCCTTTGCAGTTCCAGCAGCAAAACGGAAAACTAAAGTTTTTGCCAATGACTTGAACCCAGACTCGTACAAGTGGTTGAACCACAATGCAAAGTATAATAAACTTAATTTATCATTGTTTAAGTCTTATAATCAAGATGGCAAGGATTTTATTTGCACTGTGGTTAAAGATTATTTGATTGAGTTATGTAAAGGTACAGAAAAATTACCTGGTAAGATTCATATTACAATGAATCTACCTGCGATGGCGGTGGAGTTCTTGAAATACTTCAATGGTTTAATAAAAGATGAGAGTTTAGTAGAGAAGTTCAATTATGAAATACTTGTTTATGTGTACTGTTTTGCAAACGGTGACGATCCAGTTGACGTTGCAAAGAAAATGGTAAATGAAAATATTGGTTGTGATATTTCATCTGAAATTGTACACATTTTTGATGTTAGAAATGTGTCCCCAAAAAAAGAAATGATGAGAGTTACATTCAGATTGACGAAAGAGATTTTGTTCAGTGTAAATGATGAACCTCCTTGTAAAAAAGTGTGTGTTGTGTGACCAACAATAAAGGACTGTGTTTTATTGTAAAGAATAAAACTGTTTTTTTACATTGTGACACATTTTAAATGTTTATAATGTTACATAATAAAAATGAAGTGTAAATATAGTGTTTTCTTTTCTTAAATGTATGTGCGTGCATGAGATAAGTTTAAACTTTGCCAAGTAAAATGAAATGACAAACCTATTCAGCTCCAAGAAAGTTGCATTTAATTATTACCTCTTTTAGATAATAGGAATATATTGTTAATGACTTAGTTTTGATCATCTATACTAATAATAAAGCTCAAGAGTTTGTTTGTTAGAACATGCTAATCTCAGGAACCGCTGGTCCGATTTGAAAAAATCTTTCAGTGTTGGATAGTCCATTTATCGAGGAAGGCTATAGACTATATGTCATCACGCTAATACTAATAGTAGCCGAGCACCAACGAAGAATGTATCAAAAACAGGGGGAAAATTTTCACATAGCTCTACTACCTATAAGAGTAATGCTAGTTAAATAGTGAAATCTGTCGAAAAGTAATTATATACAAGGCTAAGAGCAATAGGTTTGTTTCAAAGATCTGATATATGCACTATGTAACATATGAAAACTAAGTCACCTATTGGTGCAATGGCAGTTCTAAAAGACGCCTCGACAGCTATTTGTCCGAAAAAAATACAATTTAATTTCAATTAGCGTTGACTATAACAAGAGTGTTTCCTTATGTAAACATGACTGAGAAACAAGTAGGTATCTGTCATTAACATTATTTAGTAATGTCATTGCTAATTTTAAAGTTTACTAAGAGTTTAGCAGGTTATTTGCGTTGCGCTTTAGGACTGTTGACAAATAATATTGTGTATTATGTAGCTATAGAATCAATATTGTGTCTTATAAGATTTAATCATGCTAAAATCTTATAGGACTTAAGTTAAAGCTTGTCTTAGCAGCTGATAGCTTATGTTTCAAATTGTAGTTTATGAACTGCTCATTAACTTCTAACGTACCTACCCTTATTCATCTTATGGGCGTCGCAAGAGAAATAAGTAAAACTTGAAACAAATATGTTCGTGTTCGGCTACTAGTTCAACCGGTTTTACCTAAACATCAGTTTTACCACGGAACGACCGGTATCGGACCTCCTCAACCCTGAGGATGAACTGAATTCGAAGATTGAACCAGTTGTCAGTATATGTGAGGGCCCTGACTTCCCAATAACGATTGCCATAGATGTTCATGACCACCGGGACCTACAGCTTAACGTGCTCTCCGAGGCCCAGGCGAAAAACACCGCCATCTTCCATACTATGGGTGACTGTTAAGAATTTCTTGTAAGAAAATCCCGAACTTCTTAATAGGCAGTCGCTTACGCTTACTGCTAGACCAACGAGGCAGTACAAGAAACTATAATAAATAATGTAAAAGAGGCTAAATATTTTGCTGTTATATTCGTCGAAGCCACTAACATCTAACCGCGTGCTCAATTTTGATGACCGAGCAAGCGAAACATTCTAAAATTGAATAGCAAGGGCAGCGAGTAATTAAAAAATTAGAATCATAAGCGTTAACGAGGGAATCAAAAGAGCACGAGGTGAAAAATCTTTGCATTCGAGTGCAACACGTAACTTTTCATCCCACGTCAGCGAGGAAATGACTAAATCCAAAAAAAACATTTACAATCACAAGGTACCTACTACATTATGATAGGTAAGTATTACAGAATAATCTTAAAATTATTTCAAATAATACTTAGGTATAATTAAGAAAAATTGAAAGTAACATTACTTAAGTTGATTTCAGCATTATTAACAACTTCAGTCAGTTTTATTGACGTCAAATAAACTTCCTAGTTGCTAGAATTACTCATTTTAGGTTTTTCACTTGTTTGATTCTTTGGCGCTGCGTAGAGATGTGGCTTCGTTATGCATCTTCTAACGCATGTACTATGGGGAGTGCTCCGAGGAATTGTTCGTACTGATTCCTGCCGCATCTTTTCGCCATCGTCCTACGCGACAGCAATTCCATCCCCATCACTTGGATGGCTGGCAGTTCACAACAGTACGCTTTTCGCGAAACTTCTGCCTCGCACAACATAACTGTGGAATGAACTGTTGCCTGCGGTATTCCCGGACCAATACGACCTCTTAACCTTCAAGAAAAGAGCGTACTCCTTCTTAAAAGGTCGGCAACGCACTTGTGACGCCACTGGTGTTGCGGGAACGCTTACCGTCAGGCAATACGTGGGCTCGTTTGCCCCTACTCAATAAAAAAAAACTCAAGTAATTAAGCCAAACTTGTTACTCGCATACCTTAAAATCGCCACATAAGTTCTTTAGCGTCGGCTTAAAATTGCACGACGCCATTGGGAGTTTCAAACATCATATTTTTTTTTGGGTTCAACCCAATAAGTTTTTTTCTTTCATACTGACAAACTCCTGATAGTGGAGACAAATTTCGACTAATTACTGAATAAATTGTTGTGTTATCAAAATAACAGTAAAAGAGTTTTGTTTCAAGTCAGTAAGTTTATCTACTACCGTATTACTAAAGTGTCTATACTGCTTCGCCCTCCCTGCAGACCTAATTAAGTTACCGAAATCCATGAGCGGGAGTAGAAACTTACCATCAGATCAGTCTTGTCTTATACCATAAAAAACTACGAATCTTAAAACTCCCTATTATGATATAGAAGATAATGGCTGCCTCGGTGGCGTAGTGGTAGCGTATGCGACTGCTAAGCTTGAGGTATCGGGTTCGATTCCCGGGTCGGACCAAATGTTTGCATGATCTGCAAATATTTGTTTCGGAGTTTGGGTGTTTTCTATGTATAATAAGTATGTATTTACAAAAAAAAAGTATATAAGTATTTATTTCAGTTGTCTTAGTACCCATAACACAAGCTCTGCTTAGCTAGCGGCTAGATGGCGTTGTGTGTTAGATGTCTGGAATATTTATTTATTTACTTATTAATGACACGTAGAAGGAAATATGGCCCCAAAGGCCGGCAACGCACTTGTAACAACTCTCGTGTTGCTGGTGTCCATGGGCGGCGGTAATCGCTTACCATCAGGCGAGACATCTGCTCGTTTGCCCCCTATGGCACAAAAAAAAAGAAAATATTGTATTTCCAATTATATTATTCTGTTTTCGAAGTAATTTATTTTCGAATTAATAAATTGTCAACTGTTTAAACAAAAACGTGTATACAGAATCCACTATACTATTAAACCAGCCATTCAAAGATATCCCCGTGGCCTTATTAACTAGTCGTAACACGCGGTGATGCTTTAATTATTACTAAGGGAAGGGATTCTGAAATAAAATCTTGAAACTTGAGGATTACATTCAACGTCTGACGGTAATTACGTGATTAGCAAACTCTTTAAAATTTTAATTGTTCTTATGACAGTAATAAATAGTTTATAACTCCTGTCTCTTGTCTATAAAATCTGTCTTTTTGAATTTTGTATTAAAGAATATAATTTATTTCTCGTTCTTTTTTTACTTGTAACTAAAGACATTACTGACTTGAGACGGAACCTATATAGATAAGCACTGACACTGACGTAGCCACCATCATGAATTTTAATTTAGTTACTAATTAGTCGATTTTTTTCTTCAACCATTAGAATTTGTCTGGCACAACATTTATAAAGCTCTATATCCAATCTCGGGTTACTTCACTCAGATTGGCCACTCTTTTATAACTCAACAACTAAGGCATCTATCTTTCTCAAATTTAGTCACACATAAATCGAGTTTTTATTATATCCCGGGGTTTATTTATAATTTTCCTGGAATTACACTCTAATTCTAGGAAAACAATTGTACGTGCAAAATTAGTAAGACTTGTGATAAAATTTTACATGAAAACTGATATCACGATTTTGAGATCGGTTTTAGTAATCTCTTGATGCGGGTGACAATAATTACATCTTGCTACTCGAAAGATTTCTTAACCTGTGTATATGTGCATTTGAAAGTCATTTAATTGTTATTCCGACCAATAAAATCGACAATGTATTGAGTGACTGGTGTGCTTACGCCCCTTAAAGTCTCTTCCTAAGGCCCTGGAAATCACTATACATGTATACTATATATACTGTAAAATATAAAACAAAATCCCCCGCCGTGTGTCTGTCCGTTCGCGATAAACTCAAAATCATCTGCACGTAATTTTATGCGGTTTTCGTTTATAGGTATGCTAATTTTTGAGGATTTTTTTTTTGAGTATATTGTTTAAAATATAACAATACTTGTTGAAAACATCAGAAAAAATGAAGCTGCACACCCCAGAGTAACATAGGCTATATTATATATTTTCGTAATGAAACCGTGCGAAGCCGGGGCCGGTTGCTAGTACTACATATTCAGATAACATTAATGATATCTAGATCAGAACAAATTAATCCTTTCCAACAACTAAACTGCATCAAAACAAATTAGTTGGTTTACTTGGTTGGTTTGTATATTATATCACAGGTTAAAATAGTCTTTTCTTTCGCGTTTTTTGGCCTTGTTATAACGAGGAATCTTACTAATTATATAAACAACAAGTTGACCGCGTTCACAAAGTTACAAGTAATTCTATAGTCTCCAGAATACAAAATATGTACTTATATGCAAAAATGTGCAAGTTCATTCGTCCCCTGATAAAGCTCATTCTGTAACAGATAAGAATGGAATATATTGTATATACATATTTGTAAAGCAAGTAACGATTACATATAAAGTTTATAAACATCTAAGCATTAGGTACCACATTAAATCTTGTAAAAGAGATAGATTACGATAACTGGCCTTGATCTCGTGACAGACAAACATTATTAAATCGTAGTAATTTGTATCGCGATTGTTGTATTAATATGTAATTGTGAATGATAAAAACAGTTTTTTTGACGGTCGGCTTTCAGTTCACATCGCGCTGTTTCGTGTGAGTCATGGTGCTGCCTCCGGTGACTGAAGTTTTACTCGAGGCTGAGGAGGTAAATCATGATATTTGTACTTATTCACATACCATATCTGTAGAAAAAAGAATTTAACTATATTTAAAAAAGATAGAAAAATGCTCTTTACAATTTTTTTTTAATTTTATGATTGAGTTAATTGGTGAATGAAGTTATCGACTTTATACATTTTAATGAAAATAATCGATAGCCTTTGAGGTTTATATTGATAATAACGCATGTTTAGAATCCATTTTGCTGAAATAATTGCATAATCAACTGTTAAATAAAAATAAAAAATATAATTAAACTACTTAATTAAAAAATATTAAATCTTACTAAAAGTTACAAAAAGGTGGGCTCATGAAATTGAAATTTATGATTAATTTTACAAGAACTGATAAAATTCATCAAAATTCTGAAGACTTGTTTACTGGGCTGCTGTCAAATTTAACTATGGATCTAATTAGTTAAGAGCAAGAACTGACATATTTATTATTTTCTCTATTTTTATTTTATTTTTTGCATAAAAACCACGTATTTCCATCGCACTTGACATTGGCAGAATTGTCGACATCGGCACAGTTTGCCATTTATTAAGAAGAAGAACTGACATGAGTGACACACATTTTTTTTATATCATGTCACAATGTGATTACGATATCGAAAGATAAAATTATTACGAACAAAAACAATATCTAAAATAGTTTCACGTAAAGATTAAACAGTGAGATTTAATGACTGGACTCACCGTACATAATGTAAATATATCATGTATCTATGTTATTGCATATTTAACTTAAAAATAAGTTTCTAGAATTTTTTATCTACTTCAATGTGCCTACATAATGAATAGAAGATTATCTCTTTCTCTATACAAAAATAAAAATTATTAAAAATTAAAATAACTTATGTATATATATTATTCACAACTGAAATAAAGTACTGTGGCTTGTGTTTTTTTTTACGTTTGGAAACCCTCTCGGGCCGTCACCCCACCGGGGCTTGCGGTGGGGCGGTGTGTCGGCATCGAACCGACTAAAATCACACGGTGTGCCACTCTGCGCCTGAGAAGGGAGGGGTTTCGGGAACAGCTGTTATTAACACGATCGGACCCCTCCCAAGGCTTGTGCTGGCGTAACGATGCCAGCGACCATGCTGGTGGCATGGTTCATAGAAGTGTACATTTAATTTGAATAGGATCAAGTGAGAAGTAAAATTCCTCAGGAAAAAAATATATTCACAAATCGGTTAATAAACGTTGGAGCTCTGAAAAACCTAATTTTCGCAAGTTGTGTGTCCCACGTTCTAAATTAAAAAACTACTTACGTACCCAACGCAAGTAGTTTTTTTAAATTTGTTTATTTAGAACATTCGTTGAGTGATTTAATCAATATTGTTTTTTCTTTAATCAATTGACCGTGTTCTTCAATACAGGATGACAGATTCAATTAGCTTTACAGGATGTAGGCATAATTAAACGTGTAGAAAACGATGTTGTTGGAAACCTAAAAATTATTTAACCTTGCCTTGAACAATGAACAATGAACTGGTTAACATAACGTATTAAACTTGATATCACATTGTTATGTTTATAGACAATTTAGTTTATAAACTACAAAAAAAGAGGATCCTCTCAATTGTTTTCTTCGTTTTGTCAAAACAATATTATGTAACAAGCAAATAATAAAACTATGTTTTGAAAATAGCGTTGTGGTTAACACATAATGCGAATCGAATTTTCTAAACTCAAAAAAGTGACCATTGAAATCGAAAAATCCATTTACAGTTGCATAGATTCGCGTTTATCCGGATTATCTACCGCCATGAAATAACTTTGTGCTTTAATTTAATGCATAAATCACTATCTGTTAGCGCCTTAAACGAATATCGGTCCCAACTTCTCCCTTCTTTTACACGACAACACGTGCTGGAATTGGAAGTCACCGTTTTATATCGCTTTGACTACACACGCGTTTGAACTAAACGGTTCGGCTCTGCTTACACTTGAACTCACTAATAGCGTACGTGTTTCCCTCCCACATAATCCCAGGTCCTTTTAGCTGGGCGTAAAAAGTATGTCGTTAGGCCGCCTTATGTGGGTCACTGTGCTGCATTGTCTACATTCGCAATAAGGATAGTGACCACCACTCTTGGATTCTATCATTCTATTTTATTATATAAAAAAATTACCTACCGGCGTACCTACTTAATTTGAAAGTGCAAAAGATTATCAACAGCATTTGAAGTACTTGAAACAGCTTTCAAATGTATGATTTCCTGCTGAAACAGCAATAAATAAAATGTTTATGGCAAGTGCCTATTACTGAATTGTTTAAGGAAAAACAATGTTGAACGGGTTCGATTCTCGGGTTGGACTAAAAGTTTGTATAAGTACAATTCATTGGTAACAAACATTACCTATGTAAATTTTCTTATATATATAGTTATCTACCGTGACTGTAACTATTTAAGCGTTTTTCTGTTAATGTTTATTAGTTGCGGAAATAATATATCGTTAGTTGTACAAAAACACACTATTTGATGGTGATTACAACGGACAATTTTCAAATGATCGTGATGTCAATGACACTTTGGTTAAAATTTCTTTATTTTGTTTATTTTTACTTTAGAACATTACACATATTTTTTGTTTTTTTTTTTTAATAAAAAAGACAACTCCCGCACTAGGAATGATTACATGAAACGGACACAAATACACCCAGCCTCAGAACAACAATTTGTAGATCACACAAAGTGTTGTTCCATGTGGGATTTGTCAGGGACAACACTTGGCGAACTAGGGAACGGCGTGGCGACCGCTTAACCACTTGCAAACGTGCAGTCTATTGTTATGTTACATTACGTACCAGTCAATCATTATTATATTCTATGGTAGACACTAAACATGATTTTACAGATGGCAAATTGCCTCCACAACACCGAATTATTATCAGTCTAATTATATTTTTTGTTCTTTGCAGGTTCTAAAACAATGTTTCGAAGAATACGAATTGGACGAAGTGTTTATTTCATTCAACGGTGGCAAGGACTGCACAGTACTATTAGATATTACCTTGAAGGTACTCGAGCGAATGCACAGAAAAGATGACATCGCTGAACAACTCAAAGTCATGTACATCAGAACAGGAGAAACATTTAAAGCCATAGAGGCCTTCGTCAAAAAAGTTGAGACCCATTATGGCCTGAAAATGATGGTCACAGAAGGGGATCTGAAATCTTCCTTAGAACAGTTATTGAATAAAGACACGAGAATAAAAGCTTGCTTAATGGGGACGAGGCGGACAGACCCGTATTGTGAAAATTTAGAATTCATGCAGGTTAGTATATATGTTCATATTTCATCATCATCAATAGCTCTTAATAGTCTATTGCTAGATATAAGCCTTTTCTAACAAAGAAAGTTCTGGTTCACGCTGTCTAGACGGCTTGATATAAACTATGTTACAAGTTTTTTTGCTCTTTGCAGTCCTGTTGTCCTGCATTTGCTCCCTAGTCGGCTCTTACGTCACGCACTTGGTGAATAGGGATGGTGACACTCCATATTATTAAACCATCACCACACGGATAATGATCTCCACCATCGTCTGATATCTTTACTAAAATTATAAAGCTGAAGAGTTTGTTTGTTTGTTTAAACGCGCTAATCTCAGGAACCGCTGGTCCGATTTGAAAAATTATTTCAGTGTTGAATAGTCCATTTATCGAGGAAGGCTATAGGCTATATATCATCACGCTAAGACCAATAGGAGCGGAGCCCCAATGAAAAATGTTTAAAAGACGGCGGAAAATTATTACGCTACTGGCAATAGTGGACGTAAACGAGGTTGCGAGGGTCAGCTAGTATATAATATTTCGAAAGAACCTTTTTCACGTATAGAGAATTTGCATTGTCATTCTACGTGGCGTTATAGCATGCCTTCTGTGCACACAACCAGTCGTCGATGCGGAAATATTTGGACGGTCGCATGTAAACAGTCTTATTTAAATTTGGTTAAACATATATTTAATACGTAGTTAAAATGAAAGTCGCTTCCGCTGTCTCTTCGCTTAGATCTTTGAAACTGTTCAACGGTTTTTAAAGCAATACATAGAGTGATTCAAGAGGAAGGTTTATTTGTGTAATAAATGGTAATTATGGTAAAGAAAATCCGCGATTTCAAAGACTTTCGTCCGAAACTTAGCCACGTCCCTACTTTATTATTATTAAATATTTTTTTTTGAGGTCGGCCTGAATGACACATACTTACTGTTTATACACTCGTTCCCTAAGAAGTATTAATAATATTTTTAACCTTATTTTCTAACCTTGGCAAGTATTTACAATCGTAGCATTATTATTAAATGTAGTGAATACAGCTGCTGCAAATAATAATTATACCGTCGTGTATATAATTATAGATAATAATATAGTACAACGTGTTTATTACAATATAATAATGATAATACATATCCCACTATATCCAATTCTGTTATCTGACATTACATGTTTAGTTAGATGGTTTATAATCAAAACAATTACTTAGTAACGTGGGAACTGTCACGACAGTATTATCTACTATTATGCACTTGATATGATATGTACAGATATCTAGTACATATAATATTTGTTATTGGCGCTCATAGCCTAGTTGCCAGTAGGGTAAGCAACGACGGCGGGGTCAGTACCAGGATAGGTGATCGCTAGTGGTATGGTATCATGAGCGTCTCTGTGATTCGGAGGTTACGTTAAGCAGATATTTTGCCTCCGCCGCCGCCGTGTACGTAATCGGCTAGGAGAAAATCATTATCATTGTTTTTTCGTGTGTTTTAATCGTGGGAGAGCCACACTTCGGCATGAATAGGCCGGCTCGACCGGAGCAATAGCACGGCCTCACAGAAAACCGGTGTGAAATAGCGCTTGCGCTGTGTTTCACCGAGTGGGTGAGGATACCGGGGGCCCATATCCCAACCCGTCCCCAATCCCCCTCCCCTTCCCCCAAAGGCCGGCAACGCACTTGTAACGCCTCTGGTGTTGCGCGTGTCCATGGGCGGCGATAATCGCTTACCATCAGGCGATACGTCTGCTCGTTTGCCGCCTATTTGCCGTATATTTGCCTTAACTTGCACATAGAAATACTGTTGTCAAAAACAAACAAGCTTTGTATGAATTATCTGAAGAGATGGTGCACATGAGTTTCTCACCAGCTCTTCTCATGAATGCAATACCCATCGGAGCTGGTACTTGGATTGATTTCAATTTAAACCTTTGAGTTGAATCGAAATCAATCTAAGCTCCGGTAATTCAAATCATCTCAGTGCATTTAGTATTAGGAGTTTTGTTTTATGTTTTTATGTTTGTATTTTTGACGTGTTCAAGTGCCTTTTGGGGCCTATGGAAATAAATGATTTGAGTTTGAGTATTCAAATAAAAAAAATAATTGTTTATCTATCACTGTATTAAACTGAATGATTGGAGTTTTCCGCCAATGATAGAAACATTTAATCATTCCAAATACTACTGCTGACTATTTCTTAGTATTAATAGTTGTTTTTTTTTTATATAAACAGAGGACAGACTCAAATTGGCCTCAAATAATGCGGGTGTCACCGCTACTCAACTGGTCCTACCATCAAATTTGGAGTTACATCTTACAACAAAACGTACCGTACTGTGTATTATATGAAAAAGGGTAAGTCTCTAGTTGTTTTACTATCAAAGTTTAAGGAACAATAGATATTATATAATATGCGTTTAAACACAAAGTATTGTGTGTCAATATTCATATATATGGATATATCAAATATTTTTGAAAATTTAAAACCAAAATGCAAGTCTTTTGGGAAGTGTCTAAAGTTCAAAAAAATGTCTTTATAGGTACACCTCAATAGGCAGCATGCACAACACAAGACCGAACCCCAAACTAGCAATCACAGATGATTCTGGCAACGTCTCATATCTACCGGCGTGGCTTCTCAAAGAAGGTTCCTCAGAACGGTCTGGTCGTGGCAGTGTGACGAATCAAGTAAACGGTCACAATGGTCACAGGAACGATGAACCAGAAGACTGACCCCTGTGAGCTATTAAATTAATTAGAGGGCTTTAGTAATATTCACGTGGACTGTGTTGATTTAATTTATAGATCACGGAGAATTTTCTAAAACTTAGAGAATTTTCTAATACACGGTGAATTTCCTAAAACACAAAGAATTTTCTAGATCACGGTGCATCATCTAGAACATTTAATACATCTCACAGTCAACGGCGTGTACACTTAATTTATTCGTAGATATATTTATTTTAATTTAAGGATGCACTTTGAAACGATTTTATTATAGTTTCGTATACATTTTATTGATTTTTAGTGCACTACACAATGATACTATTTTTATAGGCAACTCAGAAAACACTTCTAAATTATTAATGAACCTAATTGTGTTCGGTTTTCGTAAAACATGAAAACCGGTTTTTAAATTCATTTTTAATATTTAAAGCTATAATAATACGGTGCTATTAATATAGTACGTATGCATCCTTAAAACCATAAAACACAATATCTGAGAAAAATAATTCCGATAATATATTTCCTCGAATATTCATAAAGCTAGTAGTCGTAGCTGGTAGCGGGTACGAGGCGTCCTTGTCTTGCCAAAGTAATTTACTGAACTTCCGCGAGAATTAAGGCAAAATCATATGACATCATATTTGACTACTTCAATTAATTTTAATTCTATTTTAATTCTCTTGAAATAAAATAAGTTAAAACTGTTTAAATACATTTGTCACAGATATTTTATTCAGAAAAGCATTCGGGTTAGTAAGAAAATTCTTAGTACTTAGGTTAAAATACTTGAATAAAAAATATTAAGATGACATCAAATGCCTTCATTTTTTGGTTAAACTACTTAAAAAAACCACTAATCATATAAAAAAACTATTATAAATTCATAAGTTTAAGGGCCATTTTCACCAGTACCTGATAAAGTTTCAGATTGTTATCCTACTAATATTATAAACGCGAAAGTTTGTAAATATGGATGGATGGATGTTTGTTACTCTTTCACGCAAAAACCACTGAATGGGTTTTGATGAAACTTACAATAATATTATACATCAGAATAACACATAGGCTACAATTTATAAAGATACCAGCTCCACCTCGCGTTGTTGCCCGCGGTTATTGTCGTACCGCGGGTAGCACCGCGGGGTTCAGCTAGTATGTTATATAACACTATGTGACCGATAAATTCGCTAAAATTCATATGGGTATCTGACATAATCTATCTATCTGAGACTTGTGAAACCGAAATCTGTACTATTTACTACTATATTATCTGGCAGATAAGTTAAAAATATTATATCAGGAACTTTATAAGCAAGTCGTGAAACTGGCCCTAAATCACAAACACACAAGTTTGATCCTTAATGTAACAGCAGCTTCCTAATTTTATTACTTTTTACGGTTGACCCCTTTTTTATTTAAATTTGAAAACAATTGAAATTATTTATGGTATTTTCTTAATATACCTTGCCTTATAGTTCAAACGAAATAGTTTATAAAAATAATAGCCTAATATATAAATCTAGTTATAACAATATTTTGTTCTTAAGTACTTTATTTATTTTGTTTCTGTGATTGTTTGTAAATATTACATAACATCTTTAGGGAACGTACCCATACTATGTGACCCTTTTGCTTTATTTTGACTCATCTTCTCCGAACTTCCTCCCCTTGGTGACCACCCTTATTATATGCAAAGACCCACTCTCTGGTTTTAAAGTAGCAATTCATAGATATGGCTTTAACAATTTTTTTGCAAACACCAATTTAGATAAACGATTACGTGACTAAAATACAAGTCTACCATCCGCTCTTGTGTCCATGCGTGGTATTTTCTCTCTCTCCTCCTTGAATGGATCACGTTGTATGAGTACGATCCCTTACCTTGATTTGAATTACGGTAGTAGGTACTTAAAATAAACTAACTTAATACAAAAAGCTCTCGAAAAACAAATGATTATGTTATCACTTTATGAAGAGTTTCAGTTAAGAACAAACAGACTACTTCATGCCGTATCTTTAAGGCCAATTTTACGCGTTCCTTAAGTTTAGAATAGAGCAACGCGGGCCACTCCGGTGCGTGGGAAGGGGGACGAGAGATAGTAGTATTGCCTTTTTTTTCCCAACACAAAGTTATTTTTTGCGAAGTAAAATCTTCACACGTACACATTTTAGAACAATTAAAACAATTAATCAGCGATTTTTAAATTTTAAATGTCTTCGCTTCATACCGTCTATTGCCCTAAATGTTTATTTTCGGTTTTGGTGGAATTCATAAATAAAATTTTAAAATCAAATGAGCACAACAACACACTGTTGGTTAAAACACTACGTTCCATTGTAAATTTTAGGTTTAGTAATAATGATGAACATTTTAATTTAATAATTGAAATTCTATAATTTTATCACTTAACTATTATAATCACTTAAGATTATGTGTTATTTATTCACGACCGAATTATTTTAATTTAGTAAATAGGTTTTATGTGCACCTTAATGTTGTGATAGAGTACCTATACTTAATGTAATATTTTTAGTTAATAGTTCTCTTAGGAATCTCTCTTAATGCATTTTCTAGATGGAAGCAAAATTATAAAGTTGACATGAAAATAAATTGACGCGTAAAGAGACTAGTAGAGTAACAAAAGTTCACAAGTTAAACTAGGAACTATGTGTTCTGAAAAACTTGAGGTTGAATTTAAATTATTACTTAATTATTCTCTACTGCGCCATTCCGTCCATCAGCCCTAAGGATGCATTTACACGATAAATCAATCTAGTGTAGAAGCACCCTTAAATTGTTGTAATGATGATTATGTTCAAACTATTAGCATAAACACGTTTTACATACATACATTACATGCAGGGGTGTTACGAATATTCGCATCCGCATCCGTAAATGCGGATTATTCGCATTAATTCAGACATCCGCATCCGCATTCACATTCGCATCAATCAATGCGGAGTTTTTACGGATGCAGATTCACATCAACAAAGTCAACTAAAAACCTGTGTAATTTTGTGGAATAAAATTTGTTCTAAAAATATGATTAAATAAATAAAAAATTAAAATTAAATTGATTTTCAGTTATTTATACACTTAAAATTTAAGAAATTGTTTTTAAAATACCAAAATCCGCATCCGCGGATGTGAACTTCTAATAATCCGCATCTGCATCCGCGGATGTCTAAATTTTGGCATCCGCAACAACCCTGATTACATGTATGATGTAAATGACGAAAAAATAAAAATTTACACTTGACGTTAATTGTGTCATTCTCAGTTATGTCAGATTGTGACATAACTGACATATCAATTCATTTCGTTTATGGAGGGTAGAGACAAGGAGTGTTATCTTATATGGAAGAAAATTCAAAAAAGTGTCTAGCATAAGCTGTAAATAACAGTTCAAAAACCTTCCAGAATGGCGCTGGTGTAGACATAGGTTATGGTATGAATGTAGCAATTGTGAACGAATTGAAGTACGCGAGTTAAAAAATTTAACATTATTGTCACTACTTGCGTATTACAAAATAATGTAGTAAATATATTTTATTTTCTGAACTGTGAATAGTACGTTTATTGATTTTTTATCATTCAATTTTATGAAAAAGTGTGTGTATTGACTTTAAGAAGTTTACCCCGATGCTAATGTGGCGCCACCCTAATTTAATGCATTTCAACGGACACTTTTCATGTACACAGATGATACTCCTTATCTCTACCCTCCATAATTTCGTTATCGATTAATGTCAAATCTCTTTTTTACCTACATCGTGTCATCGTCTTAACGAATATTTCTAGTAATGATCAAAAAAGATGTAGTAGAATGATTTTATAAGGGGATTCTGTATCATGGTTACCATATTCTAATAACATTAGATTTATTCGTTTTTTTTCGTAAACAATACCAGTGAAGTAGATACTATTTCATTATGTACTTATGTTATTATGCTATTGTTTTACACACGTTTGAGTTGGCAACTTTACATTTTGTTTAAATAAAGAAGTTTAATGTCATAATGTATTTTTTGTTATTGTATTGTTTAATGTCAATGTTTAATACGGTTCAGTGTTGATAGCACTGCACCATGAACGTCATGCCGAGTTAAAAAAACTAGGTAAAGTAGATCAAAACCTATTCTCAAAAGGAAGTCCTATGTCCAATAGAAGACTATTGTAGACTGTCGATGTGTGAGAATTTGTTGTGTGTTACCATTAAAAATAATAAAAAACAGTATAAAATTAACGTTTATTTTTCTTATTTCATATATACACTTACACATCTTTCTATTAATTATAAGCAAGTCATGTGCTATTGCCTGTGTTGTTAGGTTTCACGTGTTTTCTGTAAAATTCTTGGAACATTTGTACATCTTCCGGCTTATCATCTGAAATGAAAATTCGATTAACATATGTAGTTAACCTAAATCACTAAAATTAGTGGCATGTCCTTCCTCAAGAATCAAAGAATATCCATGCCAAGTGTGCGTTGCAGCGGTTTAGGCGTAAAAGCGTAACAGAAAAACAGTGAGTGAGTCATTTTCGTATATATAATATTAGTATGGAAGAAATAGTAGTATGGAAGTAATAGTAGCATTCAAGTAAAAGTAGTATGGAGATGGTGGATTTGGTTGTGGTGAAATTGTGTTAGTCATTGTTAGAAAACCCGACACAAAACCCAGGGCAAAAGCTAGTGGTTTATAAAATAATTATTTATAGTTCTAGAGAGCCAGAATCCAGTGCTACTCGTACGTATCCTTTCTAAACACCAAGTAAAGAGTTCTGGCTTCGATATACATTGGGTTCAAAGAATAGTAAGGGACCCACTCAATCCTTTTAGGGTAGCGCATTTTTGCATATACTCGTAAGTAATGCCAAGAGGGCCTAAATCAGGAAGTATTTTGTAGGTACCATTATACACACCTATTTCTGCTGTGTTCTCCGTGCCCTCATCGTCGCTAGAGCTCTCATTCGCAGGATGTTTCAGGTACATATCGCTGAACTCACGACCGATGGACACTTCATCTATTAATGTCTTTTTATCTGTAACTGTATCGTCTGAACCTAAAATGTTTAAATAATAATAAGATTTATTGAAAGACGGAGCGTAGGTAGGCCCTACAAGATAGTCTGACGATTTGGTGACGGTGAATTGGCATTATCCTTAGTTAAAAAATGCTATGAATATTATTATTAACCAGCTGACCCACGCAAACTAGTTTACGTCTCTTATCGCCCGTAGCGTAATAATTTTCCCCCGTTTTTGTAACATTCTTCATTGATGATCCGCTCCCATTGGTTTTACCGTGATGATATGGAGCCCATAGTCTTCCTCGAGAAATGCTATCTAACACTGAAATAATTTTTCCAATCGGACCAGTAGTTCCTGAGATTAGCGCGATCAATCAAACAAACTCTTCAGCTTTATATATTAGTATAGATATATTACTGGGCTAATTTATTAGCGTTATCTATTGAAAAACTATCTGAGAAGCGACTACGGTTCAGTTTCGGTATTAAACTACACAGTCCTTATAACTTATAACCAACCAACGAAGTTATTTTTAACAAGGAATTTTATTTTGTATCACCGTTATTATCACTTTTATAACAAGTGAAGTGTAATACATAATACATAAAAATGATGTTCACAGGGCACAGGATTTATAGCTCATTGTATTTTTGTTGGAATGCAAGAGACATAATAAGAAAGATTACAGTTACCCTTATTTTTTAATTCTTCTTTCCGTTTTTCTTTCTCTAACTTCTCCGCACGCATCTTTAGCCAATCTGCTCGGTATTCTCTAAGAAAATAGATAAAAATTATTTAAGGTAGGCAGAATTTATTTAGTCTCTGGATATAGTTGTTAGTTTGTAGTGGACTTACTTTTCGTATTCCACAGCAGCAGCGTCTACCAGTTTGAAAAATTCATCCAGACCCTGAAATAAAATGAGTAATCAGCGCACAGTATATGAAGGTTACTTAATTTTAGCACCATGATTAGTTTTATCATGAACTGCATTTAAGAAAATTGTCCTGCCAAAATACAATACATTACAGTAGCACTTATTTCAATGTAGGTATGCATGTACAATTCTTAAAATTCAAAAAAAAAATGTTTATAATCAGTTTAAAAAGCAAAATTGTTTTTTATTGTGTAGCAACATGTCAATATAATATTGAAGTGCAACTAACTTGTCCAGTATGTGCACTAACTCCACAACATTTAAGGTCCGAGTAGAATGAGTCAAGGGCGAGCGCCATTGAGCGAGTCAGGTTTTCTATATAAGTGTTGCCACCTTCCGTCTCGCCCGTACCTTCAGCGTCTAACGCTTCTTGAAACGCTTCGAAATCCCTCATCCAATCTACTGCATAGGTATTGTCTACAACGTCAGTCTGAAAACATATAACTGAAGACATAACATTTCCATACCATAATTAAATCAAATGTCATAATTATTTGAAAATCCTTGAACAATTTCATATTTGATCTTATTTGCTGGTCAATTTAAAGAAGCATACATTTCTGGGCTTTACATAACTAAATTATAATAAATATTTCGAACATCTAACACATAACGACATCTAGTCCCAAGCTAAGCAGAGCTTATGTTATGGGTACTAGACAACTGATATAAATACTTATACACTTTTTGTAAATACATACATATTATACATAGAAAACACCCTGGACAAACATTTGGTCCGACCCTGGAGTCGAACCCGAGACCTCATGCTTAGCAGTCGCATACGCTACCACTACGCCACCGAGGCAGTCTAAATTAAAACTACTACTTAAACTAAATTAAAATTTTAATGTTGGTTCAACTTTTTTTTAACTAAATTCAATCTCTCTATACCTACTGGATCATATTCCTACAACTCCTGAAGGTCTGAAGGAATGGGAGAGAATACCTGCTGAAATTATGACTGCCTTTGTTTAACATGTGCAATAAGCTTAAAATAAATAAATTATTACATGTCCTTATACAGCCATAACTCTCAAAGTTTTAATAAACAGTTACGGCTTTACGTATGACCCTGAGAAGTCATAAATGTCAAGTTTTTCATAAAATATTTATGTAGTATTATTCTAAAAGAGATTAGTTGTTAGTATAGATAAACGAGATAAAGTATATCAAAAAACCGCGAAGCCCGACCAAAAAGACGTCACGGGGTTTCGACTCTTCTAGCTATGGCCTCATCATGTTACTTAGTGACAGAAACCGCAAGAACTTGTAATGAGATTTCATCTTATATATAAAACTAGCGACCCGCCCCGGCTTCGCACGGGTGCAATGCTGATACTAAATTAAATACACTACAGAAAAACTATGAACGTTGTATATAAAAACATAGCGGCCCGCTCCGACTTTGCACGGGCATAAAATAGAAACCTCTAAAATTAGCAATGTTGCCTTAGTATATGATGCATGTATTATACATATAAACCTTCCTCTTGAATCACTCTATCTATTGGAAAAAACCGCATCAAAATCCGTTGCGTAGTTTTAAAGATTTAAGCGCACATAGGGATATAGGGACAGAAAAGGCGACTTTGTTTTATACTATGTAGTGATTCTCGTGTCACAATGTTAGTTACCATACTCCTCCAAAACGGCTGGACCGATTTTCATGAAATTTTGTGAGCATTTTAGGTGGGTCTGAGAATCAGCCAACGTGTATTTTTCATCCCCATAAATGTTAAGGGTAGTCCACCCCTAATTTTTTTTTTTTTTTTTATTCTTTATTTTTTTATGATACAGCAACGTTTGTCGGGTCAGCAAGTATGATATATAATAGTGGTCAGGGATTAAAACGTCACTCACCTTATTCATAACAACAATAAAAGGCAACCGTGTCTTATACAATATTGAGCAGGCATACAACATGTTCGACATAAAGGTAACCGGAGACACACTGCGGACTGTATCCATTACATATACTACTACAGTTGGACAAGAAGATGCCAATGCTTCTGTTATAATTGTGCCTGATGCCGACCATGTGAATACTTCAATTTGACCTGAAAAGAAAAATATGTATAATGCAACATTTTCATAGAAGATAGAGCTGGTTGAAAAAACAGAATTTTTATATTAGGTAAATAGCAAGCAATGTTAGGCAAATGATATTGCAATTGACTGATAACATTGGAAGTATCTGTGCAACAATGATGCTCTACTTATTAGAAAAGTAATTCTGGTAAGAAATATCCAAAATAAAAATTAAGAAAGTTGATATAAAGACTCGAAAATTACTGATGGTTGTATTGATGTTGAACCTTCAAGATCTTCTAAATCACAAGTAACAATAAAAATAGTCATCAAAATCAGAACACCCGCTACAATGCTATATGGTAAAAATTTTTTTTTTTTTTGTTTTCCTTATTTACTACAATCTGTCTCCTTCGTGGGACATTCAGAAGTATGTTGGTTGGTGCTATCGCTGGCTTGCTCGGTATGTGACCTGTGTCACATCCTCATTTTCTAACAGTAGTTATATTTAATATGATTGGATTAGGTCTTGAGGTATTTTGCGCTTTAATCGTCGCGCTTTGTTGTGATTCTCAATTAGTGACTGAGCCAGAGTATTTGGGTGTTGTTGGATTCGTTCTTCATAGGACTTGGTATAACGTACGATTTCCTGCTTCGCCGTGGGCATTCCTAGGTCACGGTGTAGAAGTTCATTGGGTACAAACCACGGCGCGTTAGTTATCATACGCGGAGCTTTGTTTTGAAACCTCTTTATGATTTCTATGTTTGAGTGATATGCGGTTCCCCATAATTGGATCCCGTACGTCCAGATGGGCTTTTCGAGAGAAAGCTGAGACTTTCGTCCTATGAGCCAGTAAAGTTTTCTCGTTTGGATACCAAGTTGCTTTCTCTTAGTAAAAATATGTTTTTGCCAGGTAAGTCTTTTGTCCAAGTGCAATCCAAGATATCTCACATGATGTGCTTGTGGGACTTCAATGTTATTTAGTGTGACTGGTGGACAGGATCCTCTTCTTAAAGTAAATGTAACATTGACTGATTTGGTTTCGTTGGCTCTTATCTGCCACTTTTTAAGCCAGTCTGATATGTCGTTTAGTCCATCTTGGAGTATTTGTGAGGCTTTTTTTGGGTCACTATGTGCAGCTAGTATAGCGGTATCGTCAGCAATGGTAAAAAATAGAAAATAAAATATACAAACAGATTGAGAACCTCCTTCTTTTTCGAAGTCAGTTAAATATATTTAGGTCTTTATTTAACCATTTATATATAAGATTGCTTATGCTAATGGCTCTTGCCAATTTGGGAGCTCTTGTGTGAAATATCTCTACTTATTGAGACTGTCAGTTTGGGAATAGGGAATATAGTCCGGGATTCCCGGAACGAATTTCACAAGTTATTTCTATCAAGCAAATTTTTCGTGAATGGCTTTATTTTGATGAGACGCCCACATTTCCTCTTCCAAAAATTTTCGATTGTGGTAGCTCACAGGGGTAGCAGGGACAAACTTTTGAGCTTAGGACCGGGATAATAAAGATAGGATTGTTTGTACAAATATTTATGTGGGTATATTTCTTGACCAATGAACATTACACATGATTTTTTAGCCATATCTAAATCACATGCATATTGCCTATTAGATTTATGTAAAAGATTGGAACAGTAAGCCAGTTATAGAGCCACACATTTAGTTCAGTGAATAGAAATAATTATAAATTTTAATGTTATATAAATATAACGAATGCACACATGGTCTAGTGGTCAATCTGCTTCGCCGTTAAGCATTGTGGGTTCAAATCCTACATGGAAGAACACTTGTGTAATCCACTAATTGTTTCTGTGTCTGGATGTACTTTGTGTCTATCACATGTATATTTGTAAGGTCCCCTGCGACCCCATCCTAGTGTGGGAGATATTGTTTTAAAATAAAAAAAAATCATCAGATAGTATCACATCCATATGCTTTTACATTTTGTTCCATTTCCTTTATATTTTCTAAAATAAATAAGGTCACGTATGTAATTGTGTAGGTGCAGCATCAATAAATTTAAATAATCGAAAAAGTACAACAAAACTATAGATGTAAATAAACAAATACAAAAATACCTGGTGTGTCAATAATACAATATTTGTGTTTCTTGCCAGCTTTTTCGATCAGTTCCACAACTTGTCCAAACTTTGTAGAAAACAGATTTAGAGCAGTCACAATCCCCCCATTGGGACCGAGTCCATACTGCTTCATCACTTCTTTGTAGTTCACTGTATCTCTTATATCTGTGGATGAGAATTTTTACACTTACTCTAGGTAAAAAACAACAAAACTGTCAAATGAACCGTCACCTGCAGTGTTCCCAGACCAATATGACCTTGAAACCTTCATGAAAGCAATTCTTAAAAGGCGAGCAACACACTTTTGATGCCTCTGGTGTTGCAGGTGTCCATGGGCAGCGGTAATCAATTACCATTAAGTGTTTCGTCTGCTCGTTTGCCCCTTACTCCATAAAAAAAGGTATTATTAAGTACTAATACAGTACTGCTTAAATAAAATAAAATATTTTTACATTTTTATTTTGGTTACTCACTCAATCAGTTCTGCCAGACAACTGATTGAGTGGTGCAGAGAAAAGATGAGGTACGAGAATTATACATATATAGTATAAATATATCCATTTGTATCAACTTTTATACAATACAATAAAAATTAATATTATTTATATTCTTATAGTTCCTATAGTGTAGATCTACCCTTAATTTTCACTTCCTAATGTTGTATCTTAGTATTCTTATTAAACAAACAAATAATATAACCCTGTACCTACAATGCTATTAGCAGTATATTGGGAGGGAGTGTAAAAACTCACCAATGTTAGCAGGATATGGTACTTCTCTACAGGCAGGATCTAAGTTAATCAAATAAGGTCTGGATTTGTCCAAAACCCTTGCCGCCAAACGACGAGTAAACGACGTCTTTCCAGCGCCTGCCATACCTACACATACACAAAAATAAGTTTCAAGAGTAGAAAACATGTCTCAAATATTAAAACAATAACATGATACCTAACCTAAAATGATTAAACATATCGGTTTCGTTGAATCTTCCTCCATAACTTCTGGTTTGGAATCACTTGTAGCCATTATATCATATGCAACTTTTACCGCAGTGTTAATTCTAATAAGATTTTAAACTTTCAGTATTTTTTATAATTTTCGTTTGAACCTCCACTTGCAGTAATGAACTAATGCGTATGTATGACAGTAAATGATAAACACTTCTATATAGTAAACAGTTATATTCATAGTGACACATGTCAAAATAAATAGTGATGCACAGAAACAGATGTTTACAGTTCTGTTTAATTCTTAATTAAAGAAGTTTAGTTATTAAACTTAACTCTTTGCTAAAGGCGTATTTTGGAGATCGTTTATTCGAAAGACGGTCTCCATTTCATCATGACCATTTTTTTATTCTTTTTTGTCATCAATTTCATCAGGACGAAAATTTGAAGACTCGAAGACTTTAGAATTGAAGACTTTAAATACTGGACATTGGCAGAAATAGCTGATTCGGCTGGTTGACATTAAACGAAGAAAACGTATTTTTGGAACAACTTATTAATATTCTCATAGATGATGATGAAATTCTCTGTTTTCTTGGAATATCTATTGGCGTCCCTGAAGAAAAGATGATGATGATGATGATTGATGATTATTTGCATTCTGTCTGTAAGTGTTTTCTTGTGTCTGCAACTGTTGGCGCAAATATCAGCTGAAACCAGTGCTGTGCTTCAGTACAGCGTAAACTGAGCTGGTTGCTGCACAGTGCAATTGTTTCCATCATTTTCTTTTTGTAGATTGTATGTTGTACTATGTTATAGCAAGAATAAATGGTTTATAACCATTCCAGCGCTTCAGGTGAGATCATAATATAGGAGAGGATGGACAAGAGAATATCGTGATTAGCGCTGTTAAATGCATTTGAAAAGTCAACCAGAACTAAGACTGTTACTTTTGTATCTTCCAAAGCCGCTCTGATGTCACCAGTCACTTTGAGGAGAGCAGTGATAGTGCTATAGCCAGGCTTAAAATCAGATTAATATGGGATTAATAAGTCATTTTTGTAAATAAAACCAGAGAGCTGCCTATGGATACAGGCTTCAAGAATTTTTGAAAGGAATAGAAGGATTGATATAGGTCGAAAGTGCATAGGAAGAGTGGGGTTTGTGATTTTAGGTAAAGGAATAATGTAGGCTTTACGCCAAAGTGAAGGGAACGTTGTGGAGCGTAAGGAGTAGTTTATGATGTGGGAGATGGCAAGTAAATTTGATCAAGTATGGTTTTGACCATGCGTCTGCTGATCTGATCAAAGCCCACAGCGTTGGATTTAATAGAGAGGATTACCTTTTTGATTTCCCAATGTTCAACTGGAGCAAATTGAAAGGAAGTTATATTAGAAGAATTTAGTCTCGCCAAGTAATTGGAAGTAAGATGTTTGGTTTGAGGATCCAAATAGATGCACGTGGAGAAATGACTGTTAAGGTTATCCAACCCAACCGTCTCGGTTTGGTGATTAGGTGTCTGTTTACTAATACCTAGACTAAAAAAGGAATTTCCAGGTATCGGCAGGAGAGGAACAAGCAAGATTCTAAAGAATATAATGGCGTTTGGCATTGCGTATCATCTGGTTACATCAATTCCTTGCACTTTTGTACAGCTTCCATTTTTCATCTGTATGATCCCTTTTATGTCTGGTTCGCCAGACATTAAAGGGATCGGGAACCCTATCTCTTCGGTCCGTAGCCAAAAGAATTTCCCTTATCATCGAAGATAGTCCCTTCAGTTTAATTATTTGAATAGGAGCATGTGTTTCGTATAAGCTGTTAACCGCATTACGAAAAGTTTCAACTTTATCGTCCAGGCTAGAAGCCGCAATTACTATATCCCAGTTAAGCTTAGAGCATCATGTAGCCTATCTACACTCGAAAGTTGTCAAGATTATGTTAATATTTTTTCGAGTGTGGGTCTCAAAAAAATTACCATCGAATTTGTATGCCGATGCATTTTTTATGTAAAATATATATTTTGCAAGCCCCAAAACAAAAATCAGTTTGTTATTAATGAAAATGAATAAAAATTTTCAAGTCACCATTCTGACATGTTAGAGCTGACGAGCTGACATGTTAGGGTCACTCGGGAAGGTACCATTCACTTGGTATGCCACAAGTTTTTCTCAGTTTTCCATCGTATTTTCTCGAAGTATTGATTTTTAGAAACTGTTATTTATTAATTTGGGACACTCATCAAATCGACGTGTTTCGCTCCCTATCCCGCTTTTTCCTGCCACTATCAGAATTTGGTCCAATAATAAAAGTTGGGGGGTCTCGTCAAAACGAAGCTGTGTATAAACTTTCAGCCTGTTATTAATCACTGAAATCCCTTGTATGTGGGCCCGTGGACTATATATTTTTATATTTTATTTAAATGCTATGATGCCTAAGGATATTTGATTACTGATAAAACTATTAAAACCTTCTCAGTATGTTTTCTCTGCACCACACACCAGCTAGCACTACTAAATATGAGAACAATAGTCGCAAACATATATTAAACACAAATCAAAAACTTTAAATATTTATATTTATTTTTCTTTCTTTAAGTTTAAAAACATTATTGGATACATATGGCCTAGTTTGGATATTCTCATCTGTATGATTAACCTTAGGGTGTCAGTGTAGATAGCGGGAGGCTTGCACGAAGATGGTTCACGCCAATGTAACCCTGTACAAAAAAAACATTACATAAAAATACTAGCTGAGCCGATAAACGTTGTTATGCCATAAAAATAAAAAAATATATTTAGGGTTGGGTCACCCTTATCATTTAGGGGTATGAAAAATAGATGTTGGCCAAGTCTCAAACCTACCCGATATGCACACAAAATTTCATAAAAGTCGGTCCAGCCATTTTGGAGGAGTTTGGTAACAAACACCGCGCTACGAGAATTTTCATTGAAAAGTTCATTGCTGTTCGTTTGTCTCGCTAAAACTCGAGAACGGCTAGGCCGATTTTTCTGGTTTGGTTTTGAAATGTTTGTCATAGTCCAGGGACGGTTGAAACAATGAAAAAATTTAAAATAACTTGATAATCCCATTGTCACTTGTACGAAGTAGCAAGCACAGCTAATTAGATTTTAAAAAAATAAAAAAAGGTGGTGGTAAAATAAATAAAAAATATATTTACCATTTCTATCACAAGGAAACATCGTAGGCGAAGGCACATTATCTCTTGTATAGTTCCATAAACAATCTCGTAGGACTTGTACTATCTGTAGCATAGACAAAACGGATAATGAAGTAATAACAATAAACTTAAAAACAACAAAAAAAATATAAATCAATGGAAACACATTTCGAACAATGGTATAAAACATTGCTACCTAAGCCTGAAGAAAAAGCTTGGAATCGTCTGAGGACAGTAGTTATCTATACTAATATTTTAACTGCCTCGTTGGTTTAGCGGTTGAAGTATGCGACTGCAAATCAAGTGGTCTCAGGTTCAAATCCCAGGTCGGGCAGAAAGTGTTATTGAGTATTTCTGATTATTTAAGTGAATACTTAATAACAGCTAGGAGTTTGGAAGTTGCTGGAAGGAAGGAAGCTGAGGCGGCGACATCGTCTGAGGCGGCGACAGTCCTGGCACGTTTTCCGCCTTTTGATATCCTGGCGGATATGGACGCGAAGGTCTATGACCAGATTCGTGCCATCCGTCGGGGCGAAAGCGGGGAAGACCAGGATGAGCTCGAAATGCGGCGGAACGCTCACCGACAGGCACTAGCACAGGGGCGCGAGCGGCTGGAACAGTCGCAGAATGCGCGCCAACGTGCTGTTGGTGCCGGCCTAACCTCGAAGCTTGGGTAGGAAGGGAGGAAGGTCGCGTCACCTACCGACTTACGCAGATACTCACCGGGCATGGTTGCTTCGGTGAGTATCTGAATAGGATCGGACGCGAGGAGACGGCACAGTGCCACCATTGCGCGGCCGACTTGGACTCCGCCCAGCATACGCTGGAGGACTGCCCCGCGTGGGCGTCTGAACGCGAGGTCCTGGTATGCCAAATCGGACGGGACTTGTCCTCACCAGCAATCATCGTTGACATGCTAGCGGGTGAGGAGGGATGGGACGCAGTGGTCTCTTTCTGTGAGACAGTGATGCTCCAGAAAGAGACCGCTGAACGGGATCGGGAGAGGGCCGAACCCGAGCGTGGGCGACGTCGCCGGCAACACCAGCCGCCGACAGTACCGTAAGCTGCCAGAGAGTGGGGACCTCTGGTGGATGATTGATGCGGTCAGCGACAGAGAGGCGTCCTGGTCGCAAAAACGCGGTCAGGCCGCAACATTTAATGGATGGTTATCCTCGGTATCCTCAGGCACGCGGTGAAACACACCGGTACACCGGTTTTCTGTGAGGCTGTGGTATTACTCCAGTCGGGAAGGCCCATGCATGTCGAAGCGTGGCTCTCCCATGGTGCCAGGTACTAAACCAAAAAGTTGCTCGTGTGCTTAAAAATTGATAGCTTTTGATGATAGGGACTGCATTTCAGTTTGTATTTTCGAGTTTGACGTCTAACATTTCACTTTATCAATATTGAGTAAGTACTTACTTCACCGGCGGTAAGTTCTGGTGCTAACTCAAGCATATGACTGAGCGGATCGGGTAATAAATTTCCTAATGTCATAGTGGATAACAGATCTTCTAATGAAACACGTTCCTTTAACATTTCTGCCGACTGAGTGTGGCGATCTGAAAAAATAAACATTATATTATCGTGCTACGATAGAAACGACAATTGAATATTTTCCTAGTACTTCTCAAAACGACTTCGATTCAGGTTGATAGAAAAAAACATTTAAAAGTTTTGGAACGAAGTTCCTTATGGCGCGTTGTGTAAGGGGGCTAGACGGAAAAATTGTCACGACACAATTTGTTGACACGACACAATTTGTTGTCACGACACAATTTGTTGTCACGACACGACGACGACACACACAGATATTTTCGTTTCGTCTTTCTATTTCGAACTTCGTTCCATCCGGGTGTCCCTTGACACCTCTCAAGTTTTTTATTATTAAATATAATATAATTATACAATTAAACTAAAAATTGCAGTTACGAAATACAACCGAGATCTATAAGTAAGTCATTTCCGACTTATAATAATAAATCTTTATTATAACAAAAAATGATTACAGGACACTGTACAGCCCTGATATAAAAATAGATATGCCTATTGTATACATTATTTGTATGTATAATATGTATGTATTTACAATAAAAAATATATGTATTTATATCAGTTGTCTAGTACTCATAACACAAGTTCTGCTTAGCTTGGGGCTAGATGGCGTTGTGTGTTAGATGTTCGAAATATTTTATTTTATTATTGTTTGAAAGATATAGATTTCATATTTTTATATTATTATATGTATAAGCAGACTGATAACTGTTGTTGTTTAATGTCCTGAATCGCTCAATTAAAATTCTCGCGCCGATTATCATATTGTTACGAGCTGGGTATTAAATAAATTAAAGTACTCGATTAATTACCAAAAATAACACAATATTTATTAAGAACACTTTTTAAAATAAGAAATCACTAAATCACTCGTTAGTCGCACTAAAGATCTCTTCGATGTTTATCCGCTGTATCGTGAAACAATACTGTCCCTACGGCCAACACGTTCCGCTTTTATATGGCCGTGGAAATTACTCGAAACTACGAAAATATTCGATCGATGTCTCTAGGCTAAATAGATTACTCTAGAGCTGCTTGTAGCGCCATCTAGCGTCGAGTAATCGTCATAATGCACACAGTTGCGCGCTTTCCGACACTAGATGGCGTTGTCCTCGACAGTTCTCGATTCTTCTAGTGGACACTAGATTCATCTGGTTATGGCGCAACACTGCCCCCTCCTAAGACATGCTCGTCCCGAGCATTATCGGTTCCATAGTATCGCGCCAGTCGATCTACATGAACTATCTTTGGGGCGCCTCTTGGACACTTCTGTATCCGGTAGGTAACATCATTGATTTTAGTGACTACCCGGTATGGCCCATCCCATTTTGCTTGTAGCTTCGGAGATCTCCCTTTACTGCGAACTGGATTATGTAGCCATACTAGCGAACACTCTTCGAAGCCCTTATTATTCGCTTTCCGGTCATAACGGGTTTTCATCTTTTCAGACATTTGTTGGCCCGATTGTCTGACATGCTCATAAATGTCATTCATCTTGTTCCGCAAGTCATTCGCGTACTCCGTTATACTTCGCGGGGTATCAGGGGGTATTCCAGTGATCAAGTCTGCGGGCAACCGTAGTTCTCTTCCGAAGTTTGCAAAAGCTGGTGTTACGGAAGTACATTCGTGGACTGCACTTCGGTATGACAGAAGAAACGGTTGGATGTGTTTGTCCCAATCTTTTTGCTTACTTTCAACTACTTTTGCCAGATACCTCTCTAGTGTTTGGTTAAATCGTTCCACCATTCCGTCCGATTGTGGGTGGTAAGAGGTGGTTCTGGTTTTGTGAGCACCCATCACTCGACACATTTCTTGAAATATTTGAGACTCAAAATTTCTTCCTTGGTCACTGTGGATTTCTAAAGGCACTCCAAAACGACAGAAGACTTCGTGCACTAATTTATCTGCAACTGTTGATGCCTCTTGGTTGGGAATGGCAAAGACTTCTGGCCACTTAGTGAAGTAATCCATTACGACCATGAAGTACTTGTTTCCGCTTTCACTTTCAGGAAACGGTCCTGCCACGTCTATAGCAATTCTTTCCCAGGGTGCACCAACATTATACAATTTCAATGCGCCTCTGCTACGTGTATGAGGTCCCTTCACGGCCGCACAACTGGTACACTTGCGACACCAGTCCTCAACATCATCACGACAATGAATCCAGTAGAATCTTTCCCTTATCTTTAACAATGTCTTCTTAACTCCCATATGACCTCCTGAACATCCATTATGGTAGAGCTGCAGGACCACTGGTATCTTAGCTTTAGGAACAACCATTTGCAGGTGACAGCTGTCTCCTCGAGCGTTTTCCCATTTACGGCACAAGACTCCATCCTGGATGACTAGACTATCCCATTGAGCCCAATAACTCTTCGTGGTCGAGCTCACCGATGCAACTTCGCTCCAGTGTGGCTTAGGAGTCTCAGCTTTAATCCACTCGAGAATTGGTTTGATATCTGCATCCTCTTGCTGTGCTTGCTGCAGGCTTTCCTTCCATTCGTTGCTAAGGTCCGTCTTTATCGTCCTTATAGGAACAGCTTCCTTTACTTCTTGCTTGGCGCAGTGCTTGCAGTCTTCAGGGCAAGGTCTTCTTGATAGTGCGTCTGCGTTACCGTGAGACTTTCCACTGCGATGTTCAATCATGAAGTCATATTCCTGTAATAACTCAATCCATCTCGCGACTTGTCCTTCAGGATTTTTAAATTGTAAGAGCCACTTTAATGCAGCGTGGTCAGTTCGGAGGTGGAATTTACGCCCAAGCAAATATTTGCTGAAATGTTGCAGTGTCTTCACTACGGCCAGTAGTTCCCTTCTTGTGACGCAGTAATTCCTTTCCGGCTTCGACAAAGATTTACTGAAATATGCAATAACAACCTCTTGATCACCTTTCCGCTGGGATAACACACCGCCAAGCCCAGTATCACTCGCATCTGTGTCAACTATGAATTCATTTTCGGTATCTGGATACCCTAAGATAGGTGTGTTGCATAGACGTCTTTTTAGCTCTTGAAATGCAGTGTCACAACTTTCATCCCAGCAGAAATGTCTTTTCTCTTCAGTAAGTTTATGAAGGGGTTTAGCAATATCCGCAAAGTTTTTCACGAATCGCCGATAGTAGGAGCACAAGCCCAAAAATGCTCTTACTTGGGTCTTATCTCTTGGAACTGGCCAATCCTTGACGGCAGCGATCTTTTGCGGATCTGTTTGGACACCCTCTTCCGAAACCACATATCCTAAAAAGCTAACCTGCCGTTTGAAAAATGAACATTTCTTAGGACTTAACTTTAGGTTGGCACTTCGGATTTTCGATAATACGCGCTCCAGGTTTCGGATATGTTCTTCAAACGTACGGCCTACGATGACAATGTCATCCAAATAGACCAGGCAGGCATCTCCAGTTAATCCGGTGAGTACTGATTCCATCAGTCTTTCAAAAGTTGCTGGCGCGTTACATAATCCGAAGGGCATTACTTTGAACTGCCACAATCCTTTCCCTGTCGAAAATGCAGTCTTCTCTTTGTCCTTGGGATCAATCTCTACCTGCCAGTATCCACTTTTTAAATCCAAGGTGCTAAACCACTTAACCCCTGTTAGCATGTCCAGAGTGTCGTCTATTCTAGGTAGTGGATAGCTGTCCTTCTTCGTAATGTCGTTTAGACGGCGGTAGTCAACACAAAAACGCATACTGCCATCCTTTTTCTTTACAAGCACTACAGGTGAACACCATGGGCTGGATGAAGGCTCTATAACGCCATCCCTGACCATTCCATCAATCATGGTTTGTACTTCCTGTTCTCGTGCTACTGGTAGTCTTCTTGGTCGCTGACGAATAGGCATCTCACTCCCAGTGTTTATTTTGTGTTGAACCAAACCAGTCTTTCCAATATCAGCGTCATTAGTAGAGAAAATATCAGTGTACTTAACTAACATTCTCTTAGCCTTGTCAATTTCTTCCCTAGACAAGACATCTCGACAGTCTTCTAAAAGTGTTGACACGTTGACTCGTGCATCCGTGCTAATTTTCGAAGTAGTCAAGTCTTGGCATCGACGCATCCAATCCACATCTTCGCAAGTGCCAATCAGTGTGCCCTTATGAATCACATGTTGCTTGTCACTAAGATTTAGCACACGTACTGCAGAGGTGTTAGTGGTACTTACTAGAGTTCGTGCGATCTTCCATGGAAGATCATTATCTACCCCTTCAATAAGGACACACCGATGCATTCGTCCAGAATTATGAGGGAGACTAACTGGCATAATTGTCTCTGATCTGGGAGGAAGAACAGCGTTCTTTAAGCTGTACACTTTGCCTGATGATGCTCCTTCCATGAACAGTTCTTCTTGACTACATCTCATTACACCTTGGTTGATGTCGATCTCACAACAATTGTTCTTCATGAAGTCTAGGCCAAGGATACAATCGTCAACTATCTCGGCCACAATGACGTTATGCAGGTAAACTTGGTTGCCCAACTTCAACTCCACCTTCTGTTCGCCTCGGACGGGTATGCGCTGACCAGTGGCTGTTACTAAGTTTATTTGCTCACGGTTACATGCAATGTCCCTCAGGAACCGATTTGCAAGTTGGGAACTGATGACTGTGCGAGAAGCTCCTGTATCAATAGTCAGCTTACACGACGTTCCGTTGATTTCGCCTCTGATGACCAGGCTGTTCCCATCATGAGTTTGCGAGATCGAAATCCTTGGGGCTCTTTGAACACCAGCCAGCACCCGCCCCGCAGTCCTGGCGTTTACTCGTTTCCCTGCTGTTGTTGGGCAGTACTATCAACCGCCCTATTCTCCTGAGACCGCTCGTACTCACTTCCTATGCTTCGCTTAGGGCAGCTGGACCGAAGGTGACCTTTTTCACCACAGGCGTAGCATCTAGGGCTGTACCCCTTAAATCGGTCTCGCACAGGTGATGCCACAACCTCCCGGACCCGATGAGACCGATGGTCTTGTCTCACAGCTTCCACCTCTAAAGCATGGGCCAGAGCGTCCTTGAGAGTTTCATGGTGTCCAAGTCTCACAGCAGCTCTAACTTCGAGGTCACGAATGCCATCGATGAAAGCTTGCACCAGATTCCCGCCAATGAGCGCAGGTGCAGACTGGTATGCCTTACGGACCAGTTTCTCAACTTCTAGAGCCCATTGTTGCAAGTTTTCGCCGATGCGTTGGGCACGATCCTTCAGCTGTGCACGAAACACGTGCTCCAGATGAGCGTCACCATATCTTGCCTCCAATGCCTCCAGCAGTTGCTCATAGGTAACCTCCTTATCGAGGGCTTCGAGGACGGTTAGAGCCTGGTCTCGAAGACCCAAGGTGAGCGCGGTCATAGCCTGATCCTTAGTCCAGCCGTTCACCTTCATAACAGCCTCAAACTGAATCTTGTAGGCTGACCACGAAGATGTTCCATCAAACGGCGGTACTTTGAACCCCCGTACCGAAGGAGCAGCAGTCACTGTAGTCGAGGCTCCCTCTCCAACTTTAAGGTTTCCTAAGGCCTTCTTCACGTCAGCAATCTGAGTTTCGGCCTTAGTGATACGGTTCTCGTGTTGAAGAACCTGATCCTTCACTACCTTGAGTTCTTTGCCGAAAGTCTCATGAATGCCTTTAAACAAGAGCATCTGTTCCTCCTGGCGGCGTGCCTGGTCTTCCTTATCCCGTTGCATCTGTTCTTCCAAACGGTGGGCCTGCTCCTCCTGGCGGCGGGCCTGCTCCTCCTTGTCCCGCTGCAGTTGCTCTTCCAAGCGGCGGGCCTGCTCCTCCTGGCGGCGGGCCTGCTCCTCCTGACGGCGGGCCTGCTCCTCCTTGTCCCGCTGCAGTTGCTCTTCCAAGCGGCGGGCCTGCTCCTCCTGGCGGCGGGCCTGCTCCTCCTGGCGGCGGGCCTGCTCCTCCTGGCGGCGGGCCTGCTCCTCCTGGCGGCGGGCCTGCTCCTCCTTGTCCCGCTGCAGCTGCTCTTCTAAGCGGCGGGCCTGCTCCTCCTGGCGGCGGGCCTGCTCCTCCTGGCGGCGGGCCTGCTCTTGGAGCATTGCCATTAGGGCCGTGATATCTGGAGCTGCTGCCGATGTGGACGGCGTGGTTTCCATAGCTGGTTGCTGATCTTCCGATGTAGGCAGTTGTGCACTTCCAAATCGCCTCTGATCAGCCTCTTGCTGGCGCTGACTCCTAGTTCGGATACCTTCCGTGTCTTCCTTTGGTAAAACCGGCATACTTTAATCTCACTTCTGACACCAAATTGTTACGAGCTGGGTATTAAATAAATTAAAGTACTCGATTAATTACCAAAAATAACACAATATTTATTAAGAACACTTTTTAAAATAAGAAATCACTAAATCACTCGTTAGTCGCACTAAAGATCTCTTCGATGTTTATCCGCTGTATCGTGAAACAATACTGTCCCTACGGCCAACACGTTCCGCTTTTATATGGCCGTGGAAATTACTCGAAACTACGAAAATATTCGATCGATGTCTCTAGGCTAAATAGATTACTCTAGAGCTGCTTGTAGCGCCATCTAGCGTCGAGTAATCGTCATAATGCACACAGTTGCGCGCTTTCCGACACTAGATGGCGTTGTCCTCGACAGTTCTCGATTCTTCTAGTGGACACTAGATTCATCTGGTTATGGCGCAACAATATATACAACATCCCAACATCAACTGTTGGCAGCGGCACGCCAGGCATGATCACCTCGCCTGGTCGGAGGATCCTCCCTTTGTGTTGGAGGGACATGATACCCGTTCCTCCACAATACATGATTTGACAGTTGGCTAGACATGTTAGTGATACATAAAAAAACAACGCAGCTTTAAAAAAAAAAGAAGTGTGTGGAATAGTTACCAAGGTAAGCTCTGAGGCGATGTAGAAAGGAGGCGGCTTTCGCTCGTAGCAGCGTAGAGGCGTAGCACAGCGCGGGCCGGGCCAGGGCGGCCCGCCTCAGGGCCGCGCGGGCCACTGCGCTACTGTCCAGCGCGCCGCACATGTACAGCTCGCGCTCGATGCTCACTTGCTACGGGACAATTGCACAACTCACTTTGTACAAACTTATTGTATATCTTTATTTTAAGACAACGTTCGCGTCAAGAAAATAGTGACGCATTAATAGAGTGCCACATCCTCACCGATCAGGTTTCAATATTTCATTCGAAATGATAATTTATCTGGGCGTGGCTAGTAAGAGGGCGGGGCTTAATGGATATTTGGGCACATCTGCTTCGGTGGCGCAGTGGTAGCGTATGCGACTGCTGTGCTTGAGGTCGTACCGCGGGGATCAGCTAGTATATCACTATTTTCTTAAGGCAAATAGCCAGTAAAACTAGTCACTTAGGCCACACCTAATACTAGTATGTACTGTACTTTTTTTTTCAATCAAATAGTGATAATTATAGCTAGTATAATTATCACTATTTGATTGAAAAAAAAAGTTTGCAAAGTTGCATGGAAAATTTATCAGAACTATAATGAAAGTAACGGTTAATTCTAAGAATATCTATAATATAATATACTAGCGACCCGTCCCGGCTTCGCACGGGTGCAATGCTGATACTAAATTAAATACACTACAGAAAAACTATGAACGTTGTATATAAAAACATAGCGGCCCGCTCCGACTTTGCACGGGCATAAAATAGAAACCTCTAAAATTAGCAATGTTGCCTTAGTATATGATGCATGTATTATACATATAAACCTTCCTCTTGAATCACTCTATCTATTGGAAAAAACCGCATCAAAATCCGTTGCTTAGTTTTAAAGATTTAAGCGCGCATAGGGATATAGGGACAGAAAAGGTGACTTTGTTTTATACTATGTAGTGATAAAAAGAAATCTTATACTTGCTTTATTTAATAGTATTATTTAAATATTTTTCCCCTATACCAATTAGTAGCCAAAACTGTAGTGCTTCAATTTAATGATGAAATAGTTCAAATCAAATGTAAGTACCTTAGTGAAGTCCTCGTCGGGCCAAGGCCACCCATTGTACATGACGTCTGGCGAGACCACCTCAACCAACAGTAGGGCTAAAGATTTATTGCCCTCGACCACCCCTCGGTCGCCGTCCTAGAAAACGTTTAATGTGATACATATTTAAAACTTTACAAAACGTTTGTTAAACATCCTTGTGATTACAAAAATACACTTTAAAAAAATACCTAAGAATAAGCATTTAACTCGATGTTTATGTGCCTATATGATATGATATACAAAAAATCAACTGCACGTTTGGCCTAGTGGTTAAGCGGTTGCCACGCCGTTCCCTACTTCGCCAAGTGTTGTGGGTTCAAATCCCACATGGACTAACACTTTATGTGATGCACAACTTGTTGTTCTAAGTCAGGGTGTTCGTTGTGTCCTTTTCATGTGAGTTGGTAGTCCCCCGTGACACAGCAATTATTCCTAGTGCGGGCGTTGCCTTATAAAAAAAAACATTATTAGATATAACATTATCAACCACGTGTGGGGAAGTTCTTACCATACAAGACATAAGAGCACCCATCAACAGTTCAATATTAGTGGTCAGTATAGGTGGTATGTCGTTCGCATCCGAACTGTCTTGCTTACGAACTCCTTTACCGATGATGCCTGCGTGGAACACTGATGTATGGCTTTGTGTTAGTTGCGTTATGGGACCCTGAAAATAATAAATAATATAAAATAAATGAACAAATAATTCGTACATCTAACACACAACGCCATCTAGCCTCAAACTAAGCAAAGCTTATACTGTGAAAGCTAGATTGACTGATAGAATATTTATACATATTATACAAAGGAAACATCTAAACCCCGAAACAAATATATCATACAAACATTTGGTTCGACTCGGGTATCGAACCCGATAGGTACCTCAAGCACAGCAGTCGCATACGCTACTACTGCGTCACCAAGACAGTAAAAGAAATTTGGTTGATAAACATTTGGTTTGACAATCAAATCAAACATAGCTCACTTAGGACCCATAATATTTTATCTGTGGTGCTTCCCGGTTTGAAAAAGGTGTCTGCCTATTTTGACTTTATTTTGTCGCCCGCTTTTACTCAGGAGGGAAGTGGACATATATTATCAACGCCTCCAGTTTTCTTCGGATTAATTTCGTTGCGGGTTTCAAGACATTTTAATTTTTCCCGGGACTTCTCGTGTGAGATAACTCGGTGTGTTTGTAGGTCACTGGTAGGATCCTGGTGTACAGGAGTTACAGTGGTGGGCGTGTGGGTGGGATTAGTCTCACTAAACATTTGGTAATCTGTACTCTTTAGTCTTTGTCTAAAAAAAAAACAATCTATAATCGTGGCATAAACTTGGCATTGCTGCATTCATTTTTTTTTTGTCGATGTGGAAAATCTCTGTGGATCCCCAGCTCCTCGGGGACTGAGGAGCCAGGTATGTGGTAAGTCCACTAAAAACCACCCCAGCGGCCGGTCTCAGGCGCCCTGCTCTGGGGAGGACCTGGACCAAGTTATTTCAGGTCCTACCCAGGAACGACACCGCGTCTGTTTGACTCTATCCTGCAGGAAGTCCCGACCGCAGTTTCGCGGCCAGGACGCCCCTCTATCGCTGACCGCATCATTGCTGTCCTAGTATTTTCTCTCAGAACCCATTCGTTTTCCTATAAAACTACCTTATATCTATATATATATATATATAAATATCAATTACCTAAACTGATACTCACATGTTTCTGATTGAAATGTATCAATAAATCGCCATTGTTCCACTTGTTCATAGCAGTGAGTATATTCGGTATGACAGGCCGACTGCCAAAGGCCAGGTCTTCCCGAAACATTGCCGTTTCTAACAGTTCTCTCATAGCTAACGACCTGGCGAGATGTGTGTGGACACACTGCTTGTGGAGTAAACGGCAAGCGATAGTCACGGAGCGGAGTTTTTCGCTCGTATCTGTGAAATAAATAAATCATTATTTGATTTGACTAGGTCTTAAAACAGGATAGTCAAAAAAGAATGTATTTTCATTAATTAAGGTTTAATTTTTTTTTCTGTGAAACCCATTTGGACCCAGGACAGAATCCTTGTTTCTTCGTGATATCAGATTGATTTACATTGAATTGGAAGAATTTACTTAATTATTATTTATTTTTTCAATTGCTATGAGCCAAAAGACCTTTTATCATTACTAAACAAATTCTTCTTTATTGGAACATTATTTCCTACTATACAATGTATATACTACTATATAACTGCCTCATTGGTAAAGCGGTTGAAGTATACGACTGCCAATCAAGAGGTCTCGGGTTCGAATTCCGGGTCGGGCCAAAAGTGTTATTGAGTTTTTCTGATTATAGAAATACTTAATAACAGCTACGAGTTTCGAAGTTGGGGTTTGAACCTCCATGCCTCGGAGATCACGTAAAGCAATCGGCCTTGCGCCTGGTCTCTCCCCAGTCGTGTCAGTTAACCGTCCCTTCGGATTATGAGAGAGAGGGAACAGAGAGTGCACCTATGTTTGCGCGCACACACTTGTGCACTATAATATCCCCTGCGTAATTGGCTGGTCTCCATTGAGATTAGCCGCCATGGCCGTAATCGGCTAGGAGACCATCATTGCTTACTAACTTTAGAGCAAATCTTTGCTAGTGTTAAATTAGTTTTCCCATTCCCTATGTTCTTGAGGATTTAAGAGTTTCAAGAATAAAATTGTCTGTGTTATGCTTACCCGTTAAATGTATGCATCTAAAAAAATACTGAACAGTGGCTCGTACTACTTTCAATATATCTTCCACAGTCGGTGCAGGTCCATTCGCCCCAGACATGTCGACTCGGTCCAAAATCTGAAACAAAACTTTAAAATGAAATATCTTAGACTACCCGCTTTTCACTGCAAAATTTTAAAGTAAAAGGAGACGGAAGCAAGTAATTAGAAGTCTCCTGGCCTTCTCTCATTAGACAAATCAAATATATTTGACCAACGAGCGCGTTCGTTGTGCTATAGTTCATGATGTGGTATTTCAATTAAAAAAAAATTCAAAAAAAAAAAACAAAATTGTAGGTAGAGAATCACTTGCAAGTTGTCTAAAGGGCAGGTGAGTGTAAGTACCTCAGCCAGAGCGTGGCAGGTGGGCATCTCGTCCAGGCAGGCCAGCGTCGAGGGCCGGCGCGGGCGCAGCAGCGACGCGCAGTGCTGCAGCGCCTCGCCCACGCGGTACAGGTTCGACTCCAGCGCGCGACTGAACGGGCGGGTCGACAGGTGGGCGACGCGACCTGAGTTCTCCCATCTACAGGAAAAAATAACAAAAATACAACATACTATCACTATCAAAAATTTAAACTTCAATTATTTTTTTCAGTAAGGAAACAATTAACCCATAAATACAAAGGAAATATATTCTTAAAAAAAATACAAATTGAGAACCTCCTGGCTTGAAGTTATTCAATGGCTAGTAAACCCTTAGAATTTGGATTCAAACGACACGCTGTAACATTAAAACTCTTATTTACTTTTAAATATGGCTCACGACATCACAAATCAAAAGTTTTTAAATCTACTGCTCGATATAAGCCTCTCTTTCGAAGAGGTTTTAACCTACATAGTTTCCACCCTAAGTCGCCTCTTACTACGCCTATGAACGTGCGCGCAAAAGAGATGGAAACACTCTGTGTTCTCACTCCGTCACCACACGGACAAATATATTTTTTTTTTTATTGAATAGTGGGCAAACGAGCAGACGTACACCTGATGGTAAGCGATTACCGCCGCCCATGGACACCCGCAACACCAAAGGCGTCACAAGTCCGTTGCCGACCTTTGGAGGATGGGAAAGGGGATAGGGGGAGGGGTTGAGGTATGTGCCTCCGGTATCCTCACTCACTCGGCGAAACACAGCGCAAACGCTATTTCACACCGGTTTTCTGTGAGGCCGTGGTATCACTCCGGTCGAGCCGACCCATTCATGCCGAAGCATAGCTCTCCCACGGTAATATTGGTCACTAAACTTACCTTAATAATTTTATAATATTCAAACAGAAATAATGAAGATACGTCTTCTGCTCATTCGGGATGCTTCCATTGATGAAGCAACTTTTGATCTCATTATCAGCCAACATGGCGTCCCTCAAGGCATATTCCACACCGGTCTTTATAAGGTTCTGGTACCTATCAGTGTCCAGGCTTATGTCGCAAGAGTCATTGGGTACGTGCATTTTGATAGTGCCGGATACAATACGAACTAGTAACGCTAAGATCGACTCGTCTCGTGAATGTTGAAGTAAATAACTGATCGTGCTCACAAATTCCGAGGGCAGATTGCTACCTGAAAATATACAATATATATAAATCGACAAAAGCGACACTATGCGGACAGTAAAGGAAACTTAACTTTCAAATATGTAAACGAAATTACCTCTTGAATTATGATATTTTTTAATATGATAAAAGTTAAAATATGGGTTCCGGTCTATCATTAATGATCGAATATGTTGAAAGGTCATAAGATCTTCGAGGCCGGCCATGTATTGGAGGTTGAAGAGATAAAAAATTAAGAAATTTTAGGGTGTGATTACTAGCAAAATTGTCGCACAAACTAAAATATCCAATGTTTACGACTTGAAAATAATTAATAATTAGTTATGTAAGTAGGTGTAAATTCTCCTGAATGCAACAAATCAGAAACTAGCAACTAATAGATTGAAAGATAGACTGTATTAATTACAAAACTTGGTAATTTTCACTACTAATATTATTGATTATTTCTAAACACTCAAAACTCATATTAAAGTTTTCTTCTTTACTGCGTTTATACACTTTTGACATGACAGTACAATTAAAAGAAAGAAATATAAAATTCGACCGCGTCTCGGCAAAATTAGTGTAGGACGTCCACAAGACAGGGGGAGTGATGATCTGCGCAAAACGGCTGGCACGACCTAGATGCGAGACAATCGAACCAAGTGAAGAGGCCATGTTTAACAGTGGACTGGAATAGTATTATCAAAACTATCTAAACTAAAATTATTTGTATTTTTGAAGAAACCCGAGTTATTCGTACTGAGAAAGGCATCAAATATTTGACATAAAAGAATGTATTGTACGGGAAAATTTAATCTGTACTAATATTATAAAGCTGAAGAGTTTGTTTGTTTGCTTGAACGCGCTAATCTCAGGAACCGCTGGTCCGATTTAGAAAATTCTTTCAGTGTTGGATAGACCATTTATCGAGGAAGGCTATAGGTTATATATCATCACGCTAATACTAATAGGAGTGGAGCACCAATGAAGAATGTTTCAAAAACAGGGGAAAATTATCACACTACTGGCAATAGAAGACGCAAACTAGGTTGCGTCTTCTATCTAGTTGTTATATAAAATAATATAATAAAATTGGCAAATCGGTTTCAGCTATTTACGAGTTTTTGTAAGAGTGCCGAGCAGCAAAAGATGTTTTCTGAAGTCGGTTACAAAGTAATAGATAATTGTACTTACCAATGACAATAAGAACTCTCGCTAGACAGAACTTCTCATACTGGCTTCCATCCAACAGTTTATTCCTTACTATATGAATTTCTTCGACAGCGCTCGATATCAAAGGTATCGTTTTATCGCGATGTAAGCTTTCATATTCCAACTGTTGTAGTAGATTTGCTGGAAAGGAAATTAATAAATAAATAATAATAAATAAATATTCCGGACATCTAACACACAACGCCATCTAGTCCCAAGCTAAGCAGAGCTTGTGTTATGGGTACTAGACAACTGATATAAATACTTAAATCCTTTTTTTTATAAATACATATATATTATACATAGAAAAAACCCAAACTCCGAAACCAATATTTTCAGATTATACAAACATTTGGTCCGACCCGGGAATCGAACCCGAGACCTCAAGCTTAGCAGTCGCATACGCTACCACTACGCCACCGAGGCAAATTCTTTCTCAATCTACAAGAAGTCTTCTTATTAAGTCGGAAATGTCGTTTAATTAGGAAACGAAACTCTGTGAAGTGATTTGGGTATGTCTTGATTTCGTTAATGATACAAATTCCTTCTCTCTCTAAGGTCTCTAAACAATCATTATTGAAACATTAGGGGGCGTAGAAATAAGTGAAATTGACTGTACAGTGTACCTAGTGGTTTAAACAGACGCTACGTATAGTGGGTTCAAATCACGCTTGGGACAGCACTTTGTGTGATCCACAAACTCTAATTCTCCTAATTTTTATACGCTTCATTTGTCTTTATCATTTTTTTATTTGCATTCCATTTCATTACACATAATTGCATTTTCTGATATAATATGAACACCAATGTTACCATTTTCAAACAAGTATTAAATAGTATTTACAAGACTGTCTTTGTACTAACATTATTGAATAGGGGGCAAACGAGCTGATGTATCACCTGATGGTAAGCGATAACCTCCGCCCATGGAAACTCACGCCAGGGGTTGGGATATGAGCCTCCGGTATCCTCACTCACTCGGTAAAACACAGCGCAAGCGCTATTTCACACCGGTTTTCAGTGAGGCCGTGGTATCAATCCGGTCGAGCCGGCCCATTCATGCCGAATCGTACCTCTCCAACGGTAAATACTTGAAATTAATTTGTAAACACAACAATCTTACACCTATCTTCGTTTTATTCACAGTACCGGTATGACCGAGCTTTATTCGGTATATTTTTGGTAAATTTTCTTAAAATGAATCCTAAATTTCATGAAAATCATTGAAACCGTTACCGAGATTTAGATTATAATACAAGAATTGTGCGTTTAAAGGTATTAATTAAAAAAAAAAATTTGGTACATATTTAAAAAAAGTAGTTTATCTATACAAATAAATAAAATTGGAGTGTCTATTTGTAATATTAAAATAACCGCTTATTACTACATGCCTATTAATGTATATACGGTACACATACCAAAATACATATTTATAAAAAATTTGTCTGTCTGTCTGTTTGTTCCGGCTAATCTCAGGAAACACTGGTCCGATTTGAAAAATTCTTTCGGTGTTGGATAGTCCATTTATCGAGGAAGGCTATAGGCTATATATCATCACGCTACTACTAGGAGCGGAGCACCAATGAAGAATGTTTCAAAAACGGGGGAAAATTTTCACGCCACGGGCAATAGGAGACGCAAACGAGGTTGCGTGGGTCAGCTAGTAGTAAATAATATTGACATTTCTGTAACGTTTATAAGAAATGTTTCATTACTCTGATAAAGTTGAACACATAGACAATTTTTCTTAATACAAAGAAAATATATTTGTCAGCTTCCTTGATTTCCAAAAAGTGAAACTATCTAATAGAACCGCTATTTAAAACTCAAAGTTAGATTACTCACCGACGAGTAGCCTACAGTAGGCGTGTTTGGGGTGGTTGCTGGTGGGGAGGGCGTGTCGCAGCAGCAGCATCAGGCAGCGAATGTCAGCGCGAAGCAGTAGGGCCACCAGCGGGCCAGGACTCACCTCGGCCCACAACACGCTCTTGTGCTGAGACAGGCACACCACGCAGAGACGCTCTATCACCTCGTCCGTCACTGTCACATAACACATTTGGAATACTTACATATCATATAAATTAATAAAATTGTATATCTTCATGCGATTCTGAGGATTAATCTTTCTCTAAGAATAGGATCAAATGCATGCGATCAGTCTGATCAGATCAAGACGTTACGAACCACAAAACCGTATCGAGCTTAGTAAAAAAGGTATCTATTTCTCTCTACTCCGTCACAACAGACAAATATATTTTGATATACCAACTAGTTGTCTTCGCAAACGTTGTTTTGCCATGTATATTATTTCTAGGAAAAATGTTATAAAAATAACATAAAAAAAATCTTGTAAGAACTAAAGTTTCTAATTTATAATTAAAAAATAGGGGTTGATCGTAGAGGGGTGAAAATTTAGCGATGTATGCTGTATCATAAAAAAAATAAAAACAAAAATTTTTTTCCAAAAAAAGAAAAAGAAAATTAAGGGTGGACCACCCTTAACATTTAGGGGGATGAAAAATAGATGTTGTCCAATTCTCCACCCTAGTCAATATGCACGCTAAGATTCACGAAAATCGGTCGAGCCGTTTCAGAGTAGTTCAATTACGCACACCGTGACACGAGAATTTTATATATTAGAGATATTTACGTATTTAACATATCATCTTACATGCATATTATATATTATTATTTTTTATGATTTGTAAATGAACTGCAAAACTGCTAATTGAACAAGTTGTTAAAAAATTCTGTAACACTAACACAGGTCGACGGGTAGAAAATGATGAATTTGCTACTAAATTTTTAGATACACATACAAACAAAATTAAAAAAATAAATAACAGAAAAACAAGAGAATATCGTCAACCTATAATCGAAATGCAGAATATGATAAATATTAGGTTAAAGTAAATAATCTTACAAGTTTGTTCGATGTCTTGCGTGAGTGCTTTCAGTACTATATCAGATTTGGATGCCAGAGTCAACAAATACGGAATCACTTCTCTCTTCTTCTCATTGTCACTGTCTTCTCTAAGCGCTTCCTGAAACAAATTCCAATTTTCGCTGTGAAATAATGGTCAGTGGTTGCGGACGTGGCGATGCGTGACCACGGGTTCTAATTGTCCTTACTTAATTTTTGTATTCAAATTAAAATAAGTAAATATTTTATGAATAATCATCTTTTTGTTTAAAAACTCCATATTAATATTATAAATTCGAAAGTAATTCTGTCTGTTACACTATCGTGGCTAAACCACTTAACAGATTGGGATGATATTTACAATTAATATCCTTTGATTCTTAAGAAACACATAGAGTACTATTACCGTGGGAGAGCTAGGTTTCGGCATGAATGGGTCGGCTCGACCGGAGTGATACCACGGCCTCACAGAAAACCGGTGTAAAATAGCGTTTGCGCTGTGTTTCACCGAGTGAATGAGAATACCGGAGGCCCGTGCCCCAACCCCTCCCTCCATCCCCTTTCCCATCCCCCAAAGGTCGGCAACGCACTTGTGACGCCTTTGGTGTTGCGAGTGTCCATGGGCAGCGGTAATCGCTTACCATCAGGTGATACGTCTGCTCGTTTGCCCACTATTTAATAAAAAAAAAAGCGAACCGATCATATACATACAAAAAACATACACGTCGACGGTGACGCTGGTAAAACCTAGTAACTAAATATTACATATTTAATTGTACTATATTTACTATTTCGTTTTTTAAGCTTGTCTTGAACAGTCGGTCAATATACTCTTAGGAGCTATCAGATACATACATGGAACAAATGGAGTAAGGCCACTCGCACATGGTGTGTAGCAGGCGGGTGGTTGGCGAGGTGAGCCAGCACAGCGCGGGCCGCGTCGGCTCCCAGCTGCAAGGCGCGGGGAGCAACCAACGCAGGCTCAGCGCGTCCCACCCAACCCACAGCCCAGGAACACGCTCTTGAACCTACAAGTCAAATGTTTTTTTTTTTCTTTTAATAATAATTTTATTCTCAAAAAGTAGGCACAATTGGGTTCTAAATAAATGAAAACACAATAAGTTACACAAATAATTTCAACACATCACATCAAAAGCTTAGGCCTCCCGTTAAAAAGGCCTACTATCCCACCCAGGCTAGGTTCATAATCATCAATTTGACATTGGTGTTTTCTATGTATAATATGTATGTGTTTGTGGAGGACAGAGTGTCATGTCCTTCCAACACAAAGGGAGGATCCTCCGCCTCCGGCCAGACGAGGTGATCATGCCTGGCAGGCCACAGCCCAACAATTGATGTTGGGATGTTGTATATATGATAATCGGCGCGAGAACTTCTATTGCGTGATTCAGGATTGGCAGTTTCTTCGTTTGGTACGGTACTCCGTAGTTCAGTGTAACATTTAAAGTGTTCAAAATATCTTAACTATCAGTTGTCAATATTGTATTAACGAATAGTGTTCTTATTAATGTTCTCGAATAGTTTGTTCAATGCTATCTAAGTATGCATGCAAACAAGTTAAAAATGTCTTTACAATAAAGAAAAAACAACGTTATTGCCTGTAGCTAAAGTGTACTTTGCAGTGAAATAGTTAATATTAAATGTTTGTTTCCTTTTTTTCATTGAATAACTATCCCCGTTCATTTCTCGCATAACTTAACTGACAGTCTTTTGCTCCAGACTGTATTTTGTTATGGATGTTTTTTCTACAATAGAAACATAGTTTAGTATTCTAACAATATCTAAATGTTACCAGGCGCTCCTAGCCCAGGTGCACTGGGTGATTCGAGACAATTACCGAAGGTAAGCAACGCCAGGGCGGTCAGTGCCTGGATGGGTAACCGCTGGTGGCATGATACCATGAGCGTCTCCGTGATTCGGAGGTCACGTTAAGCAGTCGGTCCCGGTTGTTATCGTAGGATAACAATCGTCAAGCTTAGTTGGAGGCCTTTGGCATCTTTAAAACATCCAATGGAAAGATTACATAGCCACAACGTTGTCTTGCCAGTCTCAAACTCGGCCAGCGTGTGGACGGATGGCCTTAACCCTCTCCTGAAAAGAGACCCGAGTCCAACAGTGGGACATTATGGGTTTGTTGATGATATAAATGTTATACTGAGATGAGGAGTATGGATGCATTGCAGGTATTTTGATGAGAGAACCATTTCAATTTTATTGGAAACGGATTACAGAGCGACACTTTGTTTGCTCATATTTATGTAATTTTGATTAATTTGAGAGCACAAATCAGTATGACTGCTGACTGTACTAGATCTTACCTAGCATCATATCAATGCACTTTGCTCTTTCTTCCGAATTCAAGAGAGTCAAATTCTGTGTTGTAATGTCGAGTAAAATCCGGACTGGATCAGCATTTTGAAGTGCTGTATCTGTAAAAATAATTATCTATTTAGTAGCACAGAAAGCTCATACTAAATATTAAATATCATCATACGGGTGTCCAAGGGCGGCGGTAATCGCTTACCGTCAGGTGATACGTCTGCTCGTATGTCCATATTCAATAAAAATAAAATATACTATGGACCGGTCTACTTTGTATATTGTTCTATTAATATTTTCTCATCTGCAACTTCAAAAAGCAGTCGTATCGCCTGATGGTAAGCGATGACCGCCACCCATGGACACCTGCAATACCAGAGGTGTCACACACACACATACACACTCTTTTCTTGATGGTTGTTAATACCGTCCGGTCCGGGAATACCACAGGCCACAGTTCATTCCTCAGTTTTGTTGTGCGAGGCAGAAAGTTCCTAGAAAACCGCACAGTTGTGGACTGCCAGCCATATAAGTGATGGGGATGAAACTGCTGTCGCATAGGACGATGGCCAAAAGAGGTGGCAAAAATCAGTCCGAACAATTCGTCAGAGCGGTCCCAACAGAAAATGTGGTAGAAGACAATAGATAAATTTAAATTAGCAATAAGTACACTAGAGTAATTAATAAATAAAGTTATTCCTGTTGTATAATTGCGATATGAAAAAGTATTCTATGATCTAAGGACACTTCACTTGAAATTGTAGCACTATGATGAATAAATGATTGTAAATTTGGAGCATTTCAAACTTTTATTTTGAATAACATAAAATGTGGTTTCTTCTGCTGTTTGTTAGATTAGACCTTTTAAACTTCTCAACAGATTGTAATACACAGCAATGGATAAAGCAACCCAAGAGGAAGGTTCATATGTGTAATTTATGCATATTATAATACTGAAAATTTAAGAATTTAAAGATGTCAGTGCGAAACCCATCCAGATTTGCTAGTAATAAAATGAACTAAATAATTACAATTCAGTTTATAACACAAAGTAAGGATATATTGACTGCACGGTTGGTCGAGTGGTGTCAGTGGTCGCCATGCCGCTTGCTACTGCGCCAAGTGTCGTGGGTTCAAATCCCTACAACACTTTGTGTGATCCACAAATTGTTGTCCCGAGTCTGGATGTTCTTTGTGTCCGTTTCATGTATGTTTATAAAGTGCACCACGACACAGGATATTTATTCCTAATGTGGGAGAGGTCTTTTAAAAAAAATAAATAAAAAAAAAATATGGGCTAATGGATGTTCTTGTATTAAATCATTCAACACTTACTTGGTACATTGGACTTCTTTGTAGCAATATCCATGATCAGATTGATACACCAAGGTGCTATAAATGGTGCCCAAGCCTGACCAAGGCTGCATAACTCTGGACCTATCATGTTTACACTTTCCAATGAACCATTACCCATGTCTGTCTGAAATAGAAACAATATATATAAGTAAAATCGCTATTTTGGACCTGTCAACATTTTAACACCAGCCACGGATTGATCATTGCTTAGATCCTAATGTTGCATTCTGAAAACTTGTCAAAATAGACTTGTCAGGTAATGTTGTATAAGCGACAATATATTTATTTTTAGTTTATCGCCTTCAATGAGTGTCTCCTTAGAAAGGAGTTTTTATAAACAAGAGGTTGAAATATGGATTGATTAAAGTTTTCCTTCTCTTTACGGTGCTTTGACCTGCTTATTTGTCCCCATTAACCCATTATAACACCACCCATGGGACGAATGGATATGGTTGTCACCAGATCCATTCATCCCTCCGTATGTTTTTTTTAATTTATTTAACTAAGAAAAACAGTATATATTAACAACTTTGAAACACTCACAAAGATAGTCTATACGGCTTTACAAAAAAAGGTTTGTTTTGAAAGGATTGGCAAGGTATATAACATATATCATCAACAATAAACATTAATCTGTACCTCATAGTCACTTTGGTTGATAGACATGTTAACAGCATCGTGAAACACCATGGCGAAATACTCTAATACAGCATCTCTGGCCGCTGGGAAGTTCTTCAGAAGATTAACACCAGTTTTAGTCAAATCAGGAGCATTTTGAGCATTCCTTCTCGAGACGCCGTAAATAAAGTTATTTAGATCGGCTGATAATACCGTGGATTTGTTTTGGGAATTCATAGTAATTCACAATAATATTAATACTATTAAAAAAACATAACAAACAGTTCACTACAACCACAGCAAGCAACTGACAACAGACTGGATCAGTGTTACCAACCGGGTCTTCTCAGAAGTTACCTAAATTATTAAAAAAAATTACCTTTTTGTGTAAAAAGTAACTTTCATTATGATTTTTGATTTACAACAAAAAATGTTTCCCATAAAAATCGATAGTTTGACTAATAGATTTCAGATCGCCATCCTTGTTGGTTTGACCAAAAACTCTTAGAGTATTTTCCTAGCCAAACCAGATCGGCGCTAGGTAAAAGTAGGAACAATAATAAAAATTGCCAAAAATTGAAAAATAATGATATTAATTAATAACAAACCAAAAAGTAAATGGCCAGAACCTTAAACATAGTAAGGTTCTGGCCCAAGTAGTTAGTTTTAGTAGGTATTAAAAATTACATAACACCACGTGATTCACTTTTGTAAGAGTAATACCAATGACTCAATACTTAATCGTATATCAGTCGTCAGTGGTGGTACTAATTAGTTTTAATGATTTCATGATCACTGTTCCTTGATTTAAAAAGGTATTAAGACAAACTCACAAATGCACAGTAATGTGTAGGTTAGTGTATCTACACAGGTAAGTATACCAAGCGTTCAATAAATATCTATATACCTACAATATCTTATGTTTTCAACAAACAATAAAACTAACGAATCCCGTTCCCTTCAAAATTTGGAGGGAATCTTTAGTTTTGTTGTCTATCATTTGTAACTGCCTATGCAGGCAGGTGGCAATAACGACATGAACGACACCAAAAAACGAACAAGAAGTTTTGAAATTTTACAGCCTTCCATTTCATGTTGCTTTTAAAATGTTACATGAATGTAAGGAATTAAGTTAATTTAACTAATTTCGCAAAGTCACCTAAAAATAACCTTTTTATTAGTGTAAAAGTTACCAACAGAGTTGAAAATCACTTAAAAGGTACAAAAGTAATCTTCTGGTAACACTGGACTGGACAATAATGACATTACATTAGTGACAGCATTTCACGTTTTAATGACAGCTACAGCTAGTGTTTCGTCATACTTTGAAAACTTAACCCCAACTTTTGGTCATCCACATTTTAATTATTTTTTTTTGGGAGATCGTTTTTTGTTTTTTCAGAAGACGGTCCCCATTTCATGTCATCTACATTTTATATATTTTTTATCATTAATTTCATCACGACGACTTGAAGACTCGAAGACTTGATAATTGAAGACGATAAATACTTGACATTGGCAGAAATATCTGATCCTAGTGATCCGGCTGGTTGCCATTCATCAAAAAAAAAAGAAGAAATATTTTTTATCATTAATTTCATCACGACGACGACTTGAAGACTCGAAGACGCATAATTGAAGACTATTATGGAGGGTAGAGATAAGGAGTATCATCTGTGTACATGAAAAGAGTCCGTTGAAATGCATTAAATTAGGGTGGCGCCACATTAGCATCAGAGTAAACTTCTTTAAATCAATACACACACTTTTTCATAAAATTGAATGATAAAAAATCAATAAACGTACTATTCACAGTTCAGAAAATAAAATATATTTACTACATTATTTTGTAATACGCAAGTAGTGACAATAATGTTAAATTTTTTACCTCGGCGTACTTCAATTCGTTCACAATTGCTACATTCATACCATAACCTGTGTCTACACCAGCGCCATTCTGGAAGGTTTTTGAACTGTTATTTACAGCTTATGCTGGACACTTTTTTCAATTTTCTTCTATATAAGATAACACTCCTTGTCTCTACCCTCCATAAAGACTATAAATACTTGACATTGGCAGAGATAGCTGATCCGATTGATCCGGCTGGTTGCCATTTCATAAAACAAACTAACCAACCCCAACTTGATATAAGTTTATATTATGAATCTGAGTATTATCAGTTTTTTTGTAAGTGTATAGAACATATTTGAGATTTCTTGTACGTATGAAAAATTATAGTACTAATATCAGAAAATGGACACATTCAACATATTTTTCTTTTCCTTTCCCTGTTCGTACTTGTGATTTCAGTTACCTTATTTTTACAATTCATACTATAATGCATAGGTACTCTAATAAGAATATCACTTTGGATTAGTTATCACAGTTATATTCGGCCATACAGCGTGGATGTAGGAACTCTGTCTATGCATATATGCTAAGTTTGTAACCATCTTATTTGTATCCTTATGTATGTATGATTGAAATGTCGTACTCAGTAGTGGTATTTATTCTGTGGTGGCAATTGTACACATTTTTTGTCTGTTAGTCATTTAAATTTTGCCGCTCTATCTAACCCCTCTACCTGCTCTACCATTCGTCTGACGACCTCCTACGCCCTCGTTCACAATCATTATTATTGATTGCAGATTTATTTGCCAATGAAATTACAACTTTATGTGTTTAGATCTATAGTACTCATTGCATTAACATTTTCCTATTGTTGTCTGTACTTAAAAAACCCATGATTAGACGCAGATGAAACAAAAATATTTTATGTTTTTTAATTACGTGGTAAGAAAACAAATAGGCGTACCCAAATGGAGATTAAAATTGTTTGTTTTTATAAATTATTTATTATAGAATATCTATTTTAAAAACCCTGTCGCAGTCCACTACTGGACATAGGCGTCTCCAATTGCACGCTACTTGGTTCGCGAACCAAGTAGTCGGTTACGGCCTCTCACATTTTAAAGTAACTTCATGACTCTTTGACAAAACAATTTAAGATGTTTTCAGTGAAAGAATAGCCCATAACGTTTATAATTTTTTATGTAAACTGAGCGAAAAAGTCCATTTATTGTATCTTTGTCTGGTCTGGTATCACTATACCGACATTCACAGCGGTACTTGAGAGCTACGAAGATTTAAAGCGAGCCTCAGACTTGCTTCTTGAAGTCCACAATTGGCTACAGGACTGACATATAATAGCAAGTGCCGCTAAATCGGCCTAAATAACATTCACTCTTCGTTAGAGTAACTGTCCGCAAGCAGGCCGAGGTGGTGGTGCAAGCGCTTATTTCTGCGCAGAAAAGGAATACTGGAATTTCTGCACATGTTTTTTTTTTATTATATAGGGGGCAAACGAGCAGACGTATCGCCTCGTCGATTACCGCCGCCCATGGACACCCGCAACACCGGAGGCGTTACAAGTGCGTTGCCTGCCTTTTAGGAAGGAGTACGCTCTTTTCTTGAAGGTTTGAAGGTCGTATTGGTCCGGGAACACCGCAGGCGACAGCTCATGTCATGGGGTTCTAGGGTTTTCCTTTCGAGGGTGCACCTAACTCCCCCACATCTAGTACCCGAAAAGGCGTGCGGTCCAGGATCAGTCGTTGTTATTCGGGGAGATTTCCGCACAAAAAAGGGTAAGTTTCCGCAAGTAAAACTCGGAGAAAATATGCCGCAGCGTCAGTGTGTGAATCACCGGGGTTAACTTAAAGGCCGGTGGAAAAACCATATCAAAGTAAAACGAGATGATATATCTATGCGGTACAAAGCCTGTACTGGATGCAAGAACAAATGAATGGATTTTGATGAAACTTTACAATAATATAGCTTGTACATCAGAATAACACATAGGCTACAATTCTCCTGCAGTTCTGTGTAGCCGTTTTTAAATACTTCTGTGAGTGTTATTTGCACTTGTTTTGAGTAAAAAATATTAATCCCTTTTATTCATAAACTTTATTTTACTTTAAGCAACGATTCTGTGATATTTTCAACTTTAAACTTACAGCGTTAAAGTTGAAAATATAATTATTATTTTTTCAAAGAGTTGTTGACCTTAACAACAACAATCGTGACGTAAGTACAAGAAGTATAGTGGGTAAGTTACTCGATAAATCACCAGATCTCTGCCAGTGAGTGTCCCGTCAAAGCCGGTACTAACATAATGTTACGAGCTGGGTATTAAATAAATTAAAGCACTCGATTAATTACCAAAAATAACACAATATTTATTAAGAACACTTTTTACAATAAGAAATCACTAAATCACTCGTTAGTCGCACTAGAAGATCTCTTCGATGTTTATCCGCTGTATCGTGAAACAATACTGCCCCTACGGCCAACACGTTCCGCTTTTATATGGTCGTGGAAATAACTCGAAAGTACGAAAATATTCGATCGATGTTTCTAGGCTAAATAGATTACTCTAGAGCTACTTGTAGCGCCATCTAGCGTCGAGTAATCGTCATAATGCCCACAGTTGCGCGCTTTCCGACACTAGATGGCGTTGTCCTCAATAGTTCTCGAATGTTCTCGTATAAACGAGTTCAATCTGGTTATGGCGCAACAATAATTTTAAAAAAATGTAACTACTCGTTTTTTTTACTCTATTTATCACATTATTTTTTACCGTGGGAGAGCCCCGTTTCGGCATTCATGGGCCCGGTTTTTTTTCTTTTTTTTTTTTTTTTTTTAACGTGGGGAATGCATTTAGGCACTTCACTCGCCCACCGCGGGGGCGATGGGTCCGCTTCGTGTGGGACTCCTGGCCTCCGGAGAGGGGGCCAGACTACCCACTAAACCCCACGTGTTCCTCTTCGCCTAGTACCGAGCCGCGAGATACTTTTTGAGTGCTCACCGCGACTCGGCTAGGAGCGCCCTTGCAGGCTCGCCTCGGGGGGCCAGATCGTTGGGGCCCCCCTCACCTTAGAGTTGGTATGCGCCCCCGGAACAACAAGGGCGCATCCGCCACGTGGCTAGGGGCGGCAGGTCCCCCGACCCACCGCCCGTGGCAACTCTCAGTCGGGGCCGCGGACGAACAAGGTTCGCCGGCGACCCCTCGCTGGTGGCCTGCGGGGCGGTTGAGTGAGCCCAGCTCGCTCCCGCTCCCGCAGGGCCTCTCTCTTGGCCGCCATCACCTCGCTTGCAAACGAGGCGATGGCGGCCCAACACCGCTCGCTGCCGGCCATGGCTTCCACGATGGCCGGCAGCGAGAGATCCGTGCCGATGACGCTCGTCAGGGCCGCTCTCTGCTCGTCCCATGCTTCGCACACGGCCCGGGTATGATGGGCCGTGTCGGGGTCGCCGCTGGTGCAATTGCGGCACCGGGGCTCCGTTTCCACCCCCACCACCTCCCACAGGTACTTGGCGAAACAGCCGTGACCCGTGAGAAGTTGGGTGAGATGATACGTGGGAGCCCCATGACCCCCCTCCACAAACTGTCGCAGGACGGGCCGAGCGGCCCTAACGAACGCCGTCGGACTTTCCTCCATTCGGGCAGCCCACGTCCGAAAGAGATCGTCGCGAGCCTCCTGTCTCCAGCGCTCGATCTCCTCCGGAGGCGGGCTACCACCAGCTCGCCGAATCAGGGCACCGTCCTCGTACACCCTTTTGAGGACGCCGGGTGGGCCCGGCTTGACCGAAGTGATACCAAGGCCTCTCAGAAAACCGATGTGAAACAGCGCCTGCGGCGTATCAATGGGCGGCAGAATTCCATGAAAAAAAAACTTTCATGTACATTTACTAAAAAGTGGTTTATTTAAAATTACAAACACTTCTATTTTATTTATTTGTATACATATCACCGTGTATTGACACCGTCTATTTCTGTACACAATGGTTACTAGGGGTGATACAAATGTGTCAGCAAACTCAACACGTTTTTCTCACACGTGATAACTTCAGTTCTGAGAACATTAAGACACACGGTTTTCCTTCTATATTGAACTCTTAACACTGTTGATAGATTTCTAATCACTATCACTATATAAAAAAAAATCACAAATTTTAACAACAAAAAACCGACTTCAAGAACTGGACCAAATTGAAATAGGACCACAAGGGAAGCACCAGCTTTCAAATAAAAAAAAAAGATCATCAAAATCGGTTCACATAGTCGAAAGTTATGAGGAACAAACATAAAAAAAGTACAGTCGAATTGAGAACCTCCTCCTTTTTTGAAGTCGGTTAAAAACAAAGTCGCTTCCGCTGTCTGTCTGTCCCTATAAATGCTTAGATCTTTAAAACTACGTAACGGATTTTAATTCGGTTTTATTTAATAGATAGAGTGATTGAAGAGGAAGGTTTAGATATATATAACACATCTAAGTATACTAATATTATAAAGCTGAAGAGTTTGTTATTTTGTTTGTTTGAACGCGCTAATATCAGGAACCGCTTATCCGATTTGAAAAATTTTTTCAGTATTGGATGGTCCATTTATCTAGGAAAGCTATAGGCTGTATATCATCACGCTAATACTAATAGGAGCGGAGCACCAATGAAGAATGTTTCAAAAACAGGGGAAATTTTTCACGGTACCGGCAATAGAAGACAAAGAGAAATACTGAAAACTTTAGAGGTATCTAATGTGATGTCGTAAATTAACATATTTTTTTGGGCTTACATTGCAAACGCTGGCTGAATCCTACAAAATAGATGGATGGATAGATAGAGCAAAATAACTAAGGACTAAATAAAAACTTTATTGTACAACTTAAAAAGGCCTACAGTAAAGTCCTACAATATAGTACCTATATGCCTACCTCTTGGGGATAACCCACAATAACCCATTTTTATTACTTTATTTTTACGAGAAATAAATGCTTATTTACGAAGTGATTTTTAACTAAGCAATACAGCATTAATCCTTATTCAATTAAGTACCTTAAATACATTGTGCGTTTATTAAAGATCAATATGGCTCTTAACAGTGTGTGATTTAAATGAATATATTTGAAGACATTACAGATTTAAAATCCACGAATCGTGTCGTCGGGTGCATTTGAAATCCACCCGTGCGAAGCCGGGGCGGGTTGCTAGTTATATTTTTAAATATCTTTTGCCTACGGCTCCGCCTTAGCGTGCACAAACGTAAATCAGGCAAAAATTCTAAACAACATTGTTGTGGGTTCTATTGCGGTCATAAAGCCCCCATATAATAGATTGCCTTATATATCTACCATGGACAGACAGCAACTAGTTACGATTTTATTAAATAGAATTGATGATGATAAATCAATTCGTCTAATGATTGCATAAATGTAACATCTTAGAAAACAACTCAAATTATGTAACAGTAAATATAAATGATGAAATTGTTGCGATTATCATTTTGATGATATAGATACATTAGATACGATGACAATGGTAAGAAAAGGTACCTACTTAAAGCTTTTTACAAACCCAAATTCGACACTAGGATATGACGTAAGTACATTCGAGTTAAAGTATTTATATAAGAACCTAGGATAAGAACGGTATTTCAAATGGATAGTTTTAGTCTTTGTGTATTGCGTAGGTAGCTGGGGGATGTTGTAGCTTGAATGCGTGGGGAGGAAGAAAATCAATATTGCGTGCGCACGCGATCAGCGCAAACTCGCCCGTCAACGCTCTGTCCAATACTCTACAAATACACCTACACATTTAGAACAATAACAATTGTTTTCAACCAGCTCCTCTTTATTGTAGTCAAAAGCATTAACTTTTTTTAAATTTGGAATTAGAACGGATATTTTCTTTTTTGTGCTATTGTGACTTTATAGACTTAAATTCGGAGAAGTTTTTAAAGAAATTGCAATTTTTAAATACTTGGTTTAATATGATAGTCAACTTGTTGAATTTCGAAAGAATATTTTAGGAATTGGTCAATTGGTTTCCATCACTGACGAAATATATTTCTAAATATAAATCTAAATATATTTCTATTTTTTTATATACAAATGTCATTGGTTTCCATCCAGCCATATTTATATACTTACGTAATTAGTACCTACACAAAACTAATGGACTTTTAAAACAAGAATTCTTAAAACTTGTTACACAAGCCAAGTTGCAAATCCATTCTAGGGTAAATTGATAAAGAAACTATCCACATATCTGCTGTTTTAACGTGGATACAATAAACCAAGGACTTAGATACAAACTTGTAAGGGCTCCTAAGACCTCTTAATCCGACCCTGTTACAAAATCCATAATAATATTAAAAAAAGTTCGTGAGGTTGTAGAGGGCAATCTCTGAACCTAGAAAATTATTTTACCAATTTACTTTTAATTACGATTATTTTTACCATTACTTCAATTTAATATTAATTCACATTATTTGTTAGTGTTATAGGCTATTAATAACCCGAAAAAATATTACACACAAATGACATATCTACTAACGTGTACAACAGTTATACAGGGTCTGTCGTAAATAATGGATAAGTCGTAAACTGGAGTTGGTCCGGCTATGAGACTATTAGAAAATCGTATCTTTTTGCCAGGGTTTCTAACCGTATGGAAATGGCGTAGACTTTTATGTTTTTTTATAAATTTCGCTACTCTTTGCATTCATTCCGTTGCCATTTCGTTAAATTTAGGTATTTCTGTGTCATTTTTTTGTATTATAGTCTTGAAGATGTGTATTATTTAGTTTTAGTACTGTTTTAGGCGTTTTTAACGTTGGTCATTTTCAAAATTGTCATTTTAAGATTTTTTATGTTTTTGTTTTACTTAGGGTCAACTTTTGATCATTTACTGTGTAAAAAAAAAGTACGGCGCTATAGCTGCCCATGATCTTAATAAATTATCTAGTATGTGTAGATTCTAAAAAGGTATAACAATGCATACTTCACAAGTAATATTAAGCTACATGAGCGAGATCAATATCAAGGTGAGAAAATATTTTTTTCATGTAATGTTGTAAATGGTTATAAAACTTCGTCAGAATGATTTATTTCTGCCAAGATTCTTTACACAAACACTATGGGGCCACTATTAAGGATATTCAAAGAAAACTAGGTAGTTTTTTGTCAAAAAAATTTCATGCCTCCTCATTTCATAAAGGTGTTTAATTTTAAAATTGATGTGCTCTAATAGTTACATGCGACAAACATGTTACAAGTTTATTCGTAAAAAGGATCATCAGGTAAAAAAATGAACAAAGACAGCAATACAAAGGGTCTCCCCGCGTGAAAAGGACATTGTTACTAGGCACACTGCATGATGCACCGTCCCTTTCACACTCACGATGTGTGAAAAGGTTAGCATGCGTTTAGCTAGGGCGCACTCCTGATACATCTCTCAGTGTGATTTTGACCATCGCATGTGCTCTCGTTTTCATTACTGTCGTCAATTTGTTACTGCTTTCTAATATCGGACTTAGATTTTCTTTGTGATTTGGACTTGTTAACCTGGTGATATTGACAACTCAGCTCTCATTTATGGGCATCGTGTTGTGCTATCGATTGCACGTGTTATTTTGGAAAATTTTGTATATCATGCCTCAACAATACACGCCGGCCGAATACGTAAACATGCATTACATTTATGGTTTATGTGATGGCAACGCCAATAGAGCTGCTAGAGTTTATCGGGAAAAATATCCAAATGCCCGGCATCCTGACTATCGTGTCTTCATAAGAGTGCACACAAAATTTTATGGAGTGACGAGTCAACGTGTCGAAAAGATGGTTTTTTGAATCTTCACAACATACACAGCTGGCAACTCGAAAACCCAAGACTTATCCGAGAAGACCGATCGCAATATCAATTTAAAATTAATTTATGGACTGGCATTATTAATGGCAAAATCATTGGTCCATTCGAATTGCCGGCAATATTAAATGCGGATATGTATTTGAATTTTTTAGCAAATACTTTACCTAGTTTACTGCAAGACGTCCCACAAGAGATAAGAAATGAGATGTGGCTACAAAATGATGGGTGTCCAGCACATTACGCTGTTCGTGTCAGGGAACATTTAAATAATACTTATCCAGATAGATGGATAGGGCGATTGGGGCCAATTTTATGGCCTCCACGTTCGCCAGACCTGAACCCCTTGGACTTCTTTTACTGGGGCTGTATAAAAGAAAAAGTATACAGTGAAACAATAAGTTCTGTAGAAGAGTTGCGTGCGCGCATTCAAGTAGCAGCGAGAAAAATTGAAGAAGCCGGTTATGTGCGCCGGATTAAGCGATCGTTTATTAGGCGATGTAGAGCGTGCATAGCTGCCGGCGGAGGACACTTCGAACATTTAGTTTAAGTTGTTGAATAAATATTTTTACGTACTAAAACAACCTAGTTTACTTTTGAATATCCTTAATAGTGACCCCATAGTGTTTGTGTAAAGAATCTTGGCAGAAATAAATCATTATGACGAAGTTTTATAACCATTTACAACATTACATGAAAAAAATATTTTCTCACCTTGATATTGATCTCGCTCATGTAGCTTAATATTACTTGTGAAGTATGCATTGTTATACCTTTTTAGAATCTACACATACTAGATAATTTATTAAGATCATGGGCAGCTATAGCGCCGTACTTTTTTTTTACACAGTAAATGATCAAAAGTTGACCCTAAGTAAAACAAAAACATAAAAAATCTTAAAATGACAATTTTGAAAATGACCAACGTTAAAAACGCCTAAAACAGTACTAAAACTAAATAATACACATCTTCAAGACTATAATACAAAAAAAATGACACAGAAATACCTAAATTTAACGAAATGGCAACGGAATGAATGCAAAGAGTAGCGAAATTTATAAAAAAACATAAAAGTCTACGCCATTTCCATACGGTTAGAAACCCTGGCAAAAAGATACGATTTCCTAATAGTCTCATAGCCGGACCAACTCCAGTTTACGACTTATCCATTATTTACGACAGACCCTGTATAGTCCATTATATATAAGTTGACATGTCCCGTGTATCAATCCATAACCTAACTAGCTGATTTCTTAAAATTCCTAGAGGACTATCTCTATTACAAAAATGATTCATTTTGAAATTTTTGAACTGGTGTCTTGAACGGTAAATAACCAAACCTGCTGAATTCACAATTCCAAGTTCTTAGAACTAATATTAGCCGGTAAATGAAAATGTCTCTCATCTTTCTTATCGTACATTTCGGTACATCATAAACCATAGCCGTTCAGATGATTTTAAAGTATTTTTATTTGGTTGAACGCGCTAATAAACTTTTGTTTTGAATTGAAAAAATAATTTAAGTGTTAAGAAGTTCATTTGTAAAGGAAGTCTATTTAATGATACCTATAACAGGAGGATATAATCAATGGGACTCCGAGTATCAATAAAAGATATTGTACTTAATAAAACGCTGAATATTTATTTCTTTTGAGAATCGCTAACGAAGTTGCGCAGGTCAGCTAGTAGAATGATTTAGACAGTTATTTTCAACTAACTATTGCCCGCGGTTCCGCCCGCCCATGTGGACGTTGCTTATTGCAAGTAAGATTAAAACTATCTTCATGCAAAATTGTATTAAAATCGGTGTAGCGGTTTAGCCGTGAAAGTGAACAGATAGACAGACAGAGGTTTGAATTTATAAATAAAAAAGTATCTATTGATTAAATAAGTAGTCCAAAATAGTATTTCCAAAAAAAAATGTCTTATTGAACATGATTTTATTGATACCATAACGCATTATTTAAAAAATGAAATTGTTAAATATTAATAGTAAGACAAACATAAAGTACAGCGGTCCGCAGTAGTCTTCAAAAAAAAGACGTATGTAATAGATTTTTTGCGTACATAAGCGGAACGCGTTCTATTGTGATTTTATATGGTACTTACTATATAAAATTACATTCATATAACGTATTATGGTAAACTTTTCTTTTGAGGATATTAAAAACTTGCGATTAGGCCTTTTCCTTCTACAATGTCGCAATAATCTAACTAAAGGTGATACAATGAACAATGGACCTTGACCAGGTTACTTAGATATGTCGGGGTTTGATTCCGACGAAATAGGTAGGTACTGACAGCAGGCTTCTATATATGTTTAGAACAAAGTCTTTAGATTCAAATAAATACTTAATTATTTACATATTTATTTGTTTATTTCCCAAAATTAAATTGTTTTTATTTTTCATGGAATTTACAGTGTTTGTTATGGTTATGGCAAATGGGTTTTTATTAAGTATTTATTACTTACATTACATGCATGCTCAATTAATATCGCGAGCTTGTGATTTCGATAATATTTATGTGAAATTTAATATTGGTGTACGATGAGTGCAATGATACAATTGCGTTGAATTTACCTATAGAAAAAAGGGCAAGTACTCGTATTTAGAGCAATTTGCGCGTGAACAGGGTGGCGATGCGGCGGCAGGGCGAACACACGCGCCCCTCGCGACATGACGCAGGCGCGCGCCGCTAAACCGACTGACGCTACGTTGGATCGATAAGATAAACGCGCAACCCCGGTCTACCAGTTAAATCAATACAAATTCTATCGATTTTTGCAGCCGCAGCCGCCGCACAACGAATGCGAGGGTCGCACGCGGTGGGTGCGCACGTCGTGCCGTTTCGTATTAGATATTTAGTTTTATAAAGTAATCATATTTTTCTGTGTTGTTCGTGAAATATGCATTAATTAGTGCTACAGATTAAATCAACATACAAACCCTCTTGACCGCGAATTTTAAGGTAAACATTATTTCAAATAGGAGACAAGTAATTGGTAGTGCTTATTTACGAACTTTTAATTGAAATTAAAATATTTTACATTTATTTATTATCTTTTTGATATTTATATTATCAAATCATTTTATTGATTAAATAATAGATCACAAATTATTCATAATATTTCTATTCTTAATTGAAAGTTTCTTTGCCTGCGGACATGCGTCAGTCCGGCTAGCAAACAGCGGTCATTTGGCGGCGTTTGACGACGCTACTGATAGAGCCAACTTTGTGCATTTGTTTTGATTGTAAGTTTCAGGGTATTTTTTAAGCATAAGATCATTAGAATATATTGAAATGTTATGTTTCATATATGCATACGTATCTCAAACTTACGTTTTATGTTATTTATTTAACTAAATTTAATGCGGTCACAATAAGTCGTTCGCCGATGTTCAATTTTGAAAAAATAAAAACAAAAGTAAAGTAAGGTTAATTTATTTGTTGTAGATGCTGTAAAATGTTGAGAATATAGAAGAAAATGACGTCAACGGACACGTACCAGTTGAAATGGCACTCGCACAGTTCCCATTTGAACGGTTCGGTCGCGGCTTTGCTGCGATCGGAACGGTTCACAGACGTGGTATTATGTACCATGGATGGGTCCCAAATCCCGGCGCACAAGTTTATACTCAGCTCATGCAGTGTTTATTTGTGCTCCCTGTTCGAAGGACAAAGGTCTGTGATACGGATGGGCGGTATGCTGTATGTGGTGCTGCCATCAGAAATATCAACAAAAGCACTGAAAATCTTAGTAGAATATATGTATAAAGGTAAATTATGTTATTTTTTAATCTTTATTACCTAAATATGTAAATATTAGAATATTGTTCCTAGCTTTTATTTAAATATGAAAGCAAACAAGCTTATACTTAGAGTATTCACTTAGTGTAAATTAATTTTCAGGTGAAACAACGGTATCAAATGAAGTTCTAGACACAGTATTGAAAGCCGGGGAAGTGCTCAAAATACGAGGTCTGTGGAGACAGACAGATGAGTCTGGTAGTGAAATTGCGACTGCTGATAAAAGCACCGCATCTGCAATACCGAGTAATATTACCAAGCAAGTTTTGGGAAAGAAAGCTGACGAGGTCCAAACTAAACTAACTGTTAAGAAAGATGACAAAATACTTAAAACATTTAATCCTGTGACCCCAGGTCAAGCGGGAGTCACTAGGTAATATAAGTTTTATATTAAAATATTCTTTTAGTTCTAATGAGACCTATGTCCAGTAGTGGACTGATAAAAGGCTGTTAATGATAATAATGATGATTATTATCATTAACTGCCTCAGTGGCGCAGTGGTAGCGAATGCGACTGCTCTCGGGTTCAAATCCTGGGTCGGACCAAGTGTTTGTGTGATCTACAAATATTTGGGAGTTTGGGTGTTTTCTATGTATATGTATGTATTTACAATAAAAAAAGTATATATGTATTCATATCAGTTGTCTAGTACCCATAACACAAGCTCTGCTTAGCTTGGGACTAGATGGCGTTGTGTGTTAAATGTCCAAAATATTTATTTATTATTATTATCTTTATTTCATTATATATACCTACATATTAATTATTACATATTATTTATTTATTATTGTTATTATCTTTAAAAAAAAATATTTTTTATTGTCATGTCCAACTTGAGTATTTTTTGTAACCATTTCACTTTCTAACTACCACATTGTTCTAAATGATATTTTGCATACATGATGCCACAGACAATAAGAGAAATTATAAAAATTAATATAAGTGAGTATAACTGCTTTTGACAACTAGTAAAAATAAATAGATTTAATTAATAGAGATGATTATTTGCATTGATTTCTATTGAAGATGCAAATTTTAACATTGAAAACCCGTGGTTCAACCAGATATGAACTCTCTCTATCTCAATTTAAGGGCCAGGTCCTTATCAGGGGTGCAATCACAGAAAATCACGTGATTTTCTGTGATTTTTTTTTTTTTTTTAAAAAAGACAACTCCCACATTAGGAATAAACATCCTGTGTCGTGGGGGACTTTACAAACATACATGAAACGGACACAAAGAACATCCAGACTCGGGACAACAATTCGTGGATCACACAAAGTGTTGTAGGTACCGCGTGGGATTTGAACCCACGACACTTGGCGCAGTAGCAAGCGGCATGGCGACCGCTGACACCACTCGGCCAACCGTGCAGTCATTTGACTTCTTGTTAGGCCATGCATCTAGCTTTCGGCGTTACTTGCTATTCATATGTTGATGTAGGCCTTCATTGTTTTCTTAAGCCTTTTTTTTTCTATATAAGAGTTTATATAGATGCATATAGCTGTGTTTTCTTTACCAGGCTAGGATTAACTAGACATTCCTCATGAGTGAGTGAGGAAATCAGAGACCCTACCCTCCGCCTCCTCAAAGGGCAATGATAAGGGGCAAAGGAGCAGACGCATCACCTGATGGTAAGCGATTACCGCTGCCGATGGATACCCTCAACACCAGAGGCGTCACAAGTGCGTTGCCGTATTTTTACGAACGTAGTACTCTTCTCTTGAAGGTTTCAAAACTTTTAGAAAAGAGCGTATTCCTAGGTCGTCTGTCGGTCGTATTTGTCTCTTAATTTGGAAGTGTAGCCTGTGGTAGTATTTACCATCAAACAGTGTGAGTTTATTTCACAGCAACTCAATTTTTTTCTTTTTTTATTATTGAACAAGGGGCAAAGGAGCAGACACATCACCTGATGGTAAGCGATTACCGCCGCCCATTGACACCCGCAACACCAAAAGCGTCACAAGTGCGTTGCCAACCTTTGGGGGATGGGGAGAGGGAATGTGGGGAGGGGTTGGGGTATGGGCCTCCGGTATCCTCATTCACTCGGTGAAACAGCGCAAGTACTATTTCACACTGGTTTTCTGTGAGGCGTGGTATCACTACCGTCGAGCCGGCCCATTCATGCCGAAGCGTGGCTCTCCCACGGAAACTGACTGAGTCGACGTTGCGATTGGCCCGCTCTGAACTCTACGCCAGTCGTAACGCCCAACGCTGTCGCTTTCGAGTTGATCTTAAAAATACAAACAAATAAATAGATTTGGCTGTTTGTAATTACAAATTAACAGCGTTTCACTAAATACGTATGTGCGCTGCTTTCATCCCTGGATGGCTAAACCGATTTTGATAGAACTTGCAGATAGCTGATGATATAAGTAACTTAGGCAACTTAGTTTCGACTACCTTTGTCTCGCTGTTTTACCCGCGGTTCTTGTTTGTTAAAATAACATGGGACTAGTATGAGATAAACTCACATTAGGGTTACGGGTCTACTCTTTTGTGCCCTATTCAAAGAACACAAGCATAGACAGCCTCGTTGGTGCAGTGCTAGCGTACGCAACTGTTGTGCATAAGTCTCGGGTTTCATTCCCGGGTCGGACCAAATGTTTGTTTCTGAGTTTGGGTTTTGTCTATGTATAATATGTATGTATTTCCAAATATATATATATAAATTTATATCACTTGTCTAGTACCCATAATACAGGTTCTGCTAAGTTCGGGACTAGGTGGCGTTGTGTTAGATGTCTAAAATATTTATTTAATTAAATAATTGTATGTATGCTACAAATATAAATGTGTTCCCACAGGCCTATGTTCATCGGACCACCAAAATTAGTGTTTATCAAGACAACTGAAGCAACAGGTGGCGCTGCGGGACTCCGTCCGGGCGCTCCCAAGGGTCAGACGATACTTGTGGCGCCCGCACCCACCAGTGACTCCGCTACTATGACCTCTGTGCCTTCAGCAGCAACAGGTATTTCACTTGCTTTTCTGATGACTACTCAACTTTCAAACTAACTCACTTTCAACTCAAATTCAATACAGACCACAAACGGCGAACGAAATGGTTTCACAACTAGGCCCACTTATAAAAAAAATGCTAAATGAAATTCTATACTCTGGTTATATGATGGTATTGGTATCAGAAATCATGGAATGTTAGTTAACTCTGTGCAATTTTATAAAATTACTAGCTGACCCACGCAACCTCGTTTGCGTCTTCTATTGCCATTGGTGCTCCGCTCCTATTAAGTAGTATTAGCGTGATGATATACGCTCTTTTCTTGAAGGTTTGAAGGTGGTCCGGGAACACCGCAGGCGACAGCTCATTCCACAGTTCCTACATAGGAGGAGGTCGTTTACAAAACGTAGGTGGCCCGAGGTACGTCGGGGTTCCAGGGATTTCCTTTCGAGGGTGCACCTGGGTTCCCCGGCTAGTACCTGAGACGGTGTATGGTTTTGGTCGGTTCGAGTCCGACCACCACCGAAGCCACCAATAGGTTGCATCCATGGGGATTTCCGCACAAAAAAGGCATATTTGATTGCACCAAAGAGTTCACATAAGATAGAGAACTTTTTAAAAAACAATCAATTGTTTTTAGTTTCAGCTAGTACTATTTCAGTGGCCAGCACAGCTTCCAGTGAAGATTTAAAAGATGAGCCACCCCCACCTAGAATACTGAGGAGACAGGCTGCCGAAAGGAAGTATGGCAAGAAGCAAAAGACTGAATCTACCAATGACACTGAAGAACAGAAGGAACCTGAGGAAACAAATGATAATGTCTCTGTTGCCTCTAGTAAGCAAACTTAAATTAATTTATCTCTTTTACACAAATTTTTTAAAATTATATGCAATAAAACGTCTAATGCGCAGTGTGATAGCGGCTGTAAGCATGGTAACGCGTCGCCACGGCATTTTCGCCATATTCCATACTTAATGGTGTAGCTATGTTTTATTTTGCGTTTTATTATTACTTTTTCATTTTTCTACTTATTTCTTTATTGTTACTTAGGTAAATTGTTCTAGCAAGAAAAAAATTAAAAAGCTATAACCTCACTATGTAAAAACTTTTTGTAAATGTCTTAGCCAGCTCATTATTTGAAATCAGTTCAGTACTTTTGTTTTTTTGTCATTGTTTGCTAACGATAGTACGGTAACAAGTAGACCAAGATTCCAGAGCGATCAGGATCTTAATCTCTAACCTCTATGATATGTTGGCTAGACAATAACAATTAAAAAACAATTTAACAAAAACTCAAGTAATGCACTTCAGTAAGAGGCAACCAAACAGCTTCGATAAAATTAATCTTGTAAATCAGGGTACTAAAATCAGCAATACTAATAAAGCGATTTCTTGGCTTAGCGATTGATAATTATCAGCTGAATTGGAAGGCTCACGTAGAAGGTTTATGCAAAAGAGTGAGTTCCTCCTCCTATGCTCTTAATAAGCTGGCTCATTTTGTTAACACTCAAGCACTAATTGCTTATCACGGCGTTGTCGCATCTGTGCTAAGATATGGTCTTATTATTTGGGGCAATCCCACGCATAAAATAAAGACCTTTAGATGTATCAGACAACCGATAATTGTTGACCCTATTTTCTGAGACAAAAAATTCGAACACTTCCTGCTCTAAAATGTTTTATGTATACGCAGATCTAACACATCTCTCAAGCTGTTAAGTATTTTTTGTTTATCTTCAAAAATATATAACAAACTTCCTGAAGGATATAAACAATGAAATATAAGTTATTTTAAGAAGCTAAAAAACCAGCCAATTGCAAGTCGAACTAACAAAAATAAACGTTTTTTGTATGGGAGCCTCCTTAATTATTTCAAGCGTCTACCTGTTGCCGCATTATCAATACAGAACTAAAACGAGCAACATACATGTTTGTTGTATGGGAGCCCTCTTAAATATTTTTTTATTCCGTTTTTGGAACGAAGTCCCTTATCGCGCGTTGCGAAAGGGGGCTAGACGGAAAAAATTAAGACGAAAAGTTGTAACGACACTTTTTGCTATAGTAAGCCGTGCGGCGTGCGCGTGTTTCTCTGTCTCTCTCTTATGAGAGACAGAGGAACATGTTGCTTGCTGTATATATATATATATTTTCGTATCGTCTTTCTATTTCGAACTTCGTTCCATCCGGGTGTCCCTTGACACCTCTCAAGTTTTTTTTAGTATGTGTTGTTATAGCGGCAACAGAAATATGCATCATTTCTGTAAATTTCAACTATCTAATTATCACGGTTCATGAGATACAGCCTGGTGATACACGGACAGCGAAGTCTTAGTAGTAGGGTCCCGTTTTACCCCTTGGGTACGTAACCCTAAAAACTACTTTGTGAGAATTGTTATTACGATGTCAATGATTATTTAGATGACAGTCTCAAAGTTTAGACAATTTAGAATTGAAAGTTGTAAATTTAACTTATAGAAAAATCAATAGAGACTGAGGTGCAAGTTAAAGATGAACCGGAATGGGACGCCAGCAGCATTGAGGAAGAAGAAAGGTCCATAGCGGAAATGTTTCAAGCCGAAATGAGCGTCAAGTCGGAGCCTATAGATGAAGTCGACATCGAGGAGGATGGTTTGGTGAGTGTAGTGATACTACAGTCTTCGTTTAATAACTCCTTTGGAAATACTTCACTGAGATGACTGTATCTTAAATAAATACCAAACGAAAATAATCATTACAGCATTTTTTTTTTTTTATTAATACTTCTTGCATTACATTTGCATGAGGCGGACTTAATGCCGAATGGCATTTTCTACCAGTCAACCTTTGGATGGTTTAGTAGTAGTAGTAGTTAGTTTCAATTTGATTACAAATTTTAATAAAATAAACATTGAAATATATTACTCAATTGAGTAGTATAAAACAGTGACGTCACAACTTTGTATTTAGTACACTTTTCTTACAAAGTTATCTTTTTGATAGATGATAAAAAGCAACTAAGTAATTTGTCTAAGGTGTCGTCTCATCAATGAGTAGGTGTCAATGTGAGCCGCTTATTATATGTCACTTTAGACTATAAAAAAAAAGAGTAACAAAAATATCGACACGGTGGAAGCGTATGCGGCTGTTGTGCTAAGGTTATATGCGGGTTCGATTCCCGGGTCGGAACAAATTTTTATGATCTGCAAATATTTGTTTCGCAATTTGAGTGCTTACGAGTTCCCTTTAGTTTGTTCCTAGATGGCGTTGTGTGGCAGATGTCCGAAATATTTATGATTATTTACAGATCTACAGTCCTTTGGCTTGCGAGTTATGCGCGGAGGTATTTACGGTGCCAGCCGCCTGGGTCCGGCACGTCGAGGGACACGCGCGGTCCGACCAGCAACACGCCAGGAAGAGGAAACATCGCTCTGCGGTCAGTACCATACATCACTTTTTTAACCGACTTAAAAAAAGGAGGAGGTTCTCAATTCGACTGTATTTTTTTTGTTACCTCATAACTTTCGACTGGGTGAACCGATTTTGATGGTTCTTTTTTGTTAAAATTATGAGCAAAAGTTCATACATCTCATGACCAGCCGACTGGCTGGTAGTGACCAGTCTCATACTTTTGCTGCTGTTACCGTTTTAGTTCTTGTGTTTTTTTAGTTCCAAATAAACGTTTTATAAATCCACACCCATGCTATAAATCCTCTATATAAGTTTTTGAAACAGCTAGCTTATTGCCAACATTAAAATACCCTGTGTCATAGTAATCATAATATCATTCAAACGAGTGTTATAATGTTATACTAAATTTCATAATGCAATTCCTTTTTCAAAAAAAGAACATTGTCAGGCACACGCATTTCACCACCACAGCGCCGTATTTAAAAAAAGAACAGTTATTCAAATTCACGCCGTGTCCCGCCATTTTTGTTTTACATAGATTTCTTACAACACCTACCACCCTATGGTTTCAGAACTTTTTATAGAAGATTTATATCATGGGTGTAGATAAAGTCTTGTATGCACATACATAAGTAGGTATTAAAACACTCATGTGATACTATTATCACATGAGGCGAAGCATTCATTTTTTAAAACCCCTTATTATACAACAGTTGCATAAATAACCATTAATGTTTTCGAGCAGAGTGACGATACAGAAGAGACCATGGCTCTGCTCCGCTGCGATCTTTGTCAGAAGCACTTCCCGAACCCTGCGGAGTGGGTGCGACACATACAGAGCACGCACACGGAGTCAGGTCAGCACATTACTTCAACTTTTTGTATAGGACCTCTTACTTAATCTAGTTAGAATGGAAGAATAAATATGTGCTAAACTTAGGTATATATGTATTAGAAAGATATTGTGCATATGTTAATATTCTACAAAAATGTATTGTTCTGTTGTAAACTTTTGAAAGTAATGAAGTTAACGCCATGAGTTAACTGAAAGTTTAACATTTAGACCTTTAACCGTTAAACACATGATGACATTTTCTTCTAATCTATGAATATTTATTATTAAAACTCGCAGTCTTTAAAATCCTCGGATTTCCTCTACATTTCAATAAGCGTTACTCTTGAATCACTCTATTGAGTAGTTTTAAAGGATCGTTCGAAATGAATGATACTATGTAATGATTAATCTAACGCATGTCTCTGCGTTTGTTCTATCCATACCAATATCATAAATAGAGAAGTAACTCTGTCTGTTACGCTTTCACGGCTAATCCGCTGCGCCGAATTCTATGAAATTTGGCATGTACATATTTTGACTCTCGATAGAGTAGCCTTAAGTTTTATTAGCTACTATACCGCGAAACCCGACTTACACCTGGGCGGAGCCGCGGATTAATGATAGTTGCAATATATTGTCTAGGACCATAATAGTTTCTCTATTATATTTGTTTGAATGAATCCGATTAATATTCGACTAAAGGAAGTATATTTGTTAATCTGATGTTTGAGCTCTATTACTGTAAGTTTCATATAAATCAGTTCAGTGTGAAAAAGTACCAAACAATTGATCCTCACAAACTGTAATATTATTATTATTCGAAAATACCGGACATAAGTTGTACCTATATATGATGCGTATTTTGAAATGTATAATTAAATTAAATATCACATTACTATGTAACCGTTCTAGTTATATTTTAGTAGCTAACTACTAGTAATTTAGCTAATAATATGTACCTGTACTAACTCCTAACATAGCTGAAATCTGATTGTTATGTATGTGGCTAATTCTCGACAAACGAACGTCATTGCCATTGCACCAATTTTATTTGATTTTTGCCTTACACCTTCCACCAAGCCTTGGACACTTGAGTTTGTAACACCAACTAACCTCGCTACACTCATGATGATCACTTCAGTTATGTTCTAGAGGAAAAATTGATACATTGGAATGTCTCGCTTGCTTCAGTAAATGTTTTAATTTGCTGGCGTTAAACGAGCTGTTCCAAATTTGTGATTGTCTGCCTACTAAATCCTATTCTAAATGTCGTTCGATGTCGGTTGTCTAGAATTGGCCTTATCAAACAACAGTGCTCCACCAAAACGTCACAATCGTTTCACAGAGGGCGCGCAAAACAAGACTTGCTCGCACTGCAAGAAAACCTTCCCGTCACATGCGTCTATGCTCATACATATGCGAATGCACACAGGTTCGTTATACGCCTTTCTATTAAAGTTTCAAACACAGTTTGCATAACCAACTCCAAATACTTTTGACATATTAGAAACTGTTCTTGAACAAAATTTACTACCCGTTTGGAATCAAGTGGTTTTATATATAATAGGTATAAAGGGGAACTTGCAAAGACTTCAAAACTCTTAAGTGTAATAATTCTGTTTCGAAATATAGTCAGGCACAGACGCGTTTATTTACTTCTTAATTACCATAACAATGTTGAAGTTTTTAGACTACCCGCAAACTATCAGAAATTTTCTATAATAGTTTGTAGTCTACATCAACGGTTTTTTGTTTGAAGCTTTCTATACCACACTGGCCAGACGGGTTGGTATATTATTTGTTTTGTGGGGAAACGGATATCATGTTCCACCCAACACAAAGGGAGGATCCCCCGACCAGGCGAGGTGATCATGCCTGGCGGGCCACTGCCTTACAGTTGATGTTGGGATGTTGTATATATGATAATCGGCGCGAGAATTATTTATAGCGCGATTCAGGATTTGTAGTTACTCCGTGTAGAGCGTTACTTCGTAGTTCAGTGTATCTTCGGTAGATGGCGCTGTAGTAGGTTATTGTTGTGTTATATGTGGAAGTCGCCACAGTTTCAAGTTTTCCCTAACTTTATCTTTGTTGAATGTTGTTTTTCGTATTTTGCTCTCTTAGTCTCTTATCACGACACCCATAGACACTCCGTCTGTGACCATAGTGACATCTGTAACAGAAAAAATGTTTGTTACGTTTCAGGCGAGCGTCCGTTCGTTTGTGGTCTGTGCAATAAGAGTTTCAACGTAAAGTCAAACCTTTTGAGACATTTGCGAACACTGCACGATCAGATCATCAGTCCGGCTCAAGTCGAGGAAGAGGAAGAAGAAGTTGCGCCGGGACCTTCGGAGGTCAAGCGCGAGTCCTGAGGACGTGGAGGGGGGGCAGGTAACATTTATCAATATCTATATTAATGTTATAAAACTGAAGTTTGTTTGTTTGTTTTGTTAAATGCGCTATTCTTAGGAAGTACTGGTCCGATTTTAAAAAGAATATATAAACGCTGACGTACCTCAGGGTTCAGTCCCGTCGCCCACGCTGTCAAACACATCAGGCTGAGCAGAGTCACTTTGGCAGGCTATCAAATAAAGTATTAGTCTCTTACACAGGAAGAGGGCGCGGTCGCCGGGCGGCGTGCGCGAGCGCCGTGGGCCAGACAGTGCGGCGGCCGAGCGAGCGGCCCGACAAGCGGCGCCAGCCCGACGACGCGGCGCCCGCGGCGGCTCCGCGCAAGCAGAACTACTCGCTCTTCTTGAAACAACGCGCCGTCTTGTTCTCCGCCAAGAAGTGGAAACAGTGAGACTCAGATCACGCCCGAGGCTCTATTACACACAAACTTTAGGCCATAATCACTAATTTTACCAAAAAAAAACCGACTTCAAGAACTGGATCGAATTGAAATGGGACCGCTCGGGAAGCACCGGCTTTTAAATAAAATAAAAAAACAAAATCGGTTCACCCGGTCGCAAGTTATGAAGTAACGTAAAAATAAATATAAAAAACATTCGTATTGAAAATCTCATTTTTTGAAGTCGGTTAAAAAGAACAAAGAACGCACGTTTTGAAGGCTACTGACATCTATCATTTGCCGTGACCGATTTAAAATACTGTCTTTTATACACAATAATTGCTATATACTCTAATAATAAAAAAAGCGTAACTACCTAATTAGAATCATAGAACAAAACAAACTCAAAACAGCTCTTTATGAAGTAAATAGATGACCATGAACTCACTGTCCACAGACTTAACTGCATATTTTTAGTGTTTTCTTTGTTCTTGTTGCATAAATTATCATTTGTTTGTGTAATAATACCGCCAAGCCGGGTTGATCTGTAATTTCACACATTCCTGCCCTACCCTCCTTTCGTACTTATAATATCTTTATTTATATTCTATATTCTCGAGTGACTTATCTTTAATTTTGTAAGTAATTTAAGTATCTCGACGGTTCTAGTCACATTTAAGAACTAATGCGTAATATATTGAATAGTATTATTGTTTCGGTTTTAAGTAATCCCTAATGTTAGCACTTCAAGTTATTCCAAATACATTATCTCATAGACACATTATTAAACAGTAAACATCTAGTCATAGTATGTAATAAACCTAACCATTTACCGTTCTAATCTTGATTGTCTTTAGTATTACGAATTACTGATAAATCACTTTACATGTAATGTGTCAAATGCACCAAACATCTACAAGGACCTGCATTTGTCTAATGAACTTCCTTTTAATCTTAATTGTCAAACACCTATTCGTATGAATGTATCTCTTAATACGTATCTTAGTAGGGTTATTATTTGTTTAGTAATAAGGTTGATTATAAAGATGAAGCTTTTGATGATAATTGTATTAAACATAAGGCTTTAAGTTCACCATTCCATTTGTGTTAGAAATTATTTATTTTAATTTAAACACTCAGTGTATGTACTGGATACGTTTTATTTCTATTTTAATTCAATACTCATGTATAACATGGACATGATTGAAGTATTTGTACTATTGTGGAAAATAAAAAAAAAATCCATGGACATTGTATTATTTCAAAGATTCGTGAATGAGACTTACAAAATACAATTTATCACATCTTTTCAGCGAATACACGCAGTGTACGAAGATTATGAACATGATAAATGCTTAAAAATTTAAAGATCAGCCAAATTTGCGCAATCGTAAACTTCTATAAAATCTTCTAGCTGTCTTCTTCTTCAATCTTAGGTGCTAGATAGTAACGGATATGACCAATATCAGGAATGCGGTACTCGACTACCAAGGGAACATCAGCTGACATTGACAATTGTACCTGTAAGAAATAAAAAAATATTTAGTATTACAACATGTACATAAGGTCAACCGCAATGACGGAAATTGCTTATAATTTAACTGGGTGTCTACAATTCGGTTATGATCACTACTATTGCTTATAATTACAAAAAAACATCAGGTCATCTATAATGAAAAACAATTACTTTGTCGTAAGCAACTTGCGGTAACATCACCTACAGCTGCCAGACTAAGATTCTCATATTCTGACATTCAATTTTGGATTTAGAAACTAATTTTTCTATAAATAAATCCAATATTATGGACCTATAACAGCTGTGCTAAAGTTCAAAAATAGATACTATGATTTAATAGGCAGGGCTACCTGTGGGCTAAGTGAAGTGGCTTTGGTGAAATAATTAAGGTATTGGCAGGCAAATGTGAGAGTTACAGGTTCCTCCATCTCAATCACTACTGCTTCCTCCTCTTTATCAACAGATGCTGTTTGAGCAAGTTTGATGTTTGCTGATCCAATGTCACCAGTAGCTGAGAATTTCACTCCTGTAATAATAAAAATATTATTCCCTGAACTTTATATACATACAGTGGACATATTTTTCAATTTTAGCAGACTGCAATAATCTGTAAGAGCTCGTCTGGCTGCAGGTAGAAGATTTTTTTTTTACTATTATAAAGTCAATATTTAAAAAAGGCTAACTTATAAAGATATAATTATTTGTTTTTTAATAACTTATATTACTTCAATTAATAGTCAGATTAGATACTAATAGCAGTTTTTTATTACGCTCATATTGACATCAAAATCTTAACACTGCATTAAAATAAAACTGGATGACAATTTTCACATCACTTAATTTAATTGCCCAACTAGTCAAAATAATCTATTTTCAGCATAATCTTATATTAATATATTATGCGTAATATAAGTTAGGCATGTAATATATGTAATCTAATATGACATTCTAATAGTTTGATGATTAAAAACAGTAATTAAAACCTAAATCACTTGCCTTCCTTTGTGCATGAAATAACCATGGATTCTCCAAACTGTGATAGATCGCGACAGATCCTTGCGAACTCGGCGCTTGGTAAACGAATTGTGCAACTGTACTCTGTCTCAGGAATGCCTGTATAAAAGTACAATAACATATTAGTGAAACTGATGTATTATTATATTTTGTAGTGTTTGCGACTGCTGTGCTTGAGGACTTGGGTTCAATTCCCGCATCGGACCAAACTTTTGTATGATCAGCAAATATTTGTTTCAGAGTTTGGGTGCAAAAAAAAAGGATATATGTAATTATGTCATTGAAACAATAATTTGAAAGAGTAAATACAGTATTGTGGTCATAAGTATGGCTGATCAGTACAGACAGTAAATTTTATGTTTAGTCCTTCCAATCTAGCACTTGCTACTGTTGTCAGTAGTTAGAATACCATTGGGAGAATACAATCTTACAGCATATAGAAAATTACCTAAATGTTCAAGGTCCAAGTTCATGAGCTTCATTTCATAATCTGAAACTTTTTCTTGATTTGGGCTCTCAAACACAAATGTAACTGTATCTGCATTGTCTTGAGCTTTGATTGTGACCGTGTCCTTATCACCAGCACACTTCAGAATCTTAGACATACTGTAAGAAACATAATATTACTTATTTTACATTTTAAGTGCTATAAGTATAGTTTAATAAGTTTTATTCATTCCTTAGTTAAAATGGCAAAGGCAATGTAGTGACATAGCTAGTTTATAAATAAATTTTTGACATGGCTTTTGTTTCCACTCCGTTTCAACAAGACTAGTTGACTTAGTAGATCTCTCATTTTTGCAACACTTTCCATTGATACTTGGCTCTATATTTGCAAATCAAATTTTACAAATCATACCAGTAGTTCCTGAGATTAGCGTGTTCAAGTAAACAAACTGCGTAAACAACTTCAGTTTTACAACCTTTAATATATATATATAAATCTTCCGTGCCTGTGTAAATGACTAAACTCCTAAATGGCTGATCGGATTTTAATGACATTTTTTGTGTCTATTCCTGTAACGCTGAGGGGCTCATGAATCTCTATTAATTTCCCTTGTCACAGCATCGCATGTTAACGAACGAATTAATTATGCTAACTCTTTTAGTATGAAAATACCCCATATTACACTTGAGACCGATGAGAGATGATCATGAACAAAAAACATTGCAAAAATTGGAAAAATATAATCCCTTTGAGAGACACAGACAAAAATTTGCAGGTTAGTTAGTAAATATAATTGTATCTTAAGACACATACCTTCCCAAGTTCATGCCCATGGAAATATTTCTATCACACCTATATTTGTCAAAGCCATCAGCTCTTAGTGACAGTGATACAAGAGACACATGGGAGTTATCCATAGCCTGTAACAAAACAGAAAATAATTTATCCTGATTCAAGTTGTTGATAAATTTACTGACTGACTTCAATACGCTATACCAACATAAATTAAAGAAACACATACATAATATATTTGACATAGATATATAATAGAAGACTGCACGGTAGGCCTAGTGGTTTAAGTGGTCACTATGCCCTTTACTACTGTGCCAAGTGACGTGGGTTCAAATCCTACGTGGGACATCACTTTGTGTGATCCACAAAGTGTTGACCTGAGTCTGGGTGTTCTTTGTGTCCGTTACATGCATGTTTGTAAAGTCCCTTGCGACACATGTTGTATATTCCTAATGCGGAGTTGTCTTTTTTAAAAAAGAAAAAAAAATATATCAGTGGTCTAGTATCCATTATACAAGCTCTGCTTAGTTTAAGACTAGATGAAGTTGTGTGTTAGATGTCCAAATCTTACCTCAGTATTTTGCAAACTATAGTTTGGTACTACTGGTATTCAAACTTGGTGCATGTCTATTACCAAAAGTCAGGCATGTAAAGAAATTAGGAATGGTAAATTGTCAAGGAGGCCACATGTTATATGAGATTTGGGGGACTCTAAGCCACAGCTTGGTATAATCAGTCTCATGCTAATAAGTCAAATTGAATTTTGCCAGTTATAATCTGAGCTCTGTAACTTTCAACAATATAACTGAGTAAATCATATAGTAATAAATCGCAGACACAGGCTTGAGAGAAAACGTATGTAACAGTTTATGCCTGAGACTTGTTGACACTTGAGAGAACATGGTTCAGATAAGATTAGTAGTGGAATGTCTTGTACTTATTATTTACCTGCAACTGGATCCCATTGTCGTCACAATCAAATGTAGCCTGTGTAAGAAGATCCTTGATGGCTTCCAACACCTTCTTCAAAATTGAACTACGTAGGAGGCGTGCTTCGAACATTTTAGTCTGAAATTATAGAAACATTTCTTATTGGAATTGTTGGTAATACTTCGAATGTTACAACTACATATAATTGATTAATTAATGACACATCTTAGTGTATCATAAAGTTATAAAAAATTATGTTTCTATCGTAGAAACATAACTTTCCACTTGGAAAGTGTAACGACAACTTTATGGAAACAAATAAAATATGACATCACTACGGTACCCAGGAAAATTACTTACTTTGGTTGCAGTAAAACGATTCTAAAACAATAATTTAACAGTAATTAGGCACAAAGGGTAGAGAGCTTGCTTGACCTCACCAACAATATGACATGACAGCCGGTCGCGGGAAAAATTGGCGCGAATCGTTAAAATGTCAAACAATCTGTAAATAGAGTGTATAGTTTTGGCATTTTTAAGTTTAGTCGATAACTATCAAATTCCCTTGTTGTGTTCCTTTATTAGAAGTCGAAATCATCATTAGCTATCCTAAAACACTAATTAAATAAAGCCAGTGACATAATAACAACGATTTATATAAACTTTAAGATTTTCTAGCTAACCCGGAAGTAAAAAGATGAAGAAGTTTGTTCTTGCGTCTTTATTTTTAATCCACTTCTCAACTTCAACAACATAAATTGTTACCTGTTAAGGGTCAGGGCACTAGCGTGCACTAGCGACGGCATTGACTTGTGTGAGGCTCTGGGCGGGTAGTAATTACAAATCTAAGTAAGCAAGGCCCTCAGGACCTTGTCTGTCTGAAATTATTTTTGAAACTGATACCTGAACCTACTTAAAACAACATTAACTAAGTTCGAAAATATATTATCATTTGCTTGAATGTATATTTTGCAATTTTATATTATTTACTAGTTAACCCATGCACCTCATTCTGCCTATCTAGCTAAAAAGGCATTAATATTTCCAGTTTTTCCAACTTTTTTATTTCGGCTCGGTTCCCATTAGTCTTAACGTAGTTTTATAGTTTTCCTTACAGTCTTCCTCAATAAATGGGTTTTCGAATACTATTGAATTATCAAGATTGGTTCAACAGTTCACGCGTGATGATGTTATAACAGCATAAACAAATTTGTTTACTCTAAAAGGGTTAAAATGATCCAACCTTAAACAATTCTTTCACGTTTTTTTTGTGAAACTGACCATTTGCGCAGGACACGCAATTGAAACTCTCACAGTGAATAATTTCCGCCTGGTTTGCAATAAATGTATTTATAAATATAGCTTTATTCCTATAGTAGATAGATATAAAACCAAACAAAATAGCCTGCGACAGTTAGCACTAACGCCTTTAGTACACCTACGCGTTCGTATGCGGCAGCGAAACAACGAAAAAACTGTCAGTAGCATGGCAGAATTTCGAATACGCTACGTCTCACTCCAGCACTAGACTACATGAAATAGTTGCGTCCTTGTCGGTATTGTTTCGCAAGGAACTGCGTAATCGTCGATACACAGACGCAGCCGTTTCGCTAGTGGTGTTTCGCATCGCAAGGTGTTCGCATTCGTTCTATCGTTGAGGACAGATTTTAGTACCATGGAAGCCGAAAATATTGAAATATTTTTGAAGTTTCAGGCTTCATTCAACTATAAGTATAGAAGTTCTATGCATAGTTCATTTTCTCCAAGATTCCTTCGTTTCTGATTTATTTCATGCAACCAGATTCTACGCTTTCTCTTTAATACTGACGAAAGCAACAACAATTCTTCCTCTTCAGAATCTGAAAGCGATGACTGGGACGACCCGGACGACATTCTGAAATAACGCCTGCACCCGAAAGTCCACGTAAATTACAATGACATTTCTTTGCGAAAAAACTGCTATGTACTAACGTTCCGCAGATATTTCGCTACCGCAGTAGTTCCGCAGTGATTCGCTGCCGTATACGAACGCGTAGGTGTACTAAAGGCCTAACTGACAATTTAAGTCTAAAAATGACATACGTAGTGTACGAAATGAATTCCTATGGCTACTATTCACGAGGGAGATCGTTTTTTGTTTTTTCGAAAGACGGTCACCGTTTCATGTCATCCACATTTTATATATTTTTTATCATTAATTTCATCACGACTACGACTTGAAGACTAGAACACTTGATAATTGAAGACGATAAATACTTGACATTGGCAGAAATAGCTGATCCGAGTGATCTGGCTGGTTGCCATTTCATCAAAAAAAAGAAAAGAAGTACTATTCACGAGTGGCACAAGGCACGAAATTCAAATAATTTTCTAACAGTTGTTGCGCGAAATGTATAGATTAAATGTTTTTTGCATTAATAAAATATTGATTTGTTAATTTTCTTTATACATTTTTTTTATCATTAAGTTAAAATTTTCTTTATCAAAAACAGTTGAAGTTAATTCTTCTCAATGTCAAATAAATTATAACAATAAGTAAAAATTTTTATTTAACCAATAACTTACTTACAAAAAAAAGTAATTTACATTTTCCCTTCAACTTTATCTAACCAATGATAACAACATAAAACAAACAAATGGATTAACCATTCAACAAGATAATTGAATAATTTGATCCTGGGCTGGGTAAGGTGGCAAAATCAATTTATACTTTTCGATGATACCTGGTGGCAAAAATCGGCCACCAAGAAAATGCTTTGCATTTTCTAAATACTCTGGCTTGGCACATTTCTTTGGAGCTGATAGTGATATCAAAAGGGCTGGCTGAAGCGCTCTTACGTTGGGAGGTCCTTGTTCCACATTCCAACCACTTGGGATATCCACACTAAAATCAAAAAGATAAAATTTCAACAACTTTTGTAAGATATTAAAACAAAGGATAGGTAAAGACCTGTTTAAATGTAATATTTATACAAATACACTTGAAGTAATTTTTTTTTTGTATATTATATTTAATTGTAAATATTCTGAGTTTTTTCTGTTAAATAAAAATAAGCATTTCAAGCAATGAACCTCAACTAATAGATTATTAAATACCTTATCTACCTTTTTTTATTTTTAACTCTATCAATGTCTAATGCCTAAAACCTGAATACACAGACATATCCATATTCAAATTTAGAAGAAACTGTCTGTTACACTTTGGCATGGAGGTGTTTTGATTCTTGAGGAAGAAAGACGAGCCACAGGCTTGTAAGAGTTAGTAAAAATAAAAGTTTTAACAGATACACTATTTTTACATAAAATATTACCTGCACACTGGCAAATTGGAATCAATAAGAACATCCATAGCAGGTTTTAACTCATCTCGTACTGGTGGTTTAAAACTAAACCCAAAAAGTGCATCCACAAGCACACTGTAGTTGTTGTTTATCTCTTGTGCTTTTGGTAATGTTGTGATGACATCAACTCCAAACTGTACACATTGGTGAAGCAGATTGTCATATAAAGGTTTAGGTGTGCGTTTTGGGTAGTATACTGAAACATTGTAGCCAAATAAAGTCATATGGCGGGCTGCAACTAGACCATCGCCACCATTGTTTCCAGGTCCACATACTACAAGGGCTGATTGATGCCTGTTAACAAGTTTTTAATATATTTGGGAAGTCAAGTAACCAGGGTAACATACTAAAGTACTGAACATACAATCAATTGTATGTTCAGTATTCATTGATGTAGCTTTGAACAAAAGCAAAATAAAACTAAATACGTGAGAAACAAGATTTCCTCTATAACTTTTATAAATACTTACGTAGTTGGTGGAAAGACGCGACCAACTGCAGTCGCTACACTAAGACCTGCGAGTTCCATGAGCTGATCTACACTGAATTTATATTCTTCGAACAAATCCTTGTCTAAGTCTGCTGCTTCAGATTGTGATAAGTAACTCATACGGCGCGTATTGCACACTTTGCCTCCAGTTGCCATTGTACTCTCTCCACAAACGGTGGCTACTCGTAACTAAAATAAAAAAACAGAATGGCTTATATCAAAATGAGTAAAAAAAGATAACATATTTTGACCGGTAGCCGGTAATGGTGTAAATGAGTAGTTTTTGTATACCAATAAAACACTGCCTACGATCCTTGAAATAAGCATTTAAACCAATTAGAAGAGAAATAATGAATTTATTTATCTCAATTTCGACTTTGTCATATTTTTATTTACGTACTGATTTTACAACCCCCCGATTAACTGACATGACACTATACCTACTTGACAGCTGTTTGTGTTTGAACTTTACAGGGATTTTTAATTTAATAAATTGAGTGTTTTATGATACACTAGATATTTTTTTAAGTTTTAAACTTATAGTTTACTGTCATAGTGCGTAACTTTTCATTCAAAATCTAATTGAAAATTGCAAGTTGTCTTTAATTTCTGGAAAACATTCCAGCGTGAAACAGATTGCTTTTGTCACAGTGACGGTTTTTAGACAGTCGTCTCTGTCAGTTTTGGATTTTCGCTCATCCGTCATAAAAATGGCTGCGCTTAGGGTATTCAGTCGTAATTTACCATATTTACGACAGCAGTTTTCGGCTCTATTAGGAAACACATCGCCATCGGTGAAGTTCATTTGTGTAGTAGTTACTATAGGGTACATTCTGTCGTTTTCCGACGATGTTGTGGACGTTCTTAGTGTCACTCCAGGGTATTTGTTGCCACCTTCTTTTCAACTGTGGTCCACTTTCACATTCTGGTTTCTCGAGATACATTTGTGGGAAGTGATCATCGACATTGTGACTGTAGGGCTGTGTGGAAAACTAATAGAACCGTTATGGGGTCAAATGGAAATGATGAAGTTTTTCCTGCTGACAAACTTCGGTGTTGCTTTTCTGACGACGTTCTACTATTTGGTGATATTTGCGTGTACAGGGCACCCTTCATATTTGTTTGATATTCATGTACACGGGTTGGCGGGGTATTTGGCCGCGGTGAGTGTAGCAGTAAAGCAGATAATGCCAGATCATCTGCTGATTAAAACACCACTAGGTGGGAATTATTTGATAAGTATATAATTTTTGCCATTGATGTGTTGTAATTAAATGATACTAAAGTTTAAACACTAAACACTTAACCAATTACCTTGAAAAAGATTATGCACACTACATTAATCTGTTATCTATATGATTGTGTGTGTTTATTGATTCATGTATTCATAGTTATTTTTTTTAATTCTTCTAACAGTTAAGCGATACAAACTATCAATCATTGTTTGGTTTTATAAGTAATAACATAGTTTAATCAGAGTGTTTATGCTCTTTCAGGCAAGCTGACCAATCGATCATTGCCATTGTTGATTCTAATCGCAGCTGTAATTCTCTGGGCTATTGGTGCTTTGGAAGGCACATACCCTTGTATGTGGGGAAGTGGAACCATTCTCTCTTGGATATATCTGAGGTTCTGGCAGAGGCACAGCAGTGGGACTAGAGGAGATATGGCTGACAATTTCAGTTTTGATAAGTGAGTATTGTATTATTTTTCTTGTAAGTTCAACAATCCATGCATCAATTATTTTTATATTTTTTAATATATTTATTTTATAGATTTCAATTCATCATAATATGATTAATATGATTGTGATCCCAAAATAAATCTCTTCAGCTTTAAATATTACTGCATAGATGATGAACAAACATTTGGTTTTTATTGTACAATAATTGATTGTCAAATGAACAGCTAAACATCATTTAAATCAAAATCACTGTACTTACAGTCATTATAAACAAATTATTGTCACCAAACTCCACCAAATTGGCTCATAAGTGTTCCAGTATTAGGTAAATAGTGGAACAAAACTTCTGTCGATGATAAGTATTTTATTTCAGTGTCATTGAGTTAATATTCTTAACTCTTGGGTGTCATTTATTTTTTCAATCACTAGCACACACAATCACAGCAAAGGCTTCTATGTCTATTCTAAAAGGATCACAAAATATTTTTTCCTTAGATCTTTAGGAAAGGCACTGCTAGATAATTTGTTTCTTTTAATATGTTAAATGGACTTCCTTGTTGTATGGACTAAGAATCAAACCGGAGACTTCTTGATCAGCAGTTGCATATACTAACCGCTAGACCAACAAGTTGAAACATATAAAATGTTATGGCCTGGACTAAATAATAAAACTCACTTCACACAACTTCAATTTCAAATGTAATTGGGAGTACACGTATATTAAAAATCATTACTTTGTATTATAAATGTTTATGGCTAATTGTTTATTGCTAAATTTAATGTTAAGTGATAAATTCATAAACAATCTTAACTATTAGTTATTTTTATATCTTTAGAAAAGCATTGAAACATACAATGAGGGTAATTGTACAAGACAATACTATATTACTTAAAAATAAACAACTTGGAAACATCTAATGTTTCTGTAGATCATACAAAGAGAAGTAAGACAATTTTCCGATAAGTCCATGTGTAACCGTAATTGTGTCACATTCATGACGGACTTAAATATTAGTAGCTGCCTAGTTCTACTTGCAATGAATGAGTTGTTGTTGTTTTATAAGTCATCACACTCTCATTGATTTAATGATGCTTTGTTTGTCTGCATGTGTGTAAGATATCACCCAGTGGAGTCATTCAATAGTTACACAATTAAAGATTTAAAAACAGACATCTTTAAACAGACATTTTTAATCATTTTGTTATTTTGTTTTTTTTTGTTTGTGTATACAATAAAGATAAATAAATAAATAAAATAAATCTTCAGTTTGGTTCAATTTCTAAGTATTGGACAGAACAAATTGTGGAAAATGTTTGTAGCTACTTGAGACTGTGATATGTTTACTAATAAAGCAGTTCTGTAGCATTCTGCACACATTCAAAAATGTAATAACTATAACTGTCAGGATTATTGAATCTCTTTTATTGGCTTTTAAACTATTTGAAGGTTTGCCTAAATTTTATAAATATATACAGTAATACCCCGCTTAGCGCGACCCCGTTAGGCGCGGTTTCAGTATAACGCGAATTTCAAATTTCGCGCTTAAATGCCTCGCATTACGCGAAAGAGTGCGTATAAACATAATGTAGTCATTAACTTCTCTATGGTTGCGGGATCGCAGCTTTCTCTGAATATTCTCTTTGAAAATTGGGAATTCCCTGTCCTTCGACTTGGTTCTATGGGGATTTCCTCGTTCGTTTCGTGTGTTCATTTGTTCCGTAATGTTAGTTCGGTCGGCTGGCAGTTTTGTTTTAACATTTATTGGAGATACATACATAATTTAACCCTACGTTAAAAATGCCGCCTGTAAAGAAAAAAGAGCGTAAAAGCGTCATTTTGGAATTGAAGATGAAAGTGGTAAGAAGAATGGAAAATGGAGGCAAAGCAACAATTGTTGAGAGAGATTTTGGACTCTCGGAATCTAAGAGTATGTATGTATTGCATAAAGTGTTCTTAGAATTAAAGTGATTGATTAAAATGATTTGTATTTTTTTGTATTAAATTTTGACTATGTTTAATCATAAACCTCGATATACGCGAATTTCAGTTAACGCGATTTCTTTAGGAACGTATCCCTCGCGTTAAGCGGGGTATTACTGTATATCATTTACTTAAATCTTCTTGGGACCTACTTTTGTACTGCCAGCTACCTATACTCCCCCTAATAGCAATTAATCTTTATATCCCTTAACAATGTCAGGTGTACTACTATCTTGCCCTGAAAGCCAGCACTATAGCTCTATTGACCTGGAGGCGCGAGCCCTTGCGGCTCTTGGCGCAAGGAGGCGCGGGAGTTGGGTAGGAGTCCTGAGACTCGAGAAATCGAAAATCAGAAATCCCAACTCCGCCAGGTCCCCGTGGGGGAATGGAAGGAGCGACTTGGGCAACCGAGCGCAGTTGTTGGCTCCACAGGCATCACGGGAGCCTCTCATACCAGCTGACGCAGATGATCAGTGGAAAAGGATGTTTCGGAGATCACCTGTGTCTGATCCGCAAAGAGCCAACGCCTGAGTGCCACTACTGCGATGGCCAGACGGTGGACATGGCGCTCCACACGCTGGCGTCCGGCGTGGGACGAGCCGAGCCGTAATTTCGTGGCAGCCATCGGGATGGGGGTTCTCTCGCTCGGTAACATGATTGCGGCCATGTTGCGGAGCGAGATCGCAAAACGATCTCCGTTCTCTATAAGCGCAAGACTGAGGGTGACAGGTGAGGCCACCAGTCACCCTAGCAGAAGCAGGCCAGGGTGGCAGCTCTGTGCAGTGCTCGCGCCTTTTTAAAGAATAGTAATATTAGGGTTCCTACACGGAAGGGGGCCACCTACAAACAATGGGTGACCCGAGGTACGTCGGGGTTCCAGGGATTTCTTTCCGAGGGTGCACCTGGTTCCCCGGCTTCTAGTACACGAGATGGTATGCGGTTTTTAGTCGGTTCGAGTCCGACATAACCACCAGTTGGTGGTATCCGAGGAGATTCACGCACAAAAAAAAAGTTCTACTCTTTTTTAGCTGCCCACTGCTGAAACAGCTGAAGTAAACTTGAGCTGTTTCAGTGGCTAAAGTTAGTGTTAGTGGCTAGTTTCAAATAAGTAGTGGTTATGGCTTTAGCAGTACTTATTTGAACACTACATATTTTTATCGAAAAATCATCTTTTTGTTTGGCAGTTTCTTTCCAACAGTCCTACAGCCAGTGGTGCGAGGTATCCTGGGTCCACCGCACCGCTGTTTAGTGCGGATGGGACTATGTTCCCCAAGCCAACGTCGCGTGCACCTCGCTCTCAGTCCTCGGGGAGTCACTATATCCATGCCCGGTGTGGAGCCCCAAGATATGGAAAGACGGAGGTAGGCATTATAATAATATTCTATGAAAGAAATATATAAATAATTTTAATACTTAATGTTTTTGATTAATATGGATATGTTATACAATTAGCAATTCTGTTAATTATATAGATACATAGATCTTGTATTTCAAAATGAAGAAATTCAATAATAGTGATTGTTTTCAGACAAATCGCGCTCAAGGCATTGAGTGAGAGATTATCGAAGACTTCTGAACAAACGCGACAAAAGAACCTATCTACCAAAGTGAACATAGATGCAGTGAGGAAGATGCAATCACAAGTTATCCCGCAATTCCCTGCAGAGGGCGCCGACACTCAAGGCCCTTCTCCCCCTCCCGCGGAAGCAACCCTAATCGACCTAGGAACGGAACCAACGCCACCTACCACTAAACAATCATGATCTTCACAGTATCACACCCCATACTAAAAGGCTGTTCACAGAACCAATGTAGAAATAGGGAGTGTCGATTTAAAACACTCAATTTCCATTATGTGTGGTTAGTGATGTGACGAAATTGAACAGTGATTCTCATTTCCAGAATTCGGAAACTGCTGGGTATTGTATAACATTGTGTTATCAAATGGCAAATCAAATTGGTTTGAAATTTCTAACATGACAACGCGCATATAACTTAAATCTTTTGTCGCCGTTGATATAACCTGTAAAGAAATCATAGGTTAAGCTAAACTTCCTATGTTTCCCGTAACAATCATCATCAGCTCCCAGATGCTTGAGCACATGCAGAAAAAATGTTGCGTGAAAGAAATTACATTATTTTAGTCAATGCGATTAAAGTTTATTTTATTATTATTGATTTTAGGTCGCCAGGGTAATCGCAACATGCTAACATTTATTCGATACATAAATAAACACACATAGTTTTGTATGAAGACCCTTCATAAAGACATATATATATATATATATAGAGTGCTAAGTAAATGTTTTGACTAGAAACAAATATCCGCCCATAAGCATCATGTGGAATGATACTTATGGTTGCAGGCGATTCGAGATTAAACGGTTATTAAATACTAGTGACAACTGCATTACAGGTCAGCTTGGATTGCGCTGATATCATCATCATCATTATCAGCCTATCGCAGTCCACTGCTGGACATATGCTAATATAAAAGCTAGAAATTATTAAACGCACAGGATTAAAAAACATTTCACTCTATTATAATTTTTTAAATGTTTATCTGAGAATGTAACTTTTGGGGATTCCCAATATTTATGGCCATAGACCTAGATCTTCTTGGCATTACGTCCCATCCATAATTTAATATGATTCTGATAGAAAAGTATAATATATATCATGCTCTTTTTACGATGATATCATCTCATAAAAATTGCTCATTCTTAACAATAAATCTATTTGCTGTGTATGTTAAAGGCAAGGGTTTCCAGTAAATTATGCCATTTCTAAATAAATTAATGCAAGTTTATCATGAAATATTGTATTGGTCAATTAAAACAAGAAAATATAAATATCTAGTAATGACAGAATTGGCGTTACTTTCTTGAAGGCTGCACTAAATTTGTTTCGTTTATCAAGACCTTTTATAAAGATTTTTTATTATTATTATTTTTGTGTATTTATCATCAAATAGGCAATTATGTATTTCATGTGCATGTTTGATCGTGACGTTAGTCCGTCTGCAATAATATTTCTGCAGTGGCGCTGTGAATTTATACGCAATAGTATTAATTTTTTTCTGTCATAAAAGTCCGATTGTTTAACGTAACAGTTGTGTGTATGGGGTATAAAAGTAAAATATTTTTTACAGATTTTATTGCATTTGTTGATTGTGTATGATGTGAATGAATGATGTGACATATTGTAAATATAATTGATATTGATTAGTGTTAATTAAATAAAAATAAATATCTAATCACGTAGTTTATATCTTTATTGCTCATCTCAGACGTTTATATTTTATATAACATTTCAGATCAATATAATAAGAAGTTTATATACATATAAAGTAATAATAAAAGTTATACATATTTTATAATACTCTATTTAACATTTGTACAAGATATTGACAATTATTTCACAACATGAAGACATTTGTATAAGAGCAAAGTTATTTGAATTCCTCATCCAGTTTTCAAAGCATCAAAATAATGGTTCTTAATCTTTAACAACATAGCGCCATAAACAATAGAGAATGATCTTTGACGAGAATAATATGGAAGATAACTGGTTAAAAACTTGTCATTAATGGCAAAAAATGAGGTTCAATTTGTTGCTCGTTTTCACTTTGCGTAGTTTTCTTAATGACTATATACATTTAAAGGCATATATAAAGGCAATATCACTATATTCTCTTCTACGTTATATTAATACATACCCACCGAACGGCAAACCGGGTAGACTACATTATCCTACTTGTGTTATATAAATACGTTTTATAAATAAACTTTATTTATTGAAAATAAAGTTAATTATATTTTATTATAAAAATTTTCACGCATTTATCTGCTGTGACCGAGTTGGCTCTAAAGACATAACGTAATTTTTTCATTATATTTTCGAAAAGGTACATAACTAAAGGGAACTACTATTAATTCTTCCTCAAAGAATTCTAAAGGGAATTCTTTTTCAAAGAATATGTTTACTAACTGAACCACGCAATTTCACTTCGTTTAAGTCTCTTTTCAATCATGCTTGGCTCCTATTGATCTAAGCGTGATGTTAACCTTAAGCATGCCAGCAGCACATTAAAAAACAGTTCCATATTCTAGCGTGACACTAGAATTATTTATAATAAACAACAGGAGAGCGGTAAAATAATCTGTGGAAATTGTAGGTGTAGTATTTACAATATATTATGACAAAAATAAAGAGGTTTTAAGCTTGGAATAAATATCATTTAAACAAAATAAACATAAGGTATTTCGTCTTGTACAAGATACATTATCGTGTTATAGTAAATAACTTAAAACTAAACTCAAGGATTGCCGTTTCAATTGCAGTACACGTTGCACAGTCACAACCACTCGTAACAAAAGTTCATTTTGACGCCATTGGAGTCACACACGATATATTTATTGTTGCACATTATGTGATATAATAACGTTCCACGACTCCAAACGTTTTAGTATAATACATTATGAGAGATACCACTTTGCAAGATTATATAAACAACCCTCCGACCAAGCTGCAATTCTGCAAACGTAAACGATTATCAACAAATGTATGAGAAATATGTCTCTCAACGTCAGAACGAAATATTGGCCAATAAGACAAAAGATTAGAGGAATTAGCTATTGTAGAAAGAGAATTGACTCGAAACAATTGCATCTTGGCTAACGGGCAGGTACATTAGAAATTGTCAATACACATCACTCACTTTAAATTTTTCTGATCTTAAAGTAGAAAGTTGACGTAAGCGATCCTGACTGCCTAGAGATCTTAGGTTGATTTTCAAGTGATGTTCTCCTAGTCGATTATGGCCACGGCGGCCAGTCTCAATGGACACCAGCAAACTAAGCAGGAAGTATTATAGTGCACAAGTTTGTGCGTAAACACATTTGCACTCTCTGTTCTCTGGGATGGTTAACCGACACGATCGGGAGAGATCAGGGTTAAGACCTCAACTTCTACAACTCCGAGTTGTTTTTAATATTTCCATAATCAGAAAAACTCAATAACACTAGTAGTGATAAATAGTGAGTGCAAGAATGGTCAAATCGTCTGAGGGCGCTAGGGCCTATCGGCGCCAGGAAAGCAGGCGCTAGGGCCTATCGGCGCCAGGAGAGCAGGCGCTAGGGCCTATCGGCGCCAGGAGAGCAGGCGCTAGGGCCTATCGGCGCCAGGAGAGCGGGCGCTTGTGCGGGCGCTACCGGTAGTAGTGGTGCGGCGCCCAGCCCGGCACGCCCACGGACCCGCCCGGGTAGCCCTCCGCCCAGCGCGAGCTCTCGCCCATCGGGACGTTGGACGCCATCGGGTTTACGCCTCCCACGTTCGTCGTCATGCTACCGCCTGAACAACAATACACTTATAATTGACATGCATTATAAAAAGAGTATTAAGTTCATTTTTAGTGTCTTAGTTAGATTCTACACTACTGAAAAGTCATTAAAACAACTTAATCAGTTGATAATTGCTCTTTAAATTTCGTACGATTTTTCCAATAAACGCTAGACGCAGTAGACGCCATTTTGCTCCGTGGTTATGACTTTCTATTCACTATGTAAACAAATGTATTTTATACGATATTGCTCGTTTAAAGAAAAAACCGTTATTTTTAAGGGTAAATCGTAATCGTGAAAACAATATCAAGATCGGCTATTTCGACAAGTTATGAAAGTACTGGTACTGTTTGAGAAGGCTATTCTGTAGTAATATAGTAGTGGTGTACCTGGCTGCGTGACGTAGGAAGGAGGCGCCGAGTAGGGCGGCGCGGTCGCGTAGTAGGGGGGCGGGGGGACGCTCATCGCGTGCAGCACCGGCCCCGGCGGCACCGCCGACACGGGCGGCAGCGGCGGGGGCGGCACCGGCTGGGGGGGCTGACACAACTAACCATTATTATAATATCTATATATCTGACATCTAACACACGACGCCATCTAGTCCCAAGCTAAGCAGAGCTTGTGTTATGGGTACTAGACAACTGATATAAATACATATATACTTTTTTTTGTAAATACCTTCATATTATACATAGAAAACACCCTAACTTCGAAACACATATTTGTAGATCACACAAACACTTGGCAAGGCAGTCAAAATTACTATATTACTTCACTAATCTATCCATCCTATCCACAGCATGTGCTGGATTAGCACATGCTGTGGCGTATGTTTGTGTCGATCTATGATAGTTAACTGTCAAAATAATGTTAAAAAATTTCACTAATGTCTTAATTGAATAAATAAATTTGTTCGTGTCTTGACAGATTAAGTGAGCTAAATATCAAAAACAGTATTGCATAGAGAAGTAATACTTCAAACACGCTCGATACAGACTCGTCCGACTTGCGTGATGTAGGCCAAAATCTCCGTTCTAAGGAACGTATTATCAAGATCAAGAATACGGAGTGTACTCCTATCCATCCCGTTATTGTTGTAAGAATCAACTAAGGGAGGAAACTATGCAGGAAGACACTGCACTGCAAAAAGTTTTGGAAGGAGAGGCCTACCACTGCTTAAGTCTATTGCCGTCGCGCCAACCATCGCTGTCTTAGGCAGTCTGCATCCTTCCGCTGCGAGTCATTTTCCTCGAGAAAAATAATATACTTACAGGATAATAATTATAGTAGTTGTGTGATTCAGTCTGGTCCTGTATGGGCACGGTGATGAGGTTGGTGCGAGCGGCGCGCCTCTCGTGCAGGTGCGCGCGCGGGTCGCCCGCCGACGGAGGGATTTGCTGCAACAAATGTGCAATGTGCAACAGTTACTAACGACGATTTGGACAAACCGTTTCACACAGCAAATGTTTTGTCACGTTATTAGAGAGCGTTCAAGTATTACGTAACGCAACTTTTGAAGATTTTTGAAACCCCCCTGCCCCCTTTGTAACGCATCGTAACGTTTTACGAGAAAAATTGCGTTACGTAATATGTACTTGAACGCTCCCTCAAATATTTTTTCTGGCATTCAAAAAGGAGTAGAAATTGATTTTCATGGAATTCGCTGATACTTATTGCATTTGTTGAAAGTATTGTTAGACTCTGAAAATAGTGACATGGTGCAGCCTCTCCCCTTAACCGATCAAGTTTCAAGAAAAAGTCGTACTCGTACGAACTCTTGGAATCTGATTGGTTAAATGTTAGATTTACAATAAATAATCTTTCAAACTTACCGTTAAAGGCTTAACAATAGCAACGGTGTTGGAAGGCGGTTCAGGCTCTTGTTTATTCTCGACAGCACCTGAAGAAACATGCCTGTGATTGATGTGAGCTTGTAGATCTCTCTGTAAAATTAAGAATAAAATATTTGCACATTTATGGTTTAAGTAGACTTAAACAATGCACTGCCAATTGGATAGGACATTGTTTCTTTTTACTCAAGTAAAGCTTTACAATATTATTTTAGGATATGATTCCTTGTAATCATTATTTTGTTGGCAAATGTCTTGTGGGAAATCTTCATTCAGCAGTGGACGGAGTTGAAAAATATATACATTTAATATAACCAATAAGGAAAACAGTATGTATTGGTGTATCTCATTTGATTTGTTTTAAATTTGTTGTTCGTAACTTACTTGTGAAAGATAGGTTCTTCTACATCCAGTGTTGCCATATCGAGTGCCTGAATGAGTACACATAAAAACTGTGCCTAGTCCTGTCTGTTCAACTCTTAAAACCTGACAAAAGAAAATCATATTGCACTTTATCTCAAGAAGTTAAACAAAAACAAAAATCTTTATACTAGTACTAGCGACCCGCCCCGGCTTCGCACGGGTGCAATGCTGATACTAAATTAAATAAACTACAGAAAAACTATGAACGTTGTATATAAAAACATAGCGGCCCGCTCCGACTTTGCACGGGCATAAAATAGAAACCTCTAAAATTAGCAATGTTGCCTTAGTATATGATGCATGTATTATACATATAAACCTTCCTCTTGAATCACTCTATCTATTGGAAAAAACCGCATCAAAATCCGTTGCGTAGTTTTAAAGATTTAAGCGCACATAGGGATATAGGGACAGAAAAGGCGACTTTGTTTTATACTATGTAGTGATCACAGAATTCCTTTATTATCATGTCTTTTTTTTTCTTCCCCGTGAGGAAAACCCCTCGGATACCATGTCTGACACAATCCGACCATTTAATGGTATTGTAACATTCTTTTTTCTTTTTATGACACCTAATAATTAAAGTGATAATTATTTCATACAAGTATCTTCTGTCGTGGAGTAAATGGATGTATTGCTCAAACAAATCAGGGTCATATAGGGTCTGTGTGAGAAACTGCCTATTTCCAAAAAGTTTTGAGCCTTTTATGTTATGTATTTTATGTGTATAAATATAATATTTTACCTTTTCTCGACATCTAGGACAGTGTGTATGATCAGATCTGGCACATGACAAACAAAATACATGTTTGCATGGAATCTGAAAATAACATAATATTTGTTTTAGTTCATTTTATTAAATGCTTAAGTTTATGTTTGAATAGAATTTTATATTCAAACATTTGTCATACAATACAGTCACTTACCATTCGTCCATAAATTAATATAGGTTTAGAACATATGTCACAGCAGTAGATCATAGGATTCAAAACTTTCTCTCCGATTAGTGTCGCTCGGTGGCTCCAGTCTAATCTTAGCATGGGTTCTGGTGGCCCACGGGTTAGCGTAGTAAAAACTGGAGCTTCTAACTGTGATATATCTGATGGAACTTCAACTGAGGAAATAAAAAGAATATATTATTTTATAATGAACAGTAGAGATTTTCAACATTTAGTTATTACATTAGGATAATGTTAGCTCAGTGTACTAAAAAAAACTTGAGAGGTGTCAAGGGACACCCGGATGGAACGAAGTTCGAAATAGAAAGACGAAACGAAAATATCTGTGTGTGTCGTCGTCATGTCGTGACAACAAATTGTGTCGTGTCAACAAATTGTGTCGTGACAATTTTTCCGTCTAGCCCCCTTACACAACGCGCCATAAGGAACTTCGTTCCAATAAAAGAAAGAGTTGTATGAGCCAGCTTCAAATAAGTTTGCAAGATTAACTTTTACAAGTTCAAACATTTTCATGACCAACCTTATTTAGGTTAATGTTTGTAGAATACAACAGGTTTGTTAAAGAGTTATTAGAATGTTGTGATATTTACACTCATTTTAATTACTTTGGTCATACTTTGAATCACATTTCAACCTGAACCCTATGGGTAGATACATGCTTAGTATGGATGAACATTGTGCCATGCAAATAAAATCATTATCAGTGAAAACATATTTTAACAAAAAGGAATGCTATATAGTTACTTTTGATCGACATTTTTTTAATTACTTTACTGCCTGTGCCTGCTTCTCAAGTATTATTTCTTTAAAAAAATGAGTTGACTTGTAAAATATCACAGATATTTGACACAACGAAATAGTGAGCTCTATCAATATCTATGATAACATGTAATCATAAGATTGATAATGATTTCAATTGACAGTTTAACCAACAGTCCCAATTACAGGTTTGTAGGGTATGTTTAGATGAAAACGTAACATATTTTGCCTTTGAAACAGCTAATTGAGATTCAATTGTTCAGTGACAATTAGATAGTGCATTATCATAACATGAGTGTAAAGTAAATAAAATGAAACACACAACATGATCAATCTGTGCAATATAAAATAATTAAGTTACGTTTTGGAGCCTCAGTGGGTTCTGGTTCTTCTTTAACCTCTTCAGTAACGACTTCTTCTGGTTCCTGAGTGGTTTCTTCCACAGAGCATTCTTCCTCATCACTGGACATTACTTTGGGTACTTTCTTCCCACGACCGCGTCCTCGACCTCGGCCTCTTCCTCTTCCACGGCCACGACCTCTACCTCTAGAATTCCTCTTCTCGCTATTCATTTTTTATGTTACTTCTGTAGGAACTTTCAAAAATCAAAGCTTTACACTATAACCTCAAACCGAACAGCAACTATCTGTTACACACTGTGCAATGACTTAAATAACATAACTTCATTTTGGTAATAGTATTTCAGTTTATTTATTACTGATTTTATGGTGATTGTATTCAAGTTAATCTATTAAAAACAAGTTAAAGCTAATCGTCACAAAGTTCATCGACTACACTTTAGTGATGGCTTATCGATGTTTTGTAGTCTTTGCAGATAAATATTATACATTATCGATATACATAATAGAAAATCATAGCAATAGTTAATATTTATTTTTCTTCATTAAAAACAAAATTACTGCAGCTTTGAAAATAATACTATAAAAAAAATTCACAATTTGAACAAAACAAAAAATAAAATGTATATTGTGCGTTGTTATCACAAATGCCAACACTTATTACGTTCCTCCACACGCTAACAAAAAAACTGTTCTGAAAAGTATGTAATTCTATTTGTAATAATTAACTACAGTTATGTTTATATACTAAGTATTATACTTGTAAAAAATTTAAAAACTTTCAAAGTTTTAGAAAAAACTAATTAAAGTACAATGCTTTTGTCACCAAAACTCTCAGTACTCGTAACGAAAAACGAGACGTTCAAGAAAAACTATGTCAATAAACAAAATAAAAATACATTTGCCGGTTTCGTGTGTGTGATAAATTTTCTTACTTCTTTAATTCTAGAAAATGTGCGTGATGGGCCAAGAAAAACTACAAATCTTTACTGTGAGTATACTTAGAAACCTTATTCGATTGCGTAAAGTAATATAAATAAAAACTTCGTAACGCTACCGTGTCTAAGCTTCAGCGGCAAATTTAATATTTACCTATGTTTAAAGTTTTACTTACCCTGAAAAGAAGTTCTTGGAATCGGTTACTATCTATTTAATAAATTAGAAGAAATATTTTATGTTAAATTATACATAGTATTATGTTTTACATTTATGTAAGAGCTTTGTTCGTCGTCTTTCAGTCAAAAGAAAAGATAAAAAGATGCATGCCATGAGATCATTATTGGTTAGGTATTATTTTTATTCGTATTACCATGGCTACAAAAACACAAAAAATAATAACATATGTACTTTACATCACGCTTAGATTAATATAGGAGCCGAGCTTAATTGTAAAGAGACGCAGATGAAATTGCGTGGGTCAGCTAGTGTAGATGTAAGTTACAAGAAGCGTTTTGTTTATCAGATATTTCGATCGAATCGCACCATTTATGATTATCGTAGGATCAGAGGCGTCTTTGGCTCATGAAGCGCCCGTGTGCAATCATTCCTTTAGGGCCTTTCAGTAAGTGCGCAATTCATTGAAAGTGCCGCGACGCCCCTAACACTGCTACGCACGTGTGCACTGCATATCCTACATCTACACTAATATTATAAAGAGGAAAGATTTGTATTTTTGTATGTAACGAATAAACTCAAAAAGTACTGGATCGATTTTAAAAATTCTTTCACCATTCGAAAGCTACATTATCCACAAGTAACATAGGCTATATTTTATTTTGAAAAAAAATAGGGTTCCGTAAGATATTTGCGTTTTTCAAGAAACAAGGTGTAAAAAATCAACCAGAAAAGTTACTTATTTTGCGATTTATAATAATATAGCTTATACATCAGAATAACACGTAGGCTATAATTTATAAAGATACTAGCTTCGCCTCGCGACGTTGCCTATGATTATTGTCGTACCGCGGGGTTCAGCTAGTTATAGATAAAGACGCCCCTGGTAGTATTGTGAGTCAAAACTTGCTAATCTAATATGTATAAAATTCGTAAAAGTTTGAAATCCATAACAATTTAGGACATGTTTTAAAAAGTACCTACGTGTTTTTTTTATGTATGAATCTGCCAAAATGACTACTCTGCCTGATGAAAGACAAATTCAGAATCCAAGAGTGGCGGTCACCATAATCATTGCGAATGCAACAATGCTGCATCAGTTGCTCAGGTCTCGCACTTACCAACGAAACACCACAGCACAAACGCTACGTTGACCTTCTGCGCAAGGGTAGTATCGCCCCGGTCGAGCCGGCCCGCTCGTGCTTAAATCAGCGTGGCTCTACTACCTGTGTTTAACTTTCATCCAATGTTTTAGATCCCTATTACTAACTATATTACTAGCTATTTAAAAACTTTATTGTTCTAAGTGCCTAGGTTAAGGTTCGAAATTAGTTAACTGTAAGCCGTATGTAATAGTAATGAAACAGTTTATTAACATAATCTAAATAGTCAAAACGCATGGAAGGGTTAAGGGTCACATTACCTAAGTTATTTTGAACTTTGCTAATGTAAAATACAGATTATAATTGGCGCGAGAACTTTTATTGCGCGGTGCAGATTTGTAGTACACCGTAGTTCGGCGTGTCTTCGTTAGATGGCATTTTTTGTATGTGATAGACGCTACACTACTAATACATTATCCGCCGTTGTATAGTTAATACGTAAATTATTGAATGTTATTATTTGTAAAGTTGATTTTTATGTCACAATGTAGGTATATGATAATATTTTGCTCAAACTAACTACATAAGAGCTTAAGTAATTTATCACTCACTGTACTCTGTTATGTCCAATGGTAATTTGCCGATTCAAGCCACAAATAGATTCGTCAAATTCGTCATTTCCTGTGGCTCTCGTTTGATACTGGCATAACAAATTATATTATCACTACAAACTACCGCTTCTATAGGAGAACAAAATGTGATATACTAGATTATTGTTGGAACTGCTTTGCTTGAATTCTGTTTACTTTTTAAATTTAAAATGAGACGACTATGGTAATGATATTAATGATATTTTTTTATCTATACTAATATTAGAAAGAAGTAAAGTTTGTGAGTTTTTAGGAGGTTATCTCTGGATCTACTGAACTTATTTGACAATTATTATACCAATAGAAAGAAAGCCACATTTGTGAGTTATTTAGTAACCCGAAATAGTATGAAAGATCGTATTTTTTTAAGTTAGTAATACAAAAAAAAAATCAATGAAATCAAAAGAAACTGCGATCACTAATCTTATCTTCTTCTTCTTATCTTCTTTCTTATATATAAAATTCTCGTGTCACGGGGTGTGTAATCGAACTCCTCCGAAACGGCTCGACCGATTTTGATGAAATTTTTTGTGATTATCCGGTATCTATGAGAATCGGTTGTAATCTATTTTTCATCCCCCTAAATGTTAGGGGTAGTCCACCCCTAAATTAATTGTTTTATTTTTTGACAAAATTTTTAATTTCTATTTTTTTATGATGCAGCATTAGAAAATACATACAACCCTAGATTTTCAACCCTCTACGATCAACCCCTATTTTTCCATCGCGATTTTTATTGACCCACCTCTACAACATATATTCCCTTTTATGGCAAAGCAACGTTTGCCGGGACAGCTAGTTAGTCTATATAATAATTTGTAATAGCGATGGAATCGAGAAAGTTTTTTCAGTAAATTAAGCTGTCCTCTTTTCTAAACGACGTTTTAGTTTAGTCTGAGAAAATAAGGAAACTAATAAGTAACAAAAAATGTTGCGGTCTATTTACTAAAGTAGGACAACTACAGTTTGTATTAATTCTTAATTGAGATATAGTTTTCTGACCAGATATTGACTGATTTCCAGTAGAACGAGTAAAATTCCGTGACAATTAGGCATAACTATACTTTTCTTTTTAAAAATTCCTTCAGATCTACTGCTCCTTTGGTACTTAGGAGTATGTTGTGATTCCACTAAAACCAGCTCCACTGCCTTTGGCACCCTCCTTTGAAAGGACCTGAATCGGTCGGTTTTTTTTTTTTTTTTTTATGGAATAGGGGGCAAACGAGCAGACGTATCGCCTGATGGTAAGCGATTACCGCCGCCCATGGACACCCGCAACACCAGAGGCGTCACAAGTGCGTTGCCGGCCTTTGGGGGATGAGGAAGGGGAAGTGGGAAGGGGTTGGGGTAGGGCCTCCGGTATCCTCACTCACTCGGTGAAACACAGCGCAGGCGCTGTTTCACACCGGTTTTCTGTGAGGCCGTGGTATCACTCCGGTCGAGCCGGCCCATTCATGCCGAACCGACACCACACCAGCAATTAAATTGCCAATTGAGATTCTACAAACGTAAACGCTATTAGAAAACTAATAAATGTTTGTAAACGACTCAACGCTCAGTCACATGATCATAACAATATATTAGAAAGTAATGCAAGAGAATAGAGAGGTTGGCGATTGTAGAGAATTGAGAAATACTTACTTGCATTTTTAATAAGGGAACAGGCCGTGTCCTCGAAGAAAACACTTTCACCCTTGATGACCGCGTACTGCTATATTATATACTAGCTGACCGACGCAACCTCGTTTGCGTCTTTTATTGCCCGTAGCGAAAAAAATTCCCCCGTATAGTGTGTCGCGGACTTTTTTGTAGATATTTATAAGATCTACGATTAATTAGAACATTTTATGGTTCTATCTTTTATAATTTACGCAGCGTACGCAAAATAAGTAACTTTTCTGGTTGACTTTTTACACCTTGTGTCCGAAAAACCCCAATATCTTACGGAACCCTATTTTTTCCAAAATAAAATATAGCCTATGTTACTCGTGGATAATGTAGCTTTCGAATGGTGAAAGAATTTTAAAAATCGGTCCAGTAGTTTTTGAGCCTATTCATTACAAACATACAAACAAATATACAAACAAAGTTTTCCTCTTTATAATATTAGTATAGACATATATAGTACTTCCATACTACTACTACTCTATATATATACGTATTAAGATTTTACATTATTCCATTTACCGACAATTGTTATTATTAATACGAGTTTCTTTTAAATTCGAGCGCCTAACAATCAACGCACAGTGATTTGTTGCTATTATTAAATGTATGTGTATCGTTCCAAACGTTCGTTACACAACGATCGTTTTAGGTTTCTTGGTACGGATATCGCGATAGGTATTAGCGGCTATAGTTCCTAAATATAACTAAAACTTCATACGTTATTTTAATATTACCGTTGTAATTTCTGAACGACTATCTATTAAGGTCATAGTTAATATTATTAATATATAAGTAATGCTCAGTATTATTATTAAGGTATTATAATGTACCATAATAAGATTATGGTACTCCGTCTGATCTCTCCGCGGTCGTGTCATATAACCGTCTTATCAGATTGTGAGATTGAGGGAACAGAGAGTGCACCTGTGTCTGCGCACATATTTGTGCACTATATAATTTCTTCTGCGTATTTGACTGGTCTCCGTTGAGACTGGCCACTGACCGCTGTTGCTGAAACCGGCAAGGAGTACACACAAACACACATACTTTTTTTTTAAAATCTGTTACTATAATTGACCTGATTGATATGTTGGTTTATTGGTTAGTGATCTACAGTGCTAAGCCAGAAGTCGTGTGATCGATTTTAGTATCAGATCTCTTTTTGATGTGTAAAAAGTTATCTATACAAAAAAAAGAAGTATTTGTATGTAATTACAAATTAATAACTTCACTACATGCATATATAAGGGTATATACGGTAATTACTTCAGAAAAGCAATCTTTAAAATTTTAGGCTGTTGTCTGTTGCTGAATGGATGATATAAGGTAGGTACTCCTTAGGCTACTGTTTTAGACTAGCTTTGCCTGTACCGCAGTATACACCGCATGGCGTAGCTAGTACAACTTTTTTCTTTATAGCAGCATCATATAGTTTTCCTAGTCTTCATTATTCCCAAGGTTATTTGGAGTCGCCTACTAGTACAACCGGTTCTACCTGAATATCAGTTTTCCACGGTGCGACTGACATCGGACCTCCGCAACCCCGAGACACGGGCGTGAACCATCGCCAAACTTCCATACTCCGGGCTGTTATTTAGAATTTCTTGGAAGAATAACCCAACAACACTTGGCCCGACCCGGGAATCCAACCCGATACCTCTTAATTGGCAGTTGCGTACGCTAACCGCTAGACCAACGAGGTGGTCTTATTATTTTTATAGCAGCAATCTGTTATATTATCTTGTAACACTGATATCAGGGACACGAATTGTAATCCTCTAATAATAAATAGATTTATCGTATGACTGCTGAGGTCATTGTGGACGTGTGAATGTGATACACCCATCAGTTTAAATAAAGAAGAAGATTGATAATGATGGAGGAAGGCCAAATTAGGTGATCAACAGACTAAGGTGTTCCTTCGGAGATACCACACTGATACGTTAGCCGTTTTAAGGTATTTAAATGGTTTAAAAAATACTGTTTTCGTTGATTAAGCCGCTACCTACCAATTATAATTCCGTGTGGTGGCGTATTAAGAATACGCAGTGGGTGGGGGAAGAGCCCCCCAAAGGAGTAAACTACGCAAGATAACAACACTGCAAAGAGAAGTAAATGTTAGTGTCAACTTTTACTTACCGTTAACACTATGCCCAATTTTCTTTTTAAGGAGAAGCCTATGTCCTGTACTGCACTGTTAAAGGCAGTTAATGATTATAATTATCATAGTTTATAGTGTACTGCATCAATAAGTATTTGTATCGTTTAGCAACAAATCGAAACCACTAACTGCATTAGTGTTACATGCTAATTGATCGTTTAGCACTATTGATGTAATCAGTTTATTTACCTCAAACATTTCGCAAATACGTTTTTCGTAACATTACGTTGATGTATGCTTGCCATGTATTAGGTACGCACACATTGGTGTCATAAGTGTCGTCACGTTGCCTATCATTTTGCAGTGTCTTCTTACAGATGCATGCTGTTGCATACCTATTGGTTTAACACTGTCAACACTGTCTGAGACGAGTAATAAGAAATATTTTTTGTAAAAGCTAAATTTATGAAGTACAAAATTGTATCTAATAAATATCGTGAATCGTTTGGTAGCACCACCAAAAATATTTAAAAGTCTAAATAATACGAGTAGTAACTTGTCAGAACTATAAATAGAGATAGTGTTACCCGAGTAACTGTACATATGTGCATTAGAAGATAAGAGAAATCTTGCATTTTCAACATTTAAACATGCTTTATGACTGCAGTGTGGTATCGTAGGCCAAACCCTGCTTTCTAGGGGGAGGTCTTTGTGAAGCAGTAAATAAAATATAAATATTCCGGACATCTAACACACAACGCCGTCTAGCCCCAAGCTAAGCAGAGCTTGTGTTATGGGTACTAGACAACTCGGCGCAGCGCCGGGCCCTCACTGCAGTCATTGGAGAAGATCTCTCGCTGCCGGCCATCATATGCTCCATGGCCGGGACGGGTTTTCCCGTCCATCCGCTTTAGTGGCCAGCCGCGAAGGGGCGACGTACGCGTGTGCCGTGCGTCGCCTAAATTGAGATTTTACTGGTAGATGGTGCCCGCTTCAGTGCGGGCAGGCGCTAGGAGGGGTCCGGTTGTGTTAATAACTGCAGTTCCCGGACCCCTCCCTTTTCAGGTGCAGAGTTGGCACACCGTGTGGTTTTAGTCGATTGAATTCCGACACACCACCCCGCCGCAAACCCCGGTGGGGTGACGGCCCGAGGGGGTTTCCACACGTTAAAAAAAAAAAAAAATGGGTACTAGACAACTGATATAAATACTTAAATTTTTTTTTTGTAAATACATATATATAGAAATACATAGAAATACATATGTACAGAAATACATACATAGAAAACACCCAAACTCCGAAACAAATATTTGCAGATCATACAAACGTTTGGTCCGATCCGGGTATCGAACTCGAGACCTCAAGCTTAGCAGTCTCATACGCTACCACTACGCCACCGTGGCAGTCAGACAGTGGACTATTAAAGGCTATAAGTTCCTTTTTTCTTTTGTTGTTACATTGAAAATAAATCACACACATTTTGTTGCCACGTTTAATGATTTTCAAACACTGCCTTAAAATAATACCTAAGTACATAAAGCAAACAAAATAAGTTAAACGGTTCTATTGTTAAGAAACATAATAAAGATGAGATTACTTTGCTAAAAGGTAAAAAGTAATTAGGTAGGTACCAGGCACCAGTTATAATAGCATTTATAGTTATACAATCCTTCGGCCTTCTCATCAATCTAGGGCATTAATTAGACTTGGATCGAAGTTAAAGAATGTTATATGGTAATGTATGTTTACAATAAATAGCACTAACTTCTCTTTTATTTATTTATTTACTATTTCTCATTCTGTTTAGTGACTCATGTATAGGTTATTGTAATCGAACTGCACGTTTGGCCTAGTAGTTAAGCGGTCGCCACGCCGTTCCCTACTTCGCCAAATGTTGTCGGTTCTAATCCCACATGGAATAACACTTTGTGTGTGTTCTTTGTGTCCGTTTCATGTATTTTTGTAAAGTCCCCCGCGACACAGTAATTATTCCTAGTACGGGGGCAGTCTTTAAAAAAAAACTCACTTTTATACAACACACTGAAGGCTGAGTCATGTACAACAGTACCGTAGAAGTTATCGAAATGCCATTCTTAGTGAGTCTAACGCCATGCAGTCTTCGACACTATATGGAATCTTGACTTGGGTCGACTTGCGTGGGAGATTTACGGTTGAATCATAATAAAATTGAACAATTCGCCAAAAATATACTAGATTTTTTATAGGTACACACGACACAAACAAAGCAAAAACTTTGACCGTTTACGCAGAATACGTAATGTAAACTCACAAAGATATAAATTTTCCCCCGTTTTTGCAACATTTTTTTATTGATTCTCCGCTCCTATTGGTCCTTGCGTGATGAAATCTACATAGCTTATGGGTTATTTATCACTAGATATTAGTTAGAAAGAATTCCTCGATAAATGGGATAGTCCATTTATCGAGGAATTCTTGAATAATACATAAATAATTTTAAAATAAGACCAGTAGTTCCTGAGATTAGCGCGTGCAACCAAACAAGCAATCAATCAAACAAACTCTTCTCTCTCTAATAATATTACCACTACTATATACATATACGTATATCACTAGTTGTTTATTACAATGATGTTAGATATACCTGACTATCGACGTCAGATGATGTACTATGTGCAAAAGTACACGATGTACCTACGTAAATCAAGTACTGGAGACGCAAGCCACGTGTATTCTGTGTAAGATACTCGTAATGTGGAATAATTTTTATACCTACTAGACGGTAGACATTCAACCGATAGGGTCGATTGGCTATCGGTTACCGTGTAGGTAAAATCTGTCTGGATCCGGTCTGGTGGTAGATTATCGTTCGTAATCAAAATGTTCTATTTTGATGCATTTCAGTTGTTTCTAATTAGTTTTTTTACTATACGATTGCCTCGGTGGCGCAATGGTAGTGAATGCGACTGGTGTGCTTGAGGTCTCGGGTTCAAATCCTGGGTCGGACCAAATGTTTGTGTAATCTACAAATATTTGTTTTGGAGTTTGGGTGTTTTCTATGTAGAAAAAATTGATTACAGGACACTGTACAGCCCTGATATAAAAATAGATATGCCTATTGTATACATTATTTGTATGTATAATATGTACTCGTATGTATTTACAAAAAAAAGTATATATGTATTCATATAAGTTGTCTAGTACCCATAACACAAGCTCTGCTTAGCTTGGGACTAGATGGCGTTGTGTGTTAGATGTTAGAAATATTTATTTATTATTAATATGTTAGACAAAAATTATCAAAAATAACCCACTTCATGAATTAGACCGAATTGAAATGGGACCACACGGCAAGCACCAGCTTTCTAACAAAAAAAGAATCATCCAAATCGGTTCACCCAATCGAAAGTTCTGAGGTAACAAATATAAAAAAATACAGTGGAATTGGGATCCTCCTCCTTTTTGAAGACGGTTAAAATACAATTAGAGTACAGTATAAATCTTTTACATACAAGAATTGCATCATGACCGAAAGGTCGAAGAGTTTCATGATCACTTAGAAACTTAGTAAGTCCTGAAAGATAGTTTGGTTTTGGATAAATTAGACAGGGAAACCTTAGTATGGTTTAGTTCTACTTGAGAGCATCACTTATATGAAATGCTATTTAAATTAAGGATCATCAATAACCCATAACGTCCCACTGCTGGGCTCGGGTCTCCTCTCACGAGAGGGTTAAGGCCATACGTCCCCACGCTGGCCAAGGCTACGTAATCTTACCGTTGGATGTTTTTAAGCCGCCCAAAGGCCTGCAACTAAGCTTCACGACTGTTATACTATGATAACAACCGAGACCGACTGCTTAACGTGACCTCCGAATCACGGAGACGCTCATGGTAGCATGCCACCAGCGGTCACCCATCCAGGTACTGACCGCGCCAACGTTGCTTACCCTCGGTAATTGTTTCTAATTGCCGAGTGCAACTGGGTATGAGCGCCTTAATTTACATTACATTAAGGATGATGGAGTACTAATATAATTTACCAAGCTGGCATGAAAAATGGTTACCGAGACATCTAGACACACGACCGACGGGAGCGCTGTTGGAAATTCCAGTTGAGAACTTGAGAAGTATTCCAAAAGGGGGGGAGTTTATATATTCATCTAAACACCTATGCAAATATATAAAACTGGAGTGTCTGTTTGTAATATTTTATACTAAATGCATATCTACACGGTACATATACCAAAATAACATTTTTGTCAATTTTTGTCAATTTTTGTCAGTCTGTCTATTTGTTCCGGCTAATCTCTGGAACGGCCTTTGAGGGGAATTTCACTGGCAGATAGCTGATGATATAAGGAGTAGCTTAGGCTACCTTTTTTAGACTAGCTCCGACCCTTGGCATTACCTGCAGTTGATGTTATACCGCGGGTACCACCGCGGGGCTCAGCTAGCCTTGTGTAAATGTTTTGAAAGTAGAAGCTTCTTAAGTATTCCAAGATAGGCTAGGTCCAATGTGCAATATAAATGTGGAACTAGTGGAAGTATATAATTTTATCGACAGGTCGGACTAACCTAGTGACGCACTCAGCTAATCCGTGCACTCATCCGCCACATGGCATCTTGCAATTATAGGACAATAACATAATAAAATAGCGGCGGCTTATTCACACTTACACACACAACTTCTCAAAAACAATGACATGCATATACTGATGTTTATACACTATTAAAGGTCATGGGGTGGTTAAGAAATGCAATCCTAACGTTTTCAGAAGACACAAGTGTTCTGCGATAAGGAATGCAAGTTCTAGGCGAATTTAACTGTACATGATCAGAGCTCGGCAACTTAAATTCCACTTTATTATGACGGAGAGCAAAGTCACAGATTTCATAATATTACTTACTAGCTGAACCACATGGTGTTAACCGCGGTTATTGTCTTACCGCAACGGTAACGCCGCGGGGCGAAGCTAGTCAAAAAAAGTAGCCTAAGTTACTTCTTATATCATCAGCAACTTATCAGTGAAAGTTCCTTCAAAATCGAGACAGACAGTCAAAAATGCATTTAGTAAAAGCGGTTATTATAATATTACAAACAGACACTCCAATTTTATTTATTTGTATAGATTGGAATTTTTATACTAGTACTATACTATGTATTTTATGGCCAGGATGAAGCTAGTGGCGAGATATTTCAGTGTAACCTGGAGGCATGTTTTTATATACGTTACTAGCTGACCCACGCAACTTCGTTTGCGTCTTCTATTGACCGTAGCGTGAAATTTTTCCCCCGGTTTTGAAACATTCTTTATTGGTGCTCCGCTCCTATTAGTATTAGCGTGATGATATATAGCCTTCCTCGATAAATGGACTATCTAACACTGAAAGAATTTTTCAAATCGGACCAGCCTTTCCTGAGATTAGCGCGTTCAAACAAACAAACTCTTCAGTTTTATTATATTAGTATAGATATTATATTTGCATTAGCATAGCATTTCTATCTATGCGTTAATATAAATCCCAGGAAGTAATAAACAACAGGTGTTTCGAAATGTGTAATAATTACTTTGATTTGTAATGAGAATATCATGCAATTAGTAATTTTTGCTGATAGACAAATTATTTCCGTTGCATAAAAGCGTATCCTAAATACTTCATTTCATCCAAGTCGTTTCTAATTATATGACCAGAATGAACTATCAAGTACCGTAAACCTTTTTGATTAAAGACCCTGGAAAAGTGCTCTCGAATCAGTATTCAGAGTCTTATTACCTTGTGATTACGGTAGTAGTTAGCGATCATAAGTACTCGTTTCACTAATACCTAAGCTACAATCCAAGATCATTGATACTATAGAAAGCGATATTCTAACTTAAGCCTTACCTCGACTACCTTTCATAAACTTGGTTCAACGGAAGTACGGTACTATAAGTAGCTTGACCTTAGAACCGATATTGTGTTATTATCATAGAAAGTCACTTGAATTGATGATGATGAAGCCGCTTGCTACTGCGCCAAGTGCCGTGGGTTCAAATCCCACGTGGGACATCACTTTGTGTGATCCACAAAATGTTGTCCTGAGTCTGGGTGTTCTTTGTGTCCGTTACATGTATGTTTGTAAAGTCCCCCGCGACACAGGATGTATATTCCTGATGCGGGAGTTGTGTAATAAAAAAAAAATGTTTTAAGAGCAATTGCATTAAGACTAATGAATGTGAAGATAAAAACACATATCCTATTCTAGCTAGATCATTTTGAAATTCCTTACAGTGCTACAGTTTCTTACAAAAAACATCAAATCGCCGAGTTCAAAGCAAAACCAAAATTTTTAAATAAACCGCTTGGAAAACTTTAAATGAAAAATGAAGTTATTAGTATTGAAAACAAACAATGGCATTCACTAAACACAAACATTAACTTCTTTTGTTCAAAAAAGAAAAAATAAAGTGCATACCTAGTTGATTGATATGTTGAAGTCAAAAATTTTAATAATCACAAATTTTAACAACAAAAAAAACCGACTTGAAGTTCTAGACCAAATGGGACCACACGGGAAGCACCAGCTTTCAAATAAAAAAAGAATCATCAAATCGGTTCACCCAGTCGAAACTTATGAGGTAACAAACAAAAAAAAATACAAACGAATTGAGAACCTCCTCCTTTTTTGAAGTGGGTTAAAAATAGAGATTATCGGTTTTGCCTTTAATCCGGCGAAATTTTCTGTCCCGCTATCGTTTTCGCCCTCGCTGCACTGAAGTCGTGAGTGTAGCCCAAGAAAGAACGGGTTCCACATCCGTCCTCTTACTATTGCTACATGTACATATAAAACCAGTCTAAAAGATTCTCTTATATTTATTATAGTTACTTAATTTTTTTTTGCAATCAACGCTCTGTACAGACATTGCATAAATTTTCGCGTGTTCTTGAATACATTTAATAAAAAAAAAACTTGAAAATTCTGCTAAAATTCATCAAATACTTATTTTACTCAAGTTTAAAAACCGAGCATAAAATTTTTTAACTAAATAAATGATGTCTAAACGTTAAATGATCGTTACATGACGTATGTAGTTACTAATTCGTAAATAACACCGAAAATAAGCCAACAAAAATAATGAGTAATGAAAAAAAAATATTTTCATGTCAATCTAATATTTGGACTTTGGTCTGATTTATTTTTTGACTGTTGTACGTCATACATTGAAATCCGTATTTGCTATCGAACTTATCGATTTTGCACTAACATCAAAAAATTCAATCGTTGCTTTATCGATCGATATTTTAAGGCGATTACTTTAGGTCTCAGTTTAGTTATCACAATGTTTTCCGGCTGTAATCAAGCACTCGTTTATATGAACATTAGCCTTTGCCTATGGCTCCGACCGCGTGTAAAAAGTAGCCAATGTACTTTCCCAAAAATCAAAAAATCTTCTTTCATGAAAATCGGTTCAGCGGTTTAGCTGAGAAAGCGTAACAGATAGACATATAGAGGTTATCTGGAATATTAGTAGGTATGTGAATTTAATAGTTCTGAAGGCGTTGAAAAAGAGACAGCAGTGGACTTGAAAAGGCTGATATTGCATTTTTTTTGAAATCCTCAAAAACATAATAACATTTTGTTATGTTTATGATATTCCAAAAATTTATAAGATTAATTCAAGATTTACCAAAAACTAAAGGAAACAGTCATTTTTTCTTACTCTGATATCCGCGGATACGATTAAGAATACGGATAACTGCTACATCACTTAAAAGTATCTATGTACTTATTTTAGTTGTCTTCAAACTTTTCCTTAATCTGATTGACTTCTCTAATGTTGCCTGCATTACCAAACAAACATTACTAACCAAACACCGAGCTGCTTGTTAGCTAATTCAGTTGTTACTTCTTAAAAATTCAATCATGATCTAAACTTTTTCAATACAGTTTAACGTCTTTGGTTAACATTAATAATGCATTGGGCGTTCTTGTTGAATTATAATTAGATGTTTATACAGGCTGTTTCAAATTCATGAGATCAGTATTGTGTTCTTATCTTTAGGTCTATTAACTGTTGTTGACTGCTACCGGTCTTAAGATGGTCCTGTTATAACGATACTTCACGTTTTAGTTTCAAATGTTAACCTGCAAAGAAAATTATAACATTATTAATGGTTCTAAATGTTGAATGAAATTTCCGAACAAAGTAAAAATAAACAGTTACTACATAAATAAGTGATTACTTTGGTTGTAATACTGAGTTACTTAGCTTTTTTTTTGAGGGATGGAAAGGGAGATGGAGGGAGAGGTTGGGGTATAGGCCTTCGGTATCCTCACTCACTCGGTGAAACACAGCGCAAGCACTATTCACACCGGTTTTCTGTGAGGCCGTGGTATCACTCCGGTCGAGCCGGCCCATTCATGCCGAAACGTGGCAAGTCAATAAATTCATGTACGAGTATGTTTTACAATTAAAATTAATGACGAGCAATTGGGTAGATGTCACCTTAGTTAAATTAGTTGCTGTTATCATCTTTCAAAACAATAACTTTTCATGAAACAAGTACTTTGAATAAATACAAATTTGTCACGTCATTATTTTAGACTACTCAATTAAGCAATATATTTTATGTTTATTTAATTAAAATTTGTAATGGAAATAAAAAGCTGTGATAATTATATGTTCCGAGATGTTTCGTTATATTTGACTGCGTCGGTGGCGTAGTGGTAACTGGTAGCGTATGCGACTGCTAAGCTTGAGCTCTTGGGTTCGATTCCCGGGTCGGATCAAGTGTTTGTATGATCTGCAAATATTTGTTTCGGAGTTTGGGTCCTTTCTATGTATAATATGTACCGTGTATGTATTTACAAAAAAAAAGTATATAAGTATTTATATCAGTATCTAGTACCCATAACACAAGCTCTGCTTAGCTTGGGACTAGATGGCGTTGTGTGTTAGATGTCCGGAATATTTATTTGACTGCACGGTTGGCCGAGTGGTTTCAGCGGTCGCCATGCCGCTTGATGCTGCGCCAAGTGTCTTGGGTTAAAAAAAAAAAAAAAAATGTACAAACTTCTGTTTACAAATTTTATCCATAATGATCTAAATTAGAATTTAAGTTTTTTCTAGTAGAGACGCTTTGTCACATTCCTTGTTTCTAGGAAGTAATGAAAAAGCTATAAAATTATTTATTGCGATGTTTAATAAAGTGGCGTTGTGATAATATTGCAACATACTTCCGTAAATAGTAAACTCTAGTGCAACCAGTTCGAAATTTGGACGTAGGTAGATACATTTTAGTGATGTGCCAGTTATCCGTATACTTAACCGTATCCGCGGATATCCGAGAGTAAGAAAAAAATACTGTTTCCTTTAGTTTTTGATAGATCTTGAAGAAATCTTATACCTAATTTTTTATAATTTCATAAACATAACAAAATATTATTATGTTTGAGGATTTCTAAAATAAAATGCAATGTCAGCCTAATGAAGTCCACTGCTGTCTCCTTTTATAAAATAGTTATTTATAAATATCTAATGTAGTGAATTATATTAAGAAAGAAAATATTTGTATTTCTCTCTTTATTAAGTTCTCAACGTTAATTTGTCCGTCTTCCGTATTTGATGCTGACACAGAGCACATCTCTAATACATAGTATAAATTATAATATTGATTCTGCGATATCTGAATATCCGTTTAAGATATTTAAAAATAAAACATCATTGCATCATATGATAAAGTAAATAGAAAATAATATTATCTAAAGGAGACTGGTTGAAAATTATAACGCCTTTGGGTGCTATAACAGCGTTTCAATTAATTTAAAGTTACGACATCAAATAAAAGTAAAATCGATAGATAAATATTTGGGACAACTGACACACAACACCAATTTTTTTTTTATATATTATTATACTATATGGGACAAACAAGCAGACGTATCGCTTCAAACTAATCAGAGTACTTATACTATGACAGATAGAATATTTACTTAAATACTATTTTATTGTATGCATAAACATATTATATTACATAGGAAACACCCAAACATAGAAACAAATACAGACACAAGAATATGGTTCGATCCGGGAATCGAACCCGACACCTCAAACGCAGCAGTCACATACGCTACCACTGCGCCACCGAGTCAATCAAAATTATTCTAAAATTCCTTGGTCGAATCAAATGTTTGTATAATCTACAAATATTTATTTCGGAGTTTGGGTGTATTCTATTATATAATTTGTAGGTATGTATTTACAAAAAAGGTATATTATGTACATTATTTATATCAGTTGTCTAGTATAATTATCCCATAACACAAGCTCTGCTTAGCTTTGGACTAGATGGCGTTGTGTTAGATGTCTGAAATATTTATTTATTTATTTAATCCAGGTTTCAGGTGTCAGGTTACCAGGAACTTAGAATTAGTCAGCATCAGCACCGAGTTTGTGAAAAATGTAGGTACGTACTTACTCTTTAACATTCCTTTTGTTTTTATAAAGTTAATTTATTTTTCATACTCCATTAATAGCCTGTTTTATTGCTTCGTCTTATAAATACAAAAACGTTTTAGGAATGGAGACTTGCTAAGCTTGTGTATACCTACTCGGATAATACGCATTATTTTACTAACCTTGAAACTATACATACGTGTTTCGTGTACTAGGGGGCCCGTTAGGTATTGCTTTGCATGTGTGCGTTATTACCATATAACGTGCACACTAACATTGTGCTGACCGGTTCTATTATGTTGCCTACACTACAGTGGTAGATTTCGTTTGTTTTTATATTTTAAAAATCTATACAAATAAATAAAATTGCAGTGTCTGTTTGTAATATTAAAATAACCGCTTTCTACTACATGCATATGAATGTATATACGGTACACATACCAAAATATATATTTTAAAAATTTTTGTCTGTCTGTTTGTTCCGGCTAATCTCAGTAACCACTGGTCCGATTTGAAAAATTCTTTCGGTGTTGGATAGTCCATTTATCGAGGAAGGCTATAGGCTATATATCATCACGCTACTACTAATAGGAGTGGAGCACCAATGAAGAATGTTTCAAAAACGGGGGAAAATTTTCACGCCACGGGCAATATAAGACGCAAACGAGGTTGCGTGGGTTAGCTAGTATACAATGACATGGGCTACCCATCGAGAGGCCTTCGTTGTATATTATATATTGTATGTTTTTTATTTTGTATGTTGAATAAGTTACGTAAGTCGAAATATTTTTAGGCACGGTTATGTATTGTGTAATTAGCCTCCTTACATCGATGTATATTAAAAAAATATAAAACAATTGGTAATAATGTTCTAACTAGCTGTTTTTTATAGAGCACTTTATGAACTCTATCCCCTGTTAACTGCTATCCCTTGATTCCACTGTGTATAATAAATAATAAAATAAAAAGCCTTTTATTCCATGCATTTACCAAGCGTTTTTACATAACATATTGGTTTTATAAATGGTATGCTATTTAATATTATATTAAAATTAATCTAGATTTTAATTCTTATTTAGATTATTACTATATATAACATATAATACATAATACAATTCAATTCAATTCAGTCATGCATAAATCAATCATTATTTCATTATTATTAAATTATTTTCTCCATCATTATCAATTATTATTTTCATTGTTATCAATTAATATTTTTATTATATCTATGTTATTATTAGAATTTTTATGCATGGACCCCTCTCAGGTGAAGGCCTCCTCCAAAGATTTCCACTTGTCTCTGTCTCTGGCTACTTTAATCCTTTGTTTCTTCGGAGGGTAGTGGTCATTCTCTTACACGGTGACCAGCCGGCTTGGAAGATAGTTTTCTTTGTTGCCTTTTTTATTTGTTTTGTTTTTGAGAGAGGGTGCCGATTGCTATTGGTTTTGATTATTTTTTGACAAAACTTGGTTGGTTTGATTTTTATTCACAAGGTAGTTCAGGATTCCTGGTTTGACTATATCTTCTGAATAATCGGTTAGGTTTTGAGAGATGCTTGATGTACGTTTATTTTTCTTTACTGGTTGAGTACTAGTCGTTGCTTTGTTGCGGTTATAGGTATCTTGAGGCGATGTTGGGAGGGATCTTTTATTGTTTCCCACTGTGTATAAATCTATACAAATAAAGTGTCTCTTATAATATACTCGTAACTTCAAATTAACAGCTTTTTCAGCAAGTAAATACGATACTTAATACTGTCCCTCCTTAGCTCCTCCCTCTGGACCGCATTCAGCGGAGGGCGACTCGTATCGTCGATTGCCAAAAACTTCTAATTCGGCTAGACTTTCTGGCGCTGCGTAGAGATGTGGCTTCGCTGTGCATCTTCTACCGCATTTACCATGGGGAGTGCTCCGAGGAATTGTTCGGATTGATCCCTACCGCATCTTCCCACCATCGTCCTACGCGACAGAAATTTCAGCCCCATCATCTAGATGGTTGGCAGTCCACAACTGTGCGATTTGCCTGAAACTATCTGCCGCGTACAGCAAAACTGTGGAATGAGCTGTCGCCTGCGGTGTTCCCGAACCAATACAACCCTCAAACCTTCAAGAAAAGAGCGTACTTCTTCCTAAAAGGCCGGCAACGCACTTGTAACGCCTCTGGTGTTGCGGGTGTCCATGGGCGGCGGTACTCGCTTACTATCAGGCGATACATCTGCTCGTTTGCCCCCTATATAATAAAAATAAAAAAGTAAAAATTACTTACATCAATAAATCTATTTCTAAATTTTCTGTCTGTCTATCCATCTGTCTGTCTGTTTGTTCCGGCTAATCTCTGGAACGGCAGAACTGATCTTGACGGGACTTTGGCTACTTTTTTAGACTAACTTTGTCCTGCGATATTACTCGGCCTCACTGTTGTACTGCGGGGCTTAGCTAGTTCAAAATAAAATAACTCATACTTAATGTTCTACGATAAACTACTAAATGGTTGATTCATAATATTTTTTTTAAATAACGTCGTATTATTTCCAAGATGCGAACCTTTTTAAAATGATTAAACTTTTACGCAGTGGTATACGTGATGACGTATTCTTGCAACTAATTGTATATTAATGCTCACAAAAGAAGACTATTTATATAAAATTTTGTTTAGAATATCACGATTAATTAAAACTTCATTAAAATTTAAATTTATTAAATAATTTTAATAGTTATTAGAGATATATAATAGATTTTGCATGTTGTGATTTGTAAATTTGTACTGTGGCAAGAAATTAAAGACTTTTTTATTCTTTTATACATAATGAATACGACCATTGAAAAGAAAAAGTGTATAAGTATTTGTATCAGTTGTCTAGTACCCATAACACAAGCTCTGCTTAGCTTGGGACTAGATGGCGTTGTGTGTTAGATGTCCGGAATATTTATTATTATTATTATTACGCCGGTGTGAAATAGCTCTTGCGCTGTGTTTCACCGAGTGAGTGAGGATACCGGAGACCCATACCCCAGCCCGTCCCTCCATCCCCCTCCCTATCCCTCAAAGGCCGACAACGCACTTGTGACGCCTCTGGTGTTGCGGGTGTCCATAGGCGGCGGTAATCGCTTACCATCAGGCAATACGCTGCCCGTCGTTTGCCCCCTATTCCATAAAAAAAATTAATAAATAGACTTTATTCGTTTATTCGGAGTGCCCGCTGTGCACAATGTACGCACATCTGTAAAAAAATAAAATATTGACACTAAAGTACCAACTGTCTATTCCTATGACCTATTAATGTCCAAAGGAGACCTAAAAGTCATAACACTAGACTCTAGACAGATAAATTAGTAACGCTGATAACATTTGTGACATTAATATTGCTCCAGTCTCGCAATAAAGGTATGATATATGATAATGTTGCCAACCCTCACATTCTTATTTGCCATCCTTGCCTCATTTCTAGCAACAAAGCAAGAGTTGGCTATTCAACGATGCATCTTATTATGTGTATAGGCATCGCAAACGTGAGTCACATATTTATTTATACGTAGTTGATTACGTAACCACGACATTGTCTTGCCAGTCTCTAACCCGCACTCTGCCAGCGTGGAGACTTATGGCCTTAACTCTCTCCTAAAAGGAGACCCGAGTCCAGCAGTGGGACATTATGATATGATAATGAAGTAGGCCGCTTGGGAACTATATTTATACGCACTAAGATATAACTGAGAATGCATTGGTGACCGTTGACCGAACGAATAGGTTAGCCACGTAACCTTAGATCCCATTCTTGGGTAATATAGAATAATAAGAATACAACTGTATGTATTAACATACAGTTGAATAGATTACTATGCTACAAATATTTATCCGGTTAGTTAGGTTTGCCTTAAGTAAATAATCATACCTCGCACAATTTTTTTTAAAATGTAATCTTTCTTTGATTATAGATTTAGTTCCCTTCTACATAGGTATATTATATACTTACGTATGAACTTATGAACCCTTAGATTTTTGTTGCTTTCGGTTTTTGTTCACTATCTTATTGGTTTTAATTTTGATTTCGCGTAGCGTAGCCCTATGATTTTCTAAAATAAAAGTAGGTTACGTTTCTCCTTATAACATTAGCTATCTGTCCATCAAAACAGGTTCAGCCGTTTCAGAGATTCGCCGAAACAAACAGAGAAAAAATTTAATTTTTTTTATGTAAGTACCGTAGGTACATACTTTCATATACATTTAGTGAAAAGCTGTTGCTTTGAAATTACCCACAAACGGGCACTTTTATTTTGTGTAGGTTTTAGTATAGATATTAATTTAAGATTCTGTAGGGTTAAAGATATTTCTTAAATCTTTTGTTTAATAGAAAGCTCTTGATATTAAAAATATTATACAAAATTTTAGACAAGGCACCTACAAAGAAATATTTTTTATACACCTAGTGATTTTTTTACACTCAACCTATAGGTATTTGCGTCTCATTCTGTGTATGCTATCGAGTTTTAGATAATATAGGTTTGTTTGTAGGTAAATGATTTGAACTTTAGTCACAGGTAGACTATCATGCCTTGTGCGAAAATTGTCCTAGTCCACCAGGCTCGGGACACACGATCTGTAAGATCGTATAATGAATCATCATTCATAATGAATCTTTATATATATAACTTAGGTACAGATCGTATAATGAATCATCATTCATAATGAAGCTTTATGTATATATAACCTGGGCTCCATCGGGGTTCCAAGAGTGCCCTTTTTAGGTTACTTCTGGTTCTCAGGAACCTGAGACGGCGTGAGGGTTTTAGTCAGTCCACCCCACCGGTTGTTTTGTGGGTGGTGTCAGAGAGGTTTTCTGCTCAAAAAAGAAATGGTATATGTACACGTTGTGATTGGATCGCATTGTGAATTCCTAACCAATTGCAACCCTTAATGCGTTCGCATCCTGAACGCACACTGGTGCCTGATTTGTGAAGAGTTGAGTGTGGGCCAATCAGAACACCCAATCCAGTCGCTGCATCGCGCCCCTTCCGCCCGCGCCGCTACCAACCGCATCACTGACGCCCGCGCCGCTGCGTCCAGCATCTCTTCGAGGGTGAATTCATGTAAAATTTTAAATTGATTATAAATTAACAACCCGACCCAAACTATAAGTACCTACCTATTTCGAACTTAGAGATGTAAATATTAACAGATATCTTTAAAAACTCTTTATCTTAAAACCTACTGGATGGTTTGCGAAAAATGTAAAACATATTCTTAGGTATGTCTTATTTTTCATAATGAATCTTTAAATATACCATATATTTCTTTAACTCTTCCAAACGAAGTCAAATAAAAAACAGATGTTGTCTAGACCACTATTACAAGAAACAAACGTGTCATTTTTATTTGTATTTACAAGAAGTATATACAACATTCAATTTATTTTAATATGCATACTCAACAAAACATTTTTTCTCAATTTTGGCGTTAGGCCGACTAAAAGGCAATTCATTAGAAGATACAGTCTAAATTAGTAATCAAACGATAGGCCCGTATTCTAAAAGTTGTCTCAAGTATCCTTTGAACTCTGGACGGCTGAAACTAGTTTTAAGTTCACATCAAATTTCAAGCGTCGCTCTTACTATAGAATGCGTTTTAAGTTCTACTCAGCTGATACTGGTCTCAGTAACTAATCTCAACTCATAGTCTGTTCTCAGTTACGTTTCTGCATTATCGAAATTGTTGCACAAGTAATAAATATTAAAATAAAATGGCTAGATATTACCTATAACGTGACGTTCAAATTGTTATCAATACTTGTCATGTTGAATTGTCAAACTATGTTTTGGGTTTTATGTTTCCAATAATGATATATTTTAAAACCAAAAGTTTGTGGGTGATATTAGTGGAAACAAATGGTTAAATGTGTATTTGAAGTGAATGGAATATCAATTAATGTTAATTAAAGTAAATGGTTGCCTGTAAGAGATCGGGCGATAAGGCCGCCAATTGTACCTACCTCTTAGCTTTAAGTTACCTTTGTTAATTATCTGGTGTACAATAAGGCGATTATTATTATTGAAATGTGTATGATAAGTAATTCTTTCGTAAATAAAGTAAGGTAAAATATATCTTTCGTTGTTATTCAGAATACAAAAAAAATTAAATACGTAAATAAAATACGTTCATTTCCCCTAAAAAGCTTCAAAAATTACCACTTGAGACTAGATTGAGCTCGTCTAAAGTAAACAGATATTTCATCTGTCAAAATCTGTTCTTGAGAGGAGATTTTGACATTAACATCATTTTAAAATAAGCTTTACACAGAGATTAATTGATTTTAACTCACTTGGTTATCGATCAGTGAATCTTGTTTCAAGAGACGTTCAGTAATAAAATCTCTTCTTAAAACTAAAAAAATTAGATTCACGACTGAGACGCCTTTTAAATAATCTTTGAAGACTTAAAAAAATTGTCTCAATAATGATGTTTTAAAGTAGGTACCCAACGGTTACAAATAAAAGCCCTAACCAAATTTCTTACGTGAATTTACTTTCTTACTTTATCACTCTCAGATCAAATAAAAAAAGTTAGAAAACCAACGTAGAATAAGAAAGTGAAGCCATTTTCTTAAATATGTGTGAGTGACAGAAGTGTTGCTACTTTTAAAAATAATGTCCCTGGAAATGGCATTAGAACAGGTACCTAATATAAAAAAAATAAATTTGTTTGTTTTTTGTAAATAATATTATATATTATAAGTACGTGATTAAAAAAATAAAGTGATACTTTTGTCTGACTCTCTACGTCATTATTTGACTATGAATTTACCTACAAGAGTAACTTGTTTTTTTACCCACTTTTCTTGGCTATTAGGAATATTAACTCCTAGAAACACTCCCCCAGTACGTCTTTTGTGTGTACTTACGTCTGAAATGTTATTCTTTCAGAATTTTTCTTTAGTTTTGGGTAGTTTTTACACTATTTAATTTATTTATTTATTTATCTTTATTGTATACACAAACAAAAAAAAAAACAGTATAACAAAATGATTAAAAGTATGTAAGGATGTATAACAATTGGCGGTCTTATCGCTCGCGGCGATTTCTTCCAGACAACCATAGCACGGACATTGGGCATTTCAAAATCTAGAGTACCTTACACACAGGTAACACATTAACATTTAAAAATATCAGTAGAGATCCATATACAAATGTTAGAATAGTGATTCACACCACACATACACACTGAAATACATATATATGTATATATACAGACTAATATATATATATTCTATAAAAAGAAACCAAAAGTATTCACAATGACAAGTAGTAATCCCTCACCAGCTTTTTAAACACAGTCAAAGTTTTCGCTCGTCGGATATTGTCAGGCAGGTTGTTCCAAAGCCTTACCGCTTGCACAGTAAAGGATTTGTCTGCAAACTGAGTGAAATGAGTTGGCATTTGTAGTTTTAAATTCTCCGATGACCTCAGGTCTCTGCAATGTGTATTTTTTAAGAAATGAAAACGTTCTTTGAGAAGGTTGGGGGTGTGTGAGGATAAAACAGAACACTGTATAAAAGAGTAAGAATATGCAGATTCCGGCGAAAGCGTATTGGTAGCCACTTGAGCCTAGATCGAAACTCTGAGATATGATCATATTTACGTAATCCAAATATAAATCTAATGCATAAGTTTTGGAGTCGCTCAAGTTGCAGAAGACGCCATTTTGCAGGGAAACTTACTGCACGACAACTTGTACCATACTAACGAAAAGTAGCGTAGCTTGTTGCATATGTATGCGTTAACGCGTGTGTTCACTTGGAAGTAGTAGCTGAGTTTTTTGATTTCAGTAAGAACAAAGGCCGTAGGTTATCTACCTTTTTTTATTTAATCTGAGTTATCACTAGAAAAACTATTCTAATCTAAAGAACAGTTGGCCGGCTTTTATTAAAAAACAGCCATAAATTGATTACTTTATTTACTCATTACTCAAATATTATGTCTTAAAACTTAAAAGCAACTATAGTTGTTTTTTATTTATCTACCTATCACTTGATACTAAAGACACCATTGACATTTGATCAATGAGTCAAGGAGAGAAAACAACAAGAAAAGCTTGCTGTCAATCAGCAATTTTTTTTTAGTTCATTAGTTTCTTCCAACTAATCGCTAGAACGACTATACCAATTTTGACGGGACTTTCACTGATAGGTAACTGATGATATAAGGAGTAACTTAGTCTAGGTTTTTTTAGACTAGCTTCGCCCCGTGGCGTTACCCGTGTTACCATAACCGCAAGTAACACTGCAGGGTTTAGTTAGTACTAAATAACAAGTGTATAAAATGATAGTCTTCAAAATATTTTGAAAGGAAGTTGAGAAAGCGGACGCTTGCAACAAATCTTCGTGATATGAACGAAGGACAACATTGCAATGCAGTCGCATTAAAAATCCAAATAAACATAGAGATTGTTACATCGATAATAAATAACATCAATAATTGAAATAGTGTACGTAATTAATGTATTAATTAATATTTGAAACTGACACGGAGACAGCTCCTCGACTATTTGTATATATCCACGTCTAATAGATGGCGTAAGTTATAAGTGCGCAGTATTTTTAATAAGCTGTGCTCTAACATGCCCCACTACCCTATCCTAATTATATTATAATTATGATTCTTATAAATGTGAATGTAAGTTTGCTTGCTACGCTTTCACGCGAAAACAACTTAACCGATCATCGTGAAACTTTGTACACATATAATATAGGATACTTTTTATTAAATGCGAACAAAGCTACGGACTAAAGATAGTAATCCACATACCTAGCATATTGCACAAAATTAAAACGAAAATTTGAAACAAGCCCTGAAGCGGTTTTAATATCCTCTCAATATTTATTTAAAACTAGCTGACCCACGCAACCTCGTTTGCGTCTTATATTGCCCGTGGCGTGAAAATTTTCCCCCGTTTTTGAAACATTCTTCATTGGTGCTCCGCTCCTATTAGTATTAGCCTTCCTCGATAAATGGACTATCCAACACCGAAAGAATTTATCAAATCGGACCAGTGGTTCCTGAGATTAGCTGGAACAAACAGACAGATAGTTTGGTATGTGTACCGTATATACATTCGTATGCATGTAGTAGAAAGCGGTTATTTTAATATTACAAGCAGACACTCCAATTTTATTTATTTGTATAGATAGCTTAATGCACAAGATGTACACAGGCGGACTGAATGACCAGGATATATACATTCTCTCCCAGTCGACCTTCAAGTACCTAATACAAAGATATGTTGTGGCAGGTGCAGAGGTAAAATAGAACATTTTAAATTACTTGTAATAAATAGGTAGTTTATTAATATTTCAGCGAACAGAGAAATAATAAACAAGAATGAAATTATGAAAGCAAGTGTCAATTGTTAATTTGTAAATCTAATGTACATATTCATTTTCTGATATCAGTTTCTTTCAATTAAACACATAAAACTGTATCCAAAAATTTACCGAAGATAAATACGACATAAACGCGGGCGGAGCCGCGGGCAACAGCTAGTTTATATATAAGTGTGTGTATTTATTCTTAGTCATCGCACTTTTTTAGTAAACAACAAGGCTGCTCTAGTCCTTTAATGATTATACAGTCGTTTCTTAAGAGTTGAGACACTTATCGATATATTATCATATCTATTTTTAGGTGAGAACACGACTCGTGAACTAATTAATTAAATAGGTAGGCATAATAGTCAACTTCCGAACTATGTCCATAAGAGAAAATACCGTTTTATTTAATTTTCTGCAAGCCCTGCAATGTAGTTCCAACAATCATGTTTTAAAATACGCTTAGCAGTTTTTAAGGGAATAGACATGACGACTGTTCGTTATATATAATTTTTTCGAAGTTTCTTTTTAATTTACAGTACAACCAGCATTATACTATAAGAGTTAAGCCTTATTTTTATGAAGTTTGCGTAATGTGTATTTATATTCAAGAAGTATTACGAGAACCCATGACCAGCAGTTGACTATTAGAGCAATATCTAGACAGAGATAAAACAATATATGGTTTCAACACTCTGAATGTGAAAATGATGTAAATTAGTAACAGAAAAAAAAAATAAAAGCCACGAAAATTCTTTTAAACCGTTTATTATCTCAACTGTCTAAATAACAATTAAAATAGCATACAGTCGTAACTGAAAAGAACGAAAATATTTTGCCCCAGATCTACTTGTAACCTCTTTTACTAGTTGATCGTCGCTTTTGCCTTGGTGAATAACTAACATAGATCGCTATAAATAGCATTAAGTAAATGTACAGCATACAAATTACAAAGTTGCAATCTTTAATAACAACCATTCCTCATCTCGAGATCTACATTAAGAGTAATCTACGACCTTTGATAAGTCCTTGTAGCGAACGTCAGTTATTATCAGAGAGGTTCTCTATTAAATTAAACGGCTGTGATAAAATGTGAATTGAATTCTCATCACAGTGTAGCTTTGGATTCATAGCGGTGTTCCCAGACCAATACGACCTTCAAACCTTCAAGAAAAGAGCGTACTCCTTCTTAAAAGGCCGGCAACGCACTTGTAACGCCTCTGGTGTTGCGCGTGTCCATGGGCGGCGGTAATCGCTTACCATTAGGCGATACGGCTGCTCGTTTGCCCCCCACATAATAAAAAAAAAAGAGAACCAGAAAGAACTTGCCTCTTGGGCTAAGGGTTTACTAACCACTTCCTATATTGACCGCTTAGCAGGTGGTTGAGTACGATCATTTGTTCTGTGCCAGGGTCCTGCATGTCATTATCATCAGCACATCAACGGCCTTTAATATAATTCACTGCTTGATGTAGGTGTCGTCTTAGAAAGGAGGTTTTGATGAATTTACCACCCTAGCCAGACGGATTAATACATCATTTGGGTCTAGATTTTCAGTACTGTTGTCCTGCGTAGTTCGTTCTCTAGTCGGCTCTTACTAAATAAGGGTGGTGCAACTCTGTATTCTAAATTTGTCACCACACGGATTGCACCCCGCGTAATCTAATATATAAAATTCTCGTGTCACGGTGTGCGTAATTGAAATACTCCGAAACGGCTCTACCGATTTTCGTGAATCTTAGCGTGCATATTGGCTAGGGTTGATAATCGGATATCTATTTTTCATCCCCCTAAATGTTAAGGGTGACCCACCCTTAAATTATTTTTTATTGAAGTGAAACTTCTTTATCGGGGTTGTCAAAAAATTTCGTGTAACATTTTTTCGTTACGTGTAACATTTATCCGTTACGTTACGCGTCAAATTTATAAAATAAAACAAAAAACATTTTCAAACACAAACAGGACCAAATTAATACTACAATGAAATATCACATTACAAACAATATTATTTTATTTAGTCCACAATGTAAATAACTACACACATCACATTCCACAAACTTACTTCATTCACACCACAGATCGCGAAATATTTACTCAGGTCTCGCTCGCTCGGTAACATGATTGCGGCCATGTTGCGGAGCGAGAGGGCGTGGAACTCCGCCGTTTCTTTCTGCGAGCAAGTTATGCTTGCCAAGGAGACGGCGGAGCGGAACCGGGAGAGGTTTAGAACTCTCCCGGCGCGCCGGGCCCGGGAACGGGCCAGGCACCGCAGGCGACTCAGCCGCCGGAGAGCGCAGAACGATCTCCGTCCTCCATAAGCGCAAGCCTGAGAGTGACACATGACGCCATGTGTCACCCTAGCAGAAGCAGGCCGGGTGATGGCGCGGACGCTGCGGAGCGTGCGCGCCCTGGGGGTTATTAAAGGGAACATTGGGGTTCTCACACAGTAGGGGCCATCTACAAAGCGCAGGTGGCCCGAGGTACGTCGGGGTTCCAGGGTTTTCCTTTCTAGGGTGCACCTGGTTCCCCGGCATCTAGTGCCCGGGACGGCGTGCGGTTTTGGTCGGTTCGAGTCCGACATGCCACCAGGTGGTATCCGCGGGGAAAGTCTCGCTCCTTAACTTTTATTGCACTTGAAATAAGAATTGTCACGAATATTGCTGGTTTATAAGTCTTTTGTCGTTATACCTTACGTCGACATATGATATTTATTTTTTGAAAAATAACGTCATAAAGAAGTTTCACTTCTTACGAGTGTACGCTAGTACACGCACACATTTTCATGGTAAAACACCGTGTGCCGGGACAGCTAGTTTATCTATAGTAATATATGTAGGTATGTATTTAGAAATATATATGAAATAGCACTGGCTACAGGTACCTATTTTGGAACCAAACGATCGTGTAAGTGCTCGCTTTTCATTATATTATACAAACTGCCTCGTTGGTCTAGCGGTTGACGTATGTGACTGCCGATCAAGAGGTCTCGGGTCCGGCTAAAAGTGTTATTGAGTTTTTCTAATTATAGAAATATTTAATAACAGCGCGGAGCTTGGAAGTTGGGGTCTGAAACCCTGGGTCCTGCGCCTGATCTCTTCCCGATCGTGTCGGTTAACCGTCCCATCAGCTTTTGAGAGTGAGAGAACAGATAGTGCACTTGTATTTGCACTCACATAACTGTAAATTTATAAAGACATTCACGTGTATAGAATTTATTATGTTTAGATGTACCTATTACTTATTTTTATTAACATGTGCTATCTCTTACCTGCAATGTTACGATGACACCCGCTCTAACTTTATGTTCATATTATATCTCGAATGTTGCGTCACGGCTCTTTCTGTATCAAAACTTATTATTAACTACGGGCCACACAACTCATGATATCGACTGGCCAAAACACGACATTAATACAGCTTGTATTTTCAGCTTTCCCACTAAATATTTGTCGTACAACTTTCATTCTTTCTTTTTATATGAGTCTGCCAATATGGCTCTGCTCTGCCTGATGGAAAGCATTAGTAAAATCCAAGGTCATCATACTCATTGCGAATGCAGACAATGCAACAATTCAATATACATATAGGAAAGGATAGGAGGATATATCCACACATTGAGGAGCTTTTTTAGTTTCACTCACCAACGGTATATAGTTTTGTTATGGACACCCCCGCAACACCAGAGGCGTTACAAATGCGTTGCTGGCCTTTTAAGAAAGAGTACGCTCTTTTCTTGAAGGTTTGAAGGTCGTATTGGTCCGGGAACACCGCAGGCGACAGCTCGTCCACAGTTTTGTTGTGCGAGGCAGAAAGTTGAAAGTTTTGGGAAAAGCGCACAGTTGTGGACTGCCAACCATCTAGCTAGATGATGGGAATGACATTTCGGTCGCGTAGGACGATGGCGGAAAGAGGCGGCAGGGCTCAGTCCGAACAATTCCTCGGAGCACTCCCCATGGTAAATGCGGTAGAAGATGCACAGTTTATCTAGGAACTAAATAAACTATGTGGTAGTTACTTTGAAACTTCTTCTCAGCATTTCGACAGCAAACATTACATGTCGCTTAAATTATTTCGGTCTGAAACTGTGTGTCTAAAAGTTTCACCATTGCCTTGAATATTTTTTTGTGATAATTCACTCTTAGTGTAACCAACATAGTTTTACTGAAACAATATTTGATTTTGAGTCTTGTTTTCATAAGTAATAAATAATACCTTTTTATAAATAAATAAATATTTCGGACATCTTACACACAACGCCATCTAGTCCCAAGCTAAGCAGTGCTTGTATTATGTGAACTAGACAACTGATATTAATACATATATACTTTTTTTTTTAAATGTATACATATTTTACCCAAACTCCGAAACAAATATTTGTAGATTATACACATATTTGGTCCGACCCGGGAATCGAACCCGAGACCTCAAGAACAGCAGTTGCATACGCTACCACTGCGCCACAGAGGCAGTTACAGTTTAATATAACCATATACTTACTAGGGTAAAGCCATCAACAACGCCCTAATAAAATAAGTGGATTGTTTTACATTAATCAGTGTTTATCTGTAGCAAGAGTGACTGCAATAATATAATACAAATTCACGAGTTTATTTAATCTAACAACAATTCCGTTAGTTATCTATCTTCAAGAAAAAGAGCTATCATCTTAATATGAAAGAAACTTATGTATGAAAAAAATCCAGGCAACATCTAGTAACAAATATCGTCAAGGTCCTCATAGCAATTGGATAAGTGTTTTTGCGTCAGCACGTGTACCAAACAAAACTATTTTCTTTCTGACGTCCTTAGCCAACGAACGGTATAATAATATGTAACATGATAATTTCGCCCTCCGTCTACAAATATCAGAATCCGTTGTTGTCGGCAACGGATAAGGCTTAATGGACTTTTATATTGTTTTTCGTATCCACACCAACTAAAGCCTATGATGTTAGCTTATCTTGAATTATTTCATACAAACAAGTTGGCCTGCCCTATGGTAACCTGAATGGGCTTTGTTGGCAACTGTATAAGGAAGAACTAATGCTATTGCAAGTTATGTATGTTATAAAAAGTTTCGCTTTAATTCCCTAATTACTATATACTTATTTACCTTTAAATATTTACAATCATAAAATTGCATAGCAAAATATATATGCGAACGTAATGAAATACATTATTATTACGCAAGTCGCAGTTTAGTGCCCTGAGGAGGGCAGGCTGTTGTTGGCAACGCAACGCGGTCACGGCCGGTTGTCGCTCCGGCTGACGTTGTCGACTTGTCGGCACTCGGCACTGAACGGTGCGAACGGTAGCCTTCGCACTCACATAGCGCTATAAAAACGTCCGGTGCATTAGTTTTATTATATTATTATATTACTCAAAGCGATAGCACGATTAAAGCGAATATAACATGCATTTGTAAAAGGATTACCTGCTATTACTTTTAATACTCTCTCTTCGTTTCTAAGTCCATTCCTCCAACAATCAGTTGTGATAGTCGATTGTTTTTCGACATAATTTATCATACCAGTATATACCTATAGTCAGTACGTATATTTATTTTGGTAACTACATTTATTAAAAAAATATTATATAAATGTTAAAACTTGTTACAACAGACACAACAACTGTTGTTGTACAAAATCTACATAAATGTTATAAAGAAGTAAATTTTATGAGTTTGTGAGGTTGTGGATGTAAACTCTAGATCTACTGTACCAATTTTGAAAATTATTTTACGATTAAAATATCACATTATTTGTGAGAGTCATAGGTACGAGTATACAGAGGAATTCGTAAGCATCATCTGCCGATTTAAATGTATATGCAGGCGTGTTAAACTACTACAAATTCGATAAGTGACTAATGCTTACCTACAAGAAATACGGTAGTTCGCGTTAATAAAACATTGTATTCTAGGGTAGCGGCTTCATTAATAAATAGCGGTGGTGTGACTCAATTTCAATAAATTAACTTTATCGGCCCTACCTAGAAATGTTGGTTTGGAGTTAGTAGGTTTTTACAATTATCTAATAAAGTGATGCGAGGCAGCGATTTTGATCAATTTTTTTGTACCAATAAATTAAATAAAAATAAAACTGCTGACTGTTAATTAAAGGACCATCATTTTTCTAGATTTACATAAACCTTGCCTTATTTTTTTATTGATTATCAATATCTACTGTAACATTACAGTGGATATTGTATATAAACCTGTATATTTGGTATATAACACATATATGTATATGTGTTATATACCAAATAGTCCATACACTACATCTACAAAAATGTGACCAGGATAAGGAGTAAAATTCATATTTTTAAGGAGGTACGATGGAATAGAGTATAATAAACTGGCATCGAACTAAAACTAGAATTTATAACAAAAAATTTCAAAAACTATCCATCTATTAAAACGGCCACAATAAGCTACAAGCATCCAGTAATAATACAAAGTTGTAATGGGCAAAGAAATAAACCAAAGCAATACATTTTACTAATGACTGTGGTAAAAAGTAATGAATTATGTTTAGTAAGTTACAATCAAATTACATCTAAGAGATTTTTATACAATCTGTATGTCATAAATGTCCGATATTCTTTTACTTCATTGTTTAAGATCTTCGACGTTTTTTTTATCGCGGAATGCTTTGACCTTTAAAAGATTTCAATCCATTATCAGATAAAATAGTACCTTAACACTAATCACATGGAACGCTCTGTTATTGATATTAAACGTACTTCTTTACAGCATAATATAAACTTGTTGAATAAAATACTATATTTGTATTAAACTATTCTTGTCGTGCGATTACGTAAGTCTTAGATAATTTAAATCGTTCCAAAGCCTTTTACAGTTCACATAGGAACGAATATAGATATTTCATAGTCTGAATCAGACGACGCCTTGGTGAGTCTTTAGACGTGACTGGTCGGCCATGGTTCTTTGCAAAATGTTAATGTAGGTGGGTTCTAATAAGTCATATGCCTAACTATATCGCTTTAGCAATGCCGGTTTATAAGTATCTATGAGACATAGCGTCTATATTTTTTGAAGTTTTTTTTGTGGAATATTGGGCAAATGAGCCGAGAGACGGATCACGCAACACCAGAGGAGTTACAAGTGCGTTGCTGGCCTTTTGAGAAGGATCACGCTCGACATTTTATTCCACAGTTTTGTTGTGCGAGGCAGAAAGAATTAGAACGCGTCTACCTAGGCAAAAGCATACTAAAAAGAGGTTGTCTAAGGTGAATAAGCAAGTATTGAACTTGATTTACTTAAAAATAACTTAGGAAAGATTTCTGATTTCTCAAGTTCTGTAAAAAACATGTTTGGTCATTCACAATATTACACGATGTGATTAAGATTCTCTAAGTTATCTTGTGGTTTTTGTTATTACTCATAATATATCTTTTGTAGTTTTCATTATTACGTACTTTAAATAAGATGGTGATATTCTTAAAAAAGGTAATGTGGGTAATGTGAGGTACCGACGAGCATGCACCCAGCGATTGATGAATGTGAACGAAGTAAAAGAAATATCAGGATCGTAGTAAATGGAGATCAATTGTCTCTGCCTACCCCTCGTAAAAGACGTGACTGTATGTATAAGAGTTTTCTTCGCCCATTTCCGTTTATCATCTCTCTTCTTTCTAACAATCACTTCTTGCTCCCTCTTCAGTTGCGTAACTACTCGTTTTCTAGTCATATCTTCTTTGAACCAATGTTTTTGTTTTAAAATACGTACAATGTACCTCAGATATTTAGTGTCATGTCTACAAAAATGTATTATAAAATAGCCATCCACTTTCGCGACATACGTACCTACTAATCAAGAAGCCATATAATTACAAAATCGCCGATTGCGTGTTGATCTAATAATTGTATTGGTGCTAATGTTATTATGTTAACTATTTTCGTAATTTATTTCAAGTAGCTAAGGCAATTACTCGCTTTTTTCAGATTTACAGGATATAGGTAATACAAAAAATACGTACCTATGATACGTTGTAAAACTATTCCATGGTCATATTTTTATTAAGACTATTTAAAATAATGCGTAATATTAGAATTGATCCAACCCGGTAACAGAATGATTCCGCTATATTTTTCGTAATTTGTATAGAGTGCCGGCAGAGTTCAGCCGCGACCTCCATTCCCGAAATTAATGTGACAAACGAAACTACTTACGCGCAAAGAATATTTTTTGGCAAAGTTTCTTCTCTTCCTTGAAAGATTAGAGTTAGCAGTGATGCGTGGGTATTTCTGCGAAGTTTCAATATTAGCCTGTTACGAGACACAGACTACGTCAACGAGTAATGTATTTTTTACCTTACAAATGATTACTACTACTTCTGATTATCTATACTTCTAATATAATATAAATTCGAAAGCAAAGTTTGTCTGTCTGTATGTTACGCTTTCACTGCCAAACCGCTGAACCAATTTAGATGTTATTGACAATAGAGATCCTTTGATTCTTGAGGAATAACTGGGTATAAGCTAGTTCGTTATATTTTGTTACACTGTTTCTACAATTAAATGATTCAATTAAAAAAAAATATTAGCAAAAATCTTTTACATCTCGTTATTATACCAGAGATTATCTTTAGTTTTTATATCAATGCATATCTACATATTTCTTCGATTAAAACTATCTGTTTCTTAAAAGGCATGATTAGTACGACGATGTTGTAAGAAATGACGACTGTACTGTACTGATCAAGTTTTATATCTACTACTAAAAATTAAATGAATTCTAATAAAAACCTTGCCTCATAAAGTTTTTATACCGAATTCAGTTGAACTTTATAACAACTGCAGAAAAGAACGAAGTTCTCAGTCAATCAATCAATCAAGTAATTAAAAAAAAGAATTCACTCTGGTAAGGCAAAGCTTTATTGTTCATAGTGTGATGGGTCACATGAGCTCTGTAAACTATTGCAAGTTCGTAGGCATCAGTTAAATTCGACACCTTAGTGGTTCCAAAAACTCCAATCAATCAATTTTATAGTAAAGGAACGAGATTTTTTTTAAAGATTCGCTTACGAATAAATATCCATAATTTTTTTACCTACTTAAAGACAGCGGCGGTTTAAATTGAATTCTTTTTAATGTTTGAATCAATTTATAGAATTCTTCTTTTTTATTTATTTTAGGACAACTGTAACTTACTTCCAATTTGATCCGATTAACGATATATTGATATTATATTGATTACCGATACAAGAAAAATATCATCCCAAAGGATTAGGCATCAAATAGTTAATCGTCATTGAGTCGCAATAAAGTCGGTAAACTATTATAAAACAATTATATATTCAGCTCATATACTTATTGATAGTCCACTGTTTAAAATAACAGAATACATTAATAACATCCAACATGAGTGATTTGTAAACCACAAATGTACATTTCAGTATAGTTATTAATATGTAATACATGTTGTATATATAAACAATGTTTGTTTTGTTATTTACTTATAGAGGAAAAACACCGGTGTCACCTCAAGGATCCCATAACCACTTATAATAGCATTGTATACAATTTAAACAAATACATGTAAATCTATTTTATGTATTTTCATGTAGAATTTACTAATAAGGCGTGTTTATTAAATATATTATATATACAATTCTCGTGTCACAATGTTAGTTACCATACTCCTCCAAAATGCTCACAAGATTTTCATGAAATTTTGTGAGCATTTTGGGTAGGTCTGAGAATCGGCTAACGTCTTTTTTTCATCCCCCTAAATACGAGTAAGTATTAAGTGTAGTCTACCTCTAATTTTTTTTTATTTTTAGATAAATTTATATTTTTTTATGATACAGCATTAGAAAATACATACTACCCTGAATTTTCAACCCTCTACGATCAACCCCTATTTTTCCATCGCGATTTTTACAGACCCACCCCTAAAATATATATTCCTTTTTATGGCAAAGCAACGTTTGTCGGGTCAGCTAGTGTTACTCTAAAAATTCAGTTTCTTCGGTCTCCGCATTGTGATGAAAGTTACATATGTGTACATATATGGTCAGGTGCAAAGAGGAAGAGAGTGCGTGTACTAGCAACTTTTAATTACCTGTCCCTTTTATGATATAAGGGGCAAAAGGAATAGTCGGGTCATGTACTACGTAACTATCGGTCACCTGCAATCAACAAACCAGTAGTGCGTTGCTGCCTTTGGCACTACCCCAAACTCCAAGCTTGGGACTAGATGGTGTCATGTGTTACATGTCTGAAATATTTGTTTATTATTTCATCTATCTATCCATCTATATTAAATAGGTTTATGTACAATAAATCTACACTAATTAAACTTATAATTCGATTATACAATAAAATACGCTTCAAACATCGTTTTTACACATTTTGTTTTCTTTTGATCGCCATTTTTCATATATGCAGCATAAGCAAATGCATCGCACCAACGTGATGCTAGTGCATATAATATCCTACTAATATTATAAACGCCAAAGTTTGTGAGTATGTATGTGAGGATGTTTGTTGCTATTTCATGAAAACTCTACTGAATGGATTTTGATGAAACTTTCCAATAATATAGCTTATAGGTACATCAGAATAACACATTGATAAACAAGAAAAAGTTTAAAAACTATTACCCGATTACGTAAAAACGTATGATATCCTACTATTTTCATCAACGCGAAAGTTTGTGAGTATGTTTGTTGCTTTTTCACGCAAAGACTACTAAATGGATTTTAATGAAACTTTACAATAGTATAACTTATACATCAGAATAACACATAGGCTACAATTTATGAAAATACTAGCTTCGCATCGCGGCGTTGCCCGCAGTTATTGTCGTACCGCGGGGTTCAGTTAGTAGAATATATATTTACGGTATATCTATCAAATGACAAAATGTATTTCCAAAACCAACCGATAATAATTCAATTACCTTTTATTACGTTATTAAAGATAATTTAAAGGTCATATCAGTTGTAGACATATACTTATCAACACAGTAAGTTGTAGTCTGGATTCCAACAGTTCCGTTCCACGTTCCACTTAGTAACCGTGATACAACGTTCCCCCACAGTTGATATGTATTTATGTTTGTATATCGAATACGTAAGGGCGACAGGTTCTGGGGCTATCTAGTTCTAGCGTAGTGCCCTATCGTACGGTGCACTGCCCTCCTTTCACCTTCAGCTCTATGGAACCCTGAACTCGATCGACCTGCATGACTCTTTGTATTCGTCGTTATACAGCTTATATAATTGTTTGTGTGCAACTGTTAAGGACTTATTCGAATTGAGCTTCCTAAAATCCTAGCTAATGTTATAATTATTGAAAGTTTTTGGTTGTTTGTTTATTACGTTATCACGGCGGGTTTAGTCTTCATCAATCGTCATGAATATTTGCTCATAAACTGTAAGGACTTGAAGGTCGTATTGTTAGCGGTAATCCTAATTATAAAATACAGTTGTGATTGTGTAATTGACTTCCGGAATATATATGAATTGAATATTAGCTGTAATAATAATGCAGATAATTCCGAAAGTCAAAGATATAATTAATTAAATGATTAAAACATATTAAATGTCATAATTAATAAATAAGAAATGTAAAAGACTGACTTGATGTCGGGCTGCCATTATGGAGGGGATATATTCACCTCATAATGGCTGTCAGCGAATCAAGTAGTCTTGGTCGAGGAGTGAATCAGTAAATATGTGTTCTATCTTTTGTGGTTTGGTTGCCTTAACTGGCACATAGAAATACTGTTGTCAAAAACAACAAGCTTTGTATAAATTATTTGAAAAGATGGTGCACATGAGTTTCTCACCAGCTCTTCTCATGAATGCAATACCCATCGGAGCTGGTACTTGGATTGATTTCAATTTAAACCTTTGAGTTGAATCGAAATCAATCTAAGCTCCGGTAATTCAAATCATCTCAGTGCATTTAGTATTAGTACTACTGAACTGATTACTTGAGTTTTGTTTTATATTCTTATGTTTGTATTTTGACGTGTTCAAGTGCCTTTTGGGGCCTATGGAAATAAATGATTTGAGTTTGAGTTTGAGTTATATCAAGAATATGAATTGTTCCATTTTACTAAATCCCCAGAGTCTTTTAGTATAAAGACGTTTTTATTCATATACCTGAACTGATTCGCGAAAACTACTTTATTCGTAAACAAACAAACAAAACTGTTAATAAGCATATTTAGAAGCATTTAACCGTACAATTGTTAGACATATAATATTGTTGATAAATTTTGAGAGCTTAAGTTAAATAATAGCCTCTCTACAATGTAAACAAACGAAACTGTAAACAAAGACAATTAAATGTTTCAGAAAATCATATCAGTAAACGATCGTACATACATCAATCAATCTATGTTTGCATATTGTTATTTTATCATCGAAATCTTAACGATGAAGTTGATAAAAGTATTTGACTCCTTACACCGTTATGCCAAAATTGCAAAACACTGTTCTTTTAAGCTCTTTTAAAAATAGTTGAATGACTCATACTGATTATATAAAGTCAACGTTTTCCTGTAAAATAAAATATGAACATTTTCAAAGCGCCTGACACAGTTTTAAGCTACTACGCTACATTTCATAATTTTTATATATCTATGATAGTTGCCGGATGCCAAAGGTATTATTATACAATATGCGTCATAAAATGCGCTAAATTAAATTGCTATCTGAAATCACAGCTGAAGTTATTCTAACTTTACGTAAACAACATAATGAACTCAGTGACAGTACTTAATGTTTGTTCGTATTTCGTGTGCTCCGTTTCTATACATCTATCTGTACAAATAAATAAAATTGGAGTGTCTGTTTGTAATATTAATACTCGTACAACCGCTTTTTACTAAATGCATCTGTATGTATACACAATACATATACCAAAATAACATTCTTCTTTTAATTTTTTTTGCCGTCTGTCTGTTTGTGCCAGCTAATCTCTGGAACGGCTGGACCGATTTTGACCGAACTTTCACTGCCAGATAACTGATGTAATAAGGAGTAACTTAAGCTACTTTTTTAGACTAGCTTTGCCCAGTGGTGTTACCCGCGGTTGTAAAGGTACAACAATAACACCGCGGGACTCAGCTAGTAATCTATATAAATAAAAATTGAATCACAAAAATGTATGTACGCACATAACTGTCAATCGACTGCACCAAATTGAATAATTATTTTATTTATGTATTTGTTGTTGTCGGGATAAAGTTTGTATAGAAGAAAAAAAAAGGTATTATATTCTCTTAGTCCGCTTCTACAGCGCTACGCTAATTTAGTAATTATTCACAAAAATAAATAAGTCAGCTAGTGAGAACTAAATTCCAAGTTCCACTTTATTTACTCACCTGTGTGACGTGTGAATAATACTATCTCCAACAGAGACTTTCTACCTGGCAAGGCTTTTCCTTGCCTTAGACACATCGACTGTCCCATAAACGTAGCTAACGCGAACTCCGAATAACCTTTCTGTACACGCTTTCGATGCGATTCGGTGATCAGGCAGTAGAGAATTTCTCTAGCAGCACAATATTTTTCTATCCATAAGAATATCTCTCATAAAGCTTTGAAATCCTGCCGAGCTTATTGATACATAATGAAAAAAATGATAGGCCTCTATTTTTGGTTTATAAAAGAACTTGAAAACTAATTTTATAAAACACCTCTTTTTGTAATGGCGGAGTTTCGATGGCAGTCGCTCCGTCTAAAAACTGTTATTCAGGTAAAACTGGTTGAATTAGTAGCCGACAGCAAATAAAAATGGGAATTATCAAGGCTAAAAAGACCACTGTTTAGCATGAAAGTAAGATACCAAACCAAAAGTAGTTCCTTATTATTTAAACAAATTCTTCATCTTTTTATTGCGACATCGAATAATCTTTTTCCACCTAATCAAGCAACTCACCAGTTTTTCCATCTTAATTAATCCTAAGTACGATCGAAAGAGATAAAAAACAAATACAAACAAAATATATTAATTAACTTAAAAGGACTTTTTATACCTACTGTTTGTTGACACATTTAACAGATTGTGTTGCAAAAACTGCTACGGTTGTGTTAAAAACTTGTTTTGTTTTGCATTTGTGTTTTGCCCTAACTCATTAAACACCTGCGTCGTAGTACTACGAGTCCCGGAACTACATAATTTTTTTATTTCAACTTTTTGTATTACTGGTTCTGTTATGTAAAAGCGACAGCTGTGTCACAATGATGGATTGCTAGTCGTATTATTATTAACCGAAATTAGGGTTTTGTTTATTTAATTTCTTCGTTGGTTGTACTTTAAATATGAATTTACAAGTGGAATGTCGTTTTGTATAATCAATATTTAGAATATTCGTGGCGTCCTCGTAATTTTTTTCATAGTAGAGTAATTTTTCAGCATATAGGGGTCAGGCTCAATCGGACTATTAGTTATTTAATGGCACCAGAGCATGACAGAGAATCGATTGTTAAGTTAACAGATGTAACTTTTCTTTGATTTTTACCGAGTAAGTGAGGGTCCCGGAACTCAAACCTGGGGAAAGGACTGAAAAGGTGAAATTCAAAAGGCCGCTATAGTGTGGGTTACCATGCTGCATTAGTTGCATTCTCTGCATGAGTAAATAGCAATGAGTAGTATTCAAACACTTTTAAATTCAAGGTGTAGAACCAAGCTGATTTCAGCACGAACGGGCCGGTTCGATCGGGGCCGTCCCCTTATAGATGACGGCTGACCGGCATAGCGCCTAAAGTGGTTCGGAGGACCGTACCGGGTTCCGCAGAGAGGGCAAGAATGGAGAGCGACACACGGCACCTCATGTACGGCTACACCCTACCCAAACAGAGACTAAAGAGTCGTAGGAGTATTATGAAATATGTCAATCTATTGACCTCGGACCCATCTCAAGCAAGGTACAAATTATGGAGAGAATTAGGCTGAGTGCCTAACGCCAGGACACGAATTACCGTGACCGACTTGGAGGTCCTTAAATAGACTTTGGATTGAGGTCGACCGGAGCAACGAAAATATGTGATTTGCGGAAATGACAACCTGGGCTGTTTATGCGGTACAACCTAAACAATGTCCCACCTTGCTTCATGCGCTGCGTATCCGGACATCTGCACGAGGGAGGACCTGATGGCTGCTACCGACAATGCAGTCAAAGTGGCAAGAAATGTTTGCCGTCGAAACGCTAAGAAGATGAAGACAGATGACTAACTTAAAATAACAGCACTTGTGCTCTTGTGTCTCGTTAGTAAGTGCTAGACCAGGGGCTCAAAGATGCAGAAGCATGTCAATAAGCCGCTATAGAATGTGTCACCATACTGCATTGTTTCCATTGCCTGCATTGCAGTAACTTTGGCAGTTTGTTTCATATACATAAAAAACGCTGTTATGAATTCGGTAGTCGTTTGCCATCAGATGATTCCTGTGCTCTTCTATAACATAAAAAATAATCTAATAATACGTTGAATAACTGTTATCCCCCCTATCTCTGATATTCTCTGGTACTACGTGCATATATACTCGTAACTCGAGCTCGATCTTAAAAAATTTTATTTCATTTTAACTTAAGTGTAACGTTGCAGAACAGGGCAGTTTGGCTAAACGGTTCACATCTACGCTATATTTTATGTGTTTTTAACAGACTAGTGTATACTTACCTTTATTACGGTAATCATATAATCACATTCTTTTACTCTTAGTAGTTTTAGCAATAAACTCTGTTTATTTTGAAAGCATCGAACATTAAAGCAAATTATAATCTGTTTTTATTATTATGATTCATTTCTATCACTGATGTCTACATAAATCATTTTAAGAATTTAATAAAACAGCAGTTTACTCGAAGGAGACTAAGACTGAATGGACAGTCCAATTATGTAACAGTCGCTAATAAACGCATAACAATATCTAAATATAAAAGAATCGTTTATTTTAAATAATTTCCTCATGAAATTATTACCAAGTGCCATATTATTGTTGTGTGTATGCCATTACTTGCAAGACAGTTTGGTCTGTTTCCTGTATTTAAACTTGGCACTTTCTTTCTTCTTAAAGGACTTCTTGTATAGAAACTGGTTAGTTTTTACTTTTGTAAAAAAAGTAAATAACAAAGAAGAGTGACTAGAGACTAGAGAAACGAATCAAGAATCAAGAAGACTATTCTCTTCTTTAGTGTGTTTTATACCTATAAAAGTACGAAAATCTATTATTACCATTACAATTGAAAAGTGTATCTTATGAATTCAGTTGTTGTTTATGGTCTTTGCTCCCACCCAGACTGAGAACAAATGAACTCAATATCAAAAAAGGAATACAAAATAAGTTACTCAGTGTGCATCCATGTGCTTGTTAAACTATTTTTTTTTCTGTTCGCATTTGTTCTAGTTTGTGTTTATGAAAACACGTAAGTATATCGAGTAGCCTGTCCCCTTTCCAAATGTAGAGACTCACCAATTGTCTTTTATGCGACTACGTCCGCTCCTAATTCGTTCTTCTGGCCCACTTGGTCACTGTATGATTACTTGTAACAGTGAAGTAAAAAGTATCAAATATTGTTCATATTTTTGATACTTTTTACTTCACTTACATACATTACACACTTACATTGTAAATCCACCACGATGTCAGGGGCCCTGTAATTTTGGAAGAACACAATTAAAATTCATATAAATATTCATCATTTTAATTAATACCTATGCAAAAGAATTCATATTTTCTTTATTTTCAAGTAATTTAAAGATTAAAGATAAACGCTATAGTAATTATTATTTTAGAAGTTGTTGGAGAATAACAATAATATGTAAATTAAATATGTAGGTATTCTCTACACTAGCGCAATAGCTTCTCGCACCTCGCGCGACTGTGTGAGGTATGTTCCCACAATGAGATTACTTGTGTAATAAGCTGTTCATATATCTATTAAAGTTTCAGGTCTTGGTTATTAATATAGTATAACCCTTGGTCACATATCTATGATCATAAGGGGTCATTAGCATACTACATACTTATTTCATCGATAGGTCTACTTCAAAAATAGCTACCCGTATTTGAGATTAATAGCTGTAGTTCTGTTTGTATTGCGTAGTTGATTTCCTCTAGCGTCTAGCACTTTTTCTTACCTTGCAAGGTTTATGTAAATTTTATTATAGGTAGACAGAATAGTTATCACTTTAACGTGTTATAAACAAGTATACTCAAGCTCGTGTATATATTATTAGATAGGATTAATGACAGGGGACGCTTTTTCATTATCGGGTGACGTCACTACATTAGTACATACACACAGGTCTGTTTACGTGTCTAAACCGCGCCGTCTACAAGCTGTGAATGTTCAATTGTTTACAAAATGTCAGTGACATGAATTCTTTACATAATCTATTAAGTACAGTTGCCGACATTAACAGTAAGTTTGTCACCCACGCCTAGACATAATCCTCTTAGTGTTTCGTTGTCCAAGGACGTATGACCGAATACCTACATTATAGTATAGGGCATAACAAGACATTGTTTACGCAACGCTTCCTTATCTAATTCACTTAGACAATTACTTCTGAAAAACAGATACAATTTATTTGCTTATGTAACACTACTGAAATATATAATTGGTTGTTATAAAATACCGGAACAATTTAATTTAACAGTGTAGGATACGAGTACATCATAAATATGACAGTAGAATTAAGTAGGGAAGTTAAAGCTAGCTTCATTGTGAATACGACTCGGGACTTCATAATTCTCTTTTTGGAGAAGTTCAAATGGTTTGTGGTTGTTGTACTTAGTTTATAAGATAATTATTTGGAGGATAATTCAAGCACTCGAATGCAAGCTATAGATTAATGAGATTTCAAATGAATAATTATAAAAGTGTGACGACTTCCACATATAACACAACAATAACCTACTACAGCGCTATCTACCGAAGATACACTGAACTATGAAGTAACGCACTGCACGGAGTAATTACAAATCCTGAATCGCGCAATAAATATCGTGTTGGAGGGACACGATACCCGGTCCCCCACAAAAGTATAGTGATCAAGAGATTTTTATTACAATGCTTTTGATAAAATTAATATAGCCTATGTCTCCGAGCCAGGCCATCCTTACGAATCTAATGACACTGCACTCATTGAAATTAGTTCAGTAGTTTAGGCGCTACTTCTACCGTTCTTTTTAATTTCGCCGTAGTCGGGTAAAAATAAAACGGTGCAATAATACTTTACAATTTTATTAATCTAATGCGTAACATTAGATTGTTTAATATTTTTTAAATTGTTTCACCGAATTAGTTTAGATCGTCGAATTTAGATTTAAATATTAATCGTTATTATTTAAATTGAAAAAACATCACCATCCTTATTTTATTTATTCTTACTTCCTAACAAAACAGTAAAAAAACTGGTTTCATATAAATATGAACTGACTGGGTTTTATCCTTAGGAATTAATTATGTTACGTTTATAAATATCTCGACTAAGATAAACAATGTAATGGTATTCGATTTGTTGGTTGAATATTAATTACCTTAGCGCCGTTTACCTTCGTGACCGAGTAGTCTATGGCCTTTAAAACTAGAGCGCTAACCTATTCCCTTAATTTAAAATTCAAACAAGTTCTGTGTCATGCAAACATGGATATTCTGTATAAAGAACGGTCTTTTGTTGTCTATGGTTTACAGATGAATTAAAAACCTCTAAATGATACTAAAAAATAAGTTGGTATTTCTAAAGATTTGAAATTTATCGTAAGGTTTATCTCGACTACATATTATGACGCAAACAATGAGACGTCGACATTCCATTTTTATCTGTGGGTAGATCAGATGTAGGAAGACGTATTATGCTATTTATATCCCTTATTTATAAATAACTAGCTGAACCCCGCGGTGTTACCCGCGGTTATTGTCGTATCGTGGGTAACGCCGCGGGGCGAAGCTAGTCTAAAAAATGTAAGCCTAAGTTACTCCTTGTACCATCAGCTACCTACCAGTGAAAGTCCCGTCCAAATCGGTCCAGCCGTTCCAGAGATTAGCCGCAACAAACAGACAGACAGACAAAAATTTTAAAAATATATATTTTGGTATGTGTACCGTATATACATTCATATGCAAGTAGTAGAAAGCGGTTATTTTAATATTACAAACAGACACTCCAATTTTATTTATTTGTATAGATAACAGCCTTTGAGTTTAAAAATTATGAAGAGCGAAGGTACAACTCTGTTTATCCTACTCATACTCATGGTAAAACTTGACAGTCATTCTCTTTTGTAGACAGTCATGTAGAAAATATTTATCATACTTGACGCGGCTGATGCAATGACCGTGGAAATCATTACCACCCCTGTGATTGGCCACTCACACCCATGTCACACTATACCGTATGACGCAATGTGAACAGTTCTCCATGCTTTCTTATTGGACCACATATATACGAGCCCCGAACATAATAGCAACGACACGACATGTTAACAATTACTCATTTAATGATGAAATAGGGAAAAACATTACGCACTCGATTATTACGAGTACTATCGATTAATTACAAACGTTAATTTACATTTAGTAATCAAGAAATTTATAATTACTAAGCTACGTTATTCCGTCTATTTCTAAATTTGCATTATGAAAGTCTCTGAAAGAAAATAAGGACTACTTTGGGCAAGAAAATCATGATGGTGTGCCGACACATGTGATGAAATCTATACCTTTGTTCGAAAATATACAACTTAGCATGGCAGCAACATCATTCCTGTTATTTTATTACATTATTGACTGCCTCGGTGGTGTAGAGGTAGCGTATGAGGTCTCGGGTTCGATTCCCAGGTCGAACCAAATGTTTGTATGATCTGCAAATATTTTTTTCGGAGTTTGGGTGTTTTCTATGTATAGTATGTATGTATTTACAAAAAGTATATAAGTATTTATATCAGTTGTCTAGTACCCATAAGACAAGCTCTGCTTAGCTTGGGACTAGATGGCGTTGTGTGTTAGATGTCCGGAATATTTATTTATTTATTCCTGTCACATTGATTTAATAAACATAATAATATAAGTGAATCATTTACATTGCCCACTTGTAAGCTATCTTGTTAAAATAGTTGTTTGCAGGAAACAGTAATTCTGTGTAATTAATTTGGGGTTCCGTTACTGAAACGAAAAAAATAAGAGTCGCAGAGAACAAGAAATCATTTTCTGTATGTCTTTGAGTGACTGTTTATTTGTCAAGTTCATATTTTATAGAATGTATTTGCCAAGTTGAAATTAACATGCATAACATGTGATTAATTTAAAAAAAATATAAAAACAAGCTTTTATTACTTGTTAAGTTGTTTCATTTGATACCCATATTGGGTGGGTTGTTCAGATGGCATCCATTTTGGATTAATAATAATATATTTGGATATATATAATTGCATTGTCATCAGAACTAAAGGTATATAGCCAATTTCAGCTTAATCGGAAAGTGGATCAAATTTAACTTGCAAGAATAGAATAGAATAGAAAACTCTTTATTTGTACACCGTTTAACAAATTCATAAGATAGTACAGAGATGAATAATATTTATTGTAATGTACAAAGGGCGGCCTTATTGCCAAAAGCAATCTCTTCCAGGCAACCTTAGGATGGATTAAAAGTATCGGAGAGACAGTAGCAGTTGACGGTGCAATTATTAAAAAAAAAGAAAACAAAAATAATGAAAACAAAATAAATATTTAAGTTATGAATATTATCGGGTAAATACATATCTATCTCCACTTACACACACACACATACATATACATATACATACATACATATATATATATATATATATACATATACATACATACACACACACACATATACATATACACAAACACATACATAAACACACTAATCACCTTAATTACTTACTTATATCATATATGAAAATGTAAAACTTCATATCATACCCTTATTCAAGACTGAATCAGTTAAGACCTATAAAATTCTTGAACCATTGTCTTAAAACTATTTGCAGTTGTCGCTTTCCTGATATTTATAGGCAATGCATTCCACAAACGTACAGCTTCAACAGTAAAGGACTGGCCATAGTATTTTGTGGAATGCAGAGGCATCTCCAGTCTCAAATCCTCAGACGACCTCAGACATTTTTCATGTGTGTCATTAAGGAACTTGAATCGTTCTTTGAGGTAAACGGGGGCTTTAGGATTAAACAAGATATTGTAAAGGAAAACAAGGGTATGAGTATTCCGGCGAGAGCGAATCGGAAGCCACTTGAGCATTTGACGGAATTCAGAGACGTGATCATATTTTCGTAGTCCAAATATAAATCGTATACAAAGATTTTGTAGTCGCTCAAGCCTATCAAGTTGTGCTTCGGTGATATTCAGATAGCTGACATCGGCATAGTCGAGAATTGGGAGGAGAAGTGCTTGTGCAAGTGCAGCCCTAGTTGCAATCGGTAGAAAATTACGCAGTCTACGCAAAGACCCGGCAGAAGCAAATATCTTCCGACTGATTTCCTGTAGATGTGTAGTCCAAGATAGCGTATTATCTATGTAGATCCCCAGATTTTTAACTGTAGTACTGATCTCAAGGGCGGTTCCATTAAAATGAATTTGGGGCAGTTGTGTCCAGTTAATTCTTGAGATCATCCCGGGACTGCCAATGACACATACCTGCGTCTTCGCAGGATTAACTTTAAGTCCATAGTTATGACTCCATTCTCCAATACGTAAAAGGTCAGCATTGATTGTGTTGATCGCTTCCGGTAACAAGTTAATCGAAGCGTGTGTATAGATTTGTAAATCATCTGCATAAAGATGGTAGGACGAACTTAATTGGTTTGAGATTGAGTTTATAAAAACAGCGAAGAGTAACGGAGATAGAACGCCACCCTGTGGTACACCAACAGTAATATTGCACCAGGACGACATCGAGTCTTCAATGCAAATACGTTGCCGGCGACCAGACAGGTAACTATGAAACCAATCAATTGTCCTTGGAGATATGTTAAGAGACCGTAATATAGCAAGCAGGATGTCAAAATCAACGGTATTAAAGGCGTTGCTAAAATCTAGTAAGGTAAGATTTGATTACAGAATAATAATTGAATAAAAGCTTGTAAAAATAATTAAACGATTGGCTATTTACGACATAGTGAATAAACCGGCTAATGACAAAATGTTAAAATACCTTCTAAAATTAGTTGTTAAATTAAAGACTAACTAAGACGCATAAATATTAAATATTGAAGGAAATAAATTAATATGTTAAAAAAATTAAAGTGATATTTAATTATTTAATAACTAGCCGACTCTCAAAAGGAATAAATTTATCCACTTTTTTCATTGGTTCTCTCTCTGCTCATATTTGTGGCAGCGTGATATTATAACAACCTATAACCTTGCTTAAAAATCCATATAATATTACATTATTTAAACGATAAAATACACTTCAGCTTTGTAATGTTAAGTATAGACGTCTGCACTAAAACAAATCATATTTAAAATTTTAATATATTACTACTTTGCCTAAAGACTACACAATCATTATCATTATTGTGCACAACTTTTGTTGTAATGTAGAGTTGCTGTTAATTCAATACCTATAATAATAATTACCTGCTATGACTCCTTAACTGTATTTGGATGATAAACTTGAAATCGTGTTGTGACCTGCCCTCGAAGTGCATTTTGTAAAAGCTGATGCAATACATTTAATAATTTGCAATATAAACCTAATTGGTTATTATTGCAAACTTTTCTCGTTAAAAGTACATTTGATCAAACAATGTCTTTTCATTTTACATACTTACCTACATGTTTTATCGGGTTTCATCAAGCCTTGGCCTAAATTGAAATGATTTTCCTTCATGGATGTTAATTTATAAGTACATGTTACCTATTCTGAATAACGTTTAAATAAATATTATTAATTATAATTCACGGTTTTGTTTCTATAATTGGTATCGTCGAGGTTTTAACGTTGCTTTCATTTGTCGATATACTCGTAGTTATGTAGAGTAGGAATATTATCACCAAAAAATTGGGGTTTATTTTACCTTAATATATCTTAGCTGTTATGCATATTTTATCATCAGGGACAGTATAAGTAGTACAAGTAGATTCTGTATTTACAATTCGCATCCGAATTCGATTGTCCGATTGGCATTGACCCACTCTGTCGTTTTGATTTTATTATTTTTGTTTCTCTGCGAAATTTTATCTCTGTCTTACGTATTTTTTCTCAGTTTCTTTTGAATGTATTTTGTTGAAAATCGAGATCGGAAAGTACATAGTTTACAAATCTACGTCTTGAATGCTTGAGGTAGTCCCAAAGGTCTTTGTATGCTTTAATCTCTTGTATTAATAAATATTTTATAGGGTGCATTGAGCTTTCTAGCACATTCGGTTCTACATAATGTAACCGAAAGGTCATGTTCCTGCATCGGGATTCTTCGATTTTAATAATTTTCATAATTTTTTTACTTATTTCCGTGGATCTCATACATTTTTATTGTGATCATTTGAACCATTGTATACCTTTATTTGATTTTTAAATGCGACTGACACGATGGTGAACTCACTTGACAGTTTGACCTGTCCCTAACGGTCAATAAACTTGCAGTCATCTGGACTTTTCTTCTTGTTTTCCATATTCAAGAAATATGGTTCATTCATTGAAATTGAAATAGTAATAATAAATATTTAATAAATATTTCGGACATCTAACACACAACGCCATCCAGTCCCAAGTCAAGCAGAGCTTGTGTTATGGGTAGTAGACAACTGATATGAATACATATATACTTTTTTTTTGTAAATACATACATATTATACATAGAAAACACCCAAACTCCGAAACAAATATTTGTAGATTACACAAACATTTGGTCCGACCCAGGATTTGAACCCGAGACCTCAAGCACAGCAGTCGCATTCTCTACCACTGCGCCACCGAGGCAGTCGATTAATAGTACTCGTAGTAAGTCAAATAAAAGCAATAGTAAGTCAAATAGTAGTTTAATGTTTAGCTGAAAAAATAAAAACGCTAGAATAATGTTGAAGTACGTGTACCGTCGTTGTGTGTTTCGTGTATTAGCCAACGTTTCGAAGATTATCTCCTGTAGTTGCTCTAAATTTGTGTGCAACCTTGACCTGGTAAATGTACGTATATAAATATAAACGTGACAGTATACAGCTTCTGTAGTTATTGGCATGTTTATTACATCAACTGCACACACTATAAATTCTGTCTGTTTAAATATCAAAAATTTTAAATCTTTGTAAATGTCTTTAATGTTCTTTGTCGTATAAAAAATCTTTCTTCTTGTATTGCATTCTTGTTCAAATTCTGTTTCAAATCAAATTATGTTTTTTTTTATAAATCAGCGGTATTTATGGGATATATAACATTTTTATTGTTGTTACGTTAGGAAAGCCACGATAACAAATATTTGTTATCGTGGCTTTCCTAACGTTCATTTACATCGTTTTTATATGTGTTTAATCTATACAAATAAATAGGATAGAAGTGCCTATTTATAATTTCAAATTAACAGTTGATCTTTAAATTTAATAATTATAACTGAAAAATATATACTTTTTTTTTTTTTTTTTGTTTTTTTTTTTTTTTTTTGGCTTTTAATTTTTTTACACGAAGCGACTGCTATTAGATCTCCGGAGCCTAAGTACTATGCAATATCAAAGTTTCTAAAGAAACACATCAGATTCTGTGTGATAATATTAATTTGCTGAAAATAAAACAAAAACTTTATATGAAAGTAAAATGTTGTTTGCAGTATATTAGCCTAAATAAATAATGTATTTTGATAATAGGCACTTACCCAATTTTCATTGTCATCGTTACAGTTAATTTATACAGTCTAGGCACTTGCATAGTCGATTATTTTTCGTATTATTCTGGGAATGCGTATGTGTGTAGCGTACGACCAGGGAATGTACAACTGAAATAAAAGTGTTAATAAAATACAAGGTGTCTCAAAAGAAATTTCATATTTAGTGGATTGATTAAAAAAAAAGGAAGCGGTATATAGAAAAAATGTTTATTTATTGTTAAAATACACTTTTTGGGAATTCATTTCTTAAAAATAATATCGTCTAAATGTAAACCCTCACGTTGTTGGCACTCATTTAATCGAACATTAAAATTACTTATGACTGCTCGACAGGTGGAGTGAGGGATGGCTGCCATTTCGTGACGGATATTTTCTTTCAAATGCGCCAGTGAAGTTGGTTTATTGGCGTAAACTTTAGATTTAAGATAACCCCATAGGAAAAAGTCCATAGGGGTTAAATCTGGGCTACGTGGAGGCCAATTTATGTCACCTCTCCGGGAGATCAATTTTCCTGAGAAAATTTCACGAACACGTGGCAGAGATATATTGGACGTGTGTGAAGTTGCTCCGTCCTGTTGAAACCATGTTCTTTGGTTATAGCCAGGAAAGTTTTGCAGTTCAGGTACCAAGAAGTTGTCTAACATCTCCACATAACGCTCTGAATTCACTGTAACTGTACGCCCCATTTCGTCTTCAAAAAAGTAAGGGCCGATAATTCCTCGCGCCGACATGGCAGCCCATACGGTCACTTTAGGCGAGTGTAGGGGTTTCTGATGTTTGCGTTTCGGATTGGCTGAACTCCAGTAGCGGCAGTTTTGCTTATTTACGTGGCCATTAAGATGAAAATGAGCTTCATCCGAAAACAAAATGTTGGTAAACGTTGAAAATCGCTCAATCATCTGATTTACGAAATTAAGCCTCTGACCGGCATCTTGGGGCTTTAATTCTTGCACCAATTGAATTTTGTAGGGGTGCAGCTTTAGATCTTTGTGCATAATGCGATGTAATGATGATCTATGCACATTTAAAGCACTCGCGCGCTTCCGAATTGAAAGGCTCGGGTCGTCACGTACAGATTGATTAACACTCTCCACGTTTTCTACCGTTCTTGATGACCTAGGTCGCCCGGATTTAGATTTATCCAGCGTTGATCCAGTCTCTTCAAACTTTTTAACCCAATGTCGAATGAGAGGAAGGCTTGGCGCATCATTTAAGTGGCGAAAACCTCGAATACTGCAGAATATTCTACGCGCGACAGTTGTCGAATCACCGTTCTTGTAAAACTCTCACACGCACAACGCGCGGTCTGCTCCCGAGAAACGCTCCATAGCGACTGAATCCCCAAGAGCCAAGCTACCAATTGACATAACCCCCGCACCCCTCAAGTACGCAGCGTTCACGCAGTAAGCTAAACAAATATAAAATTTCTTTTGAGACACCCTGTACTTTGTCTGCAGACAGTCTATTATATTATTTATTGGTATTAATATGAAATAAAAAGTTTAAAAAACAGTAACTCGAATACGTAAACCTTTTGATCTAATCACAAATTTTAACAAAAAAGAAACGGACTTCAAGAATTGGACCAAATTGAAATGGGACGACACGGGAAGCACCAGCTTTCAAATAAAAAAAGAATCATCAAAATCGGTTCACCCAGTAGAAAATTATGAGGTAACAAACATAAAAAAATACAGACAAATTGAGAACCTTCTCCTTTTTTGAAGTTGGTTAAAAATTTATATACACTATGTCACCCGGACCATATTTATGAATATTAGGTGCTACGTTGGAACATACATACATAGACTGCCAAAACCATATTATCTTTCCTTTTGGCTTCACCGTAATCGGGAAAAAAAAAGAACAGATTAAAATACTTAACATGTGGTCAATTGATCACAATTACTAAATGTTAAGTAGAGCAAACCACAACGCATTGGTGAAAATCGCATTCACAAACCCTCTCTATAATGGTTTACTTATATACATCTACATATCTATAATTGTTTTTCTTATATACACACACTGTAGGAGAGCCACGCTTCGGCATGAATACCACGGCCTCACAGAAACCGGTGTGAAACAGCGCTTGCACTGTGTTTCACCGAGTGAGTGAAGATAGAGGCCAGGGCCATAGGCCCATACCCCAACCCCTTCCTCCATCCCTCCCTGTTGTTGCGGGTGTTCATGGGCGGCGATAATCGCTTACCATCAGGCCATAAAAAAAATCTTCCAAGTACAAACAGTGATCAGGTACGATTTTATTATGTATGGTATGCTGTAGCGAAAACCGAGAACCTGATATTCTAGATTTGCTGTGAAGTAGTCGTATAAAACGAGTTTCTTAAATTTTGATAGCTTCAAGTTGTATGTGGGTACAGTAATATTACTGAATTTCAAACCACTAATTAACGCAACGCAGTAGTAGGAATAATATCCGGCACGCCCCGACTATCACCTTGTGTTCATCACCTATTTGTTGAAAGGTTATTTTATAATACATTGTAATATATGTTATATAAATGTTGTTGTTATTTCTATTACGTTACATATAAATATGCAATACACAGTAACATGTTTATATTTAAGATAGCGGTTATTTTGTTTTTTTTTAGTGTGTTACCAACAGTTAATAATAAAATATACATAAACAGAATTTCCCAATACCTTTAGTCATTAGGTATTAATATATGTTTATATAGGAATGGCTTTTAAGTTATTAAGCACTAGCTGTGTCAAAATTACCTAGTCAAAAAAGCCTATATTACTTTTTATACTGCCTCGGTGGCGTAGTGGTAGCGTATACAACTGCTAAGCCTGAGGTCTCGGGTTCGATTCCCGGGTCGGACTAAATGTTTGTATGATCTGCAAATATTTGTTTCGAAGTTTGGGTGTTTTCTATGTATAATATGTATGTACAAAAAAAGTATATAAGTATTTATATCAGTTGTCTAGTACCCATAACACAAGCTCTGCTTAGCTTGGGACTAGATGGAGTTGTGTGTTAGATGTCCGGAATATTTTATTTATATCATCAGCTTTCTGCTAGTGAAAATCTCGTCAAAATCGGTCCAGCAATTCCTGAGATTAGTAGAAAACCCAAAGACTAAAATATTTAAAAAAAAAAATTTTACATATGAGTACTGTATCTACTTTTATACGTACAAACAGACGCTTGAGTTTATTGTTTTGTCTTACATGCTTCATTCTATATTTGTAATTCGCTAAACATAAATAAATGTACGTAATTAACACACAAAGTATTACTTTTAAATGAAATTGTTTCAAAAATAAAACGAAACAAACAGTTTTTAATCAGCATAATGATTAAAATGCCAAAATTAATGAGTATTTTATATTATCAACTATTTGACGCATAAACACATTAAAATGTAGGAGACCATCACTTAGTTGAATGTGAATATAGTTTGTCTATTACACTGTTTAATAAAATGTGTCTTTTGTTACGTAATGATGTTAGTGCTGTACGGAACCCAAGATATCGTCTCATACCTATTGATTGCACTTGATTCAACCAAAGAGTTCATAAGTGTACATATTCTTTCAAACCCCCTTTCCCTAATGTACCTAGTTTAAAACCCAGAGACTAATCTCATCAAACAACATTTCTTTGTACAATTTAAAGCGCGTATCTTCGATATTTTTAACTGTTTCCACTTCCTGCGCTTCGACCAAACGAAATAATATACCATTCGCTTTTTATTGCTGTTATCTAATAATAAATATTCAAAACGAAAAGTTTATAATATATTCGGCTACGTCAACTACGTATGAACTGACGGCGTAGATAGATTAATTTTGTAAGTTGTTTTTGCAATTTTTTTATATGAATTCATTATTCAACGTAATTTTATCCTGAGGTACTTTTATCTTTTAAGTATATAGACTTGTGTAGTCACCTCAGTGCCCCACTAAACAATATAGGTATAACACCTACTCGTTCGCAATCAGATGTTCAAGGTTATATCAATATTACAAACTGCACACTTTAGCAGAGTCAAAGTACCGTCGAGGTTATGTACGTCTGTACGATAATATCACAGCGTTTCAGAAGCGCGATCTGAAAACTCCACGTGGTCGCGTCGCATAACCTCATTCTTTGTGAACCTAGCGCTTGAGCCAGTTTTGTTTTGAAAGTCAATACTATGAAGACTGTCTCACTCTAGGTACGCCCATAAACCCGCTATAAAACATTTATTTTCTGAACTTTAGTATCTTGTATTTTGAAATGAACAAAATAAGAATACACTTGTTCATAGAAACAATACATAGGTACATGGTTAACGACGAAAATTGTTTATTACCACGAAACATCACAATGACGCCGTAGCGTGTTTGTCTTAAACCCATTATAATTACGTCACTTTTTCGTGGTGATAACAGTGGCAGTTATTACCTTTTTGTTAATATCGAATATATATCGATAATAATCGTGTATTATATATAGGAAATGCCAGTATTAACCTCTTTTTATCATTTCTAATTCTACGCTTTTCTAAATTTTACTTGCATCGTGCCGAAGCAACTGAGGATTCGTTTATTTCCGATAATTTCAGAGACCTAGATACAAAAGTTATTCGTTAAATGTAATTCTCACGATAAGAACTCGGTGCCAAAAAATTTAATACACTAACTTCTAAAAAAATTTGGTAAGTCCACATTTTTTTCAATATTTATATATATAAATAGGGAGAAGTACATGACAATTCGTGTACTGCGTAGTGAACTATTTTCCTCAATTCTAATACTATTGGCATAGTTTCTATGATTTTCGCTAAATATATTTACACTGGATGCATCTACGTTAAAATTGTAGTTGAAAATTTAAATAGTTTTAAGAAAGAGGTGAACGTTGAATATATGTCTGCAGTGGGGACTGTCCCAAATGTCATCATTATTTTTAGTTTAGGAAGCAGAATAAAAATTATGTAATTTCTTCTCTTTACAATACTTTATCGTACTACTTTGTCACTAAGGTCAGGAATACTTTTCCGGAAAAATTGAGAAACAAAATATTTGACACAATAAAGCGAGTGAATCCGGTGTTGTTCCGAGTTCCCCTCTGATTTAGGCAATGAGGAATCATAGCTCTGTATGAACACTTGATAGTTCCTAGGTAGGTTGCTTGCAAGAATCGTAGTTTAACTAAAAGTCAGAATTAGACGATGTGTTTATAAAAATAAGTGTTAGGCCTAGGTACCAGGTTTTGATAGCGAATGATTAAATATGTATAATACAAGTATTATATTTAGTTTCATGTTTAATAATATTGTATAGATCCATGCATGCGTAAGTCAGGCCAAAGACTATAGAAATATCGTCTTCTATACATTTCATACGGCGCTGAGTCATTGTTTACGTGTCGTCTGTTTTGTAGCATATTGAAATGAAAGTTCAATCGCGAGTCAAGGCTGCGTTTACCAACAATAGGGTTGACATTGTTAAAGTCAACCTGTCGCCTTCCGGTGCTTAGGTCATTTAGACCGATTGTGAGCTTTACAAACACATATCCGTGGAACCTTTATAAAAGCTATAATAATATACAAACATATAGTATTAGCATTTGCATCGCTCTAAAGTCTGTCATCGTAAAATATTTAGATCGTTGCTTGACATCAATTTAATTGCCTTTCCGTAAGAAGTACGTCCTTCCAGAACTGATAGTGTAGTAATAGGGACATTATGCAGTAAATAAATGATAAATATTATTATACAGAGGCTATTTTTAGTTCCCATGTTTATAACCACTGTGATCGTACACTTAATATAGATCTTCGTTTCGAACCTTTGTTTTGAAAACTAAAACTTTAACAAAAAAAGGCTTTAAGAACTGGACCAAATTGAAATGGCATTACGCGGGAAACACCAGCTTTCAAATAAAAAAAATTGTCATTAAAATCGGTTCACCCAGTTGAAACTTTTGAGGTAAGAAACAAACAAAATACAGTCGAAATGAGAACCTCGTCATTTTTGAAAGCCGATTAAACAAAACTAGCATTTTTTAATAAAAATAATTTCATACACATATCCACGCTTGCAAGGTAACCCTTACTAGGCTTGAGATTCTTGCTTTTCAGGGGTCGATATGGATTTAATTGCTTGAAACAGAAGAATCAGCAGAAAATTAAAATTAAATTTCTGCAATTGTTTCTGGTGATTACTATAGTGGGTGAATATTTTTGTTTATTTTTTATGTATGGCCCTGCCAAAATGATTCTACTCTGCCTGAAGGAAAGCATAAGCAGAATCCAAGTGATGGTCACCATACTCATTACAAATACAGAAAATGCAGCATGGTGTCCCACGCCATGGTGGCCGAGACTTGGGTAGTACCGTCGCGGTCGTACAGTGGTTCAAGATTTGTACCTACATTTACTGCCTACATACATTTTGTATCCAATTACGTAAGGAAAATCAAGCTTCTAGGCGGTAAGGTAAGTAGTTAGAGGTGGATTTTTAAGGTTTAATATGGAAAGGGAAATATATAATATAAAGTTATAAATCAAAGTGCTTTATGGCAAAACAAAATGAGACTTCTAATGATTTTAAACGTTAAAATACTTATTGAACACGCACACGCACTGGCGGCGATAGTTTATAAATGATAAAGCTACTCACTACTTAATTTTAATTACTTCTTATTCGTACTATTCGTCCATTGCATACTTTTTATATCTATACTAATATTATAAAGAGGAAAACTTTGTTTGTATGTTTGTTTGTTTGTAATGAATAGGCTCTAAAACTACTGATCCGATTTTAAAAATTCTTTCACCATTCGAAGGCTACATTATCCACGAGTAACATAGGCTATATTTTATTTTGGAAAAAAATAGGGTTCCGTAAGATATTGGGGTTTTTCGGACATAAGGTGTAAAAAATCAACCCTATACGGGGGAAAATTTTTCGCTACGGGCAATAAAAGACACAAACGAGGTTGCGTCGGTCAGCTAGTTATGAAATAAATTGATATCTAAAAGTTGAAAGCAAACAATAGTTTTATGTTTGTAGATGTCGATTCTGAATTTACTGAACTCTTGTGACTCAGATCATCTTAAATCAGAGACGGGTTAGAATATTGTTCAATAATTTGTACAAGCATGTTATTATTGTTGAAATTTAAAGTAGTTGTATAAGTATAAAATAGCCATGATTATGCCAAAACTTTTGTATGTACAATGAATAATTGATGACATTACAATAACATTGAACGATTCTTCTTTGTGTGTGTACTCGTATTTGGAAATGAAAACAACAATATTACTTACTCGAGCAATACACACATGGATAACTAGATAATGCATGATTTTATACAACCAGTTACGTATACACACGTACGCAAAACGACAAAACATATGTATATGAGAACACCTCACTACAGGATTGCCAGATCAATGAAAAGTAAATCCTCCGTGATAAATGGTAAACTTTTGTAGGTGGTGGAGCTTCTCCATATACTTGCCCACGTGATTCATGTACAAGCCATGTGTACAAGTGTTTTAATATAGGATATCGGATGCCTGTTGTTAACACCTATGTAACCGTGTTACAGTTTCTTGTTTCATTTTATATGGACGGACATGCCCTGAATACCGGCACTATTTATTTAATACTATTTACCTTTCTATTGTCTATTCACTTATATAGACTTCCTATTTATAATGGTTTGATATTGTATATAGGTTAGTAAACTAAAAGATTATTTTATATTGTATGGTTTTTTGGATGCTACATTATACATACAATACTGACTGCGCCCTGTCACATTTTATTGTTGCACTTTGTGGTTGCAAAAAATATATTAAAACTTGTCTGTATAGCGCTTCAAAATTTCTCAATTGGTCAAACTTTTAAGTTTTTTAAGCGCAAATAGACACAAGTTGAATATTATAATATTATATATATATATATATATATATACACATATATATACGTAGTCGGTATTTTTTTTTAATAATTAATTATTAAGAAGCTCTCTTAAAATTGAAGCATCGTATAACAATGCCGCGTTATAGATCGGATAAAAATAGATAATTTAAGAGATTCTCAATGCGTCTGAATTTTTTTGTTCGTTAAGTACCTCAGAATTTGCGAGTGGGTGCTGGTTCTTCCTGTGAGGTTCAATTTCAATTTAGTCCAGTTCTTGAAGTCAGTTTTTTTCTTAAAATTTTAAGGCAGGCATTAGGCATTAAAAAGTAACACTAACATCGTAAAAACTTGAGTAAGTAGTTGGTTTCCTTTCAAAATGGTAGTAAAACTATTCCTTTGACGATGATTAAGATTTAAGAAATTAGCGTCCATGAGTTAAATGCATATTAAATAATGATCAGAAGACATGAAAAAAATGCCTATAAATATACTTTATTACTTATTTCACTCTTTCTGCTCATCGCACCGCAATCGGCTGTCACTTCACACATAATCCAATTCACTGTGTTAGAAATAGTTACAATATTAAACTGCAGCAGTAGCAATGCAGGCAATCCCCAATTGGCACGTGGACACAATTAACATAAAACCACAACAGATTGTCATAATTGCCTTAATAAGACGCAACGATGTGTAGGCGTTGAAGACCAATATAAACTCGACTCACGATGAGTTTACACTTTCTTTTACATCGAAAACAATCTTTCAACACCCGTATAATTCACTTATAGAATGAACACAAACATTGGGGATCCATTCCGTCGAAAACTTTTTTTTGTTTTTTTTTTTGCTACTTTTGAACTGCTCCTTCTGTATATTACTTATTTATTGACTGCGTGAAATTTAAATTGTTTATCCTTTTTTTAAACGTTTCCTGCTATAATTATGGAGTTGGAAGCCTCCAGCCGTATCTAATCGTAATCTCCTTTACAGGTTTTCTTAATCAATTCGCTTTCGGACCGGTTTTTGATGGTACACCTATTGCCATAAATTATCAATTTTTAATAAGTACCATACCAGACGTATAAGTTAAAGAATATAAGGAAATGTATAATTATAATACACGACTCTTGTTTATTACCTCTTGGATTCAACAGTTGTTCCGTGGTGATAAGTAATGATTACTTTCTTATTGGCGATTTAATGCGGAAGATAGAGCGTCAAGGACAATCATTCAGTTTCCTCGTCAAAAAATACACAATGTAGGCATTCCGCGTACTTTTTCATTATATTTCTGAATTTAATAATTGACTCTTTTCTTAATCAGGGTCATTTTGTACAATTACAGTAATATATCTGTTCATCGCCTGAGTTGAACAGGTTTCGAAGTCACAATGTGGGCGTTTAAGGTGATCACGTTCGACTACCTTCAAATAGTGTCTACATAACCTACGTTTAATTAATGAATGCATAGGCCATTCAGTTTTATTAATAATCATTTAAAAGGCATAGTTACAAACCAGATTTGTCGAACCTATTTGTAACTGAAAGGTGAAAATGTGGAGTGGTATCGTGACTGATGTTAACCAGATATACAATTACCTATGCACACAACAGATGTGGCGGTATCTGAAACGGACAGTTGGCATTTTTGACACAGTAAACAGATTGTCGACCTAGTTTTCAGTATTGTTTAGAGCACCGGCGCACGCGGCGTTTGGCCAAATCTATTTTAATTTTTATCTACGTGGTCGTTCGCGCGCAGTCTGCTTCTCCTCAAATTTTCGCAATGTTTACGATTTTTTTCCCACGGAATTTGTAGTGCGTGTAATTTCCAATGTGCGTAGATAAAGATTCAAAAATAAATTTGAATAAGAACGTTATTATCAGTATTGGAGTGTTTCATGCCTGATTTGATATAAAACACATTTTCTTGAAGTAAGCGATATTGCATCATATTTGATGACGTAGGTGCCATGGCGGCTCGATATGCGACGCAGACGTCCGGACAGCTTGATCGATTCTTGCTCAGTACAATTAGTTTTACACGCAAATATTATGCGACATGTGATAAGAAATGTTTCTATGTAATTATAGCCGTATTCTAGAATTCGTGCAAGCAATATGTCTAATGTGCATCTAGTTTTTTTTATGCAATATGCAAAAAATAATTACGAATATTAGCATAATATTGTAGTATTTTTTTCACACTAAATCGTTTCCTATATCAGTCTTAGCGACGTCGGGTAATCGAGTATATTAAATGGTCTTACAATTAATAGGGATAATACCAAATCAATACCTATACTAATATTATAAAGCTGAAGAGTTTGTTTGTTTGCTTGAACGCGCTAATCTCAGGAACCGCTGGTCCGAATAGAAAAATAATTTCAATATTAGATAGTCCATTTATCAAGGAAGTCTATAGGCTATATACGAGTATCATCACGCTAATACTAATAGGAGCGGGGCACCAATCAAGAATGTTTCAAAAACAGGGGAAAATTTTCACGCTACGGGCAATGGAAGGCCAAACGAGGTTCTGTGGGTCAGCTAGTATCTAATAAAGTAATAGGAAGTAAGCTCTCTCACGTATATATGTAGAGTATTATATCTGACAATATTTATTTTAAAAACCTTTTTTACTACATTCCTAATAAACTAATTTTTAAGTTGTTTTGTGTATAAAGTGTACGTTCTCTTTCCTTGAAGTTTTTATCAAATATTGCAGTTCCTGCATTAGACAGGGGTAGGGTATACACTTTAGCAGTAGAAGCATTGAAATCGTGAAAACGATATCCACTTGGATTCTGACAAGCCCTTGCTAACTGTAGTAGTTCATGTGAATAATATCTCGATAGTATCGCTGGAATTCGTGTTCAACAGATTGCAAATTCTATAAGTCACTAAGTTTAGTAGAAACAATACGTTCCCTTGATGTCTCCGAGTACCTCCAGCTATTTCTAACCAAGAAACCGTATGCCCCAGGTAAGTGCAGCTGATCTTCCGGATTGTATGTGATTGTAACATCACTTACCGGTTGCCACACTTTGACAAACAATATTGGTGCCAAGAACTTTCTAGACGTGTTGTGATAACAATTAAATACACTTTTACTCTAAGATATATATAGATTTTGATATGCATAGATGTTGTGATAGTTTTGGCGGTTTCCGGCTTCTTGGAAGACTGCCCAATTCATTTTATATTTTCCATTTGCGTTCTCGGGCCTCCCGTTAGGACATATACATTATACATCTCCGATGAATATGTTAACGCTGGTTCTTTGTTCAACTAATTTATATTTGGATTTAGGTACGTCTTTTATGTAATATGTGGTTCTTACATACTTCCTAAGAGTTGGTAAGAACCGGAAATCTCGGTAGAAACCGGACTTTGTGGACGCCACCGACGTAACTTCACAATTTAGTGAGGTTTGGGAATTGTATAACAAATGGATCCAATTGATCTGACGTTGATTTCTAAATGCAGTGTATTACTTATGTTTTAGGCTGCCACTTTTCCAGGGACTATAAAAATCTATGATTCGTTATGACGTCTTAAGTACTTACTGCATCGAGCACAATACTTGCGTGAGAATTTACGTCAGCAATTTATTTGTTTGTTTATTATTAATCCTGTGACGTTTCTTTCGTGCACGCGAATTGTTATTCGCCACTTGATATTTTATATGATACGTTAACAATATGCTGAGAATCCGGAAATTTTTCAGCTCTGATGTTTCTGATATTCACATTCTTTAAATTGGCGCCAACTTATGTGTACGTACGTTAGTTTTGTTCGCAGCTAAAAACTTTTAGTAAAAAGTAAGGATACACCTTGAAAATTCATTGAATTAATTAATGTTATGGCCTAAATGATAATGATAATATTGTGGACCGAGAATAAAATCAAGTGGGGTGCAATTAGAGGGGCCTATTTCCAGCAGTAAACTGCAGTAGTGAGTAGGATGTCTTCCAAGGAAATCTAATATAATATCTTTGATTTAAACCAAAAGCGGTAATGTGCCAAAGATGGGCGTAAGTACCAGGGTGATGAATTTTTAAAATTCCATTATAAATCTTAAACTCTTAAACATGAAAGTCAAGTTGCCTAATATCTGTTAACTATTTAAATTGTATTTAGGGTAAGTTAACGAAGTCTAAAATCTTCATTAAACTATTTAAACTACTGATGTTTTGTGTTTGTTTCAGGTTATCAATGCTGCCTTCGTAACTGCATATTGCCCGTGCGATAACTTCATTGAGCCGTAATTTTAAATACTCATCCATTGTTGATACGAAATTGTCAGGTATGTGTTACGTTGACTATAAATAGATGTAAGATAGATTTTCAGAGAAAAGTTAAGTTGATTCATACAAAGATTCTCGTTCTTAGTAAGTGAAATGAATTCATCCGTGAATATCGTGAAAAAAAAAATTATTGAAAAGTAACGAAATTTCTTTGTAGTTTAAAATAAAGTCATGTGTCTCCCAGATACAGAATGTTGTCGAATTTAGGTGTCAGTGTCTCCTGCAAAGGTATACGGTGCCAAAGTTTCATAGACCGCGCTATTTCCGTGCGAACAAAATGCTGACGCACGACCGCTGTTTCGGTCAAAGCTCCACTGACGTTCATCCGTCAAGTGTCTATGAAAATTTATTCCTGGATTTCTTCCACTATTAGAAATATATTTTATGTTTCACTTAGAAGGTGAAAGAACTTGTTTTTCTAGACGATAGTCTCATCGCTCCATGGAGTTAAGAAACTCGTACATATTCTTAAATATCTCGCCGACATATCTATTTATTTTCATGGTACATGATTGCGATGTCTCCCAAGGCTCGAGATAAGGTTCACATTAAGTATTCAGTAAACCTCTTATCTTCATCACCGACCCGTGACTGGAAGACGTATTAATTAGACAATTTAATCTAAAATGTGCAGCCCATCAGGTCTTGGCTATAAATAGAACTTATTGCTTCCTCTGCGAATGGTGGAGGTTTGTTTAGGTTGGAAACGGAATTTATTAGGCTATTATTTTCCAGAGAAATTCACCTTTCGTATCCTATCGTTTTGTCTCTAAACAGTAGCATACTTATATGTTAGGAATTTTAATTGTTTAACAGCAACAAATTGAGAACGGGTCTGCTCACGACTGACATAGCCTTTTTATTATGCTCCCTTACCGGAGTACAAGAATACACAATTGGTACAGTTATTTAACTGAATCCATTTCAAAAACTATGTTTTTATCCATAAACTATTATAGGGATCAATGAGTGTCTTATAAAACTGAATAGATTTTCTACAAATTACAATTACAGAAGTTTAATTCTTGGAACAAATGATTATTGTTAACAATGATATATTATTTTTACTTTTCTTGATTACTACAAGAATATCCTACATTGTTAAAGTTAAATTACGTAACTAACCGATTAAAATACATTCAGTTTGTATAGGAATACGAATAAACATGACAGGTGTATGTCTGTTTCGCCCTTTGTCTGTTGTCCCGGCCGTAACGGAAGGTGTGACCCGTTGGCTTGTAACCAATTACTGTGGCTTGTTGCTAAGCGGTGGCTACTTTCCCTTTGTGCAAACATGTTTAAAAAGTGCTCAACGCATCTCATTGACTCTTTCAGCCGAACTTCCGTTAGGCTCTTTTACAACGTTTTTCAACAGTGAATGTATCAAGAATATAATGAAGCCGTTATATATAGCCTCGAGGTATTTAAGACTTGAAACTTGAGCTTTGAATTGGCGTCCGTTAGCGAAAGGTCGGATATAAAATAAATTCAACGCCGATATAAACATGGAGCACGTCAATATATTAACCATTAAACCTTTGGATCTTGCTATTATTAGAAATCTTTCAATGAATATTACTATTAAAAACATTTACTGACTGCTATATATATTAAGTACTGTAAACCGGAGCATTTCTCCGCAAACATACCTTAAGCAACTATAAAATCTGACCAAGCAATGCCCCTACAATGTCTGAACGTCTTTTGGCGTCGTCCGCGGGATATTAAATAAGGCACACCTAAAACATTTTCACCGAGCACCAAAGAGCATTGTATAAATTTTACTTACCTTATTTGTAGATATATAGTGTTACAATTATTCGAAGTAATTTTGTGCCTACTGGAACGCGAAATGGACACAAGACCATTTTACAAAACTTTACTAAGCTTGGAATGCCATTCTTCATTCCAAGTAGAGCAACTAGAATTCGTTTAGTTATTTTGTTGTTATAGAACACACTTTTTTTTTAATTTAGATAAATACGATAACCAATTTGAGAAATTTTAAAAACTACACCGATCTACACGTACAATGGCTGTCTAGAAGAGATTGCATAAAGCGATAAGACTGCTATTTTGTACATAGATGATAAATTAATTATAGTTTTGACGATTTATATATCATTTATATTATATAAATACATGAAGTGTTGTCGAAACTTTAAGTGAAGTAGAATACTTCGATGTGTTTACTTGGAAATAAATGCAAGATCATTATCAGTTTATTAATATTCTGAGGCAAAACATTCGAGTCTATATAAATATTAATAAATTTGACGGAAGCTCCCATCTTTGGTGTTCCTTATTGTACCCATCCTCTACGCACAGTAAGTACCGAGCTACACTGTATGAATTTCAGGATGTTACGTCATTTTACAAATCAATGTGTCACACTCCAAAATGTAAATTTTTAGTAACAGTTTGTAAAAATTCAAAGTTAAGAACACTCGCTTGAGCGTCAGCTTTTTCTTTATACGTGTATAATTGCAACGGAACAATTTATCTACGAGATCCATTTACAACCGAACCGGCCCCTGGCAGGACAGGTCTTATAGGCCAGAAACATGGAGATTGTTGTTACATAACTAACTTACAGAGTTGCCACTAATCAACCTAAGTGCAAACTGACGTTATCCAACTTGTTGTTAGCATAATTAATAATACACAAAGCTAAGCGCGCATAAGAGCTATGTAAACTGCATTTAAAATAAACAGTGTAATAGGCAGCAAAAGTGAAACTGTATTTAAACACGATGTTGCTATAAAACATCTTAGTTAATGTGTAAAAGGCAGAAGTGAAAAGGAACACGCGGCAAATGAACCCTCTGGCACTGTTCCAAATCTGTGGCACAACGAATCTATGGTGTCTACCAATTAGCGAGTCCGCATGCTTAAATAGTTTCACTTCCTTCACGTCGTTGAGGTTGCTCTAGTAGCTTGTATAATCGCAACAGACGTAACAATAGCAACGACGTTAGTGACTAATCCATTTACATTATGTTTAGTCACGAAAATCGTATCAAACAAACTTATTATGTGCATATTCGAATGATGAATTGACTTCAATGATTAACACTAATACATTCATGAGTGGGTTTTATGAATGCGTTAAGACAACAACTTCGGCTTATCAACGTAACGCATATTACCGTTTAAGTATTTTTTTTTTGAGAGTAAGGCACCTATGTCTAATATTATTTCTAGTGGAGATCGTGTAATAACAATGTGAGTCCACGTCAGGTTCAGTCACGCACGATTGAGCATTATCGACGACGTTTGAACTGAACAAAGGGTTGCTAATTATGACTCATATTACTTTTGACTAGGGTGTGTGACGACGACCCTACGACATACTTCCAGCTGCTAGTTTTGCCTTAGTGAATCACACAAATTAATTTATTATTCGTTGTGTTTTTTATACCGTTAACTTTTAAGGTCATAATACATTACAGTTATCAGCTTTTCAGCGAAAAGTACCTACATTCATTATCAGAATAAGTACATTTTTTTAAGTGTTAATAATGTGACTCTACTTTGCCTGATGGAAAGCATCAACAGAATCCAAGAGTGGTGGTCACCATACTCATAGCGAACGCAAACAATACAGCATATTGACCCACACTATGGCAGCGTATTGAAATGCGTCCGGTCTCGCACTCACTAACAATACACGTCTGCACGAATACTGTCATTTTAGGTTGGTCTTCTGTGAGAGGGTAGTACCGCCCCGGTTAAAGCAGCCCATTCGAGCTGAAATCAGCGTGGCTCTTCTAACTTGTTTTTTTTTTCACATCCAGCCAGTCCCAAACTAAGCAGAGCTTGTGTTATGTGTACTAGGTAACTGATATAAATACACAAATACCTACCTTCTTTTTTTGTAAATACAAATATATTATACACAGAAAACTCGAAAACTCAGAAATAAATATTTGCAGATCATACAAACATTTGATCCTACCCCGGAATCGAACCCGATACCTCATGCTCAGCATTCGCGTACACTACTGCTCCAACGAGGCAGTCTTAATAATTGTTTGGATAATACCTTTTCATCGAAACCCTTAAATAAGCGTACCACAAATAATAATTTATATCCCAATTATATAAATGGAACATAAACCTTAACGGTTATGTATTCCGGGTCCCACTTTATGCATTAACATTTATTTTCATGCATATCAATAAAACGGGTTTTAAAAGGCAAGTGTCACAGCCAGCATTAGTTTCTGAGAAAAACATCATTATCATTATACACACGTATCTTCCGGTCGATTACTCAAATTCACCATAAGAAGAACCCGCAATCATATTAGAGAATGTAAAACCCGTATAGTACCGTAAAAAATGATGGAAAATATATTAAAAATCAAAAACTTGTTCGGAGGGCAACGGCACATACCTATACAAACTATCATTACTTAAATATTCTGCCTTGTTGGTCTAGCGGTTGATATATGCGACTGCCGATCAATAGGTCTCGGTTTCGAATCCCGGGTCGGGCCAAAAAGTGTTACTGAGTTTTTCTGATTATAGAATAATAGTTAGTAGAATAGATTATATCAGCTCGGAGTTTGGAAGTAGGTGTCTGAACCTAAACAGCTGTCTGCCTGTGAAAGTCCCGTCAAAATCGGTCAAGTCGTTCCAGAGATTAGCCGGAACAAAGAAACACTGAACAAAATTTAAGAAAAAAACGTTTGGTAAATGTACCGTGTATATATTCATTTGGTAAAAAGCGAAATATTATAATAATACAAACAGACACTCCAATTTTATTTATTTATATAGATTGATTATACGATCTATGAGGAAAAGTTTTTTTTTAATTTATTTGTAAAAGGACTTTGTCTCTAAACGACTACTTCGTCCCATATGGACATCAAACAATACAACTTAACATGAATAATAAACATAAGTGAACATGACTTAAAACTAAACTGAACTACATTATTGTGTATATAAGCAAAAATCAGCCAATTTAATTACCTGTCTAATTTCGTTTGTTGTTGGATTAGACAACACTAGGAAAAGAAATAAATATTTTAACAGACATCTTAAAATAGTAGTTCTTTATAATTGAGCTTGCATATATGTGGTTCAAATGTATGTGTATTTCTATACAATTGTATGTTGACAGTTGCTTATTCTATAGTCTTAAATTTTGTGCATAGGGGCAGTAATAAGTTTTCTGCTCGAATATACTCGAGCAATATATCAGAATAGGACTTACGCTTTTAATTTACATTTCAAACCGGAGCAGTCGTTCCTGAGATTAGCGCGTTCAACCAACCAAACAAACTCTTCAGCTTTATAATATTAGTATAGATTATAACGTATATAACAACGATCTATAATAATAATAATAAATATTTCGGACATCTAACATACAACGCCATCTAGTCCCAAGCTAAGCCGAGCTTGTGTTATGGGTACTAGACAACTGATATAAATACTTATATGTATACTTATTTTTGTAAATACATACATATTATACATAGAAAACACCCAAACTCCGAAACAAATATTTGCAGATCATACAAGCATTTGATCCGACCCGGGAATCGAACCCGAGACCTCAAGCTTAGCAGTCGCATACGCTACCACTACGCCACCGAGGCAGTCAGAAATCTAAAATTGTGACGTCACTTTACTCACATCTACAGAATAAGGACTAAACAAAACATGCATGACATCATAATATGATAATCCACAGGCTTAAATGCAGCTAGCAACTACACGACAGATATTTAAGTTAGCGCGAAGTGTGACGAATATAGGCTTTTTGAAGTAGGTATCCCAAGAAGCAGTAGTATACTCAGAGAATTAAGTTCATTGTACTCTACTATTTTATCGTCCCTAAATCTTTTTTATATTTATCATTGTACTTATCATTGGTTATAAATACAGGCTGAGTAATCGGTTTGTTTAAAAATGTAGTAGTAATTAAGGTTAAATAAGCAAGCATCATTTTATATCAATCTAGATAACGTCAACGTGTAGCTCTTACTGAATCATGGTATATTTGTATATTCTGAAAACAAAAAACGAAGGAACTAGTTTCGGTAAAAATATTCTGCTGTAGGTATTACAACTTGTTTATGTAATTCGTACAATTTTTTTTATCCATTGTCCGTGTACGAATGGCGTTGCATGCGTCCATTTTTGACAGATGCTTCCTTACTTATTGAAGACAATAATAAATTAAATATCCATACTAATATTATAAATGCGACAGTAACTGTCTGTCTGTTCCGCTTTCACAGATAAAACACTGCACCGATTTCAATGAAATTTGTCATACAGATACTTTGACGCAACGGAGCCGCGAGGGAATACTAGTTTAAATACATACATATTAATGAAAAAATCTGTTTTCATGCTTAAACCAGTGTGTTTTTTTCACGTCCTTACGAGTTTTTCAACCACAACTTTATGCGGTTGCGTATGTTTGTAAACATTGAAAACGTATAAAATACTATCTCAGTTTATTAATTAATACGTTACATCGATAAAAATGTTCAAGTATATATTAAGGAACGACGTGCAAAAAATTTAATAGTAAGTAGCCAGCCATGTGGCGTGATCCGTCCGTGATCTATGTTGCCATGTGTCAGCTGTTCCTACCAACTAAAATAACGAACTGCGCAGCGGATTCATTTGAAACGGCGCACTCTAAATATAAATTCTTTAGCCATCTATATAACTATACGTTGTTAACTATATATTATATATATATATATATAGATACATATATCAAAACGTGAAGAGAATTCTTTGTACATATTTTACTTTTTGGTGAGCAATTTTTAGAACGACCTAGCTGAACCCCGCGGTATTGCCCGCGATTATTGTCGTACCTCGGGTAAAGCCGCAGGGCATAGCTAGTCTAAAAAAAAATATTTTGGTATATATACCTTGAATATATACATATGCGTTTAGTAAAAAGCGGGTATATTAATATTACAAACCGACACTCCAATTTAATTTATTTGTATAGATAAGAAGGGCAGAATGCGTTATTCGTAGACTAGGTAAATTTAGTTGCCATGCTTATACGACGACACAAAGGGGTCGACTCGATCCGCCTACATACTTATTTGGAGTTGCAGAAGTCTATGGACGGCGGTGTTCACTTACACACATCGATGTCTATATAATTAAAAGAGAGTAAAATGGAGTCACAATAAAGAATCGTTTATAGCGTCAGTCGCTCTTTCTTCCTGTGCCGAGATGTCAAAACCTGGAACTAACTACCAGCGTACGTGTTTACCTCCCGCTATGATCCTTTAAACACATCCCAGGTCATTTGAGCTTGGCGTGAAAAAGCAGTTCACTAGGCCACCATACTATGGGTCACCATGCTGCATTCACAATAAGTATGATGGCAATCACGCGGTTCTATTCATGCTTTCTATCAGGCAGAGTAGAGTCATGTATACAGAAGAAAAAAGTTATTCAATAAATGTTCAGTCATACTGACCAATGAAATAAACCAAAATACAATTAGTTTCATCAAGTCATTATGGTTGAAATTCGATCAGCAGATTATGTTACTTAGTTGAAATCAACATTAGATTATCCGATTGTTTCAATACAACACATTGTAGCCATTTATTTGTTAAGTGTATCTACATGCTTCAAAAACAATGCATATAATTATAGTAAGTACTTGTAAATTGAAGAGTAACGATATAAATGATGATTCAAGTAAGTTATGATAAATTGTTTAATGATTGTTGAATGTTTTATAGTTCGTAGCTGTTAATATGCATATGAATACAAGTGCATTATTGTTTGTTACATTCTAATTATAGTATATATAACTTTTTAATTTTAGTTATAGTGTTATTTATGATAAGTCGTTGAGTATAAAATCTGTTTTAATTATTCAAATATCGTTTTTCGTTAGAACCCTGATAGCTTTTACTAATCCTTGAATTTGTAGAGACCCGGTTTTTTTTAATATACCTCAAGCAAGTGATGTATCCTCCTTAATTCCCCGAAGTTTGGATTGAAGTAGGTGCAAATAATAGTACTAATACACTAAACTCATACTGTAAAAAAATTGGAATATGTAATGTAATTTAAACAACTAGTTAAGTTTTATTTTTGCGTTACGTCCAGCAGTGAACGTGTTTCGGCTGAGATGATATACCTACGTGGCTTGTAGATATCCAGATCCCAGAGTCAACCTTTGATGACTCGTGCCAGTATAGTGCTATCAGTTTATACTAACAGTTGCTATAAATATCCTTGTATGTGAGTGAATATTTATTCATTTCGATCATTAAGTTTTCTACGTTCTCATACATAAATATGTATGTAATTGTCTGAAAATACTATATTATGTAAATCGAGAACGTGACAAAATGCCAAAGGATTTAAATATTTCCAGTTTACTTTAAGAGATGAGTTAAATTTTTGAAGATAAATTGGCAAACAATGACCCGGAAGCAAAGAGAACGAAGAATCACCCACTGCATACATAAAATAGACATACCACTGCGATTCCTTACCAACGAGGTTTAGAGAACACTAGTTTTTGTAGTAGGTACTTTTTTATATCATATTATTGAGTGGGTAGTAGTTTATAAAGTTCTTGTCACTATTAGCCAAAGTAACTATGTATTATTTATCATTTAGATTTGTTTTTTAGGACAAACCATTTTTAGAACTTGGATCAAGGTCATGAATCTGTGGGTGTGGTGTCTACGTCACGATCGCCTGACACCAATAGTGAACGGTCGCTAGTTGCCACCTATTTGTTTCATATACTTATTACGACTCGATTAAGCTTTTAACTTATTTATACGTTCCTAATGAATTGAAAACCACAATGTGCAGTAATTGGTATGAAACAGTTACATTATGTAGCATTGTTTTGTAATAATAACATTATTTTTTTCCTTTCGACAACTAACTGCGCAGTAGACGTTCGTATTTGATTAGGTACCTATATTAATTAATAACAAAACGATAAATATTCTGCGTAGCTTAGACGGTTTTATTGACACTTTATCAAGTATTAATAGTACTGTCGTTTTGTTTAGACCTATATTTTAGTAATCAATTGACAATCATTATGTTATATATTATGTAATAATAACAATGCCGTATTTATATTGTATCGACTGATAATTAAAATTAGAGTGTGAGGTGTCCTCATGCACTTGTCTGATTCCAAACTGAGTAGATCAGAGGTAACTAAACTCCTGAAAACTCAGACACCAGGATTAGAACAAATGTTCCGACCTCTGTATAACAAGTTAGGATCACACTAAATAATAAATCAAAAGACCAGTTGTTCATGAATACCTTACAGGCGGTGACAGTTTAATTATGAATAATGTACCTAAATTTCAAGTATTGCCTATAAGCAGTAGTTTGGCGGTCACTTTTTTAAACAAGTTATAATTAAAAAATTCTAACCATTTTACGAATCATAATCATAATATGTTTATTTAAAACGTTAATGTACTTTTTTTAAATGAGGGTATTTATAAAAACAATTGATATCAATTCTCGCCTTCTTTTTTAAATTGCTAGTGTACCAAATTCATCTCAATGTCACTCGAATTCTTGACTCACAATCATTTAGGTTGAGTCACTATCTACAACCAATCTACTTGTTAACGCTATATTCATAGATATTTTCGTTCAAACAGTCACTTTAAGATTCTCTGTAGAAACCACGCGGTTTTGATTACACACGTTCAACTAGACACATTGCGTCAGATATTTTAGCCAACTTTCTTGAGAGAATGACCTGGCGAAAGCCACTGGCTCCAAGCCAATGCTGGCCGGTTACATGTCATATGGAATCGGCTGTCCTGCTGTCTCCGGTTGCAACTACTAACTGTTTACATAGAAGAAGAAAAACTTTATTTGGCTTTATATTTTACAGTCATTATTAAGAGTTTAAACAGTGACTGGCAAGACAAAATGGTCTTGGACTCAGCATATGGATGACGATGCAGGGCATGCCAGCCGCTGTTATTCTGTCCAACCCAATCATGATTGATATCATCTCAGAATAAGCACAATGTCACCATCCTGACCACGAAGATAATAATTACTAAACCTTTAAACATTAATAACGTAGTAAGTTGTTGCTACTGAAAACTTTGTATACAGTACCGTCTTCTTTCTTTTTTTTTTTTTTTTTTTCTTATAAAAAGACAACTCCCGCTTTAGGAATATACATCCTGTGTCGCGGGGGACTTTACAAACATACATGTAACGGACACAAATAACACCCAGACTCAGGACAACACTTTGTGGATCACACAAAGTTATGTCCCACGTGGGATTTGAACCCACGGCACTTGGCGTAGTAGTGAACGTTTAAACCACTAGGCCAACCGTGCAGTCGTCCAGGAAAGTCCCACTACATAAAATTATGTATTGACTGAATTATGTTCTTAGTATGACGGTCATCTAACTAATTTGTTCGTGGGAATATGGCTGAATAATGATGTTTTATTTAATTTAATATGAAGATTTGTACGAAATCGAAAGTGTCGAAGTAAGGCATGGTGATGTCTATTGCACCCATTAAACCGTAAGTGACGTAAAGTACTTTTTGATCACATGCCAAAATAATACCTTGCGTCAATCACTGCTTATCTTTTGAGCTTCTAGTTCATTTTTAGATTTAGTGGCCATTCAACTGAATTAAATTTAGGTAAGTTAATTCTAAAGTGTTATCTATTTCTGTTGGTTCAAAGCTTTAATGAACATCGGTATTTATATCCTTTTGTGTTATTCAATAGCGATCTGTATAACTTGAATACAATGAAAGGGAAATTAAGAAATACAATTATAAACACAAGTCTTATCTTAAATAATTATTAATAAAAGTTTAAAAAACTATAACACGACTACGCAAAACTTTTGATTTTGAATTGAACTGAGTTATTTTAAAAATATTTCGAAGATACTAACCGACACACAGTAGCCAACACGTGGATCTGATGTTTGTAGATATATATATTTATAATAATACCGCATCATTTTTATGTAAATGAAAATTGTGTAAATGTTGATGAAATATCACAGCGTGAAACCATTTACATTCTAGAATCTTCGGGCCACATTTATAAAAACCACATGGTGTGGCGTCATTGTGAATCGAGAAAAATGTCGATCGACCTTTCCGATGTCTTCCTGGTAAATATTTGGTTCAGCTATGACGTCCACGTATTCCTTGCGAAACTACTGTTGATAAGCAAGTTATTCGAAAATAGCACGCTTTCTGTTAGCTATATTTTCTACAGAAATATACAGACGACTGCATGGTTGGCCGAGTGGTGTCAGCGGTCGCCATGCCGCTTGCTACTGCGCCAAGTGTCGTGGGTTCAAATCCCACGCGGTACCTACAACACTTTGTGTGATCCACGAATTGTTGTCCCGAGTCTGGATGTTCTTTGTGTCCGTTTCATGTATGTTTGTAAAGTCCCCCACGACACAGGATGTTTATTCCTAATGTGGGAGTTGTCTTTAAAAAAAAAGAAAGAAAAAAGAAATATAACATTTTTCCGGAAGAGTAGTTAGTTTCGTTTGTTAAATTGTTCAATATTTCACATAAACTAAATATTTCTTCTTACGTCGTTAAGTTGGCGATTTGGCAGGAAATAATGATGATTGGGTCAGTAGATATTGTTGACGATTAGCGATCAGGTATGATATGACATCTAGCTACCATTTTCATACACCGGACCTTGGAATATCGATAACTGACGTTACTAATTGACCTACTTTGACCAGGTGACAGACAGTGTCATTGTTATCTTATTTTACTTAAATAATTCTTTAGTAAATTTAATAAAAATAACTGTATGGATCGTACAGATGATTTGTACACGATGAAAATAGCCAGCAATATTCTTGAAGAAATTAAAGATTAGAAAACAATATATTTAGCCAGATTATATTAATAAAAATAGAACAAAGTTGCATAGGCACATGTAATGAATTAGAATAGAAATTTGGAAAGCGTTCAAGTGTTCGTTTTAGCATTTCGTGATGCTCTATGTCATTCCTTAAGATGAGGTCGCACTCGCATTGTTGTTTTTATCACGTTTTCATTTGCGATGAATAGGTTAAATCAATGACGAGTTATGAGTACGATAAAAGCAAAAATTTACTAGATATTACTAACACATTCATTCCTGAAGTTAAATTATACCACATCCAATTGGTGTCGATTCGTCATTAAAATATAAGACGTCAACGCAAATGGAACTATTCAACCTCTGAAAAACAGAGAAATATACACTAACGATAGTATTACGATTTCACAATAATTAAGCCCGTTATAGTAGATTTTACTTTGAAGTTATTGTGTGCTATTTCAACAATCTCATCTCTGACCAAAAGCGTCTCCAGCGCCATCCTTGCGCACATATATGGATATTTTAAACATTCATGAATTGTGCATGTTTACTAGACAAGGAATGTCCAGTGAAGCTGTATTGCAATCCTTAACGTGCAATAGCTAAAAATTCTCCAAAGAAAAAAATAGAATTTCGGAAAGCAAAACTACAACTCCCTGGCATTTGAAAGAAAGAAAAAACATTATTTCTTTAAACGCCTGTGTTTTCCTCCTACACGATTAGTGCACACATAGTATTTCGGATGAGACTAAATATGTACCATTTTATTGTTTTGTTTGGATCGACAAGATACATGTAACGAAAAAAACGTAAACATATGGATTAAAAGGTTATTGCAGGTCATTCGTCTATGAACTGAAATGCCGCAATTGCGCTGTTCCAGTAATAGAATTGCTGGCAATTTGTTATTTTTGATGTTTTAAACAATATGTAAAATTGGAAAGGCCTATGTCTAGCAGAGGATTGCGTTAGGTTGGTGATGATGATGATGATTAACGTACAATAAACTTTTACCGCTTCTTTCTGCAATTCTTAAATACGCTTCTGAAAGTCTTGGTGAGTCACCTCGTAACTAAATAATATATGAATGTATGTACATATTAATTTTTAAGCCGTCATCATCACTATTACAATAATTTGCAAAATGTTGAGTCATCTCCTATGTACATTGAACCTTACATACCAAAGTATTTCTAACAATCCATCTATATCGGTTGTTTTGTCAGCTGTTTTTGTATGTAAATTAAGGTTAAAATTGAATTTTTCTTTCAGTAAATAAGTATAGTATTGTAACCAGTTGAAAATAGCAACGTTTCGGTTCTGCCCACGTAACTGTTTAACTAAGTGAACAGTAGTGACATAGAGGGTTGACGTGTAGTGTAATTAATCCCCTCCACTATATCTATGAATTATAATAATAATAATATGTAATGTAATATTATGAACTATTATATTCTTTTTAATTTCCTGTACCTTTTATATTTGTTAACGGGTTGGAAAATCCCTTCGGATCTCCAGTTCCCCGACTGAGGAGCCGTGTATGTGGTGATTCCACTAAAAACCAATCTAGCGGCGGCCGGTCTTAAGAGTCCTGCTCTGAAGAGGACCCAGACCATATTATATCAGTTTCCCCCCAGGAACGACACCGCGTCTATCCAGACACTATCCTGGGGAAAGCCTGGGCTTACCCCTGCCTGTCATTATATGTTGCCGCTCTAGGTTTAAAATGTTAATGTAATATTGTTACATTTACTACGAGAAATGTTATTTTGTTATTTAGAAATGTACTTTATTTGCATTAAAACTTATGTTACTGGTGAAACAAACAACATTATAGTGGAATTTCCCAATACACATTTTAGTACATATATTCATTTCAAGTAAATTAAAAATACATAGGTATGTAAGCCGCCGTCTTTTGTTTCATTGAAACAGCTGTTACCTAGTTGTTTTGTATTAATAATGGTGTCTAAACAGTGGACAATAATCATTATGATATTATATACTATGTTATGTTGAGTTCATGTCTTTTTATACGTTTCCTATGTTGACTATCACATATTTACATATTACATATTTTTTTTAATATACGAGTACTACGCCATCTTGTACCAAACTGAGCAGAGCTTGTATTATGGGTACTAGACGACTGATATAAATACAAATATACTTTTTTGCAAATACATACATATTATACACAGATAACACCCAAACGCCGAAACAAATATTTGCATATTATAAAAACATTTAGTCCGTCCCGAGACCTTATGCACAGCAGTGGCGTGGGCTACCACAAAGTTTATCTGTAAATAACAAAAAAAAACTCGTAAATAGAGAGTGTAAGTAGGTATTTATGAAATTTGTTTATCATTAATAGATTTTTTGATTTAATGAATGCCGAAATAGGTAATATTATTAGGACTTCTTCTTCACTCTTATGATAATCTTCTCTGGGTATGAGTTTGTGTTCACGAATATCATCAGTTTTTTACCCACCTTTTATTACACACAATCATACAATTCACGTGCGGACGTCGTGTAATAAATTCATAACTTACATAGTCATACGTCCTGTCCAATTGTTGTTGATTAACATTATTTTATCTCAGACATAATAACGCGCGGTCTCGATAGTCGTAGTAATTTATTACAAGAAGCGGACATTTACAAGTCATATTGCTCAATATATCGCCTTATCAAATATTTAGGACTAGCTGATCCTCGCAACCACGTTTACGTGTACTATTGCCCGTAGCGTATTTTTCCCCGTCTTTTAAACATTCTTCATTAGGGTTCCGCTCCTATTGGTCTTAGCGTGATGATATATAACCTATAGTCTTCGTCGATAAATGAACTATCCAACACTGAAATAATTTTTCAAATCGGAACAGTGGTTCCTGAGATTACCGCGTTCAAACAAACAAACAAACTTTTCAGCTTTATAATAATATATTAGTATAGATGTAAAGCATAAAACCGTATAAAGAATATTCATATTTTCTTTATGTATGATATCACTTCTGTACATATTATATGCGTCCGTAAATTCCAAAATTGAAAATATAATCATAAATCGCGTACTTTCCTCTAATGACCAGCTCTGAAACGGCGAGATAGACGATAAGATAAAATTGTACGTGCTAAGTTAATTAGTTTGCAAATATATACCATAGTCGATAACGCTGAGCGATGGTAGTTAGCAAAAACTTTACACACCGTAAAAGTCTGGGTAAATCTATTACACATGACTTTGTTCTTGCATTGGTTGCAATCGTTACACAGTAAATCACACAGCATGTGTTCCCAGAACATCAAAAGTGTACAAATACTGTATGCCTTTAATGTCCTGTGCATAGGTGTCGATGCCAGACAGCAGATAATTACATAGATATTCTATCAGAAAGTGCATATGTTAATTTTCACGCCTGTTCGCAGATTATGCAACTAGCACTCAATTTTGGCTGATAGTTATTGGAGTTTTAATATTATACCACCATTCGTACAGTATATGGTTTCTGGGTTATTATAACAATTTCTATTTGTTCCTTTGTAAAATGCTCCTCTTCCATTTGATGTCCCATAGTGTTGTCGTGCGAAGGTTCTTTTTTGAGCTACTGCAGTCTCAATCCCATTGTACCCTCTCTTTCTTAGTTTAACAGTCTCTCGTATGTGGTGAGTTTACCTCTATTCGTCCTATATGCATCGTAAGAGGCGACTAAGGTAGCAAACTAAGCAGGACAACAACTGCAAAGAGAAGAAAAACTTAAATCAAACCGAAAACCAAACAGCGTGGTATTGTGGGACAAACCTCATTTCTAAGCAAAGGCTTATGTCCAGTAGTGGTGTGCAAGTCTAGCAGTATCTTTTGTTCTAGGTCCCACACTCGCCACATCTGTTTTTATATTTAATTACCCTTTACCTTTATTGTCGTCATGCAGTAGGCCTGAATTTTAGGAAAGGAAATGCATAAAATGATAATTCCTTTTTAACATGACAGTAAAGACTTACAAGAATGACGACTTGATAAACGCTACTACTTTCGACAATATATGTATCAATCAATTGGTTTATGGGTTTGTTATATTGGGCACCAGATATAAATATGGAGTTACATACATTTTCAAGCTATCCGAACCGACCGAACCATATATCTGTCTGTGTAAAGTATCTGTTATTATTATTTAGAATATCCTTGTTGAAAAGCACCAATGCATATAGATAATAATAATAAATAATAAATATTTCGGACATCTAACACACAACGCCATCTAGTCCCAAGCTAAGCAGAGCTTGTGTTATGGGTACTAGACAACTGATATGAATACTTATAAACTTTATTTTTTGTAAAGACATACATATTATACATAGAAAACACTCAAACTTCGAAACAAATATTTGCAGATCATACAAACATTTGGTCCGACCCGGGAATCGAACCCGAGACCTCATGCTTAGCAGTCGCAAACGCTACCACTACGCCACCGAGGCAGCAGATGGGTACTATTTTACAAAATATGGGAAATAATATATGGTCGGCAACTTTCATTCGTACTTAGTACTAATTTTCGTACAAGTTCAAGGGATTGTCTATTACATAACTTTTGAAGTGCGCAGTTGTAGTTTAATCTGCATCGTTGCTAATGTTGATAAAACTGTTATTTTTCACAGGTCGGTAATTAGAGACTGAAAGTGTGGTGCGATAGTGTTATTTATTGTTTGCTAAACTGTCATTGTTCTTATCTTCTATTTTGATGATATCACTTCGGTACCTACATATTTATAATTTATACACAATTTTAAGTACGTTATGTTACATAACATTTGTTATATGTGTTGACTATTACTGGTTTGAACTTGTAAATACTGGTATATTTTAATGAAACACTTCGATGGACTTGTAGTCTATATTTCTTATCTATTTCTCTAATCAACGATAATGCAAAAGTAACAATTATTAAAGCGACTGCACGGTTGGCCGAGTGGTGTCAGCGGTCGCTATGCCGCTTACTACTGCGCCAAGTGTCGTGGGTTCAAATCCCACGCGGTACCTACAACACTTTGTGTGATCCACGAATTGTTGTCCCGAGTCTGGATGTTCTTTGTGTCCGTTTCATGTATGTTTGTAAAGTCCCCCACGACACAGGATGTTTATTCCTAATGTGGGAGTTGTCTTTTTAAAAAAAAAAAAAACAATTATTAAAAGGTGATTAAATATTTACACTAAAATAGTATTAACTGGTAATCTGCATAATTACATTTAAGTGAACAAATAACAGTAAATGTAAATCTAAAATTGTTAATGGTTCATCGTCGTTGTAGTAGGCGGGAAGAATCTAAAACCTTCATAAATCATGTTATTTTTGTAAAGTTAAATGGCGAGATTTATAATTGCTATTATTACCTCAATATAAAATACTGTTAAAGCTATTAACTATAATTATTGTAATTTAATTATAATTTATTACATTTATACTTTTCGTTAGATCAAATTATAAAAAGTTAGCATTGCTATTTGGAGGATTACCTTACCATTTAGAAAGATAAAAAATGTATTAAGTAATTTTTTGATCAAGTGTTTTGATAATAAAATACGAGTCTGGTTTTAAGCAGTTCTAACTACGCAAATAACCTAGCTTATTTAATATCACTGTATAATAACCATCCTACTAATATTATAAACGCGAAAGTTTGTGAGTATGTAAGTGAGTGTGTTTGTTGCTCTTTCACGCAAAAACTACTGAATGGATTTGGATGAAACTTTACAATAATATAGCTTATATATCAGAATAACATATAGGCTACAATTTATAAAGATATTAGTTTCGCCTCGCGACGTTGCCCGCGGTTATTGTCGCACCGCGGGTAGCAAAATAAACATCACAAATATTTGATCTAATGACATGTTAATAATAAAAATATAGCAATTTTTTCGTCTGTATCTGTTTTATGTCAAGTTTAACTAAATTGAAATATAAAACAATGTATTAACTCCTCTCTATAAGAGCGAACAGTTGGTAACTGACAGTTTACTGGACCAATAGGAGACAAGTAGCACATTCTAAATGAGCATTGCCAAGTAGCTATTTCAAAGTCGGTCAACATAGAAACTAGTTAAAAATCTTCTATTAGTAAATACACGTCAGTTAGCATACATCAGATTTTTTTTTAGGAAAACATCTACACGCACCGTAAAGACATATGGGGTGAGTGTACTATAAAGGTCTCCAAGTGTTTAATACCATTAACATACGAACAACAAAATAGTTATGCTGCCAAACTATAAACTGTTCGCTTACACGCAGCAGCTACGACAGCCTAGGGTCAAAGGACTAGGTTCTAAAGATAAAAATAATAATATTCAAATTTAAGAACATGTTTAATGTTGTTTTCGTGTAATAAGAAATGTAAATAGAGTTATCAAGTTTCTTGTGTGGAAACTTTGTAAATAAAAATTACTTGCGGCTATACAAATGTTTTATAAAAAGGTTGTAAGTATGTGATAAACCTCGAAAATTATAGGTAAGGCATTCGTGAAATTTAATTATTGAAGTGAAAACTTCTTTAGTACTTTTTTGGAATGGGTAAAAATGTATAAACTCGCGTCAGGGCGTCAGGTCACTAGACCATAAACTCGCGTCAGGTCACGTGTCCTGATCGAAAAAATTCGTAAGACGGATGTTTATTGTTAACAGCGCCATCTACCGATATACTTTGGTAGCATTCGTTTTTCTAGATAGTGGTCCTTTCTCGATATGATTTTATATACTTAAAGTTAATATTTCAGTATCTTAAAGTGATTTACAATAAATTAAAATAACGATTTTCTACTTACACAAAACCTTTTGTAAATCAAATTTTTTGAAAACAGCGACATCTATTGGAGTATTATATATATATATATATATTACGACATATATATATATATATATATATTACGACATATATATATATATATATATATATATATATATATATATATATATATATATATATATATATATATATATATATATATATACATAAGCTTTACTTCCATTTACTACATATCATCATAATAATTTTTAGTTCTTTTTATTGCACACTATTCAAAAAATTTCAAAAGGTGTTCATTTCAGGTAAGTTAAAACAACCGTTTGTTTATAGTTATGAGTTTTCACTTCTGTCGGCAGTGCTTATGACTGCTTTGTGTTTTTTTTTCGACTTAAAAGTATTAAAAGTATAAATAATAATCTTTTTTTTAATCTTTAATTCCTCATACATAGGAATGTATGGAAAGGATAATCAAAGTTTCTACACATTTGAAGAAGAAGTAAATGATGTTAAAATTCAAGATAGTTTTAAAATTGAATAAACTTATAAAGTATTAACTTTCAATTAAGCCAATCTACGTCGTAGAATATTGTGACTAACCAGCTTGTCAATGTTTTTACATCTCATCTCGTAATATTTCTGCAACCGAGATAATTCAAAATCATTTTTTTTTTTTTTTTTTTATTGAATAGTGGGCAAACGAGCAGACGTATCACCTGATGGTAAGCGATTACCGCCGCCCATGGACACCCGCAACACCGAAGGCGTCACAAGTGCGTTGCCGACCTTTGGGGGATGGGAAAGGGGATGGGGGAGGGGTTGGGGTATGGGCCTCCGGTATCCTCACTCACTCGGTGAAACACAGCGCAAACGCTATTTCACACCGGTCTTCTGTGAGGCCGTGGTATCTCTCCGGTCGAGCCGACCCATTCATGCCGAAGCATAGCTCTCCCACGGTAAAGACAGACAGGTAAGACACTGATTGACACTTATGAACATTAAATTTAAGTTACAGTTAAAAATTATAGATCGACACAAACAGAAGCCACAGCATGTACTGGATTATTAAGATAATTTAGGTGAAAACATCAAAATCTACTGCCTACTTATGTCGATCCATAACTTCCAGTTTCCAAAATGCTATCCTTATGAGAAGAATACTGGCAAAGAAACTCATGGACGCTCTTTTTAATAGTCAAATATTTAGGTACAATAGTGTTAGTATTACGTGATAGGTAAACGGTATGTAAGCTGTTGCCACCTGAATTTCATAAAATCATTGACTTAATTACCAAATCGTGTAATAATATAATCTAATTTGAATGTAAAATAAGTAATTAATTTATTACAATTCCAAATAGGTGCTTCGCTACAAATAATTACGCTCATATACGCTCTAGTGAATTAATCAAAATGAGATCGAAAATATATGCCAATCCATAAACACCGATAACGCTAAAATTGTTATGTAGAAGAGATAAAATTATTCCACTTTTTTCTTTGAAATCGATTGATCGATGTTGATGTCGAGGACATCGATTTCTTTTTTATCTAATCTAAAGTCCTGAACCGAAAAAAATCTTAATATTTTTGCCATGTTCAATATTACCCGACCTATTAGCAGAAATTGTATTCCTGTATCTTGCAAAACCAATGATTAAATCACATACGATTTTATTGCTGACAGTACATGTGCTCTGAATAACTGTAATGTTGCTGAATATTGCAAGTTTTAAGATTCTGCAGACATTGTCACTGCCATAAAGATTTTTCTTGTCACGTTCTCGCTTATTTAACTGTTACCTTTGAAGACGCTGACGGCGTCAATTGGTATTGTATTTTGACAGTAATGTATCACAGTAATGTTCGTGGATGAACTGATCTTGTTGTTGGGTTGGCAAGTATCTGAACAGAAATATTTTGAGCATTTTTAGGGTGCCGTACCTCAAAAGGATAAAACGGAACCCTTATAGGATCACTCTGTTGTCCGTCAGTCTGTCAATACCCTTTTTCTCAGGAACACGTGGAGGTATCAAGCTGAAATTTATTTCAAATACTCAGGTCTACTCTCCCTTGGAACTGTGAAACAATTTAACTTCTAAGCTAACGCAATCAAAAGATACATCCATTAATGCTGCAAATTTTCGACACTCGCAAGGGAATCAAAACCTAGAGTACTTTTCGTGAACTCTTGAAATTGAAATCCTGAAATTTGTTATGTTATCCATCTGCCTGTCCATAGTTAGTTGAATCATTTAGTAATATACAAATCATATTTTAGCCCTCGGCCCTAGTCTGTAGAATTTTTGTCCTCTTTTGTTCTGGCAGAAAGGGGCATTCGAGCGTCACACGTGTATTAGGCGATGTCTTGTAATCTGTGTGCCATGTATCGAAGGGCACGGGAGTCTGGAAAATATGTCTTTTGCTACAAAATACTTTCACCGTATAAAAGATTGACAATGAACGAGTGAAGTTACTGAGTATATATTGGCACCGAAAACCGCTTTCGAAGAGGCACTTAGTTATGGTAAACAAATATGGACTTTGTGAAGTAGAAACTACAGTATACAACACGCCTTTCATGTTGATTACATTACATCCAAAGATGTTTTCAACTCACGATGCCAAATATCTGAGAAAGTATTGACTAAATTTAGACCTGATGTAGTTGTTTTGTTTATATGCCGAACGCAAGGACAGGACGATCGAATAAAAGTAAAAAACGGTTCGAGCATCAAATGTTCCAACGCATCCGTACGTGCATACGTACAACACATGCATCCGTAGATACGCTTACACAACCATACTGTGTGTAGATAGTATCCCACTACTGTGAATACATCGTTTATATTTTAATCAACAGATTTTTGTTAAGGAGTCTTAGTAGACAGCATAGTGGTTGGGATATTTTACGTGAACCATGTATAAAGTATGTAATCATAACATTACTCAATTTGGCTGTATTATAAAAACAGAATGTATAATTGACAATGACTGCTGTTATCAATGTTCGTAGTAAATTTATTTTTATCCAATGAGATACCCACATCATCAGACCATTTGCAGATGTTGAAAAACACACTGGTTATCACCCATCATCCGCTAATTCATACACATTTCTATTGACTTTATAAATTAGAATCTAGTTAGTTTGTAGTGGTGTGATGTGATGCTAAATAAACATTTAAATTTATGTCATTTGAGAGGACGTCTCAATGTTATATATTAAACATACTTAACGCTATTGTTAAATTACGCGTTGTACATTGAGTGAAATGAAAAACACGACCGTTCACATTGTCGAAAGAATTCACCTACTTGTACACATTTCTATTTTCTTTACAATACATTGTTTAGAGAATGAACATAAATATTGCTCGGGTTTTCAACCTCTTGTTGTAGAAGTGTTCGTTAAGCACATTTAGTGCTACACACACATCTGAATACTTTACAAATAATATATAATAGACTGAATGTAGAAATAGGAAATGTTTGTATTTCAGCAATTAATACTACGAATACTAGGAATTTCGTATCAGTCAGTTAATACCGACGAACATAATGTAACAATCAATACGTCTTACTTTAATTTACTTTTCTTGTATTTTAGCTTGTTTTTGATAATATTGTGAAGGTGATTTAGTGTGTAAAGTGCTTCCGAGGGCTCTGTACATGATGGTTTTACTCGTTTTAAGGTTGAAGTCACAAATAATAGCAAGGCCGGGCGGTGCGTACGTGCTCTCGACAACGCACCCACAGACCTGTTTACTGCGCTTGCCCGACATAAGGACGCACCCTATTTTGGAACTCATAAGATATTAACATCGACCCAGAACTACTTAATAGTTTTAGTTATTACTAAATTTTTCCGTTACAGTTTGTATATCAATTAATTGTCAAATTTTTTATTAACATCTAATGCTTGACCGGGTTTCAGTAATCGAACTTATAGGTCATGATAATTTATCTATTAATTAGTAACTTTACTTATAAAATATATTAAACATATATTTTATACTTATAGCTAAGTGTATGATACTTTGTAGGCAATGAAAATATTGTTACTCCTCCAGTCTCTTTGTTTATCTTGCTTCCGACAAGTTTTTAAAAATGTTTCTAACAATACGGTTCTAACAATATATTTAATGTATACATTTAATCAATTATATTAAATTGTCATACGACATATATTTTCTTGGTACGTGTATTACACGTAACTTACCAAGAAAATCTTTCAGTCAAATGGTTACGAAGGTTTTTTTTTTAATTTTTATATAAACATTTAACACGAGATACAATCTCACACACACTAACATAAAATACGTAACATGTGTTTATTGAAATACGCTGAGAGCGAGATGAAAACAACCCCACATTCGTTTACCTGATCTGAGGGTTGTAGAACGAAGGTCGTTGACCCTAGTTCTAACAAGGGCATTGAACTCCGTCACAGTCATCTGTTGCACACAGACACAGCTGCATTACGTAGGTATCTCGCGTTTGACCCAGTTCGCACACATCGACATTTATGTTGTTGACTCGTTACCAGTTTAAACTGCGACATTTAATGTTACATAAAATATTCCACTTATTAATCTAATATTATTTAGACAATGTTCGTTTCGTAATTTTATATGAAATCGAAAAGCAACAACTAAAGAAAACTACAATAGAACTAGTCGTCTAGTGTAAAAAGACAAGTGTAATGTATTTGTTGAAAGTAAAAGTATTGGTAAACGTTAGATGGATTTTTAACATATCTAAGCCGCACCACTACAGGTCATCAGTATATCCGGACGTACATATATATTCGTACATACGTTATGAAAGAGCTACGAAAAACCAAAAACGCTGAAAATGGAAATAGACCAGAACAAAAGCGAGTTACGACAAATACCCTCATTTTTATTCATTCTATTTATCTTTTAAATGCTTAACATTTAATCCCCGAAGAAGGTTCGAAAATCACCCGAATACACACACACACACACACACACATAACATACTTTAACAAAACTGTTTCGAGAATCTACAGAATAGGCATGATGACAGTAACCAAGAACCACTAAAACTATGTATTTATCTGATGGGTTCATAGAGTTTAAAAATCGTATTTATTTAGAGCTGATTCGACTGATACCCCACGCACATTGTCACATTAAGCTGCAGGTTATTTTAAGTATTTACTGTTATAAAAATAACACCTATGCTTGGAGCTGATAAATTTCAAATAGGATCGTCTATACAGGATATTTTAAGTAAATCAATTGGAATAATTGGTAATGAAATTCAAAGAATAACTGTCCAAATAACTAAACAGTACGTTCGTAATGAAAAACACTAGAGCGGTAGCCATAAAAACTGTTTTGAAACTAGGAACCGTTTGAATTGGATACCAGACAATAGACGGATTAATAAAGGGACCGCTACCTGAAAATAGGTTTAAGCGTCGGTTTTGTGCGTCATCTCTCCGCGGTCGTGTCGCCCTCCCATTGGTGGATAAGTAAGGGTACAGAGAGTGCATCTGTGCTTGTCTCCCTTGGGATTGGCCGACGCACCATGGCTGAAATTAGCTTTTTTTTTATTGTATAGGGGGCAAACGAGCAGACGTATCGCATGATGGTAAGCGATTACCGCCACCCATGGACACCCGCAACACCAGAGGCATCAAAAGTGCGTTGCCGGTCTTTAGGGGATGGGGAGGGCGATGGGGGAGGGGATGGGGTGTATGCCTCCGGTATCCTCACTCACTTGGTGAAACACAGCGCAAGCGCTATTTCACACCGGTTTTCTGTGAGGCCGTGGTATCACTCCGGTCGAGCCGGCCTATTCATGCCGTAGCGTGACTCTCCCACGGTCAAAGGCTGGGGGAACATTAAGTATCATTATAGCCTTAGACTAGTTTTAAATTTTAAGGCACGATATTATTGTTGTAAAGTAATTGCATAATTCGTATAAAAACGATCAATTACATAGCAAAAAAGATATGTTACATAAACGACAAAACGTAAAAGTCATAATGTTGAAGACAAATCGTGGTCTGACCAAAAGAAGGGTCAAGCCGGAATAACTTGTTTGTTCTACTTGATTCAACTTATTTTGTATTTTATTCCGATAGCACCTTTTGTTGAGATTACAAATAAATCGTTTATTTTATGTTCGAATATCTTGTTCTTCTGAATATTTATCATTAGACGTGTCTGTTCAATCAACGTTAGTTTTATTAAAAAGTATGAATTTAATAGACTACAATACAATGATGATGATGATGATGATGATATACTGAAATATTTGCATATGATTCTAATAGTGAGTCTAGATAATTATAGGATGACGACAGTTGAAGATCTCGGAAAAGTCATCAAGTCGCCCTGTAACCAATACAATACAGTTAAAATATAGGTATAACTACATTATTCCTTTTACCCCCGGTACAAAAGAGGGGTGTTGTAAGTTTGACGTCGATGTCTGTCTGTATGTGTGTGTGTGTGTCTGTGGCATCGTAGCTCTCAAACAGAAGGACCGATTTCGATGTGGTTTTTATTTGTGATTGTTACCCAATTCGGTATGCAGTTATACACCCAAGATGCAATCAGCTGTGTATATAATAATAAATAAATAAATATTTCGGACATCTAACACACAACGCCATCTCGTCCCAAGCTAAGCAGAGCTTGTGTTATGGGTTACTAGACTTACTAGACAACTGATATAAATACTAATATACTTTTTTTTGTAAATACATACATATCATACATAGAAAACACCCAAACTCCGAAACAAATATTTGCAGATCATACAAACATTTGGTCCGACCCGGGAATCGAACCCGAGACCTCAAGCTTAACAGTCGCATACGCTACCACTACGCCACCGAGGCAGTCATAATAATAATGATGTTCTCCTAGCCGATAACGGCCATGGCGGCCAGTCTCGACAGAGACCAGCCAACTACGCAGGAGATACGAGTATTATATTGCACAAGTGTGTGCGCAAACACAGGTACACTATCTGTTAACTCTCTCTCTTAATCCAATGGGACGGTTAACCAACATGGTCGGGGAGAGATCGGGCCCAGGACCAACAGCTTTACATGCTTTCCGAGACACGATGTTAAAGATCCCAATTTCCAAATTCCGAGCTGTTATTAAGTATTTCTATTATAAGAAAAACTTAATAGAACTTTTGGGCCCGGGATTTGAAGGCAAGCCCTCTTGATCGGCACTCGGCAGTCGCATACGTCAACCGCAAAACCAACGAGGCAGTGTGTAGATAACAATGTGTTTAGAATATGTGATTAATCATTCAAATAAAAATTGTTACATCATCCAGTATATTATTATGATTCATTTATTTATAAAGTGTTTTTAGATTCAATTTCGTTATCGACCGCAAGCGCGGTACTATCTAATCATATTAGACATATGTATCTCCTCTTTGGGATAGGTTCTGAATTATTGTAATGATTATACTCATTATTTATTACTGATGTCATCTGACCTAGTTCTTTTTTCACACTTGTACGAGTACCTACTTGAAATCTAAAGAGAGATATATAATTCTCGTGTTACGTTGTTGTCCACGATAAACTCTTAAACTATTTAATCGATTTTCACAGTTTTATTTAAATGTGTAACAGGATAATTTACATCACGCTTAGACTAATAGGAGCCGAGCATGATTGAAAAGAGACGTAGACAAAATTGCATGGACAGTTAGTATACATATAATTTTATTCTATGCATTAGCTATTTTGTCTGAAAAACATTAAGTACGTTCATTGTTTGATTAGCTTTATCGGTAGATCCTGTTCTATGTTTATTCGGGTAATTTGTATTTACCTATAAGAAACTGTTATCCTAAGCAATTAGCTTGGATGTACAACACGTAATTATTGGCGACACTTAGTAATATTGTGGCACGTCGCTCGTTGTATGGTAATTTGATTTGTAACTTGAACTCTCCAGCAGACTGCAGTCACAGATTTTGTAGACAAATATGCACGAATAAATAATAATAGGTTATCTTGAACATAAATTATATCAATTGCTCTCCAGAATTAGGCTAAATGTTATTATATATATGAAAGAGAATAGCCCAATTTTTACAGTAAATATAAACACTATAACGCCGCTTGATTTTATAAAGTCGATTGACTTTCGAATGTACTCAACTAAAACTTTATTTTTAGTCCAATAAAAAAAATATTACATCATATGTTTTATGTAGATACGAACTCATTGAACGTGGTTGTAGGCTCTGCTTAGCAAGTCGTAATGGAACTTCGGAAGCAACAAACACATACACTCGCTACCGGTAGTTGTGTGGGTAGATTCATAAGGAATCGTGGACTGTTTATCGATGAGCGATCAGACACAATCTCAATAGCGGAAGCAAAACCAGCCTTGAGTAGGGTCAAGGGACCGGCTCCTTACGTTTACGGAACAACACCATGATAAGCTCTGTGTTTATAAGCGCTAATTAAATTACTATAGGTACAAAGTAGTATTTTTAACAATATTATAAAACTTTACATATAAGGTATTCGGCCGAGATAGGCAATTAAGTTTTTAGAGTCCGAAAGTTAATTTGTATAGCCGTATTTTTTTAAAGAACTTGTTTTATGTCCGCCATGCCACGCTACGCTGGCGAAGTAAACGAGGAGATGGAATTAAACACGAAAATAAATTATATTCAACTGTTTCAAGAGTCGTTTGGTATAAAAAAATTCGGTATTCTCATAATATGGTCAAAAATATGCTGCAATGATCAATGTCCATGGATTAAGTAATTTACGAAAGGTGAAACTACTTTTGTACACTGCAACAGTATAACTATGAGGATAAAAGGCTAAAGGTACACTGATTATAAAACGTCACTTGATTTCCTTGAAAGTAAAATGTAAACAATTTTATTATTACAATTTGCGAACAATTCATGCTAATGTAATCTTAGAGATTATCTGATTGTAAGAATATATTTTTTATTGTTTTATTATTATAAAAGTAATATTTATTCTGAACTAAAGATCAAGTGGCGGTTGAAATTGAACCGTTTTGAACGCCTTGTTTTATATAATGAGTTAGTACCATGACAGTTCAAATATATGCATACTGGAGCTTTATAATTTTAGCTGTTTTACATAATTTTTAGCTTCATAGCACATATTGTTTAAGAGTTTTAGGATTGTGGAGTATTTCTACGTAAAATCTTTGAGTATAAAGGGGGTAGTAATTAAGAATTTTCTTCACGTATTAATTTATATATGTGAAGATTACTTCTTAAGTTTATATCAGTGACCTGTGGTTCAGGTTTTGACAACCTTTGACTATAGAACTGCAATCTTGTTAAAAGTCAGTGTAATTTTAACCCGAAGTTAACCCTCAACTTTATCTAATCACATTTCACAAAATTAAATAACTAAAATACAGCGCAATATATTTTATCTTTTATCATTATTTGTTTTGTTTACATGTTTTAAGTTGTGTATTGCGACGTGTGGACCTCGTGATCGATTATCCCAGCGAACCTTAGCTCAAAGATACTCTTTACTCTACTTTACTCACAGAAAACCGGTGTGAAATAGCGCTTGCGCTGTGTTTCACCGAATGAGTGAGGATACCGGAGGCCCATACTCCAACCCCTTCCCCCATCCTCTTTCCCATCTCCCAAAGGTCGGCAACGCACTTGTGACGCCTTTGGTGTTGCGGGTGTCCATGGGCGGCGGTAATCGCTTACCATCAGGTGATACGTCTGCTCGTTTGCCCACTATTCAATAAAAAAAAAACTTGAATAACTGTAGAAAATAAGACCTTGTTACACATTTTTTTTTATGCACATACATTGCCTGCCACTGCATCTGCTTTTCATGGTGACCCACACCATGGTGATGGAAATTTCTGTAATTATTACATGACTATATTTAATGCAATTAGTACAATAAATATATTTTTGAATTTATTTGACGTTATAATTATATGAGAGGGATTTCAAAGTATAAAAAAAATATGGTAAATTAATTATTTACTTTTAAAATAATTAAGATTTTTTTATTTTAAACGAATTGGGTATCTTTTGACGCAAACATAAATTTATATAATTTTACAATTTACAGGGTTCTTTTTTATTGTGATGCAAAGAATTTCGTTAATACTTCCACATCTATACAAATAAATAAAATTGGAGTGTCTGTTTGTAATATTAAAATAACCGCTTTCTACTACATGCATATGAATGTATATACGGTACACATACCAAAATATATATTTTTAAAATTTTTGTCTGTCTGTCTGTTTGTTCCGGCTAATCTCTGGATAGGCTGGACCGATTTGGACGGGACTTTCACTGGTAGGTAGCTGATGATACAATGAGTAACTTAGGCTTACATTTTTTAGACTAGCTTGGCCCCGCGGCGTTACCCACGATACGACAATAACCGCGGGTAACACCGCGGGGTTCAGCTAGTATTTAAATAAATCGACTATTTGCATTGCGATATTACTAGTAGCTATTTTAACTTGCCATCTACTATACGACCGACGTATCTTGGAAGTCCAAACTTCGCGCAGAAGGTTGCGCAATAACTTTTTTGATAGTTTTTTGATATTTATTTAATTTTTACTAATTGGTCACTGTATTAGGGACATTTTATTCGTACATTGGTATATAAAAAAAAATGACACTAACAGATTTCTTCACGAGTGTGCATGCGCTAAAGTTCGCAGAGCCTATGGTCAGACTCGCCGAGATACGTCGGCCGTACAGTATCTAAATTTAAGTTTTAATTTGTATTTTAATTTTACTTTATTATTTGTCAACCAGCTGAACACCGCGGTGCTACCCGCGGTACGTCAATAACCGCGGTGCAAAGCTAGTATCTTTATAAATTCTAGCCTATGTGTTGTTCTGATTTATAAGCTATATTATTGTAAAGTTTCATCAAAATCCATTCAGTAGTTTTTGCGTGACTTACTTACATACTCACAAACTTTCGCGTTTATAATATTAGTAGGATAAGTCTAGTAACTATGCCAGAGGTTCATATTTTCTATTTTTGTACAGTATTATGTATGTTTCCCAGCAGAGTTACCGTAATACAGATTTCTACCTAGTTGGGGATCAACTGTCCTTAAACGACCTATCTCAGGCCATTATTCTTATGATCTTTTACATTTAAGTTCCTAGTTACATGTAAAAGTGTTTGGTTATATAAATATGTCTGTAATTTTCAATATTTTACCTTAAATAATTCATCTTAATTGCCGAGGAGCGATTCAGTATATTTTTACACAAAAACTTTTATATAAATAAGAATTTCTCATGTATATTGTTTTTTTTTTGCACGCGAATTACCTAAACTGTTATGAAACATAATTAACTATTTATCGTAGATTAGGAACTTGCCAAAAACTTATTGATAAATGAGTTATCACTATCGAAAATATTGTATTTTCTTGGACGCTTTCCCTGACTTATACAGCCAAGATACTAGTATATTTATTTGGATGTATTTTTTTACATTTACATGTCAACAATTGCAGTCTACTTATGTGCATATCATTAAAGATAGAACCAGCAAAGCGTAATCATACCTAATTCGCTACTGATTATATAATTTCGAAAATAACTCTAAAAATAACCTGTCTGTCTGTTACGCATTCATGTCTAAACCGCCTATATTTTTTTCTGGCTCCGACTTCAGACAGATTTAAGGCAATAGCATACATTAAAATACTATTTCACTTAAATTAATAGAATTAGGTATATTCAAGAATTGACACAGCCAGTCACATTGAAACCAGCTTATTTTACTCTTTGAAATGTTTCAGTGCAGGGAAAACTCCGTTCAGAACTTACCTTCTTGCTGGCTGAAGTCGATTTCTTTGTTAAAAAGTTTTTATTTTTCCACTAACTAATTCATACAAATCGTATAGAGCGACGTACCCATGGAATCGACCAACTTCAAATGTTACATCTGCTGAGCCAAAACCGTAAGAAAGAGTTACACGAATGACAACAGTTAAGACTATTTGTCAATATTTAAATGAACACACTAAGACAAGCTAAGTGTATAAATATAGTGTGGGTTCCTTATCCAAATCTCAACGTTGCAAATCTTTTAATTTTCAATTTTTAGTGCAAATTATCATAACTAAGTAGTTAGTCAAACTAATTAATTCATACAAATTGCGTTCTTGCATCTTAAACTATCATGTAGGTCGATGATACGACTCCTAACCTTACCGTTCAGATCGCCTAAACAACTTTAAATAATACAATAAAGGTCCTATTCAAGCCTATGATATTGTTACGTTTGAGGGTTCGATGGATTTGAAAGTAAACCTTCTGACGTGTAAAATAGATTTTATTAAAAACACTATAACTTTTTTTTTTATTATTTTATATTATTATAAATTAACAATCTCACTTAAAATAGTAGAATATTTTAAAATTATATGCTTAATGATGTACATAAAATTCGGGCTTCCTAAAATGACATAAGTTTTTCCACCTTTGATACCTGCTAACTGTAAAACAGCCCTTTTAGCTTATCGAGTATCCATTCCTTTCTCAGTATATGTTAGACTACCGATCTTAAAACTTCAACATTCCTAAAATAACTTAAGTCTGGACAGACTGGGATTTTGAACTATTATACTAATATTATTTTTATTATTATATTCTAGAAACGACTCGCACATACGGGGTCGTTCACACAACGGACGCGCCCGCCGGCGTCTTTGCTGGAAACAACAATCAATCGATATTCGACGCTATGTATATCGTTGTTGGGTTAATTATTCCGTGTCTCAGTGGATTTACGAGAACTTGACTGTTTGTGTGTATATTTGTCAAGCATTGTACACGAAAAATCTTTTACCTTTCATCATCAGTTTATGTGAATAACTGAGACTACAAATTTTGGTCTATACGCACGTATGATTGAAATCATCATCTAACCCCTAACTGTTATGGAGTTTTACCTTTTATAATCTGATCATCTGAATAGCTTGAAAGTATAAAAGTAAAGGTTTATGCTTAAGTGTGAAAATGAAAAAAATTGTACCTTCCTTCTTTTGTGTGGTATTTAAAATGGATTCAATTATGTCTTCATCGTACGCGCCTGTACGCATTACAACAACCTATAATTCAATTAGTCCATTGAATTATGTATTTACAGTTCTTTCAAATGCACTGCACAACACATTTTTAATTATATATTTACTAATATTTTAAGAACTTAGTGTTCGCCTTCCTACTTTTATAACATTTTTATTATTTTTCTACACATTACATCAATTTATTTCATATTTGGTAGAAGTGATAGAAGAACCCATGTGTGATAGACATTGTCGAAAGTCAGGAAACAGCAAAAACATCAATTTCGATTTACAAGAACAACCGCGTAGACTATGCGACGGAACGAACTAATTAGATCACATGAGTCATACGCGTATCCAAGTGTAGTCGGTAGCGTGGCATTGAACACCGCTGATGTCTAGAATCTATTGTTTATATAATTTGATTATGTACAAAATTATACTGTTTGAGCTCTCACCACGTCTTACTTGTATAATACTTAGCCTTAACAGCCAGTTAGGCAGTACGTTGTATAACCTATTACAAGGCATTTAGTTCTAAACCGATCCGTTAATAAATTAGCCAATCGCAATCGTTTTGGATAAACACCTTTCAAAATGAGTTCCACAGTACCGGTCTTACGCACTCCATCAAATATATCTTCTTTAAATCATTTATTTTTGCTACAAAATAGTACAACATACAATCTACAAAAAGAAAATCACGCCAGCAATTGCACTGTGCAGCAAAGGCAACCAGCTCAGTTTACGCTGTACTGCTGCACAGCACTGGTTTTCAGCTGGCCCCTGACATTTGCGCCAACAGTTGCGGATACAAGGAAACACACACAGACAAAACGCAACACACCAAACATAAGATATTACTACGTTAGTTGGAAACGAAAATAATCAAAAAAGCACCTACTTTAAAAGAAAATAAAATATGACATAAAAACAACAAAAAACAAAAAGAAAGAAACAAAACAAAGCAAGAAATCAGACATTCATCCATACACAAAGTTTAATACGAGTATTATAAAGCCTATAAAGACGGGTGCGACAGACACACAGTTCTGCTACAGTAATTTCTGTTGAGCAAGAAATTTTGTATGTAATTTTTTTTTTTTTTTTTTAAGGTGATTTGGGACATAATTTTTCGCCAGGCCGTTTGTATATCAGCTGGATAGATTTTACTCCACTCAAGAGATCATTTATTTCAGTGGCCATCTTAATAAACCTAGTCATCATTAATGTGACCGAACCCTCTAGCTGAACCAATCATACGAATGCCCCAAGACTATTTTGTTGTTCTGGAAAGAATTAGGCTAGCTCAGCCTAGTCATCCTAATCTGGAAATTGACTATTATCCACAGTGGCGTGTATGCGTCGAAAAATAATAGGAAATGTCTCCCTCGTTATGTGGTCACGTCCTTTCAAGTATGTTTTCATATCTAGATATCGTTAAAACCATGGAGTTCGTGAAGTTGTTTACCTATGGTGACATAACCAAGTTCACCTTCATTTAATCTTTGTTGACCATTAAAATCATTTACCAACACTATTTGTTTGAAGATAAACTTTGCCGACTTTATTGATTAATTATTCGTAGTTTGCATGTCACTTGTTTGTCTCTAGTCTTTGCCAATATACCTTTAATGGTTAATAACGCGACACATCTTACACACGGACCTCTGATCCCAGATGCAGGAACAAGAAAAATTTTAAAAAACGCCACGATGGAACATACAAACTTACATATATAATAGACTGCCAAAGCTATTAATTACCCTTCCGTTTGGCTTCGCCGTAATCAGGTAAAAATGAACATACTCATCACATAATTATTTACCCTAGGCGGAGATCGAACCCAAGATCCCTGGAGATCACACCCCAGGAGATCTTTTTAGAAAGATTCAGGGGCATAAAACAATAACATTCAGCACTATGCTGTCACTTATAAGCTGTCCAACTGAGTACTGGTGAAGGGGAGGGGGTAGGTAATCCCGATATTTCTCCCTTGTCACATGATTTTTGTACGGTGTTGCGGAATAATGGATTAAAAAAAGTATTGAAATTGTATGGAAGTTGGAACCAATGCCGTACAAAAATAGTGCGCCAAAAAGTTGTTTTTTTTTTGGTTTCCCGTCAATTCTCTCGTAAAAATCGGTTATTTGATTTTGTACGGCATCGGTTACATACAATTTCAATACCTTTATAGTGCTGAATATTATTGTTTTATGCCCCTGTATCTTTCTAAAAAGGTCTCCTTGTGGTTCTCATGACCCATCAACTTTCGTCACTGGCCCTTAGTTCATTACATAATCATTGACCATCAGGCCCGTTAATGTATGAATTTCCAATAAATAACTACTTTTTTATTTCAGTGCTCAAATCTACTTTTAAGTTACATAACTTAGTAAACGTATACCGTTTTCACAATAAACCTATAATGAATCATGATTGCTGTGAATCACCTTTCTTGATGCAAACAAAATCTTGTAACTTTTAGATTTCACTGAAACTGTTACGGTAGGTGCCGTAATATTTTTTGAAGAGAATTATTTTCTAGACTTGCGTGATCAAGTGATGATTATTCGTAGTGACACGGATGTGTTTTTAATACTTGAGAAACATATAAAAGAACGAAATTGTTTTATGTAAGCTACGACGATTGTCTTAAGTATTTAGGCGCTAAGGCTTTGTTGGTTTTCGTTCAAACAATATTGCTTTAGACCCGAGACATTAGATTAGGTTGATCTGAAATTATTTGAATTGGTCATATATCAATTTTTTTTTAGAATACACGTCAACCCTCATTGATGGTGTTGTGGGGGAACGGGTATCATGTTCCACCAACACAAAGGGAGGATCCTCCGACCAGGCGAGGTGATCATGCCTGGCGGGCCACTGCCCCACAGTTGATGTTGGGATGTTGTATGTATGATAATGGGCGCGAGAACTTCTATTGCGCGATTCAGGATTGGTAGTTACTCCGTGTAGTGCGTTACTTCGTAGTTCAGTGTATCTTCGGTAGATGGCGCTGTAGTAAGTTATTGTTGTGGTTTATGTGGAAGTCGCCACAGTGTAACTACAGCTATTACTGTGTACTTACTGCATTTAATTCCTCGTTACTATTTTAGTGATTTTTAGTGATTAGTCATTGATGAAGATTAAATAAACAATTATAAAATAAATCAAACATGATAATCTTGTATAACAAATTTAAAAATGATAACTTAACTTAGATAAGTACTAAAAAGTCGTTAATACATTGCATAATATTGACAATAGAGCACAATGATGTGTACGTATCTATAAAAAAGTCCGCGATAACGTATATCTGACTATTATAGTTATGCCACAATGACTACTTTGAATAATTACAATAATCAAAATTAACGTTGAAATAAACTAAGCCACATTATTTGTACCTTGGTATTAATCCTTATCCAAATAAGGCTATATCAGTTCTTGTATTTATTACTTTTTGTATTATTCTAATCGGACATACTCGTACCATTTAAAAGTTATCATGACTTTAATATTTAATATTTCAAAATAACAAACACTCCTAACAAAAACTTTATTTAAAACAATAACAACAATTGTGAGCACTGAAAACATCTAGGGATGGGAAGGTCGTGTTAATAACGGCAGTTCCCGAACCCTTTCTTTCTCAGGCGCAGAGTAGCATACCGTGTGGTTTTAGTCAGTTCGATTCCGACACACCACCCCGCCGCAATCCCCGGTGGGGTGATGACCCTTAGGGGTATCCACAAGTACAAAAAAAGGGTGGGCTTCAAATTGTCCTTCTCTTTGCAGTGATGTTGAGCTGCGTAGTTTTCTCCCTTAGTCACCTCTTACAACACCCATGTGATGAACAGGGCTGGTGACACTCCGTATTCTTAATTCGGCACCACATGGACATATACCTAATATTTTTACGAAGTTCTACCGAATATGCATAATTCTACTAATATTATAATTGCGAAAGTTTGTGAGTATGGAAATGAATATGTTTGTTGCTCTTTCACGCAAAAACTACTGAATGGATTTTGATGAAACTTGACAATAATATAGCTTATACATCAGAATATTGTCGTACCGCGAGGTTCAGCTAGTAATCTATATTAGTATGGAGTAGACGTGCCTACAAACTAAACCCAACAGAAAATGTTTATACATACAATTTGGGAAGTGGAAAGTTGAAGAAACTTCCTTGTACATTCATTAACAAACAGTGAATTTGATCCTACTTCGCTCGGAATTGTTCGCTTCCGTTTCAATATGAATCATTGCTTTAATATTATTACTAAAACCAATTTACATAGTTTCAGATATAATGTTAAAATAGTCATTATAAATAAATCCAATGCTTCCTGCTTTATTCAAAAAAGTAATGATTAAAACAGAGACGGGTTAGTGGCTAGCGGTCCGGACCGCTAAGCCAGAAGTGGTGGGTTAGGTTAGGTTAGGACAAATATTGTGTGATGAGCACGATTACATCGTTTGGTCTGTGTGTATTCTACACAAAGAAAACGACTAATTCCAAAACGGTCCATCCATTTTCCAGTAGTCATACCATAGACACGCAAACAAAAATATTAATGTCCACTTTAAACCAACACATCTTTATGTGTTGGCGGAAGTTAAAAAGGAAGCGAAATCGTTATCGTTGAATAGTAAATATATTAGGTGTATTGTACATGTGTGGATGTGTTTTCTCGTGTTTGTTTATATACGTAACAGAGGCAGACACAATTAAACTGGTACATTCGCTACAGCATACTTGTATGTATAGGTAGGTACTAGAATGAAGGTCATGAAGTGTTTTAGAACGTATACTACAGCATAGTTATCAATACTTATATAATACCTACTGTTTACTGATTGTTTAATGTTCAATGCTGGTTTATTGATAGCTATTCTTGAAGACTAATTTGCATTAGTAGGTATTGTATTTTAATTAATGCTATTAGCTGAATCATGTTTCTAGATGTTTCTCGTAAAAATATTATACGATGCCGGTGTTAAAACCTGTTATTTTGCACGTTATTTGTTGTGAATCTATTTAGGACATTCGAAATTTGTGGTTTGGATAATCGAATAATGCTTACAATATTTAAATGATAGATGGTAGATGGCTATCAGTAAAAGTATTATTTTTTAAATTTGTTAAATTTAATAAAGGTCTTCTCTGCACTACTATCCTTTTATAAAAAACACTAGTGCTTTTCCGCGTCATCGCTTCCTCAGACTTATGTATCCACCCCCTTTCCAGCTTTTAGTGAATGCGTGGATAAATTTCCTTTCATCTCATGTATTCAGAGCTCCATTGCAGAAGTAATGCTACTGGTTGCGAGTGCTTGTTGATACTGGTTAACGTTTACAACTGTTAGACTGCTTTACTTGCTTATTATTTTCAAATATTGTTTACATAAAATGAAACGATCAATATACACCTTGCATACAGTATTACATTAATTTATATCAGACACTATTAACTTTACAAATACAGCACCAGTTCAAAAACCTTGAGCATTTCTTCCGGGATACTACTTCCAATTCTTATTTAGCAAATAATATTATCATATTTCTATTATTATTGTTATGATTTCAAATATTAACTTTATTTTACGTAACCAGTATGTTTTCAAAACACTAATCGCTATCAGTAACCGCACGTTATTCCAGGTTATCGGCGTCTTGCGTAGGATGCTATCGGCCATCTATATGTCATGATATCTTAGTGTACACAAAAATAAAAATATTACAGTGTTATACACTTTTAATCGACTCTAAGTATCTGTGGCTCTTGGGTTATATTCTTGGTCTTCTAGAGACAAACCAGTAGTACGAATTTCTTTAAATACGGGTCTTTAAGAAAATATTGGGTCTTTTGGATGAGACTGAGACTTTACATTTGCATTAGCTTGTTTAACAAATTTTGTTGCCACCTAAATTTTTTGGATTATTTTATTGATTCGTTCTATTTACACCAAATGATCGACATAGGTACTCGAATATCTGTAAATATTTGTTTCGGAGTTAGGGTGTTTTTATGTAAATTATGTATGTATTTACAAAAAAAAGGTATAACATGTATTTATATCAGTTATCTAGTAGGTACCCATAATACAAGCTCTGCTTAGTTTGGGACTAGATTGTGTGTTAGATGTCCGAAAATATTTATTTATTTATCGAATTAAGTCACCTGGTCTTTCGAACTCAAGTTCTTCTTGATTTTGCAGGTTCAAATACTTGCTTTAATATCTCGTTAATTACTCGTACATTCTATACATACTTGTACATTTTCAACGTTCAGATATCTTCAACTAGTAGTTCGGTGTGCCTGCTAATAAAAAAAGCTAATTCTCGAACAAATTAGCCTAATATTTCACTTTGGCCATTCAAACTTTTTAATTCACTAGCAATTATCCTTGACCGAAAACGAATCGTGGTCGACTGAAAGAACGATTATCTGATGTTTTTATTGTGTTGCCGCGTTCTACAAAAACTTGTTGACAATTTTTTTTCTGATACCTAACTGGATTTCTGCTTAGCTCCGCGATTCATTTCCTTTTATAATAGGCACAGACACCATCTATTCCATAATCAGTAAGGGATCCCAAAGCAAAGTTGTTTTAAATTTATAATATTATACATTACATTCTCCCGCCATGGAACTTTCCAGCTGTCTATAGAATTAAATTTGAATGTGTTGTGTTTAGATAACTCTCATTTACTCACACATGAGTAACATCGTCCGAGGTTTTTAAGTAAGTTATGTGTGTTAGCGATGACATCATATTTGTGAGGCTCATATGAACTCGGCGTCATACTAATCCGGCCAAACTTGTTACGAACCGGGCTTGTTATTAATATACTTATGTAAATTACATGTGTCGTCTGCGGTATGGATGGCGTTTGAGTTTTAGAACACTGCTCTAATTTAATTAAATATTATCAGTTCTGGTGCTGCGCAGGAGGGAATTAATTCCGGTGACAATTATTCTGAATTTACTACACATTTCGACAGTTTACGTTTAGGCCATGAAACTGATAAAATTACTGTCGTCTTTATGGTTTCACCAAAATTACTTTCGGTATTGATCAGAATTATTTATTATACCTTTAATAGAAAATTACATAACAGCATTTCAGGAACTGAAAGAAATGTAAAATAATAAACGGAAAATTATGAGCTCAGCTGTCAATGATTCATTTTTATTTAATGCAATCGCCTAAAAGTAAGTCAAACGTTTATATATATTTTTTAATATTATGCTATGAGATAAATTCAATTTAGTTTTTACTTGATAACATTGCTTTCAAATTTCAAAAGGTGTGTCGTTTGGTACCTTTTTTGCAACCGATTCGCTTTCTTTATGGCCCAATGTTCTTTATGAACTGTTATACTTTCTTTGTCATTCCAAAAACAATGCTCGTGTTGGTTATGCAATTTCCTCATCTTTTTAATTCTCCAATATTTTTCTTTATTAAAACTTCTATTGTCTATTTTTATCCGCTATGTTTTATGTTTCGCCTCTAATCTTACAGTGTTTTATAGCAAGTATAAATCATCAACAGCTCTTAACAGTCCACTGCTGGACGTTGGCCCTCCTTAGAAACGAGGTATACACATTTCAAACAATTTATCATTTTTAACAGGTATGTTTTATCTGTGGAGGAACGGGTATCATGTTCCACTCAACACACAAAGGGAGGATCCTCCGACCAGGCGAGGTGATCATGCCTGGCGGGCTACTGTCCAACAGTTGATGTTGGGATGTTGTGAATATGATAATCGGCGCGAGAACTTCTACTGCGCGATTCAGGATTGGTAGTTTATTCGTGTTGTACGTTGCTCCGTAGTTCAGTGTATCTTTGGTAGATGGCGCTGTATGTGGATGTCGCCACATCTATTACCAACGACTCACAAAGCTAGGCTTTCAAAAAAAAAAAAATTTTACAAGTATGTAACCAGTGGTTGGTTTTCCTCTATTTTTCTTCAAGGTACATATTGTTGTCATGATTATTTTTTATGGTCGACCTTTTAATAAGGAGTGCGCTCTTTTCTTGAAGGTTTGAGGGTCGTATTGGTCCGGAAATACCGCAGGCGACAGTTCATTCCAGAGTTTTGTTGTGCTTGTCTTTTCATTTACTCATACCTACATGATCCTTTTATATAAATAACAAGTCTTTTATTTCTAAATGTGCTTAGATAACTTCGTTTGTCAAGTCAATACAAGTCAAGTACTGTTTATTGAATAGATCAATATTAGTAGTGTAAATAGGTAGATATATTGACAAGTTAATGCGCTGAATCTAATAAAAAATACATTCCTAAATCTTAATATTTTTCATGTGATGTCAATAGTATACGGAAGCGGCCATCAAATGGGATAAAGTGCATCGAACCCAATGGTAATATTTTTTTCGCCTTCCTATTCACATAGAATTTTAAATTTATAGGCAATTTGAATTTCTGATGACCCTGTCCTTGACCAAAGTCCTCGTGTATTGGAACTATATTTGTGCAGGTGAATACAATAAGCGGTTATTTTTTCGAAACTTCTATTTTGGAAAGAATAATCTAAGTTAAAAAAAAGTATTTTTGCAGGTGCTCAAAACAACAGCCAATTTATTTAAAAATCAAATATATTGCGAAGCTTATTGAATTATTAAAAAAGAATTGTGACAAGTTATGTTGAAATCTATCGAGGTCACTTTTTTTGTCGCAGTTACTTACTAAAAGTCATTTTTTGTGGCGTTTAGTAGGAAATATCAAAATTGTACATGTTTTTGTTTATTTTGTATTGACAGGCATTAAGTGTACCGTTTGCCACCAGATAAAATTAACACTTGTTTGGAAAAAGTCTTTCCCATTCATAAATTTCTTGCTTAATTACTTTTATACTTAGTATAAATTACAGTAGACCACAGTAATATTATATTAATCGACATCAACATTAGCGTTAAAATAGCGCTCACCGCAATATAACTGCGTTTATCACCTACGTGTGTCAAACAGGTCTGCGGTAATGGTTATCCAACCATGCGACCTAATTAATATTAGGGCCGGTTTTTCAATCGTCTGTAGTAACGTGTCCTTATTTTTGCCGTCTTATAGTTTATTCCTCCGATAAGTATTATCTGACGATTGAAAAACCGGCCCTTAATCTACTAAATTGGTTTGCACATCATAACACGGATTTGTGTACATTGAAAATTGCACTTTGAAAGTGCGCACAGATATTCTAGTTTAGGATCTAACGAGTGAATATGTATATCGCTATAGGTATAGGATTGCTCTTTACTGACTTAAAAAAACGAGGTTTCTAATTAGTTTTTTTTTAGAACTGCCCTATTTATGAACCAACTAGCTTATACGCTCGGCTCTGCCCGCATATTTGTCGGTTATCGCAGCAAAGAGTAGCCTTTATCCTTCCTCAAGAATCAAAGTATCTTCATGCCAAATTTCATTGAAATCGGTGCAGCGGTTTGGCAGTGAAAGCAGAACAGACAGACAGACAGACAGTTATTTTATTGTGAAATAAAAGAAATTAATATGTGTTGCTCTGTAAACAAAGTGTTTTATTGTTAACCCAATACTTATAAATAATTAACACTAATATACAACATACAACCTATTACCCAAACACATACCTATAAACAAAGAAACGACATATCAAGTTTATTATTTCCCACTTCACAATTCCTTTCTTTTAAGTAGTTTGCTCTTATTAACAAATTTTAGTATTCTAAACTTACATTAGCACAAATCTCCATCATTTTATCTTCCAGAGTATAAATGAAACAATTGGCATAGACTATATAATAAACTATAATAGTTTACGATACAGTTTAGGCGGCAAAATTCAAATTAAGAAAATACGGCAATAAATTTTCTTTACATTTATAATATAAGTATGGATTTTGATAGTTCTCATTCGTGCTGTCTGTTGTTTCGTTTGCAAGTGCGAGATCGGAGGCCCAATTATGCAGAAGCATCTCAATTGACCTGAAATTGAATTGAAATAGTGCGGGTTACCATGCTGCATTGTTGCATTGTCGGTATTTGCAATGAGTATGGTCACCACAACTCTTGAATTCCTGCTCATGCTATCCATCAGTCAGAGTAGAGTCACTTTGACAGGATTTTTTTGTTTCTTAGGGTATACTTTAATTTTAGTCTAGAAATAGTAGCTAGGGATTTAGGCGTAAAAATGCGGTTTACACTTCATCATTTGCTCTGAAGTCGGTGATAGATTTTCAAAGTTAGTTAAGTATTTCGTTTTTAAGTAATTTTCAGCTTAACTTGATTTGTGCGAAATTTATAATTATTAATAAACATATTAAAATTAATAATCCACGCCTTATCTTATTTTGTTAACTCAAAGCAGACGTTCGTCTACTGACCACAGCTATCAATCATTTCACGACACTTGTTTTGTATCACGTATATTGACCTAAAAGAAAAGTCTCGATCTCTCCACTAAAATTACAGCGAATGTTTGGTTATATTGTATATATGCCTTTTTTGTTGACGGGGATGGGAAATCCATTCGGATCTCTAGCTCCCTGGGGGGACTCAGGATGTAGTGATTCACTAAAATCCACTACACATGTTGTCTGAATACCTACTAATAGTTTACATTCAAGGGCGTACCCAGGTTTTAGTTTCGTGGGCGAAGTGGGGGGGGAAGAGTGTAAAGATATTTGGCCCCTTTTACTATTAGAAAAAATGAGAGGAGTAAAAAATATCAATAGTGTAGAATCATGTCGGGCGGGTTTGAACTCCAAACCCAAGAGTTTATTGCAGCCATAGAATAATTTTTCTATTTTTCTTACAGCTGTGATGATCGTATGATGATCGTCATCGGGCTTGTAGATCGATGTACGTAGGTAGGTACTATAAAAATGAACATTTCAATGCGTAATTGCTAAGTAATAACCGATAGCACAAAAAGGCAGGAATCAAAGATGATTTCTAGATTAATTTTCTAAATCTAAAGAGATCCTTCTTCAATTTTAAATTCAAAGTGATGGCATGGCTAACTAAAGAGTCCGTCACGACATTTTCTGACAAGATCCATGCTGATATTATAAATTTGAAAGTAACTGTCTGTTTGTTACGCTTGCACGACTAACTCGCTGCATCCATTTCAATGAAATTTGGCTTGCACATACTTTGATTCTTGAGGAAGGAAGGAGAAATAGGCTACTCATTACCGCGTTAACCAATCACACACGGGCGTATCCGTGTACAAAAATAGTAAGTAATAAATAAAATTTTAAGAAATAAGTAACAAATAAAGTTAGCTTTACTTAATCATTTCTGTTTCACAAAAAAATGTGGGAAAACTGAAATAAAAACTTCTTACTTGTTTGCTTATAATTCTGTAGTAGAACATAAAATGTTACGGTCAGTCTCAAATTAAACTTGTGGATTTTTTTTGTAAACTATAATCTTCTACTTGTACAAAAACAATAAATAAAAACTGCAGTCCTGAAGTTAAACCGAGATTATAGTTGAACGAACTAACTAGCTGAACTCCACGGTGTTACCCGCGGTTATCGTCGTACCGGTAGTAATGCCGCGGGGCAAAGCTAGTCTAAAAAAGTGGCCTATATCATCAGCTACCTATTCCGTCAAAATCGGTCCAGCCGTTCCAGAGATTAGCCGGAACAAACAGACAGATGAAAATTGAAAAAAAAACCTTATTTCGGTATATGTACATATGCATATGCACATACATACATACATATGCATTTCCTAAAAAGCGGTTATTTTAATATTACAAACAGACCAACGGACACTTCAATTTTATTTATTTTATAGATATTTTGTAGATTACTTTCATTACATTTTTGAGAAAATTGTTTTGTACTTTGTTTAAAATATAAACTTTGTTTGCCATAAAAGTGATAACTACCGTCTGTTAAATACACACGTAGTATGTATATAAAAGATAGATTTTATTGACGTCAATTCGTTCGTGACACGTAGCTTTAGCTATCTTAATGTTTGTTGTTTATATAATTTGAAACTATTTACGCTTCTTATTTGAAATGTTTTGTTTCACAATCTTCATTACTAAGTATAAAACTAAGTATTATACTTACTAAGTTCTAAAAGTAGGTGTACTTCGTCTATCCGTCAAAATGCAAAAAAATGTGCTTGCCAAAGGATACGAGTTTCGAATTTTCTGGCCGCCATAGCGTGTGTTGCCATGTTGCATTGTCTGTATTCGCAATAAGTATGGTGACTCTTGAATTCTGCTCATGCTATGCAATGCATATGAATTAACTTATTTCTTAAGGTTAAAAATCTAAAAAATTGCCTCGGTGGAGTAGTGGTAGCGTATGCGACTGCTAAGCTTGAGGTCTCGGGTTCTATGCCCGGGTCGGACCAAATGTTTGTATGATCTGCAAATATTTATTTCGGAGTTTGTGTGTTTTCTATGTATTATATGTATGTATTTATAAAAAAAAAGTATGTAAGTATTTATATCAGTTTTCTAGTACCCATAACAAAAGCTCTGCTTAGCTTGGGACTAGATGGCGTTTGTGTGTTAGATGTCCGGTATATTTATTTATTTAGTCAATATACTGAAAAATGTGACAAATTATATACGAAAACCTTCCACAAGAATCACTCTATCTATTGGTAAAAACCGCATAATAATCCATGTAGTTACTAGCTTTGTGTTAGCTTTTGAGTTTTCCGCGAACAGACAGACAGATGCGGCGGAGGACTTTGTTCTATAATGAGTAGTGGATAACACACATGTTTAAAGTGTCTGTACAAAAACAAAATTATATTGTATACCTGTTAATTAAATTTGTATTTTATCTTAATTTTTTTATCTCTTTTATAAACAGGTTTATTTATTTTATTATTGAACAGTACCAATAATACCCATACATTTGTTTATTTATACATAGCTGTCTATTACACTAGTTAAATACATATCACATAATTAAAGACGCACTCCTTTTACCTACAAAAATTGTGTTTAAAAGAAACTTATAAATTCATAAGGAATAATAAACCTCAAATATGGTTGAATAAAAAAGGGACACGTTTAAATACACTAAGAAGGATGCAGGGGATTTTTGTAGCCGTGACCGTCTTTTGATAACGAGACCGTTGTGTTTGAGGCCTTAAATCCTTTCCGTTAAGAGTCAAACACAGAAAATTTTGCCGCCGTAGTCGACTTACTCAAGGTCGTATGTAGCTAAGTCATGGGGTTCCTGACGTAGGATGTCCTGTCCTGTCCAGTCCTGTCCTGTCCTGTGTACACAGAATAAGCTTTATAACCTTAACCAGATACCTGGTGTTTGCCAACATTAGGAGTGGCTTAGTATCGGTAACGGTAAGTCTTTAAGTAATTAGTTGCATTCTATGTCACATTCAAGTAGTTTATGCAAGAAAATGAAATAGTTGGTTTAACTTCGGTAATGAAGAACATTTGAATATTTGACTCAATATATACATTCGAGATGAGAGATAGTGAATGATTGCATATTGCTTTCACTTCTATGTAAGTGTATTATAATTAAATGAAAAAAAATACTCATTTCATACACGTCGTAGACTCGTAGATGAGACCTACCTACTACAGTAATATAGAGAATTTGCTTTGTCTACGTGACCACATGTGACGGCTCATCTTGTTGTTATCTACTTTATAACTATATTAATCTTTACGATTCAGGCTTTACGGAGTTTTAAGACGTCTAACTTAAACAAAAACATCATTTTAATTGCCTTCAAAATAGGAAGAATTTCCCACGATTAAAAGATTTGTATAATTTAAAAACATGCATTTACTGCATGTCATGTAAATATACTGCATGACATCAATTATACATATTATGCATTTATTACGTTTTTCTGCTTAAAATCGAATAAGAGGAATTGTTATAAAACAATAAAACCCAATATTTCAAAGAAATATTCAACCAACATTTACGTTATTTTCCTTATAAAGCTACCACTCTTTTCTAAGTATAACAATTGTATATGTGTATATTAACAATGTTATCAAGCATTTTGATATTCAGATGTGCGAATGATATGAAAGTCTAAAGCATTCAGAAGTATACTCTTGTAGTGAGGTGATCGACACGGCCCCACTGTTCTGAGCCCCACATGTTTTAAACATATTGAGAGAACAACGCAAAAAGTTTATATCAGCATTGTAAATTATGTTTTGCCGTAACCTTGGTTTGGGTGACCGCATAATATAATAGTTACGGTTAAAAGCTGGCCACCCTTCACATGATCTATTTAACTGAGTTTGATTGACATGAATACATAAAGAAACTGAAAAGTAATTCTAATTTGCTGTTATACAGGATTATTCCTGATCATAAAACTCCAAGTTATCAAACGTCAGCTATCATAAGGTTCATATCAGGACATATTAGATTTATTTATAATTTTTTGAACTAAGCTTTCTGAACAGTTAAAAATCATAATGGTCTTAAAATTGTTGACGCATTCAGAGGATTTAATATGTTATATTTAGGCGTGTGTATACTACTGAACATTCTCTGTAACACTCTTGTATAAAACAATAAACATGATAATCAGTTTATGCAATGGCCTTGACCATTTTAAAAGTTCAAGAAAATTTCAATAACATATACCTACACTATACCTAATTAATATTGCTAGACAGTTCGAAAATTACCATATGTTTTTTAAGGTATTGTTTTCTTATCGCATCGTATTTTGGGCTAAACAATAAAAGCTAAATCAGCAAAAGCAAGGAAGCAAAAAAATATTTAGAGAATAATATGCGACACTTTGTTCATGACGAAATTAGACGAAATATATATGTAATATGTTACAAGGCATAAATAGCATAGTCTTAACCATTAATGTGTTCATTGATTTTCCTCATCAATCATTTATTTTCTTTTCACATTTAAGAACGTAATTGAACCAGAGCTAATAAAAAATTTGATTGTTTTTTTAATTTCATTAGAACCTTTTCATTTTTTAATTGCATTAGAACCTTTTCAATAGGTAGTAGAACCACACTGATTTCAGCACGGTTGGGCCGGCTCTTCTACTAACTAATTGACTATCTACTACAAAGGGTAAACACACATTGGTCAATTTTCATAAACTAGCTGGCCCGCGCAATGACAGTCGCCTGCATTTCTTGAAAAGATTTAACTTTCCCCGTGAATCTTTGTCCATTAACACTCCACTTTTTAGGTCGTATATTATGTAATATTAATATTTATTGACCCATAAAAGTGTTAACATTTTGTCAATTTTCACAATTTTTTTTTAAATGCATGATTATGATGTACCAATTGTGTCTTATTAGCCTCCGCTGCTGAACTAGGTTGGAAACCTGTGCTTCAGCATAATACACGACCTATATAATATACTACTTGTGCTTTGTGCGGCCGCGGTGCTACCCGCGGTTAATGTCGTACCGCGGGTAACGCCGCACGGCAAAGCTAGTCTAAATAAAATAGCCTAAGTAACTCCTTTTATCATCAGCTACCTAAAAATTGTATAGATATAGACGTATAAGTGTAACACCGCCTGTAACTTTAATCGATTAACGGATTTACCAACACTAAAAGAATTTCGTTTTGTTTTTCTTGATCGCCTTCACAACATCTTTTTCCATCTAGTATATTGTTTAAAGAAACTTGACTCACATATTTCATACATGCTGCCTATTGTTGCATTAGAAATTCACAGCATTACGTGTGAAGTACACTGCGTATAGTCTGTCACGTCATACTTAAACTGCTATTCAATAACACATACCAACGTGTTATACGCTTCTATGAAAGTTTCTATGAAAGTTGGACTGCCTCGGTAGCGTATGCGACTGCTAAGCTTGAGGTCTCCGGGTTCGATTCCCCGGTCGGACCAAATGTTTGTATCATCTGCAAATATTTGTTTCGGAGTTTGGGTGTTTTCTAAGTATAATATGTATGTATGCATTTACAAAAAAAAGGTATATAAGTATTTATATCAGTTGTCTAGTACCCATAACACAAGCTCTGCTTAGCTTGGGACTAGATGGCGTTGTGTGTTAGATGTCCGGAATATTTATTATTATTTATTTACCTCGATTCAAGCCTATGTAGATAGAAAATGTTTTAATATCTTATCTAATCTATTTCGTGGTCAGCTCGCTTTGTTAAACTAATTAATGTTGGTATACATTTTCGTCTAATTAGTGAAGCATCAGCATGACAAATTACAGCTGAAATTTAAATATTTCGCACAAAAGTATATAATTACACCTGTGTTGTTTTTGCAATGCAAATATTTGGCAATAATACTATTGGCTCTCAACATAACATAGGTACATAAGGAAAAGTGGTAAATGTAATAAATACTTTATATATCCGTTTAAAGTGAAGAATGGATGACTCAAATATGCAAATTATTATGTATGTACATAATTATAATGAAATAGCGCAGTACTTGAAGCCATATTATGAGACGACTATGATTATTTAGGTGCTGTGTATGTATTACGACGTGTTGTATCTGGTCATAAGTGAAATGCCGACCGTCGAATCCCCAGAATTAGTAGGAAAAGGGTTTGTGGCTTAATTAGAATCGCTGACTTAATGAAAAAATAATTCAAAAAGATTAGTTTTCTGCGAGACCTTGGCAGTATCATCCTTATCAACCAGGTCCATTTCTATCATGATTATTTTTAAAGGATATCTTCCACAATATTATGCTAGCCAAATGTACAAATAAATTAGAAATACTTATGGTTTCATTGCCATCGATAATATTTCTCAAATCTTTATAATCTTCTAGATGACTAATAAGAATTAATTGCATAATAAATAGTTTTAGATGTTTTATTTCGTCACTGAAAACTGTTAAAATATCAGCAAAATTATGATTTTTATACGCTGGCAAATATTTTTATTCCATTCGGGTATTTGTTAAAATATTTAAAACTTTATATGCAATTTATTTGAGTTGGTTACAATTTACATAAATTATTAAGTCTTCTTATTTTGTGCACAATATAATTAGTACCTACATATTTTGATAACTTAGACTAAGCTTTACGCAATTTGGTCCATGCGAATGATGCAATATACCTTATACTCTATGCGCTGTAGCATGGTGCGGGTGACAGTTTCAGTAACACTTCGTTTCACTCTTGAAAGTTGCCGCGATTTATAAATTATGACTGAGTATTTCAGCTGTACCACATTCGCAATATATTAAATCATTAATAACTGTAGTAAATTAAATTAAACCAAACCAGAATGTTCTAATCTACAAATAAAATCAAATTTAATGAAAAAATAAGCAGTGTTATGCGTATGACGTAACGCCATAGAAGTATTTAGTGATGGGATGTGCTGCTACGATGGATAGTCGATATTTTTCATAATAAAAAACGATAATTTTTTATTGTTAAAATTGGTCTATAATTATAGTAGTATATATTATAGTAAGGTTGCTTAAAAGGTTGCTAAGTAAAAATACATTTTATTCGTCCAAATTCATTTCAAAATCGTCATATCAGAGTCAGGAACATCTGAATTGTCACTCAATTCATCATCTGAGTCTGTGACGGATATTATTAACGAACAACAACCTCCCTGGCCTGACTACCCAAAACAGTTTATTTTTGTATGCTTAGACATGGTAATAACAACGAACTCAACAAACAAATAACAGTTACACTGCACAACTGAATAACACACTCATTTTCATAACAATATTAAAGAGAACTAGATTTATGCTGCGAGTATCGTATGCGATAAAAATAATTGCATAACGTCACATCCCTTAGTTATGTGATACTGATAGATGTCAACGTCGTACAGGCAAATGTCACCTGCACCATGCTACAGCGCAACGAGTATAGGAAGCTATATTGCATCATTTCCTTTCGTGCTGTTATGAATCTCATAAAAAGTGTCTTAATTCTTGTTCGTCAAATCCCTTTTTATGTCATAGTCAGGTGCGGAGTGGCGTACGTGATCCATCTCGCACACGAACATCGGTTTCAATACCCAAACTCAAATTAAACACAAAAGAATAAAAAAATAACGCTCCTCGGGAATACCCTGATGCAATTTTACCTACGTATTAACAATCAGACCCTGTTTTAAAGACGATATTTGGATATACAATATTAAACTCTATTTGTATGGCGAAAAGATTTAGTTTCATGTTTTAACGTTTTTCTTTTGACTATCAAATAAATTTTCAATGAATAGATTTATATCTAGCTATAAAACCGTTGCGGGGAAGAATGTTAGCGACTCGTTTATGTAATTACATCATGAAATCAAACAATTTAAAAACAAGTGTGGATTAAATACTTATAAGCTAAGTATGTTTTGTTTTAAATTTTATTTCTTTTGTTTCAGAGTGTCTTCGTGATGGACGGTGATGGTAATATTACTAATAACATTTGGAAGGTTTTTCAAACAGGTTAGCTTAACGTAAATTCATACATATTTTAATATGAGGTACTTATTACATTAATGCGACGATAGTAGTATTATAAAAAACAATGCAATTGAAGAAAGTACATTTTCTGAAAAATATAGTTCAGAATCACCAAGTTTATTTTGCCAAAATTTTAATAATTCGTAGCATTTTTTTTATTCACGCTTGTCTCAATAACGAGTGTGAAAATTTTCGGGAAATGGAACCGTCACGGAGTAATAAATACTAAAAACTAAAATAAGACGAAAACGGGAGCAAAGTTATTCAAAACCTCATAAACATTATGAAATTTTTCATTAGTGCAACTGTTCTACTAATTCATAAACAATGTTTTCACACACTGAACCTTGATTGGTGTAAACAAAGAAAAAGCTGTTTGTTTACTACAGCGCGGCAATAGTACACACACCCCCATAGACACTATCTCTTTTCAGAAAAAAATATTTAACAACCGTGTGTACACTACACGATCGTAGTTTCGTAGAAATTACGCTACGGGTACAGTCCCGTCCCAATATTTTTTTGCGTTTATTCATAAACAGTTGCAATTTTACGCATTGAACGCCCCAAGCGGTACCCACGCCCCTTTATACGCAGGAAAATGAAATTGTAGCCTCTTGGCTTCTTTCCACGAAATCGTAACAGGTGAATTGAAATTATTTTATTATGTCGTATTACCTCGTATTATCCGTAAAAACAAACCGATAACATTATAAATTATGATTAAACATGACTACTATGTTGTGAGAAATATAGTAAAAATAAGATCATCCGACAATGTTTGTTAAAGATAAGTGCGATGATGCTTCATCATTATCACAGCTTAGTAATCACTTTATCAGCTGTCATCTAATGCTAACTTACAGCTGATTGACTGCCTCGATCTCAGAGGTTCTTTGTCCTACATACGCAATTTAAGATACAGATGAGGATTAAAGTGCGGGAATGACTATGTTTTTCAGAAATGCCTAAATTTGTATAATCATTATGCCAAATTGAAATACGTAAGATTTCGTTATTGACTTGCGTTATTATCTGTTTGAGTTTTGTTATTGTTATTGTCGGTCACGTAGGCCAGCAAGCGAAAAGCATGCGCGACTGAAACGAAACGATAATGTTAGAAGAGTGGCGGCCGATGTTGGAGTGGGAGAGAGAGGTGGCGTGACAACAAACATGGCGGTGCCGGTTGCCGGTTGGACCGGTTAGCCTGTACCACGTGCGTTTTGCGTCGTGCACCCGTTCCCGTATCTTGTTTGTCAACAAATACCCTGAAGGTCATTCATGGGAGGGTTAAGAAGACAAAGGGTTCCCTGTTTCATAACGTATTTTAAAAATAAAGATTATTATAATACTAATGTGAGTTGGAAGGTGCACGAAAACAGCTTTTTATTTAAGTTCTAAAGATGATGTAATACAGTTGTAATGGGCTTTTTCATTCATACTGGTTTGTTTGTAGATACCTTGAAGATGTAATTGCGTTCTGAACTTATTTATAGAAATAATCTGCAAATATTTATATCTGAAGCAGAATCCCACTTTACAAAAGTAGTGGGATTGTAATGTATTGTAAGGAAGGCAGTTTTGTTTCCAATAAGGTTAGAGGAAAAACTAATATCTACTTTTCTCTCCTTTCTAATAAGAAATAACACCTATAATAATTTTATTTTGTAGTTTTGCCGATATTGAAATCATGTTAACAATGACACAATATATATTCTTACCGGTTAATGATTAATTGACAAATTTGTAAACAATAAAGGAAAAACAATGTTGAATTGAAAAAGATTGCTTACAAATCACTTATTTGTATAGCAAAAACTATTATTAAAGTAAGCATTTATTTTATATAGCAAAATATTAAAAAACGTAGAGATAGTTAATAAACTAAGTGCCAATGTTTATGTCTAGTTTAGACGTCTACGTGGAGAAAAACAATGACAAAAAATATAAACACGTCAGCAGTGCGAAAGAATACGCATGCGCACGAGCGAAAGAGGCCACAACAACGACTCACGGCTTCTGCTAGCAACATAGGTTGAGAGGGGTGAGGATGCGGAACGCGGGGGTTGCGGTGTGTATGTGCGCTGGGCTGAGCCGGCTCTGTACCCGATGTCTTCAGTTGGATTAAAGAACATCAGACGGGCGGGCGTGTGTAGGATGGATCGCTAACGACACCAGCAGTTTTTTTCATTCCGCCTTCTAGCAGTGTTTGTTTATACCTTCCGGCACACTTTCCGTAAATCCTTCTCGACAGTGGTGCTTATTAATTATTTTGGCGTTTATTTTCCATATTACTTTTTTTAACGCTGTTCCGATTTCACGTCGAGAAGGCAGTCGCTACAAGTTTGAAAGCGGCTTTTCAAGAGTAGTACACCTACTCGTTATAATTTTCAATATTGCTGTATCAAGACATCAGTCCATAAAAATGGTGAAGAAGGTTTCTGAAGAGAGTGTAGATAGCGGTAAGTAGACTTTGTTAACACTTCCAAACACACCAAAAAATATTCAAGTCACGCAGGCCACACATACCTACCTACTTCATATGTGATCTTCATACATCTGTCCAACCGGCCTATTGCGTAGTTGAATCTTAAATTTTTATGTTACCCACGGGCCGGTTTGTTTGCGAAATTTGCAAAATCTCGACCATTATATTTGATTTGTTTTTGAAGCCGTACAGCATTACGATAAAATTGCTACCAAGTTAAGACATATTAGACAATAGCCGGTTTGAACATTGTTTCATTCATTCCAGAAGTGCGATGATGTCAATTAATGCTGAAATGTTATGTATGTTACTGTATGAACGATGTGTACTTGCAATTTGATAATTGAATTTTTTGCATAGCGTTACATATATTGCCAAGGTGGAAAGATATAGATTATACAGGTATATTATTATATTACAGGTATTATTTATATTTATATAGATATATATATATTTATATTTATATAGATATTACAGGTATTATTTTATGATGTATTAAATATTTTGATACCGTCAATTGTTATTTTTATTAAAATTAATAAAGTCAACAGTTATATTTATATATTTGGTTCTTTTATTAATTGTCTAATAAGATTTTTATATTATGAATCCGTTATGGATGTTTTTATGTATAAACACATATTTCTAACAATAGATTTATTCATGTTGGTAGTGTTTCACTGACCATACTCAATGTATTGCAATTTATACTTAAAATTTTACGAGCGCTCTGTTACGTGGTTATTACTGCAGTTCAGTTTATTTTACTGCAATCGTTCTCCTCGCTAGCGAAGATTGATTTAAGATAGATTAGGATGATTATAATGTTATTAAACAACTGGAAGACTAACAACGATACCTTTGTAAACTTCATAATATTGTTTCAAATGTCAAAGTTCATGTAAGATGAATCGAGCGTTGACCGGTCGAGTATAGCCAGAACCACCACTCATTTCACAATCCACAATTTCGCAACATCGGCATCTGCTGAATTCGACTAGTTTTAGGTTTATCGTTTAGCAAGAATCTTACATTCAAAATTTACTAGTTTTGTAATCTAATATATAAAATTCTCGTGTCACGGGGTGCGTAATCGAACTACTCCGAAACGGCTTGACCGATTTTGATGAAATTTTTTGTGCTTATCCGGTATCTATGAGAATCGGCCAACATCTTTTTTTCATCCCCCTAAATGTTAGGGGTAGTCCACCCCTAAAATTTTTTTTTTATTTTTTAGACAAAATTTTTAATTTCTATTTTTTTATGATACAACATTAGTAAATACATACAACCCTAAATTTTCAACCCTCTAAGATCAACCCCTATTTTTCCATCGCGATTTTTATTGACCCACCTCTACAACATATATTCCCTTTTATGGCAAAGCAACGTTTGTCCGGTCAGCTAGTAAGTTATAAATTATTACATTAAGTTAATATTTGTGCATTTCTAGATTCAGAATATTTTATTTTTTGCGAATCCAGAAAGTTGCAATTTTACCTGTAAAGTTATCGAAAAGTTGGTCCTGTTGTACGAAATTACGATAACTTAATTCAAAATATGATGTATTACAAATATTAAATTTCAACTAACAACTTCTAACACCAAAGTGGATAATTAATCTTTTACAGTTAACAAAGGAATCCTACTAGGATCAACTGGAGTAAGTAAGTGATTAAATATTGCACCAATTATAAGACCTGGCAATATCACTAATGATTAATGAATGACATAAAATCAGGTAATAAATATAACGGATGGTTATGTAAACTTTGTTAGCAAGTGATTTATGAAAATAAAATTATTTGGATCTGAAAGGACATACAGTAACAGCTAAAAACGCGTCAAAAATCAAATAAGTCTGTTCAGTTTTTGCCATACCTACCTAAATTACTATTATAATAATAGCGGCGTTTAATCACATAATGAATTAGTACAGTTAATAAAAAAATGTTTTTTGGATTATGTGTATAACAAACATTTCCCGCTCTTATAAGGAATAATGATACTTAGTTAATCTCTTGGTTCGAAACATACACAAGTTGTAGAAAAATATACATAAATGTGAAATTATGCCTACTTTTGCTGTGTATATTCTACGGTACATATTTGATTTACTTCGCATTTTCACAACTTGCCTTTATTGGTTGTTTTTGATCCACTGTTTTAAAATCAAATTGTGAAGAATGCGTTTATAATTTTATGCAGTTTCATTACTCTCCACGGTTTCAATTCAACATGGCCGCTGGAGCGCGTCGCCCCACGGCGTTCACGGCCAAGGTCACCTACTAAAACAAAACTGCGCAGCATTCTAGTTGTGCTGAATTTTGTCTGAATTGAATACATATTGAGAATTTTATTATTTTTTGAACATGACAATCGATCGCATCGCACGCTCAAGGTGTATATTATCTGCTATTTCTAACATTTTCATCGTATGATCTGAACTTTGTTTTGATAAATTTTCATCATTGTTCATTATTTGGTTAACCTTGGCATTTAATGACTTTACTTTATGACTTGTATGTGTAAGTAAACTCTTATCTCAAACGGAAAAAATGATAACTGTTTTCAACAATTTTCGGACGCAAATTGTAAATCGAAATTGATACTATATTGGAATTAGCCAATCGTGTCCATTGATTGAGTAAAACGGAGTAACCTTGACCATTGTAGACTTGATGTCAGTTCCAGTGTAATATTAGACTGCTTTCCCTTTTCCTCTTACGTTCCCTTTCGCGCCTCTTGCGAATCGATTTCTGCCACGATAGGCTACATACATATCCTATCCCAAGTTCCTAGTGCTTTCAGATCAAACGTACCTTTATTGACTAAACTGTTGTTCCGTTGCAGTTAAATTTATCAGTGGATAAGCAAATATGCTTGATAGTTAAAATATACATTCGTATCCAATCATTTGTGCCTTTGCTAATAAGCTTGATGTATTCATATTATTTACCGCCACCCATTAATAAATTTGACTTACTGTTTCTCTACCAGAGGGACTCCTCTTTTATTCATCATTGCTCAGCACCGAGGGTTTGATACCATGGAATCACTCCATATAAGATGGTCACATGCTTAATTCACAACTTTTAATGATGAATACTGTTTATGATTAAGTAACAACACATTGTTAAACTTTTCAATATTAGGAGAATGTGATTGCCCACCATTACGGCCAGATGCTGTTTTTGTTAAGACAATTTATTTTTTCCAAAAACTCATATAGGTACGCATCATTAGATAGAGGGGAGTTCAATCAGTGATCAGTGAAAGTAGTTGGTTACGTACTGCACTAGTTATACGTTTAAATGCCCTAGTTGAAGTTTCACCTAGATAATAATCTCGTTGAGTTCGATGCCAGGTCGAGTTGGCAGTTTATTTAACACCACGATTCTGTGCGCAAACGTCGACTTTGATCTTTGCAATAAAATCAAGGTAGTTAACAAGTATTGAGTCGTCATCAGTCTCAGTTCTGCAGATCACCAACAACTGATGCTGCGATTTATTTATCATCTTCCTCTTATATACCCAGTTCCAATCCTCATCAATAAGAATAAAAAAATTGAAATCAAAACTAATTGATAGACAATCAATATAATCATCAATATAAAAAATATATATTATAATTTTATAATTTTTAGTATAAAGATTCGGGATTAAAGTTCTTTTGAGTTATTGTTTTAAATTTCAGTACTCCATACGCGCTGTAACTTTGTTGTTTTTGTTGTTATTAGAAAGTGAGGATTTTAAATAGCTAAGAGGTATAAAATAAAGCATCGTTGGTAGGCCTACAATTGGCAACTAGAGAGCGCATTCGTGTCCGAACGTTTATGCCCACCCACTAGATTAGAAAGTAAACACTGCAGGGCATATTAAAATTGTGGTTATAAAATTAGCTTACAAAGCGTGTTTATGTAGTTCTACAATAAAATCTCATATTTACCCTCAAAGGCGATCAATCCAAATTGATACGAGCATGCATGTATGTAAGTACATCACTTTGCATGATTGCAGTTCTGCATAAATTAATTTGCGAATACATATTTCACAAATTTGATATTTACAATGAGTCGGATCATTAAGTTTCTATACATCCAGATATTGTAATATGTATTACAAATTTGTTCTATTCTTGAGCACAAACAACTCTACGACGATGCATTTCAATGTAATTGTGAAAGTATTTCTCTTATTTGGGTTGTCTATTGTTTTGCCACGACCTAGGATAAACTACCGACAAACTTCGCATGATGTGGTTTTAAATTTTTGTTAAGTAGAAGAGAATCATCAAAAACTCATGATAAACAATATAACTCTAATGTATTTGTGGGGCTGCTGCGAGAGCTGAGGATGATTTACGTAACTGCCACGGTGTGAGACGTGTGCTAGGCCACGTGGAGGCGTGCAGATCGAATCGTCACGCGACGAACATGCGATACTTCAAGACAAGTATAAAATTACTTGGTACCGATATAATATCAAATCTGTTACATTAATTGAAGTCTCTTAACAAATCAGTTTTTATTCGACGTTCATTTCAGTATCGTAGCGGTTTCCAAGCGTGACTTGTTCATTTTACTGTCAACCATCGGTACGACTTAGTTAAATTTTTGACGTCTAAAATTAAATGTATGGCCCAATAACAACGTCAAGCCTGATACGTTGTTTTTCTAACTGAGTTTAAATATCAGTCAATCGGCGAGTCAGTGATTATTAGTTTTAGTAATTCGAAAGTTTCCTTGTTTGTATACACAGCCAATATTTACAAACAAAAGCAGGACATGCTTATTTCAGATTCAGAACAATTTAGCATATAAACAGGAAGTAACTATGTTGAAACGGGTGATTGTATCATGATTGTATACGCAGGCGTGCCTCAACTACGATTGTTGAACTGTTCAGTTATTGCGCATTCTGTTGGTTGTCATGCGTTTTGAGTTGAGGTCATAACGCGCATTTAATGCCTGACTAATATTTTTGCATCGATTATGACAAATAAAGCGAATGAACACGCAAAATAAAATACATTATTTAATGATTTACAGAACGTGCCGATAATAATTAAATTAGAATTGCAGTTGCAAGACTGCTAGTTGCAACCTCACAATAAAGATAAAATAAGCTCAAGCAAATGACTATACTGATCACGTAGACAGTACCGATTCTCATTGCTGAGTCGTCTTGCGTTTTATTCGTTGCTAGTTCCTTTATCTTGATGTGTGTGTCGGCCCCTGGCTGCTAGCTAGACTAGATAAATCCTGATTTTATTGAGACTAAGCTTTCGAAACAATTCTTTGGTTCTCGAGTTCATTTACAAAAACATAGCTTGTTGAGCAAACGTGTTCTTCATTATTTAAGACTAGTTCGGTTTTGTAAAATAGGGGCAAATTGGCTACTTTTTACACCAAGAAACCGAGTGATCGCGTAACGTGGGCGCGTACGCGCAGCGCTGGGTGCGGCCATGTAGGTCGTTGAACCGGCTTTGTTTGCCAGCTCAGCTTGCACACTCACGTCTCACGTCAGAATAATATTATCGATGAAAACCGTCACCAGGCGCCCTGATATGCATACCCTTTGTTTTTAAACATTGGGCCATTAGATAATAGATAGTACTTTCTAAACTAAATGAACCGTTTTGAACGCTGTATATTATAATTAATAGTCTCACACAAAGTGAACTGAGATTTAGCCCTGCATAATCACTAGATTACGAGTTAGGTATCGGCACAAGAGATTGACGTAGTATTTGGCCTTCGTATAGAATACGACATATTGCCATAACACAAATGTACACATTTATTATTATTCATATGTAAATTGGTGTCATACGAAAAATACAATGTTGTACTTACAAGAAATATCATAAACCGACATTATATCCGGTGTAAATACAATATTTAAATTCAAATTAATAATTATTGTAAAGCAAATTCTTGAATATAATAGTTTTTTTCTATTGCTACAGGCGTGGGTCGCTGCAGTAGCCAGTCGGGAAGTGAGAGGGAATCAGACGAGAGTCCGCGCGGGAATGAAGCGTCGGCACCAGTTCCTATTCCCGACAGTGAAGACTTGCAGCGACGCAAGGAGGAGGCGCGCAGGAAGCGCCGTAGGAAGAAGCGCTCAGGGAGCTCCGTTGTCACGTCATGTTTCCAAGGTGAGAATTGACAAATATTGGATTCTACCTACCTACTTGCTTTCTTATCTTAATACAAAGTAAGCAAACGCTATGTTTGCTTAGCGGATATTGTACATGTTTCAGAAACGATGCCTATACGATTTCCAGATATAAGTTTTAACGACTACCTTTAAAATGGCATGCATGCGATAGTTTTGCTACTGATCAGTTTTCCGATTGTATTGGTTTGGTTTATAATCATGTGTTAAATCGTCTAATAAATATGAGTAATTGACGTCAATTTTCAGTAGCTAATATAGTAACTGTTTTGTGTTTGAAGAAAAGCTTCGTGTAAAATATTAATTTGTTTATTTTTAAAATATTATTTTTCATGGTAAATCTAAACGAATTGCATTTAATATAGCGAGACGAAGTTTAAAACGTAATTTTGAATTGTTCACAGACCTCTACAAACTTACGGGTGAGGTTCTAGGCGAGGGCGCGTACGCTTCGGTACAGACGTGCGTAAACATTTATACGGGCCAAGAGTTCGCAGTGAAGATCATCGACAAAGTGCCGGGGCACGCCCGCGCCAGGGTGTTCCGCGAGGTGGAGACTTTCCACTACTGCCAGGGACACCCGAACATAATCCAGCTCATTGAATTCTTTGAGGACACCGACAAGTTCTATCTTGTCTTCGAGAAGGTAAGGCATCCACCTTAAGTAAATTTTATGTTTAGAATGCTTTACATAATACTAACTTTCGTGACGCGAACACTATTTTCTTGAGAGTGATAGGAATCCCGTGTACTTTAAATAGAAAACATTGTTGATACTAGTTAAGATTAGGAATCAGTCATAATATTACTTGTGGGACTATGAACTACCGAGGCCAATTAGACAATAGAGAGATAATGAGGCAGTAGACTCGGGTAATTCTCCTTTAAAATAAATCTCACAGTTTCAATTTCAGATAGTCTTTAAACAGCTTCTTAATTTAGCAAATATTGCAGTCAAGTTATTCACTCGTTTGTTTAATGAAAACCATTTTACGCTGCCTCACTTCGATACGTGTATTGAAGAAAAACGTGACTCATGTGAAAAGAATTTTTGTTTTTCATCAAGCAATATTATTACACCTACTTATTATACTATAGTTTTATTGAACAATATGTGTATGCACATTGTACAGTTCAATTGTCTTTCGTTCAGTGAAAATTATCTTTAATAAAATACGATTCTCAAAAGGCTTAGAAGGAAAACTTATCATACCGATGATTAGAAATATATATTACAATTAAAATCTTGTCATTTTTACTGAACAATTTTTCTACTGATATAAGTAAAAAAAAACAAACTATTTTTCCATTGACTTTCATTTATATTGTATGTTATACCAATTGGTTTACTATTTTATATTCTGCTGGTTATTTCTGACTTGATTTTACTTATGAATCGTCCTATTCATGCAATTGTAACGCATTTAGTGATGACTCATTAAACATGTGCGTTAACTACATGGCCACATATTAACAATAAAAATTAAACGCGATGTTTTGTGTAGGGGCATGTATATACTTGAATAGAAGAATTACTACAAAATTGTGTTCAAATATTATCGTTGGTAACTTTATTAGAATGACACTGTTTGTAATATATGTACTGACAAAGTTAATTAAAGGACAATGCAGAATGCCTATTACTAACTAACCTTTGTCATAGATAAGGAATAATATTGTTACAAGTTAATGGTTTCCGCGGTGTTTATGCACTTTAAACGATTTATTTATCGTGCTCATTTGCGCATTTTCCTACAGATGTTAACACTTTGTAACGTTTACGTATGTTAGTTCAAATAATATTACAATTTCAATGCTAGCCTTCTTTTCTTAATTAAATTCCAACTTATAGGAATATGAAAAGACTTATATATCGTATAATTTCCTAATTGATAGTCGGTTTGCCTGCAAATAGCAACTGGTTGCAAAAACGTCATATCTGATACAGCGCTACTTGCCGTCGCGTTGTTATCTTTTGTAGTCTGTTCCTGTGTGGGTACTTACAAACATATTGAACGATAAACTTCTGAACCATATGTGACTTTACAGAGGTCGGTTTATTTAGAATGTCTGTTTACTGATGTTCGTGATTTATATATTTATTATATGTATAATAATATAAACAACGTATAGATACATATTTAACGAGCAATGACACTGATAAATTATATAGAATATTATGTAGAATTTTTGCACTGTCATTGTTGCACATTTTAGGGTTAGTGTTTAAAATAAAATCCTCTTCCCTGTTGTTGCAGATCAACGGCGGTCAGCTCCTGTCCCGCATACAGGAGCACCATTACTTCTCTGAGCCACAAGCGGCTGAGATCGTTCGTGAGATAGCGAACGCCTTGCACTTTCTTCATGGTAAAGGCGTTGCACACAGGGATCTCAAGCCGGAAAATATATTATGCGTGCATCGCGACAGACTTTGCCCAGTGAAAATTTGTGATTTTGATTTAGGAAGTGGTATAAGTTTTACGTCGAGCCTCGCCAGCCCTCTGGCTACGCCGCAGCTGATGACGCCAGTGAGATTCCCTATCAACTTATTATACATTAGACCTTTAACATTACAGTACGTCATAATTGACTTTTGGCCCAGTGAGTTACGAGTTATTATGACCCTTCATAATTTACATGCAGTTCTATTTCAATACTATAATTATAAATTGTAGTTAATTATCGTCTGGAAAGTTGTTCCAAGTTGTCTAAATTATTCTAGAATTTTAAGAATATAGTCGCATGGTTAGCATTCTATAAAAATAACTTTGGACTATTTAATATGATATTGGCCTATGTCCAGTAGTGGACTATTTGAGGCTGTTGATGTAAACTAATATAGTATACTAATCTATACTAATAAAATTAGTATAGATTAGTATATAGTAGTATATATATAAAGCTGTAGGGTTTTTTTGTTTGAACGCGCTAATCTCAGGAACCGCTGGTCCGATTTGAAAAATTATTTCAGTGTTGGATAGTCCATTTGTCGAGGAAGGCTACAGACTATATATCATCACGCTAGGAGAGAGACCAATAGGAGCGAAGCCCCTGTTTCAAAAACTGGGGAAAATTTTCACGCTACGGGCAATTGGAGACGCAAGTAAGGTTGCGTGGGTCAGCTAGTTTACTATAATAAAGTTGTCGTGCTTAAACTGAAAAAACATTTAATTGAAAAATCCATAGATAAAGTCATCGATAGTAGAAAGTATAGAGTATCTTGTTCATAAGGCACTTAAAATATTATCTATAAATATCGGTAAGATTAAGTTGTTTTTAAATTAATATTTATTTTATAATGTCGTTACAAAGAATAATGGTATGAAATCAATAAATATATTAAGATGTTATTGAATATCATCAGATAAAATGAACAATGAAAAAACACTGTTCGTATAGAAGATATGATAAAATAAACCTTCATATGATTAAATGTCTATCAACAATGACCATGGTCTTAATAATATATTTTAGTTCATAATTGACGATTTTAAATCTAAATAATTTATTTTCGAATACATAGGAACGTGAATCACTTTATTGGAATAAAAACCGGAGATTATTGTTTAATTCGTTATTCTATGACAATGTCAGGAAACGAAAATGTACACAAATGAATTGTTTAATAAAAAATGTGGTCTAAAAATGTTTGACCTATTGACTGGACTTGCAAGAATTATTTTTAAATATAATTAGCTTTTAATAAATGCATATAAAAGAATAACTTTTAATAAATGAGTAAATTATTTTAGGGTTACGTGAAAACAAAATTTAAACCAATAAAATAATGAACGAAATCTGATATGTAAAGCGACAAATACCGTTAGTTGCTAGTTAAACAGAACAGAAACTCGAAGTATTGATTTAATTTTCAAAAGGTCAGTTGTGAATCTATAGATAACAATAATTGATCTTGAAGGCGCTTGAAATAGACCTTGCGTTACACGTTTGTTTAGTGTAATCTAAATCTCGAGTAATCTATTAGACAAATAATCGAACAAAGACCTTCAAGCTAGAGCAAACACCTTGTGCCTAAAATATTTCATATTATGCTCTGCATAATTTAACGTATTCACTTTGAATTTAGTTATTAATTGAATATATTATATCGACAATAACATTCGAAGCTGGTTTCAACCACTTACGATATGGGTAATAATCTGTTTTACTCAACATTTTTCTTTGTATTTACAAAAAAAAAAATGTATTTATATCAGTTGTCTAGTTCCATAACACAAGCTCTCTGCTTAGCTTAGATGTAGGATGGCGCTGTGTGTTAGATGACCGAAAACCTAATTTATTTTGTAAGAGAAAATATAATATTATCAGAAGTAAACTAAGAACAACGTGTGAGTGTGGACAATGATGTGTATTACGGAGAATTATTTTCAGTTCAACGAAGCAACTAAGGAAATTTATATTGTATAAACACAATTTCGATTAATAACACCGTATACTAAACGTAACCAAATTGTTGTTTAAAACATGATTTCTTTTGTCTGCAGGTGGGCAGCGCCGAATTCATGGCACCAGAAGTAGTGTCACTATTTGCGGGCTCGGCAGCAGCGCATTACGATAAGCGTTGTGACCTGTGGTCACTGGGCGTAATCGCCTACATTCTGTTGTGTGGGTACCCACCGTTCAGAGCAGACTGTGGCTCAGATTGTGGTTGGGAACGCGGTGAGAACTGTCGCGCTTGCCAGGAGTTGCTCTTTAACTCGATACAGGTAAGGGTTGAATTCTAATCTTCTACTGAAATTTTAAATTTGTATACAAATAATTCTTGTCTTCATAATGATTTGATTTTTCCAATCTGCCGAATTTAGTCAACCCTTTATACCCAAGTTATGGTCCTTCGAGCTTTATTAAGTATTACTTTTTGATTCTAAAAAAGTTATCGTCATCGTTAAACAGGAGGGTCGCTATTCGTTCCCCGAAGAGGAATGGGCGGACATATCGAGTGAGGCGAAGGAGCTGATAAAACAGCTGTTAGTCCGCGAGGCTTCGCACCGCCTCAGCGCTGAGCGCGTACTGCAGCACCCCTGGCTGCGCCGGGCCGACCCTAGGGCCTTACACCCGCAGCTACAGACCCCTATGAACATTAAACGGTGAGCGACTTCTCTGAAATATTAGTGAAACCGAGCGTCACGAGACGTTCAGTTGAATACATGAGGCAGTAGGCAGTATAATAACGTGCGGTGTCGTGGTCCACAGCAATATGTCAGCGCGCAACCTGTCGAACTTCGCGGAGTCGGCGATGGCGGTGAACCGCGTGATCCAGCAGCACTTCTCCATGAACTACTCGTACATGGACCGCGGCGAGGGCCTGGCGCGGCTGCGCAGCAGCAAGTCGTGCGCGCTGGCGTGCGGCTGCGAGGGCGAGGGGGGCGACGTGGGCGAGGGGGGCGAGCTGGGCGAGCTGGGGCTGTCGCCGCCGGCCGAGTCCTCGCTGCTGCGGCGCCGCGCCGCGCCGGGCGAGCTGCCCGTGCACTAGCCCACATTCCGCTCCGCCCCCGCCCCGCCCCGCCCCGCGCCCCTCACCCGCCAGCCGCCCAGTGACGCCCGCAAGCTTTTATTTGAGCCTTTTAAAGATATATTTTTATGAGTAACAAACGACTGAGTAGATTAATCGATATGTAGTTGAGTGTAGTGGTGCGGGGGCGCGAGCGTCCCCGCGGACCGGCGACGGTCGATAAAAATCGTATTATACCGAGATAGTTGCGCCGATCTACGTACTGTACGTCTGTGTCGATTGGTTTATATTTTTGGATTTATAAAATCCGCGTTTCTAAATTGAGCTTATGTATTTGTGTGATCGCCTTTAAGTTTGTGGCCTATCCTTTGCAATAAATAGAAATTATGTAATTTTTGATGAAGTTTTGGATACTAGTCTGTTATGTGATTGTTTTTGCATTTTTACCAACGATGGAAAACCACATCTCATTAATTAAGATTGAATCAACCATATATTTATGTAAGAGAGTTAAGATGGGCGATATGTGACATTATTCCGAGAGGTGCAAGTGTGTTATAGTCGCTCGTTATAGAACACTATAAATAAGATAATTATTAAGTTGTCGCTCGGTGATGTCCGTTTAAAATGGAGAGGGGCACTTGTGAACTGAACTGAATGAAATGTCATGTATGACTCGTGCTGTGTTGGTACATATGTTAAGTGTTGCATGGAGTTCCATGGGACTGCCATAACTTTGTGATCAGTTTGAATTTGAATACTTTTATATTGCTGAAAGAATGAAGTGTTGAAATAATGTTAAGTGTAGACCTGCTAGACTGTAACTCTGCGTAGTACTACGTTGATTGGAGAAAGATATGCGTAGCACCGATTGTTTGGCCATTGTCGTTTATATTTCACAAATTTTATTATGTTTTATTTTCAAATAAAAATTATAATTATATTAATATTATGTGATTCGGTGGCTTTATCCAATCAATTCAAAACTTACTTACGCAAAACTTTGTTAAAATTTTTGTTTTCGACTAAATCATTGATATGAATTTATCATTGAAATACAGATGTTTGAATTTTTACTATGTCTATGTATTTATTTATTTACTCGTGTACCCTTTTAATGCTTTACCCACAAACTACACGAATATAGAAAGCGGTAATGAAACAACTTGCATTGATAATGCATAACATTGGTACTGGATTTGGTTCAAGATACGGTAAATATGAGTAACAAAAAAATGAAAGTGGATATTCTTACATAAACATTCTCAAAAGTAATAAATAATATTAATAATCTGTAACTGATCTTAGATTTTTTTTACCGAGGATTCAAATAGTATTTTATAGACATACAACGCTAAACATAACACACTGTTACTGAAGTTGTATCTATGTATTTATTTAAATAATTAAATTTGAAATTTTATCCTTCCAACATAACTGGGTTAGATAATATTAACGAAATAAAAGAACTGGTAATAAATGTTTTCTATTACAAATACACAAACAATATGACTCACTTATTAGGGGATCTCCCAAGTCGGACGAATACGACTTCAGCCGTCTAGATATTCCCCAAAAAACAAAACACCATTACGAATAAAAATATAAAAGTAACTAATATAAAAATTGGAAGATATAATGTCAGATCCCTGGCAACAACGCACTTATACCTAGAGCTAACCAACGCACTGGAAGGTATAAAGATTGACATACTAGGACTTTCAGAAATAAGATAAATGAAAGAAAACCTTCTTTTGCTACTTAAGGAAAACAAAGGGAATATGGAGTAGGATTTCTGATAAAAAAATATAGAAAAATAATATAAATTTTACGGGCTTCGAAAAGAGGATTTAGTGGATTAGATAATAGAATACTCGTATATAACGAAGCTAGGTCCGTACGTCAGTAATACTTAATCCTTTCACAGATTTATTAAACTTGGAATCGGATTTAGTACCGTGGCAATGATTTACGTCAGATATTTTAATGCTACATAAAGAAGGAAAGCCACTGGACATCAAGAACTATAGACCAATCACTTTAAAAGCCAATAAAAATAATACTAAATCGTAAAACACAAGAAATTGATAAAGCACAACCGGTAGAGCAGGCTGGCCTTTGTGCAGAATTTAGCACTCTAAATCATTTACAGGCTTTGGAACTAGTGATTGAAAAATACGAAGAATTTAATAAATCTCCTCTCTGTATTTAAATTTTATCGACTACAGCAAAGCATTTGACAGCATAAGCCATAGATCAATATGGCAGTCTCTAGGCAGACTAAATATCTACCCAAAGTATACGAACATCATAAAACACATATTTAACAATAGCACCAGTAACGTAGGATTAGAATCCAGAGGCAAAACAATAAATATAGAAAGAGGAGTCAGACAGACCCTCTGTCTCCAAAGTTATTTATTACTGCGCTAGAAAATATATTCCAAAACATGGACAGGAATACGGCATAATAATATATTACTATTTAAGTCATCTTAAATTAGCTGATGACATAGTTTTACCATCCGAAACAGCAAGCTGTCTACAAGATATGGTCTGCTCCCTGGATGAAGCAAGCTCAACAGTTGTATTGAAAATGAACGCTACAAAAACGAAAATTATGACAAACAGCTTAAAAAAAATTTATTTCGCCAGCGACTTCGCGACTTTAATAAAAGTATCCAAAGATTATAGGAAATAATATGTTGACAGTTACATTTATCTGGTAAACAGATTTCATTTTCCAAGTAGTAGAACGATGAAGAAGTTGAAAGAAGATCAAATTTAAATCCTAAAAGGGGACTATTCGATAACCCTAAAGAAAAATGTGTTAAACACCTTTCTTAGTGTCTAGCTGTCAGACCTGGTTATCGTAAATAACCACAACAAAGAGAGCTATTGCGGAGTATTCTAAACATAAGGAAAATACACAAAGTCCGAAATGAAACCATTAGACAAAAAACTATACTAACAGATGGTCTTACACAAGCTTTAAAACTGGCAATGGGCTGGTCATGTAGCGCGATACTCAAACAGTCAGGCAGATAGTCGATCAAAACTACAGCATAGAAATGGAACAAGAAGAGTATGTAGATCAAAAAGAAGAATATGATATTACAGAAATAGCAGGAAACAAATGGAAAGAACTTGAGGAGGTCTTCACCCAAGAAGGATTTCATATTTCCAAAAATAACTTAGTTATAAGCATCTACTAACACTACTAATATATTTAGAGATTCAAGAAATCAAAATAATTAACATTTACTAACACAATAAACTGGTATGAATAATATGAAAAATAAAGGTGTTTTTAATTTTATTTTATTTTATTATTAGGGGACTAAGAAATTTCTACGTTGTATCGTTAGGTACCATTCGGATTTTTCCTTGGCAAACAAGCATAGAACCAGACCGCTACGACAAGCGGGATATTCGTAGCATACAAACGTAGTCGCTTACAATTCCAGAGGACTCGCTGGCGTCTACGTTGTAAGCTACGGAACATCTACGGAATGTGCACATTGATTGTCAATCGATTTTTTACTAATCTTATTACAATAAAATCGTCTTATTCTACAAACTAATCGTTTTAATAAATCACTTTATCATTTTGTGAATTGACTTGTAAATGCAAAAGATGTGAAAAATTGCCTCAGGTATACAATAAGATTATTAATATTGGCACGTCGAGATATACGGCCAGCGCTTCTGCTATTAAAAAGGCCATTATGTCCGAAACTGTAAAATAAATAGAAATTTATACTAATATTGTAAAGCTGAAGAGTTTGTTTGAACGCGCTAATCTCAGGTACCGTTGGTCCGATTTGAAAAATTCTTGCAGTGTTGGATAGTCCATTTATCGAGGAAGGCTATAGGCTATATATCATCACGCTAAGACGAATAGGAGCGGATCACTAATGAAGAATGTTACAAAAACGGGGGAAAAAGATTACACTAGAGACGTAAACGAGGTTGCGTGCGTCGGCTAATTCACCAAAAGTAAGTACATATAAGGTTTAGTAGTAGTTAGGTCGTTTGTACGTTTCTCAAACGAGACAACACATACCTAGTTGTCTTAAACTTCTTTTTTTTCCATAGTCTGAAAAAGTAAAATTTATAGGATACAATTTATTTTGGACACCACAGTAAAACAGAAGATAATTTTAACACTTTTCTTAAGAATGAAAATATCTTACATTATTGGTTCAGTTCCAGTCAACCTATGGATGAAACAAAAATAGCCATAGGTACAAATACACTGTAAATGTGTATTTATAATTTAATTGCTACGTGTTTTAGTTCTAAGATAAACGCATTGAAGTGTTTGTTAAAGTATTTTTAATAATTACATAACTATAAGTAGCACTTAAAAATTCGTCGTATGCCGTTATTCTAATTGCACGAGGTCTTGCGTAACACGTATCACATTCCTCGGAACGTGAATGTTTCAGTATGAAAGTTTCAGAATGATACTTACGGAGCATATACAGAAGAGGGTCTAAGCGACTGTATACTATGATTTAACCAAGTCCACGAGTGTGTTTTGTGGTCCTGACGTCATTAGAATGGGCGTGGTTTAAGGCAGGTTTTATAGCCACGCTGATCGCTGACAGCTGAAATACATGAATACCAGAAGCATTTTAGAATATTATTCTGTCAGCGTGGATGGTGGTCAACGTTGACGGCCCAGCAGCCGTCAGCGCTGAACGTCGCCCTAGCGTCGACCATCAGTGAGCGTTCTAGTGTCAAACGAACGTACGCCGTCAGCGTGTTCCTATAAACAATCGTGATGTGGACCCAATAGTCCTTGTAGGATTTTTTGACAGTTTTAGGTAGTAGGTATAAAGCAAGAAATTAATGCACTCTGCATTTGTTAGCGGCTGTACTCCGTGGTGTTCAGCACGAGATTGAAACGTTTCGCTCTAAGAAACTAGCTGAGCGGTCAACCTGAGACTAAAACCAACCTAAAGTTAATACACTGTCAGCGCACAGCTACGAATAACATGAACTGTGCCGTGAAATAATGTCAAAATTCGCAAATCTCGGTGTATTTTAATGGTAGCTACCAAGTAGTAAAGGATGTGATGTTTTATTTTCGGCGTGTTATCATCTCTATTCGTGGGTGCCGTAAGAGCCAATTATGGGACCAAACCAAACGACAGGACAATAATACTGCAAAGAGAAGGAAAACTTTAATCAAATCCCATTGAAACCCGTCTGTCCAGCCATGTATAGAATGCCAAAGCTTCCTTAATTAAGAGGGGCCTATATAGCTACTAGTGGACTATTATGAATCGTTAATGGTCATCGGGGCTACGTCCGATCCTACTTCCACGATTTCGAATTGTCCGCTATTGTAGAAAGATATTTGAGAATGCCTACGAAATAGTTTAGTTGCGAAAGTAATTGTAAAAGTAACCCAAATGGCAATTTCATTTACAAGCATATTATAATTATAAAAATTTATAGGTTTCTACTAAATATTCCAAGTCAAAGATTCAAAGTGAAAATAAAATTATCGTGGGAGAGCCACGCTTCGGCATGAACGGGGCGGCTCGACCGGAGTGATACCACGGCTTCACATAAAACCGGTGTGAAACAGTGCTTGCGCTGTGTTTTACGCCTGGTGTTGCGGGTTTTCATGGCCGGCGGTAATCGCTTGATGAAAACCATCCGGCGATACGTCTGCTCGTTTGCCCGACATACCATAAAAAAAAACATTACCCCGAATACCAACATAAAATAAAATAAAAAAAAAATACAATCGTGCGAAACTAGAGAAGAAAAAAAGAAAAAGAATGCAAAAATAAAAAAGGCTATTTACAAAAAATTAGGTGAATTTACATTACATTACAAGCAATTTCACTATGCATAAACTTAATTGGGAATTTGAAAAAAAAAAACTAATGGTTTTTTTATGTATTTTAAAACTTTATTATTAATAATATTGATAAATGACGCAAGAAACTTAAAAAATATTTTTTTCAATAAATTATAAGCAATTAAAATTTCAATAAAAATCACGTGACTATAAACGCATCAGAATTGGTCACCGTCCTTGTGACGTCATAATGTAAAAAAAAATAACAAGATCCGTAAGTTCATCAATCTACTAGGAAATTTATAAACTTTCGTAGGATTCTAAACAGGAGATAAATTGTAATATTTTACGTCCACATTTTCGTAAATTGATAAACTTACTGAACTCACTCGTAAAATAATAAATGCTAGAACATTTGTTGAAGAAGTAAAATTTACCACAGAGCTACGAAAGTTTTATAGTTAGTTTTATAGTAAACTAAATAACCTTTTTTTTTTTAACGTGTTGAACCCTCGGGCTGTCTCCTCGCCGGGGTTTGCGGCGGGGCGGTGTGTCGTAATCGAACCGACTAAAACCACACGGTGTGCCAACTCTGCGCCTGAGAAGGGAGAGGTCCGGGTACTGCAGATATTACACGACCGGACCCCTCCCAGAAACTAAATAAAATAACCTAAGTTTATAAACTTCCTAGTAGATTGATAAAGTTACGGATCTTGTTATTTTCTGGTGACATAGCGACTGCATTTTAGGACGTCACACGCGCTCGGGTTTATTCGGGAGCTGTCGGCGCGTCTTCGGTACTGGATTCAAAACTTAATTTTTATTTTGAAATAACTTTTGAATAAAAATAAAAAAATAGTTTTGTTATAAAACTTATATATGATCTTTCCATTTATCACAAAAAAAATTTTTATTCAAATACATACCCAATTAAAATTGAAATTTAAAATACAACACTTGTAAGTGTTTTATGTCCAAACTTTGATTTTCCAAGGTTTAGAAATTTAAATTAAACTTTTTCTGCACTCTTTTATATTCTTATTTGAAAGGGTGCACTAATTTCTTTCACAATAAAATTTTACTCACGTTTACTTAATTCAATTTCTGGCGCCAAAAATCTACTGTTATTTTTAATTTTTATAGAGTATTCTGAACCATAAACATAACAATTTGTGACGATCCATAAGCCGAGTCTCCATCGAATAAAAGTTAGTCAACGTGTTAGTGACAACGTTTCTGTAATTTCCTTGTGTTGGCTCTGTTTTTGGCGGTAAACATAAAAAAATATGCTTGTTGCAGATATTAATTGGCTCTGTGGAGACGCTTAGTTGGGTAACAAAAATAATCATGACTGACACGTGGACGAACGAATCAATCGAGTTGTTAGTTGATCTATTTCGCATACAAATACGATGAACGTTTCTGATTTGTCCATCATAAATGCGGCCTGCTAACAAATCATCTCTTCTCAAAGCATTTAATAGTTCAATCCCTCCATGTACTTTTCTTCCTTTCAGGGTTGGTCGTATCCAACACATATGCTTTCGTTTATTTTTATATAAAATAATAAATAATGCGGCCGCCGACATAATGTCATCGTCATTCGAAATAAAATCTTATAACCTTATTTTTTGGAATTACTTATAAACTAAGTAACCCACGCAACCTCGTTTGCGTCTTCTATTGCGTTTTTGAAACATTCTTCATTGGTGCTCCGTTCCTATTAGTATTAGCGTGATGATATATAGCCTATAGCCTTCCTCGATAAATGGACTATCCAACACTGAAATATTTTTTTAATTCGAACCAGCGATTTCTGTGATTAGCGCGTTCAAACAAACAAAAATCTCTTCAGCTTTATATATTAGTATAGATATAGATTAAGTTTTATAAATAGTATAGAAATTGATTGATTTAGTCCAAGTCGGGAATAGAACGTGAGACCTCAAGCACAGCGGTCGCATGCGCTACCACTGAGTGAGTCAAAATAAATACATGAAATGTGTAAAATCAAAATATACTCGACTTAGTAAAATTTCTAAATTATAAACAAAATAAAAAAATCGACTAAAGTTTATGTAGACACACAAAGGTTCGCAGCACTAGTTGACGTGATACGTCAAAAAAAATCAATCCAGAGGGCGCTCTAAATCGCTCGGCCACGTAAGTCAGGGTCGTATTTTTCTTCCTTGGATATTTTAATTACAATATTTTACATGCTGTGATAACAAGTGAGAATGGTTTTAGCTATACACAAGTGTCAGTGAAATAATTTTTGTCTCTTCTTTGTCCTGACTGCGGTAAGTAGCGGTGGTCATTTGTGTCCTACCTTTGCCTTTCCGTCATTTTATCAGTGAATTAGCATGTTTTAATGAAATCTTTCTGAATATCTGTATTTCATCAAAATATAAACATCGCATTGCGGTCCTTTAAGCTTTTCATAACTCTTCTTTGGAGATTTTTAATAGAACGCAATTTTGTTTCCAGATTGACAAGCCATGTCCAATTTACCACCAAATCCATACAACAAATTCCCTGGGCCGCCACAAATGAACGCAAATACTGGGCCGCATGTGTTCAATCATAATCAGCCAGTAGGTCAAGTACCACTGAGCCAGTTGCCTCCAGGATATGGAGCAATAAAACAGGATGCAAATTCAAATAGCCCTCTCCACGCAACATCATTGCCCCAGAACAGTGCTCTACAAAATGTGAACAACTATAGTCAGAGTGCAAGCAGTTCTCCTGCGTTCAACCAGTCTGGAATGATGTCACCTGTGCAACATGGACTCCAGTCATCACCTATAAGACCTCCCATGTCAGTTGCCCCTAGTTCTTTGTCAAATCCCCTAATACCGCAGGCTCCCTTGTCATCTTCAAGTCCTAGAACAGTATCTCATACCAATCCTTCTCCAACGCCATACCCTCCTAGCTATCAACCCCACCAGCATCAAATTAATGATAATGCTCCACCTCTTATTCCTTCTAGTCAAAATCAACCTCTTGTAAATGGTCCACATATGTCTCAGCCAGGGCCTCAATTAAATCAAAGACCTGGTTCTTCAGGTTCCTATAGTTCTCCGCCAGGTGGCATGCCACCTGTAAGTAGTAGCTATGGTCCAGGAATGTCAAATGCCCCATATGGGCCACAGTCAGGTGTTATTAATAAACCTCCTGGACCTCCTGTGTCAAGTCAACCACATATGCCTTTCTCTACTCCACCTCTGACTGGTCCCCCTAGACAAAGTCCTGCTGTACATGCATCTACAGTCAGTGGACCTCCTGTTGGAACGCCAGGCTTTAGTGGTCCTCAAACTGGACCACATGTAAGTCCTCCACAACAAGTTGTAATGAATGGACCTCATGCAATTGGCCCTCGATCAATGCCACCATCATCTGAAGCATTGATAGGTCCTCCTAGAGCTGGTGGAGGTGGAATACCTTCTGGTCCCATAGGACCAACAAGTGCAGCAGCAATGATACCACCTTTAAGTGGTCCAACACAGTCATATCCTGGACAGTTTAAAAATGGACCAACTGATCAGCATATGAGCCAACCTGGCCCCTCTGGACTAACGGGACCACCAAATGCGTATGGTACTCATCAAAATCAAGTTCACGGACATCAGGTGCCTCCAACAGGCCAGCAAGGATTACCTCCCATGGGTCATCAAATGGGCCCACCACCGGGGTCTATTCATTCTAGTGGGGTTCCTAAGAGCAATATGCAGAATAGATATCCACAAATGGCTCAAGGAAATTATCTAACTAGTCAACAACAACAACAAATGCAGCAAAATATAATGAAGCAGTTCCCTCAACAGTATGGCACTCAAGCTGTAACCCAGCAGATGGGTCAACTAAGTGTTACAAAACAAGGTTTTGATCAATTGTGGGGTCATCACATGGTAGATCTTCTTCAGTGTAAGAACATACTGCCCGAGTACCCTGAAGACCCACCAGAGATTAAACTTGGACATCAATTTGCTGAAGCACCTAACTGCAGTCCTGAGTAAGTTGTTAAATTTTTTTTATTTTGAGATCATAATTTACCAATATTATCGTGAAGTGGTTGCAGATATTGATGACTGCTTAGTTAAGAGTTTAAATCACAACCAGGATGAAAAATTGGGATGAGCGCTATAATTTACTTTATAAACTGCACGGTTTGCCGAGTGGTTTCAGCGGTCGCCATGCCGCTTGCTACTGCGCCAAGTGTCTTGGGTTCAAATCCCAGGCGGTATAACACTTTGTGTGATCCACGAATTGTTGTCCCGGGTCTGGATGTTCTTTGTGTCTGTTTCATGTATGTTTGTAAGGTCCCCCATGACACAGGATGTTTTTTCCTAATGTGGGAGTGGTATTTATTAAAAAAAAAAAAAGAAAAAGAATTTGTTCAGTGTAAATAGCCATATGGTTTCAGTTAGTAACATATTCTTGAGCAATGTGAGGGCATGCTGCTTGCTCAGTCTGAGGTGTAATCAATTTAGCAGCATATATATTATGTTTATATGTTCTACAATAGTGCCTTAACTGCACCCAATTTTAATAAATAAGGTCTCAATTAGTTTATAATGGTCGGTGTGCCATAAGCTATATAATTTTTTTAGTAATATAGACATAGTGGTGTTAGTGTTTGAAACTTTTGAACCTCACATAATGTGGCCCTTCGTTTCCAAACTAAACGCAGCCTGAATTATCAGTGTAAAAATATTTATGCTAATGAGATTGCTAAACATACTTATATATTTACTAAATATACACATTATTATAGATAAATTACAACAAATGATCATGCTCATCACATATTTGCCATTGCTTAATAGTTAGGATCATTAACCGCTAGGTTAATAGACCAGTTGTTTGTAAAATTGATCTCATTAAATTAGTGTACTTTCCTTCCTTGTGATAATGTTATGAATGAATGAACTTTTTGGTGATGTAATATACAAGCTTTAAATTTAAAAAAAGGTAATAAAATGCAATTATATCCATGTTACATCCTACTTTCTTCATAATGTCATAAATGCGAAAGTTTATCAGCATGCATATATGGATGTTTGTTACTCTTACAGTTATCTTATAGCTTATACATAGCATAGGCTACTATTCACCGTGATAACCTACGTACATGCTCGTGGAGACGTGGGTAAATTTATACTAATATTATAAAGTTGAAGAATTTGTTTGTTTGTTTGAACGCGCTAATCTCAGGAAACACTGGTTCGATTTGAAAAATTCTTTCAGTATTGGATAGTCCATTTATCGAGGTAGGCTATAGGTTATATATCATCACGCTAAGACCAAAAGAATCGGAGCCTCAATGAAAAAAGTTTAAAAAACGGGGGGAAAATTATTACACTACGGGAAATAGTAGACGTAAACGAGGTTGCGAGGGTCAGCTAGTCTAATATAAAAATATTTAAATTACCATAAAACATACATGCAGGGAAACATAGAACCTCCTCCTTTTTTAAAGTCGGTCAAAAAGGACCTCAAGACTGTAAAACAGTGTCGCTAAATTGGAGTTCAATTAGAAGTTGACTTTATAAGATTAACAAATGAGGATAATCGATTTCTTTGTATTAATTGGCCAAAGGTTTAATATTAATGATGACTCATTATTGTTTACAAACAAATAACAAAGGAAATGAATCACCTTATCACAATATGTAATCAGTGTTAAATATTAGCATTATAGTTGCCTGTATCCAGACATTTTGTCAATAGGTTTCCTTATTGATTAATTTATTTATCGAACATGGGAATGTGATGAAGAGGGATAACTGAAATAAAAAAAACAAGGGTTATGAATGAATCTATACATTTTAATGTTATGAATGAACTCTCTTATCTAGTGCACCAGTTTGTATAAAATACAGTCTGAGAATTATATTGACAAAGATATATGATGTACTTATACTATAACTAACAATTGTTTTTCGATTCTATTTGCAAAAACGGTTTAAAACTATATAAACGCACAACTTCACTTTTTGATTTGGACCGCTACCTATGATAATTTGTTTTTAACCATTTCTTATTTGACAGATTTATCATTATTTCTTATCAGAAAAAAAATCTTAGCATTATAGCAGTGTACCCTGCATAAAAAATAGTAATATCAGATCATATAAAATTAATAGGACACCACATATAAAACTTCCCATAGGATTATGATATGCTTTGATCATAATATCATAACTATTATTAAAACTGAAATTTTTACATCAATTATAAGTCAATTCAGTGGTAGTATACAAAATTTTTGGTCCTCATTTTGAACAAGCTTCTACTCTTATGTATCATAAGTAAAATTTTAATGTTAGAGAAATAAATACATATAATTTATATGTATTTATTTCTCTAACATAGTAGGTAACATTAAAATTTTACTTAAATTATATGATATAATTCTGTAGCCTCGTGGGAAATTCACAATTAGGTAATGCTCAAATGCAGATACCTACTCATTATTTATACAAAAACTTGAAAGAATAGGAATTCTACATTAATATCAGCATTAGTCAGATTAAAAAGCAAGTTATTTCGTTTTTATTTAGAACTGCAAACACCACCATATATAAATACACGAATTTGTATGCATTTGATTCAAGTTTTCCTACTCTTTGCAAACCTTTTGTCTTGGAGCTTGCTCCCTTAGTCTGTTCTTATGACACTTAGAAAATGTATATGAGTGGTGATAATCTGTTTGTATTCTAAATGCGTCACCACAACTTACATGTATTCATGCATCTATTTTTATTCCACACACACACTGCATGGTTGGCCTAGTGGTTTAAGCGGTCGCCACGCCGCTTTCTACTGCGATGAGTGTTGTGGGTTCAAATCGCATTTGGGACAACACTGTGATCCACAAATTGTTGTTTGGAGTCTGGGAGTTCTTTGTGTCCGTTTAATATATGTTTGTAAAAATCACACAGGATTTATTCCTAATGCGGGAGAGTTGTCTTTTTTAGATTTAGATAGACACACTCTACAATGACGTATGCTAGACATCCTAGATGATGTGAGTCACCAATTATGGTAACAATTACTCGTCACGATCCCATGACTCAGCATATTTAATCACATTAATCTATCATGTATTACCCAATCTGCACAAACATTGACACAAAAAATTATAGATATCAGAACCCTTGCACAATGATAGTTTAGTATTGCACTATCTGATATGAAGTATGGCTAGCAGTTGCAGGCTGGCAGTTGATACATTTTTTGTAAGGAGGTCGATTAATTTAAACAACTGTAATCTTTATAGTAAGAAGTTTAACATTGAATTTATTATGGACAAAAACTGTTGAGATTTTATAAATATTTTTTTAAATTTGCTACTTTTTTTTTGTAAGAAGGTCAAACCTCTGTGGTAAATTTTATAATATTAGATTTTACAAGAGTAAAATTAGTAAGGACAAAAATGATTGAATATAGTTCCTTAATACATACACTAGCTGTTTGCCCGTAGCGTAACAATTTTCCCGCGTTTTTAAACGTTCTGCATTGGGGTTATGCTCCTATTGGTCTTAGCGTGATGATATATAGTCTATAGCCTTCCTCGATAAATGGACTATCCAAAACTGAAAGAATTTTTCTAATCGAACAAGCTGTTACTGAAATTAGCGCGTTCAAACAAACAAACAAAAACTCTTCAGCTTTATATATTTACTAGCTGACCCTCGCAATCTAGGCCTGTAAAATAGGCATAGTTAATCAGTCCAATGACAATTCATGATTTTAAGGGTATTAATAAAAAGCAGTTTTCATTTTCTTCATTTAACTAAAAATACATTTGCGTAGCTATATCTCGAGTAGAGGACAGAATTCTTAACAACGCTTGTAAGCATATTCATACTGCATGAATTCAATGACTGCACGGTTGCTAGTGGTTTTTGTCCAGTAGTTTTTGAGCCTATTCATTACAAACAAACATACAAACAAAGTGTTCCTCTTCATAATATTAGTGTAGAAAAGTAATTGACTATGGGGGCATATTCTACTTCTATTATCATTACATCGTGAAGGTGCTGCTTTATACTCAGTTCAAATTTTCAATGTTGATTCATCGGACAGTAAAGTTTGTAAACTATGTACTGTACACACGTATAATGAATACCCGGTCACATTTACCTACATGTGTGCGTTACTCTGGTAACTATAATGTTTATATGTGTGTTAATTGTAAGTAATGCTTTTCTGCATAATCTGCTTATATTTTTGCCACTTATTATTGTTCCTGTAATTAAAAGTTCCGGGACCAGCCACTATGTAATATTACTCTGAAGGGGTAACTTCAAATATATACGTGATATATATACAAATATTTAATGTTAATTTTCTTTTACAGAATCTTCAGGAGCACCATCAACCGGATACCGGAGACGAATAATCTTCTCCAGAAGTCAAGACTCCCTCTCGGTATATTAATACATCCATTCAAAGATCTAAATGTGAGTGACCCACTTTATTCATTAACTGAAGCACTTGTAGCATTCATCTCGTGCTGTTTATTTTTTTGTGTATTTGTTAATGGTAATTGTTTTTAAACTGCGGTATGTATAAGATAATGAAGAGACATAAGTCAGGTCTGAATTAAATATTGTTAATATACTATCGACTAACTTGCACCATGGTCCATGAACGACTTTGCCGATAAATCGTTTGAAACCGTCAAAATAAGAATTCCCTCCTTTACTTTGCTCGCTGCACTTAGGACGTTTTATATATTAAGCAAGCTACGTCAGTACTTCGGATATCTATGCAATTATTACCTTATCCTGCTGATACCTTTAATTACGGGGCACATACACGTAGAGCCATGCTTTTTCACACTCTCCACCTCCAGTGACGCATATGGTCACATTTGACCGGAGTGTGATTATATAGTTCATCTGATACCGCCATTAAAATTGCTAAGTGGAAATATTGACTTTTGTTCCTTTTCACCGAGTGAGTGACGGTAAAGCAACTTTAGTGTATATTACCTCCATTTTTGCGACTCTACTCACATTAAAACATACGATAGTGTAGTTCTTCTAAGATAGCCATTCTAAGAAGAACTACGCAGTGCAGTGTAGAGTAGGTTCCTTCCTACACAGTGCAATTCCGATTAAAACAACAGTTTCCATCACCAGTTCCATCATCATCAGTTGTGTTTGTATTTATTGACAAGTACATTTGAGACTATGCGTACCGTTATTCTTTAAACACACTTTCATCATTTGCAAGTTAAATTTTTAGTGTTTTTGGTTGGACTTTTAAGATAAAGTGTGCTGCTTATGTGTGCTATCAAATCATTTATAAGTGCTTAACGTAGCTTAAGTAGTGAATTGCCAAACCACTTCAATGTTTATTGACATCAGTTAATTTTCCTAACATTTAATTGTGTTACTAAAATACCGCGGCAATTTTTTTTCTGTTAAAATCATAAATGACAGCTTCTACACTTCGAAATGCATAATAAAATTTCAATAAATATATATAATAGCGACCCGCCCCGGCTTCGCACGGGTGCAATGCTGATACTAAATACACGTTGTATATAAAACATAGCTGACCCACGCAACCTCGTTTGCGTCTTATATAGCCCGTAGCATGAAAATTTTCGCAAAATAAGTAACTTTTCTGGTTGATTTTTACACCTTGTGTCCGAAAAACCCAAATATCTTACGGAACCCTATTTTTTTCCAAAATAAAATATAGCCTATGTTACTCGCGGATAATGTAGCTTTCGAATGGTGATAGAATTTTTAAAATCGGTCCAGTAGTTTTTGAGCCTATTCATTACAAACATACAAACATACAAAAATAGGTACAAATCTTTCCTCTTTATAATATTAGTATAGATAACTGCATCGACCATTTCTTTTTAATAATTTATAATGTATTTTTTTGTAACAAATTACTAGATTAAGCTAGCGACTGGCTCAACCCGTGTGTTTAACTTGTCTTAATAATTTTTCGCCTTAATGTATAAACTCATAAATTATGTGACTTTCTATCCGTAAAATAATTTTCAAAATCGGTCTAGAGATTACCCCTACAGACTCACAATCTTTATCACTTTATAACATTAGTATAGATTATTATATTTTGCCCGCAACTTTTATTACGTACAAATATGGCGACGAAATTGAAGCACATCTAACGGAGATATGCCGAGTTAAGGAGTACCTGAATATTATTGCAAATAGACTGTTGAGTCTAGAAGTTCATCAACATTATCATCATCTCAGCTGAAAGACGTCCACTGCTGGACATATGGCTCCTGGTGTGGATAGATTTATTGTTTCAAAATTTATAGACTCTCAAATACAGGAATCATTTTTAGTACGTAAGATTATTTTTAAATATAGTACTTTAAAACATACGAAAAATATTTTCACACGACAGCGTTCGTGCTGTTGTGTTTCGTTAGTGAGTGCGAGACCGAAAGCACGCTGATGCAGAAGCGTCACTAGGCCGCCATGGTGAAGGTCACCATGCTGCATTGTTGCAATGTTTGTTAATTTGTATGGTGACCACCACTCTTGGATTCTGCTTATGCTTTCCCTCAGGCAGAGTAGAGTCAGGCGGACTGCATCGGTGGCGCAGTGGTAGTGTATGCAACTGTTGTGCTTGAGATTTCGAGTTCGATTCCCGGGTCGGACAAAAATGTTTGTATGATCTATAAATATATGTTTCGGAGTTTGGGTGTTTTATATGTGTAATACGAGTATGTATGTATTTACAAAAAACAGTAGATGTAATAATATCAGTTGTCTAGTAGGTACCCATAATACAAGCTCTTTTTAGTTTGGGACTAGATGCCATTGAGTGTAAGATGTCTAAAAAAAAAATTGGCCCGGCCTAAGTATGAAATGAAATTTATACTTTAAATGAAAAACATCGTCTAATCCTTGATTTCCTTGATTGGTTAAAACTATTAAATACTGCGGATAAAATAGTGATAAAATAATTGATAAAGATTGCATTAAACAGGTTTCTTTTTATAGACGTTACATATCGAAGTTCCGATATTGACAAATTAACTTTAGGTAACAACAGAATTTACATGTTATCGTGACTGTTTCGTGTTTGGTAATCTGTACATTTACATACATCTACAATTATATGTCTGGACTGACTGATTCTTTTTTTATTTTTTCTTGATACTGGCAAACTGTACCGAAATCGACAATTCTGCCAATGTCAAGTGCGATGAAAATACGTGTGTTAAATAATAATAAAAATTGCAAACATCCAATTTTTTAAAACAGAGACTAGTCCGATGGGATTATTTTTTTACAGCTGATGCTTTTATGTTGTAAGCACCCACTAAGAAAGGATTTTTGGAAATTGCATCCACAATAAAATAAAGGGATTGACAGTTGCATGCATGGAAGCTCGTCATTTTCAAACTTAGAAATAATCACGCCAACGAAGCCGCAGGCAATAGTTAGTGTTAAAAAAGTGCTAGATGAAATGTGACTACTTCCGGGCTTTTGACGTTTTTAAGAACTCCTATGAGTTGAAACGTCATGGGAGTAGGTAGTTTAATTACATTTATATTTGGTGGTTATATTTTATATCGTTGTGTTAATTATCATTTATTTACAATTAAATATTGAAATTTTTTTTAGAATACTTGAATACCACACCATTTCTAATGTTTGAATAAAAATCTTAAATAGATATTTTAGAACTTGAATAAATGTGTAGCTTCTTATTAGTGAAAGAGTTATATAATGTACCTAAGTTGTTCCGAAAATTGAGAGCCACAGAATTAAATACAAACTTTTTTTTCATGAAACTATTTTGGATTGATTAATTTCAAACCTCCAACAACCTCCTTTTTTAATATGTTTAAAGATTATCTGTCACTCTTCTTTTGTTTGCAACAATGGACGTCTCGCGGGCATCTTTTCGTGCTATGATTTTCTATGATTATAAACGAGGGTTTAATGTCAAGGAATCTCAAGAACATTTACAAGCTACTTTTGGGGAGTCTGCTCCTGTGTTAGCAACAATTACTTATTGGTTTCGTGAATTTGGGTCCGTGAGACCAAGATAATGCGCCCCGCTCACACAGCTGCTAGAACTATAGACTTTTTGGTAATTTCGGGGGTACAAATGTTACCAGTTACAGCCCAGATTTATCATCATGCGATTTTTTTTCCCACGTTAAAAAATATTTCGTAGGCGAAAATTTAGTACTGCAGAATTTCGGTACTTATTTTTCGACCTTCCGAAAGACACGTTTTTAAAATGTTTTGAAAGCAAGTTCACTCGAATGCATAAGCGCATTAGGATTGGAGGGGGATATTTTGAAAAGCTGCAACTTTTTTTTGTAACTATTCTAATTATTTTTCATTTCACTAACTATTACAAACTAACATTTAACCGAAAATCATTATCTTTACAACACGTTTTACTGCGCTAATTAATATTTCAATTTTAACAATTTAACCCCTTAAATTACCATAAGAGTAATTTTTGACTGTACATGATCAACATACTGTTTGTTTTGATTGAGCTTCTAGTTCGTAATAGGAAACTTCCTACGCACTCTGTATAACAACCGCATTCCTTCTAAATATATCGCTTTCATATATTACAACAATATTTCTGTACTGTGAACTAAAAATAATCATAGCAAAGTACAACGCAGTCCCTTAAAATACCACACAGTCCAAACAAACGTGTGATTACTGATATCACTGAATCCTGATTTCCATTTATGAATGTGTTTTGTCTAATCTATGTGTATCTATATTACGAATGTAACAATTTAGGTAATAGGGTATTAATCCCGATTAATAATGCAATCGATTTTGGATTAAGGTCGTCAATCACGTAACATCCTACTAATGTTATGAACGCGAAAGTTTGTGAGTATGTAAGTGACTATGTTTGTTGCTCTTTCACGCAAAAAATACTAAATGGATTTTGATAAGACTTTACAATAATATAACTCATACATCAGAATAACACATAGGCTACAATTTATAAAGATATTAGTTTCGCCTCGTGGCGTTGCTCGCGGTTATTGTCGTATCGCGGGTAGCACCGCGGGGTTCAGCTAGTTTTAGTCATATAAACAGATAGGGTCTACGTATTAAAAGTACAAAAAAAAAATTAAGAGAGTTGATATTTCCATAAAGTTAATTTGAGTTTCAGGTATGCGTTTTTTTGTTTATGAACTTCTATAAAACAATATTAAATTATCAGAAATTAGTCTTTATCATATGTCAAACTGCAATATAATGGAACATACGGATACTGAAAAGATGAACTGTCTATTGGTTTGGTTTTCATTTATATGTTTACATTCATTCGTTACTACTATTGAAACTGTCAAATGTTACAACTCGTCTCACCAAGAATGTTATCTTATCACATACTCCATACTTGTAAACTTGCTACTGAGACGCATGGTTTCGAGATTAGATTTAAGGACATTAGAATTGAAAAATTTGTTAGTAGGTATAAAGTTTCCCGCCAGGCCCGAGAACGGGCCAGGTACTCAGGCGGCGACGCGAAGGCGACTCAGGGGTCCTCCATAAGCGTAAGCTTAGGGGTGACAGATGAGGGCATCGAACTTTATGTAGTATTCTACGTTTTTTTTTTTTATTGAATTGTGGGCAAACGAGCACACGTATCACCTGATGGTAAGCGACTACCTCCGCCCATGGACACCCGCAACACCAAAGGCGTCACAAGTGCGTTGCCAACCTTTGGGGGATGGGAAAGAGGATGGTGGAGGGGTCGGGGTATGGGCCTCCGGTATCCTCACTCACTCGGTGAAACACAGCGCAAACGCTATTTCACACCGGTTTTCTGTGAGGCCGTGGTATCACTCCGGTCGAGCCGACCCATTCATGCCGAAGCATAGCTCTCCGTTCGACGTTCGGTCTATGTTATAAATTTAATTTAAAAAAATAAACGCGGCCGTCTTTGGGGGTTGCCTATAGAAATGAAAACTAAATTACTTGTGAATGTTCACCGAAAAGTATACAGTATACATATTAGCTTATGGAAAGCGTTCGGTGACGATGACGCGAGTTCCATCATTTTTGTTCACCCAAAAAGTGCTTGACGCGCCTAAAGAAGTTTTCACTTCACAACAAAGGATGTTAGTGCAAAGCGAATCATCATTTAATATCATGTGATTTATGACCTATTCTGCAACGAGCAAAAGAAAATTTAAATAGAAAAGAACGATTTATTTCTGATATATGATTATACCCCTTTTTTAAAACATACTTACTGTATTGTACAAATATAAGATTTTATTTGACAATGGCATATTATGTATGTATTTTTATTGACTTTCCACACAATATAATACGATGACGTAAATGTGTAATTAAACGCTTCTTTTGTGTGCCATCGATAAACATTGTAAACTATACGTTATGTTGAATGTTAATACAATCTGACTATACCTATGTTTCTTTTCTATTTTAGTAATTTGATTTTATTATTCCCTATTAAAGTTTCGCCGTTGCCTGTCTTTGTCAATCACTAACCGTCCTAAAGACATTGGAACTATTTTTTTTTCAAAGAAAACTATTCTAGTTAATTTTCTGTACCTCTGACAATGTGTAAACACTGTTTATGTTAATCCATCTGTATATGAAGGGAAGTTCGTATAAGCTTAATAAGAGTATTTTAACCGACTTCAAAAAAGAGAAAGTTCTCAATTCGACTGTATTTTTGTTGTTTGTTACCTGAGAACTTTCGACTGGGTAAATCGATTTTAATGATTCTTTTTTTATTTCAAAAATGGTGCTTCCCGTGTGGTTCTATTTCAATTTGGTCCAGTTAAAGTCGTTTTTTATTAATTATTATTACGTAAAGTACTTATCTGTAAGATAAGTGCCAGTGTGTACACTAGTAAAGAATAAAGTTCTCCTGACAGTTTCGCAATTAGTCCACTTTACTGAAGTACATACGTTAGTTAAGATTATAATTTCAAATATCTAATATAGTTTTGTTAATATTACAGCACCTGCCAGTGATACAGTGCACCACGATAGTACGTTGTCGCGCCTGTCGAACCTACATCAATCCCTTCGTGTACTTCGTCGACGCCAAGCGGTGGAAATGTAATCTGTGCTACAGAGTTAATGACTGTGAGTATTTATCTGTATCTACGTATTATATAAAATGTCGGCAATAGGGTCGGCTCAAAGGACCATAATTCGTTTGACTTCTAATTTCGATTCGCGTTTAGTGCAAATTAAATTTGTAATACTTTTAACCACGGCAACGTTCGTTTTATTAAGTAAATTACATCTATATACAGACGACCTCACAAACTGATCCCGTCTGTAATGAACTGATGATTGTGCTGAAAGGATTGACGTAAGCCGTCAACGTCTTACAATAGTACGAGCATTCAATACAAACGATCTTTGATCCCCACAATTGGTTTCCCAATACGCATCGCGAAACGATTTTGTTGATTAGTTTTATCTAGGCTGATATATTTAGATCGTCGAATTAATAATATTATCTTTGATATCACTAAGTATTTATTAATTGTATATACTTGTAACTACTAATTGTCTACCAAGTGCAAAATCATGATCAGCGATAAAGTCGCATTGTATTTTATGTGAATAGTCCAATCATTCACTTGAAATCTATTGCTGTTATTTTGAGCTTTTAAATGATAATAAAAACCTTTTATGCTAACATTTTAACTGGCAATTATGCGTGAGCGCCTACGGGCCGATTAGATCAGTGATATCACAACTGGTGATCAGCAGCCTATTTTGCCAAGTTGGCATTATACAAACGTTATTAGGAAACTAACAAATATATGAGAGTTTCTTCTAAGTTTTTCTACTGATTTATTTCGTTGCGGTTTCCAAGACAGTTTAATTTTTCGGAGATATGCGGAATGCTCAAGACCAGGTCGGTAGGCACTCTTCGGGGAGATCTTCGTTCAGCAGTGGACGGCAATAGACTGAAGTAACAGTAACTTTAAATACAAATTCTATTCCCTTCTTCGCCAGTGCCAGAAGAGTTCCAGTATGATCCAGTAAGCAAGTCATACGGCGACCCGTCTCGTCGGCCAGAGATCAAATCTGCGACAATTGAGTTCATTGCCCCCGGGGAGTACATGCTGCGACCGCCACAACCTGCTGTCTATTTGTTTCTTTTCGACGTCTCACAACTAGCTAGAGAATCGGGTTACTTGCAGGTAATTATATTATTGCCATTTTAATAAATTATTTATTCATTTACTACAATTTGTCATAAATACAATTTAATGATGGTCACACCATCAGTGTTACTATAGAATTAAATAATTAAAATGTTTACCTTGCCTTATTGTTAGGCCTGTATTATTTTACTGAGGCTATAAAATGAAAATATAAAGTATTTAAATAAACAAATTCAAATTATTAGTAGTATTTCAATAAATTATCTCATAGCACACATTGTATTTGATTATTACATAAATATTTCAGGTAGTATGCGATACGCTAAAGACATGTCTAGACGAGCTGCCAGGCGATGCGCGTACGCAAATTGGTTTCATCTGTTACGATGCGCACGTACACTACTACTTTATGAGTGAAGGACTCACCCGGCCTAAGGAAATGACTGTTCTTGATATTGACGGTAAGAAGTTTTATTTTGTAATAAATTAGGACTAGGTCGGAGGGTGATTGTTGTATATTGTTTTTATGGAGTAGGTGGCAAACGAGCAGACGTATCACCTAATGGTAAGCGACACTGGGGGCGTCACAGGTGCGTTGCCGGCCTTTGGGGGATGGGGAGAGGGATTGAGATATGGAGCTCCAGTATCCTCACTCACTCGGTGAAACACAGCGTAAGCGCTATTTCACACTGGTTTTCTGTGAGGCCGTATCACTCCGGTCGAGCCGGCCCATGATTACCGAAGCGTGGCTCCCCCACGGCAAAAATGAATGCAAAATATATTATTAGTGTTCGTCGAAGTTGAGACTGATTCAGGTATAGTAGGTAATAGAGAGTGTGAATATACGTCTTTAACATTTTTCTGCGCTTCAATGTTTTACCGGTGATCAAATATTTCTATATTTAATTTGTTTATCTCATGGGAACAGTTCATGATTTTCGAATGAATATAAGCATGGTAATTCAGGATATCGCCTACCTCCATATTAATTTTTACCGAGGAAGTACCAAAAATAGATGTATCTACATTATCGCAGTGAGCATGGTGAACACCACTTTTGGATTGTAATCATGCTTTCTATTAGACTGAGTAGTATCTTTTAGGCAGCATGTAATAACATAGAAATAACTACCGTATAGTATAGTACTAAGTATGTGAATGGCTCCCCAATACTCAGATAAACCCTAAGAGGTTTCCGTGGATTGGTTTTATGTTTATTTATTGTTGTTGAAGAATATTGGTAACTAAATAAAAGTATAAAATAATTTTAGTTTCGAGTCACTTTAAAGTTATTGCTTATAAATTTTATTTATAATAAATGGGAAGTTCCTGTTACGTCAGGCTCGTAATGTTAAGCGTTTCGGTTAATGAGTATCTTGACACGGTCACAGACGTGTTCCTGCCGTCCCCGGAGGCCCTGCTGGTGAACGTGGGGGAGCGGCGCGAGCTGGTGCGGGAGCTGCTGAGCTCGCTGCCCGCGCGCTACGCGGCGCCAGCCAGCAGCGGCGCGTGCGCATCCGCGCCCACGGCCGCCTGCGCACTCGGCGCCGCGCTACAGGCCGCCTACAAACTCATGGTACGACGATCATCTCACCTCACACACTCCCTAACTACGCGGCGCCGGCCAGCAGCGGCGCGTGCGCATCCGCGCCCACGGCCGCCTGCGCACTCGGCGCCGCGCTACAGGCCGCCTACAAACTCATGGTACGACGATCATCTCACCTCACACACTCCCTAACTACGCGGCGCCGGCCAGCAGCGGCGCGTGCGCATCCGCGCCCACGGCCGCCTGCGCACTCGGCGCCGCGCTACAGGCCGCCTACAAACTCATGGTACGACGATCATCTCACCTCACACACTCCCTAACTACGCGGCGCCGGCCAGCAGCGGCGCGTGCGCATCCGCGCCCACGGCCGCCTGCGCGCTCGGCGCCGCGCTACAGGCCGCCTACAAACTCATGGTACTCATCATCACCTCACACGCTACCTAACTACGCAGAACCTGTACTATGCTAACCAAATTACTGATAATATTCTTATATATTTCAAAATACATACATATCTTAGATAAATCACATATACATAAATACCTACACAAAAAATTATCATGCTCATCACACAAACATTAGTCCTCGGTGAAAATCGAACCCTTGACTTCCGGCAGTGTTGAATAAACGTTTGCAACTCAAGAGCCGCAAGCGCATTGCCGACTTTTAAGGCTTAATGCCTACCACACATTGAAAATAATACAATAAACATAAAGTATAGTAAATAGTTGCTTAAAAAAAATAACAGAAAATCGTTCCATTATGTGTTTCACAAAAGTTCATGTGTAATGTAACAATTAGTTTGTTCACACACACGGACTCAAAATAGAACTAACGACAGTTGTCTGCGTATACACTCAAATTCAAGACAAAAGCTGATACTGTCAGATCACAAACAAATGCATAATATGTTTTCTACCCATATTGCAAGTTCAAAATACCCTAACTTTGGTCCTTCGAGCCAACGAAAGAGAATAAGATATTTTAAGAAAAATACTACTGTCAATCATTAATTAATTTAATGTATGACCGAATTTTTTAATAAGTTGCAATACAATTGGTATTGCAATTTATTGAAGAAAAATGAGTATATGGGAGTACATTTTAAGATGTAATTTATACTTTTAGGCGCCCACTGGAGGACGGATAACAGTATTCCAGACATGTTTACCGAACGTTGGCCCTGGAGCACTGCAGCCTAGGTAACTATAATCGTCTAATTTATTAAATTATTTTTTGGTTTACATCAGTAATTTGCATACGAAGCTTTCGCGCACTCCTGAATTTCATATTTTAAACAACAAAATTTCAACATTTGACTCACAACGCCATCTAGTTTGAAACTAAGCAGAACTTTAACTATGAAAGCTAGATTGACTAATGGAATACCATAGAATGGTTAACATATATTAATTGAAGTATAAATGTTCCAGAGAAGACCCTAACGCGCGATCATCTAAAGACGTGGCCCACTTGAACCCCGCGACGGACTTCTACAAGCGGCTAGCCCTGGACTGCAGCGGGGCTCAGATCGCTGTCGACCTGTTCCTGCTCAACTCGCAGTACGCAGACCTCGCCACGCTCAGTATGTACCTTCTGTACTATTATGTATGTCTGTATGTGTGTGTAATATGTATGTATGTTTATGTATGTGTCCCAACCGTGGGAGACCTATGCTTCGGCATGAATGGGTCGGCTCGACCGGAGCGATACCACGGCCTCACAGAAAACCGGTGTGAAATAGCGTTTGCGCTGTGTTTCACCGAGTGAGTGAGGATACCGGAGGCCCATACCCCAACCCCTCCCCGCATCCCCTTTCCCATCCCCCAAAGGTCGGCAACGCACTTGTGACGCCTTTGGTGTTGCGGGTGTCCATGGGCGGCGGTAATCGCTTACCATCAGGTAATACGTCTGCTCGTTTGCCCACTATTCAATAATAACAAAAAAAAATGTATAAATGTGTCATAGTTGCCTGTAAGATAATGCCTACGGCCGATAAGTAGCTTTAAGTTACCTTTATAAGTAATCTCGTGTATAATAAAGCGATTATTATCACGTACTTCAAAATTATGGGGTTTTGGTAGTTTTCTGTGCCATTAGGAACCCTATACGTATTTTACGGGTTACTACAAAAAGATGCGAGGTTATACCTAATAATAATTATATATAAAGAAAGTTTACTTGTGTACTTACACATTTTTAAAGAATACAATTAGAAAAATATTATAATATTTGCATAAATACCTGTACTTACATAACATATTTATCAATAACAAGTTCAATTTGAAAGTTTAAAACCTAAGCTAAGCAGTAAATAAGAAATTTGTTTCTTAACCTCTCGGGTGCGGCAACACGGATCCATGTTTGTCCCGTCGGTGCGGCACACACGGATCCATGTTTTTCGCAGTTAACTTGCATTTTAATTAATTTTGGGTATTAAAGTTATTATAACGAAGTCTAGAAAGGTTTGTTATGCATTTGCTTTATACGAACAACATTTTAAAACATTCGTTTGTCAAGTGCGCTTCAAGAGCCGTAAAAAAAACGAGTTCCAATTTCAAAGTTGACGATGACGCAACGCGATCTGTCAAGTGCCTCTTAAAACTGATTTTTTGCCGATAAGGTGATTTTGAAGGTAGTTTGTTGTTATATTTTACTTATTATACTTATTTTAGGAACCACTATCAATACGAATTGAGGCATAAATCATGCGTAATTTTGAATTGTGTTACTCAAAAAGTTACCGAGTCTATTACCTATTGAAAAGGGCTTACTCATTTGAAGGTTTTTACGCATTTATTCTTATGTTTTTATTGATAAAATGATATAATTGCGATGAGAATCTTATATAGAATATAGAATAGCAACAAAAATGTGTTAGAAAAGCTAAATATTTAAATAAACACTCATTTTTTGCCTGACGAGCGAAATTAGACGCACACATACAAAGGGCTCCCACGCCATTACTGTTCTACATCATCATCAGCGTATCGTAGTCCACTGCTGGACATAGGCCTCTCCAATAGCACGCCACTTAAAATTGTATATCGCCGTTGATTCGTGTTTGCACGCAGCCTAGCGGGAAGTCCCGGAACTATTAACACCCACACATACACAGTAGTGACGGACAATGAACAAGACGTAAACTGATCTTTGTTTATGTTTTACTAAATTATTTTGTATTGACCATAGACTTTGTGTGTCACATAATGGAACGATCAGTTTGTTCTCTTTAGCATTCAGTCATTTTCATAGAGTTTAGAGAATTCTCAGAACTTAAAAATAATAAATGAAAACTGGTCTAGCAAACGAGTCCTTTTTTTAAATAACTTGATAAATAGGTTGTTTTTTTTATGTATTGTTCCTGTCTTTTGCACTAGTTAACTAAAAAAATAAATTATTTAACTAAAAACACTATTTCTTCATATAAATACTACGTAATTTGGTGTTCGGCGCAAATAATAGTTTGATTGTAAAGTGACAAAATGGCGAATATCTCGACAGCGAAATGTGATTTTTACAAATATGTTTCTCAATGAATTTTTACTGCAGTTATAGTGTTTTTTATATCAGTAGATAGCTTAGTTATCGAACTTTATGAGGATAGTAAGTAAAATGAATAATAAACCACATAAAATATTAAAATCATGTTTATTAACACAATAGGTGCGTAAATTAATACTTGGCTCAATTGTGAGTAAATAATAAAGCGATAACATTAGTTTAGTAATAAAATATGGCATAACCATGTACGCTTGTTATCCATCTTTTGAAAAATAATCACTTTTATAACCACCGAGCATTGTTTTTGAAAAGATTTAATCATTTTCGTACACCATGCACCGTGTTGCAAAATTTTGCAATTTCGCCGCACGGTGCATGTAACCGGAAGTACCCGTTCGCGCATCCGAAAGATTAAATAAGGTACTATAACCTGTCTAAAAGTAATTGATATTCCATCAATGAGATATTAGTAGCCGAGTTTATACAAATATCGTTTTTAAAAACAACAGGATCTTAAATGTCTCGATAATACAATATATTCTACAGTTATACTCATTTGTACTAATTCTACTATTTTAATTTTTAATATATAATTTTTAATACGGGTTTAAGGATAGGTCATTTTATTCTAGAATATCGCAACAAGTTCCATCATGTGCCGACAATCGAGACTAAATTGCATTTGATAACACAATGTCATTAGTATTTTTTATCTGTGGTGCTTCCCGGTTTGAAAAAGTTTTCTGCCTATTTTGACTTCATTTTGTCTCTCGCTTTGCTAAGGGGGGAAGTGCACTTATTATATTTAAAATCTGCTCTAGTTTTCTTCTTATAAATTTCATTTCGAGTTCCAAGACAGTTTAATTTTTCACGGGACTTCCCCCAAGTGTCATAACTCGGTGTGTTCGTGGGTCACTGCTGTTGATCCTGGTGTGCAGGAGTTACAGTGGTGGGTGTGTGTGCGGGATTAGTCCAGCAAAAATAAAATGTCATCAATTTGTGTTGTGTAGGTGGCATGAGCAAGTTCAGTGCGGGTACGGTGTACCACATCCCGCTGTTCCAAGCTTCGCGCCAGTGGCAAGTCGACCAGCTCAACAAAATGTTTACAAGGTATCTCACGAGGAAGATCGGCTTCGAGGCTGTCATGAGAGTACGGTGTACCAGGTATGTGTCAAATTATTTTGTATGTACCGAAGTTGACAAATAATTTATTTAAATTAAACCGAACATACACAGTAATTCACAGAGGAAGCTGTGGCTAAGTAGTAAATGTGTAAATTATTACATTGCAAAGTTAAACCTTAATAGCTAGATCACTATGGATGGGTGAAATTTTCGGTTCCACCAACTTTTAGGGGCTACCTAAGTGCTTCGGCGTTTCTTAAATTTAGGGGCTCGGATGTTGACTACCTAACCAACCCCTAACAAGGTGACAAATAAATTTTAAGCATGTTTTGCCTAAAATTATTGAAATTAAGGAGTTACGGGGTGTTTCATAAAATAAATAATCCTTGTTTATTCAATACATCGAGACTACACCGTGATAAACCAGCTTTACAAAATATGGCGATAAGGATTTTGTTACAACATTTAGGTTAACCATTCAGCTGCATCAGGGAAGCACTCCAGTATCATGGGATGCCAGAGTACCTGAGGCGGCTGGTGGCAGACTATTTGGAGGAGCGTACCGTTGTGTACGAGGATCGAGATGGCGTCTTTAGACGGCGACCCATGTCGTGCGGCGTTCCGCAGGGGTCTGTCCTCGGACCACTCCTGTGGAACGTGGGGTACGACTGGGTCCTTCAAAGTCGTCTGCCCCCCGGGCTAGGCGTAATTTGTTACGCCGATGACACACTTGTCACAGCCCGGGGGGCTAATTTCCAAGAGGCGGCGCGCCTGGCCACCAGGGGTGTCTCTCTGGTGGTTGGGCGCATAGAGGCGCTGGGCTTACGGGTGGCCCTTGACAAGACGGAGGCCCTACTTTTCCATGGGTCCCGTCGTGGTCCACCCCCCGGCGCCTCAATCGAAGTCAACTCGGTCCTCGTACCGGTTCGGGCCCAGATGAGGTATCTGGGCCTGATCCTCGACGGTAGGTGGCTCTTCGACGAGCACTTCCGACAGCTTTCCCCAAAGCTGACCGCCCAGAATAAGGCTCGCCTCTGGCGGCCTCAGACGGTATTGGCGGTCAGAGCCATACGCGGATACCGCACCGTGTCGACGGAGGCGGCGTGCGCCTTGGCTGGAACACCCCCGTGGGATTTGGAGGCGGAAGTGCTCGCCGAAGTTTATCGGCGAGCGGCTGAATATCGGGCGGAGAACGGGTATCGTCCTCCGCCCGAAGAGGTACGCAATTGGCGTGAAGCCGCTCGCCGAGCCACGATGGCTCGTTGGTCTTCCCGGCTGGAGGCTTTGCCACCGTGGAGGCGCTCCAGCCGGTCATCCTCGAGTGGGCAGGGCGGCAGCACGGGACTCTTTCCTTCCGACTGACGCAGGTGCTTTCCGGGCACGGTTGCTTCGGGAAGTACCTGCACTCGGTCGCTAGGAGGGAACTGAGTCCCGCCTGCCACCACTGCGACTGCAGTGAGGACTCGGCCCAGCATACGCTGGAGTTCTGCCCCGCTTGGGCGGATCAGCGCCGGGCCCTCACTGCAGTCATCGGAGGAGATCTGTCGCTACCGGCCGTCGTACTGTCCATGGCCGGTAGCGACAGCAATTTTACCGCGGTCGCGACCTTCTGCGAAGAAGAAATTTCGCAGAAGGAGGCGGCGGAGAAGGCCCGAGAGGACGACGTTCACTCGGTCCCGATCCGCCGCCGGCGCACGGGGCGGCGGAGGCGCGCATACCAGCGCCTCATGCCGCCCTGAGTGTGGCCGCGGATGGACGGGATGGGTTTTCCCCTCCATCCGCATTACAGGCCAACCGCGAGGGGGCAACGTACGCGTGGTCCGTGCGTCGCCTAAATTGAGATTTTTTAGTAGAAGAAGGTGCCCGCTTCAGTGCGTGCAGGCGCTGGGAGGGGTCCGGCGTGTTAATAAATGCAGTACCCGGACCCCTCCCTTCTCAGGCGCAGAGTTGGCACACCGTGTGGTTTTAGTCGGTTCGATTCCGACACACCGCCCCGCCGCAAACCCCGGCGGGGTGACGGCCCGAGGGGGTTTCCACACTTAAAAAAAAAAAATAAGGATTGTTATTTTGTCATTAAAATAAAATTGAACAAATATTGGAATATCCTTAAAAAAAGGTAATATTATTATTTTATAACAATATTTCCGCTTTTTTTGTAAAATTTTGTATTTTTAATAAGTTATTACGTTTTACTAATTAAGTTTTGTGAAGTGCAATAATTAATTTATAACTTCAACGGCTCGCAGTCGATGTGCCACATAGTTTAAGTTTATTTTTTTTATAAATTTTTAGTTTAAAAGATATTTAAAAGGACTTAAATTACAAAAAAAATGGTGATTTAATTTTTATATTAAGCAAAAGTATATTCTATTTCGTATTACATGTTTATTAATTAGTAGTAATAACCAATTTAATATTTTCGGAAAAAGACGATCAATATACACTTGCTCACGTTTACGGTTTTCGAAATCACTACAAAATAGGAGACCCTTAGTTAGGTGTCACTTAGCATGATAAAAATGAAATAAGATATATATTTAGGAGCTACCTGCGTTAGGGAGTTCCTAGTTAAGAGATGGCTTAAGTATAGTTGATGAAAATGCGCATTAGAAAAACAACAGTATATCAAAACTTTGATATCGTCTCTAGGAAAAAATAAAAAAAAGATTTGACTTAATTTAAGTAAAACAATTTTGTTAATAGAACGGCCGGTCAAATGCCAAATAGTTTAAGATTTGAAGTCTGTCTAATTTATGTTAAAAAGCTGAATCTCAATTTCTTGCAATAAAATTACTGTTGAAATCCACATCGAGCTTAAGATTTATTGAAATTATTCGGACCATTTGAATGTCGAAGTCCACCGTTACAATTTAATTTAATTTAAATGAATCTCTTTACTTTAAATGAAAAATACAACACGGAAAATGTCATTGCTTGTATAAACATAACATTTATTTATTGTGTAGGGGTATAGCGATCCACACGTTCCACGGCAACTTCTTCGTCCGCTCGACGGACCTGCTGTCGCTGCCCAACGTGTCGCCCGACGCGGCCTTCGGCATGCAGCTCACCATCGAGGAGTCGCTCTCCGACCTGCAGCAGGTCTGCTTCCAGGCCGCCCTGCTCTACACTAGCAGCAAAGGTAAACAATATCTATTTTCTTTATAACCGCTTAAAAACACTAGCTTTTTAAAATTCTCGAAATTTCTCTACGATGATATAAATGTATATGTATTTTTGAAGTTATACTTCTTTTGGCGCGATGGAGAAAAATGATGAGAGTGAATTTGTACGATGCGCGCGCACACCGACAACTGAATTCTACATCGTGAAGTTAGTTCTAGGTGGCATGAACATCGATAACTATGTCCAAGTTGTATATTCTAGTATTTTTATATTTAGAACACGTGTTTCGTAACAGTACAATTAAACAGTGTGAATAAATAAATATTATTTATTTAAATAAAATCTTTTTGATTAATTTTAATATTTATCGTTAATCACTACTGCATTTTAGTAATTTTTTTTCCATACGCCAAAGAAGTATAACTTCTAACGCGTGTACATAAGTACACACATTTTTTTTTTATGTATGGGCCTGTCAAAGTGACTCTGCTCTGCCTGATGGAAAGCATGAGCAGAATCCAAGAGTGGTGGTCACCATACTCATAGCGAATGCAGACAATGCAAGAATGCGGCATGGCGGCCTAGTGACCTTCCGGTCTCGCACTCACTAACGATACTCACCACGACAGCACGAACGCTGTCATTTTACAGTGACCTTTTGTGCGAGGATAGTATCACCCCAGTCGAGCCGGCCTAACCTTTCGGTTTCCTATTATAATCTTGTGAAAAATATTACTTTCTAGAGCAGTTCTAAAATAGTGTAAATTCAAATGAGGTCATGATTGTGTATTGCAGGTGAAAGGCGGATACGAGTGCATACGATGGCTCTGCCGCTAGCGAGCAATTTGACTGATGTCTTGCACTCGGCTGATCAACAATGTATTATAGGACTACTTAGTAAAATGGGTGAGTCTTGTTACATACTGATTTGATAAGTACTGATTATCTAAGATAACTCAAACTTGCACATGTTTTTAAAATAATCTCTAGTTTTGAATGTTTTTACAAAGTTATCGTTTTTTTTTCATTGCTTGCAATAATGAAACTACATATTATTTAGCCTGTCCTATTGTTTTTTGTTCATTTAAGATTTTTTATTAAAGCGTGTCTCATGCTCCTAAAAATAACAAAACATGATAACTAAACTTGTTAGCAAAACATTGAAATCTCGTGCGACTTTAAAACAGTATTATCTAACTGCTACTCGACAAAATGACTTCGGACGAAGAAGATATACTTGATGTTGCCACCTCGAGACACCAATTAATTTCGAGTTTGACCTTATCTACAACGAGGTATTTTTAATATTTACGAAGAATTACAAGTAGTAGTAGGAAGATCGATTTGGACTGAAATCTTTTTTCGTTGCTCAGAAAATGCAAATCAGAAAAAACGATATGCACAACCTCAATGTTCGCAAGCAACTATGAAATGAAATTGGCCCTCCCCCCGCATGTGATCGCGGGGGATGTTTTCCGTGCACTTCGGATAACATGTAGGCCACGCCCATATTTTGTTAGATGTTTGATGTTATAGTCCGGCCACTCAGAGAATGCGTTTCTGACACTTGTAAATTCGTCATGAGTAGTGATGTACCATGAATATCATTAATAATATTTGGTAACAGTATTTATAGCATTCATTATGCATAATTATTCAATTTAGATATATTTTATATTTCAAACACAATATTAACAAAATTGTTCATGGATAAATTAAATTTAATCGTAATTTCTGGATGAAACCAAGGGAAAGAAAATAAAAATACTGTATTTATTGAAAAATATATATTATGAAATACATAGTTTTAAGATTTCAATAATGTCAAATCAAAATTTAATCCGACTCCGATTTGCTTGAGGACTCGCTGTCATCTTCACCAACATGTATTATCACGTTATTATCAATCATGGTGTCTATACGAATTTCGCGGTCAAAGTCATCAAATATCATTTTTTTAGTTTTTTCAACCACCTTCATCCAGTCATCTCGTGTGACTTTTTCGCATGCTTCTTTTAAAAGCGTCTTCATCTTTTTTATGCCATATGGTGGAGAAGTATTATGGCGGGCTGCATAACCTTTAATTTGAGCCCAGATTAGCTCTATAGCATTGTACTGGCAGTGATATGGAGGAATTCGGAGAACGCGATGACCGTACTCCAGAGCCAGCTCATATATTTCGTATCAAATATTTGATAGTTTATGGTCGTTGACTAATTTCATCAGCTCAGCTTTTAGCATTGACATATTTGCGTCAATGCCACTTCTTTGCAGCCAAGCCACCAATTCCTCTTTTCTATTAGCTTGAGTAGGTGCTTTATTTATTTGCACCGAATGATAAGGGGCGTTATCCATTATTATAACTGAAGGCTCTGGAAGGGCAGGTAGCAACACATCCTTGAATACAGCCGCATTCATTTCTTCGTGGTAGTCAGTAGTAGTTTTTGACTCAAATGCTAATAAACCATTTTCTACAAAACCATACTTCGCACAACCAGCGTGACATATTATGAGACGTGCTCCTTTACCGATTGGCACTTTCGACGTCGACGCTTGAGTGTCATCTGTCTAAGAACGAGAAAGCTCGTGATTTGTGTTCAGCCATGTCTCGTCAATGAAAACGACATTGTCCCAATTATCATTTTTTTTTTGCTTCTCTTAGAAAAGTAATTCTTTTTACCAAAAATGTAAAGGGATAAAAATAGTTTTTCATTTATTTTTAATTCAGCTGACTGATATCACGACAATTATTTTCATAAGTTTGGTTTGGTCGTACCTATATCGTATTATAAACTATATTAAATATGTATTAAGTACATTATACACACTCTCGAATAATTTCTCCGATGTCCCCAGGAACTTTAATGTCGTTCGTATAAATGCCCTAAGCATTTCGGCACATTTCCCTGAAATGGTGACAACATTCGACTGTACGACATCCTTACATACTTTGTAACTCATCTTGTTCTACTGTTTTTTTCTGGATTGGATGGATAAATAAAATTATATATTATAAAATTAGAACGTTTCATTTAACAATATATCGACCGACAGAATATATTACGATTCCAAAAATACTCAGTTACAATTCAGTATTATTTTGTCTCATCACTACAAAAACAAACTATTGACATAACCTTAAAACAGCGCAGATTGACGTCGTTAGACTTTTAAAAATTATTGTTCTTAAATTAATTAATTGATTAATTGTTAATAAGTTTAGCCCAAAATAAAACATTTATTGTACATTGGCATGATTATTAAATTTTTAATGTTATTACTCATTATTAAGGTTAATAAAAGATATTTAAAATTTTGCATAAATTGTACGCCAGTTCAAAGTTACATCGCTCATTGGATCAGGACCTGTCAGAAACGCATTCTCTCAGTGGCCAGACTATAGTATACACAAAACAGTGTTGCAGGAGACCCGGCTTTAGTGCTAATTTTGTTGTTCAAAAACACAAAACAAACACAAAACAAAACTATTATAAATGAGTATTGTCCTGTCCAATGAAGTTCACACTAAAAATAGACGTTATCTAAATATGTATATATTTAAATACAATTTTGCAAATAGCTTGAACTTTGAGAAGAATAGAGGATAATTTAATAGAAATTTAAGTGACGTGACGTAACAACAGAATTAGCACAATTGTCTTCGACAATGATATCGGTTATTTATAAGATGTTTGTCTGTGATCGTTAGCGGTGGACCGGTGCCAAACGGCGTCGATGAGCGAGGCTCGCGAGGCCGTGATGAACGTGGCGGTGGACGCGCTGTCCGCCTTCCGCCTGTCGCAGAACCTGCCGGCCGGACAGCTCAGCAGCGCTCTGCACGCGCCCACTTCGCTACGGCTCTTGCCGCTCTACCTGCTCGCACTGCTCAAGAGGGTAAGTGCACTATCCTCGCAGAACATTATTTTAAAATACATACAATTGTCGTCGAATAGGTTAGCTCGTGTAGGTAAACATACATTTGATCAGTCATAGGATCAAGAATAAAATGAATGAAAATTAATTCGACCACAATTCATTTTCTTGCTTGCTTTCTTTTTTAGTTTTTTTTTTACATTCCTTGTACCAAACTTTATATTTATAATACTAGATAGTGAGATCAGTAGACGATGATGCCGGAGCGATATTTTGACGCTCATAAATTGTAAATATTATTGTTTAAGATTTTTTTTATTTTTAAGTGTAGAAATTAAATTTTAATATAGACATTAGGGGGCGTTCATAAAATACGTGAGATGTTTAAGGGGGGGAGGGGGTCGAGTCAAATCTCATTTAATCTTACTTTGGAGAGGGTCCCCCCTCTCCAAAGTAAGATTAAATGAGGTCGCGGCAAATATCACGCAATTTTTTTTCAATCACAGTAGTTACGATTTAAGTATTCTATTGTTATTTTATTATTAGCTAATTTTCCTTTTACAATAATAATCCAACGCGTTTACGTAAGAAACCCACATTTTGAAAAATCTCACGTGAGATTGGAGAATGGGGGAGGGGTTGAATAAAATCTCACGACGTCTCTCCTAAAATTTAAGAAAACACCTAACGTAATTTATGGACGCCCCCATATGACATGTCTAAGTTCAGGATTAGTATTCGGTCGATAATGATTGTATTCGTTCGATCGCAGAAAGCTTTCCGAACGGGTACGTCGACGCGCCTGGACGACCGCGTGGCGGACATGTGCGAGCTGAAGAGCGCGGCGCTGGCGCAGCTGATGCGCGGCGTGTACCCGCACCTGTTCGACGTCAGCGCGCTGGCCGCGCACACGCCCAGCGACGCGCCGCCCGACGAGGACTGCGCGCCCGACCCGCCGCAGCTGCAGCTCTCCGCCGAGAGGTAACCGATCGCCCACTCACATATGCATTTAGCCATGACGTCACGTTCGAGCCGAACCTGCCCTCGCTCGTGGCGCCCGCTATAGGTCGACCGTTTATCTGAGTCCTCGCCTGCGCGGTAACAGGGGCGCGGGGGTATGACGACGGGCGAATTTTTGTAACTCACTTAGCGCCCCGCCCCCCGCACCTGTCTCAGTCCCCTTTGTCGTCGTACCCCCGCGCCCCTGTTACCGCGGAGGGACTCAGTTAAACGGTCGGCCTATAGGCTCGACTGCGCTACGCCTTCAAGTGTACGCATGAGATTTCATTGGTAATCAAAATGTCGGATAACGAAGTCGCGTTTCTGGGTTCTGTAATTTTACCATACTATTCCCTACTCCAGATGTTTAAACTTGAACGAAAATGGAATTAGTGTGGTTCATCGTCAATAGTCATTTCTTTATGCTTTTCAATGCACAACAGAGTTTTATTCTGGTCCTAATTCATTTCAAATGCTAGTCAATGACACTTCACACAAATTGTGATTGATAAATACGCTCGCGACGACGCGACGCTTAGAGTTATACTGACCTAATATTAAGGTAGGTCCTCGTAGCGAGCGGATCGATGGATCGTAGAGGTTACCATACTCATTGCAGACTATGCAGCATGGTGACCCTATGGCGGCCTATTGAAATGTTTCTGCATCATTGTGCCTCCGATTTCTCCGACGAAGCACGAATACTGTCTTTTTAGGTTGATCTTCTGTGAGGATTAGTATCGCTCTGGTCGAGCCAGCTCCTTCGTAATAAAATCAGCATGGCTCTAATACCTAGAGGTTCTGTTTATCTGTTACGGCTAAATCGTTGCATCGATTTCATGGCTAGGGTACTTTACACATTAAACATACACTCAGTCAAAACTGCGAGTAAAAGCTAGTCATGGAGTAAAGTCATAGTCACCTGAGATTAATCTCATGATTTTTACTATGTAGATTGATTTTAAATTATGCTTGAAAGTCCTCTCTTACCTATTTTATTATTATATTATTTAACAGTTTTAAACTAGCTTTTGTCAGAAAAACCGAGTAGAAAATATGAATTGATTTAATGTGTGCTGTTTGGGTTTACGGCAGGATAAACTCGACGGGCGCGTACCTGCTGGACACGGGCGAGAGCATGATCATCTACGTGTGCCACCGCGCCAGCGCCGCCTTCCTGTCGGACACGTTCGGCGTCACGGCCTTCAGCCAGCTGCCGGACGAGGCGCGCGTCCTGCCCCGCACCGACTCGCCCGGCAACGCGCTGCTGCACGAGTTCATCGACAAGCTCAACGACGACCGGCCCTACGCTGCTGATATACTCGTGCTCAGGTACGTACCCTCTCGCCCCGTCTCGTGCCCCCTCGCCCTGTCTCCTGACCCCTCGCCCCGTCTAAGGCCCCCTCGCCCCGCTCGTGCCCCCTCGCCCCGTCTCGTGCCCCCTCGCCCTGTCTCCTGACCCCTCGCCCCGTCTCGTGCCCCCTCTCCCCGCTCGTGCCCCCTCGCCCCGTCTCGTGCCTCCTCGCCCTGTCTCGTGCCCCCTCGCCCCGTCTCGTGCCCCCTCGCCCTGTCTCCTGACCCCTCGCCCCGTCTCGTGCCCCCTCTCCCCGCTCGTGCCCCCTCGCCCCGTCTCGTGCCTCCTCGCCCTGTCTCGTGCCCCCTCGCCCCGTCTCGTGCCCCCTCGCCCTGTTTCGTGCCCCCTCGCCCTGTTTCGTGCCCCCTCGCCCCGTCACGTCCCCCTTTCACCCCGTCTCGCCCAAAAACATTTAGTCATAAATATTCCATTACTGGTCGTAGACTTTTTCTTTATTCATTACCACGATGACCAGACGAGTAGGTATAGGGCAAACCCTATACCTACTCGTCTGGTCAAGGTAAAGTTGACATAAATGTCAACTTTACCGTCCCATTGCATGCTGTTATCCCTTGTGTCTTGATGAATGCCCTATGAAATATGAGATAATTTCTAGCATATTCACTGTTGCGTTTGTTTCCATTGTTTTTCGTTTTATTACTATATGAACGTTTTATCTTTTGATAGTAACATACATTTGCGTTTATGTTACTCTATGTATGTACATAAAAACTAACTATTGCTTTATCTCTCCTACAGAGACAACTCGCCAAACCGAACGTTATTCACAGAACGTCTAATCGAAGACCGAGTGGAGTCCTCATTCTCGTACTACGAGTTTTTACAACACGTCAAAAACCAAGTGAAATGAGAAAAGAGTGACAACAAAGTGACTATTAGACGGGACCAGGTGTCCCAAGTGATCGGACGAAGTAATCGATGTGTTAGCTAATAAAGTGAGTAGCGGTCGCACCGCGAGATACGACACTGCTCCACTACATATACACACTTTTTGTTAGCACTTCTGGTTTTCGAGTTTTGAAAACTGGCAGTTGACTGTCAAACGAAATTTTTATTTTAAATATCACCCATAAACAATAATGGTTTTTTTATTCTCTAATAAAGAGTATTTAATACATTGTTGCGGATGTAGGTCACACTTGTATATACAAATAGTTTCATTAGGAGCATGAACTAATGTGGACTTTAACGGTTCGGTGACCAGGTTAATTGAATGCTAATGAACCAATGTTCATTAGTAATACAATTTCAAAGGGTTTAGTTGATTCGCAACTTGCTAGAGATAAACTTTGTGTGTCATCTGTGTATATCTGTCATTAAAATTGCTTCAAGAATATATAGACTTTAGTACACTAACTTGTTACTAAGTCACTACTTTTAACTAACTTTTGCAGTAATCTATTGTTTATACGCACTTGCAAACTTATATTTATTACTATAGGCTGAATAAATTTTTGAAACACAATATAAAAAAGAATTATTTTCCTATGCACTGCAGAAGTCGTCACAATTTTTCTGGCTTAGCTCATTTCATTGTAATGTAAGGAAAAAAACGAGGCTATAAATTATAATATTTATTTTGAAAAGGCATACAATATATATATATTATGTAAATATTTAGTTATTTCTATGTGGTGACTGTTTTCATGTCGTGCCCTATGTGTAATACGCTTGATCTGTGTTCTGGTAACTAGACAATAAAAGTAGGCATTAAAAAAGTATTAGTTATGTCTAAAGCAAGGTTATTTATGTCGTTGCGTATAATTGTGTATTTTAAATCAATCTGAAATATTTAATTTTTTGAATGAATGAAGTAATTCTGGGTAACACATCATTCCCCACAATATTTATTGTTAAAAAAAAATGCATTTTAAAATAGCGATACTCTTCTACCTCTCATTGTGGCACACTAGTTGCATTGATAAGAAATGAAGAACAAAACTGACACAAGCAATTTATAATAACAATCTTTGAATCGGGTTATATATAGTGTCAAAATTTGAGCTCAAATCGGTGCAGTATTTTCTGGACATCTAAAGCGTAACAAACCAACTTAGCATTTTTATATTTATGTACTCAGATTGCATCCATCTTTAAATTTTTCACAAAAGTGATTTATACAAAAGGTTTGGTGTGCAAAAGGTTCCTGTTGGTCTTGTGAATATATACGGAATTCGAAACTCATGTTGATTTGATTATCGAATTCAGTATACCGACCAACAAGAATATATTTTATATACTTATGTAACGTAGTTATTTTCTTGGTACAAATTTACACAGTTAGATGCTTTTATGTGACAGAAATACTTAGATGCCCCTAAACAAACATATTATTACACTTTTTATTCTATAAACGACAATGTTAAACCTGGAATAAATTATGTGAACTCGACTCGACCAGAAGCGCTAGTTATTGTAAATATAATATAAAAGTGTCGTTGTTGGACCGTACTGATGTAGAGCACGAGGTCTGCGTTATTGTTTGTTATAGTCTCACAATAAATATACTACAAGCCTGTTACATGAATTAATTTTAACAAATAAAATATGAGACTAAATGTATAGCTTCATTTTTTTCGCATTGACTTACTGAATTTGTAACTTTGAAAGTGTACGCTAGGGGGAGGGAGTTTTGTATGATTCTGAGTGCCTAGTGTGAGTTAGTTTGCACAAAAAGTTGCTTTCGATAGAGAGCAAGTTTAGCGTTGTCAGTACGGGTCAATCGGAACGCTAAACGCAATCACCGTAAAGCGCTACTAGAGCACGTGTTTCCCTCCCAATACGATGAAAAACCATCTCACTAGGCCGTTGATAGTGTGGGTCACACACATATTGTAGTTGTAGTACATTTGTCTTTCGCGATAGGATGGGTGACCAACACTCTTGGACGAATACGAGTACACTGCTCATGCTCTCCATAATAGTACAGTCATATTGGAAGAGAAACGAAAAAATAAGATCCAATAGATGTGAAATAAACTCGCACTAGGCTCTGACGTGGTCGATCTACTGTTATCAGAAACCTAATTTACGTGCAGATTTTGATTATGTCAATCAAATAACAAGAATTAAATAAATGTACCTTTAAAAAAACTATCTATTATTATAAAAATCATTTCATTTATACATACGTCTAGATATAGCATCACGACTCAAAAACGTAAACAAATAACATCCAAAAATTATTTAATTAGCAACATTTAAATATTTTGATATTCAGTGTTGCCTGTTAAATTATTATTTAACGTTACGCAACAAGTAGTTAGTGATAAATAAATAAATCGAATTTTACCAGTTATATATTGACACGAAGTTGTTCATTCATTTTTAATGTAATGGATGGTCTTTGGTGGATTTCAATATTCAATGGTGGTTTGTTCTATTATGTTTCACAACAAAGTTTTGGTTCACAAAAAGATATTTAAATAAATATGATAATGCACACGAGTAAGTAAGTTTGTCGATACTTTTTTATTTAAGCCTAGTCACAAGTCAGGCTGTTTTCGATTAGGAAAATTTGCGCAAACGTGACGGAATGTCTAGAAATATATATAATCCAAGTTAAAAGATAAATCTATGAATAATAAGTCTGATATCTCCAAATTAGAATATATGTATAACTAATGTTATCATAAGAATATTGCAATAACAATTTGGTATTTATGGAAATTAGCACGCAATGCTGAAGTTGTTACACTAAATTTTATTTATTTCAAAATCATTTCATTGTCGGAATGTTGTATTATTAGTTCATATGGTGATTGTAAAATGGGGCAATAACAAAGGAATACAATGATTATGCTATCATTACCCGGAGCTCGGTAACACACATAAGGTATATATTTAATTTATAAGTGTGTGTGTGTGTGTGTGTGTGTGTGTGTGTGTGTGTGTGTGATTGTCGTTCGTGAGAACCGCACTTGGACGTATGCTACGATACCTTAATTTATTATCAAGAAAGGTAAGGGAAGTAAGTTGTAGATATAATAGTTTAAAATTTGTGATCTGTTGTTGATGTACACTATTATAAATTGTTACATCATGAAATGAAAAATAGTAAAGAAGTTTTATCACAACTGAAAAAAAAACAGTAAGGCTTTATTTATAGTCGTTATTTATTATGTGTTATTTTGAACTTTAACGCTGTAAGTTTAGAGTTGAAAATAACAGAACTGTTAAATAACGTTTATGAATAAGGGGGTAACAAATTGTTATTAAACACTTCATGCATGGTTGTGTTACTTGTGTGGTGACAAGTCATTTCTGTCCATTGGCAAAGCCTATTTTATTTGCTGTGGCCTTCTGTAAGCTCGAACGCTTATCCTTTTTGGGGTTTTCAAATTTAAAAACTAGATTGTCCCTTCTATAATACTTTATGTCGCCTTTTATATAAATACGAGGTATTAAGTATGTACCAGAAAATTGTAAAACTACATAAACATGTCTTTTTTTGTCATCAACATGTTGTGTATTTGAATTTAGAGCTCGAAATAAATGTGAACGAAAGGAACAAATTAATAATTGTTAAGCTTGTTCTTACGTACTGTTCAGCGTATGACTGGTTGTATGATAAATTGGACCTACTTATCTACTAAGGAACCAAATCGAGCAAGCAAGCAAAGTAAGCAAGCAAAGCAAGCAAGCAATCGGGATAATTATCCTTATCTCCTTATAAATAGGGTTCTTATCTTTGGTTAGCTTGATGTGGGTGGATTGGTTCCCTATTGCATAATTAGGTCCAATTTATCTTGATGATTTGTAGACAAATCTTTAGTATGTTATATATATTTTTATAATTTCCTAGAGCGTGTCGGCCGGCAGCGATTTTGTTCTCCGTTTAGCAATAAAACACATTATTTTTTTATTGTTAATTCCATGTTAGGTGTATGTAGTTATCTTAAATTTGTATCTATTAATTGTAATTGGATATTATTTCACCATTGTAAATTTAATAAAATTATTTATGAAATTGTATGTAATGTGTTTCTATATCAAATTCAATCTATAACTTATTCTTACTTGGTAAAAACAAAGTGAAAACTAAAACCCAACTAAAATGCACTTTAACTTTATTCTGTATTATATAAGCGAGGATTTGTCATTGGCCGTCTGTTTTTTTTTTGTTTGATAATATTTTGTTTTTAGACGAACTTTTTTTGTTTTTTCTAAAGACGGTCCCCATTTCATGTCATCCACATTTTATATTTTTTATCATTAATTTCATCACATCGACAACTTGAAGACTCGAAGACTTAGAATTGAAGACTATAAATACTTGACATTGGCAGAAATAACTGATCCGAGTTATCCGGCTGGTTGCCATTTTATCAAACAAACTAACTAACAAATTTTGTTTTAGTAGCTGTAAATCTTCCATAATATGTAAATAAATAAATAAACTACGTTACATAGAAACGTACCAGAACACTTTAACAACGCGTGACTAGGGCTTTCCAAAGTTGTTTCATACTTTTTCAGCATCGTTTTTGGTTGTATGTGTGTTCTAGTTTTCACTTTTTTTATTTAAAATATTTTAGTATAGATAGATAGATAGATAGATAAACTCTTTATTATACACCTTAATATTAATAAAATAATATTACAATAGTAAAAAAACCAGTAGTACAATGGGCGGCCTTATCGCAGGCTGCGAACTCTTCCAGGTATAGTTATAATATTAACTTCTTTTCAAAGTTTATTTTAAATACCATAGAAATATTAAAAAAAAAAACAAATTATACTCTATGCGCTGTAGCATGGTGCGGGTGACAGTTTCAGTAACACTTCGTTTCACTCTTGGAAGTTGCCGCGATTTATAAATTATGACTGAGTATTTCAGCTGTACCACATTCGCAATATATTAAATCATTAATAACTGTAGTAAATTAAATTAAACCAAACCAGAATGTTCTAATCTACAAATAAAATCAAATTTAATTAAAAATTAAGCAGTGTTATGCGTATGACGTAACGCCATAGAAGTATTTAGCCAATGTACTTGCGGGAATCCCGAACTTATTAGCTATGTCTAATTTTTTCGCAATAGGATTTTTGACAACATAATTAATGATGTTTCGCTTTTCTGCGACCGATAAGGAACACCTTTTACGTGTTTCTGACCATTTTAACTTAAATCTTTAACAATAGTGACGAGCAGAAGTGTTTACATTACTTTCCATCAAACAACAATGATTGTTTTACGAACAAAAGCGTGTCGGAACATGTCGCGACATGAATCACATACTATAAGATTAAGAGTTTATATTGGTGGGAACTTTATATAAAGGTTTTGGGTTGACAAAATTCGTTAATTAGAGGTATGAATACTTTTTCTTGATAGTTAAAAATTCGTTATAAAGAGGTTGTTCGCAAAAAATGTTCGCATTGTAAAGGTATATTTTATATTGACTCTTATGGACAATTCAAGGGGATTACGAAGAATTCGTTAAATCGAGGAAATCGTTATATTGAGGTTCGTTATATTAAGGTTGCACTGTAGTAAGGTTGCTTAAAAGGTTGCTAAGTAAAAATACATTATTTTCGTCCAAATTCATTTCAAAATCGTCATATCAGAGTCAGGAACATCTGAATTGTCACTCAATTCATCATCTGAGTCTGTGACGGATATTATTAACGAACAACAACCTCCCTGGCCTGACTACCCAAAACAGTTTATTTTTGTATGCTTAGACATGGTAATAACAACGAACTCAACAAACAAATAACAGTTACACTGCACAACTGAATAACACACTCATTTTCATAACAATAATAAAGAGAACTAGATTTATGCTGCGAGTATCGTATGCGATAAAAATTAATTGCATGACGTCACATCCCTTAGTTATGTGATACTGATAGATGTCAACGTCGTTCAGGCAAATGTCACCTGCACCATGCTACAGCGCAACGAGTATAAATAAGGACAAAGTCACGAGCAAATGCTGTAAATAATGTATGTACAAATACCCTTTCTAATGATACAAAACACGGCATATTTATCAAATTTATTTTTTAACACTATGACCGCTAGAGGGCGCGACATTAGATTCAGTGTCACGTCATATGTGGACAGTGGCTATAAATTTTAGGAACAACCTATATACATACATACATACATAGTTCGTCAAAATCATAACTCTCCTTTGACTTTGCCTTACTTTAGCAGAAAAGCCGAAACACCCCTAACTACAATTATTAGAAAACATCAATAAACAAAACAAAAAAGAAAAAGAATGACCGCTCGCGGCTCGTGCACGGCGGACGAGGCAGAGCAAGGTGTACACTGAATGTGAAATACGCGAACTTTTGGGAAGATTTAACATAGTATAGAAACTATTTGTGTTCGATTCTATTGTTGATTCTGAATAAACCATTTTCAATTTTCGAACTAATGTTGTATATTTTTAGTTTTTGTTAAGTAAAGAGCTATCAAATCATGTACCAACTTGTAGGTATACTCGTAAATGCTGTAGTAATATAATGCGTCGCGTATGGTAGCGACTCATTACCTGAAGCAAGGTGTACACTGAATGTGGAATACGCGAACTTTTGGTAAGATTTAACATAGTATAAAAACTATTTGTGTTCGATTTTATTGTTGATTCTGAATAAACCATTTTCAAAATTCGAACTATAGTCTTTCCAATCGTTTATTTAACTTTTGACAGATCACGCATATAAAGTTTTGTAATAATTTTTTATACAATGTACTACAAGTAATACTGTTCTTCATGGACGGGCTCCGCCCACTTAGAGATGTGTCATTCGTAATTTTTGACCATAGACTACAAAAACGGTTTTTAAATAAATCGATAATCGATTATATTAATAAAATATATAATATATTTTTATACTTTATTATTGGCATTTTGACAGTAACGAAGGGAGGAACTATACGCTCAACTCAACCAATCGTGAGAATTCACAAATAAATCAAAATGGAGGAATGTAAATACTCAACTCGACGTATGAAAATGTGGATTAACACTGACATCAAAATGGCGTCGCGCGTCGGCTCCGCGTCCGGTGTTGCCGTTTAGTAATCGATAAAAGTACGAAATTATCTATAAAATAATGAGTGTGTTAAATCGATTAAAACTTCTTCATGCAGAAAATCTATCGATAGAAGAAATCGAATCGGTAACAGGTCAGGGTATCACTATTTGATTAGGTATTGGAGCTGTCAAAAGTTAAATAAACGATTGGAACCACTATAATGTTGTATATTTTTGTTAAGAACACATAGTTATCAAATCATGTACCAACTTGAAGGTATACTCGTAAATGCTGTAGTAATATAATGCGTTGCGTATGGTAGCGACTCATTACAACATGCATAGGCATGGGCGTACCCAGGTTCTGGGCCAGGGGGGGGCATATCGGGTTTTTTAAAAGCACCTCGTCAAATAAACGGATATGAAAAAGGCATTGGCATGGAATCAGGTGCACCCTCGGAAGGAAATCCCTAGAACCCCGACGTACCTCGGGCCACCTATGGTTTGTAGATGGCCCCCTCCTATGTAGGAACCCTGATGCTCCTTTTCTATTTTAAAAAGGGGCGCGAGCTCACCTTTGGCCGGAACACCCCCGTGGGATTTGGAGGCGGAAGTGCTCGCCGAAGTTTAACGACGAGCGGCTGAATATCGGGCAGAGAACGGATTTCGTCCTCCGCCCGAAGAGATACGATTTGTGTATGTAACCTCTGTGCAACACCTACCTTACTAGATCTCTACACCACCCTAAGGTTGACTGGAAGAGAATGCCTTGGGCATTAAGTCCGCCAATGTACAAATGTGCATGAAGTTTTAAATAAATAAATAAATAAATACGCGAGTGGCGTGAAGCCGCTCGTCGAGCCACCATGGCTAGTTGGTCGTCCCGGCTGGGGGCTCCACGCGCTGATTTTGCCACCGTGGAGGCGCTCCAGCCGGTCATCCTCGAATGGGCAGGGCGGCAGCACGGGACTCTTTCCTTCTGACTGACTTCCGACGGGCACGGTTGCTTCGGGAAGTACCTGCACTCGGTCGCTAGGAGGGAACTAAGTCCCGCCTGCCACCACTTCGACTGCAGTGAGGACTCGGCCCAGCACACGCTGGCGATCTGCCCCGCTTGGGTGTAGCAGCGTCGGGCCCTCACTGCAGTCGTAGGAGGAGATCTCTCGTTACCGGCCATCATACGATCCATGGCCGGTAGCGATAGCAGTTTTACCGCGGTCGCATCCTTCACGTAATTTCGCAGAAGGAGGCGGCGGAGAAGGCCCGAGAGGACGACGTTCACTCGGACCCGATCCGCCGCCGGCGAACCAGGCGGCGGAGGTGCGCATACCGGCGACTCATGCCGCCCTAAGTGTGCCACGAATGGACGGGACGGGTTTTCCCCTCCATCCGCAATACAGGCCAACCGCGAGGAGACGACGTACGCGTGTGCCGTGCGTCGCCTAAGTTGAGATTTGAACAGCAGACAGCGCTCGCTTCAGTGCGGGCAGGCGCTGGGAGGGGTCCGGTCGTGTTAATAACTGCAGTTTCCGGACCCCTCCCTTCTCAGGCGCAGAGTAGGCACACCGCGTGGTTTTAGTCGGTTCGATTCCGACACACCACCCCGCCGCAAACGGCGCAAACCCCAGTGGGGTGACGGCTCGAGGGGGTTTCCACACGTTAAAAAAAAAAAGGGTGATCCTCACCTGTCACCCCCAAGCTTGCGCTTGTGGAGGAGGGAGATCGTTTGGCGATCTCCGGCGCCCGAGTCGTTTGCGGTACCTGGCCCGTTCCCGGGCCTGGCGGACTGTGGAATGCCGTGTCTACGGTTTGGTCATCGTAGTGGTGGCACTCAGATGTTGGCTCCTTGCTGATCAGACACAGGTGCTCTCCGAAGCATCCTTTCCCAGTGATCACCTGTGTCAGCCGTGATGCCTCTTGAGCCAATCCTCCATAACGGGTCTTACCGCCGCAATAACGGCGTGCCCAGCACTCGGTTGCCCAAGTCGTTCCTTCTATTCCTCCACAAGAACCTGGTGGAATTGAAATTTCTGGTCTTCGATTTTTCAAGTCTTAGGTCTCCTACCTGAAGGTCAGCGTTCACTCGGTCACTCGTTGCGGACGTCGCAATAACCCGATATTGCCCGCGTATAGTCTCCTGCAGGAGTTATCGGGCCCCCTCATATTTGGCAGCAACCGAGCCAAGCACGCGCTGCGCCAGCTTGGGAATCAGACTTCGGAAATGGTATCACATCGGCCTTCGAGTGCGAGCCAATGTGGGCTTACATATAGACCGGTGGAAAAACCATATCAAAGCAAAATAAGGTGATATATCTAGGCGGCACAAAAACCTGTACTGGATGCTAGGACGAAACTACAAATTATTACTGGACAACAAATTTCTGATATATCAGACGATAATATTTTGCTTCCGAGAATTATTTGTAATAATAATAATAATAATAATAGATCACTTTATTGTACACCAGATGCTTTACAAGGTTAACTTAAAATTAGAGAAGTTTGTAGTGACTAAAACTACATAAACCGACTCGGAAGATTTGATATCTTAGGACTATGATGAGTAGTTCTCCTCGCTAAAGAGCATGATCTCTGATCGTCACTAAGCTCGAACATCGCATAGCCCTAAGACGGATTCCGATTCCGATGCCGATTGCCGATCTTACAACAACACAGAAAATAAATCTGTCTTTGTCCATAGTCGATCTTAGTCACGTTTTTACGCGTCTGAGTGTGCTTTATATATAATCGAGAGAAGAAAATAGTAGGAACGTCAACATCTAGGGGGGGGCAGCTGCCCTCCCCTGCCCTACCCTGGGTACGCCCATGTGCATAGGTATGCGTAACTGCTCGTGTATTTAGTGTAAAAATGTACTCCAGAGATTCTTCCTCGACAGACGGATTCTTCACATTTACACAATCTGCTAGACATCATAATAGGTCTTATCCTTCATTTTAATACGCTTCAAGAGAGAAGGAATAAAAGGCAATTACATGACGGATATAACGAATAATTGTAAATTGTTTTATTAAAAATAAAATGTAACTGAGTATACATACCTATGTAATTTTATTTTGAGTCATATATTTGATATTATTTTGTAAAATCTTGAGATTTTTCTTCTCTTTTCTTGAGTAAAATTTTGCAGCATTCCACGCAATCCCCACACGAAACATAAGGTTTGGCTAATTCTACATCTTTCGGCCAGTACTCCTTGGGCATGTACATACCATTCCTGAAGATCTGATGATCCAAGTATGTCCAGAACCAGAGATGGATGCGAGCTTGTTTGAACTTCTCTGTTGATTGTAAAACGGCTTCTACTGCTCGCTGGCACACAGGATCTCGGTTGTAGTGCGTGTTAAAGTGCAAGTTCTTTAGGTTGCAGCGAAATATCTAAAACCAAGCAGTTAGTGTTAAAACTTTACGCTTTATGCAGGTACTTTTTGAATATCTAATTATATCTTATTCAAAAAGAATAGTTTTCTTTCTTGTGCAATTGTATTGTTGAAGTCTTTCATTCTAAACATTTCTGATAACGTGACACAATACTGTTTGACCATATCCATTAATTTTAACTTCTGCGCCGTTACCTACCTATCAACATTTATTTCTGTCGCGGAGAACGCGTCCAACACAGAAGTCACAAATGCGTTGCCGACCTTCGCTTTTGCTCAAATGCCCTCAGCGCTTATTCGGGTGCAAAGGTTTTAGCTTTCTATTTCTAGCCAACTGAAATCTTCTTTTTTTCGATATGGAACGATTTGTCAGAAAAAAGGAAACAGGAAAACATTTCGGTAAGAAAGCTTTAGTAAAGGATACCGCTAGTGTACATAGCAACACTTAGTTTAATAGATATATAACTAGGAACAATTTTAAGTGATGAACAAAGTATTAGGTAACAAAGACTTACTTCATGACTGCACATTTCCAGCATACAGTAATTGACGTGATCAACAGGGATTAACTCCACCTTATAACCAAGCTTCATGAGCCGATCTGACAATTTGATATAAAAAATAAAAATTGCATGACTGATAGGTAGGTATATTTTTATTTTTAAAGACCTCTTGTAAGAAATATTAACATGATTAAAGTTTAATCGATTAATAAGTCTTTAAAGATTACTCGCTTTAGATTTATCTGTCCGATGCCTCGTAATGATCTTAACGTTTATGATAAGATCAATAATTTCTCACAAACTTAGATATGTTTATAGTCACTTCTCTGCATGTAATCGCTGTAGTCTAATGTTTAATATCAATAATTCATCAATTAAATATGAATGATAGTTTTAGATGGCGAGAACTGTATTATATTCGTTTCAATATACTTATATAATTTTACATGTCTAATTAAACGTTAACAGTTATTTAATTATCCTAATTATGTTTGCGTACTTATTAAATGATTAGATTTGCCCATTAATCATATTACTGTCAGATACATAACAATATTAATTCCGTATAGAGGTCTTGTTTAACTTTTATGACTAAGATCAACAATAATAAACACCGAACTAATAACACTAGTTACATCTAGTGATCATTTAAATTGTAAACTACAACTTAAAAAGGAAAACTTGTATCGTTTATTTGATACTGGCTTTTGCTCGCGACTCGGCTCGCGTATATTTTGGCTATTGCGGTAAAGTAGTAGCTTATGTTCTTCCTCAAGAATCAAAGTACCTCCATGCCAAATTTCATTGAAATCGGTACAGCAGTTTAGCCGTGGAAGCGTAACAGACAGAGATACAGAGTTATTTTTCGAGTTTATAGTAACTATTAGTACCTATGCATAAAAGGTCACGCTAAGACCAAGGATCTGAGATCAATAAAAAAAGTTTCAAAAACCGAGAATATGTTTATTTTTGAGAGAGATAACGTAAGTTGCGAGGGTTAACTAGTTCAAAAAAAGTCCAAGTTTAATCGGGTAATTGAATAAAATTAAATTAAATAAAAAAGTTTGATGAGTAAAGATTGAAGATTTTTTTATCTAAGAAAATATCACTCAGTTACCCAATGGAACTAACTTTAACTTTATTTTGAAGGAAATAAATTATACAAAGTGATAATATACTTGCTTCGTAGGCCTGTTAACTTCTGTGGCTTATGTTCCATGGTGTGAAACGAGAGACACGGCCCATGGTAAACAATAACATGTGCGAGTGCCATGTATATTGGTTAGGAATATGTTGCCTGGTGATATATAAACGTTATGTTTCCTTTTACAATTTAACATTCAATTATTTTTAAAAATACTTCATCTTTGAGATGATTTATAGTAAAAATTTAGGTAATAACCTATATGTAATATCTGACAGTTTTTTTTTGGATATATAAAGAAGGTTTATTAGTAATCTGAAAAATAAAATTCAAAGGAGTTTTAACTAAATGTAATAAAAAAAACTTGAGAGGTGTCAAGGGACACCCGGATGGAACGAAGTTCGAAATAGAAAGACGATACAAATATTATATTTACTTCAATATTTTACGTAATTTCTAGTTTTATGATATCGTATCCTTGTATATGACATCGGTAAAAGCCTCCTGGCAAAACTAGATGCAAATGTCAAGAAGATATTGAAGTCATGGCTCGGAATTGCACACTCAGCTGACCCCTCAACTCTATTTAGGGATCAAAACAGTTTTGGGATGAAATTAAAGAAGCCATCTGAACTCTATAAACACCTCAGAGTGACCAAAATGCATGTCTTGGGACAATCCCAGGATGAAATAGTCTCATCACTCCCAAAAGATAAATATGTTACAGAGCTTGAGTCAAGACTTCAATTCCATAAACAATTTATGGCTGGTGCACAGTTTAATAAAGTCGGGCTGGGTTTCGCAAAGAGGAAGGGAGACCGAGAAATAATAAAATCCTTTATACAACAAGATGAAAATGATAAATATAAAGTACATGCAATGAATCTAGAAATGCAAAGTGAGTGGTTAACTATAGGTGAGTTCTGCATCCCGTTAGCCCTGAAATGGCGCACCTTGCTATATGATTGGTCTCCTGCCCTATTAAAATTCTATCTGAATGCCTTCCAAATGACCCTCCCAGACCAAAGTAACCTAGTGAGATGGGGGAAAGCATCTGAAAAATCTTGCTATACGTGTGGTGAGGCAGTAAGTACTGCTAGGCACTTACTGGTAGGTTGCAGGGTGCTGCTTGATAGGGGTTATTACTCACGCCGACATGATAGAGTACTAGAAATCATACGTGAAGCAGTAAGTCTTTCAGTAGCTAGAGCCCAAAAAGAATTGACTACAAATAAACGAGAAATTAACTTTTTAAAGGATGGCTCACCTACCAAATCTAAAAGCAAGCCTTTCTCAATCCTAGGTACTGCACCTGACTGGACTATTTTGATGGATACGTATGATAAGCACTATAAAATCCCAGAGGATGTTGGTGTTTCGTCATCCAGACCGGACATATTCCTTTCCTCTAGACAAATTAAACACATAATATTAGTAGAGCTTACTGTTCCGTGGGAAACTAATATTCCTAAAGACCATAGAATAAAATTAAATATTACGATCTAACAACTGAACTTAACAAGAATGGCTATGTGGTTAATTTATACGCGGTAGAAGTGGGAGCGAGAGGTATACCAGCTAAATCTCTCTATAACCTTTTGAAAGACCTTGGCCTGTCGAGATCTGCAGTAAGTTCTATTTTAAAACGAGTATCCAAGGCTGCACTAACAGGTTCCTACCAAATTTGGCTAGGTAGGGCGGGAAACTCGAGCAGTGAAGGTGACCGTTGATGCGTATCTTAAAGGGGGTCTCCTTAAACCTACACCTAGGTCGTAAGTCCTGGGAACTGCTTTGAGTTTCTCCCTCTGCCACACGATGGACCCGGCACCCGCACGATGAATCCATGGAGTGCTAAGAAGTTTGTCTCTGTGTACACAATAATATTAATAATAATAATAATGATAATGATGATAATGGTGAAAATGATGAAGATGATGAAAATGATGAAAATGATGAAAGTGATGAAGATGATGAATTGATGAAAATGATGAAAATGATGAAAATGATGAAAATGATGAAAATGATGAAAGTGATGAAGATGATGAAAATGATGAAAATGATGAAAGTGATGAAAATGATGAAAATGATGAAAATGATGAAAATGATGAAAATGATGAAAATGATGAAGATGATGAAAATGGTGAAAATGATGAAAGTGATGAAAATGATGAAAATGATGAAAATGATGAAAATGATGAAAGTGATGAAGATGATGAATTGATGAAAATGATGAAAATGATGAAGATGATGAAAATGATGAAAGTGATGAAAGTGATGAAAATGATGAATTGATGAAAATGATGAAATGATGATTATGATAATAGTGATGATAATGATGATAATGATGATATGTATATATAAAAGTTCGAAATCTTATCTATCTATTATATATATATATAGTATATATATATAGTATATATATATATATAGTATATATATATAGTATCTGGGTTGCTTCAAGCAATGAAAAATAAACTAATAACAAATAAAATTTAAAATAGCAAAAAGTGTCGTGACAACAAAAAGTGTCGTGACAACAAATTATGTCGCGACAATTTCCGTCTAGCCCCCTTCGTTTTTTCGTTCATATCGCGCGATAAGGAACTTCGTTCCAATAATTATGAAAGCTTTTTTATTATAAACTGATCTAAGTCTGGTCCCTGAAATACAGTTTACACTATATCAGGGGCCAGAGAAATCACATTTAATGTATAACTTTGTGTCAATAAGTAAAAAAAAACATGAACACACTAGATTATTTTACCGAAATATGTGTTATTTGAATACCTACACTACGTGTTTTCCAATAAGATACTATATATTTATTATATTATCTTTTTACTTTTATTAACTTGTATATGATTGATACATGTACAAAAGTATTTCTGTGTAAATTAAAATTTATTCAACACGAATCTCATTACATATTTCATTTAGTCATAAAATGCTATAAAAATACATAATTCTTAGCATAATATTTAAGAAATAGGTATTAGATTCATTTAAGTGATTTAAGCTTCAATGATTTACGCGGTAACGTCCATATTTGGCTTTCTCAACTTCAATTTCAAGGGCAGACCTCCTTTAATAGATTGCACTGTATTGCTGGTATGGTTCACTTCTAGTTTCCGTTTTGTCGAGGAACTTGGCTCCACACTGAACTTGTAAAGCAGCGCTGCCACTCCTGCCAAGGATTGCATCTCACCTAGACGTTCTCCTAAAATGTTATATACATTTAAAAGTTGATTGAAGGAATAATGAAGTAATAAACTGACTTATGGTGACGGATTGAGAGCAGACGAAGGGAGCGAGCATTCCGTGGGAGAGCCACGCTTCGGCATGAATGAACCGGCTCGACCGGAGTGATACCACGGCCTCACAGAAAACCGGTGTGAAATAGCGCTTGCGCTGTGTTTCACCGAGTGAGTGAGGATACCGAAGGCCCATACCCCAACCCCTCCCCCATTCTCTCTCCCCATCCCCCAAAGGTCGGCAACGCACTTGTTACGCTTTTGGTATTGCGGGTGTCCATGGGTGGCGGTAATCGCTTACCATCAGGTGACGCGTCTACTCGTTTGCCCCTATTCAATAAAAAAAAACGAACTATTCAGTACAACAGCACTGAATATAAAAGGAAAAACTTGAATCGAATTCTAAACTAACCCGTCTGACCAACGTATACCCTATATAGGTACGTATTTCGTTATAGGCCAATACCTACTTTCTAATAAGAGATCTATTATGAAAGGACAACATTGGAACATTGAAGGCTGTTGTTGATGATGATGAATGAGGTTCATCAGGTTTTGGTTAAATCTGATAACTCTTAAATAATAGTAGGGAAGGTACTCAACAAAGTGTAAAAGGTAACTTACACTCTGTCGAATAAGTTCCAAACATGGATCCTAGATATAGCAGTCCCTCAAATTAGGAAATAAAAATTCGATGATCGATCGACCGATCGATACTCGAGCGTGTAAGATTAAGGTAAGTTCAGCTAATTACATATAGAACAGTAACTGAAAGATAGTGAAAGTATTACAAAGTTAAAAAAACATGGCTTTTACAAACTTACGAGGACACGGAAATTTGTTTTTTCTTCGAAAGAAACAATGTAAGATATCTTCTTTAAATATCTACGTAATTTTTCATGCCTTTATATATGTACGAGTATTTACATTTCTTTGGCACGCCCTATAGTCGAAACGGCTGGACATTTTTTGACATATACCTAGGTGTCGTTAAATGAGTAGTAATGATAAGGCTAAAATAAATTTTCTAAATTACATTATAGTATATTTTTGTTTTTATAATAATTACTAGTTTAGTTAAACCGTCTGTGTAAAAGTTAAAAATGAATAGTCACATTATATTCTTAGATTAAAAATTACATATCTATAAATTTACATAAATTCACGTTCTATATATTTCAGCAATAGCAGACAGGAATTTTAAATACCTACATTTTGCAGACCGGATTTTTGTTCCACTTTCGAAATAGAGGTCAAGCTTATTGTCGGCAATGTAACTAATCTTTAAAAAATAAAACAATGCAACTCCTGCACTAGGCATATGCCGATGTCGTACAAGATATACCCAGACTTAGAACAACCATTTGTGAATCACATAAAGTGTTGTTCCATGCGGGGTTTGAACCCACAATACGATAGAAAGCAGCGAGGACACCGTTTAAACCACTACGTGAACAGTGCGTCATTTTAAAAGTAGTATTCTTGTAAAGTCATATGTTTAGTTTAAACAAAAGAAGATAATGATTTTAAAAACTCAATTTGAGTTCGTCACTTACCAATACACGATCTATACCCCGCTCCGAACGGCAAGTACGAACAACTATGTTTTAGTTCAAATGAATCAGCAAATCGCTCCGGTTTGTACTGGAAGGGATCATCGAAATATTTTTCATCCTGTTGTATCGCTTCCACTGGAATAATGATCTTAACTCCAGGATCAAGGGTAATACCCAGTTCGGGTATTGTATATCGCTTGGCGCATTCTCTGTGCAAGGTGCCCAACGATGGAAACTTCCTCATGGCCTCCTTGAAACACATCCTCAAATATGGCATATCAGCGATAGAGTCATAACAAAGCTTATTACCATATTTAGATAAGACTTGATCGATTTCCTCTTGAACTTTAATTTGCTCTTCAGGGTGGAAAGCTAGTTCATGTAACATGTAGCTAGTAGCCGAAGAAGAAGTCTCAAATCCAGCGGCGAAAAATATAAACATTTGTGCTACCATACACTTCAAATCCAATTCCATTTCAACTAACCTTGGTTTTCCGTCTGAACCTCGTGTTTCAATAGACTCTGTCGTTATTTTACCTTTATCCCTCAGTTCCAATAAAAGATCTATGAAGTCGTGTCGTCCGGTGGGCTTATTATTTCTTTGATTTCGAACATTTACAAAAATTTTAGTAAATGTATCCCATAATGAGCCTTTGAAGAAAACTTGCAGCAATGTCCTGAAATCTGGGAGTATGTCGTACAAGGATTCTAAAAGTGCGTGTTTCAAAGATCGATTACGGTCAAATATTTCTGTGCCGAAGGTTAAGAAGAAAGAATCTTCATTGCGAATGGTATCCATTTGTAATCCGAAGCCACAGGCTCCAATAAATTCGATGGTAAAACGCGCCATTAGTTTGCGAACGTCACACTCACCAGCTTTATTCACAATATCCTCGGCGGTATCTTGAAGCTTTTCAGCACATTCTACGACCAACGGAAACATTTTTTTTAACTTCGCACTAGTAAAAGCTGGTGTTAGTCGTTGCCGTAATAACTTCCAAGTATCACCACCGACGTGGAAAAGATTTAAAAATATCGGTTCCATTTTCTCACTTCGGCCAAGTCCCCGTGAATAAAAATATGGAAAATCAGTTGTAAGAATTCTTTTGATGATGTCCAAGTCACGAATGATCAGCACCGGGATGGTTCCACGATACAATCCAACAATTTTCTCATTGGGATATTTATTGTACATTTCTTTTGATATTTCTGTGATGCTCTTACTTCCAATGACATTGCTGTATACGTTACCAAATATCGGTATAGGGCGATCATGTTTCACGTTGCGCTTCGTCCAGTAGTTGTGATTTTTTGTGAAGTATAAGTACAGGAGCAGGAGTGTACACGGTAGTAGTAATAAAAACATGTTGTATCGGTCCGCTTAGCAGTGGAACTAAACGGTGAATGCGGTTATCAATTAGCATATCGTTGTGTACAAAACATTATAGAAAGTAAATAGAAACATGATTTCAAGTTGAGTGCTGTCTAATAAAGTGAATAATCCAGAACAGAGTAGCATTGCTTGTTGGTTGAGAGAAAAAAAGATAAGGAAAATAAACACGAATTATTAGATGCGTAGAAATAAATATTTGTGCAAATAGGAAAATAAACAAATGCCGCCTGATTTTGCAGTCTAAAGCTTTAAAACGCAGCTAATGTCTGGTCGTGAACTCGTGAAAGGCACACAAAGTAGTTATTCCAAATTACTACTTAAAAGAAACAATACTTTTAATTTTAAATACATTAGGTACATAATGAACCGAATTAGTTAATAGTACTAATACTAAATATGTACAAAGAAGTGATTGTATGTAGTGAAATATAAATATAAATTTTAACCCCCTTTCAAAGATTTTAATATATAAAAGTACAATGTCATGCATGTTTTATTACTTAAAAAAAAATCTTAAATTTTCACCGAGTGAATGAGATTACCGGAGGCCCATACCACAACCCCTCCTCCCATCCCTTTCCCCAAAGGCCGGCAACGCACTTGTGACGCCTTTGGTGTTGCGGGTGTCCATGGGCGGCGGTAATTGCTTAGGTGATACGTCAGCTTGTTTGCCCACAATTCTATAAAAATAAAACTAAGACATAAGATTAATAGTTTCCGTCGGTTCTGATCGGTTTATAACGTTAAATTACTGTTACAAATTACTTAATAGAAAGGCTATGGTTAAAATAATAATCATCATCATCATCACGTTCATCTTTAATCTTCGTAAGTATGAGCACATTTCTAGTTTTCGTTGCCAGTTATGTTGGTTACCTATTCGGCAAAGCAGAAAAATGCACTTACATTCCTGTATACTATCCTCAATTCCCGATCTAATTTTGCCTATTTTTAACAACAAATTTACAACTTTTATGCAATTGGTAATCATAATCGAAACCTCCGCTTGGCTAACAATCTCCTCCTGCTTTGTCCTTCACACACTACTGGTTTTGTCGACTCTTCGTTCTTTGTCTAGTTTGTTCTCTTGTGGATTGCGCTTCCTATCGAGGTCAGGATTACTTGAAGTCGGTACACTTTTAAGTTAAAGATAAAGGAGCCCTTACTAGTTGAATTGGTGGAATCAACGAGGTCTTAGTTCATCGCATAATAGATTTATTTGCTATAGCATTATTATATATTATTATTATAATAATAAATCTTACTAATATTATAAACGCGAAAGTTTGTTAGTATGCAAATGAGTATGTTTGTTGCTCTTTCACGCAAAAACTACTGAATGGATTTTGATGAAACTTTACAGTAATATCGCTTATACATCAGAATAATACAAAGGTTACAATTTATAAAAAACTAGCTTCGCCTCGCGGCGTTGCCTGCGGCTATTGTCGTACCGCGGGTAGCACCGCGGGGATCAGCTAGTAATAAATATATATGTATGTGTATAAATATAGTCGTATAACTCGTATATATGTATGTTTATGTATGTATTGCTGTATATATTTGTCTCTCCCAAGTGCACCTAACTCACCTTTTCTCTGCGTCGCTTAATCTGTTGACTGAGTGAGAGTTGGGTCGATGTATGTATTTGTGCATAAAGTCAAAAAATAAATTCATTATATGCAGCCCATTATCACGGAGCTTCATTTGTAATCACGAACTCCTAATTCTTTATTTCTTTAAAATACAATTTTAAAAAAGACCAGCGCGCCTTTGGTGTAAGTATATCTAGTATTGCTTGAGACTTTATAGACATACATGAAAAGAACACAAAGAGCACCCAACCTCAGAACAACAATTTATGGATCACATGAAGTATTGATATTTTGTCCTTGCACCTATCGCATCATATTTCTGTAACACCTGAAGGTTGACTGGTAGATTATGCCTAATGGTGTTGAGTCCGCCTTTGTACTTAACGTGCAATGAGTTAATAAATAAATAAGTATTGTTCTGAGTCTCATGTGGGATTTGAACCCACAATACTCAGTGCAGTAGAAAGCAAAGTGGCAACCGCTTAAGCTTAAATATCTTTGACATTGGCCTCTTGTAGATCATCGTCGATTAGAAAGTTTTATCGGGTTATATTTTAAAATATTATTACTGTATATGATAAGATTGTGCCTTCCAAAGTCCATTCCTTATCTTAGTCACGACAATATTATATTAATTTATTATGGTAAGTCGTTTTATAGATATATTATATGATAAACATGAAATTGTTATATTATCATGTCGTAGTTATTAATACAAACACCTTTATAGATATTGCATGAAAAATAAATAGAATCTTACATCTTAGTCATACATCCGACACTTAAATGCGTCTAATCAACTTTTAGCCTTTGGGTTTGAACTTTTTCTTCGTATTTAAATAGAATCAAACGAAAAGAAAAAAAGATAAAAAATTATAGAGTTCTGACAATATAAAAATAAACATACCTCAACCCCTCCTCATATCCTCCTCCCCATTTCCCAAAAGCCGGCAACGCACTTGTAACACCTCTAGTGCTGCGGGTGACCAAGGGCGGCGGTAATACCATCAGGTGATACGTCTGTTGCCCACCATTCCATAAAAAAAACATACAATACATTTTCGAAATTAAACTATTTAAATACATACCGCAGTCCACTGCTGGACATAGGCCTCTCCAATTGTTCGCCACTTGGTTCGATCTTCGGCTTCTCTCGACCAGCTCCTGCCACTACCATAAACGTACAAGTGAGGCTAATTTCGAGAATGTAGGTATGTTAATAAGATCCACCAGCTGCCAACGATCGAGAGTATTAAATTATAAAATAAACATACAGTCTATTGACAACTCTTTATTTTGTAGTAGTTGAAAAACTTATGCATTATTTAATGAAGGAAAAATTGATTTTAAATTCTATTTCGGCAATAAAAAAAATTATGTATTTAATAAAATTACACTTTTCGTGTAAATACCTATACAGCACTACCGCTAGCCGGCTATCAAAATAGACATGAGTAAAGCGAAGAAGGCACTCGGGCACGACATGGTGTGATTGAAGTCAGCACGTGTATCACAACTCTGGTAAGCTTTTAGTAAAGGTTCTAAAAGACCATCTAAATACTTTGAACTTTTTTGCACAAATTGATTGGAAAAGTATATTTGTAGCTACTGTAACTTTCTACCTCACATGAAGGTAAACTTGGATAAGCCACCACCTGCGTCAACGAGCAGACATATCCGCCGCCCATGAACACCAGGCTTTACAAATGCGTTACCGGCGTTTGCAGGATGGGGAGGAGGGGATTAGGGGAGGGGTTGGGGTATGGGCTTCCGGTAACCTCACTAACTCGGTGAAACACAGCGTAAGCGCTGTTCCACACCAGTTTTCTGTGACGTCGTTGTATTACTTCGGTCGAGCCCAGCCATTCATGCAGAAGCGAAGCTCTCCGGTAAAATTAAATACTGCGCCACCGACGCAATCTAGGATAATAACTCAATATGATATATATTATCATGTTTAAATTTGGACGCGATCCGTTATACATATTTACTGTGAAGTTTAAAGATTATTTTCAAGTTTGCATCGGCGCGCCAGTATCTAGACGCCTGAATTTTTGTTCTTAGCATCAAGACGTAGTTAAAAATAATAAACTCTAATTGATTGATTGATGCGCGTGACATCCCTCTCTGTTGCGCAGGCGCCGACAGAATAGATTGGGCGTCGACCATAAGGTTCGGTATTGACACCGCCTATATCACGATATGATGTAGACATCTGATGTTTCAGTGCCTCATTGTGTCGCTGGAGTTGACTTGCCAACAACAAAATGAAAATAGACCAAAATATTACATTTACAAATCTACAGATTAAAGAAATTTGATGCCTGTATAATTAGATGCTACGGAAAAATCTAGGTACCTTATTCTCCGTATTATGTTAGCTATTAAGCATGCTGAACCTCCGCAGTGTTGCCCCGGGTTCATCCTAATATCATCAGTTTTCTGCTTGTGAAAGTCTCGTCAAAATCGGTCCAACCGAACCAGAGATTAGACGAAACAAACACAGACAGATTTTTTTTAATTGCAATTTTATGTAAATATTGTATATGCTTTAATTTAATGCAAATGCATTTGCATTAGTGAAAAACAGTAAATTACAAGCAGATGCATTATTTTAATTTATTTGTTTAGAAAATAGTTAATAGTGTGATTGATTGTATAAAATTACTTTTGTTTCGTATGGGATGTAGAAGTTTGAGGTGGTTTGGATATATTAGCATAATGGATGCAGAACTAGTTATACAATAAGCAAATAAAGTAAGGTTTCAGGTACACAGAAAGCGGTTCAAATTCTGAGCATGGAGGTGAAATTCTTTTTTCTTTAGTAGACAACTTCCGTATTAGGAATATACTTTACATAAATGCAACGGAAACAAAGAACACCCAGACTCAGAAAACTATTTGTTGATCACACAATTTTTTGTTCCATGTAGGGTTTGAACCCACAACACTGGACGCAAGGGGCAGTAGGTAACGGCGACTGCTTAAACCATTAGGCTAACTGTTCAGTCTAATGTTAAGGAAAGGGAAGGTCAGAAGTAAACTGTAATGGACGTCTTGCGTAAAATATTAATAAAGAAGTTTTAAAGTATGTGACGGCTTTTTGTCCTTAACTTCTAACTACAGATGAACTTTTTTTATATGGAATAGGCGGCAAACGAGTAGAAGAACAGCTTGATGAAATGCGATTACCGCCGCCCATGGACACCCGCAACACCAGAAGCATCACAAGTTCATTGCCGGCCTTTTAAGAATGAGTACGCTCTCTGAAGGCCGTATTGGTTTGGGAACACCGTAGGCGACAGTTCATTCCACAGTTTTGTTGATTAACTTTACAATTTACAATATTCTAATGTGATTCATATTAAAGCACTATAAACTCGATAGCATATAATATAAGACTGTACAGTGTACTGTACTTATTGTGTTGACAAAATGCCTAAGCTTTGCCAATATCTACGAACATAAAACTAAAAACTATTAGTAAAGGAGTTTTAATGCTAGTTGGCAATGCGCACATTTCTCAAGTGTAATTTATAGCATGTTTATAAATTGTAATTTGTGTTTTTACACAAATATTAATGTTCCAATCGTAGTTAAATCCGTTTATATTTCGGTTTTCATATGTCTATAACATATGTTAATCCATTTAATAACTTTTTTTTTATTTTTTCGTCATTACTGTTTTATCATTCACCATAAAGTTGCCTGGAAGAGATTGGATTTTGACGTTAAGGCCGTCATTTTCTAATTTTTAATCTAGAAAAATCTAGAGTACATATCTTGTCACTCTGTAATACGATGTACAAATTTATATATATATTTATCCACTGAGTTTATAAACTAAATTAATTATGTTGTGAATTGCGCTATAGCAGATTCATTTTATCACTCAGACACTTTTGATAGAGTAGTATATAAGATGCCAAGTATACATAATTTATCTGTGTAGTAGTTACTGAATGATACTCTAATTACAATTTCATTTCCTTAGTTACCTCTTAAGACAAAACGATTTAACCATTTAACCTTAAAGGCAATAATTTGTTCGAAACGCCAACGAACGTCTTAAAGCGTCGTCCGCACTTCAGTTTTTAATGAAGAATAGAACTTGGTTAATAGAATAGAATAGAATAAACTTTATTGTACACCAATTGATACAGTTATATATAAGAGCTTAACAATATAATAACCATGTACAAATGGCGGAAATATTAATTTCTAGAAGCAGGAACATTTATAACAGTTTACCATGATTTTTACTAATATAATTAAGCATTTATACATCGACATTTAATTTAATCTGCCTGCTGGCTAGTGACCACACACGTTTAAAAATCACCTTCTCATCCTATCTACCTATTCATCTCATTCTTATTGCAGTTGCATATTTGACTAATTCCTATGGCCTGCTTAGCAGTAGGTAGATAGACTCTTAAAGGGGCCTTGGGAATGTTATCGTGATCATTCTAAGACATAATGTAAAATGTAATAATTACATGAATTGTTTGAAGGATTCGAAGTAAGAGATAGCGCAAATCTTTTCTATCCATACGTGTCTGTTCAGTGGTTGGACCACTAGGCGGTCAACAATTAGTTAGAAATACTGGCAAATAAATTAGATATGAATGTATAAGAAAACAGTGAAGAACGGTTAGTTTTTTTATTGTATAGGGGGCAAATGAGCAGACGTATCGCATGATGATAAGCGATTACCGCCGCCCATGGACACCTGCTACACCAGAGGCGTTACAACTGCGTTGCCGGCCTTTTAAGAAGTAGTACGCTCTTTTCTTGAAGGTTTGAAGGTCGTATTGGTCCGGGAACACCGCAGGTGACAGCTCATTCCACAGTTTTGTTGTGCGAGGCAGAAAGTTTAACAAAATTATAGAATAATTTTCTGAATAACTAGCCAGTTTGTTGGTTTGTCAGTATAGTAGTCTTCATATATACCATATTGTACCAGTATGGATCATGAACGTTAAAACCTCAATAAAGTAATGTGTGAAAGAGAGAACAATATTTTTTTCAGTAGCATGTACACGATTGTTAAGAAAACGTCACTGCTATACTAAGTACCACCTAAATATATTATGTTTTCTTGGCATCCTTATCAGTTAGCTTGTCCAAAATGTCTGAGTGATAAAATGAAAGTGCTACAGCTCAATTCACAATATAATTAATTTAATTTACACACTTTTAATAATCTGTATTGTTTTGTTCACTGATCGTTTCTTTTTTATTTATTTATCAGCTTGTCAAAGTATCTCTACTCAGCCTGATGGAAAGCATGAGACAAATCTAAAGTTATTGTTTACTATATTTATTGTGAATGCAGAATATGCAACAACATAGTATGGGGACCCACACTGCCGCGACCTATTGCCTACTTTGATTCTTAACATAGGACACACAAATTTTTACAGCGATTACCGACATACACGTTGGACCCTAGTACATGATATGCAAGAAATAAATAATAATAAATAATAATAATAATAAATATTTCGGACAATTTAACACACAACGCCATCTAGTCCCAAGCTAAGCAGAGCTTGTGTTATGGGTACTAGACAACTGATATAAATACATATATACTTTTTTTTTTTGTAAATACATACATATTATACATAGAAAACACCCAAACTTCGAAACAAATATTTGTAGATCATACAAACATTTGGACCGACCCGGGAATCGAACCCGAGACCTCAAGCACAGCAGTCGCTTACGCTACCACTCGCGCCACCGAGGCAGTCGAAGAAATCTTAAAACATGGATTTAAAAAATTAAAATCACCATTATACCTACATCCAAAAACATAGCCATTTAACTAATTTCTTTATTTCAACTTTTTGCACATGGTGTATTTCATTTAGTCGAGTAAATTGTAGCCTAAGTTCGTTCTCAAGAATTAAAATATCTCTTGAAAAAGAAGAAAATAGAAATAGAAATCGGTGCTGATGTTTAGCCGTTAAAACATAACAGACACACAGAGTTACTTTCGAATTAATAATCTTAGTATGGATTGAAACTATTTTATTGGCATTTAAAGATAACAATTTCAATGTAAATTTTAATGATTTGAATGTGAAAGTGCCACATTAAAATCGAACGGAACTACTCGTACGTGTATCGTTTACTATGTGTATTTGTTTTATCATCATCAATCAACCTATCGCAGTCCACAGCTGGACAAAAGACTCTCCTCTTGCGCATTTAGATCGATACTCGGTTTCTCGCATCCAGTTTCTGTAATGTTGTTTAGTAATTAATATTTTGAACATCTAACACAACACCATCTAGTCCCAAGATAAGCCGACCTTGTGTTATGAGTACTAGACAACTAATATAAATAATTATATACTTTTTTTTGTAAATACTTACCTATTTTACATAGAAAACACCCAAACTCCGAAACAAATATGTGCAGATCATACAAACATTTGGTCTGACCCGGGAATCGAACCCGAGACCTCAAGCACAGTAGTCGTATACGCCACCGAGGCATTGTTGAATTCGGAAATAATAAAGTATTAAGCTTAAAATGACCTATATTGACCTGTAGAGGAATTTATTTAAGGTTAATATTTTCTATTTACATTTCTTGAATATATGTTAGATAGCTGGTAAACATCTAGGCCAGTGATAAATGTAATGCGTACAAGGTTCCGTATACACTACATAATATAAAATTTTGAAGGCGAGAGGCTAAGATCCGAAAATGTTTTTTTTTTTTTTATTGAATAGTGGGCAAACGAGCAGACGTATCACCTGATGGTAAGCGATTAACGCCGCCCATGGACACCCGCAACACCTAAGGCGTCACAAGTGCGTTGCCGACCTTTGGGGGATGGAAAAGGGGATGGGGGGAGGGGTTGGGGTATGGGCCTCCGGTATCCTCACTCACTCGGTGAAACACAGCGCAAACGCTATTTCACACCGGTTTTCTGTGAGGCCGTGGTATCACTCCGGTCGAGCCGACCCATTCATGCCGAAGCATAGCTCTCCCACGGTATAATGTGTGTATAAAAGGTTTCCGCAACAGATACTCGTATTTAAAACTCTGTCGATTTTACATCAATCACTTAAACAGTTTAAAGTAATGTTTAAAATAACAAATATTCAGGAGGAGAATCTTTAATGTTTCTACATTTATATTAATATATAAAACTTAAAAGTTTGTTTACTTGAACGCGCTAATCTCAGGAAATACTGGTCCGATTTTAAAAACTCTTTCAGGCTATCTAACAAGATAACTCATTTATCGAGGAAGGCTGTATATCATTACGCTAATACTAATAGGAGCGGACTACCAATGAAGAATGTTTCAAAAACGGGGGATTATTTTCACACTACCGGTAATATAAAGACGCAAACGCTTTTTTTTGCTTGAACGCGGTAATCAAGAAATACTGGTCCGATTTGAAAAACTCTTTCAGTGTTAGATAGCCCATTTATCGAGGAAGGCTATATGCTGTATATCATTACGCTAAGATTAATAGGAGCAGAGCACCAATGAAGAATGGAGGAGTTTACCTCCTCAATCCCTTAGATTTCTGCATATATTGTAAGTATGAAAGTAGTGGAATATCAATCATTAGGACCTCAGTTTAAAAGTAATATGTGTCAAGTATCACTTAAAATAGGAAAGGTTTGGGAGGAATGTACATTCTAAATCCCTCTTATTTAAAGCGCGGTATGACACACGTGGGTTTAGTTGGTTCCACACGTACAAATTAAATATCCTGTGTCCCGTCTTGCATGTCCAGAACTCCTGAATCCTCCTTATTCAGAAGTGTTCACGACCAAAACAGTATCGACAAATGGCGTTGTACAATTTGTCTGAATCGCGCTGTTTTTTGTTTACCTCTAGTAGTATAAGATAATTTAATTTGTTTAATAAAGAGACCAAGCTAGACTGCTACATAAGCATTACTAGTTAGATCAGAATACAGTTGTGGTTTCATCTTTCGGACTCTTCTAGTATATTCATAGTACCAGGTCATACTTACGCTTATCGTAACATTGTTTTTTCTTTTTTATTACCAAGGAGTATAACAAAATTATGAAAAACATTACGTGAGAAAACGTAAGACAATGATTCAAGTCATATGAATTCATTATGTTAAGTAAGTATTGTCGAGTTTTACGAAAATATTTCTTTCGTTGTCTTCAACAAAAATTTTATTGCTTTTAATAATTTTGTGAGATAATTGTAAAAAGGCGATGACTATAATTTATAAGTGTATTCTATTACGTGTTTTAAAACGGAATCCCAAGAAATGTGTGCAAATTGGCAAGCTTTACACAATTTGTATTATCATTATCTCTTAATTTTATTTTGAGCGGAGTGCATTTTTGTTTGAAATTTATTTATATTAGAGAAAAATATTCGTCGTATTAATAAAACTAGTGTCTCCTCAGAACACATTACATTTTGTTTTTAACTGCTATCTGTGGGTTTAACAGATAGCAGTTAAACTCAAGTCAACTGTTAAGTTGACCTTCTTGTGTCATGTGCCTGAAACTTATAATTGAGCGACAGATTTAGTGAAATTTCGACTTGTCATTTTAGTGTTAAATTAAAAAAATGTTTTGTAGGTAGGTTAGGTTATGTTTTATCTGAGTTTTTCATCTCTACAAACTAGGTAAATGAAAAACATGGATCTATTGGCACGCATTTCTTAAGTTTAATAGCTTTTTTAGTACCCGATCACGGTGAAGTCAAAAATAACGGTAATGTTTTCGGCAGTCCATGTATGTTCGTATGTGCCGCTGTAGCACCCAAACTACTGAACCGATTTTAATGAATGAGGTGTCAATGTATCGTAAATTTTATCAAAGTTAATACGTAGAAGGCTTATAGTTTTTTTTTCTTTTAAAAGATATCTACCGCACTAGCTAGCACTAGTGCTCCTGTACCACGAGGAACTTTACGCATATTTATGAAATGGACATAAAGTATAGGCAGTTTGTGAACAATAACTTGTGAATAACACAGAGTGTTGTCTTATACACGGATTGAATCTACAATACTCAATGCAGTAGGGTATGGCGAAATTACCGCTTAATACACTACACTACTATTACAATAGTGCAATTATTCATTCTACAACTCGATTCAGTTACCTTGGATACACTATTATATATTTGTACCAACTTGTGTTGATCTTGATGTCCCGTAACTAAGTCATCAACATAAAAGTCATCATTGATCACGTGCGCGATGACGCCATCGTTACATTCGGTACCGAGTTACCTTAAACATAATATGAGTGTTGAACATCACCGTATTAAGCTGAAATACATCGATAAGGTCAGAGGGATTCTCTCTCCAAAGAATTAATTGTAAATCTCTTTGATCAGACTGTATCAATATTTACCTGTACATATTTTTAGTTGTCAATAGAAGACTGATGTTGGAATAGATGACAAACGATCAGACGTATCGCCCTATGGTAAGCGATTACCGCCGCCCATGGACACGCGCAACACCAGAGGCGTCACATGTGCGTTACCGGCCTTTGGGGGATGGGGAGGGGGATGGAGGAGGGGTGGGGTATGGGCCTCTGGTATCCTCACTTACTCGGTGAAACACAGCGCAAGCGCTATTTTACACCGGTTTCCTGTGAGGCCGTGGTATCACTCCAGACTCCATTCATGCCGAAGCGTGGCTCTCCCACGTAATAAAACTACATTTCAAAATAATGCAAAGAAGAAAGAGAAACCCATTACAATAAACAAACGGTTGTAAAAGTTCTGTCTTTAACACAATAGTATTATGTAGGTATATTTGAATTATATAAATATGATATATCATCAGATTAGATAGGAGTCACCAACCCTATTTATCCCATGGATACTGGAAGAGACGATTAAAGAAATGAAAAGAAGTAAGAAAACTTAAAAGCACGTCTGGCTAGTATGGTACACTAACCCAAAGGCTCTTTTCGAAGGAGATATTTGTGTCCAGTAGTGGGCTATTATTATAAAATCTGTTGATGGGATAATGTAATATATATTTACATAACTATTCAAAAAGTAGACAGTAATACTGTAATTAAATTATATTAAAATATAATATCCTATAAATATTTCAACACCCCCATAACGAGTTACCGTTAAGAAGACTTATGACATCCAAATGACATTTAAATATTTACTCAACTCAAAGTACACATATTTTGTCAAGAACTGTTGGAAATTAAATTATTACTGTCTCAAGGCGAGCGAGCCCGGAAATCGCACCTGACTTCTGAGTTATGAGGACGAGACAGTTTTACCTACTTTCACAAAATTTATTTTGAACTACGCGTATAGGTACGCAGACGACCAAAAGTCATGGGTTGTATTTAAAAAATATTGTTTTCACCTCAGAAATGAGGATTCAGTTGTTGAAACTTCCCAAAGTGTATATAGTTTAAAGAATTTAAACACGCTTAAAAAGTCGACAATCAACAGACAGGTGAATCTAATAAAAGCTTATTAAAATTGTTGCGCATTGGTAAGGTATTACATATCATCATTTAAAATCTTAATAGTATAGTGCTGGATATTGGCCTCTCTTTCAAAAGGAGGTTTTAGAAAAACCAGAGTTAACAATTCTTTCGTGGCTTTTCATCGGGTGTAGTTACCAATCCCCCTCCTTCTGATCCCAGGGTACAGGACTCAGGGAGGGGATGCACTTGTGACTTTTAGTTGCATGTACTCATGGGTGGTGACAGCAACTAACCTTAATGTGACCTGTCCGCTCGTTAGCCCTTCAATACATGAGATGTAATTCTTAATTCAGAAGATGGTGATGATGATGAAGATTACAGAAACAACTAGAACAAAATTAAATCCCCGCAAAAATACGGCGCAGTAACAAAAAATAAACAAGGCCCTTTATTCAAACCAAAAACAGTAAGGTGATTTTGTAAACAAAGTGAGCGTCACTGTAGTTCTAAAATAAACTGTGGAATGCCGGATATTGCAATACCGGCTCGTCATGGACCGTGGATCGTGTACAGGTGCCGGTGGTGAGCTCAGTGCGATCGAGCACCACGAGCTGCGCGCACGCACGCTAACCTCACGAATTAAATTCATCGATGTTTAACACGATTTAGTGAATTTCATAACAAATACACAACAAAAGAAAAACAATTGAAAAGGCAATTTTTTTATAAAAGTGGTAAAGTGTTACTTCAAAAACTGAATAATAGAGTTTTTGAAAGTGATTAACTTTGAAATTTAAGATTGTGGAAGTTCAAAATTTTCAACATTTTCTGGCCGTGAATAGTGATTGGCAATAGTGAAGTGCAAAAAAATATATTAAATAAGTTTAAAACTTTCTTTGGTGTCAACAATGAAAGTCCTAACAGTTGAAGACAATGTGGCTAATGTGGGAGGAGGGAATGAACCCACTGTAGTAGAGGATGCACCGATTCTAACCAAAGAAGAACTCAACAAGTAGGTATACTTAATATAAATTACGCTTAGGTTTTTAAATCTCGATGAACGGTTACCTAACCTCACTTAGTTTCAAATAGAATACTTATCAAAAAAGTATAATTTATGAAATTATTACGGATATTCGAACTTCAGCAGTAAATATTTATTATTTCAATGGTGTTCAAAATAAATTCTAGCTTTTGAAAGTAGTAACTGATGAACTAAGTATTTTGTTGTTTTCATGATCCTGAGAAGGCTATCTCAAAAGAACTTGATAAAGTTCATCAAAAAGTATCGTAGCCCAAGCAAGTTCGCTAGGTCAAATGTGTTGGCAAGTTGCCAGAGTGACACAACCGCTTGGAATGCAATGTTTACGTGTCCACCATCTCGCACGTTGTCACGATTCAGGTCAGGATTCCTCTCGTTTTTAGCCGTTTTGAAAATATTCTACGTTTACATGTTTGGTCTTAGCTTACTTGGTTCTGTCCACTCATTAAATTCAGATTTGTTTAGAATAAACATATCTAATTTTTATTGTTTTCTCAGAGGCTGCCCTCTTGGAGTATCCCGAGTCACTTCATCGCTCTACGTATGTGGAGCACATGCTCTACCTGGAGCAGTAAAGGCTTTACATCCCGGTCTTATTGTGAGTGCAGCGCCAGAGCTACCTCCACCTCCAGAAGATTACGTACCAAGGCAGCTTGTACCTCTGCTCGACACCCCAAACTCAGATATGCACCCATACATGGAAAGCGTAGCCGACCTGATCAATGAGGTAAATAAGGTAGAATGATAATATTTAGAATATCCTAAATTGTATAAAAACTGATTAACATTTTGCTTAATATATTGATAAACATTTGTTGTCGTAGCTTTAATCTTTCCTTTTTCCTTTTTAACAGGTTGTCTCACATGGTCATGTGGTGCTGGTCCACTGTGTAGCTGGTGTATCCAGATCTGTGACCCTTTGTCTTGCATATCTTATCAAGTGGCAAAAAATGACCTTGAGAGATGCTTATTACCACATGAAGCAAAGACGGTGAGTAAGACTTATTCACTGTATTTCATTTCACAATTTATGATGTAATAAAATATAATTCCGTTTTTAAATTGTTAGGAAAGCAGTATTCATGAGGATAATTTTATTTATTCTAGTATTCATTATTTGTTTCAGGCCACAAATCAGACCGAACACAGGATTTTTCAAACAACTGATCAAGTTTGAGGAGAGACTCTTCTGCGAACCTTCTGTGAAGATGGTGTACTGCGAAGCTATCGATAAAGAAATACCAGATGTATACGAAGCCGATTACAGCGGAATGACTTGGTTCAGGCAACGATATGGACCTATTGAAAAATGTTAACGTGTGAAAGATATAGTGTTAGATGAGGATATCTGTGATCTTAAGGGAAATAAAGCATGTATGCAATGCAGGATAGAGTACAAGAGAATGAATACCAATACATAAGACTGAGTGCATGAATGATATGTATGAGAAGATTTGAATGTTTTTTGTGCGTCTGTATTTCTTGCAACTTGATTGATAAAAGTAGATCAGAATACTTAAATATATGCTTTACTAGAATATATTTAATTTAAGCAATGTGATAAATAACGTATTGTTATAAATTAATTTTTAGGTAATAATTTACCAAATAAATTGTATAAATATGATGGGACCAAAATAAATAAGTGGTTAATATTATAGTCTGCTCTTTTATTTCACATAAATCGAATGAAAAGAATAAAATCAAACGTTTTTGAATAAAGTTTTCCAAATATTCTTCTCGATAGTTTAAAACGATGTTCTATTTGCTGTTGCCGCAGCAATGAGTAATTCATTGAGTGTTATTGGCCTCGTGGCATTGAGCGAGTTAGTTAATAGCATTGAGCGAGCTAGGTAATTTTAATATATCAGGTCGCTTGCCTGCTGTTATGAATTATCCCGCCTTAGCTTCCGCGTATTGATGTAATACTTTTTAATGGTCAGATTATTTAAAATTTTAGTTTGAACGACTATGTGTAATGTGTTTTATACGTTAGTTTTAATTTCATTATTATTTAAGGAATTTCTAAACTTGCAAAGACTTAAATCCAGTTCAGTAGTGTAGTCTAGTAATTTAATTTATACATTTACAAAACGTTTCGTTGACTGATTACTTTTTACGCTTTTGTCCGTTTTCTGATTCTCTTTTTGTACTTAAGTGAGGCTTCCAAGTCTTTACGATTTTCTTCAAGCGGAAAACTGCGTATATTATAACCGAAAGCTATACATGCCAGAGAAATGTTTTTCTCCACCTAACGATCCAGCTCTCTCTCATCTCTCTATCAATCTCATGCTCTAGGTGGAGAGAGTGATTGACTCTCGCGATCAGCAGATGCTGATTATCCGCCTCAGAGATGTTCGTGAGGATGTTCGTTTTCGTCTCGTTTGATTTTTTTCTTTATTTTTTAATGAATAGCCTGATGGTAAGCGATTACCGCCGCCCATGAACATCCGCAATACCAGAGGCGTCACAATTGCGTTGTCGGCCTTTAGTAGAAAAAAATCTTGGCTGTTCTCTCCACAGGTCTTCTGTTTTGAATCAAAACTGTTATCGGTCGTTGTATCTCTTTCCATCACTCACTAAACATTTATTTTATCATTCATTAGCACACTCTCTTCACAAATCTGAAAAGCTCAACCAGCTTTGGAGATTAACCAAAGACTTACAGTACTGCAGCTACATGTAACTGTAGATGAACTAAAGGTAATTTTGAGCCTTATATAAGTTGTTATAAAATTTGCCTGCAGTTTAAAGCCGTAATTATCTAATTTCCTTTTATATCGCCCTTTTGTATAAGAAAATAACTAATGTATTCTTACAGTTATTTTGCACGATCGAACGTTTTGAATATGCACTCAGGGAATGTTAGTGCAACAAGTGCTTTCCATAGAGAGTTAAATTACATTTCTTTATGTTTATCTAAAGATTTAAATTCAATTTATTATAATATTTTCACTGAATAGTTTTTAGGATACTCTTTTGGTAATGATTGCTCTTGGGTAAAAGCCAAATACATTACGCTGTCATGACTTTGACGAATACCTGTTTGCTGTTCAATGAAAAAAATAATTGTTCTCAAAATCTATGAGCATAAGACAGGAATTCGTATGAGATATATTTTGGCACGGGATGTATGTCCGAAGTACCTTGAGTTAAGACAGTAAGGAGTATTGGTCTCAGTGTCAAATTCCAAGTTCAATGTTACTGGTAATTACCTCACGTGCTCGCTTTAGAATATTCTATTTGGACAGACTTCTTTATTTTAATGGATGTGCTAATGAATCGTTTAAAAATAGTAGGCCAAGAATTTTTTTACAGACGTTCATTTCGTTTTTATCATTTGAAGAAAGTAATGGTACTTCTATATTACAAGTTGACGTAAACTAAGGAAATACCAAGAATTTTCTAGAATCCTAAACTAATTTTAATGTTATTGAACTGCATGTATGGTTTTTTCAAATAAGTAGAAAATTAAAGTAACAATAACTAGGCACTTGTGCAAAGCGATTCAAACGTGAAAAATTGAACGATAGAAACTTAGGAATTTCATGTCGGACAGCTACACAATGGGCCACAAATCAAATATTGAACAGACTTTGTAAACAGGCTGGTGTCGCAGCCGCTCGTCCTTCTGGGGACAGAACGGGATTATGGAGTTCCCCATTCCGAAAGGGGAAATCTGCAAGCCGTAGGTAGTTGGTCCGAGGTACGTCGGGGTTTTCCTTTCTTAAAAGAAAAGAAAAACTAGTAATAAAACTAAGACACATCAGAAATAATGTTCTACTCATGTCTACGTGACTAAGCTCACGATAATATTATTCTAAGACTAGAATATATACATACTTAGTCCTCCTATAAATATTTACATTATATTACAAAGAAAAACACTTTTTTTTTCTTGTACGGAACTTCTATTACTATTACAGTTAGTTTAATATATTAATATAAAACCTTTAAAATATATAAAGTTTATTCGAAGTGGTCTTCATAGCAATATAGTCCTTTTAATGTTTAGGCCAGTTATCAATAGCAGCACGCAATCTTTTTATGGAAAAATTGTTCACTGCCAATTGTATGGATTCTTTCAGGGACGTCCAACATTCATTTCTAACCAAAATTGGGTGGATCGAGTTTTATGACCCGGCGCCGAGTCTTGCTGAAAGAACCATTCTTGGTCATTGAACATGGTGTGGTTAAGGGGCTTATCTCCTTTCTCAAGAATAGTATCTTGATACACTTGTGCCGATGTTTTGATACCGTTTTCTCAAAAATATGGCAGTCACTCCTTCACAGCTAACACCTTACCAAACCGTCACTGAAGTTGGATAATGCTCACGTTTTACTCTATTGACTAATTAGGAAGCTTCTTTAGAGCTTTCAGCATAATAAGGTTCTATTGTTTGTTAAAATATTGCTGAATTAAAAAACAAATCTCATTCGTAAACAAAAATTTTCTGTGACTTCCCTTACTGCTTTGATCGCCTTTTTCGTACGAAAACAACGTAAACGGCCAGATCTTTTTCTGTCACAAACAGATGAGATTTCATTGTACCTATCAATTACCCGTTACACAAACATTTAACTAATACCAAGCGTAATCCAAATCTTCCAGATTCTTAGGCATAGGCTCCATAACTACTTTATATAATACAATCATTTTAATATCACAAATATTTTCCAAAATATTGGCGCAAAAATAAGAACACAATGAACAATCGTATAAAAATATCAGATTTCAAATTCAAAAGTAATATTTAGTTTGTTTTTAATTGTTACAGTATTTATGGCCAGACTAAGTACATTATATTAATTACTAGTTCACCCTCGCAACCTCGTTTGCGTCTTATATAGCCCGTAGCGGGAAAATTTTCCCCCGTTTTTGAAACATTCTTCATTGGTGCTCTGCTCCTATTAGTAGTAGCGTGATGATATATAGCCTGCCTCGATAAATGGACTATCCAACATTGGGATAATTTTTCAAATCAGATCTGTGGTTCCTGAGATTAGCGCGTCAAAAAAACAAACAAACTCTTCAGCTTTATTATTAGTATAGATAGTATAGATAGATTAGATAGATAGATAGATAGGATAGAAATATGGTGCGGCGAGGCTTTCCTACCTTCAAACGTTTTGTTCGTTTGTTAGTCATATTTATAGCAAAGTAGATTGCAGTATATTACTTTTATTACGTACAAGTCAACTTTTAGGTCATGTGGTGATAAATATGTCAGGTGCGTGAATAAATTTTATAAAGCGTTTATTTGCCAATGTTACATTTGTAGGGCACTTTCATTTTTCAACTGAGTCACCATAAAATCAGACGTAATTTTCTCATAGATTTTAAATTTACATTTTTATTGACTTGTTCCAATTTTTTGCACAAAAGTGTCCTCAATGTTGATACATAACAGAAATAAACGATTTTGATGTTTCTATGTAATAATTTTATTTCTTTTCTTTGTAATAAATGTCCAATCATCAAAAATCAAATTGGTTTATTTTTTTGGGGTAGATGCTTTAAAATTTAGAAAAGTGACAATGATGAGGGTAATTAATTTGTTTCGTTACAAGCTGAAACGTTACTTCTGAGACAAACATCTAAAAAAATGTATTAAAAGCTGTATTTACGTATAAGGAGTCACAGGAGGGGGTGTCGGTGTTGTGTCTCAGACTCTGGTTACCCCGGGATGTACCTCAGTCATAAGGTATGGCAGGGGAGACTCCAGATGCCGCTGATGTGTTCCTGGAGCTCCGACTGCCGAGGTAGGCCGCCGTGTCAACTGTGCTTTATCTCAAGGAGCGCCAACTATCCCGGTCTTGGGTAGTCTGCATACATTTGCTGCAAGCCATTTTTTTATAATCATATCATTTGGAATGAAAATGTTTAAGATATATGTAATACTACATAAATAGTCATTCAGTTAGTAAAACTGCTTACTGCAAAGAATTCATAAACAGTTTAACTCCCAGTCAGGTGCAAGTTTTTTTGCAAATATTTGTCCTAGCACTAAGTATTATTTTGAATTAAATTTGGATTGTACCCAAATCATTATTTTTGGCTTCTCTGTGGGTGGTACCTTATTTGTGTTTGGTTCGCACCTGCCATAACATGATTTTATGTTAGCCATTAAGATAACAATAACTATGCAAGGTTACAGCCGTTAGTAGTAGAAGCCAGATTTTGATCTTATAAGTATCTAGCCATAGACTGATGATTTATGATATGAGCAGTTAAATTTTTTTAGTAAGAGTTAATGCTTGGTTCAATATTAAATAGTGACAAAAAATACAACACTTTAAAAATGAAATTTTTGTAATTAAATTATATGCTACACTAGCTGAACCCCGCGGTGTTACCCGCGGTTAAGTCGTATCGTGGGATCCGCCGTGGGGCGAAGCTAGTCTAAAAAATGTAAGCCTAAGTTACTCCTTGTACCATCAGCTACCTACCAGTGAAAGTCCCGTCCAAATCGGTCCAGCCGTTCCAGTGATTAGCCGGAACAAACAGACAGACAGACAGACAAAAATTTTAAAAATATATATTTTGGTATGTGTACCGTATATACATTCATATGCATGTAGTAGAAAGCGGTTATTTTAATATTACAAACAGACACTCCAATTTTATTTATTTGTATAGATATACTATCACATAGCGTGGCGACGCATGACTCGGATAAATAGAGTAATTTGAACTTAATTTTTGCCAGATAACTATGGATTTTGGTTTTCACAATTTTTTGATGGAGACCATTATGTCAGATATCTATCTAATACCTTTAACAAACACTCCGACCCTTACCCCCGTCCTCCTTCCCATCCTCCTTCCCATCCTCCAAAGGCCGGCTACACACTTGTGACGCCTCTGGTGGGCGGCGGTAATCGCTTACCATCGTATACGTCGTGCGTCTGCGTCTGCTCGTTTGCCCGCTTTTCAATAAAGAAAGAAAAAGAAAAAAAGGCGCTAATGTGCAGCTTACAAACATACATAGATCACCGAAACTATTATTATTTCTTTTGGCTGCGCCATAGTGGGGTAAAAAAATATCCTACTCTACTTACTCGTATATTTTAATACCGTATTTATATTCGTAATTCACGCTTCATAGATGGTATTTACCTATTTTTCGCTTCAGTTTTATTACTTTTTTCTCACCAATAGGTATAACCACAATAAGAGCAACAACGAAACGTAGCAGGACTAGTCGTTGTTGAAATTGTATTTGGCCAACAATAAATTATTTTTAAACAGAGATTTCTTCTTCTTTTGATGAAATGGCAACCAGCCGGATCACTGGGGTCAGCTATTTCTGTCAATGTCAAGTATTTATAGTCTTCAATTATAAGTCTTCGAGTCTTCAAGTCTTCGTCGTGATGAAATTAATGATAAAAAAAATATAAAATGTGAGTGACATGAAATGGGGACCGGCTTTCGAAAAAACAAAAAACGATCTCAACAAAGATATTAACCTTCGCTTTTATTGTGCTGTCATTTATATCTCACGTTTAGTGTGACCAGTTATAAAACGCAATAAATTTTGAGTTAACTATGGGAAGTGGTGGATAGACGGCCTCCCTTTCCGACCTTCTCGGTTCCTATACATTTAAGAGACTATTTCCATCACACTCATAAATATTTGCGCGACCTTAACATCGTCATACAAGTATGCGAAGCAAAATATTTACGATTCTAAATCACTGTGAAATACTTTTGAAGTACAATATTTATTTTGATTTATTATATTTTTGTTATTGGTCGTTGTACCCAACTGTTTTAAATATATACTTGTAAATTACTGACAGTTCTAAAAGAAAAATAGATTATTTCCTCCAAAAACGTAACATTTGATGATTTTTAACTAACTATTCTCTTTGGAAATATTTTTTCTATATACTATACAAAATTACATGCTAAGTAATGACACAGTAAATAAATAAAATTTTCAGACATTTGACATGCATCGCCATCTATCTTCAAACTTAACAGATCTTGTAGGTACTATGAAAACTAGATAGCATATTATACATAGCAAGCACCCAAACTTCGAAAAAAATATTTGTAGATCATACAAACATTTGGTACGACTCGGGAATCGAATCCAAGACCTCATGCAGAGCAGTCGCGTACGCTACCACTGCGCCGAGGCAGTCATTATGTTGTAGGCATATATGTACTTCAATATTTAATATATTAGAAGACCGATGTACTAGAAGTTCCCGTACCGTTTAGAAACGATTTAAAACTAGATGACTCAGTACGTACCTACAGATAATTTCGCAACTAACTTCCAAGAGTTTCTAATTGTGGTTTACAGAACAATGACTACATTCTAAATTACACGTTCGTTCACGTCTATTTAGATTGTTAACGATAAACCGAGTTATGGGGCAATTGAATTCGACCTCTCTGTTTCCATTCATTTAGAATAATTTGAGTTCATTATTACTAGTCATACACACAAGCATAGCTATACCTACTCTTTTTAACCCACGACGCAACTTTTATGTACATAACTTTTATGACTTCTATGGACAATATATGGGATATAATGTCCGATATATTTCCCGTAGAAATCATCTCTAGCTTGTAGTCTATTGCTGGAAATAAGTTGTAAAAGTCCATAGCAGTCATTATAGACAAATTTATTAACTGTTCAATTGATAACAGCAACTGCACTCCGCCTCTATATAATCTTTAACTGTGCCGAATTTTATACTCCTCCGTTCGCATAGTTTTCGTAAAAAGAGGTACAAAGTTTTTGCTTCAGGTATTAATATGTAGATAAACGAAAAAAATAAATTTGTAATAACAGTAAAAAATATTATACAGAAAAACTGCATCACACATACATAATTCGTAGTTCTAAGTCTAGTTCAGTCGAGTGTAACGATAACACAATTAGCACCATTATCTAAATTACTACCACTTCCACTACACTTACACTTAATCAAATTCATGCATGAATTAAACGTATATTAATGTATCATAAGCTAATTATAGATCTCAGTGACTCAGAATTCAAGATTCATTGGAATTGGAAAGAAATTGCGGGACAGTTAACTTTCCCGGTGTCGTCGCATACCGGCGCACATTCCTGGCTATTTATATTGAAGTTCCTAGCCGTGTCTCGTTCGCGTTGTCCGCCACATACCTCACTTATATAATTTTCTACATATATTCCATACTGAATACATTTTTATAATTTGATATGCCGGAGCAGATGGACTTTTTATATACTTCTTAGCAGTAACAAGAAAGTGGGTTAGGTTTCCTTTATATATTTTTATTTTTTTATGTGTGAGCCTGCCAAAGTCAAGACTCTACTCTGCCTGAAGGAAAGCATGAGCAGAATCCAAAATTGTAGTCACCAGACAAAGCAATAATGCAGTGTGGCGACTCATAGTATACACAGTACAGACACACAGCTTATTGATGTGTTTTAGGATCCTTGGGCCTCCGGTTCTAACTCACCAACGAAACACGACAACACGAATACTGTCGGTTTAGGCGTGTCTTGTGAGAGAGAGTCGTCCTGGGCGAGCCGACCCGTTTGTGCTAAAATCAGTGTTATTCTACTACCTTGAAAATCCTTTCTTAAAAGTTGTAATAAAACCGCTAACACACAAGAATAGTAAACCCACTCTCTATCTTAATTTTTTTCACAATGACAGGATTACCAAATTAGTTGCATATCTGTACTTCTTCGATTTCCTTAAATTATTACGTTGAGGTACATAAAAAATTGAAGACAGGTATAAAATGTTGGTAGGAAATTCGTCTAGTTTGTGTATTAATTTTATTGTAAAATCATCATCATCTTCCTAGCCTTTATTATTCCCAATATTTGGGGTCGGCTACCAGTTCAACCGGTTTTACCTGAATATCAGTTTTTACACAGAGCGACTGGCATCTGACCTCCGCAACCCTGAGGGCGAACTGAATTCGAAGGTTGAACTAGTTGTCAGGAGATTTGAGAGCACTGACTTCCCAATAACGATTGCCATAGATGTTCATGACAACCGGAACCGACGGCTTAACGTGCTCTCCGAAGCACGGGCAGGAAACACCGCCATCTTCCATACTCCGGGCTACTATTAGGAATTTCTTGTAGGAAAAACCCAACAGCAGTCCGACCCGGAAATTGAACCCGAGACCTCTTGATTTGCAGTCGCTTACGCTAACCACTAGACCAACGAGGCAGCCTAATTTTATTGTAAAATGACTAGCAAAAAATAAATTTTCAGTCTCTCTGTTTGAACTGTTTATCCATTTATAAGGCGTTTTAGCCCACTATTATAGCAAGACTGGCATAAACAAAAAAGGAGCTAAGTAGAAAATTTGAAAGGGTTCGTCAAAATCTATAAAATCATAAATTTTCTAAACATTCGACCAACTACTAAATAACAGAATAATGGGCTATATTTTCTATCATTATCTTCGCTACGGTGAATGACAAGTCATAGACAGTTTTATATTTGTAACTTGTTTTATGTGAAATGTGGTAAATACTTTTTTTTACTGGGTTCAAAGGTCTCGGAAATACCTACATGTTTTTAGAAAGAATCGCTGTTTATAAATATCATACTACTTTTATACTAAAAAAATATTAATAGTCTAAAGTTTTTGAAGGAACCAGCGATTTTACCACTGACTGATTTGACTATCATCTCTCTGCATGCCTTTTTTTTTCTTTTGTCGACGACGTGGAAAATCCCTTCGAATCACCGGCTCCTCAGGAACGCAGACGCCCTGCTCTGGGGATTTCCTGGACCATGTTATTTCAGGTCCTCCTCAGGAACGACACCGCGTCTATACTCTTTCCTGCCTGTTGGCCCAACCGTTATATGTTGCGGTCTGGCCGCAGTTTTGCGACTAGACCGCCCCCTATCGCTGACCTGTCGGCAGTTGGTGTCGCCTACGCCCGGGATCGGCCCTCTCCCGATCCCGTTCAGCGGTCTCTTTCTGGAGCATTACAGCCTCACAGAAAGAGACCACTGCGTCCCAACCCTCCTCATCCATCTCTCTGCATGCATGCCTACCTTAGTGTTCTAAGTATTCTTCTCTCTAGCTAGACATTTAAATATTACATAACGAGCTTCCAGTACTGAAGTAGTCATTTTACTACTAGAAGCCAAAATAGAGCTACTGATTGTAGAACTGTTCCCTTTGAAGAGCTACGTTTGCTGTAGCGTTATTCAATAATTCATTTCGAATAGCTTTTGACTCATTCTTATCATCACAACTTACTACTGCTAAAAATAACTAACAAAGGTAATGAAAGAGGCATACCTCCTTTTTCATGTTACGTTCCACAGTTTCTCAGATTAGGCAAATATATTAAGGTTATTTTTTTTAAATAATATAGGCGTTACAAGTGCGTTGCCGGCCTTTTAGGAAGGAGTACACTCTTTTCTTGGTGTGAATGTGATATGAATATGTATATATTCACGTAAGTGTATGAGATGTGTGTATAAATTTGGCAATGCAATTTTAAAAAATGCGCACAACAAATAACATGTCACACATCTAAAGGTTTCCAGTAATTCATCGCAGACTGCTTAATGGCCGCCCATTGGGTATATCACATTGTATGTTTACTAATCATAGTTAGGATCACTTCAGAGGTAATCTATGTGTACTATAGAGTACCTATCTATCTATCTATGTGTAGCAAAACATTCATAGACAATCGCATCTTTTGTGATAACATTCACATGTTCCTTTCACAAAGCAAATTTCCTAGAAATAATAAGTAAAGAAAACAAAGACATAATTATAAAAGCTTTTATTAAAAGTCAAATAATTGTACTGTATGTAAAGTATCATTAATGTCTCTCTCGGGGACAGACATTAAAGAAATTATATAATCTTTTGATCTAGAAAACTGACCTAAGTCACAAGAACATTATGAATATAAGAATAATTATATAGGTGACATCATTATCATTGTTCTCAATTTCGAGGTTATAAACCTGTCTCTTGGCAGTCTCTGCTCCCTCAATTATTTTAAGTAGCATGTCGCCGTTGCATTGTTTTTGTTATATCTTGCATTTGAAATGAGCTTCATAAAACTCTTTTACTAATTAATTGCTAATGTTTTTGATGCCTTTATCCAGTTGTTAGATGAAGCCTATGCACGTTAGCATCTCCTAGTTTACTGGCAAATGTGGTCAAATGGTAGAATTTTTTTTTTGAAAAGTGACTTTGAAAGTTTCACTGAACTTTACTGTTTACACTGAAAATAAAATAGAGATTATCCGTGACCTGTGTAAACCTTATAGTAACATGTCATGGGTAATAAGTAAGATATTTTTTTTTGAAACAATGCAACGTTCACGTTTTTCAAACCATTCAGTTTCGTAAGTAGCAACCCTAACACAATATATTTGTTAATGAATAAATTCCTCAAGTCGTCTGCCAAAAGTCATAGAATGGTGTTTCATGGGTACTTAAATATGTTTGGCTGACGGCTAATTATTGTTGTTTGTCTTTGGTCATAGTGTAGCAAATGTGACCAGTTCGACGATTTATACAAATTCATATTAAACAGATTATTGGTAACGCCAACAAAACAACTAAGGCTAACGAAACGAACACTTCCTCGATTAGGAAGTCTATTTTTATAACAAATTCGTTCAAATTTGGCCGAATTTACTTTCCATTTTATAAATGTCAAAAAATCAACACGTACGAAAATTGAAAATATCATAGGCAGAAATGGAATTTTTCTTAAGAAAAAATAAGGCTATCTTTAAACTGTGGGAGAGCCACGCTTTCGCTTGAATTAGCAGGCTCGACCAGAGTGATACCACGGCCTCACAGAAAACCGATGTGAAATAGCGCTCGCGCTGTGTTTCACCTAGTGAGTGGGGATATCGGAGGCCGGCGGCGGGGCGGTGTGCCGGAATCGAACCGACTAAAACCACACGGTGTGCCAACTCTGCGCCTGAGAAGGGAGGGGTCCGGGAACTGCAGTTATTAACACGACCGGACCCCTCCCAATACCGGAGGCCCATACCCCAACCCCTCCCACCATTGCTATGTTGTTTTATTGGAACGAAGTTCCTTATCGCGCGATATGAACGAAAAAACGAAGGGGGCTAGACGGAAATTGTCGCGACATAATTTGTTGTCACGACACTTTTTGTTGTCACGACACTTTATGCTATTTTAAATTTTATTTGTTATTAGTTTATTTTTCATTGCTTGAAGCAACCCAGATACTATATATATATCTATATATATATATATAATATATATATATATATACTATATATATATATATATATAATAGATAGATAAGATTTCGAACTTTTATATATACATCATTATCATCACTATTATCATAATCATCATTTCATCATTTTCATCAATTTATCATTTTCATCACTTTTATCATTTTCATCATCTTCATCGTTTTCATCATTTTCATCACTTTCATCATTTTCATCATTTTCATCATCTTCATCATTTTCATCATTTTCATCATTTTCATCAATTCATCATCTTCATCACTTTCATCATTTTCATCATTTTCATCATTTTCATCACTTTCATCATTTTCACCATTTTCATCATCTTCATCATTTTCATCATTTTCATCATATTCATCATATTCATCATTTTCATCATTTTCATCATTTTCATCACTCATCATTTTCATCATTTTCATCATCTTCATCACTTTCATCATTTTCATCATTTTCATCATTTTCATCATTTTCATCATTTTCATCATTTTCATCATTTTCATCAATTCATCATCTTCATCACTTTCATCATTTTCATCATTTTCATCATCTTCATCATTTTCACCATTATCATCATTATCATTATTATTATTATTAATATTATTGTGTACACATATATCATAAAACTAGAAATTACGTAAAATATTGAAGTAAATATAATATTTGTATCGTCTTTCTATTTCGAACTTCGTTCCATCCGGGTGTCCCTTGACACCTCTCAAGTTTTTTAACGTGGCAGTGATTTTGGTCCAACTAATGTAACACAGGTAAGTTTATTGTCATTATCAGGCACTTATAAAAAATACGTGTTCCTTCTTACAAGGCCGGCAACGCACGTGTGACGCCTCTGGTGTTGCGGGTGTCCATGATCACTTACCATCGGGCGATACGTCCGCTCATTTGCATCCTATTACCTAAAAAAATTGAAAATCTACTATTCATTCTCTCTGTTATTTATTTATTTATTTTTATTTATTTGTAAGTACATAAACAAATTACACGTTTGAACTTAACGACGGTTTCCGCACTAAGCTCGAGGCAAGCCTCGACACAAGTGTCGCGGAAACCAAGACCAGATTTTACATTATTCGTTGGTGCTAATTCTGTTGTTCTAAAATCTCTCCACATAACACCAGAAATCAGTCTACAAATATACTTTTACATATATGTTGACATTAACATATATACTTATGCAGATTTATATTCCATATCTCATCATCACATCAACAGCCTTTGATAATCCACCGTTGAACATGGACCTATCCTTAGAATGGAGATCGTTGTCAGTTGTCATATTACAGTAAATGCTATGTACACCGTGATTGTCATACATCTATACTAAAATAATAAAGCTGAAGAGTGTATTTGTTTGTTTGAACGCGCTATTCTCAGGAACCGCTGGTCCGATTTGAATAATTCTTTCACCGTTGGAAAGTCCATTTATCGAAGAAGGTTATATAATCAAGAAGCAAGAATATATCGTCACGCTTAGACCAATCAGAATGTAGCCCCAATGAAGAATGTTTAAAAAACAGGGGAAAATTATTACGCAACTGGCAATAGTAGACGTAAATGAGGTTGCGTTGGTCAGCTGGTATCAGATACAATCCCTAATGTAAATGTTATTACTCGTATGATTAGTTATAAGTATAATATGTATGATGTGGTAGTACTTTATATAAATAAATGGAGTGTAAGCACGGGACTTAGGTAATCAAACGAGACGTTGATGCTTACACATTCCGCTTATTAATTCCTCTCTACCTCAAAAATACAGTGTTATATACTTAAATACTAATGTTTACTTACTACGTCATAGGAGGTTTAGGTTAGATACCACGCTGACCAGACGGATTGACATTAAATAAACATTTCGAATGTCAAAATGAATTTTAGAATGTTTTTTGAAGCGAAAAAATATAACACTTATTTTGTACAGCGTCACTCAATACTCGTGTACTTTTCCGTAGAACCTAAGATGACAGATACGCGTTCAACTATTTTAGCACGTGTTGTTATGAACGTGTAGAATGTAGAAGCTAAATGTTTGGCAGAAACTTTGTGCCAGTGTAACGGCGTGAATTTATGATCAAAGCTTTAGGAAGTACAGATGAACAATGTTGCAAATGATTGATGATAAGGCCGGTCTCCACACTGATGCCACACGTTTGAATACGTGAGCTCTGCATAGATGATTCAAATGTGAGAAATCTAAATTTGATTTTACCAACCACAGATGACGTGCTCTTATTATATGTATGGTAGAAAATAATTGTAATCAATAACTAATCATCACTAATGATTACCACGCTTAAAAATGATTGTTTTTTTTTGTATGGAGTAGGACGCGAACGAGCAAACGTATCGCCTGATGGTAACCGATTACAGACGCCCATGGACACCCGCAACACCAGAGGCGTCACACTTGCGTTGCCGGCCTTTGAAAGATGGGGAGGGGGATGGGAGAGGGGTTGGGGTATGGGCTTCCGGTATCCTCACTCACTCGGTGAAACACAGCGCAGGCGCTATTTTACACCGGTTTTCTGTGAGGCCGTGGTATTACTCCTGGCGAACCGGCCCATTCATGCTGAAGCGTGGCTCGCCCACGTTACGGAAACACTTACATAATAGAGACTGTTTAAGACTGATTTTCATACAAGATAATACAGAAGACAAGTATCATGTTCGGCAAGCGAATTAATGTTGTTATTTCATGTGTTTGTTCTACGCTAGCCGTTACCCACAGCTTCGCTTTTCTTAGTAACTATTTTGACCAAATATATTTTTCCAGATGATAATCTATCTCTGTACCGAGTTTCTCCAGATGTAGATGCATTTAACTCATCGCATGACTAAGTTCAAACTTTAAATATACTTATAATAGTAGTAATACCAAACGAATGTGTTAAGACCGAAGTAACTAAGCGTGAATCACAGGCTAGTCTAGATTTAAACTAAATTTATTTCTGTTTAAAAAGCACTAGTTTATTTTAGATACATTATTGAATGTACGCAAGTAAAGTTGTTTGGCTAATACGTTTATTTTTATACAACTTTTTACACGTGCAAATGAAACGAGTCTCTACGTCATGTATGACTTAATTATAATAATTATTTCCAGTATTTGTATTTTCCAATGTTTTTCGCTGTTTAATTGATGATGGCCTAGACTAGCTCGTGCACATATTATGATTGTCAAGGTTAGAACATGTGTATAAAGGTTATAAAGGGCATTTAGTTAATGAAAAGTCAAGGCTGTTTTGCTAAATGTAATTATGGTCTCACAAATTTTTGTATAGGATTAGGCGACATGGAATATATCCAGTATAGCAGGAGACATTACGGACTTTAAAGTATTAGGTCAACCGTGCAGTCAAAATGGAGTCATGGAGCGCTACCGTAAAACGCCAATCGACAAGCAGATCAAACGTCGCAAGTGGAACTGGATTGGTCACACGCTCCGCAGGTATTCCGATCATATCGCTAAACAGGCGCTCGATTGGAATCCTCAAGGAAAACGAAAACGTGGCCGACCCAAACAGACCTGGCGGCGTACAGTTGTAGACGAGATGAAGAAGGTCGGGAAGACCTGGAGCGAGCTCAAACGCGAAGCTAACGACCGAACGCGATGGCGGAATGCTGTGGATGCCCTCTACCCCATCTAGGGGACATAGGACTATAAGTCATGCTGTCAAAATATATATCCGTCTAGTATCTTCATTCTATGAAATGTATTTATTACATTGTATGTGAAACACAAATCTCTTCAACTATCTCTATAACTGATAACTAATACTAATAGTAATTTGGCTGCCTCGGTGGCGATTCGGAAATTGGTCGGTTCAAATGTTGGTATGATATGAAGAATTTGTTTCGGAGTTTGGGTGTTTTCTATGTACAATGAGATTGTATTTACAAAAAATAGTATATATGTATATATATATCAGTTGTCTAGTGCCCATAACACAAGCTCTTCTTAGCTTGGGACTAGACGGCGTTGTGTGTTAGATGTCTGAAATATTTATTTTATTTATTTAATGTTCAGTTTATACTTTCGTTGAAAGACAAACATTCTTTTAAAGTAGTTGATAAACACCCTACAGAGATTAATAATATTACCAAAAGATAAATTAATCAAAAATATCGATAGTATTTCGTTTGACATCCAGATGAAATCTCTTTTAATTTATTGTGTAATGAGTTGTATTACAGTCTCTTAGCGACAAGATATTACCGTATAATAAAACACCTCTAACCAACCTCGCGTGACCTCTTAGTCACCTAACTCACCCACACGGGGCAGACAGCGCTATTTACAGTGAACGTAGGCGCTGCTTGTTTTGAACATCTATTTATTGTGCCTTATGTAAACTGACATTAGCTGTTCGGCATCAAAACAAAAACTTTTAAATATTACGTAATCATGGAATGTTTACGAGCTATTTATGAAATAGATCGCAACAAAAGTATGCAGTCATTTCTGTCGCATATTTTGAAACTTGGAAATAAATTAAAAGCTTAAATGAGGTATTTTCAGTTGATTTGAAGTCATATCAATTATCAAGTAGTGAGGCTTCTAACAATAAACTTTTGAGATTGTAAAAACTGATGAGTATGTAAAAATATTTAAATTCGTCTCAAATTATGTATACAATATTCTGTGTTTCGTTCCTAAAAAAAAGATCTAAAAAAATATAAAATCTCCGTCCAGTGTATCTTCTAAGGAACGGCTAGCGTGAGCCTCCTGAATGTGTTCATATTCTGAATAACCAATTAAAATTGACGGCCGGCAAACGGTCGATAGTATATGAACGTTTTGAAGTGTTTTTAACAATATTTGTTTACAAAGGCTGTGTGAAAATTTCTTGATATACCTTATATATAATATAATATATATTAGTATATACTCGTATAATATTAGGCAAACGCAGTTTAGGGCACCATACGGCACGATGGACCGACGACTTGAGGAAAGTGGCTGGCGGCGGGTGGATGCGGATGCCCAGGACCGGGATGGTTGACGCTCTTTGACCTTCGTTCAGCAGTCGACGGCAATAGGCTGACGTGATACCTAATATACATATTGGATACTTATATCAGTATTTATCTATCCTAAAATAATTTATAAACTCACGTAACCTTTTGCGATAGAAAGCTGGCCCTACACCTGCGAGCGACGCATTTACGAGGTGTTGGTATTCATTACTTGGCAGAGAGCCACCATGACAACGCGCTGTGGTATGCGCCACGTCATCGTAACAAATCTACAAATGAAATATTAATGGTTGTGTTGAAACTGGAGGGGCAAAGTAATGTATGCAGGTGAATATTGTGAGTAGTCGGAGATCATACGAATGAAAGGCTTTGATCCGAAGGCAGAAAAAAATATTTGTTTAAAAACATGGGTTTGATTTATTAATTAATACTTTGAGTGGATTTCATTCCACCAACCAAATCAAAATCGGTTCAACCAGCCGAAAGTTATGAGATCACAAACATAAAAAATACAGTCGAATTGAGAATCTCCTCCTTTGAAGTCGGTTAAAACATTACTTATGGGTAAAACGCATATGTATACATTACTTTAAACAGGATTGTGAGGCATGATGTAAGTCGTATAATATTAAATTAATGTCTAAAAAGTTTCTTATATGGACACCACGTACAGTAAAGTTCAACATAAGATATGTTACCCTTATAAAATTATGCAGATGCTGAGCACTGTCAATTGATTTTCTCATTAAGTGATATGTATATTCAGCATTGGACATGTGACTGAAACACACACGACACTCTGAGTTCAAAGTAGACTGAGTACATTCTAACATAACAAAATTTCTGATAAACATACTGACTAAAATACATCGTGCTCACTACATAATTCAATTCGTCCTGTGTAACAATCGATCTTACCATTTTTGGATCAGTATTAAGTACGAATCACTAGCCTCTATACGGATAAACCACTTAGATGAGGAATTAAAACTGTGCAATAATTCTAATAAACTTGTAGCCTGAATGTACCTCAGTTACAGATTAACGTATGTTACTACTATCAAGACCTTCATAATTATACATTTCTTTAACTTTTGATATTGTATGTGTTCGCAGAAATTAAATTTTTATATGAATGCTATACAAACAGTTGCACAAGCTTAATTTTGCCGCTTCACATATTATCTCCACCGTTGACAGATCGAAATATCTTTCACAGAATCTAAAATTTCTTATACCCAGTAATTTAATTCGTTTTATATAAAATTAACGGCTTAGTAAAATAGTAGTTAGATTCCTCTGAAAATAAACAAAAGGTCAATGGCACCATTGCTTATATTCAAATACCACTCGGCTTATTTGATAGACATAAATCATTAGATAACGGTTCTTATATCAGCACGTTATTTTTTTTATTTTTGAAAGCAGTATATATAATTCTCTATTAGAAAAAAACATACACTGTTTGCAGAAAATATGGATATTTCTTATGGATATTTCTTATGGATCACTCATTTTCTCATTTTAGTCTTACGCACATATTCTAGGGTTTACGATAATAGGACAAACGTGTAGATAGATCATGGAGTAAGCGCTTACCATCTATCATCTGTCAAACACTGGCAACTCGACAAGTTAGAAGTAAGTAGATCACTCCTGAAATAGAAGTACGTACTTTTATTGATGGTTAGAAGGTTGTATAGATCTGAAAATACTGCATACGATATTTTTTCTCACAGATTGTTTGTACAGCAAAAAAATTCTTTATACTTACTAGAAAATGCCACACAAAATTCAACTATCTATAGGGTTGTTTAGTGTCTAAGATAAAACTTATTCAAATTAATGTATTTTTAAACTAAGCTGATTACATGATTAAGATTATGTTCAATCAAGATTATAATTTGATTACAAAAGTCCATTGCCAACCCTAAATACGATACGCAGCTGATCTAAAGACATGACATGTATTGCTCATTTATCTAGTTAAACAATGCATGCAATACTAGCTTCTTAAATAAAAATTTTAAGAGAAACTCAAACCGGAAAATTTCAAATGAAAAATAAAGAAGGCAATTTGCAATAACAACAAACGCGCAATTAATTTTATGTTCCATTATATCAAATATATTATCTTTTACAAATTGTAACAGCTCATATGATGTTTTGATAGCTGCTTCCTCCCAGTCATAAATTGTTATTATATTTTGTTATTACGATCGCAGATTCAGTCAAATTTATTTGCTACTGTATGCTACGAAATACTTATTTGTAGCTCATGTAGCACTTGACACAACCTGCTACGACATTCGTAGCCCGGTTTTGCAGTAAGTGTTATGGGGTTTCTAAGCTATTATTTTGTAGAGCTTCTTTCCGATTTTTAAAAAATCATTATCATCTGAACCTAAAAAACGTCCACTCCTCATGTGCATAAGACTCTTCCAAAGTTCTGAGCAAAAAACTAGTCCTGTGCTGTCACCCTTCCAATGGCTTCCTGCGACCTTTACCGACGTCGTTGCATCACCTTATACCCCTATAACCTACTCTTGGTCCGTTTTATAGTACTTGAATTCTACTTCAGAAATTTATACCCAATATTTGAGTAAAAATTATCATATTTCAAATATTATCGACTGCCTTGGTGGCGTAGTGGTAGCGTATGCGACTGCTAAGTTTGAGGTCTCGGGTTCGATTCCCGGGTCGGACCAAATGTTTGTATGATCTGCAAATATTTGTTTCGGAGTTTGGGTGTTTTCTATGTATAATATATATGTATTTAGAAAAAAAAAAGTATATAAGTATTTATATCAGTTGTCTAGTACCCATAACACAAGTTCTGCTTAGCTTGGGACTAGATGGCGTTGTGTGTTTAGATATCCGGAATATTTATTTATTTATTAATTAATATATATTTTTTAAAATAATTTAGTAAATAATGTTACTGAAATGAACTAAAATCGTAATAATTGTTTAATGTTATATAGGTTATCAAAAGAATCAAGTCTGTATATACATTGAACTGTGTTTTTAAGAATAAATTTGTAAAGCATTGACGTCATCTCTTAGGAATCTCAATCTAAACAATTCAATTGAGTATTTAATCAGAGCCCTTGAATTTGTTGAAACATGTTCAATGTCAAGACATCCCATAAATCATGTCGTTTGTACTTAAAACACAGTAGTTGGCAAATTCTATGTAAACGCAAGCTGAATGATTTTTTCATTGACATCTATAAGATTGAGTCAGATTTTTTTCACAACTACAAACGAAATGACGTCGAGCAAAACGCCGATAAGTGATGAGGCGCGGCAATAAGTAAAGCGTCGTCAAGTGATAACACGCAACGTAACGCGACGCTATAGAAAATGACGCGAGGCTAAGTCAAACGACGCCAAGTGATAAGACTGTAAGACGCAATACGTCGCAACGCAAATGTGTTGTGTGACATGACGCGTTGCAACACTATGTCACACAACACATTACAATGAAAATTCACCTATTTTAGGTTAATAAGGACCAATGTATTAATTAACTGTATTTGAAGAGACTAATTATTTGGCTATGTAAACAAAGAAGTATGGAAGAAGCAAACATTATAGAGCCATCAAAGGTTACTGATGAGTACACATAAAAAATTGGTGACTGAAATACGATTATTGTAAAAAAAACAATCATTCTCAATATTATTTATATACTAGCTGACCACGCAACCTCGTTTACGTCTCCTATTGCCGTAGCGTAGTAATTTTCACCCGTTTTTTGAAACATTATTTCTCCGCTCCTATTGGTCTTAGCGTGATAATATATAACCTATAGTCTTCCTGGATAAATGGGCTATCACTGAAATATTTTTAAAATCGATCAGTAGTTTCGGAGATTAGCGCGTTCAAGCAAACAAACAAATTCTTCAGCTTTATATATTAGTAAATAAACGTTGTGAATAATAGATACTTCTGTACACACTTCTTTTAATCATTTCCATATCATTGTCATCTCTTCCTCTGTATTACCTAAAAAAACTTCCGCAAAGAGCGTCTAAATAGCTTTGGTTAATTCTATTTAAATCTACACACAGACTGGACACATACGTGTAAGCGTTTCCTGGCATTCTTAAATGTAAAAACATAGATCAAAAGCGGGAATGCTAAACGCCAGGAAGTTTAACTCTTCCTCAGACAGATATCTGTGTTTATAATGAGCTAGCGTGGCCAGCGCCGATCTGCAACGACTCAGAAATTCCTCACTAATCATGACATGAAACAAGTGCAATATAAAGCTAACAAATATGTATGGCATTTTATAATGTGCCAATTTATTACAGAAAGTATGAGAATATAAATAAATAACTACTTGCAATGTTATAAAATTTAAATTAAATTATCCTAAAAATACATTTGGCTATCTTTTAATTTCTCCTGGCTCCTGCCAGAGCAATAAAATACACATCTATTGTAAAGTGACGCAGACTTAATTAAAAAAAAGAAACTCATTTACATTACACTCATACATACACACGCACATTTACACGAATGCACAAACTCACACACGTACCACACACACACGCACAAACTCATACACGCGCACACCCATATAGTAACGCACCACAATTTACCGACCGACTTAACTAAGCTGGTGTGAATCCTGGAGTTCTGAAATACAGGTCTTGATCTAGTTTAGGCTCCAGTCCACCCCAACCTACAAATTTTGTCTATGTACTAATTTCATCGATATTGTACAATGTGTTGTATGTGGTACAAATAAACATATTATTATTATTATATATATATTACTTTTCATAAAAACAAATTGGAAAATGAACCCCTAAGTTAGTTAAGAAATCTTTTACTATTATCATCTTATTTTTTTATCATAAGTTTTTAGCATTTTAATAACCATAATGGTAGTTACAAGCACCTACAGGACAGGCTTGCTAGTGTGGGGCCACTGGGGACAACAATTAGTGTATTTGGCAACAACATGGTTTTTTAAATTTTATTTTGAGCCTTGAAGGATGTTGACTCATAGGTTTACTACTACTAGACAATCCAAACAAAATTCATTCAATACAATATCACAGATTACTATGATTAATTATGAGTCATGTCATTAGCAGCAGCATAGAAATCTGCAATTTTTCTTAAACTTTTTCTGGTCAATATCGAACTAAGAATAAAGATTACCATTGTTCAGAATCCATAATTACAAAAATAAATAAAAAAATACTGTTAAGAAAAATTCTTTTCGGCTACTTTCATTTAAAAAAATAGTTAAAACCGGTACATTTCATTAGGATTAACGATTTCTGGAGACATAAACAAAAACTTCAAATTTGCAGCAGTGGGAAATATTATGCAATTAATTTACAAGTATTTAAAGATAAATACGGATATACGATCATGTATCCGCTTACCGGAGGGAACTGTCATGGTTACCTATAAGGCAGCGCCGCAGACTACGGGCGTTGACCACGTTGCACTCTCTTCTCCATTCTCCCAACTCACCCACTTACCTAATATCCCACTTACAATATCTCTGCTCTAATCATGACAGAAATCTTCGTTCCTCCGATAATCTCCTCCTTCTTTGTCCTTCACATTGTTCCCGCATTATTCACTCTTCCTTCACCGTCTAAGCTGTAAATCTCTGGAAAGTCCTCCCCTTAGATATTAGGTCGTGTAACAGCCGATTAACCTTCAAGATCAGAGTATGCAAGCACTACGGAGACTTGTTGACGGAGTCATCGGAATGATCACCTATCTATTTACAATGTTTATGTAGGTATATGTATATATGTGTGTATGTATTATTATCCATATCTCATTATGTATATATGTATGTGTATATATGCGTATGTATATGTAAGTGCATATATATATATATATATACACTTACATATAAGCTTAAATAAATAAATAAATAAATACATATCTCAGTTAAGTCCAAATCTACATAACATACTTTTCTAAATTTAATTGAACCGTAAAACCATTTTAAAAATCCTTGCCACACAAAAACGTTTCAGCATTGTATTTTATACATCCTAAATCTGACAATACGCGCTAATTTTTTTTAGATTTCAGATCGACGCTTTGGGTCAGAGGTTTTACACATTTAACATACCTATTTCTTATAACTAAACCTACGTGTTGTCACAGTGTAAATATATACAGTTTATCGGGGTGCATACCTCAGTGCCGGATGCTGTCGACCCACTTACAGTCGCCCGCATGCCGGGCATTCCTGCCATCTGGATGAGGATTTTATCTTAATTTACTCGCAGTTAAAATAAATCTAATGTTATATCACAAAAGTATTTGAGTGATGTCTGAGTAGGTACCTAATGTTTGAAAGTCGAGGGAGTAGGGAGAAGTGTAACAGTATTGTGTTGTCGTATTTCGTTGGTGAGTTCGAGACCGAAGGCCCAATGATGCAGAATCATCTCAATAAGCTGGCACGGTTGTAGTCACCATGCTATTGTTGCAATGTCTGTATTCACAGAGAGTATGGTGACCACCACTCTTGGATTCTGTTCGTGCTTTCCATCAGGCAGTGTAGAGTCACATTGTCTGGCTCACATAAAAATTAAACTCAACGAAAACTTTCTTCACTTTGACTCTTTAATTTTCTTAACTTGATTTCGTTCTACCAAACTGCTGAAGATAGAAGAGACCTTAACTGCTTTTTACATGCCGAATCCAATAGAACGTAAACTATATCAGTGTGCTTAAATAAGAATGGTAAAATAGATATAACTAAGTAAGAATAATCGGATAGTATTTTCACAGGAAAATAAGAAAAATCGGTCAAATGCGAGTCGGACTCGTGCAAGAAGGGTTGTAAATGTAAAATTGTAAATGTATAGACAATAGTACGGCCATTATATATACATTTTAAGCGTCTACCTGTTCCCGTTATCGCTATCGAGCAATAAAATCACAGTTGTCAACAGTTGCAGAAGTAAAAATGACATAGCAAAGAATTTAATATATTTATTTATTATAATTTGTAATATTTTTACACTAATCCAAATAAAGCATTCTTTAAAATGGTGGTGCCACAACAAGATGAACATGTTGAAGAACCTCCAAAAAAACGAATACCAATATTCCCAGGGTTTCCCGAATTGGAGAGATCTGACGTCAGCATTTATCCAGCTTATTCAAGATTATGTTTAGCTTATCTAGTGGTATGTCGCCATCGTTACCACTGGGCCAAAGTAGCGCAAAGGAAACAGTTCATGAGGGAGCTTCACAGTTTTGAGAAAATGCAGTCGAACGCTCTTGACTCTCAATATCCAATCATTTTGACTGCTTCGGTGGCACAGTGGTAGGGACTGCTGTGCTTGAGGTCTCGGGGTTCAAATCCTGGGTCGGACCAAATGTTTGTGTGATCTACCAAATATTTGTTTTGGAGTTTGGATGTTTTCTATGTATAATATGTACGTATTTACAAAGAAAAAACAGTATATATGTATTTATATCAGTTGTCTAGTACCCCTAACACAAGCTCTGCTTAGCTTGGGACTAGATGGCATATTTGATCCACACAAGTGTTTAATTTTACCAGAAACACTATTAAAATAAAATAAATGATGAAACAAGACACAAAAACAGTACTTTGTTTGGTAAGCATTAACCATGGAAAGAACTAATTTTTAAAATTCTATCTGAAAGAGCATAGATGCAGCACGGTGACAATGCTGTGAAAAAAAAAAGATATTGGCATCAGACCAAGGTATTTAGTATTATTATATTTAAAATAAATAAATGCCATAAATAAATTTGTTGTATGTTAGCCACCTTAATTATTAATTTTATTCTGTATTACTATCACGGTTCATGAGATACAGCCTGGTGACAGACGGACGAACAGACAGTAACAGTATTAGGGTACCTTTCTAAATTTTGGGTACGGAACCCTAAAAATGATGGTAGATTCCCTTTGAGTTTTGAAAGAATAGGCCCGTAGATTTCATATCCTACTATTATTATAAAAGCTTAACCGATCATCATGAAAATTTGTACAGCATCATGAAAATAGCAAAGCCGCGGGCGAAAGCTAGTATATATTTAAATACATTTATATGTATAGAGTTTTGAAACTATTGAAATATAATACAATCATCATAACAAATACGATCAAAACATTGCTATTTTAACAACTTTGTGGTGGCTTTGAATTTTTCGGTTGTCAAATAACCAATCACATTTCATTTTTAACTAACTAGGAATAACTTCCTACCCTTTGCTAAGTTCTATAAGGAGTCTGCCAAATTTGTGACTTTGCAAGGAGTCACCGATATCGAAAGCCCGAAGATAACTTTTCTCATTCAAGATTTGACCTAAATAAATAATAAATAAATTTTTCGGACATCTTACACACAACGCCACATAGTCCCTAGCTAAGCAGAGATTGTGTTATGGGTACTAGACAACTGATATAAATATACAAAACACTCAAACTCCGAAACAAATATTTGCAGATCATACAAACATTTAGTCCGACCTGGGAATCGATCCTCAAGCACTGTCGTCGCAAATTGGGATAAAACAACAAAAAACATTTTAATGCCAGAGTTCAGCTTTAGGAATGTTTGTATGCTGGTTTGTAATCGACTCTTCTAACCTGTTTTTTAAATTATTATACTTATTTTTTTATTAATATTAAATGGCCATGTTAACATGGTAATACTTTAATAGTGACATTTCTCACTTCTGTTAAATATAAATAACACTGATATCAATTTATAAATACGATCTATTGATCAGGATCGCGTGCTTCTGTGAAAAAAAGGAGTGGTAAAATATGTATAAAATTTTTTTACGACTTAATTTAGGTCTGTAATACTGTCTCTACGATTAATCACTATCATTAAACAGCGTGTAAAAATATACGCATGTAGACAATTTTATTACTTTAGTGTCTGTCGATTTCAGTCAGATTGAGGTCGTTTGGAATTTTGCGTTTGACTAACACACACGTACATCTTGACAAAGTCACACATGGATCAGCTCAACTGGGCTTATAGAATATTACAGAATATCAGTGTTAAGTTGTTTCGTTGTTTTATGTCTAATGAGAGGTTCTCGGAGCCTACCTTCTTTGATTGTGGAAGGACGGAGGCTGTTCAGTAATGTTCTTTATTAGTTTTGAGTTGCAGTACACCTGTCACCTGTTTTACATCATTAATAGCTTTTAATATTCCTCTACTGGTCGTCAGCATCCCTCTTCTTAGACCAAATATACCCTCCTGGTTATATTTGCCATGGGAAAAAGTAAATAAATTAGCAATCATAAGAACTACCGATAGAAGTGAAAACTTATGACTTAGTATATTATCTGGTAAAGTAATGTGTAAAATTAGAAATTTCTTAATGTATAAATTAAAATTATCAACATAAAACTTTTGCATGTCTGTGCTGCGAACCCATAAGATATTCCGCTATCAAAAAGTGCTCAAAGTGGCTAAAGAAGTTTTCAATTCAGAAAGCAGCAGACGTGTTTTATCTACCGACAGTTTAGGACATTAGAAAGTTATTTAATTTTGGCAGACGTCAATATGCCAAAATAAAGTATAGTATTAAAACGCAGAACATCACCTAACTATAATATAAAGTAATACCAAAACTAATGTAATGAATACTAAACCTGAAAACTTTTACACACACATTCCATACACTACCTCATTTACGTGGAAATTGTGTTGTGTATCTACATTACTAAATAGTAATTGTAAAATGTTGTTTACTCATTAGATTCATAAATGTGTTTTTATTTTTTGTTTATCGTCCGGAGAAAAACCATTTAAATTAGTATTATGCCAAGTATTCGTTTGTAAATAAGAACGTCAAGTTGGAATGCGTCTGTCTTGATATAGTTTTTGCCGGATGGATGCCGGACGGTCGCGCTGGCGCCGCACCCATAAACAAACTCGTTTGTAAAATAAATCTTTTGATTTGTAAACTTTGAACTAAGTTTGTTTGGTTTGAGTTGCAATAAATTCTTGCCTCTGTTATTATGGTACAGTATGACGTAGTTTCTACAAAAGTTAACAGTTATATATGATGTTATTTCGTGTGTGTAAATGTACCTATAGTAATACTATGTAATTACAACACCATAAACATAAATAAAACAACTACATATTAATATTGGTATTACAGTACTATATAATTATAAATGAGAAGAATTATAAATAAGTAAGAGTAAAAATTACATGCTTCCATACAATCAAACCATCCATATTGGCATGTATTTCATCTTTAACCTATCATCTTTTGTAAGAAGAGGCTTGAGCGAGGTTACATCCATCAGTGTAAAATTAAAAGTTATTAATAATAATGATTACGACATATATCTGTAATATCAATATATTCCAAATTTCCAAATCTAATTTAAAAGCGCAGTAAATAGTGACCTATGTCCTTCCTCAAGAATTAAGGTATTTCCATGTCTAATTTAGCGGTGAAAACGTTACAGAAAGTTAGAGCTACTTTCGAACTAGAGTACGAATTTGCTTAGCCCTTCGGGGATAGAATAAATCTATCATTAAGAATTTAAATATCAGATCAATGAATAAAACAATCGAGAAGGTCACAAATGCCTTAGCCCCATAAATTTTGCAAATAACAACGTCGCAGTTCCCTTGACACGAATGTTTGGAACAACCACCGTACTACAAAATGGGGACAAAACAATTTATAAATGGCACATTTTAAACTAGAGCTTATATGTTATGTCGTTACTAAGCCAGATTGAACCGTGATTAAGCGTCCAACTGGTTTAGAAATGAGTTAGTAATATTTTAATGTCAGTCTTACTGACTGTTTTACAAGTGGATTGAATGGCTATAATAATATTTAGAAAAATAATTTGTAAAAAACCTGATTCCCTTGAATAGGATTCGGTAAATTGTAATTTAATAGCCGTGGGAGAGCTATGCTTCGGCATGAATGGGTCGGCTCGACCGGAGTGGTACCACGGCCTCACAGAAAACCGGTGTGAAATGGCGTTTGCGCTGTGTTTCACCGAGTGAGTGAGGATACCGGAGGCCCATACCCCAACCCCTCCCACATCCCCTATCCCATCCCCCAAAGGTTGGCAACGCACTTGTGACGCTTTTGGTGTTGCGGGTGTCCATGGGCGGCGGTAATCGCTTACTATCGGGTGATGCGTCTGCTCGTTTGCCACATATTCAATAAAAAAAAATCAAAATTTGTAAGAGTATTAAAATAAACTAATATGTGACGGACAATACCATTTCACTTGAAACTAAGAAGAGAGAGCTAAGCAGAGTTTGTACTATGACAGCTATACTCTGTGCGCTGTAGCTTGGTGCGGGTGACAGTTTCAGTAACACTTCGTTTCACTCTTGAAAGTTGCCGCGATTTATAAATTATGACTGAATATTTCAGCTGTACCACATTCGCAATATATTAATAACTGTAGTAAATTAAATTAAACCAAATCAGAATGTTCTAATCTACAAATAAAATCAAATTTAATGAAAAAATAAGCAGTGTTATGCGTATGACGTAACGCCATAGAAGTATTTAGTGATAAAATATAACAGTACATCCCGTACTGCTACGATGGAAAGTCGATATTTTTCATAATAAAAAACGGTCTTTTTTATGGTTAAAATTGGTTTTTAATGATACAACAGAACATTTATATGGTAAGGTTGCTTAAAAGGTTGCTAAGAAAAAATACATTTTATTCATCCAACTCATATCAGAGTCAGGAACATCTGAATTGTCACTCAATTCATCATCTGAATCTGTGACGGATATTATTAACGAACAACTACCTCCCTGGCCTGACTACCCAAAATAGTTTATTTTTGTATGCTTAGACATGGTAATAACAACGAACTCAACAAACAAATAACAGTTACACTGCACAACTGAATAACACACTCATTGTCATAACAATATTAAAGAGAACTAGATTTATGGTGCGAGTATCGTTGGCGATAAAAATGAATTGCATAATGTCACATCCCTTAGTTATGTGGTACTGATAGATGTCAATATCGTACAGGCAACTGTCACCCGCACCATCCTAGAGCGCAACGAGTATAGATTGATGCTGATTGATGATGATATAGAATACCTTAATACTTTTTTTTTGTAAATACATACTTATTACACATAAAAAACACGCAGACTTAAAAAAAAATCTACGGGTCATATATACTCGTAGATATCGACAAGGGAATGGAATCAGGGACCTCAAGTATATTACATTATTTTACTGCTCTTCATCTCTAATGGTGCCTCTTTTAATATCCTAGTTTGAGAAATTTAGAAAATCGGCGATCTAACGTGTCTTGTTAAAGCATCAGCAAACCTGACGAGAGTGATGGAGTAATGCTCCACTACCGCGTTACTCTGTGAAGTACGACACCAGACTCGTGACTTCCCCACTGGCATTTGACGTCTCACGCACTTAAGACCCGTTATGGAGTATTGGCTCGAGAGGCGTCACTTTATCGGGTCTTCGAAGATCACCTGTGTCTCAACCGCAAGGAGCCAACGCCTGAGTGCCACCACTGCGATGGCTAGACCGTGGTCACGGCGCTCCACACGCTGGTAGTATGTCCGGAATGGGGGAAGCCGAGGCGTGATCTCGTGGCGGCCATCGGGGTGGAGGGTTCTCCCGCTGGCGGATTATTGCGGAGCGAGAACGGGAGCGTAAGTGAGGATACCGGAGGCTCATATTCCAGCCCCTCCCCCGATCCCTCTTTCCATCCCCCAAAGGCCAGCACTAACAAGCTAATGTAACAATATAATTAGAGCAAGATAAAAAGGAAACAGAAACTTGTAAGTAATATTCGCTTTTAAAAAGTCAATATTGCGTTATGCCTTGTTGGTCACATATGGACTGCCTCGGTGGCGTAGTGGTAGCGTATGCGACTGCTAAGCTTGAGGTCTCGGGTTAGATTCCCGGGTCGGACCAAATGTTTGTATGATCTGCAAACATTTGTTTCGGAGTTTGGGTGTTTTCTATGTATAATAAGTATGCATTTACAAAAAAAAAAGTATATAAGTATTTATATCAGTTGTCTAGTACCCATAACACAAGCTCTGCTTAGCTTGGGACTAGATGGCGTTGTGTGTTAGATGTCCGGAATCCGGAATTAATAAATGCACACACATATTCTTTTAATGTGCAGCCGGCAATAAATAGTAGTTTTCAAGATGGCGTTTAATAAATTTTGTTGTTTCAGTTTCTTTGTCTGATTAATTCACCACTTATTTATGAAATATTACGATTGTTCTCAAAAAATGGGTTGTTTCCATTTCCCATCATACATGATATCCATAATCATAATTTATTTGGAATAATCACAATAATGTATAGTATCGTAAGTATTAAGTTCGCCTATGTGAAAAATGTGCATAATAAATCAAAGGAATCAGAGGAAAAAAGGTCATTTGTCCCGAAAAGTTACTAAGAGGATTTAAAAAATTTGAAGACTGAAAAAAACATGCTTATTAATTGCTCAATCAAGGTACAATTTGTTTGTTTGATTATAAAATTCCACGAAGACACTAAATCGCAAAAGTAGGTTACACTTGTGTATCGGGAAAGTAAGTTATATCTTTGGAAATAAGCTCACCGATTATGTTAATAGGAATCAGTTGCACTGGACTTCAATTTACTCGTTATTATCGCCTGTTCATTTTAAAACTAACCAGATATGTGTCTAAAGTACGAGTTTTATATAAAAAATTAACCAACTTTATTGATTTACTCATACTACTTAGAAAAAATACCAAATTCTTTGACTTTTTGTGATTCACGAAAATTTGTTACAATTCAGGATATTATTTCTATTCGTTCTCGATTAAGTCGAAAGATAGAGAACTTCTGGTAATTATAGTTAAAATGTACTTCTTCTTTCTTTTCTTTTTTGATGAAATGGCAACCAGCCGGATCATTTGGATCAGCTATTTCTGCCAATGTCAAGTATTTATCGTCTTTAATTATCAAGTCTTCGAGTCTTTAAGTCGTCGTCGTCGTGATGAAATTAATGATAAAAAATATATAAAATGTGGATGACATGAAATGGGGACCGTCTTTCGAAAAAACAAAAAACGATCTACTAGTTAAAATGTAGTCACTACATAATCGTTAGATTGCAAGAAATTTCTCCCAAAAATATCTGGCGCCCAATAAAGAAAAAGTTTGCTTTAAAATATTTTTTTATGTTATAACCCCCTTCAAATTTAAGAATTTTAGGTTAATTAGGTTGATGGTATTAATACAATAAAAGATTCGAGCCATTTCTATATTTTCCATATTTAACCAATTGTAACAGAGAACCTTTATTCTTTCGAAGGAGTCTTTCCGTCGGATAGCAGTGGACTATTAAAGGCTATTAATGATTGATGTATTAGATAAATCAAAACTTAAAGCTTCCCAAAACCTTTCAATGCAAAAATCTATTTACATTTTGATTTTGTATGAAAGAACATTTTAGGAATAGAACGGTGCCTGCCCATAAAACATCTCTCGCACGGCGCCAGTTTTATGTCCTTGGCAATGTTCTTTATAACACTGTCAACGTCGATATTAACATTTACCCATTGGCGGCACACAAAGTCCAAGCAGTCATTATACGATGGCTCAAAGGTTTTAACTATGCGACTTTGGAGAATCAAGTGAATCGTCAATCATTATGTTAGCTGAACCTATACGTTATATCTCACGCACACGCATTTACACATATACACTAACATGCTTACACACTTTGACACTAACACTCACATGCACAAATTTACACGCATACACTCATACTTGTGGTAATTAGATGAATATAACCAGATAGTGAAATAGATTGAAAGAAAAAAAAAGTGTAACTAAGTGTTGTTTTAATTTTATTTTAATCATTTTTGTTTCTGTTTGAATTTTTGTTTGTACGATTTAAATTGACTATTTGTCTGAATTTAATTTTATCACTGTTAATTTATTACTGGACAATTAAAATAAGGTAATCAATTATCTAGGGTGGAAGGCGCTGACGACTGTAACACAATGAATATTAGTACGGTCGTCATCGATAACCTCTTATTAACGTGAATTGTCTGGTCTTTTTAAATATGTAAATTTAGAAATGGAAAATAAGAGAAAATTGTAAAACAAGAGATTAATAAAATAAATAAAATATTATTATAGCAAGCAAAAGCCACGTTGATCTCAGCACGAACGGGACGGCTCGACCGGAGCGGTACCAACCTCGCCCAGAAGATCATCGTAAAATGACAGCATGCGTGCTGTCGTGTTTCGTTGGTTGGTGTTTCGTCCATGCTGCACTGTTGTCTGCATTTGCAATGAGTACGTACTTTTGGATTCTGACTTATGCTTTCCATCAGGCAGAGTAGAGTATTTTTGGCTATACCACCATATATAAAAAAGCTTATTTACACGATAAACTGAAATGATGATTATGAAAGTTTATTTTGTCAGTATAAGAAAAAAATATTTATATGGATTTTCAAAATCCCTTATATACTTTCTTTTTTTTTTTTTTAAAAAGACAGCTCCCACTTTAGGAATAAACATCCTGTGTCGTGGGGGACTTTACAAACATACATGAAACGGACACAAAGAACATCCAGACTCGGGACAACAATTCGTGGATCACACAAAGTGTTGTACCGCGTGGGATTTGAACCCACGACACTTGGCGCAGTAGCAAGCGGCATGGCGACCGCTGAAACCACTCGGCCAACCGTGCAGTCAATACTCGTATTTCAGACAGATTTTTTCATGTTAGGTTTGTATGTCAGGATTTTTAATGTCGTATATCATCATCAACCCATAGCAGTCTACTAGCGGGCATAGACCTCACCGTTGCACACCCACTTGTTCGACCTTCGGCTTCTCGCATCCAGCTCCTACCAGCCATCTTGTCGTTTATTTTATGTGCAAATAAACACTGTCCCCAATCAGATCTATGCATTAGTCATGATATCATTATTTCTTCTTTGGCCTATAGCCAACTAGTAAGACAAGATCAGGTGTTTAAGTGCTATTTGGCATTTGGCTTTACTAGTTCATCTATCAAATAAGTGCACTCTTGTTGGAGACGTGGTTGGATAAAAATAATGATTTTCAAAATTGTTTCACGTAATAAGAGTTCTAATTTTGCTTTGTGATGTCCTGTCAATCAGCAGGTATGCATCGGTGAAGAAAAATAGGCTAAAGTAACGAAAAACTTAGTCTCAATAATGTTATTGGCAAGATTATACCTAATGATTGCATTCTGTAAAACGACAACACTCTTATTTATTTATTTAAAAACTTCATGCACATTTGTACGTTATGGATTGATTGTAAAACTGTATACTCTAATTTTTGGTTCGTAACTTTATAGTAAATTGTTTTATAATCATGTGCTACAAGACAAAGTTTCTGACTTTTAAATTTTACAGTTGCAGCAGGTACAAAATTTTTGAACACGATTGGTTTATTCTGTCAGGTAAAACGGCTAAGATCTCTCTCATCCTTCAGCTATCTGAGATAGCAACATTTCACTTTCCCATATCGCCAGAATCAACTACATATATAGGACTGATCCGTCTACATTTACACAGCTGAACACTTGACAAAGAGATATTCATGAAAACACGAATGTGACACTTGGCGAACTCAACATTTCAATTAAGACTACTCAAAATAGATTCATTATTTTTGACAGATGTAATAGCAAAGCTGTAAAAAGTTGATTACAATATAAAAAGTGCGCAAGTTTTATTTTAACATAAATATGTACTCCAAAAATATATTATGTGTGACTATTTTAGTACGTGTTTAGGGACCATTTTAAAACATTTTTGTGTCTGCTTGTCCCATTTTCACTCAATATTTAACTGTCGACTGAAGTTTTATAAAAGCATTCTTCAAGACGCTTGGTCCGTTTAAAATTAATCTTAAAGAAAAATTTGAATATGCGTAGTTATAAAATTTAGATTCTGATGTGAATGCAGGAATTTTTGTATCTAGGACGTTACTGCTTATAAATTTAATAAGAACGTATAAAAATAACGAATGAATAATTTTATCACCACATTTCTAAAAGTTTATATTTTGAGTTTATAACAACGTTTGAATATGCATGAAGAAAGTTAATAAAAAAGTTTATAGCGGGAAAAAGGACGTTAGATTAAAAGTACTACTTTATGAGTTTGATTTTAATCTCGAAAGTGATTTTGTTCGATCAATGATCTTAAGTTTTTAGCGGACATTGTAAAGGAAACGAGGATATTAAAACATGGAGTTTCTTATGGTAAAGGGGTGAACAAGCAGACGAGTTATCTGATGGTGAGTGACGAACACTGCCCATAGACACCTAGCATCAACAGCAACGTCATCCTTAAACATATAATCCCCGTTATTAATATAGGAAAGAGTGGCTTGTATATTAAATGAAAAGTTTGGGCTCACGTGAGCTCACTGACTAATTCGACCACTGACAATGGTTTTATATAAAGCCTTCCAAAAGGAGACTGGTCGGAGAGATCCATATGTTTTTTCTCTGTTAACGGTACTTTTTGTAAAGAAAACAAGTTTTTAGGACGACAAAAACAAGAAGTGCCTTTTGTACTATGACAGACAAAGAATGCTACACTTGCAATATATTTGAAAACACGTAGTACATTGTGCGTAGTTGGCCCTTTTCACTGTTTAAATGTACATTATTTCTTATTGTAGTATCATATATTTAAACTTTCACGACAACTGTGATTACTAAAGCTTCCCACTTATATTTTTCTTCTTCTTTTCTTTTTTAAAAGACAACTCCCACATTAGGAATAAACATCCTGTGTCGTGGGGGACTTTACAAACATACATGAAACGGACACAAAGAACATCCAGACTCGGGACAACAATTCGTGGATCACACAAAGTGTTGTAGGTACCGCGTGGGATTTGAACCCACGACACTTGGCGCAGTAGCAAGCGGCATGGCGACCGCTGACACCACTCGGCCAACCGTGCAGTCAAGTATGAATGAATTGTATGTTGGTTTTGCAGTACACAAAGCATAAAACTTTAAACGTTAGGTGTATATGTCGGCAGTAATGCTCCAGAAAGAGACCGCTGAACGGGATCGGGAGAGGTCCGATCCCGAGCGTAGGCGAAGTCGCCGGCAACACCAGCCGCCGACAAGACCGCAAGCTGCCAGAGAGTGGGGACATCTGGTAGCTAAATAATTGATGCTGTCAGCATTAGGGGAGTGGCTTTGCCGCAAAACTGCGCAAAGCCGCAGCATAACGGTTGGGCCAACGGGCATGGGGAAGCCCAGGCTTCCCGCAGGATAGCGTCTATAGACGCGGAGTCGTTCCTGGGGGGGGGACCTGAAATAACTTGGCCCGGGTCCTCCCCAGAGTAGGGCATCCGAGACCGGCAGCCGGGGTGGTTTTAGTGGACTCACCACATACCTGACTCCTCAGTCCCCGGAAGAGCCGGAGATCCGAAAGGATTTCAAACTCGTTAAAAAAAATAAAAATGGTGTATATATCGGGTGAAAATTTAAAAAAGGCTACCTCTGAAAATCCTGACACCGTATTGAAGTCTCTAACTTTTCAAGCGAGCCTTTTGCATTCTTAGACCTAGTGGGCAGTTTTTACATCTAACCATAATTACCCTTAATTTGAAATATTATCAAAGTGCATGTAATTCATGTCTCGTCCACTAAGTTCTAAGAAATCGTATGTACGTCATGATGTGACTTCAACTTGTGAATTTCAGTTACCAATAGATAAGACAGAAAAAATTAATAATAAATAAAAAATAATACTAAATTACCAAAAGGTTTTTCATTCAGACCCATTTATTAGCGAGCGAAAACTAAATGTATCTGTACAAACGCATAAACGTAAGAAAATTAACGTGTAGGAAAGGTTCAGCATTAAATCTTAGCAATTTGTCATCTGCCATGTTTAATCTTTTCGATTCGTGGTATTTCGTCGTGGTAACACCCCAAGTATTATTCATTCGCAGAAAGTGTATCGCTTTTAATTCATTCTTTCTTGCTTAAAAATAGTAGATACTCTACGATTATGTACTAACATTGTTTTGCTCGTTTTCTATGTTTTTGTGTCAATGTGTTTCATTTTATAGTTCGTTTTAAATCGTTCTTATTTTCCTGTTATTAATCTCGACGTTTGAGAATAATTTTATTGACGTTTTAAAGAAATTAAACTTTTTGAATGTTTTTAATTTGCTCCATTCCATTAACATACGTTAGCAGGAGTTTAACTATAATTGAGTTTTTTGCACTTTGGATATCTGTTTGTAATTTCTTCAGTGTTTTTTTAAATTTAGTGGTATAATTTTTTAAGTTGACCAGATTTAAAATATCTAGTCAATATGTTACAAGCAGAACTATATTTGGTAGATGAATGAAAGAATGAATTTTAATATCCAGGTTCGTCGTCGTCGCGGTTGTGCATATCTCAATTATAGCCATTATTACGGAAGTTAAAGTCATAACAAGCTTAACAACATAATTTCTGTGACACATAGATAGTCACTCCATATAAAAATGAAGATTGTATGGTAGTAGATTGAAAATAAGCTTGCACCTAGTTTGGGAAAAGGCACCGAGAGAGACAAAAAGAAAGTTATCGTGCAGAGGTCCGAGTCAGTAAATAAGTTAGAATCGCTTAGTAATAGATCAAAAACCCTTTAATCAAATATATCTGAATTTGATACCATTCTATATAAATTCTCACTTACACACACAACTGTTAGTGTAGAATAGCAATGTTTTGTATGACTTAATGACGCATTTTACTGTTGACCAAGATTCTAATATATGATGAGTGTAACTGTGTTAAAATCTAAGCAACAATTATAACGACTTTCATTCATAAAACGAATTTAGAACATTTTACACACGACCGTCTGATTCTGGAAACCGGTTTGCTGATAAACGTACCTACTTATTATTTGTTTATTTAGGTATCGATATTCTTAAACAACGCTAATAGTATATCACCAATCCATGTAAACCTCTTAGTGTTCATCTGAATATTAGCGAGCTGTTCACGTGTTTAGTTCCTATAAAAGAAATGCAAAATGAAAATTAATTAATTAATCCGTGTTAGGAGATTGGAATACGAAAAATTATAAACCAAAAAAAGGACGAATATCTACTCATGAAACCAAACGTACGTTTTGTAATCTGTAAGAAATAAAGGCTTGTTTTTTATTTAATTCAAAATGTTCTCAGTGGAGATACAGCGTACGAATTCTGTTAACAGTCTAACAAGACCAATAAGCCCCGTTCATTGAATACGAATCGTTTTTGCTTATAAGACTAATAAGAGAACAAGGCCACTAGAGCTCCTATTCAGTAAAGCAACACCAGCTGTATTATCTTTCATTACAAGAATATTTTTAACAGTGCCAATAGTGTTAATAAATTATAAAGAAATTTATTATCAGGAGATGGCAGAGATATAAAGTAGTCTTAAAACATAATTTATAATATGAACATTTGTGTTCTCCCTGTTCATTTTGCAACATTTCGCGTTGTTCTTTTTATTTGCGACTAAAGATAAAACAGATTTAAAAAGCAATAAATTATATTTTAAAAACCTCACTGATTTTTTAATTGTTTGCCACATGATTCAGAATAAACGGTGTCGCTGTGAAAATATTCAAAAAATGTTACTTTTGGCTACAATGTTTGTCCCAAGAGTATTAAGAGAATCAGTACAAAATACAGAAGGTTAAGTTCTTATTGAGGTGAGATTGAGGAGAAAAACCATAGACCTACATATGGTTAATCAACCCCAAACATCACAACAAATAAAGTTATGTCTTCGCATTGCTGATATACAAAGAAAGTATATAAAACGCTCACAAAGGTAGTGTGCTTAATGCGCAATACTGTAGTGCTACGAGATGATATTTTACGTGTAACCAGCCCGCGAGTTTCAAGTTACCTGTAACTTCTGCATGAGGAAGTTCCACGTAATGTAGCAGCATATGAGATACTATTAGTTGTTAGGCATAATATGGCATATAATATATTATATTATGTACATTTTCATTTTCACTCCTTCCAGTAAACGATAAAGCGCGTACTGCATTTTTCTGCGACAAAGTTTCTTTTGTTAGAAAAATAGTTTTTACAAATTCAAGAATTAACGCTGGTAAGCAAGGTTGCCATAAATTTAGGCTATAACCTTTAGGTGGATTATACACAACTGAAGTTCTGGCTGTTACCTAGGTAGATTCAGAAGCTGTGGAAAGCACGTGCAATCTTTAATGTATAAAACACATTTAATGACTGTGGTTTGTGTAGTTGAGTACCGATGTGATTGTTTAAGTGCCGCTGCACCGGTGGGCAGTCCGCCAACTTTGGAGTTAGACAGCTCAACTGTTAGTAAGAAAAATTACGATGACTTTGATGTGTCAAAAGATATGCATGCAAGTACAAAGCATAAAGACATAGCTTCAACTTGTTTTGAAAAGACAGGTGTAGATATTTTTGTATTTAAAGATATTCAAATATTCTAGAACGATATAAATAATGGCAAGCTGTACAAGTATTCTCATTCTAACAAAGAAGATGCGATTTTAGATGCAAGTCACGACTTCATTCATATCGACAAGTTCTCATTTCATATTTGTGTCACTTACAAGTATGAAACCCACACACCAAAACTAATCTTGCATACAAACGTCGAAGGGGTTATTGCAATTTTAGCTGATATTTTGGTCATTTGTCCTTCAGTAACCGAACCATCGTAATTCCTTTAATAACACTTCTTCAAACTTAAACACATTCTGCCCATAAATCTTTTCATAACATTCTGTTCAAACAAAAACACATAAATCCATTTGAACTTCAGAGCGTCTATTCGCGTGATGTGATTCATGCTGCACCGATGTCGAGCGCTGATGCGTCTCTCGAAATAGAACTGTGCATTACGCCAGGGGCGACCAATACTTGCAAGCTTTTGTTATTAATAAAATCGTCATTCCTTGAGAAGGAAAACATCTGCTATGCCGAAGTTTTGTATTACTTTATTGCATTATAATATTTTTGTGGGTACACTGTACTTAAATTCAGTATTAGAGCAATTTCACCGAAAGATGAATAAAATTAAGGGTCCTGATTCATCATCAGCAAGGGGCCATTGGCACCATTATTCTGATTTTTTTCCCTCAAAATCTATTTTTTATGACAATTATTTTCTTCGATCATTCCTTGACAAAAATCTTATTTATTTTATCACTTTTCGATGTTCACTTGAGTCCTGTACTCAACAACCTCGTTCTCGGTTGACTTTGAAATGTAGATATCGAAATCAACCTAATCTATTTCTGATAGTAATTCATTATTTTTATTGTATATACCTCCAAATCAATAAATTCAATAGTGTCATCGAGAGTTTCAGTAAGAAACTCTTGATTATTTCATTAAAGAAGTCCCTTCTAACATATTATCCTCCATAATTTGGTTTGAAAATCAAAGAAGAGAAACTAAGACATTTCTGGCTTGACTAGCCCTGCCAATAATTTATATATAGACCTCATGCAAGTGCCTGTCCGAGTTATTATCGGCAAATATATGTTCGTGTATCTTAAAATAACTTTTGACGTGACAACGTCTTATAAATTGGTTTGCCGGGTGACACTTCAAGAAACTGCGTTACGCTCCGCTCACGTTATGCGCTCACAATGAGAGCGAGTGAGAGGCACGCGTCCCTTCCACTCGGGCATGGTTAGCCCGCCTAAGAGCGAGAGAGACAGACATAAAAAGTGAAAGGCACGCGTCGAATTATATTTAAAACGTTAAAATTAATGTTTTAAATATAATTCTTTGTATAAATAAATGTTTTAAATTGTTACTATTATTTCATCCTTCTTCCTACTATACGAATGAATATTCACATTAAAATTATTTTACCACTCAAAGTCGTTGTCACGTAAAACTTTCGCCCGTATACCGACTTTACAGGCAACCAATTTTTTTTTGGTATGTCATGTCAAAGAACAAAGACGACTTAACGTTTTTTGTAAGTGCATTTTTGTTGAAGTTATTTTTGTTTAGTACAAGAAAAAGTAGTTTATCTCAATATAAAATGTTCAGTATGCGTACGCGAAAAATATTTTAGAATTATCGAATACAAAACCTGTTTTTAACGTATCGGGTGTCTGGTATTGTTTGAACTCATGAGCCATGGAACTAATTCTTGTTAATTAAACACAGTAGGTCATTTGGAAAGAATGTAGTTCATAACCTTGTCAAACCACAGTGTTGTGAAACTACGTTTCCGTTACTATTTACTGACATATCCATAAGTGACATGATTTTTTTTCTGAACAATAATTATTTGCTATGTAAATGTAATGTAAAATTTATTATGTCGCAATGTACATCTACACACGATGCAAGATATATAGGTATAAATAATCGTTTGATCTTTCATTGAACTGTTAACACTTTTGAAATTAATCTGATGTAACTTAAATAAATTTCAATATATGTACTTTAATGCATTTCATAAAATTTTTAGGGTTCATACCTCAAAAGGAAAAAAACCAGAACCCTTATAGGATCACTTTGTTGTACGTCTGTCTGTCAAGACCCTTTTTCTCAGGAACGCGTGGAGGTATCAAGCTGAAACTCAACTCTAAGCCAACGCAATCAAAAGATAGAGACGTTTATGCTGCAAATTTTCGACACTCGCAAGGGAATCAAAACCTACAGGGTACTGAACTCCCGTGATGTCAGAATTTTGAAATATGATACGAAGCAGCATCTTATAGCATAGATAAAGGGAAAATTGGAAAAAGACATAAGTTTTTAATTACATCATATAACATACCTACAGGTTTTTACGGAACCCTAGGTGCGCGGGTCCGACTCGCACTAGGCCGTTTTTAATTATCCTGAATGTATATGCTGAAGTTTTGTATTTCTGTAATTTATATTCTCGATTGTCGGCATTTGATGGAACTTGTTGCAATATATTAAAAATCAAGCTCACTTGTGCTTATTCCACTATTTTAATTAAACTTAATTAAGTTTAGTCCTAAAGTTAATTAAAATAGTAGAATAAGTAAAAGTGAGTTTAATTCTAGAATGTTTTGTATTTCTCCTCCACCATACCCTCTTTATACCTAAAGTGTACCCTGTTGAAGTGTTTAAGTATTTTTATTTTATTAGACCGTTATTACGACAGTTCGAGTGCTATGAAGAGAAGTCTGAGACAAGACAAGATAGTGTATTCATCATTAACTTTTGGTTTATCGACGATTACCAATCTCAAGATGATGCTTACATTTTTGAGTTGTTTATACTAAGATACCAGTTTGTACAAGTTTTTACCGTAACATAAGAATGTTTTGTCTTACATTAACGCACATGTGTGCATGACGTGCCGCAACACGACACGATACGCTTGGAAAATTACGTCGTAAATGTGACTTAAATAGAACTTGCGTGACGGACACACAATCGTGTTAAAACTTAATTAACAGAAGTATATATAGTAGGTTAAGATTATACGTGATCCATATTGTACTTTGAAGTGTAGATTCGATCGACCACATAAATGATGCGGTTGTTTAAGAGGAATTAAGGTTAAATGCAGCGTGGGAGGTTTCATTATATGGGTCCAGTCCTAGTTAGGGTTAACAATCAGTACTTTAACCTGTGATAGAGAATAGAAGTTTATCAAAAATATATAAATATAGTGAAGTGCTCACTCACTCATAAAATAAATAATAAATAAATAAATTTTCGGGACATCTAACACACAACGTCATTTAGTACCAAGCTAAGCAGAGCTTGTGCTATGGGTACTAGACAACTGATATGAATACATAAATACTTTTTGAAGTGAAAACTTCTTTAGCGGCGCTGTGTACTTTTTTGGAATGGGTAAAAATGTATAAACTCGCGTCAGGTCACGTGACCTGATCGAAAATTCGTAAGACGGATGGAGAGAGGACAGGCGGCGCAGGGCGCTTGCGCGAATGTTCGTGTGTGTATGTAATATAAATTGTCATGTTTGTGTACGATAGCGCAATAAATGAATATTGTATTCCACCACATAAATAATAGTACTTTTATACTGATAATGAAAGCAATTCGTACATAATTATTCTCTAACCATTCCAAAATATCAAAAATTCACAGCGTTCATTTTCAAGTTTTCACTTCTGCCGGCACTCCCGGAGTGCAACCCGTCGATTTTTTTTTTGTAAATGCATACATATTATACATAGAAAACACCCAAACTCCGAAACAAACATTTGTAAATCACACAAATACTTGGTCCGACCCAGGATTTGAGCCCGAGACCTCAAACATAGCAGCCGCATTCACTACCACTACACCACCGAGGCCGCCAAATATAAACACCACCAATATGTAGCAAGCATACTTATATATTGTTAGCATTTTACCAATCATCATCTTCCTAGTCCTTACTATTACCAAGATGATTTGGAGTCGGCTACTAGTTCAACCGGTTTTACTTGAAAATCAGTTTTTCCACGGAGCGATTGACATCGAACCTTCACAACCTGAGTATGAATTGAATTCAATGACTGAACTAGTTGTTAGTATATTTGACGGCACTGACCTTACAATAACAATTGCCATAGATGTTCATGACAACTGGGATCAACGGCTTAACGTGCTCTCTGTGGCACGGGCGGGAAACACTGTCATCATCCATACTCCGGGCTGTTATTAAGAATTCCTTGTAAGAAAAACCCAACAGCAGTCCGATTCGTAAATCGCAATTAATCTGCGTCATTTACGCTAAACACTTTTTTTTTTACTTATAGTCGATTTACAACAAAGAGAAACATAATTTATGTAGATAAGAAAACAGCCAATAACACCGGTCGACATCATTTTCCTTGTTCAAGTTCTGATTATTTTTTTCCACTAATTTGGTAGTGCTGATAACGAAATTATACCTCATTTTATCGTATCACATCAGGTTTTTAAAAAAGTGAAGACATTGGCTATTTTTAATTTTTTGATTAAAATAAATTAAATTTTAGATTTTGGCGCTCTTTTCTCAAATCGTGCGACCTCTCGTGAGGAAATATATTAGTTGCAACAACGACACACCCATCCGAAACAGGTTACATGCAAATAAACCTTTACAGTTACTTTGTTTATAAAGTTTTTACTGAAATTTGTGTGTTTATTTAAAAAAATTTCTTACGTTTTACTTTTAGTGTTCAATAAATTTTATATATGATTTGTTGTTGAAAAACTGTTAAAACAACAGAATGTCCTCAAGAAAGTGTCATAATAATGCGGATACATTTTGTTATATATGTGGAAACTTTATGACTTTAAAGCAAAAACAGAAAATCACTGAATTTGTTGAAAATTCGTATAATGCTTATTTTGGCTTTAAAATACAACTAAAACCGTGGACTCCGCAAGTAGTTTGTACAATTTGTGTTGAACAATTACGACAGTGGACATACCGCAATAGACAATCTTTACCTTTCGGTAGACCTATGATATGGAGAGAGCAGACAAATCACATTGATGATTGTTATTTTTGCTGTACAAATGTGAAAGGTTTCAATGCTAAAAATAAAATTGTCTACGCAAATGTATCTTCAGTTACACGGCCGATTCCACATGGTCCAGACATGCCAGTGCCTCTTCCAAGCTCAATATCTGATCTTAGTTCAACATCATCAGAACAAAATTTACAGCGTCAAGAGTCGACGGAAGTTTATGAACCAATTTTAAATCAGCCGCAGAAATTTACTCAAGGTGAATTGAATGATTTAGTTAGAGATCAAGAGAAAGGTTTCACCAGGACATAAAAACTATGGAAACAAGGTACCAAGGTCGATGGAATGTGAATATGATGGCTGATTACTGCTGGTCACTGACACGTGATATTACTGAAGATTCTCACAAAAAAACTACACCCAGACGTAATTTTGTCGCGAAACGTAAAAGATGTCACTCTAAATAGTCCTGTAGCATTGTTTAGACTCAATATTTTCTTTGTAAATGTTCAAATATATGTTTTTGTAATATGATTATTGATTTTTTCTTTAAATTTTGAAAAAAATGCTTTTTCATTCTTTTAAAAAAATCTGATGTGATAGGGCAAATATGTAGGTGTTTTCGTGTTTAAAATAGTATAAATTGGTGATATTTGTGGCTCAAATACAAACAACGTTCAAAAAATTTTCATTTGTCGGCCGGTGTAATAAATAAACATTAATCCACAAGAATATTATGAATTTCAAATTGACTATGTCCGTCTGTTACCCTTTCATAGCCAGACCGCGGCACCAAGGACATTGAAATTTGGCATCGAGATACTTTAATGATTGAGGAAGAACTCAGCTATCTACCGTGGTAACTCTAGGTAGTTGAGTCACGCTAATTTCAGCATGAAAAGGCCACCTCGACTTGGGCGGAACTACTCTCACACAGAAGGTCACCATAAAATGACAGCGTTCGTCTGTCATGAGTGTGAGACCGGAGACCCAATGATGCAGAAGCATCTCTAGGCCGCCATAGTGTGGGTCACTATGCTACTTTATTGTATTGTCTGCATTCGCAATGAGTATGGTAACTACCACTCTAGTATTTTGCTTATGCTTTCCATCAGGCAGAATAGAATCATTTTAGCAGGGCCGAAATTAAAAAAAAAACAAATTCCTTAAACGCATCTAATTAATTGTAAATATTACTACTACTACTGCAGGTGCGCATGAATATCTGCGACTCTTGAGCCGCAAGTGCGTTGCTAACCTTTGAGCTCAACCCAGAATACGGGTTTGAATTCCGAGATAATTTTTTCTTTAATCGCCGCCCACCTACTGACCTACCTTGACATTGTAATTATTTTCAAACACGACAAAGGCAAAAAGTCAAATTGAGGTAAGAAATAACGGATGGAGTATTAAAACTAGAGACTTGTGGTTTCTTTAATCCCATTAAAGATAGGATAAGCACTTCATTAGACCATAGTTTTATGAAGACGTATCTAATTTTTATCTTAAAATACAATTCTACGCTAGGAAAATTGTCTGTGCCTCACTGTTTTCATGAAACTTACACAGAACATAAAGAGTCAGAAGTACAAAAAATACAAAAAGTGTTCTCCTATTCGGGGATCGAATCTACAACACAGCGTTGTAGAAAGCGGCGTGGCGACCGTTTTACACCACTACACTTTTAGTGCCATTAAAATTTAAATAGTAATCAGGCTATCTAATTTGTCGCGTTTAAAGAATATCTGAATTCTGTATTATGTGTTAAAATTTATGTAATGAATTTAATAGGTAGGTAAATAAATTATTTAATACACAATGGTATATATTACAAGAATTTTATGTCTCATTAAAACCACGCACTGACTAATTTGGTGACAGATAAATTTACAGTGATCCCATATTATGTTATGCGTTGCTAAATGATGTGCATGATTCATGCAAATTTAAAACAAAATAGAATGCCTATCAAAATAAAGGAAAACTCGTCTTGAAAACATTTTTTATTTCTAGTGAATTTAAATCCAGAGCTTTCCAGTTTTAATCACCATTTTCTTAGTATAGGTGGAATATCTTTACTCTAAGCAAAAATAATCACAACTTTTTTTAGGCTTAGTTTGTATCGAGTAAAAACAATAAATAAAACATTTATTTATTCAGACATTTAACATAATCGCTATTTAGTCCTTTGGGACTTTACTTTGGGACGTTTAGTTTGCTAAGCAGAGAAAATCAAATGACGAAATGAACTTAGAGAATCGCCGGGAAATTAAAAAAAACGTCTTTCTGGCGCACTATTGCACTAAGGTTGCGCTCCTTGCTTTTATCTGTACTCAGTTGGACAGCTTAGAAGTGACGGCTTAGTGCTGAATATTATTGTTTTAGGCCCCTGTATTTTTCTAAAAAGGTCTCCTAGTGGTTCACATGACCCATCAATTGTCGATACGGGCCCCGTAGTCCATAATTTATGAAATTACTATTAGACTGTTAGTCTCTAGCGCTGTCGCCGTTGTGAAATGAAATGGGTGTATTTGATGACAAAATAATAATGTAATGGATACATATGTGCTCGATTCAGATAAAAAGGTCAGTTCCATAAAACTATTCACAATAACGACAGTAATATTTACATATACATTCAGAAGCCTTTGCTATCTCTGTTCTATTTTCTAAAGAATATCTATTATATATTATATTGTACTAGCCGACCCACGCTACCTCGTTTGCGTCTTCTATTGCGCGTAGCGTGAAAATTTCCCCCCGTTTTTGAAACATTCTTCATTGGTGCTCCGCTCCTATTAGTTTTAGGGTGATTATTTATAGTCCATAGCCTTCCTCGATAAATGGACTATTCAACACTGAAATATTTTTTCAAATCGGACCAGCAGTTCCTGAGATTAGCCCGTCTAAACAAACAAACTCTTCAGCTTTATTATATTAGTATAGATTAGTTAGACTTGAGACCACTGAAAATATTCATGTCTGTAACCGTTGATATGTTAAAGTGTCGTGCCCTACAAACATTTGATAAAGTAAACGACTTTCCAAATGTTGAAAATAGACACATTATGAAGACATTAATGTCACTGTCGTGGTTAGGTTATGGACTTGTGACGTATTTATTATCTGATCTGTAGAGGGTTGAGTTTAAAACATCTTTGGGTGACGGCTTCTGATCGCGCCTCAGAAGAGTACGCATTTCGTATACAACGTTACATGCGCATTTTGATCAGACGCGCGCTTGACGCATTACCCACACTTACAATGGTGACGTGTTAGTGTGTTAGATAGTCGCTCACGTGATCTCGACAAAATACGATTTAAAAAAAAATAAGTTGCTATTAAAGTAAAATTCTTGTTAAACTCTTTGCTATTTAAGTTAACATATTTTTCATTGAAAACATTTAAAAAGGTTTTTTTATAAATAATAATAACTGATAGTTATTTTTTTATTTGGACTGAACTGAGACAATAAACCAAGGAAGATAACTCAAAAAGTAAATCGCCAGAACACCTTTTGATAATTCAAAGCAATCGCAGCGTCACTGCCCATCGTCATGACACAACTTTACATTGATTTGATGTGTAGTATGAATGATTACGTGGTAATTAAAATGTCGAGTATGTCAATGTGTTGAATTTTTAACGGTCTCCCTTTGAAAAGTATTTCTCTTAATTCAAGTTCAATTTTATTTACATCTAGAATAAAAAAAACTTCTATCTATCAATGGACTATTATGGTAAAATTTATTTATGAAATAGAATGCCTGTTTTTATTTTTATAATATCTGGAATCAAACTGGTTGGAATTGTAATAAACAGACCCTAATATAATTTACCAACTTCCAGCTCTCGGTACTCCGACATTATTCGTTTCGCTCTTGATAATTTTACAGGGAATTCGTTTTTAAATATACACAGACAAAATGCGTAGGTACTTACAATAAAAAAAGGAATCTATTTTAGATAGACAACGCATATCTCTGGAACTTGGCAGTATAGCAAGGACAGATATGAATTATGTAATAACGTGTCACAAATGCTTATGTTCTTGTAATTGCAAAGGTGAAAAAAGTGTTGCTTGTTTTTCATGTGTCAAGTCTTCTGTCACAGGAGATTAGAAATGAATTATTGGTGTTTGATATAGATGAGTTTCCTGTATGATTTAAGAGTTTATATTAGCAGACAAAAGCGCAATGTACAAATAGCAGATGTATGTATCGTGTTCATTTTATTGCTATGATTGATCGTAAAAGATCGCATTTTTTTCGTTTGAGACCTTGATCCATTTTATACAGAAGGATAGTTTGTTGTGTTAAGTTTATAATTGATAATTATTGCTAACTGGTTCAATGATATCTGAAATAGTTGAAAATTAGATAAGTTTAACTACTTGCTATAACCCTCGGTTACATTCGCGTAAGTATGGTGTTTGAACACATACTTTAACCTAGAAAACACAATCATTCATCCTTTACTAAACCCCTTAAGGAATAAAATTTCTAAAATGCATTTTTGGTGAGTGCAACAATAGATAAAAGATCGGACGCCAAAATTATAAGTTTTTAGCTACAGCGTTGGTTAACCAGTGGGGGCAAGTAGTTTTATGTATGTACAGATAATTCGCATATATGTCAAAATGACTCTACTCAGTGTGATGGAAAGTTTGAGCAGAATCTGAGGATACCAAAACGTTACTAAAAAGTTTTTAGATCCACAGTCGTTTTAGTCTTTGAATGTAAACAAATTGATTTGTATCATGTAAACAAATAAAATCATGAGCTCATAAATAACTTCTAAGCATAAGGAACGAACATTGATATTATAAAAGCACAAACCCTCTTGCTGACTGTCCTCCACATCGCAATCTTCTTCAGTTTGTCTTTCCAGTATTAGAATCGCAGACTTTCACAATAATATTCGTATTTTTATCCCAATGAAAATGCCTTGAAATTTTATTTTGATGCGGAGAACTATTTTTAGATGAATATAAACGAATAAAGCTACAGGCATTTTAATAACACAGAGCTATCTGACGGCTCGCGTAAATCTGGCCATTGGTATGTTTTGTCGAAAATTGTGTAGATAACACATTCTTTTCTTTAGTGGTATCTCTTTTTCTGTAAAATAAATATTTTGCAGGCGTAAAGACCGAGACCAGTATAAGTGATTTTTCTTTAATTTTATTGTTTTACTAATCCTTCAAACCATTAATGCGTTGGCATCGTATTCTATGCTTTTTAGCTAACATCTGTTGAATTTAATATATAGCTAATATAAATAGTTTTATAGGCCTCTGTGTTCTGGCTATAATAAGCAACAAGGCATAATTATGATGACAAAAAGTCAACTACGCGTCAAATAATTATTGGTTCATAAACAGAGGCTGAGAGAGCGAGATGCAAAATGGTGTTCTTTGTAGGTAGTCAAAGAACATATGTTAGCAGTTCAGAACTTTCAGTATTTGCTTCAATAAAACTTGGTGTCGTATTGCGTTGGTGCCCCATGATGTATAAGGATCTCTATAGACCGTCATAGTGTGAGTCACCTTGCTGAAATGTTGCATTGTCTGCATTTGCAATGAGTATGGTGACCACCACTTTTGCATTCTGCTTATGCTTTCCATCAGGTAGAGTAGAGTCACTTTGGCAGGCTTATACATGTAAAAAATATCTATAAAACATAAAGTTTCGTAGTTTAGGATTTATTCGAACAACTGCTCACTCCAAAGGCTGTTATTCAACAGCAATGTATTGTGGTAATATTTTGAGCAGTTTCTAAGGTCAATGGAGCTTCATCAATAGTGATATTTTACATATAATGATGATGATGGTAAAAAATAGCATTTACGAAATGTATTATTAATATTTTTTTGTTATTAGTTTTTGAACAACATTTTTTAATGTATCACCCTGTGGAAGTGACTCTACTCTGCCTGATGAAATGCAACAATGCATCATGGCGCCGTCCGTACTGTCATTTTAGGTTGGTCTTCTTTGCGAAGGTAGCACTGCCCCGGTCAAGCCGGCTCATTTGTACTGAAACCAGCGTGGCTGTACATCTACCTATTATTTACAGAGATTTAGAGAAAAACATACATCCATGGTACTGGATTAACAGTTTTCTATTATTTTCGATAAAAAACTGTTACGTTTTTCTTTCCTAAAAGTTTAATAGCTATATATATATATATCTATTATAATATTATAAATTCAAAAAACAGAAGATACTTTGCTGTTTTTTATCTAGATTACCGACATATCCGCCAGCGGAGCCGCAGGCAAAAGCTAGTATAAATATATATGAAGATACAGTTTTTAGCAAACTGACGTTTCCATTATATGACGGGATGTGACGTCAACTAAGACACGTCATTTTACCATAAATTGGACCTCCCACATCGTCACATGACGAGACCGACGGCGTAAAGGATGTTGCTCACTAGTGCGCTGTAATTTTTGCGATTTGGCTGCGTTTCAACAAATACAATGATTATGTTTTCATACAAAATAACGGTGTGTTTATTTATTGGAGGCCATTGGCACAATGTTAAGGACACATTGGATTTATTAGTTCCGATTGTTATTTGGTGGTTTATTGAAGTAGTTGCTTGGTGTATCAATTTATGATTACGAAAATAAAACATATTAACCATGGCTGGGACGAAAATATGGCTTCAGACAGTATAGGCAGTGTCCTTAATTGTGACTTGTTTAAAGTCTTGCATTTTTTTATCTTTAGACCAACTTTTGATTTAAGTTCTTCTTTTAGTAAACGTATCCCAACCCCTGCCCCTATCCCTCTTCCCATTCCCCAAAGGCCGGCAACGCACCTGTGACGCCCCCGGTATTGCGGGTGTCCATGGGCGGCGGTAATCGCTTACCATTAGGCGATACGTCTGCTCGTTTGCCATCTACTCCATAAAAAAAACATCGTAATGCCGGAGTGTTAATGAGTAGCTATACTTTTGAATTGTTTTTTGAAATTGATTCCTAAATGCATCTCGTATTAAAATCCTTATTTTACAGTTGAAATGGAGGGTAGCGCAACATAAAAGAAACATCCTTCGAATAATGCGATTTATATTTCTTGTGCTGGGGCCACACTAAGGTTTAACGTCAATGCCCATTATCTCGATAATTATTGCGATAATTTTTACCGCATTAAAATGGGTCGCACTTCAACGGTCAACATGAATGCTCATTATTGGCGATAAAAACGGCATTGAATTATTAGATAATTATTATTAGATATTAATTGATAAGATTTCGAACTTTTATATATACATATCATCATTATCATCACTATTCTCATAATCGTCATTTCATCATTTTCATCAATTCATCATTTTCATCACTTTCATCATTTTCATCATCTTCATCGTTTTCATCATCTTCATCATTTTCATCATTATCATCATTATCATTATTATTATTATTAATATTATTGTGTACACATATATCATAAAACTAGAAATTACGTAAAATATTGAAGTAAATATAATATTTGTATCGTCTTTCTATTTCGAACTTCGTTCCATCCGGGTGTCCCTTGACACCTCTCAAGTTTTTGACTTTATTGAATCATTACCGAATAAAAATAAAACGGAAACAAAGAAAAAGAAGATGGTGGATGATTACTCCACTCCGACGCCATAGAACGTATTTCGAGTCAAAATCGTGCGATTTTGAGGCAAATCCGTCGTAAAAAAACAAATACGTCCGCTCCCGTTGCGCTCTCGATGCACACTGACAATACGTAATGTGGCCGCTTCATCGCATCAATTCTCGCGTTAATCTCTTTGATGTACCGCCACTTGAGCTATCGCCTAACTCCAAATGGCATTGTTAATGCCATTGTCAAATTATCCCGTTAAGTTGTGGCTACACCTATGGTGAACGTCCATTATCGCGATAATTAATGGCATTTCTCATTAGTGTGGCCCCAGCATTAAAGGTAATAAAGGTGTCTCAATAAGAGTGCACTTTTGAAATTATGTGTCATTCTTTCTTTGAACATGTGGCAACTTTGAAATTTTACAGGTGTAACATATATTTATTCCGATTTTTAAAATGTAGCGGTTTACAAAACAACATATATATATATATGTTTATGTTTTAAAATTTTTGGTTATTATAATATTTCAAAATAAACCCATAATGTAATATTCATAAAAAAAAAACAAGTATCTACCACGATCAAAAAATCCAATTTTTAATATAATATTAAATAAACCGGACAAAGCTTTGAAATAAAAAAATATAGAACCATTAATTTTACGAAATTTTTAAATTGCACAATATTGATCGCCTAGTTATTTCATCTCCTTAGTGTAAATTCCTACTAATGAGTTACGCGAAGGTTAGATGGCGCACAAATTGGCGGGAATATAAAGCGCCGCGGCCAACAAACTAACTAAACAGAGAACTATTTTTGTAGCAGAACGTTTCTCTGCGAAAACAGGTGTTCTCGTGGGCTTGTTTGTGTACGTAGAAAACACATGTCCATTGTCACAGGAGATTATGTCTTGAAAATAAGTCGACACGTAATTGAGAAGTAAAATTCTTTACAATTACCAATTATGGAATATTTCTATATTTACATTGTTTTTTTCTAAATAATTTGCGGCTATTAATTTTAATTACAGTGAAGCTGACTTGTAATTTTAATGATATTTCAAGAAATTTGCTATGCCTAGTAGATTTTATTTATTAATTTACATTGATTAAATTTAAAAATACACATTTTTATTGTTAACTAGCTGACCCGGCAAACTTTATATCACTTTTTTATATTTGTAAATATTTTCTAATTTATCGAAAAATATATTTTAGTACACCCTTGTCAAATTCTCGCAACGCTGCAGTACAAACTTTACAAACCTTGTCCTGGCAACAACAAATACATAAAAAAATATTATTCAGTTTGGTGTAGTCGATTGAAAGTTATGGGCGTACATACATTTTTGTGATTAATTTTATTTATATAATAATAATAATCTCTTTATTGTACACTATATTACTTAAAAAGGTAACACAAAAGTAGGAGGTACAATTGGCAAAAATATAGATAATATTTTCGGATTTTCCATTTCCTTTTTTTGCAGTTTTTAAACTTTTTGTGTTGATTTACACACAAAAATAACAAAAATACAAACTTTAATGTAAGAACTTCTTCATCAACAATTTACCTGTCAAAATATCATAAATAAAGCTCACAAACAAATTCATTGATTTATTTTGTATTCAGTCCGATAAAACAAACTCTAAATTTTAGTAAAGTTAAGCTTCATAATGAATACAATTGTCAAAATTGGAAAATGGATTTTAACCTTATATGACACTCCAGGGAACTGTTGAGGTGCTTATTATTTTTTATCGAATCGTCTAACTATGGAAACAGATTTAACCACTCGCCCATTGATCTCTGACGCTCATCTTTTATTTTCGAAATGGTGCAAACACACATTTAAAATTAGGATGAATGAAAACAACGTACATCATCGCTGAATAATGGCAACACTGTGTCATCGAATGTTATATAACGTGTAAACGAAACCAAGAGAACGGTTTATTCATAAAGTAGACGCTATTGATCTCGTCACTAATTTGTTCTTTTGATGCTTAATGAAGTAATTAAACAGGTAGTTGGTCAAAACTTCCTTTCTAAGTGGTCTCTCCTTATTTATTGAGGAGTCCTTATTTATGTCCCTCTCTACTTATGTCCAGTAGTTGTTGACGACAAATAGAAGTTAATACTAAATAGAAGTTGTTAAAGATGTACACGTCTTTATTTATATTCTTAGTTCTTTTTTTCTTTTTAATGAATAAGGGGCAAACGAGCAGGCGCATCACCTGATGGTAAGCGATTACCGCCGCCCATGGACACCCGCAACACCAAAAGCGTCACAAGTGCGTTGCCGACCTTTGGGGGATGGGGAGAGGGAATGAGGGGAGGGGTGGGGGAATGGGCCTCTGGTATTCTCACTCACTCGGTGAAACACAGCGCAAGCGCTATTTCACACCGTTTTTCTGTGAGGCCGTGGTATCACTCCGGTCGAGCCGACCCATTCATGCTGAAGCGTGGCTCTCCTACGAAAAAATTAGAATTTAATATGTAAAAAAAGGTATCCATTAGTGAATAGCATGAGATTAAGTTTATTATAGTGTTAGCTGACGTGCTATTACGCAGTGGCGAGGTGTAGGCTAAAATATACAAGCTATAACTTATTCGGTTAATCGTTGTGAACATTTAGTGCGTTAGTATGATACTAAGACACAATTAATGTTCACAATTAACATTCTTTTATTTCTGATGCGTAATTTTACGCATTGACGTAAGAATAGTAACTAACGTGAAGCTGAAGAAAATTATTGTAAGTTGTAAAGTCGATAAGAAGTATCTGGAACCTAAAAAAATAAAACTAAAAATATTTTTACTGAGTCTATTGAGTGGTCCCAGTATTCTCTCAGTGAAATGATGTTGCCATTGAAGTTCTCGCTGTCTACTGCGGTGTAAAGCAGCCCGTTTAGGGCCTAACACATCCTTGGTCATCGGCTTGATTAGGTGTCTTTTAGGCGATCAATTAGTTGCATGTGAAGAGGACATGAGACCATAAAAGCGAAGCGTCAGAGGTTAGAGGTCAGTCTTTCTAATTTAGATCCCCAAAACTCAGTGATTTTCAAAGTAGGCTTTTTGAACTTCGGTAGAGTCATACTTCAGTGCAGCGACCCGGCTTTACTGTGCATACAATTTTTACATTGTTACTACTTTTCACAGTGTGGATGAGTTTACCAGAACCTGATCCGAGGGCTCCGGCGGTTGGGGCATGATTACTTAAAAATATTGTTTCTGTTTTATCTTATTATTTCTAGACAGACCTATCTTACATGCCCTATGCCTATAACTTTATCGATCACTAAAAAATACCAAACGTAGCAGATAGAAGCTTACAGATATAATAAAAGAAAAATATGTCAAAATCAATATTATTTTTTCAAAAGCTAACTTAAAAATAAATAACTATAAATTTGTACAAATATAATACAATTATTGTTTAATATTGCCACACAGCTTTAAGAAACTTATAACTATCTGAACCCTGCGGTGTTTCCCGCGGTTATTGTCGTATTGCGGGTAAAACCGCGGGGTGAAGCTATTCTAAAAAAAGTAGCCTTAGTTACTCCTTATATCGTCAACTACGTATTTGTAAAAGTCCCGTCAAAATCGGTCTAGCGGTTCCAGAGAGAGTAGCCCTTACAAACGAGATAGAGAGACCGACAGACAGACAGAGAGACCAAAATAAATTGTAAAAATGTTATTTTGGTATATGTACCGTGTATACATACATATGCATTTAGTAAAAAGCGGTTATTTTAATATTACAAACAGACACTCCAATTTTATTTATTTGTATAGAAATAAATACTAACAGATGGCAGCTATATATTACATGAAGCAAAATCTTTGTACTCCTTTTTAGAAAAAGTATGCGTAAGGGGGAGTATGTAATTTGGCGTTGTTCAAGTTTCTTTTATTGAGGAAGAGTGCAGAAATCTAAAATATGAAAATAAAATTAATTATGATCGAATTTCTACCACTAGGTATCACAAGTAAAATTAAAGAGATGAAGACCTCCTTTTTTGTAAGGTTTTTTTTTCTTGAATAGGGGCAAACGAGCAGACGTATCGCATGATGGTAAGCGATTACCGCTGCTCGTGGCCGAGGCCGTGGTATCACTCCGGTCGAGCCGGCCGACTCATGCTGAAGCGTGGCTCTCCCACGGTAAAAAAGAATAAATAATAAATAAAAAGTTAAAAAATATACATACTGTGTCGCGTGGGACTTTACAAAGATACATCAAACTGATACGAAGATCCCGACTCAGAACAACAACTTATGGATCATACTAAGTTTTGTCGCGTGTGGGATTTCAACCCACAACACTTAGCACAAAAAAATAGTACATTTAATAAACTTATGTCGCCATCTGTATTATGCCCTAAAAAGCTTCTGAAGTATAAACCAACAACAAAGTTCAGGAAGCTACAAGAAACACACGAACTGAAGTTTGTTAATTCACACAATTTTAGTTAGATGGCGGTGTTGGCTCCTTTTGGGGGAAACTAGCATTTGAACAAGTTGTTTTTGTAAATGTGTAATAACACATTTACAAAAACAACTTGTTCATTGTTACAATTGTATTTGTACAATTGTATTTCATTCTACTCTGTGGAAACGTTCATAATGTTGTTGGCTTCAATTTAACCACAGATAAACTATCCTATTGTTTTGTACCTCAAGACACTGTGTTTTTTAAGTATTATATAATAACTATATAATAATATAAATAAATACATATTTTGTTTGTATGTTAAATGTCTGAAATGTTTTAATATAATTATTACTAAATAAGCAATAATTAAACGATGATCAATGAGTAATAAGGCAGGGTATTACTCGATTGACATGATTTTAATGTTCAAATAAGCAGTGATTATTTAAAGCGAAGTTAATTTTACGAATTGTTCTCGTATTATTTCATTGAAAGATATAGGTAGTAGGTATTAAAAAAACTTTCCTGGTATTAGACTAAAGGAAACACTAAGCCAAGTTATATACTTCTTTAGAACAGTTTATTAGGTTTTTAGTATAAAACTAACATTCGCGTAAAAAGTGTATTTAAGAAAAATACATGTTTTTGTTCACTTTTTTATGTATGGGCCTTCCAAAGTGACTCTACTCTACCTGGTCCAAAGCCTAAGCAGTACCTAAGAGTGGTGGTAACCATAATCATTGCGAATACGGACAACGCAACAATGTAGAATGGTGACCTACACTATAGTGGCCTAGTGATTCTTCCGTATTATTGGGCCTCCGGTTTTGCACTCACTAACGAAATGCGATAGCACGAACGCTGTCATTTTAGGTTGATGTTCTGTGCAAGAGTAGTACCGCCCTGGTCGAGCCGGCCCGTTCGAAACCTTAACTTGTACTTTTATTCTACTACTAGCTGACCCACGCAACCTCGCTTGCGTCTTATATTGCCTGTAGCGTGAAAATTTTGCCCTGTTTTTGAAATATTTTTCATTGGTGCTCCACTCCTATTAGTAGTAGGGTGATGATATATAGCCTATAGCCTTCCTCCATAAATGGACTATCCAACACTGAAAGAATTTTTCAAATCGGACCAGTGGATCCTGAGATTAACGCGTTCAAGCAAACAAACAAACTCTTCAGCTTTATTATTGGCATAGATTTAATAAAATTGACCTGACCGATTTTATTTCATGGCATCATCATAAGTTACTACAAAAAACGAAGGTTACTGTTTTATGTTATTAATTTTTAATACCTAACAATTGTAAGTGTATAGAAAGAACGATATATCCATGTAAGGAAATCCACCTGAAAATTGTACATTATGAAATAACTATATAAGTGCCGAAAATCAAGAGTCAACATACTCGTATATAGTGTGGGCAAAAAAATTGTTATAATCAGTTGACTAGTCGAGGCGAAATTATTATGACCAATCAACAATAAACAAAGTGAAGTTACAATTTTTAGATGGGTTTGTAGCGATCAACGTTAACAATTAATTATACTGCCACGGTAAATAGAGTAGGAGTAAAAAATCTGCATAATCGCTTATCCCAGAGGAATTCATTATGTTGTCTGCATAAATAAGTATACATTTGTATAAGGGACCACACCTAACAATAGACAATTTATTATTTAGATTCCGACATTCCGCCTTTTGCTCGCCGAGAATTTTTCATGTAAATTTTTTGTGGTCTCCGTTTTGTCGTCCCGTGATTATGGCTTTGAACGTTACGATAAATAATTGCTGTTACGGAAAGTCGAGGACGAATTTTCTTTTAATCTTTGACTTTCTCGTAATTTAATGTATTATTTATATCTCTGAATTTCGGAATTCAAGAAATATATATCTAGAATATTATTATAAAAAGACAGAGGTCAACTAATTGTTTTGTTATAAGTATACATTTGAAAATGCTAAACCACTACACCGATTTTAATTAAATTTAGCACAGAGATGCATTTAATCTTGAAGGACTTTACCACGATAACCGACATACATTCGGACGACGGAGCCGCGGTCAAAAGCTAGTTGTTTTATCATCATCATCATCATCATATCAGCCGCAAAAAGTCCACTGCTGAACGTAGGCCTCCCCCAATGATCTCCACATTGACCGGTCGTTAGCGGCTCGCATCCAACGAGTCCCTGCGATCTTAACCAGGTCGTCCGTCCACCTTGCGGGAGGTCTTCCTACGCTGCGTTTGCCGTCACGTGGTCTCCCCTACAGAACCTTTCTGCCCCATCGGCCATCGGTTCTCCGGGCTATGTGCCCTGCCCACTGCAACTTCAGCTTGCTGATCCGCTCTGCTATGTCGGTTTCTTTAGTTCGTCTACGGATCTCCTCATTTCTGATTCGATCTCGTAGAGAGACCCCAAGCATAGCCCGTTCCATAGCTCGCTGTGTGATCCCAAGCCTCATACCCGTTTTACACTGTTTGAGTAGAATCAAACTTGACGCCTGTGTCACGATCATGTTTTACATCCCCAAGAAAAAGTACCGTCTATATATATACCAAAAGGGACGGTCATTGATAAGATGTGGGTTTAATTAAACAGTGTTATATAGCGAGCGAGCAAGATCCCCTGTCTCGTTGACATCACTTAGCGCCGGGAACACTATTTGTATTAATTATTTTGGTTCAGAATGAACAATTGCTTTTATTTTGTTAAAGTTAACGAAATTAGATTTTTTATTTTATTGTTTCTATTCATAAAATTTGTACTAGTTTGATAGTAATCTCATAAAATAAAACCTGATAGTAGCAAAGTAATAAATCCATTCTTAATATTATAAATTTGAAAGTAACTATGTTTGTATCTTGTGTTTTCACTGCTAAACCACCGAGGTAGCATGTATGTCCTATGCGGGCAAATCGCAGGCAAACACTAGTACTTTATATTTACTTAGCTTACGTCTTGTTCCTTGTGTAGAAAAAGGAATATTCTCTCAAGATATAAAATAAGTTTCTAGAGAAAATTAAAACAGCACGTGTAGACAAGCATTTAATGTAAGAATAAACTTTAGGTGTGCCTTAATCTTATATTGAAAAATCAATTGCTCTTCTGTTAGTTTGCCTAAGAACAGCTGGACCGATTTAGCTGATTTTGCTTTTGAAATGTTTGTCGTAGTCAAGGGAAGGTTTAAACGGTGAGATATTAAAAATTAGAAATTATGTCGAATTTTTAATAGTTAACGATTTATTTATTTATTTACTCATTAAAAAAATCGTAATATGGTTAAATTTGAATTTTGTAATTTCATATCATAACTTTAACTTTATATATTTTTTAATAAGTTTTCAATTTAATAAGAAGCAGTGGCAGATACAACTTACAATCTCCCTATTTTTCAGGGAGAATTCCTTACACTGACACACTATTATTTTCATGTACCTACATTTGTTAGGTTTAGCTGTAAAAATCTATACTGATATAATAAAGCTGAAGAGTTTGTTTGTTTGTTTGAAATCTCAGGAACCGCTGGTCCGATTTGAAAAATTATTTCGGTGGTGGAAAGTCCATTTATCGAGGAAGGCTATAGGCTATATACCATCACCCTACTACTACTAATAAAAGTGATGCACCAATGAAGAATGTTTAAATAACGGGAAAATATTTTCACGCTACGGGCAATATAAGACGCAAACGAGGTTGCGTGGGTCAACTAGTATTTTATAAAACCATTAATCTTTGAGGATGCTATAAGGCAAAACCGGTTAGGTGTAAACTTAATTAAAATAGTGGAATAAGTACGAGTGAGTTTGAGTCTAGAATGTATTGGAACAAGTTCCATCAAGTGCCTACAATCGAGAGTTTAAATTACAATTAAAGACAAGTATAAATTATAAAAAAAAACCAACTGCGTTAATCTGCCTTCTTTATTAAATTCAGGTTTTTTTAAATATTTTTAAAGTGAAACTTCTTTAGAATCGTTGTGATTTCAAACCGTATGCAACGGAAAAGACGACAGGTATGAGATACAAATACAAAAAGTCGCCTATAATTAGTCAGCCAGAGCGAGAGAGCAAATGTCTCATTTAATGAAGTTTGACTTCTATCGTGTGTCAATGCACACACCTTTTTTTTTGGTTTTTTTTTAATTTTGATGTACCCACACTGTGTCACGACTAAGACAAATCTTTTTACACCACTTACATAAATATACTATAAGACGTAGGCTCTAGGGCGTGCTAAAGAAATATAGGTACACACATAAAACACAACCCTCTTTCTTTCGCAGTCGGTTAATAACTTGAAAATCCAAATGTCACGTGTACGAAGTAGCAGGCATAGCTAGTATTTCATAATATTCTCAAGTTATCTATTTAAATTGGAAGTTTTGAATAAATTTGAACAGATCAAATGGTTTGAGAGTTACATTCTACGAGAAGTACAAAATTATGATCCGTTTTAACTTTGTTAAATATTGACTTGCAAAGTTCATACTTTTGAAGCTTCTTAATGTTTCAAACGGTATTTGAAATGTTCCGCTCTTAAAGCAATTTTGTTTAAAGCTATATTTCAGATTAGACATTTGTTAAAATCAGTAACAGCAGAATGGATTTTTTTTGTTTTTAAAAAGACAACTCCCACATTAGGAATAAACATCCTGTGTCGTGGGGGACTTTACAAACATACATAAAACGGACACAAAGAACATCCAGACTCGGGACAACAATTCGTGTATCACACAAAGTGTTGTACCGCGTGGGATTTGAACCCAAGACACTTGGCGCAGTAGCAAGCGGCATGGCGACCGCTGAAACCACTCGGCCAACCGTGCAGTCGTTTATTTATTTTTTTTAATTTTAAATTAGAGTATTTTTGAAGTGCAATTTCTTATTACCAAATTTAGTTTAGCTGTAACTTACAAATCGACCTATATACCTACATGGGCCTAACTTTTCAGCGTCAGCTTTCTTAGTGAGCGTTATATACTCAGCAGATGTACAATTTGAATACTGTGCCTAAAAACGTTTATAAAATTTTTTTTGGTTGTTGTTTTATTATGTCTTTATACTATGAAATATTGATGATGTTGTTGTTTATGATGGTCTGAAAACTTTTTGACTTTATCGTGTAGATGGCAGCACTCGCAAAACTAACAAATGTAGTTCTGCATGTGTGCATTCGCATTGTGCATCGATGAAAGAAGTAGGTATGTAGAGTTCAAGGAGACTAGAAGAAAAAAATCTTATATCATTTTTACATTTCTGATCACCCACGTGTTCAAATAAATATTTAAAAAAACATAAAATATTTTTTTAATATTGATAGTTTCTATGCAGGAGCAGTGGTAAAAAAAATGTTTTTCACTATTTTTTTTTCAGTAACACATTAATAATCATAATAATATTGTCTTTATTGTATACTAGTTGAACCTCGTGGTGTTACCTGTAGTTATTAGTTTACATATTGTTTTTTTTTTATTTTTCTTACAATTAAAATAGCCTATATTAATCAGTGATAATGTAGCATTCAAATGGTGAAAGAATTTTTAAAATCCGTCCAGTACTTTTTGAGCCAATTCGTCACAAACATACTTACATACAAACCTTTCCTCTTTATAATATTAGTATAGACTAGGCAAATTATAAGGGTGTTAATAAAAAGATAAGTAGGTGGGGCCCTGACTTCCCAATAACTATTGCCATAGATGTTCATGACAACCGGAACCGACCGCTTAACGTGCTCTCCGAGACACGGGCGGGAAACACCGCCATCTACCATACTCCGGGCTGTGATTAAGAATTTATTGTAAGAAAAATCGAACAGCTATCCGATCCGGGGATCGAACCCGAGACCTCTTGATCACTCAGTCGCTTACGCTAACCACTAGACCAACAAGGCAGTCTGGCAGTTACGATTATTAATTACGATAACAATACTAATGAAAAAGGTTTAAAGCTTTCAATTGACCACAATATACGCAAAGCTGAAAAGAGACATGACATCACATAGGACCCATCAAAACATAGTTATTATTTTGCCGAGCTATGCTATCTAAGCGGCTTATGGCGAAAAATCAATTTCGTTCTCTGTAACCACTAGGGTGACCACTCTTGTAATAATAAAATTTGTAATTATCAAAAAATTTACTATTAAAAATATTTGAATTTGTTATGTATTGCGATTTGTGTAGATGAGGTTAACACCGCTTAACACATATTCGTTCTTTTCTCATTGGTTTTTCAAATTTTGTCCTAGCAAAATTTTAACTGGTTAAAAGCATCTTCAAGTAGGCAACTTAGTTATTTTTAAATAAAATATTTAATCGCCTTCACTTCTTAAATCTATGCGTTGAAGGTAACTGTTTTTTTTCTCGAAAAAACAACACGAAAATTACTAAATCTTAACAACTTACACAACTTTAACCACTTTGTGCCTATTGACTGCGGATTTTCTTTATGTTTGGTAATTTAGTTTCAAAAAAATATAGATTTATATAACTAATTATTATTGTATTCGAATCAATTACATTGAAACATATATAACTATGAACATGTAACCCCAACAACCGTTGAACATACCAAAACACTCTCCAACTATCCCAACTATCTACGCCCCATGAACACACTATTCGCGTAACCCTACTTGTAGACAGAATTAATTTCCTGGCCTATAACTCTCGTATATTGGACGTTCGACGACAGTTGCGAGTGGCTCCGATTTATGGCGCTAGAGGGCGCTAGTGTCGCCGCCAGGTACTTCAGTTATTGCGTAATGGTATAATCCTTTGTTGGATGCGTTCGAGCATTCTTGGCCAGTGCGGGAATTTCTTTAATGTGGTTATTGTAGCTTGTAATGGGATTTCTGTTCCCTCCTTGAACGTGAAATATTTTGTCGATACTAACATTATGTATGTGGTAAATAGTACAACTGTGACCGTGACAAGGGCACATTTAGTTTATATTGCACTTAATATAACTTAACACAATGTATAACGTTGTGCAATGAATAAAAGATAATGCTCTTATGTGTTGTTAGAGCCTAGTTTGCATTGCATTGTTTAAATAATTGATCTAGCACAAAACAAGTTTTACCTGCCGTTGAAAGTAAAGTTGCATATTCAAGTTGAGTATATTTTGAGAATAGTTAGTTTCACTTAAAAAAAATTATATATAACAAAAAGTCATCACTCAATATTACAATTTACATTACTTATTAAATACTTTTTTTAAGCAATTTATTTCTTTGCTGTTTTTTTATTACAGTTCGTATGTTTCACCGTAGCTCGTAAACTACTGAAACAATTTTAATGAATGAGGTGTCAATGGATTTGTAATAATTTATATCAATTTAAAAAAGAAGTTTTTAAACAGTCGGATTAAAGATTTTACAAATTTTTTTATTTGCTACTGCACTGCATTCAGCATTCTTTATAATTCAAACGATTCATATTATTAAATCGTTTTGTTAGTTATCATAAACTTTCAATATAAGCCTACATAATTTTAGTTCTAAGACCCACATTATGAGCCAAGTTTAGTTCGGGTCCAGATAATACTATGTAATATGTTCCAAAATATAATAATATTAAGGTATTCTGTTTACATTGTATAGCTTCGAGCGTTAGGACCCTTTCACGGTTGCTGTTTGCATTACTTCTGAACTATTCGGAATTGTTATGTTGTGTTTAGAGATTCCCTTCCCGCAGTGTTGTGTAAAGATACTAAAATGTTTTAAAGATTGGCTATGTGCGGTAAATATATGTTTACAAGGTAGGCACAGGTGTCTGGCGACACGTGTAGGTTGTACGGTGCGAGCAACTCGTTAACTCAAGGGTTCGTCCACGGATGGTAAATAGACTGTATATTCTCATAGACGAGAACTACCTACATATGTAAATGTTAATACTTTGAACTACATATTTTATTTTAAATCTTAAGTTTATAATATCATAAGTAAATTTGAAGAAAAAGTAGTATTACTCTTTCTCAACCATTCGTTAATAACGATGTTATCGTATCTTATTAAATTAGAAATCATTTTCCCTTTTTAGTCTTATTTTATTTTCGACCCTTCTCTTTAAATTTACTTATATTTTTATAAATGGGATGCATATTCCTAAAGCGAGAGTAGCCGCTTTTGGAATATACATCCCGTGTCGCGGGGGACTTTACAAACATACATGTAACCGAAACACAAAACACCTAGACTCAGAACAACGACTAGTGGATTACACAAAGTGTTTTCCCATGGGGGATTTGAACCCAAATCACTTAGCACATTAAAAAGCGGTATAGCGACCGCTTAAACCACAAGGTCAACCGTCCAATTTTTCTATTTTATTTTAAGTAATTTCAGGCTTCAAAGCTATTTGACTTCCTTAACTCCACTGGAATCGAATTCTAGAAACTATTGTAATAATATTACGAAATACTTATGAGTGTTTATTTTAACTTGAGGGTGTATCGTCGTGAGTGCATTCGTATACTTGTGTACGTATAATTTAGAATCAAACAATAGAAACATAAATGTAAATAATAACAACGATTTTTAATAGTATAAGGGATTAACAAGCTTACTGGAAATTTGAAGGTGAATCCTAACCGACGCTAGACAACTACTTGAATGTTCCTTAATTGTGTAGGATTTGTTTTTTCTTAGATCTTTGTCTTGTCTAGACCATTGTATGCTCTATGGTCTGTCGTCCTAGTGTAGGGCCCTATTTGTCTCAACGTAGATTAGTATAAGTGTTCCCGGTGTGTCGCACATCTGTGCCCGGTGTAAACACACCCTTTTACTGCTGATGTGACGTCACGTGTCCATCGGTTCGACACCCGAGTTTGTGCGTCAGCATTTTTTAATTATATCCACCGTTTTCACAGAACGTTTTACCTCGAATGGATTATGTTTTGTTGGTTTGATTTACTTTTAACGTTCGTACCGTAATTTATAATTATTTAATACATAAATAATTATAAATTAACATTTGGAAGTACTAGGTCGTGTACACAGCTTACTAAATGATAGACGTTACTTGATTTGACGCTATTTATTTGTTGCACACAAAATTACTTGTGATAATAATATTATAAAACATAGAATAATTTATGCTAGTGAGCCTGTGCACTACTAGTTTTCCCACAAGTCGGGGAATACCCGACAATGATAATATAAATAAGTAAATGAATTTATTGCGATGTATTATTTATATGAATGTAATACTTTGGACTGCCTTGGTGGCACAGTAGTAGCGTAAGCGTCTGCTGATGTGCGTTGCTATAAGTTAAAGTGCGTGTGCTTGAGGATCAATTCCCGGGTCAGACCAAATGTTTGTATGATCTGCAAATATTTGTTTTGGAGTTTGGGTGTTTCCTATATATAAAATGTATGTTTACACAAAAAAGTATGTAAGTATTTATATAAATTGCCTATTACTCATTGTACAAACTTAACTTAGTTTGGGACTCGATGACGTTGTGTGTTAGATGTCAGAAATTTTATAATATATTAGTGTAGGTTCTAGCTTGCCTAAGAAACAACCAATCGGAAAACTTTCATTTTATGTGTACAGAGGTTTATTTACTTAGGTAACGAGTAGGTCACATAATATTCAAATGTTTAGGTGGAGTGTTTGACTACAAACAACTGCATTAGTAGAACTCTATTATGTTTGTAAGCATAAAAATTTCAACAGCTATTTATTCAAATCAATTCAAATAAAACAAAAAAATTAATATAAATTTGTGTTTTGTTTTTTGAGACAAAGATGTCTTTATAGCACTTTATCTACGCCGTAGCACTATTCTACGTAGAACAACAGTAACGTATGTATGATCACACAAATGGAATTCCACTTTAGAACAAGCCACAATTAAACTCGTGATAAGGCGTGCTATATATCATTGGAATAGACGTTTCAATCGGGGGTTCCCATTAACCGAGTTCCGTGATTTCGTCACTCGTTCAATGGACGTTTGGAAGTTGTGAACAGTTTAGATTTATTGCGGTAACTTGCTTTTGCGCTTTCGAATTCCTTTCAACATGTGCAAGTTTTATGAACAAGAAATAGGGAGGGTATATTTACTTTTTACTTATATATTTTCATAACTATATGTAACTGTATGAACTTAAATACTTACAGTTTTTCACGTCACTCGTGAGATCTTAAAATATACAAATAAATAAATATAAATATTAACACAACGAAGACTATAAAGATTTGCGGTTTGTCTATTTTATCGAATCTAAAAATGATCGTAATCTTTACATTACAGATACTCATTTATGGACAAATTTAAATACTATCAAGTATGAAAATATATTTTTTAGTAACATAAAATTACAAAAAGGAATTCTGATTTTGAAATTCGAACATTATTATTAACAAAATAATAAATAAAAAAGCAATCGTCAACTCCTTAATAAATTACCGCCTCCATTTATATAAACCCACATATTAAAACTCTTTGACTGTTCAGGAATGTTTGTAAGTTGCTAATTACTTAATCAACACTCCCACAAAGACGGCTCGGTCCCTTTGTCACCAGCCCTGTGGGCAAACTGTAGGTTACGCTAATCACTGTATAATGGTTTTAACGTATTATTATTCTTCTGGTAGAATTGTGAGAATATCTACATAACAGCAATATAATTCCATGTTGTAGTATGAAGGTGAACGATGGAGGGAATAATAATTTGATTAAAACTAAGACTTCTATTAATTTACAATAACCTCTGGTTAGGTTTATGTGACTACATATTTTGGAATATCAGACTTAATAATGAGACCTCTTATTCAAAAGTTATGTGTTTGACGTCTAACTTTTTTTTGAAATCGCTAACATCTCTACTTTTAGTTTATATTTTGTTTTGAAGCCGTGACTCCGTGACGTGACGTTTTGAGATGACGTAATTCCCATTCCATTCCAATTTTTTAGTTTTCTAATAACGTACGTCACACTGACCGTGGTAGTTTGGGCTTCATAATCTCACTCACTCTTTTAAATCAACGAAGAAATTGCTTTAAAACCGGTTTTCTGTAAGGTTAGATTTTAATTAATGAAGTGTCTGTGGGGGAACGGGTATCATGTTCCACCCAACACAAAGGGAGGATCCTCCGACCAGGCGAGGTGATCATGCCTGGCGGGCGACTGCCCAATAGTTGATGTTGGGATGTTGTATATATGATAATCGGCGCGAGAACTTTATTTGCTCGATTCAGGATTGGTAGTTATTCCGTGTAGTGTAGTTTGTAGGTACAGTGCGTTACTTCGTAGTTCAGTGTATCTTCGGTAGATGGCGCTGTATGTGGAGATCGCCACATGTCAATTCATAATAATAGCCCGAGTAACAAAGGCTATGTGAGTTTTAACACAGTTTTCACCTAGTCAGGTCATAGTTTTTAAATATTTTTCTTTTTGAAGTTTACACAAACCAACTGAACAGTTTCAAATATGTTATTCAGACTAAACTACAAAATACAACATTAATGTATGTTCTGCTATTAACAGGTATCAAATATTTGTGACGTAAGAGACGATTAAGAGAGAAAATATGCAGGACAACATCAGTGCAAAGGGAAGGAAAACTTGATACAAACCGAGCGAGTGACGATACCGGAGGCCCCGGTGTTGCGGGTTTCCATGTGCTGCAGTAATCGCTTACCATCAGGCGATACGTCTGCTCGTTTGCTACCTACTACATAATAAAAAAAAAGATGTGAGGCGGGATCCGGAATTTGCTGTTGTTAAGACATCCGGTTGATACAAACCCTTTTTTTTAACGGGTGGAAACCCTATACAAACTGGTTGATACAAACCCTTTACTAACCCGTCTGGCCAGCCGGTATAGTAGTCAAAATCTGCTTACTAAGGAGATGCCTAAGTTGAGCAGTGAACTATTGATAATGATGAAAAATACAAGTTTAATTTCATCATCATCATCTCACCAGAAAGACGTTCGATAGTTTTGTTCTTATAGTGCACTAGCGACCCGCCCCGGCTTCGCACGGGTGCAATGCTGATACTAAATTAAATACACTACAGAAAAACTATGAACGTTGTATATAAAAACATAGCGGCCCGCTCCGACTTTGCACGGTAATTTACGACATCACGTTAGAAACCTCTAAAATTAGCAATGTTGCCTTAGTATATGATGCATGTATTATACATATAAACCTTCCTCTTGAATCACTCTATCTATTGAAAAAAACCGCATCAAAATCCGTTGCGTAGTTTTAAAGATTTAAGCGCACATAGGGATATAGGGACAGAAAAGGCGACTTTGTTTTATACTATGTAGTGATGTTGCAAAACAGTACTGCAATCGCTCGCTCTAGTGGCTATATCATTAAACAAGGATCCAAACGATATTACATAAAGATATATGTTGTTGTTTAAAGACATTTGTTTTTATGTAAAATGCATTTACATTCATTAGGTGTTAATGTTTGTTTTCAACTACTTTCTGAATATTTAGGTACTATTTCTAAATAGTGATTTCACAGTTATTTTAATGTTGAATAAAGAATAATTCTATTCAACATAAAGCTAAAATCTTAAAACTTTATTAAACCATAAATCTAATTCATCATTGATAATAAGTAGTTGCAAAATAGTTTTTTTAAGAACGGCAATTATAACACAAACAGAGAACAAATTTTTTTTTTAATATTTTTGGACAAAGTAGTAAATCAGCAAAGGCAGTAAGTAAACATACGTTTTGTAATAAACTAACTAATGGTAATAATGTTATTATATTTTTTTTCTCACGTAATCACTAGCTTATAAACTGTAAAGTGTTGAAGTGTTTTTTTTTAAACGGTATTCGATTTCAGTTTTTGGTAGGTTGAGTCATAACTTTAAAAGTGTAAAACTTTTGTTTGCATCTTGTGCCATAATTTCTAGTTAATTGAACTTTTCGTTTAATTATCTAGAGACAAAAATATTAGCATAGTTATCAAACAATCATATAAAATCGATGTACAAGCAACTCAAAGTAAACTTACTATTTAAATTTGTTACATATTTCTTAGACTAAAATGACACTATTATTCGTTCTTAACCCTGAATAATGTCATGCCCAAACACACATTGTAGACAAAGTACCCGCTATCATACTTTACACAGGCTCTTTAAAATGTCTTGCAAGTGTTCTTTACGATGTCTCTTCGTCTGGCGACTATCCTTGCAATGATAGGAAAAAAAGTCTTGTCTTGTGTAAAGAGCTGTGGTCATTAGAGCTGTATAGCTTCGAGGCAAGGAACGCAGTCTCCTCCTAGGTACTTAGGTGTGTGAAGCAGTCTTAAGTAAACTGCAGGCGTTTTAAAAGGTTTTGTGGATATTTATGGTTATGTGTTCTGTATATTTACTTTTTTCCATATTGTACCGTTTTAAATTTTATACTAAAGCAACGTAAACTGAAAGGTGTATTTAGTAAGTACTCGTAGGTGAAGAATTTCAGATTTATATTTTTGTCAAATAAAGTCCTTCAAAAAATAAAGTAGGTAGGAGTAAAATAATACGAATCACAATAAATTTTCACGGTGGAATTGATATGGGATTAATTTTAAAAGGCGCCTGATTAACTTTTAAACAAGCTTTTATTTGGTTTTCTAAATTATGAAGAACACTTTTGGGGGATCGAAAGTCTTAAATAGAGGAAAATGTTTATAAAAAATAAGATTATCTAAACTACATATGGTCAGCGATTAATTAGTAAATGTGTGATCTAGACACTTGATTAATTAATGATAAGCATCTGCTTTCACGAAATACCCGTAAATACTTTTCAGAAAAGCTATTTCTTATACCATTACTCCGAGTGGCTTTATTCATTCCTAAGTATTGAAGTTGCTTAGAGAAAAATAATCATTTCTGTTATGAATGCGATGAAATATTGAATTGCATTTGACGTTCCGATAAGAATGAATAGTTGCGGAGCATTCGATAACCTGCTTATGACAATACATTATTGATGAAATAGCCTAACAACCATCACTAATCGTTCAAGAAGTATTCTTAACACGAAGGTTACTAGGTTGGGTTTCGTTCAAACGAACTTAAAATACAGATAATGCCGTTTTATAGGTAAGTGCGTCGTGAATCAGAGTAATGCATCATTAGGCAGTAGTGAGTTTGGCATTCAAGGTCCTCCCTCGGAGGGCACAATTTGAAGCGATTGATATTTCCCTCCGACGGCGCTCCCTGTTTGTCAGTCTGCCATTTGGGAGACGGACGTAATGTCAGCAACAGAGTCTTGGGAATTCTTTAGAATATATTTTGTAAATATGTATAAGTATGATGGAGCACGAATTTTAAGTAATTTGAGTACAAAATTGGGGTGGAGAATGTTTTGGATTTGAACATTTACTGCTTCAGGTGAAAAAGTGTGCATTATAAAATTTTACAGTGCACACTTTTATCAAGATAGATTTTATCAAAGTTTCCTTAATTGTCAGTATGAACCTTTTATCATTAGTGTTCAATTTGTAAATTATTTCTCTAGGTATTAACACCTGCGCCGCCTAAAAATGCTGCAAGCTAACTATGTGAAAATATTTAATACATCTAAGACCGGAGAGACATATAAGGGAAAATATTTTAGTACTTTTTATAAATAGATCATTATCAACTGTAAAAGATCCCAAACTAACTTTTAAAATACTTATATAAATTTTTGCACTTGATTTTTACGCATATATAATTTTGTATATATCTATTATAATAAACCATCATTCTTACATAAATAAAGACATCTTCAAGAAATTTAATACTTATCACAAAAAAAATATAAATATTTTTATCAAACTTCCACAATTTTATGGAATGTAAAATAGCTCGCTCATTGGCGTGTAAATAGAAAATAGTGCAAAAATTCGTTTGAAGATATTCGGAACGTTACTTTTAGATTATTTTAAAAGTAGAAACTTAGCTATTTCTGAGCACTAAATTAAAACGAGGGCCTGACATGTATCCTGGCAATACCCGCGTTCCTGTGCCGTGCGTGTTACGTAAGCACAAAGACTAAATTGAATAGTGAATTCAAGAGGGAAGTTTTAAATGGCAATATATCGCTTTTAGCCTATTCCCGGCCCGCCCTAGTCATGTCACAGGTATCGGCACCGATAAGTCGGCTAGGGCTGTAGCAGCATACATAAATTTGAAAAGCCTGAGTTGGCGAAGGTAATGGAATATTAGAGGCTGGAACTCTGTTATGTAAGGCTTCTGGATTATTCAATTGGCGGAGGGGTGTACTGTGCAGGAGAAATTGAATTTAAATTTTTCAAGTTCGTGATGAATTCGTTTACTGTTTTATTTGGACCTCAAATTTTCTGGCCTTATGTGTACCGGTAGAGTTTAAATTGCTTTTTTTTTGTGTGGTATAAAAAATTATGTAAAATTTCGCATTTTGTGAAGTCTTAGAGTTTAAATGCTTGTAATATTACACTGTATATCGTTTGAACTTTTTGCCGTACTGTTTAACAGCTGATACTAATGGGTTGATTTTTGGCATTTTTCCTTTGTCTATACTTATATTTTAAAGAGGTGAGGTTTGTTTGTTTGTAGGAGGTAAACTCTGGATATTATAAACCGATTTTGGAAATTCTTTTGAAAATAGAAATCTGCATCATCTGGGATTGTCATAGGCTCGTATAATAATTTATTCATTTTTTAATTTATACATACACGCGGGTGAAGTCGTAGGCAAAATATGGTTTATATTTTTCAACATTAAGCGATTATGATATGAACATATGATCGTTGTTCTTGTGACTAATGTGTTAATTAATTACACTGCCTCTTTGAACTTGACTTCAAAAGGCACGTGTATGTATTTGTAACATAATTTATAATTACTCTGTCAAATTATACAGGTAAATAATAACGTAACATGATTTGTATAACAACACATAATTTAATTATTAGTTTAATTGGCTCAGGAATCTGTGTAAGAAATAGCATCTGATAAGAAGAAACATTAAAATAAATGTAGTTTATAATTTGAGATCCTAAAACCACTTTTTTTTAACTTCTGAATTCTGGAGTTATTTAAATTTCTAACTTTCTAGCATTTTAAAATGCTGTTTATTTAAAGGTGTAAAAAACGCACAGAATTACAAATAATACAAAACAACTTTTGTTTATTTACGAGACTATCAATAGTGCAATATTGTGTGAAATGAAACTCAGTCTGCTAAACGATTTAATCTGTGAACAGAATTTCCAAAAAGGTTTCTTAGACAAAGAAGATTTATTTAAGAGAAAACACATTAGTCAATTGTTAACCCATTCCTATTCTTGTAAACAATCAACTTGCATTATGTTCACAAATTTTAAAACTTAAAAATCTAACAATTAAACGTTCAAAGTAACTTTAACTTGAACATTATATTAAAACCCTTTTACATTGTCGCACGTACTTGAGCTTGCTGCTTGAACGTAATAATTTGCAACAATGTTAGGAGTAGGTGGCTCTGCACATGAATTAAGCCAGCACTGCACTGTCTGCACGCTACGGTGATAACCCGAATTGTTTATAACGTAGACTCAATGTCCTGATAGCCTTTTTAAGACAACGAAGATTGAAATTAATGGTTCGTAAAATTTATAATGTGCTTAGTGCTGAAAAGAAACTGTTCCTTGAGCCGAATACGTGAACGTTACTTGGTTACTGTATTAGCATGTTAAAAATCATGACAGTTGCTTTTTATTAGATATTAAACGATACCGTTTCTGTAGAGCCACGCTTCGGCATGCATGGGCTGGCTCGACCGGAGTGATACCACGGCCTCACAGAAAACCGATGTGAAACAGCGCCTACGCTGTGTTTCACCGAGTGAGTAAGCCCCATCCTCTTCCCCAAAGGCCGGCAACGCACTTGTAACGCCTCTGGTGTTGCGAGTATCCATGGGCGGCGGTAATAGCTTACCAACCCGTGATACGTCTGCTCGTTTGCCCCCTATTCCATAAAAAAACTATTGTACAAGATGAGTTTATATCGTCATACACGCCATATTGCATTTTAATTTCAGTAGACCCCACATGGTTCAACTGTTTATGAATAATATTAATATGCGAGTTGTTGTGAAAAGATCTCCAGGTGTTTCTAAATTATTTACCTACGTTTGTTTTAAATGTACGTACATATGTGAACATAGCTTCTACTGTTGAAGTTTCCCATTTTTAATTTAAAGTTTTTTATATTTTTTTCATTTCTATTCTTTTCTCGAATATAGACCAAAACACATCAGTCTAGACAGGTATAAAGCAGTTCACAACAAACGTACCAAGTACTAAATTATTTATTAAAACTTCTATTTCATAAGTTACCTGAAGGGAAAAGTTTATCGGGAAACTTTAGACGACGTCAATTACAAATGCTGCCTCCCCTGCCTCTTTTGCGAAGGGGCGCAGGTTCGATGCTTGTGGGGAGTAAGGCTTAGGTGTTTGTTAGTAGTCTGGACGTTCATTATTTATGTAAAAGATACTGTAAACAGCTGCATATCTATCCATTAACTTAGTGTATCAATATCTTGTACTAATTGCTAGTTCCCGTAAGTAATACGTTCATAGAACCTCATCGCAAGATTTATAAATACACAGTGTTACAGAAAATTATGATTAAACTTAAGTGTTGTCTGTACTTAGCTTGTATAAAGAGAGAATGTGATTCAATAATATTTTGTATACCTTTAGTTCTTACTTTTTATCTATAGTTTTGAAGTACATGGTGGTGTAGTGGTTAGTGACCTTCACTGCTGAGTCGGAAGTGCTGTGTTTGATTCTCGTTTAGAACAAATATTGTGTGATGAACACAACCATTTATTATGTATCTGCGTTTAATTTATTTATAATACGCATTTATTTAGAAATATTAAAAATGCCTGGTTACATTAGTATAGACTTTGCATAGTTTGAGATGAAAATGCTTTGTGTGAGATGTGTATAGTTAATTTTATCAAATTTAAACTTTAATACAGTCGGAAAATTTTGCAAGCCTAAACTGAAATAGAATACAATCTTGCCTTACTAAAGTAAAAAGCAATATCAGGACTAGAAATATAACAAGGCATTTCAAAAGTATGGGGAAAAAGCGCCGTTAAGGATGTATTTACATCAAGGGCCTTTCGTAACATGACGACACACATATTACACTTTTCATGTAAAACTTTTTTCAAATATGTTTTTACAGAAACAGAAAATAGTCAAATACGGAACAATGGTAAAAATATAAGCCATTCTCTTGTTCCAGTATAGCATTCCAATGTACAAAGACAAACATCATCAAAGGGCTGGCAGGGACATTTTGTCGAGAATTGATTGGGCCGAGAGCGCACCTGCTGCCTAAATGTGGACCCTAAACAAAGGGTATGCGTGACGCAAGCTGGAAGAGTAAAGCGAATAATTGTCTGAAATTGTAATTTTTACTTAAGTGATAAAAAATTAAAATGCTTTTCAATTTCCTGTATTAAATATTATAATTAGTATATGTTAAAAAGAGGAGAGGAAGGAACATAATATTACTACAAAGATAGCTAAGAAAGTACGTACCATCAATTAAACGAAAGGCCTCGGGGAGATGAAACAGAGTTTTCAATGCAAAACAATGTTCCTGTTGTTTCAGTGTTTATTATCACTTATTTTAGTTCACATGATGTACGTAGGTAATATTTGAATTTAACTTGAGAATGTAAAGTTTAGTAGGCTAAGACTAATCTAAAAAGAGTACAATATTCATCATTGGATTCTTATAGGATGATGACGAGATATAATTTAAATACTTATTTATATTAACAGTGTACAACTAAATTTTTTTTTCATAAAGTACTTCATAAAAAAAGTACTTTACTTTTTCAGTTATTGATCGTCTTAATCACTTCAGGTTCTTAATCGATATAATTACTGTAGGTATGGGTAATTTGTTTTTTATATAAAATACTAAGACAATAACCGCAGGCAACGTCGCAAGACGAAGCTAATATCCTTGTAAATTGTATAAGCTATATTATTGTACAGTTTCATCAAAATCCATCCAGTACTTTTGGCGTGAAAAAGCAACAAGCATACTCACTTACATACTCTCAAACTTTTACGTTTATAATATTAGTAGGATACATACTCGTATATAAAAATGATATAAGATAATAGAATGGTTATTAGATACTTTTTGTATATATTTACCAACTGACATCTAATAGCTTATAACATATATCGTGCCACATTCGCCAGGTGTGTGGTATTGTCGTTGGTGGCACTTGAATACTTGATGCAGTCCTGAGTTTTGGGCTTTTAGCTGCAAGACTCTTGATATAATCGACCTGATACTTTATTTTATGATTTAAGAAAGGGTTCTGTTAACTTGGTAGGGTTCAAGATTAACTTTCTAAACAATTTCCATGAACAATTGTATTAGCTTGGGTAGACATTTTAGTATAACGTATTACTGTATTTAATTAAAAAAGTAGGTTATAAATATTTTATTCAATGTATCACAAAATAAAAATATAATAATAATAAAACTTAAACCCCGGTCTCGGTATTGTACCTACTGCTTCGATGACGCTGTGCTTGAGGTCTTGGGTTCAAATCCTGGGTCAGACCAAATGTTTGTGTGATCTACAAATATTTGTTTCGGAGTTTGGGTGCTTTCTATGTATAACATGTATGTATTTAAAAAAATTTAGTATATATGTGTTTATATCAGTTGTCTAGTACCCATAACACAAGCTCTGCTTAGCTTGGGACTAGATGGCGTTGTGTGTTAGATTTCAGAATTATTTATTTATTATATCAAATTATGTTCGGTTTTACTATCACTTTTGGGCAACGTTTGTAAGGTAGATATTTTTTTACAAAAATAACTTCTCGTTAATGCAATTACAAAGTAATCCGAACTTTAATCTGTCATGTAAACCTTTTTTTTTGAAAAATAAATCCAAGTCAAAATGCCAAAAAACTTTTTTATTCATTGATTTATGGGACATTTTACGTCTAACTCACGTAATTCGTTGCATCATTTACGTTCAAAATGCAAATGTAAATCATTTTTATGTTATATACCACTCCGTGATATGTTTACATGAATATTTTTATGAATAAAATATAAAGTATGTAGATGTGACAAGCCGTTTATTTCAGGTAATATGTGCGAAAATAATAAACGTATGAGAATGTTTTGTCTATTTTGTGCTTTTTTATTCTTTGTGTTTCTTGAGAACGACTCAAAATCTTATTTATGTCTTCACGAGTAATGACTTATTATTTACTGCCTCTGTGGGTAAGTGGGATCGTATGCAACTATTGTGCTTAAGGTCTCAGGTTCGATTCCCGGGCCGGACTAAATATTTGTATAATCTGCAAATATTTGTTTCAGAATTTGGGTGTTTTCCATGTGTATTGAATGTCTTGTGTGTTGAATGTCTGAAATATTTTATATATTGATTTATTATTTATTAAACTACCTGTAAATTACATGTTAAAATTCATTCTGAGTTTCATTAGACTATAATAGTCCAGTATCTTATGCCCGTGACTTCGCCCACGTATATTAAGGTTATCGCGGTTAGTATTAAGAGTAGAAAAGGAGCAAATTTCATTGAAATCAGTGCAGCGGTTTAGACGCAAACTCCACAGCAAATTTTTGTTTTTGTGTGTCTAACTCGTAAAGTTTTTGATGATGATGATAATCATAAAAATGGTCAATGATCAGTGGTAAAAATTGATGATACACATAAATTGAGAAGATAGGACACCGTATAATTATTACCAATTAGTAAAATTTCATTAAGTCTACCGAAAAACATATTTCTACTTTCTGTCACCGGCAAAGACTTGCTTGCTAAAGTAATAATAAAAGAGTTTTTCAAATCAAACTTGTAATAAAAATACTTCGAAATGAATGATTTTAGAGATAATAGGCACAATGTCTTGCAGACAGTATAAAATATATCTTTATTTTACCGTCGCATCTGTATGCTTACTCTATGGGCAGATAATATAAAAAATGGCACAACACTACTCCACTCCCGCGCTTTTATGGTAATTGTCCGGAACAAAACACTGTGGAACACAGATGTTTAACATTTTTATTTTAATAAAGGCTGGTAGAAACGGCGGCTAGTTAGGTAAACATGTATATATGTAGGTATACTTCTATAACAAGGTAACTTAACTAAACATCGTCCGAAAGTACTTGTAAGTTTTCATAGTTAAGGTTCATATTTCGCGGAAACTTTGTTGCAAGGTATACATGAAAGTTTGTGGTACTTTATTACATTTATGGTTTTAAATTACCTACACTTAAAAATTTACTAAAGGTTTTTTGCATTTCATTTTTAATAGAAAGTTACGGTTACATAAGAGTGATAATGAAGTAAGTAACACCATTAAACATAATAGCAATACTTTTTTTTGGCTATTGGCTTCTAAGTGTAAGTACTGGCATATACTTACTAAGTTCGATACTTAAGTAATTGCTCTGAGGGCGTTACTATGGAAACGTATTCTGAACAACCTGACGTTTATAGTAACAATATATGATGTGATATGGTTTATAGAGTTTTAACTCAAAAGACAACAGAAGAGAGATCGTTGATTTTCGTTTTTTGTTTTTTCGAAAACCGTCTTTCGTTTTTCATGTCATCCTATTTATATATATTTTTTATCATTAATTTCATCACGACGACGACTTGAAGACTCGAAGACTTGATAATTGAAGACGATAAATACTTGACATCCGAGTGATCCAGCTGGTTGCCATTTCATCAAAAAAGAAAGAAAGAGATCGTTTTATGTTTTTTCGAAAGACGGTCCCCCTTTCATCTCATCCACATGTTTTTTTTTTTTTTTATCATTAATTTCATCATGACGAAGACTTGCAGACTTTAAACACTTTCTAGTAAAACTGACTACTTACTAGTAAAGCAGTAAACAGACATACGCTTTGCGAAAAAGCGCCACAAAAGAAACTTGTAATAACAAAAGAAGTACTTAAAATAACAAATCCTCTTACAATTGCAGTATTATCCTTAAAAATTGTGCAGTTAATTAAATTGGGCCCACATATCCGATCAGCCAGTTATCCGATCAAGATAATTTTCCCCTTCGACGGGTAAGAAAAGCTCCTTTGGATTATACCGTTCTTCTGCTATAAATATTGAAAATAATAAGTGTGGTTGTTCATTACAGTCATTGGTATGTTTGGTTGTAAGGAGTATCATCTTGTTCATCTTCCTAGCCTTTATTATTCCTAAAATTATTTGGGGTCGGCTTCTAGTTCAACCGGTTTTAACGATTGCCATAGATGTACATGACAACCGGGGCCGACGGCTTAACATGCTCTCCGAGGCACGGGCGGGCAACACCGCCATCTACCATACTTCGGGTTGCTATTATGAATTTCTTGTAAGAAAAACTCAACAGCAGTCCGACCCGGGGAATCGACCAATTGATCGGCAGTCGCTTACGCTAACCACTGGATCAACGAGGCATTCAGTCAAGAGCACACACACAACGGAGCCCACAGAGCAATTTATTAAATTAGTTTATTTATTTAATCAATCTTTGACGTTTAGACCGTAGTTTGTCAGGACGAACCTTATTTTAGCTTAGTTTAAAGAGTTTAGTAAGACTATTTTAAGGACCAGTTTCTGTTCAGTCTGATAAATTCTTTGATAGACTAAAGTGAAATTATCTGTTACGTAACTACAGATTTTGGTTTCATAATTCTCGGGTAGTGAAATATATGTCAGAAACACAAATATGTATCAATACACTTAATTTGTTAAATGGTGTTAAATGGTGTTATATGGCAGGTAACTATCTAAAACTTCATCAAGAACTGGTAAAACTGACCCTGAGATGTACGAGTGTATTTACGTATTAATACTGTTGCGCCATAACCAGATGAATCTCGTGTCCACTAGAATAATCGAGAACTGTCGAGTACAACGCCATCTAGTGTCGGAAAGCGCGCAACTGTATGCATTATGACGATTACTCGACGCTAGATGGCGCTACAAACAGCTCTAGAGTAATCTATTTAGCCTAGAAACATCGATCGAATGTTTTCGTAGTTTCGAGTAATTTCCACGGCCATATAAAAGCGGAACGTGTTGGCCGTAGGGACAGTATTGTTTCACGATACAGCGGATAAACATCGAAGAGATCTTTAGTGCGACTAACGAGTGATTTAGTGATTTCTTATTGTAAAAAGTGTTCTTAATAAATATTGTGTTATTTTTGGTAATTAATCGAGTACTTTAATTTATTTAATACCCAGCTTGTAACAATTTGGTGTCAGAAGCGGGATTAAAGTATGCCGGTTTTACCAAAGGAAGACACGGAAGGTATCCGAACTAGGAGTCAGCGCCAGCAAGAGGCTGATCAGAGGCGATTTGGAAGTGCACAACTGCCTACATCGGAAGATCAGCAGCCAGCTATGGAAACCACGCCGTCCACATCGGCAGCAGCTCCAGATATCACGGCCCTAATGGCAATGCTCCAAGAGCAGGCCCGCCGCCAGGAGGAGCAGGCCCGCCGCCAGGAGGAGCAGGCCCGCCGCCAGGAGGAGCAGGCCCGCCGCTTGGAAGAGCAACTGCAGCGGGACAAGGAGGAGCAGGCCCGCCGCCAGGAGGAACAGATGCTCTTGTTAAAAGGCATACATGAGACTTTCGGCAAAGAAATCAAGGTAGTGAAGGATCAGGTTCTTCAACACGAGAATCGTATCACTGAGGCCGAAACTCAAATTGCTGACGTGAAGAAGGCCTTAGGAAACCTTAAAGTTGGAGACGGAGCGGCGACTATAGTAACTGCTGCTCCTTCGGTACGGGGGTTCAAAGTACCGCCGTTTGATGGAACATCTTCGTGGTCAGCCTACAAGATTCAGTTTGAGGCTGTTATGACGGCAAACGGCTGGACAAAGGAACAAGCTATGACCGCGCTCACCTTGGGTCTTCGAGACCAGGCTCTAACCGTCCTCGAAGCCCTCGGTAAGAAGGTAACCTATGAGCAACTGCTGGAGGCATTGGAAGCAAGATATGGTGACGCTCATCTGGAGCACGTGTTTCGTGCACAGCTGAAGGATCGTGCCCAACGCATCGGTGAAAACTTGCAACAGTGGGCTCTGGAAGTTGAGAAACTGGTCCGTAAGGCATACCAGTCTGCACCTGCGCTCGTTGACGGGAATCTGGTGCAAGCTTTCATCGATGGCATTCGTGACCTCGAAGTTAGAGCTACTGTGAGACTTGGGCACCATGAAACTCTCAAGGACGCCCTGGCCCATGCTTTGGAGGTGGAAGCTGTGAGACAAGACCATCGGTCTCACCGGGTCCGGGAGGTTGTGGCATCACCTCCGCAGGACCGATTTAAGGGGTACAACCCTAGATGCTACGCCTGTGGTGAAAAAGGTCACCTTCGGTCCAATTGCCCTAAGCGAAGCATAGGAAGAGAATACGAGCGGTTTCAGGAGAATAAGGCGGTTGATAGTACTGCCCGACAACAGCAGGGCAGAGCTGCTGTGAGACAAGACCATCGGTCTCATCGGGTCCGGGAGGATGTGGCATCACCGGTGCGAGACCGATTTCAGACGATTTAACCAAACACTAGAGAGGTATCTGGCAAAAGTAGTTGAAAGTAAGCAAAAAGATTGGGACAAACACATCCAACCGTTTCTTCTGTCATACCGAAGTGCAGTCCACGAATGTACTTCCGTAACACCAGCTTTTGCAAACTTCGGAAGAGAACTACGGTTGCCTGCAGACTTGATCACTGGAATACCCCCTGATACCCCGCGAAGTATAACGGAGTACGCGAATGACTTGCGGAACAAGATGAATGACATTTATGAGCATGTCAGACAATCGGGCCAACAAATGTCTGAAAAGATGAAAACCCGTTATGACCGGTAAGCGAATAATAGGGCTTCGAAGAGTGTTCGCTAGTATGGCTACATAATCCAGTTCGCAGTAAAGGGAGATCTCCGAAGCTACAAGCAAAATGGGATGGGCCATACCGGGTAGTCACTAAAATCAATGATGTTACCTACCGGATACAGAAGTGTCCAAGAGGCGCCCCAAAGATAGTTCATGTAGATCGACTGGCGCGATACTATGGAACCGATAATGCTCGGGACGAGCATGTCTTTGGAGGGGGCAGTGTTGCGCCATAACCAGATGAATCTCGTGTCCACTAGAATAATCGAGAACTGTCGAGTACAACGCCATCTAGTGTCGGAAAGCGCGCAACTGTGTGCATTATGACGATTACTCGACGCTAGATGGCGCTACAAACAGCTCTAGAGTAATCTATTTAGCCTAGAAACATCGATCGAATGTTTTCGTAGTTTCGAGTAAGTTCCACGGCCATATAAAAGCGGAACGTGTTGGCCGTAGGGACAGTATTGTTTCACGATACAGCGGATAAACATCGAAGAGATCTTTAGTGCGACTAACGAGTGATTTAGTGATTTCTTATTGTAAAAAGTGTTCTTAATAAATATTGTGTTATTTTTGGTAATTAATCGAGTACTTTAATTTATTTAATACCCAGCTTGTAACAATACTTACGATCCTTTTTTATTGATATTAAAACAAAAGGTTACATTTTCTAATAAGTTTAACAAATCAATCTTTAAAAAATAAAAAGGAAATAAGAATTTTAATATTTCACAATTACGACGAATTACACGGACGTACAAAATAATTGAAATTGACGATTTCACCACAAATATTTAAGAAAAGTTAATAATGTCGTACCTATTTACAAAAAAAAGTATATGTTTTTATATCAGTTGTCTAGTACCCATAAGATAAGCTCAGCTTAGCTTGGGACTAGATGGCGTTGTGTGTAAGATGTCCGAAATATTTATTAATAAAAAATAAATTATTAAGTAAAAAATTTTGTAACTTCGAAAAAAGTATGACGAAAATTACACGTCCTTTTGAAATTATCGTTATATACAAAAACTCATTATCATAAATATGACCATATGTATGTCCGTAGATATTGTTAATAGCATACCATCCTTTTTGGTACGAATGGCGTTGTGGCATGTGATATGATTGTAGACTCGTTTTAAATGACATTGCTTTAAAAACAATAGAATATAATAAAATTTATTGTACACAGATGATTGTATTGATACAGTTATTTAGAGGAGCTTAACAATATAATGATCATGTACAAATAGTGGCCTTATCGCTGAAAAGCAATTTCTTCCAGGCAACCTTTGGATGAAAAAATCAACAGTACAAACACAAATTATAGGTAGTTTTGAACAATAGTTAGACGACAAAAATAAAGAATGTTTAATTTCATTATTGTGATCTGGGAGCTGGTAAGGAATGCTACAGCTAAGTGAGCATCATCATCATCATCATCACAGCCACAAGAAGTCCACTGCTGAACATAGGCCTCCCCTATTGACTTACATATCGACCGGTCGGTAGCGGCCCGCATCCAACGAGTGAGCATCAGCACGTAGCAAATACTACAATACTTGGTAACAATTATAGTTTTATGTCAGGACTGAGGGTTGCATATTTTTCAAAATATGCACTTCAGTGCATAATTATTTCTGTGGCAATGTGTGGTGTGGTGTTCACTGTTAGCTGTAGTTAATGGTAGTTTAATTAAAATTTACAAATAAAAAAGGGTTACCGTACGTAGGAATGTCATTTTCAATTTAGTCAGATTTTGGTCAAGTGAACACCAATTATTGATTTAGAAACAATTTATTTAGCCTCTAGAAATAGGTTTTATTTTCATGCGATATATATCGGCTATACATCATGGCCCCATGTTCGATAGTCGCATAAATCAGTGCGCGTCGAACGTTAAATCTGGCGGCACTTAGTCGGTGCCAACGAACAGCGGCCCTCTGAAAACAGTGGAAGTTACTTGCTGCGTGTGCGTGCTCATTGTTCTTGCGATTATTATTAATCTACTGAAACTTTGATTGAAAGAAAATCGCACTTTCATTTGTGTACCTTTTTAGGTTTCTTATTATTTCAGAATAATTAAATCCATCTTATTCTCACTACTGTAGAAACATTCCTTAAAAATCTGTCTATACTATACTTTTTTACAGTTGTTTTTGGAACGAAGTTCCTTATCGCGCGATATGAACGAAAAAACGAAGGGGGCTAGACGGAAATTGTCGCGACATAATTTGTTGTCACGACACTTTTTGTTGTCACGACACTTTTTGCTATTTTAAATTTTATTTGTTATTAGTTTATTTTTCATTGCTTGAAGCAACCCAGATACTATATATATATCTATATATATATATACTATATATATATATATACTATATAATATATATATAATAGATAGATAAGATTTCGAACTTTTATATATACATATCATCATTTTCATCATTTTCACCATTTTCACCATTTTCATCATTTTCATCATTTTCATCATTTTCATCATTTTCATCATTTTCATCACTTTCATCATTTTCATCATTTTCATCATTTTCATCATTTTCATCATCTTCATCATTTTCATCATTTTCATCATTTTCATCAATTCATCATCTTCATCACTTTCATCATTTTCATTATTTTCATTATTTTCATCATCTTCATCATTTTCATCATTTTCATCATTTTTATCATTTTCATCACTTTCATCATTTTCACCATTTTCACCATTTTCACCATTTTCATCATTTTCATCATTTTCATCATTTTCATCACTTTCATCATTTTCATCATTTTCATCATCTTCATCACTTTCATCATTTTCATCATTTTCATCATTTTCATCATTTTCATCATTTTCATCATTTACATCAATTCATCATCTTCATCACTTTCATCATTTTCATCATTTTCATCATCTTCATCATTTTCACCATTATCATCATTATCATTATTATTATTATTAATATTATTGTGTACACATATATCATAAAACTAGAAATTACGTAAAATATTGAAGTAAATATAATATTTGTATCGTCTTTCTATTTCGAACTTCGTTCCATCCGGGTGTCCCTTGACACCTCTCAAGTTTTTTATAAGTAAAATAGGCTTGATGTAAGTATTTACTAACTTGTATATGTTTGTTTGTTGTTTATTTGTTTTCGCTGGCTATATACGCACTTAGTCTCTTGATTGGGCCGTACTTGCATATGTATTAGCAATACAATTGTCTAATCAATACTTTTGGTATGTTGCCGCAGCTTTAAATTTAACTAACACTGCTGTACCATTATTTTCATAACTTTATAAGTTTTACACTAAAAAAAGGCAAAAGCACAAATTGAAAACATTTTATGTACCTACATTACATAAACCACCACGTATAAAAGTTTATGTATATTTTTTTTCTTAAAAAAGTGTACCATGGAAACGAACCTGTCAACGCGCTAATACTTTCAGCAAATACTCTGACGTGCATGAGACAAACCTCATACAAACTTGAGGGGGCTGTCGGGGCGACTTGAGACTTGTTGCGGCCACCCTTTGTTACTTGCACTAAGAGCCAACAACATTTATATAAAGTACACTCTAAATTGAATCCTATAACTTAAACGAAAAGGACAAATTCGGAATGACGAGTGGTGTGCAATAATCGTGAAATATGATAATCGTGGCTGATGATGGTATTCATGAACGGGGGTAACAAAAGAAGGAAACCTTAGGAACAGAGGGAGCTTAGTGCACATTTTATGTATTCGCTTATAGTGCAGAAACTATGTACATGTTATAAATAGTCTTTTATACAAGCAGAATAGCAAAAACGCACATGAAATGGACCTTATATTATAATACTGAGTGGACTAAAACACAATAAAATTGTTACTATGTAAGTTTTTTTCGCGTATTTTTAAATGATAGGTTTAGCTAACTTTTGCACGCGTCTCGGCCCATGTATATGACAGTTATCGCGATAGTTCGTAGCCTATGTCCTTCTCCAAGGTTAAATCTATTTTTATAACGAAATTCATCACAATCGGTTTAGCTGTAAAATCGTAACAGATAGAGTTACTTTGATATTAGTATGAATAGTTTAAGTAAGGAGAAGAAATATTAAAATGATGGATTATTTTGAAATGACTGAAATTAAATCTACTCGTAGTTTTACACACCTCACATTCAATGCGTGGTAATTTTTCAAGATAACATTTTTAAATTCTCTTTTTATTTCTATAAGTTGTGAGCGTTATGTAAATAGTAAGATTATTTACACTACACCCTAACATGCATATGTAATGTGTGTATATATACACACACACACACACGCACTCACATACCAAAATAGATGTATTTTCTAAGATAACATTTTCTTTTTATTTCTCTAACTTGCGTATGAGTGTGTTGTGTAAATAGTAATATTATTTACACTACACACTTACATGCATGTGTAATGTATACACACACAGACACACACACACACACACGCACTCACATATCAAATTAGGTGTATTTTTTTCGTCTTTGTTATTTCTCTACACTCGTTCTGCACACTCCTACTACATATAGGTACAATGTTGTACTGGACACATGTGTAATGGAACCCTGGTTATCAATGATCAAATGTGTATTGTATAACTAATATGTATATAAGAGAAAATGAACAATTATTATTATTTAACAAACTTCACAACACTTAAAGGGTTTTAACAAGACATGAAACATTATCTAATACTCTGTATTGTTCAACTAAAAACATTTCATAAACACATTTTAATCCGAAGCCGTGTACATTTTGAATGTAATCGCGTAACACATGTATGAGTTAACCTTTTGTGAGGCACAACGAATCGTAAATAAGTCGGAAAGCGTGTTATTAAATATGTATTTTATGAATTTTTGATAAAATCCTAAAATAATAATAATTTGAACGTAACAGACAGAGAACTGCCACTGTTAAATATTTTTTTGTGAATAACAAACTCCTTGCGTATTATATATACCTACTTATTTATATAGACTTATTGTTTGTTCTGATATTATATTTCTACTACTGTTTTAAGTGCGAAAGTTTGAATGTATGGATCTTTTTCTCATCCGGTACACTCTTGACAGAGCAGTCGTGATCGCTATGTAGTAGCAGTTTTGGAATATATAATGCGTTTCACGACGTATCGCCACTGCTGCCTGTTCGAGGCCATTCTACTGCACTCGTTCACCGAACTTCCCACGGCAGACTTGATCTGGTCAGTCCAACGCGTAGGCAACCTTCCGCAGGGTCTAGTACCTTCTACTCTTTCTTGAACGACAAGGCGCTCTATGGATTGATCGCCATGCGGAGAAATATGTCCGAAGAATGTAAGGATGCGAGATTGTACTGTTGAGAACAGACGCTGTTTGATTCCGAGTTTTGTTGTATAGATCTTAGTTGCTCAATAATATCAAACCAGCTGAAATGATTTAGATGAAATTTAACATACAGAAAAGTTGTATCCTATTGGTAGCAAAAACGTTAGATAGATTTATGTACTATTGAAATTGGAATCATTAAAACATTATCGGCTACTGAAAATAGAGATTATTTGTTAATTAGAATTTTAATTAAGAATATTTTCCATTTCAAATGTTGATAAGTAAAGCGTAAAAGGAATTTATTTGTTTCTTTGTAACATTGTAACTAATACATCACGAACAAACAGATATTTTAAGACTATACTTTTGAAATTTGATAATCTTTAGATCATATTAAACCAACAATGAAAGTAGATCAAAGAAAAAGTAAGTTCTTAGGTTTTAAAATTACTACTTTTCCATTAAAACAACTCCCACTTCTAAAGGTTCAAACTTGTAATATTGGTAATATGAGTCCATGTAGAAGTTATGTAAGCTTTCCTAAAGGAATCCTTAGGAATAGTAGTTGGAAGACAGCCTTGCGATATAACTTTAAAGATACAGTAATATGTGGAGAGGTCATTGTTGTGATATTATTTGTAACGGAAATTATTTTTATATTTTTTGTGTGCTTGCTTGCTGTCAAAGATAGTAGTAAAAGTCCTGTTTTCTATCTAAGAACTTATAGTTTACATTTGTAGTTTTTTTTATTTCACGAAAAATAATCCCTTTCTTTTATATTTTTTGATAACGTTAGCATTTACAAGTTTTGGATTCCCTCAGCCTATTGCCGTCCAATGCCTCCGAATGAAGGCCTCCTCCAAAGAGCGCCAAGCATCCCGGTCTTGGGCAGTCCGCATCTATCCATCCGTTGCCAGTCATTTTCTTCAAGTCGTCGGTCCACCATGTAGCAGGGCGTTCTATACTGCGTTCGCCTAATCGTAGTCTCCATTCTAACACTTGTCAGCTCCAGCTACCATCAGTCCGCCTGGAGACATGTCTGGCCCACTTCTAATTCAGCGTTCTTTTTCGATTGATGATAACAATTAATTATAGCAAAGATATTTTCTTTTTTGAATTTTTTAAGTTTAATAATTTGTTATTGGTGTACAATAAAGTATATTCTATTCTATTCTCTAATAAACACAAAATGTTATAGTGTGCTAAACTCAAAAGATAGACATATGCTGTTGCGGATTTTTTGAGATCTTTTAAATGGGACAATTCCTTCATACATTGTTCTTGTGAAACTCAAACCGTTTGCGCAACGCACGTGATGTAAGTTCTCAAAAGAAATAAATTCCTTAGTGTTTGCAACATATTTCATTGATAAGTACTCCTTATAGTTACGGCGTGATAAATGGACTATCTAACAGTGATAGGATTTTTATAATCGAACCCGTACTTCCTGAGAGAGTTTGAACTTGAGTACGATCAACCAAACAAACAAACTCTTTAGCTTTATAATATTACTATAGTTTATATTAGACTAGATATTTGGTGCATGTCCTCTCGCGTTTATAGTAAATGTTTAATTACCAATTGTCTATTAGGATGTTCAGTTATTTATCTATGGTCTTATAAGTCATCAAAAATATCTGGGTATTAGGACATTAACCAAAAGAAAAGAAAGTTATTATTAGGTCGTCCTACAGACGTACTTACTTATGTACGTACTTAAACGTACACAGGGGAAATGAAGCCGAGCTAGTTTTATTCAGTAATAAACAGTACCTATCATTTCATTGATTCCATAAATACCTCAAGTTCATTCAATTGCAGTATAGTGTATTTATGACATTAGAGTGGAACGCAAACCCATTCCTTTCTATATCCCTGATCGGTGTAAGTCGTGTAATTGAATTACAACTCCTTGGAGCCGGTGGCTACTGGCCGCGTGAGCCAAATAATACAAAAACTCACCTACATGGCTTCATCAGATAGGAGTCTTCCTTGAAATGGTTCCTTGTAAACTTAGAAAGTAGTACAAACATATTTCAACTATAGAAACTTTTAATTATAATATATCGATGGCGAAGCCTAAATAAACATAAACAGTCTAAATGGATTTACCAATTATAAGAAAATATATCAACTGAAATATTACGTTTACACTTTCGATTTCGACTTTGATCATATTGTTGAAATTTCGTTCTTCACAAACACTTGACAAAAACGAAGCATAAATTTATTGCATTTGAAACTTTTTAATTGTCTTATAATAATTCATTCTTCAATTGTTTTGAGTATTTCCTGGTAATTTAACTTTCTGTGAATGAGTGTTACTGTTTGCTATCAACTCTATACAATCTCACAATTATGACTATTGTGAGATTGTATAGAGTTGGCAGTATCTTATATTATTCATATTATTATGTTTGGATCTTCGAGGGGCTACTGTTGTCTAGTGGGCACTAGTGAATGATTGCTAGGGAAGGGAAAATATTAAAATGGAAGAAATAAATAACTAGGATAATGTTTAGACGTATTTATTTTTCTTTTCTTTTAGGGACATAGTAGGTAAATGAGCTTACAGGTCTTCTGGTGGGTATTAACAGTTGCATTTCATGTATACTCATAAATCAAAAGTCTCGGTTACCATTTCCGAGATTGTCCGTCACAATATATGATGTTATAAATATACAAAAACTGGACAAGACCCTGGTTATATACTTGAACTAGCTGTTGATACGAAGTACCTATATTGTAAGCCATATTTAGTAACTTAAAGGAGACTATATCTCACATTCCCAACAAACTTATTCAACAGATAATCTGCCACAAAATGTTCACGAAGCGTGAGACAACTTCTAAACTCAATAGTGTTTCATATCAAAGGCGTCGACATTTATATTTATTTATGCAAAATTCATAAAACGTTTCGCCGGGATCGTGCCGAGCGAAAATTATGGAAATGTAGCCTTTAAGCGACGTACAATTAGAAGCGATTATTGCGTGTAATTTAATTCTGTGCAATGCAATTTTATTCGTACTCTCACAAGTATTGTTAACGATGCATTCAACCGTTTGTTTTAGAATTTAAAGAGTGGTTTTAAAATTGTTTCTTTTTCAGTTTGACTTTGAAATTTTCTTATGTAGATTAGATGTTCATAGGAAATCATTTGTCTCTTGTATAACCTTGTTGTTGTTAAAATTGTAGTAGCTTGTAATAACTGTTTTACTCAACATGTACATTTTATCAATCAGTTCAAGTATTATTTTAAAATGATACTTAAATGGTGTACGGTCAAGCGTACATTGCGAAATTTTAAATATCGCGTCAGAAAATCCGTTAATATTCAGTATTAATTTCTATGGAAGAACGGGTGTCATGTCCCTCCAACAAAAATGGAGGATCCTCCGACCAGGCGAGGTGATCATGCCTGGCGGGCTACTGCCCAACAGTTGATATTGGGATGATGCATATATGATAATCGGCGCGAGAACTATTTATTGCGCGATTCAGGATTTGTAGTTACTCCGTGTAGTGCGTAACTTCGTAGTTCAGTGTATCTTCGGTAGATGGCGCTTTAGTAGGTTATTGTTGTGTTATATGTGGAAGTCGCCACATTTATATTTAACAATTAGTTCACTACAGGTCATTGAACGCGGTCTTCTCAACTATCAATATTTTTTAGCAACTATTCATATATTTTATCAGATCATTATTGTATTAAAGTATTTGGACTCTAAAATCTAGTATCATTTAAGCATAGTTATCATAACATTGAAAGATGTGGGATGACATACCATGCAATTAGATAGAATGAACATTGCAAAAAAATCTTCTGTTTATGTAAAACTGATCAAAAGCAAAAAACATTTGTATAAATTATAGTGAGAATTCTAAATTTTGATTTCTGAACGGCTGGTGGCGCAGCGTTCAACTACCATGCCGAGTTGCATACGGCTTCCTATGTTTTTCTCTGTCACATTTTTCTCTTGTCATACTATACATGTATATAACCATATATATAACTTTCCTCTTGAACTGCATTAAAATGCTTGGAGTGATTTAGAAGATATCAGCGCCTAAGAACAAAAAGCGGTTTACCATCAATATTGTCAATAAACTATTACATTAAAACAATTGCAATTAAAAACACTAAGCCATTAATAAAAAAAATACAGCAATAGTATCAGTTATAGTCATGAACATAAATAAAACAGCCCTCCATAAATTTTTAACAATTGTAACAGTCACAAAATTTTAACGAGTATAATATGGATCTCTACTGTTCATATTTTTTTTCATTGAATTGATCACATTATAAAACATAATAACCTACACTTCTGCGTATTATTGAGATAGCGTAAAATTACTCGTCATATTATGACGTCACCCCAAAACGTTATAATTATATCCCAGGAGGGTCCCCTCATACAAATTTGTGTATTACGAACGAATGAAAAGAAAAATGTTTGATGAATTCTTCAACAGCTGCGACTGAATACCGCCTTATTGTTGTACTTCAAAAGGTATGAATGTCTGGAGGTTCACTTAATTATATGAATCATGAATTATGAAAAAAAGCAAAAGCAACATTTAGTTTAAAAAGGACAAGATTTTCTTAAGGTTATTTTAAGATTTATATACCAGAGATCGTCTGGACATAGTATCTCAACATAATTCACTAACGTTACTTAAAATTTTGCTTTATTTAATTTTCTGTAAAAGGTTTTCTTTCATTGAATAAGTCGGATCTAAGTATTAATGGACGCGTTTCAAATTCTTCTTCGACATACAAAACATTTATGCATTTTTCAAATTAATAAGGCAGAAAGATACACGAGAAACGAGGAATTGTGAACATTAGAAACATGGGAATTTTGTAGGAACAAAACTAAACAATAGGATGTGCTCGTGTCAGTACCTAATAACATTAATATTTACAGTTCAGTATTATAATATTCCATTATTTTTATTTATATTAAAAGAATGCGACACTCCATTTGTGACCTAGATAAACAAACCTTACTGGTACCGTAAACGAACGAGTTCTGTTTAGGGCGATATCCCGCTGCGCGGCACAGTGCCCTACAACGAACACCCCCAAATAAAACTATAAAATAATAAATCCCCATGAACTGTGCTGTAGCGTGACTTCCAAGACTGCTTTAATACTACTGTGAAATCTTTTCAAATCCTTTTTTAACGAGTTATAATTTTTCATTTAATAGTAAGACATCAATGAAGCACACGACCTGCTGAATGTGATCAGCTTGGCTGGTCAAAATTGGAAAAATAATAATCGCATTTGTAACTTTTGTAGATTATCGTATAGGAATATAGTGCAAAGATTGTGAAGCTAGCGCTAGACTATTCAACTACCTCAAATTATTCTGATAACTATATTTTACATTTTATGATTTTTTGGAGTTCTTTTGCGACTGTAAAGGAAGAACTTGGTTTAATTAGTCTTCTACTCCGAACACTGTGATGTGTTAATGTCACTGGTCTGTAAAATACATCGATTAGCTAAGGTACCAGTGCATTTCACACATCCAGTGTAATTCCAACCGATTTTTACGTAATCAATATCTGGTGCTCCTCTGGTCACGGTATGGCCGTATCTTATTCCCTGGTCCAGTACACAAATCAAGTAGATAATACCGAACTACCAGGTGCACCCGAACCGACCGAAATTTCGTTAGTTTTGGTTTATGTCATCGCGTGTGTATCGCACCCGCGAGACATTTTAAAAGCCTAGTCTAGTCCTTTCCCTTATTTCTGTATATAACTATGTGTCGTCCTGTGTATTTTAGAGTATATATATATTAAATAACCTCTGGATCAATCATGATCACGAACCACTAGGTATATCTAGTTTGTAAGGTTTTTTTATTCTAAAAGACAACTCCAGCACTGGAAAGATATTTTGTGTCACGGAGGACTTTACAAATATACATAACTCGATATTAACTCACACTCAAAGTGTTATCACATGTGGGCATCGAACCCATAATACGTTTTTATGTGAGAGAGCCACGCTTCGGCATGAATGGGCCTGCTCTACCAGAGTGATACGACGGTCTCACAGAAAACCGGTGTGAAATAGCGCATGCGCAATGTTTCACCGAGTGAGTGAGGATACCGGAGGCCCATACTCCAACCCCTCCCTCCATTCCTCTTCCCATCCCTCAAAGGTCGGCAACGCACTTGTGACGCATCTGGTGTTGCGGGTGTTCATGGGCGGCGGTAATCGCTTACCATCAGGTGATGCGCTCGTTTGCCCACTATACAATAAAAAAGAAACCCTGGTCATAGGAAGCGGTGAGGTCACTGCATAAACCATGCCGTCATCCTTGCAGTCAACACACGCTTTCTGAAGAAAAGATAATTTACTGAATGTATTCCACTCTCGTTGGTATCGCGACATACATTAGCTTTTATTCTTGCTCACAAGGACTTGAATTCAATTTTGTAGAGATGAAAATTACTGTTAGGTTTCTCTGTACCTACTTAAGTAGCACCGAGGAGTCAGGAAACGTGTTCTTTATGAAGTAATAGCTATAACCGCTTTCACGTAGAGCCTTCAATTTTGCAAAAGGCTACAATAGATGAATATTAAGGCACGATAGACCTATCAAAGATTAAAAAAAAGTAGAAATCAGACTCTCAGTTTTAAAAAAATTGGGGTAAATCACCAATCTAGTCTATTAACTGTCTCAGAGAGAGATAGTGTATGGTATAGACAGAAAATCACTGTGGAAGAGCCACGCTTTGTCATGAATGGGTCGGCTCGACCGGAGTGATACCACGGCCTCACAGAAAACCGGTGTAAAACATCACTTGCACTGTGTTTCACCCAGTCAGTAAGGATACTGGAAGTCCATACCCCAACCTCTCTCCCCATTCCCCAAAGGCCGGCAACGCACTTGTAACGCCTCTGGTGTTGCGGGTGTCCATGGGCGGCGGTAATCACTTACCATCATGTGATACGGGTGCTCGTTTGCCTCCTTATTATAAAGAAAAAATAGAAACGTAAAACTGTTCTTTCCAATAGCATGGCATGTGTTGGATGTATTTTTTTTTAATTGAAAATTTATGTGATTTTTTAAATGATTTACTAATTTATTTTATTTTCTGGATGTTTTTGAACATGTTACAGCTACATTCACATTTAACTTTTTACACAAATTACACACCTCTGCATATGATCTCCTGGCAATACCTATACTTTGGTTAATAAACTCCTGATAAACATACTTATTTACTTCTATATTCATACATCATCATCATCAGCCTAGTGCAGTTCACTCCTATTGATATCTCACTCTGATCGATTTCGGGCTTCTCACATCCCACCACCAATTGCACCCAGCTCCTGCAAGCTCAGTTTTTCTCTGATGGATTGTATCAGAAACAAGGTGATCCGTAAGAGCCCACTGGATTACCAAGCTGAATTTACATAGACTGGCCATATGAGTCACAGAACTGACAATACACACATGTCATAGATAACAGACTTTGACTGCCTCGGTGGCACAGTGGTAGCGTATGCGACTGCTGTTCTCGAGGTCACGAGTTCGATTCCCAGGTCGGACCATATGTATGTGTGATCTGCAAATATTTGTTACGGAGTTTGGATATTTTCTATGTATAATATGTATGTATTTACAAAAAAGTATTTATGTCAGTTGTCTAGTACCCATAATACAAGCTCTGCTTAGTTTGGAACTAGATGGCGTTGTGTGATAGATGTCTGAAATTTTTATTTATTTATTTAAGTAGAAAAAATAATTACATTCAGACACCGTCACACTAATATTGGTTTTGGGTAAAATTAACCCACAATTTCTTACTCAGTGTCAGTTATCATTAGATCAACAGGTTTACCAATTTATATAACATTATGAAATTAAATATTTACATTTGCTAAACTTATCTTATAAATATATAAGCTTTTTAGGTCATGGAAGTTATATGTATTAATATATGGAGTAGCTACAAAACTGACACTCGACACAGATTTACTTTCATTCGTCCCGTATTACAAATTCTCCACACGTGCAAAACGACCAACGTTGGGATGGGTATTAACACGTACTATAGGGTATTAAGATGCGATATAAATGAAAGTAAAAATAAAAAAGACAGTATCGTAGCGGTGGGGAGCTGAACAAAGAGAGCCCTCTTATTTGCGGTGTGCGCTATCGTCCTATCGAAGTGTGAAGTCTTGTTAATGTCGATATATTTGATACCAATGTAAAAATATTATTTTAGGTAACTACAAACGATTTAAGCTCGGTGCTTTAAGTGTCAATCTTTGAATAAATAAATATTTAAATATAAATATTTCGGACATCTAACACACAACGCCATCTAGTCCCAAGCTAAGCAGAGCTTGTGTTATGGGTACTAGACAACTGATATGAATACATATATACTTTTTTTTTGTAAATACATACATATTATACATAGAAAACACCCAAATTCCGAAACAAATATTTGTAGATTACACAAACATTTAGTCCGACCCAGGATTTGAACCCGAGACCTCAAGCACAGCAGTCGCATTCACTACCACTGCGCCACAGGGGAGACTATGGGTAGACTACACTACATGAACGATATATATTTGGTAAGTCACGCTTTCTAGGTTAGGGTTATTGTAAGTTTACTGTATATTTTTTACTTGGAATACTGGAAGTGCGTAGTAATATTACAAAATGTAATATTACTACGCACTTCCAGTATTCCATATAATAATTCCAAATAAATATTTATGATTTACAACTTTCAAACTTTCTGTGATGGTTATTTTTTTTTTAATTTAATATTTTTTAATTAAAATTTATATAAATTATAATATACATAGTTAACAATGCAGTATCTGTAATAATCAAACTAAACTAGCTTTAAATTTATGGTCACAATTTTTTTTTTAGAATATTATTGTTTTCACTTAAAAATGGTATTATATACGGTAACAATAATGAGAATGTCTCCTAAATCGTCGATTGTTTGACGTCGGCATTAAAACAGCGAAATGTCAATATTTGTCGGCAACTCGTAGGGCGGAGGGCAGACCTTAATCCCTCGGTTGGCAAATACTAGGAGATTTCGCCGATGTCGCCTGTTTCGAGGCCCAAGGGAAACGCCTTTTGTTTGCATACTCATTAATATACATGGAAATTTGTGGTAAGATGTTAAAAGATTTTTAGTCCTAAGAAGAGCGACAAAAGCGAAGTAGAATGAATTTAAATTTCGAGTGATTCATATTCTTTTACTTCGTGTTATTTTCAAGGAGATTTTTAATGGCTTGGAAGACATTATATAATGTTTTTGTAATGTCTATGTACCTTCTAATTTGTTAGCAATTAGGTATTCCACCTGGGTGAAGCATGGGATCTATATATAGGGTCCCGTACTCCAATTCATGATAAGTACTGTTAAGAGCAGAAATGAAAAACTGACATAGATATTTCTTTATTTTCAAAATACACCTGATGCAATATTAGAGATAATATCTTAGGCAGAGGTAACTAACAGAGTTAATTAGTTACTTAGAGTTGTTAATTTTAATTTATTTTATTTGTCAATTACATTAATATTTATAATGCACATTCTTTCATTTATTCATAAGTAGTTTAAAAGATATTCATACACTTTATATAAAATCAAAGATCTCTCCTGTCGCCTCTTCTGAGGGAGGAGGTAAAGCTGATTAAAGATGTAAACGCGAATATGAGTTTGTTTGCTGATCGCACTTTTACTACTTAAATACTTATTGATGATGAGGCATATAGTAGTTATTTATACACTTGAGCGGGACAAAATACGAAGTACTTTTAGCTAATGAAGTCTTGCTAAATGATAAGTATTTTAGAAAATAAAACCATTAACATCGGGTAGCAAAATGTGTTATATAATTTACATTTGACGACAGATGTAGAGTAAAGCAAAAAATAAAATAGTAATATCGTGAATTTTTATTACAATGGCTTTTATCTCTTGAAAGTCTCACAGACGAAATCGTTTTCCATTTCTCCGCATACATATTGATTGCAGTCTGCATTGACTGCCAAAAGAGTCGCTTTAAGTTGAGTGCAACGAAAGTACGCGTAATAGTCGGGAAGACGCTTCTGTTTGTCAGTTGTGAGATGGAAAATGTTATCTTGTATCTTTGCTACAAAGTAGTGCCATTCAGTATTGTAACATTTATGTTACAACAATTAAGACACTGGTTGGATTTTTGTATTTACACACAGAACATTTATTTTAGCGACATCTAGAGGAGATACAGGAAATTGTTTAGCAATAACTGATTCTGTATCGCGTAATCAAAATTCTCATGCTGATTAAGTACATACATATGAGTATACTCATCCCATAACTCAACATTTTTGCGTACTTAGAAATAAAAAATTTACTTACAAATATAATGTACCCAATGAATGGCTTGCTCCTGATACTAAAGTGGTAACAAAACACAGTGGTTTACATAATATGGGTCTTTAAACAGTCTCAATCTACTCCTGTGGACATAAAATAAATACTTTTGGGTTTGTATATTTAATTCTTCAAATTAATAGTTTTTTTTAGGTCAAAATGACTCTACTCCGCCTGATGGAAAGCATAAACAGAATCCAAGAGAGGTGGTCACCATAGTCATTGCCAATGCAGACAATACAGCATGGTGACCCTTACCATGGAATTGGAATAAATTAAACAAATTGAAAGGTTAACGATGAGATGATCTAAATAAGGGTAAACACCCGGATTTTCAATTAGATAAAATAACGTCTATTAGAAAATGAAATTTATTTTCTTGTTAAAGCAAAAAATAATTTTCTGAAGTAACTGGTAAACTTCATAAAGTTTTATTTGGGTGGACAAATAATTCAATATCAATATCAAAGAATATGGGAAACCCGCATGATAGCTGATTACTGATGAACCTTCGTTGGAGGATTAAGATGGCTTTTTAAACATCGCATTCTTATAAAAGACAATTTCGTGAAACTGAATATAAAAAAAACACATTTCTCCTTTTAACGAAAACTTTCGAACTTTTTAAATTTGGCCCAGTTAAAGTTCATATCAAGAAGGAGAGCAGATAGCTAACAAACAAAAAAATAGTTAAAATCGACCACTAGTTTTGTAAGCATTCAGTGCCAGTTCGTGTATTATGATGATGATAACGTTAAAGATGGCATGATGATTTTACAACAAGACTGCACGGTTGGCCGAGTGGTGTCAGCGGTCGCCATGCCGCTTGCTACTGCGCCAAGTGTCGTGGGTTCAAATCCCACGCGGTACCTACAACACTTTGTGTGATCCACGAATTGTTGTCCCGAGTCTGGATGTTCTTTGTGTCCGTTTCATGTATGTTTGTAAAGTCCCCCACGACACAGGATGTTTATTCCTAATGTGGGAGTTGTCTTTTTTAAGAAAGAAAGAAAGATCCCCAAAAGAAAATTAATATGATTTTCTTTATTAATTCCTATCTAATTTATTAAAAAATCAATAGGTTAAGTAAACTACTTTTTGTTTTATTATCCTACCACTGCTGAACTTGCTTTATTGTGAACAGATAGTTGTTTAAATTTCTATTTATATATTTTTGTTAAAAAAATAGATTCAATAATTTCATGACATAAATGCTAGAAATTTCATCCACAGAATGATACTGTGGCGACTTCCACATAACATACTACAGCGCCATCTACCGAAGAAACCCTGAACTACGAAGTAACGCACTACACGGAGTAACTACAAATCCTGCATCGCGAAATAAATAGTTCTCGCGCCGATTAGCATATATACAACATCCCAACATCAACTGTTGGGCAGTAGCCCGCCAGGCATGATCACCTCGCCTGGTCGGAGGATCCTCCCTTTGTGTTGGGTGGAACATGATACTCGTTCCCCCACAATACCGACGTATTAAAATTTTGTTTTGAGGTGCGAAATTTTCATTGTTCTCTACCTTATATTTGGCTACAGTATATTCCTTTAAATACTGCAGCGCAAAACCCCTGAAGCTGAATATTTAAACGGGTTTGAATTGTTCAATAGATAAGGATTTAAAATGGTAACCGGGTATTAACAGGAAGCTACTGTGGTTCAGAGACAATTTTCAACTGTTGAAGTTTGGTCCATTTTAGATGATCCAAGTTAAGCCTGCGGTTGATTACTGTTTTAATTCGCTATAGACTGACTGATTGACTGACTTGACTGCCTCTTTGGCGTAGTAACAGTGCTAAGTAATACTGTGCGTAAGATCTCGTGTTCGATTCCCGGATCGGACCAAGTACTTGTATGATTTACAAATATTTGTTTCGAAGATTGGGTGTTTTCTATGTATAATATGTAAGTATTTATAAATAAATATATAAGTATATATGTATTTATGTTCTTTAGTACCCATAACACAAGCTCTGGTTAGTTTGGGACTAGATAACGTTGTACGTTAGATGTCCGAAAATATTTATTATTTATAGTTTAAAGGTAACAAAGTACTATAAACATTAACGTCTGCAGCCAGTATTTTAAGTTAGATCTCTGTATACACATTTCTGACTTTCTGAAACTGATATTTGCATTGTAAACTAATTATTTTACTGACTGTGACCGAATTGGCATGTTATTGTAAACATATAAATGTCTGATAGAGAAATACATGGTGTTAATCACTTGTTAAACATGTTACCTTCAAAATTCCACTGCCTATCTGTGTCAGATATCTATGGGCATCAAGTTATGGAGATTTCTTTTGTAAAATGTGTTAGGGGTTTTTGGTTTTTAATTCATTTGCTGGAGGGCTACGACAAAAATTAAAAATTGTGCCTATTATTTTAAGCGGTTTATGTCCTTTGATTAATGGTTCATTATATACCTAGTTCCGCGTTATAGTTTTTCAATAATGTCACATCCTAAGTTTCCTTTGTGAAAAAAAAAACTTCAAACCAAACAAAACATCACTCGATGTAAATGGTCGCATATTTTATACGTAGCAACGTATATCTCGCAAACAAACCATTTACCTTAACAAAAGGTACACTTGTAAATAGAAAAAAAAACATGCAAATAGGGTTGGACCGCTATCAATTTCCCGCAAATTTTCCGGCGCCGCGCTATTTATATCCCGGGATGTGGCCCTATGTGACCTGTTACTCACACTTCAACACCAGGATCTCTTTTGTTCGCCAGTTGATTTATCGGGAACCCGTCAAAGGTGCAAATGTCCTAAATCATTTAGGTTTTGTGTACCAAGTGACGCGTTTCTCGGTGGTCTGCTGTTGTTATTTCTTTTAAAAATATATTTATGTATTTTATTAATAAGTATTTGTTAATATTATTTAAAGTAAAACATATTTATTTTAGAAATATTAAAATAATTTTTAACTCATTTATTCGGTCTATGTATTATAGTATATGTGTGTAGTACATACAAAGCATAGCCTACCCACAATATTTTTATTCGTGAAAACGAGCTATGTCAAAATATACCTCCTTCGTGAGAAGTTATTTAACCTTATCTATAGTATATAATCCTAAAATAATACTAAGATTGTTTAAAGTTCAAAATAGTTTTCGGCGCTTAGAAACACAGCAATTCGTCAGTTCAATGCTCAACGCGATAATACCAACTATCAGGGCGAGAGTAAGTCAAGTCTAAGCGCCGACAGTCGGGCGTCGAGCGCTCGAGTGGAAGCGAAGTGAAATATTACCACCACAGTACATTTAGCGGAGACGCGATGCGTGAGAACTTTCTGACGTGCTGCGGTCCGCTCAGACTTATGCCGAGAGAAGATCCAATATGATATGACATAGACAGTACTAGAAAAAAGTTGTCTTGTCAAATCTTAACATTAGTTTAAGGAAATTGAAGCAATTTTTGTTTATTTAATGTCTGGAACTGTCATTCAGACTTGTGTAACTCGTTTTACTGGCCATATTTTTTTATATAAAAATTTATTAAATCAAAATTAGCATTCTAATGGTACATTGTCAAATTTTAAGGAAAAATTATATAATGTCAAATTATATAGACTCTTTCACATCTTGTAATAAAAAAAGTATATTACAAGATGTGAAAGAGTCGTCACCACCATCTAGTCTCAAGCTAAGCAATGCTTGTGTTATGGTACTTGATAACTGATTTAAATACTTATGAACTTTGGTTTTGTAAATACATACATATTATACATAGAGAACACCCAAACTCCGAAACAAATATTTGCAGAGCATACAAAATTTTGATCCGACCCGGGAATCGAACTCGAGATCTCAAGCACAGCCTAAGTACGCATACTCGCATACGCTACCACTGCGCCACTGAGATTTCTTTGTTATTTACAAAACGATCAATATCAACATAATCACAGTTAACAGAGAGTCAGAAAATGGCCTTGTAATATATATTGTTAAGTTAGTACGTAAGTAATTTTCTTTTTTTAAATGATTCAAAAACAAGTTTATTTAAACAAAGGACCGAAGAGTATGTTCACGTTTTCTTGAAACTTGTAGCAAATGCTACGTACATGCTACGGCGCTTGTATTATTCTCGTAGCGCAGACAGTAGCACAAACTGATAGTAAATGTATTATAGTAGTATACTAATATATTTCAGCTACAAATCTTATTTCTTACTAGATGTGTGCCCGCTACTTCGTACACGTGACATTTGTAGTTTCAAGTTATTTGCAATTTTTCATCGTTTAAACCTTCCCTGGACTACGAAAAACATTCAGCTAAATCGATCCAACCGTTCTCGTAATTGGACTAGCGAATAGCAATTGATTTTTATATATAAGACTTGTTTAATATTCATTAAAATGATGATCACGATTTTGAATACTTTGAAGAATATATGTAAATTTTGTGGATTAAAAACAATAATTTAATTTTGGAATCTTCTAGAACATTTTGTTATGTTAGAAAGAAGCCGTGGCTACAATGTTTAGTTTTAGTTCTAAAACGATTTTGTTCAACCGTGATATTTTAATTAAAGGAAAATCCAATTAACAATAACAAGTGCTTCAAACAAGTTTCCAGAACAAGTAACAATTAGAACATTACAAAGGTTTTTCCAAGAATGGAAAATACAATGACACAAGAAAACATTTAATTGTTACCAAGTGTTCTTCATAGAAATCAGAAATAGGTTTAAACGACAAATACCAATATACATTTACTTTCTGCATTCATTATTTTTGTAGACGACAATCACTTACAGAAATAGCTGTATCAAAGAAAGCAGGACGACTCAAAGCTGTATTTAATATCAGGCCACTTTCTGAAATACGATATTTACACTATACGATGCTATTTGTCTATTCATCGTATAGATATGTCACAGGTAACAAAAGTTTATAAGACATTATAAAAACTTGTGATAAATTTTATGTGGGCATTACCACGAATTATTGACACCATCATTGATTCTTTTTTTTAATTGATAAATACTGTCATCCTCTTGCATGACAAGAGTTCTTGTTCTTCGTTTGTCTATATTTTAGGTGTGGATTTCTTAGTCTTCTTTATTTTTCTTTATTATTTGCCTACTTACTGTTTCTGCAAATTTGATAAATGTTGCACGTGTTTTGCCATCTTTTATCAGGAGGTGTGCCCCTTACTTCTTCTACTGTACCCCAAGGCGTTCCTCAACCTCATGCCGTGAAGCCCCGAATACGGGGAATTCAAAAACAAACCATCCTCCACTAAAAGCGGTTTAATAGTTTAAACACTACGGTGAAACATACAAACATACACAGATAGCCAAAACTATAACCCTTCATTTTGGCTACACCAGTTAAAAATATGCTAATTCTAATGTGTAATTGTATCTTAGGAACTTAAACGCTATTTTTACTCGACTTCAGCGAAGCTCATGTGATTTCTTTTAAAGAAAAAACAGTAACAACAAACATCATACTCCTTAAAAAGACCACTAGTAGGATACTTCCCACCTTAAAAGCAGTTGCCAGCATTGTTGCGATAGGTTGAACCGATTTCAAATTAATCGTAAGATGACGCGACTATGTAGCCAGTGTCGGTGTCGTCACGTAAAGTATAAAAGCGATACAGTGTTAAACGATTATATTGATCGGTATTTACAAACAGGAATATCGTAATAACCCTGCTCTGTGACAGACTGATAGTCCGTTTGATGGCTTATTATGCAGCGCTATAATTATAGCACAATTGTGTATCGTGTGAAACGTCTGGGCGGAATAATTTGTGGAAGTAATCGTATAGTGGGACATTCCCGTGTATTCTATTTGGAGATCACACACACATTTACGTGGCAAAGTGTGTTTGATTTATTCTGTTGTACGTGAAGTGATTGTCTGGAAATTTGTCTAAGTTTTTTTATGCTACCTAATTTGCATTTTCAATCCAAAAAAAAAGTTCAAGAAAATATAAAATCAATAAGGAGTTTGGAAAATGTAGTCTTTTTTTCTTTTTTTTATAGAATAGGGGGCAAACTAGCAGTCGCATCACCTGATGATTAGCGATTATCGCCGCCCATGGACACCCGCAACACCAAAAGCGTCACAAGTGCGTTGCCGACCTTTGGGGGATGAGGAGAGGGAATGGTGGGAGAGGTTGGGGTATGGGCCCCCGATATCCTCACTCACTCGGTGAAACACAGCGCAAGTGCTATTTCACACCGGTTTTCTGTGAGGCCGTGGTATCACTCCGGTCGAGCCGGCCCATTCATGCCTAAGCGTGGCTCTCCCACGGAAAGTTAGATGAAGATTGCTTAAGTTTTTTTATTCTACTTTTATTTATTTAAAAAAGCTTAATACGAAAATGTGCTAAGTTCACATGAAACTTAAATGCCAACCATTTAACATCTAGAAAGTAATTGTAATTCCGACGACGAACAAAGAAAAAGTACTAAATAAACAGTTGAAAGAACGTTTATTAGCAGGTATCATTAAAAAGAAAATGTCAAAGTGTCGTGACGTTCGCCGGGTGCTGGCGTTCCCTCATTATTTATTTAGAACCAGATCCGATTGTCGTATGTACGCTCTCAGAATGTCACAACTTGTATGATGTAGCGTGGTAGACTCGCATAGAAATTTAAGGTTAAACGGGATGCCAGACCACTCTTAGTTCTCTTGACCAGCTGCATACTTATTGAGGCACACTTCTAACAAGTGTTGGACAGCCTTGTGTAATATAAATACAACTTAAGATAGGTTTCATGCCATAGATTTACAATTAAAATTCTTTGTGCAGACCGCTTGTTTTTTTGATAAAAAATTATAATAATATTTTAGTTGTGTCAACTTCTTGATCCTGTGGATTTGTGTAATTATGAAAACTGTATCATTGTATTTATATATTTTTGCTTAAGTTTGTCACAAAATATGTAATTCGTAGAAAATACTAACTTAAAAGAGTAACTTTTAAAGAGGTTCATTGCATGTTCATCTAATATTTAATATTACCAATGTAACTAAATTTTTCGCCTATCACTTAAACCACATTCCAAACCAGACGACGTGCTTTTAAAACTTAACCCTTATTTTCTCACTTTGAGCACTTTAAAGGGATTACGAGAGCTGCGTCGGTCCTTCGATCTTCGACCTGTGATGCGTCTACTGCATGCCAGGGTTAACTTACCTTTTAAAATTCACGTTACTTTTTGAAACTTAAAGATAGCTTGGCTGTTATTTTAAGGAAAAACCTTTAAGCTTTAGGTTTTCGTTTGAGCAAGGAATCAATAATTCCTTTATAATTTATACGCCCGATTGTCGGCAGATCATGAAAAAAAAAATCTTGAAGCCAAAATCACTTGAGATTTAATTCGACTATTTAATGAGCTTAAACTTAACAAGACCAGTTTCACCCAATTTCTTCTATTTACCATGGAAAGTGCCCCGAGAAATTGTTTGGACTAATATTGGTTTAAGCTTTCCACAATCATTGTACCACGTGGTAAAAAATCCTAATTTTTTTGTTTATTACACATTTTCATAATTTATACTGTGCGCTTTTTAAAATAACTTTTTGCCTACCACAATCAGTCTGTAGAATTTTTTTGGATTGTCGCCTGCTTTATATCCGAACCGATGCCGAAACTAGACTTATAAATCAAAAATATACCTAATATTGTACCTCAATATCAGCAATGCGTTTGGATCTCCTGAGGCGGTGATCGTTTCTTAACAGGTAATCTGTCTGTTCACTGGTCCCCTTTATTATGAAAGGTAACGCAATTCTGATTAGTACACCATTTTAACACAATAATGGTCAATTGATGTCCCAATCTAAGAAGCCGTGAACAACAGGTAGGGAAAAACATATCAAACGTTTTAGGTGGGTCGGTCTAAAACATTTCCGACCTAGTGATCATACAAGATTTTTTTTTCTAAATAGCCCTTGATCTTTTAAAACACTTTTTACAATGCACATGCAAAGATGCTGAACTACATTCACTGTTGTACTGTATTAACAAGTTCTTCTATCTTCAGGTTGAGGTCAGAAACTTTTCAGATTACCTAGTAGGTATCATTATCATGTCAGGCAAACAAAAAGTGCAGTTACGGTAACATCGAAAAAACTAGTCCGCAACCTTATTAGACTGTAAAGGGACGATCTCAGGAAGGTCATAGGTATCCTGACTGGGTGCTGTCCCCTAAACAAGCATGGTCCCCTAAACGAGCATCCATTTATTATAGCGCAGCAGATGCGTCGAGGTAGAAAAAACGCCGCAGCATGATCTCACAAAATGTAGAAGTGTATCAGATCAACAGGCATATATTCTCCGATCAACATCACTCCCGGGCACATGTAGTGACCCGAGAAGGCTGCCGAGCTTCTGGGATGATGAGGGATGGTGAAAAACTGTGGAAATAGTCCGGTAAAATAAACAAACAGGTATAATTATATCTCCTTACAATCAATAAACAAATAAATAAAAAGGATATAATGATAATTTGGTTAGAATACAATAATGACATAAATTAATTCCATTTCAAATACTTCTAATAGCCTAGTTAGGAGTTCTTTCAAATATCCCTCATTATATCATTACCGAAGGAATTTCGGGTACTTTACGGAAGTTTCGTTGCTATTAATAATTTATTTTTTTAAAGATTCACAGTCACTTTGTATATTGTTTTTATTTATTTAAATATAACTTAGCAAACTATCTTTACAGTAGACCTAGATATGTAGGATATGTATAGTATAGGTAGTTTAGTTACAAGACTGGGAATAAGTACATATAATAGTAATAAACATATATGTTAGGATCAACAAATTTGTTTAACTTAAATTCTAATATTAATCCCTTTAATTCCAACTTAATCAAGGATTTAGATGTATGTAAGTATACCCAAGTAAGTGATTAAATGTGGTTTTGGTCTCGACTTTATTTATGATAACCAAGAATTTAGGTGAATGTATAGCTAAACTTAATTTATGAGCAATAACATAGATATATAATAATAAAGATGCTCTCGCTTTAAATAAATACTTTATTTTAACGGTAATATTTTAAATTTTTTACATATATGTTGTCAAATTACATCCAAACCTAGCACAGATGATTACGCTTATCAGACAATTATTTGTCTTGGGTGGGAATCTAACCGATCGATCAACGATATCTGAAAGCAGTTGAGGTCATTAACCACTGCACGAATAGGTCAATAAATTAAACCACGAAACTTTATTTAGATACACATATTCATACATAATCAAAAAACTAAGTAATACGTATTTAACCCGAAAACAATATAATACCCTGTATTATAATACTTAAATCTCCGAGATATCCAACCGCGTCTGTAGTTAAACCTTCCGACCACACGCGGGTGTTCACCACGTGTATGAACACCGGAAAAAGCATTCCATATACACCGCAGAGGGAAAGTTGTACCGTAGCGAGCATTGTTTACGTGGACGACGAAATGCGACGCACGATGACGTATAGACACTGGAACTGACTTCGATATTTAATATAATCAATTTAAAATATTGAACACTGATTTTAAATTAGATGTGTTTGTTTGTTTGAACGCGCTAATCTTAGGAACCGCTGGTCCGATTTGCAAAACTCATTCAGTGTTGGATAGTCCATTTATCAAGGAAAGCTATAGGCTATATATCATCACGCTAATACTAATAGGAGCGGAGCATCAATGAAGAGTGTCTCAAAAACGGGGGAAAATTTTCACGCTACGGGCAATAGAAGACGCAATCGAGGTTCCGTGGGTCAGATAATTTATATATATACATTATGGCCTCTATGTCCAGCAGTAGACCGTTAAAGGCTGTTAATTAGGTGTGATGATATGAGTTATATGTTATATGAGTTATATGGATGCGTTACAGTGACAAAATTTAGAAGTGAAAACAAGGGGTAGCATAATTAAATAAGTTAATAAACATACAAATAATATAATTAGATTAGAACATAAGATATTCATTTTGTATATTCCGTTGTACACTTTCTTTATATTACTTTGATCATGCAAAATAAAATCGATTGAAATGCGTGATCATTATATATATATATCATTCCAATCTTCTACAATTTTTGTTTTTGTTGTTGATGTTGGGATGTTGTATATATTAAAATCGGTGCGAGAACTTCCATTGTGCGATTCAGGATTGGTAGTTTCTTCGTATTCTACGTTACTCCGTAGCTCAGTGTAACTTCGGTAGATGGCGCTGTAGTATGTTATATTGTTGTTGCGCTGTATGTGGAGGTCGCCACAGTCATGTTAAACTGTAAATTGTCAGTTGCGTTAGTAAAAACTAAAATGTATACTCAAAATGTTTTAAATATTAGCATATGTGACAGACATGTTTAGATCTATGTATGTATATTTCGGGCACGTGAGGTGGACGATAAATTTTATGCTTTGTGCTTGCAGTCCGTTTTTAGCAGGATTTCGTGTGAACCTTGTTACTGTCGACTATCTATTGTACGAAATTATATAATAGCACTGAAAAATTAACCTATGTGTATATTTAATATTATTACAAATAATATAAATAGTTAACTTTAAAAATTACCGACCTTAGTACGTCTAAATCTAGTCGAATTGTCGTAAACTGTGTTTCTTTTAAATAAAAAATTCTTTTCTAAAACAGGTTATTAATGACGATGATCTGAGATAACAAATATAAAAATTAAACAACCTAGTTACAACGTCCTTTTTTTTTCGTAAAGTCGATTAAAAATCACATCTGCAACTTTGCCAAAATTAATCAATTTTGAATATTATATTTCAATTAAATTGAATGTCAATGTGAACACTGCATAATCAAATGAAGTTCTGAATGAAAACATTGAGCTTTCGGTGAGAAAATTAATTCCATTCACAATGTACAAACAAGTGTTACAAACATTTAAACAATATGTTTCGATTTAAACTGAATACAATTTTCAAACCGAAATCTAATCGTTGATAAGTATTTGTCCCCAAATAAAAGTTTAATTTACTTTATACTTAATATGACCAAAATACACAATAAAATTAAAAATAAACACACTGTACGATATTGTAAAATTCTATTGAAACTACATAAAGCCCGTATGTTGGAAATATCAATCTTTTACATCACAATGCGAGGCTACAGTACTCGGCGGGGCACACGAGGGGGAAGAGAGCAGAGGTCAATAAAATGATGCATTGCTCCCGCTAGATGCTGAATGAAAATCTATTTAGAATAAGACTGGGATAGAATAAAAGATATTTGTACTTTTTGTGTACATACCTATTGATATCAATAATATAATTGTTATGTCTATTACCAGTAGATGGAATTTAAATAAGATTTTTTGTTGTCTTAGACTATTTTAGATAACTCACAAAAGTGGACTTATTAAAACTTAACATTTGCAGTTATTTTTAGAAATAGTAATGAACATTAATAAATTTATTAAAATAGTATTTTTAAAGTAGCAGTATTTTGAATTGTAAGGAAACAACATAGCTTTGCTCGATATGTTTCTTTGGTAAATTTTTTAAAAATTTATCGGGCGATAAACGCGCCCCCGAAACCTACTGCGTACTAAATTTCATGAAAATCGTTGAAGCCGTTTCCGAAATTCCGATTATAAATACAGAATTAATCATTTAAAGATATTAGAATAACAATAATAAAACTTCAAATAGGTTTCACGAAATATGTACTTTTTAAAATAAGACTAAAGAATAAAAAGAAAATAATGCCATTAAACTAGTAATCATATTTAAAATCTGAAAGTATATGACATTATAACAACACTTACAAACGACAAATATATTTTATTACGATAATATTGTTTAAATGTTTGCAACACGTTTTCCATTGAGGCTGTTACATGGCGTATCAATAAACGACAGCTTACAGAGAGAGCGTGAAAGCTTTAATGAAAACAAATGGAAAAGCGCAGCTCGGGGATGAACTTGTAAAGAGCCGTTCACATTTGTGATGCAAAATGGTTGATACTTATAATGTTATCCTAGCCGATAACGGCCACGGCGGCCAGCCTCAACGGAAACCAGCTAACTACGCTGGAGATATTATTGTGCACACGTGTGTGAGCAAGCACAGGTGCACTCTTTTATCCCTCTTTCTCATAATCCGATGGAACGGTTAACCGACACGATTGGTGAGAGATCAGGCGCACGACCTACGTACAGCTTTACGTTCTTTAGGTTGATACTTAGTGAATTTATAGTTTAACTAATTGACCCACATAATTTCGTCTACGCTTATATCAATCATGCACGGCTCTTATTGGTCTGAGCGTAATGTTAAGACATACTAGCGAACACGCATTAAAGAAAACGTGAAATACGATTAAATACTTTCGGAGTTCATCGTGAGTAAAAACGTGTCAAGAGATTTATTTTTAATAGATATGATTAAACGTTTATGACCTAGAAATCGTTAAGATTTCCACGAAACTCCTGGTTTATAGTAAACTAGTACGTTGGCATCAAACTGAGTGAACCTAATGCTGTTCAGTATAGCGGTTGATATCCTTAAAATTATTGAATCTCGTTTTAAAGCCGTGACTTGATAAACGAGTTGATGACGGCATGATATGGTCGACATTTTGTATAATACGTTGTGAGATATTTAAATAATTTGCATTTAACGATATGAAAAGCTTACCACATGACTGTTACGTAATATAGTCAATCATTAGTGATCACCTCGTAAATAGTTAGATATATTATATAATCATTACTTTTCAAAGAGCACAAGGACTCATGTCTATCACTATATACATAAAAAAATCATAATGAATAATTTTAAACTAATGTAAAGTCACTTTTACACCAATGCGACAAAGTAACACCTCCCCGTCGCTGAGTTTTGACTCTGAACAAATTAAATCAATTAAATACCAGCCTACGTTTTTTGTAACCAAACGTCCACCATTTGTTCGTATTAAGTTTATTTTTTGTTGCCTTTGACTGCGACCTTTGTGCCGTATTTTTGTTTTCAAAATCATGTGATTAGGGAGTGAGTTGCTTGAGCTAGTTGTTTTGTATACATTTTTCAAGAATTACTTTTATATAGTCGAAGGAAACGCAGAAAAAGATTATCTTGTGCTGTTATACTTTTTGACATAACATTATGTATTTTTTACATAATTAGTAAATTATTGTTTATTGGCTCCTTTTAATTTTATTAAATCTTTCACGTTCTTACTCTGTTCTACAAAATAAATTTATGAGCTGGATTGATTGTGAATTTTGTTTAAAATATACTACTTCCAAATGAAGACAAGGGAATAATGTAGGTATATTATTTATTTTCTATATATTCTTATACACATTCAGATATTAATTTTGAATAACTATACACCATTTTCTCGGGACAATGTAACTTCATTTTAACTATTTAATGTGTAACCGATTAAACGTTAAATAAAATTCTCATGTGACTGCAAAATCAATCAATTGGCATATACCGAATAAATCTCATTAATTGTTTTAGTAATGTGATAATAAGAAGATATAGGAACTTTTACACATTCGTACTATATAATGTAATTACGAAAATTATTGAGATCACTAGATACATAGCTTTTACATAATTTGAGATGTCTGATTATCAACCAAGTTGGTCTTAGTCATGATTACAGACAGGCTTATAGTCGTTCCAATAGTTTATTTAACTTTTGACAGCTCTAATACTTAATCAAATAGTGATACCCTGACCCGTTACCTATTCGATTTCTTTCATCGATCGATTTTATGCATTAAGAAGTTTTAATCGATTTAACAAACTCATTATTTTATAGATAATTTCGTACTTCATATTTCTATGTGTTTCAATGTGCGACCTCCTTTGTCAAAATAAAGAGGAAATGGATTAAAAGAATGTTGTTCAAATATGACGGTTCTATGTCTTGAAAAAATATATAATAAAAGGAACTGAATTTTCAAAATGTATTATTGTATTGTGTTGTAATTCAGTGGTTAATATTGTATTTGTTAAACTATTGATGATCTTTATTAAATCTCTCTATGTCTATTTTAAAATAATCTACAGTATTTCAATGAGTAACCTTCAATATAGTTGAGTATTTATATTCCTCCGTATTGATTTATTTGTGAATTCTCACGTTTGGTTGAGTTCAGCGTATCGTTCCTGCCTTCGTTACTGTCAAAATGCCAAAAAAGAAAGTACTCAAAGGACAAACAACTGTCAAGTGATGATGATTCCTGGTCATACGAAGAAGACGATTCTTTATAATTAAAATTAGTATTACAGTACCTCTTTTGGTTGTTTTATTTTTAATCCGTAAATTACTACGAATTTCAATATTTTGTACCTGTTCATTACAAGTAGGTACCGCAGGTAGTTTTTATTTGAACCAACTATAGTAAGTCTAAACAATTATTTTAGATTCATTAATTTGCGGCGAATACATTCGATCCCATTACTAGGTACGAGTACGATGGAACTGTTTTCATTACGCAAATTATTTATGCATTGAAACAGAGACATTTAGGGCATTTTAATGCAAAATAATAAAACTTTTTACGTGATTTGATATAAAATATAATCACAATAATTTTATTGTATGTTTTATTAATATAATCGATAATCGAATTATTTCAAAACCGTTTTTATAGTCTGTGGTCATTAATTACGAATGACACATCATAAGTAGGCGGAGCCCGCCCATAAAGTACAGTATTATCTGTAGTACATTGTATCAAAAATTATTACAAAACTTTATGTGCGTGATCTGTCAAAAGTTAAATAAAGTATTGGAACGACTATAGTAATGTTTTTTACTTTATTGTATTTCGACACATACTACAGTGTTTACATTTTGTATATAATATTTATATATATATATATATATATATATATATATATATTAAGAATAATAATAATAACTTTATTCAAAACAGAAAGATTGTGGCATAAGATTTTAATACATTGTTAATTTTACATTCATTTGCAGATAGATACAATCTTGTGGGTGAAGTTCTGTCACCCTTGGTAGGTTAGGTAGTAACCTGTGGTAAGGGATAACAGTTCCTTTCCCTCTGGGCATACAATGAACTGGGTTGCTAGTTATATTATTTATTGAAGTTAAATAGCAATTTAGCGCGTGTGTGTGTTTGTGCATGGCTGTGAGTGTGTGTGTGTGTGTGTGTGTGTGTGTATGTGTGTGTGAGTGTATACTTGTTTGTAGGTGTGTGTTTGAGTAATATTAAACAAATGTGTTGTTTACATATATATATATATATATATATACATTACACTAATATTATAAAGGTGAAAGTAAGTTGGTTTGTTACACTTTCATGCAAAAACTACTTGACCGATCATCATGAAACTTTGTACACATATTCTTGGAGGTATTAGAAGTAACATAGGATACTTTCTATAAAATGCGAGTGAAGCCGCGGGCGAAAGCTAGTATGGTATATTTTATGTACATATACTGTAGATAATATTAATGACTTTACACTGCGATTGCTTTAGTTCTTCTAGCGACGGCTTTAAATGAGATTCACAATAAGCTTAAAAATTTTTTAGCTAAACAATTGTCTGTAATATAAAATTGTAATGTAGGAGTATTTCTCAACATTTTTATTTCTAAAGCTCATCATTTCACATTCTCATTATTCGTTCCTAAAGTTGAAAACAAAACAAAAGCCATAAAAAATTATCCTCGGATAGTTTGTCACCGTTTTGAATATACCAACAATATACTAGACTACCGGCTGAACTTAACTTTCGCCGTAAAACATTTCGCTAGCAGTTTTAGAACAAAAACGCACAGAGTACAGACACAACCGTGGTACAAAGTTGTGAAACAAAGAGATATGTAGCATTTTTTCGTCTCATTTTATACATTGTTTGTTAGTTTTTAAACTCTGTTTAGTACAAAAGTAAGATTAGTTATATGGAATTGGACATATCTATTAGGTTAGTAAATTTCGAAGTTGTGAGTTTTGGTGGCGTACCTAAAATAGGATAGCTTACATCAAGCTTAGACCACTAGGAGCCGAGCATGATTGTAAAGTCACGCAGATGAAGCTACGTGAGTCAGCTAATAAATTAAATTATTCATTAATTATATTAGTGTTAGGCGGTCATAGCCCAGTTGCACTCAGTGATTAGAAACAATTACCGAGGGAAAGCAACGATGGCGCGTTCAGTACCTGCATAGATGACCACTGGTGGCATGTTATGAGAGTCATGAGCGCGTCCGTGATTTGGAGGTCACGTTAAGCAGTCGGTCCTGGTTTATATCGTAGAATAACTTAGGCTTAAAAACATCCAACGACAAGATTACGTAGCCACAATGTTGTCTTGCCAGTCCCCAACCCGCATTCGGCCAGCGTGGGGACGTATGGCCTTAACCCTCTCCTGAGAGGAGACCCGAGCCCAGCAGTGGGACTCTGTAGGTCGTTGATGAATGATGATTATGTTGATATTAGTATTACATTACTGTTTTGTTCAATAATATTTACTTAAAAATTTAATTTGAAAAATTTTAGTCTAATATTACGAACAAAAAGTTTTGTTTATTTGTAACGAGTTTACAGAGAAATAACTTCGGGCTGTTTTATTCAGTGTAGATATTTTAAAGGGTTATACAAACAAACTTTGTATTTGTAAAAGTAAAGACAACAGAGGTTTTAAGTTGGCTCGTCATTGTTTGCTTCGGGATATTGACGTTTTTGTTTTTTTTTTACAAAAAAATGTTAAACAAGTTGGCGGCCTATCTGATGGTATGCACCCATCAGTGAATTCCAGGAGGTTGACCTAGTTTTCATTGTAGGGGAAAGTCATAACTTAATGTCTTTTCCGAAATTCTCAATACACAACACACAAAAACAAGATAGTTCCATACTTATGTGTACATTTTATTTTTATGGTGTGCACGTTGTAAAAAAGTAAATAATCTGGTATATTTGTACTTATAAGACTTTTGATTTTTACTTTTGCTGTACTGTACTGTGCATTCTGCCAAATGTTATGTATATGTATTAATAACAGGTGCAGTGCGGTCCCTTTATCAATTTGTGATTATAATTTAAGCTTGATACCTTTACAAATACACTTATTCAGTTACTCATACAATGTGCTCAAAGAGTGGCTCCGTGTCATCATAGGTTCGTGATTTTATCTAATCTATTAAATGTGTTTTTACGTGACTCTTATAAATTTACGTGTTTATTTAAATATCTTGACAGTGGCTTGTGAAACTTGAACCGTTTAGAAAACACGTCTCAATCGGCGATTATAATAAACAATCGTTCAGTATAATATATTTTTAAAATTCTCTCTCTCTCTCGCCTTTCTTATTTTTCAAAGTAATAAATAAATAAATATTTCGGACAATTTATTAACACCCAACGCTGTCTAGTCCCACGCTAAGCAGAGCTTGTGTTATGGATACTAAAGAACTGATAAAAATACATATATACTTTTTTTTTGTAAATACAGACATATTATACATAGAAAACACCCAAACTTCAAAACAAATATTTACAGATCATACAAACATTTGGTCCGACCCGGGATTCGAACCCGAGACCTCAAGCACAGCAGTCGCTTACGCTACCACTCGCGCAACCGAGGCAGTCAAAATGAATGTATACTGCAAGAAATCGTATCTGTAGAATCTAAGCATTATTTAAATAGTTTTATTTATCCCAAACAAAAAATAATCTTAATGTTAAAGAACATCGTAAATCTACAACAAGTAAAAATAGTCCTTAGCTAAGGCATTGACATAAACCTATTAATCTTAGCGTGACAAAGTAATTCAATGGGCGTCTCGGATTGAGATACATTGAAGGAAACGATTCATACACAGGTCAATGAACTATTATGAGGCTTACACTACTGTATTGCAGATAAAATTTCCGATTTATTGGAACAAACTAGAATATAAAATAGAAATGTTCATTGGTTCATTGGTTAATCATTGATACTGGTATTGTAATATTCGAAAAATAACTCACAATATAATCCACATACTAAATCTAGAACAGTCTTTCTTTCGCTAAATAAGGATTTTTGGTAAACGTAATAATATTTTTAATAAACAGGATATTTTACTGTGAAAATACCTTATATAGTTTTCTTTCATTAAAAGCAACAATATGTCTTATACCCGTATTGCATAGGGAGATCTATTCATTCTGAAAAACGGTCTAAATAAACAAATTCTTTTAATCAACAACGTATAAAAGGCGCACGTCCATTTGCTCATAAAACTTTGATCGTAATTCATCTAGCCGTCGCATCCTGATTATTACCTGACGAATATAAAAAGGTCCTTTCTTCTATCAAAGTTGATTAAGGCAGATCCCTGTTCAAATTATCCGGACTGTAAGGCCAAGTAATGTACCTTATTGGATTATCTGAAGCTTTGATGTCTGCCCTGAGTTCCCGACTCGTTCACAGCGCGTTAAAGATAATAAAAAGCAAGTAATTCTTTAAAGGGAGTCTTATTAGGAAAAAAGAAATTGTGTAAGTTAAGTAAGTGGAGTGTATCGGTAGGTAAATGCTGTCTGATCTCGTTGCAAGCTGTTTTATCTTGGAAATGGTAAAGAATTTGTTAAATAAAATTTTTCTCTTACATTTTTCATTCTATTTTTTCGTTGATGAAACAAAGAAATGCTTAGAGGATGTTACTAAATCTAATATTTATCAATTGCATTTATATTAATAGATTGTTTTTTTAAACAAGTGTTTGATTTTATACCATACTAGCTGTTGCCCGCGGCTCCGCCCGCGTTTAAAAACAATCCTTGATGCGGATTATATATCATTCTAAAATTTCAGCTCGATCGGTGCAGAACTTTTTGAGTTTTTGAAGCGTATATAAACCAACACAACATTTTTATGTATATATAGATTTATTTTCATTCTTTACGTACCAGTTTTATCACGAATGAAGTTATGTAATAATAATAATAATAATAATATAGCCTTTTATTCAGATATCTTACTAATTACAATGCATTTAAATGAAAATATAATAACACTGGTTTCTTAGACTAAATCAATTATTTAAGCTAATATCTGTTGCTTATTAATCTTTCCTAGATCTGTTTGCCAATCGGCAAAGGCCTCCTCCAACATTTTCCACTCTTTATGTTATGTATATTACTAGTTCTTGGTGCTTAATAACTTTTGGTGTTGGAGGGTTGTGGTCTCTTTCCCCCACGAGGACCAGTCGGCTTGGGGCAGTTTGTTGTTTTGTTGTTTCTTTGTTGGTTGTTTCCTTGGTTGGTTTTGGTTTCCGTTTGCGATTTTTTAGTTACTATTGGTTTCTCTTAGTGTTGATTGTACTCGGAAGGGAGTCAGATCTGGATCTCATTATGTCAAAAGCATTTGTTCTGTTAGACTTGGTTGTGTTTAGAGTTTGTTGTTTTTTTGACTGGTTGTTGTATTCGGAGGGTGAAACTGATTTTTCTCTTTTCCTTTTCTCTTCACTGATGTTGTTCTTTTTAACTATTAGTTTATCATATCTCAAGTATGCCGTATTGCCCTTTTTCCTCTCTTGAACCAAATTTGCTTGCAACTCTTTCCTTCTTTCCAACACTTCTTTCGAGTAGTCCTCATCAATGTAAATTGTTGTAAGGTTCCTTTTGTTCCTGATAATTTCATTCTTCTTCCAGTTATTTATGAATGAACACAATACCGGTCTCGGTTTATTGCTCACTCTCTCCTTGTTTCCTAAGCGATGGATTTTGTTGATTTCGTACTCTTTTATGTCGATCTTTAAATCCTGATTAAAGATTTCCTTAAGATTTTGTATGAGCTCATAAGAAGATTTTTCTTTTTCTTCTATTCCGAACACTATAATATTGTTGCTTCTTTCAATTCTCTTCAAATACGTTATCTCTTTTTCTAACCTTTCCACGTTCACTTTCAAGTTTTTATTTTCTTCCATAATAGTTATTAATTTTTTATCAATTTTGTCCATAATAGTTTCGGTAATCGAATCCCTTAATTCAGCATTTTGGTTTTGCATTTCGATCTTAATTTTTTCAAATAATATTTGAAATTGGCCTTCCATTGTATATTTTTTAAAGTTTTGTCTAAATAAAACCGAACGTGATAGTAGAATATGGTAGAAATAGTTTCCTTAACTGGCAACAATGTTAGGATGACAGATTGGTTGGTTAACGTATGTTTATTTTTGTGTACTCACATATATTTTTGTGATTTCTAACCTTGAATCGTTGATCTAGACCTTGTAAATACTTGATGAATATCAGCAATCACACGCCACTGATTATTTATAATCACTTCACAACAATTCTAGTATTACTTAAGACGGATTCTATCCTCCGGTAATAGCGTTTACTATTTCTTTTCAATTAATTTTATCAGAGGATATCACTATGATGTTGACAGTTCGAAAACGGAAACGGAAGCTGGAAGGAAGAAGTTATGTAATAAATATAAAAATTCACACCTAAAATGTACTTCGTAAGTTCTAAAATCATAGGCGCTTATAGTCCAGTTGCACGCGTGATTAGAAACAATTATCGAGGGTAAGCAACGACGGCGCGGTCAGTACCTGGATGGGTGACCGCTGGTGGCATGTTACCATGAGCGTCTCCGTGATTCGGAAGTCACGTTAAGCAGTCGATCCCGGTTGTTATCATAGGATAACAGTCGTGAAGCTTAGTTAGAGACCTTCAGGCGGCTTAAAAAAACATCCTACGGCAAAGATTACGCAGCTACAACGTTGTCTTGCCAATCTCTAACCCGCACTTGGCCAGCGTGGGGACGTACTTGTATGTGACTGCCTCGGTGGCGCAGTGGTAGTTAATGTTACTGCTGTGCTTAAAGTCTCGGGTTCAAATCCTGGGTCGGACCAAATGTTTGTGTAATATACAAATATTTGTTTCGGAGTTTGGGAGTTTTCTATGTATAATATGTGTGTATTTACAAAAAAAGTATTTATGTATTCATATCAGTTGTCTAGTACCCACAACACAAGCTCTGCTTAGCTTGGGACTAGATGGCGTTGTGTGTTAGATGTCTGAAATATTTATTATTATTATATGGCCTTGACCCTCTCTGGAGAGGAGACCCGGGCCCAGCAGTGGGCCGTTATGGGTTGTTGATGAAGTTCTAAAATGAATCTTGAGACAACTATTATAGAGATCAAGCTATATTTCCAGTACGATAAACATCAGGTGACATATTAGTTATTTGTCAATTGCATCATTAAAAAAATATCGAACGATAGTACGATTCAGGTACATATAGTAGCAGTAATATTCATATGCTATGTCTTGTTTGTCTATTACAAACTTAACTCTACAAGCATAGGGAGAGTGAACAAGATTAGTTTGCGATGATAATGGACAATTGTATATTGATACACACATTGATCCTGTATCATGTTTGCAATTCCCATAGAACAGTGATCTGAACACGCAATGAACAGACAAACAATACTGGAAACTCACGACATACACAATGGATGTCAAACTTTTCACACCGATGCCTTTTCTACTTGACCTGTTTGTTTGTTTTTTTTTTATTATGCATAGCTATTCATCGCTTCATACTAATGAAGACTAGGGAAGAGCCGTATTAAAATATTCACATATCCGATTATAATTTTGACACCATTTACCAAGCAGAAAGCAATCATATTGCTATCAACGGGATAGTTTAGTAAGAAATTTTATGACTTGTTTTGGGTATATTAAATCGTCGAGCAAGTCTTGGTCGCATATCTGGAACTCAGATTGAAGGATAGCGGAGAAACGGAGCGATTTAACCATTTTTTATTCCGAAAATTAATCTGATTGTTAAAGCTGAACACTAAGTTTCAACTTAAAGCCAAATAAGTTACTAAGTTACACTTTAAGTAATAACATTCACCCAACTATTAGCTAGAAATTTAGAATATCATTTAAGTTAGGAGTATTTTCCAAAAAGTTTACTTAAAATAAATAACATTTCCACACATAGAAAATTTTATTTACATGGTAAACTGTCACTTTGTAACTGCTTTGATGGTCACGTTGTGTTAGAATAATAACATTATATAAAAAAATACTTTATTTAAAATTTTGACAGTAAAACTTTTTTACATGCAGAAAAACGTCCATAAAATAAAACATGATAAAGTCATTCTAATATATAAAGTACGATCTAACTTATGTTACGGGTATCAAATAAATGAAACTTGGAGTTTTAGTTCCTTCGTTATTCTTATTAATTCATCATTATAAATCTGACTTAAATATGTAAGTTTGACACGCATAAATGAAATATGTTTTGGGATCGCTCCCCAGGGGGAGAAAATAAATTGAGAACCGCTGTCAGAAAACAAAGAACTATATGTACTAAGTATGGATGCTTTTTGCTAATCAGGCATCATGCCCGGCTCGTGGGCGACGCAAGCGCAAGCACTGAATTATGGTTTCCCCATGCTAATGTGTTCAGCAATCTAAATGCAAATCTCTATGGCTAATTACAATCAAGATACCGCCACTACTGAACATCATTTAGTATCGCTGGGTACTTCTTTATTGCTGTGATTTACTGACAGATTGTCGGTTAGATAAATTGTTTTACGAATTGGAGGTAATATCAGTAGTAAATTTATTGCCTAGCCTTGTTATTAGGATTGTTTTAATTATAAGATATAACATTTTTCGTGTGTCATCATTTCACATAAGGCGCTCATAGCCAAATTACTCGGTGATCAGACAAAATCACCAAGGATAAGCAATGATGGCGCGGTCAGTACTTGGATGGGTATTTTAGAGGTCACTTTAAGCAGGCGGTCCCCGTTGTTATCATAGGATAACAGTCGTGAAGCTTAGTTTAAGGTTTTTGGGTGGTTTAAATGCATCCAATGGCAAGATTACGTAGCCTCAATGTTGTATTGGCGTTCCCCAGTACGCAGTGGGACAATTTGAGTTGTTGAGAATAGAAATGTTTTTTTTTATTTAATAGGTGGCAAACGAGCAGTCGTATCGCCTGATGGGAACCGATTACTGCCGCCCATGGACACCCGCAACACCAGTGGAGTCACAAGTGCATTGCTGGCCTTTGGGGAAAGGGGAGGGGGATAGGGAATGGGTTGGTTTATGGGGCTCCAATATCCTCATTCACTCGGTGAAACACAGCGCTATTTCATATCGGTTTTCTGTGAGGCCGTGGTATTACTCCAGTCGAGCCGGCCTATTCATGCCGAAGCATGGCTCTCCCACGGTAAAATGATGATTGATGTTATCATCTCATGGGTGTCGGAGAGGCAACTTAGGGACTAAATTATGCAGGACAACATCATTATAAAGAGAAGATATACTTGATACAAATGTACTACGTCATCTGGTCAACGAGATAAAGCTGGCTAAAACCTCCTTTATAATGAGAGATTAAAAAAAATCCCAAATACTTAAATCGTAGAATCTGTTACCAAAACAATAATTTGTAGGAGCCTAGATGACTCCAGAAATTTTATTTTATTCTAAATCTGAATTTTAAAGATCGTTAATGGTTTTTAGTTATTAGTGACAAAAATTTAAATGAATAACATTGAAATTAAAAGTTCATCATAAATTATCGTTAAAACTTCCCACTGAATAAGTATCCATGGTCAGGTTTCAATTATATACCATTTTAAATTTGAAAAGCTTTTCCTATTAGATATTTATACTCATTGGATGATTTGTACAACTACAAGTCAGAAAGTTGTAAACTTTTATTCGCTCGTGGAACTCATACAAGAACTTTATTGCGCTCTTTTATTACCAAGGAATTCTCATTTTCTTTTTACTTGAACACAACCGAGTCTTTTAGCTGCACTAGAGAAATATTACCAAAAACGACGCTCGCTTTACTTCAACAAGAAAAATCTAACTTCCCGACGAGTTGTTCTCAGAGAAATGTTCTTGAAATATTTATAAAAGCTGTAATAAAGCGGATGATATTACTATATCATCTCTTTAGCGTATGTATATTGTGTTTGATAATTATATTTTTTATGAATATGAAACGATAGGTATATAATTCTGTTGAGATAGAAAAAAACACAATTTTTCAGAAAATTCTTCAAACCAAGACCAAAACTATGGCTATGATAATATTAAAGTAGGTTTATTTTTTGCGTCATATGTTACACTAAATGCTAATATGATATGATAGGTATATTGTAGACCAGTAACAACTGGTCTATTTATAAGTCATTGAAGAAGGTCTACCCAGTGGGGGTCCTAAGACTGAAGCGGTAATAATAATGATGAGACTCTTACAAGGCTCTTGCCTTTAGAAAATAAAATTTAGTACTATTGTCTCGTACGCACAACTTCTAAATATTGTAAGACTGTAATAGTACGAACGGGAAAACATGTTCAGCAAGTATTTTAAAATAGAACAACATTTGTTGTCATTAACTGTAGTCGGTATTACTTTAGGGTACAGAACACGAATTTTGTAGAATTCTATAGGTATAAAGATCCATTAGATTTTAAATCAATTTGCAAGTTCTGTATCATTTTGGATAGCCTTGCAGTACGACAAAGATTGGTTATTGGTTGGATTGGATTGGATTTGAAATTGTATTAAATTTATCAAATATAAATTAAGTTAAATTAACAAATATTATGAAATTAGTTCACTGGACTCAAGAATCAGGCAGTCAATCAAATCAAGCCTCTGACAAAAGCTCCCTTCTCCATCCACTGCACCTCGCACGTATAATTTCAGTAATTTTCGAGCCCATTGGCCGGGAAAATATGAATCTACCCGCAATAGTTCAAAGCGCTTAGGTATTAACTTGACGGAATACTTGTGGCGTATGTACGAGTAATTACAAGTTGGAAGAGCAATAAAGCTTTGTAGGTAGATGTTGAAATTTGTAGGTAGAAACAAATAGGGGACAAGATTAATTATAAAATAAATTGACGTTCACTTTCATTTGGTGTTTTAAGACAGTCACAAAATGATATACACTTAGATATTTATTCCATCCGAATCATGACTTAACAAATAATAATTTTTTACCAAAGGTACGGTTTTTAGGTATAGTGTTATGAATGCATGCTCCATACTAATATTTTTAATTTTATAATATGTCTATATGTATCTTCGATACCATTTGGAGGAATTTCGGATTTCAGATATTTTTGGTGCGATGACCGACATTTACGCAGCTAACGCTAAAGCTAAGTATTTTATAATAATGTGATTTACGTAACAGCTATTAAAATAACATAGATACACACATACCTATATCCTTTAATCCAGTCCAGGGGGTAGACAATAATATAGTTTTGCGATACTCCATTAGCAACGATCTAAACATATACCTACCCTCGCCAATTACTCTTTTTATACTCTCACCAATTCATTCGACTATAATAACAATAATATTACAGATTAACGTCACTGTTCCAATAAAACAAAAGTTCAAGTAATACCTTCCATATATATAAGGAGTAGACGATATTCATCATAAAGCAACACGGTAGGGTACAGCCATACACAGGCGTTCCCTTTTGTCCAACTATAAGCCCAAATGGGCCTACACGTTACATTTTTCTGACACAGAATGAGTTGATGGGTGTGTGAAACTGCGTTGACGTAAAGATTTTCCTCCCGCTAAAAATGGAGGACGGTTTTGTATCGGGTAAAGTCGCTATGGCTACTTTCCTCGACGTAACGTTCACGCACCTTTGTTGCTCAATGGTATTAAATAAAAAAAAACAATAATTATATACCAAAAATCTCTGCTAATAATAACATGGCTATTGTCAACGAGTGAATTAGGCGGTCATTTCGACACTCGTCATTCAGTGCGTGAGTGAGCAAATGTGACCGCCACGTGTTCGAATACCGCGGTGGGCGGTCTTTTCTCTAAACGGGGTGCTATTATAAGAAAAAATAATTAGGGAGTATTTTTTTCTATTTTGTCGTCTAATTCTTTGGTATTTCAGTTACATCAAATGTAATGATTTCGTCTGATGATGTTTGTTATTAACGTTAACGTTTGTAGCCTGTCAACTTGGCTAGCGGGGCAGATATTTATTCAGCCGCTATACCTTATTATCAAATCGCCACTTATTTATACACATTGAATCACAATTAATAAGTTTTTGCTTCATAAAACAACATACTCCTAACCTTGTTCGTTTTTAAAAGCAATACATGTAAATTATAGTTTTACCAGTATGCTCATTCGACAAGTGTGGGGTTACAAATACTTATCAACTAAACAGACCAAAAGAGTACTAACTAACTCTCTGAGCCTATAATCCCCGACGCACTCCACTGTAACAATTTCACTTTTGACGTCTTTGACACATGATCATCGGAAGATCACAGGCCCTCGTTACTGACGCGTGCAACGCGTGCTAAACGCGTGCGAATCGCGTGCAACGAATAATTATGCGTGCAAAGCGTGCATTGCGTTCACTTTTCTAATTGATTATAATTACATCCCCTTTTTTGTACAATTGCGCTCTAATTGGAAACTAGTTCTTTTGAAATTATTCCGGTGTATGTACGTGAATTGAATTTTTTAATGGGTTGTGTGATTTAACTAATTGATTTGGAGTACGTGTTGTGATTTGTAAAGTGTTGTGTGTAGTCACGATGCTATTGTTATATTATGAACCATACGAACATTAATATTTAAAAAATTAAAAGGTTAAAAATATTTTCACACAGTCTGCTGACACAAATCCTTTAACATTTTTAAATATATGTATTATAGATAAATTACGCTCAGTCATCTTTAAAATAAAGTTTAGAGGTCAACAGTCGGTATCCCTAGCGATCATGAGCGGCCTCTTACGGATTACTTATCGAAAATGCCCGTTACTACGATTTTCTTGTTTCTAACAAAAAAAGATAAAAAGATTTGTATGAATCACTGCAATAAAAGGTTGAAATGGGAGTGGACAATTAACAAACCGTACTTAATTTGTTAACATGTAACTAAAAGTGTTAGTTTAGTAAGAAACTAAGTGTGGGTTTTAACTCAAGTCAAGTCCAACTAACTAGAATGTGTGTAACCGATCTCGAGGTTGCTATACAGGACCGGGAGAAATAGAGAGCCCTTCTAAGAGCCCTATGTCCCTGATAAGGGATAAGAGGACAGTAAGTAAGTAAAGTTAAGTAACTAAGCTAAACTGTATGTTATATAAGAAACGAATGTCTTTTTTATTTTATTTATTAAAAAAATGAATTAACTTTCAACTAATTCTATCCTACTTGAAGTTAATTTGACTACTTCGTTGGCGCAGTGGTAGTGTACGCGACAGCTGTGCGTGAGGTCTCGAGCTCGATTCTCGGATCGGACCAAATTTTTGTGTCGGAGTTTGGTTGTATTCTATGTATAGTATATATATATTTACAAAAAAATATACAAGCTCTGCTTAGGTTGGGACTAGATGGCCTTGTGTATTAAGTTTTCGAAAATATTTATTTCATTTTCATTTGGAATGGAATAAAGTTAAAATGAAAAGCTAAAACTAAATCCTCCCATACTGGATTTGTTGTTTTACGACAGTTTTAAGCGTCTAATAATACGTACTGTCGGTATTTAGACACTTATAACTTCTTTTGATTGTTGTGAAGTAACTTGTATTCACAGACGATTGCACATGTTGTTGACAGGATTCCTAGACTTCACCATGGTCTAGCTACGCGTTATGAGTTTGTATTGAATAAAAAGTAACATTAAGTAATTACTTCATGAAATAAACAGCTATATAAACAATATATTTCATTTACATCGAAGAATCATGACTTAGGAAATACTTTATTTTTACCAAAGGCATGGTTTTTAAGTAAAGTATGATGTATTCACACTCCATACCAAGATTATAAGTTCAACGCCAATCTGTAAGCCTGTGTTGCTCTATGGTATCGTTCTTATAGTTGTGGCTAATAAACAATTACTCTACATATTATAATCAATATCACCCCTCAATTTGCGACATAAATCTACCCTAATATTCACCGTAAGATAAAAAATCTATTTGCAACCTATCAATATTTTAAATCGATAAAAAACCAACCCAATATGCACATCAAAGCAAGTTACAGGGTATTACGTTCGAGGGTCTCATATAAATTATTTATTAACATTTATGTTAAGCCTATTTCGCATGTTGCCGACCGCAGTGCTTCTTTCTTCACAAATGGGATCCTCTTGCGAGCCACAAATCTGGACAGCCATCTGTGCCCGAATCTTAGTTTGTGACACATAGTAACTAAAATTGGACAGCTTGTTTAAAATGGCCAAAAAACGACATGTGCACAATGAACGTGGATTTTTTGTCATAGTGGTCATCATCAATACCATGGATCAGATGATCACGATTTGATTTGACTTTGACTTTGAACTCCATGGCTTCCATATTTCAAGTTTTTACTTAGTTTGGGCGACCAAGAGACACAGATATACTATGTAATCTTTGCTGTGTCAATACAAACATTTTAGATTTTTTATACTTTTCTATAAGCCTAATCGATCTGCTTGAAATCATTTTACTTTTTAATACACAAATACTTTTTTATGAAATATTGACGATTGATGTTGTAGAATCGAAGCTTTCTGTAGTTTGATTTTAACATTCTAGATCATTCCTTAAATCTGTTTGTCTTATATAATAATAATAATAATGTTCTCCTAGCCGATAACGGCCACGGTGGCCAGTCTCAACGGAGACCAGCTACGCAGGAGATTATTATTGTGCACAAGTGTGTACAGGTGCACTCTCTCTCTCATAATCCGATGGGACGGTTAACTGACACGATCGGGTAGAGATCAGGAGCATGGCCGATAGCTTTACTTACGTACTCTTAGGCACGGGGGTTCAGAGCCCAACTACAATATTCCTAGCGGTTATTAAGTATTTCAATAATCAGAAAACGCAAGACCAACGAGGCAGTCTTATATACTACAATGACGAGCATAGATCCAAATTTGTTTCACAAACTTAAGCTCTGTGCGTCACGAGTATTATAGGTCGTTAAAATTCAATTGTAGCTCACCACCCGTCGTCCGTCGTCTCTCCCCTCTACTGCTGTAATAAGTCTATTGAGACTGCATAATTGCAAATCATTTGTGGGTTTTTGTCGCTAGTTCCACTCTATTATGGCGAGCGGTGAGACGCAAATTTTACTTTAATCGATATCTCATTTACTTACGGGATATTTTGTATAGGGGTGTGTTTATTATGATATTTTGTTCTGTAATATAGAAATTTATAAGGGTTAGAGGGCAAGAGATAATATTGATGTTTGGTTATTATTCATCCATATTTGGACAGTACTAGGAAGCAATTGCTCAACCCACAACTTGGATAATTTAAAGTTTTACGTATTGATGTTAAACAATAGGTTCGTATGAAATGATTATATTTCAAATGTAAAAAGGATAAAACTTTTTTTTTTCAAATAAATTTACGTAAATATTTTATTTAAAAAATTATTTTTTCAATATTTGACAACTAATATAATTATTTTATCTTAAACGCGGTGGACTGCGATAGACTGATAATGATGATGAATCGCGGTATCATGCCTAACACAGTATTATTCAATTGGTGCCTAAAAGTTTTTATGCGACCAAAATACAAAGGAGAATGAGTTGCAGAAGAGCATTTATACGCAACATACCTTTTACTTCAGGAGCCTTGAGATTATATACTAACTTGTTTATTATATTTAAAGTACACTGCAACAAGTATGATTTAGGGGTATAATAAAATTAACTTACAAGTGGTTTCTACCCATTAAGCGAGATGAAAGCCTCATTTCCAAGAAAACATATCTATCATTATTTCATAAAGCTTCAATTGACGGCAACATGCTTGACCAAACTAAAATGGGTATTTAATACTTCTCTGCCTATCCCTTAGGTATATAGAAACATATAAATCCAAATCCTTTTGTGGCTTTTGTACCTTCAAAGAACCTACGTCTTTATACAAAGATAAGAGGCCTTAGCAATTCTCTTACTCCTCTAACTTCAATTCCAGTCCGAACCAAGTTTGAGTCAATTAAGGATTTCATTACTTATGTTACATTTTTAGATCTGTTATTCGATTTAGAGAACGAAGTTTATTCATATTCCTTATTTTATAATAATAAACGTATAAATAGGCAAGATTGTAGTAAAGTTCCCAAAGATAATTATTTGTGGGTTTGTAATTTTGAATTAAGATTGTTCAAAAACCCTTCCAACACATTTTTTTTCAAAGCTATAAAGTATTTAGTCTGTGAATTATTTACGATAATAGCTTATCTTTTGTCTCTTGTAAGATATACATTCATATATCGCTTAAAAGAAAAACAAATTATGATTATGACTTCACGACATAAACCAAGGCTGTCGCCTACATTCTGACGTAATTCCTTCATAAACAATATGATATATCCACCAAGACATTACATCAATGGACAATGAAACAACGGCCTATTATTATGTAGTAGCTATGTCTGGAAGAAACCAACTACCCTTATTCTATCGGTGAGTCATCTTGTCCCTTGACTCCGGTCAATGTCATACGATATGGAGAAATATGCCAAATTATTTTGACACTGCTTTTCTTTTACTTAATCTTTATACACTAAGCATTAAGGTAGATAATCGTTTGTTTAATTAAGTACCGGGTGTAAGTATAAGTTGGTGTCGTTTCTGTATGTAAGAATATGTAATGGGGTGGACGCGCCAGTATTCGCGAATTGGGGTCGAGTAAGATAGCGTTATATAGCTCTATTATCAGAATGGTGGTCATATTAGGCTAGTACAGCTAGCTAGTACTTTTACAATGATTTTTCTTATAATAACTATGTGGTTCTTAGTACAATATTATAATACTAGCATTTGCCTGCATCTCCACCGACTTTAAGGTCGGTTATCGCGGTAATTCTTCAATAAATGCGAAAGTGTTTGAGTATGTTTGTTGCTCTTTCACGCAAAAACTACTTGAATGGATTTTGATAAAACTTTACAATAATATAACTTATACTTCAGAATAACACATAGGTTACAGTTTATAAAGATACTAGCTTCACCTCGCGGCCTTACCCGTGGTTATTGTCATACCGCAGAGTTCAGCTAGTCTGACATAACTTTTTTATTTATTGAATCAAATGATTGATAGAAATGAAACAAATACTAAATATTAAATTCAAATTGGTTTAGCCATTCCTGAGATTAGCGTCCAAAAACGTACACACGTTAAAATAAACAGATAAAAAAATCATTGTTTTGAGTTCTATTGCGTTCATAAAGCCCCCTTTAATAGTTTTCCTTATATGTCCTTATATCCAGAGACAGAGGCCAATGACGATTTTATGCATTGATTACAATGTTTAAATACAATCCTTTTAACTTGTTGGGTATGGATGATTTCAAATAAAAATCTTTTAGTATTTTATGCATGATTACGCTCATAAGACAATCGATCTTGATAGGTCTCTTGTCATTATATTTGTCTTTATATTGATATTTCTTTATAACATGGGAAAACATTCAATCTATACAAATAAATAAAATTGGAGTGTCTGTTTGTAATATTAAAATAACCGCTTTCTACTACATGCATATGAATGTATAGTATATACGGTACACATACCAAAATATATATTTTTAAAATTTTTGTCTGTCTGTCTGTATGTTCCGGCTAATCTCTGGAACGGCTGGACCGATTTGGACGGGACTTTCACTGGTAGGTAGCTGATGGTACAAGGAGTAACTTAGGCTTAAATTTTTTAAACTAGCTTCGCCCCGCGGCGTTACCCACGATACGACAATAACCACGGGTAACACCGCGGGGTTCAGCTAGTCTTTTATAAATTTATGATTTTTTGTGAAACACTATTGGATTTGTTCTGAGTGAAAGTTGTCAACTTACTACATGAGACGGTTCTGTATTGTTAATTATTTAATTTAACTTAGTTGTTTTATGACTGGCATTCGTTTCAATAAATTTATATTACTAAATTGTACAAAATATTAGGACATTAAAAATGTTCGGTTTATTTGTTTTACAATTCAAATTGCCTAACAACTAACAAAAAAAAATTGCAATTGAATGACCTCTTAAATCAACTACCATAGTTGTTACTACAATAGGTGCTTAAAAACGTTAAATGTAGAAAATTATTTTCTACACAATGCAAAACTACAGTAACAAACCCTGCACTTTGGCACCCTCCAATGAGTCAAACAGGACTCCGAGGGCAATTATCTAGGGGATTCCACTAATTCCTTACACACTTAACCTCATTTGTCTGGCTTATTTAAGACTTATACTGGTATTAACGGCTTGGTGCCAGGATTATCGCTAACAATATTTGAGCAACTGCAACGCAAGTTGTGAAGGACGTTTAAGCCAATCAAATTTGACATGCCCTAAATACCCACTTAAGTTTATTCCTTACATTTTCTAATTCAACAGTATTTAAGTTTGTCTCTCCGGGTGAACTGATAGTCGCAAAAACTGATGTACAAGAGTGAGGACCGTAATTGTGCGAACGTAGTATGTGTAGCGACATGATTGACCGATGACTTGAGGTAAGTGGCCAGCGGCTCGGACGAATGCGAACTGTCGAAGACTATGTTAGTTACCTACCATCTTTTCTATGTAGCGGTGGACGGTGATAACCTGATTCTGACAATTACATATAATAGAGAACAAGGCGTAAGACAATCAAATTCTGATTACAAACCATTAGGAAGTACAATTTTTGCAGAGGAATCTCTGACGGAGCAAAACCGCACAAAATTTGCACCATTGTTGGTCGCCCAGCAGTGAGTGGGACGATCAGATTGTATTATCAATGTCATAGGAAAACTTTGAAACAGGTCATCACTAAATCGTAAAAGTTACAGGAATAGAGTAAAACCAATACTCAGTTATGGATAATGTTAAGAAGAGATTAGCGATGATAGGAAACATACAATTACTTCAATTGTACTCGCTCGTAGTAAGATTGTTGTACAAGTTATGACTACAGTGGATAATAGAGAATCGGAATAACAATAGAGCAAGTTTGGAGGAAGGAACTATAGCATAACTAAACGGATTTAAACACGCACAATTAAACACGTTGTCGCTACGAAGTTAACGTGTTTTGTGTCAGTCGAATGAATGATAACTTGATCTACATTACATGTTACATTACATTACAAGTTTGTAACAAGTTTTAAACAGTAGTTTATTTTGAATTGGATGTATTTTAATTGAGATACACCCTTTCACCCATCTTTAAGATTTTAGAAACACTATTATTATTAATGTAACGTTTCGAAAGTACCTGAAAAGACTAACTTGAAATAAATAAAAAAAAAAGATTTTACACCATTCTAACACAAAGAAACCGTGTATGTTGCAGTACCAGTGTTTACGCCTAATTCATAAAAACATTACTTCTAATTATTGATAAAAACTTATGGTCTCAATTGCTAATAAGGATTTTGCACCAATGGCCAGGAATATAAAATATTACAAGATAATTTCACCTATTTGAAAACAGCCCTTACTGGGTCACTGATAAGCGCACATCTCACCTTGAAGACTACTTAGAAGAGTCAGATGGTTTTATATACCTAATAGATACTTGTTTCACGTTTTATTCTTACTATTGACCATTACCTATCCTTTTGCAAAATATGTAAACATTTTCATGGTAATGTACGCCTCAATTTAACTAATAGACATTTTATAACGATACTATATAAGAGAGTAAATATACGCGCAAGTACAACCCCTCTTGGTACATATTAGGGAGTAATATCGTCATCGACAGTGGGAGTACGATCCCTAGGGATTCTTTTTAGGGAGATACAGCTGCGATGCTTATCACTCTACTATTTAGAAAACGATTTGTTCTTATTTCGTGTGATTTGCATAGAAACTACTATAATCTTATTTTGTAATTTTGTTACAGATAGACGAACAGTTTGTGAGGCAGTAGTAATAAAATGTTTTTAATACTTATACACACGTACATGAATAAATGGTCACATTACGTAGGAATTACGATCACCAAAACTATAAATAACATTTAAACTGCCTATAAAATACCAAACAAAAATTACTTTTAGAATTTAAACTTCTTGAGGCGCATGAAGGTAAAAATTTTACGGATGAAACCCGTCACGAAGATGTGCAGCGTTTTTGTCAAAGAAGAGGGAGAGAGCGATTGAGACCGATTGAGAGAGTGAGAAAGGGCGAATTTTAATTTAATATTCATCTGAGATTTTACTATATTAATTTTGAAACAATATAAAATAAATGTATTTTAATAATTCTCTTTAATCATTTCTATTAATAATTAATTAGTTTGCCAAAGAAGTTACACTTCTGACACGTGTACTTTGTACGCACGCACTTTTTTTATTTGTCCACATACTAATGGTAGACAATATAAAGGACACAAAAACGTTATTGATTTTGATTAATTGCTATGTGTGAGGTGTAGTTTACTAGTTGATCTATTAGAATTACATTGTTATGTTTTAAAAATCTATTTATTGAAAATGTATTATTAGTCTTATATCAATTATTGTTTTTTTTATCTTATGTATTATCAACAATATAACAATTATTTTAATATTAGCTATGGCATTTTGATTAACTATTCTTGTTGGTCTTTTTTTATTTTTTATTATATAGGGGGTGTTCATGACGGAAACAAACGTATGACTGTATCGCGATGAAAGTGGAACAAATTGGTAGTAATGTTGTCCTTCACCGGACTAGATGGCGTTGTACCACTTTTCTGCATCGCGATATAGTTGCGTTACCGGGCTCATGGTAAAAACCCCGAATGTATACAAAACGAGAATAAATAGCTTGTCAGATCAGCAGATCAGTTCACAGTGGTTTTATTATAAATAGTAATCCTCTAGTGTTCACAAAACGTTGAGTGCTAGTACGGCGCTTAACATTGGTCCTTCGGAGCCGGATCGACAAGCCTTTTTGTTTGAACAAGCGGTGCCCAAGTTGGCTCGCTACACCCCGTGATACTCGCAGTGGATCGCTGCGGAAGAGTACACGGAACCCGCGGCTGCGGTAACAGCTACGCCCTACGTGGTAAGCTACACCAGCGCCCGGACCAGTACAGGTGTCGCCGATAGAGGGTGCCACCACTACACGGAGTGAACGAGCAACAACAGCAGCAGTGTCGCGTTGGTGAAAACAAGACACGTGCAGTTCAACTGGGTGCCTATAGAGGGCGCTTCAGGCAGTTCAACGGTAACAACAAGTTTGTGTGCAGTGGAATATTTGTGAGTACATTTATTTATTTATTAAGAAGAAAGTGAAATATAAAGTTAAACTATTTTGAACTTTATTATAGTGAAGTCATTAACTTAGAATATTTGGAAAGAATATTGGACTTAGAACAATTTTAAAATATACGAGTAACTTTGGACTTAGAAAATTTATCTATTTCATTTCTGTAATAAATGTGTGCATGTTAGTTAGGACTTAGAATAATTTATGAAAAACGGGGGAACGAGGAATCTATGCCCGTTTTCTACCAGACTTGTATTAATTCCTAAACACTTGTAAAATTTTAGGAAATATCCGACACTTAGAAAAGTTTTACATTTAAATAACTTCACCTTGATATCTGTTAAAAACTTTTTATTGTATTACCCGCCACTCGTAATATCTTACTTCTTATATATTAATTCTTAACAAAATGGAAGGATTAATTAATGTTTTAAAAGATAAAAGAAATATTATATCTAAGGCTCTTATCAATTACAAAAAATGTGGCAAAGACAGATTAACCTTAGAGTATATTGAAACCAGATTAGATTTGTTAGAAAGGGATTGGGCATCTTTTAAAGATGTTAACACTAAATTGTACGAGCGTTTTAGTTTGGAAGATGTAGAAAAACAGGTAGGCGATATTTACGATACTGCGGAAGATAACTACATAACGTGTAAATGTTTGATGAAAACTATGTTGAATAAACTCAGGGTTGTAAAAGAATCCTCACAACAATTAGGTGACACTACCAGTACAAATAAATCATGTGGTATGGTGAAATTACCTAGAATCGCAATACCAACTTTTTCTGGTAAATACGAGGAGTGGACAACGTTCCACGATTTATTCATTTCTCTTGTACACAATAATAACGCGCTAGACAACGTACAAAAATTACATTACCTAAAAAGCCACCTCACTGGGGAGGCTGGGCAACTCATTCGACATACACCCATAACTGACGCGAATTATAGTCAGTGTTGGGAACTTTTATGTAAAAGATATAATAACAAAAGGTATTTAGCTAACTGTATTTTAAATCGTTTGTTCGGTCAAAAACGGTTGCAATACGAATCTGCAACTGCATTAAAGAGTTTGTTAGACATTACAACGGATTGTCTAAATGCACTTACTAATTTAAAAATAGATGTGTCCACGTGGGATGTTATTATCATTCATATCGTGACTTTTAAGTTAGATGCTGAGACGCGTAAACAATGGGAACTCAACATTGGTAACAACGATTCCGGCGACTTACCAACCTTTACTTATTTTAAAGTCTTCATTGAAAATCGTTTTCGTGCGTTGGAGAACTTATCGGCAACAAAATCATCATCAGTCAGTCATCAGGTCAGTCATCAGGTCAGTAAACATAATTATAATTCTCATGTGTATAGTCCGAAAGCAATGTTGGCCACCAATACATCTAACGTACGATGTGAGTTTTGTTCAGAATTCCACAAACTTTGTTTCTGTAAAAGTTTTTCAAAACAACCTGTCGAAAATAGACGTTCATTTGTGTTAAAAAGCAATCTATGTTTTAACTGCTTAGGCGGCAACCACACGGTATATAACTGCAAAAAGTGTACCGTTTGTAAAGTTTGTCAAAAACGACATCATTCACTGCTTCATCTTTATCAGCAACCTGGAAGTAAAGGTCAACCCACTACAGTCAACCCTACTATGGACAGTACTAGTTCTGAAACTATTACGTCTCCAATGGTATCGTGTTTGACTACAGGAAAAATCCCAAAACCCAAACAGGTTTTATTAGCGACTGCGTTAGTAAAGGCCGAGACAAGAACGGGTGAGTATCGTACAATCCGAGCTTTGCTTGACCAGGGTTCTCAGGGTTGTTTTATAACTGAGGCCACGGTGCAATTTCTCAGACTGAAGAAGATTCCTGTGCAAGGTCTTATTTCAGGGTTAGGAAGTGATAGTCCAATGGTTGCGAAGTACATGGTACATTTAACTATTCAATCTAGAATAGAAACAAACTTTAAATTTACTGTCAATGCATATGTTTTGAGCAAAATAACATCTTACTTACCTGAACGTAGTATAGATACAAATTTACATTGGTTAGATATTACCGATTTACAACTTGCAGACCCAGGCTACAACATACCTAACAAAATAGACATCTTATTGGGTGCTGAGGCGTATAGTTGTATTATAGGAAACGGTGTTCTTAAAAATCCTTCGGGTACTCTGATAGCACAGAACACCAGCCTGGGATGGATATTATCAGGAGTCATAAATACAAATAACAATAGAGATTCAACCAAAATACAAGTAATGCACGCACAAGTAAATGAAGACGATATGCTTAAGAAGTTTTGGGAGATCGAAGAACAAAGGGGTCTGAAGAAAATACTTACGCCAGAAGAAAATAAATGTGAAGAGTTTTACAGTGCAACCACTGAAAGAGACGGCAGTGGCAGGTATATTGTCCGATTACCTTTTAGAGACGAGATTCCTTCCTGTATGTTTGGCAATTCACGCGCTATAGCGGAAAGAAGATTTACATCATTAGAAAAAAGATTAAATAATAACATAGATTTAAAAAAGAAGTACACGCAAGTAATAGACGAATATTTAAAACTAGGACACATGAGATGTATATCTAAGGACGACACATATAAAGAAAAGGCTGTATATTTACCTCACCATGCCGTTATACGAGAAGATAAAAGTACTACGAAGGTACGTGTCGTTTTTAACGCCTCGGCAAAGAACCGCAACGGAGTGTCGTTAAATGACACACTGATGGTAGGACCCACACTGCAGTCTGATTTAAGACATACAGTTTTACGATGGAGAGCATATCCCATAGCACTAGTTGCTGATATTGTAAAAATGTACCGTCAAATTAAAATAGCTGAAACCGATAAAATGTTTCAACGCATTCTCTGGCGAGATAGCCTTGAGAAAGAGATCACTGACTACGAGTTAGTGACTGTAACTTTTGGTACTGCTTCTGCGCCCTATCAGGCCGTCCGTACCTTACACCAAGTCGCCTATGATGAAGGTGAAAACTATTCACTAGCCAAAGACAGAGTTCTTAAATGTTTCTATATGGACGACTTAATGACTGGTTGTTATAGCGTAGAAACAGGTATAGAAATATATAAAGAAATAACAGGATTATTACGAAAAGGAGGATTTGAAATGCAAAAATGGAATAGTAATAATCAAACCATAGTCGAAAGAATTAATGAAATCGAAAGAAATAATACAGTACGTACAGAACAAATAAAGTACAACTCGGATAACAATGAAGAGTACAACAGATCAACAAATACAGCTCATAAGAAGGAAAAAGGAGTAGAAATTAAATTAGACAGTACTATTAAAATCTTAGGTCTTACCTGGAATCGCGAGGAAGACACTTTTCAGTACACAGTGAATCTTCCACCGCTGACAGCATCTGCAACTAAAAGATCAATAATTTCAGACATAGCCCGCTTATTCGACCCATTAGGATGGTTAGCTCCTAGTGTAGTCTTGGCCAAGGTTTTCATCCAAAAGTTGTGGCTTGCAGGAGTTAGTTGGGATGAGGAGTTAAGCACGGAATTAATAAGTGAGTGGAGAACTTATCGTGAAGAATTGTCATTGCTGACTAGCGTCCGAGTACCGCGTTGGCTTGGTACAAAGTCCAATGATGATATGGAGTTGCACGGGTTTAGTGACGCCTCCAAGACAGCTTACGCAGCTGTAATTTATTTACGAAGTGTTGATGCAGAAGGCCAAATACGGGTGTCTCTCTTAACAGCAAAAACCAGAGTAGCACCCATTAAACAAATAAGTATTCCTAGGTTAGAGTTGTGTGGAGCAGTTCTATTGTCACAACTTCTGACTGAAACAGCAGAGGTCTTAAACATATCTACGGATAAAATCACAGCTTGGACTGACTCGACGGTTGTGTTGGCGTGGATAAACAGCCACCCTAGCAAATGGAAGACCTTTGTGGCCAATCGTACCTCAGAGATTCTTACAACAATGAAATCGTCTCAATGGTTTCATGTACCATCCAAGGAGAATCCAGCCGACTGCGCCTCTAGAGGTCTCCTTCCCAGTTCGCTTCTTACTACTGACATGTGGTTTTCTGGACCAACATTTCTTAAAGCTTCGTCAATAGTATACAAGAGAGCAAATCATTACACAGTAAATATAGAACAATCTATAAACACTCACATCACAACTTTACCAGATGTTTTCATTTTCGAAAGGTATTCTACACTTGCAAAACTTGTGAGAATTGTTGCATATTGTAGAAGATTTTTAAATAAGCACCCTAAAAGTCAAAACCTTTATCTACAAAAGACAGAACTAGATGCTTCTCTTCAATGCTGTATAAGAAAAACTCAAAGGGAAGGATTTACCACAGAGTATGAACAATTACAGGACAAACGTAACATACAGTTCAAATCAAGTACATTAAAAGCACTCTGCCCTTATCTCGACGACGAGGGTTTAATAAGAATTAGAGGTAGGATTGAAAACTCTCAGTTGAATGAACAACTCAAACATCCGATCGTTCTACCTCACTCAAGTCATTTGACTAACCTCATCATAGCTGATGCTCATTTAAAAACATTGCATGGTGGTCCTCAGCTTATGATGAATTATTTGAGGTCAGCCTATTGGATAATAGGTGTTCGGAACCTCGTCAAACAGCATGTTCGTAAGTGTGTGATATGTGCCAAACAAAGAGCAAGTATCAAAAACCAATTAATGGGTTCACTTCCAACTGTTCGATGCACACCGGCAAGGCCGTTCTTACATAGCGGCGTGGACTATGCAGGTCCTATAAATATAAGGACCACAAAGGGTCGGGGTTACCGGGCTTACAAAGGCTACATATGTCTATTTGTGTGTATGGCGACCCGAGCCCTTCATTTAGAAGCAGTCAGTGATATGACAACTCAGGCATTTTTGGCTGCATTCAGAAGATTTGTGGCTAGAAGAGGTCATTGCTCGAAATTGTGGAGCGATAATGGTACCACTTTCGTAGGCGCCTCCAGGGAATTCATTCACTTAAATTCAATTCAACCGTCGATAGCTGAGTACCTGGAAGCAAATGGTACCGAATGGCATTTTTTACCCCCTCACAGCCCCAACTTTGGTGGGCTTTGGGAAGCAGGGGTTAAATCTACAAAATTCCATTTGAAACGTGTAATCGGTGAAGCTACTCTTACGTTTGAGGAAATTACTACCCTTCTCAGTCAAGTGGAAGCCTGCTTGAACTCGCGACCCATGAGCGTTCTTAATGTTTCTGACCCTGGTGAACCGTTACCTTTAACTCCGGGACATTTCTTAATCGGAGAACCATTAGTGAATGTACCCGACGATCAATATGAAAATTCCAATATAAATCATTTGACACGTTGGCAACACATTCAAAAAATGATACAATCATTTTGGAAGCGTTGGTCGCAAGAGTATCTTACTACTTTGATGAATCGATACAAATGGTCTTCTCAAATACCGGAACCGGAAATTGGAGACATTGTATTAATTAAGGAAGACGACTTGCCGCCAAGTCGTTGGTTGATGGGTAGAGTGTTGGAAAAACACCCTGGTGATGATAATATCACCCGCGTGGTCACAGTGCGCACGAAATCTTCCACTATCAAAAGACCTACATCCAAAATTTGTGTTTTACCTATTGTTAAGTAACAATTTAAGTATCTTCCTTTTAAATTAAGTTTCATGTTTTATGTATAGATTTAAGTTTATATTGTAAACCTTTATGTGTATGTGATCAGGTTTACAAAACTTTTAAACTTTTTTTTTGTTTTTTTTATTATTGTGATATGTATCTACTATTGTTATAGAAATTAAGTTTTAAATTCACTAGTTCATACCGAGGTCAAGTACCGTTGCAAATGTTGTGCAATTTATTAGATGTAATAGAATCAACGTAGAATCAGTGTAGTTCAAATTAAGAAGGACATTTCGTCATAACGTCCTTGGTGGGCGGTATGTTCATGACGGAAACAAACGTATGACTGTATCGCGATGAAAGTGGAACAAATTGGTAGTAATGTTGTCCTTCACCGGACTAGATGGCGTTGTACCACTTTTCTGCATCGCGATATAGTTGCGTTACCGGGCTCATGGTAAAAACCCCGAATGTATACAAAACGAGAATAAATAGCTTGTCAGATCAGCAGATCAGTTCACAGTGGTTTTATTATAAATAGTAATCCTCTAGTGTTCACAAAACGTTGAGTGCTAGTACGGCGCTTAACAGGGGGCAAACGAGCAGACGTATCGCCTGATGGTAAGCGATTACCGTCGCCCATGGACACTCGCAACACCAGAGGCGTCACAAGTGCGTTGCCGGCCTTTTAGGAAAGAGTACGCTCTTTAGTTAGTACGGTCTAGTTTTCTAGTGGACGCTTGATAGCTGCGGTTACGATAAGATATATAATATTTGAAATTTTTGGCTTGAATTAATATATTGTCTTATCATAATTATAGTTATCTACTAAAAGCATATTTTTTTACTATAAATACACAACAAATACTTAGTTTTAACATTTATAACATATAAATTAAGGTACTTAAATTTATAAATATATTACATGTATTTAAAAAACATATATTGTTTCTCATTTGTACATTTAGAGGACCATGTTCGGGTTATATATTTTCTAAATCATCGAAAAAATCTTTTAGTAAGCCCGTATCAACTTTCCTCAGCACTAGAACCACTATCACTAAGCGGACTAAGATAATATAAGGTCCTCCTTTTTTAATTTGATTCTATGTAAATCTAGTCCTGACAATAAAAAATACATAAAAAAAATAATTATTTGATTTAGTACAGTCGATCGAAAGTAATGGGCGTACATACATTTTTTGTGAATTATTGGTATTTACTCGTATATATATTTAATAATTAACAATACATGTCAGCCCAGTCATGAACAGTGGCTTAAACGGTCGCCACGCCGTTTTCTACTGCGCCAAGTGTTGTGGGTTCTAATCCCACATGGGACAGCATTTTGTGTGATCCAAAAATTGTCGTTTGGGTCAGATTCATGTAAAGTCCCCCGCGATACAGGTTAAATATTCCTAACGCGGGAATTATCTTTAAAAAAGAAAAAATGAATAGCTACATTAGAGGCTGTGACAATAACATACAAACCAGAGCTAAACTCATCTGAATCCCCAACACTGTCAATTAGCCACCAGAAAGTCTAAATAAATCCATTGCAGTGTTATCTCTGATAGTATCTTCATCCCTAGCATGGGGCGGGAGAGGGCGGGCAGTAATTGGGCTTGATGCCGGACCGATAACACCGTCTGCCTCCCCGGGTTTGTTGATTAAATGCATGTGCATATTTCTGCTACTACTGTTTTGATTTGTGTAATTTGTTAACATAGTGTTTACGTTACAGAGTGTTATTCAACATGTAGGTAGTGGTAACGATATCTGTTAAGTTTTCTATTTAGTCTTTATTACTTTTGGTTTAAGCTTTCGTCATTTAACTAGTTTTATTAAGTTCAATCTTACTATGTTAATATAGTATTGCATATAATAAGAGTATTGCTCCAGGTTGGAGTTTAAGAACTACGTTATTGACGAAGAATTTAAATTATACGAATGTTTATTTTTTATGTACAGCGTGAATAGTTCTACCATAATAATATATTCTATGTCCAGTTGTGTTAAGGGCCGTTGATGATGATGCGATTTTTCTGTTTTAAGATTTTGAGTGCAATTACTACAAAATTTTATAACACAAGTAATATGATGTTATTGTCATTATTATTAACATTTCCATAAAATGGGTAAATTAAAGTGTACTTTAATTTAGCTGTAGCTAAAAGTAATAGAAGTACCTACCTACTCTGGGGAGGTATAACCCTATAGACTGCAATCTAATCTAATTACTAAAAATGTTGCACTCTCTCCCAATATGAAGTTATTTTTTATATGAATTAGGGGGCAAACGAGCAGGCGTATCGCAAGATGGTAAGCGATTACTATCGCCCATGTACACCCGCAGCACCAGAGGCGTCACAAGTGCATTGCCGGCTTTCGGGGGTCGGGAAGAGGGATGGGGAGGAGTTGGAGTATGGACCTCCGGTATTCTCACTCGCTCGGTAAAACACAGCGTAGGCGCTGTTTCACACCGGTTTTCTGTGAGGCCGTGGTATCTGTCAGGTAAAGTCAGCCCATGCATGCCGAAGCGTGGCTCTGCCACGGTTTATAGTCACACCGTCAAGGTTCATGAGAAATCAGTTTTGCCTCAAGCATTTTAAGGGACATAAATACTTACGTTCAGTCATATCGACGTATAACTACAAATCCTAAAATTAATATCTACCTACTTAAATATACACAAGTTTGATGTTCTCCAACAAAACTATAGTATTAATAAAAATTACTTTCTACAGCTTACAAATGGGAGTCTGATCCAAACTAGGCTAATCCTGTGTGGTATGTAGGTGTGGCGGCCTCCACATCACTGCATACTGCAGCGCCATCTAAAAAAGTCGTTGGAGTAGTCACGGTCTGGCCAGGGGGTTACTGTAGCGGTGCTACCGCCACACGAGTGACATCTGATCGATCTCGTGCCTCTTCGGTGATACCACTGTGGAGGAACGGGTGTAATGTCCCTCCGACACAAAGGGAGTATCCTCCGACCAGGCGAGGTGATCATGCCTGGCGGGCCACTGCTTAACAGTTGATGTTGGGATGTTGTAAATATGATAATCGGTGCGAGAACTTCTATTGCGCGATTCAGGATTGGTAGTTACTCCGTGTAGTGCGTTACTTCGTAGTTCAGTGTAACTTCGGTAGATGGCGCTGCAGTATGTTATGTTATATGTGGAGGCCGCCACATAGATATTATAATCAGCAGTTGCCGTAAAAGAAACATATTTTTTTCAAATATTTAGGGTTCCGTACCTCATAAGGAAGAAACGGAACCCTTATAGAATCGCTTTATCGTCCGGCTGTCGGTCTGTCAAGACAGTTTTTCTCAGGAACGCGTAGAGGTACCAAGCTAAAATTCATATCAAATACTCAAGTCTACTGTTCCTTAGAGCTGTGAAAAAATCAACTTCTAAGCCAACGCAATCAAAAGATACAATCGTTTATGCTGCAAATTTTCGACACTCGCAAATTTGCAGCATAAATGATTGTATCAAAATCTACAGGGTACTTTCTGTGAACTTAGAATTTTGAAACTTGGTACGATCAACGTCTATATATATATATATATATAAATAAAGACAAAAATGCAAAAAAATAAAAATTGTTACATCATATAATATACCTACAGGTTTGTACCGAAACTGCGCGAGTCCGACTCGCCAGTATTTTTTAATATTTCGGCCATTACACACACGATGTCATCTAGCCTCAAGCTAAACATAGCTTGTATTATGTTAACTAGATTGAGTGATAGAATACTTATATTCTCTTTTTTGTAAATGCATACATAGGAAACACCCAAACTCTGAAACAAATATTTGCAGATCATACAAACATTAAGTCCAACCCAGGAATACAACCTGAGACTTTAAGCACAGCAGTCGCACAAGGTACCACTGCGCCATCAAGACAGTTACAGACAATATAGATAAATTACACTCAGACACAAAACAAATGATCGTACTCTTCCCACAATGAATATTCAACTTGAACAAAACTCTAGTGACAAAATCAAATTAGCTTTCACTTTAGTACTAAAACGAATTAATTATGTGTCCTTTTTAAAGGTCGGATAATTACCGATTCAGCTTTTGTAAAGGCTTTTAATCAGAACCCTTTAGAACATTTGTGCTTACCACTAATGACGTCACGATGACATAGTGTTCAGGATAGGGTTGGTAGTCTGTAATTACCCAGAATCAGGGTAATTCGGGCCGCTGAGTATGCCGAGCTTTTTGCTCGTTAGCTCTCAGTTGTGGTGACAGTGTTAGCGAGTAGCGGAACAAGTTCCTTTTTTTTTATTGAATAGTGGGCAAACGAGCAGACGCATCCTCTTATGGTAAGCGATTACCGCCGCCCATGGACACCCGCAACACCAAAAGTGTCACAAGTGCGTTGCCGACCCAAGGGGGATGGGGAGAGGGAATGGGGGAGGATTTGGGGTATGGGCCCCCGGTATCCTCATTCACTCGGTGAAACACAGCGCAAGCGCTATTTCACACCGGTTTTCTGTAAGGCCGTGGTATCACTCCGAGGTCGAGCCGACCCATTCATGCCGAAGCGTGGCTCTCCCACGGAGTCTACTAAGTTTATGAAAGTGTTTAATAGAATAGAATATACTTTATTGTACACCAATTACAAATTACTTAACTTAAAATTCAAGAAGATGTGTATAATGGCCGGCCTTATTGCAAGTAGCTATACTACGAAAATAATATTTAAGAAGAGAGTCAGGGTATATTAGTGAAATAAATATATGCAATTAATAGTAAAGTAAAAACGTATAACTTGTAAATTTCATTACTGATAGACATAAAACGTGACTCTTTCAAATTAAACTTTTAAACTAAATATACAAAATGGTAGTGTATATAATAAGATCTACTGCCAATAAAATTACCTTTATCTAATTTTCGCAACCTGATTAGCTTATGATGCGTCTATACGTCTGGATTTCAATAGTTTTGGCTTTGCTCAGTATGCTAGAACAAGTAAATGTTTCTTTCTGTGATTTGATTGCAATCATTGTGGTCTCGATGGCTGCCAACAAATTTTATATCCGTTATATTGTCATTTCAAATACCTACATCATAGTAACTATCGCTATATCTGACACGCCACCCTCGGCATGCTCCATTGAATATAAATGTGCCGCGTCATCACCACTGAGATTGCCGGTGAAACGGTTGTTACGCGGTCCATCTGAGATACATCACAATTTATATAATTTATTTAGCCTTAAATATTTGAACTGATGAAATCCACATTTTTTATCTATATTTGGTTAAAAGTGATAGTGATCATTTTCAATCACCATCATCAATATAAATAAATATAATAATAATAAATTTTGACTGTCTCGGCTTGCTTTTTAGCTTGAGGTTTAGGGTTCGATTCCCGGGTCGGACTAAATGTTTGTATGATCTGCAAATATTTGTTTCGGAGTTTGGGTGTTTTCTATGTATGTATGTATTTACAAAAAAAAGTATATAGGTATTTATATCAGTTGTCTAGTAGTCCGGAATATTTATTTTATTTATTTATTTTAATTATTCCGGACACCTAACACACAACGCCATCTAGTCCCAAGCTAAGCAGAGCTGGTGTTATGGGTACTAGACAACTGTTATAAATACATATTTTGTAAATACATAGAAAATACCCACGCTCCGAAACAAATATTTGTAGATCACACTAGCATTTGGTCCGACCCAGGATTTGATCCCGAGATCTCAAGCACAGCAGTCGCATTCACTACCACTGCGCCACCGAGGCAGTCATTCTAAATCGTTGTAAATTGAAATGCGTGTTAGGATGTCGCACCCCTATATGAATTGTAACTAGTACGTTGTAGAACGACATTACAACTGTCATGTAACACTTCCTGGGAAGATCGGACAGATGAGTTCCGACTGCTGTGTGATTCTGTAATTGTATAATTCTGATATTACCTAAATCAAATTAATCCTGGGCACTTTTACTGAAGCCTCTAAATACAACTATGAGTTATGTTCTTAATTTTAGGACATCGCCAAAAATAACACTGTAGGCTAAACATTCAAAAGCATTAACCCACTTGTTCTAAATAACCATCAAATCTTAAGTAAAATAAGTAAGTCAGAACTCGAAACCCCGCCTTTTCACAAATAAATTACCTTACTTAAAGAACATAAATATAAAATCTAAACACTTCAGTAACCGCATCATCAACAAAACAAAGTGAGGGACATTTTTAACACAATAACCTCTACGTTGTCTCGCATAATTGAATCACGAGCAAAACGTTCTGCGAGAACGATAAACGGGAAGAGATCCCGTCGGATCTCGCCGAGATCTCGCAGGTTTCCGAACAATAAGACAATTAGACAATAACGTCCGACCGTGAATAGCTTAATCTAGAAGCAAACGTTGTTATCATTCCCCTTCTTAGTCGGTAAAAGACGTATCAGACGGGCAGTTATAATGCCGCTTCAGACATATTATTACTGGACTATTTTTTTTTTATGTAGGTATATTTTGGACATCTAACACACAACGCCATCTAGTCCCAAGCTAAGCAGAGCTTGTGTTATGGGTACTAAACAACTGATATGAATACATATATACTTTTTTTTGTAAATACGTACATATTTTACATAGAAAACACCCAAACTTCGAAACAAATATTTGCAGATCACACAAACACTTGGTCCGACCTAGGATTTGAACCCGAGACCTCAAGCACAGAAGTCGCATTCGCTACCACTGCGCCACCGAGGCAGTTATTCCAGTATAGTGGTTAGTGGTGGCGAACCAATTGTGTACTGAATGTAATCCTTAAGTCTATATTTGGGTGTATCGTAGATACTCGTATTATATTATAATCTATCTATTTAGAAATTCATAAGAAAAAGGTTATTAATAGTTTAGCACTCGACATGTGTAAGGTATAACACATATTACAGCTGTTACTACACGTAAAAGACCAAGTTTATACATATTTTTAACTATATTAAATCAAAAAGTGTCATCAATTTAATGGTTAATTCTGTTTTGATTTACGAACGTCCCAATTTATAAGTATTTCCTATGAAATCTCAATTAAATACCGGTAAGTAGTTACCAACACAACCATTATTATTTGTCAGATTAATACCTATTTTTTTTATTAATCTGGGTATAATTTTTGAAGTATTTTTTGGTAGAATTTAAATAATCGCCCGTCTGCAACTTCCGTGTTCATTGTTACCAGAGCAACGAAACCGCGACCTGGTTTCATAGAAATCTTTGTAACCGTCATTCGCACTTTCCTGCTATAAAAACTGTCGTCAGATGAAAAATGAAATATCACAGACAGCCCTCCCCAGCACCAAGTGTTAAGCTATTTCTTAGTGGATAAATACATTTTCTTAGAAGACAATGCTGTAAGATCTAGGTTTACGTCATGTTGAGAGTCGTTCTTTAACTCAAGGAATTGCATTCGTTTATGTGAAAATTTTGATAAACTATAGGAACCTTAATGGACGTCTTTTTAGTGTTAAGTAATAATTTGATTTTTTTGACAGTTAGCAAATATCCCACTTTTGGAAGTCGGACGTTCTTTCCTCTCCTACAGCCTTCTTATCAACAGCATCCACTGCACGGTTGGCCTAGTGGTTTTAACGGTTGTCACGCCACTTTCTATTGCGCCAAGTATCGTGGGTTCAAAAACAATGTTGTCCTGATGTTTTTTGTATCCGTTACATAATAAATAATAATAATAATAAATAATAATAAATATTCCGGACATCTAATACACAACGCCATCTAGTCCCAAGCTAAGCAGAGCTTGTGTTATGGGTACTAGACAACTGATTTAAATTACTTAAATACTTTTTTTTTGTAAATACATACATATTATACATAGAAAACACCCAAACTCCGAAACAAATATTTGCAGATCATACAAACATTTGGTCCGACCTGGGAATCGAACCCGAAACCTCAAGCTTAGCAGTCGCATACGCTACCACTACGCCATCGAGGCAGTACATGTATGTTTCAAAAGTCCCCTACATCACAGGATGTATATTCCTAATGCGGGATTTATCTTTCAAAAAAAGTAGTCAATATGAAGAGATCTTTACAACTTTACTGTTGAATAAATATAAATTTATGAGATGGGTTAAAGATAAATTTGTAAGCATTGTGGTGAAAAGTGTCTTTATAAACGTTCCACGTTGCAATGTTTTCTTTGACTATGAATATGATACCATTTTGTGCTAAATAAAAATATCGTGTTTATAGAAATCTAACGTAATTTTTTTTTTACTAAATCCTAATACTAACTAATCTATACAAATAAATAAAATTGGAGTGTCTGTTTGTAATATTATATTAAAGTAAGCGCTTTTTACTAAATACATAAGTAAATATACATATACACGGTAGGTACATATACCAAAATATTTTTTTTTACAATTTATTTCAATTTTTGTCTATGTGTCTGTCTGTTTGTTCTGGCTAATCTCTGGTACGGCTGGACTGATTTTGAGGAAACTTTCCCTGTCAGATAGCTGATGAAATAAGGAGGAACTTAGGCTTCCTTTTTTCAGACTAGCTTTGCCCCGCGGCGTTACCTGCGGTTGTTGCTGTACCCCGGGTGTTGTTACCCGCGGTACAACAAGCGAGGCGAGGATCAGCTTGTAAGGTTAACATAAATTTAAAAAAATATATGTGAACAAAGAAACATACACAATACAAACCTTCGTATATATTTAGGTATAAATAAGAAACATTTCTTTCATACTTCCTTCTTCGATCAACCATTTCCTCAAAACGACAGCCTTTTAGCCCGGCCCGGTGACGACTTGTCAATTCGTGCAGAGCTAGTGACAGACTATTTACATGTTACAGAGCTTTGAACATTACCTCGTGTTATACGATTTCGGAGAAAAGGTAGTGTTGGAATGGATTGTATGGTACTGAATATATTTTTTTGATAGGTAAAATATCGACTTTGAAAATGGTACGATATGAGGACGTATATTTTCAATAGTTTTTCATGATTCATATAAACAAATCTGTCACGTAAATGTGAATATTATTTTTTTCAAAATTAGGTTGGATCGCATTTAAATCTACTACTATACGGCTTTTTTTTTTTTTTTTTTTTTTTTTTTTATTGAATTGGAGGCAAACGAGCAGACGCATCACCTGATGGTAAGCGATTACCGCCGCCCATGGACACCTGCAACACCAAAAGCGTCACAAGTGCGTTGCCGACCTTTGGGGGATGGGGGGAGGGAATGGGGGAGGGGTTGGGGTATGGGCCTCCGGTATCCTCACTCACTCGGTGAAACACAGCGCAAGCGCTATTTCACACCGGTTTTCTGTGAGGCCGTGGTATCACTCCGGTCGAGCCGGCCCATTTATGCCGAAGCGCGGCTCTCCCACGGATTAATATTGATCCCTGATGAAAGATGATGAATGAATGAACCGGCTCAACCGGAGTGATACCACGGCCTCACAGAAAACCAGTGTGAAATAGCGCTTGCGTTGTGTTTCACCGAGTGAGTGAGGATACCGTAGGCCCATACCTCACCATACCATACCCCTCCCCCCAACGCCCTACCCATCCCCCAAAGGCCAGGAACGCACTTGTGACGCCTCTGGTGTTGCGGGTGTCCATGGGCGGCGGTAATCGCTTACCATCAGGTAATACGTCTGCTCGTTTGCCACCTATTCCATGAAAAAAAAGGAGAGTAGTTATAAGTTCTTACGTACAATTACATAAGAGACCAATGCCAGAATGTATGTAAATATGTTAACTGTTGATGAAATCTAAAATAAAGTTAAATTGCTTACATTATTAGAGCACAGAGAAAATTAATTAAAAATTGTCTTATTTTATTTATTAATACGTTAGAATTGTTTATTAAAATATTTTTTTTAAATTCCTTATCTTGGCAACTCTATTAGATAGCATGGCTGTTGAAATAAGAATAATTTCTTGTTAATATAATAATACCTGTAAAATATTCTCGTCATAACTTTCTGAAAAACTAAAAAAAATGTTTTGCATAAAAAATCACTTTTAGTAACGCAGTAAATATGTCTACTTACATATATGTATTTAAAAATAACCTCTAAAGAAATTGAAAAACAAAAACAAATCTTGTAAAACAAAAAACCTTCATTTGTCCTAGAATTAAAAGACATCACAAACAAAAACACATTAACAATGAACATTTTCTACACAAAGTTCTATCTACTAAGGGAACAAGAGCGGAAATCTCTGCGGAAATGGTATTATTAAGAAGACATCGATGTATCTAACAGCCGGGAAGTATCATTAAGTATTGACAGAAAGATAGGGGTGAAGTAGAAAGCGGAGTCATGTTCCAATAGGGATGTCTCGTCTGATTTTCCTAGATAACTTACAAAAAGTTGTATAGCAACTTTACTCTTATGTTCATAAATGATATACGATTTTACTTGCGTCTTTATTTCGTTTATAACTTTCTCCACAAGAGTGAAACAGTCTGTCGCATCCTGCGTCCGAGTATCTGAGACTAGCTGACCCTCGCAACCTCGTTAACGTCTACTATTGCCCGTAGAGTAATAATTTTCCCCCGTTTTTTAAACATTCTTCAATGGGGCTCCGCTCCTATTAGTCTTAGCGTGTTGATATGTAGCCTATAGTCTTCCTTGATAAATGGACTATCCAACACTGAAATAATTTCTGAAATCGGACCCGCGGTTCCTGAGATTAGCGCGTTCAAAGAAACTACTACGCTACGGGCATTAGAAGACGCAAACGAGGTTGCGTGGGTCAGCTAATATTAAAATAGATACACATCACATTAGAGTTGGATTTCTTTTTACCCGACTGTGGTGAAGCCAAAAAGAAGAGATATAGTTTCGGCAGTCTATGTATGTATCTATGTTCCACAGTAGCGTTTTAACTACTGAATCGATTTTAACAAATGAGGTATCAATAGGTAATGCCCAGGTAACATACACTATACTAATTTTATCTTGAGGAGGTTGCACAATATGTAAAGTAAATTAACATACATTATTAGGGTAGGTCTGTTAAAGTTGACGTCAAATCTTGAACTTGAAACTCGCGGGCTGGGTCTCCGCAACTCGACGACTTCAGTGCGCCTATTTGCCGTGGTTTAGATTTCGTTACCTACCCCGGACTTCAAATTTTTTTTATATTTGTATTTATTTAGTTCACTGCAAATAGACTAGTTATGTAAGCAGTTGCTACGCCGCTTTCTACTTCCCCAAGTGTTGTCGGTTCAAATCACAAATTGTTGTTCTGAGCCTGGGTGTTCTTTGTAGCCGTTTCATGTGTGTTTGTAATGTCCTCAGCGACATAGGATTTATTCTTAGTGTAGAAGTTTTCTTTTAATTATAGAAATAGTGAGTTTGGTGAGAAAGAATTCTTTTCTCTAGTATCCACGTGATAATTTTAAATTTTCTAGGTTTGCTTTCCTTCCTTGCTATCCTTATTGATGCTCAACTGTATTTATTGTATAATTTATAGACTGAAAAAGTGAATTTTTACTTCTGATCGATTCCTAGATAGTACGAGTATCTTGCTACAAACTGCGGCAGTAGCGGTACGATATAAATCGTAGTATCGCGCCACTGTGCCTTATTTATGTACAGTGCAGGGCCTGGGTGCGCGATCTCAGACGCATAAATACGATTCCGACTTAACCGATTTACTATTGGTCAATGTGAGTAGTACTATCGGTTTGGTACAGTTGAGTGAGTTCAGTTCGGTTATGTTGTAAAAAGACATTTAATACAATCATAACTTATGCGACTATAATGGATGGGATTGTTTGTATAATATCTGTTTTCTTTTGGTAAAGAATGTGTTTAAAACAGTAGTGATTAATTTAAGTTGATAAAATTTAGACTTCATGTTGATTTTGCGTTATGATATTAAATATATCGTTATGGTTTAAATTATTACATATTTGTCATATTTCTTATGCTAACTATGCTTCTAATATAAAAGTAACATATTCAAAAATCTACAATGTAGTTTCACGCTATAAAGTACCATAATAGTGACTTGAGGTTCACTGCTTGTAAAAAGATAACAAATAAATAAATTGACATAAACCATAAACCTACTTTTTCATACTCATAAACTAAGATGACATCTGTCAAAATTAATAAACAGGTGTCAAATGAAATCACTTGATAATTATATTGTCAAGTGGGGAGATCTTGCTTGGGAAGATCGTTTTTTGTTTTTTCGAAAGACGGTCCCCATTTCATGTCATCCATCCACATTTTATATAATTTTATCATTAATTTCATTACGACGAAGACTTGAAGACTCGAAGACTTATAATTAAAGACTATAAATACTTGACATTGGGAGAAATAGCTGATCCGAGTGATCTGGCTGGTTGCCTATTCATCAAAGAAAAATAATTATATACTTGACAAAAACTCGTGTGCTAATTACCATGGTAGGGGATTTCACGATCCACTACCCATCTGAATTATAAGATGGAAGTAAATCTAGCTATTGAATTTATGACTTATCGTAAATTTTGACGACTTTCTACCATCGCTCGATTAATTGTGCTGTTGTAATTATTGTTTTGTTGCTGTTGAGGATTATTGTTTATGGGCAATTTTATGTTTGTTTGTGACTATTTAGGTTAAAGTACAATCATGGACTGAACTCTTTATATTATTAGATAATATATTAATTATTGTCTTGGCGACTGGAAGTCTATACTTTCATTAACTTTTGACATTCGCTTTTTTATGTATGGACCTGCCAAGTGAATCTATTCTGCCGGTTACCATACTCATTGGGAATGCAAATAATGCAGCATGGTGACCCACACTCCGGCGGCCTATTGAGATTCTTCTGCATCATTGGGCCTTCGGTCGTACTCCTTAACGAAACATGACATCAGAAATACTTACATTTAAGGTTAGTCTAAAATTAAAAAATAAATTGAAAAGGATTAACAAAATTACAGTTTCTACAGTATTAAAAATGCTATGCTTTATTTCACAAGAACTCTCAAACAGTTAATTTAAATCGTAAATGCTCTATTCTGTAATAGAGATATGTTGAAAGAGCTTCAGAAAATATAGTATCAAATTCTCGTTCGTTAACGATGTACACAATACTGGATGGTCAAAGATGATTCCCAACAAACACTTTACGGTTTCTTCTTTCCGGATGCAACAGAATGTAAAAAGTAACAATTAAAAATTATCCTTAAGACAATGTAAAGTTATTTGTACGTATTAATACATGTATAATGAGGAAATATACGACCTCATGTTTGGAAAACACATACTACATTACAATTTAACAATACATACTAATTTAACATATTATTCCAAGTGTTTAAAGCTACAATTTCCTCATCTTCACGATACATTTACTAACCAAAATGTAAACCGGTACTAAAGGTTACAAGGGTTACTGATAAACACACGCAGGAACCATTAAATTCACCCAAAAATATCCCTTGAAATTCCGTCCGAAAATTGCAAACTCCCAACTTTCTTTCACTACCAAAACCTTCTATAGAACGTTATCACTCCATAGACACGACACAAGCGACACCCGGTGATTGATATTAATGGTTGCCGGTGTGTAACCGGCCTTATCTCGTTTTGTACTACATAAATCTGAACCTTTTCATAAAGTGGGTCGAATGGAAAATAGTTAGTAGTTTTAAAGAGGTCGGTCAAGTTTGTTTCCAAGTGTTTGCACAAATCCAGTGTTTGGTACGCCCACCAAAATAACATCTCAAACTTTAGCTTAGAATATTTTTATCGATAACGGAACAAACACTTGATTTACTTAAACTTGGAATGCTTTTCGTGAATTTCACTTTTTCTTTTATTTTGCCCGCTTATCATATGTGAAGTTTAAATAAATATTTTTCGGACATCTAACACACAACACCATCTAGTCCTAAGTAAGCAGAGCTTTTGTTATGGATACTAGACAACTGATATAAATACTTATTTACCTTTTTTGTAAATACATGCATATTATACATAGAAAACACCCAAACTTCGAAACAAATATTTGAAGATCACATAAACATTTGGTCCTACCTAGGCTTTGAATCCGAGACCTCAAGCACAGCAGTCGCATTCACTACTACTGCGCCTCCGAGGCAGTCGAAAGTTTATATAAAATAGAAGTTTTATTGTCATAATTCGTAGATATTTTATAAATAAATCTTAAAATATATCCCACCAAGATAATGACTTCTATCTAAAAATGCAAATTTATTTAACGACACCAAAAGCACAAAATGACGTACGTACGCAAGAGATAGGTAACTCTACCGAGGTATGGAACCACACATGGTAATCCGTCGCCACTCCCCATTACTTTTACAAGTGCTAAAAATCTCGCTATACGGTTTCAGCCTCCGCATAATATATTCCTCAAAAAAATATCGCATCAAGAACATAAGAAGACTGCCTCTACTTTTGTACCTTAATTTTCCTTTAGTTAGGTAAACTATTCTTGAATCAAATCACAATCCAGTCTTCTATTTGGAAACTGATTCCGTTCAGCAGGCGACATAACATCCAGAGTTATTGCATCCCACTTCCTCTTATATACATATATATAAGGAAATTTCTTAGTAGTTGTGTAGATAGCAATATATTAAGGCGGTGCACCAGAGGCGTTTCCGATACAAGACAATATATTACAGAGCTCAACTACCGAAACGGAGCTGTTCTTGTCCTACTGTAAACAAATAACATACCTATAACAATATGTGTAATATAATAAAATAGGTTTCATTAAACATTTACAACAGTGTAGCTACGTGTATAAAGAAAACTAACTTTCAAATTTAAATGCGTAATCACTGCTTATTTAATAAACTAAAATTGACTATTTTCAGTATCAAGATTGGTAACTGGATGGCCTCGCTCGTTATTTTTATTTTTTTTAAGAGTGAGTCCTAGTCAGGTCGATATATCGCGATATATATATAGAATTCATTGGAGCCGTTTCTGACATTCAGAGTATATAAAAATATATTCAAGAGTTGCATGTTTAAAGTAATTAGACAAAAATTTCGTAGTTATCGATAGATTCTCCTTCTCTTCTGGAAGACAAAAGAGTTTCTTCAGCAAGAACTTCTTTTGGCTAATGAGATTACCTATTATATTAGGTCTTTACCTATGAAATTGCCGTTTTGTATGCAATAAGTGAAAGTACTTATTTTTTCAAACTTTTTTATTTCTGTTATTCGAAGTAATCACCCATGCAATCGACGCATCTTTGCCAACGCATTGGCAGTTTATTGATGCCCTTCTTGTAAAAATCAGCTGGACGGGAGGCAACAAACTCTTCAAAGGCATTTTGTACTGCCTCTCGGGAATTGTATTTTTTACCCACTAAAAAGTTGTTTAAATTTTGGAAAAAGTAATAGTCGGTAGGTGCAAGGTCTGGTGAGTATGGCGGATGAGGGAGAGCTTCCAACCCCAGCTCTTGCAGCTTGGAGACTGTCTGTTGCGCAGTATGGGGTCGCGCGTTGTCGTGAAGGAGCAGTGGGGACGACCGATTGACCAAAGCTGGTTGCAGATGTGCAAGCTTCTCCATCATTCTCTCCAGTTATTCACAGTACACATCTGCATTAATGCTCATGCCGTTTTGTAAAAGGCTGTGGTGAATCACACCCGCACTAGACCACCAAACAGTGACCATCACCTTTTTAGGGGTCATTTTTGGCTTAGGGCATTGTTTTGGTGCTGAACCAGGGTCTAACCAACTTGCTGAGCGCTTTCGATTGTCGAACAGAATCCATTTTTCGTCGCACGTAACTATTCGTTTCAAAATTCCTTCATTTCTTTGCCTGTTGAGCAGCGAAAGGCAGGTCTCGACGCGTACGTTGCGCTGGCGATCGTTAAGGTCGTGGGGCACCCATCTATCAAGCTTTTTTACCTTGCCAATTTGTCGCAAATGGATCAATATTGTTTTTATGCTTACATTAAAAGCTGCTGCTAGCTCAGCTGTAGATTGAGTTTCGTCAGCTTCCACAATCACCTTTAATTCATTATTGTTAACCAAAGTCTCCGGACGACCACGAGCTTCATTTTTCAAGTCAAAATTTCCAGAACGGAACCGGGAAAACCAATAAAGGGTTGTGCGTTCGTTTGTACAGTTCTCTCCGTAAACGTTTTTGATGTTACGTGCCGTTTGTGTCGCGTTGGTGCCACGACGGAACTCATATTCCATAATTACACGAATTTTTAAAGTATCCATTATGACGAAAAATGTTCAAATGTAATGAAAATACAACGCAAATAAAAAAACCAAAGACTGAGTTTGTAAATAGAATGTCATGGTTTTAAAACAAAATTAATTTGAATTTAGAATACAGAGCCATTACAAACTTTTTTTTATTTGAAATGACCAGTACTGAAGAAACGCAATTTCATAGGTAAAGACCTATTATAAACATCATAAAATTAAGACAAAACCTAATTAGACTCACAAAACTTAACTAATCAATACAAATAATTATTACTCCATTAAATTTCTCTTCTCCCCAAAATTAGACACCACGGCAGTTTGTAGGGTGACTACTTAAACCACCGATTGTGTACTAAATTATTAATTTACTGTTCCGCATTTAAACCGGCTTTGATTCGGATATAAAGGAGCTCGTCGACTAGGCGCCAACGTTCCTTTGACCTCTAAGTTTTGCTATTCACATTCGCTCTCAGTTCGAAATACCCACAAATCTTCGGAAACAAACAAGTAATGGGCTCGCACACTGAATAGGATAGCTTTATTGCAAAAATACGATCAGCCTGATTGTATTTCCGTAACGGTATTCTGTAATTATTTCTTGTTTATTGTTATTTACGTATTAATGAGGAGGGCAAATGTCTTGATGGGGAGGATTAAAATCTTACTGAAATTGTTATTCGTTTGGGACAATGATTTGATTTTCATTATTGCCATCGCTAATGGGGATAGCTTTCCCATTGTTTATGAGACTGTTACATCTCCCATAGCAATATCATAATCTCAATAATATTCACATTTTAAATGTGTTTATTGGCGTTGAACTGCGAACTTAAATGGGTATATTTTTAAATTCAATTGATTATTTTCACACTTTAATAATAACCAAAATGAATGCACAGATATTCTCGAAAGTAAAGAAATTTGCTCATAAATTAGGTGCCATTAAGCTGATATATCTTTTTATGTAACTTGTATTTACTGGTGTACAATATTTTTTTTTATTATATAATTCTTTTCTACCTTTTACACAGTGTTCAAGTTTCGAGATTTTTGTTTTAGTTTCAAGTTGATATGTTTTACAAACCGAAATCGTAATTATGTAATCATTCTCCTCATTTCACTAAAATTCCTCTAGAAATAGTAATGCTACGTTCGCTTAACAGTTAGTATTGTTACTAGTAAGGGTCTAATTGGGTACAAAAAGGGTGATCCCGCGCAATTAACACGGAACCAATCTAATGGCTCGGAAGTTTTGTAGCGACCACTAATTACTGACCGACCAGATTTGGTACAAAATAGAAACGACGGCGGATATGAAATGGGTATTTCATAACTACCTCTTTCATTTCCTCTAATCATGTTTGCCACTTTTTAAATACACATCATTATCATCATAAACCTTACACATTCACGTAGGCCTCTCTGTAAAAAGGAAATTTTAGCCTACTATAGCACACTGGCCAGAAAAGTTCTTAATATAGGAATTTAAATCACCATTTCATCTAAATGAATGGTAGAACTTTTTTTCTGAGTTTTACATATTTCCTTACAATATTTTCTGCCTTTTTGAAATCAGTAAATTGAAACGTTTATTGAATATATGACGTTAAATACTGATATAAATATGTATATTTTTCTAGTTTTTGCTATTGTTACTACTAATAAACTCTTCCAGAAAAGGAACGTTCTGAATAAATAACTTGTACTTTTCTTTTCCTACGCCGAATAAATTCTTTGTAAATACTAAAAGGTGAGTCGATTTTACAACTGATTTTAGAAATCGCCTTTCACGAAATCATCTTAAAACGAATGGCTTTCGCATCATTAAGCACAAATTGATCGCTCTACGCTCATATTTTACACAACGTTATTAAAATTTCCACGCCAATGAAAATATATTTAGGGCTAAACTTTGCTTCGCTTTCAAGTTATCCGACACTGAATAAAAAATTCATGGTAATAGTATTGTTAAAGACAATTCAGTATTTGATTAACATTTAACCTTTCGTTTGCCATGATCTGGAATAATTTTAATTATTATGAATACGAACGGGAATTAGCGCGATTACTTTTTACCATGATGAGACGGGCCACGATATAGTCAGCCTAAATAAATTCCAACTTGGTTGAATTGCTTTAATATATATTATAAATACCGTGGACCGGAGTTGGTTAAATAAATATACAAATGGCTTTTGTTGTAAAACGGCACTTATTTGCTATAAAACTATTTATAAGTTTAAGTACCTTTTTTATTCCGACGGTTTGAACGGGCTATATAGCTCTTAAAAGGAATAATTTTTTCCCGTTTTTGCAACATTTTTCATTAATCTCTGCTTCTTCTGCAGCAGCGCAGCGTGTCAGGCTAAGCTTTCCTCAATATCTACCAGTATTAGGTATGCTGAAAGAATTTTACAAATTAGACCAGTATTTCCAAAGATTAGCGCGTTTAACCAAACAAATATACAAACTCTTCAGCCCTATAATATTAGTGTATGTGTGCATGCTATAATATATATATGTAGATGTATTACCATTATACATTTATATATCAGAAATGTATGTGTAAACGGCTGGATTATTGTTAAATGCAAACTTTTACAAGCTATTTTGAAATGGATCAAAATGTATTGTACAGACAGAAATAATAATAAAATATCATTATTTAACTTAATAAAAATAAGAAACAGCAGTTTAGCATTTTATATATTATCTGTAAAAAATAATTACAATCAGATTTTACTAAAAATGGCGGTTCATTGGTCTGGTAAAAAAGAAAGATAAACCAGACGTATCAGCTTCTCAGCGGGTATTTCAATTAGATTCACCATTATCTTGTGAAACATCTTGGACCCTAAGAGGGGTAGCTGTGGCGAGTCTGCGATATTTTGGCGAGATAAAGGACCTTTGGTGTAATACGTGAGCGTGATATAAGTCATGTTCGTAGCATTAATCTTTTGAGTTAATTAGTTGTATGACTTATGTATAATATAAATATAAATAACACAATATAATATAATAGTAATATCAACCTAAGATATTCCAGACACGGTCATTTGATTTCAACATAATTTTTAAATTAGGTACTAAGTGATATTTTAGATCAGTTACACTCGTACTTAAAACAACTTGTAATGCTTATCACAGATTTATTTATAATGTAAAAGAATCAAACTCATTATTATATTGTATTTCCATTATGTGTTGTACTGGGAACGTCTGACTAAATGAGTATCTTCGTTTTTTATTGCTGAGCGGATCAGCAGTCTATTTAACTAGCTGTGAAACCCACAGGTTCAGTTTGGAAGTTACAACACGAGTTCATTGTTTCACTTTTTGGTTAAGTAAATAGTTATTAATAAAAATGGAAAGTAAACATGAAATAAAGAAAGAATATTCTTAATGTATCAGAATCAGGCGCACATCTACAAATCAATAATAACTTATATTAATAGTCTTTTTACCCGACTACGGCAAATCCAAAAGAGGTATAACAGTTTATTTCTACAACTATATTGCTAAATATTTTTCAAAAGAAAATATTTTTAAACTCCGAAAGTTTGAGTGTTTTCTATTTATAATATCTATGTTCAACCTTTTCAGACATGACCCCCGTGGTTAATATTTTTTGTGAAGATTGTGCTGGGCCCATAGTTCAGGCCTTAGGCGACATGTGACCGTGATACGCGGCTTAAATTAAGTTAAGTAAATGTCTACTCACCCACCCAGTGGATACAGCTAAAAGTCAATCACGTTAGAGTTACAAGATAGAAAAAGAACTAAAATTACTGCGTAGAGAATCTAGTCTAGAGTAACCTATAAACTTCCGTGCTATTCTTCCCTGCCATCCAACAATGCCAGCGAGTCTTCAAATTTTTTCGCATCCGAATCGGCGTTCCACGTGGAAACTAGATGGCCAATGCGGCACAATTTTAGGTAGTGTAGCGTGAGAGCGCGTGTGAGCTATTTATGATGAGCAAACGTTTCCAACGCTCCAAAGCTCTCATCAAACAAATATCCAATAAATTGCACGCGGGCGATATTCAAAACAAGAGGCGACGCGCCATGACACTAAGATAATTTTGATATAAGTCAAATGACATTATACTCGATTATACTATGAACGGGATGAAACAATGAATTTATTTCCAATCTATTAATATCAGTTGTCTAATACCCATAGTACAAGCTTTACTTAGTTTGGGACTAGAAGGTGTTGTGTGAATATGGTAGAATATTACATTAATAAATTACACCTTTAAAGTTTTTCCCAAAATAAAAATGATATTTTCTTCATTCGAATTTGAGATTAAAATATATTATGAACAAGCACGTAATAAGTACGCCAGCGCGCCATTTAATATTTAGTTTTAGCTAAAAGTTTCCTCTAAGAAGCACATAAACCTTTGGTAGTAAGTTTACAACGTCTTTTACACTCGACCGAGCGGAGAGAATTTCTTTGAGGACTCAAAATGGCGACTAGTTTTATTATTTCCTATACTTCGTGTTTCTTTCGTACGAGCTTGTTTAGCGGTAGTTTCTTAGCTGAAATATTTTCTTGTATACGTTCTGCGTGTATACTTAAACTGACAAAATCGGTATCATGAAAATAAAGTAGGAATATAATGTAAGTATATTTGTTTGACTTGTGTAGGTATTTTCAAAAAGTACATCCGCCATTTTTATATTCTGCTTAGAGTGAAATAAAGAAATATGGTTAAAGAAGCAAGGAGGTAAGTCCGTTACATGATTTAACAACTAAAGGGACAGGCTTCCTTGGAATACTTTTGTCACCCAGAATTGGTTGGTTGATCTTCCACTAGCCTTATTGATTAAATTTAAGGCAATGAACGAAACGAGTTAAAATCAGTTTTTTTTTGAAATTGGATCCTTCTTGTCAATGTCAATGGTTTATCCATGCCGCACGTTACATATTAACAAACTCATTCCATTAATTTTAACAATTTTTGTAAAAACATTCAGTACAAAAGAGAAAGAGGCCGAAGGTAGCATTTTTTCATGTTTCGTGGTAGCCATCTCTGTAAATATTTCACTCACGCTGATAGGGGCTCGTAACTCAGCTTTGACAAATTGAAAAATTCAACACAAAGGCTCTGTGGAGTTTAAATTTTCCTTTGACAGCTAACTTTAGCGTGCCACGAGTATACGACCTAGCTAGATACTCTGCGCTTCACTTGCAAAATATTTTAATAATAAAGCCTTTTGGATCTTGCTGTTTTTAACAAAAAGGGGTAGGTACAAATAGCTGAGTAATGTCACATACTTTGCCAAAATAATTCAACCTCTTCGTATTTAATAGCTAAGCTGTCAGTGGAACAATCGCTACTCCTCATTGTTCTCTGCGATCTATTTGACCTTTTGATGCACCACAACTTCCATTCTCTCCTTCACTTGCTGTATCTATATTACTGGTCACCTGATGGTAATTGACTACCCCATGAATACCTGCACCTTATATGTCAAAGTGTTCTTTCTCTCCCTCTGCCCAGAATCATCGGGCTTGGACTGCAGCAACCTTAGTCACTCGGTAACAAGTAAAGAAAGTCACTCTGGTCGAGACTGGCTCATTTGATCATACTATATTTATATATTTAACTAGCTTAAAGATATCCATTTTCTAAAATATTAATATTCAGCGTTATATGTTATTAAAAATGTAAAATGTAATAACCTCGTTTTATTTATAGGTCCATCATTCATCAGTGAACTATTAAACACCGTCGATATGATAATCATGTGATGTTAAAAAGGTTCAATCTGGTTAACAATAAATCAAAATGTTGTGATTTTTCAAAACAAAATTGTATTGAGCGCCAGAAGAATTCTATTACTAAATACTAAAAGTTAAACTAAGAGCTTGTAGTTTAGTAATAAATGGACGTTTCTAGCTGAAGTCTCAGCATTTATCTTATCTTGTTTTAATCTCTTCAGTGACTGTCAGGAATGTCCTAACTTGTGACTTTAAGTAGCAAAGGCGCTCCACCCATGTCTAAGGTTCTTCACACACTATTGCAAGACGCGTCACTGAATCCACATACGAAGATTTTTAAATTGACAATATTATTTAAAAGAAACTTTCTTATTTATGAAACATGTGATGTATGCACATAATGTTAGGAATATGAGGTATCAAGGCTATCGACGTATTTGTATTTTCCGCGCTCTATGCGTTTTTTGTAAGACATGGTTAATCTAATACGATACACAATATCAATCAAAATATATTCATATTATCTAACGTCAATTATTTAATGTACATATACTAGTAACTTATTATAAGCAGATTTTATTTAAATATAATTTCCGCATTAGGAATTTGCATCCTGCGTGTTACGGGGAAGATTCGGGATACTTGGGAGAATGAAACAATTGGACGAGTTTCTACTGACGAGATCTAAAGTATATTGAAAAAATATATACTGTTACTTAAAAATACATCGGTGAGAGTGATCGATGACACAGAAACAATTATTTCTATCAAACGCGGTATTCTCAACCAAACTCACATGAATCACAAAAGTCTTTTCCCATTTGATATTTGAACCTTGGAACATTTAGTGCTGTAGAAAACAGTGTGTCGACCTCTTAAACTACGAGGCCAACATGCAATCGATAGCCCAGTGATAGCGGTAGTATGTTCCATGTTTTGCATTTTTTCTGTCCGATAGTTTTACCAAGAAAATTTTTCACATTATTTCTCTTCACTAAATCCTAATCTGCAATTAAAACGCCTTCTCTTCCAATAAGCGCACTGCCAAAGGCTGCAGAAAGGAGAATCTCAGCAAAGTAAATATTTGGCGAAGTAATTAGCGAGTTGTACATCCTCCAAGTGCCTTGGTAGGGTCCGACACTGGGTATTTGTACGAAGGAATTTTACCCCGCTTATTAATTAAGTACCAAACTATGAGCCACGTTGTTTTGTGGAATAACTGTTGTAGTTTGATGTTGGTACGCCTATTCATATTTACTTTAAACTCACTGACAATGCTTGTGTTTATTTATACGACAAAATACCTGATAAGGACGTCTTTACGACAATAACTCTTCCGTTTCGTTTGTACGAAAAAAAACCTGTTTATTTATTTTTTTATGCTGCTTGCCTGATGGAAAGAGCTAAGAGTAGTGGTCACCATACTCGTTGCGAATGCAGACAATGCAACAATACAGCATAGTGACCCACACCATGGCGGCCTAGTGATGCTTTTGCATCATCGTGCCTCCGGTCTCGCACTCACCAACGAAACACGACAGCACGTACGCTGTCATTTTACGGTGATCTTCTGTGCCAGGGTAGTACCGTCCCGATACTGCCCTCGGACAGTAAATCTCATTGTAAAGTTTCCGTTTGAAATTTATGCATCGTCAGAAATATGCAGTTTTGAACAGAGCAATGCCATGGCCTCATAGAAAACCTAATGGAATTTTACATATAAATTAGAAGTATATGAGATTACATTCGGTACATAATGGTACATTTTTTTATTTTTTTTTTATTTACTATAACATACACTATCATTACGGATTACATCCAATGCAATAGTGTCGGATAAAAAATTTATATGATACAAACAATTGTAATAATAAGTTTTATGTAATGTAATGTATGTATATGTGTAAATATAAGTTCTTACTAAGAACTTATATTTTATTATGGCACTAGCTGAGCCCCGCGGCGTTACCCGCGGTACAACAGTAACCCTGGGTAAAGCCGCAGGGCAACGCTAGTCTAAAAAAACTATCCTAAGTTACTTCTTGTATCATCAGTCATTTGCCAGTGAAAATCCCTCCAAAATCGGTTTAGCCGTTACAGAGATTAGCCGGATCAAACAGACAGATAGGCAGACAGAGAGAGAAAAAAAGATATATGTATCGTGTAAAAATGCATTAAGTGAAAAGCGGTTTTTTAATATAGATTATGGTTGGTCAAGGCCAGATCCCTTGCCGAAACGAGTTAAAACATTTCCAATTTTTTTATGAAATCCTAGTTTTCAAATCCAAATCTGACATTTCCCTCGGGAAACCTCACTAATTCCTGTCAGACCCGATAATCCTCACGTGACGTCACGGACCTCAAATCCCTAAACAGCAGTCTCAATAGACGCAATACATCATATTTAGCTCGGTACCGTCGCGCCGATCAATCAGTACTGGCTGTCACACCGCCATTACTCAATTAAGAACGCCTGATGGATGAAGGGACAGTTGAAACTGTAGATATTGTGATGCGAACTGTGAATGTGGTTTGCGTGTTAACAAACGTTGCTATTTTTGAATATCCAAATGAATTGTTTTACTTTAAGTGAAAATTTATCAACGTCTGTTATGTGCACTGGATGCGCGTGCACTAGTGGCTATATATATATATATATACTAGATATATAAATATAAACTAGCTGACCCACGCAACCTCGTTTGCGTCTTATATTGCCCGTGGCGTGAAAAATTTCCCCCGTTTTTAAAACATTCTTCATTGGTGCTCCGCTCCTATTAGTAGTAGCGTGATGATATGTAGCCTATAGCCTTCCTCGATAAATGGATAGTCCATTCCTAACACCGAAAGAATTTTTCAAATCGGACCAGTGGTTCCTGAGATTAGCCGGAACAAACAGACAGACAGACAGACAGACAAGACAAAAATTTTAAAAATATATATTTTGGTATGTGTACCGTATATACATTCATATGCATGTAGTAGAAAGCGGTTATTTTAATATCACAAACAGACACTCCAATTTTATTTATTTGTATAGATATCAAAATATACTACAGTATTAGTTGGCTCAAGCGTTATCACGTGACCATGCAGATGACGATTAACATGAATTTACTCATATTTACTAAAGTTTTTACTTCAGAAAATATATATTTTTATATCTTAATAGTATTAATTAATATGAGGTATTAAACTTTCAGTATGTTTATAAATGTACCGCTAATTTGATACTATTAAGCAATTGTAATCGTGACCAGGTAAACGATTTATATTAAAGGGTTTATTACAATATACGGTTACGACACGAGTATACTGAATATATTGATATGAGTTAATGCTGCGACAAAATAGTATTTTAGAAAGCCACTGAACTGGAAGTAAAGATGTTCATGACTCAATCCCTAAATATAGTTTTTGGATCACCAAAGGTTTTAAAACCAAATTCGGTAAGAGGTTTTTTTTTAAAGACAACTCCCGCACTAGGAATAATTCCTGTGTCGCGGGGGACTTTACAAACATACATGAAACGGACACAAAGAACACCCAGACTTAGAACAACAATTTGTGGTATGTGAAAACACACAAAGTGTTATTCCATGTGGGATTTGAACCCACAACACTTGGCGAAGTAGGGAACGGCGTGGCGACCGCTTAACCACTAGGCCAAACGTGCAGTTAAATTTAAAATTATATCAATAAGCGTATGATTTATATGATATTTCTGAACTTTCGTAAGCGCATTTTATTAAGCACGATCTAAGAAACACAAGGATCTCATTCTTATATCTGCATGGGGAAGCAAGAAGATATCACTCTCCTATGAACCTGTCTCTTTGTTACTCCAATCGGATTACAAGTCGTGTCGGCATCGTTATAAGTAAACATTTTAAGTATGTTTGTGTAAAACATGCTAAGTAAACACTATGTTATGTTAACGTACTATGTAAGGGCTATAAATAAGATGTTCGTGTACAAAACATTTACATAAAAGCAGGGTTTTTCGTGTAATGAACGTACATATTTCTTGTTTGTGCCACTCAAGGGCACGATCGACCTAATACCGTTTTACGAATAATGAGAAACATCATTTTTAGTGTGTTTACCTAAAGTCGTGTCTATGTAGCTTATTTTTTAGTAAATGTTATAAATTTTATCAAATACTAACTTTTGCCAGCAGCTCCGCGTATATTTCAGTTTTCGTACCTATGTCCTTTTACAAAAATCGAAGTATCTCCATGCCAAATTTTATTGAAATCAGTGCAGCCGTGAAAGTGTAACAGACAGACAGGCGAAAAATCATATGTTAATATTATAATCTACCGTAAAAGTTTTCATTATATGATCATCTTCTATCGACTTTCCCTTAAATTGACATTTATCTTTATACACTAATTGATTTGTTCAGAACTCTTTTTAATTCCAACATACTATATATTTCATAGGTTTCACTTTTGGTGGACATCCTTCGACTGCGATAATGACGCATTTTAAAAATTCACAGGTGAGAAACTGCCTTAAGTGAACAAAAATGTAACCTAGTTTTCTTACAACCATGATCGAATTCTTGAACAATACTTGTTGTTATAAATGTTGAGCAGGAATTCCAGTACATTACATTTAACTAATAGAAGCAGCGACCAAACACGATCCACTACAAATTAAAACACTAAAGAAGTATTAATTATTCAATATTCCTGGTGACTTTTGGCCTCTTTTAATAATATAGAATATGCGTTTATATCAGAATGGTAAGGACTACTTTTGTGAACGGAGTCTTAAATGAAGTGAAGTCAAAAAATTTCGGAGTTTTCTTCAATAACGATTTGGCATACTAATTTTGAAGCGGTGATAAGGCAAGCGCATTTTCGATATACATGACTAGATACGAGTATATTCTTAAAAACGGTCCCCTAATAATATAATAATAGAAGCAACAATATGTCTCTCGGGCAGGGCAGTCCGTGCCTTAGACAAATTGGGCCAATCATCCACACCTTCGCAAGGGTTTGATCAAATATTTGCCACTTCAGTTCTCTGCAGAACAATTTAATAACGATGTAACTTTTTAAAACGACTGTACCGCCAACTTTGACGAGTTGAGCGAGCATGGAGTTGGATTGAGTTTGTTGTGGGATCGAATAAGTTACCGTATAATTTTATTTTGTTTTTATATTAATAAATTGGTTTTACAAACGTTATTTTTATACAATATTTTTATGTTTCAGTATCTGTATTTTAGAAAAAGAAGGTAACATTTTACACGAAAGGTATTTCGTCGTGATGAAATTAATGATAATAAATACATAAAATGTGGATGACATGAAATGGGGACCGTCTTTCGAAAAAACAAAAAACGATCGTATTAAAATACCAGTTGTAATTTCTAAAGTATACACCCGTAGTCTCTATAGTTCTAAATTTAAATTCAGAAAGCATGAAGGTTGTTAGGTAGCCCAAGGCTAGCGGCTACCTGAATAATAGCGTTTCCGTGAATATATTACAAATTCATAACATTACTATAATAAATACTTTATGCTTTAGTAAAGCCAACATAGAATATACATTGCTTATCACCGCTACACGTTAAATAAAAATGTGTGGAATCCCAAACGGAAATTGTTATTTTTAAGGCATTCATTTCTGGAGGAAAACTAGTAAACTAATATTAGTAATGATAATTTATTCAACTAATAACAGCTTTAGATATAGGATACACCATTTTCAGGGACAGCTTAACAAACTAAATCTATAAAATTAAAAAATAAGATTAAAAAAAAACAAAATAAAGCATTATAGAGTGTAGGTAATCCTCCTTGTGTGTGCTATGTGTGTAGGAGGGTAAAAGTAAGTTTTACATAAGAGTTCATAAATAAATTACGCAGTCTCAGAATAGTGCAAATTATAAATATATACACTACTAGTTTTCTTTAAGCTCTCTAATATTCAAATCTAGTTTGCTAATGAATTTGACAATTATTTTATATAAATAAGGGTCACGGAGTTGAAAATAAGTATCTATTTGTGAATAGGTGTTTAAATCCCTTACTACTTAGAAAGGTTATATCTTTACGGCGCCTAGGGGCATTGGGGGTTATGGCAGTTGTATTAAAAATGCAGCTCGAATGTTGTTTTATAATAGTGAGCATGACAAACAGAGGGCGCATAAACATATTGATAATACCGACATAGTAGACTTGTTTGAAATATTTATAAAACTATTTATTACACACAAAAGACTGTCGGATTCTAAACTAGGGTATAGATGATACCGATATATGTAATCGTACTAGATTGCTGATTAACGTAGTAATAAAAAATAATAACAGATACAAAATAAATGATTAGAACTGAAGTGCCACTAGACCAATAAGCATGTAAAATCAAATAATTAATGATATTATACTAACCTTTATAACACTTTATGTCCAGAAAGTAAAATGCAGATACCAGACAGACATCAGTCGTACATTTTTATGGGATACACATATATTTGGTGATAAAACTGGAATATCTTACTCATGTCAAATATTATTCGAACTTTGCCGTACAAGAGCCAGGAGTCTACATAAAACTATTGTTGATCGCTTTTACTGGCGCTTAAAATCCTATAAAATTCCATTCTGTAACTAGTTTAACGACTTTTTAAAATTTTTATTGTGTTTTCTTTATTGCTTCGCACTATTTTTATTTTCATGACTTCCGTATACAGTGGTAGATATAATATTTCATTATTTGAATTTTTAAAGACTTCAAGTAATGTTAAGATTTAAACAGTAACACTTCTAAGAAAAAATCTTTTGTAAAAATAAAACAAAGTTAAAGTAAAACTTCTAAATTATTGTTATAGTATATCTCGTCTATAAAAAGTAGCCTAAGTTGCTCCTTATTACAATATCTATCTGCCTGTCAAAGTTCCGTTAAAATAGGTCCAGCCGTTCCAGAGATTAGCCGGAACAAACAAACAGACAGATATGCAGACAGGGAAAAAATGTACAAAAAAATTGGTATACGTATCGTGATACATAAGCATTTAGTAAATAGCGTCTATATTAAAATCATTTTATTTATTTGTATAGATTAGAAGCCCTTTATGATAAAACAAGTTTTGTTAGGGAGTAGTGTACACCGTAAAATCATTTTTGTTCACCGTATTAACCATTTAATTAAATACGCATTTATTACCCGCAACAAATGTTGACGGTTTTTATAACCCAACAATAAAAACTCAGTCATATTTTTAGTTTCGTGTACAATCTGATAATTCAATTACGCCTTTATTTCTAGACTGTGGCTGTTTCACGCAAAATTATGAAGAAAAAAACAAATATGGCCGCTCATACAATGTCAGTGTTCACGCTACGTTTAACTACAACGACGTTCTTACAAGTTTAACAGCAAATTAAGACGACAAAGAATAAAAATATACTGTTATAAAGATGTTGAATAGTTTTTAATATATTTTGTGTAACTTTTGTGAATTTGTTTGAGATAAACTCATAAATTATAAAGTTCGCAACACCAGAATCGTCACAAGTGTGTTGCCGGTCTTTGGGGGATGGCGAGAAGGATGGGAGGGGGGTTGAGGTACGGGCCTCTGGTATCCTCACTCATTCGGTGAAATACAGCGCAGGCACTGTTTCACACCGGTTTTCTGTGAAACCGTGGTCACTCCGGTCGAGCTAACCCATGCATATCGAAGCGTGGCTCTCCATGGGCGGCGGTAAACGCTTACCATCATGTGATACGTCTGCTCGTTTGTCTCCTATTCCATAAAAAAATGAACATGCCTTTAAAAAAAGTAATGCAAGTAGTGTAATATCGTATTTTATAAGTACCTTGAATGACCGAGCTTTGCTCAGCTTTTTTAGTAAATTTTCAAAAAATTAATTCTAGCTAAATCGATTTATCGCCCCCGAAACCCCTTGTATACTTTTTATAAAAAAGTTGGAGCGGTTTCCGAGATTCAGATTATATATATACAAGAGTTCTCGTTTAAAGGAATAAAATAATATACTCGTATATATTCGTATCTCCTTTCTAAAGAAAGGCCTATGTCGAGCAGTGTAATAATATATATAAGGCTGATGATGACGATGTGGGAATATACGAGTAGATATGAGTGTAATACAAACTATATACACCTATAATTTAGTGACAAAGAATCAAACAAAGAAATAAGAATAAAACTACAAGCGGCGTACCTCCTTCGTTAAAAAAAAACCGTTAAATAAAATTACAAATACGTTAACTGTATTTAAACGAGACTTTGATCTGTACTAATCAAGTCTCAGACTTGGCTTGGCACAATTACTTTCTTCATCTTATCCATTGTAAAGTCATTCGTCTTCAGGAATTTAATTATTTGGGGAGAAAAACTGCGAAGAGGGTGCAATGAAGAAAAAGACGAAACTGCACTTCAAAGCGAAGGTTTTATTTACTTTTAGTTAAATTCTAAATAAAAAGAATCTTTGATAAACTTTGAGTTCAAATATAAATGTATTAATATCAATTGTCTAGTACACATAGTACAAGCTCTGCTTAGTTTGGGACTATATGGTGTTGTCTTAAATATTTATTTACATGTAAGTACAATAATCAGTTCAAAACTAATATTTGGACTAAAAAGAAGTTTCTTAATAAACTGTTGATAACTGCAGCAGTAAAACTTTATCGTCTTGCTTTAATAATGTTAATTACTAGTTTAAAACAAATTAATTGGCAATAAAACCACACAATACAGTAATTAAAACTGTTTACGACCAACGGTGTTACTAGATTTTTTTATTAAAATCAGGTATTTAATATATCTTAAGCATTATATTTTTACTAATGTGTTTTCATAATTCTTTAAAATTATAAATACTAATATTATAAATTCAAAAGTAACTCTGTTAGTCTGTCAATCTGTCAGTTACACTTTCACGGCTTTTACGGTATACTTTGATTGCGAGGTCATAGGCGATAACCGACATACACGCGGGAGGAGACGCGGGCTCTCTTTTACCTTTATGTCTGAAATAGGTTTAATGATTTAGAAAACTTAAGAGATTAATTTATAAATTCGTTTTGTGTTACATGTCTGAAGCATTAATTTTCTATTCTTTCGCAGTCCCTTCTAAAAACTAAAAATAAATACATAACTTTACAAGATCCATTCACTTTCCTGTTACCTATTTTATTTTCTCTGTAAATTGTGCTCTAGTCTTCAGTTAACAACATGTCAATACGTCCACTTGTTAAGATTGATTAAAAGCGTTTTTATACCTTTACCACATCAAAATACAGGTCAATGGTGCAAGATAGTATGATGGCTACCGCTTATCACATTCGAATGATAGCTGGCCCTGACGTCTTCAAGGACCCTTAGTGGTATAAAGGAATCTTGATATTAGAACTGCCCTGTCCCTTATATTTAAAGATATAGCACTATTGAACGTTTGATTTTAACTTGAAGTTTTAGTCACAAAATTGTAGTTTAATTTAAAAAAATTAACGAATAATGCGTACATATTAAAATCAGAATTAAGTTATAAAAATCTAATATCAAGATAAAAGAAGCCAATCTAGAAAAAAATAATTAAAAATCTGATACACATAGAAAGCTCAAACACAATACACAAAACAAAGCTAATTATAGCATCTATACTATAATAATAAAGCTGAAGAGTTTGTTTGTTTGTTTGAACGCGCTAATCTCAGAAACCGCTGGTTCGATTTGAAAAATTCTTTCGGTGTTGGATAGTCCATTTATCAAGGAAGGCTATAGGCTACATATTATCATGCTACTACTAGAGCAACAATGAAGAATGTTTCAAAAACGGGGGAAAATTTTCAAGCTACGGGCAATATAAGACGCAAACGAGGTTGCGTGGGTCAGCTAGTTTTAAATAAATGTCCAAGTATTATTAATCGTGTGGTGACGAATTAAAAAGAGGTAGTGTCCCTTTTTCCATGATTGGTGTAAGAGTCGACTAAGGAAGCAAATTACGCAGGACAACATCACTGCAAAGAGAAGGAATACTTGTAATAAACCTTATATCAAACCGTCTGGCCAGGGTGATGTAGTAGGCCGTAACTACCTTTCTAAGGAAAAGCCTATGTCGAGCAGTGAACTGTTAAAGGTATTTGACGATATGATTAATAAATGTCGTTCAAATATTGTTAAGGCTTCTACACACATTACCGGTATAGGCTCTTACAAATCAAATCTTCAATAGTTAAAAAAGATACAAGTCTTGCCACTTTTATCGTGATTATTCATTTCTTCTGGGCAAGTATAAGATATTCATAATGATAATATTCCTGTCTTTGGAGCCCTAACCACCGGCTTCTTGGTCCCAGTACCCGAAGTTCGCTGGTCTACTATTACTACTACACTATCTATATTTAAAAATATAAATAATATGTTATAACGATTTTAACAAAGAGAATAATAATATTAATCACTTTATTGTACACCAGATTACTTACAAAGGTAATATAAAACTAGAAGGTACAATTGGCGGCCTTATCGCGCAAAGGCAATCTCTTCCAGGCAACCATTCATCTTGAATTTTTAAATCATTTTATAACTTCCGAGCTTTCTCTTCTCTTAGAATGATTACGTTTGTGTTTTGTTATTTTTAGTGGTTCATTTCTAAGTCACATGACAAACAAAGCTTCTAAAATATTATTAAAAGTTTCTGACTCTATATTATTTCTTGAATTTCTGTGGTGAAAATTACATTGAAGAAAATTATAAATTTAAATATTTGGTCATATCAAAGAATGTGTTCTGTTATTTATTGACTTTTCTTACTTGTTTATAAAAAAATAAACTTTAAGCCCTTTCATTTAATACACATATTAAGAGGATTGTTCAGAAATATGTACGACACCATTTTTTTTCGGCGCCCATTTTGAATTAAGAATAATACCGATTATACTCGTATATACTTGTATTGTCATCAGAATTAAAGGTATAGTCCACGGGCCCACGAACAAGGGATTTCAGTGATTGACAACAGGCTGAAAGTTTATCCACAGCTTCGTTTTGACGAGACACCCAACTTTTATTATTGGGCCAAATTCTGAAAGTGGAAGGAGAAAGCGGGATAGGGAGCGAAACACGTCGATTTGATGAGTGTCCCAAATTAAATAACAACAGTTTCTAAACATCAATACTTTGAGAAAATACGATGGAAAACTGAGAAAAACTTGTGGCATACAAATTGAATGGCACCTTCCGGGTGACCCCCAGCTCTAACATGTCAAAATGGTGACTTGAAAAAATTTATTAACAACAAGCTGATTTTTGTTTTGGGGCTTGCAAAATATATATATTTTATAAAAAATGCATCGGCATACAAATTTGTTGGTAATTTTTTTGAGACCTACACTCGAAAGTTGTCAAGATTATGTTAATCTTTTTTTGATTGACAACTGTATGCCACGAAAAAATTATGATTATTTGCTTAATTTTTAATCTAAATATAATAGTGACCTACAAAAAAAATGGAATTTTTGAGGTTAACCTACAAAACCAAAAAATGTAATCATTTAATATGTGCTCCGTACTTATGTCTTGTAACCACTGGTTTCATTTGTAATATATTAAACTAATGTTAAAAAAATGAAAACTTGTATTTTCAGTGTATTAATACACTACAGAACTTTAATAATAATGCAATGTGCAAACAGTGCATGAAAAGAATTAAACTTATAAATAATTTATGATAAATATTAAAAAATCAATCAATCCTCATCAGATTCGTCACTCGAGTCTTCACTATGTGTGATGTTATCGTCATCTTCAGAACTATCGGTATCATACTGTTCAGATTCTGTAAATTTTTATTTTTTTTATAAGTTTTATTTTCGGATGAAAACGTTCGTCCTTACGTGAAGAATTGCACAAGAAACACTCCATGATGACGATCACTTAACAGCTTCGAAAAGAGAGCTCGACTAAACTAAAAAGGTAAAATAGTCGTTAGAGCTGATGCTTAAAGGAAGTTGGGCGGGGATAGTGGGTCTTACGATTTTATACCTGAGGCAAAATCACACAGTTCAGCATATTATTATTTTTGATATTGATATTGAACTAAATTGAAATGTAATAAATGTTTTTTTATAAGGTACTGCAAAAAGATTATACTGAAAAAATTATCGCTACAAACATGTATTATTTGTATTTTAGGTAAATATTTTTAATTTGTTAATATAATAACTTAAAGATATTACTTTTAATTCGATTATAAATTATAGATTCAAATTATAGAGAAATTAAAAAACTTTAATTTATATTAATTTTAAAGTACCTACACGACTTATAAATATGCATTTTTCGAACTTAGAACTAATTTTTTTTATAGACGTTAACTGATTTTACGATTTGTTTTACAATACAATGATTTTTTCCTTACTTGACTATCACTTAAAAATTGTTGTTAACTGAATAATAAAATAAATAAGTAGTTCAATAGCTCAATCACTCGTTACAAGAAATTTCAACAAATTTTCATGCAATTCCCTTGTTTTTATTGCTGTAATTGTTTATATAATTAAGTAATTAAAAAAAAAACTTTCATTTTCATTAAATAAGCTGTAATATTGTATACGAATTTTCCATTTTAGCAATTTCAAACAAAAGCTGGCGAAACTTATGTACAGGACTTCGACATGATATGTTTTCAAGATTTAATTTGTTTGAAATTTCGAAAATTTCACTTGTAATTAATCGCTTTCATTTTTTTTGTATGCCAATAGTTTCATGGTGTTATACGTTTGATTCTTAACAGAAAAAAATAAAAAAGAAGTTGTTATTAATGAAAAAAAGATTAACATAATCTTGACAACTTTCGAGTGTAGGTCTCAAAAAAATTACCAACAAATTTGTATGCCGATGCATTTTTTATAAAATATATATATTTTGCAAGCCCCAAAACAAAAATCAGCTTGTTGTTAATAAATTTTTTCAAGTCACCATTTCGACATGTTAGAGCTGGGGGTCACCCGGAAGGTGCCATTCAATTTGTATGCCACAAGTTTTTCTCAGTTTTCCATCGTATTTTCTCAAAGTATTGATGTTTAGAAACTGTTGTTATTTAATTTGGGACACTCATCAAATCGACGTGTTTAGCTACCTATCCCGCTTTTTCCTTCCACTTTCAGAATTTGGCCCAATAATAAAAGTTGGGTGTCTCGTCAAAACGAAGCTGTGTATAAACTTTCAGCCTGTTGTCAATCACTGAAATCCCTTGTTTGTGGGCCCGTGGACTATACATTAAAAATATCAGCTCATAGGGAAGTCGGGAAGTGGATCAAATTTAATTTGCAAAATTTCACTACAGACAAACATCGGGACAGGTGACACTAAATAAGAGATTTTAATAAAAGTATTAGAAATATTGTCAGTAGTATAATTACTAATATGATGGCTTTGTTAATTGTATTTCTTTCTGTTTTAAAAGAAGCCTTCTGTTGTGAACAAATACAGCACTAGATACCCACACTTACTTCGAAAGTCATCGGTATTACAAATTGCTTGCAAATTGATACTTCCCGAGGCTTCCTCGGAAACAATTAGAGTTTCGACGCATTCTAATGAGGGTACCCTCCGTTTTAGCGATATGCGACCTTGCGAGGGGAGCCCGTAGATTTATAGACGATAGAGTAGGAAGTATTAACGAGTAAACAGTATAATAACTATGCATTGTTATTGCCTCAGTAATGTATTAAAGTTTAAAGTCTGTATAAACTACTAGGTACTATCAAAATAAGTGAACATAGATGAATGTGTGCATAACAGTACCAATGATTTTTAAAACAAATTTGGTTTCTAGTGGCCATTGTGTTTATTGTAATTAATTTAGATAGTTTAGTCTATTTGGTTAAAAATCGATATATTAATTTGGGCCTAACGCCGACATATTAATGATAACGCATGTCAAATACTGAATGTATACTTCGATGTTTACCCATTTCAATGGTTCTCCTATTCTATGTGGTAGAAGTCTATAAAGCTGAGGAGCTAGGGAAAGTACGTGCATAAATTGATTCTCAATATTTTATATGTTGAAAAGTATAGGTTACCATTTCGAGTTGTGTATATAATTTAGAAAATCGTCGTGTTTTGGTTTCTTAAATTTTTAATACATGCATATAAAGCTACGAGCCCTTTGGAAAATATTATGAATGACAATGTTATAACAATAATGTTTTAAAAAATCTGAAGCTTATAATAATTTTAGTTACTATCAACTAAAAATATTAATTTTATCACCCTTTGTAGACATTGTTCATACTAACCGACTTCAAAATAGGAGAAGGTTCTCAATTCGATCGTTTTTTTATGTTCGTTATCTCAAAACGACTGGGTGAACTGATTTCGATTATTTTTGTTTATCGAAAAGCTGGTGTTTCCTGTGTGGTCCCATTTAAATATGGTGCAGTTCTTAAAGTAGGTTTTATTTGGTAAAAAATTTAGTGTTTATTTTATGGCACAGAGTTAATAAACGACTACTTTAACTTTGCTTATTGTTTTAATTGCTTAATTATTTAACACTAAATTATGTATGATATATGGCTAAAATACATGCCTTAATCAATTGTGACGTATAAGCTACGCCGTAACCGCAAACACTACCAGTCTGTCAGGACTAAACGAAACTTGACAAAATTATATTTTTCACCACTTCAGTTTGTCGAAATTCGTCGCCATATGTATGTTCCAAGAAGTATCGTAATATCCTCCTGCGGTTTTGAATAATTAATGTATAAAGTTGTGTGTAAATATTGTATCTAACAACTAACTCTGTATCGTAGTCTAGGATTATTTATATATACAAGAAATAATAATATTTCCAAGATTATTTATAATGCTCACTAATAATGGATCGATTAAAAAAATACAACAGAGTTTAGAGCTCCATAGTCCTTACACATCAAGTACATCTAAATAGTAGTCTAAATAAAAATTATTTGAAATATTAATCATCACCAACCTTTGATAGCCCACTGGACAGAAGCCTCAAATAAAACTCTTTACGTAAATTCATTTGTCTCTGAAGTTAAGCTAATGAAACGTGATGTTATGTTTTGTTAAATAAATAATAGTTCAAAAACAACATTCTATTGTAGTCAGTACTACATACAAAGGGCGGAAATGACAGAAATTTTTCGAAAGATCGCAACTTCCTGCAAGTTGATTGTATGCATCCATGTGAAAGAGCGATTTTTTGTCCCGTACCTACACGGGGCGCAACAGAACTAGTCAAATGTCACAAGCTACGGGAGCATGAATTCATATGACTTTTTTATTTTGCTACGTCTACGAAGTTGCTACGCTGTAGATGACAGATGCTACACAGTGTAGCAATTTGAGATTTCCTTCAGGACGAGACGTTTCAACTTGTAAGAAATAAATAGTTCAGAAAATATATTTATCAAGGGCATACAAACAGAATAGTCTATCAAATACTTTATCAGCCAGTAGGCAAATATTGTCTTATAAAATATGCTTTTATAAAGGTTACAAATTAGATCATTTCTTATACTTTCTTAAAAAGTTTAAATCTACTGGGTTTACTAGATTTTATTGACTATGATATTCGGTGCAATTTTGTAACATATATAACAGGTCAAAATCTGTCCAAAAAGATACATTACGGTAAATAAGGGATTTTTCTATCCCACGTTTTCCTTACACGACTTATTGTTTGTCAAAGATCCTCATCATTACCGATGCACCCAAGTAAGTTGATCCTGATCTTGTTATATCAATCTTGCTTGACAACTTAATGGATTATATAAAACGTCTACGAGGGGACGAATGTAGACAAAAAAATCTAAGATTACTGTCGTACATGATACTGTAGACATTCCGAGATTCAAGACAACCGCGTGTACATTTTTTTATGATAATTGTTGACACTGTAGTTTTAAATCACATCTCTCCTTTAAGAGTTCCTAAACGATTTCAGTTTAATCATAACTTAGTGAGCCACAACTTGCTTTATAACTAAGCTGCTGTCTTTGAACTCTGCAATACTGAATGGATGATGAGGATGAGGAATGGGTATCTAAGCCCGTATTACCAAGTCTGTAAAAAAATTATTTATGGTAAATATTGGCAAGGATGTCAATTGATCGTTTAAAGTTTTTGTTTCTCTATAAATAAACTTTACATCCAGTTTAGATGTAAACTTCTAACTTTTTTTTTTATTTATTTTTATCTTTTTTTTACGTGTGGAAACCCCTTCGGGCCGTCACCCCGCCGGGGTTTGCGGCGGGGCGGTGTGTCGGAATCGAACCGACTAAAACCACACGGTGTGCCAACTCTGCACCTGAGAAGGAAGGGGTCCGGGAACTGCAGTTATTAACACGACCGGACCCATGTAAACTTCTAACCTAAATTAACCAAAAAATGTGGTGTAGAATTTTGTTGAGTTAAGTATGATACATAAAATAACATCATGTACTCTTGTAGACTAAGTTGTTTAAGTATGTTTTATTGAGAATACTTTGGTATTATTTACAAGAAGTGCTTTTTATCATCATCATTATCAACATCCTATCAAAGTTCACTAATGGCCACAGACCTCCCCAGTTGTATGCAATTTGGTTCGTTACAACATTGTATTTATTAAGTTAGTGTTATGTCATAGATTTGTATAGTATAAGAACCAAATAAACTTGTTTAAATTTTATTTTGATGTCACACTTTGTTAATGTTGTACTTTATGTTATAAAACGCATAATATATTTATATCTCATCTATATTTCATTAAATTACAAGATCTTTAACACATTAGTTAGTTAGTTAAATTCTCTAGAAAAATCAACTATTTCCTTATTTTTCTTCATTATCTTCTAATACATTGTACTCATTCGAGGCAAGATGTAATTTGTTTTGATGGCTATTGTGTCTGAAACTGCAACGCAGCCCTACAACCGTACAATGTCTTATTAAAAGAGAGCGTGCATTCATTTCGTGTGCGTTGAATCGTTCCCGCCCATGCTTTTAGAACGCGATCCCATACTCATAAATTCCCGGGATCGGTGAGAATGTGTCCGGGACTGCAGCGGGATGCGGCGACATGGCGCCAGAATGGATTTATATGCAAAATACGTTTTAAGATTGAAATAAAATAGAAATGCAATTCACAGTTCTATCACGATAGCAATGCGCTACATTGTTGAGTAGAATAGATTAATTGTATGTATTAACAAACGAAACCATTTCATTTAATTCGCTACGTTCATATTTTAATGATAAATTTTAATGTTTGTCATATTATTCATACGTCCCACTACAAAATTTCTGACTACATCTTTACATTTAACAAATATGTTGTTACCAAATATCGAGTAAGATTGAATGAAAAATAAAAAATAAAAATTCTCGCAATATTAGTAAATCCTGTGTAGTGTGGACTTAACGCACCATCAAGTGTTTTGGTGTGGGTTCAAATCTCACATGGAATAACACTTTGTGTGAACTGCAATTTTTTATTCTGAGTCTGGGTGTTCTTTGTGTTCGTTTCACAAACATACATGTGACTTTCAAATTTTGTGATAAATTTTAATGATAAAGTAGTGACCTAGTTGTTGGGGTTGTAATACCACATAAATGAGCAATGAAACATTTCAAGTAATAAAATATTTCAAAAACTACATCAATTGTATACTTCAAGTTTTGAAGTCAGAACACGCAATGACTATACAACATATAACGCCTTTCACCAAACAGGTTATATTAATAATAAAAAAACATACAAACTTGGGTTTCACGCATCAACGGAGAGGGTAGAGACTAAAAGTATTTATTATGTATGAGCCTTGGCTGTCAAAGGAGATGAAATTCAAATGAGCACAAATAATTTTTTATGCGTTTGATGTTTAACCCTCTAAAACTCTGTTATTCGGTAAAACGGGTTATTATCAACTAAATGCGGTGACGGTCAGTGTAGTGACCGTCGCGATAGCGGGAGCATAAGCGAGTGTAGGATTGATGAGTAAGTTTCTTTTTTTTTTATTTCTATTGAATAGGGGGCAAACGAGCAGACGTATCGCCTGATTGTAAGCGATTACCGCCGCCCATGGACACCCGCATAAGTGCGTTGCCGGCCTTTGAGGGATGGGGAAGGGGATGGGGGAAGGGGGAAGAGAAAGGGGATGGGGTATGGTCCTCCGGTATCCTCACTCACTCGGTGAAACACAGCGCAAGCGCTATTTCGCACTGGTTTTCTGTGAGGCTTGTCACTCCGGTCGAGCCCATTCATGCCGAAGCGTGGCTCTCCCACGATATGATATAGTGCCGAAGTATATAATTTGGTTTTCTTTTTGAATGATGTTTTAATCAGTCGCAGAGAGCCAGGAAAGCTCGCTATTTGATTTGACTGGTGAAGATGCTAGAGTTGACAATGACATGTCATATGTAATACATCATGAGCAATTAACGTAGCGTTTTGTCGTTACATGCAGCTAAATGTGCATCACGTGATACTACTATGTGTGTAGCTACTATTAGTATTATATTAGAACTAACCTTAGTCCCTCAGTGCAGTACCTGTATTATGGTAACCATATATATAATACCATATAGATATCGAACTTATGATTTCGGGCTTACCAATCAGGGTCTCTATCCACTCCATCAATAGGTCCTGGTTTCAAATGAAACAATTAGCATATTACTGAAACACTTATAGCGTCAAACAGTGCTATCTAAAAATATGTTTAAAAAAGCCCAGCTTTTGGAGGCCATACCTCCGCCTAAAAACTGTGTCCCTATCTTTCATTCAATAAGAATTTATTGACGTGAAAAGTTTTTATAGAACATCAACCGAGATATCTAATAAATATTTATGTATTTCTTTGAAGGGTTTAGTAAGCTTTTTGCCGCATTTTAGTTTGAATGTCGAATTGTTTTTCTTTTATAACATTAATTCAACATTTGGATTATGGAACGGATCAAAGTTCTACAAATAAATAAATTCAATGTTTTTAAACGTGTTTCATTCAAATACTACTACGACTAAAATCAAATTAGAGATTTTTAATAAAATATAGTAAGTATGAATGAAACAATGTCATTATATGGCTATATGACCGTAACTACTTCAAAGTATATTTGGAGTACTAGGATAAAGAATAAAGTTTTTTGTACTTCTATTGAAGCGTAAGAGAACGAGGAATGATGTGTTGCTGTGCTACCTGCCAATATCAGATTGATTGATTGAATTAAACAACTGCTTTTTCGTTAATCGTTGAAAACTTAAGTAATTCTAAACCGTATAGTGAAAGATTAAGAACACACATTATCACCACTCCTGTTCGTCCTATGCGTGTCGTAAAAGTCGACTAAGGAGTCAATGCAGCACAACAGTTTAGCGAAGAGGAGAAAAACTTGTCACTAATCCCAATAACAACTCGTCTGACCAGCATGATATAAGGAAATCCCCACGCCCAGCAGTAGACCATTGAAAGCTGTTGATGATAAATAAACTAAAAACTGTAACTTCAAATATTCCGGTAATATTGGAAAATAATTTGATATCTTCTTTCAGTCTTTTGAAATGCGCACTCGGTATCGCTCGATTCAATGACAATTGGCCAAAGTTGCCGACTCGATATTAACATAAAACATCAAAACTCGCATTAAAGTGTCCAAATTCGGTGCGCCTCCCTTGAAGCGTACCCCCTCACTCCTGCCTGCCGTGCTCATTGAAGCGGGGATAGCCTGCGACTGGTGCGTATAAGTTTTAACAGCAAGCGATTTTATAGGTCTTTGTAGCTATTTTTTGAAGGAATCATAAAAAAATATAAATGAGAAAATAATTGTATGGGTACACCAAGTAAATGTATAGAGCAAACAGAAGGTATAAAAGGTGAATCTCTGAACTTCCAAAATCAAATAGCTATTCTAATAATAGTCGCTTAAAAATTGCTAAGTCTTACTAGAAATATTAATCACATCAGTTATGTACCTATTATATTTTTATGCTTTACTATTGGTATTATAGCATAAGCAATTCAATTAATTATTCTTCCTTCTATTCTACCAAACAGGGGCACATCAACGTATAATCTTCATTCATCGCTATGTCGACTCTTGCTTCTTTTAAAATTCATTTGTTTATACTTCCTGTATTACAATTGCAACTGGCAGACTAACGTCGATAATGCCAGATGGTATTACTCGTATCTATCGGTCAAGCTTGAGGTGGTTCAATAAAATAAATGTCAAGCGCATATGTATAATAGAAATAAAAGAGAAATGAAGAAACTTTATCCTATAGATTTATATGTAAAAAACGCACCGCTTATGGCTTGCGCCGTATTATAACTATGCCTATATATTATTCAGCTACATCAAAATACTTGAACAATATAATAATTATCATTTATCGCTACAGGTTTTATGTAGTGGAAGAATCGTGGGGTACCTACCAACCCCAGTACAAGCCCGCGAAGTTACGGAAACATCACTAAAATAAGAAAACTGCGGGATCATCCTTCATAGTAATGTTTTAATTCCCTATTGTTTTGAAGCACGAAAGGAAATATGAACGCTTTTTGTTGCCATGAATTTTTCTTTTATCGTTCATTTCTTTTTTGTTTTATTTTTAAGACTGTTTTCTTTAACCATACATGTGCCAACTACTAATGAAGTCAAAATTCCTGATTATAGATTTTTATATTGTCAGGAAAATCATTTTTACCGAACTACAGCGAAGCTAAAAGTATATACATTATCGTATGACATGACGGAAAATATCATGCTGCATGTAATGTGATAATTCCTGGTTGATTTGGTATGACGATACCCTGATTGCGATAGTGATAGAACTGTTCAAAACAACAAGTTGTAAAATTAACTCCCAAGTTAGTTAAGTTAAGAAACCTTTTATTATGCTTTATCATATTGTTATTTGTTGTTATTTTTTTTATTATAAGTTTTTGTTGTCGACCGAGCATTTATGTAGCCATAATGGTAATCGTTACAGGCATCCAGAGGACAGGCTTGCATAGTGTGGGGCCACTGGGTACAACAATTACTGTGTTTCATTTGGCAATAAATTATTTTCATTTTTATTGAATTTTATAGTTTTATCAGTATGTTTGTATGTTCCACCTTAGCGTCTAAACAACTGATCCTATTTAAATGTATGAGATATTAATATATTCATAATAATGGCCTCGATGGAAATTTTATCAAAAAAATATACGTAATGGGGTATCAGCTCTTTAAACTTTATCTTGTGTGTATCATCTTAATGTAGTGGTTTTTGTAAACACTGGGGTATAAATAAAATATATGTATATATTAATATATAACATGAAATATTAGGACACTAAAAGCATTTAATGGTTGATTACCATCATCAACAAACCATAATATCATACTGCTGGGCTCGGGTCTTCTTAAAAAATAAGGTTAAGGCCATACGTCCCACGCTGGCCGAGTGCGGGTTGGGGTCAAGTGAGACGACGTTGTACCTACGTAATCGTAATTACGAACTTCCTTAGAAATTAATTGAAAGTGACACAAACATCATATTGATTGTTTTGTTACTTCTTTTACTTGAGTACAACAAAACTTTTAACTCACCTTACAATTTATGTTCCTTTAAAATTCACCAAACATTATTTTACAAACTGTTTTTCTGTAAATACCCTCTGTACAAACTCACAAGAATGTACTTAAAATCGTCAGAATCATCGTGATTGTGACCACTTAAGTGGTCTGACACGAAATGGCTCATTAAGGACCATTTACAGACGATTCCTGGCCATAAGTGCGTCTGGTTCCGCACAATACCTCATCAAGTGTGGATTAAGAGATCCACATTTCATGCCAAACATTCTACTGTAACAGATTTTATAGTTGGAGCGTAGTTGACACATTTTCGTACCTTCATCCTTTATTAGTTTTAAATTATACGTTTTATATGTTTCGTTGTAAAGACACTGTGACACTACCTAATGCCGATACAACAAGTCTATAAACTTACTTACACTTTTATCTGACTGCACGGTTGGCCGAGTGGTGTCAGCGGTCGCCATGCCGCTTGCTACTGCGCTAAGTGTCGTGGGTTCAAATCCCACGCGGTACCTACAACACTTTGTGTGATCCACGAATTGTTGTCACGAGTCTGGATGTTCTTTGTCTCCGTTTCATGTATGTTTGTAAAGTCCCCCACGACACAGGATGTTTATTCCTAATGTGGGAGTTGTCTTTTATAAAAAAAAAAAAAAAATCTTACTGAACATAGCGCTGTTCATGATGATGAGACCAAAGTTACAAAAAACGAATGTATGTACAACTGCAAGTTGTCTTCTTAAGAATATAAAAATGAATGCATTGAATATCTTGTGCTGTGTTAACTTTATTTTTTCTTAAAAGTGTAATAACGTCTCCTAAACTATACTATTAAATCTGTAATATAAATATCTGGTAGACGAGAAATCAAAATAGTGGAAAACAAGTGAGTCACAGTAGCATTATTTTTTCACTGTTGCAGCTTTGCGCTTAAATAGATGGACACAGTAATTACACAATATTGATTTCCAGAAACAAAACCTTTTTAATTGTATTCAGTAAAAACTGCGAAAAAAATGACACTGAAAAAGTATGAAACAAGTTTGAAAAGTCGTAGTCACGCGTTGTTAAATTGTTATGGTACGTTTCTATGTAACGTGTGACTACGGCTTTTCAAACTTGTTTCATACTTTTAAAGTTTACGTAGTTGGGTTTTAGTTTTTAATTTTGGTTATTTAAAATGTGTTAGTGCCTTTATAATATTAATTTCTTTACAAAGCATATTTTAAAATACAGTGTTTTTTTATGTAATAGGGGGCAAACGAGCAGACTTATCTCCTGATGGTAAGCGATTACCGCAGCCCGTAGACACCTGCAACACCAGAGGCGTAACAAGTGAGTTGCCGGCCTTTGAGGGTAAGGAGGGGGATGAGGGGACGGGTTGAGGTATGGGCCTTTGGTATTCTCACTCACTCCGTGAAACAAGCGTTGTTTCACACCGGTTTTCTGTGAGGCCGTGTTATAACTAAGGTTGAGACGGCCCATTCACGAAGCATGGCTCTCCCACGTACCACATAAATATATTTTCGGACATTTAACACACAACGCCATCTAGTCCTAAACTAAGCAGAGCTTGTACTATGGGTACTAGACAACTGATATGAATACATATATACTTTTTTTTTTGTAAATACCTACATATTATACATAGAAAACACCCAAACTCCGAAACAAATATTTGCAGATCATACAAACATTTGGTCCGACCCGGGAATCGAACCCAAGACCTCAAGCACAGCAGTCGCATACGCTACCACTGCGCCACCGAGGCAGTTAAAGTTAATTATTTAAATATCACAATTATCGAATAAATACGGACTAATTCATGAGCAAATGCTAATAAAATATATATTTTTGCAATGTACAAGTAACGCCCTTTCCAATGATACGAAACACGGCCTTTTATTTTAATTTATTTTTTAATAGAGTACTTTATGACAGCTAGAGGTCGCCACATTAGATTCAGAGACACGTCATGTAGCCTTTAACCAGCGTACGATCAAGACGTTTCTAACGCTACCTCTGTCTTGTCCTTTGGCTTTGCCGTAACCACGACAAGAGTTTCACGCTTTTTGTTCACCTAATAAGTGTTCAACGCGCCTAAAGAAGTTTTCTCTTCAAAAATTTAATTTAACTTTATTTAGAATATTTTTCATAGATATTTTTATATACGAAAAAGTACATAGTTCGTTTTTCGAAACTCAACTGAATGCTCATTTGTCTGAAAACAGCAAAGTGGCTGTACCATTCCGTTCCACGGAAGTGCACGTGACGAGAACAGAATCCGTCACTCATCACGACGCCCTTTGTCTCTTGATAGGGGGACCTCTTCCGGCGACGCGACGGATCGTAAACTTTATATGATGCTTTGTAAGAATTCGTATGAGTTCCGCTACAGTATATAGGAATATGTTGTTTCCTTCCCCACAATATGCAAAGAATATTTTGTGTTTTGTGTAGAAATATATATGTATAAGTATTATGGCAAGAAGAGAAGAGTTTGTTTGTTTGTTTGAACGCGCTAATCTCAGGAACAGCTGATCTGAATGGAAAAATTATTTCATTATTGGATAGTCCATTTATCGAGGAAGGCTAAAGGGTATATATCATCACGCTAAGATTAATAGGAGCAGAGCCCCAATGAAGAATGTTTAAAAAACGGGGAAAAATTATGACGCTACGGGCAATAGTAGACGGAAACGAGGTTGCGAGGGTCAGCTAGTATTAGAATAAAATTACATTTAATTATGGAAATAAATTAAAATATGTACTAGGAAATAATAAATTTGAATATTTTTATAGGTTATATTGTTATTACTTTTTTGAGTAAGAACTAAATTACATCTGAGCTAAGAGAGAACTACGTAAGAAGTAAATTATAGATATATTTTTATAGTTATAGATAGATATACTTAAATAACGCAAATATTACTATTTGTTTGTTTATTAGTTTTGTAGATAACTTATAGGATCACTATTTTATCTGATTATCTATTTTGTTCGTAAGCTCCGACCTACTAGACCGATTAAGTTATATTATCCTTTAGTCAAGAGTAGATCTAGGCTAAATACACCTCTCACAACAGCATCATTCTGTTTGCTGAGAACCATGGACATCTAATACACAACGCCATCTAGTCCCAAACTAAGCAGGGCTTGTGTTATGGGTACTAGACAACTGATATAAATACTTTTATACTTTTCTTTTTGTAAATACATACATATTATACATAGAAAACACCCAAACTCCGAACCAAATATTTGCAGATCATACAAACATTTGGTCCGACCCGAGAATCGAACCCGAGACCTCAAGTTTAGCAGTCGCATACGCTACCACTACGCCACCGAGGCAGTACCAAGGTAGTAAATAAAACTCAAAACTCTATAGCGAGGAACACTACTAGTAAAATCCAATGTTACTGTTTTGTTTTACTTTATTTTATTTCAATTTGTTTAGTACCTATTGTTCTTTCCCTTGTTCTTATATAAGATAAGGGATAAGGGAAGGGATACTACGTATAGGTAATACTATTATTATGTTGTTACTTATAGATTACTTAAAAATAAATAATGATAAAAGTATAGTTACGAACTCAATTAATCAGTATAATTCTCCTCACATTACTTAATAAATCAATCGCGAACATAACAAATTCATTTCAATAATTAAAACGCATCATATCAGTTTCGGTGCATTCTCTTATGGCGTTGATTTAATACGTGCGTATTGAGCAAGTGGTGCACTTTTAGCTAAAGTACTAGTGACACCGGTTGATGGGTGATTCGAACCAGTGGTTCTGTCAATCTCTTTTACATCCGAGGGGTGCGAAAGTGTATTGTCGTGTCGGGACCATAGGGGACGATGTGCGCTTAAACAAATACCCTCTGTAATGCGACACTCTGATTCTGACGTAAAATAAATATTCACACTTTGAGTTTATACACAAACTAAAAATCAGTTAAGTTTTGTATAGTTTAGAGCTATCGACTTACAAAACTACGAACTATTCTACACATTTAAATAAGTTTACAAAGAATAGTATTAATACTGTAATAGCTATTGTGACCTACAAATCTAAAAACATAGTTTATTTTCATTTTGGCAGCATACAATAGGTTTTTTTTTGCTAGTTTACAAACTGTAAACCACAAGTCACTTCAGTCTATAAAATAAGATCGTTTCACTTTGTATTTGAGCACGACAAACATCTTTGGATAATAGCAAAGGACATTAAATAACAAATATCTAGAGCACAGTTCAAGGTCGTTGTATTATTTGAATAAAATTCTTAAAACGTACGTAACAAAAAAATCTATCGTTTTCTCTTTACGCTTCTTATCACGACACTTTAAACTAAAGAGAATGTACAGTCTACACACAGATCTTAATTCAAATATTAATTAAAAGAATATTGACAAAAGGTTCTAAGAACAAAACGAAGTATCAAAAACATTAACTTAAAGATCAGATAAATTAGTAAAAATAAATAAATATTTTGGACATCTAACACACAACGCCATCTAGTCCCAAGCTAAACAGAGCTTGTGTTATGGTACTTGATTACTGATATAAATACTTGTATACTTTTTTTTGTAAATTCATACATATAATACATAGAAAACACCCAAACTTTGAAACAAATATTTGTAGGTCACACAAATACTTGGTCCAACCTAGGATTTGAACCCGAGACCTCAAGCACAGCAGTCGCATTTACTACCATTGCGCCACCGAGGCAGTCAAAAATATACAAATTTTCTTCATAACAAAAATAAGAAACTAAATTCGAAAATTGATAAAATAAAACTTGATCGAATCAGAAGCGCTTCGAAGACGCTTTTAAATGACGCTAAATAATAAATCGGCGTTCAACCCTTCAAGAAACTCTATGAACTTATTAATAAATACCCCAAACTCCGGCAAGCACTTACTTCGATTAAAAAAATATATTAACGAGTATAGAGTAAATATAAAGTTTTTCTTACTTTACGCCACTCACTGGATATTAAGAGGTTTTTAAATTTATTCACCCTTCGATTTTCGGCAGTTTCTTGGCGAAACTTGTGAGAAATTTCGAGCGATTAAAGCGTACGGGGTGAAGAAAGTTAAGGGTTGAAATTTACATAACGATCGTATGCGTTGTCTGGCAACATCTAACTCTGACAAAGTTTGTCTCGAATCGGTAATCATTTAACACTTTGAAGAAAAATATACGAGTACTAATATTGGACGCTTTTGTTTAAGATATTCTATGTGTTTTTATTTTTGAGAAGTTGGTTTTTTGGGAAAGAATTACTCTTTTTCTATCTAGTTACCAACGTTATAAATGCGAAAGTAGATGAGTCAACTTTCCCTCCTAAACTTTATCCGCTTTTAGCGTTTTAAGTTTATCAAAAACAATCATAAAAAGCGCTTCCGTTTATCATAAATAGCTCTTCAATTCCAAAATATTCTGTTCGCAAATCTTATTTGGTGTAAGCTGAAGTTAGCGGAACTTTTTTCTAAAAAACTCAATTGGTTCAAGCAAACTTCTATTTCTAAGCTATTGCTATCCGGTCTTTATAATTAGCTATTGGAAAACAACACAATCAAATTTAAAACTTTCCCTATATCAACCTCAGTCTCTAGCACGTCCATTTAAATAAATAAAAAATTGTACAAACATCTATTATTTTTTTTGTTTAAATGTAAGTGAACTTGTTTAAAATTGTTACTACATCGTCTTTTGTTTTATAACGTGGCAACCCGTATCGAATATTTATTTATGTAAGATTTATTTCACAGTCAACCCACAAACTGCGGTTCCCCAACAGATCACTTTGCATCATTCACGGCTCAGTGCCGTGATGAGCTGCGGTAAATAACTCAACGAAACAAAAGTACAACACTATTGAGCAAACGAGTGCGTTAAAAGGGCTATTTGTTATCTTTTGTGAGCTACATTACGTTACATTTGTTTAAACATGAGATATGAACTGAACTAAGGGGATTGATGGAGAAAACAATCACACACCTATATCGTATATCTATAGCAAAACGCTATTATCATTGATCTTTTGGTTAGTACCTAAACCTAACCAACAGTAATAGGCAGTCTTAATTAATGATTATAACTTTTGTGTTTTTTATGGAATAGCGGGCAAACGAGCAGGCTTATCACCTAAGATAAGATGGTAAGTCATTATTTACCGCCGCCTATGGACATCCTCAACACCAGAGGTGTCACAAGTGCGTTGCCGGCCTTTGAGGCATGAAGTGAGGGGTTGAGGTATGGGCCTCCAGTATCCTCACTAACTCGGTGAAACACAGCGTAGGCGCTGTTTCACACCTTTCTGTGCGGCCGTGTTATCGCTTCGGTCGAGCCGGCCCATTCATGCCGAAGTGTGGTTCTCCCATGGTGATAATGTATATGTTTGGTCATAATATATTTTTTACTTCTGTATTGGCAATCAAAGCGACAATGCTGCAAGTATAATGACCACCTTTCCACTGGAGGCGATCAGGGATGGGTTAAATCAGCTATAATTGTAAAAAAAATATTTATAGTACGTATATCTTCTATACAAATAAATAAAATTGGAGTGTCTGTTTGTAATACTAAAATAACCGCTTTCTACTACATGCATATGGGTGTATATACGGTACACATACCTAAATATATATTTTTAAAATTGTTGTCTGTCTGTATGAAAAACTCTTTCGGTGTTGGATAGTCCATTTATCGAGGAAGGCTATAGGCTATATATCATCACGCTACTACTAATTGGAGCGGAGCACAAATGAAAAATGTTTCAAAAACGGGGGAAAATTTACACGCTACGGGTAATATAAGACGCAAACGAGGTTGCGTGGGTCAGCTAGTTTAAAATAAATTTAAAATAGTACATAATTAGATGTTTTGTTAAAATATATCACCATCGGTCAAATACATCAGTGATTGCTGTCCCATTTCGAGGATGAAATTAGGGAACTCCTCCAAAAAAAGATTTTTTAACAGTTACTGTTTCGATAGACACGTTTGAATAGAGAACTTTTTCCTTTGTTTTAAACGGTTTTTTTAAACTAAAAAGTCGTGTGTACAAGCGGACTATTAGTATAAAACCTTTAAGAAGCTCAACAGCCGCCAGAGATAAGAGCTCGCAAACTGAGAGCCCTCCAATTAAAACCGGTACTCAGATGCACCACGTCACGACAGAGTTTTACTTAAGAGTTTGGTGTTCCGTTTTGTTTTATTTAGTTTCGTTTGATCGCTATGATATGTACTGAGAGTAGTAGTACTTTTTCTGGTTCTCCTGCTTCATTTAATACGGAGAATAAAAAAATATCGTTATTCTCGAAGGGTATTCACACTCTCCAATACAATTGAACTTAAAACTAAATTTCTGAAACAGAAAAAGCCGTAAAATATGCTACTTTTTGGTCGTCTATGTTATACTCGTATATTATGTTAATTCTATGAACTTTTGCAGACCAGTTGGGATAACAAATTAAAATTAAGATCGTACGCTGGAGTGTCAACACTTCCCGATTAACATTATCTTATATATTCTTCTGTAGGCACCTCACAAAATATTTTTTATTGTTATTTTAACTGTAATGTTAAATAATCCATACTTATAAATGAGAAAGTAACTCTGTCTGTCTGTCCTGCTTTCACGCCCGATTTCAATTAAATTAGGCATGGCTTTGATTCTTGAGGAAGGACATAGGGTCCTACTCTTTGCTGCGATAACGCGTGCAAATGCTAGTCTATACTAATATTATAAAGAAGTAAAGTTTGTGTGTTTGTTAAATTGTAGGGGGTAATCTCGGGATCTACTAAACCGATTTTAAAAATTCTTTCACCCATAGAAAGGCACATTATTGCTGAGTGTCATAGGCTATATTTTATTTTGGAAAAAAATAGGGTTCCGTAAGACATTTGGGTTTTTCGGACACAAGGTGTAAAAATCAACCAGAAAAGTTACTTATTTTGCGAAAATTTTCATGCTACGGGCTATATAATAATTTATAAAGATACTAGCTTCGCCTCGCGACGTTTCCTGTGATTATTGTCGTACCGCGGGTAGCACCGCGGGGTTCAGCTAGTATATTATAAATTTTAATACTACATTATGGTAACAGGTGATAATATGCTGTTGTAAAGTCACGAGTACGTTGGCAGTATAATCATTATTAGTTCTTTCTACATTAGTGAAAGAATCCCCTACAACTATACAAACGTTAGAAAATTTATCTTTACCAAGTTGGTCATCAGTTTAGTTTTCATACTACAGGGTCAGCATCGATTGGGACCAGACGACTTATGTGAAATGTGTGTGATTTCTATTATTATTATTAAATATAAATAAATATTTCGGACATCTATCACACAAGGCCATCCAGTCCCAAGCTAAGCAGAGCAGCTTGTTTTATGGGTACTACACAACTGATATAAATACATACATATTATACATAGAAAACACCAAAACTCCGAAACAAATATCTGCAGACTATACAAATATTTAGTCAGACCCGGGAATTGAACCCGAGACTTCAAACACAGCAGTTGCATACGCTACCACCGCGCCACGTAGTTTATATTATTATTAAAACCTTTCGATTCTACCGACCCATTTCTTTTTCTCTTACCTTATCGACATTAAGTGCTATATTTTCTCATTATATATAAGCTCTTTTGTATCACATAGTAGTCTGAAGTATCATTATTCCAAGTATGTTGTGTTGGTCCAAAGTAATATAGCAGTATAACAGTCTTAACAATACTACCCATTAATACTGGTAATAACAATATTTACAGTAAAACTATTTACTTACAATCCATTTACGAATATAAACCCAGCAACAAAATGTAATATTCTCTCTTTTTCCAACTCGAGCATTGCCAATATAAATAAATGCGTAATATCGAACTCGTATTTATTGGTAGCCAACGGATTGTTAATTCTTCGTTTCAATAAAAAAGAAATCGAAAACTGTTAACGGTACACATTAAGGGTTATATCTTTGTACGCGTATCGTTCTTTTGCGTATTACTTTTATAAATAGACCATATACTATATATTTATTATTTACCAGCTGTGCCCGCTACTTCGTACACGTGACATTTGGATTTTCATGTTATTTTAAATGTTTTTTACCGTTTCAACCTTTCCTGGACTACGACAAACATTTCAAAACCAAGATCAGCTAAATCGACCCAGCCGTTGTTTAGTTTTACCGAAACAAACGAATTGTAATTGATTTATATATATATGATTAGCTTTTGACCACGGCTAGCCCCATAATAATAATTAACTTGCATATCACCAACGTTTTAATAAAACATAAACATTTTGTGTTTGAATAGATATAGTAAACGTTATCAGCCGTACTAGTATGAACTGTGTGACAGCTTTCAGCGCCTTCCTTACATTCTTCAAAAGAAACGCCTAGTACATATTACAATAATTACAAATGTAGTGATTGTAAGATACATTACAAGAAAACAACAAAAATTTAAAAATAAAATGATAATTTAAACATCAAATCAATATGTGTGTTTATGTATGTGTGTGCATGCGAGTATGTATGTGTGTGAATGTATATCAGTGAATGGGTCAGTTGTTTTTTTTTTATTAATATTGCCTTTTATTGAATTATGTTAGATAAAAAGTGAACACACTGCTACAAATCTGAAGGACCAATTCCCTTCGCCTGAACACTGATATCATTGACTTGATTACGATAACGATGGCGTAGTGGCTTAAGCGGTTACCTCGCGGCTTTCTATTGCCCGGAGTGTTGTGGATTCAAACTCCACTTTTGAGTCCGTTTTTGTTATTTCTGTTGCATGTTTATAAAGTTAAACCCTTGCGACGCATGAATGTTCAGGGTGCAGGAGTTATCCTTAAAAAAAAAATTCCATTCCAGATATGAAACTAGACGAAGCGAAACTCACTTAGCGATCTGAAATTCATGTAGAGATATCACTAAATAATTTCGACGGCATTACAACGATACGGTTCGGCGTATATTCCACGTTCCATGACCCAAATACTAGGTATTCAAGTATCAAGTATTAAAGCTAGGGTTGTGCCGGCCGAGACGATTGCATTGTTTAATAATTGAAAACACGTTCCTCCGGTGCTCGGCGGCTGTGTCTGGTCTAAATGACAAATGAAAGCAGTCTGAAGTGTACAATTATGTTGTAAATTTTGTTTTAATCTATTTATTTTACAGAAAAATACCAAGTATAATTTTCATATAAATACTAAAATAAGAAATTGTTAATAACGAAACTGCTACGGTAAAATAAGCATTTGAGGAAGGCGTCTGTACATAACAACAATATACATACATATATATTATGTTTATAGTAGCTTGCATTGAAATAGTTATTTGTTATACAAGAGTGCAAAGTTGCTTTTTAACCGCGTGCTCAATTTTGATGACCGAGCAAGCGAAGCTGAGCGTTAGCGAGGGAATGAAAAGAGCACGAAGTGAAAAACTTCATGAAAAATAATTTAAATTTAAAATAATTGGCATCAAATAAACTTCCTCGTCGCTAGAATTACTCATTTTAAGTTTTTCACTTGTTTCCAAGTTTCTTGTTTTTAACCTAAGGTTTTAACAATATGAACATGAACAGAAAATAGCGAGAGTAAAGCAAATTAAAAAAAAAGGTTCCGAGTCTGAGCTTTAAACAAATTAAATAGGTTGTACGATAAATTCGGCATCATGGAGGTATAAGTTTAATGACGGTTTGAATTCACAAAGTTAGTACACACAATGTTATAAATTCAATTTACTTTATTCTTTAGCGGATAAAAACAGCTTTTCCACTCAGACGTCGAAGGGCCAAATACTCTTGCTGAGATGGGGGATGAAAATACTTTCTTCTTTGAGCTGACTATTATATAGACTTTTTAAAACAACAAAGTGTCAAAATATTTTATTAGCTTGGGAATTTTCTACTTTCATTTTTTTGATCATGGGTAATAATACTATGTAATCAATATTTATGAAGATTCCGCTGATGTTCTTGACTTGAACCACACGCTACAATTCCTCGAGCTCCAACTCGATTCTATGGAAGAAATCCCCTCATAAAGACGAGGTGTTACGGTTATTATATCTTTAACGTATTTGCTATTTCATGAAGAGGATCCTTTCCAACAAGACTATTTTGTGACCTATTAAGAAGAAAACGGTACAGAATAATGCTTGATATACTACAAAGAAAATAAATTTACTTTGTTGCTAAACTATATGTGTACTTATATACTTAAAACAGTAGTAAAAAGGAAATGTGAATTGTTCAACTATATGGTGTCTCATTAATATTGCATGTTTATTGAATTTAGTGTCATTTTTAATATTTTTCGTTTGTCAAATACGATTTAAAAAAAAACATAAAGCCTTCTATTTTTAAAAATCGTTGTGAAGATTTAAAAAAATAGAGCGCTTTATGTTTTTTTTAGCGCTTTATGCATGAACAATGTTTATAGTTGTGCAAACTTATTACGGAAATTTGGAAAGTTATACTGGGACCGCTCGAGTCAGTCATTCAGTCGAGAAATTGTGTTTTAGAGGATCCTTTCCAACAAGACTATTTTGTGACCTATTAAGAAGAAAACGGTACAGAATAATGCTTGATATACTACAAAGAAAATAAATTTACTTTGTTGCTAAACTATATGTGTACTTATATACTTAAAACAGTAGTAAAAAGGAAATGTGAATTGTTCAACTATATGGTGTCTCATTAATATTGCATGTTTATTGAATTTAGTGTCATTTTTAATATTTTTCGTTTGTCAAATACGATTTAAAAAAAAACATAAAGCCTTCTATTTTTAAAAATCGTTGTGAAGATTTAAAAAAATAGAGCGCTTTATGTTTTTTTTAGCGCTTTATGCATGAACAATGTTTATAGTTGTGCAAACTTATTACGGAAATTTGGAAAGTTATACTGGGACCGCTCGAGTCAGTCATTCAGTCGAGAAATTGTGTTTTAGAGGATCCTTTCCAACAAGACTATTTTGTGACCTATTAAGAAGAAAACGGTACAGAATAATGCTTGATATACTACAAAGAAAATAAATTTACTTTGTTGCTAAACTATATGTGTACTTATATACTTAAAACAGTAGTAAAAAGGAAATGTGAATTGTTCAACTATATGGTGTCTCATTAATATTGCATGTTTATTGAATTTAGTGTCATTTTTAATATTTTTCGTTTGTCAAATACGATTTAAAAAAAAACATAAAGCCTTCTATTTTTAAAAATCGTTGTGAAGATTTAAAAAAATAGAGCGCTTTATGTTTTTTTTAGCGCTTTATGCATGAACAACGTTTATAGTTGTGCAAACTTATTACGGAAATTTGGAAAGTTATACTGGGACCGCTCTGACGAGTCAGTCATTCAGTCGAGAAATTGTGTTTTAGGAAATAAACCAGATACAATTTATGAGCACAAATCAGAGATATAACGCGTCATTGGTGAGATACAGTACAATTAAAGACATGGAAAATTAACTGAAAAGAGTAATGGCATTTGTTAGAGCCATGGGGGTCATTAGACGGATATTTTGTTCCAAACTTAATCGGAACATGACTTCTTTAAAATACAATAAAAAAAATCACAACTCTCAAAAATATCACGTTTTTATTTTCAAATGATAAAGTTCACTCTTACACCCTATATTATTGTTCAGTGAATTTTGGCTGACAAGTACTGCCTCATCAAAAGTAATATATTTTTGATAATCAGTTTTAAATTATTTCCCCTCTGAAACCATAGAAACTTTTAAGACACATTTTCAATTCAAAAGCATTTCACAAATATTTTTTCCTTTGGTTTAAATTAAAATTGCATGTATAATATCTAATAGGTAGTAGTAGTAGTATCAGGTAATTAAAATGTTTAATTTTTTTTTTTTTAATTATTTTAGAGGGGGTAAGCGATTGCCTCCGCCTATGGACACCCGCAACACCAGAGGCGTTACAAGTGCGTTGCCGGCCTTTTAGGAAGAAGTACGCTCTTTTCTTGAAGGTTTCTTTGAAATATAATTGATAATTTATGAATATGAATATTCGTGAATCGAGTTTTAAAACTAGTTTCAAGAAGAGATTGTATTATAGAACGTCTCTTGAGTCAAGATTCACTGATCGTTGATCAAGTGAGTAAAGATCAATGCTTAGCTTATTTTAGAACGACGCTTATGTCAAAATCGTCTCTCAAGAACAGATTTTGACAGATGTGATCTCTGTTCAGACTGTCTCAAGTGGTAATTTCTAATGACTTTTCTAATTAATAACGAAATATTTATTTTATCATACTTTATTTACGAAAGAATTGCTTATTATACACATTGGTAGTAAATGCGACTGCTGTGCTTGAGGTCTCGGGTTCAAATCCTGGGTCGGATCAAGTGTTTGTGTAATCTACAAATATTTGTTTCGGAGTTTGGGTGTTTTCTATGTATAATATGTATGTATTTACAAAAAAAGTATATATGTATTCATATCAGTTGTCTAGTACCCATAACACAAGCTCTGCTTAGCTTGGGACTAGATGGCGTTGTGTGTTAGATGTCCGAAATATTTATTATTACATTTCAATACATTAGTATGTTATTTTTGAACGTTCCGTTATAGTTCTAGTCAGTTTTATTTTAATATTTAAAATATTTAATTAAGGGCGAACTGCTTCTTATTATTATATTTAAATTGATACACTAGCCAATAGTGTATTATATATAAACTAATAACCAATAATATATAAATTATACTTGTTAGATATTATGTGTTTAATATAATTAGCTGCGTAACACAGAACAATAATTTCGACAATGCAGAAACGTAACTGAGAACAGACTTGTGAGTTGAGATTAGATATTGAAACTAGTCTCAACTGAGTAGAACTCAAAACGCCTTCTATAATAAGAGCGACGCTTGAGATTCGATCATAACTTGAAACTCGATTCAGCTGATCGGAGATTAAACGATACTTGAGACGCCTTCTATAATACGGGCCTTAGAGTTTAAGAATAGGGTTATTAAATATGTAGGGTTGAAGTGTGACTTGATAGAACAAGATATCAATGTTAATTATGTATTGTAATATGTATTATTCTTCTTTTTATAAGTTTACCATTTTAATATAATTGAGTGATAACGTCTCACTAAATTCATAGTAATCAGTTGTCCTTCATAGTTAAGATCAATATTAGTAGAAGTAACAAGGTTATAAAAACAACATACTTTATCATTATTTAATTTAATTCAAAAGTTGAAATCACTACCTTTGTTCCTTATCTAAACAATACAGTATCTATTTGGTTCATTATATTATTTACATACAACTAATAATGTTTTACAAACATACTCTTTAGTAAAATATTAAGCATTTCTAATTTAAATTCATTAATAATAATTAAACACACTACAGTGTCAGCTAATGTACAAAAGTTCATTAAAAGTGGCGGCAGGCTAAATGTGAAACATCTCAAAATCAGAAACGTTAAAGATTTATACGATGTCTCTTAATTATGAACATTCGGTTGAGTCATTTACAAAGAGTTCATTTATTGAGATCCAAGAGTGTATTAAAGAAAGAAAACAGTTTAATTAATTTAAATAATAACTACAATTTTCCAAATATATTAATAGTCGTTTCTATTAAAGATATGACATATAAATTGAATAGAAAGAACTACAAAATCAACAAACATTCAATTTCAGATACAACAAAGAATAAGTTGAAGCTCTTAGTCCACAAACACACAAAAGAAATAAAACTGAAACAATACAAAAACGATGTAAAAAAATAACTAAACAAAAGTCGATCTCACAATACAATATTGCCGCCAAAGAGCGATTCAATAAAAGAAGTAAGTACATAAAAATATTTTGTTCTATTCAAACACAACGGCCCACGTCCATAATATCCTTTCAGTTGGGAAAACAGCGCCTTTCAACAACTGTCGCACAATCAATCCTACCCATTTCTCTGAACAACCTCGACAAATTGACCAACATGTTTGCGTCATTGTTCCTACACAACCATAAATTCAAAATATTTTCAGTTGGCGAACAAGTGTTTGAAAAGTAATAATAATAAGAGGAAACTTTCAATTTCTCAGCCAATAGCCGCCAGTCGTTGCCTTTTACTGTCTGAGAGTCCAAAAGTTTACACAGTATCACTCTATCCGACTTTGTTAACACATTAGTCCGATAATTATTGTCAACATTTAAGTAACTCCTAAAACTGTTATTCTTATACACAAAATCGTACCTCCCTTCCTTTTTAGACAATGAAGAATAATTGAACGGGTTCTCTAATATATTAACAGTCTCTACACTCGAACAACTAAGCCTTTTACCAATATTACAATTTAAATCGTTAGTCTTTAAATTGAAATTGACAGAGTTTGATTGCTTTTGTTTTTGATAAACACATATATTTAGTTCTAAGCAATTTATGGAATCCGTTTGTTGGAGTACAAAAATACACTGTAACGATCTGGTCATATTCCATACTTGTGAATAACATAGCTCTTGATATTTCCCCCCAGAATGAATTTTCCATCCTATACCTACTTCTCTTATATTGATACATAAATCCGAACAATTTTCCTGAAAATAAATAGTTTTTGGGTCACAAAGCAACGAGCCTCCTGATCGCTTTTCAGTTTCATAACAATCGTAGAATGCATAAGGTGTATCGTTTAATACGTGAATCTTTAAACTATAATAGCTGTCATCCATTTTCTTAGATATGAACAAAGCAAGTTTAAATAACTTCGCATCTAGACCGCTAAAACTTCTGCCTACAAGAACAAAGTCGCTTAGAAATTCGCTCACTAGGTAAACTTTAGAAGGGTCGACTTGGGCGAACAGTGGAGATCCGGGTGTTTCCTGTCCCAAAGTCAAAACTTTCCGCCATTCCCTTGTGTTGATTTCTTCGGGCTTTTGGAGTATGGACAGATGCCAGCTGGTGTTCTTCAAAGACGCGCAATGCGGAAAGGATAAAATCACACCCTTGCAGAAGTGAAAGTTTTTGGGACCGCACCGTATGACTGGACTTAGTTGAGTTTCACCTGTTCAATAAAAAATCACATGTTATTCCCTACTAATATACCTTGAAAGTTTTAACTTTTGTGTGTTTACTCAACAAGCTATTTTTGTATTCACGAGTTCCTAAAACTCTTTTATTAGAATATATCAATACATAATCAACTAATCGGGTAAATGTATTTTTGGGCAATCAATTGTGGCCACCTCCAAAATATCGGTACGACGGTCGCGAGCTGTCTAAGTTATAGGTCAGAACTATCTGACATTTAAGATTTAGGTCAGACTGCGGCTCAGTGTAATCCCATTTCAGATTCAATACTTACAGCAGAAACGACAGAGATACAAGTTTAATATAAAGACAACTTTCTTGTTTAGGGTTCATACTTGCTTATGTAGAAGTTGTTGGTTTTCGAAACATGTTTGAGGATTTAACAAGTTACAATTACGTAGTTTGTCAAATTCGTTGTGAGAAACATGATTGAGTTATTTTGGAATGTGTCAATGTATTGTTCATCAACATGAAATTTAATTATTTGTAGGGTTAGTATCAATCACTAGTTTTCAGATTAAGCATTTAAAAACCATTGAATCTAATGATTATAGTCAATTATAAAAAAAACTAGATTAACTAAAATCTGTAATTTACTATTTGGATGTCTTAACGATCCAAATAGTTCTAATAAAAATAACTTCATCTTGAACCTTTGACAAAACATGTTGAATAAAACGTGAAGTATATTTGGGTCAAAAGGCTTATCTCAAACCGTAGTTACCTTCCTGGAGTAGAGGTCTATTCCAGTCGTCGTCTGCGACCTCAATTGTAAATAACTCTTCACCCTTATCGACAACTCCATCGGGGATGAACAAGCTTACTCCACATTTATTTAAATTCAACCAGTCGCCATCTGACGATACAATTTTGGAAGAAGCTACATCCAAATGTTTTATGAAAAATTTTGAATCTATAGATGCATTGTTTTTAAGAGATGGTGACATTTCTACACTTTCATTGCCATACGACGAACCGGCTGGAAAAGAATAATGATTTAAAGCGAGTTAAAATGCTCTAAACATAAGCTTATAAAGCAGTGTAAAGCTCAGAGCTATTTGATTACAAGAGATTTGCTTTTAACCATTGACTATTCAAATCAAATAAAAACAATCTCCTCAAAATGTGCTGTCTTGACAATCCAGTAGTAAATACAATACTGGTTGATATTTTGCAGGTTTAAATTAAAATGAGTGGTTTTAAAGTGTAATCATATGTCTCTTCAATGTGCATATTTGTGAACTCACAGCTTAAAAAGCAACTGGAATCAGATCGTTCTGACTCTACGCTGCCCTTGCAAGCGTAATTCCTGTCACTTCCATGTCTTTCAGTTCTTACCTCATGGTCTATTGGTGAGATATAGCTGTAATAGAAAATTTGGTTCAGAAAATGTTTGTAACAATGTCCCTGGTTTCTTTAAAAGTAATATTTTCATGCATATTTTGTTTGTAAGTGTGGGAACCCATAATAAAATAAAAATCGGCCAAGTGCGAGTCGGTCTCGCGAAAGGAAGTGTTCCGTTCTATACATTTCAAGCGTCTACCTGTTGCCGTTATCAATATCGAGCAAAATCGACTAAAAAATATCACGTTAGTTGTGTGGGAGCCCCCTTAATATTTATTTTATTGTTTTTTTATTATTATAGTGGCAAACGAAATACATCATCTCTGTAAATTTCAACTGTCTAACCATCACAGTTTGCGAGATACAGCCTTGTCATAGACGGATAGACAAACAGCGAAGTCTTAGTAATAGGGTACGGATTAACCTAGTAACAATATATTTTTTATGAATTAGTCAAAAATATCTGAATATTCGATTGTACTTGGTCTATATAAATAAGGATATTATAAATAGAACGAAGTTACTAATGATGTTTACAAATATTAACAATTGCTGCTTATCATTGCTGTTGTAGACAACAAACGATGACTTTCATGCTAAATATTATATTTTTATTACAAGTGTACCTACCTGTTAGCTAGTTGTGGTACTTCATATAAATGCTCGTGCCTTGTCGATGTGCTCATGTGTCTATGCGTTCTTCTAGAATCTATTGTTTGAAATTCTTCGTGTATTGTCAGATCTGGTTGGTTAGTTAGCGTCCTCTTTATAACATTACCAAAGTAGTTTGAACCTGTTACAATAAAGAAACGTTCACACATCTACGAGCGTCTATCGAATGTAGTTGACAATTTATTTCGTTTAAAATTTTCATCATATATTTACAAAAGATAAGTTGATGAAAATGATGATCAAAATTTATAATTATTGATGAATTTCTTATTATTTAGGTGCTTAGCTTGCTATTGAAGTTTTAAGCACGGTTTCCAGGCTATAAAAATAAATACGAATCCTGTAGCCCGACAAGTTCGATAATTATATATTATATATATTAATAACTGCCTCGGTGGCGTAGTGGTAGCGTATGCGACTGCTAAGCAAGAGGTCTCGGGTTCGATTCCCGGGTCGGACCAAATATTTGTATGATCTGCAAATATTTGTTTCGGAGTTTGGGTGTTTTCTATGTATAATATGTATGTATTTACAAAAAAAAAAGTATATATGTATTTATATCAGTTGTCTAGTACCCATAACACAAGCTCTGCTTAGCTTGGGACTAGATGGCGTTGTGAGTTAGATGTCCGGAATATTTATTTATTTATTTATTTATTAATTAATTTGCTCTAGGAAAAGTAATTGCTTATATAAAAGTAGATATTAATTAAGAAATGACTTACCACTCGGAGGCTTCACGTATGGTGAAGTGTCATTCAATTTGATCTTGATGTATTTTATCCCCAGTATGATTACAACAATTAATATAAGAAAAGCTACCGTCAGCGCAATAAATACAAGCCAGTACGAGGAACCTGTTGAAAACATACAAGTTGTCAAATATATATATAACTATACTAATAAAATAAAGCTGAAGAGTTTGTTTGTTTGTTTGAACGCGCTAATCTCAGGAACCGCTGGTTTTATTTGAAAACTTTTGATAACTTTTGAAGGTATTCAACTTTATAACAGTCTACCCTCACATATAAGACATGTTAGCATATTAAGCCTATTTAAATCAAGACTTAACTCATTATCTATTAAGCAATCACTCGCTATTCACATAAATATTTATTGCAACATATTTTAGTATTAAGATGTCCTTACACGACCATTGTATAAAAATATTATCTTTAACTTGAAATAAGTTCTCATGTAAGTGACTTATGAGTCTTTATGAGAATAAATTCTTTAAACCCAAACTTCTTTCAGTGTTGGATAGTCCATTTATCGAGGAAGAGGAGAGGCTTTATATCATCACGCTAACACCAATAGGAGCGGAGCCCCAATGAAGAATGTTTAATTAACGGGGGAAAATTATTACGCTACGGGCAATAGTAGACGTAAACGAGGTTGCGGGGATCAGCTAGTTTTTAATATAATGTATTTCTAATATAATGTTCACAGTTGGAAAGAAATAGCGCTCTGCTAATCGTACCATCAGTAATATCAGACTTCGATGTTCTCACACAGAGAGGACACTGCGTCACTTGATGATCAGGTCCTCGACATACGGCGATAGTAAGGCATCTTCTCCTTCTACTACGGAGGCAATCGGAGTCACATCGTGACCATTCCGACCATTGTGACCAGCGACCTACAATTTGTCAGAGGTTAGACTTCACTTTTCACAAGAAAATTAATATGTTTATTCATATGAATACAAGTAATAAACACAAAAGTCGTTATCATAGACACTATAAAAAAAACATATTTCTATTAAGTTTTTCGCGCTGCTCCATACCGTGCTTTTTAAAGAATCAATGAATCTGCCTGACATTTCAAAAATGTTTTATTTACTCTATTGACATCTTTAAATTATCTTAACATCAACTAAATTGACATATTAAAACATTTAATAAACCATAATAATTTTATCGTATTCGGTAATTGATTTGTTCAATTGTTTCATAATTAAATTAATGAAATCATAATATGTATTGACAATGATATTTTTTGTACAGCATGCCATTAGTATAACTTACATTGCTAGATGCACACCATTGTTATGGTAGAATGTATTCGACCTTTGAATTATAATTACGACCTGTTTTGTACTACATTCTTGTAAATATATATAATTTCATATAAACTTCTTCCAGCTATGGTATGAAGTCTATACAATATAACACTTAAATTTGTACTTTTCATTGGTAAGGTACTACTGACTACATTGAACTAGCAACAGATTCCGAGCTCTAATAACTTACGCCGTATAACAAACCGACAAATGACTCACCTAACAACATGTCCGGTGATTCATCAGCTAGTTCGTCCAGATCATCTAAATAAATAGAAAATACACATAAAAAATATTGTTTTGAATAAATTATATACTACATGTGAATCTTCTACATGATGAAGATCTTTTATGAAAAAAGATGCTCAATTAAAATTTACTTTACTTTAGAAAACGTTACAATTTATTTGGATTATATCTTTACAGATAGTTTGATAACCAAATCTTTAAATTGATTATTGGCATCTATAATAAATATTGTAATATATAAAGCTGAACAGTTTGTTTGTTTGTTTAGTTTGAACGCGCTAATCTCAGGAACCGCTGATTCGATTTAAAAAAATATTTCTGTATTAAATAGTCCATTTATTGAGGAAGGCTATAGGATATATATCATCACGCTAAGACCAATAGGAGCAGAGCACTAATGAAGAATGTACCAAAAACGGGGAAAAACACACTACGAGCAATAAGAGTTGAAACGAGGTTGCGTGAGTCAGCTAGTATATTATATGTGCTTATTTACTAAAATTTTCTTGAAAAAGTTATATGTATATCTCACTGTTTTTTTACTTATTTTGGATGCATTTGTAACTGTGCGTCATTTTTGTAGTTTGATCTTGCTTTACATTGTTATTATAAAAACATTTGACTGTATATCTCAAATGTTTTTGTCTAACAGCGCTAGTAACTCTTTATGCGATCTGAACTTCTGTGCGTAAGGTAAGCAATTTAATATTTTCTACCTTCGTGTAATGAGCGTGGAACCTTCAACTAATTTAATGCGTAAATGCCTTTAAATGCCTAGAAAGGATAAATATAAATACAGTAATCTGACTCTTTTAGTCCTGAGCATAAGGTCCTTTTTCTATTTCATCATTTTAAAATGACATGAGATTAAATACTTCTTTCATTAGGTTTCATGCATACTTGATGAAACTTTTTCTTTTGGTTTCAAGAATATAATAAGAGGCTAAGTAACAAAAGGATCACTATATGTAAGTAACTATCATTATTATTTTATATTTTTCAGGGACAAAAAGACACCTCTATTATTTGTTTCGACATTTCTTCCCAGAATAAGTGACGCCGCCTTCTAGTTGTAAAGCACGACGTGTAAAAATGTCTATAAAGTCGTATTTACAAAAAGTTTTTATTTACCATTTATTACCGACCGTGAATACCTTCGAGTGCTTCCTCTACTTGAATTACGGGGAAAGAGGTTTAGTCCCCATTCCTGAGAGTTAGCATAAGGCGGAGAGGTCCTTCAGTAATCTTATTCACTTGTTGGAAAACAGTTAATTATGTGCTAAGCATCTGATTTCCTTGGACATCCTACTGTCACTTCAATCGAACCGCACTATTTGTACCGAAGCAAAAATGATGATAATATTATGTCATGTATAAATTATGTAAACGTATACTTTATACACTTCTTAAATCAACATTTCTTTAAACTGGTAATTAAAATACATTTTGTAGTATGAATTGGTGCAAACACATCGTATTTGTTATATCCCAACTTCCGTACGTCGCTTATGCAATTGAATAATGAACATTCATTAAACGTTTGAATATGTTGAAAGACAAAAATATTCAATTTTTATTAAGACGTCGTTTTATTCTCACTTACCTAAATCACAGTCCAAACAGTCATGAGTCTTTTGTACATTAGGCCCCACACAAGGCTGGCCTCCGTTTAGAGGTCTCGGCGACGAGCACGTTCTCTCCCTCTTCCGTCCTATGGGACCCTCTCTTCCTTGATCATTGCAATAGCATTCAATCCAGGCCGACCATGTACTCCAACCACCGTTTACTAAGAAAATGGTTAGAACAAGAATGGATTGTATGTTTTCCTAGTTGATAATAAATAAATAAATATTTCGGACATCTAACACACAACGCCATCTAGTCCCAAACTAAGCAGAGCTTGTATTCTGGGTAAACAACTGATAGAAATACTTAGATATATTTTTTTAAATACATACATATTATACATAGAAAATGCCCAAACTCCGAAACAAATATTTGCAGTTCTTACAAACCCGGGAATCGAACCCAAGACCTAATATATATATATATATATATATATATATATATATATATATATATATTACTAAATGTAGTTTATATGTTCTTAGTTAAAATTGATAAAGTAATAACTTCAATAGTAAGTTGGTTTATTTAATTCTTTATTTTAAATTTTAATATCAGCTATTCTCATAAAATATAACATTAACGTCAACATTGTTTAAAAAAATTGGAAAACTAAGAATATATTTCATAGAGCAAAACTGTTTTCCAATAAGATAAGAAAATATTTTATCAAACGCCTTTTGGCTTAACATAAGCTATGTCAAATCATGACCAAGGCACATTTAAAATTAAGTATAAACATTCACTGTTAAATACAAATGTATATATACTAAATATAATACTAACATCGAGAAAGAAAATTCGTACTATATTCTAAATAGCTCAGGAAAAAAAAACGCCAGTGAAACCAGTAACAAAAGCTAGTAGCTTATAAATTCAATAGTAACCAACCAAATACAGTGAGAAGCGCCGGTTCGGACATTCTCTTCCCAGCTAAATTCTCAGCGACGCATGTGTAGTTCGCCATGTCCTGGAAATTGTTTCGCTATTCAAATACGTCTGGACAATTTTCGAATTTACTAGTCAGAAAATCCTCTTTCGTATTTTAGTTACAATCCCTTGGTAATTCTACCGAGACTTCTAGGTACAGGTGCGGCATCTAAAGCTTGCAAACTGAAATATCCGTCTGTTTGTCACATGACATTACGTAGGTACCGTTAAACATACCGAACGGGTTAAACATTTTGGCATAAAATGGGGTTGCCTTGGACCCACCCGGCTTATTAAGAATTGAAATATCACTTCTACCTGTTAATAATTTTGTGGGTATCTTTATATTTATATTTTTTTTGAAATTTAGGGTAAACGAGCAGACGTATCACTTGACAGTAAGCGATTACCGCCAGAGGCGTTAAAAGTGCATTGCCAGCCTTTGGGGTAGGGGTAGAGGTCATGGACCTCCGGTATCGTCACTCACTCGGTGAAACACAGCGTAAGCGCTATTTCACACCGGTTTTCTGTGAGGACGTGGTATCACTCCAGAGCCAGCCCATTCATACCGAAGCGTGGTTCTCCCAAGGTAAATATCTCGTTAAATGTACGATTCATCATGGGAAGAAATCAATTCGAGTGTGATGAAACTCATGTGTTTATTATTCTATGACGTTTCTCACATTAAATTTAACTATTTCGTCCATAATATTTTCTTTTATATTTATGTTCTCAGTGAAATTTCAAAGGCCCGACTTATGTTTCATACAACTCCTTCGTAAATAAAATATCGATTATGTACAGATAGAAGAAGAAAATTAAGGAACTGACCAATAACGTAGCTTGCTTAATAAACAAATCTCCTTCTTTCGAGACCTGTACATTGTCATCGGTGACAACTGGGGCTCCATTCTTCAGCCAGTATATTTCCACGAACGGTGCAGCTGGAGGCGGTTCGCAACGAAACGTGACTGATGTATACTGCTTGGCGAGCTGCGATTGTGGGGCTACTGAGAAATGTTTCTTTATATCTAGATAACAATGAAAAGTCAATATTATTCTTCCCTTTAAAACGAATTGCTGAACTGATGGTGTTTTTTTTCTGTGTGAAATCATAGCAAGTACATAACCTACACGGAACCGATGGTGACATGATAAGCACAACAAAGCACACAATGTTCTATCACGAGTGTGTTTTTTGCAGGGATTCCGGGTGGCCCTGATAAGTAAGCCACTGAAAACACTTGTAGAGTTAGGCTGCTTAATCAGCAGGTAAGGCCACCGTAAAAATATCAAATAAATATTATCGTGAAGGTATTCACTTTAAAGATTATTTAAGAAGGTACAGTTGCCATCACAAATTGTTTTACTTCATTATAAGACACACTCATATTTAAATTATCACAGAGTATATAATAATTCGCAAGAGCTCCAGTATAATGTTTGTTGTGACGTAAATATTGAAAGTGAATCATTCCTTATGTATTACGCACCCGCTTCTAGGCAGATTAAAATGAAATATTCACATGAGGATGAGATCATACGCTGTTTTCAGAAATATTAAACTTTTCTTGTGATCTCAATAAGTCAAGTATTCAGTACATGAGCAGACTAAAGAGAATTATGTCTTATTGGTATATAAAACGACTAGCTAATATGAAAGATTTATTCAACATTACGTATTTAATTATTGTTATTATTATTCTTCATGTGATGACAGATTTAGAATAATAATAATAAATATTTCGGACATCTAACACATAACGCCATCTAGTCCCAAGTTAAGCAGAGCTTGTATCATGGGTACTAGACAACTGATATGAATACTTAACTTCTTTTTTTTGTCAATACATAGAAAACACCCAAACTCCGAAACAAATACTTGCAGATCATACAAACATTTGGTCCGACCCGGGAATCGAACTCGACACCTCAAGCTTTAGCAGTCGCATACGCTACCACTACGCCACCGAGGCAGAATACAGAGTATCGTTACCCTTAGTCAACTCGTGGGTGTCGTAAGAGACGAGCATGGGAGCATACTATGCATCATAACTATGCACTACTGCCAAAAGAAGGAAAACTTGAAACAAACAATTTACCAACCCGTCTGGCCAAAGTAAGATATAATAGGCCAAAACCTCCAAAGTAGAGCCCTAAACTGTTAAAGACTGCTGATGTGTCATGTGTATAATGTGTCAATTTGAATAATCTTAATTTCTGTAAGGTAAAATAAAAATTGCAAAATCACTTACAAGCTAATTCAATAGTTGCAGGTTGACTTCTTATATGTCCTCGGCTGGTCCATGCAAAACACGAGCATTGATACTTGTCACTCCCGAAGTACTCCTCAACATTCTCCCTCGTCACTTTGCACTCCCCTTCGATAATGCGGACCCCTGTTTGAGGGTCCACAAACTCAAAATTCAATGCTTGAGTCTGAACGCCGTTGCATTTGAAAAATACCTTTGTTTAAAATATAATAGGGTTAATACATAGTACAACGTGCTAGTGTTAACGGAACTTAACCTAAATACAGTAGACACGCGGTAATCCGACAAACGTTTTGCAAAGGCAGTGTAGAACTACCAAATTTGTCGGATTATTGAGTACTGCCTAAGACCCACAATAGTTTGGATTTTTAATACAAGCGAGTACTTTGTAATTCGACAAATTTGAGATCCAGTGATAAGATATTATGTCATACATACATACTCTGAAGTACAAATCATACAGTCTTCAATCTCCATTACATATGTATGTCAAATTTAGTCAATTAAACAACACAATAGAGAGCTTACAAAAAAAATTACGTTAGGAAATAATTGTGTACAAACAAATGTACGCCATGTACTTAAAGTCAAACTAAGCCATCATAATCAAAACAATACCTTCGCGTCGAGCACAATTTTTTTAATTTTTTTTTTATTTATTGAATAGTGGGCAAACGAGCTCACGTATTACCTGATGGTAAGCGATTACCGCCGCCCATGGACACCCGCAACACCAAAGGCGCCACAAGTGCGTTGCCGAGCTTTGGGGGGATGGGAAAGGGGATGGGAAAGGGGATGGGGGGAGGGGTTGGGGTATGGGCCTCCGGCATCCTCACTCACTCGGTGAAACACAGCGCAAGCGCTATTTTACACCGGTTTTCTGTGAGGCCGTGGTATCACTCCGGTCGAGCCGACCCATTCACGCCGAAGCATAGCTCTCCCACGATTTATACACCAATACATAGTGTTGGCGAGTACAAGTTGTAACCTACTTAATCATGTATCAACATTAGCAGTGTCGGATTATCAAGGGTGCCGGTGCCGCATAGACCCGGGCCGGATTCCCGCGTGTCTACTGTAAAAGAAACTAAATCATTTGTAGTAGTTTGACACTTTGGCACCTATGGGGACCAGTATTTATGTACCTCGAGAGATTTACTTCTTTACCAATTATTGAAGAAATTATAGATAGATAAATAATATTATAACTGTCGTTTTCTTGTTTAGTTTTTCTTCAATAGGCGGCTACTAACAATTACTTTTATAAATTGTAACGACTGCCTCTACACTTTTCTTTCTTAATTAGATATTTAGCACTTTCAAAAACATCTAAGTACTTGTTTGTTTTTGAATTAGTAAATTTCTACACTTTAAGCTTGATTGTTAGCTTAAATTGGAATAGATAAAGAAAAGGCTCTAGTTAAAAAGGTTAGGTTGGATCGAATTCGGGCGATTAGCAGGAACAGACAATCAAAATATGTATATAAAAATGCTTTGTCTACACATTCACATTAGGTAAGAAAGCGGTTATTTTAAAATTATAAACAGACACTCTAATTTTATTTATTTGTATAGATAAATAACTTATAAAATACAATTTGATATGTAGCGCGTTATGTTAATTTCCGTATGTAAATTAACTTCAGCGTATACTTACCAAAGTTCGTTAAAAATGTAAGACATCGACGTAAGGAATTTAGATAGGGATGGAATAAATTTTACGTTACGATGTAAGTAATAAATAATAATAATAATAAATATTTCGGACATCTAACACAGAACGCCATCTAGTCCCAAGCTAAGCAGAGCTAGTGTTATGGGTACTAGACAATTGATATGAATACATAAATACTTTTTTTGTAAATACATACATATTATACATAGAAAACACCCAAACTCCGAAACAAATATTTGTAGATCACACAAACATTTGGTCCGACCCAGGATTTGAACCCGAGACCTTAAGCACAGCAGTCGCATTCATTACTACTGCGCCACCGAGGCAGTTAATATGCAACAAAAGACAGTAATTTCATATACTTATCTTTTTTCGTGACATATAAGATAGGAATTATGTTCTCTGAAATATTCTTGATAAACTTAAAATTATTAATAAAAAAAAATACAAATCTCAAATCTAATATACGAGTATAGTCATTTATATACAAAGTTACGTTAAATAGCTTTAACGTAACTGTATCAATGAGTGAATAAAACCGTAGCTAATACAGCTATTAGCTACAGTTCTTTTTAATTATCATAATTTAAGGGACTCTTCAACTCACACATTTCTAAGTATTTTTTTGGCTGTGAACCAAAACGAATCTTATCCTGTCCTATCGCGTCTTGTCTTCGAATATATATATATATATATATATATATACATATATACGTAGACCCATACCCAAATAGATATGTAAATGAGATAAAGTCTGGACGAATTGAAGAAAGGCTTTAGTTTAGACAGGTAAGCTATTCATAACAGTATATGCACATTTAAAGTTTTATATGAAACAGGGGGCAAACCAGCAGACGTATCGCCTGATGGTAAGCGATTACCGCCGCCCATGGACACCCGTAACCCCAGAAGCGTCACAAGTATGTTGCTTGCCTTTGGGAGATGGATAGGGCGAGGGGTTGATGTATGAGCCTCCGGTATCCTTACTCACTCGGTGTAACAGAGCGCAGGCGCTGTTTCACACCGGTTTAAATTTCATCTTAATCATTTTAGCGCAAACATTGCATACACATAAATTTCACTAGTATAAAAGTTTTTCATCCTTGACTGACAATATACTGTATATTTAGTTATTAAAAATGAATAATATACCTTGAGGAAATATTGAATTCTTATTATATTGAAATCAATATTAGATCTTAAATTGCATGTGAAAATCTTAGATAAAATAAAAAGTTTGCTTAAAATTACTTACTTTCAAAGCATTAGCTGCTCGGCATTTTAAAACGGCTGGTTTATTTTTAACAACGTAAGTATTTTCAGGCTCCAGCAGAAATATTGGCAAGTTATCTTTGGCTGTGTGCATTGGTATCTTATCATCTACCAAAGCAACATCGTGAGTATCGCTACGAACTGTTACCAAATCTGGAGAGTCTTTATAATGTGATTCTTTGCCATCGTAGTCATAGTCGAGGTAAGCTGTTTCATCATCTTCTTCTTCATCATCATTTTCTTCATGATTTGTAAATACTGGAGGTAAAAAGTAATCCCTCTCTTGACTTGTTTGTTGGTTTCCTAGTAGTTCTAGAGGTTTGTCGTCTTTGATGTCTGTATGTACGGTATCATCTGATCGACGATGAGAATCTAAAATTAATGTTATTGTTCTAGAATGTTTTATTTTACTAAAACTATGAAAGAAATTTGAAGTATGAGACGACCCCTAAATTATTTCGACAAAAATACAAACATTTTATGGTATACGAGTATCATGTAACACCATGAAACGTTTGTTTTATATTTAATACACGTATTTCACACATCTAATACATGTATTTATTATACCTTATCATGTTTGGTGGTTTTTTAAACGTACAGCAGTTATTAAACTCAATTTGTACAACCACGATTAGAATGACGACATTAAACCAACGCGCCGCCGTGTAAAACCTTAAGTTTTATTATTATTATTATAACAATTAACACGATTCTGATTTAATGTCAAACGTTTTATTATATATTATATGTTGACAGTACAGCTGGTGGTATTTTACTATTTATAAAAAAAAATACGTGCAATTTTGAACTGAACAATGAGTAGTACTAAAATTATAGTACCTAACGATTAAGCACTTAAATTAGTGTAAATAATTGTATAGTTGTGAGAAGTTAATAGAAATTTTCATAATTCCATTAACGAGTACAGGTGAGTGAGTATTCATTACTTTAACAATTACAGAATAAAAAATGCTAGGTATGTATTTTTTTTATTTTTTAATAAGTTTCTGAGAAATTTAAAATATAATTTTAAAACTCGTAACATATCGAAAACACAATATTCTTGAAAAAAAATATCTTGAAGAATTGAATTGAGTAAAATTTAGTGAGGATTAAATCGATCTAATATTTTACAATAATACATCATAATAATTATGTAACAATGAAATGAACAAAAAAATATATTCTGCTTCTTACTTACTTTTTACTGCACTTTGACCCTTCACATACAAAGTCAATTGGAATTGCAGTATAAACACGTAAGTCCAAATCTTCACATCCATTTATAAACTTAAATTTATGACAAATTTAAAGAAACAATTGAGTTTTCACGAACATCTTGTTCCATTACTATTGACAATTTATAAATCACATTTTTCACTACAGCTTTAAACTTATAACGCTTTCAAACAGTCTTAAGTACGCTAATCCATGTTACTGAAAATCCGAAATAGAAATTTTAATATTCGAAATTGAATGTTAAAATTGCTTGCAATCGTAAAAGTTTACGGTTTCGCGGGGACGTTGGGGTAAGTGCTTGCCGCACGACAAACAATATTTAACTGGGATTTAGGGAATGAATGAGACCGCTTCTACCTCCAAACACGCTTTCTGCGCATGCTCCGTACGTTCAAACTTTTAAAGAGTTCTTAATATGGGGAAACACAGTTATCTCGTGTAAATTGTAATTTGTCATACTGTTTTTGAAATTTGCTTTATATCATATGAGAATGATTTATTGATATTATAGCGACTCAGAGATTTCTAATTAGTCCTCTTTTTTTTCAATAGTAATGAACAATCTATAATACCGATATAATAAAACTGATGTGTAGGTAAAACCAGTTGGGTAGCCGACCCAGTTTATCTTGGGGAGTCAAATATTCTTTGGTCCAGGAACACTCAGGACTCAAAAAAGTGGTCAAACATCATACAGTACATATCTCAGCCGCAGTGCAAACGCAATTATAGAAGTCACAGAGACAGGAACGGTAGCTGCCGTAGCTAGTGGTAAATACGGTTTTCGTTAAAATATCGACAATTAGATAACTTTTTTTAATTGAGCGTCTTGATTGAAGTACGTTTATCTATATAGGCGATTAATATCAATATTAAGATATTCGATTATTAGCTTTGCGAACGGCTCCTATGTTCTTCCCCAAGAATCAAAGTACCTCTATGCCAAATTTTATTAACGTTGGTGGAGCGGTTTATCCATGAAAACCTAACAGATAGACACAGTCAGAGTCACAGACAGAGGGAGTTACTTCTAAATTTTAACGAATCAATTTTAGAGATGTTGACGAGTACAAGTAAAAGTATACACAAGATTAGCATTATAAAAAAATATTCTTGTTTGAACAGCAGAGCAGAGTGCACGGCACAGGTAAAGCCGGCCTCGGTAGCGTAGTGGTAGTGTATTCGACTGTTGTATGAGGTTTCCATTCCATTCCCGGGTCGGACCAAATGTTTGTATGATCTGCAAATATTTGTTTCAGAGTATGGTTGTTATATCAGTTATATGTATTCATATCAGTTGTCTAGAACCCATATTAAAAGTTCTGCTTGGTTTGGACTACATAGGATTATATAAATGTGATAAAAACATTCACCGCTATATTCACAAAATATATATAGCATTAAAGAAATAGACAACAATCATTACATCATTATAATCCGTGTATTTTTTTTGTCAAAATAAATGAATCCCACCACAACCTATTCTATAAGTGTATTGATCCATGGTTTACCACAGTTACAATATGATTTATTCTCAATTCCTTGTTGAGAAAAAATAAACCTGCATTGCCAATTTCGGCCATAGGGCCAATGTATTTTGTACAGTATTTAACCAAGTATGTCTTTATGGTTGCAGTGTTTCAATTAATCGCGAAGGTGGGATCAATCGTGTTCACAGTTAACCATCCTTTCTTTTTCTACCTCAGAGCTGGTCACGAGCAACTATTCAGTGGTATCCTCAATCAACCTTCATTCTATTCTGCATCAAAATAAATTTCGTATTGTTATATTTGTAGCTAATAGTATGAATAATATCTGCCTCGGTGGCGTAGTGGTAGCGTATGCGACTGCTAAGCTTGAGGTCTCGGGTTCGATTCACGGGTCGGACCAAATGTTTGTATGCTCTGCAAATATTTGTTTCGGACTTTGGCTGTTTTCTATGTATAATATGTATGTATTTACAAAAAAAAAGTATATAAGTATTTAAATCAGTTGTCTGGTACCCATAACACAAGCTCTGCTTAGCTTGGGACTAGATGGCGTTGTGTGTTAGATGTCCGGAATATTTATTATTATTATTATATATTAAAAAAAAATGCTTGACCAAATAAATACTCAATGTGTCATAATAAATCAATTGCATTTTTTCCATAGCCCATCTGACAATAGATATTTTTGTACCTGATAAAAAATTTTTTTTCAATCCGAAAAATTTCATCTTTATTTTCTTAGACCTATTCCCAAAATTAAGAGTCGGCTACTAGTTCAACCGGTTTTATTTTCAACGGTCCGACTGGCATCGGACCTCTGTTCCAAAAGATATCTCTGAAAAGATACTACAATGAACGTTAAACAAATTCCACAGAATCCGAAGGAACATTAATGCACTAACGTCCGACTTACACACGAAATAGAGGGCAAATTCATTTCTAAACAATAACTGGACATATCTCTCACATGGTCATCTAATCTCAAACTAGACAGAGTCTGTACTATATACGTCAGACTCCGATAAACATACTTATAAATTTCTTAATACATATATTTATACACAAACTAGCTTTTGTCCGTGGCTTCGCTCACATTTAATAAAAAGTATCCTATGTTACTTCTAATACCTCCATAAATATGTGTACAAAGTATCCCGCTAGAACATTAAGCAAGGAATAGATTATAATGCCACGAAAGACTAGCAGATTTTAACAGTAGAGAAATAAAAAATGACAATTTATAAAGTATCTCTTTATTTGTCGAAGTACAAATATCTAAGGTGAATTGACAACACCTGCAAATAGCTGTTCCTGTTTGGTGCCTACATAGAACAGGAAAGGGCGGTCAGCTATGAATGCTACACGGTTAAATTGGAGTGATAGTGGCACAATTGCCACTGCTGTAAGAAACGAAAAATATTTGTTTTAATAGTAGTAGATTACGCTCAACTCCTGATAATTACGAGAGCTTTTCAAACTTGAAATTTTATGAAGGACATAAAGTCTATTTTCTAACATATGTTGTAATAGGATCTTGAAAAATAAAAAGAAATCTATAACTAATTTTCTTATAGACTCATTTTATTAAATTTAAATAATATTAGTATTTAAAATACTACACCTTAACGGGCTTAATAAAATATTCTTTATTTAAATCTGTATCTATATATAAAAAAAGTCGTGTTAGTAACTAACATAAGTTAGGAATGGCTGGATCAATTTTTTTATAATTTTTGTGGTTTTGAATTTGTCTTCGTCCGGATAGGATAATAAGTATTATAATATAGGGTTTATCGATAAAAATGTCTTTAAAAAACCACGATCTGCTGCACTTATTCATTGACTGTTAGGCGGAACGAAATTTGCCGAGTCTGGTAGTAAAAAATTAAAATAATTATTATGGCCGATTTACGACGCCAGCAAAGGCCTGCTCTTGAATTGTTCTAATGTAGAATAAAAAAGGCCGATTAGCTTTGAATCTTTCTTGAATCGCATTTTTCTGCTGTATTTGAACTACTGTAAATATTAAAATTACACTTCATTAAAAAGTTTCCAAAAAGTTTATTTTTATTCTATCCTTTTCATTATAAGTGTGTTAGAGGATTCATTCTTGTTCTTATTAATATTATCTTTAAGCATTAAAATCCCACAGTATCTAAAAATACGACGAGCCTTTTAGGCTCTAGGGCGTGCCAAAGAAATATACATACATACACTCGAAAAACAAGACCTTCTTTCGCAATCGGATAAAAATTGTTGTTTTACTTTGTAACAATATTTATGGCAAGACTAAGTAAATGATATTTCAGTCGAGATGCCCTTGTTTTTCAATTAAATGTAAGATTTCATAATATGATTAAAACTACGTGCCAATTTGAGTCATATTTATTGTTACAACGAGTATGTACACATTTTATGGTGATGTAACGACGCCTGCAAATAGTTGTTCATTAAAACCTCTGATGTAGAACAAGAATGGACGGTCTGCATTGAATTCTATTCTATTTGGAGATGTCATTGAGGCCCCGACAGAAATAATTACTGTAACCAATCGTTATGTTTTTACATATACGGTCAGAAGCAATAGCCAGGCTGATTTCAGCTCGAAGGGCCAGATTTACCGGAGCGATATTACCATCTGACAGAAGATCAAGCTTAAATGACAGTATTCGTGACGTCGTGTTTAGTTGGTAAGTGCAAGACCGGAAGGCCCAATGATGCAGAAGAATCACAATCTCAACAATGCAGTTGGAGACCTACACCATGGTGGCCATGATGTAGCTCTCCTACTGCATTGTGGCATTTTCTGTATTCGTAATGAGTATGGTATGCTTTCCTTCAAGTAGAGTAGAATTATTCTGGCAGGCACGGGTTTTTTTTATATTACTAGTCAAATATAGATTGTTTTTTACTTGATTTTAAAATTACAATCACATGTCTGTGAATCATTGTAAGTTTGCCATTCTGATCCTGTGTATCGCTGGTGCTACTAAATTGCTTTGAGGTAGGCCCTGTCTGACAGTTTCAGGAGAATGCAGCCAGCGCTAACAAGGAATTGCATGGAAGTCCCTTTTTTTCACTTCATTATTTATTTTTGTGTTTGGAATCGCTTGCTTTGACTGGTGATCTCGTGACAAAACATACCATCGTCTCAGCTGGTATTTATTCAACATCGCATGCATTCGTGGAATTATGCATTCTTCGTTGTGTTTCGTATTAGTAAACATACCGACGTGATATATGAAATTATGTTTTGTAGGTCATGTAACGCAACAATATTATCTACTTTTCTATGAGAAACTTAAGGGTCATGTACATACTTTTGATGATGGAGGCCATAGTGGTTTCTCTTTTTAACTATTTTTATTCATCACATTTGTTGAAATGTAAAACGTTATGTCGTAAATATTGAAAGTGGAAATTTAATGTAAAATGCAAAGCCTGTACTGATATCCTACATCTTTAAAACTAAGCTTAGAATTATTCTTACCACTAGCTGCAGCTGCCGCTGTCCCTCGCTCGGTGACTTCAATAACAGCTCTTTGTATTGCACTTGAAATATATAATGTTTGATGTTTTACTATTTCACTGAGACTAGACCGTTTAAAGTGTGAAGAACTATTAATTCCCATCTGAAATAAGTTGATTAATATGTGGTACTTATATTTTTTAAACTTTATAAATTCTTTATGGGTTATTAACAGCATCTCAGGTTTGGTTTCTCTTGTGGCTATTTCAAGTTTCTAATCTATACTAATATTATAAAGCTGAAAAGTTTATTTGAACGCGCTAATCTCAGGCAAATTATTTCAGTGTTGGATAGTCCATTTGTTGAGGAAGGGTATATATCATCACGCTAAGACTAATAGGAGTGGAGCCTCAATGAAGAATGTTTAAAAACGGGAGAAAATTATTACGATACGGGCAATAGTAGACGTAAACGAGATTGCGAGGGTCAGCTAGTTATACATATGCGTGATTGAAATGAAAATGAAATGAAAAAAAATCAATATTATTCATAGCTCTTACCTTTTCATAATACTTCTTGAGATCTAAAGCCGTTTCTATCTTAAACTTAGGTATTGTAACATCCACAGTTACCATGACCATTTCATTTAGTGCTTTAGTGAGGAGATCATAAGATATTCTCAAGGTTCTTAACAATATTGGCAAACCTTTATTATCATTTGGCAGGACTATAATCATAGCGGCTTCCTCACCTTTGTATGGAAGTTCTAAAATCTAAAATATATTTTAGATTAGTTTTGATACTAACTGAAATATTAATCCATTCGCAATTGACACCTGAAAATTCATCGATTAAAAGCTGACAAAGTGTGTTTTTAAATCCGTCATTCTACACAAGTGCTTTTAATAAATGATTCTGCACCAAAAATAACTAGGCCTACCTATTTTAGTAGGTATACAATACATATGCCAAAGGACAAAGTCTCAAACTGTGTTTTTAAAATTTAATATTTAGACGGTACAAGTTAATGGTTACGAATTCATATGAATGTAACTATACCTAAAAGCAGCAATATGATTCTTAATCTTAGTTTTCTGGTATACATGCCGAAGCTCCTATCGTTAAATCCGATATTACATAGACACCAAAGTAGAAAACTTTTAAAAAGAAAATGAACTACGAGTATGATACAAAAAAATACCTCTGCATTCAATTCATTGCTTTGAACGTAATTAAATTTTCCACTTTTGGTCATCATAGGCACTCTTACAGTACCGGAGGGTGAATGAAATGTGTTTTCTCTGGCTGGCCTAAATGGTTCTCGCCAAGTGCCCTTGAAAGGAAAAATCATTAGAGTAGTACAGTTACTGCACTGTAAAGTGTTTATATTTTAGTACCTATAAGTTAAGACGGATGTAGTATATGTTACAAGCATCTTCTTTATCTGAAAAAAAAAATCTCGAACAACGATATTGGCATTATTCGATATGTTTAGTACTATCCCACATTCTTAAAATATTTTATATTATTATCACTATAATATATCAGTGATAGACTGTGTGAAGTGAAAATCAGTGAAGACTGCCTCTGTGACGCAGTGGTAGCGTATGAGACTGCTGTTCTTGAGGTCTCGGGTTCGAATCCCGGGTCGGACCTGAAATGTTTGTATGATCTACAAATATTTGTTTCGGAGTTTGGGTGTTTTCTATGTATAATATGTATGTATTTACAAAAATAAAGTATATATGTATTTGTATCAGTTGTCTAATACGCATAACACAAGCTCTGCTAAGCTTGGGACTAGATGGCGTTGTGTGTAAAAAAAAAGTGATAAATATGAAAATATTTTACATTTGAATTGTTGAATGGTAATGGAACTTTTTATTAGAGGAATAATTAAACTTCTTAAGTTATGATTCAACTTTCATATAATTGTTTTTCACATTGAAAATTTATTCGCACCTTTTTAAACTTACTTTGAAATACACAGCGTTCACCAAAAGAAGGGAAGCACTCTGAGCGATTTCGTCTTTAGAAATCAAATTTTTAATCATATCGTTTGTATGATCAGCTACCTGTAACACATAATTACTCATATACTTAAATAACTATTTGCCAATATTTCGGCATACAGAAATCTTTTAAATTCTGTCGACAGTTGTACTCAGAAGCAAGCGAACGTCTCGTGTTACATTATAAAACATCTATATTATATGTTATATAATATATTAACAAGACCATTAAAACTAATTTACTAAGGTACAACGCATGCTTTTTACTTAATAATGTTTCGAAAATAGTAAAAAAAAAAATCTACCTACTTATTTTTTCCTGTTAATTATATTATAAGCTACAACACTCAATTTATCAAAACACATTCACTGTACTGACTGCGGTAGACTTTAAGTTTCAATTTAGTAGTACTAGTACCCTGATGTAAAGCTCTACGCATATATTTAGCTTAAAAATGATTGTTAATTATTTTTATTTATTTATTATTTTACCCATTCAGAGAAAGCGCTCAATTCTTGTCTTAATTATTTTAATAAATAACCATAGTATAAGTTCTGTTTAGTCTGGGACTAGAGGGCGTTGTATATCAGATGTCCGAAATATTAATATATATTACTAAATAATTTGGTGTCAACTCTTGACTGTACGTCAGAACTGACGGTATCTATTTCCCGTTTATTTAATAGTTTTGCATTCAACTAAAGTTGTAAAACACTCTTACTTAAATGTTTAGTGTTGTAACACAGATAACTTTCTCTTCTTTAAGCTTAAGTTGGCAAACGAACCAAGCTAGATATGATAAATTTAGATACTTATAAGTCCTATAATAATACAATTATATATTTTACCCATTGATTAATTCTATCAGCAACTTTTGCTGGGCGACTTGTATCTACTAATTCAATCGAAGATCTAAAAATGCTCTTGGTTTTGTTCTTAAATTTCTCTTTAAGTTGATATTTATCAGATAGATACATTCTACTTGCGATGCTGATCTCCACACCGTGAAGGTATTCCAAGTCGGTAAGTATTTGCTTGTAAACACTGCTGAGCTGTAAATTAATAATTATAATTGATAAAAAATAAGAGAAAAGATTCTTATTTTGGAACACTAGAATAGTTCACAGTTAGTTTTTCAGAATTTGAACAAAGACCAGTTTAATCAGGAATTTTTACGTTCAAAAATAGAATAGATAATAAACATCAATAATCATAATCTACTGCTGAATATCAGGCCTATATTCAGCAATAGATTAGTGTTGCCTGACTCGTTCGTCTAGTAGTCAGGTAAGCGACCGAAGATCAAGAGGTCTCGGGTTCAATTCCCGGGTCGGACTGCTGCTAGGTTTTTCTTACAATAAATTTTTAACCTTTCGTGTACTACGTGGGGTATTACACACCCCAGTCCCCAAAAATTTACAATTATTTGAAAACTATGAAAGCGCGAGAGCACATGTTCCGAGTAGCTGGAGATGCGATGTTGCCACTTCGACTGGCGCCATTACATTAGTCCGGTGACTGCCACCAAGCTAATTACATGCATCTTAAGTGCGCGCGGGCATCACACACCCCACCTCGTACGGCGCGTTGTTATAGAGGTATGTTGCGTAATAGAAGATTTTTGTATTTTATTATTTGTTTAAGTGTCTTATATTAGAGTTAATTGTTACAGATATAAATTTTATAGAAGAACATGTCTCAATTGACAGAATCAGATATAGTTAGAGCACTTTTAGATGAAACAAATGAGTCTGAGTTAGAAAATGAGAATTTTGAGGAAGAGTCTGAAAATGATTCCGATCATTTGAGCATCCAAAGTGATACAAATAGCGAATTTGAAGCTGAGTTGCCTTGTTCTGAGTCTGACAGTGCTGACGATGTACCGCTTTCGGAACTAGGCCAAAATAGAGCTTCATATTATACAAGTAAAGATGGAGTTCAAAAATAGCAAAAAGATCCATATAGAAGCAATATTCGGAGCAGAGCTGAAAATATTATTACTCATCTACCCGGTGTGAAAACGGTTGCTAAGGACAAGATGTCACCTCTTCAGTGTTTTGATTTATTTATTACTGATGAAATGATTGACGAGATTGTGAATTGTACGAATGAAAAAATACGCATGCGAACCAATAGTGATTATCAGAAACTTGAAACCACAAAGGAGGAGATGAAAGCACTGTTTAGATTACTCTTTATATCAGGTTTAGCACGTTCTGGCCGTCAAAGTACAATAGATTTATGGTCCACTGATGGCACTGGGATGGACATTTTTCGAGACACAATGAGTAGAAATAGATTTGCTTTCTTATTGAACAACCTAAGATTTGATAGTATAGCCACGAGAAGCGAGAGAATTCAGACTGATCGATTAGCTCCAATAAGAAATATTTTTGAACTTTTTGTAAAAAGATGTCAAGATGCTTATATTCCGCATGAAAATCTCACAATAGATGAAGAATTAGTTGCGTTTCGGGGAAGATGTTCTTTCCGTCAGTATATACCTTCAAAACCTGCCAAATATGGTATTAAAATTTATTCTTTGGCGGACAGCAAGACATTTTATACTTTAAACATGGAAATATATTGCGGAAAACAGCCTGAAAATAGTCCTTTTGCTGTAAGTAACAAGCCCTATGATTTGGTGAATCGATTGGTACAATGCGTATCACAATCATGTCGGAATGTTACCATGGATAACTTTTTTAGCAGTTATGAAACTACAGAAAATTTACTAAAAAATCACAAGCTTACGGTAGTTGGAGCTTTACGCGCTAATAAGACTTGCATTCCGCCAGTTTTCAAGAATAGTCGTGAAGAAAATTCATCAATGTTTGGATTTCAAAAAGATATCACTATAGTATCTTACGTTCCAAGGGCACGTAAAATGATATATCTAATGTCTTCATTACATCACGACAAAGAAATTGATCCTGCAACTGGAAATAAACAAAACCTGCTATGATAACATTTTATAATGAAATCAAAAGCGGTGTTGATGTGGTTGACAAGTTGAGCAGAACTTATGATGTATCACGGAATTCTAAACGTTGGCCACTGACGGTATTTTTTGCTTTACTCAATCATGCCGGAATAAATGGTATGATTATACATATGTTCAACAACGGAATAGAGAAAAATAAAACTAATTTGAGAGGAAAGTTCATTCGTGAATTGGGCATTTCTTTAGTAAAAGAGCACTTGAATACAAGAAGACAAAATCAAAAACTTCCAAAAGACCTGCGCACCAGAATATGTAGATATTTTGGTAATGTCTCTGAAAATGTATCAGAGCCTCCTGCAAAAAGGCCCAATACGATGCAGAGGTGTTCAGAATGTCCTAGAAAAAAGGATAGAAAAACCAAATACACATGTAAAAAATGTTACAAGCCAATATGTATGGAGCATGCTGATTTTTTTTGTCAAGACTGCGGTAATTTTGATATCAATGATCTCAATTGAAATTAATGATTACTATGTTTATTTCTAGTTTAGTTCTTAGTATATTCATTGTTGATTCCTAAACTTAAATAATTGTGATAATTTACATGTGCCATTTTAAATAATTTATAAGAAAAACAAAGACGTTTTATTAAGCTTAAAAAAAATATGTTTCTGTTCATTTATTGATTAAACTAATAATAATAATAAAACACTTCTTTTTTTTATTTAAACCTATTGATTACAAGGTATAGGTATTATTCCATAAACAAAACACTTAAATAATTAAAACATACTAGTCTTATTACATCTTATATTTTTGGGTATGTCACACCCCACCTAGTATAGGACAGGCTTTTTAGTCACCTGGTACACGGAAGGTTAATAGCAGTGTATTTTTTATTTTTTATTATTATTACCTAGGTTTCATAGAACAGTTAATTGGGAGTTATCTATTCAAGTTACGGCTTGAAAGCATCTTTTTCACTGAAATATATGTTGTTACCTGTTTGCTTTTCCTCAATCCCAATGCGGCTAGCAGTTCAGATTTGGATTCAGATTGTTTCTTGGCTCCAAGCAATAATTTAGCCAATGGCAGCATGGCTGATATTGGTGAACAAACAATGTTTTGCCATTCAGAATTTAATCCTAATTCCTTAAAATAAAATTTTAAATAACTGTTAATTAAAATCATCACACCACAATACTTAAAAGTATTTCGATTGATGCTAATTACTGTACATTAGATACTATTAATTAAATTAATTTTGGAAGACTGTAGACTATAATTATGCTATAGTCACGCTAAAGAGCATTTGAGCGCTCTCTAACCGCAAATAAGGGCCACCTTGCCCACCTTTTAGGACAAATGGTAAAAATCAATAGAAGCCAGGAATAACCAGGCAAACGAGCAGATGTATCACAATTTTAAATGAATAGATTAAAATCTATTCATTTAAAATGCCTTGTAAATATCGTGTTATTACTTAAGTACACATACCACAATGAATAATTGCCTGATGCTTCCTTTTAAATTTAGTTTTGTCTCAACTTCATATTCGTCTTCTGATACTCCTCCTCTTACTTGTACGTCTGTTCTCATCACATCATAATCATTAATACATCTTACTAAATGTACAATAAAACCTATGAAAAAAATATTTAAATTACATCAAATTGGCTAGCGATCAATGATCTTGTAAAGTCATTCTTTAAAGGTGTGGATATCCTTTGCTATGAATGTGAATTTCTTATTCCACAAATCGGTTACTGGTACCTACGGTTCCTATAGTAGTAGATGTTGCTCCTCAAGGTCATGTTATCATTATCAAGGTCATAAGCTTTTCTATAATTGTAAAATAAAATAAATTAAAATACATTATCCTGGAATCACTTACATAAAGAAGCATATGAATACCCTAGGCGACTTCTTTAATTCTGGAAGGAGCTTGTTTGGCTCAGCTAGCCAACCTTTCTTGAGACAAAAGATGGTATCGGTGGAAACCGCCTACAAACCGTACAATACCACTGAAGTACAAATGCTATTACAACAGTGAAATTTAGTTTTGGAAAATACATTTTTATTATCTAGTTGGGACGACGCATAGAACAATTAGAATTAGTTCCATTAGCATCAATAAGACTAGCCTACAACCTAAATATACTAAAAAGGGTTGATCTCAGGAAGGGCACAGGTATCCTGACACGGTATTATCCTCTAAACAAGCACCTATTTACTATAGGCGAAGAAACGCCGCAGCATGTTCTCACAGAATGTAGAAGTGTGGCAGATCAACGGTCGGAAATCCTCCAATCAACATCACTCCCGGAAACATGTAGTGACCTGAAAAAGTTGCTGAGCTTCTAGGATAAATTAAAATGGTTGAAGTAGGAAGATGACAAAACCCAAGTACAACGGCCCAATCAAGAGGCCAAGTGTCCGCACTTGGCCCGGTAAAACAAACAAACAAACATTTGACGGAATCTCAACCCGCGCAAGTGCGTAAAAAACGTTACTAAGGCCGAGTGAGTAAGGCGGCCTCACGGAAACTAAGCATACGCATACTGAACAAGGTGAGGCGGTTCTTCTCGCCCGAGCACCTGTGTCTTCTTTACAAGACTTTGTGCCTACCTTTGCGATGGATCTGCGCAGTACTTGCTGGACGCTCTCGCTCGATTGCAGCGGCAAACAAGTTCTTTGAGCCTCTACAGTTATAAAAATATGTCACCTCTATGGCAGACCTCTATCGCTTTTACTTTTTCCAACTGGTTCCAACTACGTTCTTCTTCTACAGGACATCACGTGCTAACCTTGGAAGTCACTGTTACACAATGATAGAAATAGGCTCCGAATAAAATGGAAGAAGAAGGTAAGAAGGCAGAGCCGAACTCTGCCTGCCTGTGCCGAGCAGTCAACTCTGAAACTCACTACCAGCAACGTATCTCCCGAGTCATTTAAGCGGGGCGTGAAAAAATATCTCACTAGGCCGCTAAAGGGTCTAGAGATATATAGATACGGGTAACTTTTCGATATTGGCCACATGCCCAATGAGAATGGTCACCACCGTTCTTTCGATTCTGCTCGTGCTTTCTAACAGGCCGAATAGTCATTATTGCCGCTTCTACCATAATAAATAAATAAATGGTAAATTATTTTGTCAAAGTCGTGAACGATCTTGGGGGGTCATTTCCCTTATTACTCGTATACCTCTTTAGCTCCGTTAACATTCAACAATCGGTATGATGCACACAAGCCTGTCGGTTCCTTCTGCTTTTCACATGGCTTTTTTTAAAACACTTCCGCTCACATTCGCTCTATATTATATTTTTTTGGTGGAATATGGGTCAAACGAGCATACGTATCACCTAATGGTAAGTGGCTACAGCCGGCCATAGACACCCTCAACACCAGAGGCGTCACAAGTGCGCTGCCGGCCTTTGGGGGATAAGGGGGGGGGGGAAGATGGAGGGAGAGGTGGGCCTCCGGTATCCTCACTCAATCGGTAATATTTATCAGTTTATCTTTAGTGGGTCTTCTATTTTATCCATCGTCTTTAAGATGCCAAATAATTATATACTCACAAATAATATAGAGCCACATGGCATGAATTTCAATTAGATAGCAATTTGGAAATATTGTTACTACTATATATTTTTACGAACTGTTCTCGCATTTTGTGTTGAAATATTTTATGAATTACGCGACAACATGATTCATTGTCGTTAGAATTAAAATGCTAGCTTCTAGTAATTAAAATGCTAGCGCTGAGTAAAACTAATTTTCAATTACTATGCCATAATTTTATACGTTTCTTATCTTGTTTTTGGCTAAGTTAGGCATACGATCACATTGCTTTGAACTTTTTTTGGTTAACAGTAGGTACTACAGAAATTACAAAAAAAACATTACGTTACCAGTTACTTGCTACTACTGTTAGTATTTATTTCGTCAGTGATATTACTTAAAACTTAATTTCTAACCACTGTACTCTGATGCAGTTACGGTTATCTACAGTAATGTCTAAAAAAAAGTGGAAACACCACAAACCTACTCCTGGGTTAAGTAACGTCACGATGGTGTCGATAGGGGTTTTCTATGATATAATTAGCCAAAAGGCAATAGGATCTCTAATCAATTAGTACTTTCGTACCTTAACAAAAGTAGTATCTCTTTTAATAGCTGACTTTATGTGTCATTAAAAGTCATTGTAGACTTTTAATAACAAATTATAAAGTAAGTTCAATCAATTTCTTTTGATTGATTCTATGTACCTAGAGCAAATGAGAAGCAGGTTGGCGACAACTATAAAAAATACTGAATATGGAATGTTGGCAATTCCTCTAATTGTTAAAGATTTGCTAAACGGTCGTTATTGTTAGGACAAGGGTTTTATAAAAAAATCCAAAGTTAGCAGGATTTTTTTGTCCACAACTGCACCGCGGGAAGCTGAGTCAGGCATAACTATTAAAAACAAGTTTATCAGAAATTTTTGAAATATTTACGTAAGAAAAATATGGCGGTACGAAGGTCAGGTAGTTATTGATATATATAAATAAGCCCTAACATAAGGAGGGGCATAAACCTACTAAATTTGTTGGTTGGCAGCACTGGGTGACTGAAACGTCAAAATTAAAAAACTAATTCGAACAAATCTCGTACATATTGATTCGTTTGTTTTTTAAACATTTTAATTAACTTTTACGATTAGTCGTTGAACATTAATTAAAAATCCCTTTACGTTTTCCATTTTAATCAAATTTGTGTGATTGTATCCAAAATTCGGGCTAAAAAGCATTGGTTCCGCTCGATTAAGATGATACCAAGCGAGATTTTTGCTGAAGATTTGATGAGCACGGTAATTCGGTATGGACTGTATATTGGAGCAGCTTTCCAGCTGGTCTGCTTGCTAGCCTGTGTTACCTTAACTGATGAGCAAAGTGAATCTCACCCATACGAAAAGGTAAACCTTAAATTTAACATGATCATCTATAGTGAATTAAAATAAGATTATACTTATATTGAATACTGCATTTCAAATGTAAAATAATATTGGCCTGTTCTAATTTGTAATCCTCACAGACTTAAAGAATAATACAAAAAAGCTATAAAATATTTTGTGGAAAATTTGTGGCATTCAACAGTTACACTTACTTATAACTTAAAGGAAATTATAAACCATCATAAAATAAGGGGGTTTTCATCCCTTGAAAGGCACAAAGGTTTAATGCACTCTACTAGTTTGTAAGTAATCTGCTTTATGTTACTTTGCTGGCACTAAGAAGTTACACTTACTTGTAACTGATAATTAAATTATTTATTTTATTTATCTGTTATGCTGGTATGGCTATACTGCTGCATTAATTTTAATAAAGAAAGACAAAGGCTAGCTAGCTAGGCGTTTACCTGAGACTCCACCTGCATGTATGTTGGTTAGCATGGTAAATAATATCCTATGACTTTTACACATACATATATATTTATCATACCAAATTTCTATACTGTGCTATGAAAGCATTAATATTAATGTGTTGGTAAACGGTTTTATGTTCCGAGTTGTTATCCTCCCTAAGTCTGCACTTACGACACCCATGCATTAATATGATAACTTATTATGATAAATTGCCAAAATAGATATTGTGTAAATTTTTAAATTGAATTCTGAAAATAATGATCATATTTGTACATCACCTGAAGCCTGAAGGTTGACTCGAAGCAAATGCCTCATGCCATTAAATTCGACTTTGTATGTCATGTGCAACAAGTAATAAATAAATAATGATCACTAGATTAATTAAATCCGATTCTGAATAGGTATTCAAAACTGATTGGAAGTTAATATTTTCAGGCATATACTGACAGTGATGAATGCAGTTCTGAACAATCTTCACCAGGCCACAGGGCAACAATGTCTCGTGCTCGGCGACATGACAAAAAGAAGAGGCGTTAGAATAAGATTTACCTGTCTTTTCTCGTAATATTCAATGTATTTTATACACAAGTATGTATTACAGGTATAATATTGTATAATCTTAGGAGCTATTCATTATTTACTCAGTATGATTTTAGTTATTTATCATCCAGCAATTTTAAAGGTTTTCATCTCTCTTACAAAAGATTTTAATGAAGTTTAAAAAAAGGTAACTAAATAGTTCTTTGCACATAGAATAGTATTAAGTGAACTAATATTTACTCAACAGTTAGGTACCTTTTAATATCATTTTGTCATATTACTTCGAATCTCAGGGTATTTATATAATTAATGAATGGCTCTTATACATAACTAACTGACCCACGCAACCTCGTTTGCGTCTTATATTGCCCGTAGCGTGAAAATTTGCCCCCGTTTTTGAAACATTCTTCATTGGTGCTCCGCTCCTATTAGTAGTAGCGTGATGATATATAGCCTATAGCCTTCCTCGATAAATGGACTATCCAACACCGAAAGAATTTTTCAAATTAGACCAGCAGTTCCTGAGATTAGCGCGTTCAAACAAACAACAAACTCTTCAGCTTTATGATTAGTATAGATGATAAATATGTAGACTGGTTTAAATGTGACAGAACCTTTAATTAAGTTTATGAGTCTCTATTTGTTTGCTATAGCAATAAATAAAAAATACTGACGCAGTATTACTATTATTTATTACTATTATTTATTATTATTATTTACCTGTAACACAGGTTATATTTTTATAACCTACATCAGGCACCAGTCTTTCACAAAGGTGGAATCCGGAAGCCAAGCCACTATTGTACCTATTATTAAGTTATAACGGGTGTTTTTTTAAGCTAGATAGAACTTTAAATTGTAAAAAGTAACACAAAAAATTAAATTTTGATGAAACTTTTTTTTTTATTTGTTTCAGTATACTCTGACAAATCATCATGAATAGACTCACGCTTGAACAACGCTACGAAATTATCCAAATTTACTTTGAAAATCAGTCGTCGATTCGCGCAACTTATAGACGACTGTTTTATCGCAAAATTGTGTTCAGCGATGAGGCGCATTTTTGGCTTAACGGGTTTGTTAATAAGCAAAATTGCCGCATATGGAGTGAGACCAATCCACAACAGACCCTACAGACTCCATTACATCCAGAAAAATGCACCGTATGTGCGGTTTTCACGCTGGTGGCATCATCGGACCTTATTTCTTCAAAAATGAGCTGATTTTCAAAGTAAATTTGGATAATTTCGTAGCGTTGTTCAAGCGTGAGTCTATTCATGATGATTTGTCAGAGTATACTGAAACAAATAAAAAAAAAAGTTTCATCAAAATTTAATTTTTTGTGTTACTTTTTACAATTTAAAGTTCTATCTAGCTTAAAAAAACACCCTATACATTTGTGAAAGAGAATAAAGTTTATTATTTATTTTATTTAGTATTCTATATTTCTTGCTATGGCATAGCTCATTATTTTTTTTAATGTTATTCCATATGGCATATTAAGCATTCTTTTACTTTTTAATAGGAATGCTTGATTGGCTGATAATATATTTCTATTTCAAGTGCCAACAATTTATATTTCTTTTATACAAAAATGTTAGTAGAGTAGTTAAATATTACCTATGTAGCAGGAATTAGATCAAATATGCATTCTCTAAATGTATGAAAAGGAAAACTTTGTTTTATATTTAATATCAATTATTATTATTAAAGGAATAGGACATTTTTTCAGCAGCTATTTAACTGTTGGCAATACACTAGTATAGAACAGTAAACTCTATTTAAAGGTAGCTACTTTAAAAAAGGAGGATTTTCTCAATCAGACTGTTTTTTTGTGATAATTTTTGACACTGCTTGGGTGTATTTTTGTTTAATTTTGTCCCATTTTTGAAGTCGTAATTTATTTTTGTTTCCCTGTTCAGTTTAAATTAGTATAGAAATAATATGTAAACAAATATTTCTATGTACATAGGTACATATAACTATTTATCTAACTAAGATAACCTGTGTAAACGCATGTGTTTAATGGTTTTATAAAAATATATGTTGACTGTACATGATTCTCAAATTACGTGTTCGTAAACTACCACAAATTTATAATTGTAATTATAAATTGCTGCTAGTTATATATACTTATACATAATTTTAGTTAACATTAGAATTTTCATTAAGTTGTGTGTATCACTGAAAAGTGACACACTGTTATTGATTGCAATAAATAAGGGTCCTTTCAGGTCAATAAACATAAAAGCCGCTTACCATCAGGCGATACGTCTGTTCGTTTGACCCTATTAAAAACAAAAATCAAAACGGCGCCTATTAAACTAAAATCAAGAAAAAAAAAAACTAGTTTATTTCTTATGTAATCACTTTTGTAACTTATATACTACACTACTATATTCAAAATAATAATATTTTGTATAAATAAAAAGTGGATCTCAATGTTTAAATGGAATAAAACAATAAAAATATTATAAAGCATTTTATTTGTTATGTGGACTAGAAAACTTATGGCATTAATATTATTGATTTCATTAAAACTAATGAATAAAATTCTCATATAAAATTATTTAACATTTGTACATTTTAAGCAATATATAAGTACAACAACATTAAAGGCACTGGTTTACTTAAAATTATAAATAGCACCAACATTTATGTTTCTTACATAAAAAACTAAAAGATTCGTTATAATTTCCATTCTTATGTTTTTAGCGCCAATTATAAGAGTTAGGCTTAATTAATCTGTTACACAGCTTACTCAAGTACAGTTAAACATCTTTTAGTGTGGTAGCTGAAGTAGCCTTTGTAATGACCTTGAAGTACAGTTTTTTTTAATAGGGCAACATTTGGAGGTAGCCAAAAGGCGTTCAAACCTCACATACGCACTACAATATTCATGTGAATACAATATTTAATTTCATACGAATATGTACCGAAATTTAAGATTTTTTAATAACAGTCGTAATAGATTGGCCAGCTAATATTATCAAAGTGGAGACAAAACATCACAAATCTTAGTTATAAAAACATACTTGGTTGTATAGTTATTTTAGAATCTAAATTCGTTGCTACACTGCATATAACCAATCAATAAAAACTCTTGAGTGTATACAAATAATAATATTCGACTACATCGATAACAATAAATAAAAATAAATATTTGAGATATTATTATTGCACGAGTTATCTAAAAATACATTTCAAACAAATACTATATCTGTAAATTTAATACATATCACCAGTGATGTTAGTAACAGACAGTCTAAAATTTTTAATATTTAGATATTGCATTGCTATACACAACAAATATCTAGATCAACAAATATCCATCAAGTTTTTACCTTAAACATCACTATTTAATAAAGACATTGACATAATAAATATCACGAAAGACAACCTATATCTAAAGATGGTAATGCAAGAAACTCAATTGCTTTCGTACGTAGTTAAATGCAACAATTTTAAAAGTTATCAATATTAGCTTGTTACGTCAAGGTTATGCAATTTCAATGTTTGCATAATCTCATTGTTAGACAAAAATTGTTTAAGAGCATTAATTTTCTTGAAGCATATCGTAATGCAGCAAGCTTTATCATTGCAACACTTTTCGTCCTCGGACTTTTTTCCGCTACAAGACGGTTTTTTCTCTTCTGGCAACTTTTTATTCGAACCACACTTTTTCACCCCATTACACGATGTTTTGTTGCCATTTGATTCATCACACACAAGTGACGGTTTGGAACTGCAATTACAACTTAAATGATGCATCCCACCAGATGATAGCACTTCCTCATCACATTGTGTGGTATATATGCCCAACTCTTCCAAACTGGACTTGTGATGTCTCTTATGATAATGCAAGAATGTATTGTGGTTCGTATCGGTCGCTTGACCACATCCCGCTACACATTTCATGGCAGCATGGTCACATTTACAATCCACACATGAGCACGCATCTTCTTTGCAGCAGTTTTCAGGTACAGGAACCTCTTGTTGACCACAATTCCTGCATTCTCCAGCTAACGGATCGCATTTGCATTTCGTACAAGAGCATATACCAGCATCGGCAGTTAACTGCTCTAAAGCATTTTTCTTGCCGAATATGTTCTCCGTTCTCACTACATACATGTCAGATGCAGGTTCGTTGTCGAACAGTATTGTGTCCTGCAAATCTAAATCTGTATTGAAGAGTACAGAATTAGCTGGATTTATTTCAATGTTTTGCTGAACTTTTGAAGGCGGTGGAGTATTTAATAATCTATCTTCGTCTGATTCTAAAAATATGCTGTAATCGTTATTATAGAGTTTTGTAACGTCTAGGTTTGTGACAACTTCACTGTCATTGAAAACTTTATCGCCAACGTCCAAAACATTGGGAGTGTCTAAATTGAAAGAATCGTGAGTAATGAGATTAGCTGTCGGTGCAACTTCTGTGTTCAGGTCTATATAACTCTGCATGTGAGTAGGCACAAAGGTTGCCATTGTAAAAATACTCTCCGGGGTTTTCTCTTCAATACATACTGGGGTTTCTGATATCGAAGCCGCTAAAGCACTAACGTCGACCCACGGCGCTTGGTCTTCGATTTCGTTGGCCAAAGCGAGTTGCATGGCTTTCGATTTTACTTCTAACTTTGGAGCAATATTCATTGAAGGCACTTGCAAGGGCACTGTGGGTTGTAATTCATTGATGTCCACCCAAGAATCAGCTGATGGACTTTTCTTGTCCATTTTGTCAACGTCAAAAGGCGACAGGGTTAGGGAAGCGAGATCGTAGTTTACGGTTAGATCGTTAGATTCAATGTTTTTAATATTGTTAGTGTTATCTGGAAACAATAATTCGGCTATATCTACAGTATTGACTTGAGTGATGTCTTCTAAACTGCCATCGGTTGAATTGGATTCTGTGGTGATTCTGCCGAAGGATTCGAGGAGGCTGTCCCAGTTCATAAAGTCACTGACTTTATTCATTGGTTGGGACGCTGATGGTTCAGCTTGTACTGTTTCCGTGGTTTCCGCGACCTGATCTGTCACAGGTTCAGCTTCAATCTATAACAATTTTAAGAAATAACTATTAATAATTGTACATGTACGTGCGACAAAAATAAAATTTGGATCACTATATATACACTATACGTAAGAAATAAAAATGGTTGTTCTTGTTCTCTAATAGCTCCAATTTCTCGTAGTAGCAATACTTCATCTTTTACTTTTATTACTGTTGTATGACCATATGACTGTACCTTTGTGCGACTATGTTCATAGCATTTGTTTTAAATATTCTAAATGTGATGATCTGCGCAAGTCGGCTGGCAGAAACTGGATGCGAGAAGCCGAGGATCGAACCAAGTGGCGTGAGATTGAAGAGGCCTATGTTCAGCAGTGGACGGCGATAGGCTGATGATGATGATGATTCTACTAATAGGTAAAGTAGATGTGAAGGTGTCTCTTTTCTTTGCCGGACAACAGCACCTGAGATATAAAAAACTTGAAATAACTCTACCAACGGTGTCTGGCCTGTGTGGTATTGGAGGCGAAAACTTTTTTTCATTAATTCAAGTTGATGAAAAATATATAAAGATCGAGATAAAGTAATTGCATATATAGACTACTGGCCCGTGTAGAAAAATAATGGGTCATGTGAACCACCAGGTGACCTATCTAGAACGATAGAAGAGCATAAAATAATAAGATTCAGCACTATGCCGTCACTTGTAAGTTGTCCAACTGAGTGCAGGTGAGAATTCAAAAGTACCGGTAGAGTGGGTACATTTTGGTCATATATTTTTGTACGGCATTCTTACCATCGATAGATCCATGAAAAATAATAAGAAAACGCGCAGTGCCGTAAAAAAATGGTGCGCCATAAAGTCGGGTTTTTATTTTTATTTTCCGACAATTTCGAGGGTAAATTTGGTCATTTGATTTTGTACGGCATCAGTTTAATACTATTTCAATACTGCTTCTAATCCATTATTCCGCAACGCCGTACAAAAATCATGCGACAAGGAGAAAAAAATCGAGGGTTGCAACCCCCTCTCTTTCCATGGTCCAGGGGGTGATTTGACACAACATAAAATTAATTTATTTTGTAAGTATTTTATGCATAGATAACATTTTTTCATATGCCGTACATTTTCGTTGGTCCAAAGGGAAAAAAAACTGAAAAAGAAAAAATCAAAAAGAAATAATCCATATAACGAAATTTAAGGTGAAATTCATCACGATATACGATAAGACAACTATGAAATTGGAAGCAACGTCGTTTCCCCCTTGTTTCCGGGAGTTAAAACAACATATGAAGAGAAGTACCTACATAGCATAGATTTGGTGTAATGCCTACAAACAAATAACGTTAACCTTATTATTTTATGCTCTTCTATCGTTCTAGATAGGTCACCTGGTGGTTCACATGACCCATCATTTTTCTACACGGGCCAGTAGTCTAATAGACATATCTAATACTTTTTTTTTAAAGTATTTCTGTCTACCTCTACAAGAGTCCTTTTTTATCCTGTCCATATTTTCTTCAATTTTTTTTTTTATTTTTCTTACTTATTTTTATTTATTACTTTTTGCTTTAGCTTTTTAATAGTTTTAGCCAAATCCAGGAATTTCTTCTTCCAGTTCTTTTTTTCTTTATTTTTCATCAGTAGGTGTGTCTCTTTCTCTACCAACGGTACTCCAAGGCGTTGCTCAGCCTCATGCCGTAAAGCCTCGAAATACGGGGCACTCAAAGATCACATGTAGGACGGTCTCCTTTTTTTTGTGCGTAAATCCCCTCGGATACCACTATGTCGGACTCGAACCGACTAAAAACCGCACACCGTCTCGTGTACTAGAAGCCGGGGAACCTGGTGCTCCCTCGGAAGGAAATCTCTGGAACCCCGACGTACCTCGGGCCACCCATGGTTTGTAGGTGGCCTCCTCCTGTGTAGGAACCCTAATATTCATATACCTACTATATAAGGGCGTGAGCACTTTACAGAGCTCGCGCCGCCACCCCGGCCTGCTTCTGCTAAGGTGACTGGTGGTCTCACCTGTCACCCTCAGGCTTGCGCTTATGGAGGACGGAGATCGTTTTGCGATCTCCGCCGTCTGAGTCGTCTCCGGTACCTGGCCCGTTCCCGGGCCTGGCGGACAGGGAGAGTTCTAAACCTCTCCCGATCCCGCTCCGCCATCTCCTTCGCAAGCCTAACTTGCTCGCAGAAAGAGACGGCAGAGTTCCACCCGCTCTCGCTCCGCAACAAGGCCGCAATCATATTACCGAGCGAGAGAACCTCCACCCCGATGAGGACGGTCTCCTGGTCTGGGTCGCAGATACATGATGGGCTCTCCCGACACTTGAAGCGATGCAAGTATTGGGAGAACCCCCCATGTCTCGTCAACATCTGCGTGACAACGCCTTGGGGGCGGATCTTCTGCACGGCGGATCTTCTGCACGGCGGATCTTCTATATCCAATACCTTATCCATGAAAATAATCGTATCTTGGTCATAATCTACATATTTTGACTGCCTCGGTAGCGTAGTGGTAGCGTATGCGACTGCTAAGCTTGAGGTCTCGGGTTCGATTCCCGGGTCGGACCAAATGTTTGTATGATCTGCAAATATTTGTTTCGGAGTTTGGGTATTTTCTATGTATAATATGTATGTATTTACAAAAAAAAGTACATAAGTATTTATATCAGTTGTCTAGTATTCATAACACAAGCTCTGCTTAGCTTGGGACTAGATGGCGTTGTGTGTTGGATTTCCGGAATATTTATTTATTTATTTAAATTATAATTTAATTTAAAATATTTTTTACTTTCTTTTTCATATATGTGTATTTTTTCCCTCTTATTTACATTTGTTACTATAGCTGTATGTTGTAACCCCTTACAATTTATTAGTGAATTTACTGTTTTCTAATGTACTGTGTGAGACGCCACACTGCATTGTCTGAATTCGCAGTGAGTATGGTGGCCACCACTGTTGGATTCGCTTGAGCTTACCATTAGGCTAAGTAGTCACTTTGGCAGGTTACTTATTAAATAAATAAAAAAATGCCAGATTCCAGTCACTCGATGTAAAAACTGATATTCAGGTAAAACCCAAATAATGTAGGGAATAATAAAGGCTAGGAAGATGACTGATTACTAGATGATAAAAAAGTAATGTTATACCTGATGTTTCATAGCATGTGCCTTGAGACTGGTAGCCGTGGAGAATAATCGGTTACAGCCCGGTGCGGTGCAGGCATGAGGCCGAGCGCCAGAGTGCGTGCGACCGTGAGCTTTCAAGTGATGTGACGCTGTAAAGGATTTGCCGCAGCCTTCCGTTCGACATCTAAGAAAAAATAAATTGCTGTACATATATTCAAAGTCACGATAGGATTCTACTTGTATTCTTTCTTTCTTTTTGGGTTGTCTGGTTTATATTCGCAAAACAATTAATGTAATAACTTTATGTAGTGTAATACTAAGATTAACTATGGATACATAAGATTTACTTATTTATGTTGCTTTATGGTCTAGTAGAGGTCGAATTTCTTTGGCTATTATGAAACTTTATTTTATGTATTAGGTACTACCTATTTGTTTATTACACCAATTATTAATCTCATTTATCTTCGATCAAGGAGGTCCGAGTCTAGTGGAACTTATTTAAAGCGGCTTGCTTTCTTTCCTAATAAATTCGCTTAGAGTAAAATTTTGCTGTCTGTGACTGCCATACACAGTTTAAAGAACAATACATGTTGGCAACTTGAGAGCATTAAATTAACCCGTTTATTTCCATAATCTAGTTCAGAACAATATATGTTTAGAAAATAGGTACGTATTCACCCTTAGTACAGTGAACTGTGTGGCATTATGCCAAAGCACTTTCTATTTGGCAGTGAAACTACAAAGAGATAATTATTCTTTTTGTTTTGATCATAGACAAAATCTCGCAACTCTCGTAAATAGTGCAGAAAAAATAATAGCTTTCAGTAACCGAGCACCGTTCGGACTAAAAAGAATCGTGTCGCCTGTTCCGAACGCGAGATGGCAAGTTATCAAAGTAAAATTTTTTGAGGTTTTTGAACTCGTGGTCTTTAGAAGTTTTTGTCTTATAGATTTTGATAAGGGTTGATGATTTAGATAACAGCAAACTTGCAGACGTAATAAGAATTTGAAGTTCACCGGTACAATTTATTAAAAATATCATCTATCTGTCATAATTTGTAGTTCCTACGACAAGCATACGCCGAAAATTACACAAAAAGAATGTGTACCGAATATATTTATTATTGCATAACATACATAACATACACATATTTGGGACCTACAATAGGAAAACCTTTTCAAGCTAAATAAAACATTCTTAACATCAACACAACGCCAACATATAATTGAAACAGAACTATAACTTGTCATTTGCTAAATTATATTGCTTTTATCGTGTCTCAGACATCTTGATAGATGGAATCGATAAAGTAGGTACTTGCAAATTTTCCATATCAGGCTTGTATTTTTACATTTCTTTTTGTATTGATAATTTAGTACAGAGACAAAAATGGACACACACTTATCTAAAAGTAACATATACATATATGTTTATTTTAGCTATTAAATGAGTAACATTGTTTTGAATGCAAACATATATGTAACAAGATGAAACGCAACTTTCCGGCGTCAAGGTCAACTTACTTGTAAGGCCTTTCTTGTGTATGAGTGCGTATGTGTTTCTTCAAATCACTGAGCGTGGTGAAGAACTTTGTGCATCCGCCAGTGGTACAGTTGAATGTGTCCCCGCTGTGTAACCGTTGATGTGCTCGCAACCTGAAGATAGATTTTGAAGAATTTGAAAGTTACTCAAAAAATACAGCAAAAGTCTATTTTATAAACCGTAAAGAAACAATCACTAAATAATATAACCAGCAACCCAGTTCATTAAGGGATGAAAAGGAGAAAGGATCCTGTTATCCCTTACTACCTAACGTAGGTTGACAGTACAGTACCTAACCAAGAGTGACAGAACTTAACCCACACGATTTTATCTAAGTGCAAATGAATGTAAAATTGACAATGTTTTAACTTTTTATGCTACAATCTTTCTGTTTTTGAATAAAGTAATAATTATTATTATTAAAATGATTTTTTACGTATGCCGAAAAGCTGTTTTGTTTTTATTAAGGGATAGGGGCAAACGAGTAAACGTAGCTCCTGATGGTAAGCGATTACCGCCGCCCATGGACAACACCAGAGGCGTCACAAGTGCGCTGCTGGCCTTTGGAGGATGGAGAGAAGGATTGGGCCATGGGCTTCCGGTGTCCTCACTCACTCGATGAAACACAGCGTAAGCGCTATTTCACACCGGTTTTCTGTGAGGCCGTGGTAAAGCAAAAACGTATTATTCTAAAGTTTCATATCAGCTCCAAATTACGTCAAAATGATTCTCTCAAATAAAGCGAATTGTGATGGACTGATTTGAATAATTAACTGTTTACACTTGTCTACATTATTGGTGACTAAGAACCTGATTTAATTCCGAACTTTACCTCTACACTACCGTACATCGTTTAAAAGATCTCCTTTAAACGATGTGCTGGACATATATCACACAGGTCTCTTTTTAGTTTGACTAATGTCTAAGTGTAATAAATTTTAAGATAAAGGATATAACAAAAACTTTGAAAGCCGGTGCAGAGTTGTCCTTGTATATTGAATAATCGATATACTTCATCATTAGTCCGTTGCAGTCCACTGCTGGACATAGGCCTCTCCCAAGGAACACCAGAGCCCGGTCTGTTGCTTTTTGCATCCAGTAGCTGCTAGCCCTCCTATGCAAGTCATCCCGCCATCTGGCCAAGATGCGATCTCAACTCCAAAACGCGCTTACTCCAGCGATTGTCAGTTCTGCGACATATGTGACACACATATTCTGAGTTATGTCGGTCACTTTGGTTCTCTAGATATACCTACTTAACTCCATATAAAAAAGTAACAACGAATTTTACTGGAAAACATCTCTATTTAGAAAAAATATCACGTTAAATGCTGTAATAGTTATGTATTTAAATCTATTGTGACTTCTATAAAACCTGGGAGCAAACTATAAATCGTTTACTAGGTAAGCAGGCCACTGCAGTAAATAATTGTTGGTAATCAGTTATTCTGTGAATCGAAAACGAACATAATCGACTAAAAGAAAACAGTATTGCAAAATTAATGTAAGAAATATTGGCTAGGTTCCAAACACATGAATTTCGTTAACATTCTGATTCATCGAGCTTGTTTGAAAAGTAATAATTTATAGCTGAAGAGTCAGAAATATAGATTGACTAGTTGTTTTCGTTCTTCAACTATATCGAGACAGTTTTATCTACAAATTTTCGGCTTCGCAACAGCCCATTTTTCTGTTCTGGAATTGTGAAAGACGTACTAATAGAAAATATTTCGAGTTTATAAAAGGTTCTACCACATCATATCAACTTACTATTAGAAGAAGGTCTCTAAGAAAGTTTTATTTAAGAGGATGGTGCTTTGTTTGAGATAATTTAAATATAAATGTATCCTAATAATACTATACTTTTAAAATATTGTTAACGAAAGTTAAGTTTTTTACAATACAGTAATAGGTAGTATTAGTATTTGTTTAATCAATATGAATATTAGTTGCAGGAAACTGAAAGTTCAATGATTAACAAATATTTAAGGAGTCATTCAATTCAAAGAAACAACTGACTGAACAAATCAAATTAAAATTTAAATACGTTAAATTAAAACCGCAACTTGTATAAAGGTATATTTGTCATTATCAAACCAATTAAAACCACGTTATGATTCCGACTTTAGTCCCATTACGTGTCGAGGCCTTTAATTTGTCATGCCCATTTAGTCCTTATTTTATTAATTACCTAGTACCTACTGGAAAATTTTCCTGTTCAGTTTTGAATTTATTACATGTATGAAACATGATTTGAAACCTCCAACATTATGAGGAGTAGGAGAGTCTATTAAATGCCCACATATTTTCGATTATAATTATAATTAAACGTCAATCGAACTATTTAGAAATATGAAAGTAAAAGTTAGGCGTTTAATTTGTAAATTGAAAGATTTATTATACCGTAACTCGAAGTAGCTGTTAACGTGAATTCTAAACCTTCAAAACGGTAGATGTATTGCCTAAATATGTAACTTTAGCAGTACCTATCTGTAAGAGAATTTCAGTAAAGAGCAGCACGTTGACCACCACAGGCACGATCATAAAAGCTTTACTGTCTAATAAACATATCAGAGTATTTTAGACAGCACAACACCTTCATGTTCGTGTTTTTACAGTTCGAAACGAATCTGGTTTTAATGTGTGTGAGGTAAAGTCAAGTTCAAGGAAAGAAACACTTATTAGTATACGTTGCGTATTAAAAGATCATAGTTTATTTTCGAAATTCTATATATTTTTTTTTACCCCCGTTACCATCCGTTGGTGGTTATGAAACCGATCAAGTACCGTCTCGGGATCTAGAAGTCAGGTGCACCCTAGAATAGATAGCACACCGAACGCGCCCTGGGGGACAGTAACGGGAACATCGGGGTTTCCATACAGCAGGGGGCCACCTACAGCTCGTGAGGTACGTCGGGGTTCCCGGGATTTCCTTACTAGGGTGCACCTGGTTCCCCGGCTCCTAGTACCCAAGCCGGCGTGCGGGACCAGGGAGGTGGTATCCGAGGGGATTTCCGCACAGAAAAAAAAGAAAGGTTCACCCTAGAAAAGAAATCACTGGAACCCCAGCGTACATCGGGTCACCTACGGCTTGTAGATGGTCCTCTCCTGTTATGGAACCCTATGTTCCCTTTCTGGCCCCAAAATAGCCTAAATTCGATACGTAATTATAAGAAAGTATTGAGCTGTCTCGATAATTTTAGCATGGCTATAAGAAAAAAAAAGTTGCGTGTACTAGCGTACACTCGTAAGAAGTGAAACTTCTTTATGACGTTATTTTTCAAAAAATAAATATCATATGTCAACGTAAGGTATAACGACAAAAGACTTATAAACCAGCAATATTCGTGACAATTCTTATTTCAAGTGCAATAAAAGTTAAGGAGCGAGACCTGAGTAAATATTTCGCGATCTGTGGTGTGAATGAAGTAAGTTTGTGGAATGTGATGTGTGTAGTTATTTACATTGTGGACTAAATAAAATAATATTATTTATAATGTGATATTTCATTGTAGTATTAATTTGGTCCTGTTTGTGTTTGAAAGTGTTTTTTGTTTTATTTTATAAATTTTTTTTGAAGGATTGTATATAACTACTCTCAATAATGATAAAACATTTTATTTTAACCCCGATAAAGAAGTTTCACTTCAAAAAGATAGCGTAGCGGATAAATGTTACACGTTACGTAACGGATAAATGTTACACTAAATTTTTTGACAACCCCGATAAAGAAGTTTCACTTCAATATGATTTTTATTTCATTTATTTATAGGTACCTATAAATAAAAAACAGATTATTAAAAATAAGACTATTAAAAGTTTAAACTATATACTTAAATTGTTATAAACGCTCTCCTTTATGTATTGTTCAATAATATATTTATGAACTTTACCTAAACGCTGAAACGCGAAGAAAACAAAATAAGCGACTACAGGAAATTCTTACGGATTTTACTGCACTCGTCTATCTGCAAATGAGCTATAATAGTACTTTATATAATTTGCAGCAATTTACTTATATTTATTATCTGCATACTGCTTTGATATCCGAATTTATTTCATTCTTGGCACAGTTCAACTTATTATAAAAAATACACAGATGTTATTGAGTTAAATTCGATTTTTTTAAATGATTTAGAGGACGGACGAGAGTCATGTCACCTGATGTCAAGGCAACAGTGATAAATACTATTGAAGGACGCTTGAGTAACCCTTCCCCTTAAGAACTAAGATGAGATTGGTCCTCTGTTAAGGTCACTCACTTGATTAAACTTAACGAAATAATTATTTAATGCCAGTTTTTCTTTTATAGCGGGGCTTATTCGCAATAAAACTATTTAAAAGGGTGCGATTCCTACCTGGCCTTCTATTTCCAGATGTTTTCAACGTGCTATATCGCTTCATAATGTCGTCCTAAGTCCCGTTATAAAAGAAAACTATGTGTAAAAGTCGCAAACGTTTAAGAACAGTTAATGTCTATATTCCGTGATGCTGTGGTATGTGGTATTACTTTATTGGAAGCGAGAAACTCCTCCTTTTTTGAACTTGATTAGAAAGTTATCAAAGTTCTTAACTAATTACTGACCTTGATATCTATTTTAAATGAAAAAATATGTATATTAGAAACTTACCTATACAGCGTATTAAAAGCTTTTCTGCACCCACTGATATTGCACGCGAAAGGTTTCGCTTTTGTGTGGGCGCGAATGTGAATCTTCAAACTGTATGATGTTAGAAATGCTTTCTCACATGATTGCATGGGGCATTTGAACCTGTATTCACCTGGAATAAGGAAATATGGATTCAATATTTATATTAAACCTTAATAATCTTCACATAACAGCTTTCGTGACAGTTATTCACATTTATATCCTTTTACATATTTTAGTTTTGTCCGATTATTTCCAGGATTTTTATGAATGAGTAAAGCAACTTGCTTGGGAGTGTAGTATTCTGCTGATATTACGACTAAATGTAAGTCTTCTAAGGAGAAAGCCAAAAGTTATGATAAGTTTAACGTAATATAATATTTAATTAACTGAGGTAGGTATTTAATATTATTTGAGAATTAATTAAAAATGATAATGTAATGATCATCATCATCATCAGTCTATCGCAGTCCACTGCTGAACATAGACCTCTCCAATAGCACGCCACTTAGTTCGATCCTCGGCTTCTCGCATCCAGCTCCTGCCAGCCGTCCTGATAATGTAATGTGATACGACAATCCTACATATAATTCAGATAACAAGTATTAGTAGTAGTAGTAGACACACTAGTAACTGGGTGGGTCACCATGCCGCATTGTCCTCGTTCGCATTGAGAATGGTGACCACCACTCTTGGATTCTGCTCGTGATTTCCATCACGCAGTCATTTTCGCAGCTAAAAAACTGGTTAACGCGTGTAAACAGTCTCGCCTTAGTTAAAGCACTCATGTAAATGTCCGAGACTTGTGAATATACTTATTAGCATGATGCACAGCATTGCGAAGGTGCTTAAATCACCGGTTTAAGTTCGAAATTGTTTAATTAATCTACTTGAACAAATACAGAAGAAATTTCGTGAATCTTGGAATCAGCAATTTACGTGTGACATACTGAAAGTTTTTGGAAATCATGGAAAAAGCAGTTGGTGAATGTTACTTTTAAATTAAGACTGGTATTCTTTTTCATTGTAGCGACCCTCGGAATAATGACGCATTTTTCCAAGTTAAAATATTTGTTGAATTAAGTCAGCAGAATATGTAAAACGAGTTCAAAGACTTCAATCACTGATAAATAGTTCAGCGGAGTTATATGTAGGTAGAGAATTCAGAAGTGGATCATCCACTTGTGAATTCTCTACCTACATATAAGGTGGCAATGATGATAGTAGGTAGGGCACCGAACTTAAGTTGACTGCTTTGAACCAGAAACAAAGGATGGCAGCAGAACGAATCATTTCTTTGGAATATTTTGAAATAAGTTACGAAAAGCCTAAGCTTTACTAAGAAAATGGTTAATTATTTTTTCGGCAAGTTGAAACATTACACAACAGTATCGTTTGATGACCAAAGGTCAGTGACCACAGATTGATACGTCAACATTGCAAAACCAATGTCATCCTTCGTCTTTCGCATTCGTGAATAACGCGTTCTCACTTTATACGATTTTTACGATAAGTTAAATGAAGGTGCTAATGTAGAACTTCTTACCATCCGTCAAACAACCCAAACCTAAGGATTCCTATTGGTGTACTAAAATTGAAGACAAACATAAAAAAAACATATGTTTTAAGATCTCTGGATAGGTGTTGAATTGGTGCATTGAAGTTATTGCAGAGATCCCTGAGAAAGACTGCTCAGAAGAATTTATACATGATTTTTTGCAAATGAGCATAACGTATCGCCTGATGGTAAGCGATTACCGCCGCCTATGAAAACCCGCAACACCAGATGCGTCACAAGTGTGTTGCCGGCCTTTGGGGAATGGGGGGAGTGGTTGGGGTATAGGCCTCCGGTATCCTCATTCACTCGGTGAAACACAGCGCAGGCACTGTTTCAGATCGGTTTTCTGTGAGGCCGTGGTATCACTTCGGTAGAGCCGGCCCATGCAGGTCGAAGCGTGACTCCCCCAGGGTAAATAAACGGTCTTAGCGAATGCAAAAATTTATTATTTGTAAGTGCACATACTTTATTAACGGAACACGAATCTAATACTTGGTCTTCTTATCAGAATCCAATTAGGATTCCAGGAGGAGGAGGACAATCCAGGATAATTTTACCAAAGCAATGGTTCATTCTTCGACAAAACGTAATTGTGTAAAATCGTTGGTTTAGAATTCAAACTAAAAGTGCTAGACACTATAGCGAGCTACAGCGAAGAATTTGTAGAAGCCATTATACGTCATTACTAGATATATACTATTAAATGTAAATAATAAGTTGTACTTAGTAATTATTTTTATCTTATTATCGCTCAGAAATAATGAAGGCACATTACGTCATCATGGTGTTTGGTCAACAGCAACTGATGATAGATAGTCATGATTGTCGTGTAGGTAAACGTAGGTACTCTTAGGATCAGCGCCGATGGACGGAGTGGCAGCGAAGAGACTATATTCAGTAACAATTTAAATTCAACCTAAAGTTCTTCAGAACACAACTGTATTTGATACAACGAAATACTATGACGGTGAGGGACGACGTTTAGTTTTATTTCGTAATTATTTGTTGTCGAATTAGTCACTTCATCGCCATTCCGTTTGTCGGTGCTGACCCTTAAGATGTTTGTACATACATACGTATAATTTTCCTAAATACCGTATAATAAATCTAGTGAATGTTTGTATATTATTACAGAGATAAAATATTGGTTTTAGAACCGGTTCAACGTTCTATAATCATGTATTTATTCCAGTATTATCCTTTCGGGTAAAATTTAAGTTTCACCATTAAATATCAACATTAAATAAACAGTTAATGGAATGATCACTTTGTAACTCTAAATTCAGCAACAGGTGTTCGTTTTGGCACAAGACAAGTTTTTCGTTTGTCTTGGTAGGTACCATTCATAACGCGTTCTATTAATAACGAAAATTTATTATTTTCTTTATTAAAATTTCTTTTTCTAACCAGTAACCTAGCCAAGTTGCAAGCATTTTTTATCTGCAATTCTTAACGCCTAAATTCTAAGTACGTATTAGCCAATACTGTACATATAACTAAGTATTATAGTCTGGCCACTGAGAGAATGCGTTCCTGACAGGTCGTGATCCAATGGGCGATGTAACTTTGAACTGGTGTACAATTTATGGCAAAATTTTAAATATCTTTTATTAACCTTAATAATGAGTAATAACATTAAAAATTGCATAATCATGCCAATGTACAATAAACCTTTTATTTTGGGCTAAAGTTATTAACAATTAATGAATTAATTAATTTAAGAACAATAATTTTTAAAAGTCTAACGACGTCAAACTGCGCTGTTTCAAGGTTATGTCAATAGTTTGTTTTTGTAGTGATGAGACAAAATAATACTGAATTGTAACTGAGTATTTTTGGAAAATATCGAATATATCGTAATATATTCTGTCGGTCGATATATTGTTAAATAAAACGTTCTAATTTTATAATATATAATTTTATTTATTTATCTTTATTAAATACACAAAAAAACAGTAGAACAAGATGAGTTACAAAGTATGTAAGGATGTTGTACAGTCGAATGTTGTCACCATTTCAGGGAAATATGCCGAAATGCTTTGGGCATTTATACGAACGACATTAAAGTTCCTGGGGACATCGGAGAAATTATTCGAGAGTGTGTATAATGTACTTAATACATACGAGTTAAGTTTGATATAGTTTATAATACGATATAGGTACGATCAAACCAAACTTATGAAAATAATTGTCGTGATATCAGTCAGCTGAATTAAAAATAAATGAAAAACTATTTTTATCCCTTTATATTTCTGGTAAAAAGAATTACTTTTCTAAGAGAAGCAAAAAAAATTGATAATTGGGACAATGTCGTTTTCATTGACGAGACATGGCTGAACACCAATCACGAGCTTTCTCGTTCTTGGACAGATGACACTCAAGGGTCGACGTCGAAAGTGTCAATCGGTAAAGGAGCACGTCTCATAATATGCCACGCTGGTTGTGCGAGGTATGGTTTTGTGGAACATGTTTTATTAGCATTTGAGTCAAAAACTACCACTGACTACCACGAAGAAATGAATGCGGCTGTATTCAAGGAGTGGTTCCAGGATGTGTTGCTACCTGGCCTTCCAGAGCCTTCAGTTATAATAATGGATAACGTCCCTCTCAAGCTAATAGAAAAGAGGAATTGGTGGCTTGGCTGCAAAGAAGTGGCATTGACGCAAATATGTCACTGCTAAAAGCTGAGCTGATGAAATTAGTCAGCGACCATAAGCTATCGAATATTCGAATTCCTCCATATCACTGCCAGTACAATGCCATATAGCTAATCTGGGCTCAAAGTAAAGGTTATGCAGCCCGCCATAATACTTCTCCACCATATGGCATAAAAAAGATGAAGACGATTTTAAAAGAAGCATGCGAAAAAGGCACAAGAGATGACTGGATGAAGGTGGTTGAAAAAACTAAAAAAATGATATTTGATGACTTTGACCGCGATATTCGTATAGACACTATGATTGAAAATAACATGATAATACATGTTGGTGAAGATGACAGCGAGTCCTCAAGCGAATCGGAGTCGGATTAAATTTTGATTTGACATTATTGAAATCTAAAAACTATGTATTTCATAATATATATTTTTCTATAAATACAGTATTTTTATTTTCTTTCCGTTGGTTTCATTCAGAAATTACGATTAAATTTAATTCATCCATCAACAATTTTATTAATATTGTGTTTGAAATATAAAATATATCTAAATTGAATAATTATGCATAATGAATGCTATGAATACTGTTACCAAATATTATTAATGATATTCATGGCACATCACTACTCATGACCAATTTACAAGTGTCAGAAACGCATTCTCTGAGTGGCCGGACTATAGCCAATGACATATGAGAATTTAGGCGTTTTCGATTGCAAGAAAGGATAACGCTTGCAACTTGGCTAAGTGGGCAGACTAGAGCGCAAGCAGACTAGCAGAAGCAGGCTCAGGTGACGACGCGGACGGTGCGGAGCGTGTGCGCCTTGGGGGACAGTAGCGGGAACGTTGGGGTTCCCACACAGGAGGGGGCCATCTACAAAGCGTAGGTGGCCCGAGGAACGTCGGGATTCCAGGGTTTTCCTTTCTAGGGTGCACCTGGTTCCCCGGCATCTAGTACCTGAGACGGCATGCGGTTTTAGTCGGTTCGAGTGCGACATACCACCGAGAGGTGATATCCGATGGGATTGCCGCAAAGAAAAAAAATGGTGGCTCGAAAAAATACTGATTTTGTTAGATAAAGTAAAGTCAACGAGAGATTTATGTTTAACTCAATGGAAATTTATTTATATTTTTCAGTTGTTCTCCACTATAGAGAAGTTAACACAATAGAATATAACGAATAGGACAATAATTTAAAGACCATTACTTTTGGTTACATAAATAAATAACAAATGATCCTGTTCTATCACTCTATTTAGTATAAAAGTTTCATAAGATAATTAAAATAATGCTAATATCAATAAATTGTTAACAAACTCAGATGACAAACCCAAGGTTGTTTAGTTATTTAAATTTGCTGATATAGTGATAGCGATGGAATTACAGAACACGCAATATTTCCGTAAAAGGTCAGTGAATCTGATTAAATTACGTGTTAAACCATGCTATGTCATTTAATATGCGTCACAAATGAAAGTTTACGCAAAACCGAACGTCGTACTAAGGTAATAGTATATATCACTATAAACAGCAGCGGTGGTAGCGTATGCGAATGCTGTGTTTGTGGTCTCGGGTTCGATGCCCGAGTCGGACCAAATTTTTGTATGATCTGCAAATAACTGTTTCGGAGTTTAGGTGTTTTCTATGTATAATATGTATGTATTTAAAAAAAAAGGATATATGTATTTATATCAGTTGTCTAGTACCCATAACACAAGTTCTCTTTAGCTTGAGACTAGATGGCGTTGTGTGTCAGATGTCCGAAATATTTATTTATTATTATTATTATTATATTCCTACAGTGGAGTCATGTATCACATTCTTGCGTTTATGTAATTGTAAGAACACCATCATAATATTACTTTAAATTACTATTATATTTTGGATACCTAATCGCAATATGGACTAGCATAGGTAAAGTGATGATTTGCGCAAAATAGCTGGTAGTAATTAGACGCGAGAAGCCGAATATCGATCAGTGTGGCGTGCAATGGGGGTAGGATTATGTCTAGACTGCCTCGTTGGCGCAGTGGTAGTGTATGCGACTGCTGTGCTTAAGGTCTCGGGGTCGGACCAAATGTTTGTATGATCTGCAAATATTTGTTTCGGAGTTTGGGTGTTTTCTATGTATGTATTTACAAAAAAAGTATACAGGGTGTAAAAAGACTACTACCGAAAACTTGGGGGTTGCAATCAGACCATGATACTGAATAGGTTTAGCAAAAAAAAATATAATTTATCTAAGTCCTTTTATGTTTTTATCTGCTTACATACACATAGTACAACATAATAGGACCTAAACTACCGAATTATCTCATTTAGAAAACCAAAAAACAAATAAAATCAATAAAACAGCGATGTATTTTGATAAACAAAACAGCTGGTCGGGTGAGTGCAATGACCTTGGCCGGGCGCATAGGTATTCAAGTAGCTACGCGGTGCACGCAATAATACATTACTGGCTTGTGGAATTATTAAAAATATTGACACATTGTTTTTTACGGCTACAATTTTTTTTAAGGACAACTGTTTGGTTTTTTTTATAAGTTTTGGGGTGCTGAATCAGCCCCTTTCGTTTTCGGTAGTCGTCTTTTTACACCCTGTATATGTATTTATATCAGTTGTCTAGTACCCATAGTACAATCTTTGCTTAGTTTAGGACTAGATGGCGTTGTGTGTTAAATGTCCGAAAATATTTATATTACTAGACTGTAATATTAGCATCGCTTTTGGAAAGTTTCCTTTTAAGGTACAACTGTTTATTACCACACCACATTTGTAAATGTTAACGTATTCAGAGGGAACAAGAGAAATTCGTAAATTGATATGATGCAAACGGAAGAAGAACCCGCAGAGGTCGGTTCTACTCGTATTTGTTTTATTTTAGTCAGGTATCTAATATAACCTAGTGTTTTAGTGGTTTAGTGGTTAGCCTAAGCGACTGCGGATCAAGAGGTCTCGGGTTCGATTCCTGGGTCGAACTGCTGTTGGGTTTTACTTACAAGAAATGATTAATAGCAGCCCGGGAGTATAAAGAAGCGAGCACGTTAAGCCGTCGGACCCGGTTATCATGCACATCTATGGCAATCGTTATTGGGAAGTCAGTGCCTTCAAATATACTGACAACTAGTTCAACCATCGAATTCAGTTCGCCCTCAAAGTTGCGAAGGTCAGATGCCAGCTCCGTGTAAAAACTGATATTCAGGTAAAACCGGTTGAACTAGTAGCCGACCTCAAATAGACTTGGGAATAATAAAGGCTAGACAGATGAGGTATCTAAAATACCTAAGTGTCATGTGAAAAAATCTTTAATATTAAATTCGGGTTCCGTAGTTACCTATATTTGCGTCTATAAAAGAAATATCGCACTGGGACACCAAATTAGTACACGCAATATAGAAGAGAACTGCTAAGTACGTCATAGACACAAATTCTTCCTATATTGAGATATAAATATCTAACAATATATCTTACATAATTTCTTATCCGTAGTAGCGATAACATTGTAAATATAGTAAGCAAAAATTTCAATAGATATGTTTTTACAAGATTAGGTATTATTATCTTTACTGTAATATTAGCTCCCATAGACGAAAACTATGTTAAGAGTTTCATCGGAAATTCCCATCTCTTTTGAATTGTTGGATGACATGTTTTTCTATTATAGTCCGATCATTTAAGGAAAATGCGATCCATTTATGTTTGACGCACGCAATATTGATTTTCACGTAAAATTAAAAAATAAATGTTTTCTGCCATAAATATTGTGTCAACCATATCAACGTCCTTTATTTTTTTTTTTCATTACATTAAATTGGGGATCGTATTTTGTTTTTTCGAAAGACGGTCCCCATTTCATGTCATCCACATTTTATACATTTTTTATCATTAATTTCATCACGACGACGACTTGAAGACTCGAAGACTTGATAATTGATGACGATAAGTACTTGACATTGGCAGAAATAGCTAATCCGGCTGATTGCCATTTCATCAAAAAAAAAAGTACGTTAAATTGACAATGAACGTACGTAAACGAACATAGTAAAAGTCTGTACATACATTGACAATTTAATAATATTAGTTTGAGACGTAATTTAGAGTTATTGTTTTATCTCGATCAACAAACGATCTGTAGTTAGTATATAAACACTTGTTTTTATACTAAAACTAAATATTTATATAATATAGATAAGCTGAGATAACAGTAGCAGAGTGGTTTAATTTTTAACTTCTCAGATCGGCCGATCGAGTTCGATGAAGTGTGAATGTCACACCTCTAATTTCGAATTTATTGTAGCTTTAAGAAATTAGTACCTATGACGAGAATTTTAGGTACTAAACTAAATGTAAACATAACAGAAACGTGTTCTGAAGTTACCCAATTCGTCCGTAATTTAAGTGATTATTTTATCCACACTAATGTCTTAAATTCCAAAATCTGTCTGTTATGATTTCACGGCTTAACATCGTGAGAAAAAGCTAGTCCTTTATATTGTTGGTGCTATGGGTTCACCTGAGTGACTTTCGCTACCAATAGAAATCAGCAACCGAAAAGTCACATTTAGGTTGCCTTTGAATTCCTTTGTCTAACGGTTTAAAATTAATAACAATAATAATTATGTACCATAACTGAGGAGTATTCCTAATTCGAGTTTCGTTTTTGTTTTCAAAAAAAGAACTAGGAACCTGATTGGTTAGAAGGCGGGGCTTGATCGAAACTTGATCGAACTATTTTTTAACGCAACTGGACTATAGTTGTCGTCATTCATCATCAATTTAAGCCAATTTCGATTTTCTTGTGGTGTTTAGCCTTAAAATGTAATCAAACTTCTTATCACAGTATGCAGAGATTACAATAATAACTAGTAAATTGATTTAAAATATGTACGATGTGCAAAGAAAAATTGTGGCACGAAGCATGACGGTTACCAGTCCACAACTGTGCTCGTTTCCAAAAACTTTCTGCCATCACAACAAAACTGTGAAATAAACTGTCACCTGCAGTATCCTGGACCAATACGACACTCAAACCTTTAAGAAAAGAGCGTACTCCTTCTTAAAAGGCCGGCAACGCATTTGTGACGCCTCTCGTATTGCGGGTGACTATGGGCGGCGGTAATCGCTTAACATCAGGCGATAGGTCTGCTCGTTCACCCCCTGTCCCATAAAAAAAAGAAACACATCAATGCAATGTGAAATAGAAATTCTTATATCCTTAAAATCAATGAGAATCAAACAAAGTTGCGTGCAATTGGAGAGGCTTATGTCCAGTAGTATGCAATAGTCTGATGACAATGTCCTCATAATAAATAGTCTTATAATATAATGTCTTATAATCTCCACAAATGTAGAGATCCAATTAAAAAAAATGTTGTGGAATGTGTGAAAACAAATTGGAGCCCATGATGTAATAACAGTTCTGATACCAGTATGTTTTTGTAAATAGAACTTTCCAACAGAAACTGATACAGTGCTAAGTATAAATTCCTTATCCTCAAAAATACTGGCTGTTACAAAACAATAAAAGTCTCCTCTAGATACTCTTTTTGTTTTGTAACAGCCAGTATTTTTATTGTGCATTTAAAGGATAAACCTTAATATTTTTAGGATAGGCACCCCCTGGTGCATGTTTACAAACATGAAAGACAATTTTTATTGCTTGTAATATGATCACACTAATATTTCAGACAATAGTTTTTTTCTTTTATGTAATAAATATATTGCTACCTTTTCAAACTCAACACTGTAGTGTGCAGTTAAGTTTAAAGAATAAAGTTCAAGTCAACCTAGGGCAATTTTTTTTTTTTAATAATAATTTTACTATTATTTCCAAGAATAGTTCAGTGTACTTTAGAATAATATGATTTAATAAGTTTCCTTATTGTAAACAGAATTTACGTAATAACACATTACATAGTGCTTAGAGTCACATGCAGGGTTTAGTTCAGGATGAGACAAAGCCCTAACTGAGATTTTAAAGAAGTGAGTGGCAAAGTATGTGTGAGAAGCATATAGTTAAGTCTAGAGCCCTGTATTGTGTAGTCTCACCCTTATGTGTTTTCATGTGTGTGCGCAGGTTTCCAACTGTGCTGTATGTGCGTTCACACCCTTCATATTCACATCTGTACCTCGCGCTGTTGTCCTCTTGTTTCCTCTTGTTCTTATCCATGATAGCCTTTGTTTCAACCATCGACTTTGGCATATCTGATGCTGTGTCATCGTGACTAATAAAAAAAGAGAAATAAAAACTTCATTTGCATTCTAAATTCAAACAACTCTTGTAAACTGTGTTGGATAAAAACATGTTGTTAGCATAGGTGTTGTGTGGGTGTTAAGCTATTTTTGTTAGTTCTGAGAACAAATACTTAAAGATTTGCAGCCAATTATGATAGAATTAAATACTAATAAGAAAGAGAGAAACTTCATGTAACTTTCTTAAAAATATTTAATAAAGAACTAGCTAAATAATTTTAATTATTTTTGATATTTATATGTTCAGGTTAGATCAAATCTAGCTTGAGTTGTGTGATAATTTTTTTAAGACTTGAAGTATAGAAGAAATTACTCTGGATTGACATACCTCTCACTCGTCTTTCGTTAGTGTACTCATTAGTAGTACAAAATTAGGATATTCGCATCACATCGTGATGGTAATGTACCAAAATAGAATGCCCAAAAGCGATACATCCAGTAAAATACCACTTATTTATATTTCAATAAGTGCGAGCGAGATGGAATACTATTGACAAACAGCTGATTGGAGTACAGTAAAAGCGCTGATAATACTCAACAAAAGATTTATTGAAACCTAAAATCACGGTAAACAAACATCTAAATGCAGTGTTTCACTTACGCCGAAACTTCAATGTTTTCCTTTGTGTCCTTGACAGATAATTTGTTTTCCGGTACTGCGCCACTTTCAGCAGAGTTATCATTTAATACACTCACTTCAAAATTAACAAAATCTTGAGTAACATTTGTAAATATTGTTTTGTTTTGATTCTTATTAGAAAAATGTTCTGTTAACGGGTTAAACGGGTTTTGTGTTTGTATTGGTATAGTCGACGACAAGTTGCTGTCACTGAGCCATGCGGCCATGTTTTAGTGTTGTTTCTTTTCTTCCTTTACCATTATGTGAAATGTTATATTGGCATATACTGTCAGGTTATTCTCGAAGTGTAAACAACATGTCATATGTCATAGATATCATTTACATGACCACAAATCGAAAAATTAAAAAAATCAAAATTGTATCAAGTTAACTCATTATTTGTTTCCATTTTAAAGATTTTTTATTGTTAAATAAAATATCAAACAAGAACTTACTACTAAATCTCGCTATAGAAAATAGTATTTAATTTTCAGATATACCGCAATTTACCGCATGACAGAAAATATTCCATTACACGTAAAACATATTTTAAGAATTATACGAAATAAAAGTCAATTTATATATTTGAAGGACCCTTCCCATGCAAAAGCATGCCTTTGGAGATTTTTTTTTTGTTTTTATTACTTCTTACCAGATTTTTTTCAAAATGTCAGCAATAGAAACAATGTGTATGAGAATAGGACGTATTAGAGAAAGGACAATATAGTTCCCTTAATGTTGAAGAGATGGCGCTAATACTAAATATTGTTAGAGCTACCGCTATGGAAGGCAAAGTAGGCGCCGGTACCCGCTTGAGGACTCCCAGCGGAACTCCCGTTATAATGAACATTGAACACCACTTGTCTGCGCGGGCAGTGCGTCGACCGCACGCCCTTCCATTCACGCGAATGCATCAACTTCACAATCGGACGATAATTTGCGAATAAGTGTGTCGCACTAATTTTATATTATTTATTTATAGTTAAAAATATACAGTTTTAATAAAAATGTGTTCAAGAAGTTTATGTTTTTACCTTCACTTGGTAAGTTAAAATTAAAACTTTTCTTTACTTTTAAAATTTAATTGGACTGCGTTATCGCATTTATCGCATTAAATTTTGTACATTAATTAAAAGTTGTACATTACCAAACAGTTTAAACAATAAAAAGTATAATAAAAGTAATTTGTCCGTAATAATTGAATCGTACATTGCGTTCTATGTTTTGTTATAGACACACTTACATATATAAAGTAACGAACGATAATACCAACCTTCCATATAGGTTCGCTTAAAACCAATTTAAGTAATACTCTACATGGTTGACTGACTCATTGGCTATGCATTTGGAGCGGACGAGTTGTTCAGAAGATAGGTAAAAAAGTATAAAACAGTGGGTGAAGTTTATCTTTATTTTACTGTTACCCACTAACCCACGGCACCCATTCGCCGACAAGCACATTAACGTATCATTAGCAGAGCTGCTCAAGGTTGCTGACCGACAATGTTCTATGATCTAGAAGACAGTGGTTTACACACAAAAGAAACTCCTAAAGTTGCCTTTTTGTATGATAATAGCTGCGTAGAACAACTTGACTCGTACCTACGTAAGGAATTTCAATTGAAAGTTCACTAAATTATATACCTTCACTATTATGTTACCTAAATTACGAAAAATTAAAGGATATGAAGGAATTGAAAGTAATAAACTACTTATTTATAATAATCATCATCAGTCTATTGCAGTCCACAGCTGAACATGGCACTCTCCCACTTTGATCGATTATGAGATTAGCTCCTGCCAGTCATCAAGTCATTACAAGTTGTCACTCTACCTGTATTTTTATTTTAATAGTGAAACGGTTGTAAAATAATTTTGTCACGGATAAAATATGTGACTGAATATGGGTGCTCTTATTTTAGTCTACTCTATATTTATTGGCGCTCTTTTTTGTATCATAGAGGATTTGTCGTCGTGATTTTGAGGTCAAACTCTATAAAATACATACAAAATAGATATTGAATCTTTTTACAATATCTACCTGCTTCAGAACTGTTATTGAAGACATTTCCAGACTTCTGTCCTTAGATTAAACACCGCTGCGTCAAAGGTGTCCTAGATTACGTTTTGAAAATAATAAACTCGCACTTGGCCATAAAAATACAGGGTCTGTCGTAAATAATGGATAAGTCGTAAACTGGAGTTGGTCCGGCTATGAGACTATTAGAAAATCGTATCTTTTTGCCAGGGTTTCTAACCGTATGGAAATGGCGTAGACTTTTATGTTTTTTTATAAATTTCGCTACTCTTTGCATTCATTCCGTTGCCATTTCGTTAAATTTAGGTATTTCTGTGTCATTTTTTTTGTATTATAGTCTTGAAGATGTGTATTATTTAGTTTTAGTACTGTTTTAGGCGTTTTTAACGTTGGTCATTTTCAAAATTGTCATTTTAAGATTTTTTATGTTTTTGTTTTACTTAGGGTCAACTTTTGATCATTTACTGTGTAAAAAAAAAGTACGGCGCTATAGCTGCCCATGATCTTAATAAATTATCTAGTATGTGTAGATTCTAAAAAGGTATAACAATGCATACTTCACAAGTAATATTAAGCTACATGAGCGAGATCAATATCAAGGTGAGAAAATATTTTTTTCATGTAATGTTGTAAATGGTTATAAAACTTCGTCATAATGATTTATTTCTGCCAAGATTCTTTACACAAACACTATGGGGTCACTATTAAGGATATTCAAAAGAAAACTAGGTTGTTTTAGTACGTAAAAATATTTATTCAACAACTTAAACTAAATGTTCGAAGTGTCCTCCGCCGGCAGCTATGCACGCTCTACATCGCCTAATAAACGATCGCTTAATCCGGCGCACATAACCGGCTTCTTCAATTTTTCTCGCTGCTACTTGAATGCGCGCACGCAACTCTTCTACAGAACTTATTGTTTCACTGTATACTTTTTCTTTTATACAGCCCCAGTAAAAGAAGTCCAAGGGGTTCAGGTCTGGCGAACGTGGAGGCCATAAAATTGGCCCCAATCGCCCTATCCATCTATCTGGATAAGTATTATTTAAATGTTCCCTGACACGAACAGCGTAATGTGCTGGACACCCATCATTTTGTAGCCACATCTCATTTCTTATCTCTTGTGGGACGTCTTGCAGTAAACTAGGTAAAGTATTTGCTAAAAAATTCAAATACATATCCGCATTTAATATTGCCGGCAATTCGAATGGACCAATGATTTTGCCATTAATAATGCCAGTCCATAAATTAATTTTAAATTGATATTGCGATCGGTCTTCTCGGATAAGTCTTGGGTTTTCGAGTTGCCAGCTGTGTATGTTGTGAAGATTCAAAAAACCATCTTTTCGACACGTTGACTCGTCACTCCATAAAATTTTATTAAAAAAACTTTGGTCTTCCCTCATCTTTCGCAGCATTATGCGACAAAATGTTATTCTCGCAGCAGCGTCCCTTGGCATTAATGTTTGGACCCTTTGATAATGATAGGGATATAATTCATGCCTTTTTAAAATCCTGTGTACAGATTTTTGAGGTATACCTGTGCGCCTTGAAATTACACTTATGGACGTACCAGGGTCTTCTGCAACTATTTCCAGTACTTCGGCTGCACTGTGGCGTTGTGGTCGTCCTTCACTCGCCCCGCCTACGCCGGTCCCAGGAAATCGTCCTTCCAAAAATGTGTTGTGCACTCTTATGAAGACACGATAGTCAGGATGCCGGGCATTTGGATATTTTTCCCGATAAACTCTAGCAGCTCTATTGGCGTTGCCATCACATAAACCATAAATGTAATGCATGTTTACGTATTCGGCCGGCGTGTATTGTTGAGGCATGATATACAAAATTTTCCAAAATAACACGTGCAATCGATAGCACAACACGATGCCCATAAATGAGAGCTGAGTTGTCAATATCACCAGGTTAACAAGTCCAAATCACAAAGAAAATCTAAGTCCGATATTAGAAAGCAGTAACAAATTGACGACAGTAATGAAAACGAGAGCACATGCGATGGTCAAAATCACACTGAGAGATGTATCAGGAGTGCGCCCTAGCTAAACGCATGCTAACCTTTTCACACATCGTGAGTGTGAAAGGGACGGTGCATCATGCAGTGTGCCTAGTAACAATGGGAGACCCTTTGTATTGCTGTCTTTGTTCATTTTTTTACCTGATGATCCTTTTTACGAATAAACTTGTAACATGTTTGTCGCATGTAACTATTAGAGCACATCAATTTTAAAATTAAACACCTTTATGAAATGAGGAGGCATGAAATTTTTTTGACAAAAAACTACCTAGTTTTCTTTGAATATCCTTAATAGTGGCCCCATAGTGTTTGTGTAAAGAATCTTGGCAGAAATAAATCATTATGACGAAGTTTTATAACCATTTACAACATTACATGAAAAAAATATTTTCTCACCTTGATATTGATCTCGCTCATGTAGCTTAATATTACTTGTGAAGTATGCATTGTTATACCTTTTTAGAATCTACACATACTAGATAATTTATTAAGATCATGGGCAGCTATAGCGCCGTACTTTTTTTTTACACAGTAAATGATCAAAAGTTGACCCTAAGTAAAACAAAAACATAAAAAATCTTAAAATGACAATTTTGAAAATGACCAACGTTAAAAACGCCTAAAACAGTACTAAAACTAAATAATACACATCTTCAAGACTATAATACAAAAAAAATGACACAGAAATACCTAAATTTAACGAAATGGCAACGGAATGAATGCAAAGAGTAGCGAAATTTATAAAAAAACATAAAAGTCTACACCATTTCCATACGGTTAGAAACCCTGGCAAAAAGATACGATTTTCTAATAGTCTCATAGCCGGACCAACTCCAGTTTACGACTTATCCATTATTTACGACAGACCCTGTATAAACGGGCATATTACATGAATATCTAAAACATCTCAGTATTTATATATTTCTCAATAGCTGCATTTGATTCGTTTTCAATATTCACAAGTATGATCATATGTCTCCTTTACGTTCCCAGTTGCAATGGCTCCCAATTCGCTAGCGCCGCACTTTACGAGCACTGACTTCTCTTATTTCTTTCCTCAACTCTCCATCATTACCTGAATACCTCGCACCCACCTTCGTTTCTTATGCTTCAACCATGACCAAAATTTTCAACAAACAATATGCTTCTGCAATGCCACTCTTACACCTTGGACTTCTTCGGAATATTCGGATTGAATTATCAGTACAGTCACAATCGTAGCGACTGTGAGTCACATACCTATGTATAATATAAAATTTGTGCATGTTAGATAAGTATATAAATATATATTATGCATTTATTCATAGATATATGTAGTAGTAAATTTATGTATATTAGTTATATTTATTGTAGGCTTATCTCTTATCAACAAAACTCAATATCTTAGCACCTTCCGGATCATATTTGTATATCACCTGAAGGTCGACTGGGATTCGTTCTGTCGATTGTCATTAAGTCCACCTTTGTACAACAAGTGCATTAAGTACTAAATAAATAAATAAATTGCACATGCACAGCTACATGTAGGTAAACAAATATATTTACGGTAGCTACCTGAATGACATTTAAATTAAGTTACGACAACCGTGCCTATATATGCCCATAGAACAGAAAATAAATTTATAAATTCTATGAGTTAGTTAATACTTAACTACCTTTTTATACTAAACCAAGTACATAGTACTAAGGAGAGACCTACGTAGATGAACTGTTAAAAACGGCTGAAGATGTTGAAATGATGAATAAGTATAATGCGTAAGAAGAGATGAACTTACTGTTTTGAAACATAACTATGCAAAAATACCGTATTGCATAAAGTAACGTTACATAGGTAAGTACATATTATTATTACACATAAACATCCAACTTATGCTTGTGAATGTAACCCAGGTAGTTCTAAATTCTAGGGAGGTAGTTAAATTTTATATTACCGTTAAACGGTATTTCAACAAGGAATCTTCATTTTATTGGTTTCTACGCGGTTAAATATAATTGAATACATACATTTATGCCTGTATTCCCGAATAGGTGTGCAGAGGCTTATTTAAATGGTCTCCTGCCAGATCTTGATCATTTTTTCTTCCTACCATAGATAAAACATATTGTCTTTGGTCACTTAGAGAATTCTCATCTCTGCATTATCTTCCTTAGGATTTAGTTTTTCATTGTTAGGTATGAATCTCTTCATGAGCATGCCAAGAAGACAGTTGGGTGCAGTGACATTCAACTTTTCCTCCTTAGGGAATTAAGATGGTAAAATAGTACGTACATTGAAAGTAGTAGGCAAAAAGGGTGATATAAGAAGTTAAATGATATTCTTTAAACATATTATTTGGGGAGTGTAAGCCTTGCAATACCTTAGGACCTTAGTTGGTAGAATCTTGGTCTTGTAATGCCTGGAACAGCGCTCGAAAGTTATTTAACTGTCATTAAAAATTGTAAAACATAACATAGAGATACGTAAAAAGTAATATTTTGTACCAGTTAATAATATTTATGTTTGAGCTATCATATCAAAAATATAATTCATAAAACCTTGTTAAAAATCGTGGGGTCAATGTAATAAATGTGAATAAATAAGATTAATTTTCATAAAAAACACTAGCTGAACCCCGCGGTACTACCCGCGGTACCACAATAACCGCGGGCAACGGCCACGAGGCGAAGCTAGTATCTTTATAAATTGTAGCCTGTGTTATTCTGACATATAAGATATAATTTTTGTAAAGTTTCATCAAAATCCAACAAACATACTCACTTACATACTCACAAACTTTCGCGTTTATAATATTAGTAGGATTATTGACATTAAAGACTTATACGCTAGTGTTTGATTAACATATACGTGTTTGGCCTAATCATAGTGTGTGAACAGCTGCAGCCTACGTTTGTATTTAAAAAGCTTTAGACTCCATAGACATTGCCGTAGAAAGGTGATTTTAGAAAATATTAAACTATGCATGTCAAAGTAAACAGAGAAACTGCTAAAACTTGTACAATAGTAAGAACTATCGGTCTGTCTTGTTACTTGAACTTGTAACACTTATTCAGGTAAATGTTGCCAGAGCTACAACGTCAACTGGAAATCAAGCTTTAAAAATAATGCCGTTCAAAAACGTGTTGTCCATTACAATAGACCCAAGAGGCTTCTAAACACTTTCTCCACTTTTTCTTTTACGTGTTTGTCCACTGGGACTTTCAGTGATACGCATTATTTTAATCGTATTTGTAATTCCATCACACACAGTATTGCATCAAACGAACCTGCATTATTTAAATTACAAAACAATACGGAAAATGCAATTTGAATGCAAGACAATCCATCCTGTGCATAAGTAACTTCAAATTTAGAATTAGAAGGATCTGTTTTTTTTTAAATTTCAGTTATACTTATGTGTAATAGCTGGAATCTAAACAATTCTTACATACATTATTTTCGCAAATCTTTTATCATTATAATGGAAATCTCTCAAAAGAAATAATTTTCTTCGGTTTTTGAAAAAAAAATCATTGATTCTCTGTGCCTATTGGTTGTAGCGTAATGTAAGCCTATAGCTTTCCTCGATAAATAAATGGACTATCTATTTAAATTATTTTCAAATCGGGCCAGTAGATCCTGACATTAGCGCGTTCAACCAAACCAAAGAAACTCTTCAGATTTAGAATAGTAGTTTAGATCTTTAGACAATTTAAGTTATATTTGGTCATCAGTTCAGTAGTAGTAGCCTTCACTTGATTATTCCATAGACAAGAGATAATGGCGCCCATTTTAAACATAAAGAAACTTTAAAAATAAACATATAAAAATAAATGACATATTTTTTATTTAAGATTGAGGCAGTGTTAAGTACAAAACAATATACACTTGGCATTAACCAAGTTAAATGAAGCGAGTTCAATGACATGTTGTTCACACATGACCTAGAAATCTGACGCTGACACTTTCTTCTTGAGGGTCTTTTCGATTCACCGCACATCACCACGTTACCCTTTCATTTCCAATGAAATGAAATTTACACCGGATATGTTTATTGCACTTTGAATTCAAATAAATTTATGAAGAACAAAATATGAGCAAGGTACCTACTTCTTTTATACGTAGATATGTAAATGTATTTATGAATGAAATGTAGTATGAAAGTAATTTTGTAGGTAGGTATATGGTTCTAACGAGTTTTTGCCATTCCAGTTACAAAACTCAAATAAAAAAATGAAACTCAAAGATCCCGTTACATACATACCAGTGAGGTTAATAAAAGCATGTTAAAAAAGTAAACATTTTATGGAACCATTTGGTCTTTTTGTTTCTGTTTTTATAATCACTGCAGTGCAGTATAGGTACTAAAATTGCACTGTCTAATATATCTATGTTTACATAGCTATTGTAGGTAGGTACCTACATCTTGAAAAATATAATAGCCGAGTTTCAAATGGTGGTAACGTTAAAGAGTATTTTTCGCGCTATTTTTATACTTTTTAAATTTTAGGCACCCGTAACGTAACCGAGACTAAACCGGATAATCCAAGGTGTACGAAGTCCAGATCCATAACTGTCTTGAAAACTGATTTACCTGATATAATTAATATTCCTATATCCATATTCAGAACCAACATATGCATCCATCCAAGTCCTTGTGCTGGTACCTAATCAAAAAAGAATTGTCGAATAATTCTAGCATTCTAAACTTTTTTTGTATCTCATTGAAACATGTTCGGAATACAAATCGTTGTAGGTATTTCGTTATTAATCCAACTCTAAAATCCGTAGTGTTTTCCGTCTTCGGTTGTGCTTCGGTTGTGCTTTTAGAATCTTCGTTATTTATTAGGATAGCTGCTTCAATTACATGACATAGGTACTTGGTTGATAATTTTAAGTTCCTTCTATTATTTTTAGCTGTCAAAGTTAGTTTATATTTCGAACGCAGCTTTTAGCTGTATCTAGACATAGGAAAGACTCTCTAGCGAATCTAGAGATGATGAGATATCCTCCCATCGTTATTGTTTATTTACTAGTTCCTGAACTTAATAAGAGATCCACATAGAGAGCCAAAGTTGGTTCAAAATTAGAACCCATGCAAAATAAAAGGCAAACTCTCTAGCAGAAAATTTATAAATACAAACATTGTAATGCCTATCGTTGAATTCCTGTACCCGATAGATATAGACAACTAAAAAGGACTGGTTTTGTTTGTCAATGGTCTGACTGAGGCAGCGGGATCTGTGTCATTCGGCCACGACATACATACTGCCACGACGGAAACTCACGCGCCACCGACGAATTCGTGCGATCACCGATCATATTTCATTTATATACTTTTTAGTCCTTATAAAGGTTCATTGTTAAGCGATAGTGAAATGATGCACTTACAATTTCACTTTTAGTAATTTAGCTATTGATGTGACCTGATTGTAATATTCATATTTTAATGAGAGTAAATAAAAAAATATAACGAAAGCTTAACTGAACTAAGTAATTTAGGTACTCCGTAAATAAAACATAAGTGCTAAACTAAGAAGGCTTATAAAATACTAGCTGAGTCCTGCGGAGTTCTCTCAGCCTATTGCCGTCCACTGCTGAACGAAGGCCTCCCCCAAGGAGCGCCAACCATCCCTGTCCTGGGCAACCCGCATCCATCCGTTGCCAGCCATTTTCTTCAAGTCGTCGGTCCATCGTGCCGCAGGGCGCCCTACACTGTGTTTGCCTAAACGTGGTCTCCACTCTAAGACTTGTCGGCTCCAGCGACCGTCAGTCCGCCTGCGGAGTTACCCCCGGTTATTGTTGTACCTTTACAACCGTGGGAAACACCGCGAGGCAAAGCTAGTCCAAAAAGACTAGCCTAAGTGACTACTTATTGCATCAGCTATCTCCCAGTGATAGTCCCCTCAAAATTGGTCCAGCCGTTCTGGAGACATCGTTCCATATGTACTGTGTATACATACAAATGCATTTAGTAAAAAATCGGTTATAATCTGGTTATATTACAAACAGACACTCCAATTTTATTTAATAGATAGATAATAGATAATTTACGAAATTGCAATGAATTTTAATTCACCGTGAACAGAGCAGATCTTTCAAGTGCTTGCTTAGACAATGTTGTATTGTAACAGCCCTCGTATGAGCTTCTACGAAAGTTGTGTGAGGGGGAAAATCTGAATCAGTGGATATGATCAGGAAGCTTTAGATTTCATTGCAATCACTTCTTAAGACAACTAATAATATTTTTCGTGTTTTGTATTCTAGGCCTTGGTAGCGTGCCACGTGGTTGCAGACTGCGGACCACGGTTAAAATACGCGTGGGGTGATGCGTTACAAGGAACTGACTGCCCGGGACCTGACGGAGCACCATACCCCAGGTAATAATTTTCGGTGCATTCTGCACTTCAATTGCCCCGATATTGTTGTGCTTCTTAGTATCGTCCATATACTTCTTTAAGTATCTTCAAGCTATAATAGATAGGTCACTTAGTGTAAGCATCTATCACTGTACATGTAGGAATGCAACTCATAACACACAAGTGCTCTATTACCCTGCGGTAGTTTTTTTTTTTAATTTTAATACTTATTGCACATATTGTACAAAGGCGGACTTAATACCTTGAGGCATTTTCTCCCAGTCGACCTTCAGGTGATGTAGAAATATGATCTGGTTGGTGCAAAGAGATTAAATTTTGTAAATACATGATAAACCTACGTTAAAAATTAATAATATAGGTACATAAATTTACAGCTACATATATTATACTAGCTGACCCACGCAACCTCGTTTGCGTCTTCAATTGCCCGTAGCGTGATAATTTTCCCCGTTTTTAAAACATTATTCATTGGTGCTCCGCTCCTATTAGTATTACCGTGATGATATATAGCCTATAGCCTTCCTCGATAAATGGACTATCCAACACTGAAAGAATTTTTAAAATCGGTTTAGTAGATCCCGAGATTACCCCCTACAATTTAACAAACACACAAACTTTACTTCTTTATAATATTAGTATAGATTAATAAAAGGACAAGACATATGAATACTATATATAATATAATAATGTTCTCCTGCCGGAAAAGCCGGTTTGGTCGTCATCAATAATAACACGCCACACGAAGATCAGAATCTTCAACTCGAATGTAAAGTCGGTTCTCCTGTACCGATGCGAGACATGGTTAGTCAAGAAGGAGGTGAGGTCACCGCCAGGCTACTGGTATTCATCAACAAATGCCTTAGGCGTATGAAGGCCACAAAAGTACTCTGGGTATATGGTGGCCACGAACCATCTCTAATATAAAACTGTGGGAGTTGTCCGACCAGAAACAAATAGGAGAGGAGATAGGCGCCTCTCCTATTTCTTTCTGGTTTGTGCGCAAACGCATATGCACTCTCTGTTTCCTATCTCTCATAATCCGATGGGACGGTTAACCGATACAATCGGGGCGAGATCAGGCGGAGGACCGACAGCTTTACGTGCTCTCCGAGGCACGAGGTTTCAAATTCCAACTTCCAAACTCCGAGATGTTATTAATTTTTCTATAATCAGAAAAACTCAATAAAACTTTTTGGCCCGACCCGGGATTCGAACCCGAGACCTCTTGATTGGCGGTCGCATACGTCAACCGTAAGACCAACGAGGCATAATACATGGGTATACGATACAGAGTCGGGTGCTAGGGTTGTGTCGGTGCTGCTAATTTATTCCAAAGAAGTTTACGTACAAGTATACTTCCGACTTGAACATATGACGGCTACACACCGGTGTAACTGCCTACATAACGTTTCTTTTCTTCATTTATGTTAAACAACTGTTTATTGGAACGAAGTTCCTTATGGCGCGTTGTGTAAGGGGGCTAGACGGAAAAATTGTCACGACACAATTTGTTGACACGACACAATTTGTTGTCACGACACAATTTGTTGTCACGACACGACGACGACACACACAGATATTTTCGTTTCGTCTTTCTATTTCGAACTTCGATCCATCCGGGTGTCCCTTGACACCTCTCAAGTTTTTTTTATGACTTTACAATTTAGATACAGTTTTGTCCATAAACGTAAATTGCAAGGTGGACGTACGACCTAGTTAAGATCGCAGAGACTCTCTGGATGCAGGCCGTTTCCGACTGGTCGAAATGGAAATAATCCAATTGGGGAGGCCTACGTTGAGATCTCAGAACGATCTGGTGAGGCCACCAGTCACCCTGGCAGAAGTAGGCTCGAGTGGAGGTGCGGACGCTGCGGAGTGTGCGCGCCCCGGGAGATAGTAACGGGAACATCGAGGTTCCCACACAGTAGAGGGCCATCTACAATCCGTAAGTGGCCCGAGGTACGTCGGGGTTCCAGGGTTTTCTTATGCACCTGGTTCCCTGGCTTCTAGTACCCGAGACGGCGTGCGGTATTAGTCGGTTCGTGTCCGATATGCCACCAGGAGGGGAAATCCCTTCGGATACCACATCTGAAGGAGTTTCCGCACGGGGATAAAACTTGGCTACTTTTTGTGTTGTAAACACATGACTTGTTTAATTAGATATCGCAAATAGGGAGATGTATGGTGTTGAAAGAAAAAAAAAATCATTTTCCCCATATTTAAAGGCTAAACCTCAAATATGGTAGCACTGTGAAAAGACCACAAACACATTAAATCTAACATCGCGCAAACTTTTTTCTTAACCGACTTTATAACGTTGAAGGTTCTGTATTTAGCATATTTTAAATATTTATAAAAACATATAAATCTTTGCATATACGATAGCATCCCTAGGAACAAAAAAACACTAATAGACACGATATACCTGAATCAAAATTAGTTAATGACTATTTAGGTATTTAGAAATAATACTAATCATTACCTCATCTGAGACGCGACTCTACAATTAATACTGAGCGTGATCGCAGTTACAGAGATAATCATTTTACTATATTTTAAAATGATTTATGTTCCTCCAGAGAGAACCTTCGCTGTGTGTAACGTTTTCTGTAAATTTCATAAATATACTAGGTGGTCTAAAAAGTTTCTGACCTCAACGTGAACCTCTCTTTGCATTTGCATACATATTGCATGCATTGGTAGAAGTGTGCAGGGTTCAAGAAGACTGCAAAAAAATAAAAATAAGAAAACGAAATTTGCCTCGTCGGAAACTTTTCATTCCACTCTATGTTTAACTTCTTTTTTTACTCCCTTGAGAAAATATCGTAATAATGTCAGGTTTTGATGTATCAAACTTCACTTTTTATTGTTAATTTTTTGTCGATTGAATTTATAAAACCTCATTATTATTATCAACTTCGGTGTAGCAGTTGACTCAGAGATAAATAATAGGGGAAAACATAACATCGCAGATCGACCTCCTTCCTCCATAAGCGCAGGCCTGGGGGTGACAGATGAGGCCATCTGTCACCCTAGCAGAAGCAGGCCTAGGTGACGGCGCGGACGCTGCGGGTCGTCCACGTCCTAGGGGACAGTAAAGGGAACATCGGGGTTCCCACACAGGCGGGGGCCTGGTAAGTGGCACGAGGTACGTCGGGGTTTCCAGGGTTTTCCTTACTAGGGTGCACCTGGTTCCCCGGCATCTAGTACCTGAGACAGCGTGCGGTTTTAGTCGGTCCGAGTCCGACATGCCACCAGGGGCTGGTAACCGAGGGGACTTCCGCACAATAAAAAAACAGTGGGAAAACATACCATAGAATTGACTAACATAATCATATACCTAATGTGAGAGAAAAAAGTTTGTTTATACCTACATATAATATTTATGTCATTAAAAGAAACCAGTGAAGCTCAGTCGTTTCTTTTTACGTGAGTCATCTAATATGACGTTAGATGAATGAACTTTCCTAGTATTAGTAGGTCAAGTAAAGCTCCGACAACTTAATCAGAATTCTGCAGCCATAGTCATCAAAGTAACATCCCACGAATCTGGATTTTTAAAACAATATACAAGTAAACCCTCTAAAGAGAAATTAATTATCAAGTCTAACCAGCTAATTGTCAAGTCAAATCAGTCCCAACGTACAGTTATTTCATTAGAAAGTTTTACAAATAGATAAGGTATGACGTCATACCTTATCTCTGTCGGTTGTAAGGTTGCTAAATCTATATATTTTGGTTATGTTTTGTTTCATATAATTCAGTGTTTTGAAAATATTTTGATATGCTTTACTAAATTTTTTATGGAATAGTTGTCTGGAAGAGATCGCCATAAGCGATAAGACCGCCTGTTGTGATACCTGATGTTGGTGTCCGTAAATGTATCTCTGTCCAAATGTTTACTGTAGTGGTGTGCTATAAAGTTTATAAATAAATAAAAATAGTTGGCAAACGAGCAGACGTAGCACCAGAGGCATCACAAGTGCGTTGCCGACCTTTGGGGGATGGGGGATGGGGGATAGTGATTTTCCAAGCACAATAAATATACATGTCCATGCAAAGTTTTTGGCACTAACCGTTTGGAAGGTATCCGAGGACAGACAGACGGACATGACGAAACTATAAGGGTACGGAGATGTGAACTACGGAACCCTAAAAAGTATGTCACTATTCCAATTCCGTTGAAAGTCGGAGTAATTGCAAATAACTTTTGCTTGAGTTCATTGAGGAATAAATATTAGTTCTATGACTTGAGTCACTGTTTTACATAACAAAAGTTTGGTCTCGTGAACTTAAAACACATATTGAACCGTAAATGTAACTGTTAGTTACATCAATATTACTTAAACACTATTACCCTACTAAGCATAAGATTTATAATTGTTTTAAAATAGTGAGCAATACGAATGTGTACTAGTGGAATTACTTTATAATCGAGCCGTCCATTGTTCTCCTACCATTATTAAAACTGTAACCGGCATAAATTCACAGTAATACTCATATTATTTAATGAACTTTAAACTAGTTATGAATAGAATTTGAATGAGTCTTTTGGACTACATTTATACTTTATTTTTCGTATATTCTAAGTTAGTCTCAGATACGACAAGACGGAGGCATTTGAATAGGCCTATGTCCAGCAGTGGACTGCATAATATGGTCCAGCTCGACTAGATTCATACTCGGGCCTTATAGAAAACTAGTGTTATTTGGCACATACTAACATACGGTTTAAGTTATACCTCTGTTATAACCTAACGATTGTATCATAGTTATTATTCTTTCGTTGTTTGTACCAAGCCAGTAAGGGTAACGGAGATTAGATCAGAAGAAGACCACCATACCCGGCTTAACAGATGAATGGGGTCTCAATTTCTAACAGACAAAACCATATCGGCACAAATTACAAAAGACTCGGGGTTATCCCCGATGGCTTAAAAAGCTCCCAGAGTTTTAGTAAACCTAGACCGTTCTTTAAAGAAGAGACAGATAAAACAATGTATGCTGAGAGCCTTATCCCCTTTTCGTGTAGGCCTCCTTCTTCTAAAGTAAAGGGCGGTTTCATATACTACCCAAGGCCAGCGCTCTTATGGAAATCATTTTGCTCTCATCGTCGCTTCATCTCTGAGATGGGAGTCTTCTAGCGCTCTCCCATTTACTTTACACGTTTGTTTATCGAAAATTACGTCAAATCTTACTAGTTTACATTCTATTAAACCTCCCTTTAAAGAAAAAACAAGTTTTCGATGTATTATTTTTGAACTCTTATCTAAAAAAGGCATTTAAGATTCATGAACATGTGTTTTTGGGTTTCCGATTAACACTTTAATGTTTTACCGTAATCAGGGTCACTGGGGGGTCACCGAATAAGGTGAAGGAGGACATTAGCCTACCTGCTATACACACGTTATAAGTAATTACTTTAACTATACAGCTACAATAGATATATTTCCCTTTTAAGTTTACGGTTTTAGTACCGTTACCAAATGTTCTTTTTTGGGTTTAAAAGATACTGCGGTTAGGATACGCTGTGAGGCGAGCAGAATATCATTTTTATACAATAACTAGCTTGTGCCCGCAGCTTCACTCGTGTTAGATTTGATTTTGAGTGAAGGAGTGAATGTCACAGTAAATAAAAGAATCTACTAAACGTCTGGATAGACAGTATTCTTAACAAATCTAGGTACCAATTCATCCCAGTAAATTTGAGACTTGTTTAGTGTCATCACGAAGTAGACTTTAAGGGGAAACTGTAATCGTTTAAATTGAAATATAAGGTCATTTGTAATCAAAGGAATTCGAGATATACATACAGTTTCCCCTTGCGCATACCCATTTAAAATAGAGGTTTCCACCATATTTATACGTAAAGCTTTGACTATTAGCCTGGTTACATTTCATAATTTAGGGAGTTTATAAATTTCGCAAAAACATGACAGGGGTGTCCACGCGTAGAATAAACCTATGCCCTATTTATGCTGGAACAGGACGTAAGTAAATCGAGATGTTTATTTTAAAAAGATCAATGTGTGCCTTCCAATTAATATGTGTGTCTATTTTTATACCTAGTTATTTAAATAATTTAATAATCTAATAATTTATTTTCTAGTAAAAATTACAACTGTTCATAACAAATATGTATTTAGATCTATTATAATATGAAAACATATTGAATTACCTACTGTAACTATCACTTTTAATCAGGATTACTTATGTAATCTATATTATGAACTTTAGTCTTACAATTACATAAATGTTTACCTACGTTACAATAGTAAGTTTTCTAATTACATTCGAGAACATATGATAAAATACTAGTTATAAACTCTTATTGAAAGCCCATCAGAAGGTTACTTCAATAAATCAATCACACACACACGAATTCGTAAAGGTTTTAGATTAATTGGATTAGATTAAACGGAGCTCCAAATTATGGGGCGTTATACATAATTTTCTAAACAATAGACTATAAATATCGTAAAATCTAATAAACATTAACTAGCTAACAAACCGGTTAAATTGATTCGGTAATATGCGCTTCCTCTAGTCGCTGTACAGGAAAAAGACGGCAGACACTTTCGGCTCTGTTCGCCGTGTAATCGGGCAACTTCGTACATTACCGGACGGCCATGCTGTTATTTCGTGCCCTCGCCAGTCAGTTTACACAGTAAAACATTCATTACGTTAAGGCGTACTCGTTGTATTCTCACTTCTTTATTGGATTTTTTTGAGATTACCCAGAACAATACTATCTTAATTTACAGTTCGGTTACAGACAATAAAATTTTTGTTAATATCAGTGTACAAAAGTGATTAGAATGGAGGTCGACAAAGAAAAATATTATCAGACTTTAAATCAGGTACTGAACAATAAGAAGGGGCCGAACTCATTACTGCTAACGCGCGAGAAATATTTTTGGCTTATAGATAAAATAAAAACGGCCAAGACGGCCACAAAAAAAAAATCCACTGCTGACTATCGGCGTTTAAAAAAATATGAAGTAGTGGACACACCAGACGGGGAGAGATTGTATGCGGCACAAGTACCGGGCGATAATAGACGGCAAAAGTTGGTACATCTTGACGAGATGTATGACATCATAGCTGATTATCATGTTAAATTAAACCACGGCGGTCGGAGTCGTATGATGATTGAATTGAAGCGTCATTATAAGAACATTACCACTGAAAGCGTATTAGTATATTTGTCAATGTGCGAACCGTGTAAAAAGAAATTAATTAGACGCGGAAGATCAGAATGGACTTCAAATAATAATGAAACTATAGACGAAACTTTCAATGAAACTGCCAGTCATTTCTCAGAATGTTCAGACTTAAAGCTGGATATTGAAGAGGAAAAGTTAACGAATGTTGCTACCTCAACTTTTAAGTATCCAGAACTTTATTCTAGAGGACAAATAGACATTCTAGGCGTTACTAATGACTCGGGTGATGAATATAAGTATTTAATGGTCTATAGATATTTTGTATCGAAATATATTGTCTTGAAAGCGATGAGAGCCTTAAGCGTAGAGGAAGCAGTGGACGGCCTACTAGATATATTTTTGACATTTGGAGCACCAAATATTTTACAATCTAAAAATGGTTTAGAACTGATAAAACCCATATGTAGGAGGATATCAAAATTGTTTCCAGAAATTAAGGTGTTAGCATCAGAAAAAGTGTTTAAGAACGATGATTTTAAAGGAAAGTCAAACGAAGATATATTAAAAAAGTTAAATGAATGGTTAGTTAAATCTCAGAATACGAAATGGCAGGAAGGCGTGAAGTTCGTGCAATATGATTTGAACACAACGTTTCATGAGGTTTTATGTAAAACACCTTGTGAAATGGTGTTTGGGCAGAAGCCTTCAAAGGGTGTAACATCTTTTACGACTAAAACTGTATGTGACGATTTGATAATGGAACAAGATCTAATAACGGTATTTGAAAATAGAGACAAGTGTGATCCAATAGCACCGAAACAGTTGCAATTAGAAGAGTCATTGATGCTTCCGTGTAATTTTATAAAATTGGAAGCGGAAATGATAGATGAGAGTGAAGAAGCAATGGATAGTGATGAAATAAACCTTTAAAATATACGTGTATGTTATAAACTTCTTTCATTTCTTTTAAATTTTACGATGGTTGTTGCAAACTTTGACTAAAAATTTACCTATGTACATAATACCTACCTTAAGACGTTCACACAAGATTAATTATTTAATTAAACAGATCCAATTCAAGCGGATATACCTACCTAATGTTTTGCTGTTCATAACTAGCATCTTATATAATATAGAAAAAAATAATAAACAAAGTAGTTTGTAGCGGTCTGTTATGCCAAACTTAGATGCTAAACGAGTTTTGAGAAACATTAATTAGGTCATAACGGTTATTTAAATACCTATGCTTTGACGAACATTAAAAATTCAAAGAAACAACAGTATTAACTCTCGTTGACTGGCAACCTAATCTGTGCTAACACTGACTATAGGTAAAAAATAACACAATCATTGAAAAAGCAAGAATTACACATAATAACTTCAGCACAATTCTCTTTAATTGAATGCAAGTGCGTCTGCCTCGTGAGAGTTTTCCCATTGAACTTTACCTTTGTTCCACAGTAAGTTATTACAGAATAACTCATTACTTGCCGCATTTACTGTAATTGAAGAATAATGATTAGATATTACGACTCTTTGTTACTGTGTCTAACGGAACGCGACTGGCTTTATAATTTTATTTCGCGACATCTAACATCGAGTTGCACAAACGTTCCACTTTCAGTTAGTTTGTAAACTTATTTAAAGATGTCGCCTTTTTTATACATTAAGGGCCTGCCGAAGTGTCTATACTCAGCTTGATGGAGATCATGAGCAGAATCCAAGACTAGTGGCACCATACTCATTGCTAATGCAGAATTTACAACACTGCAGCATCGTGAGCCATATCATGGCGGCCTATTGTTTCTGCATCATCTCAAGGAAATTCGATGCAAATATTTCGTTGCTTTTGTCACTACGTGAATGAGATGACACTAACGGAACCCAAATCTCCCTTCCTCTTTATTCGGAGCATTCAAAGGACGACTGCATAAGACTCTGAGATCTCCTACAAATTATGCCGGCGGGATTAGGTCGTACGGAGAGACTCCAAAGGAGCATTGCACCCCAGCTGTCATGCCGACAGCTTCTTTGTAGGAGGCTTAAAATGCAGGTGTTCATTACTCACTGTGATGACTGAGGGAGTCACTACAATCAGGTGACCCGTCTGCACGTCATTGGTATCCCTATGCTATAAAAGATGAAGTATTTTCACTCTATAGTGGTTTATCCATTGTTTACCAAAAAAATACACCTTCCAAGCCTTGCCTCCATAACATTTCTTCTTAGTTTATGTACCTACATCCTCTGGTAATAGAAGAATGAGAACTGATGTTTGTTTGTTTTTATTCCAGGCATTTAGTGAACAGAGCAATTAAATCAGGCCCATGGGGTTCATCGAGACAAGGCAGAGGAGCTCGCACTGCAGTAGATCCTAACATCATGAGGCGAGCTCTATTAGACGCTCACGCTGGTTATTCAGAGGGCGCGCAAATACAAGTACAAGGAGGGAATAGAACAGGTGAGGAAATAACTTAATAATGCAATATTACGTTTTTGAAATAGTTTGGCCTCTCCTTAAAAAAGAGGTTATGGTCTAGTATATCACACTGACCAGACTGGTTGGTGTAAAGTTTGCTTCAAATTTTCCCTCTCTTTGAAATGATGTTGTTATACATAGTCTGCTTTCTTAACCGCCTCTAACGCTTCTTACCAATGGAATGTATAGGGGTGGTGCAACTCTGCATTCTTAATCCGTCACCACTTAGAGGATAGAGAGTGAGAGAGAGAGAGAAAGTTGGAATAATTAATTACTTGATTATTTTTCCTCGGTTACGTTACGTTTTTAATGACTGGACTACCTGACCACTAAGAGTGTGATTTTCTAATAATATATAAGCAACAATAAAACTCAACTCCAGCCAAACACAGTCCATGGCCGGACATATGTCTCTTCTATAGCAATAACATAGATACTTAGAGCAGCAGTATATCTATATCACAGCACCTGCGTCGTCAGGCCAGCGTGAGATAGAAGGCCAAAAAGTATTTTCTAAATGAGAGGCCTATGTTTAGCTCTGGAATATTAAAAGATGTTGATAATTATTATTAATAGAGCGATAATTAGCTATTGGAAATATCACATATCAGTGACTTATGTAGTAACTAAATCTTAAACCAATAATGAAATTTTAAGTTCACATCTTGTACTGCAATTTTTTTAACGATAATCGAAAAACTATATTTCAGGTCGGGCCACAAATATGCCGGGCCTTACTCCAAGTTCTACGAACACCTGTGGTGGTGGTCGATTATGCAGAACAAGGTACAACACTACGGCACCGATGTACGGAGTGTCCCTCACGTCGGGGCAGCCCGTCACTATTGTGCAGAAGTTTCCCGATTTACTTCAGCAAGTCGTGTTTGAGGTTTGCGAGTGAGTAACACATTTTATAGATACCAATATGGGATACCAATACTTTAAACTTATCGATTTTTATGTCATAAAGACTGCAAATTTATTGTAAATGATTGAAAACTTACTTCTGCTTGCGTATTTGACATATAGAACTATCGGCAACGATTTATATAAAGATAGAGTTGCCGTATACGACAAGGAATTTTATTTCAGTCCCGGTAACTTGAAGCATGGTTATTTCTTATTCCATTTAATACGTTATATCGTATGCACTGTTAAAAGCTGTTGATGTGAAATAGGAACTATTAATTAAATGCCATCATAATACAGCGGAATATTAAGTTTTATAAAAAAATATATAAAAAGGTTATTAAATTATGGGATTTTTTTGTTACATATACATATAATGTTAGTTGGTACTGTGACAGCAGCTAAAGTCGGTTGTATGACCCGCATTTTTATCGACAAACTGTTTTACACATTTCAAAGGTGTCAGAAATAATTTACTTATTTCTTTATCTTCTGGCATGCCGTTGCTTTTTATAAGGAATTTCGAAAATAATCTACCGTAAAACCATCTTGACTGCCTCTGTAGCGTAGTAGTAGCGTATGCGACTGCTAAGCTTGAAGTCTCGGGTTCGATTTCCGGGTCGGACCAAATGTTTGTATGATCTGCAAATATTTGTTTCGGAGTTTGGGTGATTTCTATGTATATAATATGTAAGTATGTATTTACAAAAAAAGTATATAAGTATTTATATCAGTTGTCTAGTACCCATAATACAAGCTCTGTTTAGCTTGGGACTAGATGGCTTTGTGTGTTAGATGTCCGGAATATTTCTTTGTTTAATTATATGGTTTTTAACCACGGTTAATATTAAACTCTTAATATATGACAATAACTTTATTAAAAATTAACAAAATTCAAAGTATTTAGAATTTTTAAAACATTTCTGTTTTTTTTTCATTTAATGTTTGTATCATTTTTCAAACATTTCTTTCGGAGTTTGGGTGTTTTCTATGTATAATGTGTATGTATTTACAAAAAAAGTATATATGTATTTATATCAGTTGTCTAGTACCCATAACACAAGCTCTGCTTAGTTTGGGATTAGATGGCGTTGTGTATTAGATGTCTGGAATATTTATTTATTTATTTTTATTTTTGAACGTTTACTGAACTGGTATCAGATTGCAGGTGACAAAATTAATACAGATTACTTGTACCCATAAGGTTTGGTTATCGATTACTATCAATGGATATTTCTTGGCTGTGCTGTGCTGTGTGCTTATTTGTGACTCATAAGAAAATTTCTTGTTCCAGGTCAAGTGAATGCTCAGTCGTAAGAGGCACATGTTCACAAACCTACGTGCCTTATTTATTCTTGGTGCTTCCTCTCGGTCCGGTCACGCTTACTGGTCAAGACTACGTTCTAGTGGAATCTGGGTGTGTCTGTAGGCCAGACACGGCGTAATAGAGACACTTTAGTCTAGAAAACTTGTAAAAAAAAAACAAATCCGTCTTTGAAAAAATCAAGATGGCGATTTTACCGCCATTTATTTTGAAGTGTCAATCGTAAGTTATTTTAAATTGGCGGGAAAGAAATACCTGTATTACTGATGCATTTATTTTAGATTATTATACACTTTTGTACTTAAGTAACATATATTTTAATGTTAACGTATTGTAAAGACTTATCACAACTATTGGTATTAAAGGGTGCATTTACTCACTGTAAAATAGCCGAAAAATTAAAAGAAATTTGTCGGCCATTTTACATTAACGGTTAATTTATTGAAGATAATTTTACTAGACTGAATACTATTTTTCGTTAATTTATTTAAGATATTCTATATAAAGTTATATTGCGGCAAATATTTATTGAATATAGATTTGTACGAAAAATTTAATTATTGTGAATAATTTATTTATCTTATTACTTAATTTATGGCGAATGACATTATGTTAAATTACAAACAACGAATGTAGCAAAGACTTAAATAAATTTTATTAGAAATTGTTATTTTTTTAAATTAGTATTTCCATATTAAAACAAAAATACACGTATGATTAAAACTACAAATATCCTTAGCATATATCGAAATAAAAGGACAGGACATAACTTGTCTGTAGACAACAAACAAGTCATGTGTTTCTATGTTTTTTCTTGTCAGGAATTTCACTTAATCTCTTTGAAAGTTTGAAGAAATATTTAACATTTCATACTAATAATTCGTACAGATTATACAATTCCCATAAAACAAAAGTAGTACATCTGTTGATTCCTCTCCCTTATTATATGTAAAGAAGTAATTGCAAAGAGTATGTAATTTATAAAGTTTGGTTTTAGAAACGACCATTAATAGTATTTTTAAGAGCAAGCCCATTTACTCGCGATAATTGTTGTCTGTTCACACGGGTATTCATAAGGACTACACAAGTCATCAACGACGGAGTAAAATTAAATGATTTTAATAAATACCTATGAAGAAGATTGGCTGAAGAATACAAAGTTTGTGAGAACGCCTCCAACTCAAGATTCAGTTGAGTCAGAGAGTGCGTTGCCGGCCTTTGAGACAGAAGTACTATCTTTTCTTAAAGATTCAAAGGTGGTACAATGTACACGTTGTGTTTTTATTGTTAAATTAATCAACCTGAATCGCCTGCACACACGAACTCATCTTAATGCTTTTCCCGCCTTCCCGCCTAGAAGCTTTTGATTCCTCTGTAGCCTCTGCGCGTCATATGTACTCGAGACAGATATGAGCCTTCATGTATGATTTATACTATCGAGCCCAAATACTACAGTATTACATTTCAATAAGATTACTTTACAAATAAAAATTGTTTACTGCAACAGGCAACAGCGGAATCAGCACATTCAGCACCAATGTCCTGTTCAAAATACGAGTATTTACGTACAACACAAACAATTAGAAAAAATATATTCATAAACATATAAGGTCATTTCTTACGATACACTTAAAATGTTATTAGTCAGGGAATTTGATTTTTAAAAAAAACTTGAGAGGTTTCAAGGGACACCCGGATGGAACGAAGTTCGAAATAGAAAGACTAAACGAAAATATCTGTGTGTGCCGTCGTCGTGTCGTGACAACAAACTGTGTCGTGACAACAAATTGTGTCGTGTCAACAAATTGTGTCGTGACAATTTTTCCGTCTAGCCCCCTTACACAACGCGCCATAAGGAACTTCGTTCCAAAAGATTTTTGAATAACGTATAGTGGACGTCTTCGTGTTAGACGCATGAAATGTACCTCAACATCGTGAATTCAACATAACCACAAATTAAGTTGTAAACAGCGCGTTTATTCATAATCTTTCATAATGCTGAATTTTCAACGTTATGAAAAAAAATTGTAGGTAAGGTGTTTTGTAATGGAAAGCAATAAAAGTAACACTTTATTTGTAACTTTATTGACACAAACCTAGTTTCCAACTCATGAGCTCTCTCTTATAATCACATTTCTATTTTATTTCCAATTAATTTTATTTAAGTTCCAACATATTTAAATTTAACTTTCAAGGCATATTTAACTTTCAAAAACACAGACTATACAGTTATGTCAAAAATGACATACAGACATAATTGCACAATACGTTTTTGCATGATAAGAGTTTGCGACTTATATAGTAGGTACACTGAGTACAAAATCAAGATATAAATATTCTAAAATAAAGTTAACATTACCTATGAACTACAATTTACATATTCGTCCTTATTAAAAATAAAGACAAACCTTATATCTCATTGACATTCATAGCTTAAATAACGAGGCACAGAGTATCTAAATACAATTAAAATACATACTAACTACATAATGAACGTCTACTATTTATCCAAAATAATGGATTGATTGACTAAATTATGACTTGATAGTATCAAATCCAGGGGAAACACAATATGGCACATTTTTAAATGCACCAAATTGTGTTTCCCATGTGTTTCAATTCTATTTTAGCCATGTTTTTTTTTCATTATCTGCATATCTTTAAATTTTTATTTTGTAAGACACTAGGCAAAGGCAAACATGATTTTGCCTTATGTTCAGAGTTAAAAGATATTTTGTTTATTACAAATTATTGTTATTGTTTCCCAATTTTAAGTAACTAGTGGTAGATTTTTTTATATGTTAGTTTATTGTTCATAGCGGTAGTATTGCTGTGGGGCTTGTTGTTGCTGCTGTTGTTGTGGCTGAGGGCGGGGTTGTGCGTGGGCAGCGTGGCCGGCGTGCGCAATAGGCTGAGGCTGGTACTGAAGCGTTTGGGTTTGGGGCTTTGGGGTTGGGATTTTGACTACTATGTCAGTGGGCTGTCTGGAGACCTGTAAAAGAAGTTAAAAAAATTAATCTATAACATTTTTATTTTCAATAAAAAAGTTCACGGAATTTGTTGTTTGTCTATGCAGTAGCACAAGCAACTAGCGCCAAGACGTAAGTAATTTGAGTGATTCCTATTCGTGATTAATCGGAAATGCTGTAATCAGTTTGATTTAAATTATTTATTTTCATTTGGATCAAGAATTATTAAAATCCTCATGTGAAGTAATCACAGTTAAGATCTGTTGACGCCAAAAATGTTATCGATACGACAGGTCTCTATTTCCCTATGAAACGAAAAAATAGAAACTATTTCGTCTCAATTGTAGCAAGATAAAACGAAGTTCATATTTTATTGTTATTATGCCCATTTACAAACTTTGAAAAGCCTAAATTCTTTTAATAAATTCAGCATTGTGAAAAACTAAATTTTGAAGATTCGACGTTGAAATGACACTAATAATCTTTTTAATTAAATTAAGAACCTTAAATATGAACAAAAATAAACCATTAAGACAATAATGTGATTTATGGATTTACAAACAAATCATATTAGTAGCGGATTGTGCCAAATCCCTGACCCACTTAAAAACGTCTAACCTTGTAAGGAGTTTCTGATTTACATAAAACCTTATTGTATTAAGACAATATGATTTTACTTTTCAGGCATATCTTATCTATTTTAAATAATCTAACGGCCTTCACAGTTTAATGAATTGTCTTCTAGTATTATTCAGACAATTGTGGCCATGTTCAGTTTAGGTATAATTTAGCCTTTGTATTTAAAAACATATAGATGGAACACGTGTAAACTAGATAAGACGAGGTCCGAGAATTACTCGTACCTCTTAGAACAATATTGTTAACAGTCATCTGATACGCAACTACCCGACTGCACATACATTTAGCCTTTAGCGTAGTGGTTTAAGTGGTCACCTTCTCGCTTCCTATTCCTATATGTGGGTTTGAACTCATACGGGCTACGCGGTACAGAGTTTATTCCTACTGCGGGAGTTCTCTATAAAAGTCTAACGTTGTTACAGGGTATATTCATCGTCGATGGTCGATGCCATCAACTGAAATTTCTCACGACTCGCTGTTGTTGTAACTTTTTGCTGCAAACTGATGCATTGACCTTAGAAGCCAGACAAGTAATATACTGTAAGTAAAGAAGCTCACCTCGGCCTTGAAACCTTCTTTAGGGTCAGCAGTGTAGGTGACAGTTCTGATGAACCCATCACTGTCGACCACTGAGTAGGATCCTTTGATGACGTCACCGTCTCTCTGTTCCTTGCGGTTTTGGTAGTTGGTGTATTGGTCATCGTTTACATCAAAGCCGAACTGGTAGGAAGGATTAGACTGGAAGAATACATTTAGGTTAATGAAGTTAATACATTATTTCAGAATTGTTATATTTGTCAAGAATTCGAAGCTTTAATTTTCAGCTAATAATTATGCTCCCAAAACCATCTGGAGGTATCTGTCACAATCGAGTCTTTAAAGCAAGCAAATCGATTCTGATGCACTTTGTTCTGTTTCACAGCGAGTTTAATTATGTCCATTTTTAATTATGTCTAATTTTTATATTGTTAACATTTAGTACGAAAAAATAAATCTTGAATGTAAAAGTATAGGAACCTCGAAACTCCTTAGAAACCAGTGGCATGATTTGTTTTACAGTGTATGTGTCAAGTTCCTATACAAGACATATAGTTACTAGTACAAAATATTTATATATTATGTGTGAAAATAAACTTCATCATCGAAAATCTTCCACGGTCCATTGCTGGACGTATGGCCAAATATATTGCTGGCCAGACGGATTGGTAAAGGGATTCCTTTAAACTTTCCTTCTCTTTGCAGTGATGTTGTCCTGCGTAGTTTGACCCCTTAAGAGGGACCATTTACGACACCTATATAGGATCAATAGCGGTGGTGATATACTCGTATACACACGGAGCGTACATAAACTTAATTTATTTAATTAAGTCTGCGGTTTGGGACAGTAATGATTTATAAATACAGTTTCGGACATCTAACACACAACGCCATCTAGTCCCAAGCTAAGCAGAGCTTATGTTATGGGTACTAGACTACTGATATGAATACATATATACTTTTTTGTAAATACATACATATTATACATAGAAAACACCCAAACTGCGAAACAAATATTTGAAGATTACACAAACATTTGGTCCGACCCAGGATTTGAATCCGAGACCTCAAGCGTAGCAGTCGCATTCACTACCATTGCGCCACCGAGGCAGTAATTGCAAAGCAACATCAAAGAAAGTAAATATCCAACACTATCGTAAAGTGATCTATATATCTATCTTCAATAGCGGTGCGAGCGAGCTCCAAGTGAAAGTTGCGCCAGCGCCGCCGGGGCTGGTTTGTTCGGTCGTGTTCGTGGCACGTTGGTGCTTGGACATTGAATACAAGGAAGTATCAACTAGGTTGGAATAATTCCGTATTATAAAGCAATAGCATATCTTATTGTGAGAGGGGTTTGTGCAAAGTGGTATGTGTTAAGCTTTGAATATTAATGGTTGCAGCTTATTATTTGTTGAATACCACTAGAAAATGCAATTAAAGGAAAGGACAAAAAGTTATAGGCATGCTTCACCATAAGGCAGAAATTTAAATTCGAAAATATTACATTTAAAGTTGTTAAGGAGTGAGATTAATCATCGAAAAAGTCTAAAAAGATTTAAGCGATTTGTCCTCCACGGTATATTTATCTAAAATACTGTTTTTAACATTAATAGCGGTGGCAAAATATTGTTAGGAAGGTTTTAAGTATAGAAGTCGACGGCTATAGGAATTGAGGAAGACCAAAGAAAAAATGGATGGACTGCATAAAAGAGGATAAGGCCAGAAAGAGAGTAAGCAGTGAACTGACGAGTGATAGAGGAGAACGGAGGAAGAAAACTCATTGCACCGACCCCAAATAGATTTAGGAAAAGGGTAGGAAGCTGATGATGATGACTGTTTTTTACATTACATTTCCTTTCATTTTCCTATTAACTTTATGAGTGATTTCGTGAAAAGAGAAAAAAGTATGTAACAAGAGGCAGGAAAAGTGCAGGCTATTTGATTTGAAGAATAAGGCGAATAAGCTCGTTCGGTGCTGTGATGAAAAAGATTTAACGCTCTGATGATAGGTTCAGGTCAGACATTAGGTCAGGATTATGGATAGGTATCATTTTATACAAACTATTATTTGATCAACATTTTTATAACCATTTTCTCTTAGTCTTTATAGATAAGTGCGAATAAAATTTAAACTCCTAACATGCGATATCATGCTTTATGGTCTATTTTTTTCTGAATACTAAACTTTAGCAACTTTTTTTTTATTGTCACTTACATCATATTCTTCCTTCTCTGGTTGAGGAGCAGCAGCCTGCACCTGTGGTCTCTGGGGTTGGTACTGCTGTCTGTACTGCTGCTACAGTTAAATTACCCTTAATCGTTAATTTTGTAAAGAGGCATAACTTTTTAACTGTGTAACATGCCTTTTATGTCAAAGTTTCTATATCTTTCAAAGAATTTTAAAAATAGAACTATCAAAAGTGAACGTCAAGTCCATGAAATGTTTCTTTTTTAAAATCTTTGATTAAGAATTCCTGGTTTTAAACGTTAAAATTGCAGAAGTAAAACAGACCGTAATACCTACATGTGCTAAACTATTCAATTGATATCACACTATGATATATTCAAAATATAGTGACGTAATCGTGCACGTGCTTATAATATTTAGGATATAGAAGTATTTCTACGTAGATGGTTATTTATTTCGCTTACGTCATAATCCTCAGGTTCGCGTTGTGCCTGAGGTCTCTGAGGTTGGTACTGCTGTACGTATTTTGGCTGGGCCTGGTACTGCTGAGGTTGATATTGAGCCTCATTTTGTACGTTGTATAGTTGTTGAGGTGCCTGTGGAATAAGTTAGTTCAACTTTAAACTCATTTTTTTAGTATTATTAGGACCAAATTATGCGGAAAACATGTCGCTTAGCTGTTGTTGCTATTTTCTTCATAACTCAATCTTTATTTAGTCATTTAAGTTCAGTTATATTCTCTAAATAATCCTGAAAATATTGATAGTTTCTTATTGTTAGATAATAAATAAAATGTGTACGAGATTCTAAAATAAATTGTTTTGAAAACACCATCGGTGTTGGCTATTCAAGTTTTGAATAGCATAAAAGTTATGTTGAGCTACAACACTGATATTTTGAAACAAATTGTGTCGCCATGCTCAATTTCTTTGACAATTACTTGCTTTATGACAATCATTAACTGAGTTCTTCTTTTTGTTAAAGTGATATGATTAGCCATTTTACTTACGTTGGATTGTCGGTAAACTCGGTTTATGTAAAAAGCTAGCCAAATATTTAAACATGGAAATAATTAAACAAAATGTTGTGTAATCATTACTGTCATTAAAAGTTCATAAAAATTTTTGATCAGACACTGAATTGTTGAAACTGAGAAGTTAATTTTTCATCAGGCATTGTTTACAATAATTTGCAAACGATTATGATTTAAAACAAGTTTAGACTCATTTTGTTTCCAGAGCTTTTATTATAGTAAAACCAATCTAGATTAGCTGCTAAATATGAGAAAATGTTAGTTAAGTTTTAGAATCTGCTTGTCTTCTTACGGGTCTGGGAGCTGCAGCATGTTGTACTCGGGGTATGATTTGTGTTTGTGCAGGAGCCACGTTTTGTTGGTCAGCGAGGTATTGTCTTAGTAGATGTGGGGGAATACCAACTGCCTCCTGATAAAAGTGAAAGAAATTGTTTATTTTCTATATGTTAGGGTTAGGTGTTAGTATAGGAGATACTGATTATACTAGAAGCGTGAAGAACAGCAAGAAACATACATATTGCCATATACGCTTCGTTCTTCCCGTTCGGTCCCAAATGCACAGCCAAATGTCAGTCAATCATAGCGTATGTTACCGGCTTTAGATGTTTCGTATCAAAAAACCAAATAACAAGTTACTTGGTCAATTAACTATAAAGAATTTGAGCATATTTTCACGACATTGCATACGGCCATTAGCTACAAGAAGCCGTCATTAATCAGTGCGATAAATTACATAACGCTGATCCAATTATATCTGGTTACATTTTGGTTCAGAATCGCGCCACTGTCATTACGAAACTCCATACTGTTAAAGTGTAACATTCTTACGTCACAGTACACGCCCGATTTGACAAGGATTTCAAAGTCTCATGTGTACAAGGTGTTAAGTAAAAAATGAAGTTTCTTTTGTTTTGTGGTCTATAACACGATTACATTGTTTGATTTAGCAATTCATCCATACTTAGCATGTAATGTCTGTTTTTAAATAGAAGCGCGGATTTCTTGTCTCTGGTTATCTCGTATTTCTCCAGTGTGGTGAAAATTGCCTATGATTTTTTGAACCATTAATATAAGTCTTCTTTATAACTATTTTTTTAAGCTGCTGAGATATGACATCTAAAGGCTAATTCACGAAATGTCTCTAATTGCTTAAAAAGAGATTGAAACCTAAGTGAAGAAGACTTTACCTCCTCTAATCCTGAATAGGATGAAGATAGTATAGCATTTTGCATTTAAACCGTTCATAAACCGTACTGATAAAGTTACTTTATGTAACAGCAGTTAAACGGTCAACTGGAGGAATAAATTAACTGTGGCCGTTGGCTTTCTCTTCCTTTATCATTGAGTTTCCTACAGCCAGTAATTAATTTGACAAGTTAGGGATGTTAGATAGTTTTCATATATGTTTATATCATAAAACAGGATTTTTAGAGCTAGCAGCACGACAAAATACGTACTGTTACAAATAAGGCTCATTTACATATGTGAATCATAGGTATGTGAAACCCATTCTCTCAAATTTAAAACAATTTTAAACCCCGACTAATTTGTTACAAGAAAAAGGAAAAGAAAAGCAAGAAAATGAATGTATATTTATATATATGATATATGTATAAATAATAACCGATATAGAAATAAAATGAGACTCAAATTAATTTAAGTATTTGTTAGTCTCCGTTTAATAATATGTACATTAATTAACAAAAACATAATCCTCTGGCCTCTCCATAGGTTTTGGCCTATTATACCATGCTGGTCAGGGTTGGTATAGGGTTTCAAGTTTTCTCTTCCTCTCTTTGCAACAATGTGTATAAATTATGAAATATGTTAAATTAAGTTTTCGATGAGTTAATACACCAGGAAAAAATTAAGATCTACCCAAGACCCCTATCCTACCCTTTGAAAATTTCTAACAAAAATGAATTAGTAGAAATCACTATAAATTTGCTTTACTCTACGTTAATTTTCTAAAGTATATTCTATATCAACATAACCAAGATATTACGTGTTTTTTAACTGTAAGTGTTGTTATTTATTAACTTTATTTTTTTACAAAACATCAAGATAAAATTTATTATGAAAACTATTGCAAGTTAAAATAGCTCGTATTTTTAAGTCTTTAAATACAGATCATTGTTAATAATTTCTGCACAACACGCTCCAATTGTTGCATTCACACAGAAAAACGACCTACATTCACAGATCTTTAGGTGACTAACGTGACCTACGAAATACAACTGACACCCAAATAACTCCAATTGTTCATTTTTCACTGACTGCTTTCGTCAGTCTCGAGCTGTAAAATGATGCAATCTTAAAAACAATAGGCCTGAACTTCTCAGGTCTCGACTGCTAAATGCTAATGATCATGAATAATAACGAATCCTATGAGTTCTAGGTACTTCCTAACTTACAGAGGGTATTTATAAATTATCGCCGTTTTAACCGTTGGATATTAACTATACAATTATTGATTTTTGTTTTTTAAAGTCAATTAAATGTTTATGTTTTTTATTAATAACTTAAGGAGGTGTGCACTATGTATTGGTAAAATTCTTATAGGAACTTTAAAAAAAGACACTCACTTGCTGTTGTTGGTACTGATGTTGAGGCGCGGGAACCGCCAAAACACACCCCAATACTGCCAACGTGACACAATGACGTAACATGTTGCACACACAAAAAATATATTAAAAAGTATTTTAAAGGCCACAGTACACTCACGACGTACTAACGTATGGTTGAGGTGCGTGCACACTCTCACTATATATAGAGACACCCCTTCTAGCTCGTGGGTGGTGAAGGCGGGAGTAAAACCACGTACCGGTGTGTGTGTTCGCAACTTAAATTAGAGCAACTGTTTTTGGCACGTGTGTCTATCGTTTTCGATGTGTATGCTTAAAAAGGAAAGCAAAAAAGAAAAAAATAGGATTTGAATTTGGAAACTCCTGGAACTTAGGTATTTCTATATATTTTAACAAAAATAATTTTCATAATCGGTTCACAATTGACGGAGTAATCAGTGTACACAGTACACATATAAAAAAAAAATACCAATAAAGTTGAGAGCCTCCTTTTTGAAGTCGGTTAAAAAGTATTTTTAACTTTTATGTTGACAAGCTACAAGTTAAACTCATGTGCATTCACTATTTATGATTTTCGTAACTTAGTCTTTATAATTTTTATATTATACATACATCTTCATTAAGTAAGTCTCCCACGGAAAGCTGCGAAACATTATGTGCTGTAAACTGTTACTTTAGCTGTCTGAGAAATACTTGTTTTGTGTCCTATTTATTTTCTGATACAACAATCGCATAGAACACGGGACTTACTTTCCAAGTCTGGTGACATAAGGAGCTGTAAGTTACAGGCAGCAACAAGCTTATATCTAAACGTAGTTTTAAAACTAAATCGTCTTTATTAGCTGTATACTCTTGTGTCCTCCTCAACAGTGATTCATTTTCGTTTTTTTTGTATTTATAAATACTTATATTTAACTAGCTGACCCACGCAACCTCGTTTACGTATCCTATTGCTCGTAGCGTAAAAAAATCCCGTTTTTGTAACATTTTTTATTGGTGCTCCGCTCCTATTGGTCTTAGCGTGATGATATACAACCTATAGCTTTCATCGATAAATGGGCTATCTAACACTAAAAGAATTCAATTCAAATCGGACCAGAGCTTTATAATAGGTATTAGTGTAGATTTAGTTATCCATCAAAGCGCATGCTTTGAGTTTAATTAAACTACAATTTCCTCCACTACATAGGTAACATAAGATTTCTTACTTAACTATAATAATATAATTTTGTACTGCCATCTTAAAACAGAATTCAATGTTCTATGTATGACATCTTTAAGGTCCCCCGCTCATTTTGAAGCCAATGTTAATCACAGCTCTTTGATTCAGAAACAAAAGAGTGCATCAAGACACTGATTATGAAAACTGCAAACTATTGAGGTCGTGTGACGCTTGTCTAGAAAATTAGGTACGCAATAAGAAATTCCATAGTGTTGCTTAGAGTTGTGGCGAATTGTCGCAAAAATGACATATCTACGTTTCAAAGTTTACAGAACGCAACGTATTCCTATTCAGTGTATTATATTGTGACGGAGCCACGGTCAAAAGTATTTAAGCTATACTAGTATTTCATAAAAATAGAAAACCAACTAGCAACAGTTAAATATATTTTTTTAATTTTTGTCACCTGAAATGTATGTTTTAATTCGTAAGTAATTCATTTCAAGAATCTGTCTAGATATTTCATAATACATTCGTATTCAAATACGGAAAAGTTATTTAGTACATATTATGTGATCCGGTCTAGATGTTAATTACTTTCAAATAAATAGTGCACTAGGTATAAATATGTGCGGAAACGTTTACACTGTAACGATTTAATCAGTTTCTTATTATACAGCAATGCACCCGTTTTAACTTGGCAACACTATTACATGAATAAATTGTGATAAGAACTATTATGTAAAATGCGATTAAATCTAAATATTTTTTTTTATTTCATTTTAAAGAATCATTTGTGAAGATTGTGTCTTTGAAATAATCTATATGTATCTATTGACTGCCTCGGTGGCGTAGTACTGTAGTAGCGTGTACGACTGCTGTGCTTTAGGTCTCGTGTCCAAATGTGTGTATGATCTGCAAATATTTGTTTCGGAGTTTGGGTGTTTTCTATGTATAATATGTACCTATGTATTTACAAAACAATACACATAATAATTTAAAAAGTTTATATGCATTTAAATCAGTTGTCTAGTACCCATAATATAAGTTCTACTTAGTTTGGGACTAAAGTGTCTTCTCTCTTGAGAGGGTTAAGGCCAAGTGGGGGTTGGGGACTGGCAAGACAACGTTGTGGCTTCGTAATATTTGCACTTGGATGTTTTTAAGTCACCCAAAGGCCTCTAACTAAGCTTCACGACTGTTATCCTATGATAACAACCGGGACCGACTGCTTAATGTAACCTCCGAATGTCGGAGACGCTCATGGTAACATGCCACCAGCGGTCACCCATCCAGGTATTGACCGCGCCGTCGTTGCTTACCCTTCGTAATTGTGTCCGAGTGCAACTGGGCTATGAGCACACTAAGAGATATATGAATATAATTCTTGTTTTAAAATTGTTGTTAAGCCTGTGAATTATCCTAACATTGGTTAGATATATTTAAACGTGGTATTTTTTCATTGTTAATTTGCTTAACCCTTAGGCTTGGTAATTAGCCTAATAAACAGTTGCTACGTACCTTGCCTTTAAAACCAGTTTGAAATGAACTATAAAATATCATACTAAACTATATTTAGGTTATATTATAGGCCTGGCCTTGTTCGTTCGTTTAATGCCAATGCACTCTTCGTCGGTCGGAATCAATTGCTCAATATGGCATTCACTTTTGTCTAATCATCCTACATGCATTACTTACAATGAGACCCAGAGCTTATTAGCCTATTCTTTATTGCAAACAAAAGGTTGAATTGTTTGCCTATTGTCTTGCATTATAGGACATATTTTTCTTGATACTACGAAAAAGGTATCATTGTTAAGAACTTTCCTATGTGTTTATAGTGTACTAGCCTTAGACCGCGGCTCCGCTCGCGTCTATGTCGGTTATCACAGTAAAGTTGCCTGTCCTGTGCCTATAAAGTTTCTTAAAAATCTAAGCATCTCCATGCCAAATTTTTCATTGAAATCGTTTCAGCGGTTTAGCCGTAAAAGTGTAACAGACAGACAGACAGACAACATACAAGCCAGTATACTGCTTGAGTTAAAAATTAAGTGATCGTAGATAAAAAAAAGGTAACTTAAAGTATACATAACGTTTTCCATATTGTTTTATAGACATATTGTCCATTTAAGAATTATATTGTAGACTTTACTTAAATGAAGAAGCAGCAGTATACTTGGCCACTTTCTGGACATCTTATACACAACGCCACCTAGTCCCAAGTTACCGTGGGAGAGCTACGCTTCGGCATGAATGGGCCGGCTCGACCGGAGTAATACCTCGCCATCTCAGAAAACCAATGTGAAACAGCGCTTATACAGTGTTTCACCGAGTGAGTGAGTATACCAGAGGCTCGTACCCCAAACCCTTTCCCCATCCGGCCCATTTATGCCGAAGCGTGGGTCTCCCACGGTTTTAGCTTATACCACCCTGGCCAATTGGTAGAAAGAAGAAGGTCAAAGTCGCAAAACTCACATGTAATATTGCAAGGCACATTTGTTCTCCAAAAAAACAAGTTCAAACTATATTATTGCCAATAATTTGTACTGAAAACATAACGTATTCAAATAAAGCAGTTTAAACTATAAATCAAATGATTGAATAAATAAATAAATAAATATTCCATCTAGTCCGAAGCTAAGCAGAGCTTGTGTTATGGGTACTAGACAACTGATATAAATACTTATATACTTTTTTTTTCTGTAAATACATACATATTATAGATAGAAAACACCCTAACTCCGAAACAAATATTTGCAGATCATACAAACATTAGGTCCGACCCGAGAATCGAACCCGAGACCTCAAGCTTAGCAGTCGCATACGCTACCACTACGCCACCGAGGCAGTCAATTGAATGACTCAAGGCTTCGGGTATCAGATCGTGTTTTGTAAGTCCGTAACGATATCAAAGTTTATTAAGTTAATCAGTTCTAAGTATTCTTGTGTAATATGTTTTATCCAGTTTTTATTTGTAAATGCTCTAGGACGTAGGTGTAACATAAACTATGGCGAAATTAGTATTAGTAAATTGCAATAGTAGACTTTATGAGACACTGTTTTTACATGACCTTTGATCGAAATCTTATCTTACGACAGGCAAACGAGCAGACGCATCACCTGATGGTAAGCGATTACCGCCGCCCATGGACACCTGCAACACCAAAAGCGTCACAAGTGCGTTGCCGACCTTTGGGGGATGGGGAGAGGGAATGGGGGAGGGGTTGGGGTATGGGCCTCCGGTATCCTCACTCACTCGGTGAAACACAGCGCAAGCGCTATTTCACACCGGTTTTCTGTGAGGCCGTGGTATCACTCCGGTCGAGCCGGCCCATTTATGCCGAAGCGCGGCTCTCCCACGGTGAAAATAATATATCTTAAAACCTACTAGTCAACTATTTAAAGTAGTTTTAAATAAATGTTTGTAATATCTTTGTATTTCTATTTTGATGCGATAGTAAACTGTTTAATCGAAGTACTTAAAGTGCTATTCTTTTTCGAGAAATTTTCTAAAAATGAATCCTACCTAAATCGATTTATTTATCGCTCCTGAAACCCCCTTTAAATTAATTTTCATGAAAACTTTAGAGCTGTTTCCGAGATTCAGAATGATGGTCTCCTCACCTAGCCGATTACGGCCACGGCGGCCAGTCTCAACGGAGATCATCCAACTACGCTGGAGATATTATAGTGCACAAGTGTATGCGCAAAGACAGGTGCACTCTCTGTTCCCTCTCTCGCATACATCTCGTCCGACACGACCGGCAAGAGATCAGGTGCAGGACCGACAGCTTTACGTGCTCTCCGAGGCACGGGGGTTCAGACCCCAACTTTAAAACGCCGAGCTGTTATTAAGTATTTCTAAAATCAGAAAAACTGTATAACACTTTTGGCCCGACCCGGAATTCGAACCCGAGACCTCTTGATTGGCAGTCATATACGTCAACCGCTAGACCAATGAGGCAGTTAATTTGAGATTCAGGATGTACATACAGGAATTGCTTGCAAGTGTTATGATGAAGAATCTGGGTAACAATAAGGAGAGGCTTTAAAGAGTTGTATCTTACAGTTGAACAGTTTTAGGCATAGGAAATTATAATTTATTCACAAAAAGTTGTACGTACTCGTATTTTATATCATACATATAGGTGTATTTCTCTAAAGTAAATTGTAATAAAGAAGTTTTAAAGCTGTAGGCACACCACATCGGTACGTCTTGATTTAAATTTAAGTTAACTAAACAAAATTGAAAAAATTGCAGGAAGCAATACTATATGAAATGAATTTTATATAAGACTACTTCCTATCTGCTGCCTATTTGCTAGTTGGTGCCTTATATTACCTGTGACCTGTCTACAGCGGCCTGAAAACTAAATTGTATACCGTCATTCAAATAAAGTGAACAATATATAAAACGAAACCAGTGTTTAAAACTGATAGTTACATCGCTTCGGGCTTCAACTGATATCCTTCTATACTTATAAAGTTAAACGAGTATAGTGTACTAATCTTTGTAGACCATCTAGTATTACGCTACAAACGCCAGTCGTTAGCGTATGGAAAGTAACAGATGAATGCATTATAAAGTCTGCGTAGACGGACAGATTTTAATAAAAGAACAACGTTCTTATCGCGGCGTTAAGAAAAAGTATCAAGCGTTTTCAAGTTTAGTGGCTGTCCATTTTATCTATAATCCAGTCTTTAACAGTCCACTTTAGGACAGAGGTTTTGCTCTAATGTACTTTTTTTATTGAATAGCGGCAAAAGAGCAGATCTATCGCCTGATGATAAGCGATTATCACCGCCCATGGACATCTGTAACACCAGAGGCGTCACTAGTGCGTTGCCGGCCTTTGGAGGATGGGGAGAGGGTCAGGGGAAGGGGTTGGGGTGGCCTCTTGTATCCTCACTCACTCGGTGAAACAGAGCGCAGGCGCTGTTTCACACCGGTTTTCTGTGAGGCCGTGGTATCACTCCGGTCGAGCCGACCCATTCATGCCGAAGCGTGGCTCTCCCACGGTATACTACTCTGGCCTGACGATTATGGGATTTGTTTTAAGTTTTCCGTCTTCAACTGGTAGTAGAAGACAATTCTGCATAGACAAAAAGGGTAAAGCTATTAGTAACAAGTCGTAAAGTATCACCACATCACACACACACGTACACACACATACAAACATAAATGTTTACACGCACTCATACAAATATTAATTAGGTTGAACATTAATAATGTTTTTTTTTTTATTCTGAAAGTCCGAGTATAAATCAAGTGATTATGGAGGAACACTGGCTCCCACACAGATGATAAACCTAGTTTGGGAGCCAAGAACTAACATACTCTTAATTTGTTTGCACATGGAACTCATTGCTATTATTTTTAATTAGTTTAATCATCTATATTGTTTAATGGCTTCCATTTAAATCAGACATAACATCATTACTTGTTTGAAACTAATCGTGTATTGTAGATCTCATCCTTTAGTATTAAAATATATTATATTCTAATATTATTCACATCATGCCTCTTCTCCGTAGATTTCTTAAATAGCCTTGTTTTGTTTTTGACAATTTCTTTTACAGACTGGTTGAGTAAACTAAAAAGTTACTTGAAAAGGCCACAATAATCCAAATCTAAACTAATAATATAAATTTATAATTCTATCTATCTATCTAAAGTAACTCTGTCCGCCTGTCTTTTTGTATGTCTGTCTGTTACGCTGTCACTACTAAATGGAGTTGCCATTGATTTCAATGAAAATTGATATGGGAATACTTTGATGACTGAGGAAGGGCTTAGGCACGCGAACGGAACAATATCTAGTTAGTATAAAACTGAATCTGAACAAATAAAACAAAATGAAGATCAAAGAACTGCAATGTAATCCACCTTGACATTTGGTTAACTACATTATCAGCGGTTACCATCGCGACGAGAATCTTCAAGCTATAATTATTTACTTTAAATAGCAAAACATATTGAATTATTCTATTTACTTCCACGATAATTGCTCCAGGGTCATTGTGATTTACCTAGAGTTCTTTTATATTATTTTAAATATCTTAAATTTTAATGTTAAATAGTTTCTCATTTACATCTTATTAATACATATTATAAAGGCTTTGTATGAATGTTTCTTACTCTTTTATGTAAAAACGGCTGTACATATGTGGATGGAGAACGATTATAGTCTGGAATAGTACATTTGCTTTATCTAAACAAATACAAATAAATTAAATTGAAGCGTCAGTTTGTAATATTAAAATAACCGCTTTTGTACCTTATTCATATGTATGTATACACGGTACATATACCAAAAAACATATTTAAATTTTTGACTGTCTATCTGTTTGTTCCGGCTAATCTTTGGAACGGCTAGACCGATTTGGACAGGATACTGATAGGTAGCTGATGATATAAGGAGTAACTTAGGCTTTTTTTAGACTAGCTTCGCCCCGCGGCGTTACTCGCGGTACGACAATAATCGCGAATAACACCGTGGGGTTCAACTAATTTAGAATAAAAGTACTTGTTTACTGCTTCTCAAAACTCAATATTTTTAGTTCTTTAAAATATCATCATCTTTATAGTCTTTATTATTCCCAAGATTATTTGGGGTCGGCTCTTTGTTTAACCGTTTTTATCTGAATATCAGTATTTCCACGGAGCGATTGGCATCGAACCTCCGCAACCCTGAGGGTGAACTGAACTCGAAGATTGTTAGCTCTTTAAAATATGACTTTTATTACTAATACTACTACTACTACTACTACTACTACTATTTAAACTCGACGATGTACAAACTTTTGGTAATTTTTTTATAGCCCTTGTAACCCAGTCTATTATTACGAATCTAATGACATCTAATTCATTAAATTCGAATCGGTAGCTTAGACGCTACGGTGAAACATGGACAAACTGTTTCACCGTACCGTTGGAGTACCGGTACCTATGTACCGTGGGAGAGCCATGCTTCAGTATGCATGGGCCACATCCTCACAGAAAACCCGTGTGAAACAGCGCCTGCGCTGTATTTCTCCGAGTGAGTGAGGATACCGGAGACTCATACCCCAACCCCCTTCCCATCCTTCTCCCCATCCCATCTTATAATCGCTTACCATCAGGCGATACGTCTGCTACCTTGCTCTCGTTTTTTAAAAACTATCGAAACTAGTATCCTCTACCTTTTAACTTAGTCACTCGGTTTTACTCTCGAAGACCAGCTAAGAAAAACATCAACCTAACCTTCTTCAATAAATGGGGTATCAAATGCAGAACCAATTTTACAAATTAAATTTTAGTTCCACAGCTTAGCGTTACCAATCAAAAATACAACCTCTCTAGATTAATTTAGGTTTGCTATTAGAATAGCTTGTTAGATCATGTCAGTTCTGATATCATGTTTTACGCTCGATTTTAGTTTCGTAAAGGTCAACCTGGTTTTATTGTTTTAACTTTAAATTCTCAGTGATCTCGGTTAACAAATTGTCTGTGTCGTGTCGTAACTTTACTTTTAGGTAAAAAGTTATTTACCAAAGTTTTATTCTGAACGAATAAAGCTTATGCGAAGGTCTGCAGATGTAATTCAATTAGGTAATTAAAAAATGGAGGGTCCGACTGGTGCAAGTAGGCTTCAAGGGTCCATAACTTCGAAGTAGACAATTAACTACAACCTAAGTATTACCTATGTTTTTGCAGACGAAACTATGTAAAATTTGATTTGTATTCACCGAACCGACTCAAAATCATTCAGTTGTTATTTTTTGACAAAAGAACTTTTTGAGTTGAAACAAATAAATAAAAAAAAAATGAACTATCTTGTATACTTAAAAGCAAATATTTAACAGATTGTGGTTACACTTAAATACTAACCTAACAGCATAGTTTATTAATCAAAAAAATACCTTACAATTTTGCTAACAGCTTAAATCTATTTAAATTGTGTGACCTAATGTTAAACTTTATTCACTGACGTGAATGCAACGTTGAGGTCACACGCACAGCTGCATGCAATTATCTTATATACATAATACCTATTATATTTATTACCTAACATATATAATTGTTACAATTATTTAACATATTCTCTATATTGAGTTAGTGACTTTTCTTAAAATACAAACGAGTCGCCTATCTCCTAAATATCTGTTATTTGAACAAGATAATTTCATCAAACGGATGGGCGGCCTGCGCTTTGATATAAAATCGCTGAGGGAATGATGGTAACTTGACATATCTTATAGTCATATACGGCAGTTTGATCTAGGGGTTAAGCATTTTAGATCGCAGAATGATCTCCGTCCTCCATAAGCGCAAGCCTGAGGGTGACAGATAAGGCCATTTGGCACCCTAGCAGAAGCAAGCCCAGGTCACGGACGCTGCAGAGCGTGCGCGCTCTGGTGGACAGTAGCAGGAACATTAGGGAGGAGGGGGCCATCTACAACGCGTAGGTGGCCCGAGGTACGTCGGGGTTCCAGGGTTTTCCTTTCTAGGGTGCACCTAGTTCCTCGGCATCTAGTACCTGAGACAGCGTGCGGTTTTAGCCGGTTTGTGTCCGACATGCCACTAGGAGATGGTTTCCGCACAAAAAAAAGAAAAAAAAATGCGGTTATGCATTGTAACAATTGTTTGGCCTGGGTTAGGATCTTGAGCCTGCTTTCCTTGGCTTAGCGGTCAGAATAAGGTATCACTTAAACAAAGGCTAGTATCAGCCTTTTCTTTCAAAAAGTCAAATCTCGAATTAGGAACTTTACACATAAAACAGATACAAAGAACACCCATATTCAGAACAACAATTTGTAAAGCACACAAGGTGTTGTTCATAAAATTACTTGAATTTTACAGTAAAAATATTTTCAATTCTGTTATCATCATCTGCTCCTACAACTGTCAAGTCTAAGTTACCAAAATCTCGACCGACACACGTGTCATTACTTATCACAAGTGTTACGGAGCGCTTGCGCATGACCGACCGACTTTTTATCATATGTAACTGATAACCGGTCGACATTCACTTGCGCAGCGGCTGGTCTCCGTGGCTGTATCATTATGCCCTAATTCTACTCGGACTTAGTTCATATACGTGGTTAGTGTCGAAAATGTTGGGCGTGGCCGTAGCTTAAACGTACGTTTTATGCATGTGTAGAATATGACTAACATTTTTGGACTTTCATTACAGTTCGACTTCGAAAAGAGGCAAACTAGCATACGTATTGCCTAATGGTAAGCGATTACCGCCGCCCATGGACACCCGCAACACCAGAGGCGTCACAATTGCGTTGCCGGCCTTTGGGGGATGGAGAGGGGGGTAGGGGTTGAAACATGGACCTCCGGTATCGTCACTCACTCGGTGAAATACAGCGCCTGCGCTATTTCACACCGGTTTTCTGAGAGGCCGTGGTATCACTCCGGTCGAGCCAGCCCATTTATGCCGAAGCGTGGCTCTTCCGCGTTATTGACTGCTATAATATAAAATAATAATTAGATGTTTTGCTTTAATTTATTATTTGAAGTATAGTAAATTTTTCAAGTGTCTAGTAAAATTAAGAGCACACAGAAGATATAATATGATTGTTTTAGTGGTTAACGATTCTGACTGCTAAGCCAGACGTCGTGGGTTCGATTCGCACCAAGTACAAATCATCAATGTCGTGTTTCTAATTTGTCTATAACTGGTTGTCAAAATTAGACTATAATTAATTTATTTAGATTTCTTTACTTCTCCATACAGATTTGACTGTGCCAAATTTCATGCTAGTCCATTTGCGTACACTGTGTAAGAAGAGATACTAAAATTTTGCTTTATGTATTTACTAGCCGAACCCCGCGGTGTTACCTGCGGTTATTGTCGTACCGCGGGTAACTCTGCGGGGCGAAGCTAGTCTAAAAAAGTTAGTAGCCTAAGTTACTCCTTGCATCATCAGCTACCTACCAGTTAAAGTCCCCTCAAAATCGGTCCAGCCGTTCCAGAGATTCCAAAAACAAGCAGACAGACGAACAAAATTTTAAATAATGTTTTTTGGTATATGCACCGTGTATCCATACATATGCAATTAGTATAATGTGGTTATTTTAATATTACAAATAAACACTCCAACTTTATTTATTTGAATAGATTATTTAACTATGTTTATCGACAGTCTGGTTAAAATACTACAGGTTCTAGTTTCGTTTTAAGCGTCGCGTCTTGCTTAGCTACTGAACATCAGGCAATACATAAATTGAAACACATTAAGAGTGATCAACAAGTCTGTCTTCATTAATAACTTTAATCAAACCATTAATCGATTAAATCGTCGTAATTATGTAATGATTAATTCTTAATTCTCATTAGTTAATTATTACGTAACGCTAATCGATTGTTTATCAAAATAAATTTTAAAACATAATTTTATTTCTACACTAACTGACCACAACCTCGTTTGCGTCACAATATGCCCAAAGCCCGTTAACAATTTGGAGACAGTTTTTGAGGTACTAAGAAAACCCTAAATAAAATTGTTGAAGTCTGGATAAAGGTTAGCGTTCTCCTTTTATTTCTATGCTGAAATCCCCTCGTATACGTACGTGTACGTACACGTGTCAGACTTGAACCGACTAAAATCGCACGCTGTCTCAGGTGCTAGATGCTGGGGAACCAGGTGCATCCCCCTCGTATACGTGCACGTGTACGTAGGTACGTGTACGTACACGTGTCAGACTTGAACCGACTAAAATCGCACGCTGTCTCAGGTGCTAGATGCTGGGGAACCAGGTGCATCCCCCTCGTATACGTGCACGTGTACGTAGGTACGTGTACGTACACGTGTCAGACTTGAACCGACTAAAATCGCACGCTGTCTCAGGTTCTAGATGCCGGGTAACCAGGTGCACCCCCTCGTATACGTGCACGTGTACGTACGTACGTGTACATACACGTGTCAGACTTGAACCGACTAAAATCGCACGCTGTCTCAGGTGCTAGATGCCGGGGAACTAGGTGCACCCCCCTCGTATACGTGCACGTGTACGTACGTACGTGTACGTACACGTGCACGTATATAACATAGATGTTTTACAGAAACTGCGGAATCCATTACTAAATACACGCAATGTTTGCAGTGAAAGCATGAAGTAGAAATATACTAGCAACAAATGTGTCTACTTAATTCAGTACTAAAAAGTGTTCACAAATTTATCACCTTACAAATAAATATTTCGGACATCTAACACACAAGGCCATCTAGTCCCAAGCTAAACAGAGCTTGTGTTATGGGTACTAGACAAGTGAAATGAAAAATATGAATACATATATACCTCTTTTTTGTAAATACATACATATTATACATAGAAAACACTTAAACTTCGAAACAAACATTTGTAGATCACACAAACATTTGGTTCGACCCGGGAATGGAACCCGAGACCTCAAGCACAGCAGTCGCTTACGCTACCACTCGCGCCATCGAGGCAGTCAAAATGTAGACATGTTATAACAAAAAAAGCAATAGTATTTAGTACTCTACTTCTGGACATAGGTCTGCTCTTACAAAGGAGGTTGTGGTCTACCATACCACGCTGGTTTGATGGGTTTGGTCTCTACAAACCCTATGGTTTGTATCATGATCTAAGAAAACAAGGTCTCGCATTCCGAGACCGACTCGGTGTGACGTCACTATTCAGTTACCACTTTATAGCACAACATAATATGAAATGACGGAAACATACTCAGTCACCTTTCTATTAAAAAAATGCATTTAAATTGTTGTTTTGTATGTATAATCAAACAAAATATTTGAATTTAAATGTATGATAACGATTAAACGATAAAACTTTATTGTTCTCTCAAATTCACAAAGGTAATAATGGTGTTTGGGGAGTATGAGAACCAGCGATAGCGGTAATGATGTAAGGGTCGTGTCACCCACGTGATTAAATAAATAAATAAATATTCCGCACATCTAACACACAACGCCATCCAGTCCCAAGCTAAGCAGAGCTTGTGTTATGGATACTAGACAACTGATATAAATATTTAACAAATATTTGCAGATCATACAAACATTTGGTCCGACCCAGAAATCGAACCCGAGACCTCAAGAACAGCAGTCGCATACGCTACCACTACGCCACCGAGGCGATCATTGTGTCTTTTGCCTACGTAGTTCGTTCCTTTAGTCGACTTTAGTGTTACGAAACCCACGGGATGAATAGGAGTGTTGGCATTCCATATTTCTAATCCTTCACCACATTGAGGGTTAAAGAACAAAGTCCTTTGAAACTATCATACAAGTGATTGTTATTAAACTAAAATTGTCCTCAACCCGATCACGAGTTCTATTGGTATTTTTATCCAACATTCTATCACGATTTCTTTACTAAGCAAAAGTCACACGAATGTAATTAAGATAAAATGTCAGATTGGATTATTGTTTTGTGATTTAATTATAGGTATATTATCAACGCTACCACCCTGCGTGGCGTGACCCACACTTAATAAGCTAAATTACGAGTGACCAATAGGTGTATCAAGATAAAAGGTAACTGGGTTTTGTGTAGCAGTTATAAATAGTAATCTTTGCCAGCAAGGTTGGCCTAGTGGTTTAAGTGGTCTGGTTGCCAGGAGGTAACCGAGTCCCGCCTGCCATCACTGCGACTGCAGTGAGGACTCGGCCCAGCACACACTGGTGATCTGCCCCGCTTGGGCATCGCAGCGTCGGGCCCTCACTGCAGTCATCGGAGGAGATCTCTCGCTACCGGCCGTCGTACGCTCTATGGCCGGTAGCGACAGTTGTTTTACCGCGGTCGCAACCTTCTACAAAACCGTTTCATGATTCCGATTGATTAAACGTATCAATTTCAAAAAGAACCTATTGTTTATGTTAAGTTTTATGCGATTTGATCCAACATTTGACGGTTTAAGCTAAAAGTTCTTTCGTTAGACAACGCAAACCCTGCTTTTAAAATCATGAATTACTGTATATTTTTTTAATCAGACGAATTTTATTTTTTTAATGGCGACCTATAGAGATGCTCTTACGTAATTGGGCCTCCGGTCTCGCACTTATTAATAAAACAAAACACTAACGAAACACAACAGCGTAATTACTGTCATTTTAGTATTACCAGGTCCAAACGAGCGTCGAACTGAAAACAGCGTGACTCTACTTTGAAAATTACTTAAGGTTAAATCATTAGATCTGTGATGTAAATGTAATATTTGGAAATAAATTATGAGTAAACTAACACGATGATTTGTCTCACCATAATTAAAAACATCCGGTTGCATAAATCCTGTGTAGAAAAACATACGATTGTGAAATACCTACTTGCGACTCTCTTTCCTTATCCGAAGTACCTCATCTTTACATAATCGAATCACCAGAATCATAAATATTAAATGCCCTAATTGGCAATTGTCGTTCGGAAATCCAAACTACAATTTTGAACTACTTACGAGTGGTATCGTTAAAACCCAATATAGTGTAATTAATTTAATTAAATTGCGTTTTAAAGCAATTTAAGTCAAAGTAACATTTCCGAAACTTTCAACTTTCTGATTAAATTTTAACTGAAGTATGTATGGACGGTTAATTTGCATTTTGATTTGCGTCTGACCTTTTATCTGTTTATGTAGATCTATATCTTAACAGTTATTGATGGTGACGCTTTACATGACTTTGGACTGTAATGTTCCTTAAATGCGACAACTGTATCAGAAACACATGTCAACAATTTTATTATGTTTGGGAGTTTTCTTTTTTGAAATAAGAGAAACACACATACCCTAATAACAAAAAGTATTAAATGGTTTGTTAACTTATTGGTTACAAACAAATTTCTGAATTTACATATACTTCTATTTTTTTAAAGACAATTTCCGCACTATGTTTATATTTGTGTCTCGGAGGACTTTACGATCATACATGAAACGTTCCCACGAAAAATTTGAGGATCACACAGAGTGTTATATCATGTGGGGTTGGACCCAAACACTTGGTGCAGTAGAAAGGGCGTGACGACCGCTTAAGCCACTAGGCCTAATCGTGCAATCAATGTATTCATTGCAATTAAAGCAAATAATAAATCCGTTAACGACACTGGCTAAAAATCAATTAAATACAGTGATAGTCCAACTTGTCTTTAAATTATGTAAAATATAACAATTTATCCCACTCATTTTTTTTTATGGAATTTCGGGCGAACTAGCAGACCTATCACCTAATGGTAAGCAATTACCGCCGCCCATGGACACCCGTAACACCAGAGGAATCACAAGTGCGTCGCCGGCCTTTGGAGGATGGGGAGGGAGATGATGGAAGGGGTTGGGGTATAAGCCTCCGGTATCCTCACTCACTCGGCCCATTCATGCCGAAGCGTGGCTCTCCCACGGTTAAGCCCTAGGTTGGTACTGATAATAAAATTAAAGACCTTGTTATCTTTAAAATCTAATTAAGTAATACTATAATTACATCTAAAAGTATAATTAAATAAATAACATAACAAAACTCTTTAAATGTTTGCCATCTAGGATGCGTATTTGTCACCAACATGGTGCCTGACCCCCCACTTGTAGTTGGCGTTTTTGTCGGTCTTCACGAAGGTGTGGACTGGGCCTGTGACGCCGCTGGTGCCCCTGTGATTGTTGTTTGACTGGTAGCCGTGGTCGTGGTCGTAGTCATCATGACCACGTTTTGGACGCTGCTGTGGTTCTTCTTCTATCTCTGATGTTTCAACCGGAACTAAAGAAATTTTCAATTATTACATATTACTCATTTTTTTTACAACTCCCGCACTAGTAATAATTCCTGTGTCACGAGGGACTTTAGAAACATACATGAAACGGACCAAAATAACATCCTGGCTTAGAACAACAATTTGTGGATCACACAAAGTGTTTTTCCATGTGGGATTTGAACCCAAAACACTTGGCGAAGTAGGGAACGACGTTGCGACCGGTTAACTACTAGGCCAAATGTGCAGTTTGTTATCTTTTATGTGTATGACAGTAGTGTTATACAATTAAAAATTACGTATGGTGGTTTCTCTCTATTCAGCTCTTCCTTATAGCAAAAACAGCGAGTAAGAAAATAAATTCTATAATCAGTTTAAAATGATGCAGGTATCGTACAACAAACCAACGAAAGACCTCTAACCCCCGCTTTTTGAAGTCAAATAATTTTCGTGAACACTCACCTGGAACTTTATGATGATGTACATGTGGATTGGCATGGAAATGTGGCCTTGGATGAGGTGGAGGAGCGAATCTCGTGAACCTCATCGGTGCTCTAGGAGCTGAGGGGTAAGGTAATGACCACGATGAGGCCACTGCAATCACGCAGGCTAAAATAAACTGGAAATAAAAAAGCAGTAATTAGAGAATAATCATTGGAATAGTTGACTGCCTCGGTGGCGTAGTGGTAGCGTATGCGACTGCTAAGCTTGAGGTCTCGGGTTCGATTCCCGGGTCGGACCAAATGTTTGTATGATCTACAAATATTTGTTTCGGAGTTTGGGTGTTTTCTATGCATAATATGTATGTATTTACAAAAAAAAAGTATATAAGTATTTATATCAGTTGTCTAGTACCCATAACACAAGCTCGGCTTAGCTTGGGATTAGATAGCGTTTTGTGTTAGATGTCCGGAATATTTATTATTATTATTATTAATATAGCTTAGGAAGGGCCATAATTTGGCATATATTTAACGTCGGTGTAGATCAAATCTTAAATCAATTATGTTTGACCTTTTTTTAGGTATATGAGTTTTCCAAAGTGCTTCTGCTCTGCCTGATGCAAAGTATGAGCACAATCTTAGATTAGTGGTCACCATACTCACTGCAAATGCAGACAATGCAACAATGCATATATGTGCACACATAATATGCCGAACTACTGAGATGCTTCTGCATCATTGGGTCTTCATTAAGTAGGTTCACTGGACGTGCCTTTGTATTTACTAAGGTCCATTTGTCAATAGATGGTGGTAATTAATTACTACTTACATAACCCTCTTTCTTCTCCAACAGTTAAATCGTTTCATAAACATGTTGTAAAATTATTTTTTCACCGAATTAAAAAAAACTACATACATTGTTTTACTAAAAATCATGTTAGAATTGAATCAAGTAAATACTTATACATATATACGTATACAATGTAGAGTTAATTGCTTTCTAGGAAATGTCTTTATCGATTGAGGTAAGTTTCTATTCAAGTAATGATTTACTTTCTAAGTGTATCCGATGTTGATATTGCGTGAAATTTTATTGTATATTATATAGTTTATGTAGGTTATTACATTATTTATACTGATGTGATTGACCCTTCCGACGTGTATACTGCAAGTTCTGTGCACCAGGATTAACAACCCACAAACAAAAACTAGTAATATCACTTGTGGTCTCAGGGAGTCTCTCTTGGGAGTCTCAGATATTCTTGAACTTAACTTTTAACTCAAAATAAAATTAATGAGAAGTAAATTGGACGAGGTGAAAAATAAAATGTTTATTATTATATTATAGAATACTATCTTTTGCCCGCATGTCTGCCTGCTTCTGTGTCGGTTATCGCGACAAAAAGAAGCCTACGTCCTACTTCAAGGTATCGTTTATCAAGGTAAAGATACCGGAATTCATCCAAGTGGTTTCAGCGGTTTAGTCGTAAAAGCGTCACAGGCAGACAGACAGATAATTTCGAATTTATAATATTAGTATGGATTACATAACTTTTTTTCATTTATCAATATGCAATAGTACCTAAACTATGCAGTCTCGATTGTTGCCTAACAGTTTTTTTTAATTATTTAATCGTATGATATATACTTACAATCGACGCAATTGAAAGATTTTTTAAAAGCACCATTTCAGATTTACATTTTCTAGTTCAGAAAGATAGGTACCTATACAATTAAAGCTTGAAGCTGAGGATCGAAGTATATGGCGTGTAATTGGAGAGGCCTATGTCCAGCAGTGGACTGCGATAGGCTAATGATGATGATGATGATGATACAATTAAATACGAAGTCATTTAAAGCTTTAAATTTATGAGCTTGTGGCGACTTCCACATACAACACAACCTACTACAGCGCCATCTACCGAAGATACACTGAACTACGAAGTAACGCACTGTAGCTACAAATTGCACTACACGGAGTAACTACAAATCCTATATCGCGCAATAAATAGTTCTCGCGCCGATTATCATATATACAACATCCCAACATCAACTGTTGGGCAGTAGCCCGCCAGGCATGATCACCTCGCCTGGTCGGAGGATCCTCTCTTTGTGTTGGGTGGAACATGATGCCCGTTCCCCCACAGTGGTATGTTGTAGTAGGTTATGTTGTATGTGGAAGTCGCAACAAGCTCATGAAATATTTACTCATTTTAAATTTAGTTCACGTTTCAATGTAAAAGATTCATGACATAAGACGTATGCAGGTATTTCACGTGTTTTACCGAACAAACAAGTTTAGTGTTAACCTACATTACGATCATATAATGAATTTTAAATTAGATACATGTTAGTAGATCTTAATTCATTATAAAATGTAGCATAATTATTTTTTATTACGAAAGTAACTAAACACGATTTTTTACATTTAATGTGGTTCAGATGAAGCTGCGCTCCAAAAATGAGCTGCACGGATAGTGTAGTGTTTTATCAATCACCACCATAAGTAATATATTTATATATCTATATGTATATATATATTACATAATTCTGTTTCTGAGCAGTCCGACTACAAATCACCAGGCTATGTTAAGTTTACGATCAAATAGCCGCGAGGGAGGTTGTCTACCCTTAGAATTTGTATTTTGTTTATTTATGGATGTAAATATATCTATGTATAAATTTGTTTGATGTCCATGCATTACATTTCTGTTTTTTTTGCATCGTCTAAGTTTGGCTCTGCATCGCTCTAATGTCGACTGTTAGAAAATGCCTACGGCATTAAGTCCGCTTTCGTACATTTGTGCATAAAGTATTAGTAATATAAAATATTAAAATACCCGAATATATACATGTAACTTTCTCCTACTTCTTTTGCTAGCAATGGTGGTATGCCATGTAATAAAACTGGTTAACTTTACATAATACTTAAGAAGTACAATGTGAATGTCTTCCTCTTAGACGTAGAACTATAGAAAGTCTTTTCGCCACCAGTTTAGTCAATTTTATTTATCTACTCGTATATGCACTATCTACAGTTAAGAAATGAAAGAAAGAAAGTGATGCATCAGAATATTTGCACAGCGCTTCTGCCAAAGAGTAAAGTTTAGAAATTTGGGCTAATTTCCGGAATGGTTCGACAAATTTTTATTGGACTTTTATGACAGATTACCTTACTTAAATTTTTCTTTGAAATAAAATTTCATAAAGCTGAAAAAACTAAAAGCATTGCACGTTTTTATATATTTATTTATGTAACACTACATCACTCTAATTCTTGGATAATTCTTCCGTTTGCATCACTTATCAAACATGAGTTACAATTTAACTTGAATGATAAACAAAATTTTAATTAAAAGTTTTTATATAAATGCACAAAAGCATATATTTGCATATAAATACTTATATATATGCATGAGTGAAGACACTATTTCATTTATTTTAAATTTGTTCTAAGTTCAACAAATATTTTGCAGCATGTTACATAAATTTAATAGCGCGATCTAGCCCCTAAAATAGTGCATTTTTTAATATCTTAAATATAAAATTCTCGTGTCACAATGTTAGTTACCATACTCCTCCGAAACGGCTGGACCGACTCTCATGAAATTTTGTGTGCATATTGGGTAGGTCTGAGAATCAGACAACATCTATTTTTCATCCCCATAAATGTAAAGGGTAGTCCACCCTTAAAATTTTTTTTTAAATTTTTAGATATGTTTTAATTTTTTTATTTTCTTATGATACAGCATGAGAAAATACATATAACCATGAATTTTTAACCCTCTATGATCAACCCCTATTTTTCCATAGCGATTTTTTTCCTATTTATGGTAAAGCAACGTTTGTCGGGTCAGATAGTTTTTTTGTAAAACGACCCCCGTTTTAGGAATATATCCTATATTGCTTGAAATTTTACTGACATTTTATTTTATGGAACGGGTACTAAGGAAACCCAGGTTCAAACTACATAACATAACTACCGTGATATAACACAGCAACATTAAGCGCAATAGGAACCGGTTAAATGACTGCGTTAAACCACTACTCCTGCAGTCGATGCAGTTTATTTTGTCTTATAGTTTCTAAAACAAGTCAAATCAGTGCATAAAAATACTTTTTAAGTTAGTATTACAGAGTACCTTTATACTTTACTAGCTGACCCACGCAACTTCGTTTGCGTCTTCAATTGCCCGTAACGTGAAATTTTTTCCCCGTTTTTGAAACATTATTCATTGGTGCTGCATTGCTCCTATTAGTATTAGCGTGATGATATATAGCCTATATAAAGAATTTTTCAAATCGGACCAGCGGTTCCTGATATTAGCGCATTCAAACAAACAAACGAACTCTTCAGCTTTATTATTAGTATAGATATACAATATTTCAATAGTCAAAAATTTTAAAATAATTGTTTGAACGTAAATTCAGTACGAAATTTTAAGACGCACTACTGTTTAACAAAATTGAAATTTTAAATTTGCTCGTGGGGTTCGTCACTGAAGGCCAGTTTCAACACTTGCTGATAAAGTCCTGATAGAATATTTTGATCTTATCTGGCAGATTGATAGTAGAGATTTTGGTTTCGCTAGTCTTAGATAAAAAAAATATGTTGAAAAACCATTTGCACGGCAGCAACTTTTATTTGTTACGTAGTCTTATATATTACTAGCTGACCCGACAAACGTTGCTTTGCCGTAAAAAGGAATATATATTTTAGGGGTGGGTCAATAAAAATCGCGATGGCAAAATAGGGGTTGATCGTAGAGGGTTGAAAATTCAGGGTTGTATGTATTTTCTAATGCTTTAGGGGGATGAAATATAGGTGTTGTCCGATTCTCAGACCTACCCGTTATGCACACAAAATTTCATAAAAATTGGTCCAGCCGTTTCGGAGGAGTTTGGTAACTAACATTGTGACACGAGAATTTTATAAATAAGATATACATAGAATGTCTTATTTCGAAACACTCTTCTTTTTATATATTAAATACCTCTAATTTTAATACTTTTATTTAAAAAAATAGATGAACTATTTTAAAACTTACCAATATTCTGGAATCCATTTCTAAAAGTACTTGTAAAGTTACTGCACTGGATAATAATGGCGTCGGTTTTGTCAATCACCTTCTTATAAGTAAGAAAGAAAACGAATTTAAACACTTTCTATTGACGATTTTACGGTTGGTTGAACCACAGGCGATACGGTCAAATCAAATGAAGAATAAACTTCCAAGATGGATGAAAACTTCACCAATAGTATGCATATTTGGATATAATTATATCATGATGAATTCATTTAAATAACATAAATAAGACATTCCGCAAGATATTAAGGTTTCGGTGACAATAATTGCGCAATTGGAAAAACTTATGTAACAATTAATTTCATAGTTATTAAGAATTGTCCAGATGTTGCAAAAATAACAGTCGCTACGCTTCTAATTTACCACAAAGTTATCCAATAAAAGTTAATAATTTCTTTTAAACCTCTTTGTGACGTATACTCTTTTCTTTTGTTTTCTGTATCTTCTATGCCGTTATCTTTAGGTTTAGATTAAATAAGAGTTGTTATTACCTCTCATTCGTCAACGATATTTAGGATAAAAATATGTCTTGTATGTTTTAAACATCTACTTAAGTATTTTTTTTAAACCGGGTTAGTACCAATTAATTAACCATATGGTATGTACGAATGGTAACAATCACATCAACTAATAAAGATGGCAATTGCACAAATAGACTAGTCAATACAGAATCTATTTACAACGGTAGAATTTTCTCGGAAAGATAAGGGACTACAGGAAAAGTAAAAATTATGATAAATCAAATACATAATACGTTTAGAATTTTGGCTTTCTACACTTGTACATATAAATATATGGTATATAAAGTTTAAGTATTACAAATATGATATGAATCCGTGTACCATTTTTGTTTCAAAAATGAAATTCCTGCTAAACATATTGCATAATGCGGACTTAAAGCCACAGGCGTTTTCTTCCAATCATCCCTTTGGGCGATGCAAAGCTATGTGTGGTAGGTGTCTATTTGAAATAATTGAGACAAGAGACAAAATCAAATCTGTTTAAAAAAAATAAAATCCTTCAGAAATACATATAAGTACTAGCAATTTATCGTATAAGCTGATACCTTAGAAATATAATATCTTCAAGAAAAGTGCGTACTCCTTCTTAAAAGACTGGCAACGCACTTGTGACGCCTCTGGTGTTGCGGATGTCCATGAGCGGCGGTAATCACTTACCATCAGGTGATAGGTCTGCTCGTTTTATACCATGAAAAAAATAAACTTTTAAAAGAAACCAGAATTAGATAAGTTTTCTCTGTCAGGATTATGCAGTAAAAACATTTTGTAACGATTTTCCACATGAACAATCATCTAGAGAGAATGAAACTGAATTAAATACTGACATTATATAATTTAATTATCTGCAAATGCACTTTCAATGTTGCAAAATGCAAATAATTATTTAATCTGTACTAATGTGAAACAAGCGGAATAATTGTCTACGTAAAGAATGTGTAATTTTGGAGATTTTACAGTTATAATGGCTTGAGCAAGATCAAACAATCTTCTTTAGTGCCCCAATACCTAATGAGAGGTTATTTAAGGTTAATGTCTTAATTTGAAAGACCGTATAGCAATAGAATTGTGTATATTACGCGATTATGTTATAATTCTCTTAACTTTTCAGTGATATTTTAATTCTTATATATGTTAGATTAATTGATAGATGGAGTCAACATGAGGTAACAATGCAGTTTATACTCTAGGAATTAAAAAATAATGCTGTTATGGTACTGACTTTTGAAAAATGTGTGTTTACCTATTTAATTTTTGTGATTTATGACTTTATGAGGTTCCTGTGTTTAACCGAGATGTAATTTAATATCTTTAAACTTTAATCAGATTATATATATATAGGCTATACAAGATTTGCTCGAACAATACAAGATTTTCATGAAATTTAGTATGCAGCTAGTTCTGAGGGCGATAAATCGATCTAGCTGGGATTTATTTTTAGAGAAATACACAAAAAATAATATCAAACTAAGCTCGGTCATCCGCTTGCTGTTCATTATCGTAATTAAACCCGCAATAATATGAAAACTATCATATAAATCTGAATTTTATTTATTCTATTAGGCTATTAAATCGTTTTCTTTTATTGTATAGGGGGCAAACGAGCAAACGTATCGCCTGATGGTAAGCGATTACCGCCGCCCATGGACACCACCAGAGGCGTCACAAGTGCGTTGCCGGCCTTTTAAGAAGGAGTACGCTCTTTTCTTGAAGGTTTGAAGGTCGAATTGGTCCGGGAACACCGCAGGCGACAGCTCATTCCACAGTTTTGTTGTGCGCGGCAGAAAGTTTCGGGAAAATCGCATGGTTACAGCTTGTTAGATTTATGAATGTAAGGTCGACTTTCCCAAACTCTATTTTAATAGACAGATAACTGTTTAATATACAATAACACAAAGATACAATTACAGTTTATAAAACGGATAAGGTCGGCAATGCACCTGTGACGCTTTTGGTGTTGCGGGTGTACATGAGCCGCGGTAATCGGTCTTACCATCAGATGATGCGTCTGCTCGTTTGCCTCCTATTCAATAAAAAAAAAACTAATTATAAAAGTAAAACAAAACAAACAAATTGTACAAATGGCGGTCTTATCGCGGTTTGCGATCTCTTCCAGGCAACCGCTGCATGGAGTGGGACATAAAATATAAAAAAGGAGAGAGTTATTACAGTACCTATTATATATAGTACAATTCACAAACTCACATAAATAAATATTTTCGGACATTTAACACACAACGCCATCTAGTCCCAAACAAGCAGAGCTTGTACTATGGGTACTAGACCACTGATATTAATACGTACGTAAATACCTTTTTTTTTAAATACATACATAGAAAACACCCAAACTCTGATACAAATATTTGCAGATCATACAAAATTTGGTCCGACCCGGTAATCGAACCCGAGACCTCAAGCACAGCTGTCGCATACGCTACCACTGCGCCATCAAGGCGATAAATATGGTGATGATGTTATATGATTTTGGAGTTCAAATAATACCTTAAACAGATCAGCCACCTTAGCCAAATTGCAAGTGTTTCACGTCGATTCTTTTTCTACAATCGCTAAAACCTCAATCTTTTTGTTTTATTGGCTAATATTTTGTTTTGACCGCGTGACTTAGCGTTGAGAGACGATATTCCCATGCATTTGTTAGTTTTCTATTTACGTTTATGAATGTTTGTAGAATATAATTTGCCCAGAAGGGAAGGATTACATACCCATACATTACTGGAGAACCTAAAATGTTATTATATATATAGGGTGTTTTTTTAAGCTAGATAGAACTTTAAATTGTAAAAAGTAACACAAAAAATTAAATTTTGATGAAACTTTTTATTTTATTTGTTTCAGTATACTCTGACAAATCATCATGAATAGACTCACGCTTGAACAACGCTACGAAATTATCCAAATTTACTTTGAAAATCAGATCATTTTTGAAGAAATAAGGTCCGATGATGCCACCAGCGTGAAAACCGCACCATACGGTGCATTTTTCTGGATGTAATGGAGTCTGTAGGGTCTGTTGTGGATTGGTCTCACTCCATATGCGGCAATTTTGCTTATTAACAAACCCGTTAAGGCAAAAATGCGCCTCATCGCTGAACACAATTTTGCGATAAAACAGTCGTCTATAAGTTGCGCGAATCGACGACTGATTTTCAAAGTAAATTTGGATAATTTCGTAGCGTTGTTCAAGCGTGAGTCTATTCATAATGATTTGTCAGAGTATACTGAAACAAATAAAAAAAAAAGTTTCATCAAAATTTAATTTTTTGTGTTACTTTTTACAATTTAAAGTTCTATCTAGCTTAAAAAAACACCCGTTATTTAAAAATTTCTTTGTGGCCAGTTTTAATCTCATTCTGAAGAGATTGAGATAAAAACTGGCCACAAAGAATTTTTTATCTTAAAAACAAAATACATATAGTGGAACATAGAACCTTCTCCTTTTTTGAGGTCGGTTAAAAGAAGAAAGTACTTTACATCTTACCTTGAAATCGTGTTATAAACTGTTTTCAATAAAAAACCTGCATTCTAGTTAACATCTTAAAGTTCACGGCTATACCATGATCTCAAAGATCGTGGTGAGAACTCAAAGTTATGTTAACCATTATTGCAAGGTATTTTCGTTTGAAACATTGCATTCAATCGCTATACCAATTGCCCTAGATGGGGGATCAGTATAAATTTGTTACAGAGCTTAAATAAATTGGTTTTAGATGGTTTAAAATATAGGCGATTGCGATTTATAAAATACTGTGTCTTTAGTTCACAGCAGCAATATTTTCAAAACGTTGTTGCCCTTTATCCTCGTCATCAACATCAAAAGCCTTTAGTAGTACCTACTCTGTTGGACACAGTCGGGACGTAAGATTGTAGCCAAAAAATTATTTATTTCTTTATTAATAGGAAACTCAACAGTTTTTTTTTCTAACAATCATGACATATTAACATGTAATATTGATTCTAAAGTCAATTATAGAGCTTTACGATATGTGTACAGAAAGCGAATTTATATTTAATAAAACATTTTACGTCTTAGACTATTATTAGGAAACTTCTTTTGTCAAATAATCTTAAAACTCAAGGTTTTATTAACACTTTCTTCCATATTTATGACATTTTTTTTTATTTTTTTTTTATTGAATAGTGGACAAACGAGCTGACGTATCACCTGATGGTAAGCGATTACCGCCGCCCATGGACACCCGCAACACCAAAGGCGTCACAAGTGCGTTGCCGACCTTTGGGGGGATGGGAAAGGGGATGGGGGAGGGGTTGGGGTATGGGCCTCCGGTATCCTCACTCACTCGGTGAAACACAGCGCAAGCGCTATTCCACACCGGTTTTCAGTGAGGCCGTGGTATCACTCCGGTCGAGCCGACCCATTCACGCCGAAGCATAGCTCTCCCATTATTTCCAAATATATATTGAGTTAATTGACATTTGTACGTGTACGTTTACTTCCCTTTTTTTATATAAATCAGCTCTCAAAATTATCCTACTGTGCCTGATGGAAAGCGTGAGCTGAATTCAAGAGTGGTGATCACCATCCTCATTTAGAAGAAATATAAATTATCATGTTACATACTTAATTTAAAAAAGATGCTAAGTATCATAATACATTATGTTATGAGAGATAGAAGATCCAGAAATCCTGACTACCTTAAATCTTGAAGGTTTTTGTTATTATTTCAAGCAATGAAGCAGTAAAAATAACAATCAAAATATTAATTAAACCCTGCTCTTGAAGGCACAAAAAATTCAGTGAAATAATAAAATAAAATAAACTCGCCCACATCTTGTACCAATCGTATTGTTTATTGTTTGCGTACCGATCGTGATCGTAGCCTATGTGAGTACGATCGGAAATTGTAAACTGACATACTTTTATCTGATGACAACGTTTCACAATGTTTTAGTTCTAACCTATTTGAGGTTTTGACCAGTTTTCATTCAAAAGTTGTAACCCTATCACGTTCTTGAATACTTGACGTTTTAAATGAAGTAAAGTTAGGCTAGCAGTAGCGTTTCATGACAAGGAAATGTTCATTCTCAATTGCATTCCGTATATAAAGTGTTAAATTTTCCTCTTAAATATTTGTTTCTCTCTCTCTCTCTAAATCTAAATAGAAAAGCGCAGAAAAAACCTATTTATGTACTTCTTTATCTTATGAGACCTTGAACCTTAACATTCATAAGCAAAATAATATTTTATAAGCATATTTTCAATCTTAGCCTCTGCCTTTTAGAATTGTATAGTATGTATGTATACTATAGTTATATTTATGTATACTTACTTTTGACTGGCGAAAAATGCCTGCGGCATTAAGTCTGCCTTTGCAACCTCTGTTCATAAAGTTTAAATAAATAAATTAAATTCTCTAGAATTTTTTTAGCGTGTTTAAAATAATCCTTAAATTATAATACAATATTATTAGCATTAAATTTTTAAGTGTTATTTTGATCAAAAATCTTTAGTGGCTCAATCCTATATTTAAAACATACACACATTTGCCTGCGGCTCCGTCAGTTTGTATGTTGGTTATCGCGGTAAATAGTTGCCTATAGGATGTAGGCAACTCTCCTCCTCCTTCTCTTCCTCAGAAATCAGTGTATCTCTATGTAAAATTTTATTGAAATCATTGCAGCAGTTTAAAACGTAACAGACACAAAGTTACTTTCAAAATTATAATATTAGTGTAGAAAAGGCGATAGAAAATCTTTACTTGTACAAAAGTAAGTAAAGTTAATTTAACGGAACATCGTAATCTGTTAAAGTTCACCCTGGTTCACGACATTATTACACATTTGACATAATGCCGCTAACCCGAGTTTTATAGTCATCTTGAAATACACCGTGGGAAAGAGACGAACTCTTCAGGCACGCATGATGAGGTATGAGGCAAGGTGTTCACTACATACGCAACATAATAGATCTCAATTAAATCTAGATAGAAAACTCATACAAGATACAATCTCTGTGCTCTACATTACCTAATTAGGTATCGGTGTGAAAGTTGAACGAATTACGTAACAATGAATCTGCGTAATGACCACAATTAGTTTTTATACGGTGTGCGCGGGCGCAGGCTACCGCATTTCCGCCAGCTCACCTACTTATAACTGTGACAATATTCCTATAAGTTGGTGACACACCGTTAATCATACATTGGCGTTTTATTATAAGCCAATTATATGTCGGGAACATTCAACGTTGTAGAATCATATCCATACTTGTCCGTTTGTTTGTTTTGCCTCTTGATTGGGCCGTTGTACGTGAGTTTGTCATCTTCCTACTCCAACCAACCTAGGCCATCCCAGAAGCTCAGCAGTCTTTTCAAGTTACTCCATGCTTCCGGAAGTGATGCCGATTGGACAAACTTACACATCTGCCACTGAAGAGTAACAATTGTGATGTTAACCATTGAAGTGAGAATAATCACTCTTCTTATTGAAGGTTTTAAGATACTATCGTTTCGAAAAAACATTGGATGCGAACTATAAATGACACCAAAAAAGTAGGTTTCTTATGACTGTGGTATATTTATATCCTACTATAGTAATAGGTAATGTATTACATGAAATGTGCAATTCTTTTCTTTTCTTTATGTTTAGTAGAAAAAGCAGACACGAAATAGTGTCGTTTTATAAAAGATAATTACTTAATGAAGATCTTTTAGAGTTACGCGCTTTAAAAACAAACCTCTGTGAACGCATACCAATCTAAAGAATACACGTTAATATATTATACTAGCGACCCGCCCCGGCTTCGCACGGGTGCAATGCTGATACTAAATACACGTTGTATATAAAACATAGCTGACCCACGCAACCTCGTTTGCGTCTTATATAGCCCGTAGCATGAAAATTTTCGCAAAATAAGTAACTTTTCTGGTTGATTTTTACACCTTGTGTCCGAAAAACCCAAATATCTTACGGAACCCTATTTTTTTCCAAAATAAAATATAGCCTATGTTACTCGTGGATAATGTAGCTTTCGAATGGTGAAAGAATTTTTAAAATCGGTCCAGTAGTTTTTGAGCCTATTCATTACAAACATACAAACATACAAAAATAGGTACAAATCTTTCCTCTTTATAATATTAGTATAGATGAGGAGGTTAGTACTATCCTACTAATATTATAAACGCGAAAGTTTGTGAGTATGTAAGTGAGTATATTTGTTGCTCTTTCATGCAAAAACTACTGAATGGATTTTAATGAAACTTTACAATAACATAGCTTATACATCAGAATAACACATAGGCTACAATTTATAAAGATACTAGCTTCGCCTCATGGTGTTGCCCGCGGTTATTGTCGTACCGCGGGGTAGTACCGCAGGGTTCAGCTATTGACAAATAAATTAAAAGAAAGTATGCCTGCAATCTAATCAACCACATTATTAAACTCTTACCACAAGAAACTGGGTCGCTGTATTTTAAATTTCTAATAGCAAAACCCGAAATCTTTTTTCAAAAAAACAGTCTTATAATTAACCGACTTCGAAATAGGAGGAGGTTCTCAATTCGACTGTATTTTTTATGTCATCTATTTATTAGAGACAGACTTCCTATTTTTGTTATGAGCTGCAACTGTGAAAACACAATCAGCTGTTGGTTTTAGGAGAGAGTTTTTCAGAGAAATTTCTCTTGTTCTAAAGTAAATGTCTTCAATGATAGACATTCGGAACTTTGAACTTATACATATTATTTTAATAAAAATTGAGAGTTTTTGCACTAACGGAACCCATGTGTTTAGGTGCACCAACTCTTGAAATATACACGATGTAATAAGCTGGTTTGTAAGAGTTCCAACACATTTTTTTTTTGTTAACTTTGGTGTTTCTATTATTTTGAAATAATATTTGCACAGTTCACACAAGTCACAATTAAATTGACTTCATTGGAAACAAACTATCACTAAAAGATACTTATATAAGAATAAATCAATGTTTAACTGTTGCGACAAACTCTAATGCACTGCTGGCCTCTCCCATTGCAAGCTATTCTTATTTAATTTAGCCATATTGAGCTTCTCGCATACAGTCACTTCATATGGCCTGTGGGTAAAAATGGCAAAAATGAAAGGAGATTAAAGTAGCTAAGTAAGATTAAAGTAAGATTAAAGTAGGTATAGGAAGGCACAGTGAAAGGTCACCTGGTGGTAGGTCACCACCACCGCTCCTGGACACCTGGCAACCCAAAGGACACAAGAACGTTGACGCCTTTTGGTTATTAGAACTCGGCTGGCTATTAGGGGAATTAAAGGTTTGAACTAAGGTAACCTCACTCACACTAAGGAAGGAAATGAAAGAATTGATTACTATCGTTTTCTGTGAGGCCGGTGTTATCGCTCCATTTGAACCTGCTCGTTTGTGATAAAGCATGACTCTCTTGCACAGTTTGTTTCGATTTGGATGTCTTCTGAAAATTATTAACCATAAATAATTTATCTGATCCAAGATTAGAATAGAGAATTAATGCACATATAACTGCAAATAAAAAAGGTATCAAAACAAAAATGCAAATAATGGGAAACCAGTTCGAATTAAAGAAACTTTTGATCTGAAACTACCAGTTGCATTTAAACGGTAAACACATAAAAATAATACGTAGGACTAGTAGACATGTTGACGCTAGAGTTTATTAGTAATTTCCCACCAAAGAAAACCAATGTAATCTATACTATAGAGTAGATATTTCATTTAATAGCACTGCTGTTATTTTTAGTAATTAATCTGTGTATAAACCACCTCTTGAGGAGACACGACCAACGTGCAGCTAAACAAAAAACGTCACCCAATGGGCTACATCATCGGCTTAACCTGTAGCCCTACTTGTGCCACCAACCTAAGAATGATTCCGTACTAGTAATTACCGCTTTACCGGTAAGCCGTTACGTAATAATCTGCTTCATTATACGCCCCTCGCCTCTACTTTGTCTTAATTGTTTATTTGTATTGATTGAATCGTAACAGCTGACCTATCATCGTAATAGTTTCGTTTTTATGAATATTGTTACGGCCGTACGATGTTGGTGAAGCTAAGCGTGTTATGAGATGTTGAAAGCATTTAGTTCATGGATGATTTACTAATAATTGTTATGTTTTATTTACTGCAATTAACCGTATTTCATTTGCTGTGTAAATTACTTAATTAATCTGATATTTTAGGTTTCAACTTTTTCATTTAAAAAAGGTTTATTAATGTTTTCTATGACAATTAAAAAATATGTATTTTAATTTGTTTTACTAGACCTCTATCCAACTAATATTATATCCTATCCTAGTCTATCCTACTAATATTATAAGCGCGAAAGTTTGTGAGTATGTTTGTTGCTCTTCCAGGCAAAAACTACTGAATGGATTTTGATAAAACTTTACAATAGTTTAGCTTATACATCAGAATAACACATAGGCTTTAATTTATAAAGATAATAACTTCGCCTCGCGACGTTGCCCGCGGTTATTGTCATATCGCGGGAAGCACCGCGGGCTTCAGCTATTATATTATAAAGCTTAATTTTCATTCATAATCTAATATCTTTAAACAAGTAATTCTCACATATATAATCTGAATTTCACGAAGGGCTCCAACGACTTTAATAATTTTACATAAGTTTTCGAGGGCGATAAATCGATCTAGCTAGGATTATTTTTAGAGAAATTTACCAAAGTAATATCATTATCTAGCTATTATTGGTGTTAGGATTTAAGCTAAGACTATATCAAATATGTCTTTTTGGAAATACGAGAGCCCCATCTCTGAACACATTTATAAAAATATATTCTAATTGGTTTTATTAAAATAAGATGGTGGCGATATCTCTTTTATTCACCAACGAAATACGAGAGCACGAATTTTAGGTTGCTCTCATTTTAGGTTGATCTTGCGAGGATAGTATCACCATGGTCAAGCCATTGTGATTGTGCCTTGCATTGTGATTGTGCATTGGCCCGTTGTGGTGAAATACGTGTGTCTCTACTACCGTTACCACACATTAAATCCGTTTTGTACATGTGTCCCTATGAACAGCTTTTCACATTTTATTTAATAACAATGACACTAATGTGTGTGTGTGTCCAAGTTATTAGATTTTTTGCATTGAGTTATTAATATCCATTTTTCATTTCTACCACATCCGTAAGTTAATGTAGGTGTGTTTGTTTAAACCGACCTCAATGAAGGAGAAGGTTTTCAATTCGGCTGTATTATTTTTTTATGTTTGTTACCTAAGAACTTTCGACTGGGTGAACCGATTTTGATGATTCTTTTTTCATTTGAAAGCTGGTGCTTCTTCAGTTCTTGAAATCTTTTTAAATTTTTTGTTAGTTTATTTTTCACTGTGCTAGTAAGTACTACCCATCTTAGATGCAAGTGTTTCTCTTTCTACAATCGCTGACACTTCTATCAACTAGTATTATTGGCTATTATTACTTATTATTATGTTTGGACCACGTGACTTAGCTTTGAGACGACCATACATTTGTTAGTTTTCTAACAACGTTTACGTTTGTAGAATGTCAACTTGACTTAGAGGCAGGACTAGTTTAATGCTACCAAAAACTTTAGTATTAATTTATGTTTACTAGTTTTAATGTTAGATTTAAACTTTCAATGTGTTTATTTTTAAAGACAAAAGATAGTCTGGATAATGATGTCACAATTGGCGGAAATCAAAGTAAAATTCGCCGTCAATGACGCGGCACGATAGTTGATGGGTTTATCTGAGTTTAATGCAGAGAAGCAGAACATTTTGAATAATTTTTCAGATATATTTTTTATTTATAGACTCGACAAATATTTCATTCAATATCCATAAAAGAGAATTAACTTTTGAGGACTGTTATTGTTTGTAATAAAAAATATATCTAAACGTTTTGTATTGTTTTTTCTTATTAGATTTTCATTTTCGCTACCACTTGACTTGGGCTATACTAGCAATACTTAAAAATGTAAAGATTACAACAGTTGATATTGTTCGAATCTGCTTGTATGATTATAAAATTATGGTTTAAAAAACTCTAACTTATTTCTAATGTAAAATAACAGTTATAATACTGCATTGTCAATATTAAGTGACCTTTTTGATAATTAGCTTGAGAAGAAATAATGATTGCTATGTGCAATATCAAAGTAAAATTAATTGATTAAAGCGTGTTATTGTTTTTAATAGTTACTGTAAATATTTCACGTTTACAACTTTGTTTTAAGTAAAAGTGCAACGCATTTTATTTGTACTTTTATGTTATTTTTATCGTGATGGAACTTACTCAATAATTTTCTACTCTACCGAATTTTTAAGAATGTTTGTATCCAGTTGACAGATTTTTATTGACTGAGTGTAAATGGATAAAAAAATGATATTTTTTTTCTAATCACTTGTTTTTTTTTCATATCTCGCTTTTAATAATCCCAAATATGAAGCAACCTCAATGATGAAAATGTTCCCTAAATTTGACTAGGAAGAATGCCCGATATTGAAGTTTTTCACATTCACCAATATAAATAAAAATTAATCACTGAAGTAGGGTCGGTTGTCGAACAATGAACCAACCAGATACAGTGAACCACCGTCATATTTCTAAAATCGCGACGATTGTTACTTGCACGATCGTGTCAAAACCTGTGCCATGTATCCACTTCAACTCTTCCGTAGTGAGCCGACGACCACGGCTTAAGCGAGACATGTGATGTGTGCTTGTTTGTTTCTCGCCGAAAAAACGTATTTTTTCCAAGTAAGTATCTCGATTTTTCTATTTTTTGTTTTTAACTAAGAGTGTAAAAGTTGTATGGTGAAAATATTGTTATAGCTTTGGAAATATAATAAGCATATTGCATTCTGAAAATTTATAATAACACTTATTTATTTTTAGCTTGACAGTTGAAAAGTACCTGAATTGAACAGTGAACCAAGTCAATTAAAAAGATGATTATTAAAGATTATGTGTTTCTTTTCTACAAATAAGTGTCCCATCAAAATAAATATACTGTGGTTCACTGTTGAAATCAGGGTGGTTCAGTGTAAACCATTCATAGTACACAGTGAGCCAAATTTATTTATTTTTTAAAACCTCTATACCGTCTTAATCAGTTCTTTGGTCTTTCAGTGGACTATAACTAAGAAACCTTATAAAATTACCTAAACGACGACACCTAAATCATGTTCTCATCTTTATTTTCTAATAAGATATATGACTTAGAAAAAGAGGTGGTTCACTGTTCGACGACGCACCCTATATGTACGTGCATAACTTTCGACCGACCAAATTAGATTGCATTTTTTTAATGTATTTGCTATTGTCAGGACAAGGTTTCTATGGAATAAAAATAAGAAAACCGGAAATGTAAGATTTTTTTAGTCTACGACTGTACACCCTCGGGAAGCTGAGGCGACCATAAATAATAAAAACAAACTTTTCGGAAATTTTGAAATTAATTACGAAAAAAATGGCGGCTCAAAGTTCACCGGGTCAGCTAGTAATTTATGAAAAGTCAGTTCTGTAACGAAAATTACATCAATAAGGTTTTTTACAAACTATTAGTAAACATCTAATTAAAAAATCGAATTAAAAACAAAATAATTTACACTGTTTTAGTTATTATTTGATTGGTTTCTGCAACTCGGAACAAATGTTGAAATTATTGATCAACGGTTGTCAACCACTGGTTAGAACGAAATGTATCAATGTTGTCTATAAATGTTATACCAACGTTGTTAGACACAGACCCTCAATCAAACAGCCAAGATGTCACAACGTCTTCTTGACAATACGGTACTGCAAATAGTTAATGTATTTCAAATTAAATTTTAACAAAAGATATAAAATAATGGCAACATTTTTCACCAAGTGCTTTATTTAAAGTGAAAGTGAAACTGTGTTTGTGATAGTGAATACTGTTCGAATTTCAAACGTCCTAATTTTCTTTTTTAAAATAAGCTTTCTTTCGATAGTACTGGCTGTATTTTATTTCTATCACTTTCTGCATAATGTGAAATGAGTTCTTCTTACTAAAATTAAACGAGCTATAATCCGATACGAGTTTAGGTTTAAGAGGAAAATATAAAAAGATTTTATAGAATACCTATGTTTTTTTTTCAGAAATGGTTTTGGTGCCTATTAGCTTTACAAGCAGGTTGGATATGGGGTCAGGCACAATCAGGAACGAGAACCCCTCCAGGAAATCCATCAACAGTTGAAGCACAGGCAAAGTTTTTCCAGTAAGTATAAACTTAAAAGATTATTTCTTATTTATTTCATAATTGTAAACAGTACTTATTGAAATTAATACACGTGGAAACGAAGTTTCGACAGAGAAGCGTATGTATGAAGATGTTATAAATAAACCATTTCCATGTTGAATCCTCTTTAAATAGAAGTTGTAGAAATTAGAATTAAATATCTCATGGAGATTATCACAGAGGGAAAATCGGATGCATCAATTAAACCTATGGTAAATCATTTTATTCAAAATGACGAGAATTAATATGTTGTGAATGTAATGAATTAGATGAATGTGTAAATTATGATAATCAATCTGTAAGCAATGTAAGTTAGCAATTGAAGCATATATGCAATGTTAGTCTTATTTGAATGTTGCGTAGCTAAGTTTACGCGGAATCACAAATCTTTTTTCAAGTTTGCTGCTCTAAGTCAAATCTAATACTCTAAGGCAATTTAAAAAAGAAATTGACATAGGGAAAATGGAGCGAAAGAAAAGAATGAAGTTACACAAATTAATATCAATAAATAGAAACCTTTTATCAACAATATTAATGTTTATGCTGCGGCTGCTCAAAGATATCTGTATCTAAATCATCATGATCTAAATGATGATTTAATTTCTTTAATTTTATTAATTTCTGTAGTTCTAAAAGCTTACATATTCTGTCTGTTTGTCCGTTTGTGGCTTAATTTAGAAGTTTGTTTATTTGTGTTTCTTAAGACGTCTATCCTATACCACAGATCCTCGGGGTAAATTTTAAGTATTTGTTTATTTGAAATTGGTGATAATAAAGAATTAATTGCTGATAAACATTATCGTTTTGTATGAATTAAGATGAATAAATCAAAATTTCGGAGTTCGGACATTCTAACACACAAACTGAAGTCTAGTTTTCATTCCAACAAATTGCCCTTGAACTAAAATCTATTGTCGTGTAAATTCATCACACGAGTTTGAGAAAGTGATCTCATTTAGCTTTTTAATTTTGATTCACCTTCGTTTGAATTGAATTCTATTGTTGATACATGTAAACTTAGTTTCAACATAACTAATAGTAATGTTAATATACTATTAATTGTTTAGAGAAAGGAACCTGACAACACGCGGCTTGAAATTTATACTGAGTTGACGCAACGGCAACTTTGAGTTTTTTTATATTAATTTGTATGTATAGTTTTTAATGTAAATGTATATACGATGAACTAAATATAAGTCTATCTATAAAGTTTACATCAATCAACACTCTATTCGCATTTGAATATAATTTCACCTGACGTGTATTTTTGCTCTTGAGAGAGGCGTATGTAACCTATTTATTGTATTTGACATGCCACACACATTGGTATCAAGTCCTACCCTAAGCAGATCTTGCGCACAGTTTTACAAGGTTTTAGATATAGTTTTTGTTGTAATTACAAACTTTAGGTTAGAAAAGAATACAATGTGGTTCTTTGTCTTCTCCACATGAAGAACGATAGGAAAATTATGATGATTTATTTATTATATATATAAGAGATGCCTCAGTATCAATAATTTTGATCTTCTTTACCAGCAAACTGTGCAACATACTCTTAATTGTTTTCTTTCATCATGGAAATTCTCTCTTTTATCTCTTTATTTTTCCGAAGCACCATTCCTCGTTTGCCATCAATCAACGTTTAGGTTAAATTTATTAAAATGGCCAAAACCATTCTAGTAATGCTTATTTTTCTTAATTTTTAATATAAATAAGGTTTGGCATACTTTGGTTTATAGGGATTTTTTCTCAGTACAGTTGAGTCCGTACAAGATGGAATTCGGCCACGTCTGTGAGGACCCTGATACATGGGAGCAACGCTATGAGAAGAAAGACTTTAAAAACCACAGGGACATGGGAAAAGTAAAACAAACCATTTTTCTCGCTCTGTCTCTAACTATTTCTGTATTTTCTCTTTCTTTTCCGCTTTGCTTCGCTTGGCTGAAGGTATAGACACTTTCCGACCACTGAGGAGTTTAATCAGGGACATCGTTTGGGCAGCTTACGTCACTTCACTGAGAGGCATGAGAGGGCGAGGCCTTCAGAAGGATTGTTCTCTGCTAAAGTATGCTTTTTACTAACTTTTATGCAAATAGTTTCTAAAAACACCTTTAAAGGGATGTCATAAAAATGTTGTAACATTTTTCTTTAATAGTATATTTATGAAACTATCTGCATAACATTTTTTTATACTACACTATATATATATAACCTTTCAGTATTTAATGTTCTATGTTCTTTAAACGTGATATTGTCTTTTAACAATCTTTCTTGTGAGCTAACTTTCTCTTTTATTGATTTTTAACAATCTGTTGCGCATTTTAAATTCAAGCTTTTTACTATTATGTCTAAAACTATCGAGTCTTAAGTTATAACTATATATATTTGTTTATGTTTATGACGATTTAATAAATTATCTCATTTTAATATAGGTACGATGGGGCGATAAAAAAGGTGGGTACGGTGAACATTACTGGGACTTAAACCACGCTGGTCATTCAGGTGATAACGGAAATGATGGTTATGATAGTCATGATAGTCCCTACCATGATTCAAGCAACAGTGACCCTTATGACGAACCAAGTGAAGACTCGCCACAATACGGAACTGATGATTATGATCACGAGAAAACAAGCTATGAAGAAAGTGGGCGAGCTAAAAGAGCACATCCAAAAATAAAGGTAGATAGAAAACATCACAAACAATCTGAAACCTACGAAGAAACATCGAAACCTTTGAAACAGAAACGTAAGAATAAAGAAGAATTGCAAGCTGCTGCAACAGAATCCGAAGAAGAATACTCAGAGGATAACGAGGATGAAGAAGAAGAAGAAGAAGTGGATGAAACCTATGAAAAACCTAAGCGTCATCACCGCAGAAAGCAAGATGAAAACCAACATCAAACAAATCACAAACAACCAAAGGAGAAAAAACAATTTGTTTTAGTTGTAAGCCAGAAAAATGATTCTGAGAAACAGAAACAGAATTCGGAGCAACCTCAATATTCAAGTAAACAATCTGAACCTTCTCAATATGTACCAAAGAAACCATCAGAGGTAACTCAATACGCTCCTCAGAACCAACCCGATTATCAAAAATATGTACCTTATGAAAGTGGAGCCGGAGTAAGACAGTATCAACAGCCAGATATCAGTGCAGCCGCGACAATTCCAAGGCTGTTCTTGGAACCTTCAACAGGGCATGTGGTTGATAGAGCAACTGGACAAGCTTACGTTTTACAACCCATTTTAGCACCTAAAAATTATAATTAGATAATTTAACTAATAATTAGAGTAGTAAAATAGTTTAGTAAAGTTATTTATTTTTATAATTAAAGACTTGTTCTTCTACTTTGCATTATTAATATCCCTATAGTTTCCTCGTTCTGTAAGACAACATAAACATGACATTTACAAAGGTATCGTAGGAGCAATAATTCTACTCAGCTAACACAACTTGCCTAGAATTACAGTCCAAAAGATTGATTTTTTTTTTTTATTATTGAATAATTGGCAAACGAGCAGACGCATCACCTGATGGTAAGCGATTACTGCCGCCCATGGACACCCGCAACACCAAAAGCGTCAGAAGTCCGTTACCGACCTTTGGGGGATGGTGAGAGGGATAGGGGGGAGGAGTTGGGGTATGGGCCTCCGGTATCTTCACTCACTCGGTGAACCACAGCGCAAGCGCTATTTCACACCGGTTTTCTGTGAGGCTGTGGTATCACTCCGGTCGAGCCGGCCCATTCATGCCAAAGCGTGGCTCTCCCACGGAATTGTATTACTTTTAGGAGTAAATTAAACAGGTTACGATCCGAGAAGTAGTTTTCCAACCTTTTTGTATTCATATAATTGTACATTATGCAGGAATGTATAGAAAGCGTAGACTGTTCCTTTGAAGCGTCAAAATCCTGTGGTTAGCCTGTACAATACGTCAATATGTCCAGTAGTTCACAACTAAAGACTCTTGATAACGATGCATTGTTCAATATTCTAACATGAATACAAAATATACATAAAATATGTAAGGATACGGATTTAAATAAATATATGATATCAAGAAAAAGATTAAAACTACGTAGAAACTGAGAAAATTAATGTAGTCATTATTAAGAATCTAATGACACCTCTGAACTGTAGAAGATACAAATTTACTATATACTGATAAAAATACTATCCTTTGTCTATAAATATGCTCTAAAACGTTTAAGGAAGAATAATTTCAATGGACATTTATGTATATATAGTGCAAATTTGGATTACCGCATTATCAGTAATCGATTTCTAAATTGTTACAGTATTTTTTACAAAAAATAATATAACAGATAATTGCAACAGATTATGCATACATCCATGTAGAATAATTCCAATAAAAATAAAATTACAAGGATCATACGAACAAGGTTTTACACTTTAGGAACCAGATGGGAAAATTGGTAGAACAACGTGATTACGAAGGTAGGATAGATGAGAAGCAAAGATATGAAAGGCTCCTTATACGAATGGGTTGGAGGAGAGTAAGCAATAACTCTAATGGGTCAGTGAGGGTCGCGTAGCTCTCCTTCGAAACCTAATACGCCAAGTACCGCCTAGTAACTATCATTGAAAGGTTAACCTAATCTAGACAGGATTTGAAATCATTAGCTTTACTAGTGGAAAGTAACTAACTGGTTAATCAAGTAAACAGGGAAGGCTACCACATTCGCTTTCCACTTAATAACTGTCTGGGAAATTGTAGTTTCGAATGGCAAGATTACGTAGCCACAACGTTGTCTTGCCAGTTCCCAACCCGCACTCGGCCAGCGTGGGGACGGATGGCCTTAACCCTCTCCGGAGAGGAGACCCGAGACCAACAGTGGGACATTATGGGTTGTTGATGATGATGAAATTGTAGTTTACTGAACCTATAAACTTAAAAAATTAGAAACTAGCTTTTGCTCGCGGCTCCTCTCGCATGTACGTCGAATAATTCGAGAATCAAAGGATCTCCATGGTAAATTTTATCCAAATCAGTTCAGCGGTTTAGTGGTGAAAACGTAACAAGCAGATAGACAGACTGAGTAACTTTCAAATTTATAAAATAGTACGGATGTTTTCATTTATAATCTATACAAATAAATAAAATTGAAGACTCTGTTTCTAATATTAATACCTATAACCGCTTGTTACTAAATGCATTGTATGTATAACACAGTACATTTACCAAAATAACATTTTTTTCAATATTTGTCTGTCTATCTGTCTGTTTGTTCCAGTTAATCTCTGGAACGACTGAACGATTTTGACTGGACTTTCACTGGCAGATAGCTGATGTAATAAGGAGTAACTTAGAATACTTTTTTTAAATTAGCTTTGCCTCGCGATTTTACCCGTGGTTGTAAAAGTAATACAATAACCGCGGGTAACACCGCGGAACTCAGCTAGTAGGTAATAAAAAAAGTGATTAGAAATTCCCCACGCTTGGACTAATAGGAGCCGAGCATGACTGAAAAGAGACGCAGAGAAAATGGCGTGGATCAGCTAGCACTGCTACAGTTATACACGTTAGAGATGGTAAAATGGTCTTTAATAGACATTTTGTTGCTGCCTCTTTGCAATTACGTGATCACTAAATTTGGTTTTTGTTGCGACTTTCTTACGATAAGCGTTAAAAACTGTTTTTATTTTATTCTGTCGATTTAAAAATCGATTAAGACTTAAGATTTAAAAATTATATAAAACTAATTGCAACGTTCCAAGATTGCGGATTTCGAAACAATACCTATTACTTTGTTCTTATTTTCTTTTTATAAATGTGTCAGTAATTCTAGTTCTTTATTATTTACTGGCTTTTGCACCTGGCTCCACTTGCGTGTATGATGGGTATCCTTCCTCAAGAACCAGTGTATCTTCATGCCAAATTAAATTGAAATCTCTGCCGCGGTTTGGTCATGAATGCGTAATAAATAGATGGACTTTCGAATTTAAACTATTAAGTAGGTAAGTATGAATTACAAGTGATTATCTATGTTCTATGTTCAAAAGTCTGAAACCATCGACGATTTCACTGAGTGTTTTTTTTCCCTTTTGTTGGTACGTTATCTTTTGGAGCATTTTAAAAAGTTAAATTCAGGTGGCAACAGCTTGCATACTGTTTACTATTCGTGTAAAATTAATACTATTGTACCTGTATTAAAAAAGAGTGGCCATGAATTTCTTTGCCAGTATTCTTCTCATAAGGCCCTATGCACTTTGGAAACTGGAAGTTATGGATCGACACAAGCGGGCAGTAGAAAATAAGTAGAGTAGTAAATTCAGAACGTGTTGAAAAATATTCCAATTTATAGTACTAAAATTATTTTAGTGTAGAACTGCCTCGGTGGCTTAGTGGTAGCGTATGCGACTGCTAAGCTTAAGGCCTCGGGTTCGATTCCTGGGTCGGACCAAATGTTTGTATGATCTGCAAATATTTGTTTCGGAGTTTGGGTGTTTTTTATGTATAATATGTATGTATTTACAAAAAAAAGTACATAAGTATTTATATTAGTTGTCTAGTACCCATAACACAAACTCTGCTTAGTTTGGGACTAGATGGCGTTGTATGAAAAAAAAAGAGAGTTCTCGAGGAGTTTAGTTTAGGCTATATAACATCATGCTACGACCAAAAGCCAATCGTCCCAGATACAGATTCAATCTAGTTCAGGCAAATAATAAATTATATCTACACTAATATTATAAAGAGGAAAACTTTGTTTGTATGTTTGTTTGTTTGTTTGTTTGTTTGTAATGAATAGGCTCAAAAACTACTGCACCGATTTTAAAAATTCTTTCACCATTCGAAAGCTACATTACCCACGAGTAACATAGGCTATATTTTATTTTGGAAAGAATAGGGTTCCGTAAGATAATTGGGTTTTTCGGACCCAAACTGTAAAAAATCAACCAGATAAGTTACTTATTTTGCGTACGCTGCCTAAATGGTAAAAGATAGAACCATAAAATGTTCCAATTAATCGTAGATCTTATAAATATCTACAAAAAAGTCCGCGACACACTATACCTATCTATGTCGAGTGAGGCACAACAACCATTTTTTTATTTCAAAATCTTGAATTTTGTTTGAACTACATTTAAACGCGTTTATTTTACTCATGCTATCAATCCTTATCAAAATAAATTATTTCATCAATTATGTAGATAATATTTGGTCTTTGAATGAGAAAAATTGGACGTTTGGTTTTGAAGTTATGGCAAAATTAAAATATTACTAATAGGAGCGGAGCACCAATGAAGAATGTTTAAAAAACGGGGGAAAATTTTCACGTTACGGGCAACATAAGACGCAAACGAGGTAGCGTGGGTCAGCTAGTTTTATTAATAAATCAACAAAAAAAATAAAAAATTAGCGAACTAAATATTTGAAAAATATTAATAGAAATCGAAACCAATGAAAAATAACAGTGGAACTGATAAAATTATTTATTTTTGAGAGACATAGACGTAGTCCCGTGGGTCAGATAGTGTGATATATTCATAATGGGTTTGCTTTTGTACAATGAACCCTTATACCTTGCCAGGGGTCAACCCCGCGTTTAATCAATGGAAGGTAACAATTCCCATGTCAGTTGTAACATGTTTGATAGTAGATAACACTCCATATTGTTTCAGTTTATAACGGCTGTTTTGCGTTTGTAAATGCGGGCATGTGTTGTTTTAGAATAGGTATTTTAAATAGTGAGTTTATGAAATCGTTTCTTAAATACTTGAGTGTTTGAGTATTTGGAAACTATGCCGCATTTGCGTTCTTGTCCACCATATCCCTTTAGTAGAAGAACTGTGGAAAGCAACGGACAATTAATAAAATGCTTTCCATCAGGCAGAGCATAGTCAATTTGGCAGTTAAACATAAAAAAATATTGTGTCATATTTTTTTTTATTGAATAGGGGCCAATCGAGCAGACGCATTACCTGATGGTAAGCGATTACCGCCGCCCATGGACACCCGCAACACCAAAAGCGACACAAGTGCGTTGCCGACCTTTTTGGGATGGGGAGAGGGAATGGGGGGAAGGGTTGGGGTATGGGCCTCCGGTATCCTCACTCACTCGGTGAAACACAGCGCAAGCGCTATTTCACACCGGTTTTCTGTGACGCCGTGGTATCACTACGGTCGAGCCGGCCCATTCATGCCGAAGCGTGGCTCTCCCACGGAAATAATTTGTTTACAACTATTAGTGTTCAGAATCTTCTTTTAATCAAATAATGCTCGTAGTAGAAGACTCTGCTCTTCCAAACTTGAAACATAAAGTTACAATGCCGTAACTTTGACGGAATATTTGGCGAACAAAAATTAGGGAAATTCCGTTCTTGACACTATTATTATTATTATTATTACTAAATATTAATAAAATTTTAGAAGTTTTTTTTTTACTACTTTTACTAGTATTGTTATTATATATTTATAAGTTACCTTGATGCCAAACTCAGCAGATCCTTTGTTGTGGTAACCAGACTGGTGATTAGAAATCAGTATGTTTATTTATAGTACCTAAAAATTAAAATATTTCTAAACGTAATATATTATAGATAAATATCGCACTGACTTAAGAATATATTTAACTGCACGTTTAACCTAGTGGTTTAAGTGCTCGCCACGCCGTTTTCATCTGCGCTAAGTGTTGTGGGTTCTAATCCTACATAGGACTGTTGTCCTTTGTGTGATCCGGTAATTGTTGTTCTGAGTCTGGGTGTTCTTTGTGTCCGTTTCATGTGTTTATAAAGTCCCCCACGATACAGGATGTATATTCCTACCGCGGCAGTTGTCTTTTTAAATGAGAATTAGAGGTATGACTATTTCGTATTCAAATATTCATATAAAAAGCAATGATTATACAGTAGGTACCTATTTAAGCAAATTAAACAGGTTGTTTTTTATAAATGGACCCAGCCGCAACCCCATTTCTTTCTCCGTTCAAATGTAAAGCGGGCACGCGTGTGGAGATAAAAAATCTTATAGAAAGGGCTGCTGCTGTCTCTTTGCCTTTGACCCCAGCGCGATCTTTTGTATCTGCGTGTGATGTTAGGATAAAATTTCATATTTCATCACCTCTGGATGAGTTTTTGAAAACGGTGGATGCTGAATAGTAAAATAGTTTATTGTGATATTGATACTTGGGTGATAAATAAATACATGTCTTGTGCAGACAAAGAAAATAACTCATATTATAAATACTATTAGCTTTATGATGTAAACGTGATTATTATATATTATGAATACCTCGTTGGCGCAGTGGTAGCGTACGCGACTGCTGTCTCAAGTCTCGGGTTCGATTCCCGGGTCAGACCAAAATTTGTTTCGAAGTTTGGGTGTTTTCTATGTATAATATGTATCTATTTACAAAAAAAAGTATTTATGTATTTATTTCAGTTATCTAGTCCCCATAATACAAGCTCTGCTTAGTTTCGTACTTGATGGCTTTGTGTGTTAGATGTTCTAAAACATATTTAATCATTTGTCTTTTGCAATTAAACTAGGCTTTCTTTTGAATACAAAAATAACTGACTATTAGTCGTATTTGTCATCGTTCAATAGTGTCATCCTAATCTCAAAATATAAAGTCAATATTTTATCTTTACCACTAATATTGTCTTACCTGACACATGAAAGCAACGTACCAAACATTCCCACAAACTAATCCTTGCAAAATAACCGTTGTCACGAACTTACAATAAAATACAGCTATCTTTTCTCAAGACGGTCAAAGGGTGTCCACCCTTTGGGGCAAGATAAAACCTGTTTGACCAGTTGTAACGTGGGAATCATTGTCCACTTCTATGCAAATATTACGGCGAGTGAGTTCAAAGGACGAAATGATTATAAAAAGGTGTTATTGTCTGAGTTGTCCCGTACACTTGTTACTTGAAGGGTGCGTATAAAGAAATGTCCTTTCTTTGTACGATAGGGACAGGGTAAAAAAGCTGATGAATTGTTAGATAAATTGATTTAAAATGGATGTTTTGTTTAACAAATAGTGTAGTATGTAATTATTTTTTATTACTTATTTTGTTTCATCATTACTACATTACTTATTAAGTCATTTATTAGAGATAACGCAGTTTTCAAAATATACGTTATGCGCTGAGAAGTTCGTTAAATAATTCAAAATACGAATAAAAATTCAGTATTTAAAAACAAATTTTTAGTTGTAACTATATTATATATATATATATAATATTTGTTTACAATACTGTTTTAAAAAGATTCTAGTCCCAATTACAGAAAAGTTACAGTAATGTTTTCAGATCATAATTATTAAAATTAAAACTAAAATTTGTTCGCCGAACTACACATCTGTATGTCACAAAACCGAGAAGACGCAACTCTACATGTAAATAAAGGGTCATTCTCCGCTGTCCTTTCCCACACTGGGAAGTGGTCAAACTGGTTTATGGACGAACCCTTTTTGCAATTAAAGATGCAAGGACACTACTGTCTTCCTAGTCCATTGTCCAAAACCAGTTGGACAGCTTTTGCAATTTAAGAATAGCAATAGTTGGTAGGTAATTATTTTTACTACTAAAGTATGTTACATATCTGAAGTTCGATTTTTAAATATAATGGAACGTTATTTTTTATTGTATTGTGTTTATATTTTGATATTTTTGTTAGAGCCAACCAATTTCGCGATATTTTACTCGTAAATTTAGGTAGGTATGTATTTGCGAAGATGTATCCATGGGTAGATATAATCTACATATATAAAAATGAATTGCTGTTCGTTAGTCTCGCTAAAACTCGAGAACGGCTACCGATTTAGCTGATTTTGGTTATAAAATATTTGTCGTAGTCCAAGGAAGGTTTAAAAGGTAAAAAAAAACTGTTTTTCGAGCAGATCAGTGAAGAATGTTAAAAAAAACGGCGCAAAGTTATTACGTTACGGGCAATAGGAGACGTAAATGAGGTTGCGTGGGTCAGCTAGTCAGTTATAAATATACTATTTGGCGTTTTTTAATTTTTGAAATATGGTAAAAGCGTGAAGATAAAAATTAAACGCGGCCTGATGGACTGACGACAAAAGAAAATAGTTGACAGCGAATAGATGCGGACTGCCTAAGATAGGGATTGTTGGTGATCTTTGGGGCAGACCTTCGTTCAGCTGTGGATGGCAGAAGCCAGAAGTAGTATTAGTGAAACATTTATAGAATGATATAAAATATACAGAACTCCGAGGAATCTAATTGGAAATTTAAAATACAAAGGAACGTGGATGGAGAAATCTTTGTCTTTGAAGTGTACTGACATAAATTTAAGTTCTTTAATAAATTCTAAGGCATCACAATATGTCATTTTCAATTTTCAAATTAAGTTTGGAGGTCAGCAAACGGTATCCCTCGCGAACATGAGCGGCTTCTTTCAATTGGTGATATTTTCCAGTTCAGTGCAGGACTTGATATCATCTATCCACGTCCTTTATAATATAAACTACGTATTATAATTCTCATGTCTCGTTGTTGCTCATGATGAATTTCGAAACAATGATTTTTACGTCTGTCTGTCACCCATAACAGTAGTACTACAAATATAAACGTATGGCATGGATAAATTAAACAAATAGTACATTGTAAAGTTAAGCAATCCTAGCAAGGTTTGTTTATGGATGGGTAACCATTCTTCATTTTCAAACAGAGAGTTGGGGCAGCTATTACCTAGGAATTAAAAATTAAAGATAAATTAATTTAAATTAGTTATGTTATGTAATTGGCAGTAGAATAAAGGCTATTTAATTTTATTAACCATTCTCCATATATTGATTCAATCATCGTGCCTCACGAGAGCACGTTAAGACATTGGTCAAGCTATGTGATACGAATATCTGAAGCGATCAATGATTAAACCTGAAGGTCTGAAAGGTCCGACAATAGTCTATCTTAGGAACTTCGATATCGCCTGGTACTTGAGTTGTAGAGGTCTGATAGTGGTCATCTGTCCCTCCTGGCTATTTATCTTTAAGGCTTCCTACATACAATGCCAGCGGCATAGCCTGCGAGTGCGAGACGGCAAAGGAATACTTAAGCCCAGCGCCGACCGTCAATGCCGATCTCACAGATACCAGCCGCCAAAGTGTGTACGAGGCCTAAGAAATCGAGAAAATTTAGGACATTGATATATCTAACAGATTTAGTAGAAAATGTTGTAGATTCGGCTAATGTCGGCCTCTTGGTTTAAGGGTAATAATTATATACAGAAAATAAATGAATCCTATAAATACAGCACACGCAGATAAGTAGTTGGTCTTATTTTTTTTTCTTTTTTTTTTAAACGCTACTCCTGCGGACTCATAAATTGCACGTACCTATATATTCAAAAAGTTCCCAGCGACACAGGAATATTTTTTTGTTTTAGAAGACAACTCCTGCAATTGGAATAAATCTGGTCACGTGGGGGACTTACAAACATATTGATAAATGAAACGGGCACAAAGAACACCCAGACTCAGAACAACAATTTGTGGATGGACCCACAACACTCAGCGCAACAGAAAACGGCGAAGTGACCGCCTTTCATGTAATGCTATCCATGTAATTCAATAAGATAAAGTAAAGAATATTTCTAGTGGAATATTTATGGTACCTAAGATAAAACTTTTCCATGGAGAAGTGACTACCAGTGGTCTACTGTTGTTACTGCTACGGCAATATTTCTCCGTTTCTGCTAAACATATTACATTGTCGATACGAAATCCTTTTGGTAGTTGCCGTAATTAGTACAAACATATCTATGACTAATACTTCAGTAGAAATCAGAGAAATCATACTTGCAAAATTTTTATCTTAAAAATTAGGCTTATAACATAACATCATCATAACGTAACATCGATACATGATTGTCTATTGCCACTTGGCCGTGTAACTGCAACGCCTTTGCATAATCGTTGTTAATGACATGCATGGGGTGCACACAAATAGGGCGGGGAAATCAAAACCCTTTTTTATCATCGGACAATAGAATATGCAAAGAGCACGTAACTCAGATTGTGACTCCAATGGTATCAGTAGTGTGCAAGACCTACTCGTGAACACTTCTTACTCTGTGCCAATATAGTTTTAAAGTGAAATTAAAAATAATACATACATTTATTTCTGGTGAAGTTTATTTTCAAATATAGAGGATACAGAAGGGTACGTAAATACACACAAGAGTACAATGATATACTTAAATTAAGATAATGCATCTACATTAGTTAATAATGAGTTTATAATATATTTGATGTTTCTGATTACACATCTGGAATAATACGATGTTTTGACATTTAAGTATTACCTAAATCATAAATAGTCGATTTAATGTTTTGTTTTGTTTTGACGTTTACAACATTCCATGAAGCATGTTTGTCCTTACACTTGCTTGTGATTTTTTTTTTAGATTTTTAAATATATTTTTCTATTTTTTTTTCTTTTCCTTTCAAGAGCTTTCCTTGTTATTCTGGCTCGTTCATCCTAAGACGGGCAAAGTCTTCAAACACTATGTTATCCTCCTCTTCGTTAGTGTACAGTGAATTCTCATAGCGATGTCTCTCGATAGATTGCATCTTCTTCATGGCATTGAAACGCTGGCGCTCAACAGTACCTGTAAGTTATGCTTTACTTAGGAAAATTCATATTAAAACCTCAAGCAGTCAATTTTTAATTATTCTGCCTACCTTCAGCTGGATGCAGCAGCTTGAAAGGTACGTCGGTCACAAGTTCTCCACCCAAAGTGCCACAGTTCAACTTGACACGAACGGAGTAAGACACCACAATACCAATAGCATCAGTTGGGCATTTGCCTTCGGGAACCAAAGTTGAACTGGCCAAATTCACGTCGTCTTCCTTCAAATGTCCATCCAAAGCCACACCTAGAATTATATGGAGTGGTGTTATTGAAATGTAATCTGATAATAGAATTATTTCAATACTTACACAATATTACACAATTTTATTAAAAACAAATAATTTTTAGTAATATTTCCATATTTTTTATTATTATGTGAAACACAGGTATAACTTTTGAATTAATTTTCAATAAAGTATTAACATTCTACTGTATTTTCGGTAAATAGGTACTACACCATTCAAAACATGATATATATTTTTTGTAATACTATCAACATTACGATACTCACCACGAATGTCTTTGTTGCTGCGAGCCAGAGGAACCAAATAGAATGTCTTGGATAAGCTTGCTCCAGGAGTAATAGGACAGCCTTCACGGCTTTCGAGAGAAGCTACATGTCGGCTAAATTGAGAGTTAATCATTGTAATTTCAACATGTTGCACGACCATGCAACGAATGTTGCGGACAGACTTCCTTGAGTTGTTGGAAACGATGACGTTAGCAGCCAGCTTTTCTCCATGATAGTAAATTTCTTTATCCAAAGTGACTTCAAGGGTGATCTTGCCGTTACTGAAAGTGAAACCTTTGCTAACAAGGGAGCTTGGGAGACGACGACCACGAGAGGCTGGTGCATGTTGCAGCTGTAACAAATTACACAAGTTTGGCATAAACATATTATATATTTTATAACTACAGGTATTCGTAAATAAAAAACAAATTTAAATACCTTCTTAATAGCTAGTGTCACTGAGCTCCTCTTGTGACTTTTTTGGTCTTCTTGCTCAGCAACATAAGTTCTTACAGAATATTCGACACCCATTGGTTTGCCTTGATCTTCTTCAGCGGGTTGCAGTGTCACCTATATTTGAAAATTATTAATAGTAATTTATAATGTATGCATTCAAAAGACATCATTCAAATAATTACCGAGCTGGGTGCCAAATCCGGGAAGTTGAAAGTAAAAGGAAAGGCATGAGGACCAAGTTTCTTCAGCAGCTTTTCTTGCACGGGTGTCAGTTCCATCTTAGAATTGATCATTGGTACAACTTGATCTTGTCCAATAACCATTTCCTTAGAAAACTTCAATCCCATTACTTCATCTTCCTCTCTACCGTAGCGATACGTGGTCACCAACTAAACAGGAATAAACGGCACAACGTAAAAATACATACATGAGAGGTATGTCGACGTCATTAACTGGATACAATAATTATTAGGGTAGCACTTCACTAGATAAAATATCACTAAACACTGCACTTTTTACCTGACTGTAAACTTTTCTTCCTTTCAGATATTCCGTGTCCACTACTACAACTCCATCCACAGGATCGCAATAATCCATATGATCAATGAAGTCGCGTTTGCCAAGGTAAACCGTGACTTTGCCATTTGGGGTAGTCTTCTTAAATACTTTCACAGCAACAACAAAAGCCAAAGAAAAGTAGTCCAACATCTTGTTGGAAGAAGTATGAACGATTTTCTGGAGTTAGAAATTAAGGCACTATTCAAGTTTATTTGTTTAAGACAGAATAGATAGATTGAGTTTGAGGTGTTCACCAGAAATGATTTCTTTCAGGAAGTATACCTATATATAGGGGTAACATGTGAGGTTTCCTGCAGAACACGTTAATAGGATTTCGTTCGTAGGCGTGCTAATAAGATTTAAGTCGTATGACGCATACTTATTTGAATCGATTTCATGTCCCTTCACTAAGCTTGTAAGAAATCATTGCGTTTATCTAAACGTCAAAGGTGACGTTTGTTTTTGGCAATTTGAGAAGGTTATTTAAAAAGCTTAGTTGGTGAAAATGCTAATAATTTTGTAGCAAACAGTAAGGAGATTCCAATAAGGGAGATATTTGATGGCAATAGAATTAGTGTGAAAATAATCAGAGGTTTATTTATGTGATGTAGAAGTCAAATTGTGAGTAACATGAACACAATTTGTAGTCTAATATTTTAGATGTTTTATTGAAAAAAAATTCTCATTATAGTTACACCATCAGTATGCCTACGTTCCTGACTCCAGGCCGGCATGGCTACAGCGTCAGGTTTTCGCGAACAAGGCCTGATACTTTGGCCGTAGCGACTAGCCAGTATTACGGACTGGCTGGTGGTGGAACTCTATTCTTCTTGGAGATAGCTCCAGATGGCAGTACTTTAGTTGAAGTTCAAAAGTTGGAGTGGAGTGATGGACTGTTTGATGTGGTAAGAATTGTAGTTTTCTTTCCTAGTACTTCTGTTCAATATATTTATGTATATATTTATTTTCTTGAATAAAAAAGGAAAATTTAAACATTATTTAAAAGCTGTGTCCAGCCTATCATATTGCAAAGTTTTTACTTGTTATTGATTCTTTGAGGTTCTTATAAGTTCCCAATAAAAACTAGATTCTTATTAGAATAATTTATAGAAGTATATACTATATTATTATTGTTAATACTTTAACCTGTATTAATATTATATGAATTTTTGAGATTAATTCTCATAATATATATTAACAATGCATCTACTTCCTCTCCATATTCATACAAACCTTAAATTGGCAATAAAACCTCATTTATACTTAAAAAAATAGCTGCAGATAATATTTAGCATTCCTTATAGAAACATACTTATTGTTTATGGTGATATAATGACTTCATAGTATTCAACCCATGAAGCCCTACAACACATCTATTCTCTATGTGTTTGTATAGCCCGTATGAATTTGCACCATCATATAATTGGCTTACCTGACTTTGTTAGCTTAACTTACTCTATTTAAAGGCAATTGATTAATTTCCTGGTTAATTTGTTTTATAGGATTTATAGGCATGTGTAAATTAGCTTACATTGTTTACCTTTTAAAAGAATTTAGGTAAGTAATTTTGCAGAAGAATTAATATAATATGATGTTATACAGATTTATAACAGAAGGAAAATTTCAAACATACTCTATCAGCATGTAACCTATCTGAGCAGTGTGGTATGATAGGTAAAAACCTTGTTTCTAAAGAGGGGTTAAGGTTAAGCTTTATGTGATTAATGAAGATCTATTAGATTCAATTGTTTAATAATGTTTGCTATTAAACAGGGGCATTTTCTCATACTATAAGAGCTCAAAGATACACCTTAATTACCTATATCTATGTATAATATGTACGCATTTACAAAAAAAGTATATAAGTATTTATATCAGTTGTCTAGTACTTATAACACAAGCTCTGCTTAGCTTGGGACTAGATGGCATTGTGTGTTAGATCTCTAGAATATTTGTTATTATTATTATTATAGTTAGCACTAAGTCTTTCAATTTTGCAATAAAACATTGTTTTTACTTTGTAATATAAATATAAGCTAATGATATTTAAAGTCTTAAGAAATTTTAATGTTCTTGAAGTATTGTTATTTTACTGTGAGAGAGCCATGCTTCGGCATGAATGGGCTGGCTTGGCCGGTGTGTAACAGAGCTTGGGCTGTGTTTCACCAAGTGACGGAGGATACCGGAGGCCCATATCCCAACCCCTTCCCCCAAGGTCGGCAATGCACTTGTGACACCTCTGGTGTTGCAGGTGTCCATGGGCAGCGGTAATTGCTCACTATTCCACAAAAAAAAGAGTTTCTATCTGCTGTTAAAAAGATAACAAATCTAGCAAAGCAATTTTGAATATTTATATATCTACTCAATGGTAAGCTGCCTTCTTTCCTCTTTAAAACTCTTCATAAGAATGAAATAGTGACATACATACAAGACTAAGTTTTGTAGTGCTATTTGTAAACTATTTAAGAAATAAAAAAAAAATAATTTTTTCCCCGTAAAGAATAGTTACAAGTAGTCCATCTTAAACTAGTTACAGTGTTACATGTTCAATTTGGTGAATCTATGTGAGAGACCTGGTACCTGTACTAGGAGAACCTGTATGACAGATTTGATAAGTGATTAAGTGTTCTTGTTTACAAATTAGTTGCATTGATATATTAAAATATCACACAGCTATCATTCCAGGTAAATCAAACGTGATATGTTTACCTGAAAATGATAGTTGCGAGGCAAGTAAATGTGGCTAATTATGCATGTTTTCAAATAACTCAGTAGGTATGCAAAACTTTATGGTTTTGAGTTACAAAATAAAATAATCACAACCATAAAATACTCATTGCTTTAATGATTGTTTCACAGACATGGTCAGGTACGACAGAGAGTGCAGCAGCTTGTGGAGCAGGGGATGGTGCTGTTATAGTCTGGAGAATAGGTTGTGCAGCTCCTCTGCGGGTATTGAGGGCTCATACAAGTGAGGTGTGCTCGGTTGACTGGCCGAGGACACACCTGTTGAGTGCCAGCTGGGATACAACTGTTAAATTGGTAATTCATTAGAAATTGGTAGACATTATGAAAGAGCTAAATAAATTAGTTCTACCAGTGGTGCAGTGGTAGTTTATGTGACTTGTGTATTGTGCTTGAGGTTTATGGGTTTGACTCCCGGGTTGGACCAAATGTTTGTATGATCTGCAAATATTTATTTGGACTGTGGGGGAACGGGTATCATGTTCCACCCAACACAAAGGGAGGATCCTCCGACCAGGCGAGGTGATCATGCTTGGCGGGCTACTGCCCAACAGTTGATGTTGGGATGTTGTATATATGCTAATCGGCGCGAGAACTATTTATTTCGCGATTCAGTCTTTGTAGTTACTCCGTGTAGTGCGTTACTTCGTAGTTCAATGTATCTTCGGTAGATGGCGCTGTAGTATGTTATGTGGAAGTCGCCACATCACTCCCCTCCAAGACTGGAGGTCGATATCTCATGAGTCAGCTGTCTGTGCTCTGTTGCGGAGCTTGCCAGTGCCAGGAGTGAGTAGTTCCAGTGAGTCGGAACTGAGTGCCGCAAGTTCCAGTGAGTCGGAACTGAATGCCGCTAGTCCCAGTGAGTCGGGGCTGAAGTCCGCTGATCCCAGTGAGTCGGAATCGCAAGCGGTGCGCGGTGCTGCGGTGAGGTCCCCAGTGAGTCGGGGCGATTGCTGCGTAGTGGCTGGCTGCTGCGTAGACGGGAGAGATGTGCTCTGCTTACATGGACCGTAGGTGCAGTGTGCTGTGCCTAGACGCTGATGAGGCCGTAGGGGTAACCAGGCTGGAGCGGTCGCATCCTGCGTGTGGTGTATCCCTGTTGAGGCCGAAGTTGCTGGCTGGCTGAGACTTGCTGTGGGAGTGAACATGATGGTGCTGCGGCTTGAAGGCTGCTTCCAATCACGTCGGGGTCACCACTGTGGGGGAACGGGTATCATGTTCCACCCAACACAAAGGGAGGATCCTCCGACCAGGCGAGGTGATCATGCTTGGCGGGCTACTGCCCAACAGTTGATGTTGGGATGTTGTATATATGCTAATCGGCGCGAGAACTATGTATTTCGCGATTCAGTCTTTGTAGTTACTCCGTGTAGTGCGTTACTTCGTAGTTCAGTGTATCTTCGGTAGATGGCGCTGTAGTATGTTATGTGGAAGTCGCCACAGGACTATGAGTGTTTTCTATATACGTATGTATTCATAAAATCTATGTATAGCATAATATGTATTAGCATCATTTGTCCAGTACCGCTAGATGGCGTTGAGTCTGATGTCCGACATTGCTATTATTATTATTAAATATTATTATTAAAATAGGAGTGCCTGAACTAGGGTAAACCTGTAGAATTTATTAATTGTAACAATATTTATAAATAAACATGTTAACATAAAAGACTTATCTTGAAAAATAGAAGAAATATAAATGAAACGAAATGTTGTAATCTTTGTATTAATTTTATCAGGATTACAGGATTTACTATAATAAATTATGTGTATTGTATCTTTCAATTGCTTATAAGGCGATAACATTTGTATTACATGTATGTAAAATCTACAGACAAAAGTAATATTTATTATCTACTGAAGCACACATATGAGTATTTGATGTTTGAATGGCTTCATTTTTTTTAATGTTTTAATCTATGTTAGCCTTTTTACATGTTCGCCTATGTGGTAAATACTTTTTCATAAATTAGGAGTGCTAGAAACAATTTCATTGCATAAATTCATCAATGAATTAATTTTGTTTTTTTGAGGTATTTTACCCTACGTTTTTTTTTTCATTTTTAAGGGATTATAGTATCGTAAGGGTAACAAGTAGCGCCATCTATCAGAAATTTTGTATAAAAAATAAGTAAAAATAAAATGAGTTTATATTCGTAGATTTCAACTGAAATTATTCGATATAAAAAGTTAGATGGTATGTTATAAGGTGTCGGATGACTTGAAAGACGTGGGGAGCCGTTAGATTGTGGTAGCACAGACGTTGGGCAAGACTTTTATCTAGCAGGGGACGTTTTTCGGCTGAGATAAATAAATAAATAAATAAATAAAGTTATAACTCTTCTGTTATAGTGGGACCCCGAGTCGGAAGCATGCCTTAGCACTTTCGTGGGTCATTCTCAACTGGTTTATACAGCTGCATTCTCACCTCACTCGCCGGCTACTTTTGCGTCTGTATCTGGTGATGGGCATCTGAAACTGTGGACGTGTAACGAGCCGTCGAGGCCAGCTGCTGTAGTCAAGGCTCACGATGCTGAGGTAATTTAATTTTTAAGTTATTGGTTTAGAGTTCATATTCTCAATAATGATTTCTACAAAAAAAATGTTAGTTGTAAAATGTATATAATTTACAATTAACATTTTGTTGTACTTGTATATTACAATCCCATATTTCCCACAAAAATCGTAGAAAGTTAGTATTATATTCAAATCCTTTGATTATTGTACAAAATTTGTACGATTTGCTAATATTTGTCTTTTTAGATATTTTTATGTCCATCAGGGAATCTAGCTTTCACAGTACAAGCCTTACTTAATTTGGAACTGGATGGCGTTGTGTCAGATTTCTGAAAAAATAAACTCATAAAATCTTTTTCTCTGTTTCTTTATAGACTAACTTTAATTTCACCAGAGCCTTGCTTTTCTATATCTGGTCTGAAGGCAGAATTTCTTATTAACTATTACTGATTTATTTTGTGTGCTAGGTGCTGTCGTGTGATTGGAGTCGAACGGAAACTCACGCGCTGGCCACCGCTGGTTCCGACGGGCTCGTGCGAGGTTGGGATCTGAGGAGACTCACGTCACCTATGTTTACTCTTAAAGGTAAATTGTCTATTGTGTATGTATGCTTTTTGAACTTTTGGGTATAATAAGCTTCTGTTAAAAAAAATAAAACTTTGTATTTCTCACCAAAAAAAGAAATACATGATTAATGTAAATAGGACAGTGATATGTAAAAGGTGTGAAGGTATTTTTAATAAATAAAATGTATCGAGAATTATGTCTATTCTATTCTATTCTATGTTCTATTCATTTCTTTTTTTTCTTGATTTAGTAGAACTATTTGCCATTAATTAACGTATTGCTTATTTATTTTCTCCCGAAATGTATATTACATTCCATTTCTCTATTTAAAGTGCTAATAATATGAAAGTTATCAATATACTGACAGATTGTCATTACCTCGCCTGGTCACACACCAGCCCCTTCCCAATACCCGTTCCCTCATTACAGTACAAGCCCTGCTTAGTTTGAACCTAGATGGCGTTGTATGTCAGATGTTGGATTATTAGCTAACTGCCTCGGTGGTGCAGTGGTAGCATATGCGACTGCTGCGGTTGAGGTCTGCGGTTCGATTCCTGGGTTGGACCAAATGTTTGGACGATTTGATTTGTATGTTTTTATTTATATAGCTAATATGTATATATTTACGAAACAAGTAAATATGTGTTTATATCAGTTGTCTAGTAGCAATATTTATTTATTATTTTGTTTAAACACTTACTTGAAGGGTTATAATTTTAATGGTAATTTGTTTTAGGCTGTGAATGTGCAGTGAGAAGGGTTCAGTTCTCTCCGCACGCTCCATCGATCATAGCTGCTGGGTCGTATGACTTCACTACCAGGTATAAATCGATTCTATTATAACATAGTTAAGAATAATGACATATTTTCTTATGTACACTTTACCAGGCTAGGTAAGTGACTTTACTCTGCCCTGATGGAAAGTATGAGCGAAATCCAAGAACGGTGGTGACTGTACTCATTGCGAATGCAGACAATGCAACAATGCAGAATGGTGACCCACACAATGGTGGCCTATGATGGCTTCTGTATCATTGGGCCTCTGGTCTCGCACTCACCAACGTAACATCTACCGTGGGAGAGCTATGCTTCGGCATGAATGGGTCGGCTCGACCGGAGTGATACCACGGCCTCACAGAAAACCGGTGTGAAATAGCGTTTGCGCTGTGTTTCACCGAGTGAGTGAGGATACCGGAGGCCCATACCCCAACCCCTCCCCCATCTCCTTTCCCATCTCCCAAAGGTCGGCAACGCACTTGTGACGCCTTTGGTGTTGCGGGTGTCCATGGGCGGCGGTAATCGCTTACCATCAGGTGATACGTCTGCTCATTTGCCCACTATTCAATAAAAAAAAAAACATGCTACTCGTTCGTACTGATCTCAGCGTGGCTCTCTCAATCTCTAGTAGATAGCAGAGCCTAGGTTTGTTCTTGATTGATCTTGTTCTATGTCTCTACATAGAACAAGATGTTTTGCAATTTTAGTTTCAACATTTGACTGCACGTTAAGCAAAGTGGTTTAGGCGATCATCTAGCCACTTTTTTTTTTATTAACGTAAACAACATTTTACATATGACAATAAACTAAATACTCGCCAATCTGTTAAGCTTGGTGGTTTATTGCCCTGAGTGCTGTGGGTTCGATCCTCATGTAGGAAAGAACTTTGTTTGTTAGACACAATAAAGTGCTCGTATCATCGTATTTGATTTAAATTAGTCGTATTGTATGTTTCGTAATTCAAAAAATAAAAAAAAAATATTTATGTCTCCAAAGACGCAAGGTATATTCCTAGTGAGAGAATCGACGTTATATCTTAATATATATAAATCTCGTGTCACAATGTTTGTCCTCAATGGACTCCTAAACCACTTAACCGATTATAATAAAATTCGCACACCATGTGCAGTTCGATCCAACTTGAGAGATAGGATAGTTTAAATCTCAAATTATAGTCGCAATTTTAATTTATTGCTAATTGTCTGTTATTATTTGACAGTCACAATTATCTGTTAACTCAAAATGATTCTAACAGATGTCGATACCTTTCGACTGGGTTGAGTAAGTAATCAATAGATGGCGCTGCTATGGTAAATCTATAGGCTATATTTTATTTTGGAAAAAAATAGGGTTCCGTAAGATATTGGGGTTTTTCGGACAAAAGGTGTAAAAAATCAACCCTATACGGGGGAAAATTTTTCGCTACGGGCAATAAAAGACGCAAACGAGGTTGCGTCGGTCAGCTAGTAATTATATAGAGAGAGCACTGATTTCAAAGGTTGTTCCAATTTTACCGAGATTATTAATTGTTTAACTCGCGTAAATACTATTTACACACAAAAACAGACCTCAAAACATCGATTTATAAATGCCGCGGTTAACCAGTCGCCCGAAAATTACAATCTAAATTATTTTCCAGGATTTGGGACTTGAAACGTGGATGCGAACCTCTAGAGACGATCCGTCATCATTCGGAGTTCACGTATGGCTTGGACTGGAACGCGTTGAGGCCACACCAGATTGCAGACTGCGGTTGGGACTCATTAGTCCACGTGTTTACTCCTAGATCGCTCGCTTGAGAGAAATTTATTAAAGTAAGTACGTCTTAATTAATTAGACCTAGTTGTAAAAAAATTGCGTCTTTTCGCACTACTCTCAACTATCTCAACAAATTATTATACGCATGATTCATAATCGCCTTCGTTATAGGTACTACTTTAATCTATTTAGAATAATTAGGTACTGTCGTGCCACGGAGAACACGTAAAGCCATCGGTCCTGCGCATTTTTTTTTTTGAATAAGGGCAAACGAGCAGACGCATCACCTGATGGTAAGCGATTACCGCCGCCCATGGACACCCGCAACACCAAAAGCGTCACAAGTGCGTTGCCGACCTTTGGGGGATGGGGAGAGGGAATGGGGGGAGGGGTTGGGGTATGGGCCTCTGGTATCCTCACTCACTCGGTGAAACACAGCGCAAGCGCTATTTCACACCGGTTTTTTGAGAGGCCGTGGTATCACTCCGGTCGAGTCGGCCCATTCATGCTGAAGCGTGGCTCTCCCACGGAAAAAATCTCCTGATCCGCCTGATCTCTTCCCGGTCGTGTCGGATATGATTATGAGAGTGACGGTACAGTGAGCGTACCTGTGTTTGAGCACATACTTGTGCACTTTATCTCCAGCGTAGTTGACTGGTCTACAATACATCATACGAGTACATCATCATCATTATTATTTAGATCTTAGTGTCCAATTAATAACCTTAAGTACAGCGTATTATAATGATCCTTTTGGTTTCAGGATTCTCTGGATTTCTCTGGATCGTCTGTGATTTGAATCAAGCTGTGAGAATGGAACTATCGTGCCAAATCACAATAGTGTTTATTACAAAGGCATCAGGGTCATTATCGCTTGGAGCGTGTCGGTGCAGGTATTGGTGTTAACAGGGAACATGGTGAATGTAAATTATTGTATGTAAAATGTAATCATAGATATAGTTTGTCTGGTTCGTTGAGGTGTACCATTAAAAAAAATGGCTTTACATTTCATGTTTGTTCACAAAATCTTTCAATAGAACGTGACGATATCGTGTAGTACTTGGGTTGTGTAGGTCTGACAACAGTTTATCTGCATAAAATATATCTGTACTAATAATAAAGCTGAAGAGTTTGTTTGTTTGAACGCGCTAATCTCAGGAACCGCTGGTCCGATTTGAAAAATTCTTTCAGTGTTGGATAGTCCATTTATCGAGGAAGGCTATAGGCTATATATCATCACGCTAATACATAGGAGCGGAGCACAACGGACGTTCTCCATGCCACTCTACGAGAAGTGGGGTTCTCCATGCCACTCTCTATGTGAAGTGGGGTTCTCCATGCCACTCTCTATGCGAAGTGGGGTTCTCCATTCCACTTTATATGAGAAGTGGGGTTCTCCATGTCACTCTCTATGAGAAGTGAGGTTCTCCATTCCACTTTATATGAGAAGTGGGGTTCTCCATGTCACTCTCTATGAGAAGTGAGGTTCTCCATGCCACTCTCTATGAGAAGTGGGGTTCTCCATTCCACTTTATATGAGAAGTGGGGTTCTCCATGCCACTCTATGAGAAGTGAGGTTCTCCATGCCACTCTTTATGTGAAGTGGGGTTCTCCATGCCACTCTCTATGTGAAGTGGGGTTCTCCATGCCACTCTCTGTGAAGTGGGGTTCTCCATGCCACTCTCTGTGAAGTGGGGTTCTCTAGGTGTAAAAAAAATACTGCCGAATTGAGAACTCCTAATTTTTTTAAGTCGGTTAAAACAGAGTGATACACCTCCACGAACTAGACTACAATTTTAAAAATAAACTAATTGCTTATTCTATGAGAACATATTTAACTGTTTTCTTTCATAAGATGTCTGATTATTGCCAATTATTATGTAAACGAATGTTCATTTAGATAATTTTTGATAGTTCAATATTTAAGTACCTACTTCAAATCGGTATACGAATTATACGATGAATTATAATATCTAGTCAATGTACCTATATATTGCATTATCAAAACTAATCTAAATAGGTCTTAATTTCTTGTTTATTTAATTTTCGACTTTATTGGAACGTGTTAAAGTTTATAATTGTTTGTACTTACATTCCGTTTGTTACGTTTAGACATTATTTTTATGTATTTATTATTTTATTATTTATATTATCTACATAAGAACAATACGACTTTTTAATAAGATGTAATATAGTTTTAGTTTTTATACAAATACTATTTAGTATTAATGTGTATATCAACTAGTGGGTTATAAGTATTATAATATCTTTAATTATCTACAGAAATAAATATAATTAAAGTGTTTGTTTGTAATTTTAATTAGGTTTTTCTCTATATGTATATCTATACTAATATTATAAAGAGGAAAACTTTGTTTGTATGTTTGTTTGTTTGTAATGAATAGGCTCAAAAACTACTAGACCGATTTTAAAAATTCTTTCACCATTCCAAAGCTACATTATCCACGAGTAACATAGGCTATATTTTATTTGGGAAAAAAATAGGGTTCCGTAAGATATTGGGGTTTTTCGGACACAAGGTGTAAAAAATCAACCAGAAAAGTTACTTGTTTTGCGTACGCCGCGTAAACTATAAAAGATAGAACCATAAAATGTTCTAATTAATCGTAGATCTTATAAATATCTACAAAAAAGTCCACGACACACTATACGGGGGAAAATTTTTCGCTACGGGCAATAAAAGACGCAAACGAGGTTGCGTCGGTCAGCTAGTAGTATATAAAAGTATATACGGTACTCACATCACCAATTTCTAGAACGGCTGGACCGATTTTGGCGGGGACCAATTTCACTGGCAGATAGCTTATGCTATTGGTTTTCCCGGACTTTTTCTGTACTTAGCCTCTTGATTGGGCCATTGTACTAGCTTATGATATATAAAGAGTGACTTAAGCTATTTATTTTTGACGATGTCACTCGCATCTATTGATGTAAAGGTACAACAACATCACCGAGTAACACCGCGGGCCCAGCTAGCTATCTGTACACAGCCTATAAAATGAAACCTAGTATTTGCTGATTAGTTTCATAATTCTGACAGTAGTCGACTGTATAAATTAATTAGTTATCAAATTATTAATTGTGTCTGGTTAAAAGTTAATTAAAAAACTGAGTATTGATGTTGTTCGATGTGTCATCGAGTTGGCTACTCTTATCTAATGCATTACAAGTATAAAGTCGCGCTCACGGAATCAGCGGGTGCAAATAGCGAACTTCCAATGCACTAAATTAAATAGCCTCGATCGCATTTCACTCGCCATTCCGCTCCCGCTGATTTGGAGATCGCGGCCTAAGGACCAGTTTTACCACTTGCTGACAATAAACCTGCATCTGTTAAATAGTGTTGTGTGTATCAGATAATTATCTGAAACATTATAACTACGAGTCCGTGTCGGAAATTGCATCAGTCATGTGAACCACCAGGAGACCTTTTCAGGGGTATAAAACAATAACATTCAACACATGCCGTCACTTGTAAGCTGTCCAACTGAGTACAGATGAAGGGGAGGGGGGGTGGCATCCTCGATTTTTCTCCTTCGTCACATGATTTTTGTACGGAGTTGTGGAATAAAGGATTAGAAGAGGTATTGAAATTGTTTAGATCACATGACTGATAAATTTTCGACACGGGCCCGTGGTCGCATTATCAGAAACTGGTGAAAGTGATCCTCATTGTAAATACATTTTGTAAATTTTTGTATATTTAAAATCTTCATATATTCCGCAGTTGTAATCTTTGTATATTGTAGCTAGCTTTTGTTTGTATATAAATTGTAATGTAAAGATTTCAGATTACGTATCAAAAGCTAATCAAGAATAATACTCTGCTGAATTTAGTGTTAATTGAATCGCAAAATAATATTAAAAATAGTTGTCCAAAAATCCACTAGATGGCGTGTTACGTCTTATTGAATGCAAATTTCGAAAATAATCAACAGCAGTCAAAATTAAAGATATTCACAATAAAGTCTATAATCGAATGTTAACTTTAAAACCTTTTGCTACAAGTTTTTATCCTATCAAATAAAAGCAAATAACAATTAATCTTTTTTTTATTGCCCTGTCAAAATATTTAAGTTCCGAAATCGTTTGTTTAGTAGGTTATTGTCACATTGAAACAATTTACTAATTTTAAATAACACACACTGATTACATTCAGTTCTTAAATCACAACCGATAAACGAACTAAAAAGGTATATCTCAAGAGGAAAGTGCGGTCGGTAACTGTCTGATTGTCGGTAAAATGAATTGATAAAACTAGCTTCGTATCGATTAATCTATAAATACTGAAATGTACAAGTAAAGTAAATAAATTAAAGTAATAAATAGAACTTTAAACTTGATATATGCCTTCTTAAATTAAAAAATCACAAAACTAATACTAACAGAAAAAATGTATATCAGAGACATCTATGTCTGAGACCAGAAATGATTTCAGAACATTACAACTAGAGCCATCTATCTTCTCGGCTCAGCGACTGTCGACTATCTATGTTCAGTCTACGCATACGACCCTCGATAGCCGACAGAATGGTGTACACCGACTTGAGATGATCTTTATCGTTTTTACAAATGTCTGTCAAACACGTGGCTGGCGACAACATGCGGAGATGACTTCCTCCGCCTTGCTGAGTTCTCTTGACCGTCTGGCAGGCCAGGTTCTCTCTACCACTTGGCTTCATAGTACATATGGAAAGACGGGTATCTGGATTACCACCGACTTCGATCTCCTCTGGAGCTATCGTTAGATGCTTTGTCACTGTAAAATAACTGAGTTTCTTTATTTATGTGAAGTATAAATATTATGTGGCTGGCACCAGATATATGCGGACTATCCAAGACCGATATAGTTAGGCCCTCATTGGAGTAGAACTTCGTCCAGCAGTGGACGGTGCTGATTGAAATGTTGACAATTAATAATAATATAAAATTGATTAGATTTGTAGTCTGGAAGATATTTGCAATGTTGAATGTGATTTATGCGATTTATTTCGTCACAGGGTCATAATCGTGTTTGTAACAGGTAATCACTGTTTTGTTCTCAATCAACTCGATTAGTTATGTTTCAATCAATCTACAGCCTTTAGCAGTTCACTGGGACGTAGGCTTCTTCTAAGAAAGGAAGTTTTATGTTATATTTTTCGATAGTTTATTTAGTAAACGTAATTAAAACACATTTAACTGTGTCGACTTCCACATACAACACAACAGTAATCTACTACAGCGCCATCTATCGAAGGTACACTGAACTACGAAGTAACGCACTACACGGAGTAACTACAAATCCTGAATCGCGCAATAAATAGTTATATATACAACATCCCAACATTAACTGTTGGGCAGTGGCCCTTTGTGTTGGGTGGAACATGATACCCGTCCCCCACATAACTATTTATCGTAGCGTTTGCAGGAAAGCCTTAAATAGTTAAAATAAACTAACGATTGTCTTTCACTTTTCCCAACTGCTTACTTAGCAGTGTACTGTAATAGCGACATGACGTCACTAGGTTCGTCTTTAAGTGATCTTCTGACTCGTCTGCAATAATACAAAGTTCAGTTTGTACATATATCACAAATACATCGGTTTTCAAAGTGAAATTGAATGATATCCTAATATCCGTAAAGGAAAAATCACAGAAATCTGGTTGCCATACTAATTTCAAAGATCAAGACATTTCAGACCCAGAGATTTGAAACTTTTATTACTTTTTACATATATACATATTAAAACACCCCTGTGGAAATCGTAATCAGAACACTCACGACTCATTTCAAAGAATGGTAAAGGTAAAAATCTACACACGACAACCATTAGTGCAGTAGTATTAATCTATAATCATCAAAAAAATAAAATTGGAGTGTGTTTGTAATAAATTTGTCTGTCTGTCTGTCTGGAACGGTTGGCCCGATTTTGATGGGACTTTCACTAGCAGATAATTGATGTAATAAGGCTACGTAACTTAGGCTACTTTGGCCCGCAGTGCTACCCGCTGTTGTAAACGTACAACAATAAGACTCAGCTACTTTAGCTATAAATTTTATATCAACCTGAAAATCCTGAAATCAAGTAAAAGTATGAAGACTAATTATTTCTTAAAACAAGTAATGTCACGAGTAAAGAAATGCGTGGTTATTGTCAATTCATGTAAACGTTTTCTTTACCTGGTTTAATGGTGCCAGCTTCTAATTCTTTATTGTCTTCTGTGCTGTCTTGTTCTTTACAACCTTCGCTTTTCTTGGGATCTTCTATAATGGGAAGATCTTTTAATTGTTCTGTGTCAACCCCAGGCTGTTCGTTCCCGCAAACATTCGGAGACTTTTTTCCTCCACTTCCATCAGAAGCATTACTATGATTCTGTACATCTTCTATTTTACTTTGATTTAATTCTATAACTTTAATATATTCATATGTGTTTTGGCTACTGTTTTGTTGCATACTTTTCTTCCGGCTGTCTCTTTTATAAATCTTAATAAAATCTCTTGTCGCTTTCCCTTCTAGCGGAACATTATTTAAAGGAGTCCGTAATAAGTTTGATGAAGTCTGCGCAGTAGTGTTAATTCCTGTTTTCGTACCATTTATAGTAGGCTGGCGATGAATGCCTGTTGAAAATATTATTAGAATTAGGACCATTAAAATAAAGTGGTGTACCAAATGATATGGCGGAATGAAAATCGAAGGACCAAGTAATGTAAGCAAACTTATTGAAGCAAACAAGCTGCTAGGAGTTGATGATTAGAGAATTTGGAATATTTTAAAGAAAAAAGGTAGGCTTGAAGGTAATAGGCTTGTACGGATGAAAAATGGAAGAGATTAAAGAAGTCATGGTCAAAAATAACCCAAATTTCCATGTTTATATGATCTGCAACAATATGTTTTTTTTATTAAAAAGCATGTAAGTAATCAATCAGTCAACTCAGTTATCATAATACAAGCTCTGCTTAGTTTGAAGCTAGATGGCGTTGTGTGTAAAATGTCCAAAATATTTATATTCACCTCCATTGGGCGTCGCACTCGGACCTTTCTTTGTTGGTGTATTTCTGTCAGAAGCAGCCGGTGCGGGTACTGCAGTAGAATCTTTCACAGGCCGTTGGTCGTTGTCTTCATTAACAATAATTTTAGTAGTGTCGTACAGCGCTTTGTATACTAAAGAAAAATATCTGTCAAGTAGTTTCATCGTTATTTAGAACATTAAAATTTAAAATTATATAAATAAATGTAAAAATATTTATTGTATTTACTAGTGACATAAGAATATCTAAGGCCGCGTTCTCGAAGTCATTGGATTGCGGAGCGGCGGCGGAGGCGGCGCGGGTTAAGGCGTTTTCAAAACCAGCAGGGCAGATTGCGCGGTGTTTGAGCGGTGTAACGTTAAGTTACGAGAAATTATACCTCATAAAATGTGGATTGATATGGAAGACATATGCCACAAAAAATGACTATTGATTTGAAATAACTAGTGAAATCGATCAATATTTGTTTTTATTTTGTTATATAATAACATCGGCTAAGTACATTAAACTATTTTACTAAAATCGTGCAGCCCAAACCTTATAACCTTAGAAAAATCGTGATTAGAAGTAGTTGCATACACAGTAATTTATTATAATTGACAAGGTATAGGGTATTAAGTTGCTATACTCATAAACTTCACAGAAAGCAAAATGAAGAAAAAACCATTAACCAAGCGTAATAAATAAATGAAATATAAAATATTCAATACCTATTAAATAAATTTGAAAAATCATAAAATTGACATAATTAAAAATCATTATTCACATTTGATTGCTATTTTAATCCATTCCCATCTGACACCGCTAGACCGATGCGCACCGCTCGTACGCACCTCATCCCCCGCTCCCGGTGCCGCTATGTTCGAGAACACTCCCTTAAAAGTCTATACATTTGAGCGTGCCGCACACCGCTCTCGCTGACTTCAAAAACGCGGTCTAATAAGCCCAATTATTAAAATGTACGTATTACAATAACAGTTAATGGTACAATATTTGTTTATACGTATGAAATTTTATAAGATAAACCTTGACTTTTTTTTTTTGTTTTAAAAGACAACTCCCACATTAGGAATAAACATCCTGTGTCGTGGGGGACTTTACAAACATACATGAAACGGACACAAAGAACATCCAGACTCGGGACAACAATTCGTGGATCACACAAAGTGTTGTAGGTACCGCGTGGGATTTGAACCCACGACACTTGGCGCAGTAGCAAGCGGCATGGCGACCGCTGACACCACTCGGCCAACCGTGCAGTCAAGTTTTCAAATGTGTATTGAAAGTTTCTCAAAGTACCTATTCGGTGGACTAAAAGACGTTACAATTTGATAAGACTCGTTGATAAATAATATCAACACACTATAACTACGAGTATTATAAGCGGAGCAGTGATCAGCAACATGAGTATTTAAAAGTAAATTGTAGAATGGACAGTGATCTTTAATAAGGGTAAATTGTTTGCGATAAAATACTCCTAGCTGTAAATATTTGTAGTTCAACTTTTATGAACGAAAAAATACATGTTACAGTATCGTCCCGAGGGTAACTTCTAAATCTCTATAAAACTTATAATGTACTTAGAAAGTTTGGCAAAAAAAAATACACGATGTTCACCCAATTTAAACAAGCCCAGGGGTAAATATCTTACGTAAACATTCTTTTGTTTAATAGTTTTTTAGCTTCATACTTTTTTTAACAGAAGGGTTATCTCATGGCAACTGATCACCTCGTGAGAAGTGAATTGCATTGAAAGACCTACTTTTCACGGTTTTCTATGAAGGCTCTACCCTCTTAGCTAAGATGTAAGCGTTTCGTGTCGATTTTCTTTCTATAATCGCAAATGCCACTATTCTTTAATAGGCTAATATTTTGTTTTGACCACGTGACTTAGCGATGAGACTCTTAATTGCCATACATTCGTTAGTTTTCTATTAACGTTTACGTTTGTAGAATGTCAATTTGGCTTGGGGATGGTAGCACATTGGTCGAGTCTGGCCCATAATGTGCCGAAACATGGCTACTCTTCCACGTAAATAGGAAAATATATTAGATATCTAAAACTAAACATTTATGTATACTAATATTATGAAGAGTAAAGTTTGTGAGAATGTAGGAGGTAACTTCTGTTTTTTTTATGAAATAGGGGGCAAACGAGCAAACGTTTCGCCTGATGATAGGCGATGTTGTCCATGGACACCAGAGGCAACACAAGTGCGTTTATGGAAAAGCGCACAAATGTGGGCTGCCAACCATCTAGATGATGGGGATGAAATACTATCGCGTAGGACGATGGCGAAAAGAGGCGGCAATGAGCGAATTTACTTCGATTGAATTTAATAATATTAACCAGAAAAGTGGTTACTGCGAGGCGCGATGTCCGACTTACACGTTGGCGTTAAAAAGTTATTCGCAATATAAAGAGAGATAAAATATCTTTCTGGAACAGTGTATGTGAAAGCACAAAGTCGTTGATTCGCTGCCAATGATGCGGCATTCTTCCAAATGTCGTTCATAAATCAACGGTTAAGTATGAGAAGGCGTATCTGGGATTACTCTAGCGAATCATAAAGAGAAAATAACATACAATTTTGGTACCCATTCGACACCAACCACCATTTATTGAGATAGATTTGCGGTTATGTCTTGTGTCGTGGAAATTTCATGCGGTAATAATTTGTAATTATTAGTAGGTGAGGGAATTCACCAGCATATTTTGACCAGTATATGAAACGGACAGAAAAATAACTGAAAACAAACTTCTGAGAACTTTTTAATATTGTGCAACCATTATATTGTGGAATGTTATAATGCGACTCAAATAGGAAAGTCAATGACCTTCATCTGTTAAATTTCCCTTTAAAAGTACGGTCTGCAACCTGCAAACCTTATTTGCATATCAATTTTTTTTTTATGGAAACGCAAACGCCCCCTAGGCAAACGAGCAGACGTATCACCTGATGGTAAGCGATTACCGCCGCCCATGGACACCCGCAGAACCAGAGGCGTCACAAGTGCGTTGCCGACCTTTGGGGGATGAGTATGGGGATGGGGGAGGGGGTTGGGCCTCCGGTATCCTCACTCACTCGGTGAAACACAGCGCAAGCGCTATTTCACACCGGACTTCTGTGAGGCCGTGGTAATACTCCGGTCGAGCCGAAGCGTGGCTCTCCCACGAAAGAGATAATGTTTTTTCAAGGGCCAAGGTGTTTAATAATGTTTTTTCAAAGTACATTTGACAGATAGAGGTCATTGACGTTCCTATTCTTATTTGAGTCGCAATGTACAATCCAGACTTCCATATTAATATTATAAATTCCAAAGTAGCTCGATCTGTTTATTTGTTACGATTTCACGTCAAAGCCATTATACAGATTTCAATGAAATTCGGCATAGATATACTTTTTAATCTTGAGGTTACACTTTACCGCGATAACCGACAAACATGAGGCGAAGCCGCAGCTAAAAACTAGTTTAATATTAGGTCTTTACCTATGAAATTGCCGTTTTGTATGCAATAAGTGAAAGTACTTATTTTTTCAAACTTTTTTATTTCTGTTATTCGAAGTAATCACCCATGGAATCGACGCATCTTTGCCAACGCATTGGCAGTTTATTGATGCCCTTCTTGTAAAAATCAGCTGGACGGGAGGCAACAAACTCTTCAAAGGCATTTTGTACTGCCTCTCGGGAATTGAATTTTTTACCCACTAAAAAGTTGTCTAAATTTTGGAAAAAGTAATAGTCGGTAGGTGCAAGGTCTGGTGAGTATGGCGGATGAGGGAGAGCTTCCAACCCCAGCTCTTGCAGCTTGGAGACTGTCTGTTGCGCAGTATGGGGTCGCGCGTTGTCGTGAAGGAGCAGTGGGGACGACCGATTGACCAAAGCTGGTTGCAGATGTGCAAGCTTCTCCATCATTCTCTCCAGTTCTTCACAGTACACATCTGCATTAATGCTCATGCCGTTTTGTAAAAAGCTGTGGTGAATCACACCCGCACTAGACCACCAAACAGTGACCATCACCTTTTTAGGGGTCATTTTTGGTTTAGGGCATTGCTTTGGTGCTGAACCAGGGTCTAACCAACTTGCTGAGCGCTTTCGATTGTCGAACAGAATCCATTTTTCGTCGCACGTAACTATTCGTTTCAAAATTCCTTCATTTCTTTGCCTGTTGAGCAGCGAAAGGCAGGTCTCGACGCGTACGTTGCGCTGGCGATCGTTAAGGTCGTGGAGCACCCATCTATCAAGCTTTTTTACCTTGCCAATTTGTCACAAATGGATCAATATTGTTTTGATGCTTACATTAAAAGCTGCTGCTAGCTCAGCTGTAGATTGAGTTTCGTCAGCTTCCACAATCGCCTTTAATTCATTATTGTTAACCGAAGTCTCCGGACGACCACGAGCTTCATTTTTCAAGTCAAAATTTCCAGAACGGAACCGGGAAAACCAATAAAGGGTTGTGCGTTCGTTTGTACAGTTCTCTCCATAAACGTTTTTGATGTTACGTGCCGTTTGTGTCGCGTTGGTGCCACGACGGAACTCATATATAATTACACGAATTTTTAAAGTATCCATTATGACGAAAAATGTTCAAATGTAATGAAAATACAACGCTAATCAAAAAACAAAAGACTGAGTTTGTAAATAGAATGTCATGGTTTTAAAACAAAATTAATTTGAATTTAGGATACAGAGCCATTACAAACTTTTTTTTATTTGAAATGACCAGTACTGAAGAAACGCAATTTCATAGGTAAAGACCTATTGTTACGAGCTGGGTATTGACCAAACTAAAGTAGTCGATTAATTACCAAAAATAACACAATATTTATTAATAACACTTGTTACAATAAGAAATCACTAAATCACTTGTTAGTCGCACTAGAAGATCTCTTCGATGTTTATCCGCTGTATCGTGAAACAATACTGTCCCTACGGCCAACACGTTCCGCTTTTATATGGCCGTGGAAATTACTCGAAACTACGAAAATATTCGATCGATGTCTCTAGGCTAAATAGATTACTCTAGAGCTGCTTGTAGCGCCACCTAGCGTCGAGTAATCGTCATAATGCACACCGTTGCGCGCTTTCCGACACTAGATGGCGTTGTCCTCGACAGTTCTCGATTCTTCTAGTGGACACTAGATTCATCTGGTTATGGCGCAACACTGCCCCCTCCTAAGACATGCTCGTCCCGAGCATTATCGGTTCCATAGTATCGCGCCAGTCGATCTACATGAACTATCTTTGGGGCGCCTCTTGGACACTTCTGTATCCGGTAGGTAACATCATTGATTTTAGTGACTACCCGGTATGGCCCATCCCATTTTGCTTGTAGCTTCGGAGATCTCCCTTTACTGCGAACTGGATTATGTAGCCATACTAGCGAACACTCTTCGAAGCCCTTATTATTCGCTTTCCGGTCATAACGGGTTTTTATCTTTTCAGACATTTGTTGGCCCGATTGTCTGACATGCTCATAAATGTAATTCATCTTGTTCCGCAAGTCATTCGCGTACTCCGTTATACTTCGCGGGGTATCAGGGGGTATTCCAGTGATCAAGTCTGCGGGCAACCGTAGTTCTCTTCCGAAGTTTGCAAAAGCTGGTGTTACGGAAGTACATTCGTGGACTGCACTTCGGTATGACAGAAGAAACGGTTGGATGTGTTTGTCCCAATCTTTTTGCTTACTTTCAACTACTTTTGCCAGATACCTCTCTAGTGTTTGGTTAAATCGTTCCACCATTCCGTCCGATTGTGGGTGGTAAGAGGTGGTTCTGGTTTTGTGAGCACCCATCACTCGACACACTTCTTGAAATATTTGAGACTCAAAATTTCTTCCTTGGTCACTGTGGATTTCTAAAGGCACTCCAAAACGACAGAAGACTTCGTGCACTAATTTATCTGCAACTGTTGATGCCTCTTGGTTGGGAATGGCAAAGACTTCTGGCCACTTAGTGAAGTAATCCATTACGACCATGAAGTACTTGTTTCCGCTTTCACTTTCAGGAAACGGTCCCGCTACGTCTATTGCAATTCTTTCCCAGGGTGCACCAACATTGTACAATTTCAATGCGCCTCTGCTACGTGTATGAGGTCCCTTCACGGCCGCACAACTGGTACACTTGCGACACCAGTCCTCAACATCATCACGACAATGAATCCAGTAGAATCTTTCCCTTATCTTTAACAATGTCTTCTTAACTCCCATATGACCTCCTGAACATTCGTTATGGTAGAGCTGCAGGACCACTGGTATCTTAGCTTTAGGAACAATCATTTGCAGATGACAGCAGTCTCCTCGAGTGTTTTCCCATTTACGGCACAAGACTCCATCCTGGATGACTAGACTATCCCATTGAGCCCAATAACTCTTCGCGGTTGAACTCAGCGATGCGACTTCGCTCCAGTGTGGCTTAGGAGTCTCAGCTTTAATCCACTCGAAAAGTGGTTTGAGATCTGCATCCTCTTGCTGTGCTTGCTGTAGGCTTTCCTTCCATTCGTTGCTAAGGTCCGTCTTTATCGTCCTTATAGGAACAGCTTCCTTTACTTCTTGCTTGCAGTCTTCAAGGCAAGGTCTTCTTGCTAATGCGTCTGCGTTACCGTGAGACTTTCCACTGCGATGTCGGGCAGTACTATCAACCGCCTTATTCTCCTGAAACTGCTCGTATTCTCTTCTTATGCTTCGCTTAGGACAGTTGGACCGAAGGTGACCTTTTTCACCACAGGCGTAGCATCTAGGGCTGTACCTATTAAATCGGTTCCGCACCGGTGATACCACATCCTCCCGGACCCGATGAGACCGATGGTCTTGTCTCACAGCTTTCACCTCCAAAGCATGGGCCAGAGCGTCCTTGAGAGTTTCATGGTGCTCAAGTCTCACAGCAGCTCTGCCCTGCTGTTGTCGGTTAGTACTAACAACCGACTTATTCTCCTGAAACCGCTCGTATTCTCTTCCTATGCTTTGTTTAAGGCAGTTGGACCGAAGGTGACCTTTTTCACCACAGGCGTAACATCTAGGGCTGTAACCGTTAAATCGGTCCCGCACAGGTGATGCCACAACCTCCCGGACCCGATGAAACCGATGGTCTTGTCTCACAACTTCCACCTCCAAAGCATGGGCCAGAGCGTCCTTGAGAGTTTCATGGTGCCCAAGTCTCACAGCAGCTCTAACTTCGAGGTCACGAATGCCATCGGTGAAAGCCTGAACCAGATTTCCGTCAACGAGCGCAGGTGCAGACTGGTATGCCTTACGGACCAGTTTCTCAACTTCCAGAGCCCACTGTTGCAAGGTTTCACCGATGCGTTGGGCACGATCCTTCAGCTGCGCACGAAACACGTGCTCCAGATGAGCGTCACCATATCTTGCCTCCAATGCCTCCAGCAGTCGCTCATAGGTAACCTCCTTATCGAGGGCTTCGAGGACGGTTAGAGCCTGGTCTCGAAGACCCAAGGTGAGCGCGGTCATAGCCTGATCCTTAGTCCAGCCGTTCACCTTCATAACAGCCTCAAACTGAATCTTGTAGGCTGACCACGAAGATGTTCCATCAAACGGCGGTACTTTGAACCCCCGCACCGAAGGAGCAGCAGTTACTGTAGTCGCCACTCCGTCTGCAACTTTAAGGTTTCCTAAGGCCTTCTTCACGTCAGCAATCTGAGTTTCGGCCTCAGTGATACGGTTCTCGTGTTGAAGAACCTGATCCTTCACTACCTTGATTTCTTTGCCGAAAGTCTCATGAATGCCTTTTAACAAGAGCATCTGTTCTTCCTGGCGGCGGGCCTGTTCCTCCTTGTCCCGCTGCAGCTGCTCTTCCAAGCGGCGGGCCTGCTCCTCCTGGCGGCGGGCCTGCTCCTCCTGGCGGCGGGCCTGCTCCTCCTTGTCCCGCTGCAGCTGCTCTTCCAAGCGGCGAGCCTGCTCCTGGAGCATCGCCATTAGGGCCGTGATATCTGGAGCTGCTGCCGATGCCGACGTGGACGGCGTGGTTTCCATGACTGGCTGCTGATCTTCCGATGTAGGCAGTTGTGCACTTCCAAATCGCCTCTGATCAGCCTCTTGCTGGCGCTGACTCCTGGTTCGGATACCTTCCGTGTCCTCTTTTGGTAATACCGGCATACTTTAATCCCACTTCTGACACCAAATTGTTACGAGCTGGGTATTGACCAAATTAAAGTAGTCGATTAATTACCAAAAATAACACAATATTTATTAATAACACTTGTTACAATAAGAAATCACTAAATCACTTGTTAGTCGCACTAGAAGATCTCTTCGATGTTTATCCGCTGTATCGTGAAACAATACTGTCCCTACGGCCAACACGTTCCGCTTTTATATGGCCGTGGAAATTACTCGAAACTACGAAAATATTCGATCGATGTCTCTAGGCTAAATAGATTACTCTAGAGCTGCTTGTAGCGCCATCTAGCGTCGAGTAATCGTCATAATGCACACCGTTGCGCGCTTTCCGACACTAGATGGCGTTGTCCTCGACAGTTCTCGATTCTTCTAGTGGACACTAGATTCATCTGGTTATGGCGCAACACTATTATAAATGAAACAAAACTAGAGGACTACCAATTTTTCAAACGTGAAAATTTAAACATAAGAGTAAAAGAGTACTTACCTCTTGGAGTCAAAACAGTTCCTATAACACTTGATTTCTTCTTACTAAAATGATCCGAAATGGGTAACATTCCAAAGAAAGGTGTTAACACTCCCACATCGCAGCGTTCGACTAATGTTTCTATTGGCACCATACCCACTTCTGAAATAGTCACATTTCAAAGATTTTACGTATTACATTGATTGAAAATGTTTGTTGGAAATTGAGATTATTATGCCAGTTGATGTAATTTTTTAGGGTTCCGTACCTAAAAAGGAAAAAACGGAACCCATAAAGGATTACTTTGTTGTCCGTCTGTCAAGGAACGCGTGAAGGTATCAAGCTGAAATTCATATCAAATACTCGGGTCTACTGTTCCTTGGAGCTGTGAAAAATCAAAATTGCAATCAAAAGATACAGACGTTTAAGTTGCAAATTTTTGACACTCGCGAGGGAATCAAAACCTACAGGGTACTTCCCGAGAACTTAGAATCTTGAAATTTGGTACGAAGCAACGTTTTGTAGCACAGATAACGGAAAAATTGCGACAAGCATTAATTTTTAGTTACATCATATAAATAAACCTTTTATGCTGCAAATTTTCGATACTCGCTCTCGAAGGGAATAAAAATCGGTGCGCGAGTTCGACTCGCACTTGGCCGGTTTTTTATTCTAGGCTTTCTACAGTGCTTTGAAAAACATAACTCAGCTCTCATTTAATATAAGGTATACTATCGGTTCTAGAATATGGATTAAATATTTAAATGTTTTTTTAATCCAACTATTGCGAAGTCGAAGTATATATATAAACGATTAAACGACTAAACCGATTTTAATGAATGAGGTGCCAATAGATTCACAATAATGGCCCTTGTGACATGGGCTACTAATTTCGAAAGCTTTTACGTAGCTTGTCAGTTAAAGATTTTTGAAGTGAAAACTTCTTTAGCGGCGCTGTGTACTTTTTTGGAATGGGTAAAAATGTATAAACTCGCGTCAGGTCACGTGACTTGATCGAAAATTCGTAAGACGGATGGAGAGAGGACAGGCGGCGCAGGGCGCTTGCGCGAATGTTCGTGTGTGTATGTAATATAAATTATCATGTTTGTGTACGATAGCGCAATAAATGAATATTGTATTCCACCACATAAATAATAGTACTTTTATACTGATAATGAAAGCAATTCGTACAAAATTATTCCCTAACCATTCCAAAATATCAAAAATGCACAACGTTAACATTCAAGTTTTCACTTCTGCCGGCACTCCCGGAGTGCAACCCGTCGATTTTTTTATTAGGCTATGCTAACTTGATACTTGAAATAAGTGGGAAATATTTTAAGTCGCAGTCGTTTGCCCACTGTGACTGTGTCACATAGGTCGATAAAACACGTAGTGAGTAACCGAAAGGAAACCGGTATAAATTTGTCAGACATTTTACGCCTCATTAGTTGATAAGATTGGCTATTTCTGAACGTGAGAGTTGTTGATATGTTGCAATTAGCGCTAATTGTTTTTAAGAGAGTATAGCCATTATTTAGACGTATTGAGGAGTGTAAGCCATAGAAAGATCAATGTCGAATACCTTCAATTATCAAAACGTCTAACTATGTATCTCACTCAATGAATGGCTAAGATCCTTCACGATACATAATGTTCATCAGCAAGCAACTGTCTCTAACATACAAAGTAATACGTCTTGTCTGTTAAATTGTATGTTGTAACTGTCCCATAACAAAGTGCTGTAACTGTGCGATAACTTACGTGGTGCTCCTGTTTGTACTTCGACATTGGAGGACTCCTTGTGCACTACACATGTAGCATTTCCATACACAAATTTGCAGGCTGAAATACAAATTATAACTAAAGATTTTTTAGTGTCTTATATGTCCACAATCTTTAAGCTTTATACTGGAATATAAATATGCTTACTAGCACTTAACGTGAGTGTGGTGAAATTAAATATATTTAAAAATAAATTTATTTCAATATATTTTTAGGAAATAATTACCTATTTGTAACTTAGTAAGCTAACGTAAGCTTGAGGTCTCGGGTTCGATTCCCGGGTCGGACCAAATGTTTGTATGATCTGCAAATATTTGTTTCGGAGTTTGGGTGTTTTCTATGTATAATATGTATGTATTTACAAAAAAAAAGTATATAAGTATTTATATCAGTTGTCTAGTACCCATAACACAAGCTCTGCTTAGCTTGGGACTAGATGGCGTTGTGTGTTAGATGTCCGGAATATTTATTTATTATTTATTTATTAGTTACTTTACAGAGAAGCAGCAAATTGATTTGCTAGTTCAATCGGTTTCACCTGAATATAGTTTTTTACGAAGCGACGGAGTACTGAATTCGAAGGTTATCAGTATATTTGAGGGCACTGACTTACCAATAACGATTGCCATAGGTGTTCATGACAACCGGGACCAAAGGCTTAACGTACTTTCCGAGGCATGGGCGGGTCACACCACCAAACACCACAAATTTCACTATTGCAGAGTTTTTTAGATGCATATTTAATAAAAAAAAACATTACAATATATATATATAATGATAAGATATAATTTATCAAACCTCATATAACGGCTAGAATGTATGTAATTGTCGCGAAGACATTCTTGAAGTTATTCATCAAGTGAAATAACTTTGCGGGTGTAAAGTATTTCTTGGCAGTTAGTCCTCTAATATATTAACAGGACAATTTAGTGTTTAATTATATCCTAGTTAGTGATGAAAGTTTACAGAAGGCTACAAAATCTAATAATTATGTTTCAAAATGTATGAGGTCTTAAAGCAGGAATTATTAGGCAAAAGGCTTACGTGTATGAGGTGTTTTCCCGGAATTCAGAACATAATTACATGCCGTACACGTCGGAAGGATACATTTTGAAGTCAGAACACTCGCCGATCTACGTTGAAATATTGGATCTGAATTTGTACCTGGCAACGTCACACATCTTAATGGCAAGGTATAAATAAAAAAATGTATTTGGCACAAAAATTGTACGCTATCAAGACGATACTACAATTATAGGTAATTTGATATTGATATAAATGAATTTGATTGTTGAATAGTAATTTTATACTGCATAATAAGAATAGGTAAAGGACTGTGGTAATAGGCCGGCTTGACCTGGATCTGTGACTGAGTAAGTGAGGATACCGGAGGCCCATACCCCATCCCCCAAAGGCCACACAAGGCAACGCACTTGCGACGCCTCTGGTGTTGCGGGTATTCATGAGCAGCGGTATTCGCTCACCACCAGGCGATACTTCTACTTGTTTGCCGCCTATTCCATAAAAAAGAACAAATTTAAACTTGAATTTACAAATGACATAGACCAAATTTAAGAATTTACAAAACTCATAACGTGAAAACAGATCATTGAAAGTTGGAATAAAGTTTGACAATACCATTAGGTATATTAATTACTAGCTGACCCACGCAACCTTGTTTGCGTCTTATATTGCCCGTAGCGTGAAAATTTTTCCTCGTTTTTGAAACATACTTCATTGGTACTTCGCTCCTATTAGTAGTAGCGTGATGATATATAGCCTATAATCTTCCTCGATAAATGGACTATCCAACACTGAAATATTTTTTTCAAATCGTACAACGGTTCCTGAGATAAGCGAGTTTGTTTGAACGCGCCAATCTCAGGAACCGCTGGTTCAAACAAACAAACAAACTCTTCAGCTTTATTATTAGTATAGATAGGAAATGTAAAAGTCTCCAATGACTATACACCTAAAAAAAGTTAAAACTGTGACCCGACTACGTAAAAAGGGGCGTAAAACAGGACGAAACAAGAAAATAATTCAGACAGAAATTTAGAAATGGATAGGTACTAACAACATAGTTTAACAAACACGCTTTCAAAAGTCGGTTAAAGACAAATGGAAATACGGATGTAACTAATAAAATCGTGTCAAAATAGTTAATGTAGAGCCGTGGTTATAGGGATGCCAGGAACACCTCCATAACCAACATACTTCGTGTGCGAATGCAGTTCGATCTAAATTGTACATTTTCATGTGTGAAAACATTATTATTATTTAGCTACGACAATGAGGAAGTACGTTACAAAAATGCATGAAAATGTTATGCTCTTGCTAAGTTTTCGTCGTCAGCAAACCGCAATCAATTGCCTAAATAAAGAGCCATCATGTTAATTTTTTACTTAGAATTTATAGTAATAATGCTTCTACTACAATCACAAATTTGTTTATTTACCTATGCCCGTTTCATGAACAGTTGGGACTGCCTGATGCTCAAATTCCTTCTTGTTTCTTGTTATTGCTTCATCTAGAAAAGGAATTGGTAATGTTTTATAAATATATCTTTTAAATGTCGCATTTAAAATAGATCTTAAGAAAAAAAAATTGGTAGTGTACCTGATGTAACTGCATCTACCATTAGCGTTTGATACGTCGGTCCTAGCTGGTGGTCTTTATCGTAGCTTTGATTACACTTTTGTAATGGTAGTACGTCAGCTAGACTATCGTTTATCACCAGGTTCTTTATTTCAGATGGTACTGCAGTCAAATAATAATTATAAATGAGAAAGAAATGTAGTCTGATTTACGTCTACACTTTTATTTCATTTATTATCTGTATTTGTAATCAATTAATGCGGAAGTGTTTTTTTTTTATGGAATAGGGGGCAAACGAGCAGATGTATCGCCTGATGGTAAACGATTACCGCTGCCCATGGACACTCGCTACACCAGAGCCGTTACAAGTGCGTTGCCGGCCTTTGGGGGATGAGGAAGGGGATGGGGGAAGGGGTTGGGTAGGGCATCCGGTATCCTCACTCACTCGGTGAAACACAGCGGAGACGCTATTTCATATTGGTTTTCCGTGAGGCCGTAGTATCACTGCGGTCGAGCCGGCCCATGTATGCCGGCTTGGCTCTCGCGCGGTAATGTTCGTTTGTTTTCATTTAAAGTTTATTTACTATCATTAGTTTCAAATGGGGTAGGTTTTGAAAATGAAGATTTAATGTGAATGAAAAGCATTATCCTTTCGTACTATTAGGTATATTCCTTGGAAAAACTAAGGCGGCAAAAGTACATACATACAGTCTTTATTATGATGGGATGTTTGAAGCATTGCTTAAATAGCAATGGTTTAGGCAATGCTTTTAGATTGCACTGATTAAGATTGTAATATAATAGTTTTACACAAAGAATACAAACAACTTCGAGCCTTTGGAATTGTAATTTTAAAAAAAACATACCAGTCGCATTTTTCTCTCCAAAAAAACCGAAGATGGCAGATGTTGAAGACTTGACGGGGAGCGGTGAGCTTTCATACTCTTTCTCTGGTCTTATATATGACTGGTATGCTGAAATTAATGATCCTCTTGTTATCCGCAAAAAGGAAAGAGTAAACTAGAAAGTTACTGTTTCGAATATGTATGAATATTTGCCACCTTAGTAATAATAAATAAATAATAGTAAGAAAGAAATTAATAATATTTTTTTTAACAAATTCTACTTACAGATACGTGATAAAAACTAAAAGAGGTCCCAGTTATCGAATAAAGTACTTAAAAAACGTCAATTTGACGGCAAAAGCATTTTTAACCGATTTCAAAAAAGGAGGAGGTTCTCAACTCGACTGTATTTTTTTGTTATGTTTGTTACCTCATAACTTTTGACTGGGAAAACTGATTTTTTGATTCTTTTTTTATTTAAAAGTTAGTTCTTCCCGTGTGGTCTCATTACAATTTGATCCAGTTCTTGAATTCGGTTTCTTTTTTGTTAATATTTGTGATTATTGTATGTATGTTGCGCGACACTTTCATCATTTGTAAACAGGTTACCCTTTAGTGAGTAAAATCCTTAGAACGTTAGATAAAAATACGGTGTGTCAACCACACGTATTCAAGGAAGAGAGGAAGAACCGGCTCATTGAGCAAACAACAGCACTGCAAAGAGAAGGAAAGCTTAAAAAATCCTATACTGACCTGTTTGGTCAGCGTCAGCGCGGTAGAGCTAAACCTCTTTTCAAAAGAGAGGCGTATGTTCAGAGTGAACTATTTAATAGTATTGATGTGACGCAATCTTAAGGAATTCTCGTAAAGGAGTGAAAATATTTGAACAAGAAGAAATTATGACTTACTGGATTTTAAGTTATTTTTTCAATAATATTAAATTTTGTACAACAACTTATTATATAATAATAATTAATATTCCGGACATCTAACACTCAACGCCATCTAGTCCCAAGGTAAGCAGAGTGTGTTGTGTTATGGGTACTAAACAACTGATATAAATACTTATATACTTTTTTTTTGTAAATACATACATATTATACATAGAAAACACCCAAACTCCGAAACAAATATTTGCAGATCATACAAACATTTGGTCCGACCCGGGAATCGAACCCGAGACCTCAAGCTTAGCAATCCCATACGCTACCGCTACGCCACCGAGGCAGTTAATATGACTGTGTAGTGTAGATTTTACATTATAAATTGATGTATTTATTACAAGTAGTAGTGACTTTGTACATAACACAAGATGTTATAGAAATGTATATTTTAGATCATATAGAAAAAACGGCATACTATTTAAATAGACATGATTTTTAAACAGACAACTAATTTTGAAATTGACAAATGACGATACTGCTGACATTCGTTACTTTTCTGTAACACTCTGTAAATTATAATGGAGAGCCTACCGTAAGCATCCTTCTGCATGGACGAGCAGGCTCTCATCCATTTATCGGCATCGAGATTACTGGATAGTACTGCAGTGGGAGCATAAGTGTCAATGAAGGAACTCGCTTTCTTTCTGGTGCCGATTAGTCGTGACAGTGACATCAATTGGTTATTGATATCTGTGAAGGTATTGGCTAGATATTATTGATAACATAACAGAGAAATCTAGATTGAGCAGTTTGAAATTGATACATTTCTTTATTTAACAAACATATGTGTCGACTTCTTCATATGCTAACAAAACATACTATAGCGCCATCTATCGGATACACAGCGAACTATGGAGTACTAACTATTAATCCTGGATCGCGATATAGAAATTGTTAAGTAGATTAACATTTATATAACTCTCTACATCAACCAGTGCGCCGTGGCCTACTAGATATGCTTATGTTGCCTGGTTCGAGAATCCTCCCTTTTAATTGAAGGGACATGATACCTGTTACTTCACACACAAATCTTGTGACAGGAGTTACGTAATTCATTTATTTGCATAAAAATCTTCGAGGAAAGTTCGTGAATCCCCAACAAACAAATACATAACGATTATAAACTTCTTACTGCTTTTAAATTGAGATTTGGAAGTAAGCGAATTGGTGAATGGGTTGCTGGATACTTCAACGCTTTTTTGAACTTGTAGTATAGAAGGTTGCATCAAATGGGACGAATCTGGAAAGTTCCTTTGTGAATGATAAATTTAACTAATAAAGCTATAAATCATATGATCTTTGCAATCCTTAAAACATAGGTCTCCTTCGGAGCAGAATATATAAAACGAAAAATGAGCACCACACGCAAAATGTGCAAATCGCAGAATATACAATACGTATAATGACCACTTCTTTGGGCTTGATACGTGACCACTTTGTGCGTATTTTTTATATTACTTGGGTTAGTACATCATAGCCGTTAATACTCACAAATAATGTTACTTTCTATTAGTAAAACAATTATCTAAATCGGTTCAGTGAATCCAGTGATTACCTACCTACAACCTCACAAACTTTATCTCTTGATAATCTATTAGATTGGCGCAGTGATAGCGTATACGACTTCTATGCTTGAGGTCTCGGGTTCGATTCCGGGGTCGGACCGAATGTTTGTTTGAAATGCAAATATTTGTTTTGGAGGTTGGGTATCTTCTATGTCTAATATTTATGTATTTATAAAAGAAAAGTATATATTATGTTTTTACATCAGTTGTATAGTAACACAAGCTCTGCTTAGCTTGGGACTAAATGGCGTTGTGTGTTAGATGTCCGAAATATTTATTTATAGTATAGATTACTTACTGAATAAGTTATCTGTATTTGTATCGCAATCTAGAGAACTGGGAGCAACACAGGCGCAAACATTTTGACCTGAAACGTGAACTAGACACATTAATGTTACTTCTTACTACTCATTCCTCGTGATTGATTAAATCGTAATATCTACAAAAATATATATATGCATAATAATAATACTATTATAGTAGCTGCGAGACAGTTGAGCCACGCTGATATCAGCACGACCGGGCCGGCTCGACCTAGGCGATACTACAATCGCACAGAAGATCATCGTAAAATTGCAGCGGTCGTGCTGTCGTGTTTCGTTGGTGAGTGCGAGACCAGAGGTCCAATGATGCAGAAGCATCACTAGGCCGCTATAGTGTGGGTCACTATGCTGCATTGTTGCATTGCGTTCGTTCGTTCGTTTTTCCGAGTATGGTGACCACCACTCTTGGATTCTGCTTATGCTTTCCATCAGACAGTGTAGACTCATTCTAGCTGGGTCATAAATAAATAAAAAATATTATTGATTCTAGATTTGGCGGTGGCGGATCAAAACGCCGATAAACATACCAAAATATTGCTACATATTAAAGATCATTGCCACTTAGACACACATCAAAGTTATGATGCTCATTACATAACGTTTGTCCTGAGTGAAAATTTAACCCACGAACTCTGGCTTAGCGACCTAGATTATAGTACTAGACTAACAGGCCAGCCAACCTCGCCATATTAATTTACGACCGACTGCCTAATAGCATGTAGAAATATGAAAGTATCTGACCCACACAATTTATTCTGCGTCTCTTTTCAATCATGCTTAGCTCCTATAGGCCTAATCGTGCGCAGTAACGTTTCACGAGAGTTTATATATAACTAGCTGAACCCTACGGTGTTACCCGTACGTGGTACAACAATAAACGCGGGTAACCCAGTGCCGGGATAAAACTTTACGAAAAAAAAGTAGCCTAAGCAACACTATAGATAAAGAATATGTAGTTAATGATATAAGAAGTACTTTATATCATCAGCCATCTATCAGAGAAAGTCCCGTCAACTTCGGTCCTGCCGTTTCAGAGGTTAGCCGGAACAAATAAACACTTCAATTTTATTTATTTCTTTAGACTATATATAGATAGTGCGTTAGACAAAGGCACACAAAGACAGGTAATCTATAAAAGTCTTTAGTCTTTATTCACCCACGACTAAATTTTGAATAACGATAGATGACCAAGTGTGACTAGCAATCCAGTTCCAAATTTGGACACCGACCGCTGTGTAATCAAAATAAAAAAATATATGAATTACGAACCGCATTTTTCAGATTCCTTTTCGATGAAAGTCGTTTGTACAGATTCCGTTTGACCATAGTATGAAGTCATTGACGAGACGGAGTTGCGACATGGTGCTGTAAGAAGCACTTCTTAATAAATAATATGTTTTGTTGAAACTAAATTTATATGAAACTAAGAAATGTGAAAAAAATCGCAATAACAAAGATTTCAAGCGGCTACGGGTGTATATAAGCAGATAAACATGCCTATAAAATATTAAAAAGCAAAAGAAGAAAATGTAAAATTTGTGTGTAAATTTCCATGAGACGTTTCTGCACCATTAAGCGCAATTGTTGAAAGGAAGCTTTTAAAGTAATCGCTGAGATTACGTAATTTTTGATTTCTGACTATGTGCAGTTGTAATGTAATGTGTTTATAATATTTTATTTATTTAACCGTGGGAGATCTATGCTTCGGCATGAATGGGTCGGCTCGACCGGAGTGATACCACGGCCTCACAGAAAACCGGTGTGAAATAGCGTTTGCGCTGTGTTTCACCGAGTGAGTGAGGATACCGGAGGCCCATACCCCAACCCCTCCCCCCATCCCCTTTCCCATCCCCCAAAGGTCGGCAACGCACTTGTGACGCCTTTGGTGTTGCGGATGTCCATGGGCGGCGGTAATCGCTTACCATCAGGTTATACGTCTGCTCGTTTGCCCACTATTCAATAAAAAAAAAAAAAAAATTTAAGACAAAACATATCTATTTTTATTAGGTCCTTACGTATGAAATTAGCGTTTTGTCGCACTGGCCACTGATCTGAAATATATCCTCTTTGGGAAAGAATTCCAAATTCAATCCATTTAACTGGTTTTTTTTAAGAACAGCTTCATTGTTTACTTTTTTGATTTTACAGGTGAATATACCATACCTTCTTTTATGTTAATCACTTTGTCTGATGATTCTTCGACTTGTACGCAAGTGTCTAGACACAGTTTATCCATCTTAGATGAATTGACCCAGATGGATTTGGAATCCAGTCCAACGCATGTGTATGTACTCTTAGTAGCGAATGAAGGGTAAGTTTCTAAAAAAATAACATTTTCGAATCATTGCTGTCGTTTTCTACTATGAACATTAAACAATTATGATAACTATTTTCAAGTCACATACATTACATGGAGTGTTTAAAAAAATCCTACATCACTGTCATTCGAGCTATAATTATTTTTATATATTTATCTAAGTCACCTAAGTCCCAGCTGAATAATAAAAACAAGACTTACTCATACTCTCTCGAAACTCCATAAAGCGAGACGCTTGTGTATCAACATCAATCAACGCTTTCTTTATTAGGTTGCTCAGTAATATTTCTGTAATGACATAAGGTTGAGCAATTTCAGGGTCGAATTTTTTCTACAACACATTTCTTACGCTTGAGATAAAAGGTACAAAGATATTACAAACCATTTATTAAGGACCAAATGCACCACTTTTTGATAAGTCTTTGATAAACTATTCTGAACTTATCTGCTAGATAAACTGACGCTTTTAGTCTTACAAGTCTTGGGTAGACATGTGGCGATTTCCACATACAGCGCAACAGTTACATACTATAGCGCCATCTACCGCAGCTACATTGAACTACGGAGCAACGTACAACACAAAAGGAGCTACCAATCCTGAATCGCGCAGTAGAAGTTCTTGCGCTGATTATCATATGTGCAACATTCTTATCATGTGTTGGGCAGTGGCCCGCCAGTCATGATCACCTTGTCTGGTCGTAGGTTTCTCCCTTTGCGTGTTGGAGGGACATGACACTCGTCCTCTACAGACATCAACGCCAGGTAAACATATGCACGTCAGTTCATGGCAGATTCTTTAGAAAGTGGTGAAGCTGGCCCTCATTGTCTAATATTCATCCTTTACCTGATTCCAGAATACTGGTTAATCCCAAAATTGAAGTAGACCTGGTACAGGTGCTGACCGTATCTTTAGAACACGAGTCTAAATTCGTCACTGAAGTGGATATCGCACACGTTATTGTTACATCTTTTTCTGAAATTAGTTTTTAATCCATGTATATTATATATTATAACTACAGCAGCTACTATATCAATTAAAACTATACTATGATGCTGCGGTTATAATATCTTGAAAAACTTAAAAATATATACTTGTTATCTGATTGTACACATTTTTATGAAAAGTAAGTGAATGGAGGAGTATGAAATTTGGCACAGTTAAAGTTTGTATGGAGTATTATGTTATTGTTGTGTATGTTATATGTGAGAGTTATTATGTTTGTAAAACATAATAAGCGACCACCGGACGACCACTAGTTATTATTTTTAACTTGCAACCTGTGTTCCTATGTTTGTTCGGGTCCGATATTTGCAACTGATTATAATTTTTGCCAATGGTTATACTCGTACTAACGTTTTGGACAGACCTTAGTTGTATACGCTATTTAACCAATTACACAATTTAATAAAAAATGGTTTTAAATCAATTAAATAGTTAATTTTATATAAGGACTAATCTTGTCGATTTGTCCATTCAAAGATTGCATGTATAAATTTGCTTTGAGGCCGCATGGTAGAAAGCATAATTCTATTCTGAACCAAATAATTAAAAGATTGCTTTTAAAGTGTTCTTACAAGAGCATGTTTTGTAGAGATGAATATTTTAGAAAGACATTATTTTACTTACCACTATTTTCTTCAGTGTATGGATTTATTGTCGATATTAACTTCGAAGCGGTTGAAATCCCTTTTGACAAATAGTTATAGATTTTTAATTACTTATACAACTCAATTTTTATATAAAATGATTTTTAAGTAATTAAAATTATGTTACATTCATAATTTATATATTCTGAGGAATATATATATGAATGTTTGTTAGTCATTAACTCTAGACTGAATGAAATAATTTTGGTGAAACTCGGCACATAGGTAGACTTTAGTTCGGGCTAGCAGACTATGGCAAAGAACAATCGACTCATGAAATTGACCAAATGGAAGAGTTGTCGCTCGTTAAAAACTAGTTTAGGGACCCGTTTCACAGATAAGTTTCTGATTCACTAATGACTACTTATCTGTTCAATAACTATAGATGTCGGTTTCACAAGTCTTGGATGGAACCATATATGTCAGATATACGTATATTTATCAGCAATAGTACCTGTAAAATAGTGTTATATGGCAGATAACTACCCGAAACTTTTTCAGAAACTGGTGAAACTGGTGATTAAAGTAATAAACTTTGAATGTTACCCTTATCGGCTTCCTCATTTTGTCTGTCTCGATATGTGCCATAAGTCGATGTGCTTGTGAATACAGACTTTTGTTCGGTTATTATAACTGATAAGAAAAAAAATAATTAAAAAGTGCCACGGTTCAGCATGAATGGGCCGGCTCGACCGACGTGATACCACGGCCTCACTGAAAACCGGTGTGAAATAGCGCTTGTGCTTTGTTTCACCGAGTGAGTGCGGATACCGGAGGCCCATATCCCAACGCCTGCCTCCATCCCCCAAAGGTGGCATGTTGTGGGTGTCCATGGGCGGCGGTTATCGCTTACCATCAGGTGATACGTCTGCTCGTTTGCTCCCTTTTCAATAAAAGAAAAAATCTAAATAAAGTTTTACATCACCATTACTAATTATATTATTTATGAACTTAGATAAATTTGGTCATAGGATGTGACGACTTTCACATAGACCAAACTTGAGTACTATCTAAAACAAACTTGAGTACTATCTAAAAGAATTAATCATTTTATATATGTCACAATTAAAGTTTAACTCACTTCTTCTGTTGGACTTAGTATTCTCAGTCATCGCATCAGATGATATTGAAATTATATTCGGTTCTGAAAGTAAAAGAAGTTCATTTTGCATAAAACGATCAGATTTGTTGCCATAGAATCCTGAAAAACCACCGTCTCTTGTACCGTTTTTTCGAACATGAATTATATTACCTGTTGATGTCAGCATTGATGTGTTTTTTGAACGTTTTATAAATTTATTTTGTTCTTTGACATCTCCTGGATTAAGTACCTTGACTAGAGCACTTTGATCTGAAATATATTTACTAATAATAATAACTGGATATATCTTAGAACTTATACTTCAATAAACGTATTGCTGATAAACAATGTTATGTTTTATAGTATCGATGGTGCAGTGGTAGCATATGTGACTTCTGTGCTTAGGTCTCGTGTTCAATTCCCGAGTCGAATGTAGTTTTTCATCAGTTTTTTTTTAAATTTTTACTGATTATGTATTTACACTTTTACAAAAAAAGTTCAACGTCAATCTACCTTTACTTAATTTGATGTAAGACGATGTTGTGTGTCAGGTGTTAAAATTTTCATAATCACTGCATATTATAAAACTAAGTCTTCCGCCTCGCCTGTCTATCTGTCTGTTCGCGATAATCTCAAAGTTACTGCGCGGATTCTTATGTTATTTTACTTTTAAATTTTAAATACTTTTAACATTCATATAAAAACCGTTTAACGTTTCGTAGAACCTAATAAACTTGCTACCTCAGTTTTTATTTACTTCTAATTACTTTCACATTTGTGATAGGTTTGCTATTTAAGGCGCTAGATTTTAAAACGCAATTCAAAAACCTGGTGGCAATTTTAAAAATAGAGTAGTTCTTGAGGAAGGTTTTCATATAAAATTTGTTAAATCTTTGAGAATATTAGCTAAAATTTTAATATATTTGTTGAAGACATCGGAAAAAATTAAGCCGTACATCTCAGAGAAATATAGGTTATATTTTTTGACTGCCTCGGTGGCGTAGTGGTAGCTTATGCGACTGCTAAGCTTGAGGTCTCGGGTTCGATTCCTGTGTCGGACCAAATATTTGTATGATCTGCAAATATTTATTTCAGAGTTTGGGTATTTTCTATGTACAATATGAATGTATTTACAAAAAAAAAGTATATAAGTATTTATATCAGTTGTCTAGTACCCATAACACAAGCTCTGTTTAGCTTAGGACTGGATGGCGTTGTGTGTTAGATGTCCGAAATATTTATTTATTTATTATTATATTTTCCGTAATGAACCCGTGCAAAGGTGGGGCGGGTTGCTAGTTATTAGTATTAAGTAAAGTCATACATAAATTACACCTAAACATAGAACAAACATACAACAATTGATATTGATGACTGTTCGTTTTGTCGATTCTCATCACACCTTTATCAGCCCTGGTGTTAAGGAAAACTTTTGTTCAGCGGTAGAGGTATTCAGTCTGCACTTGATAGATACCCAAAGCATAGACTTCAAAAGTCATTGAAGTATTAATTTGATGTCAAGTGATTACATTTGTATTTCTATAAGTATTTGGTGTTTATTGTTTATTTTCTGAGGGCTTACCTGCAATCGGGATCATACCTTGTTCTACGGTTTGAACAGATATTGAACCTGTTAACGAAATAAAATTAGTTGAACCAATCAAAGAAACATGCAATATTTTACTCTAGAAATTTAGTGATTTCTATTACGATAGATTGGATCCTGTGTGATGAATTAAAAATAATCCAAAGACAAAAATGACGTCATAGAAAAACTTTCAATTTTCTGTTATTGAAAACCGGTGTGAAATAGCGCTTGCGCTGTGTTTCACCGAGTGAGTGAGGATACCGGAGGCCCACACCCTAACCCCTACCTTATCCCCCTCCCCTTCTCCTAAAGGCTGGCAACGCACTTGTGACGTCTCTGGTGTTGAGGGTGTCTATGGGCGGCGGTCATCGCTTACCATCCGGCTATACGTCTGCTAGTTTGCCCCCTATTCAGTAAAAAAAAATGTTTTACTTTAGCTCTATATTGCAAAAATCTTGTTTATAATTTCCGAGGCTAAAGAGAGATAAATGAATGATACAAGAATAGTAAAATATATAAAATCAATTAGAATTCTCACGTAAAAACACAAAATAATACCTGTTAAGTTACATAATTCGCATATTGTAGTCTGACATCCATTTTCATTCTTTTCTGTAATGGGAAACAATAAAATAATTAATTGATGGGCTAATAAAACACGTAAATATTTTATTTTGTATGAACAAAATATTTTAATCATCTTTTATATTTTGTTGGCCTACCATACATTATATCTATATACATAGATTCCACTACATTTTAAAACCTATAAGCTTTTAATCAATCGATCAAATCGATTAATCGCTCTTTTCCGATCGCCCTATTTGACTTTGATTTCTATGAATGCAAAAGGCAAGTCGTATTTCAGAGATATTTAGAAATCGAACATTTATAGTTCAAGCTGATAGAAACACAGGCAGTTCAATATAGATTAATTAGTATTTTTCTATCTATCGTTCAGGAATATAAAGTTAAAAAATTCATGAGCAAAAACCTGATCGAAGACTGGAAGACCTCTGTTCGATTTTTGAAGTGGGCGTTGGAGTTTTCACGGCTACTTTAAATCCAGATATACTTTGGTGAGACTTTTGTGTACCATTATCTATAAAAAATGTTGGCAGTTATAATAAAGTACGAGTATTATTATGTAATGAAATAAAGATTCCTGAAGAGGATATCAGTATAAAATATTGATTAAAATGTCGTAGCAACAATTCACAGCAACATTCATAGACCAAGCACTGTTGGGGTTTTCGCTAAATGAAAAGTGTAAGCAAGGGATCGTTCTTTTTCGATATTTGTCTAAGTCAGTTCGGAATACATGCCATTAATTATCGAAGAGTTTCGGCGAAGAGCCGCCTCCACCCTTTCAGAGCCATGTCAGTAACCTTGGTTCTATGTCGGATAACTTCGTTCTGAATTTTGTCCTTCGGAGAGACTAGCATAGCTTTCCATTGTCCGTTAAGGGACTTTAAGTTTATGACTAGCCCCACAGTTAATGTCCACGTTTTGATACCGTATGTCATTATAGGGAGTACACGTTTGTTAGAGACTTTTCTCTACAAGTTTTATGGCATATCTGAGGAAAATATATGGTTAAACTGCCTGAACTTCGTCTAAAACTTTTTTGAATTAGATTTAGAATTAAACTAAATTTAGAATTAAATCACCTGATTGAAGTCACTTGATCAACGTGATCAAATGCAACGATATAGTTGCTTAACACCAGTTTTCTTTAATATCATTTACTTTATTTATGTTTAATTTCTCTCCGATTAAACGGAAAGCCTAAAGTGATAAGTATACCACTAACACGATCGTAAGTATGAAATATTGAATTTGTTTTCCTCAAAAAATTGTTGAATACTAACAGAAGTAAATATTTTGCCATATTTTTTAGTCAATAAAACTTTTACTATACACAGTGCAAACATTTTTAAATAAACATGAAAACTATGATGACTAAAGCATCGTAGTGGAGTTAACTTATCATCATCATCAACAGTATCAATAACAAAATAAATGAGGTATAAATATTTTTTTTCGAACTTGGCTGTGTGGAAATATTAATGCACTTTAATGAATAAAGATGCAAGATAAAAATAGAGGTAATATTTCAATTGAAATACTCAAATAATATTTATCTAATCATAAAAAATATCGAGGTGTACCTTTACAAAGTGCCATGCTAAAATCACAGCAATCGTGCTAATACTGATCACAGTTGCAATACAGCACAATTTTTCCAGTATATTTCCAATAATTTGTGGTACATTATTTATATTTCATATAACATCTACAGATTTTACTCACTACATAATTTTAATAATATTATTTTTGTATTTTCACAATCCAATACTTCAACCTCAAATAATTGATTAGACACGATAATTTTATTGATTAGCCATAAAGTTGTCACAATTTTATAAACTGATCATAACCAATAGTATAAGGGTTGGATAAAATACTTTTTAGAGTAACAACAAGGACAAGTACTAGAAACTAGGGTACTAGAATGTGATACTTTTCCGAATGAAGTGCAAATTGCGAAAGACCGGAGATGATATTACATAAAAAGACTCATTCCACAATTTTTTCTTACTCTTTACTACTCCAATCATTGACCACTGCCAAAGGAAACTATTTTTAATTCTTTTTTGTAATTTATGAGCAAGTCAAAGTTATCACAATGAATTGAATGTCACAAAATGTGTGTGTGAGACTGTATGTTGTTAACGATCACTTTTGCAATGTTCCCAGCCAACCCACCAAACAAAGGGGTGGCCAAAGCTTACCTCGGCTAAATCATAAAACTGTGAATGCCTCTGTGGCGCAGTGGTAGTGAATGCGACTACTGTGCTTGAGGTTCAAATCCTGGGTCGGACCAAGTGTTTGTGTAATCTACAAATATTGGTTTCGGATTTTGCTGGGTTTCTATGTATAATATGTATGTATTTACAAAAAAAAGTATATATGTATTCATATCAGTTGTCTAGTACCCATAACACAAGCTCTGCTTAGCTTGGGACTAGATGGTGTTGTGTGTTAGATGTCCGAAATATTTATTTATTTTATTACTGTGTGCGTAAGTTATTACAAAGTGATTCTACTGTCTGATGGAAAGCATGACTGCTCATTGCTGCAATTGCTGGATTCTGCAATCCAAAAGTTATACCATACCATACTCCTTACGAGTGCAGAAAATGCATCAACTCAGGAAGGCGACCCATGACGTTATGGTGGCCTAGTGAGATGCTTTTGCACTCCACAATGAAACTAAAATCAGCGTAGGTCTACTAATTGCAGGTAGGTATTTCAATACTTAGTCGTTTACGATGTCCTTGGTTTTATGTCTAGTATTTTATCATAAATCGGTTAGTGTATAAATTATTTACTCTTTAATATTTCAATTAAACAAAACATTAAGGTTTCCTAACTACCATGAATTTATTTTCAGCCTCGTATACCAACTTAAATTATTTGTATTTATCTATACTAATATTATAAAGAGGAAAGATTTGTACCTATTGTTTTTGTATGTTTGTATGTATGTAATGAATAGGCTCAAAAACTACTGGGCCGATTTAAAAAATTCTTTCACCATTCGATAGCTACATTATCCACGAGTAACATAGGCTATATTTTATTTTGGAAAAAAATAGGGTTCCGTAAGATATTTGGGTTTTTCGGACACAAGGTGTAAAAATCAACCAGAAAAGTTAATTATTTTGTGAAAATTTTCATGCTACGGGCTATATAAGAAGCAAACGAGGTTGCGTGGGTCAGCTATGTTTTATATACAACGTGTATTTACTATCAGCATTGCACCCGTGCGAAGCCGGGGCGGGTCGCTAGTAAATAATATAATTAATTACTCATTGAATAGAAGTTGATAAAAATTTTGATCGTTAGTGTACAAAAGTTTACAAAATAGTACCTACTCCAATTGCAAAGTTTTTGAAAGTCAAAACGGTAACTTTTAGTAAAATTAAAAAGTTCGGTATAAATATGTGACATTTCTGTAAAATAGACATACCGAGTCGGCACAAAGGTGGCACAATCCTGTTGGTGTCGTAAGAGGCGATTAACAGAGCAAATAATAAAGGACAACATCTTGGTTCAACCAATACCACTATTGAAATCATGCTTTATCTTAATTAAAAAATTCGTTGAAGGTGTAATTAATAGAAAGAAATCGTTGTTAGAAATTTTGAATTTAAAATTCTATATTAAAGTAATTTTATGACGGTTTTTTTTTCCGTACTATATCGCATTATCATTACATCATGTTTTAGAATGGAGACCGCGTCTTTGTAAACGTAATGTGGGACGCCCTCCGGACAGATGGCAGGACGACTTACGTAAAAGGGCTGGCAGCAACGGGCTCTGTGATGTTTCTTGGGAGAGACCTATGTCCAGTAGTGGACTGTAACGGGCTGATTATGATGATGATTACATAGTATAAAACAAAGTCACATCGCTGTCTGTCTGTCCCTATAAATGCTTAGATCTTTAAAACCACGTAACGGTTTTTGATGCGCTTTTCTTTCATAGATAGAGTGATTCAAGAGAAAGGTTTATATATATAATACATGTATAATATAGAAGAGAAACACTGATAGCTTTAGAGGTGTCTAATGTGATGTCGTAAATAAACTCATTTTTTGCGCTTACACTGTAAACGCTGGCTGAAATCTACGAGATAGATCAAAATAATGTACTACAGTATTATACAACTTAAAAAGGTCTACAAAAAAATCGACAATGATATATAACTATCTCTTAGGGGTAACCCACCATAACCATTTTTATTCATTGCTTATTACGAGAAATAATGGCTTCTCACCGAAGCGATTTTAAGCAATACAGCATTAATCCTTGTGCAATTTAGTACTTTAAATACATTGTGCATTTAATAAAGATCAATATGGTACTTAACAGTATGTAATTTAAATTAATATATTCGACGATGTTACAGATTTAAAATGCACGAATCGTGTCGTCGGTGCGTGCATCTGTAATCCACCCGTGCGAAGTCGGGGCGGGTCGATAGTATCATATAAATCGTAATTCAATACCAGCTGTCGTTAATTTTTTTACACATAATACACATTTCATTTGTTACCTTTTACGTAATAAGAAGTAATGTCCAAAAATTTACCTTTATTAAAATGAAGCTTGTAATACGTTATGTTTTCATTTTTACGTCCTGTCGATTTCGATGAGTGTTTTGGCGTAGGTGATGCGTCCAGTTGGGTTTCTATTAAGAAGGAAATATCAAAGTAAGATGTATTAACACAGCGTCCTACTGATAAAGTTATAAATATAGCTTTATTAAAATAAAATATATTAATACTTCTTTTTGTCCGCAGCTTCAACTAAATATTAGTCGTATTTCTTGTTAGTTTTGTTATATTTCCTTAACTTTTCAACGAAATCTTTTTATGGTTACTTTTATGGACAATCCTATCAACGTACCTTCGTATTTGAAATGATTATTTTCGTGGAATTTGTGACCGGTAAATGTGACGAGATTTTAGCGCATGCACGAGCGTTTTCGGGTTAAACTTTGAGATTAAAACATCGTAATATACTGTGATAATAAGAAAAAACGCTTACTACGAAGTACTTAATCAGGGTATAAGTCCTAAATAATAGTATAATCTATAAATTTCTTGTTTGAAAGCGTCCGTGTCAGCAGTCTTCTGACACGAGTCGACAGCACGATAATTTAAATATATTATACCCTTCTACTCCTACCCTTAAATTTTAAATGTAGCAGAATAACATTTATCGGAAAATCTACTAATATATATATTATATATATATAATATATATATTAGTAGATTTTCCGTCCGGTATATATTTCTTATTTCTTTATATATATATATATATATATATATATATATATATATAGAAATAAGAAATATATACCTAAGTATGTTTGTTTGTCAATCGTCTGATACCATTGCCACAGGTTTTTGCACAAGTACTTATGTATGTTATATTTTACCTTTATTGTTAATATCTGTCCATGTATTTTTGGTGATTTTTACGATTATATTATTCAGTGTTGGCGTGTTTGTCGCGGCATAATTGAGTGATATGACATCTAATTCTGGAAATTATATACAATTATTATAAAAAAAATAATGTCGACTTCGACAACACTTGGAGGTGCTCTTCTTTCATAAAATGAGTAATAGTTTATAAAATAGTAACGCAATGATTAATTTAAATTAATTTATTATAAATAAAAATAAATATTAATAAAATTGGGAGAGCAATGTTTTGGCATGAATGGGCCCGCTCGACCAGAGTGATACCACGACCTCACAGAAAACCGGTTTGAAATAGCGCTTGCGCTGTGTTTCACCGAGTAAGTGAGGATACCGGAGGCCCATAGCATATATATGCAACATTCCAACATGAACCGGGCTGTGGCCTGTCAGGCATAATAACCTCGCCTGGTCGGAGGATCCTCCCTTTGTGTTGGAGGGACATATCACCCGTTCCCCCAAATGAAATCAATTTTATTTTATTATTATAAGTGTTGAAAATATTCGTTCATTATAAACTTATAGTTGTCCATAGATATATCTCCGTGACACACAGTTTTTAACAACGATATTTCCTATTGTAGTAATAAATAGGTGAGTATATATTTGAGTGGCCAGACTATCTCTACTGTCGATACTTAGTGCTTAATTTTATGCTATGAATTCATGTGAAATCTTTCAAATTTAAATATCAATGTCAATACCTGAACTTTGTTTCGATGTTTGCATATTACTGACTTTCATTTCAGTTTGATTTTTATCAATTCTCTCGATAGACCTATGACCAGAACCTGAAAATAAATTTATTTAAATGTTTTATAAGACAAAGATGGGATAATTTTTTGCTGAAGGAAGATAGACTAACACTAACTTTCAAATATATTTGAAGTGCTTTTCTTATATACCATAAGAATATCTGCATAATTTATCAATACATAATTTATTTATTAATCATACGACATTTGGTGAAAGGTCCAAACACGAAATCAAATGTACAGACATTTGATTTCGTTGTTGTGCCATAATTTTATTTCGGTTGGTACTTCGGTTGCACAGGTCTCAATGCAGTCATTCCGTACAATAAATAGAAGTTGAGCCGTGGTTTAGTAGGCCTAAGTACGAGACTGAAGACCAACCTAGTTTAAAAAAACTCACAAAAATAATTGTTTGTTTTACCCAAATTTTATAATACCTGTAGTAATATATCCTACGTTATCAGAATCTAGTAAGGTTGACACTTGGTTAGAGATGTTTCTGCAGTTGTAACCACAACTACATTTACTGCTGCATTCGTCGACTACAGAACTTAAATATTGCGTATCTGAAATAAAAATAAGCACTTGAAATAAATTTAATCATTTCGTTCTGTATCAGTGTGTAATTAATTTATCAGTAAATTGAAATTTATGTTTATTGAGATATAATTAAGTATATTTTCACCTATGACGTAATGGTTTAACTGGGAGAACACTTTGTGTATTCGTTAAATTGATATTTTCAGTCTGGGTGTACTTTGTGTACATTTCATGTATATTTTTGAAATACCCGCGTCTCATGAAATTTGCAAAAACTGTACGTGAGATATGCGAAATTTTGATTAGTGTTTTTCAGCACCTTTATTAATATCTCTAAATAGAACATGCCATAGATTTTATGGCCATTTTTGTGCCAAAAAGAAATTTATCTGATATTTTAAAGTGTTATTAACACTATAAAAAACTAGATAAAATTCGTTTGGAATTATACTGTATGAATTAAAGAGGGCATGATGTAATTTAATAAGGTTTTTTGGATAAAAAGATTAAATGTTCTTGCCGCAAACGATGTATCATTAAGCAAGAACTTTGCGAGAAGTTTTTCTTAATTCACTAATCGAAAGTGTAAATAATACAGTATGTTGATTTTTACACATATAGAAAATGTCTAGAGATTAAGCACTATAAATTGTTAAATATACCTGTAGTCTTATCCAAACCTTCATCGTAATCCATATTTTGTATGAAACTTCTTACCCTATCTGCGCTTGCTGTAGTAGTTATGTTTTCTGAAAAGTACAATTTCACCACATTATATCGTAGAAAAGTAAATTAATGATTTCTTTATATTCTAACTAAGTCTTTATAACATTAAAATTTTTATTTGTAGTTTGGGGACAATAATGTGATTAATATACCGTGTCCAGGCAAACGTAGTGTACTACGGCTAAAGCTGATTTACCGAAATAAGTGGCGTGCAATTGTAGAGACTTATGTTTAGCTGTGGACTGCGATAATTTGATGATAATAATGAATGTAATTTAGTATCATCTTATAGATTAAATTGAAGTCAGGTCACCGATAGAAGAACTCCTTTTAAACTTTATTCTGTGGACTGTAAACCGTATTTTTGTTGTATTTTATAAACAACTATAAATCCTTATTACCCGAAAAGTTATCAGAAGTATTAAAATCATTAGTTTCTATCAAAGGTTCTTTATTATCAAGTTGCGCAGGTAATACATCTGAAAGTATATTAAAAATATTATTATAGTAAAATTACTATTAAAATTTGTGACGGGTAAACTCAAAACATTAAACCAAAATGCTCTAAGCGAGCAAACGAAGATATGAGGAAGTAAGAATAAGATATTGTTCGTATGCTGAATTGAATAAAGTAAGTGATAACTTGCAAAAAGCTTAAGAAGTTTAACAGCTCTTCTCGTGTTTAATAAATCCATTTCATTTTTTTTTACATTTACTCATGTTAAGTAAGTGTTTTATCATCAAAGTAAAAACTAATAAATTAAATAATAGTAGATTCTAAAATGTCATTTGAAAAGAAAATCAATTACATCAAATGAAAGTATTTTTATTACCTCGTTCACCAGAAGTTTGAACTTCAACAAATCGTATTAGACTCGTAACTTTTTCAACTGATGGGTCGTTTGGAAGTGTTTCTGAAATACCTACATATTATCTATTTACAATAATTTCAATACGAAAAAATCTAGTAAGAAATTAGATTAGTTGTTCCTTAATTACTAATTGTAGTTAACCAAAGTTTCTGGCTTAAACTTACGAAATTAACTTAGTTTTTTAACATTTACAATACACTCATTATGTGTTATAATGATAAAATAGAAAGTGTTAAAAGGTATTAAAGTTATACACGAGTGTAACTAAACTACTAAAATGTTTTCTTACACGTCTAGGTAATTTGTGCAATATGTAGAATATAAGCTTAACTAAACTCTCATTTGTTTGGAGCTTGGATGTAATTTGTTAGAATTCGGGTTGCTATAACTAAAACTCTGCCTTTATTGTTATATCTTCTTCTAGAATAGGCGTAGAGACGTAGTAGCCATGGCAGGTGAAATGAAATCGAAATTTGGCGATGGTCTGTGTGGTGACGGATTAAGAATAAAGGGGGTCACCCGCCCTATTCATCACGTGTGGATGTAAGATGCGACTAAGGGAGCAAATTACGGAGGACAACATCACTGCAACGAGAAGGAAAATTTGAAACAAATCCCGTATTAACCCGTCTGGTTGGCGTGGTGTAGTAGACCATGACCGCGTTTCTATGGTGTCAGCAGTATACTGTTAGAGGCTGTTGATATAACGGTAATGTTGCGTTCGGTATATTTAATGATTTCCGATGTACCAAATTTTTTTAAATGATAGATGGTTTAATTATACCTAAGTCTTCATTTGTATTCTCCATTTCAGCAGTCTCTATTATACCTTCTTGGTTTTGAGCTTCATCTGGATTTGCAGATAGTCTTTCTGAAATAATAATCGACATTAAAGATAACGAAGCTAGTGGTACGGGATCTTGAGGATTCTTAAAAAACTTCGTCCATGTTTATATCGGCTATTGCTAAAAGTAGGCTATGTCCTTTCACAAGAATAAAAAGATCTCCACTGCAATAGACTGGCAGAGTTAGTTTCGTATAGATAATGAGAATGTGAATTTATTACTGTAATGTAATAGTAAATAAATTGATATAATTATTGTTTTGTTTATTGAAGGATTACCTGGGTTATCCAAAGTTTCATTTTTCGAAAGATTTAATAAACTAGTTCCCGTTTCTATGAAAGAAGGCAGAACTTCTAAAAAAAATATAAGTGGTAGATAAAATCTTTTACGATCAACAAAAATCGCTACAAATCTATATTGATTTATAAAAAAATACTGAGTCAAGAATAGATCAGAGACCAGCCTTTGGCTCGGAGCTCAGTCTTTAAGTAACCAATGTTCTTCCTTAAGAATAAAAGAATCTCCATGCTAAATTTCATTGAAATTTGTGCTATGGTTTAACCGTGAAAGCGTAATAGATTAACAGAGTCACTTTAGAATCTATAATATTAGTATGCCTATAATAAAGTATAGATGAACGGCTAAACTGATGTTTCAACTGATGTTTTTAATGATATTTTCCATTGATATTTTTTGAAAAACACAAAAGTCATAAAATTTTGTCCAGTTGTCCAGTCGCACCCTAACACGACTTTGTTTTATAACTATGATACATGAATCAGAAGTAAGAGAAAGAGTAGTGGTAAGGCAAGTGATTAAGTATTAGATAACATATGAATTTACCTGAATAACTACCAGAAGTCTCTGCATCAATAAACTGAGTTAAACTGGTTGCCGTCTCCACATTCATAGCATTGATGGGTAATACTACTGAAATTAACAGCCATAGTAAGTATTTTTGTTCACTTCCGACACTTTCTCACTTTCCGCCATCGTCCTACGCGACAGACATTTCATCCCCATCGTCTAGATGGCTGGCAGTCTACAACTATGCGCTTTTCCTAAAACTTTCTGCCTCGCACAACGAAACTGCGGAATGAGCTGTCGCCTGCGTCATTCCCGAACCAATACGACCTTCAAACCTTCAAGAAAAGAGCGTACTCCTTCTTAAAAGGTTGGCAACGTACTTGTGAAGCCTCTGGTGTTGCGGGTGTTGCCATGGGCGGCGGTAATCGCTTGGGGGCTTAGGCCGATACGTTTGCCCGTTTGCCCCTTATACAATAATAAATAAATCATTTACTCGATTTAGAAACAGTTACATTAATCTTATTACTTACCTGAAATCTTATCCGAAGTTGCTACATCCACTGGTGGAATTAAGCTTGTTGATTTTTCAAATTTTGCCAAATCATGAGCTATTATTTCTGAAATAGTGCAAAATAATAATAAATAAAAATCTTCACAGAAAATCTTTCATTGAGTTATTGTTTCTGATATGGAGCTAAAAGTTATTAAAAACACACTATTAAAATTATATTACCTGGATAATTTTCAGAAGTTTCTTCCGAATTTCCAAATCGTATTAAGCTTGTTGCTTTTTCAACGTTTATAGTATATTTGAATCGTAAATCTGAAACATATATTTTATCATTTTCTACTTCTTTGGTGACTTTTTACTAAAAAATGTGACAGCCTAAATATGTCTTTCTTATTGTACAATAAGAGTCACTTTAGATTATATGATTATAAAATAGTCTTACGTCTATATAAAACTATGATTTTAACTTTACCCGAAGTTTGCTCATCAGCAAATCGTACGAAACTTGTTGCTCTTTCTACATTTATTGTTTTAAAAGGTAGTTCTGAAAAATAATAATGAATTATTAGCCACAGTTTATAAAGTTCTAAATGTAACTCTCAATAAAACATATATTTTTTACTTTACCTAGCTCTGTGCCACTGGTTCCGACATCAATAGATTGTATGAAACTCGTTGATATTTCAGCGTTTGTAGATTTGACAGGGTGTTTACCTTTAATTAAAATTTTTTTAGCACAATATTGGAATCATGGAATAAAAAAATATCCTAACACCTAAACTGATCTTACGTGCGTTACCACAGCGCTAATAAAGTCTATTCTTTCGGATTACCAAATTAATTAAACGTTTAATGCAGCTTATATATTTCTTTTAATAAATTATAATTCATAAATAATTTACGAATAAAAGTTTAAAAACAAAAAGATTTATTAAAAATTACCTGAATTTTTAGAAGTAATTACATCAACAAAGTGTACCAAGCTTGTTGCTATCTCTATCTCGACATTTGTATGATGCATTTGTAGTTTTTCTGAAATAATAATAATAAATATTCCGGACATCTAACACACATCTAGTCTCAAACTAAATAGAGCTTGTGTTATGGGTACTAGACAACTGATATGACATATATACCTAACATTTATTTTGAATCAAGATATTCCTTATCAACGATAACAGAAATATTAACATCTGGTCGTTAATATCTTAGTTAACTCTTCAAATTAATCTAAATTCTTGTACAAGTTAACCACAGAGAGTATAATTCAAAACGAAACTACTTTAGTGTAGTTCCAAAACTTAAATCATTACCCTACTGACAATTGAGAAATTATTTTGGGGACAGAAAACATAATTTTTATCACCGTTGACCATCCGTCCAAAAAAAAATAATTTCACATTTAAGCTTGTATTGCTTTTAAATTTTCAATGATATTTTTTATTTTTCAAATGATAATTTTTGCCTCATGGTAAGCGATTACCGCCGCCCATGGACACCCGCAACACCAGAGGCATCACAAGTGCATTGCCAGCCTTGAAGGAGGGGTGGAGGGAGGGGTCGGGGTATTGGCCTCCGGTATTCTCACTCACTCTGTGAAACACAGCGCAAGCGCTATTTCAAACCGGTTTTCTGAAAGTGAATGATAAATAAATATCGATTAAGATCGACGCTACCGCGTGTAATATGGATCGGAGTTCGACTTGGGTGACCACCACGGCTTTTCTCTCCGACTCATCTTCCTAGTTTTTATTAATCCCAAAATTATTAATTTAATTGGTTTATCATAATATCCCACGTTTCGTTACATGATAAGCTACTTTAAACTTGTGAATCAAACAATTTACCTCAACATTATTTCAAATGTGTAGATTTAAAATAAACCACATGTATTACCAAAATTTACATCATTTACCTTCGTATTGGCAAAACTTTTCTTGTTGAGGAAGATTAATTCCGTGACTTGCATTCCACAACACGTTGTCACTTGCTCCTACGGATACGAGTATTTTTGTTGGAGACTCGAAACAGGAAATATTATTCGATTGTGGTGCAATATTTAGTGTATTCGCAGGCTGAGATGAAAGAGCTGTGAAACAAAATATAGAAGAGATATGAAGTAACAAAGGTAAGGTAAGAAGAAAAGAAGAAACTAGAATTTGTCTAAGGTCTTCTCTCAAAGAGGATCGTTTCTGTAAGTACAGATATGAGAATATCCGTTAAATATACATATATATTTTTTTATTTGAGCCTGATGAAGTGAATCCATTCTGCCTAATAGTAAGCATGAGCGGAATCCAAGAGTCACCATATTCATTGCGATTGCAGAGCAGTGCAATGCAACAATGCAGCATGGTGACCCACACTATGGCAGTCTACTGAGATTCTTCTGCGTGCTTTCATTTATATTCGTAGTTTTGATCTAGGAGATAGCCAACTTGGTATCCACAGATCTCGTGTTCGACTCCCACCCATGACAAATATAGTGTAATGACCACGATCAATCGTCTGTATAGAAATGTGAAATGAGCCCGGATGAAGGCAACAAGCTTCTAAAATTTCAACGCTTTGTGCCTCTAACTATCCTTTTCGGGAACAAATACAATATTTAGAAAAAAATAATTAACGATTTAAAGTGATTACCTGAGTTATAGAGAAAAGGAAAGACCGGTGCACTGAAGTATCTCGGGTCTCGGGTGGTTGGTCCTGAAAGTATATTTTGTCAAAACCTTTAATTTTTTTACTGTGGGAGAGCTAAGCTTCGGCATGGATGGGCCGGCTCGACCGGAGTGCTGAAAATGTGTACTTTACCATGGCCTCACAGAAAACAGGTGTGAAATAGCGCTTGCGCTGCGTTTTACCGAGTGACTGAGGAGACGGGAGGCCTCTATAATCCCCCTCCATAGCCCTCAAAGGCCGGCAACATATTTGTGATGTCTCTAGTGTTGCGGGCGTCTATGGGCGACGATAATCGCTTACCATCAGGTGATAAGTCTGCTCGTTTGCCCCCAATTCCATAAAAAAAATATTTGCTAATGTGAATATTTTATATACCAAAATGCAGCTAGACCATAAAGACCATGTCATAAAGAACAATCATCATCATCAACATCACCAATAGCCTTTAAAAGTCCAGTGCTGGATATATCTTTTCTTAGAAAGAAGAATTCAAAGAGCTGAAAATGTGTTTTTTCTGAGGAATGTCAGTCAACAGATACAGAAACTTTGCCGTCAATATACTGTGCAACATAAGGAATTTATAAAGGTAATAAAAAAACATTTACCAATATTCTGCAATGATTCTATGACAGAGTTTGAAGTAGACTTCGATTCCATCATTTTGTTGTCTGTGCCTAAAAGCAAAATTGGGTTATTGTTTCGTGATGAAAATGATTTCAAATAAGTTAATAATTTATGAAATAAGTCCTTAACAGACAGGTTGCATGTAGCATATCATTGTAAAATAAACTAATCGGTATGGTTTTTAAACGAATTATATTGTAAAATTATAATGTCAGTGTTATGCAAAGAATATAACGTATAATTATATCATAATACGTAATCAATATTATATACCTGTTTCTTGACTCATAAGGGAGTTGGTTTGTACAACAGCATCTTCCCATATACCAGAGTGTTGCAAAAAATGCATTAGAAAATCTAAAATGAAATCAACGTATAAAAATATTAATAAATGGAAATACGTTGTTTTAAATGGAACTAGTCCCTCCTACGCGCCCACCACTGTAACTACTCCTGTCCACCTGGATCAACAGCAGTGGCCCCACGAACACACCAAGTTATGATACTTAAGAAGTACAAGGAAAAGTTAAACTATCTTGGAACCCGCAACAAAATTAATGTGAAGAAAACTGGAGGAGTTGGCATAGTAAAAAGTCCACTTTCCTCCTTAGCCTTGAGGAAGACAAAATGAAATAAAAAAAATAGGCAGACACCTTTCTTTGGAAATCGGGAAGCACCATGGACATAAATTATTATGGGTCCTAAGTGAGCTACATTGAATACTATAGTATGTATGGCAGAATCGCCTAAGCGCACGGGATTTCACGGCATTTGATACAAGATCTGCATAGTATACGGCTCCAGAAATCGTTTGTAAGCTATTTAACATTATATTAAGTTCACTGTCAAAATCCGAATACTTGTAAAAATGGATTTCATAAATTTATGAAGCGAAACCATAAAATCAGTGTAGGTCTCATTAGAAGTCTATATCTTAAGGTCACTCAATTTAAAACAAATTTCCATTTTCGAAACAAATTAATTTTCCAAATTAACTGTTTCACCTCCCCAACTAAGTCATTTAATTTTCTTCTGCGTAGTTTGTGTAGGTCCGAAAATCACTTTATTAATTTAAATTCATACATTTTTTACTCATAGCAGTTGGCCATGAAGACCAGTGTGTCCAGCCAGGTTGAGTAGACTTGCACATAAAGTTCCATCGTCTCCGGCGGTACAACGGATGCCAGCGCCAACGTTGTATAATTCTGGGTGCTAAAATACGAGTATAAAACAGGTTATAAAATTAACTAGAAGAAATTATTCTGCAACTTCAACAACTCGATAACCCAAACCGAAGAATGCAATTTGCGTCTACTTATTTAATATTAATTATAACTCTTTATTGTACACCAGGTAACTAAATAAATTACTTAAGGCTAGGTCAGCACAAATGGCGGCCTAATCGCTTAACATGCAATCTCTTCCAGACAACCGTGGTATATTATTAATTCTCTTACTAATTGTTAAATATTTAACTACATTTAAGAATGGTTAATTTTTCTATTGCTATGTTGTCTTCAAAAGCTAATTTGATCAGATCTAAGATTGTGTCAAGTATGCTAATGCTAAGTAAATATTCAGACTCAATTAGAATAAGCTGTGTTCGGTTTCAGAAAGATTATACTTTTGATGTTCCCAATAAATTTGTATCTTCTTCAACTTCTTGTCATAGTAATCGTTAATAAATCTTACCTTTGAATCTGTTACTAGGAAATTTTCTATATTTTGAGCTTCTACGATGGTCACTGTGACCCAAATAATAAAGAACACGTGAGTAACGATCTTGTAAGTCATTTTCAACATCTGTTAACAAATGTTTAAACATGATTTGACGTTAAATCACCATTTGTTTTATTAGTGATCTCACATGTCGGATATTATATCATTCCATCTAATTTTGAATATTAATATCAATGTAGTTAACCACGGAAATTGTGTTATTTTTATTTATGGTTCTGCCAAAATGACTGTATTCTGCCTGATGGAAAGCATAAGCAGAATCCAAGAGTTGTGGTCACCATATTATTTGAGAATGCAGACAATGCAATGATTTAGCTTGGTGACCCACACCATGGCGGCCTATTGATCATTGAGCCTCTGTTGGAGAATTATTACTTTTTCAAATATGAAATCAATATAAATTAAGTTGGCAATTCCAAGCACTTTTACTTGAATCCGGATGACACGTTGCACTACTATCACTGCGACGCTTCCACGCTTCTGTGCCTAAGCATACATCTTGTAGAAGCGACTGTTCTGGCCGAGGTACGTTTGAATAATCATGAGTACCTAGCTCCTCCGAAATTTGTATAGTTCCTGTAAGTGAAAAATTGTCCTCGATTTCAATGAGGTTCTATTGCTAGGCAATCATAAAAATAAGAAAGGGTCTCGTGGGTCTTCTCGTAGATCTCAGCTAAAGTCTCAGGGTAAATTTCCGGGTTAAGAACTGTTGAACTAGTTTTAGGCATTGAGCCTATATGGAAGTTTAGTAAGAGTTTAATTTCGCGTTATCTTTAAATAATTTATCAACTCCATTTGCCGCAAACCTAGCATTTAAAAGCTAAACCTTAATTAATTTCATAATATTTTGCTGCATAATTTCAACAAAAAGTTTTATAAGTATATTTATTATATCGAATGACTTATAACCTTCCATTGCTTCAAAATTAGTAGTTCTTTGCAGAATCTCGGACAAACAGTCAGTGTATGACGGCACAGCTCGTATTGAATTACTACCCTGCGAATTTGAGCTTCTAAAACCTAAAATAGAGTAAACAAATATTTATTCGTAAAAATATTCATTATACAGTTCATAAACACATAAATATAAAAAAAAAGATTATTTCTAGTAATTATTAATAAGTTACAATAAAATTAGTTTATACCAACCTGGTTTTGAATTATCAGTAGATTTATCTACAACATTAGTATTCCTAGGTTCAACTTCATAGCCATCCTTAACGGGAGCTTTACAAATAACTACTGTCGATTGGTTGCTTATAATAGAAACAGTGTCTGAAATTATGTAAACAAAGCAGATATAAAATTAAATTGTTTTTAGTTATGAACGGTATTTTTCTTATTATTTTGGTTTTGAAATGGAAAATTATACCAAACATACATGAATGAGGATATCGTATTACGAAATTTTAGAATCGTATACATACTTGAAACAATATCTTTTTCTCTGATCGAATATTTTGAACTTTTACGTGTATGATAGTAGTCATGTGATCTTCTAGATTTACGAGTATCAACTTCCATTTTATTGTTACTTTCCAGCCTCTTATTTCCTGAACATTGAGGTATGCAATTTTTGTAACTCAAGTAATTTTGCTTGTTCTCTTTCAAAGTCATTAAATTGTTTAACTCACTTTGTTTTCGAGACGCACTTGGACCAATAGTCACACTTAATTCATTTATCTCTTTGTTATATAAATTCCTTTTACTTTTTTCTTTGTTATTTATATGTTTCTTCATGTTGGAGTTACTCGAACTCGTTGGTCTAACAATAGCGTTATTGTTTCTTGTTTCAGACGTTTTTAAATATTCTTTTATTGGACTAACTGCCCTGTTACAATGATCGTAGTTCATAAACATAGGTATTTTTAAATCGTCATTGATTGGATAAATTGATGTATTTAAAATATTGTTGCCAAACGTAGTGTCTATAATTCTCGTCAAGTTACTGTTGATTGAGCTCATTGTATTGTTTGTTTTGTGATCTACCATTTCTAACAATTCATTATCGTCTAAACTAATTGACCTTTCATTTCGGTCTGGATTTGTGGAAGTTTCAAGGTTATTGCTGGTCAAAGTCATTGATTGGTATCCTTGAAAATTATAATATTAATCAGTATTTATTTCAGAATAGTTTATATCCGTTTCTATACAAAAGTGAATTTCCTAATTTGAAGTTTGTAGCAACATTATTTTGTGAAGCGAACAACTTGTACTTGTAGACAATTTGTTTTAAATGCCAAGGGCCGTAAAAGAAAGGTAATTAAAAAATACATTTTATAAAATAAATCTGTATATTGTCTTAAGTAGTCGTAACATATTTTCATGGCTTAAGATAACAAAATTTACCTGATTCACGATCCCTTGACGGCAATTCAACTTCAGATATTAACAGACTCAGATCTTCACCGCCTGATTTAGCTGAATAAGTTGCGCTGTGCATTTCATCGGTTGTCTGTGATGAAGGTCGATCGAAAGTACTTAACTCGGAAACTAGAATATTAAAATAATATTAACACCATGGCTAATTGCCTAGCCCTATTTAAACAACTGCTATTTCGCTAGCAAATAATTATTCATATAAATTGTAGCATTTTTAATAAAGCCTTCTTCGACATTTCTTTAAAGCACCTTATTTTACCACACTTTTTCTTTTCTTTGAATTGTTTGAAAACAAAAACTATATTCTCTTTGGGAATTGTGCAGAATTTTTAGAGAGCCACCTGACGGTTCCAAATTATTATTATTTTAAATATATTCGTCTTCCTTATTGTGGTTGTTCTTATAATTCAGTTGGTTACAGGAATTATAAGAACTATTTTTTATATAGTTAAGTACCAATAAACGTTTGTAACTATATTTTTATTTACTTACAATTGCTTGTGTTACTGTCGTAATTGTTTGAATTACTATCGTCTACAAAATCACTATAAAGGCTTGTCTGGTTAGAGTCTATTAAGAAAACGGTCGTTGGTGTCTCAAATCCCATTAGCCAACCTGTTTTAAAGAATATATTTATATTATTGTTAAACTTAAATACCTAAACATTTAACAAACATTTAAGATTTTTCGGTTTGAATATTAGATTTAAGTTAATCAAAATGTAAAAAATAATAACTAGTTTTTAATGTAATTAACTATTGGCAAATTCAATTTAGGAAAGTTCAATCCTGACAAATAAGAATCATCAAGATTGTAAAGAAATAATTTGATTTTAACTGTAGTATGCATTCGAGTACCATTTAGAATTAATATTAAAAAATCACCTGTCTTCTAACTAAATAATCTTGTCAACTTAATTTGGTTTGAATTAAAATAGTACCAGTAGCAGTACTGAAATTTTTTAACCTTTGTCTCGAGTATTAATCACGATACCAACCAATGATGAGCAACGCTGATTGTACTAAAGATGAATCCCAAACTAATTCACTATTAAATAACGGTAGGTAACTGAAACCACATGGGAAATTCAAAGAAAAGATAGATAACAATGAAAGGAATGGGTTTGGAGACCTAATTTACATTCTCTATTATGGCAATAAAAACTAACCGACATTTTAACATGTTTTATACAAGAAAATAAATAATGTATAGATCATTTTTTGTTTTCGTTTGGTTGCTTTGTTTAAATATCACAGGTGTGTACGGCAATTTAATGAAAGGAAAACAAAAGCAGGAACGAAGTACCACTGAAACACGAATTTATGAAGTATTTATGCCTCGTCAGTGGCATTTCCAATACTAATAACAATATTCGTAAATGAAAATCAAATATTTGCGCTTGTTCATTTTCTCGTTACGACACACACACAATTTCATCCATTTCTCTCAAAACCGAATAGAAATGTGAAGCATTTTACTTTTTAAGAACATAAATGCATATTTAAAAAAAATTAAGCATAAAGTGAACCCACAAACATTTATTGCCGGATTATCTAATATGTTATAATAACACAGGAACGTCTTTATTATTTACTGGCTCTTGCCTTTGACTCCACTTGTTTGCGTGTCGGTTAACGCGGTAAAAAGAAGACTACCTATGTTACTCGTCTAGTCTCGGTGTTTAGGTGTGAAAGTGTTATAAAGTACATATACATATATACAAGCTTACATTGACATTCATAATTTTAATTCGAATGTATACGTAAATATCACTTAGTGTCTTAATTGAATAAATGAATTTGAATTTACAGGTATTATATTTATATTCTTCACACCTTCAAACCTTCAAGATAAGAGCTTACTTCTTTTTAAAAGGCACTTGTAAGGCCTCTGGTGTTCCGGGTGTCCATGTGCGGCGGTAATCGCTTACCACCAGCGATACGTCTGCTCGTTTGCCCCCTATACAATAAAAAAAATAAAAAATAAGAGTTATATTTTTATGTAGCAAAAGAATCGTATCCTTTTTATACGGAAGTCAAAAAGATTGAACCATTAATAACCTTAACTCTCTATTCTTTTTCACTTATTGTATCTTATGTCTTTTGGTTCTCGATATAAATTCGCGAATATGAAAAAGTATGATATTCAAAACACAGGTCTAAAATATGTGTCATGTTGTTTTCAGTAGGGTATTATTTTTCAATTACCTTAATTGTGGTTGTGAGTTACTGAATCGAAATGGTGATTTATACATGGTTTAGGTGTATCATAATTGAAAGTTGTTTACCATCGTATCTAGAGCTATCGATAATGTTGACATGGCCGTAAATCTGTCGTAGGTTAGGTATAGGTCTTGTCGATGCCACCGAAACCGTTTCTTGTTTTTCTTCCGGGCAAAAATCTAAAAAACATATTTATTTTAAATACATTTGTGAAGTTATGTCTTTCCTAGTTTACAAACTAATAAATATGGCATATAGCCTTGGATAGATTGTACCATTATATATTCTGAAATGCAAATTCCAAAAACCCCTCCCCCATCCCTCTTCCCATCCCCCAAAGGCCGGCAACGCACTTGTGACGCCTATAATGTCCATGGGCGGCGGTAATCGCTTACCATCAGGCGATACGTCTGCTCGTTTGCCTATACTATAAAAAGAACAAAAAAAGAATAGTATTAGTAATTCGAATTAAACTAAAAATAAGGTAACTAACCAGTGACGTCAAATTGCTAAGTTCTAAATCTAAGGCATAGTAAAACCTGTGTCATTTTGATTCAAATACCTGGAATTAGTAACTGAACTCTCTGAATGTTCCTGCCTATTGGTATATACTGGTTGTTTGCAATTTGATGCGTTTCTTGAACCGAGTGTATGTCTTCACCAATCAGCATGGGCGTACGTCTTGGTATTTTACTTGGTTTAATTTTACTTACTGAAAATCGTTACCGATAAATAAATAAATATTTTCGGACATTTAACACACAGCGCCATCTAGTCCCAAACTAAGCAGAGCTTGTATTATAGGCACTAGATAACTGATATAAATACATAAATAGTTTTTTTTGTAAATACATACATATTTTACTCAACAAATATTTGTAGATCATGCGCAGCAGTCGCGTATGCTACTACTGCGCCAACGAGGCAGTCAATGCATTATTCAGTGGCATTTAGTACTTATTAATAAGATACATAACACACAAATACAGCCCTTAATAGTCCACTGCTGGACATAGTCCATAACTGACTGCACTGATAGCGTAATGGTCTAAGCGGTCGTCACACCAATTTCCGCGTTCAGAAAACCAACAACGTTCAAGCCTCACCAGTCTGGATATTATTTGTGTTTTGTACGACATAGAATTGATTCCTGTTCTCTATTTACCTGAGGTACTACCTACTGATAGATATCGGCTCGCAGCAAGCGCACACGTCTTCACTCCGCGGCGGTCGGTAGGCCAGTCCTCCCAGCTCCGCGCACCGCGTGTGGCATTGTTCGAGACGACAGAATTTTGAATGCTTAAGTTTTCTTTTAAAGAAAAAAAAACTTACGGTGGTTGTTCTTCTGTGTTCTTATATTATTCAATTGTATGCTGTTTGTGGTATCTAAAGTAATATACAGAACTTTATATTATTCATAGAAATGGTTTATGTAATTGGTCAGCTAAGAATATTTTTCAAATTTGTTTAATGTTTAACAAAATAATAGTGTAAATGCAGTATTTTTTATATAAATTGATTTTCCAAATATAAATAAGTAGGACATCACCAACTTTCAATTGCTATAAAGTTATTTTTTCTGAGCTTTGATGCTAATTTTGTTCTCGACATCACCGAACTAAAATTCACATACTTGAATATTTCATTTGCTTACAGTCCATTTTTCGTTATCTCACATCTTAGCTTTCAGTATATTTAGTTAAGTACCAACTAAAAGTTAATCAGAGCTACAGGCTTATTTGTGAATAAAAAAAACTACCAATAATTACGGTTATAAATTAGTTACGTAACTAATTTAGACGACGTCTAAGTTTAATGCGACATGTTAAGTTTTATGTCACACGTTACACGGTTTAAACGTTCAACACAAGAATAGCGAAAGAAAAATGATTGCCAAGTTGAATAATTTAACTAATTTTGTTTATGCTAAAGTGAATTTTACTTTTCAAGTAGTAAACAAGTGTGTAGCTCTGATTAACTTTTAGTTGGTACTAAAAACAGTTAAGATTGAGATATCAATAAATGCATAAGCAATTAAAAATAAATTGTCTGTGGAGATCGGGTGTCAGATGTTGGGATGCTGTATATATGCTAATCGGCGCGAGAACTTCTATTGCGTGATTCAGGATTTATAGTTTTGTTTCCTTCGTTACTTCATAGTTTAACGTATCTTCGGTAGGTGGCGATGTAGTGTTTATGTTCGCGTTGTTTGTGGATGTAGCCACAACAACAAATTTTAGTGAATTTTAGTTTAGTGAGGCAACAAAGGGATTAGCACCATTATATTACTCGTAGTGTAAATATTGAATAGGCTTCTCCCAAGGCACACTATAGAGTCTGGTCTCCTGCTATTTACATCTAGTCGGGCCTCTTCTTTTGAGAAAGACCTTTGTCGAGAAGTGAATTGCGATAATGGTGAGGTATAAGCGCAGTTTTAAACATTTTTGTTCCAAAATGTAATGATGAATATATAATATAGGTGTTCCCTCAAAACTTGAAAATATACAATATGAAAAGTTTAAGATAGTTAAACAAGGTTATCAAACGATTACAATAGTTTTCAACTTGCCTGAGTCTTCTACGTGAAAAGTAATTTTACATGAACTTCTTGACGATGATTTAATAAGATCATTTGTGGTTTGTTTATTAATTCTTGGAAGTTTGCTTACAGTTCTTCCTTTTGTGAGATCCATTTCAGCTGGTTTTATAAATTATTAATAAAAACAGAAAGAGAACTAGTTATATACAGAAACCGGTTCTAAAAAAAATACAGAATAATTACAGAAATACACTTACTGTATGGTTATTTAAATTTTTTGCAATCTAATAGGTTTAACTTTATTTTCTCTGAACTCTACGAAGAAAATCTTCAATCTACACACATTTATAACACATGATTTTGTAAATGGAATAATTTGTATTCAAAAACTGAATGAATTCCTAAATTTAGATAGCACTTAGCATGAAGTAAAAAGGAAAAGGTAAATATTAAATACCTATCACCCGAAAATCACAAAAATATTGCTTAAACCATTGCCAGTATTAGTGTTATTATAACAACTTCCAAGAAAAGAACTTCGTAAGTTTAATTTTATTTTTTATTTATTTCAATTTAAACACATAATTTTATGATAATCTAAAATTAATGTATTTCATCTTGACACTGTTTTGACATAGCTAGTGAATGTTAAATTTTTTCTACAAAAATATTGGATACTCCTTGGTCCATAGTATGAGGTTCTTCTTCAATTTCATTTGCTTTATTTGCAGCGGCGGCCCTTTGCTGTTCTGCTTGTATTTCTTCTAGCTTCTTAATGAGATCTTCTTGAACGCTATCCACGATTTCTCTTAGATTTTTAGCTGTAAGAATAACAATAAATGACTAAAAGAGTTCACCATCATCATCATTAACAACCCATAATGTCCCACTGCAGGGCTCGGGTCTCCTCTCAGGAGAGGGTTAAGGCCATAGGCACGCTGGCCAAGTGCGGGTTGGGGACTGGCAACACAACGTTGTTGCTACGTAATGTTGCCGTTGGATGTTTTTAAGCCGCTGAAAGGCCTCCAACTAAGCTTTACGCTGTTCAGCTAAAGGCTGTTATCCCACGATATCAACCTTAACGTGACCTCCGGATCACGGAGACACGCTCATGGTAACATACCACCAGTCCATCCAGGTACTGACCGCGCCGTCGTTACTTACCCTCGGTGATCGTTTCTATTCACCGAGTGCAACTGGGCTATGAGCGCCATAAAGAGTTATGTCCAACGTCAAACATGAAGACCACGTCTAATTAGGACATGTAGTAGTTTTTGTGGATTAAATGCAAAATTATTAAATTTTAACAAGATAATGTACGTCGGTCCCGTAGATCGGTCAACAAAAACCAATAAACTATTAGTGTATATAAAAGCAAAATAAAATCCAAAATGATAGTTATAAACCATTACCAGTTTTCTGGTTAAATTCCTCCGCAATCAAAGATATTTTTTTCAAAGTGTTTACATATTTAGATATCTCACTAGCCACGTCTTTGTCAGGACCGGTATTTACTTCTTTATCAATCATATCTTTCTTTTTCTTTTCGAGTGCCACTTTCAATATTTCACTATTGACTACGGGCATTTTTGGTATTCTGTATGAATCACATTTCGCAATTTCTAGTTGGCTTTCATTTTCATTAGTAAGAGTATTTTCTTCATCATTTCTTACTTCTAAGTTTGGATTAATAATTGTTATGTTTAATGTATCGTTTGGTAATAATTCTGGTGCGAATGTCTGCAACGTTTCTATTCTCATAGGAGACGCAGTTTTAGGTGGAGATTTTCTTGAGAACTTTATCGGTAAAGCATTTGTAATGCTTTCTATTACTGATTCTGTAAAAAAATATTTGGATCATTATTGTTTTACTGAATCTTCAACTTCTCATTTCAATGTTTAAAGACCTACTTACGAACAATATTCCGAGGATATTCCTCTTCTCGTTTTTTCAATACTAGTCTTCGTGACAAATCCGCTAAAAACATTGAACAAGTAGGACCTAAAGAAAGAAGATAATAAGTACAAATATTATAATTATGTTAGATTCATGTTTATATATGTCAGGAAGTATCCGAATATCAGGAAGTAACATTAAATTTACCACTCATGCTGCGAAGAACCAGAACATTATCAACCTATTATAATTTTACTTCAATCGATGTATTAAAAGACGAGCATATGTGAAACTATTTTACTAATATATTTAAAACTAAAATCCTAGATAGTAGACACAATTATCGATCTCAAATTCAAAGTATCTTTATCAAGTTACATGTGGACTTCCAATACTGAAATCATGTACTTTCGTACTTATTTGTAAATAACTTAAATGAATTCATAGGAATAACAGACCAAAACAAATATCAATATTCATGTAAACACATAATTACATCTTCAGAAACGATCAACAGTAACGTTGAATGCTCTACTGTTGCGCAATTATGCATACATAAGATCTTAATGAAGTAAACGAGAAGAATATTAGAATACATTAATATACATTAATCATTACCATCGCTTTTTCGCTTCTTTGTTGATTTGGGTTTCGCATTTGGGGCAGCTTTTTTATTCTTAGCCTTGTACCGGGCAGGTACTTTGTCCATGGCTGGAAGAAACAATATTATACATTTCGTCTAACAGGATAAGCAATAAGTTTGTGACATCCTTGCATACAAGTACAATTACACTGTAGTGACTGGTCACCATCCCTACTTATTTCGAGGGTATCGTAAAAGGTGACTAAGGGAACTGCGCGGGATAAAATCACTGCAAAGAGAGGGGAAACTTGAAATAAGCTGTATACCAACCCGTCTGGTCAACGTGGCATAATAGGACAAAACCTCCTTGCCAAGATAGCAATAATGGCAAGTCTCATCAGTTGTGTAATTCTCTTTGCACTCAATACTAAACAAAGTATTAATTATGAATTGGAAATTTGTCTGTGGGTTCCTTAGAAATATTCTAATTGTTTTTTTCAGAGCTTACCTGCTGTAACAAATGCGAGACTGTGTTATGTGCAATATTTCCTTTGCATTATGTAACATTCATTCATTGGATGTTTTGTGATACACTAAAACAATTTGTATGAGATATAGTTATTCTGATTGAGATTCGGAGAGTCTTTTTAAAAGCGGACTTCCACCAACTGAAAGTTTTCGTACTTACAAACAGCACTTCCACTTAAATTTTTCTTAAAATGGCTTCATCATCTGCTGATGATTCTGCCTCACGAATAGTAAAAATAGCTTTATAATTGACATAACACATTCACCACAGAGCAAATAATTCATAGACACTGATTTTGCTGTCATCAACAGATTTATGAGTATTGGCAAAAGCGGTTACATTACACAATAAAAGTATTAAACCTCCTCCAAGTATTGCGGCACCGTCCAATATCAAGTCAATAAACTCATGGTCATAAGATTATACAAATACCCAGAATTATTTCACTTCTAAATAAGAACCCTACTTATATTTCCATATCGGGTTAAATAGGAAATATTGTAATATTGTATTCCTCATTTCATAGGAGGCGAGTTGCTTTGATTGTCCATTACTTTATATTAAATGTTGAATTTGCTTTTAATTAGTGATTATGTTATGGGCAACAATTAAAATCCTTTGGATATAAATCATCTCAGCTAAAAGACAACTAGTACTAGATCAAATGAAATATCCTTTTATAAATTCTTAATTTCACAATATTCATTCATTCATATGCAAAACTTAAATAGTATATTAACATCATGCATGATATTTGCTATATTTCTAATGTTAAAATTAAAATCACAATAGATTTATGTGAATTGTGTTAATTTTTATGATTTTATCAGTGTATTTCAATAGTTTTGGTATTAAAAATAATCAATATGATTCAATTGTCATATTGTTATGAAAAAAAAATTCCCTATAGTTGTGAAGGTGACTCTGATAATGAGTCTGAATAGAAATCACTAACTAATTTAACTTTTTAAGTAGTCTAATGACTTTTGACCTCTCTGTATAGTCTTGAGAATGAGCTGTACAAGTATATTATTATGAAGAAAGAGGTACACGTGCTCTTAATATGTGATCACAGTTAGATCACGAAAAGTAAAACCTCATTTCCGTCTTCTATTGCCCGTAGCGTGAAAATTTTCCACCGTTGTTGAAATATTCTTCATTGGTGCTCCGCTCCTATTAGTATTAGCGTGATGATACATAGCTCGTAGTTCATCCTCGATAAATAGACTATCCAACGCTGAAAGAATTTTTCAAATCGGATCAGCGGTTCCTGAGATTAGCGCATTCAATCAAACTTTTCAGCTTTAAATATTAGTAAAGATTAGTTGCAGTAGTAGGGTAGATACGTATGGTGACGGATCAACTATACGTAGTGTCATTATCACCATTCATCTCATCGGTGTTGTAAGAGTCAAGTCAGTAAGCAGTCTTAATGGTGGTCTTGATGATGGGTCTCATAGCAAATATCTCGCACACAAATAATAATATTCTCCAGAATTCAAATATGTATATTAGACAAAAAAGTAATACCATTCTTATACACGAAGCATAATAGCATAACAGGAGCTTAATAAACAAAAATGTTGTTTTCAGAGATCAAATAAAAGACGGCTTATTTTAATAGGTTGACTGATTTCTGCAATACAAAAGCAGAAACACATAGAAAATGTTTATTCAAATATTTCTTGGAAAATATGTACCTAGCAAATGTGTTTGGATCAAATATTCGAATCTAATCGAGCGAATATTTCTTCAATGATCCTTTATAAACCGAAATTGCGGGCTCTCATTGAAGTGGAAGAAGTACTAGAAACTTTTGTCTGTTTACTGTTCTTTAGAGAACCAAAAGTGTTAACAATTTTTTTAATGTATTGTATTTGTATCCAACTGATACTTATGTTAGTGTCTTCATACCAGTTAAAAAGTTAGGATCCGAACGATGATACAAGACATATTATTTGTTTTTTATATAATATAGTCTCCTTGCACTCTACATACTTTAATAATAATAAAAAATAATAAAAATCTTTATTGATACAAATACCTTTGGTTTGATTAAAATTATTACATAGATCTTGGTTAACTTAAGGTAATGCTTTCCCAGCGATGCTTCCCTTTCTAACCTGTTGAAATAGTACTCGGCATGTTTCTCTGTGCGGTTTGGACGGGTTAAAGAGACGTGAGCATTGCTGGAAGAAGTCTGTAACAATCTGTTTTCAAACCTCTCACATTTATTAAGCGTCGGTGTACGCATTGACAGACCCGATTTTGGTTGCGTTTGGTTACATAGGTATCTATGACGTCCACAAATATTTATTTGATTTGTTTGATTGTTTATTCTGTTGTCCTTGTGCTTTGTGATCCTGACTAATCAGCCAAAGGTCGTGAGTTCAATTTTCTCCTAGAAGAAAAAACAATTGGATGAGTATGCAGTCTGCTGTTAAAGCCTGTTGATGAGAATATGATATTTTGTTCTGTATCTGGGTGTAAAGTTTTTTTACGAAAGAGGATATATTTGTAGTGCAAGAGATGTACTTTTCGAAAGACTGAAAATATATATTTATATATGTAGGAAATAAAGCTCAAACATCACTATAAAACATTATTCTCTTTAAAGCAGACTTAGTTTGTTGGTTATAAAACGTGATGAGGGCAATGACAGCACTACCTGTAATAAACAAGACAGGAAGTTATCAAAACGACATAATTTTGTTCAGGGCGAAGAGAGAATGATGTACTATGACAGACTCCTAAAAACGTATATGGCAATTAAGATTATGTATGCCAAAAAAGCGGGTTGTCTTGAGTCTTTAAATTTGTAATATTCGATATTTTGGTATATTGATATTACAGAATACTCGCTGTGTTCACTACTTAACTTTACTTGTTACTTACTTACTGTGTTTTCTATGTATAATATGTATGTATTTACAAAAAAAAAGTATATGAATATTTATATCAGTTGCCTAGTACCCATAACACAAGCTCTGCTTAGCTTGGGACTAGATGGCGTTGTGAGTAAGATGTCAGAAATATTTATTTACTTTGTTCGAGTTAAATTCGTTTACAGCTATTTTTGGAACTAACTGTACTCATTATAACTGAGTTTTTCTTTTTTCACAACGTCTAAACTTTCGCTCGACTTTGACAAATATTTCTACTACTACGATAGCAGTATACAGAATATTATGTATAGATTTTTATATACGAGCGTCAAACTTTTTATAATTGTTTTTAATTTTATCAATAGTCTCTACTCATGATAAATCTATTTTTTAAACAATACATCAGTTTCAATATTATCAAAGTTTACCACCAAAAATATCAAAGTTGATTCTCATAGAGCCTTTTAGGGTTGCCAAAAAGGACTTTTTTATTCGGCTCTTTTTGTATTTTATCTCCGCTAGTTACATCATACAAGCATAGGCCAGTCACCACATATAAACCGATGATTACGTAGTTTTTATAGAGCGTATAAAAACGAACGATTCAACCTCAAACTTTACGATGTATTTGACAGTGACCTTATCTCGTTCAGTGTTCAGATGGGATGTGCTGAAAACCAATCAAATTTTGACGAAGGTTTAAAACTTTTATATGTAATATACTGTAAAATTAATTAAATGAAAGTTGTTTATTTCAAAAGACTAAGTACACATGAAATTCGAAACTTTGTCGGACATATTTTCTGATATTTACATTAACAAATTGGGCGGCATGTACTCACTTGTTTTAAAGGAGAGCACTGCTGCACTGTAAATTTATTTATTAACTTTGTGCACTAAAGTACATGGTGGCTTGAGTGGAGTGAGACCTAACAGATAATTTTTTTATCAAACTTTCTCATTGTATGTCTGCATCCATCAGGACCTATCTGGGTCAATAACATAACAGTTTTTTTTTCTTCTAACATACAACTACCGCATTAAGAATATTCCTGTGAATATACTACAAACAACGCACAGAAAGAACACCCACACTCAGAACGAGAAATTGTGGATCACACAGAGTTGTCCTATGTAGGATTTAAACACAGAACTGGTATAGCAGCAGAAAGCGACGAGGGTGCGCTTAAACTACTGCACCACTCGTGCTGTCAGTTACTTGTTTTGAATTTTAATCATAATTCGTATGTTTTTTAAATATATTATATTGGAGATGGTTTTTAAGCTCATTTCAATAGCTTTTTCAAGCTCTATTCCATGTGTGATCAGCTGCAAATGTGTTTAATAGGTATATATGTAATAATCATAACTATTATTACAAAAAATAAATAAGTTTGACAAATGTGACTGATAGTCCCGTACATAAATATAATCGCGAATGATCAGTTTGGTTTCTAAATGCGGGTTCGGTACGCCGTTCGTTTTACAACTGTATTACCAACGTGTAGTAAACACTTCGATTTAAAACTTTTGTCATTCTAGTTTTACGGGCGATAGTAAATTTAGGGAAAATTTATGACGAATCGAACTAACAAAGTTCAGGACGAATTCTGCGCCCTGAACTTTGGTCCTGTACCTTTAATGCGATATGTCAAAGTAGTTATCTATCTGTTAATCGTTTATTCTGTTTACTTTTACATTTTACATAAGATGTATGTACAATATTAAATCCAATAGTAAGTAGAAAGTGTAAAATGCGTATAGCTACTCCCTACCGTGTTGCTCTACGACTTCAATGCATACAGAGTATAATAAATTATCATAGCGATTGTTGATAATGTTCATCATTATAATTAAGCTCTTTACCCCTCTAGTAAATAGATGTAAAATTATGTACGTCACACGAAATTTTGTATAAATTGTCATCTTTACAAATTAGGGTACAGAAAGGGGTTATCAAAATTTAAGGAATCAGATTACTGAGCATCAATTTGAGAATCTTCGAATCAGTTAAAAAATTATCAAAATTGAACTTATATGTCACGACTTAGGCACTAAATAATTACTTAGTATGAAAATAATAATACATATTTTATCTTCTAATACAGATCATCTCACAATACAGATTTACATTCGTTGTGTAGGTCCTCTGTCGCTTGTAAAAAATCTCTAGACATTGTATATGCGACAAGGGGATATAGGATGCCACACATTCAGGTAAGAACGTGGAAAAATTTATATTAGAAATCAGAGTCTCCTTCGGAATCAATGTTGACAATCAAGGTTGTTTAAATTCAAGAATGTATTATTACATAATATAATTTAAGTTTTGAAATTTTACAGATACTGTCTTAGATTTCCTGTGTTGTTTACGATTATTACTTGAAAATTGGATTTGCTTTTAAAATTTATACCGTCAGGCCAGCGTGTTATAATAGGCCAAAGTCTCCTTTCTAAAGAGAGGGAAATGATTTTTGTAATTTCTGTCTTTTTCGTATTCGGATATGTAGAAGAGACTTGTAGCTAAACGATATCAGAGTAGATTAATTCCTTGCAAAAGCCAAATTAGTCTATTGATGGGATTTGATATCTTTATATAGGGATCTGTGCTCCGTCTCGGGTTTTCTAGGGCTCTGTGCCTCGGAGCCCTGGAAAATCTGACAATGAACGTTCTATAGAACTTCGATATTGCCTAGGACCTATTTGGGTTTTAGCGATCTGATGCCAGTCACTAACCATAAAATTTAGGTGTTCAGTCGGGTCGTAGTAGACTTAAAGTTGACCACAATCAAGTTAGCTAATTCTGTTGTTGCTCTCACTAAACTAAAATTCACTAAATTTTTTGTTTGATTATAAGGCGTTTTACCTTTTATTTTAAATTATTTGTAGTCCATTTTTTGATAACTCAAATCTTAGGTATCAGTGTTTAGTTCAGTTCCAAATAAACGTCAATAAAAGATGTAAAAACTTGACAAGTGGCACTAAGCTTAGACGTCGTCTAATTACATGACGACTAAATTACTTACGTAATTATTACTTATAATTTATACTTTTAGAGTTTAGTTTAGTTTTTTAGTTAATAAACCACCTTGTGCCTCTGATCAACTTTTAGTTGGTTGTGAACTAAATATATATAATAATCGAACAACAAATTTTAGTGAATTTTAGTTTAGTGAAAGCAACAACAGAATTAGTACCAATATCTAAGATATTATAGCAATTAAATGCCGGTCGTCGACACTGACAATATTGTGAGAACATTGAAGTTTATTAATTTAGTTAACGTGATTATTTGACAAAAAAAATTACAAAGTAACAATCAATTTCTTTCGATTAATTAAATTATTCAGTACTGGGATATAATTACCAAAAATGTTAGTATCCGTCGAATAAAAGATGGAGTATTTTATATAATTAAGTTACAAGTTAATATACTTATTGCTTTTTGTTTACCCTGTTACTAGGAGCTTTTTCTTTTTAGTATTACATGATGATAATATCATATTATGATGATTATGATATTCAAACCTCAGTATTTATAAAACTGAAATATGAATTATGTTTTTACGATTGATACTAGTTACAATAATAAGGTTTTCAATATATTAGTCACAATTTAGAATGGACTGTTGTTTTTATTTGGTACTATTTTATTCAAGAAAGTACTTGTCCTAATCTATCAGATTGGTGGCCATAGTATTTGATATCACTAACAATAACTAAGTGCAGAGTTAAAAAAATATGAAATCCCTTTGCGAATCTATCTCAGTATGATAAGTAGACGTGGGAGTTGGGTTAGAATTCTGGGCCTGAAAAAAGACCTGCAGGCCTGGGAGTGACGGTCGAGGCCATCTATTACCCTAACAAAATCAGTTCTCGGAAAGGGGAGGAATGTATAAAATATTTGAAATTTCATTATTATTCAAATTTACTCCTTTACGCAATCCAATATCTTGTCTCACAAATTGTTATAATATAGTGGCAACCCTACTGGATGTCTTCTAAAATATATTTGAATAGAAAATGTAGACAATAACAATTTGTCTCGTGTTACAACTGTTACGTGAGGTTGGCTTCGAATCGAGCGTGACCAGACACTGGCTGAATAAGGTGATGTTCTGTGAGGAAACACACACACACAGGAAATATACACACAGAAAACACAAGTTTACTGAGACGATCGTTTTTCTTTTTTTCAAAAGACGGTCCCTATGTCATTGTCATCCACATTTTATATATTTTTTGTCATTAATTTCATCACGACGACGACTTGAAGACTCGAAGACTATAAATACTCGATATTGGCAGAAATAGCTAATCCGAGTGATCCGGCTGGTTGCCATTTCATCAAAAAAACCAACTAATTGACACAAGTTTACTGTATTTTTTCTAGGTTTGCCATTTTGTGTTTGAAAATTATTATTAACTTTACTGTCAAGTCATACCGTACTATTCTATCCCCAATTAGTTTCGAGTCCTTCAACATTAAGTAAGGTAAGGTGGATAAGGTCAGTCAACATGTATCATAATTGCTAATCTGTATGTCTATGGGCGGCGGTAATCGCTTACCATCAGGTGATACGTCTGCTCGTTTGCCAATTATTCAATAAAAAAAAAAAATGCGATTAAGTAAAAAATATATCTGGTTTTGACATTTCTGACATAACTTAATAAAACAATGAATTGGTTAACATACCTAGAGAAATTTTATCGAATAAGCGTGACTCACTCTGGTTATCAGTTAAAATTTTTTGGTGAATAATAATTTGTGGCGTGCAATTGGAGAGGCCTATGTCCAGCAGTGGACTGCGATAGGCTGATGATGCTAATTATTTATTTTTATTACAAGTATTACTTCTATGAAACTTTTCATAGGACCTATTGTACTTCGGCAACCGTGGGAGAGCCACGCTTCGGCATGCATAAGCCAGCTCGATCGGAGTGTTACCACGGCCTGACAGAAAATCTGTGTTTCAGGTTTTACTGAGTGTGTGATACCGGAGGCCCATACCCAAACTCCTCCCCCCATCCCTCTCCCCTTCCTCCAAAGGCCGGCAAAGCACTTGTGACGCCTGTGGTGTTCGGGTGTCCATGGGCGTTTGCTACGTACGTTATAAACTTGCTCCCAATTCCATTAAAAAAAATCTAATGTTATAAATAATTAAAATAAAGTATACCTAACTTGAGTTCGAAGTAATGTATCGTATCAGACAGCATAATACCAATTACATACTTAATTTGTTAAACAACAATTATTATAACCATTTTTAGGGTTCCGTACCCAAAGGGTACAATGGGACCCTATTACTGACTTCGCTGTCCGTCTGTCTGTCCGTCCGTCCGTCAGCAGGCTGTATCTCATGAACCGTGATAGTTAGACAGTTGAAATTTTCACAGATGACGTATTTCTGTTGCCGCTATAACAACAAATAGAATATAATAAATATTTAAGGGGGCTCCCATACAACAAACATGATTTTCTTGCCGTTTTTATAGACAATGGTACGGAACCTTTCGTGCGCGAGTCCGACTCGCAGTTAGCGAGTTTTTAACTCCCATTTGTGTTATTTATCTTCAAATACGTTTCTATCTAAACATCTTCATCACGATTATGTGCCTACCTATTAAACTTTATCAAGTGCTGATGTAGAAACCCCAGCTAAGCCTTGTAGTAAATGGTTTCTAAGTTGTATATCGAGCTTAAGCGAGTTTACGACGGTGAAGTAAGAGGCGTACAATGCAATACCGAAATTTCTCTGCATTATCATCACGTTTTATTGGCGCTATATCTTTGTCTAATTACATAGGCTGTAATTTGTATCATACGTATTACTTAAGGCCTAGTGTGAGTTTATTATAAAACAACTCAAAGAGCGTTCGTTGTTGCGATTGGTGAAGCTTTTAGTCCGGGCCAATCGCAACGCCGAACGCGTTCACCGTAACGGTCTAGTTGATGTTCACAGAGTCACATTAGGCCCTCTTTAGTACATATTCTATTAATATTGTACCTTATTAGATGTAAGCTAATACTTATTTTTCTTTTAATGCGTTTTTACACACCTATAAACACAAATATTGAAGTAATTATTGATATTTTAGATATAAATTATCAGGAGCAAGAAAACACACACACACACAAAAACATTTTTTTTGTAGTTCTTGACCGAGGGAGAGATGATGATGATGTATTCCTAGCCGTATTTCAGTCACAGCAACGATAGTCACAGGTGCACTCTCTGTTCCCTTACTCTCAGAATATAATACTATAGGACGGCTATCTGACACGACCGGGAAGAGATCAGGCGTCGATTCCAAACTCCGGCCCGTTATTGGATATTTCCATAGTCACGACGGCGATAATCACTGATATAAGATGATAAGTCCGCTCATTTGCCATTCTTTACCATAAAAAAATAATTCAAAATAATTGTAATATATTTTTATTGTATCCGTATATTGTCTCATGTGTTATAAAAGTCTATTAGAACCGAGCCAGGTTATGGCTCTTGCAAGTTATGTGCTTAGCAGCTGTTTCTAATTGTTCATATTTACGATCGTTCTGGTGCCCTATATTCCATATCGTCTATGAACCCGTATGAAAGCTCATATATTTTCCTTTTGTTTCTATAATTAAACTCATTAGTATGATTTACTACATGTATATTTTAGTATAGACGGATAATGTTTGTCTTATCTCATTGTCTTACCCGGATTGTGGTTTTATAACAGTGGGAGATAATTAATGGCTTTTTTGTATAGGGTGGTACACAATACATATAGAATTAACTATTCATCTATTATGTGAAAGTGTTTATTATATATGTATCTATATTAATTTAAGTCAACGAATATTAATTCAATAAACAGCTATGCGAGTACAATGTAGAGCCTGGATTGGCCTTTCAAGTAAGTAGGTAAGTTGTAATTATTACATACTAATTAACTCAACAATACATAATTAAAGAGAAAAGACGGCACAATCACTTAGAGGTCGCCGTTCAACCCATCCCGGATCGCCTCCGGTGGAAAGGTGCCCATTAAGCAAGCAGCATTGCCGCGTTGTATGGCAATGGCTAGTCTCTGCACCAGGAACGAGCCGGAACGGGAATCACCGTTTAGCAAGGCAAGCCTACGGCCCAGCTCCCCCACGAACCTCAGAGTGTCACGGCCCAGCTGCCCATGGTCTCCACCGCTACCGGCACGAAATAATACTGCTGCTCTAAAGCCGCATATTTCTGCCTCTTCCTATAACAGGCATCCTCCGCGACGGCCGACGGGGAGCAGATGGTACGACTCAAGTCGTCGTCGTCGTCTCAAGTCAACTCAAACTCAACATTCTAATTATTTGAATTAAAAAAGTAAAAGCTACATTTTTCTAAAATCAATGTAACATTAATATTATTTTGTATTTGTATCGTCGTTTAATTGTATTGTCGTTATATTTGTACGAAATTCAAACGTGGTATTGCAATTAATTTGTTATTTCTTACATGCGTTATACAATAGGATACATAAATCAATGACATCAACAGGTTTAAGGCACCAGAACATAGATCAGGATGCCATTACTTATTCTGTACGATTACAGATATAACTGAAGAAATAATTGTTCGTCTGGAGTGCTTGTGTGTGTGAATGGTCGGATGTCAGGGTAGTTATTAATATTGTATTAGAAGTAGATGTGCATACTGGAACTGGAGTAAAATTGTTGTACTCCATGAGGTGAGTTCTGTTTGAAAACATTTTTGTAATTGTGTTTCCCGAGATAAAACTGTTGGAAAGGCGTTTTGCCTTTTTGTTGTATTATAAATTATGATTTGATATTTTATTAGAACTGAGTATAGAAGGCTTTCGTAGCCCAGTTACATTCGGTGATTAGAAACAACCACCAAGGTTAAGCAACGACAGCGCGGTGAGTACCTAGATCGGTGAATGCTAGTGGCGCGATACCATGAGCGTCTCTGTTATTATTATAAAATTAATGTAAATGTTTTAAGATCATTTAATAGTATTGGACTCAAAAATAAATGAAAGAAAGCATTAAAATATTCTTTTATAACCGGCGTTTCATTTTTCATCTGCAACTTTGCAACATGTCAGTTTCCAATCCATTCTTCAATTTAAACTTGTCTGCGACAGCATTGCCGTTGTCGATTCATCGAACCAACTTGATTTATTTGCTCTTATTGAATTGAAACTTCTTGCTCTATAAAGGAAGCTTCGTTTTTTATAAAATCTGAGCTATGCAGTTTTAGACAATCTTTGAGTTATTGGAAAAGAGTAAAAAACTTTCGAACGAAATACTCACACCTTGTTTGCATTTAGAGTAGACAAAATTAAAAAAAAACTATTTCCAAGATGTACATCTGTTTTTATTAAACATTTATTAAAAACTGGTGATGTTCTTAAAAAAGGTAATGTGAAGAGCACCAGGAACCGATGACGAGCATGTATACAGCGATTGATGAATATGGATAAAGCAAAAGAGGTGTGTCAGGACCGTAGTAAGTGGAGATCAATTGTCTCTGCCTACCTCTCTGGGAAAAATTCATGACTGTGTGTATGTATGTATTAAAAACTTTAATATATCTTCGCTGCGTATGTGATATTTTCGTTTGTGACTTGCCCGCTCACAAAAGCCTTTTTTAACCGACTTCAAAAAAGGTTCAAAGGGAAGTTGTACGTAATACAAAAATATTTTTTTAAATCTACAATTGCCGGAGTTACCAGTGAACATACATAAAAAAAAAATTTTTTGAAACGTTATAGTGTTGTTGACAGGTTTCTTAATTTTGGTAGTCACATAGATTTTTGTAATTATAGTTCGTATTATTTATGGCTTCGCACCGACTTCACACAGATATCAGGTACCTAGCACACTTAATAATACTACTATTTAAAAGTTTATACAAGAATTGTTACATAGTTATTTAAGAAAAGCCAGTTTATTTTACGCTTTTTAGTGTTTCTGGGCAGGAAGCCTCTCTTTGATGATTTTTGAAGTCGGTTTAATTTTTTTAAATTAAGTTTTTTTATGTATTTAAGCCTGCCAAAGTGACTCTACCTCGACCTGATAGAAAGCATGAACAAAATCCAACCCAAGAATTTTAAATACCTTTGGTTATTCGCTCTTCATTCATCCTTTCGAGCTTGGAGTATGACTTACGGTAAACTTTTACCACCAGGTTAGTTACTTTTGCCATTTACATCTATACTAATAATAAAGCTGAAGAGTTTATTTGTTTCAACGCGCTAATCTCAGGAACCGCAGGTCTGATTTTAAAAAATCTTGTAGTGTTGGGTAGTCCATTTATCGAGGAAGGCTATAAGCTATATACTATCACGCTACTACTAATAGGAGCGGAGCACCAATGTAGAATGTTTCAAAAACGGGGGAAAATTTTCACGCTACGGGCAATATAAGACGCAAACGAGGTTGCGTGGGTCAGCTAATGTATAATAAATATTCATTCTTATATTGTAAGTAGATAGTAGTTTAATGGTTTAGTTCATTGTTATATTCGACAGAATTATGTCTGTTAAACGCCTGTAAAATTACATATTTACATATAATTTGTTTCATGGCTATCATTTAACTAATTCAGAAATAGATTTTTTTTAATCTTTAACATGAACTATTTATTTTTTATAATAGGGAACCAGGAAAGAAATATAACTAAAAATAAGAATTCCTTAACTTAAATTAACATAGCTCATTTTTATAGATATTTTGTAGAATATTATTCTATAACAGTATCATAAGTGTTGCACACTTCCCATGATCTAAATCTTTTGCCAAATGCTTTAAAGATGCACTGTACAAGCACCTGCCAAATTATTAATGGCAGCGTTTGATAGGAGTAATTGTTGCTGTGTTGAAGTATATTGTGTCAGTCCGTTCAAACATATATATAATCTTGTGTGATGAAAATACAACTCAATCTGTAAGTGATTTATTTAATTTAAGTTTTAATATTTTGTATGTTAGACATAATACCAATTTAGCGAATTCGGTAACTTAATTACCGAAACAATAAATTGGATTCTATGGACAATATCTTCAATTAATCTAGTTCAGATCTAGATACAATTCAGTACGTTTCAATAAATAAAGGCTTGAGTCGTTATTGGTAACGTACGGCCCGAGGGTCTGAACCGCAACACACCGACCCGTGTCACGAACGGATCTGGAACAGAATACTAATGATGTACGGTCGTTGAAATCAAAGAGAGGACTAATTTGAATGTAATTGTGTTCTAGAATGTTGATTGAGAGATGTGGTCTGTTTTATTTGATAACTATGTCCTCATTTTAAACGTATTATACATACTAGTATGTATTTCATCTTTTAATTTTCTAATCTCATGTCTTTTAAATAAATAGTCTACACAAATAATTTGTAAAGTGCTCAATTAACGGCTATATAGCTGTTCATATTAAATGAATGCAATAAAATTATAACGGCAAAAATTGTGACCACTTAATGTCCTCTAATTAGCTCAATAAAATATAAGTGTGAGTTTATGTATGTTTATATCTGTATATTAATATGTGAAGCAAAAACTTTGTACCCCTATGAGAAATTTTACAGTTTGTATGGAGAAGTGCAGAAATGCTAGTGATTGAATTTCAACAACTAGGCGACCACTAACTTTATAAAAATTTAATAAAATTATAATTTAAAGTTAGTTCAAAAAACAATAGCTAATTTTTAAAATTAAATACAAGTTTGTTTGTGTGTTTTGTTTTAAACTAAATTGAAGCTTGATCTCTCGGTCATACTTTTATTCAATAGTTAGTTATACTCTTGAATAGAAATATATCCTATAGTACCTATGGTAAATGATGATGAAATAAAAAATATAATAACAAAACAAATATTTTATACAGAAAATGTCACAAATATTTACAATTTCTTGATAAAGTCTCACCAAGTTCTAGATACACATCAATATTGAATAATTCATGGTAGATTCCGACGTAACTTTCTGTATTCAAGCGCTATACACTTGTTGGTTTCCTTTTCAAACTATATTCAATAGAATTTCCTCAATATCTAAACTTTTGGACAAGTTTATCAACTTAATGATAAATTAATTTTCTTCAGTTCATAAAATTACATTGGAAATGCCGTATTACAATTACTAACATATCAAATACGTTTTATCTAAATATTATCAGGTATAGTTTTAGTGTTAGAGTTATTTGTAATTAAGAATTTAGATGTGGCCACTATTTTTTTTTTTTTACACACAACGGCATCTAGTCTCAAGCTAAGCAGAGCTTGTGTTATGGGTACTAGACAACTGATATAAATACATAAATATTTTTTTGTTTGTAAATACATACTTATTATACATAGGACTGACTGCCTCGGTGGCGCGAGTGGTAGCGTAAGCGACTGCTGTGCTTGAGGTCTCGGGTTCGATTCCCGGGTCGGACCAAAATGTTTTGTATGATCTGCAAATATTTGTTTCGAAGTTTGGGTGTTTTCTATGTGTAATATGTATGTATTTACAAAAAAAAAAGTATATAAGTATTTATATCAGTTGTCCAGTACCCATAACACAAGCTCTGCTTAGCTTGGGACTGGATGGCGTTGTGTGTTAGATGTCCGGAATGTCCGGAATAGGAGATACCCAAACTCCGAATCAAATATTTGCAGATCATACAAACATTTGGTCCGACCCGGGAATCGAACCCGAGACCTCAAGAACAGCAGTCGCATACGCTACTACTGCACCACAGAGGCAGTAACTATGGTTAAAGGTAATCCACGCAATCGCACGCAAAAAGGTTTTAGCCAAACCAATAATAACATCATTTGTGATTTAGGTTCACTAACCTGCGTGATTAGATGAAGCGGCAACAGTGCAAGCGCCACTGCGCCGTGATAATTTAGTAAGTTGCTAAAGCACTGAATGGCTCACGATCTGCGCGACAGCTTACGTTTACGATTACGCGTCAAGGGGTTAACGTCCCTAGGTCAGACGGTCGTTATCCCCTTGATAATAGTGTTTTATTGGATACATCGTATAGTAAATTTCAAACACGATAAATAGTGTCCTGTTGCTAAACTACTAAACCGATTTTATTCAAATTTTGTGAGGGGACTTGTAACAAGTGTAGGTATGTCTAGTTTAAATAAATGTCGCATTGTCATATCTAGCCTGTATAATTGGTTTGGGAACATTTCAAAAACTGAAAAGTTCTGCACCGATTTATCTCAACTTTTACACTTTTTTAGGGTGCCGTACCTCAAAAGGAAAATACGGAATCTTAATAGGATCTCTTTCTTGTCCGCCTGTCTATCTCTTATGAATGCGTAGAGATATCAAATTAAAATTCATATCAAATACACAGATCTATAATACCTTTAAGCTGCAATACTTCCAATCGACCTAGAATCTTGAAATTTGGCATGAAGCAACGTTGTATAGCACACATAAAGGAAAAATTTTGAAAACCTTAAGTTTTTAGTTCCATCACATAATATATATTTTTTCATAATTATAAACTTTACTACCCTTTTCCTTTCTTTTCCTTGGTATCAGTTGAACTCAACATCAAATACTTAGTTCTGATTGCCTTTAAGCTGTGAAAAAAAAGCTTTTACAGGTTTGTACGGAACCCTGGGTGCGCGAGTCCGATTTGAAATTGTCCGTTTATTTTTAACTTTTCACACTTTTATAAAACTTGCTTCAAATATCGTTTGCGTCAATGCCACACCACCACTATTGTGGTATAACAATGTAATACAGCGAAGCTTGGCAGCAATAGCCAGTTAATATTATAAATGTGATCATGGGTGCCAATTTTCTTTCGGACTTTAGTAAACAAGTTAAGTGTGTGCGTATTGGTCTTATGATTTTAATTACGTAGTTACGCAAATTTTTATATTTTGTTGTAAGTTTTAAAATCTATAAAGTATATTTGTTACAAAACATTTAATGGATTACAATTTTACTGCACGATTGGCCTAGTGGTTTAAGCGGTCACTACGCCACTTGTTACTGCGCCAAGTGCCGTGGGTTCAAATCCCACATGAGACATCACTTTGTGTGATCCACAAAATGATGTCTTGAGTCTGGCTGTTCTTTGTGTCCGTTACATGTATGTTTGTAAAGTCCCCCGCGACACAGGATGTATATTCCTAATGCGTAAGTTGTAAAAAAAAAGAAAAAAGACTTGTTTTATGATTTATGCACACATACATAAATAATAACTACAATATTATGTGAATAGAGTTTAGTTTGAGACACTACAGAGACAGTAATGAAAATTATCAAAGTACGTAACAGTATCATTCTCATTACATTTGGATTTTCCTATACATCTACATATATAGAATTAATTATACAGTAAGTAATATATATAAAAGAATTATACTTTTCAATTTAACTGTATTTAATACCTTGACTGCCTCGGTGGCGTAGTGGTAGGGTATGCGACTGCTAAGCTTGAGGTCTCAGGTTCGATTCCCGGGTCGGACCAAATGTTTGATTGATCTGCAAATATTTGTTTCGGAGTTTGGGTGTTTTCTATGTATAATATGTAAGTATTTACAAAAAAAAAATATATAAGAATTTTATCAGTAGTCTAGTACCCATAACACTAGGTCTGCTTGGCTTAGGAGTAGATGGCGTTGTGTGAATATTTATTTATTATATTTAGCTTACTTATGCAGCAGGTATATAGAATAACTTACTTTTAACAATCAAAAAGGTCATGAAAATGAGACTGAAAACAAAGAACTCCTTTTTATCTAGCACAAAGAATAAGTATATATATTTCAAGTATATGTAATCCAGGTCTTCGCGGAATTTGCCTTGAATATTTATTTGAAAATATCAACTAAACTAACTACAAAATAGTCAAAAATATTCTTTACCTAAACAAGTATTTAAATTAGAAATTAAACCGATACATTTTCAATTTGCTATTCAATATATTCACCATATTCTCTTTTCCGATGTTTAAATGGTACAAGCGAATCGATATTAATCGGAAGTAATTAAGAACAACGTAGCATAAACGACTTGTAACATCGTAGTACGAAGAGATCGGCACGTTTATATACTGTTTATTAGGAATCTACTGGGAGGAAATGTTTATCAAATGTTTAGTTTAAGAGTATACACGTGCCAATACCTGTGTATTCTATATCATATACATTTATGTGGGATAATAGGTGTATATTCTATATGCAACTTAACTGCTGTCGGTAGCGCAGTGGTAGTGAATGCGACTGCTGTGCTTGAGCTCAGGTTCAAACCCTGAGTCGGACCAAGTGTATGTTTGATCTACAAATATTTGTTTCGGTGTTTGGGTATTTTCTTTATATAATATGTATGTATTTACAAAAAAAGTATGAATGTATTCATATCAGTTGTCTTGTACCCATAACACAAGCTCTGCTTAGCGTGGGACTAGATGGCGTTGTGTTAGATGTCCGAAATATTTATATTGTATTTATATGTAATATATAAGCAATATGTACCTTATAATTTTAGAAAATCTTTTGTGAATTGTAATAATTGTATTATTTGCTTGTAGCTTCTGAATATAACTTAAAGAAAAAAAAAAACACTCTTAATTTAATTTTTTATTTGCTATCAATCGTCGCCAAGTGGTCAATACTCAATTACTCATATTTCTGCACTACTTCTTCTCCTATATAAACTATAATTGTGTCAGATTTTATACTCCTTTATTGCATCATTTTTGTAATAAAAAACTGCAAAACAAGCCTTCTGACAAATAAAAGTGTCTTTATTACAAACACTCTTAAAACTAGAGAATAACACAAAAATTATGATCGCCGAGGTGGCTGCGTTAATCGTTTATATCACTCAAATATTTGTAGCGCTGTAATTTAAATTAAACTGCACTGACACTGCACATCTTTTTAAATTAGACGCGATGGTTACTGGTATGTTCTGTAGGTTTTCGAAGATGACATAAAAGGTGTAACAGGCGTATAATATCTCGAACCTGACGATTTCGTGAAATGTAAAAATCCATACATGATTATAAGACCTTAATTAGAATTACTAACTGATTGAAGAACTGACTGTTTCCCTATCCGAATATTTTGGTTGGTTCGTTCCACATTTTTTTTTAAGAATATTGAGATATATGAATTTTACGTAAGACATAGATTCTATTGGGTTTCACCGAGCGTGTGAGGATACCGGAGGCCCATTCCCAACCACTCCCCACTCCCCGTCCCTATCCCCCAAAGGTCGACAACACACTTGTGACGCCTGTTGCGGATAGCCATGGGCGGCGGTAATCGCTTGCTATCAGATAATACATCTGCTCGTTTGCCCATTATTCAATAAAAAAAAATATAAGGGAACTTATATCATAACTGTTATAGATGTCGGAAGGGGCTTATTCTCTACAAAGATAAATAAATAGCGTTGTCTATAATTACATTAAGAAAGTGCGATACTAAAAAGTAGACTAAGGCCCGTATTATAACGGGTGTTTTTTTAAGCTAGATAGAACTTTAAATTGTAAAAAGTAACACAAAAAATTAAATTTTGATGAAACTTTTTTTTTTATTTGTTTCAGTATACTCTGACAAATCATCATGAATAGACTCACGCTTGAACAACGCTACGAAATTATCCAAATTTACTTTGAAAATCAGTCGTCGATTCGCGCAACTTATAGACGACTGTTTTATCGCAAAATTGTGTTCAGCGATGAGGCGCATTTTTGGCTTAACGGGTTTGTTAATAAGCAAAATTGCCGCATATGGAGTGAGACCAATCCACAACAGACCCTACAGACTCCATTACATCCAGAAAAATGCACCGTATGGTGCGGTTTTCACGCTGGTGGCATCATCGGACCTTATTTCTTCAAAAATGAGCTGATTTTCAAAGTAAATTTGGATAATTTCGTAGCGTTGTTCAAGCGTGAGTCTATTCATGATGATTTGTCAGAGTATACTGAAACAAATAAAAAAAAAAGTTTCATCAAAATTTAATTTTTTGTGTTACTTTTTACAATTTAAAGTTCTATCTAGCTTAAAAAAACACCCTATAGAAGGCGTCTCAAGTATCGTTTGATCTCCGATCAGCTGAATCGAGTTTCAAGTTATGATCGAATCTCAAGCGTCGATCTTATTATAGAAGGCGTTTTGAGTTCTACTCAGTTGAAACTAGTTTCAATATCTAATCTCAACTCACAAGTCTGTTCTCAGTTACGTTTCAGCATTGTCGAAATTATTGTTCTGTGTTACGCAGTTAATTATATTAAACACATCATATCTAACAAGTATAATTTATATATTATTGGTTTTTAGTTTACATATAATACACTATTGGCTAGTGTATCAATTTAAATATAATAATAAGAAGCAGTTCGCCCTAAATTAAATACTTTAAATATTAAAATAAAACTGACTAGATACTACCTATAACGGAACGTTCAAATTTTTTTCAATACTCGTCAATGTCGAATTATCAAACTGTTTTTGTTTTTATTTTAAAATTATTGTAGTATTTTGTCCGAAACCAAAAGGTTATTACTATTGCTTGAAGGATATTACTTGAAATAAATAGTTGAAGGTGTATTTTAAGTGAATTGAATATCAATTAGTGTTAATTAAAGTGTATTGAAATATGTATAATAAGCAATTCTATCGTTAATAAAGTAAAGTAAAATAAATATTTCGTTGTTATTCAGAAAAATCATCATAAAATACGTTAATTTCCCTTACAAGGTATAAGAAATTACCACTTGGGACTAGATTGAGCTTGTCTCAGTTGAACGGAGATCACATCTGTCAAAATTTCTTCTTGAGAGACGATTTTGACATAAGCGTCGTTCTAAAATAATCTAAGTATTGATCTTTACTCACTTGATCAAAGATCAGTGAATCTTGACTCAAGAGACGTTCTATAATACAATCTCTTCTTGCAACTAGTTTTAAAACTCGATTCACGACTGAGACGCCTTCTATAATACGGGCCTAAATATTTATTGTTATACGTTTAAGAGGTCAAAGACCTTGTAAAAATGTTACCATTATTTATAAAAGTATCAAAGCTCTTTAAAGTAGGTTCTATACTTACGAGTGTGTGTCTTCTATGTTACGGTTGGTTTCACAGTAAATGAAGCTTACTACCAATGTATAGGTTTAGAAAAGTAGGTTAGTTACAGTGCATCCGGCGGATACTTATTATTAAATTGTATAAATTTTATGGAAGTTTCTTTGCTTACCCCCTAAAGACGCCTGTATATTATATTTATGCAATGGGAATATTGTTATTACCGGCAACTTTACAAACATATATGAAACGGATAAAATGAACGCTTAGACTCAGAACAACGATTTGTGGTTCAAACCCTCAACGGAGAGCTACGTGGTAATCGCTTCAACTGTGTTACAATTTAGGCTTTTGCATTTCAAATGACTTCTGTCTTTCTCCTTAATCTTCTACCAGTTAATGAAACAGAATTCGAATGAACCTTGATTCTTTCTTCAGGTATATGTTACCGATTCAATTAAAAAATAATTGTTTATAAATTGGTTCTCAAATAGCAAAGAGTTTACTTACATTCGAAACTTGCTCTTTATTGATGTCTATAAAAAACGGAGTTATATTTCTCTATGAAGTGAAACTTTAAATAATTGCAACCACTTTGTTATAATTATTTAAAGTTTCTACCGCACTATAATGGTGGACAAAGGTCCCCCAATTGCACGCCACTTGATTCTATCCTTTGAGTTTTACCGTCAACAGAATAAGCTTTGACGCGGTTATTACTTTCTTGTACTAATTTTTAGAAAATGCTACAGTATATATTTTTTCTGCACTTCTGAGGAAATAACAAAATATAAGCCTTTACCAATTTTAAACACTCGACTGCCTCAGTGGCGCAGTGGTAGTGAATGCGACTGCTGCCCTTGAGGTCTCGGGTTCAAATCCTGGGTCGGACCAAGTGTTTGTGTAATCTGCAAATATTTGTTTCGGAGTTTGGATGTTTTCTATGTATAATATGTATATATTAACAAAAAGAAAAGTATAGATGTATTCATATCAGTTGTCTAATACCCATAACACAAGCTCTGCTTAGCTTGGGACTAGATGGCGTTGTGTGTTAGATGTCCGAAATATTTATTATTATTTATTTCTTTATTTTTGAGATACCTATTTTTTTTAGTTCTTAAATATATTAATAATCCAAATATTCTGCCGAACCCTTCAAATTATTGCTGTTTTTTTCAAATTTATGAATTGAATAAAAACAGCCGTCGGTTTTATTATGTGGTACACACTACGTTAAAAACTATACTTCTTTTATTATTTTGTGAAGTGACAGTGTGTTACACTCTTACGTGAAGTGAGCACGTCTTTCTGAGTTGGGACTGTCCCTTACGAAGTTTTTACACAATTTTGCGGAAGCGACTAACATTATTTCGCACTTTCGGCAGTGGGACGTGCCTGACACAATTGTCGCGGTTTTTTGGCCACATTTGGCCACAAGTATAGCTTTCAGTGTCAGGATGGGTTAAAATTATATTGTCAAAGTATATTATTTATGTTACTTAGAAGCTTTGAAACAGATGTGACTTTATTTATATGGTGTACGTGTTATTTGCACGTAATGCGATGTCAAAAGCTAAGTTTAGAACTTCCGTGGTGTTTATATGTATAAAAAGTTACTTGCGACTTCTTAAGCTTGGGATAGATACATACTAATTTAGAAGCTAATTTAAAATATGGATATTTTAAAGTTAATGTTCTTAATTTTTGAACTCTTTGTAGCCTACGACTCGCATTTAAAGTCGTACTTGTAGTTAGTTTGATTTTGGAAATTGAAATAGTTTTAGCTATAATATTTTAGTAGTATTTAATGGTCTACATCGGAACCTCACCTAATATACATATTGAAATATACGCATCTTCAAAAATACCAAAAAAAAATCAGTAATTGGTCATTTAAAGTTACGAGAACCCTCTAGACTTCATTCATCGGCCCGCAACAACATTCTATGAACAAGTCGTCTAACATCACCAAATCTCCGTATGAGATTTTTGACACAAACATGTACGAAGAACAGCTACGTGACTTTTCGTGTTGCTTTTATTCTTCCCAGACTGTCGCATACCTCTCTGAAAATAAATTACAATAAATCATAACAAAACTCGCCTACTATATATTGAGTTTCATAACAAAGGATCTTTGTACCCTTTCGTTGTTTAAGATCTTTCTGTAATGGCAGCTAATTGCAGTGTCTTAGAGTGTACATGAATAATGTCATGCCCTTCGTGGTGCCATTTACATGATTACTATAATGTTAGATAATTGTATAATAATGCCTTCAAAGTGATTATAGTGAGCTGTAATTCGAATTAATTTTCGAATTTATTGTCAACCTAGAAGTAACAATGTATACTGTATTAAGCCATTTTCAGAAGGGACTATCATCAAAACCAACGAATATATTCCACGGTATTGACGAAATAGATTTGAGGAATGCCTTTTTACTCCCAACATCTATCATCTTATCGTTGTCTAAAGATTTTGTTGATATGACAGCCCTAAACCGAGCATTGAACGCGCGTTAGGGTTTATGTATGGTGGGCGTTATCATAGAATGGGCGTCTTAAAACATCATACATTTTCTCCATGGTGATAAGACTAGACAGGATGATATCATTTCATACAAAATCGATTTTTAATCATCTAATTTAAAGTAGTATTAATTTAAATATAAAATAATTATATTTACATTTTCTCCATAGGGGTCCTCTGTTATTTTGCTACCTAGTCCTACTATCATAAAAATAACTCGTTCAACCTTCGATGAAAAGCCTACTAACCACTCATGATAATAGTGTTGGTAAATATGTATATGTAATTTCATCAGAGTGTATAAAGATTCAACCTTTGACCAATCCCAGAGATAAAACCCGTAAAAGCTCTGGACAATCACAGAATATATACGTAGTTACTTTCAAACAAAGCCTGAAAGGTCAATAACGCCATAACTCTGGACTTATGCGCACTCTGTCATTCATTCGGGGGATATAAATCTACCCGATGTATGAATTATTATATGCTTTTGTTCCCAAAGATGGTATCCAAGATAATATTCACCAACATTGTAAAACTTAATAAGATATTTTATTGTAAGCGGTTGATTCTCTTAAAGTTCTGCCGTTTGCAATTTACGGTCTGTTTATTTACGTGAGAGTTGGTATGGAAAGTATTTTTTTATTACTCGACTACGGCGAGGCCTAGAACTCGTAAGACACACAGAACAGTCTCTGTGTCTTACGATAGCGTCTCGCCTACTGAACCTATTTTAATGAATGAGATGTCAATATATAGTTATAATGGTCCGGATTATATCTTATGTGTGGAATTCTCGTGTCGCCGTGTTTGTCACCAAACTCCTTCGCGACTGCTGTACTGATTATTATGAAATTTTGTGTTCATATCAGGTAGGTCTGAGGATCGGCCAACATCTGTTTTTCATACACTTAAATAAGTAGGGTGTCCGACACCTAATTATTTTATATTTTTTATGGAAAAACAACGTTCGCCGGTTCAGCTAATACTGCTAATAGGCTATATAAATCTTATCAAAAATTTGTAGTTAGGCAGGCGCAAACGTGGACGCTTTTATGTCTTGTTTCAATTACAAACTACCGATGAATATTTCATTTCTATAAAACCATGAAATCATCTACTCCCTACTATTTACTTACGTAAATTCAATTTTAGTTTGAAATAGTCGAAAAATCGTTCATTATCCTAACAGGGAACTAAAAGTTATGTTATTAGGTAGGTACAATTAGGTTTTGCCTGCAGATCCTACAACGTATATAACGTTTACCGCTTTTTTAAACTGATATAACTTTTTTGTTTGACATCTAATTGAAAGAAAACAAACGCTAAATGTTAGGTAATGTTTTTGAAAATACATAAAAGGTCGCATTCGAATCGGTTTACAACTTCTGAGATTAGCACGCACTAAAACATAGTTTTGCTATTTTGATATTTTTACTAGCTTTCGCGAGTGGCTACGCACGCGTGTTTATTGGTTATCAAGAATCAGGTCCTTCCTCAAGAATCAAAGTATCTCCATGCCTAATTTCATTAAATTCGGTGCAGCGGTTTGGCCGTGAAAGCAGGACAGACAGACAAAGTTCCTTTCGCATTGGTAATTTAATTAACTGCCTCGGTGGCGCAGTGCTACTGAATACGACTGCTGTGCTTGAGGTCTCGGGTTCAAACCTGGGTAAATCCTTGTTTCGGAGTTTGGTTGTTTTTTTGTATCATATGTATGCATTAAAAAAAGGTATATATGTATTCATATCAGTTATCTAGTACCCATAACATAAGTTCTGCTTAGCTTGAAACTGGATCACGATGTGTGTAAAAATATATACTCGTATATATATATATATATATATATATATATATCCGCCATTGCTTAGAAGTGTATGTGCTATATACGAGTATGTATACAATACATAGCTTTATTAATTCGAAGACGAAGCTAAGAAAATTGCTCGTTCCAATATCGGTAATTACAGACAGCTCTTGATGGATCGGCATATCGAATGTCCATATAAATTTCTTGAGTGTGGGCTGATAATATACATGATACTCTATATTTGAAGACATTTCTGGTTAATTGGTATACTGTGATAATAGTTTACGATCTTAATAGTGTATGTTACTACAATCGGAGTTAATTTTATGTTATTCAATTCATAGTCTAGACTTCATCATAACATGGCCCGAAACGTTCTTTAATATTTATCAGACTACGGTCTATGTATGTTTGTATGTTCAACAGTAGCACCTAAATTACTGAACCAATTTTATTTAATAAGGGTATTAGGATTCATAATTATGGTTCTAGTGACATATTATTAAAATATTTTCTGAAATTGTTAGACGTGTGGAGGAACGGGTATCATGTCCCTCCAACACAAAGGGAGGATCCTCCGACCAGGCTAAGTGATCATGCTTGGCGGGCCTCTGCCCAACAGTTGATGTTGAGATCGGGACTTATGATAATCGGCCCGAGAACTTCTATTGCGCGATTCAGGATTGGCAGTTTCTTTGTATGGTACGTTACTCCGTAGTTCAGTGTAACTTCAGTAGATGGCGCTTTAGTATGTTGCGCTGTATGTGGAAGTCGCCACAAAAGTATGGCACGAACAAAAAAAACTGCCATAGGAATGATGTTTACAAACAATTTGTGGATCACACAAGTGTTGGTACCGTCTGGTACTTGAACCTAAAACACTCGGCGTAGTAGATAGGGGCCGGAGGACACTAGACCATTCATATAGTCAAACAATCCATTAATACCCTAAATGAAAATCAAATAAATTCCTGTTAGTCCTTCTTTCAAATTTTACACACAGCGTAAATGAAATTTGAGATATAAAACTATGTGTTTAAAATATAAAACAGAAAGATATGATATGCTAAGCTAGACTATACAGTTTGTATACTTAAATCTTTTTTATTCTCAGTCATTCATTTGTAACTACGTCTTGACACAACGGGGTTTTAGTATTTTCTAGGTCCTCAGAGTCAGTTTAATCAAATTTTCTTTTAGACACGATTGCTCTCAAATGTTTTGGAATATTTTTTTACTAAACTCGTTATGTGTCGAGGATCCAGTTGTATTTTTATTTTGAGATATAAAACATATTTTCTTTTTGTTCATTTATATTACAAAAATGGATTTTTATTCGCGTAAACTTATAAGTTTCATTTTTTTAGGTTTATTATTTTCGTTCTTGGTCTTAGTGTTTGAACTCTTACATTTTTTTTTAAGGTTTATTGCTGGTTTAACCAACAGCGAGTAAAATATTACTTCATTGTGTATCATACCAGTACAATTACAGTACAAAAATCAACCCTTAAAATGTACTAACCTAACAAAATACGATCTCTTTTTCATAGATATATCTGCAAACTAATACTTAACGTTGTTATTTCCTTATGTTTTAAGTGTTTATTTAATTTTACACTAAAAGGAGGAGGGGAGTGATGTGGCGACCTCCACATACAGCGCCATCTACCGAAGATACACTGAACTACGAAGTAACGCACTGTACTTACAAACTACACTACACGGAGTAACTACCAATCCTGAATCGCGCAAAATAAAGTTCCCGCGCCGATTAGCATATATACAACATCCCAACATCAACTGTTGGACAGTAGCCCGCCAGGCATGATCACCTCGCCTGGTCGGAGGATCCTCCCTTTGTGTTGGGTGGAACATTACACCCGTTCCCCCACACCTATCTTTTATAGTAGAATGCAAAAGTACTCTTTAAGTATACTACGGGTTTCTAGTTGTTTTACTCAATTGTGAATCTTGGAACCACGAGAACATTATTTCCTTTTGAATGTAGGCAATCTGATTAACCATCAGGTACATTATAAAAAAAGGTTATATCTCTAAGGCTGTTTATCGTCTGTATTTTGTAGATATTTATATAAATTTATGATATCTTACTACAAAAAATTATAGTCATGTATACATTTTTTAAATTGTTTTAAGAACAGGCTTTCTGCTTTTCATGAATTTGATTACAATTAACAATTAGATAGTATAATAGGGTTGTACATTTTTAGTCCAACGTAAACCATAAATAGTTTTTATTATAATTTGTTTCATAATATATGAACTGAAACTTATGTCACTGGGAAATATTGTACATTTATTCAACTTCATCTAGAGTCACTCACGCTAGGAGAGAAGAGAGTAAGGTAAAGTGTTTGTTCAAACTTTTGAAAAATATTAGCATTATTAAAGTGAAAAATCACAAACAAATTTCAAAGGCCACGAAAGTTCCTAAGTTACTTTAAAAGAAAAAATACGAGTCGACATTTGACGAAAATTAATTGCCACAAAAAGTAATTTTCCCGAAAAATTGCTTTCTAGATGTCTTTTTGACATTACGGTCGGTTTTGAACTCTATTTCGTCGTTCATAGAGGTTATTAAAATGATTTATAAATTAATTATGTTTAATTTAATTCGTTCAGTAATATTACAATCTAGGTATAGATTATAAGAAATTATTCAAAATTGTAATTTTAGAAATAAGGAATTTATTATTATGATTTTATATTATCACAGATAACACAATACATACTTTTTTTATGGAACAAACGAGCAGACGTATTGCCTGATGGTAAGCGATTGCCGCTGCCCATGGACACCCGTAACACCAGAGGCGTCACTAGTGCGATGAAGGCCTTTGGGGGATGGGAAGAGGGATGGGGTAGGGGTATCCTCACTTGGTAAAACATAGCGCAAGTTCATGTTAACAACAGAATCTAAGTCTTACATAAAATCCATATATCTCAATTTTTTTTTTTTAAAAGGCAACTCCCACATTAGGAATAAACATCCTGTGTCGTGGAGGACTTTACAAACATACATGAAACGGTAACACAAAGAACATCCAGACTCGAGACAACAATTCGTGGATGACACAAAGTGTTGTACCGCGTGGGATTTGAACCCAAGACACTTGGCGCAGTAGCAAGCGGCATGGCGACCGCTGAAACCACTCGGCCAACCGTGCAGTCAATATTTTCTTAATCTATATATTGTTATGGAACGAACCAACCAAAATATTCAGTACGGGCAACAGTCAGTTCTTCAATCAGTCAGTAATTCTAAATAAGGTCTAATAATCATGCATGGATTGATTGTCGCACGTTTGGCTTGTTCACATTTCTCGGAAACTTCATGTTCGAGTTGTTCTCTGCCTTTAGAACATACCAGTAATCGTTACGTCTAATCTAAAAAGATGTTTCGTCGACAACAGTGCAGTTCAGTTTGAATTACAGTGCTACAAATATCTGAGTTATATAAATGACTAAATCACCCACGCAACATCGTTTGCGTCTTATATTGCCCGTAGCGTGAAAATTTTCCCCCATTTTTGAAACATTCTTCAATGGTACTCTGCTCCTATTAGTAGTAGATTGATGATATATAACCTATAGCCTTTCTCGATAAATGGACTATCCAACACCGAAAGAATTTTTAAAATCGGACTAACGGCTCCTGAGATTAGCGTGTTCAAACAAACAAACAAACAAACTCTTCAGCTTTATTATTAGTATATATATTAACCCAGCCACCTCGGCGATCATTATTTTGTGTTATTCTCTGTATTTGTGTTTTAAGAATGGTTGTAATAAAGTCTCTTCTACTCGTAAGAAGTGTACTCGTGGCCCGGTCGAGCCGGCCCATGCACGTCGAAGCGTGGCTCTTCCACGGTAACAGAAACATAGAAAAGCAAGCTTCACTATCATCTTAGGAAGATGCAGTTATTTGTGGTATAATATTTATAAATCTTACATTCTTAATTAATAAATTTACGACTATGTCATTTAATCGGAGGATTCACCTATAATACGAGTATTAAAGGAAATTGCCCGTACGCTCAAAAGTATATTAAAGTGCGCGTAGTGTTGCATGGTAGCGTGAGTTTTAATTGTATTGTTTCCTCATCTGAAGTTTTGGTTGCAGTCAGAGGATTTGACTTTGACTTTATAAACAATTATTTACCATAAAAAAATATCGAATTTATATATAGCGCAATGCCGGAACCGCTGTGAGAAGTGTGTAGAGTTACAAGGAGACTATGTCGAAAATGAAACTTTTCGGACTACCCTTAGAAAAACACATAGCAAACGAAACACTTGGTCAGGCTTACTTGTCTGTGTTATTCCGGTAAATATTTTATTGTGGGTTCACAAATTCATAAATTGTAAATAACTTGTGTAATTTATACTCTCGATTGTTAGAACTTGGTGAAACTTGTAGCAATACATTCCAGAATCAAAATCACTTGTATTATTAACTTGTATATAATACTCTTCACTCCTACATTTTCAAATCATAATTGTTTATTGTTCAATCATTCTGCAGTTTTAATTTATCTTGTTTCAGTTAATTAAATTTACAGATATTTTGTAGGTACTTCTTACCAGGTATCGTATGGTCTGGAATTTTTTTGTCTTTCTTTATAACTGGCATTTGCCCGCGGCTCTGGCCGCGTGTATGTTGGTTAGCTCGATAAAGTATAGCCTATGCTTTTCCTCAAGAATCAAAGCACCTCCATTCAACATTTTATTGAAATCGCTGCAAAGATTTAACGGTGAAACCATAACGAATAGATAGACAGAGTTCCTTTTGAATTCATTAATGAATTAATTAACTTTTCAGGTACAAAACTACTGCAGCATTAACTTTGTAACGACAATATAAAACTTTGTTTACAAGGGAAAATAAAAATGCGTTTGAATATTTTATACATTTATTCTTATATTCTCTTTGTTCAGATATAGCGTATAAGCTATGTAGCTATTGGCAATGTATGCATCGTAAATATAGTTAAACAAATAGGTATATGATCTATTCAGCGTCGTTACTAGAAAGGTACCAGTCGTGCCAGAAAGAATCTTAAAACTGCTGTAGAAGCTCTTCACCGTCACAATCTCAGTCGAAAGATGTCTACTGCTGAACATAGACCTATCGCAAAGCTCTCCACGTAAACCGGTCAAGTGCTGCCCTCATCCAACACCTTACAAAATCTTTTCGGTGAGGTGAAATTATGGAAACTTGTGCCGGGTTCAATAACTCTAATTACGACACTTACTATATTTAAGTATACTCTACTAAACTTCCAACAGGTTATATTTTAACTCATATTACAGTTTGCGTGGCGTCAAAAATCCTCACATTTCTTGCAGACAATAATACTAGTTCTTTTTCCAGAAAATTGTATAAAAGCTATTATAAAATTACTTAATTTTTATATTAAAATTAATTTAACTGCTATTATTTTAAGAATTTCAAGACGAATGTTGTTTTTTTTTATTTCTAGGGATATAAGAGACTATCAAAACAATTACGACCAATAGCTACAACGTACACAATACATTTAAAACACACATAAAACACAAATTGACTAGAGTTTGACTCTAATCTATTTTGGCACTACTAGCTATGGCCCAAATACACTTTGTTCCAATACCATACGTCAAATTGCCATATCTAAAGATATTTTAGTTAAACATTCTGACATGGATTGGCACAATATGTAAAGGGCAATCATGTCAAATTAATTTACAGACAAGTGTACAATAGAAAAGTAGGAAAAGCTCCGATTTCAAATATTTCGGTAATGTAACGTACAGGACGTTCAAAATACATAAATAGGTATATGTTATTGTGGACATGAACGAACATAAAAAATCACGATCACATCCATTGTTTGTCTCTTATCCTATCTGGACCGGATGGGACAATCGTGTTTGGGGTGTGTATGGATTTAAACCAATAAACATGAAAAAAAAACTCTTTTGTAAAGTAAACGTAAACGAAACACCATGTATAACACCTTTAAAAAAACTATACGTCACACTAATGGTACTGTAAGTTCAAGCTGCAGTGAACATTTCTAACTAATCCCACAAAGCTTTAGTTTTATAGAGATTGAAATCAAGGCCTTGCCTAGATTATAATTAGCGTTTTCAACACTTAACAACAATCTTTATATTATATATACAGGATGTTTTTTTTCATGAAATCTAAATAGTAGTACAAAGTACACCGAAAGTAGATGTTTTTGTTTCTAAATAGTCCCTGTATTCTGTTTGCTACTTATTTTTTACAATAAAATACTTTCAGAATTTATCACACCATGTATTAGTATGAAGCTTAGCTCAACAATTCATACGGGACAAGAAAACATAGCTCAAATCATAACCTTCAATTTTTTTAATATCTTTTTTAATTTTACATTTTTACCCACTTTTAGTAACAATTTAGCAAAGAGATAAAAATAACTAAGTTAAAAATCATAAAGGAAAATAACGCAGATGTTAAAATAGTAACAGAAGACAGATATTAATTATAAAATGTAATTAATGAAAGTGAAAAAATAATTAATATTATTACTTAATTTAAGAGTAAATTTTGTATTTATGTGAGTCATAATCACAAAATCAGTCACAACTTTAGAATAATACTGATAAAAACGACAAACCCATAATCCAGTAAGATACATTATGTGAAATAATATATATTTACAGCGCACAGTACCGTAAGTAGATTCTTGATAATAATCTATATATTCTAGGTATTCACAAACGCTCATGTAAAAAGAAATAAATTGGCTTATTCTGTGTTCTTTTGACAATAAAATAATGTCAACATAGATGTCAGTATTATTTTATCTACAAAAGCAATTTCACAAGAAACCTTTGTTATCGATTTAAATTTGGAATTATGTTTCATTGTAATTAATCTCACAGACTTTTTTTTTTAATCAGCGGATTGGATTTTTTTTACAGCTGGCCAGTTTGATGTCAAGTTTCTTATTTTCTTAAAACTAAATTATCCATTTTCATAAAAATTTTATTCATTAATATTTCAAACTTTATTTGTATTTTTATAAACAACATTAATATTTTATCAAATTCTATAATAATCTTATTCTACAAGTTCACACAGATTAAAATTAAGTAGTATACATAACACGTACATTTAAAATTATACGTTAGAGCGAAGTATTTGGATTACAATATAAAACACGGTTTTTTGGTTCAGCGAAGATTATTCGTCCGACTGCTAGTCCGTCCATAGGTAAATAAATATGGCCCCGATAATGGCTCCTTAATACTTCGGTAAACACTACAAGAAAGTATCTTCCCGCCGTCTTTGCACAGGATGACAGTTGTTGTTGAGCTGCTGTTCAGGAAGATGGAGACGAACCTTCTTGGAGTTCGTACTGTTACACTGGTGGACTTTTGGCTTCGGAAATTTGATACTGTCGTCTTTTACCTAGTTATAAAAAAATACACGCGCTATTAAACAATTTCATTTTACCACATTCATAACAAAGTCATCTAGTTCTAAAATAAGCAGAGCTTGTACTAGGGGTACTAGATAACTGGAAAAAAAATTATAAATATTTCTGTCAATGTATATTAAACAAACAAGCTTTTAATTACAGAAGCAAATATATATAGATTATACAAACATATTTGTGAAGGTCCGACCCAGGAATCGAACCCGAGACATCAAGCACAGCAGTCGCATACACTACTACTGCGCCATCGAGGTAGTAAAATTGTAGACACGAAAGCTCAGTAATTAAAAACGAAAGTCGTTTAAATAACTTCAAAAACATTTAGTAGCTACGTTTGATGTATACTGAGACGTTAGAAAGTCAAGGACCTAATTTAGATGCCCGAGTGAGAGTAATCAAAAAGTTTAAAGGTAGAAGTGCGGATATTGGATTATTGTCGAAAAACTTTTATCAAAGTCAAAGTGAGGGCCATGTAAGTGACAGATATCCTAATTATTCAGGTAAGTGACCTTGGGAAGCTCGTATATGGTAATTAAATCCTGAGAAGGGTATTGTTTGGTCACAATGAATTGGAAGGAGATAACAGGAATGCCAACTTCGTTTGTTAATGAAACTTGTTCAACTAATTAGCTTATAAATTTTATTTTTCGAGGATGGTATGATGATTTTAGAAATAGATGTTATTGGTAATTCATTCATTATTAATTAAAATTTGTTGTTGGATTATATACTTTAAGCTCACCAGTTTACAGTTTATTTTTGAATATCTCACATCTCAGTCTTCACTATTTTCACAACATTCAAGATTTCATAATTTCTAAATTACCAAACTGTGTACATATTTATAATTAAATAAATGATTATATGACATTTTTACATATGATTACATGCTAAAATTTAATTACTTATATGATTTCTAAGCTGCTAAAGAAAATCTACTCTGCCTGTTGGAAAGCACGAGCAGAATATAGGAATAATGGTCATCATATTCATCGATTATATACGATACTCAATGATTTGATACGATCATATCCACATCATATTAGAATCAATTGGTCTTAAATTCGAATGAATGCTGATTTTATATTTCTGCATTAACTTTAGATTGATTTACAAAGAACATTGTCGATTAAGTCCACTTTTGTTTGTATAGCGGCAAACGAGTAGACGTGTCGCCTGTTGGTAAACGATTACCGCCACCCATTGACACCCGCTACACCTGAGGCGTCACAAGTGCGTTGCCGACCTTTGGGGAATGGGAAGTTGAATTGGGGTATGGGTCATTGGTATCCTCACTCACTCGGTGAAACACAGCGCAGGCGCACCGGTTTTCTGTGTAGGTATTACTAGGTGCTTTATAATAATACATACTCTTATAGTAAGTTCGTGTCTCGTCCTCCTGTGTGAAGAAGTTAGCAGTTCTGTGTGTGCTCGGGATTCGTTTCCAGGTGGACTGTCACTTGCCTTCACCCAGCACCACAACCATTTGTATGGAGGAATGTTCCTGTTGTAAAAAGGCATTTGTGAATACATACTGTTATATTATATTTGCTCACGGTCTTTACGACTTCTGAACTGCAAAGTCAATATTAATGCATTGTATTAAAAAGATATGTCTTTAATTAGCAGTGAACTGCAATACGATAATGATGATCAAAATGTAGAAAAGACCTTGAAAAGGTATACAACATGCTTTGGTCTTAAAAGTAAAATTAGACGCTATATAGAAGGTTGTACAACAGTGATTCCCTTGCGAACTAAATTGTTGACACATGTATATACTCGTATTTACTTTGTTTGCAATCGAATTAATATCGCAATACACACGCACACACACACACACACACACACACACACACATAGTTATTTGAGGGTTAAAAATTGCTGTCATAGTTTACAAACACCTGCAGCTCAGAGCTCACAAGAGCGATGGAATCCTTTTAGGTTTTTTTTTTTTTTATTGAATAGTGGGCAAACGAGCAGACGTATCACCTGATGGTAAGCGATTACCGCCGCCCATGGACACCCGCAACACCAAAGGCGTCACAAGTGCGTTGCCGACCTTTGGGGGATGGGAAAGGGGATGGGGGGAGGGGTTGGGGTATGGGCCTCCGGTATCCTCACTCACTCGGTGAAACACAGCGCAAACGCTATTTCACACCGGTTTTCTGTGAGGCCGTGGTATCACTCCGGTCGAGCCGACCCATTCATGCCGAAGCATAGCTCTCCCACGGTAAAAGGTCGTATTATTACAGGCTGTGAAAATGACGTGCAATGTGGTCGCTTTAGTTCATGTACATACGGCAAGCCTCGTCAGTATTATGATGAATGTACCTGTCATTTAAATGTACTATTACTCTCTGTACGTGAATGTGAATTTCAATTTCTCTATATTGAAATTTACAACAAATGCTCTTGAAAATTACTCGTAGCAAGAGAAGAAGAGAGAGTAAATAATCCACACAAATACCAACGTATATAAATTATACTTACCAGAATAACACACACATTTAAACATGATTAGGTATTATATTTGCCATGTGTACCTACAACAATATGATATACAAAGATACCTACCTATACAGAGATATGTATTAGCAAATGCGAAATTATAAAGGTGATATGAAGCTATGACTGAATATGTATTTATTGCTTAACTCGATTATGTCACTTCTGTATAAGAGTCTGTCCAGCACTTAAAACGTTCTAGAAGCAACAGATAGTCACTTAAAAGCTACTAAACAGACTAAGTTTACGATCTAAAAAGCATAAAGCGTTTAGTATTTAAGTGCACTTTAACGATAGTACTTTTGACGTTAGAGCCATGACTTGATGACCTCATAACTGGTTTTAGTGCCTTATTGTTCAATTTCTGGTAAAATTTATGACCTTAATGCTTTTCTAGTTAAATTTAATGAGTATGCTCTGTTGTGTGAAGAAAAAATATGAGGATTTTCTTTTGTTTTTGATTTTACGGTCGTTTTAAATAACTAATCTACAGTTTTAACTAGAGACAGGTTACTGAAATTGATCTGAAATTACCTTACAAAACATATTTGTTTAATTTACAACTTAAACTAGTATTCAAAATAAACGGTATTTCAATGAAAGTATTGGATCAATCATATTGAAAAAAAAATAGATAATAATCTATTTTTATATAAAAATACATATTAAAGTATCTCCAGTTTTAACTACAGATTGGTTCAACTACTCCAAAACATTAAAGTAATTAATCCTATACCCTATTAAAGGTTTTAGAAACTCTTCAAATAAATACTATTAAAACGAAGTAATTAAAAACACATTTACAGAAAAAAACATGTTAATTCATTCTTAACTTCGTAATCAAATGGTTATTTTGTTTTAAGTAAGGCTGTTAATTTCACAAAGAAAATTTCGTAGCCGACCTTTACCAACTCGTAGCAGATGTTTATATAATTTCGTAGCTAATGTGTATAATATAAGCTACACTATGCTGTCGTGGCTAATATGTATAATACTGGGATAATAATGGGACTGTTTTAAATTTCGCTTTTGAAATAAAACCAAATTACCGGTTATCAATTGAGAGATATAATAGACTAATAATAGACTACAGTTTTTAAAATATAACTTAAGCTGCTGTAGTGTTGCTGTGCTGTAAATGTACATTTGGCTGCTTCTAAACCTAGTAAGATGTGTGACGGTGTGAATCCTAGCTGTAATAAGCGCAAACCCCAGACGACTTAAATGTTATTAAAAAAATATACTTATTTTGTTTATATGCTGAAGAACTTACATAGATATAGATGTACATATGGCTTACATAAACAATTGACTAAGGGTTCTATATATTAAGTTAGACCTTTCTACTATTTTATGAATACTAAACTATTTAATCAATAAGTTTTGGAACTCAGTGTACTGTTTCAGTAAATACTAAACGCCAGTGTACTTTTACAATCGTTACTATTGATTGGTATTTCTCGAGAAGTTTTATGGCTGTCGTTAATTCCTCTATAATACAAAAGCCGGGTCCCGGCGTACGGAGCCTATCCATTACCAGTCAACGTTATTTATGAGAACAGCTTAAATTAAAGGGTAAAAAAGGACAAAGTATCCACTTGGAAAACTGAAATAGGGAGCAGTGAAATCTAAATAGGGTTAAATCAAACTACTTTCATTTATTTGAAGTTTAGTTGAGTTTAGTTTAGTTTGTTGATTGCGACTAAAAACTTTGTCGTAGTCTTTATGAGTTATTCAATAATAAACATAACAATCAATAACAATTACAATAGAATTATGTCCGTAAAAATATTGTATAATATAAACTCTGGAAAAGTAATAACTCATTTAAGGTTATAATTAATTGTTTGATATTGACGTTAAGGCCCACTTCATAAGCTGGGGATGGGGAGGGAGATGGGGGCAGGGTTGCGGTATAAGCCTTCGGTATCCTCACTCACTCGGTTAAACACCGCTTCATTAATACGGTGTTAAAATTGAAAATTACGTTTTATTACATTTCTTTGTTACATATTTACTGTGTTTTGTTGATCAATTATTAGCATACAACAGACTTAGACCACAAAGACTCCCATTAAATGTCTCGAAAGTCTCGTCATTATATCTCTGTATAATGACTAAATTATACTACTTACTTTATGATTACAGTATATTATGTAGAGGATTTTTAGCAAAACATTTTTGATACTACCAAAGATTACTTAAAGAAACCTCCATTTTGTAAAGTATGCTATTTTCTAAACGTGTTATGTTATGTTCTTTTTTTTTGTATTCTGGAACACCAAGAAATGCGGTTTAGTTGTGCCGGGTCATTTAACTTTATTGTCTGTATAAATTTTGTGTCTTGGTGAAAAGCAACCATTTAAGAAGAATGTGTTATGATAAAAACGATAATATAAAGTTAGGACGGACTAGGATAAATAGATTTTGTTTTTAATTTAGCTGAATGAAAATAGTCAAATACTAGTTACTAAATAATAACCACGATAAGGAAAGGGCTGCTTTTCCTGTCAGATCTTTTGTAATTAGTTTCTACTCTAAATAATTTAATTAGATTACATTAAATAATACTAAAAATACTTTGAAATTGTTCAACGTTTAAAAATAATAAAAATCGGTTAACCGGTTTATATGCAACACATGTAAGTTACGTTTATAAAACCTTTTCTTTTTATATCTGGAAACAAAAAGAAGAATATCAATTACTACTAAGGTTCTTACCTGAGGCTAACAAATATCCTATTTGAGAATATGAAGTATATAACTGGATTTGCTGCTGAGTTGAGAGGCGCTAAGCTCTGGATGAGTGAGGCTATTGCAATATTGACCTGGGTGTCGGGAACATAGCCATAAACTTGCAGTAAATCGAAGATCATATACGGTGACCAGCAAAGCACGAACACTGAAACAAAATATTGGGTTAATATGGGGAAACGAAACGTGGACACTTACGGTACGGCTGGTCCACAAGTTCAAAGTCGCTCAGCGTGCTATGGAAAGGGCTATGCTCGGCGTTTCTCTAAGGGACCGTGTTAGAAACGAGGTGATCCGGCAGAGAACCAAGGTCGTCGACATAGCCCACAGGATTAGCAAGCTGAAGTGGCAGTGGGCTGGCCATATTTGCCGCAGAACCGATAACATCATTCTGAAGATGTCGTAAAAGCCTACTTACTGAGGCAACCGACTATGCATTACAACATCATCATTACCATCAGCCTAACCTCAGTCCACTGCTGGACGAAGGTCTCTCCAATTGAACACCACTTGGTTCAATCCTCGCCTTCTCCCATTCTGCTCCTGCCAGATCATTACTCCACCTGGCCAGTGGACGTCCTACACTACGTCCGCCGAGATGCGGTCTGCACTCAAGAACCCGTTTACAACCGATACTGACACTTCTGACCATACCCGTACCATAGTAGGCCAAATCATCATTTCTAAGGAGAGGCAAATATCCAGCAATGGATTATAATTATTAGAGGTAGTTGATGTTGTTTAGAAAAAAAAACAGCTTATAACAATATCATGATTAAATAATAAAATAAAATTTAGCTAGTGCGTTGAACTTGCGATCAAGATATTGTGGGTTAGAATCACACGTGAGACATTACAGACATTTATATATCTCTATACTCAATGTCGTGATTATACTAAAAATGAGTATCTTGTAGATACCCAACGCCTACTAAAACCTTAGTTTTTTAGCCAGCTAAAGAGGGGTAGAATAATAGACAGTTTTGTCCTCGTTGGCTTACACACGTTGAATTAAAATGAATACTTTGTTACTCAGTAAATACATACCTTACCGCTGAACATATAAGGAAAAAAAATCACGCTGAGCTAAACAGTATAAGTATAATCAGAAGTTTTACAATAGTCAATAAAATAGATGAAGTCATTTAATCTGTTAACAGTGAAAATATTAAAACAAAACGCCCTACTTTGTCCTACAATTATTTTCAACGACAAAGTTTAATAGGGTTTTAATACACAAGAGTTGGCATAATGAACTTACAAATTATTACAACAGATTGCTGGCTGGTTCTCTAGAAATTATATAATAAAAACAGTCCAGTTTAACGGTCAAAGTTTTTGAAACTTCGCCCGCTGTAGAGTGATAATTGCTTAACACGCGAACTTTCTTACAGTTTGTTGTTGATCTAGAAATTATAGAATATTTCGAAGTATTTCTTGAGCTTTTCTCGTTTCAATATTTCATATTATGCATTTTTTTGCTTTTGAATCCATTATTGACTTGATACCCTCGATGTAGTAAATACCTTTGAAATAAGTGTAATTTTATAAAAACAAAGTTATGTATATAAAATTGTGTTATTTCGAGAAACCCCTATTATTTATCTGCTGTTATTTTATTTATTTTATAATTGCAATTAACCTTAAAACGACTGCTTTTGAGACCTTTACAATTTTATAATATTCAATACGTTATACTTACAACTAAATATAATTTATTTTCTCATTCTAACATTTCTTACCCTGCATCATATCTTTCAAAACTACTAGCCACTCCAGTTAAATATGTTATGTGATATGCCTGTCACTCGTTAATAACGCGATCAAATTTTTATGAACATTTTTCCTTGTTCTTGTAAGTCAAGGGCACCGAGCCCTCACGCAAGGTTTTTTGAAAACCGCTCAACTTTTGCACAAATCCCGCCTAAAGCTTCAACAGCATAACTTGCGATGTTAGGATCTCAAGTATTAATCTATTTATTGTTATTTTATGTTCCGTGGCGGGTGAAAACAATTCCTTACAGTTAGACATGATGGAAGAGGTCGTAAGCTTTTTATTGTCTCCTTAGCTTTTGTTACTCCTTCATATTGCGATGGCTCTTACGTTTGTTATTGTTTCCTGAAATATTTGATCTTAGCGTTTTTGTTGTGTGTTGCCTACACGTCACTGTAGTAGTTTATTAGGTAGAGTAATCGATGTTTAAGTTTTATCTTCAAGTCTTTTGCGAAATATTGAAATTTACACTTATTTAAGGACTGTTTATAATTTCACATGTATGCTTTATTTAGAAACTGTTATTATTAGAAAAATCTAAGTAGACGTAGATATGTATTTTGATGATATCTACAAAGTGCAAATATAGATGTGTATTATATCATTCTACAAGCTGTGTACGAAACCCGAACAATAAGAAATCATGAGTATTTAATAAATATTATATTTCAAAATAATAATAATAATAAATAAATAATCCGGACATCTAACACACAACGCCATCTAGTCCCAAGCTAAGCAGAGCTAATATTATGGGTACTAGACAACTGATATAAATACATATATACTGTTTTGTTTTTGTAAATACATACATATTATATATAGAAAACATCCAAACTCCGAAACAAATATTTGTAGATCACACAAACATTTGGTCCGACCAAGGATTTGAACCCGAGACCTCAAGCACGCAGTCGCATTCACTACCACTGTGCCACCGAGGCAGTCAAAAATAACGATGCAAAAAGTAGTCGCTGACTTAGAAACTTACACACTTATACAACAAGTCATTAATTAATAGTTAATCATTCAAAACATGTAGAACATGCCGGTTTTCCACCTATTACTTCATTGTATAGGCAATTAAATAATAAATAAATAATAAATATTCCGCACATCTAACACACAACGCCATCTAGTCCCAAGCTAAGAAGAGCTTGTGTTATGGGTACTAGACAACTGATATAAATACTTATGTACTTTTTTTGTAAATACATACATATTATACATAGAAAACACCCAAACTCCGAAACAAATATTTGCAAATCATACAAACATTTGGGAATCGAACCCGAGACCTCAAGCTTAGCAGTCGCATACGTTACCACTACGCCACCGAGGCAGTTTCACATTAGTCGTTAGAAGTAATATGGACAATAATACAATACTTGAACTTTCACATAGCTATTGAGCTTCAATAAAGATCATTACTATAAGGTATTTCAAACCTTAAGGAGCCATTTGAATAAGATTTCCAAAAAATGTTTTCTATGCTATACAGAGTTGTGTCAGATTTGTGTATAATGCTACTTAACCGTCAGTTTTTCGTTCCACGTGTCAGCTTTTTCATACTGTTATGAAGAAGCACATAAGAATAAACTGTACCTACTCCTTACACAATTTACAAAATGACTATCCAACCGCTGTCATTCAACAAGATAAATTGTGTTTATGGTTTAGACTACTTATGTCTTAAGTTTCATGCTGGGATCGTATTTTGATTTTTCGAAAGACGGTCCCCATTTCATGTCATCCACATTTCATATATATTTTTTATCATTAATTTCGTCACGACGACGACTTGAAGACTCGAAGACTTATAATTGAAGACTATAAATACTTGACATTGGCAGAAATAACTGATCCGAGTGATCCGGCTGGTTGCCGTTGACGTTGCGTAAAAATTACGTATTTTTACGCATCGTCAACAGTCCACTGCTGGACATAAGGATTTGGGCTACTATACCACGGGTTGGTTCTGGGATTGTTTCAAGTTTAACTTTCCTTAAGGTTTGGTCCCTTAGGCGTCACTTACGACAAAGCATAAGGTCTCTAGTTCTTGAAAGAATCAATCGTTATTTATTATGTATCTAATTCTGAGAGTACCATTCGTCTTCATGCTAAGCATTATTAAGATTCCGTAGCCTAAATACGACCAAGCTCGTGAGACCACGCCGACAAATGGTCTTAAATAGGTTTATCTATAAGGAGTTGTTTTTTTTAACTATGAATAAATACGTTCCAGGGTATCATTGGATAGGTCTTTAAAAAATAAGAGGGGTTCACAAAGACAATATATTGATTAAGGTTTTGAGATATTAAGCTTAAGATAACACTGTTTTATCTTAAAGTGTTTTGCTATTATACCTAATAGAAAATTAACGTTGAAAATATCTATAAGCCAATAATGCTGAACTTTCAAAATTTTACACATTTATTTAATAGTTTTTTTTTTTGAATTGGGTTCAAACGAGCAGACGTATCGCCTGATGGTAAACGATTACCGACGCCCATGGACACCTGCAACACCAGAGGCGTCACAAGTGCGTTGCCAGCCTTTGGGGATAGGGAAGGGGTGGGTGAAGTGGTTGGGGTATGGGCCTCCGGTATTCTCACTCACTCGGTGAAACACATAGCAAGCGCTATTTCACACCGGTTTTCTGTGAGGCCGTGGTATCACTCCGATAGAGCCGGCCCATTCATGCCGAAGCGTGGCTCTCCCACGGTATAAAAACATTAAACTTTAAATTTCTATATTATGGTGTAAACATAAATTTATCGTTAGTTTTTTTTTCGCCAGTGCATAGTCTAATACACAATTGTTATTATTATGTCAACCGTACCCTGTTATTATTATAATTACAAAATGCAGTCACGACATTCGATAACAATTTCATAATTCTATTTTATTTTCTAAAGCAAATGTCTACTAATGACATGCTACGTTACGGTGACATCGTGTAAAATAAAATATATCCAACGACCAAATGCTTTTAAATATACAGGAATATTTGCTTAACCTACATAGGGGCAAGTTTTTAGGGCAACTAACGTACTGGATTCAAAATCAACGAACACAATTTTTGTTAATGTACCAGACACCCCATTTCTTGGAATAAATTAAAATAAAATCAAGTAGTAAAGAAAAAAAACAATTTGACTATTTTGTTAATAGTTTTATAATACAATACAATATATTTATTTGCATGAATATGGTAGGTACTGTAGTGGTTAAGGCTGTGTAACCAAAGCCACTAACGTATGTTGTGTTCGTAGGAGTATATTGAATAAGACAGCAGGATGATGATAGAATTATTGTATTCAAAAGATGACTAACTATATACAAAAACAATACTTGTATTTATACAAATTTAAGGAGAGAGTGAGTCAGGTAGCAAGCGTATGACCTCTCTCTGTCACTTTTAAATGGTGTAGTTTGATGTACGATGTTACATAATATGTCAAACAGAGAGTGAGTCAGATAGCACGTAAAAATGTAGGCGATTTGACATCTGACTGTCTCTGTCATTTTTGAATGGTGTAGCGGGACGACGCAAAGGTAAATATATAATAATATAATAATATTTATTTTGTATGGGAAAAATTAAATTGAATCCATGACTGCTACACTACTCCCCCGCTGAAGCCGGAGCTAGCTTCGGTTGATAGTAGTCTGGAAATCTGACTGTTCTCCCGCTTCTTGTTTTCTTGGTTGCTAGCTGGTCTTCAGTCCTTGAGGGGTGCGGTGCTGAATTTGATGTGTCTCTGGTGATGTAGGCTGGTTTTAAACGATCGACCGATATACGTTGAGGTCTGTCTTGTATTTCTACTTCGAATGTCTTCTGATCGCGTTGCAGTACTTTGTACGGACCAAGGTATGGTGGTTGGAGTGGTCTACGTACAGGACCCTGGCGGATGAATACATGAGTGGCAGTTTTAAGGTCACTAGGCATGTAGAAGGTACGGCTAGAGGTGCTGTGCCAGGATGTTGGTTGTGGGGTTAATTATCCGATATGAGCACGAAGTCTGTTGATGATGTTGGTCATGTCCATCTCGTCGTTAGGAGCAGAAGAAAAGAACTGTCCAGGTAGACGGAGTGGTTCACCGTAGACTAGTTCTGCAGTGGACGTTTGGATATCTGCTTTCCATGCACTGCGAATGCCGAGTAGGACCCAAGGTAGAGTCTCAACCCAGTTCGGAGACGCGTGGCATGTGATGGCGGATTTGAGCTGTCGGTGAAATCTCTCTACGAGACCGTTGGCTGCTGGATGATAGGAGGTGGTTGTGTGATGCACTGCGCTGATCAGGGTGGTGAATTCCTTAAAGGTGTGCGATATGAATTGTCGACCTCGGTCAGTGGTGATGTGCTCTGGACATCCAAAACGTGAGATCCATCCATCTACGAGGGCAGCAACGCAGGTCTCGGCGGTTATGTCTGGAAGTGGATACGCCTCAGGCCAACGTGTGAAGCGGTCGACGATCGTGAGACAGTATCTGTAGCCAGAACATAATGTTAGTGGACCTATCAAGTCTATATGAATGTGACGGAAGCGTGCTGATGGTGGTTCGAACTTCCCGAGAGGTGCTGATGTATGTCGGGTTATTTTGGATCGCTGACAGTGCTGACACTCCTTGGCCCATTGTCGACAATCTCTCTTAACACCTGGCCAGACGAAGCGTTGAGTTATCAGTTTGACTGTTGCACTCGCCCCTGGGTGACTTAGGTTGTGAAGTGCGTCAAATACTTGTCTGCGAAATGATGGTGTGACAAACGGACGTGGTGTTGGAGATGAGACGTCGCAGTATATATAATGTAGTCCTGATTCTGTTGTTCTGACCTTTTCAAGTTTCAGAGCTGAACCGATCTTCAACAGGTCTTGTAATTCAGCATCAGTGTCTTGTTCTTGGGCCAGAGACTGGTAGTTTAAGGGCATAGTAATTTGGTTAATACGTGAAAGGGTGTCGGCTACGACGTTATCCTTCCCGGCTATAAACCTGATATCTGTGGAAAACTGGCTTATAAAGTCAAGGTACCGGAATTGACGTGGTGAGCAGTTCTCTCGGTTCGTTGTAAACGCAAAGGTAAGAGGCTTGTGGTCTGTTAGAATCGCAAAAGTCCGGGCTTCAACCATAAAACGAAAATGTCTTATTGCTTCATAGACGGCGAGTATTTCACGGTCATAAGGACTGTATTTCTTCTGACTTGGGCTTAACTTTCTAGAGAAGAATGCCAGCGGTTGCCATTCTCCAAACTTATGCTGTTGTAGCACCGCTCCAATCGCAGAGTCTGAAGCGTCTGTTTGGATTGCTAACTCTGCTTGTGAGTCTGGGTGCGTCAGAAGTGCTGCTTCTGAAAGACTAGCTTTACAGCGGTTGAAAGCTTCCAGAAGATCAGGTGTCAGTTTAATTGGTTGAGTACCTTTTGTCTTAGGGCCCGCTAGCAAAGCGTTGAGAGGAGCTTGTATGAAAGCAGCATCGGGTATAAAGCGGCGGTAAAAGTTCAGCATGCCAAGAAAGCGTCTAAGTTCCTTAATATTCTTGGGTGCAGGAAAGTCCTGTATGACTTGAACTTTTATGTCTAACGGCTTTATTCCTGCTTGTGTAACACTGAAGCCTAGAAAGTTTACTTCCGATTGACCAAAAACACATTTATTGGTGTTTATGATGACGCCGAACGCTGTCAGTCTGTCGAACAGCTGTCTTAGGTGCTGCTGGTGAAGGAAGGGGTTCTGGCTGTGGATGAGGATGTCATCTAAGTACCCGAAACAGAAATCTAGTCCACGAAGAATCTCGTCCATGAAGCGCTGGAAAGTTTGAGCAGCATTGCGAAGTCCGAACGTCATGAACGGGAACTCATAAAGGCCGAAGGGTGTAGTAATCGCCGTTTTGGGTATGTCCTCTTCGAAAACGGGTATTTGATTATAAGCGTCAAAGTTGTAAGGCTATCTATCAAACGTTGATTACGGCAATCGACTAGTAGATTGTAATGTCCTAGAAAGTCGATGCCGATGATGGGTTGTGAGACATCCGCAACAATAAAGCGCCAGGTAAAAGCACGACGGAGTCCTAAGTTCAGAGTTAGAGGCAGGTAACCGTATGTAGGTATTACTGACCCGTTGGCTGCGAACAACTCATACTGCGTTTTGTTGCGTGGTTCCCGAACAGCGGATCGCGGAAAGACGCACAGGTCTGAACCCGTATCTATTAGATACCGCACCTTTGTTATGCGATCCGTGATGAACAGGCGACTCGTAGTTGATAGGCAGTCGTTTGCCGCCACTAATGGCTGCCTTGGTAGTTTACCGCTTTCGTCGACTTCTCATAAGTGCAAGGTTGGGTACATTTTTGTGCTTTATCGCCGAATCGGTAATGGTACCAGCAGTAGGGATGTGGCGAACTTGAACGGGAACGGCTCTTGTGTGAGCTCCTGGAATGTTGTCGTGAACGTCTATGTGGTTGCATGCTCATCTTCTCTAGCTTACGACTGAGTTCCGCTACTGTCCTAGTCAACATCTCGACGGCTGTACTTGTGCTTGCAGTAGGCTTTGACATTCCAGCCACTTGCCCGGTTACTTGCGCTGTTACTGGAACGACATCATTTACTCGGTCAGCAAGCTCAGTCAAGTCCTCTAAGGGCATCTTTGACTGCTGGGCTGCAATGCAGGTCTGTAAATGGGTAGGTAATCAACTTGCCCAGATTGTCCGGATAAAATCCGAAGGAACGTTTACTCCTGCTAGATGTTGTAAATGCCGAAGAAACTGTGTTGGCTTCCTGTCGCCTATCTCCTCGTGCATAAGAAGCTGTTTTATTTTACGTTCCTGGGACGCTGACAGGCGGCGTATCAGCTCGACCTTTATGGTTGCGTACCTATCTGTGGCTGGTGGGGAAACGATCAGATCCCTTACTTCCGCTGCATGTTGAGGTTCTAGCTGTGCCAACACGTAGTAGAACTTAGTGGTGTCGGTCTTTATGTTAGATAAGTCAAACTGACCTTCTAGCTGGGCGAACCAAAGCTCTGGGTCATCCGGGTCGAATGGGGGTGTTTTCACACCAACGCGGCAGGTTGCTCCTAAGATGATTTGGTCGTCTTGGCTGATGCTCTGCTTAGCAGCTGATACTCCCGTGCTGGTCATCTTCTTGGGATTACTTTTGCTGTATCCCGACGTCGCTGGGTCACCAGTGTAGTGGTTAAGGCTGTGTAACCAAAGCCACTAACGTATGTTGTGTTCGTAGGAGTATATTGAATAAGACAGCAGGATGATGATAGAATTATTGTATTCAAAAGATGACTAACTATATACAAAAACAATACTTGTATTTATACAAATTTAAGGAGAGAGTGAGTCAGGTAGCAAGCGTATGACCTCTCTCTGTCACTTTTAAATGGTGTAGTTTGATGTACGATGTTACATAATATGTCAAACAGAGAGTGAGTCAGATAGCACGTAAAAATGTAGGCGATTTGACATCTGACTGTCTCTGTCATTTTTGAATGGTGTAGCGGGACGACGCAAAGGTAAATATATAATAATATAATAATATTTATTTTGTATGGGAAAAATTAAATTGAATCCATGACTGCTACAGTACAAAGTTCTTCAAACTATGTACAGTGTAACTGTGTATTACAAATATGTGAGAAAAGTCTGCACAACTATCCCTCTATTATCTATACTAATATTATAAAGAGGAAAACTTTGTTTGTATGTTTGTTTGTAATGAATAGGCTCTAAAACTACTGGATCGATTTTAAAAATTCTTTCACCATTCGAAGGCTACATTATCCACGAGTAACATAGGCTATATTTTATTTTGGAAAAAAATAGGGTTCCTTAAGATGTTGGGGTTTTTCGGACACAAGGTGTAAAAATCAACCCTATACGGGGGAAAATTTTTCGCTACGGGCAATAAAAGACGCAAACGAGGTTGCGTCGGTCAGCTAGTATTCTATAAACATGAATGATAACATTGACTTAAATTACGTATCATACGTACGTGCGTAGTACATATATATCGGTGGCCAGCGAAGCGTGCGAAGTACATATAAGAGAAATTGTTGATTGTAGAATGAGAAACGATGCGAAACACTTGAATCTTGCGCTTGGCTAATGAGTCATTTTCTTCGTTTCATTATAAAAATGTAATCATATTTCGATTTTACAAAAGAATACCTACACTTTAAATGTTACTAGCAATCTAGCGACCCGCCTCGGCTTCCCACGGAAATCTTTTAAGCTCTCCGGTTATCTCTACTACAATATGCCCATATTATATTTGTTAACCTTCGTCTTGAATCACTCATAGTAAACATTCTCATTAAAATGCGTTGCGTAGTTTGAAAGACCTAAGAGCACAGGAACGGAAAGCGAATTCATTTTATACTATGTAAAGATAATTCATCCAAGCATATAAATATGTTGGTACATAGAATTGGGGAAACAATAATTATTTAAACTACATAAATTCAGAGCAACTCACGGACAGTTAATTGGAAACTTGTCACAAATACACGTATTTGTAACTATTTAATAATGTGTGTGTACTCGAGGATATGTTATTGGATTCTTCTCTCGGAATACCGTGCAGTAAACAACTTTTTCAAATTGCTCCGCTTTAATAATTCAAATTGTAGTGCTAAAGTGTTTTTTATTAGAAATTTTACTCATGAAAGTGGTGAGTGGGCTTTGTTCTCAAAGTTTTCAACAGTGACTGATGCTAAAATAGTGCATAAATCAAAGTATTGAACAATAACTATATCTCCACCAAAACAATATACCGTCAATAAGTGCCGATCCGAGTGTTTTACAATTACGCGTAAGCGACGCGTTCTGCGCGGCGGTTACGACGTTCTTGCCGCGATCTCACCGGTGCATTCTGTTGAACCTTGTTTGTTCGAGATAAAGACTACACATAATTGATACTTTGACAGGGGAGGTGGTTTTATATTCTACTGCATGTATTTGCTTTTTCATTTTAAATTACTAGTAAACATATATTGTTTAGGTGCGTTATTATATATTGCTGCCTGAATAAACTAAAATGCCGCTTAAGCGTACACCACCACACACGCACTCTCAAGGAGAAGCTGAATCAGGATTTACACCAGACTTATCCGATGTTAATCTGGACAGTATTAGTGCCCGACTCAAGCGTAAACGAGAGGATGAAATTTGTATGAACGAGATTCGCTTGTTGTTGTCTGCCGCCGCTGCGCAGTCGGAGTCTAAGTTAGTAGCTTTGCAGTCATCAATATCTGCTATTATTACCCAAAATGATGAAATTAAAAATAGCATCTCCTTCATGTCCAAGCAATATGATGACGCGATTGTTAAAATAGGGCGCCTGGAATCAGAAAATAAAGCGGATCGTTGTCTTATCCAAAGTCTGGAAGAGACGATAGAAAATCTGGAACGACAGTTATACTCCACGAAAATTGAAATAAAAAATGTACCGAAAAAACAGGACGAAAGCAGGAACGATCTATGTGAGCTCGTGAAGACGACGGCCAGAGTCCTTAATGCGCCGATTGAGCATCGGGACATTAGGGATGTTTTTCGTGTTAACAAGAAGGATGATTCCTCATCATCTCATATAGTTGTCGAGTTTCTCAGTACTACTACTAAGGCAAATATTGTGAAGGGAGCGAGACAATTTAATATTCAAAATAAAAACAATAAGCTAAACACATCTCATTTGCGATTTGAAGGTCCAGCGAAACCAGTATATGTGTCGGAGAAATTAACTCCAAAAGCACAGCGTCTATACTATCTGGCACGTACTTTTGCTAAAGAGAACGATTTTAAGTATTGCTGGACTTCCTTTGGGAAGATATTTATCCGACTTTCCGAAGGACAGAAGCAAATCCCTATCAACAACGAAGCGGACCTTAACAATCTTCGTAAAATGAAATGACTGGCACTATCCTACGATTGTAACCCTTTGAATGTAACCTTTGCTCTCTTTGTGATTTTATTTAGCGTGATGAAGTCACTTTGTAACCTAGATTTAAGTAAATTATTTCTTATACACTACACAAATACACAGGAACACATATTATATAATTTATACAATCAAAAACTAATGCATTTACTCAGTCGTGAATTTGCAAGTCATTCCTTTGGTCACGGTTTATCTTTACGGGCTTTGAAGGGTTATTTATTTTACCTGCACAAGTATTTTCAACATTTTGATAGAATTTATTCGCGGTGTCCCACTCAAATAACATTTTACCTACCGAACTAGATAGTATAGGTGTGGCTTTGGCTTACAATTGTGATGTAGAAATGTGTAATGAACTTATAAAAACCTGTGGTAAATCTCTAAATATATTCGCACAAAATATACGCAGTATTTACAAGAATTCTGACAGTTTGTTGGCTCAGTTAGCCAGATTGTCTTTCGAACCTGATTTAATAATTTTAACAGAGTGCTGGCTGAGTGATCGTAAACTTACTCCCAGTATTGAAAATTATAACACTTACGTGTCTCATAAATGTTTGAACCAGAATGATGGCGTCGTTATATATGTCAAGAGAAATATTAAATGCAAAGTAACAGAGCCAGAATCTTTAGGGGCAAATTTTCTAACTGTTAATATAGAGCCAGATATATTTATCTTAGCTGCTTACAGATCACCATCAGAACACTGTATAGACAACTTCCTAAATTCAATAGAAAATATTATTCGCCCGAGATCCTCAATCCGAAACATTATACTCATCGGTGACATTAATATTGACATTAAAAATAATAACTCGGATAGAAATACTGCATCTTATCTGAATTTATTAGCTGAACTAGGTATGTTACCGGGCCATACATATCCCACTAGACTGCGTAGCTGTCTGGATCATATTAATTTAAAATCAATTTTTCCCGCAACAATATTTGTCATCGACTCTTCAATAACTGATCACTCTGCAATAGTACTAAACATGAGTTTAACTCAATGCAGGTTGAATGGGGTACGGGCTTCCAGGTGCATTGACTTCCAGGGATGTGTTAAGTACCTTGAAGCTGTTGATTTTTCCTATATTACTCCTGCATCGTGTGCGGACGAGGCCGCTTCCTATTTAGTGGAACGGCTTTCGACTGCGGTTCGTCTGAACTCTAAAACTAGCCATATCCCAAATAAAAAACGCATGTTTAAGCCTTGGATCACCCCTGGACTTTTGCGTTGTATTAGAAACAGGGACAAGCTTCACAAGAAATTTAAAAATGACCCGGAAAATACCACCCTTGACATAACTTATAAGCGTTACCGTAATTTTTGTAATGCCTTGCTGAGAAAGCTTAAGAGGAACTACGAAAGATCTATATTGATCAGTGCGAAAACTACGAAAGACTCTTGGAAAGCCATAAAATCAATAATTACTTATAGGAGTCCCAAGGTATCAGCCGAGGGCTTGTTACATTCCTCTGAAAATATAGAACAAGATTTAGAGCATGTTAACAAATATTTCGCCAACATCGGTAAGCAGTTAACAGAAACGGTAATCACTCCTGCTAAAACCAGTTCCGCCTCATATAACTTTAACGTACCTAGTCAACTAAATAGTATAGTAATTCTTCCTCCAAGCGAGGCGGAGGTTGAATCTCTAATAATGAGTCTCAAGAGCAGCTCGGCTATTGGTTGGGATGCAGTACCTGCACAGTTGCTTAAATTGTCTAAGCACATAATTATCCCCCCTTTGACCAGATTGTTCGATCTGTGCTTAACGCAGGGAGTCTTTCCGACCCCCCAATGTATCCCTACGTTGTCGTCGTGGTGGGGCTTGCGTGGGTCAATGATCTCTGGGGCTGTGCCGGGTAGAGCTACTCATGCCGGATTGGCCCAGGGTGAGACTCCAGACTAAATGGGATCAAAGACGGAGTCCGTTTTAGGACTGCCGAGACGGGCGTGACCCGTCGTGCCGCACTCCAAACGTCCCTCTGCTTTAGCAGAAGGCGTGTTGGAGTGCGAGTAGGTCAGAGAGGCTGGCACTTGAGTGTTAGCTTCGTCTGAGGGAGAGGGCTAGCCACCCTCTCGCATTCCGTAACCATTAGGGGCTCAACAACGACCTGACTGGTGGCTCCAAGAGGGTACGCTGAGAACCTGATGGCCGGAGGGCTTGCCTTGATTGGCCGGCCCATGACAAGGATAGTCTATAACACCCGACAGCTAAGTCGAAAAAACCTGTGGATACCTGCCGACCTCCACAGTACATAGGCTTACCCGGGTATTGGGGATCTCTGCCCGGGTGGACCTTTAGTTCTCCCCACCTCGTGGGATTTATTATGAGCACTGATACTAATAATTCAAAAACTAATACGATCGAAAATACAACAATGAAAACTGGCAAGCCTAAAGGAAACGAAACGGAGAGTAAAAGGAGAGAGAGACGGAATGCCAAGGGGCAATTCCGAAAGGCAGACGAGCAATCGTCTGCCGAGGAGGAGGTTGGGCCCGGGACGCCCATTTCGGTGGGGCTCCCAGACGTCGATTTGACTGCTGGGAGCCGAAGATCGTCGGCACGTACTCGCTCCAGGTCCAGCCACTCGTCAGTTGGATCAGCCAGTGCCTCCTTGGAGGCTATGGACACGGAGCCTATCGACAGCCGCAAACGTGAATACTTCAGGGACGGCGGCGATAGCGACACGTCCCTGGAGATGCCGCCACCGAAAGTCGGGAGTAGCCAGAGGGGGAGGTCTCGAACCCCCGCCACGGCCCCGTCGGGTTCCGCCTTTTCGAAGGCGGAATCCTACAAGAGGGCCAGAGCTGATGGCGAGCTCCAGGCAGAGGAGGAGATGTGTGGTCTCCTGCTTAAGATCAGGGGACCGGTGGATGGGGATTCAGGGCCCCAATCATCGGTCTCTCTGCAGGAGACGGCGGACGCGGCGGTGGCCATTATTAACAAGGTGGCCACCAAGTCCGTGAACCTGAAGGGCTCGTTTGTAAGAGCCCTGAAGGACTCCTCCTCTGCCATTGCGGGGGTCGTGGAGACCCTGGCCGGGGACGTGGCCCGCCTCCAGACGGCCAACGACCGTTTGACGGGGCAGGTGGCTGAGCTGGTCGCTCAATTCGCCCAGTTCCGGGCGGAGCGAGAGGCCACGGCCCCGTCAACATCCCAGCGGGCCGCGTCTGCATCCCGGCGGGCCCCGTCTGCGCCGCAGCCGTCATCTGCTGGCCCCGGGATAACCGACGCCCAACTAGCGGTTATCCTGGATGCATGCTGGCGGATGATCGAGGGCCGTACGGCCGGCCTAGAGGCGAGGCTGCCTGCGGCCCCTGTCATGCGGCCGCCACTTGCGGCGCCAAAGCGGAGGGCCGCGTCATCGGCAACGACCCCCCTTCCTGTGGTGGGGGGTCGCGTAACCTACGCCTCGGCGACGGCTCCTGCGGCCGCCCGAGGGACGGCGGCCAGGGCTCCGGCTCCGGCCAAGACGCCTGCGCCGAGGCCGGGGCCGAAAGCGGCGGCGGGGACTGGAGCGAAGGTTCCTCCGCCCCCCGCTCCAACGCCTGTGCCTGGCCCCTCCACATCTGCCCCCTCCAATGAGGGTTGGCAGGTAGTCGGAGGGTCAAAGAAGGCCCGAAAGCGGGCCAGAAAGGCTGCCCGACAGGCAGCCTCTGGCCCGCAGTCGCCGCCGGTGGCAAGGGCCACTGCGAAAAAGCCGCGGAAACTGCAGCCGCCAAAAACCGCGGCTGTAGTGGTGACCCTGTCACCAGAGGCGACAACCGGCGGGATGTCCTATGCGGCCTTCTTCAAGAAGGCCCGGGACAGTCTCGCCGGTGAGTTCGAAACGGCCGGTGTCCGCCTGCGCAAGGCCCAAACAGGAGCTCGAATTCTCGAGTTCCCTGGGGCCGATGGCGCAAAAAAGGCGGACACCGTTGCCGAGAAGTTGAAGGGAGTGTTCGCAGCCACGGATGGTGTGAGGATCGCCAGGCCCACAAAGTGCGCAGAGCTGCGCATTTCGGGCCTGGACGACTCAGTCACGGCTGACGACGTCCGCGCCGTAATCTGCGAGAAGGCGGGTTGCGGTGCGGACGGCGTCAGGGTCGGCACCATCCGCCCCGGTCCGGGAGGCCTTGGTGCGGTGTGGGTCAGCTGTCCCGTGGCGTCGGCCAAGATATTGGCCGATGCCGGCAGGCTACTCATCGGCTTCGTGAGTGCCAGGATCACGGTCCTGGCCGCGAGGCCGATGAGGTGTTTTAAATGCCTTGCCGCGGGACACACTCGCACCAAGTGCCAGAGTTGTTTCGACTGCAGCGGACTCTGTTTCCGCTGCGGTCGACCGGGGCACAAGGCGGCAGAGTGTTCTGCCGCCCCTCACTGCCCCGTGTGTGCGGCGGGCAATAAGCCCGCCAATCACCAGATGGGGCAGGGGGGCTGCAAGCCTCCCCGAGCTTCTCGGCAGACGTCGGGGGCTAGCCTGTCGACCCAGGCTGCCTCCGACGTCGATCGTGCGACCACGTCGTCGCCCATGGAGGAGGTTGTAGAGACGATCCAGTAATGGATCAAGTCTCCAACCTCCTTGTCCAGACGAACCTCAACCACTGCGCCGCGGCGCAGGATCTCTTCCTGCAAACCATGGCGCAGTGGTCGATAGGTGTTGCCGTAGTCGCGGAGCCCTACTACGTCCCTCCCCGTCCAAACTGGATGGGTGACCGGGACGGCTCCGTGGCAGTCGTCGGCTCCTCGGCGGCTCGTTCCCCGCCCTTGTCGTTAAGAGACAAGGGCTCTGGATATGTGGCCGCCGAGTGGGGGGGAATCACCGTTTACGGTGTCTATTTCTCCCCCAACCGGAGTTTGAGCGACTTCGAGGTCTTCCTTAACAACTTGGAGACCTCGATACGGCGACTAGCGTCTGGGCACGTCCTCGTGCTGGGGGACTTCAACGCAAAATCCATTGCGTGGGGTTCCCCAGCGACGGACGCCAAGGGCGATGCCGTAGTGGAGTGGGCGGCTTCGGTGGGCCTCTGTTTGCTGAACAGAGGCGCCACCAACACGTGCGTGCGACAGCAGGGGGGGTCGATAGTGGACCTTTCGTTCGCTACCCCTGCTGTTGCCGCACGAGTAAGGAACTGGTGTGTCCTGGATGAGGTTGAGACGCTCTCGGATCATCTTTATATCCGATTCGAGCTCTCCCGGTCCCAGGGCCCCAGTAGGGGTCACGTGGCGCGGCATACCTCCCGCTTTCCGCGGTGGGCAGTTGCCAAACTCGACAGGGACCTGCTAGAGGAGGCGGCCATAGTTCAGTCTTGGCTGTCTCCGCGGGCCCCGGCCGAGGAGGTCGACATGGGGGCTGGCCGCTTTCGCACTGCGATTACGCAGATCTGCGATGCGGCCATGCCCCGCGTTCGGGGTTGTCGACCTTCACGGAACGGGGTCTACTGGTGGTCCCAGGAGTTGGCGGACCTCCGTGCGGCCTGTACTCGTGCCCGGAGGTCCTACACCCGATGCCGGCGGCGACGCCACCGCGTAGACGGGGAGGAGGGCCGGCTTCATGAGGAGTACCGCGAAGCGCGGAAAACTCTGAAGCTGGCCATTTGCCGCGCCAAAGAGGCAAAGAGAAAGGAGATGCTGGAGAGTCTCGATCGTGACCCCTGGGGTCGCCCATATCGTGCGGTGCGACAAAAGCTCCGCACGGCGGGCCCCCCCCTTACCGAGACTCTCCAGCCCAGCTTCCTGCAGCAGGTGGTCGAGGGCCTTTTCCCGCAGCGGGCGGAGCACACGCCCCCGTCGATGGCCTATTCAGTGGCCAGAGACGACGGGGGCAGAGAGGATGATATTCCGCCCGTTAGGGAATCGGAGGTAGGGGCGGCTGTTCTAAGGATTAGGTCCAAGAACACCGCCCCCGGGCCGGACGGGGTACCACCCCGAGTGATGGCCCGAGCCCTCGACCATATGTCGGACCGCCTCAGGGAGGTTTTGGACGCCAGCCTGGCGTCCGGACGCTTCCCTGAGTGCTGGAAATGTGGGAAGCTGGTCCTGTTGCCGAAGCCGGGACGGCCAGCCGATTCGGTCGCGGCCTATAGGCCCATCGTGTTGCTGGACGAGGCGGGCAAATTGTTCGAGAGGATTCTCTCTGCCCGCATCGTCCAGCATCTCAGCGAGGTGGGGCCCGACCTGTCGGACGCCCAATTCGGGTTCCGAGAGGGGCGTTCGACGGTCGATGCCGTGGTGCGCCTTAGGGCCGTGACCGAAGAGGCGGTTGGCTGTGGCGGCGTGGTGTTGGCGGTGTCCTTGGACATCGCCAACGCCTTTAATAGTCTGCCATTCAGCTGCATCAGGGAAGCACTCCTGTATCATGGGGTGCCAGAGTACCTGAGGCGGCTGGTGGCAGACTATTTGGAGGAGCGTACCGTCGTGTACGAGGATCGAGATGGCGTCTTGAGACGGCGACCCATGTCGTGCGGCGTTCCACAGGGGTCTGTCCTCGGACCACTCCTGTGGAACGTGGGGTACGACTGGGTCCTTCGAAGTCGTCTGCCCCCCGGGCTGGGCGTAATTTGTTACGCCGATGACACATTGGTCACAGCTCGGGGGGCCAATTTCCAAGAGGCGGCGCGCCTGGCCACCAGGGGTGTCTCTCTGGTGGTTGGGCGCATCGAGGCGCTGGGCTTGCGGGTGGCCCTGGATAAGACGGAGGCCCTGTTATTTCATGGGCCCCGTCGTGGTCCACCCCCCGGCGCCTCCATCGAAGTCAACTCGGTCCTCGTACCGGTTCAGGCCCAGATGAAGTATCTGGGCCTGATCCTCGACGGTAGGTGGCTCTTCGACGAGCACTTCCGACAGCTTTCCCCAAAGCTGGTCGACGCTGCCTCCGCCCTTGGGCGTCTTTTGCCCAACTTGGGTGGAGCCAGCGTCGCAACAAGGAACCTCTTCACGGGGGTGGTCCGGTCGATGGCCCTATATGGGTCACCGGTGTGGGTCCCGGCTCTGACCGCCCAGAATAAGGCACGCCTTTGGCGGCCTCAGAGGGTATTGGCGGTCAGAGCCATACGCGGATACCGCACCGTGTCGACGGAGGCGGCGTGCGCCTTGGCCGGAACACCCCCGTGGGATTTGGAGGCGGAAGTGCTCGCCGAAGTTTATCGGCGAGCGGCTGAATATCGGGCGGAGTACGGGTATCGTGCTCCGCCCGAAGAGGTACGCGATTGGCGTGAAGCCGCTCGCCGAGCCACGATGGCTCGTTGGTCGTCTCGGCTGGAGGCTCCACGCGCTGGCTTTGCCACCGTGGAGGCGCTCCAGCCGGTCATCCTCGAGTGGGCAGGGCGGCAGCACGGGACCCTTTCCTTCCGGCTGACGCAGGTGCTTTCCGGGCATGGTTGCTTCGGAAAGTACCTGCACTCGGTCGCTAGGAGGGAATTGAGTCCCGCCTGCCACCACTGCGACTGCAGTGAGGACTCGGCCCAGCACACGCTGGAGTTCTGCCCCGCTTGGGCGGCGCAGCGCCGGGCCCTCACTGCAGTCATCGGAGGAGATCTGTCGCTGCCGGCCGTCGTACTATCCATGGCCGGTAGCGACAGCAGTTTTACCGCGGTCGCGACCTTCTGCGAAGAAGTAATTTCGCAGAAGGAGGCGGCGGAGAAGGCCCGGGAGGACGATATCCACTCGGACCCGATCCGCCGCCGGCGCACGGGGCGGCGGAGGCGCGCCTATCAGCGCCTCATGCCGCCCTGAGTGTGGCCGCGGATGGACGGGATGGGTTTTCCCCTCCATCCGCATTACAGGCCAACCGCGAGGGGGCGACGTACGCGTGTGCCGTGCGTCGCCTAAATTGAGATTTTTATAAGAAGACGGTGCCCGCTTCAGTGCGGGCAGGCGCTGGGAGGGATCCGGCGTGTTAATAACAGCGATTCCCGGACCCCTCCCTTCTCAGGCGCAGAGTTGGCACACCGTGTGGTTTTAGTCGGTTCGATTCCGACACACCGCCCCGCCGCAAACCCCGGCGGGGTGACGGCCCGAGGGGGTTTCCACACGTAAAAAAAAAAAAAAAAAAAAGGGAGTCTTTCCGAAAGTATTTAAGAGAGCTCTTGTAACCCCGGTTCACAAGGAAGGGAATCGAGACGAAATTTCAAATTATAGACCAATCTCTGTTTTAACATCGCTATCCAAAATCTTAGAGAGACTAATAAACAATCGACTCATGAACTTTATTGAACAAAACAAAATTTTATCAGAATCACAGTATGGTTTTAGGTCGGGGTTGGGCACAGAAGATGCTGTCAGTAAGTTGATGGCTTACGTATCCACCCAGGTTGATTCAAAGCAAAAATGCTTGGGTATATTCCTCGACCTAGCCAAAGCATTTGATACCGTTTCGATTCCTATTCTTGTGAACAAGTTGGATCGTATTGGTATTCGTGGAAACGCGCTTATGATTTTGGAGGACTTTTTGCGTGACCGCACACAACAAGTTAAAATCGGTGTACATGTAAGTACTGAAGCCCCAGTGGTCTGTGGGGTCCCACAAGGCAGTATACTTGGACCGAGTCTGTTTTTAATTTATGTAAATGACTTGTGTCAACAACCCCTTTACAATGGTCAAATTTTCACTTATGCCGACGACACGGCTCTAGTCTTTCATGGAGACTCCTGGGATGAGGTCAAACGAATCGCTGAGATGGGTCTGCGCAGAGTCAAGGGATGGCTTGCCGAAAACCTACTTACACTAAATATTTCAAAAACCACCTATCTACAATTTTCCATATCGAAAACCAAACCAACAAATGTTGATTTGAAGGCACATATTTGCAGTGATTCATTGGATGTTGGATGCTCGTGTCCATATATAACTAAGTCTACTGATGTAAAATATCTTGGTATTTTGGTGGACGAAAGACTGAGTTGGCGTCCATATATAGACCTTTTAACTGCTCGTACTAGAAAGCTTATATGGATATTCAAGCAGTTGAAGCATGTATGTGATTTTTCTTTGCTACGCACTGTTTACTACGCTCTGGTTCGGTCGGTTCTTGGTTACTGTATCATTGTCTGGGGTGGCGCGTGTAAGACTTTTATGATACACTTGGAAAGAGCACAAAGATCGATACTAAAGGTTATGACATTTAATCCTTTCAGATTTTCAACAACATCTCTCTATGCAACATGTAAAGTATTAACAGTAAGACAACTGTATATACTACAATTACTTGCGAAGCAGCACAGGAACACTCCTTATCATGCTGATGGTTACAATAGGAAACGTACCATAACAAATGTATGCTTATCCGCCACCTGTCGAACAGCTTCTGTTAGACGACAGCATGTCTTTATGGCCACCTTCTTATATAATAGAATAAATAAATTAACAAACATTCATCCCTTAACTTACCACAAAGCTAAATTTAAATTAAAAAATTGGTTGCTTGGTATGGACTATGACCAAACTGAAAAACTATTGTTATAGAAGACTAAAGATTCATCGTATATATATTTACATACACATATTTACACATGCATCCATTTACTAACATAACATGCACATCACACACTCACATCACACACCACACTACGCTTTTTTATTCACATATCACTGCACCAATTTGCATAAGATTTGTGTTTCTTATAATGGGAGAAGACACTGACTTCTGTAACACAGGTCATGAACCTAGCTCAGGAGTCAGGGACTTCAAATATTTTTGTACTTTTTATGTAAAAAATAAATAAATAAATAAATAAAAAAATTTATGTCACGCATACAAGATACCCTACGAAGCATAAATGATTAACTCAGGTTTATTCGCTTGGATGATTGTGTGCTGCTGAAACTTAAATTATCAACTATTTTGGCCAGTAAAGCCTTATGATGTCGCTTAAATTCGCTATGTAATTAATTAAATAACCTACACCTACTCCTACATTACTTATTACATTAAGGAATTATTTTCGTGAAAAAACCTACTAATAATTTAAACGTGAAAGTTTGTGAGTATGTAAGTGAGTATGATGTTGTTACAACTGTCATCGTAAATTTATTCTATCAACAGTTGCGAAGTTTAAATTTTTCAAAGATACTTCTGAAATACTGTGTATATTAAATTAAAGAAATAAGAAAATTAAACATAGAATAAAAATTACAATGTTATTATTAAAGAGAAATAAAAAAATATAGTCGTAGCAATAGAATTTTTAGAACAATTTTTGGTAGAAATGTTAAAACTTTTATTTTTTCAACAAAGACCAACACCGAACGCGGCTATGCCAAAACTTTATCAGTGAAATCTCATTTTCCTTATTCAAACTAAACATTATAAGGAATATTGATATATTTGTTGGCTCGGTGGAGCAGTGGCAGTGAATGCGACTGCTGTGCTTGGGGTATCGGGTTCAAATCCTGGGTCGGACCAAGTGTTTGTGTGATCTACAAATATTTGTTTTGAAGTTTGGGTGTTTTCTATGTATAATATGTATGTATATACAAAAAAGGATATTAATGTATTTATATTAGTTGTCTAGTATTCATAACGCAAGCTCTGCTTAGCTTGGGACTAGATGGCGTTGTTTGTTAGATGTCCGAAATATTTATTTATATTAACGTAATCAGTAAAACTAAACTAAGAGCCACATTCGGAACATTATATATCACTCATCAAGTGTTGGGATCCACAGGGATTTCCTTTTCAGGGGAACTTTGTTACTTCAACCGGTCGTACCTATTTTAACTAGAGTCTCACGCAACAACTTTCTGTTTGACTCCATGGGATAATGAACAATGACATTATTTTTTATATAAAAGAAAAAAAAAACTCACCAAAGACAATGACGAATGTCATTTTGACAGTTTTAATCTTGGCCTTTGGTATGATGCCTCGGCTACTTGCACGTCTGCTGTCTAAGTCATCGCTATCTGTAATATAAGCAGAGTATTTTTAAATTGTTCAAACATAGAAATTACAGCACATAATGTAATGAAAGTTTTTAAAATTGGAGACTTAGGATGAAAGTGACATCCTAAAAAAAAAATGATACAGTGGAACATAGAACCTTCTCTAATTTTTGGCAGTCGGTTAATTAGATCAGACTATTATACTGTTGGTTATATTATAATGAACGTATGAGTATTTAGTGTAAAACACTTTTTAACAAGTTCTTGGATAGGTTATTATAAGAATTTTTCATATTTCTCCTATTTGTGGAATAGTAAAGCAAAACTTTGATTTAGAGTTTCCTAAAAATAACATATGTAGTCATTCGTATTGACTGTCTTGTTTTTTTGTGGAACACACAAAGAGATGTCCCATGTGGGATTTTCAAACCACAACATTTGGCGCTTGGTTAACCGTGCACTCCGTGCAGCATTTTTTTTGTGCTTTAAATTATTATTTCAAATAACTAGAGATTATTGTGAAAGTATCAATTATCAGTATCGTGGATAAAATTAACATAATATTTTCCCGTAAAAAGTTTGTCACAAACATTACAACGTGGAGTTGTGTCGCCTCACCTAACAAAAATTATTTACAAATCAATCTGAGTCGAACTGGCACACAACACACATCGCTCCAAGGTATTTCACTTCAAATCACGTACGCGGTTATTTCGTCGAAATATTTATTTAACAATTTATTAAGCCTTAGGTTTATTCAAGATCGTAACTCACTTTATCGTTCTGTATTCTTAGCCGCAGTTTATTCAATAAGTAACGATAAGATTTTATTTGTGAGCATAAATCCGAAGTGGTTGAGTCTATATTTCTTTGGCCGAGATATTTTAACAGTTCAGACACGTTCTGCTTAATTTAGCAACGATACTTCATCATTTTCATCTTTGTAGGCAATATTATCCTTACCTTTTCGTACATTCAAGGGATTTCGTACGTCGCATATAAAACTAAATCCTAACAGGGTCGGTCTTTTGTTTGTCTATGTAACTGACCGTGTAGCTAAAATTATATGCTCTACATATTTGTTGAGATTTAGATGAGCTAAATCATGTATTATATCAAATTGTAAGAGGTCACAGCAACTTAAAATACTGAAATAATTTGCACCTTGATTTAGAAAACTATAGTTGTAATAAGTTAAGTGTGATAATAAAATAATAATGCCCCTTATAGGACGTGTTAAATTAATCTAATAGAATGTTATAATAATAATCGCTTTATTGTACACCAAATTACTTAAAAAGGTAATTTAAAACTAAGAGGTTCAATTGGCGGCCTTATCGCCTCGAAGGCAATTTCTTACAAACAAACATAAGATTGAAAGAAAAACATGGAAAGAATAGCGTAGTGCCAGGTGTATAAAAACTTGATGGGAAAAAAAGTAATTATATATACATCTATACTAATATTATTTCAGTGTTGGATAGACCATTTATTGAGAAAGGATATAGGCTATATATCATCACGCTAATGTTAATAGGAGCGGAGCACAAATGAAGAATGTTTCAAAAACGAGGGAAAATTTTCACGCTACGAGCAATGGGAGACGCAAACGAGGTTGCGTGGGTCAGCTAGTTTTTCAATACGATGCAAAACTTCCAACTTTGTAATGTTAATTACAGTAATTTAAGTAACTTTAAACGTTTACTTTTCAACAAAATGTAAAGTTTATAGGATTTTTCTTATGAAAATGTTACTTTTACATAGTATGAAATGAATTTGCGTGCGTTGCTGATAGCTCAATCGATTGATAGAGTGATTCAAGAGAAAGGTTCAAATATGTAATGCATGCATGTTGTAGTCCGAGAATATCAAAGATTTCTATGCGAAGCTGGGTCGGGTCGCTAGCATACCTATTACATATCATTGCATGGCATCTGTTGTAGCGACCTTTTAAACTAATGGAATGGAAGTGAACCCAACAGTTGGAAAAAATAACATAATTTAAAGTATGAGAAATTTATTTGACTGGTTTAATATACACAGAACGTTTCATACATACGGGTACATCGCCACTCGCATAAAAATTTTGTTTAAATTAATTCGTTATTTCATTTTTATTGCGATGAAAGTAACGAAACTTTGTCAACCTGAATCCAGTATTCTGGATCTGCTTAATGTATATTAATTAAAGTAGTTTCTAACATCGAAAATTCCTGAATTCATGACATCGTTTTACAATGTGTTTTCCAAGTACCTAAGTTTAAGTAATTTGATATTATCAAACGTAAACTTGTTGGTTATGTTTAAGTCAGTATTTAAACTGTAATATGTAACAAATAAATTATACCGACCTTGTTAAGAGCCCCCTTAGACAACTAACTATTTAATCGGCCGATAGTTGGATCGTTTTAATGTGCGCAGACCTATGCATCTTCATACTGGAGACATACCATGACGTTATAAAAAATCGGTGCTAAGCAAAGTTACCAGTGGACTAACCCGCTCTCCTTTCTCTGGGGGATTTAAAGGCATGGCAAAGCACTTGTAAGACACCAGTTATTAAATGAGTGATGGTAGCATGTTATCATAAAAAAAATGAACCCGACGACGCAAAAACTTTTTAAGAAAATTATATGTCACCCGAACCATTATATATGAGAACTCATAATAATGGTTCGGGTGACAAAAGTGGTTAAAGCTCTATTACTTATTTCATCACAAGACTTTTCTTAAAAACTTAGCTTCATCAAAAACAGTGACATATTACTCTCGATAATTAATTAAGAGTGTCAGACAGAAACTAATATAGATTATGGCTCAGATATTCACTTTATGACCATTTTATGTCCAATCTTATTAGTTTTCAGCCAACTACTATGTATCTAGGTTTTGCATGGTAAGTGGGTTAGCTATGATTCACTTGGCAATTAGCTTTGATGGCGTCTGTAAGCTATTAAATTGTTCTTTTCTCAGTATATTATTGGTAATAAATACAGAATTCAGGCATTCATTATTATCGTTCTGACTCGTCAAGGCAGTCTGGTTTATTATAAGCACATATAGGTATATATAGTTACATGGGAATAACTTGAGTGGGTATTTATTGGTGCAGAATTGTTTTTAGTACATATAATGTTATTTTGATTTAAATACTCGTACTAACATGTATATCCTCATCCCTGTATCTTAAAATCGTAGGCAGAAGCGTATTACATTTACATTTTATAAATGTGAATTTCATTCAATATACGTAATGAAATGGCAAATCTGTTGCTGGTTACCTTTGACTAAAATAAGTTTACTAACTCTAGTTAACGTAAGTATATTCTCTTTACCCATTTAGAAAATTGATTTGAAAACTAACTTCAGTAGTTGGTTTTACTAATCTAGGCAATATTCAAGCTACAAATGATATAGTTTATAATATTTACTTTGTCAAAATATACAATATTGACTAAAAAAATCCAGGACCTTAAATAAATAAGGTATTTAAATAGGTTCGTTGACAGAATTGAGGTTAAAATGAAATAATATAATTTTGTTCACTTACATTGCCTTGTTGCTGTAGCCCGTCTGCCAAGAACACGATTGCTCTTTTGACGTATCGTTACCACGATCACACCGTAGCAGGCGGATATTGTTAAAGCTGGGGCCACAAACAGTGAAACAAAAACGCTCGTCATCCATATCCTCCACTGCAATTTACTTATTCCTGACCAGCATTGGTAAATACCTGCAATAAAGTTGGACTTGAAAACCATATTTTTTTAATAAACTTAAAATTACGTGATGATGGGAATATTATTTCTTTAATTGCTTTAGCAACCGAAAATCAAATTGCAGAGAACAAGTTCAAAACTTAATAGTTAACTGACTATGTTTCATTCCTAATAAATAAAGGAATACTGTTGATAATAATGTTATACAATAAAATAATAAAATGTTAGATATCAACAAGCCTTCCACAGCAACGTGATGTCAAGATTTAAGTAGTATTATATTATTCCAGAAGATTGTTGTTGCTTCCAAATGAAATGAATGTTGTAATGGTTATATCGAGACCAAAAATATTTTGTCACTTAATTTATTCAATAATGTTTATCAATTTAAATTATGTTCGATTTATGAAAAACCTAAGGAACCTGAGTAACCTATTTTAAAATTTGATTAAAATACACGGAAATGAAAAAGAAAACAATGAAAATATAATTACAATTAATAGTAATAACATTTTTCTATAATATAGAGGGGAAATGGATGGATCATTTAATATTTTTATATTAGCTATTAGTAGTAATAGTCCATTGATCTACACGTTTCAACTTAAGTTTATTTATATTGATATTTTTGCTATTTGAGCTACTAAAAACAAATTTCCAGAAATACTTATAAATTTAATAGTACTATGTGTGACTGTTCGTCAAACAATTGGATGAGGGTCGCAGGACACGCATGCAATGTTTTTTACGAAATTAGAAAGTAAAATTCTGTCAGTTAGATAAAAATTGTTCCAAGATAAGAATTTGCTTACTAAATTTGCTTGTTTAGTTGGTTGTTCGTTCGCACTGATTTCTTTTAGTTTAGGGTATTCAATTTATGGAAGTAGGCTATATTCTATATGTTACAGCTACTTGGCACCGAGTATCAACGAAAGATTTTGCAAAACCGGGGAAATATTATCGGGGAGATCCTCGATACTTTTTTTTTATTTTTTGTCAACTTTTAGTAACAATGTAGAACAAATACTATCTTTAGTTAAATTATTATAATTTTCAATATCCTATCGACCGATAGAGGATGAATGGGATGGGTCACACAATCCTAAATTATAAAAAGACATATGCAACTGAGTCACAGGTGTTTTGCCAGCTTTTTGCATGTTTTATTAGGTTATACAATTAAGTACAATAAAAGGGAGATACGAAGAAACTACTTAATAGGCCTGAGATAATAAGCAAAAAAATATATAGAGTAATCGTATAATAACCATAAACAATTGTAAGATAATATTCTTATACGTAGTACTGTCTCTCTAAGTCTGTAATAAATTTTCTCCAATATGCTTATTATAAGATCATTTAGATATAATAGAGTATATTTTGCCAACATTGTCTCTTATTATGATACTCTTATTACACACTCAGCTTTTTCTCTTTACTTCTGAATAAATACTATTAAAATAGCAAATTCCTTCATACATAGATGTCTATCGGGGTAATAAATAAGTTCTCGTCGTAAAATAAACTCGATTTCTGTTTTAACAGCTGACGGTATTATTAAAAACCAGATATAGCTACCGTTTGATTTCACACCCACGCTGTCTATCTAGATTGTAAAGTTTCGTATAAATCTGTTTAAGTTTGAGAGGGTATTTAATTTTGCATGCTTATTTGAAAGAAAAATTGCGCGGAGGAAAATCAAGTGCTAAAAAGAACATCATCGTTTATATCATAATTTTCTTCTTTGCTTTCTTTTACTTTTTTTGTGTATTATTCTGCTTGTTATATTATCTTTCAACTTACTTGAAAATGAATCTCAACTTATATTTATGAATTGCATTTTTTTCTGTTTCGGTAAAAGTCGATTATAAAAATTGAACTTGAGAAATTACGTTTTATAAATAAATTTCGCGTAATATTGAGATATATTTAGTTAAATAGTTTTAAGACATTATATACAGATGCTTATATCAATATAAATGAAAGAATCAACAAGAAAGTAAAAATAATTTAAAGATTAAAAGTCACGAAAGATAATTAAAGTAAGTATGTACAAACAACATGCTTAATTTACAATAAAAAATAATCTGTCGATAATAATAACAATTTGAAAAGACGGACAGGTATATAAAAAGTCATCCTTATATAAATTATACATAAAATACAAACACTTACCTTCAACGTTCGCTTCGTCGAACAAAAACATCATTGGAACACAGAAGAGAAAGCTAAGAAGCCATGCTCCCAGGATAAGAGCTCGAGCTCGACGCCCTGTACAGGTTAATTATATTATGTAATATAATATGTATTACACTAACTATTTTAAAAGTATTTTATCATATTTTCTGAATAACATGACGACGAATATTCTAGGAGCGATAAAATGTTTCGGGTTAATATCTGTTTCGTAAAATTATTTCTAACCATAACGTTTTTATTACGAAAAATTAGAAACGAAGAGATGGTCTTATGACTAAATAAATGTGGTACATTTAATCGGTGACCTCAGTTTTAAACAAATCGTATGTGGGAAATCATGACTCAACTACTAAATCGAACATATGTGGGAAATCATGACTGAACTATGTCATGAAAATAAATAAAGAAATATCTATGCAATCTATTAAAGTTAACTAGTACTTACAACTTCCTGTAAAATTCATAGGATGTGTGATAGCATCACAACGGTCTACACTCAGAGCAACCAACACATATGTAGACGAATATGTGACGACACCCTAAAAACAAATACACAGCTGAATTTGTACTTCCAATAGAAACTTAACATAATAGATAGTAAACAGTGTAATAAACTCCAATTATGTCGTGTAGTTTTATCGATATTTACGATGTTTACATAACATGCTGATTTTTCAAAATAATGAATGTTTAAAATATTAATGTGTTGTTGTATGGTTTAAATGGAATAATAATTAAAAATGTTTTAGGCACAATGCTTTATTCTAATACAGTCAGTAAATATTAATAGAATTTAAGAAACGAAAGAAAGAAACGAAGAAACAAAATATTTCACGTGAAATTTGAATTTGAAGTATCTGTTCTTCAAGTTCTTTCTAGTGAAATATTTTGCTACAGAAACTACCTATTTACTACCTTAAAAAATAATTGTATGTGTTAGGAGCAATTATAACTTCTTGACAAATACCTGTAAATATTTCATCATCTTGCAAGTGATGGAACCGGCAAGCCATGTGATTGTAATCCTCTGTATTAAGTCTGGTAGTACGCTGATCAGACCTACTAATAGATCTGTAACAATATTAATAACTTTATTAAACCTGTCATGATGGACAATGGAGATTTAAAAAATCACGAGATCTTATTTTGGAACATATTTTTAAGTATTGGTTGCTATTTCGATCTGAACTCTTAAAAAAAATAGTTATTTTTAGAATGAATTAGTTCATAAAATTGGTGTTCTACTAACCGGCGATAGCTAACTGCATAATAAAGAAGTTCATTCTGCTTTTTCGAGATTTTGTGAGTAGCAATGCCAGTACTACAGTCGCGTTACCAGCCACAATTGTTACTAGAAGTATCCAGAGAATTGCTAACTGCGCTGACTGAAAAAAATTAAACAATTTAATGAAAGAAGCAAGGCATATTATCAATAAATTTGCAAGAATTTCGTTACTTTTTTTTGTCACATTCATTCATCACTACAAATCCTGTTTAGAAGTTTATCAGTAAGTCAAAGAACACACAAAGATCAAAAAAGACTGTTTGATCTGCTTGCTTGCTCTAGTTTGAGACAGGAAAAAGGATTAAAATCTTTTTCGATAATACTCGTAGTATACGGATACATTTACCTGTATCCACTTTAATTATTGAAAATTAATCTATCAAAAGGTCTAAAATGCTAACATTCTATGTAATTTTATTTTTAAGGTTTCATAATAGCCATTGTCTGTTGTTAATCTTCTTCGGGAATGGAGCTATAAAATGCAAAAAGATTTTTTTTAATCCTTTTCAATCTATTCCAGAGATTAGCGCGTTCAGGCAAAAAAGTAAACTCTTTAGCTTCGTTATATCAGATGAGCCTATGACATCGTTCGTATCGTTATACGGTTCGTGGAATCCATTCCGCCATATGCATTTGACGGCATACTTTTTTTCTGGTAATTCTTTTATTGCATATTTGGTTCTCACAATTCTATTTATGACATTTTCTTAATGAATTTGTAACCAGCTCATTTCCAACGTTTGTATTATAAACAAATGGATGGATTTCAGGGAATTATGAGAAACTTAAAGAAGATGTACACGTAATTAGATGTTTTTTCTTTGTTACCATCATTTACTAAGAATTCAAAATAAAAAAAAATTAAAGTACTTTTATATTAAAGCACGAATTTTGAATTTTAATTTTTGGAATAAAGCGTGGAATCAATTTTGTAAAGATAATGAAATGTAAAGTTTCGTTTTCGTGGCCTCTTTAGATTTTTTATTTATTTCGATTAAATTGTTATCAACTTATTTGTCTTGATTTAATTTAACATTGATCTTCTATTTAACGATTTTGCTAGTGCCATAGATGAAGATTCATCAATAGAATTGAAAACTATTTTTAAGTTATTAGAAATATGTATAAAACTAAAAATCACATTTCAACGACCTTTGAATAAGTAATTTCTTGTTGTTTACCTTTTTGGACCCGATGCAAGCTGATTGTTCATAAACAGTTTTTATATTTTAAAACATAAGTTCTTTCCCTTGACTCTTACTATACGGCCGACGTCTCTTGGCGAGTCCGAACTTCGAAAAGAAGGTTGCACAATAATATTTTTAATAGTTTTTTGATATTTATTTAATTTGTACTAATTGTTCACTGTATTAGGGAAATTTCAGACTCGCCGATATACGTCAGCCGTATAGTACAAACTAGTACGATGATGCGATTGCCGCTTGATATGGTTCAAACAGAAAAGTGGCTTAGTAAAAAAACTGCCTACGAAAGAAATCGGAGTAGTCTCAGACACGTTAATTAATTCGCTATTCAATTATGTTATAATTTTCTTTATCCAAGCTTGGTCATCAATTTAGCTACTGCTATGGCGAGTATAACTAGCGATTAAAACCTCAAGTACAAGTCGTAAATTGTATTTTGGACGACTACGACTGAATAAAACTGCAGTCTACTAAGATCCCAGATTAAGTTGGCGTATAAAATAAGATTAGAATACTGAAAGCGTGTCTAGACCCATACTTCAGTTTAAAGATCCTTTACAATTAATCCTGGACCTTCTACATCGAATCTCAAAGTCAAGTAATTTTATAATTAGAAGTATAAAATTGTACAATAGGTATCGAGAAATTGAAAAGAGAGTAAAGTTGCAGAATGTTCTCCAGAAGAAAATTTAAATTTAGGTGGTCGAATATTGCCTGTGTCTAACTTAAAAAAAAGTAATAATGTTACCGTAATCGATCGTAATATGTCCATCTCATATTTCATATCAGTATTTTTGTATACAAATAAATAACTTATGAAAAAGGTAAACATTTAAATTACATACAAGGCTAAATAGAAGAGGGTTTAGGCAGCAGAAAAGTAACTAATAACACAGTTAAAACCTCGGCAAATAAAAATAACTGGATAAATTTAAGTAAAAATATTTTACCTCAAACTGTATCGACAACAACGCTAATACTCGTATATATAGTCTTTATAGCTCACCAGTTAGCTAATACAGTATTCTCAAATTTAATATTAAGGCGATAATAGGTACTTTCGAATAGAAATGGTGAGAAATCATTAATCATAACTAAGCAGAATTTCATTTTAAAACTTTGAAATACTAAAAATCTTCACCGTACAAGTTCCACGCAAATATTAAAATTGTAAACGAAATTATTCAGAATACCTCAGCGTTCTCGTTGTCTAGACTAATATCCAGCCGATTCTTTCACGCAATTAACATCACAAACATCGGTGACTTGTCATTTTAATTATTTTTCTGAGAAAGTTTAACAGGCTGTTCAGTTTAATGATGCGTAAAATGATGAGAAAACTCATTAAAAACGGTTATTGAGATTCTTTCATTATGTATTGAAAATTAAACAGTATTCGGTAGGTCGATCTTTAACTATATAATAGTCCGTGGGAGAGCTATGCTTCGGCGTGAATGGGTCGGCTCGACCGGAGTGATACCACGGCCTCACAGAAAACCGGTGTGAAATAGCGCTTGCGCTGTGTTTCACCGAGTGAGTGAGGATACCGGAGGCCCATACCCCAACCCCTCCCCCCATCCCCTTTCCCATTCCCCCAAAGGTCGGCAACGCACTTGTGACGCCTTTGGTATTGCGGGTGTCCATGGGCGGCGGTAATCGCTTACCATCAGGTGATACGTCTGCTCGTTTGCCCACTATTCAATAAAAAAAAAAAAAAAAAAAAAAATAAAAAAAAAAAAAAACTATACATCTAGAAGCTGGTTTACAATATTTAAAAATATTTTTGCATTTGATACCTCAATTTTGCAAGAAGTTACTAATTTCATCACGCTACGCGCCTCCGACATTGTTCAAGAGAGCGGTATGTGCGTTCTGAATGTGTTATTCGTTGAACGTGAGTTGCCGTTGTTTAAGAAGATTGGTTTTAATTGAAAACGGCCATAAAAGCAAAAAATTATAAAAATATTTTTACGTTAACTAAATATATATGCTCGGGATATCGTGGACGCAGTTCCGCACTAACGTGTCTGTGCTAGAGGATCTTGACATTACACAGCGTATGGAAACTACAGTACGATCGCACATACTACAGTACTTTAGCCATGTGTCTAGACAGAATAGCAACTCCATAGAGCGACTGGACGACTAGTGCAGAGAAAGGTGGAGGGGATCAGACTTTGTGGCAGGGCATTGGTGCGCTGGATCGACCTAGAGAAGTCCACAATCAGAAGCCGCGTGTCTGACTGCAGCCGATAGTCTGTATTTATTTTGTATATTTATTATTTTCCGATAGAATGTACGAGGGGCTTTATCCGCCTCTATCACCAATGTAGACAACTCTACGTCACCACGACTGCTCTGCCTAGAGTGAAACGAGTTAGAAAAAGAAATATAAACAGATAACGTAAGGAATAGTATAGGATTTGTTTTAAATTCACATGAATATCAGAACAGCTGGCTAAAAATATAATAGCTAGTCCTTCGTAAAAGACCTTACGCGATTACAAGTGCTCTGTAAATGATGTTTGTTAAGGTATAACATTGAAAAGTTGGACAATCTTTGACCGAGGCAGAGTTCACGTGTCTGGTCATTAAGTAAATTTTGTAATAGACGAAATCTATTTTATTTTATGCAGATATGACCTGAATATTTTCTACAAAAGTTACGCTTAATTTAAATCTCTTTGTCCATGTACCCGAATAGAAAAAAAAATAAGAGTACGATTTATAATTCAATTGAACCATAATATGCAATACCTGATTGTTTATTTTTCTAAGGAGAGGCTTATGATAAGATGATGATATTGATCTGTACAATATATATACATTTTGTAGTATATCCATATATTTTTAGCTCTTAGACGCACGCACCTACTCAACTCGGTCGCTCACAGTTGACTGAACTATGTTACGACCGCACGTGCAATAGAGATGACATAATGCTTCCTACTTATTCAATCACAGATATATACAGTACAATAAGTTAGTGAATGAATGAATGCGTTATTGCGTGAAGTGACTGAGAATAGACACATACACTACTCATATTTACCTGATAAAAATAAAACTTATTGATGGTCTCATTTTTAGTGATGTTCTTAAATATTGTGTCGTTGATTTGAGCGAAAAGGCTGCAGTTATAACAATATTCTTCCTCCATGACGTGTGGATTCACATTTTGTTTCGAATGTACCTGTAAAAGGCCAAAAAATACTGGTTAAATAAGTAGTTAAATCAATTTTCCTAATTTGCTAATGATAAATTCAAGTAAAAGTGAAATTTCTTATTTCAATTTTATCTGGATATTAATTTTATACAAATTAAAGTTGACTCTCAGTTATTCTTGAGACACTTTTTGAACTTCGTGATATATCTAGTTTAAGTAGTGTACGGTGTTTTTAAGTATTAGACGGATAAGTATTAAATTTAAGACAAAAGGAAAATGACAGATCCTGTACTGCAGGCAATGTTATGAATGGTTATGAGATTTATATCGTTTTTTATTTATTAAAATATTAGAACGGTGCTAAAAAAAATCTGCGTCGTGCGTATCGTGTTCTAAACATGCCATGCTTAAAGTCTACTTAGTCTGAAAAATAGATGGCGTTTTGTGTCATATTGCCATAAATAATTTATATTATATTAAAATATATATTACTTAAAAACAATCAAATGTTTGAATAGATATTTATGAATGAGCCTTCTGGTGAATTTAGTAAAAAAGCAACTTTTTATTGACGGGCGGTACAAAAGTCCTTTAAAATACCTGCTATGTCGATCACTCTTCTTAGATTATAAAAGAAAGATCGACTGTGAGGAAAAATATACAACTAAATACTAAAAGAATAATATTTGACCTAATTTTGTGTAAAATACTAAGCATAGTTAACTTCTTGTAGTTTAAAACTCGTTTCTTATCAGCTAGAAACAGTTCTCCTTGTTCCAAAAAATATATACACTCTTTTTACCATGCAATAATAATCAACAACTACAAAATACAATGAGGTCAATAGAACGTAAGTATTATACTTGGTTTGTACGCTAGTAAAAGACGTCATGAGAAAATACATTTTAGTTTCAAAATGTAAGTTTTGTTTAACAATCCATACCTCCAAGATCTGACTTTTAAAAAGAGTTGTCATGAGTTATTTTGACAGTATTCTTCTCATAAGCCTCTACGCATTTTGGAAACTGGAAGTTATGGATTGACACAAGCAGGCAGTAGATTTTGGTGATTTCACCTAATTTACCTTGATATCTATGTGTATGTTGTGGCGTCTGTTAATGTGGATCTAAGATTTTTAACTGTAGCTTAAATTTAACATTCATAAATGTCACTTAGTGTCTTAATTGATTATGAATTTGAATTTAATTTGAATATTATTAATTCGAAAGTTTTATTTATTTCAAGACATTTTGGCATGAAAATACCTTAACTATGGAGGAAGGACGTAGAATAATTTTGCACGATAACCATAGAAACAGCCGCGGGCACGCCGCTTGTAAAAGTGAGGTAGGTTAGGTATTGATCTGAAATAGTAACTAATGCGTTTGACTTTAAATTTTATAAATTTACTATTGTTATTAAATACATCATTTAGAAATACAATTATACTTTTGAACTTCATAAACAAACAAAATATTAAAAGTTACGTTATCTTACTATTTAGAAATTAACCTCAAATTAATCTCTCTGATAGACCTACAAAACATGCATGAAGATATGATCTTTCAGGAAGTAATATATTATAGTAAACCATTAATTACTTATTATGACTACAGTAGCCTGTAAGATTGAAATGAAAACGATATTATTATATCCCTCTGAAACCACCAATAAAACTACGAGTATTATCATAATCATTAAAAAAGTATAACATTTGTCATAACTAACTTCTATCTCTACAAACATAAACATTCACTAAGTATAATATAACAATATATTATACAACAGAAATGATATTAATCTAAATCTTGTTTATCCAAACCATCCCAGATAAATAATGAGATAATGACTGTTATGACTCCATTTACATTTAATATTATTACGGCCATTAGCAAAAATTGTTATGGCACTTAATAAAACCTAAAAACGTTGTTATGGTATTAAAGGCAAATAAAGGTTGGATGCTAACTCATTTGGAAATTGGAATGAGTTAAGAAGAAATTAGATTCAATAAAGTATAAGTCGAAAATTTATTGAATCTAATCTAAGATATATTCTCTAAGATTATTAATCATATTTATGTTGCAGTACATCATAACACACATACTCGTATCTTAATAGATCCAAACTGCGATCTATACTCACATATAAATACTATCTACACGTTTCCACCTATCCCATGAAAAAAATTTTAGAACAAGCATAAACATACATGCTTATTTATATTTCGTATGAAAACACATTTAATATAGAGTCTATATACAAACATATTCATTCAAAGCGGCGCTTAAATCGAATAACTGTGCCATCTTGTCCATCAAGTAAATTCAATAAGATATTTCAGTACAGTTATTAATTATAGTTTTAAATGTAATGTGACGTCATTGTACACATTGTCTTTGTTATAACTTCTGGTGTGAAGAAACACGAGTTTACAACAATGTTTATCATGAGTCAATAACTACAGGATACAAGAGCTACAGCTTAGAATTAATTGCCTTAACTTAAGTTGATTTATGGCAACTGAAACTACCTTGAAAATCATGAAACGTACTTCTCTGAGGGGTGACATTTTATTAATAGTAGTAAACAATATCACTAATCTCAAAAGCAGATAAGACATTATACTGGAAAGAGGACAAAGTCGAGTACAATCATTTCAGTTCAAAATAATTATTCAAATCGGTTCATAAATGGTGAAAACATTGCTGTTGACAAAAAAAGACTTGAATATCTACCCTCTTTTTTGTAAGTGGATTAATAATTGAACATAATTTAATAATATAAGGATCTTCGAAAATAATAAAAAGTAAATAAACTTTTTAAGACGGACCAACATTCCGTCTTTAGGACCTGGCGCAACTTATTTTATGACTAAAACGTGTCCTTACAATTCTACTTTAGATTTAAGGAGCGTCGTATTATTTTCCTCTAGAATAAAAGAAGCTAGGCTCTAGAATCGTCTTGGATCGTTCATACATAACGTTCATTCGTCACGTTTCGTTTGGGAAAAAATACTAATGCAGACCAAATAAAGAACAGTTATTTCGGGTCAAAAGATTTGAACTGAAATTTACAGAAATAGACTATAATAAGTTTTGTTTCTTAGTTACTGGAAATTAATTTCCAGATCTGTATTTAATTTGCACAGGCTTTTAAATTTCTAAGTTTATGTTCCGCTTTTCCGGCTTTAAATTTGTAATAAGTTTTGTACAAAATTCTTGTTACAAACATTGCTGTTGGAATAATATTGCGCCTTAGTAAATGGTTATAAATATATTTTTGTAATGTTTATAACTTCTTTAAAATAAATTGAAAATACATTAATAACTTACAGTTGAAATGAAATGACAATAACTGAAGAAAACTGAACTAGCTCTTTTCAAATTAATTGAAAATGAATTTGTAAATAAGAAAAAATATAGTAATAATAATAGTTGAATGTGCAAAATAGGATGCTAAAAGACCGTTAGTATGAAATCATGGCATTTAAAATATGAAAAATATCTAAATGATAGTGCGCAATACAACTTCCATATCCTTTAGAATATTCGTGAAATGTGACAAAATGAAAATGTAGTTTTTGAACTTCATAAGGGCTACATACCTAACTTGGAATTAAATAATTTTGACCTTAATTATAAAGGGAACAAGTAAGGAATTTGCTTTACGTAGTAAAGGATGAGGCAGACAGGAGGCGGGCAGGGTACTAGTACCAATCACAAAGCGCAACCCTTTGCTACACTTTTTCGTACTAAATATTATGCACCAGTCTACTGGTTGCTTGAACCAAAAAATTCCCAAAAAAAAATTAGAATAACGGCATAAAAACACAATATATTTATTGTATTTATGGTTAATTTTAAATTAAACTTATCAGATTTTTGTTAACGTAAGAAAATTGTACAACGTAAGTTCAAAATTAGAATCAGTATTGCGAGTATAGTTATATCATGATGGTAATACAGATAACCAAACCAAAAGCAACGTTACATATATATACTATGCATACACATATAAATAAAATTTCTTTGGTTAGCAAACAAAATTCAAACAAACTTATGTTATTCACAAACATGAACTTCTAAACTTTACCTAACACTCTGACATAGTGACTCTGAACAACTTATAAAGCAAGCCCTCTATCAAAACACAGGTGCTTCTACTTCCATCTATATCCATTCAAAATGTATCTTTAATACCCGAAAAGAAGGTGCAGTATTGTTTGATATAGAAGATAAGTTGGCAGGCAATCCATCAATCGGACGGCGATTCAATTGGTATTTGAGAAAGTGATCTAATTTATCAAAATTTATCCACAGAGGTTTAAATTAATGCGTCTTGTGGTGGCGCAGGTGCGATTTAGGGTTCGAAATTGAATTGATATATTATTGACTCATTACTTATAGATTAGTGGCGAATAAATAATCTTTCTGTTATACTCAAAACTTGAAAAGTTTTGAGTATAATGAATTGTTTGTAATTAATAAATTGGAAATTCGTTTAGTAGTTTAAGATCTAAGCTAACAGACAGTGGCAGCGACTTCATTTTATATTATGTATAGATTTTAATTAACTAATATATTTTATGAGGAAGAAAGAAGACTGAATGTTTTAGCACGAAAAATTAATTTGTCTAAACAAATTCTAAATTCAAAGTTTATAAAAAAAACTAAATGAAAGATATCTTAACCTTAATAATAATAAATATTTTGGAAATCTAACACACAACGCCATCTAGTCCCAAGCTAAGCAGAGCTTGTGTTATGGGTACTAGACAACTGATATGAATACATAAATACTTTTTTTCTCGTAAATACATACATATTATACATAGAAAACACCCAAACTCCGAAACAAATACTTATAGATTACACAAACATTTGGTCCAACCCAGGATTTGAACCCAAGACTTCAAGCACAGCAGTCGCATTCACTACCACTACGCCACCGAGGCACTATTAACCTAACACCTTAAAAGTATTTAACTCATGTTTTCACCAATAAATAAAATAACTTTATAAATCAAAGAATAGTGATTAAATCAAATCGATGTTTACTGTAATATATATTTTTGTATTTGGTTTACTCGATAGCGTGTAAGTATTATTTTGAAATAAATAACTGAGTTTATCTACAGCAACTGAAATAATTTACTTTACCTATAAGTATAATTTTATATTGGTACTTCAAAACTTCTAATGTAATCGGGGCGTGATAAAGTAAACTAAAGGAGTAAACAAAATCCTAATTGATTTGTTACCTTAAACAAAGACTATCTATCCCTTACATCCCAAATGACCCAGTTACCTGTCCTTATACAAACAGAATAGGAAAACAAACATGAACTATTAAGAAAGGGAAGAACAGTAGGGCAGGATAAGTTAATAGACCACGAAGACATCTCATCGATCGTTGTATTTAAGTGACAACCTACTACTACTATAGTCCGGCCACTCAGAGAATGCGTTTCTGACACTTGTAAATTCGTCATGAGTAGTGATGTACCATGAATAACATTAATAATATTTGGTAACAGTATTTATAGAATTAATTATGCATAATTATTCAATTTATATATATTTTATTACATTTCAAACTCAATATTAACAAAATTATTGATGGATATTTAATCGTAATTTCTGAATGAAACCAAGGGAAAGAAAATAAAAATACTGTATTTATTGGAAAATATATATTATGAAATACATAGTTTTAAGATTTCAATAATATCAAATCAAAATTTAATCCGACTCCGATTCGCTTGAGGACTCGCTGTCATCATCTTCACCAACATGTATTATTATGTTATTGTCAATCATAGTGTCTATACGAATATCGCGGTCAAAGTTATCAAATACATTTCTTTTAGTTTTTCAACCGCCTTTATCTAGTCATCTCTTGTGACTTTTTCACATCTTCTTTTAAAAGCGTCTTCATCTTTTTAATGCCATATGGTGGAGAAGTATTATGGCGGGCTGCATAACCTTTAATTTGAGCCCAGATTATCTCTATGGTATTGTACTGGCAGTCATATGGAGGAATTCGGAGAACGCGATGACCGTACTCTAGAGCCAGCTTATCTATTTCGTATCGAACATTTGCTAGCTTATGGTCGTTGACTAATTTCATCAGCTCCGCTTCTAGCATTGACATATTTGCGTCAATGCCACTTCTTTGCAGCCAAGCCACCAATTCCTCTTTTCTATTAGCTTGAGTAGGTGCTTTATTTATTTGCACCCAATGATAAGGGGCGTTATCCATTATTATAATTAAAGGCTCTGGAAGGCCAGGTAGCAACACATCCTGGAGCCACTCCTTGAATGCAGCCGCATTAATTTTTTCGTGGTAGTCAGTAGTAGTTTTTGACTCAAATGCCAATAAACAGCAGTTTTTCCTACCCTAAACAAATCAGCTGCTTTCAAAGATGCTAGAAGCGTCGACCTATTAAAGTATTCATTCCTGGCATAATAACTATATATATGATTCCTTATTGCATCGGCGTCAAAGCTATCTATGTCTGTTATAGGTTTAGTTCTGCGTTTCTTTTTAGGTGTTCGTAAAATATTTTCTTCCATGATATCACGACAATTATTTTCTTAAGTTTGGTTGGGTCGTACCTATATCGTATTATAAACTATATTAAATACTAGCTGAACCCCGCGGTGCTACCCGCGGTACGATGATAACTGCGGGCAACGCCGCGAGGCGAAGCTATATCTTTATAAATAGTAGCCTATGTGTTATTCTGATGTATAAGCTATATTGTGGTAAAGTTTCATTCAAATCCATTCAGTAGTTTTTACGTGAAAGAGTAACAAACATCCATACATACATACATCCATACTTACAAACTTTCGCCTTTATAATAGTAGTAGGATGTATTAAGTAAATTATACACACTCTCGAATAATTTCTCCGATGTCCCCAGGAACTTTAATGTCGTTCGTATAAATGCCCAAAGCATTTCGGCACATTTCCCTGAAATGGTGACAACATTCGACTGTACGACATCCTTACATACTTTGTAACTCATCTTGTTCTACTGTTTTTTTGTGTATTCAATAAAGATAAATAAATAAAATTATATATTATAAAATTACAACGTTTTATTTAACAATATATCGACCGACAGAATATATTACGATTCCAAAAATACTCAGTTACAATTCAGTATTATTTTGCCTCATCACTACGAAAACAAACTATTGACATAACCTTGAAACAGCGCAGTTTGACGTCGTGAGACTTTTAAAAATTATTGTTCTTAAATGAATTAATTGATTAATTATTAATAACTTTAGCCCAAAATAAAACGTTTATTGTACATTGGCATGATTATTCAATTTTTAATGTTATTACTCATTATTAAGGTTAATAAAAGATATTTAAAATTTTGCCAGAAATTGTACGCCAGTTCAAAGTTACATCGCCCCCAATGGGCGATGTAACTTTGAACGACCTGTCAGAAACGCAATCTCTCAGTGGCCAGACTATAGCAAGATTTAAAAAGACGGAATATATTTACAAAACAGTTGAAATGCGTCGTTTTTGTGAAGAGGTTTAATATAAAAAAGTTTTAAGTAGATTCTTATTGTATGAGAATTATTGCCAGGGTGTATTCAGACTAACGAGTATATCAGGCATCAAACTGTCACCTAGTATTCCCAAACCGACACGAACTTGAAAATGTTAAGAAAAGGCCACTCGAACACAACAGACTGTTTTGAAGTGATTACTGTTTCTCTAATAACCTACAGCGCTAGCCATGTTTATAATAGATTAACTTAGATTAGTTTAAGTTGTCACTTAAAACTTATAACTTTTTTTTAGTTGCTTTAAGCAGCTCGGGCAGTTGCAACTCGTAAGACACAAGTACATTTCCGCCATTTAAAAATTATGAAAGAATTACGTAACATTGGTTTTCAGTGTGACTGGGGTTTCACTTCGGCTGAGCCGGCTTTATGTGCCGAAGCATATTTCATTATTAAACTATCGCAGTCAACCACTAGACATTACTCGCCACTTGATTCGATTCTCGGCTTCTCGCATACAACTCCTGCCTGATGTCTTGTGCAAATCATTGCTACACTTGGCCTGTCACGTTTCTGCTGTAAAACGGTTCAGAATCAAATAGATCATTCTTCATTAGTAACAAAACGAACATCAATATTTTACCTTAAGGCTTACAATATAATTTATTTATTTATTTATTAACTTACTGCACATGTAGCACAAAGGCGGACTTAATGCCATCAGGCATTATCTACCAGACAACCTTCAGGTGTTGCAGAAATATGATGCGGTAGGTGCAAGGTCAAAATATTGCATTCGACACGTTGTAATTACGCAAATATAATAGATAAACTTTTATCAAATGTAACAAACATACACAATTATACTACATACTATACTACTACATATATTAATACATACACAGTATACACAACCATATAGATATATACTACTATAAAAATATATAAATATATATAACCGAGTATACATACACGGGTACTAGCTTTGAGACTGTATTGCCAATTCACTTCGAAGAAGTTCGCGCACTCTTTTCTTAAATGTAAGGCGGTTTGTGGACATCCTGATTTCGGTGGGAAGTGCGTTCCACAGTAGGACTGACTGCACATAGAACGAAGAATTTATAAAGTTAGTGGTGTGAGAGGGGCATAGGAGAACCAAGTTGTTTGTTGACCGAAGACTTCGGTCGTGATTGGAACAAAGGAAGCGGAAGTGTGGTACCAAGTATTCGGGCAATGATGGGGAGTTCAAAAAGGAAAAAAGGGAAGTCAGAGCACGCAGACTGCGGCGCTGACGAATTGGTAGCCATTGCAACTGGGAACGTAAAGCAGACACATGATCATACTTGCGAAGATCAAAAACGTATCGAATGCAGTTATTGAGAAGACGGTCTAGTTTATTGAGGAGGTCTGCATTCAGGTCAAAATAACACACATCACCATAGTCGATCAAGGGAATGACTAAAGACTGCATAAGTGTGGTCTTGGTTTTGACGGGAAGGAAGTTCTTAAGACGATATAAGGCTCGGAGACAATAGGTGACTTTCTGACTGACGTGAGTAACCTGTGCCCGCCAATCAAGTGTCGAGTCTATATATAATCCCAGGTTCTTTACTACTGCGCTCAGAGGTATAACCACGTTGTTGTAGACTATTTGTGGGAGAACCGCAGTATCCAACCTACTTATCATCAATGTAATATAAGTACTTTGTCTTCCCGACATTTAAAGCATTTCCATTATGGAGTATCATTAAATCTCGTGCCGCCTCTGTGGTGACTTGTGACGACGACGGAACGAAACTTTTTAACGACATCTTGTAATTGAGTTGTATTCAAGTGTTCAGATTTAAGTCTCACAATTTCAACGTAAATTAAGGACAAATTCTAATTTTACATAAAACTGAGATCTGTTGCAGAATAAAAAAACAGTTTACTAAGTAAAAATATTTTTTTTAAATAAACTAGAAATTTTGATAACTGCAAATGAAATGAATTGTAGTGATAATAATGTGGTCATAAAACTAGAGAGGCGAATATGAAATATTTGTACTTGATAGGAATCATTCACCCTATGTTTAATTTTATAGAAACAAACTGAAAAGAAACTCAACACCGTAAGTCGGTCAGTCGGAATGAAAATTACATGTTGTACACAAGACCGAGCTCGGTCTAGCTAGCTGTGATGAAACTTGAAATTCACTACATTCAACCAATTTCTTATCGTTATCTATTAGCTTTGTAAATTCCAAGGTAGTGACATGTGTATCGTAGAGAATATATACTAAGTTTTGCTTTTTTAATCTACTTGAGGTATTTTACTTTCTCATGTGTTGTTAGTTTCACACTCTTATTAGGGTAAACACTTGGAACAAAATACATACTAATAATTATAAATTCGAAAATAACTCTGTCTGTCTGTCTGCTATGCTTTTTCGGCTAAACCACTGCTCCAATTTCAATGAAATTTGGCGTACACGAGCGAGGGCTAAAGATAGTATTTTATAAATTTTAAGAACTGCATACTACATTCTAATTGTACAGGTAATTGAACTTTGCTTTTTTGGAGGTATCGTTTCGGAAGTATATGTTTGAAACCTTACCTAATCACACTAAGTAAGAGTTTATTTACTCTTATTATAAATGAAATTAAGAATTCATATATATTAAATTTTCTGTGATAAATTTTCATCATCATCAGCCTATCGCAGTCCACTGCTGGACATAGGCCTCTCCAATAGCACGCCACTTAGTTCGATCCTCGGCTTCTCGCATCCAGCTCCTGCCAGCCGTCTTGCGCAAATCATCACTCCACCTGGCCTGTGGACGTCCTACACTACGTTTGCCGAGACGCGGTCTCCACTCAAGAACCCGTTTACCCCAGCGGTTATCGGTTCTGCGGCAAATATGGCCAGCCCACTGCCACTTCAGCTTGCTAATCCTGTGGGCTATGTCGATGACCTTGGTTCTCTGTCGGATCACCTCATTTCTAATACGGTCCCTTAGAGAAACGCCGAGCATAGCCCTTTCCATAGCACGCTGAGCGACTTTGAACTTGTGGACCAGCCGTACCGTAAGTGTCCACGTTTCGGCTCCGTATGTCATTACGGGTAGGACGCACTCATTGAAGACTTTTGTCTTTAGGCACTGTGGGATCGATGATGAGAAGACTCGACGAAGCTTCCCAAACGCTGCCCAACCCAGCCGGATTCTCCTGTTCACCTCGTCCTCAAAGTTGTTTCTCCCTAACTGCAAAGTCTGCCCGAGGTACACGTATTTTACGCTGCATTTTACAAAATCTCGTACCTTCGTCCCTGAGAATCCGAACCACATTTTCAAGGTTCTGGTTTACGTCTCTTGTGGTTTCCATGGCAGCAAATCGGTTTTCCAGATTTGACTGGAATTTTTCAGATCCCATCGCGGTTTGGAGCAGAGTTGGTCGGAGCCTGGATTTCATCAAACGGACACGTTCAGCCTTAAAGTCGATATTCAGAGAGCCTCGGACAAGACGGTGATCACTACCGGTGTTAAACCTATTGATCACTGAGACGTCTCTGAATATGTGCTTTCTGTCCGTCAAGATGAAATCAATCTCATTTTTAATCATAGCGTCGGGGCTTTGCCACGTCCACTTCCTTTGGGGCCGTTTTTTGAAGAAAGAGTTCATCAAGAACAGCCCCTCCCGCTCGAGAAAATTGACGAGCATTAGCCCCCTATGATTCCTGCTTCCAAATCCATGGGTTCTTATTACCGATTCGCTGCAAGTTTGTACTCCCACTTTGGCGTTAAAGTCACTCATAACAACGGTATAGTGTGTTTTAGTAGTGAAGTGGAGGGCCCTCGATATGTCATCGAACATATCCTCCACCTCATCATCCGAGTGAGCCGAGGTCGGTGCGTACACTTGTACTACCTTGAGGCTATACCTCTCGGTAAGTTTGATAATGAGGTACGCTACCCTGTTCGACACACTGGACATTTCTACCACGTTGTCAGAGAGGGACTTGTTTACCAGAAACCCCACGCCACCTTGGGATTGTTGGTCTCTCTCGCGGAAGTACATCAGGTGGCCTGAGTCGAGAGTTACGGTGTCCTCCTCCTCTCTTCGGACTTCACATAACCCTAAGATATGCCACCTAATCTTCCCAAGTTCCACCTCGAGCTGCGCCAGATGCGAGTCCAGCCGTAACGTGCGGCCGTTTAACGTTGCCAGGGTCAGTCGTTTTCGGTGGCCTTCCGTAACCCGGTGATTCTTAGCACCCCCTGTCACGCCGCTACCGTGGTCGCCACCATGACCAGGAATAGCGAGACTGCCGGGAACTAGGGGCCGTGGCTTGTGTTGCTTATGCATGGAGGATTTTCGCCCATAATCACCACGCTGGGCAGGCGGGTTGGTGATGGCAGAGCGTAACTTGTTGCACCGAAGACGCTGCTGCCCGTCTCCAGCCTATTGTATTTAGTTACGCCAAGAGGCGTGGATATACCGCCATCGATCGGTCGCCAGAGCCTCGTTTGTCATTCAGCAGGGTGCACCGCGTGCAGGTGAGGTTGGCTGGAAGCGAAAGATTGTGGTTCATCCCCTTACACCCCATATCGTGTCGTCACGATAAATTTTCATAGGATTCTGTATGTGCAAGTTTGACATGCTGTTTCTGACAGGCTACAATTTAAAACACATCTAACTATAAATCTACAATTCTCTTACATCAATGATTCATATATATAGACATTTATTTTGTTTTCTATTATATAGTACTAATAGAATATCAGTTTATTGTTTTTTTACTTCTTTGAGACTATCAAAAATAAGATAAATAATGTCAGGAAAAATATTTCTTGATATATTTCTATCAGAGAAAATAAATATTATATAATGATCTCATGTAACAACAACGAAGAAATAAATTGCTCCTTATCTGAAAATGTAGGTTGTGTACAATAATATACCTTTTTATTAGACGAAATATTTATACGAGCATAAAAACTATTAAATACAAGTTCGGTATAATCGATTTATAAAGAGTCACAGCAAAATACTAGTTGAAGTACACAAGTAATTAATTATCACTATTATTTCCATAATATCTTGGAATTATTGCTTAAGTCCACTACTGGACATAAGCCTCTCCCAAGGAACACCACAGGGCCCGGTCTGTTGCTTTCTGCATCCAGTCGCTGCCAGCCCTCTAACGTAAGTCGTTGCGCCATCTATTAATGGCTTATGTTCATCAGTGTACTGCAAAGATGATCATGATGATGATGATTTTTTAAGTCTATTTTATTTTATAGAAAAACACCCCTCCGAACTAAGAGTCATTTTTTGTGCAGGACATTCAGACTCGTGACAGATATGTAATTGTAATTCAATCATGTGCCCACACGATTATCTGATTTGATGACTAAGCCATTGCGGCTAGGCAAAATCTTTAGTTTTCGTATCATTCGTATTCGTGCATACGACAAATAGTATTTTCGTGTTATTATCGAATGTAAGCACAAGAGCTGAAAATACCACTATAACCAAAAATTCTAAAGTAAGTGATGTAAATAATGGCTTATCATAAATTAAGTCATGCTTCTTCACCGACTTCGCTGTATACAAAGATAACTAGAACAAAAGTAGAATTCATTATTGTTATCATGTAATATATATTATTCATTTAAATAAAACAAAATAAACTATGTTTTATATATTTATAATTCACTTATTTACTAATTAACTGTAAAAGTATATATGGTATTTGCTGCTCTAAACCATTTTAGCTCTATCCTAGATTGGATCAGCGCTTGGCTCGACAAATTCAATTCTAAAAGATTTGCTGTTAATTGAAAACCTAGAAAGAAAGTAACTCTCACATCTGTGATGGTTTGTAACAGTTAGAACAAAAAGAAAATAGGAGTTGCTATTCGATTTTAATAATTTAGTTTAATCAATTATGAATTATGGTAAATATACCAAAAGACGAAGCTGTTGATGAATTGGCAAGGACGGGTTTTGCAACAATACTCTTTAAGCAACATTACTACTTTTAAGAAAATGGATTCGTGAAGAATAGAAGGAAAAATATATCTGACTGCAAGTAGTCTAAATTTGTGCTTACTTAAGTCTAAACACCACTTAGCTGCAGCCTAATCAGTCTTAGAAAACTAGACATCCGAATAGTTATGGAACAAGTCTGTTCCTTTAGTGTGGAAATACAGATTCCTTTTTGTAGTTATCTGAAAGGATCTATCGCTACTGGCCGTCATATGCCTTGTATCGTTGACTTATCAGTTCCTCTGTCGAACGAACCATACTTAGCGTTAAAATTTTTATGATACTAATTTTCAATTAATAGAATAAGTAAATTAACATGGTTGTATTTGATAAACAAAAATTTTAACAATAAAAAACAACTTCAAGAACTGGACCAAATTAAAATGGGACCACGCGGGAGCTTGACAGCTTGAAAGCTGTTGAGCTTTCAAAAATAATTATCAATATCTGTTCACCCAGTCGAAATTAGTGAGGTAAAAACCAAAAAAAAATTGTCGAGTAGAGAACCTCCACTTTTTTTAAAGTCGCTTAATAATCAAAACTGGTAAGAAGTACTATACTTGAATCTTCAAATGAAATCTAATTTTTATGCTATGGTAAACATGTAAAACAAACATTAAATTTTTATAAAGTGGAAGTAATAAATACGTAAACGTTGCCAGTATAGTAAATGAATTGGTTTATTTTTCCAATTACGTTCTTGGGAATTTCCTTTTGAAGTATCGTCGGGAGTGTAATGCTTGATTTGTTGCTTGACTCCAATTTTCTCATATTTTGGTAGTATGTTATAATTACCAGTTTTCTGCTTTGATGGAATTATACCTATATTTGGAGCATTTTCTTTCTATAGTCGTTCCAATACTTTATTTAACTTTTGACAGATCACGCACATAAAGTTTTGTAATAATTTTTGATACAATGTACTACAGATAATACTGTACTTTATGGGCGGGCTCCGCCTACTTAGGGATGTGTCATTCGTAATTAATGACCACAGACTATAAAAACGGTTTTGAAATAAATCGATTATCGATTATATTAATAAAACATACAATAAAATGAGGTACTGTAATACTAATTTTAATTATAAAGAATCGTCTTCTTCGTATGACCAGGAATCATCATCACTTGAGTTCTCAGTAATATTGATTATCATTTCTTGGATAGATAAATTGTCGAATGCAACATCCCGATCCCAATCCGACATTATCACCTTCTTTGTTTTTTCTACAACATTCGCCCAGTTTTCTGGAGTTACTTTTTCACACGCATTTTTCAGTAAATTCAGCATTTTTCTTGCGGTGAAAGGAGGAGTTGTATTGTTCCTCGCAGCATATCCTTTAACTTGTGCCCAGATCATTTCAATTGCATTATATTGGCAGTGATATGGGGGAATTCTGAGGACGGTATGCCCATGCTCTGCTGCCATTTCATCTATGACGTATCGTTTTGGCAGCTTCTTTGTTTTTAATATCTTTACTAACTCTACTTTTAGTAGGGACTCATTCACCTCTTCGCCATTGTCACGGAGCCAGTTTATAATTTCATGTTTTTTGTTGGCCTGTGTTGGTATTTTATTAATTTGACGAGAGTGATAAGGTGCATTATCAATAAATATTATTGATGGCTCTTCGAGTGATGTAAGCATTTCTCTGAACCACTTTTCATACACGTTCGAATTCATCTCCTCATGATAATCTCCTGTTTTCTGGGATTTAAAAGCTAATAGAGCGCCTGGCACAAATCCTTTTACTGTTCCTGCATGACAAATAATCAGTCGTTCGCCTTTTCCCATTGGTACTGTAGAAGTGGAGCCAACGGTGTTGTCAGTCCAAGTTTTTGACAGCGTATGATTCGCATTGAGCCAAGTTTCATCTGTGAAAACAACATTCGACCAATCTTCTATTTTTTTTGCTTGTCTTAAAAAATCGCATCTATACAAAGCAATATCATTGCGTTCCATTAAAATTTTTCGTTTGTCACATTTTTGGAATAACATTCCAATGTCTTTCAATACCTTTGTCAGAGAAGATTTTTGACCACGGAACAAACCACTATTTCGAAGAGATTGTGTTAGTTTTTTTAATGTTGGAATCTCTTTTCTTTGGTAATAGTCGTATATATGACGACGAATAGCATCAGCGTCAAAATTGTCAACGGCTGTAACTTTACTAGGCGTACGTTTTTTCTTAGGTGTAGATAGCTTATTCTGTTCCATGCCACTGCTGCCGTAGCCTTCTTTTGTTATTTTTGCCACTGTTGGAGCACTAATACCTAATGCTGCTGCAACACGGTCTCTAACTTGAGTCACTGGTATAAGAGGCCCACCATTACGGCTTTCCTTTTCAAAGTATTCACGAAGTCGCAAGACAAACTCTCTTGTTTGTCCTTTGAGTACTTTCTTTTTTGGCATTTTGACAGTAACGAAGGCAGGAACGATACGCTCAACTCAACCAAACGTGAGAATTCACAAATAAATCAATACGGAGGAATATAAATACTCAACTATATTGAAGGTTACTCATTGAAATACTGTAGATTATTTTAAAATAGACATAGAGAGATTTAATAAAGATCATCAATAGTTTAACAAATACAATATTAACCACTGAATTACAACACAATACAATAATACATTTTGAAAATTCAGTTCCTTTTATATATTTTTTCATGACATAGAACCGTCATATTTGAACAACATTCTTTTAATCCATTTCTTCTTTATTTTGACAAAGGAGGTCGCACATTGAAACACATAGAAATATGAAGTACGAAATTATCTATAAAATAATGAGTTTGTTAAATCGATTAAAACTTCTTAATGCATAAAATCGATCGATGAAAGAAATCGAATAGGTAACGGGTCAGGGTATCACTATTTGATTAAGTATTAGAGCTGTCAAAAGTTAAATAAACTATTGGAACGACTATAGAGACTTCGTTTGCAAACTGACTGAAGGCTGTACAGAATTGAACAAGTACAATGATGGTGATAATAATCCAAGTGAGTTTTGATGGAGAAAACTCAATTTGAAAACAGATAAAGCTTATTGCTTATTTTTTTTTGCGATTGACGTTTCACAGTAACCTTCACTTTGCGTGTAAGTTCATGAGTAGCGGAAGTCAATTAGCATCAGTTGACGCATCTACTCGTTTGTTTACAGCTGGACATAGACTCTCCGTATACAGGATGTTTAAAATCAATTAACAATTTAGTTTAAAATTTAGTCACATAAATAATGATAGAAATCCAATCTATTATCGTAACCAAGTCTTTTTAAATCTTTATTGACGTCACGATATAGACGATGAAACTTTTACAATAAAGTGAAATGAATGCTTACAATGTTTTTGTTGATAAAAGTTTATATAATTAGATTAATTTACCATTATCCTCCAAATAGTCTAAGGCCTCAGTAATAAGAGTGGTTGTAATCTTGTTATCTTCATTACTGAGTTAATATGTTTGTTGTCAATAGCGTAGTGTATCAATAGAACCTATAATTAAGAATCTACAAACTTAGTATATATTGTTTGTCGAGTTTAGTCTTCTTAATAATTTGACTAAGTTGTAAAAAGAGAACGGGAAAGAGAGTTGCTCAAGCATGTTAGTTGATTTTAATAATGTAGTGGAAAATGTTATTTAAAATACTTTTTTTAAGCTGAGACACTCGACAGTCTTATCCCTAAGTAGAGCCCATACTGTGACTGTCATTTCACTACTGGTAACCCAAAAATAATATCAAAGCAGTACATATAGCAACATATCTAAAAGATTATTCCCGAAATATGCCACCAAAACTCAGAGCGCGCAATGAAGGTCGACTTATCACAACTCCACTCCAATGTGCTTTATCTTGAACACTACTCTGTACTCGTATTTTTCCTCGACAAGTATTGTCCTTTATTCATCGCACTTGGTCGGGATTTCTTCCAACAAATTCAATTTGTGTAAGCTCTTTTACTGAGCGCAGTAAGAAGTCTTGAGAAGCTTGGAGTTGGGCATTTGTTTAATTAAGATATACAGTACGTACTTGCGTAGGACCAGTTAAAGTGTGATGCCGTAAAACGCCTTCTAAATGTATTTAGGGTGAAGAAGGCAGGAACAAAAAGGTTAGGTGTGTTATTTTTGTTCTTTTAGTGGGTAGTTGGTAGGAAGTCGCACTTTTATTGGGGTTTGATGTGCAAGGCGGCCTTAAATATATTCTACTCACAATAAGATGACAGAATAAACTTTGATAAAAACTTTAACAATTACTTTGGCATTTATCAAGGGAATATTCGTTTAGAACCTTTATTATACTATAAGTTGAAAAAAGTAAATTTACTACCTCTACAAGCTATAAAAGGCGGTAAGGAGTTTTTGTTTCTATTAATAATTAAGGCACAAGCATAGTTAATGCTTTCGAAAAAGTGGAGATACTTGACCTATTAAATTTAAACTTAAATAATGAAGTAGTGAAGGCAATTTTGTTTTTCTTTTCAATACTTGTGTAATTTATATTTTAATTTGCTGATTTATTCAATCGTCATTTTTAGTTTTGTTTCTATATTGATTCTATTTAGAACTATTTTAAAAGAGCAATAATCACTTACAAGCCAACAGTATTGTGAATTTTAAACGAGTTTAACATAACTTTGTTGAGAAAGATTCAGCTTTTCGAAAATATAGATGTAAATGTGTTGAAAACTATAATGTATACTATTTTAAGACGGTATAGTAAGAACCATTTTTTATTAAGGATAGTTGCAAATAATACTACATTACGTTACGGTCTATGGAAGTGGAGTAATACAAATTTATTGCCCATGAAGCTACGGAATACATGCAAGTATACTTACTTTTCTCATACAGGCTTTGGATTATCCTACTAATATCATACACGTGAAAATTTTAAGAGTATGTAAGTTAATATGTTTGTTGCACTTTCACGCAAAAACTACTCAATGGATTTTGATAAAACTTTACAATAATACAGCTTATACATCAGAATAACACATAACTACTAAACAAATTGTGAAGTTGATTTTCGGAGAGACTTTGTAGATGTAATAAGGAAGTTAATAAGATGAGACGAAGCCATTTTTACAATAATATTGGTACATCGGTCTAATCTATAAAGTATTTTTTACTAAGAAAACTTCCAGGAATATTATGAGTCGCTGCTGTGTTATTTTTTTTATGAAATACCCCACTTTATAAATATTCATAAAATGAACACAAAGAATTTCCAGACTCAAAATAATATTTTGTGGATCACACAAAGTGTTGAGTCATGTGGGGTTGAACTCATTACACCCAGCTCAGTAGAAAGCGGTGCAACGCCCATATAAATCACTATACAGTCATTTTAACAGTCTTATAAATTAGAGGCATATGTCCAGTAATGGAGTACCTGAGGCTGTTGATGACGATTTTATGTATAGTGTTATTGTTCAACGGAACAAAACAAAACAAAATTCTAATAGGCACATTATTCGTATCCTCGAAAGTGTATCCATCAATGACACAACCAGTTTCTTTTTAAGATAGGTACAGAAGGGAGAGAAAAAGCAATTGTTTTTTTGGGTAGAGTCCGTCCCCTCGCTTCACATTTTTCGTCCGGACTTTAGAAAGTTTTTAATAGGAACTTAGTGTTGAATTATTTAAAGGAATAAAGCGTTGGTTAATAAACGTACAAGAGTGAACGTCTAAATTAAATATCTTTATTTAGTTTAGACGCTTACTTAGAGAATTTTAGACGAGTTTTTATTTATTTATTTTCAGTTGTAGTTCTGTTTTTGTGTGATCAGGTTTTATTGGTAAAACAGGAAAAATCAAATGCTAGATTTTAATAGGGATACTTCTCGTGGAATGGATATTTTTGTATGGCATTTTACGATCCGCCAAACTAAGTTGTTAGACTACCAATTTGTGCTGAAAATTAGCTGCAAAACAAAAATATTCGAATTGTAACTGATTTTGTTAAACAACTACGAACCGATAGATTTCTTATAACAATAACTATTTTTTTCTGCATCTAAAGTACATAATATAATATTCCGAAGAAAGTTGTTTTAACTGTTTGTCTAATGCGCTATGACACGTCTAATTATAATTCATTTCAGTCAATTGCCTTCTGTTCTAATAAACTTTGACTGTTTTTGTGACTCATAACGTTTCTGTACGCTAAATAATTGCAATGAATAGTAGAATAATTGTATTGACGTGTTGAAAAATTTGATTTTTCTTCAAAAGTTCATCTCTTTTGCCCAAGAAATTTATGAACTTAAAGACGTGGATTTAGATAGATTTTGTTTGTGTTAAAAATACTTAACCCAGTAATGCCCAGCGTGTCCATATGGACACAAAAATATGGGTCTGCTAAAATATTTTTTGTGGCAAACCATTATTTGTTTAGAAATATTTAACTGGTCATACTGTGCTATCAAATGTCAAAGTTTTTTTACATGTCATTTATATGTCATTTAAAAATCTAAATTCGCGGGTAAATTCATTCAATTCTCACCAAAGTCAAAAACGGCGGAAAAAATGGACCCGAGACGAGAGTAAGTAACATAATTTTTAAATTATTTTATTTATTTATGTTATTTTCGTGTAATGTTATTCTAAAATAATGTATTTATATGTTGAAATAGGTCAACGATAGTTTAGTTTTATTTTAGCACTATATTTATACGCCTAATGTTGCTGAGTCCATATGGACACGCTAAGCACTTGGCATGTCATTATATAAAATTGTTTTTGTTTTTAGATTCTTCGATTTTGACCAGTGCCGGGGAACTGGGACCCTAAATGAACTCTTGGAAATTTTATTTGAGGATGAGGAAGAAGCTGGAGACCTAATTCAGCTAATTCTATATGGAAGAATGCTAATTCAGCTTATGAACAACATTTTGGAAAATGTGCTGCTACTCTTCTTACTCTTATCGATGAATTTCCCAACGAAAAAAGCGAATGCCTTACCATTTCTTCTTTGACAATCTTTTTACCAGCTTGAACCTCCTAAACTACTTCAGACAACAGGGATACGGTGCTACAGGAACGGTACGGGAAAACCGCCTGCAGAAATGCAAGAAGCTGACATCTAACAAAATTATGATAAAGAAACAGGGGTTACCATGAATCCGCAATTAGCAAAGAAGATACGAGTTATTGTGGCTAAATGGATGGATAACTCTATAGTATCTATTGCGTCAAATAATTTGGGCGTACAACCATTATCTATGGTGAAACGTTACTCCCAAAAAGATAAAGCTGCTACTCAAGTGCCACGACCGTTTCTTTTGGGTGAATACAATAAATATATGGGTGGTGTTGACAGGATGGACGAAAATGTAAATATGTACAGAATACATATTAGAGGAAAGAAATAGTATTGGTCCCTTATTACTAGGATGCTAGATACGTGTGTACACAATGCTTGGCAACTACATAGGAAAAATGATAAAATCCCACAACTGGAGTTCCGGAGGGAAATCGTGCTAACTTATTTCAAATCCTATGGAATAGCAGCCAAAAGCGGAGGAAGACCATCCACCTCCAAGTTAGCTGATAATGGGTGATTCGATGGTTTAAACCATTATGTAAAAAAATGTATGAAAAAGAGGCGATGTGTCGGTCCATACCTACTGTAAGTCGAAAAGTTCGTCGGTTCAAACTGAATGCATGAAGTGTGACGCCGGCCTTTGCGTACCATGTTTTGCTGACATATTATCATAAAAAATAATAAGTAAATGTTTTCATTCGATAAATCGTGTTTTTTTTTTATCTAATAACTCCTACAAGATAAATTATATCTTCTCAACTTTTTAGCTACTGTCAGCGCTTAGTGTGTCCATTTGGAAACATGTTTTTTTTCTAACTTCCCATTTATTAAAAAAAAAAGACTAAAATCATGTCATTAAGAACCCTTAATTGAACATTATTCCGAGTCCAAACTAAAGAAAAACAAGAAAAAAATAATTCGGTCATTCCTGGGTTAAGAGCAATTACCATTATTGACTTCGTAAATCTCATCTTCTCCATAGCTTTTTTGAACTCGCTTCAAGAATATAAATTACTTTTCAAACATTTTTGCTTTGGCATTTTTACAGTTAATTAACAGGATTTTTTGTAGCTTATTGCTTATTTCACTAATTAAATTATTTTTTACAAGGATGCATTAAGTATAAAATTGTACAGTTTAAATTCGCAAAATTGAATCAATTGAATTTCTTCTATATCATCATCAAAATGTAGTCCATCCAGTAGAGGAGTACCTAAGGCTGCATTAGGCTGATGATGATGATGAATTACAATAATGCTACAAATAATCAATAGGTATTAGGCTATTCGGTTACGATACGATTTAAAAGGCATACATCTAGCTCATAATCTAAAACCTTTAAACGAATACAAACAATAATTAAATATAAATATATTTAAGTATTGTTACTGTTAAAGTGTGTTACTGATATATAATCAGAACAAGAAATCAGAAACTCGGAAAAAGCTCAAATGATTTAAATGAAATTTAGTATGTTGTATTTAATTTTAGAAAATTTTTATTTTAAAAAATACGGTTATCCAAGTACTGTCTTATTACATGATAATGGAACAATACATTATATAAACTATATACTCTGAATTCTACCGCTAAATCCACAAATAGAAAATAAATTAATTAATCATCTATCATTATTATAGTTAGTAACATTTTTTTGACGTTAGCGATAAAAAATTGACAGACAACCATCCGTCATCCTGTTAGCATTTATGTTATTTATCGTAAACTAGCTGACCCGGCGAACTTTGTACCGCACATACCTATATTTCTTTTGTAAATATTTTCCATATTTCTGAAAAACTTATTTTAGTTATTATGTCCGCCTCTATTTCCCACGGATGTGTACACGTCACGGACAAAAAAAGGTTACTCGGTTATGTATAATTTGATTCTAATACAAACCTTGTCCGCACAATAACAAACACAAAAAAAATATTATTCAATTTGGAGCTATCAAATTCAGACGATTAATTTTGATTTAAATAGATTATAGACTAAATCAATGAAACAATATAGTAGTAATTCTGTTGTTGTCAACACTAAACTAAAAATCACTAAATTTATTGTTGGATTATAGACTTTAATTAAATCTTTTTACAGTTCATTTTTGGATATCTTACATCTGAGCTTTCACTAAATTTAGTTCTTTACTCTTGACACGGTTCCGAGAATCCGGATGAATTTTTAGCCCCATCACAAAAAAAACCTACTTATTTACAGTCTCAAGTAATTGGAACAGCAATAAGTTACAATTTTAAGAATAACATAACATGAATAATCAATAGTAAGTTCACTGAAACATATACATACCTATATGTATAAGTATGAACATACAAGTTATAAAGATTATGTTTAGTGGATGTTGAAGCAAATCCTACCAATTTTGTGAGAAATATTTTGGTAACCGCAGTAATCTCCCTAGGGCGGTAGGTCACGCTAAGCCTCATTTCTGTTGCTATATGAATAAATACAAGTAGTTTTGTACATGTATACTGAATCGTGGAATTTCCCTTACAATTTTAGGTTTGGTATAAACTTTTAATGAAAATTCTTTAGATGTTCCATTTGTGTGGGTTTATACAACGGTTTTAGTACAGACAAAATCTTTTAGACAAAGCTACCGTTTGCGAGATACATTTTAATTGTTAGTGTGTTTTGTTTGTTGTTGTATAATTCATTTTGATATGGATAAATATGTTATAAAAGTTACGTTATTGAGATACTTGTTCTACTATTTTAAAAGTATCAAACATATTTTTACACGCATTTATAAACTTTGACTGTATGTTTGTTTATTAATAACTGACTTTTGTAAGCTTGTTTTATAGTTGAGTTAGATGACAATATTTATTAATGAAAACACACAACAAAACATTAGTTTTACAAACAAAGAAAATAACAAAACAGATTATGTTGCAATAATCAAATAACACAGTTTATATAATGATAACTGACTTATATATAATGATGACATATGTACAAAATAACAAGTTAAAGGAAACAATTTTCTTTCCATTTGTTTTTGCATTATTATTTTAATCGTAAAATAATATATCCGGTATCCTCATTTACTCGGTGAAACACAGCGCAGGCGCTGTTTCACACTGATTGATTCACATAGATTCAGGATTCGTGACACTAGAATTATATTTAATGGATTATTTCCAACTTAAAATTAAACGTTGCCCATTTCTGACTGGCGGTTCTTTCTACAACGATGATGTTACAAATTATAAGTGATATTTTGGAGTAACACGCCGTGTCAAATACACATCTAAATAAATAGGACGAGACATTTTAGATAGGTTCCGGCATAAGATACATTCAAAATTGGAACAAGCCGTGCGTGCAGCGCAAAACTCCGCAATTGTTATTCTAGTCGAGAATTCCGGACCTTGCCGAAAATCACCGAGTTTTTCCGAACATTCCTCACGTTCCTTTGAATTTTTTGTGAATAAAGGTTTCTCTTTCCATACATAAGTTATTGTTATGACAAAAATGAGTTTAAACTAGCTGAGCTTCTCGGTGTTATCCGCGGTTGTTATTTTACCTTTACCATAACAGTCGCGGGTAACAACACGGAATTAAGCTAATCTAAAAAAAAAATAGTCTACTGGTTATATCATCAGCTGTCTGCAAGTAAAATTCCGCTCGGAATCGGTCCAGACGTTCCTGAGATTCGCCGGAACAAACAGACAGATAGAGAAAATATATTTTTTGATGAAAGTACAGTCAGGAAGTTTTTGATGATGATAATAACACATAGTTATTTTACAATATTATGACCCTAGGGCGACATAATCACTTCGTGACTAAGCCCTCATTAAACAAAAAAAGAAAAAAAAAAAAAATATTATGACCAGCCAACTACTCAGGGGCACTCTCTGTTGGTTCAGTCTCATAATGAAGTTATTTAAAAAGTATATGTAACATTTTTTGTAATCCCGTTAACGAATGTCATGTGATTTTTCATCGTTATTTAGTTGGAGTTCAAAGGTTTAAACGCATGCGGTTATGAGACTGTTCCTGAGAGTATGAGAAAAAGAAAAAAGAAAAACATGATAATTTAAAAAAATAACACTTTTATTCAGCATTTAATAATACTATGTTCTTTAAATTATACCCTAATATACATAACAATTTACATCTAATTCTACATATTCTAAAGTATCCAAAAATCGAAAAGATGTTTACTCACGATTAAGTAAATTTACAACAACACAGTTTATCTTTTCTTTTTCAACGGTAAAGAAATACTTGGGTATTACATTAGGCTGAATAAGATTATTATACTCATTGTATTATTTCTAAGTCTTGTTCCGTAATAGGCATTCCTTCATCGACCCCTAATGTCCTACTGCGGGGTTCAGGTCTCCTCTCAGGAGAGGGTTTAGGCCAAACGTCTACACGCTAGCCGAGTGCGGGTTGGGGACTGGCAACACAACGTTGTGGCTGCGTAATCTGGCCATTGGATGTTTGAGCCTCCCAAAGGCTTCAAGCTTCACGACTGTTATCCTATAATAAAAACCGGGACCGACTATTTAACGAGACCTCCGAATTACGGAAACGCTCATGTTATCATGCCACTAGCGGTCACCCATCCAGGTATTGACCACACCGTCGTCGTCGTAACTAGGTTATGGCGCTATTAGACATTCTGCTGAATAATAGTGATGATTACGTTTCAATTTGTACAGATTACCAGGATGAAGTGTCCTTACATAAAAAGGTGCTCCAAAGCATAAATAAACATATATTAATTACGACATTAAGTTGACAATTATTTGTTATCTGACTACGTAAGACAAAGTGTGTATGTTTTGTTGAGAGACTTCATTGAGAGATGTTCTAATAGTCTTAACTCTACAATGCTATTAAACTTGTCAGTAATACATTCAAAGTAAGTGTCTTCAATTTTGTAAATCTCGATGTAGGTAACAACACTAAAATATTTTGAAAAAATGTGTATTATTAGATCAGTGTGGTACACTCGCCGAACTAGCCTATGAATATCGGTATTGATCTCAGAACGATGAGAAAAACAATCCAATCAAAGCATATGAATTATCACAACTTTGTACCGTGACAAACAAGTAATAAGAAATAAATATGTCAACGACTTTCTCATCGCTTTGGTTTCAACAAACAAATGCATTTAAACTGTTTTATGATCCAATAAAACACAATTCAACTTGAAAATAAAAACACAAAACAACTTTTGTATATTTAAAACACACCTAACTCAAATAAACTTCCAATTCAACGTTTCACGACTAACACCTCCCCTTTATATTCCATAAGTTCTCATCTTAGATATGAAACGACAAATTGGATTTTTCAACTACTATAAATTCCTTTGTATGTTGGACAACGACAGCACAAGTGAGTCGTAGAATATTAAACGATTGCATGTAGAAATAGGTTGAAAGGATGTTCACATACAGGGCTTTGAACTAAATTGATTTTAATCTTCCTTTAATGCCGATGTTATGGAAATACTGATATTTCGTCGTAAGTAAGAATACGTTACTTGAAATGTTGAGATAATAAGCAGTGTTGCAGAAGTTACAAATATTCGAGTTTAGACTAATATTATAAATTCGAAACCAATTTGGTCTGTTACGTTTTAACAGCTGATAGCTCTTAATCGTTGTAGCTGTCTACAACGATTTCGATTAAATTAGGCGTGAAGATACTTTGATTCTCGAGGAAGGACTCTAGCTATTCTTTATTAAATATTATTTGACGGAGAAAAGCTATTTAAGCGGTGATAAATATGGCTCATAAAAATTTGGATTATTATCATAGTAATCGCTCTATCGCAGTAAGCTTAAAGAGGATAATGAAAGTAAAACCACAAAGGCTTGTTTATCAGCAATAGAAATTAATCGTTTTAAAATATCGATTGGTTTTAAGTTTTGTTTCGTAGCTATACCTGAATGGTATTTTGTTATGTTAGCTATAAAACAAGATATCCTACTAATATTATAAACGGAAATTTGTAAGTATGGATGGATGGATGGATGTTTGTTACTCTTTCACGCATAAACTATTGAGTGGATTTTGATGACATTAATATAGCTTATACATCAGAATAACACATAGGCTACAATTTATAAAGATACTACCTACGCGCCGCAGCGTTGCCCGCGGTTATTGTTGTACAGTAAGCAACACCGCGGGGTTCAGCTAGTATTAAATATATGTAAAAAAACATTATTGTGCTTTGCATAATATGTTTCAAATTGAAGCGAAATAACTATCAAAGAAAATTATTTTTTGTACCTACATTTCCCATGGAAATTTAATTTTGGTCCGGTTAAAAACGTAATTTTCGTTCTTGATTTAATTCTTTTGTCATTTACACTTTACTTAAAAATAGGAATGTTGATACACTTTTAGCTTATAAAATAAAGGCAAGCTTAGCTTTTATATAGGTACCTAATGTAGTACCGACCATATTATACGTACGAAGCTTTTCTTACGTTCGGTGGCACGAAAAAGCTTTAAACTATTACTATTAATATCTTGTTGCTTCTAATGACAAAAAAGAGCAATATATTACAACTTCCTAATAGTTATCTTATACACAGCCCTAAAATCTTTTGTAGTGAATTCATTCATTTTGGTAGTGAATTTCTTTTCATGTGTGGAGGAACGGGTATCATGTTCCACCAACACAAGGGGAGGATCCTCCGAGAAGCAAACTTGTCTGCATCTCTTTTCTATAAGAGATGCAAACAAGGTTGCTTGGATTAGCTAGTGGGTTTAATTAAAATATACTAGAAAGGTTCAAATGTCTTGCGACCATTTTTATTCAGCTGTTTTTCAAGTTGTTACTATTATAATTGTCATACGCGGTGAGACGGCGTTGGACAGATAATTGTGTTGGTAAAACAATTTTATGTAAATTCTATCAAGTTATCTATATTTTCAGGAGTTTTGACAACTATATTTGCCATTTTCAGTTATGTTTGAGTGTCCATCCAAAATATAAAAAACAGACGATGCAATTTTCATAATCGAAAGTGTTAAAGACGATAGTTTCATTTTTAATATAATTCAAACACATGTTGTTATTGTAGAATTTAAGCCTATTTCTTATTTCGTTACAAGAAATGATATATTAAAGTCTCAAGAACTCGTTTTATACGTTAGAATATTAAAATATTTAATCTACACATGAAAAGGAAACCAAAGTAGAAGTCATTTGAAATAAATTATTATGACAAATTGCACAAAAGTAGGACATCATATATAAAATTTTACGATATGAAGATATAAAAGTTTAATAGTGCCTCATTAAATTATTTTAAAATAGAGATATTTTTATGAGAATTTTATGATAGAATGGCATCATTTAGTAGGCAAGTGAAGAGATTAATCGCTGATTGATTGCAAGATAAATAACGTTATTTTAAACATATTGTAACTGCGAAAATAAGCTTATTTGTTATGCTATTTTTCTTGCATTGCTGCTATGGGTGAAAGGACATAATGTGGTACATTTTGTTCGGAATAAAGTACTATTCCCAAAGGTTGGATAAAATAAGTAATACGCGAGCGAGCTGAATTTTGTTAGAGCTATAAATAGAAATTGTCGCGTGTTACAACCAAATAAAAATTTTAAAGTGACGAGTTAAGGAAACATTTAAGATTTATCTATAAACATATTAATTTATTGGACCTATAATACAATAACATTAATTTCAGGAACTTAGTTGAATTGTCAACTTTAAATAATACAATTATTTTAACTTTCTGTGCATTTACCTACCATGTATTAGCTCTGCATCTATAAAAACTAGAAACATAGATAAACACAGTAAGTTGGTCTGTGGACGCTTCAAAAACTTAAAAAATTGTACACCGATTAAGCTCAAATTACACAATGTACAATATTATACAAATATATAGATATATAATAATTCTTTATTTCTCTTCTCACAATCACCAAATACATGCAATGTTAATTTATTATCATAATACAAAACAGGACAACAATACAGCAATTGTAAGAGGCAAATGTATTTTTTGTCAGGCTTAAATTTGTTCTTTACTTCTCATACAGAAAATCATAACATAACACTGAATTATGGTCAAATCACTGCCATTTTTAAGTTAACTTGCAACTTTTAAGATTTTTTATGAAATCAAAACTTTATATGAAAATTGTAACATCTATGTACATGTTTCTCATTTCCTAAGTTGGCTATGTACCACGGCAACCACATCATAATAATCTAACTTAATAACAGATTACTTAGACGTGTTACTGCATCGTTTATAGAGATGAATAGACGTGGGAAAGCTTATTTGTATGTTTATACCTAAGTTATGAAGTAATCAACGCTCATACGCTTGTTTGTGTTGTAAAACCCCCATTATCTTACGTTACATGAAGTGGATAATATGTTTAGTCGCTCATATTGAAACATGCATGAATTATGTTAGTTGTGATTATTGTTAGTTGGTATGCAACATTTTAAGATAAGTTATCTAAAGTTAAGTGACGTGTTGTCATTTACCCTTAAAGGAGGGACATCGCAAGACATGCAGCAGCCCCGACATTGAGTCCTGCTCATTACCAGCCTTGATCAGTCTGTCTAGAGTGTGAATAAGAAGAAGGAATAAATTAGCACTAGTATTTGTAAATGTTGTGCAGTGATATACCTTTGACAATAAGATATAGGCCCGTATTTTTAAAGGCGTCTCAAGTATTCGTTAAACTCTGATCAGTTAAAACTAGTTTTAAGTTCACATCAAATCGCAAGTGTCGGTCTTATTATCGAACGCGCTTTAAGTTCTACTCAGCTAAAACTAGTCTCAGTATCTAATCTCAACTCAACTGTCTGTTCTTAGTTACGTTTCTGCATTATCGAATTTATTGTACCGTGTCACGCATCAAAATGTATTAAACAAAATACAATTAACAAACATAAATTATATATTACTAGTTTATATAATACACTCAACTCACCTCAAATTAAATATAAATATTAAAATAAAAATTACTAAATATTATATATAAAACGGAACGTTCAAATTATTATCAATACTTGTAATGTAGATTTTTCAAACTATGTTTTTATTTAAAACACAAAATAAGAGTCTATGGCTCTTATTTTAAAATGCGTCTCAGTCTTGAATTTATTTTTAAAACTAGTTTGAAGAAGAGATTTTATGAAAGTCTCTTGCAAAAAGATTGATCACTGCCCAATCACCAGCTAAAATGCATCTGTATAACATATAATGAGTTGTCATTTGTTTTTAGCTTAATGACAAAAGTACCTACGGGTAGCTATGCTTATTGCAAGACTTAGTATAGAGCCTAATGTTCTGGCTTAAATCCATACTAATATTATACATTCTAAAGTAACGCCTATCTGTACGCTTCCACAGCTAAATAACTGTGCCGATTTCAATATTCAGTAAGAATATACTTCGATTCTTGAGGAAGGACATTGGGTACTCTTTGCCGCGATAACAAAAATACATGCGTACAGAGCCGTGGAAAAAAGATAATCTATATAAATGCATCGCCGAAATGTGTGTATGTATGTATGTACGCGTATAACTTTCGATAGGCTGCACCAAATTAAATAATTTATTTTTTTATGTATTCGTTATTGTCAGGACAAGGTTTGTTTACAAAAAAATTAAAAGATAACGGAAACAGTAAATTTTTTGTCCGCAACTGTGTGTGACAGATATGTAAATACGGCGGTACGAAGTTCGCCGGGCCGGCTAGTATGTAATAATTTTAAGAGTGAGCATTGTGTAATGGTAGCCTATTACCATTGTCTCAAGAAACCCGGATGACCCTAATCACCGATAGGATTATACCTTTCTTTACTCTTATACTTTTTGGCAAAATGCCAGGTCTTCTTTTAGTCGTTGAGATCGTTGAGGCTTATATGATAAGTACAGTTTTTGGCATCGATAGCATATTCTATAAGGTCACACTTGTTCACTTTTGTCTAGGCAAAACACACCGCTATGTATTTATTATCATGTAATATAAATGGCTTACGCTCATCATCATCACCAGCTGTTTAATAATCCACTGCTAGATTTACGCGTCTCTTCAGAAATGTGCTTTTGATCTACTGACACATTAATCGGTCAAATTGTATAGATTTGTATCAAGTTTTCCTTTTCTTTCTAGTGTGTTCTAGCTCTGGTGAGTTTGCCTTCTTAGTTAATATTTACAACACCTACGAAATGAATATGAGTGATGATACTCCATATTCTCAATTCTGCCCATTGATGTACCCTACTCTGTTTGTGCTGGGTATGGTCGGACATAACAAACTTAGAGTGCGACGTGAATACACGCTTGCTGTGTATGTACTAAAACTCCTACGAGGTCTAGAACATAATCCTGGGGTACTGGGCCACCTGAACCAGTGCGTGCCTGACCGGTACGTGTGGAAGAGCCGACGTCCGCCTCTATTGGCTTTACCAGTAGCCAGGACTAATCTACTTGAGAAAGCACCCCTAACGCGAATTATCCATCCAATTAACGAAGTTCACAAAGACTTAGATATTTTTTCGTGTCAATTGAGTGTACTCGCAAAATATCTTGTAAATTTAATTTGTTACAAAATCTGAAAGAGTTGCAATATTTTGTTTTATACTTTTAATATTAAGACAGATTGTTACTTTTATTGAGTGTATATTTCGTTAATGTATGTGTTTCTTTGTGTCTGAATGTATGTAATAATAAAAATGTAAATTAGCCTCTTTATCGTATTAAGGCAACCTGTAATGATAGTGAAGGTGATGTTATAATACATAATAAATAATAATAACAATACCATTTGGAATAAGAACATAATTTAAATTAACACAATTCACCTAAACTTGTTGATTAAAATATAACAGAATAAAAAAAGCGTGATACAATTTCGTAAGCTTAGCAATCTTTTTATTTTCATTAAAGCTTCCGTGCGATAAAATTTTCGATGGTATTTCAAGCTGAGAAAATTATTTGCATACTTTTTTTCTTCTTAACGGCTCAGGGGAGTTGTAAATTTTTGACATTATAAGTCAGATTTTGTTGAATGAATCTGGCTTTATTGTAAAATCAGATTTATGTAATTTTATTAGAGTACTTTATTGTACTCGTACACTTGAATTTGCATGTTATTTTTTATTTTACTTTCTTTTTCTTCTCTGTATCTTGGAATCTGGTAACTCATTTTTATTATGTGAGTATAAGTTTTCTTTAGAATATTATTTTAAGTAATAATTTTATTATTTTAAAGATGAATTAGATAATTTCATTTGCTTTAGTTATTGGATTCATTCAGCGATAGCACTCTTAAATATCCTTTTGATCCATATAAACATATAACCTCGAAAATATTGCTTATAAACAATCATGTTGGAACACTCGTTGTGCTTGTCCTTCCGACATAATTTAAATGATATTTTCTCTGTAGCTAGAATGTACGAATTAACCACCATTTATGTAGCTTTAAAAGACATAAGAGTAAAAACTCTAACAGAAAAGCAGAAATGTGTTCTAGAAATATCCACCCCCCCCCCAATGACCTTTGATATAGAGACCTTTTTGTATCACCATTATGTCAAATAAAAATTAATTTACAAAATGTGGTAACATTTCTGTACACAATTTTTATACATACGAGTTTTTTAATAAACACTGGAGAAAATAAACAAAATTCTATGACCAGTGAATTATATAACACCCAAGTCAGGATTTCACATAAGGTTTTATTTTCAATGTACCGTCTATATTTTTCGAAAAGGTGAGACTCGGAGTGATCGACACCCAGACAGGGAGCGACATAAGGTCATGGTTGGGTGTCGGAACGTCTGAGTATATTATATACATACTAGCTTTTGTCCACCGCTCGGTCAGTTTGGATGCCGGTTTTAGTGGTAAAGTGCCTTTTAAGCCTAAGTATTAAAATCCAGCAATGTCATGTAAATATCATTCACCTTTAATTTGTTACGTCGTCGTCTTATATCTTCTATTATACAGTTTACGGTAGTTAACTTTTAGATGAAATTTGACACAAGGATAGATTATAGTCTGGAAAAGCACAAAGGCTTGGTTTTAAAATTTTGAGTGCACGTGTGATGAGTAGAGTACAATAACAACCGTGGGAAACATGGTGGGGTTCAACTATTTTGTTACTTACATTACTATCAACCTACTCCGGCTTCGCTCGGGCTCTTTACAAGAAATATAGCCTACTAGCTGAACCCCGCAGCTACACGCGGTACGACAATAACCGCAGGCAACGGCTCGAGGCGAATCTAGTATCTTTATAAATTGTAGCCTATGTGTTATTCTGATGAATAAGCTATATTATCGGAAAGTTTCATCAAAATCCGTTTAGTTGTTTTTGCGTGAAAGACAACAAACATACTCACTTATATAATCACAAACTTTCGTGTTTATAATATTGGTTGGATGTTACCCCAAGAAAACATGTATAATAATATTAAGAATCACTAGAGTAGTAGATAGATCTATTGGTAAAAACCACATCAAAATTCGTGCAGACAAACAGAAGAAGCGGAGGACTTTGTTTTATAATATATAGTGATTTGGCAAAAATATACCTTATTCATTTGTATCCAAGAAAAGTTCTCAGCTTGTATAATATATAAGGGAGTGTTTTATTTTACGTGTGCCTGTGATTTATGCCCCTTTACGAGTGTAAACAGTAAATCTCAAGTGAAAGCACGCGGGACCATTTTACTGCGTGTTTACACCTCTTTTCGAGCAAAGGCGACAATTTAGCTTGAAACCGCCAATCATAAATTATTCGAAGTCAATTTGCAAAGTGTTTTGGCAAATATTTAAGTTATGGAGTAGGAATATGGGAATGAAGTATAAAATATGTTGTAAAGTCAATGACACATGTAGATATCAGGCAAGGTTACACTGAACTTGCATGCAAATAATTTTTTTTTTTACAAGCAAACGCATTTCCTCTAGTAAGCGATTACCGCCGCCCATGGACAGCCATAATACCAGAGACGTCACAAGTGCGTTGCTGGCCGTTGCCGTTGCGCTACTACAAATAATATGCCATCTCTATTAATCATCAACAACCCATAAAGTCCCACGTCTGGGCTCGGGGTTTCTTTCAGGAGAGGGTTAAGGCCACAAGTCCCTACGCTGGCCAAGTACGGGTTGGGGACTGGCAACACAGCATTGTGGTTACGTAATCTTGCCGTTGCTTTTTAAGCCTAAAGGCCTCCAACTAAGCTTCACGACTGTTGTCCTACGATAACAACAGGGACCGACTGCTTAACGTGACCTCCGACTCACGGAGACGCTCATGGTAACATGCCACCAGTGGTCACCCATCCAGGTACTGACCGCGCCGTCATTGCTTACCCTCGATAATTGTTTCTAATCACCGAGTGCAACTGGGCTATGAGCGTCTCTATTATTAAAAAGAATATACTTAACATTAGTATTATTTATAGTTTAATCAATGGAATCTATTCGGAGAACAGAGAGCCTGTTGCATGTACCCACACGAATTAACATGACGCTTGTACAATTAGAGTAGGTATTAGGTAGAGAATCAAAAATGTTGACGATACATTAGAATAACTGTAGACTATCTTGGCTGCGTATAATTTTCTATAATTTCCATTTAAATACAATCCTTTTACATCTGACATGTTTCAACATAGGTCTGAGTTATAATAGTGACTGTGTTTTAAGCTGTACTGATAATAAGCTATGATATGAAGATCGTTTTTTGTTTTTTCGAAAGACGGTCCCCATTTCATGTCATCCACATGTTATATATTTTTTATCATTAAATTCATCACGACGAAGACTTATAATTGAAGACTATAAATACTTGACATTGACAGAAATAGCTGATCCGAGAGATCCGGCTGGTTGCCATTTCATCAAAAGAAGAAGAAGCTATGTCAAACAATTATTATTTGGAAACCATCAAGAATCATCACCTCAACGGAACCGAGAGTAAAATGGTATACATGACTAAAATCACACGGTATTCAGTTACAAGTCACTCTAGAAGAGCTGGGATCCTCTTGTAAGGATAAAATACATGTATGCAACTTGAAAAGTAATTTCAGGTATATTTAAAATAAATACACATTCTTTTACTATAATACCAAATTTATTTTGTTTAAGTGAATAAATTTCCCATGTGTTTATCTAAATAGGTTAAAGTCGGTGTTTTCGTCACAAGGCGCTCGCATAAATTAAACTGCGGTAAGTAGGCTGAACGCATTTATTATGATAATCGTCTCATTTACTAACAAACACGTCCCTAGTATATTTATTGACGGTCGCCTTAGTTATCTATTGTGTCCCTTCTACAACTTATTTCATGGCTTAAGTTTCAAACTTCGTGAGCATAAAACTACATATTTCTCACGTCTTTACATTCAAAGACCAGGTTTTCGTTAGTAAGCTACTGAAACCCAAGATATATTTTGACGTAGAATTTGAAAATTTACTTCATATTATCTTTACAAGATGGGATTGGGCAAAAACATTCGATCTTTTGAGAGCTTTTTCTAACCCCATGATTGGCTATTATAAATGTGAGCTGGTTGGAGCTGTCTGTATAAAGTATGTTTGGTTTGCGTTATATCACTTACTATGTAAATAAGTATTCAACATTCAGGTTGGTAAATCGGTTCCACAAGCCGTCAAAAACTTAAGACCCTTCATAATTTTACGAAAGCTGAGAATTTTTTCTTTGTTCATGTACCTAACTGAGGTAGGAATGATTGCCGATTATTAAATTTGAATTGTAATGCTTTTGCATTAATAATAGCTATAGCAGAAGTGCAAAAACCTAGATGCTTTCTTTCATTAAAGTATGCAGCGTATTTGTATATATACGAGTATCTCCAGGATGATTTAAATTTAAAAAATTACATCAATTATCGGCAGACACTTTATATGCAGGAATTTCAATCTTTATTAAGTTATTAATGATCAGAGTGGAAAGCTAGATTTTTATACGTAACATAGATTACTTTTACTAAGTTTTCAGAAACATTCTTCAATTCCATTTGGACTAACGAACTTATTTGCTAGCCAGAGCTGAAAGGCAGAACTTGACGCATGAAGACGGAGAAGACAAACCGACATTTACATGTACATTTTATTGTTTTGTTAAAAGACAATTCTCGCCTTAAGAATATACATCCTGTATAACAGGGGACTTTACAAACATACATGAAATGTACACAAAGAACACCCAGACTCAGGACAACAATTTGTTGATCACACATAACATAATACTTGGCGCAGTAGGAATCGGCGTAGCGACCACTTAAACTACTAAGCAATAAAAAATTTTACATTTAATAAAAATATTTATGACTAAACTCGTTTTTAGAACACAGAGTACAAAACATGCTTAATTACGTAGTAAATATTATTTTTTGTAATGTTCCCTCTTTGTAATATTCCCCACAATATCATTGTTCTAGATAGAAGTATCGCTTTATCGCTCTCTAACGCCCGCCGACAGTCAAAAGGATCCACATAACTTTGTTATATAACTTGTATTATTTTCATTTTACTTATAATCAACCCTATTTATATATTAACCGATTTGCGTTTCTCATATTCATTATAAGGCTTAGTAGTAAAACGTTACGCGGGCAATACATTTATTTCTTTGGATTTCGAAAACACACTTTCAAAAAATTAAAATTAAAATTGTATCAAAAGTTTTGATAAAATTTGTATAGCCTATGTCACCTGGGCCATTATTACAAATCTGTTGACAAGTCATTAATAAAAATGAGTTCAGTAGCTTAAGCGCTATATATATATCCTACTAATATTTTAAACGCGAAAGTTTGTGGGTATGTAAGTGAGTATTTTTGTTGCTCTTTCTCGCAATAACTACTAAATGGATTTTGATGAAACTTTAAATTAATATAGCTTATACATCAGAATAACACATAGACTACAATTTATAAAGATACTAGCTTCGTCTCGCGGCGTGGCCCGCTTTTATTGTCGTAGCGCAGGTAGCACCGCGAGGTTCAGCTAGTATTAATATATATATAACATAGACTGTTCAAACTGGTACCCTTCCTTTCAGCATAGCTGAAGTCGAGTAACAAAAGCAGCAAGAAAACATTGTCTGAATGCGCTATCGAAACGCTCTTATTAAGATTTTATTCTTATGATGATGATCATATGATTTTGGCATTTCTGTGTCTCTCCAAATTGAAGTTTTTTTTTTTATTGAATAGTGGGCAAACGAGCAGACGTATCACCTGATGGTAAGCGATTACCGCCGCCCATGGACACCCGCAACACTAAAGGCGTCACAAGTGCGTTGCCGACCTTTGGGGGATGGGGGAGGTGTTGGGTATGGGCCTCCGGTATCCTCACTCACTCGGTGAAACACAGCGCAAACGCTATTTCACACCGGTTTTCTGTGAGGCCGTGGTATCACTCCGGTCGAGCCGACCCATTCATGCCGAAGCATAGCCCTCCCGGTAAATTGTGTTTCTTAACAAATTGTGAATGCTAAGAAATGCGATGTTGATATTTTAATATCTGTGATAGTTTTTGTTGACAGCGGGTCTAATACGCGATAAAATTATGTAAAAGATTACGACATCTCCTATTTCCCGACATTTCAAATAGGTTATACCACTCATGGTTCTAAGGTCGGTATGACGATGTCGACCTGAAGAATGCTCGTTAACAATAAAACCTATGTGTAAATATCGCTATTCTAAAAACAGAAATAAGGGAGTGAAAATATAAAATATTAGTCAGATTTAACATTTATATTACACATAATGCTCTTATCTAATGTTCTTTTCAAACGAAAATAAAAATCTCAGTAAACTAGCGGTGAATAATACGGTACATAAGTTAAAAGAATAATCTACGATGTGTTTACCTGACTTGGAGAAAAACATACCTTTAGTCTAGTCTACTTTGTAAGCGAGATTTAGCAGAAAATAGTTTATATTAAGACATTTCTTGGCAAAAATGACTGAATATATTACAACAAGCGTATATTTTTACTATTTACACTTACTGCTACGCCTACACTCTTAAATTTATTTGTATTACAATCTAGTTAAGAGTTTTATATGTTTTATTTTTCTCTTACTCAAGATATTCTAGTTATTTTAGTCGAAGATACGTAAGTATTGGTTACGACGAATACTACGACCTACTAACTAGGAAACTCTCGCATTTCATGATTAATAATTGTACACGTTTGGGAATTAGCACGATCACATATGCACTTAATAGGTATTGGGTTTATTTAGCCTGAGAACACGAACTTTGTTTATATTGCACACTAGAGTTATGATACTTTTTTTGAAGGAATATTTGGACAGACCTAACTTCACGAAAAATCACAGTTTAGAAGTTTTTTCGCATGCACTTGAGATTCTTGAACTGCAGATGTCCATGGGTGGCCTGTCTAGGTAGGTAGAGGCCTTATCTATAGGGGATCCAACTAGTATTTTACCTCTAAATTAAATGCGGATATAAACATACAAAACTATTTATAAATAGTTGCATGTATATGACCAAAGGAAGGCGAGTCACGTATTAACAGAATTGGATCAAGAACATACGGTTCTTGATGTGTTTGATAGACTATCAACCCTCACAGAGAGCGTTCAAAGAGGCTACACAAACTTTGGATATATACTACGGGCAATATGCTAATCCATCCCTACGATAATTACTAACTTTAACTAATTTCTATTCAACTAATCTATTCTATCCAGATCAGAACTTAGCAGAGCTACGAGTTCTAGAAAATCATCATCATCATCAGTCTATCGCAGTCCACTGCTGGACATAGGCCCCTCCAATTGCACGTCAATTGGTTCGATCCTTAGCTACTCGCATCCAGCTCCTGTTAGCCGTCTTGCGCAAATGATCACTTTACCTGGTCTTTTTTTCTGTGCGGAAAGCCCCTCGGATACCACTTCCTGGTGGTATGTCGAACTCGAACCGACTAAAACCGCACGCCGTCTCGGGTACTAGATGTCGGGAAACCAAGTGCACCCTAGAAAGGAAAACCCTGGAACCACGACGTACCTCGGGCTACGTTTTGTAGATGGCCCCTCCTGTGTGGGAACCCCAATGTTCCCGTTACTGACCCTAAGGGCGCGCACGCTCCGCAGCGTCCATGCCGTCACCCGGGTCTGCTTCTGCTAGGGTGAAAGATCGCCTCATCTGTCACCCCCAGTCTTATACAACTTATGGAGGACGGAGATCTTTCTGCAATCTCCACTTCACCTGGCCTGTAGACGTCCTAAACTACGTTTATCGAGAAACGAGGTCTCCATTCAAGAACCCATTGACCCCAATGCTTATCGGTTCTACGACAAATATGGCCAGCCTACTGTCACTTCAGCTTGGGCTATGTCGATGACCTTGGATCACCTCGTTCCTGTTACGACCCTTACAGAAATATCGAGCTAGAAAATATAATACTATTTTTTACCACAAAAAACTTTTACCACATTTACACAACGTCATCATTCTAGTCCTAAACTATGAGGAGCTTGTACTGTAGGTACTAGACAACTGATATAAATATAATTTATTGTAAATACAAACATGTTATACATATAAAAAAATCAAACAACGATGCAAAATTAAACGTTTACATATCATACAACTCATTAGTACATACATGTGCTCGTCCTATTACCCGAAAAAAAACTGACATTACATTATGTCAAAGAGGAGGTGGAACACAGAACAACGAGTATAAAGGGACTGCCTAGGAGCTCATACTAACAACCTAGTAACGGTGTTATGTGAACAGATAAGGGGTAGAAGGCTGAAAAGACAACATATATGGGACTTTATGAATGAACTCTAATTAATAGGAGATATATTTCTCACTGGACGAACAATCTCTACAGGCATTGCTTCTTTTATAAAAGTCTGATACCTAAACAAAATAATATAAGTTATTTGTTTACGATCACCTTCAGATAAACAAATGTGTGAGGCTTGTGAAGCCGATAGCAAGATGACAAAAAAAGAAAAAAAGACATTATAAATAGTTATGAGGATATGTCTTTGACCACGATTGTGCTTTTTGAGAATACCTTCGTCCAGAGGTGGACAATGATAGGCTTATTACGTCAAAATCTGTGTTGGCAATAAATCAGCAAACGTCACTTGTACCACTTAGGTCTTGCTGACAATATCTATACTCGTATATTAGATAGTAGCTATAAAAATTAATGTACGTTTTATCTTCATACTGTTTGCCAAAGAGTAGTGGGTTATTTATCGTCATAACTCCATTAACATTGCTACAAAAATCATAGTAAGTAGTTGCAAACACTTGCTATAAACTTTAGAGATAATTGTATTCTTGAGAAACGTGTTTTATATATCAGGTTCAGTGTGAGTTCATATTAGTAATTTATTCTAATATTATAAACGCCCTATGAATAGCACTTGGAGTATCTAATTAAGTAAACCTAATTTGAATAAGCTTCATAATATGTGCCTGTCTCTACAGCTTACGAATAATATTGCTTAATCCGTATATTCAGTATTATCATATACGATTCGAGCTCTTTTACGACTTATAATTAGGACCTTCACTGTCAAGTTGAAATTAGGAACATAAGTCTATTCTACAATTTTCTAGCATGAAACTTTTTACAATGAACTATGTAGTAGTTCGTTCTGAAAATAATTTCTTTAAAATAAATTATGGTGTTGCGGGTGTCCATAGGCAATGGTAATCGCTTACCATCAGGCAATACGTCGGCTTGTTTGCCCCTATAAAAAAAACTAACATTATAAACTCGAAAGTAACTCGGTCTATTTGATTGTCTATCTATTACGCTTTTATAGCTAAATCACTGCACAGATTACAATGAAATTTAGCTTGAAGATTCTTTGTTTCTTGAGGAACGTCATAAGCTACTGTTTACCACGATAATTAACATAAACGCGGGCTGAGCCTAAAGCAAAAGTAGTAATAAATTAATATGTTTTATGAATCTATTATCATATATTTTTTGTTGATAAATGTATGAAATTTATGGTTATCTGAAGCGTAATAGTAAAAATGAAACGTTTTAAGAGATTAAAACTCGAATTTATATAAAAAGCTTTTGCAAACACATTCAAATGTATTTGACGCACGGCGGTAGACTATTCGACGGCAAGAATGGGGAGAATTTTTTTTATCTATATGATTATGTCTATTTGCATTGGTCTGAGTATTCTCATGTATGATATATGTTTATGTATATATTTTATATCAAGAACAAACAATACAAGCTATGCTTTGTTTGAATCTAAAAGTACTGTTTTCTTTTTATTACAACGTACTCTAATAGTATTTCTACTTTTAATACTTTTAGAACTTACTGTTATTTTCTTTATAGTCGTTACTGTTTTTCATTTAATGATGCAGACAAATGGATCTTTAATTGGTAAGTAACTACTCCACCGTTGAAATTTTCATCTCGGCATTAGGGGAAAAGAAGATTCTTGGCATTTGGTTATCACGCGCAATCGGCGAATAGCAAGAAAACAATTGCATAGCGCCGGTATTCTGTGGGTCTTGGGTCTGTGATCCATCCCTCGACAAATATTCTTAATTGTTACGCAATACTTTACAATACAACCTTACAAACTTTTCTGTGGTGTTTCTTGGGAGAGGCTTATGTCCAGCAGTGGACTCCAACGGGCTGATGATGGCTATACAAAAAATGAAGTTGATAATACAAAGTATGATAATATTATGTTCACTGTGTAAGTTCTAATGATTAGTTATATACTTGCACAGCTGTTGCAAACGCAATGTGAATAAAAGTAACTCTCAGGGTATAATAAAGGTTTAACTACGACGTACACAATTGCTGGTAAACCGTTCTTTGTATAAATTCTTATCAAAAAGGATTATAAAAGAGTTTCAGGAATATATGTACATTCATCTGCAGGTGCAAATAACGATGGCTACGACGAACTAAGACTTCACTCGCTCGTTAAAAAGCAAAAGAAAGTGCTTGATACTTTGGTCGAACTTTATCTTTCGGTAAGAGATAAATAGGTAGTTTTATATATTAAACTATGCTAAAATTGGAAATGTAATGGGTGAAAAAAGGATAAGAATATCCATTTCAAACAGCAACAGATCTTATCCTAATCGAATTAAATAAGACACAAATTTCACTTAACAATACAATACCACAATTTATGAACTCCTCTTTACAATATTTATATTATTTTTTGTTATAATACATATTTTGTCACTAATTTGTTGTCTGTATTACTAAATTTTTGTTGACTTTCAACTGGATTTATGTTTACATCTTAACCTTCACAATTTCTGTACAGTAAAGTTCTAAAGACGGAAGTCCTGTATCGTAACACATTTTATAAAGCTATATAAACATAACTACAACGGAACAGATACAAATACGAATATGTCGTCGACAACATTTGCAGAGAGGAAACTCATAACACGTATCCGTTCTTGAATTTACAGCGAGTTTAAATTTAGTTATTTTGAGTTCGTATCATGACTACAGATTGAAAAATAATAATGTAATTGTTTGTACCAGAAGCTTGAACGATAGGCAGTAAATTGCTATCGTTAGGATGGCAAAAATAGTAGATGCCAATTGATGAACTTGACAAACAAAAGTAATGGCCTATTCTGTCAGCAATTTTTACGTCTGAAGATTTTTATGACCCAATCGATATCTGTTTGAACATGACTTATCAGTATTGACAAGTATTCTTCCTAATTTTTATTAATTTATAAATTTTAGTGAATAATAGTTTTGTTTTTATCCTGCTGTTACCTATGCTTAAGGAAAGGAAATTGAATCTAAAAACAGAAGAAATATGGATTATGGTAATTATTTAGGAGACGATTGCAGAATCGGCGTTGACTATTTTATACTGTAACTAACTGAACCACGCAACCTCGTTTGCGTCTTTTATTGCGAGTAGCGTGAAAATTTTCCCTCGTTTTTGAAAGATGCTTCTCCGCTCCTATTAGTATTAGCGTGATGATACGAGTATATAGCCTATATCGATAAATGGGCCATCCAAAACTTTAAGAATTTTTCAAATCGGAACAGTGGTTCCTGAAGTTATCGCGTTCAAACAAACAATCAAACTCTTCAGCTTTATAATATTAGTATAGATGCGTAAGAGAGGCGCATTCTTGGTACACAGAGTACGTGACTGCAACAACATCCTAAATATCGACTCAAGCCGACTGGACCCCGCGATTGTAAGCCGGTGCTGCAGACTCTACTGGAACTGCAGCGTAATAATATAATTTTTAAAATACACCTTTACTTAAAGAAATATAAAATAAAATAAATTGTTACTATCACAATGAGTTTTATTACTTGAATAAATGAAGTTATATTATTATTATTTAAAAAGAAACAGTAAAAATATACACTTTACTTTATTTTGTAGAACATAATATCAGTATAACTTAAATCAAGTATCAGAAAACAAACGTCCTCATTTTGTACCGAATACAAAACGTTGAATATTAAATTACGTTATTTCAATATAGTATCATAAACTTTTTGATGATCCGTTTTAAGATAAGATGTTTATGCCTTAGATAATTAGGAATTCCATAGAAATACTCTCTTTTGTGTTAGCCCTCGAGCCTTTTGTAAATTTGGGTTCTCAAAGCACTTTTCGAATACAAAAATGAGGATAGAAACAATGTTACTTGAACATGTTTTAATTAAAGAGTAAGAAGGATCGTGTATTTTTTTCCTGGTCAACGTGGTCATAAATAATTTTGTAATAATAACTTCTCAAGGAGAAGTAGTTAGTTTTTATTGCCAAAGTTGATCATGCTTAGAGCAAGTAATACCTCTATCAAAGTTATTTGTATGTAGGTTAACGCTGTTTCAATCTAATATATAAAATTCTCGTGTCGCGGTGTTTGTGGTTAAACTCCTTCAAAACGGCTTGACCGATTCTCATGAAATTTTGTGTGCATATTGGGTAGGTCTGAGAATCGGACAACATTCACTTTTCATGCCCTTAAATGTTAAGGGGGGTTAACCCCTATTTTTTATTTTTAGATAAATTTTATTTTTTTATGATACAGCATTAGAAAATACATACAACCCTGAATTTTCGACCCTCTACGATCAACCCCTATTTTCCATCGCGATTTATATTGACCCACCCCTAAAATATATATTCCTTTTTATGGCAAAGCAACGTTTGTCGGGTCAGCTAGTTTTTTTATAAGATTAATGCAGGAACAAATTATGGTAATAATTAAATACTGTATGTTTCTGGAACTTCGCATTCGATAGCTATTAAGTTAACTAATTTTGAATTGCCTGAATTTTGAACAAGGTGTCGGTAGCCGTAGTGACGAGACAATTGAATATTCACAATGATCATGACATTTATCGAATTGAAACGTACCAAGAATATTTTAATTTTGATCAATGTTTCCTAGACTCCTAACATCAAAGATCTGGAAGCCGTCTAGCCTATATTTTCCAAACTGACAATATAAAATCTAATATAACGTTAGCTATTGTTGATTTATCTATCTGGATCATAGAAGCTACATATATAGCATAGATCATAGACTATTTTAGTGTTGGAACATTTTGAAATTACATTTAAATTTTCGAAATTTTTAGACAAGTGTGTTTTTAATTTTCGCGTTACAAAACATTAGTTTATGCATTAAATTATAAAAACCATTCTGCCTGTCACAATTGGTGTACTCAAAAAAAAATTTACAAGAATAACATGAATTCAACGTTATGGTTATATAACCACTGATCCCAAAGTATCTGTATTCGCTGGATGTCTCAGGGATTTTTGTTAGTTTTCGCCAGACTGCACTTTATTTCAGTGTAAATCTTCACTCTCAATTAACCGTAAAACATATTTAGATAAATGAATACAGTCCTGAAATATATTCTTAACTTGGCTTACTTTGATAAATACCTACTGAACCTGACTAAGGGCATAATGAAGAATTGTTTTATCCGAAACTAGTCGGACTTCATCTTTTTTTTTATTGTATAGGGGGCAAACGAGCAGACGTATCGCCTGATGGTAAGCGATTACGACCAGATACGTTACAAGTGCGTTGCCGGCCTTTTAAGAAGGAGTTACGCTCTTTTCTTGAAGGTTTTTTTCTCAAAATACTTATGTAATATTATACTTCTGAAAGCTATTTTCCTAAATTTGTTTGGAGTCTATCACTTTTTGTCTACATTTTATTTCATACAGTAAGAAAACCAAAAAGTTTAAAAACCTAAACTTTAAATAATATTTGTCTAGCCTATAATAATTATACTTAATTAATTTAATCGGTTCAGTAGTATAGGCATTGCGATGGAACATACATACATAGGTAGACTGCCAAAAGTATTACGCCTAATTTGGCTTGGCTCTTGTGTTATAAAAAGTAAAACTAAAATAAAATGAATTGTAACACTCATGACAGTCATTATTCTAACACTATTATCCTTATTTTGTATCTCATATCTAAATTTAAAACTGTATATTTCTTAAACAACATATGTTTCTATCCATTGCACCCTGCGTCCTAAAAACAAACTGGGGCGCATGAACGTTTTGAGCCCCAGTGTCATTACTGTCCAGTGTGACGTAAGAAAAACCACAGGACGGCGTTACAGGACATACTTTATCTTGTGTGTAGCAGTATTAAACGACTTGGCAAATAGTTTTTCTTCTTTTGTGGTCAACAGCGAACTTGCTAGGTTGATTTATTATTACACATTCTTTAGTTTGCTTATACACAGTTGAGTATACACGAGAGATTGTCGAGAATTAATTAAACCCTAAAGTTGCCGGTATCAAAAAATGAACGTATCATATAAGGAAAAGCCAAACTCTTTGCATATGTAACGAATTTAATAAGCACGTATGCATGTAACTTCTCAAGTTAGGCTAACCCAAACAAGAAAAAATTAAACTATAACCCTACTAAATCTTTGACACAAGCCAACTAAAGCCTTCAAACCTTCAAGAAAAGAGCGTACTCCTTCCTAAAAGGCCGGCAACGCACTTGTGATGCCTCTGGTGTTGCGGGTTTCCATGAGCGGCGGTAATCGCTTACCATCAGGCGATACGTCTGCTCGTTTAAGTCTATGTTAACAGGACTATTATTGCGAATCTATTAACACCACATTCATTCAAATCTTTCTGTAGCTTAGAAACAACGTTTGTAACATGCATAGACAGCCAAAAAAAAGCCAAAAGCGAAACCAAAACAAAGACTTTTGGCTTAGCCGTAGTCGAATAAAAATAACTATTTTCTCCAATCTCTTACTTACGCTTAGGCATGCAAGTTGTGAGTGTCCAAACGTGACTTGTTTGTTGTCACTGACCTTCTATTATAGTACTATTTACCAAACTAATCGCGTTCGTTTACTAATGGAAGGATAATTACCTCGCATGCCACTTTCATCAATATAAATTAATGGATTAAAACATGAATCAATAGTAAACGGTTGTACTTTCGGAACATAACCGTGTAAATACCGTATAATAAATTAAATTCTCTTGTCATTTTATGTAATGGCAGGACAATAGAAGCAATATTTTACATCTCTGGGGTTTTTATAAACATTCATGAAACAAACACAAGGAACACTCAGGCTTAGAACAATAGAAACGGACACAACGTACATCCAGACTTAAAACAATAATTTGTTGATCCCACAAAGTATTGTAGCATGTAAGATTTTAACCCACAACACTTGGCGCAATAGCAAACAGCGTGGCGACCACCAAAACCACTAGGCCAACTATGCAGTCATATATTTATGAGTATTCTTTCAGTCAATCTAGCTTTCACAGTACAACCGTGCAGAACTGGACTGCCTAGTGGTTTAAGCGGTCACTACGCCGCTTATTACTGCGCCAAGTGCCCTGGGTTCAAATCCCACGTGGGACATCACTTTGTGTGATCCACAAAATGTAGTCCTGAGTCTGGGTGTTCTTTGTGTCCGTTACATGTGTGTTTGTAAAGTCCCCCGCGACACAGGATGTATATTCCTAATGCGGGAGTTGTCTTTTTAAAAAAAAAATAAAAAAAATAAAAGGCATTACACCATCCCTACAGTCGAGCGGCAGACAGCCGACAATCGAGCAGAGCATAATTGGCAAGAACCTTTAATGATAAAAATATTCATTACAAATTCATCAGTTTATTCGTCTCAATCTTACTTCTAGCTTTAAAACAGGGTTAAGAAATGTAATGAGTTTGACGTCATAAAAACATTGTTTTATGACATTATGTTACGAAGTTAGTGATTACACTTTGACACTCTAGAAGTGAAACTTTTTTATGCTAACATTCAGTCTGCTACAGGAATATTTAAATAAGATTTGTTATGACACCGAAAGACGGGCGTACCTATGCAAATAACTGAGGCACATTCCTTTTACGTACCTAATTTGAAAGTCATAAAACAAGAGATTACAAAGTTTGAAATGTGAAATTAAAGAGCCGAGATAGAGTGTCACCTTTATTTATTTAAAAAGTGTTTACAGACGAGATGAAAGGTGTTTACATAAGTGTAATGCGAGAGGTATACTTAGTATGCATAGATAAAGTTTTGTAAAGCTCTGCCTGATACAAATAATATATGTAAAATCTCCAGAAAGATCAAGAATATGTGCATGATTTATGAAGAGTACACGTTTGCCCCTATACAATTAAAAATAAAATAAAAATACGAGTATAACAAGCGCTGCTTTGTTTGAAAGTAAATGGCGTTGCGTCATGTATCTGAAATATTTATGTAATTGTTTTGATACTACTGACACACCTCATTTTTATTTTTCACTGTACTGATTGAGTTGATGATTTTAGCACCGTGAATTACAGACTATGTTTTCATTAAAGTTCTCGTCAGGAAAGGTTCTTCATAACTTGGTTAGATAATATCCCAAAACTAAGGAGCACAGAAACTTAATTTTATTAAATTACTAGTGTCATCTTTAAAGTTTGACAGGTGGTTGTAAAAGTAGGATCTCGTAGGTAATTACTAATTTGAATATATATTATTCTACAGTCGAGTAAGAAACTATGTTGTTACTATTTCTTAAGATCACTGGTAGAATATTTTTGAAATGACTGCCTCGGTGGTGCAGTGGTAGCGCATGTGATCGATGTAATTAAATTACAGTTTTAGTTTCGATGCCCGGGTTGGACCAAATAATTGTATGATTTGCAAATTTTTAGTTCCGGCTGTTCTAACAAAGTAGTACCTACAAAAAATATATAGACGTATTCTATCAGTCACTATAGCTGTCATATTGGAAACTGTGGAATGAACGGTGGCCTGCAATATTCCCGGACCAATACGACCGTCAAGCCTTCCAGAAAAGACCGTACTCCTTCTTAAAAGGTTGGCAACACACTTGTAATGCCTCTGAGTTTGCGAGTGTCCATTGGCGGTGGTTATCGCTTACCGTCAGGCGATACGTCTGTTTTCGTTTGCCCCCTACACAATTAAAAATAAAATAAAAATATTACAAGCTCTGATTAGTTTGAAACTAAATAGCGTTGCCTCATATATCTGAAATATTTATTGCTAAATAAGTAAAAGGAAAAATATACTCGTATATTAATAGTAAGTAAAAATTAAATGTATCCAGTACTATATAAGACGCAGTATATATTAAAGTGAGAGAATAGATTGAACAGACTTCATTGAGTATCAAGGCTCTTGCGGCAGTAATGTTAATTTAAGTCAAACATTACCCTAGATGAGATGAGAAGAGAGTAAAATTTATGTCATTGTAACTTTTGTACTGTCACTGTAATGTTACCAATAAAGTGGAATTCTCTATAGTTTATGTTTAAATCTACGGCCTTTATTTGACACTAATCAGAGTCTGAAAGTTGGACAATAGGCAAGTAAATTTATGTATTATTATTTTATCCTACTAATATTATAAATGTAAAAGTTTGTTATTATGTGTGTTTTTTTACTCTTACACGTAAAAATACTACTTATGATAATCGATATAGGTCATGCGACGTGTATAAGCTAGTATTTACACAACAATGATCCATGCCTCTTTTAATATATTTAGACGCACTATAGCTGATAATACTAACAAAACTAACCAAAATTAATATCTTTTCCTGTATTTCCTTTGTTATTTTAATTTTTTCATCTTTTATATTAATAAGAGTATCGTAATTGTAATTTAGAATTAAGTAATATTAAGCTCCCATATTATTTTGTTTTTTGTAAAAGTTACCTCACTCCTAACACTGTATTGTTTGGCGTATTTTATTTTATCACATATGGTGAATGTTGCGTGTACCTGTAATAGGCATGCATACTAGATAATATTATTGTATAATTTTTTAAATGTGTTTCATATGTGTGCTGTTGGTATAGCGATTCGCTCAAATTTTGACACAATATAGAAACCGTTTCAAACATTGTTGTTATTATAGACCAATATCGTAGGGGATAGCCATACGCAGACGTTCCCCTCTGTCAAATTATTAGCTCACTTAGACCTACGCAAAACACTGTTCTGACCCAGAATGTATTTAAGTGTGTGGAAATATAAATGTTTTGTTTATTTTTTTTATTTTTTTATTGCATAGTGGATAAACGAGCAGACGTATCACCTGATGGTAAGCGATTACCGCCGCCTATGAACACCCGCAACACCAGAGGCGTCACAAGTGCGTTGCCGACCTTTGAGGGATGGGAAGGAGGATGGAGGGAGGGGTTGGGGTATGGGCCTCCGGTATCCTCACTCACTCGGTGAAACACAGCGCAAGCGCTATTTCACACCGGTTTTCTGTGAGGCCGTGGTGTCACTCCGGTCGAGCCGACCCATTCATGCCGAAGCGTAGCTCTCCAACGAACACGAACATTAATATCTGCAAGTTCGTAGCGACAGGCGATTTTTTTTTGTGAGTCCTAATTAGATTGTTTTGTATATGAAAAAGACACTCCAATCCACCTTTGTTATTGTATGGTTACAAAAAAATTAAACTCGTGTCGTGTCAAATTAACTTGATAAGGAGAATAATCTCTTTATTAGATTAATTTTGCATCTTATTAAATAACAAAGCAAACACTATGTGCTACAGTAAATTACGAGAGGGTACAGGTAGTATTAGATTAAACATTGTTATATGTACAAGATCATATACATATAACTGAGTACTTTACACTTGTACTGCCTATTCCATTTACTCTAAATTGTTCAGGAAATCCTCGCACCATGTATTATCTGTCTTTACGTTACACACCATTGGCAATAGTCCAATGTCTACCTATAACTACGTATCTGTAATCAAACGACTTTCCACAGGAAACAAGATGTATAATGTTGTATTCAGAAATATATAATGATATGATTTGTAGCATACGATTATTGCGGTTGAAATCGTTCCCAATTTCTGTTAAACACGCAACGCTTTGTGCTCTGGGACAATAAATATATACAATGGGTAACTTTTTTACGTACTTAAATTAATGTCTTTTGGTTTTCTATTCGCCAAGCCAATAGAAATCAATTTTTAAGTGTATTTTCATAATTCAATCAAATGCGTTTAATCAAAATTTTGTATTATTTTTCGTTGTGCTCCGTAAAAAAATCAATGAATTAATATAATATCTACGGCTTAATTCGCATCAAAATTCCTCATAAACTCGTATATAATATGTATAACTATATCCATATATATACCTATATAAATATATATAAGCGTATAGAGTTTTCTGTTGAAAATAATTATAAAATCAATATAGGTTTTCGTCACTCCTGACTAGCACACAGGAACAAGAGTTCAAAATTTTAAATATATCAATCATCAAGCTTCATTAACAACCCATAACGTCCCAACTGCCGGGCTCTCACGGGTCTCCTCTCACGCGCAGGTTAAGGCCATACGTATAGAAGATGCACATGGCAAATGGCACCTTCACTGTAATAACAAAATATTTTTCACACCGAGTGAAGATTTCTAATACTATCTTCTGCGTAGGGTCACCACTATTAATGTACCTGCCATTCTCAGTAATAGTTGCAATTTATCTTGTATAGAAGTGTAATGGTCCTTTTAAAAGTTACACTTATTTTATGGTCACGAGAGGATTGATCGTTTTAGTTCTTGAAATAATTTAAAGTTTTCAACAAAGAATCTTTGTCATCTGCCTTGCCACAGATACCAAGTTTTATAGTTAAATCGAGTAGTTTAAGAGATATTCTGATAGTTTCTAGGACATATTGATCAGTTCTTATTATATCCAATAAATCTGAAAAACAGTTTTATTATAAAAATAAATCTCTAACCCAAATACTACGCTGAAATACAACAATGACGCAAAACAAGTATTGCTCACATTGGACTCATCTAAAAGCTAATATAAAAGATGAATTCAATACTTTTTTAAAGTTGTTTAGGTTCTTTGTATGTCACTACGGTATATAAGTGTGTTTAAGTTTATTCTTCTTCTTCCTAGCCTTTATTATTCTCAAGATTATTTGGGGTCGGCTACTAGCTCAACCGGTTTTACCTGAATATCAGTTTTTACACAGAGCGACTGGCATCTGACCTCCGCAACCCTGAGGGTGAACTGAATTCGAAGGTTGAACTGGTTGTCAGTATTTTTTAGGGCACTGACTTCCTAATAACAATTGCTATAGATGTTCATGACAATGACATGTATTTAAGTTTATTATTTGTTAAATATCTGAATGTTAACCATTCTCTATTAAGTGAATATTAAACATATGAAATCATTGACAGCTGTCAATGACGGCTGTCGAAGCGCATGTGCAGAAATCAATCGCGCCAAATGCCTCGGCAAAAGTTACCAACCTGTGGAAATATATACATTAAATTATTAACAATTAGAAATAAATTCATAAAGTGAAAGCAGCTCAAAAGATAACATATGTACAAAATTATACTATCGAGCTTGAGATTAACAGACATAAAACTATAAAAAGCAAAAAAGAAAACCATCTGAAGAAACGGGTTTACGAACACGAACATAAGACTATTACACACATCAATACATCTAACCTAACAAGGCTACTGAAATGACAGATTTCTATTCAAAAAGAAAATAAAATGAAAATTGGAACAGCAATATGTACTTGTTCAAGGAATGTTATCGACATCCACATTTATTAGTGGAAAACGATGAGAGCGTAGAACGAGAGTATGGATTTCTATCATGCAAACATCTTTTGAAAATATTCGAACCTTTTTAACATAGAAACTGTAAAAGTCGCAATAATGTATGTGAATAAAACCTTTGATTCAATTTGACAACAATACATTCGTCTGTTTTACTCTCTGTGAGTTAGCTTTCAATGAGAATACGAGTAAATTATCTATTATAAATTTATTCTGTCCTAATTTCATTGGCCACTATAAAACTCAGTATAAAAATGCAACAAAAGTAATGCTTCACCAAGGTAAAATTATTTCAACAATCATATTAAATTACTTAAAGTTATTCAAGAAAATACAAATGAGAAATAAGCAAACCCCGGTTATGGTGACAATTGCCTTTTCATTATTAGTTTATAGCAGTGTTTGTGGTAGACAAAAAACGATACTCCTTATTACACACGACAGCTCATTAAAAAATAAGAACATCATAACTGGCTTGTCTTACTATATGATTTTAACTTCAAAACAAACAAAGAACAAACAAAAATATCGTTCAGACTGAGTGAGTGAAGGATAAGAAATTTAGCGAGCTGACTTTCACTTCTTATTTCAACAATTTACAAAAAAATTAAATTGGAGTGTCTGTTTGAACTATTAAAATAACTGCTTTTTACTAAATGCATACACGGTACATATACCAAAATAACATTTTTTAATTATTTTTTCTGTCTATCAGTCTGTCTGTTTGGAACGACAATAACCGTGGGTAACACGGCGGGGATCAGCTAGTGTCATGTATATTACATATAAATATCATATGAATATTATTTATCTTTATGTTGCTAGTTTTATAAGTTCAACGCGAAACATCCGTAATACATAAAAGTCGCGTTAATTCATGTGTTATAAATATTATTTTAGTTAAAATGTCAAAAGTACATTTTTTTCTGATAAGTTAATTTATTTCATACATTATTCAGAATAATAAATATTCTGTTGTAACATGCATTTGCAGACAATAATTTTATAAGACGTGATTTTTATCTCTTTATTATTCCCTATATAAGAATTTCTTCAAGTAAGTTAACGAATGCTGAATTAATGTAAATCTATCATAGATACCTGCGAAATATAAAAACTTAGTGAAGCTTTACTTAAGTACTCTTAAGTAGAACATTCAACTCGTTAAACAAATAATCCAGCTTGAATACAAACTTTTTTATTAATGTTTTATTACTAATTTGAATTAATAAAATTCCTTTAGAATTTAACTTAGCATTCCTCACGAAGCTCTTGAGACTTTTTTGATAATCTATTAGTACCATTTTTTTTTCTTTTAATAATCTAAATAGTCTTCAAGACGTTAAGACCTTTCTATTTTATGTTTATTATCGCTGGAGACTGATCAAATTACTGGCAATTTTTGCTTTAATTTGGATAAGGAGGATAAATACCTGACCGAGGGACCGAAGGAAGATGACAGAGTTTTGCTCGGTGTTTTTTATTATGGTATGTTTTCTAAAAATGAATACTAGTTAGATCAATTTATGGCCCTCGAAACCCCCTGCATGATAAATATCATGAAAATCGTTGAAGCCGTTTCCGAGATTCAGTTTATATAAATTTGACTGCACGGTTGGCCGAGTGGTTTCAGCGGTCGCCATGCCGCTTGCTACTGCGCCAAGTGTCTTGGGTTCAAACCCCACGCGGTACAACACTTTGTGTGATCCACGAATTGTTGTCCCGAGTCTGGATGTTCTTTGTGTCCGTTTCGTGTATGTTTGTAAAGTCCCCCACGACACAGGATGTTTATTCCTAATGTGGGAGATGTCTTTTTTAAATATATATATATATATATCTATATAAGAATTGCTTATTTAAAGGTATTAGATAAAATTTCGTATTTAAATTCACTTTTTTGTATAAAACACAAGCCGAATATGGTATACGCCTATTCATTAGAAATCTATTCGCTCTACTTTTACGTTCCAGGGTTCCACTATCTCCAATTGAAACGTACGCGAGTCAGTATTTTATTCATATCTGCCGTACGATAATCACTAACTTAGATTAATCAATACTGTTTAAGTGTGTTATCATGAAGACTGATTTATGTTTAATACTAGCTGACCCACGCAACCTCGTTTGCGTCTTTATTGCCTGTAGCGTGATAATTTTCCTCCGTTTTTTAAACATTATTCATTGGTGCTCCGCTCCTATTAGTATTAGCGTGATGCCTATAGCCTTCCTCGATAAATGGACTATCCAACACTGAAATATTTTTTCAAATCGGACCAACGGTTCCTGATATTAGCGCGTTCAAACAAACAAACAAACTCTTCAGCTTTAATATTAGTATAGATTTTTACGTGACTAAGAAAAAAATAAATGGTAGTAGTTTTGGCAGTCTGTGTATGTTTGTGTGTTTCATGTAGATTTGTAATGCCTAAATTATTTAATCGATTTTAATGAATGAAATGTCAAAAGATTCGTAATAATGGCCCGGTGACATACCCTATTTGAATTTTATCAATAGTGTTTAGATTATTGGTTATCATTATTCAGTTTATACCCATGTATTCGCAAGAAAAGTTCTAATAGTCAGAACATACCTTGGGAATAACCGCACCCATTCCAAATTTACCTACTCAATTACAAAATAAAACAATTTTATCCCTAATCAATGCTGTAATGGAAATAAACTACGAAATGTTTTGACAAAGATTGATGGCAAAGCTTGAAAGGTTTAATTGTATCTACTTTTTTTCCGGTTTAGGTAATCACAGAAATAAGGTGTGGCTATAAAATGAGGGAAGCCGAAGAATGGGTCATTCATGTTTCATTTAACTTGTTATTTGTATATCCAAATTCAAATGTATATTTCATTTTGGCTGATTTTTTTTGACTAAATGTGAAATAAGTGGAAATGAACCCACTTATTAGATAAAAGGTTATTTCAACTTTTTTATTGCGTAATATGTTTACGAAAATACGTTGTGTGATATGTATATTAAATAATGAATTACTTCAAGTAGCACTTACGGTCGGTACGGAGTCAGATCGGAACTCGAACTGATCGAAAATTAAGATAATTCAATACCATATTATAGTTATTAATTCTCGAAGTTACGCGAATTCACGAAGTTATTAATTTATTACAAGATTTTTAAAATACTTAAGTAATTTTGTATTAAATTTGAAGTAGTTTTGAAGGAAATGGAATACGCATATTATTTGTAGAGTTGGTACGAGTACAAGTTAAATTCTAGGATAGTAGTCAATTCGCTTATTTTGTCATTCATTAAAAATATTTTACTTTGTGTGATGAAAATCATGAGAAAATCCAAGAGTACATGTCACCCTGCTTATTGCGAATGCGGACGATGCAGTATAGTTACACACACTATGACGGCCTAGTGAGATAATTTTTCACGCCCCGCTAAGAGGACTCGAGATGATAGTGGGAGGTAACACGTGTGATGCTGGTGAATCCCAGAATTTCATTGATTGCACAGGAAGGAAGAGCTGTACTGTTATTTCGAGAGCGTATGTCTAACCCTGTAAAATCTGGTTGGACCTCATTTTTTTGTAGATTTGATTCCAATTCAACTTAACAGTAACTTCATCTTATTACGTAATTAAAAAGTATACCTATATACGATCATCATTGTTATCAACATACTTTAATTGTACACTGCTGGACCTTTCTATAGAAATGGGTTTTTGAGCTACTAAACTATACTGGCCAGACATATACACAATGCTCATGATTTAACCTAAAAGATGTTTTTAAAATTTCACAACTTCAATTCCGCCTCTGGTGTTACCATCAGGCGATACGTCTGCTCGTTTGCCCCTATTCCATAAAAAACACAACTCAATTGGTTAGTTGAACTACTCGTATCTCTAGCGAATACTCTATTCAAGGAATACTCGTTGAACAGGCTTAGCTACTTACTATAACATCGTTACATAAAAGGCCCATTAACAAAGTGCGAGAATCTGATAGGATATCTCAGTCGACCTTTTCAGGGATCACCTTCATTTAAACGCTATTGGATCAATGTATTCGTTTAAAATATTGGTAGTATACCTTCATCAGTAATTTAGACTGCCGTCTTGAGAAAATTGCAAGGACGCTTTGATTAATCTGTATATATATTAAATAGTCTAGTCATTTTTAAATTGGAAGAGGATTTGGATTGGAAGAGGTATTGAAATTGTATGGACCCGCTGCCGTACAAAAATACAAATAGTTCTTGATTTCCCGGCGATTCTCTAATTTCATTTGGTCATTTGATTATGTACGTGTGAAAAGGGAGACAAATCCAGGACTACTACCCCCTTCCCTTCACCAGTACTTAGTTGGACAGCTTACAAGTGACGGCATAGTGCTGAATGTTATAGTTTTATGCTCATGTATGTTGGTAAAAAGGTCTCCTGGTGATTTACATGACCCATAAATTTTCGACACGGGCTCGTAGTCCAATAGCTAAATAAAATAAAAAATAACCTTCTTTTTATTTGATATATTGGCTATTGAGGAGTTTTAATAACGATTAATAAAAAAATATTCTTTTCGATTATCGTATCATATTAATTATATCTTCAGGCTTCATAACGAAATTTGTGTAAACCGACTCTACTTTTGTGTCATATAACACGTTTTCTTTTACATGTAGGAAAACATTTTATCATCTTCTTTTTCATCACCATTTCTCAACAACAACTACTACCTTCATAATATGCTAAACTTGCTGATGGCCTAATTTTCCTCAGCGTTTATCGAGCCAAACTTGTAAGCAGAAAATTACGAGTTTACTATGTAAATATATGTTTTTTATGAAAGAAATAGATTTTTATGTTGAATGAGACCAAAAATTCCTAGGCTTAGAATAGAAGATTCCTTACTTGTATGGCTGATGGAGGCATACATAGGGAAATTTGGCATTTTTGCATAATGTTGGTGATAAATAAGCTGATGGATCACTTAACTAGAAATTAATACTAATGCCCATAGACGGCTGCAACACGGGACGCAAGTGCGTTACCATTAAATGTGGTATTTTTTTATTTCCAAATTACCCTTTTTACCCGACTACGGCGAAGTCAGAAAAGGGTAAAACTTTTAGCAGTATACGTCTTCTGTGATTATATGTTCCACGTAGTGCCTGAAGTACTGGGCCAATTTTAATGAATAAGGTGTAGATAGATTTGTAAAAATAGCCCGGGTGACATCCTACTAATATTGTAAACGCGAAAGTTTGTGCGTATTTAAGTGGTACGTTTATTGCTTTTTCACGCAAAATCTACTGAACGGATTTTGATCAAACTTTACAATAATATAGTTTATACATTAGAATAACACATAGGCTACAATTTATTAAGATATAGCTTTGCCTCGCGGCGTTGCCTGCGGTTGTTGTCGTACCGCAGGGTTCAGCTAATAGTCCATAAATGTCATCATAAGTTTTTACTTAGTTTGGTCATAGTTTTTAAAGTTTTTACTTGTTTATGATTTATAGGGCAAAACAATCTGCACATGGATGCCTGCAACACGGGACCCAGCCACGTTACCGGTAACGCTTGATATCTACCTACCTCAAAGCCCGATCTTTGAGGTAGTAGTAAGTACTTTTCTTGTTCCTTTCTTAATTAAACTTTTTAACTTAAGTTTTATGTAAAATCAGCTTTTGCCCGCAGGTCAGTCCTCGGGTTAATCTGCAGTAAAACTTGGACTATGTACTTACTCACTGATAATATAGACTATGTACTTACTCACTGATAATATACAAAGTTTTGTCATCAATGTAGAGCTCATTGATGACAAAACTTTGAAAACCAGTTTAGTGGTATAGGCATGAAAGCTTAAGAAACGAACTAACATTAACATTAGTATATAAATTAAGATATCATTAGTTTTAACTACTTGATTCTTACAAGGGAAATATGTAAATTTTATATGATTCAAATATTATGAGACTGCATTAAGATTCATACTAACTATATACATCTAGTAAGGTACACCATACGTAAAATAATGAAATGATGATTAGAAACATATTCATCATAATCTTAAGCCTATCGCAGTTCACTGTTGGATATAGACCTCTACAATTGCACGACACAACAATATAATACAAATATGAAAAATGAATTAAACTATGTACACAAAACAAAAAGAAATAGAGATAAACCTATCAATGTACCTTTGTTTGAAGTGTACCTTAATGCAATTACTAATACAATACAATAATTATAATGTTCTCCTAGCCGATAACAAACACGGTCGCCAGTCTCAGCGGATACAATCCAACTATGCAGGAGATTATGTAGTGCACAGGTGTGTGCACAAACACAGGTGTAGTCTATGTTCCCTCACTCTCAACAAGATCATCAGAGATCAGGCGCAGGACCGACAGCTTTACGTGCTTTTCGATGCACTGGGGGTTCAGACCCCAACTGCCAAACTTCGAGCTATTATTAAGTATTTCTAAAATCAGAAAAACTCATACCACTTTTGGCCCGAGACCTCTTGATCGACAGTCGCAATGTCAACCGCAAGACTAACGAGGCAGTTATGTACAAAGTTCTTCAAGAATTAAAATAAAATACGTAATGGCAACAGTCATGGCATACTCGTAGTATAAGTTACAAGAATTCCTGTAATTTAATATTAATTTATAAACTTGAACCATAAATAAATACCGTATAACTACAAATTTATGAAAAAAGAACTTGTGTTGGTTTTATTTTAATCAGAGTTGCGTAATATCAATTAATTATTTATATTTCTACTTAACTATCACGTAAGTATATTAACTGTCATTAAAAGCTCTGCAATACCCACAGGAAGATTGGTAGGAAATGCCGCCTAAAGCTGTTGTATTTGCAGTATAAATTATAAATCTAAATAATCTGCGTTAGATATAGTAAAAATCTTTACCAGCGAATATTTCAAATACTTAACCGTTACTTAACCAATATTTTTTTAGTAATAATTTAAGAAACTATTTTTTAAATCTTAAAAATCTTGTAAACATAATTATATTATTGTTTAAAACTTTTTTTCTAAAGAGCTAGATGTCTTTATTATTTATTAAATTATATTAAAGTAGATTCTAATTCTTTAAGGATCAAATTAACACACCTAGTTAACATTTGTTTATTAAATTATAATTATTAATTGATTTTTGTTCAATTAAATTCCTTATATTTGAATTAAAGCATATTATGTAAAAGATTTGCATTACTTACAATGTTGTCTGTCAACTTTTTCAATTAATATCTACACAAACCGTCCTTTACTAAACACTTCACAAATACACATGTAAAATCTAGATGCTGCACACTCAACTAATATTCAATTTTAAAGTATTCATATAATGCTGCCATATTATTAATAAAATTGAAATGAAAAGTTTTTCGTTCGTGTTCGGGGAAAACGACGCGGTTATATGGTGGCGCAGCCGTGCGCTACCCTCGAATGCCGGTTTCAGAGTCGCCTGAAAACTGAAGGCAACGAAGACGCGTTCACACAATTTTGTGGCAATGCTTTACATATCGGGTCTACACGTGCGTGAAAATTTATTGGTTAATATAACATTGGATATTGAAAGGATTTTCGTGATGGTTATTGGCGTTCCTATTCTCAATTTCGTTGTAACATATTAATTAATAAATGACAGTAATAATAGCTTTGTGTTACATTACATAAATTTAGTTCGTGTTTGTAATTTATAATATTGCTTGTATTGGGGCTGTTGTTCTAGTTACTTTAGTTTATTATTTCAATATTGATAGATCAACATTTATGTACATACACAAATAAATATAGATAATATATAAGCAAAATGTAATTTTCAATTTTTTTTTTAAATTATTTATTTTACAAAACCGCAAAACAAGTTGAAACATAAATTAACTAGGTACATACTAATTAGCCTGTATATATTACTATCTATTGTGGTTAGTACGTAACGGTACGCAAAAGACCAGTATTCTTATGTATCTAAATGTATTGTCATTAGTAAAACTGATAAAAAACTAGTTATACTAGGTTATAGTATTGAGACAAAGAGGTATAAATTCTAGCCAATCTATAGTACTATCGGGGCTCTTTATCAGATCTGGAGGCGCGGCTATAACGTCACCGAGTGAGAAATAAAGACGAGCATAGCCATATCAACCTTTTTTAGAAATCATTTAAGGCATGGCATATAATTTTCTAGTTAATAAAATAATTAAAAAAAAACATACCCTCTCTTGGTCCTACGTTCTTTGCTCTCATTTTCTTCTGTTTTACGTATTATGTTTTAAAGTAATTCTCCTCGCCACATTCTGTTGCACTGAGTTCAATCCACAAATAGGACAACACTTTGTGTGATGCTTTTGTATATGCAATTGTTGTACTGAGTATGCATGTTCCTTATCGGGGGATTTGTTATTTTTTTAAACATATAAAAAAGAAAATAAACACCGGACTCTAAAAGAAAATTTTATTCAACTTTTAAGGGTTCTCGGTATTCAAATTTTAACAGTAGGTACTTACAGTAGGATTTGAACTGGAAATCGTATATAGAAAATGTTTGCCTTGCACTAAATAAAAATTTCGTATGCTCTGTACGTGTTTGTAAAATCAATGTCCCTACTATGGTAACTGCATATCATGCGTATGCAGAGTCCTCATGGTATCATATTTTGGGGAAACTCCACGGATTGGGAGGCTGGCACGATCTAAATACTTGTTGTTTGTCTGTGGTTTATTGTGGACTGAAATTGATGTTACTCGTTGAATTGTTTAAAATATATGACATGAATTATTTATGTTTTTTTCGAATATTGACAATTTCAATTTTTTGGTTTGGATTGTTTATATTTTTTATATTTGTTTTGTTTTGTGTGATTTGATTGAGATTGAATTTTTCATTCCCCTATCTCGGAAAAAATATTTTTACCCTTCGAGATCTAAGTGCAAAAGCCGACATCAAAATTAAGCACACGGTTAAAAAGTAACTTTGCACTCTTGTATAACAAATAACCATTGCTTTCTTTGTGTGTAATTTTAATTGTAATTTCATATTTAGTGTTTTCATGCCAAGAGGTGGAATTTGTCTTTTTCATCATTATATCGAAACACCTCATTGTATGATCCACAGTCGCAAATAAAGATTGATTCATTGAAGGTAGAAGTTGAAGAAAAATATCGCAAGGCGTTGTAAAATATTATAATTTAAATTGCTTTATTAAACTTTTAAACTTTTGAAAATGTGAGATGTTGGAAACAATAACTACTTGTCCTAGCGGTGATACCCAACCAAGAGAAAAGGAAAACTTAAGTGACATGAGAACAATATATATATATATATATAGATTTCTAACCAAGTATTGGAAATCGCATAATTTTCAGCTTAGTCACTATTTCCAAGGACAATTTCTTCGTTTCTCATTGTTTTCTTTATCTACATCTTCAGGTCTTATCGTTTATCTTTCGTTTATTTTGAACAAAACTCCCTAGAATTTCACCGACTTTGTAAGACAAATAAATAAAATAAAAATTATTCTTCATCTCTTCAGCAATTATAAACGTTTGTTACTGGTGAACTGTGAAAATATATGAAAATCCTCAGCATCAACTCTCACACAAACTTTGCTACACAACATGACATATAATAAAAGTAATGAAATGTATATCAGCTTAATATTTCAGGCTGCGGGACACAATTTCCTTTAGAGGTTATAGAAATAAATTAATAACTTACTTTGGGCCTTATTACTCCCGTCTTTAGGTTCAACTTATGAAAATTATATTTTTCCTTCCCTCAATATTCCTGAATATTGCGATAATATCTATGTCTAATTGCTCTCAATTACGTCAAACACAGTATTGTACTTGTACGTGATGTGTAATTTTCCCAAAGAAGTAAATAAGCTTTTTGTATGAATCGCAAAAATAACACTATCTCAGTACGTAGCATAAACTTTAACGATCATGAAATAAAAAATGGGTACTAAAATAGTACTACTAGAGTCAAACTACTAAATCTTAATAGTATCGCTTTGGAAAAATATATTTTTAAGCTATACTTAGATATGAATACAAAATATTATCTTTATAGATAAAAATGAATCTGGGGCTAATCCCAAAACTAAAGAACCACTCAACAATTTCCTTTTTTTTTAACATTTTCGTTAGTAGCACAAGAAGAGTTCTTATGGAGAGAATAAATTAAAAATAAAAATAAAAAAAATATTAAAAACAACATTGATTTATTTTTCTTATTGGACTGCGACAGTCCAATAAGTTTTGGCATAACGAAGTCTGTCGGGGCAGCATATAAAAATTAGGCCACTCTTTAACTAGCTTTTGGTTATTATACATAGTTACGGATCTATTGATCTAGTGGTATGTGACAAAACAGGACAAATAATTTAATTGTGAAATAAGCAAGCAAGCAATAAATAATCATTATGTTCTGTGTTCGAATGCAATTTATCTGTTTTTGTATGAAAAGTTTAGATTAATTTATCAGGAATCTTGTTACTAATCAGACTGTTGCATGAAGATTAAATGTGAAGTTATCATTTTATTACATTAATTTGTGCAACCAATCTGTGGTCACAAAAGCTTGCCACACCAACGTAACTATGGTTATTTTATTTACCTGGAACTCATTACCAGCGCATGTGTTTCCGTCCCACTATGATCCCGGGTCCTTTAAGCGGGGCGTGAAAAAGCATCTCACTAGGCCGCCATAGTGCTGGTCACCATGCTGCACTGTCCTTGTTTGCATTGGGGATGGTGACCATCACTCTTGGATTCTGCTGGTGCTTTCCATCAGGCAGGGCAGAGTCATTTTGGTAGCTAAAGTATAAAAAAAAAATATCACTAGCAACATTAGTGTGACTGTGGATAATTTTACACGATTCGTTGTAATACTAATATTCCATTTAGAGCTTATCTTGGTCTTAAGTCTCTTAATTAAGTGTACTTGAATAACTTTTAACTACGTATTTTTATTAGTCGGATTATGTGAAAAAAATAAATGAAAGTAAGATATATAAATATTATCTATATACTTATATATATTATTATATATTAGTATTCATTATTGGATAGTAAAGAGCCTTAGCTTGTTCTACTGTCTAGTATTTGACTGCATGATGGCGTAGTAGCTTAAGCATTCACCTACTTTTTACTGAGCTAAGTGCACTTTTCAGTTCGATACCCTCAAGGTAAAACACTTTGCATGACGCAAATGTTTTGAGTCTGAGTAGTCTTTGCGTTTATTTCATGTATGATTAAAAGTTCCTCGCAACACAGAAATATTTCTAGTAAAGGACCTGTCTTTTTCAAATAAAATTAAAATTAAAATCATCACTAACAACAGTCTTTTTTTTTATTATTGAATAGTGGGCAAACGAGCAGACGTATCACCTGATGGTAAGCGATTACCGCCGCCCATGTACACTCGCAACACCAAAGGCGTCACAAGTGCGTTGCCGACCTTTGGGGGATGGGAAAGGGAATGGGGGGAGGGGTTGGGGTATGGGCCTCCGGTATCCTCACTCACTCGGTGAAACACAGCGCAAACGCTATTTCACACTGGTTTTCTGTGAGGCCGTGGTATCACTCCGGTCGAGCCGACCCATTCATGCCGAAGCATAGCTCTCCCACGGTAGAGAGTCTTCAACTTCAACAGTCCATAGGCCTATCAATAAAAAGGGGCTTCGGCCTACTATATTCAAATGCATTTATTCAATTAAGACACTAAGTGACATTTTTGAACTTTTAATTCAAGCTACAGTTAAAAATCATAGATCGACACAAACAGATGCCACAACATGTACTGGATTATTAAGGTAAATTAGGTGAAAAAAACTAAGACTACTGCCTGCTTGTGTCGCTCCAAAACCGCCAGTTTCCAAACTGCCTAGAGCTTTATGAGAAAAATACTGGCAAATAAACTCATAGCCACTCTTTTTAAAAGTTATATTTTCAGGTACAACATAATTAGTATAACATGAAAGGTAAATAGTATCCAAACAAAAAAAAAACCTATCACGATGGCCAGACGGTACGTTTTAAGTATTTTTTATTTATATTATTTCTCATTGTAGTCATATTGTCCCGCTTATATTGTTCCCTAAGTCAGTCGACCGAGTCGAGAGGTAACACACCATCATCTTGACCAACACCACAAAGACATGAAAAAAAAAAAGAAAAATACTTATGCGAATTCCAATCATGATGAGCTATAATCATACTTTGTAAGTAGGCACGTATTATGTATCATAACGTGTTTATAGCGACCTTTTTATCATCACATAAAGTATTATGCTAAGAAACAGCAGGTTTCAGAGCTTCATATAAACGCGAGTGCCAAACACGTAATTTACCGCTGAACTTAAATATCAATTTAAGGTAATCATCTCTGTTCGACACCATGGCTAAAATTGTCTTAAATGGATATAATTAATATAGGATTTTCGATTGCGGTTGAATAAATTGAAATAAATAAAATAATGAAATCAAATAAAAAATCAGATTGCTTGAGTCCACCATTTATTTCCCTACCTTTTTTTATGTTTTAGGGAGCAGACCTATCACCTAATGGTAAGCGTTTACTGTCGCTCATGGATACCCGCACTTCACGACTTCCATACTTAAAACTATTTTAACTACATTTTTGTTATCTATACGCATCACGTGTATGTCATTCGTGTGTATGTCATTCTTCACCTTATTCATTCTAGTCACAATACATATGCATCTCAACATTCGCATATCAGCTACATGCAAACGTCTCTCATCCATTTTCTTTATTCACCAACACTCAGAACCATACAGGACGGCAAGTCTAATGATCAATCAAAAAATATTCAAAAATAGTAAAGCTTAGGTTTTGATAATGACGTAGTCTTGTGCTGACAGAAACAGGGCGAAGACTAGCCGTCGGATGTTATTCAAATCTGAAACAATATAGCAAATCCTTCCAATCACTATTCGAAACATTTTAGTATTAAAACAATACTTTATTTACCATTGGTATAGTGATACAAATAGAAAATAAAGGCCTTGACCGCTGTCCTGAAGGACATAATTAATCATGAACAGTCGATATATTGTTATTTACTTCAGAAACAATTTCTGTCCAGGAAACAATTAATGATCATCAATGTCAAGCGGTTGACCTTCGCCTTTGAAACCAAAATGATCCCGGAGTAAATAAGGCCCTGAAGGAATTTTGTTGTTTGTAAGATATAGAATACTAGCTTTAGCCCACCGCTCCGCCCGCGTGTATATAGGTAAAAAGTATAGCTTATGTCCTTCCCCAAGAATCAAAATATGTCAATGCCAAGTTTCATTGAACAGACAGACAGATAGACAAGCAGATAGAGTAATTTTTGAATTTATAACAGTGCGCAAGAGCTTTATGTGATTTAGTTTAGAAAACGAACCCAAACACACTGGTACCGTGTTTGTAGTATTACCCTGTTTCCTATAATATTAGGAGAATTCTCTACGGGACTGTTGAAGAAAGTTTGTTATGTTTTTGAAGTTTCTCATGTTATTTATTGAATGTTGTTACTAATAAATAATGTGTTCACGGTAATCGACTTTAAAATTAACAAATAGGTTTATAATATTTTTTTTCTTTAAATCGTAAGTATCTGTTTCTATATATTGTATATCTGATTCTGCAATAAGAGTCCAAGTATTGTGTCAGGTTTTGAGAAAGAAATTCCGCACCCCTCTAAATCTAGTGGAGGTGGTAGACGTTGACACACCCAAAAAAATTACAGAACACCGACGACCTTTTAACAGTAACCCTAAAATTTATTTGGTCGTAATACCATACATAATCCAAAGATTTCAAATAAACAATATTTGTGTAACAATTGTTCCAGATTCTCGATGCGATGAACGGAATATTGAATTAGTTACATCGAATATTATATATGTACGAGTATATGGGTAATTGGATTCTTTGTTATTTGTAACATAAATAATATAGAAAATTGTTTAGAAAGAATTTATAAACATGACATGTCTTTTAAGGCATTTTATCATTAAAAGAAAGTCTGTAAGAATATATTTATTATTGTTGAGAACGTAACCTATACTCTGAAATAACTTTATCATTTTTGTTAAATATTTTCAGTTAAACAACTCAAACTGTTCGTCTAAAAAGTTTAAGATTTATACAAAAGAAGACAAAAGACTGATTGAAATGAAGGATTATATTTTAAATAAATTCATAAATGCAAAAATATGAATCTGAAAGGATTGCTTTACTAAAAACAAAGCAGAAAAACAAATCAACTGTCAAACTTATTCAATTTATCAATAACAATTTATTGCGAGTCATTTAGAATGCTCAACCACTTTCGGTCAACGGACCTGTAAAACTTAAAATCGTTAGCAATAAACATTCTATTGTCTGTCAAGGCGAACTTTGGTTTATGGCCATGTCTTAAAACAGGGCGGTCTTCCAAGCATTATTTGGTCGTCGGCAACCAATTGTACTACGTAATAAAATTGGGATCAAGTCGATCCGCGTTCTCACTTAGTTTTATTCGAAGTAGTGACGTATTCTAGATGGTTCCAAAGATAGGTTTCGATCTTTTCGAAGCTGCAAAAGTAGGTTTGATGCTTCAGCGCAAGTTTGTCTCAAAACATCGTAGTTCATTAGAAATAGTTTTATTAGTATAATTAGATTAAAACATATATTTTAATTGAATAAATAAAAATATAATTTTGTATCGATAGAGTTATGTTTTATTACGACTTTTCTCGTATTTTCTACATTTTATCAATAATGAGTATGTTTAAATGACTAGGTTTTTTAAGTACATCTTTAAATATGCATTGTCACAGATGTTTAGCAACGCATTTGCAAAAAATATATAAACTATTACGAAACCAGAAATGTCATACTACTTTATAATTTTTCGAAATGATACAAACAAAACCATAACTTGGGCTTAAACTCATAACCTTTTACACTTAAGAGAACCACATGACTTTTATTTGAACGTCATTAATATGTTTTCTGTAAAGTAGGTTAATAATGCTTATAATATTTATTGCAAGTTTGTTTAAAATTTTATTTACGATCTAACTAATATAATAATTCCTAACTTTGCGCAACTTCCTAACTTTGGTAGAAAGTTAGACAAAACATTGTATTTTATTTCAGTATAACAGATATTATGTATAATAAAAAAATAAATAGTAAAATACTAGAGTGTGTTAACTTAGGAAATCTAGAAATATCTTACAGTACTAACACAAATAGACCTATAATTATTACGCAATTCTTTCTTAAAAGTCTGGCTTTACGCCAAGAGTAGAGGCACACAATTGACTTCTCAATTGGAAGCAGTTCATTCCTCATTATTAAATTTCTTCTCCATAGCTTTTATACCGTACTTTTAGAAAATAGTCAAGGAAATATGATATTCATTTATGAGTTTGTAAATATTCGAATGTGAAAACTTTTCAACTCGTATAGAACTCAAAACTGATTCTGTAATTTGTAATGCATGAATACTACGCTATCTTGTACTACGAGTCATTGACCCTTGGCATCCTGATAATATACGTACTACGTTTTACATGGCGGAAAGTCAAGGCCAACCAAGAGAAAGGACCGTAATGGTGTGTCTACATAAAAACTTATCACCCCCAATAACCATAATCGTTGCTTTTTTTGTTAACATACCAAAGTTGAATACTACTGCTTTATTGCATGGAAAAACTAAGAAAATAACCATATATGACTTACGTAGATACACTCTTAGAGAGCGACGCAAAACGTAGTATTTATTCCGTTTGGAAATACTGTTATTACATCTCTAAGTAACATTATTTTGAATAAGTTTTATCTAGTATGTGTGTCGAGAATACTTTCACAGTACCTGATGAAGATTCAGATAGTTTTTACCATATAACACTATTTTTGATAGATAAAATCGCTGATAAATATATGTATATCTGACATTTAGTTTTCTATCCAAGACTTCTGCAGTCGAAGTGTGTATTTATTTTACACATAAGTTGACATTAATCTATTACTTACTTTATCAACAAGTAGTGAAACTGGCCCTTTATCTCCTAAATCTTCAACTCGATTAAAAAGTGTATCGCCTAACTATTATTTAATTACATAACGTTATTAATGACTATAGACGAGGTGCTTTAGAAAAGTTTATAGAATATTTTTTTGCAATGTGATTATTATGATAGAAAGTACCATCATATGATCTAACTGTGATAGTATTTATGATGACACCTCTATTTAGCCTATAGGTGTTGCAACACCCGACTAAGGGAACAAACTACGCAGGACAAAATCACTGCAAAGAGAAGGAAAACTTGAAGCAAATCCTATGCCAGCTCGTTTGACCTGCGCAGAATATAAGCTCCAGCAGTGAGGTATATTCGTATAAGACTGTTAATGATTGTGAAATCTTTCTAAGTTGTCAATTGTCATAAAAAATGCCATATATCACAATATTTCCCTATTTACTTAGACGTATATATTTGAATAAACTATTTATCTATATAAATAAAAATGAATCACTGAAATGTATCACTGAAATGTATGTACACGCATAACTGCCGATTGGCTGTGACAAATTGAATAATTATTTTTTCTGTGTGTTCGTTATTGTTAGAACAAGGTTTGTTTAAGAGAAAATTACCAGAAAACCCTAAAAATTTTATTCACTACCTGTACGAAACTGTAGCGGCCATAATTACTAAAAAAGCTTTTCAGAAATTTAGAAAAGATTTACTAAAGAAAAAGCAGCAGCAGTACAAAGTTTGCCGGGTCAGTTAGTTTTAAATAAGAAGGTTCATTGAACTCCATTAATACTAATAAGTTCCGAATTATATTTATAGAGCGCACAATAATGGGAGAATCCAATTACTTGAGCTTGGGAAAAAACCGAAAGAGGTTGAACACGCTACAGAAGCAATAACATAAACAGGCCTATTATTGCTTTATAGCCTCTCATTAAGGCCTGCTCTATACATCACTTGATCCATAAGAATACCACTCTTTAATAAGTACTAGTAATTGAATTTTTAACACAAATTCAGAGATTAGGTATATTAGTGCCAAAATTTATTATACTATGGACAGCAACAAAAATATATTTGATCATTCATCTTAATATGTAAGGTAGTTTCTATCCTCGCCTTCCTCTCCAAGGTCCACTAATGTTTAATTCACACTCAATTTTTCGTATTTTCTTTCCTCAAACTTGCTCTGAAATCCACTGCATTCCGGTTTTCGATCGGTCATAGCACCAACACTACTCTAGTTCAGATTACGTCAGATCCGCTATGGAGAACGGTAACCTTACACTTTTAGACTTCAGTAACGCTTTCAACACCGTCGACTTTGAAATAGTGCTATGTATGTCACGTTCTCTTAACATATCTTAACATAACTGCGATTGACTGCTTTCACAACTAACTGCTTGGTCGCCGCCAACGCATTAACATTGACAACACGGTCTCTTTTTGGTATAGCACTAACACTGGCGTGCCTAAAGGCGGCGTGCTATCTCCCTTAGTTTTCTCCATTCTTATTAACAATTATAATGAATTGATTAATTTCAATTTTGACCTATGTTTACCCATCCGTTCATATTATGTAAAGTCAACATTTGTTTGAACAGGTTCAGGTAAAAAAGTACTACTAAAAAAACGTGTGAGGACTGTCGAGGACTGCCGCAGTGAAGCTATTGCATAGCATTTTTTATCAACTTATGCAATTATAAATGTTTATTTATTTTTATTTATATTAATTCAAGTTACACTTTTTGAGCGTGGTTACCGAAAATAAAACTTTTTTTTTTGAATAAATAAGAATTTAATATCGTTTAAAATATTTTTACTTTTATTATCTTACAATACATGTTGGTTCTTCAGGAATTTTTATCATAGGTTTATGGTAAATGAAATAAGAAACATCAGTTTGAGACTTGATATCCTCTAAATATCTGGAAAAGAGTGTGGCATTATAAAGATGTGATAGATACCTTTTTTTTTATTATTATTATACATATAGGGGGCATAACACCAGAGGCGTCACAAGTGCGTTGCCGGACTTTTAGGGAGGAGTACGCTCTTTTCTTGAAGGTTTGAAGCCCTATACACCTATATACTTTCTCACAAACAGCTGCTTACGTATTCGTCCGATTTCCGTGCGAGTTTCGTACAGTCGTACCATATACATACACGTTAAGCGAACGCTCGGCCAAGCCACATAGTAGGTGGAGTGGGGGGAGTGTTAGGTTTTTTTTTGTTACGGAATTTCTTGATACGGTCGTCGCGCTCAAAGCCCGCAATAAAAGTTATGTAATGGCTTAAAAAATAAATTTTAAATGTCTGTATCTTCAATACAAATCAAAATTTATTGTAATAAAGCATTAAATATTTAAAATAAAATGAAAGCACTAAAATAAATGTCACAAATCGTGATACAAAAGTTTATTTACAAATTTAAAGAGCCTTGATATATCTGAAAAAGTTCAAATTCTTAAAAACTATTAAAATTAGATGATGGTTTTATCTCAAACAGTAAAAGCATAAACAAAAAAATGTTCATGAATGTTAATGTAAAACAAATAATGAGGAAAACGCTTTAAAAGTTGTTAAGGAAAAAATCTTTGAACATTGTACGATAAGCAAATTAATGTTTTCTCGGAATCAGTAAGTCAGACTGCGGTACGAAAATAGACAGGATGAAAATGCATTTTGTGCTTACACTGTCGTATTCAACGTGACAAGGTAACAAATGTTTTTGGATAGTTTATCTTAATGTAAGTATGAATAATTTAAATTATTTGGATTAATTTTTTTGACTGCATGAATGAATAATGGCGGTCACCACGATGCCCAATTTGTGCGTTCGATACTCATACGGACCAACACTTTGTGTTATCGATGTATTATCTAACATATATACTTTGGAGTCTAAGCTTAGGACATTAAGTTTTAGCAAACATAAAGAGTATCAGGTAAAACATATAAAATAATACAATCGAATTGAGAAACCGTATCTTAAAATGAGATAAAAACACAGAAAACGTAATGAAAACTTTTTATATATTCTTCTTTATAAAAAAACAACTGTAGTGATTTTACTATAAATTATTGTATTCATATAGTAAAATTACAATCTTACGCAAATATATTCGCTAATTCATATGACATGAACAATAATGTATGTGTTTGAACACAAACTCTGTGATTGATGAATCTACAACATTTCGCTAAAATGTTTTCAAGCGCTGTCTACAATATTTGCCTAATTGATAACTTAAACAAATGAAACAAGCACGAACATAAATTAAATTTATGTTACTTTCTAAACTGTATAATTTAAAAGTGCTAAAGATGAGTTGCCAGTTAAGGAAACTATTTCTACCATATTCTACTATCACGTTCGGTTTTATTTAGACAAAACTTTAAAAATATACAATGGAAGGCCAATTTCAAATATTATTTGATAAAATGAAGATCGAAATGCAAAACCAAAATGCTGAATTAAGGGACTCGATTACAAAAACTATTATGGACAAAATGGATAAAAAATTAATAACTATTATGGAAGGAAATAAAAACTTGAAAGTGAACGTGGAAAGGTTAGAAAAAGAGATAACGTATTTGAAGAGATTTGAAAGAAGCAACAATATTATAGTGTTCGGAATAGAAGAAAAAGAAAAATCCTCTTATGAGCTCATACAAAATCTTAAGAAAATCTTTAACCAAGATTTAAAGATTGACATAAAAGAGTACGAAATCAACAAAATCCATCGCTTAGGAAACAAGGAGAGAGTGAGCAATAAACCGAGACCGGTATTGTGTTCATTCATAAATAACTGGAAGAAGAATGAAATTATCAGGAACAAAAGGAACCTTACAACAATTTACATTGATGAGGACTACTCGAAAGAAGTGTTGGAAAGAAGGAAAGAGTTGCAAGCAAATTTGGTTCAAGAGAGACAATCACTAACTAAAAAATCGCAAACGGAAACCAAAACCAATCAAGGAAACAACCAACAAAGAAACAACAAAACAACATACTGCCCCAAGCCGACTGGTCCTCGTGGGGGAAAGAGACCACAACCCTCCAACACCAAAAGTTATTAAGCACCAAGAACTAGTAATATACATAACATAAAGAGTGGAAAAGGTTGGAGGAGGCCTTTGCCTATTGGCAAACAGATCTAGGAAAGATTACTAAGACACAGATATTAGCTTAAATAGTTGATTTAGTCTAAGAAACCAGTGTTATTATATTTTAATTTAAATGCATTGTAATTAGTAAGATGTCTGAATAAAAGGAAATGTATGAAAAGATGAATTTTCATACATTTCATACACTTGGTTTTATTCGTCACGAGATTACACAACTGCCAGAGAGTCTATGGTTCAAGTCTTGCGATTTCAGGCTTCCAAGCCTGTAAAGAACATTACCAATATGGACAAGGTTTGGACTTTCCATTTACGTCTGCCTAATAAGTATGTTTTGTTCATTACTTCTCACCTTATCTGTATGTGCTTAATTCCACTTCAGGATTACCCTTTTAAATTTTGATAGCAAATTTGTATGCCAAAAGTTAACAAATTTTAAAGTGAAATATATTTTAAACTAAAGATTTTAATTGCGGCTCCAACTGCGTGTATGTTGGCTTATCGCGGATAAAAGAGACGTATGTCCTTCCTCTAAAATAAAACCATTTCCATTTCATCGAATTCGTGTAGCTGTTTAGCCGTAAAAATGTAACAGACAAAAAGTTTCAGCTTGCGTGCTGTCGTGTTTCGTTGGCGAGTGCGAGACCGGAGGCCCAATGATGCAGAAGAATCTCATTAGGCTGCCATGGTGTGGGTCACCATGCTACACTGTTGCATTGTTTGCATTGGCAATGAATATGGTGACCGCTCTTAGATTCTGATTGTGTTTTCTATCAAGCAGAGTAAAGTCGTTTTGGCAGAGCCATGTATAAAAAATATAACAGACAGACAGTGTTACTTTCTAATTTTTAATAATAGTATAAATATTCTGTACTAAAATACAAAATTTGTCATAAAGATCACTTGGATATAATTAACTTTAAAAGTTTCACCTACATCTATGCATATTGCACATAGCTTAGAAAGATGTCACAATCGATTTTGAATTAATCATCCTAAATAAATAAATTAAATTATAATAATTTAATTGACTTAATATTTAATCAATTTAATAAATTACTTTTGAATCTTAATAAATTATGCTGAATTATTTGAGTCGGATTTACGTAATAAAACTGTTTAACATTATAAATACGATTGTCTAGGAGTATATCGATGTGTCGAACAGATTTGAGTTTACGTACAAATCCATACAAAGCTCAAATTTACTTCCTTTTCAATTTCTCGACATTCGGCAGCTGGATACAGACGGAGTACAGGTATACTAGTAAAACACATTTTTTTAGATATTATTATAGCAATTGTAGTATTAATATTTCAATTGTAATTTCATTTTGTCATTTCAGCTTTGTTCCCCTAAATGACATTGCAGTATGAAACAGACAAACAATTAACTCCTCTTTTGTATATTGTTCGAAATATTTTCATTTTACATCATTGTGGGTTTTTATTATCCTTCCATTATATCGTGACCTTTGTGTTTCCATTCAAAATCATTCAAACGTGTCACGATTTAGAAGATAAAAGCGACACAGAGGTCTTTATTTAATGGACAAGAGTAAATGACGTGTCTTTTCTTTTGGACGGTGTCCAATAAACAAATATTATGAATCAAAATAAAGGGCGCATATTATTAAGTGCTACAATGTGTACTTTTGTAATACGAGACGTAGGATGGACACTTACGCTAATGTTTTGTATTCGGCGGTAAATTGTGTAACATGAATTTTGGGTCGATGTATCTTAAGGAAATATGTTGAAGGCTCGTAGATTCTTTCCTCTTTTTTAAAGGACTATTACCTTAACAGAGTGTGCAAATTGCATGCTCGTAGACTAGCTTTATGTGTTAATTCGCGAAAGAACTATTTGTGTCTGATAAGATAATTTTGGCACAGGGGAAATGTGAAATTTGGATAGTTTACTTAAAAAAATATAATAATATATGACGTATATTTCATATATGTTGTATCAAACCATTTGTCCGATAAAAATATATTGATGTATTTATTTCGAACGAACAGTCTAAATGTTGGCCATCCCAGTATGGAAAGTTAATTATAGTTGACACAAATAGTATGAATATTCAGAATAGTATGAATATGTTATATATTATAATTAACTGAATATTTATTTTGAAGATAGTGAAGACGATAAATATAAATACACACACACGGGCACCATAGAAATATTTAATAGGTACGTAAACATGATTGAGTGGTAAAGTATTGAAGATACATTCTATTTTGATGGATTATGTTTGTGTATTTTACAAATAATAGTTAATGTTCAATAGAATTAGTGCCATAATCGCAAAATGTGTTGATATTACATCACTTAAGATCTTTTTTTTAGCTATTTTTTTATGTTTTGAGCTTAGGAAATATTTTTTGTATTATTATTAACTTTTATGTAAGAGAAGATATTTTGAAAAACAAAACAAAACGCTGTGTTTCACCGAGTGAGTGAGGATACCGGAGGCCCATACCCCAACCCCTTCCCCATCCCCTTTCCCATCCCCCAAAGGTCGGCAACGCACTTGTTACACCTTTGGTGTTGCGGGTGTCCATGGGCGGCGGTAATCGCTTACCATCAGGTGATACGTCTGTTCGTTTGCCCACTATTCAATAAAAAAAAAAAAAAAATTAAATAACAAAAACTTATTAAAAATAGACAAAAATCTTTGGCATCGTAATTGTTTACTAATATGTTAAAACCCGACAAAATATTAACAATGTAACATTTTGTCGGGTTTTGAATTTCAGGATTGCTCTACCAAATTCAGCCTCGACCCGGCCCTATATCAATTGGTGAATAATCCCGTTGGTGGCTTGCAACCCTGCCATACGAGCCTTATAAATACTGATGATTATAAAGCCACATAGAACTTGAGTTGACTCTCCCACTTCCCGACAAATATTACAAAAGAAATCAAATTACAATGTGATTTATTCTCAAGTTTTGAGTCTTGTGGGCGACCATCTTTGGGGGCGTCAAGTCATAAATATTGTCAAAGTGGTCGTTAACTAGCAATGTTAATAAATTTGCCATTAGCCCATAACGATCTGGATGTTTTGCCACGTAGTTTGTAAACAAGCAATTAGTGGTGAGATTAATTAGATAATTATGCATAAAAATTCTACAGAAATTATGTTATTGATTTCGTGGTGAAGAGAACGCCTTAAGGAGGGTTATCCTTAGCATTTATTTATATATTAATAGATGGTGATGTTATAATTGCTTAGTCAGTTTTCACCTCTTTTATCAAATCAATTGAATATTAATTTATTGTTTGCGATTTCGTTTTAAGCAAAAAATTAAAGTAAGTACCTAAAGTGTGCTTCACGTGAGCTAGGAAAATTGTGAGTAGTTAGATTTTACTGATGTAACATTGTAATCTATTTGAGCAAAAAAAAGACAGATTCTTGAACTGTAACTGTTTTTATTTAATGTTAAAGTAGCTTTAAATGGTAGTTTTGCTGAGGCTTGAGGTCACTCATTAGAAGAACTAATTGGATTATCTATTTGTGCAAAAAGGGTAATAATTCTATAATAATATTTTTAGTTTATAAAACGTAATACAGAACGGCAACTATTGACAATTAAACTTGATCCAGTAAAAAAATCTATTAAGAAACAGATTTTAATTTAATTTTAAAGGGAGGGTATTTAAAATAAAGACAATATGTTTAAAAAGAAACAGCCCAGTTCACATTTATCTTGACTTGCTATATTATATTATTTCTTTTACTAAACATATTTAAATTTATGTGGAAATATTACACCATAGAATATATATAAACCAGGACCTCTTAATTGTTAGGCTGAATTGTATCAATCAATCACCCTCTTCGAGACTGGTTGTCAATACAAACGACATTATACATTATTTCAGAAGGAATACTTCCCATACAAAAGGCTGTTTATAAAATAATGATTGATTTGAATTTCAATAACATTGATTTATTTCCTTCCATTAGCTTCTTGTTTTGACTTACTTTGAAACGAAATATTCACGTAAATTTTGATACAAGGTACTAGGTAATGTTTGCGGTTTAAAGCTTTTTATTTTTTATTTTAATAGGCAACGTCCATTAAACATATATCCTGAGTTACGGGGAACTTTATAAACATACATGAAACTAACACGAAAACCAGCCAGTCTCGAAATCCGAATATATGGATCACACAAATTGTTGTCCCACGTAGGGTTTGAAATCACAACCCTCAGGACAGTAAAAAGCGGTATGGTGATCGCTTGAATCAGTCACTTCTCTATCCTCGCAGGTGCCACTGATCTCTTTTCGTTCGTTCGTTTGACACTCATATAAACAAAACTACATTGTTGACCATGTCTGAAATCGAATACATTCCCGATGCAGGTTCGCGGTAAGCCACCTTCATCACCTTACAAAAAAGCAATATTACACATTACAAAAGGTGGCAAAAGTCAGGAAGATGATCAAGATCACAATTAAAAGTTTTTTCCATATAGAAGGTTCTCCACTAAAAGGCATGAAATGTCGGTATGTAGACAACTTAAGTAGTTTATTCTAATCGAGATGGAATTGAGTTTCCAACCCAAATTTAATAAAGCTAATAATTGTTCTCGGGGCTAGTTTATATTTATTAAAAACATATGAACTAATAACATAAATTTATGTTATCTACTTACTGCAAAATGTTTACCAAACTAAAAATGTACTGCACATAATATTGAAATTACTAAATTTAAGGGTAGATTCAACAACACAATATCATAAGAATAATGAAAACGCTTTTCTGATAAAAAGTTTGTAATAACTGACCGCCACTGATCCATTGTTTTTGTGACATCTAGAAACACATTTGTGAGAAATTGACGCAGCCAACCAAAATGGCGGACCCTATTTTAACAAACGACTGTAATTTTATTTTGTCTGGATATCATCGCTGTATTTCTAGAATCAACGGTATGGGTAATGCGTCGTATTTTATTTGGATAAATCATCGAATGTGATGAGCCTTTGAAATATTTAAATCAAATTATGACATGTGAAAAGTTATTTGGTATTTGTGGACAAATATCTGCCACAAATGTAATCTAGAGATTTAGGTTAAAATAATGAAGTCCTTTTTGCCATTAATTATTGTTAGTGTAAAATTAAAATATCTACATCACAGTTAGGTAAATAAATAAATCACTAGTAACATTTAGACATAGTTTATTGTAACCGTGTCACAGTTTTGTACTACTGTTGTTACCGTCGTTGCAAATTGATGTGTTTCTTGTTCCAAAATAACCTTTATTATTATTTAAGTGTATGCTTAAATAAACTCAATACACATAATTGTGAATAGAAGAAAGTAAATAAATCACTTTTCTCTTTTAAAAGAGGTACAAAACATGTCACGTCAAAAAACTTCCTTTAAAGTCGGATCATTTTGTTAAACAGTACAGACCCGCTATCAGATATAATGATTTCCTGATTGGTACAATTGTACTGCAGTAATACAGACTGTGAAAGTTTATGAACGTCGAAATGACAACCAGTAGTTTATTAAAATACTAGCTGAACGGGCAACCGTTGTTATGCCATAAAAATTAATATAAATATTAGTCGTATGAAAAATAGATGTAGGCCGATTTTCAGACCTACCCGATGTACACACAAAATTTTATAAAAATCGGTCTAGCCATTTCAGAGGAGTTTGGTAACAAACATCGCGATACCAGAATTATATATATTAGATTTTGAGCAAATATCTTGTCGCCAAATTGATTTTTACTCGACTGCGGCGAAGCAAAAATGAAGAGTAAAAGGACTTTTGTTCTACCGTAGCGCCTAAAGTACTTGACCGATTGTAATGAATGTTCAAAGCTATTAAAAATATGATAATGATTTTCATCATATTCATTGTCACAGTTTATATGCAAAACCAATAACACTTTCAGCTAGTCAATTATTTTTTTAAAACATTTAATGACAAAAAAAAACGTTGTATTATTGTAAATCTGTTATTATTTACGTCCACATTATCTATAAATCTATATTAAAATTATTTATTTAATGTCTCGAAACTTATAAATTCTGTCTAAATCATTTAAAAGTTATGACTTATTAAAGTTTAAGTACCAAGTTACATTAATCTTAAACTTTTAAACATTTTAAAAAGAACGAATGGTGTTTTAACATTTGACAGACTAGTTTATTTTATGTCATTTTATGAAATGACTTCAAAAACTTTTTCTTTTATATTTTGCGTTACTTTTAACCCTATCTCAAATTTCTTAGATATTTGTAGTTAAAGTAATTATGTTGCTAGATGCACAGAATTAGTAGTCCGATGTATATTTTATGGAAGTACTTATAACATAATAACATAACATAACATAAATGCATCATTTGTTTTTAAAAAGTCAGTGATGGACAGCGTCATCTACCGAAGACACACCAAACAGAGTAAGTAATAGTGTATATCGATTAAAAAATTATCGCATCCATTAGCATAGCCAGTCAAGATAACCTCGCTTGGTTGGAGGATTCTACGTTTGTGTTGGAGGGACATGCTACCCGTTCCTATACAGTGGTGACCCCGATGTGGTTGGAAGCAGCCTTCAAAGAAGCATCGTGTTCACTCTCACAAAGATGAGTGATAATCAAGTATCAGCCAACCAGCAACTTCAGCTACAACAGGGATACTATTCGCAGGTACCAACCTGGTTACCCCTACGACCTCATCAGCGTCAAGGATAGCACATTGCATCTACACTCAACGTAATAAGCAGCAGCAGCAAGCCACTAAGCATTAAATAAGAGCCCCAATTCACACATACTTACCGTAGCACCACGCACCTCACGCACTCGACTCATTGGAATCAGCAAACTGCAGCCCCGACTCACTGGAACGGCACTCAGTTCCGTCTCACTGGAATTAGCAGTACTCAGTTCCAACTCACTGAAACTACTCACTCCTGGCACTGGGAGCTCTCTACAACAGAGCACATACATCTGACTTATTATATATTTACCGCAGGTTATGGAGGGGAGAAACGTGGCAACTTCTACATACAGTGCAACGAAAGCATGCTACAGCGCCATCTATCGAAGATACAAAGAGCTATGGATTAATTGCTTTTCCTGCATCGCGTTAAAGAAATTCTTGAGCTGATTGGCATATCTACAATTTCGCAACATCAATTGTTCAGCCGCCACTCGCCAGGCATGATCACTTCGCCTGGTCGAAGGAATCTCCCTTTGTGTTGGTGACATGATTACCATTTCCCCATAAATTATTGCACACTAGGTTTTGTCCGTATAAATAAATAAATAAATAAATATTCTAGACATCTAACACACAACGTCATCTAGTCCCAAGCTAAGCAGAGCTTGTGTTATGGGTACTAGACAACTGATATAAATACTTATAGACTATTTTTTTTGTAAATACACACATATTATACATAGAAAACACCCAAACTCCCAAAGGAATATTTGCAGATCATACAAACATTTGGTCCGACCCGGGAATCGAACCCGAGACCTCAAGCTTAGCAGTCGCATACGCTACCACTACGCCACCGAGGCAGTCTCAGTAATGAATGATATCTATTTATAATAACAAACATGAAACTCAAAAATATCATAAATTACGCGACATATTTTCCTTAATGTTTTTTTTTAAAGTGACTTCGAAGTGACTACTCGGCCTGATGGAAAGCTGCCGTATGGCGATCCACACTATAGCCGCCTAGTAGAAGATATTTCACGCCCCCTTTAAAGGAAAGGACTCGGGATCATAATAGGAGGGAAACACGTGCGCTGGTAGGTAGTATACCTCATAATTTTTACATGGTTTGTTAATGTAATGATCAACATGGTCTTGTGAGGAGTACCAATACCCTCGTAATTTATACGCTATGTTCATTTTAAATAAAAGTGCTATTGGTTTAACAACGAACATTTATTACTTAATATCACAATTTCACTGGGACTCAGTCAATAGTCACCAATACGAGAGCATTTATAAAAGTCGATGAACATGGATATCATAAAGACAACACTTTGTAACACTTATTGGAAGTTTCTGAAATTTATAATTTATAGCGTGTGCCTCTCAGCTTAGGCTTGATAAGATAACTCAGCATAACCTATTAATTCTTCACCACTGTGGTAACCTTTGAAGTCGCTGGAAAGTTGATGCTTATCTGCATGCTCGTAATCTCCCTGTTCGAAACTACCATTTTCCAGATGAGCAGCAAAATTTACGGTGTTATGCCTGTCGTCTTCAAGGACAAGACCATAGCCATGTTTTTGCTCAGTCTCAGGATGGATTAGCTTCAAGTTGGATTCAGACTTTCCTTTCTCAAGAGGGTTTTTCAGCAAATGGCTGTGTTCTTTTTTGACGTATACAGGGACAGGGTGGAAGTGCTCGAATTTGATCGACTGATGTGATTTAGCGTGCTCATGCTTTATTTGCTGGTGATGACTAGACTCATCGATAGGTTCGTGGTCATGTTTCCCCTCCGACTTTGGTTCGTCGTATATGACTCTCGGGTACGCCGCAACTACGACCAGGAATCCCAAGAAAATCTGTTGACAGAAAAAAAAATATCAAAAAAAAGAACCAAGTTGTGTGTACTGAACAAAACCACATATCACTAGTTGTATAAATTGACTTGTAATTTGTATTTAGGGGACTACCCTTATCATTTAGGGATATGTAAAATGGATGTCATCTAATTTAATTTTAATCAAAACCATAAGCCATATCCATAAGGAATTTAACACGTGCTGAATAAAATGAATAGTTAGACACTATGTATCACTTAAGTATATACACAATTACACACATGATACTTCATTGCTGCAACTGATGACTGATGCACCTTACTCCACGAGAGGGTAGTGGATAATGCTAGTATTTGTAATTTGTATCGCTTTTATACTCGTTTTCACGCAACCGACGATATGTTAGAATGCTATGTTTATACTCGTAGTTACGTGTACACAGACTAATGCCTTGTCAGTCGATCGGCGTCTCAATAAGAACAAAAGATAGAAGTTTCATGGTTACATGCATAGTATATTTTGCCATAATTATCACATAACATTTATGTAGTAGTAGGCGCTCATAGCCCAGTTGCACTCAGTGATTAGAAACAAATACCGAAGGTAAGCAATGACGGCGCGGTCAGTACCTGGATGGGTGACAGCTGGTGGTATGTTACCATGAGCGTCTCCGTAATTCGGAGGTCACGTTAAGCAGTCAGTCCCGGTTTTTATCACAGGATAACAGTCGTCAAGCTTAGTTGGAGGCCAACTAAAGCGGCTTAAAAACATCCAACGGCAAAGATTACGTAGCCACAACGTTGTCTTGTTAAACAACCCGCACTTGTCCAGCGTGGGCACATATGGCCTTAACCCTCTCCTGAGGAGACCTGAGCCCAGCAGTTGGACGTTATGGGTTGTTGATGATGATTGATCTAGTGTATACTTAAATCAATAGACAGGGTAGTGTTAAATTTGTACATGTTTTATAATCTATTGTAAGTTTGGTGATAGAATAAGAATACGGAGTGTCACCATCCTTAATAATCCCATGGGTGTCTTAAGATGTGACTAAGAGAGCAAATTAAGAAGGATAATATACATACCGACCTATGGACAGTAAAGTTTGGTAGTCCAAAACCTAATCTTTATGAAGAGGCTTATGTCTGAATCGGTTATTAAGCTCCTACTTAATTTCTTAGAATAATATTAATTAAATATAGCACAAATGAACGCTATGTTACACAAGACCGTTTAAATTTTTAACTATGTGAATGGATTGTTTATGATGAAATGTATTAATATTTAATCATTTTGATGTTATATAATTGTATTAGATAATGTATTTCCTCTAATATTATTTGTGACAACGGGCATTGACATAGTAAAAATGCATTATGTTAATATTAGTTTTAAATTTGTCTAATAGTTATATAATATCATGTTCGTTGACACTCGTAAAACTCTTCAATATCGAGCAATCTTTAAGCCTTTTTAATGTGATCCTGCCAAGAACATGAAACATAGCGCGAGCACTCGGATCCCATGAAGCTAACGTCTCGACCCCAAAACGGTTCAAAAATGTAATTACCTATTATATTTTGGTACTTACACCTTAGCTTGCTTCCATTAAACTTTTTCCCGCCGATTTTTTATTTTACATTTCCAATCTAGACTATATATACGTCATCCTGTATGTGTAATATTTTAGGAAATTGCTTTAAGTATTACACAGGATATTCAAAATCTAATCACATTTTTTTTATAAATTAGGCGCAATCTTTTCAGGATCATTGTGAAATAAAATAGGTTACCCTGGCCTAAACTAGCTTAAATTGATTTAGTCTCGGGTAAGGTTGACGTAATGAAGGATCTGTCACCTTTCAAGAAAACGGCGCTAGAATTGGACCAACTTAGTTTGTTAGATACCTACTCCTACACTTAGTTTGAATTTGGCAATCGAGATTATTAGATGAAGGATCAGATAGACTCAATTTTAATACTGATTGGATCCCTTATGTTTTATGATTGAATCTTCACGGAATACATGTAGGACAGTAGGTTTACACTAAATATAAACAGTATTTATTATCTTAGTTCAAGACAACAATTATTTTGGAATGTGTAAAGATGTTGTTGCCGAGTTAAATTACTCATGGGTCGACATCCTAAAATTATTTTAAAGTAACAAGGGCACAATGTAACCGATATAGGGCCTCATGTTTGACGTAGAACTATCTTTGTTAAAGGTTTTAGTAAAATGTCATACTCAAAAGAAAAAGGTTTTTTTTTAATACTTGAGCTATAAAAATGACTCTGCCCCGCCTGATGGGAAGCACTAGCAGAATCCAAGAGTGGTGGTCACCATCCTCAATGCAAGCAAGGACAGTGCAGCAAGGTGACCAATACTATGGCGGCCTAGTGAGATACTTTTTCACGCCCCGCTTAAAGGACCTGGGATCATAGTGGGAGGGAAAAAGGACGAGGAAGGAAAAGGAGGAAAAGGTCTGGAAAATATGTAAGTGTTAAAAATTTCTCTCTAACGATTGTATAGAAGGAACACGTTAAAAATATTAATCTTTCTTCTATAATCCCTAATTTATATGGCTAACATATAGTGGGTTGTCTCATTTTGAATTTTAATGCTTCGATTTATTAGTGCTATAAAGTCGTGAGGACCCAAAGCCAAGATCCTAACATTACACAACAATTTTACCGTATCAACACAGGCCTAACCTTCTTATTTATTGAAAACTTGTTTTTGTCGTAGCGACTAGGAAACTCAAGGATATCCACGACCGGGGCAAATCCTGGCAATAAAATGAGCCGTAAAACCTGTTGGCGACGTAACCAGGCCGTTTGGAAATTGATTGTGAGTCAAGGACGGCCAAGGTCACAGACCCACATTTTCTCTTTAAGATAATGCTGAGGGGTATAAAATATCATATTCTTGGTATCAAAGTCGATTCCATTAGGGGTCTTACGTGATTTCGGTTTTCGAGTATAATATTAAGGTTCCTTATATTACGTTATCGAGTTCTGGAAGCTTTGTGAGCTTTATGGTGGGCTTTAGACCCATGCACATCAATTTTAGATTACTCGACATATACATATACATATATTTTGTATTTTGATTAGAGTTTGGATTATTTTTATAATATTTTATAAACTTCTTTAGTCTTATGCTCCGTGAATATTGTAAACATTGTCAATATTACAATATATAAAGCGATATAAAAGAAATAAATCACAATTAAGTGGTTTTTGTCTCCCAACAAATAATCTGAAATATCTTCGGCTTATTCGCTTATATTGATAGTCTGTACGGAAGTATCCAAGACATCCCAAAATTGATGGCGCGTCAAGGACGGCCAAGGTCGACCACCCATTTCGTCACCCGATAACTCTGTAGACATAACTGTCACATTCAAGTGATCAATATCGATAAAGTTGGAACATTTATGTGTTTTTTTTTGCTTAAAGACTTTATGTTTTATACTATGGGCTTTTTGGTTAATTTGGTTCACTAATAGACTGTTAGATTATAAAAGGACAAGGCAAACTTCAGACATTAGAAAACTGAATAGGTACTTTTCACCAACCAAGTGAAGTCCCCCTGGTTACGGGTCCATTGAACGGCAGCAATGCCCTTGAGACTCTTAAATTTCACTGTTCCATACTTCAATCATAAACATCATCATTATCCAAACAATTCTTTAACTTTATATTATTAGAATAGGCAGATACATAGGTACCTACATATAGATTTAGTTTCAAAGTACCATTTAAAATAAAAATATTTGATAAATTTAGTTACGTCTTGAGACACCAGACATGAACGTTTGGTCGTTTGGTATACGCTAGATCAAATTAATCAAGATCCTGAAATGAAACAAGATACTGATGAAAATAGTCGTAAAAATCTTGCAAATTACAGAAAGGAATGCAATGAACCCAACAATTTATTATTTACGACACTTTTATAATCAACTAAAAATTCACTCATTTCCTTTAATAAGCGTTTTTATTATTCGGTTTATAGGGTAATCTAGTATTTAAAATTTAGGATGCTCATGAAGCGTCTATAACTTCATGTTTTTTTGTAGTCTACTGTCGCATTAGGCATGTGTCTTGCAGAGGAGAACTTCACAAACATATATGAAACAGACTTAAAGAACAAAATGGTGTTAATCTTCACTTTAGACCTTACACGGGTCAATTGGGAGTATACCGAAATTAGACCAATTCAGAGGGCTATATTAAGTGTATTTAATGACTGTTATCGAAATTGAGCAGATAAAAGGTACTTGAAAGTTCCATAAATGTAAAACCAATTCTCGATTAGTCGTTTGTTCTACTCTTGAAAGTTTTTCAATAAATGTTTGACACAAATTTTTCGTTTAAGGCTTAGCTACTCGTATTTCTAAAAGTTTCATCATGATATCTTTTGAGAAATAAATATATCTCTTTTTTTCTACTTACTTATAAACATTGCAAATGCTCTATCATCGGAACGCTAGCCAACAAATAATCGTCTCTTACATCTAGACAATAGACTTCTTAATTAGCACCAATAGAAATTCAAAGTACGGACATTTGGCGTTCCTTGAGGGAGACTTCAGCTCAGAAGTGGACGGCAATTGGTTGATTTATTTGTAGGCAAACGCTACTACTTATTTTAATTTCTCTTGATATGTTTAGAACTACTGCGAACTTTTCATTAAACACGATGTGAAATTGTATTAATAAATGAACATAGCTAAGCTTTTTTTGTATGCTCGTAAAATTAAGCTCATGAGATTATACATTTTTGAACTACTATTACTCATTATCATAATTTTTATGCCGATTTTATTTCTAAAACAATGTATATTTTTATTATGGTATATATACAGTATTGTACATCTGTTATATATAATGTATATGTATTTTAGAATTTAATAGCATTCTAAAATACCTTAAAACTATACCGTAAAGCTTGTGATACATGCACATCTATTCTATTCAATATTATTTAGTTATAAAGTCGTGAAAGTTACAGTCGACGGTGACGTTGACAAAACTCTGCAATTAATCAATGGGTTAACCACTCCTTACTAACACAGAGCTTATAAACCACTATGTAATATTACTTATAAACTGTCTACAGAAGCTTTACTTACAATTAGGGTACAACCGCTAAAGTAAAAATAAGTGTCTAAAACAGTGTGTTGCAGAAATTAAATATAATAATACAACCAAAAAGTGTGACTAGCGATAAACGTTTTTATATAAATCCTTCACATCAATTTAATCGGCCACAGCTACACGTAGGCCTCTTGAAGCTCATGACACTTGATTAGATATTCGGCTTCTCGCATCCAGGCTTTGCCAGCCACGTAGCTGTTCAAGCAGGACTGTGGACGTTCTACAGTATATTCGACAAGCCGCGGTTGTTGGTTTACAATAAAAGTTATTTACTAAACATTAAAATAATTTACACCATTATGTGGACTGTTCCAAAAATAGTTAGTGTAATGAAATAAACTTTTTGTTTTTTGTTTGTAACTCTTAAGTTACAATATGAAAAAAGTTTATTTACAATGCACTTATGCATTCGGGTGAACCAGCTTTCAAAACATTTAAAAAACGTGTCTCGCGGCCTCATCTGCAGTACTAAATTTTCGCCCACTAAGCATTTTTTTACCGTGGGATATAAAAAATCGTATGTAGCTAAATCTGAGCTGGACGGAGGATGGGGTAACATTTTTACCCCCGAAGTTGTCAAATAGTCCATAGTTCTAGCAGCTATATAAGCGGGCGCGTTATCTTCATAAAAAGAATGCTACGGACGACGCTCCTTGGGCGCTTGCTATCCAACTCTCTCCTCCTTCGAACTTTTCTAACATAAATTTACACCAATCAACACGATGGTATGTTTTACTCATCAGTGAGAGAATGAGGTATCCATCGCGAAGCAAGCTTCCTAACTTTAAGTTGTTCATGAAAGATGGTGGAAACTGCCTGTGATCCAATGTTTAGTTCAGCCTATATCTCTCGATGTGTAATATGTCTATTTTCTCACAGTAGCCACTCTACCTTGTTGATGTTTCCATAACTTACTGTAGTTGGTGGTCAGCCGGGTCTGGGGTCATCGTGCAAGTTCTCTTGACCACGTTTAAATTCACGAAACCGATAAGAATTGTTGCTAACGCAGGAGCAGAAGAAATCGAAAGAGATATATAAACGAATACCTTGAGACGTGATTTTTTTTAAATGTTGTAATCAACACAATCTAAATTATTATATATTCTATCCATGGTGGCCTGTAAGAGATTGCCTTAATATGGCCGCCACTTGTACTTGCCTACCTAGCTCTAAGTCCACACTGTAATATAAGCTTATAGTTAACATAAAGTTATAATTCCCTCTATTCCTAGCCTTAAATTCCCAAGATTAATTGGGGACGGCTACCAGTTCAACCAGTTTTACCTGGCATCGGACCTCCGCAACCTTGAGAGTGAACTGAATTCGAAAGTTGAACTACTTGTCAGCATATTTGAAGTCACTGACTTCCCGATAAGGATTGTCATAGATGTTCATGACAACCGGGTCCGATGGCTTAACGTGCTTTCCGAGGCACAGACGGGAAACACTGGCATTGCCCATACTCCTGCTGCATACGGCAGCTATTAAGAATTTCTTGTAAAAAAAAAACCAACAGCAATCCGACCTGAAAATCGAACCTGAGACCTCTTGATCGGCAGTCGCTCACACTAACCGCTAGTCTAACAAGGCCGTTAATAAAGTTATTATTATTTTACAAAATTTCAAACCGTCCATTATAATCACACTCGGTATTTTATATAAATTACCAATATTTACGTCATAACGTATTTTCTTGAATAATACAATTGAAGGTAATGATAATTTTATGGTATTTGGGAAGAAACAAAGAGAAACAGAAGGTTTATTAAAAGTTAAGTGGCTTTGTCATCCGTAGACACCTGTAACTCAAGAATTGCAAGTGCGCTACCAAGCGAGTATTAATCAGCATATTGTTATCTCCTAACTTTGAACTGATTTATGAAAATATAAACGTAATCCTGACTGAGATAAATTATTTTTGTCATTTACTATATTCGTTTAGCAAGCTGCCAGAATACCAAAAGTTTTTCGTAATTACTACCAGACTTAACAACATGTTTTCTATAACGCGTAAACCTCTATACAAGTCACTGAAGAAAACACAATATTTTTGTTAATATATTAACCAAGATTCTTGCTCGCAGTTTTTACCCAATATTTTTTTCTAAGGTCAGGAAACTCATATATCTTTCCCAGCATTAAGGATCTGACCGTAAAAGTTGGGTAACCTCAAAATTAATTAAGCCAAACAAACTACTATGGCTACATAGCAATAAAGTACTGGACTTATATTTTGTAAATACATTACAATTTTTACAGTCAATTTTCAGTTTATTACTATACTAATAAAGGTTATAACAAATTAAGATTTTACCTTCTATAAACGCAAAAGCCTCTTTCGTAAATTATTAGTCATATTTCAGAAAGGAATTACGAAAATGAATGATAAATAAATTTAAAATGAAAATTGCTTAACTCTATCTATACTGATCAGTACTTACTTACTTTTTGTTACTTAAATCACTAAGACGACGTTCAGATGATGAACGCTCATTGCGCGTTTTGTGAACGCCTTTTACAAATACATACATGTAATTTTATTCTAGGAGTACACATGCCAACGCGCGTTCAACGCTGCGTTTGAACCGTACAATTGTCAGTGCATGCTGGCGCCTCCTTTTAGTTCACTGGTTTTCTATGTAACTGTTCAGTTGAGTGCTCAATTTTCATGCAGAAAAATTAATGGGGATTGTTGATAATTGAGGCCGGCAACACACTTGTGACGCCTCTGATGTTGCGGGTGTCCATAGGCGTCGGTAATCGCTTACGATCAGGCGATACTTCTACTCGTTTGCCCCTATTAAAAAAAGCTAGTACCAGATAGGCACGATTGTTTTTAGATTGCTTTGGCTGCTTATAAAAATATAGCCTCTTGCCGTGAACCATTATACATATGGGGTTACACAATTCAAATTACATAGACGCTTCTATTGTCTTCTTGCTAGCCTTAATTATTCCCAAGTGTATTTGGGTCAGTTACTTTATTTATTTATTTATTTATTTATTTATTTATTTATTTATGGAAAACTTACAGCTAGATACATTGGGAATAAATACAAAACAGATCAGTCATCAGAAAGCCAATAACAAGTTTTCGCTTCTAGTGCCAGATTAAATAAAATATTGAAAAGCAAAAAACCAGACATAAATCAAAAATAAAAAACAATAAAAAACTCAAAAAGAAAAAATAAACCCACACAATACGCAAGCGCCAAACACACAATAAACGATTACTTAATCGTAAATTTAAGGAAATCATGTCTGCTCAAAAAATCTAAGACCTAGATGCCTTCTTGCCGAGGATACACTTATCAGAAAGGGATCAAAATCATGCTGTCTACATAGTTCATTAAAATTTCTGCTTGCGCGTACCAAGTAGCTGTTCTGTCTATAGTTTGTTTTAGCTACAGGAATGTGAATAGGGGGGTTAAATCGAAGTGACTTAGATGGTACATTAAAAGATATCTGCTCAAGCAAATCAGGACACTCAATGTTGTGGTTCATGTACTAGTTCAACCGGTTTCACCTGAATATTCCATAGACTATTTTTCTAAAGTTTCTGAGTTATGAGGTAGTTCATTAGCAATGTAAACAAGTTCTATTTGCTGATCGAATGTTCGCGTGACTAATATTATAGAATCGCTTTTTCTTTGCTTACTGAACTAACAATGATAGTAAATTGACGGAGCTGCATGCTTTTTGAAAACTAGAACAGACAGGCGAAGTCAGAAAAAATAACTATTTCGATTTCAAAAGAGATCATTCTACGAAATAATAAAAAAAAATTGTTCAATATTTTCTTGTAGTTTTTTTCTAATATTTCAATGGAATAAATTTATTATATTATTAGATAAAGTTTCGTAAAAAGAAATAATAATTGAGTGATAACAGATTTATTTCAAAAATGCCATGTCCTGATGGGCCTGAAATAACATGGTCTGACTTCGTCTCAGTGCAGGGCGCCTGCGATTGGCCGCCAGGATGATATAGGATGGAATCATCACATGCCGATCACTGGCTCCCCAGTTCCCGAAGAGGAGGATATACGAAGGGATTTTCCACCCGTCAACTAAAAAAAGTATTCGAAATACCAATCATTACACAAAAGCAATGACTCGCTCGTCTATCTCTAAATTACACAAATTAAAGATCTAGTTCGGTTTATTCCGTTGTTATTCAATCAACTAGAAACGAGCTAGAGATCAGTGTGCTGTGATTCCACTAAATACCATCCTGGCTTCTGATCTCAGGCACCCTGCACTGAGGACCCCTTACCATTTCCCCCCCTACCCCCCACACCAGTTATTTCAGCCCCTACCCGGTAACGTCATGTCTAATCAGACTCTACGCTGCCAATCATTATATATTGCGGCCAAACCCAACTAGTTTCATTAATAAGAAAATGTTATCTAAAACCCGATAACCTAAAAACTTTTGTCAATTCTTTTTAGGCTAGGTCACTCGGACCGGTTGTTGTCTTCTCTTTCGACTGAGATGATAATGACGATTTCACATTATGAGTTCATTGACAGGTTATTCATTTAAACCAGTTCATTAGTTAAGGTGCTATGGTGGAACTTACAGACGTACATACATATACTGTCAAAACGATGACCCCTCCTTTTGGTTTTTCGTAGTAGGAAAAGGATGAAAACGGAAGTACTAAACAATCAGGAGTGACTTCCTTTAATTATTAAAAAATATAAAAGAAAGATTTTGCAATAAGTTGATGTTTCTGAAAGTTACCTCATTATAAAGTTTTCTTAAAATGTCTCCAAAAATATGTTTTTTAGCTTAACATCGGCTTCTGAAAAGTTGTACAAATAGACCATCGTGTCTTTCATTACTAGCCTTTTAACGTATCGTCAAGCTTTTTTAAATTTAATCTCTCTTTTCATACTTACATCTCGTGATCTTTTTTATAATAATTTAACAAATTAGTTGTTTTAAATAAAGTACTTATCTACCTCAAAAAGAAAAAAAATACAGTAAACACTATACATATATCTCGTAGTTTATATACATTGTATTATAAATAAGAATATTAAATATAATAATTAAAATTAAGATTTTAATGAATCCGCCCGCGTGAATGTCGGATATTTCGTTAAACTTTTTTTGAGTATACAGCCTATGACACTCACAAATAATGTGGCTTACTATTGGTGAAAGAATTTTCTAAATCGGTTCAGTAAATCCAGAGATTAAACTTCACGACCTCACAAACTTATAATATTTTAAGTATACTAGCTGACCATGCAAAAGTTGTTGCCATGCCACAAATAAATACTTTGGGGCGGTCACCCTTATCACTTAGGAGTATGAAAAATAGATGTTGGCCGATTCTCAGACCTACCCTATATGCACACAAAATCTCATAAATATCAGTCCAGCCGTTTCGGAGGAGTTTGGTAACAGTGTTTGTTACCAAACTCAAACGACACGAGAATTTTAAATCTATACTAATATTATAAAGAAGTAAAGTTTGTGTGTTTGTTAAATTGTAGGGGGTAATCTCGGGATCTACTAAACCGATTTTAAAAATTCTTTCAGTGTTGGATAGTCCATTTATCGAGGAAGGCTATAGGCTATATATCATCACGGTAATACTAATAGGAGCGGAGCACCAATGAAGAATGTTTCAAAAACGGGGAAAATTTTCACGCTACGGGCAATTGAAGACGCAAACGAGGTTGCGTGGGTCAGCTAGTATTAGATAAAAGTAGATTTATATATTAGTTAGTTGCAGTAAATTCATCAACTACTCATTGTTGTTGTTCCGCCCGCGTGTATGTGGATTATCACGACAAATAGTAAGTTGCAATGAAACGTCATATAGGTAGGTATTTATTTTTTATAAATATTTAGATAGGAGTTTAAAAAAAGTATCTGGTAACAATCTATATTAAGTTCATATCAGTTAGTAAGTAGATCAAACATAATTTAACAATTACCTACAGAAACAACTTTTTTCTTAAGCTTTTTTTTTTATTTATTTTATTTATTTAAAAACTTTATGCACAAATGTACAATACCACAGGCATTCTCTACCAGTCTACCGTCGGGTGGTGCGGAAATGAATTAGAAGGTGCACTACACTTAACAATGTAACGATTGCTTTTGTTCAATTTATTCTTGTTGAAGTTATGATTTTTATGAATTTTTAGTTTATATATTTGAACATTGGGCCGGCTCGACCGGGACGGTACTACCCTGTCACAGAAGACCAACTTAAAATGACAGCATTCGTGCTGTCGTGGTTCGTTTGTGGGTGCGAGACAATCTACATTGTTGCATTGTCTGCATTCGCAATGGTATGGTTAACACTACTCTTGGATTCTGCTTATGTTTTCCATCAGGCTGAGTACAGTCACTTTGGCAGGACCATAAATATGTGTACGTTGTGAGGCGTGATAGCGTACCGCCCTGGGATGTACCTCAGTCATGGGGTACGGCAGAGGGGACTCCAGAAGCCGCCGATGTGTTCCTGGGTAGACCGGTCTGCCGGGAGTCCAACACCCGCCCTTCGTCTCCCCATGAAGGGTATGGTGCGAAAAGCATTACCCGCGTAAAAAAAAGGACCATAAATATAAAATATGAAATCTGCTACTTATGTACTTATCTATTTGTATAACTTTTGAAGCAAATTTGTAGTGGAAATGCCACTCACGACGTAAGCTCTATTTTTTTATTACCCCGAACGTTGGTTATAGTGTAATAGTAATGCTAGTACCTGGATTTGTAGGAAGACGCCCGCGCAAAATATTATATATGTATTAGCAAATTATTCCACTTATTATTTTTGTTGAAAACTTTTGTATTTCTTTTAGTAAGTTTACGTTTTTATATTGGAGAACGATACTAAAAGAGAATTTTATTTTAAAATAATATCTATTTTATACTCTCGATTGTCGGCACTTGATGGAACTTGTAAAAATACGATTTAGAATTAAACTCGCTGGTACTTATACCACTTTTTTAAGTAACTTTAATCCTGACCGGTTTCGCCGGCAGTACCCTTGAAATAGTGGAATAAGTAAAAAAAAAATAGAAGATAATCTATTATCATTACCACCAACAGTCGTCCTCTATTGAGAATAGGTCTCCACCAAGATTCTTCCGGGATTTAGTCGTTCGTGTGATGTACACATCCAACGCCTTCTTGCGACCTTTATCAGGTCGTCAGACCACCTGGTGGGGTTCTACCCTATTTTATAATTTAAATACCCGAAAGAATCCGTGTAAGAATCATCAAACATTAAGAATTCGGATAAATAGCATTTTTACTTGCCGATATTAACAGATAGGAATACGATTATGCGGCACATCGCTAGATTTTACACATCTTCTCCCTGTTAACGGACTGAAGTTATCTCTGTATACACGAATTTCATTCAAGAGTTTATAAAGCACTAGGTTTTTGCCCGCAGCTCCTCTCACGTGTATGTCAGTTATTGCTATAAAGAGTAGACTATTTCTTACCTCAATAATCAAAGAATTTCCATGCTAAATTTCGTTGTCATATAATACGACAAAACTTTTGAATTTATAATATTAGAATGGATTTTAGAATTCCAATAACTTTGAAATCACCTTTACTTGCGTAACTAAAATGGAAAAAAAAATTAAATGAAGATCCAATTTTGTTGAACTCGTTTAGTTTTTAATGAACAACTTATATTTATTAGTATTCAAATTAATTATTTTAGATACTGTCAATCTTAATCTCGATACAATTAGCTAATAATAACATGACATTAAAAACAACAGCTTTCTATTTTAACTTAAATAAAATCCTACATTTAATTATATCAACTAAGTAACAACTAATTGTTATGGTAAGGAATAACCATATTCCATGCCATAACAATTACTTTGGTGTGTTCTATGTATAACAATTGCCATTGAACAAACAGGAGCAGTAAAATCAATTATCCGGGTTTAATCCTCTCAGTAGAAATCTACATCTGGCGTCTGCTATTATGTATTATAGGGAGACGTTACAATAATGTATATATGTTTCAGTATTATCCAAGACTATTAACCAGTTTTACTGTTTATTTATACTAGTAAACTAAATACATACTCACTAGACTATATCGATAACTTTATTGTCTAGGTGCGCCCCGCGGTACTAATATTGTTAACTAATATTAGGTCTTTACCTATGAAATTGCCGTTTTGTATGCAATAAGTGAAAGTACCTACTTATTTTTTTAAACTTTTTATTTCTGTTATTCGAAGTAATCACCCATGCATCTTTGCCAACGCATTGGCAGTTTATTGATGCCCTTCTTGTAAAAATCAGCTGGACGGGAGGCAACAAACTCTTCAAAGGCATTTTGTACTGCCTCTCGGGAATTGAATTTTTTACCCACTAAAAAGTTGTCTAAATTTTGGAAAAAGTAATAGTCGGTAGGTGCAAGGTCTGGTGAGTATGGCGGATGAGGGAGAGCTTCCAACCCCAGCTCTTGCAGCTTGGATACTGTCTGTTGCGCAGTATGGGGTCGCGCGTTGTCGTGAATCAGCAGTGGGGACGACCGATTGACCAAAGCTAGTTGCAGATTAGCAAGCTTCTCCATCATTCTCTCCAGTTCTTCACAGTACACATCTGCATTAATGCTCATGCCGTTTTGTAAAAAGCTGTGGTGAATCACATCCGCACTAGACCACCAAACCGTGACCATCACCTTTTTATGAGTCATTTTTGGTTTAGGGCATTGCTTTGGTGCTGAACCAGGGTCTAACCAACTTGCTGAGCGCTTTCGATTGTCGAACAGAATCCATTTTTCGTCGCACGTAACTATTCGTTTCAAAATTCCTTCATTTCTTTGCCTGTTGAGCAGCGAAAGGCAGGTCTCGACGCGTACGTTGCGCTGGCGATCGTTAAGGTCGTGGGGCACCCATCTATCAAGCTTTTTTACCTTGCCAATTTGTCGCAAATGGATCAATATTGTTTTGATGCTTACATTAAAAGCTGCTGCTAGCTCAGCTGTAGATTGAGTTTCGTCAGCTTCCACAATCGCCTTTAATTCATTATTGTTAACCAAAGTCTCCGGACGACCACGAGCTTCATTTTTCAAGTCAAAATTTCCAGAACGTAACCGGGAAAACCAATAAAGGGTTGTGCGTTCGTTTGTACAGTTCTCTCCGTAAACGTTTTTGATGTTACGTGCCGTTTGTGTCGCGTTGTTACGTTGATCTTCTGTGCGAGGGTAGTACCGCCCCGGTTCATGCTGAAATCAACATGGCTCTACTACCTTGAAAAGTTTGTATGAAGAACCAAGATTGCGTAAGGTTTTCGTTTCGAAACTTCGCGAACGTTAACTAACTAATCAAGTACCTGTTTCAGGGTTTTTCAAAAATCAATTCTAAGGAGTAAAATGGGGTAACAAAGTGTTAAATGTAATATGGGTATCGTTTTTAAGATTTTTGGCAGCTGGTTACGAAAATGACATTGGTTTTAAACTTCAACACGGGAGACATGAACTATCATAATAATAAATTCGTAGTAGGTACAGGTCCACGTTCTTTACAAAAAGCATTGCTCTTTTTGTGCAGTCAGGTAAAGAAGTACACTAAATCCTAAATAATCACAAACAAACATAACAAACGTTCAAATCGCTATAAATATTGCTATAAAAATTCTCAGTAGCAAACACTCAAATTTGCTAGGTTAACTTGCTCACGAGTAATTACGCCCAAAAGTTTTGTGGTTTTGGCACCTAAATAATTGAAGAATATTGTCTATAAAGAAGTTTTGTAGAGTATTTTTTTGTATTTAAAGTGTTTGACATTCATTCATTCTCCCAAAATTAAATCTAACACGAGCGGAGCTTGTATTTTAATATGCATTGAGTGAAAAGCTCTTAATTTAAAATTAAAGACTTTTCTCTTTTATATATTTATATAGATGTAGTGACAGATTAAGGGTTCAGAGTTTCACCACTCCTGTTCATCCCATATTTTAAGAGCCGACGAAGAGAGCAGTTTGTTAATAAAGGCTGAAAATTTAGTTTTTTAGTTTTATGATTAAAATTCAAGTATAAACCTGATTTACTTTTAAAATAAATTTTTAGTTAAATAAACTTATTGTTAATATTAATAATAGGAGACGCATTATATCTATGAAGGATTTTGAAAACAACGAACAAAATGTTTATTAAAATATTTTAAATATAGTAAGTAAGCCCATGTATTTGTAAAATTATTTCTTATTGAGTCGTATGTCGTTATTTCAGAATAATTAATTAAATAGCTTAGACCTGAAAGAGTACAAACGAATTTATAAACTTATGTATGCATTTATTACTTTTTGAACATTACTTAACGTGCATCTACATGTCATACTAACATAAATATCAATTTAATTTTATGCAAGATTTCTTGAAGAATATAAGCATTCGATAAATCCGGACCTTCCAAAAGAGACAGTGATAAATTGACTGCAATATAAATTCAATCCATTTTGTCTTTTATAATTTTCCCGTATATTATTTCTCCTTATAATATCAGCTCAATCTCTAAGAAAATCACAAAGTATAAGAATTTGTGATGCCATACATTAGTGACATCGCAAATTCTGGCACGCCGTCAACTGGCATTTTCTTAGATTGCCCAACTATATAACTCGATAGAGCAAAAATATTTGGCCAATTGTTTAGAGAATGAAGACTTATAACATTTGAAGAATAGTTATATCTAAGCATAGGATTGATGGCCTATAGTTTAGTTCAGTGCAGTTTCATCCCGAACTTAATGTCCAGGTTACGTAGTGTCCCTTGCCAAAGCCAGGTAATAATTAATATTAGGCTTGGCCTAGCCTGACTACGTATTCTGATAAGTGTTGTGCCATTAGTACTCGGGCGCGATGCACCTCATAAGTAAAACCGAGAGTTAAAAAAATGTGTGCATCTTAAAATATTGAAACATGGAGTGAAACAGCGAGACATGTAAACAGACTAAATGATATATTAGTTATTAAAGCAGCAATAGCAAGACTGATTTGTGATTTAGACTGTTTTTAGCATTTATATAGATCTCGACTTAGCATACTCCAAGTTGGTTTCAGAGATCTATTTAAAGTATATTATCTACTTCTGTTATGATAAAAATTATAAAACTTTAATGAAGAATAAATGAAAAGATAAGAGTATAAAGAAATATTAATTAGCAGTCAATACAGTAAATATGTGACATTACTACAGTCTTGGCTTTAAACTCAACATTGACTGCACTAACGGCAGATTTCTTTTTTGTTTTTTCTTAAAAGCTTTAAGCTCGGTATACCCGTTCTTTGTTTCCTATGCGTCTATGCTATGTATATAGAGTACGTTCGCGACACTTAGTCTGGCGACAATCTTAAGAAAATGTAAAAAATATTTAAGATTGTACTAAATTCTCAGAATGTGAAACTGATAGAAAATATATATTTGGCCTAAGCTACTAATGTTCTTTTTACTCGTAGTTTCTATAATACAGTTATAAAACCACCTTTAAAAAGTTTGTTCTGTTCCATACTGAAGATTCTGACTGCTCATTATACGTAAGTATAAAAGTGCACCGACACGGAGCTCATGTCAAACTGATTTCGACATAAGCCACATAATGTTTCATCACCATTGTGTCCCTTTGTTGAGATGACTGACCTAAGTAATATGTTTAGATGTTTTCTATTCAACTTCTGAAGATTAGGTAGTATAAGTATTAGGTTTTTTTAGTTTCTTATTCAAACTAGCTTTACCTCTGCCCCGCTGCTTATGTCTACTCTTTATCTATATCCTGTCTCAAAAATCAAGGTCTCTCCATATTTGTTTTTATTAAAATTGGTGCAGCGGCTTAGCCGTGAAAGCGTGACAGACAGACAGATAGAGCTACTTTTGATTTCTAATTTTATAACATTAGTATGAATGATAAATGAATCTCAGTTTAAATGTGCAAATTAATGTCGAGTAAACTGTAAACACTCGCAATCTTTTCTATTCCTAAAGAACCGTGTTTTTCAAGAATAAATGCAATCGACGTTGTGATAGCAACTTTAGAGACTATCATTCACAACAGCCACTAAAAACTTTGTTTGCAAAGGAGCCAAAAGTATTTGTAAGAACCATTTGTCAGAAAAACACACTTTAAAATTCTCTTAAATTTTTAAGGAAATAAAATACCATTGGACAGAATCACTTAAGACTTACGACGTTGATATTCATCTGTATTTGATAAATTACAAAAACTTTAAAACGTAGGAATTTCATAAGTTTAAAATATAGCTGAAGTTAAATTACTTTATAGTATACTAGCTGAACCCCGCGGTGCTACCCGCGGTACGACAATAATCACAGGCAACGTCGCGAGGCGAAGCTAGTATCTTTATAAATTATTATATAGCCCGTAGCATGAAAATTTTCGCAAAATAAGTAACTTTTCTGGTTGATTTTTACACCTTGTGTCCGAAAAACCCAAATATCTTACGGAACCCTATTTTTTTCCAAAATAAAATATAGCCTATGACACTCAGCAATAATGTGCCTTTCTATGGGTGAAAGAATTTTTAAAATCGGTTTAGTAGATCCCGAGATTACCCCCTACAATTTAACAAACACACAAACTTTACTTCTTTATAATATTAGTATAGATATATCCTGTCGCATTCATCCACCCATTTGTAGAAAATAATCTTGTGGACGTGACTTGTATAAAAAGTATATGGAGCTTAGAAGCTGTTGTCTAAAAACTAACAGAAAATCATAGTTCGACAACAAGGAAAAATAGTTCAGAAACAGTGCGCTTGTATAACAAAAATATATTGTAATTTAATAAAACTGAAGACCTTTATTTGTTTGATTTAACACATTAATCTCTGGAGTCACTAGTCCAAATAAAAAAAGTACTGAATAGTACATTTATCGAGCAAGGCTATAGCTAAAATATCAAGTTTTTTTTTTTTTTAAACACAACTCCCGCATTAGGAATATACATCCTGTGTCGCGGGGGACTTTACAAACATACATGTAACGGACACAAAGAACACCCAGACTCAGGACTACATTTTGTGGATCACACAAAGTGATGTCCCACGTGGGATTTGAACCCACGGCACTTGGCGCAGTAACAAGCGGCGTAGTGACCGCTGAACCACTAGGCCAACTGTGCAGTCAAGCTACGAGTACAATGAATAAAAGCCGAGTGAAAAAGGTTCCAATTACGCGGAAAGTAATTCTCTCTTTTCTTTAACTAGTCTGCTACTGCACTAATTAATAGACATTTCTAAACAATTAATTAGAACTGTTACACAGTTGTGACCACGGTTGTGACTATTAAAAAAGAGCCACGCTTAATTCAGTACGAACCACTCTTGAATTCTGCTTAATCTGCTTCCACCAGGCAGAGTAGAGTCACTTTGGTAGGCCCATACATAAAAAAAAGTCTCAACATTTGTTAGAATTCAGCACATGTTAAATGTAAAACATAGTGTATTGCTGTCTACTGTTGGACATAGGTCTCGCCAATTCTTTCAGACTTGGAATTGAATGATTACAATTTACTGAACTGATGCTATGTGAAAATCCTGATGCTTGTCACATATTCGTTTCTAATGTATTTCTGATTCGAACTACTATTATAATCAGTAACTAATAAGTAACAAATAAATTTCTGTAAGTCAATAATAAAGTGTCTGTGATATTTTACGAACAGAAATAAAACACATTCCAAGAGCCAATAAAGAGTTTAAATCGTTTTGTTTGTGCCACTTGCTTCGCCAATACGTCTTTGTGGAGGCAATAAAATGTATCAAATTATTAATCTTTTATATAGAGAACCGTGAACATATTTTATTTCTTTCAATATTTATGTAAAGTTTTTCACAAGAAAGTTAGTCATAAACCCAAACTTTAAGAAGTTTTATGTTTTGAATGTACATTGTAACTGATAACGGTTTACAATATACTCGTACATATTTTTCATGTGGATTGTCGATTCTTCAATATTCAGACATATGACTTAATTATAAACTTCTATAACATTCTAGATACTTGTGGGTAATGGTTTGTAAGCCAAACTTCTCTTGCGAATATTAACTATCGTAACAGTTTTCAAGTATTTTTGAACGATTAACTAAAAATAAAATTCTCATTGATGCATATTCAAATGGCTAACTTTTTTTGTTTGTACCTTATAATGCTCTCCTAGCCGATAACGGCAATGGCGGCCTGTCTCAACAGAGACAAGCCGACTACCCAGGAGATATTAAAGTGCACAAGTGTATGCGCAAACACAGGTGCACTCTCTGTTCCCTCTTTCTCATAATCCGATGAGACGGTTAACCGACACTATCGAGAAGAGAATCAGGCGTAGGACCGACTGCTTTACGTGCCCTCCGAGGCACGGGGGTTCAGACCGTTATTGATCTTAAACGTTAAGTTAGTTTTTAAGCAGTCGCCACTGTAACAATATATTATGTAATGTCACATACATTGAGCGATAGACATTCGTTAACAGCTGTCATAGTTTTATTTAAGGATTACAAAAGAAAAAATAATGAAATACTTATATTTATACGTTTAATTTTGTATAATATGCTGGGTAAGGAATATCATAAAAATCGGAGAGGGTTTAAGAGTGTAGTAATTCGAAGACGCTAACGTGGCGATTAGAAAGACAACACCAAGTCTGGGAAAATTCAATTTCACACATTAAACATTTTGTTCACTGGTAAAAAACATTTACTAACCATCATTGAAAAGGATAGTGTTAGTACAATCAAACTTTTATTGTGCAAGTGCTAACCAACACTGGACGTAATAATACCTACTTGTAACAACGACAAAGGACCAAGGATATCTTTATTCCTTGCATAGCGGACAGTATTGTAATGATATAGCCTGGGGCCCGGATATCTCGGTCCTCGTAAGGGCACAGGGTCAAATGAAGGTCAACCTTGTTACGTACATTGAACTTTTTGTAGAACAAATTTGAGTATTAGACACTTCGGTTACATATTATGAAGTGGGATCGCTTGATAAGGGTTTGTTTGGGGAGATTGGCTTATATCAAAATTTACTTCCTACTCTGGAATTATAAGTATAATCTCATTTTAATCGTTGAGTCTTGTAAAATTCTCATATAATGTGGTAAATTGCATTTATTTACGACTTATTTTGGTAAATGAGGATTTCTTTTAAATATTAAACTAAAGGTTCAAAGTTTTTATGCTACATTTATTCGCATTCGTAATGATTTTTAGATTATTTACGTCTTGTTAGTATTTTTCATGAGTTCGTAGTTTCTCTAAATTATCTAATTTCGTAGTCTTTTTCGCATTTATAACGTCATATAATGTCGTAAATTATACACTCATTTGCAAAAAAAACGGGCGGTTTCGATTTTCTTCCTGGCTGAAAAAAATAAAATACCAAAAAGGTTTTAATCATTTGAACATGTTACTGGCCAGTTATAAAAGTGCCATAATGTTTATAAGAGTACATTCCAAATTCAAATTTTTGACTGAGCCTGGTTTTCAAAGAAAACAACTTTTAACTACATTTTGTGGCGCGAATTCCCTATAGTTAATATCGACTCTAATTAACTTTTTGTCAATTTTTATTAAATTATCTGATGTCCTTGACATTTAAAAGTATTGTTATTGCTGTTTAGCAATCTCGAAAATGGTAGATAAAGTGATAAAAGCGAGCAAAATTATTGCGCTGCTTGAAGAAGGTTGCAGCTAATGCTTCGTGGCTCAGAGGCTAAATGTGAGTTGGTCGACAGTTCAAAGGACCTGGCAGCGCTATCAAGAGACCGGTTCCGTCAAGAGAAGGCCTGGTTCTGGCAGAAAGACATGTACCGAACCACGGGATGATCGTTTTCTAGTTAGTCAAGCGTTGAGAAATCGCAAATCTTCTTATGTGAACCTCAAGAACAGCCTCGAAGAAGTAAGAAATGTGCAAATTAGTCTATGGACGGTCAGGAGGAGGCTTCTCGCTGCTAATATTCACAGTCATCGCCCGGCACGCGGCCCTAAATTACTCCGTGGACATCGAGTTGCCAGGCTTAGCTTCGCTCGAAATTGTGTGTCATGGACTCATGAAGACTGGGATAAGATATTGTTCTCCGATGAAGCCAGGATATCTCTGCATGGTGAAGACCGACGTCGGCGAGTGCTACGTAGACGAGAAGAACGCTTTGCAGAGGCATGTTTTGAAGAAATCACACCTTATGGAGGGGGCTCTGTTATGTTTTGGGCAGAAATAAATTCCATGGATCGTACGGAGTTAGTCTTCATCGAAATCGGTACACTGACTGGACACCGATACATAACGGAAGTTCTAATTCCTTATGCACAACCCGCTTTAACCGCTCTTGGCGAAAACTCATTTTTTATGGACGACAACGCTCGCGCCCACCGGTCTGGCGATGTGGAAGCGTATATGCTAGAAGTCAGAATTCGTCGTTTGGACTGGCCAGCTAGAAGTCCGGACCTCAATCCCATAGAGCATGTCTGGGACGTTCTGAAGCGACGAGTGAGATCAGTGCAGCCGGCTCCGCAGACCATCAGAGAGCTAAAGAATGTGATTACCGCGGAGTGGGAACGTATTCCCAAGAAACCATAAAAGATATACTCGCTAGCATGCCCAGACGAATGCAAGCCGTGATTTCAGCAAGAGGGGGTCACACTAAATACTAAACTTTTATCTGCTTTTAATGTATTCAAGAAAAACAAAGAAATTAACGCGTTTCATTTTTATTTAGCGAGCAAGTACAATATTGGTGTTTTGAGCTTAAACATTATTTCTCAATAATTTAATCAAAATTTTATGATAAAACTGATGATACCTATTCCTTCCTAATTAATTTATGAAATTCTGAGGATAACAATACCTAAAATTGTCAAACAAACTAATAGTAACTATAAAATAGTTCTTTGCTTAAGTGCCCGTTTTTTTTGCAAAAGAGTGTATTAGTTTACTACTTATTTTGGTAAGTAAGGAGTTCTTTTAAATATTAAACCAAGGGTTCAAAGTTTAATGCTATAATTTACATTATTTACATCTTGTTAGTTTTTTTCATGGGTTCTCCAATGTTATCGAATTCCATAGTCTTTACCGCGTTTATAATGTTCGTATTTTATTTAAACGCAAAAGGGGAAACAAATTGCGTAATATTACTTATCGCTTTTCTCAAGGTTATCATTTTGTATTAATTCGTGAATGAAATTCATCATACAGAAAAAATCTATGAGATGAGCTTACGTTCTTACTCTGTATAAGTAAAAAATGAATAGAAAATTGAAATTGGTGCTGGATAATATAAGAACCTAAGAAAAACAAATTATATACAAGTTTATTTTTGGGCGAGACGCTATTTGCGTTCGGAGTACCAATAACGGTATTTCTATTACTGTTGACATCAATATGAAATCTGAGAGTACAGCTCCAACTTATAAGTATGAATATATTGAAAGAAAATATTTTCTTAGGTAGCAGCGAATTAATACGTAACTTCAATTAGATTCTGATAGTACTTTGGATACATTTTTTTATAGAAGCTGTCAAATGGATTTCTTCACTTAGATAGCTCGCTGAAAAATGATTTTATTAGATGAACTAATAATGACAATGAGCCAGAGGACATTCATTCAGTTTTCAGTTGGTGTGATAATATCTATGTGTGTGTAACATTTAGTTGTAACATCTAAATTGAATAATTAATTAATTTGCATTTGAATTTTTATCAGTAGCCCAACTTAAGTATCCAAGAATTGTGTTTGAGATGTTATAAACCCTACTAATATTATAAACGCGAAAGTTTATGAGTATGTAAGTGAGTATGTTCGTTGCTCTTTCACGCAGAAACTACTGAATGGATTTTCATGAGGTTCAGCCAGTATATTATAAAAGTATTGTAGCCAGTACATTATATTAGGTATGCTGCTTGCCACATTTGTATTACTATTATTATTTTAATATTAATTCATCACTAACACGGGCACTAAAACAGAAGAATTTCAGGGCTGAAACCATGCATTTACTTTATTTTTACAATAACGAAAACACTTTTATTAGAATCATTATTGTAATTGAAATTTATACCTTTCAACTTCTGTAACTAAAGAGAAAATACTAAACACCGAGTCAAAATAATGTCTGCATAATTTTTGAAATTGGCATTCGAAAAGGACAGATATTTCTATCGATAGAGTCATCTTGAATAGGATTCCGTTAACAATCTCCATTGACATTTCTGTTCCAATATCGTTACTTTCAATCGTTTGTATCTCGCTCCCAATGGATCCCATTGCTGTTTGATGTATTTATGAGGAAATTATCTTTTTTCCTCCGTGAAACTTTCATAAACAGAAATCGGACTAGATATGAAGTACGTATTTGCTATGGGTATTATCATGTACTTTAGTATTTTATTGTGTCGTATTTCTTGGCTTAAATGTAGACGTCTATATTTACACAGATGCCAATCCTATACGAAATTGGACACGTAAATGTGACTTCTATACAAATTGCAAATCACTTTTCAGTTTGTTATTACTAGTTTCATGTGATGCAAGCAAAAGCTGATTTTATTTCTACTTCCGACGATTTATTGAAGTAAAAGTCTTGAGAGAGTAGGATTGAAGGGATACTGTAGAATATTAAAAGTAAAGCAAATTACCACTCATTTCTGGCCAAATATCACCCTCACGCTTTAATAGAATAATGTATCCCATTACCCACAGAACATTCGAAAGATTGTTGCTTATAAGAAAGATTAAAGAGGAAAATTCAGAGGCTAATGCCCACTAAATAGTGGATTTTCACATACGCCAAAATCCAGAACGAAGGTTCAGGAATAAAGATAGTAAAACAAGGTGAAAGAGGTATTTTTTTCCAAGAATATCTTTTCAAGAAGTGCAAAATCCGTCAAAGAATCACTTTTACACATCTTTGTATGATTTGACTTTTATTTTTTTTTCAACTGAAGAAATGAGAATTAGACAATTTTTTCTTGGCTTTGATGAACCATTCCGTTGAACTATTGCCCAAAGCCATATATCTATCTATAGATAGATTCTGTTCAACCGATAAAAGGATTCATTGATGTTTGTATTCGTTTTCGGGATTTCATTTTGTATCTCAATTACAAAGACTTATTTGTTTGATGGAGCAGAGGCAATAAAGCCGTCTGATTTATTCCTTTTTCCTTCATGTTAATAGAATTAAATTAAAGTAAGTAGATTTTATTAGGAGTGTTAAGATCAAATATATTTCATGGAAATTATAATAATAATAATAACTTCATTCAAAAACAGGAAGGTTGTAGCATAGGATTTTAAAACATTGTCAATTTTACATTTATTTGCAGATAGATACAATCTTGTGGGTGAAGTTCTGTCACCCTTGGTAGGTTAGGTAGTAACCTGTGGTAAGGGATAACAGTTCCTTTCCCTCTGGGCATACAATGAACTGGGTTGCTAGTTATATTATTTAGTGATGTTAAATAGCAATTTAGCGCGTGTGTGTGTGTGAATGTATGTGTTTGAGTAATATTAAACAAATGTGTTGTTATGTATTCTGGCAATTAAAATTATTAATTATTTTTATATTATATATATATATAGTATAAAATAAAGCAGTTATTTGTTCTCTTAAGCGTAGATCTTTAGATCTAACGAGAGATTTAAGAGTAAGGTATATTATGTATATACTAAAATGCCCCAGTGGCGAGGTAGTAACGTATGTGATTGCTGTGCTTGAGGTCGTGGGTTCAATGCAAATGTTTGTATGTTCTGCAAATATTTGTTTCGAAGCTTGTGTATTGTGTAGTATGTATGTATTTAAAAAATATAAAAGCTTGGAAGCAGGTCGCGTAATGTGTTAGATGTCTAATATATTTATTATGTATTTATTACTATAGAAGAGCAAATCCGAAAATCATTTCAAAGTTTTCTGTGCGAAATCGGGGCAGTTAGGTAGCAGAATATAAATGTATAACATTATTTTATTTCATTCATCAAAATACTTGAAAAATTATTTTCTCATTCACATGTAAGTTTAATTAAACATGTAAGTTACACAGTTTTTATATATAATTTAGCATGTAGGTCATTGTAGGTATACCAGGGAAAATAAATAGTCCTGGATTCATGGTCTATTTTTACCTCAAGCATCAAGCAAGCCTAACTTTTTCTCTCACAAAAATTCTCGATTGTGGTGGCTAATAGAGGTAGCAAGGACTTGAATATTTAAATTTAAATAAATAAATATTCCGGACATCTAACACACAACGCCATTTAGTCTCAAGCTAAGCAGAGCTTGTGTTATGGGTACTAGAAAACTGATATAAATACTTATATACTTTTTTTTTGTAAATACATACATATTATACTTAGAAAACACCCAAACTCCGAAAGAAATATTTTCAGATCATACAAGCATTTGGTCCGACCCGGGAATCGAACCCCAGACCTCAGGCTTAGCAGTCGCATACGCTACCACTACGCCACCGAGGCAGTCTAAACTAAACTATTTTTAAAAAACTAAAACTTACTGTAAGTTTTTTTGTTAAATGTTAAGAAAATTACACAAATTACAATGAGTTCCCTATTTTCAAAATATAGCAATGACGAAGTCATCAAAAATTATTACTAACTTGCTGACTTTTACTGTTGAACTTAGTCTCTCCTTAGCACAAAAGTTTTAAGAGTATGGTATTGATTTACAAGCCTCCTCAGCTTAAGCGGGCCGATGACTCTTTCAATATCTTGTACAACTTGTTTTTAATCAGGATTTAATAGGAAACAAAAATGTTCACTTAAATAAATCAGACCTTATTCAAAACATCTAAAGGAAACTAATTTACATCCAGCGTTTATATATTTTTTCATTATCTTCAAGAAATTTATTCAAAATAATGAAAGGTCTTTATAGCGTAGGTACTATTGAACGGACCCTCTTCAGAGCTTCAGCAGACATTTGTTTAACCTTTTGCACATATATACGTACATAATACTCGATTTTATTAATTAATTTTAAGTGTTTATTTTTGAAATATAGCTTAATAACAAAATGGTTTTAAAATAAATGTTAAAAAATACATATATAATGTTGGGACCACACATCGGCAAAGCACTTGTCACTTAAGTTGCAGATGACCATTGCGTGAACTGTTTGCTTGTTTAAAGGTATAATTATCTAAACCAATATTATTAATATGAACGAGTAGATTTCTGTTTATTTGTTAGTTTGTAACGATATGACTCAAAAAGTATTTAACCGATTCGAAAAAATTTTCACCATTATAAAATTAAATAATCACCGAGTACATAAATATTACATTTACAGACAAGGTAGGAATCCATATTAAAATTTTGATAACGTAGCCCAAGGAGTAAAAAAAATATTCATAATACCCTATATCGCCCTGCGGATAGTATTGAAGGTTTGTCAAAGTGGTATAAATATCAAAGGAAAAATAATGTGCCAATAAATGGACCAATCCAAAAAAAAAAACAACTATATCAAAGGTGAGGCATTAATGCACCTTATGCAAAATGTAATGCAGGATGTGTTAATAAATTAATAAAAATAAACAAATGAAAATTATCTTTTAAAATTCTATTGTTTTATCAAGCTCCAACATGAAGTGTGAAGAGTGTTGGGTAAGAGTTTTACGTGTAAATCTATGTATCTGTGTGTATATCTGTGGGTTCTTGCGGTATCATAGCTCCCAAACGGAAGATTTTGATTATTCGTTGTCAAAAATAGTTTTGGTCGAGTGTTCTAAGTTTAGAAAGTTTGCTAAAGGCATTTTATAAATTATAATTATTTGGTTAAATACCTATATCATCAAATCAAAACATCAGTAGTCATAATACATGAATAGTGGTTAACATAATCATTGCGACTGCAGACAATACTATAATGAAGCATAGTGACCCACACTACGGAGGCCTATTGAAATCCTTCTGTATCATCATTTTCATTCTATGAAAATAGCACACATATTTAATCAAAGTTAATGCAATATAAGATCAATAAAAGCCGTACCGTGTCTACACCACGAACATAAAATTATTAAGGCACTTATAATCAAAATTTGTATTTGAAGTCAAACGACAATTGAAAGTTATAATGTAATTAAGTGTCCTAATAAAATTACCAACTAAATGACTTGGAACCACTCCTTATAATCTCGTCTGACCTAACAAATTCAGTTCTAATTATCCAATTTAGGTTATTTTATGGCTTAGAAGTAATTAGAGGGCTATTCTGATTGTCATGTGCTGTAATGGATGTAACGAAGTTTAAATGGACTACTCTGTAGTTTAATGTATATCTATACATTAATTAAGGAATATAGAAATATCTACTGCCTATTACGCGAAAAAAATTTATCGTGACCTGTACATTTATCAGATGTGCAAAACTAATTGTTTAATTGAAAAATCTTCCGCAATACGCCATCACGTTGTCGGTGAACTAACTTTGGGTGACTATGGCACAACTTTAGATCGCGCTTTAGAATTTCAAATTAACTATTTACATGTATTCGACATTTGGGATGTGAACGTGATGGGTAATCGTGTCAACAGTGAGATGCATTGAAGATACAGTTAGGCTACGATTGAGAAGATCATCGAATTGGAGTAGCTTACATTTCATTTTCTTAAATAATTTATAAAATTAAACGAATCTTTAAAATATTTTCCAAACATCGAAGAGTTATATTGTACTAAATGATTATTATAATATAATATACTTAATCCTTGATTAAATTTGATTTTGAAAATAATTTTGGTTTGGGCAATCTATAAGTAAGTTATAATACTACAAAATATTACACTACAGCAATTGTAATAAAATATGTGTGTGTGGTCAGATACACAATATAAATTTAACACAAAATAAAGTGGCATTTCCAGATTTAAGATATTCTATAAGAGTCAGGATATTCTACTATTTGTTACGATTTAAAGTGTTTGTTCTGACTTTTATATAAAACAAATCATGTCAGCCTATTCAGTATTCAACTCACGTTAACAATATGTTTTACGAGATCAAGATACTTTCTTATATTTTGTTCCCATATTCAAACAGTTAAAAGTGACCATTGTAATCTAAAACTTTCGCTTATGTCATAAATCTAGAAACACACAAACCAGGAGTAAATCATAAATTATGGACTTATTGCTATGACAGAACAAACAGCAGTCACGTTTTCAAAGGCCTAAGAGTCTCTCTTTATAAAAGAGATCGTAATTGTTAAAATCCGGTCTCAATAATCACCTAAAATATGAAAATAAAAAGTATAAAAAAATTTGATTAAATGAGCCAAGCAATATTGAATGTTACGCTTTATCCAAGAACAAAATATTTCAACATTTCAAAACCAAGCCGTTACAAATTGGAATAGAATATTACAATATGCTAAATGGTTTCATAAATTCTTTTTTTAAAACAATCTGTATACATTTTGACTTGATTTTTAAAAATAAAAAATATATTTTCTTAGCCCACACTAAAGAGAATCCGATGGAGACGTCACATCTGTCGCTTCAAAAAAAGTAAAATAAAAACTTTATATTTTATTTACGAATTATGAATTTACATTCGTAATTGTTTGACAGTTTCTAGACGCCTTTAGTCGCAGACATCGCCATCTAGTGAACGCTAAAGTGAAATTTATAAATGCTATTAAAGCTTGTAACCGTATAAAGAAATTAAAAATTCCTTGATATAGTAAATAATGTTTTAAAAAAGAAATATTCAGAGCATTGAATGCAAACAAATTCAAGGATTAACTTACACAAAATTTGAAGTGTAATTTCAATTCATAGTTTCAAAAGTCGCTGCTTTAACTGTAATAAAATGTTGTTCGGAGTTCTTTATAATAGTAATTTATTGTCATTGACTGTCTTAGGCATAAGACGATTACAGTTAGGACATAAAATATATCTTAGGTTACTCAGGTCATAAGTGGTTTCAAAAGCTTGCAGTTAACAGTTACCGTTTTTAGTAAATGAAACGTAATGTCATATATTATTACCAGTACGACTATTTGTTTCAATTGATTATTATTATACTACAGTAGTAGTATAGAAGTCAGTGTACAGCGTGACTGACTGCACGACGAATTCGTGTAGTTGTGTAGTTATAGTTCTCTGCGACACTACTATTTGCTGTAAGTACTACAAATACCTTCCGATATTGTCCAAAACAATATCGGTAATACCAACCACCTACACTGGTGAGAATTTTATTACAGAAAAAGTACTTTTGTATTTCAGATTTTTATATTCAGACATTATTCTAGTTACGGTTATCTAGTTTGTGTTATTAGTATGTTTTTGATCAATGTTTATATCTGATTTTTTTTATTTAGATAGACATTTTTTGTACAGAGGCTATCAACGTACAATGGAGGTTTCGATGTTACTTTTCATATAGACAGTTTTCTAATTCAAAGATAGAACGGCCATAGGACCATACAATAATTAAATATGTTAATATATTCTGTTGCAATTTACTTTTAATTAGCTGCAGTCCTTCAACAAAAATTAACTTCTTGATATTTAACACCAGTTTTTGGCCACTGCTAAGCCCGCATGTATTTTGTTTAGGGTGAGAAAAAATAGCCTATATTGCTCTCTGATAATACAGATAATGTAGCTAGCTATCAATTGGTAAAATATTGTTTAAAATCAGTTTTGGGTTTGAGACATAAAAGCGTAATAAGAAATAAAAAAAAACTCTAATTCGGATTTATAATGTTAGGTATGATTGTTTCCTAAAGATATTTTTTTTTTTTTTATATTGAATAGTTGGCAAACGAGCAGACGTATCACCTGATGGTAAGCGATTACCGCCGCCCATGGACACTCGCAACATCAAAGGCGTCACAAGTGCGTTGCCGACCTTTGGGGATGGGAAAGGGGATGATGGGAGGGGTTGGGGTATGGGCCTCTGGTATCCTCACTCACTCGGTGAAACACAGCGCAAACGCTATTTCACACCGGTTTTCTGTGAGGCCGTGGTATCACTCCGGTCGAGCTGACCCATTCATGCCGAAGCATAGCTCTCCCACGGCAAAATAAAAATTTAGATATAAGGTTGGAAGTCGGGTTTTCGGTAACCTCTCTCTCGGTGTAGTAGTGCCAGTGCCACCTGTGCACCGTAACTAAGGGTTTTCAGAACTTAGAGATCGTTATGAAGAGTTATCACTTTATACAATGATTTATTTCATTTCTGAAATTTTCTCGAAGTTGTAATGTATTTTCATTATGATCATGGTTTTCTCTGCATCTGCATTATCTACATATAATACTGAAAGAAACATTTAATTGACATATGGTGACATTCTTTTTCAGTATTATCTACTTTTACTACACATTGCAAAGCCACATCACTATGTATAAAACACAAAACAATGTATGTATCATCACAAAAGGGGTATGTTTCACAAAATCCGTTACAATATCGTCATTCATAATAGCGAATAACTATGGCATCGCTCCAAAACTTGCTAGCATTGTATGACAGCAATTTATCTTTCACTGAGAAAATACAAGCTTTTCCATACATGTGTTGTGAAATATATTTTATAATTTAAGTCATCTGAACTAATTTATGAAGTAGACTGTTAAGAGCAACTGTATATTTTAAATATATAGGCACAGCATCCTGGTATGTAATATTGAGTATTTTAGCATAACTGAGTTTGAGTAGGCATCTGTACAAGCTTTCTACACTAATGATTTCAATTGTTACAACTCTTATTTGATACCAGATTTATTTATTACATTATTAGTCGCCATTTGATAATATTATGAATATACGCTAATAATAATAACAGGAATAATAACGAAACAAAATAACAAAACTCACTCATATCTTAAAAGGATCGATATTCACATAATTTGTCACCATTTTACCTTCATTTTAGTTTAAGTATGTAAGCTTCTTAAGGTCAACGACTTTGCGTTCAGTGGTGCAGCACCGACTTGCATTCCGTGCTAGTAAGCTTGCGAAGTAAGTGCGCATATAAATATTAATGAGTGAGTACTTGCGACGTGAATATGTGGACCACGCGGGGAGGAATACTGTTTCAATGTGAATGGAAAGAAAAATACTTTTAGTCTCTAAGTAAGTTCAGTCTACAATGGTACATAGAATAAGAACATGTTCTTATTTCTGTTCCATACCAAAAGCTTTGCTTTTAGAGAATTCTTAGGAAATTATCCTTTTTTTTTTTTTTTTTTTAACGTGTGGTAACCCCCTCGGGCCGTCACCCCACCGGGGTTTGCGGCGGGGCGGTGTGTCGGAATCGAACCGACTAAAACCACAGGGTGTGCCAACTCTGCGCCTGAGAAGGGAGGGGTCCGGGAACTGCAGTTATTAACACGACCGGACTCCTCCCAGCGCCTGCCCGCACTGAAGCGGGCACCGTCTGCTGTTGACTATCTCTATTTAGGCGACGCACGGCACACGCGTACGTTGCCTCCTCGCGGTTGGCCTGTATTGCGGATGAAGGGGAAATCCCATCCCGTCCATCAGCGGCTACACTCGCTGGTAGGCGCGCCTCCGCCGCCCGGTTCGCCGTTCGGACGGTTCGGACAAAATCAGTGGAAAAGCGACTTAGTAAATAAAAAAAAATGACACTACACTTATTACTTTATCTAGAAGTAATTTTGACATAAATCATTTTATAAAAAATGTTTACACAAAAGAGCGCAATTATAGGCCTATAAAGAGAGGATAAAGTTGGAAAAAACATGATTTACGTTGGCGTAGTGGTAGCGTATACGACTGCTAAGCTTGAGGTCTCGGGTTCAAATCCTGGGTCGGACCAAATGTTTGTGGAATCTACAAATATTTGTTTCGGAGTTTGGGTGTTTTCTATGTATAATATGTATGTATTTACAAAAAAAAAAAAAGTATATATGTATTCATATCAGTTGTCTAGTACCCATAACACAAGCTCTGCTTAGCTTGGGACTAGATGGCGTTGTGTGTTAGATATCCGTAAAATATTTATTTATTATTTATTATTTATTTATATATTTCTTATAATATATATTCATTATAATATAGTAAGCTATAATAAGTTATAAGTTATAATATAACAAGACCATTAATGTGTGCCTATGCGTATAAGATCCTAAGATAAGATAACATATATAGAATACAAGATATAGAAAGAAAGAAATGTTAAAAAAACAGAATCATTTTTATCGATGTTCGTAACTTGAGACACTCTGTCATAATGTTTATGTAATAACAAAAATAAACCAAAGCATAACATCAATATTAATAATTTATCGCTTCTGAATACAGTTTACTTTGTATGGAAAACAAGTCAATCAGTCTATCTTGTCGGAAATGTAAACTTCTTGTCGAAGAAGTTCAAAAGAGGTTGTAATCAGACATTTAATTGAAAACCGTAAAAGCTAACTGCTATTATTAAAATTGGAATTTTCATTTTAATAATTCATAAATAAACAAATTTTGAAAATTCAACGTATTTTGCTCTTAGTTATTTCCCATTTAATAGCAAGCAAACCAACAAGACGAACTAAAGCTTGAGTATTAACTTTTATTAACCAAAGCTTTACAAGTAAATGGAAACAAAAGAACAAACTTTGCTTAATTTATTTATTTCATACTAACTATTATAATTATTATATTTTCATTGCTAGGTAACGAGTAAATATTTAGTGTAAAAGATCTGTGAGAGACAGACAAATTAGTGTCAGTTGATTTCCACTTATAAAGTGTTTTGTACCATTGTATTTGCAAATGTTGTATATAACTAACTCTTAGGATCTTAGGATCTCAATTATTTTAGGGTCATAATATTTAAATTTTTGTCGCAACATCTTTAAAAAATACCATGGATGCACTTCTTTTATTTACTACTTAAGTTTATCTTTCCCAAAATATGCTCAACAGTTATAAAATGTACCTTAATACTAAAAGTTAGCAAAATATTCATTGGTAATGCACTGATAAGTTATTTTATTAATCTTTATAATCCATCTAGTATTACGCGTAACATAATGAAGACGATGAAACGTGTTTGACGGTTATCAAGAGAACCAATAGAACCAAAAATATGAAACTACTACACCCTGTTTTAGTTTAACACTGGTAGGAGAGATGGCGTGACTAGCCTCTGTCAGAAAAATGCTTAATAAAAAAATACATATATACTTATAACTAATACAAATATACTTTTATAAATAAACTAGCTGACCCTACAAACGTTGCTTTTGCCATAAAAATGTATAAAAAATGCATAAAAATATATACTTATAACTAATACAAATATACTTTTATAAATAAACTAGCTGACCCTACAAACGTTGCTTTTGCCATAAGAATGTATATTTCAAGGGTGGGTCAATAAAAATTGCAATGGAAAAATAGGGGTTGATCGTAGAGGGTTGAAAATTTAGGGATGTATGTATTTTCTAATACTGTATCATAAAAAAAATATAAAAAAAAATAAAAAAATTGTGGTGGACTACCCTTAACATTTAGGGGGATGAATAAAAGTATGGTAACTAACATTGTGGCACGAGAATTTTATGTATATGATGATTTAATAGTCTTGAATATTGTAAATATAAAAAAAGTGCTGTTAGTTTTTTTAATACTTTTAATATATAAGCTAAGACTTTGTAGTCAGCCCTACATTCAGTCTAATGCTGGTTCTACAAATTTAATATTTTCTCTATTTTATTTTATATTTTTTGCATAAATCCTACGTATTACCATCGCACTAGACATTGACAGAATTATCGACATCGAGGAATTTGTAGTGTGCTTAAGGCTCGATCTCTCCCCGGATCTCTTCAAAATCAAGTTTCAGATTCCTGTGTTTATACATAACAAGCGTTTGCTTTTATACTTTGCCTGCGTAAATCACGATAAAGCCTATGTCCTTCTTCAAGAATCAAAGTATCTTCATGATAAATTGTACTGCAATCGTTGCAGCGATTTAACCGTGAAAGCGTAACGGACAAATGAATTAACTTCGAATTTGTAATAGATGCGTTTTTTCCAAGCGTGTAATCAATTGTTTTGCTTGTTTAAATTAACTCAATTTTATAGTTCATTGCCACAATATTTTTGCTTTCTTACATTGAGCCGTAGGTCACTGAAGACTGAATAAAGGGATATCGAAAAGAAAAATCAAAAACACTTGCACGACATTTAATAGCTTCTATATAAATACTGGTATGATATTATGCAAACACGTTTTTACAGTATTCATTCACAGTACAAAAATATTTGTACACATTTTGTTTCTTAGTAACATGAATAGATAAAAGCCTCTTTACAATGTACAAAATAATATTTACTTACTATGTAAAGTTTTACTAATTATAAATATATTTTACAATATTCTTAATTATGAATACAAAGATTACTTTAAACGGGTACTAATTTTGTAAAATAGACTTAAGTCTAAATTTAAATTTACATACGATATTCACATACCTACTTTAAGCATATTTCAGTTCTTTACAATATTAAATACTAATAATAATCTCTTAATTTTTTATTTATATTTTTACGCGCTTTATACCACGGAGTTCGATTTCAGATCTTAACTTGAATTGTCCACAAATAAAAAATTAAAATATAATTTCGCATTTTTTCCGATCTTTTAACTTATTGCTATAAAAAATTAAGTGAAAATTTTGTAAAAACGGAATTTTAGCTTCTATTTCATATAGGCGGTCTCCTATTTAGGTCGTAGATCAATGTACTATTTATAAAACAATTACTGATCTTGAATCTCAAACTTATCAAAAGTTTATTCTGAAAAGATGGTATTTTTTGCCATAAATTTAAAAATGAATACGAATTGATCAAGTTTAAAAAATAATAAAGCATGACTAGAATTTAAATTATTAATTCTTCAAATAAGTTCTAATTAATTAATGCCTATTAAAAATAAATAAATGAACAGCGAATATATTTGTACGTACTGTATTGTTTATGAACTTATGGTATATTGTAAACAGATTGTTCCTCAATCTGCAGTTACTCGGATCAAAAATAAATTATGAAATTTATGTCCGTTTCCTACATAGTAAGTATGTTTCATTACGAAGACAACGGGAGAAATACAAACACTTCCTATTATTATACTCTAACAGCAGATACTTGGCTCTTACTTCTGTTACCACATTAAGCAACAATATGGCAAATAAAACTTATATAGATTCTTTGACATCTTGGACAAAGTTCCAGAAAGTTGTTCAGGGACTTTATTAAATTATTGAAGTCATCCAGAAAGTTTAATATTTACTGTACATTCCTTAACAGAATCCCAACATGTAATTCCTTTCATGGTACGCCTTTCGTGGTTTATTTTTTTAGGTTTTAAGCTACACTTATTAAGTTTAATTATAAAATGCCACTTAACTTTACTAGTCAACTTAAAAATTACAAAAAATCACTTTTCAATTTTAAATGTCCTTTTATAATTTCAGTTCGCATTCAACCGTAGTTTAATTAGACGTAAAACCTGGCGTGTATATGCGTACACGCCGAATGCTGGCGCTAGAGCATGACGTCACGAGGCGGCTCGTTGACGGCGCGCTGTCAGTCACGTGCTGACACCATAACAAGCAGTTGTGTGCGGCGTGGATCAGGCTGCGACGGCCGCGATACACTGCTACTTCGGGTGCGGTTGAGTATCTGAAATTAAATTAAACCGGTATTTAAAAAACAACAAACAACTTGCCCTCTAATACAAAAGTATTTATAAAGAGTACGGTATCAGCCGTCCTTAAAACATCTGTGGCATTTCCAGAAAAAAAAGCCAGATAACGGAATGGAGATCGAGGTGGCACAGACATGTCGTGAGAAGGTTAGAGGAGTACGTCCAGAGGAAGGTTCTAAGCCTACCAGAAGACAGAACAAGCCGAGGACAATCTCGTTTAAAATGGTGGACCAGTATTACCAAGCTTCTGAAAAAGTAGGACAAACCATGATATAATGACTTGGCGCCATGAATTAATGAGAGCTAGCCCCACTTAAAGTTAAAAAGGCTAGGAAGATGAAGATAGAAATCATCCGTTTTATGAATCAGATCAGATATCAGATACTTTGAAGTATTACTCTTACTTTATAATAACATTTGAAAGTGAAAGATTTCTAACAAATTACAACCATGTTTGTACAAGTTACAATGCAAATGATTGCGATTTAATGAAACTAAAGAATAACGGGTATAGGTATAATCTCAACAGTAAGGTAAAGGAACGAGAGATTGAGAATTAATTACATTTTTCTTATATGCAAAGATATTTATTTTTCAACATAGCAAATTCTAAATAATATTTATTAAAAGTAAAAAAGTTCCTAATAGAGTTATTTTATGAAACATTAAATAAATTTGTTTTACTTAATTGACTTTATCTTAGTGAAATAGAAAAATACCGTTGCGACTGAATGTGATCTCTTTGCGTGTGTAGAACTCAGCAGGTCTGAGTTGGCAGTGGAGTCGGACCTTGAGCGTACGGTTCCTCTTGTATGCCTCTTCATTCGTTTTCCCCACCACAGCCACTTGTATGGCGGTACTCGTCTGCAATCAAAGTTATACCCACTTGTACGGAGCTACTCGTCTGAAATTGTCATTATTGTTGTGATGAGTTATTGTAAAGTGTAAAATGTCAGTTCTGACTGTGAGGGTAACATGATCTTGTGGATAATGAACATATTAATAACTGCTTTATGTAAACCTGTTGTAAGTGGACCTACTGTTATGTTTAGAACTGTGTGGTTTGGAACTACACATCTTTTGCTATAATAAGAGACAATTTTAATTGCATGTTTGTTTTAATTGAGATAAAAGGTTATTAAATCATCAATATAAATTATTAATACAATATGTTACTCATACAAACCTTAAGCTTGTATATATATGCGGCGAGAACATACAGCATATTAAAGGATTCGCCGCCGAATTTAACGGTGCTAAGCTTTGGATGAGAGTAGCTATAGCGAAGCTAGACTGCGATGGAGGTATGTGGTTGTACACTTGTAACAAGTCAAACACGATGTATGGAGCCCAGCACATCACAAATACTGTAAACAAAAAATACGGTTAAAGGTTGTCTAAAATATTGAAATATTTAATAATGTAAATATCTAGAAGTATTGTTAATTTGTTGATAAAACCATGTAAGAATTAATTAATCCATTCGAAAACTTTTAGAAAGGATTATAAAAGCGTGAATTATCATAAAGTAATCCAATAAGTTATTTTGAAATACTACAACATTCAAAATTTTCGTAGGTCATATCGATTACAAATTTCATAGATTCACTAGAAGTTAGACCTGGCTCTTTGTCTTATTGTCAAGAACAATTAAAATCTAAAGTCGGTACTTTATATTTCCACCAATTTATCGCTTTTTTATGTCTCCTACATTACAAAATGTATTTTTTTATATACACAAATTTAATTTCTGTTGTAAACAATTAGAAAATAGTTCAATGCACATCAAAAGATTGCCACAATTGTTATAAACCATTGTAACAATCATTTTAAACTAAACTTGAGCTTGTCAGTATAACGGAAAACATTAATTCTAAGGTAAATATACCAACCGAAAACAATAACGAATGTCATTTTGACGCTTTTGATCTTCGCTCTAGGTATCAAGCCCCGAGAACTGGCTCGTCGTGAATCCGGGTCACTTTCCACCTGACCTGAAAAGATAAATATACAAACCGTTTAATGCCACGACCAGTTAATTATGTTTAGATTATTTCGCGGCTGTCAAATGTATCTGATGCTTATTATTTTTTTATGAAAAATAAAATGTTTCTGCTATATAATGTTAATTGGTTTCGTGCAGTTCAGTATTATTGTCGAAGATTAAATAAACATTACGTAACAAGTTTCAAAAATAACTAAGTACATCTATCTTATCCGGCTACAAATAACATATTTAAATCATATCTAAAAATATTTTTATCCAAACAACATATATATTTTTATAAGCGGAGACTTGTAATTGGCTGTCAGCTTACTGTAATATTATTACGAGTATACGTATATGTTTTCTGTAGCTGTAATTTTTCCATAGTGCTTGGATAAATAAATAAAATAATATTTTTATTTGATAATCTGTGAAGGCAATAGACTAAAGAAGAATGTAGCAAAAAATAAATCGCTTTTATTAAATTAGATCTAAGCATAAAAGGCACTGTCTCACAGTTATACTTGTAATGTTTCTTTTAATTATTCCCAAAAACATATATAGAATTTTTTTATTATTGAATGTCAGTACGATACATACCATTCCTAAGAGTTTTAGTTCTTCTAGAATTCACAGGAGGGCTCATGACGACAGCTTTGCTTTTGGTCCATATTGTAAGCACTATGACAGCGTAGCATGCAGCTATTGCTAGCGCTGGTAGCACTAAGATCATGATAGAAACTAGGGTCATCCAAATCTGCCACCGCCGCGGAGTACCCAGTTCTATCCAGCACTGCACTTGACCTATAAAAGTATTTTAGTTATTTGTAAAAATATAGACTTGGTAAATACTTAAGCACAACTTTGTTAAATGTTATTGTTTTAAGATGATTCGTTTTTCTGTACATTGGACTTGATAATAAGACTTACGATCTTTAAGTTAAAGATAAACAAAAAGATAAAAAACTTTGAAAGATAAATACATTGAATTCAAAAATATTTTTATCAAACACAATTTTATTTTTCCAATTAAGGAACACAAACAGCATTATATTAAATGTACGGAAGGTTGTAACTAGAAACCAAATTTAATAAATATACTACCCACTATGTTTTCCACAGGTTAATTATGGGGGTCCTTATTCATAAGCTACATTAATAAGTAATCCAATGCATAAAACTATAGTTGTCTATAAAATGATATGGAAGTACTAATTTGCCACACACATATATTTGTATACTCTATGAGTGATCAACTGTATGGTCAACGTAATAAATTTTGTCACTATCTCATGTGCTTTAACAATTGTAGCTTCCTTCTTATTATTGAAGGAATATTTATTTATTATACAGCTATCGACAGTTTATTTACTTTTGCCATCCAGTTTTTCTATTAAAGAAAAAAACAATAAGAATTTGAATTTAGTCATGTATAAACATAGTAGCGATAACATAATAATGATTATTTATGATCTGGAAAATAAACTTTTGTCCTTATTCATTAATTTTCTTTTCTTTGGGTAACAAACGACCCAATTAACAGTTAAACAAATAGCTTTTCTTTAAAAAATGATAATATTTCGTTGAGGAAAATCGAAGTCAACTAAGTCAATTCTTTTTCTGGTCCAGATAAAAGTGGGTCACGATTACAAACTGGATCCGTTTTTTACATTACCCAAGCTGTTAGGACCTTCTCGGGGTCACACCTTAAAAAATGACCCATTTCACTTCAAATTTTCCTTAAGACTGCATCTGGAGCTCAATTCAACAAAATTGGGAAGATATCAATAAAATCAAAAAGTGTAAGTTATTCTGTCCATTATATTTAACTAAATTCAAATTTTTATGTTGGGACACTATTTAGCTCCAGAAATGGTTCTTGTTTTATAAGCGACGTTAAAGCTTGAAGTGGGAGAAGTTATTAATATATATACCTACTGAAATTATCATTTTAAACTATACCAAGAAATTAATTTGTATCACTCGTAGGAGTGGACTGCATGTATACTAAAATTTACGCAATGCAATATGATATAGTGCCCAATATAACAAAAAGAAATAAAAAAAATGTATTAAATCGTTCACAATTCTTTATGCACAATAAGGATCGAACACAATATCATTGTTTTGATTTAAATTACTATTTTAATTTTTACTCGATAAGTTATTATATGCGGTATATTTACACCATACAAAACGTAAACAAAAGATGAGTAACATAGTTTAACAATTAGCGGTCTTATCGCTCACGGTGATTTCTTCCAGACAACCTTGAAATGGAAATTAAGTGTTTAATATTTCTAAGGCAGTTTGTACACCAGTAACACACTTTCACGTAAATACCTAAATTACTAAAACAGTAAATAAATAAATATGCATACATACATCTACACATACATATGTATATACTCAATATAATATATACTACATATAATGAAACCAGGAGTACTCATAGTGATAGAAAATAATCCTTCACCAGGTTTTAGAACATACCATGTGAATATCCAGTTTATAATAACTTTGCACTTCAATTTTAATTTTCAAAGTACTTTGATATCAATTGATTAATGACGTAGTAAAAGACTTGAATAATATTCAAAATACCTACCTTGAACTTCTTTGACTTCGTATAAAATGAGGAGTGGAATAGAGAAAATTATGCTTATCAACCACGCTGATACGATGAGAGCTCTTGCCCGATTCCCTGGAAATTACCAAAAAAATCTGAGTCTTGAATACTTTTTAAAAAACTTATTAGAAACTCAGACATTATGATTCCGGCCAGGATCGAACTGACGGCCTTCATGGCATATGGGCAAAACGAGCAAACGTATCACCTGATGGTAAACGATGACCGCCACCCATGGACACCCGCAACACCAGAGCTTTGCCGTCTTTTGGGGGATGGAGAGGGGGATGGGGAGAGTTTGGGATATGAGCCTTTTTTTTTATACGTGTGGAAACCCCCTCGGGCCATCACCCCGCCGGGGTTTGCGGCAGGGTGGTGTGTCGGAATCGAACCGACTAAAACGACACGGTGTGCCAACTCTGCGCCTGAGAAGGGAGGGGTCCGGGAACTGCAGTTATTAACACGACCGGACCCCTCCCAGCGCCTGCCCGCACTGAAGCGGGCACCGTCTGCTGGTAGACTTTGGGATATGAGCCTCCGGTATCCTCACTCACACGGAGAAACACAGCGCAAGCGCTATTTCACACCGTTTTTCTATGAGGCCGTGGTATCACTCGGGTCGAGTCAGCTCATTCATGCCGAAGCGTGAGTAAATGTGATGTTAAAGACTAATTTTATAGTTTCTAAGAAGGATTAACCTTGTTTTCTATTTTACAATTTTTTTTTGTTTTTGCATTTAACTTTTCTAATTAGTATACATCGCTATAGATAAAAGCGATTTGGTGTGAATGTTTTATTATATAAATTGAATTGAATGTGATAACCACTACACTATGGAACCAGGGGACGTGTGGTTCACAACAAACGTTTAGTTAGAATGACCACTTATGCCCTTGGAAATTGATACACCGGTAGAAGAGCTAGGGTTATAATATAAGCTAAATAATAAACAGTAATGTTACGAATACAAGTACACTTGTTTGTGTTGCATGATAAAAATAAATTAACTTTTCTTTTATGTGATGTAATGTAAAAAGTAATACTTACAACTGCCCGAAAAGTTCATAGGATTGGTGATGGCGTCACAGCGATCTATACTAAGAGCAACTAGAACGTAGGTAGACGCGTACATTACCACTGCCTGTAAAAAATCATAGAGTCAACGCTAAGAGAAGAATATCTAGACTTTTATCATTTAAGCATGATCATAGTTCATCTGCATAACATTAATGACTTTAATATTTAAATATAAGTAGTATACTTAGGTGCTATATTATAGCTAATTTTTGACCACTAAAACTATATTATTATTTATTAAAAATGTAGTGCAATATTTAATTGGGCCATATTTACAATAATTTTATCTCTGACTGCACGGTTGGCCTAGTGGTTTAAGCGGTCACTACGCCGCTTGCTACTGCGCCAAGTGCCGTGGGTTCAAATCCCACGTGGGACATCACTTTGTGTGATCCACAAAATGTTGTCCTGAGTCTGGGTGTTTCTTTGTGTCCGTTAAATGTATGTTTGTAAAGTCCCCCGCGACACAGGATGTATATTCCTAATGAGGGAGTTGTCTTTAAAAAAAAAAACTCTTAATGATTTCATAAATTAATTGTTTCCAATTATATTGTTGTCATTAAACTTTCTCTTAAATACTACTCTTATTGATTTTTTAAATACAACTACGCATGTGGTTATCAGACATAGTAAACATTTTATACTTCGAGAATTCTATTCCCAGGATCATAAATATACGGTTTGCCTGAAAGTGAAATATTCAAATTTCGTCTATTGGTCACAGATGGTATCCTTTCATCTCCAAACGAACCCCGGACTTATTTATTGGATAAAAGATTCGCTTTGATGAAGTTCCACAAAACTTTTATCAAATCCTATTTCGAATGTTCGAATTTCAGAACTATTTTATATGTGCCTGCTGTCAGAAAATTTTGGCGCAATTAAGGTGCTGGCTTTTAATACAAAAATAAACGAAAACACAATGTTTTATCACATTGTTAACTTAGTACTTATTGAAATATATAGTGAAATATACTATTATTAAATAACATTACTGAAAGATAAGTGTTTCATCTTTGATCATTTTTAAACAAAATCCTCAAACGAAACATATAATACGATATATTTTTTTTCAATGGCCCCTCAATACTATTTGTGTAGAATACATCAGAATTTTGTAATTATAATTTTACCTGAAGAAATTTAACAGTCTTGCACATAAATTCGCCTGCCAACCAGGCTATGGTGATTTTTTGAATTATGTCAGGAAACACGTAAATCAGGCCAACGAAAAGATCTGTGAAAAAAATAAATTATTATTTATAGTACTAACAAAAATGTGCCTACTTTCATGATGTAGGAGGACAACAAGTAGACGAATCACTCTTTGTGCAAGAAATAAGAGCCTAACCACCCCGGGTTTGGGCTTCGATAAACTCAATCTCATGGTGGAAAACAACGAAAGATCACTTCGGTCGAGCTCGATGCTCGGTTCTTTAACAGTTAACCATGACTAAAGTATGTCTATTTTTATGATATAGGAGGACAAAAAGTAGACGAATCACACAATCAATTACACTGTCGTTGCTTAGAAGTTCAGTTTTTGAGTTATAGTCAAAGTCAAAGTCAAATTATTTATTTCCGTAGGCCCCAAAAGGCACTTGAACACGTCAAAAATACAAACATGAAATATTATTAATACAAATATAAAATAAAACTCAAGTAATCAATTTAGTGATAAAAGGTACTAATACTAAATGCATTGAAATTATTTGAATTACCGGAGCTTAGATTGATTTCGATTCAACTCAAAGGTTTAAATTGAAATCAATCCAAGTACCAGCTCTGATGGGTATTGCATTCATGAGAAGAGCTGGTGAGAAACTCATGTGCACCATCTTTTCAAATAATTCATACGAAGTTTGTTTATTTTTGACAACAGTACTTCTATGTGCAAGTTAAGGCAACCAAAACACAAAGGCTAGAAAACGGTCTAAAGAGATATTAAAGCTAGGGAAATATTTTTTTTGTCTAATAAAATAATAATAATTAGTCCATAGCATATAAGGTTGCAATCACTTACCTACACATCAAAGAGTAAAAGCAATGTGTGCATAAATACTGGTCCCAGAAAAAAAACGTTCAAAATGTAATAAAATAATAAATACTAATTATTTACGCTCCAACAATGTAAACACAGATCGCCTTAACTTAACAAAATTCAAATGTCAGGTAATAAATGCAGAATAAGATGTCAAGAATTAATTACAATCAAATAAATTATATTAAGGATTGTAAATAAATAAATACATTGCGTATAAATATAAATTATTTAAATTAGTACATAGTAAGTTAATACTAGATAATATATTTTATCATCCTCTGTTATAGAGATATATGTACACATATATCTATTTTGTTTTAACTGTTTCATTGATTAATTCCGCAACTGTTTGTAATACCAGCTTTATAAACAGGTGTATGTTAAGATTTACATCTGAGTAGAACAGTAGTTTTGTTGTCCACGAAGTCTACACAAACATTCAGACTTCTGTGTCAAGGTTTGCAATTGGACGGCCTAGTAATGGCTTTCAGTCTCATCATGATATTTTTGGGACAAAGTTTATGTATAAACTCTGAAATAAACGCTTTATATTCAATGAATAAATAACAAAATATTTAGTCTTATACAAATTTGAAAGAAAAGAAAAGCAACTGGAAAATATTAACGAACGAGCTGACCAGGCGAACATCGTTCCACCTAACAGTCAATGAATGACCAGTTTTTTTTCTATTGATGAATATGATATTTATCCGTCTGCGTCAGAAAAAAGTAATGTTTTTCTAGCGTTTATATGTTGTGGGTATGTATGTTCATTTTAACTGCCTCGATGGCGCTGTGCATATGCTGTGCTTGAGGTCTCGGATTCGAATCACGGGTCGGATCAAATGTTTGTAAGATTTACAAATTTTTTTTTCGTAGTTTGGGTGTTTTGTATGTATTTAGCATTTTTGTTTTTTTTTTTTTTTTATTGAATAGTGGGCAAACGAGCAGACGTATCACCTGATGGTAAGCGATTACCGCCGCCCATGGACACCCGCAACACCAAAGGCGTCACAAGTGCGTTGCCGACCTTTGGGGGATAGGAAAGGGGATGGGGGGAGGGGTTGGGGTATGGGCCTCCGGTATCCTCACTCACTCGGTGAAACACAGCGCAAGCACTATTTCACACCGGTTTTCTGTGAGGCCGTGGTATCACTCCGGTCGAGCCGACCCATTCATGCCGAAGCATAGCTCTCCCACGGTCCGTTTATAGCATTTAGTAGAAAACTGATATATTAATATTGCAAGCAGACACTCTAATTTTATTTAATTGAGGAGATGTGTACATAAACAGACAAAGAGTAAAAAGCACTCAAAAACAGCAAAACTGATTAAGATGGTAAAAAAATAAAATTAGGGCATAATTGAAAGCACTTAAATGCAATTATGTTCACATGTCAAAAGATTTTCGTTTCAGTAAAAGTGTGAAATATTATGCGTTTGCCCTTCTTTTCATAGCCGTTATCGCAAACTTCAGATAATATTCTGTATTCATCCCAATTTTCTTGAGTTCTGTTGTTAAGAGGCATATCTGAAGCAAGCCATTTATAATTTTTTACTGCCTCTGTGGCGCAGTGGTAACGTATGCGACTACTGTTCTTCTGACTGACTTCTGACTTCTGTAAGTCTCGGGTTCGATTCCCTATAATGCTTGTATGATCTGCAAATATTTGTTTCGGAGTTTGGGTGTTTTTTTCATGTATAAAATGTATGTATTAACAAAAAAAAGTACATGTGTATTTTTATTTATATCAGTTGTCTAGTACCCATAACACAAGCTCTACTTAGCTTGGGACTAGATGGCGTTGTGTGTAAGATATCCGAAATATTTATTTATTTAAATATTTAATTTTCCACATGTGATTATATACTTTTTTACAATTAAAAGACAATGTTGTCATTTATTAAATTTAATATTTTATGATTAGTTTTATAACTGTACAGTAAGTTTTGACTGAAAATAAACGAGTTTCAGTTTAATTGTTGTTTTAATGTTCGTTAAAAAAAAACAAATAATATTGCATGCACTTCGTATGGCTTATACTTGTATGTAATGTAAGAATTAGAAACAAGATGTGAGCCTGTCATGAGTAGGTGGTTTTATCGATGACTATGATCTATAACAGATAACCTTTGAATATTGTATCTCTAATATATTACGTTTTACATGAACATCGGTAGTTATGCTTTAATAAATAATAAAACATCTGATAGGAACAACACATTTTTTTAACAATTATTGTATAGTACAATTATTATTAATACTAATAATAATTTCACATAATTTATCCTATATAAAAGATCGTTTTGTCTCGGGAATTATAAAATACTACAAAACTTAGTAGATACACATATTTCTAGTGCGTATAGATACTGTCGTAAATTAATACTATATATATTTACCAGTCACGCATTTATTAGTTTCATGAAATTTATTCATTGCAATCATAAAATCCATATCTTTATTAAAATTACACTCTTATCGGTGCCTACTTTGAAATTTATATATCAAGTGATTTAAATCTGTTTCAGAACACAAACGAAACAAACGTATTATTCACTAGACATTAACAAGCTTTTATATTCAGTATTCATTTAATTACGCAATTTTCTCCTAAAGATTTAAACAACAATGAGAACAGTATGCTTGTAATAAAGATTTGAATGACTTTTTTTAAATTTTAACTATTCCTTTTAGTAACTTTGTCATTATATATTACACAAAGAAATTAAGACTCAAGTTTTTCGCAATAGAACCGTTCGAAGTAATTAAATTTTACTTTCGTTATTTTAAAAGATATGTAGTACGCGTAAATTGACTGAAAGTAATTTATCTCACATTAAACACGTATGTATAAAGTATACACAAAAACCTATATAAACAAGGTAATAAAATTGCAAATAGAACAGAAACCATACTTTTAAAACATAAATAGGATTATGTTCATAAGATTTGCGAACATGCGAATCTATTTATAAATAAACATTGGTTGTTTCATTTTTATAACAAGATTTCTTGATTGTTTGTTCAATGAGAGAGGGAGATAGATATAGGAATATGCGGAAACTATTCAGCCAGTATGGTGCATAGTTCTGTTTTTGACGAAGGCCTGACAGCCCGATGCCTTGGAATTGATATATTTCGCGGATGACTAATGGTGCAGCGTCATTCGTTGTAAATTAATGAATAGTAATGTGTTAAGTTTACGTGCATTGTTTAGTTTGTATATTGAAATGATTCGACGAAAATAAATTGGTATACGAGCGTCAGAAGCCTCTAATGTGTTTATATAGAATATGTAACGAGTCTTAAAACAATTAGTGACGTAAAGTAATTAATCATTGTCATGTAATCCGTAAGCCGAATATCAGAGGAAATTATTGTTTTGCAATGTCAACATTTTTGAATTTCTTAATAATAGATATTAAAGGATAATTGAATGAGATAAAATGTAGATTTTGAAAATATTTAGTTCTGAATATATTATAGTATTTTTTATGTGTTTAGGTATTTGTTATGGGACGGTTACTGGGTTATTGAGAAAAACACATAAGATATGGAGAGTTAGGGAAGAGAGTATTGTTTTATGGTTTTGAAATGTTATTTAGACATAATATGGAGCTGAAAAAAACGGCTTTTCAATCTTTTGCCAATCAAGTCGAATAACAAACTTACAAATTAAAGTAAAATTGTACATAACTACACGGCTTGATTTTTTGAACATTTCGTTCAATGTTTGCAAATCAAAATTGGAGTAGTGTTTCTTATCTTCAGTAAAATGTGTCAATATACTACGTATACTTCTAATCAGAAGGCTAAACAGTCCAAGTATATTTTGAAAAATATCAAAATTTTGCCACATTAATTTAAACAATTTCAACATAAATCGCATTAATCAATCCAAACATGCCGCACAGTAACTTCCTAATTCGGTCGTTTTGGCACAAACACTGCAAGCAAGCCGGACGGTGTCATAGTCAAGTATCTACGGCGTAAATCTGAGTCAGTACTAGGAAACGTATACATTGGTAATTTTTCCTTAAATAATAAACAATAATATTACTCTGATCTAGTGTGTAGATATGAGCCAATCCGCAAACAGGCATAAATTGAGTAGCTAAAACATGGTAAAGTATTAAAAATATTTGTTTTTATTTAAGCCACACAACTTCGTTTGCGCTCTTTTCAGATGACCGCCCTTTTTTTTGGGCTAAATGTGATGAGTTGATAATTATGGTGTGTGATGTTACACGCCAGTAAAAATCCATTAAAAAAGTGTGAATCGGTTATATAGTTTCGGAGTTCATTGTCAGCAACAACGTGACACAAGAATGAATCTAATTATCAATAAATTATCTAACAGAGGTCTATAAATAAAACATATTATATTTATAATAAGCTACCTCAATATTCTTAGCAATTCTATTCCCGACGATAAAGGACAAATGCTAATTATAGATTCAAATCCCTCAAAATACCCATGCGATATAAAAGGTTCCCAACTGAAGAATATTTCAATTCTAATACGGTTGATAATAATGTAAATTTAACCTACATCGTACACCCAACAACCCTTCAAAAAAATAATGATATCTTTTTTTCACACGTCGTCTGACTCCAATCTTGCGCAAAAATATGGTAACCAGACCGCTGATGAAAATTCTCCATCAACAATCCATAACGTTCCACTGCTGGGCTCGAGTCTCCTCTCAAGAGAGGGCTAAGGCCATAAGTCCCCAAGCAGGCCAAGTGCAAGTTGGGGACTGACAAGACAACGATATGGCTACGTAATCTTGCCGTTGGATGTTTTTAAGCCGCCCAATGGCCTCGAACTAAGCTTCACGGCTGTTCCTATGATAACAATCGGAACCGAATACTTAACGTGACCTCCAAATCACGAAAATTCTTTTATATTTAATACATTTAGGAAAAACTATAACTAGATATATAATGAATGATAATTTTATATTATTATTGATTGTTTAATTTTATCAGTCTATTTTGAGGGAATCAGGTACAGCTAGGAAGAAATTACTCCTAAAAGCCCAAACTGAAACAAAAAATCTACATGGAAACAAGGACCTAAGTAAAAGTGAAAATCTACTTGTCTTTTTTTCGTGCGGGTTTAAAGAAATGAAAAGACAAAAACCACACGAAGTGCCACCACAGTCAAAGAAAAGATAGCGTAAGGAATCGCGTTACGACCTCTACTGTACTTAAGTCTAGCTCTTTATTCAAAACCTTTATTTACTTTTATGACATATAACTAATCAAAATCCTATTTCATTTGAAGTGTGCATACAGCTTTATGTAGAACGCAGATATCAGGCAAACAAGGGAGAGCTTTGATTTTAACGTGCGATTGAGATTAATCCTCTTTTATGTAATTTATGGGAGTAATACCGCTTTTTTGTAGATTTGGCTCTTATCTCGCCAAAGTTAACTTGTTGTAATTCAGCAAATGTGATATATGCTTTCAAGAGATTTTGTGCCATAATTATTTTAGAAGTTTTTTTGTCATAATGTTACCAATATAATGTTATAGTATTTGAAATTTATTCGAAAATAAACATTTACTTTATTCATTCATTAATAACACCTGTTGAAACTAGAGGTAACGATATTTTATTTCCTATGTATAATATGTATGTATTTACAAAAAAAAAAGAATATAAGCATTTATATCAGGCGTCTAGTACCCATATCTCAAGCTCTGCTCAGTTTGGGACTAGATGGCGTTGCGTGTTAGATGTTGTATGTTGTAAAATTTGTTTTAAAAACTTTAATGACGGCCTGTCTGAACTAAGTTGAGCGGCGGTTTAGGAGATCGCTTGACTTGGAGTTTTAGACTAATATAATATTTAAGTGCTATAATAAAAGCGTAAACTAAATTAAAAAACGTCCTTCTCTGTAGCGTCGATATAAATTCATCCGTACATCTACAAAGTCTGTTACTTGGAACAATTTGCTCTGCCACCAATTTAAGTCAATTGCATTAAAATATAATTTTTAGGAGACATACTCGTAATTAGCAAAAACTATTAATTTTGCATCAAATTAACTATAGTATAAACCGATAGAGACTCATTATTACAAAAGAACATTTTATCCTTTATGTTATTTAAAACTAGTATTATTTGACCACTCTATTATATAAATACTTTTGGGCATAATAAAGGCTAGAAAGGTGATGATTATATGAATATTACAAATCTGTGAGAACTAAATGTAACTAATATAATATAATAAAAGAAATTAATATAAACAAGCACTACTTCGTACTTAAAGACAAAAAATGGTAGTAGAATGCAAATAAGTTCGCTTTCACCTAGCTTTAGCAAGCAATATTCTTCAGAGCTCTTAAGTCCCCTTAATTTGGTCGGAAGAAATCCGATTTAAGTCGGTGCATTCCCAAGTGAACTGGGTATTCATTTTGCAAAGAAAAAGTCCAGTACGAACATCGGTATGATAAGCCTTTTTATCGTAAAATCTACTTATGGATTTCTTATCTTACATTATTACCCAAAATAAGGAAGGTTGATTTGGGGATACTACATTATTAAACGAAGCTTTCGATATCCCTATAAAAAAACGGCAGAGAAAATATTGAAACCAAGTCAAAATCATCTGATATGTGTAAAACTCTTTGGTGATTGCAAGCACAAAGAATCTCAGGAGTATATGTTTATTTTGAACAATTAGCAACATTTATACAACTAGCTTTTGCACACGGCTCCGCCCGCGTGTTTGACAATTATCACAGCAAATAGTCCTATGTCCTTCCGCAAGAATCAAAGTATCTCCATGTCAAATTTCATTGAAATCGGTGCAGCGGTTTGGCCGTGAAAGTAGGATAGATAGGCAGAGAGAGTTACTTTCGCATTTATAATGTAGGTATGGATAACAAAAGAATTTATAATCATGTCAGAAATGTTAAACCACAAGTTTCCGAAGATACGTAAAACATTCCATCGTACACACAATAACAGTTGATTTTATACAATATTATGAGCCAAAAATCCACTCCGTACAATTTTGAATTATGTCGATAACATAAAGTCCAGTAACGAACCGTAAAATATTTCAAGTCAATTTTGGAAAATTCCGTGCCATATGATTTCTATGTTTTTCAATGCTATCAGTTTAGTATTGGATCAAAATATTTATTAATTTATATTTTTACTAGTAGATAAAGATCATAAACTCTCAGGAACTTTATTAAAAGGAATTCACAATAGAAAACGTCATTCTCTCGTATGCAATAAATCGTGTATTGAATATTATTACTATAGCAAAGCCAGAATCTTTTCAAAGAAAAGTTGTTGATGATGTGTTCATATTGAATACATGAAATACTAATAAAATGAAAATAAATAACTATTTGAAACATCTAAAACACAACGGCATCCAGTCCCAAACTAAGCAGAGCTTGCACTTTGTGTACTACAAATATACTTTTTTTCGTAAATATATGCTTATTATACATAGAAAATACCCAAATTCCGAAGCGAATATGTAAAAATCATAAAAATATTTGGTCCGACCCGGGAAGCGAACCCAAAACCCCAAGCACAGCAGTCGCAGGCTGCACCTCTGAGCCACTGAGTCAGTCCAAACTTACAGAATGTGCAGAAACTTTCAGGAGATTTTTCTAGAAATAAATTTATAGCGTTATAGAATTCTTCAAATTCTTCAATTTACTATACTTTAACAAACCGAATATATTTCAACTTTATTAAGAAACTGACGTAAAAACATATAGAATGGAAACCGATAATTTTCTCTAACTGGCATTTTTAGCACCCAAACCTTTCAGAATTTAACAAGGTAAAAGTCAATGGACCAAATAATTCATTCTTATTTTGTTCGGCGAGAACTTTTGCTACGTGTAATAAAATTGGCAGTTGTATGTTATTTATGTACATATTTCTAAGATTTTTTGAATTTGATTGTCAATATGAATGTAATTTGTGACTAGAAATAAGAACTTAAACCGGTTTACTTGTTACTAAAGATGATGTTATAGTTTTTAATAATAATAAATGTATGACGAAGTTGCTGCCACGAGAAACTTTATCTGCGTCTCTTAAAATAAGCAATTTTCTCAGGTTTTGCATAGCAGCTAGGTAGAAGAGCCACGGTGCTATCAGCATGAACGAGTCGGCACGACCGAGATGGTACTACCCTTGTACAAAAATTCAACTTAAAATGTCAGCATTCGTGCTATCGTGTTTTGTTGGTGAGTGCGAGACCGGAGGCTTCATGATGCAGAAGCATCATTAAACCTCCATAATGTGGGTCACCATGCTGCGTTGTTGCATTTTTTGCATTCGCAATGAGTATGGTGACCACCATTCTTGAATTCTGCTTATGCATGCAATAAATGGCCCTGCACAATACTGAAATCACTTTAAATTCGAATCACTACTTTCTGAAATTAACGCTAGTACGCGTTATCAAACAAACCATTTGTGAGAAATGTGTAATTATATAAGACCAACGAGTCGGATAAATTACATTGGTAGAGGTTTAAATGATCAAGAGACTGTGTCTTCTGTTGGGGGTTGTTATATTATACAGCAAATATTTGTATGTAATTAGCAAACTACATATTGTTATAATTGTTGCGTATTTACGTCTACTTATCATTTCAAAGTAAATTTATAATATAAATGTATATGTGGTTATGCGACGTTTGACTTAAGATAATAACGATTATTAGATATGAAACGATGTTAAATTTGATTATTAAAAGTGATTATGTTTAAAAGTGCTCCTGTTGGTTAAAGCGTAAAGTTTCATAAACTTTTTTTATCATTAGTGGGGGAGATGAAATGCGTGTGTGGGACTCCCGGAGAACCGGTCTATGCATTAAACCACCTTGGTGACCTACTTCGGCAGTCGGGAGGAGCTTCAGGAACGTATCAGCGACTTCTGGAGTCCCTCCTACCATACCCCACTATGACGTACATCCCGGGGCGAATAAAGTCACCCCCGGGCAGGACGCTATTGCACCTCTCACAGTTTTACACAGTAAGAGGTGAAACACCGACCCGCCTTAGACGATACCCCGCGGCCGCACCGGTGAATTACGATTGGAGAGCTAGTGACCTCTACCGTGTCCCCTTCGTCACCTACTTCGAGTGGGATCAGTCCTTTCCCGATCCTGCTCTGCGGACTCCTTCTGTAGGAGACCGTGGCTTCCCATCTTGCACCACTCGTCAGCGTTGGCAATTACTGGTGTCAGGTTTCGTCCGACCAGGACCCGCCGCTCTGACCCAAATGCAGGGTAGTCATCCATGGTGTGCTAGGCGGAGTCCTGGTCGGACGTTTTATAGTCTATAGTCTTTCTTGACAAATGACCTATTCAGCATAAAAGGTTTTTTCAATTTGAATCAGTAGGTACTGAGAGCAGCACGTTCAACTAAACAAATAAAAGACTTCATTTTCATCATCATCATCGGCCTATTGCAGTCCACTGCTGGACATAGTAGATAATGTCAGATAATATGATACACATCATATTGCTAAATAATATTAGTAGAGATTAATAGAAAGTTAGGAATATTTTTCAAAAGGTTTACAATCAATTTATCGCATGTTCTTGTTGTGAAATTATTCTAAAAAGAATCCAATTTCGATTTCTTTGACTTTAATACCAAAGTTTCTTTACGCATGTTTTAAAAACTTTGTATCAAAATTTGTCTTCTTTGCTAGTTATTTTCCAAAATATTTTCAAAGAGTTTGTTTTATGAAAACAATTAAACTCTTTTGTAGGGTGTCTTTACAAAATTTGCCAAATTTAGAGCGGAGATGGTCAGAATTTTTAAAACAATACGAAATTTTCATGAAATTTATGTACTTTCTAACTGCAAGTAAATTAAATTGCTTAATCAACGGGATTCTAATACTAATAAAAAGTATAACCAGAATACATATTTTTTTGATAAAATTTAGATAACCTATGCCACCCAGTCATTAGTATTCATCTATGTTACGGGGTACTCAACAACAAATATACATACATAGATTATTACCCTTCCTTACGGTTTCAACGTAGTCGGTTAAAAATTGAGATTGACACTTTTACAAAATGGCTTATTATGATGTGGCGACATCCAAATACAGCGCAAACAGAAATACACTACAGCGCCATCTACTGTATATATATCGAACTACGGAGTAATGCAGTAGCGTGCAACTACTAATCCTGCATCGCGATACAGACGTTATCATGCCGATTAGCATAAAAGCAACTTCCCAACTTCAACCATGGATCGCGGCCCGCCAGGCATGATCACCTCGCCTGGTCGGAGGATTCTGTGTGGAGGGATATGACACCCGTTTCTCCACAATTAAAACTATAAACATGAAGTCTCTCATACTTTCCTTAAAAATAACTTAAATTTAAAAAATAAGGAAAACTGCAATACTTTTCCTGTATAATATAGAAGTGATATTTTTACGCAATTCCTCCTTAGTTCTAAGAAAAGCTATGTTTAACCGTGTGGAGAGTTATTCTGAGTTATATTCACACAGATTTTCAGTTAATCTAGCATTTCTCTGAACTCATTTCTGTGCTGATACCACTCTAGGCCTTAGGAGAATAAATGTACCCATTTATTGTCTGCTTTTGAAGTCTGCAGTGAGAAGAGTAATACATTGTAAATTGGCCTAAAATATTTTAAGTATATTTGATATTGTAACCACTTTTTGACAGTGTTTTAAATAAAAACAATACTTGTATGTTTATTAGTTAAGAAAAAAAAATGTACCCAAATTTTAGGCGTATATTATATATGGAAGCAAAATAGTACATGAAGCTACAGTGAGCTAGTACTGATATTCTTTTCTGTCATATTATGAAGTCTACATGATGACAGATGAAGTTTCACTGAAAAAAACTTTTAAAATAGTGCACAATGATACACTAGCATGTGGCAAAATATATGGGAATATCAGCTTAAGATATTTAGGTACGACTTCATTAGACATCTTTAATTCAAAAGCATTTTATAGATATAATTGTTCACAAGTTCATTAATAAATAATAATAAATAAATATTCCGGACCTCTAACACACAACGCCATCTAGTCCCAAGCTAAGCAAAGCTTGTGTTATGGGTACTAGACAACTGATATAAATACATATGTATACTGTTTTTTTTTGTCAATACATACATATTATACATAGAAAACGCCCAAACCTCGAAACAAATATTTGTAGATCACACAAACATTTGGTCCGACCCAGGATTTGAACCCAAGACCTCAAGCACAGCAGTCGCATTCACTACCACTGCGCCACCGAGGCAATTAATATGGCAAGGCATTGGTAATATGATGTTCTATTAAACAAATAAAAATGCTTTAATTCCAATATAAATACATAGACTGATACTGATAGATTAATTATCAATTTTTGAAAAGCTAAAGTTTGTGTAGCTGTAGCAATTATGATAAAAACACGAACATAAATCACATAGCCCAATGTGAGCACTGCCTTATATAAATTAACTTACTTTCAACTCAACTAATTAGGACTTGGTTGGTATGAAAAACTGATTTGCCGGCATTAACCCCTTCCGTGCGAGTAGTTTAAATTTATGAACTTTAGAACTTTTCCTGGAAAGGTTAAAGGGTACATGGCTACCGTTTTGTTGACTTTGCTTCAAAAATAATATACATATATATATTCTAATTCTAAAATGTTTTCTTTTCACTAAATTTGTTTTAGAAGCAATAATTTTTTTCTTTCATTTCATCATCTCAGCCACAAGAAGTCCACTGCTGAACATAAGCCTCCCCTATTGACTTCCATATTGACCGGTCGGCAGTGGTCCGCATCCAACGAGTCCCCGCGATCTTAACCAGGTCGTCCGTCCACCTCGCGGGAGGTCTTCCTACGCTGCGTTTACCGTCACGTGGTCTCCCCTCAAGAACCTTTCTGCCCCATCGGTCATCGGTTCTCCGGACTATGTGCCCTGCCCACTGCCACTTCAGCTTGCTGACTCGCTCTGCTATGTCGGTAACTTTAGTTCGTCTACGGATCTCCTCATTTCTGATTCGATCTCGTAGAGAGACCCCAAGCATAGCCCGTTCCATAGCTCGCTGTGTGACATCGAGCTTCCTTATGAGGCCCATAGTTAGAGACCACGTCTCGGCACCGTAGGTCATTACTGGTAACACGCACTGATTGAAGACCTTCGTCTTTAAGGACTGTGGTATTTTGGACGTGAAGACGTTGCGTAATTTTCCGAACGCAGCCCAGCCGAGTTGGATTCGTCGATTTACCTCTTTTACCGATTTATCTTCTGTCTTTCATTTAGTACGTCTTAAAAGCATATTTCATTTTAAAACTAAAATCTCCAAGAGTGTATTAACTTTAAAAGTCTTTTTTTATAAGCAGTGAAATGATATACAAATCTGAAATTGATTTTCATTCTAAATAATAACTACTCTATTCTATTATTATCTATCTGGCTATCAAAGTCCACTGCTCGGCTTATTGCGAGTCAGGTCAGTCACCTGGTCGGTGGCTGTACTACCCTACTTTTACCTAAACGCGGTCTACAAAACAAGAATTCAAGAAAAAAATAAACATACTTCTTTCGAAAAAAATATTGTATTATAATAAAAAAAAACTGTGTACTAACAATAGAAATTCGTTGAAACAATGATGAATATAATTGTCACACACTATTTGTGTCTTTGTGACGAAAGGAATGATATGAAATATAAATGAGATTTACGTGTAGTTGTCGTGTCGAGTCATAATTAATCATATAAATGATAGTTATTTATCCTTATACCATGTTTAATAGATAATTTAGGTATTTTCAGATACTTATTTAGAAAAATCAATGTGTGTGTCACAATTAAACTATAATACCAATCTAACGATAGTACCCCACGCAAACTGTTTATTGGCCAAACCACGACCAAATTTCAGCACGAACGGGTAGTAGGCGGTAATATCCTGTCACAGAATACCATCCTAAAATGAACTGTATTCGTTCTGTCGCTATCATCAACGGAACCGTTGATGAGTGCGAACCCGGAGGCCCAATGATGCAGAAGCAACTCAATAGACCGCCGTTGTATGCTGCATTATTGCATTGTCGCAATAAGTATAGTGAGTGCTTTTGGCCGAACTAAGTAAAGTCACTTTAGTAGGCTCATAGAAAAAAAATCAACTGAAAGAACAAAAAAAAGTATTTAGTGGCAGTAGGTATATTCAGCATTTTCATATTTACATACGTTACTAGCAAACGATTGTAAAAGAAAATAAAATACTGAGATTTTGAGCGCTGTTAATCTATAAATGTCTCACTATGTTTGACTATAGAAGTTTGCACTTTCAAACCTGTAGATATTTACTTCTTTAAATTTCATTTTAAGTTTTTTCCAAATTTCCTACATATAAAACTGTAATTAAATGTATTTGTTGGTATTCCTTATGAATGTCTATCGTTTTATTCAATCGAACTATTTGTTATTCCTAGTTCTATATCAGTCGCTATCTGAATTATACCTGAATTTGGAACTGTATTTACCATTGTACCTACCTGACCAGGATTACTTGGTGTAACCTCAATGATTCACTAAAAAGTACGTGTCGAAGTTGAAGAATATGATAATGAATATAAACGATAGTTTAAACGTAAGTATAAGACTTTTACATTTATTCAGTGGTCAGGGTTTTGTCAAATGGCTGATTAAAAGCTTCTGCTTTATATACAACGGTAAAAATAAATATAGAGACAAAAAGGCAAGTTAACATATTCAACTCAGCATAGATGAGAGCCATCAAACATTACTCTGTTTAAAAAATAAGGGTGTGAAAAGAAAACTTACCAGCAATAGCGAGTTGCATAATGAAGAAGTTCATGCGACTTTTGCGAGCGTTTGTGCAAAGAAGAGCAGCGATCACCGAAGCGTTGAGGACCACTATCGCGACAAACAGCACCCACATCACCGTGAACTGGATAGACTGAAATACAAAGATCTAGTGTAAAAAATAGTATATTATTATTGAGAGAACGAAAAGAGCAAGGACAGTAGCACTGCAAAGAAGAGAAAATCTTGACACCAAATACCGACCCGTCTGGCTGTATGGTGTATATGGTATGCTAAAACCTCCTTTATTAGAAGAGGCCTATGTTCAACAATAGATGATTCCAGAAAGAAGTTTTGTTCTCAGCTCTTAATGTATAAAAATAATAATCGATATTGATTAGTTTTATTTAAAAAATTGCATGGAGCTCCAGACAAATCTAAATATTCCATCAAATTCTATACTATTTATTATTTCTTTTAGCCTTATATTTTATCATAAATGAAAAAATAATAATAAGAAAAGGTCAGAATTATTAAAAATCAAGTTAGAAGTTTAAATAAGGGTATAAATATAACTGCCTTACTTTGCTAATTAAAAATTACGTTGTTTAAGTCATCATTCATTCATTTCAATCTGATAGAAGTCATTTGACTAAAGTATTGTTTAACTTTGTGCGAATTTCTAAGAGTTGTTTGAAACTTTTGATCAAAAATAATGAAAGGTATTATAAGTCAGCAACAAGTGATTGTTGATATTCTTAATTTCTTGCTTTAAAGTTAAAATACCGCTCAGAAATTGCGTCAATTGAAAAAAAAAATTTTTTTTTTAACTTTCATATGAATACCTTAATAGACATATTGCTTTCAAGACCATTCATATCTCTGTCCTTTCATACAAGACTAATTGTTCACACATACCAATTACTGTAACTTCTATACAGCAGCACCTAAAAATACACAGAGTTATTTTGTGTAAAGTCAGATGAAACTCTGATTCTTACTTCGTTGAAACCCAAAGTAAAACCGTGATCGGGAAACATATTTCCGTGAACTCGTTTTATGAAATCATGAGGTTTTGCAAAAAATGAATAAAAAGAACATAAAGTGATAAATTCAAAGAATATAAAAAGAAGCAGGAACATTACTTATCCTTGGGTGTGAGTTAAATCAATCTGAGTTATGCATTAGAAAACATGAGCTAGTTTAGTTACGTCAGGATCTATTTTACATAAATTTATTAAGGGAAAGCCCGGCATTCCTTTCATATCAAATGTTTATAATATGTTTAACCGATGCCGCTATGATGTATTCAGTTTCAAGTGCGAATGAAGTGCCTTCAAATAGATACAATTTCACAGCATGTTTTATATCAAAAATATTAGTTATGTCAGGACTACTCTATTTAAAAGCTCGAAGTATTCGTGTTTAGATAACACGACAAGTGATATCAGCGACAAGCTCTTATAACATCGATGACGTAAACCTAAAAATATCCATTAGATGATTAGAACCTTTCAGTTTATATGACGGATAATCCATCTCTAAATATTGTAGGTGTTATAGCTATCGTTTAATATTTCTCCGACTTTGAACAATCATTTTGTCTCATTTGTCCTTATCTTCGTGGCTTTTCTAATCGTAGAACGGACAAATTATTACTTACAATATCCATTAGTCAATATTGATTACCTTTTTCTTTTACCTCAAGGTGTCAAACAGACGGTCCGGTCATAACCCCAAACAAAATTGGGAATATTCCCAACTTTAATTGGGTTTTTATATGAAGCTCTATATTCTTATTTTGAGACAAGAAAACAACCATTCACAAATAAATAAATGAATGAAATCAATGTAACATTGTAGGCACATTACGTAAACTAAATTGAAACTATAAATAAACAAAATTGAATCGTGAAGAAAAACATTGATCATTTATTTCTACATAAGCCAATACTTACGTCATAAAAATAATAGAAATTAAGTTCGGTAGTAGCGTTTGTGGCATTTTTTATTTGGTCGACGTCAGATGTGAATACTGTAGTCAAGTATGAGGAGCGCAGTGTCGTCTGCTCTTCCATTTCTTCAATCATGATATCAGGTTCCATAGTTCTGTAACAAAATAAATTCATTTAAATAATTTGCTACATGAATTTCGTGGACCTGGTTTTATTGTGCTTCGAAAACAATGATAATATGTTTGTGTTTTGTTTATTCGATTCATTATTTTACAGTTATATTTGTGAATCACGGAATATAAACTTAACAGAAGTTCTGTGGGAGAGCCACGCTTCGGCATGAATGGGCAGGCTCGACCGGAGTGATACCACGGCCTCACAGAAAACCGATGTAAAACAGCGCCTGCGCTATGTTTCACCGAGTGAGTGAGGATACCGAAGGACCATACCCCAACCCCTTCCTCTTCCCCTCCCCATCCTCCAAAGGCAAAGCACTTGTGACGCCTCTGGTTTGCCGGGTGTCCGGGTGTCAATGATAGTAGTTATATCGAGCTTAAATATCGTAATACAGGGTTGAAACGAGCAGGCGTATCGCCTGATGGTAAGCGATTACCACCGCCCATGGACACCCGCAACACCAGAGACGTCACAACTGCGTTGCCGACCTTTGGGGGATGGGGAGGGGTAATGATACTAGTTTTCCTACGCGGAAGTTCACATCAGCACGTAATAAAGGGTCCCTGTTGGGTCCGAAACTATGAATCTGTATATTTTATATATATCACTAAAATTAATTATTTTATGTTTTACTTCATTTTTTATTGATTAGGGGAAAACGAGCCAACGTATCGCCTGATGATAAGCTATTATTACCGCCGGTCGTGGACACACGCAACACCAAAGGCGTCACAAGTGCTTTTCCGACTTTTTAAGAAGGAGTACGCTCTTGTCTTGAAGGTTCGAAGATCGTATTGGTCCCGGAATACCAGAGATTATAAGTTTTGTAGTGAAAGATTAAGAATATGAAGTGTCACCACCCTTATTTATCCAGTGGGTAAGTAAGAGGCGACTAAGGAAGTAAATTATACAGAAAAACATCACTACCTACAACTAAACTTGTACCACCCCGTGGACCACGTAGTATACTAAGGTCACAATTTACTTTCTAATGAGAGAACTATGTCCAGCAGTGGACTGTTGAAGGCTGTTAACGACTTTATATGAGTCTTACAAATAAATAACTTAGGTAAAGAGTCCAAAGACAATGATGAATGAAAATAATAGAGAATATTTATTCTTTTTACTAAGGAAATTTACCCCGTAATTAAAAATTGATTTTAACATGTTTTCGTTTTACTATAGGTGTCAGAATTTTGCAACTATTATATTATTACTACAGTAACAATAATTTGTTAAATCCCAAAAAAAAATTAGGCTTTCATACTTTGAAAAAGATTAAAAATAAATCATCTTCTAAAAATCACGTTTAAATCGTAAATTATGATTTAATAATTCAGTTAAGCTTTGTTGAAGGAGATATACATCATATAGTTTTTTCGTAGTTTCCACATGAGAACATTAGAATTCCCGTTGAGCTTGCACTAACCGCAACCATTTAATTAAAGTTTTCGCTTTAGAAAATTCTGTTTTCGCCACGTTTATCTTGATTACAGAACAATTTCTGTCGACTGATACGACAAATGCAACATTTGTTCACATAAGACCTTTTAGTAATTTCTAGTAAAAAAACCCAAACTTGTTCACAGTTTACAAGTTTTGTTAGAGAATAATTAAATAAAATATTCTAAAGAAAAATTTCATCATGGATTTTATTTGTAACAATATTTAAAGAATATGCTAGTTATTAAAACATTGGCAGTCCACCACTGTGCGCTTTTCCAGAAACTTTCTGCCTAGCATAACATAATTGTGGAACGAACTGTAGCCTGTGGTGTTCCCGGACCAATACGACCGTCAAGAAAAGAGTGTACTCCCTCTGGAAAGGCAAGTAACGCGTTTGTGACGCCTCTAGTGTTACGTGTATCCATGGGCGGCAGTAACCGCTTACCATCAGGTGATGCGTTTATCCCCTATACAATAAAAAAAATGTATTACATTCGGCATGTTATATTTCAGTTTTCCTAAAAGACTTTTTTTATATGGGCCTGTTAAAGTGTCTCTATTCTACCAAATGGAAAACATAGGCATCATTCAAGAGTGGTGGTCACCGTACTTGTTACGAATGCAGATAATCCAACGATGCAGCATGGTACCCACACCATAGCGGCCTAGTGATGCTTTATTAAGCCTCCGGTCTCACACTCACCAATCAAACACGACGGCACGAATACTGTCATTTAAGGTTGTCTTCTGTGCGAGTTCCACCACCTGGTCGCGCCAGCCTCTTCGTGAAATCAGCGTGGCATGGCGTGAAATAGTATCCGTAAATATTATCATAATTTTTAGTTTTATGAATTACAGCTTGTGTTTGTGTATTTCTGATATTTTAATAATCAAATTGGCTCAGGTGTAATTAAAATATTTTTTTATGAGTAGTTTTAGTCCTAATGACCTTTAAATGATGCCTAGTAATAAACTTCGTTCTAGATACAAAACCAAACTAAGATTTCATCAAATTTTTTGCTTTAAATCATCCCGTTTTTTTAATCGATTTTCATATTTTTCGTAGATTCCCAAAAAATCTGTTAAATTTAGGAAGTGGTGTAGTTTTAATGTCTATGTGCAGAGATCTATCCAATTTAATATAATTTATATTAACAGTTCACCTTAGATAAACTGTTGTATGTATTTTCGTTCAACTTTGTATAGCATACAATAGCTACTGGTAAATTTAAATCAAAAGTGGGTTACGTTGTTTGCCGCAAAACTTTCTCCAGAACGACATTTACAATTATTACGAACAGAAACAAAGTTGGGCATGTCTCATAGTTTGTTTGTGTAATCTTTCTCCTCATTTAAATATTGTTTATATTCAGCATTTGATCATTACTTTTAAGGATGTCTTGCCTGATGTTTATATAATGGTATATTTGATTCACATAACCCCTATAGCAATATTTTCTTATGGCGGCAAGATGACACTAGAAATGGCTGGTATGTTATTTTCTATAAAATTTCAGGTCATATTCTCAAACTTTGAAAGATGAGATAGTAAAAATTTATCGAAACATAAAAAAGCTACAATCAGTGCATTAATGCATGCTTGGTTTTTAGGGTTCAGAAACTCAAAGGAAAAAAAACGGAACCCGGATCACTTTGTAGACCATCTGTCTGTCTATCAAAACTCCATTTCTCAGGAACATGTAGAAGTATCAAACTCATATTTATATCAAATACTCAGGTCTACTGTCCCTTGAAGCAAAAATCAAACTTCTAAGCCAACGTAATCAAAAGATAAAGCCGTTTATGCTGCAAATTTTCGACATTCGCAAGGGAATCAAAACCTACAGGGTACTTCCCGTGAACTCAGAATCTTGAAGTTTGGTACGAAGCGATGTCTTACAGCACAGATAAAGAAAAAATTGCAAAAGCATACATGTTTGGTTAGATCATAAACCTACAGGGTACATCCTGTGAACTCAGAATCTTGAAATTTGGTACGAAGCAACGTCTTGTACAGATAAAGGGAAAGTTGCGAAAAACATAAACTTTTAGTTACATCATGTAATATACCTACAGGTTTGTACGGAACCCTCGGTGCGCGAGTCCGACTCATACTTGGCCGGTTGTAAATTATTCTAACATTCCTTATGTTAAAAAGGCCTAGAAAAACAACTTCTAACGTAGTTTCATCACAAGACTTCCTAATTTTGCTCTGGATATTTTGGTTTTAATGTACCATGAGAAATAAGTAAGTATATATTTACAACAAAATGTTTTTTTTGCTGTTTGGTTTTAATTTGTAGATATTTGATGGAAGCTTTTATCTAACATACATACACATCTTATGAACTTAAATAGTAAAAACATAAAATATAAAAATATTCATATTTTTGCACACGGAACTGATCATGAAAATACAAGTATTACATAAAGAAGCAGTCGTAAATTTTACGTATAAATAGAAAATAGAAGGTCGCAGATTATAATTTTAGCTTTGTGGCTATAGCTATATTGTAAATCCTTTAGATCTGAAATGTTCGCATAACAGTAAATGTCATACCATCCGTTTTGTTTAAAATTCGAGTATATATCATTTCTTCAGAGACGTAACTAAGGCTTCATATACATGAACGGCATCTTGTATTTCACCAAAATGGTTAGTATAGTTTGAACTCCACCTAATTGGGAATCAAATATTCATGTGTAAGATGCATGACGTGGAAAACACAATGCATATTGTACGCGGCGCCCTATAAGTAAAAATCTTACGGGAAACGTCTACAAGTGCCGTTGCCTCTGCTTTCAACAACGTAGTGCTCATGTATATAAGGCCTTAAATATTTTACCGTGTCAAATTGGGAAATGTTTTATAATAGTGAACTGAGTATGATAGAGCGTGTAGCTAAACAAAAACCGGCTGAAAGTTTAAAATGTAAACATTTTTATGAGCAGTGAGAAATTGTCTGGAATATTAAGAAATTACTTTTGCATAGCTAAGGCTAACTGCATAACAGATTATATATCACTGTAACTTACAAAATAACTGTGGAGTTTCCTTAAAACAAATATTTGGTTCATACATTAGTATGTATGTAAGAGCTGTATTTGTGCAAGTTTTATAATTACAGTTTAATATCTGGCAACTTGACTTATCTCCTAACCGACTTGTTTTTAAATTTGATTTTGTTTGCCTTTTTGGCGCCGTAAGATAACATATAAATATTTCAGACATCTAACATACAACGCCATCTAGTACCAAGCTAAGCAGAGCTTGTGTTATGGGTTGCTAGGCAATTTATATACTTTTTTTGTAAATACATACATATGAGATATATAGATAGAGAGCATTCAAACTCCAAAACAAATATTTGCAGATCATTTGTTTCGGAGTTTTCATAATTTTATATGAATAAATTAGTATCTTATCTATGAACTTTTAACAGACGCATTAAATTTTATCATTTGTTTACTATTTAAAAGTGTTTGGTGTTATATGTGCCACATACAATAAATACATTTTCCGATTCAGTGGTTTTTATCTGTTGTATTATAAAACATTTATAACCAGTGAACACGATGTTTCACCGATATTTCTTAGTGTACTCTAGTAAAACAAGTTTTTTATTTGTTATTTGTGATAAACCTTTCATCTAGTCTGTTTTATATAATTTCAACGAATAAAAACAGAAAGATGACAAAATGCAGAACGTAAATCTACATTTGATGTAATTATTGCTTCTACCAGTGGTTCCAGTTATGTGAAAGGAGAATTGGAATGAAAAATATTCATATCTCCTAAAAATAGTACTTATTTACTGAAAGGAACCCCCGAAAGTCCTGATATAACCTTTATTAACAACTTTGAATCTCTGAAATCTATTCTGCAAAATTTCATGTTGATTTTTTGTGTAGTAAAGACGTAAAAATGAAATAGAAAAACCTACCTTTGAGTTCTTTTATGAATTCTAATTCCACATCAATTCTATTCAATGTTAACAAAAGTGCAAATATTAATGCTTTACTATAAATTCTCACATAACTTAAGCGTAAATTTTAAGAATTTTAAAGTTGAAACTCGTAAAAGTTAACACATTGTAAACACAGCATCTTATTGTGGTCACTATAGTAGACAAGAGATTTACTCTAGTTTACGCTATTAGAGAAATAGTCGCGAAAGAACATTAGGAGCTCGATTAAAGCGAGCAAAGTAAGCAACAAAAGTAATTAAACAAAATATTTAACAGATATAACCAACTCCGAGAAAAACCCTCTTTTCGCAATTAAGTGAAAACCGACTGGTTTAAACGGTACTTTATTAAAATAGTTTAAATTGCTTGTACGAGACAGAACAAAGTGACAAAATTGTTTCAATGTCCAGTGAAGAAGTCTCTCATTAAAGACGCGGGAAAACGTTTTATTGTTGCAAAGTCGGCTGGAATAACAATTGAGGAAGACCATACAATGAAGGAGGAAAATGTTTCGCTTTTTATAACTAAGGCGAGAGGGCCTATTCATTTTGTCAATTAATATTGTGGGTCCTTGAACGTTGTTGACTATAATTTGGTTGCAAAGACGGCCGCATTTTATTAAAAAAGGGAAGTTTTGTTTGGGCTTATGGCATTATTGCATTTTTATTTACATTCAAAAATAAATGGACTATTTTTTTATTTATTACATGTCTTTGATTATATCGCTTAATAAAATGTATATAGGTATCACAAAGGTACAAATCGGGGTTTGAATAACTAGTAAATACCGAGTTCTCTAGTAGCGGTAGATGTACTTGACAGTTTGCGTTTCAGGTAAATTAGACAACAGCACGTGATCGTGAACACATTACTTATTTTATTGTTGTGTATCTTTAACAAATTGAAATATAAAACTAACAACACGTCACATTTTATGTCACCTATGTAAGCTTAATAAAAACTGTTTTTTTTTTCTCTTTATACTTACATAAATATTGTAACAAATGAAATAATTATTCATCGTAAATAAAGACGAAAGTTATAGATAACATTGTAGATTTTAAAACAACTAAACTATCATCTACATTTTAGACTGTTGTTGTTAGAATTTATACATAGTTTCCAACAAATCTCTATAACAACAGAACGTATATATGTGAATGAAACTCCGACCTCTAGTTGATTTTATAGTCTAAATTTCATGTCTTATAAATGATATTTATTTTGTAAATAAACCTTCACAGATATTTTTACTATGTCGGTCTTCGGTACAGGATCATGATGAACATCTATGGTAATCGTTACTAAGAAGTCAATACCCTCAAAATACTGACACTAGTGTTAACTTTCGAATTTTGTTCACCCCCAGGGACGCTGCGGTCTGATGCCGGTCGCTTTGCGAAAAAACTGATATTCAGGTAAAACCGGATGGAACTAGTATCCGACCTCAAATTATCATGGAATAAGGCTAGGAAGAAGAACAACCTCAGCCTTGACTTCCTTGTCACATGTATTCTTCTTACTCCCACTTCAAACTGACCAAGCGTCAGGCAAACTTAGTTATACAATGAAAAACACTCCGATACATCTAAAAATATTTAAATATAGACATCATTTTGTTAAAAACGTAGTTAATTTTATGTTTTTCCTGAATGCGCACATATAAATGCCTCGGTGGCGTAGTGGTAGCGTATGGGACTGATGTGACTCTGGTCATAAGCTGACTTATTAATTTTCATGATATATTATGGAACAAGATAGTTTAAAAGTTAGAAAATCGCTACTTAAAGAAGAATAAAAATCAAAACAAACTCATCTACTTACAAGTATTAAAAATAGTCGAGTATTATATTAAGTTCATGTTAGTGTCACGTCTAAGTTTTGCATATTAAAGCTCCAACGACTAAGTTAGTACTATTTTGTTTTAAAGAACTCGTGCTACAATCGTATTCCACTTTGAACGTTCCTACAATTTAATTAATACTTTCCTTACCAGTTTATCACGATTTCACTGGAGTTTCAAACTATTTTTTTATTACAAAGTGGTTAATCGATCTGAAATTAATCTTGATAAATATATTTTCTTTCGTCGTTCCAGATTCAATGTCTGACGATTATGGCCAAGGATTTTGTGAAAGATAACCCCACTGAGGCAAAAATTAGTTGGCCGTCCCTAGAATACATACGGGAATGAAACCACTTCATATATTGAAAATCTAAATAAATTAATAATAATAATCTATTTATTACTCTTTCACAAAGGTAAGTACAGATCAGGTAATACAATACAATACGTGACAATTATTCCTTTGTGAGAGACTGGTGTCTATATTAGGAAAACCTGTGCTACAGATCACCAGGCCCCCACCTCTTAGACTAACTTGTTTGGTACCTTCCATTACTATTACATACCCACCATATAAGTGCAAATTAGAATAACAAACAAATTAAAAATAGTATTGAAGTTATAGTTGTGTGTGTGTGTGTGTGTGTGTGTGTGTGTGTGTGTGTGTGTGTGTGTGTGTGTGTGTGTGTGTGTGTGTGTGTGTGTGTGTGTGTGTGTGTGTGTGTGAGTGGGGGAGAGTATGTGTTTTTGTGTAGTATGAGAGTATGAGTGTGTGTTTGCGTAAGTTTATGTGCATAAGTGTGTCATTATTTATTGTTGTAATTGTACAACAATAATAGGTATTGACCTAACACCCTTTTTTACCTGTGGAAACCCCCACGAGCCTTCACCCCACCGGGGTTTACGGCGGGGCGGTGTGTCGGAATCGAACAGACTAAAGCCACTCTGCGCCTGAGAGGAGAGGGGTCCGAAAACTGCTGTTACTAACACGACTGGACCCAATACCTAACCCCCTACCCTAAGTAAGTTACACGGGAGTAAAACAGTAAGAGAGAAATATTTCGCCGGAGTCTTAATACAGTTTTTTTTCTTATAAAAGACATTTTCCTATTAATATATCATTTTATTTAACATGCAATTTCTTTTTCATAATGAGCTCCAAAAACATATGTGTAGGTAAAACTATTTTGATGCTAAGCAACATAAAAAGGGTATTTGTTACAAGTCCTTGAACAAATATCGTATGAGTCTGTTCAACGTTATGCTTTATCATTTGTAATCTGCCGATCACGGACATGTAAGCCACTGATTAGAGATTTGATAAAAGACTAGCTTAATTTCGATAATTAATATTAACAACAGACAGATAGATAGGTACTCTTAATCGTACAAAAACAGGAATAAATAGATAGATAGAGATAGAAATAGATTTTAAAAGTACGTACAATGGGAATCTTACTACAATTAGATATTGTATACGGTATTATAGTACTAATGGAAATCATAGTGTAACAATTACAAAAACAATAATAAAAATTCTTCTTCTTACACTACATAGTAAAGTCGTCAACGAATTCTTTTATCCTAAAAACTATAATAAAATGTAAATAGGTTAAGAGAAACTGTAAAACATTATGAGAATAAAATATATTATTAAGAGTACAACAGTTTTTATAAGTAGAAGTAGAATATGGTGTAGGACATTGAGTACTAAAATTTCGATTGCGTTATGCAAAAAAACCTTCACTAAAAATATACCAGATAAAAGCACAAAATGCACTTAAAAGAATAAAATAAAGTATTCTTTGTAAACTTTACTATCAATATATAATGTCATTACACAATTTATATAATACATAATCACAAATTTTTAGAACAAAAAAATCCTAGGTACTTCAAGAACTGGACCAGATTGAAATGAAGAAAAACACAACTATAAAAAAAACAAAATACAGGCGATTTGAGAACCTCCTCCTTTTTTGGAGTCGGTTAAAAAGTTGAATCAAAACATATCAATATACTAGACGAATCAAAAAGCCTGAATTCTATGGAGTTCTGTTGTCTTACTACAGACTTACTACGCCTACCTTCACACTTCATCTAAAAATAAAGTACTTGCCAAAACGAATCAAACCATTCTAAACTCGATGGGTTGCGTGATTTCATTATAGAGTCGCTATGACCACAACAGTTATATACATACAATGCAAGTTAAATAAAAGCTAAAATCTTGTAATAACTAGAAGCTGTAGTGTAGGTTTAATTTTTGTTGCAGAGAAGATATCGGCTTAATTTAAGTAACAAATGATACACGAAAACCTTCCTCAAGAATCACTATCTGTTGGTGACAATCGCATCAAAATCCGTGCAGTAGCTTTTGAGTATATCGCGAATAGACAGACATACAGACGCGGCGGACGACTTTGTTTTATAATATATATATAGATTACTTATTTAAAAGTATATGTCATGATTACGTATGCAACTTCTTCATCTAGATACTCGTATAATTTTCTTTTATATTATTGTCTAATAAACTGCTAATATAAGTAGCCCATATACTATTAGCTAAGAATTAACTACACTTAGAAGATCAGAACTGTTACAGTAAACAATGAAATGGGATAAAATGCCATATAAATGTCAAATATCTTTCTTATCTTATTGCAATATCCAAAATGAACTGTTTATATAACAGAATAACGACTGTTTTTGTTCAATTAGGCTTTATGCTTTTTCATAGTAATCCCTGTCATGTCAGAAAATAATGTCTACAGAAATCGTTTGTTTATGAATATGAGTATATTTTTTGTTCCGTGACCCAAATTTTAAGGAAACCCGAGAATATTCAATTACGACTGGACTGTTTGAATTTGTTCCACCAAGTTTCAACCGGTCGTACCTACGGATATTAATATAATACAAACTTGGTACGTAGGCTTGTCTCATCATAGTCTTATTGTGCGTAAGTTCCTACCCATCGTATTTAGAAAATTGTTTAGTAAAAGGGTTCTTAGACTTCAGAAAAATGGACAGATAAATACTATATATTTTTATTTTATATTTGTTCCTGCACTTGCAACCGACACACAGTGCACAACGCTAGCTAGCCTTAAATCAAACATATCTTACACTAATAAAGCTAGATTTAATATTTCAATTATTCTTTTTGTGAATACATACCTACATATTAAATAAGAAAGCCATTCTAACGACATACATATATTTAAATTAGCTGACCCACACACTTTTGTCTGCATCGTCTCTTTACAAATATGCTCATATTCTTCTGCTCTAAGCGTGATGTTAACTATCCTCTCTTAACACACATCAAATCCCACATTTAAGCAACAACAAGAGTCATATATACTCGTATAATTAACCGCTGATAACGCCGCGGGTCGAAGCTAGTCTAAAAAAGTAGCCTAAGTTATCTGCCAGTGAAAGCCTCGTCAAAATTAATTCAACCGTTCCAGAGATTAGCCGGAACAAACAGACAGACTACAATTCTAAAAATGAAATATTGGTATATGTACCATGTATACATTTTATAAGGTAAGATTACGTAGACACAACGTTGTCAACAACCCATACTTGTTCAGCGTGGAGACGTATGGCGTTAACCCACTCCTGAGAGGAGACCCGAGATCAGCAATGGGACATTATGGGTTGTTGATACATATATGTTTAAGTAAAAAGCAGTTATTTGAATATTACAAACATACACGCCAATTTTATTTATTTGTATAGATGTAGGAGATGAAATTTTCCTTTATTTATTAATATATGGTTTTTACCACCATAGTTTTCTGTTTTTGATTTACTTCTTAAAAAGTTTTTCTTATCATCGTATGATAAATAGGTATATTGTTTTTAATAATTAACAACCACATAAAGTACTACTATATTACGGTTATTCCTTACTTATCCTACTAATATTATAAACGCGAAAGTTTGTGAGTATGTATGTTCCTCTTTCACGCAAAAACCACTAAATGGATTTTGATGAAACTTTACAATAATATAGCTTTTGTATCAGAATAACACATAGGCTACAATTTATAAAGATACTAACTTCGCCTTGCGGCGTTGCCCGCGATTATTGTTGTACCGTGGGGTTCAGCTAGTCATCTATAAAGGTGAATCATACCTGATTACATATTTACGTTTAATAGGGCACAGCACTAACTAATGTTTCAAACGAGAACTGTACACAACCAGGTCTCTTTCTCTTTTAAAAATACATTTTCCGCATTAAGAATATATATCCTGTGACTTTACAAACATATAAAATACCGCGTTGGCCCGCCTACCACCCAAGCACTCAATGGGCCCGGACGGTGTGCCTGCGTTTGTTTTCAGGGATGCTCGTATAGTGTTGGCTGACCCATTGGTACACTTATACAACAGATGTATCGACACATCAAAGTTTCCGGAACGATGGAAAGTAACTCGAGTCGTGCCTGTCCCTAAAGGTGGTGGAGGTTCTGATCCCAGTGACTACAGACCTGTCGCAATTCTTAGTACGCCTGCCAAGGTGTTTGAAGCGGTCATTTATAATTGTCTCTATGCGCAAGTGAGTTCCCAGCTATCTGACGCGCAGCACGGCTTTCGTGCTGGGCGGGGAACTACGGGAAACCTTCTTCATCTAATGACATGTTTGGCGCTATTGATGCTGGTGTGCAGGTGGATGTAGCCTACTTCGATTTCAGGAAAGCTTTTGATATGGTGGATAACGACATCCTTTTAACACGTTTGGCTGCAGTGGGCTGCACACCGCATGTGCTGGCATTCTTCGCATGCTATTTACGGGACAGATGTCAATATGTGGACTGTGGAGGATGCCTCTCTGAGCCATATTTTACGAGATCGGGGGTCAGTCAAGGGAGTAATTTAGGTCCTTTGCTTTTTATCTTAGTGATAAATAGCTTGTCAGAAGTGGTTACTAACTCTACACCGCTTCTTTTTGCAGATGACCTAAAATTGGTTAAAAATATTTCACAGAATGCAGATCATGATGGGCTGCAAGAGGACATAAACAGGGTGGTTGGATGGAGCCATGAAAATAAACTTTATTTTAATGTTTCCAAGTGCTCTGTACTATCTTTCAGCCGATCGCGTAATCCTAGTCACTAACAGTACCAAATGGTGGGATCACCTTTGCAGCGGAGAAACGAGATCAGAGATTTAGGCGTTCATTTTAGTACAGACTTAAGATTTAATAAACACATTCAGGATGTATGTAAAAAAGCATATCGTAATCTGGGTTTTCTATTGAGGCATGCAAATCGTTTCACAAATGTCACAGCTTTGAGAGTGTTATACGAGGCACTAGTGAAAAGCCACCTCGAATGCAATTCCGTTGTCTGGTCGCCATTCGAGAGTAAATATAAATTGACGTTGGAACGAATACAAAACAAATTTTTAAGATTTTTGTATTGTAAGCTGTATGGTGTTTACCCAGGATACCCGTTGTTATATCCTACACTGTTTGTTATGGGCATGGTGGGGTATTTCAAGTAGGAGGTTAGGAGAGAGGTGGCTATGGCCACGTATATGTTTAAAGTGCTTCGTGGTCACATACATAACCCAGCCTGCGGGTCTGCGGGAGATCGGACTATGTGCACCTAGTGATTACACCTCACGGCGGCGGCGCCCGTGCCTGCTGGAGGTGGTGCCGGCGCGCACTAACCTGCTGCAGCGCGCCCCTCTCACGCGCGCGCTTTGTGCGCTCAACATGGTGGCAGATAGGATTGATTTGTTTTTGTGTTCTCTGAATGAATTCTCACGGGTCGCTTACTGCGTTATAAGTAATGATTTAGGAAAAAGATGATTAATTGAATTGATTTATTCACTTAGTTTTTTTTGCTGTATTGGTGTTGTTGTGTGTATAGATTTTTTATTTAATCTCATTAGTTTTTATAGTACCAATTGTTTTGTAATTTTTGCGTAGTGTTTTGCATGTGTTGTTAATTTTTATTCAGTTTATTGTAATGTATTGTAAATTTTTATCCGACACTATTGCATTGGATGTAATCCGTAATGATAGTGTATGTTATAGTAAATAAATAAATAAATAAATAAATAAATAAATAAATGTACACAAAAAACACCCAGACTCAGAACAACAATTTATTGATTACACAGAGCGTTATCCTACGTAGGATTTGAACCCACAACACTTGATGCAGTAGGCCAACCATATAGTCAATATGTACATAATATCTATAATAAATCGACCACCCTGTTCAGTAAATTGTAGTTTATCCCGCATTTGTGATACTTTTATACGAAAAATTGTTTATTTGTCAGCCCTCATTAGTTCGCTAACTTCTGTAAGTGTGTTTCCGAGCACGGCAATAAAAGATAAAGTTCTTTACAACTTGATTTCCTTCAACCTTCCAACTGAATAAGTACGTAAGTTTGTTTACCTATTTCTAACTTCATCTGAATGTTTTTTTAAGTATGAACAATCACTAATTTTCTCAAATTGTTCATGACAGATTTATTACTTTATTAATATAGCCTGGAGAGCCGCCCTTCGGCATGCATGGGCCGGCTCGACCGGAGTGATACAACGGCCTCACAGAAAACTGGTGTGTCATAGCGCTTGCGCTGCGTTTCGTGCGACTCCCACTGTAATACTGTAATCTATACGTTATATTATCCAATTTAAAAAAAAAGTTATCAAATCGTTAGCCAACTTACATTATTATTTTAAATTCATTACATACTTAACCAAAATAATTTTCAGAGGTAAATTAATACTATCAGTATATTTTGATTTACCTTCATAATCTGTATAATCAATACAATGCAATAAAGTAATAAACATGCAGAAATACTGCATGTTTAAAACATTATTGCATTTAAGACTGCATATTCAAAGAGCCTAATAAATATTCCTACCAAGAAACCTACTAGCCCCTTTTTTTTTTTTTTTCTGTGCGGAAATCCCCTCGTATACCACTTGTGGTTATGTCGGACTCGAACCGAGTAAAAACCGCACACCTTCTGGGGGTACTAGAAGCCGGGGAACCAGGTGCACCCTCGGAAGGAAATCCCTGGAACCCCGACGTACCTCGGGCCACCCATTGAACCTACTAGCCCCTAATATGTTTTTATAGTTTGTGATTAACCTTCCTTTCAGTCACTATCAGGAAGCTGACCAACCCTTATTGGTTTGTATGGTTTCGAAAATCAACTCAGCCATTTCGAATACTGTTAAATATAAACAACTACCTGCCTAAATTATAAGTTTGGTTTGTTCTTCAGTAAGTTTCTATTAAATTAATGTATTAATCATATGGTACGAGTATGAATTTCTTGAATAGTTTAATATAGTTTATTTAGTATCTGCTTGAGCTGCTAAAATATTGATGACATTGGCCCGAATAGTTTCTCGTACCACGGCTAATGGTTTAGACATTTTTATTTGAAATTGTTCTAATTTTGGTTTGGATATTTATTCAGAAGTTCATTGCCTTACGACCTGAAGCGATTGATGTTTTATTGCTCACGGATTTATACACTCGTTGTGTTCTTTATTATATCCATCAAATAGCACAAAAATAGAAAATTATAAACTGTGAAAATGGTAAGCAATGATAATAAACCTTTAAACAACATCAAATTGTTGAAAATCTATTAAAATGGCAATAAGCAATTATGCTGAAATTTAACATAGAATTTTAATGTTTTAGTCATGTTCAGAGTAGAGACGTTGATCGCGCGCGCTTCGAAGTCTTTTGTCTGCCGTACACTCACTCGCTTGCTTAATATAAAAATCAGTAGTTTAAACAGCAATAAGAAGTAACAAAACGAACAAAAGTATACCTACCACATTTCTCAAAGCTTGAATTGAATACACTCAATTTGTTTCAAAAAAACATACAAAAATTGAGTTCACTTTCAATTCACAATTTTACCGTATAAGAGCCACACTTCGGCATGCATGGGCCGGCTCGACCAGAGTGATACCACGGCCTCACAGAAAACCGGTGTGAAACAGCGCCTGCGCTGTGTTTCACCGAGTGAGTGAGGATACCGGAGGCCCTATCTCAACCCCTTCCCTCATCCCCTTCCTCATCCTAAATTATTTTTTTGCAGGTGCGACTGCTCGTTTGCCCCCTAAATTATTCCATCTACTTTCAACGACAAAATAATAAGAACTGAGCTGATACAACGTACATGGAACACAATAAAAAATGTAATACGATAGCAAAAACCCACCTGTAAATATCTTACACTTATGTACCTATGTTACGATTTTCCCAGTGCTGACTACGAAATGAAAACTTGTATGTTCTATATATATAAATTTAATTGAATCATTGAGTTGACTAAAACAACTTCCTGAATGATTATCAAAATCAAACACCGAAAGTAAATTACTTTCAAGTTATGGCGCGCAAACAAACTTTAAACTATAACCTTATTAGTTTCGTTTTACAAATAACAAGTCGTATGCTTCACGTATCCCAAGTTGGCGTTATTGATTTAGTACATAGATGCCCGGACTTTTGTTTTTTCTTACTGGAGTTTTGTTTAGTTATTTTAGGTTAATCGTCTAAAAAGGAATTCTAGCTGTATCGATTCGATCGATCGACAAAAATTGAATAAAAGTGTTATTTTGGTATATACCAATCATCTATACTCTATAGCATCTATGTTTCAAATCAATAATATTTTTTTTACTGGAGTTTTGTTTAGTTACTTTAGGTTAATTTTCTAAAAAGGAATTCTAGCTATATCGATTCGATCGATCGACAAAAATTTAATAAAAGTGTTATTTTGGTATACACCAAAATAACACTTTTATTCAATTTTTGTCAGTCTGAAACACAACGCAAGCGCTCCGCTAAGTGCACACCGTTTTTTATGAGACTATAGTATCACTCCGGTCGAGCCGGCCTATTCATGCCGAAGCGTGGGCACCTTTGTATTTTACTGAGTGATGCGAGTTCAAATCCTACGTGAAACAATACTTTATAAGATCTACAAATTGGTGTTCTGGGTCTGCGTGTTCTTTATGTCCATTTCATGTATGTTTCTGAAGTCTCAGAAGTGCGAGACGGGAGTTGTCTTAAAAAAAGTAAGCTTCACCTAAACAAAGTATAACCATACCGTCAATCAGTAATATCAGTGGAAATCGAAAAAAAAACCGCTTATTTGATACTAAATAGAAACGCTGTGATTAATTTTTATTTAGGCACCCAGAGGTGTCACTTGAAATGTTTTAAGATTGTAACAAAATTCCTTACAAATCTATTCAACCACTAAAGGTTATGTTATACAATAAAAATAGACAGATATGCAATATGCACACATAGGTATAGGTATACTTGTATACATATGTACTACACAATTAGGATTCCAAGTATGAAGCCCGATTACGAAACATAATGAAATGTTCTTAACATAGTAACAGTATATGCCCATTATTTCTCGAACGCACCTACGTTTCTGTTTAATCAGACCGAAAATAAATTATAAGGTGATAGTTTATATATGCGATGTGCTACGACCTGGAGACAGATGTACCTACCTACAAGTGATCGAGCATCCAATCGGTTTTGATAAATAGAGCTGTTCCAATTCGAGCATGTAATTTTAGAGAGGAGATAACATTTCAATCGTTATCCTACTAATATTATAAACGCGAATGTTTGTGAGTAGGTTTGTTGCTCTTCACGCAAAAACTACTCAACGAATTTTGATGGAACTTTACAGTAATATCGCTTATACATCAGAATAACACATAGGCTACAATTTATACTAGCTTCGCCTCGTGGTGTTGCCCGCGATTATTGTCGTACCGCGGGTAACACCGCGTAGTTTAGTTAGTGACTTAATATTGTGTAAATATGTCATGAACGATGTAAATCTGAAGAGATTATTTGTTTAGTTGAAAGTACTTATCTCAGGAACTACAAGTTCAAATGAAAAAACATTTAAGTGTTAGATGGGTCCTTATAGGGGAAGATTATAGGCTTTATTACATAATGCTATGCCATATAAAACCTAAGTATCAATGAAATATGTTGATAAACGGAAATAGGAAAAGTATTCCTGAGCAACACAGTCGGAGTTGCGTGAGTCAGTTAGTACGATTGGCCTAGCGGTTTAAAAGGTTCACTACTGCGCCAAGTGCCGTGGGTTCATATCCCACGTGGGACATCACTTTGTGTGATCCACAAAATGTTGTCCTGAGTCTGGGTGTTATTTGTGTCCGTTACATGTATGTATGTAAAGTCCCCCGCGACACAGGATGTATATTCCTAATGCGGGAGTTGTCTTTTTTTAAAAATAAAAAATAAATTAAATAAAGTCAAAACGTGGCGAATACTTAACATAATTAAGAAGTGGAAACAACAGAAAAATAAATGTTCTAGAATTATTTTTATGCCAGTTTAAATAAAAGTAAAGGGTACAAATACGTCTATATTTATCAAGGCAAAGACAAATAGCTAATGTTGTAAACGACAAGGACTGATGACGCTAAAATTTCTTCTTCAAAATACTTGGATTTAGCTTGTTGTAATAAAACTAAGAAATGTGAATTCACAACAAAGAATAAGCAAGGCAAAGTTAACAAAGTAAGGTCTTACTTTAACGTCATAAACACGATTCATTACCTACTGCACACTTTCTCTAGAAGACGAAATAATATTTAATTATCTTTAGTTTTTAAGTTAGTTTATTTTTGTTCATATTTAAACAGACTGAGAAAAAAAATAAAACTATTTTTCTGTATAAATTCTGAAATTCATTTACTCTGCCCATAATGTAGGTGAATTATTGTGTATCAAAAATCGTTTGTAACGCCATTAACCAACGTTTGGGTCTCGTATTGTATATTTGTACTATTCCCAACGAAGTTGTAACTAATTAAGTAATTGTGAAGAGAGATAAAAAACTATAGCTACTCATAAAACTGTAAATGAAACTACATTTATTAGATCCATAGCTTTAATTAGTCAAATTGTAAAAAGTATACGTGATAATGTGAAAGTGCTAGAAGCCTGTGTCCATAAACAGTTTTCCAAATTTATTTATAGTAACAACTTACTCAGTCCTTTTCAGTCAGGTTTTCGACCAGGTCATAGCACGGTTTCTGCCCTTCTTAAAGTGACTGGCGATATTAAGACGGGGATGGAGAATACTAAGGTTACTACCACAGTACTGATTGATTTTTCCAACGCCTTCAATACCGTCAGTCACGAACTCCTCCTTGCTGTCCTATCCCATTTTTCAGTCTCTCAAGAAGCACTGGACTGGTTTTCCTCATACCTTCGGGATCGTCAGCAATCAGTTAGTGTGGATGATTCTTCCTCTGATTGGTGTGGTCTTGCTGCTGGCGTCCCTCAAGGCGGTATTCTCTCACCTCTCCTATTTTCCATTTTCATTAACTTTATTACCCTAAAGCTTCAGTGTTCCTATCATCTATACGCTGATGACTTGCAGTTATACTATCAAACAGAGTTGTGCAATGTATCGTCCGCAATTTCTATTGTAAACAGTGACCTGGCGGCTATTAAACACTGGTCCGATATGTTTGGTGTAGCAGTTAATCCAAACAAATGTCAGGCTATAATCATCGGTAGCAATCGTAATATGAGCCAGCTCAACCTTGCCTTACTTCCACCAATTACGTACAATGGCATAGTTATTACATATTGTGAAAATGTGAAGGACCTCGGATTGTACATTGACACGACTCTCAGCTGGAAAAAACAAGTTGCATCCGTGTGTCAAAAAGTCATAGGCTCGTTGCGGGTCCTCCACAGACTGAAGAACTTCCTTCCATCAAAAACTAAGGTAATGCTTGTTCAGACCCTAATATTCCCAATAATTGACTATGGTGATATGTGTTACTTTGACCTGAATGCAGATCTGCTCAATAAGCTTGACCGTCTTCTCAACAATTGCATTCGATTCGTTTTCAATTTACGCAAATATGATCACGTATCTCAGTATCGCACCATTTTGAATTGGTTTCCTATTCGCACACGCAGACAGATACGTGCATTGACTACCCTATACTCTATACAGTTCTCTCCAAATTCTCCTTCCTACTTAACCACACAACTACAATATTTAGGTGCAAACCACGCTAAGAACCTCAGGTCTTCAAACAACCTACTACTTAACTGTCCCACACACAGCTCTGACTTTGTACACTCCACTTTCCTCATACAGTCTGTCCTGCTTTGGAACGTGCTCCCTCTTGAGATCAGAATGGCAAAAACACGGCAAGCTTTCAAATATATGTTGCGGAAACATTTTCTAAACGCACTGTCAGAACCACCTTAATTTCATACTCTCCCCTTCTAAATTTTTATTAATTACAGTTATTTCTGTGCATCTACCATGGCTAGCTCTGCATCACCCTAAGGTCGACTGGCAGAAAATGCCTTTGGCATTAAGTCCGCCTTTGCCACTTTTGTGCATAAAGATTTAAATAAATAAATAATGTAAAATGTTCAATTGTCTTCAAATAAATAAATGTTATTATTCTCTTTGTTTCATCTCATCATCTTCCTAGTCTTCATTCCCAAGATTATTTGGGGTCACCTACTATTTCACTCGTTTTTACTTGAATATCAGTTTTTCCACGGAGCGACTGGCATCAAACCTCCACAACCCTGAGGGTGAACTGAATCCGAAGACTAAATTAGTTGTGAGTATATTTGAGGGCACTAATTTCCTAATTACGATTGCCATACATGTTCATAACAAACGGGACTGACGGCTTAACGTGCTCTCCGAGGTACGGGCGGGAAACACCGCCATCTTCTACTCGTATACTTCGGGCTGCTAATAATTTCTTGTAAGAAAACCCCACCTACCTACCTACTGATCTGCAGTCGCTTACGCTAACCCCTAGAATAACTAGGCAGTTCAATCTTTATTACATCTAATAAACATATTAACTACATTTTCAAATATATAAAAAAGGAAAATAAAATTCAGATTTTTAAATATACAAAATTGTTGACTACCGTCTTCGGGTACATGGACCAAGAAACTTTGGCTAAGGCTCCAAAGAACCTCCTGGCTATACGCGATATGCCAAAGAAGACTGCTTTCTGCATCAGACCCTTCATCCAGCCTTCTAACGTGAGCCTGTTAAGGTATTGGTCGAGGATCTTTGCTATCAATTATTATTATTATAGCTGGATGAGTTTATGGGGAATGGGTCCATCATGTCCATCCAATACAAAGGAAGGATCCTCTGACCAGGCGAGATGATCATGTCTAGCGGGTCTGCCCAACAGTTGATGTTGGGTTATATGATAATCGGCGCGAGAACTACTATTGCGCGAATCAGGATTGGTAGTTATTCCATGTAGTGCACTACTTCGTAGTTCAGTGTATCTTCGGTAGATGGCGCTGTAGTATGTTATGTTGTTGTTGCACTGTATGTGGAGGTCACTACAAGTTTTTGTAGCCAACAAGTCTAATTTTAACTGAAAAGTCCTTCGTAAATCTCTTGGAAACTTTTAATTTACTTTAAATTTATTTGATTTTACTATTTCTTTACACAAAGATACATAGGTATATTACTGCTTTGTTTTTTCGTAATTCACAATTTGTTCCAAAAGTCTATTGTAAATGCTTGTAACTGTTATAATAGCTACTCTTTCTGAAAGGTTTTTAAATTGAATTCTAAGCCAACAATTAACAACCGAAAATTTGATAAAATTTTATTCAATCGAGAATGACATTAGTTGGCCATTCAATTTTACATTTAAAATTTCTGCGTTCTGAGTAACTTCATAAAAACAGACGCCATTTTACTCGGCACATGATCATTGGCACTTATTTTTTAATTAAAAAACGTGGCCTCACAATTGATGAGTACATTTTGCCGAATTGGGGAATATATTTCTTAATTTATGTACATATATTTTTGAAATGTACTTAAGTTGATTTTAATATTTTATTATTTCAAATCTCCTTTACAAGTGATAGTGATGAAAGAATCAAATGTCCTTCTTCGGAAATCAAAGCATCTCCATGCCAAAGTTTACTAGAATCGGTGCAGCGGTTTAGCCGTGAAAGTGTAACAGACAGACAGAGTTACTTTAGAATTTATAATTTTAGTATGAAATTCGAATAGATTGTGACATATTCTTTAGCTCTAAATCTGTTATTGACTTTCCAATTTATTATTACTTACTGTAAACTAAATTTCATATACATACAATGACTATTATGAAAGCTATCTGAAAGTTTGTAAATAACTAATGAGTTTTAATAACTAAATACTTTTTAGGCCAGCCGCACTCAAATCGGGGTTTCAGAAGTTAAAGCATTTGTGTTGTGGTTCTGGCATCACAAAGGTGAACCAATTAAACTTTTACAACTTGGTTTTTCATTTGATGCCAATAATTTATGTTGATCTCTACGAACAGTTGTGTTAATACCAGAAAATTTATTTAATTAAAAACCTTTTAGCGTTATAATAATTCCTGTTTGAGAAAGAGATCTTTTTAACAGACAACTGAAATTCAATTATATTTTTACAGTGAAAGTTTTTTTTCCAAGAAGAAATGAATATTTCTTCTTGGATAGCTCTTGTATCAAAATTGGAGAACTAATTCTAACCTTAACATATATGTTAATAGATATTTAGTAATTAATAAGATTCTTTAGTACCTTATTATCTTTGAAAAAAATAACAAAAAGAAGGAAATCAAGTTGACTTTCACATAGCTTTCTCAATTCTACCTACGTCAAGTAAAAAAAACTGAAATCGGAAACTAAAAATGTTACATAAGTAGGGTCTAGCTCCTAGCCTACAATCAGGCTAGAATTACTAGATAAAATTTTATAATTTCTAGAACAGTTCTACCAAGTCTTCAAAACTCCATGAATAAAACCACGGTTTCAACAACTTCACCTAAATTCATTGCGATGAGCACGGGCAGAGCTACGCTTCAGCATGAATGGGCCGGCTCGACCGGAGTGATATCACAGCCTCACAGAAAACCGGTGTGAAATAGTGCTTGCACTGTGTTTCACCGAATGAGTTTGGATACCGGAGGCCTATACCCCAAATCCTCCCCCATCCCTCTCCCCATCCCTCAAAGGCCGGCAACGCACTTGTGATGCCTCTGGTGTTCCGGGTGTCCATGGGCGGCGGTAATCGCTTACCATCAGGTGAAACGTCCGTTCGTTTGCCTACTATTCAATAAAAAAAAGTGATTTCTGATTTGACACGAGTTATGGAAAAAGTACTAAGGTAACACAAATCATTCTCTTATCTTCGTTCAAATCGTAGTCACCAAGACAAGAAGAGTGACTGACAATATACAATGGTAACCAGAGTACTGATACTTGTTCTTATATATTTCTAGTAGTACGTAATGTTGATGTGATAATGTATATACGTAAGTGCATATATTATCAGATCAAAAGCCTTAATAATAAATTTGAAAGTTACTGTATCCGTCTGTCTGAACCGATTTAAATGAAATTTAAAATAGAGATCCTTTGATTCTTAAGAAAGAACAGAGGCTACTATTTATAGCGATACCCGACAAACTAATTACGGGCAAGCTAATTACGGGTTAAAAACTTTTATTTATATTTATTTTTATGTTCATTTAAAAAGAGATTACACTTGTAACATTCCCAGATTTCTCTATAAAATAGCAAACCTTACACAAATATAAGTTACCTGATAGCTTCTCGAGTATCTCAATTGACCTACTAACCTCATAAATCGAATCCCAAAATGAGATACCTCCATACAGATCAAACATTGTCCCATTATTAATAACTTAATGTCCTATCTCACCGATAGAATCCATTGTCTACCAATAGTGCCAATACACCTTTGCCAACAAGAGGGTATTGATTGCGTGTTTGTAATCTTCGTTTATCTTCGGAAATAGAACAGATGTATGTCCACATTGTACAGTGCTTTATATACAATATTACATACTACAAAACAAATAATCCCAATCAGTATTATTAATGTGACTTGTTAGTCTTTCATAAGCAGGTAAGATAAATTCGAATTGGTACAATATTTTACAGTATATTGAACTAATTTATTATCTTTAGATCTTCTTAAAACCAGAGCAGCACGGACACCGTGCAGCATTTAACTGAGATGATAACTCATTCTTGTCTATGCAGATCCTACTGTGTCTAATGTAAAAAAAACCGACGGGTTGAACTCCGGGAGTGCCGGCAGAAGTGAAAACTTGAATATTAACGTTGAGCATTTTTGATATTTTGGAATGGTTAGAGAATAATTTTGTACAAATTGCTTTCATTATCAGTATAAAAGTACTATTATTTATGTGGTGGAATACAATATTCATTTATGGCGCTATCGTACACAAACATGACAATTTATATTACATACACACACGAACATTCGCGCAAGCGCCCTGCGCCGCCTGTACTCTCTCCATCCGTCTTACGAATTTTCGATCAGGTCACGTGACCTGACGCGAGTTTATACATTTTTACCCATTCCAAAAAAGTACACAACGCCGCTAAAGAAGTTTTCACTTCAATAATATTGTTTTACTGCTCCATTCTGTGTGTTTGATTGTATTCTGTGAGCTTTGCATAAATTATTTTATTACAATTTTATACTTCAATGTTTAGTTTTGTTTAATCTTTTAAGTATTTCAATCTTGAGTATAGAAACCTAAAGTAAGATAGTAAATTATATGTTATTTTGCAATAAGAAGTTGAATAACTATTGTAATAATAAGTAAAAAAGTTGAGATAATAGATGAGATGAAAATGCAACAGCATACTGTTGCATTTTCATCACCAATCATAAGGATAGCACTAACCGTAATAATTTATGATTTTACTACCGACGTGACGGCATAAGAAATGAGTAACATGCTGACTTGTATTTTACGAATTATATGAATATATTCATTGTATGACTTTGTAATTCAAATGCATTTCAATACTATTTATTGATTGAATAAAAGTTTAGTATTTTTTTTAAACGTATCCATACCATTGTCTTTAGGACTTACTGCACATCTCACTCCTGAAAATGAACTTTGACTCCAGGAATTGACTCGTTTTATTTTATTTTATTTATTTACAACTTCATGCACATGTACATCGTCGGACTTAATGCCAAGGGCATTCTCTATCAGCCAACCTTTGGGGGTGTAGAGATCTTGTAAGGTAGGTGCATCGAGATTAAAGTTGTAATCTAAATTAATCTAACCAACATAAAAATGCATATACTTAAATACATACATACATCCATACAAAAATAAATATAGAAACATAATACATATACTTAATAATCGAACACTGTGGAAAATAGACAACTTACTGTGTGTGGTGGGTTCATAACCCACAGGGGTCCACTTTGTGTGACCCACAAGTTGTTGTTATGAGGTTGGTTTTTCTTTGTAATACTATCATGTATGTTATTGAAGTTTCAGAAATATTCCTAATTCAGGAGTTGTCTTTTTAAGAGGTCAGAGGCAGAAAAAAGACAACACTCAAGTCATAAAGTACGTTCCATTTTTTCTTATTCATTTTCTTTATGAGATAGTTTACGTCAACTTTTAAACGGAAGGCTCAATTTAGGGTAGTCACAAAAACTACTTTTTCGTAGCTAAAATGTATTTTTTTCTGTCTCTAGTCTCTAAGGACGAGAATTCGATGACAAAGTTTGTATACAAAAATTTATTCAACGTATATACACAAATATGTTATTGAAACATATTTCAATAACATATTCAAAGCTTATAATATATTTCTTGACATTCCCTAGAGAAGAAAAGGGCTAGCAAAGTTTTATGCGTAGTTCTTGTTGTACTGCAAAACTTACTTGGAACTTAACACTTACATACATTCATTCGCAAATATGTTGGAAATTTAGTTACTTTAAGAAAAAGTTAACCTCTTGCGGTATAATTTGTATTTTAAATGACTATGTACTGGCTAACTAAGCTATTTAATTACGGTAGAAACCACAATCAAATATTTTCACGGGAATTCATTTCCGCCAGTTGAAAACAACGTAAAACGGGTTACAAAGAGAATACTATTGACTATTGGATCTGCAATCCGATCTCAGATCCGGTATGCAAAAAGGTATGGTATATTACACTTATCTTATCACACACTAGTCTCGTTAGGACAACCAACCTATATTGTAAAGTATTTTATAATATTCGAATCAATCTTTCTTAAATTTTAACAGTACAGAGCTCAACTTTTTCGTCGCGGAATGGAGCCGATGAAGTGAAATAAAATACGTTTTAAAATGTTACATTTACAATATTCCTAGCTTATTTCAAAATTACATGGTTTTAATTAACATTTTTTGATAGTAAACAATCATTTTTTTAATAGTACATCATCTGTTAAGGTCGAAAAAGAGGTAAAAAAAAATCTTTTTTATTTACAGTTCCATAAATAGATACGAAACTTTTTTTAATAGTGTAGACACGTGCCGAGTGTGACTTTCGTCCTTCATTCAGTTAACTCATTAAGTCTCATGAGACCCCACTCTGAGATAGCCAGTAAAAGAACTGTTTTCTGAGAATAAAACTACGTCGATGCTATTTTCCGTAATAGAGTTACTTACTGTCAACCGACAAATTGGTGATATTTTTTAAGTTAAGAAACTATTAACACTTTCTTTTTATTACGAATCATGATTTATTAAAGTTCTTTGTTTGATTTCCCACGTCTTAATTACTCAAATAAAATTAATACACGCCAAAATCACGTGAAATTAAATCTAACTAGCTTATGCCCGTGGCTCCGCCCATGAATATGTCGCCTATGTCCTTACTCAGCAATCAAAGTACGAAATTTCATTAAAATTGACATACCAGACGTAACGTAACAGACAGACAAATAGAGTTAGAATCGAATGTCTAATATTAGTATGGAAGTATGGACTTTGCCCATACAGACATGTTTCCCTTACAGCATACAAATTTTCGCTTTTGCTATTTTTTAGCAGTCATGAAAACTATCGTTTAAACTATATAGAAATTTCTATTTTATATCGATCTAAAGGAAACACGTTGCTTTTATGTGAGTTTTATACGAGTCGTGCAGGAAATTAGTCGTACAAGTAATCGTATATCATCAATGGATGCATTGATTCGTTCGTTTTAACTAATTAGTAGTGTTGGTCACGTCATTCGAAACTTATTTAAAGTAAGCTCACGTACTACTTAGCACAAAATAAGTCAGTTTCATAGTGAATTTCAACAATTCGTGATTTCCTTCGCACTGTCAAGTATTAACTTATTCTAAGCGTGGTGTAAGTTAAAATAACAAGGTATTGACTACACGCGCTGAGAATTACACGAAATGGTGATGCTCTAAAAAATTAAAGGCATTTGGAGGAAAATAAGGATTGTTTTTATTTTTATTGTTATGAAAGACATTAAATAACACAAGCTGACCCAAGTAAGTTTTTGTGCGTCTCTTTTTAATTATACTCAGCTCTTATTGGTCTAAGCGTTATGTTAACTATCGTGTCTTAGGCAAAACACATGTAGAAAAAATATAAGGTGACAATTGGTTAAATAGTATCGGAGTTCATCGTGAGCAACAACCTAACACGAGAATCACATAATTATAGATAAATTTTCGAACTCTATAATATTGTTATAATTATTAAGTAATAGTAACTCATGAAACCAGCTTCTTATTGTTATTGTTTTAGATTAGACACACAACGCCATTTAGTCCCAAGCTAAGCAGAATTTGTGTTATGGGTACTAGACAACTAATATATTTATTTATTTACAAAAAAAAAAAAAAAATACATATATATATATTTTTGTAAATACATACATATAATACATAGAAAACACTCAACTCCAAAACAAATATTTGACCGACCGCTTAAACCACTTTTTTTTTTTTTTTTTTTTTTACGTGTGGAAACCCCCTCGGGCCGTCACCCCGCCGGGGTTTGCGGCGGGGCGGTGTGTCGGAATCGAACCGACTAAAACCACACGGTGTGCCAACTCTGCGCCTGAGAAGGGAGGGGTCCGGGAATTGCAGATATTACACTACCGGACCCACCGCTTAAACCACTAAGCCAACCTTGCCAGGCCGTGCAGTCGAATATTAATACAAAATCTGTACTTATTCTCCCTAAGAAGTATAAGGCTATTGTGCACCATAAATTGTAAATATTTTTAGGCACGTAATAAAATATGCCACTATATTTGGAAGAGATGCCTAATTGGCATAAATGGACCATCTCGACCGAAACAATAATATTACCGTTTCAATAACATTTAAGTATTTTCTATTGCTTGTACCGCTGATTCTTCTATTTTTTTTTTATTTTATAGAGGGCAAACGAGCAAACGTATCGCCTGATGGTAAGCGATTACCGTCGCCCATGGACACCCGCAACACCAGAGGTGTCACAAGTGCGTTGCCGGCCTTTTAGGAAAGAGTACGCTCTTTTCTTGAAGGTTTGAAGGTCGTATTGGTCCGGGAACACTGCAGGCGACAGCTCATTCCACAGTTTTGCTGTGCGTGGCAGAAAATTTCGGGAAAATTGCACAGTTGTGGACTGCCAACCATCTAGATGATGGGGATGAAATATCTGTCGCGTAGGACGATGGCGGAAAGATGCGGCAGGGATCAATCCGAACAATTCCTCGGAGTACGTAACACGAGAATCACATTATTTTAGATAAATTATCGAACTCTATAATATTGATATACTTATTAAGTAATAGTAATTCTAGGGGTAGAAGGACCAAATTTAATATTCTGTAAATATCTATGGGTAGCAGTGGTCATTTTGTCATGACAAGTGTGTTCATTTACCCCACACCTAATAAAATACTTCAACCGTGTATACGTATATCTAACAGTTTATACTTTGGACCATCCAACTTACATAAATGAAACGCCAGACGTGCCACTCTATCCTCCACTGCCTCTAGTTAAACTGTTACCTTACTCGTTTATGTTCGCAAGCCCAGCATACTGATCAAATTCGACGACATTGCATTATATTTATCATACCTATTACTTTGTTTTTCATAGTCCAATAGAATATGCTACGTATCATTGTTTCAGGTTCGTTTTGGTAATATTTGGCAAACAATCTTCCTTTGATTCTAAGCTTATTATTTTTTTTGAGAAACACAGGTACATCAATAATCTCTAAGCTTATAATTCTGCATCGCACAATGAAAGTTTTCGGGCTGATTAATGTATAAAATATAATTTCAACTTTCTAACAGTCGTTTTGGTATTTGTTAATACATAGTATACCAAAGTAAATTTATATTTACACACTTTAGAACAGACTGTTGTTTTCTTTTGATGTGATTTTTTATTTAAAAGGTATATTTTATAGATAATCTTTAAAAGGTCAAAGAATTTTGTTTTGAAATTTTAATCAAGATTGTTTGTGAGAAATTTCGCCTGAATCTCGAAGTCTTTACCTGACAGCGATGTGATGGCTTTGCGTTTGTGTATAATGTTTATATAAAAGACTTTTATTGAAATGAAAATATGCGTGTAATTGTATTAGACTCAACTTTTATAAAATAGAAAATATTCTAAGAATTGAATGGTGTGGCCTGGTTATTTAGATACAACAATGAACTGAAATTGAATTTTCGATAAAGAATATTGACCTATTTTACCCGACTACAGCGGAGCCAAAAGAAAGAGTAATAGTTTTGACAGTCTATGTATGTTTGTGTCTTCCACCGTATTGATAATAAGTCGATTTTAATTAATGAGGTGACAATCGATTGGTAATAATGGGTGGTGTGACATAGGCTGCATAAATTGTAACTTGTAAAAGTTATTTCGTGAGGTGAGCTTATAGTTTTTTAAACTTTTTCTCGGTAAATACATTTTTATATTGTATGAAAATGTTGTTTCCAATATTTTTATCATGACTACCAAATTCATATAAAATTATAGATAATAATAGTTTTAAAGGCTTACAACATTATTCTTTGGCATTGAAATTAAAATCAATAAATGATAATTTCCAGGTATGATCACCTCCGATTCTCATTAAATCAGATGCAACATATTGAAGAAAAATGTATCAGTAGGAAACCAAACGGTTGTTATTTTAACTTTTCATTTATATTCCATTTATTTTTATTATATTTTGTATCAAAGTTTAATAGTAAATTCTCTCGAAATTATTCACGAACTAACATGGACATTGTCGTACTTGTTTAAATAAATCAATCGTCCTACGTTTTTCTCACATAATCGCAAACACCACATTACATTATAAAAGAAGCTCAGATTACTAAGAAAACTGATTTGTTCAACATTTATTCCCGTTGACGTTTGATGTAACGTGAATTTCATATAAAATTAAATTAGTACCGAATCGTCGGGTCTCGAAAGGCTGAATCTCAAAGGAATCCCGCTTCTTTATTTGATGCGTAATGGCGTGTTGATGTATTTATTTTTATTTATTTTGTACATTAAAAATGTGGTACATGCCAGTGGAACACTCGTTAGCATGTTGACTGATGTAGGTTGAGTACCACTGAACGCAAAAGAGATTTATTTACTAAATATTTATTATGTTTTGAGTCTTATCTGATTTCCTAGTTCTTAGTTATGAGATCAAAAGCTTTAATGTTAGTTTTCGCGTACTCTACTCAAAATCTAAATTTCAAAATTTGTAAAGAAAGAATTCTATAAAAAAAAGGTGTGTACGAGTATGCGATTCACACACGATAAAAGTGAAACTTCAGTAAATAGACAAAAGAATGAGACCTACAATTGCTCTCTCGCTCTGGCTCACTAATTACAGACGACTTTTTGTATTTGTGTCTCTTACCTGTCGTTTTTTCCGTTGCATCCGGTTTGAAATCACAACGATTCTAAAGAAGATTCACTTCAAAAATTCAATGAGCAATGTGCTGTGTTTTTATTTCAAAATTATTTATAACTCCTTCTCTGTCCAAGCAGTTCGGTTCTTGATTGCTCTACCAATCGCTATAAGACGTGCACTAACAGTAACTGCATTTTTGGGTCGGACCAAATGTTTGTATGATCTGCAAATATTTGTATCGGAGTTTGGGTGTTTTCTATGTATAATATGTATGTATTTACAAAAAAAAAAGTATATAAGTATTTATATCAATTGTCTAGTACCCATAACACAAGCTCGGCTTAGCTTGGGACTAGATGGCGTTGTGTGTTAGATGTCCGGCATATTTTATTTATTAATAGATATTCTTTAATATTTCAAATACCTTATGGCAAAACCTTCGTATTTTACAAGTCTCCTACGAATTAATATACATGTATGACGCTGATAGTTCAACTCGGAATCATCAATTACATTCTAAAACATATCTAAATGAACAGCTCAGTAAATTACTGCAGAACCCGCTGTCAGTGAGGCCTTATGTAAACATGGCGCCGACATCATTGAGCCAAGACTAAAGATTTATATGCTTTTTGCAAGTCTTGTAATCTATAAAATTAAATTCGACTTGTAAACTGTGAACAAATTTTAAAGAGATACATGTGGTGAGTTAGTTTTTACAGCTACCAACTGTAATGTAGTATAGTGTTTGTGAAATATGAGGTAGTATTTTGAGTTTTTATATAAAACATCATGAGTATTAAAAATACATAATAGATCGATTTCAATTATAAATAGAATAAGTGTTTAAATTTCTTATTGTATGGTTGAGTTTATGCATTGAAATTAACATTAATAACAACGATGTAGGATTTATTCGCCTTAATTTTTGATTTTAACTTCAATGTTTTTACGTCATTATTATCAAAAAAATAATTTATTAAAACGATAACTTAAATAAATAAACACAGACAATCGGCCCAAAGGATTATTTAACATCTCACATCTACATTTAACATCTTGTTTTAAATTCTTACTAGCTTTTGCGGTTCCGCCCGTTTATATGTTAGTTATCGTGATAAGAGGAAGCCTATATCATTCCCCAACATCAAAGTATTTTCATGCCTAATAACAGACAGATAGATAGACAGAGCTACTTTTGAATATATGATATTAGTATGGAGTATGAATTTATTTGCTTATTCAACGTATTTCGTACTCCTCAATAAAATAAAGCTTCATCCTGATTACAAGATAGACTACATACCTAAAGCTAAGCTCTACAACATAAACCGATAAGAACCACATCCTATTATCACAGGATGAAGGTACCCAAATGAGTAACTTTATCCTTTTTTTAGAGATGTAAAACCAGATTTTAGCTTCGTCAATATCCGCGCGAGATAAATTACAACGATTAGGTAACTCTCGATGACAATGAAAATATATTTTTGGTAAGAATTCTGCCAAATATAATCTCTACTTCTCGCAAACGGAATTTGATTAATCTATTTGATTAAATACGGGTATCATAAGTGATGTATGACAAATTTAGAAGGTTAGATAGAAGATAATCCGAACCGTACTGTAACCGTATTAAGCGTTATCCTTCTTAAAAGGCCAGCAACGCACTTGTGACGCCTTTGGTGTTGCAGGTGTCCCTGGGCGGCGTATATCGCTTACCATCACCTACAGTCTTTCTCGATAAGTATACTAAAAAGTGAAATTATACAAGTCATTCACGCATGATGCCGTGACCTAGAGAAATAAGGATTCATCTTTATCTACATATAAAATTAATTTTGCGTTGCAGGCAGCTACGGGTTTTTATTTATAAAAATTATTATTCATAACGATGTCCCAGGATTAATCATATTATTGTAGGTCGAGTACTGAGTGTAAACAATCTCTCAGAATTTATGTTTATGATAAACTTCCTTTAAAACGTTTCATGAATTTCATAAAACACATTATGATTACCGGTCCACCTCCGGTCATAATTTCGCTCGTTGATTTAAACAACAATAAAGCCGTCTGATCAAACCAAATGCATTTATAACATTTATCACATTGTCATTAACCTACTTATTGATCAATGAGATATGTGGCAACTTTGATTTTTTTAAATCCATTAACGTTTTGGAAGTGTGATTTTGCAAATCTTATGAAATGTTCAAAAGTGGGTATTTTTTTATACTTTTAAATAAATATGAATCTGCCAAAGTGACTATACTCTGCTCTATGGAAAGCATGACCAGAATCCAAGAGTAGTGATCAACATATTCATGGAAAACGAAGACAATAAAACAATGCAGTATGCTGACCCACACTATGGCAGCTAATTGAGATGCTTCTGTATTATTGGGCCCCTGGTCTCGCACTGGCCAATGAAACACGATAGCTGTCATTTTAGGTAGGTTTTTTGTGAGAGGGTAGTACCGTTCCGGTAGAGTCGGCCCGTTCGTGCTGAAATCAGCGTAGCTCTACTACCTAAAGAAAATTCATGACAATGAATGATTTTAATTGTTCTAAGATTTAAACATTACCTTTGCAATATTGGATTTAGAATACCTACCGAGTGATCTTTTTCACAATGTGGGCGTCACAAGAGCCGAAGGGAGCAAATTATTTAGTTTAACAGCCCACAAAGCAACTCTTGAAACAACCATGTCCCAAACACTTCTGGCCAATAAAAAGAGGTTTATGGTGATATAATAAATAAATATTCCGGACATCTAATACCCAACGCCATTTAGTCCAAAGCTAAGCAGAGCATGTGTAGTGAGTACTAGACAACTGATATAAATATACATATACTTTTTTTGTAAATACATACATATTATACATAGAAAACACCCAAACTCCGAAACAAATATTTGCAGATCATACAAAAATTTGTTCCGACCCAGGAATCGAACCCGAGACCTCAAGCTTATCTGTCGCACACGCCACCACTACGCCACCGAGGCAGCATATGATAATGAATGACAAACGTTAAAGTGACAAATTTGTTTTTTTTACAATTAATGGCATCGATTGATTTTAATGTTGTAAAAAACGTTTATAATACTTAATTTAGTATAACATAATTTGTTACCAAGAAATATTTTTCAAATTACAGACTCGATAAGTTCCAAAGTTCGGTGTTACAAAGCTGTAATGGATTTTTCTTCAAAATACTTTCGGTAGAATATTTTGTTTAGAATTAATTATGTTGAAGTATTTAAGTGAAATGTATCTTACTTTGTAGTTAAATATTATTACGTTATTCCCTTGTTACTTTTTATTATTTATTTTGGCAGTCACGAAACATTTATTAAGATAAGCTGTTTGAAATGTTTTCCAAAGATTTAACAAAGAATGGATACACTGTAAACATATTATTGTTTTACATTTCTTGGTTCGTTAAATTGTTCGTTACGAATTTTTTTCGAAGACCATCTAATTGAGCTTCTTTTATTGCTTAATGACGTCACTGCCGAAACCTTTCTAGTTCAGTCATTTTGTCACTAATAAAGTAGTATGTAGTAGTATCTATAATTGAGTAATTATATCATGTATTCTTTATGAGTATAAAGACAAAATATTCATGTTTTTGTTTTGTTATTTTTTTTATAAATTAATGTTTACCATTAAGGAACGACGTCTTCAAATGAATATGGTAAATACGTAACTCTCTGTGTGAATTACATATCAAAAGTAGCAAAGATACAACAAAACGTCAAAATATCTTGCCATTTATCGAACTTTCTTCAAATATTAAAGTTTGTGAGGAAGTATGGATGTTCGTTATCACGTAAAAACTATGAAAGTGACGTAGCTCATATATTAGAAAAACACATATACTACTTTTTACCGCAGTATATACATATATATACACGCGATTGAAGCTGCGGACAAAAGCTAGTTAAATATGTATTAAGTTATTTCACTAATTTGTTTTCTTCTATTTAACGTTTACGCATATGTGAGTGTCAACAATGCAATCCACAAATACTTTTTTTTTATAGAGTATGTGGCAAACGAGAAGACATATCGCCTGATGGTAAGCGATTACCGCCACCCATGGACACCTGCAACACCGGTGGCGTCACAGGTGCGTTGCCGGCCTTTGGGGGATGGGGAGAGGTATGGGATTTGGGCCTCCGGTATCCTCACTCACACGGTAAAACACAGCGAAAGCGCTATTTCATACCGGTTTTCTATGAGGCCATGGTATCACTCCGGTCGATCCGACCCATGCATGCCGAAGCGTGGCTCTCCTACGGTAACTGCTTTCAGTGTAATAAATTTGTACGTTAAAATTTTAAACCGAATTAAGTACCTACATAGTTTCGCTTTTTTGTAAGTACCAGTTATTTAGTTTGTATGTCAACCGCATTAGAACATATTTATCAAATATCTTATTCACTAAGTTTGCAAACTGGATATTTATTCGGAATATGTTATTATCAGACATGATATATGGTTGTTTGTTTGGCCTATTTTTTCCTAAACAATAGTAAATATAACAAATTATAATCTTTTATCCACATATTACGTAAGGAAATAAAATCAGTTTTAACACATAACTCGCTCTAGTTTATCGTCAATCACTCACAAGCATATAATTATATACACGTATATCTGCATATTTTTTTTTATCTTCATTATTTCCGTCTTAACCACTACACCGTAATAGCCAATTATAATTACTTCAACAAAACCAATTTCTATAACACTATCGCAACTGTATCTGCAATAAAATTCCTCTCTGAAATTGCAAATAAATCAAATATAATCAGGTTATATTTATCCCAATAAAACAAACCAGTAGCCTACCATGTTGTTCGCAAAAACAAAATACAACGATATATATATGTATATTGTACCACTTACAAAGTAACGACTGTCTATGTTAGGTTATTGAGATTGATCAGTTCTTGTCGTGAAGTCAGTAACCCAGTGCCATCATAAAATACTGCAATAAAACCGCCCAAGCAATAAGAGGTCGCGGTCAAGCGAATAAATCATCTTATGATATTTTTAAGTATCTGGTATTAAGTATCGGACAGCCCAAGATCAAATCATTTTGATCGTTATAGCAATTAGAGTTGTAAGTTAGAGTTTTTTTCTTTATTTGAGCTATAAGACATTACGTGCTGAAGATATGCCACAGTCAAATTTATCCATCTAAAATACTTCCGCAGACTGTTCAGTGAAAATTAGTACTGCATTTTATGGTGTACAAAAGCAATCATCAATAGTTTTTTTTTAGAAAACAACTAATTTTCTGACTTGTATGGTCTACACTTTCAATATATCTATACTAATATTATAAAGAGGAAAACTTTGTTTGTATGTGTGTTTGTTTGTAATGAATAGGCTCTAAAACTATTGGACCGATTTTAAAAATTCTTTCACCATTCGAAGGCTACATTATCCACGAGTAACATAGGCTATATTTTATTTTTGAAAAAAATAGGGTTCCGTAAGATATTGGGGTTTTTCGGACACAAGGTGTAAAAAATCAACCCTCTACGGGGGAAAATTTTTCGCTACGGGCAATAAAAGACGCAAACGAGGTTGCGTCGGTCAGCTAGTGTTTGATATAGTAATAAAACGAAATTTTTTGCAATGTTGCTAGACAGATTGTGTTTTATTGAATATATGTAATAATAACTATGATAAGACACTTAGTCGTAATCATTAATAAAAAAGTGATGTAATTCAGTATAAACTATACTTTAAATCGCTTTCGCTACCGCTTGTACCTTAAACCTCATTTTACGACTTAAATATGCCTTACCTTTTATGACGCGTAGGTGTGAAACTCTTTATGCCCAATCAAATCACAATAAAAGCAGCACTTGCTCAGTCCATCGGCAATAACTTTTAGTAAAGGAGTCGTTTGTCGGCTATATTTTTTTGTATCTGACAGATATCAAGGAGTGTATTGCAGAAAACCCTCGGCCATCAACTCGTAGAGGAGAGTATTAATAAGATCACATCAAAACATCAATCAAATAAATATAAATATTTCGGACATCTAACACACAACGCCATCTAATCCCAAGCTAAGCAGAGCTTGTGTTATAGGTACTAGACAACTGATATGAACACATATTTACTTTTTTTTGTAAATACATACATATTATATATAGAAAACACCCAAACTCCGAAACAAATATTTGTAGATTACACAAACATTTTGGTCCGACCCAGGATTTGAACCCGAGACCTCAAGCACAGCAGTCGCATTCACTACCACTGCGCCACCGAGGCAGTCAAAATTAATTCAGTGATTCACTGTCGAACATCAGTATTTCCTTAGGCTACTAAAGGACTAGAAACTAAAGGAGGTTTTGGCCTCAAATGCCATGCTTGAAAAACAGTTGGGATAGGGTTGTACAAGTTTTCCTTCTCTTTGCAGTACTGTAAATCTGCGTAGTTTACTCCCTTATAGTACTTAACACTCCTAATTTTAACATCATATAGACATCACGAACAGATCAAAACATTACATTAGAGATAATTGGACACTTCATCTCCATATCATTACGCTGTGAAATTTTGAACGCTCTTATTTCATACCGTAACATGCCTTACTCGTAATTTCATTATTTATCAAGCAAAACTATTCTGAACTTCTGGATGTCGCACTAAGAGCAGATACATGTACTGATTTACCACATCTCACAATGTTGGAAAACTGGGACATATCCCGGTAGCAGTCAAGGTACAGGTTTACAACTCTGACTTGGCTGAGAAATAAATTCACATTCCCCAATAGACACGTAAAAGCATTTACATCTTTTGATTAGCTTCGATTTTCACTTACCTACGTTCCTATTTGATATGATTAATTAATTAGATTTTTCCTTCCAACTACAATTGAAATTCGTTGGTATCACTATCACTACATAGTTTAAAACAAAGTCGCCTTTTCTGTCCCTATATCCCTATGTGCGCTTAAATCTTTAAAACTACGCAACGAATTTTGATGCGGTTTTTTTCCAATAGATAGAGTGATTCAAGAGGAAGGTTTATATGTATAATACATGCATCATATACTAAGGCAACATTGCTAATTTTAGAGGTTTCTATTTTATGCCCGTGCAAAGTCGGAGCGGGCCGCTATGTTTTTATATACAGCGTTCATAGTTTTTCTGTAGTGTATTTAATTTAGTATCAGCATTGCACCCGTGCGAAGCCGGGGCGGGTCGCTAGTTAAAGAATATTTGACCAAATAATGTGGGTTAAACAACTTATCTCTATTACCATAATCTCAATTTACTTACACAGAGATACAGATGAACCTGATTTCCAATTTAGGCTATCTATAGTAACTACTAGTCCATACAAATATGGGGCCTGCTAATCATGTTTAAAATAAACCTAAACTAAACATATTAAAAAGTTCACAAAATCTTTAAATTTATATTTTACGTTGCCCCAATTATAAGCTTTAAGAGATGTATTTTTATTAACTATAGTACCTACTTAGATGATCAAGCTTTACTAAATTTCATGTCGTTGGAGTCGTTTCCAAGATTCAGAATTTATATATATGTACAATATATATATATATACATATACAAGAATTGTTCGTTTAAAGTATTAGAATTTACATCTACAATCAAACATAGCTATGTAGACCATATGCCCTTCAATTAATAGTGTAGGATACACATCACTACACTGCTATTAGCCAATCATGATACAATTACTAAAACCAACATCACTGTACATATGTAGACAATGAACAATATTTAATAAATCTCAAATGTATAATTGTACGATAGTAATATCTCTTATTTACTCTCGTAATTATGACATTTTATTTATTGAAATATAGGAGTGTAATACATAAATGATAAATGCTGTTTATTTTGTAAGTAAATTTTTACAGATATTTTTACACTTCGGATTTTACAGCTCGAAGAGGCTGGCATTTCTTAAGACTCTTCGAAAATTCGAAATGCCGAAACAAACCACAGAGGTGTTTTTTTTTTAAGTCCACGAACATCGATTAACTACAAAATAATAAAAATCTATGTGAGTACAGTATAGAATAAAACCTTTTGAAAAAAAGGCCATAGTATTGAGTCGGCCCTTCCATACAGACGGCATACGAGCCCCAACCATAGTGTTACCTAACCGGTATAAGTCAATTTCGGTCGCCTGATAGTAAGCGATTACCACCGCCCATGGACACCCCCAACACCAGAGGCGTAACAAGTGGGTTGCCGCTTTAAGAAGGAGTACTAGTCCAGAGAGGCTTTTCTTGAAAGTTTAAATATCGTGTTGGACCGGGAATACCGTAGGCGACAGTTAATTTCACAGTTTTGTTGTGCGAGGTAGAAAGTTTTTAGCGCACAGTTGTGGACATGCGACAGCAGTTTTATTCCCATTATTTAAATATATATATTATTTAAATGGTTGACCGCCATGCAAATAATGGGGATGAAACTTCTGTCGCATAGGACGATGGCAAAGAGAGCCTGCAGAGATCAGTTCGAACAATTCTACGATGTTTTAAACATAGATTTTTAGTTCAAGCGCCATTTTGCCGCTAGTTTGTAAAAAGACACTCGTAATTATACATTTGTAGTAATTTATTTGACATCAATTTGCCAATGTCCCTTCAACAATAAATTAAAGCGATGTTTAACCTCATTACAATGAAATTTGAAACCGACAGTGATAAACGTTTTTGGATTTAATCGTTCTCGAATGTATGAAGACATTAAAGTAATATCTGAGGAATTTGTTCTGGTATGTCATGAGAAAGAAAACATTTTGCAAATAATTTTCTCAGTAAGCTATATTCTAACAAATATTATAACTGTGAATGTCAGTTTCTTCGTTTATTACGTTTTCAGGCCTAATCAAACTGATTTATTTGACTTCCTCTCTGACTGCTGTGCTTGACGTTTTGGGTTGGATTCCTCGGTTGGACCAAATGTTTGTATGATCTGTAAATATTTGTTTCGAAGTTTAGGTGTTTTCTATCTATTTATAATTATGTATTTACAAAAAAGTATATATGTATTTATATCAGTTGTCTAGTACCTATGACACAAGCCCTGCTTAGCTTAGGACTAGATGGCGTTGTGTGTTAGATGTCCGAAATATTTATTTATTTTACAACTAAACCATTCAGAAACGGAATCATTGGTAACCTTAAATCCTCAAAAAATACTCATACGCACACTTATACACGCACACACACACACACACACATATACACACACTCATACACACACACACACACGCACACACACACACGCATACACAAACACTTCATTTAGTTATAGTTACTCTGTTTTTGTGAATGTTGAATTTGTTTTGTTCTTTTATACCTGATTTTTTAACTTTTTCGAATTAATATCACTACTGGCGGGGCCACTGGGAAAATCAAGTGTATGTTATATTATGTTCGATAAACATTAATGTGGTTATATCGTTACATAATTGTTTGTTTTGAGTTTCAAGTAACTTTAGTATATAACTTGTGTAATGTTCTATATCTATAATATAAAAATCAATCGCTCAATGTGTTGGTAAGCGCATAACTCAACAACGCCTGGACTGATTTGGCCAATTCTTTTTTTTAAATGTTCGTTGAAGTTCAAGGATGGTTTTTCCGCCAAGAAAAAAATCGAATAATGGCCGGAAAAGCCCTAAAAACAGCCCTTTTCTTTTTCCCATGCAAACGTTTTCTGACTAAAACGTAAATTCAATTTGAGCTTTATTGCTATTGTATAAAGTTCATATATTACAAGCACTCACTGTTGTCTAAGCAATGTAGGTGTGTTCCTAACGTCAATGAGTCAATTTGCACTTTATTACCGCTAAACAAAGTTCAAATTCAATTTTATCTATCAAAACAGTGTGCGTATGTGCGTTGGAGTAGATAATCATTGGATAGTCCATTTATCGAGAAAGGCTATAGGCTATATGTCAACACGCTAATACTAATAGGAGCGGAGCACCAATGAAGAATGTTTCAAAAACGGGGGAAAATTTACACGCTACGGGCAATAGAAGACGCAAACGAGGTTGCGTGGGTTAGCTAGTTTCATATAAAATTTTACGACATAAAACAAATAGAATTAAATTTAACAAAGTACAAAATATATTGTTTCCTATAGCACGTGTGTCAAGTTTCAACGTATAATTTCCACCGATAGCTATTACTCATAATGAACAATATAATGACATGTCAGGTTTCAATGTGTACTAGTAACACACAATATTGATTAACGGACCTTGTTGTATAAAATTTTAATTTTGTGTTCAGGAGTGACCAATGTTACTTGAACTTTATTTTTATACACTACTTCTAATGATAGCTATATGTGCAACATTTTATTATGTGCTACTAATGTAATAAATGTGAAAGTTTGTAGGGATTTATGGATGTTTGTTACCTTTACACTGAAAAAATATTGCATTGGTTTTGAGGAAACAATACAGCAACATAGCTGCACACCAGAACAGCACAGTGGTTACTTTTTACCAAGATAAGTGACATATACGCAGGCGCTGACAAAAGCTAGTAATATCTAGAAAACCTCGAGTATTTTTTTTTCTAAAGTCCTCCGGTTCGGTTTGACTGATTTTTATTGTTTTAATGTATGTTCGAAAGATCTGAGAACAGGTCGAATGCTTTTTTAGACCCTTAGGTGATAAGGGTGGCCATCTTCAGTTTTTTTTATGATTAACCATAAAAAATACTTACTACCCCTAGGTTTTTCATAATATTCACTTGAAATAATTAATTTCGCAAAAAAGCGGTGGCTGGGTCTTGTATACCTACCTTCATATACATAGGTCAAGTATTGAATATGTTACAGTCATGTCTTAGCGATATTTTCTCAAAAATATCTCAAAAGAATTCTTTGCACGTATTAATATGTAATGAATAAGACACCGTCATACCAATATTAATATGTAAAGGCGGCAATACGTGTTCAAAGCTTCAGGTGAGTAATAGCTATAGCCGCTCCCATATTCTAAAAACACTTGCGTGTAATTCTAAAACAGCGTCGTCATCATGATATACCATCGATAGTTTTTATACTGTCAAAATATGTCCTTGTAAATGATTCAGAAAATTTTAGCAATAAAAAATGCTTCATTGAAGTAGAGTTAGGGATTTAGGTTTAACGGTCTAATCTCGGAAGCTACTGGATTGAATTGATTAAGTATTTTAGTGTTGAATAACTTATTTATCGGCTTTACATAGGAGCCGAAATTCAATGAAAAATGTTGTCAAACCGGGAAAGTTAATTCCTTTAGAAAGACGCAGACTAAGTAACGCGACTCAGATTATCTACACTAATAAATGAAGTGGCTGCTTGTAATTTCAAATTATAAATAAATATTTCGGACATCTAACACACAACGCCATCTAGTCCAAGCTAAGCAGAGCTTGTGTTATGGGTACTAGACAACTGATATAAATACTTATATACTTTTTTTTCGTAAATACATACATATTATACGTAGAAACCACCCAAACTCCGAAACAAATATTTGCAGATCATACAAACATTTGATCCGACCCGGGAATCGAACCCGGCACCTCAAGCACAGCAGTCGCATACGCTACCAATGCGCCACAGAAGCAGTCAAAATTAACAGCTTTTTACTAAAAGTATATGGAAGTATATACGGTACTTGCACATAAATATTGTAATTTTTATTCTTGGTCCATTGGTAAACATATTGAATAATAGAAATAGTAGAGAGTATTTCCAAATCAAAACTTATATATCCAATCAGAGTGCCAGTAAATTAGGCATGTTAAGATGGAACAAAAAACAGGATCAGGAGAAAGAGGGGCAGAATCTATGCTCAAAGTAATCTGTATCCCAACGACTCCTGTTAATCAAAGCCGTAATACAGAGGGCTTTTCTCACATCAACTTTTATTTGGAACTGTTCTGTTTTTCTTTATTGAAAGTATCCTTTGTAGTTTGGTGGTAAGTAAACGAATGATATTTGTGTGTTTCGCTCGACCTCCTTTGTAACGACTCAGTTTTTTGGGATACTTTTTCCTATCGCGTCTCACTAAAAGGGTTTATTACCGTTTCCACGAATTTTGTATTTTACTCATACTTTCTGTGACATATATTTGCGGAGTACATAGTTCTAGTTACGTAAATTACTTTAATACATTCCTATATTGTATTTTAGGGATAAACGGTAATTGTTTGTAAATTTTTTAGTAAAAATAACCATTTTATAGGTAACTCAGCCTTTCGTTCTCACTTTCACACTTTCACACGTTCACACTCACAGAATTGCAAACAAAACAAAATTGACTGCACGTTTAGCCTAGTGGTTAAGCGCCGAAGCGGCCGCGCCACGCCGTTCTCTACTTCGCCAAGTGTTGTGGGCTCAAATCCCACATGGAATAACACTATGTGTGATCCATAAATTTTTGGTCTAAATCAGGGTGTTCCTTGTGTCCGTTTCATGTATGTTTGTAAAGGTCTACCGCGACACAGGAATTATTCCTAGTGAGGGTTTGTATTTAAAAAAAAAAAACACTAATTATTAGACTCTTCAACAGTGACTTCTATCTCAAGTATTTCTTGATATTTTGACCAATGTTAAAGTATACAATTCATGTACCCTGACTATTTAACTTTAACAAATAAAGCACCTTTTCATTTATTTATTTCATGCATCATATTGTTCTTACATTTGATGCATTGATGAAGTTATTCCCTATGACACTTTTATCAGTTAAACGTTGGGTCATGAAGAGAAAAGTGGAATAAGCCAAAACTCACCTAATTTTGAATTGAATTGGTATTAGAATAACAAACTAAACAAAATATCAAATACATGTGTATTTTATACATAAACTAATTCTTACTTCTTACATAACACTCGATGTTATAAATGATCAAACAACAGACGGTCTTAAACTTTTTAGTTCACAGCAACACATGACTCTCCAATTTCATTTAATGCGATGTAATTCAGAAATGATGTGTGTAATGTCGAGGGGAGCGTTCGAACATTATCGCGAATAAAATGTCGATATGTCTTCAACACTCCTCCATATAAAAGATTTTACGCAGCTCTACTTTATGACATTCCGTGTTTTATTCGAGAAGACGTTTTTTATATGTTGACTTTATAATTTACACTAAATGTTTCCGATGCGTGTTTTAATGGCTTGTTCATTAATAAAAATGTTTTATTTTAATTTTTTATACATCAAACGACATATTCTTTTCCGACACAAAATTTTATTTAACAAAAAAAAAAAAAATATATATATATATGAAAATCCGACCGTGTATTTAAAGTTATTTAGCGCTTTTAAAATTAGATGTTGAATCGCCATGACGTATATTACAAGAAGAGTATGGGTACAGATGTGGGACAATTAATTCTCAATTTTTTTTCACTATATTCCTTAAAATGTACCGTAATCTCTGAGACAGGTGACAGTGTTATGTAATGTAATGTTTTAGGTGTGATTTTGAAGTGATAGCTTCTTATGGGAGGGTAAACTGCTTCGTTACGTAACGCGTTACGGCGCCAGCCGGTCTGGATTCCGCTAATTTATCAGTATAGTCTGTTTTTTTTATTTATGATGTATAGAACTTCAATTGTGATAAAAATACAGGCGATACAAAATAAAATCGCTGGTTCCAAGTTTATTCGTCGACTTTGTAGTCATCTGTCACAGAAATGAAGTTATATTTAAAGCTCTGTAGAAAACGTTAATTGAATTAGATGTCTGGAATTATGGGCATTTCCAAAAACTTATATCTAGTTAAAACTGAAGATTGTGTATCTATATTTTCCAATTTTTATACAATACAATTTATTAATTACTTTCATTGATATCATCGTTATTATTAACAGCAATATATGGCAGTTCACAGCTGGATACAGGCCTTTCCAATTTCACGCCACTTAGTTAACCACACCACACATGTGCATCATCAATTTTTAATCATTTTTAGTCAAGTTTTAATTGTCAAAAAAGCAACAAATTCTCTTTTTTAGGTAAATTCAGACCCTTTTCAATAACCTATTACCTGCCTTTAGTTAAATTCGGAGGTAGGTTATTAAAAACTGCCTTGATAAACTTAAATAACTCCATCAAACCTTTAATAAGTTAAATAGATTGTTGAACTTGCTACGTCAAAGTGTCACATGTTATGTGACATGAAAATATATTACTCCAATATTCAAGGTTAGATAAAATAAGTCAGCAGTTCGTAAAATGTGGTGTCGTTTTATAAGTCTCTAAACCCTGATTATTATTGATAGAGTGAAAGAAATGGATCTTATACCTCTGATGCTGACCTAACAGCTACCCATAGAAGGCCAATTTTGATGATAGTAATAAATTATTATTGGTCATAATTCCTTTGCCGTAGGTAGGAGTAAATTAACAGTGAGTAATAACTTGGTTTTATGTCTACGCAATATTATTATTAAGATACAAAAGTTGAATTTTCCTATTAATTTTATGTATCAATGAAATTCATTTCCATTTAGCCTTTTCCTTTATTCTGAAGTATATGGAAGCACTGATTATGGAAATCTAGTCTTTCGCAGTCCTCATTTCTCCTAATTTACTACTTAGTCATGTATCGAATCGTTTTACTTTGTTAACCAAATCTTGCACATTCTATCCATTCCTGGCTATCTCTTTACGAAGATATGAAGTCGGTAAGTAAATACTCAAAAGGTTTTATAATATTTATATTATTAACTTGCTGACCCCCGCAACCTCGTTTGCGTCTTATATAGCCCGTAGCATGAAAAATTTTCGCAAAATAAGTAACTTTTCTAGTTGATTTTTACACCTTGTGTCCGAAAAATCCAAATATCTTACGGAACCCTATTTTTTCCAAAATAAAATATAGCCTATGTTACTCGTGGATAATGTAGCTTTCGAATGGTGATAGAATTTTTAAAATCGGTCCAGTAGTTTTTGAGTTTATTTGTTACATACAAAAATACAAATCTTTCCTCTTTATAATATTAGTGCAGATAAACATTCGTATTATTTACATTTAATTGTTTTCAAAATGTTATACATACCTGTGAGTGTCTGGTCTGCGTCAATCTGCAAAGTAAACAGATAATTTCAGTAAACATATTTGTTATTGCTTTAAATAAATGGATGAACTCATAATCAACAGCTCAGCAGTATAAAGTTGATAAACATACAGCTACTGAGCTGCCGGTTTTGTAAAGAAGTAGCCGCGAACCAATATCAAGAGATTATTCTGTTCTTTTTCCTCCTATACAATAAACAGTCTTTGAAATTTAAGAGGTTAGTCGGATAGCGATAGTTTTTTTATAAAGAATTAGGTAAAAATATATCAAAGGTATATTCTAAAACTTTTAATGGGTTTCCCTACAGTTTTTTATTCGCCATTCATTTATAAAGACATCTCACAATTCAATTCCGTTTCGTTTGCGAATCCTAAACTTTTATATCCGTAGGGGCCAACGCAAGTATTGCTAACTTAATTTTATTATGGCCACTATTTTTGATACATACTATACAACTAAAAATAAAAAAAAAAGAGTAAGAGATAGTTTTGATTGCTATAACAATGCTATTAAAATTTTTAACGTTTACTGAAGGAATATACGAAAAAAGTTATTTAATTTGATCATAAACTATAGAATTTGTAACTAAATCAAATAACCTAAATACATACATTTTTTTTTTTTATTTAATAGTGGGCAAACGAGCTGACGTATCACCTGATGGTAAGCGATTACCGCCACCCATGGACACCCGCAACACCAAAGGCGTCACAAGTGCGTTGCCGACCTTTGGGGGATGGGAAAGGGGATGGGGGGAGGGGTTGGGGTATGGTTCTCCGGTATCCTCACTCACTCGGTGAAACACAGCGCGCAAACGCTATTTCACACCGGTTTTCTGAGAGGCCGTGGTATCATTCCGGTCGAGCCGACCCATTCATGCCGAAGCATAGCTCTCCCAGTACATGAGAACATAGTATAAAACTGGTAATAATAAATCCACACAACTTACCACAAATAACGAAAGTGAAAGCAGAACACAGCTGTGATAACTGAACATGCTTTCTTTCAGCGAATTAAAATTTATGTATCTTTGACATAGTTTAGACGGGCATATGAAGTTATATTTAACCGTAAACCTCTAAGTACATTGCAAATGATCTATTTATTAATAGAGTACACCAGTATGATCTACTGCAATATAAATACTTTGCGTCTAGAGTACTATAATGTAAATTGTCTGTTTCACGATCATCTAAAATCAACAAGCCTTTAACAGTTGGACATGAACCTCTTAGGTAGGAGATTTAAATATGTATAATACTGTAACTATTTCATCGTGGGAGAGCTATGCTTCGTCATGAATGGGTCGGCTCGACCGGAGTGATACCGCGGCCTCACAGAAAACCGGTGTGAAATAGCGTTTGCGCTGTGTTTCACCGAGTGAGTGAGGATACCGGAGGCCCATACCCCAACCCCTCCCCCCATCCCCTTTCCCATCCCCCAAAGGTCGGCAACACACTTGTGACGCCCTTGGTGTTGCGGGAGTTCATGGGCGGCGGTAATCGCTTACCATCAGGTGATACGTCTGCTCGTTTGCCCACTATTCAATAAAAAAAAAAGAAAAAAAAACTAATCATAAAGGAAATTAAATGAATAAATTATTCAGAAACTTTCTACGCTTTTTAACATTACAAACTTAAACATCAAATTTCATAAAGTAACCTTACATAGAGTTGAAACTATATAATATACGATAACCCATTTGAGACACATGTCAAATGTCATGACAGTTCACTATCTCAATGTCAATGTTATAGTTCAGCACACACATTTCCCAGGTGTTTTGAATTATTACCATCATATATTGAAATTTAGTTTCGCTGGGGATCACGGTAAGACAATGTATCTCAACCTTTCACGGGGTCTAACTTTTATTGTGAATTGAAAACAAAAATAGAAAGTTAGTTATGGTTAGTGAGTAAATGAAGTATGTTTAAAAAATATTATAGTTTTTTGAATAAGATCAAAAATTTACCAAAAAAAATATTAAAAAAAATTAGACCAGACTTCGTCAAAGTTTACACGATAAAAATAATTAATATAATGAAACAAACAAACATATATAAACTTAATTTAGTAGTATTTTACGGAATTCGATTGGTTGTTGGTATACCTACTTGGATAGCATTATATTTTGAGTAAATTATGATCGCTCTGGTGAGCGATCTCAAGTTGTCAAAGAAGGGTCTTAAGGTGTTATTGTTTAAACTGCTGTTTAAAAAGTGGCTGATACTTGTAAAATTAACTGAGTTACAGTATAATATTTCAGATATTTTGCTGCTTTTTTTCAGAGTCAACTTAATTTTACAGTTAACAGCATTAAGATGTCTGAAACTTTACATTATTATATTTTCAACTATGTCAAAGGTTGAGCATCACGAAGCGAGAATGAAAGATTGTATGAATTTTTCATTGTGCAACGCGTACGGGCGGTATATCAGGCCAACTGAGACACGTGTTCAGACTGTACATTTTGTTGCTGTAATGAAGGTAAATGAAAGTTAATTCTTGTTTACGTTCGTAAAAGTTCGTTAACAAACTTAAAACAAAAGAAGACTGCGTTTTAGGCATTCCGAAAATAAAATTATTTTATAATGTTAATTTTATTTATTTTGATGTTTAGATACACATGTGTGTAAACATCTAAATAATTGATATTAGCTAAATAAACATAAATGGAATGCAATATCAAAGTAAGGTATCTGATTGAAACCCAAGAAATCATGCAGTCAATTGTCATAATTATTTTGCCCGCGGCTCTTTCTTCGAGATTCTTGAAGAAACATTTGGCAATGTAAATTACAGATAGATATACAGACAGAGCTACTTTCGAATTTATAACATTAGTATGGATAGTTTGGACTAGTATGGATTTATCAGTTTTACATTTATGTGTTGTATCAATTAAGTTATTTAGCTTTACAGCAGAAGACTTGCTGGCCTAGTTTTACATTGTTTCTCAGTTGAGATTCATACAACCTATCGCTTCGCTCAAACTATCTACATTTGCCTATCAATAGACAAATCTATTAATCATTTAAATATAGCTAAGTGATAGTCACACTAAAAGATCAAAAGTCAAAATTAATAAAACGAGTTTTTCTTGATCTTAAATGAATCTAAACGTTTGTGTGATCTGACAAAATTTTGATAAATTGTAAAAAAAATGTTGACCTACTTTTCGACAAATAAATTTTACTAGGTATGTCATATATATATAAAATATGGGGCCAAGAGACATAACACATTCTTTTCTTAAAATAAACACGTGTTTTTCATAATATTGTCTTTTAGCATTCATTATTTCTGACTTCACAGGTTCGTAAATCTACTCGTCGGTAATGAGATGTCATCAAAACATTCACAATTTTCTGTGAAATCGGTCACTTTACTATTGCTATATTATCAACGTAGTTTTTTTTGTTGTTAATGTTGCAATCGATCAGACGCTTCACCAGAGGCGTCACAAGTGCGTTGCCGGCCTTTTAAGAAGGAGTACGCTCTTTTCTTGAAGGTTTGAAGGTCCGGGAATACCGCAGGTGACTGTTCATTCTACAGTTTTGTTGTGCGAGGCAGAACGTTTCGGGAAAAGCGCACAGTTCTGAATTGCTAACCATCTGGATAATGGGGATGAAACTTAAGTCGCGTAGGACGAATTTTGACCTAAGATGATTTTGCTTTATGTCTGAAGTGGTTTTCACATTAAATTACTCTAAAGTGAAGTTAATATATTAGAAGCATTTATGAAAATGCAACAAAACTACTCTATGGTTAAATAGAATGATATCATTATTTTATATTCACAAAAGTATTTTAAATTCTCAAACAACAATCGTTATGCATGTTTTTTTATACTATTTAATACTATTTTTTACTGCTATCTAATTGAACTGGAAAATAAAAGTATAAACCACAGTAAAGTATTTAGAAAGTATAGACATTTTTCGATTATTTTTTACTAGAAGGTCATGATGGTAAAATACCTACATATACACATTATATCAATGAAGATTTCAGTTAATTAATATTGATAAAGATTTTCAGTACATCCTCACACCCTATAATGTAATGCAATAGGTCATTAACCTTATCCATGGAAATAACTAATTCAAAATTAAATCGGTTTGAACTTGGCCCTTTTTTACATGAAGGTATTTTAGAACGCCCTTTAAATTATTGTGACATTTTGAGAAGGACGCTTTTAGCTTTCTTTTATTAGATTCTCACCAACAGTCTTTAATTACGTGACAGGGCATAATTATTATGTGTGACACTAATTGATTTAATAGATGGATATAATTTCATTCGTTTTCAAATATTTGGCTACTTTTATTGATATTTCTATAAAAAAAGGTTAAGTAAAGTAATACGACATCTTATCTTTGTTTTCATCCGATCTAACTTTTTGCAAGTAACACGGTCGAATGGTTTACAGATTATAAAACAATCATAGTTATTTTATTGTAATGTAAATACTGTAAAGAAGCAGGGTGTAGTATTCCTGTAGTGAGGTTTGAAACCAAAGATTATTTTGCCGGGGTCATCCTGAAGTTTTTTAAGAAATATAATTCAAACAAATAAATGAACCTTCTCATGAAATGTAAATACCGCTACTTATGAATAACTGCACACTCTGACACACATAAACACACACACACACACACATACGCGCACACACCGACATATACACATACGCGCACACACGTGCATATATACATACGCGGGAGTCAACAGTTTCTCAAAACACTCCATGATACGAGTTTAAATAATTTTACGCGAAGGGATAGGTAAATATTATATAATTATTATCAACATGTTAGCAATACCTTCATCACTAGAGCTATGAACTATCAAATCCACTAAACAACAGTAACCGCATTGTTATTCGTACCTCGATCAAAACAGAAGTGAACTTCATTAATTATACGAGACACCTACTTTTTATGTCAACACATTTTTTATTACCATTTCTGGTCGAAACAATAGCGTTACACTGTGTAGTCACAACAATATCTATGAATTCATTTTGATTACTTATTATTTATTAACGTTCAAATTATATTATTATATAACATGAACGTCATAGCAATAGAAGTATCATAGGAAAAGTATCCGAAAAGTGAAAATACAAAGTAAACCTTTCCGCACATAATATTTTGTAGTGTTTTTTACCCGACTACGGTGAATCCAAAAGGAAGGGTAATAATTTTAGAAGTATATGGATGTTTGTTTGTTTTACCGTAGTGAATAAACTACTATATCGATTTCAATTAATTAGGTGTCAAAAGATTCGTAATAATGGCCCGGGTGATACGGGCTGTATAAATTTTATCAAAAGTTTTTACATAGTCGGGTAATAAATTTTTAGGTTTTTGCATAATATTTTTTTTTAAATTAAAGAATTCATTGACAACTTAGTAATTGTGTGAGTGAAAAAAACTGTCGTAGTTTTAAAAAGACACAATTTGAAACATTCTAAAAATGTCAATAACAAATAGTTACGTCTGCGACTTAACCGGGATTCGTATTTGAAAATAGAACGTAGTTTTTATTTTTGGGGGCCATTTTTTATTTATCTACTCTGTATCGCTCGTAAAGATATTACCGCCCTATTTACAATGTTCTAACACTATGCCACTGCCGCATTATTTTTATTTATTTCACATCTTAAATAATGTATATTTGATTATTTTAATATTTGTGAATGGATTTATTGTAAATACTAAATAAAAATGATTGCTTATTAATGATACTTATATTATTAAATCGCCGGATGCAAGTCTCGTCTGAAATCAGACTGAAGATGTTTTTTCTCATATTTTAACAACTGAAAATACTCGTATCTTAAAGTTTATCGTTGACTCCGTTGTGTGTTTGAAAATTAATAATGGATAAGAGAATAAAACAGAATGTCTTATCAAACAATTATAAATTAAATCTGTTTGTTTTCTTTAACATTTGTATTTTATAGTTTTGTGTTACTGAATAAATCATGCTTGCGAGCTAAAAGTAGACGGGGACGAAGGTACAGTTATAGCAATAGTTATCGTTATGATTCGTTAAAAAAACTTTTTAATTAATACTTTTTACACCATCGTAACAGGATCATGGTTGAATAAATTCTCACAATATCAGTAGCGCCACTTGTACGCTGCCAACGTTTTTTAAATCCAAAACTAAACAGCACAATAAAAAGGATTATACTGTCTAATAAAGCCAATTTATCATTGTATATACCACTTTTAGACCATATATTTTATTCTGTGTGTTTATGAATTAAGAATACAGAGTGTCACCTATTTATCCCTTGGTTATCGTAATAAGCGACTAAGGTAGCTAATTATGCAGGACAGGATATTTATCTCTTGGTTATCGTAATAAGCGACTAAGGTAGCAAATTATGCAAGACAGGATATTTATCCCTTGGTTATCGTAATAAGCGACTAAGGTAGCTAATTATGCAGGACAGGATATTTATCTCTTGGTTATCGTAATAAGCGACTAAGGTAGCTAATTATGCAGGACAGGACATTTATCTCTTGGTTATCGTAATAAGCGACTAAGGTAGCAAATTATGCAGGACAGGATATATAGCCTACACCGTATGGCCTGCGTGGTATACTACAATGCGTTTTAAATAAAAATAGAATTGGAAATCCGCACACTTGCTCTGCTTTTGTCAACAACTTCAGATATTTTGGTATGATGTGCAATAAAAACTTTATTACAAATTTTCAATGCCACTGTAACTGTAATAAAGTTATTTAATTTTGAAATGCAGGACAAGATGGCGGATTTCTAATCCTATTCTTATTTGAAACGCATTGTAGCCGAAACTTCCTTTCTAAGGCTTTTAGGCCTATGCCTACATAAAATAGTGGATTATTCATGCCTGTTACTTTCCGAAATGGCAAATACCAATTTAAATCGTGCAATCCTTTACATATAGATTTATATATCTGATTGCATATAACCTACTTAGATATACACAAATGTATCTACATCTTATTCGAGTTGCAGCCGAGCGGTCGAACCCTAAGGAGTAATCTCTTAGCAATTTATAGTCCCCAAAGGACTCTAATTCCGCTTATTACCCCTTAATTGTTAATTTATGGCGGAGTTCCACTTAAGGCCGTGTATGGCAAACACATCTAGAATGTTATGTTGTATGACAGATTATTTTTGAGAAAAGAAGTATGCTCCGTAAGTAGCATAAAACTACAATTATATTTTTTTATGGTATATATAAAACAAAAACGGGCAGACGTATCACCTGATGGTAAGCGATTACCTCTACCCATGGACACCCGCAACACCAGAAGCGTCACCAGTGCGTTGCCGGCCTTTGGGGGATGGGAAGAGGGAAAATATACTATTGGTCTAAGAGCCGGAGAAGATCTAATGCGTAAACCTCCTTAGTATGTTGTGAGAGCAGTAGGCTGACCTGGTCTATCCCCTCTCCTTTATATATATTATTTACATCCTATTCTACTTAAACCAAAGGTAATAAACACTATAATTTGTTACGTGTATAAGTCTACTTTATTCATACTGTTTATGTATGTATATAGAAAAATATAAGCATATGGCACGATTTTGCATAAGCTCTTTGTAGCGTCAGTTTCGGTATGTATCGGGTTATTATCATCATTAAGTTTTACGCTTCGGCATGAATGGGTCGGCTCGACCGGAGTGATACCACGACCTCACAGAAAACCTGTGTGAAACAGCGCTTGCGCTGTGTTTCACCGAGTGAGTGAGGATAACGGAGGTCCATACCCCAACACTTCCGCTATCCCTTTTCCCATCTTCCAAAGGCCGGCAACGCAATTGTGACTCCTCTGGTGTTACGGGTGTTCATTAGCGGCGGTAATCACATCAGATGATACGTCTGCTCGTTTGCCCCCTATTCCATAAAAATATATTTACCTATCTATCTGCTATTTAATAATTTATTGTTCTTTACAGTTTATAGTACTTAATAGCTTAAAATAATGTGTGCTTGTTTTTATTAGATCTAAAATTCAGGTAGTGGTTCATTTAATCATGTTACTATAAAACAAAAAAATATTAATACCTTTTAAATAACCTTTGATAATACGTAATGACCTGTATTTTACCTGTAAGTACCGCATTCACCGTATAAAATTATTTTTACCAGTCGTGTGGGTCGTGATTATTATATTTAATGTCATCCTGGTATTTCGTGTAAAATACCTTATTATAATAAAGCCAATATTCTGTGAGCATTGAATAATAATGAACTCGATCAAATATCACATGTAAGGTCGCGTAGCACGAACTCAGCGGGAGCGGAGCGGGTGCGGAAGAAAAGCGGGAGCGGAGTAGGCAGCGGCACGTTCAAATGTATAGACTTATATGGGAGTTTTCAGGAACACAGCAGAGTGTAGAGAAGGCGACGAGCCGGTGACCAGTGGCGTACGAACGGTGCGCATCAATCTTAGTAATCAGTGAGTAATCAAAGTATTACATAGACTTAACACGCTAACAGCGTTATCACGAGCAAGTGAGACAACTTTACCCTTTTTCAGTGTTTTAGAGAAAGATCAGAGATATGTATCGCACATTAACATACGTGCCAAACAGTACTTAAAGCGGGAATTGTGTTTTAATAAAAACACAATTAAAATGTTGTGTTAACAATTAAGACTAATTAAGTTTTTTAGGGTTATAAGGCTAAGGTTGTGCGATTTTAGAAAAATAAATTTAAAATACATATTTATGACGCTATTACAAGTAGATATACTAATAAAACAAAGTAACATTGATCGTATTCACTAATTATTTGAAATCACTAATACTTTACGAGCTACATTTTACGAGGTATTGTTTCTTATAACACATTACTAAACCGCTCTTGCACCCGCTGCCTAGCCCGCTGGTTTTAAAAACGGGTTAGTGTTCCCGCCCCGCTCCTGTCAACCCCTCCGCTCCCCGATGACTTCGAAACCGCGGCCTAAAAATTATAAATAAATAACAAATGTACATTTTGAAACTTCAGATGAAATCGTAATACCTGCAACGTATGGTTCATAAGGCTACGTAACACGTTGAGTATCTTGGGGATATCAAGATATTGAAATTGACATATTCAAATGTAGGAACCATGCGTATTGAACGGCCATCAGCGGCCTGTACCTGTAACTAGAAATTATTGCTTTCTAATTATCCTATAAATATTATTACGCATATAAATATATAGTCTTCAAGGTGGTAAGGTAGATGAGCCGGCTCGACCGGGGCGGTACTATAGAAGTTATATTCATTTTCTTTTTTATTGTTTTTGCTGCCAAAATGACTCTGCTCTGCCTGATGGAAAGCACGAGCAGAATCCAGGAGTAGAGGTCACCATCCACAATGCTAATAGGAACAATGCAATATGGCGACCCTCACTATGGCGGCCTAGTGAGATGCTTTTTCACGCTCTGCTTAAAGGACCCGGGTTCATAGTGAGAGGCAAACACGTAGGCAGGTAGTGAGTTCCAGGTTTTGACGGCTCGGCACATAATAGAGGTAGTAGAGTCATGCTGATTTCAGCACGAATGGGCCGGGCTCGACCGGGGCGGTACTACCCTCGCACAGAAGACCAACCCAAAATGACAGGCTTCGTACTGTCGTGTTTCGTTGGTAAGTGCGAGACCGGAGGCCCAATGATGCAGGGGTGACGGTTGTCGTGGTTAGTGTGAGAGCAGTGTAATGCTCGTGGAGTCATGATGAGGGTGGCTTGGATCGAACCGTCGGCCAGGGAGACCCGTAGAAACGGTGGTGCCGCTGGCCGCCCGCGACATAGAGAGGGGCCCAACCGCGGCTAACCACCCTGGGAGGCTGCCCCGTCAGGTCGCGCATAATCCACGGAGTGGCTCGTCGTGCCGGTTGGTGACCGGACGGTGGGACCAGGCGACCACTTCCGGGAGGGTACGGGGGCCCTTCCGTCCGACGGTTCGGTCACCGTCATGCCTCACTGTTGTATGAGGACACAGCACTACGAGTCTCAGTATTGCACAGCCACGACAACTGTCGCGCCTTTTACGCTCCCCATCCCCCACCCCCTTTTTTTATCATGGCAGCACAGAAAAAGTATAAACGTTCAACAGCGGCACTCCATCCACCCACCAACGCGCTTTTTGAGGTGGAGTTCACAAACATCCGTGGACTCCATGCAAACCTCAACGCCGTCCACCAGCATCTTGAGACGGCACGGCCGGCCATGCTTTTTCTAACGGAGACACAAATACGCCGCCCTGCCGACACGACATATCTACACTATCCCGGCTACGTTCTTGAGGAGTGCTTCCTCGCGAAGGCTGGGGTATGTCTTTTCGTTAGGGCGGATGTTTGCTGTCGCCGTTTCCGCTGCCTTGAGGACCCATCCTTCTCCATCCTGTGGTTGCACGTGGATATTGGCTCCATGAGCCGATTCTACGTGTGCCTATATCGATCCCACTCCGGAGACTCTGAGACAACTCGACTATTTGAATATCTCAGTCAGGCGGTGGACAAAGCGCAGGAGCAGTTTCCCACCGCCGAACTGGTGTTTCTGGGAGACTTTAACGCCCACCATGAGTCTTGGTTGGGATCTTCCAGAACTGACCACGCGGGTCGGACTGTCCACGCATTCGCTCTCACGCATGACCTCACCCAGCTGGTACTCCAGCCCACCAGGATACCAGACATACAGAGTCAAGCGCCTTCCTTGCTGGACCTTCTGCTGACGAGTCACCCAGCGCAGTACGATATATCGGTGCTTGCCCCTTTGGGATCCTCCGATCACTGCCTGGTGTCTACCACGGTGTCTTTAGTTGCCGCCCCACGACCAGTGGCAGCGAAAAGACGACTATGGCACTACTCGTCAGCGGACTGGGATGGAATGCGGGATTATTTTGCATCCATCCCGTGGGCTCAACGCTGCTTTAAAGACAAAGATGTGTCGCAAACTGCGGCTGCCGTGGCTGGCGAAATCACTGTTGGAATGGAATACTATGTTCCCTACAGTGAGGTCGCCAGCGCAACGACCCGTCCCTGGTTTAATCGCGAGTGCGCCCATGCTGTTGCGCAAAAGCGATCGGCTTACCGCGCATGGACCAGAGCTCACGCTCGCGGCTGCCCCGACGTTGGTCAACTAAAAGCAGCGTTCAACAAAGCCACAAGGGAATGCAAGAAGGCTTACATTAGAGCGGATGCCCAGCGCATTGCGCGGCTTGGCCAAGAACTCGTCGCACACCCTACGGGTAGCCGAAAGTTCTGGCGATTGGCTAAAGCCGTGCAGTCCAACTTCTGCCAGTCCTCACTACCACCCTTGAAATGCCCCGACGGATCACTCGCCCATCAGCCGCAGGAGAAAGCAAAACTGCTTGTTAATCTCTTTGCGGCTAACTCCCGAATCGACGACCGTGGCAGGCACCCGCCTACCATTCCGACCTGCGACACTACGATGCGGGATATTCGCATCCGGTTGAATGATGTCCGCGCGGAGCTTCGGTCACTCGACGTCCGGAAAGCCAGTGGACCCGATGGCATCCCAGCGGTGGTTCTTAAGAAATGTGCACCAGAGTTGTCTCCGGTATTGACGCGCCTGTATTGCCTGTCTTATTCATCGGGAACTGTCCCGATGGCCTGGAGAGAGGCGAATGTTCAACCCATCCCCAAAAAGGGCGACCGTTCAAACCCGGCAAACTACCGTCCGATAGCCGTCACCTCAATTCTCTGCAAGGTATTTGAAAGGATAATAAACAAACAACTGATTCACTACCTGGAGGATCACTCCGTACTAAACGATCGTCAATATGGTTTTAGACCGAACCGATCCACGGGTGATCTTCTAGCGTATGTGACACACCTTTGGGGCGAAGCTATTGACAGGCATGGGGAATCCTTGGCAATCAGCCTTGACATGGCCAAAGCCTTTGATAGGGTTTGGCACCGTTCGCTTCTCTCCAAGCTACCGGCATACGGTTTACCCCCCAAACTCTGCATCTGGGTTGCCGCATTTCTGCACCAGCGCCGCATTAGAGTCCTTTGCGACGGTGCGGCCTCCGAGTTTCAGCTGATCAACGCTGGAGTACCTCAGGGGTCCGTCCTGTCACCCACGCTGTTTCTTCTGCATATCAATGATATGCTGGCTCTTGCCAATATTCATTGCTATGCAGATGACAGCACAGTTCACGGGCGATATTTTGGACATCCCACAGCTGGGCTAGCAGATATTGATAAAAAACGACGGGAGCTTGTCGCTCAACTCGACCATGACTTGGACCGCATTTCTCAATGGGGCTCTGAGAATCTGGTCGAGTTCAACGCCAAGAAAACACAGGTGTGCGCGTTCTCTGCCAAAAAGTCTCCATTCCTTCCCCTTCCCACTTTTCAGAGCACTCGACTGCCATTACAAGGTAGGCTCGATATCCTGGGCATGGATATCAGCCGCGATCTCAACCCTCGCGAATACGTTGAGAGTGTCACTAGGGCGGCCTCGCGGAAGCTAGGTATCCTTAATAGGGTGAGACGGTTCTTCTCGCCCGAGCATCGGTGTCTGCTTTACAAGACCCAGGTTCGCTCGTGCGTAGAGTACTGTTCTCATCTTTGCGATGGAGCCGCGCAGTATCTGTTCGACGCTCTCGACCGGTTGCAGCGGCGAGCTATCCGCATTGTCGGCAGTCCCCAGACCACCGAGTCCCTTGAGCCACTGCAGTTGCGTAGAGATATCGCCTCTATGGCAGTCCTCTATCGCCTTTATCATGGAGAGTGTTCCGAAGAGCTGTTCCAACTGGTCCCCCCTTCTCCCTTCCTCTACAGGACAACACGTGCCGGTCTTGGATGTCACCGCTTCAGAGTGGTAGACATACGCTCTCGTACTCACCGCTTCGGTTCTTCCTTCCTGTGCCGAGCGGTCAAAACCTGGAACTCACTACCTGCGTACGTGTTTCCCTCCCGCTATGAACCCGGGTCCTTTAAGCGGAGCGTGAAGAAGCATCTCACTAGGCCGCCATAGTGTGGGTCGCCATGCTGCAATGTCCCTATTAGCATTGAGGATGGTGGCCACCACTCTTGGATTCTGCTCGTGCTTTCCATCAGGCAGAGCAGAGTCATTTTGGCAGCTAAGACATAAAAAAAAAAAAAAAAAAAAAAAAAAAAAAAAAAAAAAAAATAGCGTATAATATTTTTGAAAATACCTTCTGAAATAACTGAATAATCACAGTACTAGATTAAGTATAAAATGTCTTCAGATATAAAAAAATCCCTTCTAGTACTACCTAGGCGAAAATTACTTGAAAGTTATACATACAATGTACATGTACCTTAGTAGATACATGTATATTGTATGTGTAACTTTCAAGTAATTTCACACACACATCATCATCATCACAGACAGAACACTTAAGACTCATCTTAAGTGTCCTGTCTGTGAATTTCATTGATCTTTCTTAAAAGACAATAGCCTATGGGCACAATATCTCCGATACGATTTATTGAACATTGGATATTGTTCAAAACTAAATATTAATAATAATCGTTCCGAGTTCAAAAACTACTTTCCTTTCAGTGGCATTAGAAATTTTAACTTCAACTGTAATTAAATCCTACTAATATTGTAAACGCGAAAGTTTGTGAGTATGTATGTTTGTTGCTCTTTCACGCAAAGACTAATATACCTTATACATCAGAATAGCACATAGGCTACAATTTATAAAGATACTAGCTTTACCTCGCGCGTTGCCCGTGGTTATTGTCGTACCGCTAGTAACATCGCGGTGTTCAGCTAGTATGACATTAATTCTTCAGTAGTATTAATCCAGTTTTAGTGATGACATATTTGTGTACATTTTTTGTCAGCAGTTAACATATTTATGATTTCTAGCTTTATTATACTTTCAGTCATATAATCCATCATAAAGGTAATATTACAAACAGACACTCCCAATTTAATTTATTTGTAAGAGTATCGACTATTTGTATAGATGACTTGTAATGGCACTTGAACCACTAAATAATTAAAGTTAATGTTACTTGCGAAATGTAATGTAATATTAAATCACTATTATTATGTGTAAATGGATTTTGATAGATTTATTCACAACGGAGTTAAAGGTACTCAAAATGTTCTAAATCGCTCTCAGAAACAATTGAATAGCCCAACTATTCAATTGTTTCTCTCAACTATCTTCAAAAGACGTATATCATATTTTGATGCAATGCATCCGAAACTAAGCTGAAAGATAGAATCAATTATTTTGTAAGCCTAATTTTAATGTGGGTGAATGTAATAGCATTCTCGCTCTTCCCTGCACGGAGAAAGCGAGAACACTGTATTATATAGATAAAATGTAAATGATAAATAGTTCAAAAGTTGTATTTTTATAAGGGCGACATAATCACTTCGTGACTAAGCCCTCATTAAACAAATAAAGAAAAAAAATCGGTCTTCAACTCTTTCTCTTATTTACTCGTCTTTATAATATAAGTTTAAAAATAAGACTAATTTTGAAGAAGAATTTTATGATACATAAAATCCTTCAAAAATATGAATGTTTATCTGAAAATAAATTTATAATTTTATTATATTACAAACGCTATAAAGCTTGTGGTTTGATTCGTCTTGTTTTTTTTGTGTTGCTGTATTTAAGATGATTAGATGATTATAATAAAATAATTTTATAGCATTTTTTTCGTTTAGACTAAAAATTACGTCTATAAAACTATTTGTTATATAAAATTTGAACGCACTAATTAGAGATTTTTGGATACTATAATAATTTAATGAGGGTCTTATGAATAAATTATCGGTAACTATTATTTAGGTTCTAATATTCCTCACGTTAGAAATTAAGAGTAGAAAAAATATATACTCGTACAATTCGTATATATTAAAATTTAATTTAAATATAAATTATGATTTTCTAGCCAATTACGGCCACGGCGGCCAGTCTCAACAGAGACCAGCCAACTACGCAGGAGATATTATAGTGCATAAGTGTGTGCGTAAACACAGGTGCACTCTCCGTTCCCTCTCTCTCATAAACCGATGGGACGGTTGACCGACACGACCGGGAAGAGATCAGGCGCAGGACCGACAGGTTTACGTGCTCTTCGAGGCACGGGGGTTCAGACCCCAACTTCCGAACTCCGAGCTGTTATTAAGTATTTCTATAATCAGAAAAACTCAATTACACTTTTGGCCCGACCCGCGATTCGACTCTTAATTGACAGTCACATACGTCAACCGCTAGACCAATGAGGCAGCAAATATAAATATGATAATAATGAAAAATCGAAAAAAAACAAGCATAAAAATATTCGATAACAAACAAACATACAGCTGAAGCTAATAAAAGTATGTTAATAGGGAAGACAGATATATATCTATAACTTTTTATATACATATAACAGAAATAATTTCTTCATGAAACACTAAGGAATCATCTACATTTTTATAGAAAATTTATTCATTGCGCTACATGTGTTCTTGGGTAACACAGGGATCAGTAACCTAATCCGTTTTCCCTGAAAGACCTCTTAGTAAGCCGTGTTCCGCCTAATTAAATTCGGTCTACCGTCCAAACTTAGGAAAACATCAAGACTGATTTACGAAATTTTGTTTACACATCAAAGGTAATTCTGCTTGAATATTTCAATGGCATATGAAATATGAGGGTTTCAGTTCAACTTTGTCCTTGTGGATTAAGGTGGTTGTAGCAATCTTGGAAACTTCAACCTTCCACCGTAAAGATGTAAATAGCAAAACAAGATATCGTCTCTATTGTTAGGGATGCGACGAGATTCCCTTACAGAAGTAGTTTTACGTCTCTCATAAGCAACAATATCAAAAATTATTTTTCTGCATCGCAGCTATTGAGATATACAAATATATTTTTGATTTTGTAGATTGGTGAAGTAACGACAATTGACAAAGACATTTAATGACGGTTTTAAGTAAATGATAAAAGCTATTATGGGATTTACAATTCAGTAAAGATGACACAAATCAACTAAGTACATTTCATAATTTTAACAATAACCTCTCACAAACGACCAGTTGTTCTCAAACTAGACAGAGTCTGTACAATGGCAACCAGAATGTGAAATACAGACATTTTTAAACATTATAATATTGACGATCGGTAGCTAAACAGTTAGGATGTTAGTGTATAGTGTAGGATAATAAATAAAAATTTTTTTCGCACATATTACATACAACGCCATCTAGTCCCAAACTAAGCAGAGCTTGTGTTATGGGTACTATAAAACTGATATAAATACATATATATATTTTTTTTTGTTAATAAATAGGGGAAAGTGTTTTACCTATGGACATTTGCCGAATTTTGAACGAAAATAAGGTTTAATCACTTAATTTCCATTTATTAGCCATGAAATATCACAAAGGTTGTTACAGGAATAGTTAACGCTTAAGTATTAGCAGTCTTAAGTTTTTTACTAATTATAGTTATTACAATAAATCACATTTTTTTAAAATACTAAATTTGTCCACAGGTACATGTTATGATTGTACCTGTGGACAGCTATACTTGTACCTATGGACAGATCACTTTTCCTCAGTAATAATTATATAAAAATCAACAATAAACAGAATTTCTTTTATAAAGCAACTTTAACATCAAATAATCAATTATTAATTATTATTTTTGGCATCGCAATACTTTTCATACAGTTCAAATGCAGAATCATCAGTGGCATCTGAATCACCATTATCTAATATAAAACATTTCTCACATATAAAACCAGATTCGTCATCTGATTCAAAATTATCTGTGATATACATTTCTGGTGATAATTTAAATCACATAGAGAACACTTGAGCATTTTTCTTCACTTTTTCTTTTATTTTCCGCCTTTCTTATTGCTTCATTCTTTATTTCGTTTTTTTCAGGCGTATCAGTTAAAATTCTACTTCTTCCAGGTTCCCTTCCTCGCCGCGTTGCCTTTCGGGGGTCTGATTCTACTTCTTCCAGGTTTCCTTCCTCGTCGCGTTGCCTTTCGGGGGTCTGCTTTGGACTCTGGTGTCACTTGTGAAATAAGCTGTTTTCTCGGAGTGATTGCTGCGTTTACATTACTTTTTCCACATCCACCAATAGTCTTATCAAGAGAGGACATTTCTAGTTGATGAACAGACTTGCTTGCAGTAGGTTCAGCTTCTATGTCTAAATTTAATATTCTAATCAAACATGAAATTCGAACTAAAATTTTTACCTGTGGACAGTCCATAGGTACATACATTTCGATGTCCACAGGTACAAATCTGACAGTATAACCTTAAAATATGTTACCACCATGATAGCTACGAGTTGACATTATTATACCGCTTAAAATGGATGTTTAACGATGTACACTACAGTCTGACCAAAAATAGCTATCTATATTCTGCATATATTGACAAAAATATAGGACGAGAAAGAGATAAATATTTACTTTTTTGAGTGAAAACCTTTAACAGTCTGTCACCGGTTACTCAACAAAAAACATAAGATGTCAGCAAGTCAGTGTTGCCACATATCAAAAATACTTTACGGATGCGTTCAATTCGTTCATTTTATGTGTTTATTTTATAAGATATCAGTGGTGTCCACAGGTAAAACCGTGCATAGGTACAACACTTTCCCCTACATATTATACGAAACGAATATTTGCAGATCATACAAACATTTCTTCAACAAATTCTTGAAAATAATTTTTCATATTACAAAATTCGCAAGAAAAAACCGGCTTTAATTTTTCTTCGTAGTGTATGTTTATAACCAAATAACTATACGACCGATGTAAAAATCAAATCTTACGAATACAAGTTTACGAGTATTTACATCCTACCCCAGCCAATGCTTGTGAAGGATGTAAAGAAAGGAAGCTCTAAGAAATTATAGCAAATTGCAAATGTACACGTATGTACGTAGTCACCTTATTTCCTCTACCATCAAATCAAATATGTATATATTGTATATACTCTAAAAGACAAAGTTATTGCCCTTAATGTACTCAATATACATAATAAATGTAGAGTTTACACGTGTTCAGAAATCAGGGTAATTATCGCTCAGTGAACACCGTTGCGCTGTCATTTCAAATGATAAACAGAACACTTCAGAGAGGGTATTGATACCATGGGGTTAACGATATCCTGAAATAAAAAATCTGTCTGAGTATTAATGCTATTACTTTGGTTATAAATAAATAAATAAATAAATATATTCCGGACATCTAACACACAACGCCATCTAGTCCCAAGCTAAGCAGAGCTTGTGTTATGGGTACTAGACAACTGATATAAATACTTATATACTTTTTTTGTAAATACATACATACTATACATAGAAAACACCCAAACTCCGAAACAAATATTTGCAGATCATACAAACATTTGGTCCGACCCGGGAATCAAACCCGAGACCTCAAGCTTAGCAGTCGCATACGCTACCACTACGCCACCGAGGCAGTCATTATGATTTCATTGACCACTTCGTTGATCCTGTGACTAGCGTATGCAACTAGTTAGCAGTCAAGATGTCTTGGGTTCTATTCCCGAGTCGGGCCAGTTGAAATATCGTGTTTTTCGTATATGAAATCCTTATTAACTTGCCCGGAGTATGGAAAATGGTGGTGTTTCCCGGCCCGTGCCTCGGAGAGCACGTTAAGTCGTCGGTCTCGGTTGCCATGAACATCGTTGGTAATCGTTATTGAGAAGTCAGCGCCCTCAAATATATTGACGCTAGTTTCAACCTTCGAATTGCTCACCCTCAGGGTTGCAGAGGTCTGATGCCAGTCGCTTCGTGAAAAAACTGATATTCAGGTAAAACAGGTGGAACTAGCAGCTGACCCCAAATAATCTTGGGATAAGGCTAGGAAGAAGAAGAAGACTTTGGTTATGATTTTATTTAGTATTTAATTTTTATTGCATCTGTATTGTAAAAAGTGATTTCCGCGAAATGTTAAAATTATCAAATCATATACGATATTACTTAGGACTGCCTCGTGACTGGTTCGATTCCCGAGTCGGAATGCTGTTGGGTTTTTCTTGCAAGAAAATGTTGATAGCAGCCCGGAGTATTTACATTCAGGTAAAATCGGTTGAATTACTAGCCGACCCCAATTTAATCTTGAGAATAATAAAGGCTAGGAAGATGAAAGCAATGAGCTAGGTACGCATAATATAAAAACCATCGTAAGTTTTTGCCTCATACAACAATTTAGTTATTTTTTCATGATATAGGGATGCTAACGAGCAGACGTATCAATGGTAAGCAAATACCGCTGCCCATGGACACCCGCAACACCAGAAGCGTCACGAGTGCGTTGCCGGCCTTTGGGGGACGGGATGGGGGATAGGAGGAGGAGTTGGGCTACCGGTATCCTCACTCACTCGGTGAAACACAGCGCAATCACTGTTTCACACCGGTTTTCTGTGAGGCCGTGATATCACTCCGGGCGAGCTGGCTTATTCGTGAAAAGAAATTAAATTAATGATACTCTCAGTTGCTTAAAATAAACAGACTTGATAATTTGACTGTATGATTGATTTTGTTAAAAAATGCCACATATTATATTAATTTATTTATTAACCTAAAAACAACTTTAATTATATACGTAGCCCAATGCGATAGTGTTATACAATCTATTTTTTATATTACAATTTTCATATTATGATAAAAAATAATTCTTAATGCTGTTATTGTGAATTCACTCAGTGAGCAATAAAATAAATCTACCTCATCAGCAAATGCACGTATACTAGTATCATGCCAAGCTTGCAGGCACTAATCCACTCTACATGAAGTGGATTTAAGTCCGAGAAGGTCACTCACACACACATTGTAATGGATGACTTATTTTGGTCACTTTGCAGTCCCTCCCTACAGAATCAGGGAGATGGGGAGTGCTCCGGTAACGTCACTTGTCAGTTGCTTATATTAGTAATTAAAGACAGAAATATCCAAACAAATTACGTCTAAATTTACGTTACACGAAATACTTGTAACAATAAAATTGTGTCACTTAAAAATAAAAACAAAACTATTATATCCCACCACGAATGAACAAATACATGCATCAAATTAAAATCGCCATCAAAAATAAAACTTCGTAGAACAAAATAGAAGTTAAATAACATACGTTTTTTTTAATTTTAAAATACAAACAATATCTGTTATAGATTCTTATATTTAATATGTCGTCATAATTATGGTAGAAAAATTAACTTCATTAAAAAAATAAAAATAAAACGTACCACCCAATTTTCAAAAATAGAATTAAAATTTTCTTCCCTAAAATATGATTCACTCTTGCACTAAACCTTTCCTTTAAATCTTGAATAATTTACATACGTATGTATAAGATATTCCGAAAATGCAGACGCGGGTAACAAAACGTTTTGATGCAAATACAAGACACGGCATTCTCCGAGGTTAACGACACGCGACTAAAATACTTAAGCCATAGTATTATGAACGATATTTTTAGAATAATGACTTTCTCGGTTACAAGTGATAATAAGATTATGTTTTTTGATCTTGTTTTGTTGTCCGGGATTGCTTCTACGTCTCTGGGGATTTCTAACGCTGTAATAAATATTCTTCTAACTTCATTACAAGTTGAAAACAAGATTTTTTTTCTTGTACAAAATATCTCCGTAGCAATACATGATATTATGATTTATTGTTTGTTACTCATACAAATAAATATTATTTGTGTAGTCCTTTATTATTTACTAGCTGACCCACGCAAGCTCGTTTGCGTCTTCAATTGCCCGTAGCGTGAAAATTTTCCCCGTTTTTGAAACATTCTTCATTGGTGCTCCGCTCCTATTAGTATTACCGTGATGATATATAGCCTATAGCCTTCCGCGATAAATGGACTATCCAACACTGAAAGAATTTTTAAAATCGGTTTAGTAGATCCCGAGATTACCCCCTACAATTTAACAAACACACAAACTTTACTTCTTTATAATATTAGTATAGATAAACTTAAATGATTTATAGATATGTATTACATTTAAACACTTTATATTAATAGCATTTTCATAAATAACCGTGGGAGAACCACTTTTCGGCATGAGACTACTATTATAAAAATGTGGCTTCGTTGTGCATCTTCTATCGCATTTATTATGGGGAGTGCTCCAAGGAATTGTAAGAATTAATCCCTGCTGCCTCTTTCCATTTTGCATTGTTGGCATTCCACAACTGTGCGCTTTTCTAGAAACTTTCTGCCTCGCACAACAAAACTGTGGAATGAACTGTCGGCTTCGGTATACCTGGTACCAATACGACTTTCAAACCTTCAAGAAAAGAGCGTACTCCTTCTTAAAGAACCGGCAACGCACTTGTGACGCCTCTGGTGTTGCGGGTGTCCATGGGCGGCGGTAATCGCTTACCATCAGGAGATACGTCTGCTCGTTTGCCCCCTATAACATTTATAAAAAAACCGTTTTGTAAATATTTATTTTAATTTTAATTGAATTATCTCGAGGGACTAAACACTCGTGAATAACGTAACATGTGAAGTCGGAGTTCGAAACATTTAAAATCTCTTCGTTTAGGAAAAAAGCAAAAGTTGCTAAAAGCTTTTCTGAGTTATTTATTTACTCCATCCCGGTCAGATTAAGCTTAACAATATAAACACCGAAAAGCTTAGGTTATTATATATATTAACACAGGAAACTTTATTATGCCTGCGTTATGTTATGTACTTTTAACAAAATAATTTTGATTACATTTGTAGAATACGTATATTTTAAACTTTACTAGAATTGGACCCATCTGACTTTTGACTATAAATATGTACCTATATATACATATCCAGTATAGTGTTATCTTCTATATCTCTCTCTCTATCTTATATATCTCTGAATAAACGGAACGTGTTTATTCCTTCCTAAGACTGTTGTCTAAAACTGAACAATCAATTTCTTTATAATCATTATTATCAATAAAGTGTTAGGCATTGTACTAGCGGCATGTAGACGCACAGTAGACGTAACTATTCTATGGGCATATAATGGTGCAATACAAGATACTAAAGCTGGAAAATTGACTCTCCATTGTGTAAAATAGAAGATGTATTATATTATCGCCGTTAATAAATTTTGCAAGACGTATGCAATAGCAAAGCTTACATTTAATAATAAACAAATAATACAAACTAAATTGACGTTTAGTATAATTTTATTTACATTGTGACAAATATCACACATAAAATACGCATTCCCAAAAGCCTAGTTCACAATGAATATAAAAGTAAACTCATTTGTATTTGAAATTGAACTGAACTAGTTCCATTTCAAATTCAAACGAGTTCTACATTTGAATATTTGAAATTGTTTTTTTTCTTTTAAAAAAAGTTGCAATATATTTTGTTATCTGCCTTGTAAATTGAAGAATAGATTGTTTGTCATAAGCCCTATTCACTAGGGTTTTATTTAAAATCGTTGTTAACGCCTTTTTATCATATTTACTGCGGTACATCGTTATCACACTAATATTATAAAGGTAAAAGTATATGAGCGTGTATGTTTGTTATACTTTCAACTTTTCAAAAATTACAGAACGGATTTGTAAGAAACTTTACAGTGATATAGCGTATAAATGAGAATAACACATCGGCTACAATTTGCCGCGACAACCGATATACACGCGGGTCGTGAGCTACAGCTAGTAATATTTAAATATAGTATACCGTGTTTTGGTAAAGATTTATATTATTTTTGTTTTACTGAAAATGGGGTAACCATTCCCAATTAAATCGATACTAATCATTCAATGTTTACACCGTTATATTCATTCCTAAAAATTATATTTGGAACACAGCTACTAAATGTTCTAAAGGACATGGTCATCGTTCAAAATCCGAATATTCCACTTTTTGATACATGCTACCCTTACAGTGCTTCCATCATGTAATTTTGTAATATTTAAATTGTTACTATTGTTATTACATGAACGTGTAATACATTATTTTCTCGCCTAGTTCTCACAATTACTAAAAGATTAACCCATAATCTATATTATGGTGACGTTACCTAGCCTCTATTACATTTAAAACTCTATGTTTCTTCTCTTCTCGACCTTAACACATTTTTTTCTTTAAAAAAATTAGTTCGGTGTGTAACAAACAATAATTGATTGGTGACCTTTCCGTTTGGTTTTCGGTCGATTTGTCAATCACTTAGGGGATATCACTGCAACCTTATATTGGTTTTGTTCAAGGTTCATTCTTCAGTTTGGGAATCAATCGAACGGAAAAATTCAGTCTCGGAACTCAAGGTAACATTAATTGAATTACAGAGAAGGTTAATAGAAATACGTCGTCGAGTAGAGTACAATGTGATTCCGATTAATATTTCGAAAACCTCATATAATAAAAAAAATATAAATGTCTTATTTTTTGCCACGGTACAAATTCACAGCATGCAAAGCTAATTCGTTTGTTTTTTAATTATTTAACTTAATTTATAGAACTTAATGTTTAATTGATCCACAATGCTTTTATGCTTCTAATAAATGTCGTATACAATAAGATCTCATTTTTTAAGTTTTAATTAATCATGATGAAAAATAAAATAAAATCAAAAAGTCTTTAATTTATTGCCACAGTACAAATTGACAATTCACAACATGCAAAATCTATTTTGCATGTTGTTAATTATATACACATATATATATATCCTATATATTTTAAGTTAAAATTAAGTTTTGATTAGTCGTGATATTTAAGCAAAATTTAATAAATATTCTTTTTTGAACATAAATATATAATTAAATGCAAGAACGCCTCTCAACGGAGGATAAAGGCCTCCTCCATAGATGACCAGTGTTCTCTATACTTTGCCACTCGCATCCAATGTGTACCTGTTACTTTAATAAAATCGTCTGCCTAACGTGCATTCGGTTTGACTCATTTTCTTTGGCCCAATGGTCCTATCCATGATGTCCAGCGATTTTCAGTTAACTTGGCTACAATTCCAGTCCAACGCTATTTCAACTTCTGTGACTGATTGAGAGCATCGATGACTTTAGTCTTCTGTCTTATCTTCTATTATCTTTAAAGTACTTCTTTCCATGCTTCTTTGAGTTTACAATCCTATTATTATTTAATTTCTCGGTTTCGCAGCCGTATGTCAGTGAGGGGAGTAGTCTTCATAACTCTACTTTTCAACCTTATGGACATGTCGCTTTTTAAATCCTTCTTTCTTCTCAAACATACCCCCTTAGCCAAAATGCATGAGTTTTACTTTAAATCTCTTATTACAACAGCGAAAGATTCTATTCTCTTCTACCTATAATTGGCTAATATTTTGTGTATTTTCGCGTTTAGAAAACGTTATTGCCATACATTTGTTTTTTTTATATTATTGTTTTTGTTCGTAGAATTTCACATTGACTGTACTATGAATATTATAGAAATCAGATAGAGAATTTAAATACCATCATATATACTCTACTATAGAATAAGCGCATGGATTGAGCGATCAAAAGAAAGTGACATATTTATTTTTAAATTAACTTACAGTTTTGTTGCTTCATAAACTGCTCTCTGGTACTTACAGGAGTCCCTATAGTCGGGGTTAGCACTTCAATAAAATGTAGCTTTATTAAAGGGCAAACTATAGTAATACTATAGAATATTTAATTTAAAGTTAGGGTTTATGTCTTAAAATTATATGATAATTACGTAACCCTCAAACAAACTAAGGCTATATAATTTTGTAAAAGCCTATAATGAAATGTTTTACATTACGGGATATGTAATTGTCTTAAGTTAATACAAATAAAAAGCTAATAATATGCTCTAAGGCTTAAATTATTTATATATACTCGTATTATAGACTTATATAAAATAACACAAAAATAATAGAACACATTAATAAATTCATTATGAAATCGTTCTCATCAACTAAATACGAAAAAGTAATCAGAATGTTCAGACACAACAGTTTTAATAAAGTCATATAATTTTGTTTGTGAGCAAATACTAATAGATCTCAAAAGAAAGCTTGAATGAAATGTTAAAAGGTAGATAAGGTAATTCATTATAAGAAATGACAGCTAAAACGAAGGATGTTCAGCGGACAATCCATAATTATCGAGAATAATTTCCATATCCTCGAGACACTTTGTATTTTGTGGTCTTCTGACTATACTACGCCTATTTGAATGCCTCGTTGGTTTAGCGAGTTCCAATCCCGTGTCGTGCCATAGAATGTTATTGAGTTTTTCTAATTATAAAAATGCTTAATAACATCTCAGAGTTTGGAAGTTGGGGTATTAACACCCGTGCCTCGGAGAGCACGTGAATCTCTGATCTCTTCCCGTTCCATCGAAATATGAGAGTAAGGGAACAAAGTGCATTTGTGCACTATAATGTCTCCTGCGTCTGTTGAGACTGGCCGCTATGGCCAAAGTCTAGGCTAGAAGAACATCGTCATCATTACTTTAATAGTACCTAAAGAAACTCATTTTAATAATGACTTTTCGTTATTACCAGATATTTTTTAGAGAGATATTTGGAGTGTAATGTAAAGAAATGCCAGGCCAGAAGAAGCTCAGGTGGAAGGATGATCTGTGCAAGACGGCGCGCGGAGCTGGATGCGATAAACCGAGGATCAAATCAAGTAGCGTGCAATTGTAGAGGCCTATTTCCAGCAGTGGACTATCGCTGATAATTATGATGATGATGAATGCAAAGAAAGCCTATTTAAGGTATTTTATTTTAACAATGTGGATACAAGCATGGATTTTGCGTAGACCACTGCCACACATTCTTATCTTGATATAGTTTTTGTTAAGAAGTCGTAGTCCTCTCACCGAAATATTTTTCGTGGTAATTTTAAAAAATGAACATAATTCCATGGATAACATTTTCTAAATTGTTCAATTGAAGCTGCTTTTTGGAAATAGAACCTTAAATAAACCTCATGTACAAGCATTTTGATTATATGTTGTAGATTAACATGACAAAATCCATACTAAATGTTATTTAAACTTGGCTAAATCTCAACCTTCGGGAAATTTCCCAATAAATAAATTTTCTCATTCGTAAATGGATTTCCATAACCTCTTAATGGTTTACTAAAATCTTTTAAGTTTATATGGATAATTTTATAAAAAATCTTACTTAAAATCTAATAAAAATTCACTCTATACCAGTTTAGATTTACGATTACATTAATGAAATATAACATGGTTTCACGTACTAATCTTTAATAGAGTGTTTAGTGTCAAAAGCTTGAAAAACTATAAAAAGTTAATTGTTCATTACCAAAAGGTATTACAACAACTTGTGAAAGGTACTTAATACCTAATCTTAATATCGTAAGTTGTTGAATAAACTTGGTAAATCTAAAGTAGTATAGAGTGAAACTAATAAAACGTTTTTTTTTTCATACAGTGTGTTTCTGAAAGTGATATGTTTTGTAATCCATCAAGAGTTTTGTTTAAATTTATATAATTAGGAACTTATACAAGTCAAAATCAAGATACCTAAAAATCTACGATAATCAATAGTTCCCCTCTAACCAGTCGTAAAATAAGACATTCTTACATTCTTTACATAATTTTGACGAAAAACAAAAGCAAGCGTTTCTTTTGTTTAATTGAATGGTGGGCAAACGAGCAGACGTATCATCTGATAGTGAGCGATTACCGCCGCCCGTGGACACCCACAACACCAGAGACGTCACAAATGTGTTGCCGACCTTTAGGGATGGGAAGGGAGATAGGGTTGGGGCTATGGGCCTCCGGTATCCTCACTCACTCAGTGAAATACAGCGCAAGCGCTATTTCTTACCGGTTTTCTGTGAAGCCGTGGTAACACTCCGGTCGAGCCGGCCTATTCATGCTGAAGCGTGGCTCTCCCACGGTGTTGTGATATCTTTTCTAAATGCCTGATAATTTGTCATTTTATTATTATTTTTTTCCTATTTTGATTCAAAATTCTAGCTGAGCTTTTAGTCTCATTGATCATTTAAAGAAACATAACGTGATGATAGTAACATCTTATGTTTTTAGTTACGGAACGAAACATACACATAAAACCAAACTTAAAATCTTTGGGGAAATCGAAATTTATAAGTAATACAACTAAACAATGTTGTTTCAAAAGTCTCCTTTTGGTATCTAAAAGATTTTCTGTTGTTGTTTTTCGATATTTTTAGTTGTTGTCTTTAACAAGACAGATAGGTCTTTGTCAGGCTATATATACACCCAAAAAGATTTACCAAACTTTTGTGTTTGAATCTGAGAAGAGTCTCAACCACAGACTTAAAGTTAAAGGGGTGCTTACTATTCACAGAGAACCTTTTTGTTTAAAACGAAGATTTAAATATTGTTCTATTTTGAATGTGCATCCTCTTTCTTCTTGTGTTGTTTCCTTAATTCTGCGGGTTTTGGTCTTTATTTAGAGCCATTCTGCAAACGTTAGCTTGCGACCAGTTTCGGTCTTGAGCGGTGTGTAGAGAATAAACTTAGTCTCCCTAGCGCAGGGGACTATGGCCTCTGGGTCTTACCCGTCACCACCAATATTTCGAGTTTTAAAACAATTAATAAACTATGTAATGTACATATAATCTACTAATTGTATTTTATCACATGCTTTCCTAAAAAGACAAACAAGCCTTAAAGGTTAAAAGTATAACTTAATTAATACCGAAAGCTTTAAACAAAGCTTTAACAACACAGACGACTTAAAATTTGTAAAATTGAAATGTTTGCAAAAATTATATTAACCTTTTAATGGATCTTTTATGTAAACAAACTGAAATACCTAAGTTTACAAGGATAATAGGTTAATTAAGTTTAAATTATTTTTTTATATACATGCCTCGTTAGTCTCATGAATTGAAATTTGATGAGGTCTCGGGTTCGATTGGTGCGGCGGTGAAAAAGTGCTGTTAGGTTTATCTTAGATTTTTTTTTATAAAAGCCTGGAGTATAGTAGTTTGCCTGTGCCTCGGATGCACGTTAAGCCGACGGTTCCGCTTGTCATGAACATTTATGGCAATCGTTATTGGGAAGACAGTCCCTCAAATATAATGACAACTATTTCGACCTTCGAATTCAGTTCGCCCTCAGCGTTGTGGAGGTCCGTTGTCAGCAGTTCTGTGGGAAAACTGAAAATCAGATAAAACCGGTTGAACTGGTAGCTGACCCCGTAATCTTAGGAATAATAAAGACTACGAAGATGTTAATTTTTATGTACAATGATGAGCAATTCTAAATCCTTACATTACAAATATTACATATTACTTTAGGTATGCCTTAGTCTTATCTTAATTAGCCAGTCTGTCTTACTACCAGCATCACACAAAATGTTTGCATTTAAATCTTACATGTGTATCTAAATAAATACGTGTTTATTTTATTTATGCAAAACACGTTAAAGCTCATCTCCATTTTTTTAATACTGTTTTATTTTCTTAATGTTTCCCATGAAACCATTAATTTACAGTGTATCTGTTTTACATACGTAATTTAAAAAACGAAACCCATGACTTCAAATTCATGTAAACTCATTACCTAATTATCTATGAACACTCTCCTACTTAACTATGAACCATAAAAAACCAAAGAAACTTCGCCCTATCTTGGTTTCTACCCACAAGCTAGCATACGATTTATCTGATGATGTGCCTACACATTTCGTCAGGGTTACCACCCGTATTTGTTGACCAAAGCAAGTCTACCAAAGACCAAATAGTTAATATTGCAAATAAGAGCAATTAGTCTTATGCATTGAGACAATTACTAATTGATTTTTAGGGTTCTCACTTTTAAAATTGGATTGATATTGGTAATATGACATATGTTATATTGTAAACGAGTCTTCTTGGATATTTATTTGACCAATAAATTGGCTTGGCAATATGTATGTCCAGACTGGTAAATGGGTCTATATTAAAAATATTAACGACTAGCTGACCGACGTAACCTCGTTTGCGTCTTTTATTGCCCGTAGCGAAAAATTTTCCCCCGTATAGGGTTGATTTTTTACACCTTGTGTCCGAAAAACCCCAATATCTTACGGAGCTCTATTTTTTTCCAAAATAAAATATAGCCTATGTTACTCGTGGATAATGTAGCCTTCGAATGGTGAAAGAATTTTTAATATCGGTCCAGTAGTTTTAGAGCCTATTCATTACAAACAAACATACAAACAAAGTTTTCCTCTTTATAATATTAGTATAGATAGACGTATTCGATAGACCTATTGAAGTATTCGTCAGATGCAAAACACAATTCATTGTTACAGTGAAACCAATTTCAAACTGTAAAATTGTTCATATTTTTAATACACTAAATTTCCTTGAAATAACACAAAAAAATAGACACTAAATAAACCGTCCGAAACCGAAAAAAAATAAAAAAAAAATTTGTTTAGTGACAACCCTACAGACTCATTTTTCCACTCTCCACTTAAGCAACAATGCAGCTTAATATTAATTTCGGGTCAAGTACCTTTTAACCCTTGAATGAACAAGCTCGGTAATGGAGAAAATCTCTCCTAATGTAAACAATGATTAGTAATTCTTTGAAGGAAAAAATTCTTGCCGTGAATTGCTTTTAAAGACAAAGAGATAATTATTCAGTAGAAGTTTTATTTGACTTAGATAGTTGGTTGTTGACCCGGAGTCCGCTTTCCTACTTTTTCTTCTCTACTTTGGCCGGTCTTCGGCTAACTTGGTAGGGAGACAAAAATAATAAATTTAGATACTAGATTATTTTATGAAGTTAAAACACTTTATGATATAAGAATAATACGTGGAAACAGAAAAAAAGGCTACTAGTCTAGCCATGATATGTATAGTTTGTTCTAAACTAAACAGTTATATTTTATCGGCTGAAAACAATAATATCAATAAAGTTATGAAAATACCAATATATTTAATTTCGGAGCTATTGTAAAGAATAATCAGTATCATAATCAAGAAAATACAAACATAACACAAGAAAAAACGTTAATTGACACATTGTTAAACATATTTTTGTGCCTTCATTAGAATTAGACATAGAGTAGAATTTGGAAAATTCCCAAAACAACCAACGATTTTGCGTTTGAAAAGTTAAATTCATTTCATATAACATAAAGACCAGCTATAGTCGGCTCTACCCGTTTCTATCTCGATTAAAGTGATAAAAGAGTAGCCTATTTCCTTGCTCAAAAATCGAAGTTTCTCCAAGCAAAATTTCATTAAAATCGGTTCAGTGGTTTAGCCGTGAAGGTATAAAGAATTACCAACAGTAAGATAGCTGTATAATTCATCTATTACAACTAGAATTGAATAGCCAATTGATGTTAGTGATCGTGACTAAGCCAGATGCCATGAGTTCGATGTTCATTCAGAATAAAAGAAGAATTTCACTATCCAACTTCTATTTCCTTCATCGGATTAAAAATGCCAAAATACAGTATACTAGCGGTGGCCAAGTGACCATAATTCATTTAGGTACTTGTTTTTTTGCTTTCTGTAGATCTCCTGCATATAAATTTTAACTGTGCTAAATTTCATACTTTATTGTTCGCACAATTTGCGTGAAAATGCGTACAAAAGTTTTGCTTTAGGTCATGACTTCATTTAATATTTAGATATTGAAGCTAAAATTGACTTCTAAGATTTGTTTACATTGTCAGTTAGTTAATATAGGACAGTTGAAAAGTCCATTACAGCGTATAAAAATAGATTGACAAAATATTTGTAAATATAAGAATACGAAACTGTTATTTTACTCTCTCGTGTTGACCTAAAAAAATTTTGTTAAAGAATATATTGTTGATTGATTATTATTATTTTCTAAATTTACTTAAAACAAGTTTTTGATGTTTCCATTAGCGATAGTAAAAGCTACGTTATTTTTGAACAGAAAAATATATTTTTAATATATTAGGCATTCCAAGATCAGGACAGAAATTATTAAATAAATATATCAAAATGTTCAAAAGCAGAAAATTGATAAATTTGTTAAGTTTCATAAAAGTCAAACGTAATTGACTTGTTGCAACTCCTTGAAATTTAAAGCATCACAGTTTTATAATGTCATTATTGAACCCACACAACCAACGTGGGCAAGTCACGCTTGAATGGGCCGGCTCGACCGGAGTGATTTCACGGCCTCACAGAAAACCGGTGTGAAACAGCGCTTGTGCTGAGTTTCACCGAGTGAGTGATGCACCCAACCCTCTAACTCCCAAAAACGCACGCAACAGAGGTATCGCAATGCACTTGTCATGCCTCTGTTTTGTGGGTGTCCATTGGCGGCCGTATTCGCTTACCATCGGGTGATATATGTCTGCTCGTTTGCCCCCTATAACATAAAAAAACTTTTATTCCAAACTTTCTACGAGCTGAGCCGAGAGTCTAAAGCAATTTTAACAGCCATGTAGTAAGGACTCTGATTCAGCATTTTATTTCTTGATGGTGGATAATCTGTCTCTGTGGCGTGTATTTAGATTGTGGTTGTCTTTTAATTTAATAAAATGATTAACGTTTTTATATTTAATCTAGCTGAGTCCCGCGGTGCTAGCCATGGTTATTGTGGTACTTTACAACTGCCGATAACGCCGCGGGTAAAGCTAGTCTAAAACAAAGTAGCCTAAGTTACTTCTTATTACACAAGCTATCTGCCAATGAAAGTCCCGTCAAAATCGCGGACGGTTTAGTGAATAAAGTAAGACCTACAGCTGTTACGATTTGCAATTTGGGCGATAACTCTGACACTTTTCTTTTAAAATATAAATATATTCCGAAAATGTGCACTATTCCCCCACAACTTAATGCCGTATCTTAACCAGGAGTATGCGAGTATGTATAGTATGCGGATAGTGCGATTTTTTCATTTGTGCTGCATTTATATATATACTTTTTTTTATATATTAATTGCATGACCCCTCACCCAATAAAAACAATTCTATACTTTTTTATCCATAGATTCGGATGATGTACAATTACGTGAAATATAACTATTATCGACAAATAACATATACCTGCAAAACATAAAAAAAAAAAATTTTTACTAAAATCTATTCAATTAAAGGCGTAATTAATATGGACCTTAACTTTTATATCTCGTCCTACATTATATATATCCTTATATGTATATAATATATATTTTATTGGATGGGGGCAAACGAGCAAACGGATCCCCTGATGGTAAGCCATTACCGGCGCCCAAGGACACCCACAACACCAGAGGTGTCACAAGTGCGTCATATAAAATATTAAGCAAGATATGTATCATGGAAACGCTAGACCAACCAGAATTTATTTTAATTAAATATACCTACTACAATATTTATTTTTAAAGATTTCAAATTTTATTTAATTTGTAACATTATAACTTATATAATTATATGATAGTATCATAATTATTCGAGAACGTATAAGATATTACCGGAATATATATCATCTGCTTACGGGTAAAAAGTAATAAGTGCAGTTAGTGTCAATTCGAGTAAATCGCTTTTAAAAGTTTACGTTTGAATTTGATCTAATACAAACTTTTGAAATAAAAAACTGTTAATGCAAAATGTTGCACTAACTATCCTACTTTTCAAATTTGCTTATATATTATATCTGGTGTACGTAAATACTGTACAAAATTTAATTTAGATCGAAAGGGGGTCGCATTTAATACGTTTTACCTGTACTTAACAAACATGTTATATCTCTCGAACTAATTGATTTCAAAAGCTCATTTCGGGTGTTTATAATAGCTTATTGTATTTTACGCCAATTACTGGATAGGAAATTTTTTTTTTACAAGTTTTTCTAAAGTTATTGATATTTTTGCTACATTTAACCTATTTTACCTGTAGAGTTTAGTATGAGTGTGTCACTTAATATGTATTAAATCAAGTACAAAATTATCAATTTATTTAATAGTTAAAAGTAAATAATTTTTTACATAGGTAATCTATGAAACGTTAATAAATTAAACAATTGTTTCATAATCAATATATTTTATTACATATTACATAATTATGACAATCAAACTTTGATCACTAATAAAGAGCAATCAAACTCTATTTAAGACGAATTTTACTGTGCAAACGACTTTTAATTCAATGAATTAAAGTTTCTTAATCTTCTGATGACTCTTCGTCAACCGAAGGTTCAGGTAAACGATCTGCTTCATTTGTTGCAGTAGGTAAAGAAGAGTACCAACCATGATATTCCTCATGAATTATTTTCTTAGTGCATAAACTGAGAAGATCTCTCTTTTTAGTTTCACTGATGGGTAAAGGATTCAGGTAAAGCTGTTTTAAGATAATAGAATTAGTCTGAGGCGTAGCTAATTTGATGCGTTTTTTAGATCTAGTACTGAGACGTTGAGACGGTTCCGGATTTTAAGAGACATCGATGTGTAAGAACGTTTCTGACATGTCACAGTTGAAATAAATTTTTGAACTTTCTTTCTTAAGATATTATATTCTCTTTATTCTCAACCACTTCACTTGATTTCCATTACAATCTTTTGAAAGATTGAAAACAGTTTCATCAGGTATTTTTTTTAAATCGTAAAATTCGTTGAATTTAAATTCTTTAGGTTTGTAGGGCGTTTTCGTGAAAGAATTACCTTCAACAGTTATTGTTTTTTTCGATCTTGCTCGTTTCAAAATAGATAAATAATCAGGCATGCAGTAAACCTCACAATTTTTCGTTGCTGACTCAATACTGCTATGCATACTATACACCTCCATGTAGCTGTGTCCTGATTCAAGAAACTTGTGTTCAATTTTTTGTAAGTGGGAAATGTTTTGAACAGCAAATAAAAGCAATGCATATCGATTACGGTTTTGTCCTCCGCACGTATCAGAATATAGACAAACCTCGGTTATATAAGAAGGAACGCACATAGAAAGATAGTAAAACAGGATACTACCTATTTCGGAACTGCCTCTTTTACCATTGATTTCAGACCAAGTAAAGCAATATGCGTCGTTTGGCAGCGCTGCTTCGTACATACAAAGATTGTGAACACATAGTTTTCGACAATAATAAAGCTGTCCCACCAGTCCAGAAGGTATCTGTAACACAGCTTGTAAGTCAAGTGTTACACAGCAAAACTCTTTATCTTTCTCTGCTCTTTCTTTATCCTTCCCTTTTGCGGAGTTACAGGACTCTTTCCTTGCTAGATGTTCCTCATGTTTCAATTTCAATACTACTTTTTCGGCATTACTAGCTTTGTTGAAATTAGAACATGTTAAGCATTGATCCTTTTTCGGAACAAAAAAACTAAAATTGTAATGGTTAAAAAATATTCTCCTGTTCGTTATTTCAGATACCGGAACTTTATTATGTTCAATGCACTTTTCTGTATAAAGTTTATGCATTTTCGTGATGGATAACGAAGCGTCCAGGTACAGGCGTTTCGATGTTTGCCTTATGTAGTGTGGCTTCATGACAGGGAAGTATTCTATGTGTTTTTTCACAAAGTTCACATCAGCTTCACTAGTCTTATTGGGCGGTTCATGTTTACCTCTCTTGTCAATATCTTTGTACTTTCTTTCTTAAGATATTATATTCTCTTTATTCTCAACCACTTCACTTGAATTCATTCCGCTTTCGAATAGCATCATTTACAAAAGTCGTAGAAATTGCTAGCGTGTAACAAAAAAACTTTTTACATACCTGCTTCTTCTCCCCATTGTGGAAAAAGAAACATTTTTTTGTGAATTGACGCCGTTTCTTTGGTCCACGAATAGCAAGAACTCTTTTCGGAGTGTCTACTTCCACATTACTGAGAATGAAATTCTTTTGTTCAGTATATCTCAAACTCCAGTAGTGACGACAAAAAGTATTTCTTTCTTCTAGAGAGATTATACTACATTTATAGAAACATTTCTGACAGTCAATCTCTTTTGGTGTTTTAGCACTCCTTTCTTTTTCTTCCGTAGAATAAGGCAAACCTTCAGATCGCTTTTTCTTCTCGATATTTACTTTCCAATTTTCAGGTTCTGGTTTCATCCAGCGTTTCCTTTTCCGAGTAGAATCGAATACTCTTTCCAAAATCGCCCCCATAGAGATATTATGACTAATTACTATACAAGCAAACATTTCACAGGTAAATCGTTAAACAAAACAAAAGCTACCAACATAATCTCAAAATTTACAAATGTTGCAGTTAAAATCACTTACCTTCAAATATTTTAGGTTTATTTATCATGGACACTAATCTTTTTCCTCTGGATTCCATAGTTATCACAAAACACAGCTTCTTGCTAATTTTTTCAAGTATTTATGTATTTATTTCTACGCGGAACATGTGAAGAACGTGCGTACGCAATGTGACAACTGCGATCAATCGCTCTCGTTCTTACTGGTAAAAAAGCATAAATGACATTTATTTCGTTTTGGCTGAAGAGAAATTAGCAAACCAAGTAGAAGTTTTTAACTAGTGAAGTGTAATTAATAACTTTAATATGATTATGTTGTTTAAACGTATTACGTTTATAATAATAAATGCGTTTATAACTTTTTCTCAGATTAATTCTTACGGTTTTCCTATTTAAATCTTGAAATGTAAAAAGCTCTAAAGGTATTTATTGTTGTGTAACTGTTAAGTTGAAACGGTTTTGAGGTATAAGATTATTTATTAGGTTATACTGGTATATATTTTTTTAAATGTCAGTAGTTATCACTTTTACGAATTCTTTATCTCTGCAGCCATTGGACATAGCATTTATTCGGTTTTACCAGTTGATAGAGCGTAAAAAATTACATTTAACTGCATTTTTAACTCAATTTAGTAAAAAAATGCATTTATCTGGTTTTACCAGTAAGCAGACGATATATAGATATATCAAAAGAAAATGTACAGGTATTTCATTCTCATAAAAGATTTTTATTTGAATAATTTGCAGTGAATCAAATATACTTTAACGGATATTGTAATTATATTACACATTCGAAAGCAATTTTCAGATGAAAGACTTTGGTTTTTAACATAAATAACGCCCCCGCATATTTTTATCGTGGACACATTACGTTTATTAAATCTAAAAATAGAACATTTCATTTGGCAGAAATAATATTTAGATATGTCTGATAGAGTTTCCTTTCAAATATTACCTAATATAGAGGATTCTATTGGGTAAAGTTTAATTAAAAAAAATATTTGCAATCCAGAAGGTGAAAATCAAACACAGGGGGTTTGAAACTCGCACTACATTGACGAGAACCGCCAATAAACAGATTAACTTAGTGAATACGTCAAGCCTTTTGTTACTATGTTTTGCTTTTCATCAGGCAGAGTATAGTCACTTTGTCCGGTTCATACATAAAAAAACGAATATGCTCTAGACTACAAGGCTGAAGTAAAATTTATTTGTATAGTCAACTGGGTATGAGAGAAAGAGAGAAATAAATGTGTGCTCGTACCTCTCTTTCCCCTATAGCCATATACGTAACGTAACTCTTTCTCTCTTTCCAACTTCACTAAATTATATCTCTCTCTCAACTTCCGTTCGCCTCGTCCGATCACACTTTTCGCAACGCTCTCGTCACGCATTCACCATCTTTCTTCCCAAATCAAGCGTGCTTAAAGAAGTTTTACTCAAAAACAACTACAAACAAGGCTTGTTTGTAGTTGTCTTGGGCGTAATAAGACCTACAATAAATAATTATGTATATAAAATATTTTTAATTATTAGTCCATTTAATAGAATGGTCAAAAAACTTATTATGGATGATTTTAGGAAGCAGGCGGACTATTCTTAAGAGCAGGAAAAGGCTTTAGGTTACGGTAAGCCTACTTGGTGAAAAGCATTAAAGAAACTGATTCACATCGGTTTTCTTTGAGACTGTGGTATTGCTCCGGTCAAGTTGACCCATTTATGGTGAAGCATACCTTTCCCCCTATTACATTATCCCATCCCAAATTACCTGTTACACTCAATATGTTATTATTAATTACTGACTTTTGCACGCTGCTCCACCCGCGTCTTAGTTGGTTAAGCGTAGCCTATGGTCTTCGTTAAAAATCGAAGTATCTCCATGCAAGTTTCATTGAAATTGGTGCAGCAGTTTAATCGTAACAGAGTAACAGACAAACAGATAGACAGAGTTACTTTCGAATTTATGATATTAGTATGAATTCATTTAATTGACTACGGTCTTAGAAGATGGTAGAGAATTAAAATACTTTACGACAGACAGAAATAGCAACATGAACGGATTCAAATAACAAATAATTATTTTTTCTATGAAAATTGTTTCTTTGACAGTTTTATTCAAAAGTAATCGTTGACTAACAAATAAATATAACAGGAGGAAAGATTTTTTGATCTTTCGATAATAGTACCTCTGAAACAAGAGTCTTCGTGTTCAAGGGCCTTCAAGTAATTACATGTTATCTGGCCAGGTTCAAAGATCACGGCTGAGTAATATTGGTATAATTTCACATAACAAGTAGTTCAAATATCTTTAACCAATAATATCGCATTAAGTAGATTAATTGATATTTAATTGCAGAGTATAATGTAGTGCCCTTAAACTTAAAAAAAAACCTGCACCAAATGTCAATGTCAAAAGTACAATAAAACGTACACTTGATCAATTTATTATCTTTTTTTAATGAACTGTCTCAAAACGGTGATATTTAAAAAGTTTAAAATAAATAATGATATTTCCCATATGATTGACGGGTCTAGTGGTTAGTGGTATTGACTGCAAAGACAGAGGTTATGAATTCGATTCCCACAGAGGACAAATTATTCTGTAATGAACACGTAGTTTCGTGTCTAATCTATAATATAAATAATAAATAAATATTTCGGACATCTAACACACAACGCCATCTAGTCCCAAGCTAACCAGAGCTTGTGTTATGGGTACAAGACAACTGATATAAATACAAAAATACGTTTTTTTTTTGTAAATACAAACATATCGTACATAGAAAACACCCAAACTCCGAAACAAATATTTGCAGATCATATACCTAAATATTTGGTCCGACCCAGGAATCAAACCCGAGACCTCAAATACATCAGTCGCATACGCTACCACTATGCCACCGAGACAGTATTGTACTAGGCTATTCAATTCTCTCTCTCATATATCAACAGTTTCTTATTGTCCGCTGCTGGCAATAGGTATCTCTTTACAAAACGGTTTTAGCGCTATACCACGCCGACAAGACTAGTTCGTATAGGATTTATTAAACAATTTTCTTCTCTTTGCATTGATATTTTCTAGGTAGTTTAGTTCCTTAATCACCTCTTACGACACCCACGCGGCCACACAAATAGTGCTGTTGACACTATATTTTTAGTCTGGCACCACAAGGATAACAAACACGTCTAAAAGGAATTCAATAATCAGATATATTAATAGTATATAATATAACTACTGTATTTAGGTAGTTCTAGGTATTCGCTGTGAAATACAATATTTGAAGATTAAATGAAAAACATTTGATTACAATTGGCCTGAAATATATCATTGTGTGTGGGCCTCCGGTATCTTCACTCACTCGGTGAAACACAGCGCAAGAGCTATTTCACACCGGTTTTCTGTGAGGCCGTGGTATTACTCCGGTCGAGCCGGCCCATTTATGCCGATGGCTTTCCCACGGTAGTTTGCTGTCAATTGAAAAAAAACACTTAATATTTATTTTACCACTTATCTTATTTACAATGTTAAATAATTTGTTATCACGTCAGGGCATGTAACTGTATCGTCTGCAAATGTTGTACATAATAGTTATATTCCATATTCCAGAGTTTACTATAATTGTGATACCTAGTTTGAGTTCCAATAAATTTGTTTAATATTCCAACCAACATTATTACGACATCTGTTTTTTACACGTCACTTACACCTAATACGGGCGGTCGACGGGCATGACATATGCCGCCTGCTCAGCTGTACCAACAACTGTTTGGTCAGTGACAAGCGATGATAGGAACACTCCCACCTGTTGTTGGCAAAATGCCTTAGACTACAGCATTACTAAGAATACAATGGGTTACATTGAACTCTGTTACGGTAGCCAAAACATTAGATAATAATACTTACACGATCGAATATATTGTAACAAAATTCAATTGAGAAATACAATAAAATCAACGGAATTAGATAAAATTTGTTAGGGACTCAACCACTGACTGACACCAAAAATTTGATGCTATAAAGTCCTGAAAGTATTAAAGGACCGGTAACTGTATTTTGTTAGGTTTATAAAGAAATAATAGCACATTAAAAACTGTGTCAAATTTTCTTTTCAAAATTCACAAATCAACAATAGTCCGGTTACTCATAGAAAATCAGGAAGACTAGAATGTAGATTGTAATTAGTAATCTTATGAAGTAAAGTATACTAACGTTCGAAATTGGTGTCGATATGGAGGAGAAGTGGTGAATTACCTATACAATTAAGTAAAAATGAAGAAAGTTCAGCCGTGGGCAAGTCATGCCAACTGGAACGAAGGTGGAGACACTAGGAAATGATAACCGATGAGGCTATAAAGTTCTCGATGACCGAAATGTTGCTTTATAAATAAGATAAATTGAACACCGAGTTATTGAGCTGGAAAATATGCATTGAACAATTCGTAGCATTAGAAGTGCCCATTGTCTGGCGCCAACCGCACTCAAGATCATCCCACTGCCATGGATATATGAAAGAATCGCCTTATCGAAGTTCTATTTCTCTTACCAGTACAATGCAATCAAAATATTCTCATAAATAAACCTATTGATAAAAAATATTTTGGCAACACAGAGAATAGATCCTCTTGAGATTCTGGAACTCAGTGGCGCCTGTATTGGAAATTTTATTCGTAAAATACCAAACATGCTACGTCAGTAAAACACATTGGTGTGTATGTTTTATTTTATTTGTTATGTCTTCGTTCCTTAGACGTGTAGTATTAAAGCGGTTTCGCAATATGCCCGATCTGGATGCAATCCGTAAAAACTAAAAAGTGACCTCTGAATCACAATATAGTGTGTAAACAATATACAAATTTAATCAGTCATTTAGCCTTCCTAATCCCTAGTTAATAATAAGTAAGAGTAAAGCCTTTATTTCCAAAAGAAAAACATTTTATAATTCACTAAGTTTTTAGTAAAATTATAATTTAAAAAACTGTATGAAAATGATTTAACAAGAACTTTAAGCTTTTCAAAGACTAAAGCTACACTTACATTACCAAATATCCCTTATTTCAGTGCGCCTTATGGCAAAGGCCTCTTCCATCTCTCTCCATTGTTTTCCATTATTATGGATAAAAAAGAGGTAGTGTGAAAATCAGCCCGATATTTCTAGATCCGTATTTTCACGGGTTCGAATTGCGTGTTGCTATCGTGCGAAACTGCTCTTAAACCGTATTTGTAATAGGAGAGTCATGCTAGGCACGTTATATTTTTCAGCATATCTTTACTTAGATTTCATTAAGAGAGTATGGTTTCTAGAATTCATAACTCCCTTTTCCTGATTTGAGAGGGGAGGGCTCAAAATACGGCAACGCATGCGTCACTCTTGAGTCACAGTATTCATGGACGAAAGGTACATAAATGGCTGAACCAAGAATACTTGTTGTCCTGATTCAAATTAAAATGCAGATACTATGTACTACATTATGTAACATAATTAAGCTTACTACTACTTTCTTGAAAATAACATGAATTTGCAATTAAACGAAAATTGCTTAGTGATGCCAAGAAAGTAATGAATTGGTTATTGTTAAGCGAAATATAATATTTTCTAATATCTTTTTATATTGTGAGAAATTATAAGGAATAAATACGAGTAAATGTATGTATGCTTTGCTTTTCATGGTTTTATTTTTAGTTTTTATACTAGTTGTAGCATAGTGTAGCAATGTAGTTGTTTTATCTTGTGATAGTAAGTAAGTAGCCAGTTTTGTTATTAGTTATATACTGACAACAAAATAAATAGTTTGTTTGTATGATTTTTTCAACTGCATTATATAATAGTCTTAGTCTTAGTGTTACAACAAAACATTTAAAAAAATAGTGGAATTTAAAAGATTTAAAATGGTGTATCTTAAACCGTTAAACTAAATATAGAGACGAAAATATTGAATACCGCATACGTACTTGAACTTGCCTCTATCGTAACATTGGCCGTGAAATCGAAATGTTTATCGATACCTAAAGTAATTGAACATGTACGTCACTAGCCGATTCAACATCGGACGATGTCGGAGAGTCTCTCAGAAATTCGGCAACTGTTGTGAAAAACACGAAAAATAATGGCGATACACTTACTCATTTACATTTTTAACAAAACAAGGGAAAGGTTACTTGAAAACTGTTTGTTCAGTTCAGTGGTATAAGTTTACGATGTTATAAAATATTAATATAGACTGATAGTATAGAGCTGAAGAATTTCTTTGTTTGTTTTGTTGCAACCGCTATCTCTAGAACTACCTTTTTAAATAAATAACCTTTTAGTATTAGATAGCTCATCACCAACACGTGTGTAAATCCTTCTATAGACGGAGAAACATTTTTTTTATTGTATGATTGACTTAGACGAAATTGCGCAGATCGGTTAGTTAAATATCTACACTAAAGCACTTTTACAAAAATATAAGGTTTTTTTATTGTATGGTGGTATAATGGTAAGCGATTACCGCCGCCTATGGACACCCGCAACACCAGAGGCGTAACAAGTACGTTGCCCGCCTTTGGGGTATGGGGAGTGGGATGGGAGAGGTGATGGCGTATGGGCCTTTTTTTTTTTTTTTTTAACTTGTGAATACCCCCTCGGGCCGTCACCCTACCGGGGTTTGCGGCGGGGTGGTGTGTCGGAATCGAACCAACTAAAACCACACGGTGTGCCAACTCTGCGCCTGAGAAGGGAGGGGTCCGGGAACTGCAGTTATTAACACAACCGGACCCCTCCCAGCGCCTGCCCGCACTGAAGCGGGCACCGTCTGCTAGTAAAATCTCAATTTAGGCGACGCACGGCACACGCGTACGTCGCCTCCTCGCGGTTGGCCTGTATTGCGGATGGAGGGGAAAACCCATCCCGTCCATCCGCGGCCACACTCAGGGCAGCATGAGGCGCTGGTATGCGCGCCTCATGCTGCCCGGGAGGACGATCGCCGCTCGGATCGGGTCCGAGTGGAGATCGTCCTCCCGGGCCTTCTCCGCCGTCTCCTTCTGCGAAATTACTTCTTCGCAGAAGGTCGCGACCGCGGTAAAACTGCCATCGCTACCGGCCATGGATAGTACGACGGCCGGTAGCGACAGATCTCCTCCGATGACTGCAGTGACGGCCCGGCTATGCGCCGCCCAAGCGGGGCAGAACTCCAGCGTGTGTTGGGCCGATTCCTCACTGCAGTCGCAGTGGTGGCAGGCGGGACTCAATTCCCTCCTAGCGACCGAGTGCAGGTACTTTCCGAAGCAACCATGCCCGGAAAGCACCTGCGTCAGCCGGAAGGAAAAGGTCCCGTGCTGCCGCCCTGCCCGGATGATGACCGGCTGGAGCGCCTCCACGGTGGCAAAGCCAGCGCGTGGAGCCTCCAGCCGGGACGACCAACGAGCCATCGTGGCTCGGCGAGCGGCTACACGCCACTCGCGTACCTCTTCGGGCGGAGGACGATACCCGTTCTCCGCCCGATATTCAGCCGCTCGCCGATAAACTTCGGCAAGCACTTCCGCCTCCAAATCCTACGTGGGTGTTCCGGCCAAGGCGCACGCCGCCTCCGTTGACACGATGCGGTATCCGCGTATGGCTCTGACTACCAATACCCTCTGAGGGCGCCAGAGGCGCGCCTTGTTCTGGGCAGTCAGAGCCGCCACCCACACCGGTGACCCATACAGGGCCATCGACCGGATCACCCCCGTGTAGAGGTGTCTTGTTGCGACGCTGGCTCCACCCAAATTGGGCAAAAGACGCCCAAGGGCGGAGGCAGTGCCGACCAGCTTAGGAGAAAGCTGTCGGAAGTGCTCGTCGAAGAGCCACCTACCGTCGAGGATCAGGCCCAGATACCTCATCTGGGCCCGAACCGGTACGAGGACCGAGTTGACTTCGATGGAGGCGCCGGGGGGTGGACCACGACGGGGCCCATGAAATAACAGGGCCTCCGTCTTATCCAGGGTCACCCGCAAGCCCAGCGCCTCAATGCGCCCAACCACCAGAGAAACACTCCTGGTGGCCAGGTGCGCCGCCTCTTGGAAATTCGCCCCCCGAGCTATGCCGGACGATGCGGGCAGAGAGAATCCTCTCGAACAATTTGCCCGCCTCGTCCAGCGACACGATGGGCCTATAGGCCGCGACCGAATCGGCAGGCCGTCCCGGCTTCGCCAACAGGACCAGCTTCCCGCATTTCCAGCACTCAGGGAAGCGTCCGGACGCCATGGCGTATGGGCCTCTGTTAGCCTCACTCTCGCGGTAAATCACAGAGCAAGCGCTATTTCTCATCGGTTTTCTGTGAGGCTGTGGTATCGCTCCGGTCGAGCCGGCACATTCGTGCCGAAGCGTGGCTCTCCCACGGTTAAATCTACAATTTTAAATATATCTTGAAACTCACCATACTTTGAAACTCATCACTAATACAAAATAACAGTTAAATGTCAACATTGATTATTTTGTAACTAAAGGATCAACATCTGTAACCTTTTACATATAGTACAAGTATAACCTTATTTTAAGAGACTTAGTCCCGACGTCAATACATGATCAATTTTTTACGTCTTGGCCGTCAAAATTTACTTACACCGTTCTCTCATCAGATTACTTTCAAACCGCTCACCCATTTTTCTTTCACGGCCAAATAGCAATCAACATGCGCTATTTCATGTAAAAGTATTTGACCTATAAATCCTTGACCAGATTTTACGAGCTGGCAACCTGCTTACATAGGCATAAAAAGACAACCATATTTGTTTTACGGAGGCTTCGTAAACAATATTAGAATTCCGCTGTTTTCTCTATACTTTACACAAATAAGATTTTGTATGGCGCGTAAACTTAAAGGTTGATGAGTCCGGCTTTAGGAGAAGGGTTTCGATTTAGCTAACAGCAACATTGAATGGAAAGTTAAATTAAATGAGGTTTGTGTTTAGTGAAAGTAATGATTTAAAGTCCGGGTCATATAGCAGGTGTGATAGGAGAATAATACCGCAAAGTAGCGTAAATAGTTGTGCAGTACTCCATACGCTGTGACGTTAATATCTTCTTTATTAATTAGTACCTACATTAAGATCAGTTTGGGTCGCGTAATCATTACGCTCCGTCCGTTGTGTGATCTGACCATTTTGTTTTCGCTATGACGACTTGAATTACGGTGATTGATGTGGGTTTGATCTTTGAAGGATACAGAAGTTAAATACTTAACTGAAAGTTTCTTTACCTTAAAACTTCAACTTTAAATAATAACTAGGTATTTGAAACGAATTCATTTCCAAGGTGAACTGCGTTTTATCTTTACTACTGTAATAAAAAAACATGCATATTTATATAATATAGCTGAAATATTTATATTTTTGTTTGCCAATTTCCTACTACACAAACACAAAACTGCGACTACTATCTTTACCGTGGGAGAGCCACGCTTTTCCGCGGCTTCAGCATGAATGGGCCGGCTCGACCGGAGTGATACCTCGGTCTCACAGAAAACCGGTGTTAAATAGTGCTTGCGCTGTGTTACACCGAGTGAGTGAGGATACTGGAGGCCCATACCCCAACCCTTCCCCTATCCCTCTCCCCATCCCCAAAAAAAAAACAAGAGAAAACCTACTCATTTAAAAAAATGAACAAAAAAGAGGTAATAAAATGAGGGATTTGAACCTCAAACTCTAACAAAATTAAACAATGATCATAGTTATCTGTAAGAGATTATATTCGAATGATAAGACCGCAACTTTTACCTCCTAGCTTTAAATTACCTTTGTAATTAATGTGGTGTACAATAAAGCTATTATTATACATTGTTCTTAGTAAAAAACGACACAAACGGAGCTATGTTTGACATCCCTATTCACAGATTATCTCTTTATCCCTTTACACCAAGCTCTGGAAGACCCACTATTACCTAGCTTAGGCAATATCTAGCCCGACAGTTAGATATTCTATTCGTATTCATATTAAAAACGTGACGTGAAATATAACATATAATAGACGTCAAAATCGTTGATATTACCTGGTAACAACGCAAATTTTATATTAAAGTCAACTTTATCCGGATAGTGAATATACTAATGTTTAGTAGTATTGAGGGGATTGAGGGACTTTTATTAAAAAGTATAATGTTAGCCCCATCGTGGCTCATTCTATGGTACTAACTACCTTGGAGACAGAGGAAGTCGTTGTTGTGCAAATATCTCAAATAGGTCTAACGCCACATTTGTATTAGGATTACTTAAGATAGTGATGAAAAGTCCTACATCGTACGCATTAAAGTTATATTTGCACATCAACGAGTTCCTTTGGTTCCGATATTTGACACAATCCTCTAGCAAGTTTTGGACATCATCAAGGACTCTGCAAGTTTCACGATTGGGTGAACTTTTCTCATGCGATGTCCAAATTTGCTAGACGGACAGTGGCCTGAACGCAGTCTGTGTGCTATAGTAATTAGGTTTCCATTTAACTTATTATTAATAAACCAGGGTAAAGTAAGAGTTGTGTTTAAGAAAGTATGATAACTATATCAGTTTGTCTATAACGCTTTAACCTACTTAACCGATTTGAATGAAATTTATAGTAGAGATCCTTTGATTTTTGACGAAGGACATATTTACCGCGACCACCGACATACACACGAGCGGAGACGCGGGTAAAAGTTAGTAACATAGATTTTATTATAAGATTAGCTCACCCACGCAACCTCGTTTGCGTCTTATATTGCCCGTAGGGTGAAAATTTTCCCTCGTTTTTGAAACATTATTCATTGGTGAACCACTCCTATTAGTAGTGGCGTGATGGTATATATTCCTTCCTCGATAAATGGACTATCCAATACTGAAAGAATTTTTCCGATCGGACCAGCGGTTCCTGAGAGACCAGCGTTCAACATACAAACAAACTCTTCAGCTTTATTATTAGTATAGATTATCGAACGATATCAATAATTATTTATATTTATTACTAATAAAGGCATTCATTGCGTTAAACACATATCATCATCATCATCATCTTCCTAGCCTTTATTATTCCCAATATTTGGGGTCGGCTACCAGTTCAACCGGTTTTACCTGAATATCAGTTTTTACACAGAGCGACTGGCATCTGACCTCCGCAACCCTGAGGGCGAACTGAATTCGAAGGTTGAACTAGTTGTCAGTATATTTGAGGGCACTGACTTCCCAATAACGATTGCCATAAATGTTCATGACAACCGGGACCGACGGCTTAACGTGCTCTCCGAAGCACGGGCAGGAAACACCGCCATCTTCCATACTCCGGGCTGCTATTAGGAATTTCTTGTAGGAAAAACCCAACAGCAGTCCGACCCGGGAATTGAACCCGAGACCTCTTGATTTGCAGTCGCTTACGCTAACCACTAGACCAACGAGGCTACGCAACGAGGCGTTAAACACATATAAAACATAAAAAATAACATAGTATAATAATCTAATTACTACATAAAATTTTAACCTTCTTAGTACAAAATAAACTTTGTTTATATTACATAACATTTATACAACAAAAGAAAAAATGTGAACAAATTTTGACACTCAAATAGGCTTTCATACAGACATAACTCCGACACCGGTCAACCGAGATTTTGGGACTGACTAATAATATCCAGGTAGTCATAAATCCTTTTAACAACTTGCAATAATCCACAGTCATAACAACTGCCCCATTCACGTCTACCCCATATATTGCTGTAATTTATTCGTCCGTTAAAATATTTGTGCCTATTTGAGAGCTTAATCTTGTAAAAATATGGACCAAAATTGGGTTGCTTATATTTTTTAAACATGAGAATGTAGATTTTTTTATTATCTGGCCGTAAGCCTTTTCTATTGCACGCTATTTTGTTAAATTTTGGTCTGAATAATAATATCTCTATCTTACTGATATGATATTCAAGTTTTTATTCAAAAAATATTTTCTAGACTATAATTTTCGTTCCACGTACGTAATGTGTACGAATGTGTACACAACTATTGCTATCCTACTAATATTATTATAAACGCAAAAATTTGTAAGTATAGATGGATATTTGTTACTCTTTCACGCAAAAACTACTGAATGGATTTTGATTAAACTTTACAATAATATAGGTTATACGTCAGAATAACTCATAGGCTACAATTTATAAAGATACTAACTTCGCCTCGCGGTTATTGTCCTATCGCGGGTAGCCGGTAAGTGACATATTTCTGGTGAAACATTTATTTATTTTTTTCTAAATACATCTATACTAATATTATAAAAAGGTAAAATTTTTGAAGTTCAAGGTTTAATCTCTGGATCTACTGATCCAATTAAAAAAAATATTTACCAATAGGGAGCCCCATTATTTTGAGTGTCAAATGATACTGCGATATCCAATATACATGCGAGTAAAAGCTTTTAAGGTGTAAGCAACACGACACCTGAGTACTGACATCCACCTACTACAATCCTACCCATGACGCCTTGCATAATACACCACAAACATATCACACAAGACCACACATATCACCGTACAACACCTTAACCAAGTATCTATTGTCGCTACTTTTATTTACATTAATATATACATTTGTACATGGTTATTATCTTGTTAAGTTCTTATATATTACTGTATTAATTGGTGTACAATAAAGTTTATTCTATTCTATTCTATTCTATTCTATCCACAACATTTTAAACTTAGATACAACATTAGTAGAAACGGCCTTCGTACGCGGTTTTTTCTTTCTATGTCATAGACAAAAGAAAAACCTACTAGAAATTTCGTGAAACATATTTTTTTATATCTTAGATGATGGAAAGAACAAGCAGAATCCAAGAGTGGTGGTCACCATCCTCAATGCGAAGATGAACAAAGAAGAATGGTGATCCACACTATAGTGACCTTAAAGAACCCGGGATCATAGTGGGGAGGTAACACGTGCGCGTGTAGTGAGTTTCAGTTTTTGACCGCTCGGCACAGGAAGGGTACGAGAACGTATGTTATGTATGTGTATGAGAAATATCTTATTTTATTAGTCCATGTGTCAATATTTGAAAGGTTTATTGAGAACCTGTGACAATTGCACGGTACATTTCATCAATTATTTTGTCCTAAATCATATAAACACGGTCACAATACATGAGCCATACCTTAATTGACCTCTTTTTCGTTATCACTGCAAATTTATGCCGCCAATATGTAAAAGTTCTATCATATCACTTGTACACTCCTAATTAATTAGAGGTACAATCTTTCTCATGATGAATTCAATATTGGTATTGAACTCTTCATAAAAAGTGTCATATATTATCAGTATTTTTTCTTCAAAAGCTGCTTAACCCATGATAGACTAGCCAAAGTATAGAATTCCTCTGTTCATCTCCTGGCTCAGATTACCTCTAAAATGGTAAATTATAGGACTGCCATCCAAACTGAATTAAATAAAAGTAGTAAACATTAAAAACGTGTTATTGAATGTAATAAACAGTGATTGTAATTGTATGATCACGATTCAATTTCGATGTGTCAAAGGTGAAAACTTGAAATTATTGTTTGATTTTGCCTCAATAATGTATTAATAAACATTGAACATTTATCACCGTGTATAAATGGCATTGTTTAATTCACACGCTGATAAATTATTATAATTACATGCATATTGACAAACTGATAACAAAGAGTTGGAAATTATTATTTCCATAAATATATTTAGGTACCAAGATGTTTTATGAGACTACAAGTACTATGGGTTATTTTAGCGTGGTTTACTGTTAAAAAATGTATTTTAAATGCCAAGTACGAATTTATATAAGTAGGTATTTAAACTCCAACAATTAGGTCGAAAGTCCAAAGTTTTTACTCCGCTAGAAAAGACTTACACTTTACCCTCCCATAAAGAAAGCACCTTGAAGAGCACCTTATGATTTTAAAGCCTCTATAAATGCTGGCCCAAAGACGTCAATTGTAAACGTAAACATAAAGTGTACGGAATAAGGCACCTCAATAATGAGCGCGAATTACTTCCAGCGCGTCTTTCTGAGCTGAACGAGGTCACAGGTTCCATTCATAACTTTATCCATTTTAGAAAAAGCATTTAAATGTTTTGAGGATACTGTGGGTTTTTTGGAAACATCCACAACAACAGTCGAGCCAATAAAATACATCTAATTCTTGATCCTACGTAGTTCAGAAATAATTTTCAACTTAATGAAAAATACTTTTTGAAAGATAGATAAAAAATAATTTCACTATTAACATACAACGATGGCATAATATTAATTATGGTTATATAAAAACATCTAACACGCTTGTTTGTCAACTTCCCAGTTTCTCACAAATGAACTGAAAACACTGATGACGTCAGTATCCGTATATTTGTATCTGTCAAATTATTTTCGCGAAATTCATAATGACGTCTGAAATATTCCATCATCAAACGAAATACTCGTATGATTTAACAACCAGGAAATATATTTAAAAAGTCTTTGATTGCAGAAAATATATAATATTACACAAGGTTATCTCATGGACACTTCAATAAATTGTAATTAATATATTTATAACAAATTTCAAAGAAGAGAATGCGGTAATGTTTATTCTCCTTCTTATAAATATTACATTTTATCATATTTCTAATTAGAGTGATTTCAAATATATTTATTACGAAGTATGAAATAGTAACATTACTATTTCAATTAATTCTAAAGAGTGGAAAGTAATGGAGGACAATTTAATTAATTTTACATCCCTATGTAAACCGATTTGAACTATACGAATACTACTTTCGTTTGACACAAACTGAATTATTTTATTATAAACCCTAGCTAACAAGAAAGCCGCGTCAACTGACACACTATCCATTTGCCACTATAAGTAACATCCATCAGTCAATCAATCAGACGAACTGGAGAAGGTAAACGATGTAGATTGAACACCAAAGGCGGAATATCAGGTGTTATGGCAATACAAAGAAAAGGTTTTGTTTATATAACGCACGTGTAAGTAATACATATATGTTTATTTATTCCTGTGTATATAATATAAAGAAATGGGATCAAGATCAATTTTAGATTTAAATAGTATTTGTTTATTTGTAGCTAATAAATATATTTGTTATATATATAATATTTTTTCCTTGGTATACCACGGCCTCACAGAAAACCGGTGGGAAATAGAGCGCTGTGTTTCACCGAGTGAGTGAGGATACCGGAGGCCCATAACCCCAACCCCTCCCCTATTCCCTCTCCCCATCCCCCAAAGGTCGGCATCGCACCTTGTGACGCTTTTGGTGTTGCGGGTGTCCATGGGCGGCGGTAATCGCTTACCTGTGATGCGTCTGCTCGTTTGCCCCTATTCCCGTCGCCCCTATGCCCCTATTCTCGTTGCCCTCCTATTCAATAAAAAAAAAATTGTGTGGTTTTGTGAAACCACGATAAAAGTGAAACTTTTTTTCACATTATAGACATTTAACAAAACATTTTTGGAATAATATTCCTTTCAGGGTATAAAAATCGCTTTATCAATCTTAATTTTACACTTGGAAAATTGGAATGTTAATGGGAAATGATAAAAGTAGACTAAATCTCCAACTAATATTTTTATTGAACTCTGTGCTTTAGAATACGACATACATAATACTTAACAATTATTTAGATTATATACACATACTCGTATTAAAAAACTGAAATCAATATTTTATTATCGTTGAATCATTTTGATCCGTTTTTCAATTATTTTCAATCATTCTATTATCAATTTCATCTTCATCATGAGTTTCACAGTTTGAAAGCAAATAAAAGTTTATCTTTAATAAATAACAACATTTACATTAAACACTAAAAAAAACAAACAAAATAGCGTGGATCACTGGCACAAATGAGTAATAGTCTATACACTACACGGTCAGTTGCTGCGAACTATAGGCGCCGCGGCCGACCGTCACGCGACATGCAACACACAGACCAAAAATTTTGAGACGATCTAATAAAAGTTTCACTTCAATAAAAATAAATAAAAAATATCAGGCTAATAGTTAGTTAGTCCTAACCACTGAGAGAGAGAGGGATCATGACATTTATTCCGTTCTAAGATAATTATGTAATTAGCATCTTTTGAATATCTCAATATAAAAGTATGTGTGTGTTTAGAAATATTAAAGGTTTTTCACTAGCAGTTTAGTTAATATGGTTTTGCCTAAGTGAAGTCAATTCCCCTTTACTTTAATCCACAACATACAAATCTATATCTCAGATTTGATATATATGTGTGAAAATAAAATTATACTCACAGTTTGTTGAGCCGGGTGCTTTTAAGAATGCTCCAATCATTTTTCTTTCACATAATTCCTGTAACAAGAGAATTTTACATTATAAATTGAAACTATAACTCACTCATAAAAGTTGGTCCCAAAAATTCTCCCCACACAAAAACTACGAAACGTGCAAAATAAAATTACTTTCAAACAAGTTGAAATTATTCGTCAACTTAGTTTTACGATATTTGGAAGCAGTTTAGAATCGCTTTGCGGAGGTTTTCCATACAGCAGGCGACCGCACTTTGGGTTTCTATTACGAATGAAACAGTTTAGATGAAATAAAACTAGGGTAAAGGGCTTTTAGGATTATACGGATACTTTCAATTATAATAATATTAAAACGAGATTACTTTTGAATCAGCATAATTCTATTTAGAATAGAACAAACAAAGTTAGATAAGTAGGCAAACAAACATATTAATTAAATGAATGTTTGTGACAATCATATAAGGGTAAGTCGAGTTGTCGGTATGTACATACTCAATCTAGAACTTTCTAAACGTTATTATGGAACGTCTCTTGTTAATTAGGGATTTAGATACAATTTTCTGAAGAACTATATAATTCTTATTAGTAGTTAGTAGCAGTCATCTAGACTATTTGTGTGATGCTTATAATTTTATGCTCAGAAATTTGAGAAAGCCGTCATACATAAACGTTGTAGAATTACTTACGTAAAAATATAATTCAACCCAGTCTGTAGCAGTCTATCAAGACCAATGCTTTAGAGTTGAACTTTTTAACCGAACCTCGAGGTTTTACCCGCGATTATTGTCGTACCGTGGATAAGGCCGCGGGGCGAAGCCAGTCTAAAAAAGTCGCCTAAGCTACTCCTTATATCATCAGCTACCTATCAGTGACGTGAAGACCAATCAAAATCGGTCCAGCCGTTGCAGAAATTACCCGGAACAAACAGACAAACAAAAGTTGAAAAAAAAGTTTTGGTATATGTACCGCGTATACATATGCATTAAGTAAAAAGAGATTATTTTAATATTACAAACAGACACTCCAATTTTACTCATCTATATAGATAAGTCACAGGGTACTTTAAAAACTGTTAATCTCAAACAATTTCTTACAGTAAGCACTAAGAAATTGATAGTAAAAGATGGCATTGATACCCGACTTACCTCGAAGCTGACCTAAATTCCAACAAACTCTATGGAACATTTTCTCCATAGTGTCATCTGGCATTAAAAGCTGACACCATTTGATAAATGATGTGCAACTATCAAGTGGTACGTGCACGAGGGTTGAAATGTACGTATTATACGAAAGGGAGAAATGCTCTTCAAATGTTAAGTGCTGTTCGGAACGTCCTTGTGTTGGTTAAACTACCTGATACATGGGAGGTTCAAGAATAAGTACTTTAATAAAAACCCTCACAATGGTCTATTTCGTAATATTAGAATATTTATTTACATGTAGAATTTGTATTGTTTAGGAAAACTATAGTATACTAAGTATAAAATCCTAATACCTAAAATAATATTTAAATTACGTATTTTCGATTCGTTCTAATTTTTTTTTTTACACTAAAAACAAAATAATGTTAATGTTAAAAAAGGTACAGAGATAGATAGACTGACTCGGTTGCGTAGTGGTAGCGTATGCAACTGCTAAGCTTGAGGTAGCAGGTTCGATGCCCGGGTCGGACCAAACATTTGTATGATCTGCAAATATTTGTTTCGGAGTTTGGGTGTTTTCTATGTATAATGTGTATGTATTTACAAAAATAAAGTATATAAGTATTTATATTAGTTGTCTAGGACCCATAACACAAGCTCTGCTTAGCTTGGGACTAGATGACGTTGTGTGTTAGATGTTCGGCATATTTATTATTATTATTATAGATCCTAGAATTTCAGAACGATTTAGTGGCGTATTTAACGCATTTATTTCATTTTTTTGTAAATAGTTGAATATGTCCCTTATTCAAGTACTGTATGTGCAACGAATGAGAATGCTCATGTTGAGTGCTTGAATCCAAATATATATGAACGCTATAATGGTCTGAGATTATCACCTGTGATAAAAGCATACGAGCTCTTCACTGAAAATGTGCGGGAAACTCTCTACATATAAATTGGCCTTAAATGATAATATACAAAGTGGGCACAAGCTGTATATTTAAGTGTGAATTTATTTCCAAATAATTGAAAAAAGTGTTGGTACATTTTTTATAAAATCTGAAGTAGAATAAATTACGTTAAGAATAAAGAAAATTAATAATAAATGACATTTCTCTGTTTAAAGAATTGACACTAAAAGCCCGCAAAATACTCTGTTTTTTCTTTAAATTAGAGATTTATTTATTTATTTATTTAAGACTTCATGCATAATTGGTGCATAGGCGGACTTAATGCCGTAGGCATTTTCTACCAGTCGACCTTAGGGTGATGCAAGAATTTATTATAGTTTTGGAAAAAAATACAAAAAAACTTTTGCCAAGGAGAATTATCATCCAAAAGGCTTAAATATTTACACTTCGAACACAAAAATCACAGAAAATGGAGCCATACCCAAAAAAAGTTATAATAACTGCAAATTGAATATAATTACTGATTATAATTTGATCATATTCATATAACATTCATCAGTTATTTTTTTTATAATAGAAATCTATTTTACGTCTTGTGTAGCCCTCTGGTCAGACGGCAGGACGACTAGATGCAACAAGCTAAAATGAAAAGTTTAAAAACCCTCTACGCAAGCACTTAATTGAGTAATGAAAATGTCTTACATCATTTTGGAAAAAGGCTGATACTCTAACGCTGCTAGATCAATAGTAATCAAACAGCTAAAGTAGCTAGCTAAGAACCTCTTTTTGCGTCCGGGCTTAAAAGAAGCAAAACGGGCTTTGCCGCCTTGAAAGAAGTCTATGTCCAGCAGTGGACTGCAACAGGCTGATGATGATGGTGAAATCTATTTTGTGTAACAACAAATAATTTTATTAATATTTATTACTTTAAATAACAACTTTTACCTCAAAAATTGTAACTTTATAAATGTTCTATAACTTTATTTATTATAAAGGGCCCGCCTCCACTACCAAAACTTACTAAAAGCTAACCATTTTTAAAATATTTATTTTAAATTTTATAAAGTAAATGTAATACTTTCCACAGCTTTTAATGAACAGTCGGCAAACTATCTAGAATTTAATAGTTTAAAAACTTTTTGCTTCAAGTTTTTCTTCTTTATAAACAATCGTTTGAAAAGAACTCCAAACTACGGAGTTAACTAGTATTTATCCATGACGCTCATTTAATGATAGCCGTTTTATCTGATAGGGAAGAGAATCTATAATATAATTATATAGACCTTACCAAGATATAAATATGGTAGGAGATACAGTTAACATTACTCTTGGTACTAACATCGTCTAATTATCACCCCTTAGAAGCTGACGAAACTCAATCTACAGCTGAGCTAGCAGCAGCTTTTAATGTAAGCATCAAAACAATATTGATCCATTTGCGACAAATTGGCAAGGAAAAAAAGCTTGATAGATGGGTGCCCCACGACCTTAACGATAGCCAGCGCAACGTACGCGTCGAGACCTGCCTTTCGCTGCTCAACAGGCAAAGAAATGAAGGAATTTTGAAACGAATAGTTACGTGCGACGAAAAATCGATTCTGTTCGACAATCGAAAGCGCTCAGCAAGTTGGTTAGACCCTGGTTCAGCACCAAAGCAATGCCCTAAACCAAAAATGACCCCTAAAAAGGTGATGGTCACTGTTTGGTGGTCTAGTGCGGGTGTGATTCACCACAGCTTTTTACAAAACGGCATGAGCATTAATGCAGATGTGTACTGTGAAGAACTGGAGAGAATGATGGAGAAGCTTGCACATCTGCAACCAGCTTTGGTCAATCGGTCGTCCCCACTGCTCCTTCACGACAACGCGCGACCCCATACTGCGCAACAGACAGTCTCCAAGCTGCAAGAGCTGGGGTTGGAAGCTCTCCCTCATCCGCCATACTCACCAGACCTTGCACCTACCGACTATTACTTTTTCCAAAATTTAGACAACTTTTTAGTGGGCAAAAAATTCAATTCCCGAGAGGCAGTACAAAATGCCTTTGAAGAGTTTGTTGCGTCCCGTCCAGCTGATTTTTACAAGAAGGGCATCAATAAACTGCCAATGCGTTGGCAAAGATGCGTCGATTGCATGGGTGATTACTTCGAATAACAGAAATAAAAAAGTTTGAAAAAATAAGTACTTTCACTTATTGCATACAAAACGGCAATTTCATAGGTAAAGACCTAATATTATACCACCTAAACGGCGCAACGTCGTCTGCGTCAGTTTTGAATCATGCTCGGTTGCTATTGGTCTAAACGTGATATTAAATATTCTTTCTTAGGCACGCTACTTAAACACATATTTAAAAAAAACGGGAAAATCTGTTAGATAGAAGTTCATCGTGAGCAACAACATGACAAGAGAATTACATATAATAAATTTTATTTAAATTCTTAATATCCTTCTGCGGATGGGGCTGGATCTGGTTGGAAACCAGAGTAATGCGCAAAAATACCGGATATTTGGATACAACCGTATTTTTCCCCTGACAAATACGAAACAATTTTTAATAACGGTGGGCAGCTTTACAGCGCATGACGTATAAGGGTCACGCTTTGATGTATTAATAAGTGAAATTAACATCGTGGTCCCATTATTTAAACCACCATCAAAATGAGCAAGAATTCCTTCCGAGTCATTTTTGTGATGTTATTGCTCCAGGTATTTTTTTATATAATACCTACCTCCATAGTTCGTGAACAGATTGTGATAGGTATATTAGTGGAATTAATAAAATTATAGTATAATCTCAAAGTTTTAATTAAATTCAAATATCTTGTTCCCCCTTGATAACTGTCCGGGTTGGGAATTGTTTGTGTGATCTGTAAATATTTGTTTCGGATTTTGAGTGTTTTCTATGTATAATCCTAATATCTGTAATTATAAATGTGAATGTAAGTTTGTTTGTTACGCTTTCACACAAAAACTACTAAACCGATCATCATGAAACTTTGTACACATATTCTTAGAGGTAGATGTAACATAGGATCCTTTTCTTAAATGCGAGCGAAGCCGCGGTTGAAACTTAGTATGTATATATTTACATTAAAAAAATATATATGTATTTATGTCAATTGTCTAGTACACATAACACAGCTTGGGACGTTATAGGTGGCGTTATGTGTTAGATATCCGAAACATTTATTTATTTATTATTTAGGTACAATAAGGAAAGTCCTGAAGTCAGTTTTTTTAAATTCTCTTTTATTGAGACTTAAGTAAGATGTGACTCTAACATACATTTACATATACCACATTACGTAACCCAATAGGCCTTACATTACGTTATAAATTATTCAGTACGAATACTACAGTTTAATCGATTTTTCACTAATACTTTTACTGTACTCACATTCACTAACTGCATCGACTTAAGTATCTTTTAATTTATACTTCCATTCAAATTTCACAGTATATCTACTACAGTACTACAGTACAGTTTATATTATAGAAAGGTTGCTTTGAATCACACTGTGAGTCTATTTTTTAATCTGATTTATGCATCAAATCGACATGCATTGCATCTTAGTACCCGTGAAAGCGATGACTGAGTGGTAGTTGCTAGACAATGTTTAGTATCCAGCTGAGTTCAAAAACACATCGTTCTACAATGTATCTATTTACTAAAAGAAGTAAATCTAAAATAATATTATAAAGCTGAAGAGTTTGTTTGTTTGATTGATTGTTTGTTTGAACGCGCTAATCTCAGGACAGACTTGGATAGTCCTTTTATCGAGGAAGGCTATAGGGTATATATATCATCACGCTAAGACCAATAGGCGCGGAGCACCACTGAAGAATGTTTCGAAAACGGGGGAAAATCATTACGCTATGGGCAATATGAGACGCAAACGAGATTGCGTGGGTCAGCTGGCTTATTCAAAAATTTTATCCACTAAATTTGCCCATCGGCGCACTTGATGTACAGGCATTATCTTCCAGCCAATCTTTGGGTGGAGTAGAAATATATATACTCGTATGTATACTATCAGGCAATATCCTTTCATAGTCTGCTTAGTTTGAAATTAGATGGCGTTTTATAAAAGATGTCTGAAATTATTATTAATGTAATAAAACGCTTAAGATTCGTCGCCTATTGCGGCCCACTGTTGGACATAGGCCTCTCCTATTAACCACCACTCGAAACAATTTTGAACTTCTCGCATCCACTTTACCTAGCATGTAGGCGAATTACATTAACTTTACCGTGACGGGACTTTCACATGCAAATAGCTGATAATTTAAGGAGTGCTGATTTTTTAGACTAGTTTTAGATAAGTAGCTGTTGTTTTAAAGTATAACCGATTTAGTAAAAGTAGAACTCATTTAGTATAGAAATAAATACGACAGCGAAAATGTTTTAATTTAACAAAATAACGTGCATTTTCTGTTGCTATTTCGTAAAATTTATTTGCAACTGCACCTCTTGAATGTTTTACATAAAATTCTCGTTAACGATTATAATTCCACTGCACATATGGCACGTGTAGAATACACACACACACACATACACAAAATGTGCCAAGAGCGAACAACAATATAACACTCGCGTGTTCTAGCTGCCACTACACGTGGCTCTGTGGTTTCTGTAGCGCCTCAAGCGTGTTTTGTTCTTACATTACTATTGACTTAGTATTTAGTTAGTACCTACTTGTAATTTGTAGTAGAGTATTAAATATACTAATACAAGCTGACCCGACAAACGTTGCTTTGCCATAAAAAGGAATATATTGTATTTTAATAAAATAAGGGTGGATCGTAGAGGGTTGAAAATTCAGGGTTATGTGTATTTTCTAATTGCATCATAAAAAAATTAAAATATATTTAAAAATTAAAAAAAATATTTAGGGGGGACTACCTTTAACATTTAGGGGGATGAAATCTAGAATTTGTCTGATTCTCAGACCTAACCAAAATGCACACAAAATTGAATGAGAATCGGTCAAGCCGTTTCGCAGGAGTATGGTAACTAACATTGTGACACGAGAATTTTATATATAAGATAATATTTTATTTCTTTATAAATTTTATTTTTTAGTCATACCAATGCCACGTCTAAGACGTGAAAAAGTATTATTAACTTTTCAAGGTGTCAAGTACACCTTTAATCTATAACTTTGTTTAGTATTAGTTACAAAAAAAGTATTTGAATTACTTTCAATAAATAACTACACGAGACAAGAAGCCCTTCGGGTCATTGCCTTTTGTCGTAGTTGAGTTTTAGATCTTACTTTTTTTATTTAAAATGTTTTAAATATCATAGAAATATCACAATTATCAAATAAATACGGACAAAGCCAAGAGCAAATATTCATAATATATATGCACGTATACTTTATACGTGCAGTTTCTAACATAAACATTAAGTGTAAGTGAGTATACGAATCACTTAATATTAACAAGGGTTCGTATATGGATATTTTGCACTAAAGGCTTGTTAATTCAAACATTTAATGAATAACAATAAAGTGTAGGAGTGTTGGTTAGTAAGTTGGCAAAATAAACTTTGACTTTCAAGTGGCCTGATCAATTAATAAATTTTACTTTGTATAACAATGTTATTGCGAATGTCTGCAACCATTTTCCTGGCAGTTTTAACTATAGAAATTTGACTTGAAACCGAGGCGATAATATGTATACTAATAATAAAGCTTAAGAGCTTGTTTCTTTGTTTGAACGCACTAATCTCAGGTATGTTTTTAGACAAGCTTTACTTCGCGGCGTTTCCCGTGGTATTTGCCTTACCGCGGGTAACGGATATAACGGATATAAAAGTGTTATTGTAAATTTCATCTATTCCAAATTTTATCGAATTTGGTTCAGCGGTGGTGTACACAATAATAACTTCCATCCTTATTTTCATTAACTTAACGGGTGAAATCTGGTATAAAAACTATCCAATGTTCTTTCCTGGGATTCATATGGTGTGGAGACTCATTAAGAAAGCGTTTATACATCCCAAGAGGGAAAAATAAGGAATAAACGGTTATATGGAATATAGTCATTCTCAAACTTAGAAACACGAAAAAATACATCACGTGAGTGAAGCTTCTGGTAATTACTAGTCTCCAATAAGGCTCTAAGACCTATTTTTCTATTTACCTTTTCTTTCCTAGAGCCGAAGCTTTGCGAAAAAATAATTTAACAGCACTTAACACGTCTCACTCAATTTTACTTTGATTTACTTTTGCTTTTCGTTCGCATTCGTATTTCAATAACCACGATATAATTGGACGGGTTCTGTCTGCATACCACCGTATCATAGACCACCCACATTCAATTTAATTCAAGTTACGTGTGAAATCATGAAAACAATTGCATATCAAGTATTTGTAAATACATACATATTATACATAGAAAACACCCAAACTCCGAAACAAATATTTGCAGATCATACAAACATTTGGTCCGATCCGGGAATCGAACCCGAGACCTGAAGCTTAGCAGTCGCATACGCTACCACTACGCCACCGATGCAGTCTATAGTATATATTATCGTCGAAGTCGAAGTATATATTTTGACGCAGTGAGGTACACAAAATATTTTTTTGACAAATGTTAGTGTCATATATTTCATGTCCAAATTAAACGTATAAAAAGTTTATTTTTAGAACATCTGTAGGTACTTTTATAATATTAATAGCTGCTAATTAACTTTAACTATTCAAAACAACAGATGTCAAGCATCTTACGTTTTTTCATAACACAAACTCGTCATTAAGTTTATTAATTAGTAAGCTTGTTTTAATCAACGTTTAAAAAGGAGAAAGTTCTCAACTTGGTAGTTCTTTTTATTATTTTACGTCTGGTTCGAGAGCGCCGAGGGTCCCGTACAAACCTGTAGGTAATTTATATAAAGTAATTAAAAATGTATACTTTTCGCAATTTTTCCTTTGTCTGTGCTATAAGAAATTGCTTCGTATCGGATGTCAACATTCTGAGTTCACGGGCAGAGTACCCTGTAGGTTTTGATTCTCTTGGGGGTGTCGAAAATTTGTAACATAAACAGCTTATTATATGATGTAACTTAAAATTTATGCTTTTCGTAATTTACCGTTCATTTGTGCTATAAGTCGTTGCTTCGTCAAGTTTTTGAGTTCACGAGAAGGACACTGTAGGTTTTGATTCAGCAGCATAAACATCTTTCGATTTCGGCTTAGAATTTTTATTTTATGACAGCTCCAAGGGAGAGTAAACCTGAGTATTTGATATGAATTTCAGATTTATACCTCCACGCGTTCCTGAGAACAAGGGTCTTGGCAGGCAGACCTACAGACAGACGGACAACAAAGTGATCCTATAAGGGTTCGGTTTTTTTTTTAAATTTGGAAACCTAAAAAGCAGTCTAAGTTACTCCTTAGTACAAAGTAAAAAGTAAAAAGTAAAGTCCCTTCAAAATCGTTACAGTCGTTCCAGAGATTATCTGGAACAAACAGACGGACAGACGGGCAGATGGACAAAAAAAATATAACATATGCATTAATAAATGTGTGGCGACCTCCACATACCACATAACGTACTACAGCGCCATCTACCGAAGTTACACTGAACTACGAAGTAACCTACAATACGAAGAAACTACTAATCCTGAATTGCGAAATAAATAGTTCTCGCGCCGATTATCATATATACAACATCCCAACATCAACTGTTGGGCAGTAGCCCGCCAGGCATGATCACCTCGCCTGGTCGGAGAATCCTCCCTTTGTGTTGGGTGGAACATGATACCCGTTCCCCCACAGTGGTGACTCCGACGTGGTTGCAAGCAGCCTTCAAGGATGCGCCACCATCAAGGATGACCTACAGCAAGTCTCAAGCCAGCCAGCAACTTCGGCCTCAGCTGGGATATACCACACGCAGGACGCGACCGCTCCAGCCTGGTAACCCCTATGGCCTCTACAGCGTCTAGGCACAGCACACTGCACCTACGGTCCATGTAAGCATAGCACATCTCTCCTGGCACTGGCAAGCTCCACAACGGAGCACAGACAGCTGACGCAATATATATCGACCTCCAGTCTTGGAGGGGAGTGATGTGGCGACCTCCACATACCACATAACGTACTACAGCGTCATCTACCGAAGTTACACTGAACTACGAAGTAACCTACAATACGAAGAAACTACCAATCCTGAATCGCGAAATAAATAGTTCTCGCGCCGATTATCATATATACAACATCCCAACATCAACTGTTCGGCAGTAGCCCGCCAGGCATGATCACCTCGCCTGGTCGGAGGATCCTCCCTTTGTGTTGGGTGGAACATGATACCCGTTCCCCCACAAATGCAATTTTATCTATTTGAACAGATATGAAAGATACACATGCACACACACTTCACATTGATACACTTCACTAGATTATTTAATTATTGTCATCAACAACCTTTGCTAGTCCACTGTTGTACATTTTACGAAGAATCTAAATAACGTTAAACAAACGTTTTTAATATTAACATTCCACTTCACAAATATATCATCTTTTATCTGAATATAAATAGCCAACTGTACACACATGTTCACAAAACGTGTATTATATTAATAGCAGTCTTAATAAGAATGTTCTGTTTAATTGATGATCTTCCATACAAGATATTTTTATCACAATAACGGCTCTTCTCAGCGTTAATTCGGCTGTATAATAATCTAATCCGAATGAACCTTAATTGTCGCCTAATGTAAAACGGAATGAATCACTTAAGGGGAACTTCGCCGAAATTAAATGAATTGTCCTGCTTTATTCTACTGGAGGCGTTCTTAGAAAGTACTCCCGATGGAAAAATATGATTATGTTTATTTATTTTTAATTTGTTTTCATAGAAACGAAGTCAAATAAAATTTTGAGTTTTTTTCTGTATATTCTTGCCAAAGTAACTCTACTCAGCTTGATGGAAAGCATGAGTAGAATCCAGGAGTGGTCTTCACCATCCTCATTGCGAACATGGGCAATGCAGTATGATGACTCATACTAGTGGGTATGTATTATTATTTTTTTTCTTTATTGAATAGGGGGCAAACGAGCAGACGCATTACCTGATGGTAAGCGATTACCGCCGCCCATGGACACCCGCAACACCAAATGTGTCACAAGTGCGTTGCCGACCTTTGGGGGATGGGGAGAGGGAATGGGGGGAGGGGTTGGGGTATGGGCCTCCGGTATCCTCACTCACTCGGTGAAACACAGGGCAAGCACCATTTGACACCGGTTTTCTGTGAGACCGTGCTATCACTCCGGTCGAGCCGGCCCATTCATGCCGAAGCGTGGCTCTCCCACGGAAAATTTAACATTAGTAATTAGACAGTAGGTATATTTTTTTTATTTATTTATTTATCTTTATTGTACACAATAACAAATATACAAAAAGGAGTTATAGTGAGATGATTTTTCACGACTCACTTGTGAGGCCCGGGATCTTAGTTGCTCGGCTGTTTAGATCGAAATGGCTGTCGGATTATTTAATTCGAAAGCGTATGTCCATATTATACTCCATTTATGCTAATAATAAAAGTAAATTCAACGAGTGATTCACTTCAAAGTAAACATCAGCGTAATCGATGAGTCGTATCGCCTCATATCGTGGTATAAGGAATAAGATTGACTTATTTTGACTTATAGTCCTACGTCCCCTAGATGGGGCTGAGAGCATCCACAGCATTCCGCCATCGCGTTCGGTCGTGAGCTTCGCATTTTAGCTCGCTCCACGTCTTCCCGACCTTCTTCATCTCGTCTACAACTGTACGCCGCCAGGTCTGTTTGGGTCGGCCACGTTTTCGTTTTCCTTGAGGATTCCAATCGACCGCCTGGTTGGCGATATGATCGGAATCCCTACGGAGTAAGTGACTAATCCAGCTCCACTTGCGACGTTTGATTTGCTTGTCGATCAGCATTTCACGGTAGCGCTCCATGAGGTCATCGTTGGAGATTCTCTTGGGCCAGTAAATACCGAGAATTCGGCGAAGACAACGGTTTACGAAGACCTGAAGCCGGTGTGAGATATCTTTGGTGACCTTCCACGTTTCAAACAAGGGATAAGATTGCCAAACAAATATTATATGTTTTATGGCAATTGTTTATTATTACCTGATATATGTGTGTTTATTGATAATTCTGTTGAGTGTTGACTAGTTCACGATGGTGACTGATGTAGAAATGTATTAAAATATAAGCGTCCGCTGGAAGCAAAATTTCTATCAAAGAAAACACTTATCATCTAGGACCAATTTCTTAAACCACAGTGCAATACTATTCTCGGTCTCTGTACACATTCCGCAGCAAATATTCTTTGAGAATTTTTACTACTTATGAAGTTAGAATCTGAGAGAATCCTTTAAGCTTCTCTCCGTACCTAATCTGCAGGCTCAATTAGATACAGCTCCAATTCTGCTCAAAGCTTATAACATTTAAAAAAAATATCCTTTAAGCTGAAGTAATACACTGTTATTTCTCTTTTTTAAAGTTACTTTAAAATTAACAGAATAATATCAAAAGCCTTTATTATCATACGTTTGAACTGGGATGAATGATCCCAATAATAATATAAACGGGTACGTTAATTGTTTCTCTAGTAGCCAATTAGTGTATTTTCATTGACATGTAATCATTAATTTGTTACACATGACGTTAACAATGAACAATGTTTTTGATGTGGATGAACAATTTATTCGTAATATATATTTATTATAACGTAATATAAGACTGTGTATACAGGGATAAATAGTATATACATGACGTACCTATCTCGGTAATACTTAAACATATAGAATTATATTGAAACATTAATAGTGAAAGAGCGTAGAACAAAGATTCATTAAATTCTCTAAATACTATAAGTTCGTGGGAGAGCCACGCTTCGGCATGAATGGGCCGGCTCGACCGGAGTGATACCACGGCCTCACAGAAAGCTGGTGTGAAATAGCGCCTGCGCAGTGTTTCACCGAGTGAGTGAGGACACCGGAGGTCCATAACCCAACCCCTTCCCCATCCTCTTCCCCAATCTCCAAAGGCCGGCAACGCACTTGTGACGCCTCTGGTTTTCATTTTACCATTAGGCGATACGTACTCGTTTGTCCGCTATTCCATAAAAAAAAAATATTTTCGACTATTGTAAATTGCGATTAAGACCTGGGAGTATATTCCACGTACGAGTATATCCCACGTTTTAAGGTACCTGTGAGTCTTGCACTCAAGACCAAAAGAAGAGGAGACGCTAACTAAAGCCATTAGCGTTAAGGTAGAAAGAAGATATATTTACCTTTACATATTCATTAATCAAATTTAGTCAGAGAGCTAAGAAGCTTTACTCGAGATGAGTAATAATGAAGTTACTAGCTATTATGTAGCCTAAATAAAACCGGTTCACAATAACATAGGTGTTTATTTAACACGATAATATTTTAAATACATACCTATTAGTAAATAATAAAGGCATAACGAAAAGAAATAAGAGTTGAAACTTCTTATCGTTTCTTTAACTCTTTTTCTACTTTCCTAGATGGAAATATTATAAATACATTTTTTTTAATGGATTATCGGGCAAACGAGCAGACGTATCGCCTGATGGTAAGCAATTACCGCTGCCCATGGACTCTCGCAACACTAGAGGTGTCACAAGTGCGTTGCCGGCCTTTGGGGAATGGGGAAAGAGGTGGGACTCCGGTGTCCGTGACTAACTCAGTGAAACACAACGCTAGCACTATTTCACACCGGTTTTCTGTGAGGCCGTGGTATCACTCCGGTCGAGCCGGCCTGTTCATGCCGAAGCGTGGCTCTCCCACGGGAATATGAGGATATTTGTTACTCTGTCACACAAAAACTACTGAACGGATTTAGATGAAACTTTACTGTAATATAGCTTATGCATGAGAATTACGTATAGATTACTATTTACTACTATAACCGACATACACGCTGGTGGAACTGCGTCGTAAAGTTAGTCATAAATATATTGAAGAAATAAAGGTTTCATTTCGTAATTACTCTAGATTGCAGATTCTAATAAAGTATTCCTTTTAGATAGTTTGATAAAACTGTTGCTTAAAAGCAACTCAAAGTATACTCAAATAGTAAGAACGCTGGACAAATCATATCATTGGTCGAATGATTATCTTTCTTAGATTATAATTATAGAATATCAGTCTTAAATAGTCCAACGCTAGACCTAGATTTCTTCTTACAAAATGGAGTTTTTTACTATCTGAGCTCCGCGGCGTTACCCGCGTTGGTTGTTGTACCGCGGCTAACACCGAGGCTAATCTATAAAAAGTACTAAGTAAGTTAAGTTACTTAAGTAACCTAAGTTACTTTTGTATCATCAGCTACCTGACTGTGAAAGACTCGTCAAAATCAGTCCAGTCGTTCCAGAAATTAGTCGGAATAAACAAACAGACAGATTTTTTTAAATTACTTTTCTAATAAAAATAACTTATATACTTTGATATGCATTTAATTATAAGCTGAAAGACTTTAGAAATAACGTTTTGACCTATTACATCACGCTATTTGTATAGGTCAAATACTAAAATTATATTTGACAAAATATCAGCATCTAAACTTCAAAAAATAAGTTACATGTTTGGTAATTTTCTCATTGAATAGGTTTTTACTTAAATATTCATCCCCTTTCCTTATAATTCGACTATCAAGTGTAACTAGTTTGTGGGTCCGAAAGTAATAATTTCCCCTGTGGTCACGACCCATACAATCTAATAAATCTCGTTAGAATTTCTTTTCCTCAAAATAAGAAAATCATCCATCGAACATACCAAGTTTTGTCATATTTCGTAAATTGATGTTAATTATTATTTTTTTCTTCAATTTATTTGTGATTAGTGCTGGATTTTTATGTATTTTATATAATATTGTCCATTTAACTATGTACAAAATGACTATCTGTTACATCAATGGTGACTATCGTTCGTTATTAGGCCATCGATTTCATTTTATCTATTCAATCTATTAATATGTTACGTTATAAATATAGGGCTAGTTATCTTCAATATTGATGCATAAAAGAATAAAGGGCTTAACATTAACCATGATAATATGAATACAACTTCTTCAAGTATTATATTAAAAGAAATTATTAGCATTTTCGAAATAAAGCTTTTATAGACAACGTTCATTATAAGAAATGATACTAAATAAAAATGATCATTGAAAATTCACTTTTTTTAGACTACGATCAATTTAAATAAAAAGGGCTTTGGTAGTCTACGGAGTTTGTATTTTCCATCGCAGTACATAGACTACTAAATCGATTTTATAACATCTACAAACCTTAGATGATCCGAGGTACATCGTGGTTCCAGGGATTTCCCTTCGAGGGTACCTGGTTCCCCGATTTCTAGTACCCGATTCGGCGTGCGGTTTTAGTCGGATCGAGTCCGACATTGAAAGCTTTTTTTTAAAGACTACTTCCGCTCTACGAATAATTCATGTGTCGCAAGAGACTTTACAAACATACATGAAACGGACACAAAGAACACCCAGACTTAGAACAACAATTTGTGGAATTTGAACACAAAACACTTGGCAAAGTAGGGAACGGCGTGGCGACCGCTTAACCACTAGGCCAAACGTACAGTTCGTGCATGTGGCAATAGATTCGTAATTATAAAAGTGTAGGTCACGTAAAATTTAATAAAAGTTTTACGTATGAGGGTTATAGTTTTTTAAATTCATTCCTATTTATCTATTGTACATAATATAGTGGAAAATCCCTTCGGATCACAAGTTCCTGGGCAGATGCCCACCGTTCCGCACCGAAAATAACTGAAGGCTTTTTCTGTGAGTCCAGTATTCAGAGAGTAAGATTAATTAACAGTTGGTAAACTTGTACATGTAATACGCCATCGAGTCCCTTTTCCAGATTATTTGTGACTAAATACATCTAAAATATTCGTCCATAGTATAATTAAAGAGAAACAAAACCTAATTTTAAAGACAAATGACATTCGATCTATCTCCATCTTGGAATTTTCTGACAGAAAGTACGCTCATTAAAAAAAGCTAATAGTATAAAAGTGAATGGATCTTTAATCTTACAAATGGGAACAAAGCTATTCATTTAGTCGAGCCCAGCTACCCCAAATAGAATTTAATTAGATATTACTGTAGATTTAAAACATATTCTTTTAACACAAAATTTTTGATATCGTATCTTCGTTACTTTTCATTAATGGTTTTTTGAAACTAGCTTCAATAAGTTATACCTACAGCGTTTTAAAAGAGATTATCCAGTGAACTTGATTCACTTTCACAGAAATTGAGAAACAATTGGAAATGTGTAACTATCGAAAAACATCAATCTTCCGTGGGAGAGCCACGCTTCGGCAAGAAAGGACCGGCTTGACCGGAGTGATACCACGGCCTCACAGAAAACCGGTGTGAAATAGCGCTTGCGCTGTGTTTCACCAAGTGAGTGAGGATACCGGAAGCCCAACCCCTCCCACCATTCCCTCTCTCCATCCCCCAAAGGTCGGCATCGTACGTGTGCCCCTATTCAATAAAAAAAAATCAAAATGGTACATTTAAGATATCAAGAATCTAGAAACACTTCATGAAAATATACTGTTACCCAATCAAGAATACTCACAAAACAAATATTTTTATTGATAATACAACAAGATCTTACTATATTGCAAACATCTACTCTTTGTATAATCAACTAGCTGACCCGACAAACTTCGTACTTCTATATTTTTCTTTAGTAAATATGTTCTTGTTTGATAAACTTATTTTAGTAATTATGCCCGCTTCAGTTTCAACAGGTACTAAAAAAATATCTTATCTTTTTTTCTTCTAAATAAACCTTTTTCTAATAATAACGAACACACAGAATTATCCAATTTGGTACAGCTAATCTGAAGTTATGCGCGTACATACATTCCGGTGATTCATTTTTATTTATGTAGATATATAAATAATAATGTATTAGAGAAATAACATCCCTATACCACAATATATCAGAAAAAAGGTAACACTCATACAAATAACCTTACCGCTTAATAAGCTTACCGTGGGAGAGCTACGCTTCGGCACGCATGGACCGGCTCGACCGGAGTGATACCACGGCCTCCCAGAAAACCAGTGTGAAATAGCGATTGCGCTGTGTTTCACCGAGTGAGTGAGGATACCGTAGGCCCTACCCCAACTCCTTCCCCCATCCCCTTCCTCCTCCCCCAAAGGCCGGTATCGCACTTGTAACGCCTATGGTGTTGCGGGTGTCCATGGGTGGCGGTAATCGCTTACCATCAGGCGATATGTCTGCTGGTTTGCCTATTCTCCCGTAAAAAAAAATAAAGTTTCTATCTGTAATTTCAAATTAAAAGTAACAATTTGTATCTGACTGTTTAAGTTCCGGCTAAATCTCTAAGACAGCTGGATCTACCTTAACGGAATTTCGCACTAACTAAATATCCTCTCTGGTACATATAAACTACATTTTATTTTAAGACATCTCCCGCACCTGAAATATTTCCGTTACGTGAGGTACTTTTTCATGTATATAAACATGAAACTGACATGGATATTAACATAGTTAAAAAGTTAAGTCTTAGCACAATTTATCCGAAATAAAGAAATCTGTAATTCTATTTGAGATTAGCACAACAAGAACAAACAGTTTAACATACCTCTGTCTGCCCTATCAATGACGTGTAGCTGATTTTAAAACATATCATTCCATACATTCGTAGTCTTTGAATAGGCGCCAACAATTCCGGATTTCCGAAGCGAATGATTTATTCAATTTGGGTGACGGATCACCGTAATAATGATGTATCGTAGAAGCAGATGTGAGATCAGAACATATGTCGCATCACGAATATGAAATGTCTATCTGACCCACGCAACCTCGTTTACGTCTCCTATTGCCCATAGTGTTAAAATTTCCCCCGTTTTTGTAACATTCTTCATTAGTGCTCCGCTAGTATAAAAAACAAAATTCAGAGAAAAGTCGATCCTTGAATTTCCTAAAGTTTATCAGGTTTTTTCACAAAACCACTGAATTCGTAATATCACCGTTACCCGAATGTTGAGTCACACAGGAAAGACCAAACGTTTCAAGGATTTTAATTAATGTCAGTTTGAAAATGTTTAGGCAGGCAATTTACACAATTAGAAACGGAATATAGGAAAAAGCTTGCTACAATAGCGTCCCACTGAAATGTTTCAAAGCTATGGTTTCCTTTAATTCATTCACATTGTCGTTGACAGTTTACAATTTAGCGCATCCATTTATATATCCGCTTCACCCTCAACTGTGCATAATAGGTACGACGGTTTGCATAATATATACAATATACCTTTATAGATTGTTACGTTGCTTTGCCTTAAAAAAGGAATATATATTTTAGGGGTGGGTCAATAAAAATCGCGATGGAAAAATAGGGGTTGAACTAATGCTGTATCATAAAAAATTAAGTAATAAAAAAATATCTAAAAATAAAAAAAAACACAAAGCAGTCATAAGCACTGCCGACAGAAGTGAAAACTCATAACTATTAACAAACGGTTGTTTTAACTTACCTGAAATGAACACCTATGCTTTTTTTTAATAGTGTGCAATAAAAATAACTAAAAATTATTATGATTGTAAGTAGTAAATGGAAGTAAAGTTTTGATACTTCAATAGATATCGCTGTTTTCAAAAAAATTGTAAACAATCTTTTTGATTTACAAAAGGTTTTGTGTAAGTAGAAAATCGTTATTTTAATTTATTGTAAATCACTTTAAGATACTGAAATATTAACTTTAAGTATATAAAATCATATTGAGAAAGGACCACTATCTAGAAAAACGAATGCTACCAAAGTATATCGGTAGATGGCGCTGTTAACAATAAACATCCGTCTTACGAATTTTTTCGATCAGGACACGTGACCTGACGCGAGTTTATGGTCACGTGACCTGACGCCCTGACGCGAGTTTATACATTTTTACCCATTCCAAAAAAGTACACAGCGCCGCTAAAGAAGTTTTCCCTTAAAAAATTAGGGGTGGACTACCCTTAACATTTAGGGGGATCAAAAATAGATGTTGGCCGATTCTCAGACCTACCTGATATGTACACAAAATTTAATAATAATCGGTCCAGCCGTTTCAGAGGAGTATGGTAACTAACATTGTGACACGAGAATTTTATATATAAGAAGATAATTCTCGTGTCATGTTATTGCTCCCTATGGACTTCGAAACTATTTAATCGATCTTCACGTGTTTTTTAATCTGTGTTCTGCTGGCGTTCCTAAAATAGGACCAATAGGAGCCAAGCATAATTGAAAATAGATGTAGACGAAGTTGGCAGCTAGTATTTAATGTAAGTTACTATTGATTTTAATAAAACGAACACTGATTGACCACAATGTTTACCGTTACTTGCTGTTTCTATTTGTGATGCTTTGTATAAATTGACTACTTTTTTTTAATAATAATAAATATTCGGACATCTAACACAACGCTATCTAGTTCCAGGCTAAGCAGAGCTCGTGGGTACTAGATAACTGATATGAAAACATATATACTTTTTTTGTTAAATACATACATATTGTGGGGGAACGGGTATAATGTTCCACCCAACACAAAGGGAGGATCCTCCGACCAGGCGAGGTGATCATGCCTGGCGGGCTACTGCCCAACAGTTGATGTTGGGATGTTGTATATATGATAATCGGCGCGGGAACTTTATTTGCGCGATTCAGTATTGGTAGTTACTCCGTGTATTGTAGTTTGTAGGTACAGTGCGTTACTTCGTAGTTCAGTGTATCTTCGGTAGATGGCGCTGTATGTGGAGGTCGCCACACATATTATACAGAGAAAACACCCAAACTCCGAAACAAATATTTGTAGATTATCAATAAACACTTGGTCCGACCCAGGAACTGTACCCGAGACCTCAAGCACAGCAGTCGCATTCACTACCACTGGGCCATGAATGGTAGGTAATTCGGTATTACGTAATGGGAAACATGTAACAAATTATTTTAAAAAAAACCTGAGTGCGTCAACATCTGCCATCTTTATTAAATTAATTGAAGACCTAATAAGATGGAAAGAACTGTTTTTTTTTTTATTATTTTGATGTATTATTGTCACTCTCACGACTAAGACAAATCTATTGACATCACTCACATAAAAATATGACAAGCCGTTTAGGCTCTATTACGTGCCAAAGAAATATACATATATACAGACACTCGAAAAACATAACCCTCCTTCAGTAGACAGTCGGGTAATAAGCGTACAACGTTGTTGACGATATGCTTGTTATCCAATTTAGTAATACCAACAGAAAAAGGTACTTTTACGTTGAGTTAACAAAGACTTTGATTCAGTAATCTATGTTTTCAACTGAGGGATTATACCTCCAGGCTTTTAGACCTAAAACGACTTTAGTAGTTACAACCTACAGCTAACGATCCACTGATCACAGTCTAACAATCTCCCTAGGGATATTAAATATACGAACATTACTTACACTATTTTATACTAGTAATATGCCCCGGCTTCGCATGGGTTAGTTACGGACAATATAATAATAAAATATGCAGATTTTTTCCGACATCTTCCACAAATTTTGTTATATACTAAAAAACTTAACAAATTATATGCGAAAACCTTTCTCAAAAATCCCTCTATCCATTAGTGAAAACCGCCCAAAAATCCGTGCAGTAACTTTTGAGTTCATCGCAAATAGACAGACAGACAGACACGGCGAAAGACTTTGTTTTATAATATAATAAATAAATAAATAAATCTTTCGAACATCTAACACACAACGCCATCTAGTCCCAAGCTGAGCAGAGCTTGTGTTATGGGTACTAGACCACTGATAAATACTTATATCCTTTTTTTTTGTAAATACATACTTATTATACATAGATAGAAAGCACCCAAACTCCGAAACAAATATTTGTAAATTACACAAACATTTGGTCCGACCCAGGATTTGAACCTGAGGCCTCAAGCACAGCAGTCGCATTCATTACCACTGCGCCGCCGAAGCAGAATATGTAGAACAAGTCTGCATAAACAAATCAAACTGTGTTTATTGTAACATGACTTTATGTAAATATGATTTACATAGTATCAATTACAATATACATACCTACATATTATATAGTAACTATTGATGGTAAAAAATAAACGTGCATTACCGACAATAATTTATAATCAATCACTCAAAATGCTTGAGTATTTTTTTTTTACTTTTATCTTCTTATTTTCAAGTTACTGAAATTACTCTCTATATAATTATGCACTTTCAAAAATATTTGATATTTAAATATTTGGTTTGTCTGGAAGAAAATGCCTGTGGCATTAAGTCCGCCTTGTGCAACATGTTTGCAGGAAGTTTTTAATAAATAAATAAATTCATCATCTGCTTTCTTTATAATTTTAAAAAACAACTCCCACTTCAAGAAAATATTCTAAATATTTGATAGTACATAAATTCATCATTTACTTTCTTTATAATTTAAAAAAACAACTCCCACTTCAAGAAAATATTCTATCTTTTACACACATTTTCACCGAGTGAGTGAGGATACCGGAGGCCCATACCCCAACCCCTAGCCCATCCCCCTCCTCATCCCCTAAAGGCCGGCAACGCACTTGTGACGCGTCTGTGGTTTCGGGTGTTCATGGACGGCGGTTATCGCTTACCATCAGGCGATACGTCTGCTCGTTTGCCCTTTATTATATTAAAAAAGACACAAAGAACACCTAGACTCAGAAAAACAATTCGTGGATCACACAGAAATCAAAATCAAATTTGAACTCCCAACACTCGTGCTATAGTAAACGGCATGATGATCTAAATCACTGCGCTGCCAAACTGACTGACTGTATTACATTAAATTAGAATGTAACAAGATAGACCTTTATATTTAACTAGCTGCCCCACGCAACCTCGTTTGCGTCTTATATTGCCCGTAGCGTGAAAATTTTTCCCCGTTGTTAAAACATTCTTCATTGGTGTTCCGCTACTATTAGTAGTGGCGTGATGATATATAGCCTATAGCCTTCCTTGATAAATGGACTATCCAACACCGAAAGAATTTTTCAAATCGGACTAGCGGTTTCTGAGATTAGCGCGTTCAAACAATCAAACTTTATTATTGTATAGATATCAGAATGTTATAACTAATGTAAGTAATCCAGTGAACACATAAAAAGAATTGCTTTCGACTAAATCCCTTACGGTATCACCACGGCGAAATGACGCTATTCAGAACCTTTTTGATAAAACTCACTGGGGATACATAGCATTAATTGTAAAGTTACCTACTTAATCCTAGACTGACAATTACAGTATACTGCTTTCAATACTTTTTAATGAGTATTAAAAGGTTTCACTTAGACTAACTTACTTAAGAGACTTATGCTAGTAGACTTACTGTCTACTAGCTTTTAAGCTTATATATATCAAAATTAATTTTATTTTCGAATTTTAGTACCTAATGTTTGCAGTCAAAAGTTAAGTCACAGTTCGCTGAATACTGAATTAATTAGTTTTCTTATTATTATTTACCACAGAGGTTATACTAGATAAATTGAGTTGAAAAGCTGAGTTGATTAAAACGAATATTGATTATAAATTATGAATTACTATTGGGACCCCATTTTTATTCTACATTTTAACGTTTATTTAATTTTATTAAGTTCGTAAGTAACGTAGCGGGGTATTGTTTAAATAAATGAAAGAATTGAACAAATTAGAAAGTTTTTAGAATTGAAGGCTGGAAAGTACTGTGTAAACTATGATTATTTTTTTTTATGGAATAGGGGGCAAACGAACAGACGTATCGCCTGATGGTGAGTGATTACCGCCGCCCATGGACACCTGCAACACCAGAGGCGTCACAAGTGTGTTGCCGGCCTTTGGGAGGTGGGGGAAGCTGCTGGGGTATTAGCCTCCGGTAACTCACTCAGTGATACACAGCGCAGGCGCTGTTTCATCGATTTTATGTGAGGCCGTGATATCACTCCGGTCGAGCCAGCCCATTCATGCCGAAGCGTGGCTCACCCACGGTTAAGAGTAAGATTGTTAATAGAATCTTATTCATATTTTATCTAGAAAAGTGTGAATGAGTAAATAACAACAAATATATATAGATATCGTGGGTACAATAATAATATTAACATCACACATCTTACATACATACACTACTTACATATCTTCATAAATATATAAATATAAAAATAATAAATATTATAATAATATAATAATATAATACTACTACTATATAAAAAGATTTAATGTATAAATTACCTTCTCTTATCATGTCTTCAAACCCAGTTTAAGTTCAAAATTTGAATCAACATTAAATGAACCTCAAACAAATTATAGACATAAGTGGGGAATCCCCTCAAATTCTTATTCAATTTTACAAAAAGGAATGTCAACGACATCATTATGTTTATCGAAAACTTTTTTCCCGCCTCTTTTGTTTACTTAATAACTTGTGCAGCTTCAGTCAAGGGCAAGGAGAGCAAGTTTAACGGATTTCCACTAATACCATTACCGTGTCAGGCAGATATCAACTTTTGGGAACAGGATAGTCTTATCGAGCAGAAATTTAGTCGCTAACTAACTGTTTGCGAAAAAAATACTGACGTTTTGAGAAATTGAGCAATAATTTTATCTATATTAAACGCGTAAAATAACTTAGAAAGGTGCTTTATTAAATTTACTAGCCAAAGAACATAAACAATTACAGACGTTTCTTTTTACTCTTGTAAATGTTGTTAATTTTTGTTACATGTATAAAATTTGCCACAGACAATTAGCCAAATACTACTTTCTGCCAAATCCTTAGAAGTACGATTCCTAATCCCATTAAATCTTCCTGAAGCCTCTGGATGCATACCAAGAAATCAAAGGTTGTGTTCAGATTGAAGGTCGAAAGGCTCATCTAATGTCCGTGAAATAAGGTTTATCTGTTCAATGTCTTTACGAAGGATATATTGATTTATATGGGAACTATAACTTCCTTTACTAATCTTCACATCTCACAAATTAGATAAAGATTTTTATCGTGAGACTAGCCGAACCCCGCGGTACGAAAATAACCGCGGGCATTGCCGCGAGGGCGAAGCTAGTATCTTTGTAAATTGTAGCCCGTGTGTTATTCTGATATATAAGCTATATTATTGTTAAGTTTCATCAAAATGCATTCAGTAGTTTTGGCGTAAAAGAGCAACAAACATACTCACTTACATACTCACAAACTTTCGCGTTTATAATAATATATTAGTAGGATATTATTGGATACACGTTAGACAAACGGGTTTGTGGAATTTTTTTTTTCAGTGTGTATAGTTGTCTCTTTTACTCGGCTCTTATGATATTGACACTTAATATTAACTATGCGTTTTATATGACACTAGCTGATCCTCACAACCTCGTTTACGTCTACTATTGCCGTTAGTGTAATAATTTTCCCCCGTTTTTTAAACATTCTTCATTGGGGCTCCGCGCCTACTCGTCTTAGCGTGATGATATATACCCTATAGCCTTCCTCGATAAATGGACTATCCAATACTGAAAGAATTTTTCAAATCGGACAAGCGGTTCCCGAGATTAACGCGATCAAATAAACAAACTCTTCAGCTTTATAATATTATAGTATAGATGAGAAGAGAAAGTCTGAAACAACTTTATTGTTCTACACCATATAAATATTAACCTTCTTTTAATTTCATTCATTGACCTGTCTGTTTGTCGGTCTCTTTGTCAATATAGACACGCTTAAGGTGTTTGAAGGATTCCAGTGCTAGATGTTTAGTATGTATACAAGAGTATAAATGTAAGCACATATTGGTACCTAAATATATTTACTTCATACGAACCAATTTATCAGACGGCGTCAGGCGTCACTGTCTGTCACTTTTCAATACTATCACGAACCGAAATGACAGACGCTTCGCATTCCTGTTATACGCGCCATTGGTTTGGATATCACCAAAAACTTTATACGTTTTATTGTTTATTTTTCTGTGACGTATGTGACTCGAAACGATGGGTCCTATTTCATTAATAATGTACATACTAACAATAAACACACATTTACACCTAATTATGTCTTTATCCCTGAAGAGTTGCCTCTACCTGCAGAGGCAAAGAGAAAGAGAAAAATAAATTCAAACTATAATTTTAGTTACGTAATAGGAGTCATGAGTACTGTCAAGCAACGGATTCTCAAGGAATGAAATAGGATATTTAGAAGCATATTGAAACAAAATAGAGATAAGAAAGTAAGATAATTAAGTAAAGGCAATAGCCCGAGTAAAATAGAATCTGATTGTTGCAAACTGTATATTGAAGTGGCTATTATAGATACATAACTTATCTATACTAATAATTAAGCTGAAGAGTTTGTTTGTTTGAACGCGCTAATCTCAAGAACTGCTGGTCCAATTTGAAAAATTATTTCAGTGTTGGATAGTCCATTTATCGAGGAAAGCTATATTCTATATATCATCACGCTAATAGTAATATAAGCGGAGCACCAATGAAGAATGTTTCAAGAACGGGGGAATATTTTCACGCTACGGGCAATAGAAGACGCAAACGAGGTTGCATGGGTCAGATAGTATTGACATAAATTAGAAAAGGACTGAATAATATCTACAAATTTCGTGGTAGGTGTTGTTCGGTTCTTTCTTAATTTAAGCTCTTGCTTTAGACATTTTGATGGAATTACGTCATATTACTCGATTTCCTCATGCGGTTCAAAATTAGTCCAATTCTGACGGTGCTGTATCTATGACGGTGACGATGCTGTATGTATGCTCTCTTGTTTAATTTACAGAGACCCACCGGTATATGTCTGAAGGCTGTACTTTACGGCCAAGGTATTTTGGCGAGTTCGCGCAGAAGCTTGCGTAATAACTTTTTTTGTACTTTTTTGATATTTATTTAATTTGTACTAATTGGTCACTGTATTAGGGAAATATTATTCGTAAATTGGTATGTAAAAAAATGTCAATGGCAGTTTTCTTCACGAGTGTACATGCGCTGAAGTTCGCAGAGTCTATGTTCAGACTCGCCAAGATACGTCGGCCTTATAGTAAGTACTAATAGGTGTTCAAACTTTCATAGCTCGATGGCGACTTTAAAAAACTACCAATAAACTTATATATAGGTACATGTTAACCACATATTATGGGTATCTGTACGATCTAATTAATTTATGAAGGTAGAATAAATATTTGTCCCTTGTCGTTTCTTCAACTCGAACATTATCTAACGGAGAAACTCTGAGAGCGTCGAGGTTTAGTTAAAAATAGACTTTCCCATGAGAGTCGTCAAAAGCGACCGGCTGTTGACCTTTCCGATACATTACCACTAATTAATTTGTCCCATGGCCTATAAAACCAAATGTGTAAAGTAAAATAATTAGTAATAATTAGTTTTACAAACTGTTACAGCTGTGTCTTTGTGTTATTGTACAATAAAGAGCTATCTATCTACCTGTTTAAAATTATTATATTTACAACATCCGTATTTAGCCTTTTTTAAACTAGTTAGTATTAAAAAACTCTGTTCTACTATTCTATCTTCATCAAATGACTAATACTAGTCATTTGCGTTGCGTACAACGGAAGAAAAAATACAATACATAAATTAACATGACTGGAGTAATGAACCCAAAATCTTATATCGTCCAACTTGAACACACGAACTATTGCTGTAATTCTTCATATAAAAGCAATTTCCGCTATATCCGGTTCAGACAGTTGACAAATAGTATTAGGAATGGTTACAATTCAACAAAACTAACTAAGAACTGTGAAAGTTTCTGTTAAGTTTCAGTAAAAGTAATATTTTTGTTAATACTCATACAAGGAATGAATAGCGATTAGATTAATCCGAAAACGTAAAGTGAACATGAAATTTTCTATATTTTGAACACTAAAGAATCACTTTAATCAACAAGAATAAGTTTGAAATCCTAGAACCCTAAGCTTTATACAGTTACCTGAGTCATTATTACGAGTTTATTATCACTTCATTTATACAAATTGGTGCAGTAGTTTAGACGCTATGGTGGAACAAACAAACGTAAATAGACTGCCAAAACAACCCATAATTTTGACTTCACCAGTCGTTAAAAAAATACTGGTAATATTCGTTCTACTAAATTAGATTGTAGTCATCAGGCTAGGCACTTTTCCTTGAGATTTAACTGAGATTTAACAAGGAGAAAAGCAATTCTGAAACAATAAACTTATAAAATTACAACCTAATTATGAGTCTACTTTTTTTTTCAATGTTATCTACACTAATATTATAAAGAGGAAAACTTTGTTTGTATGTTTGTTTGTAATGAATAGGCTCAAAAACTACTGGACGGATTTTAAAAATTCTTTAACCATTCGAAAGCTACATTATCCACGAGTAACATAGGCTATATTTTATTTTGGAAAAAAATAGAATTCCGTAAGATATTTGGGTTTTTCGGACACAAGATGTAAAAATCAACCAGAAAAGTTACTTATTTTGCGAAAATTTTCATGCTACGGGCTATATAAGACGCAAACGAGGTTGCGTGGGTCAGCTAGTTTTAAATAAAATTTCAAAGAGCAAAGTTTGTGTACATGCTAAATCATAATATTGAATATACTAATCGTCGGAGAAAGTGCTTTAGTCAAAAATATATTTTTCAAGAGAGTAAAACACCGTATGAAATTAGGATTTTCTATGCTTAATCAATTTTATTTAATCGTCATATACAAATATGATTGATAATGTATGTGATAATTCAAAACAAATTTTCTTAAGCGTAGGTTGCCTCCATTTTAATACAGCCTTTACAGTTTCTTGAAAAATAATCATTTTTGTCTTTCGCAGTATTAAATCTTCACAGACGTAATGCTTTTAGTGGCTAACCAAATCGATGATAATAATTCTATTGCTAATGGATTGAAGTTCTGAGAATTGACAAAATATTCCACTGTCACAATAAAGACGATCATAAGCTATATAATTTTCAACATTGACCTATTCTGTAATATTCTTGATTTTACTATTCCGTTTCAATATTATTTATACTAAATCTCTATTCAGCAGCTCAGGCTCAGATATCACTTATTGATCACGTTCTAGTGATCAAAAATAACTGCGTACCAGCCGTTGTTAATGTTGGCTTATTTCAGGCTATGCTGAAACTTTAAGCGTATCTGACATCTTAAAGGAATAATAACGTAGAAGGGATTTTTTAAACGCGTATTTGTTATGTACGCAGCTTTAATAGAGATTAATTATTCACTTCCTCAGTGAGGATACTAAAGTAAATGCGTAATGAATAATATAATATAATTCCGTTGGAAATGTCTTTACATTTCAACCATTTGCCGTCCACTGCTGAAAGTAGGTCTCCCCCAAGGAGAGCTAACTATCCCGGTCTTGGGCAGTCCACATCCATCCGCTTAATCTTTCTGCAAATATTTTTAATATAATAGCAACAATACGGAATACTCATCGGGGCGATGAGTGGAGAAGCGACAGGTGAAGCGCGTTCTAGTCGGATGCGCTGAAATTTCCGACGGACAAAATATCTTTGTTCACCATTCTTATTCATCCTGTGGGTGTCGTAAGAGGCAAACAATGGATTAATTCTAGTCGGTGTGGTACATCTAGTACGCCAAAACCTCATTTCTAAGGAGAGGCTTATCCATATAAGTCCATCACTGGAATACTAAAGGTGATGATGATATCTTTCGATATTTTATAACAGAATGTAAACTTGCGCTTCCGCTAAGTTTCACCGAGTGAGTGAGGATACCGGAGGTCCATACGCCAACCCCTCCCCACATCCCTCTCCTCATCCCGCAAACGGCAACGCACTTGTGACGCCTCTGGTGTTGCGAGTGTCCATGGGCGGCGGTAATCACTTAGGCAATACGCCTGCTGGTTACCCCTATCCCATAAAAAAACTAATAGTAATGTTTGTTGTTTCTGTTTATTAATTAATAATTTTAAAAGTGTAAATTATCACTTTTAGTAATAAAAGCAGTTTCAAATAGCTTATGATAAATGGGAAGACAAAGATCCAGCGTGTAAAATAGTATTAAATCTCTGTTTGATCGTTGTTTAATTGAATTTTTAAATTTAAGAAAGATTTAATTATCATTAAAGCCTTAATTTTCATCCTTTCATCAAATACTGGAATTATTGAGGCACACTGTTCGTTTATAAGAACATTTTTTACAACCTACCTAATTAAAGAACATGTAAATGTTTACGTCGTCTACGTGTTACAACAAAGATATCTCATATAATAAATCAATATAAGTATGTATTATGAATGTTATGTTAGTAACGTTTATGTATTTATACATACTTCTTAGGTTAAAACTCTGGCTTGTAACCGCCAGTAGTCATTGTTGCCATACTGACGGATGAGGAGAGCTGGGACGCAGTGGTCTCTTTCTCTGAGGCGGTAATACTTCAGAAAAAGACCGCTGAACGGGATCGGGAGAAGGCCAATGATCCTTATTTTTACCTTTATTTTCATTGCTAGTTACTTTTCCTACATTTAAGATTGCAATCTTAGTTTTTGTGCTTGTTCCTAGTTTATGTGTTTGTTTTTTATTGTTTGCAGGACGTTCTATGATGGGTTGGGGGAAAGCCGTTGTGATCTTTGGGTTACGATTGTAGGATGGTTAGGGGATCGCACTCGCCGAAGGGACCTCCGCACTGGTACTGTATAGTGAATCTCGCGATGTTGTCCCATTTCGCCCTTACTAGGCAGGGGATCGGAGATTATATATATTCCTGGAGGATCCTGAAACAATATGGTCTGGGTCCTCCCCAGAGCAGAGCACCTGAGACTGGCCAGCGGGGTAGTTTTTAGTGGAATCGCCACATACCTGGCTCCTCTTACCCCGAGTAGTCGACAGTATACAAAAAAGATAACAAGAAGGTTAAAGCTCTGGCTTGAACTTGAATATAGCTACAACCAGTTCACAATACCTGCAGTTCATTCAAAGGTTTCCTGAAAGAATTTGTGCGAAGCAATAAAACCCTTGTACATTATTTCTGCTGTAGATATTACGCTTTAAACTGGTTCTTAAAACCCTAATATCCTTAAATATAATCCATGTATACGTTTAAGTTATAAAGACATTTAAAACACTCATTAATTTATAACTGACAAACAAAATTTTCATTATGATGCAACGCTCAGTTAGGAAAGACGCAATTCTTATTCAAAAACCCGTAAAAGTGATGTAACTTTTGACCACTGAAATAGGTCATTGACATCAACAGCCTCAAATGAGGAAACGAGGGTTCAAATAATGTATCTCTCTTGTTTACTCACTTCATCTTTACGCACGATTGACTTTAAAGAGATGTAGGGAAATATAAGCGTCGTCGTTAATGCAGGAAATCATTTGCTCCCGGTTTCTTTATTAAATCTATTCATTTTAAATGTGAATTACTAAGCAGAACAGGCAGTAGCATTGCAATTTGTAGTTTATTATTAAAAGACAAGGATCGAAATGCTTTGCAAGTTCAAATTCATTCATTTTATTTTGTGACACACCAGTGGTGGATAAAATGTCTCAGAGTTACTTAAAATATGTTTACTTACAATAAAATTAGTTAATTAATTAATTGTTCCTAATGTGTAACATAATATTTTTTAGATATTTGTGAAGTTTTTAACAAAACTTTGCTGTCGGATAGATTAATTAGAGTCAGTTGTACAGCCAATAAACTTATCAGACTAAACATAATATTTATTGCTTTTTTTTAAACAACTCTGTTAGTAGGAATATATCCTGTATCGCGGGGGTTTTTACACACATACCTACAGGAAACGAACACAAAGAACACGCAAACTCAGAAGAACAATTTGTGGATCATACATGGTGTGATCTCATGTGAGGTTCGAATACATAACACTCAACACAGAATATAGCACTAATATCTATTAATTACTAATTACAGTTTAGGTTTAAATACAAACGAAAAAACTGGTTTGTCATAGATCTTTTTACCGTGGGAGAGCCACGCTTCGGCATGCGTGGGTCGGCTCGACCGGAGTCAGGGACAGCGCTGCGCTGTGTTTCACTGAGTAAGTAAGGATACCGGAGGCCCTTACCCCAACAGCCCTCTTTATCCCCAAAAGGCCGGCAACGCGCTTATGACGCCTAAAGTGTCCATGGGCGGCGGTAATGGCTTACCATCAGGCGATACGTCCGCACGTTTGCCCCTTTCCATAAAAAAAAGATACAATTTTCCTCTACTAAAAAAGGGTCATATGTTTTGAAAGTCCGACTGCCACAGAAAATATAAAAGCTTTAGATTTTATAGAAACATAATCATTATTAAAACATAAACCTATTAAATAAAATCCTGTTTACATTCTTCATGACTTTATTACGGATCATTAAAAAACATTTAATTATCTTCATCTGGTTGTAAAACAAAAACGATTTAGACCAGAATGCCAGTTCGTTCAAAATGTAGCACATAATGTTATTCTTTTAAAATTATGAAGTTTTAGTGGTATTTTTGCATTCCTTTATCTTAAAAACAAAGAACGATAAAAACCCTTAGATCATTAAATATTTTTTTATTTGTGTTTTTGCACCCATTTCACACGAGCAAATTACTGAAATTAAGGTTAAAAACGTATCGTATATGTATAACTCATTTGGGATACGGACGATAATAGCGTCAAAGGCGAACATATGGTGTTCGCACATATGTTAGTGAAAAGGCAGTAAGGATCTGATGGGAATATCAGATTATACCCGGGCCAATAAACAAAGATTAACCGAGCACCGTGTGTTTTTCATCGGTTCGATTCCAGAGAACACTTTACAATATGTTCAGTGTCGTGACCCAACTATAGATAACATGTAGTTATTTACACGTCAATAGAAGTTATACATCCTTGATGTGAAATCAGTTCTGAGTAGATCTTTATATAATATGACCTTTATATAAAAATGTCTTAACTTTTCAAAGCTCCAGACAGCTAGATAAAACAAACAAACTGTGAAAGATATATTCTTAACGGCGCTTAATAGGAAAGCGACTCTGCCTTATGCAAAGGTTAACGGAAAGAAACTGTCTGTGGCATTAGACCGCCCATACAATGTTTTTACGTAAAGTATAGTCTTTAGAGCTTTCATTCTAATATGAATGGTTCTTATTGTGACATCAACAAAAATATTCCATTAATACTTTTACAACTTTGAAAGTATCTCAGTCTGTTATGCCTTCACTGCTAAACGGCTGCACCACTTCCAATAAATTTAGTTTATAAATACTTTGATTACTAAGTAAAGTGGTTACTCTTTACCACTATAAACGATATACACACGGGCAGAGCCACAGGCAAAACCTAGCATTGATATAAGCTACGAAACATCCAACTACGATTTAATATCACTAGCGTTTGTGTATCAACACATCTATACATCAACACAAGTGTGTGTATCATAACAGCCGACTAAAGGAATAACTACGCAGCAAAATATCACTGCAAAATATATATATACCAGCCCGTCTATATAGCGTGGTATGTTATAATAATAATAAATATTCCGGACATCTAACACACAACGCCATCTAGTCCCAAGCTAAGCAGAGCTAGTGTTATGGGTACTAGACAACTGATATAAATACTTAAATACTTTTTTTTTGTAAATACATACATATTATACATAGAAAACACCCGAACTCTGAAACAAATATTTGCAGATCATACAAACATTTGGTCCGACCCGGGGAATCGAACCCGAGACCTCAAGCTTAGCAGTCGCATACGCTACCATTACGCCACCGAGGCAGTCATATAGTAGACCAAAATCTGAATTGTAGGTCAGTCTAGCAGTGAACTATTTAAGGCATCTCTTAATGATGTTGATGATCATCAAATCTGTATATATAAAAGGCAACAGTTACTGACTGACTGATCTATCAACGGAAAGCTCAAACCATGAATGTATTGCGCTGAAGTTTTGCACACATGCAGGTAGCTTGTTATATTAATTATCCTTTTCTCAAATGTTTTTACTAAACAAAACCATAACAAACAAATTAGGTTTCTTCATAACTCTAGCCTCATCAATTAAACAAGTCAAAGTTGGTTTTAACACTGATTATTTCATCTTCCGGAGTTGAACTTTAACCGAATCATTCTAAAGTTAATTATTATACCACCTCAGTAATTACTTAGATTGCTTATGATTAATTACTGTACAATTAGTCTCAACTGCTGTTTCAGTACATAATAGTATCTACCCACTCGAACTATAATTAAGGTTCTTACTGACTGTGGTTTATGTTAATATTAATGTTGAGTACTTTTTTTTAAGTAGGTAGATAGTTCACATAGTTGATTTTATTCCTTTTAACTAAGCTGAATGCATTGGTAATAAAAAAACAAATGAAACTATCTACGTTAAACTTTTGAAAATTTTATATATATACAATGTCACCCGCGCCAATATCACAGTATTATTCATTAAAATTGGTACATATTAATATACATATATCACCAAAACTGTTAAGTAGCCGACCCCAAATAATCCTATAAAGGCTAGGAACATAATGGTAATATTTAAAGGTTTTTTTTATGGAATTGGGGGACACGAGCAGACGGATCACCTGATGGTAAGCGATTTCTGCCGAGTAACAAGTGCGTTACCGGCCTTTTAGGAAGGAGTACGCTCTTTTCTTGAAGGTTTGAAGGCCTTTTAGAAGATGGGGGAAGGGGTTGGGGGTATGGACTTCCGATATCCTCACTTACTCGATGAAACACAGCGTAAGTGCTATTTCACACCGGTTTTCTGTAAGGCCGTAGTATCACTCCGGTCCAACTGGTCCATTCATGCCGAAGCGTACTTCCGTAGCTCACGATAATGTACATAGAAACAAACAACAAACCCCCTGCCTCAGGTAGGGCTTGAGTTTCTCGCTTCAATATTTAATTTGGTATTCCAATATTTATCGGGTTCTATCGTTTTTAAAATGTTTACCCATATTAAAGTTGCTTCAGCCTGATGTTATAGCAGTTAAAGAGAAAAAAGAAAATTAATTCAATTATAAAACAAGAAAAAAATAGACATCAGGTTGCGCCAGTTTGATTACTTTCAATTAGGGATTCGCTTGGATTGTACCTACTAATTACTATTGTCTTCACAAATTTCAAGATTATTTTTCTTAAGATTTCTTTTAGTACCAATTAGTTTAATTTGTATCAAAAAAACTCTCATTATATTAACCAAAGAAATTTAAGGGTTATTAAATTCTACCACCACTGCGATGACCAGACCGTGGACACGGCGCTCCACACACTGGCAGAATGTCCGGCGACGGGGAGCCAAAGCGTGATCTCGTGGCGGCCATCGGGATGGTGGTTCTCTCACTCGGTAACATGATTGCGGCCATGTTGCGGAGCGAGAGCGCAGCGCAAGCCTGAGGGTGACACATGAGGCCATGTGTCGCCCTAGCAAAAGCAGACCTGGGTGATGGCGCGGACGCTGCGGAGCGTGCGCGCCCTGGGGGAGAGTTACGGCCCGAGGTACGTCGGGGTTCCAGGATTTTCCTTTCTAGAGATCCTATTTTATAGACCATACAAACATTTGGTCCGACCCGGGAATCGAACCCGAGACCTCAACAGCAGTCGCATACGCTACCATTGCGCTACAGAGGCAGTCAATTAATGATTGGTTATAATATCATTTTAACCGAAGGTTTGTAGTAAGTAACGGCTCTATAGATTTCTTTTGAAATTTTTAACACTTATTTCTTAAAAAGGTGGTTTTGATTCTAAAAGCTTTTTAATCCGAATCACATTACAAAGTATCAGTATACTCACAGTAATCTTGTAATCCAGCTCAACAAACTGTGCTTACCTACAATGTTTATTTTTCTTTAACAATTTTCTAATATGTTTGACTTTGCTGAATCCATTAATAAAAGGTTTTCAGATAGTTTAAAAACGACTTTAGGAGGACTTTAAGAACTCTTAATCAGTACGAACTTTTTTGCAAAAGCTTTCTTTTAGCCTACCACAATGGTATCCAGACGGGCTGGTATTTTTTTTTATTGTATAGGGGGCAAACGAGCATACGCATCACCTGATGGTAAGCGATTACCGCCGCCCATGGACACCCGCAACACCAAAAGCGTCACAAGTCAGTTGCCGACCTTTGGGGGATGGGGAGAGGGGTTGGGGTATGGGCCTCCGGTATCCTCACTCACTCGGTGAAACACAGCGCAAGCGCTATTTCACACCGGTTTTCTGTGAGGGCGTGGTATCACTCCGGTCGAGCCGGCCCATTCATGCCGAAGCGTGGCTCTCCCACGGAAACGTCTTGCAGTGATGTTGTACTGCGTAGTTATTCCTTTAGTAGGCTGCTATGATACACACACTTCTGTTGATGTATAGATGTGGTGATGCTTAAAAGGCTAATGATAATAAATCGTAGTTGGAAGTTTAGTCGCTTATATCAATACTAGTTTTTGTCTATGGCACTATCCGCGTATATATTGTTTATCGTAGTAAAGAGTAACCTCTTATTTAAAAAAAATCAGGCATTATTTACAGCCACACTACTTGAAGGCAGCAATTTAGTCCGTGACCTTTCTTTGTGAATCTGAAAATTTGTTTAAGAGAGACATTTATGATTGCAATATTTCAAAACGAACATTAACCGTGCATCTCTAAAAACAACAACTCCTATACTGCATTGATGGAGTAGTGGTTTAAGCAATCGTTACGCCGTTTTCTACTACGCTGAGTGTTGTGGGTTTGAATCTCACATGGGACAACACTTTAGATGGTCCACAAATTGTTGTTCTGTGTCTGGGTGTTCTTTGTGTCCGTTTCAAGTAAGTTTGTTAAGTCCTCTGCGACACAATATATATTCTGTCTATTACGAGTATTATTTATTTATACATAAGACGCAAAAAGCACTCAAACCCGGGATAGTTTGTGTGATCTAAATTTCTTTCGCTTTAGATATCAAACTGAAAACACCAAGCGCAGTGACACTACAGATGTAGTTCAATCACTAAAATCCTAAACCACGTCATCTGAAGTACTTGTTACTGACGCAAAAGAGACATTAAAAGAAACTGTATAAACAAACTTCAACTCCCCGTAAAAATAAAGTATAAAGTTACCCGCGCTGTCAAGACAAAATATAGGTACTAAAAGCTCAATGTTTATTTATTTGTTACATCAAAATATAAAAATAGCTGTTTCCATTCCAGGTGCAATTCTACGGATATTTTGCAAGCAGTTAAAATTCTATTCAATCTAAAGCTTGACTATCTTCATAAACTTAAAAGTTCTAGAAATAAAATTGTATTTAATGTTAATTGACCATTTTCTTATGGCTCACGGAAAAGAAGTATGCTCTTTATAATTATACAATTTTTTTTTTTTTTATTGAATAGTGGGCAAACGAGCAGAGCAAATTTCCGTGGGAGAGCCACGCTTCGGCATGAATAGGCCGGCTCGACCGGAGTGATACCACGGCCTCACAGAAAACCGGTGTGAAATAGCGCCTGCGCTGTGTTTCACCGAGTGAGGATTCCGGAGGCCCATACCCCAACCCCTCCCCCATTCCCTCTCCCCATCCCCAAAGGTCAGCAACGCACTTGTGACGCTTTTGGTGTTGCGGGTGTCCATGGGTGGCTGTAATCGCTTACCATCAGGTGATGCGTCTGCTCGTTTGCCACTTAATCAATAAAAAAAAACGATTGTACGGCTAAACCCCATTTTTTTAATACACAAACTCTGCTAAACTTATTTAATAATAATAATAAACTTTGTTTTTAAAATAAACCTAATACAATACTGGAGAGTATTTTCGTAAGTAAGTTACATTATTCGTATATATGTATGATGATTAAAAAAATATTTACATAGGTACATAATATAGGTAGCAGTATGTTCCGTTAGTGTTATGGGATCTCAATGTATTCTAATTTCAATTTAGTTTCGTTGTAAAGACCTGTAAGTACGTTTTTTTATCTATACAAATAAATAAAATTGGAGTGTCTGTTTGTAATATTAAAATAACCGCTTTCTACTACATGCATATGAATGTATATACGGTACACATACCAAAACATATAATTTTAAAATTTTTGTCTGTCTATCTGTCTGTTTGTTCCGGCTAATCTCAGGAACCACTGGTTCGATTTGAAAAATTCTTTCGGTGTTGGATAGTCCATTTATCGAGGAAGGCTATAGGCTATATATCATCACGCTACTACTAACAGGAGCGGAAAAATGAAGAATGTTTCAAAAACGGGGGAAAATTTTCACGCCACGGGCAATATAAGACGCAAACGAGGTTGCGTGGGTCAGCTAGTTTTTTAATATAACCGTTATCTCAAAACGTGACGATGTATTTAATCATATTTTAGATGGTAGTATATTTAAGGTAAAGTAGAGTGGTCCAGGTATTACTTTAATAAATTGATCACCTTAAATTTTCTGATTAAACTAGTAAAAGTTGGAAGTGTAATGTGGTAATAGAATGCCAAATTTGTTGTATCATTGTAGTATTTAGAATTTATCTACGTGGAATTCTCGGTGGCAGTCAGTTTGTTATAGTCTGGGTAAATACCTTATAAGTCACACATATGTGTTTTATCGATACAATGCTCCGCTCTGAAAATAAATAAAATACAAAATCACTCATAAATTTTATTAAATATTTGATGAAATTTGTATATATAACTTTTCCATAATAAAATATTAAATTCAATATTTACGTAGATTATATAAAAATAATCCTCCTAACGTTAAAATATATATTATTTTTTTAAATATATTTTTACACAGTCGCTTTGAGCTCTATACACTTTTCCTTGCACAATGCAAATACTAAGATGCACAACGACTTCTACAAGTGTGTATTTAATAACGAGGGCTGCTATTTTCACGTTGAGGTCAAAAGCTTTTCAGACCAACTATTATATTTGTACACTAAAATGAAAGTATAATAAATATAAAGTTAAGTTTGCCATGGTTTCCTGTAAATAATCGCCTCCCTGCAAGAAACCACTTGTACTTCCTTATTTTAAAGATAATTTGTAGTCAGCGTCTGTGGTGCTGCGTTTGTGTGGTAGTAGCAATTCTATTTTGAAAATGATAGCTGAAAGAATGGACTCCGCTATACTCTGTCGTTTCACTGAACTACATGTTAGGAGAAGAAACTGATTGTTCTTGTCGTTTTGTTGCTACTTAAACCTATTTTAATGACGAAAATTTGTGTTTGATTTTAGATTTTTATTTATTTTTAATAATAACTTTGAAAATGATTGTTTTTGGTTTTCGACTCGAATGCTTTTATGTTTTAATTTAATTTCATTTTAATTTGTAATTGTATGCCTACTTCAAATATGGATTTGTGATGTCAGAAATAAATGGTTTTTATTATAATAGTCAATCTTGTGTATATTATTAATTAATGTTTACTTGTTTAATTCCAGTAGGTGAAACGTAATAATAGAGATGATTGATTATATTGTTGAAATATACTGTTTTCCACAGACTTATTTAAACACAACGGGCCACACAGCATAGTAGTAATATATATGACTTAAAATATATGGCTATCATTGTCATTATTGCATAACGAACACCAAATAACTCACAGCAGAAACAAAATAAGAATAGTATCTACGACGTGCGATGTACAACATCGTAATTAGCTAAACGGAGCTTATCTCAATGAAACACATTCTGTACAATATCTCTGAATGAACAAATAAAAGATTTGATAGCATCAGTTGGCAGTGTCGGTACTGCCACGTGTCACGTATAGGCAAGCTTAACTTTGAAGTTGTTTTTAGATTGCGGACGTTAATATAATAAATCTAGATTAGATTAATGATGTAGCTGTAGATGTAGATGTAGTGAATGATAGTGAAACGGAACTTTCAACCTATCGCGTAAAGGACGCGTGAGTTTAAAAGTAGTCAGTTACTTAATATATTTTGTTTGCATCTTTTGTTGAACGCGCTATTGTTAGAACTGTTGATTCGAAATGAAAATTTATTACAATGTTTGATAGCTCATCTACAGAAGAAAACTGTAGGCTATATAATATTAAATTACGACCAATAAAAGCCACGTGTCAATGATTAACGTTGCTAAAAGGCAGGGAGTCTTTTAGAAATGTTTAGCTTTATTAATTTACTAGCTGACCCACGCAACCTCGTTTGCGTCTTATATTGCCCGTAGCGTGAAAATCTTGCCTCGGTTTTGAAACATTCTTCATTGGTGCTCCGCTCCTATTAGTAGTAGCGTGATGATAAATAACCTATAGATTTCCTCGATGAATGGACTATCCAACACTTAAATAATTTTTAAAATCGAACCAGCGGTTCCTGAGATTAGCGCGTTCAAACAAACAAACACACAAACTCTTCAGCTTTATTATTAGTATAGATTTTTTTCTTTAGAATAATGGTTGTAGTAGAATATAGAGATATGTGGGTTAGCTAGTCATTTCAAAGTATGTACAATTATAGCTAAGTTTCACCAGCCAAGGCAATCTGATACAAAACTTTAAAGTTTGCCATAAATAGATAGTTTCTTTGAGTACCGTTCTACTAATACAATGACTGTCAACGTCTCCTATATTTCAAGTCAAAAGATCAAAGTACCTACCTACTACAAAACACATAAAAAAACAGTAGTAAAATTTCTTAGATGGCGTAACTTTTCTAATTACGACATCAAGTAATTTAATTCTAATATTGTTTAACGTACCCACTCAAAAAGTATAAGCTTTAATATTGTACTTTCACCGAGCACTTAGTTAATAAGAACAAAAAAGTTCTCGATAATTTTTTGTTGTTCGTTTGCGTCTTATATTGCCCGTAGCGTGAAAATTTTCCCTCGTTTTTGAAACATTCTTCATTTGTGCTCTGCTCCTATTAGTAGTAGCATGATGATAGCCTTCCTCGATAAATGGACTATCCAACACCGAAAGAATTTTTCAAATCGGACCAGTGGTTCCTGAGATTAGCGCGTTCAAACAAACACACGAACTCTTCAGCTTTATTATTATATAGTATAGATTTATCGTAGGAAAGCCATACTTCAAAACAAAATGAACTAAAATCAATGTTGAATAGTGCTTACATTGCTTTTCACCCATTGAATAAAGTTATAGAAGGTTAATTAGAGGAGGGTATTCTGCAACTGGCTCCATTATCATGGTCATCAGAGAGGATACTGGTACTGGTCCAGTATTCTTCGTCCTTATTTTTTATGTAATAGGGGGCAAAGGAGCAGATGTATCGCCTAATAGTAAGCGATTACCGACGCCCATGAACACCCGTAACACCAGAAGCGTCAAGTTGGATTATGGGCATCCGGTATCCTCACTCACTCGGTGAAATACTATGCAGGCGCTGTTTGTCACCGGTTTTCCGTGTGGAGGCAGATTAAGAAATCGGAGTGTCACGAACGCTACTCATCCCGCTGGTTTCGTAAGAGCCGACTAAAGAAGCAAACTACACTTTACAAAATCACTGTAATCAGAAGGCAAACTTGTACCAATTCATATGTCCAGTGTGGTATATTAGGCTTAAACCTCTTATTGAAGGAGAGGCTCATGTCATGTGTCATAGACAATTAAAAGCTATGAATTGATTTATGGATTTATTTATTTAATGGTTTACCAGTAGTTATGTCACTAAAACATACGTAAATACAAAACAAAACACAGTAAAAGTCTTAATCTAAGTGCACAGCTCATGTAGGTAAACACTGCATGCATAAATTGTAATAGAATTAAGAAAAAAAAAAGAAAAGCACTTTATATTTACAGAGGTTGTCCAAAAAGCAAGAAAATATGTGTGGTGACTTCCACATACAACATAACCTACTAGAGCGCCATCTCCCGAAGATACACTGAACTACGAAGTAACGCACTGTACCTACAAACTGCACTACACGGAGTAACTACAAATCCTGAATCGCGCAATAAATAGTTCTCGCGACGATTAGCATATATACAACATCCCAACATCAACTGTTGGGCAGTAGCCCGCCAGGCATGATCACCTCGCCTGGTCGGAGGATCCTCCCTTTGTGTTGGGTGGAACATGATACCCGTTCCCCCACAGTGGTGACCCCGACGTGATTGGAAGCAACCTTCAAGGAAGCAGATCAGCGCCACCTTCATGTTCACTCCCACAGCAAGTCTCAAGCCAGCCAGCAACCTCGGCCTCAACAGGGATACACCACACGCAGGACGCGACCGCTCCAGCCTGGTCACCCCTACGGCCTCAACAACGTCTAGGCACAGCACACTGCACCTACGGTCCATGTAAGCAGAGCATCTCTCTCCCGTCTACGCAGCAGCCAGCCACTACGCAGCAACCGCCCCGACTCACTGGGGACCTCACCGCAGCACCGCGCACCGCATGCGATCCCGACTCACTGGGATCAGCGGACTTCAGCCCCGACTCACTGGGACTAGCGGCATTCAGTTCCGACTCACTGGAACTTGCGGCACACAGTTCCGACTCACTGGAACTACTCTCTCCTGGCACTGGCAAGCTCCGCAACAAAGCACAGACAGCTGACTCAACATATATCGACCTCCAGTCTTGGAGGGGAGTGATGTGGTGACTTCCACATACAACATAACCTACTACAGTGCCATCTCCCGAAGATACACTGAACTACGAAGTAATGCACTGTACCTACAAACTGCACTACACGGAGTAACTACAAATCCTGAATCGCGCAATAAATAGTTCTCGCGCCGATTAGCATATATACAACATCCCAACATCAACTGTTGGGTAGTAGCCCGCCAGGCATGATCACCTAGCCTGGTCGGAGGATCCTCCCTTTGTGTTGGGTGGAACATGATATCCGTTCCCCCACATATGTGTACATACAAATTGTTGTCTATCCCTATCAGGGACATTAATTAGTTATTACATGGTCAATCGACAGTAAGAGCGCGGACCTGGTTCTTAAATTTCTGAAATGTATCAAATATATCTATCTGACTACTGTAGTTGTTATATATCTTACTAAGCCCTAAGATTACGATGGTTCTGGAAGGAAAAACTGAATAGGTAGCTACGTACCTGTAACTTTTGAGTTGTAGGTGTCCATGGGTGATAGTAACCGTGTACCACCAGGCTCGTTAAGCCCTCTATAGCATAAAAAAGTCAATACAGCAATATTTAAATCCACGATGTTTAATTTTGTTGGACTTCCATGAAATATCTTACCCCAAAAAGCCTGGACTCATTAAAAATGGCAGCTGTTTTAGATTGACACTATTAATTTTCGCCTCTGTCTACAATTTGTTAAAGTGAGGATTATTAACGAAAATCCTTTTCGCAACAGTCCAAAAGATGTCCAGATTTTATTGACTTTTATCTTTGATAAATAACTTCTCAGCTTGTTACTTATAAAACGTTCTAATTTCCTGTTTATATGATCATGTTCAAAGGATATTAACGGAGGCTTAAGGAGAATTCATTTCCAGTATTCTCCGTTAGATTTTGATTATATTACGAGTATAAAGTGTAGAAGAAATAGTTGGGCGATCGCATTGCAACTGTTTTAAATGTTTTGTTTTTATTTCAATTGAACAGTTCTCATTATACTGTGTCCTTCTGCGTTTCTTCTAATACGAGTATACACATGAGGGTCAGGTTCACCTATTTTTCATATAACATTATTCAACAGATAAAGGTAGCTGATATACTCATGTTGGTATGGCATAATGCCTCTATCCAAGCCTAGTAAAACCGAAATGTTCATACTACCGTGGGAGGTGAGGATACTGGAGGCCCATACCCCCACCCCCTCCATACCTCTTCCCATCCCAAGGTCGGCAATGCACTTGTGACGCCTTTGGTGTTGCGGGTGTCCATGGGAAGCGGTAATCGTTTACCGTCAGGCGATACGTCTGCTCGTTTGCCCCATATACGATAAATAAATGTGTAGTTTATCCAGCAAATAGTCTATTAGTGACTTCATCATCAAGCGACAACTGCAAGGTAAGCAGCTCAATGTGATATATTTCCGTACGCTATGTTGTCCATAAATCAGAGTTCACGATCCCAAAAGGTCTACTTTTTTGACAGAACTTTATTTTGTATCACGTATTAAAAATAAGATACCTACTAAGATTTCAATCGTATTGTGAACTTTTAATTTAGCAATCCATAGAAGTTACCTGATATATTCAAATGGAATACGATATATTGTAGCCGCCATTTGTACATGGTCAGTCATTTGATGTATTATTTTATATAAATTATTTATGTAATGTACAATAAAGATTATTCTATTCTATATTTTAATACCATTGGTATTACTTTACTTTTTAAATGTGGTAACATAACAAGAGTTAAGTACAGTCAGCAAAAATGCTAAGAGAGACTTCTTTAGAGTGTCATATTTTAGTAATAAGCTACATACGAAATACAAAAAAGATTTCCAAAATAAAAATGCTCTTTGACGCAAAAATGCTTCACAAATCGCCTTGATGAATATGAGGTGAAAGCTTTAGGATAAACAGCTGTGTGAAATTAACTGGAATTGATCGACAGTAAAGAAAACAAGTTGTTTTGTGAACTGAACCTAAATGACTGACAGTGGCAGTAAACATTATAATTGAGTCAAAGCGTTGAATAAATTTAATTTAAATGTTATGAAAGTAGACAGACCACCAAATGATAAGTTATTACCGTTGTCCATAAATAACTATAATTCAAGAGTCACATAAGTGTAAGAGACATATAGTAAGTGCTGAGGCGACTTCCACGTACACACATTAACCGTTGGGCAGTGGCCTGCCAGGCATGATCACCTCGTCTGGTCTGAGGATCCTCCTTTTGTATTGGAGAGACATAACACCCGTTCCTCCACAGTGAAGTACAAGCCTATAAGAGGCGTCGTTAAAAATTAGAAGAGATGATTAGATTTCGATAACCATACTCACTCGGAGAAAACCAATGACGAAATCATTTAATTTCGACATTTCGGGCAAATCGGTCCAAATGCGACGAAAGCAGTGAATCTGATAAAGCTCAGAATTGTTTGGGAGCATTTCAAATGTGATATGCTTCCGTATGCTACGTTGTTTAATAATATTTACAATCCTAGAAGACTTTAAACCGTGTTGCTAGTAGATTCGGCTGTGTGTATATGAGGCTGCAGGCTTTTTACTCTAATACTTTTTTTCTGAGTCACTTCGAGTTATTTTTATTTTTGCGTTTAGAATTAGAATTTGGAAACTCTTTTATTGAATATTCCAATAAGATAAAAATATGAAATAAATATAACATAGTGGCATAGGCAAGTTAAAGTAGAAACTAGCTATATACTAGCTAAACCATGGTTCTACCATGATTGATTATAATAAAGACTCTTTAAAACTTAATCGGATCGCTCGATTACGCAAGCACAGAAAAGGATCATGTTTTAATAAGATGATCCAAATATAACCACAGTTATATTAATTATCCTTAAATACCCAAATATTATTAACTAATGAATTTCAACCTACACGTTTATGAAGTATTAAAATCGTAATAAACAGAGTAATATTCTCATTAATATTGGAAATTAATGTTAGTCTCTTGTGTAAAGTACTTAAATCAACTAAATTCCTTCTAAGCTTACTCTTGCTAATATTTCATATTGCTATTTAAGTACCTATCTCTCTACAATTTCATGGAAAATTATTTTCTTAATACAGTAAGAAAGTTGAAGTATCAATTAGGTATGAAAATACTTAGATCAAGTACTCTATGCATAAAGTTCTATAAGTAGGTTTAAGTAAGTGTTTTGTAAGAGACTTCAAAAGGGGGAAGTTCTTGGTTTGACTATTTTCTTGTATAGGTGTATTGCTTTATACCTTAGCTACTTGTGTACCGATTACATATACTATTTTCTGAATCTTTATCTTCGCACAAAACTTCGGAATGAACTGTCGCCTGCGGAATTCTCGGACCAATACTACCTTCTAATCGTCAAGAAAAGAGCATACTCCTTCTTAAAAAGTCAGCAACGCTCTTGTGACGTCTCTGGTGTTTTGGATGCCTATAGACGGAGGTAATTGCTTAACATCAGGCATCCATCCACTAGTTAACGCCCTCTCCCATAAAAAAAAATACCAATAAAAATGTTTTACGCCTGTGAGAAGAGTAATACAAGTTGGATTACAGTTTATTTCAGAGGCACAATTGTGCCTTTGATACTTATGTAAAGCTAAGTACCTGAATAATCAAGCTTTGCTTGATATTCTATTTTTGTTAAATTTTCTAAAAAGAAAACTAGCTAGATAGATTTATCGCCACCGAAAATTTCATGAAAATCGTAAATGATAATAGTGGTTAGGTCTTGATCTTTTAATTAATGTATGTTATCTATACTAATATTATAAAGAGGAAAACTGAAAATTGTTTGTATGTTTGTTTGTAATGAATAGGCTCAAAAACTACTGGACCGATTTAAAAAATTCTTTCACCATTTGAAAGTTACATTACCCACGAGTAACATAGGCTATATTTTATTTTGGAAAAAATAGGGTTCCGTAAGATATTTGGGTTTTTCGGACACAAAGTGTAAAAAATCAACCAGATAAGTTACTTATTTTGTGTACGCTGCCTAAACGGTAAAAGATAGAACCATAAAATGTTCTAATTAATCGTAGATCTTATAAATATCTACAAAAAAGTCCCCGACACACTATACCTATCTATGTCGAGTGAGGCACAATAACCATTTTTTTATTTATAAATCTTGAATTTTGTTTGGACTACATTTAAACGCGTTTATTTTACTCATGCTATCAATCCTTATAAAAATAAATTATGTCATCACTAACTACAGTTTATGTAGATAATATTTGGTCTTTGAATGATAAAAATTGGACGTTTGGTTTTGAAGTTATGGCAAAATTAAAATACATATTACGATTTCTGCTGCACGGCCCGTTGCGAAGTGTTACTTTTGAGGGGAGGAGGGGAGTTTAGATCTATGAGTAAGGTACCCGCGCGGCTCAGACGAGAGGTCGGCTCCCTACGCAGCGGTTTTGCGTAAAGTCTAATAATTTTCGTGCGATTTTTTTTAGATTTCGTTCTTAAAACTACACATACGCAAAGATGAATTCGCGAAAATTCTTCTGAATCATGAAGTCCCACAATACTATACATAGACAAATAATAAATTCACTAGAAGGAGGCGTGGTGAAAGTGTAGTTGGACATCCGGAATTAAAATAGGCTATATATCATCACGCTACTACTAATAGGAGCGGAGCACCAATGAAGACTGTTTCAAAAACGGGGAAATTTTTACGCTACAGGCAATATAAGACGCAAACGAGGTTGCGTGGGTCAGCTAGTACTCTAATAAGAAGGCTTACGCTAACTTATTACACTTATTTAAAAAGCGCATACGCATTTTAAATACTTTCTACTAGCGCTTTCTACTGCACTAACTATTGTGGGTTCAAATCCCATATTAAACAACATTTTGTGTAATCCACCAATTGTTCTTTTGAATCCCAGATTCTGTTCTTTGTGTAAATTTCATGTAATTGTATGTTTGTAAAGTCCTTCGCGATACAGGATGTGTATTCCAAACGCGGGAGCGGTTTTTACATTAAAAAATATATATCCAGTACTTTTATAACATAACCAGTAAACAATACAGATCCTTTTGATAACCATCACATTACTGAATCATACCAATGATAAACATAATTTTGAATAATTTTCAGCTAAATCAAACCTGTGATTTGGTTCCAATAAGTCAAACCTGGGGTTCGTTGTATTTGTTTATCGACGAGATTTATCTGTAGATTAAAAATGATTTTTGGAAATGGATTTGTCTATTCGTTCTTTAAAATACGTGATTTATTCACAAAACATGTATTGTTTTTGTGAATAAATACTTATAATTATTGCCATTTTTTTTCATCCATAGTGCTTTCTTTTCGATCATTTTTCATTTCATTTCATTTTCATTGGAAATGTATATGACGATAATACAAATCTAAAATTTGCCAAAACCACTTATTAACTATTATACTTATAACTATTTGAATCTATATATTACTTTAGTAATTATAAAAACTTAAAATTAAAATATTTCTATATAGATTCAAATAGTTGTAAGTCAGTGTTATTCTAAGATTATTTTGAATGATTTAGAACTTGCATCGTGACATAACGTCAATTACGCTTCATTGAACGAATGCTTCCTTATTCTGTTTAGATAAGATTTTACGATCAATTGAAATAAATTTGAAATAGTGCTCTTTAAAAGAATGATACTGATCTTGATTGTGGTGGGATCAAATGATCGAGGTGTCCAACAGATACAAAATGCTTCTTTGTACCTACTTATATCAGTGATCGATATTTTCAAGTAGTTAGAATCGACTTAGTACTCAATTAACACATCGATATATTATTTTTACCCAACTATGGCGTAGCCAGAAGGAAGTTTAATTCTTTTGGCAGTCTATATAATATGTATGTTTGTATATTCCTTCAGATTGTTTTAATGAATATAGTATCAAAAGATTTGTAAAATAAAAAAAAATCTACTACTACTTTTTTATTCAAAAGGTTTTGGTGCCGTTATAATTTAAATTTGTTTGCTATCCTACTACTATTATAAAGGCGAAAGTTTGTAAGTATGGATGTATGTATGTATGGATGTTTGTTACTCTTTCACGTAAAAACTACTGAATGGATTTGAATGAAACTTTACCACAATATAGCTTATACATCAGAATAACACATAGGCTACTATTTATAAAGATATAGCTTCGCCTCGCGGCGTTGCCCGCAGTTATCATCGTACCGCAGGTAGCACCGCGGGGTTCAGCTAGTATAACATAGAAATGTCACAATTATCGAATAAATACCGAGAAAGTCAGCAAAGAGCGCAAATGCTAATAATGTATATATTTTTGTAATGTCCAAGTAACGCCCTTTTGCAATGATACCAAACACGGTATATTTATCTCAAATTTATTTTTATCACTGTACATTATGACCGCTAGAGGGCACCACATTAGAGTTAGTGATACGTCATATAGCCTATAACTAGCGAATGATCAAGACACTTCTAACGATACCTCATTTGTCTAGTGTTAATAATTAGTTGAAGAGCTATGAGGGAACGGATGAGCGTACATACTTAGCCTGTCAAACTCATAACCCTCCTTTGGCTTTGCCGTAATCGGGTAATTAATGGTCCGGGTGATACACAAAAATATTTACGAACTAAGAGGTTATAGCTTATAATGTTTTTCCTGTTAAAATTTGAAAATATACTTGTATATGTATATAATTATTTTAATGTTTCTTTGTTAAACACACAAGATTAATCCAATAAGCAGAATTCAAAACAAAAACAGTATAATGGAAATGATGTATTTTATAATTTTATGAATTTCAAATTATCAGCTTGCTTACCGAACACGTAAAGACTTTTCTTTTAAGAATAAAGATCATATTTGCTTAAACAATATCCTTACGCATCGCAATCACGTCAACCAATCGAACGTTTTATCTGTTTCTGAGATTGCATTCTTTGATGAGTTGATGCCGAGAAAGGACTTTAAACATAAATTTTAAATCAATAGTAATTATTCGAAGACACGCACGTTTGATTGTAATGTGATTGGTTTTGCTTTTTCCAGCTCACTAATTCATTGTTTATGCAGCAAACATGACTGTGTATTTTCTGTTTTATGCCAAATTACTTTTGAAAGACGATTTTTTCAATTAATCTGATGACACACACGTACACACACACTTAGAGTACTATAATCCTAATGTCAGTGGGTACTCCAAATAAAAATAAAAAGCCAATACCAGTATACTGGCAATCTATTAATTCTATGACAAATCATAAGCTGGGAATTCCAAACCATCCATTTTTGAATTGTAGAATCCTAGAAATAATATAAATTTAGGGAGATCGTTTTTTGTTTTTTCGAAAGACGGTCCCCATTTCATGTCATCCACATTTTATATATTTTTTAACATTAATTTCATCACGACGAAGACTCTGAGACTTATAATTGAAAACTATTAATACTTGACATTAGCAGAAATAGCTGATCTGAGTTATCCGGCTAGTTGCCATTTCATCAAAAGAAGAATAGAAATTTAGCTGAACTAATAGAATATATTATATTTTACCGCACGAAGTACGTGATAAGATTTTTTTATTAAAAGTAAGCCATTAATATATTCTCATAAATAAAATGATTTCGTATCATCTACACTGCAATGCCATGGCAACCAAGGCGTGCAAGACATTCATACGACCGAATATGACTGGTGTTCAATTTCCATCAGACTGCTCCTCTGTGGTGTAATAAAAAGGTAAAACTTATGACTTGACAATGAATTACATACGGGTCTACTGACATTGTGATATGGGAGATCGATTAACATATTACAACAAAGTTTCATTACATCACGTATTTTACAACTGCAATAAAATCGAAAAACAAGGAGTTCTTGTTCACGGATCCTACGGCTTATGTCAGAGCTCTCCCAATGGAATGCCACATTTCTTAGTTTATGTGATCGAGATAAAAGCTTTTACATTGTGTTGTTGAAATAAAAGGATAAATTGACTAATTTATTAAGAGAAGGCCTTGTAAATTGAACAAAGTGCGATTGTATTGAAGTATAAAGGCCCAAAAACAATACTTAACACTAAGAATTCTGTTTAAGGGGCGCAAGGGAGTACTGCATCAATTAAATTGACTGAAATTTGTTGGTATTTCGTAGGTGTTTACTGTAGTAAGAAGTTTAGCGTTAGTAAACGTGCCTTTGGCTAGCTATTCACGACAATGTCTGTGACGTTTTAATCACAATTTAGCTGCCGTCTATGTGGTCATAACGGACTCCAAGGCGGCCATCAAAACTGCAATATTAATTTGACTATTAATGACTTTGATAGAAATATTTTTTAATAAATATTATTTTGAACACTCTCAGTATGATTAAAATTTGAAATCGGTAGATATTAAATCAAGAGATAAAACCGATATCAAGCAACAGACTTTAATAAAAAATACATTACATTTGTACCTTTAAAGTGTAAAACTACACAAAGACACTTTTGGAAAGCGTAATAATCCATCACTGCTGGGATTAGACCTCCCCAAGGTGGAAGACCTTGACAAAACCAGTCTAAAAATATTATATAAATATGCAGTAACATAAATGAATATTGAAATATTCATATGGTTTTTGCATTAACTACTAAACCACCAATTTTCATCTAAATCAGTAAACTCAACAACTAACAGAAAAAAAGAAAGAAATAACAGACAGATGGACAGGTACACTCTCGCATTTATAATATTAAATTATCGTTGTTAAATGATTACAGTGTTTAACATTGCTTTGTAGTAATCCAATAAATATAGTTTTATATCTTTTACAATTTTCGATAAAATTGCGATTAAAGGATGCCATCAATAAAATCATTTAACAAAAAAAGAAGAGTACAGCATACATACAAATGTTTTAAATTGGTGCACATAATTAAAGATCAGTAAAGAAATTATTGCAAGATTTTTTTCTACCATCGCTGTTGAAATTCTTGAAATTAGTTTCTCAATTGAAATTTTTAAATTCCCAATTCATATACTAACTCCCAAGTTACAGGAATACCTAGTTTGGGAGTTAGGGTTATTCTAATTGTGTGATCTTTACCTTGAACCTTGTAATCTTTAACGCTAAAGAAATTGTAAAAGATTATTTGTAACAATAAAGATTATTATTATTATACAGGTTTTTGCTTATTTTTCTTTTAAATATGTCTTTTGTTGGTTTGCCTTAGGAAGAATAATTAACATCACGCTTATAACAATGAAGAGACCTATTGTACAAGCGAGGTTTCGGCAAGTATGAGTTTATATGCAGTATATTAAATTTCATAGTCACCCAATTTATCAAGATAAACGCGGCTAAACATTTAAGTGTATTGATTTATCAGTATTAAACATTGCGTCCATCAGTTCCATGGATTTCGTTAATCTAAAGCGCTCTCCTTACACATGCTGTTATCTTTGTTTTACATTATTCGCACTTAAAAAAAAGCTTGTTGCATTGAAAATAATTGATTTGCCAATCAATTGGAACTAAAAGATATTTAGAATGTTTTAGAAAGTTATTTAATCTTCAGTAGATTTGGCACGTTGATGACGCGATGGTTTGTTTTCTAAAGAAAACAAACCATCGCGTCATTGAAAAGTCTTGTTACACAATAGTCTGTAAGCTTGAAAATTACATTTGTAGAGGCCACATCAAACAATGTGATTGTTGTCTTTATTAAGTATCATCTTCCCAGCCTTCCCAAGATAATATGGGATCGGCTATTAGTTCAACACACACACACACACAGGCCTTACCTGTTTTTTTTCATGGAGCAACTGGCATTGGAACTCCGCAACTCTGAGGGTAAAATGAATTCGAAAGTTGAACTAGTTATCAGTAGATTAAAGAGCAGTAACTTCTCAATAATACACCACATAATTCTCGATACACCACGACTACTTCCGCGTGGAAAAGTGATTTTGAGTAGCATTTATACAACCTTAAGTCCCCCCTTTCAACCCCTTAAAACCTTTTTTAGCTTTTGTTCTGTCTCAGACTTTAGACTATCAGTGCACCGAATTTCATTTAAATCGGTTCAGTAGTTTTGACGTGGAAGCGACAGACAGACAGAGTTACTTTCATATTTATATTAATATTATGGATTCTATAGATTTATATTGATGAGATGTCTTATTACCGGCCTCAACTTTGATCGGATATTCAATTTTATATCTGATGTAACCGTTTACGATCGGTTACGCGTATCACAATTTACGTACATTAAATATCTATTTTTATATTTTAATAATCTCCGCTGTCGATTTGGTTGGATGATTAATGATATCGATATAACTAGTTGCTGGTTCAAAAGTCTTGTGATAAGAAGTCATAGTTGCTTCAAGATTTATAAGAAAAATCATGAATAAGACGTGAATGAAATATATGAACAAGAATAAATTTGAAAAAATTTAACCCGATAAGCTTTTAGCTCACCCGGACAATACGAATCTATTGACATCCCATTTGATATGATATCAAAATTAGTTTAATAGTTTAGGCGCTACAGTGAAAAATAAAGACTGCCCAAGGTATTACCCGTCCTTTTGACTTTACCGAAAAGAAGATAATTTATTTGTTAAGTAAGTACATTTTAAGAACCTTATATGTCAGGTTTAATAAGATTTTTAAAGCAACAATTTAAAGACTTTAATGTGGAATATAAAAAAAGACGTAAATGAAATTTAAAAAAAAAACCCCAACTTCGTCAATATCTATCATCGTTATTAAATTCATGAAATAATTGTTAAGATAGAAACAAGGTATTTTAATTTTAATATTTAATTTTGGTTTTGAATAATATTAGTTGACAATGTTCACAAACGCTGTCGGAGGCATCTGCTCACTCCGAGATTTTATTGCTCTACCCAATCACCAACCAAATTATGAGAAATGAGCGTGTTATGCCTCCGACAGCGGTTGTGAACACTGGCAAATAAGATTATTCATAACCAAAATAAAATATTTAAATTGAAAATATGGTTTCTATCTTTTCCTCCTTCTTTCGCAGTCGGGTAATAACGATTCATCGTTATCTCGCGATATAACTAAATGTATATAATGTAATACGCGTAAGTATCTCCGTGGCAAATTTCATTAAAATCGGTGCAGCGGTTTAGCCGTGAAACCTGAAAAGACAGATATAGCTCAAAAGCTTAAAAGATCGAATTAATTAGTATGGATTAGTAATAGTAAATATAAGCTTCAAAGCAAGGCGAGGAGCTGCAATTATAAAGACAAGGAAAATGTTATGTCGAACCCTGACCAGCTTACCTAGCGGTAAGTTAATTACTTTATGGTTATAATTTATAATGGCCTGAAAATGCGCTGTCGTTATGATAAACATTAAAAATAACTTTCCTCTTAATAACATTATCATCTTGGTAATTTTATGTGATATTTTTTGTTAGTTGTTTTTTAATAGTTATTTGTTATACAAGAGTGCAAACTTGCTCTTTAACCGCGTGCATAATTTTGATGACTGAGAAAGCGAAGGATTCTAAGATTAAAAAAAATTGGATCCTGAGCGTCAGCGAGAGAAACAAAAGACCACGAGATGAAAAATCTTTGCATTCGAGTGCAACACGTAACTTTTCATCCCACCTCAGCGAGGAAATGACTAAATGCAAAAACGAGCAGACATATCGCCTGATGGTAAGCGATCACCGCCGCCCATGGACACCTGCAACACCATAGGCGTCACAAATGCGTTGCCGACCTTCGAGGGAAGGGGAAAGGGATGGGAGAGGGGTTGGGGTATAGGCCTCCGGTATCCTCACTCACTCGGTGAAACACAGTGCAAGCACTATTTCACACCGGTTTTCTGTGAGGAGTAAGAGTCTATTTTTATGGAGTCGCCTGATGGTAAGCGATCACCGCCGCCCATGGACACCTGCAACACCATAGGCGTCACAAGTTCGTTGCCGACCTTTTAAGAAGGACCGACCTTACTATGCTTCTATTTCTACTTAGTAAGATACTGATTTATCGGTGCAGCCATTTATTACTTTCGCTGGCTTGGCCACATCGAAAGAATGGGTGAGGATCGAGCCGTCAAAAGAGCATACCTTGGGCAGCCCATCGGGCGGCAGCCGGTGGGACGACCCAGATACCGCTGGAAAGATGAGGTTGCCAGATGGAAGAGATGAAAGTATCCGATTGGTCTGAGATAGCACAGAATAGGAAAGAATGGCGCATTCTACTGCCGGAAGTCAAGACACACTTTGGGTCACTGAGCCAGCGAAGTAAGTAAGTAAGCCATTTATTATGTAAAATTCCTGGATGTGCATGGTTGTGGACGGTATTTTTTTTTTTGCAATGTATCCTAGCAAGATCGATTTACAGCACCCGAAATGCCCCGCATACTACATTTCATGAAAATCGTTGGTGCCGTGTCCTTGGACACGGCACCAACGATTTTTTCCGTTGTAACGTAACGAGTTGGTTCCTGGATCTTGATCCAGGTTGTATATATACAAGAATTGGTCGTAATAAAGTCTCATATCGCCAAAAGAACGTTGTAATGATTACTTTTTACCATTTTAAAAAAAAAATATTAAACTCTTTTCGTCTATTCAGCAGTTGCCATTTAGGTTTTATTTTTTATTTCTATTTAAATTATATTTACAAAATCAGTATAAATTAAAAAGTACAGGACAAAAAACAATTGAATTATAAACGTGCTAATAATTCAATATCGTGTTCAATACTTACATTAGGTTTTAAAAATGTGACCTCATGAAATTTGGACCCGCTCAGTGACACAAGTTCACACGTGACGTGACGTAATTTATGGATAACCTCTTATATAACAAAAACATTTATTTAATCAATAGTAAGATTTTTTAAAAGCTAAAAATAACTGTAATCGGCGAGAACGTTATCGGAATATTATTTAAATTGTTTTCATATACTTGATATTTACGAGTCGTTTATCATTTTAAAGTCATGTCAAAACTGTATACCTATATGAATCACGATTGATGTAAAAGTGATGTATTTACATCTAAAAATATAAAACAAAGACGAGTTAATTCTACCTCAAGAACGGCTGGACTGTTTTTTATGATGCTTTATATTTAAAATTTGTCTCCACTTCAAATTACAGACTAACTGAGAACTAAAAAATATTAGAATGTTTAAAAATACGATTTTTTTACTATAAAACCAGATGAAGCGCTCAGCTGTGACTCAAAGAAATACACTTAGTATAGGACTTCCAAAAGCCAGGTTGAGTGATGAACGACGTAAGAGGCCGGCAGGAGCAAGATTTAAGAAGTCGAGGATCAAATGATAGTGGCTTGCATTAGGTAGAATTACTTCGAGGACGAGGTGAACAGGAGCATTCAGCTGGGTTGGGCAGCGTTTGGGAAGAAGGCTATGCTCGGCGTTTCTCTAAGGGATCGCATCAGGAATGAGGTGCTCTAGCAGATAACCAATGTCATCTACATAGTCCGTTAGATTAGCAGGCTGAAATGGCAGTGGGTTGGCCATATTAGCCGCAAAACTGATAGCCGTTGTGGTAAACGGGTTCTTGAGTGGAGAACGCAAATGCAGTGTAGGGCCCGGTAAAGTAATGATCTGCGCAAGACGGCTGGCAGGAGCTGGGTGCGAGAAGCCGAGGATCGAACCAAGTGGCGTGCATTTGGAGACGCCTATGTCCACCAGTAGACCGTGATAGGTTGATGATGATGATGTCCAATAGTGGATTTCAATAAACTGATAATGACGTAGAAAAAAGAAACGAAAATACTAGAAACAAATTATGTTACTTATTAAATTGTCCATTTCTAAGAAGTAATCAAACTGCGCGAAAATTAAATGATCATGTACGAGTCGATGGCTCTGCGACTCATTTTAATTAGACAAAGACAATTAGTTTCTAAGAGTGATGTGACTTCAGTTAATTATGATAATTGGGATTCATTACTCTTGGCGTGGAAAAAAAATGGTATTTTAGCAGTGTTCAAGATAACATTTAAATCTTTTGTTAGTCAGCAAACTAATGAACTGAAGCGCAGCTACTTTACTTTGTATTCTTTATGGTATAGTAGACAATGGTTAAGTGCCCACTCAAGAATTACTGGTGCATTGCAGACCATTAAAGAGGGAGAGAGGGTTTGGCGCAGGTTACTTCACTTACTCGGCAAAAAGAAATGAAAAAATTGGCCAATTTGTCGACCTGCCAGATTTTGTACTAGATGACTACTACAGACAGACTAGTCCGCCTGATGGAAAGTATGAGTAGATTAAATTCAAAAGAGGTGGTTCTCATGGCGAATGCAGACAATGTAGTCGACGCTATAGTGGCTTAATGAGTGCTTTTGCTTAAAGGACCCGGGATCATAGCGGGCAGGAAACGCGTGCGCTGGAAGTGAATTCCAGGTTTTAAACAATTGTCACAGAGTGAAAGAGCATGGTTGTCTCACGAGAAATTCTCACTCCATTTCAAAAAAAATATATAACAAAGATGGTGATGATATGTCGATACATTATTTTTATTTATCCCTAACAGACATTTTCGACTAAGAAAACCTCTAATACTATAAGTAAATAAGCCACTTATAGTCTGGCCACTAAGGGAATGCGTTTCTGACAGGTCGTGATCCAATGGGCGATGTAACTTTGAACTGGCGTACAATTTATGGCAAAATTTTAAATATCTTTTGTTAACCTTAATAATGAGTAATAACATTAAAAATTGAATAATCATGCCAATGTACAATAAACGTTTTATTTTGGGCTAAAGTTATTAACAATTAATTAATTAATTAATTTAAGAACAATAATTTTTAAAAGTCTAACGACGTCAAACTGCGCTATTTCAAGGTTATGTCAACAGTTTGTTTTTGTAGTGATGAGACAAAATAATAGGTAATTGTAACTGAGTATATTTGTAATCGTAATATATTCTGTCGGTCGATATATTGTTAAATAAAACGTTCTAATTTAATAATACATAATTTTATTTATTTATCTTTATTGAATACACAAAAAAACACAAACAAGATGAGTTACAAAGTATGTAAGGATGTCGTACAGTCGAATGTTGTCACCATTTCAGAGAAATGTGCCGAAATGATTTGGGCATTTATACGAACGACATTAAAGTTCCTGGGGACATCGGAGAAATTATTCGAGAGTGTGTATAATGTACTTAATACATACTTATTTAATATAGTTTATAATATGATATAGGTACGACCAAACCAACTTAAGAAAATAATTGTCGTGATATCAGTCAGCTGAATTAATCGGTAAAGGAGCACGTCTCATAATATGCCACGCTGGTTGTACGAAGTATGGTTTTGCGGAAAATGGTTTATTAGCATTTGAGTCAAAAACTACTACTGACTACCACGAAGAAATGTATGTGGCTATATTCAAGGAGTGGCTCCAGGATGTGTTGCTACCTGGCCTTCCAGAGCCTTCAATTATAATAATGGATAACGCCCCTTATCATTCGGTGCAAATAAATAAAGCACCTACTCAAGCAAATAGAAAAGAGGAATTGGTGGCTTGGCTGCAAAGAAGTGGCATTGACGCAAATATGTCAATGCTAAAAGCTGAGCTGATGAAATTAGTCAACGACCATAAGCTAACAAATATTCGATACGAAATAGATGAGCTGGCTCTGGAGTACGGTCATCGCGTTCTCCGAATTCCTCCATATCACTGCCAGTACAATGCCATAGAGCTAATCTGGGCTCAAATTAAAGGTTATGCAGCCCGCCATAATACTTCTCCACCATATGGCATAAAAAAGATGAAAATGCTTTTAAAAGAAGCATGCGAAAAAGTCACAAGAGATGACTGGATGAAGGTGGTTGAAAAAACTAAAAAATGATATTTGATGACTTTGACCGCGATATTCGTATAGACACTATGATTGATAATAACGTGATAATACATGTTGGTGAAGATGACAGCGAGTCCTCAAGTAAATCGGAGTCGGATTAAATTTTGATTTGACATTATTGAAATCTTAAAACTATTTATTTCATAATATATATTTTCCAATAAATACAGTATTTTTATTTTCTTTCCCTTGGTTTCATTCAGAAATTACGATTAAATTTAATTCATCCATCAACAATTTTGTTAATATTGTGTATGAAATATAAAATATATATAAATTGAATAATTATGCATAATGAATGCTATAAATACTGTTACCAAATATTATTAATGATATTCATGGTACATCACTACTCATGACGAATTTACAAGTGTCAGAAACGCATTCTCTGAGTGGCCGGACTGTAATGCTGCCGTCAAAAGGAAAATAAGAAAGAGGACGTACATAGTGTTTGAATATAAAAAAATTAATACCAGGAAAAAGATATTAAAAAAATCCGCAAAGAAACAAGAAAGAATTTCGCAGATGATTTAATTTAAAAAAATCTGCTCAATAAAGTAAAGTTATTGTAGATCATAAGGAAACCAACTTTTATATTATTTGATTTAATGATCCAGAAACTGTATACTTGATTGCGTGATTTTATGGGTTTTGAAACATCTGTTAATGAAAGATCTCTCCAGAAATAGATGAATGCCTTATTGTGTCATAAACCTACTTATATCGACATTCTACTTACATTAATTCAGTCATATTAATTAAAGAGTTTTATATTTAGCCTATAAAACAGAAGATTTCATGCATTCTTAATTATATTTGTAGTCAGAACACTATACCTAGATTGTTCCTAATATTTATAGCCACAGAACAAATACAATCTCTTCTTTCATGAAACTATTTTGGATTGACGGAAAATGTCAACAAAGTAGATTCCTTTTCGAAAATCACTGGCCTCGTATGTGTAGATTTTTATATATATATTTAAAATTTATCTGTCACTCTTCTTTTGTTTGCAACAATTGACGTCTCGCGGCAAGCTATTCGTGCTTGGATTTTCCATGATTATAAACGAGGGATAAACTCAAGAAAATTTACAAGCTGCTTTTTGGGAGTCTGTTCCTGCGTTAGCAACAATTACTTATTGGTTTCGTGAGTTTAAACCTGCTCGAGAGACCTTAAACGATGACCCCAGACCAGGCCGACCACCAACTGCAGTAACACATGAAAATGTCATTAGGGTAAAGTGGCTATTTTGAGAGAATAGACATATTACATATCGAGATATACAGGCTGAACTAAACATTGGATCACAGACAGTTTCCGCCATCCTGCATGAACACCTTAAAGTTAGGAAGCTTGCTTCGCGATGGATACCTCATTCTCTCACCGATGAGCAAAAATGCCGTTGTGTGGTTGATTGGTGCAAATTTATGTCAAGAAATTTCGAAGGAGGAACTTTGCTAAACATGTTCACTTTCTTAGAACTGACAAATCATAGATATATAGCTACGATTCTCTCACGAAGCATCAATCCTCGCAAAGGGTTTTCAACGATTTCTCCACTAAAGGTGTTCGCGGTCGGAGCGTTACAAAAAAAATTATAGTGGTTTTTTTTTTCGACGCAGGGGACCAGTAGCAGTAATTCCACTAGAAGACCGTAGAATATTTACTAGTACATGATATAGCGAAGTTTCTCTACCTAAATCTTTCGGGGAGTTAGATAGTGAGCGCTCAAAGACCGGCGTCCGTGGAATTCTTTTTCACCAAAATGACGCGCTCACTCACACAGCTTCCGCCTCAGCATCCCATGGGTAGTACAGACGTGGACAAACAAATTATAATTTCCCGGTTTTCTTATATTTTTTTAATAAAACTTGGTTCTGACAATAGCAATCACATAAAAAAATAACTATCTAATTTGGTGCAGTCGATCGGAAGTTATGCGCGTTCATACATATCGGTGATTCATTTTTATTTATATAGATACATAAACAGTCATGTTTACCACAGTACCTACTACTCCGTCTAGTTATTCTTATGAACTTCTAAGAACGTATTTGAAATGTGTTGAAAGCATTTGATCACATCCATGGCAATAAAAAGAACATAAACGTATACTTATACATATAGGTTTATTAACTACAAAACAAATGTAAAGAGAATCTGACATACTCCACTGAATGGGACCGTTTAGTTTTGCCAAGTTTATTATGTCAAAGGAAGTAGGACAAAACGGATTTCTGATCGAATTTCGAAGTCGAATGATTAAGAAAACATAAATCAGTAAATAAGCACTTGTTTACTTTATTTTCAAACCTCATTCGTATTATTTTTTTTTGTTTTTTATTATAATTTGAGTATGTTTATCAACGTATGTAAATCGTGCCATAGGTTTTAAATTAATATCATAAAATTAAACATACAAATAAATTTTGATTAGCGGAATATATTAACAATCGATATTGTTTTAATATAAGTATATTTTGAATACAAAAAAGTACTTTTCTCTAATTGTGATGAATTGATTACGAAAACCCAAATTTAGGTGTGTGAAGCCAGTTTTCGATGTAGGTTAGATTGAGAACACGTAGAGATTTCGATTATGTAAATGAGAGATCACTCCACTACATTCAGATTAAAAAATATATGTGTTACTTATAATTTTTCAGATAAAACGTTTCAATATTTCTTTACTTCTTTCACTAAATTAAATTCTACAAATACACTAATCTAAATTCTGAGCGGCAATAACTAAAATTATTAGATTTATTTATTACCGCCCGGGATATAAAAAAAGATATTTTACTACCCTATTAGAATAGAAATACATTTATTTTATAGCGATAAAAGTTAACACTATCAATGTAGAAACATTGCAAAATACGACTTGGTATTTTTATTATTTTGTGTATCTAGTAAATTTGGAAATAATATTCCGTGATAGATAGACGAGTTGACAGAGAACACAATCGTATTGGTTCTATATGGATTACTTTTCTGTAAATTGGCATACTTTGAAGATATTACTCTGAGACGAAAGAAGCTCCTGAATTATTCTCTAAGTGGTAATTTTAACACAATAAAACACAATTTATAAAATTGCTTCAAATATTTACCCGCACCAGTAAACGTTAGCTTATGAACAGTGCATTTATATTAACAATTATGGTGCTTAAAGTAATCCATATTTTTTACTTCTTAATTTCGTTGGTTTATATAAACTCACCACAAAATGTCTGCCTGAAGACGAAAAGCACCACTAAAGAAAGGCCCACTAAAGCCAGAATACCATACCAGTAACACTGGGCAGGCATAAATAACACTTAAGTTGGCATGAAGTAACTTAGAAAAGATTTATGTCAAACATGTATTACAAGAAATAGTTTATTTTTCGCTATTTATTTAGTACACTTGTCAAATAACATTCGAAAAGTACGTATTTTCTTGAGAAATAACCATAAGAATGCAGTTCTAAGAATTAGAATAAAGTATTGATATTTGAAAACGGTTGCTGAATCTCTGAACTAAATTAAATATATTTCAAAATCGAACCCAAGTTGAAGAAGTAGGTTACCTTTTCGTATAACAATCAGGTTTTTGGTTCAAACATTTTACTACACTGTCAATTGCGAAAAAAATCTTGAACTCCATCGTTCTATTAGCAAATAGAACCTTACTTTAATAACATAATTATCGCACGATAATTTCATTTTAATAGTCTGTGATTACTACACTACGACATTAAACACGAGCTACACATTCCTAATACCAGACTAGAAAATAGCATAAGCTAACTTAAATGGGCTCTAGTAGGTATGCTTAAGTTTAAGTATGCAATGCAGTTTATAGTAAACCTTAATTTACCTGTTTAATGTCCCTATATATTTTAAAATAAACTAATCTTGTGCCCCAATAACAATGCTGCGCATGAAGTTGAAAATTACTCATTAATTATTTCTAGAGCAAAAAAAAGGTTTATACAAAACACGAGACACAAACAACGCTTGGAAATAAGGATATTGTAAATCATGGCACACGAATATATTGAGTCATACTCCTTTTTCTTGTATTCTATTAGATTGAGATGTTCATGGGAGTAATTTTTCAAATAATTCCGCAACTGTAACCGATCAACCTTTCGGCTTTATGGACTATGTCACAAGTGCGTTGCTGGCCTTTGGAGAATGAGGAGGGGGAGGGGGAAAGGGGTTAGGGTATGAACCTTCGGTACCCTAAATATTAAATACTTATCCTATATAGACTAAAATAATTAGTCTAAATAAAATAATCAAATGCTTTCTCATTTAGCTTTAAACGAGGTATTCTGACGTATGAATCCAGAAATGCCTCGATCATTTTAATGGTGTATTTGGCGATCACTTTTCGGTATATGTTTCTTTCTACTAATTGGACTAATATTATAAATGCGAAAGTTTATGAAGATAATTTTATGTTACTCTTTCGCACTATATCTACTCGTACTAAATTTACCTAATATAACATTTATATGAAAATAACACATCAGCTACTATTTAAAGAGATAGCCTATATACAAGTGGGCGGAACTGCGCGCAAAATTTAGTATTGTATAAAAAAATTGATATATTACTGTTATTATTAATTAAACAAAAAGTGGATAAAGGATATTTGATTTCAATTTCACCAAGATATTCTTTGAGTATTCTTAAAGTGAATACTATAAATCCTATCATTTTCATTGCCACTATCATTATTAACTGTTAAGAGTATCCTTTCGAAAAACTAAAATTAACATAATCCTAAGTAGGTACATTATTATACACAATTGTTTCTTTTTCACTTAGTGGTCATTTATGATTATTGCAAAAGCATGTTTCAAAATGTACCAATAATAATAAAAACTTGTTTCTTTATCTTCTGCGAACATTATTCTACATGTTTTTATCTATATCACCTTTGGTATTGCTCAAGCTTCTTATAAAATAATATCTTTGGGGAAAAAACAAAAATCCAAATGTTCACTTTTTCCTTAGAAACGATTTAAAACAATCTTCTAAAGTACCTCTTTGTATGTGAGAATAATACGAATGAAAAAATACTTTATTACAAATGCTATAAACAAATTAGTTTTAGTGTGGGAAAGTTAAAAGGAAAGGTTAAACACTGTAAGTATTGCTACTTTACTTAATTCTTTATACTAAGAGATATACTTTCGAGATGAAGTCTATTTTTTTGTTATCTACCTACATTCCTCTGTAGCTCGCGGCTACATAACACGATTAGCCGAACTCTTTTCTTGGCCAATGAGTCGTTTGATCAGATTTAGCGAGGGACCCACTGTGAAATTGTAAAATTCTAGAACGCCTAATTTTACATGCGTCAGCAAGTTAGATGCGACTTGTAAAAAAAAAGTAAAAACGTAAACCCAACTACGATAGAAAACGACGCTGAAAAAGTATGAAACAAGCTTGAATAGCCGTAGTCACACGTTAGACAGAAACGTACCATAACACTTTCTAACGCGTGACGACGGCTTAATTTTTACTTTTTTAATTTTACAAATCTTTTGATACCATATTCATAAAAAAAATCTGGTGGAATATACAAACATACATACATACATAGGCTGCCAAAAGTATTAAACTTTCTTCTGGCTACGCCGTAGTGTGGTAAAAAAAATTGAAATGTACAAGTAACGCCCTTTCCAATGATACCAAACACGACATATTTTTTTAAACTTATTTTTTAACGCAGTAATTTATGACCACCAGGGCGCCACATTAAATTCAGTGACACTTCATATAGCCTATAACCAGCGGACAATCAAGACGCTTCTAACGATATCCTAAATGTACAGTTTTTATTAGTAGTTGAGGAGCTATGATGTAACATATTAACAAACATAACCCTTCTTTGGCTTTGCCGTAGTCGGGTAAAAAATATAAATAAGCCAAGTAATAAGAGATTTTATGACTACACAATCATTAGATATGTATGTGCAAATAGAAAAAACGTTTTCATACAGCTACATCGATAAACTACCCACAGTTCGCGATGTAGAAATCTTTACCTTCACAGCTAAATCGAGGCGTAAATAAGCAAATAAAAAATTTCGTTGCGTAATAATATAATTCACTTTCCAAGAACAGGAACTCTAAAGAAAACACATGTTAAGAGTAACAGACGATAAAATTCTGTTTATATTCGTAGAAACACAGTATACGGAACCGGTCGTTCAGATATTAATTCTCACATTGTATTTTTATATCGAGCTACAAGGGCATGGGCTTAGACAGCCGAACCTGAGTGGATCGGGATAATCTCCTGAGGCTTAGGGTCACTCGTAAATAAAAGAAAATATACATTCTTATATTTTATATCAAAATTTTACTGCGAAGCCGTCGTTGTCACGTCAACTATGTACACTGTTTATTTTTCTGTGAGTAAGTTTTTAAAACTCTTCAAGCAGAACCCAGGGCAACACAATAGACAACGTGAATGACAACATTTATTCTGTAATAAAGCAACAAGTACACTTTTACAAGTTATAACTTATTTAAGCAGATGAATTCGACCTATCCTAACTAGGCTAGCCTTGAGAAGAAAGGACGAAACAAGTTCAGGGATCATCGTCTCTTTTAAAGTCAAAATTTGTGTTTAATTAGTTCTTAATATTTACGAATTCAACATTAACAAAGCATACAAGTGTAAAAATATTTAGTCATATCAATTGCACGTCTTATCACTAACAACCGTCTCTTCCAGCTAACCTCCGTGTGTAGTCGTGGAGGCTATTGGTAGAGCTTCATATTTTGCACCGCTCTATATCTTCACTGATCAAACTGATACCTGTCTTTCATTTACTATATTTTGTTAAATCATAATATGACGAGTATATATATTATGTGCAAACGTACTTTTTCCTTTGTCTATAAATAGAGTTATTTGAAAGTCGATCGGAAAATGAGATGAAATGAAAAATTAAACAATATATTTAAGCCGTTAACAGTTATATGAACATGTAAAGAAATATTTTAATTTAATTATATTTATGGCGACTGAACTACTGGAATTTTGTTCATTTGCAACTCATTCAAGTGTTCTTAGAGTGGACCTGATCATGAAGCTAATCTTAAGAGACTAGAAAATGAAATATGTTTTCTTGATTCGGCAACATTGTGACTTTACTTATTACTGACTTATTGTATATTGTAAAGTTACAGTTATATTAGTTTACTATTCATATTATTTATTTTAGTACTAGCTTTTTCCCGCGGGTTCGTACGCGTGTAAGTCAATTTTTAAGGGCATCTAACCTTTTGTCCTTCCTCAAGAATCAAATTATCTACATGACAAATTTCATTGAATGCAGTGGTTTAACCGTGGAAGCGTAACAGACAGACAGATGTACTTTCGTTTTTTTTTAATGCTAAAGTAGGTAATGAAGTTTAAGATACTGAGACTTAACTGAGACTTAATCGAGAGACATACCGTCGGAGAGCCACGCTTTAGCAAGAATGGGCCGGCTCGACCGGAGTGATACCACGGCCTCACAGAAAACCGGTGTGAAATAGTGCATGCGCTGTGTTTCACCGAGTGAGTGAGGATACCGGAGGCCCATACCCCAACCCCTCCCCCATCCCTCTCCCCCATCTCTCTCCCATCTCTCTCCCCATCCTCCAAAGGTCGGCAACGCACTTGTGACGCCTCTAGTGTTGCGGGTGTCCATGAGCGGCGATAATTGCTTACCATCAGGTGATACGTCTGTTCGCTTGCCCACTATACAATAATAATAACAACTATGTTTATGATAAATAACGCCTTTACTTGGAACTTCGCCTCGTTCAGGCTACACTCGTATGGACAGAAGTTAGGTGCTCATTTTGATACCGCAGATTATCTAGCACAAAATTTAAGGTGTCGACATACTAAGGTACACTTTAATAACGTGTGCCGGATTATATAACCAGTACTAAACCTAAAGTGTGCCTACAACGATCATCTCAACATACCTTTAAAGTTATTTTATCAACACTTACGAACAACACGTCATTCAGGGCTTTCATATGCATACATTCATAAAATCTGCAGACAAGCATACAATGGCTAACATGTTCGTTTGCGTATGAACCAGAGACGAACTAGACAACTTTTAGCGGATAATGATAGATACCGGATATCCGACAATCCTTCAGTGGGATATCTATAAATCCGGCCGTTAGGATATACAAATATCTGTCCAAGGCTTGCCGATTGTACCGGTTTAGTGTAGTAATCAAATATTTATCACATATCAGTAAAAACTAAACATTGAAGCGCTGTCAACGCACGCAGTTTTCTTGTTGCTGACAGATTTGATCTTCTGAGAGATTTTTTTTCAAATTCAGATAAACAGAGTCAAATAAATCTCACGGGACTTTTAATGCGAATAAGTCGTGATTATGATGCTTAGGTACTATTTTTATTATAATACTTAATGCCCCACAATCTAAGATAATACATATAGGATGTAAAAAGACTATGTAATATAATAACGACTGCACGGTTGGCCGAGTGGTGTCAGCGGTCGCCATGCCGCTTGCTACTGCGCCAAGTGTCGTGGGTTCAAATCCCACGCGGTACCTACAACACTTTGTGTGATCCACGAATTGTTGTCCCGAGTCTGGATGTTCTTTGTGTCCGTTTCATGTATGTTTGTAAAGTCCCCCACGACACAGGATGTTTAATCCTAATGTGGGAGTTGTCTTTTTAAAAAAGAAAAAAAAAATATATACGAGTATATGTATATAATCTGAATGTTAGCAGCGGTTCCAAAGATGTTCATAAAAATTAATAGGCAAGGGTTTTGGGGGCGATAAATCGATTTATTTTGACAAAGCTTGGTCATCCACGTACTACTATAAAAGTGTACTTTGTAGCAGCTTGTCTAAATGGTCCTAACTTAATTATGTATGTAAAGAAAAGCAAAACCGTCAGTTTTCTACTACTGTAAAGAAATCAACATGTTTAATCTTAGCGCAGTACAAAACCAATATTCATTTTTACCTAACTCGAATATCCAGATTTAACTAACTATTTCGTTAATCGGGCCGATCAGGTAAAAATTAGAGAAAGATAAAAACCTTCAAGAATATGGTAGAAAATATTGTCGGCTTATGATTATGAAAATATGTTTATTTTAGTTCGAAAATCTTATCATTAAATTAGAGTTCAGCAACATACGTCGATATAACGGTATCGTGAAACAAAATAATATGTGCCTAAAATAATTAATTTTAGTTTCTACCGTGGGAGAGCCACGTTTCGGCATGCATGGGCCGGCTCGACCGGAGTGATACCACGGCCTCACAGAAAACCGTTGTGAAATAGCGCTTGCGCTGTGTTTCACTGAGTGAGTGAGAATACCGGAGGCCCATATCCCAACCCCTCCCCATTCCCCAAAGGCCGTCTCTCACCTGTGACGTCCCCGTTGTTGCGGTTGTCCATGGGTAATCGCTTACCATCAGGCGATACGTCTGCTCATTTGCCACTTACTCCATAAAAATAGACTCTTACTCCTCACAGAAAACCGGTGTGAAATAGTGCTTGCACTGTGTTTCACTGAGTGAGTGAGGATACCGGAAGCCTATACCCCAACCCCTCCTCCATCCCTCTCCCATCCCTCGAAGGTCGGCAACGCACTTGTGACGTCTTTGGTGTTGCGGGTGTCCATGGGCGGCGGTAATCGCTTACCGTCAGGTGATACGTCTGTTCGTTTGCCTACTATTCAATAAAAAAAAAAGAAAAATAAGATCTAATGTACAAATAAATCTTATTTCACTCCCACTTTCTATTTCTTATGTAAAATTGAAATTTCGATATGTATGAAATAAATTTCTAGCATACGATAAGAGTGCACATAAATTTAATAATGATGCTGCTATTTTTAAAATAACTACTTGTATTTTATTCCACAATATAATTATAATTGACCTATCCGGTTCCACCCTGTGGCATTATCAAAGATAACATGTTTCTTATGGATAACCCTACAGTTCAAAAACAATCAGGTAAATTTTAATTAAACAGTAAAATAAAATTACAAGTGAGCTTTATCAAGATTTTAAAAAGTTAAAGCAAGTGCCGACAACAGAGCGTATATCAAATCCTCTCTTGCTTTTAAACCAAAATTATAATCTTTTTTCTCATTCATCTTGTTGATATATAATTAAAAAACTGTATTGGAAAACATAACCAGAAGCACTTCATCCATTAAAAGTGATTTGAATGAATTATACACGTATATCTAAAATAGCGCCCTGGGGCTTTGCCGTTTTGCGGCCAACAGCGCCTCTTAACTGATAGAGTTATTTACAAACAACTGTAGTTTATAATCGAATACATAATCTTATATCGATTAAGATATCCATCAAATTTAAAAAACAGTTAACCTACTTGATAGCTGAATGGTTTATCAACTGTCTTCTTATTATGGCATGTCTAATTTGATTTTTACTAGAAGTCCAGTTTCTTGCAGTTTGTACGATTGTTATAAATTGGTAATTTCCATATCAGTATTAGACAAAACTATCCAAACGAAGTTTACGCAACTATCCAATCAGTTCAAATTCTAAAGTAATGTGTTAAATATGTAACTGTCTACGAATTTCGAGAAAATGAAGAGGGTTCAAAACAATAGAGTTAGATTATGTAGTTGTTATGAGAGCAATAAAATCAAAGAAGTAGGTATGCGTGCTGTCACTAGACCTATTTTTAAAAGCACAAACTGTTAGACTTTTGCCAGTTAGACTTCGCTTCCACCACTTACCTACGATGGTATGGTTATCCCATACTGTGAAAATGTGAAGGACCTCGGATTGTACATCGATACAACACTCAGCTGGCAAAAACAAGTTGCATCTGTGTGCCAGAAAGTCACGGGCTCGTTACGAACTCTCTATAGGCTTAAAAACTTTCTGCCAATGAAAACTAAGGTAATGCTTGTCCAGACCCTAATATTCCCAATAATCGACTATGGTGACGTGTGCTACTTTGACCTGAATGCAGATCTGCTCAATAAGCTCGACCGTCTTCTCAACAATTGCATTCGATTCGTTTTCAACTTACGGAAATATGATCACGTGTCCGAGTATCGGTCTTATTTGAAGTGGCTTCCAATTCGCCAACGTAGACATATACGGGCATTAACTACCCTTTATTCTTTACTCTTCTCTTCAAGCTCTCCTTCCTACCTAACTACTCAATTTCATTATCTAGGTTCAAACCACGATAGGAACCTTAGGTCTTCCAACAACTTGCTTCTACAATGTCCCTCTCACCGCTCTGATTTTTTACACTCAACCTTCTTCATACAAGCTGTCCTACTATGGAACGAGCTCCCTCTCACGATCAGGATGGCTAAAACTAAACAAAATTTTAAACACTTGTTGCAGAGACATTTCTTGAGCACACTATCGGATCCACGCTGATTTCATCATACTCTCTCCCCTTTTAGAATTTATATTATGTATGTATTATATGTTTGTGTGTATACATGTATATATATATATATTAGTACCTATGTATGTATAAGTATTTAATACGTATATGTTATGTGTATCTATATAAATTATTACTAATTATTGTTTAATTTATTATTCTTAATCTTGTTGATTTCTCGATGAGAAATTTATTATTAATTGGTGAATTCCTTGTTGAGAAGTCGGTATAAATTTTTAGTTTGTGCATCTACCTTGTTTGGCTCTGCATCGCCCTAAGGTCGACTGGTAGAAAATGCCTACGGCATTAAGTTCACCTTTGTTACTATAATGTGCATAAAGTATAAATAAAAAAAAATAAAAAAAAAAAAATACAAAAGTTCAATAAATGATAAGGTAGATGGTACATAATATACATTAATGGTAGATATATTTAGTCACATAATATTAATTTCCTCTTAAAATTTATTTCAAGTAGCCTTTGCAAAAAAAAATGAAATTAAAGATTTTTGCACTAGACTTGCTGATTGAGCTTCCTTAACATAGATTTCAATGATTTTAATCAATGGATTGTAAAGACAACATTACTTTTGTAGATAAATAAAATAGGTAATCATTTATAAACATGGCTGTGTCAAAGTGGGATATTCTTAACTTTAACTATTGTATTATGAATTGTTACTGTAGTTTGGACAAAACATCGACGAATTTTTTTCGTCGCTCGACGCTTTTCAATAATATCATTCTACCAGTTATTATAACGTACCTACCACTCTATCGATACCATGATGACGTGGTTATGACGAACTCAAACTATCTAAATCCATACGGTCTACGTCACAATAGTATATAATCGAGAGCTATGGTATGCTTTAGAAGATTACCAGTCCATTATCCCTACAGACCTACACCACTTTATATGGACGTCAAGTAACACTACTCTTAAGTTTGCGCTCATTGGTCAAAGTAGTATGAACGACATGAGATACACCATACAAATTATTTTTAACTTTTTTGTTAAGACTGATATTTGTTGATTTTTAATATAACTGTTGTTTTATTAGTCACGCGTCGATAAACAAATAGTATAGTATATATTTCTGAAATAACTCAAACAAATATTTGATACTGGGTACAAATAATGACATGTATTTTTGGCCGATAATGGTCTTCGATAGCGTTTTTAAAATTGTTTCAGTACAATAATACCAAGGTGTATTTAAATAAATACTATATAAATACAGCAATAAAAATTACTGATATGATCAAAAGCTCTACAAATATTTTGATTGTCCATAGCCACCATAGATTCGGTAGGTAGGTAATTATCATTTTGGTATTGGCTTTAAACATGGTATATTTTTCAAATTGATACTAATATTATGTGCTCGAAACTTACTCTGTCAATTACGCCTTCACGGCTAAACTACTGCATTGATTTCAATGAAATTTGGCAGTATAGTTTAAATCTAATTCATTTATTCAAATAAGATACTAAGTGACATGATTTATGAACGTTAAATTGAGGCTACAGTTAAAAATCATAGATAGATATACTGAATTATCAAGGTAAGTTAGGTTAATTAGTAACTTAATATTGCATAAAGTTTTAATATAATCATTTTATTTATTTAATAGGTTTAGAATAATCATTCATTAATTTAAATTTACAGGTTCAAAATAATTAAATTATTGATTTAAATTTATAGTTTCGAGATTAATAATATTTTTCACAAATGTATAACAATACAAAATTTATATTGTTTTTGCTAAACGGGTTTCACGACGGCACGGACCTCTGATTATAATTTTTTTTGGTGAATAATAAAAATATATGTTCTTACTCATTTGCATGGAGGCAAGAAAAAAACTTGAGAGGTGTCAAGGGACACCCGGATGGAACGAAGTTCGAAATAGAAAGACGAATCGAAAATATCTGTGTGTGTCGTCGTCGTGTCGTGACAACAAATTGTGTCGTGACAACAAATTGTGTCGTGTCAACAAATTGTGTCGTGACAATTTTTCCGTCTAGCCCCCTTACACAACGCGCCATAAGGAACTTCGTTCCAAAAATTTAAATGCACGGATGTGTTTTGTTTTTTTTTAAGATTTTGTAAGTTTACTTGATACATAATACCGTCGAATATATAGTAAGTATCTACCACTTGAATCCAGTGACTATAATAATATGTATATGTACGATTTTATTTAAAAATAATAGAAACCTTTAACTATATTAATCGACCTAAGATAATACATTTCCGCTGTTTACAATTAAGGCTTGCTTTTATTTTGCTGGAATGTGACACTTCAAAGGAAATTTCAACATCTTTAGAAACAATTTTTTAATCTTCATTACCTGTATTGTAAATTTCGAGGAAGCTATAACATTACAAACGAACTTGGAAACTATACCAAGAATATGCCAAAGAGAAATTAAGTTATTGCTTCGAAACTTCGCAAACAACTTTGTAAGTCTCGTTACCAAGTAGGTATTAAAACATATAATAAATAAATCGATAAAATAAACAAGAGTAAACGTATGGTAAACACATTGTTAGTTATTATCTCTCAAATAAACACAGGTTTTTATGTGCTCTCAAAACGGTTCGTTTATTTAAAAATAACCTTTTTTGATGTTTATTACTTTGTAATGATGCGAAATTGTCGATCTTACTTATTTTACGATTTTTTAATAACCGTAATTTAAAACGATTTATTATTTGAATTTATGTATTTCGGAATGAATTAATAAATGGTTGGTATAATTTTTATAAAGTGTCCACATCAATTTCCATTCCAGTGTAAGATATGTAAATAATAATATTTTGTAAGTAACTTCGTTTAATAACATTATAAAAGCTTACCTTAGCGGCTTTTCTCCACAACTTGTTTCGTAAAAAAACCAAAACTCACATAAAAAAAGTCCAAAAGATTATTCGCAAACCCACTTTTAAAAGATAAAAAGTTCATATAAATTTTTTTAAACCAAAAACATTTAACTTATTATTTAAGTCACATCGCTTTTATATCGTAACAAATTTTATTTATTTTTTTGCAAGTTGCGTCGCGTGCGATCTACGATGTTTGCGTCGGGCGGCGGGTTGGCGCGTTCGGTCGCAACCACTGTGAGTCGACAAGTGAAATGAGCGAGGAACATTCCCGCTCCGTTACTTTATCAAACGCTGTCCCATCACAGTTTTCTGCAACACCCGTTACGTGTCAGTAAATTAAGAAACACTGGAAGATTACTCACTGTTAGATTGAAATTTGAGCGATATTTAAATAAAGAATTTTAACCGATTATTTTTGTTTGAACTCCTATGGAAGCGACATTTTATCCCAACGAAAAGAGGGTTTTCGAGTAAAGAATTTTCTTTGAAAATTCTCTCTTTTTAGACTAAAAGTGCAAATCTTTTGTTTGACTTTGCGGTTATTTTGACATCACAAGGTCTGAGCCGTGTTTAATCTTTATTAGTAGGTTTTAATTAAACAGAAGTTGCTTCAGACTTTATGCTCGTGTTTGTTTATTTCTATTTAATTCATGACTTCTCTCGCCGTGGAATTATATTTAAAACCTTTCAATCGTGTATTTTAAGATTTAGATCATACAAAGTCTTTAGTCACTTGAAAAACAATTACTGACCTTAAGAATGATACTATGTTCCAATGTACGATTGTTTTTTTTTATTTATTATGTTTATGTTTGGTTAATATTGGTCTAGCAGTGTAAGAGTATCAGCTCTTTTTCATTTTTAATGTATTATTACTCGATTAAGTGCTTCACGCGTGCCAGTATAATCGATAAATGACAATTAATTGATTACTTCGACCTAAAGCCGTGTATGGTTTTTTTTATTCATGATTATTTTAGGAATATCATAATCCGATTTTTATCGTTTCATTTCATCATGTCTGTCAGTAAAGCCATCGGAACTCAATATACGTAATATTCGATAAGACTCAAGAATGAAAAGGACGTTGGTGTATCAATTTTCTTCTTCTTTTGTCGAGATGGCAACCAGCTGTATCATCAATTTCTGACAAGGTCAAGTATTTTAAGTCTTAAATTCTAAAGTCTTTGAGTGTCTCGTCGTGATGATGTAATATGTAATAAATGATAAAAAAATATAATGAATTAATGATAAAAATATATAAAATGTGGATAAGATGAAATGAGGATCGGCATTCGAAAAACAAAAAACGATCCTTGTAAATACATTTTCCTAAATTACCAGATAGGCAAATCAAAGATATGTGAAACGTGATAGTGACAATTCTCATACATATACGTAATATTAAGATACTAGCTGACCCGGAAAACGTTCTTTCCATAAAAAAAAAAGAATTTAGGGGCGGATTACTCTTATCATTTTGAGGTTTGAAAAATAGACGTTGGCCGATTTTCAGACCTACCTAAAATGCTCACAATTTTTTTTTTAAAAACGGTCCCGCCGTTTTGGAGGAGTATGGTAACTAACATTTGCACTCACAAACTGAGGCATGAATGAATACATAAGATACATGAAAGTGGAATAGCAATGGGTTATCCTAGTATGGATGATAAGAAAGAAAGTTTAATTATTTTTTATGGAATAGGGGGCAAACGAGCAGCTGGATCGCCTGGTAACCAAAAACCGCCGCCTATGGACACCCGCAACACTAGAAGCATCACAAGTGAGTTGCAGGCATTTTTAAAAGTAGTACCTTTGTCCTAATATTCTTGATAGTTTGAAGGTCGTTTGGTCCGAGAATACCGCAAGCGAAAGATCATTTCACAGTTTTGTTGTGCGAGGCAGAAAGTTTCTAGAAAAGCGCACAGTTGTGGACTGCCAACTTTTTATGTAGTTTTACGGATATTAAGGACGACCAAAGAAAATATTCATGGATTGAAGTAATAAATCAAAATTTCTCCATTCTAAATTTTATTCAAATCGTAGCAGCGGTTTAGCCGTGAATGCATTAAAATATTATATTAAACGTATGGATTATACAGACATTGAGCCGATATTAGATAGGAGGTAATAATAAGTCGTTTTATATACTATTTGCTGATATTGCTTGATTAGTTCTCAGTGACTGTCTCATTTAATGAGATACAGCCATTTCCCTTGCGTATCGATTGATTGCGTCATTTCTAAAGCCGGGTTATTACTTGCTACTTAATGAAGATCGGGATGGCATGTTTGTTTTTGGTTGAAAGTCATAACAAAATACTACTGGTATCGGTTTGATCGCCTTAACATATACTTTTTATGCGCTTTTATTAGCTTCCCCGATATGTTTGTTTGGATCCCCAAGTAGCCAACGCCTGAGTGCCACCACTGCCAGGCCATAGACACGGCGCTCTACACGCTGGCAGAATGTTCGTGGTGAGGGGAGCCGAGGCGTGATCTCGTGGCGGCCATCGGGGTGGGTATTTTCTCACTCGGTAACATGATTACGGCCATGTTGCGTAGAGAGAGCGCGTGGAACTCCGCCGATTCTTTTTGCGAGAAAGTTATGCTTGCTAAGAACACGGCTGTGCGGGAACGGGAGAACTATCACGAAATGTGATATCAGACCCAAGAACAGACCAGGATTGCGCCCCGCATTTTGGGGACACCAACGGATAACATCAAGGATTCCACACGTTCGGGTTTCAGGGTTTTCCTTTCTAAGGTGAACCTGTTTCCTCGGCACGTAGTACCCGAGACGGTGTGCAATTTTAGTCGTTTCGAGTCCGACATGAGGTGGTATCCGAGGGGATTTCGGCAAGGGAAAAAAAGGTCAGTAGATCTCAATATGACTCCAGACTCTTCCATCTATTGTTTCCTCTATACAGTTTTTTATTCAAGACTTGGAGTATCCCATTCTATATCTCTACGGTTTGAAAGCCATGCTTGTGCACTAAGTATAGGCCGGATCAACTGGAGTGATAACCTTCACAGAACGCCAGTGTTAAATAAGTAATTTTTTTGTTGACTCTCGCCGAATGAAAGATTACCATAGACCGATCCCTTGACGTGAGGTGACAGCACAATGCCACCACTGCGCAGCCGACTTGGACTCCACCCAGCATACGCTAGAAGACTGCCCCGCGTCTGAATGCGAAATCCTAGTCGGCCAAATCAGACGAGATCTGCCCCCGCCAGCCACCATTGCTACCATGCTGGCGGGTGAGGAGGGCTGGAACGCTGTGGTCTCTTTCTGTTCTGTGAGGCAGTAATGCTCCAGAAAGAGATCGCTGAACGGGATCGTGAGAGTGCCGATCCCGAGCGTAGGCGACGTCGCCGGCGACACCAACCGCCGATAAGACCGCAAGCTGCCAGAGAGTGGGGACCTCTGGTAGCTGAATAATTGATGCTGTCAACATTAGGGGAGTGGCCTGACGCAGTTTTGCGGCAAGGCCACGCAATATAAAAATTGGGCCAACAGGCAGGGGAAGGCCCAGGCTAGCGTCTACAGACGCGTTGTCGTTCCTGGGCTAGACCTAAAATAACTTGTTCCGGGTCCTGCCCAGAGTAGGGCAATTGAGACCGGCTGCCGTGGTGGTTTTAGTGGACTCACCACATACCTGGCTTCTTAGTCCCCGGAAGAGTCGGAGGTCCGAAGGGATTTTCCACCTCGTCAAAAAAAAAAAGACCGATCCGTTAAATGATTCTCCAAAGTTTAACAAAACACAACGTATGTCCAACTGATTCCCTTCAAATAGTTTTAATTAACAAAGCCGTCTCACGCAATAGCGTAACACGTGCGAAATTTACGAACTTTTATAGGCAACTGTACATCATTTAATCCTTTTTACTTCAGCTACATTTGCTACAAAACCGCTGTTTGTAACTTCTAGAACTTTGTTATTACTTTCATTTTTATTCGTTAGGTAATAGCTACGTATTTAAGATTATGTATGTTTTATTTGCAGATTTGTGTATTATTACAAACTGTTGTTTTTTTCATGTCATTAGCTACTTAATGAATGTTTGTTTTCGTAATGTTTCTTATTTTCATAGTACACAAAATATTCCTCTAATTTTATTCTAAAAGTACAATTTTCTTAAGAATCTTAAATATAAAATTCTCGTGTCACAATGTTAGTTACCATACTCCTCCAAAACGGCTGGACCGATTTTCTTGAAATTTTGAGAGCATTTTAGGTAGGTCTGAGAATCGGCCAACGTCTATTTTTCATCCCCCTAATTTTTTTATTTTTATAATAATTTTTAATTTTAATATATTCCTTTTTATGACAAAGCAACATTTGTCGGGTCAGCTAGTAATGTATATATTTTAGGGAGCACCTTAGGCTGTCGGTTCCGTTTGCCATTTGAACATCTTTGGCAATCGTTATTGTTTGTGTCCTAAAAAGTACGATAAGAGTCTTTCGTAAATCATAATCAAGAAATGTGAAAAAAAAAATAATGATGGCAACTACTCAGAACTTGTACTAAATAGATTGATGGACGTAATTCTTGTTTAGACTTGTTTTGAAGTAGAGTGTGTACTTGATGATAACAAGATTTATTACCAGATACAAAAAACAAGTAAGTATGATTCACATTTTGATTGGTGATTCACATTCCAGTGAGAAAAAGTTGAATTAGAGAAACTGCCAACAGTTATTATATTCATTGATTGAATTATGTTTATACGTTACAAGTTTTTGCCCACGCGGCCACGGCTAAGACTGCGGATATTACAGTTACCGCAGTAAAGATTAGCCTATAGCCTATCCTTCCTTACGAACTAAACAATGGTTGCCTGTAAGAGATTGCCTCCGGGCGATAAGGCCGCCAATTGTACTTCTCTAATGTTAAGCTTACCTTGTAATGCAGCTGGTGTACAATAAAGTGATCTATTATATTATTATTCTTATAAAGTGTCTCCATTCCAAATTTCATTGAAATCAGACATACAGTTATTTTGTAATTTATTATATTACTAGCTGAACCCCGCGGTGCTACCTGCGGTACGACAATAACCGCGGGCAACGCCGCGAGGCGTAACTATATCTTTATAAATTTGTAGCCAATGCGTTATTCTGATATATAAGCTATATTATTGTAAAGTTTCATCAAAATCCATTCAGTAGTTTTTGCGTGAAAGAGCAACAAATGTACTCACTTACATACTCACAAACTTTCGCGTTGATAATGTAAGTAGGATAGTATGGATTGGCCCTTTTTTTTTTATTTATTCCAGAATGTGTTCAGTTTACCGACCATGTGTGACCCTATGCGGAAAGTCACTTCATCCCTTTGGTCAAAAATTTAGAATTGTGTATATATATTAATATCTATAGTAGCTAACCCACGCACCTTCTTCTGCCTCTCTTCTCAGTTATGCTCGGCGTCTATTATTATTAAAATTGTGATTAAACTTTAGTAAGGTATTTTAGGGACACCCACGAGTGCTAAAAATCTATACACAAATAATTATTTTTTAAATATAGTCCTCCTCGTCGATTCCGATGGCGGCTACCTCGAATATTAATTATGGATCGTTTCTTTTATGAACTGGTTTGCTAGAATGACTTGATCCTAAATATCAACCTAATCGTAGGAGCCTTTGTGTAGGGGGCCTTAATTCTTTTTTCTTATATTTTTTGATACTTTACGTGACATTGCAAAGCATGTCGGGTAGTACTAGATCTAGTAGTAGTAGGTAGTACTAGATTTACGGAAAGTTTTCCTTCATGTATACGTCTATATTATATACGTATATATTATACGTCATGTTGTTGTAATCAAACTGTCATTTAAAAGTATCTTTACCCTAGTCAACTAGAAAAGTCTTTAATTTTAAAACCTCTACTGCTTCTGTGCTATGCAACATGTTAAAATAAACTAATTTCTGTCTATCTGTATGAAACTTGGCATGTAGATACTTACTTTAATTTTCGAAGAAGGCCATTGATATATATGTGCTAATCTCTTACTAGTATTATAAACGCGAAAGTTTATGAGTAGTAAGTGAGTATGTTTGTGGTTCTATCACGCAAAAACTATTCAATGGATTTTAGTATAACTTTACAATAATACAGCTTATACATCAGAAAAACTCATAGGCTATAATTTAGAAAGATTCTAGCTTCGCCTAGCGGCGTTGTAGACGGTTATTGTCGTACCGCGGGGTTCAGCTAGTACTTAAGTATAAGATAACCGAAATACAGGGCGGCGTTGCAGGTAAATTCTAGTTATATAAACTAAAATTTGCCTAAATTCTAGTTTATACGTTAATATAATATATGTATAAACGACGGATAAATATTATAAAGATAGATACAAATGTTTTCTTCACAGTTTCTAATGTATCTTTTTTACCCAATTTGCAGAAAAATTGAGAAAATTGACTAGTAAAGAGCTATAAAATTTCTTCCATCAATTCATTTTGTATGAATAACTGGATTTTTAACGCTCTTCATTTGTTGTTTCTTCGATTCTTTTGTCAGTTTCCTGTTTGTTACCTAATGCGCGTTGAATGTGAAACTTCAATTTCCTTTTATTGATTAGGAAATGAATATCCCTTTTCAAACTGGATTACAGCAAATGCTAACACTATATTTATATACATTACACAATGCTTAAAGAAATTTATCACAGAGTAAAACTTATAATAGCAATAGTTGCAATAGCAATAGCTCAACGATATACAAAAAAATCCGTCTCTTTCACCCGACTACAGCGAAAGCTAGTAGAAAGGGTAATTGGGCGAGCTTTGACAGTATCTGTATATTTGTATGTTTCACCGCGTAGGCGGATGAATGAGGTGTGAATAGAAACCCCCTCGTGACGTCACCCCGCCGGGGTTTGCGGCGGGGCGGTGTGTCGGAATCGAACCGCCTAAAACCACACGGTGTGCCACTCTGCGCTTGAAAAGGGACGGGTCCGGGAACTGCAGTTATTAACACGACCGGACCCCTCCCAGCGCCTGCTCGCACTAAAGCGGGCACCGTCTGCTGGTGAAAACTCTCAAATTAGGCGACGCACGGCACACGCGTACGTCACCCCTTCGCGGCTAGCCACTAGAGCGGATGGAGGGGAAAACCCGTCCCCACCATCCGCGGCCACACTCAGGGCGGCATGAGGCGCAGGTAAGCGCGTGAGTGGAGATCGTCCTCCCGGGCCTTCTCCACCGCCTCCTTCTGCGAGATTACATCTTCGCAGAAAGTCGCGACGGACCAACCGTGCAGTCAAAAATGTACGCTGTAATTGTTTTAAAACCTTCGCGACTTTGAAACACACACAAAGTTATGGTCATATAGTGAGACTATTAGGTATACAGAAGACCGACCTAAAATGACAGCGTTTGTGCTGTTGTGTTTGGTTTACGGCTACGAGACCGGAGGCCCAATGATGCCGAAGCATCTCACTAGGCCGCCATAGTGTGGGTTACCATATTGCATTGTCTGCATTCGCAATGAGTATGATGACCTCTTGGTTTCTGTTCATGCTTTCATGCATCAGACAGAATCATTGAGGCAGGCCCTAACGTAAAAAAAATTGAAAATTATTTCATCAATTTAATCCTTAACAACAATAATCAGGTATACATGTCTTAAGTTAATAAGTAAAAGAAAGTGATTAGCCTAAGCATAACCTACTGCGGAGGTTTTATATATATTAATTAAATGGCCTAAATATTTCAACAAAAACCGTGATTTAATTATAAAACAACCAGTATAATAACTATTGAGTTGTCTATTGATAGTTATAATTTGATTTATTTGCCCCTAAAGGATGTTCAACCCGTTTGAAAGGAAATTGCAACAGGTCTTATTAAAATCATGCCCCATTATATTACTACACCACCTATTTCAAATCCCATTTAAGTTGTGTTTGTATATGAAGCTGGTAACTATTCAAAACATAATGTATACACATTATGTTTTATTAGTGAATAAATTAGGCGAGTTTATTATAGCGAGATTATAATAATTGTAAGTTGCTACAAGAAACAAATATTAACATAGGTATAATCTAGGTCTGTTGCTTAAATGAGTTACTACACTATCTCAAAATATATTAAGACTAGCTGACACACGCAACCTCGTTTGCGTCTTCTATTGCCCGTATCATGAAATTTTTCCCACGGTTTTTAAACATTCTTCATTGGTGCTCCGCTCTGATATAATTAGATAGCCTATAGCCTTCCTCGATAAATGGACTATCCAACACTGAAAGAATTTTTCAAATCGGACCATCGGTTCCTGAGATTAGTGCATTCAAACAAACAAACTCTTCAGCTTTATAATATTAGTAGTGATTACGTGCCCCAGGCATAAATAAATTACTGAAATTTAATACTTTTTAAATAAAAAAGCAGAAATAAGGCTTACCCACAGAAGCGAAAACTCAAATCTATATTTAAGCAATTGTTATGTTTAGATATTCAAATTAAGGGCCCCCGCAGACTGCAGACTTTTTATCGGCCGATAGTTTAGTCGGGTTGGGCTGAAAGTGCGCACACCGAGCCAACTAAACAGTTTGGTTGGTGAACAGGGCGCAGACTATCCAACAGCCGGCCGACTATTCTCGAACTAGTTTGTAACTGACTGTTGAAGCAGTCGCACAATGAGAATATTGTCCAGAAAAGTTATTGCTCTCATCATACTCCGGAGGAGGAAAATCAAGAAGAGATTCCGAAAGTATTGGGTGCATCCCATTCTCAGTGATAGATTAGTTAGTGGAAAATTTTACACTATGCATTCCAAATTACTTGATTACCCGAAAAAATTTTTCGCCTATTATCGAATGAGCATTACCAGCTTCAATGAACTTTTTATAAAGCGCAGGTCTTTTCTCGACTTCTTCAATCAACTTTTCGACGGAACTTTCTACAATCAATAATTGTGATTAGGGCGACGCCATATTCAAAATACACGCACATGACGCCAAATCACAGAGCGAACTGAACTATCGGCCGACTAAACAATCGTCATGTATGCGCAGGCGTGTATGCGCCAATACTGATTAAACAGTCGGCCAATAGTTGGCCGACAGATTAGTTTGAATGTAATCGGGTAGCCCATTAAACTTTTTTATCGGCCGATACTGAATCGCTGTAGTGTGCGCATATGCATTCCTCTCCATACTGATTAAGAAGCCGACCAAACTATCGGCCGATAAAAAGTCTGCAGTCTGCGGGGGCCCTAAGTGTTTGGTCTTAAATTAAAATTTGACAGTCTGTGTTGACTGCGCAAGCACCAGTGAGTATGAATTTATATCTATACTTTTACAGCTGGCTCAAGCATTTAAACGCCACGTTACTATTTCGCTGACGACTCAAATGAAATTACTGATTCTAAGTAGATTCATTTAAGCTGTCTATAGGAGATTTCACTTCATAAAAACTCTTGACAAGCGAAAAGATAAATTCAATTGTTCACAAAACAAAAGATTGTCAATCAGATTTTTTCAGATTCAGATTCAATGGCAAACGAGCAGGCGTATCGCCTGATGGTAAGCGATTACCGCCGCCCATGGACACCCGCAACACTAGAGGCGTCACAAGTGCGTTGCCGACCTTTGGGGGATGGATAGGGGGAATGAGGGAGGGGCTGTGGTATGGGCCTCCGGTATCCTCACTCACTCGGTGAAACACAGCACAAGCGCTATTTCACACCGGTTTTCTGTGAGGCCGTGGTATCACTCCGGTCGAGCCGGCCCATTCATGCCGAAGCGCGGCTCTCCCACGATCAAATCTATGTTAACAGCTTGTATTATGTTGATAACCGAAATGTATTAGATTGTTTATTTAATGTGATCCTCAGACTTCCAACAGTATGAATACTAATTAAAATTAGACAACTAAACACTAATAATGAGTTTCAAAATTCTGTGTGATATTGATAAGGTAGCTCTTAAAATTTATATATATACTAATAATAAAGCTGAAGAGTTTGTTTGTTTGTTTGAACGCACTAATCTCAGGAACCGCTGGTCCGATTTAAAAAATTCTTTCAGTGTTGGATAGTCCATTTATCGAGGAAGGCTATAAGTTATATATCATCACGCAAATACTAATGGGAACGGAGCACCAATAAATAATGTTTCAAAAACGGGAGAAAATTTTCACGCTACGGGCAATATATGACGCAAACGAGGTTGCGTGGGTCAACTAGTATATTATAAGATAGGGGCAAATGAACAAACAGTTCACCTGTAAGCAATTACCGCCGCTCATGGACACTAAGACAAATGTGAGGCCGGCCTTTTAAGATGAAGTAGTTATGCTGTTTTCTTTAAAGATTGAAGATCGTATTGGTCTTGGAATACTGCAGGCGACAGTTCACAGGTTTGTTGTATATTAATTATTAATTTCCTAAAAAAAGACTATATAGAAGCCAATGGATAAATAAATAATAAATAAATATTTCGGACATCTAACACACAACGCCATCTAGTCCCAAGCTAAGCAGAGCTTGTGTTATGGGTACTAGACAACTGATATGAATACATATATACTTTTTTTTTTGTAAATACATACATATTATACATAGAAAACACCCAAACTCCGAAACAAATATTTGTAGATTACACAAACATTTGGTCCGACCCAGGATTTGAACCCGAGACCTCAAGCACAGCAGTCGCATTCACTACCACTGCGCCACCGACGTAGTCAGATGAATGGAGATGATGAGCTACTACTACTATGAAACGCGACTAGATAACCGCGACAGTCACGTGTCCTTGAGCCTTAGGGTACATGCCTACGCAAACGTATAATGGTAAACAAAACTTTGTTCCCTAAATGATCTTGGTCATGTTTACTAATAGAACAATACACGTGAGTGAAAACTGGAACGATGATACATATTATGTCAAATATTGAAAGTCGTTTTTTCTGTTTTATACAAATAAATAATGTTATAACTTAAATCAAATGTTACTTAACACATTGTTGATTGCGTCGGTGGCGTAGTAGTAGCGTATGCGACTGCTAACCTTGAGATCTCGGGTTCAATTCCCGGGTCGGAACAAATGTTTGTATGATCTGCAAATATTTGTTCCGTATGTATGTGTATGTGTGTATGTATTTGCAAAAAAAATATAAAAGTATTTATATCAGTTGTCTTAGTACCCATAACACAAGTTCTGCTTAGCTTGGGACTAGATGGCTTTGTGTGTTAGATGTCCGGAATATTTATTTATTGCTACAAGAAAAAGTCCAAAAAAACTATGACCAGACTACGTAAAAAAATTCATGAAATTTACAGTCTTGGAGCTTGATTGGAGGCCTTTGGGTGGCTTAAAAACATCCAACGGTAAGATTACGTAGCCACAACGTGGTCTTACCAGTCCCCAACCCGCACTTGGCCAGCGTGGGGATGTATGGCCTTAACCCTCTCCTGAGAGGAGACCCGAGACCAACAGTGGGACATTATGGGTTGTTGATGATGATGATGTCATTTTTATTAATTGATTGACACCTCATTTATTACAATCAGTTCAGCGTATACGGAAACACTTCTATAAATATATTCTTTAAACCAAACATTTCATCCATAGACTGTTTGAATACTTCTGTAGCTTGTCGTTTTGCGTTAGGAGGTAGGGGAGAACAGCACAGTAATAACTCTCACGTATCAGATCGCAGGTACTTCGTACTTTTTCGACATTTGAGTAGAGAAAACATTTAAATTATAAATTATATTCAAGACGAATAATAATAGACCAGCCAACTATGCAGGAGATAGTATTTGTGATACATATTATTGGTTATAATTAATGTTAAGTATCCTAAGGTACACCTTATAATGTTAGTTAGCTGTTACTAAAATCCCGTCAATATCGGGGCAGCTGTTCCAGAGATTAGTCGTAACAAACAGACAGGAAATTAAAAAAAAAGAGTTTAACTATGTAAGTACAGAATACATGTACTTTCATATGCATTAAGTGTTAATTTAAACTTCCATTTTATTTATTTGTATAGATTGCGTTTAATGATCACCAATAGTGCACAAGCGACACGATCAGGGAGAGTTCAAGCGCAGGACCGACAGCTTAACATGCTCTCCGAGGCACGGGGGCTTAGACCCCAACTTCTAAACTCCGAGCTGTTATTAAGTATTTATATAATCAGAAAAACTTAATAACACTTTTTGGCCGGACTCGGTATTCGAACCTGAGATCTATTTATTGGCAGTCGCACACGTCAACCACTAGACCAACAAAGCAGTATGTAAAGTCTTGAATACTACACCGGAAACAATAACCGAATTCAGATTGTTCGCAACTTTGAATAGTGGAATGGTATAAAGTTCTACGTGGTTAAAACGTTCTGTGAATTAATGCTTGTAAATCCTCCCACAGTTCAGAACTACTGGAGTTCTGAATACTGGCAGAGTTACCATATACGCTTAAGTACTCGTAGTTTAGACGCTACAGTTAACACGTATGTGAGGAAAAGTTAATAGAATTGTTTTACTTTCTTAATTTTACTGTGAAATCCCAAGATGTTGGTTTGCAATTAAAATTTTTCAAATAATCTATACATAATTAAAAATAAATATTGAGTACTTACTGGAGTATATTTAATTTATTCTGCATTTGGATCTATTAAAGTAAGAAAATTCGTCACACATCTCATTTAAAAGTAACTTAAAAAGAATTCCAGCATTACTTAATTTATTTACTTTGTTATTTATTTAGTTGTTTACGTCAAATGTATTATTTTGTCTAATATTTAATAGGAACTACACGAGAGGATATTTAATAGTATTGGTTATACTGAGTGTTAAGTAGCCTAAGGTATACCTTATAATGTTAGCTATCTATTACTAAAATCCCGTCAAAATCGGGACAGCTGTTCCAGAGATTAATCGGAACAAACTGACAGGAAATAAAAAAGAAAAGGTTTAACTATGTAAGTACAGTATACATGTACTTTCATATGCATTAAGTGTTAATTTTAACTTCCATTTTATTTATTTGTAAACTCGTAGATAGCGTTTAATGATCACCAGTAGTGCTCTCGGATGCACTTAATGCAAATCGATCTATGAGTAGGTATGTCGCAAGTCTGGCACCTTAACTATAACTCTATATTGGCTTTATCTTTTATAAATAAACATATTGTGCCTAGAAAAGAGTATCAGGATTAAGATTTTTGAACAGTTGGGCTTACTTATTTTAATATTTATTAAATGGTTTTAACATATCTATACCTCGTGCATTCCGTTCTTCACATTAATTAACTTATTTTACATCCACATATGCAAGATGAGAGTTCGACCAAATCAAGTAGGTACCTAGAACGGAGACGCAAGTATTACACGTCCTTCTTTAAGTGTTAGGAGACGGCTCAATATATATTCAGAGCAAATAGTCATCATAAATTAACAACTTATCACTTACACCAGAACTATACTGTATTTTATAATCAAATAATTACAGTACGTACATCACCGTGAAAGGCACGTGAACAATCTCTTTTCCTTGTTGCGTTTTAACGTACTAAATTATGTTAAGAATGTATTAATTACGAGAATATCTCGTCTGAAAGTAATCTTAATTCCTAAACATACCTCACCTTCCTCTTGGGAAATTTATGGATAGGAATAAATACGCTTTATTTTAAATATGTTCTACACACATCCTTCGTCAAGAGCTCACATGCAGTGAAGAAGAAGAAGTGGAAATGTTTAAGATAGGATATTTAAAATCACGTTAAGATCAATGAGAGCCACGCATGATTGAAAAGAGACGTAGACGAAATTGCGTGAGTTAGCTAATATATTATGTATATATACATATACTCGAATTTATAGGAAGATGGATTACATAGATATCATTTAAGTTTTTGCTATCTTCAAGTACGTAAAGTCTAGTAAATGTTACATACACATACACACATACGCACACACTCACACTGACACAAACACGCTCGTTCACATACACAAACACTTTTTCATTTCTTTTGCATAATGTTTCTTTTCTTTTTATTTAAGTGTTATTAATTTTATATTGAATTAAAATTGTCAAATACCATGTAACTCCTAATTCTTAAAGTTCAACCTATATTTTAATGTTATTTTAAAAATCGAAAAATGTTATAAGTTTTGTTTTAGAGCCTAGAGCCACTAATTCTTCAAATTAGTCATAAAAAGTTTTATGATACTGTACAGAACTAGTTTACGAAACAGAGGAACATAAAAAAGTTTCTCAAGTGATACGCCCACGACTTTCAAACTTCCTTTAAAGCACGTCAACCTAATGAAAGTATAAAACATTGTCGAAAATAATTAGGTAAATTATTTGTTTACGAAAAAGTAGTCAAAGTAAGTTTGACTAAAATACTAAACTTTGCAGTAAGCTCATTATTGCCTTTGAAGTTGGTAAGTTATGCCTACAATGTTTATATTCTGTGACATATATATTGATAAAGTCATAATGGCAAACAATAGTCTGTATCAATTGAGTTCTATATCTGACATGAATTAATGACAGGCTTGTTTAACTATGTTAAATCTTTTTATTAAATTTATTTAGCCTTTGTCACCCGAATTGCGAATCTATTTACATGTGATTAATTAAAACCGGTAAGCAACGACTGCGCGGTCAGTACCTGGAAGGGTGACCGCTGATGGTATGTTACCATGAACCTCTCCGTGATTCAAAGGTCACGTTAAGCAGTCGGTCCCGGTTGTTATCATAGAATAACAGTCGGGAAGCTTAGTTTGGAGGCCTTTAAGCGGTTTTAAAACATCCAAGGCCAAAATTAGGTAGCTACAACGTTGTCTTGCCCGTCCCCAACCCGCACATGGCCTGCGTGGGGACGTATGGCCTTAACCCTCTCCTGAGAGAAGATCTGAGCCCAGCAGTGGGGTGTAATCGGGTAAAAATATTTCTAATATTCTGTCACAAAACCCTTTATCACATACCTCAAAAATGTAACATTTAAGATATCTTGACATTCCATTCATTAAAATTGATTTAGTAGTTTAGGCGACGCAGTGGAAAATAAAAACAAATATACTCACATAGACTGTCAAAACTATAACCCATCCTTTAGCTTCGCCGTAGTTGGGTAAAAATAGGATTATAAATGTCAAAGTTATACTAAATAATTCGTGATTTGTTGTGACACTGCTACTGTCCTTCTGGAAAGCTGCTAGTTATTAAGTATTTTTTCTAAATAGTTACTATTTTTAACAGTTAAATGGTCGATTATATAAAAAATTTAATGTCAACTTGTCACCATATAATTCATCAACATTTAATATCTGGTTCCACTATTCATTCTAAGAACGATATAAAATACCTAGACTTATATTCTATTGACATACTATACATACGACTACATATAACTTGCACTTTATTAACTACCTCGGTGGCCTAGTGGTAGCGTATGTGACTGCTGTGCAGAGGTGTCGGGTTCGATTCCCGGGTCGGACCAATTGTTTGTATGGTTTGCAAATATTTGTTTCAGACTTTGGGTGTTTTGTATGTATAATAAGTATGTATTTACAAAAAAAAATATAATATGTATTTATGTCAGTTGTCTAGTATCTATAACCCAAGCTCTACTTAGGTTGGGACTAGATGGTGTTGTGTGTTAGATGCCCGGAATATTTATTTATTTCTGTTTTTGCATACCTTGTTCATTGTTAGCTCATCTAGAAACTATACAAGTAATTTAATATCCTGTATTTCTGGCCTCAGTCACCCACCCACAATTCAAATAGTTTAAACTTCAATACGTATGAAAACTCTTCAGTAAGTAGATATATTATAATGAATAAAAAAGGAACACCGACTTTAATGCGTCTTAATTAGGATTAATTTTCAGAAGCTGTATTCGTCATCTTGAATTTTCATTATTAAAAGGTAAAATATTTTCTTCTCATTCAAATAGAACTTGAGTACTTACGGATAATTGTATTAAAAAAAGAATGTTTAAAGACAGTGTATAAGTTTCGAAGATATTATTAAAAAAAGGTAGTAAAACAATCAGTCGCATTAAAACTTGCTTCTTTCTGTGATGTAGATAACAAAAACAGAGAAACCCTAGCATAAAAGTGTGTTAAGTACAATCTAAGCATCAAGCCGTCTAATTTACGGACGCGTCAAAGAATGGGTATACTTTCTAGTTTCATTAATCTTCTCGAGTCAACTCGTAGTAAGAAACAAAGATAGAAAAGATAAAAGGAAGTAGAAAGGAGAGGAAATAAATTGTTGGCAAAGCGTATGGATTAAGAGACAAATGAGACTGAAAAAATATATGAAAAAGGTTCAATGACCTTTTGAAAAGTATTAGAAGGTTCTACGATAATAGTTTGGTTAGTTTGTGGTAATAATTTTATTGTATCTTACCCGAACTTAACCTAATAGTCCACGGGCCCACGAACAAGGGATTTCAGTGATTGACAACAGGCAGACAATTGAAAGTTTATACACAGCTTCATTTTGACGAGACACCCAACTTTTATTATTGGACCAAATTCTGAAAGTGGAAGGAAAAAGCGGGATAGGGAGCGAAACACGTCGATTTGATGAGTGTCCCAATTTAATTAATAACAGTTTCTAAAAATCAATACTTCGAGAAAATACGATGGAAAACTGAAAAAAACTTGTGGCATACAAATTTGACGGTAATTTTTTTGAGACCTACACTCGAAAGTTGTAAAGATTATGTTAATATTTTTTTACTTTTATTTATTATTCATTGTTACTTATATCAGGGTAGTAGAGTAACACTAATTTCATTACGAACAGACCGTCTCGACCTACTCGTAGGTGGTATTAACCTCTCACTGAAGACCTTATTGGTCTACTGGTAACTAATCGCATTAGTGCAGATGTATCTGAATAGGCTGCTGCAATAAAGGTCACCATGCTGCATTGTTACATTGTCTGCATTCGCAATAAGTATGGTGACTATTGCTCTAGGATTCTGGATACGCTTTTCATCAGGCAGGATAGAGTCATTTTGGCAGAGCTATATATTTAAAAAAAACTTAACTTGAGGAGATTAAGTTACGTTAACATCAAACGTAATGGACACAAGGAACACCCAGACTCAGAACAACAATTTGTACACCACACAAAATGTTGCTCTGTTTGGGGTTGGAACCCACAACACTCAGCGCAGAAGAAAACGGCGTAGCGAACACTTAAACCAATGCACTATTCATACAGTAAAAAGTTTAGTCGATATATTCTATCTATATTAATCTGTCCTAATTTACGTAACCATATTTGAATGTGTATACATTGGCCTGTACATCCTTTAAAAGACAGCGCCACTTAATATGTTAGAAAAGATATCCCAACATGTCCTAATTGCATTATTGTCTCAAAAATGTGATTGCCAATTGCTTTGTGTGTTTGTAACACTTTTTTGGATTAACTGCTCAACTAAGTATCTTTATATTATATGTACACGTTGTCAGGGTTCAAATGACATGTCGCTCAAAGCAAAGTCAAGTTCTTCATCATTCACCATGGGAGAGCCACGCTTCAGCCTGAATGGGCCGGCTCGACCGGAGTGATACCACGGCTTCACAGAAAACCGATGTGAAACAACGCTTGCGCTGTGTTTCATCGAGTGAGTGAGGATGCCAGAAGCCCATAACCCCTCAACTCATCCCATTCCCTATCCCTAAAAGACCGGCAACGCACTTGTAACGCCGGTGGTGTTGTAGGTGTCCATGGGCAGCGGCCATTATTAAGTAGGTATTTTTTTATTTTCTCGTTATAAGTGTGTCCTCAAAGGTAATTTACTATAAAGCAAAAGATATTAAGTAGGTACGCCCCATTTACAGTTTAACTAACTTATAAAATTGTCTGTGGACATATTAATCAGATTATAGTTTTTTAAAACCTTTTTTATTATAAGTGTGTCCTCAAAGGTAATTTACTAAAAAGCAAAAGCCATAAAGTAGGTACGCCTCATTTACAGTTTAGCTAACTTATAAAATTGTCTCTAGACATATTAATCAGATTATAGTTTTTTAAAACGTTTTCTCGTTATAAGTTTGTCCTCAAAGGTAATTTACTAAAAAGCCAAAACCGTTAAGTAGGTACGCCTCATTTACAGTTTAACTAACTTATAAAATTGTCTGTAGACATATAAATTAACAATGGACACCGTCTAACTTCTGATTAGTCTGAAAACTTTCTAACAACTAATAATCACGTAATTAATTTTGTTAAATAAAAATAAGCGAGATCACTACCGGGTAATATTAGTATTAAAAGCTATAATTACCAAATATTTTAACTTTGGTATATGTTTTAACTCAAATGCATTTGAGAATTTTTGTTTTAAGTTTAATATTGGTTACATATAGGCTAACTCGACTGTAGTTATACACGACCTTATAGAAAACCAGTATTAATAAATTATTTTATTTCTTTTAACCTAGTGAGTAAGGTTATTATAAGCCCAACCCCTTTCCTTATAACAGAAGAGAGCGTAATTTATTTAGCGATTAGCGTTTTTATAATAAAATTGACGGTCTCCATTACCGACGATCTCATAAACACTCGTAATGAATAAAATGTAAAGTTTAATTTTATGTTAAATTTTAGTTGTCACGACTTATTGTAACATCTTTGAAAATTTGCCTTGCCTTGGTGGCGCAGTGGTAGAGTATGCGACTGCTGTGTTTCGGAGTTTGAGTTTTTTCTATGTATAATATGTATATATTTACAATATATATATACGTATTTATATCAGTTGTCTAGTACCCATAACACAAACTCCGCTTAGCTTGCGACTAGACGGCGTTGTGTGTTAAACATCTGAAAATTTATGCAATTTATTTTCACTAAAAGTTTAATTATTAGTAAATTGAAGGTAAAATTGTTTATTAATTTCTTTCACGCTCTGTAATACCCACATCAATTGGATTCACATGAGTAGAATCCAAGATTCATCACAATCATTGCGAATGCAGACAATGGAGCATAGTGCTAATGACTGGCAATGATAAATTAATAATAATTTTTAATTATGTTATACATATTAATATATTCGAAGATATAAACAACTTATGCTAGACTTCATGCACCAATATTGGTCTATCAAAGACTTCAGTGTTTTCTCTTTATAGTCAAAGCCAATATCTGGAGAAGTCGAGACCCTCGAGCTTATTTTACTTACAAATTATGTGCATAGTTTGATTAAGTATAAAGTTCTTCAAAGATAAGTAATAACAGATACTAAAGCAACAACTCATCAATTGAGGTTGCTAAGTTTGTTGAGATTGACAACATATGGTACCAAGTCCTGTGATATTAGCTTGTCCCAAGTATGATCAAATTAAGAAACTTTCTTGATATATCGTTTACGAAGTGTGTCAGTGTGTATAGTAAACATAATAAATAAGTATAAGTGACACAATTCTCGCATTTACTGGCTACTCAACTGCTAACTGAATTTAATTGAATATTTATTTATTTACACTTTATGCACTTTGTACATCGGCGGACTTAATGCCCATGGCATTCTCTTCCAGTCAACCTTAGGGTGGTGTAGAAATCTTGTAGGGAGGTGCACAGGGTTACAAAATAAATGCGAAATATATATGCCATACATAGACTTAAACATACATGAACATATAAACACATATACAATTATTACGACATAAATACAGATATATTTACATAAAGATACATATACATACATATACACACACACATATTTATAGGTATAATATTCGTACACTATGACGACCCGATCCAATGTACCAATCACCGATTTGACCCTTCTGCCATTTCGTTAAGAAGGAGATCGTGTACCTTCTTTTTGAAAGTACAATGGTTTGTGGACATCCTGATTTTGAGCGGGAGCGCATTCCAAAGTAATACTGCCTGAACGAAGAACGAAGAGTTCACGAAGTCGGAGTTGTGGGAGGGGCATAAGAGAAGCAGATTATATTCTGAGCGAAGATTTCTATTGTGGTTAGAGGACAGATAACGGAAGTGTGGGGCGAGATACGAAGGTGAAAACGGTGAGTTGAGAAATGAAAATAGGGAGGTAAGCGCTCGCTGATTACGGCGTAGGCGAACAGGTAACCATTTCAATTGGGAACGTAAAGCAGACACATGGTCATACTTGCGAAGATTAAAGATGTATCGAATGCAGTTATTAAGAAGTCGGTCTAGTTTATTCAGGAGGTCTGCATTCAGGTCGAAATAACATACATCACCATAGTCGATTATTGGGATTATTAAGGTTTTAGGAGGCAGAAAGTTCTTTAGTCGATATAAAGTGCGTAGGCTTCCAGTTACTCGCTGGCTGACGTGAGTAACTTGAGCTTGCCAGTCAAGGGTCGAGTCAATGAGTAAGCCCAAATCTTTAACTACAGAGCTGAACGGAATAACTGAACCGTTAAAGATGATCGGTGGAATAGAGTCAGTATCGAGTCTGCTCATTATGCGTTTGCTGCCCACTACAATTGTTTGACATTTGGTTGGGTTGACCGATAATCCAAATTTAGCCGACCACGATCTTATGACCTCCAGGTCCATGTTGACCTCGTCAATAGCTTGCGTTATGTCTTCTATCCTCGCCTGCGAATAAATTTGCAGATCGTCGGCATATAGGTGATACGCACCGCGAAGTTGTTGAGTAATGAGGTTAATAAATATTGAGAATAAAAGAGGAGATAGAATGCCGCCTTGAGGGACACCAGTGTAGAGGTCGCACCAACTTGAGGTCGAATCTTCGATGCGAATACACTGCTGGCGCCCTCGAAGATAAGTGGAGAACCATTCCAGTGCCTCAGAAGAGACCATGAGATATTTAAGGATAGATAAAAGGATTTCATGACTGACGGTATTAAAGGCATTCGAGAAGTCAACTAATACTAGTACTGTGACTTTAGTGTCTTCCATGCCCTTCCTAATGTCGCCAGTCACTTTAAGGAGAACAGTGACTGTGCTGTGACCGGCCCTAAAGCCAGATTGTAGAGGGCTCAATATAAGATTTCTGTGTACAAATTTTGATAGTTGCTTATGGACGCAGACTTCTAGAACTTTAGACAGAAAGGGAAGAATAGAAATAGGTCGAAAATGTTCAGGAAGTGAAGGATTATTATGTTTTGGTAGGGGAATAATGTAAGCCTTGCGCCACAAAGAGGGGAAGGTTCCGGAGTCGAGAGAAAAGTTGATTATATGAGTGATTGCCAAAAGGATAGGGTCCAGGATGGTGACAATCATGCGACGGCTGATGCCATCACATCCCACAGCATTGGAATGGATTGATAGGATAATCCCCTTGATATCCTCAGAAGCCACCGGAGAAAATTCAAATGAGTCAGTGGTAGGACTGGTAAGACCTGATACGTAGTTCAACGTTTGACATTTAGTTTGAATATCCAGCGTAGTTGTAGAGGAGAAATAACGGTTTAAATCATTCAAACTAATTGTATTATTGAAAACGAGATGTTGTTTTTTACCAATACCTAGGCTATTGAGAAATTTCCAAATACTGGAAGACGAAGAAGACTCTATGTTTTGAAGAATATGTCGGCGTTTAGCGTTGCGTATCACCTGATTGCACCGATTCCTTGCAGCCTTGTAAAGGTTCCATTTATCCTCGCAACGATTTTTCTTGAACCTAAGGAATGATCGATCTCGTCGCCTCATAGCTTTTCGGACTTCGTCGGTCATCCAAGGTGCCGGGGCACGTTTTAGCTTTACTGTCCTAATCGGAGCATGAAGGTCATACAGTTTGACAATGGTGTCATTAAAAACTTCGATTTTGTTATTTACGTCAGTGGCAGCTGCCATGTTCGTCCAGTCTAGCCCAGCAGCATCTGCACGTAGTTTATCAACATTTATACTTCGGTAACTGCGCAACTGAATAGTTTTAGGTGGTAATTTGGGAGGCTTCAGGATGTACGAAAGGAAAATTAAATCGTGATGGGAGAAACCAGGGGCTGAGAGTTGGCCGTGGGAAGAGACAAGGTGTGGGGCAGAGGTGAGAATCAAATCAAGCCAGGTATCCTGATGGTCAATGTTGTGATGGGTAGCTTGGAGAGGCAGGACATGGAGGCTTGTTGCTTGAATGATGTGAAGGAGACTGCGAGCGCGACGGGAGTTTATAGTTAGGAGGTCAGTGTTAAAATCTCCCATGATGATGTGATGTGAGTGTTCCGACCCTAAAGATTCCAGTACTGTTTCCAGACTGGAGAAGTAGTTAGCTGCGGGGGGGCAATAAACTACACCTAGAATGACGTTAACTCCCTTTACACAAACCTGTAGGAAGAGATATTCCGCGGTAGTTACGGGAGGCGAAGAGGAAGAGGCGATAATTTTATAGGGTAGGCAGCAACTAAGATAAATAGCGACGCCGCCACCTCTTTTATCTAAACGGTCATTGCGGATAAGAACAAATCCAGGGAGAGCATATGAGGTCGAAGGTAGGCCGGGTTTAAGCCAGGTCTCTGAAATCAGAATGGCATGAACGTTATTATCAGAGAAAGTCTCAGTTAAATCAGCAAAATGGCTGGGGACACTTTGTGCGTTTATGTGACAGACATTCAGGTGAGGACGAGATTGTATGAGAAATGTTTGTCGCAATTGATCACCCAGTGTCTCAGGCAAGGAACCGAAACTTACGTCTTCTGAAGAGTCGTCGGCAGAAAAAAACACATCAACTTCATCATCGCTCATGAGTGTACCTTTAAAATGATTTATATATATATATATATATATATATATATATATATATATATATATATATATATATATATATATATATATATATATATATATAAATAAATATGATTACCTACAAAAATACTATATTATTCATGTAGAATATTGAATTTAATAGTGAACATTGTTAGTCTTGAAATCTTTGAAACAAATTACTTTTGTTTCAATGAATTCCTCGTTCCTTGGAACAGGAGGTGTAGAGGAACGGGTGTCCTGTCCCTCAAACACAAAGGGAGGTTCCTCTGACCAGGTGATTATGCCTGACAGACTGTAACACAAAGGTTGATGTTGTGAAGTTGTTTATATGCCAATCGGCGTGATAATATTCATACCGCAAAACAGTATGTTTCCCTACATGTGGAAATTGCCATAGAGGAGGCCTCAGTCCCATGAATTCAGTCACTTTAATCTGATGATCGGGGACTGCTTTCTTAAAATAATTATGTTATTATATTGCAAATAACGTAACGGCTCGAGGGAAGTGACTTGCAGTAGATGGAAGCGGACTCCTTAAGACCAGAATAGCTCGGCAATGACTGATGTCAATTATAGGGTTTCTACTTAGCTAAACAAAATAAGGCCTTTGATACAAATGACCGTGAACAATATTGTTTATGACTCTTACTTCGTTTTATTTCTATCAATTTATCCATCACTCATACTAACGTAAGACGTACACAACTGTCATTAATCATTTATTAGCTATGTCGGAAGTGATACAAAAGCTTGAAGTACACTTAAGAGCAATGAATTCGAGTCAGATTTGGATTGACAATATTCATAATGTATATGAATGCGAAGCCTGGACTTTCTCTGGTGTTTCCCTCCCACTATGAACCCGGGTCCTTTAAGCGGAGCGTGAAAAAGCATCTCACGAGGCCGCCATAGTGTGGGTCACCATGCTGCATTGTCCGTATTAGCATTGAGGATGGTGATCACGACTCCTGGATTCTGCTCGTGCTTGCCATCACGCAGATCAGAGTCATTTTGGCAGCCAAGACATAAAAAAAAATGTTTGGAACTAACTCACATTGTGCAAGAGACAGCTAAACCGTCCTTCTTGGGAGCCCTTTCTTTATGTGACCTGAATTCATTGCTTTGGAGACTATTTGATAATTGTAAAAACTTTAGGTAGGTAAATACCTTTTCCATTCAAGTTAAAATGGCTGATACACGAGACGTATTTATTTATTTCCACAGCAAAAGCGATTACTATCCGACAAACAACTCAGGAGACCTATTTCTTTCTTACACAAAGTGAAATCAGTTCTACACACACGAAATATATTCATGTTCCAGTCTATTTAGCACGTCGAATAAATATATGTGTGTCTTACAACAATTTGATTCAAAAGCCCAATATACACAACCGCCGAAATTTATGTAAATAAATAACTAAATATTTCGGGCATGTAAGACACAACGCCGTCTAGTCCCAAACTAAGCCGTCCCAACTTATTTTTACCGTGGGAAAGCCATGATTCGGCATACATGGGTCGGCTCGACCGGAGTGATACCACGTCCTCACAGAAAACCGGTGTGAAATTGCGCTTGCGCTGTGTTTCACCGAGTGAGTAAGGATACCGGAGGCCCATATCCCAACCCCATTTACACAGCTAGCCATTTTACGCAGATCATCATTCTATCGATTGTTACTGTAGCGATTGCTGTACATATAAAATTATAAGGGTTCAGAACCCAGCCCGTGATAGCCATGAACTGGGTTCATACACCATTTTTAATATACTACTTTGTCCATCCTTATACATGGACAGGCGAAACTATTGATTAACTAAAAAGCAAAACCCATTAAGTAGGTACGCCTCAATAAGTTTAACTAACTTATAAAATTATCTATAGACAAATCAGTAATTGACAGACTAACTTCTGATTGGTCTGAAAAGTTCCCAACTACTAATTATCACGTTTTTAATTTTGTTTAATAATAATAAACGAAACTACTGCCGGGTAATATTGGTATTAGAAGATTTTGTCTCAAAATATTCTAACTATTTCATTGCTTTTCACTGAGTGGGTAGTACTATCTACCTACTATTTTGGTGTCGTCAAAGATACCTAAATTCCTTGTAGCGGTGAAAATAATAACAAATCTCATTATAATAATTACTGCAATTTTTTTATCAGAACGGATTCTAATCATTTGGTTTCATAAAAGATTGTACAAAACTTGACGATCTAGTTTTAGGGCATAGCCTCAAACTACGTAAAGTAAACGGAAAAATTTTGCTGTATTTCATCAAATAGTTTATGGATACAGATAAATAAACAACAGTTTTTCGTCTTGGTTTTATTTTCTGCCTCTTCGCCAAAAGAACCTGTTCATTGTAATTCGGAACAATTTCATATTTTTATGTCCTCTCTTGTGTATGTGTTCTCTTGACGTGAAACTCGTAAAGTACATTCGGCATATAGGTTTAGTAAAGTTTTGGCATCGTAAAAATATGGACCTTACATGTTTAATAATACGTGATGCGGAAGTTCAACATTTCTGCTTTTTACTTGAGTCTACATCTATATAAAAATTTATAGTGTTAAATAACAGTGAAAAATAAAATAATTACTGTTGATTCATTTGCACGTTATCAGTACACAGAGTACGAGACTGATTAAATTACATAAATATTGAATTATGTAAAAGTTTCTTCGCTTTCGCGAAAGTTAGCTCTCAATTAGAAACAGTCTTCTTTTGTAACTATAAGAATAGAAAAGGAAATAGGCCGTTTCTTTTATTATAGCTACATAATCGCTGAATTTTATGATATTAAAAAAACAAGGCACATTCATATTAATATATATTTAATATTAGTAAGCATTATCAAAAATGTAGAGTTCATCACATGTTATGTATTCGCCTCACTAACACGACAACGTTTTTACAAGCCGATATTTATTTTGTTTCATAAAATTAAATAAACCCTAACGAATTAAGTGAACCTACATAAAAATAAGGTTGAATGGTGTACTTTACTTTTTTGTTTAATAAAAATAAAAAAGGACTCTTGCTCGAGGTCTTTATATAAAATAACGATTAGGATGATTATAAATTTCAGCTAAGGCAAGACTAAATTTGCAGGTGACTAAAATTGCTAGCGTTAGTCATCATTCAGTGATTTGGGAAAGAATTGAGGCCTCTGATAACTTCACTTACTTGATGCTAAAACATGGTTCTCATATTATGATCGATATTGGAATCTATGCATAATTATTCAGTGCAACATGCCAAATAAAAAACCTCTAACAGTCTACTGCCGTATATAGGCCTCTCCTTGGACTGAAAGTTTAAGCATACCACGCTGGGTAGACGATTTCTTACAGTGATTGCGTCCAGTTTTCCTTTCCTTTATGGTGCTATTGCTGCGTATTTTACTTCTTTAGTCACCTCTTATGATACCTACTGGATACTCTATATTGTTGACTCCTCACCACACTAAACAATTATATATCTATAAGTAACTCTATTGCTTAAATGCTGCTGTAAAACTATATAGGTATAGAATGTCAGGCCACTACATTCTGAACTCCATTCAATATCACCAGTAAATGATCTATGATAGTAAATTGAATACTCCAAGCTAACGAACTCCCACGAGACACGGACGGACACCAGCTATCTTATCTCTGTTACGTGGGTGCGTGAACCTAATTAACTCATAAGAGTAGAAGACAGATAACCGATAACAATCTATTTGCAGAGCACTCAATGAACAGAGCTACTGCTGTTTGACATGTTTGCAGAAAAAACATTTAGATTTTCTTTATACTTTTGTTGGTTAAAATCGCCTTTATAATATAGTTAAACATACAATAAAAAACCTACTATTTTCTTAAAAGGAAATCTTAAAGTGTTTATATTAAAGCCCTTTCTAGAAACGAAACATGAACTGTAACATATGTACATTCGATGTGTGCGGGTGAGGCATAAAACAGGTGATGAACAAACAAAGCGACAACCACATTTATCATCATAATATGCTCCATTAGTAATGAATAGTTTTTTTCATAAATAAACATTAAGTAAGATCTCCAAAAGCGACAATGCTTGATAAATCCACACTCATCAAGGGTCTATTCATAGAACAAACTGTACACTCAGTCAATGGCCGATATTTCTTTTAAGGCTTTTGAGTCTTCAATCATTCGCTTTGAGAAGGACTTACTCCATTCATAGCAGCTATTTAAGTATTTTTCTTCCTTATATTCCTAAATTAGGTTACTAGTACATGGATTACTTACAGATTTGGTTGGTTTGGAATGGTTTACATGGGTAGCTTGTTAATTATAACTTTTAAAGATCTTTATAACTCAAACACTAGAAACATATCCAGGGTCGTGGAGAACTTTTCAGATATACATGAAAATGACACAAAGAAAACCCAGACTCAGAACAACAATTTATGGGTCACACGTGGGTCACATAAAGTTTTGTTTCATAAGTGTATCGAACTCACAACGGAAGGAACTCAAAAGGAAACTTGGAGATGGTCTCTTAAACCACTATGCCAATCAGTAGCAGTCCACTTCTGAATTCTATGAACACCATAGCACTTGGTATAACCATAACTCTTGCCTTCGCGTCCAATGGATAGTAGCTTTTCAGGTCGTCAGTTCATTTTGATAATAATTTAGGTAGAATATTTGCGTCACTGAGCATTGGCCCTAAATTTTTCAAATCAACAAGAAAACAATAACAACATTATGAACTGCCTCGGTAGCACAGTGGTAGCGTATGCGAATGCTGTGCTTGAGGTCTCGGGGTTGATTCCCAGGTCGGAACAAATGTTTGTATGATCTGCAAACGTTAGTTTCGAAGTATTGTATTTACCAAAAAATATATTCATTTACCAGCTGAATCACGCGGTGCTACCCGCGATACGACAATAACCGCGAGCAACAAGAAGCTAGTATCTTTATAAATTGTAGCCTATGTGTTATTCTGATGTATAAACTATATTATTGTATACTCAATGAGATGAAAGTCAAAATCAATTCAGTAGTAGTCAAAGTCACGTTTTCCCTCACGCAAAAGCGTGAAAGAGTAACAAACATCCATCCATCCATACTTAGAAACTTTTACGTTTATAATATTAGTAGGATATATATTTATTTATGTCAGTGGTCTAGTACCCATAACACAGGCTCTGCTTAGATTGGGACTAGGTGGCGTTGTGTATCTTGTGTCCGAAATATAAATTACTTTATTTATATAGACAGTTTGCTTATAAAAGGTCTTGCGTCATAACCGCGTTAATACGGGTCAAAGGTAAACAGTGGGTACGCCACATCAGTAGTATTGTGAGTTGAATTAGCCTTTGCGGCACATCTATTCTGATCAAAAAATGCTTTTAAAAATCACAAATATTCATAAATTCTTATTTTAATTTAAACTAAGTGTGGCGACCTCCACATACAGCGCCATCTACCGAAGATACACTGAACTACACAGTAACTACCAATCATCAATCGCGCAATAGACAACATCAACCGTTGGGCAGTGGCCCGCCAGGCATGATCACCTCGACTGGTCGGAGGATCCTCCCTTTGTGTTGAAGGGACATGACACCCGTTCCTCCACACTAAGTACAGTTTTTAAAACCACTCAGGTAAAGTTTATTACATCGAAAAATTTACTAAGTACAATTTGCCAAGAACTAATTTAGTTTAATGGTTTAATTCGTTGTCCACTAACTAGTAAATGTTTAATAAAATACTCATAAAATGTATAAACTTTGTGTGACTTCATGTGTGCACGTACATTATTCAGTTAAGGAACCTTGTACATATACTTACTTTTCATTTATATCGAATTTAAATATATCTAAATAAAAAATAAACACAAAAACGTATGTACTCTGACCGATTTTGGGCTTCTCGCATCCAGCTCCTGCCGTGAGTTCTAAATTACATAATAAAATATTTGCCGATGTTGGATACATGTATTTTAAATACTATCAAATAAATTTTCTGGAATTAATAACTTCAATTAACGATATTTACAAAAGCGTAAATATTTTATCTTTTATTATTGCTGGGAGTAATAAAAGAGCTATTATTGGTATAGGTCATGTTCATTCCAATAAAGACTCGTTCGTAACTCATATGAGAGGTGATTAAAATCAAGAAATACATAAACTTCAATTACAGAGCCATAATTTAATGCTCGTAACTTGTCAGTATGTCATATGTTACACGAAAATTAGTTAAAATGAAGACGAATTTACATCAGAACGGAATCATTATCGCTTCTTCTAGTCATTATGACTACAGTAAATAAACATACTTACATGCGTAATGTTAATTTTATATAGTCAAAGTCAAAGTCAAATCATTTATTTCCATAGGCCCCAAAAGGCACTTGAACACGTCAAAAATACAAACATCAAACATTATTAATACAAATATAAAATAAAAGTCAAGTACTGAATTGATCAGTGATAAAAGGATGTAACTCAAGTAATCAATGATTTGAATTACCGGAGCTTAGATTGATTTCGATTCAACTCAAAGGTTTAAATTGAAATTAATCCAAGTACCAGCTCCGATGGGTATTGCATTCATGAAAAGAGCTGGTGAGAAACTCATGTGCACCATCTTTTCAAATAATTTATACAAAGTTTGTTTGTTTTTGACAACAATACTTATATGTGCAAGTTAAGGCAACCAAAACGCAAAGGCTAGAAAACAGTCTAAAGAAATATTTCATTTAGTTTTTTGTCTAATAAAATAATAAAAATTTGTCCATAGCATATAAGGTTGCAATCACTTACACATCAAGGAGTAAAAGCAATGTGTGCATATATACTGGTCCCAGAAAAAAAATAAGTTCAAAATGTAATAAAATAATAAATACTAATTGTTTATGCTCCAACAATGTAAACACAGATCGCCTTAACTTAACAAAATTAAAATGTCAGGTAATAAATGCAGTATAAGATGTCAAGAATTAATTACAATCAAATAAATTATATTAAGGATTGTAAACAAATAAATACATTGCCTATAAATATAAATTGCCTCAACCAGCACACAACAAGTCCATACCAAACTCTCACTCACATCCAAGGCACTGCGTCGGTCAAGAAATCGTTTATTGTATAATAGCCCCTTTCCATAAGACGATTCTTAACTCTTGAACTTTTGTAGGGGTAAGTTCAAGATTTGGACAGGAATTTTGTTATAAAAACGCACACCAAATCCTTCAAATGAATTGTGGACTTTTTTCAGGCGATAATATTGGCCTACTAATTTGTGCTTATTCCTATAATAAACTCACAGTCTTAAAAACAAACGTCTTTTGTCATAACTATTTGGAATAAAAGAAAATATAACTTTAAAAACATTTCAATTCAATTTTCACTGGCTCAACATTTGAGTTTACTATTTATAGAAAAGCATATTATTTTTCGTTGATCGCTATAATATTGACTAAGCTTCTATTGGGTTGAACATTGAAGTTTACGACCTTTGATCAAGTTACTGGAAGACTTTAGGCTATGATGGTTATGTCCTCATAAATTTTAAGTTTTCATCAACTAACGGTATCGACTATACAATATGAGTTGTTTAAACTAGCTTTCAGATACTTTTAATAAAATGTATTGCAAAATCAATTTACCTTGTAGCGATAAACCTGAGTAAACTGAAAGGCAAGGGATGAAAAAGTAAAAATAATAATAATAAATTTGCATATTTCATAAACACACACACATACACACACACAAAGAGAGAGAGAGAGAAAGAGCACGAGAGAGAGCTGAAAAGAATTAATCAATTTTCTTGTTTTAAACAATGTAAAATAAAATGAGTGCGTGCGAGAGGTTGTATTTCGATAATTATCACCACTAGTTAATTATAAAAAGCAAAGACAACCAGCATTGGACTGCAACGGGCTGATGGTGAGACACAGACAAAACACTTTTCTGTCATCGATTTTAGGATTTCTTTTATTTCTTGTAAATAATTTCTTTTATTTTTAATAGCAAGTTCTAGGTAAATCAAATGAATGTATCAAATGTAAAGACACAAGTTCATAAATACTTTCTTGTGTGTGTGTGTGTGTGTGTGTGTGTGTGTGTGTGCGTATGTGTGATGTGTGTGTGATGTGTTACGAGACCGCGGCTCTTAAATAAATTATTGTTTGTTAATAAACATTGTCAATTATTTACCATTTATCCAGAAAAAAAACACTTGTCGTAAAGTGGAAACATTCGAATAAAAGTTAATACTGAATAAAATACACAGTGTAAACTTTGTCGATGACAGATGCACTTACAAGGCTAGTATAGCACTTAGCACACATACAGTGACTAGTTACTTCCCTCATTATAAGCTATTAGCACTCACTGCTGGCCCACCCAGCGCTTCCTGTTCTACTAAGAACCTAGGAATATATTATAGCAGCATGTGTTGCAAAGTTCGATGACTTTGTGTATTCGTTTGTTAAGTGCTTAGAGGTTTTATTGATCTTTATCTATGGCAGTAGTAAAATAGGTGAACCATAATGTTGTCGATTGACTGTTTAGTACTTTGTAGATTTTAGTGTCGATTTAATTTTAGCAATAATATATATCTACATACTATAAACGAAGAAATAAAATTGTAGTGAAATCTGTTAGTAATTTTAAATTAACAGCTTTTGACTAAATTCATATGAAGGTATATACGGTACTAACATTAAAATTAAATTTTAAAATTTACGTATGGCTGTCTGTTTGTTCCGGCTAATCTCAGGAACGGCTGAATCGATTTTGACTGAACATTAACTGGCAGATCATTCAATTTAAGGTTCACCTCACGATAGGCACACGTACACTCTAGTCTTAGTATAATATTACTATTACCTCTTTGACTCAAAGTTTTATTTGATAAAAGAATAAAATCAAACTCACAGTCTAAAAAGCTATGAGAAAATAAAAACGTAGCATATAAAATACCAATAACGCCAGTCCCTACTATTCCTATTTACTACCATTTCAAGCTTTAAATTGTGATTATCATAAAAAGAAAATCGCTGCTTTCTTTATTAAAAGAATACTTTGATCCGCACTGACCACATTTCTATACCGCATTTCTTCTATGTATGGGCCCGCCCAATAGACTCTTCTCTGCCTTATGGAAAGCTCCAACAGAATGCAAAAGTGGTGGTCACCATACTCATTGCGAATACAGGCTATGCAGTAATGCAGCATGGTGACCCACACCATGGCGGGTAATGACCTTTGTACCGACTTTCTGCCTCCTAGTGATGCTTCTTCATCATTGGGCCTCGCACTCACCAATTAAACACGACACACATGCTATCACTTTACGTGGCTCTTTTGTGCGAGGGACATACCGCTCCGGTCGAGCCGGCCCATTCGTGATGAATTCTTTAAATCTTCTTGTTTTACTAATTTTCTTTTAAATAAGTATGATTCAGTTTAACCTTAGCTCTTTTCACATGGCTTAATTGTTGTATGGCACTCTAGAATTCGCCAGCATCTCCGCTTGAGTATAATGGTTGTATGTATGACGGTTACCGCGAAGAGTATGTCTTTCCCCAAGAATCAAAGTATCTCCATGCCAAATTTCATTAAAATCGGTGCAGCGATTTAGCCATGAATGCGTACTACACACAGTAGTAGACACAGTGTATTAATAATATGGATAATTTATTATTTTTCTATATTTATCAAAGAAGGTAAGCGCGAAACGATTAACTTTTTGATGGTAAGTAGTGACAGCTCCTTCGATGCATTTTACTCACGATGTACGAAGAACAGTAATGCTTGCTTTTTTATCGTTCTATATAAAAAGACCGTGAGTGTATGGTGACTTTTATATATGGCGCAGCAAAAACATACTACAGTGCTACAGCGAATTACTACTAATCGCGGTATAGACATATCGCGCCGATTAGTATGTATATAACATATCAACTTTGAGTTGGAGGGACATGACTCTTGAAGTGTCACTGATGATATTTTACTAACCAATCGTCCAGATCATAAGATCCAACTTAGAAGAAGTAAGCTCTTTTGTACTTGCGTCTTATTTCATTTAGGACAAAACATGATATTAGGTAGTTCATTTTGCACTTCACTCAGGTCAGGTAAACTTCAATCATCATCACTTAGAAAAACATTACTCTACCACTGTACGTGTTTCAAGAAATTAATTACTAGTAGCTAACCTGTGCTCTGTTGTCGCCAATTATACCCCTAGACTGAAGCAATCTTTTTTTCAAGAGTGTATTAATATTAATAACCTCAAAGACTTTCCACTTAAATGGTGTTTAAAGAAGACAATAAAAAAATGTATTTTCAGGTGATTCATCTGCCCATTTTCCTCTATAAGACTCACCTAACGAAGAAGACAAAACATTTCAACAGACAATGATTATTCTACACAAACGTGACCTACTGACTTTGATTTTATCAGTCCAAATGTCCTTGCTACATATATATTGACACGAAAATGCGTTCAGTGTTTCCGAGTAACATACAGGAAAACGGACATAATTTTTATAGTGTCATTGTAACTGTATTAAGTGATATATTATTCATATGGAGGGATATCCCGCATTTGCGAGAATCGTGCGAACTCGAGATAAGAAGAATATATGAAATCGTTATTCATTGAAATGTATTTTAAGATTGTATTGCATTTTAAAATATAATAAATTGAATACTCGTTAAACTGAAATAAAATAATAAAAAGTATAGATAGGTCAGTATTTGACCGACGAACGATAATTCCCTTTGTAAATAAATAATTTTATCGATTAATGGTTATTGACCGTCGCTCGTGAACACCTGCAACTCAAGATATAAGTACAAGTTTGTTGTCAACCTATAATTGAAAAATAATGATTTAGATATCTCTGAAATCATGATAATTACTTATTTTTGCAGGTAAAAACATAATGCAAGATTTGTAAATTTTACTTTTACTGTAATTTTGTAAGTATTATTCTAAAATAATTCTAGAAAAACACGAAATCTTTAAAATTAAAAAATACAGTTAGTAGAGAAGTAGTGTAAGTATTTGACTAACGAACAATAATTACCTTTATATTTAAAAATACTCTCATCTCTCATCTTGTCTCATCTCATCTTTAGTCAATATATTGAACAATTAGCTATACATGTAACTTGTTGATTGCAAGATTGATTGAAATGCTATTATGAGAGATCTATGAGAATCTAAAAAGCTCTATGAAATAAAGAAATTTTGACTTTAACGCTGTCTACCTCATTAGTAGATTGCGATCTCAGTTATGGGATTATGTTTCCAAAGGTTCACTAAGCCATGACTTGACAATCAAAGATAAAATATAGCAGTTTAATACGTACCTATATTTTACCAACCCCTTAGAAGGTTGACTAGACTAGACTAGAGACGTGACTGTTCTCATGAACATAGAAGGCAAAAAAATCCGGTTTTGAAAATTACAAATTATACTTTAATTTTGAAAATGTTGTCCATCAAACAATAATTTTTCGTATACGTGAGTATTTGGGCTATGTCGTGCGTACGTGGGGTTGAAACCTAATTGCATGTACATTGTGTAAGAGCCTCATTAGACATAACACGTTTATTTTTTATTTTGCCGGTATTGTTTTATGAAATGCTCAAGTTCACTAGATGTGTTGTTTGTTCTAAGATACGAGTTCTATTCTTTGTAATTAATGTTCTAGATTTGTCATCAGCTTTCTTAAGATGAATCATATAAAAGTAATGATAAAATAAAAAAATACCTATAGATGCTCTAAGGCGGAATATTGCTTTTGAGTAACTTATTCTATGATTTTATTTTAGTTTTAGTGGTAAGCGACGAACATCACATTGTCACCCCTTAGGTACGTAGTCCACGTATAAACTTTTGATATAATTTATATAGCCTATGTTATCTACTCTATTATTACGAGTCAATTGATACCTCATTCAGTAAAACCGGCAGTTACGGTGAAACATAGAGATAGATATACATTGACGGCTAAAACTTCCCTGCCTTATGAGTTTGCGTGGTTGTGTAGAAAAGAGAAAAATATAAGAAACAATGTGTAAACTTTTATTTTACTGTAATTTTGTAGGTAGTGTTTATCGAACGAAACTGTTTTTGTACGTGATTTTTAATTCATGTCGCGCACGTACGTGAATTTGAAACTGATTGCATGTACATTGCGTGAGGACCCCATTAGATGTCACACGATCACACCCTTTCTTTGCTGAAACTATCTATACAAATAATATTAATATAACCGCTTTTTACTAAGTGCAAAAAAAATTATTCCATTTTTGTCTGTCTGTCTATCGGTTTGTTCTGGCTAATCTCTGTAATGGCTGGACCGATTTTGATGATACTTACACGGGCAGATAGCTGATGTAATATGGAGTAACTTGGGCTACTTTATTTTAGACTAGCTTTGCCCCACGGTGTTACCCACGGTTGTAAAGGTACAACAATATCCGCGGATAACACCGCATGACTCAGCTATCTAAAATAAGAATAGGTATTTATTTTTCTAATTATATTTCGTTATATCTAAATATAATTAGTTTATTTATTTTATTTTTTATTGAACCAGAAACCTTTAGTAGTGCAATGGCAGCTCGAGGTCGAGGTCGTTGTATTTGTTTCGGAGTTTGGAAGTGTGTGTATGATTTACGTATGTATTTACAAAAGTAGATACCTATTTATATTAGTTGTCTAGAGTACCCACATCACAAGCTCTAGTTAGTTTGCCACTAAATGGCGTTGTGTGTTAGATGTTAGAAACCTCACATTCAAATAGCTAATATGCTAAGCCACGCGTTATCATATTACATTGTTTTATACATCACTTGCCTACTACTTTCAGTGTTTTCTTCTTACGTTGCCACATTGTTAAGGCAGTAAACTTATAATAGAAAATCGGTGCAATGGGTTTTTTTCTTCCAATTTTCTCACTCACTAGTTCACTGCTTACTCTTTTATGCAGTTGTAAGCGAAGACCACCATTCGTAAACAGATGCAACTCAAGACATACAAGTACATTGTCACCCGGTACTAGGGACTACGTAAAAACTTTTGATATAATTTATTTAGCCTATGTTACCTACTCCATTAAAACGGGTCTATTGATATGACTTAAATAAGGTAGACCAACAACCATTAAACAATATTAAAAAAGTTTGGATATACGACAATTATCTTACGTCGCGTCTGACTTGGTCTTTCCTTGTATATGACATCGGTAAAAGCCTCCTTGCAAAACTAGATGCAAATGTCAAAAAGATATTGAAGTTATGGCTCGGAATTGCACACTCAGCTGACCCCTCAACTCTATTTAGGGATCAAAACAATTTTGGGATGAAGTTAAAGAAGCCATCGGAACTCTATAAACACCTCAGAGTTACCAAAATGCATGTCTTGGGACAATCCCAGGATGAAATAGTCTCATCACTCCCAAAAGATAAATATGTTACAGAGCTTGAGTCAAGACTTCAGTTCCATAAACAATTTATGGCTGGTGCACAGTTTAATAGAGTCGGGCTGGGTTTCGCAAAGAAGAAGGGAGACCGAGAAATAATAAAATCCTTTATACAAAAAGATGAAAATGATATCTATAAAGTGCATGCAATGAATCTAGAAATGCAAAATGAGTGGTTAACTATAGGTGAGTTCTGCATCCCGTTAGCCCTGAAATGGCGCACCTTGCTATATGATTGGTCTCCTGCCCTGTTAAAATTCTATCTGAATGCCTTCCAAATGACCCTCCCAGACCAAAGTAACCTAGTGAGATGGGGGAAAGCATCTGAAAAATCTTGCTATACGTGTGGTGAGGCAGTAGGTACTGCTAGGCACTTACTGGTAGGTTGCAGGGTGCTGCTTGATAGGGGTTATTACTCACGCCGACATGATAGAGTACTAGAAATCATACGTGAAGCAGTAAGTCTTTCAGTAGCTGGAGCCCAAAAAGGATTGACTACAAATAAACGAGAAATTAACTTTATAAAGGATGGCTCAACTACCAAATCTAAAAGCAAGCCTTTCTCAATCCTAGGTACTGCACCTGACTGGACTATTTTGATGGATACGTATGATAAGCACTATAAAATCCCAGAGGATGTTGGTGTTTCGTCATCCAGACCGGACATATTCCTTTTCTCTAGACAAATTAAACACATAATATTAGTAGAGCTTACTGTTCCGTGGGAAACTAATATTCCTAAAGACCATAGAATCAAATTAAATAAATATTACGATCTAACAACTGAACTTAACAAAAATGGCTATGTGGTTAATTTATACGCGGTAGAAGTAGGAGCGAGAGGTATACCAGCTAAATCTCTCTATAACCTTCTGAAAGACCTTGGCCTGTCGAGATCTGCAGTAAGTTCTATTTTAGAACGAGTATCCAAGGCTGCACTAACAGGTTCCTACCAAATTTGGCTAGGTAGGGCGGGAAACTCGAGCAGTGAAGGTGAGCGTTGATGCGCATCTTAAAGGGGGCCTCCTTAAACCTACATCCAGGTCGTAAGTCCTGGGAACTGCTTTGAGTTTCTCCCTCTGCCACACGATGGACCCGGCACCCGCACGGTGAATCCATGGAGTGCTAAGAAGTTTGTCTCGTCGTCTCATTCAGTAAAATCGGTAGTTACGGTAGAACATAGAGATAGGTATACATAGACTGCTTATACTTCCCCGCCCTATGAGTGTGTAGCAGTGTACCAACTTTTCTATAGTCGTTCTCTATTCCTATATCCGTCGACTTTCATACTACTACATTGCTTAACTGTACGCATCACATGTTCATACGAGGATAACCTGTTGCTCCTCAACATTTCATCCACTGGTGCTACCTTCAAGCTTCCTCTAATGTAGTCATTCTTCACCTTATCCATTCTAGTCACACCACAAATGCTTCATAACATTCGGATTTCATCTACGTGCAGGCGTCTCGCATCCATTTTCTTTATTGGCCAACACTCAGATCCAGGTCTCATGATCGTTTTATAAATTTGTTACTTTAATGTTAAATAGAACCTGGGATCGCAAATAGTTCCTATTACCTGCAACCACTTCATCCATCCTGGATTCAGTAATTCAGTATTCAGTAACACGGCAGCAAGACCAGAGAGACCTCTGAAATCACAGAACATGTATTCTGTTCAAGTTCTAGATAATTTTCAAGCCGACATTCTTTAGTCTTTGCTGCCATGTCGCTAGTCTGCGCTGGGCCTCGGATGCATCTTCACCGACCAACACAATGTCATCTGCAAATGGCATGCACCATGGTAACTTCCCCTGTAAGTCCGATGTCAGAGCACCAATTATTAACAGAAAGACGTACGGGCTACGAGGCGATCCCTGGTGCAAACCAATAGAGACACTAAATTGGTCGGTGCTACATTATAAAATGAGATCCTATAGTAATAGTAGATAGTAGAAATAACTGGACTACCGGACTAATTTATTCGCATCACACGAAATAAAGAAATATGACCACAAAATACCCGTACCGTCTGCGTTGACACTTACATCTCCCTAAAATTAGATTATGTAAGCATAATTTTAGATTTTAAATAATGTTTTCTGTAACGCTGCTATCGTACCGTCAGCTGTTTATGTGCTTAGGGTTCATTTGAAAGTCTTGTCTTAAACAAAGATTAATAGCAGTAATCAACTTGTAAATAATAAAATAAAAAATCTTACAACTAACGTCATCCAGTTCCAAACTAAGCAAAGCTTGTATTATGAGAACTGAACAACTGATAAAAAGACTTTCGTACTTTATTTTTGAAAATACATACATATTATTACACCTAAGCTCTGTTTGCAATCATACAAACATTTGATAACACTGGAGGCAAGACCGAGGCAAGAGTCAAAAAAACCGCTGTTCCAATTTGAAAAATTCTTTCAGTGTTGGATAGTCCATTTATCGAGGAAGGCTTTAAGCTATATATCATCACGCTAGTACTAATAAGAGCGGAGCACCAATAGAATGTTTCAAAAACGGGAGAAAATTTTCACGCTACGGGCAATATAAGACGCAAACGAGGTTGCGTGGGTCAGCTAGTAGTATATATACAGCGGTCGCCTACGCTACCAGTCCGAGAACGAGGCAGTTACAATAATACAACAAACAATTTCAAACTGCTGAAAAACATTCCCGCACACAGTGTGACAACTAAATATTAGGTTACACTGAAACTTTCTTTGTTCAATGAACAAACTAAAAACCATACATATTCATTATGATTGCTTATACCAGCGGACAACTAGACGAAAAATTGTTCGGCATATATTCCGATGGTAAACAAGACTGCGGTTAGATGAATTACACATGTCGTTTGAACGCCATGTAGTGTATGTTTTATGAGTAAACTTGTAACCCAGTTAAAGTAAATGTGCCATTCGATAAATATTTGGTTTTAAGGGCTGGAATATTCGATACTAACATATCAGTAATGAAGTTAAAAGGTTCGGTTTCATTTTTTACGTAAAACATATAAGGACCTACATGTAACAAGTTGTTTTTTTTAAACCTGATAGCTTATCTATACGAATATGTTACCGGCTTCGTGATAGCATACGACCTAGAGGGATTATTTACTAAATATAAACCTAGAACACTATAAAAAATTCATTGATTTATTAGAAGTATGTATAATGTTTATTTCTATACATATCTTCTACATTTTAATACGCAAAACCAAATCTTTGTCCCCATTTTTAATCGACTACGGCAAAGCCAAAGGAGGGTTATGATTTTGACAGGCTATGTATATACATAGCCTGTCAAAATCATAACCATGCATATATATGCATGTGTTTTTTTATTGAATAGAGAGCGAACGAGCAGGCGGATCGCCTAATGGTAAGCGATTACCGCCGCCCATGGACACTCGCAACACCAGAGGCGTCACAAGTGCGTTGCCGGCCTTTGGGGGATGGGGAGGGGGATGGGGGAGGGGAGGGTAATAGGGTATAGGCCTCCGGTATCCTCACTCACTCGGTGAAATACAGCGCAAGAAGTGCTATTTCACACCGGTTTTCTGTGATGCCGTTGTAGCACTCCGGTCGAGCCGGCCCATTCATGCCGAAGCGAGGCTCTCCCACGGTAACGGTATGTCCCTCATAGCTCCGCAACTACATATTAGAACTGGACAATCGAGGTATCGTTTGGAATTACTCGACCGTCCGTTAGTTGTAGGCTATATGACTTGTCACTGAATCTAGTGTAGCGCTCTATAGCGGTCATAAAGTACTGTGTTAAAAAAATATTTAAGATAAATAAGCTGTGTTTGGTACGAGTATCGTTGGAAAGGGTGTTACAAGTACAATTAAAAAAAAAATTGGCTCCTGACTTTGAATTTACTTGATAGTTGTGATATTTCTAAGGTATTCAAAATATACTGTGCAAATAAATTAATATTATATCAGCACCAAAACATTTTAAATAAAAATGTACATAGAAACGTACCATAATACTTTAACAACGCGTGACTACGGTTTTTCGAACTTGTTTCATACTTTTTCAGCGTCGTTTATTGTCGTAGTTGGCCTTTAGTTTTTTTTTTTATTACGAATATTATGAGCCGAAAATGAGAGGCACAATTAACGTTTATATAAAAGAGAAGTACACAAAACCAAAAAAAAATGTAAAAAAAGACTTGCATTTGTGAATTTCGACCACTGGGCGACAACCAGTTTGTATTGAAAACATTGATTTCCGGCACATACTTGTTATACCAACTATAGAAGGAATTAATAATTGTTTTGAAAGTAAACAATGGTTTTATCTTACTAATATTATTAACGCGAAAGATTGTGACTATGTTTGTTCCTCTTTCACGCAGAAACAACTGAATGCATTTTAACGAAACTTTACAATAATATAGCTTATACATCAGAATAACACATAGGCTACAATTTATAAACATACTAGCTTCGCCTCGCGGCGTTGCCCGCGGTTATTGTCGTACCGCGGATAACACCCCGGGATTCAGCTAGTTATAAAAAAATCATATTGAGTTTTTAAGTCTTTAGATAATATATTCAAAAAAAAAATACATACAGTGCAATATAGAACGTCCTTCTTTTTTGAAGTCGTTTAAAAAGACAATACTTTCTTGCTTCAACTGTGACTCAACTTAGCTATACTCTATGCGCTGTAGCATGGTGCGGGTGACAGTTTCAGTAACACTTCGTTTCACTCTTGAAAGTTGCCGCGATTTATAAATTATGACTGAGTATTTCAGCTGTACCACATTCGCAATATATTAAATCATTAATAACTGTAGTAAATTAAATTAAACCAAACCAGAATGTTCTAATCTACAAATAAAATCAAATTTAATGAAAAATTAAGCAGTGTTATGCGTATGACGTAACGCCATAGAAGTATTTAGTGATGGGATGTGCTGCTACGATGGATAGTCGGTAAACGGTAACTTTTTATTGTTAAAATTGGTCTATAATTATAGTAGTATATATTATAGTAAGGTTGCTTAAAAGGTTGCTAAGTAAAAATACATTTTTTTCGTCCAAATTCATTTCAAAATCGTCATATCAGAGTCAGGAACATCTGAATTGTCACTCATTTCATCATCTGAGTCTGTGACGGATATTATTAACGAACAACAACCTCCCTGGCCTGACTACCCAAAACAGTTTATTTTTGTATGCTTAGACATAGTAATAACAACGAACTCAACAAACAAATAACAGTTACACTGCACAACTGAATAACACACTCATTTTCATAACAATATTAAAGAGAACTAGATATATGCTGCGAGTATCGTACGCGATAAAAATTAATTGCATAACGTCACATCCCTTAGTTATGTGATACTGATAGATGTCAACGTCGTACAGGCAAATGTCACCTGCACCATGCTACAGCGCAACGAGTATAAGTATAGACAAAATTCTATTTAAAACCATACTAAATAACATTTATTTCTATGAAGTTGTTTATATAACATAAAAATATTTTTCTCATGTGAGATAGACGAATATGCATTTTGGTATAGAAAAATACTAGAAGTATTGTTTTGTTTTTGTACTAGTTTTTTTTGCTAAGTGTTAATTTTCATTTACTTTTGTCTGACTTCCCTCACTACACGTAACGTACATTTTTCTTTTTTCTATTTTAAATAAGTGTAAGGATAAATAACAGATACGCACACAAACAACAAAGAGGCGCTCATAGCCCAGATGCACTCGGTGATTAGAAACAATTACTTGGGGTAAGCCATGATGGCGCGGTCAGTACCAGAATGGGTGACCACTGTGGGCATGATACCATGAGCGTCTCCGTGATTCAGAGGTCACGTTATGCAGTCGGTCCCGGTTGTTATCATAAGATAAACAGTCGTGAAGCTTAGTTGGATGCCTTTGGGTGGCTTAAAAACATCCAACGGCAAGATACGTAGTCACAACGTTGTCTTGCCAGTCCCCAACCCGCACTCGGCCAGCGTGGGGACGTATGGCCTTAACCCTCTCCTACTACCACAAACATTTAAAAACTAAAATCAGCTAAATCGGCCGAGCCGTTCTCAAGTTTTGAAGCGAAACAAACAAACAGCAATTGATTTTAATTTACAAGATTGTTGACATATGTCAAAGCAGTTGCTTTAAAACAAAATAAATATTCGTATATTGTGTCACTTGCAGTATACGACAGGCGACATGATTTTATAGAAAAGATATGGAATGTAGCTTTATTTCATATTGTTGGACTGACGTTCTTTTACATTATACGAGTACAGTTGCGATAGGGTCACAGACCGCATTCATATTTGCAATAAAAACTTCCTTTAAAATCTATTCGTATAGGTGTAGTGAAAGTACTATGTATAGTCTTATTTGTTAGTGTTTGTTAGAACTGTAGTATTAAATAATCAAAGAAATCTGTATGTCTTCATAAAACGAGTATAAACATCCAATTCACGTGTGTATTTCGGAAGCCCTCCAAATAGTTTAACAACACACACGCAAGGTGACTTTACTTCTGGCGGCCCCGAATTTGCTCAGCAATTCTAAAAACATACATGAACACGAACGTTTATCTTAAATAAAGCTAAAATACTAAAAACACACGATTTAAAAGTCATATCAGAGATAGAAATTGTTGTTCTTGCTGCTAGCAATAAACGAAATGTGTATGCAAAATACGACTATCTCCCGTTTCTACATTATATCCGTTTCAATTTAAACTTCTATCATAAACTTGCGAAACGTAACTTCAACATTCCTTGCACCGAGCTGAGTCTGTTTACCGTCTAAAAATAACAGGGTATCGTTTGATATAGCAAATGCCAATAAAGATAAGGATACAATTCCGGTGAAATTTTGATAGCTCCTTCGAGTGAATTGTATTATCACTATTTCTTTATCACTCGCGGCCACACTATGTCGAATATAGCGACAAAATGTATCTTTTGTCCTTCTCCAAGTTCCAATATATATCAATACCGAAATCCATACATATCGGTTCAGCGGTTTCAAAATCTTTTTTTGTTATGGAATAGGAGGGCAACGAGCCGGCGTATCGCCTGATGGTAAGCGATTATAATACGTACGGTAAGTAATTACCGCCGCCCATGGACACCCGCAACACCAGAGGCGTCACAAGTGGCTGGCCTTTGGGTGAATGGAAAGAGGGATGGAGGAAGGGTTGGGGTGTGGGCCTCCGGTACCCGCACTCACTCGGTGAAACACAGCGCAGGCGCTATTTCACATCGGTTTTCTGTGAGGCCGTGGTATCATTCCGGTCGAGCCGGCCCATGCATGCCGAAGCGTGGCTCTCCCACGGTGTATATATGTGTGTGTTTTAAGACTTCACAAGTTTCTCTGTTCTACCTATATCTTGGGATGGTGTATATAACTTGTAAACAAAAAATAAACATGAAAGATAGCAAGACTTTGTAAAAGTTACCTCACCCTTTATGAATAATTGCAGTTCTAATGTAATCAAATATTTAAAACATTTCTTTCAACATAAATATGCTAATACACTTCATCGTGTAGTTTCACAAAATAGAACAAAACCAAATGTATTCAAGAAAAAGCACTTAATTTATGTAAGAAAATATAAAAGTTAAACAAGCTTTTATTCATTTTAAATGTGATAGAGTGGACTATTATCATTACACTTGGTAAATAAATTACTTTCTTAGCTACTTCGTTTACTCCTCGGATAAGAATAAGGGTATAGACACACTTAACAAAGTTATATCATATCGTTATCAATGTAGAAAAAAAAATGATAGTATAAATTAAATATCCGAAAACAGTCATAAAGGACTGTTGACAGAAGTAAAAACTATAAACAAACAATTGTTATTTTAAATTTTAGGTATTTTTGAATGCCATGTGCCGAGTTACATGAATTTATTTTTATTGATTTATAAATATTTATTGTAAACGTGAAAGAAAAACATAACAAAACATGAGTTACAAAGTTATAGAAGTAACAATTGGTGTTTAAGATTTTTAAGACAGTTTGCCTTACTCTCTATTCAAACCTGCCTATGGAAGTTTTTAGTTCAAAAACTCTAAAGTCAAGTAGCAATAATATCAATAAAAATATTATTTTGTAACAAAATAAATATTGTACACGAAACCAGAGGAAGTCGACTGAGATGAATTCGATTTAGAAGATTAAAGATTGAAGATTTAGTGCATATTTATTAAGTTTACTATAAATAACAATAATCTTTTCAAACACAAAATAATGCCGACGGGAGTGATACCACGGTCTCACAGAAAACCCGTGTGAAACATCGCTTGCGCTGTGTTTTACCGAGTGACCGTGACCGACATCAACCCCTCCCTCCATCCCTTCCTTTCCTTTTCCCATCCCCCAAAGGCTGACAACGCACTTGTGATGCCTCTGGTGTTGCGGGTGTCCATGGACGGCGGTAATCGCTTACCATCAGGCGATAGGTTTGCTCGTTTGCCACCTATTACATAAAAATATGCTTTTTGGCACCATGCAAGCATTACGATTAACACAATCATTTAAATAAATATTATAAAGAAAGAATAAAATTTGTCAAGTCTAAAAGAGCGATTTTGGTAATGAGACAATTTCGTAAATACAGTGTATTGCGAGTGTATCTGTGTGATCAGACGATGTAATTTATTAAAGTGGAATTAATGATGTAAGGAAAGTCGACCAAAATGAATTTAAGCTCAATAATTTCGATTACTGAATTACATATCCCTGTCTACAGTAACGTCTGTATTCCCAAAGGGCTGCACAGAGATTATTTCTAAGATTTCTAAATAAAAAATAGTATTTTCTAAAAATTAATATGAAACATAATTATATACCATCGCAAAAAAATTGCCTGCGTCGGTGGCGTAGTGGACCCCCCCCCCCCCCCGGTCGGACCAAATGTATGCATGATCCGCAAATATTTGTTTTGGAGTTTGGGTGTTGTATATGCATAAAATGTATATATTTACAAAAGAAAGCAATTATGTATTTATGTCTAGTGCCCATAATACAAACTATGCTTAGTTTGGGACTAGATGACGTTGTGTGTTAGATGTCCGAAATATTTATTTATTTTATTTATCTAAAATAAGGACCTAGCCACTCAATTATATTATTTTTTCCAATAACTGTGAAACTGGTGTCACAAGTTCCAACAAAAAATGCGTTCTACTGTTCTCTTTTAGACTCACTAGGTATTGGAACTTCTATTTTGTTAAAACATACACCAACACAAGACAAGACCTACACTTTCAAACATCTACACTCTACACCCATAATAACTGATAACATTATTAGAAATGCAAATTCTATGTAGATAATTTATCCAAACGCAACGTGTTTGAATCATTCGTTCTCATTATATACACCAGGCGAGTGTATGATATCTGTACATTTTTATAGGAATCTGTGAGAAACATTTGATTTCAAAACCGATGTGTTTTTTTTTTTTTATTACTATTATCTTGCAATCAGTTGATAGACTATGAGCAGATGAGATGAAGGATGTGTGTGCACTTTTTAGATCGAAATCCCCACTGGGAAAATCTCTATATTGGCATAATTAGGAACAGCAGTCCAGGTCCAAAATATGCTGCCTTTTCAGTCTTTTTAATGAATCCCGAATGGTCAATTGCACTGCCAATTCATTCGGATGATCTGCAATTCGTGATTTGTATTTGGAGCTGCACGATCATATTTCTTCCTTGATGGTCCTCACATTCAAATGCTCATGTATCTCCGAAATCTTCAAGAACCATGGTGTTTGTTTTAAGATGTAATGTAATTGTTTTATTTATAATAAAAATGTTGACGCACAGATTTATTACGAAGCATTGGAAATCGTCTAAATTGAATTCTTCTTAAACTATGCTCTAACGTAATGTTGCCCAGAACATTACTTATGTTTTTAGACCTGTTGTCTTTGTATCGTCCAATGTAATTGTGGTTTGTTTTCAATCTGAGACCATCCACTGAGAATGCTTTATTACACTTGAGCTCCTGACCACTTAAATTGATTAAATTGTAAAACAGTACGGATCCTGTTGCTTTACTAACTACGAGTACTAGCTGACCCACGCAACCTGGTTTGCGTCTTATGTTGCCCGTAGCGTGAATTTTTTTCCCCCGTTTTTTTAAACATTCTTCATTGGTGCTCCGCTCCTATTAGTAGTAGCGTGATGATATATAGCCGATAACCTTCCTCAATAAATGGACTATCCAACACCAAAAAAGAAAGAATTTAGTGTGTCGCGAACTTTTTTGTAGATATTTATGAGATCTACGATTAATTAGAACATTTTATGGTTCTATCTTTTATGGTTTAGGCAACGTACGCTAAATAAGTAACTTTTCTGGTTGATTTTTTACACCTTGTGTCCGAAAAACCCAAATATCTTACGGAACCCTATTTTTTTTTAAATAAAATATAGCCTATGTTACTCGTGTATAATGTAGCTTTCGAATGGTGAAAGAATTTTTATAATCGGCCCAGTAGTTTTTGAGCCTATTCATTACAAACAAACAAAGTTTTCCTCTTTATAATATTAGCGTAGATAAATAAAATAGGTAGAGTGTATATTCCTTACTTACTGGCAATGCCGTACAATTCACTTGTCTACATACTCGTACTATCTTCTCACACTAATTCTCTATCAAAAACTTTAGGGCTTTTAATTTTTCTCTATCACTCTGCCTTATATTATGCTAATAAAGACAAAGTAAAACATAATAATTGATACGAGTACTCTCGATTGTCGGCACTTGATGGAACTTGTTGCAATACATTCTAGAATAAAATTCACTTGTACTTATTCCACTATTTTATTTAAGTTTACCCTGACCGGTTTCGCCTTATAACCTTTGAAAATACCATAAGGCGAAACCGGTCAGTGTAAACTTAATTAAAATAGTGGAATAAGTATAAGTGAGTTTGACTCTAGAATGTATTAAAATAGAATTTAAAAAATGTTTGACGTTTCTAAGATTCTATTCGTATAGATTTTTTTGATGTCTTTCTGTAAATTCTTGGATGACACAAAATAAGAACGTAAAATTGAGACATAGAAATCGAATGTAGTGAGAGAACTGGTCAAAAACAAAACCATAAGTGTTAATGAAGTAAATCAAAGAACCTGAGGTGCCTACTCTTGAGTCCATTCTGCCATTACTATTATTATTTTATGTTTTGCCCTACCAAAATGACTCTACTGTGCCTGATGGAAAGCATAAGTAGAATCAAAAAGTGGTGGTCATCATACTCATTGCGAATGCACTCAACGCAACAATGCAGCATGGTGACCCACACCATGACGGGCTTTTTTTTACGTGTAGAAACCCTTTCGGGTCGTCAACCCGCCGGGGTTTGCGGCGGGTCGATGTGTCTGAATCGAACCGACTAAAACCACACGGTGTGCCACTCTGCGCCTGAGAAGGAAGGGGTCCGGGAACTGCTGTTATTAACTCGACCGGACCCCACCATGGCGGCCTTGTCTAGCCTCCGGTCACGCACTCACCAACGAAACACGACAGTACGAACGCTGTCATTTTACCTTCATAATCTGTGCACAAAGAAAACAAATGACTAAAAGGGGTACCGTAGTCTTTTTCGTATTCGAATTTATTTCTTCTTTATATCCAAAACAGTGTTTGCAATCACACTTGGTAATTCTCACACTGATTCTCAATCAAGTTCGTGATTCACACCATGATTTACGCTGGATAATTTCAAACAACTTCTCTTTTACGCAATGAATTACACATGCAATGTATATTAGGTATTAGTGTAACCGTTTATAAGAAAAGCGATTTCATATTGTAATAATAAAAGGTACGCAGTATCTAAAAGGCTGATCATCGCGAAAATTAAACAATCGTAAGTATCTTAATGTCTTATCTTTTCTTAGTAAAATTATACTTTTCCACAAAAAAAAACAGTATAACTGAAGATGTTTTTTGTTTATCCTAAAAAGGTTATAGTGAGCCAACTTTATAAGGTAGTAGAGCCACGCGACATTACAACACGAACAGGCCAGCTCGATCGGGGCGGTACCAATCAACGTAATACAACAGCGTTTGTACTGTCGTGTTCCGTTGGTGAGTGCGAGAACGGAGACCCGATGCTGCAGAAGAAACTCAATAGGCCACCATATAGGCACCATGCTGAATTGTTGCATTATCTGCATTTGCAATGAGTATGTTGACCATCACTTTTGGATTCTGCGTATGCCTTACGTCGGTTAAAGTAGAACCATTTTGGCAGGGTCATACACAAATAACAAAAAAAAAACTACAACCAATTCGTTCACACTGTCATTACATCACGTTCAGTTAGTCTAGCACGGTCTGCTAGTCAAGTATATTTTGTATCACAGAATGAATGATTGTGCGCTTATATTTGTTCATTGAATTATTCAACAGCGTTGTCATATTTCGGAATGCTCTTATCAAATTTTCCTTTGATCAACATTTCAAAAACTTGAATTGATTTGACATTTTGACATCGCTTTTAACTTTCAAGACTTGTTAGCTGAAAAAATATTTTGATTATTCTTACAGATATCGTGTATTAGTGGTCGTAAATAGTCGTAATATTTTTTTTTACTGGAATTGTAATTATTTTTACTAAGGACCTGTTGGTCCTTGGTGTGTGTTTAGTGATATGCCTGTTTAAAGAAATATCATGGGTTTTATTCCCAACTAAAACAAATAATAATGCGATGATCATGATCGGTTATTCCGTGATTCGATGTAATTCACCGGTAATACATAGAACCTATATGACCAAGCTCTGCTTGGTATTTCTTTTGGCAAATTTTCTAAAAATGAATCCTAGCTAGATCGAATTATCGACAATGAAATCCCCTGCACTTCATGAAAATCATTAGAACCGTTTTCGAGATTCAAAATATTTAGATATGCTTATGTCTGATTACCGTAAGACAGGCCCTGTTTAATTTGGAAGATGAGCTTGTCAGATTTTATGTTTTTTTCCGTTTGTAGTTTTACGCTACCCGCTTACTATATGACAGTGTTTCTCTTTCCACATCAATACGCTCATCTAACGCTGAGATCATATATACTGCTTAAAGAGGAATGCAAGACAACACTCTATATCTATAGTCTTTCGTAATGACGGCAAAACGAAACTACTAAATGACAATTTAGTAATCACATAAACTTTATTTCCTCTTTGGTCTTACGATTGACATAATATGCGACTGCCGATCATCGAGTTCGTATATCCGGGTCGGGCGGGTGTTATTGAGTTTTTCTGATTATATAAATAATTAATTATTAGAAACAGCTCGGAGTTTGAAAGTTGTGGTCTAAACCTCCGTGCCTCGAAGAGCACGTAAAGTTGTCGAACCTACGCCTGATCTCTCCTAAATCATGTCGGTTAACCGACACGATCGGATTATGAGAGAGTCGGAACAGAGGGAACACCTGTATTTGCGGACAAACTTGTGCACTTATATCCTGCGTGTCTCCGTTGAGACAGGCCGGTTTCAATGGCAGTGGCCGTTATCGTCTAGGAGAGCATTAAAATAATCAATTTTCTGTTAAGATTACGGTCCACTTTAGTCTATATATTACTTTTCTAATACTCCTAGAAAGTGTAATCAAACTTCAAAACGTAAATCAATATGCATTAACCCAAACATCAATATTTGATATTATATTATACCTTTACATCAATACTTCAGCAAATAATCAAATCTAAATCGATTAAGACAAATTGACGTCAAAGCTATGAAATTCACCTAAACAATCCGACAAAGTGCCTACAGCGCTGTTTCCACAGCAATTCGCACATATGTTAAAACTAGCTAAGCCCCACGGTGTTACCCGTGGTACAACATCAACCACGAGTAACTTTGCGGTGCAAAGCTAGTCTAAAAAAGTTGCCTTAGTTCCGCCTTGTATCATCACCCATCTACCAGTGAGTCTTGTCAAAATCGGTCCAACCATTCCACAGATTAGCCGGAACAAACAGACAGATTTACCAAAATAAAATTTAAAATGCCCTTTTGATGTATGTAAGTACCGTATATACTTTCATTTTCATTTAGTGAAAAGCTGTTTGTTTGAAATTGTATACAGACACTTCAATTTTATTTATTTGAATAGATTGAAAATGTTCTCAAACAATAAAACACAGGTTTTCTTTGTGTGTTTATATCATAAATATCATGTGGAGTCTGATTCATAAGCCGGTTCTGATTTACTGGAGCGTTTCTGTCTGGATATTTATTGGTTCGCAAGCATCATGGAAAATAGCTTTGAGAGATGAGTGCATTTTGTCTGCGTTTGCTAAATCAATGTATCATGCGCGATTGCAATTCACTGGTGCATAATTGGTACTCCTTTGTGAATTGGTTTAATGGTTATATTCAGATGTATTTGATTGAAATATGGCAATAACATGATTGACACGTTTGTCTTAATTCAATTTTCATTTATTTTGATAGTTTTTGATAGTATAAGTAACTTATTAATTTATTTTAATTATCGCGTTATAAGTGTCAAGAATCAAACTATCTCCATAGCAAATTTCGTGACGAAAACATAACAGTGAGAATATTAGTATGAATTCAAACATTCAAGAAAAGAGAGTACTCCTTTCTAAAAGGCCGGCAACGCACTTGTAACTCCTCTGATGTTGCGGGTGTCCATGGGCGGTGGTAATCGCTTACCATCAGGCGATACGTCTGCTCGTTTGTACCCTATATAATAAAAAAAGAACTTAATTTTTAGTTAGGTATCAATAAAATATTTTGACCTATCATGGTAAAAAAAATCTGTACATAGTGACAGTTAAACTTATATTGGACTTGAAATGACAACGTTCAAAACGATCTAAATTCAATCGCTAGGAAGTCTCTTGTGTGTAGGAATCGTTCTTAAACTCTACAGAATAAAAATATCAGAAAACTATTTACAATATAAATAGAATTATATACGAATTTTCTTCATGTTTACTAGGGAACATTGCCAAGGGAACACTTAAATGATATTGCGTCACAGAGTATGGAGAAGTATACAATTAAAAGTTGAGAGGTTTCATCCAAAGTAAATTGATCTAACATGCGAAAATGCGATAACTTCTGCTGTGACTTCACAGTCAAACTTCGTCAAATTATGTCTCAGAGTATTTATTAGCTAACTCTTAACCATTGGCCGTTACGAGCTTTAGTTGGTGGATTTTTTGCTGTCCAGGACAACTATTTTACAATGAGAACTATATAATTATTTATGTGTCGGGGTGTATATTTGGAAATCTATAAGTATGTACAGGCTCTGCCTAGTTTAAGATCAGGTGTACCGTCAGTGAGATTTGTTAAGAATATACTAGGATAATTGTCTTTTTTCTAGATCAACTCAGTTGTTTTAGGTCCGAAATCATCAATTATTGAAGGGTGAATATTTACAAGTAGGTAAATGCGTGATTTTAGCTCGAACCGTAGGTATAGGCCACCATAGTAATGTATTGTTGCATTATCTGCCATCGCAATGGTTATGGTGACCACTACTATTGAATCAGAGTAGGCGAATATAAAAAAAGGTTTTCAGTATAATATTGTTATATAGATTTAAAAATTTACTAGAAGTAACAAGAATCAATACAAGGAAAAACTCATGACACGTTAACTGTTTAAAATAAATTTCAACAGAAACGTATGACCGTGAACATTGTTTATATTCCACACTCAATATATTGTTTTTAAAGTAATAATATGGGGAAACCGCTGAGTAAATTTCATGAAATGGACAATGACGTTGAAGAAATAGTTTACACTAGCATAGTACAATTATTTGTAGCCAAGGGTTTTGTTCTCTCTTTATTTTAAGCTCAAGTTCAATCATAAAATCCACTAAATATAATATAGATTGACAGTCTCTTTTCAGTCATAATCAGTTCCTACTAAATAAGGAAACCGAATGGAATAAAAAATATTTTGTAGAACATTATTACCCCCTAAGAAAGGAATAGACACATACATAGAGAATAGCCAGGAATCCCACCTGGAGAGAGTAAAAGGAGTATGAAAGAAAGAAAAAGTATGCAGAATAAAAGTACGAGAAGTAGTGCTAGTGAGAACTGGTATTGACGTTAAAGTAGGCAATAGGCTACATAGAATATTGGAGGTGATAGAAAAAAACAAAACAGTTCCTACTGATATAACAACGTGACATAAATAGATGTGTAGTAATTGAGAAAACCAGTGAACTACTGAGGTACATGTCCAGTAGTAGACTATTTTTTAAAGACAACTCCTGCCCTATTAATAAATTCTGTGTCGTGGGGGACTTTACAAACATACATGCAACAGACACAGAAAACACCAACAATTTGTGAATAACACAAAGTGTTGTCACAACACTTGGCGAAGAAGTAAGCGGCGTGGTACAGCTTAAACCGCATTAAGCCATACGTTTCGTGGGAGAGAGCCACGCTTCCTCTCCGAAAACCGGTGTGAAATAGCACATGCGTTGTGTTTCACCGAGTGAGTGAGGATACCGGAGGCACATACCCCAAAACCTCCCCCATTCCCCTCCCCATACCCCAAAGGCCGGCAACGCGCTTGTGACTATGGGCGGCGGTAATCGCTTACCATCAGGCGATACGACTGCTCGTTTGCTACATTTACATTTACCTACTACATATAAAAAACGTGTAGTCTAGTGATGATTAAAGGCTAGTGATGATGAAGATGATGATTTATATATTTTTATAGGAATTTTGATTACCTACGAAAGATAGCGACTAATCTTCAAAAAGAAATGAAAAGGATTCCGTTGGGGAACAACTAAGCATTTGACCAAGTTTGGATTTCAGTAATTTAATACATCAAAGTCAGAAAGTTATGTGTCAAAAACCTATTTATATTTTATTTATTTGTTCAGCAACGGACTGCTATGGGAGTCTTACCTATTTATAGTTTTAATGATGGGAGTTGTTAAGTACTCATTATCCGACCCGTCTGTTTATTAATACCTAAAGATGCTCAGGTATCCACCGAATTTGTTGGCAATTTCAGTGATTTCAACTGTTTGCAACTCTTCAGAAAATCGCCTACTTTTGTTTCCATTGTGTCTTCACTGAGTCGCCAACGACTCGCTGTTCAATTAACAACTCCATTGATACGTTCGTGTCAGGCATGTTTCTTTCCGTTTCCAACTAAGCGTCTCCACAGAGCCAATAAATATCTGCAACAAGCCAAAAACAGAAACAAGGAAATTTCAGAAACTTTTGTCACCAACACGTGTTGACAACACAATAGATGCTAACTTTTGTTCGGTGGAGACTCGAGTTTATATCTAAGAAAGAAAATGTCGAAAGGGAATGTTGTCTCTTAACCTCACCATCACCTTTATCAGTTCACTGCTGGACATAAGCCTCTCCTTACAAACAACAATACGATGGTGTTCAACGTAGTTAAATAATGCAATGAAAAATATACTTTCTATACGTGTGTGTGTGTGCATGCGTGTGTGTGTGTATCGTTTGTATGTAATTTTCTGACAGAACATTTACGACATTAACAAGCTTCTTCATAATTAAGTCCTAACAACAAGAGATCAAAAGTAAACAAGTTATTTTTATCAAATATAACGCCCACGAGATATTATAAAATCAAACCTAAAAAAAATGTGCAAAGAAAACAAACAAATAATTTTCAGGTAGCGATCGGATCAATCACAATGTAACTTTTTCTCTCCATGACTTTTATTCTCAAATGTTATACAAATATAGTCATTAGTAAAGATGACCATAAAAGCGTTTTTTGCTTAAAATCTGTTTTTGTCAGCAATTATTTTTCTCCTTTACCTCTATTTCAGTGACTCGACAATATCAAGTATAATGGCATATCTCATTACAAACTCTCAACATTATTTTATGCACAACCATAAGAAATGGGTGTGAATAATTGTGCTACTTTGAGGTGTATTTAATTCAATAAATGTCAGTATATAAAGTATAAATAAATAACCAAACATTTTGTATAAAATCTTGTTTTGTATAACAATGTATAAAGTTTAAATTCATGCTTTCAATCAGGTTGATTAGAGTAAATTTTTTTTAGTTACAGTACAGACAGTTAATTTATAGAATAAAAGTAGTTCAAGGGTTTCTTCAAATACTAAAGATAATTCTGTACATACCCACTAGCTTTTGTCTACACAAAGAAGAGGTATATGGCCTGAGGGTGAGAAGGAGAGACTGAAAGAATAGACACTAAGTAATCATTTAAAAAGTAGAATAGAGTAGACTAAATTGTACCTAGTTCATGTAATTTATACGAAAGAACATATTGTTACATCGCGAACACTCCAGACTTTTACACACATACAGAAAGTTCTCGTCGATCTCCTGAGCACGGAATACTGAACCTTACATCAATACGCATAGCGTCGTATATCGATTGATTGTTGCGCGATTGCGAAAAACCCCGAATGTGCGACGTATTTCTAGAATGCGTAGGTAAAAATAATAATGGATATACTCGTAAATAAAATGTCTCGCGGGCCGCAGTTCAGTTCAGTTTGAGCTACAGTGTGATAAACATCTAAGTGATATCAGTGATCAACCGAGCGACCTCAGCGAGCATTAAAGATTGTTATTCGGAGTGAAATTGTGATTTTAACAGTGTTTTTTAATAAAGTCTCTTTTACACGTCAGAAGGTTTATTTCTCAATTCCATAGAACCATAACACGTAAAAATAATCTTTTTTTTTCTAGGCAAGCTTGGGATGTAAAAAGTGTACTGAAAAAAGTGAATTTCTAGTCTGACTAAAAGGACAGTTGAAATATTCTAAAGATATTAAATATAATATTTTTTTAAGTAAATTTCAAATCAAAAGCTTGTCTGAAAATGGACTACTAAACTAAATATACTACTTTCCCAATTTTGTTTTTCTTAACCCTTAAATTATAATAATTGTTGAATTATTTTTGTGACTCATAGCGTTACAGACTAAAATAGCTATTTTTGAAACAGTTATTCAGTTTTATAAACTCTCATTACCATACCATTATTACAAGCTTATTTTCACAAACGTTACATTTATATTAACATACTTTTCTTCTCCGTCAATTATTTCTGCAAGGAGGAGCAATAATTTAACCTTACTAAAGCCTTCAAAGAAGAATATCAACATCGTCATCACTGCAATCGTGTTCACTTCCACAGTGATGAGCGGTATCCAAGTCTCAACCAGCTAGTAACAGCTAGCAACCATCCTCAATGGGGATACCAAACGCAGGTGGTGACCGCTCAAGCCTGGTTATCGCTACGTCCGGCCTTATCAGCGTTAAGGCACAGTATACTGCATCTACCGTCCACGTAAGAAGAGCACCTCTCTCCCGTCCACGCAGCAGCCAGCCACTACGTAGAAACGGTCCCGACAATACCGACTCTACAGTGAATAGTACCTTTGTATAGGACTGACTGACTATCTGACGGATAGCAGAGGGTCTGACGATAAGTAACTACTGCCGCCCATGGACACCTGCAAGTCAGAAGACAGAAGTGTGTTGCCGCCCTAGGAGATCCTACCCGTAGATTCAGGAAAAAGGAATAGAGGTAGACTCACTTATTCGGCGAAAAACTTTCAAAATACCGGTCCTAAGTGAGGCCGTGATATGACTGCGGTCAACCCGAAGTATGACTCGCCCACGAACTACGAGACATTTTAGTGCAAAAAAAAACGTTAGAACTAAAACAGTAGTTAGGTTTTCCTAATAACATCAACGAGCAAAAAAGAACACGTATTTCTGGTAATACTCGTACTACACAATTAGTTACCACCCATTCGTGTTGAGTTGGTATTAAAATTAAATTTAAATATAAATGTATTAGGTACATCTAGTCCACGGGCCCACGAACAAGGGATTTCAGTGATTGACAACAGGCTGAAAGTTTATACACAGCTTCGTTTTGACGAGACACCCAACTTTTATTATTGGACCAAATTCTGAAAGTGGAAGGAAAAAGCGGGATAGGGAGCAAAAATGCATCGGCATACAAATTTGACAGTAATTTTTTTGAGTCCTACACTCGAAAAAATATTAACATAATCTTGACAACTTTCGAGTGTAGGTCTCAAAAAAATTACCGTCAAATTTGTATGCCGATGCATTTTTTATGAAAAATATATATTTTGCAAGCCCCAAAACAAAAATCAGTTTGTAATTAATGAAAATGAATAAAAATTATCAAGTCACCATTCTGACATGTTAGAGCTGAGGGTCACTCGGAAGGTACCATTCACTTTGTATGCCACAAGTTTTTTTCAGTTTTCCATCGTATTTTCTCGAAGTATTGATTTTTAGAAACTGTTATTAATTAAATTGGGACACTCATCAAATCGACGTGTTTCGCTCCCTATCCCGCTTTTTCCTTCCACTTTCAGAATTTGGTCCAATAATAAAAGTTGGGTGTCTCGTCAAAACGAAGCTGTGTATAAACTTTCAGCCTGTTGTCAATCACTGAAATCCCTTGTTCGTGGGCCCGTGGACTAATCTCATTTATTCAGTGTATACACACACCTAATATCACTTCACTATATCTTATAAATAATAATTAACTGTTTAGAATTTTATTTTTGAATTATAATATTAAACAAATTACTAAAGAAAAAACGAAAAAGTAATAACAAACTATTAAAGTTAAATACGGCTCTTAGTTAAGTTAGTTAAGTTTTAAAAGAATGCTCCCTTTAAATAGTTCTGTGATAGACAAATTAGCTTGCTTATAGATACTGAAGAAATGTTACCGAAAGTTTATTTAGAAAGTACATTAATGTTGTCAGCTAACTAATTAATTAATTTTGTTTTAGAATGTTTAGTCTTTTAGTGAGGGGAAGCATAACAACTTGTAGTTAGAAAAGAAATAATAGAGAGACAAACTTCTTAGCATTCCATGGATTCACCGTGCGGGTACCGGGGCCATGGTGTGGTAGGGGGAGAAACCCAGAGCAGTTCCCAGGACTTGCGACCTAGGTGTAGGTTTAAGGAGGCCCCCTTTGAGATGCGTATCAACGCTCACCTTCACTGCCCGAGTTTCGAGATATTATAGATTAGATTTTGACAAAAACTGTAATAAATACTTATTCTGAGAATTGTAATGATCCTCTCATTTTGGTTTACTTTAGTTTACTTGTTAAGTCGCTCAACGCAAGGAGAGATCGACGAGAGAGAGATAAAAATGGTTGGGGCACGTATGCCGTCTGTATTGACAGGGCGACTTAAAACATGTTTTAAACATTGCTCATTAAACACAACCTACACACATACATTCACTTGCACAAACTAGTTTCCTGTTATCTGTAATCTGAGGTCTAATATTAACTTCTTTAGGGTGTTATTTTTGTATTAAATGTCTACTTTTGTGCTTCTTTGTATTAATTTTAATTCATGTGATATAATTATGAATTGCCACCCGTAAGCCCAGCGCCTCAATGCGCCCAACCACCCCTGGTGGCCAGGCCTACCACCTCCTGGAAGTTTGCCCCCCCCGAGCTGTGACTAGGGTGTCATCGGCGTAACAAATTAGGGGGAACGACTTCGAAGGATCCAATCGTACCCACGTTCCACAGGAGTGGTCCGAAGACATACCCCTGCGGAACGTCGCACAACATGAGTCGCCGGCTCAAGACGCCCTCTCGGTCCTCCATGAAATTTAATATTATCAGCTGTTTATACCACCTTACATTAAATAAATAAATAAAAACTATGGCCCTTTTTTGAAAAGGTCAACTTAAATATTATACTGTACTTGCTTATCTTTATTAATATTAACGGACTTTAAACAAGATACCCTTTTTGTTTTATTCGACGTTTCTTCTCAGAGTGAGATGGGAAATGCTGATGCTTTCTGGCTGTACACCGTAGATTTACTTACAAAAATAAACATCCACCAAAGGAAAGTGACCGAGACTAATAAGCAGCGGCCATATTGTTAAAAAGTATTTACGAGTATGCTTTGACGCGAAAACTTTGTAGACTTGATGTATATAGTTACTTCGATATTCGGATTACCTTCATTAGATCGTGGTTGAAGTATATTTTTTTCCCGACTATGGCGAAGTTATAAATAATGTTTGTATGTTGCACCGTAGCGCCTAAACTGCTGAATCGATTTTAAAGAATGAAGCAGATTCATAATAATAGCCCAAGTGACATAGGCTATTTAAATTTCAAAAGTTTTTACGTAGTCGCGTTATTGTGAGCTTCAGATCATTTTCTCATATTTTTTTTTTCTTTTATAAAAGACAACTCCCACGTTAGGAATAAACATCCTGTGTTGTGGGGGACTTTACAAACATACATGAAACGGACACAAAGAACATCCAGACTCGGGACAACAATTCGTGGATCACACAAAGTGTTGTAGGTACCGCGTGGGATTTGAACCCACGACACTTGGCGCAGTAGTAAGCGGCATGGCGACCGCTGACACCACTCGGCCAACCGTGCAGTCAATTACTAGCTGACCCACGCAACCTTGTTTGCGTCTCCTATTGCCCGTAGCGTGATAATTTTCACCCGTTTTTGAAACATTCTTCATTGGTGCTCGGTCCCTATTTGACTTAGCGTGATGATATATACCTTTTTTTATAAAAGGGCTATCTAACGATGAAAGAATTTTGCAACTCGGACCAGTAGTTTATTTATTTATTTAATAGTTCCTGAGATTAGCGCGTTCAAGCACACAAACTCTTTAACTTTATAAATTAGTACAAGCTTTCGCTCGCGGCTTCACTCGCATTTAATAAAAAGTATCCTATGTTACTTTTAATACCTCCAAGAATATGTGTACAAAGTTTCATGATGATCGATTTAGTAGTTTTCGCGTGAAAGCGTAACAAACAAACTTGTATTCACATTTATAATTATTCACCTATATAGATTAGGATTAGATAAGATGGGTTTTCTCATGTCTCCGACAGCGTTGAAGCTATAATGAACATCACCAACAACCGCAAATAGTCCATTGCTGGATACAGGCTTCTGTTTAGAAAGGCGGTTTTGATCTATTAAAGGAACAAGTGTCACGTTCCTCCAATACAAAAGGGGGATTATTCGACCAGGTGAGGTGATCATGACTAGCGAGCCGCGGCCAAGCGTTTACATGAGACAGTTGTTAACTAAACGACACAAGAATTTCCATATCGCGATGCAAGATTAGTCATACTAGTAACTCCGTTAGTATGTTTTTATGGGGTTATGTGCATGACTATATTTTTGTCTCGGTGACTTTGATTATACCTGTAGTTTTATTAGTTCCAATAATGTTTTAAGCGCATTTGAAACGTAATTAATACGTTACATAAGATACATACAACATCAGTAGTTTATCCTCCGATATGCGGGCGGAAAACCGACACCGACGCCATCCGAAACCTAGAGTTTTATGGACATGTTCACACATGTAGATGTATTTAATGTCATTTATTGTCAAGGATCAGTGATTAAACAAAAGGATATATTATAGTACGAGGTCATTCGCTAATGTCAATATTAGAAAACCTGAAAGACATTAAAAAATCAACTACGATTTTTTTTATTATAGTCGTTAAGTCTCGCAACTCACAAGTACTGCCCCATTTGACTTTATCATCAGCCTATCGCAGTCCACTACTGGACATAAGCCATTTGACTTACTTCAACAGCATCAAGTAGGATGACACTCATTCGTTGAAAAGCCACGATAGAATTGCTAAACACCGGTTTAATTGCGAGACTGTGGCATAACTCCGATCCTTTTGTGATGATACATGATTCTCATATGGGTTAAATCTAAATTTAAATAAAACGTTAAGGTCAAAACGGGGTCTTAATAGGACATGAGGCAGATCGCTCACGATGTTTTAGTTGGTTCTTAGTTTCGTACAGGAATTAGTAAAACAGGAGTGGATTGTATTTCCAAAGAAAAAGTTTAAATTTTGAGTTTATTACGGTCTGAAACCGTCTAAGGTTCTTTGATAGAAAAACGGATCAATTAACCGAGACTTAGAATATTTAACATAATGTTTGTGATTTTTGCAAATCGTAATTACGTAAATTAAAACAAGTTCGATCTTGCTGACATGACCTTCAGACTAGTAAAACAAAAACGTTCCTTTTTTTTATTGAATAGCGGGCAAACGAGCAGACGTATCGCCTGATGGTTAGCGATTACCACCGCCCATGGACACCTGCAACACTACAGGCGTCACATGTGCGGCCCTTGGAGGATGGGGAGGTGTTGGGGTGGGTCTCCGGTATCCTCACTCACTCGGTAAAACAGGCGCAGGCGATGTTTCACACCGGTTTTCTGTGAGACCGTGGTATCACTCAGGTCGAGCCGACTCTCCTTGTTTCTGTTCTTTAAACAAAACACTAAAAAGTTAAAAGCATCATATTTCATGACATTCCTAACACTTACCTATACGATAAAAGTAGGAACAATTCTAGAATACATTGAAATTATTCTTACTCAACGATTTTTTTGCAAACTACCCGTCTATGTTTCTATTTTCATTTTATTATACACACACTAGAATCTGTTGTTGCTTGTGATGATTCTGGTTTAAGATAAGCGGGAAGTATTTCGAATGTTTTGTTAAGACGTCATCATACGAGGATAAGTGTTCTGAACAAAAATGTTTATGTAATCAGTTAGTGTTGTATCGGATTGCGGAAAATTACCTAATCATATATACGTCATTCATCGAGCTACAGTGTTGCTACAATACATAATCAATATCCCCTTCTACAACTATTTTTAACCAATCTTTAGCCATAATTGATTATAAACTGCTTTGTAAATAGATTTTCTTGATGTGTACGTATATTTAGTTTCTTAAATGTGTGTTTACTGGAATATGAACTGAACTGACTGAACACTGTTTTAGGAGTCTAAATCTCTTCGGCATGTCTTAGGTGGAAGTTATGGTAACCAACTTAAAATGGAAACATTTTATACGTTATATAACTACTTTCTACATTTTAAACTAAAAAATACTAACAGATACGGCCGAGCGTTGCTGCCGCTTTACGTTCAACTATTAGATTAGTAGAAAATACGTGAAAAGAAAACATCCTATATTTGGAACACCAGCAAAACACACATAAAAAACGTGAAATTCGGTTAGATAGTTTCGGATTTCATCGTGAGTAACAACGACAACGACACTTTAGATAGAATTTTAAACATATACGAGTATCTGTACTTATATTATAAAGCTGAAGAGTTTGTTTGTTTGAACGCACTAAACTCAGGAACCGCTGGTCCGATTTGAAATATTCTTTTAGTGTTGGATAGTCCATTTATCGAGGAAGGCTATAGGCTATATATCATCACGCTAAGACCAATAGAAGCGGAGCTCTAATGAAGAATGTTACAAAAACTGGGGCAAATATTCACTACGGGCAATAAGAGACGTAATGAAAGTAGCGTGGGTCAGCTAGTTAGATATAAAATAGCAAACAAAAACATTATGAATTAGGTGTATGGGAATCTAGACGGCGATAAGACATCCCGTCGTACTGTTTCTTAAAATATCTTTTAATTTTGCCATACTTTCCCGGGTATGACTATATTATATTATAGAAATCTCGTGTTTTAGCCATAGTTGCTACAACAACATTCACTGGATTGATCACACACTCCGTAGGGATTCCGATCATATCGCTAAGCAGGCACTCGATTGGAATCCTCAAGGAAAACGAAAAACGTGGTCGTCCCAAACAGACCTGGCGGCGTACAGTTGCAGACGAGACGAAGAAGGTCGGGAAGACCTAGAGCGAGCTCAAACGCGAAGCTCACGACCGAAGGCGATGGCGGAATGCCTTGGATGCTCTGCCCCATGGAGGGGGCATAGGACTATAATATTATGATTTTTTTTTTTTTTTTATTGAAATGTGGGCAAACGAGCAGACGTATCACCTGATGGTAAGCAATTACCGCCGCCCATGGATACCCGCAACACCAAAGGCGTCACAAGTGCGTTGCCGACCTTTGGGGGGATGGGAAAGGGGATGGGAGGAGGGGTTGGGGTATGGGCCTCCGGTATCCTCACTCACTCGGTGAAACACAGCGCAAGCGCTATTTCACACCGGTTTTCTGTGCGGCCGTGGTATCACTCCGGTCGAGCCGACCCATTCACGCCGAAGCATAGCTCTCCCACGGTAAATGTATGTATCTTCACGGGCAAGATTAGATTGGGTACCTTAAAAAGTACTCCCAAACGAGTGGGAAGCCTTACAACTTACTATCTATTAAACTAAAAGCATCCAACAAACAACATCATAAGAAAAACAAAAGTTTTATTTTTATGACACTTTTTCGACAATTACTTTCAAAAGTAGACCGGACTTTTCTTAACTTATACAAAATGTCATAAATTAATTTATACCAACGACTGTTCTTAATTCTTTTGAAGTTTCTGTTGTGATTCTATCAATAACGTCCATTTTCCCTATTTCACGTATGAAGTACTGCTTTCACCCGCGGCTTCGCTCGCATTTAAATAATGGCAACCTGTAATTAATAAATGTTCTATGTCATCATCGTCATCAGCCTATCGCAGTCCACTGGACATAGGTCATATATTATATGTATTGAAGTATTATTTAAAGAACTTAAATAAGTAAGATTGTTTCTTTATTTATCTGTGTAAGTCGCCTAAGACCGCATTCAATGTTTGAATCTAGAACAGTTATTTTGACATTGTCACTTATGAGTATTCTTCGTGTGTTATTTTTCTAAGTAGATTTATTTATTATCCTGGCAACACCAGCCGAGACCATAAACACTGAACTGTGTGTATAAAATTACGAACATAAAAGCGTATTCGATCGGTATCGAATAACCGCACATGTGGAGAACTCCGTTTTATATAGAACCATCACCATAACCATCAGCTGAAAATGGCTACTGTCTGGCTCAAGACAGTCTTTAAAAGTAATAGATATAATATATATTTTTAATATATTATTGTACCAAATTGCTCTAGTAGACTATGTGCGTCAAACAAAGGTACGTCATGCCAATACTTTTTGGGGATTTGAATCGTATAAAATTCATAGGTATGGCATTTATAGTTCGTTTTTTTTTTCAGATTCCCGCACATTTTAAAATAAATATTGTTCGAGCGTAAATAGGCTATTGACTCGAAACTTTCTGGGGTATAAAACCCATTTTTAAATAAAACAAGCGATGAAAATAATTTCTAAAATAAAAAATAATAGTCGACTGTAAACTTGTATAAACCTTTATTTTGACACTCTAACTCACACTTGGTTCAAAACCTACCTATCGTAGGGTGTACGCGTTACAAGGTGTCCTAGAGACACCTGATTCTCTTGCTCGGGTATTTTATATAATCATATTAACATGCTCATACTCAATTTCAATGTTGTGTTATACCTAATTATTGTTAAAAATACTACATTTGTCCAATTTAACTCAAGAATTCACCTAAAACCTTTAAAAGAATATCTGATGTTATATGCACGCTACCATACAACAATCAAGGGATAAAAAACGCTCTCCATTTAAGTGTGTGTGACTTCAATGACAATCATATATCCACTCCATTCTCTAAAGTTTCGTGGTTGATGTGTGCCCTTGGGTAGAGTGAGGATAAGGCTATTATAACTGTCAAGTAAAGGTGTGTTTTGAGCCTCCTCGGCAAAATTGTTTGATAAATTTTCTTTTCTACGAAGCGAATTTTCGGGTATGAAGCTGAATAGCGGGCAGGTTTGAGATATGTTTTATGTCCTTGATAATATAATAGGTCTTTTAGTCTAGAAGATGGTGGCCTTGACTGCTAAGCTGGAAATTGTGAGTTCAATTACCATCCTAGACAAATAGTACATAAATGTGTATTATTGGACATGTTGAGTCATAATTGCTGCAAAACTACTGTAATGGTGTTTTCTTGCTCGAAAACTGTATAAACTAAAAGAAAACTCACTAAGAATTAGTTCAGTCCTTTCAAAGGAAGTTCTAAATTATCAAAGGTTGGCTAAACATAGACATATCACACCCAAAAATAGATTCTATCTAAATAGATAAATACAAGAATATCATTTTAGAAATTGCTTTAAATAAATGCGAGATTTTTTCAAGAGAAATTTTGGTATGATAATGCTACAATAGAATTAGCACCACTGTAATAATATGCAAGCAATGGCAGAGTGCAGAGATACTGGTCTAAATAAAATCTCACCGTTGTGTTCAAGACTAGTTTTATCAGAATTGTAAAGAATATTAGCGTAAAGTAAGTATTTATTCTTACAATGTGAAATTGCTACTACTGGGTTACACGTAATAAAAGTATATTACATAATAGAGTGTGAAAAAGGCTTTTCTAGAAGCAGAAAAACGATTCCGCCAGACTATATGTATGTAAAAAGTTAATTGAATATGTAAATCCACGGACATTCGGATCCCGCAACGTTTCAATGGGCTATGAGATTTCAAGGGCCTCGTTTACCCTATTTTATTTCAAATTAGATACTTTCAAAGAATGGGTAAGTTATAGTGATTTTTTTTGTGGAGTTCGTAATAATCTACGCGGCTGTAGAACCTAAGTAAACACTTACTGAACATTTTGTATTATAAGTTATATTGTTAATAACTATTTATTTTGCAACTGTTTGCCTATCCGTGTGGTGATACAGACTTTTGGTGTCCATATATTTTACTAAAACAATATATATTCAAACAAAACATAATTATATTCGCACTGATTCAAGGAATTATAGTAATTTTGATCCGATCTAGTTATTTCTATTCGACATTCGATTTTCAATTGAATGAACAAGTATTTTTGTAGTCTATTCTAGAAGTATTTGGTGTGTGACTTTTATTAAAATCCCATGCTCGGTGACAAAGGCATACAAATGACTTTCTTGAGAATATTGTATAGAAATAAAAATCCGACACAGTGCAATTTTGCCAAATTAGATCAAATTAATACAACTGCTACGGAATAGTTAATTAGGGCATTCCAGTTAATTAATCTATTCAAACTAATTAACTGATCACAAAGCTATCTTAGTATTAATGACAGGATAGTTGATTGGTCAATGAAGCAGAGCGTTGACTGAGCACCATCTATAGGCTGAACAACATTCTGGCAGGAGAAACAGGAATAGCGTTTTGGTGGCTCCAGCCCACTCAGTCCACATTGTACATGATCATGACCAGTGGTGATACCGGGTTTTATACAGGGTGTTGTAAAATTAGCACATTTGTAAAAATTACCATGGAAAAGCTAAATTTGGCCCATATCGGTTGGCTTGACCGGAGTGAAACCTCGACCTAACTGAATGTTACTGATAAACTGATGTTAAATAATTCCTTTATGGCTTTTCACTGATTATCTGAGATTATCTGAAATCCAAAGCCTCTCCCCTCCGTAGTACTGAAGAAAGGAATCCACGACGGGTGGCAACACAATTATGTCACTTCTCATGTGTCCATTTGAGCATCGGTCGTCACTCATCAGCTTAATTGTTCCCTGTTCCATATAAAAAGAATATGTAAGCAAACAAATCTATTTTAACTCAGACCGCTTAAACCTATTCATAGGTAATCACTATTATGTCCTACCATACAAAAGGACAGCACAAATATTATGTGCACTAAGAATTTTTAAGACTCAGAAAAAAATTTCATCATAATGTTGACGGTAAACTCTATAAAAGACATTTTAACATACATAGTTGGTTATACGTGGTACTACACGCTGTAATGACAGAAGAAAGACCATAAAACCAGTACACGTACTCCCTTTGTCACTGATGTCACGTAGGAAATTGCGGAAAAACCAGGAGAGAAGGTGAATTAAATGTTTTAGGACATTTCACGTTGGGCTCAAAATAAGCAGTAGTTATATGAACAGCAGTAGTGACATGCCATTGTCCACTGAAATCCAGCCAGACAAGGAATCAGCTGCGGAGTTTAAGAAACAATGATATGAGTTAACACTTATTATTTGTTTGTTTGTTTGTTTTACCGGGCCATTTTCGCACTCAGCCTCTTGATTGGGCCGTTGTACGTGAGTTTGTCACCTCCCTACTCCAGCCAACCCAGTTCGTCCCAGAAGCTAAGCAGCCTTTTCAGGTTACTGCATGCTTCCGGGAGTGATGTCGATTGGATGTCCGCCCGTTGGTCTGCCACACTTCTACATTCTGTGAGAACATGCTGCAGCGTTTCTTCTGCCTCCATGCATCCCCTGCACAGAGGGCTGTCTGTTACACCTATAGTGAATAGGTGCTTATTCAGGTGACAATGCCCTGTCAGGACACCCGTGACCTTCCTGAGATCGTCCCTTTTTAGTCTAATCAGATTGCGGGCAAGTCTTTTAGGTGCTACCGGAACTGCACTTTTAACAACACTTATTATGCAACACCGTCCAATCATTTTGCAAATATTTGTTGAAAGTTTGCTATAACCTGGAAATAATTTAAATGTTACAGCCAGTTGTTTGATTGCAAGGCATTACAGACATTATTATAAGAGAAGTCACCGGAACCCTGTTCTTCTAGTACAAAGATTCTTTCTCAATTTTTCACCTAAAACAGAAAAAAGCGAACTATCTGCTAGGAGAGAATCAAGACTTAAACACGATTTGATGTGAAATAATGACAATGTAGCTTGAGAGAATTTCCTTGTCGTTCTTAAATTAAGTTTGTTTTAATAACCATTATGAGAGCTCTAAGATCTTTGATCAAGGAAACTAACATTTGAACTAACTTACATAAACTAATATGTACTAGGACGAAGATTTAATGGAATCAAATAAAATAGAAACAGTGGTTCACAAAGCTCTGAACTGGAATCGTAATATGCTGATTGTTACCTAAATCGATTTATATTAAACAGAAAAAATGAGGTGCTTTTATATGTATATTTTCATTTTTAAAATTAACTATGAATTGAACGTTATCGCTGACTTGATATTCGAATTTTATTTCATTACAGATTCTCTGATAAACTGCTTCCTTTTGTGACTTTGAGACCGGTGGATATAGTAATAGCTTAAAGCTAATTTGTTTACGTTTAACAAAAACTGTCAGGAAATATCTTAGGACGAGGATAGAGCTGCTGCAACTGCCAGTATTATATTTTTTTAGAATTTAGATATTTTAAAATTCTTCAGATCTTTAAAGATTGAGAAATTATTTTCGTTCATTTCGTTCAGTTTCTTGATCAACTGAAGAACGAAATGGCCTTTATAATTGTGCAGAAATACGAAAGTAATCATAGTCTGAACTTCCACTTTTCACACTAAACTTTTACAAAAAAACAACCGACTTCAAGAACTGGACCAAATTAAAATGGGACAGCAGGACACGGGAAGCATCAGTCGAAAATATTGAGGTAACAAACATAAACAAATAAAAAACAGTCGAATTGATAACCTCCTCCTTTTTTGAAGTCGGTTAAAAAGTACATTACTCAAATAGATGCTTCAAACTGTTTATTAGCTAAGTCTATTAAAATTCAGCTTGTGTGGTGAGGCTTTTAATTTTTTTACAACGTCGCTCGGTGATACGTTTATGTCACCACTATTTTCATAATCGACACTGTTTTTCCACGGGGATTTTAAATAAAGTGAGGAGTGTTGTACATCTCTAGTAATTAATATACGAGTTATTACATTACTTACCTTAATTTCAGGAATTCTATATTTAATTTCAGTAATTGGTATAAGTTACGCATATATAATAGAGCTAATACTAGATACACCCAAGTAGTTTACGGGACCCATAACATCTTTTTGTATATCAGACTGCCCATTTCTTTCCCATAATACGTATTATCGACTATTGGCAGTACAGTTGATTTTTCCCTGAGTACCCCATGCCGTATCAGCTTTGCAGAAATGGCTCCCCGCAAGCCTAATGGGGGTCGAAATGTGTTCGACCTCGATACAAAATAGACGATACATAAAGAAATGTAATAATAATGGGGTTTATGATGGTCTCACGTTAAGCATGTACGTGAGAAGATTGGTTAGGATGATACAATTGATGTTTTATGTCAGCACCATTCAGAACTTACTGGCTATTTTCATGACGTGTTTACAAGACTAAATTGATAAGCAAATACGTTATTATATACTTAATTCAAACGGCTTACGATCAAGAGGTTGCTGGTTTGAATCGAGGTTGTATGGGTAGAAGTTTTTCTCTAAACTCCAAGTATTTATTTGTAGGAGTTTTCAAGAGTACCAGTAATGTGTGACCGACGTTATTTTTCCAATAGAAAAGAAAATGATATTATTACGGTGATCAATCAGGATAAGACACTTTTCTAAAACGATTTATGCTTACGAACCAGATAGTAATAGTCTAGCTATTCTATTGCTGTGATTTGATAAAGAAGACCGCCTACCTAGAAAGAGGATGCATTCTCAATCACTCTCTAACTGATACAAATATTTACAAACCTGGGCGATCGTAAAATATACAGACTACCCCACGTCTTTCTTTAAAAATATTTTTCAGTTTTATAGAGATAAATTTGTAAACATTAATAATATCCACACAATATTGTGTGGTTGACATGATTTTGTACTTGCTAAATATAAAGAAAGGGCCACGCTTTAGCAATATCACCGCTATGTCCTCTTTTGTACAGTTTTACATAAATTTATACTCCGAAAGTAGAATGTAAAATTGACGACGTATGTCAGACTATCAATTTTTGTGTCTTGAAAATTGAGACATATTGAGTTGGTTATCGGGGTGGTTAAATGCGAGAAATTGAAAATTAGTATTTTTTTTATAACGTTATTGTTATATTAACAAAGATAAAAGCGAAAGGTAAACAAAGTTGGTAATGATGTTGGTGAAACATGTGATGTATGGGCATCAAACTAATATCCATACTTTAAATAGTATTAAAAATCCAATAGTAGCTCTGTCCGTCTGTTACGCTTTTACGGCTAAACCGCTGCATCGATTTCAATGAAAATTGGCATGAAGATAAATAAATTACTAAGGAAAGACATAGGCTAGATACTATTTACCGCGATAATTGATATACAAGCAGTTCGAGCTATGGGCTAAAGCTAGATACTTTTACAAAAAGCTTACTCACTTTTATGAAAGAAGATATGCAAAGTTCTTGCTAAAGATACCTAAGCAGTAAGTTATCAAAAAATATACATACATACATACACATTGAAATGAACAATCCTCTTTCTGGCTCAATCGGGTAAAGATGACATCGTGGTTTATATAGCATCTATAGTCGTTCCAATAGTTTATTTAACTTTTGACAGCTCTAATACTTAATCAAATAGTGATACCCTGACCCGTTACCTATTCGATTTCTTTCATCGATCGATTTTATGCATTAAGAAGTTTTAATCGATTTAACAAACTCATTATTTTATAGATAATTTCGTACTTCATATTTCTATATGTTTCAATGTGCGACCTCCTTTGTCAAAATAAAGAAGAAATGGATTAAAAGAATGTTGTTCAAATATGACGGTTCTATGTCATGAAAAAATATATAAAAGGAACTGAATTTTCAAAATGTATTATTGTATTGTGTTGTAATTCAGTGGTTAATATTGTATTTGTTAAACTATTGATGATCTTTATTAAATCTCTCTATGTCTATTTTAAAATAATCTACAGTATTTCAATGAGTAACCTTCAATATAGTTGAGTATTTATATTCCTCCGTATTGATTTATTTGTGAATTCTCACGTTTGGTTGAGTTGAGCGTATCGTTCCTGCCTTCGTTACTGTCAAAATGCCAAAAAAGAAAGTACTCAAAGGACAAACAAGAGAGTTTGTCTTGCGACTTCGTGAATACTTTGAAAAGGAAAGCCGTAATGGTGGGCCTCTTATACCAGTGACTCAAGTTAGAGACCGTGTTGCAGCAGCATTAGGTATTAGTGCTCCAACAGTGGCAAAAATAACAAAAGAAGGCTACGGCAGCAGTGGCATGGAACAGAATAAGCTATCTACACCTAAGAAAAAACGTCCGCCTAGTAAAGTTACAGCCGTTGACAATTTTGACGCTGATGCTATTCGTCGTCATATATACGACTATTACCAAAGAAAAGAGATTCCAACATTAAAAAAACTAACACAATCTCTTCGAAATAGTGGTTTGTTCCGTGGTCAAAAATCTTCTCTGACAAAGGTATTGAAAGACATTGGAATGTTATTCCAAAAATGTGACAAACGAAAAATTTTAATGGAACGCAATGATATTGCTTTGTATAGATGCGATTTTTTAAGACAAGCAAAAAAAATAGAAGATTGGTCGAATGTTGTTTTCACAGATGAAACTTGGCTCAATGCGAATCATACGCTGTCAAAAACTTGGACTGACAACACCGTTGGCTCCACTTCTACAGTACCAATGGGAAAAGGCGAACGACTGATTATTTGTCATGCAGGAACAGTAAAAGGATTTGTGCCAGGCGCTCTATTAGCTTTTAAATCCCAGAAAACAGGAGATTATCATGAGGAGATGAATTCGAACGTGTATGAAAAGTGGTTCAGAGAAATGCTTACATCACTCGAAGAGCTATCAATAATATTTATTGATAATGCACCTTATCACTCTCGTCAAATTAATAAAATACCAACACAGGCCAACAAAAAACATGAAATTATAAACTGGCTCCGTGACAATGGCGAAGAGGTGAATGAGTCCCTACTAAAAGTAGAGTTAGTAAAGATATTAAAAACAAAGAAGCTGCCAAAACGATACGTCATAGATGAAATGGCAGCAGAGCATGGGCATACCGTCCTCAGAATTCCCCCATATCACTGCCAATATAATGCAATTGAAATGATCTGGGCACAAGTTAAAGGATATGCTGCGAGGAACAATACAACTCCTCCTTTCACCGCAAGAAAAATGCTGAATTTACTGAAAAATGCGTGTGAAAAAGTAACTCCAGTAAACTGGGCGAATGTTGTAGAAAAAACAAAGAAGGTGATAATGTCGGATTGGGATCGGGATGTTGCATTCGACAATTTATCTATCCAAGAAATGATAATCAATATTACTGAGAACTCAAGTGATGATGATTCCTGGTCATACGAAGAAGACGATTCTTTATAATTAAAATTAGTATTACAGTACCTCTTTTGGTTGTTTTATTTTTAATCCGTAAATTACTACGAATTTCAACATTTTGTACCTGTTCATTACAAGTAGGTACCGCAGGTAGTTTTTATTTGAACCAACTATAGTAAGTCTAAACAATTATTTTAGATTCATTAATTTGCGGCGAATACATTCGATCCCATTACTAGGTACGAGTACGATGGAACTGTTTTCATTACGCAAATTATTTATGCATTGAAACAGAGACATTTAGGGCATTTTAATGCAAAATAATAAAGCTTTTTACGTGATTTGATATAAAATATAATCACAATAATTTTATTGAATGTTTTATTAATATAATCGATAATCGATTTATTTCAAAACCGTTTTTATAGTCTGTGGTCATTAATTACGAATGACACATCCCTAAGTAGGCGGAGCCCGCCCATAAAGTACAGTATTATCTGTAGTACATTGTATCAAAAATTATTACAAAACTTTATGTGCGTGATCTGTCAAAAGTTAAATAAAGTATTGGAACGACTATAATAGGTATTATACCCCATTTTACAATATAATAACTAGCTATTAAATTCAAGACAGCTCTGTGACAAAAAAGACTGTTTTAAGAATATATCTGAACATAGTTTCCAGAAACATTGAACTGAATTTCCTTGAAATATGTTACACTATGTAATCCATACTACCACTCTACTATGGATAACAAACTATAAAAGGTTAAGGATCAGATGTCCATCCCTTTTACTGAATGAAATTCCTGGGAATGAAACAAATGTTACGTAAATGTATAAGGAAGTTCAATTCTAATAGGCTTAAGATGAAAGATTTCGATTTTTTAACCATTCTAGAAGTACATCATTTTACTAATAAATCACTGGCCTTTGACAGTCCACTGCTGAACACGGCCTCTCTTTAGAAATAAGGTTTTGCCCTATACCACGCTCGTATACGGTTTGTTTAAAATTGTCCTTCCCTTTACACTCTTTGGAGTGATGTTGTCTGCGTAGTTTGTTTCCTTAGTCGCCTCTTACGACGTACGTGGAATAATGTCCATAATGTCCTCCTCCTGCTCCTGCTGGGGTCGGGTTTCCTCTCAGGACAGGGTCTACGTCCCCACGCTGTCCGAGCGCGGGTTGGGGCTTTCTCCATCCATCACCATACAGAATGACTACTAAATTTTTAACACTATATGCTTATAAAAAAAATAGTTTCTTGTTATTAAACCTCCGACAACCAGTACTATAGTCGTTCCAATACTTTATTTAACTTTTGACAGATCACGCACATAAAGTTTTGTAATAATTTTTGATACAATGTACTACAGATAATACTGTACTTTATGGGCGGGCTCCGCCTACTTAGGGATGTGTCATTCGTAATTAATGACCACAGACTATAAAAACGGTTTTGAAATAAATCGATTATCGATTATATTAATAAAACATACAATAAAATTATTGTGATTATATTTTATATCAAATCACGTAAAAAGCTTTATTATTTTGCATTAAAATGCCCTAAATGTCTCTGTTTCAATGCATAAATAATTTGCGTAATGAAAACAGTTCCATCGTACTCGTACCTAGTAATGGGATCGAATGTATTCGCCGCAAATTAATGAATCTAAAATAATTGTTTAGACTTACTATAGTTGGTTCAAATAAAAACTACCTGCGGTACCTACTTGTAATGAACAGGTACAAAATGTTGAAATTCGTAGTAATTTACGGATTAAAAATAAAACAACCAAAAGAGGTACTGTAATACTAATTTTAATTATAAAGAATCGTCTTCTTCGTATGACCAGGAATCATCATCACTTGAGTTCTCAGTAATATTGATTATCATTTCTTGGATAGATAAATTGTCGAATGCAACATCCCGATCCCAATCCGACATTATCACCTTCTTTGTTTTTTCTACAACATTCGCCCAGTTTTCTGGAGTTACTTTTTCACACGCATTTTTCAGTAAATTCAGCATTTTTCTTGCGGTGAAAGGAGGAGTTGTATTGTTCCTCGCAGCATATCCTTTAACTTGTGCCCAGATCATTTCAATTGCATTATATTGGCAGTGATATGGGGGAATTCTGAGGACGGTATGCCCATGCTCTGCTGCCATTTCATCTATGACGTATCGTTTTGGCAGCTTCTTTGTTTTTAATATCTTTACTAACTCTACTTTTAGTAGGGACTCATTCACCTCTTCGCCATTGTCACGGAGCCAGTTTATAATTTCATGTTTTTTGTTGGCCTGTGTTGGTATTTTATTAATTTGACGAGAGTGATAAGGTGCATTATCAATAAATATTATTGATAGCTCTTCGAGTGATGTAAGCATTTCTCTGAACCACTTTTCATACACGTTCGAATTCATCTCCTCATGATAATCTCCTGTTTTCTGGGATTTAAAAGCTAATAGAGCGCCTGGCACAAATCCTTTTACTGTTCCTGCATGACAAATAATCAGTCGTTCGCCTTTTCCCATTGGTACTGTAGAAGTGGAGCCAACGGTGTTGTCAGTCCAAGTTTTTGACAGCGTATGATTCGCATTGAGCCAAGTTTCATCTGTGAAAACAACATTCGACCAATCTTCTATTTTTTTTGCTTGTCTTAAAAAATCGCATCTATACAAAGCAATATCATTGCGTTCCATTAAAATTTTTCGTTTGTCACATTTTTGGAATAACATTCCAATGTCTTTCAATACCTTTGTCAGAGAAGATTTTTGACCACGGAACAAACCACTATTTCGAAGAGATTGTGTTAGTTTTTTTAATGTTGGAATCTCTTTTCTTTGGTAATAGTCGTATATATGACGACGAATAGCATCAGCGTCAAAATTGTCAACGGCTGTAACTTTACTAGGCGGACGTTTTTTCTTAGGTGTAGATAGCTTATTCTGTTCCATGCCACTGCTGCCGTAACCTTCTTTTGTTATTTTTGCCACTGTTGGAGCACTAATACCTAATGCTGCTGCAACACGGTCTCTAACTTGAGTCACTGGTATAAGAGGCCCACCATTACGGCTTTCCTTTTCAAAGTATTCACGAAGTCGCAAGACAAACTCTCTTGTTTGTCCTTTGAGTACTTTCTTTTTTGGCATTTTGACAGTAACGAAGGCAGGAACGATACGCTCAACTCAACCAAACGTGAGAATTCACAAATAAATCAATACGGAGGAATATAAATACTCAACTATATTGAAGGTTACTCATTGAAATACTGTAGATTATTTTAAAATAGACATAGAGAGATTTAATAAAGATCATCAATAGTTTAACAAATACAATATTAACCACTGAATTACAACACAATACAATAATACATTTTGAAAATTCAGTTCCTTTTATATATTTTTTCATGACATAGAACCGTCATATTTGAACAACATTCTTTTAATCCATTTCTTCTTTATTTTGACAAAGGAGGTCGCACATTGAAACACATAGAAATATGAAGTACGAAATTATCTATAAAATAATGAGTTTGTTAAATCGATTAAAACTTCTTAATGCATAAAATCGATCGATGAAAGAAATCGAATAGGTAACGGGTCAGGGTATCACTATTTGATTAAGTATTAGAGCTGTCAAAAGTTAAATAAACTATTGGAACGACTATAGAGAAAGAAATGATAATTGAATAAACGTTAGAAGTTTCATTTTATGGGTGAATTAAAATTGCTTAATAACAAAGTTAGACAGCATTGATAAAGATTTTAGATTGCTTTTAGCAACAGAGCCGCCCTTTGTACACTACAAATCGGACTTTTTTTTATGTATTCTTATTTAACTCTGTAATATGGTGAGCAAATAAAGAGTTTTCTATTTATCTATATACAGTTGGCAAGTAGAAAATGTAGATCTGTGTAATGTATGTAATGTATTTTTTTTATGGAATAGTTTGCAAACGAGCAGACGTATCGCCTGATGGTAAGCGATTACCGCCGCCCATGGACACCTGCAACAACGGAGGCGTCACAAGTACGTTGCCGGCCTTTGGGGGACGGGGTATGGGTCTCCGGTATCCTCACTCACTCGGTGAAACACAGCGCAAGCGCTATTTCACACCGGTTTTCTGTGAGGCCGTGGTATCACTCCGGTCGAACTGGCCCATTCATGCCGAAGCATGGCTCTCCCACACTAAAAATAATGTATGTATGTAATGTAATGCATGAAGTTTAAATACAGAAAATTGTACTACTACTTTTACAAGTATCAACATAAACTAACACATTCTAACATTAATTTGACGGCCTCAGTGGCACAGTGGTAGCGTACGCGGCTGCTGTGCATGAGGTCTCGGGTTCGAATCCTGGGTCGGACCAAATGTTTGTATGATTTGTTTCGGAATTTGGGTGTGTTCTATGTATAATATGTAAGTATTTACAAAAAAAAAGATTTTATGAATTCATATCAGTTATCTAGTACCAATAATACAACCTCTGATTAGTTTAGGACTAGATGGCATTGTGTGTTAGATATCCGAAGTATTGATTCAAATTAAATGTTTATAACATTATGACACGTCGATAAAGTTCTAGATTTCAATCATCGATTTTTCTATAGCATAGATATTTTACAGTATCGGTAAAGTAAAAGTACTCTGTTGCTTATCTTAATCTTTTAGCTACTTAGAGACCGACCCTTATAAACGTGAAAGAGTTCCTTACATATCGCAGAGATCTCGACGGCTCTATAAACCTTCAGTCCCTTGATACTACATGCTACTAATGTTATTAGTTGTGTGTGTATACTATATGAATGTAATTTGTAAGTTGTGGAGTAATTAACCCATTCATATTTATAATAAGGTGTCCCCCATCCCTTTTCCCATTCCCCCAAAGGCCGGCAACGCATTTGTGACGCCTATGGTGTTGCGTGTGTCCATGGGCGGTGGTTATCGCTTACCATCAGGCGATACGTCTGCTCGTTAGCCTCCTATTCCACAAAAAAATATAAAAAAAGTATAAAAAACTGACCTACGTAACATTTTTTGATAAAATTTATGGAGAATATGTCATCCGAGCCATTATTACAAATCTATTGACTCCTCATTCTTTATAATCGGTTCAATAGCGTAGGCGTTACGGTAAAACGTACAAACATACATCATGATTATTATTTTCAACAACCCATAATGTCCCACTGTTGGGCTCGGGTCTCCTCTGCCGGGCGGGTTGGGAATTGGCAATTCAATACACTGACTGCCATAACTATTACTCTTCCTTTCAGCTTCGTAAGAACCAAGCAGTTTAAAATTTCCAGAAATGTTCTTTATCTAGATTTTAACATAGATCACCGTGACATTACTGTGTGATTTTCCCAAACGATGACGAAGATACGGCAGATGACTATAAAGTATTTAGATAATACAGAAAAAACCCTGTAGTTTTCCTCACTGTATGCCCAACGAACTACATAAACTGAAGCCATGAATGTACTGTTTACACAAGTCTAGATTCTGGAAACAAGTAAATTACTCCTACTAATTCCGCTAGTAGTCAGCAACAGTATTAATAGCACATTTGTATACGGTCATATAAACATGTAACGAACATTAACAACCTAGTGCTTTTAACATAATGAAATCCGTATCAATGAAGCAAATAATTTGTCACGATTAAACATTATTCTCTCAGATGGTACTTACTAATTGTTTCTGGATATCGGGTACACAACTGAGCTCTCTCTAGTTAATAAAATTTAAATGTGGTTAGTTGTTAGAACTACAATCTAATCTTCTAACATGATTCTTGGAGATTTGAAGAGTTCTAGGAAATATTACATGTATGTTTTCGAACGATCGTGAGAGCTAATTTAGACTTAGTTTTTGATAATACTGTTAGAAGCTGTGAACTGTGCAAAATTAACGTGCGGAAGTTTTTGAACGAATCCTAATACAAAATATCTGAAGTACAAAATAAGTTAGTTAGAGAGTGACTAGTCTTCTGAGTGTTTAGTATGAAAATGTATCACATCTACTCCGTCGTTGCTGGCTCGCACTGAAATTTTCACCAATTGTAACACTGGAAGTGTTGACCGCTGGAGAGCGAGTAAACTTTAAATAAACTCACACTAGGCCATTACTTGCCCTTAAAATTAAAGACTCTCAGGTGCCTGTCCATTTGTGAAATGAGAAAATAGAATGAGGATTGATGACTAAAGACTTGTTACAAAAGGTATAAATAAAAAAACTATTAAACTAGTATCGACACTGCTGTCGAAATATGATGAATTATTTTCAACAAGACAATTACTTATTGTTTTTAGCATCAACGATAAATAACGCCGAAAGAAAATAAAGTAGGTAGACGAACATGATTAATGATCTAAATGACTTTGTACAATCTCTGGAATTCAGACAATTATGACAAAAATAGTGCAAAATGTTTTGGTAAAAATAGAAATGTGATTAACTTTTTGATGAATAATATCGAATGTCTATCAATAAATGAAACAATCGCGCTTCTCTTAGCAGTGCTGTTTGCAGCCTCGTTTGCTTCCTTAATCAGCTCTTATATCACCCACGGAATGAATAGGGGTAGCGACACTAGACTGGCCCCCAATCTGTTGATGATAAAGTTAACTTCTTTACTAATACACACACACATACAATAACATCTACCTGCACCCTGGTTTACTGAAAAAATAAAGGAGGTACAAAGAAGGAAAGATAGGGTTCAAACTAAGTATAAAAATACCCGATACCATCAAATCGGCAAAAATTATGTATATCAGAAATCTCTGCAATTAGATGTGTAGGATTGCGCAGCGCCGACATATTCACAAATCTGTTGAAAATGGTGACTAAGTTAAAGTCTGGAATTATCGTGAGTAATTGGGGATCGGTAAGTCACGTCCTAATAATAATTCCCTGAACTCATATTTTTCTGCTTCCTCCAATTACGGGGGAGCTGCCAAAACTGCTACGCTAAATTATCTTTCTTCTCTGCCGACCCTTAAAGTTTCATTCTAAGCTCAAGTGGCTACCAATACGCTTTCGCCGGAATCTGCATATTCTTTCTCTTTTAAACATTGTTCTTTTTCATCCTCATACACCCCTTTATCTCAAAGAACGATTTCAATTCTTAAAAAATACACATTTCAGGGACCTGAGATCACCGGAAAAGACAAATCATTTACTGTGAAAGCAGTAAGACTTTTAAACAACTTGCCTGAGACAATTCGACAAGCAATAACCTAACCCAATAAATAAAACAAAATAAATTTGCTTACCAGTTCCTAAATTCGAATTCTGTGGACACAATAAACTTTGACGTTGATTAAATCACTTAACACTTAAAATAATTTAAGGTTGGAGTTCAATGTGTTTAGTCGGCATGACAAGGAAATTAACTTTTCTTTGGTTACTTGCGGGGAATGGAACCAAGGAAAAATAAACAAAATTCTTGCTTGAACTGGGAGTTCCTTACTAGTCTTGACTATTTACTCTTAAAGTCTAAGGACTCATAGACATAAATATCATAATTTCAAATTCAACACTAGAACATTGCGCCATATCCGTGTGATTACTGATTAAGAACATAGAGTGTCACTCTATTCATCCCGTGGTTGTCATAAGGCACAGCAAAGAGAAGGAAGACATAAACCCTACACAATATCATCTGTCCAGCAGCGGCAGTGAACTATTAAAGACCATTGATGGAGATGATGAACATTATTCTGCGGCTAAAATAACGTACAGACTTCTCACATGATCCTCTGAAACTGCCAGTAAGCGCTAAAGCAATACTTAAATTGCAAGTCACTGTAACAAATTGTATGAATATGGTATGATAAATTGTTATTTGCCGGAAGATTTGTTTTATCTATGCAGGATATTCATTTTTGTAACGCCTACTGAATATACGATAAATCGTTGTTAAGTGACATGAAACGTGCAATGTCTGGGTTAAATGCGTTTCTGCGATCGCTGTAATATCAACTGACACGTATTACTTTTGTTAATACCCATTTAACTGTTTTTACTGTTTTTTGTGAAGCAATAGTTTTATAATCACGAGCTTAACAACACAACAATTCGTTTTGAATTCCTTCACTTCACTTTAGTCAATAGAAAGAATGTCGGACACTATAAAATGAGTCGCATTACAACTTAGAATCACATAACTTTACCTTAAGCACTTACACAAATCTCTATTTATTTAATCATTGAAATACAGATTTCCCAACTTTCATAAATACTCGTAATATAAAAATATAAGTTCTCTCGTGATATGTCAAACGTGGTCAAACGAGCCAGTCACTGATTAGATTTCTTTGTAGTCTTAAATTCACAAGTATTTCCCCTATCTGATGAGCTCATAGCCCAATTGCACTCGGTGATTAGAACAAAAACCGGGGGAAGCAACGACGGTGCGGTCACTCATCCAGGTGTCCGTGATTCGGAGGTAAGTAGAATCAACAGTCGTAAAGCTTAGTTGGAGGCCTTTGGGCGGTTTAAAAACATCCAACGGCAATCTTGCCGTACGTACGTATATACATAGCCACAATATTGTCTTGCTAGTCCCTAACCCGCACTCGGCCAGCGTGGGGATGTATGGCCTTAACCCTCTCCTGAGTGGAGACCTGAGCCCAGCAGTGGGTCATTATGGGTTGTTGATGATGATTTCTCCTATCGTTAATAATTTTTTTACAAAGGACCAGCAACTAGCTATCTTAAATATAAATTGTACGTGTAAATCTCACTTTTTTTTTTGTACACTGTTAAAAACTAAAACAAATTACTGTAAAATAATTAATTACTTTTAAAAAATTGTGTACGTTGATATAAAAACATAATTTGTTGCTGAAATTGCGATGGCATGCAATATATATTTCAGTTACGATATTTACATTACAAATAAATTCGTCGCTCTATCTGGCTGAAGCCAAAATTCAATCAAACCCAACCTCAAAAGCATTGGTACAATAAATGTTATCCTTATATATAGTATAAATGTAATTGTAAGTTAATTTGTTACGCTTTCACGCGAAAACTACTTAACCGATCATCATGAAACTTTGTACACATATTCTTTGAGGTATTAGAAGTAACATAAGATAGGTACTTTTTATTAAATTTGTTTGACGTTTGCATAAGCTAGTATATAAATATTTGCATTTAAAGAGAAATAAATATAAAATTTAACTAGAAATTTAGTCTCGTTTTACCCAACTTCGGCGAAACGAAAAGCAGCGTTATAATTTTGGCAATCTATATATGTTTGAATGTACCACAAGTAGTAGTTGTAGCGTCTAAACTTTTTTTTTTTTTTATGAATGAGATATCAAAAAGGCATGTGCGTTTATCAAGCAAATTAACTTTGCAATACTATTTCTTATTAGTTTATCCGATCAATAAAAGACACACAGTTTTAGAGTTCCTCTAATTGCCTCGTTTTAACAGAAACTTTTTAACTTGCAGTCCTCAAGAACCTTTTAAGCACTTTTATTGAGTAAAGACTAATTTGTAATAAATATTAATAACAGTCGCAACAACGCAAGTCGAACCTTACAAAAGATCATGATCTTCGTAAGTATGTTGGGCGAGATAATGAAATATGATATTCATAACTACTAAACTACCTGTAACAATTATACGTAATACCCAGCTAAGGCTTCTTCGCTGATGAGTAGCTAACAAACTGAATACTTATGGTTTCAAATACGTAAAGCAATCTAGTAGATAACACAAATATCTCCAAAATCAATGGCCACCAAACTACATCGGTTATTTCGCCTAGAGACGGCCATCACTGTTGAATGATCGTTAGATGGATGACGCCGTCATTATCGCAGACAGTAATCTGATACTGAATAAATGAAGACTTCATAAAGAAATGAAATGAAAGTGTTACCGAGTGAAATATATATAGTTTTTACTAACATTGGGTTAAGGTTTCTGTAGCAATGTATTCACGATCGGCAATAAATGATTAATAATAATAATCTGTGCAACAGGCAGTCCTTGTTGACACGACCCGTATAGTGAGGCAGTTCCTGTCTTGAGCGCTTATCACCACTTTTTTGGTCCCTGTACCCTGAATGTAATGTTTATGAAGTATTGAAAAATGTAAATAATATAATTCTAATAAAGAGAAAAATATTAGTACAAAGAAGACTCGTCGAGGTTCCAATTCTCTAGCGCTGCGTGGAGATGTGGCTTCGTTATGCATCTTCCATCGCATTTACAATGGGGAGTGCTCCGAGGAATTGTTCGAATTTATCTCTGCCGCCTTTTTCCACCATCGTTCTACGCGACAGCAATTCCATCCCTAAAATTGTGAAATGAACTGTTACCAAATTTAATCATCGATTTGTTCAGCGAGTTAGATACCATTGGAAATTGAAATCGGTTTTATCTAATGAAGCTTTGTGAATGGGAAGAAAGTTTAGTAGAAAGACGAAATTCTAAAATAAGTTATCTTCTAAAATGACTCCTCAAAGAAAAGGAGAAAATGAAACAAGATTATTTCCACGTTGGCCTAATTTGAATAATAACTTTTTTAACTTTGAACTTCCCACACAATTTAAAATCCATTATCTCTTAATTTTTGAAACAAAGCCTGTTTTTTTGTAAAAGGAACGACGAGTTTTTAAGAAAAACACTTTTATAGTTTTAAAACACGTTTTAATATTTTCATCACCATCATCAATGTCTATCGCAGTTCACTGGACCAAATCTTCTACAATTGCACGTCACTTCGTTCGTTTCTCCTCTATATTGAACCTTAAATCCTCTATGATAATCTTCAAATATAGTATTATGGATAGTGTAGTGTGATCAATAAAAATAGTGCTTAAAAATTATTACATTATTATTATACGTAGTTAATCCAAAAATAAGGTGCCTTTTCAGTTTTTAAAACTAATATTATTTGAATAAAAGTTATTTATCCCAAAGGTTCCATGTTCCTCTTGAAACCTACGTCATAATAATTATCGATATTTAGTATAAATCAAGACATTTACGTTTTTATCGGCTACCCGGTACGAAGTTATAATGTTACGCCATTTATTATACTCAAATAAACAATAAATAACATCGTAAAACCATTTAGGTATTATGGGGAACGGTTATTGGATTACGTCAAACAAGTGAATTGATTCGCTCCTTTTCCCCACTTTCTCGCTAAAAGAGCCCATTCATGCCCATATAGCTTAACCAAATCCCTGTAGAATGCATCGCCATGACTCTCTATAATATGTTGGTTATAACTTGGAGAAGAATTAGGTCACCTACATTTAGAGAGCTTAGTGGGAGGCACGTATGGGCTCTCATTGTTGATTCTACCATTTTATTCGACAAAAAGTATTTTCCGTCCCAATGACCGCATTGAGTTACCAATAAAATTATAAAATATCCTTTGTTATGATATGATGTAACGAAGAATATATAGCTTATACTAGCTGACCCGGCAAACGTTGTTTTGTCACATAAATAAAATGAAAAATTTGGGGTGGGTCGCTCTTATCATTGAGGTAGGTATGAAAAATATATGTTGGCTGATTCTCAGACCTACCCGATATGCACACAAAATTTCATAAAAATCGGCACAGTCGGCAAAGCAGGTCGCCTGAGACCGGCCGCCGGAAACCAGGAAAACCAGGTATGTGGTGATTTTGTGGAATCACCACATACCTGGTTTCTCAGTCCCCGAGGATCCGGAGGGATTTTTCAACCCATCAACTAAAAAAAACAAAATGGTAACGTCCCAAAGGGTTTCTAGTTATGGAAGCTCTCAGAAGAGATAATTTTCCCCAGTTTTTAAACATTTTTGTGATGAATTACATTAATATACCCTTCTTTGATAACTGAACTATTGGATTTTTTTAATCAGACCAGTACATAAGTCAGTTTTAAGAAGAAACTATCTTAAAAAAAATTAACTGCCTATCTATTAAACATAATGTTTTATATTGTACTACTTAATTGCAAAATAATAATGATATTTACTTAAATGATGGATACTCTCTCACTCTACACTCTTCTCCCTTTTTAATCAGAAGCCTATGTCCAGCAGTGGGCTATTAAAAGTTGTTGTTGATAAAGGTTCTTATCAATTTCGACATCCAAGTCATTTCCATAGTACTATTATAAAGCTCGTTGGCCTAATTACTCATCATAATGATACAAGTTGTAAGTTTAAATTGTCGAAGTCAATGCACAAAATTCAAGTTTGTTTGTTTGATGAAATGGCAACCAGCCGGATCACTCGGATCAGCTATTTCTGCCAATGTCAAGTATTTATAGTCTGCAATTATAAGTCTTCGAGTCTTCAAGTCGTCGTCGTGATGAAATTAATGATAAAAAATATATAAAATGTGGATGACGTGAAATAGGGACCGTCTTTCGAAAAAACAAAAAACGATATTTTTCTACAAAATTCAACTCCTGTTAGTTTTGTATAGCATCTGTATCTACGACGTAAAGATCAAATAAAGGCACAATTCTTATTTTGGGATATATACTCATAATACGAAATTATATAAGATTTTGCCATTAAAATTAAATAATTCGATTATTTTTTTCTAAGAAAATTAATGTGTTTTATGAAAATCTTTGAGATCAATCCCAATAATGTTCAAATAGTACAGGTAGGGAAGTAATGTACATTGTATGTAAAAATTAAAGAAAGGAAACTTTAGCAGCGTGCTTTGCTAACAACTTTTCATCAGGCGGTATTGTATTGGTTATATTTGTGTACTTTAATAATACAGAAAAAAATAGTACAATTGGCTGTGGTTGGTAACACCATTTGACAGTGATGTCAATATGTAATGTCATAGCTGTCATTTTCACTTGTCAAAAATAGATTGTTTATTTTTACTTTGCAAAAGTTTATTTACATAAAAGATAAGAAGTATGTCAATATTTACATCGAAATATTGATCAGTAGTTACCAACTTAGTTGTTAGCAACCATTTAGATGCAATGAAGTGGTGAATGTGAATGGTATTTATCATTAAAATGGCCAAACAAGTATACAACTATGCTTATTCTCCGCTGTCGGGCGATAATGGGTAAGTAATGTGATTTTGTACCATACATTATGCGAAACCAGCTGAGCAACTACTAAAATATTCACCGTGGAAGTAACAGACGCTATAATAAAATATTCTAAAGGCCCTGATTCACAGGTTACGGATAAGCTTTGGATAGCTTATTTGACAGACAATTTGACGTATATTCTATTTTAATAGTGTCAAATTATCTGTAACCGTTGAAACAGGACCTAAATGATGTAGGAATTAAACATAAAAAGGAGATCGTTTTTTGTTTTTTCGGAAGATGGTCCCCATTTCATGTCATCCACATTTTATATATTTAGTTTTTTTATATTATTTTTTATCATTAATTTCATCACGACGACGACTTGAAGACTCGAAGACTTGATAATTGAAGACGATAAATACTTGACATTGGCAGAAATAGCTGATCCTAGTGATCCGGCTGGTTGCCATTCATCAAAAAAAATAAATAAATAAACATAAAAATGTGTGTGTCAAACTGTCCAACAAGTTTTCTCATATTTTTTATTGTATAGGGGCAAACGAACAAACGTATCGCAACACCAGAGGCGTCACAAGTGCGTTGCCGGCTTTTTAAGAAGGAGTATGACCTTTGTACAATCTGCTAATACGGAAGTTGTTAACAAACTTACTAAGGTGATTATCAAAATAACACATCATAAGAGCCAAATCTTCTCAATTATTAACACAGCATTATTAAAATCTTACTAGACAGACGCAGACATATTTTATTAAACCAATAGCTGATGTACTACTAGAATTTTATATTCATAAATTTGCATTTAATGTATAGTACAACAATTTGTGACTTTGATATTTCAATTTTTTTTATTAATTCCTATGCTGCCTAACTTTTCTGAAAAATATATTTTGGAATTAGGAAGTCTATGTATTTCAGAAGACAATAACCATTGATCCATATTAATGTTCAACATATATGGATTTGGATAGCGAGTAAATAGTAGTTACCGTTCAATATTAAACGATGGCTTGTTATGTATGTATAAATTTGTATGGTAGTATGTTTGTATATGAAGAGCCATGCTTCGGCATGAATGGGCTGGCACGACCGGAGTGATACCACGGCCTCACAGAAAACCAGTGTGAAATAGTGCTTGCTCTGTGTTTCAACAAGTGAGTAAGGATACCAGAGGCCCACACCCTAACCCCTACCTTATCCCTCTCCCCTTCCCCTAAAGGCCGGCAACGCACTTGTGACGCTTTTGGTGATGCGCATCAGGTGATGGGACTGCTCGTTTGCCACCTATTCTATAAAAAAAAATTGTGATTTTATCTAATATAAGTTTATCTGTTATTTACATAACTATTGTGATATTTGTCAAACTCAGTACTTTGTCTTTGCACCTTTCGCATCATATTTCTACATCACCTGAAGGTTGACCTGCAAAGAATGCCTCAAGGCATTAAGTGCGCGTGTGTACGTCATGTGCAAGAAGTTTAAACAAAATAAATAAATATTGACAACCAGAATATGGGCCACCTCTTGTTTCAATAATAAATTAAATATAAACAGACTTTTCTGTATTCAGTTGAAACTAGACTGGAGCAATTAAAATAAATCGCAGTTATCCTCAAATTCTTGAAAATACTGTTTTCTATTGAATGTCAGTTTAATTTGGTCTGTACGTGCCTAGTTTGGCATCAGACTGGCACAGTGTGAGATGTGTGAAATTATTATTAGATTCAAACCTTTACCGAATCATAAATAGCCTCAATTCTTTAGGTAACTGATATAATGATACGAAATACACCTGTATTGTAAATAAATAGAGTTTATGTACTGTAAAAATAGCCTTGTACGTAAGTAACCAATATTAACTGCCTCGGTGGCGTAGTGGTAGCGTATGCGACTGCTAAGCATGAGGTCTCGGGTTCGATTCCCGGGTCGGTCCAAATGTTTGTATGATCTGCAAATATTTGTTTCGAAGTTTGGGTGTTTTCTATGTATAATATGTATGTATGTACAAAAAAAAAAGTATATAAGTATTTATATCAGTTGTCTAGTACCCATAACACAAGCTCTGCTTAGCTTGGGACTAGATGGCGTTGTGTGTTAGATGTCCGAAATATTTATTTATTTATTGTAATTGTTATGTAATGTATGTGTCTTTAGACAACATACAGGTACTAAAATAATCTACAATAATCGCAATTTCAAACGTTTTATTACATTGATCGTTACAGTTTTAATGGTCAGCTTAGATTTAAAAAATTACAAATCATGACGTCGAAGTCGTAAACGAAAATACGAAATGACACTGACGTTTACCGTCTCACAACCACAGATTATACAGTTACTTATTGTAATCGTTGCAGCGGCGCTGGAACAGTAATGTAACTTAAAAATCTGAGCTATTCCTTTAACATTCATCTACTCTATACAAATAAATAATATTGGAGTGTCTGTTTATAATATTTAAGATAACCGCTTTTTACTAAACATATACAACCTGTCGGAAATATTTGCGAACCTGGCTTAATGACGTCATGCAAACAAGGGAGTTAATATTTTACTGAACAGAGAAACAATAAACAAGAATGAGATTACGAAAGCAAGAAAAATACATGTGTGTGGGCGCTTGCGTTATCAAAGGTACTAGATTTAAGGAAGGCAATTTTTGTTTGTCCGTCTGACTGTTTTTTGCGGCTAATTTCACTTTCACTGGTTAATAGCTGATGATATAAGGAATAACTAAGGCTACTCTTTTAGACTAGCTGTGCTCCGCAGCGTTACCCGCGATTGTTGTTGTACCGGGGCTCAGCTAGTTTTATATAACAACTTTCTCAGCAGCGGTCTATAATGCGTTTTTCGAGAATGGCCTCATCTAAAACTTTCCACTTTGATTGTACCTATAAATAATGATTTCAATTGTGTTGATCAGGGAATTTTTCCTTATAATAATAACTTTAATCACATACCCAACAATGATGGGTTATACCGATATAAGATAACAACTAAATTATGTATTACTAGCGACCCGCCCCGGCTTCGTACGGGTGCAATGCTGATACTAAATTAAATACACTACAGAAAAACTATGAACGTTGTATATAAAAACATAGCGGCCCGCTCCGACTTTGCACGGGCATAAAATAGAAACCTCTAAAATTAGCAATGTTGCCTTAGTATATGATGCATGTATTATACATATAAACCTTCCTCTTGAATCACTCTATCTATTGGAAAAAACCGCATCAAAATCCGTTGCGTAGGTTTAAAGATTTAAGCGCACATAGGGATATAGGGACAGAAAAGGCGACTTTGTTTTATACTATGTATTGATTACAAAATTTTCAAAACTCAACCATTTTCATACCTTCGTATGTATCTTCTATAAAAATTAATCACTGAAATGTATGTCACGCATAACTACCGATCGACTGCACCAAATTGGATAATTCTTATTTCTATGTATTCGTTATTGTTAGGACAAGGTTTGTATAGAAGAAAATCAAAAATATAATTCATACATTTTGAAAATATTTACGAAAGAAAAACATAGCAATACGAAGTTTGCCAAGTTAGCTAGTAAATAGATAATTGTAGTGTCTGTTTGTGATTTCAAATGAACAGCTTCACTCAATTTTCCAAGAGAGTAACACCGCGGGGCGCAGCTAAGTAGTTAATAAAAAAAAAAGATTATTTTACGTTGAGAAAGTTCCGACTGTAATTAAACATTATTTTAGTTACTCATATCTCTCCTATCTGTTACATAATGAAATTTAGTATTATCTATATAAAAAACAAAAATTTGACTGCCTCGGTGCCGTAGTGGTAGTGTATGCGACTGCTACGCTTGAGGTCTCAGGTACGATTCCCGGGTCGGACCACATGTTTGTATGTTCTGCAAATATTTGTTTCGGAGTTTGGGTGTTATAATATGTATGTATATCCAAAAAAAAGTATGTAAGTATTTATATCAGTTGTCTAGGACCCATAACACAAGCTCTGCTTAGCTTGGGACTACATGGCATTGTGTGTTAGATGTCCGCAATATTTATTAATTTAAAACCAAACTTCCAAGGTTTACTAAAAGTCTACTCCTACCTCAAGGACCGGTAATAGACATTTCTTGCAGTACAGACCCATAGGCGGCAGTAGACACTAGACACTTAACATCAGATGACACACCAGCTGTGCCATAATAACATTATCATTATCGCTTTTTAGCCAGTTCTCCTTGCCCCTAGTGTTTTTCGTCCTATCTCAGGGTCGGCACGGAGTTGTGGTCGGATTCACACCACCCCTTCATAACTGCACGATTACTACTTTCAAAATCGCCACAGTGAAAGTTAGTTTAATAAGTCAGTAACGATGTGAAGTGGGGAACCGGCATTGCTTCCCTTCCCCACCTTACTAAGCGACTTGGTTGAAGCAAGTGGTAGTGGGATCTACTATTATATTACAATAATGTTGGGTACAGTCAGAATTCAATGAAAAACGCCTTGTATTATATGCTTTAGCAGATCCTTTCAATACAATCATTATTAACAACCTTTACTATTCTTTACTAAGTTATTCTTATTACACTTGTTACTCTGCTGAAAAGTAAAAAACGAATGTCCCTCCTACGGGCTCGTGAGCCTCTTTTAAAAACAATCTTATGCTCCGTCCTTTGGAGTCGTGTGACAACTACTTGACATTTAATGAGAATTAGTTTAATAAATCTATACAAATAAATAAAATTGGAGTGTCTATTTGTAATATTAAAATAACCGCTGTCTACTACATGCATATGAATGTATATACGGTACACATATCAAAATATATATTCTTAAAATTTTTGTCTGTCTGTTTGTTCCGGCTAATCTCAGGAACCACTGGTCCGCTTTGAAAAATTATTTCGGTGTTGGATAGTCCACTTATCAAGGAAGGCTATATATCATCACGCTACTACTAATAGGAGAGGAGCACCAATGAAGAATGTTTCAAAAACGTGGGCAAATTTTCACGCCACGGGCAATATAAGACGCAAACGAGGTTGCGTGGGTCAGCTAGTCATTTATAAAATATGGTTATTTTAATATTACAAACAGACACTCCAATTTTATTTACTTGTATAGATTAACATAGAGAACTCGACACTTTAAGAGAATTATTCTAAACAACATTTATACGATACTAGCTCATCGAACTAATAAGCTAACAATAATGAGAAGGTAATTACTTAGTATGATCTATAGGAACCCGAGACGACACTACTAGCGGTGGTAACACACCTAAAGTTGGCTTTGCGTATCCGTCACCAGTGCTGTCCTGGTCGCATTCGATTCTATTTAATAATATTAATAGATAAAATCAAAATTCATCATAATTAAGCTTTACATAAAATATGACTTGTGTGTGAGAGTATGATAGTGACGTCATCGTACACAATAAGAATATTAACTGTTGAATAACACAAAGCTTCGTCTAATTGTGAGATAGTTGTAAACCAAGATAATATCACAGTAATGTCTATACGACTAGCAGACAAACTTACCACCTCTACTGTGATGATAAAAGTTTGTGTTCATTGTCTATGTCATTTTTTTAAACGTCATCATGACTGCATGTAATAACGGCTTTTTGACCTCCCACACTCACATCACGTGATAAGATATTTTATTTTATTTCAAACATATCATAATCATAATCAATCAAAACGGATGCAACGGAAAAAACGACAGGTAAGAGACACAAATACAAAAAGTCGCCTGTAATTAGTGAGCCGGAGCGAGAGAGCATATGTCGGTCTCATTCTTTTGTCAATGTACTGAAGTTTCACTTCTATCGTGTGTGAATCGCACACATACCTTTTTTTTTATAATGGCACTTGCAACTTACAACAATATCAGTGATAAGTGGACATTCCCCATTCATACTTCTTCCTTTGTAAAAAATCGCCTGGTAAAGTATAATAGAAAGCTATGCAATAGTTAAAGTTGAACCAGATATGTATTAACGACACATCGTAAATGAATATTGGTTGCGCATGATGTAACACAATAAACTATCGTATCGTGCGAAACAATGGAACAGCACTTAGTGGGGGGTGCTTACACCGCGTGAGTGGGCGATCTATTCGATAGCCGTGTCAGTTCATAGTGAGAGGCGCGGGCGTCGAACGCCGACTTGCCGGCCTCCAAATTCAGACAGCATTCACCTATGAACCATAACAATCCAATTTCAACCTTATTCTGTAACTCTAAAGCCTTATTTACATAGTTAATGTTGTTGTGAAACCAATAAACCGAGTGATCCGGTAGTTTTTCTGTAATAATTGTGTGTAGTGTTGTGAAAAAATGAATGAAGAAAATACAGTTTCCGACGATCTGAAGAGGCAGGCTGCAATGTTCTATAACAGCACCGAAAGGTTAGTTTAATACATAAACGTGCAATTGTTTGGTTCTTAAAAACGATATCGATGCATGTGTGCCACCTCTAGGTTTTCATTGCGAAAATAAAGTTCAGTCTTACTGCATTGAATTAGAGTCTAGTTTAGTTAATTGAGTAAGCAAGGTGGATGTTGTACAATATTGCTTTGCAGAGTTTGCAGCATACGTGTCGCGAAAAAATGTGCCGGAACGCTTGTAGATTTATGTGAATGATAGTCTTGCATTATTAATTTCAGAAATAACAAGCATGAAGTTATTTCCATTAACGAATGTCCGATAAGTATATTTTAACGCAATTTCTCTTAAATTGCGTTAAAATATACTTGCTGTGGTATTTTCACAAATATCCTCGTTGACAACGCGGTGATTGCGAATCGTTAGTTTATTCCCCATATACCTAATTTCCTTCTAATTTAGGTACTACAGCCAACACACAATTATTAAATCTAAATCCAATCAATAATATATACAGATATAAGAAGATAGGTTATACAGGTCTATTCATATTGAAGCGTGCTCGCTGTCCCGGGTAATGTTGATAAAAATAAACTACACATGTACCTATATAGCTAGACACATACATTACATTAGTAGGTAGGTACGTCAAACCTGTACAATGATCTAAAAGCCCAACCCACTACCCATTTTAATAACTTAACTGGAACATGCTGAGTATAGAAAGTGTATTTATTCATTAAAGAAGTCTCGTCATTGATATTATTAGGCCATTTGCATGGATGTTCCCCTTCACGGCTTCGGCAGACACCCTAAATCTATACTAATATTATAAAGAGGAAAGATTTGTACCTATTTTTTTTGTATGTTTGTATGTATGTAATGAATAGGCTCAAAAAGTACTGGGCCGATTTAAAAAATTCTTTCACCATTCGAAAGGTACATTATCCACGAGTAACATAGGCTATATTTTATTTTGGAAAAAAATAGGGTTCCGTAAGATATTTGGGTTTTTCGGACACAAGGTGTAAAAATCAACCAGAAAAGTAAATTATTTTGCGAAAATTTTCATGCTTCGGACTATATAAGACGCAAACGAGGTTGCGTGGGTCAGCTATGTTTTATATACAACGTGTATTTAGTATCAGCATTGCACCCGTGCGAAGCCGGGGCGGGTCGCTAGTATATTATATATGTATATGTATACGGTGGTGTCATATAGAAATTACGTCAGTCGCGTTCCAGGGTCAAGTGTCATGGGTGTTGAGAATAACACGATTTGCCATTTGATGCCATTTGTCGCCATTTGATATCAGAAAATATAATTTGTTTCATTACTAATTTAGATGCAGATAACTTTTTAATACTATTGTACAGAAGTTCTCCAAAATATACATGTATACACATTGTTCTTCTTCAATCTCGAAGGTTGGCCATCAGCTTCTTGTAGTTTTCCTTGTCATTGGCCAGCGGAACAGTTGTTCAACGTAGGTGATACCGGTCCACTCCTGGATATTATACAGCCACGATCATTTCATTCGTACAGCGCGTCTCTTCCCCTCCACCTTGCCCCTGATAATCAATTGAAGCAGCATTATACCTTTACATAATATAGTATCTATGTATTTTAGAACCACTTCTTTACCCGACTTAAAGTTAAGTGGTATACGCTATACTTTCTACTAAATATTTAAAAATATACCTACTTATTATAGGTACCTACTTAAGTGCATATGAACATGAAATTTAAATCAATAATTCTATAAATTTTATACTAAATAGTACTAATACGCAATTATAAGCAGGTAGCTTTTAATTCGATACTCGGTTTCCTTTTTAAGATACTAATATAATTGTTCAAATCCGCAATTCAATTACAGTTCCAGTTCAATGCAATTATTATTAGTATCGTAACTTTTAAATTTTGTCCCAATTTTCACTTATTATGACAACCATTTTGTTGCGGCTCATGTGAAAAACTTAAAAAAAACCTTCGATTCGAACGATCGACTGCTGTTTTTTTACACTGGTTTTACCCGCGACTCCGCCTTGCGTGTATGTCAGTTATCGCGGTATAAAGTCGTATGTCCTTCCTTATGAATCAAGCTATGAGCTGTTTGAGAGGATGTTTTTTACTATTTATTTTTAGTTACTTAATAACTAAAAATAAATACTCAAGTAGCAACATAACATTTGTTAGATTATCTACACATAATTACAACGTATATTTAATTGTCCATATCGTAATTAATAATCTCTAACAAACTATTGTTACAAAATCATTTGACTACTGCAGATTTTGTATTGAGATAAGCTAATCTTCGAGCTACCTGCCTATTGGAATATACTCACGGCTTAAGATCTTCATTTCCTCCTTCACAATTCACTTACTGAGAAACAAATAATTATAATTTAAGCTTAAAAGAAGAGAGAGAGAGAGAGAGAGAGAGAGAGAGAGAGACAATTAATTACTACTAATCTATATAAATAAAAATGCATCGCTGAAAGGTCGTCGTGAACGCATGACTTCCAAACGACTGCACCAAATTGGATATTTTTTTTTTCTGTGTGTTAGTTATTGTTAGGACAAGTTAACCAGAAAATATTTTTTATGTACGCGCCTGTACACTTTTTCTGGGAAATCCTCGGCTTCTTGCATCCAGCTCCTACTAGCCGTCTTGCGCAAGTCACTCCACCTGGCCTGTGAACGTCCTACACTACCTTTGCCGAGACGCGATCTCCACTCAAGAACTCATTTACCCGAACGGTTATCGACTCTACGGCAAATTATTATATTACTAGCTGACCCACGCAACCTCGCTTGCGTCTTCAGTTGCCCGTAGCATGAAAATTTTCCCCCGTTTTTGAAACATTCTTCATTGGTGCTCCGCTCCTATTAGTATTAGCGTGATGATTTATAGCCTTCCTCGATAAATGGACTATCCAACACTGAAATATTTTTTCATTTCGGACCAGTGGTTCCTAAGATTAGCGCATTCAAACAAACAAACAAATTCTTCAGCTTTATTATTAGTATATATTAGTATAGGAATTAAAAATATCTTTGGATAAGACATTACATACAATTCCAATTTCTTTTCGGGGAGGAGGAGGATTTAAGGATATACAAGTTTTTTATTGTATCAATCTTTTCCATTCTGATGTCGTCTTCTGGACTTACATCACCTTTAAGCAAATGTTGTTATGATTGTTTCCTTAAAGTATCCGTCTACTTTTTCTTTTTTACTTCTTCTTCTCTTGTAGGGCACAAGAGAAGACTAGAGACTTAACTCCCATGCTTATCACTTTCCTAACCACATTTTCCTGACACCTGCGCGTGATATGTCCATAGCAAGATCTTGATCTGTATTTGGTTATTATATCCTATAAATGGGTATTGAAACCTAGTTATCGTCATTTCAAAGGTGATCTGTTGATGTGATTCGATTGGTAGCGTAAGCCGATTTTTTCTAAAACATCAGATTCTCAAATTCATTCTGAAACTACGTTTATTGCAAACGAAACCTTCACCGTTGCTGAATTGATAACATATTGTAAATGTACTATGCACATTGTTCCCTTGAAGGTCGTGTGTGCAATTTCCATAGGCCTTACGCACTAATACATGGATGCCATTTACAAATGCTTATTATATAGATAATATATTATTTAGTTAATGCCTCAGTGGCGCAATGGTAGCGTATGCGACTGCTGTGCTGGAGGTCTCAGGTTCGATACCCGGGTCGGACCAAATGTTTGTATGATCTGCAAATATTTTTTTCGGAGTTTGGGTGTTTTCTATGTATATATTTACAAAAAAGGGGTATTTATGTATTTATATCAGTTGTTTTGGTACCCATAACACACGCTCTGCTTAGCTTGGAACTAAACAAAGTTGTGTGTTAGATGTCCGAAATATTCATTTATTTATATATAAAATAATTTCCATAAAGTGAATACATAAAATACGTATCTTGTACCTAGGTGGTTTTAGTATTGTGTTTGGCAGCAAAACATCAGCATTTTTTAACCGACCCCGACCAATAAGTGTATTAGTATTAGTGTACCTATCGTCATTCTTGTAGGTACCTATTATAGTCGTTCCAATAGTTTATTTAACTTTTGACAGCTCTAATACTTAATCAAATAGTGATACCCTGACCCGTTACCTATTCGATTTCTTTCATCGATCGATTTTATGCATTAAGAAGTTTTAATCGATTTAACAAACTCATTATTTTATAGATAATTTCGTACTTCATATTTCTATGTGTTTCAATGTGCGACCTCCTTTGTCAAAATAAAGAAGAAATGGATTAAAAGAATGTTGTTCAAATATGACGGTTCTATGTCATGAAAAAATATATAAAAGGAACTGAATTTTCAAAATGTATTATTGTATTGTGTTGTAATTCAGTGGTTAATATTGTATTTGTTAAACTATTGATGATCTTTATTAAATCTCTCTATGTCTATTTTAAAATAATCTACAGTATTTCAATGAGTAACCTTCAATATAGTTGAGTATTTATATTCCTCCGTATTGATTTATTTGTGAATTCTCACGTTTGGTTGAGTTGAGCGTATCGTTCCTGCCTTCGTTACTGTCAAAATGCCAAAAAAGAAAGTACTCAAAGGACAAACAAGAGAGTTTGTCTTGCGACTTCGTGAATACTTTGACAAGGAAAGCCGTAATGGTGGGCCTCTTATACCAGTGACTCAAGTTAGAGACCGTGTTGCAGCAGCATTAGGTATTAGTGCTCCAACAGTGGCAAAAATAACAAAAGAAGGCTACGGCAGCAGTGGCATGGAACAGAATAAGCTATCTACACCTAAGAAAAAACGTCCGCCTAGTAAAGTTACCGCCGTTGACAATTTTGACGCTGATGCTATTCGTCGTCATATATACGACTATTACCAAAGAAAAGAGATTCCAACATTAAAAAAACTAACACAATCTCTTCGAAATAGTGGTTTGTTCCGTGGTCAAAAATCTTCTCTGACAAAGGTATTGAAAGACATTGGAATGTTATTCCAAAAATGTGACAAACGAAAAATTTTAATGGAACGCAATGATATTGCTTTGTATAGATGCGATTTTTTAAGACAAGCAAAAAAAATAGAAGATTGGTCGAATGTTGTTTTCACAGATGAAACTTGGCTCAATGCGAATCATACGCTGTCAAAAACTTGGACTGACAACACCGTTGGCTCCACTTCTACAGTACCAATGGGAAAAGGCGAACGACTGATTATTTGTCATGCAGGAACAGTAAAAGGATTTGTGCCAGGCGCTCTATTAGCTTTTAAATCCCAGAAAACAGGAGATTATCATGAGGAGATGAATTCGAACGTGTATGAAAAGTGGTTCAGAGAAATGCTTACATCACTCGAAGAGCCATCAATAATATTTATTGATAATGCACCTTATCACTCTCGTCAAATTAATAAAATACCAACACAGGCCAACAAAAAACATGAAATTATAAACTGGCTCCGTGACAATGGCGAAGAGGTGAATGAGTCCCTACTAAAAGTAGAGTTAGTAAAGATATTAAAAACAAAGAAGCTGCCAAAACGATACGTCATAGATGAAATGGCAGCAGAGCATGGGCATACCGTCCTCAGAATTCCTCCATATCACTGCCAATATAATGCAATTGAAATGATCTGGGCACAAGTTAAAGGATATGCTGCGAGGAACATTACAACTCCTCCTTTCACCGCAAGAAAAATGCTGAATTTACTGAAAAATGCGTGTGAAAAAGTAACTCCAGAAAACTGGGCGAATGTTGTAGAAAAAACAAAGAAGGTGATAATGTCGGATTGGGATCGGGATGTTGCATTCGACAATTTATCTATCCAAGAAATGATAATCAATATTACTGAGAACTCAAGTGATGATGATTCCTGGTCATACGAAGAAGACGATTCTTTATAATTAAAATTAGTATTACAGTACCTCTTTTGGTTGTTTTATTTTTAATCCGTAAATTACTACGAATTTCAACATTTTGTACCTGTTCATTACAAGTAGGTACCGCAGGTAGTTTTTATTTGTACCAACTATAGTAAGTCTAAACAATTATTTTAGATTCATTAATTTGCGGCGAATACATTCGATCCCATTACTAGGTACGAGTACGATGGAACTGTTTTCATTACGCAAATTATTTATGCATTGAAACAGAGACATTTAGGGCATTTTAATGCAAAATAATAAAGCTTTTTACGTGATTTGATATAAAATATAATCACAATAATTTTATTGTATGTTTTATTAATATAATCGATAATCGATTTATTTCAAAACCGTTTTTATAGTCTGTGATCATTAATTACGAATGACACATCCCTAAGTAGGCGGAGCCCGCCCATAAAGTACAGTATTATCTGTAGTACATTGTATCAAAAATTATTACAAAACTTTATGTGCGTGATCTGTTAAAAGTTAAATAAAGTATTGGAACGACTATAGTACATATTTTGACAAAAATACCTTTTTAATTTTAAGTTTACATGGTCTTTTCCCATCGTATTCTTATTCTATCCACTGATTTCCGTGTCTGAATATTGCATACAACTTGTCTAACGAAATGAAAGTTATCTACTTATACAGTAGCTAGGTGGCTACCTAGCCCCTTACATATAAATATTGGAAACTATTATTACTAAATTGACTTTAAAAAATTGAAAGGTGTACAAATTTTTAGAAATCGTCATTTTCACGCAACTCAAATTAAAAATTTTAAAGGCCGTAACAAATTGTCGACCTCTGACCATTTTGTTGAGGGATAAGTAACCGAGTACAGGAAATACATAATTATAGTAATAACTTTTTTCTTATACGTCATAATGTCGTGTTATATAATTTTATAGCTTGATTAGCATTTTGTGATGTCCTGATTTGAAAGGTTGATTCAACTGAACCAGCGTCTCTTTCCTATTCTTTACGAGGGCGATAACTAAGTGAAATAATATTAAAGCTCTGAAAAGTCCATAAAAATTTGTTTCTTAGACATGACTGAGACTTTAGAATGTGTATCATTTGTAATACATTAAACTCGCAGTAATAATAATCTATTCTCGGAAAGTAGTTTCATTTCATCGTATTTTACTATACAAACATTAATAAAACATGTACAAAAAATTATGAAAACTGTTTTGAAATACAAGTTTTAGTAACAGTTTCATTCTGGACATAGGCATCTCCTATTGAACGCCACTTTGATCGATTTTGGGCTACTCGCAATCAGATCCTGGCAGACATCCTGCACAAGTCACCACTCCAAGCACGAGACGCGGTCTCCACTCAAGAACTCCTCTACCAAAGCGGTCGTCAGTTCTGCAGATAATATGGCCAACACACTGCCATTTCAGGTTGTTAATCCGGTGGGCTACGGCGATGACCTTAGTTCTCTGCCGGATCCTCCAATACCTGATGCGATCCCTCAGAGAAACGAAGATAATTCTTTCCATAGCACGCTGTTTGATGGATGGCACGGACTTTGAGTTTGTGGACCAATCGTACCAAAATGAAATTTATAAATTTTCTTTGAGGGTAGGTCAAAAAGTTTTTTAGTAGCACCTAGATAATTTTCCAAAGAAAATAAATAAACTATGTTGCTACGTGCTATATCAACTATGTTACACAATAAACAACCTTATCGTTAAGACATCAAGTCTTACAAACAAGCTTTGAATGGATTTTTAACCCTGACTAACATTTACCTACCTACCAAACAAACTTACGTATTCTCAAACATAAAAAGGTACAGCTTTATATTGCCTGCACATGAATATGTATAACATTGATCCAAGTGTTGATTAATTAGGAGGGGTCGAAGTTCGCGATAAAAGAGTTCAATCAAATATTGTGACAGTTGTACATCAATTCAGCATGGGGTTAATGATGTTGCTAAAGTAAATACCGATATTTGTAATATATTGCTGCAACCAGACAAAAAAATCTTCTAGAGAATCAAGTAGAAGGCAAGGCGAGTAAAGTATTGGATAAATAATTAAACTCACCATGAACAGCCTTTAACAGAGCACTGTTGTAAATAAGTTTCTCCTTAGCAAAGGAGGTTTTGGCCTACTGTAGCATACCGGATAAAAAGAAGAATAGTACATACCTATAACTAAAGCATGTAACGAATTATTTAAAAAACCAACTTCGTCAATATCTGCCAGCTTTATTAAATTCATTGAAGAACTGAAAAGAAAAGTTTTTTTTTTTTTTAATATTTGTGAATACAGTGTCGCTCTCACGACTAAGACGAATCTATTGACACCATTTACATAAAAATACGAAAAGCCGTTTAGGCTCTAGGGCTTTCCAAAGAAATATACCATACATACATACACTCGAAAAACATAACCATCCTTCTTTCGCAGTCGGGTAATAAGGACTTGACAGTTCTTAAATCTGTCCTATGAAGTATTAAGTTCTTATTGTACGAGTAACTATCACAGAACAGAGATTCTTCGTTTTAAAGTTCATGTAGTTTATCATAAAAAAAAAATGTGCTCTTGATGAAGATGAAATAGGGGATTTCATAATCATGTCAGATGAGGAATAATATCATCATCATCCACTGCTGGACATTACCCTCTCCTTAAGAAGGAGGTTAAAGAAGAGAAACAAAGGTGATCCAAATAAAAAATCCTAACTCATATTCTTTGTTCGGAGGCAGAGATTAACATTCTCCAACCTCTCCTTACAATTTGTTTTGTGTTCTTCTGATTACTATTAGCCATAAGCCATAAATGAAATCAACAGAAACTTGTTTTCGGTTCCGGATATGGTTTCAGACATTTTAATTGTTCTACTTAGTCGGGTCTGAATCTAGATACCTATCCTCAAATGTACACGTGAATAAAACCTACTTATCCTTATTTAACTTGAAAACCACAAAGTAAAGTTTTTATTCATTTTTTTACTGTATTGGGTTAATCTGTTCTTTGCACTAACATTTGATGGAAAATATTTGCTGAACTTTAAACCTCAAACTACTTAAAACTTAGTGTTGTTTTTTTTTACATTTATTAAACATAAAGGTCGGCAGGTCCGTCTAGATTAATTAGAATTTGTATTGATCTTGAAACGTTCAACGTTTTAGATGAATTTAGACGAATCCGGAATCGCCGTTTCTCGCATCCAATTTGTGGACGACGATAACAGTATAACAAAATGATTAAAAGTATTTAAGGATGTATAACAATTGGCGGTCTTATCGCTCACGGCGATTTCTTCCAGACAACCATAGCGCGGACATTGGGCATTTCAAAATTTAGAGTAACTGACACACAGGTAACACATTAATATTTAAAAATATCAGTAGAGATCCATACACAAATGTTATACACTATTCACATCACACACCTAAACCTATACTATATATATTGTCATTACAACTGAATTTCTTGAGAAGAAAGTAGGCTGGACCAACTCTCAGATTAATCGTTCTAATATCTAACTATTCCAGTAAATACACTGTTCAGCATCTTATTAAAGTTCAATAAATTTATTAATTTAAGAGAACTATCAAGTTGTTTGAAGGATATGTAACAATCCGGAATCAAAACATAGGATATTTTCTAAAAAGAACGACGCGTTTTAAATTATATTAAACCGGCCTTAACATTAGTTCTATTCTGTTTATACCAAAACAATTTAAAGGAAATCCTTTGTGTACATATACATATGTGCACACAAAATATTAAGGAAGGAGGATATGTGAAAACATATAAGTAGATACATAAATATGTATCTATATGTTTTAATACAGGTTTACGAAAATGAATTTTTGAATTTGTTCATAGCCGTTAAATATTAATCTCGATCATGATACTCAACAAATAAAACCCGTTCATTTCACGTATTAACTACTATATCGTATTTCTACACGTAGTGAGTGCATTCAGCGTGCAGTATTGAAAACAGCTAGTGTCCTCAGATACTGAATAAATAAAATATTCAGTTACCGAGAAATGAGATAGGTGTAACGCAGAAAAAATTATATACAAATAAATCAAATTAAAGTGCATTTTTGTAATTTCAAATTAACAGCTTTTAACTAAATGCAAATAAAAGTAGATACCTACGATACTTACATAAAAAAATATTTTTAATGTTTTTGTTAGATTATAGAATATCTAACTGATTGATTATACTCGTACAATATACCTACTTTAGTATTACAATTATCACGAGTAACTTGTGTATTTAAATATACCCTGTTTGATATATTTCTTACCGTTTATAATTTCACATTGCAGTCATTAAACATTAAATGTATAGGCCCTTAACACTTAGATAATTTTTGAAGGTTTGTTACTGAGATCATTCGTTAGAAGGACTATAGGTTTATGGCATTAATGACGAGGGTAGGCTGCATGTTTTCAAGATCTCTAGCAATGATTTAAATAGATTTAAGCTCGTCGTACAAGTTTCGCGGAAGGGAAGGGTGGAGTCCACAATCAGTTGCATTCCATAAATAATTACATCAAGTTTGTTGACTTTTAAATTCATTACTAATTGTTTAGCCGCATGTTTAAACAGTAGACAATGAAGCTGTTCAAAATACGATTTTAGTAATATTTTAAAGAAAGGTTTATAAGTAACGCCTTTAAAATGCGATTTAACATTTTAGTGTACCCAACTTCCATGTTTATTCAATTAGATATAACAAGGCGAGACGTTTCGGCTATATTTATAACATACCTAGCACAAATTAATATATTTGCAAAATTGTTTCCGTATCAATGCGGTTATTGAATACTAAAATATTTTGCTATTTTTATCATTCTCCATTCAGTATTTAATTAAATTTTGAACAGGTGACAAACGTAAAGAAATAACTTATTACAAACAAATCATTTCCTGTTTAACCAGAAAGTAGAGGAGGGTGAATGTTGCAAGTTTTTTAATTTTCTTGTATATTTCTTTTACTCGTATCATCTTTGTACTTGAGGCATTTGTGTATAAAATCCCAGTCCAGCAAATCCGCATTTCTGGCAATAACTTTACCAGCCTACAACTTTCTAACCGACCTTTTGTCATCATTACGTTTAGTTACTCATGCAATCAGAATAATAAATAAATAAATATACCGGACATCTAGCACACAACGCCATCTAGTCCCAAGCTAAGCAGAGCTTGTGTTATGGGTACTGGACAGTTGTCCGAGTAGTACTTATATCAGTTGTTATAAGTACTTATATACTTTTTTTGTAAATACACATAGGTACTCGTATTATACATAGAAAACACCCAAACTCCGAAACAAATATTTGCAGATCACACAAACATTTGGTCTGACCCGGGAATCGAACCCGAGACCTCAAGCTTAGCAGTCGCATACGCTACTACGCCACCGAGGCAGTAAGAATGCTTGTACAACTTACTTTAAACTTGTACCTGCGGATTATAAATTGTATAGGTCTCACCTACAGATACAACTAAATGCGTTTATTGTGAATTCTAATGCACTTTCATAGTAAATAAATTAGGTAAATATACATGCTTCGTATTCTAACGTCAGTCAAAGACTCTTGAATTGTATAATACGAGTATGTTTAATAGATGCAAAAGATTTTCACAAAGAAGAGTTGATTGACCTCCGTGATGTGAAGCGGCTGGCGGTGGCGTAATCGTTAAGTCAGCGAATAGCAATCATAAAATGAATTCACTCCTAAACCATTACAGTACTGTGTACAAATAAACAAAATTGAAATTACTATTTGTAATGCATTAAGATTTTTGCAACTTGTCTTTTTTTCTGTCTGTTCATTTGCTTTAGCTCCAGAACGGGGCCACTGATTTTAGCAGAGCGATCATTTGTTGTTATTAGGAGTATAGAGTACTTGTAAAAGTTTCTTTGTTTTATTTGAAAATAAAAAAAACTGGTCCAGCCGTTCCAGAGATGAGCCGCAACAAACAGACAGACGACAAAATTAAAAAAATAATACTTTTTAATGTAAATAACGTAAACATATACCTTCAAATGCATTTAGTAAAAGGCTGTTCATTTGAAATTACAATAATTTTATTTATGTATAGAGATATGATAATTATTACTATTCACCAGGATGGTGTTGGTGCAGGCTATACCTGTACTGATAGACTACCCGAGTTCTTCTTCTCGAAATTGTGTTTCTATAGGCGGAAAGGGAAGAAATAAAAATCAACGGTACCTTAAAATGTAAAGAATTAATTGAAAACATTTTCGGAAGAATTTAAATAATCTTTCGCATATTTTATAATTAATTTTAGTATCTAGTAATTTTTGTGTTTTACCGGTTCATTGGTTTTAAAAAAAAAACATTACTTTTGTACGGCACTGACTCTAGTTCGGTTAATGAACCTTGTTTCTCAGAACCTTAGGTAGGTTCACTAAAATGTTCCTAAGTAACTAATAATAAAATATAACGCTAGCTTGCTTATTTTGTATTTTCATTTAATTATTAGTTTGACTTAACAGTTATATGTTTTCATGTATTTAAAATACACGAATGAATTAAAATAGACATCCATACTTCGATACTATCTATACTAATAATATAAATTCGAAAGTAACTCTGTCTATCTGTGTGTCTGAAACACTTTCACGACTCAATTGATGCACCGATTTCAATGAAAGTTTGCAAGTAGATACTTTGGTTCTTGAGGAACTCTACTTACACGAGGCCGGAACCGTCGACAAAAGCTGGTGAATCATATAAACGTACCTACTTACATTATAATCTACACGAATAATATCATTCTATTTGAACGTTGTATAAAAAAGTAAATTGGCGGAATAGAAGATAGCCTCGACCTCCCATAGCAGGAAACGGAGTCGCTCTAAGTACAACCTTATTGTACATATTTACTCGGTAATGACATAATTGTTTGCTGCTCTGAACTTTAAAAAACAAAAATCCGTAATACTAGTTTTACTATCTGAACATGAAACCATGAAGAAGAAAAATATGAAATTATCCTATTTTCATCTCCCGAATAGGATTTTCTTCTTTCAAAATGAAAGAATAAAGTTCATATTGGCATGAAATAAAAATACTTATGAAGTTCTGGATCTTGTCTTTGTTAAATAGAGATCGCTGTTTAGGAAAGGATTTTGTTTTAAAGACGGTCGCCCTTGGTTAACTTTGTAAAATAATGTAACTGTCACCAGCATAGCAGTTGTTAAATACCCAATTATTTACGTATATGTAAATATTAAAATAAATATTTTTGAAGATAACGAAGAAGCTGTGTATTGTTATTGATAATAACATTGTGACTGAACTGAAATGAAATTATTTATTCAGCAATTAGTTGATGAATTCTGCTTTTACTAACTCAGGGATTAATCTCGCTTTTGTAGTAGTAGTAGTAGTGTGTACAATCTTCTTAAAAAAATGAAAGCATTCTCTCAGTGAAGAAAAAATATTGTAAAATATTTTTTTTTTCTTATGATGTTTTTAAAAAAGAAAATTAGGTACGCATTTTATAGCCGTTGACTACCATGCAATTGTTTTATTTATGTCACGTTAAACACTCAATTTTTCTACCAATATCTAGAGGACTTACCGCAAAACGTCATTATACAATCAGCGGAAATCAGCGTGCGAAATTCTTCATAAATACAGTTTACTGTAAATATCGAACGGATGACGAAACGATACCTTTTAAATTTATGAGACTTGAATTTGTTTGTGTTTGTAGGAAAACTTATAGCTAAATTTATACAGTATACAAACTTAGGACGAAAAAAGAAGGCCAGTTAGAAGTTAAAACACATAGCAGTACAAATACTATATAAATAATGAATATCTATCTATCTAATACTTTTAAACAAGCAATTCATGTATGTATGTATGTAATATGAATCTCGGAAACGGCTCCAACGATTGTATAGAAATTTATGCATGCAGGGGTTTTGGGGGCGTCAAGTCGATCTAGCAAGTATTCATTTTTCGAAAATTCACAAAAAAAAAGCGCCGGTTTACTGGAAGTAGACACAGTCAGTCAGGTGTTTCCTGGTTATTTCCATGCGTAAACAAGTCCATATCATCAATCAATCTATACTCTTCTCTTCACCAAATCTATAATCTATATTTATAAAAATGTTATGTTGGTTTGTGTACGCTTCAAAAACCCAAAAGTTCTGCACCGATCGAGCTGAAATTTTAGAATGATATATAATCCGCATCAAGGATTGTTTTTATCTAATTTTTGCATCAGTCACATATCCGCGACCGCGAAAATACACGAAAAAACCGACATGAACGCGGGCGGAGCCGCGGGCAACAGCTAGTGTAGAATAAATGAAAATATATATAAAAAATAATTATTGTGTAGAATCTAATTTGGAGAAAAAAAAAGCTATAACGGTAATTACTATTGCTTTGCTTATTTATAGCGTCAAACTAAATACATAGAAGTGTATTATTATAATACTGACCTTCAATAAGTTTATGTTGCTGCATTGATATGTTTGTATATGTAAGAATAAAAAACAAACCTCTCTACAATATTACTATTGATTTTACCAGGTATTTGATGAAAAGAAGGCAACGATTATTTTGAGAAAAATGTTTTTGAAATCAGTTTGCTTTTGAAGGAGGAACATAAAAAAATTGCTGAATCAATATCAAGAAAAGAGTGATCTAACTCTTTTAATTAATATTTATTTCTGGTAATGAATATGATTGTCTAATTTGCCCGAAATATTAATTATATTTTATTATTATAAGAACCAAAGGAAAAACCTTATTTGGCAGTTCATATGTTTATTTGTCATTTATTTTTAGATATACACAGGAAACCATTTGATATTTAGGTGCAGTAACACGTTTTCGTATAAATTTAAAGATTTAATTAATTTTATTTCTCAAAACGTGACTTTTCCATTTTAATTCTTAAAGTGAGTCACTTAAAGTCTTTAATGGTGTAATCTAATTGTATGTCTACAATTTATCTAAGTAGAAATTAACGAATGTCTTCTTCTCATGAAAACCCTGATGGACCCTGTTCGATCAATGTTTATCTTTGAGACATAAGGATGTTTAAAGTATCCCTCACATCAATCTTCTAACCACAGAACAAGCAATATTAATACTCAATATTATTAATTTTCATTTATTTATTTTAAAACTTCATGCACATACTTTTTTTCAGTAAATTCAAACAACTGACATAACATAAACTTTAACGCGCTAATCTCAAGAACTACTGTTCCGATTTGATCAATTCTTTCAATGTTAGATAGCTTATTTATTGAGGAAGGCTATATATTGTCACGCTAAGACCTATAGAAGCGTAGCACCAATGAAGAATGTTTCAAGTATGGGGGAAAATTAATAGAAAACGCAACGAAGTTGCGTGGGTCAGCTAGTATGTGTATATATAATCATAGACAAATATAAAATCTTTACAACTAAACTGTGAGTACTAGATTATATTTTAATCATGGTTTATCTGCCATCTCGTCATAAGATAATAATTAAAGTTATTTTAAGATGTTGTCATCAGATTACTAGTGATAGCCTCTTTCATAGTAGTACTTTTACTGGTATTTTTCAATGCTCACAGAAGTATACGTATGCTAGGAATCTAGCCTAGTCCTTCCATGAACAGTCATGCACTGCATTTCAGTCATTAAAACATTTTTTTTCGTAAAATAATAATACAAGAAGATAAACACAGTAACTTTCACATTTATGACTTCACAAATAAATTTTAATATTTGCATTGTGAGATAGGCAAAATAATTATTCACAGTAAAGCCTTATATTCTTTTGTTTTGGTATTTTAAAGAATACATTTATTTTTTAATTAACTTTATTCATATAATTGTATAATGCTCAAGTTTACATAATTTTGGCTTAACGTTTTTTTATAGCGTGGAGGAATATACATCCTGTGTCGCGGGGGACTTTACAAACATACATATAACCGACACAAAGAACACCCAGACTCAAAACAACATTTTGTGGAGCAAGCGGCGTAGTGACCGCTTAAACCACTAGGCCTACCGTGCAGTCAAAATCAGTCAGCTTTAAAATCAACCCTACTACAAATGCATAAAATCCAATAAATAGACATATTGTAATAAGATAGTTCATAACGTCAAATACCTGCGATGTTCTTGTAATGTTTAAAATTGTTTTTTTTTAATAATAGCGTGTGAAATTTGAACAACAGCCGCGAAATATTATTATTTGTCTAATTATATAATGTATACTATTAATAACAATAAATAAGAGTTTCTTTTTTCATAGTTTGTTTGGTAAAAATAAAAATCAGCTTAGTGCGAGTCGGACTCGCATATAGGTATATTAAGCGATTATACGTTTTGCGTCCGTATATAAAAAGTAATAACGGTACATTAAAATTACATACAAAGTCCATATTGTTTGAATTAATCACTTCCTTTTAGTGGGTGAATGGCTTGTAAATTATATATCATAAATTGAAATGAATATATTCGCCTTCTCTTTTATAGTTTGACCTCTGTTGTATTGTCATAATATTACTATCACTATTATATATTTAGAATAATAACGACTGACGGTTGGCCTAGTGGTTTAAGCGGTCGCTACACCGCTTTCTACTGCGCCAAGTATTGTGGGTTAAAATCCCATACGGGACAACATTTCGTATGATCCACAAATTGTTGTTCTGAGTCTTGGTGTTCTTTATGCCCGTTTCATATATGTTTGTAAAGTCTCCCGCGTCACAGGATGCATATTCCTAATACGGGAATGTATTTAAAAAAAATCCTGACTGTGAATTCGAATAAAAAATAAACCTAAATTATTTTTAGCGTTCTATGTCTATATGGGAGCTAGTTATAGAAACATGTATGTAGGTGAGGAATATATATAACGGTTTAAAATATTGACACCATAACATCAAGAGCCCAAACTTGTATAATGGCCTACTGGTCATATCTAGTTCTGAAATCTAAAGCGTGTTTATATGTTTTTATAGTATTGTGGTGGAACGGGTATCATGTTCCACCCAACACAAACGGGCGGGCCACTGCCTAACAGTTGATGTTGGGATGTTGTATATAGGGATGTTGCGAATATTCGCATCCGCATCCGCAAATGCGGAGCTTCCGCATGAATTTGGACATCTGCATCCGCATCTGCATCAGCAATAATCAATGCGGATGAGAATGTAATACAATTTGCGACAATAAAGAAATTGGGCGGGGTCAGCGTATGGCGCGTGCCGTTCGCACGTGTTAATGACCAATTAAAAACCAAACATTTTGAGTATGATAAATACTGACAATATTTTTTTGGTTCTCCTAATGCCAATGCCGAAGGGCCTAAAAGAATAAAAATTACTGAATCCGCGCGAAGATTTTTAAGCACCACCAGGCAGTGTTTAAAAATCTCCACCCAGGGAACAATTGTTTAGTAGCGTGGGTTTAATTGAGGTTCCTCTCCATAACCGCCTTGAATGAGAAAAGGCGGCAATATTACTTTTTATTAAGTATAATGATCCTATTTTTAACTTAATTTACAAATACGAACATTTGTTACATAATTTAAAAAAATAAGAGCATTATAGTTAATATTAATTTTTAATCATTGTTTTAATTCGATATTCATAAACTGTATTTTTATAGGATTTTTAACATCCGCATCCGCATCTGCATCCGCGGATGTGAGCCTTTAAAAATCCGCATCTGCATCCGCATCCGCGGATGTGAAAAAATCGGCATCCGCAACATCCCTAGTTGTATATATGATAATCGGCGCGAGAATTTCTATTGCGCGATTCAGGATTGGTAGTTACTCCGTGTAGTTCGTTACTTCGTAGTTCAGTGTAACTTCGGTAGATGGCGCTGCAGTATGTTATGTTGAATGATGTGGAGGCCGCCACAGTATCTATGTATAAAAGTATATAACGGTGGAAAGAATTTCAAAAAAAAAATCTTCAAATGCCTTTTTCAGAATTCCGTATCAGATACCGGCGGCCCATATCCCAACCCCTCCCCCATTCATCTCCCAAGCCCGCAAAGGCTGGCAACGCACCTGTGACGCCCCCGGTGTTGCGTGTATCCGTGGGCGACGGTAATCGCTTACCATCAGGCGATAAGTATGCTCGTTTGCTACCTACACCATAAAAAAATGATTTCATTGCTCGATATTAACTGCAACAGGTAGAGTTCAAATATATGTATAGATAACTAGCTCTCGTGTACGGTTATTACGTGGTAGAGAGTATGTCTTCTCAAATATCTTCATGCTAAGTTAAACCGTGAACGCGTAGCAGATAGACAGAAATACTTTCGAATTTGTAAAATTAGTATGGATTTAACAGCACAGGAGGCGGGTATGGTTCTTTGGATATTTACTCTGTGCAAATCAACGAAACGTTTAAATAAATTGATGGTTAAAATACATTGCAATTATTTATTAGCCAGCCGCAGTTTCACCAACTTTTGTTCAGCCGATTCTCGGGCCTATCCCATATGTACACAAAATTTCATAAAAATCGGTCCAGCCGTTCCGGAGGAGTTTAGTAAAAAATACCGCGATACGAGAATTTTATATATTAACTAGCTGAGCCCCGCGGTATTACACGCGGTACAACAATAGCGGGTATAGCCGCTCGACAAAGCTAGTCTAAAAAATAAGCCTTAGTAACTTCTTATATCATCAGCTATCTACCAGTGAAAGTCCTGTCAAAATCGGTCCATCCGTTCCAGAGATAAACCGAAACACACAGACAGATAGACAGACACAAATTGTAAGTGTAATGTAAGTAGCGTTTCATAATTTACAATCCTCTACACAGTCACCACAGTATACATCACAAAAATAAATAATAATAATAATTTAAATATGACTGTGAACATACAAACACTAAAACTCTTCAAATTTGTTATATTACTATAGCCTAAGCTGTACTACGTATATACTCATAAATAAATAAATATTTCAGACATCTAAACACACAACGCCATCTAGTCCCAAGTTAAGCAGAGCTTGTGTTATGGGTATATACTAGACAACTGATATGAATACTTGTATACTTTTTTGTTGTAAATACATACATATTATACATAGAAAACACCCAAACTCCGAAACAAATATTTGTATATCATACAAACATTTGGTCCGACCCAGAAGTCGAACCCGAGACCTCAAGAACAGCAGTCGCATACGCTACCACTGCGCCACAGAGGCAGTCAACATAAACATCTGATATTACGATAGTTATTTTTTTATATAATATGTTATAAAATTAACATTCGTTATAAAAACTTTTTCAACTCGTTTTTTTTATATAAAGCCCGTGTCTGTCTCGTGTCATACTGTAAATAGAAATAAGAAATGGACCAAACCGGTAGTTGTGTGACGATTACACAACTTTTTCTTTTTGTTGAGACACCGTGAGAAATTTCCTCTTAATTATAATATATCACTAACGAAACTAGAGATCTTTGTGTAATCAAACTTCGACTGTTTTGAATTTCTGAACTGTTTAACTAATAAACTTATATTTAAAATAAATAGAATACATATTCAGTTATCTATACAATAAAATAAAATTGGAGTGTCTGTTTGTAATATTAAAATAACCGCTTTTTAGTAAATGCATATACATATACAGGGTGTAAAAAGACGACTACCGAAAACGAAAGGGGCTGATCCAGCACCCCAAAACTTATTAAAAAAAACAAACAGTTGTCTTTAAAAAAAATTGTAGCTTGAAAAAACAATGTGTCAAGATTTTTATTAATTTCAGAAGCCAGCAATGTACAAGTTAACGCGCCCGCGCGCTCTGTCGCGGTCATTGCACTCACCCGGCCAGCTGTTTTGATATTATAATACATTACTGTTTTATTGATTTTGTTTGTTTTTTGGTTTTCTAAATGAGATAATTAGGTAGTTTGGGTCCTGTTATGTTTTACTATGTGTATGTAAGCAGAAAAAAACATAAAACGACTTAGATAAATTAACATTTTTTTCGAGTTTTTTTTTCGCTAAACCTATTCAGTATCATGGTCTGATTGCAACCCCAAGTTTTCGGTAGTAGTCTTTTTACACCCTGTATGTATACACGGTACATGTATCAAATTTTTTTTTTTTACAATTTGTGTCTGTCTGTCTGTCTGTCCGTCTGTCTGTATATTCCGGTTGATCTCTGGAGCGGCTGGACCGATTTTGACAAAAGTTTCACTGGTAGATAGCTGATGATATAAGGAGTAACTTAGGCTTCTTTTTTAGACTAGCTTTGCCCTACGGTGTTACCCGCTGTTGTTGTTGTACGTTGTACCGTGTGTAAAACCGCGGGGTTCAGCTAATTACGAGTAATATATAAAATTCTCTGTCTAAAAGTGTTTTGGTCTTTGTTACCAAACTCCTCCGGAATGGCTGGACCGATTTTTATGAAATTTTGTTTGCATATCGGGTAGGTCTGATAATCGGGCAACATCAATACCCCTAAATGATAAGGGTGACCCACCCCTAAATTTGATTTTATGGCAATACGTTTGCCGCTTCAACTAACATACTTATATAAATCATCTCAAATCATATACTAAATTCGCATAAAGGCAATGTAGTGTTAGAAAATTTTATCTATGTGCTTTTCTACCAACAAATAATGTATTCCATGATGTATGGTACTTTCATCTATAATCTAGTAAAACTAAGTTATACGCAAAATTAAATTGCTAATCGCAATAAAAATTCAGTCACATAATACTAAATACCTAGGGCTGGTTTTTAGCCAGTTCTCAGTAATCAAAAGGCACGCTAACAAGTACTAGCACAGGAAACGGAAAACTTTCGCGAAACGTCACCATAATGGCCTTTAATAACCACTTATTAAACTTATCGCCGGATAATTTCCTCAAGAATCCCAAGGAAATGCTGCTATAGTGGCGATGGCGTACCTACTCAATAATTGAACCTATTACTTTTCCATCAAGCCTTACGAAATAGCGAATCCCTTGACATTTGTGAACATGTAACATAAAATGAGGGGATATTTTGTACTGGGGTTATTTTTTAATAACTTAATTTACACAATTGATACTCAAAACACCTTTTTTTTTATTGAAAGGGGTCAAACCAGCAGACGCATCACCTGATGGTAAGCGATTACCGCCGCCCATGGACACCCGCAACACCAAAAGCGTCACAAGTGCGTTGCCGACCTTTGGGGGATGGGGCGAGGGAATGGGGGGAGGGGTTGGGGTACCTTGTTTACGGATAATATTTGACATTGTTTTTTTTATGGAAGCTGTCAAACGGATTGACCGATTTCGATGCGGTTATTTTCATTTGAAGGCCAGTTTCCTTGCGGTGGTTCTTAGCTATGTTTAGTTAATATCGGTCCAGCAGCGTAAGAGTAGGTATCTGCTCTTTTCCAAAATGATGTAATGCATTTTTGGTGTATCTCGATTAAGTGCTTGCGTGGGGGTTTTTAAATCTTTTATTTTAGCTTTTCTTATGGTAAAGGGGCAAACGAGCAGACGTATCGCCTGATGGTAAGGGATTACCACCACCCATGGTCACTCGCAACATCAGAGGCGTCACAAGTGCGTTGCCGGCATTTGGGGTGACAGGTGAAGGGGTAGGGGGTATAGACCTCCGGTATCCTCACTCACTCGGTGAAACACAGCGCAAGCGCTATTTCACACCGGTTTTCTGTGAGGCCGTGGTATAACTTCGGTCGAGCCGACCCATTCATGCCGAAGCGTGGCTCTCCCACGATCTCCTGGCTCCTAAACTAGGTTAATCAACTGTGATTTGAGAGCCAGCTTATTCAAGATACTATGCAGGACAACAGCCCTTTAAATATAAATAATACTTTAAACAAATTCTATAGCAACTTGTCTGTAACGTGGTATAGCTTTCTAAGGCCTTTCTAAATAGAGACCTATGCCCAGCAGTCAACTAATCTAAAGGCTGTTGTTGATGAAGGTTTACGAAGATAAATATACCTGTGGTGTTTTTTTTTATGGTATAGTAGGCAAACGAGCAGGCGTATCGCCTGATGGTAAGCGATTACCGCCACCCATGGATACCTGCAACACCAGAGGCGTCACAAGTGCGTTGCCGGCCTTTGGGGAAATGGAAAGAGGGATTGGGGAAGGGTTGGGAAGTGGGCCTCCGGTACCCTCACTCACTCGGTGAAACACAGCGCAGGCACTATTTCACACCCCTTTTCTGTGAGGCCGTGGTATCTCCGGTCGAGCCAACTCATTCATGCCGAAGCTTGGCTCTCCCACGCTCATAGGTGATATAACCAGACTAGATTTAGTATCATGTTTAAAAGCTATTTTAAAAATCCGTTTTCACATGTCTCTTTAAAGCGTGACCACTGCCATAGGTAAGTAGACCGCGTCGATGTTAACCCAGAATATACTATTTACTAGTAAAAGTTGTGTAGGTATAATTATATAGTGGAAATATACATTAACATGTACATGAACTCCGCTGTACGACAATAACCGCGGGCAGCGCCGCGAGGCGAAGCTTATATCTTTCTAAATTGTAGCCCATGCGTTATTCTGATGTATAAGCTATATTATTGTAAAGTTTCATCAAAATCCATTCAGTAGTTTTTGCATGAAAGAGAAACAAACATACTCATATACATACTCACAAACTTTCGCGGTTGTAATACTCGTATTAGTAGGATATAACAATATTATGCATTAACAATAATATCGCCATGAGTCTACCATCTACAATGAACCGAATTTATTTTCAAATTGATTTCGCGATATTTGACTAACAGACAGACTAAACTTTAAAGGAATGGTACTAATACGTAAACAAACTAATAGAGTACTATTATTAAATCCAAAAACATATAAAAAACCAACGAGTGAACACATTACGCATTAATAAGTACTAGTGGTCACCCATTGCTTGAAATTCATCCTTAACTAATTTTTTTCATTAAATTATTTTACGTTTCGTTACGTTTACTCCATATAAACTTTAAGTTTGCCAATTTTCATTTCAAAAAGCGGTTCACAGATTTTGCTTCACGTATTTATACATAGATTAGATAAAAAACTTTTGAAACAATATGTTAGCTATTGGGCTAACGTCCAAAGTTTAACATCTCTAGTAACACAGTGCGAAGAAGATCAAAAAGCAACAGCATTAAAGGAGAGAGAATTCCAAAATACACAGAACTGCAGTTTCAGATTTGTTTACCCCTTTTTATAACACTCTGTCTCTTCACACTTTAAAGCATCGTCGCAGACTTCTTTGTAATTATTTTAGGACGTGACGGTGCATACTTGCGCAGTTGTCTGCGAAATTAAATTGCTCAAAAAAGTTGTTACGGATTTTCCGCAACAGTTTTAGAATGTGATTTTTTTCGCGAAGTACACACAACTAAAGGAACCTTTTGCTTGTGTTTTCACTTTTGAATAAAAGTTAAGTAGCTGCGAATTGAAGTGAATTCAGTGACATTTCGTATTGTTACGCTTGCCCCTTATGCACCAAATGAAATTCGGTTCGTGAGTGGGATTTCATGCGTTTTCCTTATCATGATATACTTATAACCGATTAGGTTAGGCTTTGGATGGAGTTACGTAGGACCATACTTCATAAATAAAGCGCTTTCTTATGTATGTTAGGATGGTAGCATCAAAAATATAGTTAGGAAAATTATGGTTTACAATACCCTTTTACCTTCCCCTTCAAGATACAGGCGTAAGTGTCATATCTGTATATAATGTGTCTCTAGTGGGTACTAATATTGCAAATATCAAGGATTAAGTTAAGCACGTTCATTGTGTTTTAGTACATATAATATATATATAATAACATAATAAACATTACGCACAAGAAATACGTTAACTTTTTATGTAAATATTTAAGTTGATTTTATGACACAACTTGGTACTAAAAGTACCTATATATAAACTGAGCCACTTATACAGGGGCAAAGAGAAGTAAAACTGGAAACAAACCTCATGCCCTTCTGACCAGCGACTTATTAGTAGACCAAAAGCTCTTTGCTTAGGAGAGGTATGTGTCTAGGCTAGGCTAGGTTACAGGCTCTTCTGGGAGGAGTCCTGGCGTGTTAATAACAGCAGTTCCCGGACCCCTCCCTTCTCAGGCGCAGAGTGGCACACCGTGTGGTTTTAGTCGGTTCGATTCCGACATACCGCCCCGCCGCAAACCCCGGCGGGGTGACGGCCCGAGGGGGTTTCCACACGTTAAAAAAAAGGTTACAGGCTCTTGTCTTTTACTGTCGTTCTAGAAATTTAAAATTTATATTCCGTAAGTGTTAAAAAATTTGTTATCTTTAGGATTTCTGTACTTTACTTTCCTTGATATTTCTGGTGATCAGAATCAATATTGATAATTGCTTAACCTAAAGTAAATGTTATTGTCTGCGGTAGTAACTACTCAAGGACCTATGTAATCCTTTTCGTTTAAATCCTAAATACTTAACGATTTGAATGAAATGAAAACATTTTTTATTGCACATTGAACATTAAACAGTTACAGTATCATTCATCATCATCGTCTTAGCATTTATCCCGATTGCTTCCATTCTGGAGCCCGGGGTCCGCTCTCCTGCTTTTTCTTCTCCACTTTGCCCGGTCTTCGGCATCCTTGGTAGATAGTCTCACTAGACTATTAGCACGCATGTCACCCTTTACGACGTCAAGCCAGCACTTCTTGGGTTTAACCCTTCTACCGGGACACGGCGGAGGCGGCATGGCCAGACATTACAGTTACAGTATCATTATTGAGGGGGAAAAGCGGCTTATCTCCTGTGATAGATATCACAGAAACACAACACATACAGAAACCCTTTATTGTCCCTTTTGTACATTATGTAAGTACATGATAAACAGTTTTTTTTTTATTTAGAAAGATAAACCATAGATTGTAATATTCTGCAACTGTTCAGGAAAGAAATGACCTGCAATTAGCTTAGATTTTTAGACATCAATTCAGAGACTACTTTTTTGAGCTCAGAAAATTAAGTTGTAAGTTTACATCTAGCTTACATTATAAATGATTTAAATGACCAGAAGTTCAAATGAAGAACCTTATTGAATGATCTCTAAGAAGATAAAAAAGCCTAAAAGACCTTTCAAAAATAACGTTTGATTTTTCATTACTTCGTGTTAGAACATTTAGAGCCAGTTCCTGATTAAATTTCAGATAGTAATCTGCTATATACTCGTAACATTATTTAACAGATAAAAATTCCTGTTATGTATATGGTAATCTGACATAATTGCTTATCTTTCCAAAATTACTAGTTATCTGGCAGATAAGTTCAAAAAAAATTATCAGCAAAGAGCAAAACTGACCCTTATTTTTAGTAGCAGTAGTTACAAATTCAGTCATGATACGAAACCCAATAGTTAAGTTACGGAAGCTACCATTAACAATATATCGCTTGGTTAAATAATAAATCACTATCAATTTATATAGTGTAAATTCCCTGGGATAATGGCGTATCTGTTGTCACTTAGTTAACTACAGCAAGGTACCCATACAAGATTGAGCTGTGGGTCATTAGTGGAAACTTCGAATATTTTTAATGAGTCGGTTTACTTAAAATTAGATTATGTATTTAAACATGTTTAAACTAGTCGTCAGTTTCAAATAAATCAATAAATTTCGTTTAGTATAGCTTATCGAAATATTACTTTTTATTATACAAACATGTTTTGGAACGAAGTTCCTTATCGCGCGTTGCGAAAGGGGGCTAGACGGAACTGTAACGACACTTTTGACATATTTTAAATTGTAACGACTCTTTTTGCTATTTTTTAAAGAATTGGTGAAAACATTTTTCAATTTTATAATATATAAACAGCGCCATCTTTTGAATAGAAACTGAACTCACATTTACGTGTTATAGGTTTCGTTGCCAGTAGTTTAATATTAATAATATAGATATCGCTGTAAATTAATGATGTTTAAAATTTTGTATGTCAAATATAAATACAAAATATATCAATAAATAAGTTTAGCAGTAAACTGCGATAAGCTGGTGATGATAGTGTAACGACACTTTTTGCTATAGTAAGCTATTGTTGTAAGCCGTGCGGCGTGCGCATGTTTCTCTGTCTGTCTCTCTCTCTCTCTCTCTTATAAGCAAGCCAGATATTTTAGTTTCGTCTTTCTATTTCGAACTTCGTTCCATCCGGGTGTCCCTTGACACCTCTCAAGTTCTCATTTTTTAAAGTTATACTTGCTGCTCCCCGCTGTTTTACCCGCTTTATTTATCTGCGAATGAAAGTCCCGTTAAAATCAGTCCACCCATTCCAGAGATTAGCCGGAATAAACAGACAGACAATCAAACATTTTAGTAATAGATTTTTTGCTGTAAATACCGTATATAGTTTCCTATGTATTTATTAAAAAGCTGTTAATTAGAAATTACAAAACATACATTTTATTTATTTGTATAGATATTGCAAGATGCCAGGGCAAGAATCGCTTCCGCTTAAATACATTTTTAAAACTTATGACTACAATCTAAATATACATATGGTTGTATGTAAAATCCAGTATATAGCAATTATGAAATGGAATAGAACGCTTATATGACGTTCAGATGAAAACGAATTCATTCAATCGTATGATTGTAGTACATATTTGGCTAATCCTGTATTATTTCCGAAACCAGTGAGCACAATCATTGCTTCAATCTTGATTATGATATTTAGAGCCATTATTATTATGTTCGATCCTCGGCTTAAAATAAGATCGAACTAAGTGGCGTGCAATTGGAGAGGCCTATGTCCAGCAGTGTACTGGGATAGGCTGATGATGATTATTATTATATTGTTGGTTTTATATTTAACACTGCACGAATATGTTTCATACGGCTATTTTAAGTTTGTCAGGTAATCGAAGTTATCGAAAATTATGTGTACTTTTTTAACAATAAGAAATTTTTCATAACCGTTAAAGGCCTGCGTCACTTTGCATGTTTTGAATCCTTTTAATATAAACGTGATTAAATGAAATTAAAAATAAAAAAAAACTTTACTTTGTATAAAATAAAGTCGCTTCCGCTGACTGTTCGTTTAAACCTTTTAAACTACTCAAAGTCTTATAATGCAATGCACTGAAATGAAAAGTTTATATGTGTAATTCATGCATATTACAGTAGAAAAAACTCGTGAATTTTCCGACTTCCAGGCCAGGCCGCTAGTAATATAGTGAATGAGTAAGATATTTGAAATGCGCTTCACCTCTCGCTTCCCCACGCAACGCCCCGCTCTCGCCTATCTAGTACCGTTGTCAACACAAGCGCGGACGCATGTGCATTATTCTTGCGTTAGTAATCTCCTTCATGTTTATTGTTCCTCTGTTCAGAAAAATATTAATAAACTACCTATTTAGTGAACTACTAGCCAGGTTCGCAGATATTTCCGACGGGTTATACTGTTAACATTTTCATGAGTTTGGTGTTATAAACACGATAATCACGACATCAACCTCGTGACAGTTAGTATAAGGAAGTTAACGTATAGTGAAAAAACTTGAATTTTTCCCTAAATTTACTGTTGGGGGAACTTATATAACACTAAATTATATTAAATCCGAATATATGTGATCATTTTACTGCCTCTGTGGAGCATTGGAAGCATATGCGACTGCTATACTGAGGTTTCGTGTTCGAGTTCCGAATCGTACCAAACATTTGTACTATCTGCAAATATTTATTTTGGAGTTTGAGTGACTTTACAAAATAAGGATATAAGTATTTAATACACTTGTGTATACAGGGTGTAAAAAGACTACTACTGAAAACTTGGGGGTTGCAATCAGACTATGATACTGAATAGGTTTAGCGAAAAAAAAACTCAAAAAAAAAAGTTAATTTATCTAAGTCGTTTTATGTTTTTTTCTGCTTACATACACAAAGTAAAACATAACAGGACCCAAATTACCTAATTATCTCATTTAGAAAACCAAAAAACAAAGAAAATCAATAAAACAGTAATGTATTTTAATATCAAAACAGCTGGCCGGGTGAGTGCAATGACCGCGGCAGAGCGCGCGGGCGCGTTAACTTGTACATTGCTGGCTTCTGAAATTAATAAAAATCTTGACACATTGTTTTTTCAAGCTACAATTTTTTTTGAAGACAACTGTTTGTTTTTTTTAATAAGTTTTGGGGTGCTGGATCAGCCCCTTTCGTTTTCGGTAGTCGTCTTTTTACACCCTGTATATATTTATATATATATAGAAATAACGAAAGGAGTTTTCGAGACGGTCCCTTGGCAAAACTTTTTCAGGCTTGAAACTACTCCTTGAATTTTCTTAAAGAATCTAAAAGTCGATGTTATCAACTTTAATTTTATTAAACGATCCCCCTTAAATGGCTTTGAAAACTTTGGTAGCAAAATTAGTGGGCGTAGAAACAAGTGAGGTCTTAATATTAATTTATTTTGATTATAGTCTCGTAAGTTCTGAGGAGGTAAAGTTTGTTTGTATTTAGGGAGTGATCTTTGAGAGTCATACTGAACCGATTATAGACATTCTTTCACTAATGTGTAGTTGCATTATCCCTGTAGGCAACAGCTAGGTATTTACTTGTCTGGCCACGAAACTGCGGTCGGGCCAACAGGCAGGGGGAAGCCCAGACTTCCCCCAGGATAGAGTCTAATAGACGCGGTTTCATTCCTGGGGAGGACCTGAAATAACTTGGTCCGGGTCCTCCCCAGAGCACGGCGCCTGAGACCGGCCGCCGGGGTGGTTTTTAGTAGACTCACCACATACCTGGCTCCTCAGTCCCCGAGGAGATCCGAAAGGAATTTCCAAGCCGTCAACAAACAAAAAAAAAAACTTGTACTCGTACGTTAATCGGATACATATGAGTATTCTTAGTATACTAGCGTTATTTTACCTAACCTATAACACACTTCTAAAAATATACCTCACTTAAAAAATCCTGTAGCAAATAAGTCCTTAAGGGAGTTTCGCATCCCAAAAGTAGTGTCGTTTCTTCTAAAGTTTATTACGAAGAAGAATTAGGTCACGATGTCACGACACAGCTAAATTAATTTGTTGTGAAGTGTTTAAAAGCTAAGTTTTAAGAGCACACACAAGCATTAAAGTGCGTACCAAGAGCTATGAATAATAAGTTTAGTTAATTTTATTAGAGAGGAGCGTGTGTCTATACACTTAGTAGAAAATTATACTCGTATACCTATGTTTTCTAGTCCTTCATTTTATATTATGTTATATATATCGTTATATTATTATTTTTTTGTGTGTACTTATAACATAATACGTATACAATTAGATAATAAGACATAATAAGTGACCCAAAATGAAAAGATGATCTAACTTTTTAGTATCTATAGAAAGTAGTAGTAGTAGTATCTATATATCGGATCCACGCTGATTTCATCATACTCTCTCCCCTTTTAGAATTTATATTATGTATGTATTATATGTTTGTGTGTATACATGTATATATATATATATATATTAGTACCTATGTATGTATAAGTATTTAATACGTATATGTTATGTGTATCTATATAAATTATTACTAATTATTGTTTAATTTATTATTCTTAATCTTGTTGATTTCTCGATGAGAAATTTATTATTAATTGGTGAATTCCTTGTTGAGAAGTCGGTATAAATTTTTAGTTTGTGCATCTACCTTGTTTGGCTCTGCATCGCCCTAAGGTCGACTGGTAGAAAATGCCTACGGCATTAAGTTCACCTTTGTTACTATAATGTGCATAAAGTATAAATAAAAAAAAAATAAAAATAAATAAAATTGAAGTATATGTTTTTTTGCTCAAACTAACAGCTTTTCACTAAATGCAAATATTAGGTCTTTACCTATGAAATTGCCGTTTTGTATGCAATAAGTGAAAGTACTTATTTTTTCAAACTTTTTTATTTCTGTTTTTCGAAGTAGGTAATCACCCATGCAATCGACGCATCTTTGCCAACGCATTGGCTGTTTATTGATACCCTTCTTGTAAAAATCAGCTGGACGGGAGGCAACAAACTCTTCAAAGGCATTTTGTACTGCCTCTCGGGAATTGAATTTTTTACCCACTAAAAAGTTGTCTAAATTTTGGAAAAAGTAATAGTCGGTAGGTGCAAGGTCTGGTGAGTATGGCGGATGAGGGAGAGCTTCCAACCCCAGTTCTTGCAGCTTGGAGACTGTCTGTTGCGCAGTATGGGGTCGCGCGTTGTCGTGAAGGAGCAGTGGGGACGACCGATTGACCAAAGCTGGTTGCAGATGTGCAAGCTTCTCCATCATTCTCTCCAGTTCTTCACAGTACACATCTGCATTAATGCTCATGCCGTTTTGTAAAAAGCTGTGGTGAATCACACCCGCACTAGACCACCAAACAGTAACCATCACCTTTTTAGGGGTCATTTTTGGTTTAGGGCATTGCTTTGGTGCTGAACCAGGGTCTAACCAACTTGCTGAGCGCTTTCGATTGTCAAACAGAATCCATTTTTCGTCGCACGTAACTATTCGTTTCAAAATTCCTTCATTTCTTTGCCTGTTGAGCAGCGAAAGGCAGGTCTCGACGCGTACGTTGCGCTGGCGATCGTTAAGGTCGTGGGGCACCCATCTATCAAGCTCTTTTACCTTGCCAATTTGTCGCAAATGGATCAATATTGTTTTGATGCTTACATTGAAAGCTGCTGCTAGCTCAGCTGTAGATTGAGTTTCGTCAGCTTCCACAATCGCCTTTAATTCATTATTGTTAAGCAAAGTCTCCGGACGACCACGAGCTTCATTTTTCAAGTCAAAATTTCCAGAACGGAACCGGGAAAACCAATAAAGGGTTGTGCGTTCGTTTGTACAGTTTCTCTGTAAACGTTTTTGATGTTACGTGCCGTTGGTGTCGCATATTCCATAATTACACGAATTTTTAAAGTATCCATAATGACGAAAAATTTTCAAATGTAATGAAAATACAACGCTAGTCAAAAAACAAAAGACTGAGTTTGTAAATAGAATGTCATGGTTTTAAAACAAAATTAATTTGAATTTAGAATACAGAGCCATTATAAACTTTTTTTAATTTGAAATGACCAGTACTGAAGAAACGCAATTTCATAGCTAAAGACCTATTATACGATACTTACATCGAAATCGAAATCGAATTGAAAAATCAATTTATTCATTTCTGGTTAATCTCTGGAACGGCTGGACTAATTTTGACGAGACTGTTACTGATAGATAGCTGATGATATAAGAAGTAACTTAGGCTAACTTTGCTCAGCGGCGTTACTCATGGTTGTTGTCGTACCGTCGGTTAAGCTAGTTATTAATATTTAAGTAGTTTATTTGTTGTGTTTATTCGCACGTGAGTAATGATTGATGAATCGTGCTTTAGGTAATAAAAATAAGATTTGCTATGATGTAATGTTAACATAACATAAAAGTTTTTTTACTAGCATTAGTTTTTGTTAAGAACTTATTTCTTTTAATTCACATTGAGAGTTAGTCCAGTCATTTAAGCTTAAATTAGGTAAGAATCTCGGAATTCGAAATACCCAGCTGTAAGTCTGTAAATACTTGTATATTGACACCCTAAAAGTTGTCTCAAAACCTACATATGGTAGGGTGTAAGCAACTATTAAATTTCAAGGTCAAAGGCCACTAAAATCGGTATTTTGCGCTTTTTTTGGAAATATCTCATTTCCTATGGGTTTTTTGCTATTTGTATTTATTATCAATATTGTAGAATACAAAATTCTCTACAAATTTTGTTAAAAAATGTTTTTTATACAGTGAACCGTTTTCGAGATAGCGGGCGGAGAGCGCGCGGTCACAGCATCACTTCAGGTCAACCGGTGCCTCCGGTCGAAAACGCGCCATATATAGTTGATGAACTATCAATAAATCAATGATTATAAATGTTTGTCAATTTTTATTAACTATTATATTGTATTTTATCATTTTTTTCCTAACTTATCCACTTTTTATTCAGTGTTAATATATTTAACAACACTTACCTGCCCATGTCGAATTCCGAGGTGAACTTACTATAATGACTGGACTAAGTTCTAAACTTCTTGCGACAGCGACGGTTTTCCATAAAGTTTCTTATAATAGTCACACGGACCACAATTGTAGATGCAGTGTGTTTTGTTCTTAACACTTTTGCAATTCAGAAATATCGTTTTAACAAGTACATAACATAACAAACATGTCAATAATCAATATAAGTATATGTCGGGTCCGACCAACTGAAATTCACTCAAATTAAACCACCACTATTCGTGCAGCTAATTTTCACTAAATTCAAAAAGAAAGAGGTGGTCAATTCGGTTGTATATATTTTGAAATAGTACACATAGTAGGTACACAAACACACTCGGTTCTCAGTACAGGCGTGTCACTTGCAGTCTGTTGCGGACATGTTCAAGGAGATTCGCCAGTCACCAGCAAATTACTGCTACATTTACACACCTGTTGTTTACTTGTTTTCTCTGGGGCGAAGGTTCGGTAATACCGTTAACATAAGTTATAATGCACATAGCTATGGGAATTATAAATAAACTAGAACTGTATATAAGAACAGTAGTTTTATTACGGCTCAATGTATTTTATAATAGTTTTCTTTTGTTTTATAAATTACGAAACACCTAAACCTAAGAGTATTATAATGATAGCATTTTGAAATATCCTTACACCATGAATACCTTTATTAAAGTGTTAAAGTTTACATGTATATATGACTGCAGCTTAACTTTAAGATTTAGGACAACAATGCTACTACTTTACCTAGCTTTTGCAGGTGGCTATCTATCTATCTATTTCTTTCTAAAATAAGTATAAATAAAAGCAGGCACTTTACTATTGACCATTATTAATGCCGCTCAATTCACGAGTGAACCATAATCTCTAAAGGCTTCCTAACATTATTCGCATAGTCCCGAGTGACATATATGCCAGTTGCCGATGAATGCAATCGATTTCTGAGTATACCCGCATCAACAAAGTCAATTGATAGCAGACGTTCGTTAACTGTCAACTAATCAGATATACAAATCTCGAACAAACGTTGACGCTGTGGACGAATATCACGCAATATCCGCAATTTTGCAGTATTGGGTGATTTAATAGCATTCTGGGCAATTATAAACCTAATAGCAAAAAATTGCTTCAGTAAAGTATTGGAACGGTTTTTAAAATACATCTCTCCATTTCTGTAAATAAAGCATATTTATGAACCTTTTATTGGACGTTTGATAACTTTTTCCAGATGTGGAATCAATTGGGACCTCTTACATTTTATGTATAACGGTATTATCAACATTCGGCTCTGAATTACCCTAATAAGAGCACTCTGTACAATGACTTGTCTAATATTGTCAATATTTATCAATTACATAAAGCCCAATGCGAGTTTATTTTTAAAAATTAACTTGCATTTGAAGGAAAATAGCCTGCCTGCCTCGTTGGCCTAGTGGCTAGCGTATGCGACTGCCGATCAAGAGGTCTCGGGTTCGATTCCTGAGTCGGTCATAAAGTGTTGTTGGGCTTTTAAATAAATCCTAATTAATGTGGAATGTTAGCGGTGTTTCACGGTAGCCATGAACTTTTGTGACAATCGTTAGTAAACCTACCTTCAAATACTGACAATTAGTTCAACCTTCGAATTCTGTTTGCCATCAGGTGTACCGTGGATTTCACTGATATTTAATAAAACCGATTGAGCTCCTAATCAACCCAAAATGATCTTGGGAATAATAAAGGACAGGAAGATGATGATTTGTTTAAAAGTTGCAAATCAAGATTGTTAAGTGACGTTTTCTTAATGTGATTAAGTAACGTGTAGATACGTTTAGATCTCCGACATCCGCATTATCGTATCGTAATTCACACGATCTCAGATGTCAGATATCATGCGTGCGGTGTTTGCTGCAGCCATTGTGCTTTAACCTCGGATATGAAAGTATCAATACCACATGTAATTGTTAATTGCTTATGCATTACCTTTTAGATATGTTGCTACTTTGTACGATTTCAAAATCGATGCAAAAAGTTGCTGATGTGTAAGATTTGAAAGGCACTTAGCACACAGAGGTAGGTGTTTGCTCGGCATGATAATTACAAGAGCGAAGTCAGGTTGTTAATTCACACTTTACTGTTATATTATAAATCCCGCTAAATCTAAAATTAAGGAAAAGATAATATACCAGGGATTTTATTAGTTCTTTACTAAATTCAATATACTATGTGACGAACAAAAGGGATTTAGGAGAAATAAGAATATTAATATGGCTCTATTTAATTTGTTAAATAATGTTATGAAAAATGTTGATAAGAAATTACCGGATATTTGCACTATTCACAGATATGTCAAAAGCATTTGATTTTGTTAAACATGACATCCTTTTGGAAAAACTTGTACGGCGTAACAGGCAACATTCTAAATTTAATAAAATCGTAGTTAACTAGTCGTCGACAATACACTGTGGCATACAGAATAAATAGAAACAAAAAGAATGAAGAGCACTTTAAATCAACCTGCAGAGTAATAAAATATGGTGTCCTCTAGGGAAGCGTACTTGGACCACTCCTGTTCTTAGTGTACATGAATGTATCTGTGTGTGTGTCGGTGGCATCGTAGCTCTCAAACGAATGGACCAATTTCGATGTGTTTTTTTTTTCATTTAAAAGCTATGGTACTTGGCTATGTTTGGTTAATATCGGTCCAGCAGTGTAGCGCTTTTCCAAAAATGATGTAATGCATTTTTTGCGTATTATTACTCGATTATGTGCTTGCGTAGGGAGATTTCAAAACTTTTATTTTAGCTTTTTTTGGGGCAAACAAGCAGACGTACCGCCTGATGGTAAGGGACTACCGCCGCCCATGGACACCCGCAACACTAGAGGCGCACAAGTGCTTTGCCGGCCAATTAAGAAGGAGTACGCTTTTTTCTTGAAGGTTTGAAGGTCGTATTGGTCAGCTTGTTGCTTTTTACGATCTCTCAACAACTGACTATGATATTACGCATACTCATTGTCAGGAGTAAAGAAAAAGACTTAGGGTATTCATAATTCTGAAATAAATACTGTCCCCAAGGGACAACAAAAATATTTTTACGTGTGCAAAGTTGCAGACAGAAACTAGTTATAAATGGAGAAAAGTACTTACCCAAGAGATACCTAATTCAATTAACGAAATATAAAATTAAGCTATTAAATAAATTAAGAGGTTATTTTTCAAGTTCACTGGTCCTAGAGATGTGTCTAGTCTATGCATTTTATTCTACTATAAATCTACTAATATTGCTATTTCCTGCAAACCATTTGTTGTAATGATTTACGAGCAACCAACGTTTAACAATGTTCAATGCACCTCATTGCACAGAATTTCTAACCAAACCATTTATTTTTAGATCTACGATAAGTTTTTATAGTGGGTCTATGATTTCGAAATTTAGGTTAATCTTTCAGGTCACATAATTGATAAAATTATCATCATCCTATAGCAGTCCACTGCTGGATATAGCCTCTCTATTTGTGACTAAATTAATGAGAGTTTTATTTTTTTCAGAAGTAGTTACTTATTTAGTTCATGCTTATTTGTGTTTGGTTTATTATGATTTCACTGCTACTCAACTGTTCTGAACTAAAAAATATTTTGCAGACCGTAACAATATGATTATTTTTTAAATAAAAAAGCTATTATAAATATGGTACCTTTTTAAATAAAATATGGTACCTACGTGAAAATGATGATTTAATTTACAACAACCGAGACCTACCGGAGTGGCTAGATTGATTTAAAGTCAATCAAAAGTATATAAATGGATGGTTGTAAATGATTAATTTCTATTAAAAGTTGCCTGCATTAATCTACCAAATCAAACGATTTGTCGTAACGGAGGCTTTAAAATAGTAATTGGGTCACAGGCTAATTAGGTCGATCGACGCTCTCGCCGTACATCTTATGGTTGTGATCGAAATAATTTTACCACAGGGAGTTTACTTAACGACACACGCTACGGTGGTTTGAAGAAATGAGACCATCGTGCCTGTCTATGGAAACTTTTGTTTACAAACAAGAAAACGTTTTATGGCGGCGTCCCATTTCTGGTTTTTTCCTGCTTTTGGCGAATTTTCTCTCAATATTTTTACCGTTTCGTTTTACTAACAAAATTGGATAAGGTAAGCCTAGGGAATATTCGATTAGGTTATCATGTTTAAGGACTCCAATTTAGATAAATGTCACAGCGGGCTTAGTGATACTACTAGATATTTGTAATCCACTGTAGAAATACTTCAATATTTGTTGATAAGTTCCCGTCCGTACTGTTAAAAGCTTAGGCTTTTTATTTGTTCAGGTACAACTTTATACTGTTAATGTATATCGGCGGACTTCATGACCACTTTATTCTCTACTAATCAATATTTGGGTGGTTTAGAAATCGTGTAAGGTATATAAAGTTTGTTCGTAATTAGTTGATATACCTATATATAATTAATATCAAAACCGATACTCGTAGTTCCATCCATGTCAGTGTTATTTGCCCAAGTTTTAACTTTTAGCGTCGTTGTTTTGGTCCCTTTTTTACAACTTGTCGGTCACCGTAATTTGCTAATATTAATATTTACATACGCCGTAAACATAAACCTATATGTACGAGTATTTGTAGTTTTCTGACAAAATGATGTCATATTGTAGTGTTTCTGTGAATCATCGGAATGTTTGGTCATGTTTTCAGGCTTGACAATTACAATCTACTCTGATTACCGTAAAGGTAGCACATATACACAGTAGTGTGTACCTAACTGTAATTCCACCCCTCAGGCAAACTTGAGCTGAGTAAAGGACATACAGCGGTAAACCTGTACAAACTCTCTGTTGAAGACATGGCCTAAGAGCAACAGCACATATCGGCAGAGTGCGCTACTCGATTTATTATTATTTTTATTATATACAATCACCGCGCAACTGACCAGCCTGCCTGCCGTGCCTGCCTGCCTGCAGTGGTACCACTGCCACTCACACTCAGTTTCGCCTGTACAGTTGAACTGCACATGTATACCAACAGGCAAAAAATATCGATATTCAAATTTTACCATTGCCTGAACAGGTGTGGAAACCGGCACAGTTGTGCGGTGTACCTGTAAAATTCAACTGTAGGTACATGCTCCAGTTTGTCTGTTATGTTTACTTGTACAGGCAACCCTATCAAATACAACCAAACGTATATCTATATATAAATACGCGAAGGTGACTTTGTATGAAATTTGGTACAGTTAAGTTTCAGGAGTGCAAAAAGCCGATAAGAAAAATTATGGTGGGACCACTAGCATAGATAAAAAGTAAAAAACTTAAACTTCTAAGCTGCATAAGCACTTGTTTAAATAAATTTATTATTATAACGTCATTGTGACTAGGCATATTTACTTGTATTTCTAATTGGCATATTGAAATGTGACTATTTTAGTTTCAATGACAACGAGCAGCTAAAAACGAATTGTAGGATCCTTCATTAGCACTAGTACCTACAAAATTCTGTGTCTAAAAGATTGAACTATCGGTAACAATGATTTATACTAACTAATATAATTAAGCTATAAATATTCGTATTTAAACAATAACAAAACGTGTAATTCACCACATTCCAGTTATGGTTACGACCATGCATATATTTGTATATTTTTCTAAAAATAGAAACTATAATTATGTAATTTTTTCTATGTCTGTTTTGCATATTTCTAATTTTAAACAGCTATTTTACTTTAGGTAAATGAATAACTACTTATGGTAAGTGCATAAGTAAGTTAAGAGAAGAATGTAGAAGTTCAAAAGTTATGGTTTTTTTTTTTATTATATAGCGGGCAAACGAGCAGATGTATCGCCTGATGGTAAGCGATTACCACCGCCCATGGACACCCGCAACACCAGGTGTTACAAGTGCGTTGCCGGCCTCTTAGGAAGGAGTACGCTCTTTTCTTGAAGGTTTGAAGGTCGTATTGGTCCGGGAATATCGCAGGCGACAGCTCATTCCACAGTTTTGCTGTACGCGGCAGAAAGTTTCGGGAAAATCGCACAGTTGTGGACTGCCAATCATCTATATATGGGGATGAAATTTCTATCATCATCATCAATAGTGCTTAGTAGTCCAGTGCTGGACTATTAATACCTGCTGTACTACACTCACACTGAGGAGACGGGTTGATATGGATTTTCTCAAGTTTTCATTCTCTTTGCGATGCTGTTACAAAAAAAATTAATGTTTAGTACATTGCAATCCTTACCCAAAACAGTTCTCTTCAAGCAAAACCTGAGTGAAAAGACGATAGTATAGAAACGTAAGGGCATAGTCATGCGTACCAACTAAGGAATCGTTAAAGAAACGTATCAAAAAATAATATGGGCATTGATTGAATCATGATAAAGTAATTAATAATAATATATCTACAATGATAAAGGATAAAACCATTGTCAATATTTATGAGCAATAAAAATTATTGCTCATAAATATTTATTTCATAAATGATAACAATTACAATATAATTATATATAATAACAATAGAACTGCAAATATGAAATGGGGAAACATCATTTGCCCGTTGAAAGGTAGGGAAAAAGGGTAGTGAATTGTTTTTGTTTTAGTCTATTTAAATATCAACATAGGTAATAACAATACAGTTACATATTATATAGAATAATATACTAAGATTTATAGTTACAGTAATACGACTAATGTAAATTAATATTGTTGGTTGTTGGCCAAGTAGCGAAGGCACGCGATATTATTGGTTCATTAACGTGAATGTCATTTTGCTCATTTGTTTCATGCTATGTTTTTCAAAGCAGTTTTTGTTAACATTACGTTTTCATGCATAAAATGCAAGGTTGTAAACGACCTGCATTCGTGCACTAATTTTTCGTCCCAATTTTTATTTAAACTGGCAATACGTAACACTACAATGATTATGGCCTCTTAAAATTGTCTTGCAAAGTCGATACAATATTTATACTTAAATTAACTTTAAAAGGAATTTAATATCATTGTTTTAGTAGTGATTCTAACTAAATACAACGTGTAATATTAAATTTAAATTGAATGAAATTTGACACATGATTAGAACCTGGACATATATACATAATAACCCTATTATGATATGACCTGGCTCGTAAATAAATACCGATGTCTCCTTCATTAAAACGAATATTACAAAACATCTTGGGAAATATAATTATTACAGCTCTTCATTTTTATTACATACTTATTTTAATCAAATAAGTGACGCGTCAAGTTTGTATTTACTACATTTTTCATACAAAGCTATCGTTTCGACAGATGATTTATGATTGCTAAATGCTAGTCTGCACCGGAATTACGATCTAAGAATGATATTATCAGCTAACTTTATGGTGAATGCATATTTGTTTTAAATATTTAGTATTCTCTTGTTGAATTGAGTACCCACGGGGCCTCTCTACTAAATATGTAAAAGATTTAATCTGAAAATTGAATCACGTAGCTTGTTATATTGAACTTTAAAGTATCGTTTCGTGTTCAAATTAATAAGTAGGTACCGCTGCAACCTTCAATGCACTTTCGGTTCTAAACCAGCCGTGTGGAATGCCCGCATTCTGCAATTTGGTAATAACCCTCTTATCTGCAATGTTAATTATTATATTATTTTTTTTATAATTAGTAGCGGCCCATAATCTGTAGTTAAGAATCAAACTATTTACGACGCCATTTTATGTAGTCTTCCTCAATAAACAGACTGACTCACGAACATTTTTTACGTATCAATCCGGTGGAACATCAATACAAAATATACTATTCGTAGCTCAGCTAAACAATATACTTATTAATACTTATAAAATAACACCAGCAGCCAATTTTATTGAAGTGAAAACTTCTTTAGAGGCGCTGTGTACTTTTTTGGAATGGGTAAAAATGTATAAACTCGCGTCAGGTCACGTGACCTGATCGAAAATTCGTAAGACGGATGGAGAGAGGACAGGCGGCGCAGGGCGCTTGCGCGAATGTTCGTGTGTGTATGTAATATAAATTGTCATGTTTGTGTACGATAGCGCAATAAATGAATATTGTATTCCACCACATAAATAATAGTACTTTTATACTGATAATGAAAGCAATTCGTACAAAATTATTCTCTAACCATTCCAAAATATCAAAAATGCACAACGTTAATATTCAAGTTTTCACATCTGCCGGCACTCCCGGAGTGCAACCCGTCGATTTTTTTATGATAATAATAGTTTTTATTGGTATAGACAGTGTTGAATTACATTGGAACTCTGCTTCTGCTAGGTTACAACCTGTGTTACAGGAGACAGTTTCTTCACCCTTTATGTTAAGTCAACTGCAATAGAAATACAGTAAAGAGTGTGTTTGGAAATATGCTATGTGTATGTGTTTGTGTACGTATGTGCGATTGTGTGTGTGTGTGTGTGTGTTTGTGTAGGTATATAGGTATATGTGTATGAGTGTGTGTGTGTGTGTGTGTGTGTGTGTGTGTGTGTGTGTGTGTGTGTGTGTGTTTATTATAATAGGGTTTCGGTTTGTGTGTAGTGTAGTGTAAGTAGCCATGATTTAATTTTAATTTTGTCTTTGTGTTTTACCAGCGAATTAATGAGCAAATTTTTGTTTTGCTAAATTAATAGTAAGATCTCATTGAAGCAAGAATAAGCATTCGATTTGACGAGTCATTGAGATTAGTGTACGTATGGTCACGGGTTAAGAATACGGAGTATCACCAGCGCTATTCATCCCATGGGTGTCGTAAAAGGCGACTGAAGGAACAAAGTACGCAAATCAACATCACTTCAAAGAGAAGGAACCCTTGAAACAAACCCTATACCAAACCATCTGGCCAGCGTGGCCAAATACCTCCTTTCTAAGAAGAGGCATACATTTATGTCCAGTAATGGACTGTTGCAGATCGTTTTATCGTTTAGAATATTATTAAGTACTAATCCGCAATATATCGTACCATTGTTCAAAATCCACTTCTCATCAATGTTTTTTGTTTTATAATTACTACAAACTCATTGAATATTTTACATCATCTTCGTTTACAGTTTCAGCACAAGATTAAGTCATTACGTAGTAATTGTTAAAACATTACTCAGTGAGTCATTGCGCACTCATAATGATAAGTGTGATCATTATACACCATTTTTTTTAGTATTTACTTCTTTGTCTCCTGTAACATAGGTTGTAACCTACCACAGGCAGCAGGGTTCCAATGTAATTCAACACTGAAAATATTTTTAAGCCAAAATTACAGTCTTTGTGCTGTCGTATTTCGTTGGTGAGTGCGAGACCGGAGGCCCAATGATGCAGAAACATAGGCCGCCATAGTGTGATTCACCATACCATTGTTGCATTACCTGCAATCGCAGTAAGTATGGTTACCATTACTCTTGAATTCTTCTCATGCTTTCCATCAGGCAGAGTACAGTTACTTTGACAGGCGCATGTAATAAAGACAAAGTCCAAATTTACACAAGGTGTAATTAAAACAAATATGTGAGCTGAGCACTAGGCCGTATAAGATATACGGCCTTGCTAGCGTCAAGCTGTTTTATTAAAATTATGAGTAGGAAACATTTTGTAGTGGTAGTAATTAAGTTTAAATGAAAGTAATCATGTTAGAAAGTTTGTGAATTAATGACTTTAAAACCATATTTAACAATCTATTTTGCACACGAAGGTATGTGAAATTTGAAATACTTAACGTTTGTATGAGAAAGCTAAGATTTATTTACAATATAATGTAATGCACGGCATATAAGACGACAGCATGTATGTATGGTGCAGAGAGTAGAACACAAAATGGTACCTACGTAATAAGATGAAGGGATGACTGGTATGATGAATTTTTTTTTAAATGGATCCTATTTAAATCGATTTTTCGCCCCCGAAACTCCCTGCATAATAATTTGTTGAAGCCATTGCCGAGATTCAAATTATTAATATATACTTTACTTTTTGACTGCCTTGGTGCCGCGTGGTAGCATATGCGACTGCTGTGCTTGAGGTCTCATGTTCGATACCCAGGTCGGACCAAATGTTTGTATGATCTGCAAATATTTGTATCGGAGTTTGGGTGTTTTCTGTGGATAATATATTTATTTATTTTATAGGGGGCAAATGAGCAGACGTATAATATGTATGTATTTACAAAAAAAAGTTTGTATTTATTTAAATCAGTTAATAGTACCCATAACACAAGCCCTGCTTAGCTTGGAACTAGATAACGTTGTGTATGAGATGTCTGAAATATTTATTTATTTACTTATAGCTTTTAACAAGCAATTCTTGTATATATTTGGTTTGTCAAAAATACTCAAACTTGCGTTAAAGTATTCGTACGAGATATTTATTATTATTATGAACACACACTAATACTGCCTGTATTTATTATAAATATTAATATATTTCATATACTCGGCAATGTTGTTACGTAGATAGGGAAACTATTTATACGCTGCTCTGGGACAATGGTTGCAACATAACATTCTATAGGAAAGGCCTGATGACGTATTTCATTTGACGTAACCCCCCAATGTTGCGCAAGATTTGCTTTGATGAAACGAAACCTATTGATTATAACCCATTCAAATACATACATATGAAATATTATCTAAGTAATTCGATTCTGCCGCCCATGATACACCACTTCAGAATATTAAAGGAATTTAAGATCTATACAGAGTGAACTCTTTTAACAAAAAGTTTTGCTAATTTAATCAAATCTCAACTAAAATGGGATAAGATGTTTACGAGGTTTGTCAACGTCGACTAAGATTCACAAGTTTTATTAAATGAACTTGTATTTTAGGCCGTGAAAGTAACATACAAATATATAAAGTACCTACCTATAGATAGTTTCAAATTAGTATCATATATAAAGTTATTTTTGTTACTTTACAACTTATTTTCAAGTGAAAAAAAAACTATAAACCTACTAAATAAAAACTTTGAAATAAGTTTATATAGCCCATGGCACCCGAGATATTCTTACGAATCTATTGAAACTTCGTTCATTAAAATCGATTCTGTAGTTTGGCGCTACGGTGGAATATACAAACATAGACTGCCAAAAATATTACCCTTCTTTTTGGTTTCACCGTAGTCGGGTAAGTATACATAGAAGTTCATTATACTGTAATATAAACTGGTGAATAATGAAAGGTGCTAACATTGACGAATACCGCAATTATATCTCGCGTATAGGTACTTGAAAAATGCGTCAAATATGTACCTAACTTACCTACCTACTATATATATATATACTATACTATTACCAAATGGTATCCTTTATGTGCGCCGAATTTGGCAAACACGAGACACGTCATTCGTCATTTGACACGACAGCTCCAGAAATTTCTACAATATTGATCCAACACGCACGAACTAATACTTATTTTGTATTAACTAAAGTTGAAAACGAAATAACTGTAAACGACAAAGCTTTAGTAATTTTTTGTAATGGAATATAGATAGTTGTATGTTGAAAGTTCCAGGTAAAACCTGTCGCTGCAGAACCGGCTCGAAAAAGTGCTAACTTATAGCCATGTCGCATTGTTTTGCCGGCAACAGAAATAACTTTGCTACGGCATTCGAGTTAATGGAGGTCTTGAGCCAGTCGCGATGCAAACCGTGCCCGGTTAGCGTTCGAAGGTCGCAAAATTGATCCAGTGTGTTAAAACCGTTCTTGTAAATTAAAAAGATACTATAATAAGAAGTGGATCCAGCCATGTGGTGGCAAGATAATCTGTAAGTCTATGGCGATCTTCAATCTTGTTTTAAATAACATCATTATGTAATTCATGTAAACTTTTTGTAATGTCTCGGTAATATATAATTAAATTGTAGGTAAATTTTAAAATATTCAACCCACGTGCTTTTGTTTGGCCCTAACATTCATGACCATGTGATACAAGAGGTCATTTAATACCTCGTACTCGTCTCTTTCTTTTCGAAGTTCGTATCTATTACTCGTACTTGCATGCTTCAACGATCAGGGAAAACGGCATCTATAAATCTGTATTTGCCTCCACGATCTTCTCGAAGGTTTTGAAACGTGTACTCTTGTTTGTTTATATTATATGTAGAATGAGTAAACCCGTGCTCAAAAAAGATACAATTTTAAAAATGTTATTAAATTTACATATAATTTCTGTGTAAATTACATTAAATATATAAAATCTTACTACAGTACGAGTTTATAGACCCATGCTCAAGGACCTTATCACATTATTCTGTTTTTATTTATTAATATTGAATATATAATATATTGAAAAAACTTGTCGACACTTAAAATTGGACCCAACTAATATTTTTTTTTAAGTAGAAGGGTTTATTTCAATCAGATGTTGCAGTAAATTTTACGTTACAAAATTGTGTCTAATTAAAGTGTCATTAACGTGTCTTTTTGTCAGTAACATACAGTCTACCGTTCTTTGTCCTCGACTTGTTGTTTGGATCTGCGTGTTAAGAACGATTTTCTGCAGTCACCACGAAATAAAACTATACGGGAATATATTTCGGCATCATTCGTGTCACGGTCGTTTACGCACGCACTGCAGTTGCTCACTGTGGGACCCTGATTTTATTGATGGTAGAAGATCATGTTCACGAAGGCAAAAAATTATTTCGGGAGACGTTTTTCTATCCAGACCTTTCTTTTTGTTTACTATTCGGATAATGGGTTGTACGGAAATTGTAATACCTACATCGCACCACTGTATTAGAAAACTACACATTTTTCAATGCAATCTTCGGAGCAAAATAAAGATATAATGGAAGAAATAAATGTAGAAATACAAAAATAGTTATGATTTCGTATTTAAAACAGAAACTGTTTTCAGAATTTATATTACCGTAAAAAATGTTGAATATAATGAAATAGTTTAGATAAAATAATATAATCACTCAGAATGAAAGTGAATAAAATATTTAGGTTATTTGAAAGTATGCGTAACTTTAAAGCTTGAGAGTGCCAATAATATTTATCGACATCTAAATCCAAATTAAACTTACTCGTGATTACAACCTGCGATTAAAAACTTTGTAAATCTGCTATAGAATGATCAAGCATCATTATTATTCTTTTTTATATACGTATGATGAAAAACATGAGCAGAATCCAAAACTATTGGTCACGATACTTATTGCAAATGCAGACAATGCAGCGTGGTGACCCACGCTATGGGGGTCTATTGAAATGCCTCTGCATCATTGAGCCTTTTATTTAATTAATGATGTTAGCTTTTGCTCGTTCCCTAGTTTCGATTAAAATTTTGCTATAACTTTACACTGTCTAATCTTGTTACTCTCTCTGTGGTTCATGTTATATTGCCTGTAATATATATTAAGTATAAATTGAAAAACTTAAAACTAAGTGGTTTTACTACAGCTAAAGTGCTATTTACATAACAACTATTGCATTGGGTGACAGCAATATTATCAACCAAGATATTTTCCTGTTCTACAATTACTAGTTCTAAATAAGGTTCTGTGCAAAGTTCTAAGTTGGATTTTATAATTAAAAATAATCGCATTTATAGCGGATTGTTATTTGTAGGTATAAAATAATCAAAAACAATCAACACATCATGCAGATTTAAAGAGAGAATTCGCAGATTCATCTAGACATGCGACCTTTACCTATCATCATCTTCCTAGCCTTCATTCTTCCTAAATTACTTTCTAGTTCGACCGTTTCTACCTCATAATCAGTCTCTCCACGAAGAGACTAGCATCGGGCCTCCGCAACTCAATCCACCTTGTAAATAATATCCTTTTCCTATCGCCTCTATCACTTTCTATTTAATTTTAACTTATTTCAAAACCAAATATTTCATCTAACTCTTGAAGTACCTAATGGATTTTCGTTCCATTACCAAAGTATGACAACAGTGATAGCAAAATACGAGAAACTAATACTCTTATATTTATTCCATTGGGGATATAGGCGTAAGTGTTTTTATGTATTGATGTATAGTAGCTATTAAATAAACTTTAATAATACAAAATTACAGCTAGAAACCATTTCGAAACGAGACTTAGGCCCGTATTATAAAAGGCGTCTCAGTCGTGAATCGAGTTTTAAAACTAGTTTCAAGAAGAGACTGTATTATAGAACGTCTCTTGAGACAAGATTCACTGATCGTTGATCAAGTGAGTAAAGATCAATGCTTAGCTTATTTTAGAACGACGCTTATGTCAAAATCGTCTCTCAAGAACAGATTTTGACAGATGTGATCTCTGTTCAACTGAGACAAGCTTAATCTAGTCTCAAGTGGTAATTTCTAATGATTTTTCTGAATAATAACGAAAGATTTACTTTACCATACTTTATTTACGAAAGAATTGCTTATTATACACATTTCAATACACTTTAATTAACACTAATTGATATTCAATTCACTCAAAATACACATTCAACAATATCCTTCAAGCAATAGTAATAACCATTTGGTTTCTGACAAAAATATTACAATAATTTTAAAATAAAAACAAAAACAGTTTGATAATTCGACATTGACAAGTATTGAAAACAATTTGAACGTTCCGTTATAGGTAGTATCTAGTCAGTTTTATTTTAATATTTAAAGTATTTAATTTAGGGTGAACTGCTTCTTATTATTATATTTAAATTGATACACTAGCCAATAGTGTAATATGTATAAACTAATAACCAATAATATATAAATTATACTTGTTAGATATGATGTGTTTAATATAATTAACTGCGTAACACAGAACAATAATTTCGACAATGAAGAAACGTAACTGAGAACAGACTTGTGAGTTGAGATTAGATATTGAAACTAGTTTCAACTGAGTAGAACTCAAAACGCCTTCTATAATAAGAGCGACGCTTGAGATTCGATCATAACTTGAAACTCGATTCAGCTGAACGGAGATCAAACGATAGGTACTTGAGACGCCTTCTATAATACGGACCTTAATCAAAGTGTTTTTAAAACGGGTCCTAAATAAATTAATATAATGTTTATACATCCAATATGTGGCACGTAAAACCAATGTTAAATTCATAAAGTTATGTTTGCCAATACCAGCATAAACATGACAGCATATTTCAAAATTTATTTTCAAATATCCACAATACATTGGCTACATTGTTATGAGAGTCAAATAACCATACGCTGCTGCACCCAATGGGTTGCAAAACATCATGATTGACATAAAAAGACAAGTCAATGTCACAGTTTGTAAATAGAATGTAAATTGCCACGAGTATTTGGAACAGCTAATATTTTGACGTATTCTTTAATACGGTACCTTTTTGCCTAAATAGGGTATGACATCATCAACCCTAAAACGTGACCTTTTAAAATGTTTTACATCTTAAACCCTTTTCACGCGAAATTTCCCGTAAAATTTTGTTTTCGGACAATTTGACTAGAGATTCAAGTAAAATGTTTTCGACTTGATCGTGTCACATAAAACCAATTCTTGTGAGTGGTGTTGACCCATTTAGAAAAATATACTCGTATAGGTACTTTCAAGCGGTTATACTGAGTAATATTATGCAGGGTTTTATAATGAATAGTTGTAAATGTCCAATCGGTTTGGAAGTAATATTTTCAAATGATTTATAAGATAAAATACTCGTATCGTGTCCGTGTGATATCAAACCTATTCATCCCATAATAGGGTAGAAGACACCTTAGTCAAATTACTTTTATCATCTGTCAAAACGGTAACTTTGTATGAAAAATGTACTAAATACATACTTGTGACGTCACAGTTTTAGACTACTCAATTGACAAATTTATTTCAATGTTTATTTGATTAAAATTTGTAATCGAAATAAAAAATTGTGATAATTATACTTTCCGATATGTTTTGTGATATTCGTTTTAATAAAGGAGACATCGGTATTTATTTACGATACAGTTACAGACAGATGATAAAAATAATTTGACTGCCTCGGTGGCGCAGTGGTAGTGAATGCGACTGCTGTGCTTGAGGTCTCGGGTTCAAATCCTGGGTCGGACCAAAATGTTTGTGTAATCTACATATATTTGTTTCGGAGTTTAGGTGTTTTCTATGTATAATATGTATGTATTTACAAAAAAATATATATATGTATTCATATCAGTTGTCTAGTACCCATAACACAAGCTCTGCTTAGCTTGGGACTAGATGGCGTTGTGTGTTAGATGTCCGAAATATTTATTTATTATTATTTATTTATTTATTATTACCCAGGGTATGTGGCTGTATCTCTGTACTATGCTGAATAACATCACTGCAAAGAGAAGAATAACTTGAAATAAACACTATACTATACCAACTCGTCGGTCAGCATTGTTGAGTGGGCCAAAGCCTCGTTTCTAATGGGAGACCTATGACCAGCAATGGACTGTTAAAGGTTGTTGATAAAGGAATAAAATCAATTCTACGTACTACGGAAACCCATATCAAAGACGTTTTATTTTTTTATTGAATAGGTGGCAAACGAGCAAACGTATCGCCTGATGGTAAGCGATTACGGCCACCCATGGACACCCGCAATACCAGAGGCGTCACGAGTGCGTTGCCGGCCTTTGGGGGAGGGGGATGGAGGAATTGAATGGTGGAAGGTGATGAGGTATGGGCCTCCGGTATCCTCACTCACTCGGTAAAACGCAGCGCAAGCGCTATTTCACACCGGTTTTCTGTGAGACCGTGGTATCACTCCGGTCGAGCTGGCCCATTCATACCGAAGCGTGACTCTCCCACGGTAAAAGTGCACTCTACACGTCCGTCTAGTAAAAAAAATGCAGAATGAAATTAACGATTTAGTTGCCGACGTACCAATCTGATCCAATTCAGTTACCAATTGATTCAGTGCCAAGTTTCAGTAACTTGTACCGTGTGGTTACAGTTTTAAGGTCACTTTGTGCTTAGAGATCGATGTTGTTACATGCGTCATTGGAATAATGATTACAAACAACTTTGGCGAAGCTCTCATTACCTATATCTTTGTTGTAAAAGCATTATGCACTGTACTACAATACAATAAAAATAACAGATATTAGAAGAAACTAATACTAGGCCAAAATGTAGTTAGAAACACGATTATATTGAACCCGTACGATAAAGCTATTGTGTGAGACATTTTTTAAAGCATGCCAAAGTGACTCCACTTCAGGCAAAGATAGAAACCAAGAGTGAAGGCAACGTACTCATCGCGAATGCAGATATTTCGTTGAAACCTACAAATTTAAAAAAAGACAATAAATTTAAATTTAAAAAAACATAAGTATGGTACCATGAAACGATCTAATATGTAACGAGGTCCTTTGTTTTGTATATAGCCGTTTTTACATTGTTTTTAAAACTTTAGTTAATTTTATTTATTTTAGCATTTCATCTATATCTATATATCTATGTATATATATAAATGAATTGCTGTTCGTTAGTCTCACTAAAATTTGAGAACAGCTCGGCCGATTTAGCTGATTTTGATTTTAAAATATTTGTCGTAGTCTAGGGAAGGTTTGAAAGGTGAATAAACATATTAAAAAAATTTTTTTCAAAAGGAGAATAAGGTGAAGAATGTTACGAAAACGGGGGAAGGTTATTACGCTACGAGCAATAGAAAACGTAAACGAGGTTGCGTGGTTCAGCTAGTCTACACATAAAAATTTAGTATTTGAACATTTATTCGGCAATATGATACCTATCTACACTTCTACACTAATATTATAAAAAGGAAAGATTTGAATTTTTGTATGTAACGCATAAACTCAAAAAGTACTGGACCGATTTTAAAAATTCTTTCACCATTCGAAAGCTACATTATCCACGAGTAACATAGGCTATATTTTGGAAAAAATAGGGTTCCGTAAGATATTTGCGTTTTTCAAGAAACAAGGTGTAAAGAATCAACCAGAAAAGTTACCTACTTATTTTACGATTTACAATAATATAGCTTATACATCAGAATAAAATGTAGGCTATTATTTATAAAGATACTAGCTTCGCCTCGCGACGTTGCCTGTGATTATTGTCGTACCGCGGGTAGCACCACGGGGTTTAGCTAGTCCTTAATAAATAAGCATCTGGAGTTCATTGAATTCAAATCAAAGGAACCGCTGCTTAAAAATGATTGAAAACTAACGGGACTTACATATCAAGGTTATATATTAATCTTCTACACAAATTATGTTGAAGGCACGCGAATACGATTTTAATATAATAAACATTACAAAATGGCCACAGTTCAACGACCGCAGTGCAACCTAGTCGAAATGTTAAAACAGGTACACATAAAATGCCTATTAAATAAGTGATTGCGTTAAATCCGGTCATGATAAATATAATTTGATTGTAATGAAACGCAAATTTTAGAGATTACTAGCTGACCCGACAAACGTTGCTTTGCCGTAAAAAGGAATATATATTTTAGGGGTGGGTCAATAAAAATCGCGATGGAAAAATAGGGGTTGGTCGTAGAGGGTTGAAAATTCAGGGTTGTATGTATTTTCTAATGATACAGATCATAAAAAAATAAAGAAATAAAAATCTGTCTAAAAATAACAAAATTTTTTTTGGGGTAGACTACCCTTAACCTTTAGGGGGATGAAAAGTAGACGTTTGCCGATTCTTAGACCTACCTAAAATGCTCACAAAATTTCATGAAAATCGGTCCAGCCGTTTTGGAGGAGTATGTTAACTAACATTGTGACACGAGAATTTTATATATAAGATTACCTTGTATTTAGCCAACTCTCTTTACAAATAAACAAATTGATATGTCTGTTCGTAATTTTAAATTAATAGCTTTTTACTAAATGCATATGAAATATACAGTACTTACACCAAAAAATCAATGTTTAAAAATTTTGTCTGTACTGAACCGATTTTGAAGAGACTTTCACTGGCAGATAGCTGGTCAGATATAATACAATTCATGATAGAGTAATGTGTAAAGCCTGTACAGTTCTGATAACAATACATGGTAAAGCCTGTCACGCACACACCTCAATTGATTCGAATAAGTTCACGTACGAATAACATGACATGGTAGGTACATTAATGATATATGAGCAGACGTATCGCCTGATGGTAAGCGATTACCGCCGCCCACCACAACACCAGAGGCGTCACAAACGCTTCCCGGCCTTTTAAGAATGAGTACGCTCTCAAATATGTCTTTCAGGCATTTTAAACCTTTCTCAACTTTGTAGTTAATAATTTATAGATGTTTTTATGAACTGTGTTTTTTATTACATCCTTTGAGTCTAAAAATAACACTTTTTTTGTGTCGGAGATTTGTATGTTTTACAATATGACCAATTAAAATAAAAGCAGCGCGAATACAAAATTAAATCATATCGTGGTTAATTACCGTGGAATACATTTTTAACTATTTTCTTTTTAATTAGTATTATGAAAGTACCTACGCAAAGAAAGTAATGTGGTTTTAAAATTAGCGGCTCAACTATTTCTTGAGTTGGTTATGTGTAACCCACCCTAGTGGCTTTCTGATCTTTTTATTCGTTAGTTCGTACGTTACTGAGTAATAAAAGTTAGATATATTATTTTAATTTAGAATACAATATTAAATATAAAATTCAAAACTACTGTAAAAATAATAATTTAAAATTAATTAAGAGAGGTTTCTATCCAGCAATGAACTAGACTCAACAAATAGAAGGTATTTTTAGGTGTAAATATCAAATTTGCGTCCATGATTGTATTGCTATATTTCTTCTTCTTCTTCTTTTAAAAAGACAACTCCCGCATTAGGAATATACATCCTGTGTCGCGGGGGACTTTACAAACATACATGTAACGGACACAAAGAACAAAGAATATTTGGCTATGCTTAATCAATAAGGCCTTACTTATCTTTTTAAATGGGAGAGCCTAGCTTCGGCATGAATGGGCCGGCTCGACCGGAGTGATACCACGGCCTCACAGAAAACCGGTGTGAAATAGCGCTTGCTCTGTGTTTCACCGAGTGAGTGAGGATACCGGAGGCCCATACCCCATTCCCTCTCCCCATCCCCCAAAGGTCGACAACGCTTTTGGTGTTCCGTGTGTCCATGGGCGGCGGTAATCGCTTACCATCAGGTGATGCGTCTGCTCGTTTGCCCCTTATACAATAAAAAAAAAAAAAAAAAATTTAAACATAATTATTCTCCTTTTCCAGAGAGCATCATAAAGACCATGAGATGACATGGTGTTTCTGGCGCCGGCGGCGATTGGTGGTTGCTCTTCTAGCATTCTTTGGCTTCTTCAACTGTTATGCATTGAGAGTCAACCTGTCCGTCGCCGTGGTAGCTATGACTGAACCTGTGGAAACCAAGCTTGCTAACGGCACCATCATATTAGTAAGTTTTCTCTATGAAGCTCAATCTGACTGCCTCGGTGGCGTAGTGGTAGCGTATGCGACTGCTAAGCTTGAGGTCTCGGGTTCGATTCCCGGGTCGGACCAAATGTTTGTATGATCTGCAAATATTTGTTTCGGAGTTTGGGTGTTTTCTATGTATAATATGTATGTATTTACAAAAAAAAGTACATAAGTATTTATATCAGTTGTCTAGTATCCATAACACAAGCACTGCTTAGCTTGGGACTAGATGGCGTTGTGTGTTAGATGTCCGGAATATTTATTATTATTATTATTATTAATTTTAACACTTGTAAATTTTAACATAGTAAAACCACTTGAAACCTAAGGATGTCAGATGCCAAATTAAACACTTAACATAGACTTTATTATAGTACCCATTAAACATACTTCTTTATTACTAAATGCATAAACATCCTACATAAAGTAAGTACTCTTCGTAAAAGTATTTTTTAGTAAAAACTATATGAAATTCTTATTAGAGTCTGACTTACGTGTACGAAAAATTATCACTACATAGTATAAAATAAAGTCGCTTTCGTTGTCTGTCCGTCCCTATGGATGCTTAAATCTTTAAAACTACGCACCGGATTTTGGAGTGGTTTTTATTAATAGATAGAGAAACACTGATAAATTTAGAGGTTTCTAATGTGATGTGGTAAATAAACACATTGTTTTGCGCTTATATTGCAAACGCTGGCTGCACCCTACAGGATAGACCTAAATAATGTACTACAGTATTGTACACCTTAATAAGGTCTACAAAAAAGTCCGCGGTGGCATATGTCTATCCATAATATCCATCCCACAATAACCATTTTGTATTCCTTTCGTTTTACGAGAAATAATGGATTATTTACGAAGACGATTATTTAAGCAATACAGCATTAATTCTTATCCAATTAAGTACCTTAAATACATTGCGCATAAAATATAGATCAATATGGCCCCTCACAGTATCTAATTTAAATAAATATATTCGAAGATATTTCAGATTTAAAATGCACGTGTCGTGTCGTCGCTGGGTGCATCTGAAATCCACCTGTGCGTAGCCGGGGCGGGTCGCTAGTAATAGATATATTTAAGATACGAGTAACTTAAACCTTTTTGCTGCCCTACATATTTATCTGCAATGTGTGTTAACTATCCTATCTTAGACACGCCAGCAAAACACATTAAACAAACGTGAATATCGGTTAGATAGCTTGGAGTTCATCATAAGCAACAACGTGAAACGGGTATTATATTTAATAGATTTCTCTCCTAAAGCAAAATATAAGATTGATGATAATGATGGTAACTGGCATTGAGATTTAATAGATCAATGGTCGCTGGAGCTGAAATGTTCTAGAGTTGATACCGTGATAAGGTAAACGTAGTTTACGTCCTACGACCGCCGCAACAATTTGTAAAAAGTGCTGGCAGCAGATTCATGCGGACTGAATAGTTAGTGTTCCTTGGAGGAGACCTTCGTTCAGCAGTGGCTGGCGATATGTCGATTGACTGTTCTGAACACGACTTAAAGAAGTAAAATTAGCCTTAATTAGCTAATTTTTAACGTAACTATTAGTCGTACCGTTCAATATACGCTGCACAGAAAAATGAGTTAGTATCTTTATCATCAATTATTCCGTCCTTTTTTAAAGAGAATTATTTAAACGCCCAAGTTTTTCTTTGAATTTAGTACAGTAAACCTAATCTTAAAACTTATGTTTCCAAGTCAATTGCCAGCAACGGGTCATTTTGGTAGATTGTGAAAATTAGGAGTTCAGTTGCTTCAGTAAAAGTTGGTGAGCTGCAATGGTAGGAATGGAAGGTAATATAGCCATATTGCCTATAGGCAGTCTATAATGTATGTTCCACCAAAGCATCTTAACTACTGATTTTAATGAATGAGGTGTCAAAAGATTCGTAAAAATAGTAGTAGGCTATAGTTTTAAAGAGCGTACTCCTTCTTAACAGGCCGGCAACGTATTTGTAATGCCTTTGGTGTAGCGGGTGTCTATGGGCGGCGGTAATCGCTTACCATCAGGCGATACGGCTGCTCGTTTGCTTCCTATTCAATAAAAAGTATCAAAAGTTTATACGTAGTCGAGTTATAGTTTCTTAAATTGCTTTTAAAACGCTTTTATTAGCATCACCTGTATGTTTGTTCATCATCCATCCCACTGTTGGGCTCGGATCTCCTTTCAGGTCTATCTTGTATGTTTGTTCGTTTGTAACTAACTTTTGTCAGCGTGTTTTTTAGCTTTTTAAACAATATTTATGATTTGAGGCGTACATAAAAAACTTTTGATTGACATTTAAATTTTGAAGTAATGTAAAAACTGAATGCGTTGAAATTAAGATTGCGTCATACGTAGGAGAAACCCAAAGAAGTCGGTATTTTTAGATAACCTTTTTTGTTATGTGTAATAAGTGTTTATATATTTGTCATAGATAACTAGAATCACAAATTAAACAATGCTTAACACACTTGCTTTGTTTGCGTTACCGAGTTTTAAATTCTAGAACGTGACTAAAGCATGAGTGAATCCATAGATAAACTAGTTTGGTATTTATATCTTTAAATAAAAAAATGTAAATGACAATAGATGCACGTGTTTATATTCTTTTCAAATTATCAAACAATAGGTGAAACTAAAACTATACCAAATTATCAATAGATTCTAAAACTGACATTAAAAGTTAATATCTTTTTGATATAATCTATACTAATATTATAAAGATGAAGAGTTTTTTTGTTTGTTTGAACGCGCTAATCTCAGGAACCTATGGTCCGATTTGAATTTTTTTTATCAGTATTGGAAAGTCCATTTATCGAGCTATAGGCTGAATATCTTCACGCTAATACTAATAGGAGCGGAGCACCAATAAATAATATTTCAAAAAAGGGGGCAATTTTCACGCTGTAGCAATAGAAGACGCAAACGAGGTTGTATGTGTCAGCTAGTTTTATTATATACCTTTACATTAGGAAAATCGAAATATATCCATCAACAGCGTTTAGCAGTTTATTACTGAACATAGGCTTCGCTTTAGCAAGGAGGTTTTGGCCTTCTATACCGCGCTTGGCCAGACTGGGTGGTATATATAGTAAAGGGTTTGTTTCAAGTTTTCCTTAGGGCGATATAATCACTTCGTGACTAAGCCCTCATTAAATAAATAAAGGAAAAAAAAAAGAAAAGTTTTCCTTCTCTTCGCAGTGCTGTTATGCTGCGTAGTTTGCTGCTTTATGCGTCTCTTACAATACCCACAGAAAAATTGGAGTGGTGACATTCCGTATTCTTAATTTAAATTAATTAATTTTTTCAAACAATATAAGGTATAAGAAATTTAATACAAGATGCCACATAAACTCATTTGAGTTTTTCCGTGCATCGTCCGTGTCATCACCAAATCATATTTCAATCTACTTTAAATTGCTTTAAACACGATTATTGCCAACTTCATACATGTTCGTGGTTATAAAATAAACCAGCATTCTCAAACACTATGTTTTTAGTAACAATTAATGGAAGAAAAGTAAAATAAACAGCATTGAAGAACTAAACAGAAATATACACAGTCACTTTTAAATTAAAGAGGGTAGTCATTGCAATTTATGTTATTCCTCCATTTGACTGCACTGTCACATCTTTCCACTACGCTGAACGTTTTGGGTTCAAATCGTACATAGGACAACACTTTATGTGATTCACAACTTGTTGATCTGATTCTGGGTGTTCTTTGAGTTCGTTTCATGTATGTTTGCAAAGTACCCCGCGACACAGGATTTATTCGTAATGCGAAAGTTGTCTTTTTCTAAAAAAAAAATATCAATCACCGGTACTCTTGTTTTACGATTTTTATTAACCTAATAAACAAAATCCTTACATAAGGTGTCCTACCGATACGATTCTGAGACGTTTCATTCATTCTAAGGTAATCACTTTTGTATAGGTACTGTCATCATCTTCCTAGCCTTTATTACTCTCAAGATTATTTGGGGTCGGCTACTACTTCAACCGGTTTTACCAGAATATCAGTTTTTACCCAGAGCGACTGGCATCGGACCTCCGCAATACTGAGGGTGAATTGAATTCGAAGGTTGAAATAGTGTTAGTATATTTGAGGGCACTGGCTTCCCAATAACGGTTGCCATAGATGTTCATGACAACCGGGACCGACGGTTTAACGTGCTCTCCAAGGCACAGGCGGGCAACACCGCAATCGTCTATACCAACTCCGGGCTGCTATTAAGAATTTCTTGTAAGAAAATTCCAACAGCAGTTTGACCCGGGAATTCTTGATCTGCAGTCGCTTACGCTATTCACTAGACCAACGAGGTAGTTTTGTATAGGTACTGTAAAGAAATTGCTCTTATTTCTTCATTATTATACACTTTATTATCACAGTATAAAATCTGTTATTAACCTTCACAAAAACTACCCAAAACTTTATTCTAGTAGGTACTTATTAAAAATAGCTGGGATTACGAACGACTTTTTTATCTTGTAAAAATAAATCTCTCAACAAATTAACGTTTGTTTAAAAAAATGTACGAATTATGTGTATTTAAAAATCATATTCATCTTTGTTATATTGACTGCCTCGGTGGCTCGAGTGGTAGCATAAGCGACTGTTGTGCTTGAGGTCTCGAGTTCGATTCCCGGGTCGGACCAAATGTTTGTATGATTTGCAAATATTTGTTTTGAAGTTTGGGTGTTTTCTATGTATAATATGTATGTATTTACAAAAAAAAAGCAGTAAGTATATATTTATATCATTTGTCTAGTACCCATAACATAAGCTCTGCTTAGCTTGGGACTAGATGGCTATGGATGTGTTAGATGTACGGAATATTATTATTATATTGAGATTTGACTGTAATACGAATAGCTACAGCACAAATGCTATAAAGAGTTTATACAATTTCACAACTTAAAGGTTGCAGCGAAAGGGCAATGACCTACAATTATATTGCAGTGTATGACAAGACATGGTAAATAGTACACTATTCGTTTTATATCACGCTGATTGTAATATAAATGACGTCATCAAATCACCCGAAGGACTTACCTAAGGCTCTATCTTAGAGCGGAAATTTCAATTTCACACAGCTAGTCATGATGAGTAAAAATCCCAGTCTTCTCGATTAATTTCACTGTGCTCTATATAATAAAATTAAATGTCCTTTCAGGCACCTGAGTTCGACTGGAGCCCCAGCGTCAAAGGTTTGGTGTTGAGTTCTTTCTTCTACGGGTACATAGTTACTCAGCTACCTGGCGGATGGCTTGCGGCTAAAATAGGAGGTAACAGGTTCGTTCCGTTTTATAAACGACAGATTACCTTATATAATATTTTAACATACAATAGTACATCGACAGTTTACTAGGTTCGTTGAATTAAACTGGGCTAAAGCAATTTGATGCTTAGTGTTTATAATAAGGCAAAATCAAAGAGTTTTTAATTTGCACAGTCAAGCATCAAAATCAACTCATTCCAAAATCTGCATACGTTAACTTGATTACCACAAAATATTTGATGCCACCACAGACTAATTTGTGACGTCATACAGACAGGCAAAGAAATCAATTTTCTTTTGTTATTTTACTTGGCCTTCGTTCTTCTATAAAATACTACTACGTTTAATAAATAGACTCTTAGAAATTATTGTCATTTTTTATTGATAACACACCTGAGCAATCGTCAGTATCACCAATTTATCTCCCCTAGAAAGAAGAAACGAATGAAATTGTATTTTTTTTTTCAGGGTATTTGCCATAGGTATCGGTGCTACCTCGCTCCTGACATTATTTACTCCACCGCTTGCGCATACGAGCACTGCGCTACTAATCGCTGTCAGAGTTATCGAGGGACTTTTCGAAGTGAGTCCGATTCAAATACCTTGTGATTTTAAAAGAGATTAAGGAGGGATGAAGTGTTATAATGTTAATCCTACTAAACACGCAAAAACTATTGAATGGATTTAGATGAAACGAAACTTTACAATAATATAGCTACACATAGGCTACAACTTATAAAGATACTATTTGCCCGCGGTTATTGTACCGCGGGAAGCACCGCGGGGTTCAGCTAGTGTAATAATAGTATGAAGGTAATATAATTTGATGAGTCTCTTTCCTTGTGTTGATGCATTAACAATAAATTGATGTGGTGTCGTATGAGCCGTCTGAGGGTACTTCTGAGAGCAGAAAACTTGACACAAATCCTATTTCAAACCGTCTGGTCAGTCGACACAATCTCCTTTCTTAAGAGAGGCTAGTAATGCTAATCTGTATCTGTAAAGGGTGTGACGTATCCATGTATCCACGCGCTTTGGTCCCGCTGGGCCCCAAGCTCGGAGCGCGCTCGTCTGGCCACGTTCGCGTTCAGCGGCAGCTACGCCGGGACCGTCGTATCCATGCCAGTCTGCTCCCTACTTGCGCATTATACCGGCTGGCCTGGAATATTCTACGTCTTTGGTAAATATATTATAACACTGTTTTATATTGACTGCACGGTTGGCCGAGTGGTGTCAGCGGTCGCCATGCCGCTTGCTATTGCGCCAAGTGTCGTGGGTTCAAATCCCACGCGGTACCTACAACACTTTGTGTGATCCACGAATTGTTGTCCCGAGTCTGGATGTTCTTTGTGTCCGTTTCATGTATGTTTGTAAAGTCCCCCACGACACAGGATGTTTATTCCTAATGTGGGAGTTGTCTTTTTAAAAAAAAAAAAAAAAGAAAAAAAAAAAAAAAAAAAAATATTCAACTTACGAAACTAAATTTTTAAGTAAATTTAATAGGTTAGTGACCCTGACTAGTAATCTGATGGTCGAGGGTTTCGATCCCAATGAGGACAAATAACAATTGTCACTTTGTCTGGGTATATTTTTCTATAAGTTATGTATAGAAGAAATATTTATTAGCAGTCTGAATACCGCAGCACTCGATCTTCATAACTTGGAATCGGACTATCGTGTGTGAGGTTAAAATAACCACTAGCAACATCAAGTCATAAAGGGGTTAGTAATTTGTACTTTTCAATTAGGTACGTAAAATTTTAACAAAAAAATCCGATTTCAAGAACGAAATTGAGATTGGACCACACGGCATTAGCTTGTAAATAAAAAAAGAATCATCAAAATCGGTTCACCCAGTCGAAAGTTCTGAGAGAACAAACATAAACCAAAAAAAACAGTCGAATTGAGAACCTCTTCCTTTTTTGAAGCGGGTTCGTATTCAAGACATTTTGTATTTGAGCCATAGTGTACATGAAATTAACGATAACAATACTTTAATTGCATACTAACATGAATGCTTGGCTCAAGTTCAGCATAGGAACATGAAATCGAATATCATAACACACACACACAACTTGATCAGACAGCCACACGGTCAGACACAGGTTACCCATGCCTGAAAAAAAACGAAAAAAAATGTTGAGATATAAGACAATCTCTTTGGCACTGTAACAGTTGTTGTCCAGTTAAACAGTTAATATTGACGTCGTCTGTAAATTTTCATACCGACTGTTACACGTTCACAATATTCCGCTAATGTGACAATGACATTGGTCAACACGTATGTCACGCATACATATACATTATACATACATGTATTGTTATGATCTGCACGAGACATGTCCTACACCAATTATGTATACTATAATAAATAAATATTTCTTACATCTTACACACAACGCCATCTAGTCCCAAGCTAAATAGAGCTTGTGTTATGGGTACAAGACAACTGATATAAATACATGTATACTTTTTTTTGTAAATACATACATATTATACATAGAAAACACCCAAACTCCGAAATAAATATTTTTAGATCATACAAACATTTGTTTCGACCCGGGAATCGAACCCGAGACCTCAAGAACAGCAGTCGCATACGCTACCACTGCGCCACTGAGGCAGTCAAACATGATATACATGATGAGATAGAAAATCAGTCTTAGAGCCCCCCCAGGCTACTGACTTTTTATTCGACCAATAGTTTTATTAATCAGTATAAATATATATGGGAGTGCGTACTTTATAACGATTCGGTATCAGCCTACAAATAAGACAAAATCCAACCCGATCAAACTATAGCTATCGGCCGATTAATAAGTTTGTAGTTTGCGGGGGCTCTCAAGCGCCAAAGAAGAACACTTTGTTGTTACACAAACGTAAAGTTTCAAAAACAAATAATGCAATTTTTAAACCATATGAAACAATATTGAAACGAAACATATTTATATTAAGTTTTAATATTAACTCTAAAGTAAATTTCTATTGTTGCTATTGCTGAAAGGTTGAAGTAATTTTTTGACTCACGCGAAAAAGTAAATATTTTGGATATTTAACACACAACGCCATCTAGTTCCACGCTAAGCAGATCTTGTATTATGGGTACAAGACAACTGATATAAATAATATATAAAGGTCATACAAACATTTGGTCCGACCCGGGAATCGAACCCGACACCTCAAACACAGTAGTTGCATACGCTACCACTGCGCCACCGAGGCAGTCAAGTAAAATAGGAGCGACGTTTTTCTGCGAATTGCAGGCCTACATTTTATGAAACCAAAAAATATAGTTCTTGGTGTTCATAACTTCTTTATAACATGTTACAAAAATATCTTCAGATCTAATAAAGAAATATTGATTCCAGGTATAATGGGACTTGTGTGGACGACAATATGGTGGCTGGTTGTGAAGGAATCGCCTGAAAAAGACCCCCACATATCTGCTGCAGAACTCAAGTATATTCAGGTAAATAATGTATTATTTATAGCATATATTATACACACGCCTATATTGTTGGAAGAAATAAGTAGAGGTATATAAGAAAACCAATGTTTTGCTGCCCTTAATTGTTATCATACTAACACGAAAACGGGGAAGCCAATAGGAATTAGATGGGAAAATTGATAAATCAAAGGGATAAAATGTTCAATGGAAAAACAATGATAAGAAATAAACTTGTATTATAGAGGTCTGCACCGCGTAAAATTCGAAGCTCGGCCGTATTGTAGTGAACTTAACGCCGACACACACCTAATTTGAGAAAAAAGAAAAGAGTACCGGTATTATGTAACTCGTTTACTAAATAAAAATAGGTAAAAAAACTTTTTAAGTTAAACGGTTTTATGTTAAAAAAAATGTACTAAAAACCAAAAAAATAATAAAATAGATACAGTCGTGGGAATTATAAACATATGCATAGACTAGACTAAAATAAAACCGTGGGGCACGTCAATTGTCTACAAATTATCGACTTAATGTGCGATAGAAGAATCGTTTAATTCGTCGTTAGGCAGTTGGCCCGCAGACGGTGAGGAAATTACTTACTATTTTGTTGCTCATGGAAATTCCAATAGTTATACACTCCATGTTAACCCCACGGTTTTATTTTAGTCTAGTCTATGCATATGTTTATAATTCCCACGACTGTATCTATTTTATTATTTTTTTGGTTTTTAGTACATTTTTTTAACATAAAACCGTTTAACTTAAAAAGGTTTTTTACTTATTTTTATTTTCTAGTTTTTAGTTTTTATTTCGCATTCTGTTTAATTCATTTAGTGCTTCATTATTGCAAGGTTTCTTGCCCGTTAGTTTATTGCAGTCCAACTCCTCTATACGTAGTCCCTGCAAAGATCTTTCATTTGATACCCATATTGATGGGATTGATAAAACCTACGTTATCCGCCATTTTGTAGCGACCGCCATCTTGGATTTCAATTTTTTATAGTATATTGTATTCTGCTTGTTGAGCCCTTTCATTTGATACCCATATTGATGGGATTGATAAAACCTACGTTATCCGCAATTTTGTAGCGGCCGCCATCTTGGATTTCAATTTTTTATAGTATATTGTATTCTGCTTGTTGAGCCCTTTCATTTGATACCCATATTGATGGGATTGATAAAACCTACGTTATCCGCCATTTTGTAGCGGCCGCCATCTTGGATTTCAATTTTTTATAGTATATTGTATTCTGCTTGTTTAGCCCTTTCATTTGATACCCATATTGATGGGATTAATAAAACATAAATTATCCGCCATTTTGTACCGGCGGCCATCTTGAATTTATAATGATAATGAATAAACATAATTGTATTGTCACCAAAATCCAAAGTGTATACAAAATTTCAGATTAATCGGTTGACAGGAAGAGGGTGAAATTTGAATTACTAAATTTGACCCAAGAAAGAATAAAACAAACGGGGTGAGCTAAATAAAACCGTTTAAAAAAACATATTTTGCCAATCGTAATTTTTGGATAACCGGATGCTAGCCAACAGGAATTAGTTGGGAAAATTGTGACTTCAAAATGAAAGGAAAAATCTTTAATAAAGAGGACTGATAACAGTCGTTCCGCGTAAAAATCTAAGTTATCGTAGGAGACATCAAAACTGACACCAACCTAATTTGAAAAAAATAAGGAAAAACGTGCCTGTTTAATGTAACGGTTTCATATATACACTCTTTTGCAAAAAAAACGGGCACTTAAGCAAATAACTATTTTATAGTTACTATTAGTTTGTTTGACAATTTTAGGTATTGTTATCCTCAGAATTTCATAAATTAATTAGGAAGGAATAGGTATCATCAGTTTTATCATAACATTTTGATTAAATTATTGAGAAATAATGTTTAAGCTCAAAACACTATTATTGTACCTGCTCGCTAAATAAAAATGAAACGCGTTAATTTCTTTGTTTTTCTGGAATACATTAAAAGCAGATAAAAGTTTAGTATTGAGTGTGACCCCCTATTGCTGAAATCACGGCTTGCATTCGTCTGGGCATGCTAGCGAGTATATCTGTTATGGTTTCTTGGAGAATACGTTCCCACTCCGCGGTAATCACATTCTTTAGCTCTCTGATGGTCTGCGGAGCCGGCTGCACTGATCTCACTCGTCGCTTCAGAACGTCCCAGACATGCTCTATGGGATTGAGGTCCGGACTTCTAGCTGGCCAGTCCAAACGACGAATTCCGACTTCTAGCATATACGCTTCCACATCGCCAGACCGGGAGCGTTGTCGTCCATAAAAAATGAGTTTTCGCCAAGAGCGGTTAAAGCGGGTTGTGCATAAGGAATTAGAACTTCCGTTATGTATCGGTGTCCAGTCAGTGTACCGTTTTCGATGACGACTAACTCCGTACGATCCATGGAATTTATTCCTGCCCAAAACAAAACAGAGCCCCCTCCATAAGGTGTGATTTCTTCAAAACATGCCTCTGCAAAGCGTTCTCCTCGTCTACGTAGCACTCGCCGACGTCGGTCTTCACCATGCAGAGATAGGATATCTCTGCATGGCTTCATCGGAGAACAATATCCTATCCCAGTCTTCATGAGTCCATGACACACAATTTCAAGCGAAGTTAAGCCTGGCAACTCGATCTCCACGGAGTAATTTAGGGCCGCGTGCCGGACGATGACTGTGTATATTAGCAGCGAGAAGCCTCCTCCTGACCGTCCATAGACTAATTTGCACATTTCTTACTTCTTCGAGGCTGTTCTTGAGGTCCACATAAGAAGATTTGCGATTTCTCAACGCTTGACTAACTAGAAAACGATCATCCCGTGGTTCGGTACATGTCTTTCTGCCAGAACCAGGCCTTCTCTTGACGGAACCGGTCTCTTGATAGCGCTGCCAGGTCCTTTGAACTGTCGACCGACTCACATTTAGCCTCTGAGCCACGAAGCATTGACTGCAACCTTCTTCAAGCAGCGCAATAATTTTGCTCGCTTTTATCACTTTATCTACCATTTTCGAGATTGCTAAACAGCAATAACAATACTTTTAAATGTCAAGGACATCAGATAATTTAATAAAAATTTACAAAAAGTTAATTAGAGTCAATATTAACTATAGGGAATTCGCGCCACAAAATGTAGTTAAAAGTTGTGTTCTTTGAAAACCAGGCTCAGTCAAAAATTTGAATTTGGAATGTACTCTTATAAACATTATGGCACTTTTATAACTGGCCAGTAACATGTTCAAATGATTAAAACCTTTTTGGTATTTTATTTTTTTCAGCCAGGAAGAAAATCGAAACCGCCCGTTTTTTTTGCAAATGAGTGTATTATGTTTCAATTAATAAAACTACGAGTATATGGAATCCTGTGATCAATTAATTATTGTGATATGAATTCCAGGATTCCCGCGGCACGCAAGCTGTGGAAGGTGGAAAGATCCGGCACCCCTGGAAGGCCATGCTTACCTCTGGGCCGGTGTGGGCCATTGTTATGGCCCACTTTAGCGAGAACTGGGGCTTCTATACATTACTCACTCTCCTGCCTACGTTCATGAAAGGTGATGTTTATAAGCTACTTCTAATTTATATTAAATGAAATATTCATGATTAAAATAAATAATTTACTATTCATAATAAATATAAAATAAACATAATACTTTATGCTGTTGTTAAAAAGCCCATTAAGTAAATATTTTGTGGTTTAAAAACAAACTAATTTAACTTGATTGAAACTCAGTATTACTATTTTTTTATTCTCAAGTCAAATGAATATAAACACAAGCACTCAGTAAATACTAAAATGGTAGTAATGGTAGTTTTTATTTCTACTAATTTATTTTTAGATGTTTTTAAATTTGAAACATCTCAAACTGGTTGGCTGTCTGCTACACCCTACCTGGCTATGGCTATAGTACTGCAAGTTGCTGGACATATTGCAGACTGGATATTGAGGAGAGGCCTCATGTCTAGAACGAACATTAGAAAACTGTTCAACTGCGGCGCCTTCTTGTCACAGGTAATCTAAAAATTGACAGTTTTTGGATCTGATTTTATAATTGGAATGTACATTTTAAAGTAGATTTTTGTGTAATTGTAATTATTCCGCATATGCAACAAGGCAATATATTATTTCTAATGTACAGTAGTAGTAAAGTGTTTACTTAGTCTGGTAACATTTTTATATAAAAGTATTAGAAATGTCAAAAGTTGAGTTGACAAGGTCACGTTCTTGTATTATAGAATACCGGTGTTAATCAATTGTAATAATAGTCCATAGGAAAGTGACTCTATAATTTATTACTCATATTGTATACCAAGCTAAGAAAAGAAACAGCTCTCAATGTAAACCCTATTGTAAGGGACATAAAGTTCAATTTGTAAAATAATATTATAAAACATTTCAGACGATATTCATGGTAGCCGCGGCATACGCTACATCAGTGACCGGCTGTGTGGTGTTCCTCACCATAGCGGTTGGACTGGGCGGGTTCGCGTGGTCTGGTTTCAGGTAATCTTCTTAATATATAAAATATTGCGGTACGTGTGTTTGTCACATAACTCCTCCTACACGGCTCGACCAATTAGGTTGAAATTTTGCACACAGTAGGTGGCGCTACTGTCGGTATGTCACCATGAGCTAATAACTAAACATAACATTCATTAATTCTACAGCGGTACGAAGTTCGCCAGGACTGGTAGTAATAATAATAAATCCTTACTCCCTTACTAATATTACTGCTACTATATTCCGCGATAACCGACATACACATACATTCTTCATTACATTAAATTTTGACCAAACCATCTGGTCAAAACCTTCGGCCTAAGGAGAAACCTAAATCTCGTTTATTCACTGAGCGACTGGTATCGGACGTCCGTAATCCTGAGGGTGAACAGAATTCGAAGATTGAATTGTTGTCAGTATATTTGAGGGCACTGACTGCCCAATAACAATTGCCATAGATGTTCATGACAACCGGGACTGACAGCTTAACGTGGTCTCCAAGCCACGAGCCGAAAATGACGTAATTTTCCCGACACGTGCCTCGGAGAGCACGTTAATACACTGTTGCTATTAAGAATTTTTTGTAAGAAAAACCCATTAGCAGTGCGACATGCGAATCGAAGCCGAGATCGACAGTCGCTTATGCTAACGTCTAGCTAAACCAACGATACCAAATAAAAGTTGTAAAAGAAATTAATGTATAATTTCAGTGTGAATCATTTGGACATCGCGCCACCACACGCCAGCGTTCTCATGGGCCTATCCAACACCGTGGCAACACTGCCCGGCATCATAAGCCCTACTCTCTCCAGCGCGATTGTGACTGACCAGGTTAGTCTTAATGGTCATTATAAATTCAATACACTGGTGTTGAAATTTAATCGTAACATAGTTCTCTCTCTCTCTCTCTCTCTCTTCTCTCTTTCTCTATCTCTATCTCTCTCTTCTCTCTCCCTCTTTCTCTATCTCTATCTCTCTTTCTCTCTCCGCTCTCTCTCTCTCTATAATCGAGTGGCGTACGATTGGAGAGGCCTATGTTCAGCAGTTGACTGCGATACACTGATGATGATTTGTTATGTGTGATTGTTCTATAGTCGTCTGCCCGTTTAATATACATAGTGTACAGCAGTATATTGTCTACTCTAATGTCTGCTTTATCTATATATCTTATATATTAAAACATCAGCATAAAAGCGAACAATTAGTTCTTTTTAAGCACGTTAAACTACATTATCAAGGATATGTTTAACACATTTAAAAATTAAACGAATACAGCTATATTTAACCGTATTCAACGACAATTCACTAACTGTCAGTTCCAATGACTTACTTAAAAGGTTCGTTAACGTTACACTAGTCAAAGAAACTTTATTTTTACTACATTTGCCAATCTCCTTGATACTTCCTACATTGATACATAAATTATTATTATTTTTTTTACAATTTCAGTCAGCGGAACAATGGCGGATAGTATTCTTTATGTCAAGCGCCATATACCTAATTGGCGCGATAATCTACGGAATATTCTGTTCAGCGGAACTCCAACCCTGGGTCGTGGAAATTGAATCGGACGCGAGTTTCGATACAGATGGCGCTTCAGTCACCACCGCTAGAGGATACGATAACAAAGGCATGGATCAGAACTCGGAAATGTAATAGCTAATTAATTTAATTTGTATTGGACCTGATAAATAAGCGATTCTATCTGTAATCTTTAGATTTAAGCTTTTTTTTTGTGTAAGCGTTGTGATTGTATTGATGAGGAAGCAAACAAACTGAATTGAAAAAAAAACCTTTTTTTTCAAAATTTTGAAACTTTATCGGTGTGGATGTTTTCTGTATTTCAGTACAGCAGTTTCAACAGTATACAAGCTTTGATTATAGTAAAGATAAAGAATTACAAATTCTGCGTCTTTATTGTTACTTTCTTTCTTATGTGTGTATTAGAAGAGAAATAACAAAATAACGAATGATATTTAACCTATTCAGCTGTTATAAGTAGCAAAGAATGTGAAATATCATTTTTATTTATATATGATAGTAAGACTCATAAATGACTTTTCTATCTATGAATTACATTTAAATGTTACTACAGAAAGGACACATTTTTTCAGTTTTTGTCAGAAGGAGGGTACTGTTTTTAAGCGTACAAACAATACTTTGTTAGGGATACCTAACTATCTACTAAAACCACGTTTGTCAGTATTTAGTTTGATTTATTTGAATATACAAGTAGTCATTCGAATTTTATATTGGTATTCTGATGCTTGTTATTCTCTTCTCAGTTCATTACTTTTGAGCAGTCGGGTTTTTTGTTTTTTAAGATTTTTTATGGAATGCCATTGCTATATGGACACCCAGATGGCAACACTAGAGGCGTCACAAGTGCGTTGCCGACCTTTGTGGTATGGGGGGATGGGTTGGGGTATGGGCTTCTGGTATCCTCACTAACTCGGTGAAACACAGCGCAAGCGTAGTTTCACACCGGTTTTCTGTGAGACGGTATCACTCCGGTCGAGCCGGCACATTCATGTCGAAGCGTGGCTCTCCCACGGTAAAACATTTTTACATTCCTTCTCACATAATTCACTTCACTTCACTAAGATTTAAACATATATTTGTAAAAATATGTAATCGTATTTCTCAACATATCACAGTGGCACAAGTGTCTTAAAGACCAAAATACTACAGAAATATATTGCCTAAATTACAGGATAAAAGTTATTATTAACTTTTGCAGAAATCGTTAATCTTTAGAATCGTTGCGATTTAAAACCGAATGCAACGGAAAAGACGACAGGTACGAGACACAAATACAAAAAGTCGCCTGTAATTAGTGAGCCAGAGCGAGAGAGCATATGCCGGTCTCATTCTTTTGTCGATTTACTGAAGTTTCACTTCTACCGTGTCTGAATCGCTCACACACCATTTTTTTATTAGGTAACTTTAAGTTGTACTCGTATATATACATACATCGTTGTACACATACATTTGTGTAATGTGTTCTTTATTATAAGCATAGAATAGATTATTAGTCGTTTGAGTGAAATTAAATAATATGTTCATGCAAAACATCGATGTCATAGCTCTTTGTTGCCTGAAGTGGTACGTAAAATGCCACTAGTAGAGTTGACTGTTGACTTCTAAACCAGTGATTATGGTGTAACTAACTAGAACTCCGTTATCGTCGGATATCCGAAACAAAAATTTATCCGTAACTGTAAAAGTATCCGCTAAAAAGTTTCGGATACATTCTCGGTGATACTGGTTATAATTGTATTATTGTTCCAGTATTTATTAAATCCGTAATTGAAATCCGAAATATTTTTATATCCGGTAATATTTAAGAATTCTTTGACATTGTTACACATTCAAAACCGTAATCAAAGATTTTATACATTCCTTTACGTAGCTAACTTTTTAAAATTAATTATTGCTTTTAAACTGCCAAGTTCATAGATTAACCTTATATAACAACACACTTGACAGTTATTTTAATTAAACGATGTTATTATTTTTATATTTTAGTCCAAAATAAGGAATTTTCAATAATATAAAAAGCAATAATTTGACACATTGAGTATTAGTAAATAAATAGTATGCAGATTTAATGACTGAAGCATGGCAACATTGACAATTTTTCCATCGTTCTGAGCTCTTGCCGCTCTGTGAGCAAACATAATATGAATGTCTCATTAAATTATATAAAATAGATCTGTCTCTATGTATTAAGTAAATGTGATAATGTTTATTTTTAGATACAGCAACGTGTAAAGAAATTATTGTTTTGTATTAACATTTTATGTGTGAGACGTGATACTTTTTTTGTTCTGTATTTAGAGTGTGTTTAATAATTTGTACTAATTTTTTTATAAAGTATACACAAAATAGGTCTCGTATGAGAATTACTCTGTGATTGATATAGATTCCATTTTAGACTGAAAACTGAAGTGTAACGCGCTTTTTGCATTGTTTTATTTGATTTTCTGAATTTTATGAATAATAGAATATAATTCTTTATCTACTTTAGGAGCGTGAGAGATTTTTTATATTTAATATTTCACATATTTAGTTTTGTATTTAAATTATACTGGTATAACATAAAATACTAATATGTTATAAAATCAGCGCCATCTGTTAAGCAGTAGATAGTATAAAATGGCCATCAAAATAAGCATTGAAAACTAACAAACCTTATTATTTTGGTATCTAATGCCGTATAAGAATCCGTCCGTTCAGATATTTTACATTAGCAAATACACTAACCTTTGCAAAGTCGTGCATAGAAATAAGTTTTCAGAGTTTCATCTATTTATGATACAATTGGGTCGTAGCAAAGTGTGAAAACACACTTTTTCTTTCGGCACAAAATTTTGAAAGTATTATTTAATAAACTACATAGTTATACTTACCGATTTTAGTGTTGGAATATTTTCTTGAAAAAAAAGCAATAGAAAATTAGTTACGTCGGTGTCAGAACTACAACATGTCGGAAATATCTGCGAACCTGGCGTAATGACGTCATGCAAACGACAATAGAAAAAAATCGAAATGTAGGAAAAAATACAAGATGTAAAATAAAAAATATTTTATTTATATGTATCTATTTTTTTTTACACTTTTATACAACTTTTAATCAATATACACTTTATAGAGTAAAAAGAAACAAACTACACAGAAAAAGTAAAGAGCAGGAGAACATTTGCCTCTATCGCTGTTTCTGATAAATATTGTAATGTTTTCACTTCACGTTTTATTTTCATTATCATCGTTTGAAATAAGCCAGTTGCTTTACACGCCCTTGTTGTTGCTTGTTCAACCGGTATAATGAAAGAGCCGTCTCTTTTTTTATTTATTATGGATTACTTTGAGCACTAAATTCTGTAAATCCTACCTGTCTTAGAATACAAATACTAAATAAAAATAAAATAAATAAATACATATTTCGGACATCTAACACACAACGCCATCTAGTCCCAAACTAAGCAGAACTTGTGTTATGGGTACTAGAAAACTAATATGAATACATATATACTTTTTTTTTTGTAAACACATACATATGATACATAGAAAACACCCAGACTCCGAAACAAATATTTGTAGATCACACAAACATTTGGTCCGACCCAGGATTTGAACCCGAGACCTCAAGCACAGCAGTAGCATTCACTACCACTGCGCCACCGAGGCAGTAAATGAGTAGTTTATTAATATTACACTGAACAGAAAAACAATAAACAAGAATGATATTAGGAAAGCAAGAATAATACACTTGCGTCGACGCATGCGTTGACAACGGATAGGCGAAGGCGGGGCGATGCGTGGGGAAGCGAGAGGTGAAGCGCATTCCAGCCGGGTGCACAGATATTTCCGACGAGTTGTACACATTTCTTTCTATATATTTGTTTTGTTCTTTGACTGCACGAAAAAAATAGTAATATTGTATCATTATGAATGGTTTTTTCTAACGAAATTGCTCATTTTTCAATTTAATTCTTGTGCGTTTACCACGCCCCTGCTCTTCTCGCGTTTGCTTTCACAAAATATATCGCAGTTACGTTCTAAAGCAATTTTCAAACGAATAGAGTATAATTTATAAAAAGGTTTAGAAATTAAAACGTGCCAACCGAATTTAAATTTTGTGTTTGTAGGTGTAAGACATTGTTTGCTTAATGTGTAAAATTGTATATAATGTATCTCGCTTTGAATGTTACTGTATTTTGTATATACTGGAGATATTGTTTTGTATATTGTACCGTGAGATGTATTAAAATGTGAATATTTTAACTGTATTTTATTTTACCTGCATTTTTTAAAGGTTCTGTTTTAAGAAAATGAGAAAATGAGACAGCACCATGTGTGTTTCACAAATGGTTATTCTGAGTCAGGATGTTTTTTTGTGTCCGTTGCATGTATATATCTAATATATAAAATTCTCGTGTCACGGGGTGCGTAATCGAACTACTCCGAAACGGCTTGACCGATTTTGATGAAATTTTTTGTGCTTATCCGGTATCTATGAGAATCGGCCAACATCTATTTTTCATCCCCCTAAATGTTAGGGGTAGTCCACCCCTAAATTTTTTATTTTATTTTTTAGACAAAATTTTTAATTTCTATTTTTTTATGATACAGCATTAGTAAATACATACAACCCTAAATTTTCAACCCTCTAAGATCAACCCCTATTTTTCCATCGCGATTTTTATTGACCCACCTCTACAACATATATTCCCTTTTATGGCAAAGCAACGTTTGCCGGGACAGCTAGTATATATATATATATATAAAGTCCCCGCGACATTGGGTAAATACACATAATGATTTTAAATAGACGAAGTACTTTTACTAATTACTGATAGTTTAAGAACTAAACTGTACATTCTAATAAGATTATGACTAACACTGCAGCCGCATCCTGTAAAATGTTAAATTTTCAAACAAACAATTAAAATTATTTAAAAGAAATAAAGCTCGACTGCGTCAATATATGCCATCTTTATTAAATTCGGTTTTTTTGTATTAAGTATTTTAATGTACCCAGTGTCACTCACATAAAAATACGACAAGCCGTTTAAGCTCCAAGGCGGGCCAAAGAAATAAACAGACATACACTCGAAAAACATAACCCTCCTTCTTTCGCAGTCGGGTAAAATGTACCTAGATAATATTATTTTTACTTATAATGCAATTCTATAAAGTTGGCTGTTATAATTGCTGCTGCTAACAGTCCAATGCTGGACATGACATTTGGTTGCGTTAAAAAAATTTGCTTACAAATCCACATATGCATTCATAAATGCCATTCAACGGAACAAACGGATACTTTAAGATTGTTTATTTTTAATTATTAATACACGTGTTCTACCTCTATAAACAATAGAATTGAATACGTACTTTGTAGATATATTAAACAAAATTATTTAAATATACATATTCCTTATAGATTGCCTTAAATTAAGAATATGTTAAAATAATAATGTAAAAGGATCGGAACTCCTAAACAACATTAACGCCATCTGTAAGCAAGTAGAAGAAATGAAAGTAACTCAATTTTAAAAAACGTTACTATGAAAAATACTTTTATCTAGAAATTTAACAAAAGTTACTTGAAAGTTAATTTGTTAAAGTTTTTACAATAAATACTATACTTTTTAAGATTTTTCAATATTATTTTAACTATTTACGGAAGCTTCAAAGTAATAAAAATAAAAATCGGATTTAACATCAACTGTAGGTACAACATTTATTTAAAGTATTGAATTAATTTCTTAAATTTAATTCTTTAAAATCTTTAAATTATTTGATGATTATACCATTTCAGAAGTACATATTTTAATCGAATTTAAAATTTGAAATTCCGCAACGATGCAACTTCAAATGTTACTCAGATTTGGCTTTTTAATTTAATTCATAATAAATATTTTAATTTTGTATATTAATATTTACTTTAAATACAATTTTATATACTATATATAATCACACTGGCGATAAGTCTATGAAAATATTTTTATTATAAATATAAGCTCAATACTATCTCAAGTTCGAGCCGAAATTACGTCACAACCGCCGGTCGCTGTTTGTCGGTAAAAGTATAAAGGGAGCCGCCACTTTGTTTCACCGCTCTTCGTCAATCATTCCGTTGAAGACGTTCAAACGATAAGTTGATTACTTGTGATTAATCATTTAAATCAAAATGGCTGATTCAGGACAGTGTATGACTAGGAAACTCCTTGACCTGATGCAGGAGACAGGGTACCCGTTAGTACAATATAATGGACAGAGGAGGTTCGGCCCGCCACCAAACTGGGTTGGTCCTACACCGCTTAAAGGATGCGAAGTTTTTATTGGAAAACTACCAAGAGAAATCTTCGAAGATGAACTGGTACCAATTTTTTCAAAAATGGGTAAAATATATGAAATGCGTCTGATGATGGATTTCTCCGGATCCAACAGAGGGTACGCGTTTGTTACGTACACAACGAGGGCCGATGCCTATAGGGCTGTGAAAGAACTGAATGGGTTTGAGATTAGACCACGACGACACATCGGAGTCGTTAAATCTGTTGACAACTGCCGTCTTTTCGTCGGCAATATTCCGAAAACGAAGACCAAAGAGGAAGTTCTAGAAGAGCTTTCAAAGCGTGTGGCGGGCATTGTCGACGTTATCCTCTACAAAAATTGTTACGATAAGCGTCTGAACAGAGGCTTCGCATTCGTGGAGTTTACTTCGCATCGGGCCGCAGCGATGGCGCGACGAGAGCTTGTACCTGGTTGTGTGAAGATCTGGGACCAAGAAGTTATGGTTGACTGGGCTGAACCTGAGCCCGATATAGACGATGAGCAGATGAATCATGTAAGGTTTTTTGTTAATTTAACTCGTTTGCGAATTTTGTTTTTGCGCAGCTCTTGCTAAATTCTGATTTTGCTATAGCAGTTTTACGATGTTTTGTTGCTGTTGCATATCTAATAAATATTATTCCCGTGTCACGTGGTTTCTCACGAACTCGCGATCAAACCGATTTTGAATTGTTTTTTGTGTTAATAGATTTGCTATTGGTATTGCTTGAAATATAGGTAATAATTTACATCGCTCTTCGACCTATAGGAGCCAAGCGTGATTAAAAAGTGACGCAGGCGCAGTTGCGTGGGTCAACTAGTTTGTACATTAAACAAAATAATCTGATTTTTATACAAAGCACAGGTGTACAATATTTGTTTATATTATATACGATCTCGTAAACATTTATTCGCGCTATGGGAGTAGACAGTTGATAATCGAATATCACCTGCATCTTTGCAGGTAAAGGTGCTCTATGTAAGGAACTTTCAAATTAAGACTACACCAGAAACTATCCAGGCTGTCTTTGAAGCTGCAATCAATACGCAAGTCGAAAGAGTTAAAAAAATCTATGACTATGCCTTCATCCACTTTTATCAAAGACAGCATGCTGAAATGGCAATGTTCAAACTGCAAAATACTGAAATAGATGGGAGTATTGTTGAAATCAGATGGGCCAAACCAGTTGTTCGTGAAATATACAGGATACAGAAAATGAACAGGGGCAATGCTAAGTTCAACAACAGCTTTAACTTGTCCCAAACATTATTGCTGTATAAACAACAATTGGAGAAGAATGAATATATCGGGTCTGTCAAAGATGATGAAGGCATTGGTTCGCCCTGTGCAGATGAGTCTACATGTGGGTCTCCATCTAACGGATGTTCTCCCAGCTATGCAAACAGTGCCAAGGAACAGTATTCATTGGCTCCAGCTAAGCTCGACTCAATGTGTAAAAGGTAAAAAAAAACTACCCTCCAATAATTATAAAACGTAATGTAAATTATTGTGCACATTTACTTTGTGGTGTATTATGTAATAAACTTTGTAATTTTGTATAGAGTAAAATCATTTTATTATGTTCAATTAACATGTTTTCAGGTACATGTGGGCTCCACCGGTATATAGCTACCAAAAATATACAGATGTCACAGGCACAGAAGTATGGGTAGGAAGAGTGGAACTACCTCATGTTGGCGCCCCTCTGTTAAATGTCCCTCGTCACCTGGGGCCTCTAACAACACGACCTTGTATATCTATGCAGCAGGCGCATGTGGAAGCTGCTGAGTATGCATTGCAAATCATAAAGGTACATTCTTATAAAACATTTCGTGTCTTGCTTGCCTTTTTGTTAAACCCAATGATTCTTGCTCAAATTGTTTTTTCAACAGTACTAATACATGCCATGCGAATGACTGCCCATTGCGCAAATATAATTTGGTTAAATTGTATTTTGAAATTCCTTTTTTTTGTTACAGACGCTTAAAACGGAATTTATTCAGCAGTCCATGCCGCCACTGCCTCCGCCAGCACCTCTTCAGCCAGTTTACCCCACCATCTTGTCTCCGATGTCAAACTGTGTTAACATACCTTACGACTACATGAGTGCACAACAGATCTACCAGCAAAGGCAACCAGTCCTTTCATGTTCCATGCCCTTATGGCGAACAGTGTGATTCAGATCAATACTTCTAAATCTAGTTATGATTTTGGCTAATTTAGTTCTTATTTATTGTATAAATAAAGACTAAATTCCTTAACTATTTTGTACTTCTAAAGAAAGTCACATGGCTGACCAATTTTGGTAATTGGTTACCTACTTGATGAGTAACACTGATTGGCGGAAAAGAGCATTTTAGGTTAAGAGACTACAGTTTTGTTACTACTTTATTTTGACCAAGTTTATATTTTTGACTTTGTCAGATGTGCATAATGATAGGGATTTTTGCTGACACAATTTTGCTTGATTTGATTATATTGATCTTATTGATAATTTAAAAAAAATGTTAATGAGTGAGATATTGTTAAACATTTAAATTAAATTTAAATGTTTGCAATAACTTCAATATGTTTATTTCATTCAAACTTAACTTGTATGTTCAGATATGTGAGTTTACCAACTAAAGAATTTTTATTTTGACTTTTTAGGCCTATATTTACACATTGTAAAGCTGCCTACATTCAGTGCTTCCTTGTGCTTATATCTTAATATATTCAGAGAGAATGTGCTGAGACTAAGTTTACTTAGATGGTTCGTTTGTTACTTTTGGTTTCTTTTTTCAGGACAATAAATGTATTAAAATTAAATGTTATCGCATTTTATTGAATTAATATTCGCGAACTTGTGAAGGGCTGTATGCTCTTGGCTTGTTTTAGATTTTACCATCCCCAGTGACGTTAGTGGTATAGAATCGACCCGCTATTTTGACATCCAGCAAGTTCAACTACCTACATACTCCCGTATGTACAAATAATTAATGCACATTTCAAGCCTTGCGTCTGATTTAAAAAGATACATGATCAAGAATGGAACAGCCAAAAGCGATTAACATTTAAAATACCATGCACACAGAAACGTACCTACATTACGAATTTCGATTATTTAGCGACCTAATTTAGGAGAAAATATAGGGTATCCTAGTTATCAAACAAATCTTAACGCAAAGATCTAAAATAATTAAGCAATCCGACATATGTGATTATTTGGTTGCAATAATTATTTATTTACCCGATAATTATTATACTGTTGCGTCGGAACACAACCTCAACCGTAGTTCGACGGGAATACCATTTTTTTTATTTTTTTTCCTTGAATTAGGGAAGTCTCTTAGTCCAGAACATTAGTGAACCTCATCAATATTTAGGGACTTGGTTTCAAACCTCATTTGAAAGTATTCTTTGATAATACATACAATTATTTCTGATAATTATTACAGATGAACAATTTGTGAATGATTCTACAAATTGCCGTCTTATTTTTTTTGTTTTTTAACTTGTGCTTCACATCGAATTGAATGGTTGAGAATCATCGGTATTACGAAACTTGATCCCCATGTACTTACCATATAATTGCAGAATATTAACAAAAATATTAATGTTTTAATATAAACTTATCAAAAAAAATAAAAACATTTTTACTACTTATCATTACACGCACGCAGATGTAAGTGTTCCTATAATGTTGCTGCCGGTTGTCACGCACACATCTATAACAATAAAGCTAAAGAGTTCGTTTGTTCGAACGCGCTAATCTCGGGAACCGCAAGTCCGATTTGAAAAATTATTTCAGTGTTGGATAGTCCATTTATCGAGGAAGGCTATAGGCTAAATATCATCACGCTAATACTAAAAGTTTAAAGAATGTTTCAAAAGGGGGGTTAAATTTTCACGCTACGGGCAATTGAAGACGCGAACGAGGTTGCGTGGGTCAGCTAGTAAATAATAAACGGCTTCATGTTATTTGACAAGTAGGTTCCATCTGGCTTTATTTTGCAATCTGAGGCCGTCGTAATCATTTTCGTCCCGTCGTATTGCTTTTCGCTTTGCTTCTAATATATTCGAGCTTGAACAAACTACTGATGAACTTGAGAATTTTTATGCAGTGGTTTTGTTTTTATTAACTAAGGCTGTAAGTTTGAAGTTCAAAATAACTTAAAATTATATATTCTTTAATCACAGAAAAAAACACAGGACTGTTGTTCAAATTGAATTAAGGCCGTAGAAAACTACTTGGGTAATTACAATGAGGTATTAAAACACTGGTAATAATTTGAAGCAGCATTTAATCAATCAAAATAATGATATATCAAAAAAAAACAAAATAAAATCATCGTAACAAATCGGAGAAGTAGATATATTATTAATCTTTCGTAAACATTTCATAACGGTACACATGACTGACTAGGTACAGGTACTTTGATAGATTAGTGGAGGAAATGGTCGTTAAATAAATCTTGTCTAGAACTCATTTGGCAATTAACGAATTTATTTGCTTTCTTACTACTTACTTTTTAGTTATTACCCGACTACGGTGAAGCCTTAAAGAAGGGTTACAGTTTTGACGATCTATTTATACCTAGGTATATTTAAATTCAACTAATAAACCAATTTTAAGGAAAGAAGTCAATAGATTCATAATAATAGCCCGGGTAACATGGACATAAGTTTTTACTTAGGTAGTCGGGTAACAGATTAAAAATCTATAACAATTAGATTTTTAATCTGTTTTGTTTTAATAGAACAGTTTATTTTCATATTTAGATTTAAACAAGTAGTTAAAATTTCGATCAAAAGTAAAATGTTTATGTTATTGAGGTAAAAGTACATTCAATATAAAATATATATAATTACTTATATAGGTAGCTACATTACATTTGAATAAATAGCTATAAAATATCTATTGGTTTGTACAATTAATTTCATCACATTCGCAAATAGGCACACAAGGTGATTTGTCATTCTGCCTCAGAAAGCCGGATTTGCAAGCGCATCCAGTTTGGTAGGGTTCTTTAGAATCACATTTAAACTTTGCAACTAGAGAAAAGCAAGTTTCAGGCGGGCAGGTTCTCTTTTTATTTGTGTATTCTTCGTTCTGACCCTCACAGGTATTTGCAGGCGCTACAAAAATAATCAAAAATTTAAATAACAAAAAAACTGCCTTCAAAAACTGGACCAAATTGAAATGGGACCACACGGGAAGCACCAGCTTTAAAAAAAGAATCATCAAAATCGGTTAACGCAGTCGAAAGAATAAGTCGGTAAGAAATATAAAAAAAATATACAGACGAATTGAGAACCTCCTCCTTTTTGAAGTCTGTTAAAAATACAATAAATCTAGTTAAAGGAGGTAGGGATACAACTTATTGTTACAGCTTTACATTACTACGAAAGGAGTTTCATTTGCATTTTTATTTACTAAAATGAAATACTTATGTTGACTTCTTATAATTGGGCAATAAGATTTAGAAAAATTTGATGACAAAGTAAAGGGACATCCATTAAATGCGCGAGATATTTTTAGCGACTTTTCAACCCTTCCTACCCGGTGAGATGTCGTGAGATTTTGTTCAACTCCATCATCCATCACCTGATCTCATGTAATATTTTTCAAGATGTGTGTTTCTAGTGTAAATAAGTTGGATAAATTTAAAAAAATTTATTTAAGAATAGTTACGACCAGCATTTTTAAGATTGTCCAGAAAGAAGACTAGAACTTCAATGTGATATTTGCTGATACTAACAGCGACGCTGGACTAAAAAAGCCTAAACTTCTTATCTAGAAGCTATCAGCCAGTGAAAGTTCTACCTAAATCAGTCCAGGGTTCCAGAGATTAGCAGTACCTAACAGACAAAAATTTTAAAAATTGCTTCCTTGTTAGTACCGTATGTATTTTCATATGTATTTAGTTAAAAGCTGGTAATTTAAAATTACAAACAGACACTTTAATTTTAGTATACATTTTTCTCGATCGCATTCCCCCTTAACGCCTTACGTAGATAATGGACGCTCCCGAAGTAACCACAACAACTAGTACACTGTATCAACTAGTAGGTGTACTTTTGGCAATATTGTCAAGCTTTTAAAGATCTTTTAAAAACAGAAACATCTGAAAAAAACAATACATACGACATTTTTCCACTGGTATACAATGTCCTTTTTGATCCCTAGCGTACCCATTTTCACAATAGCAACGGCTATTACACATTTTATTCTTTATTGGGCAGTTCGTTTTATTTTGTTTGTGCAAAGTGGAGCATTCATTGTCGCATGCTGAGTCGCATGCGAAAAATTCGTTCTTCCCAGAGCATTGATCTGGAAAGTATGAAAATAATGTTTTCATTAATAAATTTAAGTGCACCAAAGATTTACAATATTCGGAGAAGTCTAACTGTAACTACTCTTTACTTACTATTGTTGCTTTCATAGCCTATTTATCAAGTAAAGCTATATTTGATAAATGGGCTAAATAGGCTAAAGAACATCACGACGCTACGACTAATAGCAGTTGAATATCAATTTCTTTTCCACGAGTATTATCTACTTGTACAAAATTAAATCTTTATTGAAATAAATACAATTCGAATACAAATGATAGCATAAAAACTTACTACATTGTGCTTCAGTTATGCAAGTTCCTAAAGGATTTTTGAAATATCCTTCTTTACAAACACATTTATGCTGACAATCTTCAACATCTTCCAAGCAAGAGTACCGAATATCACGATTCTCGCATGTTTTTTCTGGAGGACAGCTGGTCACGCAAAGTAATTCTTCGTTCAGCTGACAACGCGGCTGAACATGACCTGTAATTTAAAAATCATATCTTAATTCCTTAAACAATATTAGCTTCGTTCTGTGAGGTTAAATATTATCTATACTAATAAATAAAGTTGCAAGTGTCTGTTTGTAATTTAAAATTAACAGCCTTACACTAAATGTGTAGGTATGAAAATATAGTCCGAACCACACTTTATGGCGGTCTGAAGGTAGCTGCGCAAGCAGGTGTGCGCAGGTACAGTTAGTCAAAAATAATTAGATCAGTGGATATAATTATAAAATGAAATTTCTCAATATATTATGTACTTATTTTATAGCTATTATACTTTATATAAATATGAATAGTCCCTACTATTCTTAATCGATAATAAATAGAAGTATTATTTATAAGATGTTCGCGGCAAATAAAATATGATTTCAAATATTAATCTAATTTAATCATATTAACGTTTTTCTAGTCTGTCGGCGTAAGCGTTAAGTTTTTGTGAAAACCTGTTTATGGAAATGATTGACTTTGACTTAGAAGATTATACAGTTAGCGAGGCATTTAAATCGACACAGCAAATATTAAGTAGCCATCATAAGGTTTACGTAAAATATACAAAACTACAACAATCAATAATAAAACTATAGTCCGGCCGCTCAGAGAATGCGTTTCTGACACCTGTCAATTCGTCATGAGTAGTGATGCAAACATTAATATTATTTGGTAACATTATTTATAGCATTCATTATGAATAATTATTCATTTTAAATATATTTTATTATATTTCAAACATAATGTTAACAAAATTGTTGATGGATGAATTAAATTGAATCGTAATTTCTGAATGAAACGAAGGGAAAGAAAAGACCGCCAATTGTTATACATCCTTACATACTTTGTAACTCATTTTGTTATACTGTTTTTTTTTGTGTATATATAAATAAAAAATAAAATTATATATTATAAAATTAGAACGTTTTATTTAACAATATACCGACCGACAGATTACATTAACATTACAAAAATATTCAGTTACAATTGCCTCGTTATTTTGTCTCATCACTTGATATAACCTTGAAACAGCGCAGTTTAACGTCGTTAGACTTTAAAAAAATATAGACTTTGTTTTTATTAACTAAGACTGTAAGTTTAAAGTTCAAAATAACTTTTAATTATGTATTCTTTAATCACAGAAAATAACACAGAACTGTTGTTTAAAGTGAATTAAGGCCGTAGAAAACTACTTGGGTAATTACAATGAGGTATTAAAACACTGGTAATAATTTGAAGCAGCATTTAATCAATCAAAATAATGATATGTCAAAAAAAAACCAAAAGAAAATCACCGTAACAAATCCGAGAAGTAGATATATTATTAATCTTTCGTAAACATTTCATAACAGTACACATGACTGACTAGGTACATGTACTTTGATAGATTAGTGGAGGAAATGGTCGTTAAATAAATCTTGTCTAGAACAAATAAGATTTTTAATCTGTTTTGTTTTAATAGAACAGTTTATTTTCACATTTCGATTGAAACAAGTAGTTAAAATTTAGATCTAGAGTAAAATGTTTGTTATTGGGGTAAAAGTACATTCAATATAAAATATATATAATTACTTAAATAGGTAGCTACATTACATTTAAACAAATAGCTATTAAATATCTATTGGTTTGTACAATCCGCTGAGTGTTTCATTTCATCACATTCGCATATAGGCACACAAGGTGATTTGTCATTCTTCCTCCGAAAGCCGGATTTGCAAACGCATCCAGTTTGGTAGGGTTCTTTAGAATCACATTTAAACTTTGCAAATAGAGAAAAGCAAGTTTCAGGCGGGCAGGTTCTCTTTTTATTTGTGTATTCTTCGTTCTGACCCTTGCAGGTATTTGCAGGCGCTACAAAAATAATCATAAATTTTAATAACAAAAAAACAGACTTCAAAAACTGGACCAAATTGAAATGGGACCACACGGGAAGCACCAGCTTTAAAAAAAGAAAAATATATCAAAATCGGTTAACCCAGTCGAAAGTATAAGTCGGTAACAAATGTAAAAAAAAATACACAGACGAATTGAGACCCTCCTCCTTTTTGAAGTCTGTTAAAAATACAATAAATCTAGTTAAAGGAGCTAGGGATACACTTATTGTTACAGCTTTACATTACTACGAAAAGAGTTTCATTTGCATTTTTATTTACTAAAATGAAATACTTATGTTGACTTCTTATAATTGGGTAACCAGTTTTAGAAAAGTTCGTTGACAAAGTAAAGGGACATCCATTAAATGCACGAGATATTTTTAGCGATTTTTCAACCCTTCCTACCCGGTGAGATGTCGTGAGATTTTGCTCAACTCCATCATCCATCACCTGATCTCATGTAATATTTTTCAAGATGTGTGTTTCTAGTGTAAATAGTTGGATAAATTTAACTTTTTTTATTTAAGAATAGTTACGACCAGCATATTTAAGATTGTCCAGAAAGAAGTCTAGAATTTCAATGTGATATTTGCTGATACTAACAGCGACGCTAGACTAAAAGAGCCTAAACTTCTTATCTAGAAGCTATCAGCCAGTGAAAGTTCTGCCTAAATCAGTCCAGGGTTCCAGAGATTAGCAGTACCTAACAGACAAAAATTTAAAAAATTGCTTCCTTGTTAGTACCGTATGTATTTTCATATGTATTTAGTTAAAAGCTGGTAATTTAAAATTACAAACAGACACTTTAATTGTAGTATACATTTTTCTCGATCGCATTCCCCCTTAACGCCTTACGTAGATAATGGACGCTCCCGAAGTAACCACAACAACTAGTATACTGTATCAACTAGTAGGTACATGGCAAAGTACATGGTAGGTAATAGGCTAAAGAACATCACGACGCTACGACTAATAGGTGTTGAATTTCAATTTTTTATTTTAAATAATGGGCAAATTTATTCTATAAAATATGCATGCGACGTTCCACGAGTACTACCTACTTGTACAAAATTAAGTCTTCATTGAACTAAATACAATTCGAATACAAATGATAGCATACAAACTTACTACATTGTGCTTCAGTTATGCAAGTTCCTAAAGGATTTCTGAAATATCCTTCTTTACAAACACATTTATTCTGACAAGGTTCAAAAACTGCCAAGCAAAAGAACTGAATGTTACGATTCTCGCATGTTTTTTCTGGAGGACAGCTGGTCACGCAACGTGATTCTTCGTTCAGCTGACAACGCGGCTGGACATGACCTGTAATTTAAAAATCATATCTTAATTTCTTAAACAGGATTAGCTTAATTCTGGGAGGTAAAATATTATTTATAAATAAAATTCAAGTATCTGTTTGTAATTTTAAATTAACAGCTTTGCACTAAATGCGTAGAAATAAAGTATGAAAGTATAGTCCGAACCACCGAAACAAATAAAACTATTATCAACTCGAATGTGCATGGATAAGAATAAATGTAAATTTGTAATGTACGGACACATCTCACACAAACAACCATGATACGGAGTGTGTCGACCTCCTCCTGCACACCTGTACGTCCCGCTGACGCCTATAATTGTATCGAGTCCATCGACACGCACGATGTTATGTTCCGAGCCACGAGCCGCCATAAATTTGGTTCGGACTATATTTACGGAATACTACATATTTTTAATTTTTTTTTCTGTCTATATCTTTGTTCTAGCTAATCTCTGGAACGACTGGACCGATTTTACGGGATTATCACTGATAGATTAGCAGATGATATATGGAGTTTCCTTTTTAGACTAGCTTCGCCCCGTAGCTTTCCCCCACAACAACAAACGCGAGCACTGTGGGACGAACAGTTTTATGTAAGTATTATTATAACGGGAGTTGTGAAATAGTGTCTTTAAAAATAAGGATTTCGTAATTCTGTAACCGTTGTGAAATGTTTTAATTAGTCTTATCTTACTTCATGTAACATGTTTTTATAATACATTAAAACTAGCTGACCCGGCGAATTTCGTACCGCCCTATTTTTTTTCGTAATATTTTCCAAACTTTTGAAAAACTTGTTTTGGTGGTGGTCGTGGAATAAAAAAAATCCCATAAACTTTTGATTTTCTTCCATACAAACCTTGTCCTAACAATAACTAATAAATAGTAATAAAATAATAATATCTTATATTTATTAATTTCAAATTAATGGTACAGTTTACATATCACTTATGTATTTACAGATTGACTAATGGTTAAAACAATAGTTGTGATATACTGAACATTGATAGCTGTACTAGTATTAACTGTATCACAGCTATCAGCGCCTTCCAAGTGTGGTGATTTACAAACAGTAGTGATATTAATTCGAAAAAGGTAAAAAAAAAGCAGGAAAAAAGAACAAACAAATTCAACATTCACAAAAACAGAGAAACTATAACTAAATGAAGTGTTTGTGTATGTGTGAGTGTGCGTATAAATATTTCTTGAGATGTCGTGAGATTTTGCTCAACTCCATCATCCATCACCTGATCTCATGTAATATTTTTCAAGATGTGTGTTTCTAGTGTAAATAGTTGGATAAATTTAACTTTTTTTATTTAAGAATAGTTACGACCAGCATATTTAAGATTGTCCAGAAAGAAGTCTAGAATTTCAATGTGATATTTGCTGATACTAACAGCGACGCTAGACTAAAAGAGCCTAAACTTCTTATCTAGAAGCTATCAGCCAGTGAAAGTTCTGCCTAAATCAGTCCAGGGTTCCAGAGATTAGCAGTACCTAACAGACAAAAATTTAAAAAATTGCTTCCTTGTTAGTACCGTATGTATTTTCATATGTATTTAGTTAAAAGCTGGTAATTTAAAATTACAAACAGACACTTTAATTGTAGTATACATTTTTCTCGATCGCATTCCCCCTTAACGCCTTACGTAGATAATGGACGCTCCCGAAGTAACCACAACAACTAGTATACTGTATCAACTAGTAGGTACATGGCAAAGTACATGGTAGGTAATAGGCTAAAGAACATCACGACGCTACGACTAATAGGTGTTGAATTTCAATTTTTTATTTTAAATAATGGTCAAATTTATTCTATAAAATACGCATGCGACGTTCCCCCTTAACGCCTTACGTAGATAATGGACGCTCCCGAAGTAACCACAACAACTAGTATACTGTATCAACTAGTAGGTACATGGCAAAGTACATGGTAGGTAATAGGCTAAAGAACATCACGACGCTACGTCTAATAGGTGTTGAATTTCAATTTTTTATTTTAAATAATGGGCAAATTTATTCTATAAAATATGCATGCGACGTTCCACGAGTACTACCTACTTGTACAAAATTAAGTCTTCATTGAACTAAATACAATTCGAATACAAATGATAGCATACAAACTTACTACATTGTGCTTCAGTTATGCAAGTTCCTAAAGGATTTCTGAAATATCCTTCTTTACAAACACATTTATTCTGACAAGGTTCAAAAACTGCCAAGCAAGAGAACTTAATATTACGATTCTCGCATGTTTTTTCTGGAGGACAGCTGGTCACGCAACGTGATTCTTCGTTCAGCTGACAACGCGGCTGGACATGACCTGTAATTTAAAAATCATATCTTAATTTCTTAAACAGGATTAGCTTAATTCTGGGAGGTAAAATATTATTTATAAATAAAATTTAAGTATCTGTTTGTAATTTTAAATTAACAGCTTTGCACTAAATGCGTAGAAATAAAGTATGAAAGTATAGTCCGAACCACCGAAACAAATAAAACTATTATCAACTCGAATGTGCATGGATAAGAATAAATGTAAATTTGTAATGTACGGACACATCTCACACAAACAACCATGATACGGAGTGTGTCGACCTCCTCCTGCACACCTGTACGTCCCGCTGACGCCTATAATTGTATCGTGTCCATCGACACGCACGATGTTATGTTCCGAGCCACGAGCCGCCATAAATTTGGTTCGGACTATATTTACGGAATACTACATATTTTTAATTTTTTTTTCTGTCTATATCTTTGTTCTAGCTAATCTCTGGAACGACTGGACCGATTTTACGGGATTATCACTGATAGATTAGCAGATGATATATGGAGTTTCCTTTTTAGACTAGCTTCGCCCCGTAGCTTTCTCCCACAACAACAAACGCGTGCACTGTGGGACGAACAGTTTTATGTAAGTATTATTATAACGGGAGTTGTGAAATAGTGTCTTTAAAAATAAGGATTTCGTAATTCTGTAACCGTTGTGAAATGTTTTAATTAGTTTTATCTTACTTCATGTAACATGTTTTTATAATAATAATAATAATAATAATAATCTCTTTATTGTACACCATATTACTTAAAAAGGTAACACAAAACTAGGAAGTACAATTGGCGGTATAATACATTAAAACTAGCTGACCCGGCGAATTTCGTACCGCCCTATTTTTTTTCGTAATATTTTCCAAACTTTTGAAAAACTTGTTTTGGTGGTGGTCGTGGAATAAAAAAAATCCCATAAACTTTTGATTTTCTTCCATACAAACCTTGTCCTAACAATAACTAATAAATAGTAATAAAATAATAATACCTAATATTTATTAATTTCAAATTAATGGTACAGTTTACATATCACTTATGTATTTACAGATTGACTAATGGTTAAAACAATAGTTGTGATATACTGAACATTGATAGCTGTACTAGTATTAACTGTATGACAGCTATCAGCGCCTTCCAAGTGTGGTGATTTACAAACAGTAGTGATATTAATTCGAAAAAGGTAAAAAAAAGCAGGAAAAAAGAACAAACAAATTCAACATTCACAAAAACAGAGAAACTATAACTAAATGAAGTGTTTGTGTATGTGTGAGTGTGCGTATAAATATTTCTTGAGGATGTCAGGTTACCAATGATTCAGTTTCTGAATGGTTTAGTTGTAAAATAAATAAATATTTCGGACATCTAACACACAACGTCATCTAGTACCAAACTAAACAGAGTTTGTGTTATGGGTACTAGACAACTGATATAAATACATTTATACTTTTTTTTGGAAAAGTATATATGTATTTATACATACATACATACATATCATACATAGAAAACACTGAAACTCAGAAACAAATATTTGCAGATTATACAAACATTTGGTCCGACCCGGGAATCGAACCCGAGACCTCAAGCAGCAGTCACATACGCTACCACTAAGCCACCGAGGCAGTTAAATGAAAACGGACATCTAGAAAAAAAAAACCATTTGGTGCAGTCGATCGTAAGTTATGAGCGTACATACGTTTCAGCGATTTATTTTTATTTATTAAGATTATATAAATAAAATAAATAAAACGAATATTGAAGTTTCACTATTAGTTTTTCAACTGTATTTTGTACTGTCCTGTTATGTATAATTTGTTCTTGCAACACTGTTTGAAGGTGTAAAACTTGTCACAACATATTTCCTTGTCACAAGTTATAACCTCAAATTCTATTCCTTATAGGTACTCATAGAAAGTAAATTGAAATAATAATTTTAATAAGTCGGCTATTTATAGAAGACTGTTTAATACAGTGGATCACAATAACAGTTATGTTGAATGAATTAATGAGTTAATTTGGTTTAAGATAATAAACTAAACTAAATATTAGAGCATTATTAGATAAACTTTTAAAGAATATTTATTTAGTATAAAAATGTGGACAAGAAACCTAAGAGTATATAAGTTAAGCCATAAAGACTGTCTAAAACCTGTAACTAACAGCGCATACAAAGCTCTAGCAATCCATTACGGACAATTCAATAGTATTACACGTAATTTTCAAAGTTACAACACGAACTTAAGTAAAACTTTATGTAAGAAACATGAATTTTTATACAAAACCAGAGTTTTGCATACTGATCTACATAATGTAGATGAAAAGAAAAAGATATTAGAGGACAATAATAATTCTAATTCATTTACATATAGGACCCATACATGTGGTGAATTAACACCTGAACATGCAGGGCAGAGAGTTACGTTATGTGGCTGGGTTCAATATTCAAGGTTATCAAAGTTTCTTCTCCTTAGAGATGCTTATGGACTGACACAATGTGTCGTTGTCGATGACACTACAACGCTATTAGATATACCATTAGAGACTGTTGTTAAAGTAGAAGGAACTGTTGCTAAGAGACCGACAGACATGGTCAACAATACTATGACTACAGGAAAGATAGAGGTGATTATAAATAAACTAGAGATATTAAACACAGTTGGTAGGCTTCCTTTTAATTTAAGGGATTATCAAAAACCAAAGGAGCAGTTGCGACTACAACATCGATACATTGATCTAAGGTTTCCTGAGATGCAAAGTATTCTGAGGACACGGTCTAATATACTTCATAATATGAGAAGATTTCTTGTTGAAAAACATAGATTTGTAGAGGTGGAGACCCCTACGTTGTTTTGTAGAACTCCTGGCGGAGCTAGAGAGTTTGTTGTCCCTACACACCATGTTGGCCTTTTCTATTCCTTAGTACAAAGTCCACAGCAGTTCAAACAAATGTTAATGTCTGGTGGTGTTGACCGTTATTTCCAAATAGCTAGGTGTTATAGAGATGAAACAACAAGACCCGATAGGCAGCCGGAATTCACTCAGCTTGACATAGAACTGTCTTTCACTAACATGGATGGTGTCATGTCAATGATTGAGCAATTACTCTTTGACACATTTGTTAAACCTCTCCCTAAACCACCATTTCACAGGATGTCCTACAAACAAGCTCTAGAAACATATGGATCAGATAAACCAAATACATTGTATGATTTAAAGTTTTTGAGTTTGAAGAAATTCTTTCCTGAAAAATCCAGTGACTTTGGAGCTTATGCTTTACCCTATAATAATCAATTAGGGAAACTTACAGCTAAATATAAAGAAAAAATAAAAGAATACATAAAAAAGTATCCTTGCAAAATGATATTTAATGAAAATATTTCAAAAGAGCTTGGTTCAGAAATGCATGCCAGAATCAAAGATTGTGTTGGCCAAGAAAATGCAGCAATAATTACATTAGGTGATGTAGAAAATTCAGCACAATGCTTAGGAGAGATAAGGCTACTCATAGCAAAACTTTTGGAAGCAAATAACCTGTTAACGGTAGAACAAGATACTACACCTTTGTGGGTGGTTGATTTTCCTTTATTTTTAAAAGGTGAAAATGGATTAGAGTCCTGCCATCACCCTTTTACTGCTCCACATCCTGATGATATACATCTGCTAGACACTGAACCATTAAAAGTGAGAGCATTATCATATGATATTGTCATGAACGGTAATGAAATAGGTGGAGGGTCTGTCCGTATTCATAATGCAGAGTTACAGAGGAAAATATTGACTATGCTAAATATAGACCCAGAAAAGTTGTCACATTTTTTGAATGCTTTGAAGTGTGGTTGTCCACCTCATGCAGGAATTGCATTGGGTATTGATAGACTAGTAACGATCGCTTGTAATGCAGAGTCGTTGAGAGATGTTATAGCTTTCCCTAAGTCTCATGATGGAAGAGATCCGTTATCTGGTGCACCTAATACATTAAGTGATGATGACAAAAAGTATTACCATATTAACACAATATAATTGTGATAACAAACATGTATTTTAATAAAATGTATAAAATTGTTATATTTTTTTTGTTTCTTTTGTTACTCCTTTGTCTTGTCTAATTAGAATACAATAGAATAAAATGTTCAAATATCTTATAAAATTATTAATTTACGGAATGAAAAATGAAAATGAATATTTTAGGTTGCAATTCATAACTAAATGTTATAAATATATTTTAGAATTGTACCTGAGTATCACTCATCAAGAATGTGATTTTTATGCAAAATTTATAATTAGGTACCCAAATAAAATACGTTAATTTTTGTTAATTAAAAATAAATAAAGTAATGTTTATCATTACCATTCTCACTATGCACTTGTAAGAGTTTATACAAATTATTATTTAGTTATGCACTTGTAAGAGTTTATAGAAATTATTATTAAGTTATTGACAATAATTAGTTCGGAAGTAAACTGCCAGGAATAAATACAACTATAGGAATTGATCTTCAAGTCAGTTCAAACAAAAACAAATGTTAGATGAAACATAATTATTCGTTAGTGCTAAAAAACTGTTTGCTTTGAGTTTAAACATTGGATTGTGAGGATAAAAAACGAGTTTCAAGATGCGGTTATATTATAGCCTCGAGTTTTTATTTGTAAACGACTACGGTGAAGTTAAAAGGAAGGTTAACATTGTATTGCACTACTGAACCGATTTTAATGAATAATATGTCGGATAAATTTGTAATATCTCGGATGACATATGTCATGTTTTTCAAATTACTACGTAGTCCGGTTATAGTTTTTTTTTACTTTTTCTCGATAAAGAAGTGGAATTGCACTCACTAGTACAATGCGTTTCAAATAAGAATAGGACTGGATTACATTAGGTAAACAGAGTGACGTCATAAACGTAGGTATTTCTCCTTAGCTTGAAGTCACTGTGTGAGTTAACATTATCGTAATTTTTTTTTCCGTTCGTGTTTATCTAAAACAGAAGTACCTAAGTGGTTTAACATTTAAACTTAAAAGTATTATTACGGTTCGAATTTTGGTCATCACATTCATAACGTCTTGCCGACTTTCGTGTGGTTTTTAATAAATACTATAGTCGTTCCAATAGTTTATTTAACTTTTGACAGCTCTAATACTTAATCAAATAGTGATACCCTGACCCGTTACCTATTCGATTTCTTTCATCGATCGATTTTATGCATTAAGAAGTTTTAATCGATTTAACAAACTCATTATTTTATAGATAATTTCGTACTTCATATTTCTATGTGTTTCAATGTGCGACCTCCTTTGTCAAAATAAAGAAGAAATGGATTAAAAGAATGTTGTTCAAATATGACGGTTCTATGTCATGAAAAAATATATAATAAAAGGAACTGAATTTTCAAAATGTATTATTGTATTGTGTTGTAATTCAGTGGTTAATATTGTATTTGTTAAACTATTGATGATCTTTATTAAATCTCTCTATATCTATTTTAAAATAATCTACAGTATTTCAATGAGTAACCTTCAATATAGTTGAGTATTTATATTCCTCCGTATTGATTTATTTGTGAATTCTCACGTTTGGTTGAGTTGAGCGTATCGTTCCTGCCTTCGTTACTGTCAAAATGCCAAAAAAGAAAGTACTCAAAGGACAAACAACTGTCAAGTGATGATGATTCCTGGTCATACGAAGAAGACGATTCTTTATAATTAAAATTAGTATTACAGTACCTCTTTTGGTTGTTTTATTTTTAATCCGTAAATTACTACGAATTTCAACATTTTGTACCTGTTCATTACAAGTAGGTACCGCAGGTAGTTTTTATTTGAACCAACTATAGTAAGTCTAAACAATTATTTTAGATTCATTAATTTGCGGCGAATACATTCGATCCCATTACTAGGTACGAGTACGATGGAACTGTTTTCATTACGCAAATTATTTATGCATTGAAACAGAGACATTTAGGGCATTTTAATGCAAAATAATAAAGCTTTTTACGTGATTTGATATAAAATATAATCACAATAATTTTATTGTATGTTTTATTAATATAATCGATAATCGATTTATTTCAAAACCGTTTTTATAGTCTGTGGTCATTAATTACGAATGACACATCCCTAAGTAGGCGGAGCCCGCCCATAAAGTACAGTATTATCTGTAGTATATTGTATCAAAAATTATTACAAAACTTTATGTGCGTGATCTGTCAAAAGTTAAATAAAGTATTGGAACGACTATAGTAAAAGTAGTAAGTAATAATATTTTTAACCGACTTCAAAAAGGAGGAGGTTCTATGTTCCATTGTAGGTATGTATTTTTTTATCTCAGCTGACCATTTTAATTCTTTAACACGTACGTCCGTCAAGTACGTCCTCAGATTTGATCTGAGAGTGCATCATAAAAAATATCTCAGGCGTCGTGAGGGGAATGCCGCGTAGGTACATGCAACACGCGGGTATTCACCGCATGTAGCCTTGTTGAAACATCATACAGTGCGATTCAAATGAGAATAGTGAAAAAAAATCTAGTTTTCTAACAAACGGCATGCACAGCATTTACCTTAAAAAATTAAAAGACGATTAATTATTTAATTTGTTGTTGATGTTTGAAAATATTTAAAATGTATGCAAATTTCTATTAATTGTTTTTTTTTATGTTAATTCGACGTAAAAGAATTGTGATGAAGGGCAGTAGAACGTGAGTATGTATGTTTCACACAACAATAAATAACAATAATACATATTTCGGACATCTGACATACAACACCATCTACTTAGTTTTTAACAAAGCAGTGCTTGTACTACGAAAGCAGGATTGATAGACTCCTTTCATGTTTATTTTTTTGTATATATATAAATTTTATATATTACATAGAAAGCAGTCAAACTTCGTTAAAAATATTTGCAGATCATACAAACATTTGATCTGACCTTGGCAAAAAAAAATCCGTCTTATTTTAGAACAACAGTCGCAAGCTACTGCGTCGCCACCGATTCAGTTAAAATAAGTACAAATAAACAATTATAATAATAAATAAAATTGGTTAAACACACCTTTTGCTAGTACCAAGCAGGAAAGCAACACTAAAAATGACTTTAACATCTTGATGTATAACTTGTTTTGACGCTGACTCGCTCTCTCACTTCCATTTATACCCACGTTTTTAAGTGGATACGTAATAGGTTTTGCCTGCGGGTTTTCTCGCATTAAAGTAGCCTCTATTTACCGATGCAGGGAATATGGGTAAGTACTTTTTTAGATTAGGTAATCCCTTTATCCTTTTTTAGCCAGAATTTATGAAACAAAACAAAAATCATCAAGTAATATAATAAGTAGAAGGTAAGTTTTAGGTTACCTTCATTGATTGATCGTTGATATGGGTAATACTACAGTCATATATGTAACAGTGTGTCATGCGTACCTATAGTTTTTTTGAGTTTATGTCAATTTTATTGATTTTCGTGAACTGTTAATTCATTAAATAATGATTTTCTTATTAGGTTTCGTTTAAAATTTAATATGTCAAAACGCAAATTAACTTTAATGGTTGTAAAAAAGATAAGATATTGTTTATTTATTGCATTAAGACATAGTAGTTTAAACTCAACTTGTTTGTGTAAATATAGCCTTGGATATCGGTTGTGAACTCGTTGGAAAAGTGTTGATTAAAGTGTGTTCTAAAATAGATGTAGTCATAACCCAATGATGCAGAAGCATCTCAATAAACCGCCATAGTGTGGGTTACTATGATGTATGCTCGGACGAAAAAAGCGATCAAAGCCATAAGGGAAAGAATTCGGAGAAATCCTGTTCGAAAGCAAAAGATTTATCTCGGAGGATGAAGATATGATAGCACCTAGAATCATGTCGCGTATTTTAAAAGATGACTTAGGACTTACAGCCTGTAAGAGACGTACTGGTCATTTCTTAACTGATAATTTAGAAAAGAATAGGGTGATAAAATCAAAACAACTACTTAAGCAAACAAAGGGATACAAATGGAGGTCACAGAAAAAAAATTGTTCACGGATGATTTTTTTTTACAATTCGGCAATATTTTAACAAACAAAATGACCGTATTTATGCTGAAAGCTCTAAAGAAGCTATCCCAATTTGTCAACAAAGTACAACGTGGGCATTATCCGACTTCAGTGATGGTCTGATGGGGTGTTAGCTATTTAGGAGTGACTGAGCCATTTTTTTGTGAAAATGGTATCAAAACATCGGTACAAGTATATTAAGATTAAAAGATACTATTCTTGAGAAGGTAGTTAAACCCGTCAACAACACCATGTTCAATAGCCAAGAATGGTTCAATAAGACTCGGAGCCGGGTCATAAAGCTTGATCCGGACTTCATCCGAGTTGAAGACTGACCGTTATCTAGTCCTTATCTTAGTCCACTAGATTATGATTTATGGGCAGTTCTAGAGAATAAGGCTTGCTCTAAACGCCATGATAATAAGGAGCCCCTAAAACAATCCATACCAGTGAAGAATTTTCCCATAGAAAGAGAGTGTGCGTTATTGATAATATAACTGGCCTCAACATTTAAAGGACGGTATTGCAGTATTAAATATTCGCGGTATTAAATAAATAAATATTCCGGACATCTAACACACAACGCCATCTAGTCCCAAGCTAAGCAGAGCTTGTGTTATGGGTACTAGACAACTGATATAAATACTTATATACTTTTTTTTTTGTAAATACATACATATTATACATAGAAAACACCCATACTCCGAAACAAATATTTGCAGATCATACAAGCATTTAGTCCGACCCGAGAATCGAACCCGAGACCTCAAGCTTAGCAGTCGCATACGCTACCACTACGCCACCGAGGCAGTCAGTTTTATATTAATGTCATAAACTAACACACTGTTATTAATGTTACGTACAGTAAAAAAAAAGGTTTTTATTTGTAACAATATTTATGGCAAGACTAAGTAGGTATATGTTGATCTATAACATCTAAATTACAAATACAAGTAGTTGAAACCAGTAGAGATAACATTATTCTCACAAGTTATAGTTCAAGGCGAATGGGGATACTTATCTCATTCACTGCAACAGTTTAATTTTATTTGCTTTAGTCATTTAATCGTCTATCATATACCTAATTTGTAAATTATTTTATTCTTCTTCTACCTTTAGAAATAAAACTCTCGCATTAGGAGTCAAAAGTGTGTCACGGGGGACTTTACAAACATACATGAAACGGAAACAAAGAATCTCATAAAGTGTTGTAGCGTCCCATATGCGTTTTGAACCCACAACACTCAGCGCAGTAATTTTTTATTTGAGATAAAACAAATTGAACAAAAACCAAAATTAAAACAACAAGTATTTAACTATACAGGTATATTATGGTTACCACTACAAAAAATATGTATATACTTATATACAGGTAGATTTAGATTATTAATATTATACACAGTATGGACATTTTAGTGTATGTAAACGGTTGAGCCAAGTATAATCTTGGACCTACGTAGATATACCTGAAAAAAATATTTTTTAGAATATATAAATTCACGTCGAAAGTTTTTGAATCATTCTTGGATTGTTTAAGTGACAAATTTGTTCCTTCAAAACTCTGGTGAGTATCCGTTAAGAGAAGTGAAGCCAGAAATTTTATTTCTTCTTCTTCAACTAAGAGCTGGTACTCGGATGTAGGGTTTACACCGACTTAGGGTCTTGTATAGCTGTGAAAATGTACAATAAATTTATTTCTTAAGTCTTCATATACACTTAACACATAATAATTAAACATAGGTCACTTGATATGTGTATGAGAGCCTATTTTCAGGGTTCCGTAACCAAAATAGTAAAAAAGAAACCCTTGTCTTTATGTAGACAGCTTATCTCCTAAGTTAATAATATAGTTGTAAGTAAACTCTAGTTCACAAAGATTTTGGTTGTTTGTTGTTTACATTATGAATTAGTCGAGAATGTAACGTTTCCAAATCTGGTTGAATGTTTGAAACTTTATGAAAGTATTTTAATAGTGAGTTTAGTTAAGATTCCTAATGTGGGAGTTGTCTTTTTAAGTAAGTAAGAAAGAAAAGAAAGTTACTTTTTTTATTCTATTTCTTTTTTTAAAACAAATTTTGAGGCCCTGTCAAAATCAAAGTATCATGCCTAATAAACTATGATATTTCATTGAAATCGGTGCTGCGGTTTGGCCGTGGAAGCGTAATTAACAGATAGTTACTTTCGAATTAAAAAATTAGTATGGTTAAGTTACAAAATTACTTACGCGGACATTTATACTCTGGTACACAGAGTCCACTTTCGAGACGCAAGTATCCATTTTTACAGTTGCATCCGGGTACACATTCCAATACCATAGCACATAAAGGAGGTTGCTCTCTATCACTGCAGTTTTCAATCTTGCACAATGCGTTTGCACAGTCGTTCACAACTTCGTTTAGAGGGCATGTTAGAGCTAAAAAATAAATTTAGGAAAAGTTTAAACACTCTAAATAAACCAAATTAGTAAATTAAAAATAATTATTATTATTTAGCCTTCTTCTTTTACATGTGGAAACCCCAAAGCCCGTCACCCCGCCGGGATTTGCGGCGGGGCGGTGTTCTGGCATCGAGCCGACTAAAACCACACGGTATGCCACTCTGCGCCTGAGAAGGGAGAGATCCGGGAACTGCTGTTATTAACACAACCGGACCCAATAATTATTTAACCTATGTTAACCACGCAAAATAGGCGCACTGAAGTCGTCGCGTTGCGGAAACCCAGCACGTGAGTTTAAGTTCAAGTAGCCTATGTTACCCGGGTCATTATTATGAATGTATTAATACCTCATTAATGAAAATCGGTTTAGTAGTTTAGGCACTACAATGTAATAAACACACATATATAGTTTGATAGTAGCGAGAATATCCAAAATAGACAAGAAAATATCTCAATACCATTCAGTCCTGAAATAATAATAAAAAATAATAATAATTCAACTTACCTTTCCCGTCACTCACTACGAGATTTGAAACCAAAAGGCAGAAGAGTACCACGAAAGAACCACACATCATACCGTCTTAGTTGTCACTGATGATAATTCGCTATTAAATTATATTTATAACATATTAGGCCTGTATTGTTATCAGTGCCTCCGAGCTTCAAAATAAATGACTAATATTCATCTAATATTTTTTTAATTATTCCTTATGTTGCTTGCTCGTAAGCAGATAAATGATTTGACTAATGAAACATATAATTTACTTTATCTTTATTATTCCCAAGATTACTTGAGGTCGGTACAAGTTCAACGGGTTTTACCCGAATATCAGTTTTTCCTTGGAACGACTGGGTTCTGATCTCCGCAACCCTAAGAAATATTAATATCTCTACTGAAAATCCTTTTATTAATGAAAACCCACATTAATTGTGAGTGTCATAGGCTATTAACCCGAATATTGATTACCGTGATATCCGAAATATGTAAGTATATACTGTATATATTACAACTTGCGTGGAGTTGTGTGTACTTTACTTTCTTGGTGCATTTTATTAAGTGTATTCCATAAAAGATTGCTATGTTAAAGCGAAGCTTCTTTAGACATCTTTTTTATAAACGTGTTTTTAGCAATGGAAACAAGCAACGTGAGTCTCACATAAATAGTATTGTTGTTGATGTACCCTGAAGAACTAACTTTAAAATTTAATTGCAAATATTTTTTTACATTGTTTTGTAGTTACAAGTGAAGCTAATAAAAAAATACGCGAAGAAGACAAGTAATAAAAGATACCGTGTTATAGTCAAACATTTATTGATAAATTAAGAACAGTTTGTTTGACACTGGGGTGCATTTTTCATTTGCGGGCACTCGCATGTTGGTATACAGGCTGATGTTTCGTTAAATCTCAAGTACCCACTCTTACAGACACACGAAACTGCCTCTGGTTCCTCACATTTAATTCTTGCTACAATTGAAGTACAAGTGCCGAGAAGTGGACACTTTGTAACTAAAGATGTTTTATATTCTTCATTTGGATTAGGGCAAAGAGGAACTGCAAAAGAAAAGTATTATTAGAAATACCGTTAAGAGGAATGTTAATTCGATTTTCAAATATTTGCTGTTCACTGCGTCCCTAGTGCCATGGTGACGCATTAGTAATAAAACAAAAAAAAAGCTTGTAATTTTTGCACGCAATAGACTAAAAATAAAATGTATTCAATAATGTCGTACGTTCCTTACTTTTTTCTCTTCGCTGCTGTGAATTCGCTTCTTTGATCGAATTTCCATTTTGATGTTGGAACAGAATAAAACTTGCACGAACTGATTTTGCCATTGCTTCTATACTTTATAACACAACGCAAATTTTAACGTTTTTTCTTTATAGTCCACGGGCCCACGTACAAGGGATTTCAGTGATTAATAACAGGCTGAAAGTTTATACACAGCTTCGTTTTGACGAGACACCCAACTTTTATTATTGGACCAAATTCTGATAGTGGAAGGAAAAAGCGGGATAGGGAGCGAAACACGTCGATTTGATGAGTGTCCCAAATTAAATAATAACAGTTTCTAAACATCAATACTTTGAGAAAATACGATGGAAAACTGAGAAAAACTTGTGGCATACAAATTAAATGGCACCTTCCGAGTGACCCCCAGCTCTAACATGTCAAAATGGTGACTTGAAAAAATTTATTAATAACAAGCTGATTTTTGTTTTGGGGCTCGCAAATTATATACTTTTTATAAAAAATGCATCGGCATACAAATTTGTTGGTAATTTTTTTAAGACATACACTCGAAAGTTGTCAAGATTATGTTAATCTTTTTTTGATTAATAACCGTATGCCACGAAAAAATTATGTTTATTTACTTAATTCTTAATCTAAATATAATAGTGACCTACAAAAAAAATGGAATTTTTTTAGTTAACCTACAAAAACAAAAAATCGAATCATTTAATATGTGCTCCGTACTTATGTCTTGTAACCACTGGTTTCATTTGTAATATATTAAACTAATGTTAAAAAAATGAAAGCTTATATTTTCAGTGTATGAACAGAACTTTAATAAAAAACTTGAGAGGTGTCAAGGGACACCCGGATGGAACGAAGTTCGAAATAGAAAGACGAAACGAAAATATCTGTGTGTGTCGTCGTAGTGTCGTGACAACAAATTGTGTCGTGACAACAAATTGTGTCGTGACAATTTTTCCGTCTAGCCCCCTTACACAACGCGCCATAAGGAACTTCGTTCCAATAATGCAATGTGCAAACAGTGCATGAAAAGAATTAAACTTATAAATAATTTATGATAAATATTAAAAAATCAATCAATCCTCATCAGATTCGTCACTCGATGAGTCTTCACTATGTGTGATGTTATCGTCATCTTCAGAACTATCGGTATCATACTGTTCAGATTCTGTAATTTTTTATTTTTTTCATAAGTTTTATTTTCGGATGAAAACGTTCGTCCTTACGTGAAGAATTGCACAAGAAACACTCCATGATGACGATCACTTAACAGCTTCGAAAAGAGAGCTCGACTAAACCCATTTGGTAAAATAGTCGTTAGAGCTGATGCTTAAAGGAAGTTGGGTCTTACGATTTTATACCTGAGGCAAAATCACACAGTTCAGCATATTATTCTTTTTGATATTGATATTGAACTAAATTGAAATGTAATAAATGTTTTTTTATAAGGTACTGCAAAAAGATTATACTGAAAAAATTATCGCTACAAACATGTATTATTTGTATTTTAGGTAAATATTTTTAATTTGTTAATATAATAACTTAAAGATATTACTTTTAATTCGATTATAAATTATAGATTCAAATTAAAGAGAAATTAAAAAACTTTAATTTATATTAATTTTAAAGTACCTACACGACTTATAAATATGCATTTTTCGAACTTAGAACTAATTTTTTTTATAGACGTTAACTGATTTTACGATTTGTTTTACAATACAATGATTTTTCCTTACTTGACTATCATTTAAAAATTGTTGTTAACTGAATAATAAAATAAATAAGTAGTTCAATAGCTCAATCACTCGTTACAAGAAATTTCAACAAATTTTCATGAAATTCCCTTGTTTTTATTGCTGTAATTGTTTATATTTATAATTAAGTAATTTAAAAAAAAAATCATTTTCATTAAATAAGCTGTAATATTGTATACAAATTTTCCATTTTAGTAATTTCAAACAAAAGCTGGCGAAAATTATGTACAGGACTTCGACATGATATGTTTTCAAGATTTAATTTGTTTGAAATTTCGAAAAGTTCACTTGTAATTAATCGCTTCCATTTTTTTTGTATACCAATAGTTTCATGGTGTTATACGTTTGATTCTTAACAGAAAAAAATAAAAAAGAAGTTGTTATTAATGAAAAAAAGATTAATCTTTCGGATGCGCGAACGGGTACTTCCGGTTACATGCACCGTGCGGCGAAATTGCAAAATTTTGCAACACGGTGCATGGTGTACGAAAATGATTAAATCTTTTCAAAAACAATGCTCGGTGGTTATAAAAGTGATTATTTTTCAAAAGATGGATAACAAGCGTACATGGTTATGCCATATTTTATTACTAAACTAATGTTATCGCTTTATTATTTACTCACAATTGAGCCAAGTATTAATTTACGCACCTATTGTGTTAATAAACATGATTTTAATATTTTATGTGGTTTATTATTCATTTTACTTATTATCCTCATAAAGTTCGATAACTAAGCTATCTACTGATATAAAAAACACTATAACTGCAGTAAAAATTCATTGAGAAACATATTTGTAAAAATCACATTTCGCTGTCGAGATATTCGCCATTTTGTCACTTTACAATCAAACTATTATTTGCGCCGAACACCAAATTACGTAGTATTTATATGAAGAAATAGTGTTTTTTAGTTAAATAATTTATTTTTTTAGTTAACTAGTGCAAAAGACAGGAACAATACATAAAAAAAACAACCTATTTATCAAGTTATTTAAAAAAAGGACTCGTTTGCTAGACCAGTTTTCATTTATTATTTTTAAGTTCTGAGAATTCTCTAAACTCTATGAAAATGACTGAATGCTAAAGAGAACAAACTGATCGTTCCATTATGTGACACACAAAGTCTATGGTCAATACAAAATAATTTAGTAAAACATAAACAAAGATCAGTTTACGTCTTGTTCATTGTCCGTCACTACTGTGTATGTGTGGGTGTTAATAGTTCCGGGACTTCCCGCTAGGCTGCGTGCAAACACGAATCAACGGCGATATACAATTTTAAGTGGCGTGCTATTGGAGAGGCCTATGTCCAGCAGTGGACTACGATACGCTGATGATGATGTAGAACAGTAATGGCGTGGGAGCCCTTTGTATGTGTGCGTCTAATTTCGCTCGTCAGGCAAAAAATTAGTGTTTATTTAAATATTTAGCTTTTCTAACACATTTTTGTTGCTATTCTATATTCTATATAAGATTCTCATCGCAATTATATCATTTTATCAATAAAAACATAAGAATAAATGCGTAAAAACCTTCAAATGAGTAAGCCCTTTTCAATAGGTAATAGACTCGGTAACTTTTTGAGTAACACAATTCAAAATTACGCATGATTTATGCCTCAATTCGTATTGATAGTGGTTCCTAAAATAAGTATAATAAGTAAAATATAACAACAAACTACCTTCAAAATCACCTTATCGGCAAAAAATCAGTTTTAAGAGGCACTTGACAGATCGCGTTGCGTCATCGTCAACTTTGAAATTGGAACTCGTTTTTTTTACGGCTCTTGAAGCGCACTTGACAAACGAATGTTTTAAAATGTTGTTCGTATAAAGCAAATGCATAACAAACCTTTCTAGACTTCGTTATATAAACTTTAATACCCAAAATTAATTAAAATGCAAGTTAACTGCGAAAAACATGGATCCGTGTGTGCCGCACCGACGGGACAAACATTGATCCGTGTTGCCGCACCCGAGAGGTTAACATAATCTTGACAACTTTCGAGTGTAGGTCTCAAAAAAATTACCAACAAATTTGTATGCCGATGCATTTTTTATAAAAAATATATAATTTGCGAGCCCCAAAACAAAAATCAGCTTGTTATTAACAAATTTTTTCAAGTCACCATTTTGACATGTTAGAGCTGGGGGTCACTCGGAAGGTGCCATTCAATTTGTATGCCACAAGTTTTTCTCAGTTTTCCATCGTATTTTCTCAAAGTATTGATGTTTAGAAACTGTTATTATTTAATTTGGGACACTCATCAAATCGACGTGTTTCGCTCCCTATCCCGCTTTTTCCTTCCACTATCAGAATTTGGTCCAATAATAAAAGTTGGGTGTCTCGTCAAAACGAAGCTGTGTATTAACTTTCAGCCTGTTATTAAAATCGCTTGGTATGTGTGATACTGAAGGCAAAACTATATTTTATCTACGTCGAGTCTGATTGTTATAAATTAAAGGGCGAGTGATATTGTTTTACCGCATGTTGTAAAGTTTTCTCTATCCCTTGGCAATTTGGATGGCGATATAACATAGGATAAGGTACGATGGGAGTCTGGAACTAACATATTACCATGTAATAAAAGTCTCTAATTTAATAAAGATATTAAAAAAACCCTTGGAAATAGTACTTTTTGGAAATGATCATGCAAGTCTTAAAACGAGCGTCTGTCTCTTTTTTTTGTTCCGGCTAGACTGATTCTGACGGGACTTTCACTGATAGGTAGCTGATGGCATAAGAAGTAACTTAGGCTTCTAACTTGTTTTAGACTAGCTTCGTCCACAATAACCGCGGGAAACACGACGGAGTGCAAATAGTTCAAAATAAAAGTTTTTAGATTACAACGCTGATGATGTCACAAAATTCTAAAAGGTAGGTACTTTCTACGAACTAAATACATCGGTGTTTAGATTTAAAACCTTGTTTTCGTATAGTAATCTATTCATTTTCTAAGAATATACTCGGTCATTGTTGGCGGAAAGAATTCAATAACAATAGCTGTGATATGATGATTCTATTATACGTTTTTGTATGTGATTCACGAACTCAATGATCGTCTGATTATTCAACTACATAGTTACTAACTAACTAAGTCTCTCTTAGTCTAAGCATAGATAATGTTTAGTCTGTATTTCTGTAAATTATTCAACCGAATAAATTATTGTAGTCTATTTAATGAGTCTGATTGCTGACTCTGATTAATAGTCCTGAACTCGCTTCCTAGATGGGACAAATAATTGGGGTTTGGGTAGGATAGTTTACTCTGTCTTAGAGTGTAATTTATGTAACTAAAGCTAGGTGTGCTCAACAGATCGAGGCAGTATTTCACTCCGGCCCACCGCCTTCGTCTATACAAAGCGCAGGTTCGGCCTCACATGGAATACTGTCCTCATCTTTGGGCAGGAGCACCCCAATACCAGCTCCTCCCTCTGGACCGCATTCAGCGGAGGGCGACTCGTATCGTCGATTGCCGGGATCTTTCAATTCGGCTAGACTCTCTGGCACTGCGTAGAGATGTGGCTTCACTGTGCATCTTCTACCGCATTTACCATGGGGAGTGCTCCGAGGAATTGTTCGGATTGATCCCTGCCGCATCTTTCCGCCATCGTCCTACGCGACAGAAATTTCATTCCCATCATCTAGATGGTTGGCAGTCCACAACTGTGCGATTTTCCCGAAATTTTCTGCCACGCACAGCAAAACTGTGGAATGAGCTGTCGCCTGCGGTGTTCCCGGACCAATACGACCTTCAAGCCTTCAAGAAAAGAGCGTACTCCTTCCTAAAAGGCCGGCAACGCACTTGTGACGCCTCTGGTGTTGCGGGTGTCTATGGGCGGCGGTGATCGCTTACCATCAGGTGATACGTCTGCTCGTTTGCCCCCTATACAATAAAAAAAAAAAAAAAAACTAACTGAGCCCTGGTATGTTTGTTTGAAGCGAGACTATAATAAAAGTAGCCTAAATTACTACCTACTTATAACATCACCTATCTGACAGGAAAAGTCCAGTCTAAATCTGTCCAGCCGAACGGCTGTTTGTTCTGCTAATCACAGGAACCTGTGATTAGCAGAACAAACAGACAGAAAAAACTCAGGTAAGCAGGAACGGAAGCTATTGTTTCGTAATATTATGCAAAGAGCTAACATCTAAACCAGCTTCTTCAACCGTGAAAACAAAGAATCATTAAAATATGTAATGAATAAATACTACTACGTAATTATAAATTTAAATATAAATAGGTGGCAACAATGCTATGAAAGAAACCAGGTAGATTAATCACTGTAATCCCTTGTACGTGGGCCCGTGGACTATTAGAAGTCGGTTAAAAATATTTAATAATGTTATGTCACAACGCACGCTGCGTTTGATTAGACGATCCCAACGACCCGATTTGCACATGGCGAATATTTGCTCAAATCCGTCATCATTGAATTGTGAGGGGAACTGATTGTTTGTTTGGCTTAATTATAAGTAATTTGAAGGTTAAACTAGTAGTATCTTGCAACTATTTATTAGTTTCGATATCTATGCATTTCTACAATGCGTGGACGTTTAATCATAGCAACTGCTATAATCTGAATGAAAAAATCGACACCGTATTTTGTATTCACGTTCTTCAGACATTAGTCATAATATCCCCGCAAATAGGATCAACGAAAGAGGGAGACACCTCCGCATTAGAAATATATCCTGTGCCGCGCAGGACTTTAAAAGTATACAAAAGAACAGCAGTTAGTGGAAGTACTCGGTCAGGTTTTTAGAATATTACAAAGCAGTTGATGGTCCTATCGCCTGAAGTAAAATGGAATGGAATAGAGACTAGACTGAAGTTTATAATCTTTCACTCATTTGCCGACAAGTGTAGTGATATATTTGCATAGTTATCGGTTAGAAAATATATCGTAATAAAAGTGAAAAATATACAAAGTCAATGTCATTGCGTTGAAGACCGTAAAATCATGAATTTTACAATTAGAAACTTTAATTTCTTTAATTTATAAATACCTGGGCATTTCTCGTCTTCTACACATACTCCTTTATCGTTCCTGTAGTAGTTTTCTTTGCAAACACAGCCTTTCTTGCATGAAGAGGCTTTTACCATAGGACAATGGAGTTTTTCCGATTTGTTTGAGCAGTTTTGAGGGCGGCAAACAGCTTGGGTGCAGGAGTTGTATTCTTCATTGGCAGGGCAAAGATCAGCTGTGGAGTAGTAAAATAAATAAAGATACCTTCTTCTTTGATGAAATAACAAGCAACCGGATCACTCGGATCAGCTATTTCTTGTCAATGTCAAGTATATTTATAGTCTTCAATTCTAAGTATTCGAGTCTTCAAGTTTTTGTCGTGATGGAATTAATGATGAAAAATATATAAAATGTAGATGACATGAAATGGGGACCGTCTTTCGAGAAAACAAAAAACAACCTCCAAAATGGATATCATTTTCAACTTTTGAAACTGAAACACAGGATTTAAGCGTACATGTCATCATTGAGACGTCATTGGTAGTGTTGCTGTTGGTGCTTTGAAAGGAGAAGATTGTTATCGAAATTGACCATCTCATGTATGCTATTACTATATAGCATAATGTACTGCTTCGTTAGTACACTGGGAACATACGCAACTACTGTGTATGAGGTCTCGGGTTTGATTCCCGGGTCTAAACAACCGAGTAATATTAGAGAAACTTTCAAAAAAGTACATAAATAATTTATATCTCAATCTAGCTTTTATAGTACAAGCTTTGCTTAGTTTTAAAGCTAGATGGTGTTGTGAGTCAGTGGTATTTGTTATATATTAACGCTCACTCATGTTCTGCTGCCCATCGTCACTACTATTTATATATGTTGAATTAACATAAAAAAGAATATCAATTGAAATAATTTGCATAGATACTGTTCAAGCGCCTGCTATCCTGTTGATGGCAGCGTTTGATAGTAATAATTGTTGCCGTCTCATCGATCACCCTCACCTATGTATTTTTAAGTCATTGCATATTTATTCAATATACGTTAGATCTCGTCAGTAGAAACACGTCCAATTGTTTCATTCTCCCAAGTATCCCGAATCTTCCCCGGAACATGGTCCTTCGAGCCGGATGCTGAATTAATTGTTATTATCAAGTAATACAAGAAGATTGAAATACTTAGGAGAAATTATTGAGTGAATCAATTCGTCGGGTGCAACTTTTGAAGAGGCCATTTAACCGATGGTGTGGACTGTTCTTACGTTAGAAGATTATTGTGGTGTTAAAGTATATTTCGTAATAATATCGTTACCCAACACTCGCACAGGTAGTATTTATATTAAATTAAGGATTACCAGGTCAGTAGATAATCTGTTTTAATTTACCTTGTGTATGTACCGTCAAAGTCATTAGTTAGTCAATGCCGACTTTTACGAATTTTATTATTAGTTAACTGTAAGCTTAAAGCTATTTACAATTAAATAGAATTATATTGTATCAACTATAGGTTATACAGTATTATTAAGCATTATATGCTACATTATTTTGTTTAATTGATTTCACAGTCTAATATTTCGTGAGCCGGTAGGTATTTTTGCACAGTACAATTAGTGTTAGATATTATTTATCAATAGTTTTATAATAAATTATTATTAGTTAACATCACATATTAGTCAATTCTTAATGTTGTATGCAGTTACCTACATCATTTAGTTAGTAAGAACTAAGTTTACTACTTTTTTGCTGTATTATTTGTAGGTATTTCAATGATATAATTAATCATAGTCTAGAAGCCTATATAGTCTAGTCTAGGAACTTATTGTCGTGCGTGTGTTCAGATAAGTGCTTGTATCTCTGTCTCATTTTTTATTGTATAAATTCCAGGTTGACACACCTGTCTCCCAATGTCTGAGGAAAAGGAATTAATTAAAAAGCGAGGCAGTTTCAAGGGCCGTTTGACTGCTTTTGTCAACTACGTCGACCAACTGAGTGACAAAGCAACAAGCCGTGTTGATGTCGCCGAACTGCAGTTGCGTATTGGAAAATTAGAATCATTGTACGAGCAGTATGACGAGGTACAGTTACGTTTAGAGAGTATCACGGACGACGGGAAAGCACAGTTTGTTGAGCGGTCAGACTTTGAGTCTTCATATTACAAGTCACTATCTAGGGCACAAACTTTATTGAGCAGTATTAATATAGATGATACATCTGTCTGCAGTGACAAGACTGTTCGTAGTAGCACATATAAGCCAGTTAAGTTACCTACTATAAATCTACCTACATTTAGTGGTTCTTACGCTAATTGGTTGGAATTCCATGACACTTTTACTAGCCTCATTCATTGCAATGAAGAGATCGACTCAGTAAATAAATTTCATTATTTGCGAGCGTGTCTGGAGGGTACTGCTGCGGTGGTTATTAAATCTATAGAATTTTCAGCGAGCAACTATTCTGTAGCATGGAAGACACTCTGCGACCGCTTCAATAATGAGGAAATATTGGTGCAGAATCACGTGTCAGGTTTATTTAGTTTAGACCCTATTGTCAAGGAGTCATCTGCTAGTTTAAAGCACTTAATAGATCAGATCAATAAAAACTTGCGTGCGCTTGAATCATTAGGTGAACCAATTATACATTGGGACACGCTGTTAATTTATATCTACACCCGTAAGTTAGATTATAAAACGTTGAGAGAGTGGGAAGAGCATAAAAGTAGGTCAGATAAGGACAGTGTGAAAAAGTTTACTAATTTTATTAAGTTTTTACGCGCTCGTGCTGATTTAATAGAAACATTAGAACTATCACGTTCTCAGTCTCAGACACTTGCTAGCTTGCGTCCTACGATTAAATCTATGGTGACTGTCCAATCTTCTCAACCTTCTGATAGACAGCCAAATAATAAAATATGTCGTGTGTGTAAAGGTGACCATCGTATAAATAATTGTCCTAAATTTCTTGCATTAAGTAGTGACGAACGTCTTAAGTTGTTAACGACATACAGGGTTTGTTTTAATTGTTTTGGGTCAGGCCATTTTGCAAACCACTGCAAGAAACCAGGTTGCAAACTTTGTAAGCGTAAACACAATACACTGATACACATATCGGATTACAAAAATGTTGCGGTCAGTTGTGATCAAAACAAAAATAATAATTCTAACGAGTTGTCTTCTCAATCTTTTATGTCTCCTACCCTCAATACCGATAATATCGTATTATCGGCAAGCGTCGATTCTTACTGTAGCGAACGTAAACAATGCGACGTGTTGTTGTCAACCGCTTTGATCAAACTACACGACTATAATAATCAGGTGTATATAGTTCGTGCGGTACTCGACAGTGGTAGCACATCTAGTTTTATTACAAAAAGGCTTTGTGAAAAATTAAAGTTATTCACTAATGAAGTAGGTAGATCAATTCTTGGCATTAATAATGTGTCTACCCATGTAGGAGAAATGTGTAGTGTGAAAATAACGCCTTTAAATGATAGTTTTAGTTATAAACTGCATTGTTTCGTGTTGCCATTTATTACAGGCACTGTGCCGTGTCGTGAAATAAAGATTTCCGACTTAAATATCCCGTCAAATATATGTTTAGCTGATCCTACATTTTACAAGCCCAGTGATATAGATATATTGATTGGTGCAGACCTTTTTTGGGACTTGTTAGGAACGCAAAGAATTAAATTAGGTACAAATAAACCAATACTTTGTGAAACCAGTTTAGGCTGGATAGTCGCCGGTCCTATTACTCATAAAAATTACACATTACTGTCTAATGATATTAGGTGTCACTTAACTAAAATCGCTACTAATGATAACGTTGATTGGGATAAAATTAGATCAGACTTGTCTCGGTTCTGGCAGTTAGAAGATGTAGACACCAAATCATCAAGTTATTTTCCCGAAGAGAAGTTATGTGAGGATCACTTTATTAAAAATACTACGCGTTTAAATGATGGACGATATTGTGTTCGAATACCTTTGAAACAAAACCCTTCTATTTTAGGTGATTCTTTAAAAAGAGCTACACAGTGCTTGTATTCTTTGGAACATAGGTTAAAGATTAAACCTGATTTGAGAAAAATGTATCAACAATTTATGTCCGAGTATGAGACGTTAGGCCACATGACTGAGGTTAAGTTGTATGATTCAGGTTCGATTAATTATTATATACCTCATCACGGAGTATTACGCGAAAGTAGCAGTACGACAAAACTTCGTATCGTCTTTAATGAAAATTGTCCTACTTCAACTGGCGTATGTTTTAACGACCTACAAATGATTGGCCCTACAGTTCAGGATGATTTGTTGTCTATACTCCTTCGCTTTAGACACTATAAGTATGTTTTGACTGCTGACGTCGAAAAGATGTATAGACAGATAGTCGTACATCCATATAACAGGCACTCGCAGCGACTAGTGTGGCGTAGTAATGTTGATAAGCCGGTTAAGGTCTATGAGTTGAACACTGTTACGTATGGTACAGCGAGCGCGCCGTATCTAGCCACTCGTTGTCTTCAACAAGTAGGTCTTGAATGTAAGAGACCAAGCTATATCAGTGGTAAAAAATATTTTGTTGATTATAAACGATATTCCAAATATTTACGGCTAGTGCGTTCTACTGCTTATGTGCTTAGATTTATAAAATTATGTAGAAAACAGGCGGTTCATAGCACTTTTCTCTCGGAAAATGAGTTACAAGACGCATTGGATATTTTGATTTTTCATAGTCAGAGCGAATCATTTTCTGAGCATAAGTTATTATTAAATAAAACACCGTTACCTAACGGGGGGGCGTCCTTAATAAATATAATGTTTACTTAGATGATAAGAATATAATTCGGGTTGGAGGACGCCTTAACAACTCGGAATTTATTTATAGTAAAAAGCATCCTATTATTTTACAGTCCACTCATGAATTTACTAAATTGTTATTTTATTATGAACACGGGAGATTAATGCACGCGGGTCCTCAATTACTGTTAGCCTCGATCAGGGAGACTTATTGGCCTATTGGTGGTAGAAATCTTGCCAAACTTAGCTTTCATCGATGCATACGGTGTCATAGAATGAAGGGAAATACAGTTACCCCTTTGATGGGAAATTTACCACGAGAGCGGCTTCTTCCCGGTTGTCCATTTGAAAGTACAGGTGTAGATTACGCTGGCCCTATCATGTGCGCTAGTCGACAGGGTCGGGGGTGCAGGCTAGTAAAGGTATACATTGCGATATTCATATGTTTCACTACCAAGGCAGTTCATTTAGAGCTAGTGGGTGACTTAACTAGCAATTGTTATTTATTAGCTTTGTACAGATTTATTTCTAGAAGAGGAAAGCCCAATAATATTTATTCTGATAACGGTACCTCGTTTGTTGGTGCGTATAATGATCTCTCAAAATTTTTAAAGTCTAATGCAGTATCCTTAGGTGAGAGTGCGGCCAATGATGGAATTAGGTTCCACTTCATACCCGCATATAGTCCTCATTTTGGCGGACTCTGGGAGGCAGGTGTTAAGTCAACAAAATATCACTTAACGCGAGTGCTGGGAAATTGTCATCTCACGTTTGAAGAACTTTACACCACATTGACACAAATAGAGGCGATTTTGAATTCCCGTCCGCTAACACCGTTGTCGTCAGACCCTCATGATGATATGCCGTTGACGCCAGGACATTTTCTTATTGGTCGACCACTCACTTCATTACCACAACCTAATTTACAGGATCACTTAACAGGTCAGTTGTCTCGCTATCACAGAATAGAACAACTTCGCCAACACTTCTGGGTTAGATGGAGTAAGGAGTATGTAGCAGAGCTTCAACAGAGGACCAAGTGGCGCTCCTGTAAGGGCAATTTAAAAGTGAATTCTTTGGTTGTGGTGAAAGAGGATAACCTTCCTCCTTTGAAGTGGAGGCTAGGCAGAGTTATCGCAGTCCACCCTGGAGCGGATGACATTGTTCGAGTGGCTGACATCAGAACGTCCAGTGGAGTCATAAGGAGGGCTTTCAACAGGATCTGCCCGTTGCCAGTTTCTTCAGACCAGGAAGTTGGTTGAAAGTGAACCTTTCAACGTCCGGGGGTATGTTCAAGCGCCTGCTATCCTGTTGATGGCAGCGTTTGATAGTAATAATTGTTGCCGTCTCATCGATCACCCTCACCTATGTATTTTTAAGTCATTGCATATTTATTCAATATACGTTAGATCTCGTCAGTAGAAACACGTCCAATTGTTTCATTCTCCCAAGTATCCCGAATCTTCCCCGGAACAGATACTATTTAAATATTTTAATAAGTTGTACATTACAAATTGTCATGTATTTTCTTGTAAGCATTAGATGTCAGATGAATGTGTGTATGTTTGTTCCCCCTAATTAAATAAATAAAATAAATTAAAACTTTTTTCATAAAAATTGACATCATTTTCATATATAATTTAAACTTAAGTAGTCCTCTTAATATAAAATCATGATTAGAACTCACGACATTTATCAAAGGTCACGCATGTGCCGTTTTTTAATCTTCCGTAACCATCGTTACATTGACACTTCGGATTGCATTCTAGTCTGATTCCAATTCTGTAAGGACATTTCCCCCTGATTCTTGGCAAGCCACAGCTATCAGAAGGACATATGGAAGGACAAGCAGTATACTGTTCATTGGCTTTACCACTGCAGTCGAAAGGAGCTGGAATGGTATTTAAGAAGGTTATACATTGCAATCAAAATAATCTAATATATTATGTTCGGAGATATTTAGTAAACTACATCATTTTAAAGAATTACTTACGACAATCTACAGTAGGTATACAAGTGCCGTTTTCAGCACGTCTATAGTTAAAACTGCATTTACAAGCAGGTGGTGGGCAAGGATTTGGTTTTTCACACTTCTTGTTGTCTTCTTCACATTTGGGGCAATTATCTGACGCACAGTTTGAAGGGCAATCAACTAGGACTTCGTTATCCTTACAAGTTGGTGTGGGTTCATCTAAAATTTTAACGATATAGTAAAGGTTGATATTTCATCAAATGAAAAAATAGTTATGGAATATACAGTTTTTATTTCGCTACAGGAATACAAATTTCGTTGTCATCTGTTGTTATATAGAGTAGATATTCGTTTCTTCTTTTATATGGTTTGAATTTAAGTAACATAATTTAAAACATTAATTTCTTTAGTGAAAATAAGAGCAACGGCTAACACTAATATAATGCTTTGCATCACATTACAGCTGGTAACAGTCTTAGGAGACGAAGAGAGTGGTTTACTACTGAGTCAACAACAGAGGAACCAAACATACTTTGGAAAATAAAGACAGAAATTACTAGAATAGTAAAACACTTAGATAATTCATCATCTCTAGAGAGGAAAATGTTACGTATTCGTAAAAACTCTCTTACCATTGCACTGTTCTTCTGGAACACATGTGCCATTTTTGTTTCTGTAGTAATTTTCTTTACAGACGCAATCTTTTTTGCAGAAGGCAGGATCTATTCTTGGACATGCTACTGGATCGTTTCTTGTGCTGCAGTTTTGGTTACGGCATGTTGCTTGTGTACAGGAACTGTATTCCTCGTTTATCGGACAGATTTTGGCTGTTAAATTAATGGATTGGTATTAAATCTTGGACAAAAAGTAGGTACCTACCTTATTATAATAGACGTTAGTCAAGATGGTGGTATATCATATTAAAACTTTTTATATTTCGAAAATATAAAGAAAACCTATTTGCCTTATCCAATTTTCATTCGGCTTAGCTTAAGACAAGACAAAACTCGAGCTATAAGCATGATTTGATAGCTGTTTCATTTATAGCATTATCTTGTTACATTTTCAGTAGGAATATAATAAGTATTGAAATTGAAAAGAAGAGGCTTCTGCCATAGGACAAAGGAATATTTGGATTTGTTTGAGCAGTTCAGAGGGCGGCAAACGGCTTGGGTGTAAGAGTTGTATTCTTCATTTGTAGAGCAAAGATCGACTGTGCATTAGTAAAATAAATAAAAGTTGGGAATATGTAAATGATTTCAATTTTTTGGAAGTGGAACACAGGATTATAGAGTACAAGTTAGGACGACCGTTGTCATGTCAATGGCTGCAGTTGCCATTGCTTCTTTGAACGTAAAGGATCACTATTCATTTTTTTATGTTTTATCATCAGCCTATCGCAGTCCACTGCTGGACATAGGCCTCTCCAATAGCACGCCACTTAGTTCGATCCTCGGCTTCTCGCATCCAGCTCCTGCCAGCCGTCTTGCGCAAATCATCACTCCACCTGGCCTGTGGACGTCCTACACTACGTTTGCCGAGACGCGGTCTCCACTCAAGAACCCGTTTACCCCAACGGTTATCGGTTCTGCGGCAAATGTGACCAGCCCACTGCCACTTCAGCTTGCTAATCCTGTGGGCTATGTCGATGACCTTGGTTCTCTGTCGGATCACCTCGTTTCTAATACGGTCCCTTAGAGAAACGCCGAGCATAGCCCTTTCCATAGCACGCTGAGCGACTTTGAACTTGTGGACCAGCCGTACCGTAAGTGTCCACGTTTCAGCTCCGTATGTCATTACGGGTAGGACGCACTCATTAAAGACTTTTGTCTATAGGCACTGTGGGATCGATGATGAGAAGACTCGACGAAGCTTCCCAAACGCTGCCCAACCCAGCCGGATTCTCCTGTTCACCTCGTCCTCAAAGTTGTTTCTCCCTAACTGCAAAGTCTGCCCGAGGTACACGTATTTTTGAACAACTTCGAGAACGGCACCGTGTACCGCAACCGGTTCCGGTAGTACGTGTTCATTGAACATGACCTTGGTCTTGTCCAAGTTCATCCGTAGGCCGATGCGTACAGAAGAGTCAGCAAGGTCGTTCAGCATCTGTTGTAGGTCCTGCAGCGTCTCTGCCATGATGACAATGTCGTCTGTAAATCGCAAGTGAGAGATGTATTCGCCATTGATGTTGATTCCGCGTCCTTTCCAGTGCAGCGACTTGAAGAAGTCCTCCATTGCATTAGTGAACAATTTCGGGGATATAACGTCCCCTTGTCTCACTCCTCGATGCAATGGTACGGGTCTTGTATGCTGATTCTGTACTTGGACGGACATAGTGGCGGCTTTGTAGAGACATCTCAACACTTGTATGTGTGGCGACCTCCACATACAGCGCCATCTACCGAAGATACACTGAACTACGAAGTAACGCACTGTACCTACAAACTACACTACACGGAGTAACTACAAATCCTGAATCGCGCAATAAATAGTTCTCGCGCCGATTATCATATATGCAAAAATCCCAACATCAACTGTTGGGGCAGTAGCCCGCCAGGCATGATCACCTCGCCTGGTCGGAGGATCCTCCCTTTGTGTTGGGTGGAACATGATACCCGTTCCCCTACAGTGGTGACCCCGACGTGATTGGAAGCAGCCTTCAAGGATGCTGATCCGCCACCATCATATTCACTCCCACAGCAAGTCTCAAGCCAGCCAGCAACCTCGGCCTCAACAGGGATACACCACACGCAGGACGCGACCGCTCCAGCCTGGTTACCCCTACGGCCTCTACAGCGTCTAGGCACAGCACACTGCACCTACGGTCTATGTAAGCAGAGCATCTCTCTCCCGTCTACGCAGCAGCCAGCCACTACGCAGCAATCGCCCCGACTCACTGGGGACCTCACCGCAGCACCGCGCACCGCATGCGATCCCGACTCACTGGGATCAGCGGACTTCAGCCCCGACTCACTGGGACTAGCGGCATTCAGTTCCGACTCACTGGAACTTGCGGCACTCAGTTCCGACTCACTGGAACCACTCACTCCTGGCACTGGCAAGCTCGGCATCAGAGCACAGACAGCTGACACAACATATATCGACCTCCAGTCTTGGAGGGGAGTGATGTGGCGACCTCCACATACAGCGCCATCTATCGAAGATGCACTGAACTACGAAGTAACGCACTGTACCTATAAACTACACTATACGGAGTAACTACAAATCCTGAATCGCGCAATAAATAGTTCTCGCGCCGATTATCATATATACAAAAATCCCAACATCAACTGTTGGGCAGTAGCCCGCCAGGCATGACCACCTCGCCTGGTCGGAGGATCCTCCCTTTGTGTTGGGTGGAACATTGCACCCGTTCCCCCACATATGTATCGCCAATCTACTTGGCAACGCTGCAGGGACTCCAGAACAGACCAGATTTCTATCGAGTCAAAGGCCTTCTCATAGTCCACAAATGCTAGACACATTTTCATATATAATTCAAACTTAACTAGTCCTCTTAATATAAAATCATGATTGGAACTCACGACATTTATCAAAGGTCACGCATGTGCCGTTTTTTAATCTTCCGTAACCATCGTTACATTGACACTTCGGATTGCATTCTAGTCTGATTCCAATTCTGTAAGGACATTTCCCCCTGATTCTTGGCAAGCCACAGCTATCAGAAGGACATATGGAAGGACAAGCAGTATACTGTGCATTGGCTTTACCACTGCAGTCGAAAGGAGCTGGAATGGTATTTAAGAAGGTTATACATTGCAATCAAAATAATCTAATATATTATGTTCGGAGATATTTAGTAAACTATGTACATCATTTTAAAGAATTACTTACGACAATTTACAGTAGGTATACAAGTGCCGTTTTCAGCACGTCTGTAGTTAAAACTGCATTTACAAGCAGGTGGTGGGCAAGGATTTGGTTTTTCACACTTCTTGTTGTCTTCTTCACATTTGGGGCAATTATCTGACGCACAGTTTGAAGGGCAATCAACTAGGACTTCGTTATCCTTACAAGTTGGTGTGGGTTCATCTAAAATTTTAACGATATAGTAAAGGTTGATATTTCATCAAATGAAAAAATAGTTATGGAATATACAGTTTTTATTTGGCTACAGGGATACAAATTTCGTTGTCATCTGTTGTTATATAGAGTAGATATTCGTTTCTTCTTTTATATGGTTTGAATTTAAGTAACATAATTTAAAACATTAATTTATTTAGTGAAAATAAGAGCAACGGCTAACACTAATATAATGCTTTGCATCACATTACAGCTGGTAACAGTCTTAGGAGACGAAGAGAGTGGTTTACTACTGAGTCAACAACAGAGGAACTAAACATTCGTTGGAAAATAAAGACAGAAATTACTAGAATAGTAAAACACTTAGATAATTCATCATCTCTAGAGAGGAAAATGTTACGTATTCGTAAAAACTCTCTTACCATTGCACTGTTCTTCTGGAACACATGTGCCATTTTCGTTTCTGTAGTAATTTTCTTTACAGACGCAATCTTTTTTGCAGAAGGCAGGATCTATTCTTGGACATGCTACTGGATCGTTTCTTGTGCTGCAGTTTTGGTTACGGCATGTTGCTTGTGTACAGGAACTGTATTCCTCGTTTATCGGACAGATTTTGGCTGTTAAATTAATAGATTGGATAGCAGTTTCATTTATAGCATTATCTTGTTACATTTTCAGTAGGAATATAAAAAGTATTGATATTGAAAAGAAGAGGCTTCTTTTTCTTTCTTTTCTTTCTTTTTAAAAAGACAACTCCCACATTAGGAATAAACATCCTGTGTCGTGGGGGACTTTAAAAACATACATGAAACGGACACAAAGAACATCCAGACTCGGGACAACAATTCGTGGATCACACAAAGTGTTGTAGGTACCGCGTGGGATTTGAACCCACGACACTTGGCGCAGTAGCAAGCGGCATGGCGACCGCTGACACCACTCGGCCAACCGTGCAGTTAAAGCTTCTGCCATAGGACAATGGAACACTTTGGATTTGTTTGAGCAGTTTAGAGGGTGGCATACAGCTTGGATGCAGGAGTTGTATTCTTCATTTGTAGAGCAAAGATCGACTGTGCATTAGTAAAATAAATAAAAATTGGGAATATGTAATTGATTTTAAGTTTTTAGAGCTTGAACATAGGATTTTAGAGTACAAGTTATTACGCCCATTGTGATGTCAATGCCTGCAGTTACCATGGCTGCTTTGAACGTAAAGGATTATTATCGAAATTGACCATTTTATTTTTATGTTTGATCCAGCCGGCAACGCACTTGTAACGCCTGTGGTGTTGCGGGTGTCCATGAACGGCGGTAACCGCTTACCATCAGACGGCACGTCTGCTCGTTTGCCACCTGACAATAAAAAAAAAAGCCAAAATGACTACTCTGCCTGATGGAAAAAATAAGCAGATCCAAGAGTGGTATTCACACTGATTACGAATGCAGACAACGCAAATATGTGGCATGGTAACTACATCATGGCGGCCTAGTGATGCCTATCACATTCAATGTTTTTGTATTTCGTAAACTTAAAGAAAACCCATTTGCCTTATCAAAAGCGAAATTTCATTCTCCTTAGCTTAAAACAAGATGAAATCCAATTAATGCATTGATGCGTTAAAAAAACTGTTAGTTGAAGCTTGATTTGATAGGTGCTGTTGTATATTTCATGCAAAGCATTTTGGTACATTTTCAGTAGAAACATAATAAATACCCATTGACCATAACCACGTAATGATATATTGAACCCAACAGTATAATGCAAAATTTGTGTCTTAAAATGACATATTGAGTCAAATAATCAACAAATGTAACCTACGGCATTCCTCCAAAGGCACACATGTGCCATTCTTTATTCGACCAAAACCATCTTTGCATTGACACTTGGGATTACAATTTAGTAAGATGCCAATTCTGAAAGGACATCTGCCCCTTATTCTTGGCAAGCCACAGCTGTCAGTGGGACACAAAGGTGGACAAGAAGCATACTGTTCATTGGGTTTATCACTGCAGTCGAAGGGAGCTGCAAAGATATTAAAGAGGGTTATGAAATAAAATTATATAATCAAAGATATATCAGATCTCAAAGTCTACATTATTTTCGAGAATCACTTACGGCAATCTACGGTTGGTATACAAGTGCCGTTTTCGGAACGCCTATGGTTAAATCTGCATTTACAAGCGGGCGGTGGGCAAGGATTTGGTTTTTCACACTTCTTGTTGTCTTCTTCACACTTAGGGCAATTATCTGATGCACAGTCTGAAGGGCAATGAACTAGGACTTCGTTATCCTTACAAGTTGGTGTGGGTTCATCTAAAATTTTAATGATATAGGTTAATACTAGAGCAAATAATGAAACAGTTATAAAAAATACAGATTCGAATTGGCTACAGGTTCATTGTCATCTGTTTTGCAAATCAAGTAGTTATTATTTTTGTCTTTTATATAGTTTGATTTTTAGATACATAATTTAAAACATAATTTTAAAGAAGTAACTGCAATGGCTAACACTAATATAAAGCTGTGCATTACATTACAACTGGTAACAGTCTTAGGAGACGAAGAGAGTGATTTACTACTGAGTCAACAACAGAGGAACTAAACATTCGTTGGAAAATAAAGAAAGAAATTACTAGAATAGTAAAACACTTAGATAATTCAGCATCTCTAGAGAGGAAAATGTTACGTATTCGTGAAAACTCTCTTACCATTGCACTGTTCTTCTGGAACACATGTGCCATTTTCGTTTCTGTAGTATTTTTCTTTACAGACGCAACCTTTTTTGCAGAAGGCAGGATCTATTCTTGGACAACTTACTGGATCGTTTCTTGTGCTGCAGTTTTGGTTACGGCATGTTGCTTGTGTACAGGAACTGTATTCCTCGTTTATCGGACAGATTTTGGCTGTTAAATTAATAGATTGGTATTAAATCTTGGATAAAAAAATAGGTACCTTGTTACAACATACGTTGGACAAGATGGTGGTATATCACATTAAAACTCTTTATATTTCGAAAGTATAAAGAAAACCTATTTACCTTTTCCAATTTTCATTTTGCTTAGCTTAAGGCAAGACAAAAATGAGCTATAAGCATGATTTCATAGCTGTTTCATTTGTAGCATTATTTTGTTACATTTTCAGTAGGAATATAATAAGTATTGAAATTGAAAAGAAGAGGCTTCTGCCATAGGACAATGTAATATTTCGGATTTGTTTGAGCAGTTTAGAGGGCAGCAAACAGCTTGGGTGCAGGAGTTGTATTCGTCATTTGTCGACTGCCGACCGACTGTAGTTTAGTAATATAAATAAAAAATTGGGAATATGTAAATGATTTTGATTTTTTGGAGCTGTAACACAAAATTTTAGAGTACAAGTCAGGACGACCATTGTCATGCCAATGGCTGCTGTTGCCATTGCATCTTTGAATATAATTAGATTATTATTGAAATTTACCATATTTTTTATGTTTGGCTCAGCTAAAATGACTCTAATCTGATGGAAAGCATAAGAAAAATCCAAGAGTGGTGGTCACCATACTGATTGTGAATGCAGACAATGCAACAATGCAGCATGGTAATCTACACCATGGCGGTCTGTTGATGCTTCCGCATCTTTTAGCCTCCAGTATCACACATATATATTTTACATTCGTTTTCTGGGCGTTTAGTGTCGAGTTACTGTCTTTCACTCATTTGAAATAATTGTAGTTATAACGGGTGTTTTTTTAAGCTAGATAGAACTTTAAATTGTAAAAAGTAACACAAAAAATTAAATTTTGATGAAACTTTTTTTTTTATTTGTTTCAGTATACTCTGACAAATCATCATGAATAGACTTACGCTTGAACAACGCTACGAAATTATCCAAATTTACTTTGAAAATCAGTCGTCGATTCGCGCAACTTATAGACGACTGTTTTATCGCAAAATTGTGTTCAGCGATGAGGCGCATTTTTGGCTTAACGGGGTTGTTAATAAGCAAAATTGCCGCATATGGAGTGAGACCAATCCACAACAGACCCTACAGACTCCATTACATCCAGAAAAATGCACCGTATGGTGCGGTTTTCACGCTGGTGGCATCATCGGACCTTATTTCTTCAAAAATGAGCTGATTTTCAAAGTAAATTTGGATAATTTCGTAGCGTTGTTCAAGCGTGAGTCTATTCATGATGATTTGTCAGAGTATACTGAAACAAATAAAAAAAAAGTTTCATCAAAATTTAATTTTTTGTGTTACTTTTTACAATTTAAAGTTCTATCTAGCTTAAAAAAACACCCTATAGTTATTCAGTTACCGGTGAGTACGTATACCGTAATCAAACTGACTAAATAAAAAAAGTGAAAAAGATACAAAGACAATGTCATTGCGTTGAAGGCCGTATAATCATGAAGTTCACAATTGTAAAAAGTTTAATTTATAAATACCTGTGCATTTCTCGTCTTCGACACACACTCCTTTATCGTTCCTGTAGTAGTTTTCTTTGCAAACATAGTCTTTCTTGCATAAAGAGGTTTTTACCATAGGACAATGGAATATTTCGGATTTGTTTGAGCAGTTTTGAGGGCGGCAAACAGCTTGCGTGCAGGAGTTGTATTCTTCATTTGTAGGGCAAAGATCGGCTGTGGGTTAGTAATATAAACAACAATTTAAAATATGTATATGATTTTAAATTTTTGCAACTGAAATACAGGGTTTTAGAGTGATGTCAATGGCTGCAGTTGCCGTTGATGCTCCAAACATAAAGGATTATTATCAATGCAATGCTGGCGCCCCGGCGTTGTCCTTGACATAAACACAAGGTCATTGAAATTTATATTTTACTAGCGACTTGCCCCGGCTTCGTTTATGGATTTGCTGTGGGCATTTAGGATTTACTTCACATTGGGTGTCAGAGAATTTTGATTATCTTTTTAAGATCAACATTGTCTCAGTGTCGATCACATCACAATCACATTTTTACAGTTTTTGGCTGTTTGTTCGTCCGCCTGTCTGTTTGTTTCGGCTAATCTCTGGAACGGCTGGACCGATTTTGTCATTGATAGGTAGCTGATAATATAAGGAATAACTTAGGCTACTTTTTTTAGACTAGCTTCGGCCCGTGGCGTTACCCGCTGTAGGTACGACAATAACCGCGGGTAGCACCACGGGGTTCAGCTAGTCTTTACTAAGTACTGAACACGAAATAAGAATTGATACCAGTGACATAATTAAGGCTTTTGCTAATGCTAACACTCGAAAAGCAACATTTTGTAATTATATATTTTGGTTATATAATGGTTGATATCCTGTCAGTAATGATTAGTTTTTAAATCAAAATTAATTTGAAATAACCACAAAGTTGTGTTTTGTTGTTTTTGACCCCTTTCCTACCCAAAAATACTTCTTAAAATACTCGTGTATATTGGCCTTGCATCAATCTTGCGCTATCATCAATACGTAGGTATATCCCAATTTATATTAATGGTGTGTTTCACATGAGGTCGAAACTAGAATGCAGAAATTTTACAGATGTGACAAGGTACTACGAGGCCCAGTGTACCTATTATTTCCCAACATCACGGTAGGTAACTGTAAAAACCCTAACAAGCCGAAACGTTCCTATGTTAATATTAAGTTATGGCTATAAATAGAAATTGTAATAAAAAAACTCAATACAAAATGGCCGAGCAGGTGATTAAGTATGAAAAACGAGTTTTTTACAATTACCGCAATGTTTATATGAATATGTTAACATTTGTGGACATTTTAAGCGCCCGCTTACTAGGAGGCGCTAGGGCAATGTTTGCACCCGGGCGCTACCTGTGCTAGAGCCGCCTCTGTTGAAAATGACTCATTTCTTGCATAAGTCAGGCTTAATTACGGAGTTAAATTGCTTGTAATAGTAGGTATTAAATTATAGTAGACTATATACCTACGTAGAATTAATATCAAAAAGATTATTAATTGATAGCAGTTTACATATATATACATATTTTCAATATTTTTTTTTATAATTCAAATTTAAAGTGTTCCATTATCTTAATATAAAACAACGATGGACACTTACGACATTTATCAAAGGTCACGCATGTGCCGTTTTCTAATCTTCCATAACCGTCTTTGCATTGACACTTCGGTTTACATTCTAGTACGATTCCAATTTTGAAAGGACATCTCCCTCTAATTCTTGCTAAGCCACAGCCATCAGTGGGACACAAAGCTGGACATGGAGTGTACTGTTCGTTAGGTTTAGCACTGCAGTCGAAGGGAGCTGCAAAGATATTTAAGAGTGTTATGAAATAATATTAAAAAATGGAAGATATATCAGATCAAAAACTCCACATAATATTGAAGAATTACTTACGACAATCTACGGTAGGTATACAAGTGCCGTTTTCAGCACGTCTGTAGTTTAACCTGCATTTACAAGCGGGCGGTGGGCAAGAATGTGGTTTTTTACATATTTTCTTGTTGTCTTCTTCACTTTTGGGGCAATAGTCTAAAGCACAGTCTGACGGGCAATCAACTAGGACTTCGGTGTCCTTACAAGTTGGTGTAGGTTCATCTAAAACATTAATAATAGACGCTGATAAAGAAAAAGTAGGGCTATAAAGAAACAGTTACAGATTTTTTTCGGCTAGCTAAGTGACATAATCTTCGTTGTTGTCTGTTTCGTGAAACGAGTATTTATTATTTTCTTCTTTTATACAGTTTGAGTTCTAATTATATAAATGAAAGCAAAAATAATAGAATGAGGGCTATAGACGTTACAAAATGTTTTGCACAGATTTGACTAGTTACAGTATTAGAAGACGGACAATGTAGTCTACCTGTGAATCAAGAACTGAGTAACCGAAAATCATTTGAAAATAAAGAAAAGAATCTGAAGTAAGTTTTGAAAAACTTAGGTATTTAACGATCTCTAGAGAGGGTAATATTAGGTATTTTTGAAAACTGTCTTACCATTGCACTGTTCTTCTGGAACACATGTGCCATTTTCGTTTCTGTAGTAGTTTTCTTTACAGACGCAACCTTTTTTGCAGAAGGCAGGGTCTATTCTTGGACATTTTACAGGATGGCTTCTCGTGCTGCAGTTTTGGTTACGGCATGTTGCTTGTGTACAGGAACTGTATTCTTCGTTCATCGGACAGATGTTGGCTGTACAATTAATAAATTAGTATTAAAACTCAGACAAAAAAAAAATGTATAGAACTCACATGCTTATTACAACAGATATTGTACAATATGTTGGTATATCACATTAAAACTTTTTATATTTCGTAAGCATAAAGAAAATCTTAATTAACCAATTTTCATTCTACTTTGCTTAAGACAAGACACAACCCGAGCTATGCATTGATGCGTTAAAAAACCAGTCTTTTAGTATAATCATGATTTAATAACTGTTTATAATGTTTCATTTGTTCAGTTGTAGCATTTTGATAAGGTTAAAAAACCAGTCTGTTAGTTATAGATCTTGTAAGTAATAATTAGTTTTTAAATAACCACATAGTTGTATTCTGTTATTTTAACCCCCTTTCTAACCAAAATACTTCTTCAAGTACCCGTGTATATTGTTGCCTTGCATCAGTTTTGTGGAATCTTTGAAGTATTTCCGAATTTATATTCGACGTATGTTTGAGATGAGGTCAAATTAGAATGAAGAAATTTGACAGATGTGACAAGCTTATACGAGGCCCAGTGTACCTATTATTTTCCAACATCACTGTTACTGTAAACACCTTCCGTGGGAGAGCTATGCTTCGGCATGAATGGGTCGGCTCGACCAGAGTGATACCACGGCCTCACAGAAAACCGGTGTGAAATAGCGTTTGCGCTGTGTTTCACCGAGTGAGTGAGGATACCGGAGGCCCATACCCCAACCCCTCCCCCATCCCCTTTCCCATCCCCCAAAGGTCGGCAACGCACTTGTGACGCCTTTGGTGTTGCGAGTGTCCATCGGCGGCGGTAATCGCTTACCATCAGGTGATACGTCTGCTCGTTTATCTAATATTCAATAAAAAAAAACACATTAACAAGCCGAAACGTTCCTATATCAATATTATGTTATGTATCGTAACTGCCGTTCTCATATCGGGTTCTACGGCCATACTAAACATTACTACAATATCGCTATTTCAATCATCTGAACAACCTTGGTCACGAATATTCATATACATACATAGGTAGATTAATATCAAAAAGATTATCAATTTATAGCAGTTTGCACATATTTTCTTTTATAATTCAAATTTAAATTGTCCTATTATCTTAATATAAAACAACTAGCGACCCGCCCCGGCTTCGCACGGGTGCAATGCTGATACTAAATACACGTTGTATATAAAACATAGCTGACCCACGCAACCTCGTTTGCGTCTTATATAGCCCGTAGCATGAAAATTTTCGCAAAATAAGTAACTTTTCTGGTTGATTTTTACACCTTGTGTCCGAAAAACCCAAATATCTTACGGAACCCTATTCTTTTCCAAAATAAAATATAGCCTATGTTACTCGTAGATAATGTAGCTTTCGAATGGTGAAAGAATTTTTAAAATCGGTCCAGTAGTTTTTGAGCCTATTCATTACAAACATACAAAAATAGGTACAAATCTTTCCTCTTTATAATATTAGTATAGATTATAATATTAGTATAGATGATAGACACTTACGACATTTATTAAAGGTCACGCATGTGCCGTTTTCTAATCTTCCATAACCGTCTTTGCATTGACACTTCGGTTTGCATTCTAGTATTGTTTTATTTGTTAAAGGACATCTCTCTCTAAATCTTGGCGAGCCACAACTGTCAGAAGGACATTTAAGTGGACAAGGAGTATACTGTTCATTGGCTTTAGCACTGCAGTCGAAAGGAGCTGGAATGATATTTATAAAGGTTATACATTGTAATAAGGCGCTCGTAGCCCAGTTGCACTCGGTGGCTAGAACAATCACCGAGGGTAAGCAACGACGGCGCGGTCAGTACCTGGATGGGTGACCGCTGGTGGCATGATATCATGAGATTCTGTAAATCGGAGGTCCCGTTAAAAAGTCGGTCCCGTTTGTTATCATAGGGTAACAGTAGTGAAGCTTAGTTGAAGGCCTTGGACGGCTTGAAAACTTCCAACGGCAAGATTACGTAGCCACATCGTTGTCTTGCCAGTCCCCAATCCAAACTAGGTCAGCATATGCCTGCCGCGGGACATATGGCAGTAACCCTCTCCTGAGAGGAGACCGGAGCCCAGGAGTGAGGCGTTATGGGGTGTTGATGATAAATTATAATCAAAATAAAAAAATAAATGTTCGAAGATATTTCGTAAACTCAACATCATTTTGAAGAATCACTTACGACAATTTGCGGTTGGTATACAAGTGCCATTATCAGCACGTCTGTAGTTGAACCTGCATTTACAAGCAGGTGGTGGGCAAGGATTTGGTTTTTTACATTTCTTGTTGTCTTCTTCACACTTGGGGCAATTATCTGACGCACAGTCTGAAGGGCAATCAACTAGGACTTCGTCATCTTCACAAGTAGGTTCATCTAAAATTTTAATAATATAGGCTGATAAAGAAAAAGTAGGGCTATAAAGAAACAGTTATAGATTTTTTTCGGCTAGCTAAGTGACACAATCTTCGTTTTGTTCGTTTCGTGAAACGAGTATTTATTATTTTCTTTTTTCATACAGTTTGAATTCTAATTATATGAATGAAAACAAAAATAATAGAATTTGGCCTATGGACGTTACTAAATATTTTGCACTCATTTAACTGGTTACAGCATCAGAAGATGGACAATGTAGTCTACATGTGAATCAAGAACTGAGGAGCTGAAAATCGTTTGAAAATAGAGAAAATAATCTGAAATAAGTTTTGATAAATTTAGGTATTTTACGATCTCTAGAAAGGGTAATATATTATTACGTATTTTTGAAAACTGTTTTACCATTGCACTGTTCTTCTGGAACACATGTGCCATTTTCGTTTCTATAGTAATTTTCTTTACAGACGCAACCTTTTTTGCAGAGGGCAGGATCTATTCTAGGACAACTTGCTAGATCGTTTCTTGTGCTGCAGTTTTGGTTACGGCATATTGTTTGTGTGCAGGAATTGTATTCTTCGTTCATCGGACAGATGTTGGCTGTACAATTAATAAATTAGTATTAAAACTCGGACAAAAAAATATGTATAGAACTCACATGCTTATTACAACAAACGTTGTACAAGATGATGGTATATTACATTAAAACTTTTTACATTTCGTTAGCATAAAGAAAACCTATTTGCCATATCCAAGGCCAATTTTCATTCTAATTTGCTTAAGACGAGACAAAACCCGAGCTATGCATTGATACGTTAAAAAAACAGTCTGTTAGTATAAGCATGATTTGATTGCTGTTTATGATATTAATTTATAGCATTTTGATACGTTTTCAGTAGGAATATAATAAGTATTGAAATTGAAATGAAAAGGCTTCTGCCATAGGACAATGGAATATTTCGGATTTGTTTGAGCAGTTTATAGGGCGGCAAACAGCTTGGGTGCAGGAGTTGTATTCTTCATTTGTGACTATCGACCGACTGTGGGTTAGTGAAAAAAAAAAGAGAATATGTAAATGATTTTCAATTTTTGGAGCTAGAACACAGGATTTTAGAGTACAAGTCATTACGACCATTGTAATGTCAATGGCTGCATTTGCCATTGCTGCTTTGAACATAAAGGATTATTATCGAAATTGACCATTTTATTTTTATGGTTGCCCCAGCCAAAATGACTCTACTCTGCCTGATGGAAAGCATAAGCAGAATATAAGATTGGTATTCATCATACTCATTACGAATGCAGACAATGAAAAAATGTGGCATGGTAACTACATCATGGCGGCCTAGTGATGCCTATCACATAAAAATTTGTTGTATTTCGTAAGCATAAAGAAAACCTATTTGCCTTATCAAAAGCGAAATTTCATTCTCCTCAGCTTAAAACAAGATAAAATCTAATTGATGCATTGATGCGTGAAAAATTATTCTGTTAGTTTAAGCTTGATTTGACAGGTGCTGTTTATACTATTTTATGTATAGCAGTTTGACACATTTTCAGTAGAAACATAATAAATACCCATTAACCTTATGGTAACCATTACGTGGTTATACACGTAATGGTTTATTTAATCGAATTGTATAATACAAACGTTTGTGTCTTAACATGATATATTGAGTCAAATAATCAACAAATGTAACTTACGACATTCCTCCAAAGGCACACATGTGCCATTCTTTATTCGACCAAAACCATCTTTACATTCACACTTGGGATTACAATTTAGTAATACTCGTATACCAATTCTGAAAGGACATATGCCACTTATTCTTAGCAAGCCACAGCTGTCCGCGGAACACGCAGTTGGACATGGAGTGTACTGTTCATTGGGTTTAGCACTGCAGTCGAAGGGAGCTGCAAAGATATTTAAGAGTGTTACGCTGGGGCCACACTAAGGTTTAACGTTAATGCCCAATATCTCGATAATTATTGCGATAATTTTTACCGCATTAAAATGGGTGGCTACACTTCAACGGTCAACATGAATGCTCATTATTGGCGATAAAAACGGCATTGAATTTACTTTAATTCAAGCAAGATGGACGTTGACAGAGCTCTATATCTCATGAGTGTAAATTTATATTATTTGACTTTATTGAATCATTACCGAATAAAAAGAAAACAGAAACAAAGAAAAAGAAGATGGTGGATGATTACTCCACTCCGACGCCATAGAACGTATTTCGAGTCAAAATCGTGCGATTTTGAGGCAAATCCGTCGTAAAAAAACAAATACGTCCGCTCCCGTTGCGCTCTCGATGCATACTGACAATACGTAATGTGACCGCTTCATCGCATCAATTCTCGCGTTAATCTCTTTGATGTACCGCCACTTGAGCTATCGCCTAACTCCAAATGGCATTGTTAATGCCATTGTCAAATTATCCCGTTAAGTTGTGGCTACACCTATGGTGAACGTCCATTATCGCGATAATTAATGGCATTTCTCATTAGTGTGGCCCCAGCATTATAAAATAATATTATATAATCGAAGATATATCAGATCAAAAACTCTACATAATATTAAAGAATTACTTACGACAATCTACAGTAGGTATACAAGTGCCGTTTTCAGCACGTCTGTAGTTTAACCTGCATTTACAAGCAGGTGGTGGGCAAGGATGTGGTTTTTTACATTTCTTGTTGTCTTCTTCACACTTGGGGCAATTATCTGACGCACAGTTTGAAGGGCAATCAACTAGGACTTCGTCATCTTCACAAGTTGGTTTATCTAAAATTTAAATAATATAGGCTGATAAAGAAAAAGTATGGCTATAAAGAAACAGTTAAAGAATATTTTTGGCTTGCTTAAGTGACACAAATTTCGTTGTTGTCCGTTTCGTGAAACGATTATTTATTAATTTTTTCTTTCATACAGTTTGAGTTCTAATTATTGGCTATGGACGTTACAAAATGTTTAGCACAAATTTAACTAGTTACAGTATCAGAAGACGGACAATGTAATCTCCCTGTGAATCAAGAACTGGGGAGCCGAAAAACGTTTGGAAATAGAGAAAAGAATCTGAAATAAGTTTTAAAAAACTTAGGTAATTTACGATCTCTAGAGAGGGTAACATTACGTGTTCTTGAAAACTCTCTTACCATTACACTGTTGTTCTGGAACGCATGTGCCATTTTCGTTTCTGTAGTAATTTTTTTTACAGACGCAACCTTTTTTGCAGGCGGCAGTGTCTATTCTTGGACATTTTACAGGATGGCTTCTCGTGCTGCAGTTTTGGTTACGGCATGTTGCTTGTGTACAGGAACTGTATTCTTCGTTCATCGGACAGATTTTGGCTGTACAAATAATAAATTAGTATTAAAACTCGGACAAAAAAAATATGTATAGAACTCACATGCTTATTACAACAGACGTTGTATATAACAATATGATGGTATATCACATTAAAACTTTTTATATTTCGTAAGCATAAAGAAAATCTTAATTAACCAATTTTCATTTTACTTTGCTTAAGACAAGACACAACCCGAGCTATGCATTGATGCGTAAAAAACAGTCTTTTAGTATAATCATGATTTAATAACTGTTTATAATGTTTCATTTCTAGCATTTTGATAAGGTTAAAAAACCAGTCTGTTAGTTATAGATCCTGTATGTAATAATTAGTTTTTAAATCAAAATTATTTTGAAATAACCATATAGTTGTATTCTGTTATTTTTAACCCCCTTTCTAACCAAAAATACTTCTTCAAGCACCCGTGTATATTGTTGCCTTGCATCAATTTTGTGAAATCTTTGAAGTATTTTCCAATTTATATTCGACGTATGTTTGAGATGAGGTCGAAATTAGAATGCAGAAATTTGACAGATGTAACTAGCTAATACGAGGCTCAGTGTACCTATCATTTTCCAACATCATGTAACTGTAAACATATTAACAAGCCGAAACGTTCCTATGTTAATATTAAGTTATGTATTGCAACTGCCGTTCTCATATCGGGTTCTTCGGCCACACTTAACATTACTACAATCGCTATTTCAACCATCTGAACAACCTTGGTCACCAAGATTCATATACATACACACGTAGAATTAATATCAAAAAAAAAAAAACAATTTATAACAGTTTGCACATATTTTCTTTTATAATTCAAGTTTAAATTGTACTATTATCTTAATATAAAACAATGATAGACACTTACGACATTTATTAAAGGTCACGCATGTGCCGTTTTCTAATCTTCCATAACCGTCTTTGCATTGACATTTTGGATTGCATTCTAGTACCATTTTATTTCTTAAAGGACATCTCTCTCTATTTCTTTGCGAGCCACAACTGTCAGAAGGACATTTAAGTGGACAAGGAGTATAGTGTTCATTGGCTTTAGCACTGCAGTCGAAAGGAGCTGGAATGATATTTAAGAAGGTATTACATTATAATGAGGCGCTCAAAGCCCAGTTGCACTCGGTGGCTAGAAACAATTACCGAGGGTGAGCAACGACGGCGCGGTCAGTACCTGGATAGATGATCGCTGGTGGTATGATATCATGAGATTCTGTGATTCAGAGGTCACGTTAAGAAATCGGTCCCGTTTGTTATCATAGGGTAACAGTAGTAGCAGCAGTAGTGAAGCTTAGTTGGAGGCCTTGTACGGCTTGAAAACTTCCGATTACGTAGCCATAACGTTGTCTTGGTAGTCCCCAATCCACACTCAGCCTGCGTATGCCAGCCGCGGGGATATATGGCAGTAACCCTCTCCTGAGAGGAGACCGGAGCCCAACAATGAGACGTTATGGGTTGTTGTTGATGATAAATTATAATCAAAATAAAATAATAAATGTTCGAAGATATTTAGTAAGCTCAACATTATTTTGAAGATTCACTTACGACAATTTGCAGTTGGTATACAAGTGCCGTTTTCAGCACGTCTGTAGTTGAACCTGCATTTACAAGCGGGCGGTGGGCAACGATGTGGTTTTTTACATTTCTTGTTGTCTTCTTCACACTTGGGGCAATTATCTGACGCACAGTCTGAAGGGCAAATAACTAGGACTTCGTCATCTTCACAAGTAGGTTCATCTAAAACAAATTTACAACAAATAACTAATATATAATATTATGAAGAGGAAAGGTTTGTATGTTAGTATGTTCGTAACGAATTGGTTCAAAAAGTACTGGACGGATTTAAAAAAATCTTTCACCATTTGAATGCTACATTAATAAAATAAATATAGGCTATTATAATTGTAAGAAAAAAAACAATATGTAAACTAATAACTGCAGGTAACACCGCGAGGTTCAGCTAGTAAGTAAGAAAATGAAAGATACAGTTTCAGTGCGATTTGAAATGGTGAAGTGTATGTTGTTTATTGAATAAAATTCAATTTTTTATTTCGTCTTAATCTTTTTTTTTGACCGTTGAAAGTATTTTGAAAGTCAGTTAGTTAGAGTTAGTTCTCAGTATAAAAGAGCCAAATGTACGTGTAATTAGCAAAAAAATATTTTTTACTGTAAAACCAAATAAAATACCGCTTCAACAAACACCAATATATTTTGGTCTTACCATTGCACTGTTCTTCTGGAACACATGTGCCATTTTCGTTTCTGTAGTGATTTTCTTTACAGACGCAACCTTTTTTGCAGAATGCAGGTTTTATGTCCGGACAACGTACTGGCTTTTTTCTACTATTGCAGTTTTGGTGACGGCATGTTGATTGTGTGCATACACTATATTCCTCATTTACTGGGCAGATATTAGCTAAAAGATTAGAACAAAAATCATAAAAGATAAAGGAATAATCGCATGGAACTTTTATAACACAAGTTTAAAGGGAAAGGTTACTTTCAGCTCTATTATTGATAATAATAGTATCTCTTAAGTAAAATTCAAATGAGTTTAATATAAATATTTCTCAAATTTTAATGGAATTAATAAACGAGAACAATAGAACGTAATTAAAAAAAGAAAAAGATGAAAAATGATAATTAAAAAATTACTGTTGTGCTGCCACTGTCAAACTGTACGACAGTTCATTGGCTGACGATTAAATAAATCTTTTGAAAAACTTAATCAGTTTTTACTTACGACACTCTTCGTATGGAACACAAATTCCATCCTTTCTCCAGTAACCCTTGATACATCTACACTTGGGGTTACATGGAAGTGTTATTAGGATGTTTCCGAATCGCGGCGGGCAGTTTCCAGATGGAGTTGCTTGAGAACAATCGTCAGTTGGGCATAATGGAGGACAAGCGTTAAATTCTTCATTCGGACGATCACTACAGTCGAAGGGAGCTATGGATACAATATACTTTAATGTATCAAACAGAATTATGGTACATTACATACAGATTTGAATAAATAATAATAAATATTCCGTACATCTAACACACAACGCCATCTAGTCCCAAGCTAAGCGGAGCTTGTGTTATGAGTATTAGAAAACTAATGTAAATATATATAGTATATACTTTTTTTTAATAAATAATATTTGTAGATCATACAAACATTTGGTCCGACCCGGGAATCGAACCCGAGACCTCAAGAACAGCAGTTGCATACGCTACCACTGCGCCAGAGTCGGTATGTACTTAATCTATTCGTAGTTGCTATTGCTGATATCTAGTTTTGGACCTAGTTTTTTTTAATCGAAATAGTAGAAAAATTCGTTTCTAGGTTTATATCCCAGACCCGGTAAGTATGAAATTAACATACGGCAGTCTCTTGTAGAAATGCAAGTCCCATTTCTTGCTCTTCGGTAGTTGAATTTACATTTGCAAACGGATGGTGGACACTCTTCCTTTTCAGGTTTGAAGCAAGCGCTTGCTTCTCCATCTTTGGTTGGACAATAGTCATTGACACAATCTGCAGGGCATTCTTCTAAAATTTCGGTTTGGTCACAGTCCTTGTTACCTAAGGATCACAGTAAAAAAAATCAACAAATCTATATAGGTAGGTATATATATAAATGAATATTTGTCTGTATGTCCTTAATAGAATCGCAAACTATGCATTTGATCATGTGATGATCTTCAGCAAAGTGTTGTGCATGAACCCACGAAGGTTTCTGAGTTGTTTCTAGCTATGCCCTGCGGTGTTACTCGCGGTTGTAAAGGTACAATAATAACTGTGAGTAACACCGCGGGACTCAGCTAATTTCATATAAAGGGCAAAAATATTATTCATTCATTTTATTCTTCCTTCATTTGTGTGATAACAATTTGCGGAATTTTAATCAAATCGCTGCATTTGTTTCAGCTTGATAGCATAAGAAATACACTCACAAACTTCCTTTTAATTTATTTTACGTCTTACATAGTAATGTTTACGTTATAATAAATATTATTACATTTTCTCTTCGGTATACAGGTGCCGTTATTGCTTCTTAAATAATTTTCTTTACAAATGCAGCCCTTCGTACACTTGACATAATCGTGACTGCACAAAGGCTGGTCCTTTTGAAAACAATATTGTGCTCGGGAGATGGACTGTGTGCAGGCCGTAAACTCTTCATTCTTTGGGCATCTCGTTACTGTGGAAAAAAATATGAAGAATTTTGAACCTTACCACTGGATGCTAAAATTGGACGTACAGTTCAGTTTTATGTCATCGTTATTTTGTTTTCTCAGAATGCATCTTACGTTTGTCATGTCATAAAGGTAAAATAGTTATACATTTAACTTTGTACTGATCGCAAAACAATATCAGATAATTAAAGCAAAAAGCAATCGGCAAATTTTAATTCAGTTTAGAAATGTACGAAATATGTGGCGTCGATAAAGTTTCAGATAATTTGCGGATATATATTAATAGCTTTAGCCCTCGGCTTACAAACAAACTTACTTTCAGCTTTATAATTTTGGTGTGATATTCGTATATATTTATTTTTGACTACTTCGTTGATCTGGTGGCTAGCGTATGCAACAAGCTGCCGGTCAAGAAGTCTTGGGTTCGATTCCCGAGCCGGGCCAAAGTTGATGTATCGTGTCTTTCGTGTATGAAATTCTTATTAACTGGCCCGGAGTATGGAAAATGGCGGTGTTACCCGCCCGTGCCTCGGAGAGCACGTTAAGTCGTCTGTTCCGGTTGCCATGAACATCTATGGTAATCGTTATTGAGAAGTCAGTGTCCTCAAATATACTGACGTTAGTTTCAACCTTCGAATTCAGTTCACCCTCAGGGTAGGTAAAACAGGTGGAACTATTAGCCAACGCCAAATAATCTTGGGATAAGGCTAGAAAGAAGTAGATTTATATTGATTTTTAAACGGTTTTATTTAGCTCACCCCGTTTGTTTTATTCTTGGGTCAAATTTAGTAATTCAAATTTCACCATCTTCCTGTCAACCGATTAATCTGAAATTTTGTATACACTTTGGATTTTGGTGACAATACAATTATGTTTATTCATTATCATTATAAATTCAAGATGGCCGCCGCTACAAAATGGCGGATAATTTATGTTTTATTAATCCCATCAATATGGGTATCAAATGAAAGGGCTCAACAAGCAGAATACAATATACTATAAAAAATTTAAATCCAAGATGGCGGCCGCTACAAAATGGCGGATAACGTAGGTTTTATCAATCCCATCAATATGGGTATCAAATGAAAGGGCTCAACAAGCAGAATACAATATACTATAAAAAATTGAAATCCAAGATGGCGGCCGCTACAAAATGGCGGATAACGTAGGTTTTATCAATCCCATCAATATGGGTATCAAATGAAAGGGCTCAACAAGCAGAATACAATATACTATAAAAAATTGAAAGAATGAAGCACTAAATGAATTAAACAGAATGCGAAATAAAAACTAGAAAATAAAAATAGGTAAAAAAACTTTTTAAGTTAAACGGTTTTATGTTAAACATACATTGCAATGTTTAAGATAAATGTACTAAAAACCAAAAAATAATAAAATAGATACAGTCGTGGGAATTATAAACATATGCATAGACTAGACTAAAATAAAACCGTGGGGCACGTCAATTGTCTACAAATTATCGACTTAATGTGCGATAGAAGAATCGTTTAATTCGTCGTTAGGCAGTTGGCCCGCAGACGGTGAGGAAATTGCTTACTATTTTCTTGCTCATGGAAATTCCAATAGTTATACACTCCATGTTAACCCCACGGTTTTATTTTAGTCTAGTCTATGCATATGTTTATAATTCCCACGACTGTATCTATTTTATTATTTTTTGGTTTTTAGTACATTTATCTTAAACATTGCAATGTATGTTTAACATAAAACCGTTTAACTTAAAAAGTTTTTTTACCTATTTTTATTACCTCTATATATACATATATTTATCTGGACTCGAAACTTGTGAAATTGAATCTACAGTTGACTACCTCGTTGGCACAGAGGTAGCGCACGCGACTGCAGTGCATGAGGCCTTGGGTTCGATTCCTAGTTGGACTAAATGTTTGTATGATATGCAAAATTTTGTTTTTATTTTAGGTGTTTTCTATGTATAATATGTATGTATTTATTTATGTGTATTTATAGGAGTTGTCTAATATCCATAATACAAGCCCTGTTTAGTTTGGGACTAGATGACGTAGTTATCTTTCAGATAACAGTAAGTTCATATAATAGTCTATTTGGGACTTTAGCAGTAAGTGGTAAAGAGCAAATCGAATTTAGAATCAAAAAAGGTTTGTGTAAAAATAGAGTTGACACGGGTTTGGGACAAACCACCCTGAAACGTTTGAAACTATTACTACAACCTCTTTCACTCAAAGCATGTATGTACTTATGTTTCTATAAGAAATCCCTGCGTTTCAGCTGTACCTACATTTTTTCAAATGAAATAAATTTAATTTTCTAAGGTTCTGTAGTAACTTTATTTACTGATTTTCTAAAAAAACGAAACGTTATAAATATGAGCCAAAGACAACACACTGAATAATATTTAAAGTCTATGTTGTTACCAGATAATCAGACTTTGAAATACGAGCTTACTCAAAATTTGACAGTTGCCCACTAATAGATTACAGTTGACGGCAGCACTGTTGCATTTGGAATAACTGCGCGGGAAATTCAAAAAGTCACTGACTTATCAAACCACCCTCGTATCACGAATCAAATTCAATTACATCCACTTTTAATACCGCTATGTTTCACAAACTGATTTTTTATTAACAATCAATAAATAATTTGAAAAAAGCAAAGTAAATTGAATTATACTAAATTGATATTTATTTTTTAGTTGAAAATGACGCACATATTTAGTTCATTTAATACAGTACCGCGTTCATTGCTACCACTAATAACAGTTGGGTAAATAAATATAATTTAGTGTTGTTATACAAACACATACATACAATGTTATACAAACTAACTGGTGTGTGGAATACCTACATAAACTGGAAGGCTTATATGTGGATATCAGCTCGGATAGGCAGTCTTTCCAATTTTGGTATATTATTATTTACAATAATCACTTACTAAGAAATAGTTCAATTACAAATTAACAGAATTAAATTTACATCTGTGTAGAGGCTAAATCTCTGTGGCACAAAACATACAATACAAATATGTATGTATCTATGTACTAAGTTTTTCTATTACACGTTTTAATCACGTTCATGATTTTAGTATTTCCCAATGACTGTGTAAGTGAGGGAACTACCTGGGCCATACGCAATTATGTTGACGTCGTAAAATTTCTCATGACTCATAAGTGCCATATGAACATATTATTTTAGACTACTCTACTTATAATTTGAGACTATAATACATAAAACTAAATAGTGAATGTTAAATGCCAAGTAGATTTTTATACTAATAATTTGTGACTCAAGTTTCTTATAGTTTTATTAATTTGAAGGACACTGTCTCATTAGCAACTTATTATTATTAATAAACAGATTTAATATTATATTGTGTATGTATAACAATATTGTGGAGTTTGGGTGTTTTCTATGTATAATATGTATGTATTTACAAAAAAAAGTATATATATATATTTATATCAGTTGTCTAGGACCCATAATACAAGCTCTGCTTAGTTTGGGACTAAAAGGCGTTGTGTTAGACGTACGAAATATTTTTTTTATTTTATATCTAGACAACTTATATAAGTACAAATATACTTTATACATAGAAAACACTCAAACTCCGAAACAAAAATTTGCAGATTATACGAGGTCCGACCCGGAAATCAAAGCCAGCAGTCGCATACGCTACCACTACACCACCGAGGCAGTCATATGTGGATGTTGGTTATTCTTTGACGCAAAACTTAACAGTACAGCTTAAACATCAGAATAACACATATACCTACAAATTTTTACTGCAATATCCGATATTTACGCGGCGGGCATTAGGTAGCAACGAATAAATACACTTTACCCTTACCTTTCTTCTTTCTGTGGTGTGGTTTGCTTTTAGAGGTTCCTGCTGTACCGGAATGTTTATGTGATGAAGTAGTAGCTACTTTAGTATAACAGTTTTCAGGATCACAGGCTGAAATAAAGGTTAAATGATATCATATCATATATCATAACTACCCTCGCATAGAACATCAACTTAACATGACAGCGATCGTGCTGTAGTATTTTGTTGGTGAGTGCGAGACCGGAGGCCTAATGGTGCGGAAGCATTAATATTTGCCCAGTTCCTATATTTGAAAAACGATCCGTTCTAGGTACGAATAGTAGTATATTATACGGGGCGTAAGCTAAAATCGTTCCTATAAAAATAAATTGAGGAACGGTATTTACGACTCGTAGTCGGTTGTAGAAAATTTTTACACGATGACGATTCGTTAAATATAGGAACCGGGCAATAGTGTGGGTCACCATGTTACATTCACAATGAGTATGGTGACCACCACTTTTTGATTCTGCTTATGCTTTCCATCAGGCATAGTAGACATATTGGCAGGGCCATAAATAAAAATAAAAAAATCGAACATATTCTTGAGTTCGAATATTAGGCATGAAATATAGATGCATTAGGTACGCATTAAAAAAAATATTTTCTATTTGTTGTTTTACGGGAATTATATTGTTCATTATGATTGATTCAATAAAGTTAAAATTGTCCAACTCATTGAATACTTAAGCGATATACTTACTTAACAGGTTTAAATTTAACTCGTTAAAACAAATAAAAAACAACTGAGGAACTAAACTATAGGTGGTGGTTTTTGCGACTTGTTTATAGGGAATTATCCTTTGCACCTGGTTCTCCGGCTCCAACTAACTGAGACAGCGTACGGTTTTAGTCGATTCGGGTCCGACATGCCATCAAGAGGTGGTATCAGAAGGGATTTCCGCGCGGAAAAAAAAAGAAGGGAATTAGTCTTGCCATTCTATGTGGCAATATATTCCCATTTCAGTGGTTATGGTTTAAAAATACAGAGTATCAACACCACTAATCACCCTGTGCGTGTCATTAGGGCCCACTAAGGGAGGAAACTATGGAACAACAGCACTGCAAAGAGAAGGAAAACTAGAAACAAATTTTATAGCATCCCGTCTGGTTACTGTAAATATAAATATTTTAAATATTCCGGACATCTAACATACAACGCCATCTAGTCCCAAGCTAAGCAGAGCTTGTGTTATGGGTACTAGACAACTGATATAAATACTTATATACTTTTTTTTTGTAAATACATACATATTATACATAGAAAACACCCAAACTCCGAAACAAATATTTGCAGATCATACAAACATTTGATCCGACCCGGGAATCGAACCCGAGACCTCAAGCTTAGCAGTCGCATATGCTACCACTACGCCACCGAGGCAGTCATCAAAAGTAGGCCAGAACATCCTTTATTAAGAGAGGCATATGTCCAGAAATAGACTACTATGATGAGGTACAAAAGAGGCCTATGTCGAGGAATGGACTGCAAACTTGGATAAAGATAATTCATGTGGCGAAATTACTAGCCTTTTGGTGAATTGTTAACGTACATGTAAATAGTACTCTATTATGTTGTCATTTCATCGAATTAAAGTAGAAATTTATAATGTACTTAAAAAAATGAAATATGAAGAATATAAGTTAAACAAGATCACACTTCTTCTTGATTCTTATTTAATTTAATTAATAATTACAAGTTGGAGAATAACAATTCACATTGAAATTAACAGGTTTTAAAAGAAAATTCTGACAACCAATCATAATAAACACTTTAAAGGTTAATAGGAATTAAAAACATATACCTACTTGAATTCAAAGGTTGATTAAATTAACGTATAATTAGTGTTGTGTACTTACCATCGCAATTTAATACGAATATACAAGTCGTTAGCGCAATAACAATGAAAGATCTTAGCGCCATTGCGACCTAACACTATCTGTTTTTTTGAAGTTTGTAAAGTTATATATATAGGTAGATAAGTTATGACATCTGTTCCATGAAAATATATTATTATTTAAATACATAATATGGTAGTTCATTTAACAGTTATACAAATATTATTCAACCATATTGACAATACGAGTATAATGTTTTTTTAATGCGTAAAAGTACCTTTGTGGTTTGTTCGACCAGCAAAATAAGTTTTAAACGTTCTTTTAACATTATTAAGTAGATATGTGTTCTTTGATATTGTATTGTGACTCGTGTTTTTAATTTTTATAATTATCATGAGAAATGACTACCTTGTGTGCATAGCAGTCAGCGTATGTGCGTTCGATTACCGGGTCTAGGATTTTTCTTCTAAGAAATACTTAATAGCTAAAACATGGAAATTCGGGAGTGATTCGCGTCCGTGTATAGAAGAGCACGTTAAGCGGTTCTTGCTGTCATGAACATCTATGACAATCGTTATTGGGAATTAAATGCCCTCGAATATACTGATGACTAATTCAACCTTCTAATGTAGTTCGCCCTCAGGTACGCGGAAGTCCAATGCCAATCGCTCCGTGGAAAAGCGGATATTCAGGTTAAAACCTATATAATCATGGGAATAATAAAGGCAACGCTAAGCAGATGTTTATAAATGAAACGCCACATGTGTCCATAGGTAAAAAAAACACATCGTAACAGGCTTATTATATATAGTAAAATCAAATCTAGAAGTAGACGCCAACAAGAATAAATCGCGAGCTTTCGCAGTACTCGAAAGCAATAAATTCGGGTCACGTAAACATACTTGGCAATCGTGGAAAACTCACGATGAACTTCGATACTATTTGTATATTAATAAATAAGTATGTGTTTTTCAGGCGCGCCTAAGTTAGGATACTTAACATCACGCTTAGACCAATAGGAGCCGAGCATGATTGTAAAGAAATGCAGACAAAGTTGAGTGGGTCAGCTAGTACAACATGAAAATCTAATATATTTTAATTTTTGTATTCCTTAACATAATCAAATCAAAGCATGTATTTTGTAATTAGCTGTAGTTATATTTTCGTGAGGCACGACTAGCGATACAAGATACAAGTATTTACTGGTGTATTTTTATTGGCCGTTTAAATTTTTTATTCTATTCGACTTTCTGCAAATATAGTCATGTGTAGATAGAGCTGATCGCATAAAGTGCATTTAATAGCGTATGAGTTTATTCAATTCGAACTGTTGAAAAACCATAAGTAAGTCATATTTTTACCGTGGGAGAGCTACGCTTCGGCATGAATGGGCCGGCTCGACCGGAGTGATACCACGGCCTCACAGAAAACCGGTGTGAAACAGCGCTTGCGCTGTGTTTCACCGAGTGAGTGAGGAAACCTTAGGCCCTACCCCAACCCCTTCCCTCATCCCCTTTCTCATCCCCCAAAGGCCGGCAACGCACTTGTAATGCCTCATGTGTTGTGGGTGTCCATGGGCGGCGGTAATCGCGTACCATCAGGCGATACGTCTGCTCGTTTGCCCCTATTCCATAAAAAAAATAAAAAAAAAAATAACCGTCCAAGAGCGTGTCAGGTCACGTTTAGAATATGTTTCGTTAGTCACCCATTTGCTATGTTTTTATTTTTTATTTTACATGTTTACTTATTATTACGTTATTTTTGGACGAAGTTTACCGAGTAACCGCATTTTATAGAAGCCTAAGCCTAGCATTTAAGGTTAGGCTTCTCTTTAGAAGCCTAACTTACTTCGGAAATGCGCTTACTTCGAAGTTATAACTCCTGAACTAAAAAAGTTACCAAAGTCATTTCAGTTTATATATAAATAAATATTCCGGACATTTAACACACAATATGATCTAGTCCCAAGCTAAGCGGTGCTTGTGTTATGGGTACTAGACAACTGATATAAATACTTATATACTTTTTTTATAAATACATACATATTATACATAGAAAACACCCAAACTCCACAATATTGTTATACATATATACATACACAATATAATATTAATTAAGTTTCTAATGAGACAGTGTCCTTTAAATTAATAAAACTATAAGGAACTTGAGTCACAATTTTTTTGTATAATTAACTACTTCGCATTTAACATTCACAATTTAGTTTTATTTATTATAGTCTCAACATATACACTTTTTTTTATAAATACATATGTGGGGGAACGGGTATAATGTTCCACCCAACACAAAGGGAGGATCCTCCGACCAGGCGAGGTGATCATGCCTGGCGGGCTACTGCCCAACAGTTGATGTTGGGATGTTGTATATATGATAATCGGCGCGTGAACTATTTATTTCGCGATTCAGGATTGATAGTTACTCCGTGTAGTTACTTCGTAGTTCAGTGTATCTTCGGTAGATGGCGCTGTATGTGGAGGTCGCCACACATACATATTATACATAGAAAACACCCAAACTCCGAAACAAATATATTATTTGCAGATCATACAAACATTTCGTCCGACCCGGCAATCGAACCCAAACCTTCGAGCACAGCAATCGCATATACTGCCACTGCGCCACCGAGGCAGCCAAAGACTACCATAACGATTTTTTTCAGGTTTGGAAAACCTCAAAAAAAATAATCCCCACTTTCCATTCCGAATATTCCGAACATTTAACACAAAACGCCATCTAGTCCCAAGCTAAGCAGAGCTTGTGTTATGGGTACTAGATAACTGATATCAATACATATATACTGTTTTTTTTGTAAATACATACATATTATACATAGAAAACACCCAAATTCCGAATCAAATATTTGTAGATCACACAAACTTTTGGTCCGACCCAGGATTTGAAACCGAGACCTCAAGCACAGCAGTCGTATTCACTACCACTGTGCCACCGAGGCCGTTAAACTACTTTACGTGTAAACCCCAGAATATTTTACGTGATTTTATTTCAGCACTTTGTCGGCACGGGAAATATACATATCCATGCAAAGTTTCCTCTTTCTAATACTTACCGTTGGAAGGTAAGCCGTGTACAGACGGATGGACCGACAGACGGACGTACATAATGAAACTATACGGGTTAAGAGACGTGAGCTACGGGGCCCTCACGAGTGAGCGTAATAAATGAAACTAAATTTTGACCGTGGGAGAGCCACGCTACGGCATGTATAGATTGTATAGGCCGGCTCGACCGGAGTGATACCACGATTTCACAGAAAACCAATGTGAAATAGCGCTCGCGCTGTGTTTCACCGAGTGAGTGAGGATACCGGAGGCCTATAACCCATCACCTCCCTCTCCCCCTTCCCCTCACCCATCCCCTCCCCAACCCCCTCCCAATCCCCTAAAGGCCGGCAACGCACTTGTGACGCCTCTGGTGTTGCGGGGGTATCTATCCTGACCGGTTAAAGGAAGCAATCATTCGTCTCATTCATAAGTCTGTAAGCCACCTTGATCATAGTAACTACAGGTTCATCCTGTCCGTTATTGATAAAATCATTGAAAAAAAAATTTTCGGTCAAATCAATAAGATTTTAGAATGTCATAACGTGTTATCAGACACTCAACACGGGTTCCGGAAAGGGCGCAGTACTGTCACGACCTTGACTGAATTTGTAGACAGACTCTAGCAAACTCAACATTCGGGGCGTTTGTCAAATAGTTACTAACAAATTCATACTCTTTTATATAAAAATAAAGTAAATAAATGGCAAATAGAAAGATAATATATAATATTTTTAAAGGCATTTGTTATAAACAATAATAGAAAAAATGGATGTTATCATAAAAAGTGGTTTTGAGAGTGTAAAACACAATATAAGTTTCTGGCGCCAAACTATACTGAAAGGAAATAAATTGGTATTAGCAGAACATGTAAGGAATACAGAAGAACAAAGAACTAATAGCAATAGTTATTAAATGCGATCAAGATGATTCGATAAACGTCGGCGACATTAACACCCCATAAACAAGTTTAAATGTAAGTACTCAACCGTATCCCAACCTAAAACGAACACAAATTTTGGTATTCTACAAACTCAAACTCAAACTCAAATCATTTATTTCCATAGGGCCCAAAAGGCACTTGAACACGTCAAAAATACAAACATAAAAATATAAAACAAAACTCCTAATACTAAATGCACTGAGATGATTTGAATTACCGGAGCTTAGATTGATTTCGATTCAACTCAAAGGTTTAAATTGAAATCAATCCAAGTACCAGCTCCGATGGGTATTGCATTCATGAGAAGAGCTGGTGAGAAACTCATGTGCACCATCTTTTCAAATAATTCATACAAAGCTTGTTTGTTTTTGACAACAGTATTTCTATGTGCAAGTTAAGGCAACCAAAACACAAAGGCTAGAAAGCGGTCTAATAAGATATTAAACCTAGGAAAATCAATTTTTTGTCTAATAAAATAATAAAAATTAGTCCATAGCATATAAGGTTGCAATCACTTACACATCAAGGAGTAAAAGCAATGTGTGCATACATACTGGTCCCAGAGAAAAAGAAAAAACGTTCAAAATGTAATAAAATAATAAATACAAATTATTTACGCTCCAACAATGTAAACACAGATCGCCTTAACTTAACAAAGTTCAAATGTCAGGTAATAAATGCAGAATAAGATGTCAAGAATTAATTACAATCAAATAAATTATATTAAGGATTGTAAGTAAATAAATACATTGCGTATAAAAATAAATCACCCCAACCAGTACATGAGCCAATGCCAGACTCTCACTCACATCCAAGGCACTGTATCAGCCAAGAAATCGTTTATCGTATAATAGCCCCTTTCCATAAGACGATTCTGAACGGTACTCTTGAACTTATGTAGGGGTAAGTTCAAGATTTCGACAGGAATTTTGTTATAAAAACGCACACCAAGTTCTTCAAATGAATTGTGGACTTTGTTAAGGCGATAATATTGGCCTACTAATTTGTGCTTATTCCTTGTGTTTAGTGAATGATGATCACTTTTGCTACTATATTTATCTATGTTTTTTCGTACAAACATAATATTAGCAAATATATATTGAGATGCTACTGTTAAAATACCTATTTCCTTAAATCGTTCTTTCAGAGAATCTCGAACTTTAAGTTTGTAAATCGCACGAATTGCCCGTTTTTGAATTACAAACACAGTAGATAAAGTATAACTATTAACATTTTAATTAAATTATTACATATCAAAAACTCTCTATGGACTACTTCTGCTGTTACTTTTGCAGTTTACTTACAACAACATCATTGAACCATTTTTAAAGCAAAACTAACTATTGCAGTTTCTCTCTCATGATCATTTCTACGTATTTCTAACTTACAAAATGAGGAACTTTCATATTAATTATGCTTACTATTAGTAAAAATTAAGATCAAATTCGAAAGTAACTCTGTCTGTCTGTTGCCCTGTCACGGCTAAAGCGCTGCATCGATTGACAATTAAATTTGGCATGGCGATAGTTTTATTCTTAAGAACATAGGCAAAAATCGATAAAAATGTTAAATCTTCTTGTTCATTAGACAACTTACTTAAGATAGACATTCCCAGGGTTTGTAAAATACCTACTGTTCTACTGAACTAACAAAGATAATTGATACTAGTCTGTATTTGGCATTTTTATTTATATAACCATATATTCTTCTTTTTCCTAACCTTGTTCCAAGATTATTTGGGGTCGGCTACTAGATCCACCTGCTTTACATGAACATCAGTTTTTCCACGAAGCGACCGGCATCTGATATCAGCAACCAGAGGGTGAACTAAATTCGAAGGTTGAAACTAGCGTCAGTATATTTGAGGGCAATGACTTCTTAATAACGATTACCATAGATGTTCATGGCAACCGGGACCGACGACTTAACGTGCTCTCCAAGCCACGGGCGGGTAACACCACCATCTTCTGTGCTGCGGGCCGGTTAATAAGAATTTCATATACGAAAAACATGATACATAATTTTGCCCCGATTCGGGAATCGAATACGAGACTTCTTGACTGGCAGTTAGTTAGCATACGCTAGCCACCAGATCAACGAAGCAGTGTATTTATATAACCATATATCTACGTACATAAATAGAGATAAATGAAACACATGACATTTATATATATTAATATTTAACAAAATAGTATTTATTAGATACCCAGTTTTTTGTAGAACCTCTATACAATAAACAAATGAAAACAATAAATTTTTAAACCTAATTTTTTATATAATAAATAAAGGCCTATTTGATGAACTATCTAGTTTGATATCAACACGATCGTCATAAAGTGATATGCTTATGTTGAGACTGTTTCCCATCTTCTTATGTTCTTATGATTTTTATTTTGTGCTGAAACAGAAATAAATTTGATAGGTAACACACTTTTTAAAAGAATTATTGGAACCCCATAGAGGTTAGGATGGGAAGATTTTAGTTTGGTTTTTATTCGCTCGTTATGAAACAACGAAGGAAACACTTGACATAGTTTTTCGGTGAGGCGAAGGTATCTTTGATAGAGCCATTTATGTTTTTTACAATTTAGTTTTTTTTTTATACACGATGTACCAAAATGAATCTGCCCTGCCTGATGGAAAGCACCAGCAGAATCCAAGAGTGGTGGTCACCATCCTCAATGCAAACAAGGACAGTGCAGTATGGTGACCAGCACTATGGCGGCCTAGTGAGATGCTTTTTCACACCCCGCTTAAAGGACTCGGGATCATAGTGGGACGGAAACACGTGCGCTGGTAGTGAGTTCCAGGTTTTAACCGCTCGGCACAGGAAGGAAGAGCCAAATCGATGAGTGCGAGAGTGTAGTCGATTTATTACTGTCATGAAAAAGTAAATCTATACTTACGGCATTCGCTATAAGGTACACATTGCTCGTCGTTCTTCCAGTAGCCTTTGATGCATCTGCACCTAGGGAAGCACTGGACTACGATGAAAATGTTGCCGAATATGGGACATCTGCCATCAGGAGTCGCTTGTGAGCAGTCGTCTGTTGGACAGTATGAAGGACAACTAACATACTCCGTATTGGGGGCGGTACATTCAAAGGGTGCTGAAACCGAGAAAAAAATATTAAACAAATAGGTGATAGCAAATGGTCAGATTTGATTTTATAACTTTTAAATTTCTGTAAGAAGGAATTTGTTTTAATATTTACGATTATTCGAGGGTTTTATTGATCTAGTGGTCAAGGGACCCGGCTACTAAGCTAGAGTTCACGGGTTCCATTCCATGTTAATAACTATTTGATGGCCACATACTTTCTGTGTCTGGTGTATATTTAAAAAATATATTGTAGAAATATACCAAGTGGAGAGGCACACTTCGGCATGCATGGGCCGGCTCGAGCGGAGTGATACCACGGCCTCACAGAAAACCGACGTGGAACAACCACTGCGCTGTATTTCACCGTGTGAGTGAGGATACCGGAGACCCGCTACCCTCCCCCCATCCGTCTCCCATCCCGGCCGGCAACGTACTTGTGACGCCTCTGCTGTTGCGGGTGTCCATGGGCGGCGGTAATCGCTTACAACCAGGCGATCCGTCTGCTCGTTTGACCCCGATTACATTAAAATAAATATTTCTCATCAGTCTGGTTACCGTGGTTACAGGTTCTGTCTAATTTGAGATCAAAGGACCATGTATGAAATGTTCAAATAAGTTTTGAAAGAAGACCACTTAGCGCAGCTGATTAACATTCCAGTTTCAATCATAAACCTGCTTTTGTAACTGGTCAGGTCAAGACCAGAAAAGATTTACAATTATAACGGTACTTTTCGCATAACTACAACAATGTCGTGTCTGACAGACTAATATACTATTTGCATAGTGCCATTGAGGGATTAATTTATGTCGGTATACTTATATTATGATAGCTGACCCACGCAACCTCGTTTGCGTCTCATATTGCCCGTGGCGTGAAAATTTTCCTCCTTTGTTGAAACATTCTTCATTGGTGCTCCGCTCCTATTAGTAGTAGCGTGATGATATATAGCCTATAGCCTTCCTCGATAAATGGACTATCCAACACCGAAAGAATTTTTTAAATCGGACCAGCGGTTCCTGAGATTAGCGCGTTAAAACAAACAAACAAACTCTTCAGCTTTATTATTAGTAATATATATATATATATATATATGTATATATATTAGGTATTCCGTTAGTAAGTGCAGTATAACATGTGTTTTAAAATTAATTAGGTGGAAACACATGCGACGAATAACAAATTATGTTGAGACGTATTGTAATGAAGGCCATTATGATAACAGTCGAAGGTACCTTATGTCGTATGTTTACCAAGGCTAATTGTTGTATAAATAACCTAATTTAAGTAGGTGGCAAGATCTATAGTGACTTCAATGGTAAGAGAAGGGTCTATGTTAACTGTACTATAGATTGTAATAATATTGTATTATTTATAATAATAAATTCGGACATCAAACACACAACGCCATCTAATCCCAAGCTAAGTAGAGCTTGTGTTATGGGTAAATTCATACATAATATATTATACATAGAAAACACCCAAAACTCCGAAACATATATTTGCAGATCGTACAAAAATTTGGTCCGACACGGGAATCGAACCCGATACCTAAAGTACAGCAGTCCGCATAGCAAGTAAGCAGGCAGCATACGCTACTGCCTCTGAGGCGCAGGGTACTTGTTTTTTCAAATGTACATACGTACAATTGAAAAAAAAACAACTGTTATATGTATGTATAATGTATGTACATTTGAAAAAACAAGTATTATATGTATGTCTATATATGAGTCGTGGTTTCTGCGCACACCTGTTCCTTTAACATATTAAATGTCAGTATGCACTCAACCCGCACGTGTTTTACTTGTGCCCACATAAGTAATAACAAGAAAACAAAGCATTGAATAAGTGGCAATAATTAGTTAACCCATAGCATAATATAGAACTTCAGTTCATCGTTTCATTCTCATTTTCTTGAGTAAATGCGTAAAAATAACTCTACTGTGTCACAAAGTTTCTAAAAATCATCACCAGCCTCTAAAAACTAAGCTATTGGTATATTTGAAAAACAAATGATGTTGCGGGTAAGTTATATTCATCACCGAACATAGACTATCTAATTAGAATATGTTGTATTAAATACAAAATCCTTATAGAATATACTATTTAGGTGTCGTGGCTACTTCTTTAAAATAGTAGTTTTTAAAATTTCAAGCCCATATGATACGTATCAAAAATTACTTACAATAACTTAAGCAAGTTATTTATATTGACTCTGGTTACAAGAATACTTAATAACAGCAATACAACAATATCAGTTTGCGGACAAGTCTTTCACTGTGCAAGCTGTAAGATTATGTCACAACTTGCCTGAGATAATTCGACAAGCCAAAAATTTGTCACTTTTAAAAAGCTGGTGAAGGACCATTATTTGTCATTATGATTTTTTTCTTTTTAACTCTCTTAAGCATATTATATTTATGCCTCGGTAGCGTAGTGGTAACGTATGCGACTGCTGTGCTTGAGGTCTCGGGTTCGATTCCCGGGTTGGACCAAATGTTTGTATGATCTGCAAATATTTATTTCGGAGTTTGGGTGTTTTCTATGTTTAATAAGTATGTATTTACAAAAAAAAGGTATATATGTTTTCATATCAGTTGTCTAGTACCCATAACACAAGCTCTGCTTAGCTTGGGACTAGATGGCGTTGTGTGTTAGATGTCCGGTATATTTATTTATTTATTTATTATTTAGTCTGTGTATGTATTGTATATAGAATAATATAGATACATGTATATTGTATGCATATAAGTATAGATATATTGATATATATGTATGTATGTGTGTATGTATATATATGGACGGACTTCTTATATATGGACGTGTGTGTGTTACTTGTATGTAAGCTACTCAAAATTTTTGGATAACGAAAATCCGTGTCATGGTTGTCTGGAAGAGATCGCCGTGAGCGATATGACCGCCTGTTGTTACATATTTTGCATATTTTGTATCTTATGTTTTGCTTTGTAATTTTGTATGTATACAATAAAGACATAAATAAAAAAACTCATTACTAGATTTGCCTTACTTTCTCTCTAAGAAAAAGTTTGTATCTTGATCAGCTCTATATCGAAGGGCCTGTATCTACTAATTCCCGCAATTGTAAAGTGCCTCTAATAGTAAACTTATTAAAGAAGCCTGCAGGAGCTATGTCAACTTTATAATACAGAATTAATTACTTACGACAATCCCGAGTCGATATACAAGTGCCATTTTCAGCTCTCCGCATGTTGAAGCCACATTTGCACTCCGGTTTACCACATACTTTTGGTTTCTCACACCTCATATCTTCTCCTTCAAACTTTGGGCAATGATCTATCGAGCAGTTTGCAGGACACTCGACCAGGTTCTCGTTACGTCCGCATTTTAATTGTTCTAAAATTGTTTACAGCATAGTGTTAGTTCATAAATTAAGGGTTGAGTTTCATAAATTAACAGAATTATCAACTCGCCAGTGGTTAGTAACCCTGATTGATAAGCTGGGGGTCATAGGTTCCAATTAAACCCGCATTATTACGTACGTATTTTCTATGTGCAACTTTGATTTACATTTTAGTTACATAGTTTGTCTATACTTTGAACTGTGACAGACTTATCAACTCAGTGATTAAAGGGGTCAAGGCAGTATGACTGTTTATCAAACCCTTTCGATAGAGAGAAAACAGATGTTAGACTCATGTTCATCATTTTCTGACTCAGGTTTTCATAAAACTGTTATTGAATTCGTATTATAAACCGGTTAAAGTAAATAATTATTCATCAACAACCCATAACGTCCTATTGCTGGGCTCGGGTCTCCTCTCAGGAAAGGGTTAAGGCCGTATTTCCCCACGTTGGCCAAGTGCGGGTTGGGGACTGGCAAGACAACGTTGTGGCTACGTAATCTTACCGTTGGATGTTTTTTAGCGGCCCAAAGGCCTCCAACTAAGCTTCACTACTGTTATCCTATGATAAGAACCGGGACCGACTGATTAACGTGACCTCCGAATCACGGAAACGCTCATGGTAACATGCCACCAGCGGTCACCCATCCAGGTACTGACCGCGCCGTCGTTGCTTACCCTCGGTAATTGTTTCTAATCTCTAAGTGCAACTGGGCTATGAGCGCCTCTTATTTTAAAGAATTATTAATTCTACTGAATATTTCTATATCGTTCGAAACCGATTTCAATTATTGATTTTTTTTCTGATTACTTGTCGTGAAGAAGGTGAATTAAATTCAAGCCATTGCGGAACAAATAGTAGTGTGACGAGCGGAAACATGCAAGTTACCATAGCACAGGCTCTGACTGCCGTGTGTCAGACGTGTAAAGTTATTTTGAATGCATAATGGAATGTGATAGTTTAAAGTGTAAAGGAATCTAGTAATCGATATTCGGCTCTGATGATAAACTCTCTTTGATGGTTACAAACCAGACCTTGGAGCTGCCCGGTGCTAATAGAAGATATTATACGAAACAACGTGTCATAAGTTTTAACCAAAATTTACAACTAATTCGCCAATAGCCAATGTAATTATTACCTTGAATTAATTCAGTAATAAGTCAGCAAGTCAATACCAGTGATTAGAATTATAACCGGTTCATTAATAGCTAATTTGGATCACATGTAAAATAAATGAGAAAAACTAACCAGTAGTTCGGATCACGGCCCCGATGACACAGAAAATAATTAACACAACTTGCGTCATGTTCGTCCTTCTCGTTCAACTGCAATGAATCTAACTCGGATATTCCACTAATATTTGTTGTTTTGTTGTAGTTTGTTTAATGGAATGATAGAATGAAATAACTCCTTTGATTTTTATAACAGCGCCCTCTATGAATCAAACTTGTTACCAATGTCAGTTATATTGTTACTAGTACTTTATATTTTTTATAGATGACAGGTTGAGAAGAAAGAGTTAAGTATTTTTTACCTGACTACGACAAAGCCAAAGGAGGGTTATGATTTTGAGATTCTATGTATGTATATCATTTGTTTTTATTATTATATAGCGGGCAAACGAGCAGACGTATCGCCTGATGGTAAGCGATTACCGCCGCCCATGGACACCCGCAACACCAGGGACGTTACAAGTGCGTTGCCGGCCTTTTAGGAAGGAGTACGCTCTTTTCTTGAAGGTTTGAAGGTCGTATTGTTCCCTCATAGCTCCTCAACATCTCATTAGAACTGGACAAATGATATATCGTTAGAAGCGTCTTGATCGTCCGCTGGTTATAGGCTGTATAACGTGTCACTGAATCTAATCTCTAGCGGCCATAAAATAATGAGTTAAAAAATTAATTTGAGACAAATATGCCGTGTTTGGTATCATTGGAAAGGGCGTTACTTGAACAGTTAAGATATACTTTGCAATGAAATTAATATTATAACGGCACCAAAACATTATAAATAAATAAAAAAAACTAAAACCCAAGTACGACAAAAAACGACGCTGAAACATGTTTGAAAAGCCGTAGTCACACGATACATAGAAACGCACCATAACAACGCGGGACTACTTCGTAATTTTCCCCCGTTTTTGAAATATTCTTCATTGGTGCTACGCTACTATAGTCTTCCTCGATAAATGGGATGTCTAGCATTGAAAGAGTTTCTCAAATCGGACCAATAGTACCTGAGATAAGCGCATTCAAGCAAACAAACTCTTCAGCTTATATATATATAATATACTAGCTGACCCACGCACCCTCGTTTGCGTCTTATACGAGTATTGCCCGTAGCGTGAAATTTTTTCCCCGTTTTTGAAACATTCTTCATTGGTGCTCCGCTCCTATTAGTGGTAGCGTGATAATATATAGCCTATAGTCTTCCTCAATAAATGGACTATCCAACACTGAATTAATTTTTCAAATCGGACCAGCAGTTCCTGAGATTAGCGCGTTCAAACAAACAAACAAACTCTTCAGCTTTATTATTGGTATAGATATAAATATTGTACAAGGCCATCTATCTACCCGTTTATTAAATAAAATAAAAATGTAAAACGTGTGGAATTAAATGACAGAAAAGACTGTCATTTAATTCCACACGACATATTTAGTTGAGTTGTTTTTACTTGAGCTGAAACAAAAATAACCAATTAGTCTTTAAATTTTGAAAAGTGATATGTAGATTGTATATTATTAATATGCTTGTGCCTGCGGCTCCGCCCGTTTATATGTTAATTAACGTGACAAAATGTAGCTCATGTCCTTCTCCAAGGTTCAATCTATCTCTATACCGATTTTTTTCCAAATCGGTTGAGCCGTGAAAGCGATACAGACAGAGTTACTTTCAAATTTATAATATTGATAACGAATTGGAGACTATAAATGAGCAGACCGAGTATTTCATGGTAAGTTAATATCGATGTTCATGAACCTCTTGGCCGTTGAGTGCCATGTTCTTCATGTTTCTGTTAGAGAACAAGTAATCTATCTCTCTCGATGAAATGTAATGAAGGAATTGGAACAGTGGTTTTCTGTGAGACTGTGGTTCCATCGAAGTCGACCAGGCTCATGTGTGACTAACATGGTTCTTCCTCGAAATCACATTTCTAAGTTACTAGGGAAGGAAGTTTCATCATCATCATCAACAGACTTGGATGGTCTACCGCTGTACATGAGCCTCTCCTTACTAAAAAGGTTTGGAGTAGATAATTCTTTTTTTGTAGTTTGAATAGTAATATGGTGCCCCGTAAGCGATAAAGGTAATCTTCACGACATTTAAAATATCAATTGCAAATGTTTTTACATTTTTACCGGGTAGTATAACTTCGGCTAAAAATAGGGAATCAACTTTCTCGATCGTTGTTCGCGAATAATCTACAACATTCTTGATCGATGTTCCCGAATAGTTAGAACATTCTCAATCGTTGCTCGCGATTAATCTTTTTATGTAACAGTATATATGGCTTACTAATACGGAAAGAAAATAAATTAATTGCAACACTTACGGCATTCATTAAAAGGTACACATATCCCTTTGTTTTTCCAGTAGCCTTTGATGCATCTGCACTGAGGGCGGCACTCGACTGTTATTTTGATCTAGCCCAGTAAAGGACATCTGCCATCAGAAGTAGCTTATGAGCAATCGTCTGTCGGACAGTATGAAGGACAACTCACGTACTTTGTAGTGGGGGCAGGACAACGAAAGGGTGCTGAAAAGGAGAAAAACATAATAAGTTTCGAACAATTTTGGTGACGATGATGGCAACGAATAATTTATTACTATTTTACGAAATGATTAATGACCTGATAGAGAGAGAGAGAGAGTAGAATTAATAACAGAAGTCATTATGTAATCAAAACTTACGACAATCCCGATTAGATATACAAGTTCCATTTTCAGCTCTGCGCATGTTGAAGCCACATTTGCACTCCGGTTTGCCACATACTTTTGGTTTCTCACACTTTCTATTGTCTTGTTCATGCTTTGGGTAATAGTCTGATAGACATTCAGCCGGACATTCCACTAAATCTTCGTCGGAGCTACACCTTAGTTGTTCTGAAAATGTTTACAACACTATTGTAAAACAAACCAAAAACCATTTTTGCGATTACAATATTTTTACGATGGGGTGTCCTCAGGCGTTTGTGCTAGGTCCATACTTGTGAAATATAGGTTTCGACGATTTTTTTACTCCTATACCACTTGAATGTTCACAAAACGCAGACGAAGTTTTATTATTGGTAGAATTTGATACTAGAATATATCACTTTTGGGGAGTGCGTAATTGGTTGATTTTTACACTAAACAAAACCTTCCACCTTCTTCTGAAAGGTAACCTCAAATCACCACCGTGTATTAAATTTTAAAATTTAACTATTAAAAATAAAATTTCAGTTTGTATTATTCAAGGATATAAAGTATATAGGCATACTTTATATCCTTGAATATCATTGGACGGGATGGAATATCATTGAAGTCAAGTCTCATCATTGTTATGAATCGAGAGTATTAAATGAATATTGGAGTTGGATATTTTGAGGACATTTTGACATCATAGTTGGATTGAGAAGCTTAAAGTCGATTAGAATGGGGTGCAATGGGAGAGCCTGTAGCCGGTAGTGGACTTCAATGAATATCTGTAACCAACGTCTGAACCTGTGAACGAAATTGGGCACAGAGACAGAGTTCGACGCGAGTGAAGTTGCGGGTAAATCTTTAAATACAATCGCAACCAATAATGGTAATGCAAATGGACATTACTATAACTTTACGATTCATCACAAAATATAGTATACACATAACAAATTTTATAGGTACTTACTTTGAACATACACATGTCAACACATCAAGTGCAGAGAATTCAATTGCTTTGCAAGCAATGCAAGGCGGTCGTAGATATAACACTACAATTAATTTTTAATTTATTGAAGTTTTGCTCAAAATTATCACTGAAATGGTGATCTTGGGGGTATATGTTGTAACTTTTGAACGTATTACGATATAATTACAAAAACCCTTTTTTGTATTTTTAGTTTATGTATCTATTATCGTAACGGTATACCAACATTTTTACTATTTTTAAACTTTAAAGTCAATGTTATAAATATTTTTCGGTGATTTAGCTATGCTAATGTATAAATATAATAATGTATAATGTAATGTATATAATAATAAAAACTATGTAGCTACACCTCTAGGAATTTAAAACCGTTTCATTATTTTACAAATTCAAGTTGCATGTAAATAAAATTTAAAAGTTGCATCAAATAGACATAGGAACACTTACCAGTAGCTTGAATCGTTGCGATGGCAACCAAGACGATGTGTACAAAGCGTGCGTCAGTTTTCTTTACTTGCCTTTAGTTGCAATGAATATAATACACATTCTGCAATAATATAGTCTAGATATTTGAATGAAACCGGTAAACAACTTCTAATTCAGTAATTATTTTTATAATAACGCCATCTATGAATAAAAGATGTAACTGAGATAGACCGATGTTACTACTATATAATTCCTTTGTGTTTTACAGATGGCTGAACAAAGAAAAATAATTGCTTTATACAAAATTGGTAAGCAAGTATTCAGTTCAATATCACGTCTTTCTAATTAATTTTAGTTATTATTTTCATCCATCAAAATCGACAAATCGCATAGGTGTCGTAAAGAAATAAACAACAATGATTAAAAAAGTAGTATTTATCTATTTTAATTAATTATGATCAAAGAACAACAATGAAATAAAAAAATAACAATATTTTCAAGACTCATATTTTTTTCAGGCCCGCTGGTTGTGTTGTTTGTTGTGTTTACACATGATGTGTTTTGTGTGTGCTGGTGGTATTATTTTGGGCTGTAAGAAGAATAATTTGGTTTAAAAAATATAAATTACTTTCAGAATATCATATATATAGATATATGGGTACACTATATTTTTATTTTATGCGAACGAGTTTGTTGCTCCTTAAAGATTCAATCAAAAATATCCGAAGTAGATAGGTATCGTTTTCATTTAGAGTTTTATTTACCTTATCGTTATTTATTATATTGATACACCATTTTTTTGTTGTTTTTTATGTATTTGGTGGCAAACAAGCAGGCGTATTACCTGATGGTAAGCGATTACCGCCTATGGCAACACCATAGGCTTCACAAGTGCGTTGCCGGTATTTGGGGTGATAGGGAGAGGGTTTGGGGTATGGGCTTCCGGTATCCTCACACCGGTTTTCTGTGAGGCCGTGATATGTTACGTCTCCGGTCGAGCCGGCCCATTCATGCCGAAGCGTAACGCTCCCACGGTAAAATGTGTCAGTATTTTTACCCGAATGCGTCAGAAGGAAGATATTTTTTTTTTGTTAAGCTTTTTAAGCAAATTTAGTATTTTGCAAGCCGGTCATATTCATAGCGTGGCTTAAAGTACAATTTATAGCTTTTTAGTGTAGAAATATAAATATCATATTTACATAGAAATGCTAATAAAAAAAATACTTACGGCATTCACTATAAGGTACACAGTTGCCATTATCTCTCCAGTAGCCTCTCTTGCATCTACACCTAGGTATGCACTCGATATCCAAGATCGAGTCACCCAATTCGGGGCAGCCGCCGTCAGGAGTTGATTCGGCACATTCCTCAGAAGGGCAGTACGCTGGGCATGGCACGTACTCAGTGTTGGGTGCACGACATAAAAAAGGACCTGCAGAGAGTCGAGTTTTTTTCAACGGTAATACTCCACAGCTATTGAACTGTATCAAATGTGCCTATGGTGCATGAGGCCGTCAAATATTTAGAGTTTATACGTTTGATATAGAAAGTAAAACGATATGTGAAAACGGCTATAAAAGCTACAATCGAGGTCCAGTTAATCTGACAGAGTTTGTTGTTTCTCTCTTTCTGACTCGAAGTGATTTTAAAAGGACACAAAACATATGTTCTAAATTTGAACAACTAAAGAGAATAATAATAGAAACTATAGAAAACAATATAATGCGTTGCAGAATTGTCGCTATAAGCTGTGCCATGGCTACCAGCTGTATTTGAATTTTGATTCTCACGTTTACCAACAGTTTTAAGATAAAAAAACACAAAAAACCGTCTTCAAGAACTAGACCAAGCTAAAATGGGAACACACGGGAAGCACCAGCTTTCAAATAAAAATGAATCATCAGAATCGGTTCACCCAGTAGAAAGTTCTGAGGTAACAAACATAATAATAATAATAATAAATATTCCGGACATCTAACACACAACGCCATCTAGTCCCAAGCTAAGCAGAGCTTGTGTTATGGGTACTAGACAACTGATAGACTTATATACTTTTTTTTGTAAATACATACATATTATACATAGAAAACACCCAAACTTCGAAACAAATATTTGTAGATCACACAAATACTTGGTCCGACCCAGGATTTGAACCCGATACCTCAAGCACAGCAGTCGCATTCACTACCCCTGCGCCACCGAGGCAGTCAAATACATAAAAAAATACGGTCAAATTGAGAACCTCCTCCTTTTTTTAAGTCGGTTAAACACGGTTTGGTTATTCGTCGTCGTCGTCAGTCGAATTCATTTCACCATGTATAACTTACGGCATTGCTGAGTAGGTATACAAATTCTAGTGTCAGGTGTTCTTCTAGTGTTGAAGCGGCATTTGCACTCAGGTGCTTCACACACTTCTGGTTTCGGACAGGGTCGATCCTGGTTGGGGTATTCCGGACAGAAGTCAGATGGACAGTTCGCTGGACATTCGACAGGAATTTCGTAGTGGCCGCAAGTTAGCTGTTCTAAAAGTATATTTAGTAGCATTAACATTAGAATGTCCTGTGATAAGCAGTTTTTGTATTCATCATCAAAATTAGTATGAATATTTAATTCTCTTTTTACCAAATAAGTTTTAAACTTAGAATATAACTCATTTCATTCTATAAAAATATGTAAGAAAACCACAACTTAATTGATAGACATAGAACGCATTTGTTTTCTGAAACCCACTCATAACAAATGCTGAAAAATATATTTGTTTGTTCGCTTTGACGCTAGTTAATCTGTTTAAAAAGAAATACATCCAATTAACCGCTATCTTTTAATATTTGTCATATTTCAATAAAAACTAATTGATATGTCGAAAAGTGTGATACAAATTAGTAGCATATTTTTAACCGTCATTGATTGTCTTTACGTTTTCCATATACCATGAATATTTTACATAAGCCTATACAGACACGAGATGATGATACAGACACGAGTCCTATTTTAAAAACCTCTACATTGCGTTGTTTGATTTACTAATCAAAAGATCTTTTTGACTGCACGGTTGGCCGAGTGTTTTCAGCGGTCGCCATGCCGCTTGCTACAGCGCCAAGTGTCTTGGGTTCAAATCCCACGCGGTATAACACTTTGTGTGATCCACGAATTGTTGTCCCGAGTCTGGATGTTCTTTGTGTCCGTTTCATGTATGTTTGTAAAGTCCCCCACGACACAGGATGTTTATTCCTAATGTGGAAGTTGTCTTTAAAAAAAAAAAAAGAAAAAGAGAAAAAGTTAAGAAAAACAACTGAATTCGAAACCTCTATTATGAAATTTATCATTTTTAAAACGGAATAAGCAATATGTAGTTATCTAAGAAAACCTTCATTAGATTTGGATTTAAGTGTCTTGCTTAGCTAATATCAGACAAGGAAAACTTAATGTTATGTTAAGTAACCGCAAACACGGATGTAGGTTATACACAAAAAACGATTAGGTGCGAAATTTATCAAGCGTGAATGAATATGTACTTATACTCATCATTTCGGAAAATTACATTTAATTGACATTAGGTTTATTTTAATATTGATGTTACGATTTCTGGTAACCAGATATCAAAATCAGAATTACGAGTATTTGTAAAAAATAATCGTATCTATCGGAATCTCCATCCCAGACCATCAGGGTCTAGATAAGAACTTGAAAATTTTAATGTGTACCTACATACAATAGAACTTCTTTTTATTCTTATATTGGTATAATTAAAATCATCAACATATCACAGTCCACTGCTGAACATAGACCTCTCTCTAGCAAGAATCCTTATAGCTATAAAAATAAATATAAATTTGGGAGGATAATTTACAAATGTTTAACTCACAATTCAAGAACCTTACACAGAATTATGACAAATCAGAAACATGTTAATTATTTACCATTAGCGTATGTCGCGATCACGAATATACACAAACAGATGAATACAGATCGCGTCATCTTGTCTTGTCGCCTTTGGCGATAATGAACTAATATGATATAAGATTCTTCTATTTTATAGTCTCACACAGTGTTGATAGATTTGTTGTTTCTGTTTAATGCTGCCATCTGTGTAATAAAACCTTAACTTCGATGCATTAAGTAAAACTCTTTGATATAAATAATGATTGTCCAACTTTATTGAAGACTGCTGCAAATAAGACTTTAGTTAGTGTGGCTAATCTATTTAACCACAAAACGAAATGTTTATAATAAAAAAAAATATTTGTTAAGCAGTAGTTTATTGTAGTTATATATATCTTATATATAACTTTGTTAAGTTAAGGCGATCTGTGTTTACATTGTTGGAGCGTAAATAATTTGTATTTATTATTTTATTACATTTTGAATGTTTTTTCTTTTTCTCTGGGACCAGTATGTATGCACACATTGCTTTTACTCCTTGACGTGTAAGTGATTGCAACCTTATATGCTATGGACTAATTATAATTATTTTAATAGTCAAAAAATTGATTTTCCTAGCTTTAATATATTATTAGACCGCTTTCTAGCCTTTGTGTTTTGGTTGCCTTAACTTGCACATAGAAATACTGTTGTCAAAAACAAACAAGCTTTGTATGAATTATTTGAAAAGATGGTGCACATGAGTTTCTCACCAGCTCTTCTCATGAATGCAATACCCATCGGAGCTGGTACTTGGATTGATTTCAATTTAAACCTATGAGTTGAATCGAAATCAATCTAAGCTCCGGTAATTCAAATCATCTCAGTGCATTTAGTATTAGGAGTTTTGTTTTATATTTTTATGTTTGTATTTTTGACGTGTCCAAGTGCCTTTTGGGGCCTATGGAAATAAATGATTTGAGTTTGAGTTTATCTTAATTTATACGGATAGCAACTACACAGCGTAAAACAGTGTCCAAACTTATGCCTGAACTAATTGGTTTGCCGCGTATTTTTATTTAACTTGTAAATCTGCCTATTCAACTAAAAATAAAATCATAAATAGAAGTTCTCCGAATGGGGAATGTCTTTTTGTTTACTTCCGAAATATCAAAAAGAAATTAATCAAATGTAAGAGTAAACACTCTCAAGTCTCTATTTGTTGACTTCGAATAGGATACAAGTACAGCTACTATTCCAGATAAGTTTAATTTATCTAAGTGCTGAAGCGAGGATTTTTAAGGCAAATTCAGAGGGTCGAACTCGCTACGGAAGACTTTGTTACAAACGCACTCATGTTTATTTAATACAAATCAGTATATTTTATAGCCTCTCATAAGAAAAGAGAACCACAGCTAAGTGGCCGTCAGTTTTATTGTTGTCATTCGTCCATTGTGTCCAAAGGTTTTAGCATTTGATTTAATGAATAAATAAGCAAAGAGAATCACAATGAGGTGAGAACGAATACTGCAAAGGTCTGCTACAAGGCTTCTCTAATGAAACATGCGCTTGTTATCGGAATATCATTAGGGTTTATTATGCTGTATTTATGTAAATGTACCTTTTAGCTGAAGAAGCGCCTTGGTCTTACAAAAATGAAAAGTGAAAGTACGATAATTAGCATCGAATATGATAAAATTACAATTGAGAAATTTGGAAGCATTAAAATTTTGTGAGATAACGTCGTAGAAACAAATAGAAATAATTAAACAAGTTTCAGAAAAAATATCTGTTCGTTAGGACATTTAATCAAACAGAATTAATAATCTTTAGTAGTAATTTTTTAGCTAGCAGTGAAATATATTTATACTAGAGACTGTCTTCTTTGATCAATTTAACTTAAGCTGTCATGGACTACGTATACGAGTCCAAAAGCTATTTGTGAGGGATACTTTAATCTAATCTTTATGCGGTTATATATTTGGATATTCCAAATTCTACATAACTAGGAATATGACTTTACGCATTGGCTTAAAATGCGTACAAAAATGCTATCCTATTTCAAATGATTCAGAGTTCAAAACTTTCAATTGTTTCTAAATTAAACATTGCTGTTGTTTTAGAGTCACCCTCAGGGCAGGTCGCTGTTACAAGTCTCAGGCCGTCTGCAGCGGCCACATCTCGCTAGATGTGGCTACAACGATCCTTAAGCGACGATTGGGAGCTAGCGACATCTACCGCGTCCTCTTCATCGCCTCCTTCGAGCGATCGGCTCTTTCCCGATCCCGCTCTGCGGACTCCTTCTGATGCCTAACGATCTTGTACAAAATTTTTTTTTTTCGAAGTTTATATATATATAAAATGGGCATACATTTTCCCCGAATAAAAAAAAAAGGTACAGTGTACGCTTAGTTTGCGATTAAGTGGCCGTATCAAAATCTTTTCTATTAAAACAGTTCCTATTGTTACAACAGCAATCTACATTGAAAAGATTAAATCCAAAGTTTTTTCTACAACGAGACTACAAATTAGTTTAAATTTAGCACCAAAATGGGTTTTTCTGTCACACTCATTACACACGCAATGAGCGTACAACAACCATTTGGAATTATCCCAACCTTTTTAAAATTCATAAAAGAGATTAGTCTTTGAAAAATGAGTGCGATTATTCCTTTGACACTTTTAGGTTTTTTCATCATCAGCTCTGTAATTGTGATAATACTTATATGTACGTAGTCTGTAAAAAATGGGAACGATTGGTGAAAAAAGATAATTTTAGCTTCTCTCTAACGACACAATGTTTTAATATTTCTTTTAGTATCATTTAATAAACTTTATGGCTTATATATTGTTCTCATGTTATATATTGTTCTCATTCATGGAGTAGGAGAGGTTTTTCCTTAATATCATAATATTGTTATACTGTTTTGCGGATTTTTATTTTGGCCTCAGACTTTACAAAACATGGCGTTTGTTTTGGTGAATCAGCCCCTTGGCAAGATGCAATCAAAGATAAATAAAAAATAAATATTGCCGTAAAACAATTATTTTTAAAAATTATATTGAACTCCCTGATCTCTGAGCTAGGTTCAATGACCTGTGTTACAGAGATCAGTGTTCTCTCTCGGAATTAAATGATATAATTATGATTTTATTAAAAAATAGAAAAATACAGAGGTTAATCAAAGATAGATAGATAGCCGAAGCTAGGCTAAAAAAACAGTAGCCTAAGTTCGTCCTTATTACACCAGCTATCTACCAGATAAACAAATGAACAGATATAAAGTTTAATTACACACAAAAACAAAAAAATGTGGAAAGCTGTTAATTTTAAATTACAAACAGACACATCAATTTAATTTATGTGCATTATTCCTACACTAGGCTTAGAACCTTTCCTACCATTTAGACGTGGGAACTTAAAAAGACATTAAGAACATAAAGAGTTACGTTAGACGCAGAACAGTAATCTTATTGTTCTATAACACTAGACATAGTTGGCGAATTGCCCATTTAAATTGCTGCGCTATCCGTGAAATGGAATTCCAATGTGTCTAATATAAGGGTTTCAGAACAGGATGACTTTTTACGAATGTTTTAATATTAAGAAACAAAGAAATACGTGTTACTATATTTCAACAGCATGTGTGTTTAATCAAATATGCTGTTAATTTATATCATGATGAGATCCCGGGTCTTTTAAGCATGGCGTGAAAAAACATCTTACTAGGCGACCATAGTGTGGGTCACCACGCTGCATTGTTCACATTCGCAATGAGGATGGTGATACATTCCATCAGGCAGACTACAGTTATTTTGGCAACTTTTACTAAAAAAACAGTACTCAAAGGGTTTAAAAAGGTAAATTTGCAAAGGTCAACAATTTAACTTACATTTTCATGGTAGCTGTGCTTTTTACGAAAAATAAAAAAAAAATTGAATATATTTTTTTAATTTATTGAAAGAACTTTCTGACGTTACAACTTTTTAATTTTAGTTGTCATTACGTTTTCGTCAGGGCCTGAATTTCTTTAAAAAAAGTAGTTAAGTATTAGTAGTAGATAAAATTGTAACCACAGCTTAGCACGGTTTATCATTTACTCTGAATGGTAGATATACTACAGTAGAACTATCTCAACAATTTATAGGTGATATTAACTCGTCGGTTATAGCGGTCGACAGTAGCTTAAGTCCTTCCGGTACAGTACTGTGTTAAGTAGCAGTACAGCCGTGAAAGCTTAAAGGATAGACACACAGACAGAGTTACTTTCAAATTTTAAATATTAGTAATGGTAATTACGTTATATTAGCTGTACACTGGCAGGTACATGTACGACGTCGTAGCGTAATACCTACGGCTGAAAAAAGTAGATAAATACAAAATGATCAGTCAACTCGAGTCAATCGGTTTGATGTTGACCGATGTTTTATAAAGGTCAATTTAAAACTGTTCTAACATAGAATCCTTTTATTTATTACTATCGAACCATATCAATATAGAAGAAATCGAATTACACCGTGTTTGATTTTAAGTTTTATAAAAAATATGCGATTCGGACTTGCGCATAAAGGGTTTCGTATAAACCTGTAAGTATATTATAAGATGTACTCATAACTAATCACATTTTCACAGACAGGGGCAGAAGACTTGATTTTTTGATAGGAATTTTAGCCAGGTAACTCCACGCGTACCTGAGAAAAAGGGTCTTGACAGACCGACAGACGGACAGCAAAGTGATTCTATAAGGGTTCCGATTTATCCTTTTGAGGTACGGAACCCTAAAAAATATATTACTTTATTTTTTAATTTTATAAATATATTTAAAATTAGTAATAACATATCAAACAACGATCGAGAAGGTTTATTTTTGAGGCACGGAATAACGAACCTTATAGCGACGACGAAGACGGGCGTATCCTAGATACGGGGAGCGCCCTCGTATGTTCGAGACGTTTCTCGGAAGCGCTAGTAAAATGTAAAATCTGTATAACCACGAACCCTCGTGGTAGTTCAGTTTGTGCGATAAAAATCGAAGTGATATCAGTGATCAATCTAGCGACCTCGGCGACCATGAAGGGCGGTTATTCGGGGTGATATTGTGATTGTAAGAGTGTAGTTAATAAAGTCTCTTTTATACGTCAGAAGGTTTATTTCTCAAACCCATCGGACCCTAACACGTAACAATGTTTAAGTAATTTAAACTATTAGTTTAAGTTTTCATCGTTAAGTATCTAAATAAATATTCATTAAAATATTTGTTAAAGTTATGACGATTTAAAACTTATGAATTTGTTAAAATAAGTGGTATTTTTTTAACCACTAAAAGTATTTTAAAATTTTGAAACTAAATATGCATTGTGTTATATTAGAATAGTACTGATATTGACAAAAGTCATTTTTTATTTAAGTATTTATTCAAATGTTATATTATTAAGGTTTATTTACACAAATGTATGTATATCAACTTGTATGCTATATTGTATTGATAACAAAGAACATCGATGCATGTTGTCTTCTATATACGATTTCTCACTGATTGTAAAAACGGACACGATTCTCAATTAGGCGCGATCAATGCTATGACGGAACATATTGATGTTCAGCTATGAAAATCTCGAATCGCATATACGAGTATACTCTTTCAAAAGGTCATCTTTTCATAATGATAATTGCAAATCATTATTTCACTGTTACATCGTAAATGAGGTACGCGATAAAATATAAAGCTTATTTTAAACAGCGAGTTCTTGCCAATTTTATAAATATGTGATTTGGACGCAATGAGACCCAGTTGTGAAGAATTACTTCAAAGTACTCTGCCCCAAGGCAGGGTTTTTGATCTTTCTAAAACTACAACAGAATGATGTGAACGGTTTGTGATTTCAACAGCCTGTCAACGTTACTATCAAAACTTACTTCATCAAAGATCTGTAGTCCTTCCCGGTTTGAAAAAGGTATCTGCCTATTTTGACTTCATTTTGTCTCCCACATTGCTAAGGAGGGAAGTGGACATTTTATATTGCCAACTCCTCCAGTTTTCTTATGATTAATTTCGTTTCGGGTTCCCAGACAGTTTGATTTTTTCTGGGAGTTTCCGAGTGTCATTGCTCAGTCTGTTCGTGGGTCACTGCTGTTGATCCTGGTGTATAGGAGTGACAGTGTTGGGCGTGTGTGCGATATTAGTCCTATGTTCATCAAAGACCTTTGTCTTTAACCATTAGCAAAAAATAGTTTATAAATTATTATCTGTCACCCTTAGAGACCTAAGAAGAATGGGAGGGTGCGTGAACATAGTAAAGTGAGAGGTCACACCCACGCAAACAATCGGGACTTATAATATTTGTTCTGAGTCTATATTTACCATGTTTGATAATTTCTAGCTTATTGATGTATGTGATCGATTGAGTCATAGTTTATTCTACTGCCAGACAGAAATGTTTTTGTCTGCCTCTCGAACATAATTAAACCTTTCGCCATTTGACGAACCACTTCAGGGGTTTTAGATAAATTATTCGTTGAGCCTCAAGGATAGGGTATCTAGAACGTGAGAAAATAACACGTTTCATGAACAAGGCAGTTTGTTGAGTAAACGTTTGAATAAAATGTCTGCGAGATATCGTTACATTGTATTCTACAATTCACTAAAATAACTTTGCCTTCTGAAACGGCTATGTTTGTGTTTTATAGCTCTGCCATTGTATTTTACCGCAAACTCATGTTCCATATTCATCTATTCGTACATTTTGAACAAAAAAAGGAACGCTTAGTTTCGCAAGGTGATTTTTTATACATATTTTTTATTCTTGGGTGTTTTTTTTACAATTTGTTAATAGAGTTCTACTTTTTATACATCTTTTTACACATATACATAAATAAGGTGGAATAGACATGTCTATAAAGTGTGTAGAAAAATAAGCCACTAGAATGACGGGAGTGCTGGAAAAATTACGACAAACAAAAAATACTTTAAGTAAAATGTATAAAGTGGCTTTTGTATGTATTTATATGTATAAATGGTTGCGGAGATCCAATGCCAGTTGCTCTGTGGAAAAGCTGATATTCAGGTAAAACCGGTTGAACTAGTAGCCGACCCCAAATACTCTTGGGAATAATGAAGGCTAGGAAGATGATGCTTAAAGTGGCTTTAACATATTTGGTAACCATTAATGATGTTGGGTATTACTAAATAGTGCTCTAAATAAATAAAAAATCTATCTATATAGCGTTAAGTGTCGCAAACAGTAATAAATAAAAATTCTGAATACATCAAAACGTCAGCGAATAGGATAGGTTCATAAAAATGACAAATTAGAGTGTCTGTTTGTGGTATCATAATATATTTTATTAAAGGAACAATTGACGTTAAGAAAGTAATTATACAAAAATGTTATTTTTTTAAGTCTATTGTCTGCCTGTCTGTTATTTCCGTCGCTTTCCCACAAAGTTTAATTAGTTTTCAAGAAAATTCTGGCACTTAGTTGCTGATATTGAAATTAAGTAAAAGTTCTTTGGCTACTGAAAAGAATTTAAGTTCTATTTGAAATTATATAAAGCTAACTAGCCTTTGCCAGCTGTTATCACGGTTATGTAAACCTCTAGAATCAAAGAATCTCCATGCAAAACTTTATTGAAAACTTTAGAGTTTGTGATATTAGTATGGGTGCCAGAACATTACAAAGTCACGACAGAAATAGTTTTACGAACATATATCGTTTCGAAACGATTATATTACAAAGTAGAATACATACAGTTGCACATATTTCTAGTACAAAACCGTTGTTGGTATTATATCTGGCAGTATTAAAATTTTAAACCCACTCAACACCAGTGCGAGCCACATTCGCTTACAAGTTGTAATACCATTTTAGAGCTTTACAGAAATACGTTTCTGTACGTTTCGGAGTAATATAAATTGTTTAATTGTACCATTAGCTTGGTAGCTAACAATAGACTGAAATGCTTTGAATTGGTTATCAAATGTTTTATTTCAGCTATACCGAACGTGATATTTTCATGCAATAGAACTGTTATTTTCCAACGAAAACAATTATTATAAAATAAAATATGTTTATTATCTCTCTCTCTCCTTTATTCAAACTTTTTTTACTATGTCCAGCAGTGGACTGCAATTGCTGTTCATGATCGTTCAAACTGTACACTTACAATCTTTAAACAAACAACCTTGTAACTTTAAAGTTGAAAATAACATAAAACCGTTGCTCAAGTTTCAAAAACGTTTATGAATAAAGGGGTCAATATAAATGTGTAAAAATAAATCAATATTCGCATTTTCATGAGACGTTTCAGATATGGAAGAATATTGGAATGCCTAAAATTTAAATCTAGAAAAACCGCCAAAGAAAAGAATATAAACATCATCGCATCAAGGAGATCGTTTTTTTATTTTTTCGAAAGACTGTCCCCATTTTATGTCATCCACATTTTATATATTTTTTATCATTAATTTCATCACGACGAAGACTTAAAGACTTAGAATTGAAGACTATGAATAATTGACATTGGCAGAAATAGCTGATACGAGTGATCCGGCTGGTTGCCATTTCAACAAACAAACTAACTATCATCGCATCAAGCTAGTCTCGTATATATACACGTCTCTACACAGATATTCAGCATAATATGTTGTTTTCTTACGATACATAAGTCTCTACCACCATTTAGATGTCTCTAGTAAAATCGATCTCTACTGAAGATATATGTATAGTAATGAAAACACGACCATACAAATATGAGTGACATGCTTACCTGTAAGAGATTGCCTTCAAGCGATAATGGGGCCACTTGTACCTCCTAGCTTTAAGTTACCATTATAATAAATTTGGTGTACAATAAAGCTATATAAAACATATTTATCATCGTCAGCCTATTGCAGTCCACTGCTGTAATAAAAAAGTGTTTTATTATTATATATATATATATATATATATATATATATTTTTTAAAGACAACTCCCACATTAGGAATAAACATCCTGTGTCGTGGGGGACTTTACAAACATACATGAAACGGACACAAAGAACATCCAGACTCGGGACAACAATTTGTGGATCACACAAAGTGTTGTAGGTACCGCGTGGGATTTGAACCCACGACACTTGGCGCAGTAGCAAGCGGCATAGCTACCGCTGACACCACTCGGCCAACCGTGCAGTCATTATTATATATATATACATTATTATTCCATAACAAATTTCAAACAAAGGAGAATCTAATGATAATGGCTAAAGTATGAATTTTGACAATATTTATGGCCTTTGGGTTAGGTTTTGAATAAACAATAAAGACGTTTCGGTTTTTGTACGAAATGTTTTATCGTAGATGCTTATTTACATCTGTTCTTTTGGGGTTTGACTATCATTTTACATGCAGCCCATTTCTACAGTTAACTAATATATCCAACTATCTACTGCATACAGCGGTGCGATTATTCATGCATATTTCTGTATTTAAACATGAGTTATTTCCATACTTTTTCGAGTTAATATTTAATATAAACTCGAAAAAGTAAGCACGGTTGGCCGTAAGTAAGCATGGTGTCAGCGGTCGCCATGCCGCTTGCTACTGCGCCAAGTGTCGTGGGTTCAAATCCCACGCGGTACCTACAACACTTTGTGTGATCCACGAATTGTTGTCCCGAGTCTGGATGTTCTTTGTGTCCGTTTCATGTATGTTTGTAAAGTCCCCCACGACACAGGATGTTTATTCCTATGTGGGAGTTGTCTTTTTAAAAAAAAAAAAAAAAAAATATATATAAGAAATAATATAGCTTTATGTTAGTTAAAATATTTTCAAAATCGGTTCATTAGATCCAGAGATCATCCCTATAAATGCACAAACTTTACCTCTTATAATATTAGTATAAATAGGAATATTTTATTAATATGACTTGTTTAATAACAATTGTTTAGCGGCTATTTTACGAAAATATTGAAAAGTCAGTTTGTTCCCCATGTTGTTACCCAGAAAGATTTTTGTGACTTTTGAAAAAGATTGCTTTAACTACACTTCAAAAGTAATAGACAATGTAACGGGATTTAAGGAATTAAAAATTACAATATTTTTCTCCTTTTCCGTTAAAATCGAGAACATGAAACCTTTCAATAAAATGTTAATTACCAGTTCAAATAAATAAATATTTTCGGACATCTATTCCCGAACTAAGTAGAGCTTGTATTATGGGTACTAGACAACTGATATAATTACATATATACTTATTTTTTTTATAAATACATATATGTTATACATAGAAAACTCCCAAGCTCCGAAACAATAAATATTTTCAATAATATTTGCAGATCATGGAAACATTTGGTCCGTCCCGGGAATCCAACCCGTAGCCTCAAGCACAGCAGTACACCTCAAAGACAGTTGAGTTTAAACAAGATACTGAAATTAAGCAGAAATCTTTTTAACTTTCATGATAGATGTACTTGTGACAGTAAAACTCTGGTAATATTGACCGCTATTGAAATTTTCTATTAGTGATTATAAATATACTCCTACATGTTCTCAAAACAGAAAACAAAAGTTAACACAAATAGTATTTAGATTAGAGTCTTAATAGCAAAATATATATTTTCAATTGAAGTAAAAGCTTCAACATAAGAAATATATGTCTGTATGTCTGTTTTTCTTTTGTTAGATTAGATTTATTTGACCTTTGAAAGTTTCATAGCAGCAGAAATAAATAGCTCGTTATACGTTTAAGAATGTCTTTTTATTCTCGGTTGAGTAATGGCCATTCGTCGTTTTATTGCTACTCTAGAGTTTGCCACATCGCTAGACCGCGAATGAAGGTTGGTTTTAATGCTTGTAAGGAACCACTCACTACATTGAACCTGTAACATTTTTAGTTTTCGCCAACTAGTGTATTTTTTATTGATTCACGTGGTAATCGACCATCATTGCTTCAAAATATACGTGGTAACAAATTTCCTCTAGAACTTAGGCCTTACTACCGACACGCAATAATTCAATACTATGGAATAGTACACGTGGTAGTAGTAGACCAAAACCTCGTTAAAGAGAGGCATATATCAAGCAGTGGACTGTTAAGACTGTTGATGATGATAATAGAAGTCAGTATAGAATATTTACTAAAAATGTTTTAAGAGCAGTCAGTTGATTGCTATCTTCAGCAAGTTTTGTTTTTTTATGGTATAGAAGGCATACGAACAGACGTATCGCCTGATGGTAAGTGATTACCGCCGCCCATGGACACCCATGCGCACCCATTTGCAACACAAGTGCGTTACCGACCTTTTAAGAAGGAGTACGTTCTTAAAAACCTCGAACCAGCGCCTTAAAATAGTAAAACAAGAGTAATTATATGCGTATATGCTAAGATATTTAAATTCAAGTGCTGAAGTGTCTACGAAACAAGTATGTTTTTCATTATTTTTGACCTGTGATGGTCGTTACAGGCTATGTATGAATATTCTATAACTCCAGATCATCAGTTTGACTTTAAACCTAAACATGCTACATTTGAACTGAAACATAAATTATGCAGCTGTGATAACTTTCAGCGTGAAGAGTATTGTTTCTGAGCAGTTATAGACGTACAACACGTATTTGAAAAAAAGGTAGGCTTAACAGGACTAGCCAATGTCAGACTACACAGGCATGACTGTCCAGCAAAACTGGCGATTGCCACCGAAAAGGGTCACGCGCCTTGCGAAATTGGGTTCACTACTACCTTCTTATAAATACCAAACAACTCGTACATTATTTTTGAAAACAAATGCAAGTTATTTAATTCTTTAGCTCAAAATATGATTAATAGAGTAAAATTTTCATCTGCCTAGTTTTGGAAGTCATGGAGCCATTACGGAATGAAACATGAGTTATCATCATCTTCCAAGCCTTATTATTCCCAAGATTATTTGCCTTCGGCTACTAGTCAGTTCGGTTTTACCTCAATATCAGTTTTTCCATCTACCGACTGACATCAGACCTCCACAACCAACGTTAAACTAGTTGTCAGCATATTTGAGGGCACTGACTTCGTATTAACGATTACCATAGATCTTCATGACAACCACGACCGATGGCTTAACATGCTCTCCGAGGCACGGACATAAGTTCATTATCCCTAACAAAAATATGGAATATTAATTAAATTTGTATATTGTTTTTAATCAATAGTATATTTACATGATATATCATATTAATGAACACTATTCGAGCATTCTCGTCAATAGGATCCCCCCTTTATTTATTTCGTAATAAATGTACAGTCCAAAAAGTAAGCGTATAAATCTCTGTACCAATTATTTGTTGTGTTCGATAAACAAAATGTAACATATTTTTTGTTGAAACAGCCATTATGGAGCTTCAATTTCGTATATTATTCGCTTGCTATCCGAATGATTAACTTCTGACAAATGAGGCTTGATAATACGTTTATTATTATACCGTAGGTATATGCAAGAATGCGTATGTGTTAAGGTTGTATATGTTAAATTATTTTTAAGTATATAAATATGCTATAGTGAAATGTGTATGCGTTACAGTCGCATTGTCTATTTCATGTATAATTCCTTGATATACTGTTGAAAATTTATTTATTTATCGTGTTTGTGAAGATATCTAATGCCTAAGTAGAAATATATTTTAAATTGAGACACAAATAGGAAATTTGTTATTTCAAAGTGGCACTCAAAACATTAAAATTATGATTCTACTAAGTGCCTACTCGAATGTAACAAAAACATCCAGAAGTATTAAATCTTAGCTGAATTTTATTACACAACACAAACTTGAGAATTTATTTGGATTGGCAATAAAATGTTTTACATCGAGTTTATTGTACTATAACTATATCTTTTAAAACCTAGACGACATGCGCGAAAACTATAGTCCTTTGCCCTCTCCTTGCGTGCTTTATCAGTTCAAACCTAGAATTTTAATTTTTAGCCGATATCTTACTTTTCTGCTGATCAATTTACGGTATCCATTCAACAACCTATTTGATTGAATAATCATCAAAAAACTTGTAGTTATTCTTATAATGTGTCTCTTGACATAATCCATACTAAATGCTTACCAAGTACACCTTCAGAGGTAAACAAAACTGGATGTATTTGTTTACCATTATTAAGAAACCTATACGATTGCTGTGATAATGTTTTGGTAAAATGGATTTTCATTGGGTAATTTGAGTGGTTTTAACTGATAGTTGAAACTAATCATGCCTATTTTTAAATTATTTGGCTTAACAACTCCTTTAGCGATCTTATATACCGACTTTAAGGACTAGTTATATTTAATACTTAACATTGGTGAAGATTTCTTACAGAGGTGTTGAAATAAGAAAACATTTGGATACAGCCGGCTGGTTATATCAGACTCGAAGTGACCAAAAACCATACGCCATATCGGGTACCAGATTCATCCTAGATAGGTAATTCCTGTAAACCCAACGTACCTTGTTTTATCTACGTCTATTATGGGGGGCCGTACTATATGGGAACTCCAATATTCCATTTGTATCTTGGCGCGGGTGTCCGTAGAGGGTAACAGATAGGCAGACAGGCCACCTAACGTTGTGACATCGACATATATAATACACTGTGTTACCTTTGATTGCTCCCTTCCTGAGATAGGGGTAAGAGGTTTCGGTCTCTGGTATCCTAACTGCCTTGGGTCTCGTTTTAAAGGAACCATAGTATAATAAATTACTTAACAAGAATGACGAAATATATGAGTTCTGCGAGGTCGTGTGCAATGTATAGAACAGGAACAAGGCTTTGTTACGTACTGTTTGAAATGTCTTTTCTTAACCAGGCGTACTTAAGTACACCTGGTTAATAATTTAAATAGTTTGGTTGTAAATAGTGAATTTTGGTTGGATAACCGTTGTAAAAATTCACTTTTTACAAATACAGGTAATATTTCAATAAGAAACTTCATATTCGGCAAGGCTGCCGTATGCTTGAGTGTTGACTTGTTCATAAAAAAAGAAAATAGAACTTTTAGGATCGGTTGTCTAATTAGTTAACTATTATCAGTAAAGACATAGGTACATAGCTATAGCAAAGTCAATGTTAAATGTAAAAAACATAAATATAACGATATAACTTATGTTGTAGCAGATATTTTGCTAGCGTTTGACATTTTCGATTTAGTTGTTCGACACAAGTATTGAGGCCGCGAGGAACGCAACGTCATCAATCTTGGGGTCCCTTCAAGAAAATTACGTGATAAAACGCTACGAAGACTAATGGGTTCCGCCGACACCGTTATGAACGATGGTAGAAAGTGTTGTTATATAGGCTTGAATGTTGAAGTGTAATTTAATATATCGATGGTTTCTTTCAGGTGAGTTGAAAAACAAACGCCTATTTCATTTCTAAATAAAAAAGGTTAGGAGTGCTTTTAGATTAATGTGGATTTAAAAATTAACCCTGAGTGTAATTTTATGCTTTTAGTATAGTGAGTATTACTAGGGTGGGGGAACGGTTATCATGTTCCACCCAACACAAAGGGAGGATCCTCCTACCAGGCGAGGTGATCATGCCTGGCGGGCTACTGCCCAACAGTTGATGTTGGGATGTCGTCTATATGCTAATCGGCGCGAGAACCATTTATTCCGCGATTCAGGATTTGTAGTTACTCCGTGTAGTGCAGTTTGTAGGTACAGTGAGTTACTTCGTAGTTCAGTGTATCTTCGGTAGATGGCGCTGTAGTAGGTTATTGTTGTGTTAGATGTGGAAATCGCCACATCACTCCCCTCCAAGACCGGAGGTCGATATCTGAAGAGTCAGCTGTCCGTGCTCCGTTGTGGAGCTTGCCAGTGCCAGGAGTGAGCAGTTCCAGTGAGTCGGAACTGTGTGCCGCAAGTTCCAGTGAGTCGGAACTGAATGCCGCTAGTCCCAGTGAGTCGGGGCTGAAGTCCGCTGATCCTAGTGAGTCGGGATCGCATGCGGTGCGCGGTGCTGCGGTGAGGTCCCCAGTGAGTCGGGGCGGTTGCTGCGTAGTGGCTGGCTGCTGCGTAGACGGGAGAGATGTGCTCTGCTTACATGGACCGTAGGTGCAGTGTGCTGTGCCTAGACGCTGATGAGGCCGTAGGGGTAACCAGGCTGGAGCGGTCGCATCCTGCGTGTGGTGTATCCCTGTTGAGGCCGAAGTTGCTGGCTGGCTGGAGACTTGCTGTGGGAGTGAACATGATGGTGGCGCTGATCTGCTGCCTTGAAGGCTGCTTTCAATCACGTCGGGGTCACCACTGTGGGGGAACGGTTATCATGTTCCACCCAACACAAAGGGAGGATCCTCCGACCAGGCGAGGTGATCATGCCTGGCGGGCTACTGCCCAACAGTTGATGTTGGGATGTCGTCTATATGCTAATCGGCGCGAGAACCATTTATTCCGCGATTCAGGATTTGTAGTTACTCCGTGTAGTGCAGTTTGTAGGTACAGTGCGTTACTTCGTAGTTCAGTGTATCTTCGGTAGATGGCGCTGTAGTAGGTTATTGTTGTGTTAGATGTGGAAGTCGCCACACTAGTGTAAATGTATTTAAAAAAAATATCTACTAGCACAAACTCTCGCTATTTTCGTGAATCGATATACATTAGTTTAGAGGTCATCGATGGTTGGAGGACATAAAGAAGCGATAGTACAGCTAAAGAGTAATTGTAATTTATCACTCATAAATATAAAGTCATTAATTCATTTAATGATAGATTAACATTCAAGAACAAGTAAAGCCACCATTATGTATTCTATACTAAATATCATGAAGAGAAACAACATTATTATAAAGCGAGACAAATCTTGGAAATAGATACTCGTTAGGCTTTTGATACAAAGAAAGAATTCTACCTACATGCAGATTTATTCAGCTAATTTTAGCAACGGCGTTGAGTGCTATATCTAAGCTGGCATGTAGGGCGCTTTAGGTTAAGTGGTCCGGACTCAAAGGTGTGTGTGAAGAACTCAACAAAGATGACAGTTGATTCCAGAACAAGGTAGTAGATTTGTATTAATTGAGAGTTCATTACATTGTAGAGAATGGTGATGATGGTCTTCCCCTATATTTAATACTATCTGACCCACGCAACCTCGTTTGCGTCTTAAATTGCCCGTAGCGTCAAAATTTTCCCCCGTTTTTGAAACATTATTTGTTGGTGCTCCGCTCGTATTAGTAGTAGCGTGATAATATATAGCCTATAGCCTATCTCGATAAATGGACTATCCAACAATGAAATAATTTTTCAAATCGGACCAGCAGTTCGATTGGTGAGATTAGTGCGTTTAAACAAACAAACAAACTCTTCAGCTTTATTATTAGTATAGATTCTACACATTTAATCTATCACCTTATTGAACATGGAATACTACGGTACAATTTACAGGCTTTTGAAGTAATAATTCTTCCTTGCAAAGCTGTTAACATATTTGTTGTCTGACAGAAGATTAAAGTAAGCAAGAGTTTAGTCCTTACCGCCTTTAAAAGGAAAGAGATTCAATGTTCCACTGTATGTATTGTCTATTTATTAATATAGTCGATTAATATATGTATCGAATAAAACATGTGCTGCTATTGAAGTGAGAAGGTATTATATAAATAGTATAGTAAACAGTATAATCAGAGTTAATACCAAAAACACAGAGCAGAATAAAATTATTTTTTTATGTATTTAGGAAACCATTAACAAAAATAAAACGATAATAGTCATTTAGTTTTTTAGCAACATTATATTATATATTAACGACCATCTTTTACTTTAATGTAGATCATATATAATATATTATGTTTGCTTTCCTAGTAACTATTACATGTAATAGTAAAACAAAACTTGTGGCTTACGAGAACTTTGTTATGAAAGAAATACTTTATTACTATTTACTTTGTAACTTTCAAACTGCCGTATTTCATGATATATAAATTCGTTAACGGGAGTAAATATTATAACGTAATATCGGTCACCTGTTCTGAGACCTGAAGTTCTTTACGGGTATTGCATCGAAATGTAATAAGATAATTATATGAGTACTCTAGATTTTGAAGGCCCTGATATCAAAAGTATTCAAACCACTTTGACAATTCTTTTAACTCAAATGAAGAAAAACATTGATAGGAGAATAGAAGAAAGAAAGGAGACCAGTGGCTTCGTGATTGAACGTGCCTGATCTCTGACACTGACTAATGAACAGCTGAAATATTCTCGTACTTGAGTCAATAGAAAAGTCGACAGAAATCTAAATTTGATAACTTTGCAAGTTTAATAATTAATATAGGATATTATAGTAGGTATTGTGACATAGTCGATTATATATGAAATAAAGTTAAATAGTAAAAATTTAAATTGATATAAAATTTTATGCATCCTAATTTTCTTAAATACATATGTATGTATTCCAATAAGCCCTAGGCTGAATTTGAAGAGTATTTTTGCGTTTAAGTAAGTGGTATATTATGGATCATAAACATAATTAGTAGAAGTGTTAAGTGTTAAGTAAGTGATAGAGTAGGATTGATGTCGGAACTAAAGAAATGTCGCTAAAGCGCAGAGGTCTCTCACTTTATTTGCCAACCTTCAATACTTTTGTTATTTAGTCCACCATCACGATATTTCGTCGCTATTACAGAAATATACTTTCATCCCGAAAACTAGTGCTGTTTTCAAGAGATAGAAAAACATTTTTATGCAAGCAAAGTGTCTGATAAAATATACTTTTAAGCAGATATATGCTGATTGATATTTTTAATGAAGTTAGGTAACAAATAAAATTGGAAACAACTGTTTACAAATATTATACTCGTATTAAAAATTGAATATTTTGGACATCTGACACACAACGCCATATAGTTTCAAACTAAGTATAGCTGGTACTATGACAGCTAGATTGACAGATAGAATACTTGAATCCTTTTTTTACAAATATATAAATATTATACAAATAAAACACGCAAACTGAAAAAGAAATGTTTACAAATCATATAAATATTTGTTCTGATCCAGGAACCCGAGATCTTAAGCACATTAAAATATTGGAGCACGAAAATAAACATGATAAATATCCCGATCCTCATAATGTATCAAGGAAACATTACCATGATAGTGTGAATTAATATAAATAGAATTAGATTTTATCCTCTGTAAACGAAAAAAGGTTAATTCACGAATTTCAATTCAAAAAGTTGTAAGCGCTGTAACATTTTTGAGGAACTTTTTACTCCAATCAAACGTAACCCACTAAATTACATTCCGGACCCCTGTCAAAGTTTTAACAAATGCGATGTAAAAATACTCCTTAACAAGTTAAATAGCTTTTAGTACCACAAAGCGAAGTTGTGACAGTGTTGTAATAATAAATTATGCAAAATAAACGTAATCGGAGATACGTTAATTTATTGCTGCAATTTAGATTTCATGTTTCATTGGCCATTTTCATTTTGTCATAACAATATCATTAGTAAAAAGCAACTGTAGAATATGCATATATAGAGATATATATATATATCTATATATATATGAAGAAAAGGAAGGCATACTGACATTGACTATGATTTAAAAGCTTTCTTGCTTATAAATTTGATTTATGATATAGGACTAATCCCATCCCATCCCACACGCCTTCCACTGTACAGGAGTTACAGTGGTACAATACACTAGGATCAACACCAGTGACCTACAAACACACCGAGTTATGACACTCGTGTGTCCCAGGAAAAATCAAACCCGCAACGAAATTAATCAGAAGAAAGTCTACTTGCCTTCTTAGTAAAGCGGGAGACAAAACAAAGTCAAAATAGGTAGACATCAGACCCAGATATATTTGCTCCATACGAAATGGGAGGGCCATGCTTCAGTACTAATTTATAAATTCTTTAGTTGCTTTTTTTTAAGCAAGTGAAAGTACCGGAGTTTTAAACCCACTTTTCTTCTCATTCTGAGGAAGTGAGGGCTCAAAGTGTGGTAAGCACCTGTGACTTAGAAACTGGTATCCATCGGCGCTGGTAGTCGTTTACCAAGTAAGTGGGCTTGCCTGCATGTTTGATTTCTGAACCACAAAAATTTTATTTGTGTTGTAAAATTGTAAGGCCTTTTCTGCATATTTATGCTAATGCACAGATACTGGCCGTTTTATCTATCTTCTATCTATATTATAATCTATAATATAAAAATGAATCGTTCAATGTGGTGGTAAGCGCATAACTCGACAACACCTGTACCAATTTGGCCAATTCTTTTTTTTAATGTTTGTTGAAGTTCAAGTATGGTTTTTACGGTGAGAAAAATTCGAATAATGGCCGAAAAAGCCCAAAAAGCAGCCCTTTTCTATTTCCCATACAAACGTTTTCTAACTAAAACGTAAAGTCAATTTGAGCTTTATTGCTATTGTATAAAATTCATATATTACAAGCACTCACTGTTGTCTAAGCAATGTAGGTGTGTTCCTAACGTCAATGAGTCAATTTGCACTTTATTACCGCTGTACAAAGTTCAAATTCAATCATATCTATCAAAACAGTGTGCGTATGTGCGTTGGAGTAGAAAATCGTTGGATAGTCCTTTTATCGAGAAAGGCTATAAGCTATATGTAATCACGCTAATACTAATAGGAGCGGAGCACCAATGAAGAATGTTTCAAAAACAGGGGAAAATTTTCACGCTACGGGCAATAGAAGACGCAAACGAGGTTGCGTGGGTCAGCTAGTACTTTATGTAATAACAATAGAAATAGGCATATCATGGAGCATTCTGTCACAAACAACTTCAGTTAACAATAATACAAGCTAGAATGTTAAGAAGCTAGAAAATACTCGTAGCTGTACCATTCACATCAATATTAATCTTTTCATTACCAGTTTTTCACAGCCATGTTAAGGTCGTCATTCATTTATGTAGTAGTATATTTCCATGTTAAGTTTGGCGATATAAAATCCTATTGGTCCTATTAGCTGATAGTCGTAACATTGTTATAGCCTTCATAAATATTGATTATATCCCAGCAGTATGTGTTTATGTGCCTCACTAATCTAATTTCTCACGTCGTTAACTTCTTAAAGCGTTATAGTTAAAGGTTATGAAGAAGTAGATAGTTTTGACATTATTTTAATAGAAGTTTATTGAGAAGCAGTCTATGGGAACTGAAGATCTTGAACTACCATCTAATAATTTAATGAATAAAATAAACTGTATGAGTATTGTACAAGTAGAAAGTAGAAAGTGTGGTGGGAATAGGTGTCATGTTTCTTAAATACAGAAGCAAGATCCTCCGACCAGACAAGGTGATCATGCCTGTCGGGCCACGGCCAAACGGTTAATGTTGGGATGTTGTATATATGCTAAGCGCAGGAGAACTTCTATATCGCGATTAGTAGTTCCTTATTATAGTTCGTTACTATACGAAGATACTAGTTTGATGTATGTCCGGTAGATGGCGCTATAGTAAGTTTTCGCTGTCGTATGTAGAAGTTACCATAGATATACATTCGATCTTGAACTTTTTACCATATAACAGACATTGACTAAATTCAGTCAAAGCATTAAGAAAGATCTTAATCTAGATAAGAACTCAGTAGCCGCATGTTATTAAAATAGACATTGTAGAAAATTCTTTGTTATAATCATTATTATAATTAATATTTAACCGCCTAATTGATAATAAAACAAACCTTTTTTTTTGTTATGGAATAGGGGGCAAACGAGCAGACGTATCACCTAATAGTAAGCGATTACCGCCGCCAATGGACACCCGCAACACAAGAGGCGTCACAAGTGCGTTGCCGGCCTTTGACGGATGGGCAGGGGAATGGGGAGGAGAATGGGGGTAGGGGTTGGGGTATGGGCCTCCGGTATCCTCACTCACTCGGTGAAACACAGCGCTTTTTCATACCGGTTCTCTGTAAGGCCGTGGTATCACTCCGGAATTATGTAAATTTTGTATAAAGGATATAAAGGAATACAAGAAGGATACTATTGTGTTTGGTTAAACAATGTATCACGTAGAAGTCAGTATTAACCTTAATAGTATTTATCAACGGAAGATATTTACTAAGTGTTAGTTATTCGCAAACAGTAAGATTACATTTAATTTCGCTATTCCATTCATAATTGAAGACTGCTGAAAATATAGGTTTCATATCCAAAAATAAATGGAAAATAGAAATCTATTAATTACTGGCTGTATTCTGCCACGCTTCGCTGTAACAAATAGATAAAAATAATATATAATTGTAGCGCTTTGTATCCTTCCTTGACGGGTCCATCTCAGAGCAGGGCATCGAAGACCGTCTGTCGGAGAGATTTTTAGTGAAAACATCATATACTCCTGACTCCTTAGTCCCCAAGGAGCTGGAGTTTTGAAAGAATTTTACATTCCATCAACAAAAATTCGAAACATTTTCAGCTTATGAAGCGCACACATACCTTTATATTTTTAACGATAAACGGTTACGCCATAAGATAATTATTAGAAAGCTTTCGTTCATTAACAGTATTAAGTGATCTATAAGCCTATCAAAACCTCACTTCAATTAGTGCTGCTCAATAGTGTTACGTATTAATCTGAAGGTTTAATTAATTAATGAATCTGCAGCGAGCTCTAATCCCGAGATGGCTTCGCGTCGCTTACAAATTGATTTATTATTAAAATCACCGACAAGTTTACGTACTTTGCCTTTATTTTCCTTTGAGAGAACAATTAATTTCAGGAGAACTTGGCAAAAGGCTGTATAATTTGAAGATAAGTAGCGAAATTCTCTGATTGCAAACATTTTCTATTTGGAACTGCTGCATAACAATAATCGAGAACAATCCTTTTCATTAACTTTAATTAATGGAAGTTTTGTAATTATCAATATCGATAATTGATCTATTGGTATAAGTTCTAAGTATTTTTTTAACTTTTATTAATAAAAGTCATTACAAACTAAATAGTGGAGTTTCTTTAGATTTTTTAATATTATTAGATTTTATAATATTGTCGATCCACGCTGATTTTAGTACGAACGGGCCGGCTCGACCGGGGCGGTACTACCCTGGCACAGAAAATCAATGTAAAATGACAGCGTTCATGCTGTCGTGTTTTGTTGGTGAGTGCAAGACCGGAGGCCCAATGATGTAGCAGCATCACTAAGCCACCATGGTGTGGGTTACCATGCTGCATTGTTTGCATTCGCAATGAGTATGATGACCACCACTCTTGGATTCTGCTCATGGTTTCCATAAAGCAGAGTTGAGTCATTTTGGTAGGGCCATTCATAAAAAAAAGTTGATGGTTCTATAACATACATAACTCGAAATCTATAGTTGTGTATATCATTTATTTCATACTTTAATTATATATAATATAACTACTATTAATCGCTATTAATTAATGTATAGGTAGAGTGTAATATAGTAGTCAGTAAATATTAAAAATTACATCGAAGATACATTGGTAATAGAAATGACCGTCCATTCTTAACATATTGATACCCTAACGTGCTCTACGAATCACGTAAAGGTCTCAATTCGTTGAACGTACGAAGAATGGTCACCCATTATACACTGATCTGGCTACATTTGCTTCACTTTGCAATATGCTGACAGACGTGGTTACAACTGAGCCACGAGTCCCTTATGTGTGTATAACAGCTATGTGTTTACAAGAAGAAGTATGTAGTATTTAATCAGGCTATCTAAACTTTCATAGCACAAACTTTGTTACTTTGAAACTAGATGGCGTCGTGTTATTATTGGACTTCATACTTAATGCAAACATTTACTTATACTTGATATACTAATATATAAATATACATATAAATTTCATATTTAACTTGAAATAAAAACAACTAATTTAATTATATATGATGCATGTTTATTTCACGAATTTTGTAAAATGAAAATAAAAAAAAACAATAAAATAAAACCTTTATTAACTATCTCAGTGGTTTTCAAATCTAAGCAATTTTATTTTCACATTATCTTCTCTTCATTGTACGTACAACAAAAGGCACACAATATACGCACGAGTATATTGTACGGCAGCTCCTACAAAGCTGGGCTTATGTCGAAGTGTGAACGTGCATTGACGAGATGCGCTGCTTTCATACTTTTCCAATATCGGTCCTCGATAACCAACGAAGCCGATTATCTCTCGCACTCGACGAAAACTTTGTTAAAGACTCTCATATTAAACAATTTTATAAGAAGTCTACAGTTTTAATAGCTTTATTTATATCGCATATTCAACTAATTTACGCAAATGTATACTGACGTAGTGAGAATGATGGTGGTAGAAATCCATGTTTTTTTATCTGTATTATCATCGTAAATTACCTACACATTACTTATATAGATAGAGAAAAGGTATTTTCCAGGTTGCCAGCATAAAAAAAACAGAGAAACATGGAGTAAGCTGGAAGGACCTATACCCCTATCCAATCATCGATTATAAATAGTACTTAAATAGCTATTAGAAAAATAATGTTTTTAGGGTTGTTAGAAATAAAAACAGCTTATGATTATTCTGAAGTATTGTAGTAATTTTTAATTGAGGTTCTTTACTCTGCTTCAAAGTTTTGTGACCCAAAGATGCAGCATGGGTGGATGATGGTAGCACGGGACCGATCGTTGTGGAAATTCTTGGAGAGGACCTAAATTCAGAAGAGAATATCCTTCGGTTGACTCTTCTTCAAGTTATTCAATCGTATTCTTCGATGACTTAGTTGGTTAAAAGCAACATTAGAAGTGCTGAACAACGTTTATTTTCGAGTCTGTTCTCCCAAGCAAAGATTCAAGTTTTTTGCGTAGGCTGGAGTGTATATCGTCTCCCCATGTCTTTCCAGTCCACATGTGCCTTGGGTCTCCTACTTTTAAATTTATTCATTCTTTTATGCAATATTGTTTGTGTAAAATTTACTTCTAACAGATTTATAATAATCTGTACCTTTGAAACGAAAATGTGCTACCGTCGAAATTGATTGAAAAAATCGGATTATGCTTTGGTAACCGAATTCCAATGTAATCCTTTCAATAATAATTTTGTTCGAGTGCTTTTATTCGTTTCTTGTGAGATTTTATTTATTATTCGTCTGGATTTGTAATACGGCATTAATTCCATGAAAACATTTATATTATGCTATGTATGTGTGTACATATAATAATAATAGATCACTTTATTGTACACTAGACAACCCAAACCTTAACGTAAAAACGTTAAAACCTTTGACAATTGAAAGTATTTGTATCATAGCACAAGAAAAAAATAATTCGAAAGCACTGTACACCATTCAAAGCTAATAATACGTATATATATGTCCTCTAGCAATAGAGAGCAATAACAAGAGATTATACTACTGCATTAGCAATCAGCACACTGTTTGGTTAGTTTTGCACTTAAAGCGTGTTTCTTTATTTAATTTTTTTTTTACTTTTTATCTTGGAAAATATAACTCAAATAAGTAGTCAAGTCTAGAATGTGTTGTACGTTTAATACATAGATAGCGTAAATCTACGAGATCGTAGCACTTAATTCTATGAGCTACGAGTGCCTACACTTTATGAAACAAGATTTCGTTTAATAAAGCAAAGTGCTATATTAGGTGAAGATTAATTTACAGAGGTTTACGGCTAGTCATAAAACTTCGAATATAAAAATGTATCTAGAGGTATTGTTAGGAGGCTATATTAGAAGGCAAGATGGCCAGATTTATGACGTCATATGTGTCTACGATTCTTAGCGTGAAGACTTTAAGAAGTATCCGTGTCAGATGGATTGACAACTTGAGGTGGGGATAAGACTTGAGGAAACTTTTGTTGCCTCGATGAGTACTATGAACGGATCTATTTTTATCAAGTTGGTATCTCGGCTATAGGTACGCCAAAGTCAATCAAAAGTAATCGAAGAAAAAATAAAATTTAAAAAAAAAAAAATTGACAGTTTGAAGGTATATTAAATCTACTTATATATATATTTTAGATAAGAAGTAACTACAAAACAATTTATTATCGCAAATGTTGGCCTTACAACAATTTTTTTTTCTTTTTCATTATATCGTGTACAAACGAGCAGACGTATCGCCTGATGGTAAGCGATTACCGCCACCCATGGACACCCGCAACACCAAAGGCGTTACAAGTGCATTGCCGGCCTTTTAGGAAGTACGTACGCTACGCACTAAGTACGCTCTTTTCTAAATGTATTCTTTCATATGAATTTAATAAAACGCATAAGGTTTAAGTTTTAATATGGCCAATTATAATTAATCATTCAGTGCTTCAAAATATAAATAACTAGAGTATGTGCGGTAACTGCTAAATTTAAATCCGTATAATATCTTCGGAAATATATCTATAATGTCTTAGTATACAATCCTAACGAAAAAACAAAACTGTAGACGTAACAACATTCATCACATATATGTTAAATTTGTTCAAATATATATGGACCACATTCCAGTATTTCTTTAGGTCATTTCCCTGTGTACTCACAGATACTAACTACCCTCAGAATGGCGATAACAATTTTCTATTATTCTTAAATAGTTATTATGAAATAAAACTGCAGTTGAGTTGTTTCAGGAATTTACTGTAACATATTAGAATGGGATCATCAATCTTTTTTAATTATTGTCCTCGTATTGAGTTTATGTATTGATTTACATAAACTCAATTCATTAAGTCATTATTATATTAGTAATGAATATGAAGGGAGGTCCTCTTCATATCCATTTCAAGCAAACTGTGTTTTGCCGGAGTGCGCTGTATTTCATAATTTCGTTATTAGCCCGTTGCAGTACACTGCTGGACATATGCCTGTCCCAAGGAACACCACAAAGCCCGGTTTCTTGACTTTTGCATCCAGTCGCTGCCATCCTCTTATGCACGTATTCCTGCCACCTGGCGAAGAAAATTTATTCAAAAATTACCTATTATGATACTAAAAGGCAATAAGAGAAAATAAAAGATCGTACAAACTAACGGTTGAAGTTATATGAGAAAAAAGTGAGTATATCGTACATCTAACACAGCACAAGTTACAACGCCATCTAGACCCAAACTAAGCAGAGCTTGAATTATGGGTACTTAACAACTGATGTAAATTATACATAGAAAACACCCAAACTCCAAAACAAACACTTGAAAATCATAGGAAAATTTAGTCCGAAATGGGAATCAAACCGCAAAGCATTATTGTTGCCAATAAATATTTTATTATTCAGAAGAGATAAATAGCAATCATATATACAACGACAAAAACCACAAAGCCACAGTTACAATATACATAATCCATACGGAATCGCATCATGCTGTATAAGAATTTCTTTATAGACAAGGGTCCAGTGAAGTGGAATTAATGATAACAGTCCCATATAAGCCACGTGGAATGTTGTTGAGCACGCTTTACCAAACAAAATTGATTCCAGCTGTTTGGAGGCCATATCAAATTCATTTTTATTTTTGTTTGTCTTTCGTAAGGTTGTTGAATGAAATTGATATTAAATTGAAAACCCGTGTAAACTTCAATCTCGTTTTATATTGAATTATTTTGGGAAATGAAAATAATGAATAATGCTCAGAATCGTTTGATTTTTGTCGGCACATTAACTAAATAAATATTTTTTTCATTTTTCGTGGACCAAATATACTAGCTTTTCCTCGCGGCTCCAAATGCGTTATGATTGTTATCGCTAAAAAAATGCCTATATCCTTCTCGAAGGTCCAATCTACCTCTATACTGAAATTAATCCAAATCGATTCAGTGGTGTAGCCGTGAAAACTTAACAGACACACAGAAATATTGTTTTTATAATGTATCGAAACTCCGTTGGGACATTACTCAAGCGGGGTTTGCTAGAGGATGGTGTCTTGGAATCGAACCGACTAAAACCGGTGTGACACTATGTCCCTGAAATAGGCGAGATTCGGAAAAGCTAACTAGTTTTACTTATAACTTCTATCTTTAATCTACCAAAAACACATACATCGCAGGGTATTCAGAACTAGTACCAATAGTTATACACAATACGAGAACTTTAAAAAGCAAATAAACGTTTTTCTTTATATTTAGAGACTGTATCTAATGTTTGTTATTCATAATTTATGTAATATTAAAACTGTTTGTACTAGGATACAACTCGTTAAAATTCCGTTTGAAACTAACTACCGCAATGTTAACGAATGCTATTAATATTCATAGTTCAAAACAAACCAAATCGTATCGTAATGGTGATTATGCAAAAACAACCGAACAAATATGTTCAGTGTAATATCTATACTACCATGATAAAGCTGAAGAGTTGGTTTATTTGATTGTTAGTTTGGTTGAAAGCCAATCTCAGGAACTACTGGTCGTTGATTAAACTACTGATACTATAAATTATTAAAGAAGGTTATAGGTTATACACCATCACGCACCAATGGGAGCAGGGTGTCATTGAAAAATGTTCCTAATACAGGAGGTAATTATTTCTTTTACGAACTACTATTGCGTGCGTAATCTTTTGAATCGGATTCTAAACTTGAACCTTCATTCTATTCTCAATAAATGAGAAATTAATTTTACCTCAAATCGACATATTGACTACCATTACGATTGAGTTGTTATAAAATAAACCACACTAGACTCTCAGAACTGTACTCCTGTACTGTTAAAACCTATTGTTATTGCTCTATCGTATCTAAAAACTTTGTGAGAGTAGGTACTAAGTACTTTTAACAGTAATTAACTTCAACGCTTAAGAGGTTTATAGGTTATGTAAACTATCTCACATAAGAATAACAGTAATAAACGTGATATAGAATAGAAAATAATATTTTTCTCTTTGTAACAATATAAACCATATAAAGAGAATATACTCGTAATTTCAGCAATTTCTAACTTCTGACAGTGGAATGAATACGTTGTCAGTACGATTACATTAGCCGGTGAATTTGGTATAATAGACATTAATGGGGAATATTGTATCAAAAGGAAGGTAGTTACCGAAGCGGAAATGTGGGATTCATCTCGAGGTAGATATTATAATTATGCCTTCGTTCTGCTTAAATAAATCAAATTCAAAACAACAGCGGTACGTCTACACATTAACTTGTATAAGTAAGAAATAAATAATGAAAGGGAAATAGTATTATGTAGAGTACATTGCGAACAAACGGGTGTCAAGTCCTTTTAACATATAGGGAACATTCTGCGACTAGGCGAGGTGACCCTGCCCATCGGGCTAGTCCGACGGTTTGTGTTGGAAGGTTGTATATACACTTATCGACGAGAGAATTGCTATATCGCAATGCAAGAAGGTTAGGCGTGAAACTGTTACTTAGTTGTTTGGTGTGTCATCGTTAGATAGCGTGGTAGTATGTTTTTTTTGTATTCTATGAGCTAGTCACCATAAGATATTTTGCATCCAAACAATCTATGGCATGCAATTGGGGAGGCCTATGTTCAGCAGTGGACTACGATAGGCCGCTGAGAATGATGATGATCCAATCTATGCGCGGGTCTGTTGATGTAGTGCTTATTGATCCTGTTTGTTAAGCCGGTGATCGTCTGCGTGCCATTTAACTTCTGAGTTAGCCCCTTCTGAGTTAGTCGTCATCACCGTATGTCATAAAAAGAAGAACTAAGCATCGCTTTCTTCGACAAATTTCGCTTAAAAGATACACTTACAATCTTTTTTAGTCATGTTCGAAAGTTGTAAGCATAATTTGAACATTATTTTAGTTTCAATGAATTATGTGATGTTTTAGAAAAGATACGTAATTATAAAAACTCCTCACATATAAAATTTTTGTTCATAACCTGAATTATAAAAGATTGTCTTGATAAAAAAAATAAAACAGAGAGGTGAAGACCTACGCAATTAACTAATAAGGTTTTCTTACAATATATTCCGTATTTATACACCGTTTTCCTAGAATACATTCCCTACAATATTCTAGCGTCGACGGATAGGGTTACTGAGCAAATTTATACACGAGTTAGTATTTACCTTTTAAGACGGCTATTCTAGAATCTTGTGACTGGGTCAATTTGTCTAATATATAATTCGAATGAATTTCTTAAAATCTGTACAATATTTATGCCGATTTTCAGTAGGTAACTGAATTATCCAAATACGATTATAACACATGCTATCTATCTGTGTATACATATTTTTTTAGTTTGTATCTAAGACACTCATATATCACTTAAACCATTATCAATAAAACAATAATCCTGGCCAAAGTACCTAGAAAGGCATCCACAAGGTGCATAGGAAAATAGATTCAATATACTCGTAACAAATATATTGTGCTATTATTCTGCTATCTTTAGTTAGTGTTTGTCATGAAATAAAGGATCGATATTTAAAGATATCGTGCTATGCTCCATTCAATAAAATGTTTCATTGTGTCCTCTTTTTATCGTCATACGTAAATAGCCTTTATTAAGAAACTAATGACAACAACGGATTATGCGGAGTCTTGCTACCATGATCGTAGCAGCGCTACGCCGTAACCATAACTATTTATTTTTATTATCAGACATAGAACAAGACTAGCTAAGATTAATTAAAATGGAAATATTATCGTTCTTAATGGTATAGATAATTATATTTTGGTACATAGTAATGATACTACTATAGAGTTGCATAGTGTTGATGTACTAGATGCTTTTACTAACAAATATGTAAGTGATATATGTATATTTTTCAAAAAGATGTAGCTCTCCATGGATTCAAAAGAAAATGTCACTTCTAATTAATGAATCCTGTAATGGTTTATTTAAAAAACCTTGTCTTATAACAACCTTGACCTATAACAATAAAAAAAAATCCCCAAAATAAAACCTCATTTGTAGCTGTGTCCAACGAAGAACGAATTTAAGAAACCCGTTATGTTCTGAAGATAAATATGAATCTTTATCTTGTCACAAAGCAATTTTACTCCGAAATTACTTTCGCGCAATTTTCGTCTTGTAATAAAAAAATTGCAAGTCAGAGATATGTACTTATGGCAGACGTTAATTTGAATCGTGCAAAATCCGCTCACTCACGGTTTTATAAAAATAAACATATATTTTACTCTCAAAAATAAAATTATGTACATACCTAACTTTAGTGTATATTTGTACTTGAGACACATCACATACGGTCGGCTGATCCCGAATTAGACGAAACCTGTATTATGACCAAACTAATGAAACAGCTGACGTATGTTTTTGTTTTTGAATTTGTTTGTTTTTGAATTGTTGAAAACTTACATATGGTTTGTATTTATTATATCACTGCTCATTAATTTCATTCACATTGTTCAAAAACGTTAGCCGCAGTTCAGTTCAGTTTAGGATACAGTATGATAAATAGGTTTCTGAGGGATATGATAATGATGAACCCATATTTTTTTTTAACTGTCTTGATCTTGATTAACTGCCTCTGTGGCGCAGTGGTAGCGTATGCGACTGCTGTTCTTGAGATCTCGGGTTCGATTCCCGGGTCGGACCAAATATTTGTGTGATCTACAAATATTTATTTCGGAGTTTGGGTGTTTTCTATGTATAATATGTATGTATTTACAAAAAAAAAAGTATATATGTATTTATATCAGTTGTCTAGTACCCACAACACAAGCTCTGCTTAGCTTGGGACTAGATGGCGTTGTGTGTTAGATGTCCGGAATATTTATATTTATTTATTTATAATAATGATGAACCTAGTGACCTCGGCGATCGTCAAAGACGATTATTGTGTATTTAAAGGTTTTAAGAGTTCATAATAAAGTATCTTTCAGGTGTAAGGCTTATTTTAAAAACTTTCCAATTCTAACTCGTAACAATATAACCTTATTAAAATTAATCATGTATAATCTCACGACACTTCGTACTGTAGCTTGTACGTTGATCAGGATTAGTAGCACTATTGTTTCGTATAAACAGGTAAAAAATAATTCGTTTTTTAATTTTTGTTACTTAAGTTTATCTTTCTAGTATTTATGATTCCCAAGTTTTTTTCGTACAACTCGGCTAGTAGAACAGATTTATCTGAATATCAGTTTTTCCAAGGAGTGGCTGTATCAGACCTACGCAATCCTAAGGGTAGACTGAATTCGAAGAGTGATCTAGTTGTCAGTATATTTAAGCGAACTAACTTTCTATTTCAAACTTTAATTTTATACCGAGCATTCCTTACTGGCCTTGATTGAATTTGAATTCAAATCGTTTAATGTTCTGTCAAGTAGTCACACCTACTTTACGATAACTAAAATGGTTATAGTGTTATGATGCCAGTCTTTCATGCATGGGCCGGCTCGACCGGAGTGATATCACAGCCTCACAGAGAACCGGTGTGAAACAGCGCCTGCACAGTTTATCACCGAGTGAGTCTCCCAAAGGCCGGCAACGCACTTGTAACGCCTCTGGTGTTGCGGGTGTCCATGGGCGGCGGTAATCGCCTACCATCAGGCGATACGTCTGCTCGTTTTCCACCTTTTCCATAAAAAAAAGACTCTACTTCAATGATAAACTCACAAGCTCGTAAACAGATAGCTGTCAAACATTTTAGTAAGTATAGATTTAATATTAGCAGTTCGTTCTAAAAATATGGTAAGAAGAACATATCGTAACTATCTATTATGTTAAACATAGAACTGTCGTTTATAGAATTATCATGGAAAACTATTCACTCATTGAATGTTCAAAGAATCTGAACATGGATTTGAGCATGTACTGCACCCTAATTAGTCAATGTCAAACAAAACCGCAAGAAGTATTTCGTGTCACCGAGAGTGTGCAGGCCGCTTAAGAATAGATTCGACTGGAAGTAGGTCAAGGCATTTAAGGCTACTGCTTCCCCGAGTGATAATCAATCTAAGAGTTTTCCGGCTTTCTGCTCTGTCATATACACACAATGGATAAATTGTACAGATACTGATACAATTTTGTATATGTTCCAGTTTAAAATACGTTTTCAAATAGTTACCCAGAGGTCTAAATAAAAAAAACGTCACTGGCATTCGATTGTGCTAGCTTTATATTCAAGTATCAAAAAGTAAATTATTTTTGTTAATAGAGTAGTATTACAAAAAGGCACACATATTAAAGCTGAAGAATTTGTTTGTTTGTTTGAACGCGCTAATCTCAGGACCGCTGGTCCGATTTGAAATTTTTTTCAGTCAGTGTTGGATAGTCCATTTATCGAGGAAGGCTATAGGCTATATATCATTACGCTACTACTAATAGGGGCGGAGCACCAATGAAGAATGTTTCAAAAACGGGGGAAAACTTTCACGCTACGGGCAATATAAGACGCAAACGAGGTTGCGTGGGTCGGCTAGTATTTGTTTATTTTTATTTATTTATTTATTTAGTATATTTACATACAAAGAACAAAAATATTTGAAGTCCCTGACTCCTGAGCTAGGCTCATGACCTAGAGTATTGTATATTATATACACAGTACATGTTTAATACAGAAAGAAATTAAAAAAAAAGGATGTATTACAGCAACAACAACATAATATGGCAAGTGTATGCAATACATACGTATATTTATGCGAGTACCATTTTCAAAAGTCTTTAATAATTCACTCTACCTTCATGGAAATGAGACAATCGGCTACGGTTTTGACGTGACAACGTCTTATAAATTGGTTTGCCGGGTGACACTTCAAGAAACTGCGTTACGCTCCGCTCACGTTATGCGCTCACAATGAGAGCGAGTGAGAGGCACGCGTCCCTTCCACTCGGGCATGGTTAGCCCGCCTTAGAGCGAGAGAGACAGACATAAAAAGTGAAAGGCACGCGTCGAATTATATTTAAAACGTTAAAATTAATGTTTTAAATATAATTCTTTGTATAAATAAATGTTTTAAATTGTTACTATTATTTCATCCTTCTTCCTACTATACGAATGAATATTCACATTAAAATTATTTTACCACTCAAAGTCGTTGTCACATAAAACTTTCGCCCGTATACCGACTTTACAGGCAACCAATTTTTTTAATTCGCGTTATTAATATAAAATTATTGAACCCTTAATACTTAGCGCAGTAAAAAGCTATAGTGCAGTCACTTGAAAAATATAAATTCAATAAGTGGCCTTTAGAATATATCAAACTAAGTAACATGAGCACATAATTGGTGAAAGAAACTAAATGGTCTTCTTGAATTCTCCGTAACATTAGTAAATATTCTTTATATACAGTAAAATATAACATTAAACTTGGATGATTTATTTATAAACTTCTTTTGATGAGATGGCAACCAGCCGGATCAGCTATTTCTGACAATGTCAAGGATTTATAGTCTTCAATTCTAAGTATTCGAGTCTTCAAGTCTTCGTCGCGATGATACGAATGATAAAAGTTTATAAAATGTGGATGACATGAAATGGGAACCGGTTTTAGAAAAAACGAATTCCGATCTCTATTTATAAAGTCAGTATTTCTCGCTTAACTTGATTTTTTATTTACTGACAAAATGACAGGTTCACAGTAATTGACATCTCAACAAACTGTCAAAAGTACGTAAAGAAATAGTTATAAATATTGTTTTGTATTTGCTTTATAATGATAAGATAAGATCTCGATTTTAAGTTAACCGATAAAACTCACTATATTCCGTGATAGAAACCTTTCGCCCGGGGTTACACTTTGGTAACATTATATTTGCGAGATACGCGTTTCTATTATTAGCGATTTAGGTCATGTTTAGCTGATAATATTTCAACCACGTTTTGCAGAAATTTAATGACTAAACGTGTTAGAACTGATTTATGGATACGCAAACACATAAATAATTATCATTTTCATTAAAAAATTATACCACAAAATAATAGTAAATGATGTTTTATAATATCAAGTATTTGGATGACAGTATTATTTTTTAAACCGCCTGTATACTAAATTTAATGAAAATCGTTGTAGCCGTGCCCGATTCGGGTTATATCTATATATACAAGAATTCATCGTTTAAAGGTATTAGGTAGAGGTCTGGTGCTCTCGGATAGTTACAAAATAATATACAAACAACATAAGGCCTGTTTGCTACTTGAATGAGCTACGATCTTATTATACATGTTTACTACTTGTGTACAGTGCCTATGCCAGTGCCAAAATGAGAAATCGTTTAATAATTTCGACAGTAGACATAATTAAGGTGATCTTCTGTGATTGCAATGTTTTGATTAACCTTATTCAGATATTTGATAAGTGATTTGATTTTAGAAATTGGAAATCAATCGTTATTAAAGTGTTTAATTAATGTTTACGTCTTTTAGTGTTTAGGTCACTTAAAGTTCAGTTAATATAATGACTTTACATTGACACATAATTCTTGCTTAACAAATCATTAAATCTAATTAAATACTATCATTTTTTTTACACACACACAACTCTCACAAGATACACTCACACACACCCACAATAACAAACACTCAACTACTCTTATTGTTAAACTTGTCTTAAATCTGTTGATAGCTATAGCTACTAAAATATTTGATAGTCATCAGAGTGGAGAAACGGAGATCTGTCACACAGGTTTCGAACCTAGTTCAGACTTCAGCTCTCAATAAGGTTCTGTCTATGTTGTACGTAACTATAAATATAAAAAAAACTTGAGAGGTGTCAAGGGACACCCGGATGGAACGAAGTTCGAAATAGAAAGACGAAACGAAAATATCTGTGTGTGTCGTCGTCGTGTCGTGACAACAAATTGTGTCGTGTCAACAAATTGTGTCGTGACAATTTTTCCGTCTAGCCCCCTTACACAACGCGCCATAAGGAACTTCGTTCCAAAAGTTCGAAATAGAAAGACGAAACGAAAATATCTGTGTGTGTCGTCGTCGTGTCGTGACAACAAATTGTGTCGTGATAACAAATTGTGTCGTGTCAACAAATTGTGTCGTGACAATTTTTCCGTGGCGCGTTGTGTAAGGGGGCTACCCCTTACACAACGCGCCATAAGGAACTTCGTTCCAAAATGTAAATGTACCTTTTGAGAGAAATAAACGATTATTATTATGGGTTATAGAAAATGATGTCTCAGCTAATGCTGGTGAATGATAAATTATATAAAAAGCACGGGCTTATGTTAAGTGGGTTGGTTCATTGATAGTGTTGTCGGAGTTTGAGTGGTGGATGTGAGAAATTGTCGCAATATGGAGCAGGTGTCGATTATTACTGACTTTTGTAAAGCAATGTATGAATATTCATTTAAGTACAGTTCTGTGAGTGATGTGTGTTTTATTTTTTTTTTTTGAAAAAACCTCAAAGATCTTCCTCAAGTTAACATTGATATTAACAAGTAAGGATTGCTTTGTCCTTTTTCATTATACTCATATTGAAATACACTTAATGTTGAAATCAACTATGGAGGAGTTCTTTTTTGGGTACGTTCTAAGTTTTGGTTGCTGTCAAATAAATACGTTTAGGTATTCAATATATAATTACCTCCCATAACTCTATGTCTTCATTGATGAACGACCGTACATATCGTAGTGGTTTAAGCGATCACCACGCCCCGCTTTTTACTTTGTTCTGTTCTGGGTTCGATTCCATTAAGGATAATACTTTCTATGATCCACAGGTTTGGATCTTCTTTGTGCCCGTTTAATGTTTGTCTTAAAAATTCCCTCCCGATAATGACTATATTTCTAAATATGAAAAGACGTTCATCATCATCATAAAATTAAAAATAATGCGTTGGGATAAACCACCGATTCATTACTTTTAATACTCGCAAAACAACAAATATTTAGCTTCTACGTACATTCCCTGTCAATAACATACTCGTACCACAATCCCGTAAACCCTTTTATCTTTCCTCTCCGATAACTAATTGAAACTGCCTAGAGCGGATAAAGTCTGGAGAGCCTCGTACGTGTGCCACATGCATGAATGAACAACGCTCCACTGGGTACGGCTAAATATATTTAGCTTGTCAATTTATTTCCTACGTCAGCAAGAAAATTCGTCCAAGCGTACTACGTCTTATTGAAATTGACATACAAGCAAGGACTTCTTAACAAATGTTGACAACGCCTGCTGTCAGAGATATTCAAATAATCTTTTTCTGTCCCGAAACAAAAAAGGAATTGTTTTTTGTAGTCGCCAGACAACTTAAAGTAATACATAAATAATAATTGTAAGGACTCATAACGAAGTCTTCACTTGTTTAAAAATTAATTAATTAATTAGGGCTTCAAAAACTGATCGGTCGAGCAATTTTATTATTTATTTATTTATACGCAACAGACATAGGGCCAGTTTGACCAGTTCCTGAATTATCTAAAACATTACTTTTTATGAATAAAACAATCCAATCGTTAAACGTAAAAATCCTAAAAACCCTCTACTCAAGTACTCGGTAGATATTGGATAAATAGTATTGTCCTGTTCAGAGAATCAGTTTTAAGTTTAAACGTATATTTATTGATGCTGATTATAATAACAATGTAGCGACTGTAAAGCTGGATTGGGTATGATACTTTTAAACGAAGCTCATACTTTGTCTCGGTTTCAGAAAGTCAAACAATAGGTATTTGTTATAAAATAATGCAAAGTTACTTTTTAACCACGTGCTCAATTTTGATGACCGAGCAAGCGAAGGATTCTAACACTCGCTGCGCTTGTGGTTCAAAAATTAAATTTTACATTACAAGTTGAGTGTAATATTTTTAATGATGTTTTGAATTTACAAATTTAGTGCACACGATGTTCTAAATTCAATTTACTTCATCCTCTAGCGAATAAAAACAGCTTTTGCACTCAGATATCGAAGGGCAAAAATTGTCTTTCCGAGATGAAAAATATACTTTTGTAGTGATTGTGCTACACATCTATTTTCTTTTTCTGCTGCTTACGCTCTATAAAGACATTTAAAAAATAGTTTTCCTACAAAGAAATACTTCCATAAGATTGTTCTTTCTTGTGTCAATTTTGGGCCCCGACAGACATAGCAAAAACATAATAATTTAATGTGAAATAAAAGTATTTAATAAAATGTAAACCACATCATATATTTACTCCAAAAATACACCTACACACAATACACTTTACTAAAGAAATGAATAATATTGTTTAGTTGTTTAGTACAGCATAAGTAATCGAGTACTTATTATCTTTGTATGAATGTGTATGTATGATTATAGATAATAATATAATGTTTAGATTAGCTTTCGCTCGCGGCTTTGCTCGCATTTACTAAAAAGTATCCTATGTTACGTCTAATACCTCCAGGAATATGTGTACAAAGTTTCATGACATGATCGGTTAAGTAGTTTTCCACAAACACTCTTACTTTCACCTTTATAGTATTAAGCGTGATTACTCATATTTATATGTAAGAATATGTTTGTATGTAATGATAACTGATCATTCAAGTTCTTATAAAAACTTTAATTCATATCATAAAACTCTAACGTTTTATGACGGGACTGATTACACCATAATGTTTAATCAGTTACGTCATAAAACGTCAGAGTAGCATTAGTTTTATGTTTTTTTTTAATGACTTTATCCAATCTCAATACTAATATTAGAGAATAATATTTTATATTGAAAAACATTAGTTACATTTTTTACTATTTAAACTTACATACATATAGAAACATGTGCTGAAATATTTTTTGATACGCCGCAGCCGTGTACAAAGGCTCAATGATTACACCAGGGAATATTCTTCATCATGTGTTTATTTACATAACACCGTACTTTATCGGCATCGTCCTCAGGTAATAATGATTTATATTTATATATACAGGATATAATTTTGTAGAATGGAAAGTACTCTTAATATTGTAAATATAAATTTTTACTCAAAGAAAACATTTCCTTATTTTTGAAAAGGAAGAAAACTGAATTCAAAGATTTGCGAAAATTCGCTGGCCAAACACGGGAATCGCATAGACTAAATTCGGTAAGAATTATTACACCCTGTACTTTTATTGCATAGATCGTTAGGGTTCAGTATAAGAATGAAATCTCTATAATAAACTTGATAAATGAAAATGCTAGCTTTGAAGGAGTGACTGAGTCATATTCTTGTGAGAAAGGTATCAAAACATCGGTACAAGTGTATTAAAAACCCATTTTTGAGAAGGTAGTTAGGTAGGAAGTAGTCTTAACGACACTATGTTTAATAACCAAGAATGGCCCTTACGACAAGACTTTGCAACGGGTCATAAAGCTCGATCCACCCCAATCTTGGTTAGAAACGAACGTTCCGGACTTCATCAGAGACTGGCCGTCATCTAGTCCAGATCTTAATCCACTGGATCACAATTTATGGTCAGTTTTGGAAACTAAGGGTTGCTCTAAACGCCATGATAATTTGGAGTCCCTAAAAAATCCATACGATTGGCAGTGAAGAATTTTCCAATATAAGCGTGCATGCTGCTGTTGTTAAATGGCCTTAACGTTTAAAAGATTTTATTGCAGTCAATGGAGACCACTTCGAATGAACCTTATATATATTTTAAGGATTTTATATAATTGTATTAAACTAACACACTGTAATAGTAATAAATGTTACGTACAATAAAACAATATTTTTCCTTGTAACAATATTTATAGCAAGACATTCATAAAATTCAATTTCTCAATATCCGTACAAGGTTGTATAGAAGAGATAGCCGTGAACGATAAGACCGTCTATTATAATACCAAACATAGATCTCTATCTATTGACTAGAAATCGAACATACATAACATGTTTGTTTCCCATAATAATTAATTTGTTCTATTAGCGAAACAATAAGATAGATAAACATGACACAAGACTTAATCCTTTCTACTATTATTTTCTACTTTATGCTTTCAGAATTTCATTTGGGGTTGGAGCAATATATAAATACCAAAGGTTCCTTAGAATTCTGGCTCCCTCGGTGATAACTAATGGAATAATCGCAAAAAAACAGTATCCTGTTATAAAGTCTAGTCAGCTAATTTGTTCCGACACCGTGCCGAAATATAGGCTAGTTATGTATAATTATTGACTGCCTCGGTGGCGCGGTGGTTCCTCAAATACAGTAGCGTATGCGACTACTGTATTTGAGGCCTCGGGTTTGATTCCCGGGTCGGATCAAATGTTTATATGATCTGCTAATACTCGTATTTGTTTCGGAGTATGGGTGTATTCTATGTTTAATATGTATGTATTTACAGAAAAAAAGTATGTATTTATAATCGTTGTCTAGTACCCATAACACAAGCTCTGCTTAGCCTGGGACTAGATACCGTTGTGTGTTAGATGTCCGAAATATTTATTTATTTATTATGAATGTAAGTTTGTTTGTCATGGTTTCAAACGATAACTACTTAACCGATCATCATTAAACTTTGTACACATATTCTTAGAGGTATTAGAAGTAACATAGGATACTTTTTATTAAATGCGAGCAAAGCCGCTAGCAAAACTTAGTACGCATATAAATAAAACACATTTGAAGCTATTGATTCGTGACATTAAGTGTAATAGAAATTTGCTGTAATATGTTACACAAGTCTCGAGGGAAATTAAATAACGGTGGGAATCTAAGAATTGTATCAAAAGCTTATTACAGCGCTTATCTGTTTAACCCCACAGCAACGAGGCAAAGTTCGTTAATAAATTAATCTTAGTGTTAATATGTTTATCACAAGTAACTATCGCCAGAGGAAAGGAAAAGAATTTATTTTCGGGCTGGATAATAATTATCGCTTAAGGATAGTAGGTACATTTATCGATCCAGCTGAATAGAAAATAATATAATAATATTGTGATCACCAAGAATCTTTAGAACATTAAATACGTTGTTGATATATTTATCATCAAAATCCATACCGTTACGTTTTTACGGTTAAATCCCTGCACCAATATAAATGAAAGCCATTGAGATCCTTTGGTTATTGAGGAATGATGAGTCAGACGCGGGCAGAGCCACCGGCGAAAGCTAGTAGTTTTATATACAGTTTATTTTAGTAGATATTAATAATAATTTGAGTTTAATTAAAACTTTTCGAATGTACATTTGCCGGATAGTATATCAACAAAGTATTTAATGTTCTAAAGACTCCTGATAATCTAGTAATATTTATATTTATTTTAGAATAGTGGGCAAACGAGCAGACGTATCGCCTGATGGTAAGCGATTACCGCCGTCCATGGTCACCCGCAACATCAGAGCCGCTACAAGTGCATTGTCGGCCTTTGGGGGAATGGGAAAGGGAGATGAGGAGAGGGTTTGAGATAGGAATCACTCCGGTCGAGCCGGCCATTTCATGCCAAAGCGTGACTCCCCGGTTTAATGGATTAAACGAAGTACTTGGAAGACCAAGCTTTGACCGGTTTTTTTTTGGTAAATTGTCTAAAAATGTATACAAGCTACATAGATTTATCGTTCCCGAAACCCTATGTGTATTAAATTTCATGAAAATCTTTGAAGCCGATTTCGAGATTTAGATTATATTTATAAATACAATAATTGCTCGTTTTAAGGTATTATTACAAAGTTTCAAAATTCTTTTATTCATAAATAATAGTGATAACTCAGTGGTGCACTCAGACTCGAATCCTTAAGGTAGCGAGTTCTATGAAGATGTGAGTTGAATTCAAGCATAATCTAAAACCACGTTTAACATTTAAAATTAACTGGAAACATTTATTAAACCAACCAAGTAAATCCAGTTGCTCTCAAGTATTAAATTACTGCGTTAATAAACTTCACCGCAAACAGTTACAGCTAACTTATTTGCAGACCGGAGTTGTTAAGAAAATACAAACACGGTTCGAATCAAGAGCTAAGAATAACAGGTTGAAGGGTTTCCAAGGGAACAAGCGGCAAACAACTTAACATCAGACAAAGTTTTACGCAGGGAGATTCTCTTAAGTTATTTAAAAATATAATTTAGAAGTAGCAATAGTTCTTGAGTGTTACATTGCTATATGTTTTGCACCTCGTCCTTCAACCGATTTTATTATCCCTCATAACGATCATAAAAAACTAGATAAGTACCATTCGGACTCGACCACCGAGGGTTCGATACGAAGGATCATTAAATAAAATATATTTTGCAATGTGCACATCAAGCCGTTTCTATGATGCCCCATTTGAACTAGTAACGTCAATTTAAAATTTCGACCCCTGTAAAATATATATTTTTTAGATTTGCTCCTGTATTTGTGGTCAATAATGATACTCTAGTTGTTGTGTGTGTTCTAGTTTTAGGTCAACGGGAATATGCGTTTTTGCTGAATAAAAAGCTATTTCTTTTTTTACGTAAAGTTTCATTTATGTTTTTTTCACAGCTTCAAGGAACTGTAGTCGTAGAGTATACGTCTTTAATTTCAACTCGATACCTTCAAGCGTTCCTGAAATAAAAGTTCATGACAGACAGATACTTTGTGTCCTGTTCTATACAATCCAGACCATAAGTATTGAAGTAGAACAAATTTGAATGTAGAACTAAAATTATTGCTTTGGTTTTAGGAGAAATAATGTTATTCTACAACATTAACGACATTTACAGGATCGAAGCTTTGGTCAATGGATTTATTGCAATCTATTGCCTTCTCGGTTCTTTGGTCCATTAATTTTGGTACAACTTAATCTCACGTCCCAGAATCACATTGTGAACATTTCGAACTTGTCGGTATCAAAATCAGTATTACTTTTCTCTTTTAGCATATAATTTTGTGTGGCTATATAATATATAATAGTATATTTTCGATAACCGATTTTTTAAATATGCAGGATAAATTAAGATTCCTAAAAAAGTTAATAAAAGCTGGCTGTTAGCAGTGACAGTTTTATCATGGGTATTGTCTTAAATTGATATTATATATCAAATAAAATTCAACCTTAATTATCATCTCATTAAGAAGCACAATATACCTAAAAAATTCTAATGCAAACAGTTAGTGGTATTCAAAGTGACTCGGAAAATAAATTAAACCATTTTCGCAACTCATATGTCATGTCAAAGTTTGAGCTCAATCGTTGGATAACTTTTTGAGCTTTAAAGCGTACACGAACAGACTTACATTTTTAATATTTAGAAGAAGTTTTCAGATTTGAAACATTTCGGTTCATGAGATTCAGCCTGGCGACAGACGGACAGCGAAGCCTTAGTTTTACCATTTGGGTACAGAACCTTAATAAAACAGGCCAGAAATAAATGAATATTATAAAGTAGGATGCTGCTCATCACACTACTCATAACATTGCCAGCAAAATCTGTGTTTATTCGAATATGAAATATTTTTCCTTATAGTTTAGCTAGAAGGTAACCGAAGGCATAAAACACAAGAAACAAAGTAATGAGTTTTCTTTTTTCAGCGCAGAATCTACTTGTGATATTTGTATTATATAAGTTCTATCTTTGCAAAAGGTCTATATAGTCCAGTCATTATAGTAAGTTCACCTCGAAATTCGAGATACCCAGCTGTAAGTCTGTAAATAGTTGTATATTGACACCCTAAAAGTTGTCTCAAAACCTACATATGGTAGGGTGTAAGCAACTATTAAATTTCAAGGTCAAAGGTCACAAAAATCGGTATTTTGCACTTCTTTTGGAAATATCTCATTTCCTATGGGTTTTTTGCTATTTGTATTAATATCAATATTGTAGAATACAAAATTCTCTACAAATTTTGTTAAAAAATTTTTTTTATACGGTGAACCGTTTTCGAGATAGAGGGCGTAGAGCGCGCGGTCACCGCATCACTTCAGGTCAACCGTTGCCTCCGGTCGAAAACGCACCATATATAGTTGATGAACTATCGATAAATCAATGATTATAAATATTTGTCAATTTTTATTAACTATTATATGATAAAATATATCATTTTTTTCCTAACTTATCCACTTTTTATTCAGTATTAATTTATTTAACAACACTTACCTGCCCATGTAATTGCAGAATTGTTAATGAAAATATAAGAATTATATTTGAATTTTAACCTAATTAATATTAATAGCTTATTACATGATGAAAAAAAAACATATAAATTATGAATTAATCTTTTTATTAAAAAATATCATTGAATACATTTTTTTTATTGAAAGTAAAAAAATGGAATAAAGGGTACAAAAACTACAATTTATAATTTTAATCATCTTCTTCCTCTTCATCGTCGTCTTCTGGCTGCTGGTAAATTTCAAACTGGTCTTCATTATCGTCTTCAACGACATTTGTCTCAAGTTCTTCCATGATTTCGGGATCAAAGGTTCTTCGTTAATGTCGCTCTGATATGGTAGAGCATTGAGACAAGCTTGCCCATTACATTGGCCACAAGCTAAAGAGCATTGCAAGCCCGCTTTCCTGCATCCGCATCGCGAACCTCAACCACTTTTGCAGTTGCAGAAAATTGTATTTAGCAAATCTTTTGGAGCAGGTGGTAAAATTGTCATGATAGGCTCCAGAAAATCATTTCGCATCGCCCAACCCCATACCTGGGGTTCCAAATCATGTCCTAACCAAGTTTGAACTTGATAATATATAGATTTCGGAGCATTATAGACTGCCAATAAGGTTTGAGTTCCACTCTCTAATAATCTCTGGGCCGAACAATTTTCTTCCTCAAATGCTGCAGCTAGTTCATCTGAATTTGTCAGTTTCTCAAAAACTTTTAAAAAACCTTTTTTTCCCTTTTTAAAAAGCGCAGAAGTTGTGTCACAGCCACTTAATGCGTGCAGAAATAAAATATGTTTTTTGGAATGAGGATAATTATCAAAACTTTTAGTCGAGTATATCTCCGTTTTAAAATTTAAAATTTACAAATTTTAAAGAGGCACTAAATTATTTTCTATTTAAAATGTCATTAGTGTAAATGGGAATATAATTATATTATGATTTAAGTTTTCCTCTTAATTATTTTTTCATTTTAGTAAACGGTTATCAGTATTATTGAATAGATATAGATTTAATGCATGAAGAAAATGATAACATATAATATTATAGTTAATAAAAATTTACAAATATTTATAATCATTGATTTATTGATAGTTCCTCAACTATGGCGCGTTTTCGACCGGAGGCACCGGTTGACTTAAAGTGATGCTATGACCGCGCGCTCTCCGCCCTCTATCTCGAAAACGGTTCACCGTATAAAAAATTTTTTTAAACAAAATTTGTAGACAATTTTGTATTCTACAATATTGATAATAAATACAAATAGCCAAAAACCCATAGGAAATGAGATATTTCCAAAAAAAGCGCAAAAAACCGATTTTAGTGACTTTCGACCTTGAAATTTAATGGTTGCTTACACCCTACCATATGTAGGTTTTGAGACAACTTTTAGGGTGTCAATATACAAGTATTTACAGACTTACAGCTGGGTATCTCGAATTCCGAGATTCTTACCTAATTTAAGCTTAAATGACTGGACTAATACTGAATAGATATCTTATAGAAAGAGGCTTCATTCATACATAATTTAACTGCCGCGGTGGCATAGTGGTAGCGTGTGTGACTGCTGTGCTTGAGGTCTACAAATATTTCTTTCGGAGTTTGGGTGTTTTCTATGTATAATATGTATGTATTTATAACAAAGTACACAAGTATTTTTATCAGTTGTCCCCTTAACACAAGCTCTGTACAACTTGGGACTAGATGGCATTGTGGGCTACAAGTCCGAAAATCTACCGAACCTATCTCATCACGAATTTTTTTTTCGCTTTGGAAAATTGCTATACTTACTGTTTGTTGAGTTATTGATATAAATTAAAATTTAATAATTTAGGTACTCCGAGAGTTAGACTGTTATTATTCAATTAAACCATAGGTGTGTAGAGTGCATTGCTACGAGCACGAGCAACTTGCGAAAAAGCATTCGTATCGTCACTGACAAAAAATTGTGTGAGATTTGTCCAGCGCCTCTATCGATCGTAAAATATGTTTATTCACCTAAAATTTATTGGTGACAAAAGTTTCGACACAATATTTTTTTTTCTTAATTGCAATATTAGGCCAATCTATTAAATTATACAGGGGCTTTTAAGAGACATAGTAAAAATATTCCTCATAAGCCCAAGTTTTAGATTTATCACCAATTGTGTTAATTCTATTGTTCGAAAATTCTTTCTAAAAATCACTAAAAGTGAGTTTTATCCTATCAATCGACATTTTAAATATCAGAGATTGACTAAAATTAGATATGTAACACTAAAAATAGAAGTTACTTAAATACACACAAACAAAAATAAGATTTTAGAAATCATTTCACTGATTTGAAAGTAGAATCGAAGATAATTAAGAATAAATTTAGTTTAGAGGTACAACAACAGAATTAACTACAATAGCTTTCAATACCAAACACTATTATTATTGCTGACAAAATGTCGTATTTTTCTCATTCAACTTGACCGATTTTGTTTTAATTATTTCCCATCTAGATCAGAGCGCTGTAAGTAATTTCTTCAAAGTAATTACTTTCAACTTGATTTTTTTTCCTCTTTTGTAACGGAAAGTTTACTCCTAATTTCCTTTTCTTTTTTTTTATTAATAGGTAGTTTTAAAAGAGAGGTTGTGGATCGCGATGAAACAATAATTGCATGGTCAGCTAATGTAAGCTAATATAACACCTCGTGCATCGGACTCCGCAGTCAGTTCGCTTCACCGATACGCAATGTACGTTTGATTGAAGAACACGCGAAATATAACCGGTATATTTAAATTGAACTATTTTATTGGTTTGATTATGATTGGAATATTACAATCAGACAAAGAATATGTTAAGTAAATATAACAGTGGCATATACACTAGCTAAAGTATACACTAGCTAAAGAGCTCATATTTTAGATGTTAGTTAGATTAGGGAAGAATATAAATAACTAGTTTTTGCCCGCAAAATTATCAATATACACACGTGTATATTGATGATTTTGGTAATGAGTAGCCTTTGTCCTTCCTCAAAAGTCAAAGTATCTCCATGCTAAATTATATTGAAATAGGTGCAGCTGGTTTAGCTGTGAAAACGTAACCGACAGAGAGAAATGAAATAAAACAATTGTCTAACATCGGACTTCTGTAAAGTCGACGTATGCAGACTTTATACAATGTTCGCAATATTAAATATAAATGGACGTCGTATCCATATCAACATGTGTATGTTTTGTTGGAATATCTAAGACAGGATAGTTAACATCACGCTTAAGCCCGCAGACGAAATGGGTCATATGGGTGAATAATTTGTGACGTCATGAATCGTCCATTTTATTTTATCTATTTGATGTCTTTATTAGTGAAATTTTTTTTTTATCATGACCTGATGGTCAATCAACAACTTTTTTATAGTCTACTGCTGGACATAAACCTCTCCTTTGTTTTTCATTCTTATGTTTTACTTTCTATTAAACCTTAATCTAGATTTCCTACTGGGTTTATAAAGATTTCCAGTTTCATAAGATGGATTGCAGCCTGTTTTGTACGTAAACTGATTAAATGTATTGTTGTAATTTATCATTTATTTGCTGTACAAATATTTACAGTTATCATGTACATAGACAATGTCTGCAATAACTATTTAATTAAACATACGTTCTGTTCTCAAGCCTCTTAATTAAAACAAACAACTCAGCTGAAACTATTACGTATAAAAATTGCAAATGAGTCTTTGAATGACCTGAGAGTGTTATAAATGAACAGAATCCCTGAATAGTATTTTGCAGACTGGTACTACGGTGCACGATGGGAGTGTTTATGTAATAGGATCATAGACACACATAAAATATTGTAATTGTAAAAGTAACTGTAAGTTGATTATCTCACCGTCTCAACTTTCTCCTAGCTTTCATTATTCCCAAGATTAATTAGGGTTGTCTACTAGTTCAATCAGTTTTATCTGCATATTAGTTTTTCCATGGAGCGACTGGCATCTGGCATGGTGAACTGAATTCGAACTAGTTGTCAGTATATTTACTGCCTCGGTGGCGCAGTGGTAGCGAATGCGACTGCTGTGCATGAGGTCTCGGGTTCAAATCCTGGGTAGGACCAAGTGTTTGTGTGATCTACAAATATTTGTTTCGGAGTTTGGGTGTTCTCTATGTATGTATGTATTTACAAAAAAAAACGTATTTATATCAGTTGTCTAGTACCCATAACACAAGCTCAGCGTAGCTTGGGACTAGGTGGCGTTGTGTGTTAGTTGTACGAAATATAATTTTATGTCCATGACAACATGTAAGTTGATTATCTATTTTTAATATAAGCTAGTTTCTACAATGATTTAATAGGTACAACTGGTCACAAAACTATTTCGACAGCTGCAGTAATACTTTGTCTGTGTTTATTAATTGCCGTATATTTTTATTGAGTAAATAACATAATGAAATACAAGGAAAATAATATTTGACACGTACACAATACGACAGAAGTAATTTGCCTAATAAATACTATAAGTAAAATGTCGTTCAAATAAATAATTGACAGCTGTTGGCTGAAGGTTCACAACAATGTGACAGTTGGTGAGGCGATTAAGTATTTTAGGCGCTGGTAATGCAGTCACGAGACGGAATTTCCTGAAGAGTGTCAGAGAGGTTATGACGGCACTGTCAAAAATCTTTGACAGGGTTACAGGAAATTTAATGTGATTAAATGTAAAGATGACGGAAATGATCTAACATATATCAACCCTTGTCAAACCCTATTTGCTAAACGACGTAGCGAGCAAACTACATTCAAAATATTCAATGCTCGCTGCGTGATTCGTATAAAAAAATTCTTACTTCACACCTATGAATAACTGTGAACTGTAATCGGTCGGTAACTACTTCATTCGGAATGAATTACTTCGCATTATTTATTTGCATATATTATTTCTTCCAGTAGTACAATAGCAATGTTGTAGTTTCACATCTTAAAATACTGTCCTTAAACTTTAAAGGAAATTGTTCCTTGCATCCTTTCATTTCTATTTATAATTGTTAGAAAATGTGAGTAACTACAACGCATTTAAATAAATTTCAGACTCAGGCATGCGTTGTAATCATTGTCTTTTGACTGCCTCGGTGGCGCAGTGGTAGTAAATGCCACAGCTGTTCTTGAGGTCTCGGGTTCAAATCCTGGGTCGGGCCAAAATGTTTGTGTAATCTACAAATATTTGTTTCGGAGTTTGGGTGTTTTCTATGTATATACAATATGTATGTATTTACAAAAAAAGTATGTATGTATTCATATCAGTTGTCTAGTACCCATAACACAAGCTCTGCTTAACTTGGGACTAGATGGCGTTGTGTGTTTAGATGTCACAAATATTTATTTATTATTTATTTTATTTTTAAATATAGAGTTTACAAGTGTTCTACACTGGAGAACATCTCACGACTCTGCAGTGTAGAAAACACGCGGTTTTAGTCGTGCCTTTAATTCGATTGTTATTCACTTAGCTGAACATAAAGTAGAAAAGTAAAATGTACTTTATTTCTATTCACTATTGGGTTCGTTTTTGTTTTTATTTTTGAGCATTTTTTTCTACATGAAATATCTGAAAAAAGTCTACGCTCGATTTGAATTTTTCCCTTATTATTTAGAAACTGTACTTGTTCGAAATGAATGATAATTTGTATTTTTCTGTACTCTGAATTCACAGCACAGCCAACTACGCAAGAGATATTTTGTGCAGAACTATGTGCGCAAACACAGTTGCACTCAAACAATCCGATAGAATGGCTATCCGATACGATTGCAGAGGGATCAGGCGCAGAGTTTAAGACTTCCAAGCTCCGGGTTGTTATTCAACGTTTCTATAATCTCTTTGAACCGAACCGCGAATCGAACTCAAAACCGTTTGATCTAAAATCGCATATATTTACCGCTAGACCAACGAGGTAGTTCTAGACTAGACTCTGAATAACGTGTATGCGAACGAATTAATAAACGCACTTTCGAGTTTAGCTTTGTTGCAGTGTTACTTTTTACAGTTATTTTAATCTTAAACCAATTCTAGTTTCTAAAGTAAATGAAGAATGATGAGAATGATTAATCCACATTTTGGTCTACATTTATCATCACAAATATATTTGAACTGAAAGCATGTGACTGCCAACGTTGTTCAATGCTATTAAGTTCAGAACACAAATTAGAAATTTTCCACTTCAACGTGTTCATTGATTCCGTTCGGCTCCAAATCCAGCTACTAATATTCCATTTTCATTTTGACTTCGGTATCTTTAGGAGAACAAGAACATTTTAAATGTGAAATATATTATTATACCTGCGAGACTGCGACTTTTATATTTAAAATAGTACCACATAACTTTGATATGAATTCTATGAGTTAGGTATATAATATGTATATAAAAGAAGTAACTATCTCCTCGATATGGGGACGAATTAAGAATGTCATGATCATTGTTCATGATTGAACTTCCATCATTATGTGATCTAATACTTATAATTCGAGGATATTTGTTCTTGATTTTCAGTTCAACAATTATCAGTGTAGAATAGGCTTGTTATCATACTAGACACATTTTTTATACATCTATTTATGTACAGAAATACCTGATTTACAATTTTATAAAAAAGTGCAAATGAGAACAATAATATGTTTTAAAAGTATAAACTTTTGATAACACTTAAATGGCCTATGTATCCGGGCTACTTTTGCGAATCTATTGACGTCTCAATGATTAAAATTGGTTCAGTAGCTTATGCTACGGTGGAACAAATCAAAATACATAGGCTGCCCTTACTTTTGAATTCACCGCAGTTAGGTAAAAATCACGAGCTGCTTGCTAATAGTCAATAAGCGGTGATCAACAACCAATGCCTGTAATTGTTTGCTGTGTAAGCAAAAATGTTTATTGGATAAAGTTCACTGACCTGTGCAATGGCATGGCAAGGTGCCAATTCGGTAACTGTGGACAGATAAATTCACGAACACAATTTTGTATGTTATAAATAGCAGACGTGAATACTGAAAGTTTTAAAGGCCCAGTTTCAGTACTGACCTAGAAATGGAATACCATTTTTAGTAGGTATTTTGGAAACGTCTGGCATTGTAACATCTGTTACATAAAATGTGCATTCAATTTAAAAGAGTATAACACTACTTTTACAGGAATAATATTTGTATAGTTATTATACACTGTCTATGCGTAATTAGACTGTGATAAAATATAACTTTCATTAAATAAATCGACGATTACATTAGGTAGATGTACTAAATTGACGTGCACAAAATTTTTGAATGATTCCATTTATAGTTTTGTCACACACTGTCTATTGCTTCAGTAGGTCATTAAACTGTTAAACATGATATTGACCGTCCTAGTCTTGACTTAAAAAATTTGAAACAAAGTCAGAAATAGAATCAGTGGATAACATAGGCACACATTTTATCCATAGAAAACAAGATGGCGTTGTGTGTTAGATGCCCGAAATAATGTAATTATTAATCATTTCAAGAAGAAGCAATTTCAGTGAGGCGTTCCGATCGTAGTAATTAAATTTGTTATTCATTTCTTAAATAATTGATTTAAAGTGTTCATTTGAAATATTTTATGTTAATTGATGAAAAAAAAATAGTTTAAATGTTAAAAGTCTATTTCAATTCAATGTCTCGACATATTCGTGCAACCGCAGTATTAATATTGTTATTACAGGCAGTAGAGCAACACTAATTTTAGCACTAACGAGCCAGCTCGATCGGGGCGGTACTACCCTCGCACAGCAGATCAATGTAAAATGACAGTCGTGTTCGTTGGTGAGTGCGAGACCGGAGACCTAATGATGCAGAAGCATCACTAGGCTAGCATGGTGTGGGTCATCATGCTGCATTGTTGCAATCGCAATGAGTATGGTGACCACCAGAGTAGAGGCATTTTGGCATGGCAGGGTACTAGTCAAAAATACTTTTATATATATTATATACTAATAATATTTATAAACATTGTTTTATTGCATATAAAATTTTCTTAACTCAAAGATAAATATATATAACATATACATGCATAGTTCTTTACTAGATATCATATTACGTCGCTAGCATGTTTGCTATCTTTCACTACAACACTGTAGATACAAACTGAAAATACTGAAAATTAAAGTAAATAAATTTTGTATGTAGTTACATATTTTTAATACAATCTTACTGTTTTGGTACATCAAATCATAGTACCTATACATTATCCGCTAAATCAGCGCTGAGTTAATAATTTAGAAAAAACAAACTAAAAATCAGAAAAAATACCTTTCAACTACAACAGCTGTAACAACTCCACAATTTTCAGTAAAGTGAAAGGACCAAAAAAGAGTAGGAGAGGCCCGTGTCCAGCAGTGTACTATTACACGCTGTTGACAAAAAGGAACAAAATATCAACTTAGCGATATCACAAACAAAATTGCTAAATTGTAAAGCTATATAGATCAACCTATTAATAAAATAAATAACAAAAATATATTATTAAAGCAATTTTCACAATTAATTCCTGTATTGCGCGTCTCATGGCAATAGAAAACCAATATCCGTTTCGATAGAACATATTGAGTTTTGCTCTTCATAGCACAGATACGAATGTCATTTCCTACAGTTGACACGGAAGGGTAAATGTTGATATGGCGCTGTGAAAGCAAGTGTGAGTCGTAAGGGCCAATTAGGAAACAGTGTTGGAAGTGTGGATAGTTAGACACAGGAATTACCCTTTCATAGTCGACTGTACTGTTAATACAAGATTATAGCATACGCAGAGAAACAGAAAATTTTTGTCAAGTGTGAAAGTAATTTCACAAACTATTTTAGTGGGAAAGTAAGTAGGAAGATTAGATTTGAGGAGGTTAATATTTGGCGGTATTGTATCGTATAAAAGAAAAAAAACTGACACGCAACCCTACCTAGCTTCAAGCTAAGCAGAGCATGTGGTATGACAGCTAGAATGACTAATAGAATATTTATATACTGTCTTATAAATTATACAATATATAAAAATCAAGACAAAAAGGGATAACAACTTGTTACATAACAAAAAACATGTTATAAATAGTTAAACATTTTGACTTCACTAATTACGGTAAAATATCCGAAATATCTTACTTGAATTTCTTCTTGAATTTTTTTGATAGAATATATCTTCTAATTGATTGTAATGATCAATATCTACAAGCTTGGTCTTTAAAGATGAATATACTCGTATCTCCGAGTCTGAGTCTCTCTTAGACTATTTTAAGAAACTATTTTATTTTAAGAAAGGAAAAATAACGTAGAAAAACTCGTTGTTTTTCAGTTTCTTATTATTTAAGAACAAAGTGGTTACGGGTTTTTTAAAGATCTATTTCTCTTACGCCTTGAAAATAATGAAAGACTGAAGAAAACATAAACAAACCCATCCAGATTTTAATCCCGAGATGAATCTTTGAGAGTAGCTGTTACCTGTTTAATGAGTATTCAGAAAACTATTTTCATCATTCTACGAATGGCTGGTAGCTTGAAAATAAACAGAATAAAGTAAAAATCTTTTTATTTCAGTTATCATAATATTTGCAAAATCTTATATTTAGAATACAAAATTGGAACGAAGATTTGAGATGGTCATGGAGACCCGAAGGGATTTTTCATCGAATAAAAAGATCACCATAGTATGGGTCACCATGCTGCATTATCCACATGTTGCATTGAGGATGGTGACCACCTTTCTTGCATTCTAATCATGTTTTAAATTCGAGAGAGTAAAGTCATTTGTGTCATGTTTCTATTTATTTAAAGTTGTAATTGCTGTAAATAGTAGATTCAACTATTTCTTTACAAATTTTCATTTTAAACAAGATCAAGAAGAAGATTCCTATTAATTCGTCTGTAGTCTGGTTATTAAACTTGATACCAGTTGTGATCCTAAACAGACCACATCAAATACACTTGTCTGATAAGATACAAGAATATTCTGTTACACATTTTCACGTTATAGCATTCGATATCGTTGTATCAATATTGTATTGAACAAGTCAACCCCTTTGAGAGAACAGGGTGTGTTTGATAAAAAATGTATCTGTTACAGAATTTAGACGGTGTATATTTTTTATGTGATAGAGTATCATAGTTGTTTGTGTCCTGGGAGATTTGAGCGAAAGAGGCGTTTGCGCATTGATATCTTTTTAAAAATTAATATTTTAAATAATAAAGCCGCCCATGTAGCAAAAAAATCGCCCGGAATATTTCTTTGAAAACTTAGCGCGTTGGATAGGTCTAAATATTCGTTTGCCACTGGAGGCAGTTCGACTATAGGTCAGCAATGAGTGCTGTTTCAACAGCGTGTACAGTATGAACAACTGGCGCACCGTTAAAGCTTCAGTTTCCTGGTACAGCAGAGCCGTAGAAAAGCGATATGGCTTACAAAAAGAGACCTTTAAGATAGCCCTTTGTGCTCTCTCAAGGTCAATTAAGGTAGATTTCGGTGCTCCGCCCCACACGGTGATGCAATAAGTGAGAATTGACTGAACGAGGGCAAAGTAAACTGATTTTAGCCATTGAGTATCCAGGACACATCTAACCGTTTTAAATACATACATCAATTTTCGTAACCTACTACTCAGAGCGTCTATATGTTCGTGAAATCCCAGGGCATTATCAATGACTACTCCCAAGTATTTGACAATACGTGTTTTATGTAAGGGAGGGCAAACGCATCCCGTGCTGTGCGGTTCAGGGCACGAGTGGGCCAGTATCGTATGATGTGAAGCAATGGATAGGGTTGGAGGATTGCCCTTGAATGAGAAAGTGATGTAATGTGTTTTTTCGCTGTTCAAGGTCAACAGGTTACTTCTTAGCCACTTAGATACGACACCGAAACCCAACTGAGCGCATTCATAAGCTTCGCCCCACGTTCTACCACTAAACAATAGAGCGGTATCGTCAGCAAACATTATCGCCCTGCCCTTGGGAAGAGTGAGCATGCCCAAGTCATTGACATAGACAAGGAAGAGTGTGGGACCAATTACACTCCCTTGGGGGGTGCCATATGTGAGTGTACGCTCGTCGCTGTAGTAGTTTCCTATCTTAACTCTCTGTGTACGCCCACTTAGATAATCTCTAAAGAGATCCAGGGGCACACCCCTGATTCCTATGTTTTCCAGTTTTGACATAAGGTTGGGTACGGAAACCGTGTCAAATGCCTTGGCGATATCCAGAAATATGCCTAAAACTTTTTGCCCTGTATCCATTTCTGTAATTATGTGATCGGTGAGCTCATGTACAGCATCTGAGGTAGATTTACCAGCCCGAAAACCAAACTGTGTGGGAGAGAGAAGTTTGTTTCTTTCTAAATAAGAAATAAGGCGATTGTTCATTATCCGCTCAATAATTTTTGAGAGGGCTGGTAGTACGGCAATCGGTCTGTAGTTGTTGACACGGCTTCCGTCCCCACCCTTAAAGATAGGGTGTATGATAGCTTTTTTGAATACGTTAGGGAATTTTCCTACAGAGAGTATAAGATTGCAAATGTACGTTAGCGGTGGCACCACAACGATCTCATGTCTTTTCAAGATACCACATGATATTCCATCCCAGCCAGTGGAACAGCCATCACGGAGTGACCTCAAGATTCCACCAACTTCACCCTCGTCAGTAGGCAACAACGCCATGGAATTCCCACTTTTGTTGGCACAAATTGACCCAGCGGGTTTAGTCTTTTCTGTAATATTTTTTTCCGCAAGGTGTTTTCCAATGTTTGTGAAGTATTCGTTTACAAAGTTAATAGAAGACTGTGGTGTCGTTAGGGTAGTCAGCAACTGAGATGAAACACTATCTTTACGTTTGGATCTACCTGACATATTATTAATGACTGACCATACCTGTCTAGCATCAGTACCTGCTCTCTCAACCTCTCTCTTTTCGTAATTGACTTTAACATTTTTTAAAAGTGTATTACAAAAGTTTTTATACCTCATGTATGTGATTTTTAAGATATTGTTATCAGGCGCTAATTTACTTTTTTTTATGTAGGTTATCTCTGTGCCTGATACACCGCAACAAGCCTGGGGTAATCCATGGTTTTATAGTTTGTTTACGATTTGGAATCTTTACAATTTTCGAGTTTAAATCAATAATATCTTTAATCAAATTAATGATTATCTCTGCTGCAACGTCAGGATCAGGCGTTTCGTACACCCGGCCAAAGTCTAGATGTTTGAAGTCGGCATCCAATTGTTCATAGTTGATACGATTTACAAACTTTTTTATTTTAATTTGGGGTGATTTAGTTTTTAAAAAGCATAAAACAGTTTCGTGGTCTGTAAGGGATGAGTCAGCCACCAGAGTTGAAGCCGGTTTTCTAGTTTTCAATAAAAAGTGATCCAGACAAGCGTTCTGTCTGGTGGGTAGCGAGTGCGCGGGTAATAAGCCATGTGATGCTAATAAGTTTAGGTAACTATGTTTGACAGGATCTCGACACCGCTCGTGAATGTCAATGTTGATGTCCCCTGTAACAATTATATCACTAAAGTCAGAAATCCCAGTCAAAATGTTGTCAAGGGAGGTCAAGAAGTTTGTAGTGTCTTTATATCCTGGAGGTCGGTAAATAGCAAGTAAAACAGTGTTAGGATTAATTGTCACTTGGACACAGTTTGCATCTAAAAAAGGGGGCTCGACTACCGCAACCTGTAGTTTTTTATGTACGTAAACTACAACACCTTCGTTCTGAGTAAGGTTGTTGGCAGTGGTATAACAGTCGTAGCCAGGTAGGTTAGGGATGTTTTGTGTTTTGGGGAGCCAACACTCAGTCAGAACTAGAATGTCCCAGTTAACATCAGTTCGAGCAAGTGTGGTCATAAAGCCCGATATGTTCTTCGTAATACTTCTTATATTTTGATTAAGTATTTTCAGACATTGGTCGGGCTCGAAACCAGACGGGATGCAGCTATCCAAATCACAAGTCGCTGACTCAGACACAGAGACAGAGTCTATTTTGTTTAGAGTATTTGGTATACTATCGAATTTTAAAATGGGGTAGTTTTAAAATGTTATACTTAATCTTTATTTCCTCATGGAATTTGAATGTAACACAAAAAAACCTTGAAAAAAGAACGAAAAATAAATGAAATTTAAAAATACAGCGACACGGTGCAGATAATAATTGTTGTGTATGTATAACAGTGTAAAATTGTATATATGTTTGAGTGAGTTGAACATTACAGTAAATTATAACAATAACAAATTCAATAGCAAATAAATGAAAAAAAATAAAATGAAATAAACCTAATAGGCACAAAACTAGTCATATCCCTCTTCGCAATCGCACAAAATCCTCCTCAGACTTTATAAGATGTTTTGGGCTACCCTCTTTCTCACGTACATATACCTTACCGTTAGCGGTCCAACACTGCTCGTAGTCGCTGCTTTTAGTAAATTCTCTCGCGAGGTAGTATAGGCGCTTTGTCATGGCAGTGAGAACTTCAAATATGTACAGAGGTTGCGCAGGTCCTACGCCGGACAAATGATAGGAGTTAAGTCGGTTATCTCTGTTTTGCTTATTATAGTACTTAACCGAATTCAGAAAGTTTTCCTTAAGCCCTACCGTCGAGAATTCAACCAGGACTGTACCTGGTGTATCCATCTTGCCCTTCAAACGGAATATATTCTCTATATTAGATTCATTAACCGGTTGGTGGATGACGTCGCCTAATTTCTCAACTGACTTGATGAGTGATTCACGAGTTTCCGATATTGAAGAGGGTAGATTTTTAATTTCTATTGACGCGGCTTTAATACGTTTCTCCAAAAAATCTACTTTTGATTCCAATGCTTTTATTGTTTTTCTATTGTTATTACATTCATCTTTTAGGGTAGTTATTTGAAGAAGGGCATCATCGTATTTCTCAGACAAGAATGTAACGGTTTTTTGAATTTCGTTATTTTGTTGACGAATTTCAATATTTTGAGATCTTATTTCATTGAGACCTGAATGCAGGCAGTCCACTTTCTCGTTTTGCTGATTTTGGTTAATAACCAACTGAGAGAACATCCCTTTCATCTCGTTCATCATTTGTTCCATCCTCTCCCAGTCACCCTCATTACGCTTTTGTTTTTTTTTTTTAGTAATATTTAGATCCGTATCACTAATATGCTCCTTGGTATTCCCTGACAGATTAGGTTCAGAGTCATAGAGAGTATACGCTGGCCTGTTAGGTGGGGTCCGTTTGGTGGCCATCGTAATACAAGCTAATTGTAAATAGTAGGTGATAAGGTCTTCAATCACTGCAGCAGTCAAACGTCATTAAAAATGCAAGTGCTAAGTTATCTTTATAGTAACTAGAACAAAGTGGGTAGTCGTACTCACGCAGCGATGTTGATATTATTGTAACTTTGGTGCGCAGGAATAAAGTTATACCCGCTATTCTTGATAAATAACCGAGCGTAGCTCCGTGCGTAGTCGATAAGACGTCCTTGAGGTACGATGTTTGCCGAAGCTGATGACTCATGCGCCGCTGTCTTGAATTCAAATGTTCGTGGCGCTGTTGCTGTAGTTGAATAATTCCGTAATATCTCTTTTGTTTATTGATGGATTTAGAAACTGGTTAGTTTAGCGTAAAGCCCATGGAATAGGCAACACAACAGTGCAACACAACAACACGAAATTAAATATCACATTAGTTATGATTTCTTATACATAAGTGCAAAGAAAGTACGCGTTATCACCCTCAGAGCCGGGGGGTAGTTCTGCAATTAGAAAATAAACAACTTTTAAACAAGTTTACTTTTACCACGAACTTTACCAAGGACAAATATTTGACTTCTACACAGGACATTTCTCAAACGACTCTCCCATTTTCTAATTGCAGAAAACTTTCAATTCACGTATTTTTACCAAGTCTAACATATTGTTACGAAGAAAGATCATTCCAGACCAAATTACTCAAACACGGTTAAACATCGTGAAAGTTCTCACTGGTTTCGTGAGGCACAGAACAATGAACCTTATATCAATATATATCATCGAATATAAATTGATTGTTGCGCGGTTGGTTTGATTACATTCGAGGGCGCGTTCTTGGAGCAGTCATTGAACTCTCTGGAATGTTCTAGTAATAGTGACATCGATATACTATTATATAAAGCTAAATACTTTGTTTGTTTGCTTGAACGCGCTAATCTCAGGAAGTACTGGTCCAAATTGAAAATATATTTGAACGTTAGGTAGCACATTTATTGAGGATGGCTATAAGCTACATATATTATTACGCTAAGACCAATAGGAACGGAGCACAAATGAATTTTGTTTCAAATAAGTTTTTTTTTCTTTTGAGAGCTTTCGCTGCGTGCCTTGCGTTAACTGTTGAAGTTTTTAAAAAATCATCTATGAGATAGAATTGTTCCCCTTTAAAAGTGCGACAGCATATATCTATCTTGCAAGGTCGGCTCACTATAACCTATTTTATAGTAAATAAATTTGTTAAAACATATATATACATATAACATCAGGCTATGGACAATACTTGACGCAGACTGGGTTGCGTGGGTCAGCTTGTGTAATGTAAAAAGACAACCCGCGGGCCGCTGTTCAGTTTAGTTTGAGTTACAGTACGATTATGAGAGTGATATCAGTGATTAACCCAGCTACCTCAGCGCCAATTAAGGACTATTATTCTGAGTTATATTGTGTTTTGAGATTTTTTTTTTCAATAAAGTATCTTTTATTCTCCAGAAAGTTTGTCTCCAAAATTCATCGAACCCTAACACTTAACAATATTATGAGTTTGTTTTATCATAGATTCACTCCTAATCTACTCAACCCATCGTTGATTATTTTAATTACATGTTTTTTGAAGAAACAACTTGATATTTTTGCCGGTTTCGACTTATCAATGTTTAAATGTGAGTTTGTTTATCATTGTTTCACTCCTAATCTACTCAATCGATTGTCATATTATTTTAATTACCTATACGTTTTCAGGTCCAATGGAAATGGTTTAGTACTCGTATGTTAATCATACAGAAAAAAAATGCTGTCTCCGAAAAAGTCAATAGACTATAAGGCCAAAAGTAACAAATTTTACGAAATTGGAACAGGTGTTTGTAAAACATTAAAAGAAGGATCTCAACCGATGCCGCTTCAATGTATAGTAAACATTTGCTAAGTTATCTAGTTTCTATTCTAGTGTTGAGAGGTGAAAAAATATTAGTTCGTATCCTACGTAGGCTTAAAACATAATACAAAATTTTAACTAAAAAAACTGTCTTCAAGAACCTGACTAAATTGAAATGAGTCCACACGGGAAGCACCAGTTTTCAAATAATAAAAAAAACATTGAAATCGGTTGGTGATAGTTATTAAATTGAAGATATTTATGATTTTGTGGCGACTTCCACATACAACACAACAGTAACCTACTATAGCGTCATCTACCGAAGATCCACTGAACTACGAAGTAACGCACTACACGGAGTAACTACCAATCCTGAATCGCGCAATAGAAGTTCTCGCGCTGATTATCATATGTACAACATCTCAACATCAACTGTTGGACAGTAGCCCGCCAGGCATGATCACCTCGCCTGGTCGGAGGATCCTTCCTTTGTGTTGGTGAAATATGATACCCGTTCTCCTACAGTTTCCTCATAGATGACATTGTCAGAATTGGACCAAATTGAAATGGGACCACACAGAAAGTATCAGCTTTCGTAAAAAAATCATGAAAACTGGTTCACTCAGTCGAAAGTCATAAGGTAAGAAACATTAAAAAAATACAGTCAAATAGATAACCTCCTCCTTTTATTGAAGTCGGTAAAAAATTACTAAGTAGACTTCGTTGGTTATTTTCAGTGAGAATACTATGGAATAGCGAGTACAACTATAAAATATAACAGTTATTCTAGGAATTCGGTTATTTGTCTTTTGAATTAATGTTTGATAAACCTTCTTTCCAATAAATGTGATTGCAAAATTTTGTGTAGTTATAGTAATCAAGTGTAATTATAAGTTATTTAATTGTGAGCACAAGTCTAAAATAGGTTAGTTGTACTAAGAATTCGGTTATTTGTCTTTAGAATTAATTTTTGATTAACAAATTTAATCATCTTTCCAATAAATGTAATTGCAAAATTTTGTGTAGTTATAGTAATCAAGTGTAATTATAAGTTATTTAATATTGAATATTTCTGTAAAATATGTTAGTTATTCTACAAATTCGGTTATTTGTGTTTTGAATTAATTAAATTTGATCTCTCTCGAAGCAATAATAATAAAACCTTAGGCGGTGTTTATTCTTACTGTAATTTTAAATATAATATGAATATGTGGATTTAAATTAAGGACTAAAATGGAAGAAGAAGGTAGCTTTTCAGTTCAACATTTTAATCTTGCTATTCTACAAAGTATGTTTAGAAAAAAACTGAAGAAAAATCCTTACCTTAGCTCCTAATTGATTTTTCTCCAATTCAATTTAAAAATATACCAAAGGGAATATATTTTCTCATCAAGATGGAAAGGAAGGTGAATAGACATTCATAATCGAATATTCCCTTTACGTCAGCTTCCTTGTAGGAAGTGATAAATTATGGCACTCTTAGCACATAAGAAAGGCGTGAGCCAGTCGTTACCTCTCGATATTTTTTACCAAATGCATCGTCGGTGAGAAAAGTTGAATGAAAAATGATATCCTACAATTATGCGCATACTAAGTATATGTTTATGTGTTAGATGGGAAATGTTAACCATATTTACAGTTGTTGATTACTAGTGTAAGGAGATCAAATGAGAGCACTTGCCGAACACCAGTTCAAAAACGATATATTTGATTTTATTGGTTTAGATAAACCTAAAACACAAACGCTCTCAGCTGTGGTTATCGGTGAGTGCCGATGGTCGCGGTGGGCAAGTTGCATGGCACGTTCTCCCCGCCCTCGATCTTTTTTTATGTAATAGGGGGCAACGAGTCGACGTATTGCCTAATAATAAGCAATTACCGCCGTCCATGGACACCCGCAACACCAGAGGCGTCACAAGTGCGTTGCCGGCCTTTGGAGGAAGGGGAAGGGGATGGGGGAAAGGGTTGAGATATGGGCCTCCAGTATGCTCACTCACTCGGTGAAACACAGCGCAGGCGCTGTTTCACACCGGTTTTCTGTGAGGCCGTGGTATCACTCCGGTCGAGCCGGCCCATTCATGCCGAAGCGTGGCTCTCCCACGGTAAGCTCCCGCTACCCTTTTTCTGACAGGAGCATTATCAACAGTATTAATTAACACTTGACTATTATTACCACAAAAACTTCTTCATAAAATAACTAAGTATATAGGTATAGGGTTGTAGCTGAAGATTTAGATTTAATTACCGATATTTATTATATTTTTGAAATTTACGACATTCACAACTATTTTTTTATTCATCAAGATATGAACGTCTAATAGTTTCGTACATTTTGATTTAAAATAGAACTTAAACAATAATAATAGACTAAGACACACCAGTGTAAACCTTAAGTAATTATATTTAGCTGAAGTTTTTTTATTCATAAATTATACACACTGAAGTTAGTCCGTTGCAATTAGAACCATTCAAATGTCGATATAAGAATCTATGTCATTTTAATAATAATCGCTGCCTGCCTGAGCTAGATTGAACCTACGTTTTATGTTTTAGGCAATCGTACTGTCAAACCATGTATTCAGAGATTTCTCAGATAGATATATAGAATCACTATGTGTAATGTTCTTTTAATATAAATAGCTGGATATTAAAGCAACGAGACATTTAAACAAAGCCGTTTGTTTCTTTCATTGTAAAGACGTACATTTGGCGATAGGAAGTAACAAAAGATGGTCTCAAAAGAGACAATTTATGAACACTTTTGTCGTTATTCTCCTAAAGAGGCGTATTTTTGTTGTAAAGGAACAACAGCAGTATTGAGTTAAATTAAATGTCAATAATTTCAGCGATATATACTCGTAATTAGATATATTATGGTCATCCTTCTTTTTGGTGATAGTTTTCAGAAATTTAATCATTTTGGTTTACAAATAATATCTATAAATCTACCTGGATTACAAAGACAAAAAATGAAAGTACATAGATCTAGTTTTTTTTTTAAATATGTTTGAACGTCTAACACACAATGCCATCTCGTTCATCGTGATATCATCAGTCTTGTGAGCGTGATCGTGTGTGGGACGTGGTTAAGATTTGAATCTCACATTAAGACGCACTCTTTTGAAAGTCATCGAGCACTTTGGATCTTCTAAATGGGACCACTGTCTCACTCTCTAAGATAAAATCAATAGTAAAAACGATTGTGAGAAGCATACTGTGGTGTGATATCTACACCATGATGTCTCTGCCATAGAACCATACCGAAGGTCGATTACTGGTCGCATTCGCCTTTTTGCAGTTTTCAAAGTTGAGTGAAAGTGTCAGCGATTACCAACATTTAGATAAAATATATACGAGTATACGAAGGTCTATATATATCGACCGATTATAAATCGGATTTAGGCTACACTTTATAATAAACCTGTAGTTCTTAAAGTACAAGTTATTTATATGATTTTATTCCCCATATTTTGAATACTCGACCTTGGAAATTCCATGACAACTAAAAATAGTGATGTATTGCCATTATAACTAAACATTTCAACAACTTTAAACTAATATTAAAAAAAAAATTAGATTAGCAAGGTTTTGTACCATTTTTAAGCTTATTTTTGGTCCCTAATATTGTGTTTTTATCTCAAAAATTAATTTCTGAACACAAAGCTACAAAGACAAAGTAAAGGCATCCAAGTGCAAAAGTGGGCCTTAAGGAAGGTTGTGATTAATGGCAGGACGAAAGGAAAAGCTAACAAAAAATACTTAAAAGAATTTTGTAAAGCATCGAGAAAAAAATTAATGATTCCAAAAAACTTGCGGATACCTAGGTTTTAAGAAAAATATTGTATTAAAAAAGATATGATCTGGTTGAAAAACATTTTACTAAAAGTGTTATATTATTGCCTTATACTGTTTATAAATGTATTAGTCTGAAATATGCAGTATATATTATCGATATGCTAAAACGAGACCATCGGATGATAACACATTTTATAGGATCATATACTTTTAAATAATAATAATACCAGAAAAAAAAATATTAACTCTCTATTAAATTGCCGTTATACTTCGCAAAGAAGTATGGAGTAGCAAAGAGTATCTCTATATATAGTATTATTGGTATACTATAGATGATTTGTTGTTCAAGTAAGTCTAAGTTAATAATTATAACACATAATAATCACTAAAAATTAAACAAAACAACGATTATTAAACAAAAATATTTTCAATTCAATATACTTTACCTAAAAGATGCTTCCAATCACATTTTTTTTGTTTTTAAAGCAAATAGGTGACAGTCTAAAAACGTCCGTTCCAAGTTCGCAGTTTCGTCTTTAGTACTTCTCATTAATATTTAATTTAGAGGTTGTCTCTTCGTACAAAGAATGAGTGGACTATAAAATATTTTTTATTGTAAATGTAATGAAAATTATGTTTATAATGTTAATTTGTGAAGTATTTTGAGTACTGTTAATGAATATGAGAGGAATAATTATTTATAGTGTAAACAAATAAAAAAAAAGTAGTGTCTCTTTGGAATAATCACTTTTTACTAAATGCTTATGTATGTATACAGGGTACATTTACCAAAATAACATTTTTTTCAATTTTTGTCTGTCTCTTTGTCCGTCTGTGTCTGTTCGTTCCGGCTAATCTCCGGTACGGCTGGACCGATTTTGACAGGTCTTTCACTGATAGGTAACTGATGACATAAGGAGTAACTTAGGCTTTTTTAAATTGTCTTCGCCCCGCGGCGTTACCCGCGACACGACAATAACTGCGGGAACAGAGAAGTAGGAAATTTGCCACAGTTAAAGTTCATATGGAAGAGAAGTGCAGAGAGGTAAAATAGACAGAGGGCAGATAATAGAAATAAATGAATTATACTTGAATTCCGACCGATGGACGACCACTTGTACTTATAGGTACCTCAAACATTTCCAACAAGGCCGTCTGTTCCCAAACAAGGCATAGTCTCTACTTTATGAAATAAACTGCAGATGAACTTAGTTATATTGTATTTCATCAACAACTCATTATGGTCCACTGCTGGGCTCGGGTCTTTCTCTCTCGGGAGAAGGTTAAGGCCATACGTCCCCGTTTGCCGAGTGCGGGTTGGGGACTGGCAAGACAACGTTGTGGCTACGTATCTTGCCGTTGGATGTTTTAAGCCGCCCAAAGGCTTCCAACTAAGCTTCACGACTGTTTATCCTATGAAAACAACCGGGACCGACGTCTTAACGTGACCTCCGAATATATATATTGTATACACTATAGATGAATTACATTCGATATAGATCAAATGATCATTCAGCAGATTAATTTATTTGTCTTGATTGAATCGACGAAATCTAGCATAGCAATCAAGATTAATATGCACTGGACCAAAACACCAGCCATATATTAATAGGAAAGTTTACCAGCATAAGTCATAACACGGTTACCCATTATTGCTTTTAATATATTATAATTCTATGTGAAAAGATCAACACATAATATAATAACTAACACATTATTGTTCAAGCGACTGACAAATAAGGGTTTTTATTTGTATACTTTCTTTTTTATTACTTTTATCTCTACTCGTCAGATTACGCGTATAATGTATTAAGCTTTTAATTCATACAATTGACAAAGAAAATATATCCAATTGTTTAAACTTGCCTTCTGTGTCTACAATCCTTATAAGACCAAATTTACAAAGCTAACTTAGTAAAATGAAATCTCTAGTTCTTAGACATAAATAACTAAGGAGCTAACTATGAACGTTATCACTATGTACTAAGCATTTCACAATCTTATTTACGAAAGTGCTAAGCCGTACAGTATTTCGGCGAATAAGTTCTAAAATTCTTCTTCGCTCACTGTCCAACTTACACATTTCAGCCGATTTATTTCAGTTACCTGACTTAATATGCACATGTTACTGAAAATTATTTATTTATGTTATATTTCAAAATCGTAATCAATAGCTTTTAGTAGTCTAACTACACTAACAACACACATAAGACAGATTTATATACTAAAGTGCTAATCCGTACAATATTTCGATAAGTAAGTAATTAAAGAAGTTCTAGAAGTCTTCTTCACTCACTGTCCAACTTACTGATTTCGGCCAATATTATTTCAGTTACGTACAACCTAAATGTATGGGACGTAAGTAAAAATACTTAAGTTATATATTTATTTTAGGAATTGAAGTATTTGTATCAAACGTGTTCATGTAACCCACTTGCAGAATAAATAATTTCATTATATTAAATTTCAATTCATTTCATTTCACTTCACTTCATTTCATCTCATCTTAAATAATTGCCAGGATTAAAATCAAGTCGTCTATGGTGAAGATAAAAGTTATCTATAAAGTAATAATTGTTGTATATCATACATTTTTATATTAAACTATTATAATAAATACAAATTGGTAAAATCGACATAATATAGGTAATAAATAATAATAATATAATAAACTAATTTCATATATTTAAGAATTCATTTTTAAGTTTCCAGTTTCCATTTCGTGATTGTAACTAATAAATCATCTTGATGTCTCAAGTTTAATAGCATTTGATTAAAGTTAGGACATTCTCCGTTTCAAGGAAACTTTTTATTATGAACATATCGTAATAATTATAGCTTCTAAGTTCCGATGGTATTTCTTTACAAAATGATAATAATATCTTAAATTAAATATTTACTTGGAAAATTGTTGCCTCGTTGGTCTAGCGGCTAGCGCAAGCGACTGCCGATCAAGAGGTCTCGGGTTCGATTCCCGGGTCGGACTGCTATTGGGTTTTTCTTACAAGAAATTCTTAACAGCGGCCCAGAGTATGAAATATGGCGGTGTTTCCCGCCCGTGCCTCAGAGAGCACTTTAAACTGTCAGTCCCGGTTCTCATGAACACCTATGACAATTGTTATTGAAAAGTCAGTGCCCTCAAATATACTGACAACTATTTCAATCTTCGAATTCAGTTCACCCTCAGGGTTGCGGAGATCCGATGCTATTCGCTCCGTAGAAAAACTGGTATTCAGGTAAAACCGGTTGGACTAGTAGCTGACCCATGATGACTTGGAAAATTATTTTCCAGTTTGGTGACGGTATAAGAATTGAAAGTATCATCACCACTGTTTATCCCACGAGTGTTGTAAGAGCTGACTAAGCAAATAAAGCAGGCATTGCAAACGAAAGGCAAAGTTGAAACCAGCTGTTCTGTACACCGTGATATAGTAAGCCAAAACTTACGGACTATTAGAGACTGTAGATGATGTTGTTTGAACAAATTATATATATTACTAATATGTATGAATTTACAAAAATGTGTGTTTATATCAGTTGTCTGATAGCCATAATACAAGCTTTGCTTAGCTTGGTACTAAATGGTGTTATATATAACATATATATTCAATGTCCAATAATACTTGTTTATATTGATCGCGGCTCCACCCGCGTATGTGTTGTAAAATTTGTTTATATCCTTTTCCAATATATAATCCATTATTATTCTGAAATTCAAGCCGTGAAAGCGTAACAGAGAGAGAGACAGATAGGGTTACTTTCGAATTTATAATATTAGTATGGATGATACTCAGAAACCTAGTAACATTACATTTTACTGAATTATTATATATACCCACCTTACTAATTCCTACAGCGATAACACACAAAGACACACTATTTATCACTTCTAACATACAGGTACCGTTTTTCTTACACGAAGTACCGTGTTAGGAGGAAATTAATGGCGCTCATCCATCAGACGAATCCGGGCTGTTTCTCTACCCGTGGTAAAGACACCTTGTGGACGTAAAACCTTTTGTATGTTCCCTATTTATGACAATTACTGTTTTTTGTTATCAGTTTATCTGAATTTATGTATTCTTTATAAATACTTTGAAAAAACCACCTACAACGCTGGAGCATCAACACAAAAAATGAATGTGCTCTAAATTCAGTTTTTTAGTTTGAACTTAATTGTTTTTTCAAACCTATTTATTTAAATTTATAAGAGTAAACTTTCCATTTAAATTTGAAGAATTAATATTAAGTCAAAATCATTTATTCAATTATGACACTAAGTGACATTTATGAACCTTGAATTGAAGCTACAGTTAAAAATCATAAATCAACACAAACAGACGCCACAGCATGAACTGGATTGTCAAGGTAAATTAGGTGAAAACACCAAAATCTACTGCTGCTAGTGTTGAACTATAACTTCCAGTTTCCAAAATGCATGGAGCCTTATGAGAAGAATACTGGCAAAGAAACTCATGGATACTCTTTTTAAATGTCAGATTTTCAAGTACAAAAGTATTAGTATTTCATGAAACGTAAACAGTATGTGAGCTGTTGCTACCTGAATTTCATATTATTGAAATGGTCCATACCAACAAAAAAACACAATGCAGTCATAAGCACTGCCGACAGAAGTGAAAACTCATAACTATAAACAAACGGTTGTTTTAACTTACCTGAAATAAACACCTATGCTTTTTTTAATAGTGTGCAATAAAAAGAGAGTGATTGTAATTTTTTCACAGAATACATTTTGTAAATAGATCATGAAATATTTAATTATATATTTTCATGACTAGCCAAGTCAAAATTCTTAATAATATTATGAATATTAGTTTATTTCGTTTTTCCCTATATTTTAAGGCCCTAAACTACTAAACAGATTTTTAAAAGTCATTTGCCAATAGAAAGTTACGCTATAAGTATACATTATTAGTTATTTTATTATTTTACATTATTAGTTACACTAAACTTTAAAGTACACAGCGCCGCTAAAGAAGTTTTCACTTCAATAAAATACCAATTATTATGATTGTAAGTAGTAAATGGAAGTAAAGCTTTGATACTCCAATAGATGTCGCTGTTTTCAAAAAAATTGTAAACAACCTTTTCGATTTACAAAAGGTTTTGTGTAAGTAGAAAATCGTTATTTTAATTTTTTAATTTATTGTAAATCACTTTAAGATACTGAAATATTAACTTTAAGTATATAAAATCATATTGAGAAAGGACCACTATCTAGAAAAACTAATGCTACCAAAGTATATCGGTAGATGGCGCTGTTAACAATAAACATCCGTCTTACGAATTTTTCCGATCAGGACACGTGACCGTGACGCGAGTTTATGGTCACGTGACCTGACGCGAGTTTATACATTTTTACCCATTCCAAAAAAGTACACAGCGCCGCTAAAGAAGTTTTCACTTCAAAAAACACTCAGTGATTCCAGTTGAAGGTTTGAACCCATTAAATATAGAAATCATTCAAGGTGTACATCTTGTGGGGGAACGTGTATAATGTTCCACCCAACACAAAGGGAGGATCCTCCGACCAGGCGAGGTGATCATGCCTGGCGGGCTACTGCCCAACAGTTGATGTTGGGGTGTTGTATATATGCTAATCGGCGCGATTACTATTTATTTCGCGATTCAGGATTTGTAGTTACTCCGTGTAGTGCGTTACTTCGTAGTTCAGTGTATCTTCGGTAGATGGCGCTGTAGTATGTTATGTGGAAGTCGCCACAATCTACTTACATTCAGTTGCAAAATCTACTTTTAAAAATAATTCGTGACTGGATTAAGAGGCTTGAGTTGCAGTTGAACGAATCAAAATAATAGTATTGGCTAAAGCATCGCTGAATAGGCCGACCAGTCACCCCAAGCAGAACCCGTTCAAGAGTATGACCCATGGCCATCATCTCCTTCGCCATATTAAAGGGAAAGAAACGACCCGCACCACAATTACACCGCAAGCAATGATATTTTAGTGAGCATGATAAACCATAGTCGAGATACTGATAAAAATCACTAGTAATGAAATTACTATAATAATCGTTCACTTTACTTTCAACTAACCATGGTTTGTTAACAATTTAGCATAATTATAATACATCGCTCTAGTTGGTAAAATACAAAGAAATAAAATATATACTTGTTTTTACAATCCATTGACTAAGACAATTGGCGCTCCTCGCGGTAGACCTTCTTTCAGAAATAGACGGCGATAGGTTGATATAAATATAACGTAGGTGCATTGATGACGATGATACTACAATCAATTAGTTATTTCAGATCATAATGTTTTGCATTGTTTGAAAAAAAATAGAAATTCATTACTTATAGAAGTATTATCATCTCAGTCAAATGAGCCTTGGGTGAAGCCTTTGTCCGACTGGACTCTGTGTTCTGTGCTCTCCGCATCAACCAGTCCCGTGTTAGTAGTAATATAATTGTTAAATATCCATACTTGCTTACTAATATTTTATATTCAAAGTAACTCTATCTGTATAATTGTTTAACTTTACGGCTAAACCGCTGCATCGATTTAAATGAAATTTAATATCAAGATACTTTGATTCTTGAGGAAGGACATAGGCTAATCTTTACCACGATACCTGACATACGCGCTGTTGGAGCTGCGGGTAAAAGCTAGTATGGTATAAAACAAATACGAATCGTTCAAAGCAACTGCAGTTGTGGGTTAAAAGATTAATTAAATGACCATAAAAAACTTTTAATTGCCACACAACTGTATCGTACGGCCTTAAGTGTAAGCCGTGACGGAATTTGAACCAAATAAACCTATTTTCACCTCCGTAAACAAGAAAGTCCGTAAGTAAGTAAGTACAACAAGTTTGGGACACGTCTATCTTATAATCCGTCGACTGAGCTCGCGCTCCGAAATAGCAAAACTTTGAAGTTACTTGCGTTAAGTGCCGCCAAAGCTTGTGCATCTTATACATATTACTGAATGTTTGTGATGCTACCATATAAGTGTATAGTTTTGGTTTCTATATACTTAAGCTGGTTGAATTATTTATACAGACATTACGCATCTACGATACGTATCATATCTGACGAATATACACATTTTCTTTCAGCTTATATATATGTTTATTTATTTAATTATTTATTTAAGCTTCCTCCAATTACATTGCGTAAGGCGGACTTAATGCCATAGGCATAGGCATATGTTGTGTCTGTTTTTACTTTTGCTAAAACACGAGCACACAATCTACTTGCTTATTAATTTAATATTGGGGCCTTTAGCGATTCTCATAATTATGAGTGATAAGCACTGATGAGTGAGCTTTATTCCTTCGAAAATGCTTAGCATGAGAAGATTTCGACTGCCTCGGTGGCGTAGTGAAAGCTGATGATAGGGTTCGATTCAGACCAAATGTTTGTATGATTTGCAAATATTTGTTTCGGAGTCTGAGTGTTTTCTATGTATATTATGTATGTATTTACAAAAAAAAAGTATTTATGTATTTATATCAGTTGTCCAGTACCCATAACACAAGCTCTGCTTAGCTTGGAACTAGATGGTGTTGTGTGTTACGAGTAGATGTCCGAAAATTATTATATTATCATTTCACATACGGCGCAACACGATACGAGGTACCGAACTATGATGTAACTGCTAATTCTGCATCATGATACATATACATATATATGTATATATATGTATATGTATCATGTAATAATAAATATAATAATAATAAATAAATAATATATATATTCGCGCTATTAAGTATGTATACAACTTCCCAACATTACACGTTCGGTCGTGGCTCACCTCGCCTGGTCGTAGGATCTTTATGTTGGTGGGCCATGATCCCCGGTTCTTCAACAAGAATGATGGTTTGACGCTAACAGTTATGACAAGCAACTTACAGAGACACAAAAACAATATTGTAAAATATTCTAGAATAAATTAAGTACTGTAATATCCATCTTATTACAAATTAAATTTCGTTATTAAAATATGTAACATTTGGCAACTTTTTATTTTATTACAACGCGACTGACCTTCAATATAATTATATTATACTGAACACAAATGGCGGCGAATTTAATGAAATTACTTGAAATGTCAAAGCTCAAAGGCAATCAAAAATTGACGGAAAAGAAAATCGTCGTCATGACTTTAAATTAGTGGGTATTGAAGCTTTCTTATTGCCTATATTTTTTTGCTTTCTTACCTTGTTGACTTCGTTTATTATTCCATTTCTTTTTAATTTCATATGCCTGTTAAAGATATGTAAAGTATGTAAAGAGGTTTCTTTACCTAAACTTTAGATCTATTACTTACATCTACAGATTCATAACTTACTTCTAATGTATGATACATCTAATCTAATAAAATCTTTGAATTGTTCATATTTTCTGTGCTATAATTTTGCATCTATACACATATAAAATTTAAAATAATAAATGTTATGGGCCTTAGTGAGTTATATACGACTACTATATAGTATGTATTGCAGAATCGCCTAAAGGCACGGCAATTCACCGTAGTTGGCACACGATCCCCATAGTATACCGCCCCAGATGTCATTTGCAAGCTATTCAGTATTATGTTACGTTCATTGTAACAGAGACTGCATTTCCAGAGGACGTAATGAGCTGACAGTTCACAGCTAGAATCAGGTGTTGAGCATTGACACAATTTTGCTAGTCTTTGTATGTTCCACTGTAGCGTCTAAACTACTGAAACGATTTTAGTGAATGAGTTGTCAATAGATTCGTAATAGCAACTCAGATGACATAGCCCATATTAATTATATCAACAGTTTTTCGTAGTCAGATTGTAGTCTTTAAAACTTTCTTTTGTAAGAACAAATTATAATAAACTGTATTGTTTAAAGTAATAGTTAGTTCCGTCAGCGTCGATAGATGGCGATCTAAAAATAAGCACTTTCTTATAAGGCGGTGTCGAGAGTCTCCAGTAGTTAATGACCTTTCGGAAATTTTTCGATTAAAATAGCTTTCGTTGGATAACCTTATTACTATTTATCTCACCCAGTTCATCCCGTAAACAGTATCTTTATCTCATATTTTTGGCTGATATAACATTTTCCTTTCCTTTAGTACAATCAGAATCACTGTTCAAATTAGTTCACAAAGGGCAAAGACATAAAAAATCCTACCCAAACACTTTTGCAACATGTAATGGATGAGTTTGAACCAGTTATCTAACACACAAGGCAATTATGTCTCGCAAAACTAAGAGGCTTAAGTGCTTAACTTAATGCCTCGTCCAGCCCAGAATGTCAACTAAGCACCTACATTATATAAGCTGGTGCTAACGTTGTACTTAGTAGGCAGTCGACCATTCTGGTGAATAAGAAACTAGAGCTAAATGATAATTGCTGAAGTTTATGTATAAAAATTACTCGTGATTAGAATAAATAAAAAACCTTAAAATAACAATTAACAAGAAGAAGTTATGTTGCCTATGTTACCCAGGCTAATACTAAAAATCTATAGACACTTCATTCATTGACTCGGTTCAGTAGCTTTCACGCTACGGTGCAACATACACACGTATATACACACACATACTGTTAAAAATTTTGCTCGTCCATTGTCTTCGTCGTAGTTGCTAAAATCAGTGATCTTTGAATAAAACTCTTTCCTTTAAATATTCACAATTTCTTAATATTAATAGGAGTCAAATTTATACGAAAATGTATATAGTCCTTGAAATCGTATTTAAAATTAAAGATAAAATTAATATTATCATAAAACACAAACATAATTTTAGTAGAAAAGTAACTGATTAGTTCTAAATCTGGGCATATATCAGTACATATTACATTCTCAATAGCTCACACGCATTTCAGTTCTCAGTTAGACTCTTACTTATTAATTCCTTGTTGTTGTTCAAAACGTTACACGTAAGTGACGACATATCCAAGTTGTAAGACCAACAGACTTGTTTGCTTGAATACGCAATTAACTCGTCCCTAAAGCCTCGTATAATAAATTACACACGTTTGTGTCAACAAGCCCTATTGTATATCATACAAGTCTGCTCTCGAGACCATTTTGTAGATATGTGAAGTAAGTAGATTGTTTTCACTGATGGTTGAACAATGGACTAACCTGCGGCACGATGAACCGACGATTTAAAGGATATAAAGAATTTGGCTAACGGCGAATGGATGCAGACTCCCCCAATACTTTGTCTAAGATTAGCCAATGACACACGAGAATATAGGCGTTAACAATTGCAGAAAGAAAAACGCTTGCAACTTGACTAGGGGGCCAGGACCTGGTTCGATGGCGCTCCTTGGGGGAAACCTTTGTTCAGTAGTCGACGATGATAGGTCGTTACAATGGTATTATTATGCGGCACTTTCTATACCACATTTAGTGGTAGGATTAGATTACCCACTCATTGTAAATATTTCTAAATAAAAGTTTAGTAAAATATAACATAGACCGTAAAAACACAAAACAACTGAACCGTAAAAGGGTATCCATATAGCAGCACAGCACAAAATGTTTTTAGAAAGCGTAGGTGTATTTGAATTTATTGCAATTACTAAAATAAAATTACTTTGCAAAGAAGATTTATAGTCTGGCCACTGAGAGAATGCGTTTCTGACAGGTCGTGATCCAATGGGCGATGTAACTTTGAACTGGCGTACAATTTATGGCAAAATTTTAAATATCTTTTATTAACCTTAATAATGAGTAATAACATTCAAAATTTAATAATCATGCCAATATACAATAAACGTTTTATTTTGGGCTAAAGTTATTAACAATTAATTAATAAATTAATTTAAGAACAATATTTTTTTAAAGTCTAACGACGTCAAACTGCGCTGTTTCAAGGTTATGTCAACAGTTTGTTTTTGTAGTGATGAGACAAAATAATAGGTTATTGTAACTGATTATTTTTGTAATCGTAATATATTCTGTCGGTCGATATATTGTTAAATAAAACGTTCTAATTTTATAATATTTTATTTTTTTATCTTTATTGAATACACAAAAAACAGTATAACAAGATGAGTTACAAAGTATGTAAGGATGTCGTACAGTCGAATGTTGTCACTATTTGACATGTGCCGAAATGCACCTAAATAAATATAGCACCTAATAGAAAAGAGGAATTGGTGGCTCGGCTGCAAAGAAGTGGCTTTGACGCAAATATGTCAATGCTAGAAGCGGAGCTGGCTCTGGAGTACGGTCATCGCGTTCTCCGAATTCCTCCATATGACTGCCAGTACAATGCCATAGAGCTAATCTGGGCTCAAATTAAAGGTTATGCAGCCCGTCATAATACTTATCCACCATATGGCATTAAAAAGATGAAGATGATTTTAAAAGAAGCATGCGAAAAAGTCACAAGAGATGACTGGATAAAGGTGGTTGAAAAAACTAAAAAAATGTATTTGGTAACTTTGACCGCGATATTCGTATAGACACTATGATTGACAATAACATAATAATACATGTTGGTGAAGATGACAGCGAGTCCTCAAGCGAATCGGAGTCGGATTAAATTTTGATTTGACATTATTGAAATCTTAAAACTATGTATTTCATAATATATATTTTCCAATAAATACAGTATTTTTATTTTCTTTCCCTTGGTTTCATTCAGAAATTACCATTAAATTTAATTCATCCATCAATTATAATTAAGTTAATATTGTGTTTGAAATGTAATAAAATATATATAAATTGAATAACTATGCGTAATGAATTCTATAAATACTGTTACCAAATTTTATAAATGTTATTCGTGGTACATCACTACTCATGGCGAATTTACAAGTGTCAGAAACGCATTCTCTGAGTGGCCGGACTATAGTATCTAAACCGACCTCTTATAATACACACAAGCGATAAAGATATATAAATATATCATTAGATTTATTTTATATGAATAATTATTTAAAATATAATAAATACAATCTGATTAACTTTGTCACGAGTGCACGAGACAAGGGCTGACTGACAAGGGGATTTTCCACCTTGCTTTATTTTAAAGGATATTTAAATGGAATTTAGACGTTTAATTAAAAGCGGAGATTATTTATTACGTTAAAATTATTTTGAAAATCTAGTTATCGCTTGAATTGTTGACAACGTTGCTGTTATTGCTAACCTCGGGCGGTCTAGTGTCAACAATAACATAATGGGGACGGGATTAGTCGATTTCTTCAAGATCAAAGGAATGAGTCCTTTGTGCGTACTACTATTCAAAGCTAGATTATACAAGATTTACCGTGGGAGAGCCACGCTTCGGCATGCATGGGCCGGCTTGACCGGAGTGATACCACGGCCTCACAGAAAACTGGTGTGAAATAGCGCTTGCGCTGTGTTTCACCGGAGGCCCATATCCCAACCTCTTCCCCTATCCCTCTTCCCATCCCCCAAAGGCCGGCAACGCACCTGTGACGCCCCCGTGTTGCGGTAATCGCTTACCATCAGGCGATACGTATGCTCGTTTGCCACCTATTCCATAAAAAAAATGTTTTTTATTTATTCGGTATAAATGAAATTACTTTCACATACATGAAATTAATAGTAATACATCAGGCGTCACTATAAAAACATATAACTGAAATTTCTAATTCCGATTATTTACTTGAACATTATTTAAGTTTTCAAACTATAATAGTTAAGTTACTAAGAATATTTTTGAATGTGTTAGTATTTTAGAGTATAAAGTCACGAATACGAAATTAATAACGTTTATTTCAAAGCATGGAAAAATACTCTCCTAAAATACTACAAAACTTAGGATACAGCACAGCAACATGCAAAAGAATACACGTTTAAAATTTTTACTTTACATTTCTAAGTCTCTCTGTACACATTTGACTATTATTCATTTAAGATTTTGGAATATCAGATGTAGGATATTTTCAGTCTAGAATCTCAACAGATTTCGCAGCTTTATCGCAAAAGTGGAGCAATCTTAGGAGTCTTCAAACTTTGCAAGGACATTTCTATCGCTCTTTTCGACTGTAGCGCGACTTTGTTTTAGAGACTACACTCTTAAACGTTTGTATCTATTGAAATATATTAATGTATCTGTGATTTTCTATAACCTTTAATGGATATAATGGTAATTTAAGAAACTGTTATAGAACTTTACTATAAAGTAAAGTTTAATAAGTTTAAAGCGATCGAAGCGCTTCACTTTAGTTGTTGAAAATTGTGATCAGAACCTTTGTGACATCTCTCACCGCATAAATTTGAAATAACTCGGCTTATTGTTGATTTGTAAGCTTCGTAAGACTACGACGTGAGTTAAAATTGTAAACAGCACGGCCGATTGAGTTCCAACGGGAAAACGCCCTACCATCGCTAAAAACTATTGAATTGATCAAAATCTGTAAACATTAAACACCCTAATGGTCGCGGAGCTATTGGCGCACGAGATTTTGTGATATATATTGTGACGTGGACTTTTTGTGATAAATACTAATGTGTGAACATCGTTGACACTTCACGGAATTGGGACTGACTACGGAAGGTTGACAGGTATATCTGAATACTTTAAGCTAGTTAATGCGCAGTAGAAATAGTTCTTATTGTGTCTTGTACCTTAACTGTGATTAATATCAGCTAAATTCATAAGGTAATTGCAGCACTTAGTTAACCTTATATTATAATAGCCCCGCGGATCGCAGGCGATTATATTCAATATTGACCCAAAGCCGTGAATAACACACTTCCACTTTAAACAATTAAACACGGTGATAGGCCACATTGGATTGAATACTATTTAATGAAAATCATTTGGATAAAGCCGTAAACTTAACAAATACCTACTTACCAAATGCTTAGGTTACTTATTAGAAAAGATAAATGCTAAATGTAAGTTGAGACATTCCTTTAATATTCCACTTAATGAAGTCTGAGATCTTTTTCAGTAAAAGTTAAATTTAGCTAACTAGGGTACCACTTGCAGTTTCAATCTAAATAAATATAATGTGGCGAGTTCCACATACAGCGCAATAGTGACACACTATAGCGCCATCTACCACAGACACACTGAACTACGCAGCAACGTACAACACGAATAAACTACCAATCCTGAATCGCGCAGTAGAAGTTCTCGCGCCGATTATCATATGTAGAACATCCCAACATCAACTGTTGGGCAGTAGCCAGTAGCCCGCCAGGCATGACTCGCCTGGTCGGAGGATCCTCCGTTTGTGTTGGAGGGACATTACACCCGTTTCTTCACATATAATATTTATTTTTTACCATCTCGCTTAATTTTTTATATAAATATACATATCTTAATTTTAAAGCTAAGTAGGTACAGTCCGTACAGTCGTCTACAGATCTGTAGATTTGAGACTAGCTACAAAATGAAATACATTCGCCTTATCGCATATCGTCAGTTTACATCTAGGAGTAAAAATAAAATGATATGATATTTACACCCTGATATAGAGCTCATCACAAAACTATTAGTGTTGGTTGGGAATCGAACTCATGACCTCTGGTTTATCACAGAAGTACTTAAAACCAACTAGCACGAGATAGGTCATGAAGGAATTACGCATGAATGTGTAACATACCTGTTTGTGGATCTAACCTCAAGACGAGATTCAGCCCATTTTTATTTAAATAGCAATAGTTTATGTTACCGCAAGTTTGTAGAAAAGGCCATCTCTGATTCATAGTGAGTATATCTATAATATAAAAATGAATCGCTCAATGTGTTGGTAAGCGCATAACTCAGCAACGCCTGGATCAATTTGGCCAATTCTTTTTTTGAAATGTTTGTTGAAGTTCAAGGAAGGCTTTTACGGCGAGAAAAATTAAAACAATGGCCGGAAAAGCCCTAAAAACAGCCCTTTTCTTTTTACCATACAAACGTTTTCTAACTAAAACGTAAAGTCAATTTGAGCTTTATTGCTATTTTATAAAGTTCATATATTACAAGCACTCACTGTCGTCTAAGCAATGTAGGTGTGTTCCTAACGTTAATAAGTCAATTTGCACTTTATTACCGCTATTCAAAGTTCAAATTCAATCATATATATCAAAACAGTATGCGTATGTGCGTTGGAGTAGATAATCGTTGGATAGTCCATTTATCGAGAAAGGCTTTATGTCATCACGCTTATACTAATAGGAGCGGAGCACCAATGAAGAATGTTTGAAAAACGGGGGAAAATTTTCACGCTACGGGCAATAGAAGACGCAAACGAAGTTGCGTGGGTCAGCTAGTCATAAATATATTTGTAAAATGGTAAATGGTATGTACCCCGATCAATTCTCAAATGATACGTGGTTGGAACATCATTATTTTGTGATTTAAAGTTGTATGATCCAAACCTTATACATTTATCATATACTAGCTGACCACGCAATCTCGTTTGCGTCTTATATTGCCCATAGCGTGAAAATTTTCCCCAAGTTTTGAAACATTCTTCTATGGTGCTCCACTCCTATTTGTAGTAGCGTAATGATATATAGCCTATAGCCTTCCTCGATAAATGGACTATCCAACAATGAAAGAATTTTTCAAATCGGAAAAGCGGTTCTTGAGATTAGCGCGTTCAAACAAACAAACAAACTCCTCAGCTTTATTATTAGTATAGATTATCATGTGACATATCCAAAAACGTATCATGAATTTAATCTACTTAAACAGAAATAGGAGAAAAACAAAAACATACTAAATATCATCCTATCGCCGTCCATAACTGAACGAAGGTCTCCCCAAGGAGCACTAACCAAATACGTTTCATAAAACTACATTTTAGAGATTGAGATTTTTGCCACTAACAAACGAAGCTCTTTATCCTTATGGTATTGCCACAGATTAAAGATAATTTGGAAAGTAAATGTTCTGTAGATACCATTTAGTTCAATATCTTGCAGATAAATATTATTAAAACCACTAAGTATTGCCTGTAACTCGAGCAGGAATCTGCCCCTGAAATTAAAAATGGCAAGCTTCCAAATGAATTTTAGAATGGTCTATTATTTCAATTCTACATAAATTTATATTTAAGGAACCGTGTAAAAGTAACGGGTATGTAAAAGAACTCGGATGTCTTAACTAATAAAAGAGAAATTTGATAAAGTAATCACAGACGTCTTCAAACAAGATATCATGTTATTCTTTAAGGAACCCTGAAAACTCAAGTTACATTTTAATAAGTAGTATAAAGTTTTAATCCGTGGGAGAGCCGCGCTTCGGCATGCATGAGCCGGCTCGACCGGAGTGATACCACGGCCTCACAGAAAACCAGTGTCAAAAAGCGCTTGCGCTGTGTTTCACCGAGTGAGTGAGGATACCGGAGGCCCATATTTTATGAAGGGCATAAAATTTTAGTAGTGGGTTGCTTTTAGAAGATTTTTGGACTTAGATATTTATGAAGACGACCTGCCTATTCACGGTTCACTGAATGTAAGCTGTTGGTATACTTGTTTCTCATAATACGCCTATTTTGGTCTAACATTTTCTCACATATTCTCTTATGTTAAAAATGATGTGTGTTTTGTTTGTTTTAGGCTTTTTTATATGGTATTAGCGACTGTCGTTGCGCATAATTATAATAATATAAATATTTGGGACATCTTTCATGATCTGTTCTTGTTAAATTGTGAAAATATATAACAGCCCAAATTATTATAAATAATAATAAATAAATATTCCGGACATCTAACACACAACGCCATCTAGTCCCAAGCTAAGCAGAGCTTGTGTTATGGGTACTAGACAACTGATATAAATGCTTATATACTTTTTTTTTGTAAATACATACATATTATACATAGAAAACACCCAAACTCCGAAACAAATATTTGCAGATCATACAAACATTTGGTCCGACCCGGGAATCGAACCCGAGACCTCAAGCTTGGCAGACACATACACTACAACTACGCCACCGAGGCAGTCAAATTGGTAGAATCAACTTGTGTATTACTTGATTGGATTGATCTATCTAAATTGTTCAACTGTGTTAGAGTAATTGTGGGTGTGTGTGTTTGTATGGCAAAATTTTCCAAAAAAAGAAAAAGTTACTTTCGCATTTACAATATTTAGTGTCAATTTCACCAATTTACTATTGGAATGCGACAAGTCAATAACTTATGATAGAACGAAGTTTGTCGGAGCAGATATAAATATAAATATAAATAAATATAAATATTTCGGACATCTAACACACAACGCCATCTAGTCCCAAGCTAAGCTGAGCTTGTGTTATGGGTACTAGATAACTGATATGAATACATATTATACTTTTTTTTTTGTAAATACATACATATTATACATAGAAAACACCCAAACTCCGAAACAAATATTTGTAGATTTCACAAACATTTGGTCCGACCCAGGATTTGAACCCGAGACCTCAAGCTTAGCAGTCGCATACGCTACCACTACGCCACCGAGGCAGTCAATAATAGTTATAATATATTTAGTAGGTACATAAAAATATGTACCTACTAAATATATAAAGGTTTCAAAATCAGATCATTTTTTGTAGTCCTGAATACTATAAATTTCAGCAGCCTGTGAATATCAATTTTTCTGCACAATGCGATCCAATTATCATATGAAAAGTAGACCAAGACGTTTTGAAAATCCCACAAGTAATTTTAAAATGTAGGAATCGCACAGTGATACCGTTATGTAAATTTTAATGTACCCGCGTTTCCTGTGATCGTATTTGCAGAGTAAATGTTACTGGATTCCTGAGAGCCCAGGCGTAGATTATTAGATGATGCAGAGTACGACGTAAAACTTTAATGTTCCCAAGCAACATTAAACCACGTAATGTTTGTTTGAGTGAAAGCTTTAATATTGATTAGAATACAGAATGGTAAAACCTTCATTTGTATTGATAGTATAATCAAATTAGAGTGGCGTAAAAGTAGACTTATTTATAGGTAAAGTTAGTTTATGAATCTATATATATATAAATCGACGGGTTGCACTCCGGGAGTGCCGGCAGAAGTGAAAACTTGAATATTAACGTTGTGCATTTTTGATATTTTGGAATGGTTAGAGAATAAATTGCTTTCATTATCAGTATAAAAGCACTATTATTTATGTGGTGAAATACAATATTCATTTATTGCGCTATCGTACACAAACATGACAATTTATATTACATACACACACGAACATTCGCGCAAGCGCCCTGCGCCGCCTGTCCTCTCTCCATCCGTCTTACAAATTTTCGATCAGGTCACGCGTGTTTATACATTTTTACCCATTCCAAAAAAGTACACAGCGCCGCTAAAGAAGTTTTCACTTCAAAAATGTTAATTGTTGTTATAGAAAGATCTGCACCGATCGAGCTGAAATTTTAGATAATCCGCATCAAGGATTGTTTTTAGCTAATTTTTGCATCAGTCACATATCCGCGACCGCGAAAAAACACGAAAAATATCTGGCCGCCATAGTGTGGGTCACCATGCTGCATTGTCCCTATTAGCATTGAGGGTGGTGACCACCACTCCTGGATTCTGTTCGTGCTTTCCATCAGGCAGAGCAGAGTCATTTTGGCAGCTAAGACATAAAAAAAAACCGACATAAACGCGGGCGGAGCCGTGAGCAAGAGCTAGTTATACATAAAAATCAGTGACTAAAGCCCTATTACTGTTTTAAAATAAAAAATAATAAACTGATTTATAACAGAAGTATAAACTAACAAAACTGGCTCAATAGTAACCACACTGCTTGTATGTGTGTCTCGAGATGCACATTACTGATAAATTACAACCAGACACAGGCTTATCATATTCTTATTTAGAATTGTATACAAAGGGAATACTCCACTACATAAGAGACAATTTAACGCAAAAGTTTGTAAGAATATTATCCTGTATTTATTATTATTACTTCCACAAATGGCATTGTTCTTATTACAAACTAATTCTACTTTTATAGCTTTACATGTTTTTATTCGAACATTAGCATTGTAAATATGGACTGTCATTGTCACTTTTACAAGGTTCAGTCTAACGCAATATAGCGAACGGAGTCAAAACTTACTAGTACCAAGCAGGTTTGTATGCCAGAAGCTGTAAATATATGTATTTAAGCATCAGAACTGGAAGAAGTACCGTAACTTCTTGGTCTAAACGTTAGTGGTGTAAAATGTTACCTTATTTTTAATAAAAACTTGCCCGCAAGATGTAGTTTCAAATTTCTTCTTTATCAAGCCACCTTTATTTTTCCATTATTATTTATAGTTTATTGATTAAACTGCAAAAAGAGTTAAAGCAAGTGAAGTGCGCTTAATTTAATTTGAGTTGCGGTGTTACTTACAGTCTAATATTATTACTCGTATCTACAGTTTAATAAAAAAATACTGCGCAATAATTAATTTAATCTTCTTCATAATAATATCTCAATAAGCATTCATCTCTTAAATTGATATAACTAGCAGTTCAATATTATGTACTCAGCTTAATGTCAGAGAGACTTATGAGTTTGCATACTACTAAAACTATAAATTCGTCTCTAGTCTAACGAAGATAAGAAGTTTCTGTGTCTATCTTTGAGGTCACTAAGCCGTCTCTTGTATCTACTAACATGTAAGTTAGATGCAGTAAATTTATCAATAAATTTACGCGTGTAAACCTTAAATTAAAGTACATTTATTTAGTCACGTTTTGCTGCTAGTAATGTTGTTATCGATTTACAAATAGCAGAATTAAAAAACAATAAAGTTATTAGAATAATATCCCTAAAAATTTATGGAATTTTCTTAGCAAAAAATTTTTGATTGTGTATTGTTTCAGGCACAACAACACGGCACCATTGAGGTTTTAAAAATATTTATTATCTATGCCTCTTGGGGGAAAGACGCGCGAAAAGAAGATTGATTATCTACTGACAGATGACAATTAAATGGCGGGCTTTTGTAACTGTTTTTATTTGAGATTGTAAAGATTTTCATGTCATCCACATTTTAATATTTTTTATCATTAATTTCATCACGACAACGACTTGAAGACTTAGAATTGAAGACTATAAATACTTGACATTGGCAGAAATAACTGATCCGAGATATCCGGCTGGTTGTCATTTCATCAAAAGAAGAAGAAGAGATTGTAAAGAAAATCTAAATATAAATTTATTTCATGATTTTTAAGTCTAAATTTGGTAAATGACACAATGGTCGTATTTTACTACAATATGTACCTACTACCACATGGTAGTGTAAATGTTAAATGTACATGTTTAGACAGTGTTCTACACGTAAAACCGAGTTAATGTGTTTTTGTTCAGATGAAACAGATTAACTTTATGTAAATTCACAACTGAATATTTGGTTAAGGTTTCTAAGATATACTTCCTTCCCTTCTCTATTTTTCTTATTGGATAATTTTATCTTGTACACTTTTTTTTAAACTTACTTTTTGTGTGTTATGTATAGTGTGTTGTATTTTTGGTCAATTAATCATAATTTTAACACAAAAAGCTGTTTTAAAGGGACACGCTTAGGTAAGTACTAAATCAAACAGGTAGTAAATTAAGCTTTATCATTATCAGTTTCAACCAATTAATTATGTCCAATCCGCATACATAACTTATAAATTAATATTAATTTCCCAATCAGTGTCAGTGTGCTGCATGCGACATGAGCTGCTAGCTTTATCGTTTCATTGTATTAATATATTGTATTGCTGTATGTATGTGTATACTAACTTAATACGCTAATTTTTGTTGATAATTTATTGATTCTGACTGTTGTTTTTTAAAAACACTTTTACTAACCAAGTTGAATTCAGCTGTGTAATAATAATGACTTAAAATATATACCCAGAAAATAGACATTTGGACTTTTCCGTATAATGACTTTTTAAAATTTTGAAAGTGTCTCGAGATATGCAATTCATAAAGAATTAATAAATTTGATTCTGCATGTTTTTACATAAATAACACACTAGATCAAATATAATACGATTTTTTTTAATAAATAAAAAAGATAACGAAAGAAAAAACAGTTGAAATAATAGAATGCATAGAGAGTAGGAGAAAACAGGAGACCTTTAAAATAGTAAATGTATTGGTGAAATAATCAAAAACCTAGTAGCTAGTTCAACTTACTGAAGTGTTGTACATTAGTGAACAAAGGAAGCACTATCGACACGGCTACAAACTGTCAAAAGCTATCAACCAATTACCTAGGTAAGAACATACTTTAGTCCTGTGGGGGAACGGGTGTAATATTCCACCCAACACAAAGGGAGGATCCTCCGACCAGGCGAGGTGATCATGCCTGGCGGACCACTGCCCAACAGTTGATGTTGAGATGTTGTATTTATGCTAATCGGCGCGAGAACTATTTATTGCGCGATATAGGATTTGAAGTTACTCTGTGTAGTGCAGTTTGTAGGTACAGTGCGTTACTTCCTAGTTCAGTGTATCTTCGGTAGATGGCGATGTAGTAGGTTATGTTGTATGTGGAAGTCGCCACAGTCCAAAGAAAAGTTCCATTTGTAGAACGTTACTATGAGAAATGTTCAAGTATTTGTAATGATGATAAGCATCACTAAGCCGCCATGGTGTGGGTCACCATGCTACATTGTCTGCATTCACAATGAGTATAGTTACTACCACTCTAGGATTATACTTCCCTCAGGTTGCCGCACATACATAAATAAAAAAACTCAACAAAAAAACAACAAGTTGGCAATTGATTTTTCCTTGAACATTGCTATATCTATTTTAATGATAAAACCTAAATAACAGTAACTGAATTCCCTTATCTCGACCTCTTGTCAGAAACAGAACTGTATCCATAAAGTTAATTAAAACATCGAGTCTAAATTTACAACACGCCCAACAATTCTCAGATCTCAATACTTTAATGAATATATTTCAATTATAAACCAATTATTCAGAATAGAATAACAAAACAGTCTCATGAAATTCTGAGTAGTAGTTAACTAATTTTCTGTAATCAATATAACCTAATCATCTTTAACTAATTCCCTTAAGTGCCTTCATACCTAATGAACATCAAAACTTGATATACAAGGTTAAACCTTACTAATTTTGAAAACCTATAAGTTGCTAATCATTTTCGCTTGGCAGTATAAGTTTCTCACCATCATTATCATCATCATGTGTTTTGCTCGATTATTTTGTGTCATACCTACAGAACATATTGCGTTGACCTCTAATAAAATTCGAAAAGTTACTTTATGCCATCCTGTATTTCAAATACATAGTAACAGTTTTATTCGTGACATAATAGACTCTTTTCTTTTACTGTCTCGGTGGCGTAGTGGTAGCGTATGCGACTGCTAAGCTTGAGGTCTCGGATTCGATTCCCGGGTCGGACCAAATGTTTGTATGTTCTGCAAATGTTTGTTTCGGAGTTTAGGTGTTTTCTATGTATAATATGTATATATTTACAAAAAAAAGTACATAAGTATTTATATCAGTTTTCTAGTACCCATAACACAAGCTCTGTTTAGCTTGGGACTAGATGGCGTTGTGTGTTAGATGTCCGGAATATTTATTTATTATTATTTATAATAAATCTTAAAGGATTTGGGTTGTTAAATATTTTCACAATTGAACAAGAACTGATCATGAAATAATTATATCGTATATAACAGTAAAATAATATAAAACGAAATATGACGTACTTATAGATGGCAGTTTTTATTTGTTTGACAAGGTATTTACGATTCTACGTCTTTATCAAAACTATTCGTGTGTATTAGGTTGCATTAACCTACACACACACACACACGATTTTTAATTTAAATTAATGATGAATGATGTGTATGAAAGTGTTGTGGGTTCAAATCCTACTTGGGACAACACTTTATGTGATCCACAAATTGTTGTTCTAAGTCTGGGTATTCTTTGTATCCGTTTCATATATACGAGTATTTGTAAAGTCCTCCGTGATACAGGAAGTGTTCCAGCGCCGCTGCAAGCGACGATTACAATAAGTAACTTGTTGTTTGTTAGACGGTAAATATGAGTGTCATTTACTCGACTTATGTCATGATTTGTCACTTTTTTAACTTTAAGATGAACATTCAAACTGTAACGATCAATGTAATAAAACGTTTGCAATTGCGATTATTGTAGATTATTTTAGCACCTGTATGTTGTCTAAAGACATAACAGGAAGTATATATGATGGAGTTGTTTTTCTAAAACGATAAGACTGTAAAGGATAGTGACTACTTTTCACGAACTGTTACTATTTTTGTCCTATCTTAGAGATATAAAACTTATTTAATAACACCTCCTCTTTGCCTTAAAAGACTTATAATTCTTGTGAGAATATTTTTAACGCCAGACGCCAACGCTAAGAAATTAATATTCCAGGCTCTTGATCTTAAGAGGATCAGGCACTTACCGAGGCGAAGATTAATATCACCCCTTATTAATGTTTAATTAGCCAGATTTATCGTTGTTAAGGCTAATACCTTACATGCAGAAAATAAGTATTATAACTGGGTCTTAAAACAAGATAAACAAAAATAAACAAACGCACTTATCTGAAGATATAAGCGGTAACTTGATCCAACTCATGATAGGGGCAAATATTGGTAATCACGTTGAGAAACAGATAGCAGATACAAGAAAGCAATGCTTTTTGCTTTTTATGCCTTTAACTACCTCGGTGGTGCAGTGGTAGCGTACGCTTCGGTTTCGGTTTTCGAGATTTCGGGTCCGATTCGTGGGTCTGACAAAGTTTTTATAAGCTCTGCAAATATATGTGTCAGATATCCAAAAAATATGTAAAAAAATGGTTTGGAAAATACAAATTAAAGCCCCTATTTGATTAGAGTCGCATTCACACGCCTCACCACACGCCACGCCACGCCACGGCAGTCGGGAGGAGATTCAGGAACGTATCAGCGGCTTCTGGTGTCCTTCCTGAAATACTCCACTACTGAACCCGGCAACCTACTTCCCTTCGATTTTCAATCCCGCTTAGATATACTAACTGTAACCGGTTATGCTTCTCTATGGCATATTCAAGATAAAGAATAAAATTACCGTAAAAAATATATATCATGTAAATTAAGTACAATCTGTACACCATTTTTCAGTATTTAAAGCGTACACTCGCTGTTTGTAAACTAATCAATGTTTAAGATAGATTTTAAAGTGGTTTACTTTATTATTTTTATATGTAAATAGATTCAGAAAGTTATCATCTTCCTAGCCTTTATTATTTCCAATATTATTTGGGGCCAGGTACTATTTCAACCGGTTTTACTAGAATTTCAGTTTTTACACGTAGCGACTAGCATCAGACAAAAAAAAACACACGATGTGCCACTCTGCGCTAGAGAAGGCAGGGATCCGAGAACTGCTGTTATTTACACATCTGGACTCCTCCCAGCGCCTGCTCGCACTGAAGCAGGCACCGTTTGACTGATACCAGACCTCCTCAATCCTGAGAGCTAACCGAATTCGATGGTTGAATTAGTTATCAATGTATTTAACGGCACTAACTTCCTAATAACGATTGCCATAAATGTTCGTGACAACCGTGACGTGAAAAACGGGACCGACTGCTTATAGTGCTCTCCGAAGCTCGGATGTAAAGTACCGTCAAACTTCCATACTCCGAGCTGCTATTAACATTTTGTTGTAAGAAAAAACCAATAACAATTTTGGCTCGACCCGGGAATTGAATTTTTTATTTAATTAATTTTAAAATTGATTTAATAAAAATAAATAAAACCGTTAATATTTAGTTGATTGCATCTGAGGTGTGTAATAGCTATACCGTTTAAACAAAATATAAGTTCCTAAACTTTTGAGATTTTTACGACAAAAGTCAGAAAAATTTAAAATGCTTCTTTAATGATTCTTAATTCTTTTATCTTTTTACATAATAAAAGGGCTCTAGTCTTTACTGTTTCTTAACGTTTTGTCCTACAAAGTATTCAAATGATGGCATGAATATTCAATTTTAGGAAGTAAATTAAACCATTTTACTTCCACTTTTATTGGAGTTATGTAAAATTTTAAGCTGCGGTTACTTATTACAATACTTACATTATTAATATAATGTGATAATAAAATAAAAATAGAAATAAATAAATAAATATTTCGGACATCTAACACACAACGCCATCTAGTCCCAAGCTAAGCAGAGCTTGTGTTATGGGTACTAGACAACTGATATAAATACTTATATACTTTTTTTTTGTAAATACATACATATTATACATAGAAAACACCCAAACTCCGAAAAAAATATTTGCAGATCATACAAACATTTGGTCCGACCCGGGAATCGAACCCAAGACCTCAAGCTTAGCAGTCGCATACGCTACCACTACGCCACCGAGGCAGTCTAAATAAATAATATTAAATATAGCACATAAGTTATAACTGCCTCGGTGGCTCGAAACTGCTATACTTATACTTTTTATTAATACGTACATACTTATTTTACTTAAAAAACACCCAAACTTCGAAAAAAATATTTGCAGATCATACAAACTCAGAAGCGAACCCGAGACGTTCAGCATAACAGTTTAGAGTCACTGTTTATATTAGTGCCCCCCTTATCGACGTGCCGTCATAGAGTCCTATCTACGCGACAGGACGGTGAAGTTTGTCGATCGGAACGGGGTGGAAAATCGAAGGGAAGCATGTTGCGTGGTTCCTCAGGGCTCTGTATTGGGCCCATTGCTATGAAACCTCGCATACGATGCGGTCCTTCGTAATAGTCTGCCTATGGCCTAAGTGTCGTCTGCTATGCAGTCGATACCCTAATACTGGCTAGAGGGTCACGCTGCGAGGAGGTGCTTCTGCTTGCGAATGCAATGCAACAAGGCCTAGTGATGCTTCTGCATCATTAGGCCTGCGGTCTCGCACTCATCGACGAAACACGTCAATACGAACGCTGTCATTTTACGTTGATCTTCTGTGCGAGGGAAATACCGCCTTGGTCGAGCCGGACCTTTGGTACTGAAATCAACGTGTCTCTACTACCTCGAAACAGGTATAGTTATGGACTAGATCGCGTTGTATGTCAGACGCCCGAAATATTAATAATACGACGTAAAAATAAAATTATTTTGTATAATGTTATAGCATAGCTCATTTAAGCTGAATAGTTTTTTTTTTTTTTTTTTTTTTTTATGTCTTAGCTGCCAAAATGACTCTGCTCTGCCTGATGGAAAGCACGAGCAGAATCCAAGAGTGGTGGTCACCATCCTCAATGCTAATAGGGATATTGCAGCATGGCGACCCACACTATGGCGGCCTAGTGAGATGCTTCTTCACGCTCCGCTTAAAGGACCCGGGTTCATAGCGGGAGGGAAACACGTACGCAGGTAGTGAGTTCCAGGTTTTGACCGCTCGGCACAGGAAGGAAGAACCGAAGCGGTGAGTACGAGAGCGTATGTCTACCACTCTGAAGCGGTGACATCCAAGACCGGCACGTGTTGTCCTGTAGAGGAAGGGAGAAGGGGGGACCAGTTGGAACAGCTCTTCGGAACACTCTCCATGATAAAGGCGATAGAGGACTGCCATAGAGGCGATATCTCTACGCAACTGCAGTGGCTCAAGGGACTCGGTGGTCTGGGGACTGCCGACAATGCGGATAGCTCGCCGCTGCAACCGGTCGAGAGCGTCGAACAGATACTGCGCGGCTCCATCGCAAAGATGAGAACAGTACTCTACGCACGAGCGAACCTGGGTCTTGTAAAGCAGACACCGATGCTCGGGCGAGAAGAACCGTCTCACCCTATTAAGGATACCTAGCTTCCGCGAGGCCGCCCTAGTGACACTCTCAACGTATTCGCGAGGGTTGAGATCGCGGCTGATATCCATGCCCAGGATATCGAGCCTACCTTGTAATGGCAGTCGAGTGCTCTGAAAAGTGGGAAGGGGAAGGAATGGAGACTTTTTGGCAGAGAACGCGCACACCTGTGTTTTCTTGGCGTTGAACTCGACCAGATTCTCAGAGCCCCATTGAGAAATGCGGTCCAAGTCATGGTCGAGTTGAGCGACATGCTCCCGTCGTTTTTTATCAATATCTGCTAGCCCAGCTGTGGGATGTCCAAAATATCGCCCGTGAACTGTGCTGTCATCTGCATAGCAATGAATATTGGCAAGAGCCAGCATATCATTGATATGCAGAAGAAACAGCGTGGGTGACAGGACGGACCCCTGAGGTACTCCAGCGTTGATCAGCTGAAACTCGGAGGCCGCACCGTCGCAAAGGACTCTAATGCGGCGCTGGTGCAGAAATGCGGCAACCCAGATGCAGAGTTTGGGGGGTAAACCGTATGCCGGTAGCTTGGAGAGAAGCGAACGGTGCCAAACCCTATCAAAGGCTTTGGCCATGTCAAGGCTGATTGCCAAGGATTCCCCATGCCTGTCAATAGCTTCGCCCCAAAGGTGTGTCACATACGCTAGAAGATCACCCGTGGATCGGTTCGGTCTAAAACCATATTGACGATCGTTTAGTACGGAGTGATCCTCCAGGTAGTGAATCAGTTGTTTGTTTATTATCCTTTCAAATACCTTGCAGAGAATTGAGGTGACGGCTATCGGACGGTAGTTTGCCGGGTTTGAACGGTCGCCCTTTTTGGGGATGGGTTGAACATTCGCCTCTCTCCAGGCCATCGGGACAGTTCCCGATGAATAAGACAGGCAATACAGGCGCGTCAATACCGGAGACAACTCTGGTGCACATTTCTTAAGAACCACCGCTGGGATGCCATCGGGTCCACTGGCTTTCCGGACGTCGAGTGACCGAAGCTCCGCGCGGACATCATTCAACCGGATGCGAATATCCCGCATCGTAGTGTCGCAGGTCGGAATGGTAGGCGGGTGCCTGCCACGGTCGTCGATTCGGGAGTTAGCCGCAAAGAGATCAACAAGCAGTTTTGCTTTCTCCTGCGGCTGATGGGCGAGTGATCCGTCGGGGCATTTCAAGGGTGGTAGTGAGGACTGGCAGAAGTTGGACTGCACGGCTTTAGCCAATCGCCAGAACTTTCGGCTACCCGTAGGGTGTGCGACGAGTTCTTGGCCAAGCCGCGCAATGCGCTGGGCATCCGCTCTAATGTAAGCCTTCTTGCATTCCCTTGTGGCTTTGTTGAACGCTGCTTTTAGTTGACCAACGTCGGGGCAGCCGCGAGCGTGAGCTCTGGTCCATGCGCGGTAAGCCGATCGCTTTTGCGCAACAGCATGGGCGCACTCGCGATTAAACCAGGGACGGGTCGTTGCGCTGGCGACCTCACTGTAGGGAACATAGTATTCCATTCCAACAGTGATTTCGCCAGCCACGGCAGCCGCAGTTTGCGACACATCTTTGTCTTTAAAGCAGCGTTGAGCCCACGGGATGGATGCAAAATAATCCCGCATTCCATCCCAGTCCGCTGACGAGTAGTGCCATAGTCGTCTTTTCGCTGCCACTGGTCGTGGGGCGGCAACTAAAGACACCGTGGTAGACACCAGGCAGTGATCGGAGGATCCCAAAGGGGCAAGCACCGATATATCGTACTGCGCTGGGTGACTCGTCAGCAGAAGGTCCAGCAAGGAAGGCGCTTGACTCTGTATGTCTGGTATCCTGGTGGGCTGGAGTACCAGCTGGGTGAGGTCATGCGTGAGAGCGAATGCGTGGACAGTCCGACCCGCGTGGTCAGTTCTGGAAGATCCCAACCAAGACTCATGGTGGGCGTTAAAGTCTCCCAGAAACACCAGTTCGGCGGTGGGAAACTGCTCCTGCGCTTTGTCCACCGCCTGACTGAGATATTCAAATAGTCGAGTTGTCTCAGAGTCTCCGGAGTGGGATCGATATAGGCACACGTAGAATCGGCTCACGGAGCCAATATCCACGTGCAACCACAGGATGGAGAAGGATGGGTCTTCAAGGCAGCGGAAACGGCGACAGCAAACATCCGCCCTAACGAAAAGACATACCCCAGCCTTCGCGAGGAAGCACTCCTCAAGAACGTAGCCGGGATAGTGTAGATATGTCGTGTCGGCAGGGCGGCGTATTTGTGTCTCCGTTAGAAAAAGCATGGCCGGCCGTGCCGTCTCAAGATGCTGGTGGACGGCGTTGAGGTTTGCATGGAGTCCACGGATGTTTGTGAACTCCACCTCAAAAAGCGCGTTGGTGGGTGGATGGAGTGCCGCTGTTGAACGTTTATACTTTTTCTGTGCTGCCATGATAAAAAAAGGGGGTGGGGGATGGGGAGCGTAAAAGGCGCGACAGTTGTCGTGGCTGTGCAATACTGAGACTCGTAGTGCTGTGTCCTCATACAACAGTGAGGCATGACGGTGACCGAACCGTCGGACGGAAGGGCCCCCGTACCCTCCCGGAAGTGGTCGCCTGGTCCCACCGTCCGGTCACCAACCGGCACGACGAGCCACTCCGTGGATTATGCGCGACCTGACGGGGCAGCCTCCCAGGGTGGTTAGCCGCGGTTGGGCCCCTCTCTATGTCGCGGGCGGCCAGCGGCACCACCGTTTCTACGGGTCTCCCTGGCCGACGGTTCGATCCAAGCCACCCTCATCATGACTCCACGAGCATTACACTGCTCTCACACTAACCACGACAACTGTCACCCCTGCATCATTGGGCCTCCGGTCTCGCACTTACCAACGAAACACGACAGTACGAAGCCTGTCATTTTGGGTTGGTCTTCTGTGCGAGGGTAGTACCGCCCCGGTCGAGCCCGGCCCATTCGTGCTGAAATCAGCATGACTCTACTACCTACCATAGGCACAGATATTAAACCTTTAAGGCTGTATGAGTGGCCACTTAAGTTAAAAAAACAACCAAGCCTGTTGATGCCTGATGATGATAAAAAGCACCCCATCAACCCTCTCAATAGACGCAATGATCATCACCATCATCATAGCAAAAGACACTTAGGTACTACTGGACGCTGGTCTACTACAAGACTCTCCGCAATAGCCGATAGAAGGAAGCACGACCTTGAAAATGTGGGCCCTTGTCAGTGTAGTGCATTACTTGTTTCGAGATATTATAATCACTGAATAGCAAGAAAATATAACAGAATCTCCATCAATTGTTACAAACATTCACTACTCTAAATTATTTTACCATAAACACAACTATTTACCAACATATTTATAGCATGTCCTCCTTTAAGTGTGTAGCGTAGTGATTCATTCATACAGGAATCTGTTTAAAGCAACATCACGTTTGCAGGGTCTGGGATCTTGAAAACAGATCTTAAGTATTAAGATAAAGGTTGAAAGCCTCTTGTAAAGGTCAACTACTGCCAAATGGGTTCTAATGAATGACAAAATTTATTTTTACGACGCTTGACGTGGTTCGTGTTAAAATGTTGTTTAGAAGTATATTTTTTAGGAGTTTTAAATATTCAATATAGCCAGCCCACTACCATTTCAGCTTGCTAATCCAGTGGGCTACGTCGATGACCTTAGTTTACTATCGGATCACCTCATTTCTAATAGGATTCCTAAGAGAAACACCGAACGACGCGTTTCTTCAGATAAACGCCGAGCATAGCCCTTTCCACAGTACGTTGAGCGACTTTGAGCAATATAATATTCAACGACCTTCAATAAATAATTGACATAATAATGTTCTACTATTTACATCATAAAAAAATAAATATTTATTTATTATAATACGATCTATTTAATAAAGCACTAGGTAGAAATAATTTATTCAACTGCATCAGTTTTATTTTGATACATCATTGTATACTTTAGGGGATGTTTGTGCCGGGTTCCCTAAACCCTGGGGAAATATCTTAGTACAAGGTTCCCTTAATGTTACGTGCTGTAGGTGTAATTAAATGAGTTCACGTGTTCACATTTACCGTGTTTATTAGCGATTGATTTAACCGGCGGGCGCAGCCGCTTCTACAAGACTATAAATAAACCTACCACATATATATACTAAACACGTACGCACATCTTTTTGTCCCTACATATACAAACAAACAAAAAGGTATTTAAAAATAAATAAGTAATCCATACAAAAAAGGTTTTGCGATTTGTATAATTATGCAATTAAGTTTTATTTGTTATAAAATAAATAAGCTAGTGGAACATGAAAAATCTTACTACTATAGTTAACTTAAACGTTTTCATTTGATTAACATTTCTTAACTTGTTTTCCAGCTCCTTTGCGCAATTGTTAAAAGTTTTGAAATTATTAAAAGCATGTTAAAAATTAATAAAGCTCAATATTGCTAGAGACATCAGTTCTATATAAGTATATCTACAACGAGTACGTAATTACTATGAATGTCATTAAACCCGTTTATAGAATGTCTCCTTGTGTGCGTCTCCTTGGTTAATAAGTTACAGAGAGTATCTCATGGTTATTAAATGAATTTACGACAAAGATGCCATAGACATTATTACTTACATGACATACTTGGAGTTGTAGCTACTATATATGAGTATAACCTAGTTGAAAATATTAATTTGTGCAAATAATTAAAAGAAATTACGTCTGTATTGTGAATATATTACAAAGTTTTGGATGGGATCATCCATTTTTCATTCATTCCATTTTTCAATTTATAGAACCCTACGGTGCTACTCGCGGTACGTCAATAACCGCGAACAAAGCCATGATGCGTAGCTAGTACCTTTATAAATTGTAGCCTATGTGTTATTCTGATCTATAAGCTATATTATTGTAAAGTTTCATCAAAATATATTCAGTGGTTTTGGCGTGACAGAGCAACAAATACACTCACTTACATATGGACAAACTTTCGCGTTTATAACATTAGTAGGATAAACCGAGTTAAATGCTATACAAATGTAGAACCAAAATAAAAATCACACTTACATATATTTATTCAATAAAACATCATTTTCACATTAATACTTTTAGAATTCTATTCTCTAAATAATTCGGACGCAACTCGGAGCAATTTATGCAGAATAATTCAATGTAAAACTATGAGATTTGTATATTTATAATTTTAATAATAATTAATAATTAATAGCACCTTAGATTTGTTATAGTAGTATCTTTGTACACATATATATCCTTATTTCATGTATTTGAAAGTTTGGGGTGATTTCGTCATTATGATCTCAAGAGGGTGCACAAATATTACCTGTGCCCGCTATTTTGTACACGTGACATTTGGATTTTTAAGTTATTTTAATATATTCACCGTTTAAACCTTCCCTTCCCATTTTAAAACCAAAATCACCTAAATCAGCCCAGTCGTTCTACAGTTTTAACGAGGTAAACCAACAGTTATTGACTTTTATATATAAGATTGTTAAATAAAGTATAGAAATTAATATGTAAAGGTTATTTCTCGAGCGGTGGGTGGTGTAAGATCCACCTAAGTTTTCTACAGGAAAAAGGAAATCAGCACTGCAAATAAAACGACAGAAATATTAAAATTAAAAAACACAAACATTTGTTTATGAAGTTTGTCTACAGTTTCATATTGTTAATATGTCAAAATAGAGTAGAAAGTATTGTTGCTATATCAACAATAGTAATCATTTCAATGCTAAACTTTAATTGGATTGCGTGCTGCATTCAAATACTGACCGCAAAATTATATACACACCGCACCGGTACAAAATATTAATAGCTGAACATTATTTAAATACATTATGTTTTTACCTGACGTATTTTATAATATAAATGGTTTTAATGCTACAAAATTTATTTAAATGAACAATAAGCTAACAAGACTATTTTGACTCTTTTTTCGATACTCTCATCATATTTTACATTGGTGATTATTTTATAAGTCCCTCAAGTATAACTTACAGTTATTCTTATAACTGCTTGCAGTATACCAAATATACCTTGGTATATTTGTATACTAATATAGTTTATAATCAACAGATATTAAAAGTAGCAAGACCACGCTTATTTAAGCATGTACTTGGCCGACTCAACCGGGGCGTTTGTAAAAAACTTATTAACATCCATATAACTTTTAAGCTTTTAAGAAAGCTAATAAAACCCTAACTTCACTCCACATTTTATCGATGCATCTCCCATCAACTGTTACTATTCATACCTGACTGCATTTATGCTTCCTCTAAAGATTCCACTTCAATACTCATCATAGTCCAGTTACAAAAGATCGAATTCATCTCCTCTAAAAAGTTTAACATGCAAAGGTATTTTTTTTGTAACATAATTTCAAAACAATAATTTTATTTCACCTATGGTCAGATATTATTTTAGTGCCCCAATATAATGTGTTCTGCTTTATCCTTACGTTTTTAGAAGGTAGGATAATTGAGTTTTTAGAACGTGTTATTTAGTTTAGTTGCTAGTTACTTTGTGATACTTTGGTAGCAGTTCCGAGAGAGAGTAGGGTAGACGGGCAATCTCAAGAATGTTTGTTAGCTGGAACCAAAGTAGTTTTGTAAATTAGTTTACAACTTACGCACGCCCCTGTTACTTTTAATCTTTACAAATAAATAAAATTGAAGTGTCTGTTTGCAACTTCAAATTAACAGCTTTGCACTAAATGCAAATGAAAGTAAATACGATACTCACATCAAATAATATTTTTTTATATTTTTTGTCTGTCTGTCCGTCCGGCTGATTTCTGTAACGGCTACTAGCTAAAGCTATTTTTTTAGACTTGCTTTGCACCGCGGCGTTACCCGCTGTTGTTATTGTACTGCGAGTAATACCGCGGGGCTCAACTCAGCACCTGTTAAAACTGGCTCATAAAAAAGAAAATATAGGTAAAATAAACAAAAACTCTTATTTAAAGTTATCTCATCGGTTTCGTAGCTATCTGTAATAAAGAACAAGCTATGTTTTAAGGCTGCTCCACCAATCATCAACAGCCTTTAACAGTTCACTGCTGGAACAGGCCACCTTTTAGAGAAGAGAAGAGATTTTGGCCCTATACTACGCTAATCGACTGCACGTTTGGCCTAGTGGTTAAGCAGTCGCCACGCCGTTCCCTACTTCGCCAAGTGTTGTGGGTTCAAATCCCATATGGAATAACACTTTGTGTGATCCACAAATTATTATTCTAAGTCTGGGTGTTCTTTGTGTCCGTTTCATGTATATTTGTAAAGACCCCGTGACACAGGAATTATTCCTAGTGTGAGAGTAATCTTTTTAAAAAAAAAGGAAAAAAAAATTGCTAACGAAGTTGTTGTAGTCTTCTTTTTATAGTCTGTAAAGAAAAACTATAATTTATATCGAATAATCGAGCAAATAATTTATATCGAATACTACTCTACGTTTAAGTGAACTAAAGTCTACTTAACTCAACTTGAATTCTGGATTTAGCTTAAAATTATGCTCTGTACCTACACGATATGACATGACGAACGAGCAGGATAGATGTGAAATGAGATTAATAGCACGTTCAAGGAGTAATGGTGTTAAATCACTTCGGGTATCACTCGCTGTCTGAAAGTGCTTGGATGGATTCAGACTAGAGATAAAACAGGATGACTATAAAAGACTGTATTAAGCTCATGATATAGAATAACTGAGATCAAACAACGATTTGTTAAGAACAGTGAAGTAATAAAAAAATCCTAAGCTAGAGTTTTATTACATTTTTTAGCTGAGTTGGTTTACTGGTGCTGTAATTTTCAAGGTCAACTACCAAACTAACGCTAGTTACAGGCAAGATTGACATGTAATACAATATGGTAATTAACTATTATGTCAAATCAAATCCCTCATCATTAAATGACTAAACGACGTGCACTGTAAATAATTTCAGAAGGAAATTAAGTCATGAAATTAGGATAAGGTTTAAATAATTTTTTTTTTTTTTGCTTTTCGTATTCAGTTGTTTTTGAAGTTTATGAAGGCAAGATAATGGAAAGAAAATTTATTTTTATTGTTTTATTTGAGTTTATTGTTATTTTTTTTTATAATAATATTATTACGTCGATTAATGCTTATTGTCTTTAGAAAAATTTAATAAAACAGAATAACAAAAAAGACATGACACTCATTTTCTGTAGTAGAAATGTGAAAAATGACTAATATCTCGTTATAAAGTTCATAAAAATATTATGACCCGGGGCAAAGTAATATAATTGGAAGTGGCTTAATAAGCTCTCGTCCTTTATATTCATTTAATACATAATTTCGAATCCTCGTGTCGAGAGAGCATCGTCAAAACGTTCCGAATATTAATGAATAAGGGTTCACATATAGCTAGATGTATAGTTACTATACCTCTGCCTACAGGATAATATTTTACTACAGTGGTATCTGCATTATATTTATTCATTTTCATGTTTAAGAAATTATAATATTGAGTGAAAAATTTATTATCAAAAACACAAAAGTGTCATAAAAACATTTAATATTACATATAATAAATGTAACATTGATGTAGCAGACGTTTGAGGATCAAATGTAATAGAGGGCTTTATTATAATATCTGTAGTGCTCCAAGAGGTTGTTCGAAAGTATAATATTTTTTTAGAAATTAGTTAACAAGGCAAAACATCCGCCTCCATCACTCGAATTCCCTGCACTTGTTTATTATGTGCTCTTCAAGAATTGTTTGCCTGGCACTATATACCTATCTGTTTAATAAGCTATTGCCTGCTATATTTTCCAACTAATACAATGTTTTCTAGTAAAGAGTGTACTGTACATCTTATATACTGCATAATGCAGTTACTACTTTTGAATTGTAACCTCCTTAGCAAAAATGCAAGTATTATTATAATAAGACACGTCATGTAAGTGCTGAAAAACGTCATTCGGATACAGCTGAAACGATGAAAGAGAATTTGAAAAGAGAGGCTGTCTATTGGCGACAACATTTAGCTACTATTGTGTGTCCCATCATCTATATTTTTAAAGAAATTTTATTTAACGAAAGTAAATAGGAATTCGGGAATAAAATAAAATACCTTGCTAAGATGAAAAAAACAGATGTATCAGACTGTAATAAGGTAAGAACTAGACGGTCGATGTTATATCAGGCGCTATTCACATGCAAAATACTTCCAATCTGCTGGTTCCGCTAGCACAAGTTCCCGATAAAGAAATACCTATTGTATCTCTGATAAAATCTCTAGCTTATGTAGATACAAGGTCTACTTTGGCGATATAACGGAGATTGATTTAGGTAGGTGTCACATCAAAGTCGCAAGTAAGTGTTTTTTATCGAAAGCAATAGATATATTTTGGGTCGGAAAATATTCTTGAGAAAATTGGCACATCGAGGAGTTGACTCACTAGTTACTACTACTCGGGTTACTAAGGTTTATTTAAACCAAAATTAAATTAGAAAAAAAAAGTGGAAATAAAAGTCTTTGATCATAAAGTTAACTATTTTTTTTAAATCTCATAAGGTATTATGAAATTTAAAAAACTAAAGCGAGTCACATTTTTAAAAATTTTCGAGAACAATGATCAGGAAAGTTGATTTTTGATTCACGGAATAGCGAACGTTACATCAATATATTTAGCGTCGAATATCGATTGGTTGTTGCGCGGTTGTTTATAACGAGTTCGCCAGCGGACTGATCATTCTTTAAGAATTATAAGATATTTAAATTGCATTTATTATTGTTATTATTCACTAGTTTTTCACAATATAAAACCACGACAATATACAAAGTGATTTCAGTATTGGTGACGTCACACTTTATAATCCACCCCAAGTTTCGTATTTATGTATATTACAGTAAATTAAAGAACAATAGAAAGTGGACAGTTCTACCCAAATTTCTCCAACAAAGATAATTAATTACTACCTACACTACCACGGACTTAGAATTTTCCATACAATGTGAGTATTTGTTTTGTCTAGTAATAAGTTCTCACGGCACGTGGCTATTACAGCCATAATTTATAACTTAATAAATGAAGCAACAGACATCTTTATATGCTTTGTTATTGCGTTAATTTATCCGCGTCCTTAGGCTATAGTACGGATATATGATTGCATTAATATACAGATTATTCCAAAGGAATTCTTTAAATATGGGTGATATTTTTAGAGATTTTTTGCTCGTAACAAACAAAAACATACGTTTTTACTATCATAAGACAACTTTCATTTATCTTCTTATACATACACAGGTTGTGTACCTGTATACACACATATATACATAGTTAACATTATTTCTTTAACTAAAATAATCGCCTAATATTCACATCCGTTAGTGTCCTCTTTGGTGCAAAAAAATAACCACATTAAAAAAATATTGTTTATAATTCTCTTTTTGTATCTCTATCCAACATCTAAGTCCTATATTCCGTGAGTAGATATTTAGTTTCGGTAATATAGAAACGTATTTTTAATACTATATACAGTCCAACCAAATCAGTGTCTCATCAATTTCAACTAATAACAATAATAAACTAAAATTTTAAAAAACCTCCTACGCGGTATCACGTGCAAGTTTTCAATTATTGTCATAGAACAGCAGGCACGAGTGAAGCACTTTATCGAGTAATCCTACGCCAATAATGTCTCTAACATCATTTTAGAACAGATTTGCTACTCTTACACTCCTGGACTGATAATAACCAAACACAGCTAAGAACCACCGCAAGAAATCTGGCTTCCAAATGAAAAAAAAAACGCATTGAAATCGGTCCATCCGTTTGAGAGCTACGAAGCCCCACACGCCACTTCGGTCGTTTCTCGCATGCAATTTCTGCCAGCCGTCTTGCGCTGATCATCACTCCAACTGGCCGGTTGACGTCTCACACTATGTTACGAGGTTTAAGTGATAGTAACTAAATGTATTTTTCAACATGCATTTGAAATTCTATTACCGTCAGTCTGCCTGTATCCAAGGTGAGCTCTGTAACCGCCACTCGTAGTTAAATTTCGTGAAGAATTTCATAATTAAATTCACAATTAAGATCTTGCCTTATCCATTTCCTTTAAAATGCAATGCCTGGATATATAATTAAAGACAATGTAATTATTGTCAAGTACTTTTCTTGGACAATAACTTTTCAAAAGACTTTGAATGTCGAGTAGTTTAATAACTTCATTAAAGAAGTTTCTTGATTTGTCAAACTAATTGGATGAGCTTATTACGTTAGTCATCTTATTGGCAATTTATATTTTCGTAAAATTCTATCATTTTTTAAATTCACACTTTTAAATTTGATCTCACAAATGACAATGTAAATACATCATGCTAACACATTGATTGTTTGTGCTAAATACGTTAAAAAACCACGAGGTTGTTGAAATTCAATCTGATTGGCTTTCTTTTGTAGTGTATGAAATATCTGTAACTATCTTTCATCATCACATTTTCTTACAAACTAACATAAAACTATGTTAAGGCAGTAACACACCCATATGCAGGTTATATATGTGTGAGTTACTGCGTACTGAGTATATTATATATCCCTTTGTATTATAAAAAAATACGTTTGTCAGTTTATTTTGTCGGGCCTAACCGCGTAGAAATAGCTAAAATAAATCATTGTAGTACCAACTATTCTCGGGCTTTGTATAACAACGCTGATGTTGGCCTCAATAGACAAATACAATAGACGTAGTGGAATGGACTGAAAGTTTGTGTATGTTATTTTTCGTTAAAAAATCAATAAAGTAAAAAGAACAGAATAAAAGTAAAAGTTCATTTTACAAAAAAATAAGACAAAGTTTCCAAGTAAACACTTTTACGATTCCAAACACAGTAAAACCTTATTGTAATTATTTCAAAAAATAAATTATACTATAAACATTACGTATAGTGATGTATTAGGCATGCAGATTTAAGGATTATTACTGATTCTGTGGATGTCGGAAAAGCCGTCTAAGGAGACAAACTACACAAGACAACAGCACCTTAAAGACAAGGAAAACTGGAAAGGAACCGTTTATCAACCCGTCGGGATAGCGTGCTGTATAACACAAAAAAATTCTATCTAAGGAGAAGCGTATCACCTACATACCTACCTTGCAGTGGACTATTTTAGATTGTGATTATGATGATGATGAAAATTTGATTGCAGTATTAGGTCAAAGTTTATGGAAACACTATAAAAGTACACCTTCTCTCGATCGAGTTATGTAGGTTAGTGGCATTCCTTCATCGAATGAGTATTCAGCACATGACCTTTACAAATCGCAGTTAAAAATCATCTTACACACAAAAAAAACGAATCATAATCGGTCCATTTGGTAAAAATTACAATGCCACACACATACACGTCATACTTTTAAAACTCTAGTTTTTGCATCGGGGATTAATAAGTCCCAATTAAAAGAGTTTAAAAGAATTTGTGCACTATTTTCGTGCTTCTTTTTTATTTGTTTATACTTTGGTGACCTACTTTAAATCCAATTCACCCAATTCAGCAGCTAGCAAAGCAGCAGATCATCGATATTCAACACGGTAAAACTCTCCTTGAAATTGAGCTAATATGTTGTTTGACATTTACGTGTTTTGCTATTGTTAATCCTGGCTTATGATAGTTATTCTCGTTCGAACTTAGTGAGGATTACTTCGTTAATCATCATCTTCATATCTCTAACATAACATTTTAAGCTGAGCTGTCTGCAGACCACAGCACACACTACATTTAAGGATGATTCTTCAAAACTCGAATACAGGAAATATTTATCGAAATAGATCTAGAGATAGAGATCGAATGTGTACAGGAAATTAGGTTCCTGTAGCCACTAAAATGGAGTCTACGCAGTAGAATTGTTGTTAAAGTAAGACTTTATTATAATTTTGATTTATATAAAAGTACTCACTAACCCTCGCTATTTTGTTTGCGTATCATTTCAATCATGCTCGGCTCTTATTGGTCAAGGAGCGATGTTAACTATCATATCTTAGGTATGGCAGCGATACATACATTTTTGTGAATGTCTGTTAGATGGTTTTAGAGTTTATCGTGAGCAACATCGTGACATGAGAAATATTTATAATAGATTTAATGTATTACTACTAACTATTAATGGCATTTTATTGGTCTCCATTATTTTTGTATATTTCTTGTCGTGCTATTTTGAGCTCAATATGTGATATATTTTCACCCTTAGAAGTATAAGTTATACAATGGGGTTAAAAAAATGTATTGAGATTATTGTGGAACAATATGACTTACACAAATTAGTTAACTTTAGATTGAGTAGGCATACGCTTTCGCACGCATCGTTTCGGTTCTTCTTTCCTGAGCGGTTAAAACTATTGGATTCTACTGATGCTTTCCATCAGGTGGAGCAGTTGTCAGCTAAGACATAAAAACGTAGAATTATTAAGTCTGAACCTGGCGTTAATTATACAAAATTTAATATTTTTATATAAAAAATAGCTGACCCACGCAACCTCGTTTACGTCTCTTATTGCCCGTAGTGTAATAGTTTCCCCCTGTTTTTATAACAGTTTTCATTAGTGCTCCGCTTCTATTGCTCTTAGCGTGATGATATATAAAGCCTTCCTCAATAAATGAACTATCCAACACTGAAATAATTTTTCAAATCAGACCAGCGGTTCCTGAGATTAGCGCTCTCAAACAAACAAACTCTTCAGCTTTATAATATTAGTATAGATTCACTGCTCCTTGTAATATTCTCATTAATTTTGAATAATAATATTGTGTTTATAAATCAAAAATATCATAATAGTCATCTCGAGGCCACGCTGTCCAATTCAAGTACCCAAATTATTTCTTATTTTACTTAAAATAGTTGGACGTTTTCCAGAAATATAATATGTTTGCCGAAGACAATTTCCTCATAAGATGAGATATAGTGAGGGATGGCTGCCAACTCTTTTGTTTCGTCAATATTTTATCAATACGTTAGTGGAACTAATTTTTGATAAAATTTTGAATAATGGTACAGACTTTTGTCTTCTCTTTTTCTTTTTTTATACGATATTTTTTCTCTTATCTTTATTAATGCAGACAAAAGTATATTCTACTAGCAACCTGCCCCGGCTTCGCACGGGTTCTTTACGAAAAAATAATATAGCTTATGTTACTCTGAGAAGATGTGCGGCTTAATTTTTACCGACGTCTTTAACAAATATCGTTATATTTTGGCGACAAATTATACCTATACGAAAATCTTCTTCAAGAATCATTCTATCTATTGGTAACCGCATAAAAATCCATGCAGTAGCTTTTAAGTTTACTATAAACAGACAGACAAACAGACGCGGCGGAGGACTTTGTTTTATAATATATAGTGATAAAAGTGAAAATTATTAAGTTTTTGTTCAGGATCTTTGTGTAATAGACCAGACGTGACTTATGAAAGTTCAGGTGATTCAGGTGACTGTAGGTGATTCCATCAATCCATCATTTGTCAATGTTAAGCTAATTCATCAAATCTAAACGAAAAAGTTATTGCCTTCGAACCAATTATTCATAATTAATTTATAATCCATGATCGTTAACATTAGGGATTACCTTATAAATGAACTAGAAAATTGATCATTTCTTTAAAAATATATTCTGATGATGGTGTTATTTAACTTAATCAATCTTATCACTAACTTCTTTAGTTTTTTATCATTTTCCTTTCTTTTTATTTACGTTAATTATATTTTGTATTACTTACTTCATGTCAACTAACCTCTCATGGAATAATAAAAAATGTCACTGAAAATGACAAGCTTATTTATCTTTCAATATTCTTATAATTAACTAGCTATTGCCCGCGGCTCCGCTCGCGTTTATGTCGGTTTTTTCGTGTTTTTACGCGGTCGCGGATATGTGACTGATGCAAAAATTAGATAAAAACAATCCTTGATGCGGATTATATATCATTCTAAAATTTCAGCTCGATCGGTGCAGAACTTTTTGAGTTTTTGAAGCGTACACAAACCAACATAACATTTTTATATAAATAGATATCGGTTCTTAGCTTTTCTGGATACTGGCTTATATACCAAAATATCAAGAAAGCCTTTGATTCATTATTCACACCGCAACTCATATGTTTAAACCAAGTAATCAGGTCGTCTTTTCTAATAATCGCTAGCAATCTAAAATAGAAACCGCTAATACATTGAAACGTTTAAAATTTTGAAAAGTTGCTTTATCACTGTGTAGTTCTCGCAAGCGAGGCATACTGCGGTTACTAGTCTAGACATTCTCATGTATCACGATACGCCAGCGGGCCATTAAAACCGATGATCTAACAATTATATTATGAAATTCACTTAAATCTGAGATAGTGTTGTTTGTACTAACAGTTGTTTACATTATAGGAGTAAAAAATTACATTTTCAATGATGTTTTACACTCATGTTTAAATTTTCAATGATTTTTCAAAACGAAGTAAGACATTCAAAACAAGAATACCGTAATCATAAAAATCTAGCAATCAATAGTCACATAATATTGTATAAAAGTAGAATATCCTATTAAGTTAAATATACCTAAAGTAAATTACATTACATCTATGTTTCATCCGACTCTACATTGCCCGATAGGGTTACGGGAGAAGAACTGATACAATAAAAGGTAACATCTCTATAACGATGGTGTGCTACGGTATGGTAATAAAATTTCGAACCCCAAAACGTATTTCGAAATCTTTGTTCCAATAGTGTGACACTAGTTTTATTTATCCTTGTCCACTTTCGAAGCAATAAAACTTGGTGCACACCCTATAATTCACTGATATTGAATTAGAAAATCGTTTTTTCTAAACTGCAAGATGCTTGCAGCTTTATTCCATGAGATGATGTTTGTAATATTTTTTCTTTTATCCATTCATAGATAGAATTTATCTACTCTATGTCTCCTGCATTATTATTGATTTATTTAAGGTCCTCACAACGAGGAATACACAAAAACAAAACAGAATATAATAATCAACAAAATAACAAGTTACGTGCTTTCTCACTTATAGGAGACCACATCATGCACAAGAAAGTTAACATAAATGTAAAAATAGTACAAATTCCAAAAAATGTATAAATAATAAAAGTGTGAATAGAGTACATAATGGAAATAATGTTACTAGCTGATCCACGCAACCTCGTTTGCGTCTTATATTGCCCGTAGCTTGGAAATTTTCCCCCGTTTTTTAAACATTCTTCATTGGTGCTCCGCTCCTATTATTAGTAGCGTGATGACAAATAGCCTTTCGATAAATGGACTATCCAACACCGAAAGAATTTTTCAAATCGGACCAGCGGTTCTTAAGATTAGCGCGTTCAAACAAACAAACAAACTCTTCAGCTTTATTATTAGTATAGATTATTATCCCTCATACTATATAACTCTTAAAAACAACTTTACAACCATAAAACTTTATGATTAATTATCTACTGACACCTCATTCCTTGAAATCAATTAAGTAGTTTTCACCCTTCCCGTTACCTTCGTTAATAGTCGGGTACGAAAGTTATGAATTAAAATTTTAAAAAGGTTTAAGTTTAAATGATGTACTAAAAATCAGCAATGTTAAAGTTCGATGTCACAACCACTTTACTCTTTCATACTATTACAGGTCACGTTTTATACTAAAAAGAAATACTCTTGATCAAATTTTTTAAGGGCTTTTGAGCAACAATACTTGACGATCTACAAAAAACTATGAAAGACGCGCTTTATCTGAAGACATCAATCGTCTACGCTTACGGTGTAGCGATGTCTACGATGTAGACATCGTAGACGCTGACGTCGGCCATTCATCTTGACTCTCCGTTTTACTTGGGAAATATATTATTATGTTTGATATTCAAAGAAAACGTGTGGAGAATCTCTATCGTTATCGGTATCTTTGGGTAGCGAAATAATTGTTACACGGGTAGTGTAGTTATATTTATGTTATAAAACATTGACTGCCTCAGTGGCGAAGTGGTAGTAAATGCTGTGTGCTGTGCTTGAGGTCTCGGGTTCAAATCGTGGTTCGGATCAAGTGTTTGTGTGATCTACAAATATTTGTTGGAGAGTTTGGGTGTTTTCTATATATAATATATGTGTATTTTCAAAAGAAATAGTTTATATGTATTCATATCAGTGGTCTAGTACCCATAACACAAGCTCAGCTTGGGACTAGATGGCGTTGTGTGTTAGATGTCCGAGATGTCTGAAATATTTATTTATTTTTTGAGGTAACCCTTGGAAGTTATGCATTGGTTAATCCTACTTTTTATATTTCTCTGTACCTAACACAAAAATAAACTACAAATAACATGTCGCCAGAGGTCTTCAGTGTTTTCTATTTAATTTTTGATACTTTATTATTTATTTATATGGTTTTAGTTTAATAATTTAAATCTAATCCTTGGCCAAACTCAGTCAGCAAAGTTGGAACTGGACCAACTAGTCCGAAAAGTTTTCTTGCCTGATTCAGAATAAAAAGGTTCAATATAGTAATAGCACTCAGATATATTTTTACTGTACACGTATTGATGTAACTAGTTACGTCACCAGACACTTCTAATATAGTCTCCTAGGTAATAAAATAGCCAGAAGTATTTATAGGTAGGTCAACATCGAAAGCATACCTTTACAGCATTCAGCATTCGTTTCTGCTATTTATAACAGACAAGAAACGGTGTTCGCAAATTTATCCGCCGTCGACCTACAGTTGGCGCAAAGCCATGCCAATACACGGGTCAGTGAACTTAACTAGATAAATGTTTTTTGTTTACATTAATACACCATCACAGGCAGCTTTGTAGACCTCATCGTGGAGAACTATGAGCATTTGTGTAAATAAAGTTGTAAATTTGGATCAGGTACGCTTCGAAACCTCAAAAAGTTTTACATCGATTAAGCTTAAATTTTGATACCGTAAACTACACGATTCCGGTTTTTTTTTGTTTAATTTTGAAAATTAAGGTTTTCTATAAAGATAATCGGATACAAGTAAGTATGCAACATTGACCTGTTTGGGCTGTTGCATAGACCAATCAATCCATTTGCATATAATAATAATAATATTTCGGACATCTGACGCACAACGCATTCTTATTTCAAAATGAACAGAGCTTACACTCTAAAAGTTAGATTGAAAATCCCGAAGTATTAAATTCATATTATACAAATAAACTAACTGACCCGTCTAACATTATTTTGCACTAAAAGTAAAAGAAAAAAAAATCGACGGGTTGCACTCCGGGAGTGCCGGCAGAAGTGAAAACTTGAATATTAACGTTGTGCATTTTTGATATTTTGGAATGGTTAGAGAATAATTTTGTACGAATTGTTTTCATTATCAGTATAAAAGGACTATTATTTATGTGGTGGAATACAATATTCATTTATTGCGCTATCGTACACAAACATGACAATTTATATTACATACACACACGAACATTCGCGCAAGCGCCCTGCTCAGCCTGTCCTCTCTCCATCCGTCTTACGAATTTTCGATCAGGTCACGTGACCTGACGCGAGTTTATACATTTTTACCCATTCCAAAAAAGTACACAGCGCCGCTAAAGAAGTTTTCACTTCAAAAATAGAAGTGGATCACTCTTATCATTTAGGGATACAAAAAATAGATGTTGGCTGATTCTCAGACCTACACACATACAATTTTTGTCCGTTTGTGCTGGCTAATCTCTGGAACGGTTGGACCGATTTTGAAGGCACTTTAACTGGTAAATAGCTGATGATATAAGGAGTCACTAAAACTACTTTAGTAGACTAGCATTGCTCCGTGGCGTTAGCCGCGGTTGTTTTTGTACCACGGGTGACAACTTAGCGAGGCGAGGCTTAGCTAGTTAAATATAAATTATAACAGAATACAAAAAAACATAAAATAGCTTAGCAGGCATTAAATCACTAGTGCAGTAACCAGAAAATATTACTCTAAACTATTCACGAATTTAGTCAATAAAGCAGTACAGAAACAAGAACCTTATCAGTACACCTGAACTACACGATGTATTAACGATGAAGCGATGATACCTAATACCAAATACTGCATAAAGAGAATGCAATGTAGGTCAAAGAAATTCGAAACACATGTAATAACACATGTATAACGGTTACGTCAAAAGTTATTCACCTTCCCAAAGGAGTTATAAATTTATTTCAATACATCTGGCCAAAGTCAACTCACTCACCGTATTTATTTTTCTAAGCAATATATGGCGAAAGCCACTTATACACCTCACTGAAATTCTTGCCAAATAAATGCGATTCCTACACCGCGGACTAGTCTACGTTATTCTTAAAGAATTGGTAAGTTGTTTTAGAAAATATGTGCATATACTCGAGAAAGAAGACAAAACTAGAGATTGGTAAATATAATATTATAAATAAATCAATAATAATAACAAATATTTCAGACATCTAACACACAACGTCATCTAGTCCCAAGTTAAGCAGAGAGATATGTATTTTTCTTGTAAATACATACATATTATACATAGAAAACACCCAAACTCCGAAACAAATATTTGCAGATCATACAAACATTTAGTCCGATCCGGGAATCGAACCGGACACGTTAAGCACAGCAGTCGCATTCGCTACCACTTAGATTACCAAGGCAGTCGAAGTATTAAGTACAGTAGCAGTATTATGGGACATATTTAACTTAATTTCATAGTCTATAAATACTATGGTTACTTCAACTACTTTAATAATATGTATGACTATATATTTTTTATTTTTTTTTAATTAAATCTTTATGCACAATAGTGGCAAAGGCGGACTTAATGCCGAGGGCATTTTCTGCCAGTCGACCTTAGGGTGATGCAGAGCTATAATGCACAGAAATAACTGTTATTGAAAAAAAAAAAAGAAAATATATATATACATACATTAAGTAATAGTGATACTGATTCTAATATAATAAATAAATGTTTATATACATATTTTTACAATTATACATATATAAATATACATAATATGATTTTTTTAAGGGGAGAGTATGAAATTAAGGTGGTTCTGACAGTGCGTTTAGAAAATGTTTCCGCAACATATATTTGAAAGCTTGCCGTGTTTTTGCCATTCTGATCTTAAGAGGGAGCGCGTTCCAAAGCAGGACAGACTGTATGAGGAAAGTGGAGTGAACAAAGTCAGAGCTGTGTGTGGGACAGTGAAGTAGTAGGTTGTTTGAAGACCTGAGGTTCTTAGCGTGGTTTGCACCTAAATATTGTAGTTGTGTGGTTAAGTAGGAAGGAGAATTTGGAGAGAACTGTATAGAGTAGAGGGTAGTCAATACACGTATCTGTCTGCGCGTGCGAATAGGAAACCGAAAAATGGTGCGATACTGAGATACGTGATCATATTTGCGTAAATTGAAAACGAATCGAATGCAATTGATGAGAAGACTGTCAAGCTTATTGAGCAGATCTGCATTCAGGTCAAAGTAATACATATCACCATAGTCAATTATTGGGAATATTAGGGTCTGAACAAGCATTCCCTTAGTTTTTGATGGAAGTAAGTTCTTCAGTCTGTGGAGGACCCGCAACGAGCCTGTGACTTTCTGACACACGAATGCAACTTGTTTTTTCCAGCTGAGAGTCGTGTCAATGTACAATCCGAGGTCCTTCACACTTTCACAATATGTAATAACCATGCCATTGTACGTAATTGGTAGAAGTAAAGCAAGGTTGAGCTGGCTGATATTACGATTGCTACCAATGATTATAGCCTGACATTTGTTTGGATTAACTGCTACACCAAACATATCGGACCAGTGTTTAATAGCTGCCAGGTCACTATTTACAATAGAAATCGCGGATGATACATTGCACAACTCTGTTTGATAGTATAACTGCAAGTCATCAGCGTATAGATGATAGGAACACTGAAGTTTTAGGGTAATAAAGTTAATGAAAATGGAAAATAGGAGAGGTGAGAGAATACCGCCTTGAGGGACGCCAGCAGCAAGACCACACCAATCAGAGGAAGAATCCTCCACACTAACTGATTGCTGACGATCCCGAAGGTAAGATATATACTACTATAATAATACACATTCTAACAATTTCATTTATAATTTACATATTAATAGGTGAATTTATTTATTTAAATAGAGAAAGAGTACAGAAAGTTAAAAAAAACTATAAATTATAGCAGAATGTCTACCAACGAGTGACCACTAGCAATATACAATAAACAAAACTGTTTTATTCATCTATACTAATATTATAAATTGAAGAGTTTTTTTGTTTGAACACACTAATCTCAGGAAACGCTGATTCGATTTGAAAAATTTTTTCAGTGTTGGACGGCCCATTTATCGAGGAAGGCTAAAGGCTATACATTATCTACCCAATGGTAATAGGAGCGGAACACCAATGAAGAATGTTTCAAAAACGGTGAAAAATTTTCAGGCTACGTGCAATAGAAGACGCAAACGAGATTGCGTGGGTCAGCTAGTATCAATATATTTCTGTAAATTAATACCATATAATATCATTCGTAAATGGAACAAACAAGGAAATAAATAGAAAACTTATTGTTTTTGAGACACCCAAAGCGTAATAGAGACAATGGGGCAAAGATATGAATGAAAGTAAGAAAACAAGTATGAAACTGGTAAATTATGTAATAATATTAAGGTATGGATATAATCTTTGTACAGGTTTATGGCTTTAAGATAAGCATGATTCAAAGTTATAATGTCTTAAGGCTTTTGTTTTCGAATACATATACAACTTATTAACTTTAACTTTCCCTGGAACGTTCGGTCGATTTTGTAAGTTTTAATAGCGTCTATTTATGGTTTAATGAAGGAAACGAAAATTTATGTACATTTTTTTATTGTGGTTATTAATATAACAAGTTGATAAGAATTTTGATCGTTTTTGTCTAATTTACCTCCTTTCTGGAGGTGGAGGAGAGGTGCTTATGTTCAGCAGTGGACTGCTCAAAGCTCAAAGAGATACAGTTTATGACCGCTCCAAATGTCCAGTGAATATCTTCATACTTTATGTTATAAATGCGAAAGTATCTCTCTGATTTCAATGAAATTTAGCGTACTAAATTAAAATACTTTGATTCTTGACATAGGCTACTCTTTGATACGATAACCAACAAACACACGGGCAGAGTAGCGCGCAAAAGCTAGTTCATTATAAACTAGTAGTCGCCCAGTGTTAGAAATTCGACCATAATTCATATGTTTTTGTTTTTTTTTGGTTTTTGCTCTCTTCTTTCATATAAAATTTAACTGTGCCAAATTTCATTCTCCTCCGTTTGTACAATAGTCTTAAAAAGAAGTATTAAAAGTATTAAAATTATACAATTTTAGCTTCATGTATCCGTAGCTCTCGTCTCATATATATACTTCAACTATGACAGATTTTCAGTTTTTTTCAATATCACTCATGGTCTGTTTAATAAATTTATAAATACAAAACATTGTATTTATTCACAAAATATTCTCGAATTCAAGTTTATGTCTAATAAATTAATTAGTATGATCAGAATTAAAAATACAAGTATTTTGCATTAGAAAGTTTCTGTTACATATACCGTAAATGTTTATATTTAATGGCCCCTTTTATTTAAGAGCTATCGCCAGTATAACATACTTAATCTAATTTATTAATTTATCCTTGATGTCTAAGGATATAAAACATCTTGCTACTCTAATGAAATTACGTAAGCGTGATACATATTCGGGCGTCACGATCTTATAGGTACTACTTTATTTTTATTACCTTTTTTTACTGCCTGTCAGTAGGGGTTAATGGGGCTATTAAACATTCAGCACATTAATAGTGACAATTAAACGGATAAGTGGTCAATCTAAACACAAGGGCAACCGTTTCAGAGTTGTCTTTAAGGTCCTATTCTACAAGACTAACAATTCTCATCCTACTAATATAAACGCGAAAGTTTTTGAGTTTATAAGTGAATAGGATGTTTGTTGCTCTTTTACCCCAAAACTATTGAACGGATTTTGATGAAACTTTACAATAATATAGAAGAAAGTAAATTTACAAATATTTTAAACGCAAAACGGTTGGTAGACTTCCTGATTTCAACAAGTTAACAAACAATATCCAGACTAAGTAAATAACCTTACTTAAAAAAGCTTACATTACTATAGAATATCTACAGAACCATTTTCTAAGTATATACATATATAACGGTTCCATTACCGGTTTGAATAAATTCGAATAGTAAAATAAAGTATGAAATTCTCTGGAAGAGGAAGGCAATTACTTCCCAGGGATTTCTTAGAGCATTCTCAGCTAAACGGAAAATAGGAACATTGAAGTCTGTTTGGGTAGATGAGAAAAAATATCAAATCTTGTTTCGCGGGGTAGTAATCACTTTGTTAGGGATCATTGTCGAAAAGATCTCAAGAGAGCCATTGAAATCCGAGAGTTTGTACAATTGGATATTGTGTTACATTTACTTGCTTGCTATTTTTGGGTTTTTTCTCTTTTACTTTTATCCCGTAATTCAGATAAAGCGGCGAAGATATCAGAGTACATAATGGTAAGTGAACGTTGATATGTTTATGAATAACTACGAACTACGGCTCGAATCCAAGTTTTTTTTTTGTGATAAGAAGAATATTTATTAAGGAAGGTTACCGCAACTCACTGCAACTGCAACACTACGTTATGAACGTATAAATGTATCAAAATCTTACCTGTTTACACCTGGCTGCGAAGAGGTGCGGCCAAGTGCGCAAGGGCAACCATGATTTTTCAGTGTTTATATATAGGTATTGCCGTGAAGTGGACGATATTTTATTTAAAAAACAAATGAATGAATTTTTTTCCCATCATCAATTAGCAATAATTTAATTAAAAGTATTAGCGGCGACATTTTGCGATTTGCGATTTTGCGATTTTGCGATGCCGGGTGCCTGCTTTCAAAAAAAAAACTTCGTCTGCGTCATATATAAACGTAGCGTGAAAATTTCCCCCGTTTTTGAAACATTCTTCATTGGTGGTCCACTCCTATTAATAGTAGCTTGAAAATATATAGCCTGTAGCCTTTCTCGATAAATGGACTATCCAAAACTGAAAGAACTTTACAAATCGGACCAGCAGTTGCTGAGATTAGCGCGTTCAAACAAACAAACTCTTCAGCTTTATTATTAGTATAGATTTGGAAATGTTTTATTATATTGTGTATTTACTAACTCAAATGAAGTTTACCGCTTCACAGACCTTAAACTCACAACAAGATTATTCAGCTTACTCAAGTAATAAATTGGCGCACTAATAACCGTCCACCACAAACGGTTACATCCAACTCTATCACAGGCCGGGGAGTTGTTTAGAAAGACAAACACGACTTTAAACAAAGTTACGAACTGTTAAGTTTCTAAGGGAATGTAGCTTGTAAATATTTGTTAAAGTTCTGACGACGGAGCTAATCTAACTACTGGCTACTTACTGCATAAGAGACTTATGGAAAACAATAGATTTAAGGGGCACAAACTTGTATGAGTACACATACCGTCTAAGTATATGAATCATTATTTTTTCATAAATTTGTAATAAGTCCTATTCTTTTGTATTTTTATATGAAAGTAATACAGCGCATTGATCGCGTAGTGGTTTGAGGGGTTGCCACACCGTTTACTACTGCGCCGAGTGTTGTGGGTTCGAAGCTCAAACCCTACAGGGGGCAGCACTTTGTGTGATTCACAAATTTTAATTCTAAATCTTCATTTTAATTCTTGATGTCCATTTCATGTACGTTTGCAAATTTAATTTTAAAAATTGTTATGTTTACTGTATGTATATATAAATATAAATGACTGTTCGTTTGTCTCACTAAAACTCGAGAATGGTTTAACCGATTTGGCTAATTTTGATCTTGAATTATTTATGGCAATTCAGAGAAGGTAGCAGAAAATACTATTTTTGAGAGACACTAGTGCAGCTAGTTACTATATAACAAAGTAAGATAAAAATTCAGCACCGGCAAATGAAATTTATTTAATAAAATATTTACTTATTTCAACAAGTTATTTAGGATGCAAAAATAATAAAAGAAATTAATAAAATAAAAATAAAATTTAATAAATAGTCGTTTACTATACAGCAAGTAGCTCTCTCAGATGAGTAGAATTCATTAAAACGGTTAGACTACACGGTGTACCAAAAACAATGTATGTATATACACGTTCGAAGAACATAATCGGTTAAAAAAATAACATAACTATTAATCGTACCATACTGACTTTCGTTTTATTTATGCTTAAAACCGAGAAATTAACACGTAACCACACAAATGAACATTTTAAAGGCGTTTGAAATCAGAAAAACGTAAGTATCTTGTTCGTATCAGCGTCATACGGTTTAGTGAAATATATCGCCTCGTTTACTACTTACGTCTACCATCCATTACATTTAGTTTGGCTTAACTTAACACTTCGATAAGCAAATTTGAATCCTTTGAATTAACATCATCGTCTTCTTTAATTTAATGTTTTCAATTACAAAAGATTTCATGGATAATTTTTAATGTACTTACCTATGGACAGAACTCTGTATATGTGTAAAACATTGCTTATTAAAGTATCGAATTGACACCTCGTTTATTTAGGGTTTGAACGATCTCTTATGAAGGGTCAACGGGTCGATAATAGTTCGACACTTTAAAAGGTATTGTATATAGATAAGATAGCTACCTTAAATCCAAATATAAACATATATAGGCTTTATATATAGACTTATACCTTATAAACTGAAAATAGGTTGTTAGTGGGTTTTAAAACAAGATAAATAAAAATAACAAACGCACTTCTCTGAAGATTCAAACGGTAACTGTAATTTGACCCAACTTACAATATAATCTTAAGAAATATATATAGGGAAATTGGAGTTTTATCAGACAAGATACAAACTAGCTTCGACTTAGTTGGGAAAAAAGTACTATTTGTGTCTGATATCAGTGAGGCAGCTCGTTTTAATTGAATAAATGATTTGAATTTAAATTTGCACCCAGACCTCTTCTATATTTTTTTTATATATGTCCCTGCCAAAATGACTATTACTCTACATAAGCAGAATCAAAAAGTGGTGATCACCATACTCATAGCGAATGAAACAATGCAGCATGGTAACCCACACTATAGCGGCCTAGTGATGCTTATACATCATTGGGTCTCCGGTCTCGCACTCACCAACGAAACACAGAAGCATGAATGCTGCGGTGTTTGTGACGTCACTTCGTCAGGTACAGGCGTCATTCGCCTCGTGCTCCGAGCGAATTGTCAACAACCCCGCGTATAGAACGCTAAACGACCGCGGCTGGCGCGATAGCAAATATTAAAACCACGTGCACATCGGCGCCTTCGGATCCCGCAGGGTACACTGCCGTCCTCGGCCCCCGGTCTGCCACCAGCGGCAAGCCCCGGTGGGCCGGTTCAGTGGGTACTTTGTGCCGAAGAGTGCTGGTCGTGCAGCGCATACGAATTTAGCACATCATAAATATTATGATAATATATTAAAAGTGAAAGAAAGGCGTAATTAATTATGCCTCCTCCGTGCCACAGTAACAACCCACCCGCACGCCGGGCGACTCGCCCACAACATCAAAACTCTGGAGTTGCTAAGCGTGTCTATGTCCGCTCCCGAGGCGCAGCGTTGTCCGCGCTGAGCCGTGTAGTGGCCGCAGACCAAGCTTCCCTAGCACGCGGCCCCAAGCAGCTATCACGGTCCCCGCTCGCTGGACCAAGTGCCCGGACGAACACGCCACCGCCTGCTGCTTTGACGCCGACGCCGGGAGCGGGGGAGGAATTTTTTCCCCCCTCTACGATGTCGCAACCAAGCACACCACCTGCACCCGGCCTGTTGTCCGTTAACCCAGGCGACCTAGCGCCTGCTATGACGACCGCTGAAACTGCAGACGCAACTGCCCCTGCAACCGCAACTGATGCCACACCACCTGCATATGCCTGTGCAGAGGTGAAACGACCGCTGCCGCAAAGGCCCAAGAAGGCTGCAGCTCCAGCACCACGCCTTCCCGGTCCACAGACTACAGTAGCCCCCGATCGCTTCCCATCCCCACCACAAATGGAGGAAAGGCGAGCACTATTCACGACGCCGCCCTTTAACCATCCAGGGACTAAAAGATGGTCACCTATGGAAGTCGTGGGGCCCACCTACGCCACTATTGCGAGTCCGTCCACCACCACAGGTGTCGCCGGCCCAGTTGCTGCCTCCGCTGTTGCTGTCCACCTTGTGGCACCTGCTGCGGCTCCTACGCCGGCTCTCGCTGCAGCCACTACTACTGCTGCTGCTGCCCCTGCCACCACTCTCGATACTGACGCTGCCGCTATCCTCACTACTGACAAGAAACAGTCAACTACCCGCTACCCACCCCTAGTGGTTGAAATGCTCCCGAATTGGCCGACACATTTCCGGGAACTCAAAAATTTACTTGGGCACTCGCCAAACGGTCGCCCATTCGGGAAGGGAGTTCGTTTTATCCCAAAGTCGGAGCAAGAGTACCGTATCATCCAACGGTACCTTTACGCGCTGGAGACGAAGGAGAAAATCTCCTGGTTCTCTTACTCCCTTCCTGCAGAACGCAGTCTCAAGGTGGCCATTCGAGGCCTCCCAGTAAATACTCCGCCAGAAGAGATCGAAGCAGAACTCACCGAACTAGGATTTACACCCGAGTTCGTACGTCCCATCCGAGCCCGACAGGGCCGTCCTGGCTGTCTATTTTTCGCGCAGCTGGCGCGCACCGCAAACGTCACACCGGGCATCTACGAAGTAAACGAACTTTTATGCATGCCCGGTGTACACATAGAAGCATGGCGCGGCAATAAGGGACCCGCGCAATGTCACAGGTGCCAACAGTTTCGACATTCGTCCCATAACTGCCATAGGCCAATCTCCTGTGTGCGCTGTGGCGGAGCTCACATCGCTCGAGACTGCACACGCCCTCTGGAGGAGCCGCCTACATGTGCGAACTGCGGAGGTTCGCACACTGCTAATAGTTCCGCCTGTCCTGTATTTAAACGGGAAATCCGAAATCGGAAGGCTGGAACTATTGCACGCACATCAGCAGCCACACTACACCCTGCAGAGAAGCTCTCCACCGTCGAGGACGGCAACGCTCCCGCCTCGCTCATGGCAGCAGCCAACCCACCGCAAGAGCGCACACGACGTAGGAGACGACCCAAGAAAAACGGAAAGATGCAAGCCGAGCAGGCAGACGCGCCTTCCAATAATGTCCAGGAGGTCACCGTGGTCGCTGCCCCAGAAAAGGGGACGAAGGCGAAGCGGACTGTCCAACCGAAACCGGCCCCAAAGCCGGTTACGGTAGACCTGGACCCTAAGCTCACCAGCGTTATCGGCACTTTACAAAAGGTGCTGGTAGCGCTACTGGAGAAGCGGGACCCCGTCCCACTGATCCTCAATTGCCTTGCAGAACTATGCAAATCTGGAGGCGCGTAGACTGCAAATATTATTCTGGAACGCTGACGGGATGTCACCAGAGAAGACCAGGCTACTGAAACAGCTGCTGGCAAAGCGGCAAGTTGACATAGCCCTACTCAACGAGACCCACCTCAGACCGATAGACAAATTCAAAATGGGAGGATATCATGTCTACCGGGAGGACCAACGCTCGCCGAGAGGGACTGCTTATAGGGGATTAGCAGTCTTGGTCAAGCGGAGAGTCATCCACCAAGCGCTACCAGTACCAGTGTTGCAATCTGCGTACGCCCTGGGTGTAGAGGTCTGCATCGGAAGCCAGCCCACCCGTGTATTCGCGTTCTACAGGCCACCGGGACAGCGTCTTGCAGTATCTGATATCCACATCCTGCTGGACTCGCCACTGCCCACCGTAATCGCCGGTGACTTCAATGCGAAACACACGGCATGGAACTCAAACACCATTTGCCCGGAAGGCCGCCGCCTCCTAGATGATGCAGACCGGAACGCGTACCAGGTACAAGGACCAGAGGTTCCGACGCACTACCCGTATTGCGCGGCCCATACACCAGACGTCATAGATTTAGCCATCACCCGCGACATAAACGCGGCTGTGTATCTTGACGTCCTGGACGACCATCTCATCTCAGACCACCAACCGGTGTGCTTGACTCTAGATGACATCCCGCAAACGTTCCAGCTACCCCCCCGATCACGCCAAGACTGGCGGGTCTTTGCCGAGCATATGGCAAAGCTCTCGCCCTCCTTTCCAATTGAGACAGCTGAAGACGTCGAAGAGCTTACGACGGATCTCAGCGCGGCCCTACAGACCGCACTTCAAGAGTCAAAGCTTGAAGTCGCTGCCGCAAGGAAGCCCTTTCAGCTCCCCGCCCGCATCCTGGTGATGATCGAGAGGAAGAGGAAACTGCGCCGGCAGTGGCAGAACACCCGATGTCCGACCATGAAGTCCCAGCTCAATGCTCTGGCTGCGAAGATCTCTGCCGCGTTGGCAACAAGCGCGACGGAGTCGTGGCAACGCACCATCGAGCGAGCCAGTGAGGACTGGTCGGGCATACATCGCCTATGCCGACAACTTTCTGGGAAACCTGCTCCGATTAGGCCCTTGGTGGCTGGTGACGGAACCCCACGTTACCGTGCCAAGGACCGAGCGGAGATTTTCGCCGACTTCCTGGAAGCGCAGTTCCGCCCGAACCCTGCCTGTAACGTGCAGCACGTAGCAGATGTTGAGAGGAAGCTCCAGCAATACTTTGAACAGCCGATAGCCCCGACCGAGGACCCCATCGTCCTCTCCCCTGGCCAAATTCAGCGGATGATTCGCCGAATGCCTCTCCGGAAAGCGCCTGGACCCGACCAGGTGACCTATGAAGCCTTGCGGCACCTACCCCCGCGTGCAATAGCGACGCTGACGCGTCTTTACAATGGCATCCTCCGCACCGGGCACTTTCCCATCACATGGCGACTTGGCAGAGTCATCATGCTGCCCAAACCGGGGAAGAACATTCTCCAACCGGGAAGCTATCGCCCTATCACACTCCTCTCGACGACGTCGAAGTTGTTCGAAAAACTGCTGCTGCTGCACATGACGCCACACCTTCAGCCACGCGACGAACAGTTCGGCTTTCGTGCCGAACACTCCACGACACACCAGCTCGCGAGGGTTCTGCATGACATCGCGGTTGCGCGCAACAAGCGCGAGCGGATCGTCGCAGTCTTCCTTGATATGGAGAAAGCGTTCGACCGCGTCTGGCACGCCGGCCTGCTGTACAAGCTGTCCACATCTACTACTCCTCGTCGAGTAGTGAAGATTGTGGCCACCTTTCTGCAAGACAGGCGCTTTCAAGTGGCGGTTGAAAGCGCCTTGTCCACAGAGCGACTCATCTATGCCGGTGTGCCACAGGGAAGCTGCCTATCTCCAGTGTGCTACTCCTGGTACACAGACGACATCCCCGTCACTGAAGACGTGCAACTTGCTTTGTACGCCGACGACGCAGCCTACATCACGACGTCAAAAGATGGAGCCCACGCTGTCACCAACATGCAGCGCACCCTAGACGCACTTCCCAGCTGGCTGAAGGACTGGAGACTGACGGTCAACGTGGCGAAGACCCAGGCGATATCTATAGGGACTAAGATACCACCACAGCTGAAGCTCATGGGGCAGAATGTCGAGTGGTCCGCGACGGTGAAATACCTCGGCGTGACTATCGACCGCACCTTGTCCATGAAGCCTCATGTTAACAATGTAGTTGCCCAGGTTCGTGCCGCACGTTCCCTTCTGCGGCCCGTACTAACGTCCCGATTGCCGCTCCGCGCAAAGCTCGGTGTGTACAAAGCCTACATCCGCACTCGACTCACCTATGGTTCCCCGGCCTGGTTCGCCCTCGTCTCTGAAACGAACCGCCGCCGGCTCCGTGCGCAGCAGTCGCTCGCACTACGCACCCTTTCAAACGCCCCCCGCTTTGTACGGAACAGGACGATCTCCAGGGATCTCCGTATGGAGAGCCTGGATGAGTTTGTGGAACGCCTGAGCACCAAACTATTTGTGCGTGCTGACGGATCGCAAGTCCGCCACCTGCGGGAGCTCGCGCCCTACCATCGGCGTCCGCCAGACAGATATGGTCTGCCACGAGATTTAATCTCCGTGGCAACCCACCCCGAACCGTCGTCAATACCCACCGGACCATCCTCTACCTCCGACCTAGTGCCGGCTGACGGGCGCTCCTTTGGGCTCACACCCCTAGGAGCTCGACCTCGCTAAGCACGGGTCGGACGGGTTGGCAAGTCCCCTTGAACTACCAAAAGGCCCACCAGGGCCCAACCCAGTGACCCGCCTGTAGTCGCAGGCGGCGTGGAGCACCACTTAAACAAGCCATGGCCTGGACAAGTTACCCCGAGACCCTAGCTGGGGTCTACGAGAAGAACCACGGAGATGAATGCTGCCATTTTACGTTGATCTTCTGTACGAGGTTAGTATCACCCCGGTCGAGCCGGCCCGTTGGTGCTGAAATCAGCGTGGCTCTACTACCTGTAATTTCTCAGTACAAAATATTTGGTAGTAAGCTCTTACAATAATTTTATAACTGATGCTCTACAAAATGCAAATTCAGATTTAAATTTCAAATCAAGCGTTAGAATTTATAATGAGTATGAACTCTAATTTCTCTTGTTCTCTTTTGGGATTTAAAACCAATAACGGTGATAACGATTTAACGTTCAGGGTTGTCACAACATGACAAATTTGTTGCTCACGATAAACTTCAAAACGATTTACACGTTTTCCGAGCCGAACATCATTGAAAAGAGACACAGACGAAATGCATAGGTCTGGTAATAGCGCTAAAACCAGAATTGTGTGTATTTTCAATTAACCTTATGTCTGGCTTTAGCTAGGCTATTATTATTATTCCTTCGCGTCCTTCAAATATTTTACCATTTTGTGTTTAAAGAATTGAAGTTTTATCCTGATGCTGAGAGAGAGAAATGAATAAAATAAATAAAATATAGATATAAATAAACTAAGTAATAAATAAATAAAGTAAGTAATAATAAACTCTGTTAAACGTCAGTGTTAAGTGACAACCCTGCGTAAGGAGATCGCTTCGATGTACCTTCACAATGAAAGACGCCGTTCATCAGATTGATAGCGGACTTAATTAACGAACCTTGTTCCGGGACGTAAAGGAACAAAAGGCTTCTTGTTTTACTCAAAGAGTAGAATAAAAGTCTATTATTTATAAAGCGTATCATACCAAGATATTATGCATGAAATGACCACGCTTTTTGGCGGCTTAATTCTATTTTTTTTGTTTTCATATTTGTATAATATGAAGTGTTCCACTTAACGTATCGGCGCGGCGGGCAGTCCGACATTATACGCTCTACAGGAAGCACGCTAGTTTTATTCATATCCCCAAGGGACATTACAGTGGCGACGAGGATTCAAAATTTGCGTTTCGTGTGCATTAAATAGTTATAGTAAACATGCCGATCGGTAAAATTACGGAGTTTGACACCCATAAGGATGATTGGAAGTTATACATCGAGCGTTTAGAACAATATTTTTTAGTAAACGAAGTGAAAAGTGAACTATATGTACCGACATTAATTACACTTATGGGTGCGGAAAGTTATGAACTATTGGTAAGTTTGTGTACGCCAGACAAACCAAGCTCTAAAACTTTTATACAAATAGTGGACATTATGACGAAACATCTACAACCTAAACCTAGCGAGCTTGCCGAGAGGTACAAGTTTAGAAAGAGGACTCAACAAAGTGGCGAATCGATAGCCGAGTATATGGCGGTTCTAAAAAGGATGTCGAAGACATGCGAATTCGGGGCGTGGCTCGAAGAAAGTCTACGCGATCAATTGGTTTGTGGAATTAGCTGTGAGACGATTCGCCAGCGTCTATTTGCGGAATCCAAACTTGAGTTTGCGAAAGCGTACAGTTTAGCGATTAGTTTAGAATCGGCTGAAAAAGATGCGGCGGCGGTTATGCAAGGACAGGCGTCAGAATTTAGGGCAACAGCTGACTGTCAGGTCATAGACGGCATAAGAGGGCAGAGGAAGAGCTCAACACGAGGTACTATGGAATACCGAGGGCGTGGAACAGACGAGAAAGTAAGTTCTACGACGTATGCGAGGGGATCGGCGCGGGAGGACGGGCCGCGGGGTGCTCAAGTGCCCCGTGGGACGCGGACCATATCAACACAAAAAGCTCCGATGACGGCGCAGGCGGCGCGTCAAAGCATATTGTGTCAAGTGTGCGGCGGGTCCCATGAAACCGACACTTGTCGATTCAAGCGGTATGTATGCCGTGCGTGCAACAAAATAGGCCATTTGAGACGCATGTGTCCGAATTTGTAGAACCAGCACTACGCCGCAGCAAAATCGACCGTAAGGGATTTTAGTAACAGTGACAGTGACAATAGCGAGGAGGTAATTGACTTTGATTTAAACCAATTATCATTAAACCAGTGCAAACCGTTCATGATTTGTTTACGCGTTAATAACAAATTATTAAATATGGAATGTGACACTGGTAGTGCGGTGTCATGCGTTAGTTATAAAATGTATAAAGAAATGTTTAAAGATTTGCCCATAAAAAAATGTAACATTGTTTTAAGATATTATACAGGCGAATTAGTGTACCCTATCGGCGTAATAACGCCGGCAGTCGTGTATAATCATAAAATTAAAGACTTAGAATTATATATTATTGATAAGGGAAAAACGGCTTTACTTGGTAGACAATGGATGTTAGAACTATGTATTCAGTTACCAACAGTTAAATTAGCGTCAGTAAATAAACTGTCAGACGAGAAATTTGATTTAGATAAATTCAGTTCCAGATATTATAACGTGTTTGCGGATGGTCTCGGCGGCTTTACGGGCCCGCCGGTGAGCATCCACCTACGAGAGGGAGCGCGGCCCGTGTTCAAGCGCGCGCGCCCACTGGCGTACGCGCTGCGCGAGCCGGTGGAGCGCGCGCTGCAGCAACACGTGCTCACTCCTGTCGAACGTTCAGATTGGGCGACGCCGATTGTACCCGTCGTCAAGAAGGATGGTAACATACGAATCTGTGCTGATTATAAATTGACCTTAAATAAAGTTTTGGAGGTTGATCGTTATCCTCTACCACGGGTGGAAGACTTACTGGTCCGATTACATGGAGGCAAAAGGTTTAGTAAAATTGACCTGTCACAGGCTTATTCTCAATTTTTTTTAGATGATTCAAAAAAGTATACGGTTATTAACACTCACAAAGGTCTGTTTCGATATAATCGTCTGGTTTATGGACTGTCATCGAGTCCGGGGATTTTTCAGCGTCGTTTAGAAGAATTGTTCGCCGATTTACCTCAAGTGGGGGTGTTCTTAGATGACGTAATTATAACAGGATTTTCGTATGGGGATCATTTAGAAAATTTACATAAGGTTTTTCAACGTTTGGAAAAGTCGGGTCTTAAAATTAAAAAAGATAAATGTCAATTTTTTGCAAAATCCATTACCTATCTAGGGTACGTTATAAGTGAAGAGGGTGTACATACTTGTCCCGATAAGGTGAAAGCTATAGCGAATACGCCCGCACCAAGAAATATAACGGAACTCCGATCATTTATAGGAATGATTATGTACTATTCTAAGTTTATTAAAAATTTAAGCACGATGGTAGCGCCGTTGTATGAATTGTTGAAACCGGGGTCAAAATATGTGTGGAGTGTTAAATGTAAAATTGCATTCGAAAAGGTTAAAACTACGTTAACGAGTAGTGAAGTTCTAATGCACTATTCTGCTGATTTACCTCTGATACTGACGGCGGACGCCAGTAGTGTAGGGGTGGGGGTGGTATTATCGCAGCTGACGACAGCCGGTGAGCGTCCCGTAGCATATGCGTCGCGTTCTCTCACTTCTGCTGAACGCAACTACGCGCAGATTGATAGGGAGGCTTTAGCGATAGTGTATGGAATACGAAAATATCACCAATACTTGTATGGCCGAAAATTTATCCTAAGAACAGATCATAAGCCCTTAACATACATATTTGGTGACAAAGTCGGTATACCTATTATGTCTGCATCCCGTTTGCAACGATGGGCCGTTCTTTTATCGGGGTATAATTACGATATTGAGTACGTAGCATCAAAAAACAATTGTGCCGATGCTTTATCTCGATTGCCGTCTAAAGTTCCCAACAATAAACAAGCGACAGAGGTCACCTATGTTACCTTTATAGAAAATTTCTTACCAATAACAAATTCAGAGGTTAATAAAGCTACGATAAGAGATTTAACACTAAGCAGAATTAAAGTTTATATCGAATCTGGTTGGCCAAATTTCTGTAACGAGGATTGTTTAAAACCTTTCTTTGATAGACGAAGGGAATTATATATCGAAGGCGGTTGTATTATGTGGGGCTATCGAATGATTATACCGAAATCTTTGAGAGAGATCGTTTTGAAACAATTACATTGTAGTCATATGGGTATTGTTAAAATGAAAAGTTTAGCTAGGAGTTACGTGTGGTGGCCGTGAATTGACGACGAGGTGGAGACGTTATGCCGCGGCTGCGAGACTTGCGCGCGGGAGGCGGATGCACCACCTCGTTCAACACCGCAGCATTGGCCGTATGCCCTTCAGCCGTGGACTCGGGTGCATATTGATTTCTTAGGGCCATTTAAAACTAAAATGTTCTTAATATTAGTAGACTCAACTTCTAAATGGATTGAAGTTTTTGAAATGAAACAAACGAATGCACCAGCGGTTATTAAAGAGTTGCGAGCCACTTTTGCCAGATTCGGTCTCCCGGTGGAACTAGTGTCTGATCAGGGGCCACCATTCACGAGCAAAGAATTCTGTGACTTTTTAAAAAATAATGGTATTAAGCAGTCTTTTTCACCGGCATACAACCCCTCTTCAAATGGCGCTGCAGAAAACGCAGTAAAACTATGTAAACGGGCCATTAAAAAGGCGTACACAGACAATGTTGATGTGGAGGTAGCTATTCAAACTTTTTTGTTGTTCTATAGAAATTCTATACATAATACGACCGGCGAGAGTCCTGCTATGTTACTACAAAAGCGTAAATTAAGTTCACGTCTTGACCTACTGAGAAACGACCAAGCCTTGCTAGATAGAGTACGTTCGGCACAGGACAATCAGGCACATTATGCTAGGGGTACTGAGCGTGATTTTAGGCAAGGGGATGCAGTTTGGGTAAGAAACTACGGTAACCAAAATAAGTGGGTTAAAGGACAGATAACCAGTAAAGAGGGTTCTCGTAGATATGTTGTGGAAAGTGATAACGGTCAATTTACAAAGCGCCATATAGATCAGATGCGGAACAGATTTCGTATTTCGAATGTTACCTGCCCTGATGTTGAGTCGGGTGACTCTCCGACAAAAGGGGGTGAGGATGTCGTTTCGCAAGGGGAGGAAGTGGTGAATGAGAGCAATAGTGGCTTAAACGAGCAACAGCCACATAGCAAAAGTATTATACCTAAAGAAAACCCGGTATCTGAAAGTGAAATCGCACCGGTAGAAAAAAGTAGTATGACAAACAATGAACCCACTACCTCTAGTTCACCACTTACTGGAAGCCTGCAAACGCGTCCTAAGCGTAATCGAAAACCAGTGATTAGATATGGATTTGAATATGATTAGGTTAAGTTAGAATTGAGTTAAAATTGTTTATTATTTTAGTATTAATGTGGCCTAAATTTAGTGGTGGAGGTGTAATATAATATGAAGTGTTCCACTTAACGTTCGTTCGTGTTAAATGCTTTTTAGTTTTGATACTTTAAAGTTAAACCGTATATTGTTAAAATACGTAGCACGTCGAAGAGCACGTTAAGTCTTTAATAATAATAATAACGTTTATTTCGCAAAATGTTAAATTTTTCCTTTATTTTTTATATATATATAATAAACATGTGTGTAAGTGTGTGTAAATATGTATGTGTGTGTGTGTTTGTGTATATGTCTTACGAGACAGCAGTTTCATCCCCATCACTTAGATAGTTGGCAGTCCACAACTGTGTGGTTTTCTAGAAATTTTCCGCATCGTGAAACAAAGCCTGTGGAAAAACCTGTCGCCTGCGGTATTCCTGGACCAAAATGACCTTTAAACCTCCAAGAAAAGAGCGTCCTTCTTAAAAGCAACGCACTTGTGACGCCTCTGGTCTTGCTGGTGTCCATGGGCATTGGTAATCGCTTACCATCTTTAAAAAAATGTATACAATATTATCTAGTTATATCTGAAGCGAAAACTATAAAACTATTTTTACTACTCGTAAAATTATGCAAACGCAAGAGTATTTGGTACAGTTAAAGTTTATTATGGAGAAAGCTAAAAAAACATTAAATGTATTATGTTCGAGTTTACCACCACCACTGCTTTTTAGTTTTTTTTTACTATGGTCTCTTAACGATAAGCGCAGTTAGTTTATAGTCGTATTACCATTACTTATTTTTATTGCAAAGATTCTCTTATGACTTGTTCGAGGCCTAAATTGTCTCCATCATAACTTTTTTAGGGGCTTACGTCAGACCGAAAGACTACATTCCGAACCAATTTTGTCGAATATTGCGATGATATCATAGGCTTGATTCTACAAAAGAATCAGAATAGACAACAGCTTTTGGTTGGCTCAAGTCGGTTTTTACACTAGTCAATATAGACCGCAGGGTTAGCGCCGTCACACTCACCACATTTTGAATGCAAAAGTTCTCACTTTCAGATTATTTGGTAAAGTTTTGATTAGGTAACAAATCTGGTTTTTTTACTATTACTACTGTAGTCTTTTGTAATTTTAAAAGACGCTGCATGCTGCAGCCAATCATATCCAATCATATCTTACTACATGTTACAGCTTAAATATTAACGATAAATTTTACAACTACTGATCTTGATAGTCTAACATCAACTTGTCTGTTAAATAACTACAAATTGCGGTTAACAAGTCTTGGATAGACACATATATAATAAAACTATTTGTTAAAAAGTGTAATATGATCGATAACTATCTAACATATTATCAGAAACTGATGACATTGGCCCTTAATATTTTCTTAATACTTATAATGAGTTTTGTTATAAATTAATAAAGTACTTTTGGGAGGTGTTTATTTTGTTAAAATACAGTACACAACACAGCCTTTAACAAAACACAGACCCGTAAAGAGTACTTATATTGATCGGTAAGAGAAACAAACACAGTTAATTGGTTATTTGTGTGCACAGATCTGTTTGGTTAGCTGCGTCACTAAAAGGACCGCAAACACGCACGAGCTCTATTCGAGCGTTATTGATTACAATCAGTTGGTAATCAAATATGATAGACTTTCGATTTTTAACTGTAAATTTTAAGGGATGATTATAAATAGTATGTACTATCACACTTTCATCATTTATTAATAGACGATCTAACCCGCAGTTTAAAGAATGTTATTAAATTGAATTTCCTTAACATTATTGGAACGAAGTTCCTTATCGCGCTTTGTGAAAGGGGGCTAGACGGAAAAAATTCATACGAAAAAGTTGTCACGACACTTTTTGTTGTCATGACACTTTTTGTTGTCACGACACTTTTTGCTATTTTAAATTATATTTGTTATTAGTTTATTTTTCATTGCTTGATTCACTATTTTTGTTATGGGAACGAAGTCTTAATATTTTTTTATTAAGAAAATATTGTTTTGTTATTATTTTTTAAGGAATTGGTGAAAAACATTTTTCAATTTTATATATAGCGGCATCTTTAGAATAGAAACTGAACTTACATATACGTGTTATAGTTGTCGTTGCCAGTAGTTTAATATTAATAATATAGATGTCGCTGTAAATTAATGATTTTGGAACGTTTAAAATTATATACATCAAATATAAATACAAAATATATCAATAAATAAGTTTAGCAGTGAACTGCGATAGGCTGGTAACGACAATTTTTGTTAAAGTAAGCTATTGTAAGCCGTGCGGCGTGCGCATGTTTCTCTGTCTGTCTGTCTGTCTCTCTCTCTCTCTGTCTCTATCTCTCTTATAGGAAGCAAGCCAGATATTTTCGTTTCGTCTTTCTATTTCGAACTTCGTTCCATCCGGGTGTCCCTTGACACCTCTCAAGTTTTTTTTGTTATTTTCGTAGTTTTTTTTGTCATTGTAGTCTCAATGTGTTGTTGTGTTAAAGGTGAACACTTGGTCCACGTGTTCATTACTATTTGGATACAAGTTCGTAAAATTTTCTTTAAGAAATGAATTAATTAAAATGAAAGACATGATCATATTAGGTAGCAAACTGTACAAAAAACATTTTAATATATATGTTTCTTAATATATTATTAATGTAACTTACTAAGCTCTCTGTTATTCGCTCCTCACGCTTCAATGAAGACTATTATAAAATCTTCAGGTCAATGAGTTTTAATATAAAGCTTAATAAGAAAAGATATCATGATAAAATAATTTTGACTATAAGTATTAAAAGTTTCTTAAAGTTGGCTCAAATAAGCTTTCTTTACGTCACCAAAGAATTCGTCGTCCTATCATTTTGCAATGACTTTTTCTTAAAATGTGACGGGAAGGGAGAAGGGAAACCCCCTTACAACTTCATACCTAAATCTACAAGATTTGTAATTCCCATAGATATCACAGTTTCCTGTAAAAAAAAACTTTTACACTGGGAATAGTTTTAGTGTTACGTGGGATTTCAAAAATATTCAACACGACAACATATACCAAGAACAGTCTAAAATAGTCGTAAATACTGACATCACATCAGCAACTTTCAGCAGTTCACTACTGGAATAATAGCTGGACACAACTATTTCTGAATCACGTGCATATGTGTGTGTCAGTGGTGAGACCCAAACGATGTGTATTCATAGGGTCATTAAACTTTGGGTTTTTCAGCTGTCAGCAGGATCGGTTTTCAGCTCAATAGGCTACCATAGTGGTGGTGTTTGTAACCAAACTCGTGTAACCAAACCAATTGTAACCAATTTTTTTTCTTATCGATATAAGATATATATAAGATATGTAGGGCGATAGGGTTACCAGTGCAGAAATTATAGACGTCTTTGGTACTTTTGATCGTTTATTCTGGTTTCTGTGTAGTTCATACATATATTCACAAACTTGTACTTATACATATAACCCTATGTTGGGAGTGATGAGGACTGCGGGGCTATCGCTCAACACTACCCTGCCTACGCTACGTGAGTGTCTTAAGAGGACTGCGGGGCTATCGCTCTAGAAGACCTCAATACTTAGCAGAACCTGATGACTGCGGGGCTATCGATCAGGTCAGCTATGCCTACTGGACATCAGAGTGGACTGCGGGGCTATCGCACTCTGAGTCGTCTAGCTGGCGACTGTTTGAATGGAGGCTGCGCGGCTGTTTATAAAGGCCTTGTGCGACCCCCTCCACGATGTGATGCGCGTCGATTGAGACAGATAGTCGTTGTGCGAGGGAGAAAGTATTCGGGTTCATTACGCACGTTGCTGTCTGCTACATTCTCCCCCTCTGGTGCTCTTTTTAACGTCCCGTGAGAGCACCAGCATCCTTGCGAGGTCTTCCTCTTCGACGAATTGGATTAACAGCGTTTGGCAGAACATCATCTCTTCTCTCGAACTTGGTCAAAGCAGACGTATGGTATCTGCCAATTGCTCTTTCAGGTGAATCTGGATGTGCCACCTCATATGTGGAAACTCCATGTTTCTTGAGTATAATGTAAGGACCATCTCGACGTGGAGCAAATTTTGCGGAAAATTGTTTTTCAATATTACTGATTGGATGTGTCTCAACTAAGACTAAGTCTCCAATTTTATATCCTGGATCAGGTCTTCTCCTAGTGTTTGCCTTATGTCGGTTTGATTCCAGATTATCTTCAATATTTTCTTTCGCAAGTGCCAAATCTTGAACTAATTGTTTTAAAGTTGGAGTTATTCCTTTTATAAAGTTCTCAGATTCTATGGTACAACTTAAGTCATGTGTTAAGTCATACGTGGTTCTTAATTCGCGACCAAATGTTAAGTATGATGGTGAATAGCCTGTTGTTTGACAAAATGACGTGTTCATAGCAAACCTAATTGCAGGTAATGTAGCCGGCCAATTGTGATGCTTGTCTTTAACCATCATTGCTATTTGTGATTTCATATCTCTATTCTTCCTTTCTACGGTGTTCGGTTCAGGATGATAAGCGGGTGTATAAACTTGTTCTATATCTAAACAAAATGTAAGTTTTTGCATTACTGCTGATATGAACTGAACTCCGTTATCACTCACAAGTTTCCTTGGCAAACCGTAACGCAGGAATACTTCATTTATTAGTGTCTGTGCACAATTTTCAGCAGTAGCTTCTTTTAAGGCAAAAATTTCAATCCATCTGGAGGCGGTATCTTCCACAATAAATATCCATTTCTCTCCAGAATTTCCTTTTGGTAATGGACCAAATAAATCAATGGATAGGATTTCAAATCTACAACAGTTCGGAGTAGCTTGAAATAATCCAGCAGGTTTTTGGTTTGAAGGTTTGTATTTTTGGCATTCAACACAAGTTTTAATATGGTTTGTTATATATCTTCGCATTCCCTTCCAATAAAATTTCTTATTTATACGTTGTAATGTGCGTTCAATGCCCATATGTCCAGCAGTGGGTGCATCATGATAAGCTTTTAGTATATTAGGTATTTCGTGTTTTGGGATTAGCAGTTTTGCATTATCATCGTCTTGTTCTGGCGTATAACGATATAACACTCCTTTGTGTAACAGAAATCCTTTTTTAATGAATTCTGTATATTTTTCCGATTCTTCTTCCTTTTCTAAAGTTTCTATTACTAATTTTAAATCATTGTCCTTTAACTGTTCTTCTCGAATTTGTTTTTCATTAAGTTTTGGAAGCTCCATCTCTATTTTACAAATTGCACAGGTTTCGTTGTGATTTGAACATGGTGGTCGTGACAATGTGTCGGCTACAACATTAGTACGTCCTGGCGTATATAATATCTTAAATTCATATGGTTGTAATTGGAGTGCCCATCTCGCAAGACGTCCGGTTGGTGTTTTCAGATTCATTAACCACTTTAGAGGTTGGTGATCTGTTATTGTTATGAAACGTGTACCTTCTATGTAACCACGAAATTGTGATATAGCCCATACAATTGCTAAGGCTTCTTTTTCTGTTACTGTGTAATTACATTCGGCTGGACTCAGCAATCTACTCGCGTATTCTACAGGATGTTCATGCTCGCCCTCCCCCTGCACTAAAACTGTACCGATGGCATATTGACTTGCATCTGTTTTGATTGTAAATGTCATATTTTCATTAGCTTGTTTCAGTACGGGTGCTGTAGTCAATGCAATCTTTAACTTGTTAAAGGCTTGTTGTTCTTCCCAATTCCATTTCCAAGTTACTTTCTTTCGTGTTAAATTAGTTAATGGCCTAGCAATTTCTGCGAAATTGTATATAAATCTTCTGTACCAAGATGCTGTTTGTAGAAATGATATCAATTGTTTAAGATTTCTAGGCTCTTGTAGATTAGCAATAGCAGATACTTTCAAAGGATCTGCTTTAATTCCTTCAGGTATTATCAGATGTCCTAAATATTTCACTTCAGTACAACCAAATTTGCACTTCTTTCTATTTGCATGCAAATTATACTCTCGTAGTTTCTTAAATACTTCCCTTAAATCTTCTATATGTTGAATGAAAGAAGCAGACCTAAGGATTAAATCATCTAAGTAGGAAATAACACATCTCGCCTTTAGGCTTCTTGTGAACTTATCCATCAATCTCTGAAAAGTAGCAGGTGCATTTCGTAATCCAAAAGGCATTCGTTTAAACCGATACGTTCCAAACGGTGAAACAAACGTGGTTTTATCTTGGTCATCTGGATGTACCATAATTTGATGATAACTCGATTGTAAATCGATTGTAGACATATATGGCATAGCTTTAGCTTGATGTAGTAAGTCATCGATACGTGGTAACGGATATCTATCAGGTTTGGTAATCTCATTTAGTTTTCTATAATCTATACAAACTCTTACATCATTCTCGCCTTTAGGTACAAGAATAACGGGTGCTGACCATGAGGAGTCCGTTTCTTCAATAATGTCATCTTTGAGCATTTCATCTATTTTCTCCCGAAGTTGTTGTTGCCTGGTAGGTGAAAGTCTATATGGTCTGACACTAATAGGAGGATGACTACCTGTGTCTATTCTATGTACAGTAAATGAAGTAGGTTTTGTGTTTTTTTCAAAAATAATACTATTATCTGTTAGCATGTTATTGAAAATTTGTTGCTCATGTTCATTAAGCAAGGTACCTTCATGAGGATTTAAATGAATATCAACAGAATACAAAGTAGAAGGATTTATTGGGATATAATTAATTCGTGGATCAAGCGAAGAGGATTCATCAGCAGGCTCTCGCGGACGTACAGGTCGCGGTGGCGTGTCGAGCTTGTGTAAACTCCATCGCGGTCTTTTTATATCTGGCGGGGTGTCTTGATCTTTTTGTGGTGATGGCGTATCTGCCATTGGTGAAATCAATGTGAGCTCCCTAGCCCATTTCATAAAATCTTGTAAAGATTCTTCTGGTCTGGCCTCAAAAGTTATAGACCTTGCGGCTTTTAGCGGAATTTTGGCATAGCACAACTGCAACATCTTATGTACCCTTTCTGGTTCCTCTATGAAATGCCAACACCTTTGAGGCAAGTTAAGTACTATGCCCGATGATTCAAGAAAATCGATGCCCAAAAGAGTTTTGTTATCATTAGCCTCGGGCAACACGGTAAATGATATTGGCAATGTTCGTTGTCCAATGGTTATAGTTACTTCGGTCGTCAGTAGTGTGGATGTCTTTTTAGTGCCATCAGCTAAAATAATTTGAGCTGTGCATTCCTTAAACTGGGTGCCCTTTCGTATTAGTCTTTTATATAATTGGGTACCAGCAATGCTAGTTCTGGCAGCTGTGTCAATGTGAGCGTACCCATTTTCACCGTTGATGACGACTTCTATAGTTGGTATTTTCACATGATTTTTCATGGTTGTCTCCATTGTATAAAATGCTACCGGTTTAGGCGGCGTTTCTTTGTTTTTACATATATCACATCTGCTTCTATACACTCCAGGAGCACCACAACCGTAACATTTAATTAGAGCCTTAGTTTTAGTTATGTTGACTTCCTTTTGCATTTCGGCAAGCCTTTTACGACAAATTTCAACAGCGTGACCCTTTTTGCCACAAAACGTACACCTTACGGGCTTTTTACATTGATAACTTTCTTCTTCTCCTTCTTTCAGTAAATTTTCAATATGTCGGCCACGTCGTAAAAGGTCGTCGAATGAGTGTATATCTTCTCGTGATATGTCCTTTTTATATTGCAATTTCAATAGGCCGTAGACCATATCTAATTGTTCATCCTCTTTGTGACGTTTCGCAGGTAACTGCGCCAATAAAGCTCTTTTTTCACAAACAAATTCGTCTATTGGTTCACTTGTTTGCTTCTTTGCAAATATTTCTAAATAAATATCGTGCGGGCGTTTTTGAGGTGCGAAAGCCGACCGGATCGCTCCTAGTGCAGCATTCCATTTTTTAATAGTAGGTTTTACACCTATCCACCATGTTGCAGCTTTTTCTGTGAGTACCAAGGACAGTCCTTCCAAGGCATCTTCGTCAGAAATTTTCTCAACCTTCTTAAAAACTGTTATTTTCGTGAGAAATTCCTCCACTTTATTAAAACAACGTTCACCATTGTATTTGGCGTGACATTGAGCAAAACTCTTAGTAGCCATTGCTTTGAATTGTAATTTACTCAATATATCGCTTAACTGATGTATTGCGTCTGATGGCAAATCTTTAGATTCAGACATTATAATGCTTTTCAAATGCGGGTAGTTTTTCTCAAAAATTGTGGGTAGTTTCCAATAAGTCAATTTATTTTCTTGACATCGGTAGCTAACTTCACAAACGTTGGGCGCCAAATGTAGGGCGATAGGGTTACCAGTGCAGAAATTATAGACGTCTTTGGTACTTTTGATCGTTTATTCTGGTTTCTGTGTAGTTCATACATATATTCACAAACTTGTACTTATACATATAACCCTATGTTGGGAGTGATGAGGACTGCGGGGCTATCGCTCAACACTACCCTTCCTACGCTACGTGAGTGTCTTAAGAGGACTGCGGGGCTATCGCTCTAGAAGACCTCAATACTTAGCAGAACCTGATGACTGCGGGGCTATCGATCAGGTCAGCTATGCCTACTGGACATCAGAGTGGACTGCGGGGCTATCGCACTCTGAGTCGTCTAGCTGGCGACTGTTTGAATGGAGGCTGCGCGGCTGTTTATAAAGGCCTTGTGCGACCCCCTCCACGATGTGATGCGCGTCGATTGAGACAGATAGTCGTTGTGCGAGGGAGAAAGTATTCGGGTTCATTACGCACGTTGCTGTCTGCTACAGATATAGGTAGTTGGCCAACATCTGGTTTTCATATCCCAAAATGATAAGGGTGACCTACCCCTAAATATTTTTTATTTTTACGGCAAAACTACATTTGCCGGATCAGCTAGTAATACAGAATATTATCTTCTAATCGACCTACATTCGTTGCCAAGCGATAATTTTAGGAACCAAAAATAATTCGGACCTCGATAAATGAATACCGTTATTAATGCATTAATGATCCTGTTATATTTCAACGAACCCCTGTCAGGCGTTTTAGGGTCAAACAGATAATAGGGATAGAAACGATTACCCTGTCTACGTATTTCTTTCAATAATAAATTTCTTGGACCTTATTTATTTATTTATTTATTTATTTATTTAATACATCATGCACTTTAGGTGCATTGGCGGACTTAATGCCTAAGGCATTCTCTACCAGTCAACCATCGGGTGATGCAGAGAAGACAAGAAGTGGGTGCATTTGAAAATAAGAATGTATTAAAATAAACATATCTGGCAACATAACAAATACAAATAATATATAAAAGCTAATCATACATACAAGAACTAATACATACTATACATATAACTAAATACATATCAGCTAACATAGATACGAGTACATACATACATACACAGATAGGTGTACCTACTAGGAATAATAGATGACAATTATGTAGACGTTGATTCTGCAAGTTGTTTGATAAGAAACTGCTTTACTTTTATCTTAAATGAAAAGACATTGGTGACCATCCTGATTTCGAGAGGAAGCTCATTCCAAATTAGAACGGATTGAACAATTAAATTGAACAATTTACCTTACCTGTTACATTGGTCAGAACATTTACTATGATTTATTTTTTAATAAAAGACCAGCATGATATGAGCAAACGAGCAGACGTATCGCCTGATGATAAGCGATCACCGCCGCCCATGGACACCCGCAACACCAGAGGCGTCACAATTGGGTTGCCGACCTTTTAAGAAGGAGTACGCTCTTTTCTTGAAGGTTTGAAGGTCGTATTGGTCCGGGAACATCGCAGGTGACACGTGTAACTTCTTTCTTCTACTTATTAGAAATCTTTGTTGCATTCACTTATTTACTTTATGATTCGTAAAGTACGGGAACCCTAAATACATTTATGGTATCACTCCGATTTGAAATTTAAGCTAAGTAAGTTTTATCATCATCAGTCTCTTGCAGTTCATTACTGGACATAGGCCTCTCCCATTGCATGCCTCTCTGATCGATTTTGGGCTACTCACATCGAGTTCCTACCAGCTATCTAATTAAGCTTATATTTACTTCAAAGTTTTGTTGACAATTGTAGGTTATTTAATAGAAGCTAATAAAAGGATATCAAAAATAATTTCTTATTTTATCATGTAGCGATTTTCCAACACAAACTAACTTAAGTAACATTTACTTGATCTAGAATTCGATTCACGTGTTGACACAAATACGAACACAAATTTATACTTCCGAAGAACTGAGGCGTTCGGATAAAACGAGTTTAAAAGAAAATTATTACAAATGCGATAAAACATTTTCTTATTCGGTATATTCACTGTTTTTATTAGCATTCATACGTTGCTTCAATATTTACTATAAGTCAAATTTATTTTCTGTTATGTTGCTTATTTTTTTGTTGTTGTGTTTGGTACGTTTTGATTGGCTTTGGCTATACATGGTACATCCCCGTTCTTGTAATGATTAATCGTACTCTGCTTCATAAAGCCTAGACTACGAGTACTTATTGACTTTTATCGTTTAAGCTTTCGATTTTGACTGCATTCGTCTACCTGTGACATTAATAAAATAATCTTGCTATGTATAATTACTATAGTTTATTGATGTGAGGACGTGTTAAGACCACAGATTGTCACCTCCCCTATTTATCCTATACTAGCTGACCCACGCAACCGTTCGTTTGCGTCTTCAATCGCCCGTAGCGGGAAAATTTTCCCCCGTTTTTGAAACATTCTTCATTGTTGCTCCGCTCCTATTATTATTAGCGTAATAATATATAGCTTATAACCTTCTTCGATAAATGGACTATCTAATACTGAAATAATTTTTCAAATGGGATCAGCAGTTCCCGAGATTAGCGCGTTAGTATAGATGTGTTCATTTACTAACTAATTAAATAGCAACAAAAAAGCTACAAATTTTGCATAACATTTTATTAAATTTTGCTGATTTGACGCTGCTACCTTGATAGAGCTTCGTAAGAGCCAAATGCAAAGAGAAGAAAAGCTTAAAATAAACCCTATACCACCAGGTTGGCCGTCTAGCCAGTGTGATATAGTAAGCCCAAACCTCATTTCTTAGGACAGACCTATGTCCAGCAATTAACTAAGGCTGTTGATGATGATATTGATATATAATAAATATTAACAAAAGCCATTCAAGTATCTTATTTCCCTATTTTTAAGTTTTTCTGATGTAGTTTTCTTGTCTCTCACTGTATATCTAACCACTGGCTCTAGTTTTTCTTTGAACGTCGCTGTCAAGTATAATTAATTGCCTGTCGATGAAGCAAGATCGATGTTCTGATACAATAAAATACTCCTCAGTTTAGATTAACGAAAGTTTGAGACAAAAAACATTTTAATATTATTGGTAAAAACCTGTCAAGATGTGCTTCCATTTTTTTTACAACATTTTATTAAATAATTGTCACATTCGTGTGAATGATTGATTGGTTGGAAAGAAATGAATGTGCCTTTTCAATTTACTAGATATATATAATATAGAAAATGTTATCAATATTTATAATGTAAATTAAATCTTATAAGTATATGCGCTGTCATTTAATAATGTTGCTAGTAAATGACCACTCTTAGGCTTAAAAAATCGGTTTTGTTTTCGGTGTTTGTAGAATTTCATTAAATGAATACTAACGACATTTGATTGCGTAAATAGATATTTATTTATTTTACATACAAACACCTTCACAAGTCATGCTTTATTAAGCTAGACGAAGCCGACATTTCCTTACAAATAGTCTGAATTGAATGGAAAAAATCGTAGATCCAACATCAAAATGGTGACTCTTCCCATTATTGTGAAAAAATAATAAATAATTGTTTCTAAAGCTACTCATTTTCAATACAATTTCGACACTGAATGAAATAAAACTAACAACAGAAAGCAAGGGACCCGTCCCGCCTCTTATTTTTTTTAATGTGAATATCAATTTTGCTTATTTGTATATTTGGCTCAGGCTCAAAACAATTTCGGTGTTTATATTTATTTAGGAATCATATCAGACTTACAAATTAATTTCTCGTGATTTTCAGTATTTTAATTATTTTTTCTTTCCTCGGTTTCATTTTATTTAAAAGCTTTTCTATGCTCTGTAAACACCCAGTCACCTGACTGCTATCTGTCCCTTATTCTATACAAATAAACCAAATTGAAGTGTATTTTATTTTAAACAAGCTGAACCCTGCGGTGCTACTCGCGATACAACAATAACCGCAGGCAACGTCGCGAAGCGAAGCTACATCTTTGTAAATTTTCTTTATGAATTTAAAAATCAGCCTATGTGTTATTCTGATGTATAAGCTATATTATTGTAAAGTTTCATCAAAATCTATACGTAAAAGAGTAACAAACCATCCACCCATACTTACAAACTTTCTCGTTTATAACATTAGTAGGATTAACAGCTTTTCACTAGACTGATATGAAAGTATATAGGGTACTTACATAAAAAAATCAAATATTAAATTCTTGTCCGTCTGTTTTTATTGACCAGTTTCATGAACGGCTAGACTGATTTTGACGGGGTTTTCACTAGCAGATAGCTCATATTGTAAGGAATGACTAAAGATACTTTTAGTTTTGAAAAAATGAGTTAAGTGAAATTTAAAACAATGAAATATGGAACAATGTCTGAATAAAAAGCAACAATATTATTATATTATAAAGCTGGAGAGTTTAGTTAAACAGGGTAATTTCAGAAAGCACCGGTTCTATTTGAAAAATTCTTAAACTCTCGCTGTTAGATAGCCCAGTTGTCAAAGAAGACTATAACTGTTCATTGTTCCTTTATTCTCTTGTTAACCTAAGATATCTGTAAATGGTCGTGGAAATACGATTATGGTCCATAAGATAGCTTTATTACCGTAAGATGGATTTTCAACAGAACGACATTGCGGTCTTACTAATGCAGTGAAAGTTGTAGGGCTATGGAGTGGAAATGAAATAGATAGTGTTTTATTAGATTAATGTACCCAATAGACCCTCAAAATCATATTTAGAAAGGGACTCTATTACACTTTTATTGCTTCACGTATTCACTGACAATACTTATTACTTTTTTACATTAGAACAATGTTATAAACCGTTACGTAATGTTAACATTGTTTCAAAGTTAATATAATAATAAAAATAATGATGAGAAGAAAAAACAGAAGGTTGTCGTTCCAATACCAGACTAATCAGAGTCTGTGTAATAAACTATAAAGCTATAAACTATACTTATATTCCTGTACTACTTTATTTATAAAGTTTTTGCCTGCAGATCTGCCCAGTTTTAGCAGTAAAGAACTTTACTTTACGCCTATGTCCTTCTTCAAGAATCAAAGTATCTCCATGCCGAATTTAACTGAAATCAGTGCAACGGTTTAGCTAAGAAAGCGTAACAGACATACAGACAGCTGAGCTACTTTCGGATTTATAATATTAGAATGAATTCTTGAATACATTCTTCATTAATGATAAGTTAAGCACAAACAGAATAAATGATAAGTTTAATTACACAAATAGTATATTACATATTTATTATGTGAAAATTACTTTTTGCCTACGGCTCATATCATGTCGGGAATCCGGGTAATGAGTTCTGTGTCTATCTATCTGTCTGTGCCTTTAAGTCAAACACTGTAATCGGTACACTGGTTTAGCCGTGAAAGCGTAACAGATAGACAGACAGAGATACTTTCGAATTTATAGTATTAGTAAGGATAAAGAACACGTAATATATGAGAAGTATACCAAATAAACTACTTTCTGCCCCTGGGTCATATAACCCGGGCGAATAAAGTAGACTTTTGGGTTCCCTCATTTCATCTTGGAAGTATTTTACCATGTAATATTACTCTTTTAAAATAATTCGATTTATTCAGTTCATTAATTCATCAGGTGAACAAAGGTTTTTATCCACTTGTATACTTTTATCGCCCACATAGGGTACGATACCTTAACTTTGAAATTTACTTACTTCGCAAGTGTACAAAGTGGAATATACCAGCAAACTAACGTATTTTCTCAGTAGCGTCAACTCTTCGCGTAGTTAAATTTTCTATTACTTAAACTTTCCGTTTGCTTTCTATTACAAGCCCGACCTCAGTTGAAAATTTAAAGTGTAATAACTTTCTGTACTAAGTGCTTTGCTTTTCATAAAAAACTCATTATCCATGAAGGTATTTTTCCTACAGGAATTTACAGTTACCCCTAGTTTTTTTATTTGTGACGTATATTTCCAATACGGATAGAACTAGTAACTAAGTTGTATAAAGCCAATATCCATTTTTGACTATAACAAGATAGTCTATGGTCGAAAACATTTTCTCATGAAATTTAATATTAAAAATGCTTTGAAATATTAAACTTCAGCGCCCTGCCGTAAACCTCAATTGTGGTGACGGCCCGTGAGAATTTCCACACGCTCAAACTAAAAATGGAGTGGGCTCATCTTAGTTGAGTAACGTGCGGTGCGGTGAGTAAGCTTTACATAGTATATTCCGTGGGAGAGCCGCGCTTAAAAAATGCGGTTGATATGTGTACTGTGTAAACATACAAATGTATTTAGAAAAAAGCGGTTATATTAATGTTACAAACAGACACTGTAACTCTATTTATTTGTACAGATGTATAGATAAGGGAGTTACATTATTTATGTAACCTTTTTCTTGGTTTCTATGCTTAAGGTCTCGGGTTCGATTCCCGTGCCAAATGTTTGTACGATCTAAGTTAGCATAAGCGACTGCAGAGCAAGAGGTCTCGGGTTCAATTCCCGGGTCGGCCTGCTGTTGGGTTTTTCCTACAAGAAATTCTTAATAGCAGCCCGGAGTATGGAAGATGGCAGTGTTTCCCGCCCGTGCTTCGGAGGGCACGTTAAGCCGTCGGTCCCGGTCGTCATGAACAGCTATGGCAATCGTTATTGGGAAGTCAGTGCCCTCAAATATACTGACAACTAGTTCAACCTTCGAATTCAGTTCGCCCTCAGGGTTGCGGAGGTCAGATGCCAGTCGCTCTGTGTAAAAACTGATATTCAGGTAAAATCGGTTGAACTGGTAGCCGACCCCAAATAATATTGGGAATAATAAAGGCTAGGAAGATGAGTTGTTACCCATATTACAAGCACCGCTTAGTTTGGTACTCGACGGTGTTAAGTGTTAAATGTGAAAAGTGTTTATTTATTTTATTTATAAAGCTTTATTAAACACCACTAAAAAAATAAAAATGTACATACAAAAATTACAATTTACCTACATGAAAAAGTAAAACTGGTATTTATTATTATTTTTATTTTATTAACTATCTTGTTAAAACTTTTGGTGGCCAGCAAAATAAACATTCTTCTTCTTCTTTTCATGAAATGGCAACCAGCCGGATCACTCCAACCAATGTCAAGTATTTATCGTCTTTAATTATAAGTTTTCGAGTCTTTAAGTCGTCGTCGTGATGAAATTAATGATAAAAAATATATAAAATGTGGATGACATGAAATGGAGACCGTCTTTCGAAAAAACAAAAAACGATCTCCCAAAATAAACATTAATCTATGAAGCAAAATACATAGCCATCATCTGTTAAAAATATTTCAGCTTAAGGTTATTCGTTTTGTCATTGTACCAAAACCGATGGTTATATGGTGCAATGAAGCTCTAACCACAACGACATTGGTTGTGGTAAGTCCTCCATTAAACAAATAAAAAATATTGCGCAAATAGTCGGGAACCAAAATAAAAGGTTTTTAAGTGGGTATAATTTTATACTTTTGTATACGACTAAAGTCAAAAGGAAACGTAATAGTTTTGGCAATCTACGTTTTCTATGTATGTTTGTATGTTGCACTCTACCATAGCCACTTTTTTTTGGAACCAAATTCCTTATCGCACGTTGCGAAAGGGGGCTAGACGGAAAAAATTAAGACGAAAATTTGTAACGACACGCAAAAATTAATACGAAAAGTTGTAACGACTTTTTGCTTTAAGCTATTGTAAACCGTGCGGCATGCGCATGTTTCTGAGTCTGTCTCCCTCTCTCTCTTATAGAAAGCAATCCAGATATTTTCGTTTCGTTTTTCTATTTCGAACTTCGTTCCATCCGGGTGTCCCCTGACACCTCTCTTTTTTTTTACGTGTGGATACCCGTCACCCCGCCGTGATTTGCGCGGGGCGATGTGTCGGAATCGAACCGACTGAAACCACACGGTCTGCCACTCTGCGCCTGAGAAGGGAGGGACCCGGGAACTGCAGTTATTAACGCGACCGGACCCCTCCCAGTCAACCATAGCGCCTAATCTGACCGACTTTAAGAAATAAGATGATCTAAATAAATTTAACATTTTATGTTAAATTTATTTCGATCATCATTTCATCATTTGGTCCATATTTAATAGAATAAATGAAACGGAATAATTATGATGCATACCCTGATTTGTAAATATCTCACTTATATTATACTATTATATTCTTACACATCTCACATACAGCTGTCTGGCCCCAAACTATACAAAGACAATCATACTATGCAAAAACTGATAAACTTTGTTACATATTTCTTAATACATTATTTAAGGTTGTCTGGAAGAGATCGCCGTGAGCGATAAGACCGCCTATTGTGATACCTGATGTCGATGTTCGTTTATGTATCTCTGTACAAATGTTTACTGTCATGGTGTGCAATAAAGTTTATAAATAAATAAATACATATGTAAACACAAGTATTATAGATAAATTACACTTAGACACAGAACAAATGGTCGTGTTCATTATACAAAGATTTCTTGGTGGGAGATGAACCTACAAACTCTGGAAGTCAGCAAATGACTCGCCATTTTGAGCTCCAAAATATCAGTCATCAATAAAAAAATTATAAACAACTAATAAATCATAAAACACTTAATATATTATAATAATAATAAATATTCCGGACATCGAACACACAACGGCATCTAGTCCAAAGCTAAGCAGAGCTTGTGTTATGGGTACTAGACAACTAATATAAATACTTATATGCTTTTTTTTGTAAATACATGCATATTATACATAGAAAGCATCCAAACTCCGAAACAAATATTTGTAGATCATACAAACATTTGGTCCGACCCTTAGCAGCAGAGCTTAGCAGTCGCATACGCTACCGCTACGCCACCGTGGCAGTTGTATATTATGTTCATTTCTTTCACGATTGTGTACGAAATTCCAGAGTCGGTAATTACATGTTAGTATTGATTATGTGGTCAATACGTGTGGAATAAAAACGTTACATTACTACAACGTGCTTAAGGTGTACCCATGTTTACCTTCTTATTGCTACGATACAAGAAAACGTATCATAAATAAATTATAAGCAATACTAAATAAGCAAAAAGATTAAGACTAGCCGTTTATGTTAAAGGTGAATTTAATACTTTAAAAAATAAGCTAAACTAATCCACAACGAAAGCCTATAAAATATTTTTTATATGATTAAAACACTGTGTTTTTTGTATGATATCGTTTGTGATCTACGAATATTTCTTTCGGAGTTTGGGTGTTTTCTATTCTATGTATACAGAAAGTTTGTTTTTTATTTTTTTTTATTACAAGAGGGCAAACGAGCAGACGTATCGCCTGATGGTAAGCGATTACCGCCGCCCATGGACACCTGCAACACCAGTGGCGTTACAAGTGCGTTGCCGGCCTTTTAGGAAGGAGTACCCTCTTTTCTTGAGGATTTGAAGGTCATATTGGTCCGGGAACACCGCAGGCGACAGCTCATTCCACTGCTTTGCTGTGCGCGGCAGAAGGCATGGATGGTATCCTCCGGTATCCTCACTCACTCGGTGAAACACAGCTAAAGCGCTGTTTCATACCGGTTTTCTGTGAGGCCGTGGTATCACTCCGATCGAGCCGGCCCATTCATGCCGAAGCGTAGCTCTCCCACGGTAAAAGTATAAATGTATTCATATCAGTTACAACTGGATACTAGACCCATAACACAAGCAGCTTGTTACCTCTGCAGCAGCTCTGCTTAGCTTGGGACTAGATGGCGTTGTGTGTTAGATGTCCAAAATATTTTATTACTATTATTACTTAAAAAAAACACAAAGCAGTCATAAGCACTGCCGACAGAAGTAAAAACTCATAACTATAAACAAACGGTTGTATTAACTTACCTGAAATGAACACCTATGCTTTTTTAATAGTGTGCAATAAAAATAACTAAAAATTATTATGATTGTAAGTAGTAAATGGAAGTAAAGCTTTGATACTCCAATAGATGTCGCTGTTTGCAAAAAAAATGTAAACAATCTTTTTGATTTACAAAAGGTTATCTGTAAGTAAAAAATCGTTATTTTAATTTATTGTAAATCACTTTAAGATACTGAAATATTAACTTTAGTTATATAAAATCATATTGAGAAAGGACCACTATCTAGAAAAACGAATGCTACCAAAGTATATCGGTAGATGGCGCTGTTAACAATAAACATCCGTCTTACGAATTTTTTCGATCAGGACACGTGACCTGACGCGAGTTTATGGTCACGTGACCTGACGCCCTGACGCGAGTTTATACATTTTTATCCATTCCAAAAAAGTACACAGCGCCGCTAAAGAAGTTTTCACTTTAAAAAAATTAAGTTGAATTTTAAAATATAAAAGTAGCACAATGGATCTAGCTACTCGGCTTCATTTGTTTGTGACATAAGTAATTCATGAGGTACGAGTGCGCAATGCAAATTGGGCGCGCTGTGAAATGTATTGTACTCTTTTTAGCGTTTTGTTTTTAGTGTATTAAGTTTTAAAGAAAAATATGCTATCGTAGACCATCTAGTGATTGTGAGTGTTGGCAAAAATCTTATAATATTATATGTTTTTAGAACATTTAATTAAATTAGCCCTGAGCCGTCCAGTGCGCTATCTCATCTTGAACCTATATCTAACACTGTAAATGTATGACACACGTTGATAATATTTTTAAATGAAATTTAAACAACACTGTTTTATTATTACAATTCATTTATAAATATTTTAAATTTATTTATATTACAAGCTATTTATGTATAAGTAAAACCACCCAATCTTTCCTAGCTTTAAGTTATTAGTTAAACTTTACATATCTATAAATAGACGTTGGCAAATTACGTTTAAAGGCAAAGGGAAGCATCTGTTCCGAAATATGAAAGCAAGATATTGACTTAACTCGTCCCAAAATTTGAATGGGGAAGTCAATCCCATCTTGTTTTACGGTCCCATTCCATATTTGAACTATCGCTGTCGGTTCTCAACAATTCTCACAAATACACTCGGTATTTGTGAGAATTGTACGACAACATGTTTGATATTTTAGCTTTACTCTTTTTTTGTATGTTTTGCTCTCCAATTTTAATAGAGACTGGAAGCTTAGCGTACAGTTGTAAGTAAATCAGGAATAATTTTGGTAGAATAACATTACACCAAAATTGTTAACATAACAGATCCAATTGGGTAAAATATGAATTTAAAGCGTCCACTTCCTTCAAAAATATGGAAGGGAAATACATGTATTTATCAGGCATAATTCCTTTGTGCGTTTGGAAAACTGGAATAAAAGGTTTTATTTAAACATGGTTGCCTATTCAAATTCTTATCTTGGAAGTTACTTCAATTACGTTACTTTACAAATCCTCGTATAGAATTGAAACTTTGTACGTACGTGTCGTTCAGATAGCAATACTATAATTTGCTAAATTGCAGTTGATCTTACGATGGAGCTAGGAGGTGAATAGTTATTTTTATACTTTTAATTACATTATTTTTATTGTAACTACAGTATAATTAAATGTGTGTGTATGTGTCTAAGTGCATGTACGTGACAGTTTAGTGTTACATTCGGTTTATCGTACTATCTATCTACAAAAAGAAAAGAAAAGAGCGTACTCCTTCCTAAAAGGCCGGCAACGCACTTGTAACGCCTCTGGCCCATGGAGGGCGGCGGTAATCGCTTACCATCAGGCGATACGTCTGCTGGTTTGCCCGCTATAAAATAAAAAAAAATAAGCAGTAAAGTTTACTTATTTCTAAGTACTTATAAGTACTACAGAATAATTACAGTGTAGTTTATTTCATGTTTTTATAGTACCGAAACTTGTAAAAATATTAAATAAAGCAGAAATACTTGGGCAAAATGTTTTTTTAATCTCGAAAGGGTAAAATGTAGCGACCTGTTTTAAGTAATTTTAAGTTTACGTACATTGAAAAATAAATATTGATATTTCTATTTCTTATTACAGAAAACATTCATGACAGACAAAATGTGACCATGACGCGACGTAGCGAATATTGTAAGTGCTTATAAGCTCCAGTAGGCTCTCAATATTTGACATATTTTATATTTTTAAACTAACAATAAACTTTTACAAGAAACTCCGATATTTAAGTTTAATTTACTTTTAATTTGTTAAAAAAATTATACGTAATTCAGCTTTTGGGGAGTCCATTTCTACGCAGTAAAGTAGTATTTGGATGGTGTTATTCTAAACCCACCCTACTCGTTGATGCACTATTTAGCTTTAGTGGTCGGCTAAAGTGGAAGCCTCGGACTAGACGTCCTCGAGCTCAATGATGTCCCGCATTCAGAATCCTCCTGACGCAACCCCGGCCGTCTCATGATGCGCCACAGCGAAGCTCTGCTACAAGATAGCGATAGCCTTGAGTAAAATATTCAGCTTATATACGTACTAAATAACTTATCGAATAATTTGGCAAAACAGAAATTGAGATATTCTCAGAATATCTCTATATATTGCAAATATAATTTACACGACTCAAAGACATAATAATCAAATGAATAAGAACATGTTTGTTGAGCGCACGAGAATATGGAGCTGTTAGAAATTAAGTAACATCTAATATGACAAGAGTGAGATATCTACTTCGATTGGCTCTCGGCTGCGTATCACGTCTTCAGTTATTAGTCTCTCCGTTGAACAGAAAAAAACATTACAGAAATGAGATCAAAAATTGAGAAAAAAATATGTGAAGTAACGAATATTTATTTGAAATAACAATTTGTTACTGAAGCCAATATATCTTTTCTTCCTTTATTAGTCTCTCAGTTACCAAAATACTTATTGACTGTTAATTTACCCTAATATATCTTTTTCTTGACCCTTTCTCATTGAAGATAACGTACTATAAACTTACAAAGGGTTTTATTTGTTAATGTCGCCAGCAAACAACTCTTCTTAGGATCTATTGCTTTTAGATGTTGATTTTGATGTCGAAATCTTAAAGAAACTTGATTAACTCACTTGTATCTTTAGCCTTGTGATTCATAAAACCACACGAAAAATAACGTTAATTTGTTTTGCATTACAACATGTCACTAAACTAAAATATCAAAACCTTTGCTATTTGTTCTACCTAAATATGTATTCTAAAAATACTTAATTAAATTGTGTTAAAACGTTCTGTTTTCAAAGTAGATGTTGTTTGTTTGCTACGAATTTAAGTAAAAAGTTTTAAAGTATTATAGAATAGTTACTAAACTACCAAACTTTAAATAAGAAAAATGTTTCTTGTTATAAGTTTGAAGTTATTGGGCGTTCATAAAGAAAAAACCCTGAGTATTTTGTTTTCTTTGAACTTATTATTACTTAACCAAGTTTCAATCGGGTCGTAATATGATATTTTTTGTTCAAATCACAACTACTATGGGAACGGTGGACGTCTTTCAACTGAGATGATGATGAGATACGCGAGATAAAATTGTCAAGATTAGTTTAAATACTTTGGGCCTTTACTATAGTTTTTTGGTACATCTCGTTACTTGAAACGATTTGTTCGATCGATATTTGAGTATTTATATTTGTTGTTAAGTTGTGATACGGAGTTAGGTTAAAACAGTCAATTTTATATACATATACTCGTAGACACAATTTATTTACATCGCAATATATACACAATAATTCACAATTAACGACACCTTTTAATATTTTTAGACGTGTTTATACGTACCACATCCAAGTTACATATCGTTTTCAATCATTTTTTATTTGTTTATTTAATTGTATAGATAGATGTACAGATTCATTGACAAACATAAAACACATATAATTGCATATTTTGTTAAAATACATACTAAATTATTTATTCGAAGGTAGATCTATCTGTCTGTTACGCTTCCACGGCTAAACGGCTGCACCGCTTTCAATGAAATTTGGCATAATATAATAATAATGAGATATGAGCTACAATATTTCACATATGAACAAAATATTTAATCTACTGATGCATAAAATAGGATAACCTTAACCTTACCGTGGGAGAGCCACGCTTCGGCATGAATGGGCAGGCTCGACGGGATTGATACCACGGCCTCACAGAAAACCGGTGTGAAATAGTGCTTGCACTGTGTTTCACCGAGTGAGTGAGGATACCGGAGGCCTATACCCCAACCCCTCCCTCATCCCTCTCCCCATCCTTCAAAGGCCGGCAACGCACTGGTGACGCCTCTGGTGTTGCGGGTGTCCATGGGCGGCGGTAATCACTTACGTTTGCCCACTATTCAATAAAAAAAAATAAAAAAACCTGTGCTTTAAGCATCAGCAACCTTCCAGTGACACATATTTGCATACAAAAATTCTTATTATGGTTTAGTAAACATTGACATTGTTTTACTATCTTTTATGAGAAATATTGACTAGATCCGTAATAAATAAATATATAATATAACATTCTCGTTTGCCTGCTATATAATAAAAAAAAACATGTATCAAGCTCACATTTCTTATCGTATAGCAAGATGACAAAATCTATGTTGAATTATGATACTAAAATATAATATGTTGGATCTATTTAGTATTCTTGTGTTTTCTATACAACTGTCTCGGTCTAGTTGTTCTAGCTCCGGCCATAGACACAATCAATAATTTCAGTTACATTAACAAAAAATTACAAGTTACTCTTTGACACAAATGAACCGGTTCGAGCGTACAACGGTATAACAGGAAACTTGTGCTAAACTAATTCTTAATTACTTTTCACCAAGTGAATAAGGTTACTAAAAGCCGTACCCTCCAACTCCGAATTGAGAAAGGAAGGTCACAATAAGAGCAGTAATACTCTTACACAGTATCACATGTGTTGTATATAAAATAACTTGATCTCTGTGACAGGTGGCAAGCCGGCGACGTTAATTTGAATAAATGATTTTATTTTGTAGCCCCTCACGTGCCAATTTTATCACAAATGAAGTACAATATATTATTAATAAAAAAAAATCTAACCTAAAATGTATCTCATTTATATAAATAAAAATGAATCGTTGAAATGTATGTTTTTTTATGGCATAGACGGGCAAACGAGCCACAACACCAGAGGCATCACAAGTGCATTGCCGGCCTTTTGGGGATGGGGAGGAGTAGGGATATGAGCCTCCGGTATCTTCACTCACTCTGTGAAACACAGAGCAAGCGCTATTTTAAACTGGTTTTCTGTGAAGCCCTCGTATCACTCCGGTCGAACCGGCCTATTCATGCCGAAGCGTGTTTCCCCCATCCCTGGGGTCGATCGGCAGTTATGCGCATACATTCCCATGTACGCGCATAACTGCCGATCGACTGCACTAAATTGGCTAATTGTTTTTTCTATATGTTCGGTATTATTAAGACGAGGTTGTATAGAAGAAAATTAAAGGTTAACTAGGTCAATTTTTTTGTCCACGACTGCATCGTGGGAAACGGAGGCGGGCATAACTACTAAAAACAAGTATTTTAGAAATTTAGAAAATTATTTACGAAAGAAAAATATGGCGGTACGAAGTTCATCGGGTTAGTTAGTAAGTTATAAAATATATAAAATATCACTACTGATAACTGTCACTGAAATCAATTTAAGGACTATAAACAGTCATTTTGGCAGCTAAGACAAAAAAAAAACAACAAATGCCCTGTCTACTCATTCGCCTCCTTCTATTAAAAAAACATGAGACATTCAAACGAATATCTTCCGAAAATAAAATCACAGAGAAATTTTATAGTAGCAATCCACTAAAAGTTAATACTTTGCGAAACGACTTTATAATGTTAATTGAGATTTTAAAATAACATTTAACGTTTACCTTTCTCGTTTATTACATTATTTCTTCACCAAATTACTATGGAAACTGTCAATTAACTTCGTGGTCTTAACACTTAATGTTGTGATAATATTCATCTATTTTATGAAGTACTTTTCTCGAACCTCGATAATAACGTTAAAAATAGTAATTACAGCGCGGCTCTGAGGTGAGTAATTCCAGAGGAGTGATGGAAGATGGGATACTTAGATAACTATCACCAAAGTGTAAATAATTTGTACGTCTATTCACGGCAGAAATTATACCTCTTTTTCGGTACAAAGTAATTTGCTGAATATTTTTCTGTATTAACAGATTTTTTTTCCACTATTTCACCCAACTATCTCTTTATAGTTTCGCCGATTATCATCTTCAAAATACGTGAAAAACTAAAAAAAAAAAGTATATATTTCCAATCACCCTTATTTCTCAGTAAAGAGGATAGGTACCTTACGTACATACGTACCTTTATTTGGTGTTTGAAGTTGTCGAAAATGGTATATTTATTTATTTACTAACTTTTGCTTACGATTCCGTCCGCGTGTATGTCGGTTATCGTGGTAAAGAGTAACATATCTCCTTCTTCGAGACAAAATGTATCTCCACGACAAATTTCATTGAAATCGGTGCAGTGGTTTATCCGTGAAAGCATAACATACAGACAGACAGAGGTTCTTTAAAATTTATAATATTAGTATGGATTTATTTATTTTGAAGCCTGCGAAAGTGAAGACTAATCTTAGTCATAGAATCCAAGAGTGGGTCATCATACTCATTGTTAATAAAGACAAAGCAGCATGGTGACCCACACTATGGTGTTCTACTGTCTGCGTGTTCCGGTTAATAATTTATCGGTAGTACATAAACGTTGCTATATTATCCTTGAAATACATACCAACAAAAATGATTAAACGGTTTTGCTAGACACGTGTCTAAGATCGCTCCAATTGGACCAAAATAAAGGGGTGAGTCGAGTTCGATACGTTATTTTGGTTAGTTAATGATTTGTTCAGTTTTAAACATCAATATAGAGTTTTATTATTTTAACTAACATCTGTTACCGTGCGGGGCGTGCGGTAGCTAATTGTTTTTATTGTGGGTGGCACAACTTAGTATTATTGCTTTACTTATTTATGTTGTTATATAAAATAGTGAAAGAAAAATGAATCCACATGTCCAAAATAGATCGTCATCCTTAATTCTGGGTTGTCACTTTCATTCTCTTTAAAATAACAAGGTCTTAATTTTTATTTTCTAAAAGTAAGGTAGTGATAATAATATGAAGGCAGTATCTTTACAACACAACACAACAATGTCAGTTTATTAACATCAAAGGCAAGATGCGTATTTCTTAATTGTCGGCATATACCTACGGGATCGTGGAAAGTAACGAGCCTTTCATTAATCATGACATGCGGAAGTAGAAGTAGCCTTAAACGCCGCGACCCAGATCCTACGAATTGATTCTTACGCTTCCTTCTCACATCTGCTGAGATATAACTATTACTCAATGACGCAGCAGCAATATTAACGACGTAATATATTTTATTCAGTGTTATTATTTTCGTCAACGAAATCGTTAAAATGGGCAGGACATATGTGGAAATTGAATACAGAGAAATGGACTAAGAAAGTTACGAAATGGTACTTTAGGTATGGGAAGAGGCATAAAGGAAGGCCGGTAAAAAGATGAGAAGACGATCTACCAAAGGGACGGAGATAAACTGCGCTAGACCAAACCAAGCCAGATGATCTGCAAATATTTGTTTCGGAGTTTGGGTGTATTTGTATCAGTGGTCTAGTACCCATAATACAAGCTCTGCTTAGTTTTGGACTAGATGGTGTTGTGTGTTAGATGTCCGAAATATTTGTATATTGTTATTTATTATTTGTGATAATATTCCAACTAACATATAGTATGTATTTTCTGTCATTTATCATTCATAATATCACGAATACGACTTGATTATATTATTACGATTAAAATAGAATATCAATCAAACATTATAAACTTTGTGCTTTATTAGTCTGTAGGTAAATCAATACCAACTACAACAAGGACCTGATCTGACCTAAAATTATAGAATAGAGTATTCTCACAATGCAAAAATCTCTTGGAAATATCTGGCAGCAATTATATCCAGGGACGCTTTGTAACTACATATCTAATTTTAAGACCTATTTACGAAATGTACAAACGAAGTAGATACGCATATTTATCAAATACTCAATTTCTAAAGTGCTTATGAAGCATTAAGAGAATTCTAACAAAAACCTTCGATGTCTGGCATTCGGTTTTTAACAATATTCAGTAACAGTTAACTCAATATAAATATATTGAGAAACACTTTCTAAACATTAGATACTAATCCTACCGTTATCACTGTCACTAAAAGGGATCGACTAATTACTCATAAACAGAATTTGTGTAAATTTCCAAGTGACCAGCGCTTTTGTTATTTAACGACTTTGTGTTGTTTATTAGCGCCCTACGAGCAAACAATTGCCCTCTCGAATTCTGCTGTGTTAAATTTATGATTTTATATTTCTACGTTGATTTTTTGTATTTGAATTTAAATTAAAGTATTATTTTATCTGCAAAGTCTCACTATACAATTTTTATTTGTGCTTATATAAACAAGAAGAGAAAGCAGTGATACATATCGGTTTGTATTCTCACGTATGATTGAAGATTAAAATTTTATGAATGAGAGTTTCCAACTTTAGATTTCTGTGTTTCCGTTAAATAAAAACATTATTTTAAAACAAAAAACTATGGCTTCCATATGGCTTCATAAAATTAGTATAATAATAAGAGAAATCAATTGTAGTAAACGATTAATTCTTACGTATAGATTGAAGAAAAAGTAATGTCTGAAGCCTATATATATATACCTTGTCATACTAGCTAATTGGTTACCAGACTAAAACTTTTTGGTAGTGAAGAGTAAGTCAAAATTTTCAATTAATATTTCTTTGCTATTAATACTTTCCTACAAAAAGTATAACCATTTCATACCAAGTTGAATATTATGTTAACAAACGAGATATATAAATTAAAGTACAAATAAAGAAACTGCACTTTAATAATACTGTTGGTGAAGCTCACTGTTAATTTAGTACCTATAATAGACTAATGGAAACCTATAACAACCGTGTGTTATGCTTGAAAAGCTGGGATGTCTGCCATTGAACTTACTTAAGGCATTTAATTTGAACTTCGAAAATAAAAGATTGTAATTCATTTGAAGAAAAAAATCACATAGTAGTAAAATATCAACGCAAACAAATACAGAAAATGAAAGAGCAACAAAGCCCAGCAGAGTAAGGGCTAGCAATTAAAATTTCGTCCTTCCTTCCTCAAAGAATATCCGACAAAAATATTGTGTCTAAAAACAATTACGGACGAAGCTCTCTCAAAAATGGAAGAAATAAAAAACGTATCGCATTGTAATCAAATTTAAATTCTGTGATAAAGTAATTTTATGCACATAATATTTTTGAGAAATCGTATCTTGCCTAAAAATGTACAATCTTTCTCTCAGACAATGTTTTAGCAAGCGTCTTAGAAGATCTGGCTCAAACAAGATCCTCATAAAATTTTCATATTCTTTTAAAGTAATTCTGCTGAAATACTGTTGCTCTGTATTACCGCTACGCCGATTTTTAAATTATTAAAAAGCAATTTGACCTCAGATAATTATATTTGTTTTTTCCTTATTTCATGGCTTCTTTAAATTTTGTAAAATAATGGTAAAAAAAGTTTTCCTCTAAGTAACTGTTACGTTACTTTTCACAAAGTGAGATTACTGGAGCCTAAACTTCTCTTTTCCCCAATTCTGGGCTGAGCACTCAAAGATTGACAACGAACTTGTTACTTATGAAATAATATGTCCATTGGCAATAGTAGTTTTTAGTTTGGTGGAAGATTGCCTCGTCGCTTCTCTGGCGATACCAGCCATGCTTCATCGTAATGAAATGATGAATGTTGAATTTATATTACACTTGAAAGTTTTCGAAAGAAAATACGATTCTTATATTCTCTTTTATCTCCTTCTTTACCCATCGTAGTGAGACTGCGTTAAGGTCAAGTTGAGAAACTACCACTACAATAGAAGAAATTTAAGTTTTTCTGTTACGATTTTCATCTACATTGTACCAAGTACCAAAAAAATACATACAGTGGAACATAGAACCTCTTCCTTTTTGAAGTCGGTTAAAAATAAATAATGCCCCTTATCTACAATGATTTACAAATCGAACAATCACAATGAAACTTTCCCTACGTATACGTAACATAAACTTGAGTATCGAAATTGCTGAATCAAAACTTTTGTCAGAAGTTTAATTGACAATCTAAAGAGGTTAATAGGCACTCACTGAACCTTTGAATTCAAAGATTTCTGAATATAAATATACATTTTACTTAGACAAAAAAGGCGTTCACACATCGTGAGAGGATGTTTTTTCTTAAATTTGTCAAACAATCAATACAAGAAACTCATAAAAAAACTGCTGGTGACTCCACAATCCTAAAACAGAGAATGAGAATGAGAATTTGGTCATATTTTGCTCATTAGGTCGATATATGCGAAAAAATAAAGTTCAAACCGATAATGTAGAATGAATTATCACTAAGCAGGCAGGCAGCCGGTAGAACAGTCTCCTAGTTGCAAGCGTTTTTCTTTCTGCAATCGTTAACGCCTAAATTCTCGTGTGTCATTGGTCATCTTAGACAAATTAATCTTAAGCAAAGAATTAGCCAATGACACATGGGAATTTAGGCGTTAACGATTGCAGAAAGAAGAACGATTGCAACTTGGCTAGACAGCACAACAGGCAGAGTTACAACTTACATACGTAATTTGAATCGTTCTATATTAGGTATTATCTTGACATATTTTCTTCGCCATTGAGTATATAACTGATAAATAGGGTTTAAACTGAATACATGATCTTCATAAAATAATTTATATTTATATTACATTATCCTTAATGGATATCAATAAAAAATGTTCACTATTGTTTTTATTACGTTTTTAAACTCGATCGACTCAAATCGCAGTCACTTTAATGGAAGTAGCTAAATTCTGAAACTCCCTCGAGATAAAGTTCAGTTTTCCACTTCTGTTGATGCTGTTCAAGATACGACGTGCGTTACTGTTACCCGGAATACGTTAGTAAGAACTTGAGTTGAATTCGTGTATCAAGTAAACAATAAATTTGCACTATATTGTATGGCGTAATAAATGACAAAATCTAAACATATTTAAACAATCGTCTTCGTCTTAATAACTTAGAAACTTCTTGATTCTTCTTAGCATAATTATTGCAACTAAATATTGCAAATCAACGTTGGCTATGCTATGAAAATACGTAGATGTCAATTCATACTGACTGACTGCCTCGGTGGCGCGAGTGGTAGCGTAAGCGACTGCTGTGCTTGAGGTCTCGGGTTCGATTCCCGGGTCGGTCCAAATGTTTGTATGATCTGCAAATATTTGTTTCGAAGTTTGGGTGTTTTCTATGTATAATATGTATGTATTTACAAAAAAAAAGTATATATGTATTTATATCAGTTGTCTAGTACCCATAACACAAGCTCTGCTTAGCTTGGGACTAGACGGCGTTGTGTGTTAAATTGTCCGAAATATTTATTTATTATTTATTATTTATTATTATTTATTATACTGCAGTAATTTTCCGTTATGAGAATCTTCGGAAACAAAGCATTTTTTGAAGATTAAACAGATAAAATTGATATTAAGACTCCGCCACCCAGTTTGTACCCACGTAAAATATTTGTATGATCTGCAAATATTTTTTGGGTGTCTTCTATATATCATATATATGTATTTACAAAAAAACCCGTATTGCGTGTATAGTATTTACAAAAAGTATGTATGTATTTATATCAGTTGTCTAGTACCCATAACACAAGCTTTGCTTAGCTTGGGACTAGATGACGTAGTGCGTAAGATGTCCGATGGTCGAAATATTTATTATAAAATTTATATAGTCTATGTCACCCGGCCGACATAGAACATATATTATTTATTTATTTATTCATTAAAACTTCCTGCAAACATGTTGCACAAGGCGGACTTAATGCCACAGGCATTTTTTTTCCGGACAAACTTTTGGGCGTTGCGAAGTCGTTTGTGGCAGGTGTGTGTTAAAAGTAATAAGACGAGAGACTAAATAAAATTTACTTTATCAAATACAATGATTCCTACATATAAATAGGTGCTACATAGAATATAATTTATACATATACAATATAAATAAAAGAAAATATGTATATACATAAATAATAAAGACACTTTTAAGTGTCATTCTAATGCCGCCGTCAGCATGTCCCTAAAGTGCTGCCGTATTTTAAATTTAAAAGGTGATCGGCTAGTGGACGTCCTGATTTCTAGTGGGATGCGTTCCACAGAGTAACAGCTCGATCCAGGAAAAAGGAATGGAGTGTGCTTGAAATGTGTGCAGGACAAAGAAGGGGAAGATTATTAGAAAAGCGAAGATTCCTGTCATGGTTAGAGCAGAGATATTGGAGGTGGGATGTTAAGTAAGTAGGAGAGTTCGGTGAATGGAGAAGGGCGTACAACATAGACAGAGCCCTTAAACTACGGCGTTGTCTTATGGGAACCATGACAGTTGCGTACGATAGACAGAAATATGGTAATACTTTAGCAGGTTGAAAACAAATCGAATACAATTGTTGAGAAGCCGGTCTAATTTATTGAGCAGATCTACATTCAAGTCGAGATAACACACATCATCTATAAGCGGAAAAATTAAAGTTTGCACAAGCATCCGAACGGATGAAGATTCATCGGTTCAGACGGACTGCTGGCGTCCCCGAAGATTGGACGAGAACCATTTCAGTGCATCATTGGAAATCATGAAGTGGGAAAGTATTGCTAGATACAGGATCAAGTCTATTGGCACCTCATTGATTACAATCGGTTTAGTAGATTCGGTTCATAGTCCTGACCAGATATTTAGTTTGGCATATGTACATATTAAAACAGATTAAATTTTAAAAAAATAGTTTTATTTATTATCAGAAATTTCATAATACAAACAAAATCAACCATCATCACCTACCGTCTGTCCAACGTTTGTAGCCTTTGATCAAGTTTAAATTCAATTAATTGGAATTTCAGTTTTCCTCCTTAATTTCATAGCGTTTGTGTGTCTAATGAATGTTCGTGACATATTTGGTAATGTAAAAGATTTATCGCAAAATTAGTTGAATGAAATTTATGTTGTACTTCCATTGTTTGAAAATACCACTGGACCACGAGAAAAGGCATTGTGTTTTATAAGCGCGATCCGTAGTGCCTTCTTGCTCACATAGCGTATCCCATCTCCCTCTGTCCCCTAATCTACCAAATTATGTACAAGGTTCTATGGCTCACGGCCTTTATTAAACGACAGCGAGGCGGAATTCTCATTATGAGCCTAGTGGTCAAGCTTACATTGATATTTACTCCAGTCCCTTGAAGTTCTTTAATATGTACTTAGTTAGCACAATATTTACCACTCTCAGTTCAAACTTTACGTAACCAAGTATATTATTAATAGTTTACAAACCGTTCCTAAACTATTGAGGTAACAAGTACTTGTACCAAGGTAACAAGTTGTGTATATTAAATAAGAAAACTGTTTTAAAAATGTACAAAAACGTGTTTTTTTTTTAATATGATGCTGCCAAAATGACTCCACTCTGCCTGATGGAATGCACAAGCAGAATCCAAAAATGGTGGTCACCATGCCCATTGCAAATGCAGATAATGCGCATGGGTGGGATAGACATTGGATTGTCTAACGAAATTAAAATCCTGGGGCTCACCATCGACCGCAAACTCACATTTAACACGCACGTGACAAACGTGTGTAAAAAGGCCATTGGAATTTATAACAAGCTGGCGAGGATGGCCCGGATCAGCTGGGGGTTTACACCCCGAGGTGATCCGGACCATCTACGTTTCAGCCGTAGAACCTACCATCCTGTACGGCGCCAGCAGTTGGTGCGCCGCGGCAAACGGGCTTGGAGTCCGAAAACAACTGAACGTGGTACAGCGCGGATTTGCCCAAAAGCTGTGCAAGAGTTATCGGACGGTCTCCTTGCACTCGGCTCTGATCCTGGCTGGTATGCTCCCTCTGGACCTCAGGATCCGTGAGGTGGCCCTCATTATACGAGGCCAAGAGAGGCGTGTGGCAGCCATGGTTGGGGGACGTAAAGATCGAAAGAATGACTCCGGCTATACGAGCGCCTCACCCCGCAGAACATGGGGCCCTTGAGTTCAAAAATCTGGTAGACGAGGAACAACTACAGCGCACCGACAACATCGAGGTGCGCATTTTCACGGACGGGAGCAAGATTGAGGGCCGGGTCGGCGCCGCGTTATCCATTTGGCATAACGAAACCGAAACCAGGGCCCTCAAGCTTGCTCTGTCGCCCCATTGTACCGTCTACCAGGCTGAGCTTCTGGCCCTTTGCAAAGCGGCCAGTGAGGTTCTCAGGCAAGGTGCAATCACGTTCGGTATCTTCAGCGATAGCAGAGCCGCACTCCTATCGGTCACCAATCGCCATGCCCTCCATCCTCTTGCAGTGGAGGCCAGAGAAGCCATTCGGCAAGGCATGACCCAGGGTAAGGAAATATCCTTATTCTGGGTCAAGGCCCATGCAGGGTTGGTTGGCAATGAGCGAGCAGACCAGCTTGCCAAGGAAGCGGCTCTGCGCTTGAAGAAAGCACCGGACTACGGTCTGTGCCCTGTGTCATTCGTGAAGCGGGGTCTTAGACAGGGCTCGCTTTGCGAGTGGAACAGAAGGTACAGAGAGGGCGAGACCGCCTCCGTCACCAAGCTCTTTTTCCCCTGCACGCTCGCTGCATATGGTGTCGTACGCAAACTAGAAATAGCCGGAATAACAACACAGCTGTTCACGGGGCATGGTGGGTTCTCCGAATACTTGACGAGGTTCAAGTGTAAGGAGAACCCATCCTGCAGTTGCGACCCGGACATTGCGGAAACATTTCCCCATCTCATCACTGAATGCCCAATATTTGATAGACAGAGATATGACACTGAGCAAAGAATAGATACCAGAATTACATTGTTGAGTTTGAGTAGCATAATTAATAGTGATAAGAGAAAAATATTTTTAGAGTACTGTACAAATATTGTAAAATTAGTAAATAAGAAGAATAGATAATTAAGATTATGATATAGTAGTAATATAAAATTATTATAAATAATCATAACATTAAATAGTAATAAATTAGATAGCAATAAGCACAATACTGTATGTATTAGTTTTAAATAAGTAAAAATAATTTAATAATTGTAACTAAGATTTAAAATATGATAAAACTCTATTTAGTAAGTAAGGTAAAACTGTAAAATAAATGTAGTGTCATAATTCATTGTCCCCCTGCATGATAAAATAACACAAATATATGTATGTTAAGTATAAAAGATAGAATAGGAAAACAGGAATCCCACCTGAAAAGTTAAGAAAAAAAAAAATGGGTATAAAAGAAATGTATAGTGTAAAATAGGCTCCAAATGAATATTCGAGGTGCTAGAGAAAAAAAAAAAAAATGCAGACAATGCATGACTCTTAGAATTGTGATAGATGTATTGACGTCAAATGCTTAACTCTAATCAAGCTAAAATCAAACCGCTTTGGTTACAGAGTGTGCCGAAAAATGTACATGCATTTTACTTTATTTTAAACCCATAATATCCCACTGCCGGGCTCGGGTCTCTCCCCTCTGTTACATGCATAAACATACTTATGAAACTTTTTTTTCGATACAATAAATATACAGTTTTAGTCATCTTAACAACTTTTTTTATTAGTGGAACATCATAATTTGTATCTTTCTCTTAATATGTACATATTAAGATGATTCTAATTAAAATCAGGGTTTCAAGAATTACTTTATATTCTGATTATAATATATTTGTTTAAAATTTGTATATCTATTCTGAACACATCTCCGTAGTCTGTCATAACTTAATATACAAATATCATGGCATTAAGTAAATGAACACAGTTGTTTCAAGACGAACTACATCACTAACATCAATCACATCATGATACAGACTAAAATAGCACTTCAAATATTCGTCATAAATGTTGATTTAAACTATAAATCCATGTCTCTTTAGTAATTCTAATCCAATCTGAATGTATCTGTATCAAAACCTTGATTGTACCAAACCTTCTCATTAACGAGCAGGATAAAATCTATGCTCATTCCCGAGTTTCAGATAGCTGACATTTTTCATTAATACGCCGACAAACAAAAAACATCTTAATTTTTTGGTCGTTTGGTCGCAGTCATTAGTATGATTTTTCATTGTTGGGTTGTACAAATTCTTTGAGATCTTTTAATAGCCTTATCTGTTATTATTCTCTTATAATTATTGCGTATAATAATTAAAATCTAAATATTTAATCTCGGTCGTGGCCCTTTTTGGTATTGTTTAAACAAAGGAAGGCTCAGCTTTTGTTGTAGTGAGTTTACAGATTCTTCAAATATTTATCTTTAAAACATAAATAGCTACAGAGTTTTGTTATAATTCAAATCGTTTAATGAATTCATTTGAAATATAAATGTAACAAAAGGTGGTGTTTATCTTAAATGTTTAAATCACTGTGAGAGGCATTTTAGAGAAGGAGAGAAAATTGTGCTGCAAAGCCATAGAACAATAAGGTATTAAGTAGCCATACGCAGGCGTTCTGCTCTGTCAAAGTATAAGCCCAAATGGGCCTACACGTTGCACTGTTATGTGTGAGGTTGTAGTGACAGGCAATTAGTTTTGTTTGTGAGTCCAAAATGTGTATTTGCGAAGATTTCCCACAGCATAAATGACAGAGTGTTTTAAATAAAGGTAAAAATAATATATGTGGGGGAACGAGTGTCATGTCCCTCCAACACAAAGGGAGGATCCTCCGGACAGGCGAGGTGATCATACCTGGCGGACCACTGTCCAACAGTTGATATTGATGTGGATGTTGAGTGGATGTTGTGCATATGATAATCAGCCCGAGAACTTCTACTGCGCGATTCAGGATTGGTAGTTTATTCGTGTTGTACGTTGCTCCGTAGTTCAGTGTATATGTAGCTGGTAGATGGCGCTGTATGTGGAGATTGCCACAGTATTGCTATACTATATTGTTTCTATAGACTTATCTAGACAGTACACATGTCTTGAGATATAAGGGCTACTAAGTTTAATAATTACATTTTCTGAAAAAAATATTTACTTACTTTATAAAACAGAAAACAAGGTGTTGTCTCATTGTTTCCAGTCTAAACCACTGTGTCTTATTTTCATGTATCTTAGTTATTTTAGTATAAGTGGACGCAATAATTTACATCTATTTCAAGTAAATATATTCCAAAATTATTTGTTAGAGTAGGATTAAGTAGATTGCAAGCTATGAATATTAATAGGATTCATTATGATTGCCCTAACCAGTTTCAAACTGAATACTAATCAGTAATTGGTGATATTTGGCTTAACGTTACATAAATTGGAAACACCCGTGTCTAGAGTATTTCAAGAGTAAAATTTGTGTTTATCACCCACATGATTAAAAGGATACACATGTACATTTTATTCTCTGTATTTGTAAATTGAGTATAATAATGTATTTAATATATTATCTGTTAATGTATTTGTAAATTAAGAAATTATAAACAACGAAATGTGAACTTTAAGAGGGTTGATTCCGAATAAACTCTTTTAACAAGCGGTTGCTTGTCTCGCTTTTCTAGAATATTACAGCATTGTGTCACCCATAGTCAGTAGAGGTCAATCCAATCCTACTATTTAAAATGTGGAATTTTGTGAGCATAGACATATAGATGTTTCTGACTCTATCTCGCAAAAACAGCTTACAAATTTGAATAAAGTTTAGCACAAGGATCGATTATAGTTAGGAAGACCAAATTGGCTACTATTTATCGCAAAAAATAATAATAATAATAATAATAAGAAATAAAATAAATAATAATAATAATAATAATAATAATCAGTCTGCGATGAACGACGTACTTATAAAGATCGAGCGAGGCATCTTTCAAGGTGACAGTCTGAGCCCCTTGTGGTTTTGTCTAGCTTTGAACCCTCTGAGCACTCTATTAGAGGGTTCAGGGTTAGGCTACAGGTTTCAGAAAGATGATCGAGGTATATCTCACCTCCTTTACATGGATGATTTGAAACTACTTGCCCCCACTAAATTACAATTGACAGGATTACTAAAGATTACGGAAAACTTTAGTAATTCTATCAAAATGGAATTTGGTGTAGACAAGTGTGCAGTTATGTATGTAAAAAAAGGTGAGATTGTGGAATCTGAAGGTATAGAGCTTTCAGATGCCACAAAACTCAGATCTCTGTCTGTAACAGAGACCTACAAATATCTAGGTTTTTCACAGTCCTTAGGAATACCAGAACCTGACATGAAGCAAACGTTGCGGGAACGCTTCTTTAGCCGCCTGAAAAAAGTACTTAAAAGTCTTTTATCAGGCGGTAACAAGGTGCGAGCTTGCAATGGTTGGGTTATGCCGGTTCTGATGTATTCCTTTGGTGTACTTAGATGGACTCAGACTGAATTAGATGCCATTGATAGGAGAGTCCGTACATTGTTGACTGCATTCCGAATGCACCACCCACGTTCATCGGTTATGAGATTGTATATCCCGCGAAAGTTAGGGGGTCGTGGATTACTAAATATCAAGACCCTACACAATCGCGAGGTATACAATCTTAGAGAATATTTTCTACAAACTGATGTGGGAGTGCATCGTAGTGTAGTTACAGTGGATACCGGGCTCACTCCGCTCGCTCTGGCTAAAGAGAATTGGCGCAAACCTGTAGTACTTAGTACTAATGATCGCAGAGAAGTATGGAAGGGCAAAGTACTCCATGGTCGATTTTATCGGGCCCTAAATGGGCCTGATATAGATTTCAAAGCATCTACGTCCTGGCTACGGTATGGTGATCTCTTCGGAGAAACCGAAGGTTTTGTCTGTGCGATTATGGACGAAGTTATCATGACGAGTAACTACCGGAAATATATCCTGAAGGATGGTACGGTCGACATTTGTCGGGCATGTCACCGTCCTGGAGAATCTATCAGGCATATTGTTTCTGGTTGTTCTCGTCTTGCTAACGGCGAGTATTTGCACAGGCACAACCAAGTAGCCAGGATCGTACATCAGCAACTTGCCCTTAAATACAATCTTGTGAGTTCAGAGGTACCATACTACAGGTATGTGCCCGATCCAGTTCTCGAGAATGGTCGTGCTACGTTATATTGGGATCGATCTATTATTACAGACAGGACTATTGTAGCCAATAAGCCTGATATTGTGGTGATGGATCGATTAGAGCGCCGCGCAATGATTGTCGATATCGCCGTTCCTCATGACGAGAATCTCGTGAAAGTTGAAAAAGAAAAACAAATAAAATATTTGGATTTATCTCACGAGATTGTCGATATGTGGAATGTGGATTCGGCGATCATTGTTCCGATAGTCGTATCTGCTCACGGATTGATAGCCAAGAGCCTCGACCAACATCTTAAGAGGCTCACGTTAGGGGGCTGGATCAAGGGTCTGATACAGAAGGCAGTCCTCCTTGACACGGCACGTATAGTGAGGAGGTTCCTGTCTTTGGAGCCCTAACCACCGGTTTCTTGGTCCCTGTACCCGAAGTCGGTGGTCTACTATTTTTTATATTTTTAAATGTATTTGTTTTATATGTATATTTAAAAATGTAATTGATATGTATATACAAATGGAATAAAGAGAATAATAATAATATTAGTAATAATAAGCTGGTAACACTGAAAGCACAACGAATTTTTCACACCTAATTTTCAATAATTTATTTTCTCTGTATAAAACATTTTCAAATAATAGAAATCAACCACAACAAGTTTATATATATATTCAAAATGGAATATTGGCACCAAAGCAGGTTAAAACCACATAAAAATGCATTGTAAAAGAAATAATTTTTTATGTAAGACATGACATTTTTAACGTCATGTCATAGTTATGATTACAACAACAAGAAATTCCGATAATGCTAACAAGAGCTAAACTAAGAGCACAGTTGTCACCCTCGGACTCGTCGCTCCGCTCCGCCTTACCACCCATGGAAGCAACAGTAGAAGTTTCGGCTGTTCATGAGGCGTCGAGCTCTTCATCAAGCGACGAGTATTTCTCTCCGCCGACGTCGCCAACACCTGTACGTCGGCAGGGGAGAGGCCGGCCACCGACCAGCATGGGATCCAGAGGACCATTGACCTCGAACAGGGCCCCCGCTACCGGTGGTGATGTGCGCCGCATGAAGTGGACACATTGTATAAATGAGAATGTCATGCGGGCATATTTTCGGGCTACAGAGTTGGGAACGAACCTTACTGCGTACCGTGTTCGACTAGTCTCTCTGTTTCAGGAGCTTGAGCCAGCTGTCAACGTTTCGGCACAACGATTGTCGGATCAAGTTCGAGCTATACAGCGCTGTCACCTGCTGGATGATGCCGTACTTGAGAGGATACGCTCGGACGTACGGAATACTTTGACTATCCCTTCTTCGTCACATTCAATGGATATGGTAGTTAATATACCACAATTACCTTGTAATGATGATGTTGATGAACAAAGAGAGAGTGAAATTATATCCGTAAGTACCCAATACAATGATAGGATAAGGAGTGCTTTGGAGGATGCGATTCAGGAGTACCGGTACGTTAATTATAATAACAGACCCCGGTTGCCCCGTTTGCCCATACATAAACGTAATTTGGCATTGGTGGGTGCCCTGAATTCGTTATTACCTGATTATTTTGGTAATAGCGAAGATCTCGGTGATACACATTCTATTTTGTACTGTGCGGCTATCGCAGTTTGTCGAGTAGCTGGTGTTAAATTTATTGAACGAATCACTACTCGAACCAAAAATACTATGCCAGCTTGGCAGTACAGAATAGAACGTCGTATTGCTGTGACCAGGACACTCATCGGCAAATTAATAGCATTTAAAACAGGTAATATGCGACCAAGAGTCATGCGCTTTGTGAAACAGGCATTCTTGGGGACTACCATCAGTCCTCAACAGTACATGTCGAGTGTCACAGAGCGCATTGACTTCTTCAAACAGAAAGTTTGTGCATGGGCAAATAGGATAAGACGGTACAAAAAACGAGGAGACCGGTTCAATCAGAATCGTATGTTCCAAACAAATGAGAAGTGGGTGTACCGAAAATGGGAGGCTCCGAATCCATGTGATCGTGATGGGCACTTACCAGATGAAAATGCCACAAATACATTTTGGCGTAACATTTGGTCAGTGCCTGTCACTCATACAGATGGTGATTGGATGCGGGATGTCAAGCGCTCATGTGAGTCTATAACAAATATGGACCCAGTTAGTATAGATAGAGAGGATGTAAGTTATGCAGTCCGTTCATTACCGAATTGGAATGCACCTGGTCCTGACGGACTGCACAACTTTTGGCTTAAATGGTTCCGAAGCTCACATGCGTGTTTGGCATCTCAATTCCAAGCAGCATTGGATTCGGGTTCATTACCACAATTTTTAACAACTGGCATTACCCACTTACTCTACAAATCTGGTGGTACCATGGATCCCAAAAATTTTAGGCCTATAACTTGTTTACCAACTTTATATAAACTTCTGACATCCATTCTGAGACTCAAAATTACCACTCATATTAATCACAATTCGATACTTTCTATTTCTCAGAATGGATGTAGAAGTGGGACCCGTGGTACTAAAGAGCTCCTTATCATAGACATGACCATTAGCCAGCAGGAACGTCGTAATCGTAAGAGCCTGGCGACATGCTGGATAGATTACAAGAAGGCTTATGACTCCGTTCCACATACATGGCTTTTGAAGGTGCTTGAGTTGTATAAAATTGATACAACTCTGTGCACTTTCTTGAAGTCATGTATGGGGCAATGGAGAACAGTACTTCGCTATCCTGGATGTCGGCAGTCTGCGATGAACGATGTACTTATAAAGATCGAGCGGGGCATCTTTCAAGGTGACAGTCTGAGTCCCTTGTGGTTTTGTCTAGCTTTGAACCCTCTAAGCACTTTGTTGGAGGGTTCAGAGTTAGGCTATGGGTTGCGGAAAGATGATCGAGTTATATCTCACCTTCTTTATATGGATGATTTGAAACTATTTGCCCCCACTAAATTACAGTTGACAGCGTTACTAAAGATTACGGAAAACTTTAGTAATTCTATCAAAATGGAATTTGGTGTAGACAAGTGTGCAGTCATGTATGTAAAGAAGGGTTTGATTGTGGAATCTGAAGGAGTAGAGCTTTCAAATTCTACAAAACTTCGGTCTATATCTGCCACCCAAGACTACAAGTATCTAGGTTTTTCACAGTCCTTGGGAATGCCAGAATCTGACATGAAACAGGAGTTGCGGGAATGCTTCTTTGGCCGCCTGAAAAAAGTACTTAATAGTCTTTTATCAGGCGGTAACAAGGTGCGAGCCTACAACTGTTGGGTCATGCCGGTTCTGATGTATTCCTTTAGTATACTTAGATGGACTCAGACCGAATTAGATGCCCTAGATAGGAGAGTCCGTACATTGCTGACTGCATTTCGAATGCATCACCCACGTTCATCAGTTATGAGGTTGTATATCCCGCGAAAATGTGGGGGTCGTGGACTTTTAAATATCAAGACCCTACACAATCGCGAGATATACAATCTTAGAGAATATTTTCTTCATACTGATGTGGGCATGCATCACAGTGTAGTTGCAGTGGATACCGGACTCACTCCGCTTGCTCTGGCTAAAGAGAATTGGCGCAAACCTGTGGTACTTAGTACTACTGATCGCAGGGAGGTATGGAAGGGCAAGGAACTTCATGGTCGATTTTATCGGGCCCTAAATGGGCCTGATATTGACTTCAAAACATCTACGTCCTGGCTACGGTATGGTGATCTCTTCGGAGAAACCGAAGGTTTTGTTTGTGCGATTATGGACGAAGTTATCATGACGAATAACTATCGGAGGTATATCCTGAAAGATGGTACGGTCGACATTTGTCGGGCATGTCACCGTCCCGGAGAATCTATCAGGCATATTATTTCTGGTTGTTCTCGTCTTGCTAACGGCGAGTATTTGCACAGGCACAACCAAGTAGCCAGGATCGTACACCAGCAACTTGCCCTTAAATACCATCTTGTGAACTAAGGGGTGCCATACTACAGGTATGTGCCCGACCCAGTTCTCGAGAATGGTCGTGCTACATTATATTGGGATCGATCTATTATTACAGACAGGACTATTGTTGCCAATAAGCCTGATATTGTGGTGATAGATCGATTAGAGCGCCGCGCAATTATTATCGATATCGCCGTTCCTCATGACGAGAATCTCGTGAAAGTCGAAAAAGAAAAACAAATAAAATATTTGGATCTATCTCACGAGATTGTCGATATGTGGAATGTGGATTCGGTAATAATTGTTCCGATAGTCGTATCTGCTCACGGATTGATAGCCAAGAGCCTCGACCAACACCTTAAGAGGCTCACGTTAGAAGGCTGGATCAAGGGTCTGATACAGAAGGCAGTCCTTCTTGACACGGCACGCATAGTGAGGAGGTTCCTGTCTTTGGAGCCCTAACCACCGGTTTCTTGGTCCCTGTACCCGAAGTCGGTGGTCTACTATTTTTTATATTTTTAAATATATATTATGTTATTGTTTATCTTTTTTATGTATTTAAAAATGTAATTAATATGTATATATAATTAAATAAAGAGAATAATAATAATAAATCTCTTTATTGCACACCAGATAAGTAACAAAATTAACTTATTTACGAAAACTTAACTAGGGTAGTACAATTGGCGGCCTTATCGCCCGGAGGCAATCTCTTACAGGCAACCAAATTACCGAAGTATGAGCTAAGTACAGCAATTACTGCAAGTAACATCGCCGGACGCTGCTAGTAAATAATATAAACATAAAAACTTACCGTGGGAGAGCCACGGCATATAGACGGATGACATGAGTCATTCGTTATTAACTTTGATGCAAAAGGCTTTACTGTAATAAAATTGACCTAGAGTGCTATTTATAACATCCCTAAAACTCTATTTGCTCCATAAAAAATCAAATTGTCAAAGAAGAATATTTCGGCGATCGGGCGCATTATTAAGCATTACACACGTTCAATATACGTAGTGACGCCGTATCATTAGGAGTAAAATACGTCTCGTATAATAATTCTAATATCCCGCTTGTTCCACTCCACAGTGTATTCTTGTCGCAGTCAACAGACAGGTGTGACAGCACAATATGACAGACCATTGCGTCAGCTTAACAATACAGTAGCACTTAGAATAGATACACGTACTTACACACGTACTTGCATGAGTGGAGCTAGTTTATTCCGAGTGTAGTTTTTTATGTTGAAATCTATATACAGCACATACATAAATATACCTTTTCATACATTTCTTTATATACTAGATGATACAGAGACTTTTTTGACTAATAGTGTGATTCTTACTCCTGAAAATATCAATGATCTGACTATGAAAAACGCTATGAAAGCGTGTTTATTATTTTGTGGTTATATATGTGTTGTGGTTATTCTAAGCGGGATAATAATAATAACAAAATATAATAATAAAGAGAATAAAGATTGTACATCGTTCTTTATTCGTATCTGCACACCTTAAGAGGGTCACGTTAGAAGGCTGGATCAAGGGTCTGATATAGAAGGCAGTCCTCCTTGACACGTCACCTATAGTGAGCAGGTTCCGGTCTTTGGAGCCCTAACCACCGGTTTCTTGTACCCGAAGTCGGTGGACTACTATTTTTTTATGTATTTGTTTTTATATATAAATTTAAAAATGTAAATAATATGCGATAGTCGTTAATAAAAAGAATAAAGTTTTGATTAGATCTGACGTTGCTTCTGCAACCAGCTACACTTTGCAAGTGACGCAAGAACTACGATAGTCGCCGATCCCCTAGTTCTTCTCGCACCAGTAGCTACCGTGTGTGCTGTTCCTGGGATGTCGACAGCCGTTTAATAAGTTCGTATTTAATTTTGACTTTTTTATTCGCAGCAGGAGGGTTGATTATAATTCCTTTTGATAATTGACTTCGGTTGCATAACAAGCTTCTAACTGACGAGCAACATTATAATATTTGGTTGTGTCACATTTTGTGCCAGAAAGAACGAATTGCGCTTCAATTTGAGTAATCCATAGCGCCGACCCATACTTGCTCATCCACGGCGTTGACGTCGGCATCAGCAAAATTTTCTTCAGGATTTTCGTCCGACATTTTTCTTCGACGCAACGTATTTGTTTGTTTTTGTTCTAGTCCCGGGTCACCAGTTGTAGGAGATGTCGAAGTTTAACACTTTATATTAATTTGGTTTATTTATTTTACAAAAATATTGAACATATAAAACAGATATAATGAAATCTAATTTACGGCGTTAGTTAAATTTAGTGACAGTTAGGCGTGTGCGTGAGCAAACTTTACAGCAACTGTTCTGTTTCTTCAAGCTAAACATTTTTTTTACTGGTGATAAAACACATACCTATATTATTTACTGAATTATATATTCGACTACCTAATACACGCTGCTTGCAATTGTGGATCTATGACGCTCTGCGGAACATACATTTGCAGATCTGCATTTTGTGAGATGATTGGGGCTATACTGAAGGGCTGCATGTTTGCGTAGATTTGTATAGAGCACAAATAACTGTCTAACGGTCATGGCTTGGTAATCTTTATATAACTACGTTATGCCATACTGGAATTGTTTGTGGGTCATAAACTTAATTACTGCCCTTTGTGCCCTCTCCAGTTGTAGAATTTATTTTTTTGGAGCTCCACCCCTTATATTTATTTCAAAAAACAATATTGATTGGTATAATGCAAAGTATAACATCCTTAGAGAATTAAAGTCTACGCAGACACAGAGATTGTAAAAAACTGCAATGAGTTTCCTTACTCTACCCACCAGCCCCTTGATTTGGCCCCCCTCCATAAGAGTTCATTAACAATCATGATGCCAAGATACCAGAAATTTGTCGTTTTAGATAGTAGAGGACAAGAACATCGATTTGAATATTCTCCATTACACACATGTACTCTAATTCAAAAAGATTCATCTGGTTGCGATGAAAATTTCATAGAGAAAGTAATGTAATTTGTCTTGTCTACATTCAAAATCAAAATATTAGTGGATAACCAGTACATAACATTATTTAATGCCGATTCTGCACGGTCTTGGACTTCTAACCAGTCCTGACCACATATTAGAAGAGCAGTATCATACGCGTAACTATAAATACTTGTTATGGGATGTTATGGGATGTAATTATGTAATTGGGAATGGATAGATCACACAAACCCTTTACATAAATCAAAAACAGACTCTATCCCAAGATAGAGCCTCGGAGAACTCCGAAGGACAACAGTTGCACATCACTAATATGCGAGCCGATCCTAATGCATGTGGTCTGAGAGGTAACTCTTAGAGATTTCAAGTTCAAAGCCTCGAATTCCTATGCTCTCCAGCTTTAAAATTAGGATAACGAAAGAAACAGTGTCAAACGCCTTCGAGAAATCCAGAAAATAGAGATTCAAAAACATTGTCAATAAAAGCTCTAACAGCGTCTTCGTACAATTTATCTTAACGAAATCCATATCGATTATTAGATAAGATGTTATGAGTTTCTAAAAACTTTTTAGATGGTTATTGATAACTTTTTTATGATTGTAGAATTGATATAGGTCTATAGTTGTTGACACTGGCTCTGTCCACTCTCTTGAAGACAGAAATCTCAATGGCTTTCTTTAATGCTCAACGAAAAGTTCCTCTCGAAAAACCTAACTCACAAATACACGTAATGGAAGGAACTAGGGAATTTCGACTCAGTTTTATGATCTTTGCAGTAATTGCATCCCAACCTGCGGCAGAATCAGTTTGAAGATTTTGGATTGCTCTGTCAATTTCAGTACAGTCAGGTGCAAAAGAGAACAAGGGACTTGGCGTGCGTGTGAGTCTGAGTAAGCTATTCATTATCTCGAACAGAATTAATACACAACATGACAAGACATGTCGCCATTTTTATTCCAATATTTGCCAGGAAATATCTAACCAGATTAGTAGCAGATTTGCTATCAAGTGTAGAAAAAGGATTTATATTTTGTTAGTAAATTTTGACAAATATTTTACACGTTGGACTTTACAGCTAGAAGAGCTCGGCATTTTGTAAGACTCACTCTGGGAAGAAATTCCGAAACAAACTAATAAGGTGTCGTTTCTTAAGTCCTCACTCACATTGATTAAATACATAGTAATAAAAATCTATGCGAGTACAGTATAGGATCTGGCTTGATCTGGACCATAGTATAGAGCCGGCCTGTCCATACAGACGGCTTACGAGCCCCAGCCATCGTATTACCTAACCGGTATAAGTCAAGATAACGACCCGAAGCGCGACACTACCGCCAGTAGGACATTTGGGTAAGCCGAAGAAACACTCGAAACCACTAGAAAGATGCTAAATATGAACTTATATTACAAGCTTAGACTATACTCACATATACTTACACGAAAGAATTTAGTTGGTATTAATAAATTGAAAAACAACAGACAAAAGTTCCTCTGGTGAAGATTTAGAAGTTTGATCACTCAACATATTGTTAATTACACGCCATGTTTGCTTAGGATTATTTTTTGATTTTAATATTCCATTCCTCTCATAATTTATTTTTAAAATCATCGTTCATGGATATTCACCATGTTTATTTCCAGTAACAATATAGGTTTTCATAATGCTTCAGCGTATAATTAATTGTTAATTGCACTTTGTAGGTTTCACCAAAAGCACTTCTAAATTTAACCAGATTTTGAGAAACATATTAAATAATAAAAACATATAAAAAACGATGTTAGCTTTAACACATGCCTACATTTTCATGGCCGAGATTGCTAACATTCAAATACCATTTTATACACAACATTTTATTACTAGCAATAAAGCTCTGTAGATGGATTTGGTTCTTAAGTGCACATCTACATTTTATTTTATAAAATAAAATCCTCATTTCTTAGTCGTAGGCACTCGTAGCCCTTAGAGTTAAGTGCTACGACGTCGTAGATCCATAAGGTACATGCAATAAACCGACTTGGTAATAATTTGAATATCAATGTGTTGCATTACGACATCAAGCCGATTCCAAGAGCTTTAAAACGTTTGATATAGTTTTCTATATGTAAATGAGGTAGGCATATTTAGTCATGGAATATGGAGTACAGCAAGATATAATCTGGTGGTCAATCTATTAACATTATTCATTTATTTCTGATACAAATTAATAAAATGCCAGTATGAGTTGACTTTTCATCTCAAAGGTTTTCATATTATTAAAAAGTCAATATTTAGACTAGACATGTAGCATTTTTTTGAACTTTTAATGGTGTTTTAAAAAAACCAATTGATTACCAAGAAAACATTTAAAAACAAAAAGGAAAACTTTAAAACTTTTGATAAAATTTGTAAAGCTTTTGTCAATCATTATTACCAATAAAATTAAAAAAATTATTGCCATAAAACGTTTTTTTACAAATTATATTGAGCTCCCTGATCTCTGAGCTAGGTTAAATGACCTGTGTTACAGAGATCAGTATTCTCTCTCGGAATGACATAATTATGATTTTATGGAAAAAAGAAAAATACAGAAGTTAGTCACAAAAAAAAGCAAGTAATACCCTTATATATTACAATCAATATAGTAGATTACAAATATATTAAAACCTCATTCAGCTATGGTGAAACATACAAACATAAATAGACTGCCATAATTATTACTAAAATGAATAGTAGTAATTATGGCAGCCTTCACCATAGTCGGCTAAAAACGTTAGCTTGTACATGAAACTTAAAGTATTTCCCCTTCAGACACAACTCACAGGACGTTGGGGTGTTTATGTTGGGCACGAACCAACTAAAAACCGTAATCCATCTTGATTACCAGTAGCCAAAGAACCAGATTTATTCTAGAAAGGAAATCTCTGGTATCCAATCAACACCGGGCTATCAAAAGATGACCTCCTCGTGCATGAGAACCACAATGTTCCCTTCCTACTCCTTGACGAGTTTCCCCGGCAATGTGGAGTCTCCTAAACTTAGTATCTTGAAAATAATGAGTTCAATGAGTCAAAAGTAATCCTTTAATAATTTAATTTTATAGTAACTATTTTCTGATACAAGAAATTGTATTTCATTGGATAAATGTTGAATTTGTTAAGGAATGGGTGTTGTTTTAATTTGTCCTCGACTACGACGGACTGCATTACCATGTTCCTTGAAGGTGAGTATATAACTATTAGAAGTTAACCAAAGCCTAGATAAACAACCTGTCGTTGCTAGCTTAGACTACGTGAAGAAGTACTTGTGATGTATAGATAATAGGGATCAAAATTGAGCATTGAATATACGAGTACAATAAAAAAATTAACATTTAATAAACCACTTTATTTCTCATAATTTATTTTCTCTTTTTATTATAATTTGAAGAACACAGTTTTATAATTTTCAGTTACTTCACCTTTTTATATAATTGGTACTTATTACATTTATTTATATTAATACACCAATTCACATCAAATATAACCTATCTAACAGTAAAATTGTATATTATTTAGAAATTGTAAACGGGACGACTTTATTTACGTTTTTTTAGTTGTTTTTTTACTTACAATGATTCTTTATTACACACAGGTTTCCCGCGTGAATGTTAAAATGTAGAATCTTTTTATTTCTTTCAATTGATCCTCGTTTTATAAATTCCTTTTTATTTTTTAGGATATACGGGAAAACAGGTGCATAAAATAGTCATTGTTTATTTAGCATTCACTTTAATGGACACAAAATATATATATTTATTTTCTACAACATTTTAGATAGATTCAAAAATTAAGTGATCAACATAGACAATTACAATACGCTAAGGAAACATTTAATTTAGACTTTCTTTGTACAGGAAATTTACTACAACATATATATTTTCTCTGTCTTAATCTACTCTGTTCTAAAAATCGTGCATGGTCTATCGAAATTATAGTCTTGCTCTATGATTTTGTACAAAATTGCTTTGGCACTTTTTTATTACAAAATAAAGGCATTTGGTATCAAATAATATAAACATAATAACATTCTAATACTTAAATATTTGGAAAAAACTTCATTAAAATTACCTAAATGAAAATAAAAATAATGTTTTGTGTGACAGTTATCACGATTTCAAAGTTCTTTTATTTTGTACCGTTATTATTGTACAAGTAAAACCTTAAATAAATTTTGTATCTTTGTGTATTACATCAGTAAACCATAAACCCGAAATAACTTTAAATCAACAATTACAAAACTGCATAGTAAATTTAATATATGTTATTAGAAATGCATAAATTGATAAATCTATGATGGTAGCTAATTTGTCATTTCTAGACGATAAATATAATGTATGCATGTGTTAACTTGTAAAGAGTAATAAGTAATGTTTGATAGTTCTCATCAATCATAAGACATCCACTACTGTTGAGCCTGCCTTAATGACTTGAAAGTTAGTTTTAAAGGAAGTCTAGTAGGAAGATGACTTACTTAGGAGACTATGTATCTTGTTCAGTGATATTCAAATATTGAGAGAAGTCACTATAAGCGATAAGGTCAAAATACATTGTTTTTATATTATATAGGTGCTTTATTTTTTTATTAATATAATATATTTCTGGTTTATGGTTTAATAATGATAAAACGTGAAGTTTCACAGAAAGATCTGTACCTAATTATTTAAGGGTGGTTGCACAAATTTGAGAATATATAAATACATTTCAAAAGAACGTATGACAAAGGTTTTCCTAACACGTTTTTATTGTATTTTAGATAAACTCTAAAATATTTTTGAGTAGTTTGAATGTTTTTATAACTTAAATATCATTTAGAGTTGATAGTGCTGCGTTTTAAATAACCTTACATTTGACAACTTTTACTTTCATTTTTCGAAAAGAACTTATTTGGCCCGACACAGTTTGTTCATATCTTTCTGCAATATGTTATATAAATACAAAAAAAACACAGAAATAACGTAAAATAAGTAAATTCAGTCTTCATAAATAATGTTTAATATATCTTTCTACTTTGGGACATTCACTCTGACTATACGATTTATATTATAATAGGTGATCTAGAAAGGACCCAATTGGCACAGCTTTAATTAAATTACCTTACCAGACAATTTTTTATATATTCATACTTATCTACTTGGTGTTTTATTTAACACGTAATTTATTTATCTTTGTATTTTTATTATCATAAAAATATATTTTATTTGTTTGTATCTGCAAGTTGTGATACGATCGCTATAGAATTGAAAGTGCCATCTACAATCTCGAATATTTAGAATCGAGATTTCTATATTGACTTACAATTGAGAAAATAAAATTACACAATATTTACTTTAAAATTTAGGTGCAGTACAATATTAAGAAGAATTCTGCACTTTTCACAATCCACAATATATTTCTTTAAATTACTTTATCTTTCTCATGTATTAGTAAGTACCCTTTAAGTTCGTTTATGTTATATTTTAGAAGATCACAACTACTGAGATAGATAAATCTGAAGGACATATGTACAAATGTATAATCTTGATGTAGTTATGAATATTTACAAAGTAATCTTGAAACAGACGACAACAGCGGCCATATGTGAGATATGTCGGGCAAGATGTGCGTGGCGCGAGCGCTCGTAGTCCAGGACGCCGGGGCATGACGCGAGGGTCGCTCGGCGGGAAGAATGCGCGGAGAGCAGGAGCGCTCATATCGCGGGCAGCAGCGGGCTCGGCGAGCGCGGCACCCGACGCACGCTGCCGCTCCACGCCTCCCCCATCATATCCTCGTCTCCCTGCACACGCGCACTCGACATACTCTCAGCATCACACTCCTCAACTTCCCAACTCTGAGATCGAGAGTTTGATATCGTTTACTATGAGTAGGGCAGCTAGGATAGCTCTAGAACGCCACTACCACGGAAGAAGAAATTAACGACAGAAAGTTCCAGTCTCATCCTCGTCATGCATCAGCTCACAGGCAATCTTATCTACGACTCGCGAGGGTATAAGGAGTACTCGTGCGGGACTGTGCGAGTGATTAAATCACGTATTACGGTGTCAACACTTACATATAAGAAGTAATTACCATCATCGTGTGTGGCGCAGGGGGGCCGGGTGGCGCAAGAGTGGGAGGAGCCATCGGAGGTGGCGGAGCAGGCGGTGGCTCGGGAGACACCGCTGCTGGTGAAAACGACGACGGCGCTAGTGGTGATTGCGCTATGGAAATTGAAATTAGTTAGAAATACGTACAAATATTTTTGTCATAGCTATTGAAATTAGATTTTCAATTAAATAATTGTACATCATCCACTATTGTAAAACTATATGGTAAGTGACAAGAAACCTTAATCAGTTTATAAAAATACCCTGCTATCTGCATTTTCCTTACCGTAATCACCGTGAGTGATAAAGGAGAAAGGATAACCAAAAATAAATATTTTAAGAAACATGCCATGTTTCTTCATATTCAGATACTCACCAGCCGCGGTCAATGCTAGCACGAACTGACTCCAGTGCACACAACAACCGCAGCACAACTGTAACGTTGCTCGACGTAATGCTCGGTGCAAAGCCATAAACAGTAGTGGATTTACTGCCGCATGCACGTACGAGATATGTAGAGTGATTTGGAAGTACATCTAGACAGAGATTGTTTTGTTATCATTTACTTTTAAGTTGTTATCCTATATGAGGTACAGTGAAGGTAATGCTTTAAAAATAATTATAAACTACTTATGGAATAATGGAAACTAATTCTCTAAATAAAACAGGACTATTTAGTCAGAAAAAAAATTCAAAATAAGTAAAAAAAGTTTCAAGTAAGTCGCGTATTTACCAATTTCAGCAACGCAAGAAAATAATTAAACTAGTTCACGGGCCCACGTACAAGGGATTTCAGTGATTAATAACAGGCTGAAAGTTTATACACAGCTTCGTTTTGACGAGACCCCCAACTTTTATTATTGGACCAAATTCTGATAGTGGCAGGAAAAAGCGGGATAGGGAGCGAAACACGTCGATTTGATGAGTGTCCCAAATTAATAAATAACAGTTTCTAAAAATAAATACTTCGAGAAAATACGATGGAAAACTGAGAAAAACTTGTGGCATACAAAGTGAGTAGTACCTTCCCGAGTGACCCCCAGCTCTAACATGTCAGAATGGTGACTTGAAAAATTTTATTCATTTTCATTAATAACAAACTGATTTTTGTTTTGGGGCTTGCAAAATATATATTTTACATAAAAAATGCATCGACATACAAATTCGATGGTAATTTTTTTGAGATCTACACTCGAAAGTTGTCAAGATTATGTTAATATTTTTTCATTGTTTCATGTTAATCACTGAAATCCCTTGTACGTGGGCCCGTGGACTAAACGTCATATTTAATTATTAAACTACCATTGGTAACATTAAGATTATATTTAGATAATAACTACACAAACATGAAGCTAAAGTATCGGAATACGTTAGATATTTAAAAAATTCACTACTGAAAATTACTATAGTAGAAAAAAATAACTATAATTTGAAAGACCAAACACTTACTTCATAAGCAATATGTGATGTAAGAGCCGGGTGGTGTAGCAACGTGATAATAAACAGAGGGCCCCAAAACAGTATATAGGCTGCAGTAATGACAAGAAACATGCGGACTCTTCGGACACCTTCCCTCTCGACTCGAGCTAAATAACCTCGAAGACGGCGGCCTCCTCCTAGTGGCAAGTTAGCACTACCCGATGGACGGCCGTCTGACAGAGTTCCATCGATAGTCTGGAAGAAATAATTATTTCATAAAAGTGCTACATGATAAAAGATAGAATATTAAGAAGAAATAGATTGCAAGTCATATTTCAGAAGCACCCAATAAGATCACAACACTATTAGGTAGTTATAAATATTAACAAGTATATGTAGCTATACTAGACTTAGATATTATCAGTTCGAAAGATTTTTGTAAATAAGATACGTAGGCAATAGAGATTAGCAATTGACAAGCCTATTAAGTGGAATGAAATAAAAGACTTCATATTTTATTAATATTGAAGAGGATTAATTGTGAATATAGACAGAAAGGGTGCTGTGGCAGAAAATACTAATGAGATTATAATTACTACAATGAGTACAAGAAGCATGCATCACAATCCTTACCCTGGGTCCAACGCTGTTTGGCAGTGAATCCATGCGCCTGTTGTCTCCTGCCATGCTGACAAGCGTGGTCACTAAACCAGCTACTCGGACTGCTTCTACGTTAGCCTGCATGCGATAAGATTTAAATTCATCGAACATTCAAATCCGCATTTGGCAAAATCGAATATTCAGTGTAGTTTTGTTTTTAGGTAAATTGAAGTACGGCTATTTTTCGAAGATGCCAACAGCCATTTCAAGTCAGGTGAATTCCAAAAATTTAAATCTTATTTGCGGTGTACCGCAAGGAGTTTTGGCAGTATACCAACAAACATTCCTATACCGGCCAACGTGACATATACTAGTGTATATACACAAAATAGGACAGTAGTTTGTAATTATGTAAATGACGTTGTGAGCTTCAACGGACCGCTTACTATTTTTGCAGTACCTTAGATTATGATCCTCAGCATCGCACTACAAAACTTGTTACATGTCATTTAAAACAACACCTATATACGTGACTATTTTTGAAAGCTATGGATGACATGTCATGTTAACAACATTACTGGACATTTGAATGATGATCATGGAGAAATCGGTTTTATGATAATGAGAGATGAAGCAAACAGCCTAAACAAAGCTATTAACATTTAATTTCTTGTAAAAACTAACCTCTCCATGCCATTTCTTACATAGTTTTGGGTTTATTTTTATTGGTGAATAATGTTATACAAACCTTAGTAAGGTCCCGATGGAGTTTTTTCAAGTGAAAAAGTGTCAATCCAACGCAGACAGCGTTAACGCCTATCCACAGGGCGTTAAGCACGTAATGCCTGAAGGGTCCCCGGACTAAAGGGCATGATGGAGCCGGTCCGTATGACGAATAAGAACCGGCACTGGCAGCTAAAGCCCCCGATAAGAATGTAGGTCCGAGGTTAATTGTGATCGATGCGAACCAGATCATGAATGTACCGAAAAGGACGCACTGCAAAAGAAAACATATTACAAAAACTGGAGTACAAATCTATACTAATATTATAAAGCTGAAGAGTTTGTTTATTTTTTTGTTTGTTTGATCGCGCTAATCTCAAGAACCGCTGGTCCGATTTGAAAAACTCTTACAGTGTTAGAATCTTACCTGTGGGCTATCCATTAATAAAGGAGCAGTTAAATCAGCTTGCTCTTCCTCGTTTTCAGGAAAAATGGGACTGTCATTGAGCACTGTAGTGAGCATGTTCACTGTTGATACGGTCACCTAAAATATGAATTAATTAAGTAGAATATTTTATCACTTTTATTAACCGAATGGACGGTTAGTGACAAAGATTTTTTCTCTTACATACATGGCATACGGTATTTCTTATACTAATTGACTTGAGAAACGAAGAAAGGGAAGAATACACTCCATTTAATTTTATGGCTGTTATCTTAAGATCACCAAAGTTAAAGTAAAAAAAAACATTATTTTTTCCAATATTAAGTTCAAGTTGAATGCGTGTTAGAAGTTTAATGCGTAGTAAATATTGTCTCCGTCTAAATTAGAATATGCTAAGACAACAATCGGAAAATAAATTTTAATTCACCTTCTTTTATAAAATATGTACATCCTATCCTGTATTAGAGTTAATCTAGAGATTTTTACACCCATTTAGATAAGTGAAGGATATTTTTCATATCAAATAACTACACGGACTCTATAAGTTTATTAATTTGTTAACTGACCCTTTTATAATGATATAAATATCATGCTAACATTTAAAACGAGATTATTCATTTTGATTTAACACTTATTGAAATCAAGATAAGATTCTTATGCATTAATTTTAATATATCAATGTATAACAGAAATCATTTTTTATATGTAATTAAGTCGCTCGAGATAAGAACAAAATAACTTGATGTATTACCAATGTTATATAACTTATTTATAAGTAGACATCTAAATTATGCTCCTAAAATTATTCTCGGCTCTCTGTCGTCTGTCCAAACTGAAGTTAAGCACCGATAAATTACTTTTATGTTGGCAACCGCCGCCAGCTCCCAAGAAACCTACTTCTGCCAGACGCGATTTGTTATTTTTGCATTCTATTGGCTCATCTGTGTCTGACGACACTTTAGTTTTATACTTTTTTATACGAAAACTTACTATTCACTTTTGTTATTTTTTATCGTCGATATTTCTTACAGTTTTTCTTGAACTGTAATCAGAATAGAAATGAGATTTGTTGGGTTTTATGTATTACATAAAATTCACTTAGAACTCAGACTTCGGAATCAAAAGTTATAAAGTACGAGTATCACAGTAAGATAATAAAACTTTTGCTTATTACTCATATATTATAACTTTCTTTAAGAAGCCATGTTTATAACTAACAAGATTATTTGTAACTTAAAATGCCACTTAAAAAATTACAACCTATAAATTATAAATTACTTTAGTTGTGAAAATTGGATCTTAAATAGATAAAGGAAAAAATCAAACTCCATTGCTGTCACACATTTAAATCTCACGTATTAAAGTAATCATTCAAGTTTTACAGATAGATAGCAATCATAATGAGAGTTTTACACACACACGTATGTGTACAACCGTCTAATTCCAAACTAGGCAGGGTCTATAACATGGGATCCAGACTGCAGATCTTCGTAAGTACCTTCATATAAATAATTTATTATTAATTTATGGAAAAAAAAATTAAAACCCTTGGCCAGCAGTAAGCATCCCTTACCACGAGAAAAACACACACACACATATCTAATTTGATATAACATAGATACATGATTACATTTATGAAGATAAAATGTAATATGGACTTAACAGAGCGTGGTTCATATAATTTAATGGGTCATGAGGGTGAGCGGTCCAGTTATCGGTCCTTAATCGACAATATTATACGAGTACATATTTGTAACCGTTACCTAACATATCCAATCGTTTTCATTGGATTGGTGATTCAAGTTTATTGGTTGTTAGATGGAATAAAAACACACTGTATATACAGTTATTATTGGTCACCAAGCTTTTTACTCGACTGCGACGAAGCCAAAAAAAGGAAATTTATATATGTGCGGTATTGTGTTCCATCGTAGTGCCTAAGCTAAGATTTTACAATGATAATATGGGTGCCAGGAACACTTCCATTAATATGACAAGTACACAGTGATCCACGGCTCTACCTTGACCGTTTTTGAACCTAGCATTTCCTATTAAATTATTTTCTTGTTTCGTCAAAGGACGTTAAAAGTTAGGCATCTGATTTTACGTAGCAGGGTTACAGTTTTTTTTACTCGGTTTAAATGTCTGAAAACGTCAAATCTAACAATATGTTGTCCGACAGTAAAGTAAATCATTAGATATTTATTTTGGTTGTTAACTTGGAACTCTGTCTTTTATGAACCTTCTTATAAAATTCTTATTTATTTGGTAGAACATATTTCCTGATTTTGCTTGCTCTAAATTTAAAAGTCAACTTTATTACAACTATTCATCATGATGATGAGTTTAGTGGAACTTTTGAAAAGTTTATTACTTTAAAAAACGGAACAATTGTAATCCACGTTATGCATAGAAGAAAGTTTTAGGATTCAAGTCCGACATAATCGAGAAATCCATAGGTCAGGTGAATTTTCCACACAGATAAAATAAAGTTGTAAAGACGATTTATTCCACTGAATACTCGTAGAGTAGACATTTGGGTTTCCTCATTTTGCCATGGAAGTATTTTACCTAGATGAATAAAGTGTAACAACTCGTATAGATCACATAACAGACTAACTAAGGAGAACGAATTGTGTTGGCACCACGCGCCAATATTAGATATGAACAACTTAGAAAACCAGACAAATATTATTGTACTCGCAAATACACTTTCGACGACATTGTAAATGGATAAAAAAACAATCGTAACAGTTATAGTATACATAATACATTATATTTGAGTTTTAGTTACAACCATTTTAAATTGTAATTTTCATGTAACATATTATTATTTCGTATGTGTATATTTAAGTTTTACCATTTTTGTTTTTTTTTTAAATATTTTGTTCTCGAGTGCTTTTTGAAGTCCTAAATCGCTATCGAACAAACGCTATCAAAGGAAGAAAATACTTGAGTTGTTTATTGAAACTAACTCGAAGTAAAAAAATCACTCAGTTTTATTGGGCTATTCTAGTGCGTAACATTTGATATTTACAATCAATCTAATGGAAATGTTTGTACGATTCCTAAGTAGGTACCATTATCTGTCGCGTTAAAGTGACACTCTTACTTTATATACAATTGCGTCTTTTATATTTAGTAACTGTATTATTTACTATAGAAAGTTGTGATTTATATCAATAAGATAATTTTGTGGTAATATTTTTATATAAATGAACAAAAGCATAGAATAAATAATTCGGTGCTGAATTTTGTACTTCAAATATTGTACGCTTGTTATATTAAACTTTTATATACGAGTATTAACTAATTATCGGTGTCGATGGTGGATAAAAAACAGAAGATTAAGAAGATAACAGTGGGAGAGTTAGAGTTATTAAAGAGCAGTGGCCCGCCAGGCATGATCACCTCGGCTGGTCGGAGGATGTTCCCTTCGTTTTGGAGAGATATAGACGCCCGTTCCTCATTTGTTTTGGAGTTTGGGTGTTTTCTATGTATAATATATATGTAGTATGTTTGTAAAGTTCTCCGCGACACAGGATTTTTCATAGTGCGAGAGTTGTCTTTGAAAAAAAAACCTCTTATCTAAGGAGAAGCATATTATTTTATTCAGCAGTTCACTATTAACGGCAGGCTATAAAATATATATTAATAATATGATCATCCTGTTCTTACACGATATAATTATACCATTTTGCTTTAATACAATAAAACGAACAAACAAAATTATAACTAAGATATAAACATTAAAATAGCATTCTTTCTTTACTAAGACAATATTTTATAAAGAAATACAGAAATAATTAAAGCATATAACTTATTTCAAAATAAACTCATAAGTCAATAATGATGGTTTTAACATTTCGTTTACATAATTTATAAAGTCATCATTGATGACATATAACAACTTACCAGAAGCAAAAAAGCAGTTTCCACAAGTGAACACTTGTAGACAGGCTGACAACGGAACACGGCGATGCCGAGTGGCAGCAATATGGCTGCGCGCGCGCAATCCACTACCGCTTGATGAAAGAGGAGACCGTGCGACCATCTGATAAAATAAAAACGTACTAAACCCTTCTATTAATAAAGTAGGTGACGTGATTATAAATGTTTTGTAAAAAATTGAACCGGTAGAAAATATGTAAGAAGTTAGATACTGAATACGTTAAACGATTCATCTCCTAAAACGAATATTTTTTCTAGAGTGAGTGACTCCCAACTCAACCTTATAACCTCAATAATACCTAATCTACGAGATTTGATAAAAACTCATAAATTTAAACCAAAGAACACCTTGTTTGACCTGTAACTAATTACGTTTAACATCAAAAATGTTTAAGTAATGTAAGTGTATCCAACATCACTCCTAAGCTCTTGAGGGCCTAAGTTAAAAGTCCTTTAACGCATCATTTATTAGACCTCTAGGCACGGTCACTTCACTGAGTGACAGCCTCTATGGCTTTCCAAGAATAAAATATAAAACTAAGAAGTTATAATTCATCCTGTCAATAGACGACATAAAATATCGATGGGCTTAAACATCCATCATCTTGTTTGTCACTCACTAAGAGGAGCTGCGAGTGCTCTTAAAACTGACTTTCTCATTCACTTCCACGCATTTCCCATAAGTGAAAATGAGACACATTATACCCGTGTACTGATTTCTTGGGTAACGAAAGACCTTTTTCGGATCTTAATCGTAAATAATATAGTAGGTGTGTATTGGGCTATTTTCCTGTAGGCGAGCGAAACTCTTTTCTTATTCACAAGAATACAATTTTAGCTTTTTGTCCTGCATTATTGATGTCTCTTAGCAGATAACAGTAGTATGTTAGATTTGAAAATAAATATGGAAATGTTCTTATTCCAATATACGAGTATTCCACATCAAAAATAAAAGCTTATTTACGTTTTAGTTACTTTGCATGTTTTTCAAAAAATATTGAATAAATTTTTAACAGAAAAACTTAAGCATGAATAATAATAAAGCTAAATGTTGAATTACTTTGGTAACATTAAATATTCAGGTCTAAAGTAGTGTAGCATACTTGGGATTTATTTAATTGGAATCATGTTTTTATTAAGTTATCTTCAATATAGATAAATAAATAAAAATGTGACTTTTTTATTCATATATATTAAAGATATTTTTTATTCATATATATTTATTAAATATAAATAATTATAATACCGATTGACAGTATTGTATATACACAAAACAAAAAAAGGCTTGTTTTAAGATATGTAAATGCAATAACCGACTCGGGCGGTCTTATCGCTCACGACGATTTCTTCCAGCCAACCTTAACACTGATATTATGTCCTTAACACTTTAGGGTAGACAAACAAGTAACACATTATAACTTTTTAATACACCTTTTAAAATAAAGTCGATTAAAAATAATTCATTTATGGACACCAAATTGAAAATTTTAGTGCTAAATGGTTTTAATTTGTATTTTTTTTTACATTATTAATTATCTTTTATAGTGTTCTTAAATTCAAGTGATATTATGAACAATTTGAAAATTCTAGCTGTTCCAAAACCAAATCTGAATACGTTATTAAAAACTTTGAACTTCGAAACACTTTGTGAAGAAAATCCGTCAGTACATAATTTAAGTCGAAATTTTATGTTACAAGTTACTTTGGTAAGTATTTAATTATGTAGAATGAAATACATTACTTAAAAAATATTCTCCAAATTAAGTTCACATATTTGCGCAGGTGTACTGGAAGCGTTAAAGTCCGACATAACCACAAGTGGTATCAGAGGGGATATCCGCACAAAAAAAAAATGTGTACTGGAAGCGTATAGGGCCAACGAAGGGAGCTTAGGAATTTTAGAATATGTTAAAATGGAACGGAACTTATTTTAGTTCCTTTTTCTGTCACGGGTGTCTCTGATCCCCTTCCTGTTTCATCAATGTACATGGCTGGTCACGAATGAAATTTCGTAAGTTATTTTTACAATTTTTTTTTTATTGCTACGTCCACGTAAATTTCTAAAAGAATGAAAATCAGAATACTATATTATTATCTTTCCATTCAGCCAACCGATTAGATAAAAAAAATCCTATCAAGTGGATAAAATACATGTGTAAATTAATATCGCAATGCTCTTCAGAACTTTCATCAGACCTCTTAAGTTGCGCATAGTATTATACGACATTAATTTTTTGCCTATTTAGGTATATTACGTTGTGAAAAATAAAACAACTTAGGGTCACCTTGTAAAGGCCTCCGCGACACATAATACATTAATGCTATATGTGGTTTAAAACATTAGAAAAATAGTAACAAATATGAATGATGAATTTATCTTAAACATATTATTATTGATTGATTGAATTCTTAACTATAGTACTAAGGTTTTCAAGGGCATCTCGTCCTTTGTAATAAAAAGGACAAATAGTATTTATGCGGCAGAACGTGAACGTGCTCAATCTATGTGAGCGTTCGGTGGATCCATAATAACATAGACACGTTCCAGTATCTACGACGACAACGCTATATTCAAATCTCCACTGCGAATCCTTTAATTAAATTAGTATCGAATTAAAGAAATATTTAATCAAAGTCCCAGACGTTATACATTATGCCTATTTAACAATAGATATCTATAACGTCATGATATGAATATCTCATTACAAATGTACTGCGTTTAAACTTCTTGACGACAGATACAGATTTGACTTGACAGTTATTGACCCAATTATATATTGATATAATTAGAGAAGATCCTTTTTTGTTTTTTCGAAAGACGTTCGTCATTTCATGTCATCCACACTTTTTTGTATTTCTCGTCATTAGTTTTACACGAAAAAGACTTGAATACTTAAGATTTAAAGACTTTAAATACTTGATATTGGCAGAAATAGTTGATCCGGCTAGTTGCCCTCAAATCATCAAAAGAAGAATATAATTAGAACAAATGTCATTAAGTAAATTCAATTTAAACGTTAATAAAATTACATTAATATCAAACGCTACGTTATTAGACACATTGATAGTTAACATTAAGCATATCAACATGACTTTACTTATTTTATAGTGTAGACTAGCTTTTGCCTGCATAAAAAGTAGCCTATGCCCTTCTCGAAGTTTCTATCTATCTATATACCGAAATCCATCCAAATTGATTCAATGTTTTAGCCGTGAAAGCTAACAGAAAGATAGAGTAACTTTAGAATTTATAATTTTATATGGTATGGAAATACTATCCAATAAGTGAAGTGTCAACATAACATTGTCACATAAAAGAATAAAATATATTTCATACCGTAATGTCACTTGAATGTCAACATGACATTGTCACATAAAAGAAAAAAAACTTTTACATGGCAATGTCACTTGAATACAAATACGTCACGTACTAATAAATTTACAACGCAACATCCAAATAGCGCTACATTTGAATAATGATAAACATTCTTTTTTTCCTGTTTTTACTCTCCGCCTCATAACGGTCCCACAATTGATAGCTTTTATATCTGGCTGTTATTTATGACTATGAGATTTTTTCCTTGAAAATATTTGATAACGATTTATTGGACATCTTAGGTACGGTTTGAATAGCCCAATACCAAGTTTTTGTAATGCTTATTATTCAGAGTGCGAACGCTTGATAAATCTTCCTCGAAATTTTATTGAAAAAAATATTTCACAAATGTCCCTAAGAAATCGGCTTTAAATAACGTAAATGTATTTTGACAAGCTAATATAAGCAATACTTAAAGACTTTATCTGTCGCAGTTACCAGAAGGGTATATAGATTTTCGGGAGTGATAAAAGGTTCTTAAAAGTATATGAAAGAATATAGACAGCATAATTTTAACGCTTCAAGCTTATTGAGCTTACCTCCTTAACTGCTTTTTGCTTAGTATGACCACCATCAGCGCTAAATTTGCTGACATTCCCAAGCTGGACAGTGCAAGTAAGGCTGCAGCGCTTGCAGCGCCACCTGGCGGACAGTGTCTTGTGTTATTGGCGATCGAAGAGTTTGTAGCGCCGGCCGGTCCGAAGCGCAGATTCCCTCCGATCATAGCCACAGCTGAGCCTGCTATGGAAAGAAGAAATAGTGAGAAAATCGCGAGTCGAACTCTGAAGAAGATATAATATTACAATAGTTACCTATTTTTTTTATTGCGTTACTAGTTTCGTCATCTGAAAGATGAAATTAATATCACTCAGGAATTATTAAAATTACATTGAAGTTTTATAGATCTTATAATTTGTTCAATTATATGATCATGTATTTGTATGAGTCGATTTTTATGATTAAAAATGAAAAATTTTAATTTTGAGTTTTAAATCATCCAATTTAAGTAACAATTTTTTATATTTTCGTGCATTTTATGATCACATAATAAAATGTTTATAAAATTACCTGCTGACATTTTGATGTGTAGATGTTCACTCTCTACGGGAATTAAATATCAAATGCAATGAATCACTGTGACAACCAATTAGATAGACCCCTTCCCCCCCCACCGGCCCATTGCATTTTTGCACCAATAATGTTATTGTTCACTGACATCACAATGGCTGAGTCTATTATTCACTTTACTACTTTCTCATTCAACGTTGACACTATTCACGTACTATTATTGTGTTTAGGAGTAGTTTTAAAGTTCTTTTTGGGAATCCAAGCACTATTGTATTTTAGTACACTATTCAATCTGCCAACAAAATGAATTTATATATATAACTATACTCTAAATACATACTGTAAACAAATCCGGTCTAAAGTTCTAAGAACGCTAAAATTACGATTGATGAAAGCTTGTACAGTTATTGATTAATAACTCGTTCACACGAACGTTATCCCATATGAGGAAAATGAAAATGAGCGTATTTCCATCACAAAGAAATAAGAGTCAAAATTCCTCGTTGTGTACAACAACACAGTAACCAATGTCACTGAAATCACTAAATGAAATAACTATCTGTGGTGAGCATGCAAGCTATATATCACAAGAGAGCGTAAAAGCCAGAACTGTCAAAGCTACTAATGAATTGTACACAGGCCTGTGAACTTCGGCTAGTCCTCTTTGCGAACGCCAATGTGAGTTGCAGTCGACGTCTCATCGTAAAACGTAATTACCCAGTAACTCGGTCACTGTGTGGCGGTTTTATTAAAGCATTTAGGTGCTAAAGGGGACAACGTTCGTTAAATAAAATAATTGCAAATTACACTATCGATTTCTAATTATGATTAGAATAATGTATGTCATCTGACACGTTATTATTTTTACCGTCATATCGTATTCGATAAAGCAGTTCAATGGTAGAGAGATAATACATCTAAACTTTATTTAAGAAACTAGTTTCATGTAATTCAAATTATAATGGACTAATTTTATATTAGTGAGTTTTGATGCCCGTTTCTTTTTAAATCAATAGTTCTAGAAAAAAATCTTGATAGACCTATAATTTATGATACTTTGAAATTAATTTTGGTGTAAATGTACATGATCTACATAAGTTTTACAAAAACTCAAAACTTTCGTTTCAATTCTGCTGCTGAAGCATCCCTAAGATCTGAAAAGTTTGATCTAGAATTTCTAAATCGATTTGTCGGAAAACTTAAAGGCGGAAAATACAAAAACGACACGGTTTCAAACGCCTCAATATCCACAGAGTAGAGACTGGTGTTAAACATAACATAGAGTCGAAGCTTTTAGAAATCTTAGAAATCAATATGATGAAACTTAATATTTATAATTGAAACAATTACCTTCTAAGGTTTCATTATCCCTAATACAAAAAAAATAAATAAATAAATATTCCGGACATCTAGCACACAACGCCATCTAGTACCAAGCTAAGCAGAGCTTCTGTTATGGGTACTAGACAACTGATATGAATACATATATATACTTATTTTTGTAAATACATACATATTACACATAGAGCATACCCAAACTTCAAAACAAATATTTGCAGATCATACAAACATTTGGTCCGGCCCGGGAATCGAACCCGAGACCTCAAGCACAGCAGTCGCATACACTACCACTGCGCTAACGAGGCAGTCTAACTAATAATAATAATCTTCTAGTTCCCATTCCCTAATCTAAAATGAAGTCACTTCGGCTGTCTATTCGCTCAGGTCTTTGAAACTACTCAATGGAATTTAATGTAATTTTCAGCAATACATAAAATGATTTAGGAGGAATGTTTAAATGTTTAATATGTGTATATGATAGCGGAGAAAATCTGAGAATATCGAAAATTTGCGTGCAAAACCGAGCAAACTGTTTTATTTTAGACTATCAAAAACTCTTTTTATCATCTTTCTGTATTAGCTACATGCCAATTCTTAAAAACAAATATTTTGTAAAAGTAAGATACCTTATTTATTCAATCAATCTTTCACAATGTCCTCAATAACCAATAAAATATTTATATATGGAAAAGGAAAATTGAAAACCTTCACTCACAGCTCTCAGAATAAAATTATTAATATTTTGCGTTATACATTTCAACCAATAAAGGGCAGGTCAAATACTGAAAGCGTTTCATTCATACTATTGGTTATTTATCATAAAAAGGTTCTATACATGTCAGTAGGACTTCAATTTGATATGGGTCGGCAATCTTCGTTATAATTTCGTATCTTGGATCTTTATAGCGTTTTAATAACACAATAACATACAGAATATAATTCATAGAAAGTTTTTGTGACTGTTCCAAAATAGTAATAGTTTCTAATTTGCTCAAGTAACTTTGTACTAGAGTACTTTGAATCAGAGTTGATAGAGATGAGAAGAGTAGCTCTGTATCTAATTTAAGACCAAAACCTTCTTTAATCTAGGACTTCACAGGCCCATTTTACTAGAACTGACTCGAAAAACTATTGTCTCCAGACAATACTGTGCATCCCGATAAAGGTTAACAGTTGAAACTTGACTATGTAATATATATCTACAGTAATAGTAAATCTAAAAATAAATGTCTAAGTAATAATTGAATACCTCACTACAATTGTGGCGACTTCCTCATATAACACAACAATAACCTACCTAGCGCCATCTATCGTAGATACACTGAACTACGAAGTAACGCACTACACGGAGTAACTACAAATCCTGAATCGCGCAAAAAATAGTTCTCGCGCCGATTATCATATATACAACATCCCAACATCAACTGTTGGGCAGTAGCCGGCCAGGCATGATCACCTTGCCTGGTCGGAGGATCCTCCCTTTGTGTTGGGTGGAACATGATACCCGTTCCCCCGCAAACTTATAATTATAAAATCTAAAGCTAAATGATATAGTCCAAAGCTCGACAACCTCCCACAGAAGATCAACGTAAAATGGCAGCATTCGTAGTGTCGTGTTTCATTGGTAAGTGTGAGCCCGGTAACTCAATGATGCAGAAGCATCTCTAGGCCGCAATGGTGTGGGTCACTATGCTGTCCTGTTACAATGTCTGCAGTCGCAATAAGTATGGTGACCACCACTCTTGGATTCTGTTTATGCTTTCCAACAAGCAGAATATAGTTTCTAATTTCACTTAATAACAAATCCGCGTAATTGGTTCAATTATAAATAATAAATAAATATTTCGGACATCTAACACACAACGCCATCTAGTCCCAAGCTAAGCTGAGCTTGTGTTATGGGTACTAGACAACTGATATAAATACTTATATACTTTTTTTTGTAAATACATACATATTATACATAGAAAACACCCAAACTTCGAAACAAATATTTGCAGATCATACAAACATTTGGTCCGACCCGGGAATCGAACCCGAGACCTCATGCTTAGCAGTCGCATACGCTACCACTACGCCACCTAGGCAGTAAATAGTTAGTTTAATATAAGTTAATTTGGCAGACCCATACACAAAAGAATTAACAAACAAAGAGCTTCTTTATTCAAAATGTCTGAGCTCGTTATGAAGGTTGGAACAATAGTAAATCATAGAAATTATGATAGTAAAAAGTAATTTACGGGATTTACTAATCATAATGTATAACAGAGCAATAAAACTCAGTAGAGCAGAGCTTTTAAAACTGAAAAATAAAGTCACTAGTTAAAACATGAAACATCAAAACCCAGAGATAAATGGTAGAACGACAAAAATAATTACGACTCTTCTGGAATGTCGGTCAGCGTCGCGTGAATCTCTAAAACCATGCACGTAAATATAGTTTTGTAATTTAACATCATACAAATGTGTAGTACATGTACAATGTTACTCATGACACATGAAAGGCGTAGTTTTATAAATTGAACGAAATAACTATTCGTATCTTCATTTATTTCAGATTTCACCATCAGTCGACACTATCTCATACAAAAAAATAAAAATAATGAGACAGACCACTATCTGAAAATTTATCTAATATTTAATTCAGTTAAAACTAGTTATATCTTGCACTTTATTATTCCTGCATTTACAAAACGGAATTGCATTTGTAACCGTTAGGTTTTTAGGTTAATTTAATTTTGTCCCTAGGCTATGTCTCATAATTCTCACCAAATTAGAAAATGTAAATCAAGCTTAATTTCAAATTTTGTATCCATATTTTAACTTGTATTACAATGAAAAAGCAAGCCGCTATTTGCATCTATTCTAATATTCATATTTCAGGGTTTCACGATTTGACTTTTCAACTTGTATCTTTAATATTTGTACAACCGAATGGCAACTGATAGTAATACTATACTACTACTAACTAAACATATTGAAACTGTCATCAAATACAATTTTAGAATAATAATAATATATCACTTTATTGTACACCAGATGCATTACAAGATAAGCTTAAAATTAGGGAAGTACAATTGGCGGCCTTATCGCCCGGAGGCAATCTCTTACAGGCAACCATAGAATATATAATACCATATAATAGAATATTAGTAACTAACATTTTCCCGCAGATTTACCCTCGTATATATCAGGGTAAATAGTAATCTACGTTCTTTCTCAAGAATCAAAGTATCTCCGTGAAAGCGTAGAGACTTTTTAGTTTTTAAAGTCGATTTTTTTAAATGTAATTTAAAAACTAAAAGTAATTGTCACTCATTATGTAGATTATCTTTATATGACTGTTCAAGATCTAAATATAAGATATCATAGTAGTTTTTCGTACAAAATTAAATTAAATCATAAAATTCAAATGTATTTATTCATGTCACTAAAACTATACCTACTACTAATATAGCTGGCTATTACTCAAGCATTTAAGACGAAAAATTGCGAATAGAAGAAACGTAGAGGAAAATGTGTCCTGAATGTTTATCCTTCTTGTTTATTTATATGTAATGTAAATATAAATGAATGTGAATGTACATAAGAATATATCAAAGCTGATGTAGAACGCACGATCCGATTACTCATCAATCTTGTTTATTTGCCTTTTATAGCGAATGTGATACTTTCTATTAGCACGCAACTCAATGTAAACATTTTAATGTATTTATAAAGAAAAGGTTGTTTCAAAGGTTTTAAATACAAACCAAAAATTTGTCTCACTCGGCGCATTTAATTAAATATGATTGTTATACGATGAAACAAAACAAAACGTACGTAGTAAATTAACGATTAACGAATTAAAAACAATTAACAGAAATCTTTTAAAATTTACAAAAAACATCTATAAACTTGACCCAAACTCTACAGTTATAATCAAAGTTATAATGATGCCACCCATAATACATACTAAACCCCTCTTGGATTCCACTCAAACTTTCCACCAGGCTGAGTAAAGTCACTTTGGCAGGCTTAACAAAACAAAAGTAGTTGACAAGGATTACCGAAACTCTCCCACCGTGGGCGAGCCACGCTTGACATGAATGAACCGGCTCGACCAGGGTGATACCACGGCATCAGAGAAAACCGGTATGAAACAGCGCCTGTGCTGTTCCACCGAGTGAGTAAGGATACTGAAGGCCCATACCCTAACCCCTCCTCCATCCCTCAAAGGCCGGCAACGCATTTGTGGGCGGCGGTAATCGTTTACCATCAGGTGATACGTCTGCTCGTCCCCCTATTCCATAAAACAAAACTACCATCCACTACCACTTTCAACATTTGCCTTATAGTAAAAACACTCAAAATTTGTCCCAACATAAATATTGAGGAATATGCGGCAACACAGCTGGCGCAACATCCTATCCAAACGAATCAAATTCACTTAAGCAATAAGGTCAACCCCTATCGAATTTCCAGTAGCATCGTGCAAAAATACTTTCAAAGCTAACCCACTTCTGGGAAGAAATAGAATGGTAGGTATGTTACATCACATTACATTTATTGCATAGCTTTATCAAAGGTATGCTTATCTGCCAACTTACTAGAATAAAACTATTAAGAATAACTTAAGAACATGAATATTTTTTAACAAAAAACCTATCATCTGATTCTAAGTAGGTATCTACAAAACCTATACCTTTTGTTTCTTCAGTAATGTCGTCGCTTTAATTATTTTATTACATACTGACTATTGACTACTGACGAACTTCACAGATTTATTTATTTATTTATTTATTAAAACTTCCTGCAAACATGTTGCACAAGGCGGACTTAATGCCACAGGCATTTTCTTCCAGACAAACCTTTGGGTGTTGCGAAGTTATTTGTGGCAGGTGTGTGTTTATACGACACGAGAGACTAAATAAAATTATTTTATGAAATACAATGATTCATACAGATAAATAGGTGCTAGATATACATACATTGAATATAATTTATACATATACAATATAAATATAAAAAATAAATAAAAGTAAATATATATATAATATATATATTACATATATAATAGACACTTTTAAGTGTTATTCTGATGCCTCCGTCAGCAGGTCCCTAAAGTGCTTACGTACTTTGAATTTAAAAGATAATCGGCTAGTAGCCGTCCTGATTTCTAGTGGGAGTGCGTTCCACAGAGTGACAGCTCGAACAAGGAAAGAGGAATGGACTGTGCTGGAAATGTGTGCAGGACAAAGAAGGAGAAGATTATTAGAAGACCGAAGATTCCTGTCATGGTTAGAGCAGAGATATTGGAGCTGGGATGTTAAGTAAGTAGGTGAGTTCGGGATCTCAATGAAAAATCGAAAGAATTGTTCAGTCTTAAAATTCTAATTTCATTTTCATCTTATTTATTCTGCACACTTCTACAAGTGTAATGTTACACTGTCTCAGTCCATGTCTTGACTGTGTATTGGAAGCCTGGTTATCCACATTATAGGTTCTTACCTAACTTGGGAACCACTCTCCGAATGATGAGATATGTATTGTTTACTTAACATTGCTACGTATAGATAAGAAAATAAATATTTTTTATTATATAACAAATTTTCTACAAAGTCAACCGTAATTTTCGAACACTCACATTCATTCCAAGGACGTTAGTTTTTATGTTTTCCCATTAATACATATATTTGAATTAAAACAAAATGCGATCAACGTCGTATAAACAAACCCGGTCACGGAACACCACAAAGTTAATAGAGAGTCAACGCTAGAGGCAAGGGCTTACTCAAATCCCCGCTTAGTTTTTCCAACTAGAATATACCGTAGAAATACCTTCAGTTTCGTTTAAATTTCGTATTATTTAAAGCTCTCTAGTTTATCCATTTGTCAATATATTATCTGACCACACTGCCAGATTTTAGTAGATGATTACATAACTGTTTTTGTAATAAAACTAAAATAACTTAGACTACATGCAGAAACTATATCATAATATATTTGGTGCATCATCATTTTCTTTACATTTAAAAATAATAAACTTAAATATCACTGTGAATTTAGTACCTCAAGGCATTTTTGTCGATATATGAGTACCTATTATAGACACATTTTACTTACAATCAATTAATATTAAAGTACCCTTATTTTAACAAACATTTAGCCGTATTTAGCTATTAATATGTCTATACTATTCACATTTGACATTTACACACAATTCTCTAATTTAAATTCAAATTAAATATTTCGCGAGAAAATTGAGGTCACTGTTCCATTTGAGGTGCAAAGTTTAACACTTGCAAAAATTTGAATGAATTCCCCACTTTCGCGGAGCGCGCGAGCGTCACCGTTTTTTGTGGGCTACCGCAAAATTGTATAAAAGTGCATCACAAAAACGTGTATTGCTATCCATAGTTCACTTCCCCTATTTTATTCTTATCTCTTTAATATTGCTACCCAGTTATGTATCTCACATAAGATTTTTTTAGAGTGCATACAGACGTACCTAGCAAGTAGAAAGTCTACCTACTAGGTACGTCTTGATATAACTTTAATTTTATACTCAACTTTATCGCTTACATTTCATTGATGTTATATATAATCAACTAGCTTTTGCTCGCAACTCCACCTTAGTGTACGTCGGTTGTCGTGGTATAAAGTAGCCTATGTCCTTCCTCAAAGTATCTCCAACCCAAATTTCATTAAAGTCGGTGCAGCCGTTTAGCCATGAAAGTATAACAGACAGACATAGATTACTTTCGAATTTATACAAATATACTTCGAGTACTATTATATACAGTATACAAAGTAGTAGTATTATATATATACTACTGCATATATTTTCATTATGTATAACAAAGAGGCCATGTATATTTATAAGACGTCTAGTTAACATTGTTCAATTCTTTGAAACCATAGCGTAAAAAAATATGACATCATATCTAAAGAAAATAATCTAAACATAATTTGGTTTTAAGAGGAACCTTTAAACGTTAGAAAGATTTTGTAAAAGCAACATATTAATAATCTTAGTACAAGGTGAAATATAAACAAAACGATGAATATTGTAGATGTCGTCTTTATGAGTTGCCTGAATGACGACTGCCAGTGAAAATAAAATGACAACATTTTAAAGCAAATATGACGCAACTGGAGGTCTCATCCTAATAAGTGACATTTGAAAGTCAGTTAACGACAAAAACATGTCTATTCCATTAGAATTTTTAGCGCATTAGGTTATCCTAATGTGCGTATCATGTATTTACTACATTTTCTCGTAAAGGTCTACCACGCTGAAAGGCATTATCTGCAAATTATATTCATAAAACATCGCTTATTTTACACACGACAAAGTTACGTAGCTTGTTATCCTTAATATGTAAATAATATGAATATTAAAAATACAGGGCAAGCAAGAATTACTTTCAAAGTATGAAAAATAAAAATGTTTTAATGTGAAATTTTGTGGGCCGTGTAGGGCTCTCGAACCGACCTAGAAACCGTCTACTGAATGGAACTATACACTCAACGCTTCTTTACTAAAAAAATAGCGAATTGGGTTCATATTCAATTTTACAAATTTTGGTGGATGTTTGTAAAGGAATATAATTAATTTCACTCACTTCTCTTAAACTTTCATACATATTCATGGTCTCTAAAGGGTTGTAGCGTTTTCTTACGTGACCAATACTTTGTTTTTATAATTTTAATTCATTTTTATTTTACATTTTTCTAAATACCAACAGCATAAAAATATAACTTCTAGATACTAAAACTACACGGCCATTAACAGGCATTGGGGTATGGGCCTCCGGTTCTTTAGATATAGAGAGATCGAAATATATTGTAACCCTTTAACTTTTATGTTCAAATATATTAAACCACATTAATACAGTTCGCATATCAACAGAAGTGAGGTTAAGCTTGGATGATCTCAAAGTTTTAGCAATACGGTGAAAACTCAATAGCTATCGAAGAAAATATAAAACTCTCAGGCAAGAACCAAACATACGTGACGTTTATATCTGACAGTCGTAATCTGGCTCAGATTTATACTACCATGTCAATAGTTTTTTTTTTATCTCAAATCTAAAAGAAGCTTTAGAAGTAGGAGTCATGAATGTTTCATAAGCCTGTTCAATATTTATTACGTACGTACGACGTATGATACGTTTGAAAAATACACCTCAATATTTTAAAATACACGTAAGAAAAGTATAAATAAAATATACAAAAGTGTTAAGCCCGTTTATATACTCTTCATATCTCAAAAATTACTGCACCGATTGAGCTCAAATATTTACACGATATTAATCGTCCGAAGATGGTTTGGTAGTAGTTTGATTTTTTTAGTTCAGCTGCATGTGTTTGGGTTCGATTGTAATAGAGCCACGCGCATGATTGCAGAACTGCAAATTTAAATCATCATGCAGATTTTTACGCAAATAATTTACCACTAAGACGTTTTATTTCTACATATACTCGTAGGTCCGCTTACTTGCAATATTGCGAGTATTAGCGCTTTTAATATATAGCACTACGCGTGTATTCAATACAAAAAGATACACTTTCAAGTAACACAAGAACACACACTCTCACGACTCGCTGCGTGATGCGGTGCAGTGTGCGAATAGCCTATATAATTTCAATATCCTTGAAAACTATAGATATAATAAAGTTTGAGACTCATATGATTCTAGATTAATATTAGGACCATAAATTAACTAATCTCAATGGACCAATGTTATAATACTGACTAGCTAGTCAAAAAATTAGCCTAAGTTACTTCCTATATCATCCGCTATTTGCTAGTGAAAATCGGACCAGCTGTTCCACATGTTAACCAAAACAAACAGACAGACAAAAATTGTAAAAATGTTATTTTCGTATATGTACCTTGTTTACATACATATATAGTAACCGCTTTTTGTTAAATGTATGTATACATTTAACAAAAAGCGGTTATTTGAATATTACAAACAGACACTACAATTTTATTTATTTATTTATATATATATATATATATATATTATTTGTATATACATGTGTGTGTGCAACTCGAGCTCGTGCTTTATACAGATAATATGGCTAACACGCACACACAGCCATATTTGTAAGAAATTTTGTGTTGCAATAGTTTGACACTACTTATTTCAACGCTTTCATAGCTTTGACTGGCTTTAACAATCTTGCCAGACATATTAACGATCTAAGGTTCTATCTAAAATTTCACACTTAATATTAATTTTTCACGAATCAAATTCCAGCTGTCTGTGTTAACTACGATACCTGTCTGTCACATAACACAATACAAATTGCCTTAACACGTCTATTATACAGCTACATAGTGTCAGTAACTTAAGCTCCTATATGCACATTACTGAACGTGTAGGCTATTACCAAATATAATGGTTGAACTAATGCCGTCTTGCGAGACGTTACTGGGTAATTTCACTCGCTAGTGGTCGTTAAGCCTTGTTAAGGGACGTTAAGGCTTTGATAACAACATGTACGGAACATTATCATGACTTGCATAACTTTAAAAAGATGATTCTCTTTGAAACCTTTTTAAAAACGAATAAGGATAGCGATAAGACGACCGATGTCTTTTCAAGATTAAGAAGGATTTTGAGTAAGGAAAAACGATTTCTCTTTGTTAGATACACCCACACCACTTTCAGTTTAAACTATAAAAGTCACTGAATGACTATAAAAACAACGTTGTGGTTGCGGTATATCTATTATTATAATTCTAATATCACACTGTTGCTTACGATGAACTCTAAAACGATTTGATTATGATATACGATAACGTTTTTCACGTTTTTAAAGTTAGCTAGTTTGATACTTCAGGCATGTCTTTATCTTTTCTAGAAAAGTTTACAAATTATCATGCATTGTTTATGAAATATTTTAACTCAAAATCTTTTTACATAATATGAAAGAAAAGATTCGTCAAGTGGACTTCATATTTGTTATTTACTTTATATCCTAACGATCTCAGCTGCAAGTATGTTTTTCCTAAATGTCACTCAACAAGGGATAAGAACATGAAATATTGCTGCTTTAGTATTTCTGTTCACTACTTATTGTCTAGACATGTTTACGTAGCCCTTTACGACAAACAGCTCCCGTAAATCAAAGAAATATATAAATCCACCAAGTCTTTTAGGTACAAATCGTCTGAATACCCACCTTATTTTCCTCTCTCTCCTCCTTTCTATAAACATCTTTATTATAATTTAATTATATCAAACAACGTATTTGTTCATCAAGGTGTCATATTTCTGATGTTTCAAACCACCACTTTCTAAGCTTTTTTGGTAGGATTTGGTATTAATAGCACCTTGAGTACCTTAACTTAGTACTTGTTTTGTAATTTATTAACCTGAATTCAAGCTTGTGCTCAACTCGTTATATTTACTTGTTAATTTAGTTGACTGCAGTAAATATAAGAAGAGTATGAAGAGTTGCGGTTAGCAAAAGAACGAATTAGTCTGTATCATTAATGTAATTAAGCAGGTCACCAGTTTCCCAAAGTTTTTGCAACTGTCATTCACAAAAACAAGTAAGGTCGTCAGTAATTCAGGTCCGACTGTCCTCTTTGAAAATTAACGTTTCTTGTTACGACCACAGATAATGTAAGATTTTGCCCAGCGAAAATGAGCAGGTTTTCTTATAGACAATCTTGATACCGTAAAATTTTTTGTCATTATGTGTAATGACGTTCATGAAATAAATTTCATCAAAAGAAACCACACTGATTTCCTCTCAAAAACGACTTTGTATTAATTCAATTTAAACTTATAAAGACACATTAGCGGTTTAAGGAAGAGCCACAAAGAAGGACGGTGGATCTTGAAATTTGCAATTTAACGAGACGAAAATGTAAAACGAGAAAGATATTCAAATTGGGGGACGCCCTAACAAATCACGCGGCGATAAAAAGGCTCCTTCACAATTTGGTGAAGGCGAGTATTTCAACCCGTTGCTATTTTGTTGCAGCCGATTTGTTTTTCCGAGCGGCCATTTCGAATGTACATATGTTTGGAAGGGAGGATTCCCTTGTATGAAATGACATCGTATCGCGACAAATGCCTGAAACTAGTGTTCTGACTTTCGCATCAATAGCAATTGTTTCTTTATTAGTTCGAAATATTGAAAACTATCTAAAGATTTGTTACATGAAGTGAAAGTTTTATATAAAGAAATATAGAACTATACAATGTCTCTGCTACATGTTACAGAAAAATGGAGAATCTGATACTGAGCGCTATTCGCTAACATATGAGAAACATCACACAAGATATCGAAAAACCAATGCTCAGTATATTACAGCCTCTATTTTGTTTTACTTAAATTAAAATATTGAAAAACAATGGAACGTAAACGTGAAAGTTAGAAGAAAATTTAACGTAAAAGATTTGAAATTTAAGTGGTTTGGTTTGCAACAGCCTATATATTACATTTGTTGCACCTATGGAAAAATACCGGAAGCTTTTACAACCACTAAAAGCAAAGTGGTTTCCGTAAACTAAAGAAATAAACGACTTTAATTTACTCTGTACAGTAAAACCCATACAAGTGAAAGTTAACTACATTTACTCTTATCGTGGAAATGCAGCTTTAAGGTCCCTGTTTTATAACAACTTTTACTTTCAATAATTAAACATTAAGTTTCTAAGACCAAAAGCCCTGGAAGCTAATGCTTGTCTTTAGTTGCAGAGTTATCCGTAAAAACTTACAGCAATCAATTTAATCAACCTAGATAAATACCCTTTAAAACTTAAATTTTATTTAATTGTTAAACGGGTGCGATATTCGATGTGTGCAAATTTCCAATGTGAAAACAAATGTTGACAATATATTGCTGTTCTATTCATCGACGATTGAATTATAGAAATAAAGCTTTTAAATTAATGTTGAAAAGGTTTTAATTGTATTGTGACACCCGATCAAGTGCATTCTACATTCGTCACTAACTTATTCTATGTTATTAAAAGTAATAAAGAAACAGAAAAATTACCAACTTACAACTTTAGTCATTCAACGCCTTTGGTGTTTTGTCTCGTTGTAAATTTAAATCTTAAATTAATTTCAGAATTAAAATTTCACTTTGTATAAAACTACTATACTACTGTACTATTAATAAAATTTGCTATATGTTAAAAAACTGCAATATAAGAAATATTAACCTACCAGATATCAACAAGCTATATAATGTTTTCGCAGCTAATAAGTCCTCAAATCCATTATCAAATCAGAACTAAACAAAAGCTTAAAAGACTACGTAAAGTTATAATATTTATTAAGCCTAAGTCACCTAGCTACTATTAAGAATAAAAATAAATAAAATTCAGGACATCTAAAACACAACGCCATCTATCGAACCCGAGACCTCAAGCTTAGCAGTCGCATACGCTACCACTACGCTACCGAGGCAGTCAAAAAACATATATTATGTTACGGAGGAATATACTGCCAAAACTAATACCCTTTCTTATTGCTTCGCCATAGTCGGGTAACAAATAAATACTAAAGGAAGATCGATAATTCATAGTATTAATCAAGGTAAAATTCAGTAACCGATATTTTCAACGGATGAAACACCTAACCTAGCTCCGAGATACAAAATATTTAACTATTTTTATCATGCAAAACGTTTTTATTTAAAGCTTAGTTAGTTTCGAGATAGTTCAGTATTCCTATCACGTACTCTTTATTACGAAATGCTATCTCCAATTTGCTCACTAAATGTCGTAATATATTTTAACCTTTATATCAATTTAAGAGAGGCTTTAATTCAAAAAGTAGCAAATATATTTTTTCGCCCGTGGGTGTAGAATATATGTAGAATGTAGAGAACAAAAGAGTAGGTACTAACCTTCTCTTTTAACGAAGTTTATATTTTAAATATACATACATTAACGTATTCATTTATTTTTATCCTTTCTAAATATTAATCTTTTCATTTTAGCATTGAATCAATCAACATACATATATACTAGCTGAGTCCCGGGGTGCTACCCGCGGTTATTGTTGTACATTTACAATCACGGATAACTCCCTGCCAAATTGTGAATATAAAACATTCTCGAATCCTCGGAAATAGACACATTTCTTTTTATTAAGTCGGTTCAGTCGGTGTTTAGTCACATACACACGCACAGAAGATTTATATATATAAAGCTTTACATATGCAGAGGCGTTGTCGATCCCTAACTAGCGACTCGTCCCAGCTTCGCGGAATAATTTTTGAAATTCTCGGTGTTTCTTTAATATAACAAGAATATATTAATATGGTGGTTAAATTGAAAAAGTGTGTGTGATACACACAATATATAAATATTTTTCTAAGCATACAAGAACAAGAAACACTTTACTATAAACAACCGGCAGCTCATTGCAAATTTAATTAAGATATATATCAAAAAACCTTTAAATATCATTCCAAACATTAGATATTGCCAACACACATTTTATTCCATTATACCTTCAAATCTTTTGCTGAAACTTTGCGGAGACTTTCATAAATGGTATTTATATATTTCAAAATCGGTGTTACTCACATACATATTTCACGTGTGGGCACAACAATATTTTACCTATTATATTACAAAAGAATTTTCAAATAAGCTTTCTATTGATCAAAGAACTAAAGAAAGAAGAAAAGAACTAATAATCTTAAAAATCCTTAAGGCCGCGGGCAAAGCTAGTGTAAAAAAGGAGTCTAAGTTACACCTTATAGCATCAGCTATCTGGCACTGAAAGTCCCGTAAATCGGTCCAGCCGTTCTAGAGTTCAACCGGAACCAACAGACAGACCAAAATTGAAAAAATGTATAGATAAAGACATCATATCTAAAAACCTTACATGATATTACGATATTTAATAAGGAGGAGGAGAGAGGAGAATATAGAATATTATCCTCCATGACACGTGCTCTTTATTTCTTTTAAGGTGCGTATGATTAACTCATGTTTAATACCCGCCGCTGCGGGGTTCATTGTTATGTAAGATTTACGACAGAAATACGCCTATTGACACTAACAAACACCAAAGAAAATGTAGCAGTAAATATCACGGGGAGGTAAAACACGATCCGGGATTTTTATATACGTGAAATGTAGTTTATTTCTTTGTATATTTCTTTTAAAAGTAAATAGCTTGTGACGACCCAATAATCATTTCACCTATTCAGGCCTTCAGGATAATTGCTGATTACAACTGTAACCTCCATGCACCTACCTTACCTGATCTCTACACCCCCAAAGGCTGGTTACGTCCGTCGATGTACACAACTGCATGAAGTAGTAAATAAATCATAGTATTTTGTTTATTAATTGAAAAGTAGATGAAATAGAGTTAAAATTGATTTTATAGTCAGTTTTAAATTGCAAGCCTTCATTGTTAAAAAGCTACGAGTATGTTATTCTAAAATATTTGTTACAATCTCAGAAAAAATGCCTTAGAAAAGGGCAAACAAAATCTAAAGTTAAGCCAAAAATTAACCAGAAACAAATAGACGACGATGGTGAATCTTCTTAGAAAATAATCACGTCACACAACGACCAGATAGGGCTGACACATAGCAAAATTAGGTTATGTCGCCTGAACACAATTTTTCAATCTTATTGCGAACAGTGTAGACGTTATACACATGTACACATTGTGCGCGCCTAGGAGTAATATCTAAATCATTGCCGCGAGTTTATACTAGCAATTTTTTGGAACGAAGTTCCTTATTTTTTTTGTCCTTTGCCCTCCAAAACTACCAGACTTATCGCCTGATGGTAAGCGATCACCGCCGCCTATGAACAGCGCAACACCAGTGGTGTCAAAAGTGCGTTGCCGACCTTTTAAGAAGGAGTACGCTCTTTTCTTCAACCTTCAGGTTTGAGGGTCGTATTGGTCCGGGAATACCGCAGGCATTCATTCCACAGTTTTGTTGTACGAGGCAGAAAGTTTCTCGAAAAGCGCACAGTTGTGGAATACCAGCCATCCAAGTGATGGGGATGGAATTGCTGTCGCGTAGGACGATGGCGAAAGGAGGCAGCAGAAATCAGTCCGATCAATTCCTCGGAGCACTCCCCATAGTAGATGCGGTAGAAGATGTATAACGAAGCCACATCTCTACGCAGCGCCAAAGAGTCCAGCGGAATTGAAAATTCCTAGCAGTCGACAATTCGAGCCGCTCTCCGCTGAATGCGATCCAGAGGGAGGAATCATAAATTCATACGCCTTTAATAATATATGGCAATATCATACAGCAATAAGAATGAAGTTAGAACAGGTGTTTCTTTTTTTGAAGTATGGGTTGATTAATCATTTTATACCTACGACTTACAGATACCCAAAGCCCAACATTTTTATGCATTACACACACAATACGAAAGGCATAAAAGATTGGATTAATAATGAATGCGTGTAAATGCATCGAATCGTGTCACACAGTCAGTGTTTCGTAAAAAAGTTAAAATTATTTTAATTAGACATTTGTCAATTTGAAGTTTTCCCAGTGAAAACAACAGAAATATTTTTAAGTAATGATATTTATTAGTGGCTTTAACGATGTTATTATAGTCCATAATAAGCCATCTCCTTACTTTTATTATTTCAATTTTCTATCAAACTTTTCCACCTACCCTACATACATATTTCTAAACGAAAAAGTAAATTGCTTGGATTATCTTGACTCCAATCATATGTTACGTGAATGCATTGATTGAACTATCAAAGGTCGAGCGATATTACTACAAATCAGTTTATAAACTAGTTTGGTTAAGCCACTGAGAATTACAGCCATTATTGATCATGGTATGATTATTTTACTGACATGGTATGATGTTAGTCAATTTCTAGTGAGGTACTATCGACAAATTTTGAATCATGATCCACTATTATCTTCCTTTCTTACTGATGATCAAACACAATTAGATCGTCATTTAATAACACAGAAAATTACCTCTTGAAGTATCCATCGTTGTTAAAAAAAAGTATTTATTCTGAGTTGTAGTTAACACCAAAGAGCATGGATTCAAAATGATTATTACTTTATTATCCCATATATATTCTACTGCATATATCTCCGACCAACATTGACGTAGCTTGCTTAATATTTAAAACATCCTAAGTACGGCGTACAATGTAAAAGAGGGCAATCTGTGTTATTTTGACGGTTTCAAACGATTTAACGGCAAAGTAGGTAATGATTCAAGTTTGTCGATAGTCACTAGAAAGCTAGTGTACTTATGAAAGCAACAATTCAGAAGTGATTATACTTTATAATTATAAGGTAACTTTCTAATTCCAAAATAATAAATAATAAACTGTAATTATTCGGATCATTTATAATTTCTTATTTTCCTTATTCGGCATTCTCATGTCTGTAATGAATAAACGTGATACTAAATTAGTTACTTAATTAATTATTATAAAGTTATTTACCATTTAAACTACATTTTAAGCTCGTTACACTTACTGTAAAAGTATAACATTTTTGGCGAGCCTTTATATAATAAAATATAAAAGGAGCAGTACTAAACCATTCCTATTAAGTAACAATATGAAATGTACCATGTTTTATTTTATATGTGTTTGTGTAAGTTTTATAGCAAGGTCCCCGGTCTGAACAAGGAATGTATTGCATTTATTACCATACGACAATTCAGAATATATGTTCCCTATATTATACACATATAACGTGAAACAACTTGAATATTTTATCGACTGGTAAACTTACGTTTTTTTACGACTTTTCGTTATTACGAGTATTACTCACATTTCCAATATAATCCAAGTTGCAAGTTGACAAGTTTAGTTTAATCCGTGTACGTGTATTGAAGTTTTATGTTATTTGTAAGGTTGACTTGACTGTTGACTGCACGGTTGGCCGAGTGGTGTCAGCGGTCGCCATGCCGCTTGCTACTGCGCCAAGTGTCGTGGGTTCAAATCCCACGCGGTACCTACAACACTTTGTGTGATCCACGAATTGTTGTCCCGAGTCTGGATGTTCTTTGTGTCCGTTTCATGTATGTTTGTAAAGTCCCCCACGACACAGGATGTTTATTCCTAATGTGGGAGTAGTCTTTTAAAAAAAAAAAAAAAAAAAGGTAGGTAAACTTGACTACTACTTTTTTAGGATTATGACAAGGTTAAAATGTTAATTGTAGTAAAAATCGTTTCTTCAAGCAAATTGCATTTTTAATATGAAACTGATATGATACCATTTAACATTTGTCATGAGACAAATTGCATTGTGAAGACAAAAAAACCGGTGTAAAACAGCGCCTGTGCTGTGTTTCACCGAGTGAGTGAGGCCCATACCCCAAACCCTTCCGCATACCCAAAGGCCGGCAACGCTCTTGTGACGCCTTTGGTGTTGCGTGTGTCCTTGGGCGCCGGTAATTGCTAACCATCAGGCGATACGTCTGCTCGTTTTCCCACTATTACAAAAAAAAAAGAAGAATTAAGTCATTGTATTTTGTTTTACGTCAAAAAATTCCAGTATTTCTTGATCACAATTATAGATTCCCAGAGACGACTAAAAAGAAAATTCTCCACCTATCTCTGAAAATAAAATAAAGTAACCTGTCAATCTAAGCTCTAGTCTCAACCGATAATCTATTTCTAGTCTCATCTGAACTGGAACGAAGAATTCGCTTAAGATAGAAGTTTTCTAATACTTGCTACAACTCGCTTTGAATTAAATTTGTACGCTTCACAAATAAAACTATGTTTTTACATTTCTTAGAACAAGAATACTTGGTATAAAAGAAAGTGTTGTTGCACGAAGTCTACTTTAACATCGTGTTGCCAATGAATTCACTTTGAATTAAATTTTTACACTCCGCAGCTCAAACTTTCTTAGATAAGAAAGCTAAAAGACATTCAAAATAATGAATAATGGTTTACATTTTACTTATATGCCTGCCTCGGTGGCGTAGTGGTAGCGTATGCGACTGCTAAGCTTGAGGTCTCGGGTTCATTTCCCGGGTCGGACCAAATGTTTGTATGATCTGCAAACATTTGTATCGGTGTTTGGGTGTTTTCTATGTATAATAAGTATGTATTTACAAAAAAAAAGTATAAAAGTATTTATATCAGTTGTCTAGTACCCATAACACAAACTCTGCTTAGCTTAGGACTAGATGGCGTTGTCTGTTAGATGTCCGGAATATTTTTTTTTTTTATTATTTAGAAGTTAAAAAGTTAGGAAATTCATCCTAGATCAAATTCCACAAGGAACGGCTATCCTTAAATAAAATATTACTAGTACTAGCGCTCTACACAAAATACCCTCTAAAACCTAGCCAACGTCAGTACAACACATAAAATCAGTTTTTTCTGGGTGTTGATAGTCTTATAGTACTCTTGCCGCATTGTTACAGAGAAAATGTTATTGAAACTACAATACAAGACATTTTCAATCTCGAGACATACTTGTATCAGCCAGACGTTCAAACAGGCGCCAATTCGTTCTGAACTTTCAAAGTAATGCGGTTAGTTTGTTTGAAATAAATGGCTCGATACGAATAAAACGAGGGTCTTTCTTTAACCCCTATTACTAGTTTGACGTGTATGTATTGGCACAACTAGAGTTCTAGGATTAACCTGTCACGATTTACTATTAGTATGTTATTTACTATATTGATTTGTGTTTTGAGGGAAGTTGTTCTGTTGAAATTTAGGATATAGTTTCGGTTTATAAGCCAGTGCAGTATGCGACTACTGTGCTGAAAAGTATAGTATGCGACGAAGTAGTATGCGACTACGGTGCTGGTCTTGGGTTCGGTCGGATCAAATGTTTGTATAATCCGCAAATAATTGTTTCGGAGTTTGAGTGGTTTCTATGTATAATATTTATTTATTTATAAAATAAAGTATATAAGTATTTATATCAGATGTCTATAACCCATAACACAAGCTCTGCTTAGCTTGGGACTAGATGGCGTTGTACTTTAGATGTCCGGAATATTTATTCATTTATAACAACAAATATAATATATTTTTTACCGTGGTAGAGCCACGCTTCGGCATGAATGGGCAGGCTTGACCGGAGTGACACCACGGCCTCACAGAAAACCGGTGTGAAATAGCGCTTGCGCTGTGTTTCACCGAGTGAGTGAGGATATGGGAGACCCATAACCCATTCACTTCCCCTATCCTCCTCCCCATCCCCTAATGGCCGGCAACGCACTTGTGACGCCTCTGGTGTTGCTGGTGTCCATGGGAAGCGGTAATCGCTTACCATCTGGCGATACGTCTGCTCGTTTGCCACCGATTCCTTTAAAAAAAATAAAATAAAGAAATCGCTTAGATACATAGGGATTCAAGACTGATTTATCAGATATTCATCATCATTTCATCATTATCATCAACAAACTATAATATCCCACTGCTGGGCTCGGGTCTCCTCCCAGGAGAGGGTTAAGGTCACACGTCCCCACGATGGCCGACTGCGGGTTGGGGCCATATTATATCAGATTTAATATATAGCCAATTACGACATTTCTATAGTGATCGGATATAATTAACATTTTGGTTAATTTTCGATGGTTTTTTTAAAGCACCAACTTATTAAGATTGTTCGCCTATTACTATTATTATGACTTATTTTATTATAAAGTATTAACTGGTATTAATAATTAGCGAGAAAATTAATAACATATTAGCTACGTTACTAATTCATCTATTATACTATGAATTAATACAGATGAGTAATTTAAAGCTACCTGTAATGAGTTCACCAAATTGTTAACTTTGATATAACATTTCAACGAAAATCCATCATAAACATTATAAATATATTGTTATTTAAATAAAAGATCGTTATTTTGCACAATTCATGATCATTTATTTAAATAATGGTCTATTTTTTTTAAATAACTACTCGTGGATAAATTCAAACGATTCAAATCCAAGTATGCCGTAACATTTTCTATCCATAACGGTCTCCGCTCCAGACAAAACGTTTCTGTTATTCAAACTGGATTTTGTATATCGGACTTTAATATTTTAAAGTGGTTATTTTTGAAATGCAGGAATGTTATTTTTTAGTAGTTTATATTCACTCGTTTATGACTTTTATGATAAGCATATAGTTTAAAATATAATATATTTTTGTTTGTTTTCTCATACTTTGTTAACTTTATCTAAAAATTACATTAAAATTTCTTGAGTTAATTTTTACAGGCGGGAATCATCGCATGAATATTCAACAAAAACAAACAAAAGTCCTACGTCTGAGCTTGTTTATTCCTGTGTCAAATCGTTTTTTGTCTTTCTTAATTAGTTGTTAATATTTTAAGGGAATTAGGTTTATAATCTCTTTGTTACTAGTCGATGTTTGTCCAAAATTGCATGAAATGTTTTATTTTTTTTGTTTTCCACCTTCTGCTAGACTTCTTTCTTCTTCTATAATTAAAAAAAATCAAATAATTAATTTCATGCCGACCTCTTGGCGACCACTAGTTTAAATCTAAAATACGTTACGAATTTTGTGACCACATTAATATAAAAGCAAAATTTATTTCTTTGAGTTCATTTTTAAAACTACAGATTGTTTTTAATATATTTACAGAAGTTTAGTTTTTTTTTTAAATCAAGACCTAAATGTTCCTTGACTCTGAAAACCTCTAAAAACTATATCCACATGTTTTAAGTATATGGAACTCATTTTTCATTAATAAACTTCTGTGAGTAAAATGTTAATAAATATTTTTAATTGTATTTAAAACTAGTTGCGCCCCGCAGTGCTGTCCGCGTACCTTTACAACAACAATCGCAGGTAAAACATACTACATAAATTACTTCTACTGATATGATTATAATTATATTTGAAATAACCACATAATAATTTAATAACCTAACCATTCTCTGTCTTCTATTTGCCGGCCTCGGTGACACAATGATGGCGTACGCGAATGCTGTGCATGAGGTCTCGCATCCGAATCCTTGGTCTGTCTGACCAAATGTTTGTATGATCTGTAAATATTTGTTTCGGAGTTTGGGTATTTTCAATGGATAATATGTAAAAAAAAAGTAATTATATATATATATCAGTTGTCTAGTACCCATAATACCAGCTCTGCGTAGTTTGGGACTAAAAGGCGTTGTGTGTTAGATGTTCGAAATATTTAATAATTAATTTATTCCTTTTTTTGGTAAACAATTTATTTCTACACATTACTCGTTAAAGAATTAGTCACTAGGTCATGCTGTGATAACTTACTTCTTTATAACAAGCTTTTATTATAATATGAATTTCATTCATACTTGATAGACAGCAATTGTACCTTCTCCGATTCCCTTACGTCATAGTCTAGTGACAAACGAGCTGAACAACTTTATATTCAAAAGCCTTCTTCAATATAAAAGTCAACCATTGTATGTTAATATATGTATATATGATAAACTTTATCCTTAACATCATGATGTACGAACTACCCGCGTTCGTCGTACAAATTTATAGGCTCGGTTTGGACAACACGATTTGTGTCGGTCCATTTCCCTACGACCTTGCATGGTGTCTTTTGTTGCCTTCATCGTTATGCGATATTTATAGCTGTGTTTTTACAGTGATATCCAAAAATGTACAAAGACATTGTAGAAGAAATGGGCATAAATGTTTCTTATAACTAAAAAATATTTTCTATATTTATCTAATCAAGTGTTCTAACTGCCTCGTTGGTCTCGCAGTTCGTGAATGCGACTGACAATCAAGAGGGCCAAATTAACATATTAATAATAATAAATATAATAAATATTCCGTACATCTAACACACAACGCCATCTAGTCCCAAGCTAAGCAGAGCTTGTGTTATGGGTACTAGACAACTGATATAAATACTTATATACTTTTTTTTGTAAATACATACATATTATAGATAGAAAACACCCAAACTCCGAAACAAATATGTGCAGATCATACAAACATTTGGTCCGACCCGGGAATCGAACCCGAGACCTCAAGCTTAGCAGTCGCATACGCTACCACTATGCCACCGAGGCAGACTCAGCATATTGAGTTTTTCGTAGATGAAAATCTTATTAGCAGCCCGGAGTATGGAAGTTTGGCGGTTAATCACACACGATCGTTACTCGGAGAGCACGTTAAGCCGTCGGTCCCGGTTGCCATGAACAACTATAATAATCGTTATTGAGAAGTCAATGCCCTCAAGTATACTGACTGAACTTTTTTAACGTTTCGAAACTCCCATGGGCCGTCACCCCACCCGGGGTTTGCGGCGGGGCGGTGTAACGGAAAGCACCTGGGTCAGTCGGAAGGAAAAGGTTCCGTGCTGCCGCCCTGCTAAATCGATGATGACCGGCTGGAGAGCCTCCATGGTGGCAAAACCAGCGCATGGAGTACACATTAATTTATTATGTTATTCATTTAATGAGGGTAATTACAAAACGCGTAAGTAATAGAAAGTTATTTCCTTTAACAATACGGGTAAAGTTACCTAAAATATATTGTATAAAAGAATGAGCACCATTGTTACGGCAATATATGAACAGTTAATTCAATACATTGTCATAATTGAATAAATGTAAGCGAATAAAGGAATACGTGTACAAACTCCATTTAGAATATTTGATGTTGTGTAAACCTGTCTCGCAGTTGGGCTAAGCAACTGTCTAATTGAGTCAAAAATCAATTCAACTCTAAATCTTATTTTGCCAATGCTAATATTAGACGAAGTAGTCTATATAATAAAATTCCCTTTACTTGCCTACTTAGATTCCACTCCACTATAATAATCCAATACTTCTCTCTTATACAAATCTTTTATTATATACTTAAGTACAATTCAAAAAATACTAGCGTAAATATTACCTCGTCCTTGCCAGAATTACAGATACGAGTATAGTGTTTTATAGCACATTTTTTGCTAAATGGAAAAAAAAATCTTGCGTTCTCAATTCAATATCTCCCTTAATCATCATACTAATTCTTATCTTTGTAAAATTATTCCTGTGACCTTTCCCTTATACTAAATGCAGAATTTGAGTTTAACAACTTCAATTAGTACAATAAGGTCAACAAACGAGCCCCACGAACCACAAAAGTTATAAAGACGGCCATTCAAAGTGAAATCCAAAGGTTTTGCGACTTGTACGGCCAATATAATCGTTTGGTAATTACGACGGTGTTGCAAATCGTGACAATTAGCTAAACGGGATAACTGTTACCGGTTAATTGAACATTTATTGTACTTTTAAGAGTCATTTATTTCTACCAATGGTGTTTTATTTTAATTTTAATGACACTAAAAGTGAGAAATGTATAGTTAATTCCTAACATTCATGTAGTTTAATTGTCATTGAAAAATATTTCCTCTTGTAAATACACATTTCCAAATTATTGACAAGACTAATCATCAAGACATCAAACATATCATAAAATTCTAGATTCATTAAATATTTTGTTTCTCAGATTTGAGGGAACACATTTTCAGGAAATATTGACATCACATCTTTGGAATAGAAAACCTATTAGTCGTTTTAGTTCTCTAATTTACAATATAAGACTTATGTCACTTTTTATACAACATATACCTCATATTTTATTTATAAATAAAAACAAACGAATGATATTGAAAATAACCACTTTTATTATACTAATAACAGTAATAACACTACATAACGACAGAAGCCGTATATCCGTTAAAATCACACTGCAGCAAAATATGTGAGCGAGGTTCAGTGTTTGCTTTAATAACGAGCTTATAACAACATGCCTAAGTGACGTCACGATCGTAGAACTACAATAACATAAGCAAAAAATAAGTGGTTACAGAGAATTTTGAAAAGAAGGGACCAATCTATTTTATGAAACATAGACAACAATGAAAAGATGAGATAAATTTTAAAAATAATGCTTGTAGTACGAGAGGTAGCGTTATAGTTGAACAATCATTTTATACTGGCTGAAAGTCATAACACTAATAGTTTTCCCCTAATACATAATAGGTCCGAACGTCAGCTCAACTCCGATAGCGGTGGAGCTAAAGACATCGATCATTGTTTCGTTTGTTAATATTAAAAAAATAACATAGAGCTGAATCATATTATACAGTCAATAATTTGTATAAATAATGTACTTACATTCTGAAAAAGAATACTCAAACGTATTATTTACATACTCGTATATTTTATTTCATCTCACAAATCTAATCTGTCAATCTAGCGTCTATTTGTAAATATAAATCAATATATTTATAAGTATATCAATATCATATTGGTATTACTTTTATCTAGTAGATCTACTTATAATGTAATAAACTTTTATATGTCTAATTCTATAACTCAAGTACCTTCAAACTGAATGCAAACCTGTTCAACGGTGCGTTTGAGTTAAATATATTCATAGTAATAAAAAATAGATTCAGTTTGACCTAAATTTCAACAATTCTTCGGCAACATCATAGAGATGCATTGAAACGATAAAGTTTTATTTAAATTTTTCATCCAAGTTAACAAACTTTTTCACAAACTGTATTGGAGTCGGCTTTCGACACGATACAGCTGAACTTTTTTTTTACGTTAAGCGAAGCAACGAAAACACTAGGTAATATTTAAATACTATTGTTGAACTTTTTAAGACCCGTAACGATTTTATTTTTATTTAAATGGAACTGCACTGGTCATATACGTAGTTTGGAAAACAACAGATGGACTTAATAATTTGGGGAGTGGTTGCTCATAGAGGCAGCGAGGAGAAGATGACGACAAAGAACAAGATGGAGAGACATTTTCAAACAGAGAGTTGGGCCAGTTGGATGAGAACAGCCAGGGACAGAAAGCAGTGGAAAGTATTGGGGGAGGCCTACACCAAAGAGGCGACTATTACCTAGGAATTAAAAATAAATTAATTTAAATTAGTTATGTTAAGTAATTGCTAGTAGAATAAAGGCTATTTTATTTTATTTAACGATTTTATTATGAAAAGAAGTTCTTATGGCATCCGCGAATTATGTCTTAATGTGCTCTCCTAAGCACGAAATTTCATTTGTTTTACATCCTTAAATCCGTTTAGAGATACACGAAATAAATTAATACGTACAAACATTAATATGAATACACTTCGATTTTCAGGCGTATATCGCATAATTGCTGTTATTAGAACTCTCGTCTAAATGCCGTTTTCCATTTTAGTCTCTGAATAAATACAGCGGAACCGCAGCTGTTAAAGCCACGCATGTCGGGAGGCTTTGTCTAATGAGCATGCTAATTTATGTCAGCCAGCATTAAGTTTATGGAAATTGACATCATTTTGCATAGATACTTCAAAACTTATTTTCGTTAAGTATTTCAAGTTACTATGGCGAAATTACGTCCGGATTACATTATGCGTTATATAAAATCTTTTTATGGTAAATTTTGATAATAAAAAAGTATATAATATCTTCTACTGATCATGTCAAACGTGGGTTCAAAATTTTCATCACTAATTATTTTGTATAAAATAACTTTGGAACACTCTAAAAATATCAATCTCTTTACTCTATTTATGAACCATAATGGACGATCAAAATTTAATTACTCATTCTCTGAATACCTTTTAAAACTTGAATTTCTCTTTGTAAGTTGGAAGTAAGTGTTGTTTCTTAATGTTTTTCTAATTACAGGGGTTGTAATAATACCTCTCAGAAATCCACAGCCCTATAAATATCCAGCCGTATTTCGCAAGTAGAAATTCATATTTGTCAATTATATAAATTTGCCAGAAAAAAGTGACAGGTAGGGACAAGAAAAATGGACTAAGCGAGCTTAGGGAATATTTTCACGCAGTCGCTTTATAACCCTAAAAAAAGTAGATAACTCCCTTGTCATCTAAAGCGCCCCTAATTATGGTGAAGGTAACAAATGTACCTTGTAATTGTCCTTTACAGATGGAATTCATTTAATTATCACAGCCACCTCGATATTTTTGGTTTTCATTAGGCTAAGCTTTGGGAACGTAAAATTCTGATAGTCGTTTGTCATCTCCTTATTCTATATTTTTTTTAAATTCATCACCATGATACATATGTTTTATATATATTAAGGAACGTGATCTATCTCCGCAAAATATTAAACATGACACAATCTCATAACGTAGAAATATTTGAGCCGTTGAAAAGACAAAGAATAAATATAATAGTAATGAGAGCAACATCTTTAATATTTTTGTAAATTAAAGGTTTTACTGGATAATCCTAGAATTTACCGTAGTAACCGTTTACAGTAAAAATACATACATATTATACAGGCACCGATATAATTTAAATGTTTGCTATAGTACTCATTGATTGATTCACACTGAACAAAATAAAATCTTTAAATGAATTGAATCGTTCGTATCGTCGTTTACCAACCTCGTTCGTTATCTCTTCCAACAGTTATAGACACATCATATTAAAAAATAAGCCACCAAAACATAAGATTTCAAGGTGTCATTGTTAATTCATGAGAACAGATAACATGGCATGAAAAAACATACTTTTACATCTTATAAATATGTACACACAGTAATGATCTCTGATCGCGTTTTAGACGTTACTTCGCGAACAGTACGCCAAAGGAACAGTACAGAACAGTAATATTTCGTGTCTTGGTAATATAAAGAGTGTACGTTGTACAGAACCAGGGACGTGCTATGAAATTATAATAAGGCTGTGTTTTGTGCGATTATGCGAAATGTGTGCCTCTGTGAGGGCGGCGACGTCTCTGTGCAATATGGCGTCAGTATATTTGCATGAGTCAGCAACCGTCCCAGGATATACCACAATACAAATATTTTTACTTTTTAAACCTAAAGTTTTTTTCTTTTGTATAAGCAATATAAGAATTGTCTCATAGAGGTATAAAATTAAACGGCAAAATTAAATTGGAATCTATAATAGAAATATAAAGTAACTTTGTATAATTCACAAAAACAGAAAATCTCTGCAGATAACTCTGCAGAAAATCTCTTTTACCGTGGGAGAGCTATGCTTCGGCATGAATGGGTCGGCTCGACCGAAGTGATACCACGGCCTCACAGAAAACCGGTGTGAAATAGCGTTTGCGCTGTGTTTCACCGAGTGAGTGAGGATACCGGAGGGCCATATCCCAACCCCTCCCCCCATCCCCTTTCCCATCCCCCAAAGGTCGGCAACGCACTTGTGACGCCTTTGGTGTTGCGGGTGTCCATGGGCGGCAGTAATCGCTTACCACCAGGTGATACGTCTGCTCGTTTGCCCACTATGCAATAAAAAAAAATAAAAAAAAGATAGAGAAATGAAAATAGCTTTACATTGTAATGGCTATAAAATTTAAGACCTGATTTTATAAAACTCGGTTATGCATCGTTAGGAAATTCAACGTTGTGGTGCTTAAAACAGCACGGCTTAAGAGGTGAAATGTTATATCAGAATGTAAGATACTTCTTGTTATTTAAAGAAAGAGTTTTAACGTTTTAACGCACGTTTGTATAATGAATATTATTTGTTTGTTATGAAATAATACAATGCACTTATTTGTATGAAACTCTCTAAAGTCCAAATAGTAAAACATATCTACAAAAGAACAAAGTGTTATGCCACAAAACAGAGCGAAAGGGCGTGTTTGTTTGGGATTAATTTATTCTCGGCAAACCAATACGTTCACGTAACATGAGTGTAGCAACCGCCTCCCTTTCTTCTGTCTACAGAGACACAACGTTATACCGAAAAATATATATTTAAGTATTTCAGCATTCAAGCTTAAAATTAGAAAAGTCAGTAGAGATGTCAAAAGATACACCTTAAAGTATTTATATTGTATACGAAAAAATGATAATGTATAATTATGTCTATCATATTTATTATTTGTCTTAATATGTATGTCTTAATATTATATTGTATGTATTCATCTGTGTACCTATGTATAAATTTATTTATGTAGTCACCTATATATATTTTCATTGATTACATAAAATGTAACCTACGAAACCTGTGTGCAGCTACAATATTTCTACAATACACAAAGACAGTCTACAAAAGAATGCCCTAAGCATTACGTCCGCCTTCTACAATGGTTTAAAATGTTTCATGCTTAACTAAGAATATGACACATACATGGGAAAGAAATCTTTCGCTTCGTTTAACCAAAGTCGTTATATGTTGACCCAATGAAAGGTAAGTAAAAATATCAAAAATGTTGATGAAAATAAATACTGAAGCATTATTCATTTGTGAAATTTGAAACCGTCCTTCTATTTGGTTGTCAAAACATCTCTAACACGAATTTTAAATTGCAGTAAAAGGTGCGAAATAAAAAAAAACCTTATTTGAAGTGATTGTTTTACGCGTGATTAAGTTTCCGCTAAAAATACTTAAAATTTTAAATTAAGAACTTTTCCACATATTTCATTTCGATTCAAAATTAAATTATCGAATTTAAAATATTCATTGCTTTCTAGACAACAGAAGTCTTTCAACCCATCCACATGACCAATTTTCGATAAATAAACACCGCGGTGCTTAAAACACCCCAACAAAAAACAAATAAATCAGTGAAACAAACTTAATAACACGGTAAGTCTAGACGACGTACCACACACAAGATTTGGTTATAAAAAGGTCGTTACACAAACTTCAACCTTATAAAATTAATGAAACGTGAGAGCCTTACCTACTTAAGTCTCTTGGAGGCTTACTGAGGTCAATCCTGAAGATAGTAACATCTAAATGTAATTATGTTTTTCCTTAATGGTTTTAGATAAATCCTCCATTAAACCGTAAATGAAAACACGTGGACACTTTATTACATTAGAATCTAATGAAATTGTTGGCATCTTTAGTAAACTTTATCTTTGATCACAGTAAAAAAATCATTGCATATAATACGTAACATTTTCGTTCGATTTTCATTTTATCATCTTTCTGGATGTTTCAGCAAGGTCTTTTTGTACCAAACGAAGTCGTTTTTGTACGATTAGATCTTTTAAACTGTGCAATGGATTTTAGTACCTACTACTTCATTAATAGAAGAAGTGATTTCATAGAAATTTCTATATCAAAGGTTACTGTGCAAGGCTGACGCGAATCGCTAGTAAGCTATATATTTGAAAATCTTAAGTTGGCTAGTGTACATACGCTTTAGAAACCGAAAAAGTTGTGCGCCGACCGAGCTCAGACTTTGACACGCTTTTCGATTTATCTTGCCCATTTTTCACATTAGTTTTATTCTTCACTTCTCGATAAATAATCTCGGTAAATAACTATATGTACGTACAGTGTGTTTTATATCTATGTATGTTGCTTGTTTATGTATGTCTAGTGTATATCTTAAATCCGAAGTCGTATAACCTTTTTGCGCCTACCTCACAAGATTTCTACACCACTTTAAGGTTGACTGGTAGAGAATGTCCTGGGCGTTAAGTTCGCCGATGTAAAAAAGTGCATAAAGTTATAAATAAATAATGCAACCATAGTTATAAGACGTAAAGTACATGTAATTAATTTTATTTGCTGAGATTATCAAAGAAAATCACGTCCGCAACTTACTACACTCCACAGATGTAATCCACGTAGTGATTCTGCCCAAAGTATAAAGCAACCTTAAATCTTACCAATGAGAACTATCATTAAACCCTTTTGTCAGAGCACGTCCCATGTATCCCCAATGCTCAAAGGTCAATAGGGTACGCAATTTCTCCAAATTCGTTCTCATTAATCTATCCTAAATATTAAACCAACGGTGCAGCTAACCAATCTGTCCCTACGGGTAGAGTTAAATCCCATAACTCATACAAAACTGGGTAATTATCTGCTAAATATGTCCCGAAATAGACTAGCAAAATTTTGCATCAGCTATAATTAATTCCAGGTGTAGATGAAGTGAGTAAGGCGGACTGTGAAGAATTCCACGCTAAACTTTTTTAATTGACTTTACGTTAGCCTGACTGCTATAAACGAATAAAAGTTATACTATAAAAATCTAATTCTTTATAATATTAGAAAATAAGAATATACGAGTACAATGCTACCTGTTACAGTATAGATGCGGTAATCAATGTTTGACGTAAACAATGTTCATTGATCCCTAAAAAATAATAAATATAAGACAATTATAATATTTAATGAACTAGTTTTATAATTAACTATGCATATTAAACAATATTGTTTAGTAAATTCTATCAGACTTGAGGTACTCATAGCCCAGTTGCACTCTGTGATTAGAAACAATCACCGAGGGTAAGTATCGACGGCGCGGTCAGTACCTTGATGGGTGACCGCTGGTGGCATGTTACCATAAGCGCTTCCGTGATTCGGAGGTCACGTTAAGCAGTCGGTCCCGGTTGTTATCATAGGATAACAGTCGTGAAGTTTAGTTGGAGGCTTTTGGGCGGCTTAAAAAACGATATTTTTACTAGAATTTAAATAAAGAATTTATTCATTCGAAACTCCAATTTATAAAAAGAAAATTCATCTTCGAGAGATTTCAGTGCCGTAGTTATTTTTCTTATGGTAGTAACTAACTATAATCTTTTAAAAGCTTATACGCATAACATTCCATCTAGTTCACAAATTTTGGTACTTAGCAGAAATGAAAGTTGACTTTATAATACACTTACTTATTTTATTTTACATTTAATGTGTTTCTTTGGACATCAAATCCCTCGAGTCTTGAGGGACCAGAGACGCTAAATTCCGAACGATGTATTGCGACGAGTTAAAGTGCCAGTATTCTCAAAGGGATGAGCCGAATAAAGTATTCCTCAAACTAAATAAGTATGTAATTTTATATACAGTGTATTTACAAATGAATCAAATCAAAAATGTGAAAGACTGGTCGTTTAATTTACAAGTAACTTATTTTCACCCGCAGATACGCTTGTGCAAACGTAATTTTCTATCCTTTTTGAATTTTTTTCTGAGTAAATGAAATGATAAGTTAGGCAAATGAAATAAATAGTGAGTAACATCATGAGGCGAAGTGCCCTGCATAAATTTGAAAATGATATAATTCGACAAGAAAAAAATTTGCCTATTTTTAATAGCTGGTGTTTTCTTCCATCCTCTTTTTAGCATATTATATTTAATCTGTGTATGTATTTGAATATATTTATATATATGTGTGTGTGTGTGTGTGTGTGTGTGTGTGTGTGTATGTGTTACTTGTATGTAAGCTACCCAAAATTTTTGAATACCGAAAATCCGTGTCATGGTTGTCGGGAAGAGATCGGCGTGAGCAATAAAACCGCCTATTGTTACACATTTTGTAACTCATCTTTTGTTTTCTTGTTTAATTTTGTATGTAAACAATAAAGATACAAATAAAAATAAATAAATATCTGCTAGTTTGGCTGTCGGGTTACTGTTGTGCGTAGCATTGAATGTTGCCAAATGAGTTACGATTTTGTAATATCAAAACATACAATAAAATCGTAACCAGCTGTGGTCTATACTTGGAAGATATAAAAGGAAAACTGTGGTAGATGAGCTTTATGAACACAATACAATCTTAAACAAAGATTTTCAGAATTTTTGTCTGCAGATCTAATTATCTGCACGTTTGGGCACGCTAATCTCAGAAATGGCTTAACCCATTTGGCTGCAGTTTTCACCAATAGGTTGCAATTTGCTCCACTTAATATTTAGTGTTTGTTTTATTTCAATCGATTCATTGTTAATTTCTTATATTTTTTGATCTTCTAAAAGCTACATTGATGTATTTCCACTTAACTTACGTTTCAACCTGTACTAGTTTCATGTCTCGACTTACCTTATTTTAAAAAAAAAGTTAAAATAGATAGAATATTTTTTTTGTTTGTATAAATCATATCTTAATCTCACCTAACATACAAGCCATCGCTGATATTTATTTACTCAAAAAATATTATGAGTAGGCCACTTTTGTTTACGGCGTAAGGAAGATACCCAGTGGTCCAAGTAAATGAAACAAGGATTGGTGTACATCTTTTACTTGCATTTGAACAAATAAATTGTGTACTCCACTTAAAATTATATTAATATTGGGCGTAATACTAATAATGTAAGTCTCATTTAAATTGAAAAGATAATAAATATGTTATATGCAGCGTATGCAACTGCTGTGCTTGAGGTTTTGGGTTCGATTCCCGGGTCGGACCAAATGTTTGTATGATCTGCAAATATTTGTTGTATAAGAATATACCGAAATATTTATTTATTACTTATTTGTTTAAGTTGGCTCATTGTTAATTATACTCGTATCATGAACTTCTACAGCCCTTAATAATCTGATGCTGAATTTTTGCCTTTTCTTAAAAAAGGTCAGATTTATTTCAACAAATGTTTGTGTTCTCATGACCCACATATTTCAATGCAGATGCAAAAATATTGATATTTTTGCAACTTAGAAATGAAGTGTTGAATGCCTGCGGTGTATCCATTTGTCATCAAAAGTGCCACCACGTCCTGCACACGACAGCCAGTTTTGAATGCAAATGGTTTACGTTCGTTCAGAATTTGCAGTTCAATATTTACCTTGAATTAAAGATAGTTGAACAATGGAAGACTCAGCGTGTTGCTCTCAAAACAGCTGTCAGATCCTATATATTTAAAATTATGTTATCCTCCTTTAGATGTTACGTCATAGAGTTATGATAAATACTTAAGAGATTTCTATACAAATAAATAAAATTGGGGTGTCTGTTTGCAATATTAAAATAACTGCTTTCTACCACATGCATATGAATGTATATACGGTACACATACCAAAATATATATTTTTTAAATTTTTGTGTGTATGTCTGTCTGTCTGTTTGTTCCGGCTAATCTCAGGAACCACTGGTCCGATTTGAAAAATTCTTTCGGTGTTGGATAGTCCATTTATCGAGGAAGGCTATAGGTTATATATCATTACGCTACTACTAATAGGAGCAGAGCACCAACGAAGAATGTTTCAAAAACGGGGGAAAATTTTCACGCCACGGGCAATATAAGACGCAAACGAGGTTGCGTGGGTCAGCTAGTCGATTATAAATTAACCAAACCTTGAGCATAATCTATTAGATGTAGTTAGGGATATGATTGAATATATTTGCATAAAACGTAAATAAAACAAAACAGTTTACGTTGCTGGCAATGTACTTAGTAACATAAAGATCCACCAGCTTCTTTTTTTATTTTTTTTTAATAGCAACTCCCGTTATTGGTATATAAATCCTGTGTTACGAATCACATAAAGTGTTATCCCATGTAAAATTTGAACCTACAACACTCGAAGCAGTAGTGAGCGGCGTGGCGACGGCTTGAACCTCTAAGCCAACCGTACAGTCAAATATAGATTTTATTTGAAAAGTAACACTAAATTAGAACGATATTAAACTGATATAAAGCTTTTTTCAATCTTTGTAACTTATACTTTTTTATATTTATACTTTTTTCAATCTTCTTCTTTGAAAAATCTCCTATAAACACACTCAGTAAGGTAGGCTTCAAAATATTTCAAACTAATAAATAAGTTTCACAATCGACTACCAGAAGATATCTATAACTGATTTTTTATACCCAGCATATCTTTGCAGGCATTGCACGTAAACGTGTGGCTACCATATAAAATATTTATTATTTCGAAAGGTGAGAAAATATCTCATCGAGTGTATCAGACTACTCATAAATAATTCTGGAGATCAAATTATTTATATTAACAATCAAACTGGAACGTCCGATCCCGTATACCTAGTGAAAATATTTTGAATAAATGTTTTTGGCATGCGCTTATTGTATATGTTAGCTGCGAATGACGTTTAAGGCTATTTAATAGATTTAGTATGAAGTATCTGGATTTGTATTGACCCCTGAGAGCAATAACAATTTATCAGGTTGAACAACATAGACATTCATCATGTGGTTGTGTATGTAACATGTATGTTACTGCCTCTGTGGCGCAGTGGTAGCGTATGCGACTGCTGTTCTTGAGGTCTCGGGTTCAAATCCTGGGTCGGACCAAATGTTTGTGTGATCTAAAAATATTTGTTTCGGAGTTTGGGTGTTTTCTATGTATAATATGTATGTATTTACAAAAAAAAAAAAAAAAGTATATATGTATTTGTATCAGTTGTCTAGTACCCATAACACAAGCTTTGCTTAGCTTGGGACTAGATGGCGTTGTGTGTTTAGATGTCCGGAGTATTTATTTATTTATTATTTATTATTTAACAGGTAACAGGTATATAATTAATAGAGTAATTAGTGTGAGTTCGACCTCGGAATAGTTATTATTGAGTTAAGTTTTTTATAGTTTTTGCCTCACTATTGACTGCCTCGGTGGCGTAGTGGCAACGAATGCAACTGCTAAGCTTGAGGTCTCGGGTTCGATTCCCGGGTCGGACCAAATGTTTGTATGATCTGTAAATATTTGTTTCGGAGTTTGGGTGTTTTCTATGTATAATATGTATTTACAAAAGAAAAAGTACATAAGTATTTATATCAGTTGTCTAGTACCCATAACACAAGCTCTGCTTAGCTTGGGACTAGATGGCGTTGTGTGTTAGATGACCGGAATATTTATTATTATTATTTATTACTATGATTGATAAAAAAAATTATAGATCAAAGAGTAATAGAAAAGAACCGGGCAACCGTGAGAGAGCCACGCTTCGACATGAATGGGCCGGCTCGACCGGTGTGAAATAGCGCTTGCGCTGTTTCATCGAGTGAGTGAGGATAATGGATGCCCCAGCTGCTTCCCTATCCCCCTACCCATCCCGCAAAGGCCAGCAAAGCACTTGTGATGCCTCTGGTGTTGCGGATGTCCATGGGCGGCGGTAATCGCTCACCATCAGGTGATACGTCTAGTCGTTTGCCCTCAATACTATAAAAATAAAACTACGAGTATTCTACTCGTATTTATTTCCAAAAGATACACCAGGTGCCGCAGAGTGTAAAACTAAAACCCAACAGTGGACAGAGCTACTTAACGCTAGAAGTAACAGGTCCGAGCAACGAGCAAAATCGTCTACTGAATCTGTGTATATATTCAATTCATTATTGAGAAGAAAGGAGCCTAAACAAGTACCTATTTTTTTCTGTAGTTTAGAACTCACAGACGAAGTTATTTTTTTTTTCAATTTTGATCTACTCTTAGATTGCTGTAGTATAATATAAAGTAAAGTAATCAATTATTTGATAAATGGATTAAGCATGTAGATTAGCTTGGCGATCAGAAAATTGCAAATCACATTATCGGATTAAATTTAATAATACCAAACCCTACTCGTCAATCATGATGTAATTTTATTTCGACTTACCATTTAGTTAATGTTTTATAATGTAATAAACTAGAGCTGTTATTGTTGCTATTTATCTTTTTTTTAACTCCATGATAAAGGCAACACGATATGTTTTAGGAAAACTAATGTTGAAAACATACATAATATATACATGTATAAAAGGCCGGCAACGCACTTGTAACGCCTCTGGTGTAGCGGGTGTCCATGGGCAGCGCTAATCGCTAACCATCAGGCGATAGGTATGCCTGTTTGCCCCGTATATAATAAAAAAAAACAGAATGGGAATCTCTTTATTTATGCACCATTTCATAAAACACTGTAATATACAAGGTAGGTCACCCGTATGGAAAAGTTATAATACTATTTTTACATTTTTTAAAAAGACAACTCCCGCATTTGTCATATACATCCTGTATCGCAGGGTTGTAAGGTCTCCGGGCCACAGAATGTATATTCCTAATGTCATTGTCATATTGTGTGATTTACGAAATGTTATTCTGAGTCTGGGGGTTCTTTGTGTCCATTACAAGTATGTTTGTAAAGTACTCCGCGACACAAGCTATATATTCCTAATGCGGAAGTTGTCTTTGTAAATAAAAATAAAAGCGTCTTAGAATTAGTTGAAAGTATATTTATACAACTTATACTTGGCAATAGATTATGCTTTCAGCATCCATTTACAGTCGTATTACGACAGTAAATACTACGAAAAACTTCCATCTAGATCAAATAAGTGAATTTGAAACGAAAGAGAACTAGTAATATCAATAAACTGAAATTCTTAGAAAACAGCGTTTGAAGTAAATACAAATTTTAGCTTAAAATCCAACGATTTTGTTGCGTAATTCCAGTAAACCAAGTTCTAAAATGCTATGTCGATGCAGTTGCAAAATGAGAACACAGAGTGTGCGTGCTCTTATTGGCACGATTACGTAGGAATAGGAAATATTTTTAAGGATTTTTGGCCAGTTGTTTTAAAGTGGATAATAAAAAGCCCACTAAACTTATACGTGTGATCTTTTTTAGCATTAATACCACGCTTTACACCTCGTTAATACATGCTTCATCTACGGTCTTAACAATGTATAGAATTCAATAATAATAATGGACGGTTGATTTACGTAAAATATGTCGTAGTGACGTAATATTATTGTGTTCTTAAGGCAGGTAATATACTGATAAAAGGTAACTGTGTGTTTTTACAAAGCAAACTCAGAATAGAATATACATAATCACGTGTAAGCGTTTTGTCTCTATTGCAACAAGTATGAACGCACAAAATATACTAAATTTAAGTTAACCCCTAAGTCCCTTCCCTTACATGTATTAACACTCAGCGCACATGTTCACACTTAAATGTTTTAGTGGGTCCATAGTGCCCACTGTGGACTCGTAAACATTGAAGGTAAAACCTCGCGCAATTCTTGGTAACGTTATTTGCGCTTCAGTAAGCACTTTATTTCTGTCACTTTTAATTTTTTTACTTTTACTTCTAATTGACTTTGGCTGGAAGGTAATTAGATTGTCGTCAGAAGAGTAACATTTTTCATTGAACTCAATGTCACGAAACTGTGCTTAAACATTTTTATATTGGACTGTTTTTGGTTTTTAAAAAACGTATAGCTTTATAAACAATAATACTTTTATTTGTCCAGAATAAAAGTTAAATAGGTAATTATTTTTATGCAAGTTACCAACAAATTAACTTTGCGAATTTGGTTGAGTTGTATTTGCATGTACTTGGTTTGGTTATTGATGTGATTTAGGTATACATACTAATATTATAATTTCAGAATTAACTAACAGAATTAAAAATGTAGGTATTGTAGATTTTTTACGCTAAACAGCTGCGTACGATTTTGATGAATTTTGGCACGGAGGTATTTTAATTCTTAAGGAAGGATATTACTGCGATAACCAACATACGCGCAGGTGGAGTCGCGAGCATGAGCTAATCCACTAATAACGTTGCTCAAACATAAAGTAACTAAAAACTAACAGATGTTCGTACCAGAATTCCTGGACTGTACGAACAGTCGAACGCAATAAATCTGGTCACAAAAATTATTCCAAGTTATCTAAACATCAGTTTATCTCGGCAAGGTTTGCATGATTTTTTAGACATAGTAGTTATTTTAATATACAGAATAAAGTTAAATTTGTGATGTATCATATTTTCAAAAATTACTAAAAGAAACAATCACTACTGTTCAGTGTCTACTATATGTATGTTCTATATACTATACTAGCTGAACCCCGCGGTGCTACCCGCGGTACGATGATAACTGCGGGCAACGCCGCGAGGCGAAGCTATATCTTTATAAATAGTAGCCTATGTGTTATTCTGATGTATAAGCTATATTGTGGTAAAGTTTCATTCAAATCCATTCAGTAGTTTTTACGTGAAAGAGTAACAAACATCCATACATACATACATCCATACTTACAAACTTTCGCCTTTATAATAGTAGTAGGATGTATCTTCTCGTGCTTCATTACTGTGGTTATGCGGTTTAGCATAATGAACATCAAGTTCCATATACATTTAGAAATTTTGGGTGCCCCCTATGAGAGCAATTTTGAACTCTCGAAGCGTGATTGGGGCGGGTTTCATTGTATCACGCATCGTCCTCATCCCAAGTATGTGCGATCGGGTTGCGGTCTGGGCTTTGTTGCTCACCTTTTGCTTAAAGTTTAGCGTTAATGTTCCTCTCCAGAAGTAGATATTCGTAACGCGGCCCGGCTTTTTGGGCCATTCAGGTAAACTTAAATAAAATATCCTTTGAAAAAATTTAAAATGAATGACAGAAACCTTCATTTTATCATAGACACCTGCAACATAAGAGCCACAAATGCATTGCCGTCCTTTCAATTCCTCCCCCAAGGTCAAAGAGAAGGGTCTCCCGTTTGGGCTCTAGAAACATCACTGACTTGTTGAAAAGCGACGAAATACCTGCTAAAAACTGCTTTTCTGTTAGGCCGTGACATTACTTGACGTTAGAACATTGGGCTCACTAACCTAATGTCCTGAAGCGTGGCTCTTCCACAATATATCCAATATTTTGCAAATATATGCGATGATAGTTCAAATTATACTGGTTACTCTAATGTAAATATTAACACATACTTTTTACTGTGCGGTAATCCCCTCGGATACCACCTGCTGGGATGTGGGACTCATGCCAACTAAAACCGCACGCCTTCTCAGATACTAGAACCTTCTCAGATACTAGAAGTCGGGTAACGAGGTGCACCCTAGAAAGGAAAACCCTTGAACCACGAAGTACCTCAGGCCATCTACGATTTGTAGGCGACTCCCTCCTGTGTCTCTAAACTCTCTCTAAACCTCTCCCAGTTCCGCTTCGCCGTCTCCTTGGCAAACATAACTTGCTCACAGAAAGAGACGGCAGAGGGTCACAGGCTTTTTGCATATTATACATAGAAAACACCCAAACTCCGAAACAAATATTTGCAGATCATACAAACATTTGGTCCGACCCGGGAATCGAACCCGAGACCACAAGCACAGCAGTCGCATACACTACCACTGCGCCAACAAGGCTGTCAAATATTTTACTTTCATACGTAATTTATAAACTTTTAAATGAAAAACTGTTAATATTTAACCAAATATTATAATATTCTCACATCTTTGAAACAATTGTACCGTTTTTGAATCAATTTGGTGCTTAATTAAAAAAGTTGTTCTAGTTTGAATATTGCTTAGTTATATGTGAGTGACAATATCAGGCAGGTTGCGTGTACAATATGGAGTAGAGAGGCCAGAGAGAAAAGAGAATGGAATAGGTTGGACTCCTTTTTTCCTCCTCCTTTTTTTGGCAAATTGGCAAACGGACCAAGCACCAATTACGCGAATAATGTTAAATATGTAAAGAATTATTAGTATAGTAGTTTCAGAAGCATGAAGCATGTATTTTAAGTCCGAATAAAAAGCTTTATTATAAATTATTAATATTAATATGTGTAAGTAGTCTGTGATGGCGTAGTTTTACTATTTACTAGCTGACCCGTGCCCACTTCGTTGGGCATAATGTTAATAATATCCTTTTTTAGTACAGAGTGTTATGTTTTCTTTTATTTCTAACTGCCAAGAATAAGATAGAAAGTAGTTCTGATAAGAACCTTTTATTTAAACAATGTCGAAAGTGTACTAATTACGTTTTCTGAAAATTCAATTTTGGAAACGTCTGCTGCGTAAGGAGCCGACCACGCGACTAAGCCGCGCGGGTACCTACCTCTCAGATGTAAAAGGCCGAGCCTCCTTCTCCCGAAGCGAGCACGAACGCGAACCGAATTAAACCCGAAGCCATCGCGCGCCGTCCGCTGCTTTGGCCTTCCGTTGAAATTTCTCCGATTCACTTTGTAAAACCGACTACCACGTAAAAGCCTTTTTATTTTTCGGTATTTTATAATACCTATGATACTCAGCGATAATGTGGGTAATTTCTATTGGTGAAAGAATTTTTAAAATCGGTTTAGTAGATCCCGAGATTACCCCTTACAATTTAACAAATATACAAACACACAAACCTTACTTCTTTATAATATTAGTATAGATTAGAAATTACACTAAAACTGTTTTGCTACTTATGAGACTATTAACTTTTTATACTTTTAATGAAACATCGTTTTGGAGGTTAGTATTACATTAAGTTTTAAATAGAAGTACTAAAATTATATATAAAATTTACATGTTTTAGAAGATACTTTAGCACAGCAATAAATTCAATGTTTATACATTATGTAATTTGACTGGTGTTATCATTCATTCTTATTAAAATAAAGAAACAATGGATAACATATTATTAATGTTTCGAAGACATAAATAAAATTCAATTTCATGATATTATAATAAAACGGGAGATTGTCAATCGACTTCGGATTCGACTCGGCTTCGACTCGATTCGACTTATAACAGCCGTAATACTCGTACGAGTATATCTGTGTGCGTGCTATTATACGACTAACTTTGAACTAACTACAAATATTATTATCAGTTTCGTATAACGGTTGATTTCTTTACTCACCCGTGATATTGTGCCAAAATAGGCTTTTTCGTTACATATATTCATCGGTGCGTGTGCCAAAATATAAATAAGCAAAGTTAATGCCGACATTTGTATGAGTTATGCTAAGCATGGTTAGAAGTGTTCCTGTTATCTGTTCTGACTGTTATCCATAATGGTTATTAAAGAGTGAATGAATATAAAATTTATACAGTGCATATAACTCGAAGTTAAAACTCGTACATAGGGCCAATATTTTTGTATCGCTTCATTTTTTTTCAAATTTCTTCCATTAGTTCTTAAGATAAAAAATTTATAATTAGTTAACGAAAAAAGTAATCTATGAGAGTTGATCAAATAATTTTGTAAAATTATTAATGATTCGGAATTTTCATTCTCTGTTCTTTTTAGGTTACTGTAAACTATACAGAAAGGAAAATGCGTTATTTAACTATTTTATACTATTTTGTTGTTATAGGTAAGGCTTCAGAAATTTTCATTGAAAAGGGGCCTTGTAAAAATTAATTGTTACACAGACCAACAGAGAATAACATTCACTGTAATTGCCTCATATAGCAGCATGTTCATCTGATCGGAGTTTTTATACCTGAAAGAAAAAGTGAACGAAACAAATGTTATGTTTTATTCGACTAAATGATGAAAAAATGGCATTAAGAACTTCTAGTTTACTCTCCTCTCATGAGAGCATTTTCAGGTTTCTAGGGTAGACGATAAACTTACTAAACCACTTAATGAACAATGTTTTGTAAGTACTCTGAAGTGTAGTCTGAAGTATCACCCAAGGAGTGCGCAGGAAGCTTTCACAAAAAGGTACATACAATACTTTTATTTTTAATTCAATTCTATACAATTTCATTTCAAAATACTACATTTGGTTTATAAAATTCCATTCTTTTTTCGCCAAAATGTACTTACAGTTTACAATACATCACATTTTGTAATGAATATAATAATTACTATAAATTATTTGAATCTTCCTTCCTAACAATACGAGTATATTCGCAATAACTGCCTATAATTCACCGAATCCTTAATTCCACTGTTGGACTTAGGCCTGTCCCCAGAAATGAGATTCTGGTCCACTTTGCCAGTCCTAACAATGTCATTACAAATATTCTAAGAAATTGGACAACATATATTTTTCTATTAAGTTAAATAACTCTACTTACATTTTTCTTTTATAACTCTCCTTGTTATTTACAATTCTTACAAATAATATTCTATACACATATCTTAATTCAAGAGATATTCTATCGTGAGAGGAGTTAATTATGAGTAGATTTTCTCGCTGGAGGACACACTCTAAAATAGAAAATCATGCAGTATATCTGCTAAAAGTGAATGCACTGATTGCAGATTTGAAAAAAAAACATATCTTCATTCCTTATTTTTTTGACACGGAATTGTCGTTATAAGATCGGTATCAGAGGAACTGCCTTCATCCACGTATATTGAGATTATGGCTTTATTCAAAGGGAAAATGGACAAAACGATACAGTTTGAAAAGTTTGTATAGTGGTCGATTCTCAATTCCCTTTTTAACCGACTGTAGCAAAGTCAAAAGGAAGAGTAATTATATTTTTGGCGGTCTATGGATAATAAAATTAGTTTGTTCTACCATAGCCGTAGTCTACACAACTAAACCGACTGAAATTAACGAGAAATCCAAATATTCATAAAAAGGTCTGTGTGGCACAGACAATATCGATTTTATCAAATTTTTTTACCTAGTCCGGTAATAGTGCCGAGGTGGCGTATGCGACTGCTGTGCTTGAGGTCTCCGGTTCGATTCCCGGGTCGGACCAAACATTTTTATGATCTGCAGATATTTGTTTCGGAGTTTGGGTGTTTTCTAAATATAATATGTATGTATTTACAAAATTAAAAGTATACATATATGTATTTGTATCTATATGGCGTTGTGTGTTAAATGGCCGAGAATACATATTTATTTATAGTTATTTAATCTTTTTTTCTTTTAGAATCCTATTGCACATCAGAATTTGATTAAGAACTGTTTTGTCCCAAACTAACATAAAACGATTCTATACATATTTTTAAAAACAGTTCTTACACATTTCTTTTCTCTGTTATATTTCATAATCAAAGCTCCTAATTATGAGACCTTTACGATCATTAAAACCTTCTTAACAACCCTAAGTGATTTCAACAGGAATTAATATTGTTACCCTTGCAAAATACGAGTAAGTGAGACGTTTCTCTGTTTTGTAATTGTTTTACAGTAGCAACGTGATTTGTACTTTGCTTCCTTGAAACAAGTGGGAATATGAATTTATCTCACTTAGAGCTAATTTATGTTAATAAGTGACTGGGTTTGGCCTCCTCGGAGTAAGAAGTATATCTACTCATTTATCTTCGGGAAAACAGCAAACGATGTTTTAAAGTGTAAAGTGGTAGCTTAATATCTTTGTAAATAGAAATAGCGGCATTTTTTTGGCCAATATAAAGGACTTATAATTAAGTGGATGTTGGATTTTTTTAATAATGCACGGAGTTCATTATCAATAAGAAAACCTTACACTTCAAAACCTTTCATAGAAAAGATTAACAAGAGGTAGTACTATCTCTGGAACTGATAGTACCAACTCATTGCACCAGTTTTTATGACAAGTCGTTTACCGTACAGGCTGTCCGACTTTGGAATACTTTGCCAATGGCTATAAAGCGTGCTAAATCTCTGTCTATATTTAATAAAATGGTCAAAGAACATTTCTTATCTTCGTAATTTATGCCCTCTTAATTTTTATTTTATTTTGCATTTCTGATTTTTTTTATTATGAGAATGTGGACATTGTACATTTATTCACTTTATTATTTAATTGTACGTTTTTTTCCTTTGTATTAATGTGCAACAGAATCTCTATGTTTTTACTTATGTAATTTTATCTGAATTATTCCGTATTTATTTTTTAACACCAAAACTACCTATAATTTGTGTTTCTACAGTCGATTTTTCCATCCAAAGGTTGCCTGGAAGAAATTGCTTTTCAGCGATAAGGCCGCCATTTGTACATGGTTATTATCTTGTTAAGTTCTTATAAATAACTGTATTAATTGGTGTACAATAAAGTTTATTCTATTCTATTCAAACTCAAACTCAAACTCAAACTCAAATCATTTATTTCCATAGGCCCCAAAAGGCACTTGAACACGTCAAAAATACAAACATTAAAATATAAAACAAAACTCCTAATACTAAATGCACTGAGATGATTTGAATTACCGGAGCTTAGATTGATTTCGATTCAACTCAAAGGTTTAAATTGAAATCAATCCAAGTACCAGCTCCGATGGGTATTGCATTCATGAGAAGAGCTGGTGAGAAACTCATGTGCACCATCTTTTCAAATGATTCATACAAAGCTTGTTTGTTTTTGACAACAGTATTTCTATGTGCAAGTTAAGGCAACCGAAACACAAAGGCTAGAAAGCGGTCTAATAAGATATTAAAGCTAGGAAAATCAATTTTTTGTCTAATAAAATAATAAAAATTAGTCGTAGTAGCATATAAGGTTGCAATCACTTACACATCAAGGAGTAAAAGCAATGTGTGCATACATACTGGTCCCAGAGAAAAAGAAAAAACGTTCAAAATGTAATAAAATAATAAATACAAATTATTTACGCTCCAACAATGTAAACACAGATCGTTTTTCATTCATTCTCCTAGTTGTTAAATGAAAAAAACAATGCATACTGATTATAAATTTGAAAATAACTCTGTCTGTCGGTATATCTATCTGTTACGCTCGGCTAAACCGCTGCCCCGATTTTATGAAATTTGACATAGAGACAATTTGATTCTTGAAAAAAGGAATAGGCAATTCTATACCGGGATAACCAGTATACACGTTGAAGCTACGTGCAAAATCTAGGATGTTATAAAGTAAATACTTTGAAAATACTTAATCATCCTGCAAGTGCATATTACATACATAATTTAAATGAATTTATTTTGTAAATTCAGTCATACCACTTTTCAAAAATGTGATATGTATTGTGTCATTGCTGAATTTAATATCTTAAATTTTTCACTTTTCTAAAATACTGTTTTGTAGTCGTATTTCAGAAAGAAATTCTAACAGTATAGTGACAAACCCACTTTAAAAAGTTACAATATCGGCGCAGGTGAAACGACTTTTAAACCATTTTACTATTTGTACTATCAAACCAGAAAGTTTTAACGGCGCTCATGGGAGCCAAGCTGTACATTCTATACCGTTCTAACCGCTTGGAAATTTACATTGGATTTCATATTCGTTCAGCAAAAGAAGCTATCCAACTAAAAGAAAAGTTTTATTTTTGTTCGACACGGAAGAGTGTGCTGAAACTATTGCTAAAGCTAACCTACGTTTATACAACGCCGGTATTTTCGTCACATAGTTTTTCGTTTTCGTTCCCACCTTTTATGAGAACATGAATAAATTTGCGTTGACGATAGTCAATGATGTTGTTTTGCAGACTTAGCATTGATTATATCAGTACTAACAGCTATATGTACCTATAAATACTTCGACGATGCTAAAGGTGTCACATCTAATATCGACTTGGTTAATAATTTCTGAAAAATACGGTACAATGTTTAGTGTACGGACCAATAACTTCTGTAAAAATCATTTATTTCAAATTGAGACATATAACGATGATGTTCTCGTTGACTTTACCAAATTATTTTAATAATTTGTAAGTATAAGTATTTTCTTATTTAATAATAATTTGTAGTTTCAATTTCTTATTTGTACGCCATAAATTTAAGGTGACAAATGTGTTGTATGTATATTTGCAGTATATACCTTTACATTACCACGTTTATGAAAATAAGCGAATTGAATAACATAAATAAATTTGTTTTCTTCTTTATAACACCTGTATTTCAGTAAGCTAATTAAGACAGGTTAAGATCACAGGAAGTCATTGGATACAGGCAGGATGCAAACTAGTTGACATTTTAATATAAAACAAGTGCGTTATCTTTAAAATATATACGTTAGTTAACCCGTACATTTTAACCCTGAAAATGTGTAGATCAAAATCGATGAAAAAGTAAATGCTCTATTGAGTATTTAAAGTATCAAGTTCACATTCTCATATATGAGGAATGTTTGCTAAATAGCTATATATAGCCGTGGTAGCGAACCTCAAAATGCTTTCTCGTAACTAGCGAAGTTTGTCCTTCGAATGCACCTCACGACGCCGCGGCGAGTCAGTGGACCATTCCATCCATTTCAAGTGCAGATTACATCCTAATCTTGTTACGCTGCAGTTCTAAGCATATTTGAACTGAAAACATTCTCATTATGAATGCATTCGAAAAAAAAAAATTAGTAGTACTGTTGTAAATTAAGGAAAAAAAAACTTGACAGACACTGGCCAGTAAGTTTCTGTTCAATATTGTATAATATAAGAAAATTTATTTGTATTTATCACAGAAATGAGAGCTACGCCCCTGATTCTAGGGGAAGGGACTTAATGGGTGGCTGCACCCTTTTGACTCTTGATTTTATAGACTTTGTATTTACTCCTTTGCAGGCAACGATATTTAACTGCTAACAGGTGACTAATCTACTGAATAAAAAGCAAAGCGATGGCACTATTTTAGGCAGTCTTTGTGTATATAGCTAATCGCTTAAAGATAAACAAGGCTCCTACATAACTAACTATATTCAATGTCGTATTTAATACTCAAACACTATCATAAAATATGCTAGGTAATAGAAATTTAAATAAACATGAACATTATATCATTTACCGGAAAAAATTTAGATATCTACGAAGTATACGAAGCTTTCGTAGATGTTCTACGCCGTAGACAACACACGTAAAAAAGAGAAACGATCCTCTACGCATATGACGCTATTTTATGAAAACATGTTTCATTGCGTACAAGGAAATGACATCCATATATCTGCATGAAGGTTGAATAAGGATTTCGACATAGACCTGACGGATTGTACAAATCGCTACAGTTTGTTAAAACTTTTTTAGACTGTAAGGTAATTATTGACATTAGAATGTGATAGATAGTATGTCTTCATTATTGTGGGTATTATACCTTTAATATACGTCATGCAAATTAAAAAATTGAATACTTTATATATTTAGAATATTATGGATTTTTAACAAATTTGTTTTTATAGATATATTTTTTAAGATTTACGTTGTTTTGGTTAATCAGATATAGTACTTCAGTTATTAAATTTTTGAGTGTATATTCATTCTAAGAAATATTGATTTTTTTCTAAAATATGTGAAAGTTCTTAATGATTATAGTATCAACCATAAGTAATGTATATCAAAATATACCTTAAATTTCATAGAAGAAGATTAAACGTAACTCATCTTCTAATTACCCTCCCATTCCCGCTCCCTTTTCCTCCTAACTCCGCAACATACACAAATTCACAATTGAATGGAATAGCGAAGATTTGTTACTGGACAAAAAATGACAAAACTCTTTTATAATGTTTTTACGGTAACATATTTTATATTAATATATACTCTTTGCCCTGTTCACACGCTGTGATGCGAGCCATTGCTACATCTGTTTGGTGCGAAATAAATGCGTGAAGATTTATATGACGAAATAATAAATCAAATAAAACAACAAAACATTTATTGTGTTTGCAAACGTTTAGGGGAAACTGTTTTTGCAACGAATTGGGCTATTGGTGAATGTATTTTCATTCGTTACCTTTCTTCGACTGGATTTTTGCTGTACATTGTTTTCTGAAATTGTTTTATAAATTATTTAGTATCATAAAAAAACAAATCCCTTGAAGTAACTTCTCTCTCTCTCTTTCTTACTCACTCTCTTTACATAACTCTTATTATTACATAATAGTCGAACATCGCATTAATATTATAAAGGTAAAAGTGAATATGTTTCTTACGCTTTCACGGGAAAATTACATAACAGATGATCATTAAACTTTGTACACATATTTTTGGATTGCGATTGGAAGAAACATGGGATACTTTTTTATTAAACGTGAGCGAAGCCGCAGGTGGAAGTTAGTAACTTAATATTTCTTCGATGAAACGATTTAGTAAGTAATTTTATTAGTTTTATGAACTGTATTAGTTTATAACCTTCTCGTGATAAAATGGAAGAGCCACGCTTCGGCATGGGCCGGCTCGAGCGGAGTGATACCACGGCCACGCAGAAAACCAACCATCCGGCAATACGTGTTGTTTGCTCCTTATTCCATAAAAAAGGGTCATAAGATGCAAAAAAAATCTAGTAGTTGCTTCAAAAAGCATATTTTGGGACCAAAAATATGTGAGTCTGATTTTTTTCAGACTTGAAATATGCGCAGAAGTACTACAAAGAGTATTTTGTTGATAATTATTTTTATAACACCATAATTTAATAGAATTTATATTTTTCTTTCTCATGTCAAGTTGGTACTCTAACAAATGACATCGTTATTTTGAATAGACTTAAATTTTCCATGCTAACGTATCTGAGGGAATGTGTGGAATATTTTTTTAATGTGTGTTTTGCTGCCGTGTCTAAGGTTAAAGTCACGCTTAGATCAAAAGAAGCCGAGCATGACTGAAAAGAGACGCAGATGAAGTTAATTAAGGAATAGTCTAGTTCAATAAAACTACATAAAACATACATTTTCTATATTAGAAATCTTCAAAAGCAAAATTCACTGAATACATATCAAAGTAAGAAGAAGAGAAGTTTAATTATATTTTGCTCTCAACCGCTTACACATATTTCCCCTTCCCATATTAATGAAATCGAAACCATCAAATTAGTACATCAATAATTTAAATCAATTACTGGGATGAACATATAATTAAAACGACAACATGATTAATTCATTTGAATAACCTTCACGGGTTTTCGTCATCAAATCATTTTTATATATTTAAGATTTTATTTTTGAAGGAAGTATATTCGAGATTTGTAAGTTGAATAGGAGCTATTCCAAACATCTGGTACGTGCTTTAGAAATGAGTTCTTATAATTTTCCCTTTATATTTCATCGGTCATTTCCTTTCTTTTTTTTTCTTCGAAATGAGCATGTAGTAACAAGGCATTTTGGCACAGGGAGTTTGTTATGTTAATCCTTAAGATGAACTGTCTTTTTATTCAGTCTTGAGGTCTTGTGTTACTTTTGAATCATCTATGAAATTTATTTGTATTTTTTTTTGGGCATTTGTTACTCTTATATGAAAGTTACTTAGTAAAATTAATTGATGATTACACGGCTATATTAGTGAGATTTCATCTTTTGTTAATAGTTCACGAGGTGACTGATTGAATGTTGATATTTAAAGTTTAGTTTAAATAAGTCACAATTAAAAGCAAGTTTATCTAAGTTATTTTATAAAAATTCATAGAGATAACAGCTGAACTTCCAAAAACATTTGTAGGTAGGACTACGTTTTTTGGGCTATACCCTCTAAACTATTATTATTATTATATAGCCTTTTTTTTACTCTGTGTGAGGATGGAACATAAAAAGTATACTACTTATCAAAACCAATGGTAAGCTAATTAAGTCTAACTGAAAAAAAATCTCTCTAATCCGATACAAATGGGCAATAGCAAATCGCTACAAATATTTTGATTACTATCTACATTTCAGTTCTAATCATTGATAAATATAATTAAATCATGCAATATTATCCGCTAATTGTAACGACTCATCTTCTTATAATACTTTTTATTATTGAATAAGTATACGAGGTTCAGGACCCAAATCTAAGAAAAATGGAATAAACTCACATGTTTGGACGTAAACATCACTGTTTATCTAATGGCTTTACTCAATGTAAATGATAATGACTTTAGATTATATTTTAATAACTTTTGCATTACACAAATAATGTGGGGAAAATGAAGGGGATGAAAATAATGCACTCAGAGCAAGGTCATTATTCCAAAAATAAATATTCAACGCTACGAATTTGCAATTTCCAGTCCAAATATACGTTTTACGAATAATGTTGGACAAAACGTTGACAGTTTTAATCAGGATTAAAGTCAAGCCTCAATACCCCGGGTACATGACGTGACTGGCTTAAAAATTGGCCCCGGAAAACGCATTATGACACTTCTATATGAGTCAATTTTTGACAATAACCTCCCGAAATAATTTCATCTACAGAGCTAAGAAAAGCTATTCAAAATGCATGATCTAAAAGATGTTTAAAAGTTTTAACTAAATGCGTTTAAAATAAATTCATCGTTAATATTAATTAATTGTTATGTACATACCAGAAGTCAAGTTCTAATCCATTATTTAATTAAAATATTAATTATCAATTTCATAGGTAAAATGATTAAGACATTACTAGCATTTGTCACTCGAAAATAAACTTGAAGATCGATTGAAGGATCGGCGTCGAGCGCGGGTCGTGAATACAACGATGTTCACAGCGCCACGTGGCGCGGGCGCCCGCTCCGACCGACGGGTACATACTGGGTGCTGGCTTTGCCGCAGGAGCCTGCGTCACACTCAAGCCACTGGACCTCGACACCTTTTGCGGGACCCTAATTAATAAGCAGGCGTGACACGAACGCTCGACATCAAATCTCTCACCACATTGAAGAAAGGTTTTATACAAAAATTGTTAATGAAATCCATTCTTAGCCTCGTCTACAAATAGCTGCCGCGCTCTCGTAATTCAGTGTACGGTCGAACGATATCGTCTCGACACCCGCCACCGACTTCTTTTGTAGTGTAATTTATGCAAAATAGCGCGCCGCTGAAATTTTTACGCGACTTCCCACAAAAACGCAAGTTGCTTTTATGCCCGGTGCTAAATTCGTTTAACAGCTTTCTTTCTGTTTATGGTTGAACAAATTTCTTGTTTTATTTTCGTAAAATTTACTGGTCAAGTTTACACAGTTGTCGCTCAGATGGATTTTATTGAGCAAAATTTGTTATTTGTAGAAATAACACAAACGTTTTTAAGCAAATGAAAGGTCGTGATTACCATTTATAAATATTCAATCTTTGATAAATTATAATTTTCTTTGAGATATTACCATTCTTGTGAATATCTTAATTCTCTGATTCACTTGGCATTTTATAAGTTATGTTTTTATCATCACAGATAAGACAATAGCCGTTACTAATAATGGCTCTTGTTTACCGAGTAACAGGAAAAAACACGATATAAACAAGTGATGATCCAGCTTAAGTAGGGATAGCTATGTCAAGAATATAAATATTCCTAGTCTCTTCTTCTTAACTCATTTTAAAGACCGTAATATTGCTCTTCATCACATTTTTGCCTTGTGTTTTTCTGTGCGTTACTCGATCCTCTTTAACTATGCCATACACGAAAGGATATGCCTACACAGGTATAAATTTTCACGAACCGTTCCCTGCTCAGCTTCCAAGAAATTTAACGTTTTATTTTATAGCTTTCATTTTTCTTCAAATTAACTTATTTAGTACGCTACGGATGAACAAAAATAAATAAAATCTTTATTTTATAAAATTTGTATAGGAAATGGTGGTTATGATAATAATAAAATCTCTGTATTTTGCAGGTATCTCAGACCCGTACAAATCCTTATATTTATAACAATTTAATAAAATAATAAGATCAAATATAACTTAATTAAGTTAAAAATATATATATGTATGTTTTAAATATTAAGTAAGTTACGTTAATTCTGGTCGAAGATTGCACTTTTTTATTTGATTATAATCTAACTAATAAATTAATTCAGTAAAGTATATATATATATATTTAACTTAATTAAGTTCTATTTGACCTTATTGTTCTTATTATTTCTCTAGCTATCTATCTACTCGTACCATACTATGCAATAAGTATGGAAAAACGTGAGTGCGGTGTTTGATTTTTTGCCACGGAGGTTTATAACAGGATATAAATCTGTCGTATTTAGAATAGAGTAAACTTTATTGTACACTAATTGATGCAAAAATATATAGGAGCTAAACAATATAATGACCTGGTACAAATGCCGGCCTTATCGCTAAAAAGCAATTTCTTCCAGGCAACCTGAATGGACAAATCGACTGTAGAAACACAAATTATTAACTGTATATATGTTGTTTGTGTATATATGTGTGTGCAAATTCAATTATATGTGATTTTAAGGATAAATATAGTCATAAGTAAGTATAACTTAGCATATAAGTGATTTCTAGTATAAAATTTTAAGTTGAAGCTATATCGATTATTGTTTTAGTAACAATAAAAGAAGAAATAAAATTTCTACCACGTTTGTAAGAAAATATTTTGTAATAATCGTAAAAATAAACAGCATACGGTCGCTATCGTCTATTTCCTTGCTGACTTATTTAAGTATAAGATCAAAAACTCCGTCTTATAATCAACTGGTACTTTATTTACATAAATCACGAATGTTATAAACAAATACATGTTCCGTAGTAACGGGTATCTTTCACCATAGCCTATGAGTTTTTTCAACATGCGAATTTACTAAACTAATAACACTATATAACTGTGGCGATAACCATGGCAAGAAGACTACTTCATAATTTTACCGTCGGAGCCACATAAATAATATATATAACCACTTATGCTGGGCTGTTACGCTGTGGATCCGCCACCGACACGGTTACACCAGTAATAATATACAAAATCTCATTAGCCGAATAAATATTTGTTACATACATAAATTTTATTTGTGCGTACGGTTGTACTAACTCGAAGAAAACATTTTGAGTTTAATTATTGAGCTAACTGGATGATGCTGAGAAAATTACTGATGATAAATGAAGATTCGTATATTGTTTGTTCAACTAAATGTTTATAGGCTCGGTAGCGCAGTGGTAGCGTACGCGACTGAAGAACTTGAAGTCTTAAGTTCGATTCCCGGATCGGACCAAATATTTGTATGGTCTGCAAATATTTGATTCGGAGTTTGGATGTTACCTATGTATAATATGTGTGTACAATCCGAAAATTCAACTGTTATAGTATAAACTGTCCTTAGTTTGATACTAGATATGTGTTCGATGTCTGAAATATTTATTATTATTGTTATGTTTTGGCTAAAGTTTTAGTAAATAGTTAACAACAAACTGTTAAAGATTTAACTGTCACAATAAACATATTGAAGAAAGACGGTCCCCATTTCATGTCATCCACATTTTATATATTTTTTATCATTAATTTCATCACGACGCGACTTAAAGACTCGAAAACTTGATAATTAAGACTATAAATACTTGACATTGGCAGAAATAGCTGATCCGAGTGATCCGGCTGATTGCCATTTCCTCAAGAAAGAAGATATACATATTTTTAAACCATTTTTACATTGCTACTTGATTTTAACTTAATATTTTGTATAAATAATAAATAAATAAATAAATATTCCGGACATCTAACACACAACGCCATCTAGTCCCAAGCTAAGCAGCGCTTGTGTTATGGGTACTAGACAACTGATATAAATACTTATATACTTTTTTTTGTAAATATATACATATTATACATAGAAAACACCCAAACTCCGAAACAAATATTTGCAGATCATACAAACATTTGGTCCGACCCGGGAATCGAACCCGAGACCTCAAGCTTAGCAGTCACATTCACTACCACTGTTAATTAACAAACAATGAACAACAAACAATGAATTCAACTCTATGTTGAATTCACATACATCTGCATTCATATGTTACGTCAAAAGCCAATAATTTCGACTTTACGAAGTTAAATCGTATATCCAAAAATTTACAGTTCTATCTATCCGTTGCATTTCATCATAATAAATATAATATTATAGTCATAGGATTGCATAACTATCAAATTCTGCCAATCGAGCATCCATTGTGGCACAGTTGGAAAGTTCAAATCAATTTGTGTAGTGGATTTTGTGCCAAGTCGTTGCTTTCTAACTTTACTTTTAACATATTTATTGAAAATGGAAGCCTGAACTTTGAAATTTACATGAACAGTTTCAAATATAGCTTTGCTTACTTTCTTGGCAACAAAAATATTGTTTACAGTGTTGCTAATTATCTATCCTTGCTGCCGTAACAAGTGACACAGGGTTAACATTACATATTCCACTTTAAAAAAATATTTAAAAAAAGAAAATTTTAATCACACTTTGTTTTTACCCAAATGCGTCAGAAGGTCAATCTTTTCGAGCGTTTGTATGTATGTGGGTATGTATGTCCATTTCTTTGGCACGATCTACAGCCCAAACTGTTTGACCGTTTTTTATATATGAGGTGTCGTTGAATTCATTAAGATAGAGATATAGGCTAATAAATTTAAAAAATGGTTAAAAAAATGGAACAAAAGGAAGGCTTTGTTTAATATGGGTATCAAATGAAAGAGCGTGAAAGAACATTTCAAAAATATATGTATCATAACACGTTTATTTTACTATTTTAACACAATTTGTCTATTAGTAAACTCAAACCCAAAAAGTTCTTAGATCGGCCACATGACCAAAATTGTTTGAAAGAGGTGCAACGACTAGAAATTGATATTAGAAGAACTTGTCGGTTAAATAAACTCAAATCAATCAAAATCAAAATGCTTTGAAAAAAGAAAAATATAAAAACAAAAAACTCGACTTTGAAAGTAATGAACTGAATAGAGAAGAACAATATACATATTATTTATATTTAAATTAGTCAAACTAAATACTTTTTGGTGCTGCAGGCGGGGACTAGTTCTTTGTTTCCCACGGGCAAAGAAAAACCTACCAAAACGACATTTGTCACCGTATACAGCAACATAAAGTATTACTTTGCCTTTGTTGTTATATTTTTTTGACGATAAATGAAATCACAATTATTTATTTAGTTATTAGTCATTCTATATTAATTACAGTGAAGAGTACCTGAAACTGAAACTTTGGAACCAAAACTTAGTGATACGGGGATTTAATTAACGTAATAGGAGTTTTAGAAACTTTGTCGTTTATGACTTTCTTGGCTTTATAATAATTATATTTAATTACACAAACTATATTCTAAGATTACGTGTAACATGCACGTAACGTAATAACTTGCGTAGTGTTTTTATTTTTACGTATGGGCCTACCAAAGTAACTCCACTCTGCCTGATAGTAAGCAGAATCCAAGAGTGGTGGTCACCATACTCATTGGAAATGCAGACAATGCAACAATGCAGCATGGTGACCCACACTATGCCGGCCTAGAGACGCTTCTGCATAAATGGGCCTCCGATCTCGCACTCACCAACGAAACACCACAGCACGAATGCTGTAATTGTAGGTTGATCTTCTGTACGAGGGTAGTACTGCCCCCGTTGACCTGGTCCGTTCGTGCTGAAATCAGTGTGTCTCTACTGCCTTTAGAATATAGTAATTGGTTAATTTGATGAGGATAATTATGATACATTATAAAAATGTCGATTTGCGGATATTATCAACATCCTTGAAAATTTTACTGTTGGACTCTCTCCTTAAAAAAGAGAATTTGACCTACTATACCATCCTGGTCAAGCGGGTTGGTATAAGATTTGATTGGAGTTTTCGTTCTCTTTTGTAGTACTGTTTTCGGGCGTAGGTACTCTCTGAGTTCTTAATCTTTACTTGGATATTATAAACTACTAGCTGAACCCCGCGGTGCTACCCGCAGTACGACAATAACCGCGGGCAACAACGCGAGGCGAAGCTAGTATCTTGATAAATTGTAGCCTATGTGTTATTCTGATGTATAAGCTATATTATTGTAAAGTTTCGTCAAAACCCATTCAGTGGTTTTTGCGTGAAAGAGTTACAAACATCCTTACATATATACTCACAAACTTTGGCGTTTATAATATTACTAGGATTAAGAGGAGGGCTCGTTTCTCGAAAAACCTATTTTTGAAAGTAATAATAATAATAAATCTCTTTATTGTACACCAGTAGTAGTATTATTACATGGTAAACTTAAAACTATTATAAAGTATGTACAAGCGGCGGCCTTATCGCACCATGGCAATATCTTACAGGCAACCATGGGATGGAAAGACGAGATTGCTTTACCAGTCTCTTAAAGACGCTTAATGTTTTCGCACGTCTTATTGCGACTGGTAGGGCGTTCCATAAACGAACTGCTTGTACAGAAAAGGAATGGTCGAGGAATTTGGTTGTATGTCCTGGCATTTTCAATTTCAAACTCTCAACAATTTAGAATGTGAATGAAGTAAGAAGTTAAACCGAGATTTCAGGTAGCGTGGAGTAATTGGATTGAACAAAATATTGTACAGAAGATAAAGAATGTGTGCATTCCGGCGAAGGTGGCTGGGTAACCACTTAAGCTGTTTACGATAATCGGAGACATGGTCATATTTGCGTAATTCAAATATGAATCTTAGACAGAGATTTTGGAGTCTCTCAAGCTTATTTAATTGGTCTTTAGTGAGATCAAAATAACTGGCATCAGCATAATCAAGGATGGGGTAAAAAAAGGGATCCTTCGTAGAAATTGGTAAGAAATTACGTAGTCTACGCAAAGACCTTATAGCGGCAAACATTTTGCTACTTAACTCCTACCTCCTGAAAGTATTTGATTACAAGACTTTTAAATTGCTTACACTGACTGTCTGTGACTGTGTAAACTGAGTAAATTAGTCTGAGTCATTCATTGACCATAAAAGGAAAGTAATAAAAGCATGTTCATTCGACCACATCTTCAACAGAAATGGGGTTATGAATAAAAAAGTATATTGATATTACATTCTTTAAATTAAACTCACTTGTAATTTTATTCCACTATTTAATGATCCTCAGATATTTTTCCAAGTTACTGATTATTTTAAATTATTCACATTTAAAGCCTAACAACTGTGGGTACACAGAAATAATAGTGTGTTAGCTTAAAAAATCTCCCTGAAAATGGGGAAACTGTGGTTTATCGTTTTCAAGAACATATTTTAACAAGTGCCGACAATCGAGAGTATGAATTATAGGGATTTTGCTTTTACGCCTAAAATCGTTAGCTATATTACTGAAAAAAAGTAGGTAACAAGTGACTTGTAGCGAAGATGCAGTTATTAAATAGATCTTAAATAAGCTATTGTATTTATATCTACATTTACCTATGTAAAAAATCAGTGTAAAAGCGATACTCACTCGTCTACTGACTATATATTTGGATCTCTTTGTCTTGTGTCTTGAATTAAAGTCTGGCAGGTCACGTTCAACTATTAGAACTCAAACTAACTAGTTCGATTTTATAATTAAGTAACCGATTTATAAAATAAATTATTTAAATTATAATATCCTTTACTTTAACTTTTTAACTATTAAAAGCTGCTAATGTGCTTTGAAGTGATACTATTTTAAATGTACTTTAGTAATATAATGCATAATTTACATCGTCCAGGCCATTATTACTCATACCGATATCAATATAAATAAAAATGAATCTCAAAAATGTATGTACGCGCATAACTTTCGATCGACTGCACCAAATTGATTAATTCTTTTTTACATGTATTTGTTGTTGTCAAGACAAGGTTTGTATAGAAGAAAATAAGTAGGTGTTATATTCTCTTATTCCGCTTAGTTATATACACTATAGCGCTGCGGGTAGTTTACACGGGCTTACTACAAGATTGTTTTCGATAATTTAGAAAATATTTACAAAAATAAATAAGGCGATACGAAGTTCGCTGGGTTAGCCAACATAAAATAAAATTAATTTATTCCAAACGTAAGATTTGGGTATGTTTTAAAATTATACGATTAGAACAAAGTATTTGTTATATCTTACTACCAAATTACAATTCTTAAACACGTTGTAAAGTAAGGTCAATATTTCAATTTAGTGAGCTGCCTGATCTAGGTAAGACCTATATTTATAATATTAAAAATGTTTATTTTATCTCCAGAAATTACATCATGTATACACTATAGCCGACAGATTTTAATAAGAAATTCATAATTTATGGGAGATCTGGAATCCAAACTAAGACGAGGCCTGTCCTATAAATCTCCATGCCCCCCCAATTCATAACATTGAATAGATTGTCAACCAATATAATATATGTTTGCATGTGCATTTTAAAGCGTGTGTATGTATGTGTGTGTGTGTGTGTGTGTGTGTGTGTGTGTGTGTGTGTGTATGTGTGTGTGTGTATGCCCGCGTGTGTGGATGTGGAGATATGTAATTTTGTCGAGTATTGTTTACATATGAAATATTTATGGGTGATACTATTTACCAAAATCGTTATTGCCGATGATGCTAGTGTAGATATTTACAATCTCTTTGGCATAAAGTCACAACTTGAAAAACTTTTGGTACTGGTTTTGATCAGCAAGTTTCACTCAATATCAGTATGTAATTCGAAATCCTGGTCTCGTTCTATAAATTAAACTGAACTAAAATCATTAAATCGGAAAATACGTTCTACGAATATGCAAAAATAGAATTATATTTGAAAAAAAACCTCATTAAATAATCTGACCTAATTTATTAAACAACAACACATAATATTCGTATGTATATAGATAGGTATATACATTATTTACATGTTACTGTAAAATATTTGAATGAAATGTCGCCTGTTTAACAATCACAAAGTGTTTCACATATCTAATTTGAATACCTTTGAGTTTCAAAGCTCATTTCATTATTCAAAGCAGTTGGAACAGTTGTGCGAGGGAAGAGTAGCGTGTAATGAGTTCTGCAACGCCACTTTTATCGTATTATGTAGAAGAATAAGTTTCTAACATGTCTCATATGTAACATGTCTACATGTGCAGTATAGGATACGCAAACTCTTCTTACCGTGGGAGAGCCACGCTTCGGTATGAGTGGGCCGGCTCGACCGGAGTGATACCACGGCCTCACAGAAAACTGATGTGAAATAGCGCTTGCGATGTGTTTCACCACGTGAGTGAGGATAACGGAGGCCCATACCCCAAATCCTCCCCCCAACCAACAAACACAGGTGCACTATCTGTTCCCTCACTCTCATAATCCGATGGGACGAATATCCAATACGACCTGGGAGAGATCAGGCACGAGATCGACGGCTTTACAGGTAACAACAAAATAAGAATTTAGCTTGTAATTCTTTTTGCGATACAGTTTCAACATACATCACCTATAAGGCTTGCTTGTCTAATTGTCAAAAATAGTTTTTTTTTATTCTAAGTATTGGACATGTACTAAGGCTGAGTGTAAAACGACTGATCATAGATCTACATCTAATTGTGATGTTTGAATGCTTGGTAATGTTTATACACATTCATAAGTATGTACTCGTAAGTAGGTATTTCAAGTAATAGTGCAAGCGCAGTAAACGCGTCCGCTCTTTACTAGCTTTATTTGAAGACAAGAACGAACTTATACTTTTATACATTCTGTTAAAACTTTTTTCAAAGTCGACGAGAAATTGAAATGTTCAGAGATGAAACTGCCAAGTTTAATCTAAAACGTCGATCCAAATATAAAGTCGGAAACTTGTCGTGCTACCGATGCCCAATGCAAGATAAATACGGCAAAACTTTCTAATTCTTGGGTGTAATATTATTGCCGTGAATTACGGCCGTACTTTAGCAACCACGTTACTAAATTTTGTTTATTATTTGAGATAGACGGATACGACGATTCATATTTAGTAGCTTTATTATGTTTTATATAGGTTTGTTATAAATTAATCTTTGAAATATACTAACGGTATGGTGATAGACCAAAAATACAAAGTCTCACCACGCCTATTCATGCCACAGGTGTAGTAAGAGGCGATTAAATTCTATACTAACCCATCTGCCCGGAGTGATATAGTTATTAGGCCTATTTGGAAAGTGGAGAAACAGGTATCATGTCCCTCCAACACACGGGAGGATCCTCCGACTAGGCGAGGTGATCATGCCTGGCGGGCCACTGCCCAACAGTTGATATTGGGATGTTGTTATTATGATAATCGGTGTGAGAACTGCTATTGCGCGATTCAGGATTGGCAGTTTCTTCGTATGGTACGTTACTCCGTAGTTCAGTGTAACTTCGGTAGATAGCGCTGTAGTGTTATGTTGTATGTTGAGGTCGCCACAGGCCTACTATGGCCAACATCTTATTTCTAACAAGAGAGCTATATCCAGCAATGGACTGTTAAAAGCTGTTGATGTAATAAAATATACATTTACATATCAGTATTAGGTATTAGTAGATTTATAGAGAGTTTTTTGTCATACCTGAAATCAGGCCTACATCACGACTCGCTCACATATATGTGATATAAACCTTGCTTCGTATACATAAATCATGATCGTTGACTGTGAGTAGTAGAATTAGACCTCTGTTACTTTAAGCCTAAAAAATCCTGTGTTAATACGTGTTGGCTTTATTTTATAACCTATTAAGACGCTGTTGTTTGTTGGATTCAAACTAATATGATAAATTCGAAAGTTAATCTGTCTATTAGTTACGCTTTTACGGCTAAACTACTGCATAGACTTTAATGATATTGGGCATGAAGATACTCTAATATATGTTGAAAAAGCCCAGCTGTTTAGTTAACCCATCACCGGATATTAAATCTTCGTTATTACCTTAGGCTTAAGTTACCATAAGCAAGTCGTAACTTTACTGCCATTTGAGTGCGTAAAGATTTTATGCGAGATATTAAGGTTCCTTGAAAGGTGAATGAATAAATGGCGTATCTGGATAAAGATATGGCTGTGTATTAGTCTTAGAAGGATGACTTATAAGGAACGTCTTGGTGAATTGTATATTACATTAATGCACGATATTACTTGGGGAGTTCAGAAAATATTTATATTCCAAGAATAAAAAATGAGTTCCTTTTAATAAGACACCATTGAGTTGTATAATAAGAAACGAGAATCAAAGGAACAGAATTTTCGGACCGTACTAATTAAGGTTTTTATGGTCAAACAGCACTATCAAAAATAGTAGCAATTTTTTTCCCCTTGTGGTGTTCTTCTGTCGGTTAAAATAAATATTTGTTTGTCTTTTGTTTGAATAATATGATTAAGTTAATTTAATTACGTACAGTTAAATTTGCTGAAGTAATCAATCTGATTATCTTTTATGACTGTACCATCTACTTAAAAGAACTCGGTAAAGTTCAGGCCAATTAGAACTATTGTTCCATCTATCAATATCCCTTTAGTAAAAAAATAAAAGACTTGAGAGGTGTCAAAGGACACCCGGATAGAACGAAGTTCCTTTCGATGAATTAGTGAAGGAATTGTTATGCTATATAAAGTACATAGTACAGTACAGTACAGTACAGTAGCAGTGTAAACACAACACACTCTGTTGTGTTTACAAAGTCCCGCGCATCTATGACGTGTATGAAAGAATGACAGACAGAGTACATATATATATATATATATACTCTCGACTTCGTAAACATAGCAGCGTATAGGTTAGAACACGTACGGCTTGCTAAATACATACGTTCTAATATTGTAATATTAAAATATAATTTGCTTTTGAATTTATTAAAGTTATGACGCGTACACTTGCTAAACACACAATAATGGAGAGATTATAACGCGTATGACTTGGTTAGCACAATAGTAAAGAGAGGTTATAATGCGTACTTGCTAAAAATACAAAAGCATTTATTATTGTCTCAAAAATCTCTACTTACCTAACTCCATCAGCAATATCCGGAACTTGTGCAGAAACACTGTCAGGATAATGAATCCTGACAGTGTTTCTGCACAAGTTCAACTGTTATAATTTTTTATTATTTATTATGTACCAAAAACCTGTATACCCTCAATAAAAATTACAATAGCTTAATATAGCAAAAATTGTCGTTACACTATCATCACCAGCCTATCGCAGTTCACTGCTAAACTTATTTATTGATATATTTTGTATTTATATTTGATATACAGAATTTTAAACATCATTAATTTACAGCGACATCTATATTATTAATATTAAACTAATGAGTCGTTGACATAAGTCGAATGTGTCGTTACAATTCCGTCTAGCCCCCTCCCGCAACGCGCGATAAGGAACTTCGTTCCAATAAAAACGAGGACGTTTAGCTGTCCGTCCTGTGCCTGATCTCTGTTCAGTCGTGTCGCATAACCGTCTCATCGGATGGTGAAAGTGAGTGTTTGCGCACACACACGTGCAGTAGATATCTCTTGCGTGGTTGGCTGGTCTCTGTTCAGACTGACAGACGTAGCCGAAATCAGCCAGAAGAACATCATAATTCCTTTAGTACTATAGTTTACCCTTTCTGACAATATTTTTCTTCAATTCCCCATCCTGAAGAAATAATTTTAATTTAAAAAGTGTCTGATTATCGATGATAGAAACGAAACTAACCCCTACTACGAAAGTGATACTAAAAAAAAAGTAAAGTATGGGACTTAAGTGATATATTTTATATCTTTTGTACTTTTAAATTTAGGTGCAGGTTTATATATATGTGAAATATTACACATCTCTCTGCGGCATTGAAATCAGTCGAACCGGTTGGAAACGTTAAGTCTCAACAGTTATAAATACATTTTGTATGCTTTTCTTGTGGTGGCTTTGTTTCAAATATATGGTAGGATAAATAAATATCAGCACATTCATTAATCAAACGTATGTACGGAATCATTCTGCCATCACCTTTACTTGATCCCGTTACTCCGCTTCTCCAGGCCGGGCCAGGCTCATGTAGAGATAACTTGACAGTAATAAATCACAAAGTGACAATGTGATGTAGGTTCTGTTATCGTAACTTACAGTCGTATACCTCACTCTCTACAAGTTTGGTCATATATTAAAATTGTATAATGTCTGAATTTTGAGCTAGAATTTGGAAAGCTTAAACTTTGATCTAATCTAGTATAAAATCGATTTTTTTAGCTAATTTGAATGGCTTAAGTTCATTGGTTAGTATTATCATTTGTCTAATACATCTATGTAGAGTTACTTCAGACCATTACATTCTAAAAACCATATTTACTCTTGACTCGCACTAAAACTCTAAGTCCAATATGCCAGTTAGTTGGTATACAAAACATGGAAGAAATGTTATATATTTATGGTTATACAATTCCAGTATCCGATATAATTCAAAACCATATAATAATTGTTATGATTATATAAATAAATCTAGATCAGTAAGTATATCATTATTATTTTAAAAAATGCCTGGATATTCTACCAAATTCCTCGACCAGTCCTTTTCTGTAAAAGCGGTACGATTGTGGAACGTACTGGTAGGGACCAGTCGCAATTAGACGTGCAAAAACTGTCACTGCTTTTAAGAGATTGGTAAAGGAACATCACCTAAGAGGCAACAATAATCCATAATAATCAACTATTGTTATAATCAGTTGAGTCACAGTATGGAATTCAGTTTATGCATAATATCTATGAATCTATCTTACTATGTTAATATAATATTAATATAATAATATAATATATGTATTTGTGTCACCAGTATTTCGTAAAATATTGTCTGTAAACTGTGTTATGGTTTAAGTAAGTCTGAGTCGTCGACGAGATGTGGCGACCTTCCACATACAACAAAAAAGTTATTATTATTATTATCATATGTACAACAATCAACTGTTGGGCAGTAGCCCGCCAGGCATGATCACCTCGCCCGGTCGGAGGATCCTGCCTTTGTGTTGGTGGAAAATGATATCCCTTCCCCCACACGCCGATAATTGTATATTTACGCTTTAACGGATATCGTAGTAAATTTACTTAAGCAAATTAATTAAATTGAACATTGCACTATTCCTAGAATCGTTGGCTTCCGCAAGCATCACCTGGTCTTAACTCTAATTAAAACAAATTGATACACATTGGTGACCAAATTTGATAGCATATTCGAAAGGCAGGAATTTATTCTAGTTTCATACAACAACAAAGTACATCATGATTCTGCTTTGAAATCGAGGTAAACAAGTTTTCAAATTTCTATTAAATATCTTTATATATATAAATCTTCTGTGCGTGTGTATGTGACTAAAGTCCTCCTAAACGGCTGAACCGATTTTAATGTTTTTTTGTCTGTTCCTGAGGATTCGTGAATGATTTAGATTCACAATTTGGTTTAATAAATAATGTTTATTCAATAAATATTTTATTGAGGGGGAACATGAGGCGGTTCACACGAAATGCTCGGTACCTTCCCTGGACGTTTTGACAACAAGACCGTCACTTTATAAAAAAACTATTTGTGTAGCTAATTAAATCGACCTGCGGCGTTACCTGCGGGTGAAGTTATATAGGGTAACACCGCGGGGCTCATCTACTACCTTATATGATTGATAACAATACTATAAGACACATATTCATTCATACACCCTTAGATAATGGGCATATAAATTACGAGTATCTAAGCATAGACCATACATAATTATGGCACGCGGACCTTGTTAATTTATTTCGACTTTTAATCAACTTCCATTTATTATCAGTAGAGTTGATAACTAAAACAAACGTAGGTACTAGTCAGATTTTAAAATGTAATATTGTCATAGCGAAAAATAAGTCACAATTTTCATACACTACCTGACCTACGTATACCACATTTGTTTTGTTTGTCAAAATTATAATTGTATTTTCTTTTTTTTAGCCTGCCAAAGTAATTCTACACTACCTGAGGTAGATTATTCGTATCAAGACAGGTCAACATTGCATGCCTAACGGTGTTAAAGGTGTACGGAAAAGAATACAAAAAAAATGATTTATTTTTTATTACTTTTTGCACAAATACTCGTACATGCATCGGCGGACTTAATTCCTAAGGCATTCTCTGCCAGACGACCGATTGGGCGATGCTGAGAAAGATAAGGTAGGTGCACTTATTGAAAATGGTAGTTATAGTGGTATAATTATAGTGGTTTGCATAAATACTACAAATATATATAGTAATACAACATACATATATAAGACTATATTTATACACATACACATATATTCATTATTATAGCATATAAATGTATTGTGTGATGAACTAAGACCTGGTCGACTCCGCCAATTCAACCAGTAAAAGCTCCTTTATCTTGAACTTAAAATTATTACATTATGCATCTAGATGATCAAAGAATACAAGCTCACAATTCATGCTTAGTAAAGGTTTCTTCTTTTACGATCCGTGTGTCACTGAAGATAAAGTGAAATATTAGAACGCGTACATAAATTAAATACCCTAAATTATCTGAATATGCGTCCCATAAATAATGGTTAAACGTCTATTTGAGCGTAAAGTTTGCATCCTATCTAAAGTGCGTTTCTGTTTCCATAGCATTTAAGGTTACTTAGTGAGTTTAAGAACTCTTATTAATCTCGAGAGAAGTCGACGATTAGATAGAAATAATAGTGTGAAAGTTTATTTTTCCGCTATTAAAAATCTTATTAGTTAGAACTCTACGTGATAAAACAGATGTTGACATTTTTAAAAGTTTATTTCAAGTCATATCAAAATACCTTTATTTCATTTCCAATAAGAAAAATAGCTTTTGTCAAATTAATTCCAAACTTCTCGTCTTCTATATTATTACCAATTGAATAATATAAATTGTAACATAGCTAACGTTGCACTTTACATTTTAAAATTTATACTTAAGTCTTTTGTTTTATTGGCGATTAAATCATTGACTGGAATTGGACATTATTTAAAGTAGAAACAAAACTAATTGAAGTTTTCGAGGTTTTACTAGGAACTGGTGAAAACAGCATTGAACTTGAGATTTACTTCAATAAATTTAAAACCAGACTGGTATGTCGTGTATCGTGACAAGTCCAATTACAATGCTAGCTTTTACCCGCGGCTCCACAAGCTTTATATTGTTGGTTCTCGTGACAGACTACGTCTTTCCTCAAGAATCAAAGGACCTCCATTATTCTCCATTGTAAATTTCATCCAAATCGGCTTAGCGGTTTAACCGCGAAGGCGAAACAGACAGACAGAGTTACTTTCAAATTTATAATATTAGTATGGATCAAATGAAATTGTTACGACACACGACATATCGGTCTGATTTCAAAATAATTTTACATACCTTACCCGACAATTTCGCCTTGCGGTCGTCAGTCTATTTCAATAGCAAAACTAACCTTCATTTATGACGAGGATTAATAGGGTCGTAGCCATCAGTACCAATGATCACAACAATTATTATACCCATATCAAACCTGTCCTCAATTATCCTTGCTTTTGTTTCATTTGACTACCAGTTTGTGAATGCCTTTTATATTGAATGACAGGGTAATATGTAAAGTTTGATTGAAAGTAGCTATTCCTTTGATGTTTAATTTGCAATGTTTGTGTTTACATTATTGTCTTTTCTTATTTACTTACTTTTACTTTAAATTAGTTAGAACTAAAGATATGTAATTTAATTCTATTTTGTCATCACTATCTATTAAACGCAAATCCTCAATGTGAAACTTTTTGAAATTCTCGTTGATTTCTAAATACTTATCTTTCACATATCTGCTAATTGCATTTCCAAAGAAATTTTACATTAAAAGAATGAATTACCCCAGTTTCTTGTCTTTTGAAATGAATTTTCAAACTTAAACTGAACACAATGTTACCAGTCAGACTGTTTACGTTCGATTTTCAATTCCAATTTCAATGCGACGTCTATCTAGTGTGACTCTACGGGAAAACAATAGCGAACTTCTGCACTGCACTCGTTGTAAAAGGTTTAACCTCAGAGGATTTGTCACAATACAGCTTCGATAAATTAACAAGGCAATTCCATAATACAGTAATATTTAAATATAGCAATGTATTACAATTTTGTTAAAAATATATTTGTGCGTCTGCAATAATTGCATTACGTTGTCTAGTGAGTAGTCCAAAATGCCATTTTCTGCGTATTACCACATTATAACAGGATTTCTTTCACGTAGAAATTAACGTTACTTTTAACCTAAGATATATTTATTTAGATCAGTATCTGTCACTAGATATTATTAACTAAAAAGTAGTGAAGGGATCACTTCCTATTACGCGATAAACTCACATATAATTCGTAAAAATTTTGAATTAAATTTAAATATTTAAAAAATCGAGGCTATTGAACGCTCAGCTGGCTTGTTATAAGTAAATCAAAAGAATTATAATCACAATAATGAATTTCTTAAGAGATCTGTTACTCATGACACGGAAAATAGAACCTTTAATTTTCGTTTCTTAAAATGTTCTTTTTGGATATTATGAATGAAATCCATCATTACAAAAAAACACCTATCTGTGGCACACCTACTCCAAAACCGGCATTTAATTTGGCAGGAACAAGGAATTCTATTCAGCTATTTTAAATTGATAATAGTCTAATATATCACACAATGTCAACAGATACTTTGTATGCGTTGACTCACACTTTTATAACACCGATTCTTCAAACACAGGTGTTTCAAATTGCGTGAAATATAACCGTATAAAATGCCAATAGTTATTCTGAAAACATACGTATTCACTTTACTTCTTTTGTTTTTGTTTCTCTTTAATTACAGTATTAAGGGTTTATTTTCAAAATACTGAATAAAATAATCCTTTTCTCTATAAAATTAATTGAATAGAAACTAAATAATATGAATATTTCTTCTGTGTGTCTGCAACGCATTTTAACAATCAATTTCAAGAATGATAGGAGATTATTAGATACCTTGTATTTCTTATATTTATTATCTGATTTGTGAAATAAAATCAGTCGTAAAAGATAATTGTTATTGGAAGAGTATGCCTGCCGCTTGTTTCCATTGAAATTGAAAATACAATACACACATATATTAAGAAATTATTATATAATTTCAAATAATTTATCATTCATAATATTTCAAAAGTTAATTATCGTTATAACTAGTTCTTTATTATTGTTGAATATAATAATTATGTATAAGAAATACGAAATCACTTGTCACTTTTATTAAATGTTCGATATAAGGTCCAAATAATTATACGAACATACATACACATAATAAACAATTCATAGAATGTTCCATAGTTATGTGACTTATTCATTGATTTAACTTTTACAATAATAAAAATTTATTAAACACAATTTTTTGCATGTCAGTATGACTAAATGTTAGAACGAAATGTATTTTTTCTGTAACAACTTTTGTATAAACAACATTTAATGGCAAATAAATTATTATTCTATTCTATTCTATTCTATTCCAACATCAAGCAACATACATACAATATTAACAAATACTTTAGCCCTACTATCAATTGGCTTGTGTGTAAAGTTAGATGTTAGGTAGTCATCCCACATGCAGTAACTAACAAGTTTAGTGCCAAGTTGAGCTACAAACTCCTAATGAATGCACGTGTACTGAAAGCCACTAGTTCAGACAGTTCTACATTGACAACATATTGTTACCTTCACTAGTTACTTCCACTCCTTTTACTGGCCTTTGTCCTTACATTGTTTTATTATCGACAGAGTCATTCACAGATTATAATAATAATAATAATAAGCCTTTTAATCGAACTTAAAAATACATGCTTCTTAAACTACAATACCAATCATTTCATTTCTTTTTCATTTCATTTTCATTTCATTTTCATTTCATTTTCATTTCATTTTCTTTTCATTTTCATTTCATTTTCATTTCATTTTCATTTCATTTTCATTTCATTTTCATTTCATTTCATTTTCATTTCATTTTCATTTCATTTTCATTTCATTTTCATTTCATTTTCATTTCATTTTCATTTCATTTTCATTTCATTTTCATTTCATTTTCATTTCATTTTCATTTCATTTCATTTCATTTCATTTTCATTTCATTTCATTTCATTTCATTTTCATTTATTTTCATTTCATTTCATTTTCATTTCATTTTAATTTTCATTTCATTTCATTTCAATAATTATTTATTATTCGCGTTTATTATATATTATTCGTGTAATTGGTGTTTGCTGAGTAAGTCCGTTTGCCAGTTGGCAAAGGCCTCCTCCAACCTTCTCCATTCTCTTCTCTCTCTGGCCAGTTTCCACAATTTTTATTCTGATTTGTTGGAGGGTTTTGGTCTTTATCCCCCACAAGGACCAGTCGGGTTGGGGGAGATTTTGCTATTTTCCTTATTTGGTTTTCGTAATTTTGTTGGATTAGTCGATTGCCGGTTCTTAGTTGCTATTTATTTTTATGTGCAGCGATGTCAGTAAGAGAGCCTGACCGGTTTCTCATCAAATCAAAGGCATTTGTCCTGTTTAGTTTGATGGAACTTACCGTTGGTTGCTTTTTAGGATTATTAGTTGACATCGACTGTGGGGAAGTAGAAAGTTCTCTTTTTCTTTTGTCATTATTAGGTCCCATGACTACTAGTTTATCATACTTTAAAAACGCTATATTTCCCTTTTTCTTCTCTTCTAGTAGCTGTGGTATCAAAGCCTTTCTTTTTTCTATAACTTCCTTAGAATAGTCTTCCGATATATAAATTCCCTTCAAATTCTTTTTATTCTTCACAATTTTGTCTTTTTTCCAACCATTTGTAAATGCAAATAGTACAGGTCTATGTTTGTTCTCAATTCGATTTTTTCCTAAACGATATAGTCTGTTTACCTCATTTTCATCCACAGTTATATTTAAATCTCTTTTGAAAATCTCCTTAAATCTTATAAATAGCTCTAATGTCGTTTTTTCGCTCTCATTTGACCCATAAATAATTATATTGTTATTTTTCTTTTCTTTCCTCAAATATTCCATCTCTATTTCCAGGTTACAAATTTTTTGTTTTAATTTTTTATTTTCTTCTATCACAGGAGTAAGTTTTTCTTCCATCCGATCCATTATATTCTTCGTAAGAGATTCCTTAAGTTCATTTGTCTGTTTCTCCATTTCTATCTTCATTTTATCGAACAATAATTGAAATTGCTGATCCATATTATTGAACAAAATTCTGTAGAATGGAACGTAATTGCAAACTGGTAGAAAATATATATTTGTGATGGCAGCACTAAAGTTAGTTGTCAACCCAGTTGATTGACAGTTTGGTGTTGTTTATTTTCCTGGCTGTTAAGTTTATAATAATTATAATGTCGGTATATGTTTAAAACTTAATTATGGATGTTCTTTTTCCACTTTCTGGCTGAGTAGAACTTGAAAATATCCAAGGAAAATCACTTACATGTCTTTCGGTATTGTTATACAAGTTACTGTAGTACCACTGTGTCCAAAGTGTAACTTTAGCCACTTTCACCAATTGTTTTATTGACGACGGATAGCACAGACGTGTTGACACTTTAACGACCGGAACCGGAATCACAGATTATAAATCTTCAAATCTCTCAATCATCGAATGTATTATTAACAAGAAAAAGTAAAAAAAAAACTATAACTCGACTACGCCAAAACGTTTTATAAAAATTGTATAACATGTCACCCGAACCATTATTAATCTTAGCTTAACATGTACATGGATCGATGTACGTTAAAATGGTTACAATGGGGTTGTCATATCCGAAAGGATAAAAACCCCCAAACAACAAAAGATAATAAAAAAAAAAAAAAAAAAAACCATTATTAAAAATCTATTGACACTTCAATTATTTAAGATCGGTTAAGTAGTTAAGCTGCTACAGTGGAATATACAAAATAAATATACATGACTGGTAAAACTATAACCTTTCCTTTTGGCTTGGTAGTAGTCTTGTGAAAATTTTTTTTTTTTATGGAAAGGAGGCAAACGAGTAGACGTATCTCCTGATAGTAAGCGATTACCACCGCCCATGGACACCCGCAACACCAGAGGCTTCACAAGTGCGTTGCCGGCCCTTGGGGGAATGGGAAGAGGGATGGGGGAAGGGTAGGGTGTGGGCCTCCGGTACTCTCACTCACTCGGTGAAACATAGCGCAGACGCTATTTCACGCCGGTTTTCTGTGAGGCCGTAGTATCACTCCGGTTGAGCCGGCCCATGCATGCCGAAGCGTGGCTCTCCCACGGTTAAACATTATGATACAATAGGACTGGGAATTCGGTAAACGACGAGTACTAATGATTTACACTGATTTTCTATGAACACTAGTTTCTATCACACCGGTCGAGCCATGGCCGTTATTGTAAATATAACTTAAACAGGCGTCATATTATAAATGACAGTCTTAGTCACTGATTGATACCGCAGATACAAGTAAAACCACTTGATAAATTAAGATTGATTGTTTCGTAAGTCTGTCACGAAATGCGCAGATATAATCAGCGATTTTCCTCATCATTGGCTGAAGGAAATTGGTTCAGTTCTTTCTTTTAATCTTCGAACCTCTTTGGATCGAACTCGAAGAATACTTTTTAAGTCGTTCACAGGCCACATCAATATTCTAAGAAGCTTTTGCATTGGAATTTTTCAACTTCTTTTACATTTAATTCCATTTAGCGGTAGTTGTATTGAATTTGGAGTTGATTTTATTTTATCTGTAATTGAAATATTTATACGTAATGAAGTATTTTCTTTTCTAATCAGTTGACATTCTTTCTTTATACTGTATTCTTTGATCAATATCGTTTCATGCAACTCGTTTTATAAGGTATCTTGACTTATATTTCTATATAATAATAAGTAGTTAGGTTGTGTATGTTAATTGTGCGTATTACCACCATGCGTGCGTATACCATCGTTTCTTTAAGTGCCAAAACGAAGTTTTGAAAAATATCACTACCTTTAATTCGCAAATTTAAAGAAGTCGTTGAAAAATCAATATATGACATTATGTTATTTTGACTCAATATTTCGCTTACATTACATATCTGCTAGTAAATATGTTGACATACCGCTAGCCAGCAATTAACTTTTGATCAAAATATTCAACAAATGAATTTTGCGCACATTCGAGATATAATTTATAAAGAGCAGGGATATATTGTATGTTCAAATGATCTTTATTTTTAACTCATAACGACCTGCGAGTAAAAGGCAATTAGTTTCTGACCGGTACCTTGTTAAGAGTACCTCATAACAACTAAGTATTTTTACAAGAATAAACTCTAATAAAATGTATTTTATCAATGCTTACTTTAGTCTAGACTCACACAAATCGATGCTACGAATAAAATATGTACCGAAAGATCTTGAAGAAAACTTGCTTATCTGATATTTTTTGTACGTCTGAACGTACTAGATTACTAGTTAGTTAAAGGATTAGATGTACATATACACCTCTCCTCTTTGATAAGACTAATAGCAGTATAATTCCATCACGTTAGCGACCATTAATTTAGAGGCAAATAGCAATAAAAGTCCTTAAAATATAGCTTGATCATAATATTATTCAATAATTCTTGTTACAAGGTTATAAATTGATTTTAAACATTATTAATTTTCTTTTCCCCATATCACACCCATATTTTTAACGTTTCTTGAACCGTATGAAGAACAAAATACGCCGACTCTTTTCTTCTTTACTGTCTGTAAACAAGCAATGTGACGAATTTTAGCAAAATATCCACACTTTTTAAATACAAACTATTGACGAACTTAATCCAGGTAAGATAATAAACCTTCGTAGACACGATTTTGCTCTCTATAAAGTCATACAAAGTTGTGTGACGCACTGTTTTGGAGAATACGCTACGTAAGCACAACCAGTCACGTTCGAGGGTATAAGATCTTTCCAATATAGCTTGGTATTAGACCGTTGATTAAATCATGCTGGTTTGGTGTTCCAATATTGAACTTGTTCGGATTAATGTTAAGGTGTAAACGGTTGCCAGGTATAAAAGGTTTAAGAAGAGATTTTGAACAAAAACATTTGTAGATACTGTTATCTTATTGAATCATTGTCTTCTAAGTCTCGTATGTCTTGTTACTTAATTAAAACGAAGGACTTGACTTACTTATTTTAATATTTCACATTCAGTTCTAATTAACTTTTAAGTGGGTAAAAATTAATAAGTACTTTAGTAAAGTTTTTGTCCATTAATTTTTATAATGGCAAAATTGGAATTCAGAAATTCCATCCGTTGTTTATACAGTCGTTGTGACGTGATTAAATAACAAACATAAATTCTATATATACCTATTTAAGTTAACATATGATGACCTGGAAATCAAATGAATACTATAACTAAGTCGTCTTTAAAAACAATGACGTATTTATGAGTGAAACATTTAACTAACAAACGTGCAAAAATAACCTATATAATAAGGTTTTAGAGTCGATTAAAAAAAAGAAGAAAAAGAGCTCAAAGCTTTAATCTACTACTACTAATTTACATCTTTAGTACTTCAAGGCATATAATTCTGTTGAAGGAATAAAATCTTAGAATTTAGTTAAAATTAAGTGTTACAATTCACACAGAAAGTTTTTGTGGCTGCAACAATCTAGCTATTCGGGTCTCTCCCTCAGTTCGAATATCTCCGAGCTACCACACTTACGAGGCACGTTCTAATCTAAGTCCCGGCTTACAAAGTTTGACCGCACAGCCTTCTCCAACATAGGCTTACACTGACGTGTGTCCGTCCAAATGGACTTTAGAAACTTTGCTAAATACTTTTGGGTTATTAGCTTTGTTATTAGGTAACATTAAAGTTCTCAAACTATGTAGTGGTCAAGGCGACGTACGACATTGACCACGTACAACATACGTATTTATAAATATACGTGGACAAGTGTTTGGAGTAAAACTTGTTTTGAATGACAAGTTTGTATATAACATCTCTACAGCTTAAATACAGTCATAATACACTAACTAAATTTAAATATATTTGCTTCTACTTACTTTTACTTTATAGTTTTCATTAATTCATTGTCATCCAAACTGAACTAAATAACAACAGTAAAACTATAGCTATATATAATTTTTGTTGCTATATTTAACCCGAAAAAACACTCAAATCGTATCAAAGAATTTTATTCCATTGTGTCGAAATGTTCTTTTAAGCACTTCACAAACGTAGACACTTTCTGTTGCCGACACGGCACACTATCACTGGTAACCGTAGCTGCTGTGTCCGGTGGCGGCCATCGGACCCAGACCAGTCGCTACTACTGGCCACAATTCGTCGTCAAGTCGACGTCGATGAATTTATTTACCGTGGGAGAGCTATGCTTCGGCGTGAATGGGTCGGCTCGACCGGAGTGATACCACGGCCTCACAGAAAACCGGTGTGAAATAGCGCTTGCGCTGTGTTTCACCGAGTGAGTGAGGATACCGGAGGCCCATACCCCAACCCCTCCCCCATCCCCTTTCCCATCCCCCCAAAGGTCGGCAACGCACTTGTGACGCCTTTGGTGTTGCGGGTGTCCATGGGCGGCGGTAATCGCTTATACGGTGATACGTCAGCTCGTTTGCCCACTATTCAATAAAAAAAAAAAAAAAAAAAAATTGTAAGACTTGTTAATGTACTTATATCTTCAACTGACGACTTTTAGTTTCAAGTTATCGACACCGAACACTTCATGATCGTCATGAGTATATGTTAAGTGGTAGCAACCAGACACAAAAAATATTTACGTATGCGCTGGGAGTGGATGATTTCATACTGATTCCACAGAAATCAAATATTCATCGCGCGTTTGTATCTGCCACAAGACACAAAAGTGTTCACGTTTGCAACCTGCCTTAGAGACTAAATTTAACTGAAATTCTCGCAACATGTTTCATGTTGCGGAAAATTACTACAGTTTGAAACAACATTTCATCATCATCATCATCTCAGCCACAAGAAGTCCACTGCTGAACATAGGCCTCCCCCATTGACTTCCATATTGACCGGTCGGTAGTGGCCCGCATCCAACGAGTCCCCGCGATCTTAACCAGGTCGTCCGTCCACCTCGCGGGAGGTCTTCCTACGCTGCGTTTACCGTCACGTGGTCTCCACTCAAGAACCTTTCTGCTCCATCGGCCATCGGTTCTCCGGGCTATGTGCCCTGCCCACTGCCACTTCAGCTTGCTGACTCGCTCTGCTATGTCGGTAACTTTAGTTCGTCTACGGATCTCCTCATTTCTGATTCGATCTCGTAGTAGTAGAAACAACATTTAATGAACTTCAACTTAATTCTCTTCTAGAAATTTACTTTTTATGTAAAGTTACATTTAGGCAGCAATGCATTCTATGTTTACTGGTAAGTATGCATGGGGAATGGTAATCATTTGCAATTAGGTGACGCATTTGTGCATTGACTCCCATAAAACATATAGATTTCACTTATCAACCTTAAATGTCACCAAAATATTTACAACACGGTAAAAATCTGTAATAACTTACTGAAAATACTTAAATGTCTATTAAAAAGAGTTTTCAGATACTCCATCTAGAACCACTCGGTTTTCAATCTTCAGTACAACTTGGTTACTTGGATATACTTGGAATACGAAAAATGGTTCTACCAAAAAAAGCGATTACCACCGCCCATGGACACCCGCAACACCAAAGGCGTCACAAGTGAGTTCTCGGCTTTTAGGGGATGGGGAGGGGATAGGGGAAGGGGATGGGAGAGGGGATGGGGGAGAGGATGGAGAGAGGATGGGGAGGGGATGGGGGAGGGGCGGGGGAGGAGATGTGATATAGGCCTTCAGTATTCTCACTCACTCGGTGAAACACAGCGCAAGCGCTATTTCTCACTAGTTTTCTGTGAGGCCGTGATATCACTCCGGTCAAGCCGGCCCATTCATGCCGGAGCGTGGCTCTCCCACGGTTAGAAAATATGAATATTTAAGTTGAAGAAAGTCCGCCGATGCATGTTTTTGTGCACTCTCTTATCTTAAAATCTGTCTTTATTGACATTTAGTTATACTTTAAGAATTTATATGTTTGGTTCTCAATCCAATGATTTGGCCAAATTTAGTTTCATATCTACATTTTCAATAGCTCTTGGAGCGCACGTCTCTTTAATCTTTTGAAAGTTGTGCCAGCTTTCTTTTTCCATTAGGTTCTTTGCTAGTTCGTTTTTATGGTTTTGTATACGCTTGTGATAGCTTTCTAATGAAAATAAAGTTATTAATAAATAAATAAATTTCGACCACAAAGTGACAACTATTTTCGTAAAATAATTTAGTATTTATTATTCTGAATAGTTAATCTTATTCCTAATTCTTACCAGACTTCAAAAAAATGTTAATATCTGTAGCTGATCTTGTTATTTCATTACTTACATTTATACCTAATTAAATAGATATTATTAGAACGCTGTTTTTCTCATATAATAAAAATAATTAAGTTCATCCTACTAAAATTATTACGAAGACGTTTATTGGAATGTCCGAAGTATTTTGTTATTAATTCTTAGTAGAATGATTTATAACTTTCTTTCAGACTGAGAATGATAAAATCACAAGTATTACAATTTTATTAACAACGGGACAGTTTAACAAAAGTCTTATTTGTAATTTTAATTGCTGATCAGATATAATTTTACCGTTGCAGAGCCACGCTTCAGCATGAATGGGCCGACTCGGCAGGAATGATACCACAGCCTCACAGAAAATCGGTGTGAAACATTGCTTGCGCTGTGTTTCACCAAATGAGTGAAGTTACCGGCGGCATATAAACCCCAACCCCTCCCCATCTCCCTCCCCTTCCTTCAAAGGCCGGCAACGCAATCGTGACGCCTCTGGTGTTGCAAAAAAAAAGCAAATAAAGATCCAAGTCTTAATGATTTATGGTGATAATAAAAACTAGGTACATTCTTAGCATAACATAGATCCACGAGAAAAACTATAGGTCACTATAGGTAGTAAAGCTAAACCGAATACATCACATACGAGCCGGTTCAACAGGGGCGGTAGGTACTACCCTCGCACAGAAGATCAACCTAAAATGACAACATTTGTGTTGTCGTCTTTCGTTGGTGAGTGCGAGACCGGAGACCCAATGATGCAGAAGCATCACTAGACTGCCATTATGTGGGTCAGCATGCTGCATTGTCCGCATTCGTAGTGAGTATGATGATCGCCAATCTTGGATTCTGCTTATGCTTTCTATTAAGCAGAGTTTAGTCATTTTGACAGGCACAAACATAAAAAACTATGTAGTTTAATAACTTTCAAAAGCTGTCGATATAAAATCCTTTCAAACATTGAGTAATACTTGAGGCTTTACAACGGGACTATTTCAGAATAGCATTCATTCAATCCATACAGCACAAAATGTTGAAGTGAGCTTTTGAATCTCGACTTTACAACCATACATAACATAGCTTTATAAAGAGCGAACGAGGCGCTTGATCCAGCTTTTTTATATCCGACAATAATAGAGTGCGAAATGAATACGCATTCGTTTGAAATTAAAAGTTTATTATAAAACTTTTTCTTGGTTTTTTGTTGCAAATGAGTTTCGACTGGATTGAGTTAAGAAAATTACTTTTCTTTGGAACAATGAAGGAAAAATAATATTCGGTTAACGACCATCAGGGTTTCGACGACTTTTCTTTTTTCTAGCATTTTCTGAAGACTTTATTAACGTTAAATATACTTTAGTACCCCTCGGAAAATAGTATCAACTTTATGAAAGGTGTGGTGTGTCTTTTCCGGATTCTATGCAAATGATATGACGTGTGATAAGATAAATTGTAACAAAAAACCTCATTCGTAAATAACATAACATAATTATCAACTAAACTATTGACTTGTCAGATGAGGTAACACTTTCTAATTGACAAAAACCATAAAGATAAAATATTTAGATAAAATACTTGATCACGTCTTTGGATTAGTCAGATGTATTGGTTAAATTGAGTTATACACTCTTTTGCAAAAAAAACGGGCACTTAAGCAAAGAACTATTTTATAGTTACTATTAGTTTGTTTGACAATTTTAGGTATTGTTATCCTCAGAATTTCATAAATTAATTAGGAAGGAATAGGTATCATCAGATTTATCATAACATTTTGATTAAATTATTGAGAAATAATGTTTAAGCTCAAAACACTATTATTGTACCTGCTCGTTAAATAAAAATGAAACGCTTTAATTTCTTTGTTTTTCTTGAATACATTAAAAGCAGATAAAAGTTTAGTATTGAGTGTGACCCCCTCTTGCTGAAATCACGGCTTGCATTCGTCTGGGCATGCTAGCGAGTATATCTTTTATGGTTTCTTGGGGAATACGTTCCCACTCCGCGGTAATCACATTCTTTAGCTCTCTGATGGTCTGCGGAGCCGGCTGCACCGATCTCACTCGTCGCTTCAGAACGTCCCAGACATGCTCTATGAGATTAAGGTCCGGACTTCTAGCTGGCCAGTCCAAACGACGAATTCCGACTTCTAGCATATACGCTTCCACATCGCCAGACCGGTGGGCGCGAGCGTTGTCGTCCATAAAAAATAAGTTTTCGCCAAGAGCGGTTAAAGCGGGTTGTGCATAAGGAATTAGAACTTCCGTTATGTATCGTCGTCCAGTCAGTGTACCGTTTTCGATGAAGACTAACTCCGTACGATCCATGGAATTTATTCCTGCCCAAAACATAACAGAGCCCCCTCCATAAGGTGTGATTTCTTCAAAACATGCCTCTGCAAAGCGTTCTCCTCGTCTACGTAGCAGTCGCCGACGTCGGTCTTCACCATGCAGAGATATCCTGGCTTCATCGGAGAACAATATCCTATCCCAGTCTTCATGAGTCCATGACACACAATTTCGAGCGAAGCTAAGCCTGGCAACTCGATGTCCACGAAGTAATTTAGGGCCGCGTGCCGGGCGATGACTGTGTATATTAGCAGCGAGAAGCCTCCTCCTGACCGTCCATAGACTAATTTGCACATTTCTTACTTCTTCGAGGCTGTTCTTGAGGTCCACATAAGAAGATTTGCGATTTCTCAACGCTTGACTAACTAGAAAACGATCATCCCGTGGTTCGGTACATGTCTTTCTGCCAGAACCAGGCCTTCTCTTGACGGAACCGGTCTCTTGATAGCGCTGCCAGGTCCTTTGAACTGTCGACCGACTCACATTTAGCCTCTGAGCCACGAAGCATTGGCTGCAACCTTCTTCAAGCAGCGCAATAATTTTGCTCGCTTTTATCACTTTATCTACCATTTTAGAGATTGCTAAACAGCAATAACAATACTTTTAAATGTCAAGGACATCAGATAATTTAATAAAAATTGACAAAAAGTTAATTAGAGTCGATATTAACTATAGGGAATTCGCGCCACAAAATGTAGTTAAAAGTTGTTTTCTTTGAAAACCAGGCTTAGTCAAAAATTTGTATTTGGAATGAACTCTTATAAACATTATGGCACTTTTAGAACTGGCCAGTAACATGTTCAAATAATTAAAACCTTTTTGGTATTTTATTTTTTTCAGCCAGGAAGAAAATCGAAACCGCCCGTTTTTTTTGCAAATGAGTGTATATTGAAAGAACTTTGCAATTAATGCTATCAAAATTACTACTATTTAAGTTTATTTGCATTTATTACGTGTTATTTATTTTGTTAGCACTTCACTAGTAAAATTTTAGAAAAACATTTAATTAAAAGTTGAAATATAAAACTTTTAACTTTTCATTAAGTAAATTAGCTTCTACTCGCATCTTCCTCAAATAAATAACCTTTTCCATCAGTTTAGATTAAATTTTAAATATTTTTTACAACGTATAACAAATTATGTTCACTATATATGTATGCGTATATACCTATACCTTAGCACTCTAAGGTTCAGTTTCACTAGTTACTGATAAGTTTCAGATAGTTATCTGTCATATAACACTATTTGACAGATAAAAGTTTGTGATTAATTATTTATGTCTCTATCCACGACTTTAGAAACCCGAATCTATAGTTATTTGACATTAATCTATCATACACTTTATTAACAAGTGCTGAAACCGGCTCTAAATCTACACTCCATAATTATGATCGTTATGACCGTAAGCCTTACTCAGTTTTAGAAATCACACTAATATTGTAAAGGTGAAAGTAAGCTTCTTTGTTGCGCTTTCACGGGAAAATAATTAACCGATCATCATGAAACTTCGTACACATATTGTTGGAGGTATTAGAAGTAACATAGGATACTTTTTATTAAATGCGAGCGAAGCCACGGGTGAGCACTAGAGTAATACTATATCGACAGTCATCACAATAAATGGAAAATATAAAAGCCGCAGCGACACAATGTTCGTTGGTTTATATCAACTGTAACAGGACAACTATTTATTGGCGGAGTAACTTTGAGATGAGTTGTGCAAAGTCGTCGCCGCTACTGATTGTATAAGTTTGTCGGCTGTCAGACGAAAAATGTTTGCTATTGTTTTGTAACGTAGGTACATATTTCAGCTTAAATTGGATGGAGTATTTTTTTTTTATTTCTACGTACTTCTTATTATTGAACGCAACCAGAAGATTAACAAACTCGTGATGGAAAGCATAAGGTGAAGATACTACTTCAGATTACCGTATTTATTTTTGTGTTTAAGTAGACGAATCGCCTGACTGTAAGCGAATACCGACGCCCATGGACACCCGCAACACCAGAGACATCACAAGTGCGTTGTCGGCCTTTTAAGAAGGAGTCACATCCTACTAATATTAAAAATACGAAAGTTTGCAAAAACTACTGAATGTATTTGTGAAACTTTACAATAATATAGCTTATATATCAGAATAAAACATAGACTACAATTTATAAAGATATTAGCTTCGCCTCGCGGCGTTGCCCGCGGTTATTGTCGTTCATTTTCTCCCGTTTTGGAAACATTCTTCATTGGTGCTCCGCTCCTATTAGTAGTAGCTTGATGATATATAGCCTATAGCCTTCTTCGATAAATGGACTACCCAACACTGAAAGAGTTTTTCAAATCGGACCAGCGGTTCCTGAGATTAGCGCGTTCAAACAAACAAACACTTCAGCTTTATTTTTAGTATAGATAGTAAATTAATTTATCTACCGAAATATAACTCACAACAACCGAACGTCGGAGAGCTACGCTTCGGCATGCCCTCGACCAGACCGGAGTGATACCACGGCCTCACAGAAAACCGGTGTGAAATAGCGCTTGCGCTGTGTTTCACCGAGTGAGTGAGGATACGGAGGCCCATACCCCAACCCCTCCCCCATTCCCTCTCCCCATCCCCCAAAGGTTGGCAACGCACTTGTGACGCTTTTGGTGTTGCGGGTGTCCATGGGCGGCGGTCGCTTACCATCAGGTGATGCGTCTGCTCGTTTGCCCCCTATTCAATACAAAAAAAAATCTAAAATTTCCAAAAAAAATAAGTAATATTTTGTGTTATCAATTGTATTTATATATTTTGCTTGAAGTAATGAAATATGTATTAGGTACGTATGTCGTTGTAAGGCATTTATAAGTATTGTCAATAAAATAAAAACTTTACAGCGGTCGCTTTACGATAGACATCGTTAAACTCGCTCTTTATTAAGGTCCATTTTATGAATAACCAGAAGCCAAAACTTCCTCTTTTGGGTCATTAAATTCGTAGTTAACTTTAATATTATGCGGTCACGTTTCCATGTCAAATACTGCTTATTTTAAGGATTCGACTGTGCACATTTACTTGGTTAATTAGCATATTTCATTGAAACGCAGCTCATATTAGCTGGTCTACCAAACACACAAGTGGATCAATTGCAGTTACTCTTTCTCCTCTTTCCATAAGTTCACGTTAAGAACCATTATCGAAATATAATTAACGCATAAGTAAGTATAATTATGTTATATATTAATAAACTGATTTTAATTTGACATCGTAATAAACTTTAATGAACAAAGGCTTCTCTCTTATTTGTTAGTATAAGATATTGGTAGATTTTTTATTCACAAAAACAATATTCTAATATGTTCCGATTTACTTCATGTTTTCGACCAATAAGCTGTTGATGGAAGAATCTCATAGGAAAGCGAAGTTGGTAATTCAATTAATTTAACAAGAATGTTAAATTCATTAAATTTAACATTCAATTCGCAATTTGTTCGTAGTTAACTATAATATTTGACTGTTGTGTGGGCTTCTATCCACACAACAGTCAGCGAGTAGACAGTATATTGTTTTATTGAATAAACATTGACAGTGATTTACGACAACACGGACACCGTCCATTGAGTTTCCAAACAGAAACATGTGTCCCTGACTGATTGCCTGATATCCTGCGTTCAATTTGTCAACAAATGCAGTTTCATCAGTAACTTTTGTCGTCACCATTCGTGACATGTGGTACTGTGTCAGCTGTCTGTCTGTCAGCTGTATACATGATGTGTTCCATAATATAAATTGTTGTACGATTATAACCTGAAATATCTATGCTACTTATATTACACAGTTATTAAGAGCTGGATTATAGTAGATTGGTACTCATATTGATGTCAAATGAAAAAGCTGTTTAAGAAAATGGTAGTTTTTAGGATCTTTTATTTGTAAGAAAAAACCTTAGTCACTAGTATGTTAATAAATAGTACTATACTCATATGCGTAACGATATTGTAATTGTCTTCCCCATATGCCGTGCCGTATCCCCGTGGGAGAGCCACGCTTCGTCATGAATGGGCCGGCTCGACCGGAGTGATACTATATCGACAGTCTCACAGAAAACCGGTGCGAAATAGCACTTGCGCTGTGTTTCACCGAGTGAGTGAGGATACCAGAGGCCCATACCGCAACTACTTCCTCCATCCCCTTCCCCATCCCCCAAAGGCCAGCAACGCACTTGTGACGCCTCTGGTGTTGCGGGTGTTCATGGGCGGCGGTAATGGCTTACCATCAGGCGATACGTCTGCTCGTTTGCCCCCTATTCCAAAAATATATATATATATATACATATAAATGCATTCTTTATTTCAAATAGATATAGTAGTATACAGACAGTACAGTGTTATTGTAGATGTGTAAAATAAGTATGATAGTCCTAGGTTATTCCAAAAATTGATAGCCACAGAATAAATACAATCTCTTCTTTCATGAAACTATTTTGAATTGAAGGCTAAGTCACGTGGTTCTAACAAAATATTAGCCAAGAATAGAAGAGAATAGAGGTGTTAGCGATTGTAGAAAGTGAATCCACGCGAAATACTTGCATCTTGGTTAATGGGGTTGTAAGAAATAGCTTTAATTTACACTGCACTTACAGACTGCACGGTTGGCCGAGTGGTGTCAGCGGTCGCCATGCCGCTTGCTACTTCGCCAAGTGTCGTGGGTTCAAATCCCACGCGGTACCTACAACACTTTGTGTGATCCATGAATTGTTGTCCCGAGTCTGGATGTTCTTTGTGTCCGTTTCATGTATGTTTGTAAAGTCCCCCACGACACAGGATGTTTATTCCTAATGTGGGAGTTGTCTTTTTTAAAAAAAAAAAAAAAAGTAAAAAAAAAATATGACGTTTATTGTTACATTATATTTGCCCTAAAGTCGCATATTTTAACATTTTTACGATGTTCACTCACATTTTGATTTACACATCCATTTTGTTTTCATAGCTATTGTTGATAGTCTATGCCATTATGTAGATTTTACAACCATTATATCTCTCTTCATGGTGGCAGTTTAAATTATATAGGCATGATGTTTATGTTTTAATTATACAATCTGTGATTTGTTGCTGCAATGTAGTACTTAACATAAAATGTATAAATTAGTGAAATTATTAGTGTTTATGCAAACCCCTGAGTCAAAAATGTTTTATTATTTAATAGCTGAACCCCGCGGTGCTACCCGCGGTCAGACAACAACCGCGGGCAACGCCGCGAGGCGAAGCTAGTATCTTTATATTCAGTACTTTTTGCGTGAAAGAGCAACAAACATACTCACTTATATACTCACAATCTTCCGCGTTTATAATATGTATTAGTAAGATTATCGGCAAATTATTTTTATTTGGGTGACCTCCCCTACCCCACAATGTAGGGTATCATTAGATAGGTATTTTAAAAGCATTTAGAGGTTTCTAGCACGGTTTTCTGATTTAAGTATCCATTTCATAGATATTCAACTTTAAAGCGCACTTTTATCACAATAGGGAGCCCCTCACGTTCAAAAACCTTAACCTTGAAAAATCTGAATAAAATCATGGTAGTCCACGTGATGAACTTTAAAGGAAAATTATAACGGCTTACATAACTTTGTAAGTCCGGGAGTTATAACTAGCCTATAGGCCTAACTTATAAAATGCGCTTACTTGGCCAAGTTCGTACAAAAAAACGAAATTATAAATAAACATGCAAAATATTAAAAATAAAATCATAAAAATGGGTGACTACAGAACTCTATTCTATGCGTGGCTGATACACTCTTGGCCCGTTTTTTATTTAAATTATTCCCTTTTTTTCCCTTTTTTTATACAGAAGTAAACTTGCCCCTGCAAAAAACCATCTATTATCATCATTACCTTGACAGGACAGCATTTATTTTAAGCACCTGTAACTTTATGTAACTTACGCACCTTTTTTTAATTAAAAAGCTTATAAAATATATAAAATTTTGTAACTCTGCATATAAACTTCAAATACTTTAATTATGAAGTTCCTCCGTGTGCGTTTCGCGCATGAAGGAATTATATTAATCGCTTAAAAAGGTGTGCATTGCAAGTTAGGGTTGTGGCGACTTCCACATACAACATAATATATTACAGCGCTATCTACCGAAGTTACACTGAACTACGTAGTAACGTACAATACGAAGAAACTAACAATCCTGAATCGCGCAATAGAAGTTCTCGCGCCTATTATCATATATGCAACAACCCAACATCTACCGTTGGGCAGTCGCCTGGTCGGAGGATCCTCCCTTTGTGTTAGTGTACATGACACCCTTTCCCCCACAGGGTTATATGTATTCTTAACTGTAGGTATTTTGTTTATGCTGTCACCATGTAGAAGGTAGCCCCCTAAATACCTCATAAGTCACCATCACTCAATATAACTAGTATAATAGTAGTGCATTAGTAGTGACATCTTAATTAAAAGTTGTTCCAAGACAGACACGGTTTAATTAATTATCATGGATATACAAAGTGCCAGTCATTCTGCGCAACGACAGCAAAGCGATTTATTCACATAAGGCGGGCACTTACTCTAGCCCTTGGATACAATCGCGATACAAACTGCTTAAATTGTAACTCACTAAAATTACAAAATGATCTGGTGGTCTTTTTCCTTCAAGCAATAATTTATTCGTTGTAAATAATTGAGCTTTTGACTGCACGGATGGCGTAATGGTTTGTTGGCAGTTTTCTTCTGCGCTAATTGTTGTGGGTTCAAACCCACATGGGACAATACCGATACATGAATACCAATAAAACAATATGTGAATAATAATTCACATATTGTTGCTCTAAGTCTGGGTGTAAGTTTAATGTATATTTGTTGAATTCCCTACAACACAGGATTTACTCTTAACATGGGAGTCACCTTAAGACAAATAATTATATTTAACCTTTTACTGGCAATTCTAAAAGGGTTTCCTAACCCAAAGCAAAGAGAACCACTTTAAAAAAACGGAATACTTGAAATTGTCTACCCTCATTTTATATTTCTTAAATATTTTGTAGTGAACACATTCATCTAACTAATGTATTCTGTAAAAAAACTTACATTGTAATATGAAATTCATTCCATTCTCTTCTACTTTCTTATGACAAGATCCATCGGATGTGTCCCTCTCTGTGATACTCTTGCTTCAGATATATTCCAAATAAAATGTCAAGATGAAAGTCACCCCAGTTTCAACCGACAACTACTTAAAAATTATGTTTTCCTTACCTCAGACAACCTTACCGCACTTTAAGTACCTTTCTAGAAGTATATAAAAGGTTGCGAATCATTCTTTTTTGCTCTAAGGTTTATTCTGTAATGAACTAAGCCCTTACAAATTGTATTCATGATAAAAAAAATTGAAATTTGAAAGAAGGTATAATCGAGTTTTAGAATTGCGATACTAAATGTAAATCTACCAGGCTACAATCGACCTCTATCAATTGGCCAAATATATCCTCCCACTAATGTTTCTCCAGAGAAAGATAAAGAAGCCTTTTACAAAAAAACCTAATTAAGTTATGCCGAACCTTTTCAATACAAAGAAATAAAAACAAAGATAATGTGCTCCATATACAACCGGTAAAAGAAACGATAATGGTCAACGCATTATAAATTTAGCATTGGAGAATAACCTACATATCATATATAGTTACTACAACTAAAAACCAAACCAAAAATGGACATGGTTATCACCTAATAAATATACACAAAATGAAATAGATTTCATTCTAACGAACAATCCAAAAATATTCTAAGATGTAGACGTTATTAACCAACTAGACTATGATGAGATGAGGGCTTGAAGAGAGATTATTTTGATATATTTTATACGTTTATTAAGTTTTACATTGTGTAAGGCACATTCGCCATCTTTTTTGTTCTCTTCCTTCTAATCTATGTCATTAATGTCACAGAGTAGTTATGACACAGTCCAAATTAACCAGAGTACTACACTATACAGCGCAACAGACAATAGTACTGATCACTAAATGGTTCGCGGACAAATTAACAGTTCAGAACCTAAAACATAGAGGATAAACATACAGAGTAGAAAAGGATCTATACCTATACCACTCGCAAGTGATATTTTGAAAGGATTAGAAAATAATCTAAACGTAACGTTCAATAAAAATATGTGATGTTTTTGTAAATAAAACTGCAGATTTTTAAACAATGATACTAGTATTTTAAAATGGGTCAGATTTCTTAGTAGACTTATCGAGGACTGATGACAATACAATAATTTGAAAAATTAATAAATAATAGTTTAAAAAACTAAAAAACACATTTTTATAATTAAATTAAACTAAAAAGTAGTTTTTTTTATTTATTACATTCGTTTTTATATAACGAAAAACTACAACCATTGGTTTTGAAAGGAACAAACCTTGCTCGTTAACCGATGACATGGCATTTTAGATGATTGGATCGTCCCACGTCTTGTTACTTAAAATATCTGACAAGGTAGTACTTCAGCTTTTTATATGAACTGATATGTCATTAGGAAAGGTGGTTTTTTCAGCAATAATGTTAAAAGATATCCCTAAAATAAAAATCACTAACACAGATGTCATGGCATTTTATGTTGGTCACTCTTAAATGATATATTGTACTGTGTAACATTATAGGGGAGAAACGAGCAGACGAGTGTTCTAAAGATAATTGACTATCGTCATCCGTGGAACAACCTCACTCACTTAATGAAAAATAACAAAATATTTGCTAACACTAGGCCTCTGTTAAGCCGTGATATCACTCGGGGCGAATCTAGTGCATACATGAAAAAGCAACACTTTCCAATGGCATAAAAAAATCTATTCAATATCATGTGATCTACCCCTTAAACATATTGTCATTTTTTTTATGTATGGTCCTTCGGAAATCACTGTACTCTGCCTGATGGAAAGCATAAGCAGAATCCAAGAGTGGTGGTCACCATACTCATTGCTCGTGCAGACAATGCAGCATGGTGACCTACACTATGGCGGTCTAGTGATCATCATTCCACAAACGTAAACATTAATAAAAAACTAACAAATTTAACGGAATGACGTCTCCTCATCGATATATATATCACGTGGTGAAAACAAAATACATATTTGCCAATAAAACAAGAGAGTTGCATTAGCGAATGTAGAAAGAGTATCAACGAGAAACAATTGCGTCATGGCTAAAGTAACTGTTTGTCTTTTTAGTTTTACAACAAAAAATAACTAGCGAAATCATAACAAAAATAGATCAATTTTGTCAGAATTCCTCGAAGAAATCATTAAGCGAAGTTCCTGCTACGATACATTCTGAGTAAAAAATATTAACTTCTCTCTGTTCAACCAACACATTTTCTGCAAGATTTACTCCAATCATTTATCTTTATGTCTAAAATAATACGTGAGGTTTTTATCTATCTATAAAAATTCGGTTATCTTAACTTAAAGCAATAAATCAATCAATATAAGCCCAATTCACGGCCGTAATGAAATACTTTTAATACAAAAAAAATGACATTGCAGAGACATGACATTCATCATCATCTAAGGCGAAAGACGTCTCCTTAGCAAGGTGGTTTTACCCTCCTATGTCAAACTGGCCACGATACTAAAAGAAAATAATATCATCAAGAGAGATTTACTACAAAGAATATAATAATTAATACCTTTCATTATTGTACGTAACAACTTGATTACACATACCTTCTGGGTACACAAAAAATAGTGTACGATATAAACCCACTTGTTGTAATACAGCTGTCGTAATAGAGTAGCTGTAAATGTTGACGTATTATGGACTACCACGTCATATTAATTAAATACTTAGTTTCCCATACCACCACACAATTCCGTGATTAATCACATTTTTCAAGTTTTTTTTTAAAGACAATTCCCGTTTTCGGAATATACATCTTGTGGCACGGGGAACTTCACAAACATATATGAAATGGGCTAAAAGAACACCCATACTCAAAATTACAATTTGTTGCCCTACGTGGGATTCGAAACCTACCTAAACTGCAACCGCTTAAACCACTTGACCAACTGTGCAGTTATAATTCTAAATGGAATAAAATACGATAAAAAGGAATTAAGGGAAAAACACAAAGTTATTATTATACTGTTTAGCTAAGAAATAGGCATGGTTACAGTTTCTTGAATATATAGGGATATCTCTATACGTAACAATTCTTCAAAACACAAAGAATGTTAAGCAAATTTTGCTCACAAAAGTATATAATAACAATTTGCATTTTGGCATGGACCATAAAATGAAATTTTAAAACAGTTACATATAATTCCAGGGTTAAATAGATGATCCTACGATTCTTGATTAGACGAATTCTCATTATAGTAAGTAACAATACACAAAATAGGTAATTTAATGCATATACGATCTTCTAAACACCGTGTTACTAAACCCTACCTAAGACTGAACCAAGTTTCAGGCGGTGTTTTATTTTAGGGCCGTCTTCGAGTTTTGAAACATCAAATACCAACCATCTGAGGATTCTATCAAAGTAATAACAAATAGGTATATTCGATAAATAACTTTTATACTTTACATGACAAACATTCATTTGAATGGAAGTTAAAGTTAAGTTTGAATTAATAAAGTTAAAGTGGTTTTTGTAATAAATTGAGAAACCTATACTTTCTCAGTAAAAACAAATTACACAAGAGAAATATTGTATAAATCTAATCCAAATGGCGTATTACTGTCTGTGCACATTTTTGTGAAAGTTGGGTATAAGAAATTTGTTAATAATTCAATCTTCTGAATTTATTCTTCCACCATTTTAAAATTAAAAATGCTACTACAACTATCACTGTATTAAATTGTTTAAATAATCTCTATTGTTTAAACAACATAAAACAGTACTAGTTGTAAGCGATACTGTTTATTTGAAATAAGTCATTTAATCATTTTTGGTAATCGCCTACCATCAGGCAATACGTATGGTCGTTCGCCTCTTATTCAAAAAAAAAAAAAATTTAAATCGTCAAACTTCGAGTGCCAGATAACCTATAGTATATAACAAAGGACAAAGAGATACTACTGCTAGTTCTCAATAGAGATTGATTGTAGATATTAATTTTATAATATCCATAAGTTGGAATATGGATTCACGAACTGAACGGACCATTAATATAACTGACTAACTCTGAATGCTGAATAGATTGTTGTGATTTCAAATAAAAGGATTAGCAATTTTGCATTTCGCCTCTATAATTTGAGGAATTGGCGAAGTAAGTTTGCAATCAAATTCTTTTTACCTACCTATGTTTGATAATTTAAGCAATGTCACGGAATCGTACATAAAGAATAGAAACTAAATTTGTTTGAAAGTAAAAGAAAATAATTCTGACTTGTCTGATTGATCATTATGTTTAATGCTCTAAGGACGATTCGAGTAAAATGATAGTAAGTACAGCCTTACATTAATGAAAAATAATCAATATAATCTAAGGGTACAGTCACGAAAAAAGCTTGGATGAGAACCATAAACAATTGAATAAGCTGATTATTTGTGGAAGTTCTCAAGAACTTTCTTTGGTGTGCGATAAGATAGAAGTTTATAGGTTTTCGTAAAAAACGTTTCGGATCTAATGTATGGCCTCGCCTCGCCTGTAGCCACGAATGTACATATATATGGGAGTAAGAATGGTTACTTTTAATTACTTTTAGTTAATTTTGAAATTTAGTAATGGCCACACTGGGCTTTTGTTTTGTCTTTGGCTACGAAACGATGAATGTAGGCGGAAAAGTTTGTAAATCCATTTATATTTATAGATTGTAACGTTAATTCATCACTATTTCTCTTCGATGATCCAACGATGTGTATGATTAAAAGTAACTTTTTAAAAATAATATTTAATACAGCAAGGAAATGTCTAAATATAAGCAAGGAATAATTTTAACCATTAGTCAAGTTCGACGAAATAAAATAAAACAAGAAGTGTACATAAGTCCAATATCGTCTAATTTGTACTCACAATGGACTGAACTACATCACTTACATTTTCCACCTCCATAAATTTTCTTCATTGTAATAATTACCGGAGACGGGTCTGAAATAAACCATTCCAATTAATATTTGCAATAACTGCACATAACCTACAGGTATTTTTTCATGTTTTACTTGCAATACGAATGTTAAATTTATTATTTTTAAATGACCCTTGTTTACCGTCTTTATTCTTCCATCGTGTTTCTGTCAATAGCTCAATACAAGTATCATTTGGGTAGATAGTGGTTTCTTTGAATTTCTCTACTATTGCCTGATCTTGACAAGGCATTTGAAATATAAACAAGTTTACTTTAGAATCACTTGACAGCAGTTGATTTAAATACTCTTTATCATTCGTTCCATTCATAACCACTAAAGCATCTGATAAATCTAAAAACAAAACAATGATATCATAAATTGTCAGCGCATATTTTGATAAAACACACAAGATGCGGACTACACACCTAGTTTCAAATTTTTGGTAGGGTTTTCTTCATCAGAATTTGTTACAGCGGCGTTGAAATAATCATGTCCATCAGAATCATTCTTCACTGTTATCAAATCAATGTCACTGTTATTTTGTCTAGTAATAGATACTAATAATGTGTCGTTACTCGATGTACCTTCATGTCCTATTAGGGCAATATTTTAATAAAAAAAAATTTATATATAAGATATAAACTTGATTTTGAAGAATCAATTTTGAAATATGGAATAGCATCACCTGTATAACCATCAGGAGCATCAACTTTTATGTAGAGATTGCCATCGGAATCGTTAGGTATCTTTAAGGTTATTTCTAAGCCATTCTTAGGTGGGTTTAGTTCTAATGAACTATACCCGGTAGTTTTATCTGTATTAACATCGTTCTGATTTGTTGGAGCTGCTGTGTTATCGTCATATTTTTCTGGATCACCAGTATGTTCTAAAGAATTGTTACAAGCTGATTGAACAAAAATATCTTAGCTAAAGCAGCTTGCAAAATTTGTTTCAACAGCAATTACGTTTAATGCATTTGCAATTAGACAAATACCTATTGATTAGTTTTACATACTACAACGTTGTACTCACCTGATTTAGTACTGTTTTTCTCGATTTCCACTCTTTTTGTAACTTGCGTCGAAACATTATCAACACTTTCAGTATTATGCGAAATGTATGTATTACTAGGTTGCGATGTTGTAGTATCGTAAGATGATTTTGAATTATAATCCGATTTATCCAATTTTTCGTTGGCATACACGCTTTCTATTTTCAGGGGCCTTTTATCTTCAGGAGTTGGTGATAAACCATCTTTCACGTTATCTGTGATCAATTCTATGGGTGATATGGTGATGATTTGGTCTTCTGTAGTACTATCTGTAAGTTCAATTAGAAATAAACCTATAAATTTCATAAAATAGTATCTGTGTATAATAGTACTTCAAAAAGTATAAAGAGCGTACTCCTTCTTAAAAGGCCGGCAACGCACTTGTGACGCCTCTGGTTTTGCGGGTGTCCATGGGTGGCGGTAATTGCTTATCAGGCGATACGTCTGCTCGTTTTCCCCCAATTTCATAAAAAAGAGTATATAAACTCACTTGGATTGTTGTCTGAATCACTGTTATGTGGAATAGGTGTCGTCCTGTCTTGAAGCCCCTCCTCAATTTTACTAGGAGATAATATTGAAGAAGTAACAGTTATATGAGGGTGTAAGTCCTGGTGTTTTTGAACTTTTAAGTTATCTGAGCCTAAAGTAGTTGATTTGAATATACCAGGGGATATAACTGTGTGTAATTGTGAAGGTGGTTTTGTAGTATTTGCATGACTGGTGGGATGGTTATTTTCTTGATTTGGAGTATTTTCATCTTGTGGGGAATAATAATTACTATCGCTGAGTTGCTGTTCCCTATCAGGTTTGATAGAAAGCGAATCAAGGAATGTTTGTATCATTACATCGTCAGAAGCGGGACTGGTAGAGGTATGTATACCCGTAGGTGGTATATGTGTCAGAAGTTTCGATGGCCACCTTGGATAGCCATCATTCTTATTTGAATTATATGGAGCCTGTTTATTCTCATGAGGCTCTGAATCCCTATTATGATTATTTCCATGTGAGGTAAGTGTTCCCAATTCTGGATTATAATTGTCAAGTGGCCCAGAGTGTAGGTTTTTATTAAAAACCGTTGATTCCAATAATGGCTTAGTATCTTGACTTTGGTGTAATTCTGGTACTGATAATGAATTATTTTCACGATTATCGTATAGGGGTGGTAATAATAATGGTGAATTGTTTACATCTTCAACATGCAGGGGTGATTTATTGTAATTATTATCATTTGAAGTTACTGATGAATCGTAGTCGTTTGTCTTATCGGGCAAAGAGTCTAAAATAGTTGAAGCAGCTTGTTTACTTTCTGGAGGAGAATTGAAGGTTACATGTGGCGACTCTACCAGTGACTTCTTTACTACTACATAATCAGGATCATCATTTGTATCTAAGTGCTTGGGATGGTTATTTTCTTGATTTGGAGTATTTTCATCTTGTGGCGAATAATAACCACTATCGCTGAGTTGCTGCTCCTTATCAGGCTTGATAGAATGTGAATCAAGGAATTCTTGTATCACTACGTCGTCAGAAGCGGGACTTGTAGAGGTATGTATACCCGTAGGTGATATATGTGTCAGAAGTTTCGATGGCCACCTTGGATAGCCATCATTGTTATTTGAATTATATGGAGTCTGTTTATTCTCATGAGGCTCTGAATCCCAATTATGATTATTTCCATGTGAGGCCAATGTTCCCAAATCTGGATTATAATTGTCAAGTGGCCCAGAGTGTAGATTTTCATTAAAAACCGTTGATTCCAATAATGGTAATGGCTTAGTATCTTGACTTTGTTGTAATTCTGGTACTGATAATGAATTATTTTCACGATTATCATATAGTGATTGTGATAATAATGGTGAATTGTTTACATCTTCAACATGCAGGGGTGGTTTATTGTAATTATTATCATTTGAAGTCACTGATGAATCGTAGTCATTTGTCTTATCGGGCAAAGAGTCTAAAATATTTGAAGCAGCTTGTTTACTTTCTGTAGGAGAATTGAAGGTTACATGTGGCGACTCTACCAGTGACTTCTTTACTACTACATAATCAGGATCATCATCTGTATCTAAGTGCTTCACATATTCAACTGTGCCATTTGCATATATTATAACAAAATTATTATTAATTTTATCTGAAAGAAACTCTTTCACATTTTCACCTGCAAAAAAATGGTTATGATTAATACAGTTAATTTTTTAAAAACAATACGTATTTCATAGTTTGTAAAATGTTTGCTCTAACTATCTATATTAAATTACGAGTATATTACAGGTCTTTTTGAAGTTACTTTGACATTTATTTAAAAATGATTTGATAAGCTTACCTTCGGAGAAATCATAAATATTTTCGTTTGGGTTTTCTTCAGGAATATTAGAAAAAATATCAGGTTTTTTATCATCCGACTTTGTATCTGAGAGTCCATCATCATTTGTGAGTTTCAGAATGACATCATCATTACTCGCAGCAGAATCCTTCTGTATTATAGGATTTATATTAAACGTATTTAGAGGCGCATAGTTATTTGGCTCCTTTGTAATTATCGGTTTGTGAATATGCCTAGTATTTGCACCTTCATCTAGTACGACATCCAGCGGTACTGCCGGGTAGTAAGTATCATGCGCATAATTATTTGGTTCAGAATGAATTATAGGTTTTTCCATATGTTTGTTAGTATGTAAAGGTTGCCCGTTATATCTCGGATTGATCGGAGGATAACGTGGTGCTGATGGATGATTAATAATTCCCGTAGTAATTGGTGCGACATGAATATTTTTGTTATTATTGAATCCTGGCGGAACAATATAACTTCCGGGTCCATTCGGGGTTTTTAAACCAGGCTGGTCGTTATTTCCAAAAACATGAGGATTGTGAGACCTCGACAATACAGGATCTTTTTCTACGTAGATATTATGTTTGGAATTAGCTATATTGATAGTGTGTTCCTGTGCCTTATTATAACTTTCGTAATGCACGGGTTTAGTGAGTGGTCCAAAATTACGCATAGGATGATGCATATATCTATTGATTCCTGATTTTTGTGGTACTGGATAATAACGGAGGTCTTTTGGGTTTAAGTTATCGTCTTGATAATGTTGATGAGTGACCGGTGGAGGCTGTATAGCTTGACCTGAGCTGTGGTATGGATTTTGTATAGCCAGCGGACTTTCAGGAGCAGTAGCAACATTACCAATTGCACCCAACGTTGGGTTTTCGGATCGGCTATGTAACTGCCAATTCTGTTGCTTAAACTGATTATCCACTCTGATTGGGTGATGCTGGTTTCTGATAGGAAAGGAATCAACTCGTGATACAAAACCACCGTTTGTACTTCCTGGGGCAACGTTTACTGGGTTACTTATTGCGGGTAAAGAATACAAAGAATGAGGAAAGTTGTTTTTATAATTTTCATTATGCTGTCTTTCTCGATTAGTTTCAAATTCTCGAGCGGTGGGATATTGTTGTGCAGAGTTAGTCTTAGCATTTATACTATGAACTCGTGTTAAATCAGAACCATGATATTGTTCAGGTGTGTTTATGTTTCTTTGCCAGCTATTTGATTGTAATGCTCTTTGTTGGCCTAATTCCTCATCAAATAGGACTGGTGCTGAAAAGTAAGCAAGGATAATCGTTTCACACATTTTTGTCACTGATTTAATCATTAATTTTAATCTCGGTTTAGAAAGATTGAAAATATTACAAATTATACAAATATTTCCGACCACTAATATGGATGGGAAACTGTCTGCGTGATATTGGCCTACCCTTATTTATTAATATTGAAAGGTTAATACTCAAATGCTTACCAACAAATTTAGAGCCAAAAAGCAAAGCACAAAATAATATCACTTTAGAACTCATGTTTGACTACATCGACGCTGTTTCACACAACACTGCTAGTTTCAGAACCCTCATAATTGTTAAAACTGCCTGAACTGGAGCAAATAATAAAACAGACAAGCTGTGCAAACACAGCTCTATTGTATTACCCCATTTGGGTTCCCATAGTGCGTACATAAATGAAAATTAATCATTACGTCAATATGTAGGGCCCCTAACAATAATATTAATGCTTACAATTTTAGAAATATACCTACAGGGAACTGAAAACACATATGTTTTTAAATTAAAGATCTAATTAATTATAAACACGCAAACCACTTCACTATTGCTGATTTACATCCACAATGGAAATACTGTAATTTTTAAATATATTTATTTTTAATTTACAATAATTTTTCAATGTATTTTTGTACAGACGACAAAGGAAAATGACAATAAGAAAGTGTACAACTAAATATCACACTTTCCAGACATGTTTTCGTGGTAATATTATACGTCTTATTTTATGATTAATAACGGTTGGAATTTTTAAATTATTGCTACTTTTGTATTGTTTGTAGTGTACCAGGCTAACATAAATTGTAGGCATGTTAAAGCAAGTTTACATTGTGGTGATTTATGTTCTAAATAATTTATTTCAAAGGCATACATGTTTAAAATTTATAATTTATTGATCTTTGTGACGACAAATACGTAGTAGGTAATACAATAGTGAATTGTTGCAATGTTTGTTCCTATAAACGATTTGTTTTTTGTCTTTGTGCATATTTTGTTAATTAATTTATATGTCCACATGTTTATGAAGCTGATTTTTTTGGAATAGAAAATTCTTATTTTCGTACATGAACAACAATAATACAATTATGTGATACTGTTATTAACTTCACAAACGACTGAATACATGTTTTGGCTTGTTATGTAATATTTGGCTTTCCAAACCTTCCATCGGCTAAGCCGTTCTCGAATTTTTGCGAGACAAACGAATAGCAATTAATTTTTATATATAAGATTATTTACTAGATTTTGCTTGTTTCAGGAATCTAGATTTTTGTGCAAGTAGGTGATTAGCCCACTGTGCCTTAGTCTGGTAGCGAGGCTGCCACTTCAAAGCGTCCAGACACGCTCGGTTTTGTTCGGGTTGCCTCCCTAGTGATAGAACGCGATGGCGGAATGCTGTGGACGCCCTCTGCCCCAACTAGGGGACATAGGACTATAAGAAGAAAGAAGAAGAAGACTAGATTTTGCTCGCGGCTCCACATGCGTATACGTTGGTTATCGCGGTAAAGAGGAGCATATAAGTGTATATATGTGTATTTTCTCAGGAATCAAAATATCTCCATACCAAATTTCATTGAAAACGGCGGTTTAAGCGTGAAACCGTCAGACAGATATATAGAGTTATTTTCGAATTTTTAATATTAGTATGAATTGACCAATAGCGGATGTTAATCTGAATTAGCTTGGGACTTGTGTGTAACAAACACTCCTTTAATCATCTTAATAATAAAATGTACTCGCTACATTTTTAAATTATTTTAAACATTTATTAAATCCCACAGCACCAATACAATTTAAGAAGACAATCATATGTCTCACCATAAAAACTATTTAATCATAAATATTTATTACCTCGTTGATCAAAGATAAAATAAAAGGCCAAAACCAAAATACGAAATTAAAATTCCATTTGTGTGTAATCACAATTTATTTATTTAAAACTTCATGCACATTTGTACATTGGCGGACTTAATGCCCAGGGCATTCTCTTCCAGTCAACTTTAGGGTGGTGTAGAGATCTAGTAAGGTAGGTGGTGCACAGAGGTACATATATATTATAATGAATACACACGCAATAAATACATATATAAAATATACTTATACAAATACACTACGTTCGTACACGATGATGATCCGAATATGAGGTGAAGCCACTATCAATTAGAAATTTCTGACACAATTGGTCCCTTAAAAGCAAGCATCGTCCTATTTCCATACTTACAAATGTTACCAAACTCTGTTTCTAGAAATCTCGAATTTTTGCGGAGAAAATCGATTTCAATTTAAAATAAAACGGTTAAGCCTATCTACATGAAAATTTTCGTATAGAATGACACTGTACAGAGCGATACGAGAATCATTTAAACTCTTAAGGAAAATGTAATCCTCCATTCAAGCCTTTTAATTTAACCACATGGTCGTCTGGTGGCATAAATGTAAACCACTTTAACTTGAACATTAAAATTTAACATTAAATTGGTTGATTTTTTTTATATGAATTGTTTAAACTTACATCGTATCAAATACTGATTATTTTTTTTAGCTTTCTGCACCTATTCCACATATAAATGTTAAGTATACCGAAATGTTTTCGTGAGCCACGCTTCGGCATGAATGCGCCGATTCGACCGGAGTGTCGAATAGACCTGGTGGTAATTGGTTATCTCCGCTTATGGGCCGATGTCAATCAGAGATATTTTGAATGGCACATAAACCCCATCTACACTATTCTGAATAGTATTTTTATGACTACTGGAAATGTGTTTTTAAAGTTTTTTTTAGGATTACTTTGTTGTCTATCTGTCTCTGAATCTTGAAATTTGGTACGAAGCAACGTCTTATAGCATAGATGTAGGAGAAATTGCGAAAAGCATATTTTTTTAATTACATCAACTGTAGCGCAGTGGCCAGCTAGACATGACCACCTCGCCTGGTCGGAGGATCCTCCCTTTGTGTTGGTGGAACATGATACCCGTTCCCCCAGAGTGGTGACCCCAACGTGATTGGAAGCAGCCTTCAAGGAAGCAGATCAGCGCCACCATCATATTCACTCCCACAGCTAGTCTCAGCCAGCCAGCAACTTCGGCCTCAACAGGGATGCACCACACGCAGGATGCGACCGCTCCAGCCTGGTTACCCCTACGGCCTCTACAGCGTCTAGGCGAAGCACACTGCACCTACGGTCCATGTAAGCAGAGCACATCTCTCCCGTCTACGCAGCAGTTAGCCACTACACAACAACCGCCCCGATTCACTGGGGACCTCACCGCAGCACCGCGCACCGCATGCTATCCCGACTCACTGGGATCAGCGGACTTCAGCCCCGACTCACTGGGGCTAGCGGCATTCAGTTCCGACTCATTGGAACTTGCGGCACTCAGTTCCGACTCACTGGAACTACTCACTCCTGGCACTGGCAAGCTCCGCAACAGAGCACAGACAGCTCACTCATCAGATATCGACCTCCGGTCTTGGAGGGGAGTGATGTGGCGACTTCCACATATAACACAATTATAACCTACAGCGCCACCTACCGAAGATACACTGAACTACGAAGTAACGCACTACACGGAGTAACTACAAATCCTGAATCGTGCAATAAATAGTTCTCGCACCGATTATCATATATACAACATCGTGAAAAAAAAACTGTTATATACCTACCCAGGTTTGTACGGAACCCTAGGTACGCGCATCCGACTCGCACTTAGCCAGTTTTTTATGGTATATGGGACAAACGAGCAGACAGATTGCCTGATGGTAAGAAATTAACACTGCTTTAAGTCTTTTATAAAACTCATCGAAATCTCAAGTTTAAACTGTATAAGTATAAAATTCTTCCGCTAAAGTTTGCAAGCTTTGTGGATGATAGCATAGATTAAAACTAATTAACTTTGTAATATTAAAAAGAAAGGCATTACTTTGTAGCCAAACTATCCTTTTTTTTCATGCACGTTTACAGAGAAGTTTCGTAATTAACTGGGTGAGGTTAAATGTATATAGATATATATTGACTTTTAATCATACCTAATACAATCATACGATCTTTACGTGTTCTAGTGTTAATTAAACTAAGTTACATATTAAAAAATTACATTTCAAATATTCTTCGATAGTCATTACAATACATATTGTAAGTTTTAGAATATTACTTATAATTTTAATTGGTTTCTTTTGATAGTAGTTCATGAAATATGGTGGTAAAATGAAAATAATACATGCTATAATTCACTAATCTAACAAACAAGTAAGAAAAATAAACATCTGGCTATTGTAACATTGCCAGACAATAAATATGTAATTTCGACTGCCTCGGTGGCGCAGTGGTAGCGAATGCGACTGCTGTGCTTGAGGTCTCGGGTTCAAATCCTGGGTCGGACCAAGTGTTTGTGTAGTCTACAAATATTTGTTTCGGAGTTTGGGTGTTATCTATGTATAATATGTAATATGTATTTATGATATAAATCGTCGTTCGTCGTCTAGTTTCTAGCTTAGCTCGGGGCTAGATGGCATTGTGTGTTAGATTTCCGAAGTATTTATTTATTTATTGCAATTGTCTTGATCAACCCACGCCTAGCTTATGTACCTATATACATTATTGGTTCTAGAAATGAGATACTACAAATTACAAAAAATAATCTCTATAATATTTCTGTCCATATTCTAGTGCGTTTAAGAAAATTTCCTAATGTGGTTGTCGCTAGCTTCTATTTATCAAAAGTAAAGAAAGAGTCACTTAGAGGACCACTTTATATATACAAACTTTCTTTTTCTGACACTTGAGATTACGATATAAAATACAATTACAATTTACATTAAAAAAGGGCAAAAAGATTATAAAATAATATTATCAACAAACTCAATGGGTACAATGTACGTGCGTGCCTAAAGTACATTACATTACTGAAATACAAAGGAACCTCTGAAAAATAATTACGTATCGTTCGCCCACACAAAATGATACAGCTATTGTCTGCGGCATTATGGTGCCTGAGGAAAGGGGTGGATAGAAATATCATGTTGTATTTATACAAAACAGGACACGCTTAGTAATGCATAAGTGATAGTCCAGTTCAATTTCATCAATGAATACATTGGCCTATGAAGGAAGCCTCGCTTACCACTACACATTAACTTAAGAAAAAGTTTAAAAAATATAACCCGACTATGTAAATCTATTGATAAAATGTAAATAGCCTATGTGACCCGGGCGATTATTACGAAAATATATTTACACCTCAGAAATTTAAATGGGCTCAGTACTTTAAAAGCTTCGGTAGAAAATACAAACATATCTACAGTACATCATCATCATCCGGCCAGTCCAGTACTACTATACTGTATGATACTGATGTTTTCACCGTGGGAGAGACACGCTTCGGCATGCATGGGCTGGCTCGACTGCAGTGATACCACGGCCTCACAGAAAAACCGATGTGGAACAGCACCTGCACTGTGTTTCACCGAGTGAGTGAGAATAACCCCAACCATACCCTGCATCCATTTCTCAATCTCCCAAGACCCCCAAGGACGCGTGACGCCTCTAGTGTTGTGGATTTCCATGGGTTTTTTATATTTTTTTGAAATATAATAGAATAGGGGGCAAATGAACAGACGTATCGCCTGATGGTAAGCTATTATCGCCGACCATGGACACCCGCAACACCAGAGGCGTCATGAGTGCGTTGCCGGCCTTTGGGGGATGGGGAGAGGGGTGGGGGAGGGCATGGGGTTTGGGCCTCCGGTATCCTCACTCACTCGGTGGCGGTCATACTATCGGGCAATAAGTCTGCTCCTATTACATAAAAATAATAAAAGACAGACTACCAAAAAATCTATTCTTCATTTTGGCTTCGCAGTAGTCGTGTATAAAATAACTATCGTCAACGTTACTTACTACACTTATAAAAAGTAACTTGATCAGGGAACGCGATTGACCCGTTTCAGAACAAAGAAATTAAGATGCTTTTTCAAAAGTCATTTCATTACATGTATTGTCAACTAAACACTACCGTTAATAGAAAGCTGATTTTAGTAAGCATCAATCTAAGGCCCTTAAGCCATTCCAAATTTTTTTTTTTTTTTACCATAAAGTTTTAATTTTACCATAAAGTATACTAATGTTTAAAACTGAAGAGTTTGTTTGCTTGAACGCACTAATTTCAGGAACTACTGGTCCGAATTATAATATTATTTTAGTGTTAGATAGCCCATTTATCGAGGAAGGCAATAGGCTATATATCATCACGCTTAGATCAATAGGAGCGGAGCACCAATGAAGAATGTATAAAAAACGTTGGAAAATATCATACTATGGGCAATAAGAGAAATAACGTAAACGAGGTTGCGTGGGTCAGCTAGTATGTAATATACTCATAAGTTGGTATGTTATTAATATAATTAACGCATGAGTTTAGCTACATAAAATACTTTCAACCTCTAATAAGATGTGTTAATGCAATATGCAAAGTAAGTATATGTAATAGATAGCTGTTTACGTGTAATAAGTTGTTCTTTCTTTTATTTCCTAACGTTTATATATTAAGCAACCTAAGCAAACTCGTAAAATAATACTCCATAACTACACAATTATTTGTGCGCATGAAATATATGAGAGGAGACTGTGCTAATAAAGATTATTATGTAAAACAGTTGCTCGAACCAACATTATCTTCCGTTAGACCTTTCTACATTGCCACAAGGCCGATATTACACATGTCAAATAACGCCGAAGCTTATTGTTTTCAGATAGGTACTGTTGAAATACATCGTTAAAGTGTAAACAATCGTAAGATCAAGCACTGTGTTAATGATAAGTTAGCTAAACTAAATAATTATTAAATAATAAACACAAAAGACGCGACTGCTGAAAAGAGGGTTGTGGATCATTAGGATCCACTCCCTCTTTTTTTTTATCCAGTGGCGGGCGCCATTTTGAAAAATTATATAGACTTAGTCACTACTATAAAAAAAAAAAAAAAGTAAATGCTAAACTCAGTTAATTCATACTTTATCGCTAATATTTCATGTCCAAGGAAAAAAACTGGCAATTCCCAAGAACGCTTTATTCTGGCTCATCGTCTCCGAGGTAGTTCTCAACGAGATTGCCGACCCGCAGCTAATAAAACGCAGTGAAACATAGACCTCCGCAGTGTTTAATCTTCTTTAAAGCGGGAACAATGCCTTTTTGGACCAAGTTGGAAAATGCCTCCTAAATTTTTAAACTTTGAAATGCCAAATCGACGAAATCAATTGTAATTGATTTATTTTCAGTCTCAACCACATCTGAGGGGTTTGAATAAATTAAATGTTAACCACTTCGTAAATACGAAGTTATGTTTACTCAATTGATAAAGAAAGGTAAGCTAACCGCCTGTTTTATGTTTCGGGCCTTCACGGTTCGAGAGTATAAAATATTTTACGATGTGCCAGTTTTTCATCGTGGTTTCAATAAGACTTACCCCTCTTTTGATATCCTTTGCGAGTACACAGTTTATAGGCCCCGAGGGTATAATTTCGATACTCTAAACACGTAGCCGTGTCTGTAACATTCGTTAAGATATCGATACTTCAAAAGTTTTATACGAAAATACTACAAGAGTCAGGGGCGTCTTTACCTATAGTGCATGGTGTGCGGTGCACACAGGCGCTCCAGTGTTAAGGTCAGCGGCCGCAGCACTTTTAATGAATCTGTGCGCTTACTAAAGGGTGCTTAGCTCACTAAAGAGACACACGGGCGCTTTATGGGCTAGAGACGTCTCTGAATACAGTTCAATAATAAATAAATATTTCGGACATCTAACAAACAACGCCATCTAGTCCTAAGCTAAGCAGAGCTTGTGTTATGGGTACTAGACAACTGATATAAATGCTTATATGCTTTTTTTGTAAATACATACATATTATACATAGAAAACACCCAAACTCCGAAACAAATATTTGCAGATCATACAAACATTTGGTCCGACCTAGGAATCGAACCCGAGACCTCAAGCTTAGCAGTCGCATACGCTACTACAACGCCACCGAGGCAGTCAATAGAAATGCTTCGGTTTCTTAATCATACAAAGAACAAAAGAAGTATCTAACTACCTACTGCGGCTCAAGGAACCCTTTACGTCACAAGTGTAATGCAGCCCTTTGAGTCCTCACTCCCAGAATTATTGGAAAGAGAGGTTTGTTTTTCAATAACTTCAGTCACTCGGTGAAAAAATTGTGTTTGTTATCTGTATGGAGGGTAGAGATAGTTATCTGTAAAGCCGTGATATCACTGTAATCTAGCCGGTCAGTTTGTGCTGAAGAGTGGTTTTCCAATATAAAATGCCTATCATGGTTGCCACTCAGTTGTCCGGTTCCTTATTTATTCGGCCACTTAATTATTTTGAGACATAATATTTTGTGCAGTAGAAACTCGATTAACCGGACTAATTGTTGTCGATAGGCATTCGGATAATCGAAAATCCGGATAATATCTCCAGTATCTCTCTCGAATGTATGAAGAATAATGTTATGTGTTTATTAAAAATAACAAATACATAGATATCATCATATTGTTACGAGCTAGGTATTGACCAAATTAAAGTAGTCGATTAATTACCAAAAATAACACAATATTTATTAACAACACTTTATACAATAAGAAATCACTAAATCACTTGTTAGTCGCACTAGAAGATCTCTTCGATGTTTATCCGCTGTATCGTGAAACAATACTGTCCCTACGGCCAACACGTTCCGCTTTTATATGGCCGTGGAAATTACTCGAAACTACGAAAACATTCGATCGATGTTTCTAGGCTAAATAGATTACTCTAGAGCTGTTTGTAGCGCCATCTAGCGTCGAGTAATCGTCATAATGCACACAGTTGCGCGCTTTCCGACACTAGATGGCGTTGTCCTCGACAGTTCTCGATTATTCTAGTGGACACGAGATTCATCTGGTTATGGCGCAACACTGCCCCCTCCTAAGACATGCTCGTCCCGAGCATTATCGGTTCCATAGTATCGCGCCAGTCGATCTACATGAACTATCTTTGGGGCGCCTCTTGGACACTTCTGTATCCGGTAGGTAACATCATTGATTTTAGTGACTACCCGGTATGGCCCATCCCATTTTGCTTGTAGCTTCGGAGATCTCACTTTACTGCGAACTGGATTATGTAGCCATACTAGCGAACACTCTTCGAAGCCCTTATTATTCGCTTTCCGGTCATAACGGGTTTTCATCTTTTCAGACATTTGTTGGCCCGATTGTCTGACATGCTCATAAATGTCATTCATCTTGTTCCGCAAGTCATTCGCGTACTCCGTTATACTTCGCGGGGTATCAGGGGGTATTCCAGTGATCAAGTCTGCAGGCAACCGTAGTTCTCTTCCGAAGTTTGCAAAAGCTGGTGTTACGGAAGTACATTCGTGGACTGCACTTCGGTATGACAGAAGAAACGGTTGGATGTGTTTGTCCCAATCTTTTTGCTTACTTTCAACTACTTTTGCCAGATACCTCTCTAGTGTTTGGTTAAATCGTTCCACCATTCCGTCCGATTGTGGCTGGTAAGAGGTGGTTCTGGTTTTGTGAGCACCCATCACTCGACACATTTCTTGAAATATTTGAGACTCAAAATTTCTTCCTTGGTCACTGTGGATTTCTAAAGGCACTCCAAAACGACAGAAGACTTCGTGCACTAATTTATCTGCAACTGTTGATGCCTCTTGGTTGGGAATGGCAAAGACTTCTGGCCACTTAGTGAAGTAATCCATTACGACCATGAAGTACTTGTTTCCGCTTTCACTTTCAGGAAACGGTCCTGCCACGTCTATAGCAATTCTTTCCCAGGGTGCACCAACATTATACAATTTCAATGCGCCTCTGCTACGTGTATGAGGTCCCTTCACGGCCGCACAACTGGTACACTTGCGACACCAGTCCTCAACATCATCACGACAATGAATCCAGTAGAATCTTTCCCTTATCTTTAACAATGTCTTCTTAACTCCCATATGACCTCCTGAACATTCGTTATGGTAGAGCTGCAGGACCACTGGTATCTTAGCTTTAGGAACAATCATTTGCAGATGACAGCAGTCTCCTCGAGTGTTTTCCCATTTACGGCACAAGACTCCATCCTGGATGACTAGACTATCCCATTGAGCCCAATAACTCTTCGCGGTTGAACTCAGCGATGCGACTTCGCTCCAGTGTGGCTTAGGAGTCTCAGCTTTAATCCACTCGAGAAGTGGTTTGAGATCTGCATCCTCTTGCTGTGCTTGCTGTAGGCTTTCCTTCCATTCGTTGCTAAGGTCCGTCTTTATCGTCCTTATAGGAACAGCTTCCTTTACTTCTTGCTGGCAGTCTTCAAGGCAAGGTCTTCTTGCTAATGCGTCTGCGTTACCGTGAGACTTTCTACTGCGATGTCGGGCAGTACTATCAACCGCCTTATTCTCCTGAAACTGCTCGTATTCTCTTCTTATGCTTCGCTTAGGGCAGCTGGACCGAAGGTGACCTTTTTCACCACAGGCGTAGCATCTAGGGCTGTACCTATTAAATCGGTCCCGCACCGGTGATGCCACATCCTCCCGGACCCGATGAGACCGATCATGGTGTCCAAGTCTCACAGCAGCTCTAACTTCGAGGTCACGAATGCCATCGATGAAAGCTTGCACCAGATTCCCGCCAACGAGCGCAGGTGCAGACTGGTATGCCTTACGGACCAGTTTCTCAACTTCTAGAGCCCATTGTTGCAAGTTTTCACCGATGCGTTGGGCACGTTCCTTCAGCTGTGCACGAAACACGTGCTCCAGATGAGCGTCACCATATCTTGCCTCCAATGCCTCCAGCAGTTGTTCATAGGTAACCTCTTTATCGAGGGCTTCGAGGACGGTTAGAGCCTGGTCTCGAAGACCCAAGGTGAGCGCGGTCATAGCCTGATCCTTAGTCCAGCCGTTCACCTTCATAACAGCCTCAAACTGAATCTTGTAGGCTGACCACGAAGATGTTCCATCAAACGGCGGTACTTTGAACCCCCGTACCGAAGGAGCAGCAGTTACTATAGTCGCCGCTCCGTCTCCAACTTTAAGGTTTCCTAAGGCCTTCTTCACGTCAGCAATTTGAGTTTCGGCCTCAGTGATACGATTCTCGTGTTGAAGAACCTGATCCTTCACTACCTTGATTTCTTTGCCGAAAGTCTCATGTATGCCTTTTAACAAGAGCATCTGTTCCTCCTGGCGGCGGGCCTGCTCCTCCTTGTCCCGCTGCAGTTGCTCTTCCAAGCGGCGGGCCTGCTCCTCCTGGCGGCGGGCCTGCTACTCCTGGCGGCGGGCCTGCTCCTCCTGGCGGCGGGCCTGCTCCTCCTTGTCCCGCTGCAGCTGCTCTTCCAAGCGGCGGGCCTGCTCCTCCTGGCGGCGGGCCTGCTCTTGGAGCATTGCCATTAGGGCCGTGATATCTGGAGATGCTGCCGATGTGGACGGCGTGGTTTCCATAGCTGGCTGCTGATCTTCCGATGTAGGCAGTTGTGCACTTCCAAATCGCCTCTGATCAGCCTCTTGCTGGCGCTGACTCCTAGTTCGGATACCTTCCGTGTCTTCCTTTGGTAAAACCGGCATACTTTAATCCCGCTTCTGACACCAAATTGTTACGAGCTGGGTATTGACCAAATTAAAGTAGTCGATTAATTACCAAAAATAACACAATATTTATTAACAGCACTTTATACAATAAGAAATCACTAAATCACTTGTTAGTCGCACTAGAAGATCTCTTCGATGTTTATCCGCTGTATCGTGAAACAATACTGTCCCTACGGCCAACACGTTCCGCTTTTATATGGCCGTGGAAATTACTCGAAACTACGAAAACATTCGATCGATGTTTCTAGGCTAAATAGATTACTCTAGAGCTGTTTGTAGCGCCATCTAGCGTCGAGTAATCGTCATAATGCACACAGTTGCGCGCTTTCCGACACTAGATGGCGTTGTCCTCGACAGTTCTCGATTATTCTAGTGGACACGAGATTCATCTGGTTATGGCGCAACAATATTAAAAAATTAACACTTATGTATGTACATACATATTTTCTTAGATTACATACATAATACTAAACTGCAGCATTAATCATGAAATAAAATATTTAGGTATGTACGTATGTACGAATAATTTGTTTACAATATGTATTTGGTAATTTGCATTTGGTAATCATGAAATAAGTAGGTAATAAGTTTAATTTGGTTTAAAATATTTGATAATTATCATTTGATGTAAGCAACTTTTTCTCTTCATTGCTGCTATATCACGAATTCGTTTCAGTTGTAGTAAACTCACAGTATCACTCTCTGTTTGTTTTTCAAACCACTTGAGAGCTGTTTCCAGGGCATGAAATGCTACATCATGAGATGGTCCTGGTCCCTCACGGTGCGGGCGGAATATGCAAGTTCCGACACTTTCATGCTTGCATAAATTCGACTTGTAGGTACATATAAATTGGTCGCGGTTGGCAGTCCGGATAATCGCGAATCCGTATAACTGAGGGCCGGATAAACGAGTTTCTACTGTATATTAAAAGATGTTCTACGATCCGTTTTCACTTCTAAATCTAAAACATAATCAACTAAGCACTGACAAAAGGCAAACAAAACTCATCAGTGACAAAGTTTGCCGTGCATTGTCTGGCTTCAAAAGAATTCCCTTCTGAAGACATCAAAGCTCTATTCAATCAAAAGAAGCGAGGTAAAACCGATAATCCGTTTTCCGTTCCATTTGTTTTCAATAGTGACCAAGCTTTTGTTAAACTTTTTCTTAAGTTGTTACGTACGTAAACACATTTACTTTATTAAAGTGTGGAAATCTTTTCGGTAAGCATAGCAATATCGTAGGAGCAAAATACTTCATTCAATTATTTCTACAGGTCAAGTGGAGCGATGATTTGCGCATAACGGCTGACAGGAGTTGGAAACGAGAACCCCCGGATCGATGAAATAAAAAAGAAATATTTTTATAGTCTCTTTATTAATTGTTCCTAAAACAATGTTTCTGTTGAACTGAATGATGAACTCAATCCACTACAAACTACCGAACCAAACCAGAACCAAAAGGTTGGGATCGGATTTCAGTTTACCACGAAATATACAGTACGGTTGAAACTCGTTTTTTTCAGCTACATACGTTTACACACTTTGTAATTCTCGAGAAGCGTTAAACAAACACAAGCGTGTTCACGGGGTAATTGGGTTGGGGTTACGTGAGCTCATTACGGATTGAAACTAATGTCAAATATCGGTTTTTGAATACAGATCAAAAGATACTTTCGGCAAGCGCTTGAGACGTGTTGAGTGTCGTTATTAATTTCTTAAAAAAAATAGCTATGATAAAGCAAACGCAATAACCGACACAACTTCAATGTCCACATCTTTGCCATATTTTTCTGCCTGGAGCGCTTTCAAAGGCATGTAAGTGTTTGCACAGACGGATAAAATATTATGGGTACTAAGTGTGCTATATTTAATTTCTATAGTATGGATGGCAGAATCGCTTAACCGCACAGAAATTCACCGCAGTTGACACAAGATCCCCATAGCCCCAGATATCATTTGTAAGTTATTTAGCATTATATTACGTTCACTGTACCAAACACTACATTCCCAGAGAATATATTGAGCCGACTGTTCACAGCTAGAATCAGATGTTGAGCATTGACACAATGTTGAATCGACCAATTTAAATGAGTGTAGTTTGCTCTTAAAGTTACCCATGGCCTGTAAGAAACTGAGCGACACAGTGATCTACCTTGAGCCATGTCCTCGACAACCGACAACCGTTCGCAACAGATGGAAAGAACTGGTAGAGGTGGCGCCCCCAAGATGATTCGAGAGAGTAAAGAATAGTCAACCATCCATAAGCTGACCTAGTTAGGAATGCTTAACTTCGTAACCTATTTGGTTACCACTTACTCACGAACCCCCATATTTACTCTTTTTTATTTTTTAAATATTTCAATAGAAACTCGCCACATGTATCTTCTGCGTACAAGGTAACGTTTACACTATTTACATGTTCTCAAAAACATTCCAACTCTACCAATAATCAAATATGAAGCATATTTACTTACCGAAAAATTCAACAAAAAGGATAGTAAGATACATTTTTAATGAAGTGTAAGAGAGTACACTTAATTTTTTTTCTGGTCATATTATTTTTGACTAAGTTTGACAGGAATTGAGTTTGTGATTATGTAGTCATCTATTGATGATTATGTATATGTTGCGTTTTAGCGAATTGTAATTACCACTTAGACATTCTATTTAATATTTACGGATTCCACTTTTAGATGATATTACTTCAGAGTGATTTTGACAATAATTTGTTGTCTATATTATCGACAATGATATGTGTGTTAGCGTCATCAATGTTTTGTACCTAAAAATATGTCAGAAGTGAAGGAGCCTGAAAATTTGAGTATTGAGTTTGACCCTATTTTGCCCGATTCTGGAGTGTTATTTTATGAAGAATGCCCACCAGAGTATGAAATCGAACGGCCTAGATTATTGCCTCTAAAATCTTCGACTCAAATTCGTTACGAACAGTTACAGCACGAGGCTTCAAGAGCCTGGCGAGAAAAGCAGAAAACTGCGAAGAAAAATTAACTCTATTGCTTAGTTGTACTATCAGTGTTTAGACAATGGCTTACACGTTATTTGTGATTGAGCTGATATCAGCGTTTATATTGGCAGCTACACTCTTGTATAGATATGGAGATTGCTACAGGAACCATATACTTGTGACAGTGTCTGTGCTTACAGCATGGTTCTTCTCTTTTGTGATTATGTTCATCCTGCCACTAGATATATCCTCAGTAAGTAACATCTTCAGTTAGCGGAAGCATAATTATAATAATTGAATGAACTTTCTTTGTTTGTATTTCTTTTGTCATTATCTTATTTACATTTTTATTCCAATAAGATTCCAATAATACAAACTTAAACTTGCCAACAAGATCATAGCTTCTATTCTTTTTAAAATATTTCAACTCAGAATGGCACTTGAATGATTTGTTTCAGTGCATAAACCTTTACAATATAATATTAAAGATAACAATACTATAAAAATGAAAATATTGTGTAATACAATCAAAATCTGTTATAACAACATCGAAGGGACTACTCACATTTGGTTCTAAAAACTGATACTTGTAACAGCCAATGACATTGTTATTAAGTACCTAATACCTATTATTGAATGTATGTTTAATATACTCATGTTAATAATAAATAAATAAATATTCCGGACATCTAATCACAACGTCATCTAGTCCCAAGCTAAGCAGAGCTTGTGTTATGAGTACTAGACAACTGATACAAATTACTTATATACTTTTTTTTTGTAAATATATACATATTATAAACCCGAGACCTCAAGCCTAGCAGTCGCATACTGAAACTACATTTTATTTATTTCACTTGAAATAAATATATTTCAGTCTCTTAGGAACACTTCTGTGGTAGTAGTTCATGTGGAATTAAAATTTATGTATCGTCATAATTTCCCTGTATGTGAACTGTTCAATAAAAAGAACAATTTTTCGTTAAAAATTGGCAACATTGAGACCATTATTCAACACTGGCACAGTAAATAGTTCTTCAGTTTCTTCCAGTTAGTAATTTTCCTCTTGAAGTTTTCGTAGCTGGTGCACAAATTGCAATAGAGTTATCCACATCAATATACTCTGAAAAATGAGAAAGCGAGCTTTGGGCTTCGATTATACTGCATACATGTACTGGTATGTTGTTCTAAACGATGTTGTCGTAAACGGTTTTGACTGTTATCACAACAACACAAATAAATAAAACAAAGAAAAATATAAGTGTTCTCAAACCGTTTTATAATGTTTTCAAAAATAACAAACCCAAAAGAATTGATATTAAGTAATTGCCAAAAAATTATATCATGTATTGAACTTTAATATCTTGAATCAACAGACAGTGTATCGACAATGTCTAGAGAATGCCTCAGAAGCTGCTACAACAGTTCGAGTACAGAATACTACTACAGTTGCTCCACATCCTGGCACAGAATGTCAAAGACCGACATCATTTGTAAGCAGCGATATATTTCCTAATCTATGGAGAGTTGTCTACTGGACATCACAGTGCTTAACATGGTAAGAATATTTAAAAAAAAAAACAGTTGAATTGACAACCCCCTCTTTTTCGAAGTCATTTAAAAATACAGACTTCCTGTGTGTGTTATTTATAAAAATAAATAAATATGAGTGTGTGTACTTATGTACACACGTTAGAAGTTATACTTCTTTGGCGTATGGAAAATAAATAACTAAAATGCAGTAGTGATTAACGATAAATATTAAAATTAATCAAAAATATTTTATTTAAATAAATAATATTTATTTATTCACACTGTTTAATTGTACTGTTACGAAACACGTGTTCTAAATATAAAAATACTAGAATATACAACTTGAACATAGTTATCGATTTTCATGCCACCTAGAACTAACTTCACGATGTAGAATTCAGGTGTCGGTGTGCGCGCGCTAAGTAAAAATTCACTCATCATTTATATCCATCGCGCCAAAAGAAGTATAATTAAGTATTGTTATTATTTTTGGAACAGAAATAATAAAGAATTTATATATCTAAAATGTATAACTCTTACAATTATCAGTAAGGTGAGCTAAAATTATAAAAAAGTATTTTATAACATATATCATTTGTCTCTCCTCATAACATGTACCATTGTCAACAAAGTGTTTACATAGGACTTAAAAGTAATTTAATGAAATAGATATAAATAATTAGTTGATTTTTATCTGTTACTAAAACAATTATTCTTTTGTTCACATAATTTAAAATTTATGTTTATGATTTTAAAAAACAACTAGGGTTTATTCTATATGTTAAATTGTTTTAAGTGCTGATGTTATCTTAAATATTTCAATACAACCAAATAGAGATTGCCTGATCATTGAATTACATACAACATAATGCATTGTATTATTATTATTTTCTATTACCTGTTTACTGATAATGCTAGTTGATCAGATATGATTTTATTTTAAATTATTATCTACTAGATTCATATTTTTTGACTGCACGGTTGGCCTAGTGGTTTAAGCGGTCACTACGCCGCTTTCTACTGCGCCAAGTGCCGTGGGTTCAAATCCCACGTGGGACATCACTTTGTGTGATCCACAAAGTGTTGTCCTGAGTCTGGGTGTTCTTTGTGTCCGTCACATGTATGTTTGTAAAGTCCCCCGCGACACAGGATGTATATTCCTAATGCGGGAGTTGTCTTTTAAAAAAAAAAATATATAAAATAAAAAAAGGTACAGGAAATATTTTTATTTATTACCTGATTAATAATTTATATATAGTTATATAGTTAATTATATAATATATAGTTAATTTATACATATCCAGACTAGTGGTATGAATTCGAAAATAACTCTCAGTCTGTTACAATTCCCGGCTAAACCGCTGCACTGATTTTAACATTTGACATGGAGATACTTTGATTTTCTCTTATACGTCACCATGTGATTTGTGACCTAAGGGTCTCGTGTGAGTTTATTTCAAATCATCTCGATCGTCACTGTAAACACGTTGGCTTTGCGATTGACCTGCGCTGACTTCTTTTTTTTTATTATGTAAGGGGCAAACGAGCAGACGTATCGCCTGATGGTAAACGATTACCGCTACCCATAGACACCCGCAACACCAAAGGCGTTACAAATGCGTTGCCGGCCTTTTAAGAGGGCGTACGCTCTTTTCTTTGAAGGTTTGAAGGTCGTATTGTTCCCGGAACACCGCAGACTACAGCTCATTCCACAGTTTAATAATTTAAATTCTTCTCTAATCATATGTGTTGTGATGTAAAATAAATTCAAACTGGACCCTCTGTACATGGGCTGGGTCTTTACGTTGTCATTAATACGGTAGTCTTGGACCTTGCTGTGATTTGTGATCATGAAGTTAAGTATTTATGTTTTTTGTCATTTTGTGACAAGGTACGTAAGAAAACGGAGACGCGGCCGCTATTTGATTTGATGAAAGAGTTTAGCCAAATATAAATATTTTTGCGTAATTTAAAACACAGAACCCTACAATATAATCCGGAAAACCAGAACACACGCAGATCGTATAGAGTTTGCCCGAGTGTCACCTTCAGAACCGCACTTGCAAAGCGCAATTTTCTTGTTATAACAGGACATCTTTACAACATCCATAACAAGTACTGTGGTATTTATAGTCTCTCGAGATATCAAATTAAAGTTAGGCCAATTAACTGATTACTGGAGCAGGACTATAAACGGAAATGTTGCGTAACTTACAATTCTATAACATTCACATGCACACACACACATACACACACACACACACACACACACACACACACACACACATACACACACACACATACACACACACACACACGCACTCATACACATATTTACTCCAATTCACACACATGCATGCACGCTCACACCTTAAAAGACAATAGTGTAATTTTTTAGTTGAGAGAGGGACTAGTATCCACAGCACAAGTTTCATCTTACTATAGATGCCAGAGCCTGACTACTACAGTGTACGTAACTTTAGAAAATGCTGTTTGTTTCAGAAAATCTGTACCTAATTCTGCGTTAATAATAATTATTATTTATCGATTTCGCGCTGTTATTTAGTTTTAATTTTCTCCATTACCTATTTATAATCTTTAAGTAAAAATATATAAAAAAATCTTTTACATCCATGAGCCCAGTTTGTTAATTAATATTTTTTGTTGCTTTTAGGTTAATAATGCCAATGATGCAGTCCTACAGTAAAGCAGGTGACTTCACCGTTAAAGGGAAATTGAAGTCTGCACTAGTCGACAATGCTATATACTATGGCTCATACCTACTTATATGTGGTATACTACTTATATACATTGCCCTAAAACCAGGAGTATACTTAGACCCGCCTAAAATCAAGGCGATAGCATCATCAGCAAGTAACACATGGGGTTTGTTCTTATTAATACTGCTCCTGGGCTATGCCTTAGTCGAAGTGCCCAGGAATCTGTGGAATAATTCGAAGAAAAATTACACTTTGACTTACTGTTACTTCAAGATCGCAAAAATTAGCACCGATAAGTGTGAAGCCGAGGAAACTGTTGATGATATTTTGGATGTGAGTATTTCTTTTTTATATTTAGTATATCTGTTCAATAGATTATGTCTTGTGTCCCACTTGTCAGATTGTTACTTAACATAGTGTAGTGGTATAAGTGGTCACCTTACTGCTTTCTACTGCGTTAAGTGTTATGTCACAAGTGCGTTGCCGACCCTTGGGGGATGGGGAGGGGGAATGAGGGAGGGGTTGGGGTATGGGCCTCCGGTATCTTCACTCACTCGGTGAAACACAGCGCAAGCGCTATTTCATTTTTTTTCATCCATTCATGCCGAAGCGCGGCTCTCCCGCGATAAAAAAAAATTACGTTTTTTAATATTAATTCCGTTTAAAGTATGTTTTTAAGTCTTCTGTGACAAAAGATATATTCCTAGCGCAGGAGTTGTCTTTCTAACATAAAGTTGTAAATGTTATAATGCTGTAGGTACACGAATTTATAAGTATTATTTGTGACTTGTAGAGTTTGAAAGCAGTGACAGCAGCTGTCGGCCCAGGCCATCCATTACAACGCCATGTGGAAACTATTGTACAAAAGTTACCCATACAACTCCGTGATCGGTTGAACGGCCGAACTGCGCCCGAGCGACCTACCCCGCCTTCACTGAAGTCACTCGCCAATCTACATAAAAAGGTAACGTACTAATTTGGTTTAGTCGATTTTTGAAAACTAATTGCGATAACAAACATTACATGTATAAAGTAATAAACAGTGACTCCAAACTGCGTCTAATTAAGGAAAAATAATTAATTAAAATAAAAAAAGTGGACAATAAATGGAATTGCAGTTAAAAAACTGCGCATATTAAAAGTTAAAATAGATAACTTGAAATATTCTTTAGGTGGAAACTATTTGCGTTTTAAATATATTATATTGAAAAGCAAAATATAGAGTAAAGAAATAGTAATATACAGAAGTATAGAAGTAAAAAAACTTTAATTTCGTTCGTCTATCGTATAAGGTTTATGTATTTACAACAGTTACGAAATGTGCATAGTTAAACATTTATGTAATCTGAAAAAATACTTCGGCATGAAATCTGCTATACTCTGAATCTCAATTTCACAGACTATCAAGTCACTCCATGTGCTCCAGCGGACTGAGACCCAGTGGGGTTTGATGCTGGAGAGAATATTCCACCTTGAGGATGTTGCTGCGAACCAACGTTCGCCTGATCGGCGATTTCAACACACGTTCCAAACGGCAAGGCCGCGGCTTACGCGCATACTGTACCCGCCCATCTTTGGTAAATATTGATTAGCTTTTGATTCGAAACAGCGAAATTATCTTTCAACGTATCATTTTAGACCGTTTAATTTACCTTAATTATAATACGATTTGATGTTAATACAAGGTGGTCTGAAATATTCTTTTTTTTTTTAATGTGTGGAAACCCCCATAGACCCTCAGCCTACCGGTGTGTCAGAATCGAACCGACTAAAACCACACGGTGTGCCACTCTGCGCCTGAGAAGGGAGGGGTCCGGGAACTGCAGTTATTAACACAACCGGACCCCGTCTGAAATGTGTTCAACCTGAAGATAGCAGCACACGTTAATGAAAACTAGTGATTGTAATTGTGCGTCGTTGCATTTTCATTGTGCGTCGCTGATTTTCATTGCGTATGCAAGGATACTATGTCCGAAACTTTTTAAGACCGTCCACGTAATAATTTAAAGACATTTTAAAGATTAGATTTGATTGTATAACGTTTTAAAAACTAGTCTCTTATCTATTTGGTAGACGCAATAAAAAATTTGATCCATTCTCTTCTGGCACTCATCAGCCTACTTTTCTAAAAGAAAGAAAAGATAACGGATATATTGAGGGTCTATTGAAAACTTTTTCAAACCGACTATCATCAGTCTAACCCAGTTTGGCATTGAGATTGTCTCGTGCTAAAATCTTCACCAAACAACACCGGACGCGCTGGCCGTCTACAGCGAGTTGAAATGAAAAAATCTCGTACTGGGCTCGTTTACGTCTCTTATTGCCTGTAGTGTAATATTTTTCCCCGGTTTTTATAACATTCTTCATTAGTGCTCCGCTTCTATTGGTCTTAGCGTGATGATATATACCCTATAATCTTCCTCGATAAATGGACTATCCAACACTGAAAGAATTTTTCAAATCGGACCAGAGGTGTCTGAGATTAACGCGTTCAAACAAACAAACTCTTCAGCTATATAATATGAATATAGATTTTTCATACCATCAACACAATTATAATGTTTCAGAATGGTACTGGGAATGCTTCTTAAAGCAGTATTTCTTGAAGACAATGGCGTTGATAACCGGCGTTATGTCTATAGCCGTCGTGTGGTCTGAGGTGACCTTCTTTAGCAAAAAGCCTGTGTTATCTATATTCGCACAGATTGTAATAGCAGCTGCCGGCAATTACAACTACTTAGCTATTGAGGTAAGGTTAAAAACGTATGGCCTTAACTCTCTCCTGAGACTCTCCTGAGAGGGAACCCGAGCCCAGCAGTGAGACGTTATGAGTAACTTAGCATTTTGTCTCCAGGCAATCTCAACAATAGTAATCGCATATATGTTCTACTGTGCATACTCCACGGTGCTCAAGATCCGTCTGCTCAACTTGTACTACCTAGCACCTCACCACCTAACCAACGAATATTCCCTGATCTTCTCCGGGATGATGGTCTGCAGACTCACTCCTGCAATGTGTCTTAACTTCCTAAGTCTTATTCACATGGACTCGCATGTCATCAAAGACAGAATTATGGAGACGTACTATACTCAGGTATTATTATATTTTTTTTTTTATTTATTTAATGAGGGCTTAGTCACGAAGTGATTATGTCGCCCAAAGGTATTATTCTTGTTATTGGCTACGGCTTGCATTACAAATTACTAAATAACTTAATTTAAAAGGTGTCATCCTTTGGTAAGATTCGGTATAATTATGTTAAGTCCGAAACCAGAGACAGTATCTATATATACATAATAGGTCTTTACCTATGAAATTGCGTTTCTTCAGTACTGGTCATTTCAAATAAAAAAAAGTTTGTAATGGCTCTGTATTCTAAATTCAAATTAATTTTGTTTTAAAACCATGACATTCTATTTACACACTCAGTCTTTTGTTTTTTGATCAGCGTTGTATTTTCATTACATTTGAACATTTTACGTCATAATGGATACTTTAAAAATTCGTGTAATTATGGAATATGAGTTCCGTCGTGGCACCAACGCGACACAAACGGCACGTAACATCAAAAACGTTTACGGAGAGAACTGTACAAACGAACGCACAACCCTTTATTGGTTTTCCCCGGTTCCGTTCTGGAAATTTTGACTTGAAAAATGAAGCTCGTGGTCGTCCGGAGACTTTGGTTAACAATAATGAATTAAAGGCGATTGTGGAAGCTGACGAAACTCAATCTACAGCTGAGCTAGCAGCAGCTTTTAATGTAAGCATCAAAACAATATTGATCCATTTGCGACAAATTGGCAAGGTAAAAAAGCTTGATAGATGGGTGCCCCACGACCTTAACGATCGCCAGCGCAACGTACGCGTCGAGACCTGCCTTTCGCTGCTCAACAGGCAAAGAAATGAAGGAATTTTGAAACGAATAGTTACGTGCGACGAAAAATGGATTCTGTTCGACAATCGAAAGCGCTCAGCAAGTTGGTTAGACCCTGGTTCAGCACCAAAGCAATGCCCTAAACCAAAAATAACCCCTAAAAAGGTGATGGTCACTGTTTGGTGATCTAGTGCGGGTGTGATTCACCACAGCTTTTTACAAAACGGCATGAGCATTAATGCAGATGTGTACTGTGAAGAACTGGAGAGAATGATGGAAAAGCTTGCACATCTGCAACCAGCTTTGGTCAATCGGTCGTCCCCACTGCTCCTTCACGACAACGCGCGACCCCATACTGCGCAACAGACAGTCTCCAAGCTGCAAGAGCTGGGGTTGGAAGCTCTCCCTCATCCGCCATACTCACCAGACCTTGCACCTACCGACTATTACTTTTTCCAAAATTTAGACAACTTTTTAGTGGGTAAAAAATTCAATTCCCGAGAGGCAGTACAAAATGCCTTTGAAGAGTTTGTTGCCTCCCGTCCAGCTGATTTTTACAAGAAGGGCATCAATAAACTACCAATGCGTTGGCAAAGATGCGTCGATTGCATGGGTGATTACTTCGAATAACAGAAATAAAAAAGAGCTATGCTTCGGCATGAATGGGTCAGTTCGACCGGAGTGATACCACGGCCTCACAGAAAACCGGTGTGAAATAGCGTTTGCGCTGTGTTTCACCGAGTGAGTGAGGATACCGGAGGCCCATTCCCCAACCCCTACCCCCATCCCCTTTCCCATCCTCCAAAGGTCGGCAACGCACTTGTGACGCCTTTGATGTTGCGAGTGTCCATGGGCGGCGGTAATCGCTTACCATCAGGTGAAACGTCTGCTCGTTTGCCAACTATTCAATAAAAAAAAAAAAAAAAAAAGTTTGAAAAAATAAGTACTTACTTTCACTTATTGCATACAAAACGGCAATTTCATAGGTAAAGACCTAATATAATAATATATTTGTATGATCTGCAAATATTTGTTTCGGAGTTTGGGTGTTTTCTATGTACGAGTATAATATGTATGTATTTACAAAAAAAAAGTATATAAGTATTTATATCAGTTGTACCCATAACACAAGCTCTGCTTAGCTTGGAACTAGATGGCGTTGTGTGTTAGATGTCCGGCATATTTATTATTTATTTATCATAAATTTTGCCATGAAATTGCTGAATTGTCCGATTTAGGCACTGTTTCACCGTTTACTCATAAGTTTCGTATAGCTTACCTGAGAGATCATTTGACGCATGTTTCTTATACGAAACATGTGTCAAACCATCTGTCAGATACGCTATCCGGCACTTATTTGTGATGAACTGATGGAACAGGGTCTTAGTGTGACTTATTTGGAATTGAAATGTTCCACAATATAAGCAACTGATTGACGCTTCTCGTAGTCACAAGGCTGGCCTTTATCTAGCACAAAGTATTAACATTGCCATTTAATACCTATAACTTACCAGTGAGCGATGAAGTGGAGGAATTTGTTGACGCTTGTTTGTAGAAATTGTACATTTTTTTTTATTGATTTTTTTATTTCCACATATATATACAGGTACTGATAGCATTGTTTATCAGAAATCAATGTTTAATGTGATTTTGGAGACGTAGTCTTAAAAGTAATATAATATTTCTTCCAGACCTTTAAATAGCATACAGCATTACAGTGATGCTTTAAAAATCATTGTTTTTTAGATAATGGGTCACATGGACGTACTGGGTATCATCGCGGAGGGCTTTAACATCTACTTCCCGATGCTCGTGGTGTTCCTATGCGTGGCGACGTACCTGTCGCTCGGCAGTCGCCTGCTGTCGCTGTGCGGCTTCCAGCAGTTCGTTGGAGACGACGAACTCACTACCGACTTAGTGGATGAAGGCCGGGAGATCGTCAAACGAGGTCAGTTACCATGAAAAATTTTGGGTAATTAATTTAAAAAAACATTCAAAAATGTTCTTTTTAAAATTTAGATTTTTAAACAATTTAAGGTTAATTAATCTGTCGATGTTTTTGTATCTTTTTTAAAATAAATGTAACAAAGACCACACCACAAATGAAGCTATTCCAATATTCTCTGATAAAAGGTCCATTAATTGGTTTTTAAATTAATCTTTATGGTATGTTGTTAGAAATATATATCTTCAAAGTTTTCTTAAAACAATTCTACCTAACAAAATTTAAATATATTCTAATAATTTTGTATTCATTCTTCGTATCTGCCGTTTCACTGTTAATTTAATTTTTGATGATACATAAAACACTGAAGTATGTTATGCAACAGAGAAACGCAAGCGTCAGCGAGCCGAAGAGTCCCTGTCTCGTCGGCGCGACTACAGCGAGCGCTTCGCCGCCTACCGCTCCACGCGAGACGCGCAGGACGGAGGTAACGCGCTCAATACTAACCTTCTTTTGCTTGCGCTATCTTAAGCACCATACCTCATATATGTCACCCGTTTTATACTATAAATATAGATTTTACAAATCATAGAATGGCTTCACTCGACAATCGGCACCATTATTAACCATATATTTCTATTCAGCTTTTAGTTCTGTTTATTATAAGAGGAAAAAAAAAGTATAAAGAAAAAGAATAATACAAAAAAAAACACTCGAATCGCTCGCTCGCAACTAACACTACGCTACGGCGATATCGATGCATGAAAAGCAAAACGTAGAACTATTTTAAACTTACAATAAACAGGACCCTTCTTTCCGATCATCATTAATGTTATCGGTTACCGGTCATTGGCACACGTTTCAGCCCGCACCGGGCTCTTGAACGACGTGGATTCAGACTACTACGTGCAGCCCAGCCCCGAGCGGACCCACGCGCGCGCGCACGCGCCGCTCGGCTACGAACGCGCGGAGCTCCCCTACAACCGCGCTCACCTCACGCTCGAAGACGAACTCGACGACCGCTTCGGAGAAAGCACCCTCCCATCCATACGGACGGACTTCGACGACAGGAGGAGGGACAAGATGACCCTACCGCCGAGAGGACTATTCGACGACGTGTAATGTGCAATCTAGTATAGTATAGGTGATGCGTGTTTGTATGGGTATTATCGATTAAAATTTGATTAGAAAAAAGATTTTAGAGCTCGTCGATCGGTCTACCGCTATCCGTCTGACTGGGTTCCATACTTATACTTTATGATAGCCGTAAAACTTATATTCTGTGATATTTTTTCCGTTGAAATTAGTTTCTTTTCCATTTTAGCATACACGTTTTAAGACGTAATACCTATTCAAGACCGTGGCAATTAAGTTATATTTAGGTATGTAGTACCTTATATATTTCTGCTGTTTAGAGTTGTATGAATTGAATAAATTTTAATTTATTTATTGTTAAGTCCCAACTTTCCGATTATGTTTCCACTGGATCGATCTACCGACAAGTGATGAAAACGCAGACAACATTCTGATTAGGTGTTGCGAATATTGCATTGTTAATTTTAGTAAAGTAGTCTACACACTATAAATTCTCTTGTAACTAATTATAACGTAAATAGAATTGTCTGACCTGATATGACCTATATTCTATATGCACATCAGAAAATGGTGACAATTGACCAATCAGATTTCAAATTTCGTACAAATCGATAATTTCTTGAAACCTGGGTTAATACCTAAGACATAATTCGTATATTAAATTAATAACGCTTTTAACTTTAAGTTCAGTCAAATGTATTATTGAGTGATTTTATTTATTAGAAGCGGTTTTGATAAATTCCCCTTTCCCATCCCCCAAAGGTCGGCAACGCACTTGTGACGCCTTTGGTGTTGCGGGTGTCCATGGGCGGCGGTAATCGCTTACCATCAGGTTATACGTATGCTCGTTTGCCCACTATCCAATTAAAAAAAAAAAAAAAAGTTTTGACCGCAAACACATGCATTATAATTTGTCTTTTTTTTATAACAGCAATAGCTTTTGCCCGCGTGTCCGCTAGCGTGTATGTCGGTTATCGCGGGACATAGTAGCCTATGAGGAAGGCCTCAAGAATCAAAGGATCTACATGACAAACTTCATCCGTTCAGCGGTTTAGCCGTGAAAGTGTTACAGACTGACAGATTTACTTTCGAATTTATAATATTAGTTTGGATTTGAGCTATATAAGTATTTGATTTACAACGGCGTTAAGTCTAAATTTAGTTACTTAGAGTGTGTACTATAATATGCAGCTATTACATGAAAGTTCATACAACTGTTACTAGTAGAATGTGTAGTGGTTTAGGACGAGTAATCAAAACCACTAACAAATGTTGTGTTCGTGGGAGTAAATTGAATAATAAGGCAGCAGAATGAAGATAAAATTATTGTATTCAAAAGATGACTAACTATATACAAAAACAACACCAGTATTTATACAAATATTAAAGAGAGAGTGAGTCAGGTAACATGCGTAGATGTAGGCGTATGACGTCCCTCTCTGTCGCACGACTTACGCGGTGTAGTTTGACGACGCGATGTTATATAATGTTAAGGAGAGAGTGAGTCAGGTAGTACGCATAAATGTAGGCGATTGACATCTTTCTCTCTGTTGCACGACTTACGTGGTGTAGCGTGACGACGCAATGTAAAAATATATAATAATATTATTTTGTATGGAAAAAATGTAACCGGATCCGTGACCGCTACAAATGTTATAGTTTTGTAGTGTTAATTTAAAAGCTATTGTAAAATAAATGTACTTGAATATTTTGCTATTACCTGACTACATTGTGTTTGCGAAAGTTTTCGATTGATTTGTTTTATATCAAATTAGCTAATAATTTAATACATAGTTAAAAGCTCTAGGCTCTTAAACCACCATCAGCCAGTTGCAGTCCACTGCTGGACATGAACCTCTCCCAAGGAACACCACAGCCCAGTCTGTTGCTTTCTGCATCCAGTCGCTGCCAGCCCTCCTACGTAAGTCGTCCCGCCATCTGGCCAGAGGGCGCCCCGCCTACGTTTGCCAAGACGCGGTCTCCACTCTAAAATACGCTTACACCAACGGTTGTCTGTTCTGCTACATATGAGACCAGCCCATTGCCACTTCATCGTACCAACTTTGAGAGCTTCGTTACGAGTTTTGTCCTTCAGAGAGCTTCTGGATTAGCTCTAGAGTTATATAATTATATATCAACTTAATTGACGTATGTTTTTTACAATTTAAATAAACTGCTTCGATATTGTATAGATGTCTAGCTAGTGTTGCATTACTAATCACTTAATTGTTCATTATCGAACTTACAGCAGCGTAAAGGAATTTAGTGGCTAACAGTTGGCCCCTATATTTTTTTTGAAGGCTTCTATAGCTCTGACTTAACTAAATTAACTAAACTATGAATGTGTGATGTTTCAGTGTATAGTCATACAGGTGCACAATTTTACCTCGGAAAAATAACGCAATTAATGTTTTGAGAAGTGATCCTCACAAAGATTGTGTATAAACTACATCTGTGTTAGGTTAATTATAACATACACGCAAGAACTAATAGCAATAATTAATCTTAAGACATCTATCCACGTCAAAGACGGTAGAGCACGTCAAAACCGGACCTTGTTGGTGTATTAGCGACGTCTGACGTGGATAAACGTCCTTAGCGGTCAAAAGGTTTTATTTTATGGGCACTTGTTTCTGTTCACATTTATATTTTGCACGAGTGTACAAAATAGTATTACACCATTGACATAAGTTGTCAACTTATCACGTAAATCAAATTGTTTACCTGTAATTTATTATTGTTCATGTCCATTTTGTGATTTGAATTTCGAATATATATTGAATAAAAAATATAGATTATTTTTTGTGGTTTGATCTCTGACTCGGTAATCACCAAAAAGTTTATAAATAAATTCGATTCTTTAACCTAAAAATTTTTTTTGCTCTGATCCTATGGATCTTATTTTGAAGTATTTTATGCAAAGTGAAAGTATATCAAAAGTCAACGTAGATCACTAAGAAAGCCCTTTTCGACTGTAGATGCTCATGCCGCCTCTTTTTCCGATGAAGACACACGACGACACACTACGAGTGCACTGTTAAGAAACTTTAATCATTAGGCACTTGAATTCAGACTAAAAATTTACATATTAATTAAAGTTAATTTTTTCTAGATAAAATTATAATTTATACTAGCTATAGTTTTGGTGTCAGAAATTAATATATTAATGTGTATCATCAAGCTTATATATTTTTTTTTTTGTAATTAGAGGAATGAAAGCAAGAAATGCTGTCTGTACGTCGAAATTTAACTGAAAGCTCATTATGACGTCACGTTGTTTTGATTTGTATAATGTTATTCTTACAAAATGTTATTATGCTTTTTAAAACACTTTTATGTTAGCCTAAGAATTTAACGACTTAGTGGTCAAAATCCAGAGATTGGGTCACTTTGTTCGTTTAGGAGTAAGTAAAATTCTGTAGTCCATATTCACAACTGAGTCACATAAATCCAGGTATTTTATGTTCCTTTGTAAACTCCTAATATGCTTTCAATTCCTCTATACTTCTAACTCCTAGATCAAAATCTATCACCAATTTTTTTTTACTAGAACATCCGCATTTTCAAAACGCCTTTATGTAATTTAATTATAAGTATAGGCAATCTTTTTATTTCAACGTGTGGAATCCCCCACGGGCCGTAACCCAAACCGGGGTTAAGTGGCGGAGTGGTGGGTCGAAATTGAACGACTAAAACCACACGGTGTGCCACTATGCGCCTCAAATAGGAGGAATCCGTGAACTGCTGTTGTTAAAACATCCGGATCCCTCCCAGAGCCTGCCCGCTCTGTCGCGGGCTTGTATTGGCACCCTTTTTTTTTTTTTTTTTTACGTGTGGAAACCCCCTCGGGCCGTCACCCCGCCGGGGTTTGCGGCGGGGCGGTGTGTCGGAATCGAACCGACTAAAACCACACGGTGTGCCAACTCTGCGCCTGAGAAGGGAGGGGTCCGGGAATTGCAGATATTACACTACCGGACCCCTCCCAGCGCCTGCCCGCACTGAAGCGGGCACCTTCTTCAAAATAAAATCTCAATTTAGGCGACGCACGGCACACGCGTACGTCGCCCCCTCGCGGTTGGCCTGTATTGCGGATGGAGGGGAAAACCCATCCCGTCCATCCGCGGCCACACTCAGGGCGGCATGAGGCGCTGATAGGCGCGCCTCCGCCGCCCCGTGCGCCGGCGGCGGATCGAGTCCGAGTGGATATCGTCCTCTCGGGCCTTCTCCGCCGCCTCCTTCCGCGAAATTACGTCTTCGCAGAAGGTCGCGACCGCGGTAAAACTGCTGTCGCTACCGGCCATGGACAGTACGACGGCCGGTAGCGACAGATCTCCTCCGATGACTGCAGTGAGGGCCCGGCGCTGCTCCGCCCAGGCGGGGCAGAACTCCAGCGTATGCTGGGCCGAGTCCTCACTGCAGTCGCAGTGGTGGCAGGCGGGACTCAATTCCCTCCTAGCGACCGAGTGCAGGTACTTTCCGAAGCAACCGTGCCCGGAAAGCACCTGCGTCAGCCGGAAGGAAAGGGTCCCGTGCTGCCGCCCTGCCCACTCGAGGATGACCGGCTGGAGCGCCTCCACGGTGGCAAAGCCAGCACGTGGAGCCTCCAGCCGGGAAGACCAACGAGCCATCGTGGCTCGGCGAGCGGCTTCACGCCAATCGCGTACCTCTTCGGGCGGAGGACGATACCCGTTCTCCGCCCGATATTCAGCCGCTCGCCGATAAACTTCGGCGAGCACTTCCGCCTCCAAATCCCACGGGGGTGTTCCGGCCAAGGCGCACGCCGCCTCCGTCGACACGGTGCGGTATCCGCGTATGGCTCTGACCGCCAATACCCTCTGAGGCCGCCAAAGGCGTGCCTTATTCTGGGCGGTCAGAGCCGGGACCCACACCGGTGACCCATATAGGGCCATCGACCGGACCACCCCCGTGAAGAGGTTCCTTGTTGCGACGCTGGCTCCACCCAAGTTGGGCAAAAGACGCCCAAGGGCGGAGGCAGCGTCGACCAGCTTTGGGGAAAGCTGTCGGAAGTGCTCGTCGAAGAGCCACCTACCGTCGAGGATCAGGCCCAGATACCTCATCTGGGCCCGAACCGGTACGAGGACCGAGTTGACTTCGATGGAGGCGCCGGGGGGTGGACCACGACGGGGCCCATGGAAAAGCAGGGCCTCCGTCTTGTCAAGGGCCACCCGTAAGCCCAGCGCCTCGATGCGCCCAACCACCAGAGAAACACCCCTGGTGGCCAGGCGCGCCGCCTCTTGGAAATTCGCCCCCCGGGCTGTGACAAGAGTGTCATCGGCGTAACAAATTACGCCCAGCCCGGGAGGCAGACGACTTCGAAGGACCCAGTCGTACCCCACGTTCCACAGGAGTGGTCCGAGGACAGACCCCTGTGGAACGCCGCACGACATGGGTCGCCGTCTCAAGACGCCATCTCGATCCTCGTACACGACGGTACGCTCCTCCAAATAGTCTGCCACCAGCCGCCTCAGGTACTCTGGCACCCCATGATACTGGAGTGCTTCCCTGATGCAGCTGAATGGCAGACTATTAAAGGCGTTGGCGATGTCCAAGGACACCGCCAACACCACGCCGCCACAGCCAACCGCCTCTTCGGTCACGGCCCTAAGGCGCATCACGGCATCGACCGTCGAACGCCCCTCTCGGAACCCGAATTGGGCGTCCGACAGGTCGGGCCCCACCTCGCTGAGATGCTGGACGATGCGGGCAGAGAGAATCCTCTCGAACAATTTGCCCGCCTCGTCCAGCAACACGATGGGCCTATAGGCCGCGACCGAATCGGCCGGCCGTCCCGGCTTCGGCAACAGGACCAGCTTCCCACATTTCCAGCACTCAGGGAAGCGTCCGGACGCCAGGCTGGCGTCCAAAACCTCCCTGAGGCGGTCCGACATATGGTCGAGGGCTCGGGCCATCACTCGGGGTGGTACCCCGTCCGGCCCGGGGGCGGTGTTCTTGGAACGAATCCTTAGAACAGCCGCCCCTACCTCCGATTCCCTAACGGGCGGCACCTCACTCCCTCCGTCCCCGTCGTCTCTGGCCGGACCGGCCATCGACGGGGGCGTGTGCTCCGCCCGCTGCGGGAAAAGGCCCTCGACCACCTGCTGCAGGAAGCTGGGCTGGAGAGTCTCGGTAAGGGGGGGGCCCGCCGTGCGGAGCTTTTGTCGCACCGCACGATATGGGCGACCCCAGGGGTCACGATCGAGACTCTCCAGCATCTCCTTTCTTTTTGCCTCTTTGGCGCGGCAAATGGCCAGCTTCAGAGTTTTCCGCGCTTCGCGGTACTCCTCATGAAGCCGGCCCTCCTCCCCGTCTACGCGGTGGCGTCGCCGCCGGCATCGGGTGTAGGACCTCCGGGCACGAGTGCAGGCCGCACGGAGGTCCGCCAACTCCTGGGACCACCAGTAGACCCCGTTCCGTGGAGGTCGACAACCCCGAACGCGGGGCATGGCCGCATCGCAGATCTGCGTAATCGCAGTGCGAAAGCGGCCAGCCCCCATGTCGACCTCCTCGGCCGGGGCCTGCGGAGACAGCCAAGACTGAACAATGGCCGCCTCCTCTAGCAGGTCCCTATCGAGTTTGGCAACTGCCCACCGCGGAAAGCGGGAGGTATGCCGCGCCACGTGACCCCTACTGGGGCCCTGGGACCGGGAGAGCTCGAATCGGATATAAAGATGATCCGAGAGCGTCTCAACCTCATCCAGGACACACCAGTTCCTTACTCGTGCGGCAACAGCAGGGGTAGCGAACGAAAGGTCCACTATCGACCCCCCCTGCTGTCGCACGCACGTGTTGGTGGCGCCTCTGTTTAGCAAACAGAGGCCCACCGAAGCCGCCCACTCCACAACCGCATCGCCCCTGGCGTCCGTCGCTGGGGAACCCCACGCAATGGACTTTGCGTTGAAGTCCCCCAGCACGAGGACGTGCCCAGACGCAAGTCGCCGCATCGAGGTCTCCAAGTTGTTAAGGAAGACCTCGAAGTCGCTCAAACTCCGGTTGGGGGAGAAGTAGACACCGTAAACGGTTATTCCCCCCCACTCGGCAGCCACATATCCAGAGCCCTTGTCTCTAAGCGACAAGGGCGGGGAACGAGCCGCCGAGGAGCCGACGACTGCCACGGAGCCGTCCCGGTCACCCATCCAGTTTGGACGGGGAGGGACGTAATAAGGCTCCGCGACTACGGCAACACCTATCGACCACTGCGCCATGGTTTGCAGGAAGAGATCCTGCGCCGCGGCGCAGTGGTTCAGGTTCGTCTGGACAAGGAGGTTGGAGACTTGATCCATTTACTGGATCGTCTCTACAACCTCCTCCATGGGCGACGACGTGGTCGCACGATCGACGTCGGAAGCAGCCTGGGTCGACAGGCTAGCCCCCGACGTCTGCCGAGAAGCTCGGGGAGGCTTGCAGCCCCCCTGCCCCATCTGGTGATTGGCGGGCTTATTGCCCGCCGCACACACGGGGCAGTGAGGGGCGGCAGAGCACTCTGCCGCCTTGTGCCCCGGTCGACCGCAGCGGAAACAGAGTCCGCTGCAGTCGAAGCAACTCTGGCACTTGGTGCGAGTGTGTCCCGCGGCCAGGCATTTGAAACACCTCATCGGTCTTGGGGCCAGGACTGTAATCCTAGCACTCACAAAACCGATGAGGATCCTGCCTGCATCGGCCAAAATTTTGGCCGACGCCACGGGACAGCTGACCCACACCGCACCAAGGCCTCCCGGACCGGGGCGGATGGCGCCGACCCTGACGCCGTCCGCGCCGCAACCCGCCTTGTCACGGATTACGGCGCGGACGTCGTCGGTCGTGACCGAGTCGTCCAGGCCCGAAATGCGCAGCTCTGCGCACTTTGTGGGCCTGGCGATCCTCACACCATCCGTGGCTGCGAAGACTCCCTTCAACTTCTCGGCAACGGTGTCCGCCTTTTTTGCGCCATCGGCCCCAGGGAACTCGAGAACTCGAGCTCCCGTTTGGGCCTTGCGCAGGCGGACACCGGCCGTTTCAAAATCTCCGGCGAGACTGTCCCGGGCCTTCTTGAAGAAGGCCGCGTAGGACAGCCCGCCGGATGTCGCCTCCGGTGACAGGGTCACCACTACAGCCGCGGTTTTCGGCGGCTGCAGTTTCCGCGGCTTGCGGCTCTTTGGGGTGGCCCCTGCCACCGGTGGCGCCTGCGGGCCAGAGGCTGCCCGTCGGGCAGCCTTTCTGGCCCGCTTTCTCGCCTTCTTTGATTTTGCCCCTCCGACTACCTGCCAACCCTCATTGGAGGGGGCAGATGTAGAGGGGCCAGGCAGAGGTGTTGGAGTGGGGGGCAGAGGTGTGGCTGCTTTTGCTGCTGCCCTCGGCCCCGTCCTCGGTGCAGCCGTCTTAGCCGGAGCCGGAGCCCCGGCCACCAGCCCTCGAACAGCCGCAGGGGCCGGCGCTGTTCTCGTCGTCGACGCGTAGGTTACGCGACCCCCCACCACAGGTAGAGGGGTCGGCGCCGACGACGTGGCCGTCCGCTTCGGCGTTGCAAGCGGCGGCCGAATGATAGGGGCCGCAGGCAGCCTCGCCTCCAGGCCGGCCGTACGACCCTCTATCATCCGCCAGCAAGCGTCGAGGATGGCAGCCAGCTGGGCGTCCGTAATCCCGGTGCCGGCAGGGGACGGCTGCGACGCAGGCGGGGCCCGCTGGGATGCAGACGCGGCCCGCTGGGATGTTGACGGGGCCGGTGACTCGCGCTCCGCCCGGAACTGGGCGAATTGAGCGCTGAGCTCTGCCACCTGCCCCGTCAGGTGTTCGTTGGCCGCCTGTAGGCGGGCTACGTCCCCAATTAGGGTCCCCACAACCCCCGCCACGGCAGAAGAGGAGTCCTTAAGGGCTCTCACAAAAGAGCCCTTAAGGTTGACGGACTTGGTGGCCACCTTGTTTATTATGGCCACCGCCGCGTCCGCTGTCTCCTGCAGAGAGACCGATGATTGGGGCTCTGAATCCCCATCCACCGGTCCCCTGATCTTAAGCAGGAGACCACTCATCTCCTCCTCTGCCTGGAGCTCGCCATCAGCCCTGGCCCTTTTGTAGGATTCCGCCTTCGAAAAGGCGGAACCCGACGAGGCCGTGGCGGGGGTTCGAGACCTCCCCCTCTGGCTACTCCCGATTTTGGGCGGCAGCATCTCCAGGGACGCGTCACTATCGACCTCCCTGGATAGGCCGCGTTTGCGGTTGTCACCAGTCTCGCAGTCCATTGCCAGGGAGGTTCCACTCGTACCATCCGACGAGTGGTTGGACCTGGAACGCTCCGACGTTCTTCGGCTGCGGCTCCCAGCAGTCGGATCGACTTCTGGGAGCCCCACCGAAATGGGCGTTCCAGAAGCAGCGTCCTCCTCGGTTGACGAGTGGCCGTCTGCCTTCCGAAACTGCCCTTTGGCGTTTCTCCTCTCTCTTTTCTCCCTCCTCTTCCCTTCTTTCTCAGATCCGTTGTGCTTGCCTTTAGTTGTCGTTGTTTCGGTTTCGTTTTTCTTTTTATTTAAATTGATCAGCTCCATAATAAATCCCACGAGTCGGGGAGAACTAAAAGTCGACCCGGGCAGAGATCCCCAATACCCGGGCAAGCCTATTACTGTGGAGGTCGGCCGGTATCCACAGGTTTTTACGACTTAGCTGTCGGGTGTTATAGACTATCCTTGTCATGGGCCGGCCAATCAAGGCAAGCCCTCCGGCCATCAGGTTCTCAGCGTACCCTCTTGGAGCCACCAGTCAGGTCGTTGTTGAGCCCCTAATGGTTACGGAATGCGAGAGGGTGGCTAGCCCTCTCCCTCAGACGAAGCTAACACTCAAGTGCCAGCCTCTCTGACCTACTCGCACTCCAACACGCCCTCTGCTAGAGCAGAGGGACGTTTGGAGTGCGGCACGACGGGTCACGCCCATCACGGCAGTCTTAAAACAGACTCCGTCTCGTATCCCATTTGGTCTGGAGTCTCACCCTGGGCCAATCCGGCATGAGTAGCTCTACCCGGCACAGCCCCAGAGATCATTGACCCACGCAAGCCCCACCACGACGACAACGTAGGGATACATTGGGGGGTTGTATTGGCACCCTTTTTTTTTTTTTTTTTTTTTTTACGTGTGGAAACCCCCTCGGGCCGTCACCCCGCCGGGGTTTGCGGCGGGGCGGTGTGTCGGAATCGAACCGACTAAAACCACACGGTGTGCCAACTCTGCGCCTGAGAAGGGAGGGGTCCGGGATCGCTGTTACTAACGCAAACCGGATCCCTCCCAGCGCCTGCCCGCACAGAAGCGGGCACCCTCTAAAGTTAAAACTCTCAAATTAGGCGACGCACGGCACACGCGTACGTCGCCCCTTCGCGGCTGACCATTAAAGCGGATGGAGGGGAAAACCCGTCCCCACCATCCGCGGCCACACTCAGGGCGGCATGAGGCGCAGATGGGCGCGCCTCCGCCGCCCGGTTCGCCGGCGGCGGATCGGGTCCGAGTGGATATCGTCCTCTCGGGCCTTCTCCGCCGCCTCCTTCTGCGAGATTACTTCCTCGCAGAAGGTCGCGACCGCGGTAAAACTGCTGTCGCTACCGGCCATGGAGCGTATGATGGCCGGTAGCGACAGATCTCCTCCGATGACTGCAGTGAGGGCCCGGCGCTGCTCCGCCCAGGCGGGGCAGAACTCCAGCGTATGCTGGGCCGAGTCCTCACTGCAGTCGCAGTGGTGGCAGGCGGGACTCAATTCCCTCCTAGCGACCGAGTGCAGGTACCTTCCGAAGCAACCGTGCCCGGAAAGCACCTGCGTCAGCCGGAAGGAAAGGGTCCCGTGCTGCCGCCCTGCCCACTCGAGGATGACCGGCTGGAGCGCCTCCACGGTGGCAAAGCCAGCGCGTGGAGCCTCCAGTCGGGACGACCAACGAGCCATCGTGGCTCGGCGAGCGGCTTCACGCCAATCGCGTACCTCTTCGGGCGGAGGACGATACCCGTTCTCCGCCCGATATTCAGCCGCTCGCCGATAAACTTCGGCGAGCACTTCCGCCTCCAAATCCCACGGGGGTGTTCCGGCCAAGGCGCACGCCGCCTCCGTCGACACGGTGCGGTATCCGCGTATGGCTCTGACCGCCAATACCCTCTGAGGCCGCCAAAGGCGTGCCTTATTCTGGGCGGTCAGAGCCGGGACCCACACCGGTGACCCGTAAAGGGCCATCGACCGGACCACCCCCGTGTAGAGGTGTCTTGTTTCGACGCTGGCTCCACCCAGATTGGGCAAGAGTCGCCCAAGGGCGGAGGCAGCGTCGACCAGCTTTGGGGCAAGCTGTCGGAAGTGCTCGTCGAAGAGCCACCTACCGTCGAGGATCAGGCCCAGATACCTCATCTGGGCCCGAACCGGTACGAGGACCGAGTTGACTTCGATTGAGGCGCCGGGGGGTGGACCACGACGGGGCCCATGAAAAAGCAGGGCCTCCGTCTTGTCAAGGGCCACCCGTAAGCCCAGCGCCTCTATGCGCCCAACCACCAGAGAAACACCCCTGGTGGCCAGGCGCGCCGCCTCGTTGTATTGGCACCCTAGCCTAGCCACAATCGTCTAGTCTGTAACCTGTCGCTTTTTGTGGTACTGTTTATAATCGCAGTTCTGCGTAAATCGTAGTTAGAGTAATGGTGTTTAGATAAGCTGAAAGCGACAGTAGATCTAGACATATTTCGGTTTTGTTTTTCCGTATAATTAGAGATTATTAGAACTTCGTTATGACGTATGGCATGTATTATACAGATTCAAATGTATTATTTATAAATGTGTACATACTGATTTAAAATAGGCAATGTTTTACGCTAATAATTATTTTGTTAATATTATTGTAACTATTTTATTTCATTCCATAGATTTATGTAATGCATTAGCATTAAACACTGATGTGATATTGTTCTTGGGAGTTTCATTTTGTTCCCCTTGCTGTTACGAAAATGAAAGTGCGTCTTGTCCATTTCATGCCCTTTTAAAATAAGTTATTAATAATTATTATTATTATTATTTTCATTATATAGGGGGCAAACGAGCAGACGTATCACCTGATGGTAAGCGATTACCGCCGCCCATGGACACCCGCAACACCAGAGGCGTCACAAGTGCGTTGCCGGCCTTTTAGGAAGGAGTACGCTCTTTTCTTGAAGGTTTGAAGGTCGTATTGGTCCGGGAACACCGCAAGCGACAGCTCATTCCACAGTTTTGCTGTGCGCGGCAGAAAATTTCGGGAAAATCGCATAGTTGTGGACTGCCAACCATCTAGATGGGGATGAAATTTCTGTCGCGTAGGACGATGGCGGAAAGATGCGGCAAGGATTAAAAATTAATCAAGAAATAACATATTATTAAAACAATTGTAATGTAAAATAAACTTGTCACATTGTTTTAAATAAAATTATCAGAACATTTTCATACATTTAATTTGAAGAATAAATAAGATTACAGTCTATTTAAAAAGAACCTTAATACTGTCCACTTTGGTTCTTATTTCGTGCGACTCTTCTTTCGACAAATCCTGTACGTACAACTGGTAAATGTTTCTTAGCTTTTCTAATTCCTCTACTTTGTTGAGATCTAAAAACAATTACAAAAATATAATTTAAAAAACCTTGCTTAAAGTAAATATAGTATTTGGTTCTGTAAGAGGGTTTTTAGAATTCTTATTGTGTACCTTTTAGTTTTTTCACTAGAATTTCCATTATGTTGAGCGCGTCCCTTCGGTGGCGTACTTGATTGTTATTTTCTAAAATAAATAAAAACAGATGATTCATTACATAATTATATTATCAATTTCATTATGGCAAATAGAAAAATTCAATTTTAATTCTGTCAAAATGGCCATGATAATATGACCAAACTAAATGTCATTTTGATTTAATGCTGCTGCCAGAGATAAAAAATGCCATCTTACTGAGCGTGTAGTCAATGATAGTTGAAACTTGTCCAGTGACACTGGTTATCGACTTATCGATATTCGAAAACGCATTGCTGTCCGTCTCCATCGGCTCGCCAGCGTTGCTCAACACCGCCAGCCTCTCCAACACGCGCGCTACGGATCCTAAAATGGCGAGTTGCGTCGATCGTGAACTCAACGGGTACGCTGTGACGCAATGCTCGAAGAACACGTCTTGGTATTTTTCTGTAAAATTAAAGAAACAAGTGCGGAAACAGTTATATCTAGGATTTTATAAGGTATGTGGAGTTGTTGCTTTCTGAGATTTGATGAGGTAAGTACAGAAACATGTTTTTGTTAAATTCCTAGTCTTTTCGCGGGCCTGCTCATTCTTTTATCTTAACAATTTCATTGTATCAAAATGCAGTCTGGATTTTAAAACAGATCTTCACAGAGTGGGTATATGATAACCTAACCTTGAAGTTAAAAAAAATATTTTCATAAATCTTACCTTGCGTGTCTGCCTCCTTAGGCCACGCTTTACCAAGTAACTCATAGGCGGCTTCCTTCAATGCTGTGAGTTGTTCCTGTCTCTGTCTAGCGCCCTCGTTATCCTCCTCATCGGATTCCTTACCCACTGACAGATCGGACTGTAACAAATAAGAAAAGTATTGTGAATTGTTAATCTTATTGAGTAGATTAGTAGTAGTAGTAGATCTGTAGTTAATTTTAACCAGAGTACGCATAGTATGGCATAGAATTCTAGTAGAAGTTCTAGTCCATTCGTGTTATGATAATAAACACAATTACAATCGATCAAGTCCCGCCTCTTGACCAATTAAGCTATAATAAATTTACGTTGGAATCTGATTGGTCTACACCAAATAAACTATCAAACTAGCTCGCGATGAACCTGAGACTGCACTCGTGCTTGGCTCTGGGAACCTGTCAATGCCCATTAATAGAACAAATTAACTCCATAAAATATCTTGGGGTTCATTTAGACTGCCAGCTTACATGGTCCACACATATCAACGCACTCGTCACAAGAACTAGAATGCTTATGCAAATCTTTAAGTGTCTAGGTAAAATTGCAAATGAGAAGACTTTGAGGATGGTTTATTTTTCTCTTTATCAGTCAATTCTTACCTATTGTATTACTGCATGGGGAGCTGCTGGTAAAGCTCATATGATGAGAGTAGAAAGAGCACAACGTGCACTCCTTAAAACTGCATTCGGCAGGTCATATAGATACCCTACTAACGCACTTTATTCAGAACTGGGATTGCTCAGAGTCCGACAATTATACATAATCTCCACTACGCTACGCTTTCACAAATCTGCCCTGAACAATGTCACACTCAGTCGCTCAGGACGTAGGTTGGTATGGAACACCGTGAGGTGTCGTAAATCGATTGGAAGGAGAGTGTACAAATTTATGGGCCCATACTTGTACAGGAAAGTTAACGCCAAACTAGGTATCATAGAGCTAACAAACCACTGTTGTAAAAAAAAGGTCTACAAGTGGCTGGCTGAGCTTGACTATGGCAGCACTGAAGACCTATTAAAAGTCATACAATAACATACACACAAAGTAAACCATAACACACATAGATACACTCATACATACATAATCACTCCCATTCACATACATACACACACTCACATACACACACACACACACACACACACAGACACAGACACAAACATTCAACTGTGCAATCAGTGCTTTACCCAGGCACTAACACTCGGTATATTTGCCGCACTTCCTTCTTTGTTTTTATTTTTTTATTTGTTTAATATATATTTTTTATTATTTTTTTTTGCTTGCCTGATTTCTAATTTTCATTTATCGTTGTATTTTGCTTTTCTTTTTCGTTTGTTTAATTTAATGTAATGATGTATCGGATGGCAACCGGACGGAAAGAGACTGGATCCCACGACACAGGGAATCCTAGTGTGGGATCTAGGGATCAAACCATGTACCTGTATGCTTTGAAACAATAAAGAAATTATTATTATTATTATTATTATAATCGAATCAGTGGCGTGCAGTCAGAGAGGACCATATATCCAGCACTAGACTGCTATAGGCTGTTAGTGATGATGAAATAGACCAAGGAGAAGTTGTAGAAGTCTATTTCAATCGAGTCGATAGTCTCGATCGTTGCTCGATATCACTATATTATCGACTAGCGACCCGCCCCGGCTTCGCACGGGTGCAATGCTGATACTAAATACACGTTGTATATAAAACATAGCTGACCCACGCAACCTCGTTTGCGTCTTATATAGCCCGTAGCATGAAAATTTTCGCAAAATAAGTAACTTTTCTGGTTGATTTTTACACCTTGTGTCCGAAAAACCTAAATATCTTACGGAACCCTATTTTTTTCCAAAATAAAATATAGCCTATGTTACTCGTGGATAACGTAGCTTTCGAATGGTGAAAGAATTTTTAAAATCGGTCCAGTAGTTTTTGAGCCTATTCATTACAAACATACAAAAATATTTACAAATCTTTCCTCTTTATAATATTAGTATAGATATGAATAGTTTCTGCCGTGAATAAAGTGAGTGGATTGAAATAGTGACCTTGGAGAGGATGCCCTTGACGATGTCGTAGAGCTGGTGGAAGCTGTCGAGGCTGGTGGCGGAGAGCGCCTTGGCGAGCGCGGCGATGGCGTGGCGGCGGTAGCGCATGTCCTGCTTGCGCGCCTCCGCCAGCAGCGCGCCCACGCACGCGCCCGCCAGCGCCGCGCCCAGCGCCGCCTCGCCCGGCTTCACTCTGCACACACACACACACACACACACATTTGTGATTGAAGTGGTCATTTCTTATCGGAGGGTAAACCGCTTCGTTACGTCACGCGTTACGGCGCCAGTCTGTCTAGCTTCCCTTTTCCTCACGCATACGGCAGCGATAGGCGGACTCCTCCTCTCTCACTCTATCCCACGGCGCTAGCCGTAAATTTAGTTAAACTTAGATTAGTTTAAGTTATCACTTCTATATCGGGCTTCTCGAAACTCACACTTTTTTAAAACAACGCCGTCTATTCCCAAACAAAATAGAGCTTGTATAATGGGAACTAGACAACTGATATAAATATACATATTTTTTTTTTATTTTGTAAATACATACATACTGTACAGAGAAAACACCCAAACTCCGAAACGAATATTTGAACACTTTGTATACCTACACGCATAAATGCTAATATTACCCCCCCCCCCCTCCCCCTCCTTAGCATTTCACCTATAATACCAACAAGGAAATTCCATTACACATACAATAGAGAATAAGGATGACTTACGAGCATAATTCAGCTAACGCATCGACAACATGTTCTTTGCCATCAAATGTCTTCCCGTGCACGGCCGCCAGGAGCGACCGGATCAATTGTTCTCGTTGATCTCCCAGGCCTGATGATAACTCCTTGCAGATCGTTTTAATTGCCATCGCTGCCTGAATGAAAATAAAGTACTAAGTTATTTTTTATATAATGATTACTTGCTAAACAAGCTAACTTACAAAGAATATCACTTTATTTTCTTTGACTCTCATAATCAGATAGAAGGGGTTCAGGACCGATGGCCTTATGTGCTCTCCGAGACTCGGGAGCTAAAACCTCAAATTCCAAACTCCGAGCTGTTATTAAGCATTTCTATAATAAGAAAAACTTAATATTTTGACCCGACCCGGGTTTCGAACCCGAGACCTCATGATCAGCAGTCGCATACGCCAACCGCTACATCCGTTAGTCTAGTTGTTGGCGAATGCGTAACGTAGATAGTCAGTGCACATGTTTGATAAGCATGTCTTGCACTATTTTCCAGTATTTTAAAAATGTTGCTTTAACACGATGCAATTTTTTTTATTTAGGCTAAGTGAACCGATACACACCGCCTTCTTGATTTTAGTAAACTCATGTTCAATTAATTGTTTAGAATAGAACTTTTATTTCATTTAAAAAAAAACCTGTATTTTTTTATTGTGTATGGGGCAAACGAGCAGACGTATCGCCTGATGTAAGTGATAACCGCCGCCCGCAACACCAGAGGCGTCATAAGTGCGTTGCCGGCCTTTTAAGAAGGAGTACGCTCTTTTCTTGAAGGTTTAAAAATAGTTTTAAGTAGTTTAAGTTCTGGATAAATAATATAAAGTAAACAATCACCTGTGTTTTCTTTGTCCAACTACTGGAATTAAGTGCTTTCTCAATCTCCTCCCGTATGGACAGCAAGTGCTGCTTGATGCCGCTTTCTTTTGATGGGCTAATGTCCGTCCATATTTCTTCGAATATCTCCACTGTCGTCGCATCTGATTATACAAATAATAGGGGTTAGGTAGTCTTTAAACACTTGTGGCCATCTACCGAAGATACACTGAACTACGAAGTAACGCACTACACGGAGTAATCTACTACCAATCCTGAATCGCGCAATAGAAGTTCTCGCGGCGATTGCGCTGTATGTGGATCGTGGTCGCCATACACTTATTCATTATAAATTTTGATGTGTGTAAGCGAAGGAGAACTTGACACAGAGCCTATAGTAACCGGTCTGGCCGTGGTAAAGTAGGCCCAAAATCTCCTTCTGAGGAAAGGCGTATGTCCAGCAGTGGACTATTACTACTATTAAAGGCTTTTAATGTGATGGTGTATATGTATTACCGATTGCACAAACTCCGTAGGTAAGTTTTCAAAAACCCAAAATGTCTCATAAAAGGAACAAAAACGATATCGATTGCGATCTTAACGAAAGAAGCGCAAGATTACTCCTTGCTAGCCAGACTGAGTTATTTTCTTTTTAAATAGGAGCAAATCAGCTGATGAGGCTGATGGTATGTAACCACCAGCACCCATGGACAAGTGAAAAACCTAGAGTCATAAATGAATGGGTGGCCTTTGGCGACCATCATGTCAGTCGAAATGGCCCATTCGTGTTAAAGCATGCATCTTAAACATTCAGCTTCCTGCAATTACATTGCGTAAGGTGGACTTAATGCCATAGGCATTATCTTCCAGTCAACCTTTGGGTGGTGCAGAGCTGTGTGTAGCAGGTGTATTATTGAAGCAAGTGAGAATTATACATAAAGGTACTATTACGTAACATAAACATCATAAATACAATAATCAGAGATATATATATATACACACTTACATATACATACACATATATACACAGTACACACACATATGCATATACACACATACATATACATACATGAGATATGGATAACAATACATACACACATACGTAAAATAACATAGACAGACAGCTCAAAATATTGTGGATATTAATTTAGAAGAACTCACCCTCGTCTTTTGAACCATGCATAGCCAGGAAAACCATTGCAGCAAGTGTGTTTTCGTTGTCTTTAATGTGCTCTATTTTGGCTTTGGCTATAGCCTTCAGTGTGAGACCTATCGCTTGCCGTGAGTTGTCATCTTCCTTAGTTTCGTACAATGTTACTAGTTTCTTCATCAGTTTCTCTATAGACGTTGGCTGAAATTGTAAATAGTGGTTAAAGTTTTAAAATATTTGAATTTAAGGGGCGAAAACTAAAAGTATTATGAAAGGTAAGAAAAAAGAAAAATATATAAGGGTAATATCAGAAACGAAACCAACGATACTTGGGTGGTGAGGCAAGTTTCATTTATTTTTATTTATTACTAGCTAGCCTCGCTATTATGTATAAAAAGTAGTCTATGTGTTGATCCTGGGTGTCAGCTTCCTGTATACAAAATGTTATCAAAATTGGTCCAGTCATTTGGGCGTAAACAAATAACAAATATACACACTCACAAACTTTCACCTTTATAATATTAGTGGGATGTGATTAGCTTGTGTTGTTTCACAACAGGGCAAAAGCCTCCATCCACATCTCCCAGTCATGAATTTCAGGCTAGTTTTTTCAGAAGCTGTCTAGTACCGCCTTGGCATATCACGTTTCCTCTGAGCATTTTATGGAACCCAAGTTGATCTAATAATGTATATTAGAAACTAACATAGTCATATTTACTGCCATTTATTGACTGCCTCAGTGGCGTAGTGGTAGCGTATGCGACTGCTAAGCTTGAAGTCTCGGGTTCGATTCCCGGGTCGGACCAAATGTTTGTATGATCTGCAAATATTTGTTTCGGAGTTTGGGTGTTTTCTATGTATAATAATATATGTATGTATTTACAAAAAAATAAGTATATAAGTATTTATATCAGATGTCTAGTACCCATAACACAAGCTCTGCTTAGCTTGGGGCTAGATTGCGTTGTGAGTTAGATGTCCGGAATATTTATTATTTATATTATTAATTTTAAGTTTACCTTAGCATAAGCCGACACCTGTCCAAGTGCCTCCGCATAATTCTTTCTGACTGTTGCATTTCTATCAAACGTTCCATTTAGCAGGTTGCTCATGATCTTGCCAGCAACGGGTTCCAAGTCACTCCTAAGGTAGTGAGCAGCCAGTACTATGAAGTGGCAACATGCGACTTTGGTGCCAAGTTGAGGCGACTTCATCAACTCGAGGAGTTTAGGAAGCATGTCTTTCATCACTTCAATATCGATGTACGGCATACACTATAGAATAATTATAAAGGGAATTAGAATAATAAAGGTATTTATCAAGACCAATAAACTACTAAATTGTAACTCTAAGCGTATTTGAAGTACTATAAACCCTAACAATTTTATTGTAACTACTTTCGCAGTTTAACAGTTGTAGAAAATTAAGTCCTAGATGGAGTAAAACATTTAAATTATATTTTCTTCATTTTACAAGTCAATGTCGAAAAGAAGTCGTTAATTTTTATAATTTAGCTGAGAAATTGACCACTAATTTCTCAGTAACAAGTATTTTATATGTCGAAAAAATATGTGGTTGTAAAAAGGAAAAAAAAAAATTTTAAGCAGCACGATGACATTAGGTTCTTGGAACCTAAAATTATGTATTTAGCTGATGAAATGGGGTTCATAGAGTATAAAAAAATATTTTCATATTTAGAACGGGATCAATAGTTAATTAATCTTTCGGCTGCGCGAACGGGTACTTCCGGTTCCATGCACCGTGCGGCGAAATTGCAAAATTTTGCAGCACGGTGCATGGTGTACGAAAATAATCAAATCTTTTCAAAAACAATGCTCGGTGGTTATAAAAGTGACTATTTTTCAATAGATGGATAACAAGCGTACATGGTTATGCCATATTTTATTACTAAACTAATGTTATCGCTTTATTATTTACTCACAATTGAGCCAAGTGTTAATTTACGCACCTATTGTGTTAATAAACATGATTTTAATATTTTATGTGGTTTATTATTCATTTTACTTATTATCCTCATAAAGTTCCATAACTAAGCTATCTACTGATATAAAAAACACTATAACTGCAGTAAAAATTCATTGAGAAACATATTTGTAAAAATCACATTTCGCTGTCGAGATATTCGCCATTTTGTCACTTCACAATCAAACTATTATTTGCGCCGAACACCAAATTACGTAGTATTTATATGAAGAAATAGTGTTTTTTAGTTAAATAATTTATTTTTTTAGTTAACTAGTGCAAAAGACAGGAACAATACATAAAAAAAACAACCTATTTATCAAGTTATTTAAAAAAAAGAACTCGTTTGCTAGACCAGTTTTCATTTATTATTTTTAAGTTCTGAGAATTCTCTAAACTCTATGGAAATGACTGAATGCTAAAGAGAACAACTGAGCGTTCCAATATGTGACACACAAAGTCTATGCTCAATACAAAATAATTTAGTAAAGCATAAACAAAGATCAGTTTACGTCTTGTTCATGGTCCGTCACTACTGTGTATGTGTGGGTGTTAATAGTTCCGGGACTTCCCGCTAGGCTGCGTGCAAACACGAATCAATGGCGATATACAGCTCGTTTATATTTTACAAACAAGCTTTGTATGAATTATCTGAAAAGATGGTGCACATGAGTTTCTCACCAGCTCTTCTCATGAATGCAATACCCATCGGAGCTTGGATTGATTTCAATTTAAACCTTTGAGTTGAATCGAAATCAATCTAAGCTCCGGTAATTCAAATCATCTCAGTGCATTTAGTATTAGGAGTTTTGTTTTATGTTTGTATTTTTGACGTGTTCAAGTGCCTTTTGGGGCCTATGGAAATAAATGATTTGAGTTTGAGTTGAGTTGAGTTTAATGGGGAATACAAACTATCATGTCGTGCAATAGGTAATGTTTATTTTTATTGGATATTTTTTACGAAAAGATTTATTGTATCAAATATGGCAGCATTTATTTACAAAATTATAAAATCCGAAAAAAATAATATTTGTGGGTAAAGAATTTTTGTTTTCTCAAAAAAAAAAAATACCCTCGCATATTTATATATCTAACAATATCTATCTTACAAAATTGAATTACAGACAGACAACGGGATACGTGAAACTAAAAAAAGAAAAGTTATAAATTTGGTACTTCCACAATATAACGAACAGAATAAATAAACATGCTGTAGAATCAAGTGGCGTGCTATTGGAGAGGCCTATGTCCAGCAGTGGACTACGATTGGCTGATGATGATGTAGAACAGTAATGGCGGGAGTTAGTATACACATTCGCTATGATGTCATCTTGCCCTGTGTATGTGTGCGTCTAATTTCGCTCGTCAGGCAAAAAATTAGTGTTTATTTAAATATTTAGCTTTTCTAACACATTTTTGTTGCTATTCTATATTCTATATAAGATTCTCATCGCAATTATATCATTTTATCAATAAAAACATAAGAATAAATGCGTAAAAACCTTCAAATGAGTAAGCCCTTTTCAATAGGTAATAGACTCGGTAACTTTTTGAGTAACACTATTCAAAATTACGCATGATTTATGCCTCAATTCGTATTGATAGTGGTTCCTAAAATAAGTATAATAAGTAAAATATAATAACAAACTACCTTCAAAACCACCTTATCGGCAAAAAATCAATTTTAAGAGGCACTTGACAGATCGCGTTGCGTCATCGTCAACTTTGAAATTGGAACTCGTTTTTTTAACGGCTCTCGAAGCGCACTTGACAAACGAATGTTTTAAAATGTTGTTCGTATAAAGCAAATGCATAACAAACCTTTCTAGACTTCATTATAATAACTTTAATACCCAAAATTAATTAAAATGCAAGTTAACTGCGGTTAACATGGATCCGTGTGTGCCGCACCGACGGGACAAACATGGATCCGTGTTGCCGCATCCCAGAGGTTAACAAAAATAAAACTACAAAATATAGCAATCCATCATATTAAGTTAAACTCCAATCAGAGAGAGTTCCGTCACGTTTGTGTAAATGTCATTTTACTGTTTATAAGGGCTATAATCCATTGGCGTCTGCGACGTCATTTTAATGTTAAATTGGCGTGAATTTTAAACTTAAAATTTAAATCGCATTTTTTTCTCACTAACACTTTATTTTTTGGAGAAATATGATTGTTTTTGACAATAGGAGATACTTCCGAACATCATAAAACAGTTTTTTTTAAATAAGTCATCATTCCTATTGACCAACAATTGATAAATTGATGCTTCAAATTAAACGACAATGTTAAGCGATGATACCCACATAAAGAAAGCAACTTAACAAAATAATTGGTGTTGCGGGTGTAATCGCTTACAATGAGGCGATACGTCTGCTAGTTTACCCACTATTCAATAAAAAAAGGAAAAAAGATCTTACTTTAACAACAGTGTCAGTGGTATAGTGATGTTTAGCGGCATTCGCCCTCATGTCATCTAAGACATCTCGACTAGACGAGTCGGCCAGGACGGTGCTGAGGTAGGATAACTTAACGTTCTCGAGATCTCCGGCCGCGCCGGCCAGGGCTGGGATCAGACGAGACAGGAAGGGTTTGAGACTCTCTCCTGCAGCTGTTACTAGCGCTGATACTGTTTGTAGACTGAAATAAAGGATGTGTAATTAATTAAATTTCGTTTACATTTATATAAACTTTCGAGTATTTATTTTAGAGAATCTCGCATACTTTTAGGCTTTCAGCTAAATGGGGTGAACGCTATGTATTTTTGAAGTGAAACTTCTTTAGAATCGTTGTGATTTCAAACCGTATGCAACGGAAAAAACGACAGGTAAGAGACACAAATACAAAAAGTCGCCTGTAATTAGTGAGCCAGAGCGAGAGAGCAAATGTCGGTCTCATTCTTTTGTCGATTTACTGAAGTTTCACTTCTATCGTGTGTGAATCGCACACACACCTTTTTTTTATTTCTTTTTTTTATAAATTAAGTATTCTGAAAAATATATGATAATAAAGGTTAGCAGCAATGTCTTAGAGAACCACCTAACCTGTTTGTCTGTCTTAAACTTACGGTATTATGATATTTTGAATAGTTTGTAAACTACATAAATAGGAAATTATAATTGGGATAATAAATAATTTGGGATAAATTGACAGTGCCATCACATATATGTTTTTGTCACAGATCACTCCCTACCACCTCCCTTGGGGGTGATCTGTGGTTTTTGTAGATAATATTTACAAAATTAATTACCTTACGCTCCTAACTTCTCTGACTAGATTAATAATACCATTTTCTAGTAATATCGGCAGTATGGCCGACACAATTTCCTTGCCGTTTTTGCCTTGGTTCACGTCTGAAGCTCGTATACATAGCTGAAATAACACAACTATTAAATGTATGCAGCTAATGTAATTATATCTCCTAATTTATATCGTATAACAGATTCTAGAATTAAACTCACTTGTATTTATTACACTATTTTCAGTCAGGATAATAGTAAATAAAAAGTATAATGGACAGTGTAAATTACATATTCTAATACGTTTTTGTTATAAATAAAATTAATTTGATGGATACTACGACTGATTTAAAATGTTAATTATCATGAAGTAAACCCAGAAAACTTACATATAAATTTACGCTAATAAAAAGGCGTAAAATAATAAACTCAAAAAAAAACCTTAAAAATATATAAGTGATCTATTAGTCCATTTAGCTTTCACACTAAAAGCTCTGCAGTAATTTGAAACTAAATGGCATTGTATTAAATACATATATGAAATAAAAACAACTGCCTCGGTGGCGCAGTGGTAGTGAACGCGACTGCTGTGCTTGAGGTCTCGGGTTCAAATTCTGGGTCGGACCAAATGTTTATGTAAATCTACAAATATTTGTTTCGGGGTTTGGGTGTTTTCTATGTATAATATGTATGTATTTACAAAAAAAAAGTATGTAAGTATTTATATCAGTTGTCTAGTACCCATAACACAAGCTCTGCTTAGCTTGGGACTAGATGGCGTTGAGTGTTAGATGTCCGGAATATTTATTTATTTATTAAATATCCGATTTTTTTATTATCACTTACTTTAGATAGTACGTTAGCAGTAGTTGTAGCAGCTTGTCTAGTACCCTCGTGTACGTCGTCCATCACTCGGAACAACTGAGCCCATATCGTCGGCAGCTGGTGTAGGGAGTCATGTAAACTATTCGCACCCCTGTATCAATGAGATAGCATTTTAGACTTTATTACAATTGTTTTGAATTGAATTTACGTTGGACACTCTATAATAAAAAATCGTATAAACATTACCTTAATAAATCAGCGAGTCCGTTACAACACGACATGCGCACGCGCCATTGACTTGAAGTGAGATTTGCTACGAGGTCGTCGAGGATTTCTTTGTGATATTTATGTACCTAAGAAAAAACACACTTAAATTTACTGCCCACCTAGAAAGATGTTGTTATAACTAAGGGGCCATTCATCAATTACGTCACACGAATTTTATTATTTTTTGACCCCTCTCAACCGGCCTTGTCACCGCTAGTCATATTTTTTTTTTTTTTTTTTATTGAATAATTGGCAAACGAGCAGACGTATCACCTGATGGTAAGCGATTACCGCCGCCCATGGACACTCGCAACACCAAAGGCGTCACAAGTGCGTTGCCGACCTTTGGGGGATGGGAAAAGGGATGGGGGGAGGGGTTGGGGTATGGGCCTCCGGTATCCTCACTCACTCGGTGAAACACAGCGCAAACGCTATTTCACACCGGTTTTCTGCGAGGCCGTGGTATCACTCCGGTCGAGCCGACCCATTCATGCCGAAGCATAGCTCTCCCACGGACACAACTCAAATTAATGAGACTTCCCCCTCCCTAGTGTGTGTGCGTGTGCGTGTGCGTGTGCGTGTGTGTGTGTGTGTGTAGACTGCTACACACACACGCATATGTAACGTCGCATATTTTTCAAATAACTCATTAAAAGTGTGTTGATCCATTCCCAAAACAAAACAGAAAATCATCAGAATCAAGAATAAAAAAAAAAAAAAAAAAAAAAAAATGTTTTATTGATTCTAAAATTTACAAGGTAAGTTTTAATAGTATGACATCGTTAACATAACTATATTAATGTAGGTACTAGAACTGATTCCCAAACTAGGCCCAAGCCTGTATCTTGGGAAACAGTGATTAGTTGCGCTTAGGATGACAAAATACTCGCAGTTTGTTTACAATTTTGCTGTTATTTGTAAGTGTTTGTGTATGGGGGGCGAGAGGGTGATGTTTGAGTTTATGTGGGTGTGGTTTAGAGCGTAGTGTATGAAGTCGTGGGTGTGTGTATGTGTGCGTGTGTGTGTATGTGTATGTTTTTGTGTATGTATGTGAGTATTGATATCAAAATGCTATGAATTTATGGTATGTAAGTGAGGAGATCTTCCGTCTGATTGTAATAAAGCTCCTGTAACCAGTTTAAAACTTTTACTCGTGCTTGACTTCGACTTAGTCTGGCTATATTTATTTTTTTATTTAAGTCATTGTACAATTTTACACTCACACTACGCGTCTGTCTTCTTGCGAAAGAAGTTCTGCGCGTTATTCGAGGACAGACCGATGAGGAGCCACGCTTTTTAGGGTGTGGGAGGGGCACATCTCGATGCTTTCGAATAATGGCTTTCAGGATGAATAATTTTCGGACTGAGAGAACTTTGCAGTCAGTATAGAGTTTAACTGTGGAATATCTGTAATGTTTTCTCAACATTACTTTTAGCAATGCTCTCTGTGCTCTCTCTAGTTTTATGAGATACGTCTTAGCCGCTCCACCCCACACAGTGATACAGTATTGTATCACGGACTGGCATAGGGCCAAATAAACTAAGGTCAATTTGTCTCGCGGTAATACATCACGAAGGGACTTAAAGACGTATATTAATCGTCTTGTTCTGGATGTAACTAGGTCAATGTGCTTTTTCCAGTTAAGTCTCCTGTCTATCAACACACCCAGGTATTTTGCATGTGTAACCGGTGTAATTTCAAGACAGGAGCACCCATTTCCGATTGTGCATGTGTGAGCTTTGATGGAGAAATGACGATTAGGATCTGTCGCATTGCTCAAGGAAAATGCCACATAGCTCGTCTTAGGTATGTTGAGTGTCAAAAGATTCCTGCTCAGCCAATCCATGACCACTGACAGAGAGTGTTCAGCACGCTCCTTTACAGTTTGCCAGTTTGGACCCCAGACAAAGATGGCAGTGTCGTCCGCGTATGTGAAGATTTTAGTGTAAGGCAATCGCAATGTGCAGAGATCATTTACATATAGCAAGAAGAGCGTAGGACCCAAAACACTTCCCTGCGGCACGCCATAGCTTACTGTTGCCTCATCACTAACATGCGTTTCAATTTTCACTCGTTGACTCCTGTTGGTGAGGTAATCTTCGAATATATTGTGTGATAAACCTCGAACGCCCAATCTTTCAAGCTTATCAAGAAGTACAGAGACAGGAACCGTGTCAAATGCCTTCGAGAGATCCAAGAACAAGCACAGACCTCTATTTTTAGCATCTATAGCGTCCACAACTGCACCGGTGAGGTCCGAGACTGCATCTTCAGTTGATATTCCTGGGCGAAAGCCATACTGATTCGGTGCAAGTATTTTTTTCTGCTCCATAAAAGATCTCAGTGCTCGGTTAAGTACTTTTTCCAAGATCTTAGACAGTGCTGAAAGCACCGATATTGGTCGATAGTTATTCAAACTATCCCTGTCCCCACCCTTATATATAGGGTGTACAATCGACTTTTTAAAAACATCTGGAAAGACACCAGCTTTTATTGCGAGATTGCAAACGTGCGTTATTATTGGAGCTAGAATGGGACTATTTCGTCGTAACACCTGAGACGAAATATTGTCCCAGCCCGTGGAACAGTCAGGACGAAGCTGCAGGATGATTGTTTCAATTTCGGCAATACTTACTTCCAAGAGGGCCATTGAGTTAAGAGGGCAATTTGAGTCAAGTGCTGACAAGGAAGAACCATTCACAGTTAAACTGGTTGATTGTCGAATTTTTTCTGCTAAGTTTTTACCTATGTCCCGGAAGTAGATGTTGACATTATTTACGGATGTCTCGGGTTTATCAGTTATCTTCAACAACTCTTTAGGAGATATCTTTGTTTTCTGGGTCAAGGTTATGTCTCTGATAGCTTTCCATAAGGCTTTTGGTTCGTTACAGGCATTGTCGATTTGAGTTTTGTTATATGCTAACTTCAATTTACGAAGAAGGTTATTACAGAAGTTTCGATAACGCGTATATGTGAGTTTAAGAATCATGTTATTAGGTGATTTTTTTGATTTAGAGTGCAGTCTATCGCGGTTTCTGATGCATTTAATTAAACCAGGTGTTATCCACGGCTTTATGACCTTATTTCTCCTAGAGACATTTGAGGTTCTAGTGTGTCTATGTATTGTGCTGGAGAGTAGGGTGACGAGCATATTGGAAGCTTTGTTGGCATCGAATTCCGATAATATGTTTGCATAGTCAGTAGCTTCGAGATCCCTTTTAACGTTTTCAAAAGATGTACGAGATCTGAAAATGTAGTGCTGGGAGGGGGATTTGATTATGTCTATGCACATGGCAATAGGTTTATGGTCGGTGATATAAGATTCCAAAATCAATGTACTAGTTGGAAAATCTGATTTTACAAAAAAAATGGTCCAGGCATGAGTTTTCTCTTGTTGGTTTTGAGTGTGTATGGAAAAGACCATGGGAAGCATTAAAAGTCAGGTACTCCTCACATAGAGGGTCTGTGGATGTTGGGCTTATATCAATGTTCAGGTCCCCTGCCAGTACTATGTTACGTGTATTTACTGTGTTATATACATCATCAAGGCTGCTAATAAAATTATAAAAATTTTCTTTCCCTGAGAAGGACGGTGAGCGGTATATGGCTACCACACTCAGACCATTTTCTATTTTACAAATTAGGCAATTACCTCCCATAAAAATTGGTTCGTAGATTTTAAAAGACAGTCGTACATTTGCATAAATTACTATGCCGTCGTTCTGGTTATGATTTATTTTAGTGTAATGCGGTGTATATCCGACCAAATGGGGTAAGCCAATAACTTTTTGGAGCCAGCATTCGGTGAGTATTAGTATGTCTATATCTATACTTAAGGTGGATAGCCTATACTTAAGATAGATAGAATCCGTTAAATATTAAGGTGGTTCAAAGTAATTCGCTCTTTGAGTCACTGCTTTATCGTGTAGAAGGCTTTTCAGGTTTGGAAATGTGAAGTCACGAAGTTTAGGACCCCTCCCACCCCTTGTCACACAACGTCACACTTCGTCGATCCCCTCCCCTCCCTTAACGTATGACGTAGTTTATGGATGGCTCCTAACCAGTGTTCAATGTTATACTTTAAGTAACTGCTGTGTTACCCGCTGTTAAACAGACGCGAGTAACAACTCTTTAGCCACAAACTTCGGCTTCGCCTTAAACTAATAGTCTTACGGTAGCTTGTGTATTAGGCACTATGGCATGCCAGATGCTCTGCATGGAGTTTTGTATGCGCGGCGTGGGGTCGAACCTGTAGCGATACAGACGCGGAACTATCTTGGGCAGGTGCTCGGACAACTGAGCTCCAGCTTGTAACGCTATGGAGTGGAAACCGAAGGCAGCACCTATAGAATGTAATACACGAAAATGAGTTTTATTCTTAAAGATATTTGGTTGCTTATAAGATTTAGTTCATCAACAGCTTTTAATGGTCTACTGCTCGACTTATGACTTGCCTTTAAAACAAGATTTTGGCCTATGTACAGTTCGTTTCAAGTTTTCCTATTTTTGCACTGATATTGTTCTACTTAGTTTTTTCCCTAGGTCGTCTATTACGACATCAATAGGATAAATAAGGGTGGTGACACTCTGTATTCTGAATACGTCACAACACGAACAGATATTTTTTAATAAATATTTCGGACATCTTACACACAACGCCATCTAGTCCCAAACTAAGCAGAGGTTGTGTTATGGGTACTAGACAACTGATATAAATACATATATACTTTTTTATGTAAAATACATACATATCATACATAGAAAACACTCAAACTCCAAAAAAAATATTTGTAGATCATATAAACATTTGGTCTCAAGAACAGCAGTTGCATATGCTACCACTGCGCCACAGAGGCAGTCGAGGCAGAGATGAGATTTAATTAATCTTCGAATATATCAGATTTGCAGTACCAAAGTATTCAGTTCCTGTTTTCACATAGATGTTTTTAATACTAAATTTCGTAACATACGTTAATAATCTTTAATTGAGTTTCTTGTTTGATAGTTCGAAAGGTACTTTTATTTTTGAATTTAGTGCATCTTGTTTTAACTGACCTTTCTTTGAATTCCACATGGAGTTGTGATGTGCGAGATGCATGAACTTGTACAACAAATCTGGTTGATTGAGATCGGACGCGAGCGAACATAACTCCTTGTATGTTGAAAGATTGCCACTGAAAAAAAAAGTTATTTTGCTTCACTATGCTAATAATGGTCGCTAGAATTCAAGGCAATTGTAATACATTGAGGATATAATCGCCTTCGCTATAGCTATTTAACCGCATGAGACACGTACTTCAGTAACCCTCTAAATAAACCCACACAAATAAATAAATAAATATTTCGGAGATTTAACACAAAACGCCATCTAGTCCCATACTAAGCAGAGCTTTTGTTATGGGTAGGTACTAGACAACTGATGTAAGTACTCTTTTTTTTTGTAAATACAGTTTTTAAAAAACTCCGACACAAATATTTGCAAATCATACAAGCATTTGGTCTGACCCGGGAATCGTACCCGAGACCTCAAGTACAGCAGTCGCATACGCTACCACTACACCACCGAGGCAACGGTACCCTAAATATTGGTTTATTTCGGTGAGTTCAGATTTTGTGAACATACAACACACAGAAATACACATGCGACACTGATTCAGGGAAGAAAATAGAGAACCAATATTACATTTCGAATAACATGATATTGCAGGGAAGAAATTTATGCGCATGGGTTTTCCTATATGTCACTTATATTTAAAAAGATTAGAATAACATTGTCCATAGATATTCCAATAAAAAATCGCATAATAAAATACACATAGGTGTATTACTATTATTATAGATATACTAGCTGACCGTGATGTCCTATCTTAAAAACGGCACGCCACCAAAACACATTAAAATAACGTAATACGAGTATTTAAAAGAATAACATAATTCAAAAATTCTATATGTGTTCCATGAGCTGTTCATCCGATTCATGACCCGACAACCCAGGACAGACTGTCCTGGCGCCGAGGGATAAGGAGGGCCGACCCCACCTAACGGAAGGGGCAAAGGAAAAGAAGAAGAAGAGCTGTTCATCCGATGATAATACAGCAATGATACAGCAAAACTAGTGTCTTTACTGAATTGTGTCGCAAAACATTAACTTACCCAGTAGGCGCCTTCCCCAGTTGCCCTTCTTCGAAAATCTTGGTATCCTCAGTGACTTGTGTTACTGAACGCTTGCCACTTGTTAGCTGTTCTATAATCTGTGCAACTAGCTCTTGTTTCTGGCTCTCCTCCGAGTTCTGGTACACCAAGCTTAGACCTTTGCTAGCCACATCTTGTACTATATCTGTATTTGAAATATTTCTATTTAAAAAGCTGTATGGTGGAAAGCAAAATGCAGTGAAACCAACAAACAATTTATACTTAATGTTTAAAAAAACGAAATAACAATATTTAAAATTAATGAATCCGAATTGAAAACATTATTCTTTTTTTTTTCTTTTTTTTTATTGAATGGTGGGCAAACGAGCAGACGTATCACCTGATGGTAAGCGATTACCGCCGCCCATGGACATCCGCAACACCAAAGGCGTCACAAGTGCGTCGCCGACCTTTGTGGGATGGGAAAGGGGATGGGGGGCGGGGTTGGGGTATGGGCCTCCGGTATCCTCACTCATTCGGTGAAACACAACGCAAACACTATTTCACACCGGTTTTCTGTGAGGCCGTGGTATCACTCCGGCCGACCCATTCATGCCGAAGCATAGCTCTCCCACGGTTTTGAAGTAGGTTCATTACTAATGGCACTCAGTGAGAACACAGTGGCGTAGACATTACCAGTTATGTTTTAGCTATATATGTTATGTATTCTAAAAAGTGCCGAATATAATTATTTAGTATTCATAAAAATATTTCTTTATTCCTCAGTAGCTCACTAATGATATTTCTCAAGTGAGAGAAGAATAAAGTTATCTTAAAACTTAACTAGAGTGAACACTTACCGCTATTTTCAGACAGTAAGTCCATAAAAACATTCTGCAATTCCTGTAACTTCTTCTTGATGGGTTGTCGTTCCGGACAATTCTTTACCAATGCTAAAAACCAAATGCTTGTGGCCTGCACAAAATTAAAACCAAATTAGTTGCTTCGTTATAATACAATTGTGATGATGTGATGACTTCGTGGGACACCTGAGCACCCGCCACTTGCGGGAACTCGCGCAATTCGGGACAGGTATGGCCTGCCACGAGATCTCGTCTCCGTGGCAACCCCTCTCTAACCATCCCCAACATCCGACGGGCTCACCTTAGGGTCTACACCCCTAGGAGCTCGACCTCGCTAAGCACAGGTCACCACACTGGATAAGACTCAGCCGTTACTAGCAGGTCGAGTCAATTAGTTACGCCGCTCCCACCGGACCAACACCCCGGGATTGCCAACGGGCTCACGGGTCCTACCCAGTGACTCACCTGTAGTTGCAGGCGGCGTGGAAAATCACTGTTACAGGCCGAAAACCTGGCAAAGTTACCCCAAGACCCCAAGGGGTCTACGAGAAAAACCTCCCTCGAATGAGGTGTTGGACTTAGCACATAATTTACGAGCATTAAGACTCGTACGTTTTCAAAATCGATATTCTTAAGATGTGTTAAATAAATACCTGTCTGGAGTGTGGATGTGGATGTCTAGATAATGTGAACAGCTGCTGCAAGAGCCACTCCAGTATCTCGTCATTCTGTTTCAATGCTTCAGGATCTTTGACCTTGTCTGCACCCTGCACGTAACAAACAAACGATAAATATTTTCGGACATCTAACACACAACGTAATTTAATCCCAAACTAAGCAGAGCTTGTGTTATGGGTACTAGACAACTGATATAAATACATATATCCATAGAAAACACCCAAACTCCGAAACAAATATTTGTAGGTCATACAAAGATTTGGTCCGACCCGGGAATCAACCCCAGACACCTTAAGCCCAGCACTCACATACGCTACCACTGCGCCAATGAGATAGTCAAAGATACAATATTTACACTGGAACATAAATTATGCATGATGTGTAAACTAATAAGTACCTCTTTTGGTAATTCCGTCCAAAAATCTCTGTTTTCATTGGAGTTAACGCCTTCAACGCACAACACCAAAGACTCGCCTATTTGTAGATGTATTTCAAACTCCTTGGTCTTAAAAAAAAGAAAAATACACATATGTAAGAAATATATATTATATTCAAAGTTGTTCTAAAGTGAAAAACTGTGTTCAATGATATATTACTTAATAAGACTTTTCCTAAGAATAAATCCCTTCAGATACCACCCAACGAACGACTTGTGTTTCGGCGCACTCGAATCCTATCTATTTCGGAGATTGGGACACTAACAGACTTGTAATGGGCACACTAGCAGACTGGTCTTTTCTTGGTGGTTCTTTAGTTTGCCCATCATACCATAAAAATAACTTTTAAACTTTTAAGATTAGCACAATTTTTAAACTTTTGAACTATAATGTGCTATAAAATTATTAAATTTAAAAAACTTCCTGTCTACATCGTTTTTTATTTAAATAATAGAATATAACTTACATCTTTAGCCATTCGCAGGAACGCTTTAATGATTTCTTTAGAGAACTGAAGCTGTTCACCGCAGCACATGAGTGCTATCGATAAAAGCGCCCTCTCTCGCACTTTCGACGGCAACTTCGGATTGCCCACTACCTTAAACAGATCTTGTACGATGATGTACTTCGTGACTTGACTATCTTCAGTCCATGTATGATTGATATTAAGATCGAAGGGGTCCTCGGAAGTTAATAATTTCTTTTGGTCCTCAGTCGCATCAAGTAAAGGTAGTCCGTTGGATCGAACCAACAACGCGAGAGCGGTCACAGCGGTGCTGATCATCATTGAGTCTGAATTTTCTAGAAAGTTTGCTGAAAACGAATCCAGATTATAGGCATGGTACTTCTAAAAGTAAATATTCTAGCTTTATCTGTGTGAAGGCATCTATAAATGGAACTACTAGGACCAGTTTCATATAGTTTTTTTTTTTATTGAATAGTGGGCAAACGATCAGACGCATCACCTGATGGTAAGCGATTACCGCCGCCCATGGACACCCGCAACACCAAAAGCGTCACAAGTGCGTTGCCGACCTTTGAAGGATGGGGAGAGGGAATGGGGGGAGGGGTTGGGGTATGGGCCTCCGGTATCCTCACTCACTCGGTGAAACACAGCGCAAGCGCTATTTCACACCGGTTTTCTGCGAGGCCGTGGTATCACTCCGGTCGAGCCGGCCCATTCATGCCGAAGTGTGGCTCTTCCGCGGAGGAGAGTTAACAGATGATAATAATAATAATAGTTTATTTATTCTTTTCACAAGCACTAATACATGCAATATAAATTTTTCTCACAATACAAAACAGGACAATACAAATACTCGTATATAGGATACATTTATGTGTATTTGACATTATGTATCACTATATAAGACTTGTGATAACTTCATAATAGTCCATGAGTAAGTTTACCAATAAGTGGTAACACTGGCCCTAACTTCCCCTAACATACTATCTTAAATAAAACAAAATATTTTATTAAATAAAATGGTCTTATTATATAAACAATATCATTAGTTCGTACGTTGATTCATATTATTTACTTGAAATTTAAAGCGATGATTGTCTTGTCGTACTTTCCAAATATTTCAATACTATTCTAAGTACACTTGGTTATACAAGGACAGATGACTATTATCTATAATAATATTATAAAGCTGAAGAGTTTGTTTATTTGAAACGCTAATATCAGGAACCGCTAGTCCGATTTCAAAAATGATTTCAGTGTTGGATAGTCCATTTATCGAAGAAGGCTATAGGCTATATATCATCACGCTAATACTAATAGGAGCGGAGCACTAACGAATAATGTTTCAAAAACGGGGGAAAATTTTCACGCTACGGGCAATAGAAGACGCAAACGAGGTTGCGTAGGTCAGCTAGTAAAGTATATCACAGAAATTACTTACCTATCGCAGCTGCAACTATTTTGTAACTTGGCCAATTCTTAACATCGAATTGTCCACCACCGAACATGCCTCGTTTAGCGTATGTAAGACATCTTTCACAAACGTTAGACAGCGCTGCTAATATTCCACACCGACTCTCCAAATTCCTTAGTTCATGCTGTTTCTGGTAAAGTTCTTTGACGGCCATTATTTCATTTTCTATCGTATTTCTGTCGCTGGTCGTAACAAAAATGATAGCGTAAATCGTTCCGGCTACATCTCGCACGTCTTCTTTTGTACTGGTCATGTATAAATTCTTCAAGAAAGGTAATAAACTAGTGTATTTGGGGGCCATTTTTTGAGGGTTGCAGCCCACGATATCCAAGAAGCACGTTAAAGGCATTAGATCTGAAAATATATAATAATAATATTTCGGACATCATTCTTCAATAGCAAAATTAATATAAATAACATAAATAAATCAATGTTCGGGACATCTAACACACAACGCCATCTAGTCCAAGGAATAACAAACATACTCACAAACTTTCGCGTTTATAATATTCACTGCGGGATAGAATTCAACGTAATTTTAACAAATACCTGGATTGGAGTTCAACAATGTTGTGATCAAATTGAGATACTGCTCCAGTACAGTAGTTCCCACGAGGTGCTTTCGACAATATTCAGCAAGTAGCGGTGACGTCGGATTTGGGTGATTCGAACAATCTTGAAGATTCGCATCCCGATTCAAACACATTCGCATATACCGTAAGATCTGTAAGGAAAACATGAATATTTAATTATTATTAATTGCTAACTAGATAAAAAATATACTTATTATTATATTTATTTTTTTTTAAAAAAGACAACTCCCGCATTAGGAATATACATCCTGTGTCGCGGGGGACTTTACAAACATACATGTAACGGACACAAAGAACACCCAGACTCAGGACAACATTTTGTGGATCACACAAAGTGATGTCCCACGTGGGATTTGAACCCACGGCACTTGGCGCAGTAGCAAGCGGCGTAGTGACCGCTTAAACCACTAGGCCAACCGTGAAGTCAGTATATAAACTGACAATGTGTAAGACTAGCGTTCCAATTAAATGATTTACCTCCTGATATGTCACCGGATGAAACTGCAACACGTTGTTGCCAATCACAAACCGATGCTTAGCATTCGAGCCCTTCTTCCTCTTCTGCATTTGGTCCCAAACGTAATTCACTACATCACGAAACTTTGGCACTATTAACTCATCACTCTTTTGGTCCTTGTCTCTCTTGGATGAATCCTCATCTATGTTCACTGTTGTTGCCTCTTTCTTGGACACATTGTTCACTGTATCTTCTATTTCGCTCAGACGTGATGTGCCGTAAAGGCATTTTAAAGCTTCAGTGGAGATTTCATCTTGGCTGAAATACGTGAATATAAGTAGAAATATAAAATTTTATATGGTACTAGCTTTCACCAGCAGCTTCGCTCGCTTTAATAAAAGGTCCTATCCTATGTTACTTCTAATACCTCCAATAATATGTGTACAAAGCTTCATGATGATCGGTTAAGTACCTGGTTTTCGCGGGAAAGCGTAACAAACAAACTTACATTCACATTTATAATATAAGGAATGAAGGAAGGATAAGGGAAGCAAATGAGCAGACAGGCCATCTGATGGTTAGTGACCACCGCTGCCCCCGGAAAGCCACAAGTGCGTTAGTTTTTTTACATGTATGAATCAGCTGCCAATTTATTTTATTCTGCTAGATAAAAAGCACGAGTTATGCCATGCGGCCTAGTGAGATCCTTTTTAACGCCCCGCTTAAAGAACTTGGGATTATGGAAGGATGAAAACTCGTGCGCTGGTAGTGATTTCGAGGTAGTGACTGCTCGATACAAGAAGGAAGACTCGAAGCGCGTTTAGTTCGAGAGTGTTGTTGAGGAACACCCTCGAACTAAACGCGGTAACGAGGAACCATCACGAGTATGGTGTGATAGTTCATACCATACATGTGTATGAAGTGGCGGTAATCACTTACCATCAGGTGATACGTATGTATCACCTGATGGTAAGTGATTACCGCCGCCCATGGATACCCGCAACATCAGAGGCGTAACAAGTGCGTTGCCGGCCTTTGGGGGACGAGGAGGGGGGAAGGGGGGGTTAGGGTATGGGCCTCTGGTATCGTCACTAACTCGATAAGATACAGCCCAAGCGCTATTTCACACCGGTTTTCTGTGAGGCCGTGGTATCTCTCCGGTCGAGCCGGCTCATTCATGCCGAAGCGTCGCTCTCCCACGGTAGAAAATAACAATATAGTTTTCTTACGGTCATATAAAAGGAGATACTAATATATATACATGTTACAACTTGTTAAATATAGTGAGATATTGCCAAAAAAAAGTAGGTGTTACCTATCTCCACTGGCGAGCAGTAACAGGTAGCGAGACGGCACATAATCTTGCGGAAACACAGCTGCCGAGTAACGCATGGCGATGTAACGTATCATCGATTCACTGCTTTGCATGTAACTGTACAAATAAAATAAGAAATTAATATTTTCTGTCATATTAGTCCCTTACTGCATTTTTTCCAGCATGAATGTAATTATTTTTTTTAAAGACGGCTGTCATACTTACTAGGAATAAATCCTGTATATCGAGGTATCGAGAGATCTTCAGCGTAATCAAGGAAACAAACAAATTCCCTTGCATATTTTAATATTACATATGTTTTTTAAATGTTTTCGCTGCCAAAATGTCTCTGCTCTGCCTGATGGAAAGCACAAGCAGAATCCAGGACTGGTGGTCACCATCCTCAATGCTAATAAGGACAATGCAGTGGTGACCCACACTATGGCGATCTAATGAGATACTTTTTCACGCTCCGCTTAAAGGACCCGGGTTCAAAGTGGGAGGGAAACCCGTGATAGCATTAAAGAAGGAAAAAAGCCGGTGAACATTTCTCTATGCAAATATATGTAAAGAAAAAATATAATTTTCTTTAATTTTAACTTTCCAGCGCATCAAACGTCATTGAATGCACAGTGAATTGACATATGACGTTGTGAGCTATGAAAAAGATAATCTTTAAGTATCTCGTGATTGTTAAGAGAAAACAATAAATTATAATATTAATTCCATTGTTAAAGTATCCTAATTGTGATTAGGAACATTATTACACATTAGGACATTGTTAATAATAACATTAAATGTCGTTTCTTTTTTTACAGGTATGTAAGTTTTTTACAGGTATGTAAGTTTTTTACAGGTATGTAAGTTTTTGGAACGAAGTTCCTTATCGCGCGTTGTGAAAGGGGGCTAGACGGCAAAAAATCATACGAAAAAGTTGTCACGACACTTTTTGTTGTCACGACACTTTTTGCTATTTTAAATTATATTTGTTATTAGTTTATTTTTCATTGCTTGATTCACTATTTTTGTTATGGGAACGAAGTCTTAATATTTTTTTATTAAGAAAATATTGTTATGTTATTATTTTTTAAAGAATTGGTGAAAAACATTTTTCAATTTTATATACAGCGCCATCTTTTGAATAGAAACTGAACTTACATTTACGTGTTATAGTTGTCGTTGCCAGTAGTTTAATATTAATAATATAGATGTCGCTGTAAATTAATGATTTTTAAAATTATGTATATCAAATATAAATACAAAATATATCAATAAATAAGTTTAGCAGTGAACTGCGATAGGCTGGTAACGACACTTTTTGCTACAGTAAGCTATTGTAAGCCGTGCGGCGTGCGCATGTTTCTCTGTCTGTCTGTCTGTCTGTCTGTCTGTCTCTCTCTCTGTCTCTCTCTCTCTGCGTGTAATTCCAAAGTACGCACACGGAAAAAACGAGAACTTCGTTCCATCCGGGTGTCCCTTGACACCTCTCAAGGTTTTTTTACAGGTATGTAAGTTTTTTACAGGTATGTAAGTATTTTACAGGTATGTAAGTTTTTTACAGGTATGTAAGTTTTTTACAGGTATGTAAGTTTTTTACAGGTATGTAAGTTTTTGCAGGTATGTAAGTTTTTTACAGGTATGTAAGTTTTTTACAGGTATGTAAGTTTTTTACAGGTATGTAAGTTTTTCTAACGTACTAAGTAAATACACACTTTTATTTCATGTATTATAAAACAATAAATGTTTTTTTACAGAGAAACTCAATTTTGTTTGACCGACTGTCTCGTCCTAATCCCGAAAATATTTAAAAAATTATCTTTGATGAATAACTTGTCCGTTTGGTGACAGAATAAGAACACAGAGTTACACCATGCCTATTGATACCATCGATGTAGTAAAAGGCGACTAAGGGAGCGAAGTAAGCAGGACATTACTGAATTAAAATTAAAAAAAGGAAAACTTGAAATTAACCCTTTTTTTACTTGTGGAAATCCCCTCGGGCCCTCACCCCGACGGGTTTTTTTTTTCAGACCTCCAACATAATCGGAGTCCTTTTCTATTCAATTCTCTTTGTCTTTTGTCTTCTTTAATTCCTCTCGCACTTGTATTCTTCATACTATATCTTTCTTTTACTCATTTAGTCTTTCATTCATAGTGCTACCCCGACGGGTTTGCGACGAGGCGGTGTGTCGGAATCGGACCGACTAAAACCACACGGTGTGCCACTCTGTGCCTGAGAAAGGAGGGGTCCGGTAACTGCTGTTATTAACGCAAACCGGACCCAACTTGAAATTAATCCTACACCAACCCATCCGTCCAGGGTGGTATAGCAAGCCCAAAACCTCTTTTCAAAGGAGAGGCTTATAATGCTTTTTTATTGAATCAGGGCAAACGAGCAGACGTAGCGCCTGATGGTAAGCAGAGGCGTCACAAGTGGGTTGATGTTGATAAGTTCTTCAAAGCAGGCAACTGAGGCACTCACTGTTAACAATACTTACTGATCTAACAATGCAAATAATGCCAAAGCTTGAGGCTCATCAAACGAACTCTTTCCTTCATCTGCTTTTGATGTTCCAGGCTCCTTAGAAGCAGCTGCTTCGGTTTTTTCTGCAATAAATGATATTGCAATATTATGCAATATACTCGTATGATAGATTTTTACTTATTTTCTCTCCATAAGAACCTTCCTTCAGTCTTAATGACATTTAAAAAAAAAACAAATTGGTCGAGCGGTTCTTGAGTTTTGCACACTTTTGACGCTTCATTTTTATTTGCATATATATAGATAAATAAAAAAAAAATATTCCGGACATCTAACACACAACGTCATCTAGTCCCAAACTAAGCAGAGCTTGGGTTATGGGTACTAAACAACTGATATAAATACTTATATACTTTTTTTGTAAATATATACATATTATACATAGAAAACACCCAAACTCCGAAACAAATATTTGCAGATCATACAAACATTTGGTCCGACCCGGGAATCGAACCCGAGACCTCAAGCTTAGCAGTCGCATACGTTACCACTACGCCACCGAGGCAGTCATGCCTAAATAAATTATACCCAGACACAGAACAAATGATCGTGTCCATCACAGAAAATTTATCTTTGATGAGAATACTAAATCTACAGGCCTGAAAACTTTTACATAGATAATCAATTTTAATAAAACTATTTCAAAATCATAAGAAAATTACATAAATATGCTACCTTCGGTATTAATCTTGTAAGCAGCAGACATCTCCAACAGGGCGTCCCTAAGAGCTGTCTTCATCTCAGGAGTGGCTTCAGGAATCTTTTTCACGAGTTCTTCCAATAGAGCAAATTGGTTGTTTATACTATTTGGACACTTCATTGCCAAACGACCTTTAGAAATAAAGAAACGTATTAAAAAATAATATAAAATGGCGTGCTTAAGACTTCACTAGTTATTACTTTTTAACTTCACAATAATACTAAAAGTAAAACTAATTATTTTAAAGTTCAGCTTCAATTCAGTGTCAATACCAGGTCGTAAGAAAGTAGATAGCTTTATAACTCAGCAAATCTGGTATTGTAAAAAACTATACTTATTCATCGTACGTAAAGATAGTGAGTAAATTAAAAGTTTAAAAATAGTCATTTAATTTCATATTTATACATAAAACTTTTTTTTTTTTTTTTTATTGAATAGTGGGCAAACGAGCAGACGTATCACCTGATGGTAAGCGATTACCGCCGCCCATGGACACCCGCAACACCAAAGGCGTCACAAGTGCGTTGCCGACCTTTGGGGGGATGGGAAAGGGGATGGGGGGAGGGTTTGGGGTATGGGCCTCCGGTATCCTCACTCACTCGCTTTTGAAGCGCAAGCGCTATTTCACACCGGTTTTTTGTGAGGCCGTGGTATCACAGCTGGGAAGTAATTAAAATTTAAAAATAGTTTGTATACGTAGACATAGTAAGTTAACAACGTACGTATCCGTAAAGATAGTGAGTAAAGTACGTACGTATGCGTTAATAATAATAAGTAAATATTATAAATTTGAAATGTTTGACAGTTTGAAATAGTGCTTGCACTGTGTTTCACCGAGTGAGTGAGGGAGGGAGAGAAGTATAGAAGGCCCATTTTTTTCTTTTTACGTTTGGAAACCCCGTCAGGCCGTCACCCCGCCGGGGTTTGCGGCGGGGCGGTGTGTCAGAATCGAACCGACTAGAACCACACAGTGTGCCACTCTGCGCCTGAGAAGGGAGGGGCCCTATTAACACGACCGGACCCAGGGTATCGAAGGCCCATACACCAACCTCTCCTCATCCCCAAAGGCCGGCAACGAACTTATGACGCCTCTGGTGTTGCGAGTTTCCATGGGTGGTGGTAATCGCTTACCATCAGGTGATGCGTCTGCTTGTTTGCCTTCTATTCCATAATAAAAAATATACTTACATATACGTAAAGATAGTTAGAAAACTAAATAAAAGCCATAGTTTATACAATTCAAGCAATGATGTTTTGATATCATAACATATTAGGTATTCATCAGTCTACTTCTGTTTCTTTCTTTTTTAATAAATACAACTCCCGCATTAGGAATATACATCCTGTGTCGCGGGGGACTTTACAAACATACATATAACGGACACAAAGAACACCCAGACTCAAAACATTTTGTGGATCACACAAAGTGATGTTCCACGTGGGATTTGAACCCACGGCACTTGGCGCATTAGCAAGCGGCGTAGTGACCGCTTAAACCACTAGGCCAACCGTGCAGTCAAGTTGTGTCAGTCAAATCAAATTGTGAGGGTCGCTTCTTTTATGATTGTATATGCTTTCGGTTCTTACAATAATTTTAATAAATTAACATGCTTGTGTATATACGAGTATTTATGCATAAAAAATACGCACCTAGGCACGAATAGGCTTTAGCGTGCTGCTCCACATGCTCTTCAGACCTTATGAGTTTCAGTAATCCTTGTAGGAACACTGTCGCCACCATTTTCAGTTGGCTTTGATCACCGCTGCAAGCAGTAATGTGTTCTTAGTCGGCAAAGTGACAAAAGTGCTGTACTAAACTACTTCTTTAATGTAGTACACATTTTTTTATGTATAGTAGTAATATTTATAGTATAGACACCATTATGGTTGGTCTTTCAAAGGTTTTAGGGTTTACTTAAATATTTAGTTAGCTGTAAGCTTTATAAAAGTTCTACTAAAGGATAAAAAAAAACATGAAAAAAAAAATCTTACCCGTTGATCACATTAAGGAGAAACACCAATGCTTGATTTCGTAAACGTGAATTTGTGTTTGGATCAAACAGAGATGAAAAAACCACCTGAAATAATAATAATACATAATTCGGACATCTGATACAGAACGCCATCTATTTTCAAACTAGCAGAGCTTATACTACTGAAGTTAGATTGACGGATAGAAAAAAATATTCTTTTTTGTAGATACAATACAATAACAATAGGAAAACACTGAGATTGCCGACAGAAATATATTCAAAAATACAAATTTTTCGTGGGACCCGGGAATAGAACCCGAGACCTCAGCAGTCAGCGCATTAGTCACATATTACCTCTACAACACCGAGATAGTCAAATGTAGGCATGGTGTGAATTACTAAGAAGTAATAGCCACGAATGAGAAGCTTCCTGTAAGCTACCATCAAGAAGTGTAAGGTCGTCTACCTTAGTCATATTTTCCGCCACCCTCAGTACCGCTAGACCCGTTTAATGATGAGAGGGAAATATCCGGCAAACGACACGTCGGAAGGCGAAGAAATCTTGGCTCAGAAACATAAGAGAATGGACAAAGATAGCCAGCGTAGAAAATCTGTTTCGTCTGGTAAAGGATAGAGAAGAGTATGTAGAACTGACGGCCCACCTCCATTAGTAGTTCTCCGTGGGAGAGCCACGCTTCGGCATGAATGGGCCGGCTCGACCGGAGTGTTACCACGGCCTCACAGAAAACCGGTGTGAAATAGCGCTTGCGCTGTGTTTCACCGAGTGAGTGAGGATACCGGAGGCCCTATACCCCAAACCCTCCCCCATTCCCTCTCCCCATCCCCCAAAGGTCGGCAACGCACTTGTGACGCTTTTGGTGCTGCGGGTGTCCATGGGCGGCGGTAATCGCTTACCATCAGGCGATGCGTCTGCTCGTTTTCCCCCTATTCAATAAAAAAAATTAAAAAAAGTAGTGAAACAACGTAAGAAGAGTAAAGTAAAGAATAGTCATTATAATAAATTATATTAATTGTTATTTATTCAAAAAAATACCTGTACACAATGAGGGAACATAAGTGCCGGGCCTGTCGCTTTGTTCAAATACTGTATCAGTTTTAATCGCAGTCTCGTACATGCCGCCACCTGTAAATTCAAATACCTATAAATATAGTATTCCTATAAGTAAATGCAGATAAAAATGTATGAAAGAAGAATTTATTACCTTGCGGTCATCTGGCGGCACCTTCATACCACCCCAAGTGCCTAGATATAGCGAATATAATGGAGCCACTACTGAAGGCTGGGACCAATCTACTGAGCTGTAAAAATACGACACTATAATAAAAAGCTAATCCAATGAATATGTATTATATAATTCAAATAGTATAGTAATGTTTTCACTATTGATTTGTAACTTAACCTAGTTTTATGTTGATCATATTGTATTTTTGTTTTCGTTCAATAAATGTTATCTATGCTTATATAATAAAGTTGAAGAGTTTGTTTGTTTGAACGCGCTAATCTCTGGTACCGCTGGTCCGATTTGAAAAATTCTTTGGTGTTGGATAGTCCATTTATCGAGGAAGGCTATAGGGTATATATCATCACGCTACTACTAACAGGAGCGGAGCAACAATGAAGAATGTTTCAAAAACGGGGAAAATTTTCACGCGACGAGTAATATAAGACGCAAACGAGGTTGCGTGGGTCAGCTAGTTATTGTTATATAACTATAACACATTAGCTTCGTCAGCATCTCTCAAAATAAATAGTTGGTTTTCCTCATTTCCAAGTATTTTCCATATTTTCTCGCAATTTAAACATTTTCTTAAATATTTCAAGCCTTTCCTGAATTTTAATTTAAGATTTACACTTCTACATATGAGACAAAGCAGAGGTTTCTTAAAATAACAGCAAAGGAATTGGTAGTACCTGTCATAATATAATATTATATAAACCTACTTATTATTAGGCGTCACGCATTTTACCCGACTTCAAAAAAGGAGGAGGTTCTATGTTTCACTGTATGTATTTTTTTATGTATGTTCACCGATTACTCCGTCAATTGTGGACTGATTTTGTTATAAATATAATATTTACCTGTTACACCTAATAAGTGGACTATTTGCATGGTTGGCAACACTGAAGCGCGAATCAGCAGCCGCCACAATCAGTGTGACAAGAATGTCGTTCATGTTGAATATGTCCTTGCTTATGAAATTCACTATCGATAGCTTCATCTGAAAGTAAATAATTAAATCAATATAAATATAATTACACAAATTACACAAATCTATCACGATACCTCAAATCTTTTAAACTTAGGTCTATGAAGAGGTCTACATACTAACATTGGGACTAATTAAAGAATGCTTATATTCCAATTAGATTTTTTATTATTTGCAAAGACACACAAGTAACGTAAAAAGCGAAGTTAAACCTACAAAATCTTTTGACTTCAGAGTGATCTTGACTTGTAGTAACTTTTCAATTTTATTTAAAATCTCATATTTTTTGCCAACTTATTACTGTATTGGTTTTATTATTTTATTGGTTTGACTGCCTCGGTGGCGTAGTGGTAGCGTAAGCGACTGCTAAGCTTGAGGTCTCGGGTTCGATGCTCGGGTCGGACCAAATGTTTGTATGATCTGCAAATATTTGTTTCGGAGTTTGGGTGTTTTCTATGTATAATATGTATGTATTTACAAAAAAAAGTATATAAGTATTTATATCAGTTGTCTTAGTACCCATAACACAAGCTCGGCTTAGCTTGGGACTAGATAGCGTTGTGTTAGATGTCCGAAATATTTATTTATTTATTTATTAAGGTTGTTACTGCCTCGCTTACACAAATGGTGAGGCAGTAGTATACTTATTAATATATGCTATGTTAATCAACCTACCTCCTCAAGTTGGTTGGGGTTCAACTGATTCTTGTCAATAATACGTTTATATGTTCTCATACTCATACCGGGCGGAACTTGAAATTCACTCTCTCCTGGATTCGGCAGCGCTCTACGTATGGAAAGAAAATATGATGACGATTGAGAATATTACATTACTTATGAATATCCACTTGCTTATATGTTTAACACATATTTTTTAATAATAAAATTCAGAAATAGGTCTCAGTTTTCAGTAGTAGATAAGAGTGATTCAAGAGGAAATTTTGTATCTGAAATACATGCATATTATGCAGTTTATATCATACCTGTATGGTAAAAGCAGAACGTCAGTTGCAAACTTCAATATTAAATTGGCAACTTTAGGTTTTTCCTTCAAATTTAATTCTGTCTCCTTGATGTCACTCAGCAGAGGCATCACTATCATGAGAATACTGAAAAAAGTTATGGATTAAAATCGAAAATTATAGACCATAAAATATAGCTTGATCTCTGTGACAGCGTCACTAGAATCATTTTAGAACTCACAGGCTCAAATCAAATCAAAAGAGGTAGATAACGCTCGCAGAATAAGAAAGTGAAGCCATTTTTTAAACGTGTGACTGCAGTATTGCTGATTTTTAAAAAATGTCCTTTGAAATTCCAATAAAATAGGTAATACGCGAAAAAAAAAAAATGTTTGTTATTTATAAATTACAATCAGATTGTACATATTAACACTATAAAAGGGTGTGATTAAAAAAAAATCAAGTAATACTTAGTTAACACTCTCCCAGTCCCAGTACGTCTTTTGTGTTTCTTTCAGACTTTTTATTTCACTTTTGTGTAGTTTTTCACCATTTAATTGCACAAGACGACATTTTGTCGATAAACTTACTGCACGACAACTTGTACGATACTAACGTAAAGTAGCGTAGTTTTTTTCATATGTGTGCGTTAACGCGTGTAGTGTTTACTTGAAAGTAGCTGAGTTTTTGGCTTCAGTAAGAACAAAGGCAGGGTGTTATCTATCTTTTTTTTTTGATGAGCTCACAGGGCTCATTTTGGGTGTGAATTTATATTAATAATAAAATTAATGTTTACTCTTCATTTGTGAAAAAACTTGAATCAAAATACAGGTAATACACAGCTCCTGTCACAGAGATCAAACTATATTTTAAGGACTTTAGTAGTTTTAAAAGTAAGTTTGTATGTATAATTCCAACTCTTTTTCTGACTAGTCCAGTTCTCCTTTTATCATAGTAGTGAACTTCTTACCTGTCTTGTTGGCCCTGTGGTTTGTTCTCCATGGCTTCTAACAAAGATGGAGCTAAGCTTATCTGCTGTACACGGGGCAGTCTTGGAAAACCCATTGTAATATAGATTATAGAGAAGTTCTGAAAAATATTTTTTCTACAGTGAAATACTCTAAATTAATGGCAAGTGTTTTGGCCTTCTTTAAGAGTTTTATTAAATTTAAATTAAAATACACTTACAATAATAAAGCTGTTGGATGTAGGTTCTTTATACAAATCTAGGAGAGTCTGCACTGGCAGCTGGACTGATATGCGGCATTTGACTCTTTTATTCACATGTACTAGCAACTCCATAACTTTGGTGCGAACCTGTTGAGAAGAGAATTAATTTTATAAATAGTGCCTAAATATTAAAAGAATTAAATATTTTTTATTTTTATAAATATTAAAAGAATTTATTATTTACTAGCTGACCCCTGTGGTGCTACTCGCAGTACGACAATGACCGCGGGCAAAGTCGTGAGGCGTAGCTAGTCTCTTTATAAATTGTAGCCTATGTGTTTCATCTAAATCCATTCAGTAGTCTTTGCATGAAAGAGCAACCAACATTTCTCACAAACTTTTGCTTTTATAATATTTGTAGGTCTAGCTTTTACCTGCAGTTCCACCCTATGTATGTTGGCTATCATGGTAAAAAGTAGCATGTACTTCTTCAATTTCAGTATTTCCATGCAAAAATTTCATTGAAATTGGTGCATTGGTTTTGGCGTGAAAGTGTAACAAACAACAGACAGAGTTACTTTCAAATTTATAATATTAGTTTGGAAGTATTTGATTTTGAATTATTATAATTTTAATATTCTTATGTTTGCTAAGACAAGATATAGATAATCCTAAGATGCTTCTCTAAATGAAACTCATTCCAATTGTGTACAAAGTTTCATAATTGGTATGCTCTGGTTTCAGAATGAAGAATGGTCTTTCATATGTCAACATTTTATTTTCAATTTTTACAATTTAGGTACAGATTAAAACAATTGTTTTTCAAGTGCTGATTCACTGTGAGGACAAAGAGGATTTATTCAAGCCTGAGTAACGAATTAAATTTACATCTCATTCATTTTTTAAATGTATTGTGTTATTCAATTGGTTACAGGGGAAAGTTTTGCTCTAGTCCTGGTTCATTTATAGTTTGAAAGTACAAATGAACTGAAAATTTTAGTAAGTATAGAATATAAAATACTTAATCAGTGGTTCTTTAGAGATTTATGTGTTATGACTCCTTGTGTTGTTAAAATTGTATCATATGATTTAAATATAATATAGTAACTGTTAATCAAAACATTGAAGAGCTTCAACCCGAATGAATTGATTTTATTTTGACAAAAAAATAAGCAACTTAAATTTTCTTATAAGAAATGAGAAAATATACCTGTTCATGAGGAGATGACAATTTGAGGATTACAGGCGGCAGGAAGCGAGTGAGGCAACTCTCCAGCTGCTCATCACTGTCTGCGTTCCCCAACCGCAGGAACACGCGGTCCAGGAGAACTACATAAACACAACAAACCTTAATAACAGCAATAAAACAGCCGGTCGAACATTCCTGGGTTATTCGCACTTCACCCATTTTCCCTGGTCAGTAATATCGAAGGACTTACGTAAATCATTGGAACAATCATTCCCACTCTCTGTTACTTCCATTTCAGACATTTTTAAGGTTTTAATTCACAATTCACGGTAAGTTTGTCATGAAGCAAGATGACAAACAGAAATACGTGATGGTGCTGCCAAATCCAAAAATATGTACTCCTTAAAGATGTAGTGTAATCGATCTGGGGAACGTTGTGTTTTAATGAGGTAGGAGAAAAATAGTCGTTGATAGAAAAAAATAGACCGTTATTTCCATTTTTAAGCTTAATATGACCCTTCAATAGATCATTTTTGAAATCCTCACATAAACCTCCTTAAAAGTTTCAAAATGCCTCAAGTCATGATCACCTCGACACCTCGACTGGTCGGAGGATCCTCCCTTTTGTGTTGAAGGGACATGACACTCGTTCCCCCAAAGTCCTTAATTGCTAGGATATTTATCCCTCAAATATTTATTGCACTGTAGGTCGAACTGTATTGAACTGCGACCCGTGAGACGTCCTTTAATACCACAAACCGTTATTACTAGTACATTCTACTACATATTCGTACATACAACGTAGTGAATTGGTACCAAGAACGTGACCACCGGCGAATGTTCTTGAGACAACCGCGCAGCAATCAATCTATATTCGACGCTATGTATATCGATTTAAGGAACATTATTCTGTGCCTCAAAAAATCAACGAGAACTTTTCGATGTTCAGGCGTCTCGAACGTTGTTCTGGAATTATCTTCCTTCGTAACAATTTTGTTTGATTTTTTTCCCTTGAATTTCAGGGAAAGTCATTCAAGTTGGCAACACCTACGTATATGTCATAATTTTTGACTACTAAAAATAAACTCCGTTTCAAGCAGTTTACAATACAGGGGGCAAACAAGTAGACGACGATTTTTCAAATGGAAAGTAACAACCTCCTCTGTATTTTGTCAGTATTCTCGGTATGTAAAATGTCTATTAACCGATGATTGATTTTGTGAGACAAAACTACAAAAAAATTGTTAGATCACTCTAGTGAAATTGTAAATACCGAATGGAATCACCAAACGTCTATATGAACTGCTTATTACCATACAGTTCTGAGGAGCCTATTGGCAACTTCAAATAAAACTTACCATGGACATGGTATACCATGCCTGTGATAGTCTGTGGTATAGGTATTTAAACTCAAGTTGTCCTAGGTAGTTGATTTCTGAACCTAAAACGCTTTGATTTAGTTTCGATATCTAATAGAACTGATGGCTGTTTGTGTTTATTTCTTCGAATACTACGAGTACTATCAAAATTAATTTACATTTGGTTGTCTTGTGATGAACCCCATTTTAAGCAAATATTCAAACATTGGTATTATTATCAGTCAGCCAGTCCATATCACACTGTCACATCACACGACACTTATCTTCACTAAGAGTACTATGTAATGCTGGTTTTCCATCTTACACTCAAGAAGACCAGTTAAGCACGTTAAGTCACGCAAGAAGGATACAAATGTATTTAGGTGACTCTTATGCTCTTTACTTATGGCATCAGGTTGACACATTTACATACTTACTACCGACATTTGAAAGTGCTATTACCAGACCTTCACTTTCACTTCAGCCTGCTGCCGTCCACTGCTAAACGAAGGCCTTTTTTAACGTGTTGAAACGCCCACGGGCCGTCACCCAACCAGGGTTTGCGGCGGGGCGGTGTGTCGGAATCGGACCGACCAAAACCATACGGTGTGCCACTGCGCCTGAGAAGAGAGGGATCCAGGAACTGCTGTTATTAACACATCAACAATTTAGGCGATATACGGCACACGCGTACGCGAGTACGGAGAGGAAATCCCGTCCCGACCATCCGCGGCCACACTCAGGGTTGAATGAGGTGCTGGTAGGCCCAACTCCGGCGGCGAATTGGGTCCGAGTGGAGGTCGTCCTCCCGGGAGACGACCGCGAACTACCTCTACGCGGTCGTCTGCTACGTTGGTAGGCATCGTTAACAGGTCGTGGGAAGCCGTCAGATGCGGGTAGCATGGAAAAAGTGATGAACAGTGCTTGGCTGCCCTCACTGGTGCAGTTAGAGGATTAGCGTTATCAGTCCTAGAAGCGCTACCTAGTTCAGGCAGCAAGTATAAATTTTTGTTAGAAGTGCTCCAGTCGAGATACGGGAATCGCCATTTGGAAAACGTTTTCCGCGCCCACCTACGCGATGGAGTCCAAGGCCCAGGAGCAGGCCTACAGCAATGGGCGTTGGAAATAGAGAACCTCGTACGGAAAGCGTGCCTTTCGTAGCTTGTTGGAACTGATGAAAAAATATTGCGAAAAGAAGTTTGTTGATCGAAGACGCACGTTCCAAGTCAGCGATCTGTGAAAACATGACAGCAGAATGAAAGGTGACGTCATCAGACAATGCAAATACGAGTATATGTCTCGGGGAGAAAGTGTACTCCAGTCCAAACTCGAAATGGACTGGCTTGACGGTGAAGCGCATCAACGTTACTCCTTTGGAACCCTGGTGAACTCCTTTGGGGTTTCTTCTTCAAGGGTCCCATGAAGCTTAAACAATGACTCCTCATTGTTTAATCTCCACAGGACCCTTCAACAAAACCCTTCGAAAAAATCTGAAAATAACCATTATCGTTATTGTAACCAAAGAATAAATAACAAAAAAACACTTAGCAGCCACAATCTATCTCTGATAACTGATCGCTGCAAGTCTCGCCACCAGTGGTTGTCATTCACGGGTACGCTGCACTGTTATGTTATTGCTTTCTATCAATTCTTTGAAAATCGATTCGAGCGAAGTCGCGTGATATCGCCGGTACAGTGCACGTTAAGCTTTGTGTTCAAAGGACCTTTGTATTAGTTTGAAAGAAAAACAATATATTAAAAAACATTGATAAATAAAAATAAAAAAATAAAATAAATAAATAAATATTTCGGACATCTAACACACAACGGCATCTAGTCCCAAGCTAAGCAGAGCTTGTGTTATGGGTACTAGACAACTGATATAAATACTTTATACTTTTTTTTTTGTAAATACATACATATTATACATAGAAAACACCCAAACTCCGAAACAAATATTTGCAGATCATACAAACATTTGGTCCGACCCGGGAATCGAACCCGAGACCTCAAGCTTAGCAGTCGCATACGCTACCACTACGCCACCGAGGCAGTCAATGATGATGCCAGGAACACATTTTTAATTACCAGTAATTTGGACAATGGTAAGATTTTGACGTCATTAATTTTTTTAAATTTTAATTTGAGTACTCAAGTCTACCTAGTATTTCGAGTGTTATATTTCTGTCGACGATATAACCTAATCAAGTTTAACAGTTTTTACTTCCAGTTGAATGCCTATTACTCATACATTGTAACCGGATAAAATATGTTTTAAGTTTTAAAAATAACTACATATAAGTTAATTACTGATCAGTATATTTATTTAAAGATTGAGCTATGTAGATAAATAACAAAGTTTAAATTTACAAAGTATTGGAAATAGAATACAGGAAAATATTAAATTTAAATCTTCATATATTGGAAGTGATATAAAAACAATAACACACTTGTTAAACATAACACAGCAATCAATCACTACTTTATTATAAAAAAACATAAAAAGAAAAATTGAAAAAAAAATAACACATAAATTTTTAATTTAGTGACATTGATTCGACTTAAAAAATAGCATATGTTTGTTTTTCTATCGGAATGTTAGACTATCCAATGTTATTTATACTAAAACGACACATATTACATTATATCTAAAATATTTCAACAATCATTATCAAATATCATTTGTATATTTATTGTACAATTTCATTGGCCTTACTGTTGCCTGAAAACCACTTTACTTTAATGCCAACATTGAAATGATGAATAAACACTTTACTTTACACAAATTATTACCAGCAGTGTGTTACTGCTGGTAATAATTTTTGTATTTAAAAGTGTTTTTTTTTTGTAGAATGTGTTGTCGCAGCCGCTCAGAGATCCGGTTCCGGCTCTTCAGCGCCGTTTATATTTCGTTTCGAGTGCGGCGACTGCGACAGTGTGCGATATTGAATATGAAGGCACTAAAAGGCGAAAAATTTAATAGATATTTAATTTAAAAGGTATGAAAACTTAGTCTCATTCCATATGTCACATCTTTTTAATATCAACCATAGTTGTGTAACTATTAATAAAGCCACGAGAATGTATATTCGGGTTATTAAGTAACGATACTGTTATTAAAAACGATAGACCTATAACTAACTTTTAAATTGCAAATAAGAACAAAGTGATTGTTCAAACCCGCATGGGGCGAGTCAAATAAAATATCTACCGACATGATTTCTGTCAAAATATTTCTCGTAAAATTTCAGGCTACAGTATTGTCAATTTTTTTTATTAAATGCAATTGCGGCGCAGTTCTTACAATTTTTTCAATGTATTGCAGCCTCATTCGCAAAACAATCGAGACATTAGTGCCTCCACAGCCAACATCACAATATATTTACAACTCTTTTGAGTACATGTATACAGTCCTTTGTGAACACCGGCCACAATTTTCCTATTGGCTATTCGATCCCATGGGCAAATATCATGACGAGGCCTGGCTCCACCATCATGTGCTCGTCGACATGCGTGTTGTCACAATGTAACACTAGAACTGCTTGCTTGCCCGGCACTCGCTTACATACGTACTTTTCGTATAATCTGTGGACAATGCACACCGTAGTTAATAAAAAAAAAAAATTAACAAAATATTTCACATTAAAGGCTGTCGTCTGCTCGTTTGCCTACCTAGTTTTAAAAATTATAGACTTAAAAAAACTAAAAAGTATGTGTGCGTGTACTAGCGTACACTCGTAAGAAGTGAAACTTCTTTATGACGTTATTTTTCAAAAAATAATTTACTATATGCAACTTTACAGAAATTGGTTAAATAAAGTTAAATTAGATAAAGTTTAATAAAAGGCTTTTATTATCATAGACATAAATACAAATTCTACAATTATTTCATTGTAGCTTATTACTACAAAGATTATTATTGAATTTCATTAATTGTAATAGAATTATTATAGAATATATATAGAATAGAAGAAGTTGATGTTGGCGATTGGTGATAAAAGTATTTTCGATTAACTGCGTAAAGGCCTTTTAACAGTCTATCTATTAGAAATAAATAAAATTGAAGTGCCTTTTTGTAATGTTAAATTAACAGCTTTTTACTAAAAAAATACTTTAGCATATTCGATATTTACATAAAAAAAAAACGTAACTACTCAAAACGGGCCGCAAAATACATTGGAGACATTTACCAATCCCTGTGATAAGAAAAAGATAGCGTAACGGATAAAGGTGACGCGTAACGTAACGGATAAATGTTACGCGTAACGAAAAAATGTTACACTAAATTTTTTGACAACCCCGATAAAGAAGTTTCACTTCAAAAACAAAATAAAAGTCGATTAAAAACAAACATATAGGTGAAGCTAATAAAAGCGTGTTAAAAAGACAAGAATTATAAAATACTAGCTGTTGCCCGCGGCTCCGCCCGCGTTTATGTCGGTTTTTTCGTGTCTTTTCGCGGTCGCGGATATGTGACTGATGCAAAAATTAAATAAAAACAATCCTTGATGCGGATTATATATCATACTAAAATTTCAGCTCAATCGGTGCAGAACTTTTTGAGTTTTTGAAGCGTACGCAAACCAACATAATATTTTTATATATATAGATATTTATTATTATTGGAACGACGTTCCATATCGCGCATTGCGAAAGGGGGCTAGACGGAAAAATTGTAACGAGACTTTTTGTTAAGACGAAAAGTTGTAACGACACTTTTTGCTATTTTTTAGTTTATTTTTCACTGCTTAATTCACTATTGTTGTTATTGGAACGAAGTCTTAATATTTTTTTTAAGAAAATATTATTATTAAATTAATAATAATGAATATTTTGGAACTTCGTTTCATCCGGGTGTCCCTTGACACCTCTCAAGTTTTTATTTATTACTTTATGCACAAATACATGCTTAAGGCATTCTCTGCCAGTCGATCGATTGGGCGATGCAGTGAAAAGATGAGGTAGGTGCACTTAATAGAAATGATAGCTATAGTGGTGAAATTATAGTGGTTTTCATAAATACTACAATTAGTTTTGTGGGAGGATCCTCCGACCAGGCTAGGTATCATGACTGGCGGGCAGTTGATGTTGGGATGTTGTATATATGATATTTTAGGATTTGTAGTTACGTGTAGTGCGTTACTTTGTAGTTCAGTGTATCTTCGGTAGGTGGCGCTATAGTAGTTTACTGCTGTGTGATTTACTTATGTGGATGTCACCACAGTTTAAATAAATTACTAGTATATTAGAAGAGACAAATATATACTGTAATACATACATAGACATACATATATACGACTATATTCATACACACACACATATATTCATTATTATAGCATATATATCTTAATAGGTTGAAGTAGTACAAAAGGCTCAAAGCATTGTCAACAAAGTGTAATAGACACTTGATTTGTATTAATAACTTGAAAATACTTTTTATTTCAGTTAATATTAGGTATAGTGTACCTCCAATTGTACCTCCTAGTTTTGTGTTACCTTTATAAGTAATTTGGTGTACAATAAAGAGATTATTATTATTATAGTTTACCTTCTATTATTTTGTCGTGTTTCGAGTGAGGACAGACCAGGCGGCCACCGTCTTTCATGACAGTTCTCCATAAGGTCATCTATTATATGAGGTGGGCAGCCGGATTCTGATAAACTTCGTTTGATCATCATCTGGAAAAAGTCAATCCATTATCAAAACTTTACAAACTTAATTATCTAATAATTTTCAAAGGTCAAACCTATTTATTTTGGCAAATAAAGAATACATCATCATAAAGTAACGCAAGATATATGTAGGAAACGGAACGTGAGGTGTGTGACAGAGAGAGGAATAAGGTGTGCGAGTGAGAGAAAAGGAAGATGGCGGCGGACGGAAGACGAATGAACGGTGCGGTAATCAACAGTTTCTTAAAATATAATTAAAAGAAGTGTAAAGAAACAAAAGAAGTTTAAATTACGCCATCCCACATATATGTAGCATATTTAATAAACCAAACTCGCCTTTTTTATTACCAATACAAATATTGGTTAAAAAGGTTTTGACTGAAATCTGACTTTCCACGGAGAGACTGGGATAGGAACTTTGTAACAACTTACGAGTAATTCAAAAGTTGAACAGTATATTTGAAGGCACTAATTTACCATTAACGATTGCTCTCCGAGGCACTAGTCACTCTTAAAAGCAAACACTGCTTCTATCTTCCTTACATCATCGCACCCTCGATAAGAGACTACATCTGTCTAAAACTTAAAAACGGCAAGTGTAATCTTACAGGTGCCACTATCAGAGGCTTTTCAATGTTCAACTATATTAGTAAAACCATTTTCATTAAGTGGCAAACACTTCTCCATGCCGAAGAAAGTTTGATGTTTAAACTGTAGGTAATTCCGGTTTAAATCGGAAAAGACTGGAAGATACGGTAATCACATCAACTCGAAATCTTAGAAAAAACTTAGAAATTTCATTTTTTTTTAACAATCATGTATGGCTACGCCTTTTTTAAGTATTAGCCGCCTGAATTATTCTACTCTGCCTGATGGAAAGCATGACTAGAATCCGAGAGTAGTGGTTACCATCATCAATGCGAACGTAGACAATGCAGTATAATGATCCACACTATATTGGCTTAGTGAGATGCTTTTTAACTCCCCGCTTAAAGGACCCGGGATCATGGTGGGAGAGATTCACGTGTGCTGGTAGTAAGTTCCAGGTTTTGACCGCTCCTCACAGGAACAGGAAGGAAGAACAGAAACGTTAAGTTTGCGAGCTTGTAGTCCTACAGAGAAAGGGAGAAAGGGGGACCAGTTGGAAAAGCTCTTCAGAATACCCTCCATGATAAAGGCGATAGGGGACTAGGCCTACTAATAGCAGAGCAAATTGCTCTGACCAATCCTGCCCGATGATTCATATTTCCATTTGTTATAAACAGGTGTGTCTACCCTCGACTGCTACCGTTGCTATTTGTATACTTTTTTGTGGCGGTAAACAAAGGAAGATAAACAACTGGAAATTATTATTAAACAACGTCTGCAAGGCCGGGGAACTATTTGCATACCAGCTAGGTATTTGACTAGTTTTCCGACCTGATCACATACGCATGACTGATAGACTTTTACACATAGTTTATGTTCGGGATTTCTTCGCGATTTAAATTATTTAAAAAGTTACAATAGCTTAGTTATTCACCGACGTTTCGAAAGGGTTTGTACCTGTTTATTTTTTCTTTACGTGGGAATACTTTTCGCACTATAACCTTCGACGGAAGACGAAGGGCGTGTGTTGGACTGGCGGAGGACGAGTCTATTTAATAAACCCCACGACAGTCTACTTTGGCAGCTGTCGTATGGAGGAACGGGTTATACCTACCACTTGTGGTGACGGGTAGACTGGAGTGTAAATGGACTAAATAGTGTACAGTGATAACAATATCACCATTATCCATTTAATATTATTTTATAAGAAAATTGGAAGCCTTATTCAGAAGGGTAATTGTTTACGAGCATTCGTCATATTTATTGTTATAATAAACATATTGATGAATTCGATAGTTCACAATCATAATAATTAAATCACACTCAATCCTATTATGTTCATTCCTAGAATAATAAGCACTGTTTATCGAGCTCAATGGCTCGTGACGGCTTTATTCCGAAGCATTTACCGGTGTCGCCAAGTGTTTTTCCTTTTTCGTATACAAACTCTAAATTTACCGTTTTTCTACCATTACCTAACAAGATCAATAGTCACCCAGGTACTACGATCTTAGTAGACTATTATTTTGCAGAATGATCATACCCAGAACAGCCACATTTCTTTTTTATGTTACGCCCGCAAATGTGACTCTGCTCTGCATGGTTAAATCATAATCAGAACCCAAGAGTGGTGATCATCATACTCATTGCAAATGCAGACAATGCAACATGATAACCAACACCATGGCGGTCCAGTGATGCTCCTGAATCATAGGGCCTCCAAAACACAACAGCACGAATGCAGTCATTTAAATTGATATTCTGTGCGTGGATAGTACCGTCACGGTCGCACCGGCCCGTTCGTGCTGAAATCTTTCTTTTCTTTTTTTTTTTAAAAGGACAACTCCCGCATTAGGAATATACATCCTGTGTCGCGGGGGACTTTACAAACATATATGTAACGGACACAAAGAACACCCAGACTCAGGACAACATTTTGTGGATCACACAAAGTGATGTCCCGTGCAGTCGTAGTAAGCATGTCTCTAGGTGTATTTATTTCATGTATGTTTAAAAAATTCCCTATTAAATATAGGTATGCCAGTGCAGAAACTTTTTGAAAAAAAAATACTATGAAGGAATGTAGATGGTATTACGAAGACTTAAATGTAGAAAAATAATAACAAAAGCATCAACATACTACCTGTAATACATCATCGGGCGTGGATATCATACCACCCCAGCGAGTGACGCGGGCTCTCGTAAGAGAATTTGCCCAACGTACTACCTCTTCACGTTCCATTTGATCGGCAAGAGCGCGCATTGTAGGGTTAGACAGTCGCATAGCACGCATAAACTCCTGGAAAGACAAAATATGTTCTAATTTTTTTTTTTAGTATTGGGGGCAAAAGAACAGGCGTTTCGCCTGATGGTAAGCGATTACCGCTGCACATGGACATACAGAGGCGTCACAAGTGCGTTGCCGACCTTTTAAGAAGGAGTACGCTCTTTCCTTGAAGGTTTGAAAGTCTTATTGGTCCAGGAATACCGCAGGCATTATTCCACAGTTTTGTTGTGCGAGGCAGAAAGTTTCTGGAAAAGCGCACAGTTGTGGACTGCCAACCATCTAGATGATGGGGATGATCAGCTCCTGCCAGCCGTCTTGGGCAAATCATCACTCCACCTGGTCTGTGGACGTCCTACACTAAGTTTAGGGAATAATGGTGCTAATTTTGTTGTTCGAAAACTTTCGAAGCTAAACTATAAAATCACCAATTATTTATTTATTTATTTAAACTTATTGCACATGTTGAACAAAGGCGGACTTAATGCCTTGAGGCATTCTCTCCCAGTCAACCTTCAGGTGATGTAGAAATAAGAACTGGTAGGTGCAAAGAAAATAAATTTAGTAAAAAGATATAAACCTACATTAAATATAAATGATATACATAAATTTACCGCTACATATACTACACAAATAAACGTACAATACAAATATTACATACATAATACTATACATAGGTACCTATATGATACACAGTCAGGTGCTAAGGATGTGTGTAATTCAATTATGAGTTTTGTCATGTCCAACAACATAAACGTCAGAGGTTGACTAAATTTAGATATATCATGCTAAAAAATAATGTTTTCTAAATACACACATAGCATTTTGGAAATTGCTTTACGAAAATAAAACACTAGAACATAATTTTCGAGATATTTAGTTCAGTGACGCAACAACAGATTTAGCACCAATGTCTTCAAAGACGACACAAGGAAATAACCAACAGACGGTATCTAGAAGCTTTTTAGATATAGTTATGTTTTTGTGATTTTATCTACTTATTGTCCTAATATAAAAGTGTACAATCAACCAATTCTTATCATTTTAAACATTAAAAAGGTTTTTAGATTATAAGATTGATGGTTAAATTTTTACAAAAATTGCCTTTTAATATGGCAACACGAACTGTACCGATATTTTAGTGTTGATAAAGGTCAATCAATATTGGTAATATGTTTAAGGTCAACTAGATTACAACATTTAAACTACCATGAATAATAAAAAAATTGTGATTATTTTTTGATAATCCAGTATCATGTAATTGACCAATTTGCCATTTATAAATTTACGAATTAGTACGCTAAAAGATTGCAAAACTGTACTATATATGCTTGTACAGAAATAAATAACTCATGCATCAAAATGGATTTCAAAATGTGTAGTTTGTAATGCCCTACTGTGTATGTCTTGGGATATATGTATGTATAGTGCACTTGTGAAATAATTATGTTTTATACTAAATAACTTATATAATTATATTATATAACTATGGTAACTAAAAGGTATTAAAATAAATCCCTACGAACTGTTCATGTGTCTGTAACACTGTCATGTCACTGCTATTTTCACCTTCCCTTTTTAAAGCATAAATTAAAATAAGACCTACTTTTAACAATGCCAATTCCCTTTTATGTTCATTGATGACCAGTCTCTGTTCTGCTAACTCCTGTTCATAATCATTTAGCTTTCCTTGATGTGTTGCTATTAGCGCTCGAAGCTCACGGACACAATTATGTTCTGCAAGTTCATCCTTAGGTATTACCAGTCCACAGCCAGCTTCACATGGCATTGGCCTTTTGGGATTATATTCACCTGTAAGCAAAATATGATTACTGACGAGTTTAAGATTTAATCACAATGAAAGTGTTTTATCATATAAAACAGTTATCTATAAGAAACTTTGAAACCTATTTGTCTACAGATGAAATGACACATAATGAAATAGTCTGTGGTATACTAAATTTAAATGACATCTTGCTTAATCAGAGGGACAAAGTTGTATGGAATAATTTAAATCATGCAGGCTAAGTCACAGGCTATTGCTAGCCCAAAATATGTGTAATATTATAGATTTTAGTGCACTTATATTAGATGTAGATAGCAAACTATACCTATAACAAGTGCAATGCATGTATTACATACATACATTTACTGACCTAAAAACCTTTTTTTATTATTGAGGTCAGTACATGTGTATGTTACTAATATTTCAGAAATTAACATTTTAAGCATTAATTTATTATATTTTCGTGACACTACATATTACTATAAGGCATATACATTTTGTTTACGGTCTTCATGTATGTATATTGTTGTATCATTCCTTACACAGTAATTGTCAAATAGTGTAGTTTTAAAAATATCAAAAGCATTATTGTTTTGAAGTTATGCGCACACTGCCATTCTATTAGAAATCCAATTAAAAAGGTTGGCACAATTCAACATTATTAAAAAAACATTATTGTTTTGAAGTAATGCACACACTGCCATTGGAATAAAAATCCAATTAAAAAGGTTGGCACAATTTTATGTTATTTAAAAAAAACAGTTACTTCAGTCATTACTTAAGGGTACTATGACACTTTTTTTAGAACAAGATGCTAATTTGGATAGAGAAATAATTTTATCAGTTAAGTATATTGCAAGTGATTTAAAATAAATTCAAAACAATATCAGGCTATTAAAAAAAATGAAAATGCAAAAAAGAAATGTAGATTTAAATTATTTGATTGTGATCTCCTGTGTCACAGGGGTCACAAACTTAACTTATTGACAATTCTTAACAGTAATCTTAAAAAAAATTAATATGAAGTTATTCTTTATGATTTTTTTTTTACACATTTAGGAGATTTAAACATAATGCTTACTCACAGTCAACTAAGTGGGAGGCCAACGAGTCCAATTTCAATACAGCATTACATCCGTGTGGTGAGTTGTCACATTTAGTACACAGTCTGTAACATAAACAACATTTTTGTATGATAACATCATACAGTACTTCTGTTCATTTAAAGTAACAAAATTTGATACTGTTAAATATAACATGATATATTATAATACTGAATATAGTATCACAGCAAACTACAAAACAGCGTATTTTTTATAAATAAAAATTATATATGAACTTTTTACAGATTCTGTGACCTAAAAGTTATGAATGAATTAATTACAAATATTTGTCACCTCGATAATAAATTGCGTAGTATTCGGGGTACGGGTCTAAGCTGGCTCGAAGTGACCGCCTGCCGGTCTACTGGGCATGTTGGCTGGCGACTTATCCACTCCGTTATGCAGGCGCGACAAAAAGCATGCTCGCAAGCTGGTGCCTAATTTGACAGAATCTCAAGTTTAGTAAAGTCTTAGCAGATAACCATTGTAAGATAACATATGTGGTACTACCAACCTGTAAAGGGTCTTCCAAAACGCCTGAACAAATAGGACAAATAAGTTCTTCATCAACGTCACCTTGAAACCTTTTGATTTCAAATCCCATATTCGATAATTTCACACAGGATTACCAAACATCAGTCAGATGTGGCTGTGCTAAGAATTATGATTATTTATTGCTTTTTATGTGAAACAAAATCAAATAAACAAATTAAAAGAAAGAGTACCCAGTTTGCTTTCATCAAAACTGATTCCACTCTGATTGCCTAGTTTGTTTGACAGAATAACTAGTACATAGTAGTGATGCGACTCGAGTCGTTTTTTACTCAATTGAGTTTTATATTTATTTTCGCTTGAGTACGAGTTTTGTTAAACGAGTTCAATTGCACAAGTTACCGAGACAACTCGGTGCACCGGTCACCGATCGGAAATCAGAGTCTCGTTAGATTTGGTCTGCTTTATAAGGCGCAGATTAGTCCTCAAACAAAATCTCTTTTAAAGATCATCGGTGAATATCGATTCCTATTACCAAATCAGAGTAGACTCGGTAACTTAAGTGCAAACGAACTCGAGTCAGCAGGAACGATAGTCTCTACACCAGTCACGCTAATATTTCTCGAGAAAACGCCATTGAGAGTCGAAACAAACTTGTTTCTGAATTTGAATAAGAATAAGAATAAATTTAATCCTACAAAGACACAAATTTGAACGTTCACCGCTAAAAAAACTGCCATGGGTCGTATATCTTCGTTTTGAAGACACTCTCCTATCTGCCTCAGCCTATATTGGAATAACTTGGTGTCGACATATCGAGCGACGTACAATTTGCGGCTATTTGGAGGGCAAGGCTCAATAAATCGAGACAGTATTTCACTCCGGCTCACCCTCTTTTGCTTATCAAGGCGTAGGTTCAGCCGCACATGGAATACTGTCCTCATTTTTGGGTGTGTGTGTGTGTGAGGGAGGAGCCGGGGGTGCTCTAATGCCAGCTCCTCCCCCTTGGACCGCATTCAACGGAGAGTGATTCGAATAGTCGATTGCCACGAACTTTCAATTTGGCTAGACTCTCTGGCGCTGCATAGAGATGTAGCTTCGCTGTACATCTTCTACCGCATTTACTATGGGGAGTATCCCGAGGAATTATTCGGGCTGATCCCTACCACCTCTTTCCGCCATCGTCCTACGGTTACATTCCCATCATCTAGATGGTTAGCATTTCACAACTGTGCGCTTTTCCAGAAACTTTCGGCAAATCGTTCCAGAGCCTTGCTGCTTTCACAGTAAAGGATTTATCAGTAAATCTGGTGGAATGTTTTGGCATTTCAAGTTTCAAATTCTCTGATTATCTCAGGTCCCTACAATGAGTGTTGTGCTAAAACTAAAAGTGTGTTTTTAAGATAAAAAGGAGTATGAGGATTAAATAGAATGCTAAATAGAAGTGAAAGAATATGAACATTCCGGCGAAAGTGTATTGAGAACCACTTGAGTTTAACCTGAAACTCTGAGATTGGTTATATTTGCGTAATCCAAATATGAATCTAATGCAAAGGTATTGAAGTCGTTCAAGTTTATTAAGTTGGTCTTCGGTGAGATATACGAGTAGATAGCTTACATTACCATAGTAGAATAAGAAGAGATTGTGCAAGTGCAATATCAGTGTTTTTTTTTTATTATATACAGGCAAACGAGCAGACGTATCGCCTGATGGTAAGCGATTACCGCCACCCATGGACACCCGCAACACGAGAGGCGTCACAAGTGCGTTCCCGGCCTTTTAGAAAGGAGTACGCTCTTTTCTTGAAGGTCGTGTTTGTGGGAAGAAAGTTTCGTAACCTTCGCAGAGACCCCGCTGCCTCAAATAGATTGCGGATATCTTCCCCAATCTGGGGGCCCCAAGATAGGTACCTATCCATAAGAATCCTTAAAACTTTTACTTTCTCACAGAAGGGAACAATCGAGCCGCTGCAAACAATGTCTGGTATCTGCTGAAAGTTCAATCTGCAGTGCAGTCCTTGGCTACCCAATATGATGACCTATGTTTTGGTTGGATTCACACTTAGTCCATACTCCTTACTCCAGTCACATATTTTCATCAAATCTCTGGTAATTGTATTCACTACTTCCGTTAATTCATCTGGAGAACGTTGTGAGTAAATTTGTATATCATCTGCATAAAGATGGTAGAAAGAAAGTAATTGATTTGTGATTGAGTTTATAAAAACTAAGAAAGTAAAGCTGAGGTGCGCCCGCAGTTTTATTAATTCAATCATAAATCAATTACTTGGGAATAATAAAGGCTAGGAAGATGATTCAGTTTCCCTTTTTTCCACAAACCTCGGCAGGTTGGTCGCGCACACATTGTTATAAAACACAGTATTAAAGATGTGATGAATTTCAAATTTTATAATTAATTTTTAATTTAGTATCTCACGCTTCGTTATTATATAAAGTTTTGGCTAGGTTTAATACGTATTTATAAGTGTGTTTTTTTTTCTATTTGGAACTGTGATGTTATTATAAAAATAGTATCTTTAGAGTCGAGATATGTACTAGGGCAATTTAAAAAATTAAACATCACAATACATTTAAATAGACTGCATCGAAACAATTATATTTCTTATAGTCATTCTTGAAATTCAAATGTTACCTGGCCTATTTGATAAGAAAATATAATTTTATTAAATGTAAAGTGTCAGATATAGAAAAAGCGTTTATTTTCTTTTGTCACTCAATGATATCTAATGCCTGAACTCATCGACATCAAAATATCGATAGTGTCAGTACTTAAATTTGCCTAAATAAAAATTAATTAACTAGTACACTGACGGGCTCACAGGCTGTCCCTGCGGATATGCAGGTACATGTGTGCGTAAAGTTTAGGCTTGGTTTAATAATTAAGTCATGTGCGTGCGTAACGACGTAATGGAATCATTATTTGTGTGCGTTGTTCGCCCCCTGCGCTGAATGTGTTAGACACATTCGCAAAGTAATTCAGTGCTCATTTCGTCTCCGGTTGGTTTAATGCTTTAAGGTCCAGGGTGAAATTTTAATATAAAGAGTCTTCAAAGTCGTCATTGATTTCTTTTATTTACAGAATTTACATGAAATTTTTTTTTGTAGAATATAAGTTGGCAACATTGTTCATTCCCTGCCATTTGCCAGCAAATCTGCCTATTCTTTTTTTCTGCCATTGTTGTAAAATGGATTTGGGCAAAGGGTGCTGATAATTCAGTTTTCTCTTTTAATTTTCATAAAAAACAGAAAAATTTGATATCAAAATGAGCGTCTTTAAATCTGCCATGGGCTATTTTAGCTCAGGAGGCGCTAACGGTGGTAGTGATAATGATTTTGTTGGTCAGTTTGTTGAAATAGGAAATATGAAATTACGAGTCAAAAAGGTGATCGCAGAAGGTAAGTCAATATCATAATCTTGTTACATTATCAAGTATCAGTTAAATTGTGCAATTTTTCGTTTTAATACTAGTCAATACGGTTTGTGTGGGTTGTTCTTAACCACGTACTAACACAACACATATACTCGTATTAACGTCACAGGAATTGGGGGCGGTACGTTCGATGAACTGTTTTGCCTTATGAGACTATAAACTTTATTTAGTTCAATGTTTTAAGCACAAGCAATAATAAGCCTACATCAAATTTGGTAAATTATTAATATAAGGAAAATTCATGAGTAAAACCACAAAATACAAACGTAACAATCTAAGAGGAAACATAGAAATTGACTTTTATGAGCAGTCTCCTGAGACTGGTTTGAAAAGCATGATACTGAGATTAGATATTAAGTTAATTTAAAATATTTTATATTGTTTATTAATTCATAAACAGCGCTATTAAATATTATCATTATTTAATACTTTCTTATAAGAATTGTAATAGATTTATTAAACAATACTATCTTACTGTTTAAACTAAAGTAAGCTGTACTGATCTAAAGTAAACAGTAAACCGATTTCTGTTTATTCAAATGTTTGACTATTACATAAATTATCTGTCTAAAGATTACATGTTTATTATTTGTAGAATAAAACCTCTTTTCAATATCTTGTTAACAATTAACAGGCAAATTTGCTTAACTACAATAATTCCAATTGACAGGATTAATAATTAAGAGTGTATAGAAAAAAAAAACACTGTGACATCAAGAGGGATCAATAGCTAAAGTGATCTTCGTTTACCACTTTCTGCTTAATTGAACTCGCAGCTAACGGAATATCTCCAATAGGAAACAATATTTGAGAATGTTGCTTTCTACAAAGTACTTTTCATTACAGGTGGTTTTGCTTTTGTGTTTGTTGCCCAAGATGTATCTACAGGCACTGAATATGCTCTGAAAAGACTCATGGCAGCTGATGAGCAAGCCAACAAAAATATAATACAAGAAATTAGCCTCCTTAAAAAATTATCAGGACACCCTAACATTATCAAATATATAGCTGCATCTTTTATTGATAAGGCAAAGACATCACACGGAATGGGAGAGTATTTGCTGTTGACTGACCTGTGTAGTGGAGGTAGTTTGATGGAAGCCTTACAGAACAGAGGGCAGGCCTTCCCATTATCTACTATACTTAGGGTATTCTACCAAACATGCCGAGCTGTGCAGCATATGCATGCTCAAGTGCCTCCAATCGCACATCGTGATCTCAAGTTAGAAAATTTCTTAATATCCAATGAAGGTAAGAAAAGTGCATTATGTAATAGATTTATGCTTTCTGTAAGGCTCATCAATGTATTTAAACTTCTTTTTTGTAGGTACAATAAAATTGTGTGATTTTGGTTCGGCTACAACTGACACTTATGCACCAAATCCATCTTGGAGTGCAAATCAAAGGAATATGTTAGAAGAAACTGTAAGTATAACATTGTGAAGGGAAAACTGTGTGTGGTGTCAAATGAAATTGGTAATGCAAATTTTTTTACATTAACAATTTCATTTGATCAAAATTTGTGATGCATTTAATGTGACTAAAAGAAATATGTACTTATAGAAATTTCTTCTGTGTTATGTGATTTAGCACATAGCTTACAGGTAGTATATAATAGTATGTTATGTCATCAGTTTTTTGCAGTCCTCTGCTGAAAAAGTGAGTTTTAAAACATGTTTGCTCAGTCACCTCTTATGACACCAATTCTTTTATTTTTATCGGATGGGATAAATGAGCAGACGGCTCACTTTATACACCAGAGGTGTCACAAGTGTGTTGCCAGCCTTTTAAAAAAGTAGTACGCTCTTTTCTTGTAAGACACACATGGACAGTATATAATATATAATGTTATAATTCTAGCTAGCTCAATTCACCACACCCATGTACCGAGCTCCGGAAATGTTGGACACATGGGATAATCGTAAAATAGATCACAGTGTTGATGTGTGGGCGCTTGGATGCATTCTTTATACTCTGTGCTATATGCAACACCCATTTGAAGATTCTGCTAAACTTGCAATACTTAATGGAAATTACAACCTCAATCCAAATGATCAACGATACAAGTGTTTTCATGAAATCATAAGTAAGTATTTTATGTTAAACTAGCTGCGCCCTGCGTTATTACATTGGTTTTGATTTTGTGTAACCCTACTTTTTTTTAAATACAAGAAGTCTACGATATTATATCTAGCTGCCTGCCTTATAGCTGGTGCCTGCTAGTGAAAGTCAGCCATTTTAGAGATTGATAGAACAATTAGATAAACAAAAATTTTAAATAGATTTTATTATATAAGTACTGTATAAACCTGCAAATTAGAAATTACATACAGACACTACAATTGAATAGAATGACAACACTGTTTTTTTTTTATAAATGGGTCTGCCACATCACTATGATTTGGTTAGGTACCAGGTATTAAGTAACATAATTATGTTACCTCATTAGAAAAAAATTCTATTCTATAGAGAAGAATAGAACTTATGATAGTACTGCCAGCCTACCAGTGCTTGTAGTACGAGCTTTCATTTTACGCATGTCTTAGTTTTCTAATAATCTTTCCACGGAAGTCTCATAATTTATTGTACGAGAATACACAACAGAATTACTAAGTAAATAATGATGTCTGATCACAATTTTCTATAGGGGAAGTTAGAATACGTCAGTTTTGCAATACTTTATTATGGTTCAAATTCAGCAAGTTTAACAATATGCAAGCTTCATGTAAATGTCAGTATTACACTTATAATAAAATGTAGATTTTTTTTATAAAATTGCAATAAAATAATATTAAACATTTCCAAATTTAACAGATAATAAGTATTTTCTGAATTTTTGCTTAATGTTGGGACTTGCGTTTGTGTTTTTAATAACGATGTGTCATGCTAACATGTTTGTTCACAGATGGTTGTCTAACTGTGAATCCTGAGGAGCGCTTAACAATAAGTAGTACACTGGAGCGGTTGGCGGCAATAGCGGAGTCGAATAATGTCAATCTCAAGCAACCACTCAAATTTGAGCGTAAAAAAGTTGAACAATCTGTGGCCACTAGCTCGCCAGGTAATAAGAAGTCAAGTAAATATTACACTACCATATCTTAAGATACAAATCGAGACGCGACACGTTCAACATTATGTGATAAATTCGAAAGAATTGCCTAATCGTTTGCAATGAGTTGCGATCGCGCGCATCATTTATTCATATAATCCCTTTGCCATTCGGACCATTGCATCGTTCTGTTCTGTTGCATTAAATACTCGAGCTAAAAATGGTCAAGTATTTTTTGACTTTTTACACTCAAATTTATTTTTCCATATATTTATTTTGAGTTCCCTAGAAAGGTTACTAAAAACGAAATGTGAGAGTTATTTACATTCCAATGTTGATTATCACCAAAAATTGAACATCACCAAAGGTAAGGCAATGTTGAATAAATTGTTCTCTGAATGAAATAAGGTAGTATAGCATTTATTTGACTTGGATCAAAATTTGATTATTTATGTTGCTTCAATGCTGAAATGCGTTAACATGATGTTGGTAAAGTTGGACATTTTATATTTATATCAATTTAAGAGGCTCAGAATGCATTTATTAAGTGCAATATTAGCGAGAATGTTTTATGAACAGTGAAGTCAATAAGCTTTAATTTGATATTTAAGTCTGATTATGAAAGAGACTTTGAACAAAGATATCGCAATGATAGAAAAATAAGATGGTCATTGAAATATATTCGAAAACAATTGATTAATCAGTCGCATATTGTTTCCTTACATTATTCTTAAATGTAATTAATACCAAAAAGTCAGTGTGCATTTATAAAATGCATACCTTTGTAGCTAGATAAGTTATTTGTCGCTAGTTAAAGTATAAAGTACTATATTTAGGTGTAACGATTATACTGTATATACATTCCTGTAACATTATTGGGCTATATATAAATCTTTCACACCAATGTCTAAACCCCTTACTATTTAGGTATATTATTTTTCTATATAGTAATTATATGAATAACTTAATGAGTATGCCAGTGATATAAAGTTATGTACTCTGGCACTAAACCTGGACATAGCTGTACACTATATATTATTTGCTTAATAATAACACGAGAGTGTTGTGTATGTGAACTAACATTGTTGGGTTGCGGTGTGACTCCTCACAGTGTGTATGCATTAACGGTAACGGTGGCTTGGTCTCGGCACCTACGCGCACTTGTCACGTAGTTATATTGGCTCTTATATAATAAGTTATTTGTGTGTATATAAACTAGTCTATTATATTATCAGTGTATAATACTACACTGCTTGTTATCACATCTTATTATTATACTTGTGTTGATACAATCAAACACTATGATCAAAATCATGGAACAGTCCAAATTTTTTCCAGACAATATGAGGAAATGAAATGTTAACTGAGGTACAAGTATTGAATTAGAGTAGAATTATTATAATATATTAGAATACACAATGTTTAACGTTCATACTATTGTCATTAGATCATATGAGCTGCAGAGCCAGTGCTCTTATAAACAGCTTGCACTACACTTGTCATAAATAGTTATTTCTGTTGTGCATATTATTATTTAGTCATGTGGGAGCTTTATACAGATAAATAAATGAGTATATTCTTCACAGCCGTGGTTTGATTTTATTTCTTATGTATTCTGAGTGGCACAGATAGCGAAAGTGAGAGATTGTCGCATAGTGGAGCTCCGTAGTGCGAACACGTGGGTATAATTTGTACGTAAATTATTCTGTTATTGATCTGATTGTCACGTTTGCTTTCAACTAACATGATTAATTCGCACTGTAGATCTGGTTGCACGTAATTACACACAGGTTGTACATACAGCCTACGTTTAAATACGTAACATACTAACACTGCGCTAATTTAGTTATTCGACCTTGTGTTTAATTGTGGTGTTTATATCTCATAACACGATTTCGTAAATATTGAACTGGGAAAAGAGTTTAGTTTAGTTTCGAGTCTTTATTTCATTTGTAGTTATTTCATTATCTGTAAATACCTTAGTGTGTGTTGATTAAACTAAATGATTAGCGTCAAGTGTGTAGACCAGTGTAATAATGTCGTGTCAAATTGAAAAAAAAATTAACAATATCTAACTACAGACTAGGTAGATAATCGAAATGACTTATTATTGGGTGACTTATCGGTTGGTACAAATATATATACTAACTTAATTTTTATAATATTTATTTATCTTATTTCATTTTGTAATCCGCACCTTATTTAAAGTAAGTTTTTATTTTATTTTCTTGAAAATCACAATGCTAAAGTATAAACACTTGGTTCACAATACCTTTTTATTTAATTCTGAAACTAAGATAGATCCTAAAAAAAAAACAAAAAAAAAAAGTAACTTAACTGTCAACAACCTTCATTCCTTCCAGCTTTACTGCCCTTCTGTCCGTCTGTTAATCAATTCAGTGTTTGCTATCTAATTATCTAATCTTATAATATATAAAATTACCTACTTATACAATTATCTACGAGCCGTTTATGTTATAGGTATATTACTCGTGCTAATAAGCAAGGGCATGATTATGCAAAAACTGTTTACTTGAAAGGCATTTCTTATTAGACCCTCTGCCATGCATGTCAGCCTGTTACAATATGGGCCAGTGCTTCAATTTTATTTTGAATGATCATAACACATTGCATGTACTTGTTCGTAGCGACTGAAGTTCTTCGCCTCTTTTTATTTTTTTTAAGAACCAAATTAGCTAATACTCTGATATTATAAGTATCATCGCAATACGCAGAACCGTGAATCGATATCGTATTTGATAAATAGAGTAAAAATAGCACCAACAATACTAGGATTTGTAATCGGAGCATACAAATGTTATTGTTGCAAGGGACTAAAGATAATGTAAATTAATGTATAGATAAAATAGAGTATAGATAACGTTTGAGATATTGAAATAGTGGATGTATTATAATATAACATTGCTTAGTTCCCACTATTCGATTGTTTTAGCATAAAAATTGTACTTAAAGGTGGAATATTATATAAGAGGCGAAGGGCTTATCATGATCGTATGTTTGTATGCTAAACATATCACTTTTTCTTTTTCATTTTAGGTGTTTTCAACTTTTTCGGGTGCCCAATAGTTTTCTCGTTTAAATGATCCGCTGAGCATGAATCCTTGCATCGGACACCACTCACACTTGACGCTTGCTAGAACGATCGGATATGCTCGCAATGATGAGTATTCATTGTTTTTATTTATTAATGTTTAACTATTATTATAAAAGTTTAATGTTGTTAAAGCCTGTAGATTTAAATTATAATTTGTTTTCTTTTCTTGTTCATTGATTTATAAGTATGTAAAATAATTATATCGGTTTATGCTCTGAAGGTTGTTGTAAAATTATATATTATTTGTGAAGATTATATTTTACCGTACTTAATACTTACAAATACATATGTACAGGTATATATTAGTCAATTTATACTTCGATGACAATAATTCAAATATTCTCTATACATTGTTATAGGTATCTAACTCAAATTTATTGCTATATTTATATAGGACCGTCCTATTTTAACCCTTTTACTCGTAGGACTTATAGTGTAGTCTTTTTAAGATATTCGAGTGCTATCATTCCTTTCGTCATCCTATATAATATGAAACATTAAAACACTGCAGTTAGAATGCTCTAACTAAGGCGGCTAACGGCTATTTTCAATTACCTATCTCTAGTTAAAACTGGAGATAGTCCATACAATTTTTTCAAAATGTTTTGAATCTATACTTTCATTGATATGTAGGATCCATTTTTAAGGTAAATTCAGACCGTTTTCAATTACCTATTTCTGGTTACAAAAGGAGATAGGTTTTTGAAAACCGCCGTAAATGTAACAGTGTAGTTGCGTAACTGCCGTCTATAATATGATTTATTTTTACTGTTTTTCTTTCTGTGTTATTTAATAATTAAATATACTTTTGTGAACGCCACATTCCATAGAAATGTACAAAGCCCAGTAATCGGTCGATAGTATTACTTAGTTACCATATTGTTTTAATGATATTAAAAATTAAAAATAATATTAAAAAAACAATATTAAAAAATTTCGACTGCACGGTTGGCCGAGTGGTGTCAGCGGTCGCCATGCCGCTTGCTACTGCGCCAAGTGTCGTGGGTTCAAATCCCACGCGGTACCTACAACACTTTGTGTGATCCACGAATTGTTGTCCCGAGTCTGGATGTTCTTTGTGTCCGTTTCATGTATGTTTGTAAAGTCCCCCACGACACAGGATGTTTATTCCTAATGTGGGAGTTGTCTTTTTAAAGAAAAAAAAAAAAAAAAAAAAAAATTTTAAGGTTTCTGTTATCATATAGTATTGTTGTTTCTTGGTTCTATTATATGAGTAGCTACTTATACCGGACAGGGTAAGTTTTTGAATAGAAAAACGTATGGCATCTAACGGACAATTTTTATAGAAATTATATTTTCATATTGTTCTGTGTGCAAAAAAGAGTTTTATGAATGTCTGTCTTTCTTTCCCTTTTTATTTTATTTTGTGATAAAAATAGCGCTCAAGTTTCAATCTTACGGACGTAATTATAGAAGTTGTTTTTGCTAATTCATCATCATTTTAATTAAGAGGGGGTGCTGAAATGTGGGTCAAGATGAAGTGTTAAACATGATTGAGCTATTTTAACAGTGATTTAATTGCGATCAGAGTAACAAATCTTATCTTTAACAACGTTACAAAAAGCTTGCGTTTTCAGCTAACTATGCTAACTATAAGTATAGCTCTGACTGTTAATAGTAATATTTCTTCTTCATTGTAGTACAATACCCTGATAAGAAGCTTATCCTTTCCATTCATTAACAATCATCTTTAACCCATAATGTCCCACTGCTGGGCTCGGGTCTCCTTTCCATTACTTTATATTAATTGCATTCCATTATGTACTTTTGTCGTTAATGTAAAATTATTCCGAGAAAAAAATTCTCTCATCCAATAATTTTAAAAAATAGTAAATATTGTGGATTCGATGAATCAAACCGCGCTGTGAACAGAAATAAAGAAAACGATATATGATAAGTATATTTGTTTTAAAACTTTAACTAAGTATCAGATCGTTGCTCTAGACTGCACTCATTTCTATGTAAGCGGTTATTGAAGGGCAGATCCACGATAAAAAATCTTGTCAAGTGTAATAATATTTTTTCTGCTAAAACATGATGAAGATCAGTATTTTGGAAAGAAATGTGCGGTTTTAGAGCATCTGAAAAAGGTGCTTTCTTCAATATAAATGAATAGTTACACTAATGTTTTTTTTTTAATTTAGTAAATGAAGTATTTGCCCCAAATTTGTGTCGAAAACCCTGAACATAACTCGAATTTAATAGATTTGGTTACTAATATTAAACTACTTAAGAAAGTACTTCAATGTATAAGATATTTTGGGCCGATTTTTTCTCTTTTGTAATATTTTATGAAACGTTTATTACCAGTAGGTAAGTACGTTTTATTTATATATTTTTATAACTTGTTCAGCAATAGTATGTTGTAAAGATGTATATTGTTGTGATATTTAGTATTCTAATAAGTTGCCCGACCTTTGTAAATGATTTACTTTGTATTTTTCAATATAATTGATTACACATGTGATTTTTGACAAAAGTGATGATTCGTTTTATATAATATTGAAATAGTTTTAGTTAAAGGACGTGTAGTTTTAGACGAGCAATATTTTTGTTACTATTAGCTATATAAGTGTAAAAGTGTAAGTTATTTAATGTTAGAAATAAATGTCAAGTAATCTATTATGTGGTTTTCGTCAAAATGTTAATCCTTAACAATAGAGCAGAATCGTATAAACGTTAATACCTCACAATGATTGTTCTCAGTGTTCTGCTGTTCATATAGATGTGATATAATTATTCTATTTGTTACATTTTCGAAACTCAGATATGTTTTAACAATATACTAAAGAATAACGAACACTAGAACCTAATTTTACCAGTGTAGATGCCCTAGAGAACAGGATGGTCCATGATACACAGACAATTAAAGAAACACTACAGCTGTATAAACTGCCTTTATATCACTACTAACTTCGGTGTGAGCTGTAACTCTCATATCATGTGCTCTGCTAAAATCTTGAGAACTGTGTAGTGCAGCATATTTTTTTCTTCTAGCCAACAAAGATCCGGTGTCAAACAGCCAGGAGGTGCCGAACTCCCGGCCGCCAGAGCCGGCGCGCCCCCCTCCGCCCGCTCGCCCTCCCGCAGCCCCTCACTACCAACCACCTTTGCCTCAGCAGCCGGTCAACTCTGGAGGACTGTTCTCGTCTATAAAAGGAGGCGCCGGCAGCTTCCTTAAAAATTTAAAGGATACTTCTTCTAAGGTTATGCAGACTGTCCAACAGTGAGTACAAAATGTTTATTTTTATTAATAACTAGCTGTGACACGCTTCACTGGAACACTTTGCGTAGTTCCTTACTACTACATAAAGTGTACACAGAAATACCGTATAAAATAGACAAAAACTATTTATGGAGATTAAACTTGAGCTTAATCGGTGTAGAACTTTTGAATTTTTTGAAGCCACATGCTACTTGTAGAACAATTGAAGTGAGCTTAAAAATCTAGTGGAGACGCGTTGCCTGCAACTTTTTTACCTAAATCCTATAAATGTAAGTATTTTAAAAAGGTTCGTAACTATCGCTTTTAACTGTAAACAGTAGTTCCTTAGGCGCTTATAGCCTAGTTACACTCCGTGATTAGAAACAATCACCGAGGGTAAGCAACGATGGCGCGATCAGTACCTGGATGAGTGACCGCTGGTGGCATGTTACCATGAGCGTCTCCATGATTCGGAGGTCACGTTAAGCAACGGTCCCGGTTGTTATCGTAGGATAACAGTCGTGAAGCTTAGTTGGAGGCCTTTGGGCGACTTAAAAACATCCAACGGCAAGATTACGTACCCACAAAGTTGCAGTCCCCAACCCGCACTAGGCCAGCGTGGAGACGTATTGTCTTAACTCTCCCTTGAGAGGAGACCCGAGCCCAGCAGTGGGACATTATGGGTTGTTGATGAGTACTTCCTTGCTTGTTTAACAATAAATTAGCATACATACGACAAGAAATATATTTTCATCCCAACTGCGTAAACAACACGTTTGGACTATTAATTGGTATTAAACTTTTAACCGGTTTTTGGACAGTATCATGTGCACAATACGATTAATATTATCCTTTTATTTTATTAAATATTCCTACAAAAATTGACATTCGAATTGTACATAAAACATAATAAACACTACTGCACTATATAAAAATTCTGTGCCGACTCGTTGATGAAATTATCGCTCCACTGACATGTTGTGTGGTGCGCAGATATGCGATAATAACCGCTTATCGTGATTCATACATACCTACAAATTTATGTCCTTAAGGTTAAGTATATCTATTTATCCATATTTAGTCACTCGTCCAAACATGTTCAATTTGACAGAAGTTATACATGCCGATAGTACTAACTTAAGGGTAATTTTCAGGTCTATAGCTAGAACAGATTTGGATGTAAGCTATATCACTAGTCGCCTAATCGTGATGCCTTATCCGTCTGAAGGATTAGAAAGCGCATATAAAACCAACCACATTGATGACGTCAGGGTAAGATGTTTTCATTACATTGCTGTGCGCTAATGTTTATCCTCAATTATTTACAGACTTTTATAAGTAATAATAAGTCATAAGTTATGACAAACAGTATTTTTATTACTTTACTTTAATTTTGTTCGTGACTACGATAAGTGTAACGTAACTAATAAGATATCAATAAACTTAACAGTCGCCTTTAAATTATTTACCATATTTTTTTACAGTAGGGTTCCATCAAAAAATATTTGAGTTTTCATAACATTCATAATCAAATTCAAATCAAATATAAATAGGTACGCGATAACACTAATATTAATGTTTGATTGCTTTCACTCGAACTATTCATTTGTTTATCATGAAATTTTGTATGTAAGATACAATATATATGTATATACATTCGACGTCGAAAGTCTTTTGTTCAGAAACAGTAATGTATGGAAAAATGCTTAAACGATGCTAAGATGCGGGCTAAAGATCTAGTATTGATAAAATAAAGTTTAATCGTAATGATCGGTCCCAAAATAAATCGTTCGTGACTAAAACAATTGTAAGGTTTTCATTTTAAAGTTTCACCGACACAGTGTTCGTTGATTAATCAATTTGATTTACTATTATTCCGAAAGTTTAAAGACAAACCAACTAAAAGTAAAATTATCTAAATAAAAATGGATGGCGAACTAAGGAAAAAGAGATATTAAAGTATTTTATTTTGCCTATTTACATATTGATTGACATGTTGACCTTTGGGTAAGACTAACTACAGATCAATCAATCGATTGTCTATAGAAGTTTTAGGATTAAGAAGATTATATTGATACATGAAGCGTGGTGTTTGTACTGCCTGCGCTTGCGCAAGCTTTGAATACATCGACCAGGAAATCTTCATTTATTATGAATACTGTTAAATACATGTTGTTTTTCTTTGTAGGCTTTCCTAGAAAGTCGTCATCCAGGCGGCAAATACAGCGTGTATAACGCTTGCCGCGGCGGCCGGCTAACCTTCCCGAGACACGTTATAATCACAGACGCTTGTCGTGCTCTATGGCCGACACCTGTACATCGAGCACCTCTGTTAGCACCGTTATATAGTCTTCTACAGCATATGTACCATTATCTTGGGAAGGATGAACGAGCAGCTACTGTAATCACGTGTCAAGTAAGTGGACTGCGTATAGTACGTATTTTATTTTTTCACATTGACAAATTTATCGTTGTAACCTGAGTTCAACTTTAATGACTATGGCTATTGATCACATAGCGCTCCAAACTTTAACTAAATATGTAATACTTTTTCCAGTCGAACTAAGGTCCACTTGATTTATGTAACTAAAACTTATTCATAATTACGAAGGCTTATTTTCTAGTATCCTAGACTAATTATATTTGACTGCCTCGGTGGCGTAGTGGTAGCGTATGCGACTGCTAAGCTTGAGGTCTCGGGTTCGATTCCCGGGTCGGACCAAATGTTTGTTTCGGAGCTTGGGTTTGGGTTTCCTATGTATAATATGTATGTATTTACAAAAAAAAAGTATATAAGTATTTATATCAGTTGTTTAGTACCCATAACACTAGCTCTGCTTAGTTTGGGACTAGATGGCGTTGTGTGTTAGATGTTCGGAATATTTATTTATTATTATTATTTATTGTCTTCATATTATGATTCAACTCGTGTCCGAAACTCATACCATTTAATCTAAGAAACCATTTCATTTAAAATACATCGATTCAACCTTCATTTGATATTTATTGGAATTGTTCAATGGGTTAATCGATTCCAATTCTCTATTGCTCGTCACGGTAGTCAATCTAACTAAAACCATATCTAGAGATACATAAATGTAATAAGAATCGAGTCATTATACGTAAAGTGTTAAGTATCGATACTGTACATCATGAATATGTTTCGGGCTCACCCATTTTTACTGTTGCACTTAAAAAGTTAATAGAGCAATTTTGAATTATGGAACCTGATTATAATAAATAATAAATAAATATTTCGGACATCTAACAAACAACGGCATCTAGTCCCAAGCTAAGCAGAGCTTGTGTTATGGGTACTAGACAACTGATATGAATACATATATACTTTTTTTTTTGTAAATACATATTATACATAGAAAACACCCAAACTCCGAAACAAATACTTGTAGATCTCACAAACACTTGATCCTACCCAGGATTTGAACCCGAAATCTCAAACACAGCAGTCGCATTCACTACCACTGCGCCTAAGAGGTAGTCAATTATGATACGGTGAGGGGTTTTAATCGATGCGTCGCTATTTGCTTAACGCGAATGGATTACAGTTAATAGTTGTTTTTTATTCTGCTTAAAAATTTCGTTACCACTAGCAAATAAGAGTTGAGAGTGATTGGAGGGAGGTGTGTCCGTTTTGCGACCGATGTCATTATCATTGGTATTTAGGTTGCGTCTCTGGTTATTGAATCTATACTTACTATATGACTGCACGGTTGGCCGAGTGGTGTCAGCGGTCGCCATGCCGCTTGCTACTGCGCCAAGTGTCGTGGGTTCAAATCCCACGCGGTACCTACAACACTTTGTGTGATCCACGAATTGTTGTCCCGAGTCTGGATGTTCTTTGTGTCCGTTTCATGTATGTTTGTAGGGTCCCCCACGACACAGGATGTTTATTCCTAATGTGGGAGTTGTCTTTTTTTTAAAAAAAAAAAAAAAGAAAAAAAAAAATATTATTAAGCTAAAGAGTTTGTTTGAACGCGCTAATCTCAGGAACCGCTGGTCCGATTTGAAAAAATATTTCAGTGTTGGATAGTCCATTTATCGAGAAAGGCTATAGGCTATATTTCATCACCCTAAGGAGCGGAGCCCCAATGAAGAATATAAGTTTAAAAAACGGGAAAATGATTACGCTACGAGCAATAGCAGACGTAAACGAGGTTGCGAAGGTCAGGTAGTGGTTAAATATGATTAATTTAAAACTTCTCTTGAGGCTTTCGTCCGAATTACCTCGCTTTTATTTCAACTGTAAATAATATCCATTTATAAATAATCTAAATTCCAGGATGGAAAGCAAATGTCCTGTATGCTGGTATGCGGTCTTCTACTCTATGCGAAGCTAGTAACAGTACCAGAAGACGCACTCCAGATCTTCGCAGTAAAACGATCTCCTATCAACATTCCGCCTAGTCAACTCAGATACCTCTATTATCTCAGTAATATAATTAGGTGAGTTACAAATTGGAATAAAGTGAGAAATGAGTACTACGATATTTAGCTATGTACAAATATTTATATGCCTTTGAACTACTGCCCTTTTCGGCTAGATGGCCTAGTGTGGTTATTTGATATCCACTGCCGCATTGAGCTTTTCACCAATCGATCGACTAGGTGTGAAATGAACTCACACTAGGTGTTTAGATTACACTGTCAACACTAAGGGGCCGTTCAAATATTACGTAAGCAGATTTTTTACAATTATTTACCCCCCCATCCCCCTTGTCAGCAAAAGTAAGCAAAGGTCTTACCCCCTCCCCCTATGCTTACGTAAACATTTTTAATTATATTTTTTTTATATTGTAATTTTAATGATATATTATAATTTCAAAAATAAGAAAACAGATATAGGATAGAGATTAGATTGCCATTTGTGTAAAAAAGTAAATAACTACCGATGACGTAATCATCATCTAGACTCCCCTACCCCCCATGTCATCCAAAATAAGCATAACAGAGACTCCCCCTCCCCCCTATGGTGCTTACGTAATACTTGAACGGTCCCTAACTACTAGCTAAAAAAAATATATAGTTTTTAGTACATGTACTACATTTACATAAACATAATCAGAAAATATAACAACAAAAAAAAACCGACTTTAAGAACTAGACCAAATTGAAATGGTAAAAAAGTATCATTAAAATCGGTTCACCCAGTCGAAACTTATGAGGTAACTAAAAATAAATAAATACGGTCGAATTGAGAACCTCCTCCTTTTTTGAAGTCGGTTAAAAACGGTAAACGGTAACAAAATATACTTACCGAATACGACTTTTAGGCCTTCAAGAAAAGAGCGTAGTTTTTCTTAAAAGGCCGGCAACGTACCTGTGACGCCTCTAGTGTTGAGGGCGTCAATGGGCGTCGGTAATCGCTTACCATCTGGTGATCCCGCTGTTCGTTTGCCCCTCATGAAAAAAATGTTATCGCAAATTACCTTTAAATTCGTCGGCTTCTATTTGTTTCAGACCAGAACCAATACTTCCTCACTTCAGGCCTGTGAGTTTGGTATCATTAACAATTCAGCCGGTTCCCTTATTCACAAAAGCGAGGTAAGTCAAGACTTAATTTCATTCTTCAGGTGGAATGTAAAATTAAATTGAGAGTATTATAAATAAATTTTTACCGTGGGAGAGCTATGCTTCGGCATGAATGGGTCGGCTCGACCGGAGTGATACCACGGCCTCACAGAAAACCGGTGTGAAATAGCGTTTGCGCTGTGTTTCACCGAGTGAGTGAGGATACCGGAGGCCCATACCCCAACCCCTCCCCCCATCTCCTTTCCCATCCCCCAAAAGTCGGCAACGCACTTGTGACGCCTTTGGTGTTGCGGGTGTCCATGGGCGTCGGTAATCGCTTACCATCAGGTGATGCGTCTGCTCGTTTGCCCGCTATTCAATAAAAAAAAAAAAAAAAAGTATTTGTTTTTATTTGTTTAGAGATGGCTGTCGCCCCTATATAGAAATATATAATGAAGACAGAATGCTGCTATCTACTTTACAAGATTATGACAGATTGCATCTTTACACTATGGCAGAAGGCAAAGTAAGTTCATTTGTTTTCCTACCGTTGTTTTTTTATCATTCATTCATAATGAACTAGCTACTAACTACTCGGCTGGGGTTCGCACGGCAGTCTTTGAAATACTTGAATTTCCTCCACTAAAATATGCATATTTTACACATATAAACTTTCCTCTTGAATCACTCTATCTATTGCTAAAACTGCATTAAAATTTGTTGAGTAGTTTAAAAGATACTTACATCTTCACAACAAACACACAGCGGAAGCGACTTCATTTTTTACTATATGACATCTTCGCCAAGTTACACTTGCTTTAAATGTAGAAATTCTACTTGCTTCTGCTGGCGGTGGCGTATGAGAATTGTAATCTATTTAAATTGTCTTCAATATGGTACCTAAACAATGGCTGTCAGCTGGTGGACTTTTGGAATGAAGACTTTGTATGGAAGAATATATTAGGTCTTTACCTATGAAATTGCCGTTTTGTATGCAATAAGTGAAAGTACTTATTTTTTCAAACTTTTTTATTTCTGTTATTCGAAGTAATCACCCATCCAATCGACGCATCTTTGCCAACGCATTGGCAGTTTATTGATGCCCTTCTTGTAAAAATCAGCTGGACGGGAGGCAACAAACTCTTCAAAGGCATTTTGTACTGCCTCTCGGGCATTGAATTTTTTACCCACTAAAAAGTTGTCTAAATTTTTGGAAAAAGTAATAGTCGGTAGGTGCAAGGTCTGGTGAGTATGGCGGATGAGGGAGAGCTTCCAACCCCAGCTCTTGCAGCTTGGAGACTGTCTGTTGCGCAGTATGGGGTCGCGCGTTGTCGTGAAGGAGCAGTGGGGACGACCGATTGACCAAAGCTGGTTGCAGATGTGCAAGCTTCTCCATCATTCTCTCCATTTCTTCACAGTACACATCTGCATTAATGCTCATGCCGTTTTGTAATAAGCTGTGGTGAATCACACCCGCACTAGACCACCAAACAGTGACCATCACCTTTTTAGGGGTCATTTTTGGTTTAGAGCATTGCTTTGGTGCTGAACCAGGGTCTAACCAACTTGCTGAGCGCTTTCGATTGTCGAACAGAATCCATTTTTCGTCGCACGTAACTATTCGTTTCAAAATTCCTTCATTTCTTTGTCTGTTGAGCAGCGAAAGGCAGGTCTCGACGCGTACGTTGCGCTGGCGATCGTTAAGGTCGTGGGGCACCCATCTATCAAGCTTTTTTACCTTGCCAATTTGTCGCAAATGGATCAATATTGTTTTGATGCTTACATTAAAAGCTGCTGCTAGCTCAGCTGTAGATTGAGTTTCGTCAGCTTCCACAATCGCCTTTAATTCATTATTGTTAACCAAAGTCTCCGGACGACCACGAGCTTCATTTTTCAAGTCAAAATTTCCAGAACGGAACCGGGAAAACCAATAAAGGGTTGTGCGTTCGTTTGTACAGTTCTCTCCGTAAACGTTTTTGATGTTACGTGCCGTTTGTGTCGCGTTGGTGCCACGACGGAACTCATATTCTATAATTACACGAATTTTTAAAGTATCCATTATGACGAAAAATGTTCAAATGTAATGAAAATACAACGCTAATCAAAAAACATAAGACTGAGTTTGTAAATAGAACGTCATGGTTTTAAAACAAAATTAATTTGAATTTAGAATACAGAGCCATTACAAACTTTTTTTTATTTGAAATGACCAGTACTGAAGAAACGCAATTTCATAGGTAAAGACCTATTATTAGTTGATATTGTTTGATTTAAAAGAAACCAGGAAACAGTATATTTTACATGAGGCCACGATAAAATTAATTTTAAATAAATGTTCTTTCAGGTGACGTTACCGTTAGACACGACGGTGGTTGGTGACGTATGCGTGTGCGTGTACCACGCGCGACATCAGCTCGGGCGCGTGCACTCAGTGCCCGTGCTGTCGCTGCACTTCCACACTGGCTTCCTCTCACCCAACCAGCATGCCATTAAATTCACCAGGTTAGCAGTTAATGTGCTAAAATCGCAATTTTTATCACTCATTAAAATATTAAATCAAAATTCTGCAACACTTAGACGACCGCAGACTCCGACTTTTGGTTTAAAAACATACTTACATACATACAAAATACCAGTAGTGGTAGTTTTTTAATATGTTTAGTAACTTTAGTATAAAGTTAAATACTATAAAAATATTGTGATGATAATATTTTAAAAATGGAATTTAAAGGTAGCGAACTGTGACGTCACAAGTAAAATTCTTTGCGTGCTTATAAGTTTCTATCCGCTATTACCAGGTCTGAAATCGACGGTATCGATGAAACAAGTCCAGTGAACGATCATTTCTCAAATAATACGAATGCCGTAATAAGTCTGGTGGTACAGAACGGGGAAAGACGCAAACCCCGCTCAGACCTGTGGGAGGAAGACCATTCGTTTGCTATACGCACACCCGATGTATTATTCTCTACTAATCTAGAGAGAGACGAGACTATCGACAATTTTGGTGAGTATTTCATTTAGAATTTATTCTTTCTTTTACATATCAAAGAGCAAATGACAAATTGTGTTCTATGAAATACCGTTAACAGTATAACTGTTTTATGTTTAGAATTTTTTTTATAGATCTTTTTAAATAAAAGTTTAATATAACTTGAAAACAAAAGTTAATAAGCAATGATAGATGAAAAATAAGGTCAAAGCTTTCGCGACTTTCGAACATGTTAGGTGAGTAACTGTAACTTAAAAAAATTGGTTCTCTGTAAAGTTGGTTGTCATAACATAACATTGATGAAATGATTGCATACTTTTATAAATAAAATTGAATCATTTGCGCAAGAGTACAATGAGCGTAACTGGATAATGAGTCATCCTTTTTCGTGCGTGCAGCCGGTGTTCATCGATTTATTAGACGTTGTCACGTCAAAAAACCATTTTTCGGTTCGATTGTTTTTAAGGCTATGAGCCGGTTATTTTAAAATACAATGCATTTTTTTGGTATTACCATTCAAAATTTTAATAGATTTTTTTCTATAAAATCTAGCAGTGAAGAATACAGCCTCATTATTACTCTCTTCTACTGGTTTTATTTTCTTCAACTTTAAATTTTAACCACGCGTTAAGTTAACAATATAGGTCGAATTGTTTTAACTTGTAACTTTGTCGATTAGATTTTCATCACATTGCCAATCTTGTATTTAATAAATAAAGATCTCTCTCTAAAGATCTCGTAAAAGTTTATATTTACACAATATTGTTCTGTCTATTTACGCAGCAAATCTTCGAAACAACCCCTCTGCAATGCCTCGTACAAGTATGTTGTAGTGTTGTGTGTACACAAGTATCATAATGTTTGTTAGTGCCTGAGTTATATGAGGATAGTTTCTAGAACCATTTATTAACTTTAAGAGTTACACGTCTCTACTTATGTATGTGATTTTTCTTAAATTTCTTGGCTATTACCTTAAAGTGAGTCTACATGGGATCTATGGGAGAAAAATGGTTATGTTTTTAGCTTCAACTAGCTGACCCGGCGAACTCCGTTCCGCCTGGCAGTCAATAAATGAGTAGATTATTATTTTAATGATTTTTTTATAAATATCATATTTTAATACTTATTATAGGATCTATGGGATGGGTTTTTTAAAACTTCTACTAGCTGACCCGGCGAACTCCGTTCCGCCTAGCAGTCAATAATTGAGTAGATTATTATTTTTAATGATTTTTTTATAAATATCATATTTTAATACTTATTATAGGATCTATGGGATGGGTTTTTTTAAAACTTCTACTAGCTGACCCGGCGAACTCCTTTCCGCCTAGCAGTCAATAAATGAGTAGATTATTATTTTTAATATTTTTATGAAAATCATTATTGAATACTTATTATATCATTGATGTTTCTCAAAAGTCAATCAGTATTTCCACGTTTATCTTGCTTAGAAACATAATATCTTGATTAAAATGAACTTTGTACTTAGAATATTGTAAATTAAACCATTATATTAAATTTAACATTGGAAATGTGCAAAACGAGTTTTAAACAGTATAGTGTATCAATAACTATCCTCATTTATTTCAGGCATAAACAATTGTTTAATTAAATAAGTCTACACGCTTCCTCAATACGTGCACCTTTTTATATCTAATCTTTAGATCACCTAAATCACGAAATCTTACGTCTATATGTATAACGAACCAATTTATCCAACTTACTTCTTTTTTTTTTAGTTTTTTTACTATATTTATCATTCCTACTGGACTTATTTATGACAACATTGTTTGGAATAATAATAACAGTAGGATTATGGTTACTGACAGCAACCATACTCGAGGCCTCGACAACGAGCTCCTCAAAGAGACTTTGGTTCAGCTCGGCAGTTTAATATCTGACTCATGTATTTTTTCTTACACTTTCATCACGAGGATCTTGAATACTAGGCTAGAATATTTCCCCCAGACTAGATTATTGGATAACGAAATCTATACTAATATTATAAAGCTGAAGAGTTTGTTCGTTTGTTTGAACGCGCTAATCTCAGGAACCGCTGGTCCGATTTGACAAATTCTTTCAGTGTTGGATAGTTTATTTATTGAGGAAGGCTGTAGGCTATATATTATCACGCTAAGACCAATAGGAGCGGTGCACTAATGAAGAATGTTACAAAACGGGGGAACATATTACACTACGGGTGATAAGAGACGTAAACGAGGTTGTGTTGATCTAAAATAGTTAAAAATTTATAAATCATAATGCAATATAATTTTGCATATATGCCGAAAACCACAGCAATATTTTTACTTCACCTAGAAGCAAATTCACTTTACTACTGTAATGTTCACACATCATCTTTTCTACTCACTCATATGTAGATCGAAACTGACTGTTGGTCTGCCTAAGTTGATATTTCGTGTTCGCATGTTCAACACACGCGTTAGTTAGTATGTGTGGTACAAACCTAGTGCACGAAATACAAATAATACATCACCCCATAGCTCTTACTATTAGTCTTTAATCAACCTTTATTATTATCTAGTTATTCATATTTGATTCAATACCATTACTTTTACATTAAATATATACTTATTAATAAACAAATGTTTTATGATCAGTCACCGCAGATTACCCGCCACGTGAAGTAGAACGCGAACGACCTCGACCCACCCGACCCGCGCCTCCCTCCCCAGCTCCCCCGCACCGGCCACCCCCTCCACAAACCCAACCCGCAACAACAACGATTCAGAGCAACGTTGACACGGACAACATAGATCTTCTCAATCTCAACTTGTCTGGAGCTGCACCAGTCCAAGAAGAACGTACTGAGAAGAAGCTGGGCAATCAAGACTCTTTCGATTTCTTCGGGTTAATGGAGAAGCCGGCCACTGATGATAATTTTGGAGATTTCCTAAGCGGACAAGCTAAGGACAACACACAGGTTAGTCGGTCAGTTTAGTAACAAATATCAGAACTATTTGATGCAAGAGATTCTCTTTATTGCGATGTTCAGATAAGTTTGTGGAGGAACGGGTGTCGTGTTCCTCCAACACAAAGGGAGGATCTGCCGACCAGGCGAGGTGATCATGCCTGGCGAGCCACAGCCCAACAGTTGATGTTGGGATATTGTATATACGATAATCGGCGCGAGAACTTCTATTGCGCGATTCAGGATTGGTAGTTTCTTCGTATTGTGCGTTACTTCGTAGTTCAGTGTATTTGCGGTAGATGGTGCTGTAGTAGGTATTTTGTGTTATATGTATGCGGATGTCGCCACAAGTTAATCGAATCTACCTATAGTGATTTGTAGAACACTTACATACTACATGACGCTGTAACATATTTTTTTCTGTGTGTTTAAGTTGCGTTTTTTTTCAGACGGTTACAACGGAATCTATATTTGGCGATCTACCACCACCTCCGACGGAACCAACACAATCTCGGCATGGGAACTCGAGCGACCCCCTCAATTTCGACCCCTTCGGTTTGAACGATCCCATACCTGTCAAACAGGAACCGCTTTTACCACCTCAATTGATTCCAGGCGATATAAGTAAGATCAAAAAATTTTGAATCTATTTTTTTTAAGTTTTATAACATGTTGACTTCAATATCTTCGTAGTATTTACTTTTTAGTATTTATTTATGGGCTTACTCAAGTCGACCAAGGAAATGTTTTTAATTTATTTAGGCAAGTACTTCTTATGAACTTAAGTACATACTTTACAACCGAAAAAAATAGTTTGCACTAACTTCTTACTTTATTTTTATATTTAAATACGATATCACTAGTCTCAATAAGGGCGTCTATACACTAGCGTTCGTTGATGTCATCCAACGTCTACGCTGGTAAAATTCTCTCAGCAGATTTCTAAACGAATCCTATATAGGCGCCTTGATTTATTTCGATGTCGTGGTCTTGCAGGTCGTCCGTCCAGCGTGCCCCTGGAGCGCGCGGCTGGGGGCGGGGCTGGGGGCGGGGCGCGGCCGGGCGCCACCTCCGAGCTGGGCTCGCTGGGCGGGCCCGGGCCCGGCCCCGCCCTCAGCGCGGGCACCACGCCTCGCGCCTCGCCCGCTCACCGCGCCAGCCCGCAACACCAGCCTACCAACACTCGCTCGCCCGCTCACCAACCTGACTACAGGTATACACTTATCACTTTAAACGGGTCCGGTTGGTCTAATGATCAGTGAGAGAGGTCCTGGGTTCGGGTTTTTTTCATGGATTAGGTTGCAAATAAGCTGCCGTATCACCTGATGGTAAGCGATTATCGCCGCCCATGGACAACAAAACCAAAGGCGTAGCGTATGCGACTATAGAGCGAAGGTCTCGGGTTCAATTCTCAAATTGGACCTAATATCTGTATGATTTGCAAATATTTGTTACGGAGTATGTTGTTCCATGTACAATCCTATGTATAAAAATCAATTGCTGTTCGTTTGTCTCGCTAAAACTCGATAACGGCTGGTCCGATTTAGCTGATTTTGGTTTTGAAAGGTTTGTCGTTGCCCAGGGAAGGTTTAAAAGGAAAAAAAAATAAAAATAACTTGGAAATTCAAATGTCACGTGTACAAAGTAGCGAGCACAGCTAGTAGGTAATAAAAAATATATAAGCAATATTATCGATAGTTACTAGCAACTTATGTCTAATTCATTCGTACCGACGTCCACTTACCACTTAAAATACGAGTACTAAAGCGACACCTAATAAAAGCAAACCATATAGGGTATTCATCACCGATGCTGTATTAATTCCTGTATTAGAAGTGAAATCATTTTTTTATGTACTCGTATGTTTAGAAATATCCTAATTATTATTTTTATAGCCGAGCACACTTCGAACCCGCAAAAACACCCGGCGACGATAAACCCAAGAAATCTGGTGATGTATTCGGTGATCTACTCGGTAGCCAAGGCTATGACTTCGCGAAGAGAGACAATGGACCTAAGACGATGAACGCCATGCGTAAAGAAGAAATGGCTCAAACCATGGATCCGGAGAAATTAAAAATACACGAATGGGTAAGTGAACGATTTACCTATGTGAATTTGGGTAAAATATTTTCATTTGAAATCGCAGTAAATGTCTATGCCGTTTGAAATAAGTTATTATTTATTGATAGACTTTTGATGTTGTGCAACGTTGCACTTCTGACATTCTTTTTGTTCGACAATTTGCTATACATTTGTAATTTTGCTTATTTGATATCAAACTCTAAATCTAATCTATTCCTGTACCTAAAATAGTAAAAAAAGTTTTATTAAGAAATCTTTCACACGGCAATAAATACTTGGTTAGACCAGAAAAGTCTTATAAGAAAACCCATAGAGCAACACATACCAACATGGACTGGAAAGGAGTTACCATAGCATGTATAGCATGCAAAACAATCTGTCATTTTTTGCGCGGGAAATCTTCACTCATACGCATTTCAGATACACGTACAAAAACAATCACCTGTCACTACGAACTCACACATAGATCGTTTTTTGTTTCTTCGAAAGACGGTCCCCATTTCATGTCATCCACATTTTATATATTTTTTATCATTAATTTCATCACGACAACGACTTGAAGACTTGATAATTGAAGACGATAAATACTTGACATTGGCAGAAATAGCTGATCCGAGTGATCCGGCTGGTTGCCATTTCATGGAAAAAGAAAGAAACTCACACAACAATTTAAATAAAGACATTCACAATTTCATACACACACATGAACACATTCTGCGTTATAACAATGTAGTGCGTAGGCCCATTTGAGCTTATACTTTGACAGTGTTGTGTGTGTATTATTACCGTGGGAGAGCTATGTTACCGTGGTAGAGCTATGCTTCGGCGTGAATGGGTCGGCTCGACCGGAGTGATACCACGGCCTCACAAAAAACCGGTGTGAAATAGCGCTTGCGCTGTGTTTCACCGAGTGAGTGAGGATGCCGGAGGCCCATACCCCTAACCCTCCCCCCATCCCCTTTCCCATCCCCCCAAAGGTCGGCAACGCACTTGTGACGCCTTTGGTGTTGCGGGTGTCCATGGGCGGCGGTAATCGCTTACCATCAGGTGATACGTCTGCTCGTTTGCCCACTATTCAATAAAAAAAAATAAAAAAAAAGAGGGAAACATCTGCGTATGGGTACTCGCTACCGTGTTGCTCACACAAATTGTTTTTTGGCCATATCCAGATATTTAATGTATTTTTTATATTTCTCTTAGACTGAAGGCAAGAAAGCGAATATTCGTGCGTTGTTGTGCTCGCTTCACACGGTGGTGTGGGAGGACTGTCGTTGGACGCGTTGCGACATGTCGCAGTTGGTGTCACCTGCCGATGTCAAGCGTAACTATAGGAAAGCCTGTCTTGCAGTACATCCAGATAAGGTTAATATCATACAGTTTGGGGCGTTCAATTGTACTTGAATCTCATATTATTGTTTCCCTTCTACATCATCACCTTTTAAAATTTGCAATTCTTCGTGTGGTGACGAATTATAAATACAAAGTTTTACCACACATCGCATGGGTGGGTAAAGGGCGACTGTCGTAAATGGGAACAAAGTACGTAGTAAACTGTAGAGAGTAACGAAACGTACCCGTCATTTGACTGCCTCGTTGGCGCATTGGTAACGTATGCAACTGCTGTACTTGAGGTCTCGGGTTCGATTCCCGAGTCGGACCAGGTCTTCGTATGACTTGCAAATCGGAGTTTGGGTGTTTTCAATGTATGTATTGTTGTAAATAACAACAAAAAAGTATATGTGTATTTATGTCAGTTGTCTAGTACCCATAACACAAGCTCTGCTTAGCTTGGGACTAGATGGCGTTGTGTGTTAGATGTCCGAAATAGTTATTTATAGTAAGCCGAAAGCTCGATGCTAAGGAGAGACCTATATTAGACAGTGAACTGTTTATGATGAAGACGATAATGAATCACTCAATATAAGCTAGACTAGACTAATAGTATTGCTTGATTTTATCTGTGGACTTGATTTTTTATTAAAATCTTAAAACGTCTTTTTTTTCAGCAAATGGGAACAGATAATGAGAACTTAGCTAAAATGATCTTTATGGAACTCAATAACGCGTGGACTGATTTCGAGAACGACACCAAGCAACAGAATCTGTTCCAATCGTAATCATTAAGGTTTTACTCGGCCGTGTTATATGTAGATATTTGCAATATGCGTTCATATTATAGAGCTTGGGTTCTCACTACTCGGTGGAAATGTTAACAGTTATGCATTTGTTAAATGCGTCTAAATGCACACACGTATTTAGATAGCGCGGGACTAAATAAATTGTTATTTTTTTAACCTAGTTGTCTAACTCCTATGTGTAGACTGTCGTGTGTGAATTGTGTAATATTATTTTATGTATTTATATGGTTTGAGTTCAATGTCAACAGGTTCTTAAAGAAAAGAATTTCATTTTTTAGTGCAATTTTATTTTATTAGGTGAGAGATGTGTATCTACGACTAATGTAAACAAACCAACCAATACAACTTATAAACCTTCAAGAAAAGAGCGTAGTCCTTTCTAAAAGGCCGGCAACGCACTTGTGACGCCTCTGGTGTTGCGGGTGTCCATGGGCGGCGGTAATCGCTTACCATTAGGTGATACGTCTGCTCGTTTGCCCCCTATATATTAAAAAAAAAAAAAAAAAATATTGGATATTTCCTTTATTCCAGATGGACAATGATCAGTGTTTATGCATATAAATATATGTGTGTGTATTAAGAACCTTTTTTTTATTATAAAACTCGATTCGAATGTTCCAACATAACATTTTCTACGAGTGGTGGAAACTATATCAGATATACTTTTCTCTATTTCAAAATGTATTCAGATAGCAAGTTGAATATAACAATCTATATGCTTATGATTTTATCTTACTGGACTGGCTGGACATATTTGAACTATGTAAGGAGTATAACCTATTGTGATAATTTATTTTATATTTTGTGTATAAATGTTGTGTGAATAAATAACTCAGATTTATTGTGTGCAAGCAGCACAGCCCCAATTATAGAAAAATGGTTTTGAAATAATGATTCTTTTTTTTAACACTTTCACTGTCTATGCATTACATGTAATGCACTGATGAGTTAGCTCCGTACATCCGTGCATGACATACAAGTACGTAATCTGGCTCCCTAGGTTGCCATATCTAATATGTAAGAAAAATAAAAGTAAACAACACTATTGGTCGGCGGTTGAAGTTCATACGTCCGTGCATTGTATATAACGCACTATTGGACGTGCAATAATTGTATTGATAATTGTCTTAGGCCAGTGAAAGTGTTAATACACGAGTCTGCCAAAGTGACTACTCTGCATGATGGAAAGCATAAACAATATCCGAGAGTGGTGGTCACCATACTCGTTGCGAATGTAGACAATGCAGCATGGTGACCCACACTATGGTGACCTATTGGGTTAAATATTCAGGTATAAATTATCTCAATAAAGCTTTTATTATATTGGTATAGAGAATCACTTAGGTCATGTGGTGACTGTGCAATAATTTTACACACAAAGCACAACTTTTAATTTTTATTTAAAATATATTTACTTTACAAAATCATAGATATACACCATGATATCGAAGAACAAGACCTATAACTATATTCTACCTAAAAAATAACTTTAAAAAAATCTAGGTAGACCTTATTTACTCAATTTAATTTTGCATTTTGTTTAAAATGTGTTGTATGAAACAACGTATAGATTAAGCAAACAGTTATACTCAAACAGAGATTACAGTGAGCTATATAGATGCTGCTGTTGCCAACATTGACCCAGACACAGTGTACAAACATCCTACTGTTTTGTCTACTTTGTACCGTCTTGATGTCTGTGGTTGTCATTCTATTCGAATTATAAAACACGAAAGGTTCATAACTGTTATGTTAATAGTTCATAGCTGAAATATAGTTTTAGCGACATTAAGGGTCAGTTTCATTAGACTACTGTCATGTGACTACATATTTTAGTTGCACAAGTCTCGGATAGAGTCAAATGTGTCAGAATACCATATATTTATCAGCAACTTGGCCATAAATATAAATCAAGGGTTTACGATTTTGTGGCGCGTATAAATACCTGTAATAAATCATTTGTGGGCGTTCTTTACTTAATAATTTTAGTGTTGTATTTAGTACATTCGCATACCTATTTAGAACAAATGTACATTAGATATAAAATATCACGCAAGATGTAATAAGTATGCTGGCAAAGTTATGATTTAGTAATTCTAAATAATTGGGAGACATGGACTACGGGAAAGATTGTCTTAAATACATTTTATGTTTTAATAATGGTTAATTTAATTGTGACAATTAAAAAAAAACCGAAATAATGTTCACACAGGTAACAGGTTCGTGTAACCTTATTTCGGGAAGGGAAGATTCTAGCACAGTAGATGTCCGTCAAATTATAAAAAAAAAAAATACAAAATAGGCGATAGCTTCAGATTATCATAATTTAATAAAAACGCTGTAATGACAGTGTTTTTTATTTTTGATATGTTCGTTATCCTGCCTAATGAAAGATATTATTGAATACTTAATACAAGTTGTGAGGTCAAATTCATAGTCCCAACACACCTTTAGTTCCTTGGTTTAGTTACTTAACGGTTTTTAGTGGCACTGGATCCATTTTGTATTAAATCAACTCTAGATGTTCATTAATCCATGCAATTAATAACTTAAACAAATATTAAACATTAATGTAAGCCGCACTCTTCTATATTCCATTACTCTTACGAATAATCTGAATTGTTATTCCTGTAGTGAGTCCAGTCGAAGTAGTACATAGTTCAGATTGACTCGGTTAAAATATTTATTTAAAAATGTTATGTCGTTTATATATATACCATTATTGAAGTTTTATTTTTCTTTCAGTAGTGTTTACAATTGATGTTACTAATTATTAATTAGTTTCTGAGAGCTTACGATAATGTTAAGTTTTTACATTCCTAAATGAAGTAATTATAGTAAGTGTTCATGGTAGTTTGAAGAATGTTTGTGGTGATAAATAAACATAAAAACGATTACATTAATATTTTGAATCTATCTATATTCATAGTTAAATTATTTGAAAACAGTATTCGATTTAACCTTCGTACACAATCGCTCATGCAGACCGTTTAACTGTCTTGGCATACTGTGTGTACGAGGGCTTATAACTGAGGCTTCCTTATGTCAGACTTTTGGTAACTCAACTAATAAGTATACCATAATGTATGTTTATATTCTGTAATATTGACAATATTAGAGATTATAATCATGAACATATATAAATTAAGGGCCTATAAAATCGGACTTGACAAGTCTAATTTAAAGCCAGTATAGATGTGAAAGTCACCGATACTGTGTATATTTTGCTTAGTTAATGTACTGTCTTAATAACAAAACTGTTCGAAATAAAGTAAATGCAAAATTATTTGGTTTTTTATTTAGTTTGTGGTCATGAATACCCAGTGGTCGAAATTGTCGTTTTTTCACAACTTCCAAATTTGATTCCAACTGTGACAAATTATTATCGTAAAAGGGAGTAATAGAGTTTTTGCTTCATGTATACATATATTGACTGCCTCAGTGGCGCAGTTAATACCGTATGCGCCTGCTGTACTAGAGGTCTCGGATTCGATTCCAGGTCGGACCAAATGTTTGTACGATCTGCAAATCTTTGTTTCGGAGTTTAGGTGTTTTCTATGCAAGATATGTATGTACATAATTATGTATTTATATCAGTTATAGTACCCATAATACAAGCTCTGCTTAATACATAATTGCATGATACAAGTTTGGGACTAGATGGCGTTAATTTGCGAAAAGAATATTGTTTTTGGTTTCTAAACTTGAAAATAGAAACTGAGATGAGATGTGGATAGTTTGCAAAGTACAGGTCGTAACTTCTAATAACATTTTTTTAAAGGCTACCCCCGTTTGAAAAATACATGCATCCTACTAACACAATTTTATACAAAAACGGGCACAAAGAACACAGACTCAGAACAACAATTTGCGGATTACACAAAGCGTTGTCCCATGTGGGATTTGAACCCACAACACTTGGCACTTCGGCCTTTAATCATTTGACGTGTTTATTTTGGATTTGAAAAAAGAAAAAGCTGTTGAGATTTCTAAAATCTATAATTAACATAAAACACAATAACTATTGTCAGCTCTGTTCGATTTTGACATCCATGCAACCATATTTTTCTAACAATTCTTGTTTCTTTCGCCTGAGAAGTGCTTCTTCTATATCTTTTTGTGAAGGTACAGCTACGTGTGACGTCACTACCGACCTGACAGGTTCCGCTTCTTCGTCCTCTATTCGTTTATCATCAGGCTGAAATTTTAAAGTAATTTTATATTTTTGACATCTGGAATTTAAATATTTATCAATATCCTGATTGTGAGGAGTGTGGAGTTGTGGAAGACTTACACCATTTATTGATGGAGTGTGTCAGATATGAGTCTAGTAGAAATAGTTTAAGTGTCGACTTGAATTTGAATGGAGCCGATATATGAATGTAGCACAGAATCCTAATGGAACCAAATAGCGATCATGCAAAGGCTCTGTTCTGATTCATGTCGACATGTGACAAGTATGTAGTAATTTGTGCAGGATACGATGGAACTGGCATACGCTGTGCGTATATGATCTATGATAGATATATAGATAGATATGATAGATCCAAAACAAAATATTGATACATCAAACTATAACGTTTATAAAATACTTATATACTGAGTAGTTTGACATTGTAGGCTTGTGTTTATCTTTACTAATATTATAAAGCTTAAAAGTTCGTTTTTTTGAACGCGCTAATCTCAGGAACCGCTGGTCCAATTTGAAAAACTCTTTCAGTGTTGGAGAGTCCATACTAATAGGAGCGGAGCATCAATGAAGAATGTTTCGAAAACGGGGTAAAAATTGCACACTACGAGCAATAGAAGACGCAAACGAGATTGCGTGGGTCAAGTAGTCATATTATAAGGTGTCCACCACGGGAATCGAACCCATGACTTATATCCCAATAGGAGGATCACTTTTGTTTAAATATTTCGAAGAAGGTATCAAAGTATAGCCTCCACAGAGAAGATAAATAACTAATTAGCTTTTACGCGCGACATAAAGAATAGCCTATGCTACGTTCTTCCTCAAGATTCAAACTATCTCCAAGTAAAATTTCATTGAAATTGGTGCAGTAGTTTAGCCGTGAAATAGTAACAGACAGTAATTTTCGAATTTATAATAGTAAGTATCGTTATGGATTAGAATGAATGAACATACATCTTCAGGATAAATATTTTCCTCATCAGATACGTCTTGATCCTTATTTTCTTCTTTTTTTCTTTTCCATTCATCGACCGCCTTCGCTATGGCTGCAATTGTAAACATTTTAACTAAATTTTATACGGTAATAGAATAAAATATTGTGTAATAATATTGTTCAATGTAGTATAGTCACGCTGATTTTAACACGAACGGGGGTGGCCCTACTAGAAAATCAACGTAAAATTCTGTTCGTGCTGTCGTGTTTCGTTGATGAGTGCGAGATCGGTGGCCCAATGATGGCAAATGCCGCCATGGTGTGGGTCACCATGGTGCATTGTTTGCATTCCCAATGAGTGTGGTAACTACCACTCTTGGATTCTGTTTATGCTTTGCATCAGGCGGAGTAGAGTCATTTTAGCAGGATCATACATAAAAAAATAGTAATATACGAGTAATAATCAGTAAATTTTATATATTAATACGCGAAGCAAAAGAAATTAAACCCTTTTTTACGAATTTATGCGAGGGGAGGATTATAAAAGCTATAAAAAAAATACAAATGAAATGAATTATGATCGAATTGCGACAGCTGGGCGGCCATTATACTCAAAAAATGGTAATCTACACTAATATTATAAAGAGGAAAACTTTGTTTGTTTGTTTGTAATGAATAGGCTCAAAAACTACGGGACCGATTTTGAAAATTCTTTCACCATTCGAAAGCTACATTATCCAGGAGTAACATAGGCTATATTTTATTTTGGAATAAAAAAAGGGTTCCCTAAGATATTTGGGTTTTTCGGACACGGTGTAAAAATCAACCAAAAAAATTACTTATTTTGTGAAAATTTTCATGCTACGGGCTATATAAGACGCAAACGAGGTTGCCTAGGTCAGCTAGTACCTAATAAAGCGTTTATTTAATCAGATTGTAAAAATACAAAAAATCGATGGTCTCACCTTCTTTTTCAGATTCTTGTTCTAGCGGCATGAGCAGTCCATCGTCATCGTCTCTGTAGCCATAATAATCAGCATCCACGTCCCTCATGAGGTCAGCGCGCGTCCGGCGAGGTGGCGGCGGTGGCTCTTGTTCGAACAGTTCGCGGACACCTTGCAAGGAACATTATATTTTACTAGCCGAACACTGAGCGTAACACACACACGGTTGTTCCTATAAAACAATAATCGTGGGTAACGCCGTAGGGCGGTTCAGTCTAAAAAAGTTAGTTACTCCTTATATCATTAGCTATTTCCCATTAAAATCGGTCTAGCTTTTCCAGAGATTACTCGGAACAAACAGACAAACAAAAGTTAAAAAAAATGATTTTATGATGTACCGTATATATATCGATTCGTCTAAATAGTGTCGGTGCCCCCGCAAGTAATTGTGGTTATTGTTGTGAAATACAAATAATATAATTCATATAACGGCGTAAGCTGGCAAATCATACTTGCTTCTGTGTGTACGCCGCAGTGTGTGAGCCCTTTGATTTTGTGGCGGCTTGCCGCATGTTCGATGGTGGCGCGATTAAGGTGACCGTATCTAAGCGAACGGACTATACTTTCATATGCATTTAGTGAAAAACTGTTGTTGAAATTACAAACATTTCATTCATCTTTATTTTATATGTTAGATTTATCTACATCGATTTTATTTATCTGATGATCATAATTTACAAACAAGTCTGACTTAACTGACTGATTGAAGTAACATTCAAGATGGAAATTTTGGTAAAATTACCATTTTATGACGGGTTTAAAAAAAACAACTCCTTACCTGGTAAGTCTTTTGCAGCTCCGAAGTATTTGTATCCTCTATTTCCTGGTACTTCCTTGCCGTCTTGGTCAAGCATTTTGGGGCCAACGCGGGCATGGTCAGGCCCACCCAATGATTTTATTTGAACTTCCCAATGACGCTTCTCACGCATCAGTTTATTGATCTCGTCGTTTAAGTCACGGATTCGAAACTCACCGAGACCGGCTAATGGACAAAGTAGATTTACAATAAAGTTAAAAGTTTACCTCTTTGCATTTGTAAAACTTTTTAGATAAACCTATTAGATAGTCCCCTAAACCTATTAGATCTAGATATAACTCGAAAAGAGGCTTCTGAGGACGCCAGCTATAAAATTGATATGTGTACCTGTACTGTAGCTATTTCAGGAATATAACTGTACTAATTTTATCATCTTAACGGAATAGTAACTAGACTATAGGCCGACCGTTTATCTGAGTCCTCGCCTGCGCGGTAACAGGGGCGCGGGGGTATGACGACAAAGGGGGCTGAGACAGGTGCGGGCGGCGGGGGCGCTTAGTGGGATACACACGAGATGAAATGCGCCAAGATAGTTCCTAAGATATGTGATATGTGCCCCTGTTACCGCGCAGGCGAGGACTCAGATAAACGGCCTATACCTATAATCATTAATTTCGTGTTAGTGTATTCGTATGAAGAGGATAGAAAACATTTTCTATTTACTTATGCACATTGCAACTATTTGGCTCCGATTTCCATCATGCACGGAAATTTCAGTAACTGTCAGTTTCGAGTCGGGTCTGCAACCAATTTTTTTTTTTTTTTTATTTTAAAGAGGGCAAACGAGCTGACGTATGCTGTATATGTAGAAATAATATTCTTTCTTTATCTTCTCGCCATTTAATAAGTACAGGAGTTAATATCAAAGATGTCGCCTTTGGCTACCCCTTGGGGGATAATGATGTGAATTAATATATTTTCGAGGACGCATAATATACACGGTTAACCCAATAAGGAACATTCAGAACAATCCCCAGATTAAAACTCATTTAATTTTTCAAACAACGATTTTGTGCCGTTACCATTTTCGCACTTCAAAAAAGAAAGATTATATAAAACGTAAATATTTATAAATCGAAACTATAGATTAATTCACTCCGTCATAGATTTCAATTAACTTTCACAGAAATTAAGCGATTATTTCTTTTTCCCTTTAGTCTTAGATTTTTTATCTTTGCCAGCTTTCTTTGATTTACTTCCTTTTCCTTTTCTATCTTTACTTTTGCCTTTTTTTGCTTTTGATGATTTTTTAACATCAGCATTACTGCACTGAGCTGATATATTTTTATTGTTTTCTATTGCAGATGGAAGTTTTGGCGTAACTAATTCTATTTCAAGATCTGTTTTCTTATCTTGTGTTTCCAATTTCTTTCCAATCTTCAAAATGAACACATCTTTCTGAGGATGTAACATTTTCGACATGTCCACGGGCACAGGGCAGTTCGTAGGCGTTACGTTGATTAGTTTTCTGTCCTTTTTATCGGTTCTATCTAAGTTTTTTAGTGTGTATTTCAGATTGGATGTGTATGTTTTTTCCTGATGAGTATAATCTTTAGGTAATTCGAATTGTATCTGATCTCCAGTATTATAAGCTGTGCTTTCACAAGAACACAATTCTTGAATTTTATCGTACTTTCTAGTTCTTTCAACCTTGCTGCTTTTCGGAACTCTAATTTTTAACTCATTAACATTCATTTTTGTATATATTTCGTCATATCTTGCCATTCCTTTAAAAACAGAGTAATATTAAATATCAATTAAACAATATGGGAAGCAATAAAATTACAATACCTACTAGAAAATCTTACCATGTTTTATTTGAGGAGGTGATTCGTAAGATCTCTTAGATATGGAGCTACTAACAGACGACTGCGGGTTGTTGTGGCGAGGGGAGCATGCCAAGCACGGAGGGGTACTTTTTGACATAACGCCTTCGTCTAAAAGTATTTTACCGTGGTCGTCCATTTCCACCCGCTGACAGGAATACATTGCCATTCCATGATCATCTTTTAAGAGAAACGATGTACCTTGTGGTTTAGGTTGTGCACAAAATGCTGTAGTAATTTCTTTACCCAAAAATGACATTCTGACTGTGACTTCTATAATGCCAATAGTGTCAGCATTCTCACCCATGCCGCAAGATAAATAATACATATTTTTGGATAGTGGGGTGGAGGTTGTGCACAGGATATTATCTGTTGGTTGTTGTTCCCTCCATTTTGAACACAGCTCTTCGCGCAAGGAGACAAACTCACAGGTATAGTCCATGTGGGTTTCGCCTATTTTCGTCACACACGGTGAACACGATGGTTGCTTCGTAAGTAATAATCCTATTTCAAATTTTTTTATACTGCATATTTTGTCGTATGTCATAGCAAACAATGTGGATTTCCCAACATTTAATTTGTTAAAGTTATCAATTTTCCCGCAAGATGAATCGTATAGAATAATTGGTTGCTTCCCCAGAAATGTAGCTGATATTACTAAATTGTTAGAGTCGATATCAAAACATTCACACTTCATATGAATTTTGTTTATGATTATTTCAATGAGGAACAAGTGATAAGGGAAATTTACATCTTCCTCAGTCCCACAACAGCATAGTTCTTGCTTAGTACGCGTAATGTCCTCAGATAAGCACTTAATTGAGTCTCGCAAAGCTTTTGCTTCACTAGTCAGTTCTTTGCTCATTTTAGCTATCTTATCTATATTATGCGGTACACTATTCGTTTGAGATACTTTTACGTCACGTGCAAGCAGTTTAACGGAATCTGACAATTTGTCGACATGCTCGCTAATAATTTTTCCTTGTGGCTGGAGTACAGTTATAGCCTTCACTATTGAATCATCTTTGCTAGATTTACTATTTTTTTTACTAGGTAGTTTTGGACTACTTGAGATTGCCCCGCGGCCATTGTCACTAGTGGGATTGCTCTGTGTCGTTTTTTGGGAACCTAGACTCACACTGCCACTTTTATATAGCGTTCCTTCCTTTGTGGTTCCGTGTTCGCTTTTCAAGCTAGGAGAAATGCTAGGTAGTTTTATTGGAGACACCGATGAAGGAAAGATTGGACTTACGTTACTTGTTACTTTCGAAAACACTGTTTCAGAGGCTAGTGTGAGAGGCTCTGTGTCTGGAAGGACTGCATCAATAACAACGTCCACAACGTCGTCTACAGTCGGCGATTCATCGTTATTTATAGGATTAACTGGTGATTCAAATGCGTCTGTTAATTTTTCCATACCGAAAATTTTTGATAACCTAACAAGATATTTTACAAAAATTTCACATATTTAAATGTAGATGTTTTGTAATAGTCATGACCTCATGGATTTATGACAAAAATCAAAACTGCTAATCCATTTTATATTGACGGTTCGTGTTGAATAATAAGTAAAATTACCTGATAAAACTTTAGTATTTTTATTTGGTAACATATGGGATCTAGCTTGGTTCTTGCACAAGTTTGTTCATATACAAGGTGAATATGATAATACGACATTCAATGAAACCATGGGTTATTTAAATGTGTTAGTTTTCTTTGGGATTGTATAATTTATTCCAGAATTGAAAATAAATATATTTATTTTTATTTTTTTTAAACCTACTAAATAATTTAAACCAATAAAGACACCATTTGTAATTTAAGTTCACTAACCAACGTGACTTAACGAAGCGGCAACAGGGCAAGCGCTGCGGCGCCGTGGTAGGTAGGTATGTTTCTAAGGCACAGAACGGCGCGTGACGTAGCTACAGCTTACGTTTACGTTACGTAGGTCGTACGGTCGTTAACCCCTTGCTGATAGTATTTTATTGGATACATCGTGTAGTAAATAAAATTTCAATAATAAAAATAGTGTCCTGTGGCTAAACTACTGAACCGATTTAATGAAAATTTTGTAAGTGAACTTGTAACATGTGTAGGTATGTCCAGTACAAATAAATGTCGTATTGTCAAATCCACCCTGTATATAATAATATTTATTCTATAGACCTTCATATAGCTAATTTAAAACCAAGTTTTTTAGAAAACATTCAAGCAATTTACTTCTATCTTATTTGAAAATGTATTAATAACTATAAAAACAATCACTAATAATCGTCAGCTCAATAAAAATGTAGATATACTACCAAATTAGGTAAACAAAAATTAAGACAAGTTTAAACTTACCATTCTGTATTTGAGCAACTTTCTTGGCTATTTCTCTAACGATTTGCAGTCTCCACTTCTCCGCTTGTGGTAGATCATTGCATTCTGATGCTAAGTATGGTCGCCTCTCGCGTTGACCACCTGCCTCTTGTACCTGGGCTGCACGCCATCGCGCCAATGTGGTCCTGATGTATATTCAATGTTTGATTAAATATTCTATGAAATTTTGTTGAAGTGATAATATGTTAAGCTGCAAAGCTGCAAGCTGTAAAAACTTTCATGTTACAACTGTTTGAATGAAATTAAAATGAATAATCTCACTCATAAAGTATCTAGTTTAAAAATAATTTACAAGTATAAACAAATATTGACATTAATAATGGAAAAAACTGAAAGCGTAAAGCACAAGTTAATAGTAAGAAGTAGACGATAGGGAAACACTATGTGACACACTATTACCTTATCCTGTCCAAAGACAAATGATGATAATCTATACCTCATAATTGACTATGGTGTAGTCTTTATTATTTTATTCAAAAAAAAAATTTTTTTACAGTATTACATTGCAGGTCTAAGATAAACTATAACTTACATTGCCTTTTCTGCATTGCGGGCCTGTGAAAATAAACAACAATATATTCATAATTGACTTACTTCATTTTATTTACTCTAAAATCTTAAGCCATATTGAGTTCACTTGGCAAGAACATTAACCACATCAACAGCCTTTAACAGAGGACATTAGACTTTCCATAAAAGGAAGATTTGGGCAACTATACCACACTGGCCAGACGGACATGTTAAGAGACACGGATAATTAAGGATTGCATAAAGAAGAAGAGTTGTTAAGTTCCAATAAGAAAGGTTACCCATCTAGCTTATGGAGGCGATATTACTAATTACAATAACATTTACCTAACCTAACTTAAAATGTTGAACAATAAATAATTATGAATCTCACATGTTACACACCGCCAGTCCCAAACTAGGCAGAGCCCGTATTGTGGTGACCAAACTGCTGATAAACTTACTTATATATTTCTAAATACGTACATATCATAGTTAAATTACATTCAGACACGGAACAAATGATATTGCTCTTCACACAAACAATTCACTTGAGCGGGAATCAAACCAAAAATATGTCGTCTATCTAGGGGACTTTATGTACTGTTACTGAAATGTGCCCTGGGGTCATTTTAAAACATATAATTTTAGTAACCAATTAATATTTTTGTTGATATTTCGGTACCAAATTTTCTAAGCCCAATCAAACTTATATTATGTACATATATTATGTAAGCTTACGAGTATACATACCATTTTTAACAGTTAATCCACTTCACTGCACCTTTTAATGAATCAACTATTTTTATATGAATGCCCAAATACATATAACTTTTAAAGCTAAAGTGTAAACATAGCCTCAAAACTCAAAATGTAATACAACGTCAGCGACGTTCGTACTTCGGTGACTTTACTTGCTTTGTCACTGCACTATGGTTATAATGGATCTAGCTAAAATCGACTTCAATCGAGTTCAATCGAGTCACTATGTTATTCCTACATCCCTTTTATTTTTGCAAAACAACGATAGTATTTTACACTAAAAATAACGTTCAAATAAACTATGGATGTATCATAATTATAATTACAACGTTGCAAAACATAACGAAACTAACGATGTTATACTATGTCTGACGAAAGTAGTACCACGGTGTGAAATTGAAGTGAAACTAAGACAGATCGTCCACGTTTTGATAATCTTATGTTCATGGCCACATAATTTGTGTATTTATGATGCCTAAAGTTATGTGGCGACTTCCACATATAAAACAATAACCTACTACAGCGCCATCTACCAAAGATACACTGAACTACGAAGTAACGCACTACACGGAGTAACTACAAATCCTGAATCGCGCAATAGTTCTCGCGCCGATTATCATATATACAACATCCCAACATCAACTGTTGAGCAGTAGCCCGCCAGGCATGATCACCTCGCCTGGTCGGAGGATCCTCCCTTTGTGTTGGAGAAACATGATACCCGTTCCCCACATATGTATACATATCAGTCGTCTAGTACCCATAACACAAGCTCTGCTTAGCTTGGGACTAGAAAGCGTTGTGTCAGGTGTCTGAAATATTTATTATAACTTCGAGACATGAGATTTTTTCTGTTAACATTTCGACTTGCCTGGTTAACGGGGCCACTTCAGAACACTCACTACTGCGCGACGTAGAAGCGATGGCTAGTGTAGTTAATACGATCAGCTAGGCAGTTTTACCGTGGCAGAGCTATGCTTCGGCGTGAATGGGTCGGCTCGACCGGAGTGATACCACGGCCTCACAAAAAACCGGTGTGAAATAGCGCTTGCGCTGTGTTTCACCGAGTGAGTGAGGATACCGGAGGCCCATACCCCAAACCCTCCCCCCAACCCCTTTCCCATCCCCCCAAAGGTCGGCAACGCACTTGTGACGCCTTTGGTGTTGCGGGTGTCCATGGGCGGCGGTAATCGCTTACCATCAGGTGATACGTCGGCTCGTTTGCCCACTATTCAATAAAAAAAAAAAAAAAAAAAAGGTCAGCCAGGTTCTCCATCGGGCTCTTCGATTGCGAAGCAATTATAGCTTGCGTACCACTGGGAAGTCGACTGGTCGAGATGGTGCGCAGGAACTCCTCTGGTACTCCATGTCCGGCCAAGTTCGCGAGGTGGCGGTAAAACTGTGATGGCTTTCTATCACCCAATTCCTCGTGTGTAAGGAGCTGTTTCACCTTCCGTTCACGCGACGCTAAAGCCCACTGTGGGGGAACGGGTATCATGTCCCTCCAACACAAAGGGAGGATCCTCCGACCAGGCGAGGTGATCATTACTGGCGGGCTACTGCCTAACAGTTGATGTTGGGATGTTGTTTAAATGATAATCGGTGCGACAACTATTTATTGCGCAATTCAGGATTTGTAGTTACTCCGTGTAGTGCGTTACTTTGTAGTTCAGTGTATCTTCGGTAGATGGCGCTGTAGTAGGTTATTGTGTTATATGTGGAAGTCGCCACATCACTCCCCTCCAAGATCGGAGGTCGATATATTGTTGAGTCAGCTGTCTGTGCTCCGTTGAGGAGCTTGCCAGTGCCAGAAGTGAGCAGTTCCAGTGAGTCGGAACTGAATGCCACTAGTCCCAGTCAGTCGGGGCTGAAGTCCACTGATCCCAGTGAGTCGGGCTCGCATGCGGTGGGCGGTGCTGCGGTGAGGTCCCCAGTGAGTCGGGGCGGTTGCTAAGTAGTGGCTGTCTGCTGCGTAGACGGGAGAGAGATACTCTGCTTACATGGACCATAGGTGCAGTGTGCTGTGCCTAGACGCTGATGTTCTATTGTTTGAATTATTTAAACCAAACGAAGACCCGAAAACAATTTTAAATTGTTTGTTCAGTGCAAACATGTAAAAGATTTAGAATTATTATTGTCTGGAACAAACCCAATCGGTTTCCACAATTATGTTATCAAAATGTGAGAACTAAAAAGTTAAAATTATGTTATAGGTAGGATATTTTATTTAATCTTAACAGGGGAACCCTTGGAATTTGTTCAATTTTTGAACACATAAGAACACACATTACATAAACACTTATAAACTAATTGTTTATTTCAGATATGTACCTACTACAAGAAATCCATCCGCTATCTAGAGGTCTTTCTTCTTCTTCAAGTGCCATCTCCACCACGGAGGTCGGCGACCAAATGTCTGTAAGTCTTCCTGTCTTCAGCCACGGGCCGTCCATCACCCCACCGTTTCCTTTTTATACTAGCACCTCCAATATTTATTTGGAGCTTATTTTTAGCTAATTCCTTTATTCCTTCCATACCAGTTCTGGCTTTTGCTACTTCTCGTACTTTCATGCTTCATACTATATCTTTCTTGCATACAACCTTTCACAGTTTTCAGGTGGGATTCCTGCTATTCTAATCTTTTTTTTTAATTTACGATGTAGGGGGTAATAACAATCTATCTTATAACATAAAAATGAATCGCTCAATGTGTTGGTAAGAGCATAACTCAACAACGCCTGGACGAATTTGGCCAATTCTTTTTTTAAATGTTTGTTGAAGTTCAATGATGGTTTTTACGTCGAGAAAAAATCGAATAATGGCCGGAAAAGCCCTAAAAACAGCCCTTTTCTTTTTCCCATACAAACGTTTTCTAACTAAAACGTAAAGTCAATTTGAGCTTTATTGCTATTATATAAAGTTCATATATTACAAGCACTCACTGTTGTCTAAGCAATGTTCCTAACGTCAATGAGTCAATTTGCACTTTATTACCGCTTTACAAAGTTCAAATTCAATCATATCTATCCAAACAGTGTGCGTATTTGCGTTGGAGTAGATAATCGTTGGATAGTCCATTTATCGAGAAAGGCTATAGGCTATATGTCATCACGATCATACTAATAGGAGCGGAGCACCAATTAAGAATGTTTAAAAAACGGGGGAAAATTTTCACGCTGCGGATTAGTATTTATTTTAGGTCCGAAATTTGTAAGTTCGTCATTTACTTTTTGTACCATTATTTGAAGGTTTTCAGGGTTGATAGCCAGCAAAACGGAATCATCATCATATCTAATGTTCTGTTTTAATTTACCATTTACACGAATTCCAAGTTCCATTTCGTTAAAATTTCTAAAAATCATTTCGGAGTGTAATTAGATATAATACAATAGAGAATTGAATAGACAAGGTGAGAGTATACACCTCTGTATAACTCCTTTTTCAATTTTGACTTCATTAGTTAACATTTTGTCAATTTTGACTTTAGCGCCCTCTTTCCAATATAAATTTCCAATAAATTTGATGTCATTTATCTACTGTAATTGTTTTTAATATCTCAATCAGTTTAGCATGTTTGACATTATCAAACGCTTTTTCAAAATCTATAAAGTATATACGAGTATGAACATCTATGTTAACATCAAGACATCTTTGAACCAAAACTTGAACAGCCCTAAAGCATCTCACTAGTACCTAAACCTGCTCTAAGACCAAATTGTGTTTCGCTTATGTTTTCTTCAATTTTCGTATAAATTCTAGTAGGATTGATTTTCAGAAATATCTTTAGGAAATGATTCATAATGCTGATTATTCTATGTTCACCACAGTTTTTCGCATTTGACTTTTTTGGTAAAGAATTTAAACGTTAATTTTTAAAACGGAAACGGATTTAATTTTTAAATTCCGTAACAATTTGGTGTCAGAAGTGGGATTAAAGTATGCGGGTTTTACCATAGGAAGACACGGAAGGTATCCGAACCAGGAGTCAGCGCCATCAAGAGGCTGATCAGAGGCGATTTGGAAGTGCACAACTGCCTACATCGGAAGATCAGCAGCCAGCGATTGAAACCACGCCGTCCACATCGGCAGCAGCTCCAGATATCACGGCCCTAATGGCGATGCTCCAAGAGCAGGCCCGCCGTCAGGAGGAGCAGGCCCGCCGTCAGAAGGAGCAGGCCCGCCGCTTGGAAGAGCAGCTGCAGCGGAACAAGGAGGAGCAGACCCGCTATCAGGAGGAGCAGGCCCGCCGCCAGGAGGAGCAGGTCCGTCATCAGGAGGAGCAGGCCCGCCGCCAGGAGGTACAAGCCCGCCGCTTGGAGGAACACCTGCAGAGGGACAAGGAAGACCAAGCTCGCCGCCAGGAGGAAGAGATGCTCTTGTTAAAAGACATTCATGAGACTTTCGGCAAAAAACTCAAGGTAGTGAAGGATCAGGTTCTTCAACACGAGAACCGTATCACTGAGACCGAAACTCAGATTGCTGACGTGAAGAAGGCCTTAGGAAACCTTAAAGTTGGAGACGGAGCGGCGACTACAGTAACTGCTGTTCCTTCGGTGCGGGGGTTCAAAGTACCGCCGTTTGATGGAACATCTTCGTGGTCAGCCTACAAGATCCAGTTTGAGGCTGTTATGACGGTGAATGGCTGGACTAAGGAACAGGCTATGACCGCGCTCACCTTGGGTCTCCGAGATCAGGCTCTAACCGTCCTCGAAGCCCTCGATAAGAAGGTAACCTATGAGCAACTGCTGAAGGCATTGGAGGCAAGATATGGTGATGCTCATCTGGAGCACGTCTGAAGGATGGAGGAGGATGAGGACTGTAACGTCAACGGGTAATAATCGAGGTAAATGTGTGCATGTATAACTAAAGCAATTACAATAATAAATACAGTAGGTGATACTATGAAAAATAGGAGATACACATCGCCATTTAGTCCCAAATTAAGCAGAGCTTGTGCTATGGGTACCTACACAACTGAAATAAATAAATAAAACCATTTTTTAATTTAAGTGAAACTTACAGCAACACACTAGATAGATTTAAAACGTAACAAAAATACGCCATTACATGTCTTCACAGATAAAAGTTAAATATTTGTAAAAAATCCTCAAATAACAATTATAAAATATGTTTAGGAAAGATAAAATAGAGTCCTTTTTGAAAAAGTACCTTTCTAACAACATGCTTAGTATTAATTCTGAACTTCAAATTGATAAAAATATAAATACTTCATCAACAACCCATAATGTCCCACTACAAGACTTGAGTCTTTTCTTAGGAAAGAATAATATTATTAATATAAATACATATCTAGTTGGTATTGTTCAAATAGTAAATTACTCCTGACTCGCAAACTCCTGAACAAATATTTGCACACCATACAAACATTTGGTCAGATTCGGGAATCGAACCCGAAACGTGAAACAGCATTGTGAATGCTAAGTACGAGTACGCTACTACTGCACCACCGCCACCGGGAGGGACACACAACAATTCTTAGCCAGTCAGGGAAATGCAATATTTTCGTTATTATTATAAGCGTCAAATAACGTTATTTTAACAATTACTAGTTTGCTTTGTTATTCGACTACAAATGTTCAGTTTCTAAAAAATGACGATGCTGTAGTTATAAGTTATAACGATGTTATAACTGTCAATCAGTTGTTTTTAATTTGAAATAGATTAGTTTCCGTAGCATTACCTACATTATGCAAAATATATATGTTTAACGTGACATTGTTAACTGAACATTCATTCTTTAGATATTAAAAGCATCGAAAAACTTTGCAAAATGAATATATTTCCTATAGAAATAATGATCCACATTTTTAAATATTTTGACACTAAAACTCTCTCAGCATGTATGTTGGTCAACAAACAGTGGAGACAAATAGCGGAAAAGGCAATAGAGGTAAAGGAATATTTGATTTTAACAATTTTTCTCAGATATTAGTTTGTCATGTGTATGTGAGTAAACTAAAGATAACATATTTCTAGCCTACCTACTCGTACCTATTTTGTGATTATCTGCCCGTATTCAGGTTACCTTTTTATCTAAAGATTCTTGAATGTCTCATCCACTCTTAACTAAGTCGATTCCTTTCCGAAAATTCTTCACTTCACGAACAGTTTCTAGTGCGGTTTTTGTACTTGACACAACAAGACTTCTGCGCTGGTACACAATATGGCTAACCGGATGGGTGTAGAGGGAAGTGAGAGCGGAGCAGAGGAGACAACTGACTCCAATGGCGCTGTCTCCTTCCTCTAATAGCAACATCCTCCAGGCTAATCTCCACCACAGTCTAACCGCGACGGCTCAGATCCGGAAGTGGTTGGAGATTAACAAAACAGCCATCATATTGATCCAGGAGCCGTGGGTCAATAAAGGCAAGGTCTGCGGACTCCGAAATATGGGAGGTAAGTTGACAGTATACGCGGGACTAGAAAATCCCCGCACATGCATATACACAACAAATGATATAAATACACAGGCCCTAACGAGTTTCTGTTCCAGAGACCTATGTGCCATAAAGGTGCAGGGAGCCCAGGACACCGGCCTCGCGCAGGTGGTCATGGCATCGGTCTACATGCCAGAAGCCGACGACCCACCACCGCACGACTTCACACGGCTGGTCCAATACTGCGAGGAGTCAGGACTCGAGCTAATCGTGGGAACCGACTCCAACGCGCATCATGCCTTATGGGGCATGCCTACAGGAAACGACAGAGGTAGGAAGCTGGTAGACTACTTGTTTACGACAAACTTAAACATAGTGAACACAGGCTCCGTACCAACATTTGTCAACAGACGAAGCAAGACAATCATTGACTTGACCTTGGCAACAGAAGAAGTAGCGAAACACATCTCAAACTGGCACGTATCTAACGATTTATCGTGCTCGGACCATAGATGGATACGTTTCGACCTTCAGGTAAGCAAATTCAAGGCACCACCCAGGCGGAATCCTAAAAAAACCGATCGCGATAGCTATTCTGTGCGGATCGGTCAGACCCTGCGTCAGGAGGATAATCCACCTAGGATCATAGGTGCTGTTGAAATTGAAAAACAAGTAAATCTCCTTACTAACACTATGATGGACTGCTTCCATCAGACATGCCCCTTAACCATCCCACCAGAAGGCCGAACAAATAAAAAGAGCTGGTGGGGGCCTGAGCTGGAGAGACTTAGGCATAGGATGAGGAGGCAACTCAACAGAGCGATGAACACTGGGACAGACCAGGACTGGGATAATTATAAGGCCGCCAAGTCCAGGTACAAAAAACGACTCAGATACAGGAGTAGCAACTCATGGCGGAACTTCTGTACAAACATTGAAACAACGACACAAGCCAACAGGGTAAGAAAAGTTCTCTCCAATAACTCAAACTTATCACTGGGGTCCTTACGAAAACCAGACAACTCCCTCACCAACTCGGCGGAAGAGGCAGAACGTGTACTGGTAGAGACACACTTCCCGGGCTGTGAAATAACCAGTCCAGGAGGATGGCCAGAAGAAGAAACCATTCCAACGGAGGAGGAATGGCAGCTGGCCAATAAGGTAATTGACCCATTCAAAACACAATGGGCAATCGACAGCTTTGACTCATTCAAATCTCCAGGCCCAGACGGGATCTTCCCGGCCCTGCTTAAATGGGGAGGGAAGGTACTCACCCAAAGGCTGTCCCTCATCATGGGAGCTTGTCTTGCACATAAATACGTGCCAAAACAGTGGAGAAACGTCAAAGTAATTTTCATACCAAAACCAGGTAAATCTGACTACTCGGATCCCAAATCTTTCAGACCTATAAGCCTAACCTCTTTTCTCCTGAAGACACTAGAGAGGCTGTGCGACAGGTACCTGAGAGAGACGGTGCTAGTACATGCACCATTGCATCCGAACCAACATGCCTACAGCCCAGGTAAGTCCACGGAATCGGCACTTCACGCGGTTACAACCAAGATTGAAGTGGCGATCAAGAACAAGACTATGTGCCTAGGCACCTTCATAGATATAGAGGGAGCCTTCGACAAGACTAAATTCACCAGCATAACAGTAGCACTGATGAGACATGGAGTGCACGCAGTTATGACTGAATGGATAAACAAGATGCTAAGCCAGAGAGTCATCAGACTCGAAGCAGATGTAACTAAACAAGCACTAGTGGCGAAGGGCTGCCCCCAGGGAGGCGTCCTTTCACCACTACTATGGAACTTAGTGGTGAATGACCTCATCACCACTCTGAACAAAAATCACCATTACACCATCGGATACGCTGATGACATAGTGATATTAACAAGCGGTATGCACGCAGGTATAGTATGCGACGTCACCCGCTCAGCACTGGCGGTAGTGGAACGCTGGTGCGTTGACAACGAGCTTTCAGTCAACCCAAGGAAGACTGAAATGGTAATGTTCACTAACAAACGGAATCTGGGAAAATACCGACTTCCCAGGCTGTTCAATACAGAGCTCCAACTCTCATCCGAGGTAAGGTATCTAGGAGTGATATTCGACCACAGACTGAACTGGAGCGCCCACCTTGACAATAAAATTGAAAAAGCAACAGTCGTATTCTGGCAGTGCCGCAGAATGGTAGGTAAAACTTGGGGATTAAGCCCCAAAATCACTCTGTGGCTCTACGAGACAGTAATTCGACCTATGGTAAGCTACGGCGCGATAGTATGGTGGCCACGAACCAAATTATCCACAGTCGAAGCTAAACTACAACGACTCCAGAGATTGGCCTGTCTGGCGACCACGGGCTGTATGAGGACCACACCGACTGCGGCTCTGGAAGCCATCATAGGTTTGCCACCTCTCCACCTCTTTATAAGGCAGGAGGCTTTAGCAACAGCAGCGCGGCTAAAGAAGCAAAATCTCTGGAGACCGCCTAGGGTACCGCACACCGAAATCCTCTATGAGGCTATTGGTAGAGGACCACTCATGGAGGCGGTGACCGATGCGATACCCAGGCAATTCGTATTTGACAAAAAGTACAAAATACAACTACATGAGGACCCCCCAGAAGTGCTTCACCCGAAAGAGTTGAGTGTCTTCACGGATGGATCCAAAACAAGGTCAGGCACTGGCTCGGGAGTATTCTCCGAGGACCTAAACATACACATCTCAACACCACTAGGAGCCCACAACACAGTCTTCCAGGCAGAGTGTATGGGCATAATAACGGCTGCATATGCGATCGCTTCCAGGAGAGTAGCGGATTACCCCATCCGCATAATTTCCGACAGCCGATCAGTCTTACAAGCCCTACAAAGTCACTCGACAACATCAGGGCTAGTTTACGAATGCCACAAAGCCCTGACAGAGATATGTGCCAATAATGGTATAACTCTGCAGTGGATAAAGGGGCATAGTAACTCACGCGGGAACGATGCAGCCGACGCACTGGCAAGAGGTGGATCGGAAACAAGGGCAATAGGCCCTGAACCTATACTGCCTCTGCCACCTGCCTGGCTGCGAAGGTCACTGCAACAGAACACCAAGGTGGAACACCAAATGTATTGGTCCAACCTTGGTACCTGCAGGCAGACCAAGGAGGCCCTCCCGACGATCAACCCCAGATGGTCGCGGAAGCTGTTGCAACTTAAGAGGCCGCTGCTCCGACTTTTAATAGGAGCAATAACTGGTCATGCATTACTAAACAAACATCTTTTCACTTTAGGTGTAACAGACAGTCCTCTGTGCAGGGCTTGCATGGAGGAGGAGGAGACGGCCGCCCATGTCATTATGACATGCCCTGTGGTGGCAGAATACCGGGCGAGACACCTCGGATCACCGAGGTCACTTCCAGAAGTCGTCGGCAACGTGAAGGGTCTGCTAGGCTTCTTGGAGGAACTGGGGTGGCACGTGTGAAACCATCCCATCACGCAAAATAGGCGCAATGAAGACGTCGAGTTGCGGAGACCCGGCCCGCGAGTTTCAAGTTCATGGCTAACCGGAATGTTAACCAGCGTAGACGTCGTCGCTCAGAAGGGCGAAGCTTTTAGGGGGATTTTGGGGTTCGAAACTCGAAATACCATTGATGTTTTATACACTACTGTTTTTTTTCAAAAGCATTTATATAAAAGGGACATAGTCATTTTATTATCTTGAAACCTCCCCCTCGAAACTGAAACCTGGCTATGCCCGTGATGCTGTTACTCGATTTCAGCAACGCTTCACAACGCTTTTACTATGGTTTCCTAACATCTCTCCGAGGACAATTGATTGGTTTCATAGATACCTGGCTGGTCGCCAAAGCTTAAAGAATATTGATGTATTTCTATTGTTTGAACATTTAATACATCGAGATTTCGAGTGAATTTAGACTCAAAGAAAAACTATAAGTACCTACATGATTACATTAGAAGTATTTATTTATTATTCTTTTTGTTACAGGGTCTTCAGTTGTGGGATTTAATGGTCGAGAATGAAATAATTAACAATGGTTTTTTAACTTTTGTAAATAAATGTGCATTAGAAAACAGGAACATATTCAAAAACTTTGTTCTTTATAATTATATTGCAATGGCAACAATAAAAAGAATAAAAGTATACAGGGTGCCTAAAGTTGAGAAAATAGTTGTATGTAAAGGTAAGGAATCAGAAAATTGCAATTAGAAGTATTACAATTAAAGCTAAACTTTTGCTTCGTGTGTTACTGGTGGCATGACGGACTCGAACCGACTAAAACCGCACGCCGTCTTGGGTACTAGGAGCCGGGAAACCAAGTGCACCCTAGTAAGGAAAACCCTGGAACCCTGACATACCTCGGTAGGTGGCCCCCGACTGTGTGGGAATCCCGATGTTCCCTTTACTGTCCCCTAGGGCGCGCACGATCCGCAGCGTCCGCGCCGTCACCTGGGCCGGTTTCTGCTAGGGCGACAGATGGCCTCATCTGTGTGTGTGTGACTTTTGTGAATTCGTGCTTTGTACCCTTTTGTAATAATTGTGAACTTAATTCAAATTATAGAAACGTTAAACTTTTAACGACTTTGATTTTTGTGAACTAACTCCTATGACCGCCATCATGTTACCGACAGAGAATTTCCACTCCTATAGTCTACATTCTGCGAGTGTGTAAAGAGCGATATCTGCGGTACCCCTTTCCGCAGTAGTGCCAATCAGGCGTTGGCTCCTTGCAAATCAGATATAGGTGATTTCCGAAGCATTTTCATCATCCAATTTCACACCGTGGAAGAGCTAAAACTGAAATTGGAACAACATTTCTAAGTTGGAATAAAATTTGTTTCTATATATATAAGTATATACGTATCTACAGCAGTATATACTCATAAAACTCATATATTATGAACTATTAAGACGCGTAATGTTGTAATTTATTGTTCAAATGTGTGTATATTTTTGTTCACAGATAACTTCATTTTATTCAACGATTTACGCATTTGCTATTATGATATAAACACTTTAAAGAAGACGAGGATTATTAAGCGAACATGTAAGGTTGTTATTATTTGGCCTGGCCTAAAAAAGAGTGACAGTCAATAAGGGCCAATTCATAAATTACTTCACCTAAATTTCAGAACTTTAATCACAGATAGATGTTTAAAAATAAAGATTTGCATTCTAAATAAAAGAAAATCACTACTTTATAAATTCAAAAATTCGGTGGCGTAGTGGTAGCGTATGCGACTGCTAAGCTTGAGGTCTCGGGTTCGATTCCCGGGTCGGACTAACGTTTGTATGATCTGCAAATATTTGTTTCGGAGTTTGGGTGTTTTCTATGTATAATATGTGTGCATTTACAAAAAAAAAGTATGTAAGTATTTATATCAGTTGTCTAGTACCCATAACACAAGCTCTTCTTAGCTTGGGACTAGATAGCGTTGTGTGTTAGATGTGCGGAATATTTATTATTATTTTATTTCGATATTTTATATATTCATATCGAACGTCAAGAAGCTTTTACAGCTCTGTAAGTCCGTAGTAATTTGTGGATTTTACCATCTAACATCTACTTTAGTTAATTCTTTATGTCGAATGAATATGCACTGCACTGATTCTACACTGTTTTTTTGAAGCGAATCGGGATTCTTTTGTATTTATTACCATCATCTATAGCCTCTAACAGTCCACAACTGGACAATTGTATCTCCTTAGAAAGGAAGTTAGAACATTATTGCGGTTTACGCCTTTAGTACACCTACGCGTTCGTATGCGGCAGCGAAACAACGAAAAAACTGTCAGTAGTATGGCAGAATTTCGCATACGCTACGTCTCACTCTAGCACTAGGCTACATGAAATAGTTGCGTCCTTGTCGGTATTGTTTCGCAAGGAACTGCGAAATCGTCGTTACACAGACGCAGACGTTTCGCTAGTGGTGTTTCGCATCGAATGACTGGGACGACCTGGACGACATTCAGAAATAACGTCTGCACCCGCAGTCCATGTAAATTACAATTACATTTCTTTGCGAAAAAACTGCTATGTACTAACGTTTCGCAGATATTTCGCTAACGCAGTAGTTTCGCAGTGATTCGCTGCCGCATACGAACGCGTAGGTGTACTAACGCCTTTAATTCATACATCGCATTCAGTGAAATGTGGCTTTATTTCTCTTTGTTAATATCAAACCAGTACAAAGGAGGAATAGAAAAGTTTATACCCAATTGAAAATATTGAACACGAATTAAAATATATACACTAAGTTATATACATATACATACAGATTAATTACATAATCATGTTAGACTGAAGTGCAGATTTATTGAACTTTGTGTTGTTTGTAGGCATTGACTATGATGAAAGTCCCACAATGATAGCATTTCTTATTGAAGAACGTGATAACACAAAAAGCTTGTATTTGTATGCAAAATCGGACACTGAAAGAGATATAAATAAACTACACAAAGTTGTTGTTAAAATAGTTAAAAGTTTCAGGTACGTTGAAATAATTTATTTCTATACTAATATAAGAAAGAGGAAAGGTTTGTATGTAAGTATGTTTGTAACGAATTGGCTCAAAAAGTATGGGACGGATTTGAAAAATTCTTTCGCCATTTGAATGCTACATTATCACTGATTAATATAGGCTATTTTAATTGTAAGGAAAAAAAATACAAAAATAAAAATATGTAAACTAATAACTGCAGGTAACACCGCGAGGTTCAGCTAGTAATTAATAAAGCAAAATTTAATTCCATTCTGCCTACTACATAACATTCTTTTTTAAAAGCTAGTTACAATTGCATTATTATTAAATTACATTAAATGAATTCATTTTGATTATTAATTTGTCGTCGCTTATATGAACCCCCTTTGGGTAAAAGCCTCCTTCAAGGATTTTGTTCTTCGCATCTAGCCAAGGGTATCCAATTCTCCTGTTTCCTTTACCAGTTCATCTGTCTATCTAGCGCATGGGCGGCATCTAACCCTATGACCTCTGGGGCCTTGCCATTGCACCAGTATAATGGTCCACCTGTCGTCGTCGTAACGGGTTACATGTCCCGCCCGTCTCCATTTCATTTTCAGCGAGAAAGTTAAAGCGTCAGTTTACCTAGTTTTGTTGCGAATGTGCTCATTTCTAATCCTGTCCCTTAATTTTACACCTGATAAGTTTCTTTCTATTCTTCTTTGTGTAGTTTGTATTTTGTTTCTGGTTTTTAGGTCGAAAATACAATTTTGAGAACCATGTGATGTACACACACATGGTTCAGTATGTAAGGGTAAAATCTCTGAATCCATAACTATTTTCTTAATTGACGGTGTGATTTGAGTATTTTTTGTGTGCCTCGTATTTCTTCTAGATTATTGAAATTCTGTTGTCTATTTTCTCCATGTTGTATCTTTCTAAAAGAAATTAGTTTGCTCAAGTAAACGTAACTTTTTACAAACTCTAGACTAGATAATCGTTGATCGTATCGTATCCTATTCAGGTGATTTTATACAGTAAGCGTGAATTTATCAACAGGAAGGTCGATTACATCTATAGGAATTTTATTATAAAAACGAATACCAATACCTTCGAACGAGTTGTGTACCTTATGAAGGCGATTGTGTACTGTTATTCTTATAATCATTATTGTTGTGCCTAACAAAGACAATATTTGCAAATTAAATACCTATATCCTTAAACAACTCTCGTAGAGAGACTTTAGCACCTAAATTGTACATTGAGCGGATGGCTCGTTTTGTAGAATATAAATCGTTTCAACAACCTTGCCCCAAAGTAGTATACCATAGGACAGGATCACATGTGCTGTGAAAGCAGCTAGAAAAACTAGCCTAGCTGTGTCCGTACCTGTGAGCTGACGTACCTTCCTTACTGCATAAGCTGTCGAACCAAGCCTGACTACAAGGCGATCTATCTGGGCTCCCCATTGTATTTTACTGTCTAATGTAATTCCTAAGAACAAATTTTACATCCTACATTCTTATTTTTACCGAATGCCTTTTAATTAGTGAACTTTTTTTACAGATTAGAAAACAAGGCATGCTATGTATTGGCTACTAGAATTTTGTATCGTTTGACGTATACAATGGAATGGGTAAGGGAAGGATTCAATGGCTATTACTGCGAAAAACCGAGCGCTATCCACGCACACAATGGCACAATTTATACGGTGTCTAATGATGGATTTATAATGCGTATAGAAATTGGTGGATTTATCACAGAGCATTTGCGTTTCCCTTGGAATACGAAGAATATTAATAAGATGGTGATATTTGATAAATTTAGTGCTGCTATACCTGGTGAGTAATTTTTTAGGGTTCCGTAAATCAAAAGAATAAAACGGAAGCATTATAGAATCACTTTGTGGTACGTCTATCTATCATGACCCTTTCTCTGTAACACGTGGAGGTATCAAGCTGAAATACATTTCAAATTCTCAGGTCTACTGTCCCTTGGAGCTATGAAAATATCAAACTTTAGAAATTTGATTTTTTAGAGATAGATTATTGAAAATATTGGAAACAGCCGGCAATCGGCCTTTAAACTATAAGCTGTGGCCTTAAATTTCGTTTTAGCGAAAATTACTAGTACCTGAAAATAGGAGATATTAAGTAACTATCGTCATCTTAATTTCGCAGTACATACAACCCAAAAGCGGTTAAATATTGTACGCAACCGTCAGGAAACAACGATGGTGTTGGAGTATCTCAATATGTCGTGTGGTGTTATGCACGGGGAAGTATTATTTCTTGGATTTAGCGACGGCGGCGTGAGTATACTTCCAACTAATAGAAGGAGAAAACCAATTTGATAATAGTTATTTTCAATATAATCATGCTAAATATTAGGTTTCAGTTACAGAGGGGGCTCAAAATAATAAAAGGACTAAGAGAAGCTTCATGCCCTTTTAACCATAATATTACTAAAAGCAAACAAATATAAAAGTATTTATTAATAAATTGACAAATGCTGTTATTCCGTGTTTAATCTTAGTGACAAATTATATCAAAAATATATATAACGCTCTAACATTTCAAATTTAAGAATGGTATTGGGCTCGCATTAATTTAATTTATAAATAAATCAACACATTTAGGGGGCGTCCATAAATTACGTGAGGTGCTTTTTTTAATTTTGTATGGAATGTGTTTCGATAAGGATGATGTTACGTATCCCTAAACATCTCACACGGCACTTGAGGTCTGTGGAATGTGCTACGCGATAAGGATGGCGTCATTGGACCTCCACCGGATTTCAGAAACATATTTTAAATTCATTCTTGCTTCACACTTCGAGGCGGAATCCTAGTCTAGTTAGCTATAGGTTTTATTTAGTAAAATTAGTTTATAAGGAGAATTCTGGCTCCACACTTCGAGGTGGAATCACTACTCTAATTAGCTCTGTAGTTATTACTTTGCAAAATTAGTAATTAATTAAATTTACTTAAATATTATAAATTGCTTTATTTTGGATCCTCCGGATGCGGCTGTCGTAATTGACTTTCAAAAGTTGATGAATATGATTGGGTACAAACTACTGTCAGTAAAGTGTCCTCTGGTGTTACATCAAACAATTGTTACAGTTTTTAATACAATATATAATGAGAGTACAATAATGGTACTGGTACGTAGTAAACGTCATACGCAGCCTTGGGTATATATATTTTATTCTATTTTGTTTTGGAAATTTTACGCACAGCGTATGTCAGTTCTATATACTAGTTAAATCGTACAGATAATTTATTTAGAATATGGAAACAGTTACCTAAAGATATGAGTAAAAGACTGGAGTATGACTTACTTGACTTATAGTCCTATGTCCCCTAGTTGGGGCAGAGGGCGTCCACAGCGTTCGGTCGTGAGCTTCGTATTTTAGCTGGATCCACGTCTTCCCGGCCTTTTTCGTTTCGTCTGCAACTGTACGCCGCCAGGTCTGTTTGGGTCGGCCACGTTTTCGTTTTCCTTGAGGATTCCAATCGAGCGCCTGTTTGGCGATATGTTCGGAATCCCTTCGGAGTGTGTAACCAATCCAGCTCCACTTGCAACGTTTGATCTGAATGTCGATCGGTGTTTCACGGCAGCGCTTCATTAGGTCTTCGTTGGCGATTCTCTCGGGCCAGTAAATACCGAGAATTCGGCGAAGACAACGGTTTACGAAGACCTGAAGACGATGTAAGAAATCTTTTGTATATCTTCCTTCCACGTCTCACACCCATATAGCAGTACGGATTTGACGTTGGACTGGAATATCTTCAACTTCACTCTTCGCGTCAATTTCCATGACTGCCACACGGGTTGCAACTGTGCGAAGGTTGCTCGAGCCTTGGCAATGCGCGAAGTGATGTCCTCTTCAGTTCCCTCAGTCTCTGACACGACGCTTCCGAGGTAGGTAAATTTGTGGACTCGCTCCACATCCTCTGCATCGATCCGTAATGGTGTGCTATTCTTCTCTCCAGATCGCATCTCTTGGGTCTTCCGTGTGTTAATTTTAAGCCCAGTTAAACTCGCCTCTCGACATAGGTCGTCCAATTTGGATTGCATATCGCGGTGCGTGTGACTCAGCAGGCACAGATCGTCGACGTAGTCCAAGTCTTCTAGGACACTGGTTAGTCCCCATTCTTTGCCGCGTCACCTATTGTGGTGTGTGCGAAGCATAATCCCATCGAGGACGATTAAGAATAGAAGAGGCGAGAGTATATAGCCTTGTCGAACACCCGCATGTACCTCGATACCTTCAGAGATCACGCATTTTGCGTCACTTTACAGGAATACTTTCTGTAGATGGCTTTTATAAGGTTGATCATCTTCGGCAGGACACCAATTTCGATAAGTCTCGACCATATGGTAGTCCATCTCAGCGTATCGAAAGCTTTTTAAAGTCTACAAAGGTCAGATAGACTTCCCTTTACCATTCTGATGCCTGTTCAAGAACGATGCGCGGAGTGTTGATCTGGTCGACACACGAACGATTCGAGCGAAAGCCTGCTTGCTCTTTGCGAAGTAACGGTTCAATAGCATCCGATAATCTGTCCAAGACAATCTTGCACAAAACCTTGGAAGGTACCGAGAGCAAAGTTATGCCTCTCCAGTTGCTGCATTGGCTTAGGTCGCCTTTTTGGGCATAGGTATAAGAAGCCCTTTGTTTCAGTCATCTGGAAGCTCCTCACTTGTCCAGATCTTCTTTATTAAGGGTGTCAGTACCTCGACGGCGAAGTTTATATCAGCTTTTAGCATTTCCGCAGTTATTAGGTAAAAAGACTGGATACCACTGTACTGTATATTAGATTTAAAAACAAAGTTAATAATTTTTGAATAAAGATTCACATGCCTGTATAATGCATGTCAACAGTGTTGCTAATGTCGTGAGCAGGTGCCACGTGTATATGTATGCTGATGACATGTGCTTACTCTATGCGTCTATAAAGGAACTGTCCGAGGCTCAAGAGAATATACAACAAGACTATGAGAGTATCACAAACAATTAAATGTTACAAATCCTAGCCGGGACTGAGATATAAAACACGAAGTGAATTTAAACTGAAAATATATTTATTACTTGAAAAAGTTATACAAGGAATCTACACGCATTGTGTAGGGTTTGCATGACGCAAGGCAACTGGCGTTGCCCGGCCTCACAATCGGATGGCAAACCGACAAAGCTTACCTCAGCTAAAATATAATACTGTGTGCCTGCAAGAGTATAACGAAGTAGGCACATGACAACGGTATTATTCTGAATGTATCTAAAACTAAATACATGCATATACATTCGCCCTATAATCACTGAACTCTGTGTGTTAATAGAGGCCATTTAATAATAATAAGCCATACATTTGAGTGCTTACGTGTAAACAAAGTAAATTGCAACTGTAATAACATACAATCTGTAGAAACATACACATATCTGGGGTTGACTGTGGATAGACATTTCAACTTTAAACCACATCTAAATGACGTTTGTAACAGGCTTAGATCAGTACTAGTTAAATTTTTACAACTTAAATATGTCATTAATCACCATACAATGATAATGGTATATACTCTTGCAGACTCAAAACTCAGTTATGGGCTTAATGTATATGGGCGGACATTTAAAACATATATAAGGGAATCCGTTCGTTCCGACGTTTTTACTGCGATAATTGAACAATACCTATATGATTTTAAACTTTTAACACTCAATAAAATTATTTATTGCAGCTCAATGAAATGAAATCTGTAGTAGAGAAGGATACAGATATCCGCCTTAAATATTACGCAAATAAAAATAACATTGAAATAGTACCCAAAAGACAGTTATTGAATAAATATCCTTATTTTACAGGACAGTGATTTTAAATACCTACTTACTCCTTTTTATAATGGTTTTAAATAGTAAATTATGCTTTAAAAATAACGTACGTACTTACTAATAACTTCCTTTTATTCCTTGGTTCCCTGGTATTACAGTATTATTAATAGTCAAGCACTAGTGTAGATTACGCAAACACTAGGTACCACAAATGTAAAGAAAGTGTCATCATTGTGTGAAGTGAGCGGATCATTACGACGTAATATCAACCTTACATGAATACACATACGGTTTAGTCACATTTGAATAATATTCTTGGCGCATATATTATGTACGCACGATAGTGTAGTTAAGCTATGCCATAGCTTTTATCGCGGGCTTTGAGCGCGGTGACCGAATCAAGAATTTCCGTAACGAAAATAAAACCTAACACCCCCCACTCCACTTACCATGTAGTTCGGCCGAGCGTTCGTTTAACGTGTATGTATGGTACAATGGTACGACTGTCTGAAGCTCGCACGGATCTAGACGAGCTGCTATAGTTTCAATGATAAAAATTCCTGAATAACCTAGGTTTAAAATAAAAATATTTTAAACGATATTAACTTCTCAATAATTCAATAAAAGAAAAAAAATGTTTTGTTATCGGTCACCACGCTCAAAAAGTGTAACTTGAATTAATATAAAAAAAAACACTGCATAAATAAAAATAAATAAATAAATATAATTGCATAAGTTTATAAAAAAATGCTATGCAATAACTTTACCGCGGCAGTCCCCGAGTGTTATTTTTTGTGAATGTCGATGTAGCACCGTGCCGGCGACGTGCATTTCCGATAGATAACACTACATATAGCATAATTATAGCACTACATAACCATGTCTAATTACCATAATTAGATATATGTGGTGTTAAAAAACTTGATATTGACATGTTTCATTACAGGTGGAAATTCTATTGCCAAAGACCATGTTTAAAGATAATTCTAAACTTAACTTCAACATACGTGACTACATAAAAGCAGATGAAGATTATGAAATTGTGACTATAAACGTCTCCGAGATGATAAATTCACATATTTTGTTTATTGGAACCAATGCTTGTGTGTATCAGTTTGAGTTAGTTTATCCTGAAATATTGTTTTAAATCACGTAAAAAACTCTTAATCTTGAAACGAACGAACGGAAATATCTTTTAGGACATAAAAGGTATTTCCATAGTAAAAATATAGTAAATAAGACTTGCAGATTATCGATTAAATTTTCGTTCACAATGCTACATAATTAAAACAGTCGACACTGGATGATTTGAATTGATTGACTTACCTATTTGCGTCAAGAGGCTGGAAGAATATTTTTGTCAGTGTTGCCAATGTAACAAACAATAGTATTAGTAAGCATATTTGACTATATAGTCGGCACCTACATATAAGCACCTATATTTATAAAATGTTATTTCAGTCATTGACCTAAAGAATATGTATTTGTGTAGAATAAATTAAATTAAAATGAAACAATGAATGGTTATTTTTATTTCATTTAATTTAATAAAAATGTACAATCCGAACTATTTTTGTTTTCCATATTTTATGAGGATAAATGAAATTATTAACGTCTGGATTTCTAAGTTTATTGATCGCGATACGCCGTCTCACGTGCCGAACCTGGTGCACCTTAGAAAGGAAAACCCGCGAACCCCGACGTACCTCAGGCCACCTACGCTTTGTAGATGTAGCCTGTACCTCTGTATGGCCCCGATTTTATTGAACATTAGCGTCTGAAAGCTGGTTCGTTGTTTAACACGGTCTTTATACTCTCATCAAAGATCATAAACTTTTGCGGGTGGCAATCACTTTTAGCTTGACGCTTTTCTGTTATAGTATCAATTGAATCTAGGTTTTTCTGTTTTCTAACCTACCTTCCCACCCTGACTCGACGGCTTACAGGAGCCTTGTTTCAGGTCTTCAGATTCATCACTTAATCTAATCCATTCAACATACCAAATTTATTGAAACATTTATTACATTTTGGAACTTACTCAATTTTTATATTTAACCCACGTTATAAAAATCGGGGTATTTGAATCCCCAAACTCCTCCCCATGGCTATGTCCGTGCTTGATATTTTATTTATTCACTTTTATTAAAAAAATGCCATCACAGTCTCGAAAACATGAACATTTGGGGTGTTTTTTTTATTATTATATAGGGGGCAAACGGGCAGACGTATCGCCTGATGGTAAGCGATTACCGCCGTCCATGGACACCCGCAACACCAGGGGCGTCACAAGTGCGTTGCCGGCCTTTTTGGACTCTGCATTATGTCTAATAATCACAAATTTTAACAACAAAAAAAAAACGACTTCAAGAACTGGATCAAATTGAAATGGGACCACACGGGAAGTACCAACTTTCAAATACAAAAAGAATCATCAAAATCGGTTCACCCAGTGTGTCACCCACAAACATCTGTTGTCGAATATTCTAAACTTTACTTTAACATACGAGATTACTTAAAAGCAGAAGAAGATCATGAAATTGTGACTGGGAGACGATAAATTCTTATATTTTGTTTATTGGAACCCGTGCTTGTGTGTCATCATGTGCATCAGTTTCAGTTAAGTTATCCTGAAATTTTAGTTTTAAATAATATCTAGATTTAAAAATAGAACAGCAAAAGGCGAATTCTCATGATTAAACTTTGGTCAAAACTCACTTCCTAAAATTCTTGATCTCGAAACTGTTATAAAAGGTATTTCCGTAGTAAAATAGTAAAGATGACTTGCAGATTACCGATTCTATTTTCGTTCCCAATACGATATAATTAAATTACAATCAACACTGGATGACTTGGGTTGACTCACCTATTTGCCTCAAAAGGCTAAAGAATTTTTTTGTCAGTGCTGCCAATGTAAGGGGCCATCCATAAAGTACGTCACACGAATATCATTTTTTGAGCCCCCCCCCCCCCCGTCCTTGTCACAGGTGGTCACATTTCTGAGAGAGTGTGACGTCACATGTTTTGCAATTTCACATCGAAAAATTATTAAATTAAAACAGCAGTACCGAAATTAGTTTTATTTCCATTTAAATTAAGTACTTTTTTTATGAAATCAACATTAACATCAAATATTTGAAACAATAACAAAGCAATAAACTAGATATTGAAATGTGATGTCACAAAACTTAGGACCCCTCCCACCCCTTGTCACACCATGTCACACTTTGTCGACCCCCTCCCCCCCCCCTTTACGTGTGACGTACTTTATGGATGGCCCCTAATAAACGATAGTATTAATAAGCATATTTAACTTGTGTAGTCATAGGTACTACTACTTATAAAATATAATTTCAGTAGCTAATTAGTACTAATAAAATATGTATTTGAGTAAAATAAATTAAATAAAAAATGAAACAATAAACGATTATTTAATTTCATTTATTTTTTTACAAATGTACAATCCGAACTATTTTTGTTTTTCATGTTTTATGAGGAAAATGAAATTATCGAATATCTGGATTTCTAAGTTGTACAATAGTATAACACACAATTTATTTAAAAAACATCATTGAGAGATTGTGATTATACATTAACTAATCTATAAATATTCGTTTAAACGATTTGTTAAATTCTAAAGTACGACTAGATTTATAAATTTTACATTTTATGTAAATACAAAAATTAATTGTTGGCTGAAAAAATCGAACTGTAAAAAATATCAACACATAGTTAATGTGAATGTTTAAAACCGATATAAGTTTGCTATATATGTAATACTGTTTATCCATTAACATTGCCATCTAAGCTGCGAAAATTAAATAAATAATATATTTTTCTTTAAAACGTTATTGTATTTAAAAACAAATCACGTTTAAGTCGTGTATTATAACATAACATATTTCAAGTATTGCCAGCCCAGAAAAATAAATCGTTTCATATTGTGATTATTCAAAAAGTTCTGAAAGATAAATGGCAAACAAATATGTACTTATATTCGTATTGTAACAATTAATTGGTAGATCTCAATAACTATCTATTTATCAGGATAGGCAAATATAATAATTTCGTGTACCAGACACTTTAACATATTATTTATTTGATATGCATTTATATCAGATTTTTATCAAGAACACCGCATGACCTTATGAGTAATATCTATAAAAATATTTACTATATAACCGGCAACTTATGTACCACATAAAACCATAGTAGATAGTTGTATACGGGTAGGTACTAGATATGGGCTACTAAAGCAGTTTCTTTTTACAACTACCCATCTCACTGCCTACTGTCACTGTAGCTGAACGGGACATCACAAAACTTACACCGACGAAATACTTGAAGTACTTTGTACCACGCTGAATTGTCAGCTGTGTAACAAGGGAATTTCAATCATCAACCATCTTAATAAAGACGATGTTAGCGGTCTGTCGTATTTGGATTAGTATAGGAGAAGCCTCTGAAAGGTTCTTGGTCCATGGAGCGGAGCACTTGCGGCTCTACCGCAGTGAGTCGAGGTCGCTCACCTGTGAACGCTCGGTCGAAGTATTGGGTGTCCATCGGATGCCTCTGTACCATAGAAAAATATTAATAGGTAACGTCAAGTCTAGCCAGATATATATTTTTTTAAATAACTAATGCTATAATTTATCAAATGGCTTGTCTTGCCTTTATTTTACAAACAGTTTATTTACAAGCACCACTATTATACCGGCGCTTGTTAAAGTTTCCGGCCTTCCCCGTTCTGTTCCAAATCTGTTTCTCTATACACAAACCTTCTGATCACCCGAAACATAATTATTTTGAAACTGTTTGTGTTACAACAGCTGATCTCTCGCACAATTTACAGTTTCTAACAATCACACAAGGACGACCAAGTAGTCTTGCGAGTATTTATACCGCAGTACATCCACTTAGACACACTAACAACAACAGACTCATGTGGGATGAGCAAACACATCTGCTCTGAATTTTGTAGCCTTTTGATACTTTTTGTGCATAGATTTGGCTTTATGCCGCGTTTTGAGCTTTTACACAAGCAACGAGCCGTCTGTATTCATCTAAACTTTAAGAATTAATATAAAAAACAAATTGTATGCAAGGGAAATAACAGCTATATTCGATTCAAACGAACTATATATTTGACTGCCTCGGTGGCGCAGTGGTAGTGTATGCGACTGCTGTGCTTGAGGTCTCGGGTTCAAATCCTGGGTCGGACCAAAATGTTTGTGTAATCTACAAATTTTTGTTTCGGAGAAGTTTTGTTTTGTTTTAGAAAAAAAAAGTACAAAAATGTATTCATATCAGTTGTCTAGTACCCATAACACAAGCTCTGCTTAGCTTGGGACTAGATGGCGTTGTGTGTTAGATGTCCGAAATATTTATTTATTTATTATTCATTACGAGTGCGTTAATTCTAGTGTAGGTAATATCACTCACCACTTTTGGTCTGAAGGGGGCCTCCAGTTCACGTCTCTCGAGCCTGTCCCAGTGTATCAGGTGGAAGAATTCCTGCTCCCTGATATCACCGTGCATACACTCAGTGCCCCCAAGTCTCGTCCGTGCATCTTTGTCCAATAACTGTGGTAATACAAATACTCATTGAAGTTTTCAGAAGTTGCGTCATGAATTTTTCGTGATATCGTTTAAGTCTCAAAACCCAAATTATGTCATCTCACTAGGTTTGCTAAGAAATTAAATAAACTTGGACTTGTCTAATGGTGAGAGATTATATAACTCTGATGACCCTTCTAAACAGATATAACAAGTTACAAGTTCTTTACAGACTTTGCCAGCCAGTGGAGGTACTTTTGGCATTAAGCAGCTCTATTACAAAGAGCAATATGGTCTTCCCCTGACTCCGTTTATTGTATTAAAAAAAGATCTGGTAATTTCATAATCTTTTTGGTATTTGACGGTTGCTGGAGGTCATTTTTATTTCATTATACATTAAAAAGGAATTTTCAAGTAATTACTGATCATTTTTTTTACGAGAGAAATGGTATTGTACTCTGCTCTTCATCAACTTACCCTTGTCAGTATGGTGAGGGCCTCACGCGAGAGGAAGCGTGGATAAGAGGGCATCTCGTTGCAGATGGACCAGAACAGCTCGTCTTCATCACAACCACTGAATGGACTTTGGCCAATGAGCATTTCATAAAGAAGAACTCCAAATGACCACCAATCAACTGTCTGATTGTACTTCAGACCTTTAATTATCTGTAATTTTTTAGCATATTAACTTTTTTAAATCGATGAAGAAATACGTTTTTAATGGAAAAACTTAAGCAATTAACACGATTGTAACATTTATATCAAACTTTAACGTCATATTGCTAAAGTACAATATAATGTATTATTTACGCAGGAAGAAAATCAGCCCAATGTCTAATTAAATGTTAGTTAAACCTTTATCGGTTATTATTGAACAGTTTGTCGTCTTATGAGGTTATATATAACCTCATTATTAGACAACACTTTAATCAGAACGGAAAGATACATTCTAGAAACGATTAACTCTGTCTAAACATAGCTTATTAGCTAACAATATAAAAGAGCTTCACGACGGAAATTATACTCTATTAAATGTGACATCTGGTTATATGACGTCTGAAAAGAATCATTTTAAATTATTTAATAAATTTGAACGATGACATAATGGCATATGAAGAGTGTATTCCCATTTTATTTTATTTCCGTTGTAAAAGTTATAAAGATATGATAATGTAAGATTTATAATGTGTTTGATAATCTTTATTAACGGACCTCAGGTGCCATGTAGTCTGGTGTGCCGCAGAATGTATCAGCAGTCTTGTCCAAGTATATTTGTAGCTTACACATTCCGAAGTCAGCGATACGTACGTGTCCCTCGTAGTCTAGCAGAATGTTGTCCAGTTTCAAGTCTCTGTAAATGGATAGTCAATATAAATATAAACGTATGCCACCAGCCTATGACTGTTCGCAGCATATAGGCCTTTTTTTACGTGTGGAAATCCCCTCTGGCTGTCACCCCGCCGGGGTTTGTGTCGGAATCGAACCGACTAAAACCACACGGTGTGCCAACTCTGTGCCTGAGAAGGGAGGGATCCGGGAACTGTTGATATTAACACGACCGGACCCAGCAGAAAGAAGGCAAGGACTGCCAAACTAATATACCTGTCTTGGCCAGTTCGCAACACAAAAATACATATATATAAATCAACTTTCCGAAAGAAACTCTTGTTCTCGTCTACGCTTGCAGTTATAATAACTAAACGATAACTGCGGTCGTTCTAATTGGCAGTGCAATGCCGAAAAATTACATTGTTTTACATTAGGGTATATCTCTATTTAACTGTTTAATCAAATATATACTCGTAATCAAAACGTTTTAGATTTCATGGCGCTTAAAGTGTGAAAAAACATCTCTTATGGGAACCTACTAAAACATTTTTTTTTTGGATTCGCCATAAAATTTCCTACCGAATAGTATATACATACTCTGAAGAAATTCAATACAGATTTTTTGAAATATTAGAATTTGAAAACTTATGTGCTACGTTTTTTTTATTATTACCTATTGAGTTTAAATATCACTACACATACATACATTTTTTTATCAAGAGGATTTGATATCCTTACGTAATTTGACATATCGCACTCCAAAAAAAAGTTAGCAAGATAACTGTAGTTTGTCTAGTAATTATCACTACTAGTAACTTAAATTATTTATGATCGTCGATCGGCAACAGACAATCAGTGGCAGTGTAGGTAATTGTAAATTAAAATTTAGTAATTAATTGAACCTTACCTGTAAACGATGCCTCTCTTATGTAGAAATTTAAGTCCAGAAACTATTTCTGCAGCATAGAACCTGCCACGAGTCTCAGGAAAACGTCCACTTTGTTGAATGTGGAACATTAGATCACCACCATTCAGGTATTCCATTACAAAAAATAGGTGAGACTAAAAAATAAACAATGACCTTATAAAAATCAAATTTACGTTAATAATAATAGCGAAAGGATGTTATAGTTTCTTATACAATCCTACTAATATACGAGTATAATTAATTAATAAAAACAAAAAAAAACTAATTTTATTTTTGTTTGAATTTTACAGCTAACGAGAACCCCCTGCATGTTATGATACTTCTTAATATGGGCTATCAGTTAACTAGTTGTTGAAGAAAACACATTCCCGAGTATTTCTACTTATCAACTTTGAATAAGTCTAACATTTCTAGCGTCACAAAATATTATCAAGTAAAGATTTACAATATAACGATGTTTTGGTATACGTAATCAGAGGTAGCAATATAATTAATAGAGCAATTTGAAATGTCACAACACATAAATATTATAAATGTCGAGTTTCCTTACATCAGTCTGGAAAGTGGCAAATAAATGGCAGAGGTAGGGATGGTTGGTGCCAAGAGCAAGAACTTTTCTCTCGATCAGAGTACATTCAACATCGTCGTCCTCTAATACTACGTCTTTCTTCAAACATTTGACTGCGTAGTAATACTCTGTATCGCGTAGTTCAGCCAATAAAACCTGGAAAAAAGTATTGTAATAAAGTTAAATTAATTTGGCTTGGAACGACCGAATCCAACCTAATGAATATTATGTGTGTGTATGGGAACGTTACCATTTCAAGTTCAACGCGTTCGTTTCGGTAAATTCTTCCACAAATAACCCGATTTTTGGGTTATTTAAAATTTAAAGTCAAATAACTTTCCGATACTTCTCTGTTGACACTTATTAAGACTCTTAATAGCTAATATGGTTAGGTTTTTTGTTACAATAGAATTATAGGAACTAACTAACGAAAATAGACACACATGTTCAAAAGTATTTAAAAACTGTAGTTTGAGATAAATTTGCTTACGATTAGAGAACAAAGGTAGGTCATGAAGGTCATAGGCACACAATTGTTTTGTCCAAAGTGATGCGTAGGAAGACAAAGAAAAGAGACATTTCTTAAAAATAAATTATGATTAATACTAACAGCCATTCGTTACACTTGGCTATATCTAAATTAAATCGTAGATACGATGTACGTCTACCTAGGTAGACAGGTATCTATAGTGGCTGATATTTTTGTTTTCAAGAAAAGTATAATCTGCATTGTAAGTTTTCAAAAATTGTTCTAAAGTATACCAAGGTAGAAAGTTTTTCGAATGATTATTAAAGGAGTTTCAGTCATGTATTGAAGAAATCGAAACGAAATTAGAAGTTTGACAGTAGATCTTGTATGACTATAATATAAAAGTTAATCAAAATATGTACATAAATCATATAGGAAATGTGCGTGACACTTTAACGCGTGTTCATTTTATAACTCATATAATTATAGCATGCTTTCTCCGTATTCTTGGCCCATTCTCAAAGGCAATTGGGCCAAACGACGAAACCAGGAAGCCGACTGGTTCTGGCTCGTATAACGTGCGGATTACTGTCGCTAATAAATATGTATTTTGTGTAGCGATAAATCGATTATGACAGATGCTATTTTAATTCGATGTTTGGCTACAGGTGATTAACATAATGCCATAAATATCATTAATTCTAAATGAAGGATTAGGAATCGTAATAATGGTATAAATAGGGCTTAAAAGTAAGACGACATTTTCTCCTTAGTGAACAAGGTAGGTCAGGACTTCGAGGTGGGTAGTAACGCTTATGTTTGCTTATTGTTAACTTTTAAAGTCTTAATCACGGTTTCTGATAGAAGTATATAATTTAATTAAACAAAGCAACTTACAAAACTTTCCAAGCAACACAAAAAGCTATTATTTCCATAGCTTGACTAGTTGACTAGTAGACTTTGATTATTAGGGATATTGACTAAATTATCGTGTCCGAATCGATTATTTTTTATTTACATTTATTGCATTCATGTGCTCGCTTATTTTTTTCACAACTACATATATCAAGTTCAGTAACCGATGTTTTACGGTTACTCGTTTTATGCTCCACCGTGCAACGAGATGACTTCCGCGTTGCCAATTCCCGTTTATCTAGTCTAACGAACCTATTTGCGACTCACTCACAACTTGGAAGTATTTTGTTCAAATTTTAAAAAAAATCAAGAAGAAAGGGAACATTAGGATTCTACAAGTCACCGGTAAGACATAGTTTAAGTGACCTTCAATGGCCATGATGTAATTACTAGTAAACAAACTTGATCATTTGTCACTTGCGCTGCTTGCTTCTGATTGGCGCAATATGTAGTATGTAAAGGGTAAGTAACCGTATGAAATGCTCGAGCCAATTCCGCAATAAATAGATTTTTTGACATACTCATTGCTGCATATTCATCAGCATAAAGAACTACTGTGGAAGTTGAGGGCAGATTTTTTGACAGTAATATGCAAATTACTAAGTAATAATAATAAATAAATATTTCGAACATGTAACACACAACGCCATCTAGTCTTAACTAAGCAAAGTTTGTATTATACACAGGCACTGAGCAACTGATATAAATACTTTTTTGTAACTACATACATAAGTATTATCCCTACATAAAAACGCCCAAACTCCAAAACATATATTTGCAGATTATACAAATATTTGGAACGAAGCGAACCCAAGCACAGAAGTCGCATAGGCTACAGCTGCTTTAGCCTATGCGACTTCTGTGTTGACTGCCTCAGTGGCGTAGCTGTAGTACAGCTACGCCACTGAGGCAATTGGTATTCACATAGAATTATACACAGTATTATGTACCTATAAATTTGTTTTGTACTGGACTTTATAGCACTTTATTTAAATATATTTGTTGTATAATCTTTTTATAAATTACCGTTTTTGGATTTTATTTAGAGAATGCTTAAATTTCTGCAATTAAATATTTAGTAGGTATTGTTATCACTGTACCACCGAGATCCAGTCTGTCGAGTCCAAGTAAGCAGTTGAGAGCAATAAAGACGGTATAACCCACATTTTAACATTTGAATAACAAGAAGATTCCCGTCTAAGGAATCCCCCCCCTCAGACGAAAGGGGAAAGCGAAAGGTTGATTTTTTGTCACCTGGTGTTCGTTGTATTACACGAATCTGGCCAGTATGCGCCAAAGATATCCTATATATTTTTTTCGGCATGTTTGAAGTACATAATTTATAGTTTTTTTAATTAACAAACATGCAAAGCATGCTGAAAGATAGAAAGGGTATATCGGTAAATTATTTATCGGTAGTTAAACATTTTCTCGACCGTGACGCAATTGTAAGACTAAAAATATCGCAGAAAAATAGCGCGAGCCTAAAGTGCAATTACTACAACTAGTATTATGTAGGTAAGTAAGTAGGTAAGTGTAATGGTAATTTAATGTTTATACAAAAAAAAAATAACAAAGACTTTTGAGAAACTAAAAAAAATATTTTTTTTTGGATTTTTTAACAATTTTAACATATTTACATAAGTATAAATAAATACTTATACCTATGTTTTAATCGCCTAAAAACTGTTACATATTTTGTATTTTTTATCTTTATTACTTTTCTATGTATATCCTTAGTTCTAATACGTATATTTTACCTTTGAGATGTCGAGTGTTAATATATTCGGCCGTTTTACGTCAGTAACATCCTCTACTAGCCTTCTAGCTGACAATAATATATCGTTTCCTGGAAGCTGAACACTAAAGCTCCTTAACCTATTTACTTTGAGTAAAATGTAGAGTATGAGCCCAGGTTTTATTATCTATACGAATATTACAAACAAGTAAAGTTTGAGAGGTTGTAGGGGTAATTTCCGCATCTAAAAAGTCACATTATTTGTGAGTATCAAATTAACCCGAAAATGAAAAGACTTATTCGTGGTAGTTGCATTTGCTTTAACATGTGGTCTTCTTTTCCTTTGCCCCTTCCCACGTTAGGTGGGCTCGGCTCTCGGCGCCAGGATAGTCTGTCCTGGGCTGTCGGGTCTGGTAATTGGGTCTTCTTCAAGAGATTGGCCATACTAGTCCACCACATCAAGGGCAGCCGTCCTCTTCCTTTCCTGCCTTCAGGAAGTGCCAGTGCTTTCTGAACGACATGCTCGCTGTCTCTACGCATGACGTGGCCGTACCACCTTAGGCGTGTTTCAGTGAGCTTTTCTTGGACTGGAGTCACTTTGAAGCTACCTCGGACATATCTGTTCCGAATTTTGTCTAGCCTCATCACTCCGCTCGACCATCTGAGCATCTTGCTTTAAAATGTGGTATATTATGAAAATTATTTATTCATACGTGTATTGGAACATAATTGAAATAATTCAGATCTATTAATTTATCTAAGATAAATACAGGAAAAAAGTTAAAATAAAGTATCATTGTAAATATGCTAATTGTATAATTGGTTCTGGATAATAGAATAAAACTATTTATGATGTTAGTGAAATCAATTTAAGTAATTGGTTTCTGTACCGTGTCAGAAGTGTAGCGAAGACACGAAAACTGTGAGTAGTGTTGCAGTGTTGTAAATCTTACTAATTCATATACTTTGTTTTCTCATGTAGTTCTTTCGTGTGTAGTATATACATATTACAAAGAAAGTATATGTAATTTAAAATTCAGATTAAATAAAACACTAGACAATGGTACTGTTCACAGTGCGTGGTGACGAGGCCGATGACACGTGTTCTCTGACGTGGGAAAGGTGGCCAGTGATGTGGGCGCTCGAATTAGCTCGTTTATATCTAGTGTTACAGAGAGACAGGTAAACTGCGGCGAACCGCGCAAGCTGCATGTGGCAAAGTGCCACCGACTATCGTAGCGCGGGTTACGGTCACCAGTTTTTATATTTATTGAAATTTTTTACTCAGATTTTGAAATCTACGTTGACACATGCATCAGAAAACCGGAGTGAATCGGAATCGAAGCGAATTAAAGTGTTTCAAGATGGCTCATATAGTACGCACAAAATTATTATTTATTTTATTATTCCGAGAATGTTTTAAAAAAGCCTGACAAAATACATTCTATCTTCCATCTAATAACAATAATAATCGCTCTATTGTACACCAGATAACTCACAAAGGTAACTTAAAGCTAAGAGGTACAATTGGCAGCCTTATTACCCGAAGACAATCTCTTATAGGCAACAATTGTATAGCAAGAAAGTCGTGGAAAGTTTAGGGTAGTGTCTGGTGTATAAAAAGTTGATACGAAAAAGAAGTACTTATATTTACATATTATATAAAGTAACAGTAACATCTTGTGTGGATGATGAAATAAGTACGTAGAAATATTAATTAATAGATATTCCATATAAACTACAGTGGAATTTGAGAGCCAATTCAGAGCAAGGTCGGTTACGAGTTACGAGTCAACTAAGTGTTTGTAATACTCCTGTACAGATTTTTCCTGAACAGAATTTGGTTAAAACATAGGCTGTTTGGTGGTAGTTCTAGTTGCGAACTAAAACCTAAACGTTTTAGGCAGGAAACCATATCCTAATAGTTGTCTATTAGGTGACAGCTGTTTATATATTATTATTTTATGATATAACCTATTTAACAGCACTTAATCCCATGCAAAAAAAATGATTTTAATGGTTCACAATGACACTATTTTTATGTTGAAATTGTAATAATCTCTAGTTAAATCTATTAATATCGAATTCTTAAAGAAGCATGGAACGCCCAAATGACGCAATCTTTCCTCCCACAAAAACATAAATCAATACATATAATATAATCATAACTGGCCGCTGTCTGTACATGGAAGATATATAAGAAAAACTATTATAGGACTTTTAGAAATTTCGTCTGTTTGTCTGTACGTTTGTGCATGCTAATCTCAAAAACGGCTAAACAAATTTAAATACGGATTTGAATAGTGCATTGCGGTTTGTTTCACTTGATATTTAGAGGTTTTTTCATTTCAATCGGTGACAAATGAAAATGTTATACCAATTGAAAAGATCACCGCCATAACCGACAAATACGCATGGCGGAATCGCCTACAAAAGCTTGTTATTAATAAAATCAAGAGAATTAATGTATTTTGACCTCACCTAAAAGAAATTGTAAATTGTAAGCTAATAAGTGAGGTAGGTGATATGAAATAAAGTCCTGATTCATAACATTTTTCAAAACAAAATATAAATGCAATTATAATTGTGTAACCACTATTGTATGTCCTACTTTTGAGCGTAGCTTTGCAAAAGTAAATCAGAATATTCCAAATGTTATATTAAAATCTTTCTGAAATTTTTCTTACAACTTTTAATGTTCGACATTTACACACCTCTGTTATTTTACGTTCACTTTGAAGTTAATATTTTCTTGTTCTTTGTAAAAACTGATATTATTTATTGCAATACACTGACCGCTTCGCGTGTCCTAATTTCTATTTTCATTTCGTTCTACGAAAACTGTTTTTAATATTACCAATAACCTGACACAATGTTGACTGAAACATTTTCTTTATGACTTTATTAATAGAAAAGCGTTAACGAGATAAAATAGAAGTTTGCAGTAAGTAAAATGAAACTAGAATAAAATATTGTTTCTTGACTTTTTTGATTACTACTATATTTGTTATCTGTCATTGCGCATTACAAACCACTTTTTTTTTTGGATTTGGCTATTTGTGCCGGTGTCGACATTCTACCAATGACAAATGTATGATGAAGAGAATTCGTGTGTTAATAAAGAACACGAAAAAAAACTCTGAAGGTTCTCACTGCAATGAATGAAATCTTTTGTTAATTTTTAGAGAAAATAGCAAGAAGGATACAAACAACATTGAAGGTATGATATATACCTAACTAATAAATGTAATGTAAAGATAATTTTTAAATGTCAGAATTGATATCTTCAGATGTCAAATTAGATTTTATTTATAGATTTTCAACATGAATTTGATATTATTTATAGGCTTTATATATAGATACTGTATGATCTGATTCTTAGAATGAATAATCGAGTCAGTCTAACACGATCGAGTCTCGCGATCAATCTATCCTACACATTAAAATATTACAAACTAGACAGTGCCTAATTTGTTGCAACAATGCCGCATGGTGGCCCACATCATTGAATATTTGAAATTAATTTATACATAGAATCATAGACAATAATATTACCCAATGGCGGTTTGAATAAATGTTATTCGAGTTCAATGCACTAGACGAGCAAATAAAAATAATATTTGACATTTCCATAGGCTCTTTGATGTGTTTCGTGCGTCACGATTAACCGCCGTCGTCACTGAGTCTGCGGTTCTAAAGCAAGATTAATTGCGTTATAACACTGCCGTCTTAACCACGTAGATACAGTTGCGACCAGGAGTTCTATGAATACTGTACATACTGTGATCGATGATAAATAGACCGTGTTACAATTAAATGTAGTTGGCAGGTTTATAATGCACGATCTAATTTTATTACGACTCAAATTCGAGATTCAAAATTGCTACTCTATTCCTTTATTATTTATTTGCTTAGTTACTAGTTAAACCGGACCTATTTACAAAAATTTACTTATGTTTTTCATATTTTATTCTATTTATTTACTATTATATCTACACAACGTGAGTATAATAGTTAACAAACAAAGATTAAAACATGAATTTAAATATTCTTTCCTTCTTCTTTCTTTCTTTCTTTCTTATTACAATATTCGTAGTATTCATGATACATACGATCACAACTTCTCATTCTTATTTGAGCGTATCTATCTATCTAGACTTTTCGTTGCTCCGATCTTTGACGTTTCAAGTGTGGTATAGATGAAAGATTCAATTTAGATTTTAACGTTACAACGTCTTATAAATCGATGAACGCCGGCTGGACGCACGAAAAAAGATTCAATTTTATTCATAAAAGTATACAATAATTTCTTAATGTTTTATTATGACGTTGTCACGCTAAACTATCGTCCGTAAACCGACTGACGAGACAATCAACTTTTTTATTTGGCTGAGTATGCAGCTAGACACAGTTAAGTACAAATTTTAAGTTCATTCACAAAGTTTCGATATTAAAAAGCATGTTACATGACATTTAAAGAAATGGTACCGTAATCTTACAATGAAATGAACTAAGATCTCATATATTTATACAATTAGAAAAGTACAATAAGAATAGTGACGCAGAAACTAATGTGTACCATAAATTTATCGCGAGCAAACCTACGCATGCTGCAGAACATGTGATATTAATAGACAGACACAGAAAAGAAATACGGTAACTAAATAAATTACATAATTAGCTAAACATTATATTTGCAAACTAGAAGAATTTATCGATATAGAAAACATAAAAATATAAATATAAGCCACATTTTTAGGCGTGCTCTTTATGATTGACTAGCTGACCCTCGCAACCTCGTTTACGTCTACTATTGCCCGTAGCGTAATAATTTTCCCCCGTTTTTTAAACATTCTTCATTGGGGTGCCGCTACTATAGGTCTTAGCGTGATGATATATAGCCTTTCTCGATAAATGGACAATCCAATACTGAAAAAAAATTTCAAATCGGACCAGCGGTTCTTAAGATGTAATATTGGTATAGATTTGTTGAGGGTGAATAAAAGTGAATTCGATCAGACCGTTCATTCTCGTTCTAATTAATTAATTGGCAATACGTCGGCCATAGGTAATTTACATTAACTCGTCATGGTTAACTATCTTTAGTAGGAATATATTTACTTTTCAATAGCTTCACACTCTTATTTTGTACGCTGAAAATAGGTGTGTATATATCAGCATGTCTATGTGATGAGAGTTGTTTTTTTCTCTTGGCAAAGCCCTTGTTTCAATTTTAGACTATTTCGGTACGTCGAATTCTTATACACATCTGATTTTTAAAAAACACAAACTGTTTCTCGATAGTGGATAGGTAGATTTTGTACGTTTAAAGTTCGAATAATGAGCATTTCAGTTATCGAACTACAAATCTCTCTAGTTGCCAAAATTGCATAAATTTAATGCAACATTAACGATAATCTAGATATTGGATACATATAGATGATAAACGTCTGTTTTATTAAGTCATTCAATAAACCAGACATTTATCAACTTCTTCATATAATATAAGGTCAAATTTATTTCAAATCAGCAAACATAAATTGATTGCTGTAATATATTGATCCATTTATAAAACGTGAAGCGTACCATCTAGATAGATATCTGGCACTTGCGTTCTCTTGCCTCGATGTGGGTCAACGCAATGGTAGAAAACAATGATATTTGCGGACGGGCAGTTTCAGAATACCTATACATTATTTGTTTTGTTAACATAGAGACAATATTGGAGTCTTACTTTAAATTAGGTACCTATGAAAAATCTAAACAGACCTACTACAAGAGCTCCCAATCATCACAGGGAATGTGTCGTGGAATAAGGTTTTTGCAACTTAACAAGATTAATTTCACGACTCACAACTTCAAATAACAAACACTTTAAATTGATTAATATCCAACTATCGTAGAGATCTTACATGATAGCTAAAATTAATACTAAAATTATAAAGCTGAAGAGTTTGTTCGTTTGTTTGAACGCGCTAATCTCAGAACCCGTTGGTCCGATTTGAAAAAATATTTCAGTGTTGGAGAGTCCATTTATCGAGAATGGCTATATACCACGTTAAGACCAATGGGAGCGGAGCCTCAATGAAGAATGTTTAAAAATCGGGGGAAAATTATTACGCTACGGGCAATAGTAGACGTCGGTCAGCTAGTATTGTATAATCCAAAACCCATCAACCGATAAAAGATCATCTATTTTGACTGCTATATATATATCCTATATATAAAAATAGCTCCCTTACGCTTTAAATAGAAACCAATGTTGGCAATTATTAAAAAATGCAGTGATAATCAAAGTACCTACTAGTTTGAAACCTTACCTTTCCAAAGCTTCCTTTTCCCAAGACTTTGATGAATTGGAAGTCTTCTACTGTGTACTTCCTAAACCGGGGTATAGATCGCGCAGGCGGAGTGAAGCGACCAGTCTTTCTAAAGATGTCGTAGGCAGTAGATTGTTCTGTCAAAAAAAAACCTTTAAGTTTCATTAACCTCGAACAGACAACCGTAAGTTATTATTGAGTTAACTTTCTCTGTTACAAAATGAAATGTTCGGGAATGTAACACTTTCAGAGCAGTGAGGTATACCAGTAGATACGGTAAGAAAGTTCACTAGCTGCTGATACTAAATTATAAAATTAGTTTCTTATAAGATATAAGGTAATGCGCCAATTATATTCTTAGAAAACAGTTTTTATAATAAGCGTGGCTCACATAATCTGACTGTCTTTTCATATATTTATAATTTTTATTATTAACATTATATTAATTATGTATTTCACTTTAAAAATAATATTGATTACATTTTAAAGCCTGTATATTCAAAATTTATAATTTAAAAGTACCTTGACTTTTACTAGATATATTTTTACATAGGTATACGTGTTTGGTTCCTAATTTCGACTTGAGAATAATCGATTGAGATTCAGATCAACTTTTTTGAATTGACGGCTAATTTCAACACGAACCTCCTTCATGAAAATCACCGGCCACCTATGTGAAATATTTTTTAAATATATTTAAATTAAAACTCGAAGGAGAAACTTCGCAAAACGTATGCTACATTCTTACAACTAACGAATCATGGATATATGGCTACGATCCTCTGACGAAGCTGCAATCCACGCAATGAGTGTTTGAAGAGAATGATTTGCCCACAAAAGTTGTTCGTGGTCGGAGCATTAATAAAAAATATTATTGGATTTTTTCGACGCAGTGGACCAGCAGCAGTAAATCCGCTAGAAGACCATGGAACAGTTACTAGTGAATGATATAACGAAGTTTGTCTGCCTCAAGCTTTCGGGGAGTTGGATGGCATTCTTTTTCACCAAAATAACGCACCCGCTCACACAGCTGCTAGAATTATGGACTATTTGACAACTTCGGGGTTACAAATGTTACCCCATCCTCCGTACAGCCCAGATTGAGGTCCATACGGTTTTTCACGGTCACAGTAAAAAAAATGCTTTGTGGCAGAAAATTTAGCATCACAGACGAGGTCGTCGAAGACACGTTTAAATGTTTTTTAAATGTTTCTGGTTCTGCCGAATGCATATTGTAGGGGAATATTAAGAAAAGCTGTAAGTGTACAAGTAAACTTTTTTTATATTCTATTTTTAATTTCACTATTTTTGGAACAGGCCAAATTTATGACACGTGTTAATGAAACGCATATTCTCATACTCACCAATGTGTTTAAATATGCATAGATATTAATATCATAGATATAAATATGCATAGATTAAATATGTATAGGTATAAACCTATACATAATTTAACATTTATTTTTTTACGCAAATAAAAGTAAGGTAAGGTTTGTTTTCGTTATAAAATAGTTATTAATCAGAGTTTAGTAATTTTTCTAATTTGAATTTCAAAGAAAAGGAGATCTCACAAAAAAGACTCAATTATGATGTTGTTTTTTTATAACCGCTAGGATTTTTACCGTCCTAGAGTGAGTACTTTTTGGGCCGAGAAATCTGCCCCGAACGATGCATAAAGGTATACTAGCTGAACCGACAAACGTTGTTTTGTCATTATCATTTAGGAGTATGAAAAATAAACGTTGACCGATTCTCAGACCTACCTGATATGCACACAGAATTTCATAAAAATCGGTCCTGCCTTTTCGGAGGAGTTTGGTAACAAACACCGCGTCACGTCAATTCTATATATTAGATTGACCGCAAACTTACGCCTATATTACAACTAATAACAACAAATTTTGTTATGTGAAAGGTTTTTTATCTTTATTTGACATCTCAAATATTCCTGTATCGTATGGTTTTACAAACGCACATAAAATGGACGCAACTCACAACTCAGAACAACAATTTGTGGATGACACAAAGTGTTGTCCCTTAGGTTTGAACCCACAACTCTCAGCGTAATAGAAAGCGGCGAGGTGACCGCTTACACCACTGCGCCATCCGTGCAGTAATGATAAATTTCATCTATCTTTCTAGTATCTAACAGTTTGAATTATTGGCACGGCTGGTTTGACATTTATCTAGGATTAATGACTCGTGTAATATATTATTTTGCTGTGTACTCTACTGTGAAAGGTCTACCGATAAGGCCGATCAATATCTTAAATGTTATCTATAGTTCTATACAAATAAAATTGAAGTATCTATTTGCAATTTCAAATTCACAGCTATTCACTAAACCCATATGAAAATGTATACGATACTGTCTATTTTTTCCGGCAAATTTGTGGAACGGAACTGGACCAATTTTGACGGTACTGTCAGTTACTTATACTTCTTTAAAGACTAACTTTGTCCCGCGACCTTACCCTTGGTTATTGTCGAACGGGTCCGGTCGTGTTAATAACTGCAGTTCCCGGACCCCTCCCTTCTCAGGCGCAGAGTGGCACACCGTGTGGTTTGAGCCGGTTCGATTCCGACACACCGCCCCGCCGCAAACCCCGGCGGGGTGACGGCCCGAGGGGGTATCCACAGGTTAAAAAATAAATAAATAAATGGTTATTGTCGAACCGCGCGTGCGGGTGACACGTTGGGACGCACGGGGCCCAGTTAGTTTGATTAACAAATATGTGTGCACGAACGAAAATATACGAACTTGAACTTTGTGATGAATTTTAACTGTTTCCACGTGACAGTCCCAAGTGCAACAACCGAGACGGTCACTTTGCTTTTATTAAAAATAAAAACTAATAAAAATCTTATTTTATTTTGTCGTAACACTAATATTATGATTGGCTACGTCTACGGCGAGGATGATGGCGGACAGTTTCATCAAATAAAATTTAATTTATGTTCCGTCAGAGCTTCATAAAATAAGTAGTTTTTTTTCACTAGAATTTAAATTGATAACACTCTTAACGAAATTGAATATACATAGTTATGCTAGGTTAGAGCATACTCAACTGATCGAATTGAAAATAGGCGTAATGTTTTGATCCTTCCTCCTAACACAAAGACAAAGATGAACTTTTTTGATAGACAATGAGCGGGCAGACACTTATTATTTATCACATTTAAGCAATTATTTCCCATAGTATTTAGTTGATGATGTCCAGAATACCATTTTAGTGTTGTATAAAAGCTGTTTAATCGATCGTTTGCCGTGTGTACAAGTATTTTCTTATTTTCTGTTGTAAGAATTTTATTCGTTACTAACCTAATCCCACGGTGTTACCCGCGGTTATTGTCGTACCGCGGGTAAAGCTGCAGGGCAAAGCTAGTCTAAAAAAAGTAGCCTAAGTTACTCCTTATATCATCAGCTACCTATCAGTGAAAGCCCCGTCAAAGTCGGTCCAGCCGTTCCAGAGATTAGTCGAAACAAAAAAATAGACAGACAGACAAAAATGAAAAAAAAAATATTTTGGTAAATGTACCTTATATAAATACATATGCATTTAGTAAAACGTCGTTATTTTAATATTATAGATACTCCAATTTTATGAATTCCTTACTTGTGACTAAACGTTATCTACTCGTATAAAGCTGAAGCAAGTAGATCCAAATTTACTTAATACTCGTACATACGTTCAATAAACCTCGTCAGTTATGTTGAAAAAAAATACAATTATGTTTATAGAATTTCGTCAACGTTCCGGCCATTAATTTTATAACACAATTCAAGTTCATGAATGTTTATGTTGCGTTATAGTAGTATGACATAATTTGCGTACAGCAACTGTGATGTATTAATTCTCTTTCACCTCGTAAGAGATCGCGAGCGAATCTAAAAATATTTGCTCAGACGTAGCAATATCAAGGTCGTCTCGGTTAACTGAGGATAACAGGAACGTGGAACAATAATAGGGAGCTTCCGTAACGAGCTTTAATGGATAGGTAGGTACTCTTTATTGCACACTATAACTATGAAACATAGTAATGTAGAATGTGCATGTATCGTGTCATAATATTCCTCTGCTATTACTAGTTATATCTATGTTGCAGAGTGGCGACCACTGCCCTGTGGCACGATGGACCGACGACTTGAGGAAAGTGACTGGCGGCGGTTGGATGCGGACTGCCCAGGACCGGGATGGTTGGCGCTCTCTGGGGGAGGCCTTAGTTCAGCAGTGGACGGCAATAGGCTGAGGAGGACTAGGTGTATCATAGTGTACATATGTATGCGTTTTGTGTTTGTTGATATAGTATATACTGCATCGTCACATCATCAACAGCATTTAATATACCACTTCTAGACGTATACTTCTCCTTAGAAGTAGGTTTTGGTCTACTTTACCACAACTGCCAGTCGGCTTGATAACGGTTTATGACTTATATCAAGTTTTCCTTGTCTTTACAGGGCTACCCTCCTTCTGCGTAATTTGCTCCATTGGTCGCCGCTTACGACACCCTTTATTCTTATCTTTTACCACACAGACAATTTGCTACTTTGTTTATATCTCCTACCATTAACTAGTTTAATTTACAGTTACAATTGTAACGTCATGCAAAACTTCACAAAGCAGAGAATAAATTACATTTTCTTCTTGTACGAGAAATAATATGGAAATAGTTAACATAATGAGTTAATTGAGTATCTTTGGGGATAAAATGTATGTTTGCGATTTAAGATTAAATCTAAGAATTTAATTGAATGACTTATTTGTCATTTAAGTTTGAGTAGATCATTAAATTAAGCTGTCCATCGTGTCGGTTACCTTTTTTTTAAAGTAAGAACTCCTGCGGAGCATAACATACTACCACTAAAAGAAATTTGCCCTCCGTGTTATTTTCGCAGCATTTAAATTTTAGTTACCAATAGCTAAGTCTTTTAAACTTTCCGAAATAACTCCCGTTCAGAACATACGAGTACGTAGGGCAGATCGTAAATTTACTTTAATATCTTATTTGCTATGTGTTTTATTGAAGAGTATTTTGTGACTGAGTTTTATAATATAAAGGAGTTTTTGCACTACTTCTAAATGCCAAAACTGATATGAACACCGCGGCCAACTCATAAGTATGGCCTGTGTGTTTATCAATTAAGTATTTTGAGGATCACTATTCGCTAAATTTAGTGTTTGAATTTAGCTACGCATACTCCTGACTTATTTATTTAAAACGTGATTCAATGGCAAGCGACACTGAAAGATGTAATTTATTATACTTTTCCGTAAACTTAGGTTTTACAATATTTTTGTCAATAAAAATAACATGCAATAGATTTTCCTTGTTTATACTGTACTGTCACCATTTATTTATGTTTACGCGAATAGGTATGTCTGACTTCCACGTACTTTATTACAAATATTTCTAAAACCCGTTATTTCTAACAATAATACAGTACAGGTTAAATAATACTCAATGACGTAAATATATAAGAAAAGATATTGTATCACATTTAATTGATTCAATAATCTACTTACCATAATATAATAATTTTATTTTGCTTTTAAAGACTTTTTAAACGGCACGAATTTCTAAGGAGAAACAAATATAAAATGTTTTGAATATAACCCCGTATGTATTGTAGATAAATAGTAAAATGTTAATATAAAAATAAAAATTGTTTGAGAAGTTATGCCACCGTAATTATAAACAAATCAGAGTGACAACTTTCGCATAAATTCTTCTTTAAGTATTATGATAACATATTGCTACTTGCCAGAAAATTTTATAATTCACTAATATATTTCGCAGATAATTACAAGGTGTGCAGCTGGTGAAATTGTAGATACACTTCTATTTTATTTAACGGTGCACACTCTGAATTCGAAATAACAGTGACAAAAAACCTATTCAAACTATATTATATACGATTACGAAATTTTTTTCCTCTGAATGTGTTGTAAAATATAATATTTAACTATGTATTTAGGATAGTTTACAAGCAATCCTAAGAACGGACGCACGAAAACAATTTAATTGTCATTTATACTTGGCATTGTAAAATGTTTAATTTGAAACAAAATGTCCTTATGAAATATTTAAGTATTTCTTTATATTTAATATATTTAAATTTAAGTGTGATATATACCTTCGCGTTCGTAACAAACATAAGTATTTCAGTACATGTGCCTTTCAACGTAGAAAATAGAATAAAGCCTCAGAAATTCTTAGAATTTGGCAATCGGCTAGAACTGGTCCATTAGAAATGCGTTAAAAATACACGTTTGTTATTATTTCACAGATTCTCCATACTACTACAGGTACATTTTCCTTTTTATGTTTTTCTTCGCCACAATTTCCAAGAAACCAGATAGTCTGATATTATTTTTCTTGGAAAATTTGGTGAAGTATATTATTAGATCTGCTTTAAGCTTAGTAATGTAATTTACCACTTATGTTACAAACTCTGGAAGTAATATATAAATATTGCATATTTTGTGTGTCGTTCAGAGCGGAATGCGGCACCCCCGCGCTTTGCGAGGCGTATTTCTGCAATCTGTTTCTCCGTTTCTATCTCGTCAGCATTAACGAATATTATTACGAATATTATTTGTAGACACGATATTATTTTTGCTTCGAAAATCAACCTCCATATTTATAACATCATAAAAGACAAGAATATAAATGCGAATCTACTGATGTATAATTAACGATTTATATTCGTTAACTGGAAGAATGCTAGTCTGCATTCTTTACTTGTACTACTGATAATATCTCAGTGCTCTGTCAAGTTATACAATTATTTAAAAAGGTTAGATACGTAGGTTTTCGAATCACTGTATAATAATGAACTTAATATTACCTTAAAATATGTGAATAATGTGTGGATCACAACGGAAACTGTGGTGTGTTAGTTGCTGCAAACAAGACTACGTAATATTTACAAGTCTTGACATCAAAAAGCTCAAGTTTCTACTGAAGCGAAGGATTCTATAAGCGTATAAAAGAATACAGAAGCGAATAATACGTTTTATTAATCAAGTGTAAAGCTCACCAAGCTCTTGTTCTAAGATTGTGCTGTCGTTGCTCTGTGCGGAGGCCGAGTTGGATGGTGTCGCCGAAGGTTCACCTCCTGTCGGAAAACATACAAGGAGAATGCTCCACAAATTATATTTTTACACCAAGGTATAGGTTGTTCATAAAAACAAATTTAGTATTTATTTATTATTCCTAATAATATTGAGGAGACGTATAATGCAGCATGCCCACAATTTTTATTCATTTGCATTCTTGATATGAAACACTTGTTTGCGTAAATTTAAATATTTATAGGCATACGTGGATATTTAATGTGAAAAGTTACATTTATAATGTTCTATAGAAATACATATAACTGAAAACATAGACGTAATTAAACTTAGATAAATGCTACTTTATGTAGATGATGTACCAGTAGTAATCTTAGAATGGACATGTGCATTTCACATAGAACAGGTATAACATGATTAAAACCAATCAAAGGGTTACTGACCTTTGATTTTGTGATTCATTTTTGAAATTAGACACTAGACAGTCCATGTCAATGAAACACGACAAGAGAAAACAATGCAATGAAGTATGTTTCTATCGAGAAATTTATAAGTCAATTAGAATTGTTTTCGGTTTACTATTGTTGAATGTAAGATAATTTACGTAAGGAAGATAAGAATGAAAACTTCACAAAAGTAAACATATTACACAAAATATTTCTGTATTATATAAGTTTAAGTAGAAATTAATTTTTCATGCAATAAGATAAAATAAATATCGACCTTATTACTTTTGATTATGTACTTGCAGTATGCCTACATAAATATTTATCCTCGTTCTTTTTAGCGAAAAATTTGAAAATCATATGCTGTCAGGTTGCAAATAACAGAATATGCGGTGGATTTTGAAGAGTAGCCAAGTTATCGACGATAGAGGAATCATCAAACTGCCGATCACGAAAACTGGCATTAATCATAATATTACGGTGTGTCACTGAACGATCAAATTATAATGTTTTCCTATAAGAAAAAAACTAACTACTTAACTGACATTACTTTTTTACCAGTATACGTTCTTTTAATATATTTAATTACTACATGCTACCAAAACTCAGTTTGTTCCTCTTAATTTTCAGATAAAGTTTTTTTTTATTATTATATAGGGGGCAAACGAGCAGACGTATCGCCTGATGGTAAGCGATTACCGCCGCCCATGGACACCCGCAACACCAGAGGCGTCATAAGTGCGTTGCCGGCCTTTTAGGAAGGAGTACGCTCTTAGAATGAATTACTTAAAATATTACCATGTATACACAGTTATGTGGTCTGCTTAAGTAAATTTAGTTTTCATCAATTTTTAATCGTTTGGTTTTGTTGCAATTGATTCCATTATGTTTAGTACAGGTGAGCAAATGTTTGGCTGCGGTCCAGACACCCACATCTCATATACTCGCCACAATGTACTTCGGAACATAAACAAATACGCATAATATGTTTAAAATATTATAAATAGACACTACTAAAAGTTTATTTACTCAAATGAAAAAGGAGTAGTCATTAAAATTTTACAGAAATAGACATGTTTTAATTATCGTTATCAAAACTTGCAAGCCATTTGCAGTCAGTTGTCTAGATAATAAATTTATAATTTATATTTTATTAAAAATAATGACCATCATCATTCAAAAATATGTTTACAGATTAACTAACATCAGATCACTAGCCAATAAAATAGCTTTATTTTGAGCGGAACGAATGATGTAATAGTGACGCTCGTATTCGTATAGTAGATATATAACACACCATCTTTTGCAATCTTTGCTTGCATAAAAGTATTATTTTTTTTTTTTATATTGGGTACCAATAGCATTTTTACATGATGGGTTGAATAGTACTAACGAATTAAAACGGAATTGATCTCAAAAATTGATACTTTCATAGTATCATTAACAATACCAACCTTTTTTAGATGCCGTTCTTGTTGCTAGAGCTTCCACCAACAGCCGCTGGTTAACTCCACATAAATTCGCTGTCAGCTTTTCACATTTCCGATGGCAGTTAACATCGCAGTCTAAAACAAATCATCAAACATCGCGTGGCTCTAGGGTCTATAGGATTTTAACGTTTTAGAAATTAAACATGCTACATTTACTTTGCGTCAAGCCATGCATAAGCAATCATGCAGTTTCCGATCACATTAGTGGAAAATTAGTAGGTAGGACTAAATTATATTATGAAATTATGATATTGTGTCTATTGTTTTGATGAAAGTACTCACCTTTCTTTATTTGCGAAAATGTTGCTGGCGATGCAGGTGCCGAAGAATCGAAACCGGAATCGTTGGAACCAGTCGAAGTCCTACCATCGGTATTATTTTCACATTCGAAAAATTCTCCTGACCCTTCACTTGAATTTGAGTCATCTTCGTCTTCAGAAGTTTCATCATCTGAAGAGGTATCAGACGAGTCTGACGAATGTATAACTTGGGGAGCTTTCTTTTGCAATGGTCGTGGAGTAGCTATTAAAGGTCTCAATGCTTTTTCTTCTTTCATACCTTTTTTAGGCGTTATTGTAAGAGGTGGACTAGCATTAATTTCTTTTGGTTCTACAATTTGGTCATCTTTTTGAGTATTGTTTTCAGCCTTATTATCTTCGTTTGTCTTTTCTTTACTTTCTACTTTTTCTGCTGGTTCTGATTCATTGACTTCATTTGGAATGTCTGGCAAATTTATCACTACTGCAGGCACATTATCCGCTTTAGTTTTATCTTGTAAACTGGATGCTATTGAACTAGTTTCTAAATCAGCAGTTTTTCGGATTATGTCAACAGGTATATTTATAGGATCGTTTGGTGAAGTTGACGGTTTATTGATATTTGTTGGATCATCACTTTTTGTGTTACTTTTTTCATCGTCATTGTTGTTCTTATTTAAGGTGATCTGCTTACTTGTTGCTATATTTTTCGATTCAATTTCAGATGTACTTTGAGAAATCTTTAAATATTTTTTTGCATCCGACTTCTTAAAATCCATTATTTTTAATTTATCGTCTTTGCCCATTGATAATTTATTATTTTTTGGCATAGTATTTGATACATTTGTTATTTGCTTTTCAGTCTTGTTTATTTTTGGTACTTCAATACCTGTTTCCATTGATTTGTCACTGTTTTTAGTTGTTACATCAAAAAATTTCAATTTCATATCTATTGCTGAGGATACTTCTTTATTGAGTTCGTTTTGTAGTGGATTACTACTCATTATTTTTTCTGGACCATCTATGCTTGTACTAGTTATGATTGTACTATCCAGTGTAGAATTGGGTATATTGTTTTGAGAACTAGAAAATTTATTATTTTCTAATTCTTTAGTAGCTATTTTTACGTTCTGTAAACCAAATGGGTGTACAGAACATGGCACTTTTATTTTATCTGGTTCAATATTTTGTTCCTTAACTTCTTGTAAACTAGTTGGATGAATTGGGCAGACAACTTTCTGTGTATCAGGGTCATTCACCGATTTGTTTACTGTTTTTTGTTCAATGTCAACATTACTATGTGATTTATCGACTACAACAATGTTGCCTTCGATTAGATCTTTTTTGTTTGCATTATTTGTTTTTTCGTAAATAGTAGGGGAAGTAACTTGAAGTGGACTAGCTTCACATACACTTTCAATTTTTAATGTTTTCTCTGATTTTTCGGATTTAGTTTTCTTCTGAACATTCATATTACATTGACTGTCACTAACTTTTTCTAGAGATGCACTTTTGACTATTTTCTTACTTTGTTTATAAGGATTAATTTTACCTGTCAATGGGACATGGTCGGTTTCAGACGGATTTTCTAAAGTTAAATCAGGTTTTTCATGAACTACGCTTATTATTTTAGGCATGAGTATGTTTTGATCCGTTTCAGCCGCTGAATTTATTTGCGTTGAGATTTCTTTGAACATATTTATTTCTTCTGCCTTTCTCTCTCTTGATTGACATTTTGGAATATCAGTTGAAGATGCCGAAATATCTACTACGTTCATTATTTCTCTATCAAATAGCTTTTCTTTCTCTTTTTCATTTGATTGGTGTAACGTTTTGTGATTGTTGCTCATAGTACTCTCGTCATTTATATTATTATCAACTTTACAATTTAATTCATTTAAATTACTTAGCTGTTCAGAATTATTCACCTCTTCATCCTCTGGAAACCAAAACAATGCTCGCTTATTTTTTTCTTTTGCATCATCAATATTTTGTTTTCGCTTCATAAGGTACACTGTCTCTCTTTTTCCAATCTTGTCCCAAAAGTTACCATTTTCAGGTTCAGGAGAAGGCTGCTCCTTTTCATTGTCTTCTATATTTTCCTTAATATTACTTTGTACATATTTTTCAAATGCATTAGCAGGAGTCGATATTTCTTCTACCTCGCTACTATACGTTATTTCTTTTTTTCGAGCATGAAGTTTTTCTTCTACAGTAACGTTTTCAACTATGAATTTCAGCGGACTTTTGGGAGCAGACACTTCCACCGAGCTCGTAATCTTTGTCTTTAATTTAGTTTTAGGTTTTTGAACTGTGATTTCTTGTTTCATTGATGGTAAACTTTCTTCAATAGCAGGCAAATTTATATTGTTTGGTTCTTTAGAAAATTCCGTTATAGAATCTAGCCTTCGAATACTACTTCCTGAAGAAGATTTTTTTAAACTTCGGCGTTTACAAAAGTTTTTAGGGTCCCTGACATCTTTATGTGATTTTAAGCTATTATGCAATGAGTGATCAGATTTTGTAGTTTTTATAGGGTTAAGAACATTGTCAGGGTTTCGTCTTTTAAGAGATTCAACTATTTCTCGATTATTTTTACTCTCAAAAATACCTATTTTATTCAACTCTAATGTCGCAGTACTCAGATTTTCACTTCTAATTAATGAATCCAATAAATTAGCTTGTTCTTCCATAAGTTCCATAGAACACCTTCGATCTAGGCACTTATTTAATGGAAAATTATTTACAGATATTGATGTTGTAGGTATTTTTGCAATATCTTCAATGTCCATTTTTTCCTCTTTATTTGTATTGTTCGAGATTTTATCATTATCATTTTTAACCATGAACTTTTCAGCAAGTTTAGCACCTAATGTTTTTGTCTCTTTCTTTTCCTTATATGCCAAGTCTTCGGACAACTTTTCCCTCCATTTCATAAACTCTTTTTGATCCGGTTTAGTATCATCGTCTGTTTCCTGATTGCTCACATTATTTGAAGATTGCTGATTTTCTACAGGCTTGCGAGGTGAATCTCGTTCTTTTCTTTTAACAGTGTATAGCCTTACAACTGTTCTTCCTCGTTTTATGGTACCCCGTTTCACCTCCGAGGGTGAACTGACACCAGATTCTACCTTACCATCAACGCGAGGCATGAAAGGTCCCTTATTATGCTCATCATTCGAGTTTTGGTGTGACTTTGATGACGGTGTTTGGTACGGCGTAGGCTCAACTTTATGTCGATACTTATCTTTTGATACATCAATATCTGCAGTATTTATATTGAGAGGACGTGGCGTGTAATTAGAACTATGGTAAGCTCTTGTTGAAAGTGGTAACCGTCTTGGGCTATTTATTCTAACAGGACTCGCCGATCCTCTTTCAGAAATAGTACCTAATATCGGAGAGTAATTTCTTCCAGAACTTGTAATCCATCTTGAAGTTAAAGGTGCACGAGAATATCCGCCGAGAGAAGAATGATTACTATAGGTTCCACCTGGATTGAGATACGAAGCACTATATGATGATCCAATAGGAGAAACTGAACTACTATAACTGTATGGTGATCCAGTATACGGAGACGACGACCCGTAATACATGTTCGCAATGTGCTCCGAAAACAGAGGCATAATAATATGTTATAACACGAGCGCGCGACGACCGGTGCCGCACATCGAGACGCGCGCGCAGACTGCGGAGCGCGACGCGGACGAGCGCATGCTCCAGGTACCGCCCACCTCCCCGCCCGCCTTAGCTCGCTACCGCTCGGACCAGGTGATTGATTGATGATGGCGAGTAGATAATAATAGATGCGTGTGACTGTGTCTTTGTACATTTCGGAAGGAAATTCAACAAGTTTAAATATACTTCTTCGATATTAAATCCAAAGCAGTGCACATTTTAATTAAAATAATCTAAAGTCTGACTTATTAGGACGCTGTTCCCAAAATTTATGAAAACATTTCAATTATTTAGCGAAATAACTCCGCGTATTGTTCATTCCAATAGTATTGTAGCAGAAGCATCTTAAAATAAACAATCTTGTGACTTACATAGACGTATTTACAGATGTTTATTGTGTACAACAAAACATAAGTATATAATATTATTAATAAATTAACAGACAATAATAAACGACAATGAAAGATTCCAAAAACTATTTATTGAATATTCATAATATGTAATATTATACCTTCGAAACTAACTCTCTCTCTCTCTGTTAAGCTTTCACGACTAAACTACTGCATCAAATACAATGAAATTTGGCAAGTAGGTACTTTGATCCTTGAGGAAGAATATAGGCTACTTTTTACCTCAAAAACCGACAACAATATGGGCGGGGCCGCCGGATAAAGGTGCTTTCACGAAAAAAAAGTAATATAAGATCGAAAATTCAGAAAAAATAAATATTATTATATCTAACACACAACGCCATCTAGTCCCAAGCTAAGCAAAGCTTGTGCTAGGGGTACTAGACAAGTGATATGAATACATATACTTTTTTTTGTAAATACATACATATCAAAGAAAACACCCAAACTCCGAAACAAATATTTGTTGATTGCACAAACATTTGGTCCGACCCAGGATTTGAACCCGAGACCTCAAGCACAGCAGTCGCATTCACCACCACTACGCCACCAAGGCGGTCAAAAGTAAAGTAGTAAAATAAAAAATCTAAAGACAAATATTTGAACTAAGACGTGAAAAAGTCGGGTCAAATCTCTTGCTTCAAAAGAGTGTTCAAATAGTTTATAAGACTCGATAAAATAAGCCTTTCCTTCTTTTATCTTATATGGATCACTATCCGTGAACAGCAGTTACGCTCTTATGTACCTACCAAGTAAATCCATGTATCATAAATTGGTAAGTTTAAATTAAGACTAACTTTACAACACTATTTTCATTAACATTTTTTTGTCACTATACTCATTGCGAATGCAGACAATGCCACATTGCAGCATGGTCCGCAATCGCAATGGCTGCCTAGTGATGCTCATCCATCATGGGGCCTCCGGTCTCGCACAACGAAACACGCCAGCATTGTCATTTTACGGCGATCATCTAGAAGCGAGGGTAGTATAGCCCTGATCAAACCGGTCCGTTCGTGCTGAAATCAGCGAGACTTACCTTTGCTCGGGTTTTTTTAGAGATAAGATGCGTTAAATATACCTATAATAATTTGTATGAGAATAATAGTTATTTGTTATACACTACTACATACACAGTTAACACTAGTATAGCAGTCAACGACAAACTCTTATTCCTGATATATTTATCATTTATCAATTGTATAAAAAAAAGAAAAATCTGTTATTAAGAGAAATTGTAAATCTTAAGTGAGAATAAATATATTATTATTATACAAGAGTGGAAAGTTGCTTTTTAACCGCGTGCTTAATTTTGATGACCGAGCAAGCGAAGGATTCTAAAATTAGAATCCTGAGCGTTAGCGAGGGAATTAAAAGAGCACGAGATGAAAAATCTTTGTACTCGAATGTAACACGTAACTTTTCATAACACCTCAGCGAGGAAATGACTCAATGCAAAAAAGCATTTACAATCACAAGATACTTTTATTTCAGTTTAGATTAGTAGTATTACAGAATAATCTTAAATTATTTCAGATAATACTTAGGTATAATTAAGAAAAAAGGAAAGTAACGTTGCTACAATTACTTAAGTTGAGTGTAATATTTGTAATGATGTTTAAAATTCACAAATTTAGTGCACACGATGTTATAAATTCAATTTTCTTTATCCCCTAGCGTATTAAAATGGCTTTTGCACTTTTTGAATGGCAAAAATATTTTTTCCGAGGTGGGGGGATAAAAGTAATTAGTATGTTTACTGTACTCGTATATCGGTACTGTTAGAGAACACTTTTAAAAGGAATACTTGTTTTAGGCGACGAAATTCGTTTATGTAACAGGCAATATTTTTGAACCGTAACTTCCACAAACAAAAGCTTGCATCACCGCTAAATATGTATACCATACTTTCATTTATTATGCCTTTAACTTTTTTCACCCGCCTGTGACACATTTAATACGATATCTTCAGTTTTCCTTTGAAAAACTTTTATTTGAAGACGAATGTGAAGATTATTTTATGTTGGTCTTCTTTGAAACGTTAGTTCTACTTCAATTTTATTATTGAAAAATAATAGGGTCAACATTCACATAAATAATAGGTATTTAAATAGGTTTATGTGAGTCACGTGTTTGAGATGACATTTTAGTAGTTCAATATTTGTAAATAGAACAGCGAAGTAAGAAAACAACAATTACGTATGATTTTTTGAATGATTTATTGAAACTAGATAAAATGAGTCCAACGAACTACATAGTGATACATTAGGAGTGACTGATATTATTTTTTAAGATACCTAATTATTTTTGTGATTAATGATTTGGGAAATGTGCACTTGGAGTGGGTATAATAAAATATTTGAACCATAAAGAGGTGTGTTTTTTTTATTTATTAAACAGGGAACTGTCATCGTAGTGTATAGTCGTTCCAATAGTTTATTTAACTTTTGACAGCTCTAATACTTAATCAAATAGTGATACCCTGACCCGTTACCTATTCGATTTCTTTCATCGATCGATTTTATGCATTAAGAAGTTTTAATCGATTTAACAAACTCATTATTTTATAGATAATTTCGTACTTCATATTTCTATGTGTTTCAATGTGCGACCTCCTTTGTCAAAATAAAGAAGAAATGGATTAAAAGAATGTTGTACAAATATGACGGTTCTATGTCATGAAAAAATATATAAAAGGAACTGAATTTTCAAAATGTATTATTGTATTGTGTTGTAATTCAGTGGTTAATATTGTATTTGTTAAACTATTGATGATCTTTATTAAATCTCTCTATGTCTATTTTAAAATAATCTACAGTATTTCAATGAGTAACCTTCAATATAGTTAAGTATTTATATTCCTCCGTATTGATTTATTTGTGAATTCTCACGTTTGGTTGAGTTGAGCGTATCGTTCCTGCCTTCGTTACTGTCAAAATGCCAAAAAAGAAAGTACTCAAAGGACAAACAAGAGAGTTTGTCTTGCGACTTCGTGAATACTTTGAAAAGGAAAGCCGTAATGGTGGGCCTCTTATACCAGTGACTCAAGTTAGAGACCGTGTTGCAGCAGCATTAGGTATTAGTGCTCCAACAGTGGCAAAAATAACAAAAGAAGGCTACGGCAGCAGTGGCATGGAACAGAATAAGCTATCTACACCTAAGAAAAAACGTCCGCCTAGTAAAGTTACAGCCGTTGACAATTTTGACGCTGATGCTATTCGTCGTCATATATACGACTATTACCAAAGAAAAGAGATTCCAACATTAAAAAAACTAACACAATCTCTTCGAAATAGTGGTTTGTTCCGTGGTCAAAAATCTTCTCTGACAAAGGTATTGAAAGACATTGGAATGTTATTCCAAAAATGTGACAAACGAAAAATTTTAATGGAACGCAATGATATTGCTTTGTATAGATGCGATTTTTTAAGACAAGCAAAAAAAATAGAAGATTGGTCGAATGTTGTTTTCACAGATGAAACTTGGCTCAATGCGAATCATACGCTGTCAAAAACTTGGACTGACAACACCGTTGGCTCCACTTCTACAGTACCAATGGGAAAAGGCGAACGACTGATTATTTGTCATGCAGGAACAGTAAAAGGATTTGTGCCAGGCGCTCTATTAGCTTTTAAATCCCAGAAAACAGGAGATTATCATGAGGAGATGAATTCGAACGTGTATGAAAAGTGGTTCAGAGAAATGCTTACATCACTCGAAGAGCCATCAATAATATTTATTGATAATGCACCTTATCACTCTCGTCAAATTAATAAAATACCAACACAGGCCAACAAAAAACATGAAATTATAAACTGGCTCCGTGACAATGGCGAAGAGGTGAATGAGTCCCTACTAAAAGTAGAGTTAGTAAAGATATTAAAAACAAAGAAGCTGCCAAAACGATACGTCATAGATGAAATGGCAGCAGAGCATGGGCATACCGTCCTCAGAATTCCCCCATATCACTGCCAATATAATGCAATTGAAATGATCTGGGCACAAGTTAAAGGATATGCTGCGAGGAACAATACAACTCCTCCTTTCACCGCAAGAAAAATGCTGAATTTACTGAAAAATGCGTGTGAAAAAGTAACTCCAGAAAACTGGGCGAATGTTGTAGAAAAAACAAAGAAGGTGATAATGTCGGATTGGGATCGGGATGTTGCATTCGACAATTTATCTATCCAAGAAATGATAATCAATATTACTGAGAACTCAAGTGATGATGATTCCTAGTCATACGAAGAAGACGATTCTTTATAATTAAAATTAGTATTACAGTACCTCTTTTGGTTGTTTTATTTTTAATCCGTAAATTACTACGAATTTCAACATTTTGTACCTGTTCATTACAAGTAGGTACCGCAGGTAGTTTTTATTTGAACCAACTATAGTAAGTCTAAACAATTATTTTAGATTCATTAATTTGCGGCGAATACATTCGATCCCATTACTAGGTACGAGTACGATGGAACTGTTTTCATTACGCAAATTATTTATGCATTGAAACAGAAACATTTAGGGCATTTTAATGCAAAATAATAAAGCTTTTTACGTGATTTGATATAAAATATAATCACAATAATTTTATTGTATGTTTTATTAATATAATCGATAATCGATTTATTTCAAAACCGTTTTTATAGTCTGTGGTCATTAATTACGAATGACACATCCCTAAATAGGCGGAGCCCGCCCATAAAGTACAGTATTATCTGTAGTACATTGTATCAAAAATTATTACAAAACTTTATGTGCGTGATCTGTCAAAAGTTAAATAAAGTATTGGAACGACTATAGTCGAAACTATTTGATTTCATACATATAATGCACTGGTGATGTGGAAGAATTTGTTACAAAAGATAATACTTTTAACATTCGTCAGTTTCTATAGCATGAATTTGTGTTTTTTTGATATCTCGACGCTCAAAAAGCGTAACACGAGACTTGCTAGACATTTATTGTGATCCAAGTTTCATAACTTGGATCACAATAGGTAAATGTAATCATAAATGTAAAAACAATAAATGTAAAAATAAATGTAAAATCATTACAGTAAACTTTTGAATTTAGAAAAAAATAAGAATGACAAAATATGGTTACACATATTTACAAAAAAGAGAACAAATGTAATACAGTTTAAAAACAGTTTCTGTCAATCATCAAAATTAATATATTTTGAAGGTTTCATATTCTTTTTGTTATACCTTCGAAGGAGGGGCATAAGTCACTGCTTAGAAGGCCTCTGCCTCTCTAAGCCCAGCAATGGACTATTTCTTTTTTTTTTGTTTTAAAGACAACACCCGTATTAAGAATATAAATCCTGTATCGCAGGGGACTTTACAAACATACATGAATCGGACACTGTCACAGTGATAACTATTGCAGCATTTTTATAAGTTCAACACATACTGGCATACATATTTTTTTTATTTTTTTAATGAATTCATTATAAATTTAGGCTGACTTACTTATTTAAATTTATACAATTGTTACACTCTGAAAAAAAGACAATAACTATACAAAACATAAGTGAAAGACATTATTTTTTGGAGTTTGTTAAAAGGATAAATTTAACTTTATCATACAAAGATTATAGTTAAAACTTAGAGCGATTTTGACCACAGGTCGAATAGAAGACAAAACCGTTAACCATAACATTAAACAGTCATGTTATTTAACTAAGCCTTCTCTGGAAATCGTAGTTATTCGATTTGTAAAAATAAATAAACAGACCAAAATTTATGAACCACTTCTTTCGAAGTTTTACGACTTTCTTTTAACACAACCACGATAAACAAACTAATGCTTTAGCGCATGTGTAAAATGCAACTATTTTGTTAATAGTTTGGCCGCGCTCAGGCATTAAACTCTTGATAAATATGCCAAATCGTTCTTAGGCCCAGTTATTCGAGAATCAAACTGTTGGTAAATATGAATAATATAAAAGACCATGTTAGGTTAAATGAAACAGATTTGTTTGTCAGATGTAACATTAAATGCCATCACTACTTACGAGTATCTCTAAGGGTCCGTTTAGATAGGTTACATAGGTTAAAGAATCGTGGTGAAATTATTGTCGTGCCACGTATTTCTGTTCACTGGGGGATTCTGTTACGGGTCGCGACGTTACTCTATAGGAATAATCATTCGTTTGTGGAGATTACCCGTCGATAGAAACGCGGATGCCTCACGAATATCGCGCGATGCGATCACGATACGATGGAGATGGCATTTTAATTAATGCTACTACAACTATTATTTGAATCAGATCGAAAATCTAGATAAATTCATACTAACTCGATCTAAACATACTTGGCTGGGCTCCCTCATTTTACTTACCGAAACACATAAAACACATGCAAGTCCAGCACTAAAACTACAAAGAGAATGTTCTGACATACATACTGCAAATAAAATTCGTTCGTTTTAGAAAACAATAAAAGGTTAAAAGACAGATAGAACCTATTGAATTTGTTTGAAACTTCACTTGTAGTTCTACCTCTCTAGCCGAATTGACATTCTACAAAAGTGATCGTTATTAGACAACTCACGAATGGAATGAAGTGAAGTCAAAAGGAGGTTGTACTATTTATTTCAAGATTTCTTGTTTACCTACGCGTTTATAAAAGGTACAATTTTCGTAATACATATTATGCGTGATCTTTATACGCTTCATATGTTATTTTAACCTTTTTTTAAAGACCATTCCAGGGAATAAACATCGTGTGTCGCGTGGGACTTTACAAATATACATGAAACAGACACAAAGAATACCCAGGTACAACAACAATTTGTGAATCACACAAAGTATTGTCCAATATGGTATTTTAACCACAACACTTGATGCAGTTGGAAGTCTGGTGATCGCTTAAACCCCGGTGGTTTAGTTGGCCAACTAAATTAGTACTGATGCTACTACTTCATAATTCACATAATAACCAAAGTGGTATATTGCAAAATTTGGTAGTCATTTTAGCTTCTAAAGAAGATATTCTCGTAGTTCATTAAACAATGATGGCATTCATTTATACCACAAACATCACAATGTCTTCTGTAGTGAAACCATAGCAAGGTCTCAACAATTTTTGAGTTCATTCGCCTTATAGCTTCAGGGAGAAATGTTCTCTTTGTGGGCAGAATTCAATTTTGTTTTTAAATCTAGACTTATAATCATCACCATCATCAACAGTTTTACAGCCTCTAGTAGTTTACTAGCTGGCCAAAATTTCCCCCCATAGAAATGTTTTAGATTAAAATGTTTTATTCTCTGAGATTTAGACAATTCTTTTGTGAGCATCATCTTCCTTTAATTACTGTTCGTTCGTTTGGATGGCAGGTCAGGTTTAACCGAAGTGATACCAAAGCCTTACAGAAAATACGGCTCTGTAGTCCTTAAAATATAGCTTGGTCTTTTTGTAGTAGTCACTAGTGTCATTTTAGAATTTACGAGGTACATCTTAGGTGCGGGGGGGATTTGATCTTAAGTAGGGAGATCGGTTTTTGCTTTTTTTAAAAGGCGATCAGATCAAGAAAAAAAATAAGTATTTATAATATGTTGCACTTGATTTGTGATAAAACTGACACGTAAAATATGATAATATAAAATTCTGTCTTCATCGCTTTCATAGTCATCTTACACAAAGATCAAGCTATATTTTAAGGACTGCGGCAGATCTTTCGAAGACACGTTTTTCAAGAGTAAGTTAGATTACCAGAATACAAACCCCCCTCTTTCCCCCTGATTCTGAGGGGAGCAAATGAAGGAGCAGTAACGCACTTGTCACTCTTAATTGCCTCGGTGGCGCAGTGGTAGCGTATGCGACTGCTGTGCATTATGTCTCAGGTTCGATTGCTGGGTCGGATCAAATGTTTGTATGATCTGTTAATTTTTGTTTCGGAGTTTGGGTGTTTTCTACGTATATGTATTTATGAAAAAAAAAGTATATAAATAGTTATATCAGTTGTCTAGTACCCCTTACACAACGTTTTAGCTCTGCTTAGCTTGGGATTAGACGGCGTTGTGTGTTAGATATCCGAAATAATAAAAAAAAATACAGGTATGTTTCCATGACTGGTGGTTATCACTTACTAGAAGGCGACCTGTCTGATTACGAACCTCTCTTTACCATAAAATAAAAAAGTACGAATAATGCATTTTGACTGCCTCTGTGGCGTAGTGGTAGCGTATGCGACTGCTAAGCTTGAGGTCTCGGGTTCGATTCCTGGGTCGGACCAAATGTTTGTATGCTCTGCAAATAATTGTTTCGGAGTTTGGGTGTTTTCTATGTATAATATGTATGTATTTACAAAAAAAAAGTATATAAGTATTTATATCAGTTGTCTAGTACCCATAACACAAGCTCTGCTTAGCTTGGAACTAGATGGCGTTGTGTGTTAGATGTCCAAAATATTTATTTATTTATTTTAAATTAATATAAAATAATAATTTAAAATCGATAATTAAAATAAAATGTAAAACGACCTATTATAAGAGCTAAATATTAAAATAACACCTCGCCGAGAAGTATAATATTACGTAGCAACACAGAAACGTCTACGTAGATTTTAACGTAGCGATATGTCTACAGATTTTTTGAAGCGCTACGTATGGATAACTTAATCACTAGTTACGAAGTACCTAACTAAAACTTATACACTATTCGTAACACAAAGCCGAGTCTCTATCGAACAAAAGTTGTCAACACGTGTTGATGACAAAAGTTTCTCTAATTTCCTCGTGTTGCAACAAAAATTGTCAACATATGTTGGGAACCGTGTTTCTATTTTTGGCGGTAAAACATCAAAAGAATACGTTTGTTGCAGATATGTATTGGCTCTGTGGAGATGCTTAGTTGGAAACAAAAATGCCTGACCTGCGCCTGAAACATGCCTAACACGTGGACGACCGAAAAATCGAGTTGTTAATTGATCGGCGACTCGGTGTAGACACAATGGAAACAAAAGTTGACCATTTTCTGAAGAGTTGCAAACAGTTGGAAACACTGTAATTGTCAACAATTTCGGTGGGAACGCGCCTTTATATATATATTTAATCAGTAACATACTTTTTTTTTCCTCGTGCGGTAGTCCCTTCGTATACCATCTCCTGGTGGCATGTCGGACTCGAACCGACTAAAACCGCACGCGGTACTAGATGCCGGGGAACCAGGTGCACCCTAGAAAGGAAAACCTTGGAACCTCGACGTACGTCGGGCCACCTATGCTTTGTGGATGGCCCTCTACTGTGTGGGAAACCATGTGTTCCCATTATTGTCCCCCGGGGCGCGCACGCTACACACCGTCCGCGCCTCCACCAGAGCCTGCTTCTGCCGGGGTGACGGATGGCCTCATCTGTCACCCCCAGGCTTGCGCTTACGGAGGACGGAGATCATTCCGAGATCTCCGTTGCCTGAGTTACCTGCGGTACCTGGTCCGTTCCCGGGTATGGCGGGCCGGTAGAGTCCTAAACCTCTCCTGGTCCCGCTACGCCGTCTCCTTGGCAAGCATTACTTGCTTGCAGAAAGAAACGGCGGAGTCCCACGCGCTCTCGCTCCGCAACATGGCCGCAATCATGTTACCGAGCGAGTAACCCCACCCCGATGGCCGCCACGAGATCACGGCTTAGCTCTCTCCACGCCGGACATTCTGCCAGCGTGTGGAGCGCCGAGTCCACGGTCTGGCCATCGCAGTGGTGGCTTTCAGGCGTTGGTTCCTTGCGGATCAGACACAGGTGATCTCCGAAGCATCCTTTCCGAGTGATCACCTGCGTCAGCCGGTATGAGAGTCCCGTGACGCCTCTCGAGCCAATCCTCCATAACGGGTCTTACCGCCGCAATAACGGCGTGCCCAAATCAGTAACATACTGGGGTAACTTCCATGTGAGCAACTATTTTGTTGATATTCCTTCCTTCATGTGGCAAAGTATAAATTTATTTTTTCTCGGTAGACATTGTTTAGGGATTGATAAATGGTTTAGTAGTGAGATAAACGATATTAGTACAGATTGGTGAATACATGAGTTAAATCTTTTATACATCTCTTCACATCCATTATGTTTAAATGCTAAATAATTTATATTTATCTACATAGGACTTTAATCACACTGTAGCAAATTATTTCTTTCATAGATCTTGAGATTATCTCTTAAGATAATCTCAAATTTATGTATGTGTACAGACTAGTCTAAGTCTATAAATTATTTTATTTTTTATTCAATAATCCTTAAATGCTAAAATTAAAATGGAGCAAAGGGGAGGTGGACTAAGAAATAACATAAAGCTATATTTATTTTAATGGGATAAACATAAAAAGCTTAGTAGCGTTATATAAGAAACATAGCCGTTTTAGACGAACTTTTATAAGGGTGAGCAAAACAATTTAAATATACAATTAATATGCAATCCACGCATGGGCGTACCCAGGGTAGGGCAGGGGAGGGCAGCTGCCCCCCCCTAGATGTTGACGGTCCTACTATCTTATTTCCTCGATTATATATAAAGCACACTCAGACGCGTTAAAACGTGACTAAGATCGACTATGGACAAAAACAGATTTATTTTTTGTGTTGTTGTAAGATCGGCAATCGTCATCAGTCCTAGGGCTATGCGATGTTCGAGCGCAGGGACGATCAGAGCGTGCTCTCTAGCGAGGCGAACTACTCATCATAGTCCTAAGATAGTAAATCTTTTGAGTCGTTTTATGTAGTTTTTTATGGTCATTGGCTCGAGAGGCATCACGGGACACTCTCATACCGGCTGACACAGTTGATCACTGGGAAAGGATGCTTCGAAGAGCACCTGTGTCTGATCCGCAAAGAGCCAACGCCTGAGTGCCACCACTGCGATGACCAGACCGTAGACACGGCATTCCACACGCTAGTAGAATGTCCGGAGTAGGGCGAGTCGAGGCGACCATCGGAGTGGGGGGTTCTGTCGCTTGGTAACATTATTGCAGCCATGTTGCGTAGCGAGAGCGCGTAGAACTCGCCAGGCGCAGCCGCCAGGCCCGGGATCGGGCCAGGTACCGCAGACGACTCGGGCGCCGGAGATCGCCAAACGATACGATAACGATAAACCTGTCACACGACAGGTGAGGATCTCCCTAGCAGAAGCAAGCCGGGGTAGCTTGGGTGGCGCGAGCTCCACAAAGTTTTCGCGCCCCTTTTTTAAAATAGAAAAGGAGCAACAGGATTCCTACTTAGGAGGGGGCCATCTACAAATCATAGGTGGCCCGAGGTACGTCGAGGTTCCAGGGATTTCCTTCCGAGGATGCACCTGATTCCACGGCTTCTAATATCCAAAACGGTGTGCGGTTTTCAGTCGGTTCGAGTTCGACATAACCACCAGAAGGTGATATTCGAGGGAATTGCCGCACAAAAAAAAAACAAAAAGGTTCACACACTCAACCGTTGCGGTAAGATATTTTCTCCGACTTTTACTTGCGAATTACCCTTTTTTCTGTACGGAAATCCCCCCGAATACCACTGACTGGTCCTGGACCGCGCGCCGTCTCGGTTACTAGAAGTCCGAGAACCAGATGCACCCTAAAAAGGAAAACCCTCCAACTTACGGTTTGTAGATGGCTCCCTCCTGTGCAGAAATCCCAGCGTTCCTTTTCTGCCCAAAAATAAGCGCTTATGCTGCCACCTCGGCCTGATTGCGGACAGTTACTCTGACGAAGAGTGAATGTTATTTGGGCTGATTTAGCCGACTTGCCTGGCCTCCAGTCCTGTAGGCAATTGTGGACTTCAAGTAGCAAGTCTGAGTCTTATTTTTGTAGCTCACAAGTACCGTTGTGAATGTTGCTATACTGACACCAGACCAGGCAAATATAGAATAAATGCACTTTTTTGCTCAGTGTACATTTTTGTTATTAACGATAACGATTAATTTGTTAACGATAACGTTTATGTTTCATCTTAAACTGTTTTGCCGAAGACTTTTGAAAATTTATTTTAAAATGTGATCGAAACAAGTGCCGTGCAATTAATTGGAGAAGCCTATGTCTAGTAGTGGACTGCGAAAGGGTTTTTAAAATAGCTATTCTATAATGAAATAATTTATTTAAAAAATTTTTTTTTTCTTTTTAAAAAAAAGACTTTGACTGCACAGTTGGCCGAGTGGTGTCAGCGGTCGCCATGCCGCTTGCTACTGCGCCAAGTGTCGTGGGTTCAAATCCCACGCGGTACCTACAACACTTTGTGTGATCCACGAATTGTTGTCCCGAGTCTGGATGTTCTTTGTGTCCGTTTCATGTATGTTTGTAAAGTCCCCCACGACACAGGATGTTTATTCCTAACGTGGGAGTTGTCTTTTAAAAAAAAAGAAAGAAAATGCCTTTTTCATATCCATTTATTTGACGAGATGCTTTTAAAAAATCCCGATTTGCCCCCCCCTGGCCCAGAACCTGGGTACGCCCATGAATCCACGCGTTGCGATAAAGCAGCATACTTTAAATGCAATCAGTAACACATCATGCACAATCAAAACAAAGATAAATATAGTACATTAGCTTCGCTTCAGCACACAACACTAATGCAAAATCAATAATGAGTTTGTAGATGGATTTATGTACTCAGATTGCATTACTAGCATTAGTCATAACGTTAATCACCTGTCTGAATGACGTGATCATATGATCAAGCTGTTCGTTGTGCATGTTTTATTTCGTAACCATAAATGTATTATTTTATTTATTCTATAATCACTCATTTTGATGCGATTGGTTGCAAAATATTGGATTTATTTCTTTATTTAATAGTCTTTAAAAACCTCTACTTATTTTTTTATGATTGCGCTAAAGCGAAGCTATCCTCGTATGTACGTAAACGTATTATCATTTACATACATATGTATTTCTTATCAATGTATTGATAAGACATGTATGTACGTACATATATACATAAACACCTTGTATTTTAAAGGTGTTTATGTATATACGCATCTGCTATACACAATACATTATTGTTTTGAACACACAACCACGTTAAAAAATAAAATAAAATGTTACCTAAGCTTTTCTCTACTGTTACTGTTATTAACACAAAAATTTTATTGCAAAAGAGCTTTACATTCCATTAGAAATAAATACAGGATAATTTAGCTACACTACAGTAAACTTTTGAAATAATTTTGTATAAATGTAGTATTTTTTATATTAAGAACTTGCAGATAGTATGACAGGAATATAAGGTGTATCCTTTTTGAAAAAAAATACTTTGGACATCTAACACACAACGCCATCTACTCCCAAGCTAAGCAGAGCTTATTTTATAGGTACTAGACAACTGACATAAATACATATATACTTTTTTTGTAAATACATACAGATTATATTTAGAAAACACCCAAACTTCGAAACAAATAATAAATATTTATGTTGCCCTCTATTTTGTTACTACATTGAAAGAATAGCAGGTGACTGATTGACTATGTATATATATGTATCTCAGTCTATATATTGTGAGGTATGAAGACATAAAATCTGTATCTATTCCCCAGATTTTGTGTTCCCATTTAAAAGAGTATCATAAATCAACAGTACTGCTACTGATCATGCCCGAACTAAAGAGCTTTAGGCCAGAACTTCACAATGGCACGCTAACATAAATGTCGACTATTTAGATAATATTTATGTTCTCATTTCACTAAAGGAACGTCAGTGGGTGAGGTACTAGTTACTAGTGGAATTTAAACTGTCTCATTAGTTTAGCGGTTGACATATGCGACTGCCAATAAAGAGATTTCGGGTTCGAATCCCGGGTCGAGCCAAAAGTGTTATTGAGTTTTTCTGATTATAGAAATACCTACTTAATAACTGCTTGGTGTTTGGAAGTTGGGGTCTGTACGCCAGTGTGTCAGAGAGCACGTAAAGCAGGCGGTCCTGCGCCTGATCTCTCCCCGGTCGTGTCGGTTAACCATCCCATCGAATTATAAGAGAAATGGAACAGAGAGTGCACCTGTGTTTGCGCATAGAATTGTGCACTATAATATCTCCTGCTGGCTGGTCTCCGTTGAGACTGGGCGCTTTGGTCGTAATTGGTTAGGAGAACTTCATCATCATCAATAGTGGAATTTATAATATAACAAATTTCTTAAAAGTATACGAGTACTTCTACTTTGTCGCTATAAATACAAGAACATACTGCCTCGGTGGCGTAGTGGATTTAGCGACTGCTAAGCTTGAGGTCTTGGGTTCGATTCCCGGGTCGGACCAAATGTTTGTATGATCTGCAAATATTTGTTTCGGAGTTTGGGTGTTTCCTGTGTATAATATGTATGTATTTACAAAAAAAGTAGATAAGTATTTATATATTGTATAGTAGCCATAACACAAGCTCTGTTTAGCTTGGGAGTAGAAGGCGTTGTGTGTTAGATGTGCGGAATATTTATATTTATACTCTTACACATACTGTTTGCAAGTTCTTATAAAAATTGAAGTTACTGTATTGAAGTTTTTTTCTTATGTAAGGTGTACCTTGGCACTTCAGTTCTTGTTTGAAGAATCCATATAGCATCGCCCCACAGTGGTCGCAGAAGGTGGGCGACATGAACTGGTGCGGGCGGAACCTGTGAGGTACATCCACTTTGAACCGCTCCCGCAGGTACTGCAATCATAAGATTAATATACCTGTTTATATTATTTATATCGTTTAATATTTAATCAATTAGTCTAAAATATTGAACGTACCTACACTTAAATAACACCCTTAATAACACATTAGTATTATAGAACGAAACTAGTATCGTTAACAAAAGAACTATCTCTTATTCCAATAGTATAATAACAAATTCTAGTCGCTTCGTTTTCTAGATCCTTAGTATGGTGGTTCTGTGGCTAGTGATCCGGTCATATATGACTGCTATTCGATTCCGTCAAACAAAATAGTTCAATATTCATAAAAACATTAGTTTTGTGTTTTAGGATTGCAATTTTAAAATATCTTTTCATATTTGAAGTAGCTCAAGTTACTGTCAGGTTATGTTTAACAATACACTACACGTGCAAGCAGGCCAGAGACTAAAAATGGCAAATGACGCATGTAGAATTTTAGTTTACTCACCACAGTGGATTCTGAATATGCAGATGACCCGGTACATTTCCCTAGAAGCTTGTGATGACATCTCTTATGTACTGCCGTCTGACACACGGAGCAGCTGTAGCCCTGTTTACCGAAGCCCCACAGAAACTCCTTGCAGAACGCACAGAATGTTGGTTGACGGAAGAACTTCGCCACAAAGCGGTGACCGTTCACCTCATGAATCCTGTAAAGATACAAAAACATGATATATAAAAATATATTTTCATAATATTTTAATTCCTAGGTGGAGTGACGTTCGTAATAGTTTATTCGATTCGAAGCTCAGTTATTACAAAGTATATAGGGATTTATTAAGTAAAATAATGTTGTTACAATGTGTAGTAGCTTCTTCTATGCAGGTCTAGAAAGTACCGTGTATCAAACCTTTTTTATTTTTATTTTTGTATCTATCAATATCATCCTTCATTAAGAAGTCGAACTTAATCCTCTTTGTTAATAAAATTTTCGACTACCTTTAGGATGTTTACATATATATATAACTGTGAAAAAAGAACAAGAAAATACAATTAAAACCGACACCGACCGACCGACGATAGCTAGGTGGTATTTAAAAATAAATCTAAATCTTCTTAAGCTGGAAATGTTATAATTATAAGATGAAACTTTATTTTATCACCACGAGACAGGAATTCTCGTATCACGTGTTTATTGCGACTTTTATTATGAGTAAATAAAATTACACTGTAATATGCATAAAATGCAGATGAGACATCTTGGCGCGGACTCTTTATCCAGCGAAAATGAACGCTTAAATTATAGATGAACTACGGCAAAGCATGTTCCAGCTAAATTCAATAAATTACGTAACATCTGTCGTATATTATCTTAAGTATTTAAATAGGTATCAACATTTACGTAGGTGTTATTCATGATAGATCGACGTTAACAAACGCCAGCCAAAAATCTCAAACATGAAGATGCGCAGAATCAGGCTAGAAGAGGCGTGATACATTGCTTAGGAATTATGCACGACTTGTTATATTTCCTCTTCATTACGTCACAATAGGAAAAATAACAAATGGGTGTAAAGAAAATCAAAGTAAATTCCGCAAGTATATCAACCTACGTTGCTTGTTATTTGTTTTATGTTATTAGATCTTTATAAAGCTCTTGATGTATAGAAAACAAATTGGATCTCAAAGCACGTGCATTATCTCTCCGTTACCTATGACCACCCAATTTATTTATTTATTTTTTTATTGATTAGGGGGCAAACGAGCAGACGTATCGCCTGATGGTAAGCGATTACCGCCGCCCATGGACACCCGCAACACCAGAGGCGTCACAAGTGCGTTGCCGGCCTTTGGGGGATAAGGAAGGGGATCAGGGAAGGGGTTGGGGTAGGGCCTCCGGTTTCGTCACTCACTCGGTGAAACACAGCGCAGGCGCTGTTTCACACCGGTTTTCTGTGAGGCCGTTGTATCACTCCGGTCGAGCCGGCCCATTCATGCCGAAGCATAGCTCTTCCACGGTAAAACTATTGAAATTTATTTCAGTAACAGCTTTCTAACAAAATGATATGTTGAACCAAACTTTCCTTACTATTACGCTTACGAGGGCTAACCTAACATAACTTGATTATCTTTCTGAATTGAATATAGTCTACATGATTCAAAGATAAATTAATAGATTTAATGATGAGAAAAATAGTCTCGATACATTCGTAATGTTTTTGAAATAGCTATCTAACGAAAACATACATTTCTAAGTTACTCAGTTAATTTTTTTAACTTTTCAGTGTTATTAATATTCCAGACGGATAGATGGGGATGGCGAAATTACTTAATCAATAACGATGTATCTGCATTTTGTAAGAAATATATTATACTCGTAAAGTAAGTTTGGTCCATTTTTTTTAAATACTACTGCATTACAAATTTATCCTGTGTCGCGAAGGACTTTACTAACATACTGGAAACGGACACAATCAAGATCCAAACCCAGAATAACAATCACACAAAGCGTGGTCCCATGTGGGGTTTGAACCAACAATTCTCAGCGCAGTAGAAAGAGCTTTAACCACGAGGCCAACCGTGCAATCGAATCTGTGTAAGATAAAGTATTGAAATTGAGAGCAACTTTTTTAAAAGCAAATAACTATTTACGCATGCTGCTTTTTGACATCATCTTTCATAGCGATTGTGACGTATAACAACGATAGAATATTTTCGTTGTTATATATGTTTGAATGTCGACCTGTAACAATGTTGACTGACTTTGAACGACTGAATGATTAGACAAATACTAGCCAGACAGTTTTGCCGTCAGTTAATTCGTGATATTTTTGTTACATGTGTTTATTACACAGCCACCGCTTCGACGTCGTATATCGATACCTATATTATAAATGCGAAAGTAACTCTGTCTGTCTGTCTGTCCTGCTATCATGGCGAAACCGATGCACCGATTTCAATAACATTTTTCATGGAGATACTTCGATTGCTGCTGATTCTAGCTGCGATAACCGAAAACCATGCGGCCTGAGCAGCTAGCATAAGAAGAAGATTAGAAGTGCAAAATATCAAAATTTTTAGACTTATTCGTACGCAGCCTCTGCCGATGGGATATTTACATGTGGTAATGGAAAGTTTCACTGTAATGTGTTTGTGTTTTTTATGAAAATATATTTTACCCGACTACGCCGAAGCCAAAAGCAAGGGTACAATTTTTATAGTCTATGTTTATTTGTATGTTCGTGTTTCGTTGACGTCTACACAACTGACCGAATTTTAATGATTGAGGTGTCAATGGGTTCGTAATAATAGCCCGTCACATGGACTGTATAGTTTTTAACTAAAGTTTTTATGTACTTTCTTAAACTTATGAAGAGAAGAGACCGTGGGAGAGCTATGCTTCGGCATGAATGGGTCGGCTCGACCGGAGTGATACCACGGCCTCACAGAAGACCGGTGTGAAATAGCGTTTGCGCTGTGTTTCACCGAGTGAGTGAGAATACCGGAGGCCCATACCCCAACCCCTCCCCCCATCCCCTATCCCATCCCCCAAAGGTCGGCAACGCACTTGTGACGCCTTTGGTGTCGCGGGTGTCCATGGGCGGCGGTAATCGCTTACCATCAGGTGATACGTCTGCTCGTTTGCCCACTATTCAATAAAAAAAAAAAAGACATGAAATCATTGTGATAAGTGGGCTTGAATATAAATATAGGTACATATAAAATTATTCGCTTTGACTGTCGAAGTAATTCACCAACGCAAAGCCTATTTAAAAAACTCTGGTAGCTGGTATGTTCTATATAGTCTGTACCTAATAAGGAAGTCTGTACCTAAGAAAGGATTTTTATAAAATAAGCTTAAATAAAGGTTATACCTTTGCATAGAATTGCGTCATATTCAACGTTAGAAATACGAAATAATCACTAGAGTAAAGCTCTTTATCTCTGGACTCTGTAGCATATACCCGTGTATTATATTTATATATGTTATATTTATATGTATTGTGGTTTTATTATTATAATATATGTGGCGGTATATTTATGTATATAATCTGTTTGCACCAACCAGATCTTATTCTATCTCTACATCACCTGAAAGTCGACTGGGAGAGAATGCCTCAAGGCATTAAGTCTGCCTTTGTACAATAGATGCAATAAGTATTAAAATAAAAGAAAATGAAAAAAAATTGGCCATTGGCAGTCAGCAGTAACTGAGCAAGCACTTCCTATGGGAAGAACACTAAGATATCAAGTAACTAGGATCTTCTACTAACTCTAAATTTAAAGCATTCCTGGTGTATTTTTGAACTTACTTATGATGTTTGATAGCACCTCGACGCTGTGTAATACGCTTGCCACGGGAGCGGCGTACGGCGCCCTCACCTCCCTCGCCGCAACCCCCGCCCGGCAACCACTGAAAAACGTAAACAGAAGATTTTAAAACACATTCACACACAAAGCAATAGTTATGACTAGGGGAATGACATATTGGTTCACTCTACAAATAAATAATAATAATAAATATTTTCGGACATTTAACACACAACGCCATCTAGTCCCAAACTAAGCAGAGCTTGTACTATGGGTACTAGACAACTAGACAACTGATATTAATACATATATACTTTTTATTTGTAAATACATACATATTATACATAGAAAACATCCAAACTCCGAAACAAATATTTGCATATCATAGGGAGCGTTCAAGTATTACGTAACGCAATTTGGGGGGAGGGGGGGGTCTCGTAAAACGTTACAATGCGTTACAGGGGCGGTTATTTTAAGAGTTCAATAGCAAAAACTAAAGGGAAAAACAATTGTGTGTATTGTAAGCCAAAAATTTATAAAATATAAACATGACACTTGAGGGAAAAACGTTACGATGCGTTACAGGGGGGAGGGAGGGGGGTTCAAAAATCTTCAAAAGTTGCGTTACGTAATACTTGAACGCTCCCATACAAACATTTGGTCCGACCCGGGCATCGAACCCGAGACCTCAAGCACAGCAGTCGCATACGCTACCACTGCGCCAACGAGGCAGTCACACATGAAAAAAATTAAATGACCACAGTGTGCGACTTCCAAGTTTAAAACATAGCTGAACCACCGCTATTTGACGGCTAACATAATAAGGCTTCACGGATATTCATTATGACGTCATCATTAATACACCTATAAATAGGTATAACATGTCCGGGAACTCCCTTTACCCCTGTTAGTTTAAATAGAACTTTATCTGTTTTGAGTAAGGGTTGTTTTTGTTTAAATAACTTGTTAATGTTATATATGGTTCGGCTCATTATTTACCCTATGGAACGCCATTTACAGCCATACAATCATATACATATTAGACAATATTTTGGGTACATGGGTTGAGCAGGTAAGTAAATTTGAGCTAGAACCCGTATTATGTTAATGAGACAGAAGTCTCATAAAGATATTAAAATATTAGCCGAGCCCTGCAGTAGTACCCACGGTACAACAACAACCGAGAGTAACGCCGCGGAGCAAAGTCTTAAAAAAGTAGCTTTAGTTACTCCTTATCAGCTATCTGCCAGTGAAAGTGCTGTCAAAATCGGTCCAGCTGTTGCAGTGATTAGCCGGAACAAACAGATGGACAGACAAAACAATATTATATGTACCGTGTAGATATACATAACTATGCATTTAGTAAAAAGCGGTTGTTTTAATATTACAAATAGACACTCCAATTTTATTTATTTGTATAGATTCCAAAATACATAATATATTTACCTGAACCTTCTTTCAAAGTTAGGACTTACGTCCAGCAGTGGACTGTATCTGGTAAGTAAATACACATACTCGTAAATAAAATTAGAGTGTCTATTATGGTACGCTAAGCTTTTGTTAGCAACAATCGCGGGTAGCACCGCGGGGCTCAGCTAGTTAATAAAAAAAAAGTGAATGGGTTTAGAAAAAATTAAGAGTTTTGACTATTTTGGGGGGTTTCAGTAGATGTGTTACAATATGTTACTGCATTTAATATTTATTAAGCAAAATAACTAATGGTATATATTTCTTTGAAAATAACTAAAGAAAGAAACCCGGAAGTAGCAAGCAAATTTGCACAACAGCACTATAGTAATCTTGCCCCTAGACTTTATAACAAACTAAATTTAATTTATAAAACTAAAACCTTAACTAATTTTAAAATAAAACTGTAGGGCGATAGGGTTACCAGTGCAGAAATTATAGACGTCTTTGGTACTTTTGATCGTTTATTCTGGTTTCTGTGTAGTTCATACATATATTCACAAACTTGTTCTTCACAACTGCCTCGGTGGCGCGAGTGGTAGCGTAAGCGACTGCTGTGCTTGAGGTCTCGGGTTCGATTCCCGGGTCGGTCCAAATGTTTGTATGATCTGCAAATATTTGTTTCGAAGTTTGGGTGTTTTCTATGTATAATATGTATGTATTTACAAAAAAAAAAAAGTATATATGTATTTATATCAGTTGTCTAGTACCCATAACACAAGCTCTGCTTAGCTTGGGACTAGACGGCGTTGTGTGTTAAATTGTCCGAAATATTTATTATTATTATTATTATTGTACTCATACATATAACCCTATGTTGGGAGTGATGAGGACTGCGGGGCTATCGCTCAACACTACCCTTCCTACGCTACGTGAGTGTCTTAAGAGGACTGCGGGGCTATCGATCAGGTCAGCTATGCCTACTGGACACCAGAGTGGACTGCGGGGCTATCGCACTCTGAGTCGTCTAGCTGTCGACTGTTTGAATGGAGGTTGCGCGGCAATTAATATAGGCCTTGTGCGACCCCCTCCACGATGTGATGCGCGTCGATGGAGACAGATAGTCGTTGTGCGAGGGAGAAAGTATTTGGGTTCATTACGCACGTTGTTGTCTGCTACAAAACTAATTATTAAATTGTGACTTAAGGGACTGGAATTTGATGATGTTGAAAGCCTTTTAGAAATAGTAATTAAAAATAAAAGTAAAATAATAAAAAAAAGTAATTATAAACACACACACACTTCATACACATACACCCACACCCATATACAAGCATATATATTTATTGTGTCCACCACTGCATTGTAACAATTGTATTTCTTGTCTTTGGAGGGTAACTGATTCCCAACACACAGCTGACGCTATTTTGAGAGTCGGGGCTATACAGAGTTATGTAATCCTTTTTTTGTTACAATGAACAATTATTATTATTTAGGATTTCGTTTTATAAAGTAACTTTTTTCATATTTAAACTATTTTTTTCAACTGTAGCATTGCTAAACTCAGCATTTATAACGTTACTAACATGTAAATGCTTTTGCAATGTTTTGTATCATCATCAAAGTATACGATATATAGCGATATAATAGCGAAGTTAACAAATCGAAGTTATTTCTCAGAGGTTTCACTAAGATCTCGTGTAATTTTTCTCCTTCCATATCCAGCGTCGTTGATTCATCGAATCCCACTAAGCTGAACAGAATTATTAAATGAAATGTTAGTAATAACCTCATTTCGATGTGAAATTCGCTTTCAGTGTTTGTTTTTTATTATTTGACAATATTTTTCAATGTAGAAAGACTTTTTTATTTCAGTTCACAAGTAGATTGTGCTATTCTTTAATTTTTTTTTCTATTCTTTAATTTCCGTGGGACAGCCACGCTTCGGCATGAATGGGCCGGCTCGACCGGAGTGATACCACGGCCTAACAGAAAACCGGTGTGAAATAGCGCTTGCGCTGTGTTTCACCGAGTGAGTGAGGTACCGGAGGACGATACCCCAATCCCTCCCCACATTCCCTCTCCCCATCCCCCAAAGGTCGGTAACGCACTTGTGACGCTTTTGGTGTTGCGGGTGTCCATGGGCGGCGGTAATCGGTTACCATCATGTGATGCGTCTGCTCGTTTGCCAACCATTCAATAAAAATAAAAAAGTTATACATGGGCTGCCTCATTCTGGGCTTCAATATTAAACTCTTTATATTAACAATGAAATACTAATAAATAACCTGTCCACTGGATTGGATACACTTGTACTCGATCCAATCCAGTGGAACGATTACTGACAGTAATAAACAACCGCTGTATAAAAAGGTTAAAAAATATGAAAAACGAATTTGTTAAGTATGTATGTTTGTAGTAGATATATAAATTGCCTCGGTGGCGCAGTGGTACCGTATGTGACTGCTGTGCTTAAGGTCCTGGGTTTGATTCCCGGGTCAGACCAAATGTTTGTATGATATGCAAATATTTGTTATGGAGTTTTGACATTTTTTATGTATGATATCTAACTGTAAATACATACAAAAAAAGTATAAAAATATTAAATCGGTTGTCTAGTACCGATAACACAAGCTCTGCTTAGCTTGGGACTAGATGGCGTTGTGTGTTAGATGTCCGAAATATTGATTTACTCATATAAAGTCAACACGGCAACGCAATTATCTGTTTACATGGATGAACAGGTACCTAATACACACTTCAGTGTATTTTATGGTTGTTTTACATGCGACTAATACAATTCTGCAGTTGGTAAACATTTATGATTCATTTGTAGGTGCGATTAGCTGTTTGTTGTTTGGGTGCTCCGGCAATTGTGTCAGTCAGCGCTAATTGCGCTTGCTTGACTAATTGCCAACATTTCATGCACACACATAGTGCAAGAAAAAGCGACGCCAAATACCCATTTCTTTCTTAAGAAATCCAGGTAGCAAAATAATAATGAAAATTGTATGAACTCGCCATGTCTTTAATATTCTCGTCGTTTTGAAGTTTTGTTATTAACAAACCAGCCAAATGCGTGTCAGGTCACGCATAAAATGGGGTTCCGTAGTGACCAATATGTTATGATTTTATTTTTTAAATATTTTACATGTTTACTTAAATTTTCGTTCGAAGTTTTCTATTTAAGCGCATTTTACAAGTTAAACCTCTTTAACTCCTGAACTGACAATATTATCTAAGCCGCTATAGTTTTCCTTCAAAGTTTTTGACAATTTGACATAGATTTCATTAGGATTTTAGCCCACGTGATTTAGTTTTGGAGGTGGGAGGATGCCCAGAGTTGCTACAAAAAAATTCGCTTCCAATTTTAATATTGCGCAAGCAGATACCTAATCGAAAAATCGCCTCGCAATGTTTTCAAAAGACCTATCTAATGATGTTCCACACTATGTAGACGCAAGAAAAAAAAACCATCCCCATTTTACGCGTAGGCACAGATATGGATAGATCTGTGCGTGTAGGGAAGGTACCCCAAATAAATTATTTCATGATTTTGTTTTAGCACTTTGTCGACGTGGTAAATACACATATCCATGTAAACTTTCATCTTTCAGACATGATAAAACTATGAGGGTTCCTAGACTAGGGGTCCTTAACTATGGAACCACAAAAAGACTAAACCCACATTCAAATATATGCTGTGTCGTGGGGACTTTACGAACTTTTTGTACAAATTCGTTTAATCTCCCGAACAGAAACCTAACCCGTAACAATATTCTTAAGTAATTATGTTTTGATTTTTCCCAGACGTTAAAGTTAATTTGATTTTGGATTAAGAATAACTAGTACTGAGAAAAAACATATTAGAATATCCTTAAAATATAAGTACCTACTTCCTATTATTCTCCGTCGGTATTGGTTAAATGAGCCCGCTCCGTCTATCGCTCCGCTCGCTATGAAACATAACGTTTATATACATCATACGTGTTTCTTATTTATCTGTATCAATTGTAAAGCTTTATGAAAGCCAAGAATTTGTGTGTGGTGTAACGTAAAAATGGACATACCCGAAACCAAGATGACATCGCACGCTACTGATGTTGGGAGCGCGACGCATCGCCGATTCGCCAAATTATACGTCACACCCACTGGCGGAGCTGCACAAAACTGTCATCGCCAATAAACATAAAACTTTCTTTCATTTATGTACCGCCCTTTCAGCCGCAGGAACGGCACTAGACGCACCGGTATTTGTATAGAAAGCGTCAGTGATCAAGGTCTGTGAATTCCCTGGCATAGATTCGGATGACTACAGTCGAGTTACAATTATACTACTAATGTCAAATGGCCAAATTTGAGAATTCATTTGTCATGTTCTGCTGATGTGTCGCATCTTCGATCACATGTTAATGCGTTTGATTTACATCCGTGTTAATAGCTGTAGGTACATAGATTGACTGATAGGTAGGTACGTGACAAACATATTCCCTTAAAAATAACCTTCAGGTACAGAAAAATAGTTTTTTTACACTTGAATCGTAACGTATATCTTAAAACTGCTCTTGCAATCAATGGCTTTGACATGTCTTTACAACTTTACTTTTAACCTAACACACAATGTAGTCATGCAATTGATTTGTACGATTTGTGTGGCTTAATGGCTTATGCCTCGTAAAGGATTTTATTAAATGGCAAATCCCAAATAATTCACATCCGCCTTGTAAAAAGTGTTAACAAAATATTATTTTGTTTTCTCTTTCGATAGTAGAGGATTCAAATAAAATCGGCAAGTTGATTTCACTTCAATTTTGTGTTTAATTTTCATGAACGTATCGAACCAATTATGGAATAAGGCTTAAACGCTTTTAGATCGTAGAGCTCTAGGTAGGTATACCCAAGACAGGTATAGTTGGCACTCCTTACAGAAGACCTTCGTTTAGCAGTAGACGGCGTTATGTTTATAAGACCGGTTACAGCCAATGCTTTAGCCCGCCAAAACCACTTTAAACTTACAAAGTATCTATAACTTTTGTGCCCAGCTTTAGACAATAGTACCTACTTGTTAATAATATTAGACTCAAATCTAACTTCTGAAAACCTTCCGGTGATACTTTACTGAGTTAAAACTATCTCCACTACACACGAGGTCCACTGCTGGACGTTGAGCACAATTTTGCGGTCAAAATTACTTACTTATACCGACCCGTTCTGTGAACAATATTTTTATCGTTTTGGAAAACTGATTTCTGTAAAAAGTGCTTTCGGCCGATTCATAGTTTTACTGTAACATATCGTAACAACAGACAAAGCGATGCTCAATTTAATCTTCATATACACTACATCTACCATTAAAACTATGCACTTCGCACTAGTTTTATTTAGATTTATTCTAGAGAAGAAGTTGTATGACTTGTATTTAATTAGATATATCTTGAAATTGAAAATCATGGCGTACGTTTTAAATTCCATACATAATAATAATTATTATGTAAATATTATGTTACTAGACCTTTCTTGTAGTGATTCCCTTTTATGGACCCCAGGGTCGTAATGAGTTTAGAAACAGCTAGCATTTGACTTTTGTTAATATTTGACCTATCAAATAAAATAACCAATCCTTCAGCTTTGATCATCTATACTAATACTCGTATTATAAAGCTGAAGAGTTTGTTTGTTTCTTTGAACGCGCTCATGTCAGGAACCGCTGGTCCGATTTGAAAAATTCTCTCAGTGTTATATAGTCCATTTATCGAGGAAGGCTATAGGCTGTATATCATCACACTAATACTAATAAGAGCGGAGCACCAATGAAGCATATTTCAAAAACGGAGGAAAATTTTCACGCTACGGGCAATAGCTACGCAAACGAGGTTGCGTGGGTCAGCTAGTTAATGTATATTGATGTAAGTTAGTTTATATAGATATTATGTTGCATGATTCACAATAGTACATATAAACAATTTAATATAAAGCAGAAGTAAAGTTGGTCGCACCTCAGCGTCGAGTGAAGAGTACCGAACACCAAGGTTGAGTGGAACCGCGTGGTAAATGCACGGGTATTAATAGCCGGAACCCGCGGTACGATGCCACTCGTGTAATACTTTGTGCGTCACCGCCCATTCAACTATCACTCTTACTATAAGATCATAGTTCTAGTTACTATTACAAGTCGACACTTTAAGAATTAAGGAAGATGTCAACACGGTTTGACAGAATGCACAATATCTAATTTTAGCATACTATCGAAATTGCGTCTTTTTTTAACATCAACAGGTTTTATAATAAAATCTCATGGTTACTGCACTTTGTCAAATCGTAAAACATAAACCTAACTGGCCTTCTTACTGAGTGATCCGACTGCCAGGACACAGATACTTGGCATGTATTAGAGTGGATGATGGCAGCGACCTCATGCGGAGGTATGTTGTCTGTTGATGTTGTTATGGATATTCATCTACCATCATTCTCAATTGTAATAGCACAATCTAGCAAATTTGTACCTAGCCTAGATTTGTAATTTTATGATCACATTGAGCCCATACTCATGGAACTCGTCAAGTACATTAGTTATCTGCAGACCTCCGAAGTAGCTGTTTCTGATTTACAATCCACTAAATTTATAATTATGTACATACGATACATACACAGTACGCCAACCAACAATCCAACATTTTTAATATGGAATAGGTGATAAACGAGCAGACGTTTCCCCTGAAGGTAAGCGATTACCGCCGCCCATGGACACCCGCAACACCAGAGGCGTGACAAGTGCGCGGCCTCCGACGGTCAGCCTTTTAAGAAGGAGTACGTTCTTTTCTTGAAGATTTGAAGGTTGTATTTGTCCAGGAGTACCGCAGGTGGCAGTTCGTTCCCCAGTTTAGTTGTGCGAGGCAGAAAGTTTCTGGAAAAGCTCACAGTTGTGGACTACCAACCATCTAGATGATGGGGATGTAACTTCTGTAGGCCGATGGCAGAAAAGAGGCGGCAGGGATCAGTCCTCACTCTGGCACTCAATAAAATTCCTCGGAGCACACCCCATAGTAAATGCGATAGAAGATACATAGCGAAACCACATCTCTACGCAGCGCCAGAGAGTCTAGCCGAATTAAAAGTTCTTGGCAATCGACTATTTGAGTCGCTCTCCGTTGAATGTGGTCTAGAGGGAGGAGCTGGTATTGGGGTGCCCCCGCCCAAATATGAGGACAGTGTTCCATATGAGTTCGATCCTGCGCCTTAGAAAGCAAAAGGCGTGGGCCGGAGTGAAATACTGTGAATTATACATAGTCCCCAACTCGCACTTGACCAGTGTGGGGACCAATGGCCTTAACTCTCTGCTGAGAGGAGACCCCAAACCCAGCAGTGAGACGTTACGGTCTGTTAGTGATACAGATAGAACAGATAGTTACAACAACATTATGTGATGTTAGTTACAAACAGAAAACGTATTTATTCACCAAATTTCTCCCAAACTATTAAGCAACTCGTCAACATATACACAAAGAAAACAACTTCGAAATGAAGTACACGTGATCCTGTTGGACATCAGGATATTGGTAATAAGAAAGCGCCTTAACTTTTGCTTGATTTTGATGACTTTGATTTTCATTTTGTTTTCACAATTTTGGAACAAGAGACGATTCTTCAAGAATTCGGCTATCCTTAAGTAAGTTAAGTATCGTATCAACATATCGACGTCCACTGCTGAACGAAGGTCTCCTCCAAGGAGCGCCAGCCATCCCATAAGTATGTCCATGCCAAAATTTTATTAAAATCGGTTTACTAGTTTAGCTGTGAAAGCGTGGCATACAGATAGACTTCCGAATTTATAATATTAGTATGAATATGGATTACAATCCTCGGTGAAGCAAAGTTAGAATTTCACATAACTTATTGTAGTGAATAAAGAAGATTTATTTTTTCTAGTTTATTCTATCGTCCAATGTTTGGTCAATTTTATAAGAGCAGCTTGTTGAAAACTGTGTAACATATTTCTTACGTTTGCGTGAAAACAAATGATTGTATTTTTAAATCGATTCGACTCTAAACTGTTTTATGAGCGCTGCGAGAAATGACCGCGTCGGCATTCAATACTGAAGGAGGCGTTCCAATATCTTTATGCTACAATAGCTAGTTCTGTTTTGCGTTACGACACCGTTACTGGTTAGAATTATTCATTTGTTTTAGGCTAATTCTAGCTCTTGATGTCGATATCGAATTAACTAAACATTTGCAAATGCTGTAGTAAATTCTTGGTTAAATTAATTTCTGTATATTTTTTTTTCTCAGATAGCGCGATTAAGGCTGTGCATTGGGGTTATTTTTAGTGGTATCACCAGCCAAGAGTAGGCTTCTGTGTCCAAATTCTGACTTCGTAGACAAACGAGGAGGGGCCGTGTAAACCGTAGATGACCCGGGTTCCGTCGGGATATCTTTTTCTGTTACAACTAATTCTTCTGTTTCTGGTGTCGGAGACAGTGTGCGGTTTTTAGTCGGTCCGCGTCCTATATGAGATTTTTCGTGCGTAAATACTTAATACACCTAAGGGGATAAAACAGTTAATAATAATAATAATAATAAAGCCCTTTATTCAGACCAACTTAGTTGCTATTTACAAAGTATTAAGAAATAATAACTATGAATTATTTTGAGAGTTGAGAGAAATAATATAAATATATTTTTGTAGCTAAAGTAATCTTAATCTATTCTAATAGTTAATTATTTTTGTAGGTCTGTTTGCCAATCGGCAAAGGCCTCCTCCAACTTTAACTTTTTTCTCCGTTCCTGCTTCTGGTTTTTTTGCAGTATGCAGTGTTTTCTTCAGGACGCTTGTCTCACGGGCGACGATGTCCCATTTAATATGTTCTAGCGCGTATGTTAATTCTGTTAAGTTTTCTTCGTCTTTCAGAGTAAGGGTATTTAGTGCTGCAATAAAGATTTTTTTTTTTTTTTTTATGTTGGAAGGTTGCGGTCTTCTAAATATAAAAAAAAAAAAAAAACAGTTAAATGTCATTAAATGTGGTAATATGGAAGTACCACTAACAAAAGATAATACAGGGTGTCTCAAAAGAAATTTTATATTTGTTTAGCTTACTGCGTGAACGCTGCGTACTTGAGGGGTGCGGGGGTTATGTCAATTGGTAGCTTGGCTCTTGGGGATTCAGTCGCTATGGAGCGTTTCTCGGGAGCAGACCGCGCGTTGTGCGTGCGAGAGTTTTACAAGAACGGTGATTCGACAACTGTCGCGCGTAGAAAATTCTGCAGTATTCGAGGTTTTCGCCACTTAAATGATGCGCCAAGCCTTCCTCTCATTCGACATTGGGTTAAAAAGTTTGAAGAGACTGGATCAACGCTGGATAAATCAAAATCCGGGCGACCTAGGTCATCAAGAACGGTAGAAAACGTGGAGAGTGTTAATCAATCTGTACGTGACGACCCGAGCCTTTCAATTCGGAAGCGCGCGAGTGCTTTAAATGTGCATAGATCATCATTACATCGCATTATGCACAAAGATCTAAAGCTGCACCCCTACAAAATTCAATGGGTGCAAGAATTAAAGCCCCAAGATGCCGGTCAGAGGCTTAATTTCGTAAATCAGATGATTGAGCGATTTTCAACGTTTACCAACATTTTGTTTTCGGATGAAGCTCATTTTCATCTTAATGGCCACGTAAATAAGCAAAACTGCCGCTACTGGAGTTCAGCCAATCCGAAACGCAAACATCAGAAACCCCTACACTCGCCTAAAGTGACCGTATGGGCTGCCATGTCGGCGCGAGGAATTATCGGCCCTTACTTTTTTGAAGACGAAATGGGGCGTACAGTTACAGTGAATTCAGAGCGTTATGTGGAGATGTTAGACAACTTCTTGGTACCTGAACTGCAAAACTTTCCTGGCTATAACCAAAGAACATGGTTTCAACAGGACGGAGCAACTTCACACACGTCCAATATATCTCTGCCACGTGTTCGTGAAATTTTCTCAGGAAAATTGATCTCCCGGAGAGGTGACATAAATTGGCCTCCACGTAGCCCAGATTTAACCCCTATGGACTTTTTCCTATGGGGTTATCTTAAATCTAAAGTTTACGCCAATAAACCAACTTCACTGGCGCATTTGAAAGAAAATATCCGTCACGAAATGGCAGCCATCCCTCACTCCACCTGTCGAGCAGTCATAAGTAATTTTACTGTTCGATTAAATGAGTGCCAACATCGTGAGGGTATACATTTAGACGATATTATTTTTAAGAAATGAATTCCCAAAAAGTGTATTTTAACAATAAATAAACATTTTTTCTATATACCGCTTCCTTTTTTTTAATCAATCCACTAAATATGAAATTTCTTTTGAGACACCTTGTAGTTAATAACATAACAAAGGTTATAAGGTAAATGTGTTAGCTCTAAGTATATAGTATACTAGCTGACCGACGCAACCTCGTTTGCGTCCTTTATTGCCCGTAGCGAAAAATTTTCCCCCGTATAGGGTTGATTTTTTACACCTTGTGTCCGAAAAACCCCAATATCTTATCTTATTTTTTTCCAAAATAAAATATAGCCTATGTTACTCGTGGATAATGTAGCCTTCGAATGGTGAAAGAATTTTTAAAATCGGTCTAGTAGTTTTAGAGCCTATTCATTACAAACAAACATACAAACAAAGTTTTCCTCTTTATAATATTAAGTATAGATAAGAGAACACATGAGTGCCTTCCTCCATTTAGTTCCATAAATATCGATATCAAAAAGGCAACTGGCAAACATGCTGGTAAGGAAATGCGATAGTGCTAAACGTCAACCAGCTATAAATTCACTACTTTATTTAGCTGTTGATGATTTTTAAAGGTCAAGGTCATTGAAGGCGCTTCACAAACATTATCCTGATTTGTCTTTTTTGTTGTTGAAAGCTTGGGTAGGTTTTACTTTTACATCAATATTCCAAAGCTCTAAAAATAGTAAAATACTTGAGTGCTTTATATATAAACAACATAAGTATTTTGATATTGATTGATTTACGAAATAATTCTTGTCTTACTTTAGCACGTTCGTCAGACTTTAGAAATATCACCAGTGGTTCTTAATAGCTTTTCTGGTGTAAAAGGTTTAACCTAATTTCGTAAATAATAATTAACATGTACTTATTTTAAATTATTGGATATAGTAAACTTATGCCAACTTCACTCTGATATAGAAACAACAACAAATGAACGTTAGACTTGTACAAATGTTCGAAAAATAAATTCATAACCCTTTTCTCAGTAAATATTTGTACCTAACCAAAGAGTTACTAGGCAGTTGACCTGCATTTTACTAGAAACTGCGTCATGGTTGGCAATTGTTTGTTTACTCTGAATTCCACAGCTGATTGTCTTCAACTAGATAACAATAGCGATTTTTATAGGCCTCCTTCCCAATTTGTTATGTGTTTACATAGAATAATAATTACAAATTTTAAAGTGAAATAAGACCAAACGGGCAGACCAGCTTTCAAATAAAAACAGAATCATCAAAATCCGTTCCCCCAGTTGAAAGTTCGAAAAAAATTATCGAATTGATAACCTCCTCCGTTTTTGAAGTCGGTAAAAAAGCAAGATATTGTGTTATGCATCAGGCTAAGTAGTGGGACTCACATAGTCGGCATGGAGTCGCGGGGCGGGTGGGCGCACAGGTCGCGGCGCGGGCGAGGTTCGGCGGCGCGCCCCCCCGCCCGTGAATATCATCGGAGCGTGCGCATGCCGCGGGCGCGCGCGTGCCGCAGCCCTGCGCCCGCGCTCGCCGGCCCCGGGCGCCGCTCACCACTCGCTCGACTCCCTCGAGCGCTCGTGCTGAACACAAACTTACGTTCGCGACTTTCGACCCGCCGCGCCCGCACTCGCGTATTTATAAACGGAATTCCACACGCGCTATTCGCAGCCGGATACAACTTTTTACACGACTTTCGGCACTTACGTCGTCCGGAGCACTGAAAAGGCGAGTTTTGGGCTCCTGAATTGTCTGACGGAGTCCGCGTGAGTCGGACGACAACAGCTTACAGTTAACAAGACATTTAAAAATACTGAGCTTAAAATAATTGTTTTACGTGCTTGAAGAAAACTGGCACTCAATAAAATAATACACTGATGTTTATTTATAGGCGGGCCTATTGTTTACTTATTTAATCTACGAAATAAACAAAAGACAAACCCTACTTGAATGATATTTGATTTGACTCCATATTGAATGTTTGAATGTTCATGATATTAAAATCAATACGTCTAAGCCAATAAGGTTATAGGGCACCTTTTGTGATGTCTCGAATACCCTACACTGTATTCAAAATCTTGAAAGTAACCCTAATACCCTATTTATGTTTGAACAAAAAGTTTATGTAGGTAACAAAAAAAGATCTAGGACCTTTTAAAATGATTCGAACCTTAATAGCTCTTAACAATAGCCTTAAAGAGGAGATTCGCTATTAGATTTTTTGTACATTTATTTTATATTTAGAAAATACTTAGGTACTTTTTTCAATGTGGAGAAAAACTTCTAAGTATTCTTAAGGATGAAATTCATTCACATCATGAAGTCGGTGATACTGCCTACTCGGTTAATTTTTGACTTTTTTTGTTGACCAGGTGATATACAAGTTGATAACAATATTACAATAAAAGTTTCATCGAGCTTGAATTAGATCTGAAACTTAAGAGATCTTTCTTATTCAATGCGGTAGAGCCTGGCGTTGATTCGGAGAGGACCCGAAATCACATGTGAAAACACCTGGGCCCTGCGTACCCAAGGAATCGGAGACGCGATATGATTTACCACACCTTTAACTAACAAAATGGGTTTCTTTCTCTTTAGCGACTATATATAAAAGTAATAGGGTTTGTAGATATTAAATCCCTATAAAGAATCTCATCATAAAACAATAGTATAAATATTAGGCTGAACAATATGTTGAAACAAATTCGTGTTTCGTTCCACACGTCGTTGGCTATTAAACAGCAATAAATAGACGCAGTGAATCAAACGATGGTCAATTTTACGAGCGACCTCTGAGCTTCTGACAGCTTTGTGTTCTACAACTATTGTTAGACGGGTTCGAAGGAAACCATATACATATTCATTCTTACTATAATACACTAGCTCCCATTTTCAATCCATTTATTGATCCGCTAATGCACAAAAGTACAATTGCTGACTTAATGCCTTAGTTATTCATTATGTAGGTACCAGTTTACCGCCCAACCAGTCTTTATTCTATTAAACGATATTTATTTTTATTTTACTATTATAGAATATCACTCATAATATAGACTATGCTCTTAACTGTAAATGATATACTTTTCTCTACGATTACTTATAATGTTTTTCTCCTTGTCTCTCTGATTTTTACAATACACTAGCCTAAGTACATACTTTATAAAATTACCCACATTCATTAAGAAATTAAAAGCGTGAATAATTATAAGACTGCATGTATAATTTATTTCAATGAAATGATTTTAAACTGTAATCTATTTTGTAAATTGATTGTAAAATACTATGCAAGCATGTCTCAAATTAATCTTAAAAAACATCATACTGTTTTAGTTCAATAGCATTAACACCCCATGGTTGACGCTTTATGACGTATGTCCAACAATATACTACTGGTTATTAATTGCATATTTAAGTAATACATATAAGAGTACATAAAGTTGTAAATTAAAAAAACATTTGTTAGAAGTGATTATAATTTATGCAACAGTTAAAAGTTTTCACGTTTTAAGACGGTGAAAAGTGTGTATGCCATTCTCAGCACCTGTAAAGTAATTCAATATCAGTTGAGTGCAAACATTGTTAACATAAAAATTGGCCTCGAAAAAGCTTGGCGTGCTTAACAGCTTGAGACAGTATTTCACTCCGACCCACCGACTTCTGCTTTATAAGGCGCAGGTTCGGCTTATATGGAATACTGTCCCCATCTTTGGGCGGGGCCACCCCAGTACCAGCTCCTCCCTCTGGACCGCACTCAACAGCGAGTGGCTCGAATCCCGAAACTTTCCATGCTTTTCCCGAAACTTTCTTCCTCGCACAACAAAACTATGGAATGAACTGTCGCCTACGGTATTCCCGGACCAATACGACCTTCAAACCTTCAAGAAAAGAGCGTACTCCTTTTTAAAAGGTCGACAACGCACTTGTGACGCCTCTGGTGTTGCGGGCGGCGGTAATCGCTAACCATCAGGCGATAGGTATGCTCATTTGCCCATATTCAATAAAAAAAAGGTTAACGAAAAAGTCAAGAATATTGCGTTGGTAATTTAAGCTAAAAGCGGTTTTTGTTTTAAGACACCTGAATTACCATTAGTCATGCATTACTAAATAATAATAAATAATTACCGCTATATAAGTTTCCAATGACATTGGTATGACATAAGCAATCCGGGGGGCTATTGATCGGGAACAACATTGCATCATGATCAGCAGCTGGCGACGGAAACGAGGCGATAACGACAACCAACTGCTGCAGTATATTGACTGATTTATAAAATCGCTCTGACAACAAAACAGGACCCATAACAATTTAATATCAAGTACATATCAAGCAGTATTTTACAATTCTATAAATAGTTCTATAGTATATACATAGTTAAAGTAAATCCTTTTTTTTGTCTTATGAATCAGGGAATTTTACAAACATTCATAAAATATGTAAATTTAATCTAACTTACAACTCCATTTAGTCCCAAACTAAGCAGAGCTTGTATTATGGGTACTAGACAACTGATATAAATACATTTAGACTTTTTTTATAAATACATACATATTATACATAGAAAACACCCAAGCTCCGAAACAAATACTAGCAGATCGTACAAACATTTGTTCCGACCCTGGAATGGAACCCGAGACCTTATGCATAGCAGTTGCATACGCTAACACTGCGCCCACGAGGTAGTGAGAAATGACACAAAGACTATTCAGATTTAGAATAGTTTAACATTATTATTAATTACCTCAACTTTAAGTTTGGTTCCAATATAACAATATATGAATAGTTGTGCCAACATACAACCTAAATACATGGCCATCGAAGCGCACTCTGCGGAAATGAGACTTAACTGAAAGAAAAACCACCAATGTTAGTAAAATAAATGTTTTTTTTTAAATATGTCTTGTTAGTTGTATTAGCAATTTTGATACGTACCCCTACTATCTTGTACATTGTCATACAAATTACCCAGGACATGACACAAATTTGAATTACCATTGATTCATCAAATATGGATTGGACTTCGTTTGTAAACCTTTGAGTATAGAAAATATAAGTAATCTTACAAAAATGCCTTAAGTAACTGATAATAATTGCATGTTTTAAAACTAAGCAGCGGGGTTCATATCGTCGCGTCGGTTTAGATGTCGTTAATGAAAATGCCGAACTTTACAGGAGAAACAAATAACCATTTTTTAAAACTAACTGTAATTCATTTTAAAAGAAGTTTTTTGTCTCTCCTGTCAATTTTGGCGCACATCTATACCGACGATAGTAGTAGGTCGGGACTTCATTGGCTTAGATGTTCTATGCATCGTTTTTTGTTTTTTCGAAAGACGGTCATTTCATGTCATCCACGTTTTATATATTTTTTATCATTAAATTCATCACGACGACGACTTGAAGACTCGAAGACTTGATAATTGAAGACGATAAATACTTGACATTGGCAGAAATAGCTGATCCGAGTGATCCGGCTGGTTGCCATTTCATCAAAAAAATAAAATAATAAATATATCTTCCATGAAACATCTCAAACATTTGGAAATTCATGTTGCCTTCGTAAAAAGCGTGAAAATATTTAAATCTTATTATTTTTTTTTGAAAATTAGTTTAATATTAGTAATATATAGTAATATGGTACTAAAAAAAATGGTAAAAGAAAACAAATTACCGTAATACATGCAAGTAATGAACGGCACATTTCTTTAACCGTTGTTGCAGTTCCGTTTTTTCTATTTGTTCGTCTTTGTAACCGAATTGGAAGTTCGTAATTGCCCTTTTGTTTATATTACCGCCGTCAAATTCCACCAGTTGTTCGAGATTATATCGCAGTATCTGTATTTGTGTCTTGGCTTGCGCGTAGAATGCCACAATTGTGCAATCCATTGTGACATTGCCATAAGCTTGGAATCCTATTAATAAGCTCATATAAATTAATGTGAGTTCAAATCTAAAAAAAACAAAATTACTTCTGGTTTATTTAACATTTGTTAAACTATGAGTTGTGAATGAACTTTGACTATTCTCGTAAGCGAGGTACATGATTTAATGTTAATTTAAAACTGTACTGTTATCTTCAAGACTATAAATAGTAGATATGGTTTTAGAGTAGCAAATTTTCATTTATATTTCTAAAACGTAGCATGAATTTTTTACATTTTTTTTTTATGGAAATGGAGGCAAACGAGCAGGCGTATCGCCTGATGGTAAGCGATTGCCGCCGCCCATGGACCCCTGCAACACCAGAGGCGTCACAAGTGCGTTATTCATCATCATCATCATCATCATTCATATAATATTATCATCAACAGAAATTATAGAATTTGTAATTTACCAAGTAATACAATGCTTAATTAAAATGACACGAACTAGCGTGCATTACTGAGACTATTTTTAATGAAATACAAAATCCTTACACTTACGAACTTGTCAAATATAACCAAAACGACTTACGCTGGTGTTTCCGTAGCATCAAAAGGAATATATCCAGTAAACTGTACGTCTTCACCCAGAGCCCTATTCACAAGAGGGAATATAGCCCACATCAACCCACAAGTCATAACAGCCACGTGATATAGTTTCAGAAGACCAGCCATCGTCACGGCGTTAGATTTCAATGTATTTACATGGTACGGCTTGCTGGCTACAAAGTATGATCCTAGGGAAAATTCAAAGTCAAATATAATCTCTTTTTTTTTAAATACTAATATATCGACAGACAGTACCGTATCTAAAATGCGTAGGTGTTGCAACTTTTCACAGACGGCAATATGACTCATACAATTGATGACACTCTAAGATTTATGATGTGGTAATAGTTTAAATAGATAAAATTTATGAGAACATGTGTTTGTACAGGAAGTGTTTATTTTTTAATTTTTATTAAATTACAAAGTATACGTCTTATCTCCTCGATTGTTAATTAATTGGAAAATTCAGCTGAATATGAATTTTGCTTAGTTTCACAGCAAGAATTAACAGATTAATTCGATAGCAGAGATTCATCATCCTTAAATGGTCCTCTGCTGGACATAGTAGGCCTCTCCTTGCGCAGGAGGTTTTGGCCTACAGCATAAAAATCTATACAGTAGTTTAGATGCTACGATGTTACATATAAACATACATAGACTGAGAAAACTATTACCCTTCCTTTTGGCTAAGTCGGGTAAAAATGAAGTTCAGTACAGACAAGTAAATACATACATAAAAATAAACGAACCATTAATATCATTGATAATACTGTCTATACGATGACTTCTCAGATTAAAGGCAGCTTCTTTTCCTAGAGTATTTATAGTAGTAAGCAAAATGAACAGTGTATCGACCAATTGTTCTGTGCTGTGGCGGACCTAGGGCATAAAACAGACAAATTTATTATTATTTATTACACGATAAACTATTATTTCCTGATGAGAATGACACAATAAATACTAGTTTTATGCTTACAGCTTAACTTAGAAACTATAGTCTTTTTAGAAAACATTTACCCTGTCAGCCCATGATACCTTATGATGAGCAACATCGTTACCCTTCATTTGGCTTCGTCGTGGTTGCTTAAAAAGAGATACTAGGCAAAAACGCTAACTTGTTGAGAAGGCCATTATTTGGAAATCTTTCGCCCAGTAAGTAGTCTTCGTGTCATTTATCACATCATCGCATTAGGTACTATCGATTTGATACCCCTAAATGTCTAAACATATTGCAAGTATAGATACTCACCAGCACAACTCGTATAAGATGCTGTACATTATACAATAAGACAAAACTAAATGAGAGCACCCGATATACATTATGTAGACACTGTTTTAAACGGGACAATGGTTTCGGCACGATTTTAAAATAGCCCACTCTGGCCAATGCGTCAAAATGGGGTCTCAATCCATCAAATGTTGAATAATTTGTGGTTTCTCCTTGCATTTTGCCAACAGTGTAAATATATTGTTACACTTTGTATTGTAACTACTGTTAACATGGCTGTTTGCTTAAATACGTGTTGATTGTTAGTAATAGAGCGTCAAATCTATGAATCATTTATTTTATTCTATAGGATGTTTTATTTCACATGTTGTATGTTTCCGTGTCCCTTAAGCGGAACGTGCATCTCACTAGCCCGCTATAGAGTGGGACCACCATGCTGTTTGTTCCGTGGGAGAGCCACGCTTCGGCATGAATGGGCCGGCTCGACCGGAGTGAAACCAAGGCCTCACAGAAAACCGGTGTGAAATAGCGCTGGCGCTGTGTTTCACCGAGTGAGTGATACCGCAGCAGATTTGCAGCAGTTGTTACTTGCTCGAGGTACTGCCAGGGGTGAATTGTGTCTGACACGCAAATTATGCGGTACTTTGATCACCTTGGGTTACATTTATCAATGTTTTCATACGCTTCCCTAACTTTATTGAAAATATTATATAACCCATGTTCAAGGATAATGTAGTATTGTAATGATGAAAGAGTGTTTGAAATCAGTCAAGTAGTTTTGAGTTAAATCGTACCAAAAAAAAGACCAAACCATTCCTCTTTATAATATGTATTCTAGTTTAGATTTCCTAACGTTTAACTGTATATATTTTATTTATAACACCTAATAAACTTCAAAAATTATTTTCTTCTAAACAAACATTTTTAAAATGAAAAAATTACGTGACCCGAAGTTGTTGACCTGTCGTGCACGATGTGCGAACTTACTTCCACTACGCCGAAATCTGGCCAAGTAACATGCTGACGCCTATACAAGTTTTAATCTTTTTAATTAAATTAATTTCATAAACCACTATGCCGTAGTGGTTCAAGTGGTCGCACTGCTCAATAGGTATTGGGCTAAGCGTAGACATTTCAAACCCCTGATGGAATTACATCTTGTGTGATCCTCAAACTTTGGTTCTAAATCTGGGTGTTCTTTGTGACCTTTTTTCGTAAAGTCCGCCGCGACACAGGATATATTCCCAGTACGGTCGTTGCTTATACAAAGAAACAATCCTGTGTGTATACTCTATATTTTATTCATACTGAACGTCTCAAGTAGCCCGTTAATTTTTGCGACACTTCCAAGGGAGCTAATGATGTAGTAATTGAGAACCAATTAAGGCCTCCGCCTAATAAGCACTTTCCACACTAACAGATTTGTACAAATTGGTGGTTTGTGAAATAAATACGTTTACGAAGCAATTAAAGTAAATATATAGTAAGTTTAGTTAAGGCACGTACCTACTTAGAATTAGATAGGTACCCGCCTAAATGTTAACAAGTCGTGCTTTAATATTGTTCCAGAATAAAGTTCCTTTTTGTAATCAATGTACATGTGCATATTTATATTGTTGTTGGAATTTCCTAATGCAGCAAAATACCTACAGAACAGGTTAACGGTCCTAATAACTTTAAACATTTATAGATTTTTTAATAATTTAAATTACAATACACTAAGTTTACACTAAGTTTACAATTCACTAAGTTTACATTTTAATATTAATGAATATTAAAAAACATACATTTTTGGGAATAATTAGAAAAAAAATTAAAAACTATACCCGACTACTTCAAATCTTTTAGACACAAACCATATAAATATTGTTAATTAAGCGCTACGGTGGAACACACTATAGTCGTTCCAATAGTTTATTTAACTTTTGACAGCTCTAATACTTAATCAAATAGTGATACCCTGACCCGTTACCTATTCGATTTCTTTCATCGATCGATTTTATGCATTAAGAAGTTTTAATCGATTTAACAAACTCATTATTTTATAGATAATTTCGTACTTCATATTTCTATGTGTTTCAATGTGCGACCTCCTTTGTCAAAATAAAGAAGAAATGGATTAAAAGAATGTTGTTCAAATATGACGGTTCTATGTCATGAAAAAATATATAAAAGGAACTGAATTTTCAAAATGTATTATTGTATTGTGTTGTAATTCAGTGGTTAATATTGTATTTGTTAAACTATTGATGATCTTTATTAAATCTCTCTATGTCTATTTTAAAATAATGTACAGTATTTCAATGAGTAACCTTCAATATAGTTGAGTATTTATATTCCTCCGTATTGATTTATTTGTGAATTCTCACGTTTGGTTGAGTTGAGCGTATCGTTCCTGCCTTCGTTACTGTCAAAATGCCAAAAAAGAAAGTACTCAAAGGACAAACAAGAGAGTTTGTCTTGCGACTTCGTGAATACTTTGAAAAGGAAAGCCGTAATGGTGGGCCTCTTATACCAGTGACTCAAGTTAGAGACCGTGTTGCAGCAGCATTAGGTATTAGTGCTCCAACAGTGGCAAAAATAACAAAAGAAGGCTACGGCAGCAGTGGCATGGAACAGAATAAGCTATCTACACCTAAGAAAAAACGTCCGCCTAGTAAAGTTACAGCCGTTGACAATTTTGACGCTGACGCTATTCGTCGTCATATATACGACTATTACCAAAGAAAAGGGATTCCAACATTGAAAAAACTAACACAATCTCTTCGAAATAGTGGTTTGTTCCGTGGTCAAAAATCTTCTCTGACAAAGGTATTGAAAGACATTGGAATGTTATTCCAAAAATGTGACAAACGAAAAATTTTAATGGAACGCAATGATATTGCTTTGTATAGATGCGATTTTTTAAGACAAGCAAAAAAAATAGAAGATTGGTCGAATGTTGTTTTCACAGATGAAACTTGGCTCAATGCGAATCATACGCTGTCAAAAACTTGGACTGACAACACCGTTGGCTCCACTTCTACAGTACCAATGGGAAAAGGCGAACGACTGATTATTTGTCATGCAGGAACAGTAAAAGGATTTGTGCCAGGCGCTCTATTAGCTTTTAAATCCCAGAAAACAGGAGATTATCATGAGGAGATGAATTCGAACGTGTATGAAAAGTGGTTCAGAGAAATGCTTACATCACTCGAAGAGCCATCAATAATATTTATTGATAATGCACCTTATCACTCTCGTCAAATTAATAAAATACCAACACAGGCCAACAAAAAACATGAAATTATAAACTGGCTCCGTGACAATGGCGAAGAGGTGAATGAGTCCCTACTAAAAGTAGAGTTAGTAAAGATATTAAAAACAAAGAAGCTGCCAAAACGATACGTCATAGATGAAATGGCAGCAGAGCATGGGCATACCGTCCTCAGAATTCCCCCATATCACTGCCAATATAATGCAATTGAAATGATCTGGGCACAAGTTAAAGGATATGCTGCGAGGAACAATACAACTCCTCCTTTCACCGCAAGAAAAATGCTGAATTTACTGAAAAATGCGTGTGAAAAAGTAACTCCAGAAAACTGGGCGAATGTTGTAGAAAAAACAAAGAAGGTGATAATGTCGGATTGGGATCGGGATGTTGCATTCGACAATTTATCTATCCAAGAAATGATAATCAATATTACTGAGAACTCAAGTGATGGTGATTCCTGGTCATACGAAGAAGACGATTCTTTATAATTAAAATTAGTATTACAGTACCTCTTTTGGTTGTTTTATTTTTAATCCGTAAATTACTACGAATTTCAACATTTTGTACCTGTTCATTACAAGTAGGTACCGCAGGTAGTTTTTAGTAGTTACTATAGTAAGTCTAAACAATTATTTTAGATTCATTAATTTGCGGCGAATACATTCGATCCCATTACTAGGTACGAGTACGATGGAACTGTTTTCATTACGCAAATTATTTATTTATGCATTGAAACAGAGACATTTAGGGCATTTTAATGCAAAATAATAAAGCTTTTTACGTGATTTGATATAAAATATAATCACAATAATTTTATTGTATGTTTTATTAATATAATCGATAATCGATTTATTTCAAAACCGTTTTTATAGTCTGTGGTCATTAATTACGAATGACACATCCCTAAGTAGGCGGAGCCCGCCCATAAAGTACAGTATTATCTGTAGTACATTGTATCAAAAATTATTACAAAACTTTATGTGCGTGATCTGTCAAAAGTTAAATAAAGTATTGGAACGACTATAGTATACAAACTCTGCCAAACTAATATCTTTATTTTGGTTTCTTCATGTGTCATAATACTTGACAAGTTAGTTTGAAACGTTTCTGAACAATTATATATATATCATTATTATATTATTATATCATATTTTATATATCAATTAAAGATGTACTAGGTATTTTAAGCGTAGTGAGAAATCATAAAAGTAACTAATTGCCGAATAAAATCAAGTTACGGAAATTAATTGGAAGTGCCAAGTGGCTTGTGGCTAAGTATTAACCGAGTAGGTTTATTCTTCCAAGTCAGTCTCCCATTTATAAATGTTAAGGATGGACATCCTTAACATATTGAGTGAATTTCATACTACGGAGAGCACGCGAAGCCTTTGGTTTCGGATACAATATGAACATCTATGCCAATCGTTATGGGCAGTTGCAGCTCCGAACTCCTACAACCATCTACAGAACTTCGATATCCTTAGGGTTAAGGTTGTGGCAGTCTAATGGTAGTCTCAGTGCGGGTAGGCGCTGGGAGGGGTCCGGTCGTGTTAATAACTGCAGTTCCCGGACCTCTCCTTTCTCAGGCGCAGAGTTGGCACACCGTGTGGTTTTAGTCGGTTCGATTCCGACACATCGCCCCGCCGCAAACCCTGATAGGGTGACGGCCCGAGGGGGTTTCAACACTTAAAAAAAAAGAAGTCTAATGGTAGTCACTCCACATAAAATTCGAAGCTCAACTTTGTCGTACCTACTAGACTTAAACTGCTCAACTAACCCCAATTTTTTTTGGGAAAAGTTCAAACGACGAGTAAAACTTTTACAAAACCCAGTGCGGCTTGGTTAGTTTTTTGATTAGGTGCTGTGATTATAAAAAAATCATAATGTTACGTTAACTACCAATTACAGTGTGCATTTTTCATTGCTGGCTTACATTTTTAGGCCCTGTTTAACCGGTCACAGATAAGATTCGGGTAGCTTACATGACAGATAAGTTGACGTAGGTATAAATAATAGGTAAAAATCTGTCAGATAAGCTATCCGGAACTTTCTGTTACCGGTGAAGCAGGGCCCTAATGTTGTATGTTTTTGTGTAGGGTAAAACCGGGATAGATGCCTCACTTTTTGAAATTCCTTCATAATTTTTAAAAATATTAATTATTAATAAATAATTTCTATGCATGTAGCTAGCTTAGTAGTTTATGTTCAATTATCATTTGTTTTTGCTGACCTTTATATAACAGATTTTGCAAAATGTAGGTTTTTGTGGAAAGTTTAGATGCCCTTCAAACTGTTTAAAACAGTAATTCTCCTAAAACAGCAATTTTCTCATAGAAACATTGTTTGAATTACGAATAACATTTCATAAATGACACAAACAACCATAATTAAATTTAAAAGCACTTTTTCAACAACAATACTAATTCTTAGTTTTTATTACAAAATATTAATTGTTAAGTTTCAACAAACATGGTTATTCCTTTTTTTCATTAAATTTTATTTATTACCAAGAATAATTGAAGTCGGCTACTAGTTCAACCGGTGTTACCTGAATATCAGTTATTCCACGGACCAACTGGCATCGAACCTCCGCAACGCTGAGGGTGAACTGAATTCGAAGGTTATGACTAGTAGCCAGTATATTTAAGGGCACTGACATAGGTGTTAGTGACAACCGGTACCAGCGTCTTAAAGTGCTCTCCAAGGCACAGGCGGGAAACAGAGGGCTGCTATTAAGAATTTTTATAAGAAAAATGCAACAGCAGTCCAACCCGAAGTTCGCACCCCAGACCTCTTGATCGACAGTCGCTTACGCAAATCGCTAGATTAAAGAAGTAGTCCCAAAATATGATGTTTCCCTAAAGAAAAATACTCACGTTAATAATCTATTGGAAACTGATAGCAATAAGCTACTACGCCTTTGCAATATTCTAAATGGAATCTCAAATCAACAGAATATGAATGAATATGCAGAACAGTCACAAAGATAGTTCTCCGACTGAGTAATTAAATTTCATGTTACATGTATGTCTATATTTATGTATTGTGTAGGATATGTTGTACTTCTGTATATCTATGTACAAAATTCAGTATTGATTTGTGTATATCAGTTTTATCCAATACCTTGTATCAAATATATTATTATATGTAATAGGTCTTTACCTATGAAATTGCCGTTTTATATTCAATAAGTGAAAGTACTTATTTTTTCAAACTTTTTTATTTCTGTTATTCGAAGTAATCACCCATCCAATCGACGCATCTTTGCCAACGCATTGGCAGTTTATTGATGCCCTTCTTGTAAAAATCAGCTGGACGGGAGGCAACAAACTCTTCAAAGGCATTTTGTACTGCCTCTCGGGAATTGAATTTTTTACCCACTAAAAAGTTGTCTAAATTTTGGAAAAAGTAATAGTCGGTAGGTGCAAGGTCTGGTGAGTATGGCGGATGAGGGAGAGCTTCCAACCCCAGCTCTTGCAGCTTGGAGACTGTCTGTTGCGCAGTATGGGGTCGCGCGTTGTCGTGAAGGAGCAGTGGGGACGACCGATTGAACAAAGCTGGTTGCAGATGTGCAAGCTTCTCCATCATTCTCTCCAGTTCTTCACAGTACACATCTGCATTAATGCTCATGCCGTTTTGTAAAAAGCTGTGGTGAATCACACCCGCACTAGACCACCAAACAGTGACCATCACCTTTTTAGGGGTCATTTTTGGTTTAGGGCATTGCTTTGGTGCTGAACCAGGGTCTAACCAACTTGCTGAGCGCTTTTAATTGTCGAACAGAATCCATTTTTCGTCGCACGTAACTATTCGTTTCAAAATTCCTTCATTTCTTTGCCTGTTGAGCAGCGAAAGGCAGGTCTCGACGCTTACGTTGCGCTGGCGATCGTTAAGGTCGTGGGGCACCCATCTATCAAGCTTTTTTACCTTGCCAATTTGTCGCAAATGGATCAATATTGTTTTGATGCTTACATTAAAAGCTGCTGCTAGCTCAGCTGTAGATTAAGTTTCGTTAACATCACCTTAAGGTTGACTGGCAGAGAATGCCCCATGGCATTAAGTCCGCATTTGTGCAAAATGTGCATTATATTAAAATAAATAAATAAACATGTCGTTTATCTCCAAGGTTTTTTTTATTAATTTCATCGAAAGTAGTTGTACAAGAACATATATGGGTATATATGGTGTATGGAAGGATAGATGCCTTTAGGGATCATCCTTTTTAATAGGGATAGATACCCAGCTTCTTTTCTACATAAATTAAAACCAATTAGCAAATATTTACATTTAAATGCACACTTAGTGAACCAGTGTATTGGCGTAATAAACATTTAACATAATTTATTACCACTTATAAAGTTATACAACGTTGAAATAGTAACTTTAAAACTTTCGATGTGTTATTGAACTTCACCCCTAATATAAATACACACATGAGCGAAATATATCCCGTTGAGGCATCTATCCCGGTTTTACCCTACACAGTCAGTCAGTACACCCGCACGCAATTGTGGTTATTGTTGTTAAATACGAATATATTAATTCATACAACGGCGTAAACTGACAAATCATACTTACTCGTGGGTGTACGCCGCAGGCGGGCTCTTTCGAGTTACTTTGACAACAACTTTGATATTTATAATCATGTGTTAATCATAGCAGGACACGTTAACCCAACGAGGCGGGCCAAATAATAGGCTGTCAGGTAGGCAGAATTGCTAAGCTTTAAGTAGGCCGACTTGCAGGTAGATGTGTGGGTCGACTGGTAGTTGATTTCCAGGCCAACTAGTAGGCTAGAAAACAGGCAGGTAGATTTATTAACCCTTTTTCGTTGGGTGGTTACCATTTTTGAAAAAGCCGATCGTTTAGTATTGACCAAAACACGTATTATTTCTTCTTTATATCAAAATAGGAATTATTTGTTTACCGTTTAAGTGTCGAATTAAGAATACTGAGTGTACCCACCTCTATTCATAACGTGGGTTTCGTAAAATGTGCAAAGAGAAGGAAACCTAGAAACAAACTATCAATCAATGCATCAAATCAATGTTTGTCAGCCATGTTTCATTATAGATACAAATGTGTGTGTATGCAACTGTCGATCAAGACTTCACTTTTGGATTCAATTCCCAGATCTTGTCAATGTGTTGGACAATGAGAGTAAGGGAACAGAAAGTGCACCTGTTTGTGCACATACTCGTTCACTATAGTATGTTCTGCGTAGTTGACTGGTTTCCTTTCATACTGGCCGCCGTTGTCGAAATCGTCTAGCAGTACTTAGTACTTTATTTCAGTAATCATATGCTGTTAATATTTATGAGGTGACACTAGTCGTGTTTAAAATATTTTCTTGTACAAAAAACCTAACAAGTACGAGTCTGACTCGATAAAATGTTTAAGTAAAATGTTATATATCAGTTTTTGGTTGGTTTTATGTCCGTATTCAATTGATTTGACCACGTTGGTAACGCTACGGATTTATTATAATATCGCTATTCAACCGTGATTCCGGTACTATAATATATAGTTGCTTTGACCATTCAAAGGAAACAGGTTAATGGATATACGAATAACAGTTAACCTCCAATGTGAAATAGTTTATTTAAAAATCTATCAGAAAATAAACCACATCAGTTTTGTATTTGGTATCAGCTCTGGCCGAACATATTACCCATTAGCTTCTATTTGCAACAATTGGAATGTGACATCAAACATTTTGAGTAGTTACATTGCAAACCTTACTTTGTACTCAAAATTATTCATCAAATGCGTGCGATCGCGTCAATTATAATTATTAGAAATGGAACCTCCATTAGTAATAATCAACAATGTTGTAAAATGCTATATTAATTTAATCATAAATATTTCTACACATTATCTATTAGTTACATTTACATAAGATTTCTATTTGAACCCAGAGCTTTTAGCGAATGCTGAATAAATGAACCATGTCCACATTTACATCACAAAGTTTATACAAATTAATTATGGATATCACTCTATTAATATTTCGGGGCACTGTCTCTTGGGCGAAGATTCGTCTCCGATGGGCTCTTTTCGTTTCAGTGCCTTGCCTTCATTGATTTCTTTTACATCGTCTACATTTGATTCGTGTTGATCAGTCTTGTGTGCATTGTCAGTTTGTAGCCTGTCATTGTTAGAATCCTCGGTGACTACAACGTCTTCATCTACAGCACTACCAGAATCCTGTTTCACCTCGCTCTTGTTGTCGTTCTGTTTCTCAATATAATCATTTTCGTCAACGTCGGCCTCAAGTCGCTCGGCAGCCTTTTGCGAGGTCGCATTCTGCACTCCAGTGTTTGTCGATGCAGAAATTGTCCGCTTGCTTACTGAGATACGTGAAATGAGAGCTCTATGCAGCTGTGCAATATCAACCGGAGACCCCTGTGAAAACAAAAACAATTAGTCATATAAATTATATTCGTAATTTTAAACTATTATTTTTAAAACAGATATGCACTAAGTTAGTTAGACTATCTAATTTTCATGGAAAAGTATTTCATCTCACATGTGAAACCACTTATTTGATAATGTTCATGACAAGTGTAAATTAAAACTCACTATTTTCTTAAACATTCCATTTTTGAAAATTTAATTGGCAAATACAGTTTTTGCTCTAACGGTGCGTCGAACATCTTTTCTATAAAATACACCTACGTTTTTTCAATCGTTTTAATATTAGTCCTTTTATCAAGTAACAAGATTCCTTTAAGCTTTATAAGTTAAAAATATATTTATTAACAATTAGGAATAAAAGAAAATTAACAAAAATAAAATGTTTTTAGGATGATGCAATAAAAACTATCTAACAGTTTATTCCATATTATCACATAGGGTTTGAGGTCAAGGCAAACACAGAGTCTGTCGGTTCACCACAACAATGTCCTTTCTCTGCGAGAATAAATAACCAAATATGCAACATGCAACAGTCAATAATGCCTCAGATGCTAACATGAACATTTAATTATATATATTTTTCTGCTTTACTATCAGTTTTCAAGGGACCTAGTTTTATAAACGTTATTTCTTAATAAACTACAACCTTGTAAATAGTGTTTAAAGTTTTTCAATAGAACAGCATATATTTTATTCGTCGACTGTAAATAGGAAACTATTATTACTTGGTTCATTTCCTTAATAGCAATGTTACAATAATGTAATATATTCAAAGGCTCTGACGTGGCAGGGCTTTATAAGCTTCGAACTAATTTTCCCATCACTAACACTTGTCTTCTTCTTCTTAGTCTGGCCTTTGCCCATTTCTAATCCGGATCGGCTCTCCTTGTCTGTGGCGACCCCCACATGCAGCGCCGTCTACCGAAGATACACTGAACTACGAAGTAACTACACGGAGTAACTACCAATTCCTGAATCGCGCAATAGATGAACGATTAAGATAAGATATAAGATAACGATTATCTAAATATGATATTCATAATATATATATAATTATAAACATCTGCTCGTACATAGAACACATAGGCGTGTGAGCTAGTTGAAGTAAAGTGTAAAAAAGGTCGGAAACCATACCATGATTAGGAATAATTTGACTTGCTGCGAAGCATCAGCGGCGGTGATCCGCAGCGACTTGGTGCCGGCGCGCTCCACCACCATGTCGGGCCACAGCTTGGTGTTGAGCACGACGCGCAGCGAGCCCGACACGCGCGCCACGAGCCGCGCGCCCGCCTCGCGCCCCTCGCGCCCCTCGCGCCCCTCGCGCCCCGCCTCCGCGTCGTTCAGCCGCAGCACGCCGCGCCCGCGCTCGCGCCAGCTGCCCGCCTCCCACGCAAACAGACGACACGATATCTGCCACCGAACACTCACTATGTAATTATGCACATCGGACAGCTTGAACTTGGACTCACTTAACATTCAACTACTCCCCAACGGATAACCTTCGTTAAATTAAGTATTAAAACTAAGCAACAAATTTTCATAAGATTTAAAAAAAAACTTGGTAACCAACTGCTTTAAATTTAATTCTGTTCTAACATACTGTTATAAAAATAGCTAGCTAGTAGCTACCACTGTCACGATTTAAAAAAAAAAGTAAAAGTTGGGCGTCTTATCAAAATGAAGCTACTCTCGAAAAATAAGCTTGATTGAATTAAATGGTAAAAATTTACCTCAGATTCTGGACTATTTTATCCTAAGCAAGAGATATCAAGACTTGCTGAGCCTAGTTTGTTAATGTCATATGTTAATTAAGATTTCCTATGCATGGTGTACAAGACAATTAAAACCTAAAAGATATAGTATCATAAAAGACCTATATACCTATATTAAGATATCAGGCGGACATTTTATAGTAAAAGTTTTCTTTGTTAAAATAAAGTAAAATCTACAAATTGAATATGTCTATAGTACCCAACTGTGGTTTGATACAAAAAGTAGACTAATACCCATATAAAAATAAAATATTCATACTTTATTCTTCAGAATACTAAATCAAACAGCCTAAGTACAGAAAAAATAAGTTATATGATAGAAAGAGGGCATTATTAGCAGCAGTGACATCAGATGTGTACTTTAAGTCAGCTGTTTAAATAAATAAATATGATAAATGAGCACCTGCAATACATTGATCTCCCCCTCTTCCCCGGTGATTGTAATGTTCGTGGTAGGAGGTGGCGGTCGAGCGTGGGATCGTTCATATTCAGCTGCGGCAGCTGCCAACCCATCATTATTGCTTGGTACATCACTCTCTTCCTAAAATTCAAATTATTAATTTGTAAATACATTAATTAAACAGAAAAAAATATTAATCATTTAAGTATAGCTAAGTATTTTAGTCCAAATTTTGACATTTACTTGGCCTGGGATAAGTGAATTTAACATCTGTAACAAAAACATGTTGCGAACCAGTAGAATCTGTCATACAGATTCTTAAACCAATTCTGACGTATTTTTTTGATTTCCTTTTCTAGCAATAACAAATTAGTTTAATTAAGTGCATAATAAACTGTAACTGTCCCTTTTATATAAAAGACAATATTTTACCTGGTTATCCTTAACCGTCGCAGCCGCATTACTGAATAATAACTCTGTACTTTTATTAGATGTAGTGTCCTCAGTAGATGAAGCCTCTCCATTGTTCACAGATTCTTTCAATTCAACTCTAGCACTTAAATTTTGGCCAAATACAAATCCTGATGAAGAACTGGGAGCAGTTTGTGCTCCTGACGGAGCATTAGATATTCTCGTGACATTAGAAGATCCTAAGGGTACAAACTTTGGTGCTTCAGCCTCTTGAGTTTCTTTAAGTCTGTCATCATTTGATGTCTCTTCTTTTTTCTCACTTGCCTTTGCATCACTGAGACCAAAAGTATCTGTGACTTTTAAAAACGGATTGGCTCCAGTTTTCAACTGGGACGGCCGCAAGATTGATCCTGTAAATAAGTAGTTTTAGTGAAAAAAGGCACAGCAGTTAGAAGCATTTACCAAAGAGTTAGACACTTGTTTTGGCTTCACTTCCTGACTTCACTGGTTTGGTTTACTAAGAATATTTATTTTTATATAAAACTTTAAAGTTACATAAGGAAAATATTTTTTAAAACAGTCACAACAAACAACATATGAAAATTTATAACTCAAACTTACCAAATGGATTGCAGGATCCTTTATTAGAACTGGATGCAAAACTGGAAGAGCCAAATCCACCAAGCCTAGGTTTGGCCAAAACTGATCTTGATTGTGATGATCCATTAAAGAAATCTTCAATTGGGGATTTACCTTCCAATGCACAAAGATGAATTACTATTATGTTAAAACACTACAAACTACTAAACACACGCTAAACACTAATTCGAATAAAGTATTTACATCGTGTAAATCGTTGGAATTTGTGTCAGGCATATAATAGGTAAAACGTCATTATAAAACAACATGTTTGAATCTTACTTTACACCTGAGAATCTCTGATACTGCTTATATTTGGGCTCTGTTTCAACAAAGTCAACTAAACGCGTAGAAACCAACACCAAGAAATCCAGTACATTATTATGTCTTTCAATACTGCATTAGTGGTTGATAGATAGGTTTAATCGATTGTGAGAGAGAATACAATGGCGTAATAACTCAGAAATAGCACGACACTGATTTTAATTGCATATTTTTAAAATATTAGGAGGGATAGTCAAACAACAAAAAGGAGCCCGCTGACGATGCAGCATGGACAAATTAAACAGGACGCAGTTTCTTACATATTAATCATTTATAATATATATCAGTTGCCACATTCAGTTATTTTGTAGAATTACTATTCATTTTCATTTAACGCCCATACAAATTGTATAAAATGAAGAAACTTACTCTGCTTAGCGTCTGCCATTATAGAATTTGTAAGTTTTTTTTTATTAAGACTAACCATAGACTAGAATGAAATTTTTAAAGATTGATCCAGACATCCACTCTCCGATTTTTGATAACTGACCTATAGAAATAAGTAAAACGAAAATAAAGATAAAACAGTAATAAATTAATAATATGATTGTACTCTATTATACGCGGTTTCCACTTACTTCCACGAATGGAACTTAAAGGAAATAGTTATTTTACCAGTAGTTGTTAGTAACTACTGGTAAAAATAGCTATTTCCCTTAATTTCATACTTGAAGTCAGTTGTAAGTTGTAACATAGCTATGTTTTATTGAAAAAAAAAATGCTTTTATTTAAATAGATAAAATTTATGCAGAATATTTTAGTTTGATTAAAAATATTGGAAATATGGGTGTCCAAAATTAAATTATCTTGAAAACTAAAATTATGAATGTGTATTCTCGATTTCTATTGGTTTTTAAAATAATTACTACCGAGTGCAATTGTCGTGAGTTTTAGTAAATAAGAATCAAGCACATTCGAGATTCGATTTGCTACAGCCCTATGCAAAGTGCAAAAGTATAGTAGCTGTCAAAAGACTGGAATGTACAAATTTTAGGAAATATTATCAGTAGAATTTAGAAAATTCGAATATTTTTGAGTAAAACGACAATTTAAAACCATTAAAAGAATTTGTAATCGTGTGCTGTAATCTGTGCTAGTGCATAAAATTTAAACAAAGTGTGAAACAAGAATGAAATTATGAGTTGAAACTTCTCAGAATATATATTCAAAATCTGATACCCGTTTCTAAAGAAAAAACAAGTGTGTTTACTTGGCCGCGCTTAAGTTACTTGGCGACAAGAAAATTATTAGAGGTATAAATTGTATTTATTCTTTTGTTACTATAATACTTTGCTCATAACACAATTCATAACTTTTTGGCAGCATATGTAATAAATAAGAATGTGTATTTTACAAACTTTTTTATTACTAAACAGTCTGTTATTGGTGTCAACGTTGTTTTGTAATTGTTATGTGATTATAAGATACAACAATAATTATTATATTAATAAAAAATAACTCTGGGAGTCTGCCTGCTTGTAAGGATAGCATGTCATTTGACATCCAAATTTCAAATGTAGGGTACTAATATTAAACATAATGAAATTTGTTTAAATGTTATGTTGTATCAACATGCAGGTACCATATCTCACATATATAAGTAATAAGATAAAAATTATAGATCTGCCAGCTTTAAATTTATGAATATATCAACAAAGAAAAAAAAATGTTTTTCTATCTGTCCGGCTGCTGTGACAAAGCTCCGAATTAGTTAACCCAATTTCTATGATACTTTTGCTGCCACAATGTTATGTTTAATGTTAGTGTGGGAATAATTGTGCACAGGGATTAGAGTTCTATGCAAAAATTAAATTGTTGTTGTTCTGAGTCTGGATGTTCTTTGTACAAGTTTCATGAATGTTTGTAAAGTTCACTGCAGTACAGGATATATTCTTATAAGTATGGATATTGTCTTTAAAAATAAAGAAAATAAATATGTATCTGTCAAAATAATTTAATTTAAAATTTTAATTTCTTCATGTGACAAAAGGGCTTCCTGGCAAATAAATATACTTATCTTTAAAAACAAAACCTGCATTAGCAATACATATTGTGCCATGGGGGACATTGCAGGTATACTAACTGCCTCAGTTGTAGTTGTAGCGAATGCAACTTCTGTGCTTGACTGAGTCAAGTGTTTTTATGATCTGCAAATATTTGTTTCAGAGTTTGGGTTTTTTCTATATATAATACTAATATATTTACTAAGAAAAAGTATATATGTTTTTATATCAGTAGTCTTTTACCCATAACACTAGCTCTGCTTAGCTGGAGACCAGATAGTGTTGTGTTAGGTGTCTGAAATATTTCTTATTATTATTTATTATACTTGGAAGGGATCCCTTTAGTACCTAATTAATTTGATGATGAGAATTTGCCAAGTAGTCAGTTTTTGAGCAACATTTAGAAACTAAAAATACCTGAATAACAATATGCTAATTTGCATGTAAGTGAACACCTATTACGGAATACAATTTCAGTAAATTAAAATAACCTATCTAGCAAAATCTAGACTAATATTATAAAGCTGAAGAGTTTGTTTGTTGGTGTGTCTGTGTGAACGCGCTAATCTCAGGAACCGCTGGTCCGATTTGAAATATTCTTTCAGTGTTGGATAGTCCAATTATCGAGGAAGGCTAGAGGCTATATATCATCACGCTGAGATCAATAAGAGCGTAGCACTAAAGAATGTTACAAAAACCGGCGAAAAATATTACACTATGGGCAATAAGAGATATAAATGAGGTTGTGTAGGTCAGCTAGTCCTATATAAAGAGTTACTATAAAAATTTTGATGTAAATGTATTATTAAGTTTTTTATGCTTTTTACCAGTTGGGTAAAACCTATGTTCTGTGAATATCTATTACACCTGGTCTAGGTGTAATAGATATTTATATAAAAAAAAATTGCAAAAAGGCGGAAGATATCTCATGTGTTCTTAAAGATGTCTTAGATTTCTCTCTAAAGTTTCGGATTCCATTAAGTCACAGTTACATATTTTTTAACTTAAATAATAAAATTCTTCTTCGTCTGATTATAAATCAAAACCTCAATATATTTTTAAAACACTTGGAACTGTTAGCAAAACCAAATTTAGTCCTTTTTTCTTGTAGCAATTATAATTGTCGATGGCGGGTGTAACGCCAGCTGTGTGGATCACATGCATTCCAATACAAAGAGAAGATATAAAAACGTATATATAAATATTTCTTAAAATATTGCAGGATGGAGGAATGCCAGTCCGTCCTACTGTTAATTATCAGCCTAAGGCAATTCATTGCTGGACATAGGCCTCTCCCATTTTATTGCATCGTTACCATCGCAGCAATGTGTAACTTTCTAGCTATCCTATCCTACTACATAGGTAATGTACCAAAATCAAATATCACAATAACGCATCTGATGATATCGACTGATAATAACACGCCTATGTGCGCATTATTTATTTCCGTTTGTCTACATACCTATTTGTAGAACTTGAATATAGTAAATAATAAACTGTTCGCAAAACGATAATGTTATGATGATGTGCGAAAAATATTTACTAGATTATATCATTTACACAACGTTTCAAGTCGTATAGTGATCATAATAATAGGATATTCCATAAACACAGACTTTTCAAACTTAGGAATCAAATAAAAAGACTGACAAACGCTCTTCAACTGGTTGGTGTTTCTCTTCCTGTGGCGAACAGTCAAAACCTGAAACTCTCTACCAGCGTACGTGTTTCCTTGCCGCTATGATCCCGGGCCATACTAAGGGTTACCATGCTGCATTATGCACATTCGCAATGTTACCACCACTCCTGGATTTTGCACATACTTTCTATCGGGTAAAGTAGATACACATTGGCGGCTTTTGCTTAATAAAATTATCCCTTGATTTGTATTGTAATTATACTATTAATTTTATGTATTTTAACGTCACTTATGTTTAACGGGTATCAGTGAGGTCAAATCTATACTAATATTATAAAGCTGAAGAGTTTGTTTGTTTGTTTGTTTGTTTGAACGCGCTAATCTCAAGAACCGCTAGTCCAATTTGAAAAATTATTTCAGTATTGGATAGTCCATTTATCGAGGAAGGCTCTAGGCTATATATCATCACGCTAATACTAATAGGAGCGGAGCACTAATGAAGAATGTTTAAAAATCGGGGGAAATTTTTTACGCTACGGGCAATAGAAGACGCAAACGAGGTTGCGTGGGTCAGCTAGTGGTTAATATTTGGAAACTGCACTGATGATACCATAATCTGCGCGAGTTCTATAGTTCAGCTAGTCATCCCTAGAAGGCGCTGAAGTGTTTGTATCTGACATAACGATTCATTATTTGCACTTTTACATGCTTATCATCAACAGCCTTTACCAGTCCTCTGCTGGAGGACCTACGCCTCTCCCTAGAAAGGAGGATTTGATTTACCAAGATGGTCAGGCGGGTTGCTAAAGGATTTCTTTCAAGATTTCATGTCATTTTGGAGTAATGTTATCTGCATAGTTCAGTTATAATATTTCAATATCACACTATTAATTTGAAGACTGTATTCTTTTAATTAATTCATTTATTGACTCGTGTCACACGACCGTCGTGTGCAATTAATCGTTAGGCAATTATTTATATTTGTGCTAGGTATGTTCCGTTTTATTCAATTAAATAATATAAATTAATTATAATTGTACTAATTGTATCTTCTGCTAATGGTTTTATTTTGCCATGTTAGTGGGACCTCGAGAATTAATCACTATGAAGTATATTCGGGCAGCAGCCCGCCAGACATAATCACCTCGCCTGGTTTGAGGATTCTTTGTGTTGGAGGGACATGATACTCGTTCTCCTACAATATGTATGAATTTACAAAAAAAAGTATATATGTATTTTTATATCAGTTGTCTAGTATCCATAACACAAGTTCTGCTTAGCTTGGGACTAGATGGCGTTGTGTTAGATGTCTTAAATATTTATTATTATACAATAGGACAACTATCAACTTTGAAAACTAGATGTTAGTAGCAGCTGTCTAACAGCTTCGCAAACAGTTTAGAGTGGCGGTCCTTTATTTATAATAGTAGTTTTGTAATATCCTTATATTTTTTACTTAAGAAACAGAAAACTTTTCTTCATTTGAATGAATTATCATCATACTATCGTAATCCAATGCTGGACATAGGCCTCCCCAATTGCACGCTATTTGATTCGATGCTCGGCTTCTCGTATCCAGCCCCTGCCAGCCATCTTGTACAAAAGTCATTACTCCACCTGAGCTGTGAACGTCCTCGGTTAAGTTTGCCGGGACGCAGTCTGCGCTCAAGAACGCGTTCAACGATTAACGGTTCTGCGGTTAGTATGGCCAGCCCACTGTCACTTCAGCCTGCTAATCCTAGGCCGGGTTGGCTATGTTGATGACTTTGTTTCTCGAAATTTCGTATCACCTCTTGAGGTTATTCGGCAACTAAAATTAATGAATGCAAAAGTCTAAGTTAAACCTACGTATTTTTATTTCATTTTACACGTTATCAGGAGTACAAAAATAATATAACGTTATTTTCAAAAAATGGTTTAAATATTCATAATAGAGATTATTTCTTATCAAATCTTACGAACAGCATGGAATTGCATAAAATACGAACATAATTTTTCTTTGTATGTTGTTGGATAACGTTCTACGAGCACACTTACACGTATGTTTATTGTGTTGCAATTGAAAGATACATGTTTTGCACTTTAAACAGTTTTACCGATCGCATCGCGGGTACTGCAGCCTCAATACGCTATAAAAGATTTTCAAAGAATACCGTTTTGTTCTTAGTGAGAGTAAAAAGTTAAATTTCACTATCTATCTAACTAAATTATCAGGCATAAGACTCCGGCAATTACTTAGACTTAGATAAAGCTTATCTGATGTCTGAATTTTGGGTTGAATAATGTTAAAGTATTAAATTTTTTATCAAGTTTTATTAGTCTTAATATATATTATCGGTAAAAAGTTATGTGGATGTTACTACATAAAGCGATAACTCTTTTACTTAACGTTATTAAAGTTACGTAAAGCTAGTGTTTTATGTAATGTTTAAAAATATCATTGAATATAGATTAAATTTATAAACTAATAAAGTATTTAAAGCTTCGAGAGTAGCGAGCACTAAAGTTAAAAGGGGGATCCCCGTTTACCTACAAGTCAAGGTCATAGAGGAGAGCTTTTATATTAGGTTATAGGCGATTCATACACGAATTAAAAGAGTTACCCAGAAATAGTTTTTATTCTTAAAATAATCCAACACTGATATATTAAATATATTTCTATGAAGTTCTCACGAACTCTGAATCCATAGTATGGTAAGAACCTTATCAGAAAAACAATTTATTGCGTCCTTATGGGCAGAAACATGCTATTGATACGCCCGATATGGTACAAAGTTAAGTGTCGGCTTACGTTCAACATGCAATCTGCAAAGTATCAGGTACACGCGATGCCACGTCAATCTTGCAAATTTTGACACAGTTACCAGATAAAATTTATATGATGAATTTTACCATCGTCATCTCCGGCGAAGGACGTCCACTGCTAGACATGACCTCCCCCAAAGCTCTCCACAACAATCGGTCCTGTGCTGCCCACACCCAACGGCTTCCCGTTTTATTGACGTACCAGGTTTCATTTTATATTGGAGTTTAAATTTCAAAACTTGCACTTTCTAACACAAAACTCAAACGAAAATACAAAAACTGCCGAAACCTTTTAATGGCTTGTTTTGCTGGAATTTATACAATATGTATTGTTGATTAAAAGCGACTTTTTCGTTGTTTTGAATTGACCTTAGCAATTTTTTAAAACTTTTATAGCATAACTTGTGATTGTTTGTTGAACATTGACAATAAATGGAGCGACAGGAACTAGTGGGGACATTAAAAATATTTTTTTCACCGTTTATTAACCCGTGGTACGTATCGAAATAAAAATAATAGTAATTTCAATTTAAAAACAGTGTTGCCATTCGCATATCTTTTTTTCCCATTGTATTTGTCCCATGTATTTAATTAAATGGTTTTACTTTATTGTACTATATTTTACATGAGAATAAATATATTTACATATTGATATTAACATGATAGGAACTAGCATTTGATTACTTAGTCATCACAGTCATATTTTTAATAACGGATAATATAATTAGCAAATTAATCGTAGTCGTGAAATTTCATTAACGTATTTTCATTGCTTCATACGTTAAAGCTATAAATTTATAATAATTTGTTCCATTATTTATACATAAGTAAAAATAATATTATAACATGAAAGCAAATTGTTTTAATTACTCAAACTTACAAAAAAATTATCTAAAAGACAATTATTTACAAAACTGATGCTTCATAGCGGTGTTTGATTTCATTTTAAATTTAAATCATTTATCTTAACAAAAAATGTACAGCGATTTTATTAATCATACCTATTAAATTCAAATATAAGTACACAAACCTTCTTACTAATATTATAAATGCGAAAGTTTGTGAATATTTAAGTGAGTATGTTTGTTGCTCCTTCACGCAAAAACTACTTAATGAATTTTGATGAAACTTTATAATAATATAGCTTATACATCAGAAAAACACATAGTCTACAATTTATAAAGATACTAGCTTTGCATCGAGGCGTTGCCCGCGCTTATTGTCGTACCGCGGGGTTCAACTAGTTTAAAATATTTTAAATGTTTTTCTCGGTTTTTATGGGTAAATTTTCATCATAGTCAACACTGGTCAAGAGACTACTACTAGACCACTGTTTGGTATTCACTTAAATACCTAAACTTATTATTAACTTAAGCCATAATTCCGTATTTTAGTTGACCTCGTGTTGTATAAACTTGTTTACTGTTGTTTACTTGGAATAAACATCCAAACATTCCTACTCACAAAAAATAGACATCGTTTAAAAATTATTATTTTTCATGGATATTTGATATTTATACTTCGAAACGGTATAAAACAACCAATTCTCTAGAGAAAAAAGTTAACTTACAATACAGTTAAAAGCAGTTAATACTTCATTCGTTGACACATTATGATGACGATGTTCTCCTAGCCGATTACCGCCACGGCAGCCAGTCTCGACGCAGGCCAGCCTAGTTGGCTAGTCCGATGGAACGGTTAACCGACACGATCGGGGAGAGATCAGGCGCAGGACTAACAGCTTTACGAATTCCGACTGACACATTATACATAATTATGAACAACACAACTTAGTCCAATCAAAGTTACCATTTCAGAAACATACGTATAAAACTTTTGTAGTAGTGTTCAAATAAATTTAATTTAAATTTACAAAGTAAGTGCAAAATATATTGCTAATTAAAATGTTTGTCGCATTAATCTTTCGGATGCGCGAACGGGTACTTCCGGTTCCATGCACCGTGCGGCGAAATTGCAAAATTTTGCAGCACGGTGCATGGTGTACGAAAATGATCAAATCTTTTCAAAAACAATGCTCGGTGGTTATAAAAGTGATTATTTTTCAAAAGATGGATAACAAGCGTACATGGTTATGCCATATTTTATTACTAAACTAATGTTATCGCTTTATTATTTACTCACAATTGAGCCAAGTATTAATTTACGCACCTATTGTGTTAATAAACATGATTTTAATATTTTATGTGGTTTATTATTCATTTTACTTATTATCCTCATAAAGTTCGATAACTAAGCTATCTACTGATATAAAAAACACTATAACTGCAGTAAAAATTCATTGAGAAACATATTTGCAAAAATCACATTTCGCTGTCGAGATATTCGCCATTTTGTCACTTTACAATCAAACTATTATTTGCGCCGAACACCAAATTACGTAGTATTTATATGAAGAAATAGTGTTTTTTAGTTAAATAATTTATTTTTTTAGTTAACTAGTGCAAAAGACAGGAACAATACATAAAAAAAACAACCTATTTATCAAGTTATTTAATAAAAGGACTCGTTTGCTAGACCAGTTTTCATTTATTATTTTTAAGTTCTGAGAATTCTCTAAACTCTATGAAAATGACTGAATGCTAAAGAGAACAAACTGATCGTTCCATTATGACACACAAAGTCTATGGTCAATACAAAATAATTTAGTAAAACATAAACAAAGATCAGTTTACGTCTTGTTCAATGTCCGTCACTACTGTGTATGTGTGGGTGTTAATAGTTCCGGGACTTCCCGCTAGGCTGCGTGCAAACACGAATCAACGACGATATACAATTTTAAGTGGCGTGCTATTGGAGAGGCCTATGTCCAGCAGTGGACTACGATACGCTGATGATGATGTAGAACAGTAATGGCGTGGGAGCCCTGTGTATGTGTGCGTCTAATTTCGCTCGTCAGACAAAAAATGAGTGTTTATTTAAATATTTAGCTTTTCTAGCACATTTTTGTTGCTATTCTATATAAGATTCTCATCGCAATTATATCATTTTATCAATAAAAACATAAGAATAAATGCGTAAAAACCTTCAAATGAGTAAGCCCTTTTCAATAGGTAATAGACTCGGTAACTTTTTGAGTAACACTATTCAAAATTACGCATGATTTATGCCTCAATTCGTATTGATAGTGGTTCCTAAAATAAGTATAATAAGTAAAATATAACAACAAACTACCTTCAAAACCACCTTATCGGCAAAAAATCAATTTTAAGAGGCACTTGAAAGATCGCGTTGCGTCATCGTCAACTTTGAAATTGGAACTCGTTTTTTTAATGGCTCTTGAAGCGCACTTGACAAACGAATGTTTTAAAATGTTGTTCGTATAAAGCAAATGCATAACAAACCTTTCTAGACTTTATTATAATAACTTTAATACCCAAAATTAATTAAAATGCAAGTTAACTGCGGAAAACATGGATCCGTGTGTGCCGCACCGACGGCACAAACATGGATCCGTGTTGCCGCACCCGAGAGGTTAACTAACTAAAAGGTGTCTGCTATGTATAAAATGCTATATCGGTATAATTGACTAGACTCTGTTAGATATTCGTACGGCGATTAGTTGATTTGATGGATTTATTGATAACTATAATTTGATTTTAGAAATATATATCAATTAAAATTATTCTATTAACAATACCCTTAACTAATTACTCCGCTTCCTAGGTTTATTCTATTGCTACTGATTGACTGACTTTACCTACTGGGGAATAAGAAAATACTGCGACATTCAAAAGTGATCGGTATGCTGAGTCATTGTGATTGGACGAGTTCGGTGTCGCGGGCTGCAACGGTTAGACGGCTGTTTGGACTGATTGCCGAGTCACTTTCGGGCTGATAAATATTTCAGTGGCGCGTATTCAGCCTTGCTGAACCGTGGCTTTTCATTACCGTTCGCCAATTAATGAAATATTAAATTGTGCATTATGGTGTTGTGATCGTGTGTATAATATTTAAGATCTGTGATACTGTGTCTGATGATAAGATAATTGTGTAGTGTTATTTATATTTTTTTTAAATTATTTAAGTGTAAAATGAAACTGTTTACCACTGAAAATGGTGTGCAATATTATCCTGTTAACATGGGTAAGCATTTGCGTTGCTATTTAGGTACATTACTTATTTTTTAAAAATAAATAAACATTTCGGATATCTAACACACAACGCCATCTAGTCCCAAACTAAGCAAAACTTGTATTATGGGTATTAGACAGCTGATATAAATACATTTTTTTTTGTAAAAACATATATATTATACATAGAAACAAATATTTGTAAATCATACAAACATTTGGTACGACCCGAGAATCGAACCCGAGACCTCAAACACAGCAGTCGCATACGATACCACTGCGCCACCGAGGCAGATTAAATTATGATTATTAATACAAAAAAATTATTTTCAAACTGACTAAAATTCAGATATATACCAATAAAAGATCGGCCACACAAAATGATAATGCCTATTTGTAACACATTACAGCTAGACACCAAATAGATATAGAAAATTGTTTATTTATTCAAATGCGCGATAATATTTATAACTATAGAAGCAAAAGTAAAACGGGTTTGGCGTTGTCTTATGTTTTCATTTTCTCACTCATAGCATCGTTCACACATGGTCTCCGTTTTACCGGTCCATCGGTCAAATGGTGATGGTGCTACTGTCGTGTACGTTCCCAATACTGCGAATTTGCTGTTTGAACATCGCATCCGTTAACGATGCATACACATTGGATATAGTACGGTGCTTGTATGTGAACTAAGCATACATTTTTTTTACGTAGGTATCCATTAAAAAGATAATTGTAACCACACAGGAGACCATGTGTGAACGAGCTGTTATTTAGACCAATAATTTTACGGCATGTCTAATTTATAAGTGAACTAGCTTTCGCCCGCGGCTTCGTTCGCATTTAATAAAAAGTATTCTATTTTACTTCTAATACCTCCAAGAATATGTGTACAAAGTTTCATAATGAGCCGTGAAGTGGTTTTTCCCGTGAAAGCGTAACAAACGAACTTACTTTCATCTTTATAATATTTGTATAATATATAATGTGATGTACTACTTATATGCCAAGCTTGAACTCTGTGAATATGTTCTACTTAGTGATGCGTGAACATAATCATTCAACGTTGAAAACATATTTATCAGCACAATATTACTTGACCTATTAATTAACGTTACGGTGCAATATGTTGGGGCCGAATATTAATATTATATTATTTTAAACACCTAATTATTATTATTTAATTGCATTTTTCAATCTTCTTTGGTAAAAATTGTTTTACGATTTTCATTACAAGGTTTAAAAACAAGTATTTTAATAACAATAACACATGACAGTTGGGTTTTCCCCCACACGTATTTTTCCTATTACTGTTATCTTTTTTTACTTCAGTTATAAAAATAGCCTTTTTTTTCCTATCATTTGACCAAATCAGATTATGTGGTATTAGTTAGTTAGATTATTGTGGGTAAGGAAAGTAAGAAATACCCCCGGTATTCTTTGGGAGCAGCAGCTTGACTCACTTCTCTCTCATCATCAGCATTTTCTCGCAGTCCACTGCTAGACTAAGGCCTCTCCAATTACACGCCACGTAGAACGATCATTGGCTTCCCGCGTCCAGCTCCTGCGTATGCTTAATCGTAAATCGCGCAATGCAAAGTTACGCGCCGATTAGTTTTATACTACTTCTCAACATCAACCTAACGCTCTTCTGACTAGGCTTGATAATCTCTACTGGTCGCGCCTGTTCCATGAAATTAATTTCTATAAAAACTATTTGATTTGAGCATAAAACATAAAAAAGTCCGATATACTTGTTTTCCAATTATAAACCACTAATAACATTCACCTTAGATATTCTTATCTTACAAATTTGGGTACAACGAACGGTCCTATCGCAGAGAGAGATCGTTGCAAGACAAGCTTTGGATGAATATAAATAACAACAGCATTTACATACGTAAAACATAATGTATCTGTATAGTACCTATAGTCGTTCCAATACTTTATTTAACTTTTGACAGATCACGCACATAAAGTTTTGTAATAATTTTTGATACTATGTACTACAGATAATACTGTACTTTATGGGCGGGCTCCGCCTACTTAGGGATGTGTCATTCGTAATTAATGACCACAGACTATAAAAACGGTTTTGAAATAAATCGATTATCGATTATATTAATAAAACATACAATAAAATTATTGTGATTATATTTTATATCAAATCACGTAAAAAGCTTTATTATTTTGCATTAAAATGCCCTAAATGTCTCTGTTTCAATGCATAAATAATTTGCGTAATGAAAACAGTTCCATCGTACTCGTACCTAGTAATGGGATCGAATGTATTCGCCGCAAATTAATGAATCTAAAATAATTGTTTAGACTTACTATAGTTGGTTCAAATAAAAACTACCTGCGGTACCTACTTGTAATGAACAGGTACAAAATGTTGAAATTCGTAGTAATTTACGGATTAAAAATAAAACAACCAAAAGAGGTACTGTAATACTAATTTTAATTATAAAGAATCGTCTTCTTCGTATGACCAGGAATCATCATCACTTGAGTTCTCAGTAATATTGATTATCATTTCTTGGATAGATAAATTGTCGAATGCAACATCCCGATCCCAATCCGACATTATCACCTTCTTTGTTTTTTCTACAACATTCGCCCAGTTTTCTGGAGTTACTTTTTCACACGCATTTTTCAGTAAATTCAGCATTTTTCTTGCGGTGAAAGGAGGAGTTGTATTGTTCCTCGCAGCATATCCTTTAACTTGTGCCCAGATCATTTCAATTGCATTATATTGGCAGTGATATGGGGGAATTCTGAGGACGGTATGCCCATGCTCTGCTGCCATTTCATCTATGACGTATCGTTTTGGCAGCTTCTTAGTTTTTAATATCTTTACTAACTCTACTTTTAGTAGGGACTCATTCACCTCTTCGCCATTGTCACGGAGCCAGTTTATAATTTCATGTTTTTTGTTGGCCTGTGTTGGTATTTTATTAATTTGACGAGAGTGATAAGGTGCATTATCAATAAATATTATTGATGGCTCTTCGAGTGATGTAAGCATTTCTCTGAACCACTTTTCATACACGTTCGAATTCATCTCCTCATGATAATCTCCTGTTTTCTGGGATTTAAAAGCTAATAGAGCGCCTGGCACAAATCCTTTTACTGTTCCTGCATGACAAATAATCAGTCGTTCGCCTTTTCCCATTGGTACTGTAGAAGTGGAGCCAACGGTGTTGTCAGTCCAAGTTTTTGACAGCGTATGATTCGCATTGAGCCAAGTTTCATCTGTGAAAACAACATTCGACCAATCTTCTATTTTTTTTGCTTGTCTTAAAAAATCGCATCTATACAAAGCAATATCATTGCGTTCCATTAAAATTTTTCGTTTGTCACATTTTTGGAATAACATTCCAATGTCTTTCAATACCTTTGTCAGAGAAGATTTTTGACCACGGAACAAACCACTATTTCGAAGAGATTGTGTTAGTTTTTTTAATGTTGGAATCTCTTTTCTTTGGTAATAGTCGTATATATGGACGACGAATAGCATCAGCGTCAAAATTGTCAACGGCTGTAACTTTACTAGGCGGACGTTTTTTCTTAGGTGTAGATAGCTTATTCTGTTCCATGCCACTGCTGTCGTAGCCTTCTTTTGTTATTTTTGCCACTGTTGGAGCACTAATACCTAATGCTGCTGCAACACGGTCTCTAACTTGAGTCACTGGTATAAGAGGCCCACCATTACGGCTTTCCTTTTCAAAGTATTCACGAAGTCGCAAGACAAACTCTCTTGTTTGTCCTTTGAGTACTTTCTTTTTTGGCATTTTGACAGTAACGAAGTCAGGAACGATACGCTCAACTCAACCAAACGTGAGAATTCACAAATAAATCAATACGGAGGAATATAAATACTCAACTATATTGAAGGTTACTCATTGAAATACTGTAGATTATTTTAAAATAGACATAGAGAGATTTAATAAAGATCATCAATAGTTTAACAAATACAATATTAACCACTGAATTACAACACAATACAATAATACATTTTGAAAATTCAGTTCCTTTTATATATTTTTTCATGACATAGAACCGTCACATTTGAACAACATTCTTTTAATCCATTTCTTCTTTATTTTGACAAAGGAGGTCGCACATTGAAACACATAGAAATATGAAGTACGAAATTATCTATAAAATAATGAATTTGTTAAATCGATTAAAACTTCTTAATGCATAAAATCGATCGATGAAAGAAATCGAATAGGTAACGGGTCAGGGTATCACTATTTGATTAAGTATTAGAGCTGTCAAAAGTTAAATAAACTATTAGAACGACTATAAGTATGGTCTAAGGCGAGGCCTGTATCTAGTGGATTATTAAAGGTGTTGATGATAGTTGTTGTACAGAATATTTAATATTTTCCTTTGAGTTTTGATACCACTTTAAAGCTACTTGCAAATAAAATATTTTTATGTTTACTCTGTCAAACTTCTGTATATTATTGTTAACGTTGTTGGGACTTGATGGATAGTATACTTGAATAGGTAGTTGAAGAATGCTTATTGTTATGTATCTTATGAGGGCTTCCATTAATTAGATTAGGTGATTTTGGCGATGTTTTGAATAATAAATATTCCGGACATCTAACACACAACGCCATCTAGTCTCAAGCTAAGTAGAGCTTGTGTTATGGGTTATAGACAACTGATATAAATACTTATATATTTTTTTTTGTAAATACATACATATTAGGTATACATAGAAAACACCCAAACTACGAAACGAATATTTGCAGATCATACAAACAGTAGGTCCGACCCGGGAATTGAACCCGAGACCTCAAGCTTAGCAGTCGCATACGCTACCGCTACGCCACCGAGGCAGTCAAATTTCGCTCGACCTCCTGCAATGTCCTTGAGATTATTAAAATATTTGTTTTGAAATGTGTTAAATTTATTTAACCAAAAAATTACGATAAATGATTTACACGTACGCTAAACATAGCCGGTGGCGGCAAACTAATTGTATTACTACTACTTACATAGCTTACAGCCCTTTGCGTTTCATTTACATCGGATGTTCATCATCATCATCTCAGCCAAAAGACGTCCAGTGCGCGTATTAGGCTTCCCATAAATTTCTCTACAACAACCGGTCTTATGCTGGCTGATGTTCAGTTATTTGATGTTATTCAATAAGATTACTTTGAAAGAGATTTGATGAGATTACCCTCAACTTGCCTTCCGTCCCTTAACCTCTTAATAGTGATCCACTCCCCCTTCAAAGAGCAGTAGAATATTTTTTTTCTAGATTCGTCTTTGCTTGGTGCTTTAAATATGTAAATATATAGTGGTACCTACCCTAATAAATAGATCTGTAGTAAGGCAATTTCGACTAGGTGAAGATTTGATGGTTTCTTCGCCCACTAACATCTTTTAATTTGTGTAGGTTGACTTACTCATATTGTAATGTTTCTAAAAGTGTTAAAGTAAGAGGTAACTATGGCATTAGATGTAGTACATAGCTAGAGGTTTCATCATCATCATCAAAGAGAAAGCAAACAGAAGGATAACTTTAAAAAACCCTTCTTTCTAAGGAAACATCTATATCTAGCAGTTTACTATTTTTAATAACTGTTAACGATGAAAATATTCATAACGATACTAATAAGACACAGTGTAGATTTATATTAATGAACGAGTTAAAGTGACTGAAAGAATGAAAAACCTTGCTCTTTGTTTGCATTCATCATGTGACGTCTTTTTAATAACTTTCATTTCATTCAGGTATGGAGACTGACGAGGATGTGTCGCGCTGCCATATGCTGGACAACTTGCCACCCATCAGTTGCGATTCTTCGTCAGAAAACGATGTTGGAAATGGTTCCAATGACATCGGTGACATGACCTTTTGTATGGGGAACTATGTTAGCGATTTTATGAAGGTATGTTCATCTGAATTTAATTTTTTTTTTTTTTTGTATATGGCATAGAGTACAAGCGCGCAGACTTAGCGCGTGATCGTAAGCGATTACCACCGACCATAGACACCTGCAACACCAGAGGCGTCCCAAGAATGCTCTTTTCTTGAAGGTTTAAAGGTCGTATTGGTCCGGGAATACCGCATGCGACAGTTCACTTTACAGTTTTGTTGTGCGAGGCAGAAAGTATCTACAAAAACGGACAGTTGTGGACTACCAACCATCTTAATGATCCCCATCATTAAGAAGACAAACATTTTAATGTACATCATTAATAATGAATTTTAATTATTGGTCTGTATGAGTATGTACGATCAAAAAAAAAATTTTTTTTAACTGGTGGCCCGCCCTTACTTTGCACGGGTAGATTTTAGATGCATTCACCGACGAGAAGATTCGTGCATTTTAAATCTGTAATATCATCGAATATATTCATTCATTAACTGTCTCGGTGGCGTAGTGGTAGCGTATGTGACTGCTTAGCTTGTGGTCTCGGGTTCGATTCCCGGGTCGGACCAAATGTTTGTATGATCTGCAAATATTTGTTTCGGAGTTTGGATGTTTTCTATGTATAATAATATGTATGTATTTACAAAAAAGAATATAAGTATTTATGTCAGTTGTCTAGTACCCATAATACAAGCTCTGCTTAGCTTGGGACTAAATGGCGTTGTGTGTTAGATGTCCGGAATATTTATTTATTATTTAAAATACAGACTGTGAAGAGCCATATTGATCTATATTAAATGCGCAATGTTTTTAAGGTACTTAATTGAATAAGAATTAATGGTGTATTAATTGAAATCGCTTCGTAAATAAGCCATTAATTATCGTAAAAAGAAAGGAATAAAAATGATTATTGTGGGCTATCCTTAAGAGATGGACATATACCATCAGGGACTTTTTTGTAGACCTTTTTAAGGTGTACAGTACACTATTTTAATCTATCTCGTAGGTTTCATCCAGCGTTTGCAATGTAAGCGCAAAAACCTCTGAAGTTATCATGTTTCTCTGCTATATTATACATATAAACCTTTTTGAATCACTCTTTCTATTAAAAAAAATCGCATCAAATCCCGTTGCGTAGTTTTAAAGATATATTAGCATTTATAGGGACAGACAGACAGCGGTAGCTACTTTATTTTATACTATGTAGTGAAGCAGCACATTAAGTGTCATAAAAAGTGACACAATATTTTGCATACATGTATGTACATTTTCATAAAAAAATTACTTTTGCATAAGTATTTATGCAATCGCGTACCGTCAGCGCTTACATGGCTCTTTGTATTGCTGGACAATCATACGATTTAAACAAACCGAGGTGTGACGTCCGGATGTGTATTACCAGGCTACCTACCTACTTGCTCTGCAATTCAGGCAAGAAGCTACAAGTACATTGTATGTAGCTTCGATTTGTCGGTCGGGCCTTTTGTTCAATGACTTACCATCCGCCAGCCGTATTGTATGTTGGATACTCATGCGCCACGTCGAGTCTTTCTTTATCATTGTTTATTGCTTACCATTCAATACATAATGGAAAATAATACTAAACTAAAATGAAAACAATAGTATATATATATATATTTGCCTATTCTCTTCGCTGACTATTCTCATAAAGTTTTAAATTTAAATTTGAGATATGTTAAATATACTCTACTGGTCATAAGCCCCTCCTTAGCAAGGAGGTTTCAGATTCTAAAGGTGGCAGTATGTGATCTTAGGACCGATAACTCCAGTAAGTTGGTATGTAAACTAGCTCACGACTATATCCGTCGAATGATCGTTCTGTATATGTCGAGGACTATGTTCATTTTAACAAATAGATGAAACGTAAAACGGGGCAAGCTTATTATCGCCTACTGGACGCTTTAGGAATTACAGATGGTAAAATAAATGGAATATGGAATGGAAATATGTAATTATCCGTGTGGTGACGGAGTCAGAATATAGAGTGTTATCATCCTTGTTCATCCCATGGGTATCGTAAGAGCTAACTAAGGAGCAACTACGCAGGACAACATTACTGCAAAAAGAAGGAAAACTTAAAACAAATCCTACACCAACCCTCAATCTCATTTGTAACGAGAGTCCCATGTCCAGTAGTGAACTGTTAAAATCCGAAATAGGCCAATGCCCATGGTCATGGATTGTAACATTACTGTACAACCGTATCTAATTTATGAGTTTTATAATGAGTAATATTGTCCAGCAAATGTACCCCAGTTTTATTTAATGCTTCATTTACATTGACCACCTTTGTTTTTATGCATATTAGCTACATTTAGTAAATGCACTACTTCTTAATTTATTAAAACTGAAAAATGATACATTAAGAAATATCTGACTTTATTTTGGTGTTGACAAACCTCTCTTTGACATTTCTATATATGTATATATATATTTTTTTTTCTAAAACCTTTACTTATTATTTTCTTTTTAAAAATAAAAATGTTAGTGAACGTTTAAGATAGAAATTAGACAATCTCTGGGTAATAAAAAGCGTATGAGTGGCTGATGAGTCTTAACTACACAAACATAGACTTTTCTTTACTTTTCACTTGAAACCCAAGGGGGTTTTGGGGATTGTAGGGGAAAGAGCTACCCTAGTCTTTTAATGTACAATCTCTAGGGGTTGCAGAGGACTATAAATTTTATAATTATTCTTGAACCCCATGGTTATGGATCCAAATGTAATACTGACTTACTGAGTTTCCATTGATCTCCGACAGGGTTCACGCGGGGGTTCAGGTGGCAAGAACAGTTAACTAAAAGTTGAATCCGCTCCTGCAATTCTGATTTCCATGATTGAAGCGACACAAAATAGTCAAAAATTGGTATCTAAGTTGAACTACGGTTGAGATTTGTGTGCCGACACAACAGTTTTTAATTTGTTACGAGATTATTATGTCTTTTAATCAAACGATGTTCAAAATAGTAATCGAATTTATCTTACTACAATCAGATTTGGCGTGTGTTCCATATCAATCGTCGTAGAAAGACAAGCCCTTTATACTTGTATAATACAACTAACTGTTAGCGGAAGCGATAAAATAATTTAATGTCTTATACCTGCAACTTTTATTTTAATTAATTTTTTACTTACTACTGGGATATTTTTGTTGTCCAGTTACATATTGATACTGTTAAAATTATTAGTTTACTGAGTAACTTGACCTAATATATTTATGATAATCTGTGAACAATGGTGTTGGTTACATGTTTATAAATTTTGTGTACACATTGTATTTAGCTATAATTTAACATGTATCTGTTTTTTGTTCCAATAAATAAAAATAAAAAATAAAATAAATAAACTTTAATACCTATCATCGTTTATCATTGTGAATCATGTCTTGTCATCGTATCGATACATTAAATCTCTCAAGCTTTTTATTAAATTATATTTTTTATATTTAACTACTACCCAAGTCCTACTCTAAACCCCGTCAATCAGCATGATAGAATGCAAATGTAAACATTTGGATAAATATGTATGTATATACTATATAACAAACAATATTATATATTATAACGGTTTAAATATGTATCAGAAACTTAAGTTAATTTATATAGCGCCTGTAAACTTACTATTAACTTAACTAAGTTAAATAACAATTAGGTATATTATTAAGATGTGTAACTGTGTGTCTCAATGATGCAAGAAAAAAAAACTATTTATAAAGACACATAAGATATGAAACAATGTGTTTTGGTCACGATAAGGAATATAATTTATATGTATAGTACGTAATTTTCAGGAATCCCACTCTTAACTATTATTTATTTATTATTATATGGAATATTAAATAATCATGAATGTTTTTTTACGCGTTTATGAGTTCTCTTTTATGGAATAAGGGGCAACCGTGCAGACTTATCGCCAACACCAGAGGCGTCACAGGTGCGTTGCCGGCCTCTGGAGGATGGGCCTCCGGGATCTTCACTCACTCGGTGAAACACAACGCAAGCGCTATATCAAACCAGTTTTCTGTGAGGCCATGGTATCACTCCGGCCGAGCGGGCCCATGCATGCCGAAACGTGGCTCTCCCACAGTACAATTCGTTACCTACCTCCCTTAGCTAAAATGCGAGTGTTTCGCAAGGATTCATTTTCTACAATCGCTAACGGTATTCGCCGGTATTATTGACTAATATTTGTTTAAACCACGTGACTAGCGTTTAGAGTCGTTGTTACCATATATTCATTAGTTAAACGTTTGTAGAATTTATACTTGCCTAGAGGGTTAGATAAAGGATCTCGTCCTCTCGTACCATTACCGAACGGTAGTTAAAGTAAATACTTTGACTAAAAATAAATAATTCATAGATACAAAACAATTCGTTTCAATACTCAAACAAAATATAAACTTGTCGGTGTCTGTATTTGTCTAGGTTCTAATATTTAAAAAAAAAATACAACCTAGATAAATAAAGAAATGTGAGCAACGTGGTGCAAAATGTGTGCGTGTGCCTACGTTCATAATATAAATCAAAATAAGAAAACAAAACATGCCACGTCATTAGAACCTAATCTGATAAAAAATTGCATAATCATGACAACGTAGAAACACTTAAGTCAATAAATAAAATTATCATCAACATAGCGTTGTTTATCTTTTGTTTATGTGAATTCTAAAAAGAATTAATGAACATGCGTTATATAACAATGATAGTAGCAAAACCACGGCTCTAGGGATCATCAATTCATTCATACTAATTTCAAAGAGCCTAATTACCTTGATACAATTACATAAAATTTTATTTACAGTATCAACTGAATATTCCTAGAAACATGTTTGAATGTGCGAGTGTGTACGAAGTAATTTCGACAGTTGTACAAACATTTTTGTTATAGAATTCTGTAGACCTTTTGACTCTCATAAAACGCCTAAAATTTTAATATAGTCTAATTTAAGACAAAAAAAGAAAGGCTCTAGTTTAGACTGTGTGTGTTTACGTGTGATCACAGATATTTATTTTTTACACCGTTTCAATTGAAAGACGAAAACTGAAAGAAAAAGAATTGAATTGATAATTTCTGCCTGGTGCAAAAAGAATAAGTTCTGCATAATAGTGTTGTAGTTTAATGGTGAGTTTCCATGCTTGCCAAGGCTCGACAAGCATCCACAAACCCCAAGCGTCCACAAATCTCGCTTGGCATTTGGAAATCGTCTACACGCTTGTGAATGCGTCAGTGTGCTACGTACATCCAAGCTTGGCGGACACATAACTTGTATCGGCTATTACGTATCGTTTAACCTACTTTTATTTCAAATACAAGCAAAGTGAAACAAAAACGTTTCTCACTTTTGACACATTACAAAAATATAATAAGTAATAAAATAATAAAGTTATAATATTAGGCTAAAAACATTTTTAAAACTTTATTATTTGCCAGACGACACCTTAACGTAACTTTCGTCATCTAGCCAACTCTACAACAGACAGACGGACAGATATCGGAGGCTCAGTCCCGTTTTCACCCTCTGGGTACCGAATCCTCTCTATTAACGCGTATGCCTCATACTTATTCCTTGATGGGTACCCATTTATGTTTTTATCTTATTTTTAAATCCTCTCTTCATTCGACCAGCCACTTATTTGAAAACAGAACTAGACGTGCGTTCGTCGCGAGATCACAGCGGCTACTCAGCGCGCGCCAACATGTGAACACGTCGCACGTGCTTGCTGCAAGCGCCCTTTGATCTGTGTCCAAAATCAGACAATATACAAGCGTCACACAAGCTCACCCAAGCCAAGTCAAACGCCCTCTTTACTCGCTTGTGCTTGAGGATGCTTGCCGTACCTTGGCAAGCATGGAAACGCGGCTTAAGGTTAGGAAACCCCAATCCACTAACAAGGGAGAATGCGAGCCCGTGACTCGCCACAATACCATGATCCATATGTATATACATGTGTGTGTATGTATTTTCACTGAATGAGCGAGTCGCCCTCTAAAAAATCTTTGTCTGATATCTTAATTATTTAAGGGCTCAATTGTGCGTAATTTTCCTAAAACTGAATAGTGAAACTGTTTCCACAGATGATGTTCACAATGCGCTCACACCATATGCTGACAGATGTTGTACTGGAGGTGGGCAACGAACTATTCCATGTGCATAAAGTTGTACTAGCTGCAGGGAGCCCCTATTTTAAAGTAAGTACTCTCATGTAATAGGCACTAATTTTATTTGAGAATAATAAATATACAAATAATTAATCACCGCTCCGGTTCTTCCTTCCTGTGCCGAGCGGTCAAAACCTGGAACTCACTACCTGCGTACGTGTTTCCCTCCCACTATGAACCCGGGTCCTTCAAACGGACCGTGAAAAAGCATCTCACTAGGTCGACATGCTGTATTGTCCCTATTAGCATTGAGGATGGTGACCACCACTCCTGGATTCTGCTCGTGCTTTCCATCAGGCAGAGCAGAGTCATTTTGGCAGCTAAAACATAAAACAACAAAAAAATCTAATGTAACAAAAAGTACATTATCATATCAAAGACAAGAAAATATTTATACAAATGTTAAAAATAGAAAAAAATCCGGCCAAGTGCGTTCCGAGGGTCCGTACAAACCTGTAGGTATATTATATGATTTAACTAAAAATTTATGCTTTTAAAACGTATTTTTCTTTTATCTGTGCCATATGACGTACGTACCAAATTTCAAGATTCTGAGTTCACGGGAAATACCCTGTAGGTTTTGATTCCCTTGCAAGTGTCGAAAATTTTAATCATACGGCTGTATCTTTTTATTGCGTTGCCTTAGAAGTTTTTTTACAGCTCCAATGGACAGTAGACCTGAGTATTTGATATGAATTTCGGCTTGATACCGCCACGCGTTCCTGATAAAAAGGGTCTTTACAGACAGACAGACGCACAACAAAGTGATCTTATAATGGTACCGTTTTTTCTAAATTATGATATGTCTAAATATTCGTTATGAATAAATAGTTTACTTGTTTTGCTGTATTATACAATTATTACAATATACCACCGTCGCAAATTAATTGTATTGTATACAATCTTACTAAATCAAAATTAATTGTATTGTATATTTATTTGTGTATTTGTGTATATTTGTGTACCTATACAATACAATTAATTTTGATTTAGTAAGAAATACTGCACAGAAATGGAAGTTGAACATTCTAGTTACGTATTATTTGTCATCTTCGATTGTTCCTACACTTTATCCTATTTGTGATTTCCGAAAGAAGTCAACTATAGTTTTATTACACTAACTATTCCATAATTATATTGAATAACGATTTTAAACATGTGCCAAGTTCAATAAACCACATAGGTATATAATATATAAGTACGTCAGAAACTCGATTATATTATTACAACGCGTTGATTAAAACTTGCAAATCATCCTCAACAAATACGACGCGACTTGTACACATGATGTACCTACGCAGTACATTTTTAGACACAGATAAATATTGACAATATTAATTTACTGAAGTGTGCTACCATTATTAACTACATTTTATTCAATTACTGCCATAGTGTGGGTCACCATGGCGCATTGTCGTCATTTGCAATGAGGATGGACCACTCGTGGATTCTGCTCTTGCTTTCCATCAGGCCGAGTAGTCATTTTGGCAGTTTATACGCAAAATAAAAATTGCATTATTTTTTGTGTGGAAACCCTTATTTAATTTTTTTTTTTGACGAGGGGGAAAATCCCTTCGGATCTTGATTGATTTGAAACATTATTTCTGTAACACAGAAAGTCCATTTATCGAGGAAGGCTATAAACTTTATATCATCACGTTAAGATAAATAGGAGCGAAGCAGTAATGAATAATGTTACAAAAACGGGGTAAATTATTACGCTACAGGCAATAGGAAACGAAAACGAGGTTGTGTGGGTCAGCTAATGCTCGTACATAAACCCTGTCAGTCCTGTTCGTTAAAGTGCAAGGGTTCGCTTTTATAACACTACGCACTAACTACATAAAGTTTTTAAATATTGTAGGTTATACGTCATATGACTGATAAAATCGTTTGAGGAGAACATTGCAAGTGTCACGCCATATCGGTTGAAACAGCTATCAAGCAATCGTGCCCGTGTATGTTTAAGAGCTTGATATACATTTTTATCGTGCTGTGCTTATTTTATATTGATATTCAAGAATATGTTTACATGATTTGATAGATTAATATATACAATTGATTTGACTTCTAAGGAAGTTGATATAAGCTTACATGTCTATAATTTGTAAGTAAAGTTTAAATTTAGGTAATTAAGGAATTACTTAGATAAAGTTGTAATTTCGAGTCGAGTTCGTGAAAAGATAAAGTAACCTCTTATAGGGTCGCTTATTCGCTTCGTTGCTTGTGCATCTCTCAAGGTCTTTTCATTTAACATCAAAATGTAAAAATTATATCTAAAAGGTTTTAGTAAAATTATGATTTTAAAGCAAAAAGGTTTAAAACGTATGGTCTATTTGGATATTTCGCACATGTGAATCAAGGCCTAGATCATTGACCTAGTATTATGTTTGACGAGATCTCACTAGTAGTCACAAATACAGCACAAAAAGCGAAAGTTGTTATGTCACATGAAAACTATATTTTCTGTGATTACAAACATATTGTATTTACAGTTAAGTATATTGATGTACTAGCTTTTCCCGCGACTTCGCCCTCGTGTATGTCGGTAAACAAGTAGCATATATTATGTGTTATTCTGCTCTAAAAGGTATATCACTGTAAAATTTCATCCTTTCAGTTATTGTAATCGTATTAGAAAAAAAAACATCCAAACTTTCACATTTTTTTTATGGAATAGTGGGCAAACAAGCAGACGTATTGCCTGATGGTAAGCGATTACCGCCGCCCATGGACACTCGCAACACCAGAGGTGTTACAAGTGCGTTACCGGCCTTTGGGGGATGAGGAAGGGGAAGGGGTTGGGGTAGGGCCTCCGGTTTCCTCCCTCACACGGTGAAACTAAGCGCAGGCGCTGTTTATCACTCCGGTCGAGCCGGCCCATGCATGCCGAAGCGTAGCTCCCCCACGGTAAGCAAAAACATTTATGATATTAGAAGAATTAGGAAATCATAACAAAGATATATTATAAAACGGTAAAGTTAATTCGTCATTAGTATCTGAAAATGTATAATTATGGAAGGCAACTATAGAGTGAAACGTGATCCTTGTCAGTTGGTACTTCACTTATTCACACACGGGAAGTCGTGATAAAAATTACTTTTTAAAACTGTGGTAAATGACAATGAACTTAATGATATGGTTTTGTTTTACAGATAACAGTGAGCTCATGATTTTTTTATCGTACATTATCATCATTAGCATTACCAGTCTATAACCGCTGTTGACCCCATTATTTCTTTTATTTATTGATTTACTTATTAATTTTACAGTTTTCTTATTATTTTGTAGAACAATTTCGATAACAATAAATAGCTCAGACAAGCTAGACTTGCTTTTCATTTTAGTAAATTTTACATGCATAAATGTGCTAAACTTTACTGCTTCTTATCACAATACAAAAGTCAGTTCATCATAATAATACGGGATTAAGAACTTACAGGTATTAGTTTAATAACTCAATGCGTTATTACTAAATAATAGAAGAAAACTGACTTTCTCAGGAAAGGCCTATGTCCTGCCATGTCGATGATGATGATGAATTATAAGCGTAATTTGTCATGTATGTTTGAGTACGTGAATTTCTGCCTAACCTCGAAGCTTGGGTAGGAAGTAAGGGAGGTCGCGTCACCTACCGACTGACGCAGATACTTACCTTGCATGGTTGCTTCGGTGAGTGTCTGAACTCGCTAAAGGACTGCCCTGCATAGGTGTCTGAACGCGAAGCTCTGATCGACCAAGTTGGACGTAACCTGTCTCCATCCACAATCATTGATAGCGGATGGAGATAGGAACCGTCGACGGAACCGCAGGCCGCCCGAGAATGGGGACCTTTTGTGGCTGATTGATTACTGCGGTCCGACTTAATTGCATATTTGTGCAATCGGCCAACCACGCTGGGAATGCTGGTATGGGGTAGGAGGAAATAATTTCCTCCGGGACAGGGCCTAATAAACCACGCCGTCGATTTGGAGGACTTGAAATAACATGGTCCGGGTCCTCCCAGAGTAGGGCGCAAGAGGCCGGTCGTCGCGGTGTTTTACTGGATACACCGCATACTCCTGTGTTAAATCCCGCTTTGCTAAGGAGAGAAGTAGACTTATTATATTTCCAATTCCTCCAGTTTTTCTTTGGATTAATTTCGTTACGGGTTCCAAGACAGTTTAATTTTTCCTGGAACTTCCCGAGTGTCATAACTCGGTGTGGTCGTGGGTCACTGTGGTACATCTTGGTGTACAGGAGTCACAGTGGTGGGCGTGTGGGCGGGATTAGTCCCATGTAAAAAAAATAATTCTGTGGCCCCGAGGAGCTGGAGACCCGAAGGAATTTTCACCCCATCAACAAAAAAAATATAAAGGGTACGTGAACTGTTAACGTAATACTAACGTAAGTACGAGTATTATTCCTAAACGGTACCGGGAATAACCTAACAGTTCGGCGTCGTAAAGACAACTGATTGCGTTCAATGATTAATTGTTGTTTCATTATCATCTAATGTTGTTTACTTGATTACATTGCAGTATTTTACAGTATGTTCAAGTGATAGGTATTTATCGTTTTGTTCTAGTGAAATGTCTTGTTGATCGCAGTGATGTACACAACGATGATACTTAAAGCAAACCTGATAAATTCTGCAACAACATTGTACCTTTAAATTTGCAATTGAAATATGTTTATTGAATCATACTTATGTGATTGTTTTTCTAAACGAAGAATATAAACTTGAGAAAAATACTAACAAATTCCAAAGATATCCGTTTTCTCCTTTCGTCATTCTTGATTTCAGCGTGTGACCGATAGCTAAACAAGAGATTAAAGAGATGGTGAACGATAAAATTAATGTCGAAGTGCTTTTTGGCCTAGAACCCTGATGAGACATTACATTAATTTGTTATGCAGTCAGTACATTCACTACAGTAATAATTATCTATTGTTTTAGGCTATGTTCACAAGCGGCCTAAAAGAATGTGAAATGTCACGAGTGCGTCTACAAGGCGTTTGTCCTTCGGCAATTGCGTGGCTCGTATACTTCCTGTATACTGGCAAGATTAGAGTCACCGAAATAACTGTCTGTCAGCTTTTACCTGCCGCTACCATGTTCCAAGTAAGTATTGACATTCACGTTTACTAACACGTACGAAGTTGTCCGTGATGTATTAAAAATACGGAGTGCCATCACTCTAGCTCATCCTGAAGGTGTCGTAATAGGCGATTAGAGGAGCAAATTACGCTGGACAACTGCACTTCAAAGAGAAGAAAACCTTTAAACAAACCATATACCTTCATGATTACCATCAGGCAGAGTAGAGTCATTTTGGCGGACTAAAAAAAATACAAATCCATCTGGCCAGTGTGATATTGTAGACCAAAACCTCCCTTCTAATCCTCTTTTGTTCGTGGGAGAGCCACGCTTCGGCATGAATGGGCCGGCTCGACCGGAGTGATACCACGACCTCACAGAAAACCGGTGTGAAATAGTGCTTGCGCTGTGTTTTACCGAGTGAGTGAGGATACCGGAGGCCCATACCCCAACTCCTCCCTCCATCCTCCTTCCCTTCCCTCAAAGTTCGGCAACGCACTTGTGACGCCTCTGGTGTTGCGGGTGTTCATGGGCGGCGGTAATCGCTTACCATCAGGCGATACGTCTGCTCGTTTGCCCACTATTCAATAAAAAAAAGAGGCCTAAGTCCAGTAGTGGACTTTAAGAGCTTGATGATGATGATTCGTACGACTAACCTCTAACGTTTGTTTTGTATTCATAAATACAATAATTTACAGACTTATTCACCTTACTATGTAGACAAGAGCTGGGGTTTTAATTTATTATAAGAAAAAAATACTTTTTATTGTACATAAATATCTTAAATCCGAGACAATGTGACTCTCAATTAACCTTCGTCACTGCGGGCAATTATCGACCACAGTTTTGGCCTAGTGGTTAAGCGGTCGCCATGCCGCTTTCTATTGCGACTAATGTCGTGAGTTCAAATCCTATACGGGACAACACTATGTGTGATACACAAATTGTCCTGAGTCTGGATGTTCTTTGTGTCCGTTATATGCATTTTCTAAAGTCTCCCGCGACAAAGGCTGTAAATTCCTAATGTGCGAATTGTCTTTTTTTTTTTTAAACTTTTTTTTTCTTAAATTTATGCCAAGCTTAGTTCCTTAACACGAAATATCTTGATTTTAGAGTAAATAATACTGAAATGTAAACAATCGATTTCTATTAGTCTACCCGTTTCTATGTAGTCTTGGTTTCAGATAGCAAACAATTTCGTTTTTACGTGTTATTAGGGGTGCAAACAATTATAAGTAAAATAAATTGTGTAAAATAAAACATATCTGACTGCACGGTTGGCCGAGTGGTGTCAGCGATCGCCATGCCGCTTGCTACTGCGCCAAGTGTCGTGGGTTCAAATACCACGCGGTACCTACAACACTTTGTGTGATCCACGAATTGTTGTCCCGAGTCTGGATGTTCTTTGTTCCGTTGTGTCCGTTTCATGTATGTTTGTAAAGTCCCCCACGACACAGGATGTTTATTCCTAATGTGGGAGTTGTCTTTTAAAAAAAAACAAAATATGTTGAGTTGACTCTTGTAATTTAATCTTAAACTAATGTTTTTATGTTAAACTATAATTTACTATTGCAGAATGTACTATTACAGTAGGTATCATTTCTTTCACATATCAACAGTACCTCTTGCTTAAGTAAATAAAGTGACTCAATATCACTGAAAATATTCTTATGCATGTTGTAATTGTTGCAAGTAACTATGACTTAGCAGTTTACATTTATACTCTTTAAACAAATAACATTGGAGTGTCTGTTTGTAATATTAATATAGCCGCTTTTTACTAAATACATTTGTATGTATGTGTATATTGTGTATACACAGTACATACAAATGTACGTATCCCTTTGTTTCGACTAATCTCTAGAACGGCTGGACCGATTTTGATGGGGCTTTCACTGGCAGATAGCTAATGTAATAAGGAGTAACTTAGGCTACTTTTTTTATACTAGCTTTGCCGTAGCTTTTAAAGGTACAACAATAACCGCGAGTAACACCGCCGGACTCAGTTAGTAGAAAATAAAGAATGTCTTTGAAGGTCACATTGTCAATGAACTATTTTTTTTTAAATGACTACAATTGAGAAATTTTATATACCTGTATATTTTTTCTTCAAATAAAATATGTGATATTTTCACGTTGAAAGATGTTCTTGTTTATTATCGTTGTTATAAACCAAGTTCATCCAAAGGTTCCTGAGAATACAGCTCAAAAAAGATGCAGCCCTCCTTTACATTATTTACTACTTACATTACAGATATTGACTGCCTCGGTGGCGCAGTGATAGCGTACGCGACTGCTGTACCTACATGAGGTCTCGGGTTCGATTCCCGGGTCGGACCAAATGTTTTTATGATCTGCAAATATTTGTTTCGAATTTTGGGTGTTTTCGGTGTATAATATATATGTATTTACAAAAAAAAGTATTTAAGTATTTATATCAGTTGTCTAGTACCCATAACACAAGCTCTGCTTAGCTTGGGACTAGATGGCGTTGTGTGTTAGATGTCCGGAATTTATTTATTATTGTACTTTTTATTATTTTATAATGTTTGTATTATTCTGGTGTACAAATCAATTTATATTTACCTATTTCTTTTCTACACGCCATCTAGTCCCAAACTAAGCAGAGTTTGTATCATAGGTACTAGGTAACTGATATAAATTCACATATACTTTTTTTGTTGTAAATACATACTATTATAAATAGAAAACACCCAAACTCCGAAACAAATATTTGCAGATCATACAAACATTTGGTGCGACCCGGGAATCGAACCCGAGACCTCATGTAGGTACAGCAGTCGCGTACGCTACCACTGCACCAACGAGGCAGTCAAAAGTATACTATGAGAAATATTTTCTTTACTATTCTGAATGTTATCTCCTATCCGCGATAGTTGTGTTGTGAGATTCATTTAGATGCCGATAACCTTTCTGTTAAATTTGTAAATAAACAATTTTACGCGGCTTAAAGCTTTGGTCTGGTGATCATGACGCACAACGCTGCGGTATGCGGTATGCGTTGCCGGACACTCAATCATATGAAAAACGTCGAGAATGTTCTCTTGTTCCATCGCAGTATGCGTCAGCGGCGAGGGGCAAGCGCGGTGAAGTGGGGAGGTGTACTGCCGCACAGCGCGGCGTCATTCTCGGTTCAACACTGCGGTGTGCGGTGTGCGTTACTGAGTCAATATAGAAAAATTGCACATGTTCACGTCTACCTTGGTAGCTGCGTATGCTGCATAATCAACTGACCACCTCTCCGCAGGGACGCTAAATGCTGCGTCGTGACGCTGCGTTGCGGCGCATACCGCAGCGTTGTGCGTCATGATCACCAGACCAAAGCTTAAGCTAGAACTTACTTAGAAACATTAGCAATCTACACTTATTTTAGCATTGTTCCGACAGATATCGAACGTGATAGACGCATGCTGCGCGTTTCTAGAACGGCAGTTGGACCCGTCCAATGCCATCGGCATAGCCAACTTCGCGGAACAGCATTGTTGCATGGATCTCAAGAAGAAAGCCAACCAGTTCATTGAGAGACATTTTACTCAGGTAACATCACCGTTTGAGACATGACAAATATTCAAATAGTAGCTTGTAACCTAAGTTCAGTAAAACCAGTTTTTTCAAGATCAATAAAATTTTCTTTAAAAATATTACACGTCCAATATACAAATCGAAATGGGATAGTAAAATGGTAATTTCTTACTTCATATAGTCTCGAAAGCTTGCTTCATTTTTGTACAATCATTGATACTATGAATGATTCACACGGTTTAAAAATTACTTGCTCAAATATAAAATTTAAACATAAAATTTCCCACCCGACTATAATGAGTCTTTAAGTGAGAAAAATACAGTCACGATGACGGTGCAATGTTGCCGGTGCCCGGCATGGAAACGTGAATAAATAATATAAACATATATAATACTAGCTGACCGACGCAACCTCGTTTGCGTCTTTTATTGCCCGTAGCGAAAAATTTTCCCCCGTATAGGGTTGATTTTTTACACCTTGTGTCCGAAAAACCCCAATATCTTACGGAACCCTATTTTTTTCCAAAATAAAATATAGCCTATAGATTTACCATAGCAGCGCCATCTATTGATTACTTACTCAACCCAGTCGAAAGGTATCGACATCTGTTAGAATCATTTGGAGTTAACAGATAATTGTGACTGTCAAATAATAACAGACAAATAATTATCAATAAATTAAAATTGCGACTATAATTTGAGATTTAAACTATCCTATCTCTCAAGTTGGATCGAACTGCACATGGTGTGCGAATTTTATTATAATCGGTTAAGTGGTTTAGGAGTCCATTGATGACAAACATTGTGACACGAGATTTATATATATTAAGATTATTATTAAGGTTGTTCATCTTGTAGGCACTAGACATGTCGAGTCACCTCCGCGATGTACATAATATACACATGAACCGTGTAATAACAAGGGTCGTAATCAGCTAACGCCAATAGGTGTAGGTTAATAGTATTTAATCTACTTTTTAAATGTAGCTGCGAATTCATGCACAATCTCTCTTTGTATTATCTAGCTGTGTTGGTCCGATGGTTACGAAAAACACCTTTAACTGTCTGACATGACGGTGCACAGACATCGCATATTTACTTACGTACCTGAACCAGAACGGTCTTGTCACTAGAGTATTGTATTCCTTGTGCTCGGTTGTCCAGGAACCAGGCAAATCCTTCATAATCCGCTCTAGTGTATTTTTGCGCCATTAAAATGAGGTAAGCTTTCGGGTCTCACGACGGAGTGTCGATTATTTATCACCCTGATGTAATGTGTGTGTGTGTGCCTGTGCCCTGTGAACATTGTAATTATTTAAAGTCCTTGCCATCTCGCACAGTAGTTTCTTGCAGAACTCGTCGAATGTTCCTAAATTACTCATAGGTAGGTAGGCAAAAACATGCTGCCAATGATGAGCATGCGCTTAATATTTAGTTACGTTATATTCAAAGCATGATAAAAATGGAAGTACATAGTTACGATCTTTATATAAATAAATAAATAATAAATAAATATTCCGGACATCTAACACACAACGCCATCTAGTCCCAAGCTAAGCAGAGCTTGTGTTATGGGTACTAGACAACTGATATGAATACATATATACTTTTTTTTTTGTAAATACATACATATTATACATAGAAAACACCCAAACTCCGAAACAAATATTTGCAGATCATACAAACATTTGGTCCGACCCGGGAATCGAACCCGAGACCTCAAGCTTAGCAGTCGCATACGCTACCACTACGCCACCGAGGCAGTCAATATATATGGACGTGGTCTAAATGCTGATCTTTTACAGGTGTGCCAAGAGGAGGAGTTCTTGCAGTTGACGCCGCAGGAATTGATTTGTCTGATTAGAAAAGACGAACTTAACGTAAGAGAAGAGAGAGAGGTCTACCAAGCAGTATTGAATTGGGTAAGTCATTGCTCATTTATAAGCATCACGAATACAACTTTCAGGTCTTAATTACCTACGTTAATTAGCATACGCTTTTGGCAGTTTATTTACAAATCATTGTTGTATTATCTTGTTTTTATGAATTATCGTTTTGAATTTTACTTAGAAAATCTTAAAATTCAGCAACTATGTGTTGTGTGTGTGTTAACAGAATAAAAAAATAAAAAAGGTATATCCTTTTAAATAATCATTTTTTTTGTCTCGATATCAAACGAGACAATATCGAAAACGAACCACCCACCAAAATAAAGTACCTGATGGGTTGCTTACTTTATCCGACTGTACACGTTTCTTCAGTGCCAACTGCCGAAACTTAAATGCTCAGTCATAAACAATCACCATAGCCGAAATCGGCATGGGGTATATGTATGTATAAATAATAAATAAATAATAATAATAAATATTTCGGACATCTAACACAACGCCATCTAGTCCCAAGTTAAGCATATTATACTCAGCTTGTGTTATGGGTACTAGACAACTTTTTTTTGTAAATACATACATATTATACATAGAAAACACCCAATCTCCGAAACAAATATTTGTAGGTCACACAAACACTTGGTACGACCCTGGACTTGAACCTGAGACCTCAAGCACAGCAGTCGCTCACTACCAATGCGCCACCGAAGCAGTCAATATATAATAATCACATCTACACATAATAAGCATAGAGAAAGAAGAGGCTTACATATAATGTCAAATAGGAACATTTTAAATATATAAAAAGTCAAATATTTAAATTAACGGAAGTCTCAATCAAAAGCACATTCTGTTGTGTACTTGTCAAACTTTTCAAGTAAAGAGTGAGGAACAGGCATCCAGTTAATTTTAATCGCAATCAACGCCATCTATTTTGAGTAGTGGAACCAAAATTAATAACAAACCTTAACATGTAGGAAAAATAAGTACAAACTACCACGTTGGTAGTGATGCGACTCGAGTGAATTTGTTGAACTAGTACTTAAGTTAAAAAAAAATTACTCGAGTTCGTTTGCAATCGAGTAACCGAGTCAACTCGGTACACCGAGTCAAAGCGGTAGTGATACGACTAGAGTCGTTTTTTTCTCGATTGAGTCGAGTTTTTTTAAACTCGTACTCAAGTGAAAAGAAATTTTACTCGAGTTCCTTTGCACCTGAGTTACCCAGACAACTCGGTGCACCGATCTGAAATCTGAGTCCACTCAGATTTGGTAATAGGGATCGATATTCATCGATGGTGATTAAACAAACATTATTAATACGTGAAGCAATAAATTTGTACCCCTTTTTACGAAAATTATGCGAACAGAAGAGAATGAAATTTGGCACTGTTAAAGTTTATATAGAGAAGCAGTGCAGAAGACTAAAAAAAAGAATTATAGAGTTATGGTAAGTTGATTATTTTTATGATGATTCGGAATGAACACTATTGCGTAGGTGAAATTCGATGAAGACCGTCGTCACCCGCGCATGGAGCACATCTTACAAGCCGTACGATGCCAGTATTTGACGCCGAGTTTCCTGAAAGAACAGATGAGCACGTGTACAGTTTTGAAAAAGGTTCCCGCTTGCAGAGAATACCTCGCCAAGATATTTAAGGTAATTTATAAATAATGTTTAAGCTTTACACGTAATATATATATTTTTCTACTAGCTGATTAATGTTAGCAATATTATTTTTTATTGATACTCGACTGCTATTGTTCGCAACGTATTGTTATACGGTTTTAGGGACGATCCATAAGGTTGATAAATGAGTTGCCTCTAAAATTATTTTAAAATTCAAACCAGCTTTATAATGTTAAGATATAAGGTTCTGTCTATAACATCCGCTTTTAATCAATAGAAAGTCGTGTTAGTTACAGCATTTATAAAGCTCAAGAAAGGCTGGATCATTTTTTAATAACTATTAAAATATGATGTTCGTAAATAATAAAAGCATCATTGAAAAACATCAGTCAAAACATCTGCTTGTAGGTATATATTAAAGAAAGTAATGTTTCGATACTTCCTACTCCATTAAGTATATGGCATACAATTTTTTTTATCGTGTGTAATCCCACCGGGGTTTGCGCCGGGTGGTGTGTCGGAATCGGACCGACTAAAGCCACACGGTGCGCCACTCTGCGCCTGAGAAGGGAGGGATCCGGGAACTGCTTTTATTAACATATCCGGACCCTTCTCAGATTATATTAACTTCTTTATAATGAATCATATTTAACTGTTCAATAGGTAATAAAATATTTTTATCTATGATAGAAAAATAAGGCTAACAACCTGATGACGTATCATCAAGGTTAGTATCCAAAGATCAGCAATACTCACACCTTTCGTAGACGCTCACAACATTCGTGACTGTTATTCTTAATACCTCAACCTCATATTAAATATATAGAATACTAGCTGACCCGGCGAACTTCGTACTGCCATTTTTTTAGTAAATATTTTCTAAATTTCCGAAAAGCTGATTATATTATTCATTAACGCTTTAGATTACCACGAGTAGTATAGTCGTGGACTAACAAAAATTACACTATCGGTTTTCTTAACATCAACAACCCATAACGTCCCACTGCTGGGCTCGGATCTCCTCTCAGGAGTGTTAGGGCCATGCGATACCATAATAATAATAGTAATATTTATTCAAACAAAACATATTAATCAGTTTAAACCACCAAATGATTATCCACAGTCCTTTCTAAGTTAGTGTAGTCCCTAGTTAGCAATTGATTTCTAAAATATCAAGGATTACCTATGAATCACGTAAAATGTTACAGTAGTACAGTTCAAACTATTTTTATTAGCAAGTTGTCAATCCAAAGTCCGTGTGATTAACACCGCAATATAGAAAAGATGTTGCAACTTATTTTTTTTGGAACTAAAAAGTGTTGTATCTATACTAATATTATAAAGAAGTAAAGTTTGTGTGTTTGTTAAATTGTAGGGGGTAATCTCGGGATCTACTAAACCGATTTTAAAAATTCTTTCAGTGTTGGATAGTCCATTCATCGAGGAAGGCTATAGGCTATATTTCATCACGGTAATACTAATAGGAGCGGAGCACCAACGAAGAATGTTTCAAAAACGGGGAAAATTTTCACGCTACGGGCAATTGAAGACGCAAACGAGGTTGCGTGGGTCAGCTAGTCATAAATAAAGTCTTCAAATGCTATGATCATTCCTTCCAGAAATACAGTAGATAACTTATAGGTATCAAGTAAAATATAATAATAATGGTGTAATAGCAATTTTGTTACGAACCAACCATTACTTTTACTACCTGCATGAGTTAACATAAATAAATTCATATTTTTGTACAAATAGCAGTCAGTATACAAATATTTGCATTTAACGTACATCGATCCCGCGACCCCAACCGTTAAGTTGTTGTCACCAAAGTTTTTGATTACATAGGATGGAAGTGAAAATACGTAATCAGTAGCGATGATAAAAACTCAGACATGCCTACGTGAACTTTGTTTGCTTATCACAGAGCTGAGTCATAAGTGACTTGCAATTTCATAACTAGGTATAAATTTAAAAGTTTCGTCTGACGAGAATGTAGTCTCGAATCTAGTGACCACATGGTAACACCAAAGGGATGATTCGTTTTAAAAATAATTTTAAATATTTTAGTGTTGGTAACTTTTAATTATGGTGTGGATACTTTTTGTTTGTGTGGTGACGGATTAAGCATACCAATTGTTACCACCCCTTAGCCTATTCATCCCATTTATATTGCAAGAGGAAACTAAGGGAGCAAGCTACAGAGCCAATATCACTGCAAAGAGAAGGATAGCTGGAAATGTCTGGCCAACGTGGTATATTAGGCCAAAACCTCCCCAGTCCTTTCTGAGGAGAGGCTTATGTCCAGAAATGGATTGATAAAGTTGATTTTATGTGTATATAACTTTACTTTAAGAACTTATTTTACTTTTTTTTTTAGGATCTCACATTACATAAAAAGCCGGTAGTGAAGGAACGAAGGCCGAATACTCCCCGTATTATCTACGTCGCGGGGGGCTACTTCAGGCATTCCATAGATTTATTTGAAGCTTTTAATCTTGATGACAACAGTTGGACCACCTTACCAAGATTAACGGTGCCTAGATCCGGATTAGGCGCTGTATTCCTTAAGGTAAATGACCTCGCTAACTGAAAAATACCTTGTTTCGTTTCTCCTAATGTGTTGAGAGTGATAGGTAAATATTTATTCATGAAGGGCTTAAATTACCAAATTATGAAGTGGTTCTTTTTTAATTTTCATATACATTTTTCGTAGACTACCCTACTTTGATTATTTAAGTGAGTTCGAAAATAGTAAATTTGTTTAATGTTTATTTATGCCCTAACGCCATAACAACACTAGATATAAATATTAATTCGATATTGATTCGAATCGATGCTAAAATTTTACTCAATAGTATCGATATTATTGATTAAGATGAAACTGAAAATTAAAACCACCTCTATAACAGTCTTACAAACTTCAATATGTCGCGTTTAATTAAGACAACATTCTTTTATATTACCTTCCTTTTAAAATATTTACAGTATTAAAATTAGAAGAAGGTTCTGTGCAAATAAAAGTTTCCACTTATAATAACAATACATCTTGAGTACCCAACTGTTTCAGAACGAAAACATATTATTTCATAAATTTAACGGCGCTCAAAATAGCTTTTGAATCTCATAAATTATTTATACATTAATAATTATATTATTTTCGAAAATATTGAACTAACAGCATAAGATAAATGTAATTTTTATACATTTGATAGTTTTATTTAAATCTAATTTTATTGTTTTGAATTCAATAAATACTATCTGTTCGTATGAACTACGAGTATTATATCTTTGTGCCTGTAATTGCCAATTGCAATTATTTATTTATTGTATTTTACAGGGTTTATTCTATGCAGTGGGAGGCCGCAACACTTCACCGGGCTCATCATACGACAGTGATTGGGTAGATGTGTACAACCCCGCAACTGAACACTGGCGACCCTGCAGTCCCATGTCCACGCCTAGGCATAGGGTATGTCAACACTGAAAAATATTTGTGATAGTTGCAACTGCACGTATGGTAGTGGATTAAGCGGTCGCCACGCTGCTTAAGACTTCGCCAAGTGTTGTGGATTCAAATCCTTCATGGAACAACAATTTGTGTGATCCACAAATTGTTGTTCTAAGTCTGGGTGTTCTTTGAACCCGTTACATGTGTGTTTTAGAAGTCCCCCGCGACATTGGATTCCTAATGAGGTTATTGTATTTTATAAGAGAAGTGTGTTTGTTACACTTTAAGGTCTCATAGGATTCAACTGACTATCATAGCATTTTGTCTCCGCTTTATCCAGAATAAATAAAATTTAAATATATATATATATATGAAGTTTGTTATTTCCAATTAACAGTTTTTCACCTAATACATATGAAAGTATATACAGTAATTACATTAGAAAAAAAAACAATTTTGTACTTCTACAACAACAACAACCGAGTAATACCCGGGCCACAGTTTGGTAAGTTAGTAAATATATATATATTAGGTCTTTACCTATGAAATTGCCGTTTTGTATGCAATAAGTGAAAGTACTTATTTTTTCAAACTTTTTTTTTTCTGTTATTCGAAGTAATCACCCATGCAATCGACGCATCTTTGCCAACGCATTGGCAGTTTATTGATGCCCTTCTTGTAAAAATCAGCTGGACGGGAGGCAACAGACTCTTCAAAGGCATTTTGTACTGCCTCTCGGGAATTGAATTTTTACCCACTAAAAAGTTGTCTAAATTTTGGAAAAAGTAATAGTCGGTAGGTGCAAGGTCTGGTGAGTATGGCGGATGAGGGAGAGCTGAGAGTGACCATCACCTTTTTAGGGGTCATTTTTGGTTTAGGGCATTGCTTTGGTGCTGAACCAGGGTCTAACCAACTTGCTGAGCGCTTTCGATTGTCGAACAGAATACATTTTTTGTCGCACGTAACTATTCGTTTCAAAATTTCTTCATTTCTTTGCCTGTTGAGCAGCGAAACAGCGAGGCAGGTCTCGACGCGTACGTTGCGCTGGCGATCGTTAAGGTCGTGGGGCACCCATCTATCAAGCTTTTTTACCTTGCCAATTTGTCGCAAATGGATCAATATTATTTTGATGCTTACATTAAAAGCTGCTGCTAGCTCAGCTGTAGATTGAGTTTCGTCAGCTTTAACAATCGCCTTTAATTCATTATTGTTAACAAAAGTCTCCGGACGACCACGAGCTTCATTTTTCAAGTCAAAATTTCCAGAACGGAACCGGGAAAACCAATAAAGGGTTGTGCGTTCGTTTGTACAGTTCTCTCCGTAAACGTTTTTGATGTTACGTGCCGTTTGTGTCGCGTTGGTGCCACGACGGAACTCATATTCCATAATTACACGAATTTTTAAAGTATCCATTTTGACGAAAAATGTTCAAATGTAATGAAAATACAACGCTAATCAAAAAACAAAAGACTGAGTTTGTAAATAGAATGTCATGGTTTTAAAACAAAATTAATTTGAATTTAGAATACAGAGCCATTACAAACTTTTTTTTTATTTGAAATGACCAGTACTGAAGAAACGCAATTTCATAGGTATAGACCTATTATATATATATAGACTAGACATAGAACCTCGTCCTTTTTTGAAGTCGGTTAAAAAGAGATTTCATGGAAGTTTTTTATCCACAGTTAGGGGTTGCAGTGATGGATGGTTTACTGTACGCAGTCGGAGGTTCAGCAGGGTCGGAATATCATAAAACAGTAGAATGGTAAGTGTTGCCTGAAAAAGAAAATTAATTGCCGAATCTTAACGGATAATAAGTGTCCGCGTAAAAAATATATTGTCCCCATTTAAATAAATCACTACTAACGCCAAGCCAAAAGCATTGAGTACGGCTATATACCTTTTACATAGAATTTTATGTTTTTAATTGATTGGGGAATGCTCCCTATCAACTTCCTCGCGATTATTAGGTTCAATATTTTTTATTATTATTAGCATTTACATGTCATACAATTTATGCCTCAACAAATGTTTAGTTGAAGTAATCCGTCAGAGAACCAAAGTTGACATAGCTCTGAAAGTTGGTAGGATGAAGAAGCAGTGGGCTGGTCTCATATGTCGCGGAACAGACCACCGCTGGAGTAAGCGTGGTTTAGAATGGAAATCGCGTCTTGGCAAACGTAGTGTAGGACGCCCTCTGGCCAGATGGCGGGACGACTTACGTAGGAGGGCTGGCAGCGACTGGATGCAAAAAGCAACAGACCGGGCTCTGTGGTGTTCCTTGGGAGAGGTTTATGTCCAGCTGTGGACTGCAACGGGCTGATGATGATTATGATGAAATGTTTAGTTTCAAAGCTCATGGTCGGTATTTAATTGTAGTTACGATACCGAGCGTGACACGTGGACGTCGGTAGCGTCGATGGGGTGCGCCCGGCTGGGCGTGGGCGTGGCCGTCGTCAACCGACTGCTGTACGCCGTGGGAGGGTTCGACGGCGCCAAGCGGATAGCCTCGGTCGAGTGCTACCATCCCGAGAACAACTGCTGGAACGAAGTCGCGCCTATGAACATTGCAAGGAGTGGGGCAGGTACGCAGACTATATTAATTAATACGTAATTGTAATAAGTGAATCCTATGTATGTTAATAACAGTCAAATAAAAATGTTTGAACGCTGTAGAAACTTTTGACATGTAATTAAGTCATTATCTTAAACATTAAGTCAAGTGATAAAAATATGTTTACTGCTAAAGAATCAATTGCTGTTCCATTGCACGGTTGTCCTAGTGGCTTAAGTGGTCGCTACGTCGCTTCCTACTGCGGCATGTTATAGGTTCAAATCCAACAATCACGAGCAACACTTTGTGTGATCCACAAATTGTTGTTCTGAGTCTGGGTGTTCTTTTTGTCCGTTTCATGTATGTTTGTAAAGTCTCCCGCGAAACGGAATGTATATTCCTAATGCGGGATATGTCTTTTAAAAAGAATTATTGACAGTCCATAACGGTCCACTGCTGAGAGTTTTGTTTCAATTTTTCCTCTACAGTGATGATGTATTATATATTTTCTAGATATTGATACGATTTGTTTGTACAATGTCAATAGTAATGTGTGTGTATGCGTTATGCGCAGGCGTGGCGGCGATGAACCAGTACATCTACGTGGTGGGCGGCTACGACGGCTCGCAGCAGCTGGCGTCGGTGGAGCGCTACGACACGGAGCGCGACGCCTGGGAGCTCGTGGCGCCCGTGCGCACCGCCCGCTCCGCGCTCTCGCTCACCGTGCTCGACAACAAGCTCTACGCGCTCGGTGAGACCGCCATACCGCCATACCGCCATACCTCCATACCTCCATAATGCCATACCGTCATACCGCCTTACCGTCATACTGCCATACCGTCATACCTCCATACCGTCATACCGTCATACCATCATACCGCCATACCGTCATACCATCATACCGTCATACCGCCATACCGTCATACCATCATACCGCCATACCGCCATACCGTCATACCATCATACCGTCATACCATCATACCGCCATACCGCCATACCGTCATACCATCATACCGCCATACCGCCATACCGTCATACCATCATACCGTCATACCGCCATACCGTCATACCATCATACCGCCATACCGTCATACCGCCATACCGTCATACCATCATACCGTCATACCGCCATACCGTCATACCATCATACCGCCATACCGCCATACCGTCATACCATCATACCGCCATACCGCCATACCGTCATACCATCATACCGTCATACCGTCATACCATCATACCGCCATACCGCCATACCGTCATACCATCATACCGCCATACCGCCATACCGTCATACCGCCATACCGTCATACTGCCATACCGCCATACCACCTTGAGACTCTTTCACGGCATATGCACTATAAAGCACGACCGGACCGGCAGGCAACCATGGTGTGGGTGTGGGTCACCATGCTGCATTCTTCTGGTCTTGTATTCTGCCTATGCTTTAAATCGAGCAATGTCGACTCATTTTGACAGGGTCATACATAAAAAAAGCTTTAAAAAAGGAGGAGGTTCTCAATTCGACTGTTTTTTTTTGTTTGTTACCTTAGAACTTTCGACTGCGTGAACCGATTTTGATGATTCTTTTTATTAGAAGGCTTCCAGTGTGGTCCCTTTTCAATTTAGTCCAGTTCAAAACCCGAAACCCAACCCGTCAAATCCGAACCAATAACTGTACAATTTCATTGTGCAAGTATTATTTACACATATTTCGAGACAGTGAAAGACACTATAGAACTACCTGTTATAGTCTCAGCAATATATGTAATAGGTTATTTACTAGCTTTTTTTAATAATATCTGTTATCGAGGTCATTCTTTAAACTCATCATCAGGTCCCTATCCTTTTCCCAACTTTATTTGGGATCAGTGCAATGAGTTTTCTTCCTCCATTCTCCTCTATCACTCGTCAGTTCACTGCTTACTCCCTTTCTGGCCATATCCTCTTTTACGCAGTCCATCCATTTTTTCTTTGATCGTCCTCTTCTGTTATATGCGTCGACTTTCATACCTAAACTTTCTTAACTAAGTACAATTAGCTCATCTCTACGCATGACATGTTCATACCAGGTTAGCTTGTAGCTTCTCAACATTTCAAGCTTCCTCTGATGTAATAATTCTTCACCTTATCCATTCTAGTCACACCTTACATGCATTTCAGCTATATGCAGGCGTCTCTCATCCGTTTTCATTAAACTGATTTAACTTTTTATTTGTCAACTGATTGAAACCAAACACTAAATGTAAAATGGAAATTAATACAACACTTAGCATTTAGTGTAATAAAGTTTTAACTTCTGTAATTTGTTTTAACACCATGAAATAGTACCTACTCTCCGTATTATGCGTCATACGGCTGTGTAAACTAAAAAAATATTTTGCAATCTACAATTTATGCGGTGTTTTTACAAACATATTGCATATGGCGAAATTTAATGCCACAGGATTTTTTGTCCAGTCAAACCTTTTCATGTTGCAAAACAATGTGTAGTAGGTGCATATTTAAAAGTGATACTAACGACTTAATTAAAATATATTGTTACTTCTTAGGATTTGATGGATTTTGGGAAATATTGACGTGAAAAGAGACTTTATTAAAAACACTCTTGAAATCACCATAACACTTAGAATAAGAGTCCTTAATTGTCGCCGAGGTCAATAGGTTAATCATTGATATCACTCCAATATTTATCGCATTGTAAAAGTACTGCCTTGTCCTTTTTATACCACATACCGTTATTACTAGTGCATTCTAGTACATACTCGTACATACAAGATCTTTGACCGGTACCAAGAACGCACCCACCGGTGAACGCTGTGTCAATCGTGCAACAATCAATATATATTCGACGCTATGTATATCGATGTAAGGTTCATTATTATGTGCCTCAAGAAATCAACGAGAACTTGCCGATGTTTAGGAGTCTCGATCGTTGTTCTGGAATAATCTCTCTTAAATCTTTCTTCTAACAATATGAATATACATAATATGTCATTACCATAGATAGAGCAATGTGGCGTCCATTGCGTTCAGCGCAAATTGAAAAATGCTAAATTTCAATGCGTTTGTAGTAGTATTATCGCCTGCATAAAAAATATGTTTTTGGTGATTGTTTAGAACTATAGAATCTAATTGAGACACTTTTCAAAAATTTATTTAAAACCTTTCCTTGCCCTCCGTTTTGTTAAGATGTTACGTCGTCCTAACTGGTAAGTATCATTTATAATAAGGACGACGTAACACCAATTTCATTAATAATAAGCGATACTCGGTCGAATACGACAGAGCTTACTGACGTAAGCGTAACTGTCTACGGAGCTACTTACTTGAAGTTTTACTGGCCTTGCCATACTATGACTATTTTATAAATATAAAATAATTTTGAGTAAGTTACTAAGCCGCTCGATATTTGTGTTTTGTAGCCGAAATAACATTTTCATATCATTTTCGACCTTATAATTTGAATGAAACTAATTTTATAAATATTTAATGATGTTTATTGTTTTATTATTTTTTATGAATTTGATAAAATGTGTAATATTTGTATGGGTCAAAGATACCTGAATAAAGAGATTTATTATAACATATTATGTAGTTCGCTGACTAGAGATTTGTCTCCAGGCGGATACGACGGCACGTCCTTCCTGGACATAGTGGAGGTGTACGAGCCCGCGAGCGACACGTGGGCGCTGGGCCCGGCGCTGCAGTCGGCGCGCTCGGGCCACGCCTCGGCCGTGTGCTACCAGCACTGCGCGCCGCTCGCCGACCTGGCCGAGCCCGCGCCGCCCGCGCCGCCCGCCACCATCCGCAAGCTCGGCAAGCGCCCCGCCCCCTCCGCCTCGCACCCCGCGCCCTCGGCCTCCGCCTCCGCCTCCGCGCCGCGCACCGACGACATCCCCACCGCCAACAACATCATCGGCACCTTGTCCAATCCGCGATGTCCCGGGGATTTCTTGTAATCCACCTTGTCAGAGCCGTCTCTAGCCCGTGAAGCGCCCGTGTGCAATCGTTCCTCTAGCGCCCTTCAAAAAGTGCGTAGTTTCATTAAATCTGCTGCAGCCATCGTTATAGATAAAGACGCCTCTGCATCTTGTGATGCGAATGCCGGTCGAGCATCTGAAGAGTTTTAACCTACGATGAAGACGACCCGTCGAGCGCTGACAGCTTCTATTAAATCTTCGATAATGACGCGACCGGATCGAGCGCAGATCGAGGAGCAGAGTAATGTTTTGCAACGGTTTTTCTGAACATAAATATAACCGATGTGGACCTCTCTCAGGAGTGCAATACTTTTATTTAAAACTGATATTTAAGTTTTAAAATTTTATATCCATATTTGTTACATCTGTTATTATTATACTACATATAGGGAAACTCGTACGAAAATTCAGTACTTCTTATAAAATTCGATAAAAACGAATTAAAATTAACTATTGCCAAAATTTTATCTATTCTAACTTGTATATTTTCATTTCTGTTTTTTTTTTTATCACTCACTGTCTCACTTGACAAGAACCTCCGGTATTATCATTAATTAGCACCACTTTGTAAATACCTAGAGATTAGAAGCACTTTATGACTGTGGCATATGATAGACCACAACAGTACATTTTAAAGTATTGTAGTACTAAGAACTTATCGCAAAGCCGAGTCAACAACAAAGTGCTACTCATCTCTGTTTAAAAAGGTAAATAACAAAGTAATTCATATGATTTTGACAAGAAGTCGACTGGATGCTATATGCACGGCATATACAATCTAATCTAAAGACAATTCTATTAACGTTTCTCAAAAACTTGACCTAACCACAAATTAAGTATTCAGTACACAGCTGAAAATGAAATCTTACGAGATTTCATTTTGTGTTATGTTGATAAAATATAACTTTATTAAAATAAGTTAGTTTTTAATAGAGAATAAATGCATTGAATAGTAATATTGAGGTACCATAAAAATACAATTAGGCAAATCTTGCATTCCGTTATAGCATATTCTCATAGTGAATTAGTTATTTCATATTTATTTATTAATGTTCATTTTCAAATGCATTCAATGTGCACCTGTAATGTAGTGCAACCTTATATTGCATTTTAACGACAGCGGCTAACTTCGAAACTAACTTCAGTCCACCTATTATAAGTTGGGTTTTCCATGAACTTAGGCGCTGATTGTACCTTTTGGTTTTTAGTTGAATGTTTTTTGATAAAAATTCGTTTCGACTCTTTCAGTTTATGTTACAAAACAAAAAGAATCTTTTTATATTAAAGAAGACGTTGACCGCTTTTAGTCAAAATATTATATTTCTGATTGGGAAATCATTTATATACTATTTCAAAGTAATATTAAATGGAAATTAAAAGGAATGTTCAAGCTACTTATGGAATTTAGTATCGCTACAAAGTTCTTTGTGTTAAGAAAAATAGTACTGTAATATAACGGCATCAATGTACTCGTATACATTTAAGAATACGAAACATTCATTTCATTAAATCGATGCATTGCGTGAGACATCTTGTGTAATTCGTGATAATTATCGTAAATTCATCAAAGGTTCAAATGTCAAACATTATATTCGATCGATTGTAAATACTTAGTAAATACATAGTGTGTTGAACTTTTAGCATAATTAACCAAAACTATGTAATGTTTGGCTGTCTATTTATTAACAGTAAATCTATAACCAAGTAGTCAATGTATTATACACCACATTAATTATGTCCTAACAATGATTGCTTATGCTGAATCGCAGTCGAAGTACACAGTAAATACATCGAAGAACAAAAGTTTCATCAAGTTTATGGACAAATACTGAGAAATTCGAAAATTAAACGGCGATACTCATGTAGAAAAACCATTCCAAATATTTCAACCGAATTATTTCTAAAGTATAAATTATATAAAATCTTGCGGCAGCGATACCAAAATGGATTATTCTCCTTTATGTATAAATAATGTACAAATATTTTAAGTTAGGTGTACCTATCCTTCCAATGTAACATACATGTATAGATATGTTGTGTAAATATAGTTTACGATTATTTATAAGGAAAAATAAAGACTGTTATGGGAATAAAACAAATTGTTTTATTAATTATATCAATGTGACTCCTACAAAACCTTCGTTACATTGTGAGTATAAATATTCACATTATACATAATGTAAATATTTATACTCACAATGTAACAAACCCAAATAGTAGATGAAACCATTACCTGTGTAATGTTTCAAGAACTATATTGATTAATTAAATTACAGAACTCAATTCAAGAGTCATGATTACCGAGAAGAATTAGGGAAGATTTCGAAATTATTACTACAACATACTATCAACGAATGTAGAAAATAGCATAGCAGTTAATACACAAAACCCTAAAGTTTACATAAGCGATATATATATATATATATATATCGCATTGCCAGGGTCTAATTAACCCTTAGGCTAATTAGGCTGCAGCCTAGGGCGCGAGGATCGGGGGGGCGTAAATGACGGGAAAAATTCTAACTTAGTTTTTGACAGTATGTATGTAGAGGAAAACTTTTACAACGATTGGATACCCAAATAGTCAAACAATATAATGAAGAAATAACTTATTGGCGGAATGTATCAGTACGTGTAATAGAAACAATTAAGTTTTTAGCTTCTCGTGGGCTTCCATTTCATGGTAAAAATGCAGTTATTGGATCTGCACTAAACGGAAATTTTCTTGGCTGTATTGAGCTTAGGTATATCTAAATTCGATCCATTCGTGGCTGAACATTTGGTGAGATTTGGACAAAAAGGCAGAGGTTCTCCATCGTACTTATCAACCTTTATAATCGATGAATTTATTTTACTTCTCGCTGACGAAGTTCGATTTTCGATTATAGAAGAAATAAAAATATTAAACAATTAGCATTGATTCTACTCCAGATATGTCACCCACCGATCAGTTGACATTTATAATTTTGCCTGACGGAGAACCTATCGAGGGAGATCGTTTTTTGTTTTTTCGGAAGACGGTCCCCATTTCATGTCATCCACATTTTATATATTTTTTATCATTAATTTCATCACGACGACGACTTGAAGACTTGAAGACGATAAATACTTGACATTGGCAGAAATAGCTGATCCGAGTGATCCGGCTAGTTGCCATTCATCATAAAAAAAAAAAAAGAGAACCTATCGAATGCTTTGTCACATTTTTACCCAATTGCGGTCATAAAGGTGAGGACATGGAGAAGGCTGTTCTTTCGACAATTTATAAAACTATAGAACTTGATATTAAAGACTGTCGTGGCCAAACTTATGATAATGCTAGCAATATGTCTGGTCTATACAAAGGTCTTCAGTCAAGAATTAAAGCTGTAAATCCTCTGGCTACTCTTCACTTCCTTGTGCAGCCCATTCTCTCCAACTCGTGGGATCGGCTGCCGCGGAAAGTAGTGACGAGTCTGCTGCTTTTTTATACACTGGTACAACAAATATACAATTTTTTTGATGGATCTTTGGACAAGCAGATGGCAAATTTTGTTATCCAAATTGGATGAAGAATCAACGGTACTAAATTACAATAATGTTGTGCTTTTGGAACTCTGTGCTCGAAAAGTTTCAAATCGTTAGTGCACAACTACAAGCAAATTCTCTTGATTTATCTGATGTTGTTACTCTTTATGAGACGCGTTGCGTGACGAAGATGAGTTCGAAAATTTTGAATCAAGAGGCAATCAAGAGATGCGAAGTGATCACATACAAAAAAGATTAACTAAGAAGAAGAAAGAAACCAAAATTTCATTTAGATGAAGTCAAAACTTATTATGCAGCTATTGATTGTCTTAAAGTGCAATTAAAAAACCGGCAAGTTATTTATAATACAGTAAACACAAAGTTTGGTTTCTTATGGAAACTGCATGAAATAGACGACAGTGAATTAATTAAAAGCAAAGCAAAGGAGTTAAAACAACTGTATGCCACTGATTTAGAAGAAACCTTTGCAAAAGAATGCGTCCATTTGTCGCAGTTTTTCAAATCTAACACCAAGGCCGAGCATTCTATTTCTGCCAGAACCCCAAAGGGTTTATTGCAGTTAATAAAAAGTTTTAATATTACATGCATGTTCCCGAATGTGGAGATAATATTAAGATTTTTTTTGACAATGAATGTTACCAACTGCAGCGGAGAAAGGTCTTTTTCAGCAACTACAAGACTAAAAAATTACTTGCGCTCCACATTCCACCAGCAAAAACTTACAGCACTCTCGCTAATGTACATAGAAAGTGTTTTTTTTACAAACTATTAATTTTTAAAAAAATGTAGAAAAAATTGCAAACGCTAAAGCACGAAAAAGGACCTTTGTATAAGTCAGTAATAATTAAATAATTACTATAATTTTCAAATCATTAATTATTTACAAAAATGTTTCACTTGTATGATGCCTCTCAGGCAGATTAAAGGACAACGTTAGTTTCACTTGCAAATCGATCTGAAAACTTTTATACTACGTGTTTAAACAAGTTACAATTTTCACTCTTGTATACAAGGTACAACACTAATATACTAGTTTTTAGGCCGACGCGGGCGCGTCCTCACAATTAGCCTAGGGCGGTCAGTACTCTTGATCAGTCGCTGCGCATTGCATGCTGTTGATACCTCATTTATTAAAACCGGTTTTGTAGATTAGGCGCTACGCTATGGAAGATACAAGCGTGCATAGACTGGCAAAACTACTACCTTAACCTAACCTACCCAAAATAAAATAAATATTTAAGGGGGGGATCCCATACAACAAATTTGATTTCTTTTGCTCGATGTTGATAACGGCAACAGGACGCTTAACATGTGTAGATAATGGTACAGAACCCTTCCTTCGCGAGTCGGACTCGCACTTGGCCGATTTTTTAAATTGATTCTTATTTAGGTATGTTTTTCTTCAAGCATGTAATTATTTATTTTGGTTATGAATTTAGAAATATAGTTAATATTTAATGATATGGTCAGAACCACATATTTAAAATTATCCCTAAAATCGTAGTGGGTAGTCAAACCGGGACGTGTAAACGGTGCATAGTTCGAATATCAAGCGCCCATTGTGCAAAGAATAAAAAGTCAGTATATATCTTATCTTATACTTTCATTATATTTCAACATTGCTCGTACTTTCACTAGTTAAATATATACATCACATTACGTCACTCAGTCCAACAATTTGTGACAGTAATCAATCACTTAGTCTACTTTCAACTAGAAATTAGAGGTGCAATAATATTTATACGCTCCTGCATAGGCAAGGGCCTCTTTTAAAAGTGTCAGACAGGTATGCAAGATGTGTGTTTAGTACAATAATCAGTCCTTGGTATTACGAATAGGAATTATTTAAGTACGAATTGCATAAATATTTTATAACATTAAAACCCATGTTTCTACATAATTAAACATACGCACGTACATTAATTTGTTTTGGTTTATCACACTACTTGTTTTATACATAACATTATAAGCTTAATATAAAACCATGATTAAACAAGTTCAAAATATAATTACTATTGCATCTTACACATCTGAGAGGTACAATAACTTGGTTATACATTTCTTCCGTACTTTTATTATTAAATTAAGGTTTCTTGACACCTTTTTTTCGTCTTCTTACAAATATACGTACATCAGGTGTACCAAGTGGTTCTTCAGTATTTGTATTGGATTGGCTGACTGCCGGTTTATTTGTATCTATACTTCCGCTCGTACTATCACTAGGAATATTTATACATTCAGGTTCCATAGCATTGTTAAAAGGCAGTTCTTTGTGGGGTGTAGATGTAGCCAAAGCTTTAAGGGCGGTTTGTTTTTTCAACTCCGTGTCAACTGCTACTTGATGAAAGTTAATATTGTTTTGTTTGTTTAAAACTAAGTTTTCACCATTATTTGGCGGGGCTTCATTTTCTGATATCAATTGAGGTTGAACGCCTGATGAAATAATAACTGTTTTGACAATGTCTGGTTTGTTTAAATCAACTTCAGCATCAAGGTTTTGGTAAATAATCTTTGCATCGACATCAGAGGTCCCATCATGATCCTCAATGCTTGCTGCAATTTCTTTATTATTTATATCGATGTCACCATCACGATGAGTTTTGGGTATTGTTTCGTTAGGTATTAAATCATTTGCACAAGACTGTTTGGCAACAACTTCTTTTATATTTATATCGACGGCATCTTGAGCGTCTTCACAAAGCGGTACATAATCTGAAGGGATTCCCAAATCTGATGGAGTTATTAAACTACTGCTATCACCGAAAAGATCTGAGAACTTATTCTTAATTTCATTGGGCTTTATTTCTTTATCTTTCTTTGATTTTATCTTTCTTTCAGTTACATGAATATTCTTTTCATCCAATTCTTTATCTCTAGTTTTTCTTTTTTTACTTCTTTGTTTTTTATGGCCATCACATTCTTTCAAACTTTCATTAGGCGTGTTATTAACAACTACTTCAAGTGTTAGGTGGTTGTTAGCTTCAGTTGTTATTTTGAAATTATCTGATTGTTTATTATTCAATGTATCATCCTTTTTACTTTCTAAAGTAGATAGTTCTGGGCTGAATTTCTCTTTATCTGTTAATGCATGTTTGTGATAATCCAAATTATCGCTTGTTTCATCGCTTAGCTCTAAATCGTCTCGAACCATCGCAATTTCAGATAACGATATTTGATTATGTAGATCTCGTCCATTTTTTGACATGTTTTTATGGGGTAGAGAGGTCTCAAATTTATCAAACTGTGGTAAACTTGACTGCGAAGTAGATGGGTGTTGGTTATCTTTTATGATCATTGTGGTAAGGTTATCATCACAAATAATTTTAGGTAAATCTTTGGGCACATCAAGTTGTTGCTTAATTGGTATTTCATCAGGAATCTCAACAGGAATCTCATAAGGGATAGTATTTTTTTCAATATTTTCAGGCTTGGTTTTTAGACTAGAAACCACATCAAACTTGGTAGCAATTTTTTTTGTGTCATTGACGTCTATACGTTTTTCTTTATCTTTAGAGTCTTTATCTTGGTTGCTACTTGAAGATATTGTATCATCAACTATTTCTCCTGTTTCTATTGATGCATTGGATTCGGGATTATCGATATCCATATATATTTCTTTAATACATTCTTCAGCAATGTGTGACTGTGGTTCTTTTATTAAAGCCTCAGGCATAACAACAGTTTCTACGTCCCACAACGACTTATCAACTGGTTTTATAGTAATACATTGGCTTGCTGCCGAGGACAGAGTGGTTGTACCGTTTTTAGTTTTCAAGACATATCTTTTACTGATTAGACGTGGATCTTCTAAATGTGTTGTTGCAGTGTTTCTAATTTCTACAAAACGATGGAAAATTTAAATCGTTATTATATGAAAGAAATATTAAAAAAGCTACAAAAGTAATTATGTACTAATATAGATCTAAAAACAATTATTTTGAAACAACATACTATTATCTATTTAAAATATACCCTTAATTTTGCAATTTAATTATAGTCCATTCGCTTTAAAAAAAATAGTGACGTAACAAGGTAAAGATGTATTCAATAAAGATTAAACGCCGATTATTGAGAAAATGAATGTATTTACAAAACATATATTTGTCATTTACCTTTAACAGTATGTGCGGTTTGTATATCGGTGTATGAATCAGGTGAGAATACCGCATCCGGAGATTGGCAAGAAGTAGTCTGCGTGTCAAAATTAATTGAATAGGGTGGTTTTATTAATGGTTCCCTATCATGATGTTGTCTGTGCTCATCAACATGTATTTCGTATTCAAATTTTTGTCTCTTCTTGATTGGCTCATCTTGGTTATCATAAAATGACAGTCTTTCTGCATGTGTTGATTCATGCAGGTGTTTGTGAGTGTCACTTTTGTGCTTTTGCCCTTCAGAGAATAATTGTTTTTCTTGACTTCTTGAGCGGGAGAGACTGTGTGATTCAGGAGTAGAACTTCTTAATACTCTGTGTCCATATTCTTGCTTAGAACCATCTTGACCCTCTTTATAGTCTCTTTTGTAAGGCCTGTTTGGACTATAGTGTCTTTTATATCTGTGGGATGGGTCAAATTTTTCTCTATTCCTAAATTTGCTCGTGTGCAAATATTTGTCGTCTTCCTTGAATTTATCATTATCTATCATTCTATACCTGTCACTCTCTCTAGCCCTATCTGCCTCTCTGCATCTATCACTCTCTCTAGACCTATCTATCTCTCTGAACTTGTCATTCTCTCTAGATCTATTTGCCTCATTGTATCTGTCATTCTCTCTAGATCTATTTTTGTCTCTGTATCTGTCACTCTCTTTGTACCTGTCGCCCTCCCAGTATCTGTCACCCTCTCTGTACTTGTTACTCTCCCTGTACCTGTCACTTTCTCTACACTTATCTCCCACCCTATACTTGTTGCTATTTCTTTTGATAGTCTCATTTTCGAATTTTTCATGCTCATTTAATTTTTCATCTTCTCTAAGCGGTTCAATTTCTTTAAATTTTTCACCCTCTCTAAACTTATCACCATCCTTATATTTATCCCTCAATTTGTTTTCTTCCTTGTATTTGTCACCCTCTTGAAATTTACTCCCATCAGTATGTTTGTCACCTTCCTTAGTTTGTCTTATATCTAAGACTTTGTCTTCTTTTCTGCTGTTGTAGTCCTCTTTAATCTTGTCGCCTTTTCTGTGCTTGTCGATCTTTTCAGTAAATTTGACAGATTCTCTAATCGTATCTGTCTTAAACTGCTCACAGTCAACACGGTTGTTTTTTGCTCTTCGGCTAGCATCTCTACTTAATTCCTGGGAATTTGAGCTTCTACCACTCAAGCTCGTAGTGTCCGATGTCCTGGTAACAAATGCTTCATTACTTATTTTTTTAAATCTTTCTTTGATATGGGTTGTTTTAGAAATTTCTTTTGGTAAAGAGTCCTTGAGTTTTTGATTTCTAGTTTCGTCTGATTCTTGATCTTCATTTGTAAGATGAAGTATGCTGAAATAATAATGCTCAAGTTTATAACCAGATCTTTATAAGACTTAACTGTGTTATTGAAACATGTAGTTTTTAATTTGTACAAAATAATGGTGAATTAGATAGATCTGTACAGCATCAAATCAATGCAGGATAGGAAAAATGCAGGTAACAGGAGCTATTTGCAATCTCAAGCTCCCTTCAACGTTAAAGGGATCAAAGATAATAAAATCTGCCATTCTGTATGGATTTGAGTGGAGGTAAGTTAAAGAAAATGGATGAGAGACGCTTGCATCTAGCTAAAATGCGAATGTTGACATGTATGTGTTGTGTGACTAGAATGGATAAGGTAAAGAATGACTACATTAGGAAGTTAGGAGCAGGTTATTCTGGTATGGTCATGTGATGTGTGGAGATGAGTAAAATGTAGTTTAGAAAGTTTAAAGTATGGAAGTTGACGGATATAAGAGTAGAAGACGACCAAAGAAAAAATGGATGGACTGCATATAGGAGGATATGGCTAGGAAGGGAGTAAGCAATGAACTGACAAGTGATACAGGAGAATGGAAGAAATAAATTCATAGTACCTACCCCAAAATAAGTTGGGAATAGGGTTTTTAAATTTGTGCAAATTCTTTGATCTCATAATGACCAATTTGTAGTCAGGGCAGTCTTTGTACAATCATACACATTGAAATATTTTTTTTCCTAAATGTGCATTTAGGTATAAAAAGTATTTCAATTCACTCACACTCACTAAATATAAAAACATAGTTTTCCTGTTGTACATTTAATTTTAACAGACCTTTTTCACTTTATTATGAACACATATTGTGTGAAATATACGTGCATGACAACAAGTGGCTAATGGATCTGAAAAAAATATCTTTATAATAATAACATTCATGTTCATTAACAAAAAAAACTTACGAAGAAGCTGGTATAGACTTTCTTCTATCTTTAATGCTATTAGCTTGAGTCTTTGGATTTTTGACTGCAACATTTTCTTTCAATTCAGCTTTATTCACACTAAAAAAACAACCAATAAGATAGTTTTAAAGTGGTAAAATGTAACACAGTTTGTTTTTCTGCAAAATAATTAGTATTTTCCTATGAAATTTACAATTAGAGATCACTCTACAACATTATTTAACTTTTCATACTCTCAACAGAGAGGATGCAAATTCTGAAATAGAAGGTAAACACGCTATGTGCTTAAAACAGCCATGAAATTAATCTGTGTTGTGTAAAAAATAAAACCTACTCTATCAATGAAAATAATTTTGTTCATTCCACTAATAAAGATTATTTAGTATTAAACTAATATCATAATTTTAGAATTGAATACCGAAAATGCAAAAACATACAACTTAGTTTGCAAACCAGTCTTTCACTGTGCAAGCTGTAAGAATTTGGAACGACTTGCCTGAGACAATTTGACATGCAAAAAAATTTCCTATTTTTAAAAAGCTGGTGAAGGACCATTATTTATCATTGTTTTTTTTTAGCTTGTTTTATCATATTTATTATATTTAGTCTGTGTGTGTATTGTATATAAATAAATGTATGTTGTATGTTTAATATATAACTCATCCTTTGTTTTCTTTTGTAATTTTGTATGTATACAATAAAGATATACATAAATTAATAAAATAATTAATAGATACTCTATCTGTCTGTCCATCCGTCCGTCCATCTGTCTTTTTGTTACGCTTTCACAGCTAAACCACTGCATCGATTTCAATAAAATTGGACATGGAGATACTTTGCCTTTTGAAGATGGACATAGGCTGCTCTATACCACTATACTCTATCAATAAAACATGAACTCATAGGTGGCTGATAAGGATAAAGTATCTGGTGTTCTGCCAAATAGTTAATAATAGGCTGGATTGATATGTTGTTATTGCTTGATATTCATTTCATCTTTAATCTCAACACATGCAATACACAAACTACACTAGAGAACAATCATTATCACAATAATTTTTTATACCTATTCAGATACAGAAAGAAAGAAAAAATGTTTATTCTGACATACACAGGATAATACACGGTTTTGAACTGAGTTAACGTTATAGGATACTTTTTAAAATACCAACATTTACCTTTCATTGTTCAAACTGTGTTCACGTTTTGTTTTTTTATCAACATTAACTTTCTCTGTTTCACTGCTGGTTGTCTTCTTTTGGTTTTGAGTATTGTTTTGGAACTTGTTCTGAAATTTTCTACTGTTTGCATTTTGTAATGTCTTTAATACCATCATATCCTTCCTGAAAAAAGGATAGTAATTAATTATATAACATAACAATAACATTCATATACACAGATTATGTAATGATGTGCAGTCACAGATTAGACACGCAATTCCAGCTATGGTTTTGAACTTATCCACCTTAACCTGATTGGAATCATAAAAGATGTGTTCTGGATAATACTGTTTTACTGGTTTGAGAAATTATGTTGACATTTAGAATCTACTTTAATTAATCTTTTTTGAACAAAGTATTAAAATTGAAACCATTAACAACCTATAATATGTGAAATATAAACACAAATTTTTGACTCTCCTGAAAACTTGTCAAAATAGACTAGTGCAGTATTGTTGTATAAATGACAATATATATTTTTGTTTAACAGTTAATAACCCTGTCACTAATAAATATGGATATTCATTAATTATTGTGTTTTAAATCTTATTTAAGAAAGTCCTTGATGTTCATAACAAAAATATATTTAGATATACTTACTCAATGTTAAGTTGAGTGATCATATGAGCTTTTCTCTCCACTTCTGCCCGGGCTGTTTTCAATAGAGATGAATAATTGGTTTGCAGATTGTTAAACTCCAAGACCAATTTATCATAATCCTGCAATAAACTCTACAATATCAATGTGTTAGTCGTTCTTAGGTACAATGCCTAACTTGTTACCACACACTGTAACATGATAGCAGGTGTAACATAACAAGAATTTGTGGATACTGCATAGTAATTAGAATACCAAGTTGAAATTGGGTTTTTTTTAAAGACATACATGCTGTACATGGGCAATGACTATAATTATTGATCTTCTGGGTAATACATTCGAAGTTGTAACCAAAAAACACAATCAACCATACTGATGATACTCACTTTCTGAAGCTTACCAATAGCCGTTTCATATTCTTCAAGCTTCAATTTTAAATCTCTGTTTTCATTACGAAGCTACGGATTGAAGAAATAATAAACATTAGCATTATTTTTTATAAAACAAATGTGAGACTAGGCATGTATTTTGGCGCTAAATTACTCTACCTCTTCGACGATGTAGACTTCATTATAATTTTCTAGGTCACCGTACAGGGCGTCCATTGCGATAAAATTATTGTTTATATGTAATTCTAATTAATTTATAAATTTTACATTATTATACCGTAAGTACTTTTACTAAGCTTTTTATAGTTTTTATGAAAAGTCAACAAAATCCCAAACGAATTTTACAGTTTTTTTCAGTGACAGTTCTCTGACCACAGATAAACTATATAATCTAGATCAACAGAATAACAACATTGGAACAACATATTTTGGATTACAAAAAATGTTGGTCATTCTTGTTGGTTCGATTCGATTGTAGAATTTAATTTAATTTCATTTCATTTTAACCCCTCGGCTGGCGCTACTGTACTATTAGTGAGTAATTAATTAACAGTCTACTGCTGGACATTTAGACTGCTGGTTAGGTTTTTAGTACAAGATATCCCTATGTACAAAATGGAATCTTTGGATTTTTAACTTTGAAATATTTTGAAGTGTAGTAATCAAAAGTAGCCCACGTACCTACTAAGTCCTATTTCTGAACAAGGAAGCTCTCTAATAATCTCAATCTCTAATCATTTCTTTATTTTACAATTACTTTTCATTCAAAATTAATCTCAAACTATGACGTGCTTAAGAAACTCACATTTTGTTTAATTCCTGAAATTAAATTCTGTCTATTTAATATTTAGTTGGTTTGGTTTTACTTGTTTCGTTATAATCCTTTAATTTAAGAATAGAGTTACTTTTTCATTTCCAAAACGCTGTACTATGAAAGTCTGAAATAAATTTATTCGAAATTCTGATTGTGTTGCGCGGGTTGCGCCGCCACCGACGCCCGTTGCTCACCTTCCCCTCCATGCCGGTCCCTCCCCCGCATTTCACATCAAATCGTTCGGTGGTCGTTGTTGCGTTTTGCTTCGCCGTCTGGCGTCTAGCTTACTCGTTGTGAAGGTTTTATTACTGTTGTGTTTATTTTAAAAGATTATCATTTCATTTATAAAAGAGAGTAATAGGTATTGTCCTGTAGTAATTAGTGTTAAGAACTATGTATGTGTATATGAACTTAATTATAAAATATTTGATTTAGTGCAACAGGCGAATTTAAGTCGCAAAGGGCTCGTGTAAACAAGAAGACGTTGTAATTTCAACATGCCTACAGACTCTGAATGCGAATGCGACTTGGTGTCGAAGGAGTGGTTATTATCGAAGCTCCGGTCAGATGAGAGAGACACGGTGCTCATAGACTGTCGGATGTCTAATGAATACTCGCAGTCCCACATCCGTTCTGCAGTTAATTTTTCAATACCGAGTATAATGTTGCGGCGGTTGGCTGCAGGCAAGATCGAGCTTGTTTCGACAGTGCAGTGTAAAGAGTTAAAGGCGAGGATTTCACACTGTCGAACCCTAGGGATTTTTGTGCTGTACGGTGATGGAGCACCTCGGGACCCGGATTCTGTTTACGGGATACTGCTGAGAAGGCTCAAGCAAGATGGCGTGCAGGTCGTCTGTCTTGAAGGTACTGTAATAACATGTATGTTTTAATTTAGGGCTAACTTTGTTAGAGGACCATAATTTCAAAACACACTGCCAGTGATCACATGTAGTAGGTTTTTAAAAGAAAAACTTGTTTGTCATAGCCATACTATCTCATTAAGGTGCATTTAATTACAGTTTACTTAAGTCAATATGTATGTAGGTATATATTTACCAATATGTTGAAAAAAATATGTGTCTCATTAACTGAATAGTTGTGAAATACCAGCATTGCGATGCAGTGTCAGATAGAAGCCTAACACTGGATCGCGATGTCACCGTTAATTATAAACCCTTATATAAAATCAAACCTGCTAGGAATATCATAACAGTCAGGATCATTAAAAATTAGAATATGTCAACACTGGCATGGAAAGATTTGTGCCAGAATACCCAGCAGTAGACTGCAATAATTATAATAAGCAAGTAAGCAAGCCCTGAATCCCAAACTAATGTGAGCTGTATTTTGAGAGTTAGTACCTTCCCAAAAAAATAATGTGTATCATTATAAACACTTACAAGTGGAACATACATAATTGATATGTTAATTTTGCGTGGGCTTGTGTTTGTATGCGTTACATGCATAGGTTCATGATTATGATGATGTTGATATTATTATTACTACTACCAGACACATTTGCTGAAGGAAATGATAAGAATAAGCTTGTGCACAACTTTATTATCAATTAAAACCTATTTATGTTTTGATGATGAAAGATTAATGTTCATTATGTTCATTAAGTTTAGTTTTAACCATGATTAAAATGCAAAGCAACACTGAATTTTTAAACATTGAGTTGGGATTCCTCACAAAAACTTCAGTGAAGTAAAAATCCATTTATTCCTATGACTTTGTCAATACAGCACCATCAACAACAACAATAAGATTCTCCAATTTTCAATCAGTTGTCTTCATCACCATCATCATCATCATCATCATCAACAACCTATAATAGCCTCACCTCACCGTAAGCCTTTTTTTAGAGAAGAGGTTTTGGCCTATTATATTATGTAGGCTAGACAAGTTGGTATATCATGTATTCAAATTTTTGAAGTGAAAACTTCTTTAGCGGCGCTGTGTACTTTTTTGGAATGGGTAAAAATGTATAAACTCGCGTCAGGCCACGTGACCTGATCGAAAATTCGCAAGACGGACGGAGAGAGGACGCATAAACTCGCGTCAGGTCACGTGACCTGATCGAAAATTCGTAAGACGGATGGAGAGAGGACAGGCGGCGCAGGGCGCTTGCGCGAATGTTCATGTGTGTATGTAATATAAATTGTCATGTTTGTGTACGATAGCGCAATAAATGAATATTGTATTTCACCACATAAATAATAGTACTTTTTTCTTATCTTTGTAATGCTAGTATCTTACATTGTTTGATCCCTTAATTGGCAAAATTCATAGGCAAATTAGGGGTGATACACTCCATATTCATAATCTATTGTCTAAAAATCAATGAAAAATCATTATTTCTATCTATATCAACACTTGTATAAGTTTGAAATGAGAATGAAGAATGGTTCTTTGAGCAAGACCCGGCGACGGGTCATAAGGCTTGATTCACCCAAACTTGGTTAGAAACAAATGTTTCGAACTTCATCAGAGCTGAAGACTGGGCGTCATCTAGTCCTGATCTTAATCCACTGAATTATGAATTATGGTCAGTCATTCAGAAGAATTTTCCCACAGAAAGACTGTGCGGCTATTGATAACTGGCCTCAAAATTTAAAGAACTGTATTGCAACCAACGGAGACCACTTCGAATAAGGTTTATATATTGTTAATATAATGAAATGTAAATTGTAACAGTAATGAATGTTACATACAATAAAATTACAAGTATAATACTTTAGTTTACTTCAAGTAGATACTTGTACACATATTATGTAGCAGCAATCGCAGCAGTGAAACATGAGATAAACATGTTCTACTGTCAACTTGTATTTATGGTTTTGTCAGTATTACTTATGGTATCCATCTTCCTTATACCATTTTCCATTGTTGTTAAATCAGAATATAAAAGTAGCATAGTTAGTTTATAAATTAAAAAATAATCTCTTCTCTTTTTACTTCATATCATAATAAAGTTATTGAGAGTTATTAAGTTATTAAGGAATAAGGTTTTGTCCCTAACTGTATTTTCCTAGATAAAAGATGACTTATTCCCGTCATTCCCTGGCAATATGTTTGTTAACCTCATGACTATCAGATAAATCATATGACAGCACATGAAATATGGACATCCATTGCTTGTAAGTTCTACAAACTCTTTTCTACTTTAAAAGTTTCCATAGTTATAACAGTTTATTTTCCGTACTTATAACGGAGATTAAAGAAAATATTATTTCACTGATCCAAAAACAAATCCTTGAAACTCTGTTGTACAGCAGCTTAGGTATAAACGAAAGTGGCATTTTCACACTTCTTTATCTTTTTACATTTAAATTTTCTGCTTCATTGAAATTGCAAAATTCGCTTGAATATTAAAAATGTATGAGGACATGAAGTACATACTCTCTGTAAGGTTACAGTTAAGAGTCACTATACGTTGGCGAGTCCATACATTATTTCAGCCAACCAACTTCTTAAGGACAAAATGTTTGTTTGTTTTACCGGGCCATTTCCGCACTTAGTCTCTTGATTGGGCCGTTGTACGTGTACGTGTGACACAATATGTACTCAGTTAAAAGTATGGAAAAATCAGAGTGCTTCGTAAAATAGTAAAAATTAGGAAAAAAACATTTTTCGTTACAGTCATCATCAAAAGTATAATAATTTATGTTCTCGTATGAAATTCCTAATAGTCATTCTCACGTCTTTATTCATTCAGGTAATTATTACTTAACTGAGTAGCACACACGTAATACCGGTTGCTACGGTTAGAAACGGTTTCATAATATTCATTGACAAAAAAACTCGATAGATATCTCCAGTAAGAACCTGTTTTATTTGAAAGTGGATTTAACTAATAAAATGCTACTATGATGAGCTTTAGATAGATGGTTTCTGCTTTTATAGCGGCTATGGGTGTTCAAAAATGAAAAAAAAATTGTTACATGGTCATACACGAGCACGTCAGATATTTATAGCATCCTTGTTTTACGTACCTTTAAAAATTTAAAAATGTACGTATGTTAATCTAATCGTTTGCATGATGGGGTGGTCGTACCTAAGGGTAGACAATGAAAAAAATCGTCAGGTTGTATATTTTTCGTCATACTTGGATTATTTTCATCAAAATAAAAAAAGGTTAGTCACGCTCGAGAATGTCGAGATGACGGTTTTTTTACAACTTTGTAGCCCAAATTGACAGAATTGTGGAATATACACTTTTAGCATGTAATTAAACTCGCCCCACTTTAATCTGGCGCCCTCGAGAATTTGTGATGATCAACTTTTTTTTACCAATCTGATCCTTTATCCTTAACGGGCGGCCATATATGTGGGGCTCATATTTGGTGAAGGTACTTAACCGTGTACAAGATATCTCTCTGTATATTAATCTGGCGCACTTAGTAAATCCCGAAATTCCTTCAAGGGTTCCCCTACTATAATGTCTGGGTACAAAGTCTATTAACACTGATTATATTGAAATAACCACTCATAGTATGATCAAAATAAATATTCAAGGTTATGATCAATCGCATAGAGCTGAAAAGGGATGCGGCACTGTATAATGGTGCCTATTAGCGAAATGCCAAATGCCCCTTCGAATTTTCTTTCCCTTCAATTTATTTTGAATCGTAATTATTCTTACGTTCATAAAATTTTGCCTGCCTTTCATAAGCAAATACTTAGATTTAAATGTTTTCTCAAAGTTTCATTCATAGTGATGTCTCTATGTTGTATAGTGATGCCAGACGGGTTGGTGGTATAGGGTTTGTTTCTGCGTAGCTTGTTCCCTTAGTCGCTTCTTACGACACCCATGGGATGAGATGAATTGGGGGACACACTGTATTCTTAATCCGTTACCACACGGACACCAATTATACCAATTGCCGGCTCTAGGTATATGTTTTTTCTACTATTAATAAACTATGTACTTTGCGGACTATCATCACTACTTACTACTTTATCTATTTCAGTAACAAACTGCAAAGTTCAGTGAAGGTAAAGATCATATTTAAAACATTGAGTTGTTTGGCGTGCGTGTCCATCAATGATAGTTATTACGCAGACTTACGACGATTCATCGAAATGTTTTAGTTTTAATATGTGTGAGGGGCGTAACTTGTAAGAAGCCAAGCCGGAGGTCGCGAGTCGAGGCATCCGCTCCTCCAAACGTGGGAGAGGAAGTCGACTACTTATTGTGCTCCTCAATGCGAGACGATAGATTATAATCACGGCATAGTCTCGAATGCGCTTGTTTTATGCCGCCTATGTATTATTTTCTGGATTGTTAAATGAGTGTAGTCACCACTATAACTAGATATTATTCGGTCAATTTATTGCTCTATAATTTATTGAACAATGAAACGAAATGATATTATATGTTGTCCCTGTGAAATTAAATAAATAACAGTCTCATAACATATATAAGCTGTATTAATTAGAACAACAGGAAAATCGTTTAATTATTAAACACTAGCTGAACCCCGCGGTGCTACCCGCGGTACGATGATAACTGCGGGCAACGCCGCGAGGCGAAGCTATATCTTTATAAATAGTAGCCTATGTGTTATTCTGATGTATAAGCTATATTGTGGTAAAGTTTCATTCAAATCCATTCAGTAGTTTTTACGTGAAAGAGTAACAAACATCCATACATAAATACATCCATACTTACAAACTTTCGCCTTTATAATAGTAGTAGGATTGTGATTAATCAGAAAATTAAGAATTCATTTAAAAGTACGTACTGAATTGTAGTATAAACTGGATGATCAAAATAGACCGGATGTATGGAGCTACATGCTTCGTTCTTCGTTAGACGGACGGAAGAGCCCCGCAATTTTATTAATAAGTTCCCGTTTCATTCACGTCCTGTTAGCTTCATCCAAGTGCTTGTAAACTATAATATAAATACAGCATAAATTGATGTGAACGTTTCTGCGTAAAATCCATAAATCAATTGGCTGTCTAGCCGTCCGTTCAATCGTAAGTATTTCTCAAACACAGAAACTACTTATGTGCTAATTAATCTATCAGTCTACATACATATGTGTATATCAAATTAAATATACTATTCTGCAAGTTTTTTCAGTATTTGTTCTAATAAAACCCGGGACCTGCAGATTGAATTCAATGGGACTTTCACTGCTAGGTAGCTAATTATCGAGAAGGATTCGCTGTAAATTTTAACACTTGACATGTATGCAAGTAAAAATAACCTTACTTTGTTCAAAAACTTAGAATGGAAATAAACCTGACCTCAAATATTAATTTGTTCTTAATAGTATTGAATAACAACTTATGAGTTAGATATTGTTAAATACTCGATGCAGATAATCCAATGTCGCTTTAAATTATTTTAATTCTTCATATTGCGTTTGCGACATATGTTATCGATAATTTCGAGTGGCACGATTGACCTGAAGTAACCTAATAAACCATAAATTGATGCTGTTGATCTATTTTCTGCTCTGAATTCCTCTTTTGAAGTGTCTAACACTAGAAATTAATAACACGTGTTCGTGGACAGCATGCAGGATGTTATAAGCACTGCTTTGAATGTAAACGCTTTTGGATTTAACATTTATAATGGAATAAGAAATCGTGTGCATCTGGTCAGGGTGGACGCGCAAATATACATATTGCTAATAGAGGAAAACAAAATGGTAAAAGGAAGTGGTATCTCATAAAAGTTGATCGCGTTCGAATTAACGCAGCCACGTGTAGACAATTATTGTTTGTTTCTGACAGTTATCAACTTGTCTTTGTAGTCTTTAGTTACAATCCTTTGAGTTCTTTATCGCAAGAAACTAGATAATAAAGAACGAAATATCATTGATAAAATATGAAGCGCGAAACATTGAATGAAACACTGTATAAACAAGTACCTAAATACATTTGAAGGCGTAACATTGGCATTGACAGTTTTTATGTGCTGATGTAATGTCCAATCCGCGGATTACTATTTTGTGCTGCGTATTGTATTCAGATTTTATTTATGTCTCGTTTCGGTACAGTGATTCCGAATGAAAAAAAGAGGTAGCTTGTTACGCCGTAAAGGCATGCAGAGGTCGCCAATTTGTTAACGCTAGCATTCATTTGAATAGGTCCAGTTTATGTTTCATAATAAATATTAAAATATAAGTTAACTCGTATTGTGTGGATGCGAGGTCGGGAGCATACATGTCGCTCTGTTCAGATAATAGAAATATGTAAATGCATGTACGATTATCAGACACATTATCTGGCGAATAGCGAACAGGCGGCGGCGCCACGCTCATTAATTGGTATGAAACGAAGCCGACCGTCAATTATACATCATTTATAATTCATTACACAGTTAAATATATAAATAAACAGGACATTTTGAAGTTATACCTATTTTCCTACATATATGTTGATTAAAATTGCTTCTAAATATTGTCAGTGGCTAAAACAATAATGATCATAATTACAATATTATAATTTATAAACTAAGTTTTTTAATCAACTCTAAAATATAGCTGGAATCGCTATAAATGCTGTAAATATCGAAGTTTTACAAAACTGATTATTGAGTGTTCTTCTTAGTAGAGATCGAAATCTATTTTCGGCATTCCATCTTGTAATCCTAAACTCACATCTTGTCGATTCGCAGAAACATCAAATTCGAATTGTATCCTGTGACGTCAATGTACTTCATTTCTGGAGTCTGATTAAACGTTTTTCACATTGTTTAGAATACTTTACATCTTCTTTAAATAGCGTTGTGGTTTTAGAACTTATCACGTCAAGCGTTATAGATTTAATTTGCACTGGGCGGTGTACCTTCAATCTACTAATTATAAAGCTCTAAAAGGTACAAATAACAAATAGAAACTATTCGAACTGTTTAAAAATATATTTATCTTTCAGGTTTGTTACCATTGGTTCCAAAACATCCGGTTTTTTTATGGTTTCAATGTAATACTGGTTAGAATATACTAAGACCAAATTCAATGTAACCAAAATGTTAATTCTTTTAAAACAAGTACCAGAAAATAAGAACATGTAAAGAATTGCAGAAGATTATCGATAAAACTTTTATTATTTTTTTAAGGACAGTAACACAACCGACTATTACAAAATTCTAAGGCATAGTTTAGATGTGACCTCGAATGAGAAATAAATGAAACTTAAAAGCAGAATGTGATTATTGAGGTCATATTGGGATAACATAGACCTGTGGGTCTCAGCTTTCAAATAAAAGAGAATCATCAAAATCGGTTCACCCAGTCGAAAGTGCTGAGGCAAATAAAATACAGTGAAATTGAGAACCTCCTGACGTCGGTTAAAAATATTTAAATGGCGGCATATGTTAGGTACGTACGTATGGCATGACAGTAAATAATATGATATAGGCAAAAACGACTGCACTTAAAGTACCTATTCGTGATTAATATCTATACGTAGGTGTTTCAAAAGTATTTACGAATAAAACAATCTTGCAGAACTACTCTTGATTTTATAATATGTACAACATTTTAATATCTTAGATGATATGTCTATGTGTAACTAGCTTAATACTGACGGTTTTGTTACTCTGTCAGTTAGTCTATATGTTAACGCTCCTTTCATAACAAAACCGAAGTATGAAACTGGAGACACATCAAAACTATATTAATTTAGATGGATTTCATTTATAATGGAAACAAAGACTGCAATATAAAATATTAGAAAATCTTTCGTGAAAAAGTATATTAAAAAAAAACAACGAAGTTGAAGGACATGCCAAAATCGGCATTGTATCATATTTTTGAAATTCCTCTTTTATTTCAAATAAATTTTGTAAATATAAGAAGTGAAGTGAAGGGACAATATAAAATACCACCAATGTATTTCTAATTAACTAGTATTAACGGTCGGCAATAGTCTCCCAGTCTACGTAATGATGTATTAGGTGCTTTAAATCTCACAAGGTTGTGATAAACGCCGGTGGAAGGACGCGGAACGGACCAAGGCCTCCCCGTCCGCACCTGCCTCCCACGCGATTCCACCACGTCCCGCCAGCCTACCGTCCTCTTGTCGCGGTCCGCTATTCCACCTCACGTGTAATGATTATAGCTCTTCGGCTAAAGCATGACTGCGTACTGTAATTCTAATGTACTTTTATTTCAAGCGCATATTTGTGCTTTAGCTTTATCTATACTAATATTATAAAGAAGTAAAGTTTGTGTGTTTGTTAAATTGTAGGGGGTAATCTCGGGATCTACTAAACCGATTTTAAAAATTCTTTCAGTGTTGGATAGTCCATTTATCGAGGAAGGCTATAGGCTATATATCATCACGGTAATACTAATAGGAGCGGAGCACCAATGAAGAATGTTTCAAAAACGGGGAAAATTTTCACGCTACGGGCAATTGAAGACGCAAACGAGGTTGCGTGGGTCAGCTAGTTATGAATATATTAACAGCAGGCTCTATTCAAACATTTAAAATAAAGAAAGTTGTACTAGCAATGTAGCTGTTGTTTTGCGGTTTACAATTGGTGCTAAATGTCTTCAAAATGATCACGTCAAGAAATGTGTAGGTGTTACGGGATGAAGGATTAGCTTCACGCGAGGGGGGCATTTTATAAAGTCCTTGCTACCGAGGACGCCCGTAAAAGGGTGGGGGAGTTAAGGAAAGAAGAGGGTGGGTATGGTGTGTTCATTGAGTGCGGCGGATGAATGGGCCGCTATGACTCACCGGATCGATGCAGAGCAACCGGCTGCCACCCGCGCCCCGCAACCGTATCGCGTCTGCGTGATGCCTGCTAGCCTTGCAGCGTACTTATTGGATCATTTTTATTATGAACGTGATAAATAAATAATTAGCTTTAAAAAAATATTCCAGACTTCAATAATATTATGGTTATTATTACTTTATTACATTAATATTTCGGTCTCCATTTAACATTTTCTAAAGCATTAGAACTTTTTCGAGCTTATGCATCTTCTGACTAGACCTCACCATGTTGTCAAACATCAATTGCACTTCATTTGTTTTGACTATTTATCAACATAGCATTAACGATGCATATACCTAGAAACTGTAGTTCTTTACACCACTACAGATAAAGTTTCGTTGTGTCGGAATCAACGCTGATAATAACAGTTGACACCACCTATCGTAAATTAGTGTTTGTAGATAAAGTACAGGTTTTCGAGTTGTCACTTTTTGCTATTTGTGTAATTTAGTTTTGTCTGATTGCCTCTCTTTTTATTCCGAAACCTACATTTTCCATTTTTGCATAGTAAAGCTTTCTTTACTATGCAAGTACTCTATGCCTTTGCTTTTGAGTACTTGATTTTATTCGGTATCTAACCGCAATTTTTTGGCAACCATCTCATTGGTTACTTACAGTACTGTTTACTTTTATCGCGGCAAGCAGTTCAGTGTTGGCGGTCCCGGTAACTTCCACTGAATTTAGAGATCGTAAATATTTGGATGTAGATAATGCCACGCATTACCAAGACGAATTAACTGTTGGTAGCATTGCAATAGTTGTTGTATAGACATTAGTAAATAATAGTTATAGGTACTGACAATTGGATATGTTTTATGTAAGAGGAATGATGGACATAATGGGAGCGATATTAGCAACACAATTGCGGGCATCAGCCGCATTGACAGGAAGCGGCATAACGTGGCGGAAACGCTACGTTGTCGCTGCTTTGACGCACCTGTCGATAGTCAATACTACCGTTAGAAACCGTAAGCGTCTACTGATTTCACATCTGTCGATAAAAATGTTTATATTTCTAATAACATGTACGGAAATATACCAGATTTATATAAGATTATTTGATAGATGAATGAATGAAGAGTGAACCGATTCAAATAAAACAAGCACTAAATGTTAAGTAAAGTTTACCAAATACATAGAAAACCGCATCTAAATCGATTCAGGCGCTTCTGAGAATAACGCGGACAAAGACACATACAAAGTTCTAAAAACTGTTGTTTTGAGTTCTGTTCCTTTAATAAAAACCTATTTCAATAGTGTTTCTGTAACATAAGACGACCTATTACAATTTGCTTACATGTAAATATATACCTAGCTGTAATAAAATCGAACCTAGATCCAAAGCATTTGAAGTTGTCAACACCTCAGTGTGATAAGGATAGTAGAGATAGCTGGTTGTGACATTTCTTCAATCCTCACATACACCAAGCGAAGACAAATCACCTGACAAATTATTTAGGTATTTCGGTTCATTAACAGAAAAACATTGTGTGGAGTTAGGGCCTTTTATCAAATCCTCTGTCAAGATTACTTTTCTATTAATGTTTTGTTTCTGACCTCTCAGATGGTTCAGGAAAATGATTACTTTATAAATTTTATTATGCGTAGTTTTAGGATTGTAGGCGTACACCCACAATTTAATCATTCCACTCCTTACAATAGAGAGTATACCGTAGGCGTAATGTCAGCAGTTTGTTTCTCCTAACTGCGTAAGTACTGTTGACATTTTAACATAAGATCGACCTTTACCTGTATCCAATATTTCGCATCTCCTAAATTTATCGAAGCTAACGTAAACACGTCATATTTCTGATGTAATATTAATACTATTTAGGTTTATAAATATAACGCTGCTAACGCATTCTCTAGTTCATTACGGAAAACATCATGCGTCCATCAGCTTGAATGGAAGAATATCAATGAGATAGAATAATGAATGAACTACATACTAAGACTTGAGAATTAACATTTACTCCTACACTTATTTGCACCAATAGTTATCGCAGAGCCTGTAATTGCTAGACTAACAATTACTCTTGTTAGTGACGGAACGAAACATTGACCATTTAGCTACTAGTTTTTGTAACAGAACATAATTTTATTTGCCATTGTTCGTGTATGAACTAAATTATTTAAAAGTAGATGTTTTACAATTTTATTTTAATTCCATTCATACATATGTAAAGTATGTAAGTTCGTTAACTAGTAAAATTTGTATAATGCATAACCAAAACAATTTCTAGGAGAAACAACCATTAAGAAACTTAGGAAATTACTTTGGCGTAAACGAGTTTAATGAGACAGTCTGGAGGAATATTGTCATAAATCCAAATTTAGGTACCTGATTCAGGCGAATTGTGCGTTAATTGTGACTTTTGGACTGTCCAATCTGTCCATAATATAGTTTAACTTATTTAAACATTCATGACCTCATTTTTCCCTAATGTGTTCGAAGATGTAACATGTCCTTGATGAATAATTTGCAACATATATTTCCTTTAAAATGTTGAAATATTTACTATAAAGACCAAAAATATATCATTCGTGAAGTCCACCAAGTTCTTTAATGTTAAAATGCTTCAGTTGCTTTTTGTTTTTTATATTTACATGTTTACCTAAGTTGCATTTTGTTTTGACCATACTCCTTTGGTGGTGTGAAGTGAATTATTTCGTTTTTCTTTGGAATTATATTAAAATATCCATATATCATGTATTTGGGGTATGCATGAATTTACATCGTGCGTTTGTAATTTTGTCTTATTATTTTTCACCACCTTTTTTACCTGAATACAATCATGTTAACAATAGATATATTATGTTTAGCTTGGTTAATTATTAGCTTTATATCTGTATCGACTGTATCTAATTAATGTGTATTATGTAATTTATCTACAGGTGATTTTGCGGAATTCCGTCGGGCATATCCTGAGTGGTGTAGTGAAGCGGGAGCGCAGCATGTGCCGCATGCGCATCTGCCATTGATGGGATTACGGTTAGTATTGAAATTTATTTAATAAGATTCGTGCATTTCATCGAAAAAGCAAATGCATCGTATAATAATAAAAATAATCCTTTCAAACACTAGGTGCTTATTTCCCAAGTCATTATAACTTATTCTGTCTGTCATAGAGACCGGTCCTTATATCATATACTTGATGGACTTGACATATTTTGGTCAGGTATAAACCGAGAGTTCGATTTACCCAAAGCAGCTACATAATCACAATGTGATGATGAATGTGTAATGTGCATAATATATATATATTCTCGTCCTCAATGAGTTCTAATAAACAAGGTTTCTATTTTAACTACAATCCACTCTATGTACACAATTTTGTGCTGATAAGCTTAATTTAATTGTATAATTAATTAATGTACAATCTAAACAAGTTTTCGATAAACAAGGATACGCAAGGTAGGGACTGCATTTTAATTAGTAGTTAGTGTTCTAGTTTAATTTATAAGAGACTTTTTATGTAAAACATTCATACGTAAACATAAATTAAAAGTTAAAAATATGTGCGGATCTGTATCTGATATGGAAGTCTGGAGATCAAAAACATTAAAGACCTTAAGACAAATTGTGCATTTTGTAAAATACCAAACTCTCAGACTGTTAGGGTTTTATAAAAAAAGTTAAAATGTATTAAAAAACGTCACTTCTGTAATGATTACAATGTATTTAATTATCATAGTATCTTTGAACTGGCTCTTTCAAGTTATAATTGAGAGAACGAGGAAACTCAGTCGTGGGAACCAGATTTCTTTTCTGAGCATGGCGATGTTTTTCACCTTACACCGCTGCTCGACAGAAAATCTACTAAGTCCGGACAATTCTGGCGCAACCAGTTACATTGACTTTCTCGATATTGCCTTGCTGAGACTGGTCTAAGGACTGAAGAACTGCATACTTATCTACACGATCCACTGCTTATGAATAATGTTAGGAACCGTATAAATAGATAGTAAATTATTTTCAATATGTCTTTTAAACGTTACATATTATCTATACAACATTTAAAATCATTCGACATGTTGATCACTGCATACGTATGCAACAAGATCGACTAATAAAAAATGTATTCTCAGTATCGGCGGTGACTGAGGATGTTAGTCATAAGTTCATAACTCGTAAAGAGCAAACAGAGGTTCCTTCCTACCGCGTACCGTCACGCTCTTTATTACTCAGCCTGGCGATAGGTAGTTGATAATGGACGTACGAGTACATACCTATTACATATTGCCGTCACTGATTGACTTTAACGTGTGTAATACACATCAATGTCAAATATTTCATTGATGTGAATGCGCGGTTGTAATCACGTACGCTGCTTCTATTTGGCTGATATAATTCTAAAAAAAAATGGGTTAAGAGCACCTGCACCAAACAAACCTAATTATGTGTAAACAGGTTCTCTAAGGTGTTAAAGGTTAATTTTCTAAACTTCTATCGTCGTTCGAGAGCAAAAAAATTGCTCCACTTTGAAGCATTGCAAGCGATTCAATAAAAACAGTTGGTTTAATAAACTCATTCATCATTTTCATTGACGGTGAGGGGAAACGTCTGCGTCGCTATAAGTGTGCAGCAGTGCAGTCACACAGTTACCTAAACACGTAATTGGCGTATTGCATTAGAAGCGGTGAAATCGAGCATTGCGCTCAATGGACGGCGCTCCATTCATGCAACCAGCGTGCATGCCGTAAGCGCGCCGTTCACTCAGTTTTTCCATGAGCAAATCACTGTAGGTATTCGGTATACGATGTTAATGAACCGACGATGTTGAATGGCGACTTGTAATGCATGACATCAGCATATACTTTTACTTCCAGTCAACTAAATGCAGAACATTTTTGATTTGATGTAAATCACTACTTGAGCGTTTCATTCACTTCAGTTTCATTTAGAATTCATATTATCCATAAATACATATATGTAAATAGCAATTACTGATATTTACATAGTTGTTATCTGAATTGTTTCATTTTGTTGAGATTTGTAAACAACCGATTTTGGTCGCGTAGGACTTTTGAGTTACGTTATAGTGCCTAGCGAACTATAAATAGGAACATTCAAATTAATTGTAAATGTAAGAACGCCTACGCTTTACTGCCACCGCGCCGCGTAGTACCACGCGCTGGGCCCCCGGCCTCAGGCGATCTTGAATGTACGCAGGGATTACGTAGGCTCTCGACCGACTTACCTGCTCTTTAATATTTTACTAATGTTATTTAATATTTTCATACCTCAGAACATCAAAATTCGTTAAAAAACTTTTTTTAATTTAAGGTTTTTTTCTACTCTTTTTTTAACAAAGCCCACTTATATGCATGTATGTATTACGATGTTAATTTAATTTATGACAGTGAAAATTTACATATAATTTCAAATTTAAATTAGATACATGTGAACTAATATTAGTGAAAATGCCTGTTATGTGTTTGAAAATGAATTAAATATCATCATGCTATTTACTGAGTACCTACCTAACTAAGGCGGAGGTGTATGTACGAGTACATATACATACTAGTCTCATCTTGACGATTTCGTAAACTGAATTCTCATGATGTATCTGTAGATCCTGGTTGACGTGACCGCAGGCGACAGGTTATCGGTGATGTGACGTTAGTTTCTCTGACGTCAAGACGTTCCTTTCCTCGCTCCGCGTGAGCTCATTCACGAATTAACCCGTACACGGTCATGGCCTATGACGAATACTTTTATAATCTTTTAATATTTCAATTGTTAAAGTATATTTATTTTTATTCTATAAGATTGATTGACATTTTATCAAGGAACTTCTAATTTAATACAGTATTAACCAAGTAATAATGAATGAAATACGAGGTCTTGCGTAAATAAACTTCAATTATACATAGGTAAAAGTATACAAATGTAACCTACTTAATAGTAATCTATATCCTACTACTATTATAAAGGCGAAAGTTTGTAAGTATGGATGTATGTATGTATGGATGTTTGTTACTCTTTCACGTAAAAACTACTGAATGGATTTGAATGAAACTTTACCACAATATAGCTTATACATCAGAATAACACATAGGCTACTATTTATAAAGATATAGCTTCGCCTCGCGGCGTTGCCCGCAGTTATCATCGTACCGCGGGTAGCACCGCCGGGTTCAGCTAGTAATTAATATATTCAGAGTATTTCAGACACATGCTTCATGTTTTTAACGTAATGCGTAGCTCAAGCCAACTCAGAAAAACACACAAACGTTAAAATAGAATGCCGGCTATTCTACCAGCCAGACATCATTGCACCTAGTGAGTTCTAAAGTAAGCTCACACAACTTCCATATACTTATTAAAATAGAACAATAAAACACTTTTCAAACGAGATGATCATAAAAAGTACCTACCTATATAATATCAGCTCTCGTGTCAACTTATTTTGGACCGTCATATCATAAACGGACGATCCGCTTTGTTCGGACGATTCAACTCATTAAATTAAAGTGCGGCCAGGATGGGAACTAGCGAGTCGACCATTAAAAAACCGTCCCTTGCAGGCGGTCATTGGCAGCGGGTGGGTCGAGCCGCATTCCTGTGCGCCAGGGCACCGCACGCACTCGCTCGCCCACACGCGCCGGTTCTCCAATGTGCACACTGATACCCGACCGGCTACCGTCGATATTCCTTACCCTTTACTGTCGACTGGTTCGCTCGTCTACGTTATTTAGCCGAGTCGTGCAATTTTGAGGAGGCACCGGCCGCCCGTACATATCATTGTCGTTCATTAATAACACGACCGACCTGTGTCACGGTTTCCGGCGTCCGTTCCGTATACGCAGCCACCATTCAAATAAGAAATTGTATTCGCATGAAGTTGACGCCTTAGCTTACACAATGCAAAAGCAAAGCAGCTTCTATACGAATGTTTCGAAGAGCTGCTACATTAATTGTTTAAGTCGAGTGACATGCTCTGCTAACAGACGCTCACACCTGTGTATTGGCTATTCAAGTTTTCGATCTACATTTGCGCAACGGCCGGGTTCACCCACATGTTTGAAACAAATCCGTGTAAATCGTATCGTTAATATATTAAGACCGGCGGAATGGCGTCGGCTGTGTGGGCGAGCCCAGGTCCTCTGAATGGACGTATCGAATGGTCGTCGCCTACGCGCCGGCCCACGCCTCATGCCATACTATGAGCCTACTAATGCCTAGTACATACACAATACAGCTGCCCTCCGTTTATTGTTCATAATTATCTCGATGACCAATCAACCAAACGTGATTCTAATCTAATTTTGATATTGCTCACTTATTGCTATAAAATTAATACCCAATAAAAAGGAAGGTCTTCCGAAAATATTTTTGTATGCATTTACATAAAGCGCCTGGCCAAATTGAGATCTTTAGATTTTGAGTCACGTGCCAATTATCGAAGCACAAAATAGTTAGAGAGAGTTACACTTGCAAATATTAAAATACATAGAAATCAGTATAAATATAATATTTTCTTAGTCATAAGTTTCGGTCCAGATAACTTAGGTATGAAATTTTATGGTTACGTATTGGAAACTGGTTATTAAATAAGCAAGCACTGAAATACTTGGAAAATGTAGTTATATTAAAAATGTAAATTTATAAATGCAAAATAAAAACTACAGGGAAGCATTAGTTATGTGGGGGAACGGGTATCATATTCCACCCAACACAAAGGGAGGATCCTCCGACCAGGCGAGGTGATCATGCCTGGCGGGCTACTGCCCAACAGTTGATGTTGGGATGTTGTATATATGATAATCGGCGCGAGAACTTTAATTGCGCGATTCAGGATTGGTAGTTTCTTCGTATTGTAGGTTACTCCGTAGTTCAGTGTAACTTCGGTAGATGGCGCTGTAGTATGTTATGTTGTATATGGAAGTCGCCACATCACTCCCCTCCAAGACCGGAGGTCGATATCTGAAGGGTCAGCTGTCTGTGCTCCGTTGTGGAGCTTGCCAGTGCCAGGAGTGAGCAGTTCCAGTGAGTCGGAACTGAGTGCCGCAAGTTCCAGTGAGTCGGAACTGAATGCCGCTAGTCCCAGTGAGTCGGGGCTGAAGTGCGCTGATCCCAGTGAGTCGGGATCGCATGCGGTGCGCGGTGCTGCGGTGAGGTCCCCAGTGAGTCGGGGCGGTTGCTGCGTAGTGGCTGGCTGCTGCGTAGACGGGATAGAGATGTGTGCTCTGCTTACTTGGACCGTAGGTGCAGTGTGCTGTGCCTAGACGCTGATGAGGCCGTAGGGGTTACCAGGCTGGAGCGGTCGCGTCCTGCGTGTGGTATATCCCAGTTGAGGCCGAGGTTGCTGGCTGGCTTGAGACTTGCTGTGGGAGGGAACATGATGGTGGCGCTTCCTTGAAGGCTGCTTCCAATCACGTCGAGGTCACCACTGTGGGGGAACGGGTATCATATTCCACCCAACACAAAGGGAGGATCCTCCGACCAGGCGAGGTGATCATGCCTGGCGGGCTACTGCCCAACAGTTGATGTTGGGATGTTGTATATATGATAACACAAGTCAACACGATTTTTGAGTCTGAGTTCTGTGGTGCTGATTTTGATTAATTATGTCTACTTAAACAAGAAAAAAATAGTTTTACCTAATAAAGTTTGCTTTTGTAGCAACCAGAACAAAATTTCAAATTTTAGAAAATCTAAATTTTTTATTTCAGTAAAATACAAAAGTAAGAAAAGGAACTGTAATTTATATGTTAATCACTTTTATTTAGAAAGAACAATAAAGGTAAATATCTAAATATGTAAAATAAACAGAAAAAAGCTTTAAAAATGATCATTTTTTTGTTTTTCTATTGTGTAACTAAGAACTTTCTCGTATTAAACTCCAAATGTAGTCACCCATCATGTTCTCATTGTATTGTCCTTGATAACGCTGTTCCAAGTTCATCACGTCTTGATGAAAGCGTTCTACTTGCTCTTCTGAATATTTTAACCAAGTTACCTTTAAACTGGTCTAGGTGTGCATGTAGCATATGCACTTTTAGGGACATTCTACAACCAATTCAAATTATCAAGCATGTTAGAAATTAGCTCTTCATAATTTGTAGTTTTTTTATTGCCAAGAAAGCCATGGATCACTGCTTTAAAGCTGAGCCACTTTTTTACAGTTTTTCGTGGGCGTTCAGTAACTGGGATTTCTTCACTGGCCATTATTTTCTTAATTTGTGAACCGACGAAAATACCAGCTTTTACTTTAGCCTCTGACAATTTAGGGAAAAAACTCTTTAAGTATTCAAAGGCTGGAGAGTCTTGACGAAGATACTTTACAAATTGTTGATAAGGCCTAATTTTATATGCAACGGGGGCATCAAAATATCATCAGCCTTAACAACGGGTTCATTCTTGACATTATGTTTTCCTATCTGAAATTCGATCCGTTCAGGCCATGACTTCTGCTTGTAGTGAAGTGTGTCGGCTCTACTATCCCATAAGCAAAGATAGCATGGATATTTCGTGTATCCGCCTTGCATTCCCACCAGAAAACCCACCATCTTAAAATCCCCTATCACTGCCCAGGCTACTCTTCATACTTTAAAGTTTGAAGCACCATTTTAACGCTTTCGTAATTTTTTTTAGCATTACAGAATGAGCCAGAGGTAGAGATGGAAATTTATTATATTCTGGCTCCCCGCTGCACGCCCGTAATCCCCCCGCAACCCCGCCTCTTTTGTGTTAAAATCTTTGTTCCTCAAACGTTCTGTCAAAATCTTAAAATATTTATTTTTCATTGTAAAATGTACAAAAGCAAACTTTATTTGTTATAAATGGAGCCTGTGGTTACTTTTAGTTGTAGACAATCGAAAAATATTCATTTAATAACAAACCCAAAAAAAAGTTTTTTTTTTGTTGACTTGTGTAATCGGCGCGAGAACTTTAATTGCGCGATTCAGGATTGGTGTTTCTTCGTATTGTAGGTTACTCCGTAGTTCAGTGTAACTTCGGTAGATGGCGCTGTAGTATGTTATGTTGTATATGGAAGTCGCCACAGTTAGTAGAGACATTTTAGTAAGATACAAATGTTTGGTCTAAATGGTTTTGAATTATGCTCTTGGTTAAAAGTACCACTAACATTATTTAAAATCATTTTTAACGACGAGAATGGAAACAAAAAAGAAATGCTCACTTAAAACCTCACCGACTTTTTTCTTCTATTGTATCAGAAAATAAAATGATTACCTATAGAAATCTCCCGAGCCTCGGCGAGCACGGTAAGCTGTCGGCCTGTACCTGATCTCTCCCAGGTCGTGTCGGATAACCGTCACGTTGAATATTATGAGAGTGAGAGATCAAAGAGTGCTTGTGTTTGGGCAAACACTTGTGCACCATAATATCTCCTGCGTACTTGGCTGGTCTCCGTTGAGATTGGCCGCCGTAGCTGTAATCGACTAGAAGAGATACCCAACAACATTGTATCAGATTTTTTTAATGTAGGTATAGGTATACATGAATATGTAACCCGACTTAATCGGATTAGATTAATTTCGAAATATTTATTAAATTATATTATTAATATTAAATCCAGCTGCGTTGCACTCCTCTTTCAGGCAAAACCACTTTTGTCGAAAGCCGGTGGTCAACACTTACATTGGAGTGGTTAAATTAGCAGGCTATGTTAATTGTGTAATTTAGCAAATTTAACTGAACCGACACACAGATTTTCAAACATAACATAAACTGTTAAAAAGATATAAAAACTATCCGATATAATAATTATGTTCTTTCTGAAGGATGTTTTCTTTGTTCTGTCTTTCGAGTCTAATTCGTAACCAAACCAGAAAAACGCCGAGGTGCTAAGTCCTCTCTGAAAGAAAATTTACAGAAAGCCACAAACAAAAACAAATATTGCGCTCGAACTACCAAAATTACGTTCTTTTTTTCGCTTTAGTAACGTAATTGTACTTTTAATTGTGCTAACAATATCATAAGCACGTCGACGTAGCTATAGCTGTTATTTTTTTAATGATAGTTATCCTTTAAAATGTTATGTAATGCGTCCTTCATAACGCTAGTCCTAATAATTGGCACAAGATATACAGTTCGCACTTAAATTAAGTGAACGAGTAGTTCTTGTTATGGCAGTTGACGTTGTGATCCTTAAAGGAGTCAAGATTGTAGCGTAGGTGTCGAGTTATTCGATAGTTCGCTATAAGAATCGAGGGCCGCGCCTAATTTGATTGATTTCGAAACAACAAACTGAATGGCGGCGAGACTATTCAGAGGGCGAATTTGGAAATGTCGCGTAGAGCACGTTGGAGGCGGGGGTGCGAGGCGGCGTGCGGGGGCGGACACGAGAGTAAGGACGAGCTCTGCGTGGGCGGCCATTGAGCCGCGGGGGCAGGTGAATGGTGCACCCCTGGAGCCTCCACCCCCATTCAGCAGCCCCGCGATCGATAGCCACCGGGCGGGTGGGCGCACACATACATTCAGCCGCAAATGTTTGCTAGATGCGCCACCCCGCCACCACATATCGTAAATATAATATTATATCACTGTACCATAGTGCTAAAGTCGATATGTTCGCGATACCCATTAGCGAACACTAATGGAACCTATTGTTATTAAGTCGCTTTCAAACGTGTATGAACTAAGTATTCTATAGACCTAGTTCGTCTAACGTACTACGTCGATTCTTGATATTTCAGAAAACATTTATCTCAAAAGTACAAGCTTTATAATAAACATGTACCTTCCTACGTTGTATTTTAATCTTAACTCGAAGTTGTTAATATTATTCATGCTAATTTTAGTTACATCGTGTGGGTTGGGGCATCTCCTGTTCAGATCATGACGTGTGTTATCTTTATACCTATAGATTACAGTTAACCTGTAATGCTTTATTTTTATCAATGATCACATTGATCAAACAAAATGAGAGGATACATGGATATTAATAAATCACTGGATTGCGTGTAATACACAAATATAAACCTACTAATTGTATGCTTTTAAATAAATATCGATTTAAAAATGTATGAACTATATTATTAAAAAGTTTCGTGTTTTTCTAACGTTTGTTTATATTATTATACCATTTGAATAGATGTTTCATCTACGATTCCTAATTCATGTACCTGTTGTCACTTCATTAGTAAGGAAACGTTATACTCGTATCAATGATCGACCTCGTGTGTACCTGCAATGCAATTGTTTTTATTTGATTTATTTTGTTTACTTGTAGAATACATTAATAATATACGTAATAGGTTTCGAGACCGAAATATTGATGTGTATTCACAGCTGATCTTGCCACGTTTTGAAGAAACCTTTGTAATATTACAGGTCTTTGCGCATCTCGGGATCAGGGTGCGAGGAGGCTCTATCATCAGGGTCATCGTCCGAATGTGAGGATGCTCACGCGCATGTGCCGCAAGACTTCCCTATCGAGATACTGCCCAACCTGTACCTTGGCAACTCAACTAACAGTGAGGACTGTGACGCGCTCGCCAGGCACAATATCAAGGTAACACATATTCGCCATTCGTTCTCTTGACGGAGTTTATGACAAGCGATGCATTATGCAAGCTGCCTATCTAAGAGCATAGATAGCAGTTCAGCTCAGGATTTGATCATTTCATACAATCACCTTACACGAAAGTTACAAGACATCAATAAAGGGTACAATCAAATAAGATTTTAATAAGACAATTTACATTCATTAACACACTGTACTTAAAATATCAATCCCAATGTCAATCTCTATCAATTCATTGGGTATTTCAGTAGTCAAATATCTGCAAATTTTTATTTATCATACTTAGGCCTTTGCCACAAATTTATATTTTTTTACTGTATGTACTTAATGCCTAATAAATTGAATTAAGATTATTTATAATCATTACATAATATGCATTTATGTCTGATGTATGAATATTTAGCTCTTTGTATAATTTAGTAATAAAATTTTAATCATCTATCAACTATTCTGTTTAAGTACCTATCTTTGTTTCTAACCTGTCAGTGTGAATTCTTTTTTTTTTATGTTTAGCCCTGTCTAAATGACAACACTGCCTGATGAAAAGCATAAGCAGAATCCAAGAGTGGTCACCATACTCATTGCGAATGTAGACAATGCAGCATGGTGACCCACACTATGGCGGCCTGGTGATGCTTCTGCATCATTGGGCCTCCGGTCTCGCACTCACCAACGAAATACGACAGCACGAACGCCGTTATTTTACGGTCATCTTCTGTGCGAGGGTAGTACCGGGCTTCTCTCGCTTGGCAATATGATTGCGGCCATATTGCGGAGCGAGAGCGAGTGGAACTCTGCCGTCTCTTTCTGCGAGCAAGTTATGCTTACGAAGGAGATGGCGGAGCGGGACCGGGAGAGGTTTAGAACTCTCCCTGCCCGCCAGGGCCAGGTACCGCAGACGACTCAGGCGGCGGAAATCGCTGAACGATCTCCGTCCTCCATAAGCGCAAGCCTGGTGAGGTGAGGCCACCAGTCACCTTAGCAGAAGCAGGCCGGGGTGGCGGCATGAGCTCTTTAAAGTGCTCGCGCCCTTATATAGAATAGGAATATTGGGGTTCCTACACAGGGGGGGGCCACCTACAAACAGTGGGTGGCCCGAGGTACGTCGGGGTTCCTGGGATTTCCTTCCGACACCTGGTTCCCCGGCTTCTAGTGCCCGGGACGGTGTGCGGTTTTTGGTCGGTTCGAGTCCGACATAACCACAAGTGGTATCCGAGGGGATTTCCGCACAAAAAAAAAAAAAAAAAAGGGTAGTACTGGGTCGTACTGAAATGAGCGTGGCTCTACTACCTCGAATAATAGTTTGCTAAAACAGATACTGATTTAATTTTGTTTCCCTTTTTAGTATGTGCTGAACGTAACCCCAGACTTGCCCAATACGTTTGAAGCCGACGGCTGCGGCATCAACTATCTGAAGATTCCCATTGCCGATCACTGGAGTCAAAACCTAGCCGTTCATTTTCCACAGGCCATAAGATTTATCGGTAAGTTGAGTGCAAATAGTAAAATATGTGAAAATCACAATATATCTATTTTGGAAGGTGACTGAATACATACTCGTACATGTGTAGCCTTATTAGCCTTATTGTACATTATTGGCCTTTTAGAAACACGTCATCTGGTCGGTATCTCTATTACTACGGCAGCTGAAGCGCATGGTTAAGGTATGAGTCAGTGGGAGGATTTTGTTCTTCCTTAGTTCTCTAATAATATATGTATCACTGGTTAGAGGAAAGTCATGTAACCACAAAAGTTTTAAATAGATTTCCTGTTTTATTTGTACTCATAACGTGTACAACATGGAGAGAAGTGAACGTTGGATGATCGTATTATGTACAGTGTGTACACAATACAATCATCCACATCAGAGTTGAGACGTGCGCTGTGCGCTGTGTGCAGAAGAGGCGATGTCGGCGCGCTGCGGCGTGCTGGTGCACTGCGTGGCGGGCGTGTCGCGCTCGGTGACGGTGACGCTGGCCTACCTCATGCAGCGCCACCGCCTCAGCCTGCGCGACGCCTTCGAGCTGGTGCGCAGCCGCAAGACGGACATCGCGCCCAACTTCCACTTCATGCGCCAGCTGCACTCGTTCGAGCGCGACCTGGGCCTGCACGAGCACAGCGCCAGTCTGAGTAAGGTCCGCACCGCACCGGCCGTGGACGCGTGACGCGTGACGTGAGTAGCGCCCGCCCCTACAGCGCGCTTGTGTGCAGGTGCTGCAGCAGCTGGGCGCGCGTGAGGCGGGCGGTGTGCGGGGTGCTGTGGGCGAGGGGGGCGAGGGGGGCGACTGCGGCTGCGCGGCGGCCGGCGTGTCGCCCGACTCGGGCATCGAGTTCGACCGCTGGAGCGCCGCGCGCGACACGCCGCAATGACACTTCTTCGCACCGCGCTACTGAGCCCGCTCGGCGTCCCAGATACTTTGTACCTATTCGTTAAGTCCATTTTTGTAACTTCTATATATTACTGTATGTGAATGTCCGATATGAAATGCATTCCTGTTACATCTTATATGTCATATTTCCGTTACGCTGTGCGTTTTGTGTTACGTACGGACGCGTCGCACGGGCCGGTATCTGTGAATGTGTTGTATACTACTAGTACCGCGGTGATCCGTCGACGCTGTACGTAATACGAGGTATTATTTGTTAGGATTCGATGGATATCTAATTGTTTCAGTCATATTTTTACATTATGTATAAAATATATTTCTTCTAAGAAAATTTTAGACACGGGGCTTCTGATAAACTCTTCCATTGTTGTTGATATATGTATACTGTATTTGTATGAGAGTGTGTGCGCGAACGTGCGTGTGATACTATGATTAGTCGTAACTATTGTCGTATATATACTATAATACTTACATTACAAAACACACGCTGACCATGTCTAGAGGTGAGGTCTCGCTCGTGGCGAGCAAGTCGTGAAACAGTCTTAGGTTTTTTTTACTACAAATATTACACAAATATTTTGTACGGTAATAAATAAAAACCTATTCTATTTATTTTTGTATTGGTTTACTACAATCTGTTGATGTCTAATAGCAGTCAAGAGCAATACAAAATATAGTATAGTGGTCAGAAACTATGAGTGTGGGATCTATTTATATAAACTCGCACCCGCCCTTGTAACAAACATGACTAAGGTGTCGATATGAATATTTTTATATGAATTATAATACAAAATGTATGGATGTACTATACTTAGATAAATGCATATTTAATATGCCAGGAAACAGGCCAGACTCCGAATTTTTTTACAAACACTTTTTTTTATTGAATTTGTTAGTAGAGGAATGTAATTTTTACTGTTGTAATTAGTAAGTCATTTAATATTATCAAGTATAACATAGTTGTCAGTTCTAGAAGTATTTAGAACTACCCTTTGAAAGGCAAGAACCATGAGTGCTTGTAAGTGAATTCGGTGTGGGACTGTACACACAAATCCTCCGCCTCGCAGTTGGGCAAAGACACTGAATTCGTGATATTTAATTGTATTAATTATATTCAATGTTTCCATTGGCATTTATTATTTACCGACTTAACCATAATTATATATTTTTCTATATGTTGCGTAGTTTCATGAGTTAACGTTTAGTATGTAAATAAATGGCAAGCTTTAATGTTAAGTATGTTAATTATGATTATGAGAATCTAGAGAAATTGTTACAATGTAAATTTGTTATAGATTTAAGACTTAATTGAGATTCTGCTTCCTTAACAATGAATGCCAATATATTGTTGTGTAGGTTTGGAACGCGAAACCAAATTAGCGAGTTTTATTATTTTCATTTTGTATTACTTAGTGAATTATAAATATAATACTTTTGTAGACTCACGATCTTCCACTTTAAGTATTGTTGATAGAACGAACATCCCCACAAGTTTGAGCGAAGTTGTCATTTTAAGTCACATTCCTAACTAGTGAAGTGGAAGATTATGCCAAAGTTCACTGTCATTTAAATTACGCCACAAAACAAAGTATCCACCGTTAAATACTAACAATATTGTACTTTAGTGTAAAGAATACAAGTTTTAGTTGTTTGGTACAAACCGCCTTTACATTCTGAATGTTTCTAATTGCACTATGTATTGTAAAGTTTTATATTTCTAGATATAACGTAATTATGTAATTGTAGTGCACAAGCTAATGTCTGGCCACGTCGACGACGCCGTTCTGTAGATCGTAGATGGAGCGTAAACATCGTGTTTAATATATTGTGACAACTCTGTTAGGATATGTAACACGCGTTCACAATCATGTTGATAATGTTTTAGAAATCTTTTAGTGCTTATCCTAAAGGTACCTAAAGCCACGTGGCACACGTAATATTAACCTCAAAACAAATATAAACACTGTTAATCTATTATGAGTTGTTTTTTATTTGTCCTTTTTTGAATGAGGAAGCAGTTTATCGTCCGTGCCTTTTCCTAAACTAGATAAGGGTCGGCTATCAGTGTACCAAGTGTCTGAGTTACGATTTATTTATTTATATTTAAAACTTCATGCGCTTTTGTACAACGGCAGACTTAATGCCTTAGGCATACTCTAGTGAACGTGCAAACTACAGACTAATAATGTATTTATCCGTCTCTCATATCTCAATACAATATGAGAATATTTCGAGATCTGGGCCCTCTACAGAAAACATTAGATAGGTTTCTTTTCTTAGTAAGTATACAAAGTTTCAAGTGAATCTATTGAAGAAATTAAAATTGTCATAAAACTCTGAGCACACGTGAACATTTTTACCGCTTTAGGGGTATGTACCTACTTATATCAATATTCATACATCGAAACCTATATACAAAGTTTGAAGTGAATCCATTGAAGAAATAAAAGTTTATATAAACTGATCCCTGTTTTAACTCCTTTATTGGGTTTAACAAGCAAAACTAACAAAGGTTACAAACCTTTGTAGTAATGCACGTAACTCGACACCAAATCAAAAGGAAAATCTACATTCAATAAAAGTTAGCAAGCGATATGATGTTGCACGCGCAGGCGTCCCCGTTTTGTGCCAGTGTGAGCACCTGTCGAAGCCATACACACATCAGCTACCGCAACCGTGAACAGTACAATCACGCACACATTGACATCCCCTTGCCGCGATAGTACTGCTATTTGATTTTTATAATAAATAAAATTTATTGATGTTCCGTGCTACCAAAAATCATGAATGAAAACTCATGTTTTTATATTAGGTCTTTACCTATGAAATTGCCGTTTTGTATGCAATAAGTGAAAGTAATTAATTTTTCAAACTTTTTTATTTCTGTTATTCGAAGTAATCACCCATGCAATCGACGCATCTTTGCCAATGCATTGGCAGTTTATTGATGCCCTTCTTGTAAAAATCAGCTGGACGGGAGGCAACAAACTCTTCAAAGGCATTTTGTACTGCCTCTCGGGAATTGAATTTTTTACCCACTAAAAAGTTGTCTAAATTTTGGAAAAAGTAATAGTCGGTAGGTGCAAGGTCTGGTGAGTATGGCGGATGAGGGAGAGCTTCCAACCCCAGGTCTTGCAGCTTGGAGACTGTCTGTTGCGCAGTATGGGGTCGCGCGTTGTCGTGAAGGAGCAGTGGGGACGACCGATTGACCAAAGCTGGTTGCAGATGTGCAAGCTTCTCCATCATTCTCTCCAGTTCTTCACAGTACACATCTGCATTAATGCTCATGCCGTTTTGTAAAAAGCTGTGGTGAATCACACCCTCACTAGACCACCAAACAGTGACCATCACCTTTTTTGGGGTCATTTTTGGTTTAGGGCATTGCTTTGGTGCTGAACCAGGGTCTAACCAACTTGCTGAGCGCTTTCGATTGTCGAACAGAATCCATTTTTCGTCGCACGTAACTATTCGTTTCAAAATTCCTTCATTTCTTTGCCTGTTGAGCAGCGAAAGGCAGGTCTCGACGCGTACGTTGCGCTGGCGATGGTTAAGGTCGTGGGGCACCCATCTATCAAGCTTTTTTACCTTGCCAATTTGTTGCAAATGGATCAATATTGTTTTGATGCTTACATTAAAAGCTGCTGCTAGCTCAGCTGTAGATTGAGTTTCGTCAGCTTCCACAATCGCCTTTAATTCATTATTGTTAACCAAAGTCTCCGGACGACCACGAGGTTCATTTTTCAAGTCAAAATTTCCAGAACGGAACCGGGAAAACCAATAAAGGGTTGTGCGTTCGTTTGTACAGTTTTCTCCGTAAACGTTTTTGATGTTACGTGCCGTTTGTGTCGCGTTGGTGCCACGACGGAGCTCATATTCCATAATTACACGAATTTTTAAAGTATCCATTATGACGAAAAATGTTCAAATGTAATGAAAATACAACGCTAATCAAATAACAAAAGACTGAGTTTGTAAATAGAATGTCATGGTTTTAAAACAAAATTAATTTGAATTTAGAATACAGAGCCATTACAAACTTTTTTTTATTTGATATGGCCAGTACTGAAGAAACGCAATTTCATAGGTAAAGACCTATTATTTCCTTTGCGCTGGTTAGTTTTGTTTATAATACAGAAAACATAACAAAACGAAAACATGCCATGCTGCATGCATAACATGCTGTAATTATAATATATGTAAAATTAAATTCGATTTTATTTTATTCTAATTTTTTTTTTAAAACACGTTGGGAACCTTGAAAGATTTAAATCCGAATATCAACACAATTATGGTGGAAATCAGTACGTTTAAACTGGTAATGATTTTAGTATTACATTTGTATAGACAATTAGCCGAAGTTGGGCTCTTAACCTCTGGGGTGCGGCATTGCGGATCCGCGATTGTCCCGTCGGTGCGGCATTGCGGATCCGCGATAACCGCAGTTAACTTGCATTTTAATTAATTTTGGGTATTAAAGTTATTATAATGAAGTCTAGAAAGGTTTGTTATGCATTTGCTTTATACGAACAACATTTTAAAACATTCGTTTGTCAAGTGCGCTTCAAGAGCCGTAAAAAAAACGAGTTCCAATTTCAAAGTTGACGATGACGCAACGCGATCTGTCAAGTGCCTCTTAAAACTGATTTTTTGCCGATAAGGTGGTTTTGAAGGTAGTTTGTTATTATATTTTACTTATTATACTTATTTTAGGAACCACTATCAATACGAATTGAGGCATAAATCATGCGTAATTTTGAATAGTGTTACTCAAAAAGTTACCGAGTCTATTACCTATTGAAAAGGGCTTACTCATTTGAAGGTTTTTACGCATTTATTCTTATGTTTTTATTGATAAAATGATATAATTGCGATGAGAATCTTATATAGAATATAAAATAGCAACAAAAATGTGTTAGAAAAGCTAAATATTTAAATAAACACTCATTTTTTGCCTGACGAGCGAAATTAGACGCACACATACACAGGGCTCCCCTGCCATTACTGTTCTACATCATCATCAGCCTATCGCAGTCCACTGCTGGACATGGGCCTCTCCAATAGCACGCCACTTAAAATTGTAAATCGCCGTTGATTCGTTTTTGCACGCAGCCTAGCGGGAAGTCCCGGAACTATTAACACCCACACATACACAGTAGTGACGGACAATGAACAAGACGTAAACTGATCTTTGTTTATGTTTTACTAAATTATTTTGTATCGACCATAGACTTTGTGTGTCACATAATGGAACGATCAGTTTGTTCTCTTCAGCATTCAGTCATTTTCATAGAGTTTAGAGAATTCTCAGAACTTAAAAATAATAAATGAAAACTGGTCTAGCAAAAGAGTCCTTTTTTTAAATAACTTGATAAATAGGTTGTTTTTTTTATGTATTGTTCCTGTCTTTTGCACTAGTTAACTAAAAAAATAAATTATTTAACTAAAAAACACTATTTCTTCATATAAATACTACGTAATTTGTTTTTTGGCGCAAATAATAGTTTGATTGTAAAGTGACAAAATGGCGAATATCTCGACAGCGAAATGTGATTTTTACAAATATGTTTCTCAATGAATTTTTACTGCAGTTATAGTGTTTTTTATATCAGTAGATAGCTTAGTTATCAAACTTTATGAGGATAATAAGTAAAATGAATAATAAACCACATAAAATATTAAAATCATGTTTATTAACACAATAGGTGCGTAAATTTGCAATTTCGCCGCACGGTGCATGGAACCGGAAGTACCCGTTCGCGCATCCGAAAGATTAATCTTTCGAATGCGGGAACGGGTACTTCCGGTTCCATGCACCGTGCGGCGAAAGTGCAAAATTTTGCAACACGGTGCATGGTGTACGAAAATGATCAAATATTTTAAAAAACAATGCTCGGTCGTTATAAAAGTGATTATTTTTCAAAAGATGGATAACAAGCGTACATGGTTATGCCATATTTTATTACTAAACTAATGTTATCGCTTTATTATTTACTCACAATTGAGCCAAGTATTAATTTACGCACCTATTGTGTTAATAAACATGATTTTAATATTTTATGTGGTTTATTATTCATTTTACTTATTATCCTCATAAAGTTTGATAACTAAGCTATCTACTGATATAAAAAACACTATAACTGCAGTAAAAATTCATTGAGAAACATATTTGTAAAAATCACATTTCGCTGTCGAGATATTCGCCATTTTGTCACTTTACAATCAAACTATTATTTGCGCCAAAAAACAAATTACGTAGTATTTATATGAAGAAATAGTGTTTTTTAGTTAAATAATTTATTTTTTTAGTTAACTAGTGCAAAAGACAGGAACAATACATAAAAAAAACAACCTGTTTATCAAGTTATTTAAAAAAAGGACTCGTTTGCTAGACCAGTTTTCATTTATTATTTTTAAGTTCTGAGAATTCTCTAAACTCTATGAAAATGACTGAATGCTAAAGAGAACAAACTGATCGTTCCATTATGTGACACACAAAGTCTATGGTCGATACAAAATAATTTAGTAAAACATAAACAAAGATCAGTTTACGTCTTGTTCATTGTCCGTCACTACTGTGTATGTGTGGGTGTTAATAGTTCCGGGACTTCCCGCTAGGCTGCGTGCAAAAACGAATCAACGGCGATTTACAATTTTAAGTGGCGTGCTATTGGAGAGGCCCATGTCCAGCAGTGGACTGCGATAGGCTGATGATGATGTAGAACAGTAATGGCAGGGGAGCCCTGTGTATGTGTGCGTCTAATTTCGCTCGTCAGGCAAAAAATGAGTGTTTATTTAAATATTTAGCTTTTCTAACACATTTTTGTTGCTATTTTATATTCTATATAAGATTCTCATCGCAATTATATCATTTTATCAATAAAAACATAAGAATAAATGCGTAAAAACCTTCAAATGAGTAAGCCCTTTTCAATAGGTAATAGACTCGGTAACTTTTTGAGTAACACTATTCAAAATTACGCATGATTTATGCCTCAATTCGTATTGATAGTGGTTCCTAAAATAAGTATAATAAGTAAAATATAACAACAAACTACCTTCAAAATCACCTTATCGGCAAAAAATCAGTTTTAAGAGGCACTTGAAAGATCGCGTTGCGTCATCGTCAACTTTGAAATTGGAACTCGTTTTTTTTACGGCTCTTGAAGCGCACTTGACAAACGAATGTTTTAAAATGTTGTTCGTATAAAGCAAATGCATAACAAACCTTTCTAGACTTCGTTATAATAACTTTAATACCCAAAATTAATTAAAATGCAAGTTAACTGCGAAAAACATGGATCCGTGTGTGCCGCACCGACGGGACAAACATGGATCCGTGTTGCCGCACCCGAGAGGTTAAAGGAAACCGACTTCAATGTACGATATCGGTTAGGTACTTTATCTTAATCGAATAAGTAGTATAGTCTATTCGCTTAGATACACACCTTAATCGCGCGGTCACAAAATCAAAGGGCCCGCTTGCTGTATATTCCCACAAACAAATATGCTTTTTCAGTTTACGCCGTTGTAAGAATTCATATTCGTACTTCACAACAATAACCACAATTGCGTCCGGGGGGGTGCATCGGCACTATTTAAACGAATGGACTATACTGTAATTTTTGGAATTTTATAAAAAAAAAATATAATTCTCCAACTGAAAAATGTATTAGTTGATAAGAGAGTTGATTATAGCCGAGTCATCGAACAAGGTAAGGCACGTTAAGTATTGTCACTCCGAACGCTAACGAATGATGCAAGCGACTGCTCGCTCCGAACCAGCCGTAAAAGGTTCTACAGCTTTTGCGAGCTTACAGCTTCGAGTCTTCATTGTTTTTCGCTAGTATGTATTAAAAGTATATGTAAGAAGTGTATATATGTATAAATATTGGTACTTCTTAAAGTTGTAAAGAAATTCGAGGCGACAGTCTCACCGAATTATTCTTTCTCCTTTTTAACCTATACCTGTAAAGATAAGTTGTTATAAATTCTCGTTATTTTTTTTAAGCAATTTAAATATGCTTGGTTAATGTTTAATAAGATTTTTATTTAGGTTATTTAGTCTAAATGTACATATAAATTTAATTTACTAAGTGCCAAATTTTCACACGTAGAAAGAAGACAGTACTAAGAGAAAAATCTAATTACATAGATACTAAATGGGTTAAATTAATAGCCGACCCTCATCTCGTCTTGTCTCCTATTACCCATAACGTGATGTTAACAGCATGTTGTTTATATAAAAAGGTTATAGTGAGCCACAGATCACCCCCAATAGATACCGCATAATTGAATATTTGTTGCGATTCGACTTCACCAAATTTTGAGGTATGCAAGGGATGCGGGGAACGAGACAAATACGCTGTGATTGGATAGTTCAAGGTTAAACTTGTAATGCACCGAACCATAGTGATGGGACAGGGTAAGAATGTTGACCGATAAATTTGGTTGGATCAGAATATTTTATTTTTCATTTGCATATTATTTATAAATAAATACATTGATTATTGTTTATTAATTATTTATTCAAAACATAAATAAAAAAACTAGGTACGAATATTTCACTGATTTTTAAAATAGATCAGCTTAGTAAAAATTCATCTTACAGAATTTTTATGATCTGCCTTCTTTGATAAATAGAGTACCTAGTCTTATGTATATATACTTTTCCACGACACTCTTGGCTAAGTCAATGACATGATTACAATTTTCATGATCAAATTGGTGATATTTAATTTGAGAAAAAATATCTTCACCAACAAAACTACTCAATGTCTGTTTCATGGAACGTTTATTGTCGTTGTAAAATATTTTACAATCTGGGGTTGAATCAATTGAGCTTTGTATAACTTGCTCAGATCGTCTACAAATTTTGGTAACCGTGTTGGACGGAAAGCAGCCCTCCCGCATTTCTTGCAAAAGTCAAACTATTTATATTTTCATCCAGGGATACTAGAGCCTTCACGCACGTATTACATTAGATTTTTTTATTAAATAAATGAAAACTGAGATAACGGATGCTGTAATGAATTAAAAAGTTTCAAGAAACTTTTAACATAATAATATCACAATAATACGACACTTATTTAAGAAAATATCATTGCTTTAACAAAAAGAAAAACAAATAATAACCAAACAAATATCGACTTGTGAATCACTACACTACCGTTACACGTGCTGCATTAGACAAAGACAACTATTGTAATTTACGTAACGAGTGAAAGGGACATTTTAAAAAGATATGCACCCTTAAATATTTTTACTTTACACCATTATGTCACCAGTATAAGTTGAACTCCGGTAACGTAATAAAATACGATGTACTTACCGATGAAATGTTATACCATCTTTTTAGAAACTAGATGTCTTAGATGACTAGCCACACCATTTTACTGCTAAGGCCATTTGAAATATCTTTTGAAATTTTAAATAATTTTTTTATTCTTCGGAACTCTGCGTGCCTACGCGTCACAAACTTGGTCGACACTGATGTCGTGTTTCTTAGCGTCTCTTCATATAGAAGCGACTACACGAATGTGGTGTGCACGTTTTTGGCCCTGTATGCGGAATCTGTGTAGTGAGCCAACGTCGCAAGATAAGGGAACAATTCTTTCATATATTATTTTCCAGATAACGTAAAACGTGCGCACGCAATGAAAGCACTTAATATGAATATTATTGCTACATTTTCCATTGATATTCAACTCCTTTTGGCCGCAGCGTGATGATATATAGCGTATAACCTTCCTTAATATCTAACACTGAAAGAATCTTTCAAATCGGACCATTACTTCTTGAGATTACCGCATTCAAACAAACAAACAAAATAACAAACTCTACAGCATTGTGATATTAGTAAAGATTACAACAATTTATGTTCATGCATGAGATAAAACATAAATACTTTATTTTTACAAGTCCCGCATTACGAATATACTAAACATCCTTTGCAAACATATATTACATGTAACACACACAAAGAAAATGTGGGTGAGACTCTGGATAACAATTAGTGCGTCATATATCGTTGTCCCGTGTGGAATTTGAACCCACGACACTTGGCGCAGTAGAAAGCGGCGTGGCGACCGCTTAAATCACTAGGCCAACGGTGCAATCTTGTAAACTTAAACAGTAATATACTCATCTTTGGAATGAAACAACAAATAATAATTGTTACTTTATTTTTCAAAAGAAGGAAGTACAATAGCTACCGTTAATAACAAGTAGTGTTACTTTGCATATAATAATCATTCCAATTATTTTTTAAATATTAATCATGATATTCATGTTGACATTTTCAAGCGTAGTTATATACAGTACAGCTATTAAATCATTAAAAAAAATCCTTTCTAAAATTAATCTCAATCTTTCGCTAATTGACTATCGTTGGGTGAATACTGGGAATCTACATCATTTAATTCCCAAGAACTAATCTAACTCTACCCCAAGTAGGCCTTCTGTCTCCCGTCTCGTCGAACACTTCATACCATATCTTTGAATAAACATTTACATATACAAACAGGTATACAAAAACCTTAATATAATCACAAGGATTCCACTAGCTACGTATGTACAATAATTGGTGCTATGAAATGTATACGATTATAATAAAATACAAAATTTAAGCTGCAATCAAGTCCCGATTCGATCCTGTTATGTGAAATACAAGTGGGAACAAAGTACTTGTATGCGGTGACCGAGCACCGGTATAGCTGCCACTAAACAAACTGAACCGCCCGCACCGCGGTTTTGTCGCACTGGACTATAAAATTTCTTGGCACGATGTGTGCTTAACTATATACTTATATACTTTATAAATTGCATTAACAATAAAGTCTTCACAATATCATATTGCTTTCAGTTAAAATTCTAATTGAAACAACAGGTCAAGTTTTGAAAGAATATTGTAAATATAACAGCCGCTATTGCGGTACACAGTTACATAAATATGTGTAGGAATGTTTAACATACATATACATATAGTAAAGAAACTTGTGTTCTTTGGAATGTAACGAAGTTTCAAATGTATTAATTGAAAGAAAATAGATACGAACTTCTTGGCGCTAAAATATGGTGGATATGTAATATTACTTTTAAGGTACACGTTAAGGCACCCTCCGATGTCGTTTCTATATTGGTCCTCCCTGAGAATAAAACATTATCATGATATAAACGGCAGAAATGGATTATCTAACAACTCATATAATGGCACAATACATTTTTTTTCACTGGATGTGCGCTGAAAATTCCACGAATATTATAATTATAGATAAATTGCTGTGGATAAAACGAGACAAATTTCTTAATTTCAATTTGATAGTTTATAATTTAGATCTACAGTAATATCATTGCACTAGCTGCTAAAGCACGTTGCTTTTTAAACATTCAAAATTTCATAATCATAATATATATTTCGAAAAATCTTATTTCTATATTTGACATACAAAATTGGTTCAATGTTTTATTGCAAGGCAATTCGTGGACCTCGAACACGACACATAAAATCTTCCAGTTCGATTAAATAGGAGTTATACCCTTCTATAACAAAATGTTATTTCTATGCATTAATGTCATAAAGTGTTAGCAAAAATAATGTTAATAACAATAGTATAGCGTGTTATTGGGTAGCATCGACAACCGCCGCTTAAACCTCTACCAGACTAGCGTATACATGTTATGAATAATAGGTTATGATGTGTTTTAGCTGCTCTTAAGCTGCAAGGCAAGGTTCATCAGCATTCATGTTACTGTTAATTATACATTATTATTGCTTTCACTCTGTTGTAAATAGAACGAATATAAATATGTTAATATAATACTGTATTACAAAATGTAACGTATCGCTACTACTTTGTTTTATTATATTACTTTAAAATCATTCGACGTAATCGTTTCTCTACACACATAATTCGCACAGACGGGTCGTACGTATTACGAGTACAATTTATATCGGTCAACGTGCTAATTAATGCACCGCATCTATGTCTCGCTGCGCGCGCGATATTTTAACCTGCAAGTAAAATTTAGAAATTATCGTCAAGTACGAGTCAATTTGGAAATGGGATGCAATAAATTTATAACAAGAGTGAATTCGCCCCGAGTCAGTGAATAACGAGCGCGAGGCGTCAGTGCGGCGGCGCGGTTAGCTAGTGGCTAGTGGCTAGAGGCTAGGGAGCGGTAGTGACCTTGTCCTTGGGCGTGGAGGCCTCGCCCGACTCCAGCGCGAACATCTTCATCTTCTCCTTGAAGGACAGCTGCTCCGGCACCGGCGCGCTCGGCGCCCGCGCCTGCTGCTCCGCCAGGCGCCGCGTGCGGGGGTCCCTGCGGACACGGGCGTTAGGCTCGGCTCGCTCTCGGAGCTAGGCTAGCTGGCTAGCTAGGCTAGGCGCGAGAGGCGCGAGAGCAACTCACCGGTACACCTCCTGGGCGCCGATGACGCCGGGCGTGTGCGTGAGCGGCGACGTGGCGGAGTGCGCGGGCGGCGTCAGCGGGCCCGCCAGCATGCTCTCCGCCTCTTCTATGAATCGCTGTAAAAAACAACACATATCATTTTGTGCGGCGGACTCCATTCTTATATATTTTGGGCGAATTCGTATACAGATTTTCAGTACTGAGTTCTGATACTCGGTTTACAGTCATTGTTTTAGTTTTTACTCTTGCACAGTGACATTCTTTTGTAAATATGTAAGTGCAAATAGGTGCGCAATCGTTCGAGTAGCACGAAGCAGTGGTACTTACATCCGGATCCTCCCTGGGCGGGGCGGGCTCGTGCAGCGGGGGCGGCGAGGTGCTGGGCGGGGCGGGGGGCGGGGCGGCGCGCTCGTGGAACGACACGCGCTTGTCGCGCAGCGTGCTCACCGGGGACCTGGATCATAACCCACTTCAACTTACACTCTTTATACGACAAATAGAAAGAGATGATAACGTCTCTGATAAAGTAATATGATATTACTGAATGATAAATGTTTAAAAATTTAAAACTAATTAATTATAATTTATTTCATATTACCCACATTTAGTTTTTTTAATGTAGGGGCCTTCCTTGTGACTCTACTTTGCCTGATGGAAACAGAATCTAAGAGTGGTGCATGCAGCATGATAACCATAACATGGTGGCCTAGTGATGCTTCTGCATCATCGGGCTTTTGTCAATGGGAAAAGGAGAATGTGGCCGCTTATGGCAGTATACTCGTACTCGTATGTGTGTTCTTCTTTAGCGTTTAAACTACTAAATAGATTTTTTACTTAGTCGGGTTACATTGTTATGAACTTTTTTCTTGTTTACTCGTAAATTAGTATTATCTATACTAATATTATAAAGAGGAAAACTTTGTTTGTTTGTTTATAATGAATAGGCTCTAAAAGTACTGGACCGATTTTAAAAATTCTTTCACCATTCGAAGGCTACATTATCCACGAGTAACATAGGCTATATTTTATTTTGAAAAAAAATAGGGTTACGTAAGATATTGGGGATTTTCGGACACAAGGTGTAAAAAATCAACCCTATACGGGGGAAGACGCAAACGAGGTTGCGTCGGTCAGCTAGTTCGTTAATAAAAAGATAAGTGTACATTCGGTATTAACAAATAAATCTTTGCAATATGATCTTATAAAAACCAAAAAGCACCACCCGATGTTCGAGTGTAGAGAATTTGGACATTAAGTCCGCCGCAGTATTAAGTATTCAAAAAGTCATAAAGTTACATGAACAAAGTTAGGTGTTAAGCTGACTTAGGAGGGGACCATCTACAAACCGTAGGCGGTCGAGGTACGTCGGGGTTGTTCCTTTTTAAGGTGCACCTGGTTCCCGAGACGGCAAGCGATTTTAGTCGAGTCGAGTCGAGTTCGACACGCCACCAGGGTGTGGTATTCGAGGAGATTTCCGCACATAAAAACGGTGTTTTACTGACTGTGGCGTGACGTTGTGTTGCGCGTGCACGTCGGGCGCGCGGTGCGGCGACAGCGTGCGCGCGCGCTCCGCCATCACCGCGAACGACGAGCCGCGCGCCGGCGGGGCGGGCACCCCCACACTCGCCCCGCCCGCCCCGCCGGCCCCCACCGACAGCGCGCCCACGCCGGCGCTCACCTCCGACACGCGGCTCTCCTCGTACGTCACCTGCACACACACAATTACATTTGTTTCATATTAACCGCAGACTGCAAACGCATAGCAAAATACAATTATTGTATAGATACACGGGACATCGGGGAATTATGACTGACCCCTCCCCCGAATACTGGCTTACTCTGTGGAAATGTTTAATACTGTAGTGTCTCAATTTAAAATTGCGAATTTAACAAGAATAAGATATTAGGTAGTCCATTTTTTTAAACTCACGTATTTGGCACTATTTCAGTAACTTAATAATAATAATATAAAAATAGAAACAATGAGAGTATAAATTGTGTAAAGATATTAATATTCAAGGGAATCTTCAATTTCCGCTCACCGTTTCACTAGTATATCCATTAGTGATCTCGGTCCTGGTGTTCGTCTTGAGTATAGACTTGGGAGGATGCGGAGGCGGCTGCGCCAGGGGTGCGGGGGGTGCGGGCGGGGCGGGGGAGTGTGGCGGGGGGGACGCGGCGCTGGCAACCGACTGCGCGGAGTCATCCACACCTTCCTCCGTGTCTTCTGAACCTTCGGCCGCGTTAATTTCCTCCTATTGTTAGAATTTAATACATAACGTTTTACATTGTACAATAAATACGACCAAATTTTAAGACTAGTACCGGCATTAATGTAACTCCTATACGCCAGGATTTACAACAAAGCAACTCTCAGGAAGCCGAATTGACAACAATATTTTTCTAAATATTCAAAGGCGTCACGATATTATTCATATTTCATTAATTTTCTCTCTTCAAACCACTTCCTACTATTTTCCTTAACGAACCTAAATTATAATCTTCTTCTTCTTCTTTTGATGAAATGGCAACCAGCCGGATCACTCGGATCAGCTATTTCTGCCAATGTCAAGTATTTATAGTCTTCAATTGTAAGTCTTCAAGTGGTCGTCGTGATGAAATTAATGATAATAAAAATATATGAAATGTGAATGACATGAAATGCGTCCCGTCTTTCGAAAAAAAAAACATTATAATCTTTCCAATCGTTTATTTAACTTTTGAAAGCTCTAATACTTAATCAAATAGTGATACCTTGACCCCTTACTGATTCGATTTCTTTTATCGATCGATTTTATGCATGATAAAGTTTTAATCGATTTAACACACTCATTATTTTATAGATAATTTCGTACTTTTATCGATTATTAAACGGCAATAACGGACGCGGAGCCGACGCGCGACTCCATTTTGTTGTCAGTGTTAACCTCTGGGGTGCGGCATTGCGGATCCGCGATTGTCCCGTCGGTGCGGCATCGCGGATCCGCGATAACCGCAGTTAACTTGCATTTTAATTAATTTTGGGTATTAAAGTTATTATAATGAAGTCTAGAAAGGTTTGTTATGCATTTGCTTTATACGAACAACATTTTAAAACATTCGTTTGTCAAGTGCGCTTCAAGAGCCGTAAAAAAAACGAGTTCCAATTTCAAAGTTGACGATGACGCAACGCGATCTGTCAAGTGCCTCTTAAAACTGATTTTTTGCCGATAAGGTGATTTTGAAGGTAGTTTGTTGTTATATTTTACTTATTATACTTATTTTAGGAACCACTATCAATACGAATTGAGGCATAAATCATGCGTAATTTTGAATAGTGTTACTCAAAAAGTTACCGAGTCTATTACCTATTGAAAAGGGCTTACTCATTTGAAGGTTTTTACGCATTTATTCTTATGTTTTTATTGATAAAATGATATAATTGCGATGAGAATCTTATATAGAATATAGAATAGCAACAAAAATGTGTTAGAAAAGCTAAATATTTAAATAAATACTCATTTTTTGCCTGACGAGCGAAATTAGACGCACACATACAAAGGGCTCCCACGCCATTACTGTTCTACATCATCATCAGCGTATCGTAGTCCACTGCTGGACATAGGCCTCTCCAATAGCACGCCACTTAAAATTGTATATCGCCGTTGATTCGTGTTTGCACGCAGCCTAGCGGGAAGTCCCGGAACTATTAACACCCACACATACACAGTAGTGACGGACAATGAACAAGACGTAAACTGATCTTTGTTTATGTTTTACTAAATTATTTTGTATTGACCATAGACTTTGTGTGTCACATAATGGAACGCTCAGTTGTTCTCTTTAGCATTCAGTCATTTCCATAGAGTTTAGAGAATTCTCAGAACTTAAAAATAATAAATGAAAACTGGTCTAGCAAACGAGTTCTTTTTTTAAATAACTTGATAAATAGGTTGTTTTTTTTATGTATTGTTCCTGTCTTTTGCACTAGTTAACTAAAAAAATAAATTATTTAACTAAAAAACACTATTTCTTCATATAAATACTACGTAATTTGGTGTTCGGCGCAAATAATAGTTTGATTGTGAAGTGACAAAATGGCGAATATCTCGACAGCGAAATGTGATTTTTACAAATATGTTTCTCAATGAATTTTTACTGCAGTTATAGTGTTTTTTATATCAGTAGATAGCTTAGTTATCGAACTTTATGAGGATAATAAGTAAAATGAATAATAAAACACATAAAATATTAAAATAATGTTTATTAACACAATAGGTGCGTAAATTGACACTTGGCTCAATTGTGAGTAAATAATAAAGCGATGACATTAGTTTAGTAATAAAATATGGCATAACCATGTACGCTTGTTATACATCTATAGAAAAATAGTCACTTTTATAACCACCGAGTATTGTTTTTGAAAATATTTGATCATTTTCGTACACCATGCACCGTGTTGCAAAATTTTGCACTTTCGCCGCACGGTGCATGGAACCGGAAGTACCCGTTCCCGCATTCGAAAGATTAATCCACATTTTCATACGTCAAATTAAGTATTTATATTCCTCCGTATTGATTTATTTGTGAATTCTCACGTTTGGTTGAATTGAGCGTATCGTTCCTCCCTTCGTTACTGTCAAAATGCCAAACAATAAAGTACTTAAAGGACAACCAAAAGAGTTTGTCTTGCGACTTCGTGAATACTTTGAAAAGGAAAGCCGTAATGGTGGGCCTCTTATACCAGTGACTCAAGTTAGAGACCGTGTTGCAGCAGCATTAGGTATTAGTGCTCCAACAGTGGCAAAAATAACAAAAGAAGGCTACGGCAGCAGTGGCATGGAACAGAATAAGCTATCTACACCTACGAATAAATAATAAGTCAGGAAGTCTAACTCGGAACAAATTTCACACAAAAAGTGGCCCGTCTTGAAACCAAAACGACGTATGAAACAAAAACCAATCACAACCTAGGTTAGAAATAGACATTGTTTGTGATTGGTTTGAATTCAAAACGAAAGCAGGGATTGGTTCATGCGCTTGCTGCAATGTCTTCTATGACAGCAGCATGGACGATATTATGTAATAAGTGGATCGGTCAAAGTTAATAATAAAACAATATAATTTTATAATGTTTATATATTTGTTTTCTTTTTATTATAAACTCTATGTCCGTCGAAATATAATTAATTTATTAAGTTTTTGCCTAGAAGACATTAAAAAAGAATCTTTTTTCACAATGTAGTGAAGACGGATTCTGAGAAATTCATCGATTACACATTTTATAAAAAAAATGAAATGGTCATTATTTGTCTGGTGACTGTATTTTAGTAAGCGCAGAATATCTTCCTTGCCAATTATTTTAGAAAAAACACTGTGTAGATATCACTGACAGATTACTTGCTCGAGTAAGTGATTTTCCGTTATCTTGTATTTTTATTATATGTCTTATTAGTGTTTCTGTGCGTGTGCATATTTTATACAAAACCACAAATGGATTACGAGAGTCCACCGAAATTTTTCAAACTGATCAGCTTGTGAAAATACAATTTTTCATTAGCAGGTAGCACTGATAAGCATTTTGGACAGTTAATTTTTGCTTGCAGTTTTCGGGTTACAAAGCCGGCTATATAGCCTACAATTTGCTTCACTGTTTCTGACAATTGAAGGCTAGCGTCCAGCATGTTTGATAGCACCATGCAATTTTCTTCTTCTGTTTCACTCTCACCTGCTGCAGTAGAGTAAGTAGCGCTGTCTGTACTATTTCTAAAGCCAGGAGTGGTCTTACTTCTGAAGAGTAATTTAGTATTGAAATATCCTCCAATGGTATGCTGTTGCCTGTGAATTTAGAGCTGAGGCTCAAGTTCATTGAAGTCTTTTTATATATTCTGCTGGTTTTTACAGGCATCCAATCATATTCCTGTCTTTCCAACTTAACTGCAGCTATCCACTTTTTTTGCCTAATTGCATCCGCAGGAAAACTAAAAGAAAATCAATTATGCAAAACACATTATCGTTATAAAATTATCAAAATAAATAAACCAACCTATTTATAATAAAAATTATTTTATCGATATACTTTTCAATATTTCACCAAAAAGAAAAAAAATACAATCAAAAATTTACTGACTTCATGTTGCATAGTGTTAACCATCTCAGTTTGATAACATATTTGCAAATCATTAAATATAACTATAATTGTGCTACTACTTACCAGTGAAAAGTGAACCCTGGGCATTTTAGCCTTGTATGGCTACTGCACCACTTCACAACACACGCTGGCATGATTATTGACATCACAATAATAAATCGAAATATAACGTGTGCTCGCTTGCAAGAACAATATCCGACTAATGGCGGCGGTGGACACAACTTTTAAGCACCGCCTACTTGGACACAACTTTTGTTGGGTAATTTTTAGAGCGCAGTTACATTTCCTGACTTATTATAATTTATTCGTAGATCTACACCTAAGAAAAAACGTCAGCCCAGTAAAGTTACAGCAGTTGACAATTTTGAAGCTGATGCTATTCGTCGACATATATACGACTATTACCAAAGAAAAGAGATTCCAACATTAAAAAAATTAACACAATCTCTACGAAATAGTGGTTTGTTCCGTGGTCAAAAATTTTCTATGGCAAAGGTATTGAAAGATATAGGATTCTTATTCCAAAAATGTGACAAACGAAAAATTTTAATAAAATGCAATGATATTGCTTTGTGTCGATGCGAATTTTTAAGACAAGCAAAAAATAAAATAGAAGAAGATTGGTCGAATGTTGTTTTCATAGATGAAACTTGGCTCAATGCGAATCATACGCTGTCAAAAACTTGGACTGACAACACCGCTGGCTTCACTTCTACAGTACCAATGGGAAAAAGCGAAGGACTGATTATTTGTCATGCAGGAACAGTAAAAGGATTTGTGCCAGACGCTCTATTAGCTTTCAAATCCCAGAAAACAGGCGATTATCATGAGGAGATGAATTCGAACGTGTATGAAAAGTGGTTCAGAGAAATACTTACATCACTCGAAGAGCCATCAATAATATTTATTGATAATGCACCTTATCACTCTCGTCAAATTAATAAAATGCCAACACAGGCCAACAAAAAACATGAAATCATAAACTGGCTCCGTGGCAATGGCGAGGAGGTGGACGAGTCCCTATTAAAAGTAGAGTTAGTAAAGATATTAAAAACAAAGAAGCTGCCAAAACGTAATAGATGAAATGGCAGCAGAGCATGGGGCATGGGCATACCGTCCTCAAAATTCCCCCATATCACTGCCAATATAATGCAACTGAAATGATCTGGGCACAAATTAAAGGACATGCTGCGAGGAACAATACAACTCCTCCTTTCACCGCAAGAAAAATGCTGGATTTACTAAAAAATGCGTGTGAAAAAGTAACTCCTAAAAACTGAGCGAATGTTGTAGAAAAAACAAAAAAGGTGATAATGTCGGATTGGGATCGGGATGTTGCATTCGACAATTTATCTGTCCAAGAATTGATAATCAATATTACTGAGAACTCAAGTGATGATGATTCCTGGTCATACGAAGAAGACGATTCTTTATAACTAAAAATAGTATTACAGTACTTCTTTTGGATGTTTTATTTTTTAATTCCTAAAGTACTATGAATTTCAACATTTTGTACCTGTTCATTACAAGTAGGTACCGCAGTTCATTCACATGCTTTTTACTTGAACCAACTACAGTAAGTCTAACGATTTTTTTAGACTCATTAATTTGCAGCGAATATATTCGATAACATTACTAGGTACAAGTACGATGGAACTCTTTTCATTACGCAAGTTATTTATGCATTAAAACGCAGACATTTAGGGCATTTTAATGCAAAATAATAAAGATTTTTACGTGAATTGGATATAAAATATAATCACAACAATAATATTATTGCATGTTTTATAAATATAATCGAAAATCGATTTATTTCAAAACCGTTTCTATAGTCTGTGGTCATTAATTACGAATGACACATCTCTAAGTGGGCGGAGCCCGTCCATGAAGTACAGTATTCTCTGTAGTACTTTGTATCAAAAATTATTACAATACTTTATGTGCGTGATTAGTCAAATGTTAAATAAACGATTGGAACGACTATAGTTAAAAACACCGATAGGTATGTGCATTTATTGTAAGGTACACTTTACACTTATTATATCTAATCCAAACATTAATATACACAAATGAGACACCAATAATGTTAGTTAGTCAAAAAGTAATTAATTTTATATTTTAACGTACCATGTTTAATCAATTATACGACTAACCTGATCGTGCTGAGCGCGTAACTCGAAGTCTCGCTCTAGTTGTAACGAACGAAGCTGTTGATTTTGTACCGGAGTTCTTGAAGCACCTAATGACACTAGTTGCGCTATTGCTGCATCCCTTTAAAATAGAAATCAATGATATTGTTACATTCATGTATAATAATAATAATAAATAATGAAATAATAATAATAGACTACTGACGCTCATGAAAGCATGCTTCGGTTTGAAAGTATCGCAGACGACATTTCGTTTCATACATTGGTTAAGAGGTAAAAAGGTTTCTCTAAAAACACAAAGGAACAAGCGTAGTAGCAATGTCGCTATTTAATAAAGTAGTCGTAGCGTTGATTAGGCACATACTTATTTATATTGATCGTAGTTTCTCCTCAGTAAGGAGGTTTTGGCTTACAGTACGACCTGGCTAGAGGGGTGGGCATGTAGTTTGTTTCGAGTTTTCCTTCATTTTGCGCAGTTCGCTTCCTTAGTCGCCTCTTACGACACGCAGTGACACTCTGTACTAGTATACATAAAGTTAGATGAATGATAAAGCAAAGCAAACCTCCTAGCGCGGGCGGCCGCTCGGCGCGCCTCTGCCTGGCGCTCCCGCTCCTCGCGCTGCCAGGGGTTGTGCGGCGGAGCGGAGCCCCTGCCCGGGCCGGCGCCGCTGGGCCCCGCGCCGGGCCCCGCCGGGTACACCGACACCGCGGGGGGCTCCAGCGCGCTGGCCACGTAGCGCTCTGGGAACCGACATCATTACATCTAAACCACTAGTTAACTTAGTACGTGATGATAAACGATTAGTAAACAGTTGCCACGTTTAAAAATATACGAATAATTTTTGATTTCTCAACGAAATCTAATTAGATTTGTTTTTAACAATCTTTTTTGATTAACACATATTATATACATAATGATAATATACGTCAATCATCAACTCAAAACACAAATATAGGTGGTGCTTCTGTTGTTGACATCACCAAACTAAAATTTGTTGAATTATATATTGTAATTTCATCAGCTTAACCAACCAACAAATTTTAGTTTACTGATGACAACAACAGAGTCACCGCCATACCTGTGACCATTACTTACCGTCTTCAGGTTGTACGGAACTGGCTGACGGTTGCTGAGGTTGTGGGTGCGAATGTTGCTGTTGATCCTCTGAGTCCATATCTGTTCGTCTTGTGCCCTACGATTCAAAATAGCATGTATTGTGACTTATATTTGAGTCTAGTTTCTAATATAATGGTCATTAAATTGAATAGCTTGTCATTGTCTGTGTGATGCAACATGTAATTCGTATAATGGTTAAAGTTACCTGTGGTTTCGGAGCAACGGGGGGTTGAGATCTTTGCGGTGATGGAGGACCGGGCGGTAACCATTCGTACCTACACATAATCAAACAATAAAATTATATTAACTGATTTATGAATGATAACATTTTCTTTATTACAGTTAATAACGAAAAGGATGGCAATATTTGCTCTTTTAGTAGCTGAGCAATATAAAAATAGCCTCACATTATTATATTTTCGTTAGTTTGTATTTTACTTTTGTTATAGTTCTGCTAGTAATTATTTTCAAAACGTTAAAATCATTAAGTCATACCTGCAGATACGGGTTGTATTTTTGAATAAACTCAATATGACGTATTTACCTCTGTGGCATATGTTGGTTGTGATATATTTGTTGTTGCGGGTGCATGTGCTGCAGCATGGGCGACATGGGTGAGCCGGGATGCGGCGACTGTTGTTGGTAGTGCTGCGGCTGGCCCTGCTGCATATGTTGTTGTTGGCTCTGTTGTAAGAGTTGTTGTTGGCTCTGCTGTAAAAGTTGTTGTTGGCTCTGTTGTAAGAGTTGTTGTTGGCTCTGTTGTAAGAGTTGTTGTTGGCTCTGTTGTAAGTGCTGTTGTTGGCTCTGCTGTAAATGCTGTTGTTGACTCTGCTGTAAATGCTGTTGTTGGCTCTGCTGTAAGTGCTGTTGTTGGCTCTGCTGTAAATGTTGAGGCTGAGCTTGTTGCAAGTGTTGTGGCTGGGTCTGTTGTAGGTGCTGCGGCTGGGCTTGTTGTACGTGCATGGGTGCTTGACCTAGAACATACAAACGGAGTTTCATAAAATAGGTATATAGTGGAAGTCTATCACGTCTCTATTAGCAGCATAACCAATACTCGACAAGGTGGGTTACAGGCGAGAGGTAACGAAAATCTTTGACATTTGATGAAGCAACTTACTGTTTCACTGACTGTTAAGCATATATAATTAAAAAACTAAGTATAATATCAAGTAACAGGAGATTTAAAATTTGAATTATCCAAAATTAAAATACAAAAAATATTTACTTAAAAATAAAAAAAAATAAAAATTAACAATTTGACTGCACGTTTGGCCACACAGTGGTTTAAGCGGTCGCCACGCCGCTCTCTACTGCGCCAAGTGTTGTGGCTTCATATCTTTTTGGTGATTCACAAATTGTTGTTCTAAGGCTGGGTATTCTTTGTGCCATGTCATGTATGTTTGTAAAGTCGCCTGCGACACAGGATGTATATACCGAAAGCGGAAGTTCTCTTTTCAAAAAAAAAGTACAACATAAAGGTAAGCTTACCCATCATTTGCTGATGGAGGTCGGCTAATGGCATTTTGGGATGCATCTGATAGACCTGCTGTCGCCGCGACACTTCTTCCGACATCTCTGCGAGTTTAGCTGCACGAGCGTTCATTGCATTCGAATGCTGTCAAAGTAACGCCACATATTAAAGTTATAATTTTAAAATCCGCTTGATAAAAGTTTTGATCTTATTACCCGTCTTCAAAAAAGGAGGCGGTTGTCAATTCGACTGTATTTTCTTTAAATGTTTGTTACTTCATAGCTTTAGACTGGGAGAACCGATTTTGATTTATTTTTATTCGAAAGCTGGTGCTTGCCGTGTGGTCCTATTTTAATTTGGTACAGTTCTTAAAGTCGAGTTTGTTTTGTTAAAATTTTAAATTATTTAACAAGTAATCATATATACAATTAAATAAAATTGGAGTGTGTGTTTGTAATATTAAAATAACCGCTTTAACTAAATGCATATGTATGTATACACGGTACATATACCAAAATATCTTTTTTTTGTCTATCTGTCTGATTGTTTCGGCTAATCAGTAGTAAATTTTGTATATAAGTATAGATTATAAATTTTACGTTACACTGTTAGCTAAATTTTGTACTAAATGTACTTAAACTATAATGTGTCTTAAAACGGTCCAATCTCAAGAATGTGCACTAGTTATAACCTAATGTACTCCAAAATTGTAATTTTATTCAACGCATTAAATTAGAGGACGGTCGCCTAGTATCAGTAAGAACTCAGTAACTTTGTCAACGATTTGTATTACAGAACTTTAAAGAAAGGAATTAATTACCTGGTGGTGTAGTGGTGAGTCTGGCGGTTCTGCCTGTCCCACCGCAAAGTGTGCTGACTGCGGTCGGTTGCTGCCTGTCGAGCTACGTAGCGATGACCACCTGAACATACATTTTATTTTAACACCAATAAAAGTATTAATTGTCTTCTAAAATTGTTATTCGTCATACAATAAATCGTACCTGTCTTGTAATGCATGTTGCTGCGACTGGACCGAGGATAGATTCTGATAAAACCCGTCGTGTTGCGAGGGCGCCGATAGGTTGTGGCTGCTCCGGGACTTGCTGGGCCAAGCGTTCGGGGAACCACTCGCTACCGTCGAATTCACAGCCGCACTGGCAGTAGCCAAATACCACAACATTTATTACTTGTTGTGCATACTCATTTTAAGTTTATGAAAATGTATGTATACTTTAAAGTCACTTTTTAGAAGACACTGAAACACTTTAGAATAGCGTGAATAGTTTAAACATTTTAATTTCAGTGTATATTAGAGTCGGGTGGGCGTACCTGGTGGGCAGGGGGTGCAGGGGGTGCAGGGGCTGCTGGGGGTGCTGGTGCTGGTGGTGCGGCGGGTGGTGCGGCGGCGGCGAGGCGACCTGGTGCAGCGCGGGCGTGCTCTTGCTGGACTTCACGGGCTCGGCCGCCAGCCGCGACGGCAGGTCTCGCTCCGACGCACGACGGACCGCGTTCGTCCCCGTGCCACCTACAAAATACATTCTAATGCACTCACTCTGCATACTACGTACTTCCAAATACTAACAACGTTTTCAAAAGTATGCATTTATAAATAAAAAAGGCGTGTCGCACTATAATAGGCTAATAACACGACAGATACTCTATGCTGAACTCCTGTACGATGTCCGAAGGACACGATTGCAGGGTTTTAAAGTAAAGGAACGGGGTGTGTGAACTATATGATTATAAAGCTGCAGCATCCATAAGCGTGTCAAAAAAGAAATGGACTAATCAAAAATAAATTTCTTATACATCGGATGTTGATATTGATTGAACTTCCTATTTTATTAACGGACCAGACAAGACAGCAATAGAGTTCATCGATTGCATGAATCGGTTCGTGCAGTGGCAATCTAAAAAATAGAATATTATGCATTTTTAAAAATCCTGAGGACTATTCACATACATAAAAATAAAAATATTGAAAACCAACGAATGAAAAAAACGAGTGTGGGTAAAATAATAGGACAAAAGAACGATGTTTGGTCAATTAACAACATAATACTCAGCTACGACCATGCACCTATGTAAACAAAAATAATATGTGGAGTAACATTAATAAATAAATGGTGCGTCCAGCTATAACACACCTATCGTCATGCGTGTGTGGGGGCCTTACACGTTGTATGAGCGTCATCTTCACCGCTGATGTCTGGGCAACTGCTCGCAAGACCCCCAAGGGTAGAAGCCGTTGACACGTCTAGGAATGACGAAGTTGATGGAATCATTGCTACAACCCTCGGTAGTCTATCTGTTAGAACTTTTTCTAAACTTTCACTCCTCGCTAGTGATTCTTTGCTTTTGGCCTGTTCAGAGTTAATGCTTGATTGATTCGATTTCAATTTAATGTTATCGAGTGTGATTCGTTTAGGTTTTTTATCGATTATTTCGTTGAAAACGTATCCGTTCGGTGTATCATCAGTGTGCTCCTCCGAAGGAAGATTTGGTACTTCAAATTCATTGCCATGAGCCAAAGTGTCCTCACTTCCACGAGACCCGTATTTAGACCAGTCCTCTAACTGAATCAATATACTTTTGACTTCATCATCAGACATTTTGGTTTCTTTAGCGCTCGCTCCGTAGCTCGTATCCGTTTTATTAATTTCGTATTGTATGTCGGCTAGGCTCGTACTCATGGGTGGAATGTTTCTTATTTTAGATGTTTTATCATCATCACAGCGAACACTAAGATTTGGACTAGATTGACAATTTCGTTTATACGTTTTAACGCAGTATCTTAAATTTATATTATTGAAATGTTTCGTCAACTCTTTGACTTTACCAAAAGCAGGTCTGAATTCATCTGGAGATTTCCACGACTTCCGATTCATACAATCTAATATTTGTTTAGCACTTGGTTCAGCAGGACTTTGAGCTTTTATTTTTTCGATATCGAAAACCTCATTTGTATTTTGATCAAATGAATCAGACGTCGAGTTTGTGGACGGTATTTCCGTATCTTCTGATTTACCAGAAAATGATGTTGACATACTAAACAGTGCCCTTTTAAGTCGGCATTGAATATTGCTCATCTTTTCACAGTCCTTCTTGATATTTAAATTGAGCTCAAGCTTTTTATTATTTGTAGCGAGGGTTATATCTTCAGATTCATTATACATAGGGGAAGACGAAGTCTGGCACATTGCATCGACGGTTTCGGTTGGTTTATGATCAGATTCCGATTGGTCCAAGGATAAAGACGGTAATATCCGTCGCATTTTTGGAGTGGCTACCTTGTTGGGTGGTACTTCACATTCGAATATGAATGGTTCCGAGTTGGGTTCATCAATATACGGTATCTGCTGTGTTTCAGGCTGAGGAAATCGACAACATTCGCATGCACTAACACATTCATCTATTCCAGTACACCTCCTTCTGTAAAACTCATGTTCCCGCGACTTGAAAAAGTCCAACGTAAGTTTAGTGTCGATAGGCTTCATTTGTGGTGGTAAACAAATCGGCTCTCCATTATCACTCGATAGGTCGTAATTTGCTGGTGGATCGGGCACGGGTGGAGGCTCCTCGTGGAGTGATTCATCACCCTGAGTTTGATCACTCACATCTTCACTAACACGTTGTTGTTCGTCAAAATCTTCACAAGTGAAGGTGAACACAGGAATAGGGCGAGGAGGTGCTCTTTGACATTTAAGTTCTATCGGGCAGCCTGGAGTATCAGGCGACAAGTCTTCTTGTAGCTGGTTGTTCTCCTTGTCGAGTGTCACTATCAACCTAGGAATGGAACCGTGATAATACGGCGCCCACTCTTCGCTATCATCGGTGCTAGATTCTGTAGACTCATCTCTCAAAATTTGACATCGGTCGTGACACGGCCGTCGACTATATCCTGTAAAGATACTTAAGTAAATCTTGTTTCGGTATTATAGTATCTTCTAAGGATGCAGCAAACAAAACATGAAGATAATAAAATCAAGAAATAAATCCTATACGAACAGGTAATATCGAAATAGCTTTACTGTAGACTACACCATACGAAATTATAACATCGAAGAGGCAAATAAAAAAAACGAACTGAAGATCTGTTCCAAGCTAAGTTGAAAGTAAAGAAGCGGCCAGTAATCGAGAGGTGTTACCGGGCGTGTGGGTGTCGGGAATAAAAGGCGTATGTTTCGCCGAGGTGTAAAATTGCCAAGACATAATTGCCTGCAGTAGCGAGCTCAGTAAGCGGCGACGTCGGTCTGAGCAGCGCCGGGTGCATGTTCGTGAACGTGCCCGAGTTGCGCCGCATGCGGTCTTCGTACTGCACCTCTTCGTCTGCTGGCCCCACAGATCAATATAAGTGAGATCAATATGACAAGTACGCAACACCCTAATCAAATTCACCGAAATTAATCTTTTCAACACTTTTAATTCTGTTAAAATTGGGTTTTTAACCTGCAATTATATAGTAGACTGTTAGTAGTATAAAAAAAATCAGATAAGTTACTAAGGGTTTGTGTGCGATTTTTTTATTAGAAGCAAATACATGTTACAAATACATATTACAATTGTAGTAGCCATCGTTTGATGTCAGTTTAGACGAACGTAGTTCACATTTTTCTCCAATCTTGGTGTTGGCTATGTCACAACACACGACAGCCTTAATTGTCGCAACTCTAATGTTATAAAAACTGTGATCAATCCTATGCTCAGACCTATCAAAGACATGTCCTAGTCAAAAGTATAAAACTCTAAAAAGACATGAGAAAGTTATGATTTTGGGTAGATTTAAGTACATCATTGTAAGATATGACTACATAAGTGTGTGAACACATTGTGCGTAACACGCTACACTTATAACGGGCCTAGAGGGTGTAGTTGAAGATCAATTTATCATCATTAATCAATAATCATCACAATTCAAGTATCCATCTACGACTAAGTTACCTGAGAATTGATTAACGAAACCCCATTGTTAAAGACATGAATTGAAAGTGATCAGCCGGGACGAAGATTTACTCGCCTTTGATTATTGTGTTAGTATATAATACGATGATTTTTATGTTTTACATCTGCGGTAGAGTTTTTCATTTAAAATTTTGTGCAAAATGACAAGATTGGGAAGGGCCCCTTATCACAGGCTAACGTAGAACATCAACATTGATTTCAAGCGTAGTTATAGATTAAATAAATAATGTTGATGTTTGATTTGTAAATAAATTATTACATAAACATTTTAAATATACATGAGTTAAATAAGTGAGAACGGTACCTTGTTTTTGATTGTATGCAGGTTGGTGCAAGAGTGTTGCAAGTCCATGAAGCAAAGCACCTTGCTTCGCCACCTCCAGAGTCACGGTAGGTCCAGTTCGAACTAGATATTCTGCAGCCTATAATTATATGGCCAGTACTTTAAACAACATGTCTCTGACTACTTTTATTTATAAATTATATTTATTTTGTAAGTAAATCTTTATAGATATTTTTACACGTCGGACTTTACAACTAGAGGCATTTTCTAAGACTCACTCTGGGAAGAAATGCCGAAATAAAACACAGAAGTGTTTTTTTACGTCCGTGACACCGTAACTTTGCGTCTCAATATTGCCTATTGTCATACAATATTTGTACATTGAAATTATTTATTTTGTAACTTTATTTATTTTTGTTTTGTAACTTTATTCTAAGTGCATGCGTGTTATTTGACATACCTTCTCTTGAGTAATTCCTACGAGTGATTGTCCATCAACAGATAACAGTTGGTCTCCGGCCGCCAGGCGCCCATCGGCGGCCGCTGCACCGCCGGGTACCACGGACTTGATGTATATCCCTAGTTTTGTTTGACCAGCACCCTGCAGGCAACAGTTCCAATTTTTATTCATGTCATGAGAGAAATTAAAAATATACGCCTAGTTGTAGTCTCGTTCAATAGTCTTACGGGTATGTTGCTCTAGTGGAAAGTGATCTTGATTGCTGTTAAGCCAAAGGTCATGGGTTCGATTCCAATCCAGGACAAGTTTTTGTATGATAAACATGGTTATTTTTTCTGTATCTAGGTAATAATTTATCTATAATATGTAAGTATTGGAAAGAAATAAGCAAAAAAAAAATAAGAAGTCCACATATTTCTAGATGAGAATTTCTTATATATAAGTAACGTACGCACGTAAGACGTCTGAAGATATTGTTACGAAATGTGATAAAGATTCGAGAAAGAAAGCGACAGTCGGTTCAACCGTACGATTTTAGATTAAGTTCTTAAGTTAAAATGCATTGTGACATACAACAATGGACTTCACTCTAATTAAAATAAGGTTCAATGTAGACAGTTGTGCGATTGGCGTGTTTGTGTTCGAAAGCATTACTCGGCTAGCAATTGGAATTTGGAACTTCCCGTAGCAAACTCGCTAGTTTATATATATATATTTTTAATATACTATAGACTAGTGATCGTTGAGGTATATACACATAACAATTTATTACTAATGGTCGCCTAGTGGTTGAAAATCAATCATAATACATTAAATGTTTTTCTGTTGCTTCCTCTATAAGGCTTCAATTGTGTCAAATTTCATACTTCTCCGTCTAGATACTTTTTCTAATAAGTAACCTGTGTCATGGGGAACTTTACAGACATTTCTGAGACGGAAACAAAGAACGTTCGGACTCACAACAATAATTTGTGGATCACACAAAGTGTTGTCTCCTGCGGGTTTGAACTTACAACAATTAGCGCAGTAGAAAGTCAGTTAGTCAATCAAGGTAAAGTTAAAGGTATAAAGTTTTTGCTTCACATATTAATATTTCTTTATATATATAAATCTTCTGTGCGTGTGTATGTGACTAAACTCCTCCTAAACGGCTGAATGGATATGAATGGTCCAATGGATAATGTTTATTTAATTATTTTTATTTAGAAGGAACAAGTGGTGGTTGACACGTAACGCGCCTGCTCGATATTTTCGCTGGACCTCTCGACAACGAGTCAACAAAAGCAAGTAAAACCGCGGAGCTACCAGTAGACAGTGAAAAGCTTTTAGGAACCTTGGCGGCGACGATGCTGAGCCCCATCCCGTTGGAGTTCTTGTGCAGGTGTATGATGTGCACCTTGGGGTCGGCGCGCGCGGGCTGCGGCGCGGCGGGCGCGCTGCCCATGTACACGGTCCACACGCCCAGCGCGTGCGGCTGGTGCGCCAGGCGGCACAGCCCGCCGCGCTGCAGCGGCGCCACGAACTCCGCCAGCCCGGGCGGCACGCCGCACACCACCTCCGCGCTGAACCCGTCGCTGGGGATCAGCAGCCCCGCGCCCAGCCACGAACTCTCCTCCAGCCGGATCTGCAATCGTTCATTATCCCTCTCATCATTCGACCGACTGTTTACGTTCCGCTTCTCAACATAGACCGCTCCTTAGAGTGAAGGTTGTGACCTATTATAACGCGCTGGCCAGACGGGTCAGTGTAGTGCCCACGGCAGTGCTAAATTTAAAGAACAGCGTTCCAGATCCCTCTAATTTCAGGCGCAGAATGGCACGCCGTGTGGTTTTAGTCGGTCTTATTGTTTGGCTTTTCAGTGATGTTGACCTATATAGTTTGATCTCTTAGTCGCCTCTCACGACATCCAAGATGTGAATAAGGATGATTAGACGTGTTCTTAATCCGTCGTCACACGAAAATAACTTTAATAAACTGAAACTACTAATTGGGTGAAAGATAAAAACCAAATTGTTGTTTTAAGTTTCTTTTGATAATATTTCGATGTGAAGACTGTTTATACCCGACTGCAAATAAAGGAGGGTATTAAATTTTGGTTTTGAAAAATTTTAGTTGGCAGTGTTAACAAACGCAGTCGGAGTCATTTGCTCACTCTGAAATTTTGTTGCGTTACCTATACCTATCACCAACTAAATTATGAGAAGTAAGAGCGTTATGCCTCCGACAACGTTTGTGAACACTAATAACGAAGATTATTCGAAACCAAAATAAAATATTTAAATCTAAATCTTCCTCGTATTTATATCTTTTTAGTTCTTCAATAAATTTATAAATATCGCTGATATTAACGCAGTAGGTTTTTTTAAAAATATTTTATATAGAATCATAGGGACTTCTAAAAATTTTGAATAAACAAAACACACATCAACATTATCTTAAGTAGCATTATATAGAGACTATTAAAGTTGTGCGACATACCTCCCTCCCGTCGGCGCGGTACAGCTCGTCGGTGTGCGAGCGCACGTAGGCCACGCCCGCCTCCACCACGTCGGGCGGCGCCAGCGGGGCCAGCAGCGCGCGCGCTTGCACCGAGTTCAGTTTGAAGCACGCCTTCAGAGCCGCGCGCACGTCCTCCTCGGTGCGATATTCGCCTTGGATTAACCGAGCTGAAAATACATGTTACATATATAAACCGTGGAAATAGAAGAAGGAAAATATATAGGTAAAAATGAGCAAGCGAGTACATGAAGAGTATTTGTAAGTTGTAGACACTGACCGGCTTGGTTCATCCTGGCGAAGTGGCACTCGGCGGCCAGCTCGAGCCCCTGGCGCTCGGCCCAGGCGGCCAGCACCTTGAGGCGAGCCAGCAGCGCGCCGCCCCAGCGCGCGCTCACCATGCCCGCCTCCGTCACCAGCTGCGACACGGTTGTATATATTATTCACTAATTCTCCATTAACTCACTAATACATCAAAGTCTTATAAAAAGTTGAAAATATTTTCTTTTTATGTCTTGAAATATACAAAAATATAGGTACAATAGAAAAGGTAATACATAACAGGATTGCGAAGACAATGCTTCACAAGAAACACTATTTGAGAACCTCGTTTTAACAAAAAAACGAAAAACGACGAACAGCTCTCACATATTAAATAAATCCTATGTTACGGTGTACTTTACAAACATACATTAAACGGACACAAAAAAAACAACTAGACTCAAAAATAATTTATGAATCAATGTTGTCCTATGAAGGTATCGAATCAACAAATCTCAGCGTAGTAGGAAACCGCGAGGTGACCGTTTAAACTACGGCACTATGTTTTATTAGTTACCTTGTTGAAGCAAACTGCGTTAATGTAGTGGAAGAGATGCGAAAACAACTGTATGGTGAGTGCGGCATTGACCCGGCACCTCCGCAGCAGTACGATGGCGGCTGCGAGCGCCTGCAGCGTGGGCGCGGTGGCCTCGGTGGCGTCCGCCACGGCCGCGCTCGTCAGAGTCGCCAGACCTCGAGACAGTTCTTCTTGGAAGCACGTCACCAGGTTGCTGTAACAATAACATGTAAACACAGATTCATTATTTCCGTTCATTTTCATATACGAATAAACAAAACTAAAACTTTACAATGCATATGGAGATATATGCGACATCCTAAACAAAATTTTTTTTTGTATGTTTATCTGTGTGTTCTAGCTAGCTAATCTCTGGAAAATCTGGATAGGCTTTACCAATTTCGACGGGACTTTCACTGGCAGATAGCTGATGTTATAAGGAGTCATTTAGACTTCTCTTATTTTAGAAAAAAAAAACAATGCAATAGTGATCAATATTTAAAGCAACAAATGGGCACAGAGCGTAGCTAGTAATAATTAATTAAAGTGGTAGTAAGAACTGGTTTCTGAAAATTGAGATGATTAAAATATTGTATAAAAATATTATTATAACAACCATATAGGTTTACCAACAACTAATAATTATAATCATTCTATAATTTGAGCTTATATATAATTACTTTGTAAATTAAAGTAAAAACTTAATAGTTATCTTTCTATAAAGCTTACCTGAAAGCGTTCTGCACAGTTATGGATAGAAGATCTTGAGCCTGCGTAGAGAATGAAGATATATGTCTGTCGTATTTAAGGAAATGCAACAATTCACTAGCATTTGTCATCCAGAAAGCCTGCGCTGCTGAGTCCGAACACCTCTCCTGCAAATTGAAAGTAAATTTCATTATTCACTATGGAATTGGATAATTCGTTAGTCTGACAATGAAAGTTTTAATAATTAACTGTCCGAACAAACACACGTCACGACACTGTTGAAATAACACCAAGGTCGAAGTATAGTTCTATGAACTTAAAAAATCACGTTTCATGATATATTTAACTTCCTTCCATAATTTTGCTGATCAGGTGCCTAATTGGCGTAATAATAAATCTTACAAGTCCTTCGACTTTCAATCAAACAAAATAATTAAGACCTACTTATTTAAATGAAACAATTAATAAACTTTTCGTATACCTTAAACCTTTATAAAACTGGAAAAATTCTGTGGTCAATAATAGTAAAAATATTGTACGACTATTATAACGAAATCTTACCTGAACAGTAGCGTGTATAAGCGTAGCGACGTGGTGTAAAAAGGCGGTCAATTTGTGCGCACGCTCAGTTGGTGTAAGTTCAGGCCGGTAATGAGTCGACGCTCGGTACCTGAAAAGTGTATTATATGGTTTTTTTGGACAACAAAAGAGCCGATGAGACAATGCCCATGGGCACCTACCACTAAATAGTCATAAGTTCGTATCCGCCTTTTCATTGTCCTTAAGAACTAGCGACAACCGGGGCCAGGAACTTCACTCACTCAGTAAAAAACCAACTACACAATTTCTTAATATTTATTCTCTTCGAGACTCTGATATCATTTCGGTCGAGCCGGCCCATATGTCATGATGCATGAGTATGGCTTTATTTTGTTTATATTTAACTTCACAATTTTTCACGTGTCACTTTGCAGCTTTCAATAGATACGAGTAAGATGGAAAGCAGTCCGTAAAGTTTTATTTATTCAAAGGCAAAATTGCAACTTCTACCATAGCTTTTAAACATCGACGGAGCTCGAACAGTTAAATGTTGTAATTTGAATAGGTGCTACATTCGCCATATGTTCGTCAATACTTTATTAAATATTGAGGAACATATGCCCAGTAATGCCTATGTATACCATAGGTGGAAAAGCAAAGCGACGCGACGGCGACATCGACCGAGCAAACAGTTAATTGCGAGCGGAAAGGGCGAGGACCGCTGGGTTTAATTTGTATGGTACTTATAAATAATTATATAGTGTGTTCAAGCAACCTTGCACCATATAAAATGAATATAGTGGTAGCTATTTAAGCCAAAAGTTCTGTTTCGTAGTTTTAACATTTTCTGTCTTAGGTCCTTGTCCGCTATTTTTTTTTCTTTCTTTTCAAAAGACAACGCCCGCATTAGGAATATATGTGTCACGTGTCACGGGGATCTTACAAATATACATTAAATGGGCACAAGGAACACTCAGACTGAGAACAACAATATGTGGATAACACAAAGTGTTGTCCATGTAGGATTTGAACCCACAACACTAGGCGCAGTAGAAAGCGACGAGGCGAACGCTTAAGCCAGTAGGCCAGCCGTGCAGTCATTTTATCTGCGTTATGAAAAAGAAACTTCAAATTAAGAAGTGAAGAATATTAATAAAGGCTGTTAAGTAGAGAGTCTCTCTCTCTCAGGTACCGATTACAAAAACAAAAAAACAAGAATGAATCGGACCCGTAGAATGGAGTAAAACTAATCTTTAAAGCCTCTATTCACTTTTGGAAGTTTATAATACATAGCTAGCATATTTTATATTATCATATTGTCGGAGAGTAAAAGTGTATCGGAAATAGCACTGTAAGAATAGGCCAAAAAAATATTCATTGCGCAGCCGGAAACGAAATCGAACCGAGTATTCCATTACATCTCCCGTGGTTTGCTTATTCAATCGAAATTAGGGGAGAATATAAAAAATTGAGAAATGTATTTCGACAATTTTTGTAATACTCGGGGATATTCATCAACGTACAATTTTTTATTTGCTCTATAGAAATTTTAAACCATTTTAAAATCAGTTTTATTTCAAAAAGAGGTAGTTGTACTAAAACTTAGGTAAGCTGCTGTGTGTAGGTACAGGTAGTTATACAACTTCAGACATCAACATTACGAGAATTAACGCGATCAATAGCAATTACACACCAAAGTATTGGCTTGGTCACAGACGGAATGACTCAATAATTATAATTAATTATGAAGTAATAACGTAATTGGAGCATTTGAAAGATGTTTTACCCTAAAGGTTTGTAGGCCCTGGGTGTAAAAAGGCAATCTTATTTACATTTAATCGTATTCTGCATGCGTTGAGTGAAAAACCGTTACTATACTTACTTATGTTGTACATTTATTGAAACGGATAATATAAACATAGTGCAGCATTTAGACTCTTACCTAGCGCATAAGTAGAGCGTATATACAGGAGCTAATTTAAATGCGGGTGCGTGAGGATCAAGCCTTGTGATGACAGCAGCAAGAAATTGTGCTTGTCCCGCTTCAGGGAACTCCAGGACTGCTGGTAGGATAGCCTCTTGACACTGGCGAGCTCCACCGACTACACTGCTCATCCTGACAATCAGTCATTCAAATTCAAACGTCAAAGAAACAGTTATTATTAATTAACTAAATAACCACTCATTAAATTTTATAGAACACATGAATATTAATAAACAGCTTCTCAATTTACAAAGATAAACGAACTAATTACTTTCTTCTGGTATTGTAATAACTTCTGAAAAGATTAAAATTGTACCAAGTCCAGGGCAAGTTGTTTTAACAAACAGTCTACATTGATAGAAGAATACATCAAAATAACTTTTATATACAATACCTGTTTTCATGCCCAGAACCCCCGCTCTTGGCACTGCAGATACTCTTTGTCTCCACGTTGCCGTCAAGATCGAATGTAGTCTCATAATTATCCTTATACTGTGAGTTGGCCGTGCGATTTACATTGGCGCTCTGATCTTGGTCGTTGTACACTGAGCTAGAGTGATCGTCTTTTGCGTATTCATCTTTCGAATCACTGAGATGCTGTGACATTATGAGCGACTCGTTATCGAGCTTCAACGTGTTGTTATTGTAAGGTGGTATAGCGTCGTTGCCATCTCTATAGTACGTATCATGAGACACTGGGCTCATGGTTCTTTGATACTCAGTGTCGTTGGTAGTGTTCGCATTCGAGTCGAGTGGGTCGGGTTGGTGAGAAGACATCGAAGTCGGCGACATGGCGCCGCTATTCTCGCCGGGGGATGTCGGCGATCTAACGTAAGGGTAACGGACACAAGCGTATATTCGTGAGCCAGTGACAGAAACATGCAAAAGAAAACAAACAATGATAGATGAAACAACATAAATATATAGAAGGTGATTTAGGTAAGCAACGGAACTGGTTGTGTGTATACCTAAATAATTAATTTCAATTATAGATAATAATACCAAAACGTTGCATTTGTGCGATTAAGTTGTTGAAACTATCGATCAAATAAATCAATGTTTGGGTAACACTACATTTAATTAACTATAGGGGCGCAACTAACAACAACATATAAAGTAACGAGCTGGTATAAATGATTTCATTCTCACCTGTCGTATATTGAGCCGGAACCGAACCGTTGTGATTGAGCTAAGTTTCTGTTAATTAAGTTCTCTTGAGCTGGGTCTACGAAGCGGAATGTGGAAACTCGGCCGAATTTGAGTAGGCAACCGTGCTGCGAGAAAATATGTCAAATTAATATTCAATTCGCAGGTACAATATTACGCCTGCTGTTATCTTCTAACATTATAAAATCAACATCATATAACTATGTGAAATATAAGATGTTGAGAAAAACAATATTTCCGTTTGTGACTTGATGGAACTAATTTTGTAATGTTAAGTATTATATTTTGTAACTTGATATAACGATATTTTTATCCAACTACGGTGAAGCTAAAAGAAAAGGTAATAGTTTTGTATATTCTTCCGTAGCGCTAAAATACTGAGGCGATTTTAAATGAATGAGATGTCAATAGATTCTTAGTAATGGTCCGGGTGTTATAAGCTATAGATTTTTTTTTCTAAATGTTTTTACGTAGTCAAGTTTTAGTATTTTCTTTTTCTTATATGATACGATTTGGTAAACTATTGTTTTAACTTACGCTTACTCGCACGGTCATTTGTTCTAATTGTCAATCCAAACCGGATTATGATGACTAAGTTACTTAGTATTTATGGAATAAATATTATATTCGATGTTATTTTGTACAAACAGTGAAATATACATATATAGGGCATGGTAATAGTTACCACGCAATGTAGTAAACCTTAGCAGCTAAGATTAATTATTTTACAACCAAATCCATAGTTTTATCGTATCCGAATCATAGGAGTGTGTTAAAAAAATAGATGGATGTTAGGTAGTTATACCCACTGACGACACACGTGTGGGTGGTTGTATGAATACATTACTGGTAGTGTTCGAACGTAACCCATTTATAAAAACACCGGGGGCAACTGAATAACCTTGGGCTACAAGTTTAACGTGTGTCTGGAATATATTAATACGGTCGTATTGAGGTTACAAAAGCAATACACTTAACATTGACATCATCAAAAAATGTATATCTAAAATAAACGATGTTTCAACTTTGATAAACACCTCTTTTTTTAGTTATAATATATATATATATATATACGTAACATATTTACTTAGGACTTAGGTGGGGATATGTTGATAATTAATTAAGTGTAATGTACAAAGGACAGCTTCACCGCTTTAACCAATCCAGACAATAGACTACAGGTGATTTAATTTCTAATGCTTGACAAAGAATGTAATGTGCTATAGATGTATAAATATGTTTATTTATAATATAAATTACTTTCATATATTTATATTTTATGTGTTTATGTAAAACATTTTATACAAATAAAATTATTTTAAAAATCTTGGGATAAGGCTAGGTAGAAACGAAGAAAAAGACGTAAATTTTTAGTACTACATACAAGCAGTCTCTCAACTTCAGTTAAGAATCCTTTTATGAAGTGTAATTCTTCCATTACTACACACATCAGAGGATGAAAAAGTGCCCTTGTATAAAAAGGTTTGAATAATATTATCATAAGTACTTTGTATATTCGTTATATAAAGATACCATTTGTGACGTGCTTGGAATGTAGCTAACTTAGTGACATAATATGCTAATCTAAGACCAGTGTTGGGCAAATTTTAATTGCAATTAAACCTAATGACTAACAATTGATTAATCGTAAAAGGACACTATAAAAACTAACAATTGATCAATTGTAATTGTGAAAAAGTACAACTAACAATATTAGTTGTTAATCGTGTTAATACAGTTAACAATTGATCAATTTTACGAAAAAAAAATAAATTAACAATTATTTTTTTTACTAAGTATCACTTTTATTATTGTGCACGTGCATGTGCGTATTTCACCAATTTAAATATATTTACTACATTTACGGTACTAAATATATTTTATAAAAACTTTAATGAAAGAAATTATAAATTGTCTTATTTTCGTTTTCGTATTCGTACACCTTTGCATTATTATGTTAACTTATATTTACTTTTGTAGTAAGTGAATATGAGGTATGAGGAGATAAAGGAGTAATAGTGTTTAGAGTATGACAATACATATATACAAAACAAAATCAAATATTATCGCGGCGAAATATATAAGTGTAGGACAGGAAAGGTACTGCCCGTCCTCATATGAACGAGACGTTTTGGGGCTTATTTATCTAGCGTAGCACCTCCAATCCCTTCACCCCCACCCCCTAAGATCATCCCTTAAGGAAGACACCCCCTCTATCTCCGAAATCTGTGTATAACATTGAAAATATTTATACATATAATATTTCTCATTAGTTATTGGAACGAAGTCTTCCTCTTCTTCACATCGTGAAGTCGAGTTCTTCGATACCGCCATACTTCTCAGTCGAGGTGCCCCCCCCCCTACTACTTCCCCCCCACCCTTTACCTATTTTTTCAACCACTTTTTTGGGGCTTATTTATCTAGCGCAGCACCTCCAATCCCTTCACCCCCACCCCCTAAGATCATCCCTTAAGGAAGACACCCCCTCTATCTCCGAAACTGTCGCTCGTAGACATTTTTTAGTCCCCCTGGCATCCCCTGAAATTGTCAGGAATCATTACCCTTAATATTCGACCTACCCCCCCCCCTCTTTTCTTTCAATTATACTTTAACCTCCCTCAACCGAACTTTTGAACCAACTACCCCAGCACCTTAGTGCCTCGGACTCATTCGAACCAGCACAGCACCCCCAACCCTTTCGCCCCAGTAGACTGGTCATTTTCTGACCTTTCCCCCCCACTGATAGTAACTTCATTCCCCCCTCCTCCCCCTCACATACCAAGACTACATATATCTTCAACCCGTCAGCTGGATACCACGCTAAACTAACAAACTTCCCTTGCTCACCCCTACCCTGTAAAATCACCCCTTAAGTAAGACACCCCTCTATCTTCGAAACTATTGCTCGGAGACATTTTTTAGTCCCCCCTTGCACCATCTATACTTGTCAGGAATCAGTACTCTTAATATTCGACTTACCCCCCACCCCTCTCTTAATTATACTTCACCCCCCCTTAACCCAACTTCATAACCAAATACCCTAACCCCTTTGTGTTTGGGCTCGTTGGAATCAGGCGAATCTGCCTGATCTTTTGGCTCCAAAACAACTTTCACTTTCCATCACTGTGATACATCCCCTCCCCTCAACTTCTCTTTTCGTCAATTTTAATCCCAGGATACTCGAGTTTTATATATATATATACTCTCTAGACTTTGTAAACATAACAGCGTATAGGTTAGAACACGCACGGCTTGCTAAATACATACGTTCTGATATTTTTCTGCTCTGCAGAGCCGACTTGACTTCGGATTTGTCAAGTCGAAGATGTCCTCTTTGAAATAAGCCCAAACTCGGGTACCCTGGGATTAAAATTGACGAAAAGAGAAGTTGAGGGGGGGGGCATGTATCACAGTGATGGAAAGTGAAAGTTGTTTTGGAGCCAAAAGATCAGGCAGATTCTCCTGATTCCAACGAGCCCAAACACAACGGGGTTAGGGTAATTAAGAGAGGGGAGGGAGTAAGTCGAATATTAAGGGTACTGATTCGTGACAAGTTCAGGGTGTGCAAGGGGGGACTAAAAGCGTCTCCGAGCAATAGTTTCGGAGATAGAGGGGGTGTCTTACTTAAGGGGTAATTTTAGAGGGTAGGGGTGAGCAAGGGAAGTTTGTTAGTTTACCGTGGTATCCAGCTGACGGGTTGAAGATATATGTGGTCTTGGTATGTGAGGAGGGGGAGGGATTACTATCAGTGGGGGGAAAGGTCAGAAAATGACCAGTCTGCTGGGGCGAAAGGGTTGGGGGTGCTGTGCTGGTTCGAATGAGTCCAAAGCACTAAGGTGCTGGGGTAGTTGGTTCAAAAGTTCGGTTGAGGGTGGGTGAAGTATAATTGAAAGAAAAGAGGGGGGGGGGGTAGGTCGAATATTAAAGGTAATGATTCCTGACAATTTCAGGGGATGCCAGGGGGACTAAAAAATGTCTACGAGCGACAGTTTCGGAGATAGAGGGGGTGTCTTCCTTAAGGGATGATCTTAGGGGGTGGGGGTGAAGGGATTGGAGGTGCTGCGCTAGATAAATAAGCCCCAAAAAAGTGGTTGAAAAAATAGGTAAAGGGTGGGGGGGAAGTAGTGGGGGGGGGGCACCTCGACTGAGAAGTATGGCGGTATCGAAAAACTCGACTTCACGATGTGACGAAGAGGAAGACTTCGTTCCAATAACTAATGAGAAATATTATATGTATAAATATTTTCAATGTTATACACAGATTTCGGAGATAGAGGGGGTGTCTTCCTTAAGGGATGATCTTAGGGGGTGGGGGTGAAGGGATTGGAGGTGCTACGCTAGATAAATAAGCCCCAAAACAGTGCACCTCGACTGAGAAGTATGGCGGTATCGAAGAACTCGACTTCACGATGTGACGAAGTAGGCGATCCAGGAGTATGTGGGGAAAATTATATATCAACAAAGTTTACCAAAAAGTTAATTGTTAGTTTTAATTGCTTCAATCAATTAAAATAAAAGTTAATTGCAATTATATTAATTGTTTTTTTACAATTGATGCACATTAGTTTAAATAATTTAATTTTAAAACACGATTAAACGTTTGATTGCGATTAATTCAATTGCAATTTATTTTTTAACCAACTAATTAGTCAATTGAAAAAATAATTGATTAATGCCCAACACTGTCTAAGACAACACAACTATAACTAACTTAGTGTAAATTTAATTTATAAATTTCGTAGAGAGATGTTCTGCTAATGAATCAGGTCCATTCAACACAACGTAAACATTTGCACATGTTTTCGCTTCATTAGCCCACGAAACAATGTCTTCGTTCCTCTATTATGATTTATGAACCATCGCTGTGAGATTAAAAAAATATATTCAAAATTGGAAATGAGTTCAAGCGCTCAGAAGACATCATTCGTGACAAACATCATGCTACGGATATGAAAGTCTTTAGGTTAAGTGCACTGTAGAAAGAAATGTGGGGCACTCAATAATGTCTTGCAATTACAAATAAACAACTTTGACCTATTCCACATATTGTTTTTAATCCCATATCATGATAATCCTTTTTTCTTTTGCCTTTCTTTTCTTTCCTATATTAAACTTACAATGCGCACTTTTTGGCTTGCCCTTATTTTATTACAAATTAATAGTAGCCTTTGTCCATTTGGAGAAAAATATGCTAATGTGAATGTATGCATGTGCTCATGAAAGTATAAGAATAACAAAATAAGGCTCCACATGTTGGGTGTTAAACTTAACAAATATAACGTTTACCTGTAAGCGTTGCGTGTGCATAATTCTACGTCCGTTGACATACACGTGCGCATCTGCGTGTAGCGGTGTAACGTTGTAGCCACCGCCTTCAGCGGGCGCAACTACGCAGTGTCGTGGCTGAATCGAGGGCCCGTATAGTTGGAGAGTAGTACTGTTGCCCGAACCGACCTGGTGTAATATACATGTTTTTATTATATACAATCAGTTATATAGTCATTGGACTAAACACCCAAAAAAAACGTCATCAGTTCGGTCTACAAATGAGACAAGTAACATTAAGGTCATACAGACATCAAAACAAACATTAATTTTACTAACACATACATAATTTAATTTACATAATTGCAATGAGTCACTAAAACCAAAATACAATTTAGACGAGTAACATGGCGTTGAAAGACGACTTCGCTCTACCATAATCAACGGCAAGGCCGGCGCCGGTAAAAGTAGTATGTACATATAATAACAAAAAAATCGCGCATCTCACACACGCAGTGTGGTCCCAAACTAGAGTAGACTGCTTATAACCATTTTTTTTATTATTATATAAGCACATAATCATACAATAGTTAAATATAAAATATCCCGACACAGAATGAATGACTGTGCTTCTTTCACAATTTATTGCGCAGGGTGAGAATCGAATGCGAATTTAGCAAAAGGATAACTAGGCCTACATTCAGTCTTCAGATAAATATTAGAGTTACTAGAACTTATAAATTATAATACCTATACACGCTACATACGAATTTTACGCATGGAATTCCAATTAAGGGCTAATTATTTTTTTACACTCTTAACTTTCCCGTAACTCGCAGAAATATTTAAAGACTAAAATTAGTCAAATCGATCTAGCTATTCTCGAGTTTATGTAAGATTAAGAACAGCAATTCATTTTCATAGATAAGAAAAAACTTACAAATAATACTCGTAGGTACTATAAAATTACATATATTTCAGCTTTTATAATTTTAATTATTGTGTATCTCTGTGTAAGTTACGTATTAGGGCGTCTGAGACAATATACTCGTATTATGGAGGGGGTACTGTCTAGAGACCGAATATTTTCGAAATCATCAAAGTTCCTATAGAGTTATGGTACACTTTACCAAAAAGCATTTGAACAATCTGGAAGTTACTAGTTTATGGAACATTGTTGTATGACATAGTGTGACTAGGCTCATTCAAAATTTGAATTCAATTACACCCTACCTCGTTCGATCGCGGGCTAATTTATCACTCAAACTGTAGATATTGAAAGAAATATTGACCTAGATATCAGCAAAAACTCATGTTAATTAAGTATTTTCACGCTATAAATTTAGGTATGTTAAACATCATACCTCTATTTTACTTTATAAGTGCGATTATTATGTGAGGAGTACCATTAGCACACTAGAATACTAAAAAATAAAATAATAAAAATAAAATACCATCATCGTCATCAACGTTTTTAATAATACACAGCTAGTAATAAAAATACGTTTAAATGAATTACCAGGAAGACAATATTGTTTAAATATGTTTAATAATCCTCCTTTTCCTACAAATTTTATATTATAAATGCAACAGTAAGTCAGTCTGCCTGTTACGCTTTGACGGCGGCGGAATTCAACACGGAGATACTCTAATTTCTGATTATTGAAGAACGGCATAAGCTAGGATATCCATAAATAAATAATATTACCTCAACGACGTCATTGATCTTGATGCGTCGACCATTTTCGAGTGCTGTTGCGTCGGGTGCCATCTCGATAAGCATAGGTTCATTACCAGGCCGGCCGCCAGCGGCGCCAGCGCCCGCGCCCGCCTTCTTCTTGCGCCTGCGAGGTTGTTGAGCATCCGCTGGTCGCCGCCGTACGTGAAACATGATGGAGCCTATAACAAAGAGACAATAATGATTAAGAGTTTTATAATGACATAGTACTACTTATAAGCTACAAATAGGCAGAGTACCTATGAACTAAAATATATTGTATTGTTGTTTTTCATTACACTTCTTAGCTCTTGTACTAATAGGTATAGTACTCATTTCATTACAATTTTTATATTTACATCACCATAACTCATTCTTTTACTTTTTGTCTTGAGCGAAACAAATATATAAGCATTACCAGTAATTTAACAGAACAGCATGTTTTCCAAACCTTATATATACCTATTTAAGAGGCTTTTATTTTGTTACAACACATATCTAACGATATCTTTCAGCTTCTTTACCTCAAAATATGAACTGAAAAATATGAGTGAGGTGAAAAAAGGTCGGATCAAAGAAAATAATATTATTTGCAGTTGAGTGCACATCTTCATCTGAATAATCACATCACACCAACAGCCTTAATAGTTTGCTGCGGGCCATAGGTCTCTCATCAGAAAGGGGATTTTGGGTTTGTGTCAAGTTGTCCTTCTCCCTGTAGCGGTGATGTCCTATGTAATTTATTCCCTTAGTCGGCTCTTACAACAAGCACAAGATGAGTAGGGGTGGTGACACTCCGTATTCTTAATCAGTCGCCATACGGGCGCACGAAATAATAAAAAGGAGATTTAGAATTTGAACCACTATAGAAAAGTATTTAGGTAACATAATACAGAAAAAATATTTGTTTTGCAGAAAGTGTTATACCTATATAAACAACGCATTTATTGAACTTCGAATAAACCTATATCTCCAGATAGTAATAAGCTAAAAGGATACGAAGGTAACGTATGGATGAAACAAATTTATATAAGATCAAGCCAATAAATAATCCCTAAGGACAGAGAACTATATAAGCTTCACAGTTGATGATTTACAACTGACTGCAAAGATATTATTAATATTTGAATAGTATTAGAGTTATTACTTTTAAAATAAGCTTCTACAAAAATTTACACAAATATTTCTTAATTTTTATAAAAAAAATTGTAGAAGCTTATTTTTAACCAACTTCAAAAAAGGAGGTTCTCAATTAGACTGTATTTTTTTATGTTTGTTACCTCATAACTTTCGACTGGGTGAACCGATTTTGATGATTCTTTTTTTTTATTTGAAAGCTGGTGCTTCTAGTGTGGTCCCATTTCAATTTGGTCCAGCTCTTGAAGTCGATTTTTTTTGTTGTTAAAATTTGTGATTACATATAAACAAAGAAATGGGTAATTGTACTATCTCATAAAGTTCACGTGGAAGCCGATGGGCGGAGATCGATTAAAAACCCAGCTATATAAAATTCATTGACTTTAATTTTGTATTGAACGTGAACAAAGTGCTGTAATGCGAGCGCTTTAGACAATAATCGAATTTTCGTGTTTATCGAAAAATGTTAACTGTAAACTTAAAGGGCTTTAGTTGTACGATTGTGATAAATATATTGGTCTTTTCGTAACATGAATAATTACAGAATGAACAATTTCTAGAGTCCGTCGTAATGTCAATGGACATTTAAAAAATTTAAACCGCTTTGTAATAAAAAAGTATATTATAGTCGTTCCAATAGTTTATTTAACTTTTGACAGCTCTAATACTTAATCAAATAGTGATACCCTGACCCGTTACCTATTCGATTTCTTTCATCGATCGATTTTATGCATTAAGAAGTTTTAATCGATTTAACAAACTCATTATTTTATAGATAATTTCGTACTTCATATTTCTATGTGTTTCAATGTGCGACCTCCTTTGTCAAAATAAAGAAGAAATGGATTAAAAGAATGTTGTTCAAATATGACGGTACTATGTCATGAAAAAATATATAAAAGGAACTGAATTTTCAAAATGTATTATTGTATTGTGTTGTAATTCAGTGGTTAATATTGTATTTGTTAAACTATTGATGATCTTTATTAAATCTCTCTATGTCTATTTTAAAATAATCTACAGTATTTCAATGAGTAACCTTCAATATAGTTGAGTATTTATATTCCTCCGTATTGATTTATTTGTGAATTCTCACGTTTGGTTGAGTTGAGCGTATCGTTCCTGCCTTCGTTACTGTCAAAATGCCAAAAAAGAAAGTACTCAAAGGACAAACAAGAGAGTTTGTCTTGCGACTTCGTGAATACTTTGAAAAGGAAAGCCGTAATGGTGGGCCTCTTATACCAGTGACTCAAGTTAGAGACCGTGTTGCAGCAGCATTAGGTATTAGTGCTCCAACAGTGGCAAAAATAACAAAAGAAGGCTACGGCAGCAGTGGCATGGAACAGAATAAGCTATCTACACCTAAGAAAAAACGTCCGCCTAGTAAAGTTACAGCCGTTGACAATTTTGACGCTGATGCTATTCGTCGTCATATATACGACTATTACCAAAGAAAAGAGATTCCAACATTAAAAAAACTAACACAATCTCTTCGAAATAGTGGTTTGTTCCGTGGTCAAAAATCTTCTCTGACAAAGGTATTGAAAGACATTGGAATGTTATTCCAAAAATGTGACAAACGAAAAATTTTAATGGAACGCAATGATATTGCTTTGTATAGATGCGATTTTTTAAGACAAGCAAAAAAAATAGAAGATTGGTCGAATGTTGTTTTCACAGATGAAACTTGGCTCAATGCGAATCATACGCTGTCAAAAACTTGGACTGACAACACCGTTGGCTCCACTTCTACAGTACCAATGGGAAAAGGCGAACGACTGATTATTTGTCATGCAGGAACAGTAAAAGGATTTGTGCCAGGCGCTCTATTAGCTTTTAAATCCCAGAAAACAGGAGATTATCATGAGGAGATAAATTCGAACGTGTATGAAAAGTGGTTCAGAGAAATGCTTACATCACTCGAAGAGCCATCAATAATATTTATTGATAATGCACCTTATCACTCTCGTCAAATTAATAAAATACCAACACAGGCCAACAAAAAACATGAAATTATAAACTGGCTCCGTGACAATGGCGAAGAGGTGAATGAGTCCCTACTAAAAGTAGAGTTAGTAAAGATATTAAAAACAAAGAAGCTGCCAAAACGATACGTCATAGATGAAATGGCAGCAGAGCATGGGCATACCGTCCTCAGAATTCCCCCATATCACTGCCAATATAATGCAATTGAAATGATCTGGGCACAAGTTAAAGGATATGCTGCGAGGAACAATACAACTCCTCCTTTCACCGCAAGAAAAATGCTGAATTTACTGAAAAATGCGTGTGAAAAAGTAACTCCAGAAAACTGGGCGAATGTTGTAGAAAAAACAAAGAAGGTGATAATGTCGGATTGGGATCGGGATGTTGCATTCGACAATTTATCTATCCAAGAAATGATAATCAATATTACTGAGAACTCAAGTGATGATGATTCCTGGTCATACGAAGAAGACGATTCTTTATAATTAAAATTAGTATTACAGTACCTCTTTTGGTTGTTTTATTTTTAATCCGTAAATTACTACGAATTTCAACATTTTGTACCTGTTCATTACAAGTAGGTACCGCAGGTAGTTTTTATTTGAACCAACTATAGTAAGTCTAAACAATTATTTTAGATTCATTAATTTGCGGCGAATACATTCGATCCCATTACTAGGTACGAGTACGATGGAACTGTTTTCATTACGCAAATTATTTATGCATTGAAACAGAGACATTTAGGGCATTTTAATGCAAAATAATAAAGCTTTTTACGTGATTTGATATAAAATATAATCACAATAATTTTATTGTATGTTTTATTAATATAATCGATAATCGATTTATTTCAAAACCGTTTTTATAGTCTGTGGTCATTAATTACGAATGACACATCCCTAAGTAGGCGGAGCCCGCCCATAAAGTACAGTATTATCTGTAGTACATTGTATCAAAAATTATTACAAAACTTTATGTGCGTGATCTGTCAAAAGTTAAATAAAGTATTGGAACGACTATAATAAACGTATAGCCATAATTCTGAAAGCCAAGTGATATCGGTCACACCGATAATTATGTCCTAATCATTGAAAGTGACGACCACAGGGAATAATTTATAAAACTTAATAGGTTAATTAAATATTTTTTCAACAACTTTTAAAGTTAAAACCTAAAATTTGTCAAAAACTAAACACGTACACATAGCATATAACTATGACTGAAAATTACAATCACGATGCACCTTCTCTTTCTAATTTATCAGATCGTCATAGAAAGAAAGAGTAATGATATTTTCAGACCGTTGGCCATTCAGTAGAACGATGAGGAAATTGGTACCCTTTGTAGCCCAACTCGCATTTCTGAATCGAGACGATCGTTTCCCTGATATGTTTAGAAATCGCCTTATAAGCTGTGAGTGTAAATATATCTAAAAAATTGCTGATAATGGAGTATGAAAATGTTTTATTAATTGCTTTCACAAACAATATTCCGAACGTAGGTTACTATGTTAACAAGAAAGAGGATCAAGTATAAAATACATCAACAAAAATTACCATTATCTAAGAAAATTTTGTATTGGAAAATAAGCTTTCTATTTAAAGCTATCAAATACATAATGTGTTCCGTAATCCGCAAGGTTGACAATATTTGAAAATATTTGTGTGAATGTTCTACTTCATAAATCTAATAAAAACAAATAAAACATTTAAATATGTACTGAATTAATATCAACTTTGTCTGCCAGACGTTTCTTAGTACGAGTGGATTAACAAAAAGCCATTGAAAGGGTGCACAACTATAACTTTTTTTCTTCATAAAATATCTATTGGGATAGATTTGAAAAGAGTTGACCGTGGTCCTGGTCAATTGAGAAAGAAAAGAGGATTTATGCTCTACTTTACAAAACAGATTATAATTATAGATTAAACGTATGTATATACTCGTATGTATAGCTTATGTTTGATTTTTTCTTTCATAAACTATTTAAGTACACACAAGTACATGATAAAATAGTTAATTTAAAATGAGTATAATAAATAGAACTATAAAAGACGCGATCGCTATAAATACGTATAGTCTGTATATTGCACCCTTCGAAGACGAATTTTCTCAGCGTCTACGTCGACTTACGAGCGTAGGCTAAGATTCTGTTATATAGATGCGGGAAAAAGAATTCCTTAACAAATCCCAATCGGATAGGGTTTCTTTCTTAAGGCTTTATGTAATCAAATGTGAAGAAATGGTCTACATTTATATGTTTTTCTTTATATAACTTATCACGGTCTATCTACATAATATACTTCTATTATGTATATACATTTAAATTTCATTACTACCACCACGCTGAAATGTAGTAGTTAACTACGTGTAATTTTAGTGATATAGTTGCCCATAGTATTTCGATTACAAAACATTTACAATAACTAACTACCTAATTTTTTTACCTATACGAGTATATCATAAAATTTACAACTATTGGTGCAAAGTGACAATTTAATAATCAAATAACGTGGCGTGCAATCAAAAAGGCCTAAATCCAGCAGTGAACTGTGAAATTCTGATGACGATGATGAGGATATTGACCATTGCTGGCATATGACAACACGCAAGCAGAAAATTAAATAAAAATCTTACAAAAAAAGAAATAACTGACACTTCAATTTTATTAGAACTTAAAATTTAAAATTAATGACTTCAAAATCAATTCATTCATGATAGAAATACTTATAATACAATAATAAGATAATATTAGAAAAGAAAACACATACTGTGCTATTGTCTTAATCGTACAAAAAAGAAGCGCTAACTCAGAAGTCATCGTTTTAAATTATTTATTGAAACTACCTGGAAGTCGATCGATCAAATCGAGGCAAACATAAGACTAATATTGAGGTCTATTATCGACTGGAAGGACCTAAACTAAATAAGCATTGTTAACAGTAACATAAAAATAGGGTTCATTTTCAAAAGATCCAGAAACTTTTGTTTTATAAATATATAATGTATTAGAAAGTATAAACTAAATAAACGAAGAAAGAAATAACCAAATTAAGTTATGAGGGTAGTTAAGAAAGAGAGAATAATGTGCATGTGTGTGTGTGAACACAAAACTTTTGCAAGGTTATGATAAATCGTATTCTATTTGTTTGGAAATACACCCTACGCGTGTAAGACTAAGATTAAGCGTATAGTGAATACAATAGGTATTTTCTATATAGGTATGATGAGAAGATTAATTTGCCAAATACTTTTTTGAATATTGTAGAAGAGTTACTTTTGTAGCATCGTGTTTAGATAAGTGAACTCACTAAACTCATAAGATGCGTTAGGTTGTATATCGGTGAGATGAGGTAGGAAGAGAGCACTGGCAAGAATGAGGCAAGCCCGGCTCTAGTGTCAACATCATTAGTGTCCAGTGTCCCGTCGCTCTACTAAAGTACTACGAGAGTTGCTACGAGCCACAACTTCACGTAGGCCGCAGCATAAGATTCGACTATGTTAGAATATCTTGCGACTAAAATGACGAATTTTAACAACGGAACACTGTTTGGTTTTAGGTATGTTGTAAGTTAAACAAATAAGTTTAACAGAATGAAACATATATATAATTTGTTATTTATCTATCTATATTTAAATAGCTTACAATCAATATTAGCAATAATTAACAGCAATTTTTGAAATCAAGTGAGAAAAGTAAGTACGTTTATTTAGGGTAACTAGGTAAGTAATTATTTCAACCCTTTATGATTCTCAAGTGTGCGAAAATCTATTTTATATTTTTTTATCATCTTATTTAATATTATTAAAGTGTTTTTTTCGCCAGAAACAAATGAACATATTAGTGCAACCTTGACACCATGGCGTTTTTTAGTGTTACTCATTCGCAATGTAAAATTATAAATTTGTTATTTTGACAAAACTCAAATACTAGTCAAGGGCGTCCTTGGAATAAAAATGATCGATGATTAAGGCTAGTAATATGAAATTGTGATTAATCGACACTCAACTTTAAAAGCATTGGGCCTCTTTGATAAAAACAGTAAGTCTTATTAGGCACCTCTTTCACTTACCGGTTAATGAAGCAACATTTTCAGATCAGCACACAAGCTAACTCCAAGTTATACATTACCACCAACGCGACACAATTTGACATGTGCATATATACGTTGTATGGATATATATTGGAATCGGAAACCGGGTCAACAGTCACAAAATTGGCAAAGTAAGACTTGTTCGAATACAAACATACAACGGATAGGTGGTTTATGAGGTCGCATGGTGGGATAAACGTACATAAACAATGCACTTGGGTTCAACAGAATGGCAAAATCAATATACCCACCGAGCAATTATACCTATTTTAAGTATTGACGTGGTGATCACTTGACAATGAACGGGTTTGATCATAACGTGAGTTCATTACTTCGTTTTATAAAATACTCGTACTTATCTGTGCGTTTTGTGCAAACGCTTACTTAACCTACATCAATCATTGATTGTGAAGACTATAATAACTTAGCCACCAATTTTTCACAATTACTATAATTTTGCAGTTCTGTTGACCATGATTTATCAAATTTACAGCACACAATACAGATAAAAAACACTGAACACTGAAACCATCACCTAATACAACTTCTTTGTGCTCATTTCGCAACCGTGAACTAAACGACCTGCTAAATAGCATATCTATAGGTATCCTGAGCCATTGCCCGGTTGAATAATAATGTGGTAGCGCGTGGTAAGTTCAAACCGGCCGACGGTCTAATTGTAACTGGACTAACTGCCACACCACCACTACGTCACAGCGAACCATCGGTGGCGGCGAGGGCCCGGCGACAGCTACGTTCTACCCAATACAGGTTAAGGACTATTTTATTACCTTTGTACAGCGTTGTGTGAACAATATACACATGTCAACACATTCTAATGCTCATGTTTTTACTGTCACAAAATTTGTTAATACAATCTACGGAACGTATCTTTAGCTAATAATAACTTTATACATTTCACACTTCTGAGGCCCTACCCGGCAGAGCATATACGAGGGTAATTCTGGTTAGAAAAAAATTATAAATAAGTTTTAATAATAAACCTAGTTTTAAATACATGCATATTATAAAAATATACCCAGACCATTTTCTAGCTCCGAAATCATTTTCAACACATTCATTATAATCTTAATAAATCACTGAAGATTTACGATAAATCATTGGTTACGAAGTATATTTGAAAATAGTAGCATAATTAGATATAGGCCTAGTCCAGTAACTAGTACAACCGCTTGACTGAAAAATCAAAGGTAATATACATGTTAAAATATTAATATCATAATCAAGCCATGTAATTAAACCGCTTTAATAATGTACAAGCGTATAAATCAACTTAATTAAGTTTTCAGATCGGCAAGACATAGCGTGTAATTGACATACGACCTATTTATTCTAAAGCTAATGAATATAACGAGAAGATTTACAGTGACGTATACATCCGATAATAAACCGATATAGGACGTAGAATATCAGTTAACGTAATCGTATTATATTGGGCGCGGTTGTGGCTCTGCCTGCGCGTCTCCGTTGCGTGACTGCGTGACTTACAAAATTTATATAATTGCCCTCACCTGTTGCTTATTCTCAAATAATAACAAGCAACAAATCAACACTACAACTACGATACAATCGAAAACAAATCGACATTATAACCGCTACAATAGAACCCATCAACTTGAATTATTAAAACATTAACAATCAAAGAGCTTGTTCATTTCAACGCAGATTTAGAAATATTTTGTAAATTGTACATAGAGTTCTGTATTCAATATTTAGATAGATTCTCTATTTCAATAAGTATAGCTGAATGTTTGTAGACACATGTTTGGCATTAAACCAAAGTTTTATTTCACCAAACTAAGAGCAGACATTTTAAAAGTTTGGCAGTATGTGCGTTTGGTTGACATGTAAAGTATAAAAATATTGATTTCTCGAATATAACTTCCACAGTTTTAGTTTTGAAATTGTAAAACTTGTGTATTGTTACAGAAGCAGAGCTATTGTCACAACGACATACGTTTCCGTTACGAAAACATGAAAGAGTGCAACAAAAAGTATATAACTTTGAAATAGATCGCTTTGTAGTTCGTACACGGTTGTAACCGCAGTATACTTGTCCAATATATTGCCCCGACCAAACGCCACTCCGCATTAAACGCTAAATGATGTGGGACCGCTGGGTTCACGAAAGAGAAAACCTCATTTTCTAAAAGGTCACAAATTGACACGTATGTATGTATACTACTGTGTATAGTAGCTAATTTAACATTCATATCTCTGATACTGTACTGTAATGAGAACTATTTTTTAACTATAGGTTATCTGTAATAATATTCAAGAGGGTCATAAGCATTCTGGGTACTGTTAGTCAGCCATGAAGGTATTTTCAGACTTTTGTTATTTCGTTACTTGTAAAATATTTAAGTTAGAGTTCTGACATAGGCACATACATAGTATGTAGTCTGAAGGCTTTTAAGGTATACACATAATTTCATTATAATAGTTTTAACCAATTAAAGTGGGTCTAAAATGGCTCGAAATAGTTCGTGTAAATATAGCCCTAGAGTGCTTTAAACTCGAGAACTTACCTCTGCGACTCCGCACTCTCCTTGACTTAGATAGTTTATTATTACTACAATGTAATAATTTAAGGTGAATTCTAGATACGGTCTCTTAGTACTTTTCTTTTTATTTTATTATATTAAACGCTATCTTTAATACGATCCGTATATATAATAAGGTATGCTCAACAAATTTTCTCTTATATGGTTAATTTCTTAAAATTAATAACGTTTACCAAACAAAAAATGTATTCCATTATTCTGGAAAATCAGCTCGAAAATATAAGCGCGAAAGTTACACATTAAGTTTCAGTAACATACTTGTGAGTCTATCGATCAAAATGATTTATAATACCTAAGATGGATGGACAGATTCAGTAATTAACTGTCACACTAGGCTTAGTTCGAAACAAACAAGCTTAGTTCGACATTGGATGAAGATTGCTCTCTGTAATAGAACGATCGGTCTGACTGGCTGATAGTGCTGTGTGATATCACGTACAAAATGTTTACTGGAAATTGATACAATAAATCGTTATCGATATAGGTATATCCAACTACCATATGCCGGCGACTTTGTTTGCGTTGAAGTTAGAAATATTTGCAAGGTTTAGGTACATACCCATACATTAAAAAGTTGTTAAAGGTACATTTGGATGTTATCGACAAAAGTGTAACTTAAAAGAATTAGAAGAAGAACTTAGAAGAAAGAATAAATACTATGAATATTGTATCCATATTTGGATAACTATTAATATTATATTGATAAACATACACTAGCAAATAATTCATTATAATAGACTGCCTTGGTGGCGCAGTGGTAGTGAATGCCACTGGACCAAGTGTTTGTTTGATCTACAAATATGTGTTTCGGAATTTGGGTGTTTTCTGTGTATAATATGTATGTTTCTACAAAAAATGGCGTTGTGTGTAAGATGTCCGAAATATTTATTATTATTGATTTATTATTATTAGTGAATCAACCTTAAAATATTTTTAACCTTTTAAAGAGATACAATTCTGTCAAACATGATTATTGCGATATTACCTAACCGTACCAACACACCTATAACCTTCTTCGACAAACGGGCTAACACTGAAATATTTTTTTAAATCCGAGTAGTCGGTGCCTAATATTAATGCATATAACCAAACTATTTTTAAAATATTAGTATACATTTTACAGATATAGTGATGGATACTTTTATTTGTGAGTTTGTTATACGTAACTATAAATGATTAAATATTTTTGTCAAGGAACGACTATTTTGCTTTTACAATAATTTAGTATGAAAATTTTTTTTTCGCGGGGAATAATTTTCGCTCCATGCGTTCGTGGGGAGACGAAGGGCGTGTGTGGGACTCCCGAAGGACCGGTCTACCCACTAAACCCCGCGGCGGCCTACCTCGACAGTCGGGAGGAGCTCCAGGAACGCATAGGCGGCTACTGAAGTCTCCCCTGCCGTACCTCACGACTAAGGTACATCCCGGGGTAACCAGAGTCACCTGTCCCGGGTCGTTTGCAGCGGCCGCATCTCCCCTAGATGTGGCCGCAGCGACCCTTGGACGACGATTGGGGAGCTAGCGGCCTCTACCGCGTCCCCTTCGTCGCCTTCTTCAAGCGGGATCGGCCCTTTCCCGATCACGCTTTGCGGGCTCCTTCCGAAGCATAACGCCCTCACAGAAGGATTCCATGGCCTCCCATCCCTCGTCACTCGCCAGCATTGATCGCAGCAATGCTGGCGAATGATGAGGGAATGGATTTCGTTCGATCTGTCCGACGAGGACTATACGCTCGGACTCCCATGCAGGGCAGTCCTCCAATGTGGCATCATAAAATCGATAGGTTCAATTCTGAACGACAAATTATTATTTGAAAAATTAAATTGACATTTCATTCTTCGCTTATAACTTAGTGTAACACAATACATACATAGTACGTTACTACCAATTGTTTTAGTACATCGTGCGTCTGTGGTTAGATAACATCGAAGAATTAGGTTCAGTTCAATATGCGTATGTCACTTCCACTTCCATGCTATGTCGACTCGCGGACGACGGACCTTGCGTAAACATAACAATGGTATAGGATGGGCGGGAGAGACTACGCTGTGTACAGTGCTCTAATAACAATACTTCGAAGGTGTATTTTACAACAGACGTCAACACTAGCATTATGGTACTATTCACAATTTATTCCTTTATACTTCGTTCGTTCATTTATAGGATTGAATTTAGTAAGTACTCAGAATACACATGAATTTTTCTCAAAGAAATTAAGTGTCATAAACGTAAAATTTTCCTTTGAATTCAAATTAGACGGATTTAATAGGAAGTCATAAGCAGGACGATTGAACGGTTAACGCCTGTAATGATTTGGGCTAGATTTTTATTTTAAATCCCGTTCAATTTTCAATGTTACTAAAACATATTAAGGGAGACAAACTTCTCAGCACTCCATGGATTCACCGTGCGGGGGCCGGGTCCATCGTGTGGCAGAGGGAGAAACTCAAAGCAGTTCCCAGGACTTACGACCTAGGTGTAGGTTTAAGGATTAATGTTATCAAATTTCCTACTATTTCGTTCGCTACTTCTATTCATTCTAGTATCCTTATTGAGAATACGTTGATATTAAGTTGTTTAAAAATATACCAACATTCACAAAAAAAATATTTATATGGTAGGTATACCAACAAAGCACATACGACACTCTGTTAAAAAGTATTACACAGAAATATTACACAGTATGCGTATTGCGTGCCCATTACAGGCACACACAACATTCACCATATGAGATAACACCAACATTGACCAGACTTACGTTCAAAATGTGACTAGACGAAAATGAGTTACATTGGAGCTCGTATTCTCGTGTGAATACCTTATACATACAAAAGTATGAGCTTAATACTGTCACTCACAGAAACATTTTTGTTGTAGCTCACCTGGCCTTGTCCCACAAAATACCTATTTCGACAATTCATTGATAAGATTCACGAGAATGTCAAATAAGAAAAAAGCTGTATATTTTATTTTGTTTTTATTTTTATTAGCTTGTCCATTAATAACATTGCAATTTCATAACTTATTGATTGACTTGAATTAGAAATATGGCCTTACAGCCAGAAAAAAAGTGAGATTCTTTGAAAGGTTTAATTAAAAGGTTTTAGAATAACAACATTACTCGGAAGTCTATTTCGGACACGAAAGGAAAACTACAAAACAGGTCCATTTATTGCGAGCTCTGATGCCACAGTGAGATAGACACAGATATACATTAAACTCATAACTGCATTTTTTTAGCGACGAGGTTACTTTTATAAAATACAAAAATATGCTCTTGTGAATTATAAGCAATAAGACTAGAAGGTGATAAGTTCATTGGAAAATTGGTTTTTTCCAATGCGCAAAATGATGGGTGATCATTTAAACACAGTACAAGACAAATTGGCGACGAGTAGGGCCTAAAATTTTTAATGGGCTTCAAGAATTGTATAAGTTGAGCCTAGAGTACTTTTCCTATAGTGTATACCCAAGTGCTTAACATTGTTTTGGTTATTGTGTGGAACAATGTTCAGTACTTATAATAAAAGTTTGTAAGTAGGCGAGCCAGGCGCAGAGAGCATTATCATAAATTTGAATTGCAACTATAAGCGTCTGATTTAAAACAGCAAAAAATATTTACGTTTGAAGCAAGTGATTAAAATTAAAAATACGATTTGAGGGTTCTTGACTATACCGGTCTTTCATCTGTATAAATGTAGTAATAAGCTACTAAATTGTCAGTGCTATTTCTAAATCAAATACCCGAAATCCTGAAACCTCATATGCGTCAGCAGCATATGAGATTAGTCCTTTCTGGCGTTTTCATTACGGTGATAAATGTATCTGAGAACCACTTTTTCAAGATAAATGGTTGTTTTATTCTTCAATAAAGTTTGCCTTTTACATTCTAAATAAAGGTCATGTTAAGAAATACTGTTAACCAAACATTAAATAGTGATCAGAATTATGAATCTGAGTATTAATTGGGCAAGGGTGCAGTCAAACCAATGGCTATATGCGTATTATGATCATAACTAAAATATGGAAAATAAATCCCAAAAAAATAAAAATCGTATTGATTCAGGTCAGCCTTAAGTTCGCACTCATATTGCAAATGGATGTTAGGATCATTCGTTTGACGTCATCATTGAATAAAGGTTATTTCCCCTATGTAAAAGTTTTATGTATGTAAATTAAAGAGGACACCCTTTCATTATTAATTTACTCACAGCAGCAGTAGAATTATAAACTGAGTGAAAATTTTACAGAGCCTACTGACGGACGAGCAGCCAGCAGGTTAAAGAGAATAATATCTTGTAACATTTCATATTTATATTTTAAGTATTTGTCATTGAAGGAAATCATGTTTTCATAAACTGTTATAAAGGGAAAAATAGTAAGTTAGGTATTTAAAGTTTCTAATAAAAAAAATTAAAATATTGTGGGTGAACAATGAAGATTTAAAAAAAAAGCTAAATTGTTTTAATAAATAAGAACGTTTCAGTCGACCGCTTTATGTAAAATCGCGGTTAAAATGTAACAGACCTCTTAGCTATTACAAGAACAAGTCGCATTTAAAGACGCTGTTCGGCTAAAATATTTTTGTTTGTTAGTTTGTTTTTTTTAAATCAATGTAAATACGAATGTGTTCAAAAAGGCTTATTTTTGTTTCGTCGAGAATCGATGTTGCATGGAAGATCTTTGATTCTTTTGAATGATATTTATAAATGTATATAATGGAAAGACATTATCTAACTTTCAGTGAAGCACTGTGATCTGTCGGAATGTCGGCTAAACGTGTCTATCTATCATCATGCAGCTCCCTAATCCATTTCTCCATTTCTTTTAACTTGTTTGGAGCTCAAGAGTTTTTCCTAACAAGATAAGGGAAAACCTGAAGCGTATTAAAACTATTCCACTTTCTAATTCGAAGATTGTAAAGATTCAAACGATAAACCTAATTCAGGTCTGCATGTCTGTACATTATCACATCACAACGAGGAGGGTGTTAAGCCGATGTTCTGGAAATCCGCGATTTCAACCGTAGACGTCATGACAAGTGACTACCGCCACTCATGGACTAACTACTAAACTACTACGTCGCATCTAACATCCTTATTCATGAACGTTACTTAAATTTAAGCAGCGGTTTTGTCTCATTTTGAACTTTGAGGCTGTAACTTTAAAGTTGAAAATAATATAGACCTGTTGCGTGAACCGTTTATGAATAAGGGCGTAAGTAAGTAAAATCCTTTGTAAGGTAAACCTTAATCACTAGATGTAAGCAACAAAAGAATTGCTTACTATCGATTATCTATACCCGCCACGGGTATCACTCCGATTGGTCTCTTGATCATTCATTTAATAATGACCAATCGGTTATTAATACTAATACTAGTACTCGGTTTCTTTAATGAGTCCAAATTAAAAATCTTTTTTTAACATCAACTTATAAAACCCTAAAATCAAAGAAATGTTATAAGTCTACATAATAATAATAAATAAAAAAATATTTCGGACATCTAACACACAACGTCATCTAGTCCCTAGCTAAGCAGAGCTTGTGTTATGGGTACTAGACAACTGATATGAATACATATATACTTTTTTTTTGTAAATACATACATATTATACATAGAAAACACCCAAACTCCGAAACAAATATTTGTAGATTACACAAACATTTGGTCCGACCCAGGATTTGAACTCGAGACCTCAAGCACAGCAGTCGCATTCACTACCACTGCGCCACCGAGGCAGATAATTTAGGATTGTTTTTATTATTTGTCTTGAAAAATTTTCGTTTTCTTTTTTTTTTCAAAGTAAAATTCATAAACTTGCCAAGTTTTTTGTGATACTTAACAGCAATCACTTATACCATATTTTAAGAAAAAATATCGAAATATTGTCCTTGCACTTTTTGTTTTTGTCTTTTTGATATTGATAGAAATTAAATTACTCCTAATATAATGTCTACACAACATAGAAATCAAATACAAGTTTCTAATTAGTCTGGTCAGCGACTGTTAGAAGTGTATTTCCTGTTACGTCAATCACTGCTAGAAACCAAAAGTAGTAAAGGTTAAAAATACTCAATGCTTTAAACATTTCACTTTGCACTCTTCCAGTATAGTTGGACTATGCATGTAATGAAAACTGGTTAATCGCCTATGAGAACTTGATTCTAAGAACCTGGTTTTTTCAAAGATATACCTGTATAATTAGATCTGAAGATATTTTTTTATTACGAAAAAAAATTGTATATATTTCCTCCTATACGATGTTCTGAGTCCTGATCAATTTCGGGGGCCATATGGGAAATAGAATATGTCATAAAATATGTAAGTTAGTGAATATCATAAAAATGCGCCGCACAACATAACGTTAGGTAATAAAGACAGCAATAAAGGAGACTGAAGACAGTGAATTGTGTCGATCTAATGTTAACACTTCGTGGTATTTTATAGCAGAATATATACGAAGTGGTGAGCGTACGTGAAGGTGGAGCGAAGGGTCAACATTCATTATCTGTCAGTTATTCCCAAGGTTATTTCCACAAGCTTGGTATCATCAGTTTCTATTTAGTTAACAAAGCAGGTGTTTGTCGACAGGTTTCTATTTTGACATTTATAACTTTATGATTTGTACTCCCACGAGACAAAAATAAAATAAAATAATGTATTAACTATACCCCATCTAGACAATGTTTGTACGAGGGTTTATAATTTTTAGTGGCCAATTTTAACATAATACGTTGGTACGATCATAATGTGCTTTGTATTCTAATCCGTCGAGCAGAAAACATGATCCACTTTAGAATACTCTCGTGTAGTTCCATTTTTCATTTGATAATACATTCATGTTTATGAAATAGGTAACGTGAATAGATAGAAGCATTCCAATGTTACCTTTCATGATATTCTAAGACTATCTTTTGCACTTTATCACAAAATATTTCAATGAACTTAGTAAGATGAACGAACATAATAAATATTATTAATTAAATGCAGTGCCAGTATAGTTTTTACTAACAAAAGCATATTGTATAGCGGTATTCCCGCAAATGTAGCAAGTAAGCCGTTTTACTGTGTTTAAACATGCAATACTTTATTTTAACTAACATGTCGCCTTAAGATAATTCGCAATAAACTTATATTGGCAAAGGTCAAAGTATTCGTAGAAAGTAAAACAAATAACTTAATGGATTCTTCACAAAAAGGGTCTTTATGGCGACATTCTCACTAAATGAAACTGGTTTATTCGATAAAAGAAATGCTTCCGAATTTTTATCGGTGACGAAATACAAAATTTAGAAAGTGCCGAACTTCCGCCTTGTACGGAAAGGACGGTCGTAGTACAAAGCTTATGAGAAAACAAGTTTGCAACTTACAGTCCAGTGGTGATATATGTGTTAGACATCGATTGTAGAACTTCGGAGAAACTATTAACTCTATTCAAATCTTGCAAAAATTTAGACTTTCAAGGACGGTATTATGCATATCGATTCCACGAATGAACGGACATCGAACCGCGAAACGAGTTAAAAATACCGGCACCGGCGGTCGGTCGACCGGCATCTGTGGGCACACCGGTCGGACTACTCTGTCGGGCCACATGCGTTTGTTTACTATCTGTTTCGATCGCGGCTGCAGCGCTTGCGATTGCCGAAGTAGATCTAGCCGGTGGTTACATCGCTTAATTTGAGCAAAAAGTTTTTTCTCGCTAACTTACGGCGGAGGCCCCAATCCATGTCGAGGCGCGCGTAAAGTGAGGCGCGTGGCGCGGCGTCTGCGAGGCGACTGCCGCGTCCTGCGCCCGCATGCTCCCTCTCATGTATTCCCATTGTATTGTAAGTTGCATAGAATATAGACGGCGCCATAAGAAACCGTGTTGATATGGTGGACTCTCTGCCACAAAACATTCAAACAGGATATACCGCACCTAATGTGTATTATCATTTAGGAGATAATCAACAACAAGACCTAAAGTTATTACGAACGCAGTAGTGAAGTGAGCTGTTCTTGTAAGTTTCGAAGTTGTAGTGAAAACTTTAAAAAATACTTTCGTTATTGAGAAACTACAGAACTTTAAGAAATAATTTTATTATTTAGAATCAGTTAAAGTTTACAACAGCTAGTAACTGTCTCTAAATGTCAAGAACCTATTAAAAATATTTGTAGATCGTTAAAATCGTTGGTAACTTGGATTTCAGATGATAGACGTTATTGGACGTCTGGCCGAACATTTATTCACTTATTTAGCGTTATAGCTTTCTTACTATTATTATCTTTACAATCGATAAATCAATTGAACTTATAACAATTATTTCTATTCTAATGTTATAACGAATGTTTCACACTTATACCACTTTTCACTATTTATAGCATGTATTTATTGTATATCATATCAGTAGTAGTACCGAATCGTGGAGTCGGTCGTAACAGCTGCTTAGTCTTACAAAAGGCTTATGACGGTAGGGAGTATTGGCTAACTGACAATACAACTATGCAATTGTTAAAAAGTTTGAATTTGCTAAAAATATTTATCTTCTAACAACAATAGAGAGCAATTACTACTTGCTAATTAAAACCTTTCCGCTAATTACGAGTGCTCTTGTGGATCGCTAATAGGGAATATGCATAAAAAAATTATTTGTCTATATAAATATAAATATTTGATGTTGATTATTTGTTTAAATTAAACATTATGAAATTTCTAATTTTACACATAAATTTTTCAAATAACATTGTAAGTTATAAGTTTAAGTATAAGTTTTATGTTTATTATACTAGATAAATATTTCATACAAAGCTGGCAATCATTGTTTATAAGAATCTAGAAGCATGGGTATTATGTAGATGAGTTGTTCAGAAATTAAATAACGTCTTTGAATGTCTTTTATTATTATATTTTGATTTCTTATCTTTTAAAATATCGCTGAATAAATTTCCGTATAGCTGACGACCATAATATATGATTACTCATTTTTGTAACACCTATATACATCACATAGTATAATGGGTATAGTAATTAGTAGTTATCTCATCAGTTTCAAGACACATTGCAACGTGGAACACTTGTCGTTAAAAAAAGAAATGTTCGCTTTTTCTTCTTTTCTGATTTACATAAATTAGCTTCAGCGATATGAAAATCTTTGTTGCTGGCATAAACTTATATTTAAAGTCAACATTAAGAAATTAAACTACGTTAAACTTAATAAAGTAATTTTTCACTGGCTTGAGTTCTCATTTGATTATGGTAAATAACTTACTTTGAAAGTCAATTAGGTATATCTATGGGTATGTCTAATCTAAACCACTTCCACACAATCATATATGACAATTGTAGTAATTATCTTGTTGTCATCACTAAACTAAAATTTACTAAAATTTGTTGATGGATTGTATACTTTAATCTCATCTGCAGTACAGCTCACTTTTCGATATCTCACATCTTAGTTTTCACCATAATTCGTTAAATACCAACTAAAAGTTGATCAGAAGGAAAAAAAACTGAACTAAACTCTAAATGTAAAAATTATAGGAAATAATTACGTAATTAATTTAGTGGGCATGTATTTAGACGACGTCTAAGTTTATTGCGACATGTCACGTTTTACGTCACACGTTACACGTTTTAAACGTTCAACATAAGAATAGCAAAAGAAAAATTATGACCTAAACCTAAGTAATTTTGGTTACGCCAAAGTAAATTTTACTTTTTCAAGACATAAACAAGCGTGTCTCTGATTAACGTTTATTTGTTACTGAACTAAACACAGTGACAGCTGAGATGTGAGATGCCGAAAAATGGATTGTAAGCAGATGAGATTAAATTATCTAATCCAACAAATTTTAGTTTAGCGATGATAGCAATAGAATTACCATCAATAAAATTATACGTTTGTTTTTTTTTGTTTCAATTGTATTAGGAGTCATATAACATTGTATCGATATATCGACTTTATGAGAAGTAAAGAGTTTAATTAATCAATCTATATATAAAAATGTTATGTTGGTTTGTGTACGCTTCAAAAACTCAAAAAGTTCTGCACCGATCGAGCTGAAATTTTAGAATGATATATAATCCGCATCAAGGATTGTTTATATCTAATTTTTGCATCAGTCACATATCCGCGACCGCGAAAAAACACGAAAAAACCGACGGCGGGCGGAGCTGCGGGCAACAGCTAGTTTGATATAAAAACAACAAAGTTACTTATAAAAATGTCATCTACAATGGAAACAAACTAAGAACTCTTAACAGAAACATCAATTTACGATAGTTTTACAGCAAGTGGTCCACTGTTTACAACGTTTTAACGCATTGTTTGAAGACTGTAGTTTACGATCCACACAAATACTAGTGTACTACGTATATTTTATAACGAAACGTCCGAGGATAAGTCCCTACATTCTTAACAAAACACAGCGTAAACAGTATACACCGATGTCTGGACGTTCACACAATAAGGAAATGCAAATCGGCTTTACCACTTGGGACTATTCCGCTTACGTAGACTAAACGACAGAAAGCTAGTGATTTAAAAATAAATCATTTTAAATCTGAACTTGTGCAAATAACATTTCATCGCCGCATTCGTAATTTCAAGGAAAGTTTTTGTTTTAGCGTTTCAAACGTTTCAAAGGTTAGGTGCTCATTTAAACACAATGCAAACGTCTTTACTTTGAATAAGCTTATTGCAATTGGTTTCGGTTAGAACGCTAAAACCGCGGACGAAAATAAATTCCTGTAATTAATTAAAGTAAAAATAACTATAAAAGTGTTTCTTATATTTAGACAAACAACGAAGATTTCAAAGCGAATATGCTCATCAATTGGAGGGCCTGTTAAGAATAGTGTTTCTACCGTCGATGACACCCTTAGGTATGGATCGAGAGGGTTTGCAGAACGCGTCATCTTATTTTCATAGTACATACATATATGAAATCTAAATATCACAGCTTTTTTGATACTATGTTGCTCAATAGCGAGCAAGTTAAGCAAAGAAAGTTAATTCCAAAGTGTATTTATCGTGGCTATTCTAAATAAACAAACAACCGCTTTTCGTAAATAGGGAAAAGTAATAAAAAAACGAGTGAGTACATTTACCCATGTACGCATGTTTATTGCACAAAGAACCCTAACTAATAATATAGTATAAAATGAAGTCGATTCCGCTGTCTGTTTGTTTAGATCTTCTTAACTACTCAACGGATTTTAATGCAGTTTTCATCAACAGATAGAGTGAGTCAAGAGCAAGATTTATATGTCTTTTACATGTATTTTATAGTCGATGAAATTCGAGAACTTCAAAGACTGCCATGCGAAGCCGGGCCGACAAAGAGCCTTAACTCTTACTATATAATATATACATGTTATGCTTTGAAGACTTAATACTCAACCGATCACCATAAAATGTTTAAAAGTACCTACTGACTTACTGACCCCGAGGGATATCTAAAAGTTTGCTAGCGAAGCCTTTGCGGCGTTACCTAACTGCATACTTCGCTAACTTTTAAGCAAAAGTATTGCAAGCATGTTAGTAAAATAACACAGTGTATTTCTGAGGACAAGCTTAGCGGTGGCTTTTACGAAGTGAACACTCAACAAAGAGGGCAAAAAGGTAACGGTGACTGTTTGTTACGATGCAAGTTGCATTTTCATTTGTCAGCTAAATAAATACAAATCTTCAGAAGAATCTTGTTGAAGTTTTAAGACCACAATAATGTAATCGATGTTTTAACTAAACTTACGGCATTTGAAGTGTTTAAAAATATATGTTGGGGTTCTCATTTTGGGTAAGTTTTACAATGCTTATGTTACCGGCAAGGTGAGGTGTGTCGGCTCTCACACTGATCGATGTGAACCATCCTAAGTTAAGTTTTAACTACCGAAGTACAAATATTTACTTACGAACCACTTATTGAGCTTCACTGTTTGGTAAAAGGTACAAGTTGATATGAACAAACTGACGATATTTACCTTAAGTTTGATTACACTCTATCTCGTAAAAAGGTAATTCTATATTCCCGATATTCATTTAAAGATGTAATCGATCAAACCACGAAACAAAGCATTTGTGTGGTTATTAAATATTAACGATATAATAAACCGAATGCGATACCAGAAGGGTATCGGTTTATGACTCTATCAACAGTAATAGCTCTTAAATTCGAAGTATATGCCACTAGGTTGCTAAAACAAGGTTAATGGAAAACAGATAACTATAGAGTTGAAAATTTTGAGTACAAAGCATTACGTGTAATACTTTGTAATGCGATCTTTAACTATCTTCCAATTCATCAGTCGTTCGACAAAATATCTGACATAATATTCTACTCGAAATATCACTTTAGGTGCAGTTATATACTATCAATGTGTTCAAATAAACATAGTTTAAAATATGGTGATGATCACAGCCAGGCAACACGTTAACCTAAACTTCGAAGGAAACATTTGAAGATCAAACAAACAGTTGGTCCAACCTGGCCATCAAACCCGAGACCTCAGCACAGCAGTCTCACAGCTACCGTTGCGCCGCCGAGGCAGTCATAGATGTTAATAAAAAAACACAATTTAATCTTTAAATCAATAGAAGAAAGAAAAGCTTATTAATCAGAATTTTGGTAAGATGGAATTTGATTGTAATAGAGAGTAAACACTCTTAAAAAACTATTAAGGCATGAAAACGGCTGGATCATGAAAAAAAAACCAGCCAAGTACGAGTCGGACGCACGCACCGAGAGTTCCGTAAACCTGTAGGTATATAATAGTTTTTTTTACAGCTTAAAAACCTTATTATTTGATATGAATATCAACTTGACACCTCTACGCATTCATGAGGAAAAGAGTCTTGAGAGACAGACAGACGGACAACAAAGTGATCTTATAAGGTAGATAGTAGAGAAAGATATAATACGTTTTGAGGTACGGAACCCTAAAAACCGCTTTAACTATAAAAAATATTTCGCTTCAAACTCAGTAATGTTTCAAGCGCTCTGAAATTACTTAAGTTTTATCAACATAAACATGTTAATACTCGTGCTTCGTGACTCGACCTGTCAAAACAATCTAGTCATAAACTGTAATTGTTTGCTGTTACTGTTCTGAATATATGTCTATTCCAGATTACAATTATGGAATTCCATAACATCACCATATGAAAAACACCCTGAGCAAATTTCAAAATTGGTTATATTAGGTTATATACATACATTTACGTTATATTATGTTAAGTATTGAATCAGCTTCTACGTAACTAGTTTTTAACATCTGTGTGTTATTATTTCAGATTTGTAAGAAATTATTTTAGGAAGATTTGTAACATTTGTTAACGATAAAGATGGATCTCACAACATAACGTTGCTGTTTATAGTAGAATAAATCATGTACGTTAACCAAGATTAAACAATGACGTGTAAGTTAGTATTACTTAATCAGGTGAAACACAGTCAGAATCTATTATTTACTCGAAACTACTTTATTATTCGACTTCTTAACAACGATTGTATTCTGTATACACACTTACATAAACGCACACAAATATACACACACGATGACACTTAAAACACAGCAGCATCATATACAAATATAGTGGGAGAGCCACGCTTCGGCATGAATTCTTCGGGTTCGGCTTCGACTTCGGCTCGACCGGAGTGATACCACGGCCTCACAGAAAACTGGTGTGAAACAAAGCCTGCGCTCTGTTTCACCGAGTGAGGTTACCGTAGGCCCACACCCCAATCCCTTACCCATCCTCCAAGGGCCGGCAACGCACATGCGACGCAGAGGCGTCCATGGGTAATCAGCACTGTTTATTATCATCATATATGATGGTAATCGCTTACCATCAGGCGATACGTCTGATCGTTTGTCCGCTATTGCATTAAAAAAAAGCTTCATAGAGTATTCGTATCTCAATCACCTTATTTCCTGTTTTATATTTTTATGTTCAGTAAAATATTTTATCTTATAAGCACCATAGGACTCAGCTTGTTTTAAATAATGCGGTTTAGTGACAATTAGAGCGCCCTAGCGAAGGCTTAGCACTCAAGCTAAGATTAAACTTGTGTTATAAAGATAACACAAGTTTAATCTTAGCTTGAGTGCTAGTGGTCATAACTGAGAGAAACATTACAATTTATAACGAATCGTGTTACAGGTAGTTGTTAATATGTAATGTTATAATAATGTAAATAATTATTATTATTCTCATCATGAATATCATCTCGGCCAAAAGACATCCATACTAGACATAGGCCTCCCTCAATGAGCTAATTAACTGCCGGTCCATTGCAGCTCGCATCCAACAACTCCCTGCGTCTTTCAGTCGTCGGACCACCTTGCCTTTACGCAGTCGCCACTCAAGAAGTTCATAGCCCCATCGATCACCGATATATATTATACAAACACAACATACATACTATTGTAATGAAAAGGATGATACTTACTTCTTGTCATATTCATTAGCGCTAGCGGGCACTCATCATCTTCCAGAATGTATTCCGAGTTATCCGATTTATCCTCCTAAAAATAAAAATTAAACATAAATAAAAAAAATTACATGTGTAAATTAGCATAAAACAATATCAGTCACGTATTTTTACCTGTACAATACAGAATTGTTGTGGGTCTTGATATGACATGCCATACTTGTCGAGTGTTTCCCGAAGTACAGTAGCTGCACTATCGTTGACAGATAGTAGTAAAGTGACGTAAGACACGTCTGGACGTAGAATTGATCCGTATACCCGCAAAGTGCCACCTAGAACAACATACATAAATATTTTTACCGGAGTTTGAGTGTTTTCTATGTATAATATGTATGTATTTACAAAAAAAAGTATATAAGTATTTATATCAGTTGTCTGGTACCCATAACTTAAGCTCTGCTTAGCTTGGGACTAGATGGCGTTGTGTGAAGATGTTCGAAATATTTATTTATTATTATTTTGTGGTGAAATTTCAAACTACCTACAAAAAAATACCGTCAACTAGTGCAGACATTCGGAACTAGTCAATAACTACTCATCCTGTATCTCACAAGAAAAGTTATCCCAGGTAATATGATGTACGTGTCAGGGTCACACGTCGCGGTACCTACCTACCTAACCTGGTTCCTTATTGGTTTCACACCCCATTTCTGATTTAAATTAATTATGTATTTAAAAATAGTACATTGTGGTGCCATATGTTGTTAAAAACATTTCTTTTCATTGATGTGAAATGCTAAATACTAGATTTTTATGGAAAACGATTTTTATGTTTTTTTTCTTTATAAGAGCTTCTTGTGCCTTTACGAAAATATGATATTAAAAGGAATTAGTCCAACCTTTCTCGAGTTTTGCACTGAACACATTTGCCGATTTATTTATATTTTTTTAATTTTTAACTTAGCCCCGCGGTAGTTGTTGTACCTTTAGCTCAAACATATCAAAATCAAAGCTCAAACATATTTTTTTTATTAAATTTACTTTTTAAAGTAAAGTTTTTATAAGCCTTTGCGCCGTAGCATGGTGCGGGTGACAGATGCCTGTACGACGTTGACATCTATCAGTACCACATAACTAAGGGATGTGACGTTATGCAATTCATTTTTATCGCTAACGATACTCTCAGCATAAATCTAGTTCTCTTTATTATTGTTACGAAAATGACTATGTTTTTTGTTTGTTGAGTTGGTTGTTATAACCATGCCTAAGCATACAAAAATAAACTGTTTTGGGTAGTCAGACCAGGCAGGTTGTTGTTCGCCTGCAAGACTACTTTGAAAGAGAACAACAAAATAATGGTCAGTAATACCGATGAACTACAAAAAAATTAAAAATTGGTTCTTAGGTCTATTAAATAATTTAAAAGAGCCTATGACCATAATAATGGACAACACACCCTACTATTTGGTACAAGTTAATAAGCCCCCAAACCAATCCAATCGCAAAAGCGAGTTGGTGAAGTGGCTGAGTGAAACACAGCAGACATAAAAATGTTAAAGGCGGAGCTTATTGCCTTAGTCCGGCGTCATAAGCCACCAACTCCTACCTATGCTGTGGACGAGATGGCAAAAGAAAAAAGCCACCAGGTTCTTCGACTACAACCCCACCATTGCCAGTATAACGCTATTGAGCTGATTTGGGCTCAAATAAAAGGTATGCTTTTAATTTCAATTCCCATTTTGAAGCTTTATAAAAAAATCAGCTTTCCGATTAAACCATTACCAGAAACCAGATTAGACGTATTTCAAGTGTAATTTTTAGCATTACCTACTTATGAAATAAATGATTATTTGAATACCTTTTTTTCATAAGTTCGTTTATTTTTAGGTTACGTCGCAAGAAATAATACTTCGCCGCCATTTACGGTAAATAAGATGTTGGCCCTATTACAAGAGGCCATCAAGAATGTTCAACCTGAAGACTGGTCGAAGGTCGTGAATAAAAAAAAGGATTGGGATCGTGACATACATATTGACAACATAATTGAGTTATCGTTAATAATATCCGTCACAGATACAGATGATGAATTGAGTGACAATTCAGATGTTCCTGACTCTATATATATATTATATGAGTTTAGACGAATAAAATGTATTTTTCTTAGCAACCTTACTACATAAATGTTCTGTTGTATAATTATAGACCAATTTTAACAATAAAATTGACCGTTTTTTATTATGAAAAATATCAACTATCCATCGTCGCAGTACATCTCATCACTAAATATTTCTATGGCGTTACGCCATACGCATAACACTGCTTAATTTTTCATTAAACGTGATTTTATTTGTAGATTAGAACATTCTAGTTTGGGTTAATTTAATTTACTACAATTATTAATGATTTAATATATTGCGAATGTGGTATAGGTGAAATACTCAGTCATAATTTATAAATCGCGGCAACTTTCAAGAGTGAAACGAAGTGTTACTGAAACTGTCACCCGCACCATGCTACAGCGCAAAGAGTATAGAAACAGACACTTCCATTTCATTTATTTATATAGATGATATTTGATGTGCGTATCAAACTAGTAAAAACTATTACACTAAATCTGACATAAACACAATATGTACAATTAAGTAGTAGTACTCTTTAATACATACATCACTTAATTTCAAAAACTGTTTTTTTCGTGGATTTTCTCGTGAGTGCCTGCATTATTGTATTAACAAATATTTTAAGTATTCATAAAAACCGTAGTTTTAGATAAATGAAAACTTCCTAACTTTCCTTCCTTCGGTGGCGCAGTGGATGTGCTTGAGAGTGATACAAACATTGGGTTCGATTCCCGGATCGAACCAAATGTTTGTATGATCTACAAATATTTGATTCGGAGTTTGGGTGTTTTCTATGTATGCATTTACAAAAGCTCTGCTTAGCTTGGGACTAGATGGCGTTGTGTGTTAGATGTCCAAAATATTTATTTATCAGTTTTCTAATATACCCTGATACATGTGACTCCTGATATTTTTGTGAAGTTTCAGGACGTTAAACTAAACAAAGTGTTACATTTTTGATAAGTATCATCATGTAAAAGGAGGAACTCAATGAAAGATAACTTTGTCATTGGTATAAAACACTATTAGCGCACACAAATTACAACCTTGTGACACCACGCTCAACATTCGAATTTATTATTAATCGACGATGTTGTGGGTGATTGTAACACTCTTCGTCTGACCACCACATTAATTGTTTAGTTTTCGGCCCCGAGATTCGCCAATTCATATCATTGTTATAAAGTGATGCTATTAACACAGGGTCACGGCTATTTTCATTGTCATAGATTTAGCACGCTAGGCAATCATCATTGTTACTTTATTTTGTGTAATTGAAAATAGTTGCATTAGGATGCGTATGTATCTATCATCTAAATGTGGGTGTTTGGAATTGTACTAGATCATCAGATATATAAGGAAAGCTAGCTAGTATGTGTATCTGTGCATGATCTTTACACCTCGTCGCGCTGTAGAGCACCGACAATAGGATAATATTACTTTTATTTATTCATATAAAACTTTATGCACTTTTATACTTATACATCGGCGGACTTAATGCCCAGGGCGTTCGCTTTCAGTCAACCTTAAGGTGGTGTAGAAATCTTGTGAAGTAGGCGCACATAGGTTATATAACTTAAGATCTAAGATATACATCCTACTAATATTATAAACGCGAAAGTTTGTAAGTATGGATGTATGTATGTATGGATGTTTGTTACTCTTTCACGTAAAAACTACTGAATGGATTTGAATGAAACTTTACCACAATATAGCTTATACATCAGAATAACACATAGGCTACTATTTATAAAGATATAGCTTCGCCTCGCGGCGTTGCCCGCAGTTATCATCGTACCGCGGGTAGCACCGCGGGGTTCAGCTAGTTAGACATATATAAATAAGCAACATACATACATATACTCTGAATATTTCAATGGTGGTTCTGTACAAGATAAATAAGAAATATATTTTTTGATGATAATAGAAAGCTGAACCAGTGACAAATACCTGTATCAGGACCGCCGTCTTTAGACTTGAACTGCTGCAGCTTGCGGCCTAGCTTCTGCTGTCGGCGGCGGCGCATCACCGCCTCGGGGTTACTGATGCTTCGCATGAACGACGTTTCCGGAAGCTCTGCGGACCACAACAATCCCGGTAAAGACTTTGAAATACATAATGTCATGGAAGGAAAACTAATCAACCATTTCGTATTTTTTGGCGATTGACTGATTTTAATAAGAAATTATTAAAATAGGCTCATTTGAATTATAAAATTGTAAACGACAGAATTCGTTTACAACTAGCTGTTTATTTTCTATCAGTATTGAGTAGGGAGTTCAGGCACAGACATACATTACTATACGAGTATTTACGTATCATATTAATACTACTTCCGATAAACGAATAAAAAGTTCGCTTCTAAATAAAATAAATCTGACTGTCGATACTCAGACTCTACTGTAATTTCTATTTATTTAAATAATTTATATATCTCCCAAAATTGTTTATACTCGATTGTAACTAATTTACTGACAAAATGTTTGAAGTTTGCATGATAGAAACCATTAGTAGATTCCAAGAATGGTGTGAAAAAAGTAGGAGACCATAGTATGGAAACATTAGTAATAAGGGATATAATATATCTATACTAATATTATAAAGCTGAAGAGTTTGTTTGTTTGAACGCGCTAATCTGAGGAACCGCTGGTCTGATTTGGAAAATTCTTTCAGTGTTGGGTAACCCATTTATCGAGGAAGGCTATAGGCTATATATCATCACGCTAAGACCAATAGGAGCGGAGCCCCAAAGAAGAATGTTTAATAAACTGTGAAAATTATTACGCTACGGGCAATAGTAGACGTAAACGAGGTTGCGAGGGTCAGCTAGTATAGGATATACCGTGAGCGGTAAGACCGCCAATTGTTGTATATATGTATTGTGTGACTCATTATATGTATTATTTTGTAGTATGTACGCAATAAAGATAAATAAATTAAAATAAGTTACATAACGTAACTTGTTACTAATTTTTGTATGCGTGTTGTACACGTTATGAAGCTAGTACTAAGGCTTCGATCCCAAGGGTAAACAATACCCAAGAATATTCTCTTACAATTATTAGAAGTGTTCACAAAGAAAATTGTTTACCTGTGTAGAGTTTCTCGGCCACTGGTCTGTTTTCATCATTCGTATCGGATTTCAATCTTGAAAGCTTCTCCTTCTTTTTCAGTTCTTTTTTCTCTCGTTTCGATAATTTTCTTTTAAAGTTTTGGTCCCCCTTGTCGTTCACAGACGACAATGGAATCTGTTGGCAAGAAGGTTTACAGATTATTATATACTGGACACAGTACAAAAGAATGCAGAACAGTTTATGCTAACACCTTACGGCTGAAGATATTTTACAATAGTCGAGAGAATCGCGGCGATATTATACGGTGTATTCAAATCGCCGAGTACATAACTCGGCGAGTCGATAGGCGATAGAAACGCAAATCCGCAGCGATTCTCTCGCCTCTCATTTTTTTTTCTCTCGCCTCCCTTTAAATAAAAAGACCTATGTCTAGTAGTAGACTAGTAAAGGCTATTGTTGATGTGATGTGATATAATTAAATATGTATTTTTTTTAACTTTTAAAGTCATTTAGTATTTAAACAAAACTTATTATTATTATAAGTCCATTTTGGAGATATACAAATTTGGTATTCGTTAATGACTGATTCATTAATGCTTCCATTATTTAAAAGCGATTAACCCACATTCTTTCACTAAATTCGATTTAAAATATTGGAACATAATGGTTTCTTAGATAAAGGAATAATAGATATAACAGATGCATGTGGGAGGTAGATTTAAACTAAAGCATTTATTCGAAAACGCCTGGAGTTGTGATTTACATAGACGTAGCATATTTTATATTAGTACTATATTATGGATATTAAAACATTTTTTGAACCAAATTGAAATGGTGTGGTGTTGGTCCACACGGGAGGCACTATCCAATAAAAAAAAATAATTAAATTTGATTCACCCAGTCGAAAGTTCTGAGATAACAAACATAAAAAAATATACAGTCAAATTGAGTACGTTTTCCTTTTCTCAAGTCGGTTAAAAATCAATAATCATAAGTATTGTTACCTCGTTGTTGCTAAGGCACTTAAGTAGAAACCGTCCCTCTCTGTCGTCGGCGTGCCAGTTGAGCTGCACTAGAAGGGGTTTCTCATGAGGTTCAAGTCGCCGTTCGTCGTCTGGACCGTGCGTCTCCCATAGCGAATACGAACCCAGAGACAACATTCGCATATCTGGACGGAATTTCTCGATCAACGTCTCTGTTGAATTAATATTACTGGTTAAACATTTGAAAGCGTTTAAGGACAATGATCAATGCTTAAAATTGAATATCCGATTACTCTTTTGTAACAGCGAGAGGTTAGTTACAAATCCAGACGCTTTTTTTACAACACACTATTTCCGAAGTATGAGAAACTACGTTAATGCGAGTGAAGCCAAAAAGCGAGAGTTAGCGATTGTATGAAGAAAACATTATAACAACCGAATTACGGTTTTATTAATACCTACATTTATGTAGCGTACAAATATTTCATTTTCAAAATACAATTCCTGTATCAAGTCTTTGTGTTCGATCTGAAAAAAAATAGCTACCACTCTATAGCAATTGGAAATAAAATAAGCACGTTTATTTCTAGTGTAATGAATTATATATGTGACATTTATATGTATAGATTCTGTGAAATTATAATTACAGAGCGGCGGTAGCAATAAATATTACTATACTTTTACTATGTTTGATGCCGGTAGCGTCCGTTCAGAGCGACAAGTATGAAATTACTTTCCTAGTAATTATGAAATTATAACTAGGAAATCTTCAAGAGAAATGTATTTTATGTCACTACAAAAAGACATTCAGTATTTACAAGAATTGACAAGTCAGAAACTTTGTTAAGCACAACTAGGTATTTATCCTATACTTAAACGTAGGTATGTGACTATTTCCATTGCTTTTCTTACAACAACGACTACTTTAACGAGTTTCAATGTCGCCTGCGGCACTTAAAGGTGGTTGAGGAGGTTCATATACAGATAACAGATACACTTTTACTTCCGAGAACGAAATTTTATCATTGGCAATAATAATTTAATTGATTACGTGTGAACTCTTATCTCTGGTCGGCTTGTGTATGATGTACAAAATTACACATACTTTCACGCACATAGGCATAATTTCCATAACAAAACAGTTCGATATCAGTGTTATCAACTTATGGCACTAGTCGCATTGGCCTCGTAACTTATTTGGCATCATAATTATAGTCATCGATAACAACATATTACTAGTCGATTACGACTCGAGACGAGAAACGGCATCTGGATCTACATTAATGAACTGGGTCATACAAATATAACGATATCAGATCTAGGTTAGTATTCTGCCATACGTTTATTTTTATAGTAGGCAGTAAGTTATCTTCTGCGTTATCAGGGCAAGAGACACAGTCTCCTTTACGTATTTAAATCATAAACCGTAATTTAAAGAGAACACTGAACGAAGTAAACACAATATATATTTAAATAAATATCTTTACCATAATAAAATAGGTGTTAAGATTAATTCAAGAAGTAAGTACAAATAAAGGATTATGCTGCAGATTTATGTTACGTCAGTTTGTTATTACGCAAAGGCGATTTAATCCAAGAAAGTTAACATTATATAGAAGTTATTGTGGGAAAGTGTTTTGACGACGCAGTGCAGAGATAGAAGTCGGAAGTCGTTATATTCACGTAAATTGGCTTTCTCACCTATGACATCGCTCACTGTGGCATCGGAGGCAACGCGAATACATTTCGTTGCTATCTTCTGCCCCGAATCTTGGAAATAAAATCTCATTACACCATGGAATTCCAAGTTCTGAAAATAAAAGAAACAAATAATTTTAATTAACATTTATAAACAATGAATTAGAAATTTTAAAAGATATCTCTAACAATGATAAACTTTACTAAGGATGATTTATCTTTGTAGTATTTATCTCGTTTTTGTCTAATAGCATTCATTCTATAAAATAAAATATAATGCAGTTAAACTTTACTGTTTTCGCTTAGTTTCGTATTACTTAATCCTATTACAATCATTTTTTTTTTTTTTTTACACAACGCCATCTAGTCCCAAACTAAGCAGAGCTTGTGTTATGAGTAGTAGACAACTGATATGAATACATATATACTGTTTTTTTTTGTAAATACATACATATTATACATAGAAAACACCCAAACTCCGAAACAAATATTTGTAGATTACACAAACATTTGGTCCGACCCAGGATTTGAACCCGAGACCTCAAGCACATCAGTCGCATTCACTACCACCGCGCCACCGAGGCAGTCAAGAAACGTTTCAATTATAAACTTCAAGATTTAAAAAAAGTGATTTTGCTACAATGCTGATAATAGGTTAGTCCTCTGTTGGTTGTCTGCCTCTGTTTTTTGCTATCGATTTAATATTCCATTAAATTAAAAAAAAACCCTGTCTAGCAATACTGGCTATCTTTAAAGTAGGTAACTTAGAATAAATAACACACAACGAATTATTTGAAGATAAATATCTTCTTGACAATTAGCCACAATATACAATGGCCTGTTAGAATAAAAATATTGACAAATAAATGTGACGCATTGAATTCGTTCCTCTAAGCACGTACAGAACGTTACAGTTAATTCAAGATCCAATATGTAAATCCATACTTATATTATAAATGCGAAAGTAACTCTGTCTGTCTGTCGCTTTTTCACGGCCAAACCGCTGCACCGATTTCAATGAAATTATGCATGGAGATACTTTAATTCTTGAGGAAGGACATAGGCTACTCTTTACTGCGATTACCGACAAATACGCGGGCGAAAGCTAGTTATTCAATATGAATCATGTAACTGATAAGTGGATCACGAATAACAACATGTTTTACAAGCCATCAACATGTACTACTAATTCTTTCGCAGTTGAATTAGAAGATAGTAAACGATAATACGACAAAGGAAAGGAAAAAGACAAAATACAACAAAGCATATTACTCGTATCTTTGGCATTGATCACTAAACAAAAGATAAAATGGAGCTGATAATACAGGAATGACTAATCTGTTCCATAGTAAAATAAAAAACAGACATAAAATCTATATGATTTTGTGAATCTAAACAAGATTGTAACAAGCTTGATTAGAAAACTGTGGATCACACAACATTATTTTTCAGACCAACAGATATTGAAATATGAGATTCTACATTAAACCCATTTGCACACACACAGGACACCAATTCCGTGAATCTATATTGTAATCATTAACAACCTTTAGTAGTTTAATGTTAGACACTGGCCTCTCATTAGAAATGAGTTTTGGATCTACTGATCTATAATAGTAGATGAGTAGATCCACTATAGATTACGCTAGCCAGACGGGTTAGCAATAGGATTTTTGTCAAGTTTTCCGTCTCTCTGCAGTGCTCCTGCGCAGTTTCACCCTTAGTCGTTTCTTACGACACCTATTTACAAAAAATAATAAGGATGGTTCGGAGAGAGAAGGAAAATACTTCGTATTCTTAACCCGTCACCACACGGGATCTACATGAGTAAAAAAAATAAACCTGGATGATTTTCCTATTATTTCTGTTTTTGATTATACTGTTTCAACTGTTATTAAAACAAATTAACTTGGCTTAACAATTCATACATTTTATAAGAATAACATTGAATTAATAAAATAATATAATGATTTTATACACTCAAAAGTTACGAACAAGGTGCCATTCGTTCAAAATAATGGTCAACGTTAAGTATTTTTTTATAAAACTGATTATCATGATAATCATGAGAACCAGAGTCAAACACAATAATTTATAGACCGAGTGTGCTACTCCTATAAATTATGTTATAAGTACTTTAAATAATCATATGCATCTACATTAATTTCAAAACTTATTTAGCAGAACAAGAGTTTTATTTGTTTAACCTATGTTACTCTAGTTCTGCTTCTGTATAATCAGCTAAATAAACTAAGTTTAAATCTGTTTTGTCTAAAGTAAAAAGTTAAATAGCTGCATAACAGTGGTACATATGTAGCAATCCAGATGTCCCGATTTTGGCGGAACATCCCGCTTTTTGAATCAAGATTGTAATTTCCCGCGCGGGACAGATTTTGTTCTGCTTTTTTGGCGTTAACTGGCCGGACGCCCAAAGTGGAATCAGTTAGTTAGCCGTAGTTCTATATCGTCAATAAAAGTGGCAGGCAATAGAAAATAAAAATTCCACCATTATAAACAGGAAATGGCACTAGTCCTTTCACGAATTAGGGCTGATGTATCAGATAAACAAAAATATTGCAAATGATCTCGAATGTTTTCGACGAAAGAATCCCGCTTTTTTTCAATAAAAAGTCTCAAAATCTCGAATTGACTAAAAAAACAGACAACGCTGATGTATAGGGTCAGTATTGTAAGTACACTAAGATGCGACAGGAGAAATAAACCTAAGTTGATACCTACCTCATTGGGTTCACTGAGCGCAAACAGATCAAGGCGATTGGCGTTCCACTGCTGGATCATGTTGCGGAGCGCTTCGCGCTCCAGCATTCGCTTGTCCGCCGCGTCCATTGTGTCACCGCATCAAGTCAGCCTGGAAGAACAACAAAACAATGACATACCTATAAAAAGAAAACAAAAGAATAGGTACAACTTCGTATGAAACCTATCAAAATTTTAAAATTTGACGCAAAAGAAATAAATAAGGGTGTTTACTTCCACCATTCCATTCCGTTTATCAACAAGCTAAAAATTTATAAATAAGTCTATTAAAATTTAGGAAGAATTTTACACCATTTTTATATAACTATACGTTATTGATATGGCATAATAGGTATCAACCGCTCGTAAACAACCAGCTATTTATCAGTGATAATTGGCCCAAACATGTGATGTCTAGAGACAGTTTGTCCGTAAGTTATTTCATTGTACGTAGTAAACATTACTATCGAATTAAACAAATAGTAGTGACTATGGTAACCATTCAGTCATGATCACGAATGTAGGTCAAGCGGCTAAGGTTGTCAAGTAACTTTCTAATTCAAAAGTTATTTACGTAATAAACGAATATTCTTAATTACACTCTGGGATTTTTCTTCAAAAATAATTCTGTCGATTACAATATTTATTTTATCTGTAAGTGAAAAGTCAATGTGGGCGGTTTCTGGCATGCATCATTATATTATGGCGGCGCGGGCGCGGCGGTACGCAGGCGCACATCAGCGTAGGTATTTATATCATAAACATATGGCCCAGCCATCAACCATTAATGTCCGTAAATCTTTCTTTTAGAAAGGTAAGTAAACGAGTAGTTTTAACAAATAACCAAATAATACATACAATTAATTTATGCAATGCTGAGTAAACCCTTTTTATTGCAGAGCACCTTTAAAATCAACACTGATTATAAGATCCGTAGGTTATAAAAGGAAAACAAAAGGAATCAGTAAAGTCTATTTTTCTTGTACAGATTACTGAATTGGACCAGTTTAAAAAGAATGTTGTGTGTATAACCTGTGATTCATGCAAAGTGAAGCGGAAAACTTATGAGGACACAATGAATTAAGTTTTTTTTTAATGGCAAAAGAGGGACCGGGTTAACTGGTGCTAAGTGAATAATTACTGCCTGTGGACACCTGCAACTCAAGAGTCCGAAGTGCGATGTCACGTTTTAAGTTTCTCCTCGGAATCCTGGAGGAGAAGAAGGGCCAAGAGACCTCCGCAACTAAAATTCAAGTCTATATCAAAGTTCTGAAGATAGAGTAGTCCGGCTGTTTAAGCTCAGTTTTTTTTTTCTTTTATCGTTTTGTTAGTTGTTACTTATCTATATGTATTTAGACATATTTAGGTATATTCATAAGCAGCTTCGTAACCATAGCACATGCTCTAGATTGAGATCAGATTGCCTTGTGTGAGATGCGTGATTGTGTTGTTATAATTATTACCTGTATGAACAAAATTTGCTCGGATTTTATTTGAAAAATTTCTAAAAAGGAATCTTAATAGCTAAATCGATTTGTATTCCCCGAAACCCTCTGCTTTCTAAATTTCATGAAAATCTTTGGAGCTTCTATAAATAGATTAATTTTAGAAATCAATAATAATTTAAATGCCGTGTCAGTAGGTCTTCTTTGGTGTATTCATAAGTTAAAACATATTAAATCTGATTATTTATTCCTGAAACGTATTAAAATAAAATAACCACACAAGGCCTATTCTGTAGACGTACTTCGTAAATAAATATAATCGATGTAACGTTTAAGTTTGGAATTACATGTTCCTATTTCATTTTAGTTTTCATCTGAAACCAGTTTATTAGTGTTAACTGTCAGAAACCGAAACAGCCGTCAGCGTTGTTATGGTTCGGCTCGCTTCCGCTATTTGGCTGACTGCAGCTTACGAGCTGCCACCGAGCCGAACGAGGAACCGCGAACCATTGAAAACACGGAGCATTTACCCGTAATAATAAAATAAACACGCATCGATATACGTTACTCGGGCAACGCATTTTTTACAAACTGTTATTGACTAAATCACATGATTGTAAATAGGTAATTTGAAAGACGACAGATTGTAACTGACACGCAAAGATGTTTAATCTACAGCTCATTTACCTATTGAGCTAATCACAATAGTAAAGTATAGCTATAAGTAAAGTTGTTTTTTAAGGTGGCACTTCATTCACGCTTGGACGCCGACCTTGCCTCTTCCTGTAACTTACCATAATCTGTCGAGTTGAGCCTCAGGTGAACGTAACATAATGAAAAGTTATTGAAGAATAAACTCTGTCATGTGGACGTAGAATGTATCAATAACTTGTTAATAAGCTTTTTTTAACAGTGTAATAATTTTAAGGTACAATCATTTCATTCCCAGAAGCCAACAATATGGTATGCGAAATAACGTGCACATAGTTCATGAGTAAACATTCTAGATTTCATTGAACAGGTTAATTCTGTTCGAGTGCAGCGTGGGAACGCGTGGAGTTAAAATAATAAAACGGGTGCAAAAAAGTGTGGGCATATCGACCCCTGCAGCAAGTGCATAGGGGCGGAACAAGTGGACCTATCCGCAACACGACAACACGTAGTCTTTATTAGGCACCGATGAATTAACGTACCGCCCTTTTACCAATAAAAAAAATTGGTTTGTTTGAAATGATAGTATTTTAACGCCGAAAAGCTGTACATGTCAAAGACTGATTGGGAATTTATAAACTGGCAATATTTTATGTAGGTCAATTCAAAAATCTTTGTGTTATTTTTATTATCTAAAATCAAACTAAAGATATCATCTGTGTAATTGAGACGAGCACAAATGAGAATTCTAATATCACGGTAATCGTGAAACCTTAACATTTGCAACTCGTCATGATGAGCGCAAATAGCCTGAGAACATGGTCCCCTCATGTATACATGCTTCCATGTCTGTTACGTAATGCGACAGTACTGTTAGGCTGTCACGCAACAATACTAATTGACGGCGATTTGAGTTCATCTTCACAATCATAGTCTCTCGAGATGATTTGTTCAGTCGTGTGCCGGCTGCTATCATTCCTCTCTACGCGGCTTAATATTTTAAAACCGGATTTTGTATGAACGCTGCCCTCGTTGCGAATGGACAAGTTTTTAGACCATCTCTCTCTACGTGAGTGATGATGTTAAGCTGCTGATCTCCTTGGATGTACAATAAAAGAAATAGTAACATAATTGAGAATCATCAATAAACAATTTATACAAATTAATCATGAATATAGTATGTATAATAGCCATACACTCAAACCGGAAATGTTATACGACTCATGATTTTGGAATTTAAGGACATTGCCAATATAACAACAGGTATATATTTATAGATAGGTATTAAATGCAAAGGGTGTGTATTAAAAGATTTGCATACTATTTTGGTTTAGTTTATATTTATTTCAAAATAGATAGTTTCATTTCCAGCACTTATAAGCTATTAATAAACTGATACCGTATTATCTGAACTGAAAGTAGAATTTAGTTTACAGAACTCTTCACCTTGAGCAAACACTATGGAAACATAGTAGATTCTGCACTTTATTGTATTAAATACATGGAATGCAAAAGCACCAACTTATGGTATTAGCATGACTCACATGGAAGGCATGCGAGACTCGACAGCGATATAACTAGAAAGCTACCCTGCCAACGATATCATCGAATATAAGTGTTTGTTGGGTTCTAAGTGTGACTTAAAAAAACTCTAAAGCCATTGAACACTGTAAATGACTTTTAACCTTTTGATTAGGGTTGTTGCGCAATGGAATGCACGTTTAGCCATCAAGTGTATGTACACCTGCTACTTAAAAACATTCTTCATTCACACGACGTGACTTAATTGTAGAATCGAATTACATCTGTACGTCAAAATATGCAGGTTATAATAATTATGTCTCAATGCACTGAACCGTAATTTTAAGACTAGTGAATGTAAAAGTAGAAAAATGATAGGGGATAAACATAATATCTGTCGTTGTGTAGTGTCCAATAACATACGATTTCGGCTCATTCATTGGTAAAGTGATAGTAGGGCAAAAGCAGATTGTGCGACAGAGAGAGGATGGCGTGTTGGCAGGTTGACGGCATCGGGTGGTGCCACGTTCAATATAAGGTACTCACGAGGAGAAAAGTGTGACGTCGCGGTCACCATCCGACATTCGCGTTTCAACAAATGACCGTGACCGGACAACGCGTTCACTCTCAATAAAAACGGGATTAAGAACAACGCAGTTCAATCAATGTAGCCAAATATAATATCGCTGTAATTAAAATAGGAAAACATTTACATCGTTGCACACAATTGACATACAGGCGTATCGACCACCGGCACGTAGGTAGATAGAGACATGGGGTTGTTGGAGCCTGGCACCGAGTGTGCCATGCAATAGGAACCGTTTCTCCTCACGCACACGATCTTTCCTGTGGTGAAGTTTAATAAAAAAATGTCACATTGGCCTGGATTCAAAGACATTTATTTTTATTCGGCGTTTTTATTGCATACTTTTAATTAGTTTAATTTTTTTGAAGCATAGCCTACATTTTTTGGTTATCGACATGTGTATAAAATCTGACGAGTATAAATACTTACATTAACATATCATTATCTGGTTATTTATAATTTTAGATAAACGTATTAACTGAACAGTTAACAGAACAAAGCGATGATTAGTTCTAAAGAATAAATAAACAAATATTGTACAGTTTTATTAGTACTTTCGATTTCATAATAACCGAAAACCAACCGGATTTAAGAGATAATCTCATACAATAGCATAGTTGCACCATTGATGTGCAGACAAAGCGAGATGCTATTACAAGCTATTGTTTAGTAAATCAGTTTTGCAAGTCGATAGTGTTCAATGTTAAAAGCATGTGCAAATTCCGTAGTTGCAAACTATATGCACATTTAGTAGCATGCAATATTCTTTTTATTTTATTTTTACATATTGAATTCTATTTTATCAATTTATAAAAGTGTGATCAAATTTCTTCAGTTCTTAAATAGACAAATGATATTTGTATCATTCATATTAGCTATGCTTAATACCAGGTTCTGCCCTCGACTTTGTCAATCGATGAAGGTTGCTCTATATGCATTGTACTTTTTCTATAATAACGTTTATGTTGATTGTAAATGTGTCAGCTTCTTGGAATGATGATCGCTTGACTAATTACACAAACTCGGTTAAACATTAATACTTAACTTCAATGCATATCTCGAGAGTTTTACAAGACAATACTCAAATGAGTAAAATAAAACAAAAAAAACAACTTCAAGAACTGGACCAAATTGTAATTGGGCCACACTGGCAGCACCAGCTTTTTAATCAATCAATCATCAAAATCAGTTCACCCAATCAAAGTTCTAAGGTAACAAACATAAAAAAATATAGTCGAATTTAAAACCTCCTCCTTTCTTTTGAAGTCGGTTAAAAATACATGTAAGTACCTATTGAGTGTTTAAAGCGGTCAAGTATGCTGAGCGCGTTCTACTTGCAGCCTAATTTAATTAGAGGCAATCGGATCTGGTGCCGACGCTGCTGCTGAGCCAATCCTAGTGCGGTGCCGTCCCTTTGTTTAAACGGACGCCCTAAGGACATTATTGTTTCCACTGAATACTAAAATGTACCCATTTATGACTTCTTCGACAATTTTCAATTAAAATTACAGTACCGCATTTAGTATTCTGTTTTCGATCAAAAGGAAACTAGCGAACATAAATTTGTATTATAAGTACCCGTACAAGGTAAAAAAATTTACATTTCATACTTTTCTACATTGGTATCTGTTCTGTATAATGGAAAACCAATCATACCCGGTTCCTATATTTAACGAATCGTCATCGTGTAAAAAAATTCCTACAACCGACTACGAGTCGTAAATACCGTTCCTCAATTTATTTTTATAGGAACGATTTTAGCTTACGTCCCGTATAATTTATTACTATTCGTACCTAGAACGGATCGTTTTTCAAATATAGGAACTGGGCATCAGTGCACTAGTCTTGAAATTAGCACGTTAAAATTTTGTTAGCATCAATTTCTATATACACATATGTAGTTAAGGTTCTCAAGTATGTACCTACCTTTGTAACATACTTGATAAACATCCGTAGCGAGCCTACCGTTTGTTGTCAGTTACTTCCCGTTCACAGAGCGTAACCCTGCTTAGTACAAATGCAATATGATCCGAAGGTAGTTCCTTCGACGAAAGCCCAAAGCCGCAAGATGAAAAAACTGGTTCCAAGTAGTAGTATGGCATTTATTGCAAGAAGTTGTCGTGAAAGTTAGAAAACTTGCTACTTTATTTCTGACCAACGTAAACTTAAAAAGATAATTACACCTTTTTATGCTTATGTATACTACTAAAAATAATATTATAAATGCATACGAATTTAGTGTTATGCATGATCAGAACTTTTACTAATGTTAATGTGCAAAATTTCTGTGAAAGAAGTGTTCCAAATAGCATTATGGAAACACCATACTTTCTCATTTTAGATAGAAATACATACACATTTTAGACAGGATGTAATGAAACTTATAAACAAACAGTAGCAACGTACATTACCGAAGTGGAACAAACGCATACGCTTAAACGTTTTGGCATGTAGTACGATGTAGCAAGCAATAACATCTCTGTTAAAAAGGGTCTACTGCAGAACGTCCAAATTATCAACAGTATGTGAATTTAGAAAGGGATACAAAACACTTTCATTACACAAAGTGTTTTAACGAACTAATTTTTTTTTACTGACGTAATTATTAGTTTATCAGATGCGTGAGGATCTAAATAAAGGTTAGATACTACCAACACAGGCCTCAATCTTGAGGCGAGACAGCGAGGCTCCGTCGGTACATTAACTGCGTTGATATAGCGATCCCTTAGAGTGAAAACTGCTATGAGAACGTTAAAAGACGCAATCACCGAGAGAAAAGCGCACAAGAAACTAAAACAGAGACGCAAGCAGTGCTTTAATAGAGTACTTAAAAATTCAGGTAGTCTACCATAGCTGTGACCTACTGCATGGTAGAATGGTACTTTAAGCGATTTCCGCCCCGCTGCATGTATTTATATGAGTTTTATGTGTATAAGAATGTGTTTATCTGTATAACAATGTGAATGTGTATGTCCGTACACTAATGGTGAACGAAATAAAGTAAATTTCACTTACATAGATATCATACACTCGGAACACGATTGGCTACGGTAGCACGTTGTATGAAATAAATTTACGCCATGTTATCTGAAACAAAAGGCAAGTTTGTAAAGCCCATAATAATTATAGTATATATAATTTGTACAGTAAATTTAATCAATTCAATACTCTTGATATTGGGGACAGAAATGCATTTTAAAGTTGAAAGTACAGTACAGTGTGATAGTATAAGAATAGCAGTTTAATCTTTGTTACAGTATAAAATATCTTTGTAAATTGGAAGAATTTTGAATTTTCAAATGTCTAATTTAATCTCCACGTACGGGAAAAGGTATTAATATGATAATGATTGCCTGCAGCTGTTGAGCTGTTGACAATAGAAAAAACTTTGGATGTTTTGAATTCCCAAAAATTAAAAAGAGCTAAACCCATTTTTAAATAAAATGAAGGAGAGCCTGAATGAGGATGTCGAGTGATCAAAGAGAATGGAAGAAGAAAACTCATTACACCGATCCCAAATAAATTTTGGAAACGAAGATGATGAGTCTAGCATAATGTTTTTGAGCTTAGAGCTTTACTTAACACTACTATATTTACTCTGTATAGTCGTTCCTCGATAATATGAAGCAGTTTTCAACCGTCGCATACGATAGCAGTAGTAGCACCATTAAACGTTAAAAAAAATTAATATTTCAGATGGCTAAAATATATTACTGAATGTATTTTTATAAGTTTGCGTAAAAAAGATAGTATATTATTTAGGTCAATTTGAGAAAAGTTTGGAAATGGACAATGATCGAAAGAATCGAGAGTAAAACCCATAATTTATAACCAAGGACGTTTACTTATATGTAAGACAACCACTATAAAATCAGTTGTTTTACTCCCGACAAGTTAGCTTAGCGAAATATCTTAATTGTTGTGTAAAACATCGATGTGAAAAACGTTTGTAGATAGCCTATTTAACAAAAGCTAAATCGAAATAAGTACCTCAAGTTATTCGCAATGGTTCTATTCAATACCAAGTCAAACCTACCGCGTTCATCAATGACTCATTGAGGCAACGACCGGGTGGTACACAATGTTTCATCCTTCAGTTGATATGATTTTGAACGTAGTAACATCGCCAATTCGTATTCAATCAAGCAAGGTAGTCATTTCTTAAAGCTATTTCGTCACAATCGACTTTGTTGTCTTTAACCAAATATGTACCATTATTCTATTTGTGACGATTTTGATTTTGTGCAGTATAATCATGAAAAACTGTGAAACTCGCACCTTATTTTATTAACGTGAAGGTATTACACTTAAAACGAAGGCTATCCTTACAAGTACGTACCGACCGCATAAACCCATACAAAGCTAATTAGAATGGTGGTCTCGTATGTATCGTATTATAGTCAATACTTCAGTAGGCACAGTCGACACTTGGGTAGAACAAATGCTACATGCATACATCTGCGTACAGCCAAGGCACGTGTCACGATTTTGAGGCCAAGAATAGTCATTGTATTGAGGAATCATGATTTCCTAAAGGAATTAACACACACTATACAATTAACGTGTCTTTCGTTAGTTTTAAATGAGAACGAATATTATGTATTTGGTGAAGTATAATGTGCGTAAAGTCCTGTATATATGAGAGTAGTTTAAGTATGTAAATTGTTTGTGTATAATAAAAGCTTTTGTGCACTTTGAAACTTCCGATTTGTGTAGGGCACCTAATAACTCATTTCTACTTCACTCTAAGGAAGACTGACAATATTGAACATTTATTGTTACTGTTAATAAAAAATATCGAATTGGTCTTTTTTCTCATCTTTTAACCGCTAGTACTTATTTTTAAATTCAGTTTTCCAACATCCCGCATGTAGACGTATATAATGACTGATAGCACTGCTCGATATTCAACCATAAAAAATTCAGAAGTGGGGTTTTCGTCGTCCTGTAGGTCTGTCCGACCCAAAACGCAATGTGGCGTATGGTACAGAAAGATAGTAAAATTCTTTCTATAGAGGATGCCAAAATTGTGCTCAAAAGAAGGATGGTAATTACCAGAGGGATGAGCTATATTTTTATTATTTAATTGGATTATTGGGATTTGAGAGATCCGTATGAGAGATCGAGATATTAAAGATTCACAAGAGAATTTGTTAAATTAAAATAATAGATAGAATAGAATAGATTAGGTTCCAATATAATAGATAAAGTTTTACTAATCTCTCTGATGGTGACTGGAACAAATATATGGGTACGAGATAATAGGTATGAATCGGTCGAATAGCTATGTATCTCGCGTTTTATATCATTCGCAATAAATAAATAAATAAATAAATATTCTGGACATCTAACTCACAACGCCATCTAGTCCCAAGCTAAGCAGAGCTTGTGTTATGGGTACTAGACAACTGATATAAATACTTATATACTTTTTTTTGTAAATACATACATATTATACATAGGAAACACCCAAACTCCGAAACAAATATTTGTAGATCATACAAACATTTGGTCCGACCCGGGAATCGAACCCGAGACCTCTTGCTTAGCAGTCGCATACGCTACCACTACGCCACCGAGGCAGTCATGATGCAATGAAACACTCATGTTGAGCATTCTATTTATTTCGTTATTTGAAGATATAATTATCTTGTTTTTGTCTTGTATCTTACTGACTAGCTGTAACCTGCACGCTTCGCTTTGAAGAAATGATGAATAAAACTAATATGCTGGTTGTATTTCGTCTCAAAATTTTAGTTCAATCGGTGAAGAACTTTTTGAATTTTGTAGCGTACACAAATCAATTTAGCATTTATACGTATACCAGCTTTTGCGAGCGCCTCCGCCCGCTTGTTTATCGGTAGTCGCAGTAAAGAGTAGTCTATGTCCTTCCTCAAGTATCAAAGTATCTCCATGCCAAATTTCATTTAAATCGGTGCAACGGTTTGACTGCGAAAGCAGGACAGACAGAGTTACTTTCGTATTTATAATATACTAGCTGACCCACGCAACCTCGTTTGCGTCTTATGTTGCCCGTAGCGTGAAAATTTTCCCTCGTTTTTTTAAACATTCTTCATTGGTGCTCCGCTCCTATTAGTAATATTTTAATTTTGCCATAACTTCAAAACCAAACGTCCAATTTTTATTATTCAAAGACCAAATATTATCTACATAAACTGTAGTTAGTGATGAAATAATTTATTTTGATAAGGATTGATAGTATGAGTAAAATAAACGCGTTTAAATGTAGTCCAAACAAAATTCAAGATTTTTAAATAAAAAAATAGTTGTTGTGCCTCACTCGACATAGATAGGTATAGTGTGTCGCGGATTTTTTTGTAGATATTTATGAGATCTACGATTAATTAGAACATTTTATGGTTCTATCTTTTACCGTTTAGGCAGCGTACGCAAAATAAGTAACTTATCTGGTTGATTTTTTACACTTTGGGTCCGAAAAACCCAAATATCTTACGGAACCCTATTCTTTCTAAAATAAAATATAGCCTATGTTACTCGTGGGTAATGTAGCTTTCGAATGGTGAAAGAATTTTTAAAATCGGTCCAGTAGTTTTTGAGCCTATTCATTACAAACAAATAAACAAACAAACAAACAAACAAACAAACAAACAAACATACAAACAAAGTTTTCCTCTTTATAATATTAGTGTAGAAGTATGGAAAGTATGGATTGCAGATTATATCAAAGGATAGTTTCTTGATTTGTGTGTTTGTTAACTGGGTAAACTATAAATGCAGTTAAAGAAAGTTTGAGTCGACAATCAATCACAGAACATTGCGTGTCTAATTTAAACGTAATGGTCGCACATACCTCGTATTTTACGTTTAAATACGAGGATAATATAATAGGGGTTCTTCTCCCTGGCCTTTATTATTTGGGGTCGGCTACGAATTCAACCGGTTTTACCTCAATATTAGAATTTTATCACAGAGCAACTAGCATCAGATCTCTGCTACCCTGAGGGTCAACTGAATCGAAAAGTAGAACTAGTTGTCAGTGTTGGTATAACGATTGCCATAGATGTTCATGACAACCAGGACCGACCAATTAACGTACTTTCCGAGCCACAAGCGTGAAAAGCCATCAACTTCCAGACTCTGAGTTGTTGTTAAGAATTTCTTATAAGAAAAATCTTTTTAGCTCTTTTGACCCGACTAGGTATCAAACCCAAGACATCTTGATTGGCAGTTGCATTTGCTAACTGCTAGACCAGAGAAAAATTTAATTATTTCTTAAACTAAATGAGATTTTATACATTTATAAACATGAATTCCAACAGTTATGAGCAGAAGCTAAGTTAATATGATTTGTCATTTTTCAATCCTTTACAAGTTTTGATAAATTTAAAGTAAATAGTGGAATTATTTATCTTTTTTATAAGAGAATTAGTATTGTCCTATGATTTCAAACCGCATTACAAAGTGAAAATGAGCTAATCAATTTCTAGAGGCAGTAACATCATTCCTGAACTTATGAGTGGAATTAATTGCCACTAAATATCTCAATTTCTCAGGAACACAGCCAGAGAACACAATAATTAGTTTTAGTTCATTACATTTCACTTCATGATGAAGGAAAGGATGGGTAAAAAGTAAATATAGGTCTTGTTGGTGTTAGTAACACACTGTGGAGAGCGTACATCATCCAGTCTGACAGTTACGATCCTGGCCTCCTCTATTTCTGCTAACACACATGTTTTCACTAGAACCAGCCGGTGAGAAAAAAGAAGTAGAATTTTCATAGTAACATTATTAAGGGTAGCTAGTGAATTAGTTACTCCTAATGTTACTAATTGCATATAATAATGTGCCTGATTCAACCCACATAATTGCCCTCCATATATGTGATGAGTAAAATTTCAAGGGGAGCATCACATTTTTCCTAAATTAAATACTTTTACTAAATTAGTTACTTTTTTTTTTTTTTTATTATATAAGGGGCAAACGAGCACACGAAATACCTGATGGTAAGCGATTACCGCCGCCCATGGACACCCGCAACACCAGAGGCGTCACAAGTGCGTTGCCGGCCTTTTAGGAAGGAGTCGGCTCTTTTCTTTGTTTATAAATGCCTATAAATTAATGATATTTTTAGATGTGGGCACAGTTGGTTGGCTGCTTTGATCTATCCCATTGAGATGGTTCTAATATTGTTAATGAATTATGTATTTTATTTATTTAAGTAATATGAAAAACTTCTGAATATATTTTATACTTTGACTGAAACTCTTGTGAATTATTGTTTGTATGCAAGATAATTTTAAAAATGGAATTAGGTTAATTGCAGTTAAGCTTAACTGAATATAAGTAAATATTATTTTTTGGTACTGCCAATATTTTGTACAAGCAGTTCTTATAAAAAAAATGATAAACAATAAGGCATTTTTAAAAGTATCAGTTACTTATGATAATGATTGGAGATAAGATTTAAGTTTTAAAAACAAGTAACTTTTTAAACGAAGAGGGTATAACAAAATATACTTGAGTACAGTATAATTTGAGACTTTAACTCAATTAGTTGTGATTTAAGGAATTAACAAACAATTTTATTGGTGGCATCTACTGAAACTTCTGTGGATGTAAAAAGTATTTTTACTTAGATTTTTGTTTAGATTGTTTTTAATTCACAACTCTGTGTAACAAGGAATTTAAAAAGAAATGTATTTATCTGAGTAATAAACTCGATCAATTGTTTCCATTTAGCATTTGGAGTCTACACACGGATGGTAATTCACATCTGATATAAATCATAACATAGCATTGTAACATAGACTTTGTCACTAGATTTTATGATATTATTTCAAACTTATTGCAAACAGTTTTAAGAACGTAAAATTACTGTTCTTTTAACTTTTTATACTTTTTACTAAATTATATTTCTAATTTGTGGGAATGCAAAGTTTATGTCATTTGTAACACACTTAGTCACATCAACAACTTGTACTGGTTAGTGCAATGTAATCACAGAGATAACATTATGCGATTACCTTTGTCACAAAATTCCACCTGGAATAAACCTTAAACTATTATTCTCATTACTCAAATGAACTCACCTCTTCAATAAGTTACAATTGTTTTACACGAGAATTCACTCATATTACAGCACAAACATAGAATGCACACTAAAACAATCACTGGAACTTTTAAAATATTGGTCAACAACTTTTCAATGTACTCGCGACACGGTTAACTATGTAATTTACACACAGTTTCAAAGTTCACAAAAGTTGAGAAATCATGCAAGTTTGTACAAAAATTACATTTAAATAACAAAAAGTAACTTTTGTTGGATTATTGTATGCATAAAGGAGTTAAGAAACGTAACATTAAGCGAAAAAATAAGTTATCGGCGCACATAACTACACCATTCACGAGAATCGAGAATGACGCTGACAGCCTGACAGTAACCGTCTCGTCTTCACAACACAAAAACTATTTTATCCAGAACCAGAAGTAAGGCACAGATAACATTGTAAAAATCCAATATTTCAAAGATAGTCTGTGGAAAAACTTACTAAAGTATTTATTTTATTTTTTCAGATAGGAAAAGTCGTTGTATGACACTCAACATGTTAAGGTAACATATCCGATAAAAATGTATACTTTGACTTAATAATTTTAAAAAATATCAATATTTATTGTACCGTTATCCATCTATTGCAGACCACTGCATACTAAAGACTTAAGCACGCTACTTGTGTTGATTTGTAGTTTCTTGCATTCAGCTCTTGGCTCTTACCAACAGCCTAAGACCATTTTCAGATTATCCGATCCGATGTCGGTGTCGAACGTTGATAGCCGATATCGGGCCGGACATTAAAAACGGATACGTATTTCATACGTTATGAAGTATGAATCGTCTTTCGATATCGTTTCGGCGCCCGACACCGATATCGGATATGAAATTATCGACTAAGTTTTAGTCGATAATTTCGATAAAAAGGATAAATGGGAAGTTATGTACCGAGCCGTCCTGCCTTTATCTGTCCAGGACTACTTTGTTAACCCATCTGCAGCTCGCTGAATGATTGATTGTCTGAACCATTCATCTATTGTATACATATAATTCTCTCAATGGTCTGAACAATAAAAATACAAAAGGAAATGGAAAGCCGAATAACTATTTTAGTTAGTTTCATGTTCCATGATTTATCACATACTAGTAGTAATAAGTATTCTTATTAGAATATTCCGATAGGCCCTATATGCGTATGATACTTTTAAACTGTATCAGAAATTCAGATACATACATGAATATTATTAGAAAGGTTTTCAGAAATATAGGTATATCATTAATCTTCAACAGAATGAAATAAAACACTGATTTCATAGATTTATATTTTGTTCTAGTTGTACATTCACACACAATAAATGTCAATAAAAACAAAGTTTTCAGTCTGCCAAATTTAGTGTTGATACAAAATGGCACTACTCATACCACTAGGTCAGTGAATCAGTATATAAATAAAGAAACAATTCCAGATCAGTGTCAAAATTTCTTTTTCATACAATTATTAACACCTTGCACAATAGCTGCCAGTGTTCAAAGTAGCTACTTCTAACATGTAAATGAGGGTAAATAATTTCATTTTGAAAAATGAACATATTTATTTTTATTATATAAAATAATACTTGTCTTAGAAGTCAAAATATTCTACAAAATTGTATGAATTATTAAATCAAGAGATTACAAAATACCTATTCGAATAAACTCTACAAAAAAGGTCTTACAAATTAAATCTTAGTTGTACGTTTTCTAGGGAGAGCTAGTTCATCCCAAATTTATTCAAGTGAGATTTATATTATACTAAATATTTTGAAGTAAATGCACAGAAATCACACAAGGACATCTTAAGCAGCTAATAAACCTGAAATATTATTGTAACTTCTCACATGATTAAAAATTGGGTAGACAATCTCTTATGAGTTTTGTTGTCAAGATAACCTTATGTATAGTAAGTGGGCGAAGTATCCGGCATGATACAATAGTGTATAGATCTACAACAAAATTAATGAATTACAGTAACACATGGGTTATCGTGACAAACAAATTACACTAAAAGTGAGTGTTATATGTTTAAAATAACAGATTTTACTGTTCTTCAGAACCTTCATCTTCATCATCTTCGTCCTGTTCCTCTTCAGTAGAGGCAGCATCTTTTTTAGGTGGTGCTGGGTCCTTACGTGGTCGTCCACGTCCCCGTCCTTCAACTGGTGCACTCTGAAATGGGAACAGTGTAATATTAAAATACCTTCTGATGCTAAAACTTGTGCATGTATATAATAAAATTATTTAATGTACAACGCACCTTTCCTCTTGCAGATGCCTTTTTCTTGGATCCCTTAGGCCGTCCTCGTCCTCTTTTTGCTATGGGTGCCTGCTCATCATCAGATGATTTTGCTGATTCTTTAGTTCTAGCTGGTGCTGGTGGTCTGCCTCTTTTCTTGCTATCACCTTTGGCTTCCTGGTAATATAACAATAATGAACCAAAATCATTCAAAGAAAAATATTTTTTTAGTAAAGAAACAATTAGAAAATGCTTACCGCTTGTGTTCCATTGGCTTTAGGTCTGCCGCGTCCTTTCTTCTCTACAACAGTTGAACCGTCATCAGACATTTCGGGTAATTTTAAAAGCTGCTAACGAGTTCCGTCTGAAATAATTTTATTTATGAAAATGATTGCATTAGACATTTAAATTCCTTGTGACAATAAGGTAAATAATAAACTATTAATTCGAAAAACAAGTAAGGGGCATTAAATAATATAATACATTTTATTAAGTGTAGCGTTACTTGCTAACTGAAACAAAATAATTGTCGGGCAATAATATTCCTCCTTAATTAAGAGTTTTATCACGGCCTATTTACCATTTTCGATGTAAAGAAATAAATATTTCTATGAAACATGCATGCTTAAATAAAAAAATAATAGAATATATGCCACACTACGCAAAACATTTCTTTATACAATAAGTAGCAAGCCAATAGTCATTTACGAATACCAAGCCTCTACAATGGAGTCTGCTTATATTTTCAAGAGAGAAATAACATGTAAATTCACAATTTAAACGGTATGGCTCAGGAATACGGTCCGCAAAATAAGTTAGGATCACAAATGATTCTTATAAGGATCAGTAAATTTCTCAAAATTATATTAAAAATACTTACAGACTTGTTTACAGCAAACGTTAACGCAGAGTCAATGAGAATTTATGGCGGGCAGCGAACTGAGAACCGGCGTTTGTTTGGCGTCTGTGTAGAGGGCGCTGATGTCTTGTTAAGAAAAATAAAAACAAGACAAGTGGACTACAGTTGCACAAAAATATTTTAACAATAGTGGGAAATTTGAATGCAGTAAGATCATTTACTATGCGCTGCAATTTCATTATTGACTAATTATAATGTCGTCAATGAGTGACACTTGTAAGTAATTGAAATTGCCGCCAGTAAGGGAAAATAATCCATCAATAATGGAATGTATGATTTTTTAAAATTTGCAATTTCAACACTGTGTTGTTGTTTTTTTTTTTTTAATCCAAATAGGATTGATTTGCCAATTAGTCGATTGTGCGGTATTTGGCGTTGCTTAATAAACAGTAGACGGCCAAAATTTTAATAAAATAAAATCTCAATGTCTAAAAAAATTCAGTAGGTACGAGATATGCGTTTAGTAAATGTAGGTAATAATGATGAATGAGACAATGAGTAGATTGAGTAGTCGCGCCTCAAGTCAGAATGCTCGATGCTTGAGCACATAACGATTGGCGTGTTTGACTTTGTCTTACAGTCAATCTCAATTACGTAATTTACGTACTACAACATACCTACATCAGGTATTACAACATACCTAAATTAGGTATTTACAAAAAATCTATTTCGCCGATAGAGGAAGCAGTTGAGGACATTTTAATATTATTAATTGCGTTTCGTGATGTTGTGATGTGATAACTTAAAAATTATAGTTTAAAGCAAGAGTTTATGAATGTACTATTTCACTATAAAATTTTAATTCAAGTTTCATGTCACACGTCTTCAATGCTTAAGATGTAATGTCGCCAGAGCAATAATTGTCTCATGTATTTTACCAATTTTAATGTACTTACAGCATCGTTCAAAATACTTCAAAATAGAGAAAACGATGGAAAAACCTATTGAACCTAATAAAGAAGACTGTTGCAACAGCGGTTGCAATCCTTGTATATTTGATATATTTGAAAAACAATTGAAGATATATGAACAATATTTACAAAATGGAAAAGATATCAATCCTAAAAAAGACAATGGTATATCAGAACTGGAATATACTAAATTCATTGTTATTGTGAATTTAACTATATGCAATTTACATAATCTTATTACTTTTAGAAGAAAAGTACAAGATAATAAAAGGGTTTGGTGGAAACCTGGTCATCACTTCCTTTATAAATATGTTTCAAGTGATAAGTCATGTACACGAGCATACACACCAATAACTGATAGGAGTGTTACAGAGTACAGTGGTGAATTCTCCATAATTGTAAAAAGATATGATAAGGGTACAGTTTCTTCTCATTTATGTAACTTGGAGACAGGAAGTATCACTTTGTGGAGAGGCCCATATGGACATTATGAAATTTCACCTAATAAATTCAGCAGACTGATAATGATTGCACAAGGAACTGGAATTGCACCATTCATTACAATCATTAATAACATTCTAAAAAATGAAGATGATATGACTAAAATTGTACTTTTTTATTGTTGTAAATCTTTAGACACTGTATTATTTAGGGACGAGCTTTATGCTAATAAGTCTTATTGGAATTTTGAATATAAAATATATTTGAGTCTGCCAATAAATGCTAGTATAAAATATCAAGAACCAATAAAAAGCAGTAAATTCAAGTTTGATGAACTATTAAATTTGAAGCCAATTTCTAGCAGTGACCAATTTTTGATATGTGGGTCTCAGGAGTTTAATAAAAATTATGATAATCATATTAGAAAAGAGTTCCCATTAGTAGAAGATATAATATTGTTTTGACGAATCAAACGTGTGTATTACTCAATTAAACCCGTATTGAAATAATAAAATTATTATTTTCAGAAACTTAAGGGTATACTGGCAAGCAATAAATGAAAGGCAAAGAAATGGCAATTTAATATTTTAAATATATGAAAATTATAAATGGTTATTTATTATTAAATAAAGTAAAATAATTAAATTAATATTGATAATAATAATTGTAATTATCTACGAAAACCCTTCTGGCTGGAGTAATATCTATATAAACAAAAATGAATCATAAAAATGTATGTACGCCCATATCTTTTGAGCTACTGCACCAAATTGAATAATATATGTATTTGTTATTGTCAACTTTGTCAAGACAAGGCTGGTACAGAAGAAAATTTAAAAAAATGTGTTAAATTCTCTTAGTTCTATACACTGTAGCGTTGAGGGAACTTGACTTGGGCTTACTAAAAGATTTTTTCTATAATTTAGAAAATACATAAAAATAACTTAGACAATACGAAGTTGGCCAGGTCAGCTAGTATGTAATACAACAAATAATAAATATTTCAAACATCTAACACAACACTGTCTAGTACCAGACTAAGCAGAACTTGCATTATGAGTACATACTAGAAAACTGATATGTATACATAGTTACTTTTTTTAGTAAATATGTTATAATATGCACATACATACATAATAAACAAAGAAAACACCTAAACTCCGAAACAAATATTTGTAGATCATACAAACATTTGGTCCGACCTGAGACCTTAATACCTACGGCATACGCTATCACTGCGCCACCGAGGTACCGCCACGCATTATTAGTCCGGTGTGGCAGATATACTAGGCCAAAATCTCCTTTCCAAGGAGAAGCCTAGTTTGTTGTTGTGAAAGATTCTCACTGCATATTTTAAAGATAAATGCTATCACCAGTTGATAAATTACTTTTGCCTTGAAACATGACACCTAGAACTCAGAGTCGCGAGGGTATTGCAATCAAATGGCATAAGTTTTCTAAAATTGCGATTAATTTGCGTATTTAATAAAATCGACTCATAGAAATTCCGCTCCAATCCGGGCCAAATAACTGAATCGGTGGCGCAGTGGTAGCGTATGCGATGCGACTACCGTTCTCGAGTTATCAGGTTCGATACCTGGGTCGGACCAAATGTTTGTATGATCTGCAAATATTTGTTTCGGAGTTTCGGTGTTTTCTATATATTTAATATGTATGTACCTACATATATATATAAAAAAAGTAAATATATATTTTTCTTTTTTTATTGCATAGGGACAAACGAGCAGAATATAATATATATTTATTTCAGTTATGGGTACTAGACCCATAATACAAGCTCTGCTTAGTTTGGAACTAGATGGCGTTGTGTGTTAGATATCAGACATATTTATTTAATTAACGACCTATAGCCTTCATTTCCATTCTCTGCAAACTGCTCGAACGGATCATCGACCAGCAATTAGTTCGCTAGCTGGAGGATCACTCCTTGTTAAATGATTAACCCTCGCTTATAATCTTTAACAAAGTGTGACAGATAATCTTTAAACAAATTCAAAAAACTTCACATAGGTATGCAGTCACTTTTACAAAAGAGATTTGTGTTAAATTTAGCCTTCAATTCAAATAAGTTTCATGAAAGACGATACAATCTCGTCTTTCATGAAACTTATTCTTTATTCGGTGGCTATCAATTTCCGTAACAACTATGTAATATATATAATTATTAGTATATATAATTTTCGCCGGAATCACAACCTTGCGGATGCTGGGTCTACTGAACTAAGTGAGACGGTTCTTTTCTAGCAAATATCTGTGTCTTCTATATTACACACAGGTTCGCTCCTGCATGGAGTTCTGTTCTCATCTTTTTGATGGATCCGTGCAGAATATTTTGGAAGCTCTCGATTATTATTTATTTATTTTGAAGAGTAAGTACATGAAACGTCCTTGGAAGTCACCGTTTAAGAGAGGTAACTACATTCTTGAACTAAACGGCTCGACTCGAGCTAAACAAAACTTTGGGTTATTTAATTTAAAAACTAATGGTATTCATCGACAACCCATAATGTACTACTGGAGGGCTCGGGTCTCCTCTCAGAAGAGGGTTAAGGCCATACGTCTATGGTAATGGTATGCTTTGTGATATTATTGATTCGTGCCTCTATAATTACTGAATAGATGAGTGGAGCGAACTTCTTTGTATTGCTTAGTCGACTTCAGGAGTTCCGGAAAATAAATTGTTGCGACCTATCTAGATCCTGGCGTTGTGAGGTACTGGAGCGTGGGTGAGCTTCATATTACGTTATATTGGGAGGATAATTGAGGGCAGGAATTGAGTGACATGAGGGGTGCCGTTCGCATTTAGATGTGCAAAAGTGTGATATTAGCAACTTGTTTAATATTTTCGAGAAGGACGTTCTGTTGATCGAGTTTTAGAAACATATTACCTCTCTCTTTCCATTCCTTCACCAGGTTTTCTATATTCCACCTAATTTATTTTTAGCGTTGGTGTTCGTATTCACTTCTTTCGTTAATATACCTACTGTTTTATCAAGCCTCAAATTGTTATAATATATAAATAAATAATAAATAAATATTCCGGACATCTAACACACAACGCCATTTAGTCCCAAGCTAAGCAGAGCTTGTGTTATGGGTACTAGACAACTGATATAAATACTTATATATATTTTTTTGTAAATACATACATATTATACATAGAAAACACCCAAACTCCGAAACAAATATTTGCAGATCATACAAACATTTGGTCCGACCCGGGAATCGAACCCAAGACCTCAAGCTTAGCAGTCGCATACGCTACCACTACGCCACCGAGGCAGTCAGTCAGTTAAATAATAAAAATAAATAATATATTCTCTCGATTTGATTCTGTTTAGTTCTCCCATTTTTATTAGCGCAGTTACTGAGGCTATAAGCTCCTGGGTGCATCTTTTCTGGGTCTGAACTCGGTGTTTCAAATTTTGAAACTGACGAATACGATTCCATTGTGGTAAGGTGAACATCATTTTTGGTTGGTGCTACATCAGTTTGGATAGCCCTGAACCCGAGTAGAGAGTATTCTCAACATGCTCACAATCAGAGAGCGTGGGGATGAAGCGGATCCAAGGAATCTTACCAGAAGGCGTTCGGCCTTAGATTTGGTTAGACTTTGGATTTTTGGTCAGATATGCCTAGCAGACTGAGGCTGAACATAATTGGACCAATTTGGCCAATTATTTTTTTAAATGTTTGTTAAACTTCAAGGATGGTTTTTACGGCGAGAAAAATTCGAATAATGGCCAGAAAGCCCTAAAAACAGCCCTTTTCTTTTTCCCATACAAACGTTTTCTAATTAAACGTAAAGCCAATTTGAGCTTTATCGCTATTGTATAAAGTTCATATTGTTGCCTAAGCAATGTAGGTGTGTTCCTAACATCAATGAGTCAATTTGCACTTTATTCCCGCTGTTCAAAGTTCAAATTCAATCATATCTATCAAAACTGTGTGCGTATGTGCGTTGAAGTAGATAATCGTTGGATAGTCTATTTATCGAGAAAGGCTATAGGCTATATTTCATCACGCTAATACTAATAGGAGCGGAGCACCAATGAAGAATGTTACAAAAACGGGGGAAAATTTTCACGCTACGGGCAATAGAAGACGCAAACGAGGTTGCGTGGGTCAGCTAGTACTCAATAAGCGGAGCGGTAGAATTCAATGTGCGGCACGTGTATGGAGCTCTTTTTACGTGAGGTTGAGATATAACGCAGCTTCATTGAAAGTATCATGACCGGCATGGACGCCACGACGCCCCTAACAGTGCTGCACCCGTGTGCACTGGACATCCTGCACCATAGTTAAAGACGCCCTTGATTGTGTTCAGAAAGACAAGAACGGATCGTCTGACACAAATTCACATCACATACCGCATTACTATTTTTGCATTTTCGCGCCAACTAAAGAGAATATAAGCAAGGCAGCCGATTGGTTAATCAACAGCGAATGTTGTACGATTACGACACATTTTTTGATTGGTTCATTTGCAATCATTCAAAAATTATATTTTTATATAGAGAAAAAAAATGGGAATTTATAATACCAATAATATCCTTTATTTATAGAAGTTTTTTGTGAATAAATCTATTTAAGTAAATAGCCAAACACAATTTTTGTAGACACTGTAAAACTCGCGAATTGAATTGAAGTGGAATATTCACTTTCAAAATAAAAAAAAATAAACTGATTCAAACAAATAGTGAAGAAATAGCAAAACGCACATGAAATAATATGGAGCTGAATTGATAATTTACCTACCCTTTACCCTTGAAGTTGGTTAAACTACACCTGATAGAATATTGCTGGCTTAGATTTTGTATACAGGTAACACTGGTGCGTGTTCGATATGGATTTTTTCGCGCCGGCGCGAAACGTGTTTGCTTCCAACACACGCTTGTATTTTTCACGTTTCATTAAATTATTAGAAGATATGTCATACACGACATAGATATAATTGTGGTAAAAATATTAATTAGTTAACATAGGAAATAATAATGTTAAGTTCCTAAGTAGATAAAAGGAACATACATTTATTTTGAGAATGTTCATGGAATAAATTGCATAGGTACCAAATTGTAGTGGATCTTTAAAAAAAATGGGTTCTATAGTGTTGAAAAGTTTATCCATCCTCTTAGGAGTGTTTTTCATATTTGTTGGAATTACCAAACTAACGCCATTTATTTCCAAGGAACTGCACAAAGATTTGGTAAGCTCCTTTTATTTATCTATTTTACCGAACAGAAGTAGAAAAAGGTCGCCAGTTGCATTTAGATTTTTGTGGCACAGCGATGTAGCTCGCTATTTTTGTATTTGGCCTGCCGCCTAATACCACCTCCGAGTCGACTTGTTACGACAGTATGACTCGATCGTGAATGCCTCCCTCCAGACTCCGACTTTATTTTATAAATTATGTTCTGTATTTTTACAATAAGACAAGTATGTTGTAGGTACTATTGACCTTAATGCAATTGTAGTTACAAAATTAAGTTTGCATAACAAAACGATATGGCGTAATGATTATTGAGAGGGTTTACAAAATATATCGTATTATTAAATATATATTTGTTTGAAGAGCCTCTTGCAGGAAAATATGTACAAGAAAATTACGTTTAAAGTCATAAATTATGTTGATTAATCTACATTAATATTCTATATTCGAAAGTAACTCTGTCTGTTTGTCACATTCTCACGGCTAAACCGCTGTATCGAATTCAATGAAATTTGGCATATAGATAGCAGATAGCTACTTTCATTGTTGAGAAAGGATATACCTAGGCCACTCTTCACGATAACTGACATACGCGCGGGGGAGCCGCGGGCAAAAGCAATAGAATATTCTATTGCTTTTGCCCGCGACGAAATAAAGCGACGGTTTAGATGTGGCACCTCGTAAAAGATTCTATATTTAATTACTAGCTGAACCCCGCGGTGCTACCCGCGGTACGATGATAACTGCGGGCAACGCCGCGAGGCGAAGCTATATCTTTATAAATAGTAGCCTATGTGTTATTCTGATGTATAAGCTATATTGTGGTAAAGTTTCATTCAAATCCATTCAGTAGTTTTTACGTGAAAGAGTAACAAACATCCATACATACATACATCCATACTTACAAACTTTCGCCTTTATAATAGTAGTAGGATAACAATTCACATGGAAGCCTTGTTACTGAGGAGCAGTATTTTGCATTATTTTTTCGCTTCGATGGGCTCTGAAAAAACTTGTTTGGAAATTCGGTTGCATTTCGCAAACTACGGCTGGCCGTCCGAGTTTAACTATAGTGCAATAGTGCTACGAGGTACGAGGTCCTGGGTTTAGTTTTGCGTACTTTACGTAAAGATTTCAAACGCGCAGCCTTCTACTATACATTGATGTATATACCAGTTATATATATTATTATATTTTTCATTCTCTATCAGATCTCTTGAAAGGAATATCTCTTGCATCTTTCTATCATTTCACAATTTTTAAATCGTTCTGGATTTTTATTGTATGGTGACAAAAAGGATGTCAAAGGCTTCACGCTGTTCCTCCGCATTTGTAAAAAAAATATTTTTATCGATTATCACGATACATTCCAACTCACCGGTTAACATTTCAACGATAGTTAACATCAAAAACTAATGTTATTAGACGTACACTTAAATTAAACAGTAATCCCTTCCACCCTTTGCATTTAGACATTTATATATTTCTAACTAGCTGAACCCCGCGGTGCTACCCGCGGTACGATGATAACTGCGGGCAACGCCGCGAGGCGAAGCTATATCTTTATAAATAGTAGCCTATGTGTTATTCTGATGTATAAGCTATATTGTGGTAAAGTTTCATTCAAATCCATTCAGTAGTTTTTACGTGAAAGAGTAACAAACATCCATACATACATACATCCATACTTACAAACTTTCGCCTTTATAATAGTAGTAGGATTAAGAAGAAATCAAAAAGTTTGGCAACGGTTGATAAATGTCTTTATCAATCGCTGCTATTTTTGGTTTGGTTTCGTGTTTTAAAATTCTGCTAGATTTGTATAGTGGTTGTATTAAAAGTACTACAACCTATGATTCGGTTGTTTGTGAACAACAAAACATTAGATTACCTACATCCAAATAATTTTTTAAGTACCTATAAATAGATACTACAAATTCATCAAATCAATCTTATTAACAACTAGCGACCCGCCCCGGCTTCGCACGGGTGCAATGCTGATACTAAATTAAATACACTACAGAAAAACTATGAACGTTGTATATAAAAACATAGCGGCCCGCTCCGACTTTGCACGGGCATAAAATAGAAACCTCTAAAATTAGCAATGTTGCCTTAGTATACGATGCATGTATTATACATATAAACCTTCCTCTTGAATCACTCTATCTATTGGAAAAAACCGCATCAAAATCCGTTGCGTAGTTTTAAATATTTAAGCGCACATAGGGATATAGGGACAGAAAAGGCGACTTTGTTTTATACTATGTAGTGATATCACTCAAATACGTATTGGGTTTGGCACCGCCTTCAAACAGGTTTTAGTTACCTACCTAGCACACATTATAATACTATACTATTTAAATGTAATATACAACTATACCTATGTAATTAGATATAGACAAGAATTGTTACATAGTTTTTGAAGTCAGTTTGTTTTTTTTAAGTTTTATTTTTCTATTTTTAGTACAAACAATCCTAGGTAAGTAGAACTATTTTATATAATCCCTGCTGATGCAAATAACTTTAATGGTCTGAAAAGGTATTAAAACTGAGCATAACCCCCAAAATTATGTTGAGATGCAACATTTCTATTACCGAGAGCGTGGTCTACGGACAAATGAGGATCGTGTCCAAGCTTAAATGACCTGCGCTTTGCCGTGATCAAATAAAAGCAGGCGAGTTTCTAAAAGCAAATACATTAAGGGGTTCGTTATCATTGCGCTATGTCAACAGCCTATCAGAAGGCTACGGGGATGTTAAACTGAGAATACTACCTACTACTGATAACCTTCATCAATCGCCCCGGTTACTGCCTTCGGTTTTCGATCGATTTATACGAAAATCTTCACAATTGACGGAGTAATCGGTGAACATACATAAAAAAAATAGAAACTGGAATATAGAACCACCTCCTTTTTGAAGTCTAATCGACTTCAAAAAAGAAGGAGGAGAAGGAATTAGCGTACTACGTAAGAAAATAATAAAAGCACTAAATTATATCGAAGTACGAGTAAGTCGCAGACGAATGGAAGATACAATTTGTTATATCAGGAATATCTAAAAAGCTACCTTGAAATAGTTTCCGTTTTCGTGCTATGTAAACATTAACTCTTATACATAACGTTATTGGAATAGAATGTTTATTTGATAGTTATTTTGATAGAACAAATTTATTTTGTTCTAAACGAAACTCATATTTTAAAAAGCTTTGCAAGAAGAAAAGAAAATGTAGGTATGTGAATTATGTTGGTAAAATCATTGTTAAATACAAATAATGAGATTAAAAGTGAAGAAAGCTAAAATTTATGTACTTTAAGTATTTACATATTTATCTCTGTATCTACAACCTGTTTCACTTTCGACAAATACTGAGGGAATTCGTTGTGGACATGAAGGGAGTACGACGTAATCTTAAATAGCATAAAATTCTGTAGATTAGTAGTACACTTCAAGATAAAATAGCTATGATTAATTAAAACTTTTTCTTAAATATATTGCGAATAGTTACTAAGTTAAAACAACAAACTATATATAGTTCAAGTTTAATAAACTCTCAGCATTCAAGATTTGTCTTAGTAGGAAAATACCTTACCTATAATGATTAATTATTACTTTAGTGTAAATTATTTAATGCTAAGGGATACCTACTTGCCTAAAAAGCATTTTACCGTGGAAGAGCCACGCTTCGGCATGAATGGGCCGGCTCGACCTGAATGATATCACGGCCTCACAGAAAACCGGTGTGAAACAGCGCTTGCACTGTGTTTCACCGAGTGAATGAGGATACCGGCAACGCACTTGTGACGCCTCTGGTGTTGCGGGTATCCATGGGTGTCAGTAATCGCTTACCATCAGGCGATACGACTGCTCGTTTGCCTCTAGGCTATAAAAAAATGGAAGTACTTACTCCACTTCTATTCATTATGCCAGCCTCTCTGCACGAATGTATTTTAGCGGTTATCGCGGTAAAAAGTAGCTTACATCTTTCGTCAAGAATCATAGTCTCTCCATGCCATGCAAATCGGTGCAGCGGTTTAGTCATGAAAGCGTGACAGACCGACATACAGAGTTACTTTCGAATTTATAATATTAATACGGATGATTATTAAATGTACCTAGGCTTAGGTGAGTACCACAGCAGTACTCAAAGTCTAGTTCGAATTTCTGTGATAAATATCCATAAGAAAATGTGAAAATATAGTACGTGGGTGCATATATTACGGGGCTAACATTATACTTTTTTTTTCAGAGAAAAGAATATGTTAGGTATGCTAAAGTCTTTCCATTATCCGAAGTTTTGGACTTCAAACTACCTTCGAAGTGGTACAGAAGAGCTGTGGGTGGCCTCGAAATAGTATTCGGATTGGCTCTTGCACTTCTACCTAGTCGTAAGTATATTATAATGCTAGCTAACCCACCTTCTATTCATCCATCCATCTCCTATTGCCCGCGGAAACAGTTTCCAAAAAAAAAGAATAAAGTGAGTCAACCTTAAAATAAAGACAACATACCTGTGGTGGTATCGCGATTTTTTTTTACTTTTTATGGGCAACAATTCTTTCCTACAAAATTTTTGCGAATTAATAACTATTTACGAAGCGCACGCAATGGAAGCTCTCAAAAGAAATAATTTTCCGTTTTTAAAACATTTATCATGTAGGTATGCTCCGCTCCTATTGGTCGTGGTGTAATAATATATTATATCCTTCATCGGTAAATGGGCTATCTAACGCTGAAATATTTTTTTATTCGGACTCGCAGTTCCTGAGATTCGACCGTTCAACCAAACAAACTCTAAGTCTAGATTTATAATATTAGTAGGTATAGATTTCATAGGGTTCTTTGCACATCAGTCTTAGATAAAATCGGTCTATCAGAGCCGTTTTGATTATTAAGATACTAGCTGTGCCCACTACTTCGTACACGTGACATTTAGATTTTCAAGCTATTTTTAATTTTTCACCCTTCCCTGGGCTACGACAAACATTTCAAAACCTAAATCAGCTAAATCAGCCCGGCCATTCTCGAGTTTTAGCGAGACAAACGAACAACAATTGATTTTTATACAAGATTCTAATATTCTCTCATTTGCCTAATATAAGTTGAACTAACAATAGAAACGAAATTCGGTAGAAAATTTGGCTACTCTCTAAACGTGCATGGTGAGTGTGTGGGTAGTGGCTATTTGGTGATCTAAATGTTGCGTGATGAATGCATGGAAATTAGGAATCAGTTTAACTATGTATTTACTCATATACCATTCAAAATAGGTGGGTACTGATGACCTCCAGCTAGATAGTTACATGAAACAAAGTGTGTCTACGTCTGAACCTCGAGTTGTCATTCAAATTTATTCATCAAGAAATTGAAATGACATTGCATCACAGTTAGCAATGAACATATTTCAGCAGTATTTAAACTGCTAAGAAAAAAAAAAGAGTGATTTCTATCATATTCTGATCAATAACAATTTAGAAATATTGTGATCAGCTCTCGAGATTAAGTTGAAAATGATCATTTTTCTTTTTCAGATAAAATTAAGAATACAGCAAACATAGGGCTGTTATTATTGATGATATTGGCAGCATATTCTCACGTGATGGTTGGCGATCCATTCGACCGATGTGCGCCAGCTTTGGTGTTCTTCTTTATGCTCAGTGGACGTCTCGTCGTCTGGTGAGCTTGGGGCTATCCATTAATCACGTGACGCTTGTGAGAGGAGGGGGGGGGTAGGGGTTGGCAAAAATCACTACTATATCACAAGGCCGTAGTGTACTATGTACTAGTACAATATTTGTTTGTCGCTTGATTACACCATTGCTATATTATTTTTATGCCAGTAAAAAACAACCTGCAACCTTTCTGTCTGGTTGGTGGTCTGTATGGTTCTTAATTTCAGAATAAAATTAGATTATACCTGTATTTAAAGATAATATTCAAAAAATTTACTAGAAATATTATTAGGTGGAGGGAGGGTAGTCTTAAACCTCACCACGTATTATAAAGGGGGAGGCGGGGGGGGAAATAGTAAAAAAACAGGTCAGGTCAGAAAACAAATCAGGTGATTAACGGATGGCCCCCTTCTTGAAATAGCTAGTTTTATATTCACCGAGTTAGTATTTAGGAAGCATAAATAGTTTTAAATAATTCAGTAAGAATGCGAGTGATTCTGCATGTGGGAAGTCACTGATGACGTCAATGTTACTTATTTGTTTTTGTTCAGTCTCAAAAACAGACAAAATTAAATAAAAAATACACTACTCTCTTGGTTCAATATTGTCAAAATAGCCGCTTGAAATGGTTAGGTATACTTATGAGCTTAGCCAATTGGAATGCAGATGCATAAGAGCTCATGGAACCTGTGACTACTAGGTACTTATTTAATTTTAATACCTACCTAATTAAGGTATGATTTACTGTAACATAAAACGTAATTTATATATTTTGTCTTGTTTATATAAAATACTAGATGAACCCCGCGGTTATTGTAGGTACCGCGGGTAACGCCGCAGAGCGAAGCTAGCGTTAGCGTTCCAGAGGCTAGTGGGTACAAACAAAAAAAATAAAAAATGATATTTTGGTTATATGTACCGTGTATACATACATATGCATTTAGTAAAAAGCGGTTATTTTAATATTACAAACAGAGTCCAATTTTATTTATTTGTATAGATTCTTTAATTCGGTATTTATTAAACACTTAAAAATCTCTCTTTTAAAATATATTCATCCAGGAAACCATTTCTTCTTGCCATCATGATCATCATCAGTCCAATGCTAGACATAGGCCTCAGTCAGTTATTTGTCATATACCTATGTGCATAAATATTATAAAATCATAATGTAGAATATTTTCGTGGAATTGTAAACGTTTTTTACGATCTTCTTCGTAGCCTTATCCCAAGATTATTTGGGGTCGTCTACTAGTTCCACCTGTTTTACCTAAATATCAGTTTTTCCACGAAGCGACCGGCATTAGACCTCTGCAACCGCAACCCTGAGAGTGAACTGAATTCGAAGGTTGAAACTAGCGTCAGTATATTTGAGGGCACTTTCTTCTCAATAACGATTACCATAGATGTTCAGTGCAACCGGGACTGATGACTTAACGTGCTCTCCGAGGCACGGGCCGGGTAACACCGCCATTTTTCATACTCCGGGCCGTCTCCGAAACTTCTTGACTGGTAGCTAAGTTGCATACGCTAGCCACCAGATCAACGAAGCAGTTTTTTACGATATTGACTTATATTGAAACAACACAGATTGCAACAAATTTCGTAATATATAATATTCTTAACCCATTCCATTATTTCCTTAAAACTTCGATAGAAATGGTGTAACTTATAAAAATATTTTGTTGTATATTCTTTTGGAATATGCTCTGAAACTTAGTTCCTGTAATTAAAAACCTTAAAAAGCATGCACAACGAAGATATGGTCCCTAGTACATCTGCTTCTTTGATGTATTTATTGAGGGTCGTCAAAAATAAGAGTAATGCACCTTGAACCAATTTTTATGTGATATAAACAAGGGTTACGAAATAAAATTAGTGTTATCGCGCCACTCTGGCATTGCCTGGCAACCGGCCAGAGAATCTGCGATGACGAACCACAGTGTCGCGCAAATAATACATTTTCCAGACCAATGAAAATATATATATGTATATTAACATATTCAATTAGTATAATCAAAGTTAGGGTTTAGATGTCGTCCAGAAATACAAAAAAAGGTTAGAATGAACACTATTCACTAGAAATTTTAATATATTTATTTCTTGTAAATACAATCAAAGCCATGAAAGAAAACTATTTATATCTGCTCTGGGCGACTGCCTCGGTTTTTAAGATTGCGGCAATGTTACACGTTGGTATGGTGACTATGTATAGGTTCTCAATGTAGAAAATATCAACTTTAAATTAAAAACTAACATTTTTCAGGTATCAGATAAGCCGTCGAGAGGAAATAGAGCGATCGGCTGCGACACAGAACGGGAATGGGCTCAAGAGAGAATAACTTGTATTTTAATAATACCCTTGAAGATAAATCCCACTGTGCTTCGATGTAGTGTTGATATTATCAGTTGGTTTAATATACCGAATGTGATTTGAGATCTCTCTCCAAAATGACGCGATGAGAGCTTTTATACTAGTCATATTTATTGCTGTATAGTAATTAATCACACTGTGATTGGATTCTAGATAAACCTGCGAATTACATTATATTCATCAGCTTATTAATTTTTAAACATCATAAGTTCTATTGAAGTCGCGACCTTCAGATTATTTAAATATAGAACAGCCACAATTTAGTTCATACTATTGCTCTAGGCAACTATGCGCCTTCAATGAATTTGTTAATTGTACCTAAAAGTGATATTAATTTAAGCGATACATGCTAGGTTCATTTTGTAAGTGTGAGTGTGAGTGTTGTGTATGTGTGTCATGTGTATGGAGATTAATAATGATAACTGCCACTACGTATTGATACTTAGAAAAATATTTATTGCACTGAAAATACATTGTTAACGGATACACTATTATGTTTAATATTATTTGCTCAATCGTACCACAATACAAAATAACTTCCAAGCTTTGTAATATTTAGTTTTAAATTATATTATCTTTCCATAATAATTAATATAATAATTACTCATGAAACGACAATCGGCATCCACTCGTGAGCTGATCATAGGCCTTTACCAATTTGAAAGCACTGTAAACATACAAACGAAATGCGAAACAAGCTATTTAAATAAGGGTTTTACCGTGTATTTTTTGGTCTATAAAATTGGGAGAGGCCGAAAAAATCATAATTTATGTAAAATATCTTTAGACATTTTGAAGCTAACTAAAATAGTTTTATTATATGGTGTATAAGTAATTATAAAACAAGTGAAATGTGTGTCTCGAGTGATAATTTAATGAATAAATGACAAGTATAGTGTATTAATTTTATTTTCATTTCCATATACATACCTATAAATACGCTCAAATGATCTAGGTTTATTCTCTGAATTAGTGAGAATACTTTATAATTTATTACAGTAGTGTGAACATCGGCACATCTTCAGTGTTCGGTTAAAACTTGGTATAAATAATATAAAAACAATAATATGATTTTTTTTACTTTTTACAGATTATACAATAATATAACTATTGATTAATATACATACTTAGAACTGTTAAGATCCTCCAGCCTTCCATAGACAATTTAAAATTCAGATTTCAGCCAAATGTCTATGAGAGTTCAATAGTGATTGTGTAGGTATAATCTACTTTTCCGTGACAGTATAAGATGGGCTAAGATCTAGATTAACACGACTGGTTCAAAATTTAAACGGATCCAATTATTTAACAGAAATTGTACATACTCGATATTTATTAATGAAAGTAATTTCAAGATCATTGTAAAAAGTTATCGGACATCTAAGTCGGCGGCTTATTGTATTATTCTAATCCAGAGACTCTGGAACTCTGTGTGAAACCAACACAATTTATTAGTATTACTAAAAGTATATTACATGTATACATTTACATATCATTATATATATATATATATAATAAAACTATTATATTTGTAACAACATCGTAATTAGTATCACTGCATGTAAGCCTAAAAATAAATTTATAACTATTGTAAGCTTTCCGCGTTGTATTTAAATTATAATAATATATAATCTATACATATTCATAGAATTCTTCTATTCATAGAATTCTTGTAACTCAATGTTTCTTTTCAAGCAGGATCTCGGCCAGTTTGGAGCAATTCTAAGGCATTTTTTAAGTTACCGATCGCTGTTTTAATGTCGTCGTAATTTAGGGCACTGCTGGCCCACTTGCAGTACTTTTGCGCTTTTGCAATTTGATCTGGAGTGAGTTGCGTCGTAGAAGAAATATCACCATAATAAGTAGAGGGCTGCGCCGGTTGTGGTTGCTGTGAGGGATCATAAGGTACGAAACCACCTGGATTTGGATCTGGCGTGTATGGTACCGGTGGAAGTTGAGAGGCCGCTTTCATTGCAGCGTTAGGATCAGGCAAAGAATTGCTAAAGCTGGATGGTGCAACAGGCGGTGTTGATGGAGTTACTGAAGGAAAAACTTGAGGCTGTGTTTCAGGAGCGGGCAGGCTGTCACTTTTTGGGTCTTCCGTATTTTCTCCACCATCTTCAGATTGCATTGGCCCTGAAATTTATTAACTGTTGTCACATTCTCATATTACATACAAATAACAGGTGAAGTATCACCAAATGTAAGCATGTAAGTTTTACAAAAAAAAAAAGTAATAAAATTATTAGTGTCAGAGGTTTTTTTTTTGGAGAAACTCATTAAAAATATTTAGGAAGTTAGTAAAAAACACTTTTTTGAAATACATAAATTATCGCAGTATTATGCAGGCATAGATTTATCAATAGATACTGGCTAGCTAAATGAATATACTTTTATACAGTACACATATGGTGTAGGCATTTATGTTCATTTGTTTGTGGAGGAAGGAAAACGTTCTGCGACCGTACAAGCAACTTGACGTTGCCTAAGTCGTTTGCGATACCAGATGGGATCACGGAAGCTCTACTCGTCTCTTGGTCCCGTTACTCTATTTCCTTTGCGAGCATACTTGCTTGCAGAAGGAGACGGCGGAGTTTCACGCGCTCTCGCTCCGTACCATGGCCGCGATCACATTAGTGAGCGAGAGAATTTCCACTACGATGGCCGCCATGTGTTCACGGCTCTGCTCCGACCATTGGCAGTATGCCAGTGTGTGGAGCGCCGCGTCCACGGTCCGGCCATCACAATAGCACTCACGTTGGCTCCTTTCAGATCCAACACAAATGATCTCCAAAGCATCCTTTCCCAGTGAACATCTGCGTCAGCCGGTATCAAAGGGTTCCATGATTCCTCCCGACTCAATGCTCCATAACGGATTTTACCGCCGCAATAACAGCATGCCTGAATACCTGAATACCTTAGAGTACTCATGAAGTCATTGAAATAATAGAGTCAGAACTTTACGATCAGTACTAAAAAAATTTTAATTAAAAGCACCTTACAAACAACACTACGGCAATACTTTTGCCAAATTGCACTTTTGATTCTGCCATCTTAACTACATAACAATAGATTTAAAGATCTCTTTTTTATACCTGGTACTGGTGTCTCTCCATTTTTGAGACAATTATGGATATAAGCGGCCTTCCACTTAGCATACTTCCTGTTCTGAGCAGCTTCATCAGTGAGTTCACCAAAACAGCAGAGTACGTCATAAATCATGCCTGCCGTGTAGAAGGCTTTTACAATATTCCTAAAACAAAAACATACATTATTTTTCTATTACGAGTGTTATAATTTTGTTAGAATATAATCTATATATATATATATCTAATAAATAGAATAATGGTTTTGCTACAAATGAAATAAATTTAACTAATTAGACGATGACTTTGGGCAGACTAAAATATGATGAAAAATTTACTTGATTAGGTACTATACAAAAATTAATATACGGATATGTTTTTTCTTTTGCGTCCTTTTTTTCAATAACGTTAATTTTAAAATACATTTAGCTTATTCTCATAAAAAACAAATTTGTCCGGAACGCATCCTTCGCATAATTATAGACAGTAGACATTATAGGTAATATCCTCGCACAGAAAATAAACGTAAAATAACAGCGTTCGTGCTGTCGTGCTTCGTGTTTGAGTGCGAGATCGGTGTCCCAATGGTGCAGAAGCATCACTAGGCCGCAATGGTGTGGGTCACCATGCTACATTGTTGCATTGTCTGCAGTTGCAATGAGTCTGGTGACCACCAATCTTGGATTCTGCTTATGCTTTCCATCAGGCAGAGTAGAGTCATTTTGGCAGGGCCATACATAAAAAGCGAGGTATTACTGTACTGATTTTACCACAATGACTCAATTCATTTAGGTAACTAAAAATGTATGTATTAATTAAACGCAAGTAAGTATTTTATCATTGCAGTTTAGTCTTCTAACTCAATTTTACATTACCAATTCCAGTGGGACACCACACACTATGGTTTTTTAAATTATATTCAGTACATGTTTATCATTACAAAGAGAAGGAAAACTAGAAACAAACCTTAAACAGCCTCGCCTGGCAAGTGTAGTAAGCCAAAACCTTCTTTCTAACGAGAGGCCCATATTCAACAGTAGATTGTTAAAGGGTATTTGATGTGACATGCCATGAATTAAATTTTCACTGCCATTATTCCAATACAAAGAACTTATTGAAAGTTTCAGCTAATACAAATTTTCACAAACCGAAACCTCAGATAAAATAAAAAAAGTAGATAACGGACAGCCCTTGTTCTTACTGAAGCCAAAAAAACCCACCTACTTCCATGTAAACACACGCGTTAAAGCACAAATATGCAACAAACTATGCTACTTTTCGTTGGTTAAAAAAAGTTAGCTCCACTTTCTTATACTATGTGCGTTATCTACCTTTTTTTATTTGATCTGGGACCGAAAGAAATTGTTCAATTTTATTACATGAAATAAGTATCAATTACAAATGTTTATAAAAAATTGTGACAGGGGAATCATCAGCTTAACATCTAATTGTTTAGGGCTTCAAATGTGTAATAAACTTATAACCCGGTCGAGTTAATTGCGAACCGAAAAATTATTTGTGCTCATCTCTGTTTTGATAATAGTGGTTGTGTGGTACAACCAGGCGTACTAGTACTTGGACCCAGTGGTGAAGACGTAGGCTCTGTTTCACTTTTCTTTTTATTTTCAACAGATTTGTTTTGAATTTCAAGTAGCAGCAGCACAGGTTCTTTTACTGACTTGGAATGGTGTCTATTCCAAATCAGTATAAGAACCAAAAATATCAATCATCTTTATCAAAACAAGTCCAAGACTTAACAAAAATCTTCCGAAACAAAACAACCGTTGCAATAATATGAATACCTAAATATAAAACTCAGAATCTTGGAAGCACGCATATCAATACCACATGTGTTAACCGTACTGACACGAAGGGATGAAAAATATAATAAAATCGTAACTGGTCACTGTTGGTCACTTCAGAAAACAATTAACTCTATAAATATTGATGCTGTAAAACTAAACTCTAACTTACTTTCCATAGTTTTGTTCTCTGTCCTGTTTGTCAGCATACAAAAATAATTTCAAAGCATAATTCTCAAGATGTGCTTGGGCTGCAACTTCATTGATTACTGCATCATTATCCTTGTAAATTTTCTTACATTCTTCTAACCAGTCCATCAAAGCTGAAATTTGACTTAGTAGACAATTACAGAAATAGTATAGTCCTCAGTTCTTCAAGTCTAGGGTTCAATTCCCAAGTCAAATCAAATGTTTTGGAGTTTGGGTGTTTCCTCTGTATAACATATAATTACAAAAAACAATAGTATATGTGTATTTATATCAGTTGTCGAGTATCCCATAGTACAAGCTAACTTGTTTGGGACTAGATGGTGTGGTGTGTAAGATGTCTGAACAATTTATATTTATTAATAGAACATAGCTCTTCTTGCTTATAAATATATATAATTTTGCTTTTGTTGCCGGTAATATTCTAAATGCATATTGAATAGTAAAATTTTATCACTAATCAGTTTAGTGATTAGTGATCCTGACTTCTTAACCCGAGGACATGGATTTGAGTATGATATTGGTGTTTAAATTATTTCAACTATAAATGTATTAAGAAATATCAATATATATTTGTCAGCAGTTTGGCTACCAAATCACGCCATTGCCCATTTTAGAATCAGATGGTTATATGGAAGATAACAATAGTTGTTTTTGTAAAATTAAGTTAATCATCGGTTTAAATAATACAATTCACACTTGTTTTCGTGTGAAAGCGTAACAAATAAACCTACATTCACATTTATAATATTATAAGTAAAAGTATGAAGTATGATGGGTGTGTTATTATTTAGTTATTTACCTATTAAAAGCGCAGATTCTTCCCGAGTCTTCTTAGTAGTGAGTTTCAAACCCGTTTGTAAGGCATGAAGTCTGCACCAATAGGCCACAACAGGGTCTCTATTATCATGTTCTGCAGCAGTCTTTAAGTAATGCTGTATAGATTTCAAACTTGGTGGACACTCGGGGAAAGACATTGTGAGAAAACTGGAATATAAATTATCACTGTCATTGAAGCCTCGCCTCTATTACGAAGCAATCAAGATGAATCAGTCTTTACATACGTTTAAAACAATTACCTTATCACATTAGTCAGAAAAGTTATTTAAGAAAAGAAGATAAATTATAATGCGTTTACGAACACAAGCTGTTTTAACTTTTTGAAACAATTTATTATTATAAATTCCGTCAAGGATACAATTTCACTAGATCAATCAAATTCAATCCATTCATTCAATTTTTTTTAAATATTTTGATTCATGACCATAGATACAAGTTCTTCATTCAGTCAAATGCATAGAATGCCAACTGTAGTAGTCGTAGAGTCCCTATTTTCACTATCCAATCCTTAACAACCCTTGCTTCCGACAAATCCGACATCAACAGTCTGACTGTGCTTTCTCTTTTTTTTATAGCATTTTTTCGTAGCCTGGTCATTTTGTGTAAACGTTGGGCACTGGGGCCATCTGTTTCCATTCCAGATTCAAGTTTTCATTCAAGTCAGGCGGCTTGTTCATGGAAAAATATTTAAAAACTTACTGAATCTGGTAAACTATACACTAAATAAATAAATATTCCGGCCATCTAACACACAACGCCATCTAGTCCCAAGCTAAGCGGAGCTTGTGTTATGGGTACTAGACAACTCGAGTGGGCAGGGCAGCAGCACGGGACTCTTTCCTTCCGACTGACGCAGGTGCTTTCCGGGCACTGCTGCTTCGGGAAGTACCTGCACTCGCAAGGAGGGAATTGAGTCCCGCCTGCCACCACTGCGACTGCAGTGAGGACTCGGCCCAGCATACGCTGGAGATCTGCCCCGCTTGGGCAGATCAGCGCCGGGCCCTCACTGCAGTCATCGGAGGAGATCTGTCGCTACTGGCCGTCGTACTGTCCATGGCCGGTAGCGACAGCAGTTTTACCGCGGTCGCGACCTTCTGCGAAGAAGTAATTTCGCAGAAGGAGGCGGCGGAGAAGGCCCGGGAGGACAATATCCACTCGGACCCGATCCGCCGCCGGCCGAAATAGTTCTTTGAAAGAAGTTGAAAAATCTGTGCTGCAGGCTAACAAATATATTACATAGAAATTTCAAATAAGGTTGTTTCTGAAAACTATTCGAGAAAAGTCAATTTCGAAATATCGGAATCAAATTTGAAGAAAGTGAAGCAAAGTGCGCAATGTATCTAGGAGTTTAAGTGCTCTGTGGTGAGGTAGAGACTGAGTTAAAAAAAATGTCAAACACAATTGTCAAACAAGCAAAGTGTTGAAAAATTATGAATTTTGCCACTCTGTTTTTACTTTAAAACACCAAAATATTCACCTTTTGGACAGTTTACTGCTTGCATTGTAATTATTAAAATGCCATCAAAGCAGAGAAAGATTGCTATGATGGGATACCGTTCTGTGGGTAAAGTTATCGTTTCCAAATGTTGTGCGTGTTATTTAATGTAAGTGACGTTATAATAATTATTATATTTTTTTTTCAGGAAAGTCTTCTTTAATCATACAGTTTGTAGAAGGGCAGTTTGTTGACTCGTATGATCCTACGATCGAAAACAGTAAGTATTCATAACAGAGCTTTTGATAACATAACCATAGCTTGTCACATTGTGATTGAGCTTTCAACTCGTACCCCACTTCCTCACGTTCTATTCCGTACCAAGATAGCTCGTAATAAATTCAGTGATGGAGCAATAATTACTCTGTTTGTTAGATATTGAACTACTATGTATGTTCTATCTGTTTTTATTTGGAACGACATATTTATTACTGTTTTTTTTTTGTATTTTTCCATTAATACATAACCACTAACTACATTTTTTTCTTCCAAAGCATTCACAAAATTTATTAGACTGAATTCTACTGAGTATGAAGTTAAGTTGGTTGATACTGCTGGTCAGGATGAATACAGCATATTCCCATTACAATACAGCATGGATTTTCATGGCTATGTTTTGGTGTATTCAATAACATCCAGCAAAAGTTTTCAAATTGTACAAATTATTTATGATAAACTTCTGGACATGGTTGGTAAAATCCAGTGAGTATTTCGGGATTTATTAAAACTTTATATACATTTGAATTGTATAAGTTTTGATAATTTTTCTGGTTTCAGTGTACCTATAGTATTAGTTGGAAACAAAACAGATCTTCATCTTGAAAGAAAAATTAGTACTGATGAGGGCAAAAGACTTGCTGAAAGATGGCGGGCTGCATTTGTTGAAACCAGTGCTAAACGTAATGAGGTACGCCTCACTTTCATATGCAATTTATTCTGCTTTCACTTTTATGAATAATGTGTTTAATTCAGCTACTTGACTTTACAAGAAAAAATTAAATTATGGTTAATTAATTCACTTGTAAAGTTTACATGCCTAAAAATGTACCGAGTTGTTATTATTATAATTCAATAATTTTCTGATTACACTGTTATTGAAGAGTTTATAGGTTATCTCAGCGGTTTAGTAAAGTTACAATAATTTTATATCAGGCTGTAAAAATAATTGTTAGGGTTTTGTTGGTAAAATAAAGTTGAGTAATATTATTCAGATAATATTGATAACTGCATTCATACTCAACTAATTCACGATGAGTGCTTAGTTGTAAGGTCATCCATACTCAACCAATCTTTTTGTTTAAAGACCATCTCTACTTATGGAAATTTTTAATTTTACGTCCCTAAATTTCTTAGCAAGTAGAATGGTATGGTGAGTATTTCTAACATATTTATTTAATTTTTTTCAGTCTGTGACGGACATGTTCCATGCTATACTATCAGAGATTGAGCGATCAGATGGACACATACAAGACAAGAATGGATGTGTGGTTTCTTAATGAAGGTTATATTTGATGATTGCTTCTTACTTAAGTTAAAGTGATTTAAATGTACTGTTTGTATGTGCGCACTTTGCTGAATGCTGCGGCCGTTGCAGTTGTATAATTAAATCATGTTTGTCTATGTTTGAATGATACAATGATATAAATAATTGACTATGATACAAAGTATGTACTTGTAACATGTGGACTTACTTATGTTTCAATCAACACAATAGATATGGTGTTTAGGGCATCCATTTCTATTGCTAGTGGCATTTTACCTCACATTATTATTGTTATTAGTCATAACACGTTATTAAGTACAAAGCCACATCCTGTTGAAATCTATTGTAGAAATTTATTAATTTTATTCATTTCTATTAAGATTTATTGTAATTTTTTTCTACATATAAACCACCAAAAATTATGTATGTTAAGTGTATTACATAGGCACTAAGCAACAACTATAAATATTGTATAAATGTCAATGTAGAGATTGTTTTAACTGATATGGTGTACGAATGTGTGTGTTCATTTTAGAAATATATAGTTTGTAGTGTGGGAAATGCCGGGTAAATGTACATCAGTATGTTAAGACAATCTCTGTAAATATATTATTATACTGTAAAAAGTATAACAGTTACACTATATTATATAACAACATATTGTTGTTCATATTTATAGAACAAAAAAATGATAACACTTCACCTGGTTCAAGTTGATTTTTCTATCTCAGTTACAGTAAGTGTAAAGCTCCTTTAAAAAATAACCACAACACAATACTCTGGGCCTCACAAAACAGATATTTGATGGCATATATGTTATTGTTTTCGGGTATTATATATAAAATCTATTTTCATTTATTGTTTTTTTGTATAAATGTATAAATAGTGTTAAGTGGTCCTTATGACCTATTTATTGGTTATTGTTAGCTCATTAATTTGTGTGCGGTTGCATTTAGTATGCTGTTAGTTAATATTTGAAAAGACTATTTAGGTAGGACTAGTTGTGGTTCTATTGTATTCTCATGTCCTGCTTGAAAGAGTTTTCATGCACTATGAATATAAAAAGTCATGATCAAGTTTATAACTTATGACTCCAATTGAACTGACTACTGGATGAGTGGAAATGTATCATTTCAATCTAGGATTTAAACTAGGTACAGTGCAGTTCTTGCTATATGTTATGCCGTATGTAGCAATATTATAGCATGTAATAAGACTAGTCTCTGTCACGTTGTCGGAGCGCCTTTAGCTTCAGGGCACTGATACCTTTGTCTTTGTTACACTACTGCACATGGTATGTAAGGCATATTACAATGTTTGCTTTTAAGCTATTAAAATTAAGTGCAGAAATTATGTCAAATTTTTCCCTTTTATGTCTATTTCCTAATATAACTTAACACACTTACCATTTAGACGCATATATGTCTAGCATAGCACCATATATGGTAGGCTTAGGACGCTACCCTAGCCAAACCTATAAAAGATGGTAAAGAGAGGTTTCCATAGAGCGGGTAGCCGGGAAATTGTTTGCCGTCTATCTAGACTTTAAATACTGTATGCACGATTCAATTTCGTTTAAATATTGCAATATTCTTTCCGATGCTTGATGAAAACAATCCTGAAGGGAAGATTTATATTAGGCCGGGCCGAGGTCGGCGTTGTAAGTTGCGTAATGTAAACTGCTTTATACAAAATGTTTTAAATTCGGGCCACACACCCAGTCTACTATAATTATAGTCTAATAATTTTAACAAAATAACTTATATTTTACTAGAGACATTTGTAACATTTAACTTGACGTTAACTTCACTTCAGTCAATCACGATTCAAAAAGAAATATAATTACGGTTTTTGTGTCCTTTTTTATTTAATTCCAAATGTAATATAAATATTAAGAACAGGTACAATAAGATAATGTCTTAGTAAGATCCCCAGATGACAGTTGATGTAATAGGTGCTTCCCTGTTTTAACAGATGTATGTTTATTTTTATTTCATTTTGTTTGTCACATTGCTAAGGAGGGATGTAAAATTTAAAATTCTCTAGATTCCTTCTCATTGATTTCATTTCGGGGCCTTTTAATTTTCCCTGTTGATCCTGGTGTACAGGAGTCACAGTGGAGGGAGCGCGGGCGTGATCAGTTCAATTAATAGAGTTTAGAATTTTTATGCCTAGATAATTTGTAGCTATAATTATAATTTGCGTTTAAGTAGGATTACATAATCACACTTAGTCGAATTTCTTTTGAAAACGAATTGACATACCTAAAATTAAAAGCTTTAAAATGTACGTTATTGTACTTCTTCTTATTACACATTTTTAATATTTATTTTGAACGTAGGTATATAAAATGCCTTACAGCTTTTTGAAAACTGCATAACATTGAATCATTTTTCCTAAAAGTTTTATTTACGTTCGAACTTTTAACAATAAGGACTGAGTCAGTAATTTTAAAGAGTTTTAAAGGAATAATATTAATCATTGTAATAAATCAGTGATACACTGACAAATGTCTTATTTTGTTTACTTCCATTTTATTTTGACGCAATTTACTTCATCGAAGTACCCTAGAGAAGTTTACCTCACACCAAGTCACTTTCTAGCTCATTTGCCACCGCAATAGGGTAGATGACACCTCAGTCAAACTAGTTGCTTTTTATCATCTGTCAAAACAATAACTTTGCATAAAAAATTACTATACACAAACTTGTGACGACACTGTTATAGAATACTCAATATATTTCAATTTTTATTTGATCAAAATTTGTAATAAAAATGGAAAGCTGTAAAAGTTATATTTTCTAAGATGTTTTATAATATTGGTTTTCATGAAGTACTTCGGGATTTAATTACGATATAGTCATCTACCCTATTGGTGATGTTTTCGGTGAGGGCCAATCACAACGCCGCTCACCTTGACAATAAAAAATATGTGAAACTCGCACTTTATCTGACCTCTGAACAATTATTTCATGCTAGCTTTTGCCCGCGGCTCTGCTCGTGTATGTCGGTTAACGCGATTTAAAGTAGCCCATTTCCTTCCTCAAGAATCAAAGTACGTATCTCCATGTTTAACAGACAGACAGAGTTACACATACGAGGAATGAGATTTTGCAATACCCGTGCAAAGGTTATCTGGAAAAGATTGCCGTGAACGATATCAGATCTCTTATTTTGTAATGCCATATATTATGTAGATGTCATAGTAGTGTGCAATGGAGGTGTATAAATAAATAAGTAACATATTAAAATGACGAATAGATTTATTGAAAGGGTTAATTTTTTGGTATCATTTGATTCGTCGAGTGACTGTTTAGATATTATATTTGATAGCAGTGTGTAATACGTCCTAGAACTATTAATGTTCCACATGTAACTATTTATTATGAGCTAAGTATGTTTATTGACACCGGTAGGTTTATGTTGTACAATGTAAATTATTCAACTTATCCATCTTCGGTTAGACCAAAATTAATAGTAAACAAACTAGCTAAGTAAGCTACCCGCGCCACTTCGTCTATGTGTAAGCTTTCCCTGGACTTTCAATAATTTTCTGTCAGCCTGGATCTCGGTCACCTGTACCTATATCATGTCCGACTTAAAGAAATATGGAGTAGGTACTCGATTCGATTGTATTTTTAATCGACTTCCAAAAAGGAGGAGGTTCTATGTTCCACTAAAGGTTTTCTTTTAACCTAAATACATAAACATAGAAACAGAAATAAACCCCTATTTTAAATATAACAGAAGGCAATAGTCCAAGGCAGTAAACACATTAAACGACATTGGGTAACAATTTAAAATAACTCCTGAAAAATTTAAAAAATTGAAATTTTAATTTTGTCTTACCGAAGGTGCGATATTGTTTAGTATAAGTTTATTTTTTATATGCTTAGGTTGAAATAGCGTCGAATATAAAGTGTTTAAAGAATAGTAATTAAGCACAAAGAGCGTACCTACACATATTTCAAGCAATTTTTATTGAGTTAAATAATAAATGCATACTCTAGTTGTTTATAATAATGTCATCGGCTTCGTGAACTTTAAAATATAACTTGTTATATACGATCAACAAAATAATGAATCGCTATCGTTTTCTTTACGTGATAAACCATTACTTTAAGTTTATTAGGTAGGTACTAGCTTATGACCATACCTCGCTAGTGGTAGAGAAAGCTAAGGTAATTACATTCAGAAGAAAAACATGAAGAGAGTTATTTGTATATCATATCATGTACCTAGGTGAAATTTTGCTAAACAGCTAAGTCATGTTTAGCCGAGCGCATACTCTAAAATCAGGTTTTAAAATTTGAAACTTGACAAGAGCTGAAACTGAGTTGATATGTTTGAATATACCGTTGTTATGGTTTTATTTTTTAAAATAAATTAATAACTTCTTTTACACGGCCGTCTGATTCCTAACTAGGCTGAGCCTGTACTATGGTGACCAGACTACTGATCTAAATACTTGGACATTTACGTTCCTACAATGCGACTCAAATAGAATACGAACGTCAATGACCTCTATCATTGACGGACGGTGACGGTGGTTGAAGGGACCAAAAATCAATAATGGTTTTTGGTCCCTTCAAAAACCATTATTGATACGTAAATAAGGTTTCGTTGCAGACCGTACTTTTCAAGGGACATTTGACAGATAGAGGTCATTGACGTACCTATGCTTATTTGAATCGCATTGTACATCAGCATTATCTTCATCAACAGTCTTTAATAGTCCACTGTTGCACAAGCCAAGAATTTGTACTAAAGCCATTTTTCAATTCAATAATCTCTTTATTCTGTGTTAAGAGATTACAGTTTTTGGATAGCGATATTGCGGCATAGGCCTCCTCGAGCGACTTCCACTGTGCTCTCTCTTGGGTACTAATCTCGCTCTGCTCCAATTCCCGAATGAATTCCGTAGCATGTGACCTGTCCATGCTGCTGATCGACGCGCGTTAGCATATAGATGAACCCCGTTTTGGATCGCACGCCGGTGTTTCTCACCCTGTCTGGCAGGCTGGTAATGGTAATGGTATTAAACCGTGGGAGAGCCGTGCTTCGGCATGAATGGGCCGGCTCGACCGGAGTGATACCACGGCCTCACAGAAAACCGGTGTGAAATAGCGCTTGCGCTGTGTTTCACCGAGTGAGTGAGGATACCGGAAGCCCATACCCCAACCCCTCCCTCATTCCCCCTCCCCATCCCCCAAAGGTCGGCAACGCACTTGTGACGCCTCTGGTGCTGCGGGTGTCCATGGGCGGCGGTAATCGCTTACCATCAGGCGATACGCCTGCTCGTTTGCCACCTATTAAATAAAAAATAAAAAAAATACTCCTTTCCATGGCTCTCAGGCACCCGTCGAATTTAGCCCTTTGAGCAATAGTGAGTGCCCAAGTGTCACAGCCATACGTCAGGCATGGTAACATGCATGTGTTGAAGGCCTTCCTCTTTATTGCCATGCTTAGTTTCCCGGACATTATTATCTCCTTTAGGTACCAATATCTTTTCCACTTTTGCGATTCTCATGCAGATTTTTTTGCCATTTGGTCTCTAAAGGAAACAACTTGTCCAAGGTTACTCTCTTACAAGGTTACAATCCTGCTGTCCTCAATATATTGTAAAGGTTCGTTGTCAATGCCAATGGTAACCTTAGTGCTGTTGCTCATTCATGGTGTTCCTTTTAAGTCCGATTTTAGATTTTTTAGACAACCTTAAATATCAATACTTAAGTGTTGACCTCTGACCTGAAATATGATTTCTGCAACACAATATAATGACGACATTGAAAAGTTTCGTTTGCCAATATGTTGATGTCCATATTTTAATATAATAAAATAGGTCCATGTTTTTTTCGTCTAAGATAGATACTGTTTCCAATCTCATTTCATATTTACATTACGTAGGCCTTATTTTCGTTACACTTGATTTAGCTATTCGTTACTATAATCGTTTTACGTATTCTGTACAAATATTAACTGGTATAAAAGGGTTATTGATTTTTAGACGTAACTAATTCTATATTTTTTTAAACTTACCGAATCACAACACGTTTTGAATCAAGTCCTAGATGCTTGATTCAAAATGTGTAAGTTACAATTATACACAAGGAAGAATCAAAAGAAATATTTTTTAAAGATTCTTAGCGTTACAATAGTTACTTATTTTTAAAGGGACAACTCCCGCTTTAGGAATATACATCCTGTGTCGCGGGGTCTTTAAAAACATACATAATGGACATAAAGGCCACATCCAGATTCAGAATGTGGGGTTTGAACCCACAACACTTAGCGCAATAGAACACGGCGTGGCGACTGCTTAAACGACTAGGCCACCGTGCAGTCAAAAGACTTCAGTAGAAAAATATTTAAGTTTGAAAGGGCTTTTATTTTTTAGTAAAATATGATTGGTGGTGTGTTATTTATGTTAGCTGCTAAGTAGGTTTTTAATTCATGAGAATATAGACATGTAATTTCTAAACATATAAATTCTAACTCACGAATTTATTTGTGAGTATGTTACTAGCCTAACTTTTATATAAACGCATAATTAGATATATTTTTTAATGTAAGTAAGTCATGTATGTATGTACCTACCTACGCAAATTATAGACATGCATTCTCAAGAGTTACTGATATATAATTGAGCCTGATTGAGTGAAATGTTAAATAAAAAACTTCTGTAACATCAAGGTGCTATGTAGAGATACTTAATGGCTTCTTGCATCTTACTTACTTACCAGATTCTTTAAAAAAATATTAAAGATTAGGTTAATACATAGCACTATATGTTTTAATGTGTTCTGCAAACTAATCTAAATACATTTAAGAGTGTATTAATAAAAATGAGTTTTAAATACATGTATAAAGTACCTTCAACTTCGAGTTGTTTTTCTTTTAAGTTTTTTGAATTCAGTTCAATGAGTTCAATCATACCTACTATTGTTTTCCAAAAACCAAGTACATGCACTATTTTGTTCATCCTTTAAAGTACATTTATTAAATTCTTCGTAGCTAATGGGGCTTGGCAATAAATAGAACACTTCTCTGTTTTACAATACCTAATAATAATAAAAAAATGTATGTTCATGCAATTCTGCTTTGTTTTAAGTGATTAATCAAATATTGTATTATGAATTTTTTGACGGATACCACTAATAAATTTCTTCAGCGTTGTTTTTCATCTAACTGATGGTCATTAATGCGCAAAGTGAATATCTATATCCAATATGTACATCGATGTTGTGATATATCCTATGATCATCTCTATTTATGGGCATAAAGTTAGTATAGACCCGAGGTTAAAGAGATTAGTATTGTCATGCTAGTTGTTATCATAGCCGCTTTAGCCACACTAGAACCCATTACGGGAATTTCGGGACAGTCAGTTGTAAATCGACTGTTAACTAGATGATAAATGATGGCTTTCTACAGATTTCTCATTCATCTAAAAAAATTAATGCAGATATAATACTTGATATATATATATATATTCATTAAGATAATTTGTAATTTGTGTGTTTATAATTGTTATTAACCATTCACAAAAAAATCTACAACAGGCTTATATTTTTAAGATGCTTTGGAATTTTACCAACTTTTTTACTTACGTACTTACTACTTATATAACAATTCTGAAGCTCTGTAATGTATATTATAAATAAGCTTAGCGAACATGACAGCCGTGCCGTGCTCGAATTGTGCAAATGCAGTTAGAGCTTAGTAGTCTAGGTAGGTACTCATTTGTAAATACAAGATTAAATTTCGACATAAATGACTGCCACCAATGTGATTGTGTTTTCTTGACTCTGTACCTAATTGTCGGATTATGAATTTGATCGAAATACTAAGGAATGTCGTCCTACTGTTTTGAATGGGATCAGTATAAGTTCAGTACCTCGTTTCAGTAAGATACAAAGACTTCGTACAAGGTAGTAGAAATTTGGTTTCACATAATCGTAAACTTTTGTTTTGTAAGGTGTAAATGACTAGGACCAGATTTTAAACAGGTTAAAATCTGGTCCTGGTGATAGCTTTGTGAAGGCTAAAGCGGATCCGCCTGGGTCTCATTCTTGACAAGAGGTGGCTTTTCGCTTCGGGGAGCACTTCAGTTCTAAGCCGACTGAGAGACTTAACTTCGGTGGCAGCAGCGTCGTCACAAAACGCCTCTACACGAGCACTAAGCTAAATCGTGTCGACAAGAGGGGGCATGAGTGTTAGTTCTTATCTCACACATGGGATTTGGCAGTCAGACATTGTCAAGGTCGAAACATTTCGTGGCCCTTAATTTTGTTTCTGAACGATTGGCTTGGTTAAATGTCACTTTGACAGTAAAGTTGTCAACAAAACTGTGAAAATGGCGACTACCGGAGTTGGTTTTCGATGGTTAGATATTTTAGAAAAGGAATTTGATAAAGCATGTCTCGAATTAGATACCTCTTTAAGTAAGTACTATTTGCTTTCAGTATTCCTACAATAAAGTTTATAACTTCATTTTACCTTGCGATAAGCGCAACTGCATACGAACTGCAATTGCTCTCCAGTTTTTGAAAATAAATGTATATTAATTACAGTTAAATATGTTTATTACTAATGTTAAGAGAAATATGTATTCAATTATTGCTTTGCCATTACTGATGATGAGTATAAACGTAATTTTATGCTCTAAAAGAAAGCTTTTTAAACAGTAAATTAGACAGAAGTCAGTTTCACTGTTCTATGTTGTTTTAGCCCTCGTATAAATATTAATGTAGTGTAATAATGTTCTTAATATTAAGATGAAGATTTCTAAAGTAATGATGGGTGTTATATTTATCTTGAACAATTTATCATGTTAAGTAAACAATGGATTTAGCCTGTTGTGTGATATGGTCAAAATGTGTGCCTCAAATTAATGTTGGATAGTAAAAATATTCACAAGAGCCTTATGTCCAGCAGTGAATTATTGAAAGCTGATGTTGATTGAAAAATATTGGTCTTTTATCAGTGGTTTAAATAATTTCTTATTGGATTTCAGCGGACCTGGAGACAGAGGAACCAGAAGTAGTTTTTGGTGCTCGACAGAAGATTGCCACACTCAGCTCATGCTTTGCACAGCTCACACACAAAGCACTCACTATATTTCAGAATAGTGCTAAAATTGAGGTATGTTCATTTTTATAACAGTCTATCAGATTATTAGAAGTTTCATTAAAATTGTTATGTTTTATATTACATCTTTTTCTTCACTTTACTCATTTCGTAATACAATTTCAAAATTGAATAGCCCTTTTGCTGTTTATCCATTAAGTGCTGCTCACTGTCTACTAGGCAGAAAATAAAATAAAACATGTCAATAAACTATAAGTTGGCTTTCTGCAACACACAGACCATCAAATACAGTGATTATTTATACAAACACAAGTACTCTAAATCTACAGATTAAATAGTATTTTCGTTTTTTTCTCTGTGGAGAAAGAAGAAAGTCCAAAACTTTTTACTTCATTAATTGTAAAATGCACATGAAAAATTTTAATAACTGAAAAGTAATTTATGTATTGTAATCGTAAAAAGTGAGTGTTTGTATGTGATATTAGTCTACAATAAAGTTCTATAAATTTCGTTTGGTTTTTGTTGGTTTCACATCACAAAAAAAAAAAATTTGACAGATAAATTTACTCTTCTAGGACCTCATTTTGAAGTTTTCACACAGAGCCCAATCTGTAATACCAAAATACTCATAGATGTAAAGTACGAAGAAGCATAATAATAATTAGTGTTCATGGTTCTGTGGTTCGAGGACTACCTTACGGAAAGCAGGCAATGTTTTAGAGTAAATAATCACGTCAGTGTCTACGACATGGCGACATATGGGGTTCCGCAGGGCAGTACCCTCGGTCCAACGCTTTTTTTGACTTATATAAATACTTACTATCATTAAATACTACCAAAACCAGGTTTCTCTGTTTTAACAAAACAAAGGCTTCTGCGCCTATCAATTTGCAGATTTGTGTGTGTCGCAGATGTAATCAAAGTTATACTTTACCTTCACATTGCTGCTGTCCTACTTTATCAAAAAGTACTGACATTAGATATTTAGGCGTAAAAATTGATGACAAGTTAAATTGGAAGAAGTATATTACTATGGTTAGTGGTAGACTAAGGAAACTTATATTTATATTTAGAGACTTGAGAATTATACAGGATCCTATACTTTTGATCCAAACTTATAAAGCATTGGCTGAATGTGTGGTTACGTATTGTATGTGCTCATGGGGTTCAGCGGCCAAGACACATTTAATTGAAATTGAAAGAGCACAACGTATCGTCCTTAAAGTTTTTTTGTGTCTACCATTTCGCCACCCTACACATTTAGTATATAAGAAAGCTGATGTTCTAACTGTCAGAAAACTAATTGTCCATCAAACTATACGTAGATACCACAAAATTACTGTACCACTGTACCACAAAACACAGCTGACGCTATTTTGGGAGTCAGGGCCATACAGAGTTATGTAATCCTTTTCTTTTGTTACAATAAAGAATTTATTATTATTATTATAATTATAGTTATAATAGTAAAGGAAATGAAAAAAAAAATACTTTGACATAGATAGCATTTGAATAGTTGTCATAAGACAATTAATGTTATGAAAACACTGCAGTTGAGACAGCCTTTACATTGGTAGGTAGAGAGTCCTACTTTATAATTAACCTTTTACTTCATAACTTCATACATGCCATTGGCTGAAAAGATAACGGTTTTCTTAGATATTGTAATAAATGCATGTCAACAACACTATTTCATTATGTAATCGTAGTTGAATATCATCATCACTCTCGTGTTGCTCTTGACATAGCTGTCGTAGTCACGTAGAGATGTCTGCGTTGGCGGTTGGCGGGAACAAAGCCCCTCGCATAATTTCCCGCCATCTCTCCCTGTCGAGTGTAGTCGAATTTCACCTGGTCGATTCAGCGCATGGGCGACACTTCAACTGTGCCGTGTCTGGTCCCTTCTACCTTTCCCTTCACTACCAGTCGCTCTATGGAGTTGTTATTCAATCTAAAGATATGGCCAGAGTACATGAGTATGCATGACTATACACATGTGGTAGACAGACACTGTAATACCGATTTCCTGTAGCATGGATACGTTAGTGCGGAACTCTGTTCACGATATCCCTCGCATTTTCCTCCTGCTGTCCATCACGAATGAATATCATGATGTTAATTAATAAGATAATTAAAAGAATATCAAGTATAAAACGATGATAAACCAATTTTTTTAACTGTTGGGCAAAAATTTATAATGATTCTTAGTTCAATTTAGATTGCATTTGTAAATAAAACATAGTAATACAATTTTTAAGTTTCTTTAAGTACACTTTAAGTACTACACTTAAAGTTTACTTAAAGAAACTTGTGTACTGTGTACTAAATTGAACTAAGAATCATTATAAATTTCTGGCCATTACAGGCAATGGTTGTTGCCTTTGCAAATTAATAAGTAAAAGTGTGTTGAGTATCGTTATTTTTAAAGTTAAGTCGACAAGGAATTAGATGAGGAAAACTGAGAGTATGTTTGAAGGTAAAGTCGGTAAGAAGGAATGGCAAATGCAGGAAAGGGACATTGCTAGGGTAGTTGAAGAAATAAGTCATGCAGTCAGGGACGTGAATTCCAGGACTGAAAAATATAATTATAGTCTGTTCGAATTAAGAAATCAAGTTCTTAAAAATTGTCGTAATTGCTAAAAAAATTACTTGGCTATATAAAATAGTAAAATAAAACAATGTTAGTTATAGTAATTTTATATTCCAAGCTTATCTTTAATTTAAAGTGTCTCTTATCGTAGGGCCACGGTCATAGGGGTGTTTGTGCAGATGTCTTCGGTGTGAGGGTCGTACGGTGGTAGTCCTAGTTTTTCTTCTGAAGCCCCCACCTAGAATCGCTTTATCCTCGCCGATAATATCTCCCCCTCCATCGTCTTCGTGAAAATAGCTGGTGTCGTCATCTTCCGAATCGTAATACTCTTTGGAATCACTGTCTGACTCGCGACTGTAATTATAAAATTTGACAATATATTTTTTTCGGACATCTAATACACAACGCCATCTAGTCCCAAGCTAAGCAGAGCTTGTGTTATGGGTACTAGACAACTGATATGAACACATATATACTTTTTTGTAAATACGTACATACGAGTATTAAACACCCAAACTCCGAAACAAATATTTGTAGATCACACAAACACTTGGTCCGACCCAGGATTTGAACCCGAGACCTCAAGAGTATGTAGAGGTAAAGATAAATATTTAGTTCAAAACAATGCTTACTCGTCTACTAATTTTTGCATTAATTTAATAGCTTCTGCTGATATATCAGATACGGGTAGCGGTTCCTCAGGTCCGATCCTCATTTGTGCCTCCAAACGTTGCAAGGCGTTATCAGCTCGGTCCGTCAACGAAATGAATTTTTCTGTCAATTGACGTAATTCATTCTCCTTTAGAATCGTATGCGATGTATTTCGGAAAGCATTTTCTAGACGTCGACAAGTAACATCAGTCTGGAATCATATATAAAAATTACTTGTTTTGTTGTATAATTTATATTTATACCGATCACATTAAAAAAAGGTTTGTTGGAATAACGCACCTGTGAATTTAAAACCTTTGCGACTTTACTGTCATGTCTATTAATGTTATCTTGTATCCTGTGCAACTCATGGAATGTGGAAGTCTTCCTGAAAGAAATTAGCGCCTTATAATTATCAAAAGCCTATCTATACAAGACATACATTATTGTCACTAGTTACTATTACTGCAATATCAATACTGCGACAATCTGCCGATCATGACAAAATTTATATACACGTAATATACACACATTTTAAGAAGCGATTCAATAAGTTTTTCTAATACATCCGCTACTGGCTGAGGATCATCCCGTTGCACTTGCTGACACGAATCGATAAAACTTTTTTGAGCATCCAATAGCTCTTGCATCTGAAATTGTATTATAAATCATTTATAAAGGAAATATGAAAGAACAGTAGACACACTATACACATAAATATTACTAGATACCGCCTATGATCCGTATCTACCTACCTGTTGCATTTAGCACGTGCCTTCAATGCACATCAGCCATTATACACCTGATTATACGTGAAATTCATAATCGTTTAGAGACTATATATAATAGTAATAATTATTATGGTTGTAACTTAGTTTCATGAACAACTTAATAATTACCTTTTGATCAATTTTGTTTGTGTTCTCGTTGAATCGCTTGGTAAACATTATGTCTAAGTCGTTCGAATTCACCCTCGCGTCTCTCTGGCGCCTGGCTAAAGTTCGCAGTCCGTCTGCTAGCTCTCTTCTCGTCACATTCACTATAGACAGACCGTCTCTCATGAGAGACTCTAGTACTAAGCTTCGGTGCCATGTGTCAGCGTATGCGCCATTGACCTGTCAAAATGCCGTACATTTATATATCAAAAACATTATTATTATTTTAAAGACTTATGGCAAAATTAATAGAGCTAGAGCTAGAGCTCTAGACGCCCGTATGTTTTAGAATTAATCTATACTAATATATAAAGCTGAAGAGTTTGTTTTTTTGCTTGAACGCACTAATCTCAGGAACTATTGGGCCGATTTCAAAAATTCAGTGTTAGATAACCCATTTATCGAGGAAAGCTATAGGCTATATATCATCATGCTAAGACCAATAGGAGCGGAGCACCAGTGAAGAATGTTTTAAAAACGGGTTAAAATTATTAAGCTACGGGCATATTCGAGGTTGCGTGAGTCAGATAGTTTGGAGATATTACTAAATAAATGTGAGATTATGAAAATGATCTTACTTAATATGAGACTGCAGAGATAATACAAAGAGAATCAGGATTATTAAGTTAGATCTATTAATATATGATGACTAAGCCTTATATTATATTTTAAAGTTATGTCGTGAATTTACGTTTCATTATTTTTATTCAATGTATTAGTCCACTGCTGGACATAAGTCACTCCTTGGACAGCAGGTATTGGCCTTCTCACGCTGCCTAGACGGGTTGATATAGGTTTCTAAGATAAGGTAGTAAGTTTCTTAGGTAAGGTAGTAAGTTTCTAAGGTAAGGTAGTAAGTTTCTAAGGTAAAGTAGTAAGTTTCTAAGGTAAGGTATAGGTTTCTTCTCCTTTTTACAGTGAACTAATAGTATTATTAGTGTTTATTTATTATGCTTTTAAATGTCAAAATTAGGGATACTTAGGTGTCAGCTCAAGGAAAATTGAGTTGATTGTCAAAATTAACGAAGACAAGTTACAGACAAATGATAATATTTGAAACTAAATTTTTAACTACATAATTAAAGACACAACCGTGAATTTACATTACAACACATGCACAACATACCTACCTAAAAATCTAATATATAAAATTCTCGTGTCGCGGTGTTTGTGGTTAAACTTCACCGAAACGGCTTGACCGAATCTCATGAAATTTTGTGTGCATATTGGGTAGATCTGAGAATCGGACAACATCTATTTTTCATCCCCCTAAATGTTAAGGGTAGTCCATCCCAATTTTTTTAAAATTTATGTAACTTTTTTTTTATGATACAGCATTAGATATTTTCTATATACAACCCTGAATTTTCAACCCTCTACGATCAACCCCTATTTTTCCATCGCGATTTTCATTGACCAACCCCTAAAATATATATTCCTTTTTATGGTAAAGCAACGTTTGTCGGGTCAGCTAGTAAAATATAATATTTGTGAAATACGAATTATTCTAGTGTACACTAAAAGCTATAACTGAGAGAAGCAGTGACAAATTCTGGTGGCATGGTAATAATCATAAATCAACTTGGGATTATTTGAACCCATGATCTCGCTGGCACCCAAGACGTTGTGATATTGTCATTTTAAATACGCCTAGTTCAGAAGTCAACTAGCTATTACGCGCTTGTCTTGTTTCATCATGAGATAAGAATTTAAATTTAGTCGGACTCGATTTGCACTTGAACACTGAGAATGGCGGAAAATACGGAATAATCAACGTTTATCGATTTTACTTCTTACGGTATATGTAAAATAGTATAGAACATTACAAACTTTGATAAGTTAAATATGTATATATAAGTTTATATTTTTTCATGCAAGGAAGAATTTCCAATAAAACATCCAGGTAACCAGGATTCCACCTTTTTCCCATACAGTTAATTAAAAGTATATAACTAACTGAGGCAATCATAACTGTTCGTGTTATAATATAGTGTTATCTTACATTAAAAAAACAGCCAGATGGACTGTAAAGAACACGACAATCTAACGAAGAAAATATGAATAAGAAAGCAAATACAATATCGCGGCAGTGTTTGCCAAACCGCCATATTGTGTTTACGTCACGAGTGATTTTTGATTTAATGTTCAAAATACCGTCTTTCATCATTAAGAGTAGATTCAACATTGTAAGAGTAGATCCCAAAAAGAAAAAAAAAGAAGATTGAATATTTATTTACCCGATAATTATGCTGTTGTGTCGGAACACAAAATCTCAACAGTAGTTCGACTGTGATACCATTATTATATATATTTGTCTATTTTAGGGAAATCACTTGTTACCCCAGACATTAGTGAACTTCATTTCTATATTTAGAAGGTTGGGTTCAAACCTCATCTGTAAGTATTCTTTGGTCATACATACAATTATTTCTGATAATTAGTTTAATTAGTTTGTTTTATTTCTTTAACTTATGCTTAACGTCATATTTGAATGGTTGAGGATGATCGATATTACGAAGCTTGATACCCAGTTACTTACCGTATAACTGCAGAATATTAATGTGAAAATAGCCTTTTTTTTCAATCTAAATATTTCATTCATTACACGCACACAGATGTACGTGTTCCTACAGTTAAATAATAAACGGCTTCATGTTATTTGACAAGTACCTACGTTCCATCTGGCTTTCTTTTGTAATTTGAGGTAATTATAATGTTTTTATGTGAATTTCCATATTGTAATTAAGGAAGTTCGAAGGAAGCAAAGTTATATTGGCGAGTAAATGAGCATGTAATCGTGAAAAACCATCCTGAGAACATACATATAATAAATTAGTATTATGTAAAAAAAAATCAATGAACGTTACCTTTTCTAATAACTTTTTATGTAAAACGATATGTTGAGTCAAATTGTACGTCAAATCGGCTATTTTCATTTGACTCTTTTCTAGCTTTTCACTGCTCTCTTTAATAGATATCTGAAACGTAAATACATATTTTAATTATAAACACAAGGTGAACTGCCGTTTACGTTTATATCTTCTAAATATATAAAACAGTCGTGTTAGTTACACTACTTATAACTTAAAAATGGCTAGACCAATTTTTATGATTTTTAAAGTTTTCGTCCGGAATAGTATAAGTATTAAAATGTAGTATTCATCAATAAAAAAATATTTAAAAAAACATGATCTGCTGCACTCATTCATTGACTGTTAGGCGGAACGAAGTTTGCCAAGTCAGCTAGTTATAGATATAATACAGTGACTAAACTACTTGAATTACGAAAATGGCCAGTTTTTGAAGTTTGTACTGATTTCTTTTGACACTTCCCAAGGAGTTGCGGGGGAAATACAATGTGCGATGGCCCTTTAACCAGTTGTGGTAAATGTATTAAGTTTTACTAATCTATTTTTTTTTTATTATATAGGGGGCAAACGAGCACGTATCGCCGCCGAGCGGGCGGCGGTAAGCGATTATCGCCGCCCATGGACATCCGCAACACCAGAGGCGTCACAAGTGCGTTGCCGGCCTTTTAGGAAGGAGTACGCTCTTTTCTTGAAGGTTTGAAGTTTAAAACTTAATACATATGGAGCAATATATTGTCACATATTGTATTGCATTACCTGATCTGTACTTACCTTTGTGAAAGAGCAATAAATAGATTATTATTATTATTATTATATTATAATAGTTCCATCGGTTAACACTAGATGGCGTTATTTCGTGTGGAAACATATCTGTAGATATTCGTCTAACAGTTTCTTTTTACCAAATCTACAAAATACAACATCTGAATCGGATATCTATTTGTTACACGCTTTAATGTCTACTATAATTAGCGAAACATACATCTCATACCATGAGGAATTTTGGTTATATTAATAAATTTGAATTTTGTATGAAATTAAACATTATCAGCATTTAAAAATCCAATGCTGGACATAGAACTTCCCTTAGGAAGGATGTTTTGGCCTACTGTACCACACTGACCAGAGGGGTTGTTTCCTACTCTATGCAGTGATGTTGACCTGCGTAATTTGCTTCCTTATTCGCCTCTTACTACACCCATGTCAAAAATAATAATAATATAATAATAAAATTTTATTCCCATAAAATAATTTATTTTTACAAATTATATTGACCTCCCTGATCTCTGAGCTAGGTTCAATGACCTTTGTTCTCTCTCGTAGTAAGATTACATAATTATGATTTTATGAAAAGAACAAAAATACAAAGGTTAACCACAAAAAGGCAAGTAATATCCTTATACAATTGTACAATACAATCAAAATGATAGTTTTTTATTTGTGTATAAATAGGGGTAGTGACACTCTATATTCAAAATCCCGAAGAAATTAAACATGAAATATGAAACAGTTGTTTGTGGAAATCTGTCGCTGAGGTGTCGTCACCCAACACATAGCAAAGTGGTAAATTAAACAAACCTGCACATTAGTCTGCAGCATGTGTAATCTGTGCTCAAGCTTTTCTGCTGCTAATTGGGCTCTCTCTAATTTTAAAGTCAATGTATTTTCCACACGATCTAAAAGTAAATATATAAATTATTAGCGGCATCCTATTCAGTGAACGTCGACGCGCACTGGTAATTTATTCATACCATCGCTCTAAGCGGTTCCTTTAGAAGTTAATTGTTCGTTCCTCTTGTTCGGTCAATTGCTTAGGCAAGTATGGTAGTGGATATTGTGAAAGTTAACTTATCATTCGTAAAAGAGGATATGACACAGTAAGACTACTTACTTATGGCGGTGCTGGTCTACGTTAGAAAAAAAAACATCTATAATTAAAACAGTTCTACTTTCGACTACAAAGAAGAATGTTTAGATTGCAAATACTTTAAAGACGTTTGGTTTCCTCTTAAGATGATGACTGTGAATATTAGTATATGTAGGTATCTCATTTATATTAAGAATATGAGTAACTAGCATGACTAACCGATTTTATCTTGTATGAAATCTAAGCGTCGCGCTTGTTTCACTTGAGCTTCACTGATCGTGTCCAAAATGCGAAGTCGTTCTTCAATACTGGATAAAATACTGGTTATGTCCTGTAAAATTCATTAAACATTAGATATGTTGTTTTCGTCAAAATTAATCTTGATGACTTTATAAGAATTGTAATTCTATTACCACCATAGTTATTTTTTAAACTATGTATTTAAGTTTCAAATCATATTTATTTATTTCTTTCAAAAAAGTACACAATTTTAATACAAGACTTAAATTGTTAATGATTTCTGAATTTCTGAATCTTCATTAAGCATAATACATATATGCTGAATAAATAAAGGTTCCCGACAAATTGCGCAATTACTTTCATACGAGTGAATAAGTCGCAGGCGAAAGCTTGTTTATTCCAATTCGATAATATTAGTTTACGTCATAGTTTATTAACTACTAAAAATAATTTAAAACTTGCACATATAAATGGTTTGTTAAAACAAAAAGATCGAAACTTCATTAGGTTTGTAAAAAAATATCGAAATACCTACATGATCTCTAAACGTAGAGGTACAACACTCTTTCAATCATTTTTCTTTACTCTAACTACTTCTACCAATGAAAGAGTATCCTTCAATCTAAATATAATGTATTTACTTTAATCCATATTAACCGACTGGTGTTAATTCACCCAATGTGGCCACACGCCGCGACATCCTTAAACTGTTTGAAAATACTACACTTATTTGTCTAGTTCGTATGATATGTCCCAGCGTGTTCTATTACTGTGTTGTGTAAATGTTTGGTTGTCAAGAGGGAGGTATTTACCTTGGGGGTCTTTGTGTACGCTCGCAGGTTGTACGGCTCGGCCTGCGAGGAGCGCGCCACGCAGAGGCACGCTAGCACTGCTGCTACTGCACTTAACATCGCCCCGTCTGTACAATAAAAGTGGAAAAATGTATCTTCTAGTTATAAACACGAATGCGAGATATAAAAACGTAACGCTCAAAATAAAGCTGCAGCTAAAGATTGTTAATTTAAACCTATTATGATTGAGGAAATGTAAATTATCTAAATTCAGTGCAGTTTGCCAAATAGGTCTATAAATAAATTATTAAACTTCCTCAATGGTAGAAGTTACTTTTAGCTCTTTTGGCCAGCGATGCTATGAATAATGAAAACTAAATATTTCTTATTAAAACAAACAAATATTAACTGATATATAATACCTACCGTTAGTTTGATAAATTCCAACATCTCATATTTTTATATCACATTCTCCTTTTATAAATTTTATTTGTACTTTTTTTAAATGGTTTTGAGAGATAGCGATAATATTTAAAAACAAAGCTTAATTTAGCAGATAGAAGTTACTGATATATATATATAGGTATTTCTGACATTTACATTTTTATGTTCATATGCAAGACTTGTGAAACCGAAATCTGTAATTATTTTACAGATAAGTTGACATTACTCTATCAGGAACTTTATCAAAAAGTGGTGAAATTGGACATCATTATCACTAAAGGAAAGAACTTCAAATATCGTAACTTAAATTATCTTAAATAATGTAAGTCTAAAGTTACCTAGCTTTGTAGCCGTTAGTCAAATCTGGAAATATTGCCAATAATTTAGCTGTTTCAGGCTATAAATCTGTACTAGTTTGAAGCTGCTAGCTAATTTTATGTTCAATATGAGGTAACCTTTCAAATTACTTGTAATCACCTTCCATTTTCCATTTCTCCTCCAGACACGCGAACATTTTAGAAGCTTAGTATTACTTAGTTATAGTAAAACCTATTCCTCATCCGTCTAATTCTTTCTCGATTCCTCCTGTATTCCAGAACACAGTGAGATGCGATTCTCAATCACGGGGAAACCATTAATTTGTAATGGGGCTATCCCCCGTTATTTTAGCCGTCGATGTCGATAGAAACAAAATTTCTACAAAAAACGAAGCTCTATCTCCGATGTCTTTTATGCGTGTCCTCCTCACAACGATCATAACTTACTATAAAATCGGTAGTTCTGTTAACTTTAGTACATGTGATGTAGGACAAAACATACTTATATGCAGTAAAATATCAGTGAATACTAGGTTAGTGATATTATGAAGCATATTAAAACATATTTAATAACTATACTCATGTCTTGTTTATTGCGTTACGAAAGCTGCGTTGCGGCAGTCGTCGTATAGTTATACTGTTATAAGCTAGGTATGAAAATATTCAGTAACACTAAACAAACATCGCAGGACGTCTGAGTTCGGGGTCATTGATATTCCTAAAGCGGTTCTTTATGGGCACGCGACTTCGCTAAAGTTAGGATACCTGTTATTTTGTGCTGTTTAAAATTGTTTTTTATAAACTTGTCCAACAATTGGAGAATTGGTTTAAAAAATTATCGAAAAAAATCTAAAGTGATTATCATACATATTGTTTAAGTGTGGTTATTTGCATCAAAAAATTTATGCAACTTTCGAAACAAATGTATTTATTTATTTTGACTGCGCTAACCATTGATGGAAATATATGTGTGATATATTACGGACTCAGCATCAGTCACTTGCAAATCAGATATATGCAAATGAACGATGCTACATTCAACATCGTTCGTGAGCTACCAATGGCAACGGAAATATTGAAAAGGCATTTGCATATTTGCTATTTCATTGTCATCGTTAAGTACGTCTCCGACGTCTCCGTAATCGGAACTTTTCGACAGCAGCTTCATTTACAGATAATTTACAATAAAAAAATACTGTATGAAATAAATTCAATCTGGGAACAGATTTATAGTGTGTTGTCATAGAGCGAGACTTGTTGACTAGGATAGGACGTGATATGCAACATTTATCGCATTGTGTAGTGTCTGATCAGCGACAGGTGTGAATACTCATCCTGTTTATGTGCATCCATTTATTTGCTCTTCAGTGTAGTTCGAAGACCTCTGTCTGTCAGATTATCATTGTCTAACAATACCCACAGTCGTCTGAGGTCAACCTTTCATCAGCCCTGCGCTCGCATTCAGCATGTGGTTACGTAATCACAATACGTAGCCCTGTTATAACGTCAGATTTATTTATTCATGCCGATGTTATCTGTAAGATAGATAGAATTATCCGAACAACTGAGAGTGAGAACTTATCTTGAAGTATTAATTGGTATTTGCCTGTTCTTGCTTATTAATTTCCATTGTGCATTATTTTATTCTGTACTAGATTTCGCCCGCGGCTTCGCTTGCATTTAATAAAAAGTGTCCTACGTTACTTCTAATACCTCCAAGAATATGTATACAAAGTTTCATGATAATCGGTTTAGTAGTTTTCGCGTGAAAGCGTAACTAACAAACTTTACATTTATAATAATTAGTGTAAAAAAATAACTAACTTGAAATTTTTATGTTGGTATGGCTAATTATATTAGCCCTTTAAAAAAATCTATTCATTATACTCGTAAATCAATCATAATATGAAATTCATACTTCTAATAGAGAAATTTTGAAATGTAATCATTCACTGATAACTCTAGCTGCATATATAAAGCGAACGGATGTGAATCTGGATTAAATATAATCTACTAAGTTCGCTTTGGTTCTATTTGTATAATACATTAATTAATGAGAAGATATGTGCTGTCAAATAGAGTTAGTCATGTCGACACCCGGTCGTCGCGGAGTCTCGCTTGTTTCGGTAACGGTCCTCATTCGTTCCGGACTGACGTTCAAAATGAGATCTGTATCAATTCATAATTGATGTTAGATCAGATGTCGAAACTATAATGACCATCCTGATTTTCTGACGCATATACTGTTGATATACTCATGATCAATGACAGCTAAATCATCAAATTTGAATGACAATACACCAATTTCTTTTAATGAAGAGGCGTCCCGCATAGTTAAATATCGATAAAAATAAAGTGTACAGGCATGTGAAATTGTGTACTCGTAGTGAAAGCAATGCGATCCGATTCAAAGAAATAGTGTTATTCGAGATTATTTTTTGCAACCTCGTCCTATTTTTGTTCTTGTTTCTTTGCTTAAAGGCAAGATAAATACATAAATGCCAATGGAAAAGGAATGCAAGTGTTCGAATAGAAGCTATCGTCGAATAGGGCCAAAGCTCAAATCAAAAGTTATGAACAACAAAAAGGCACTTGAAAATCAAATGATACACAGAATAAGTTCTATTAACACATTCTTTAATATATGATCTGTATTAGAATATATATAAAGATACAGGCAACACTTTGTCATACAATTTTGTATGTATGCAAAAATTAATTACGAATTCACGAATTTCTTTTGCGATGCATGTTTATATATTGCAGACGGGATGTGTTCACCAATTTACTGCCGTGGCTAGTTGTCAAAGTTCAGTAGAACTGGAGCTGAGCCAACGTGGTTACGGCACGCACTTCCAGGTGCTCTAACTTTTATTGGTTTTATTGAGTTGCATAAAGTCTTAATTTAATATCCTCATGAAATAAAACTTTTCCAAAAGTAGCATAGATCGTGCGATGAAATTATACAGATGTATTCGTTTTAACAAAAGTCATTGGCCTTTCCTTGCATTCTCTTGTCCTATTGTGCACGGGCTTCCAGGCGAGATTACTTATATTTCGTTGTAGCACAGTCTAGCCCCTTTGTCTGCACGACTAAGTCGGCCCGGGTGTTTTGTAACGATTTATATTAACAGATAGGTCGCGCCAGGCGGGACAGCAGTGAAAATTAATCTGATTCTTTTCTTGCCGAGTCATGGCTTCCGTTCTCAAATTAAAATACATATACGGAAAGGAGGATGTCCTCCAACTTTTCATCTTGAACGTCTGATACGTGCGTTGTTGTACGTCTTATAATGAAATCACGAATCATCTGAGATTGCTAGCTGACCGGATTTTGATTGTTCGTCTATTGTGGTATGATTGGTATCAGACCCTCTGATTTGCAACGGTAAGGTAAATGGAAAGAGGTCAACTTACATTTTTTCCTAAACTTTATTTAATTTGATCTGCTTGCTGGTGAATGCACACACTGTTGTTATTTATTTCTTTGTAGAAGTTTATTGCCGAAATATTTAGGTAGCGATGGAGTAAGTGTTTTAAATATATGTAATGATATATGAATGAGCAACTAACGAATAACAAAACTGGGTTATTAGTCTTGTACACGACTAAATACTCTATTTATGATATGATTGCATCATATTTCTGAATGTTCGCAGAAACTTTACTATGGGCTCGTAAAGTGGGCATATCAGATTAGTGGAATCCGATTTATAAATACGTTGTTAATTATTGATTTGATTTTCAATTTATGGTATTAACTATTTTAGACATAGACATTCCTGTCTTTTTAATAATTCATAAATATCTAAAAATAAATATCCTTCAGAGTAACCTTTGCCGCAATAAATGCATGAAATTCATGTAGGTAAATCATTAATATGGTGGTGGATGGTGTTTCAGATAATACCTACTTATTAGTATTATGGGTTCCAATTCAACCGTTCGGTGCCAGCCTCAGACCAACTGTACTAGTAAAGTCCCGAGTTTTATTTTATAAAAAAAGACTTTTTATGTACCAAAATTTAATATATGTTTGAATTTGTAACAGAACCTTAAACATCATATTTGTCCAAATATGGTAGGTATATAGTATTAACTAATATTAGGCCAATTGTAGATTGGTAGGTATTACATCGAGAACACAATATTGGGCGCGGTGACAACTTAAATAGTTTACCTGTCTGCGACTACGCGGCCTTCGTGGAATGTCGTTGGGTAGCTCATTATAAATTTGCTTTTATGTTGCAATTTTGTATGACTCACCATTTAAAATAAATAACCTCCAAGCTCAATTCATCAGAGATAAAGAAACAAAAAACCTCAATGAGAACCGTCCCGGTTCGAAATATCCTTCATCATTCACTTTTTAACAACATAATGAGCACTTTGGGGATTCAAATGATACTTCGTCCAATTATGTAGTTTCAATTAATTAAGTACATTGTCAAATGATAGTGTTCACAAGCAAAGGGCTTTTAACTATGAAATATCGTGACAACTACATTTTGATGCATTAGAATGTGACACGCATCTAGTTTTTAAACTTATCTGTTTTTTAAATGTCTTTATCGCATAAATTACCAATAATTCTAACAAAGTTGTCGTAATACAGCTGTTATGTATACACCATGTTTGTTCTCTTGTAATAACAAGTGAGAACTGTGTAAAGTTTAGCTATACATACATGCGTATATACAGACAACGATGTGTACCTACTCCTAGACCACGTTATCAGCTCACTTTGGGTCGTTTCACTGTCCTCATTTCGCTGCCTATAGTTGAATCATGTCAGAAACTGAAGATATGGTAGTGTGTCATTGTGTCGACATTTAAAGGTCCCCATATAAACTAAATAAAGTTTTATGAAGTGTCGTAAGTTTTAGCTAACATGTTGGTTTGTGGTTTTGACTGGCAGTAAATAAAAGGGAGAGTTGCTACAAGAAAGTTGGAAAGTTGATGTAGTAGGTGTTTATTTGTAATGCGTGTTAGACAATATCCTTATAAAGCTTAGTAGCGTTTTGCTGTTGTGCGAAGTAGGTTACAGATGCAGACTGCATGGCGACTACAGCGCAAAACAGCTGCCAATTAATCTGCGCCACACTCCAACGTTACTGAATAAACTATTCGTGAAATGCTATTGTGGTCGGAGTTTATTTTTAATTGAATGTTTGCACTTATCCCTTTTATTCAAGAATGTTTTGAAAATGATGCTGCCGATACCGATGTTAGGGAGTATCACAATCATTAACATTTTACCTGGTGTTAAATTGAAAAGTGATGTTGCGTGACTGCTACCGTTTACTAGTTTTTTGTGTTACCATAAACGATAGTAATACTGATGTTTAAATTAGTTTTGTTCGAATATTTTAATGAATATTAAATTTTATTCTGAACGTTTCTAGTAGAAAGTTATTTAATGTTATTATTAAATCGCCATTATCGTGTCAGGTTAAAAGGAAATGCGAAGTAATATAATAATTGTCTGGTAATTTTTGGTTCCTGGAAGTTTGAATGTTGTTTTGAAAATATACGTCTACTTAGCTCGTAGTTCATTATTGTTCAGATACGAATAATATTTTATTTTTTTGCCTTGGTTTAGGCGAGTTTAAAGTTATCTCGCAAATAATGAATAGTTACTCAATATCCTGAGAGAGCCGCTTTAGAAATTTATTATATTGTGTAATGTCTGGTCTGCATATTTATACCGCTGCGACTGGGCACTGGGCGCAACCGTACCTCGTAGTAAGGCAAGTGATACCGTGCGCGTGCGCCGCTCCCTGCACTGATTCTAATCAAACATATCTCTCCAAGACAATACTCATTGCTTAATAGGACCGTGAGTTGAACCAGATCCATTGAAGTGATATCTTGTACAATCGAGTTAAACAGGTCTTCTTAATCGATAACATTTCAATTCACTTTTGTTCATAAGCTCATGGAATCGTCGGATATTAGACTAACAAGTTAAATGAGATATTTTTGGTTGTTACTGCCAACATTTCCTGTACAAATTGATTAATTCATAAATTGGTACATTGAAGTAGGTAGGTACTTAAGTTGTTAATCATTTGAAAATAAATGTTGAACTTTTACGATTTAAAAATTAAGTAGTTTTATAATTGTATTTTCTATTTAAAATAGATGTGAGAACATCATTCGTTTTATAGCTATGTATAAGCACTTGTTTAGAAAGGCTGAATCATAGTGTTGTTGTGCCAAGCATGTGTAAGCCACGTCTAGGGGGTCAACACTCAAAGGTTCAATGTCTTTGTGCGGTAATGCTTTGTGGTGTGGACAACTTAACAATGCACCATAAACGTTTGAAAAAGGAAAAGATAATGTGCTCTATATTAAAGTGCTTCATTCTATAAGGATTGTCCCAAGTTTAAAAGTATTTGTAATATTCGATGTTTAAAGGTTTTGTCGTCTTTGAAATACTTTGAATCTCTATAAGACGTTAGCAAGGCGGTATTTGTTAATAATAAAATACTGTTACTAAGTTGGAAACATGTAGCATTTTGGTCAATACACTAAAATAGTGCTTCTTATGCTTCGTCATCCTTAATCCAAAGCATGTGTAGGGTCGCCAGATTTGTTATCTCTCCATTACTATTTGTGAAATTGCACTGAACAGGAGGCAGTCGTATTACTAAAATAGTTTTCCTCATTTATAATTCTTCACATAATATGAAATATTTAAATGATTAGCAAAAATTATATTCCCGCTTAAATAACCCAAATAATGTATAATAGAGACATCTAGGTAGCTGCTTCAAGCCTGCTTATATACTACATAATGATAACGACTGCCCTTGTCAACCGATTGACCGCACATTTGCAAACCGGCTTTGTCGCGATACAATCTTAATTATTACATTAGCATGATTACGCTTCGTTTTAAATTTACATCGAATTTAGTCTCTCGAATACGATCCACATGCAAAAAAGTGTTTTTAGAGCCTCCCCGCATTTATCCACTCAATGGACATTGATGATCAACACTTCTCTTGAAGTATTATAAGGAAAGTTTATGACGGGTACTTGTTGCGTCAATATGGAAATTGAAGGTGCTACATTATACATGCGGTCTCCGTTAAAGTCGTAACAAAGCCATTTGACTAAAATCCCATTTGATATCTCATTCATAGCAACGAGCGGTACTATCAATTTTACGTAATATTCGTGGACTCACGTAATATAATATTATGTATCAAATAAATTGCGTTAACGATTTTATTGATGGTTGTATTGATATCTTTATGGATATTAATTTTGTTGTTAGAAAAACAACATTTAGTTTTGATTTTTTTTTTCAAAGCCTTACCAAATGTTTGTAATCTAAAAACGTGTGTAGGACGCTTAATACTTTCTCTCTGTTGTCTCGCTGATGATACACAAGGGGAGTGCGGAAGGAGGTTAACAAAACAAAGTTCCAACCTTATATAGATATAAGCTTCAAATTCTAAAACACATTATGACTATGATACGATGCAGAGGTTGAATTATGGTTCACTCCTAATTTAATATGCATTACTGAACATTTTCTTTAAATTGAAATCAAACAAAACTAATACATTTAAATTGATAGAGAAACGTTATTCGTTATTCCCACAAGACACGGGTCCTAGTAAATAGAACTAATGACTTAAATTGTTGGATAGTTAAAATAAAGAGAGAAAGAAAAATCATAGTTAAATTTATATATTTTGTACAAGTTATATTATTATCTGTGTAGCTGTTGAATGCGGACGTGTCAGGACTCATATTTGTAAAGAACAAATACAAGGTGTTCAAGCAGTCGGGAGCACGCCGTGTGTTGTCGTATTTGCCTAACGTTGATATGTATACCTCCTGATTTAATGTACACTAACAACTGGAGTAACTGACAAATTTCTCCAGTAACAGCAATTTATACTTATTATTGTTATCTACATAAGGTTGTGTAATTCCCAATCACTACTATTAAATATAATTGAGAGTTAAGGTAGTGTGTCAATATATTACATGTTCGTGAGTGTTATTAACTAAAGCCACTCTTAATATCAATGAAAATGTTACGTGAAGAAGTTGAAATGTATCTAGAGTTTTATTACCATTATTTACTTGACCTATAGAGCTACAGTTAATTTTCGCTTGAGTTCTTGTAAATGGGTTGAATAGTCATTCAGAAAGTTGTCCGGAATATAAAAGAGTCTCAACCGCCAGGAATGTCAAAAATTTAAGGTCTATAACTTACAATGATATCCATGATATTTTTTATTAAGATTTTTGTTTTAAAGATTTTATGTATGTTGCACATAAAATCTTTTGTATTAATAATATTTATGCAATCTCATTGTAGTAAAATGAATGTAAAAATAATTCGTAAATCATAAAGTTCCTGCTGTGGCATTTAATGACATATCTATTTTATCAATGATTGAATAAATGTCCTAAATGTTAAGTAATGAAGCTCAGTCAACATTATGTATTTTCTGTTCAGGATATATATAAAAAAAACATACTCATCATGCTTTAAATTATCTTTTAAAAGTAAGTTATACAAATATGACTGTCGGAGTAAGGGTTGTGTTTTGTATGGTTTAAAATAGTTTCAATGCCAGAGATTGTGTCGCACGGACAGATACAATTTATAAATAACATTGTTTTATTATGTTATATGTGTGTATGTTCACAGGTATATGTAATGTTTTAACTATTAGTTTTTTTACTGACAGACCTAGGGGGTTTAGACAAAATTAGTTTTTTTACTAACAGACCTAGGGGGTTTAGACAAAGTTTAATTGATAGTCTTTCGATAGTCTTCAACTCTTATGTGGTACCAAAATTTATCTATTTATATGAAAAATGTTTTGTGTAGTGATTAAATTATCAACTTATTCATAAGGTTTAGTGAAAGTTAACCTTAATAATATTATCTTGTTTGTTAAATGTTATTTATATTGGTATTTACAAGCGAAAGTCAATTGAGTTCACGTCTCCGCACGTCGAACGAAGTGAGTCTGTATGAAAATTATTTATAACCCTTCATTATGTTTTCGTACCAACAAAATTTAATTTGCTTAAAATTAATATTAATCAGTTGCAAGTTGACAGCCATCCACCTATAATGTACCTTTTTATTAGTATTTGTAAGAAAATACAAGTTGAGTTTCCCGAGAAAGTTACTGGTTAATGAATGTCAATAAAAAACTGTAAAAGCTCTCAATATTTTTAAAATAAATAACATTTTGCACTTGTAAACAAGAGTTGACAAATATTATTTATTTTGCTCTTCTAAAATCCTTATTTTTTTAAATACTTTTGCATTAATGTAACTTATTCATAACAGTCCCCTGAAATAATATTTTTGCATAATAATAGAATTGTCATAGCTGTAACGTTTGTCAATAAATCACGCGAGTCGATAGAACTGTTCGATACGGCTACTTAATTTAAATTATAGCTTGGATTGATGAGTAGGCAATTTTTGTAAATCAAATAAAGAACTTGCTACATCTTTTCGGGATTTGTAAATTCCATTGTGTAAATTTTATTCTTAGTAGGAGTTCATTCAAAAAGGATAATTGTCTAACTATTCAGTAGATGCGATTATTTGAATGAGTAATTCTAAATAAGTAAGCAGTGATCATGCTGTTGAAAATAGTTAACAGATGAGGAGGGAGCGAGTTAATCGGACGTTCACTAGAGGTAGGGCTTACCTAACCAACGCTCAAGGCAAGCCCTTGATTGCTTCTGCATACTTACTGGTTTGAGATCAACATTTAATAACACCAAATCAATATTAATAACAGCTGCAATAAATACTAAATCGAATCAGACCGTGGTACGTACGATAAATTTTAATTGCAGTGACAGTTATAAAATCGTATTTAGGTTTCATAGCGTTTCTCAGACATGTGGTTCAGTATTACACTCGTGGGGTTCAGTAGTAATGAAACGAGTTTTTTTACCACGGTGATTTAGAAGAAGTGGGACCCAGCTGATTTGCGATATTACCAATGGAGTTAATTTACTAGAATTCCCGGGAGAGATAAAATTAGTAATGTTTGAGTTTTGCAATCAGTAAAGCCACAGTTATCCGTTTACCGTCAAACGATTGATGTGCGCATTTGCTGTGTTTTAATAGAAAAGTAAACATCTTCATAGACGCCACGCTTCGGCAGGAATGGGCTGGCTTGACCGGAATGATAACACGGTCTCACAAAAAACCGATGTGAAATGCGCTTTTCACCGAGTGAGTGAAAATACTGAAGGCCTATACCCCAACCACTCCCCCCGTCCCCTAAAGGCCGGCAACACACTTGTGACGCCTCTAGTGTTGCCATGGGAGGCGGTAATCGCTAGCCATCAGATGATACGTCTGCACATTTGCCCTCTATTACATAAAAAAACGTCCTAACGAAGGAACGGAACGAACGAATGTCTTGGGTCTCTGTGGTGGTGCCCGTCTGTCAGTATGTCACAAACAATTTATTCTGTTTTTCTACAAGTCTAAATTAATTTCATTTTAGTGCACATATTATCGGTTCACTCACTGTCACTGGTGTAACCCAAATCTAGCTGTGCTACATGAATCTCTTGTTGTTTATTTTTAAGGATGATGTATACATACAAACGGGCGTATTAAAAACTCTCAAGTTTCTGAAATATTTTTCTGAAATATAATTTAAAATTAAGGTTAAGCGGTCGCCACGCCGTTTCCTACTTCGCCCATGGAATAACACTTTGTGTGATCCACAAATTGTTGTTTTATGTCAGGGTGTTCTTTGTGTCTGTTTTCTGTATGTTTGTAAAGTCTCCCGTGACACAGGAATTATACTCATAGAGCGGGAGTTGTTTAAGAAAAATGCCGAACATGAAATGAATGGATTGAGCCACAAAATAGTTTATCATAATCGTACGGAACCTTCTCCTCGTGAATTAAAAACTCATATTTGGCCGTTGGCCTCCTTGACCCATTGACATCTATTTGTGATTTCTTTCTTGTCATGTTTTAGTCTGCATCCGTTTTTTTAGAACAATATTTATTACTTTTGAACTATACAATAAACACCAGTTAACAAAACTTCCGCCGTCTTCTCCCTGTACTCTCAATATACAAAGCACTAACTACCCTATCCTCCCAAAAAGTTGGAAATAGGAATGGAAATAGGTAATAATTACTCATAATTATCCCTTTAAAGTAGACCTAGTTACCAAAACATACACATTTAAAAACTATAAAAGAAAAAAGTTCAGAGACCTGATAAAGCTCACTGTGTTTATCGTGATTTGACGAGATGGCGAGAGATCTTTCTTGAGCTGCTAGTATTGTTTATATAATACTAGCTGCGCCCCCCGGTGTTACTCTGGGTTGTTGCTGGACATTACTCATCCCACGGGAATACTACATTTTCCAGGATAGAAAGACTGTTATCTATATGACTGCCTCGGTGGCGTAGTGGTACGCATATGCGACTGCTAAGCTTGAGGTCTCGGGTTCAAATCCTGGGTCGGACCAAATGTTTGTGGAATCTACAAATATTTGTTTCGGAGTTTGGGTGTTTTCCATGTATAATAAGTATGTATTTACAAAAAAAAAAAGTATATAAGTATTTATATCAGTTGTTTAGTACCCATAACACAAGCTCTGCTTAGCTTGGGACTAGATGGCGTTGTGTGTTAGATGTCCGGAATATTTATTATATTTATTATTATTTATCTCTGTGCTAAATTTCATCTAGATCCGTTCAGTCGTTTTTTCGTGACAAAATAACAAACATCCATACATCCATTTTTATAAACTTTTTCATTTATAATATTAGTTGGAAGTAGGATAGTTATAATAAAGCTTTAGCTACATAATCACGAAAACTATCAACTCAACAATTAAATATTTGTAATGCTAATATTAAAATATATTTACAATTATGAACGTTATATAAGCATTTAAGCTAAAAGAAGAGAGAGTAGAGTCATTTTGGCTTTCTCATATATAAAAAAACGGATTTCATTGCATCAATCATTATGGCGACATACATGCTTTAGTCATCTATTTAATGTTTTAATTATAAGATTCAAAATTCATGTCTTAAAAGTACTTGGGAAGCCTTGACCTGAAATTAAAAATACAAATGATTGTTGTGAAATAAAAAAAAAAAATGTACTAACTACATTGTACTTATTTATCCATATTTAATATTATAAATTCGAAAGTAACTCTGTCTGTTTGTTATGCTTTCATGTTTAAACCGTGAATTGAATCAATTTGGATGAATTTCGGTATAGAGATAAATTGGACCTAGGAGAAGGACATGGGCGACTTTTTGTCGCGATAACCGACAGTCACGCGGTGGGATCCTTGGAGAAAACCTATTTACCCATATATTATATAGTTTGGGTTAGTTAATTGTATTTTACAATTTCAGAAAAAAAATCTAGTCGCTACTGTTGGATTGATTTTAAAAAGAGTGCTCTGCCTTCTGAAATAATCCTTATGTTTTAAAAGTTATTTTTTTTTTACCAATAGGGAATAATCGTTGTAAGATTATTACGCAAGTATATAAATTTAAATAACTAGAGGCTCTTGCGGTTTTCCTTTAAGAGTTTCCTTGACCGGTATGAAATCATCATTGGAATTTAAAATTGTTTACTCTTACGTTGCCCTTCGCTTGATCGCTAATTATATGTAGTTAGGCAATAATAATGCCTCCAATTTATATGTGTGACCAGGACCGAGAAACCAATAAACTCTTAATTACTGTAACAAATAGCTGTCCAATGATTATGATATCCTAAGCCACAGCGCTGCATAGTAAACTAATGTTCAGCCGTTAATAATACCTTGATTTATGCCACTGTGCATGGTCGAGGTTCGTTCACATCGCCGCACTAAGGACTCTAATACTTGTAATCGGTTCTCGTACCGAGAGATCCTTTAAATGCTAATGTCACTTAACAAGCCTAACAATTTACATGATCACTCTTTACCATGTAAAAGCGTGAAGTGATCATATTAAACGCACAACGATTTACATAAAAGCTGTCTTTGATCTTAATTTAGGTACACATTTGATAAAGTCAAAGTTTTACGAATCTCTATGTAGGTCGATGTTACGGGTTAAAATCATATTAAATGGACGAAATGCGAAGAGAACGATGGGCGCAAACGGCAAAGTAGCGAGTAGCGGTCATCGAAACCAGTCCTCGGTGCTGATATTTTGTCGATAAACTGTTATTGTTTGGAGTCTCCTCCTTGGATAGAATAAAATATGACGATACGATTGGTGCTGATTTGAATGTATTCTATATCAATCATAAACTTAAAGTTTTTTTGAAAAAAAACTAAAATAACGAGGTTAACATTACCATTTCGTATTATATAAAAAGGCTGCATAGGCAAGCAAGGTTAGGCAATATTACTAAAACAAAACCAGTCTAATTAGGCAACTATGAACCTATATATTTCGAATATATAAACATTTTAACGAGTAATAAAACATGAATCAGAAATGAATATTTTGATACTTATGTGAATGTTAATTTGCGAATATTTTATTTGTCATTTGTGTTAAATTTAATAAAACATTATTATCAAATTAAAATATATAATATTGTTGCATAGAGATAATTAATATATATAAAGAATGTTTTATAATAGTATCAACATGAAAGACATTCGCACGACGGAAATTGCGTGCGCAATCAAAACATGCGATAATGTGATAAGAAGATAAAACGTTGCGCTACCAACCTAGGGTTGATCCAGAATGTGTAGCACACAAAACCAGCCTTAGACAGCTTTTATGTTCACTAATGTCACTGGAAAATCACTAACTGTCATCTCACAATTGTTTCGAATCGCGATATGTATGTCTACACGTGTAATTCGCGCGAGTTGCTCATGGAAGCGTCGAGCAGGTGCGCTTGCCGCAGCTTCCGCAGCGGCTATGGCGCGAGCGCTCGCACCAACCGCGCCTTGTGCGTACGCGCACCTCCCCGCCCGCCCGGCCACTGAAGCCTCCTTTGGCTAAGTTTTCAGAGTATCCTTTCTTAATTTTTCTTTAATTTCAATTCTTAGTTTAGTTCTTATGTTATAATTAATAGTGTTTACACTATTAATTATAACGGTTTGGGAAGTCGAATTCAAAATTATTGGTTACCTTTTACAACACAGCAGACATACATTATCATTAGTATTAAAATTCCACATTTATATTAATGAAAACAAAAATCACCTTTTAAGTAAAGTTTTACACAGGCAATGTTGTACAATGCATATTTATATTGAATATTGACTAGTCGACAAACAATATTCGGTTAGATTCCCACCCAAGATACATCTTTGTGTGATGAGCACACCTATTATAAAGTTGTACCTACCTACATATATATATATATATATATATATATATATATATATCTAAGTTTTATTTATCGGCAGTCTTCTTAATAGAGAACAGGCTTTGCCTAGTTTGGAATCAGACGGCCGTTTGTGAGATGTATGAAAATATTATTATTACACATACTTATAAAATGATTTATGGAAAAAATCTTTCTCAGAAGCAAATAGCAGTAAAAAGTTACCATGTAATAAAATAAATATCTATCATTCTGAATGTGGTCAGCAAAACGCTCGAGAAAGTACGCTGCATTCCATTTGTTAATTATGTGTTAGCCCGATTAAAATTTTAAGTAACATCGATTACTTATTAATGAATAGAAGAAAGAGTTCTTTATGATCAATGCTAAAGCTCAACGTACATTATTGTCTATGTCCCGTATTATAAGTAGGTAGTAAGTAGTAGCGTACACTTCTTGTACGTTTAATACACTCGTCTGTATTGCGTCACGTGGTAAATTTGAAGAGTCTGAATGTTCATCAATCATCATAATCAATATTGGTTCTGTTGCAGCGTTTAGTTACATAAATTTACTTTCCCCTCTTTGGTAGTTGAAATCATTCATGTTTGTATTTGCCATAAATTGCTACTTGCCTTTGTTTCTGAGGTTCATGACGGATTGTGAAGTTAACATCTTGAACTCGAACTTAAAACATCTTCTTTTAAATTAAATTTATAATCGTATTACATAATACAATACACACACACACTTCACTAGAAAGTGTTGATTAACCCCGTTGCGATTCGTTAAATAAAAAAAAACGTGATTTTATATCTATAACCGTTATTCAAATTAAAATTAAATTTAAAAAATGAAATTATTATATGGCAAGTGCTGGATTCTAATACTTACGTTAAGCTCACAATATATGTTTTCAATACATTCCTAAAAGTTTTATTTCATTTATACAAATAATTCTTCGTTCTATATAATAACGTTAAATGTAATCTAGGCTGTATATGTTACAATATATATATATTTTTGTAAACTAATATTATACACACTGCTACACAGAAAGATTTTAAAATTCCAAAAAAAAGATTCTTTGACACTTTGACAATTGATTTCTATAAATAAATTAAAGAAAATCTCTCTACAAATTTTTACTGTTACAGTAAAAATGTGGTGTGCAATGAAGTTGTATAAATAATAATGAAAGCTTTGCGTCAAACTACCCAGAACGACGAAAATAACTTTTTGGACTTTGTCTAATGTTTAAATAAACTATTATTACTATTTCATGCATCGATGATTAAAATGAGAATTGTTACTAGATCTGGACATCAGTCTCATCATCATACTTTACTAAAATCAATGTAACGTTTAAGTTTGTGCCAATTTCAAAATAAGTTTACTACGCAATTTCATAGAAATGTATTTGTCGTACAAGGCATTAGCCTTATCTTAACAAGAAAACTTTTTACATTAACTAAACTGTACAAACATAACATAATTAAAATTTTTCCTCGCGTTTAGGTCTGCTTCCATTTTAGATTACCTAGTTTCAACACAAAAATAATAGCCCAATAATGTAGCAAATTTGCGTACTCATGAGTACCAATGGCTACATAAGGCATGCCCGTAGGAAGCAGCATTTTATATATATTCAGAAAAAAAAGAAGTTCTTATAGGATCACTTTGCTATCAAGCTAAAATTCATATCAAATACTCAGATCTACTGTCCTTTGGAGTTGTGAAAAAATCAAACTTCTAAGCCCATCGCAATCAAAAGATACAGTTGTTTAAGCTACAAATTTTCGACACTCGCAGGGAAATCAAAACCTACAGAGTACTCCCCGTGAAATCAGAACCTTGAAATTTGGTACGAAGTAACGTCTAATAGCACAGATAAAGGAAAAAACTTTGAGAGACTTGTTTTGACCTAGAGCACTTCTTTTTTGGTATTTTCTTTTAAGGTGATTTTAGGGCCAGAATTAAATCTTATTCTTGATAGGCATTGGTTTATAGAATGTGAGTTTGTAAACTCTTATTGACACATGTTACACTACACGAAACTTATCACGCCGCAAAATCTTGACGATTGTTTGTTTTTCTGAAAAGTGATAAGCAGGTTGCCGTTTACACTAGGCTTTAAATAACGCCGCGCTGGCGACATTTAATTGCAAACGCATAAAAATATGTTGTAAGTGACCGTTTTGCCATATAAAGTAGTAAACTCGAATCAATATGCAAGGAAAACTAGTTAGTTTTTTATTAAATGATGATATCTGGCGCCGCGCTACACGTATCGAATATAATTAACTATTCATAATTTTCGATTACCGCGAAGCGTGTCCTCTCTGATCAGACCACAACCGCCTCTTGACAGGTTTTGTGGGTTTTAAGAATTGTCTGTTCTCGACAGACAAGGGAAACAGCTACACGGGTGGTCAGCTGCCTTTCACAGGTGATTTTAATAGACAATAAAAAGCTTTTGAAATTGTTGAAGGCTTCATTTAGTACTTAATTACAAAAATACGTAAACAATTCACTAAATTGTAAAGAATTATTTATAATTTTATGACTCCTAAGCTAAAATTATTACATCGCCTTGAAAAGGAACATTAGTTCCTAGCCTTACTCGTAAAGTAGACCCTCGCATTTTATAATGAACAGCGCTCCTTATTTTTGAATGAAATACTGTATGTGTATGTAATTATTATGTACATTCATACATTCAATTAGTGTAGTAACTATTGCAATTAACACATCTAACGCTAAAAGACTTTAACAAGTTAATTAAGATTTGTTTTTAAACTTTTTGCTGGTATACTCATGCGATTGCTAATTTTACAATTAATCTCATTGTAAATCAAAGGTTATATTAAAAGTATTAGCACTTATTTTACACTTATTACTTATGTATTATACACCGTTTCATTGGCATTCTAATCACCACCTGTGTTTCGTTAAGTTACATCGTCTTCTTCCTAGCCTTTATTATTCCCAAGATTATGTGGGGTCGGCAACTAGTCCAACCGGTTTTACCTGAATATCAGTTTTGCAACGGTAGGTCTGGCATTGGACCTTCGCAACCCTGAGGGTGAACTGAATTCCAAAGCTGAACTAGTTGTCAGTATATTTGAGGAGACTGTCTTCCCAATAACGATTGCCATTGATGTTCATGACAACCGGGACCGACGATTTAACATGTTCTCCAAGGCACGGGCGGGAAACATCGCCATCTTCCATACTCCGGGCTACTACAAAAAAATTCGTGTAAGAAAAACCCAACAGCAGTCCGACTTGGGAATCAAACCCAAGACCTCTTGATAGGCAGTTGTTTACGCAAACCGCTAGACCAACCAGGCAGGCCTATATGTTAAGTTACATCGTGTCTTTTACAAATACAAATCACCTACATCAACACGCCTAAATTGGTATCCAAAATTTATAATAGTCTTTTAAGAGTAACGACAAGCTCTAAACATTTGACTGCCCCTGTGGCGCTGTGGTAGAATATGCGACTGCTGTTCTTGGGGTCTCGGGTTCTATTCCCGGGTCGGACCAAATGTTTGTTCTTATGATATGCAAATATTCTGCGGAGTTTGGGTGTGTTATATGTATAATATGTATGTATTTAAAAAAAAAGTATGTATGTATTTATATCAGTTGTTTTAGTACCCATAACACTAGCTCTGCTTAGCTTGGGGTCTAGACGGCGTTTTGTGTTATATGTCCGAAATATTTATATTATATATTTACTTCATGTTTAATGTTTATTATGAAGCCAATTTGTAATTGCTTTATAATTACCTCATCAACTTTTTCAAAATATTACTTCTGACTGTATTCAGTGTGTCTCATTTTACCGATTGATGCACACACCACACCGGAGCACAATGCACAATTTACTATAAAAATATCCATCCGGTTAATTGAAGTGTTCCTCCGATTTTTACGTGATCTTCAAATACTTAACTGATAATAATGGAACTAACTAGTAATGATTTACTTGCAAACAACAATTAGAATTTAAATTCGACATAATCACATCCGAGTAATCGGTAATATACTGATGATAAATGAAAGTACGAGCAGTAGCAAAAGCGAGAACTTGTATGAAAGGAACAGCTAGGAGTAGGCTCTAAATTAATATTAGAGGTGCTAGATTAAAAAAAAAACTATTATACATTAATAAAATGGCCAATGGACTAGACTAATGAGAACCTTTTTTTAAGTGTAGTAAGTATATCAAGTATATAATTGTGTTATTTCTATAATAGGTATTTTGCCCGGTAGATTTACAAATCACGTCGTAGAAAACTCGTGCTAGTGCTATTATAAGTTAACCTGTCCTTATCAATAGCATTTACAAGCCTGAGTAATGACTTCATCTCCTTTTTTGTACTCGGCCATAAATATTTTTGCACCTAACTTGTAATGGGGTCACATTAAAATTAAACAAGGTTTTCTTAGTATAGAAACTGAACTGCTAAGTAACTTGACTATTTTTAAAAGGAGAATATATTGAAACTTATCGACTGCTAACAGACAGTTTACTTAAATGGGTGTCATTTGAAATATTTGATCAACCTATATTTATTAATCTTACCTTGGTCTTATAGCTAAATGAGGTTTATAGAATTGTATGTGTTTTAATATATAATGAAGTTGACTCGATTGCTTGGAGTGGTACTGAAGCTCATTGGTAAGAAAAGCCGGATATTTAAATATTTTATTCGCGTACAATAAATTATAATAACAAGTTGCTGTACATTCCTGATTTCTTACAAATGTATGATATCATACATTTCACCATTTGCATGTTCTTAAAACATTCAGTACTTACATAAATTTTTCATTTTATTAAACTCAGTTTAATTCTTTATTTGCTTAATTTAGTATTATTGCTTAATTTTAATATTTCATGAAAAATTTAAACGTTAATCGTTACCCACTTGCCACAAGTATTCCACGATACTTTACTCAGTGTACATACACTCACTGCTATGTCTTAAGATTAGGCAGTAGCTTATTAAAGGCCCTTATATTTAAATAAAAAGTAGATAAAATTACTAAATGTTTTCTAGTTGTTGCATCTTGACGTTGTTAAATTCCACTAAACAGTCGTATTCTAGTCTGTAAAAGATCGCAAATAAAAAAAAACATGAACATAAATTTTCTTTTTTTTCTCGCAAGTGAAGTCTGAGGATTGTCTCTTGCTTGTCACTCAAATAGTCTATTTTCAAAAAATCTAAGGCATATAACGCACTTAACTCAAAATGTTGCGTGCTGTTGAGCATACGCAGCGTATACGGGCACGAGCTGTAACTGCACACCGCAATGCAGCTAACCGCGAATGCGTATTAAGCCTAAGCTCTCTGCTAAATTATTTCCTTTGTGATGTTTTACACACACGCAGATTTACTTACAATTTTTACTTATTACAAGGATCCTTATTTATTACACTGTTGCCACTTCATGTAGGTGTTCTCTATAACAATTTAACTTTATTGGTGATCTCATAAAATACTAAGAGAATTTCCTGATTGATATCGCACTTTAGCTAATACAATGTAGTTACAATGTTGTATACCATTCCCTTGGTGTGACCTGCCTACATATATCTCGTATCCTTTACGAGGAAGCAACGGACATTGTCTTATGAAGTGTTGATGTTTACTGCTGCTTTGTAATGAAAACCAATCTCACACGTCGGCTATCTACTGTATCAATCATCTTGTAATGATCGTAAACTTTCAATGTTGTGTCAAATCTATAAAAATAAATTAAATTGAAGTGTCTGTTTGTAGTTTAAAATTAACAACTTTTAACTATATGCATATGAAAGTACTTATATAAATAAATAAAGTACAACAGAGTACTTACATAAAAAGCATTTTTTTTCTGTCTGTTTGTTTTGTCTAATCTCTGGAACGGTGTGACCAATATTGACGAACCTTTCGCTGGCAAATAGCTAATGATATAAGAAGTAACTTCGGCCACTTTAATTTATGTTACCCGCGTGATAAATAAAATTAAATGCGACTTGAACTCGTACGGACAAGTTTCCTTCTAGGTATGCCAAATACAAACTTAACAAGACCATGTTTTCCCATACATTACTGCAAAGTTTTTTTAGTAATAGCGGGAATAATACATTTTAATCTATTTTTGCCACTTTATACAAGTTGAGCTACTCGCGGGGCAATGCTACTCTAAAATAAGTGTATGCTTAGTTATCTGCTAGTGAAAATTGGTTCGACTGTTCCAGAGGTTACCTGGAACAAACAGACAGAAATTTTAAAAATAGAAACACAGAAATTTTTGATGTAAGAACACTGTATACTTTCATATGCATTTAGAAAAAAAAATTTAATTTGAAATTACATACAGACACTTCAACTTTATTTATTTGTATAGATTTTTTAATTCGGTTTAAATATTTATTAAATAGTCAATAAATTTTCTAAAAATGAATCCGGGCTAGATAAATTTATCGCCTCCGATACCCCTGTATACTTAATTTTATGTAATCGTTAGAGCTGTCTCCGAGATTCAGTTTATACTTGGGTTTTTTTAAAAATAGTGAAATTAAAAATAGAATATAAAAAAAAGTTTATTTACAGCTTTTTAAATTATCCTCCTCCAATCCACTTATACTTTCGGGTGCACCAAAACATTCAAAACATTTAAAAAATGTATCTTGCGGAGGTCGATAAATAACCGGCGAAATTCTTTGACGGCCTCGTCTGCAGTGCTAATTTTTTGCCCACGAAACATTTTGTTTTTACCGTGGGATATAAAAAAATCGCATGGAGCTAAATATGGGCTGCACGGACAACATTGGTACCCCTAAAGTTGTCAAATAGTCCGTAGTTCTAACAGCTGTGTGAGCGAGTGCGATATCTTCTTGAAAAAGAACGCCACAGACGCCGCTCCTTGGGCGCTCACTATCCAACTCCCCGAAAGCTTGAGTCAGATAAACTTCGCTATACAATTCACTAGGAACTGTTCTACTACTTCTAGCGGAATTACTCCTACAGTGCCACTGCGTGGAAATAAAACCGCTATGACAAAGACAAAACCGAGTGACAGATAATTATGAAACATTAAAAAAAAATACACATAGGTGGCCAGTGATATTCACAAAGAAGGTTTTTGTTGAAATTAGCCGTCAATCTAAAATAGTTTCATGAAAAAAGAGATTATATATTTATTCTGTTGCTATTAATTTTTGGAACAATCTATAGTCGTTCCAATAGTTTATTTAACTTTTGACAGCTCTAATACTTAATCAAATAGTGATACCCTGACCCGTTACCTATTCGATTTCTTTCATCGATCGATTTTATGCATTAAGAAGTTTTAATTGATTTAACAAACTCATTATTTTATAGATAATTTCGTACTTCATATTTCTATGTGTTTCAATGTGCGACCTCCTTTGTCAAAATAAAGAAGAAATGGATTAAAAGAATGTTGTTCAAATATGACGGTTCTATGTCATGAAAAAATATATAAAAGGAACTGAATTTTCAAAATGTATTATTGTATTGTGTTGTAATTCAGTGGTTAATATTGTATTTGTTAAACTATTGATGATCTTTATTAAATCTCTCTATGTCTATTTTAAAATAATCTACAGTATTTCAATGAGTAACCTTCAATATAGTTGAGTATTTATATTCCTCCGTATTGATTTATTTGTGAATTCTCACGTTTGGTTGAGTTGAGCGTATCGTTCCTGCCTTCGTTACTGTCAAAATGCCAAAAAAGAAAGTACTCAAAGGACAAACAAGAGAGTTTGTCTTGCGACTTCGTGAATACTTTGAAAAGGAAAGCCGTAATGGTGGGCCTCTTATACCAGTGACTCAAGTTAGAGACCGTGTTGCAGCAGCATTAGGTATTAGTGCTCCAACAGTGGCAAAAATAACAAAAGAAGGCTACGGCAGCAGTGGCATGGAACAGAATAAGCTATCTACACCTAAGAAAAAACGTCCGCCTAGTAAAGTTACAGCCGTTGACAATTTTGACGCTGATGCTATTCGTCGTCATATATACGACTATTACCAAAGAAAAGAGATTCCAACATTAAAAAAACTAACACAATCTCTTCGAAATAGTGGTTTGTTCCGTGGTCAAAAATCTTCTCTGACAAAGGTATTGAAAGACATTGGAATGTTATTCCAAAAATGTGACAAACGAAAAATTTTAATGGAACGCAATGATATTGCTTTGTATAGATGCGATTTTTTAAGACAAGCAAAAAAATAGAAGATTGGTCGAATGTTGTTTTCACTGATGAAACTTGGCTCAATGCGAATCATACGCTGTCAAAAACTTGGACTGACAACACCGTTGGCTCCACTTCTACAGTACCAATGGGAAAAGGCGAACGACTGATTATTTGTCATGCAGGAACAGTAAAAGGATTTGTGCCAGGCGCTCTATTAGCTTTTAAATCCCAGAAAACAGGAGATTATCATGAGGAGATGAATTCGAACGTGTATGAAAAGTGGTTCAGAGAAATGCTTACATCACTCGAAGAGCCATCAATAATATTTATTGATAATGCACCTTATCACTCTCGTCAAATTAATAAAATACCAACACAGGCCAACAAAAAACATGAAATTATAAACTGGCTCCGTGACAATGGCGAAGAGGTGAATGAGTCCCTACTAAAAGTAGAGTTAGTAAAGATATTAAAAACAAAGAAGCTGCCAAAACGATACGTCATAGATGAAATGGCAGCAGAGCATGGGCATACCGTCCTCAGAATTCCCCCATATCACTGCCAATATAATGCAATTGAAATGATCTGGGCACAAGTTAAAGGATATGCTGCGAGGAACAATACAACTCCTCCTTTCACCGCAAGAAAAATGCTGAATTTACTGAAAAATGCGTGTGAAAAAGTAACTCCAGAAAACTGGGCGAATGTTGTAGAAAAAACAAAGAAGGTGATAATGTCGGATTGGGATCGGGATGTTGCATTCGACAATTTATCTATCCAAGAAATGATAATCAATATTACTGAGAACTCAAGTGATGATGATTCCTGGTCATACGAAGAAGACGATTCTTTATAATTAAAATTAGTATTACAGTACCTCTTTTGGTTGTTTTATTTTTAATCCGTAAATTACTACGAATTTCAACATTTTGTACCTGTTCATTACAAGTAGGTACCGCAGGTAGTTTTTATTTGAACCAACTATAGTAAGTCTAAACAATTATTTTAGATTCATTAATTTGCGGCGAATACATTCGATCCCATTACTAGGTACGAGTACGATGGAACTGTTTTCATTACGCAAATTATTTATGCATTGAAACAGAGACATTTAGGGCATTTTAATGCAAAATAATAAAGCTTTTTACGTGATTTGATATAAAATATAATCACAATAATTTTATTGTATGTTTTATTAATATAATCGATAATCGATTATATTAATAAATATTTCAAAACCGTTTTTATAGTCTGTGGTCATTAATTACGAATGACACATCCCTAAGTAGGCGGAGCCCGCCCTTAAAGTACAGTATTATCTGTAGTACATTGTATCAAAAATTATTACAAAACTTTATGTGCGTGATCTGTCAAAAGTTAAATAAAGTATTGGAACGACTATAGGTATATAGTGTACCTGTATACAGGAACTGTTCGTTTAAAGGTATATTTGATCAATAATATTATTGGTAAACATTTCTAGCAGTTAAAAAAATTGGTCATTAACTTCCTGCGTTTAATTGAATAAGTTCGATTTCCATTTGAGATAGGTAATTATTTAATGATAATTACATAGATGCTTAATTTTTACCAAAATGTTTTCTAAAGTTTTCAAATCATAATTACTTACTTAGAATTTAGTCTGTGCAAAAACAAAAAGTCACATTCCGAATGAATTATTTCCTACTACACATATTTTACAGGAACAATTAATGTTCACATTTTTACCGTTGGGCATTTTAATAGTAACTATTTTTTAGAATGCAGCCTGTCTACGGCTAAACTCAGTATGGAAGTGAAGTTTGCAAAATTGTCTTTTCCGTCACGCTTGTATACATTTACCTTTAATATGATAATGCGACAGGTATGCCTTACTAAGCTTCGTGGGAAGAGATTGCCGCAGGCTGGATAATAAACTATATTCAACGTTTAATTAGGTTCGAATGCCTATTTATCTACACACGTGCAGTGCTGACGAGTTCCAGTAACTCGCCATAATAATTCTCGATCGAGTAATAACTATCGCCGTTAAACTTAAATGCAAAATTTAACGACACCAAGCAATTACTAGTACTACTCTCCAAGTTTGCCTACGAGTACGTTTGTGTCGGTGTCGACTGATAATCTCAATTCTCCGAGATGGGGCATCCGGCTGTAAAAGAAAATCGCTTCGCTTTTCTTTTGTTAATGCTACATTGGCAGACGTCCGTTTGATTGATGATAGTTCCTCTTAGCATTACAATGTCAATTCTAGTATTTACCACGTAACTTTGAAAAACAGAAAAAAAAGTGCGTGTGTACAAAGTACACATGTCAGAAGTAAAACTTCTTTGGCAAACTAATTATTATTAATAAAAATAATTAAAGAGAATTATTTAAATACTTTATTTATTTTATATTGTTTAAAAAATAATATAGTAAAATCTCAGATGATGAATATTAAATTAAAATTTGCCCTTTCTCACTCTCTCTTAACAGGTTTCAATCGGTCTCAATCGATCTTTCTCTCTTCGACAAAAACGCTGCACTTCTTCGTGACGCTAATTTTATTATTATTGCGTTTCATCCGTATAAATTTTACCCTCATGCGCCTAAAGTTCAGTCACACTTCAAAAAGTTCGTCAGTATTTCAAAAGTTTGCTTGATAAAGAATACCGATCAGAATTCTAACTTCTGAAAACTGTTGTTAACAATTACTGGCTGTGCTGTTAAGTTTCATGGATGTAGGTAGGGTTATACAATTCTTCTCCCGCCTATTTAATATTACGCAAGTATGTCGAGCAATAATTGGTTGATACCTATTTGTCGTTAGTTTTAGCAAGTGGGACTCGTAAACACTGCGTGTGCTATAGCGAAGTGTCGGTAGGTAGCTTATGGATGCCTCCTTTGATAAAATACAAGTTGTTAGTAATTACAATATTTGTGATAAAAATCTCCTTCGTTGTCGTATTACAGTGTCTTTACATTAACTATCTCTGCGCTTGTTATCAACACATATCAAACAAACTCATCCAGTGATTACCTGAGTAAATGATAATGGATTTTTCCGTCTCTGACTTACATTACATCAATTATTGTGTGATTACAAATTATTGTATTTGTTTGCGGGGACGAGTTACATATAATGCTATTAAAAAAAGACTTAAATGAGTAATGACTTTGCAGGGCACATCCCACATAGGTCAATGGCAATCACTATTATATTCACAATTACTTCACTCAGAGAAATGATTCTTTGATTAGCGTGAAGCAATATATCGTTTGACTGCATATTAACTTTAAATAATTAGTTTCTTATAAAGTTACAGTTATAAGAAGCGGCACTATGTTTATTTATTATATCTGAATAAAACGAAGTAAGTAAAATAGTGTTTTTTCTTGTCGCAATAAAATAGCAATAGAAGAACGATGCGTAGTCTAAAGATAGAGATCATTTGAATAAACGTCGTGACGGGGGCAGTAATTTATTTGTGTGTGAGCTTGAGCATGGCTAAACGTATTAAACCGCATACAATTTGCATTTTTGTCTCTATAGAAAGATGTTTATGATAATAACACCTATTTTATAATCTGTTCATCACACCAGTGTAAAACAAAATAAACAGAAAAATCGTAAGTAATACTTTCAACTATCCCAAGGTTTTTAAGGGGACAGAAATGTTAAATTTTGAATACTCAAAGTCTAAAGTGAAAGACATTAAACATAATCAAAATTCAACTGCTAGGTACCTAAACTCTGATGATTAGAGAACTGTGTGTGTGTGTGGGGAACTTCTTTGTGCGTATACTAATGCTATTTTTTTTTTATAAACCTATGGGACCCAATTGCATTTTGTGTAACGTACGTGACTATTCAATAGACGAAAATTCATCTAGTGGCGTAAGTATATTCGAGAGCTTTGTTACTAGGGGCTTATCACAAAAGCGTCTCGTCATTTACGAATGCTATTGTGTTTTGCCCCATTTAGTTTGTTACTCGATACGATATACGCGTCCTGTGTACCTTAACGATTTCATGTTTTGAGGTTTTTGCGGGCGGTAAAATTGGGTAGAACAAAAAGTTAGTCGCAGTCTCCCTGCGGTCCACTTAGTGGTGCGTTCGAGCGTGCCACCATCTTCAACGGACGTCGCGTCGTGACCGCAAACACCGGGCTGGGTCAAACCTGTTTCCTAGCCTTCCATAGGCTTATTGAACATTACTCTTGAAACTCTTGATGTGCTCTACAATTTTGCCGCGGTTTATCATGGAAAATCATTGAAAAATAAGAAAAAGTTTGTCTTGTACATTACACATTTTAAAATACACATTAAAACATTACTCGCAATACTTTTAGGAATTTGATACTTTAATGTAGGTATTATTCAAACGAATAGTAATTTGAAATAGAATGAACTGTACGTAGACCATGTAAATAAGCTAGAAAACATTTTACATCACGTTCTTCGATGTTATGCGACGTATGATTCATTCCTGACTTACCCATGCCTTGCTTCGATGACTTGATGCCAATTTTACTGTTCAGTGGAACGCCCATAAACCATTGCATTATAAGTTTATAGCTTAAAATCGGTTTTATTATTTGTTGTTTTATGTGTCTGGAAGCATTGTTGATAAAAATGTATTGTGTTTAATGACACTATAAAACTTGTTAACCAGTTGTACAGTCATCGTTCCTACAGCTCAACGCACCTCATTAGTGTAATTCTAAATATATAACTTTCGAAATGCCTAGTGTTTAATACTTTACACTTACTATTTAATTTTGGTCTTCTAGAGCGAGATTCGAAGCCTGCTAGTTTTTTTCGGAGGAGTATAAGAAGTAGAAAATAAATCCTTCTTTTATTTTGAAAAATAGCTTTTTATGGTTCCAATTGTAACATTAATGAAATCACATAGTATCAAATTATAGTTATAATTGTTAATATGTACATATAAAACCCCTGACTCGAATATATAATGCTAAAATTAGCACCTATTCCGTACCTTTTGATACGAGCTGTAATATATTCTTTGTTGGAAATAAAAAAAACAACTTTCTCAAACAATAGTGTATTTTCCTGATGAAAAGTATGACAAAGATTCAGTATTTTTTTTTTAATAATATTCAGAACGTTATTAAATTATTATATACATTATATATTAAGCTTAAATAAAGTTTATGAAGCTTAAAATAACTCAATACAGAAGTGTATGCCAATTAAATAAACAGAACGAGATTGTATGTAGTAATGAGATTAATGAAATGAATAGCATGTTGTCTTATTACCATGACATCAATTGATATAGACATTTATGTGCGTGGGAATGTGATAAGGCATCAATACATAGATATTAGTATCCTTACTCGGAACAGTAGACACACATCGGATAGACATACATGTAACGCCTCATTTTTGAAACGTAAATCTATATAGTTAGTATTTTACTAACACTAAGTTAGAGGTCCGTTGTATTGTATTAGAGGTTGCTAGGTCATAAACCTGTAGGTATCCCGAAAATATTGTTATCCTTTATTATTTCACGTCTTGTTGCTATAGTACGTCAGCCAAATTTTTTTTTTACAACAATAGTTCACATTTAATACTTGTGAATATTGATTCAATATTTTCCAATCGTATCAAAGAATAATATCATGCATGTTGTGTCGTTCGATTGCAAGGAACTTGGATACGTAGGACAATGGTATACGCTAGTAATTCTACACCGGACATTTATAAGAACAGCGCGATTAGCATATCCTCATTCGGGTTGCAATGCATGTGTTGCATTGATTCATTTCTGAGAATAGTGTGTCGTGAAATTGCTGTAGACAACACGACGGCGACGCGACGCTGGGTCGGGAAGTATGTATGCTGCGCTGGCATTTGCCAGGTGCAATCAAGATCATATATCATTCGTCTGAACGTAAACATTGTTTAATAATAATAATTTACTCTCATAAAACTTTCTTAAGGTAACTTCAGACTGGTGCCTGAAGTAGGTTTAAACAATAATAATTTTAAGAGAAAACTTGAAAACGAAAGAGAAACCTGTTAAAAATATAATCAGAAACTAGAGCCCCTTTGTATGAGTTGTAGTGTGGTTGGGTGTGATATTAATATAATATTGTATAATAACAATATATCGATAATTATAGTATTTAATTACTAAACCCGTTTGGATAACATGCAATACTTACCTGTGTAAAACATTATTGTCACTGGTACCATTGAGGATCATTTGTTTAATATAACACTGGACTGTTGACTGTTGTTTTCTTGACTTTACCATCTCCATTATCACTCTTCGTCCGGGAATGACACTTTAGAATACTTAACACAAACCATTTGTTTTTGTCTTTACGTTTAAGTACTGAATGTTCATATAAGTTGAGTTATTTTCACTAAGAATAGTGTTAGCCAAGCATGTGTGAAAAATTTGTGTCATCTTTCAAGAATTATATGTGTTCCAGTCACACATATATTGATGACCGCCATACCTTTTAGGACCGGATAGATATAAAGGAAAATATTGGTTCATCAGGATTCAGGTTCTAGAACGCAGTGATTTCATTAAAATAAAATAATGTTTTGCAGTATACTCCCATTTTATTTATTGTTTACTTATGGAAACTATCAATAGGACAAAGAGGAAAGCGTTAATAACCCTTTATTAAGATAGGGCAAATGGGATGTAGCGAGCTCCCCGCCGCGCTCTCATACTACTCACGCTTGTCCGATAACATCCATTTCCTGGGTGGCGATCTATCACCTTTGCACCTTATGGCCTACTCTCACGTATTGTTCAGGTTTACATTTGGTCGATGTTGTATGATTCATAAAATCCTCAAATCGATTGATGCAGACGATCGGTTTAAAATAAATTTTATGGTAATGCACCCATTGCTGCATTACGAATATGGATTGTGTTAGTTCAGAGATCATTGCACAAGCGTCAAGTATCGTTGAAATGTGGGCGTACATACCGCTATCTTCAGATCTTTGATGATTGTTGTATCAGCCCGCAAACTGTGTTCTACCTATATATGTATATAGTTTTAACAAACTTTGTATTCTTCAAGACAGGGTATCTGGACAAAAAGTGTTTACAGGTATCTGATGACTCCTACTTTGCTACTTGGTAAAGATGAACGGAAATATAATGATTTACAAATATATTGGCAGGTATTGGATATTTGCTATTAAACGGAAAAGGTATTGTTTACTACCAAAAAAGTTCTCACTACCCATCTAATAATAGTACCTATCGTTTAGAGATCGATTGAATTAGAATTGTTACTATTGAATTAGTAGGTAGGTATTTTTAGTTATTTCGTGTCAGGTATTGAATTAAAAAAAAATGTTGTCTATCTCTTATAAATACCATTTGAAAGAACATTCTGACTTCTTTTTTCATTCTGAATTATCTTCAACATGCACACCTAATACCAACTACCTACCAGTTCCCAAAATAATATTTAGATTTAAGAGTATCTATTTTAAAATAAGTTTGAATACCAGGACATGAGTACACGATTCGAACTTTAATGTATTTTACTGAAGCGTTAAAGCATATTTTTCAAGAGATTTTTAATTGGTAAAGATTTGTTTGACCCAGTCCATTTTAGCCGCAGGTTTTGATAAAACTCTATATTGGAGAATAACCTGTGGCTGCAAGTTAATTAGCATATTAAGTGACAAAGACTGAAAACTTCGGGGATAATTGCACTTTCAGCATGTAATGAATGTAAGCACTGCCGTGATATGTTAATGAAAAGCTGCACAAAGATGAAGTATTTTCAATCATAAGCATTAGATGTAGGTCATTCAAGATCGTTGCTCAATCAACTCACAAAACATTCAGGAAAATTATATTTTACACAGATGATAAGTTGCTTAAAATGAACTTTCACAAGAATTAGAGCTAGCGATCTAAAATAATGTCTTGTTTTATTTCAAGACCATTAAGTATAAGTTAAACCGTCAGTAATTCTTGTTTTTTAAATCATGACAGGAAAAATTGTATTTATTAGTCATTGACTGCCTCGGTGGCGTAGTGGTAGCGAATGCGACTGCTAATCTTGAGGTCTCGGGTTCCCGGGTCGGACCAAATGTTTGTATGATCTGCAAATATTTGTTTCGGAGTTTGGGTGTTTTCTATGTATAATATGTATGTATTTACAAAAAAAAAAAGTATATAAGTATTTATATCAGTTGTCTAGTACCCATAATACAAGCTCTGCTTAGCTTGGGACTAGATGGCGTTGTGTGTTAGATGTCCGGAATATTTATTTATTTATTACTCATATCTTTCAGTAGCCGCTTTTATATATATTTGCTTAATAACAAACATTGAAATAATGTCTTACACACTTCTCTAAAAATCTTAACTAAGTTATGTGTTCCTTCGCAACCGATTTACAAAATATTATAATGTCCATATAGAAAATAGTGTACATCGGGTATCGATTTCGACTTGCAACATTAAAAAAGTAAAGTTACGAGAACGCTTAGGATTATTCTCACGAACTATATTTTACACCTCGCGTGAAGTTTGCATACTTTCTTTTCAAAAACTCTTAGAACGGTAAAATAAATATTCTAGTGTTACAAATCACTTAGTATAACTTGATATATGTATAAAGAAAGTTAACAAACATTTACCCACGGTTGCTTTGCTTCCAAAGCACAAATCATAAATAAAATAGTAACTGATAAAATTAGCCGCAAGGAGATAGTACCGATCAATAAAAATAACACTAATAACTTCATATCTCCCACCATAAAATAAAATCTAGTAGGCTTGATTGTATGTATGTATGTGAGTGACTGCTGTAATGTCTATAGCGAGATAGCACAGCGGTTGCCCATATACTATCAAATTAGATGTATGATATTACAATTACTAACATAGACGTAAGTATTACGAACACTAATGAGAACGGTCTGAAATATATATATACCTATGTATAACAGGGCTATTTCCAGCAGTCGACTGTTAAAGGCTCTGATGATGACGATTAAATAACAGGAGAACTATTAATTACATCTTTCCACTCTTTTCCTGACTTTCTTGAGTTACGAGTACGTAATAGTTTAATAAACAATTAAACTTGAAAATATTTATTTACAAAACAAGTTGTTTTAAATTAATGAGAAACTAGGATGATTATTACTTACTACTTTTTATATAAAAAGAGATGAGTGTGTACTATGGTTAAATATACTGACATCTTACAAGAAGCATGTACGTAAATCAAGGGCCCGCTTTTTCGTCCCACACTTGTTGAAATATACACCTATAACAATGAATAAAAACAATAAATGTCTAAGAAAATTTCATAATCCTAACTCAGTGAATGCCTATTTGTCTCTTTAATTTTTTTGGAAAAATTAAAGTAATAAAAATACTTGCAGTCTGTACAAAACCCATTTAAATTCACTACAGTTGTGGAAACTAGTCCCCCATACATATCAAACGAAATTCGAAAGTTTTGTGTGCACTCTTATTAAAAATTGATGCCTTGTGCTGTTATTCATGGGAATCAGATTTCATCTTGTAAGACGAGTAAAACTGTCGACGAACAGCTTCGAAGATTTATTATTTATTGTTGCTTTATAGAGATTATCGGATTGTTAGCGCACTAACGCCGACGGGCGTCGCATGCGCCTAACCATCCAAGCTTTCATGTATCTGAGATTTGTGCATCGATATCAAACAGCAATGAATCAATCTTCCGTTTGTGACTTTTTATCTTAGCTAGCACGCCCACACTTTTGTCAACAAAGTTTGAATCACTGCACTAAAACTAAATAGCTGCAAGCGCGCTAAAGTTACTTTACTGCATTACCATATTTTAACACCGTCCAGACTTTTTGCAATACCTAACAACTTAATTAGGGAATACGTGAAAGTATGTGGATGTGTTGTAACTGGTATTTAAATTGCCAGTGGTCAAGCCAATGTATGACAGTCGCATTTTATTGCGACACTAATGAACCGTATTCATTGTCTCTCAACATAACTTAACTGTTCATTTATTCAAATAAATTTTATACTCCATCTAATAGCGATGTGTTAAAATGTTAGATTTTTCGTCGTTATAATATTTAAGCAACAACAAACACCCACTGTGTAGTTCATGCGATAATGATCTTGGCATCAGCGTAGGTCGTGTTTATTGGCTTATTGTACGAGCCGGTTTTCTCCCAATTACTAAAACTTAAATATCAAAAAGTTCAGTTAACTTTAAAATCCAAAAGCGAGAATTTTTAACCGACTTCAAAAAAACTAGTAACTGTTCATAATTCGACTGTAATTTTTTTTATGTTTGTTACCTCATAACTTTCGACTGGGTGAATCTATTTTGATGATTCTTTTTTTATTTTAAAGCTGGTAAAGGTGTCCCATTTCAATTTGATCCAGTTCTTGAAGTGCTATTTTGTTGTTATAATTTGTGATAATGTGTAGATTATATAGAATTTAGTACCAGCATAATTCATCTACATATTTCGTGTTTGTCAGTTCACAGTAACGACAACAACAAACGTAATCATCACAAAAATAAAGATAAAAAATGTTAGGCTAAAAGGTCTAAAGGCTGTCGATATGCCACATGACAGTATTGTGTAGGCACTTTACTCAGAACTATTGTGTCCAACTTGTTTCGAAATATCTGCGAAGACTGTATGTACAAATGTAATGAAATCTTTGCACCTACACTACTGCACTACGTTCACTCTTGTTGTGAACAATAAACGGTCTTGATGTATTTGCTACACAGGGTTGAAGGCCTGACGTACAGCACTTTGATATAAACGTCGATATAACATTTAACACGTTATTTCTGGTTCCGGATGTCTGAATAACTTAACTGTTACTTTTTAGTAGATAGTCAAAAACAATATTTTATTTCTCTTGTCTATTAATGATATTTTCCTTTTCATCATATTGTTTTTATTAAGTTCATCGTCATTATCGTCAAGTTCTCAAGAATCGAATTTTATCGTCTAATAAATTCTCACGCATGTCTAAATTACTATTACAGTATTAAATAGCATCAGTTATCACAAAGTCGATATAGCACCCATTATAGGTTAAAGAATTAAATAAGTATCCTAAGTTTATTACAATGCTACTAAAAGCTAAAAAATGAGGAAGAGAGGTGAGATGACTGGAAACTGGAACCTACCAAATTATTTTTGGGGTTCCATACCGCAAAAAGATAAAAAAAGGAATCCATAAAGGTTCACTTTGTTGTCCATCTGTCTGTTTGTCAAGACCTTTTTTCTCAGGAACGCGTGGAGGTCAATCAAGCTGAAATTTTTATTATTGAATTGTTAACTTGAATCAAATGATAGTTTGATCAAATTTTAGTATTGAATACTCAGGTCTACTGTCCCTTGGATCTGTAAAAAAAAAATATCATTCAACAACAACAAGTCATTTTTTTTATTATCCCTAGTAGTTAACTGCCTCGGTGGCGTAGTGGTAGCGTATGCGACTGCTAAGCTTGAGGTCTCGGGTTCGATTCCCGGGTCGGACCAAATGTTTGTATGATCTGCAAATATTTGTTTCGGAGTTTGGGTGTTTTCTATGTATAATATGTTTGTATTTACAAAAAAAGGAGTAAATAAGTATTTATATCAGTTGTCTAGTACCCATAACACAAGCTCTGCTTAGCTTAGGACTAGATGGCGTTGTGTGTTAGATGTCCGGAATATTTATTTATTTGTTTATATTTAACTTGAAGCATATGAAATAATAACGGCGAAGAAGTAATTATTTCATAGGCTTCGGGTCCCATTTGTCTAGATAATAATAATAATATTACCCTTCCCTAAATGACTATCATAAATCAGGGTTCAGTTCACAATTATTGACGCTTTTAAAGTTACTAATTAGCTTCATAACTTGTTCTTCTATAACATTTTCGATATATAGTTAATTCTCTCTGTAAAATGAATTTATACGGCACTATCATTTGATTCAAGTTAACTTTATGGCGGACTTCATTTATTACAGTAATGGAGTTTCATTTCTAATTATTTTCTGTACTACTAGCTCCTAGTGACTGAGGTACAAGATCACTTCAATCAGGAATGAAATATCGTCTGTATGTTAGAGGAAAAATTGCTGTATGTCCAACACAGTACTGACAAATTAAATTTTTGTTCCAAATACAATTTATATCCTTGTCGTGCTTGTTGTATGCTGTCATAGGAATTCACATTACAGCCTATACGAGAGTTGCGTGGCATTCCATAGTCCACTTGAGAAGATAGGTCTGATTTTTAAGCACATGTAATGCACTTGTGCATGTATTTTTACTATTTTTAGATTGCAATGTACGAGACTATACAACTCTTTGTTATTTTGTATTTCAAGCCCCGTTAGTGGTAGAGTTTTTTGTTAAATAAACTTTTCAAAAGCTAATAACATTATTATGTTTCTTAATCCATTTGATAAACTATTGAATGTCTTTCAAATGTTATTGCAAAATAGTTATGTTTGTCAAACCCTGAGTAAGTAGTGTAAACAGATCATTATCATATACCAGTTCTAGTGGCTTAGTGTTATTAATATGTTACGTGTTATACTTAAAACAAAAAATGATTTTTTATAACTGAATCAGATTGCCGTAATAAGGGTCCCATTTCGAGCATGACTTGATTGTTTTTTTCCCTATACGATCGAGGCTTTAATATAAAACACCACTTTCATATGAATCAAAAACATAAATCAAGGTCTATTTTACGAGAAGATGACATATGAATTTATATGAGGGTAAAATGTGGGTGCGACACGCGCACGTCAAGGGAACCTAATATTGGGCACACCACGAGGGTGCAAAAGTCAAACGATTAATGTGTGTTATATGTCTCGTTGAAGACATGCGACCGTTATGTGTGTCGCTCCTTAAATTCGGATTTACTTTGCCATTGATTGGGGTCCGAGATTAAATTCTATTGTGCTGAATCACTTTCATGTCATTCGATACTATTTATTGTTGATATATGATGCCTTCCATTTGTTTGAGGGGTTTAGTGGGTGAGATTAAGAGTTTATTCCTTTTTTATAGGCTGAGCTTGTGGATATGAGGGCGGAACTGGTGCAAGCACGAGCTTCGTCGGTTGGTAAGTTTTTACTTCACAATAATTAAATAAAATAAATAATAAATAAATACTCCGGACATCTAACACACAACGCCATGTAGTCCCAAGCTAAGCAGAGCTTGTGTTATGGGTACTAGACAACTGATATAAATACTTATATACTTTTTTTTTTTAAATACATACATATTATACATAGAAAACACCCAAACTCCGAAACAAATATTTGCAGATCATACAAACATTTGGTCCGACCCGGGAATCGAACCCGAGACCTCAGGCTTAGCAGTCGCACACGCTACCACTACGCCACCGAGGCAGTCAATTATAAATATCTTAATACTCATTCATCGTAATGCATGATTAAACCAAATGATTTAGAATGTTGAATAAGATAAGTAATTCAGTTATTTGTATGAAGGTACTCTTTGGTTGTTTTGATTAGACAAAATTAAAAAGGTTTAAGCTTATTCTTACACTTCAATCAGCTTAATTCTTAACCTTTGTAAACCATGACTAAGAATTAAAAAGAATTACACATACTGAGAGACTTTCAAACTTGATGTGATGCCTTCCAATAAGCAACTTGTTTACAATTGATCTATGCAATTCTTACGAGTACGCTTACTTCCTCATGCCGCACAATTAACGACCTTACATCTACAGAAGTTATATTTGGAAATTAAGTCACCCGCCGACGGAGACCAGACGAGTACATCAGGTCTTTCCAAGTCTAATTCAACAGATATTTTCATATTCAGTGAAGCAATAAAGACGTTTTGCAAAGAGTGAATTTTATGATTGGGACCCAATTTAACATTTTATGTCAGATTTGAGTGTCTACGAGTACTATAATCTGTTTCCAATTTTATAATTGACATATATATGGCTCGTGTATTTATTGTATCATAGAACATGTATCGCACGAATTTTTTAATTTAGTTGACACAATTCTGATGCAATGCAATGATTTACATTTACATTGCAGCAAATTTGATTTGAAAATTTTACAATTTTATTTGCGTTTGAATCAACGAGCAGGGTGTCAGTATATCACTGGTTACAGACATTGTCAGATTCGCTTACGCATTTCATAAAACAATTGTGCAAAATATTTTTGTTACTGATACAGTTTCTTCAATTGGAACTAACATTCCTAGTTATGAATGTAAAATGTAAAACATTCAAACATATAATTTCAGATATCTTACAATTAAATTAGTTGTTGTTTAGAAACTCACTAAAATTATTCCTAATCAATGGGAGTCCTTGGGTGAATTAATGGAAACCACACACTAAATGCTTATCCAAACTAAAACTAATGCATCTAGGTAATACTGCATTGATTTGTTTAAATGATAACGCACACAATTATTATTTCGTTATGTATCAATCGCTTCAGTGTAATTTGCTTGCTAAATGTAACTTTTTACTATTTCTTGTGCAAATATACTCTTGGATTGTCGCGTTCATTGCGTTGTTGCAAATTGTTTTAAATTCAGTTAATAATTAATTTCAAAGCTTTGGTCATATATTTTTTGAATTTCTTGCGATATCGACAGTTTACTGACAGATAATTGCAAAAATATTTAATTGACATACAGGCGGGTGTCAAGAAAGCGGTGACGCGGCAGGCAACGTGCCGGACGCGGCACGAGCTCGCTCTGAGGCGGCTCAACTTGCTAGAGAAAATGCTACGCTCAGGGAAACTGTTCTTGCACTACACTCTGAACTGTTTGGAGCCAGGTGAGAATCGGAATTTAAAGCTTGGTAATGTTAAGTTATATTTTTAGATAACTAAGCTTAAAATATTATTTGAATTACGTCAATATATTTCAATATTCTTAAATACTAACATGTTAGCTTATATTGTTTTATAGTTCACTGAAACTCAATTTCCTATGTCGTTTGCTCTATCACTGATAAAAGTTTTGTAAAATTTAATAATGCTCGTAGGCTGGACAAACATTTGGTCTTATATAATTCAATTAATTCTTATTTAATATACTCTAATAATATGAATTGAATTATTTACAGGTTGGCGACCAAGTACTTGGATAAAGAGCTAGCGGGCAGGATACAACAATTGCAACTCCTCGGTCGAGATATGCGTGCCGAACTGCGAGATTCACTTTGGGCGCAGGTACAGTTATTTGTTCAAAATAATACGCCTTAACGTGATCACCTAATCTTTTCTGTAATAAAATGATTTTCGTTTTCATAGGTGGAAGCAGAAATCCTGGTACAACGTCACAAGACGCTGGTGCGGGTGTGTCGCGGGGCGAGCGCGGGAGGAGCGCGCGGCGCGGCGCGCCCCCCGCCCGCGCCCCAACCCGCGCGCGCCCTCGCCCGCACCGTGCGCGTGCGCCGCTCCCCGCATCTGGGACTCGGCATCTCCGTCACTGTACGTAACACTCTTTCAATCATATTTATATTGTTTACTCTTTAAGAAAGACTGCTCTTATACTAGACTGTTTTCTTTAAGTTGTATTCATCACTGAAATAAATACATCCTTCAGTAATAGACTCCTTAGACCGCGTTCCCGAAGTAGGCGGGAGTGAAGCGGTGCGGCGGCGCGGCATCCCAAACCCGGTCTCGAAACCAGCGGCCAGATACCGCGGCGCTAGAGCGGCGAAGTGTTGTGTTATAGGAGTAAAAAAATATAGCTTGATGCGGATGAGAGATAGCTAAATTTACTAGTAAAATCGCTCGATGTTTGGGTTGTAATCGTTCGATGATATTTTGTTTAATTAAATCTTAATAACATTTCGAATTCTTGAACTGATGTTTAAAGTCATTCGTCGAACTTGCTTCCAGCTGTCAACGGTATCAAAGCTACGTTTACGGGGGCATTTTGAAACCTAGGTCATTATAAAATGATTGCTTTTATTGATTTTAAATTTAACCGAGAAGAAATTAGTAATGCAATCTGCTGTGACAGCGATTATTGAGCGTCTGTCATAACTTATAAGTCACAGATCATCGGAATTTTCTTTAATACTAATACTAAGACCTTTGACCTTAGACAATTTATTAGTCGTAGCTGTCGAACGATATGCACAGTAATTTATCACACAGGTTTTATGTACGATGGTAGTACCGCCCCTGTCGAGTCGGCCCAACTGTGCTGAAATCAGCGTGACTACTTTAGGAGAAACGCGTTAAAATAATATATTGACTACAGTTATCGATTGAGTCTCATAAGAACACAGGTACACGGGTTAAACTTGAAGATACGTTCCATTGTAGGAGTTAAGTTTTCCACTGAGGATTAAAAATATTCCAAAGTCATATTTTGTAACGACACGAATTTGTAAAATGTATTTTTTTCTTGTGTAGGGTGGACGTGAGCATGGTGTTCCTATTCTGATCTCAGAGCTAGAGGCGGGCGGGCCCGCCGCACTCACTGGAGAACTTTACGTCGGCGATGCTATACTCGCCATCAACGACGTTGATCTCACACAGGTAAACTACGTCATGTTACATACTTGTTGACTAGTCTCAACATAATGTTACTGTAACTTATACTATGTATTTTAACAACATGTGAAGATTAATAGGTTTCCTTTTGGAAATTATCGATTTATATACAAACGGAATATTCAAGTTAAAGTCGTACTAAACTCACTAAAACACAAAACAGTGATTGATGAGATGATTCAATTGCAATGAAGTTCTTATTATTCAACCAGTTTTGCCTGAATGGCAGTATTTCCACGGAGCAACTGGCATCGGACCTCCGCAACTCTGAGGGTGAACTGAATTAGTAGATTGTACTAGTTATTAGTATATTTGTATCATCAATAACGATCGCTATAGAAGTTCATGACAACCGAGATCGATTGCTTAACGTGCTCTACGAGGGACGGGCGAGGAACACCGAAATCTTCCATACTCTGGTTCCATACTGATATCCAAAAAAATCTTGTAAGAAAAACCCAATAACAATCCAACCTGATAATCGGACCCGTGACCCATGTATTGCAGTCGCTTACACCAACCACTAGACCAACTATGCAGCCAATTACAAAAAGTGATCCCATCAATTGCAACGTTGCAGATATTATATATTTATATACCTGCGGCACATCTATCTGTACCCTTGTTTTTGGGTTGACAAGACGTACATAGAAAAACTCACTACATAAGGACAAACAGAAGGTTCTACATCAAAGTCTTAAGACGATCGAACTCTGCGATGTTAAGCGAACTTGTTAATCGTTGACCTAAAACATTGTAGCCATGTAATGACATATAAAAATACCTGGAACATAAAATGTTTATACAGGCAATCATTCTAGCTTGTCGTGGCATCATCGAATGCCATAAAATTATAATAACGACATATTTATTACATAAGTGTGTTCATAGGGTCATAGCTCATAAGATTATATCATTTTAAATTTATGATGTTTTGCTTCTAAAGATGTAAGAATAATCGATACAAACAGATCCACCGGAGACGAGGGGTCTTCTATTCTAAAAAAATTATAAATAACGAGTTACAAAACTTAAGGTGTGACAAATTATACTTGTTGGTTCGATATCGATTTAACCTTTATTTTACATTTTCTGATTTTTATTAAATTTATTCTAATGTCCAATCGCTTTTTGCTTGAATTGTGTCGTAAAATATTATTATTATATGTCGTAATATAATATTTTATATTTTAAATATATCATGTGATTGTTATTGCAATTGTAGCGCCAAGCATTCGTCCGAAATGATAATTTCTTGGAATCTGGATCACGGGACTAGGTTTGATAAATATGTCTCTATTTTCTTAACGTGAATAAACTATAGGTAGTGTTGCTCACTAAGACTGTCTGAATAAACACCTTTCACATTTTTTATAAAACAAAATAAAAATAAGTATATAATTTGTAAAAAGCAAGTAAATTTCACATTGAACTTTTTTACAATTATAGAAACTATCATATCAATATAATTATTATTTTGATAGGCATACGTCTAGGACAGTCAAATAACTCGACTATAGTGGTTCCAATCGTTTATTTAACTTTTGACAGCTCTAATACTTAATCAAATAGTGATACCCTGACCCGTTACCGATTCGATTTCTTTTATCGATCGATTTTATGCATGAAGAAGTTTTAATCGATTTAACACACTCATTATTTTATAGATATGTAATTTCGTACTTTTATCGATTATTAAACAGCAACACAGGACGCGGAGACAGCCCGCGGCGCCATTTTGTTGTCAGTGTTAATCCACATTTTCATACGTCGAGTTGAGTATTTATATTCCTCCGTATTGATTTATTTGTGAATTCTCACGTTTGGTTGAGATGAGCGTATCGTTTCTCCCTTCGTTACTGTCAAAATGCCAAAAAATAAAGTACTCAAAAGACAAACAAGAGAGTTTGTCTTGCGATATAATCGATAATCGATTTATTTCAAAACTGTTTTTATAGTCTGTGGTAATTAATTACGAATGACACATCTCTAAGTGGGCGGAGCCCGTCCATGAAGTACAGTATTCCCTGTTGTACATTATGTCAAAAATTATTACAAAACTTTATGTGCGTGATCTGTCAAAAGTTAAATAAACGATTGGAACGACTATAGTTATTAAGTTATTGATAGACAAAAGCTATTAATTTTGGTAGCTGCTAAATATAGATGATAAATTTCATGCATCTTATAAATATGCTATAATTCTAATATGTTATCATTAACGTGTTGTTAATAACATGAGCAAAATGTGAACAAAGTGGAATAAATTGACAAGAATTGCACTATATAACAATCATTACGTATGTTTCATAACCGGACACGTAACCATCTATTACAACCGGTTTACCTGAATATCAGTTTTTCCACTGAGCGACTGGCATCGGACCTCCGCAACCCTCATGGTGAACTGAATTCAAAGATTGAACTAGTTTTTAGTATATTTAAGGGCACTGACTGCCATAGATGTAAATGTAGGCTTAACGTGCTCTCCAGCAATTACAAAAAACGTAAAATATTTCGTATTTAATGGTCGTAATGATTTCAGGCTTGTCACAAAGAAGCGGTACAGGCATTGCAGAGTGTGAAGGGAGACTGCGCGCTCTGCGTACAGTTCATAGCGACTGACGACGAGGACAGACTGTCAGAAGATAATTACAGGTCGAACTCAATTGTACATTTAGATTAATTAAATATTATTTAGCTATTATAAGATATTTGTCTGAGTAGAGTCTGAGGTGTCGCAATAACCGACTAAGTACGCAGGACAACAACAGCACTAGGAAGAGTGAGAAAACTTGAAACAAACGCTATAGGGCCCTCTACAGCGAGGAGTCCACACGCATAGTTCGTAATGCGGCAAACAGCACGCACCGTTCCATACCTCTTTCTAAAATTCTTGACAAAATTATTTACCGAACAATTCGGACTGTTTAACTAAGTATTTGAGATTCGTCGCAGTTGAATTTTTTGTATCGTACGAGTAATTGCTACGTCAGTTTGATCCGCGCAGTCCATGGTCCGTACCGCATGTATGGGCCGCTCGGGCCGAAGCGACGGGTTAGTCTGACCAGTGTCGCATAGTCGATCAATACTTCCATTCTAAGAAGGTGCCTAAAGTATACTGTCATAGTCCCGAATGACTATGGCTTGTTTGAATCTATGACATAAAATTAATGTATTGTCACAATGTTGCCTATATGTAGACTGCCTCGGTGGCGCAGTGGCAGTGAATGCGACTGCTGTGCTTGAGGTCTCGGGTTCAAATCCTGGGTCGGACCAAGTGTTTGTGTAATCTACAAATATTTGTTTCAGAGTTTGGGTGTTTTCTATGTATAATATGTATGTATTTACAAAAAAAAAGTATATATATATTTATATCAGTTGTCTAGTACCCATAACACAAGCTCTGCTTAGCTTGGGACTAGATGGCGTTGTGTGTTAGATGTCAGAAAATATTTATTTATATTTTTTAAGAAAGTATATGTTTACAGATTCCCATTATATCCTGAGGATGGGGAAGTGTTCGGCGGTGAACAAGATGGGTCGGGAGCTACACCGACTGCACCACGCACTCCGGAATATAATAGGTCAGGTAAACGTTTCATCTTAGAAAACAGGATTAGAGAACCGGATTGATACCACGGCCTCACAGAAAACCGGTGTGAAATAGCGCTTGCGCTGTGTTTCACCGAGTAAGTGAAGATACCGGAGGCCCATACCCCATCCCCTTCCCCCCATTCCCCAAAGGCCGGCAACGCACTTGTGACGCCTCTGGTGTTGCGGGTGTCCATGGGCGGCGGTAATCGCTTACCATCAGGCGATACGTCTGCTCGTTTGTCCCCAATTCAATAAAATAAAAAATTAAACCTAAACATGCTAGTACAGAAAAATATTTGCGTGTGTGTATAATCAAATCATCATCAATATGTCTATGGCTCATATATCTATTATGATGTGCAATTCAGAGAGAGCAGCCCTAATATAACTACAGTTTATTCACGTAAAAGTTGTATTTTTAATTATCTATTGATGATGTTCGCGTTTGGGTTACCTTGTGTATAATAAGTGTAATTAGTTTACATTATAAAATTACAGTATTTAAACTTAATTCATAAAAAAAATATCATATAAGCATGTACATGCAGGAATTCGACATAAGTTTGATGCAAACAAAATGTGCAATTGCCAACATTTATAGTTAACGTATTCATAACGATAAAAAAGTGTATTTTTTAAACGGTTATTTGCTGAGTCTTAGCTACTTATCAGTATAAAGATAGGTTAAATAATGCTTAAATAAATAAAGATACGTTACATACTACTTCGTAGTCACAGATGGACCAACTACCACACAAGATTCCTACCAAATACAAAATACTTTCCAATGCAAAAAAATAGTTTAAAAAATATACACCGACTACGTAAAAACTATTGATAAAAATTTATAAAGCCTATGTTACCCGGGCCATTATTACGAATCAGTTCAGTAGTTTAGGATATACAAACATAAATAGACTAAAAAAAGGGTTACCAAGTTGTACGATAAATAACGTCAGGGTTGTAGAGAGCCTCTGAAATTCTCTGATTAATCTTTCGGATGCGCGAACGGGTACTTCCGGTTCCATGCACCGTGCGGCGAAATTGCAAAATTTTGCAGCACGGTGCATGGTGTACGAAAATGATCAAATAAATAAATAATAAATATTTCGGACATCTATTTAACACACAACGCCATCTAGTCCCAAGCTAAGCAGTGCTTGTGTTATGGGTACTAGACAACTGATATAAATACTTATATATACTTTTTTTTTTTGTAAATACATACATACTATACATAGAAAACACCCAAACTCCGAAACAAATATTTGTAGATTCCACAAACATTTGGTCCGACCCAGGATTTGAACCCGAGACCTCAAGCTTAGCAGTCGCATACGCGTACCACTACGCCACCGAGGCAGTCAAATGTCACATTTCAAAAACAATGCTCGGTGGTTATAAAAGTGATTATTTTTCAAAAGATGGATAACAAGCGTACATGGTTATGCCATATTTTATTACTAAACTAATTTTATCGCTTTATTATTTACTCACAATTGAGCTAAGTATTAATTTACGCACCTATTGTGTTAATAAACATGATTTTAATATTTTATGTGGTTTATTATTCATTTTACTTATTATCCTCATAAAGTTCGATAACTAAGCTATCTACTGATATAAAAAACACTATAACTGCAGTAAAAATTCATTGAGAAACATATTTGTAAAAATCACATTTCGCTGTCGAGATATTCGCCATTTTGTCACTTTACAATCAAACTATTATTTGCGCCGAACACCAAATAACGTAGTATTTATATGAAGAAATAGTGTTTTTTAGTTAAATTTTTTTATTTTTTTAGTTAACAAGTGCAAAAGACAGGAACAATACATAAAAAAAACAACCTATTTATCAAGTTATTTAATAAAAGGACTCGTTTGCTAGACCAGTTTTCATTTATTATTTTTAAGTTCTGAGAATTCTCTAAACTCTATGAAAATGACTGAATGCTAAAGAGAACAAACTGATCGTTCCATTATGACACACAAAGTCTATGGTCAATACAAAATAATTTAGTAAAACATAAACAAAGATCAGTTTACGTCTTGTTCATTGTCCGTCACTACTGTGTATGTGTGGGTGTTAATAGTTCCGGGACTTCCCGCTAGGCTGCGTGCAAACACGAATCAACGGCGATATACAATTTTAAGTGGCGTGCTATTGGAGAGGCCTATGTCCAGCAGTGGACTACGATACGCTGATAATGATGTAGAACAGTAATGGCGTGGGAGCCCTGTGTATGTGTGCGTCTAATTTCGCTCGTCAGGCAAAAAATGAGTGTTTATTTAAATATTTAGCTTTTCTAGCACATTTTTGTTGCTATTCTATATTCTATATAAGATTCTCATCGCAATTATATCATTTTATCAATAAAAACATAAGAATAAATGCGTAAAAACCTTCAAATGAGTAAGCCCTTTTCAATAGGTAATAGACTCGGTAACTTTTTGAGTAACACTATTCAAAATTACGCATGATTTATGCCTCAATTCGTATTGATAGTGGTTCCTAAAATAAGTATAATAAGTAAAATATAACAACAAACTACCTTCAAAACCACCTTATCGGCAAAAAATCAATTTTAAGAGGCACTTGAAAGATCGCGTTGCGTCATCGTCAACTTTGAAATTGGAACTCGTTTTTTTAATGGCTCTTGAAGCGCACTTGACAAACGAATGTTTTAAAATGTTGTTCGTATAAAGCAAATGCATAACAAACCTTTCTAGACTTTATTATAATAACTTTAATACCCAAAATTAATTAAAATGCAAGTTAACTGCGGAAAACATGGATCCGTGTGTGCCGCACCGACAGCACAAACATGGATCCGTGTTGCCGCACCCGAGAGGTTAATCTTTCGAATGCGGGAACGGGTACTTCCGGTTCCATGCACCGTGCGGCGAAAGTGCAAAATTTTGCAACACGGTGCATGGTGTACGAAAATGATCAAATATTTTCAAAAACAATACTCGGTGGTTATAAAAGTGACTATTTTTCTATAGATGGATAACAAGCGTACATGGTTATGCCATATTTTATTACTAAACTAATGTCATCGCTTTATTATTTACTCACAATTGAGCCAAGTGTCAATTTACGCACCTATTGTGTTAATAAACATTATTTTAATATTTTATGTGTTTTATTATTCATTTTACTTACTATCCTCATAAAGTTCGATAACTAAGCTATCTACTGATATAAAAAACACTATAACTGCAGTAAAAATTCATTGAGAAACATATTTGTAAAAATCACATTTCGCTGTCGAGATATTCGCCATTTTGTCACTTCACAATCAAACTATTATTTGCGCCGAACACCAAATTACGTAGTATTTATATGAAGAAATAGTGTTTTTTAGTTAAATAATTTATTTTTTTAGTTAACTAGTGCAAAAGACAGGAACAATACATAAAAAAAACAACCTATTTATCAAGTTATTTAAAAAAAGAACTCGTTTGCTAGACCAGTTTTCATTTATTATTTTTAAGTTCTGAGAATTCTCTAAACTCTATGAAAATGACTGAATGCTAAAGAGAACAAACTGATCGTTCCATTATGTGACACACAAAGTCTATGGTCAATACAAAATAATTTAGTAAAACATAAACAAAGATCAGTTTACGTCTTGTTCATTGTCCGTCACTACTGTGTATGTGTGGGTGTTAATAGTTCCGGGACTTCCCGCTAGGCTGCGTGCAAAAACGAATCAACGGCGATTTACAATTTTAAGTGGCGTGCTATTGGAGAGGCCCATGTCCAGCAGTGGACTGCGATAGGCTGATGATGATGTAGAACAGTAATGGCAGGGGAGCCCTGTGTATGTGTGCGTCTAATTTCGCTCGTCAGGCAAAAAATGAGTGTTTATTTAAATATTTAGCTTTTCTAACACATTTTTGTTGCTATTTTATATTCTATATAAGATTCTCATCGCAATTATATCATTTTATCAATAAAAACATAAGAATAAATGCGTAAAAACCTTCAAATGAGTAAGCCCTTTTCAATAGGTAATAGACTCGGTAACTTTTTGAGTAACACTATTCAAAATTACGCATGATTTATGCCTCAATTCGTATTGATAGTGGTTCCTAAAATAAGTATAATAAGTAAAATATAATAACAAACTACCTTCAAAACCACCTTATCGGCAAAAAATCAGTTTTAAGAGGCACTTGACAGATCGCGTTGCGTCATCGTCAACTTTGAAATTGGAACTCGTTTTTTTTACGGCTCTTGAAGCGCACTTGACAAACGAATGTTTTAAAATGTTATTCGTATAAAGCAAATGCATAACAAACCTTTCTAGACTTCATTATAATAACTTTAATACCCAAAATTAATTAAAATGCAAGTTAACTGCGGTTATCGCGGATCCGCGATGCCGCACCGACGGACAATCGCGGATCCGCAATGCCGCACCCCAGAGGTTAAAACTTGTTTACAAGGGACGGATTGACTTAACAGCCATGGCCTATAAAAGAAAGGACTGCCGCTAAAGAAATTTAGAAACAACATAGGAATTATCAAGACAGTAGTAAGTAATAAAAAAAAGTCACAAAGTCACGTGATTAAGCAATGTGTGATTGGTGTATTGGTGCATTTTAACACATCCTTGAACTTGAACTCGCGGGCTGGGTCGCCGCAACTCGACGACTTGAATGCGCCTATTTTGCGTGGTGGGTCCGCATTATTCATGCAAACCCAGTTCCTCCAAGAAGCCTAGCAGACCCTTTACGTTGCCGACGACTTCTGTGCGTGTGTGTGTCCTCTGCGATCCGGGGTGTCTTGCTCGGTATTCTGCCACCCCAGGACATGTCATGATGACATGGGCGGCTGTTTTTTCCTCCTTCATGCATGCCCTGCCCTCAAGGCTGTCTGTTACACTTACAGTGAAAAGATGTTTGTTTAGTAGTGCCTGACCAGTTATTGCTCTAGTTAAGAGTCGAAGCAGCGGCCTCTTGAGTTGCATCAGCATCCGTGACAATCCGAGGTTCAACCTCGGATCCTTGGTCTGCCTGCAGTTGCCAAGGGCAGTATTGGTTCTGAGCCAACTGCCCTTGTCTCTGATTCACCTCTTGCCAGTGCATTGGCTGCGTCTTTCCCGCTTGAGTTGCTATGCCCCTTAATCCATTGGAGAGTTATACAGTTTCTGGTACATACCTCTGTCAGGGCCCTGTGTATTAATTAGCCCTGAGATTATCGCATGACTCTGTAGGGCTTGTAAGAGTGATCGGCTGTTGGAAAGTATGCGGATGGGTATTCCGTTATCTTCCTGGAGATGATTACATGTGCTGCTATTATTATACCCATGCACTACTGTACACTACAATACTGTGTTGCGGGCTCCTAATGGTATCGAGATGTATATGTTTAGGTCCTCAGAGAATACTCCCGAGCCAGTGCCTGACCTTGATTTGGATCCGTCCATAAATATTCTTAACTCACTTGGGTTAAGTCCTTCTTGGGGGTCCTCGTACAGTTGTATCTTGTACTTCTTGTCGAAGACGAATTGCCTGGGTATCGTGTTGTTTCTTTAGCCGCGGCTAGAGTCTCCTGCCTTATAAAGAGGTGGAGTGGTAAGTAAACCTATGTTGGCTTCCAGAGCCTCAATCGGTGTAATCCTCATACAGCCCGAGGCCGGCAGACAGGCCAATCTCTGGAGTCGTTGTCGTTTAGCTTCGACTGTGGATAGCTTCGTCCGTGGCCACCATACTATCGCGTCGTAGCTTACCATTGGTCGAATTACTGCCTCGTAGAGCCATAGTGATCTTGGGTAAACCCCAAGATCACTCTGGCTCCCCAAGTTTTACCTACCATTCTACAGCACTGCCAGAATACGACTGTTGCTTTTTCAATCTTGTTGTTGAGGTGGGCACTCCAATTCAGTCTTTGATCGAATTTTACTTACTACAACTATCCTTAGACACTTTACCTCAGACGAGAGCTGGAGCTCTGTGTTAAACAGCCTGGGAAGTCGGTAATTTCCCAGATTCCGTTTGTTGGTGAACATTACCATTTCAGTCTTCCTTGGATGAACTGAAACCAGCGTTCCACTATTGCCAGTGCTGAGCGTGTGACATCGCATACTATACCTGAGTGCATACCGCTTGATAATATCACTACGTCATTAGCGTAGCCGATGGTATAATGGTGATTGTTGTTCAGAGTTGTGATAAGGTTGTTCATCACTAGGTTGCATAGAATTGTTGAAAGAACGCCTCCTTGGCGTGACGGCGGCGCGATCAATGTGACCATATCTAAGCGAATGGACTATTCACAAATTTTTAATGTAAATTAAACGACCTACGATTCACCCCCATCAAACATCAAATTTTAATAGTTTTTTGCAGCGGTAGTAACTAAAAACTCATCATACACAAACAACTTAATCAAATTTAGAATTTCTAGAAATAATTTAGGTACTACATATTTTTTTCGTACACAACTAATATCAGATTGGCTTATGTAGTTTTCACGAATTCAAAGCGTCTGAAACAATAAAATCGACTCTTTGTTAAAACAAATTATACTAACCGTTCAAAAATAGTTTTTGATAGTAAAAGCTTGTAGCGCCTGTCACTAAATGTCAGAAATAGGTTTATTTTTAGAGACCAGTCCATCAGTCGCTGTCTAAGTAACAGATGTACGTCAGTTTAATTTCTGAAACAAATGTCGGTCTATAAATATACAAGTTGTTTCAGTAACAATGTCATTTTCACACTCATTAAATTTTATTGCAGCGGGTATCAGCACTAATCGTCAGACACACAGTTTGTATTCGGCTTTTTAGCGTCTGTTGTCAGTCAGATACTATCTTGGCACTGGCTCCGCCACAGTTTACATTGTCTTGATGTAATCGACACATAACGCCAAGCGAGACTTATTTTTTCTCTTAAATTTAAATCACGCTACTTCTGATTAACAAATAGTTATGATATCGTTAATTCCTGTCGTACCTAAAAGAGTTCTACCTTGAACCTTATTTATTTCAAAATAAAAGGCAGTGATTGTTGTTAAATTTCGAAGCAACTCCTAAGTGTTTTAGAGGCCATATTTATTTGTCATCTTTATTAGTCTTCGCTTACTCAGTTTGGTGACAGAGTCAGTAGAGACAAGTTGTCAGTAGTAGGTCACTAAAGTAATCGTAAGGACTCTATTCATGTCATTCTATTACTGCAATGGTGTGACACCTTACGGCATTTTGCACGAACATTTATCAATAAAATCAGCTATATTAGCCGTACACATAGAGCATACCAACGACCATTTGAATGAAGTTGAAATTTCACCGTGGTCGAATTCTGTCGAGGAAGTTACAGTACCTGTTGAAACTCCCTGCATGTCGTTGTCCTACTATTGCTCTTAAATAGCATTGCATAGAGAAAATGTGAAAATGATGCATTTCTATAAACTGTAACAAAAAACTTAACAAAGTATTTATATAAAATTGAATAAACAATTTCGTCCTTGTTGCTAAATGATTATGTCTCGCCAAAAATCAATTATTTAATTTCCGTAAACCATAAAACAACATATCTGAAATTAAAAAAAGCAACTAAAACTCGGTTACAAAAATCGGTTACATACAAAGATACATATGAAGCTCTTTGTACACAGTGCCGCAATGACTGACTTAACGTATTTGCTTTAGTTTTATATTCATAAAAACAACTATCACAAAATTAACCAACAAGAGCATTTTCAAATTGTTTGCTATTTTAAGTACCTAAAACATTTACAAATGTTGCCTTCATAAATTGTTGGTAGTATCCTAGTTGTCTAAATTCATGTAAATGACTACATATTAACTCTTCCTTGCCCCGTGCCTCGGAGAGCACGTAAAGCTGGCGGTCCTGCGACTGATCTGTTCCCGGTCGTGTCGGTTAAACATCCCATCGGATTATGAGAGAGAGGAAACAGAGAGTGCACCTGTGTTTGCGCACACACTTGTGCACTATAATATCTCCTGCGTAGTTGGCTGGTCTCCGTTGAGACTGGCCGCCATGGCCGTATTCGGCTAGCAGGCCATCATCATAAATTCTTGCTTTGCACTTAATTACAAAATGACACTGATAATGCTAATTTGTACATTTTGTGTGCAGGCGCACCTCCGAGGCGGGCTCGGCCAGCGAGTGCGGGTCTGACACGTACCGCGTGAGCGCCCCGCCGCCCGCCACTTACCCAGACTATAACAACATCAATAATAATCTCAGTATACTCGACATGGACGACGACTCCATCAAAATAGAAGCACGGCTTGAGGTAATACAAAGATTTACTCAGTACAATTAGAATTTATATTTTAAATATATGTTTTTATTAGTTGTCCGGACCGCTACTTGAATATAACTAAACGGAAGCGAATCATAATGGCGGCACCACACTTCGTTATGTGTTATGTAGGGTTGTTCCGTCTTCATTCCACACAATTTCCTCCAATTCTTATATCATCACAAATGCTTTTTTCGGACTCCACCCACCTTTAAATATTATTTTGTTCGTTTAAATTTATATTATTAAGTCACCCCATTACAACAAGTAATAATAAATACGGATTGTACAATCATACATACATACATCCATTTCTATTACTCAATAAAGTTAAAAAAAACAACACACTGATGCCTATCTTGGTATGTGCTTTACCTTAAAACTGTTCTAATTTCTGTGTAGGACATACGATATATAAAACAAGTGTTTTTTTTTTTGGCCTTGCCAAAATGACTCTATTCTAAGTAAAATGACCCACAAACGCTGTCATTTTACTTTGATTTGCTGTGCGAGGGTAGTACCGTAGGCGTGCGGTTTTGGTCGGTTCGAGTCCGACATGCCACCAGGTAGTATCCGAGGGGATTTCCGCACAATAAAAAAAAAAAAAAGCGTAGTACCGCCCCGGTCGAGCCGGCCCAACCGTACTGAAATCAGCATGGCTCTATTACCTTTAAATGTTAAGATTATTTTCACTTCTATGTTGATTTATACATATAGGTATGTCTTTAATAGCTGAGTTTTCGACTTTAAGATTTCAATTTAGTCACTCAATGCAACAAGATCTCAATTACCTTCTTTTTTCACAGTCATTTAAATTTTGTTGGCAAACTGTACTCAAAAGTGTGTTACGGTGAAAATGTCATAAGGGATGAGTTAAAGGTAGTAGGTTAAACAAAATGGGATCAGTAAGAAAAAGTAATAAATGTCCTGGAATGAAAACTGGAACGAGTTGAGAAAAAGACCAATTTGGATAATAAGATTTAGTGGGATGAAGATGGAACAACCCGTTATCTGTTATTACCTACAACCAAATATGATGGGCTGATTTGTCTGCATTTGCTATATTCACACGAATTAAACAAAAGCACGAATAGCAAATACGTATATCCGTTGAATGTTGCATTAATATAAATGTTTCATGTTTGATATCTCGGTATGAAGCGTGGATAGTAATTATGTGTGTGTAAAGATAACTGCGTAGCCGCATAACAAATAACGATAGTGTGGTGCCGTCATTAGATTTTCTCGTTCAATGCCAATATGCGTGACCTTGAAATGACAGTTGATGTTGACGACTAAATAACACATGTCTTAACTCGCACTACACGTGTTTTAATAAATGTGTATATCAAAATGATTACATAAGACATTATTTGTAAAAAAAGATTTATAGACTCTGTGAAGTTTGTCCACAGAGTATTATAAAACTATTTTATAATAATTGTGATTCACAACACTATACATATATTTGATTTAAATGTGTTTAAAAATATTAAACGTACTTAAACTCTCAAAGTTCGTTCCTAATCATTTGAAAAATATAAAATAAGCTGTTAATAAATTACAAATCGTAAGAGTCCGTTCTGGTTGCAGTGGTCGGGCAACGGTCGTCCGAGCCGCTTGACGCGCGAGTGCTCGTCGGGCGAGTCCAACAACTCGACGCCGGTGCACGCGCGACCGCAGGTGATCAAGAAAAAGCGCAAACCGCAGGTGTGTACTCACACTACATCGTATCTTTATATATATATAAATCTTCTGTGCGTATGTATGTGACTAAACTCCACCTAAATTACTGAAACGATATGAAAAATAATTGTGTCTATTCTTGAGAATTCGACAATGGCGAAGGTGTACCCGCGGTTGTAAATGTACACCAATAACCGCGGGTAGCACCGCGGGACTCAGCTAGTTACAGTCTAAAGTAATTATACTGAAAAATAAATAAAAGAAAGCGGAACTAATTCATCAGATAATTTTACTAACTCTTCGTAATTAGCTCGTAATTAGAAGTAAGTATTTATTACCTTCGCATAATCAAGTCAATTGTTACTCGTTGCAGCAAACACTAAATGTGACTTTCTATTGGAGCTGGACAATAAATATATGATTTACTATTCACTAAACTTGATATCTAAAAGAGAAAATGTTTGAATATAAATTGTATGAATATAATTGTCTTTCACCAAAGTGAAAATATATCGTTATAGTCTAATGTGTCTAGAAAATTAGAAAGGAAAAGCTATGAACGAAGACGACCAATTGTTACTTCTTACTGAAATAATACTCGTAGTTAACAGAAGCCATATATAAGAGCTAATATAGCAATTTATTTGCAAACCAGCTTCGCCCCGCGCCATTATCCGCAATGGTTGTTCATTAATAATATTTATAGTATACAGTTCTTAAATTTAAGTTAAGTTTGTATGTTTTTTCCGGCTAATTTCTGGAACGTATGCACCGATTTTGACGTGATTTTCACTGGCAGAGGAAAGAGTACACGAGTTACAAGGAGTATTTTTGGTTACTTTTATTTTATACTAGTTGCGCCACGCAGTGTTATTCGCGGTTTTTGTTGTAAAGTTACAACTTGTAATATTAGTTAATCAATAAAGTAGGTAGTTGATAGAGGCCGGCAACGCACTTGTAACGCCTCTGGTGTTGTGGGTGTCCATGGGCGGCGGTAATCGCTTACCATCAGGCGATACGTATGCTCGTTTGTCCGCTATATAATAAAAAAAAAGTTGTTTACTGACATCATTTCAATAGGTTAGACTAGTTTTGTATAAGTGGATATTAAAATTATTGTAAATATTTTATATTTAAATTAGCTTCCTACACTGCAATGTATTTTAATTTAGGTACATATTGAACGTGACCTTGATAAATACATATTTGAGCGGTACGGCCACAATTTGTTCTGGAGCCCCGCCAGTGATCATGTTTTGAGATTGTTCACTGAATTCCTTGTACGAGAATTACTTGCATATTATTATATTGTAATTCTATACTATAATTATTAGAAATGTGAATTTTTGTTTGTTACGCTTTCACACAAAAAGTAATTAACCGATCATCATGAAACTTTGTACACATATTCTTGGAAGTATTAGAAGTAACATAGGATACTTTTTATTAAATGCGAGCGAAGCCGCGGGCGAGTATAGTAGAGAGAAGTATTAAGGACAATTTCAAAATTGAGCCAAGGTCATAGTAAACAAACGTATTTCATATTATTTAATGTTTTATTATATACATAACATACGTATGTATATTATTTGGCAAGAGTCTTAATGAGAAAACAAATTGACGGTGATAAATTGTTAAAGGATTGGCGCACTAAAGGTGCATATCGACCCATCGAACTAGAAGCCCCATCGTCCGACGAGCCCCATACTGAAGCACCTTGCGACAATGCTCTCACGGTATCAGATGCAGGTGCGTACAAGCCTAAATGAGCAATCAATATTTTAATCATAAATCATGTTGATAGTGTATTTAAGATCCAAATTTTTCTAAATTTTACCTAGGGAATTGTATTTTTTTTAAATATCACTATCTTTTGCTGTGGTCTGTCTACCTTTTTTTATTTTTTTGTGCGGAAATCCTCTCGGTTACCACCCAGTGGTGCCTATTTCGGTCTCGAACCGACTATAAACCGCATGCCGTCTCGGGTACTAGAAGCTGGGGAAACAGATGCACCATTAAAATGAAAATCCTGGAACCTCGAACCTCGGTCCACCTACTATTTGTAGATAATAATCTGGTCCCCTTCTGTGCGGGAACCCCGATACTCCTTTTCTATTTAGAAATTCAGCTTCTGCTAGGGTGCCTGGTGGCCTCACCTGCCACCTTGCCCTTATGGAGGACGGAGATTGTTGTAATCTGTCTACCCAACACATGCAAATCCACCCACCTGTTACTTACTTCAACTTACTTACCAGTACTCTATAGGTATATTTATTTATTTATTTTATTTATTTATACTTTATGCACAAATGTACAGAGGCGGACTTAATGCCGTAGGCATTTTCTAACAGTCGACCTTAGGGCGATGCAGAGCCAAACTTGGTAGATGCACAGAAAATAGAAATGTAGGTAAAGATATCATACATATAGCTTATATACACACATATATACATATATACACACACACATATACATACATATACATACACATATATACATAAAAATAATAATACATACTACTAAATAAATTTATTTACATACCTTTACATAAATACATATAATACTAATTCAAGAGGGAGAGTATAAAATTAAGATGAATCTGATAAACTGTTTAGAAAATGTTTCCGCACTAGAAATCTGAACGTTTGTCGAGTTTTTGCCATCCTGATCTCGAGTGGAAGCGCGTTCCATAACAGAATTGACTGTACCAAGAAAGTAGAATGTACAAAGTCAGAGCGGTGAGTGGGACAGTGGAGAAGTATGTTGTTTGAAGATCTAAGGCTTCTGACATGGTTTGCACCTAAATATTGTAATTGACTAGTTAAGTAGGAAGGAGAACTTGGAGAAGAGAGTAAAGAATATAGAGTGGTTAATGCTCGTACCTGTCTACGTTGGCGAATCGGTAGCCATTTCAAATGGGAGCGATGCTGAGACACGTGATCATATTTGCGTAAATTGAAAACAAATCGAATGCAATTGTTGAGAAGACGGTCAAGTTTATTGAGCAGATCTGCATTCAGGTCGAAGTAGCACATATCACCATAGTCGATTATAGGGAATATTAGGGTCTGAACAAGCATTGCCTTAGTTTCTGATGGAAGGAAGTTCTTAAGTGCATAGAGAGCGCGCAAAGAACCTGTAACTTTCTGGCACACGGAAGCAACTTGTTTTCGCCAATTAAGAGTTGTGTCAATATACAGTCCGAGGTCCTTAACACTTTCAGTGTATGGAATAACCATGCCGTCATAAGTAAGTGGTGGAAGTGAAGCAAGGTCGATCTGGTTTATAGAACGGTTACTCCCGACGATAATAGCCTGGCATTTAGTCGGATTTACCGATACCCCAAACATATCCGACCAGTGTTTAATGGCTGCCAGGTCACTATTAAGGGCCGAAACCGCGGACGACACATTGCACAACTCCGTTTGACGGTATAACTGCAAGTCATCGGCGTATAGATGGAAGGAACACTGAAGTCTAAGGGTAATAAGGTTAATAAAGATGGAAAATAAGAGAGGTGAAAGAATACCGCCTTGAGGAACGCCAGCAGCAAGACCAAGCCAGCCAGAAGAGGAATCTTCTACTCTGACAGATTGTTGACGATCTTGAAGGTAAGAGGAAAACCAGTCCAGTACTTCTTGAGAGGCTGAAATAAAGGATAGGATAGTAAGGAGGAGTTCATAACTGACGGTATTGAAGGCATTGGAAAAGTCAATTAGTACTACCGGTGTAACCTTAGTACTCTCCATCCCCGCCTTAATGTCGCCAGTTACTTTAAGAAGAGCAGAAACTGTACTATGGCCCGGTCGAAACCCTGACTGGAAAGGACTGAGTAAGCTGTTACTGTAAACAAAGTGGGAGAACTGTTTGTGGACGCAGGCCTCTAGCACCTTGGACAGGAAAGGAAGGATAGAAATTGGTCGAAAATCAGTTGGAAGAGAAGGATTAGGAGTTTTAGGTAAAGGACGCACATACGCTCTTCGCCACAGAGAAGGAAATGTGCCTGACATGAGGGAGAAGTTTACTATATGAGAGATAGCGGGAAGGAGGTGAACTAGCAGTGTTGTGATCATTCTCCGACTAATGCCATCACACCCAATCGCTTGGGATTTTATAGACAGGATGATTTTCCTAACCTCTCCTTCTGTAACCAGACTGAAATTAAAAGGGCTTACGTTAGGACGCGGTAGACTATTGATGTAATTATGAGCTTGAAGTTCAGATAGACTGTCCAAAGTGAGAGAGGTGGTAAATTGTTGATTAAGTGAATCAAGGCTTATTGATTGTGGAAAGTCTACATGTTGCGTTCTGCCGATACCAAGAGTTCCAAGGAACTTCCAGATGTCAGCAGGAGAGGAAGAGGAAATATTTTCAAGAATATAGCGGCGTTTGGCGTTCCTTATCATCTGGTTACACCGATTTCTCGCAGACTTATACAATCCCCAGTTGACTTCGACACGGTTCCCCTTGTAGGTCCTAAACGCCCGATTGCGACGTCTCATGGCGCTCCGAATACCCTCAGTCATCCATAGTGCCGGCGATCGCTTCATTGTAACCTTTTTAACCGGTGCGTGAGTGTCGTATAGTTTAGTGACTACTTCGTTAAAGACATGCACCTTGTCGTCGACAGAAGTGGAATTGATCAGAGATGACCAATCAATATGTGATGCATCATCACTCAATTTGTCGATGTCCAACCGTCCAAAGCAACGCCTGTATAGGATTTTAGGTTTGGATTTTGGTGGTTTGAGGACGTAGGAGAGGAAAATCAGGTCATGATGTGAAAATCCGGGAGCGTCAAGTTGACCGTGAGAGGAAACAAGGGAAGGATTGGAAGTGATGATTAAATCAAGCCAAGTGTCCTCGCCGACATTATTGTGGTGAGTAGCATGTAATGGCAGAACATGAAGGCTGACCGATTCAAGAAGGAATTGGAGTTTACAGGAACGATTGGAGTTTAGGGCTAGGAGATTGGTATTAAAATCACCCATGATGATATGATGAGTATACTCCGCACCCAGCGATTCGAGAACTGTTTCGAAATCAGTGAAATAGTTACTAGAGGGGGGACAATAAACAACCCCAAGCACGACTTTAGCGCCTTGGACACAAACCTCTAAAAATAAGAATTCAGCAGAAGAAGAAGAAGATGATAGAATTCTATAGGGAAAGTCGTTACGTAGATAAATAGCTACGCCACCTCCTCTCTTCCCTATTCTGTCATTTCGAATAAGAATAAAGCCAGGTAATGAGTAGGAGGTGGAGAGAAGATGTGGTTTGAGCCAAGTCTCAGAGATCAGGACGGCATGAACATTGGCATCACAAAACGCCTCGTACAAGTCAGCAAAGTGGCTAGGAATGCTTTGGGCATTTAGATGACAAACATTAAATAGATGGCTATTTTTATTATTTATAAACGTACTGCGTAAAACACTACCTAGGGTATCTGTTATGGAGGAGAAGCTTTCATCACATAAAGAAGGTTCAGATTCATAAGCAGAAACATAACACTCGCTATCTGAGGACATGAACACAATTAACTGTTAATAAATTTGACTAAGACAAAAAATAAAAATATAAATATATTTATATATTAACTAGTATATAATAGGTATATATTAATAAAATTACGTGCAGATGTTCTGGTACACAGCTTATATCTCTGCACCACCCGCCAGCTTACATCACTAGAAAAAGTTGAAACATAACAAAAAAAAAACAAAAATATAAAATACAGATCGCAAGTTCTCAACAGTGCAACGAGAATGTCGGCGCCTCCGACTATTAACATTTTTGATGCAAAAATTGTAGTTATCGCGCAGTGTATTCGAACGGCAGCGACCGAAATGATTGAATGATTTAAAATGAACACACAAAACGTCAAGTAAAAGTAAACAAAGAAACAGTATATATTGAAAATAATGATAATAAATGTAAGTTAATGAAAACGATTAAAAATAATGTGTTTCGAAAAGGGATGCCACCTTTTTAACAGTAAATAACAAATATTAATATTTAATATTATGTTAAAGTTAAATTTCACTATTATCGGAGTGTCACCGCTAAAAGGAATTTATTTACAAGACCTGACCTCACTTGTCCGACTACCAGGTTTCGTGGAAGCCCTTTCCGCTTGTGGATATTTCACCAGCAGCGAGTTCAGCTCGTCGATGGTCGTAATCCTGTTCCGGACACCACCAGGGGTTTTGATGACTATGGTACCGTCCTGAGTCCAGCAAGCGGAGACACCAAAATGCAGCCTAGCCCTTGCGAAGACAGATTGCCTGCTCCTTGTCAGGAACTCCTTGACGGTAATAGGAGAACCCTTAAGTCCCGACTTGGCCCTCCATACTGCCGATCTGTCGTCCACAGTCGAGAACTTAATAAGTATAGGCCGCTGATGTTCCTTATTCAACACTCCAAGTCGATGGCATATCTTAATAGAGGAAGCAGATACATCCTTGAGGCCCATCCTACCGTTGATGACTTGAAGTGCGACTCCCCTGCAGTCCTCCCTCTCAGCCTCCTCGACACCCAAGAAGATCAGTGACTTACGCCGCTGTCTGGTTTCTATGATGTCAATCTGTCTGCAGCATTCGCTAATTTGTGTCCGGAGCAGGCCCAACATGGAGAAGACCAACTCCCGAAATGTTCGGAACTCCTCCGCAACCTTGGCCACAGTATCCTTGGCAGGGCCTGCACTCTGAATTTGAGCCTCAAGGTTACACATTTTTCTAGTGAATGTCTCCTCCAGTGTCTTCTGCGCCGACAATATCTCACTAAGTTGCGACATCCTCGGTTATAAGGTGAAATTTATTAAGAAACACTACAAAGCGATGGACCGGCAGGTGGTGTGGATGAAGTGGGTTATTGTCACATTAAATGTATACCTAACGTGACTACCAGCACTTAAACTATATTTACTTGCCCAAAGATATAGAATTAGGCAAAATGTACAATAAATACAATTAAATTAAATTCCGAGATTTACAAATACGTCTATACTTTTTTTTCCTACCTTTAATAATTTTGTACCTTTTCTTTTACTTTTATTTCCTTTTTTCTTTAGGAACACGCATATTATTATTTTTTTACATATATATCACATCTGAAAATCAATCATATGTTACAAAATATGTCGTTTGTCACTTAACGTTATCGTAGTTTTGTTCAAAGAGATAAATAATTACTCTCGAAAGACGTTTCGTTTCGTTATAATTTATATTGCAGTTCCATGACGTTTGTTGATTACATAAACTGTCACAGTGTATGCTTGAGTGACTTATTATAAAATGTGTACCAACTGATTCATAAATAACTAATACAAAGATCAATAGTAGTGGCAGAACCACCACAAGCGCCTCCGTCCCCCTCGCCAGCGCCTGCCCCTCTCCTGGTTCCTCAGGAGATAGTGCAGACTCTCATTGAAATCGACACTAAGGACTACAGAAGCGAGCCTAAACCCAACAAGCCCATCAACGGCGAGATCAAACCCATTAGAAGAGAATCAAAAGGATTCAGGTATGAAACACATATGTCAATGTTAACTTTAAAAAAAAAATGTTATAGTTAAAATTGACATTAACTTTTTCCTCTATTGGGACTTTAAGGTACAAACTGTACCAAATCATCAATACACCACAGATTCGAAGATCTCGTATGATAACCGATTGTCCCTTAACATTTAATATTACTTTTAATAAAACCCAACATATCCGTATCTTTTTGTATCCGTACCGTTATGTAAATAAACGATCCGCACCTAACACTTACACCTTGATATCTCTGTAATAAACAGGATAGGCTCAGCTCGGAGAGTGACGGAAGGCGCAGCTCTAACTAACGGTGAGGCGGAACGGACGAAGTTCCCACCGCGTCTACTCGCCGGTGACGGAGACCCGGACTTTGGCACTCCGGTGTGAATTCTATCCGGTCTTTCACACTAAAGAACACGCAGACAACATTCGCCACGCAAACAAGCTCAATATAGTAAAATGTCAGATTGAAACTGCGTAGAGGTCTATCATATACACCAGCGATGATAAGCTACTGTAAGAATGCGCAACACAGTCTTACGAGTATAATGTATCTTTCATACATGATGAGTAAATGTAGCGGTTGTGAATATGAGCGACTTCTTTTCGATGTCTTGGTATCGATACTACTTAGTTAGATACTTGGTACTGATCGATCTCATTCTGCGTGCGTTTATGGCCTACGGCGTAATGGGAGAATATTCAAGGTGACATAGTTATAAGAGGTAGTTAAGATTATCTGTGGTTCTGATTCCTTTCAAAGTGGCAGATGTCATAGCTTCTTGTAATTGTGTGACATTTGAATATTTGCCCATTATATTTTAACAGTATTTTTTGTTTAATGCTGATGTGATATCTTTTTGAGTGCTTTATTTTTGTTAAATTTGAAAAAGAACGACAAGGGTAGTTAACGCGTAGTGTTCGCTTAGTTGCTTTTGTGTGTCAATACGACAGTGATCCTAGCGATCTCCATGAATAATGTACGGGCGTTTCCACGAGAGCTTTCCCACTACGAGTGGGAGTTTATGCTATTACGCCGAGCTAAAAGTTCATCTATTTATAAGTTGTGTTTACTGATTTAGAAAATTTAATTTACTTTTTAGAATATAATTTATTTAATATATTTTATGATTTATAAAATTTTAAATGCACAAACATGTTTTGCCAACAAAATATTGACGGACAATGTAATTAACACCCAGTTTGTAAACGCTCATTAAATGTCCACGCAAACTAATCAGACATCAAAATGTTGTCACGTTGCCAACGAGAGTACTATTACCGTAACGAAATCGGGTTTGGTGTGATCGATGACGGCTGTCGGTATATACTCTATGTACCACCACACATGAACATCGGTCACTTGATTTGTCAAAAGTCACTTACGTCTTGTCTGTCAAGCGAATAACCAACAGCACGATCTGTTATTAGAATACGATTATGTACGTTAACATTTAGATAATAATTGAAATCTCAGACGAGTGCGTGTAAACCTGATCTTTACTATATTATTTGTTTTATTTATTTTTGTAATTTTTGTATATTGTAAATAATATAGACTTAGATTTCTTTTGTATATTTTGATGTATTTAAAAAGGGTTACTAGTGTAATGAAAATGAATTCAATTAAATGTGACGACTGATAAATAAAATATTGAACAGTAACCTTACATACATTCCTTATCATTTTCAATAAATTACAATGTAGTTAGTGAAGCTGGAATTTTAAAGATATTAATATGTAAATGAAAGTATGTACTTATGTGTAATAGCAATATGAAATAATGAAGTTGATATGTAATATTTCTAAAATGCCATTAAATTGCTGGTGATGTTTCATATACCGGAATATAATTATAATAGGTACATATCAGCATGGCTTGCTAAGCGTAAATACTTAATTGTCGACTATACACAGATCTGGAAATCTGCCAATAATATTTTCTCACAATATAGCCGTTTGCTACGGATAAATAATTAAAATTGGAATATCTTTTGGAAATACTTAATATTTAACTATTTTATTGGCAATAGTTGTAACTGAAATTGTCACTATCATCAACTATCAAACTTTACATGCGGTTACAACAACTTTACATTATGGCGCGGTGGTGGACACACTTAAAAACGCAACGCGCACTTCGTATGTGGTGAATCAATAAAATGAACTAAACATAAGAAGTCATGAACATTGTTCACGTCTCACAAAGTCCGTACTCGTATTAACGTCCACGTACGTAGTACATTGCTTATCTGGATAATATGTTGTCCCTAACCATACTGCCTCGCCATAAGGCGTAGCAGGGTGAATGCTACAGAAAATAACCGCCTTTAAATGCAACTAGTTCTCACAACTACAGAAATACTACGGTAACCAGCTAGATTTTTAAATGTCATATTATTAAAAAATTACAGTATTACAATACATTCAGTACCATGTACATGTCAGTGACTCAGGAGTCGGTAACATTAAATAACATACATACCTATGTCAATATATCTACACGAACATCACAACAGAGAAAAAACGCTCAAAGAAACCACCCACGGTGAAATTACATTTGTTTTTATTTATTTATTTGAAAAAGAAAACATTTCGAAACATGACGTTATCCAGTGCATCTGAAAGTTTTTATTAATTTATTACAAAATAATTTCATTATTATGTATAAACATTCCACATAAACTCTGGTTGCCTTTGGATAGTTTGCTGCTATAGTGAAATCTTTTTTACATTACATGACAATATGCCTATATATTATAAATAAACGTATTACATTTTTAATGAAACAAGTTGTTTTTTTACCTTTCAATGTTCTTAAATAATAGTGTACTTATGATCTACGAGTGAACCTATTCTAGAACTACCAATTTCAGTAATATTATTCAGGCCCTCAATTTTTTTTACTTTTATATCGGTTTGTACCGTCGACCCTTACGGTCAGTGTTACGCCAAGTTGAAAAATATGTTACGCTCTTTCCACACAAATGAAAGTTGCGCAATAATAAAAAAAATTATCAAATTAATCTGCACGAAACGAAACGTTCCCTAAAGTTGCCAAAAAATTTGTGGTAGAAATTGGACGTATGTCTAGAGTTATTAATGGTTTTGGAGTAATGATTATTCATTTTTATTTTTTAATTCATTTGCGTCAGATAATATTTTTAATTATTTTTAGCAGTTTCATCATATTCTTAGAAAAATATACATTATGCATTAGGATTAGCTAATAATTAGTAGATAGTAGAAATTTAAATATCACATTGGTCACATATGAAGTGTCATGTCTGTAATTATTATTATTAAAACAGATTGACTAATGGCCAAGCCTATTTTTCTCGTATAATAATTTTTAAAGACTGTTATTATTCATTGTTATAGTTTAAATCGAAAGATACCAATATGGTGGTAAAAATATATATTAGTGGGATTTCAGGAAACAAAGAGGTAAGTTTAATATTAGAAATTCCTGGGATGGCCGGGTGCTTTTCTCTACTTTTTCATTAAGCTGATTCATATATGATTGTTTTTGATTACGTGAATTATGCCACTTTTAGGTAAAGAAGCGACAACAACGTGTTTTAATGATATTAGATTCTAAAAACATCAAATATGATGTCATTGACATAACGGAACCAGGAAAGGAAGCTGATAAAGACTTCATGCAAAACAATTCGAAGTCAAATGGTGGCACCGTCAGCGACCCCAACCCGCGGTCGCCACTGCCGCCGCAGTTGTTTAATGACGAGGAATATTGTGGGGTGAGCACCTTTTTTTTTAATTTGACCAACACTTCAATATGTAAAAGGAAGAAATGTTATATCCAGTATTTTGGTATGTTGCCATAATTATGTTTATTTTGTGTCTTTGTTCATATGACGAGTTATGTAGATTTTGTTTGGTACTGTTTATAGAAACCTTGAGCAAAATGATTATTATTTTAGGTTCCCTGGCAATATGTTGCTTAGGCTTATGTATTTGTAAACAATATTTAGAGCGGGTTTGTTTGTTTGCTGTGTTTTTAGGATTATGATCAGTTTGATCTTGCAAATGAAGTGGACACCTTAGAACAGTTCTTGAAGTTGGAAGTTCCTCCTGAAGAGCCCCTACAAGCTGAAAACAATGAGGTATTTATAATACTATATTTATCTAATTTTATAATAATACTTATTTAGTTTCTAATATGCTATAATTTTATTAATAATATTCTATTTCACCAGGAACCTGTAAAAGGTATCCTTAAAAAATATGTGTGTGGTTCTAGTTGCAAGAGTATTATAATTTTTAAGTAATTCTATTTTTAGGATAAAACTGTAAATGGTAATGTTGAAGAGGAAACCAATAAAGAATCTGAGGAAACATCTGATGAGAACAATATTGCAAATTCCACTGACGGTGCTGATGAGTCTGGAGATGCAACAGCAACTGACAAAGAAGGCAGTTTAGCTAAAGAAGATTCTCCTACAAAAGAAGCTGTCAGTGTTACATCTAAGGAAGGCACACCATCCGTAGATGAAACTGGGGATGCTGAAGACTCAAAAGAAAAGTCCCCTGAAAAACAAACCGCTGAGAAAGAAAAATCGGTTGAAAAAGAAGGCACACCACAGCCTAAAGCGCAATCTCCAGAGAAAGAAGTAGAAGAAACATTAAATGAAACTAAAAAGAGTTCTCCTGAGAAAGAAGTTGAAGAAACATTAAATGAAATTAAGGAGAGTTCTCCTGAGAAAGAAGTTGAAGAAACATTAAATGAAACTAAGAAGAGTTCTCCTGAGAAGGAAGATGTGAATGAAAATGGTGCTGAGAGTTCTCGGGAGCATTCACAGGAAAAAGATACAGTTGCAGATTTAACTAATGTGGAGAGGAAACTAGAGAACCCCTCGGAAGCTTTACTCCAGAGTGAACAAGCTGCTGCGGCTGAATAATGGACTGAACAATTACCTGCTTTTCAGCTCAAATCACCCCAGTTAGAACTAAGCAAGCACTATTCATTAAGTTCTGTTATTTATAATGCATTATCATCAACACTTCTTTGATATAGTCATTGTATATAATGCAAAGAAGTCTATGTTGAGTGTCCATACAAGTGGCGATGTTACGTTTTCTAATATGAAATGGCCTATCAGCATAAATCATTAGAGTTTATAATAAATTATTTAATTTAAAAGATCTATGATGTTTCAGAGTAAGAATTCTATTTAACAATTTTACCCTTCATAAAGGCTTGTATTATTTTTAAAGTATTAATTTTTATTTACAATTTTCCCTTAATATGGCTTATTCTCTTTTATGTTTATAAAGTTATAATTAAAAAAGATATTTTTCTACAAATGAAAGTGACATTGATTAGAATGATCTATTGTGCTATTATTTCACGTCGAATGCTATAAAATGCTTAATTACTTCGACTTGACTGCCATTCTAGATAGTATTATTTACACCTGTTATAACAATATAATTGCGTAAGTGGTCATTCTTTATGAACATGCATGGCTTCATATGTAATATAAATTTTTTCATGACAAATTTGTTTCATCTCTTATTAATATTAATTAAAGACATTTTTTAACAACTTTTCATATGAATTATATAAAATATGAATGAAAGTTTATTTTAATTACTTACCCGCTTTCCATTTGTTTTGAATATACAGACTTTTTATTTAGATTATTCTATATTATTCATTTAAAAGACAGATGGGAATAAAGACTAAAGACTAGATGGATAATATGATTAAAGTAAAAAGGGTAAAAGTATCAAGAGACTGTGGTGAAATGATCCTTTAATTTAATAGGGTCTCTCAATGCACAAGACTTATAAAAAACTTTGGCTTTAGGACATCGCAGCGCAAAAGAACGACCCCGTACCTCAATCTAAAGATTACCTTAGTCAGTCTCCACAATGGATCGGTACAAACATGTTCTATTGTCGGTTTAATTGCGCCAATACTGAAAGAATCATAGAAACAATAAAAAAAACTACTAGCAGACTAGTGATAGACGTAACGTATTACAATTAAAGTTTGAGCTAGTCAATTTCTGGATATGCAGTATTCGAAAGAAATTTGATCGAACCATCTTCTCCATATTTCGAACTATTGCAAAGTGATGCTACATCCCATATCTTCCAAGTTATTTTGCCCACCACGGCTAAGCTTGTCTTAAAATCTGCGGAATTTATTAAAACTGTTCAAGATACCGATAAACACAAATATTTATCAGAAGCAGTTGCATTCGCCCGATGAAAAGTAACAACAATTATAACGGGGGTCGGCCTGTGTAGGGTTTTATTATACATTTATGCTATAAAGGCTGCAGCCTAGTTAGCTTTTTTACAGCAGATATCGAAAACAATACTTAGTACTGGTTATGTGAGAGGCCGTCCTACTACTTCAGTCGAGGCGGCATATTTGTGCTGAAGCATCGCTCTCTCAGGGTAAATTCAACGTGCAAAGTTTGAGTACCTATGTTAAAGAAAGCATGTGTTGTTAGTGTCCCACAAAAAAACCCTTTCTATTTACAAGCACTAGGATTAAAGAATCAGAGAGTCGAGTTTTTGCCTTAAGGTTTTAAGGTGCCTTTTAAGCAAGTGCAACATTCGAGAATTTTTAATATGGATTTCATCATCATCAGTCTGCCAACTACGCTGGAGATAGTTCACGAGTGCAGATACAGGTGCACTCTCTGTTCCTTCACTCTCACAATCCGACACAACCGTTAAGAGATAAGCCGCAGGACCGACGTCTTTACGTTACTCTCCGAGGCATGCGGATTAAGACTTCCAAACTCCGGGCTGTTGTATAACATTTCAATAATCAGAAAAAGTAAATAACATTTTTTAGTTCGACCCGGGAATCGCACCCGAAACCTCTTGATGGGCAATCGCATATGCTAACTGCTAGACGGCTAGACCTATGAGGCAGTTAAATTAGATATTGTTAGACACTAAAACGTTAACCGTGAAATGTAGGTACGAGTGACGGAATTCTTCAGAAATCTTCGAAACTTTAGTTCGTTCGTTCCGTCTTATAGTTTTAAGATGGTTCATTGTTGGGTGTGCGGACGTTATATTTGAAAGAGAGCTTGTCGTCTTTTCCTTTTTTTCAATCCGAGTGACGATATCACTGTTACTTTTTAATCTTTAAATGATAAATCTAAATCGTCATCATTTTGTCAGATAATATTGTGAATGTGACTCGTGCGTGCTGCACCTATAAGTACATGTTAATGGTATTGCATACCTGTGATAAAAAATAAAAACAATTTATCATGGTAATGTATGTATTTGTTACACTTAAAACTCTTTAACTATTGCCCAATGGCGGCTAAAAATTCTGAGTGTTTCGACCGGTAAATACCTATTAAACTGGAATATTGTTGTAATATGGATAGTTTTGTTTTAACAATGTAAAATACGCTGGGCGGAGGCAACATGGCACTATCTTTATTTTGTTTTCTGTAGGAATTTCTTCTAGCATGAGTTTTTTATTTGAGTGAATACATTGTTGGGTTAATATAGATGTACCTACGATAAAAATCGAAAGTTTATATAATCCTGTTTATTGTATTAACATTAATGTAGGTAGCTGTTACAATAATACTTTAACATTAATGTAGGTAATGTGTAATTACAATAATATTCTAGGAGCCTCATTGGTCTAGCGGTTGACGTATACGACTGCCAATCAAGAGGTTTCAGGTTCGAACCCGGGTCGGGCCAAAAGTGTTGAGTTTTTCTGATTATAGAAATACTTAAAACGGCTCAGAGTTTGGAAGCTTGGGGTCTGAACCCCCCGTGCCTCGCGAAGAGCACGTAAAGCTGTCGGTCCTGCGCCCTGATCTCTCCCCGGTCGTGTCGGTTAACCGTCCCATCGGATTATGAGAGACAGGGAAAAGAGAGTGCAACCTGCGTTTGCGGGCGACTGCACGGTTGGCCTGGTGGTTTAAACGTTCACTACTGCGCCAAGTGCCGGGGGTTCAAATCCCACGTGGGACATCACTTTGTGTGATCCACAAAGTGATGTCCTGAGTCTGGGTGTTATTTGTGTCCGTTAGATGTATGTTTGTAAAGTCCCCCGCGACACAGGATGTATATTCCTAATGCAGGAGTTGTCTTTTAAAAAAAAAAAAAAAAATATCTCTGGCTAATTGACTGGTCTGGTGAGACTGGCCGCCATGGCCGTAATCGGCTAGGAATAATATCATCATCATTCTAAGAGCTATATCAAATCTTTAAATACGTATCTTTTATTTTAAACTACCTATGCAAATCCTACGAACCAAATTCTTCGAGCTCTTTTTTATTGTTAGGACCAATGAGCGGTTCAAGAAAGTAAAAACGGCTGGATTCCATAAAAATGCAATATAAAACTCAAAAGTTATAGTTTTCGGCTAAAACAATACTACTGCCAGGTCTTATTCATTTTTTGTTTTGCATATGGAATAAGTAGATACAGCATGACCTTTGAACATAACGAAACCGCGCCAACCTCGTAGTTTTCGTTTTTACCATCGAATGATAATAGGACGCTATTGTTGGTAACTGTTGACACGCTTCATCGGATGGACGCCTTTTGATTTGACCTTGTCTATATTTTTAAGGATTGCACAATAAAACATTACGCCACCCACCTCTGTCTTCTTTATACATGGTATAGCTATGGAAAATTGCCAATACCATACCTTATCAGGATAATATACCTGAAACCAGAATAGCGATTGCAATAGCGAGACGACTGAATAATGAGTGTAGATCAGTGAGATTAAATTAATAGCCGCTCGCTAAAAATCGCTTGTCCTATCTCTTTGGTGTTAAAGGTATGAGCTAATGCATGTATATGTGAACAACAGAACAACGAGAGCTTATGGACGAATTTTCCTGAAACCGTTTCAAAAATGTGATATCTTGTAAAAATAATTGGCAACGTTTAAAAATACCTGACCACTCTTCGAACAAAATAACCCACTTACCAACAGATTCTTGAAGATTAATTAATATTGAGAGGATAAAGTTTAGTTTCCAAGACACAGCCTACACCTCTGCTGTTGTTAGTCTTTGAGGAGTGTTATCGTTTATCATCAACAGAATACACCTGTTTTTATAATTGCACCCTCGTATATGTCGTCAATCGAGGTAAACAGTAGCGTTTTGGCCGTGAAAGCGCAGTGACTTTCGAATTTATAATATTAGTATGGATATATGAATAACTAGCTGAACCCCGCGGTGCTACCCGCGGTACGATGATAACTGCGGGCAACGCCGCGAGGCCAAGCTATATCTTTATAAATAGTAGCCTATGTGTTATTCTGATGTATAAGCTATATTGTGGTAAAGTTTCATTCAAATCCATTCAGTAGTTTTTACGTGAAAGAGTAACAAACATCCATACATACATACATCCATACTTACAAACTTTCGCCTTTATAATAGTAGTAGGATTTAAGAAAGAAAATATAATAACGAAATGAAATAAGCGAAAATGTTATTTATTCAAGATTAGTACTTTGAGCAAATAAATTTTCTTAATAATTTACATTTAACTTATAGTAAAATAAATATGGAATAACATTATATAAAATCTATATTGGAAATGTAAACATTCAGGTATCTAATTGATTTCATTGTATAAGGTTAATAACAACGAAATATCTATTTATTAACAGCCTCTAAGTGTGTTGAGAACTTCAATACGTTCATATACTTTTTTTCATAACCGGAGAGGGAGGATTGCTGAATTCCTTGAGTAGTGACTCGCCGGGGAACTCCGCCAAGTTTCTACGTCGCAACTCGACGTCCGGACAATCGTCTAATAAGCCAGCTTGTATGTTTTTGTCAATAGTGACTAATCTTTGGCGCGAGGTTTTGTATTCTTCAACTAAGCTAAGGTTTCTCTTGATGCCGTCGACGAGCTTCACAACAGAATATTCTCCCATGGCAGCGCCTTCTTGAAGTTTTGTGCCCGCAGTTTTGGCTATAGAAGATTCTTTGACATCTGTGATCAACTGCACGAACCATTGTTTTAAATTATTTATTATCGTCAAGGGACCCTCGTACTCGTTCGGTACGATTCCATCAACTTCAGATTCGAAAAATGACAGGAGTGGAAACCATATTCTGGTTCTGAAATAAAAAACAACATCAGTAAGCGTGGCTCTACTACATAATTATAGTATTTAAAGTCAAATGACACAGAAAAGGCTGTTTTTATGGAAGAATCTCCATAAAATAGCTTTCGTTGTTGGTGGGTATTTCCACCAGTGCTCAGGAAGAGATTCAAAAGACAATATAGCTGTCTGTCTATGAACGAAGAAGCATAAATTATAAAGCTTTTTGAGTCCTCGTCGTTACCATGTAATGTCAAAGCAGGAATTACCTGCTGTCAGTTAGAATCTGTCTGTGACAGATGGATGGTAAACATTCACTAAACTAAAATTCATTAACGGCTACTAGTTAACCATGTTTTATATGAGAAGATACCCAATAACTATGTACACAGATGATTTAAAGGAAAGCAGTAACATCCATCATCCAGGTAAATCTCACCTGGAAGAGTCATTCTGCATGAGAGCTTGATTGTTGGAGAGCGTGTGGTAATAGAGGAAGAGTCGGGAAGTAATGTAGAACGCGATGAACACGTCGATGGAGTAATGCTCGTGCGCGGCCAGTATAAAGAATATGCCGAACATATTCATCACCCACGTTAAGATGTGTAGAAGGTACAGGTTGCGGGGTGTGTCTGTAACGGAACATTTTGTTTTTGATTTATGAGGTTATATTTATGTTTTGTTTATAAACTAATAAATTATTATTATTACGCAGCCGAGTGCCGGATTGGAGATGAAGTGTATGTCTTACACTAACTTTATCTAAAGCTATCTTATGTAGTCTAAACATAGGCCTGGGCGTTTACATTATAAAGAGTTGCACGTAGGTATCAATCCCTAATCAGTGACCGTTGCATCGTGATTAAAAACACGCACGATTGAAGTTGGAATAACGCACGATTGAAGTTGGAATAACGCACGATTGAAGTTGGAATAACGCACGATTGAAGTTGGAATAAGGCACGATTGAAGTTGGAATAGCGCACGCCGTTCCAGGCTATATATCAATCGATACAAGCTAAATCCACACATTTAATACATTTTAATGTTGCAAGTTTCCACCTTGGTATATAACTATGACGTCACCTACCGCCCTGTTTTTAAAAGATAATTTGTCAAATCAATATTTTTGTTTTTATTTATCTTAGGATAATTTATCAATCTCGACGTGTACCTACTAAACGAATTTCCAACAGATGATTGATGTGAAAACACTGTATCACGAGATCTTTGATCTTTCTCTGCAATTAGGTAGATACCTACATACAGAAACCCTAATTCCGCTTGTTTACGACTTTGTACATATACATTTTTTATGATACTTTGATTATTACAACGTGTTAAGTACGTGTCGAAGTATGAATTATATCTTAGTTTCAGTTATTTTTATCGTTTACATTGTGATAGCGATGAAGCCGTAGCTAGCTAACATTTTTTTTTCTCTTTATATAACAACATTCCCTTTCATAGCCTTGTATTTTAAACAATATTTATTGTTTTCCGTTCTTTTTTTTTATTTCCGCTAGCACAATCATAAATAATACGAGTATCAATAAAGTTTATATCAATAGAATTATTACAACTTGCGATTGTGAGAAATTTTTAATACATAACGATTACAGTGTATCTTGCTGTATAATAATAATTACTCCCTAAAATCCCACCTTACGTCCGCGCTGAATCTAGCCACGGGGAGGGCCGGACATGCCTTCTATTGAAACTTATGTAGCTAACAAGACAAGGGTAACCTTTTTAAATGGAGATATGAATAATATTTTATGCATATCTCCATTAAAAAATAAAGTATATAATATGTAGTATAATTCCGGACATCTAACTCACAACGCCATCTAGTCCCAAGGTAAGCAGAGCTTGTGTTATGGTTACTAGACAACTGATATAAATACTTATATACTTTTTTTTTGTAAATACATACATATTATACATAGAAAACACCCAAACTCCGAAACAAATATTTGCAGATCATACAAACATTTGGTCCGACCCGGGAATCGAACCCGAGACCTCAAGCTTAGCAGTCGCATACGCTACCACTACGCCACCGAGGCAGTCAATATGTGCTGATATACTAAATAATAGTATATAATTTGCGGTCGCTGCCCACGGTTTACCGGGGCGCATCTGTAGCCGATGCTGGATGCTCCAGCATGTGAACCATCAGCGGTGCGGAGTTGAACAGGCGGGCTCCCACCAACAAACATGCTACAGCCGATGACATCTCTCATCACATTACATCATCAACACATTCATCACCCACAAGCCTAATTGCATATCCTGCTTCATCCCCACTCTCATTTGAAACTCATATAAATTCCAGCCGTACATCATCAACAACATCCCCATTGACAGTAGATGTTGTCCAGGGGGCAAATGCCGATGTTACTGAACCGACTACTGCCAAATCACGCGTAAGAAGAAAATAAACTACTTAAACTCATCACCAGCCGATTAGAAACACAGACTCGAGGATACTTAGACTTATTGTACAAGGCTATCACAGAAAAATACCTAACAATCAATGCATCCAAACAGAGTGTAGAAAACCAGCGCAGGGCCATAACCAATAACAAAATACACCCCATAAACACACTTGACGCAATTAGATTAAAGGTAAACACCTAACTTTCACAAAATGCAGAACCAATACCCACACTTACACGGGCATCATCTAGAATGAGATGGTCTAGCGACATTAATAAAACAATACTTCGCATCTATTACAAAATAACAAATGGTGAGACCAACATGACAGCGCATCGAAAAAAGCTGCATGATAAATTGATTCAAACTTGTCCACATTTCAACACAACGTTTATCAGATCAAAGAATAGCCATAGTTAACAATGGAATGCTATCTGAAGATAGAATTAGGCAAATTAAATACAATCATCACACACCACCGATCAATTAAACACAACCTATTTACAAACTGATTCATGACAACGTGTATTGTATTACACACGAAGTAATACAAGCGATGAAGCAGGTTTATCTCTCTCTCAGGCAATTACATGTCATGTTAATAGGTCAAGACAATATTAATCAATAGTTTATAGCAGCGCTCGATACATTTAAAAATACTGACCCTACCTCTAGACCATATTTACCCCGACAAAAGCCATCAAAAAGATTAGCTGTAATAGTAGAACATCTTAACAACAATATTTTACCCAATTTTTAAAGTAGAGAACAAGATTTTGCAACCTGCCAAAGTATTTTGTACTCAGCGGCATATATTGACACAGTGTACAACGGAATAAAAGTAAACTGAGAGTTTCAGCTAGCTTGGCGGAGAAGATTGAAAACCAAAATAGAGAAGTTTCGATCTGAAATAGTCCGACTAACACAATACATACATGGAGATATAAGAAACAGGATCATAAACCCTGTAGACGTAATAATAAATAAATATCGAAAACACGTTCAACATTAAAATATTAACAAAGAACTAGAACACTGTTTAGGTATTTAAAAAAATACTTCAAAAAGAGACAAAACTAGATCTAGTAAATAAATTCTAATATAAACTAAAGCTAATTTTAGAAACTCACCAGGCCATCAACACGTTTGCTATTCTTATTTTAACTTACTAATTTGGTATTATTAACTTGATACAAACAGACGTTAAGAACTAGCAACGAACAATTTACACACATATAACTAAAGACCGGAAAAATTATCCAAAATCGTCAATAGAAAGACTAACGTTACCCCTCTAAAAGTGGAGATAAATGAAAAATCTAAATAATAATATTTATAATAATAAGGAAAATGTTATTTTTGTAAAATATTAATTGCGAATTTATATGTCAAGGACATACGTGCGTAAAGTTTAAGCAAAATTTTTTTTTTTTATCGTCGCGATTAGTAATTAGACTTAAAAACAATCGTCGACGCAAAAACTGCTCTATAACCGGATTTTTTAAAAGATAACTAACGCGAATTTAGGAACGACGCATATTCCTTTCCAAACATGTTTACTAATATTATCAACTAATATTATAAATGCAAAACTTTGTGAGCATGTTTGGATATTTTTTACTCTTTCACATAAAAATGGAACTTTACAGTAATATAGCTATACATCAGAATAACAAACAGACTACGATTTGCCGTGATAGCCCACAAACACGAGAGCGGAGCCGCGGGCAATAATTAATTAAGAATTTATGTTTAATTTCAAATTAATTTGGTTAAAAATAAAACATACGATAAACATTGCAAGTGTCTCTATGATACCTACACGTGATCCCACGTGTAGGTCTAAGTATTTATGATACAAAAATAACTACAGTACATAATAAGTAAGAAAAAAAAAATGTGATTGAGGTCATTTTGTAAGGAGTAAAGGTTGCTGCCGCGACAACAGCGGCACTCTTGTTTAATTCTCACACAACTCACAATGTACAGTAGAACAGAAAATACTCGTAACAAAGTGGGCTGGTAAATCCCTCCATGGAAGACACTGAACCCATCTTAGCCAAGATTACGTCCACAAAGAAAAAATCGAATGAATGGCTTAAGAAAAAGGAACTGTTCCCGGAAAAAAAGGCTCGCATGACACGTATTACCCCTCTAAAAGTGGAGATAAATGAAAAATCTAAATAATAATATTTATAATAATAAGGAAAATGTTGTTTTTGTAAAATATTAATTGCGAATTTATATGTCAAGGACATACGTGCGTAAAGTTTAAGCAAAATTTATTTTTTTTATCGTCGCGATTAGTAATTAGACTTAAAAACAATCGTCGACGCAAAAACTGCTCTATAACCGGATTTTTTTAAAGATAACTAACGCGAATTTAGGAACGACGCATATTCCTTTCCAAACATGTTTACTAATATTATCAACTAATATTATAAATGCAAAACTTTGTGAGCATTTTTGGATATTTTTTACTCTTTCACATAAAAATGGAACTTTACAGTAATATAGCTATACATCAGAATAACAAACAGACTACGATTTGCCGTGATAGCCTACAAACACGAGAGCGGAGCCGCGGGCAATAATTAATTAAGAATTGATGTTTAATTTCAAATTAATTTGGTTAAAAATAAAACATACGATAAACATTGCAATTGTCTCTATGATACCTACACGTGATCCCACGTGTAGGTCTAAGTATTTATGATACAAAAATAACTACAGTACATAATAAGTAAGAAAAAAAAAATGTGATTGAGGTCATTTTGTAAGGAGTAAAGGTTGCTGCCGCGACAACAGCGGCACTCTTGTTTAATTCTCACACAACTCACAATTTCATATGTAATTAAACATTCTGCATTGTTGGATCCTGTCTTTTTATAACGAGCCCATTTGTTTTACATTCATATAATGCAGTATTTCAAATTATATTGACCAATTACAACCACTCTGCTCTTGAATATCACACATAAATCTCTTTATGACAATACTAAAACAGACCACCATCACAGACTTTTCTAGTTTGTCAGAATTTATGATGCACGCTGCAATACTGTATACAGTATTAGTTTTTTAAACCCAATTAAATTGTATTGCGGGGTGTTCAGTACTTTTAGTGTAGCGACTGGTTATCTATTTCATTTATTTTTCATTAAATGTTTACTAGCTAATCTATGGAACAGCTGCACAGATTTAGACAGGACTTTCACTGGCAGATAACTGATGATATAAGGAGTAACTAAAACTATTTTTAACCGACTTCAAAAAAGGAGGAGGTTCTCAATTCGTCTGTTTTCTTATGTTTGTTACCTCATAACTTTCGACTGGGTGAACCGATTTTGATGATTCTTTTTTTATTTGAAAGCTGGTGCTTCCCGTGTGGTCCCAATTCATTTGGTCCAGATCTTGAAGTCGGGTTTTGTTGTTGTTAAAATTTGTGATTATGTTATTAGTTCAGAAAAAAGTAGAGTTATGCAAAAATGAAATTAAAACTGACTGACATAGTGAGCAATATTCAAAAGCAACAAAAGCCGCGGGTGATAATGCGGGTTCGCAGCTAGCTAGCTGGTTCTATAGGCGTTTAACAACTCGGTAAAAGTTGTGAGTGTACGTCGTGTATGTAATTAATAAAATAAGTTACATATTTTTTAGTTTTAAGTCCCATAGGTAAGTTTTATTTGTAATATCACATGCTGTTACGAGATCTAATAAACTCGATGGAACTGCAACATCTAAAATGTTTTGTAGGCAATCTTTTGAAATCCACGTATATTTTGTTGTTTACTTATTACAAGACAAAGGACGTTTTTGAAATTCTTATCTAGAGAAAATGACGTTGCTACGCTAGTCAACAATTTTATCAAATTTATTTTAGTACTGATAAACTGTACGAGTTTTACAGTTGCGAGTGTGCGTCACCGCTCGGCGCTCGCCACTGTTTGCCAAACTTCCTCAATACGTCACACTTTGTACTTGTGTATGCGTTATGTATAACTGTTACGTAAACAAATAGATTGTAGAACTTTGACATCCGGTATCTTTGTTGTTATTATAGTCAATATGTGGGTCGTAATGTTAACACAATATCAACAGTTGATTAATGCCAGCGATTGCGGCATTAAATTAGGTTTTGTTATAAACAATTCTTTGTGTAGATATATCTAATACCCACGTAAACCTAAATACGTCTTTCAATTCCTCATGGATTATCGCGTCCGCGTCCTTCGCACTAAGAATAATCTCGATACCTACTGTTTTGTAAACGCGACACGCGTTTTTAATTCTAGAATCAAGATTTCTTTATTCAATTACAATTTTAACATATAACCCTGCCTGATACGCAGTAACCGGTAACCGGTACTAAAACAATCCTTACACGCATTATTAGCATTGATAGCCACCGAACAGACCAGTTTGTTTGTAACCAGTCACCACAAGCTTGTTGAGCCTATTTATTGGAAGTAAATATACATAATATAAAACTACGTGTAAACATATCTACAATAAAAGATAATTATTGTAACTACTTACACTCAGTTACGAAGAAATTGAGCAGTGTAAGGGCGACGGTGTGCCCTGAGAACATGTAGTCGCCACACGTGCGTACACCGCGCACAGACATGCCGGCGCCGCTCCAGATGTCGTAGGCCTGCCGCAGCCGGCGACCCCACACCGTCAGGTCGTCGGCTGGCGGGTACGACCGCGGCTCGCATTTTAGATGCGAGCCCGGCACTGACAACGATGTGATCAACATCGTAAAGCACCGCAAGAGGAACACCGTGCCCGCAAGCGCAAAAAACCTCCGAAGAATTATAAACCTGGAGAGCAAATTGTATAGATTTCAAAATTTAACATTACTCAATATGCGTACCAAAGGGCTTTAGGCTTCTCTCCACTTTACTTTGGGGGTAGTGAACACAAAAAGCGAAAATGCACCTATACCGTGGGAAAGCCACGCTTCGGCATGAATGGGCCGGCTCGACCGGAGTGATACCACGGTCTCGCAGAAAACCGGTGTGAAATAGCGCTTGCGCTGTGTTTCACCGAGTGAGTGAGGATATCGGAGGCCCATGTCCTATTCCCCTCCCCATCACCCAAAGTCCGGCAACGCACTTGTGACGCCTCTGGTGTTACGGGTGTTCATGGGCGGCGGTAATCGCTTACCATCAGGCGATATGTCTGCTCGTTTGCCCCCTATTCAATAACAAAAAAACCTCTTGGAATTGCAGGTAAGGTCCTGTATTTCAAAAAAATATTTTGTTCCTCGACTCATGAAGTAAGAAGGACTTGATCATCATTATAAAAGACAACCGTCAACCACGGGAAGAAATGTGTTGGCCCCATTCTATTCCACTGAGAACTAACCAACCACAAGGCATTAACGGTCAACATATAAAAACAACAATAGGAGTATTTGCACGAATAAATAGAAAGTGTATATATCTCCGAGTTAATGATATACGTAGACGATGTAATGTGAATATGTATGCAATAAGTCTACATCGACTGCAGTGGTTTTGAGTTCGATTATAGGTATAAAAATTTTGTTTTATTCGTTCGGAAATTTACAGTAAGCATAATCTTATAAGTAGTAATCACTCGAGTGAGACTCGGGAGTAGGAACGCTCAATAGTTTAAATAAAAATCGAATTATCTTAATGTGTATGACGTCTTGTCGCGACAACAGTTAATTTTTTTCCTGGTAACTGCGTATTATTCGCTGCGTAATTTATTTAACAAAAACGTACGGCGGAAATGATTCACAAGCTCCATAACAATGTTGACCTAATCGAATGTAGGATTGGTTTTATGTAGGCCTGATATTTTATTTACATTAATCTGTTGTGTCAAATTTATTTCTTATTTAAATGGCATTTCGTTCGTATCCTAATAAGTACCAATGTATAAACAAAACTGTATATTCTACAGTGAACTTTTTAGATAAACATTGAGTCACGTTTGAACTTGTTAAATACTTTGTTCCCAAACAAATAGGATTGCATTGAGGACAGTACTGTATATCAGCATTGTATACATGGCCATAATAACTACACATACACGCAGGCCTCAATTTTATTGGTGCAGAGATTACAAACTTTACGAGAACGTTGCGCACTCGTTAAGTTAATGTATCTATGTCAAGAGGTATTAAGAGCGAATAGACACTAAAGAGTAAAAACGGAAAATTATTTAAAAAAAATAAAGTTTTATCTAGGTATATTAATTTTCAATGTATTCAGGTACGTTGTGAGTGGCACGAGAGCTGTGGATTTTTTAGTAATGAATACAAAGTGGCGTGGGTTGGAATTAGAAATAAAGCAACTATTAATTTAATAAAAATTAAGTAAACTTAAATTAAAATTGCGGTGAAGTGTATGGTGTTCTGAAAAATACTCTAAATAAGCTGTGCGAGAAGCTCTTAAAAAAATGTTATAAATAAACATCAAATAAAAAAAATACTGTTCATTTGTGTAAAATACTGCTTAATATTCATCTCAGATCTAAATATTTCTTATAAAAAAGTTGGCAACTCTAGCTTACTAATAACTTCATCATCTAGCAATATAAATTGCTTTCGTTTTCCAATGCCGTAATTCTATCACAATTTTAAAATGTATTGTTATGTGTTAATGATGATAATGTTATGTTTTGCAGTGTGTTCTTATCAAACAAAGAATGTCCACTTACTGTTACAAGTTTAATATTATTTTGTACGTAAATAATAGATAAATATGATTTACCTACAGAAGTATCTTTAAAGCCTGAACCATTAAGATATACCTATGTATAATAAATCAATGGCCTGAACGCAAAAACAGTGCAATAATTACACCATTTTTTAGTATATGAGCGGTCTCATAGTAAGCGGTGTTTACAGCGCTGTCACTACCCCTGTGCCCATCATATCCTACTCAGGGAACCTTAGCAATTACAAAGGCTAAAATTTAGGAATGCACAAATTGCGCAATCACAATTTTTTTTTGTTTTTTAGAGAAACATATCTCACGTATTAAGCATTACGAATATATCCTGCGTCGCGGCCGCGGGAGACTTTACAAACATAAATTAAATACATGAAACGGACACAAAGAACACCCAGACACAGAACTACAATTTGTCTATCAGTTGTCCATTGTAGAGTTTGGTTTGGAGCAGTAGAAAGCGCCATGATGACCCCTTACGCCACGAGGCCATCCGTGCAGCTTATTACGTGTGTTTGAAATAAACAGTTGAGGGGCCATTCCCATTTCGTTGTGTGAATTGTTTATCAATGACCAATAAGTATGCTCTTTGTTTGACGCACTCGCTCGTCTACACATGCATGATGTGTGAACAATAGCATTCGATTTTTAAAGATTGCTTAAAAGAAATATCTATGTTTTCATTTAAATTGTTTTGTTCATGTTTGCACACAATGCATACACACGTGGTTGTTCAAACAAAGAAACAAAGGAAAGCAAAGAGGAATGAATTTTCACGTTATTCGTAACTACTTGTATCTGTTTTGTTTACAAGCATAATTCAACGTGTCATGTTGAGTTGTAACTATAAATCAAGTTTGATCATAGATTTCTGTGAAAACCTTCCAGTTTTCTTAATGTTGAAATTGATATTATATGGTGTGTATGTGTGTGTAATTGATAACATTTATGACTACTATTGGTTTTCATTTGAAGCTTATCTCAAAACTCAATACAAGTAATAAAGTTTAATAAACTAACCCGACTACGTAAAACTTTTTGATAAAAAGTCTATGTCACCCGGGCCATTATGACGACTCTATTGACACTACATTCTTTAAAATCGGTTCAGTAGTTTAGGCGCTACGGTGGAACATACAAACACATAAAGATTGCCAATACTACTACCCTCTGTTTTCTGTGATGAAATCCCCTCGGATACCACCTCCTAGTGGCATGTCGGACTCGAACCGACTAAAACCTCAAGCCGTCTTGGGACGCGTCGACGAGACGCCGGGAAACCAGGTGCACCCTAGAATGGAAAACCCTGGAACCCCGACGTACCTCGGGAACCTACGGTTTGTAGACGGCCCCTTCCTGTGTAGGAACCCCAATGTTCCTGTTACTGTCCCCCAGGGCGCGCACGCTCCGCAGCGTCCGAGCCGCCACCCAGGCTTGCTTCTGCTAGGGTGACAGATGGCCTCATGCGCTAATCTCAGAAACTACGGGATGGAATTAAAAAATATTTGTGTTGGACAGCCTATTTATCGATATACGATCCATAGGAGCCTACAAAATGTAGAGTAAATTAAATCCTTTTGAAAGACGTAGACAAATTTGTGTGGGTCATTAAGTCTATACAGATAAGTAAAATTGAAATGTCTGTTTGTAATTTAAATTTAACAGCTTTTCCCCAAATAGCATATAAAAATATGTACATACTCGTATGTACGTTTTTTTTTTGTATCTGACAGTCTGTCTGGTACGGCTGAACTCTGGAACGGCTGGACTGATTTTGACTGAACTTTCACCGACAGACAGCTGATGAAATAAGAAGTAACTTAGGATGCTTTTTGTTTCGCCTCGTGCCGTTACCCGCGGGGAACACTGCGGGGATCAGCTAGTATTTTGTAAAGGGCATAAGATGTGTAGAAAATATTATAGTATTGAAATATAATCTGTATAACTATCAAAGTACAGGCTTTGCTTAGTTTAGGATCAGACAGTCGTGTGTGACATGCGTGATGATATATTGTTATTAATACTTGTTTAATTAACATTTAGCTGCCTCGGTAGCGCAGTGGTGGCGTATGCTGTACTTGAGGTCTCGGCTTCAATTCTAGGGTCGGACCAAATGTTTGTATGATCTACAAATATTTGTTTTTAGTTTGGGTATTTCCTATGTATGTATTTATATCAGTTGTCTAGTACCCATAATACAAGCTGTATTTATTTTGGGACTAGATGGCGTGGTTTGTTAGTTGTGCGAAATATGTACTTTATACAATAACTTACCTATGTTTATGGAAGAAGAGTACGAGAAGCCAGATGGCCATGAGGAAGGATCCAGTGATTTCACACATGTCAAAGGCCCAAGGTATGTGTGGCACATTGTCTAAAAACAAATCTGGGAGCGGGGGGTACTTCTTCATGTCGGGCACCTTGTCATGCACAATCACCATCACAACAGCTGTCACCCACGTAACTAAGAAGACATAGCCTGTATACAAATAATATGAATAAACTTTCACATGTCTAAATATTAATAGGTGTGTGAAACAAAAACGGTCAATCCCGCATTACGAAAACTATGCGAATGAAGGAGTATGAAGTTTGGCACAGTTTATATGAAGGAGGAATGCGAAAAGTTAAAAAAAAAAGAATTATGGACGTATTTCGACCACTAGTAATTTCAAACGTATATTCATTTTATCGAATAAAAGCATTAAATAGCAAGATAATGAAATGAAAAATTAGGTTCTAATCATAAATAGTTCCAACAGACAGAGACAAGTCTACCTAGCAGTGAGATTCTACTGACATTCCTGTTTTACTATCATAGACATATCCATGAGTATAAAACCTGTACGTAAACCATAACTTATTTTAAAAAAAAATTCTCGTAGTCCCGTATTATAAAAGGCGTCTCAAGTATCGTTAGAACTCTGATTACCTGAAACCAGTTTTAAGTTTAGGTACATCAAATCTCAAGCCTCGCTCTTATTATAAAACGCGTTTTAAGTTCTACTCAGCTGAAACTAGTCTCAGTAACTAATTTTAACTCAGAGTCTGTTCTCAGTTATTAAATACCGTTACCAACGCAAGCGCCGACACACGTGTTTTATTCTTGCTTTTCTAATCACATTCTTTTTTATTGTTTCTCTGTTCAGTGAAATACTAACTCTCTAGTTTACGTGACGTCATTAAGCCAGGTTCGTATCGAAATTATTGTCCCGTATCACGCATCAAATTATATTAGAAAAAACATATTTAACATACATAATTTATGTATTGTTGGTTATTCGTTTATATATAATACACTATTGGCTAGTAGAATAATAATAAGCTGCAATTCGCCCTAAATTAAATATTTTAAATATTAAAATCAAATGACTAGATTATTACCTTAACGGAACGTTCAAATTGTTATTAATACTTGTCATAATGTCATACTGTCGAATTGTCAAACTATGTTGGAACGAAGTTCCTTATCGCGCGTTGCGAAAGGGGGCCAGACGGAATTGTAACGACACTTTCGACACTTTTTAAACTGTTACGACACTTTGTCAAGAAGAATTTATTATACCATATTGTGTTTTTACCCAAGAAGTTTAGTGGTACCACAGAGAGGATGGGGCGAAAGGGTTGGGGTGCTGTGCTAGTTCGAATAAATACCCCACATACTCCTGGATCGCTTACTTAGTTACATCGTGAAGTCGAGTTCTTGGATACCGCCATACTCCACAGTCGAGGTGCCCCCCCCCCTAATACTTTCACCCCCCCACCCGTTACCTATATTTTCAACCCCTTTTTTGGGGCTTATTTATCTAGCGTAGCACCCCCAATCCATTCACCTCACTACCCCGATCACCCCCACCCCCTAAGATCATCGCTTAAGGGAGCGTTCAAGTATTACGTAGCGCAACTTTTGAAGATTTTTGAACCCCCCCTTAACCCCTGTAACGCATCGTAACGTTTTACGAGATCACATCTGTCAAAATCTATTCTTGAGAGCAGAGTTTGACATAACATTGTTCTAAAATAAGCTAAACACTCATTTACATGCAAGATAGAGTCCATAAACAACTAATAATAATAACTAAACACTCTTATTTCAAGAGACATCCAATAATAAAATCTCTTCTTAAATCTAGATTCACGACTGAGAAAATACAGACCTTAATGCTGTGATAAAATAAAATAAAAGTAATACAAGGATAAGTATGCTATGTTAAAAACCTATTTCACAAATCCTGCAATATAATGGTAATATTGAATATTGCATTATTCCAACAGTTAAAATAGAAATAATTTTATCTACATTATCTACACTTATAATAATATTATTAAGAGGAAAGATTTGTATATTTGTATGTAACGAATAAACTCAAAAAGTACTGGACCGATTTTTAAAATTCTTTCACCATTCGAAAGCTACATTATCCACGAGTAACATAGGCTATATTTTATTTTGGAAAAAATAGGGTTCCGTAAGATATTTGCGTTTTTCGGACACAAGGTGTAAAAAATCACCCAGAAAAGTTACTTATTTTGCATACGCTGTCTAAACTGTAAAAGATAGAACCATAAAATGCTCTAATGGGTAGGCTTTTTGCAGCGGTAACCGACATCCACGCGGGCATAGCCGCGGGCGACCGCTAGTTGTAGATAAAATTATTTCCATTTTGTTTATGAAGTATGAAGAGGAAAGATTTGTATTTTTGTATCAGACAAAAGTACTTGACCAATTTGAAAAATTCTTTCAACATTAGAAAGCTAAATCATTCCTGAGTAACATAGGCTATATTTTATTCCCATATTCCTACAGAAACTACATAGATGAAACTGCGGAGAGTTGCATGCGATAAATATATTTTGGAGAAAAACATAAAATTTCATAAAATTTTACTAAATTAATTTTAATTAACAAAAGCAAGTAGAAAAATAATAAATTATAACAATTTTATTATAGCTTATCTACTACTAGATACATCATTTAGGGTGAAGTATTAGCTAACAAAAATCATATTATATAAGACTAGCTAACCCAAGCAACCTCATTTGCGTCTTCTATTGCCCATAGGGTAAAAACTTTCCCCCTTATTTGAAACATTCTTCATTGATGCTCCTCTCCTATTAGTAGTAGCGTGATGATATATAGCCTTCCTTGATAAATGGACTATCCAACACCGAAAGAATTTTTCAAATCGGATCAGTGGTTCCTGAGATCAGCACGTTCAAACCAAACAAACTCTTCAGCTTTATTATTAGTATAGATAATGAATTAAATGTAGGTAAGTTAAGTAAATGTACCTTAACAACGCTTACAGAACACTATTGCAATCCAAAAACTGTTATTATTTCCTTCATAGTTTGTAACTTTATGATACAATTTAGGAGAAAAATAATAATTTTATAGAAAAATAATAATTTTATATGTGTTATGATTGCGATTTCAACATTAGTTAACATGTATTATTCATTTATGAGTGCCTTTTAGTATTTACATTTACATAATTCATTCAAATATAGTTTCAATAAAGATTTTAAAAACCATTACTGTGCTGGAATGTAGATATCTAAGTGAACGAGATGATAAAGAACTCAATTTCATACTTGTTTTTATGTATAAAAACAAATCCTGCATTACGAATATATCCTGTATTGTGGAGGTCCTTACATGTTTGTACACGAAACCAAACCCAATGGTGGGTGAGGCAGATAATCAAGCTTGTATTTATTATCATTATTAATATTAGATTTTTTGTTATGAAGTATCCTTTAAACACAAAGGTTAGATTAGTAAGAACATAAAGATTTGTATTCCAATTATTTGTTAGCAAATATTTGTTTATTTTCATTACTCACTTCAGTTATAAAGGCGACTTTCTTTGTCTTCATTATTAATATTTTTTAAGTTGTGACAGTAATACTAAAATACTAAGAATGAGATAAATTAAGGAATCCAAAGGAACGAAGACAATCAAAATGGGAATGGCACGGAAAAAAAAAATACTACAAATTGTTATGTTTATTGGTGAACGCAACTAAAATATACAATCATTCTAATGCAGTACGCCAGGTAGGAATATGGTGATAGAAAATCTATGACTAAAATAATGTCTTTGTTGAAAATTATGTCAGTATTATGTATTTTAGGATTCTTAATATGATGTAGCATAAACTTCTGTTACTGTTGTTTTTCTAATTTATTTAAAAAAAAAATATTAATGTGACCAGACAACAACGTATGCACTAAGAAAAGATAAAAATGTACTCATACACAAGTACATTTTTAACTTTTGGACAGATTCCCAGATACTAGGTAGAATGAAGCTTTCATAGTGTACTTACCTAGAGCTATTGCAGTCTTCCATATCTCGGGTTTCAACCTCGAGGCTTTGACTTCTGGCGTATAGGTCGGTACACATTCCGAACTTCTCGTATAAATTTCACTGGGTATTTTTTTATGAAGATTGTAACTCAAATGCGACAAATTAGTTCCAAGAAAGTTTATATTTGTCGAAGGATTACTGACAGAATCATCACAAAGGCCAAGCTCGAACATCGCATTACGGTTGTGTTTCTGTAGTTTTTTAACTAATAAAATGAACCTCTTCCGTTCACCTAACTTTAGGTGATCGAATGGAAAATCATAAAAGTCACGATCAACAAAGGAAAGAAGACACTGACCGTCGATATCTTGAGATTTAAAGATATCTGTTATAAAACAAGATATTTTCTCTTTTTGTAATAAATCTAACACTTCTTTGTTACTCCAATTGATAATATCAGACTCCATTTTCACCAGTTACTCTTATAATAAAGTAAGTAATTGTTCTTTATATATATCTTGAAGAATTTGTAGGAGTGTAAATGTATACAAACAACATAACACTGCACAGACGATCACAAAACTGTATTTGTTATAAATTTACTAATCCATCGCTGAATGAAGTGACAAGTGACGTTACATTTACCTTATGTGACATTAGAAATATGTCAAACTGAATAGTTGTCAATAGTGAACGAAGCAACTGCGTTTTATTTCCTAAATTAGTGGTATGATTTTTTTTTAAAGTGCTTAAGTTGTTACTTAAACAGGCTGTAAAATGACGACTATCGAAAACGAAAGGGGCTGATTCTGCACCCCACAATCCATAAATGTAATGCGAGTCCCCACTGGACACTGATGCAGATTTTCGAATTTTTGTCTGCAATTTTTCTTTTGTTGATTATTTAAAAAAATAGAAGTTGAAAGAGCAATGAAAAAGCTATAAAATAACGAATAACATATTTGAGTACGGCACTTGTTGTCACAGTCACTTGAAACTCTTTATTTACATCCTTTTTTGTAGTGCGTGGTGTCAAATTACGCAAGGATTTTAAATCATCTTTGTGTAAAAAATATGTATGGATGTTTGTTGTTCTTTACCAGCCATTCCAACGTCAGGATAGACTAGTTTTAAAGGCACAGGTTCATTTCAGTAATCGATTTTCGTATATTGAGCTAAGTTGAGTTAAACTTGAAGTTATGATTGAATATATAAAAATCGATCAAAATAGCGTACAATGGAAGAGGAATATGTCAGATAGTGGACTGCATAGGTTGATGTTGATGATACGGGAGAGCAGCGCTTCGGCATGAATGGGCCGGTTCGACCGGAATGATACCACGGCCTCACAGAAAACCGGTTTGAAATAGCGCTTGCGCTGTGTTTCACCGAGTGACTGAGGATACCGGAGGCCCATACCCAATCCCCTCCCCCATCCACCAAAGGCGCGCAACGCACTTGTGACGCCTCTGGTGTTAAGGGTGTCCATGGGCGGCGGTAATCGCTTACTATCAGGCGATACACTGCTTGTTTGCCCGCTATTCCATAAAAAAAAAAAACAAAAAAAAAATGAGTAAAAAATATATATTTATTTTTAGTGTTTAATACAGTGATTTAGTAAAAAAATATCTGTCGACAGACTGATTAAAATTGAATTAGTAATACCAATAGTACATAATAAAATATCAGATATTCAGAATTATTGTTGTTTTCGCAAATTTGTTTTTAATGAGTTTTCTTAAAACCTATATAGATAACAATGAATCACAGTAAATTTTACAATCAGCTTGTTAGAATAAACAATAATAGAACATTAACTGAGTTCTTACTTAGCCGCCTTTGTTGATTAAATTGTATTTGCATAATTATCAAATTTAACAATTAACACTGTCCTGGTATGTAAATATAACCATCTTAATAATAATACAAACTTACAAACAATGGAATAACAGAATCAATGAAAAAAAAAAGCTTTGGGAATGATTCAATATTTGTAGTTGAAGTTTACTTCCAACAGGTACTTCACATTGACCTGCGCGATGTCGTATACGATAAATCTGAATTGTGCGCTAAGAAAAATTATTGGCAGAAAATAGAAAAAAAACAACAACGTATAACATTGTACCTTATATAATTAAAAACATTGTCCAGTGTACAACCTGTGTACACTGGACAATGTTTATATATATATATATGTATATTTACTTTTATGTTATACTTTTTCCACTATTTAAATTGACACCTAACCTGTCTTTGCCTTATGCCAGTAGCAGGTTAATTTAAAATTAAAATAGTGGAATAAGTAGGAGTTTTATTTTAATAAAAAAAATTAAAAAATTAGGGTGAATTGCAAAAAAACCGGCTAAGTGCGAGTCGGACTCGCACACCGAGGGTTCCGTACAAACCTCTAGGTATATTATAATATGATGTAACTAAAACATTTTTCCTTTATGTGTGCTATTAGACGTTGTTTCGTACCGTACTTCGTAGGTTTTAATTCCATTGCGAGTGTTGAAAATTTGCAGCGGCTTGTACCTTTTGATTGCGTTAGCTTAGAAGTTTGTTTTTTCACACCTCTAAGCGATAGTAGACCCGAGTATTTGATTGGAATTTCAGTTTGATACTTCCATGCGTTCCTGAGAAAAAAAGTCTTGACAGAAAGACAAAAGTACAAAAAAGTAATTCTATAAGGGGTGCCATTTTTCCTTTTGAGGTACGGAACCCTAAAATTATAAATAAAACAAATTAATAAAGGATACTCATTATACAGCAGTGAGGAGTTGACATTGTGTGTGACGGGTTTCCCCAGTGGCACAATGAGCCCATCTTCCAACGTCCGGTTCTGCGCTGGGTCCGGTTGAGTGGTGCCCATGCCCCACGCCGAGTGCATGTTCGGGGGAAGCTTCACATTCTCAGCTCTTAAACACTCTTTCCTGAAAGAATTTAGTATTATTGTTTAGTGCATATAACAAATCGCATAGTCGTTTCAGAAACGCTAAAAGAAGAGCGATTGTTGTCTTGGGATAGGATAGTGCAAACGCAAAAAAAATGTGAAGTAAGTATTTATTAAAAATAGAGTAAACTAAATAACGAAAAATAACATTTACGATTTAGTACCTATATGTACAGACTACTGTTACAGTAGTCGCATTTTATCATCGCTTGTAACAGCTGTTACGTCTCACAGACTACAACGTGCTCTCATTGATCGAATCAAATAACGCGCGAAACCCCGGGTTCCGTTCGGTCCGGGCGAAAATATTTAATAGAGTTAATTTCTGTCTCGTTTCATCAAATCACTTACACAGATTGTCACTAGACAAGGAAGAGGTGCTACATCAAAAAGTGAAGAAAATAAAATAACTGATTATAGTGAAAATATACTTACATATTGCCTAAAGCAACTTCGCAGAGTAACATAAGACCGACGTTATTGTTTTTGTTGGTACAACAGTAATTAGCAGATTTAGACACCATGTCGGCAAAGTAGATGCCTTTGCCAAACATGTAACCTGTCACTGGCGCCTCTGGAGGGGCTATGCGGAGACCTAACAAAATACACAAAACATAAAAATACAGTTTTAAATTCTAAACAAAATCGATATATTTAATTACAGTTTCATATAGTAATACCAAATTAAGGAGTAAGAAAGATGGCTCAATGTTACATTTTAAATTAAAAATATAAATAAAAGTCTAACCCTGTGAAATGATCCCAGCAAAGTTAGTGACGCGCGATCCGTGCCACAGCAGTCGCCTGTTGTGCAGCTTCCTGAATGGTTTGTAGCGCTTGTCCTCTCCTTCGCGAACCACTTTGAATGCCTATTTTTAATTTTAAAAGATTAGATTTTAACTAAATTATATCTCGATTTAGTTCTGAATGAAAAGCTATATGTAAATCCATGGTGCACACACAGAATATGTATGAGAGAAAGAGACATACTCCTGTTTGGCTAAGGAAAGAGCTACCATAGTGCATGAATCATTCTCTGGCTTGATGACAGATCTTACTCATACCCAATGAAGGTCTTACACTATTATTATTTTCATTAAAGATTCAAATTTTTCACTAGAGGTCATATAAAGAAATGTAACATGTAACCTGTTCAATAGTAAGCGTATAACTGGTGTGCGTTGCAGCGTGGGTGTTGTTCAAGTATTCTTGAATCATGTCAAACTCCGGGGACTCTGTCAGTAAGGGAGCGATATCCGCCTTCAGCTTCAAGTAGTGAGCCGATATGGGATTGGACTCATCGTTTTCTGTAATAAACGACAACAGTTGTTGTAGTTAATTATTATCTCGCTTGTCGCAAGCTATTACTGTTTTCGTATAGGTCCTCTGCTAACTACAAATGGCAGAGTAACCTTATTATTTCGCATCTCTTTTAATCATGCGTCCTATTCTCAGGCATGTCAGAAGGTACATTATTAACTTAAAATTGACGTAATGTTGATAAAGATTATCAGCAATACCTGTCTTCAACAAGCTGTAGGCTATTTCAATCTCTAGAAGGTTGTCCAACATGGCCGTCTTGGTCTTAATGACGTCTACGTTGTCCAACAACGGCGCATTGTTCACTCCGAAGTCATGAGGTATAAGAGTAAAGAATCTGAAAAAGGCGCAAGGTTTAGTACTAGTTCAATTATCTAAGGAGATGTATAGTTCATTATATCCATCTTGACTATGATGAATTTCTGATTATTCACTTCATTTCAAAATTTCCTTCTCTCTTCCTCGAAACCTCTTCTTCCGTTTGTCTTAGAAGTCACTGTTTTAGAGAGGTTGACATATACTGTCAAATTAACGGTTCGGCTCTTGCTTCTTGTAGCAATCAGTTAAAACCACTTTAACACAAACACGGACACACACGGAACTTACCATCGCACGTGTTTGCTTCCCACTTTGATAACAGGGCCTTCAAGCGGAGCGTGAAAAAGTTACTCACTGAGCCGCCAGTGTGGGTCACTATGCTGCATTATCTGTATTCGCAATGTGTATGACCAACAATATTGGATTCTACTCAGGCTTTCCATCAAGCAGAGTTGAGTCACTTTAGCAGGCTCTATATTAAAGACGGAAGTATCATTAAAACTAATCAAGCAATTAAGACAGCTCTGACCTTGGCCTCACTGTTAACTGAAATAATTAAATAGATACAGCTAACCTATTAGTAGCATCGATTATTTTACTCTGACTCGCTGACCCCTTTTCAAGTAATTTTATAAGTTCAGACAATACTTTGTATCCAGACTTGATTTGTTTCTTCGATAATTTTCCGAGTGGCATTTTTTCAGTGTCCAGCTAAAAAAGATAAAAAAAGAAATCGTCAAAATGTGTCCCAATTACTATTTGAGATCGTCACAGTATGTATTTTTTAGTATGTACGTCTTGTCAGTCATCTTTGCGGATACTTAAAATTATGTTGTTTAGAGCAGAGTATTATTAGTATATTTTATTTATAGTATTGTTGCGCCATAACCAGATGAATCTAGTGTCCACTAGAAGAATCGAGAACTGTCGAGGACAACGCCATCTAGTGTCGGAAAGCGCGCAACTGTGTGCATTATGACGATTACTCGACGCTAGATGGCGCTACAAGCAGCTCTAGAGTAATCTATTTAGCCTAGAGACATCGATCGAATATTTTCGTAGTTTCGAGTAATTTCCACGGCCATATAAAAGCGGAACGTGTTGGCCGTAGGGACAGTATTGTTTCACGATACAGCGGATAAACATCGAAGAGATCTTTAGTGCGACTAACGAGTGATTTAGTGATTTCTTATTGTAAAAAGTGTTCTTAATAAATATTGTGTTATTTTTGGTAATTAATCGAGTACTTTAATTTATTTAATACCCAGCTCGTAACAATTTGGTGTCAGAAGTGAGATTAAAGTATGCCGGTTTTACCAAAGGAAGACACGGAAGGTATCCGAACTAGGAGTCAGCGCCAGCAAGAGGCTGATCAGAGGCGATTTGGAAGTGCACAACTGCCTACATCGGAAGATCAGCAGCCAGCTATGGAAACCACGCCGTCCACATCGGCAGCAGCTCCAGATATCACGGCCCTAATGGCAATGCTCCAAGAGCAGGCCCGCCGCCAGGAGGAGCAGGCCCGCCGCCAGGAGGAGCAGGCCCGCCGCTTAGAAGAGCAGCTGCAGCGGGACAAGGAGGAGCAGGCCCGCCGCCAGGAGGAGCAGGCCCGCCGCCAGGAGGAGCAGGCCCGCCGCCAGGAGGAGCAGGCCCGCCGCTTGGAAGAGCAACTGCAGCGGGACAAGGAGGAGCAGGCACGCCGTCAGGAGGAGCAGGCCCGCCGCCAGGAGGAGCAGGCCCGCCGCTTGGAAGAGCAATTGCAGCGAGACAAGGAGGAGCAGGCCCGCCGCCAGGAGGAGCAGGCCCACCGTTTGGAAGAACAGATGCAACGGGATAAGGAAGACCAGGCACGCCGCCAGGAGGAACAGATGCTCTTGTTAAAAGGCATTCATGAGACTTTCGGCAAAGAACTCAAGGTAGTGAAGGATCAGGTTCTTCAACACGAGAACCGTATCACTGAGGCCGAAACTCAGATTACTGACCTTAAAGTTGGAGAGGGAGCCTCGACTACAGTGACTGCTGCTCCTTCGGTACGGGGGTTCAAAGTACCGCCGTTTGATGGAACATCTTCGTGGTCAGCCTACAAGATTCAGTTTGAGGCTGTTATGAAGGTGAACGGCTGGACTAAGGATCAGGCTATGACCGCGCTCACCTTGGGTCTTCGAGACCAGGCTCTAACCGTCCTCGAAGCCCTCGATAAGGAGGTTACCTATGAGCAACTGCTGGAGGCATTGGAGGCAAGATATGGTGACGCTCATCTGGAGCACGTGTTTCGTGCACAGCTGAAGGATCGTGCCCAACGCATCGGCGAAAACTTGCAACAATGGTCTCTAGAAGTTGAGAAACTGGTCCGTAAGGCATACCAGTCTGCACCTGCGCTCATTGGCGGGAATCTGGTGCAAGCTTTCATCGATGTCATTCGTGACCTCGAAGTTAGAGCTGCTGTGAGACTTGGACACCATGAAACTCTCAAGGACGCTCTGGCCCATGCTTTAGAGGTGGAAGCTGTGAGACAAGACCATCGGTCTCATCGGATCCGGGAGGTTGTGGCATCACCTGTGCGAGACCGATTTAAGGGGTACAGCCCTAGATGCTACGCCTGTGGTGAAAAAGGTCACCTTCGGTCCAGCTGCCCTAAGCGAAGCATAGGAAGTGAGTACGAGCGGTCTGAGGAGAATAGGGCGGTTGATAGTACTGCCCAACAACAGCAGGGAAACGAGTAAACGCCAGGACTGCGGGGCGGGTGCTGGCTGGTGTTCAAAGAGCCCCAAGGATTTCGATCTCGCAAACTCATGATGGGAACAGCCTGGTCATCAGAGGCGAAATCAACGGAACGTCGTGTAAGCTGACTATTGATACGGGAGCTTCTCGCACAGTCATCAGTTCCCAACTTGCAAATCGGTTCCTGAGGGACATTGCATGTAACCGTGAGCAAATAAACTTAGTAACAGCCACTGGTCAGCGCATACCCGTCCGAGGCGAACAGAAGGTGGAGTTGAGTTGGGCAACCAAGTTTACCTGCATAACGTCATTGTGGCCGATATAGTTGACGATTGTATCCTTGGCCTAGACTTCATGAAGAACAATTGTTGTGAGATCGACATCAACCAAGGTGTAATGAGATGTAGTCAAGAAGAACTGTTCATGGAAGGAGCATCATCAGGCAAAGTGTACAGCTTAAAGAACGCTGTTCTTCCTCCCAGATCAGAGACAATTATGCCAGTTAGTCTCCCTCATAATTCTGGACGAATGCATCGGTGTGTCCTTATTGAAGGGGTAGATAATGATCTTCCATGGAAGATCGCACGAACTCTAGTAAGTACCACTAACACCTCTGCAGTACGTGTGCTAAATCTTAGTGACAAGCAACATGTGATTCATAAGGGCACACTGATTGGCACTTGCGAAGATGTGGATTGGATGCGTCGATGCCAAGACTTGACTACTTCGAAAATTAGCACGGATGCACGAGTCAACGTGTCAACACTTTTAGAAGACTGTCGAGATGTCTTGTCTAGGGAAGAAATTGACAAGGCTAAGAGAATGTTAGTTAAGTACACTGATATTTTCTCTACTAATGACGCTGATATTGGAAAGACTGGTTTGGTTCAACACAAAATAAACACTGGGAGTGAGATGCCTATTCGTCAGCGACCAAGAAGACTACCAGTAGCACGAGAACAGGAAGTACAAACCATGATTGATGGAATGGTCAGGGATGGCGTTATAGAGCCTTCATCCAGCCCATGGTGTTCACCTGTAGTGCTTGTAAAGAAAAAGGATGGCAGTATGCGTTTTTGTGTTGACTACCGCCGTCTAAACGACATTACGAAGAAGGACAGCTATCCACTACCTAGAATAGACGACACTCTGGACATGCTAACAGGAGTTAAGTGGTTTAGCACCTTGGATTTAAAAAGTGGATACTGGCAGGTAGAGATTGATCCCAAGGACAAAGAGAAGACTGCATTTTCGACAGGGAAAGGATTGTGGCAGTTCAAAGTAATGCCCTTCGGATTATGTAACGCGCCAGCAACTTTTGAAAGACTGATGGAATCAGTACTCACCGGATTAACTGGAGATGCCTGCCTGGTCTATTTGGATGACATTGTCATCGTAGGCCGTACGTTTGAAGAACATATCCGAAACCTGGAGCGCGTATTATCGAAAATCCGAAGTGCCAACCTAAAGTTAAGTCCTAAGAAATGTTCATTTTTCAAACGGCAGGTTAGCTTTTTAGGATATGTGGTTTCGGAAGAGGGTGTCCAAACAGATCCGCAAAAGATCGCTGCCGTCAAGGATTGGCCAGTTCCAAGAGATAAGACCCAAGTAAGAGCATTTTTGGGCTTGTGCTCCTACTATCGGCGATTCGTGAAAAACTTTGCGGATATTGCTAAACCCCTTCATAAACTTACTGAAGAGAAAAGACATTTCTGCTGGGATGAAAGTTGTGACACTGCATTTCAAGAGCTAAAAAGACGTCTATGCAACACACCTATCTTAGGGTATCCAGATACCGAAAATGAATTCATAGTTGACACAGATGCGAGTGATACTGGGCTTGGCGGTGTGTTATCCCAGCGGAAAGGTGATCAAGAGGTTGTTATTGCATATTTCAGTAAATCTTTGTCGAAGCCGGAAAGGAATTACTGCGTCACAAGAAGGGAACTACTGGCCGTAGTGAAGACACTGCAACATTTCAGCAAATATTTGCTTGGGCGTAAATTCCACCTCCGAACTGACCACGCTGCATTAAAGTGGCTCTTAAAATTTAAAAATCCTGAAGGACAAGTCGCGAGATGGATTGAGTTATTACAGGAATATGACTTCATGATTGAACATCGCAGTGGAAAGTCTCACGGTAACGCAGACGCACTATCAAGAAGACCTTGCCCTGAAGACTGCAAGCACTGCGCCAAGCAAGAAGTAAAGGAAGCTGTTCCTATAAGGACGATAAAGACGGACCTTAGCAACGAATGGAAGGAAAGCCTGCAGCAAGCACAGCAAGAGGATGCAGATATCAAACCAATTCTCGAGTGGATTAAAGCTGAGACTCCTAAGCCACACTGGAGCGAAGTTGCATCGCTGAGCTCGACCACGAAGAGTTATTGGGCTCAATGGGATAGTCTAGTCATCCAGGATGGAGTCTTGTGCCGTAAATGGGAAAACGCTCGAGGAGACAGCTGTCACCTGCAAATGGTTGTTCCTAAAGCTAAGATACCAGTGGTCCTGCAGCTCTACCATAATGGATGTTCAGGAGGTCATATGGGAGTTAAGAAGACATTGTTAAAGATAAGGGAAAGATTCTACTGGATTCATTGTCGTGATGATGTTGAGGACTGGTGTCGCAAGTGTACCAGTTGTGCGGCCGTGAAGGGACCTCATACACGTAGCAGAGGCGCATTGAAATTGTATAATGTTGGTGCACCCTGGGAAAGAATTGCTATAGACGTGGCAGGACCGTTTCCTGAAAGTGAAAGCGGAAACAAGTACTTCATGGTCGTAATGGATTACTTCACTAAGTGGCCAGAAGTCTTTGCCATTCCCAACCAAGAGGCATCAACAGTTGCAGATAAATTAGTGCACGAAGTCTTCTGTCGTTTTGGAGTGCCTTTAGAAATCCACAGTGACCAAGGAAGAAATTTTGAGTCTCAAATATTTCAAGAAATGTGTCGAGTGATGGGTGCTCACAAAACCAGAACCACCTCTTACCACCCACAATCGGACGGAATGGTGGAACGATTTAACCAAACACTAGAGAGGTATCTGGCAAAAGTAGTTGAAAGTAAGCAAAAAGATTGGGACAAACACATCCAACCGTTTCTTCTGTCATACCGAAGTGCAGTCCACGAATGTACTTCCGTAACACCAGCTTTTGCAAACTTCGGAAGAGAACTACGGTTGCCCGCAGACTTGATCACTGGAATACCCCCTGATACCCCGCGAAATATAACGGAGTACGCGAATGACTTGCGGAACAAGATGAATGACATTTATGAGCATGTCAGACAATCGGGCCAACAAATGTCTGAAAAGATGAAAACCCGTTATGACCGGAAAGCGAATAATAAGGGCTTCGAAGAGTGTTCGCTAGTATGGCTACATAATCCAGTTCGCAGTAAAGGGAGATCTCCGAAGCTACAAGCAAAATGGGATGGGTCATACCGGGTAGTCACTAAAATCAATGATGTTACCTACCGGATACAGAAGTGTCCAAGAGGCGCCCCAAAGATAGTTCATGTAGATCGACTGGCGCGATACCTTGGAACCGATAATGCTCGGGACGAGCATGTCTTAGGAGGGGGCAGTGTTGCGCCATAACCAGATGAATCTAGTGTCCACTAGAAGAATCGAGAACTGTCGAGGACAACGCCATCTAGTGTCGGAAAGCGCGCAACTGTGTGCATTATGACGATTACTCGACGCTAGATGGCGCTACAAGCAGCTCTAGAGTAATCTATTTAGCCTAGAGACATCGATCGAATATTTTCGTAGTTTCGAGTAATTTCCACGGCCATATAAAAGCGGAACGTGTTGGCCGTAGGGACAGTATTGTTTCACGATACAGCGGATAAACATCGAAGAGATCTTTAGTGCGACTAACGAGTGATTTAGTGATTTCTTATTGTAAAAAGTGTTCTTAATAAATATTGTGTTATTTTTGGTAATTAATCGAGTACTTTAATTTATTTAATACCCAGCTCGTAACAGTATTATTTAATAATTTCTACAATACTAAATGTGATGTGTAAATATGCAGTAGTGATTATGATCAGAATATTATAAGCTACAATAGCAGCTATATAATACTTATTTCGTATAATTTGCTTTATAATATTTGGTATAAATGCCTTAATTTATCTTTAAACGGTTTTGTCTTACTCCTGTTATAGGAATATTCCTGTATCACAGTTTACAAACATACATGAAACGGACTCAAACTCCAGACTCAGAACAGCTATTTGGGAATCACGTAAAGTGTTGTACTATGTGGGGGTTTTAATACAAAACACTCAACGCAGTAGAAAAAGGCGAGGTGACTGCTTCAACCACTACGGCATACGTGCAATCAAATTTTAGCAGTCGACAAATAATGTTGGGATTAATAAAGACTAGGAAGAATTATAATCTGGCTATACTCACAAACTTTTTGTTCGAAAATATTTTCTAGCACAAACGCTCTAACAACAGTGTAATTTTATTGTTTATAAATTATTAACACGTCGTACTTACCTCAAACTCTAGCAGTGTTTCTTTCATGACTTGAACATCAAATATCTTTATAACTAGCTTCTGCACGGCTTCAGGAAGATCACATTTCTTATCTACTGTGAGAGTCTCTGTTGGTACGTCATCACCACCATAATCCATATCGAGCGGGAAATATTTCCCTGGTACCTACAAAATTAAAAGTCTATTAAAGTAAATAATGAACTACCGTGGGAGAGCTATGCTTCGGCATGAATGGGTCGGCTCGACCGGAGTGATACCACGGCCTCACAGAAAACCGGTGTGAAATAGCGTTTGCGCTGTGTTTCACCGAGTGAGTGAGGATACCGGAGGCCCATACCCCAAACCTCCCCCCATCCCCTTTCCCATCCCCCAAAGGTCGGCAACGCACTTGTGACGCCTTTGGTGTCGCGGGTGTCCATGGGCAGCGGTAATCGCTTACCATCAGGTGATACGTCGGCTCGTTTGCCCACAATTCAATAAAAAAAAAAAACCCAAATATGTGAGTCCCTTTCTTCCTGCTTTCTCTCGAGTAATTAAAAAAAGATCCAAATAGATTTACCTTCATGAAGTTTTCTCTAAATTCAAAAGGATTTTCTGTTCTTTCCATGTAACAATCTTCAAACTTGAAAACAGCTTCTTCCGCTGAACTGCAATCTTCTACTTTGGACCCACCAATACTTGTACCGATACGACCCCACGACCGGAACAACCAGTACCTAGGAAGAGATAAAAGATAAAAATCACCACACGGATGCCATATTTCAGGAGTTAAAATTAGTGGCGGTGGTGACGTATGGCCTTAACCTTCTCTTGAGGGGAGACCCGAGCCCAGCAGTGGGATGTTATGGGTTGTTGATGAAATATGGTGGCGATAATGATGCTGGTAATTAGCTACCTGAATTTTAAACCACACCCAAACAATCACTTTCTAGGAAGGCTGGTCCTCTGACCGGTCACGCATCTGCCAGAATCACATCTGACCGATAGACAATGTTGAAAAGTAGTATATAGTTATACTACGTCAGCGTAAGGACTTTCATGTGGGATCACTGTTATTTTTACACTTACTTTTTCCTACCGTTTGCCTCCAGCACCTGCAGTTTATAGAAGGAGTTCTTTTGCGCCACCACGTCCGTTCGCGACAGTACCACAGTGTATTTCGTACCGTTCCTGTCCTTATATACGTGCGCTTCATCTTGTAGGTTTGATGCTGGGTCCACAGCTGTACCACCTTTTAAATAAATTGAAAAGGAGTTTATCATTGGTTTAGATCACACAATCAATCCAGAATTAGTAAGTATATATCAGCTTAGCGACTGTCTCAATATATTTAAACGTTAATGCAACAGTTACTCGTGCAGTTCTGCTAAAAAGATTCTATTAGACAATAACAATATCATAAACAACAATATTACCTGCCGATAGCCAACACAATATTTATATTTTGTTAACTCGCGGTGTTACCCGTAATCCGTCCGTAAATCCGTTATAAATGTACATGTGCGGGCCGCAACTAGTTATATACAGGGTGTAAAAAGACTACTAACGAAAACTTGGGGGTTGCAATCAGACCATGATACTGAATAGGTTTAGCGAAAAAAAGACTCAAACAAAATGTTAATTTATCTAAGTCGTTTTATGTTTTTTTCTGCTTACATACACATAGTAAAACATAACAGGACCCAAACTACCTAATTATCTCATTTAGAAAACCAAAAAACAAAGAAAATCAATAAAACAGTAATGTATTTTAATATCAAAACAGCTGGCCGGGTGAGTGCAATGACCGAAAACGAAAGGGGCTGATCCAGCACCCCAAAACTTATTAAAAAAAACAAACAGTTGTCTTTAAAAAAATTGTAGCTTGAAAAAACAATGTGTCAAGATTTTTATTAATTTCAGTAGCCAGCAATGTACAACTTAACGCGCCCGCGCGCTCTGTCGCGGTCATTGCACTCATCTCGCAGTATTGTTATTCATAAACTCGCGAGATCTCGCTTGAGCCTCAATCTCGCGAGATTTGCATTCCCTATTACTAACCTACTCGACAAATTTTTGCTGTTCAGACACGTTTAGTTACTAAATTACTCGCTACTGGACTAAAATACCAGCGTAGAGCGAACTAGACTTAAGCGAACAGACCGCGGAAGCGACTTCATTTTATACAATTTAATGAAGATAATGTATTCAATAGTTTAAAAGAGCCAAAAAAAATCTTAAAAAAAAGAAATACCTTGAATTTTTAGTTTAACGGCTGACGATTTTCCTGACTTAACATACATGCTACCAGACTTCGGAATAGACTTTCCATCTTTAACATCTTGCGGGATTCTGGTAGCCGGCTGTTTAACAATATTAAAATAATAAAACCAGGGCCTTTATTGTCATGTACTCATGCATAAAGTAAGTAGTATGTTGTAGTAAACGTAAACTGTTTTAAGGATATTTAGTACATACGTCATTTGAACATACTGTGAACACACCTGCCCTTCTAGCCAAGTTGCAGGCGTTACTCTTTATGAAATCGTTAACGCCTAAATTCTCGTGTGTCATTGGCTAATATTTTGTCTAAGACATACGAGAATTTAGTCGTTAACGATTGCAGAAAGAAAAACGTTTGCAACTTGGTTATGGGGCTTGAATTTTCAATAGATAATTCTCACGTTATGTAACAAAAGTAAATGTAGACAAACCTTTCCTTCATACCAATGTTTATTTAACATCATGGCATGAACTCGAGTTTGATTATAAATACTAATCGAAGTAGAGACACCTATAGGCTATAATTTATAGGCTTTCCAATGAGTCAGCAGAGTACAACTCACGCTGTAGTACGACCGAGCCATTCTGATGCTTTTATATAATATATGTTTCATTTAACACATATTACATAATTCATACAAAAAAAGAAACCTTGTATGAATATTTGTCGCAAAACTAAGTAATGTATATAATACTCGTAACATGTCACGATAGGTAAGCTAAAACCAAGGAGTGCTTAAAAAGTTGTTTTAAGTTTAGTATTGTTTTAGTACGACACTAACTTAGTTCCTTTTTTTTAACACAGGTGCTCTTTAGACATAACTCTTCTATTATCTGTTTACTTACGTCAGATCCCCACTCAGCAATGTTGTTCTCCTTGACAATTTCCAATGATCTTGCTATGGTGCCATCTTTTTGTATAAGATCCAGAAATGATTCTTCCAAGACCTGCAAATAGGTCAGTATTGGATAACACTATTACAATTAAATGTAACCAAATGATAAATAACGTTTTACTTTTGCTAACATTTCCTACATAAACTACAAACTTTTGGTGCGACCCGGGAATCGACCTCGAGACCCCAAGCTCAGTGTCTACCACTGCGCCACCGAGGCAGTCACGATGTATTGGTAAATTTTAAAATGGAATTTAATGACATTATTAATGGCGCATATATCAATGTATTTGCGCCATTAATATATATATATATATATATATATATATAATTAAATTCAATTTTTAAATGATATTTAAATAATAAAATATCGATGATACGTCTTATCAATATAAATGCCTGAGACGTTAATCATTTTAGTAACAACGTCAGTGATCTCACTCGAGGGCGACGTCCTTTAACCAGACGAGATATTCGCGCCACAAAATATCAGTCAACTGCTTAACTGTTTCTTAGTCGCGTAAAATTGTTACACCGTTTCTGGCTATGTTGTTTACACACACATACATGGTTCACACTGAAAGTTTACTGGCCGCCCATAAATGTTTGAATTTCGAAAGTTTTTTTTTACATGAAAAGTATTCAGTTTATGCAAATCTATTTTGGCGGAAAATCGCGGGTCAACTATTTAACATGAAAAATGGGATTAACACGAAAAGATTTTAGGATGATGATTTTTTACGATTATAAGAAAAAAAAAAAAAACGATACGATTATAGACTGCCTCGTTGGTCTAGTGGTTAGCGTAAGCGACTGCAAATCAAGAGGTCTCGGGTTCAATTCCTGGGTCGAACTGCTGTTGGGTTTTTCCTACAAGAAATTCTTAATAGCAGCCTGGAGTATGGAAGATGGCGGTGTTTCCTGCCAGTGCTTCGGAGAGCACATTAAGCCGTCGGTCCCGGTTGTCATGAACATCTATGGCAATCGTTATTGGGAAGTCAGTGCCCTCAAATATACTGACAACTAGTTCAACCTTTGAATTCAGTTCACCCTCAGGGTTGCGGAGGTCAGATGCCAGTCGCTCTGTGTAAAAATGATATTCAGGTAAAACCGGTTGAACTGGTAGCTGACCCCAAATAATATTGGGAATAATAAAGGCTAGGAAAATGATGATGAATGATTTTTTACGATTATAATCGAAATCGACGACTGAGCAAAATATCTAATGATGAAATACGCACCTCAATGTCCATGCGTTTGATTTCCTCCATTTTTTCAGGCATTCTCTCAACATCCTGAGCAGTGGATACGACAGCTACAGTCGTATCAGTCGGTTTCGTAACTACAAGTCCTCCTAACTTTAGAATGCGTTTCTTCGTCTCCTCTTTATTTTTCAACTTTCCGTATAAGAAGAACTGTAGATTCTTCAGTGGAGGAACCGGTATTTCTTTTTTGACGCTAAGAGAAAATGAACAAAATGTTAGTATTTAGACCTAAGTAAACTATTGAACACCAGTCATTTTTATACCCAGACATTTATAATTATATATGGCCCCGGCCAGTTACCTGGTTGACGGTTCGTTCTTAACAATGACCAGTGCTGGTCGTGGTGCGGCTTCAAACAGTCTAACACTTGTCTTAGGTTTAAACTTATTGAAAATACTTCCTTCTTTGTATGCTTTAGGTACTTTCATAGCATTTCTCTTGGGTTCTTGCGTAACATAGGAACATTTAGTCCATTCACTTATATTACCTGTAGATAAGAAAATCTAAATTTACATTTTGTCGTTGATCTGATATTTAAGGTTTTAATACATAGTTAGGTTAGGGACCTACAATAAAATCCCCAGGGATTTTATATAAAACTGCTAGATCTTGTAAGTCCAGCAGTGTCTTAAAGCCTTTATATTAATAAGCTCTCGTTACTAACTTATGAGCTCGCGACATAAATTTTTCTCTGCGTACTCGTACTTTACCTTTTACCAATCTATCTTTTATCTTCCAAAAGACATGTCTTGCAATAGGAACATAACGTTGAGGGTGACTTTATATAATATAATGAAAGAGACACAAAGAACTCCCACTCTTGTACTTCTAAAATGTTTAACACAGAAGTGTTGCATTTCTTTAATATACGGTAGGTAAACACAGGTGTTAACCCAACTTTGAATAACCAGCACAAACAAACAAGAAGCAAAAACAAGCTTACCCACGCACTTATATCCAAAAGTGTCAAGTACGAGTTGTCCCTGTTTGCACTCTGGACACGGCTCGAGGGCTCCGAATGCCATCATATCGGCTACGCGATCCAAGCACTGTTACAATAACACTTAATAAAATTATTTTAAGTCTTACATATTATGTAGAATACACAAATATTTTAGCAACACCTCTTTCTCTCTTTTGAAAAGTCAACTCCTGCCATTATTTTTGTGTTGTGTGGACTTTACATGCATACCTACATGAAACGACACAAAGAACATTCAGACTCAGAACAACAATTTATGAAGAACAAAAAGTGTTGCCCCATGTCGGGTTTGAACCCACAACACCGCAATAGAAATCGGCGTGGCGACTGCAGCAACCATTGCGCCATCCTTATTTTGCAAACCTATAAGAATGTACATAAATCAGGTATGCCTTTTTTTTCCGTGCAGAAATCCCCTCGTATACCATCTCCTTGTCGCATGTCGGACCCGAACCGACTAAAACCGCAAGCCGTCTCAGGTACTAGGAGCCGGGGAACCAGGTGCACCCTAGTAAGGGGAACCAGTTGCACCCTAGTAAGAAAAACCCTGGAACCCCGACGTACCTTAAGGGACGTACCTACTGTGTGGGAACCCCGATGTTCTCGTTACTGTCCCTAGAGGCGCGCACGCTCTGCAGCGTCCGCACCGCCACCTAGGCCTGCTTCAACTAGGGCGACAGATGGCCTTATCTGTCACCCCCAGGCTTGCGCCTATGGAGGACGGAGATCGTTCTGCGATCTCCGCCGCCTGAGTCGCTTGCGGTACGGTACCTGGCCCGTTAGGGGATATTCTGCCAGCGTGTGGAACACCGTATCCACACGCTGGCAGTGGTGGCACTCAGGCGTTGGGTCCTTGTGGATCAAACACAGGTGATCTCCGAAACATACTTCGCCAGTGATCACCTACGTCAACCGGTATGAGAGGGTCCCATGACGCCTCTCGAGTCAATCCTCCATAACGGGTCTTACCGCCGCAATGGAGGCTCTTGCCTCCAGGTCCCATGGTGGAGTTCCGGCCAGGAGACTCGCTGCCTTAAAGGAGATCGTGCGGTACCCCCTTATGATCCTGATTGCCAGCACTCATTGCGGTCGTTGTTATTATTTTGTTGTTAATATTGCTGGCTTTCAGGATCTCCGCCCATACTGGGGCCCCATAAAGGGCCATGGACCGCACGACCCCCGCGTAGAGTCTTCTGCAGGAGTCTTTTTCGGGGCCCCCACATTTTTAAATCAGATTAGCCTACTATCATCTAAATGAACATTTAGATCAGCAACATCAGCCACTCGGTCTCATAAGAAATCACTTAATACTGAAGGAAAAAACACATTTAATTTAACAATCTTATCATCGCGTATGAGCATGAGTAATAACCAAATATATAACTTTTTCGTCATACCGAAATTTAATTGATATACATATGTATTTGTTTGTGTGTGTAACTCTAAAGAAATTATTATATACTAGCTTTTCTTCTTTCTTTGCTAGCTTCGCACTCAATTTATAAAAAAAAAAGTTGCGTGTACTAGCGTACACTCGTAAGAAGTGAAACTTCTTTATGACGTTATTTTTCAAAAAATAAATATCATATGTCGACGTAAGGTATAACGACAAAAGACTTATAAACCAGCAATATTCGTGACAATTCTTATTTCAAGTGCAATAAAAGTTAAGGAGCGAGACCTGAGTAAATATTTCGCGATCTGTGGTGTGAATGAAGTAAGTTTGTGGAATGTGATGTGTGTAGTTATTTACATTGTGGACTAAATAAAATAATATTGTTTGTAATGTGATATTTCATTGTAGTATTAATTTGGTCCTGTTTGTGTTTGAAAATGTTTTTTGTTTTATTTTATAAATTTTTTTTGAAGGATTGTATATAACTACTCTCGATATGATAAAACATTTTATCATGGCCGAAAAACGTCAACGTCCACCATCGATTTACAAGCAGAATTTAAACGATTGTCTCTGAATAAAGTAGAGACTATAAATGAACAATTCTTTCAGTTTATAAATAACAGGAAAAAACTCAAACGTAACTACTCAAAACGGGCCGCAAAATACATTGGATACATTTACCAATCCCTACTCCGCTGGAGAAAGTATACTTCGAATCACGCGTGTTAGGGATAAAAAAAAGATGGCGCGTAACGGATAAATGTGACGCGTAACGAAAATAAGTATACTTCGAATCACGCGTGGTAGGGATAAAAAAAAGATGGCGCGTAACGTATAAATGTGACGCGTAACGAAAAAACGTTACACTAAATTTTTTGACAACCCCGATAAAGAAGTTTCACTTCAATTATCTTCTTCTTCTACGCTACTTCTAGTACTTTCAAGAATATGTGTTCAAAGTTTCATGATAACCAGTGAAGTAGTTTTTGCATGAAAGCATAACAAACAAACTTACTTTCACCTTTATAATGTGTAATTACATTTTAAAGGTGAAAGTTACAAGTGGTGTATTACTGCTGTTTAAGTTGTCTGCCATTTAGAATTTAAAATTATTTTTTAAACTAACACCTTTAAAGTACTGAAGTAACTTTAAAAAGTATATGTGCCAAATCATTTCTTCAGGTTTGACCTATAGGTTTTAGTACACCACTTTAAATAGGAGTATTACTTACTTCGTCTTTTCCAGCCGGTATTTCTTGTGAATTCACTTCAAGCAATTCTTCTAAATCATTTTTGGTAAGCTCACTTAAAGCCTTCCGGTGTTTATCGAAAAGCTTATTTTGTTTCTCCATCTGTTTCTCTTTCGCCTTTTCTTCCTTGAGCTCGGCTTCATCTTTCGGCTCATCTTTTAATTTCTTTACTGGTAGTTCATCTGCTTTGAAAGGTCTGGAAACATGAAAAGAAAAAATGAAAATTTACAAATGCAACTCTATTAATATCTGTTGCCTTTTTTTTATATATAGTATGGCAGCCCATGTCGGCCTTTTAGTACATAAAGGCTTCGTAGCCGGGCCGGATCGATCAGAGTTACACAGATTCATGCTGAAGCGTGGCTCTCCCACAAGAAAAAGCTATATCTACATTGGCGACACTTAAACCACTAGGTCAACTGTGCAGTCAAGTCATTCAGTAAAAAGCTGTAATTTTGAAATTACAAACAAATACTTAATTTTTATTCATTTGTACAGATAGATTTAATTTAAACCTAGCTATCTGCAGGACCTTTGCCGTTTTTAGGAAACATGATAGTTTATTTAGAACTTACTTTATTTCTTTTTTAACCATAGCCTGATCTTCTTTGCTCAGACTTTTGAAGCCTGGTAAATCTTCCCCTCCAGAAAAATACATGAGAGTACTCCTTTCCTCTGCAAAACATTTGACATGATGCCACAAGGGCTGTCCTCCATACTTCATGCCAACTTCTGTGTCATACACTGTTTTCGCTATACGAACCTCATCCTAGAATTCAGAAGAATAATTCAGACTTGTTTTTTAAAAAATATTTTTAGCGTAAGGCTGAATAATTTTTTTTTTCTATTCTTAGGGGTCAGACATTCGGTTGTCTAGTAAAATTACTTTATTTTGAACAAACTTTGACGTAGAGAGGAAGTTGATTCAAAATAAACTAAATATATTAAATCAATCTAAATATATTTGGTTGTCGTTTTTAGAATACATAACATAATTTGAGAGAGTTATAGTAAATTTTAGCCATTTAAGTACAAAGAGTTAAGAACAACAACATTACCCAGTTGCTAGTTGTATATTTAATTTACAGTTAAAGCAATGGCACAAGTTACCTTACAAATTTTAATTTCGCAATGTCTGCATGTAGCTCTGCTACTTTTAGCATATTCTATTTGAAAGTCTTTGAGTGCAGATGCACTGGCTTCATCAGCAGTTCTCTTAGTTGCTTTTCCTTTACCTTTTCCCTTGGCTGCCGGCATGACAATTCCAGTAGAATTCTCTGTAATGGTAAAGTGTAGAAAACTTTAACTTTATTTCTACTGAAATACATTTTCAACTAAAAACTTTTATTAAAAGCACAAAAATATAGTTACCCATGGTGTGTTTGATCCTCTTTTGATCATCATTTTTAAGTTTATTAAAGTTAGCAATATCAGTAACAGTAGTGGGGCGTTGCTTCTTAAAAAAGCATTCTTCATGATGCCAGTTTGGCTGCTTGCCATCAAAAAATGCAGACTGAAAAAATGTATAATTCATAGTTAAAATGGACAGCACTACTATAACAACTAATAGCTCAAAGTCATTCATCTCGGCCTATGTTTCCTCAGGGATTAGGTCACAATAGAGAGAGAGTTAGGTACCCAGAGAAATTACACGAAATAGCTGATGGCTGATGGCTGATGAAGAAAGATAGAAGATAGAGGCTGTAGACTCTAACTTATGAGCTCTACAAAGAGATGGAAAAAGAAACTTATAAGGACTAAAGAGCACCTATTAATTATTATTAAATATGAAGATAATTATTATTAAATAAGAAGTTGTCAAGTTATAAGTACTTAATAATTTAATCAACTCCCATTCCCCCCTTTTGGTGAGTAATTATATAAATATATCCCAAGAAACACATTGTTATTAACATCACACATCATATCAACAGCCTCTCATAGTCCAGAGGGCTCTCCTTAGAAATGTTTAGCATACTATATATTGCTGACTATAAATAAATGGGTATGCAAGTACCTCTTCCAACACTCATGATATTCATAGGGGTTGCGACACTGTATTCTTAATCTGGCGCCATACAGCATTAGGGTTGCACAAATTATAATTTTTGACAAGATTTATACTTTCTATCAGAAAAATATTTAAGGTTTGAACACAATTTTCAATAGGATGTTTATTAACAAATCAACCTATAGACGTTTACTGGTGAACGAAGGTTTGCCTCAAGGAGCATCAACCACCCCAATTTGAAGTAGCAGGTAGCGGATGGTAGCGGACTTTTTCCTATGAATAAGGAATTTCTAATGATGACGAACCGACGTAATGAAAACATGTTCTAACTTGAATTTACGTAGTCTTGTTACCGTAATTAAAAATAATGATAATAATCAAGATTATTATAAGCATAACCAAAACAAAACAAAGCAAGTTTAACCAACCTGCACCATTATCGCTATACGAAGGGCTCCTTGATCAATTTTTTGTTTACAACCCTTGCAAGCCGCTCGTCCAGATTTAGCATATTCAGCTTGATACGGTAATTCTGTCATTTTGTTTCAATATATCACAATATTTTATTGTTCCTGATTAGTTAACAATTCCTATTCGGACAGAATATTAACAAAAATACAAAAACTCAGATAACTTTGTCCGCCGTAATTCCGCGAACCGCGAATCTCACCGGCAAAGACCACAGAGTACAATGCAGTACAATGTAAGAAAGACAGTTGCTTGACTTGCTTGCTTGAACTTTATAAATAATAGAATGGCAAATAACGACAAAAATTTCAATCAAATTTGACGTTTACCAGTTCAAGTTACGATTGGTTACAATTATGGAGGGTAGAGGTAAGGAGTATCATCTGTGTACATGAAAAGTGTCCGTTGAAATGCATTAAATTAGGGTGGCGCCACATTAGCATCAGAGTAAACTTCTTAAAGTCAATACACACACTTTTTCATAAAATTGAATGATAAAAAATCGATAAACGTACTATTTACAGTTCAGAAAATAAAATATATTTATTACATTATTTTGTAATACGCAAGTAGTGACAATAATGTTAAATTTTTTAACTCGGCGTACTTCAATTCGTTCACAATTGCTACATTCATACCATACCATTAGCATCAGAGTAAACTTCTTAAAATCAATACACACACTTTTTCATAAAATTGAATGATAAAAAATCAATAAACGTACTATTCACAGTTCAGAAAATAAAATATATTTACTACATTATTTTGTAATACGCAAGTAGTGACAATAATGTTAATTTTTTTAACTCGGCGTACTTCAATTCGTTCACAATTGCTACATTCATACATACCCTGTGTCTACACCAGCGCCATTCTGGAAGGTTTTTGAACTGTTATTTACAGCTTACGCTGGACACTTTTTTCAATTTTCTACCATATGAGATAACACTCCTTATCTCTACCCTCCATAGTTACAATAAGTATTTTTACCATTCCTAAGAAAAAGAAAAGAAAGGTAGGCATTCATCCTCGTATAATAATAGTATTTCAGAACAATATAAAAATCTATCTAGCAAACTTTAATTTAAATTAATATAATTTAGAGAATTAAAAGTGAGTTTGTTATGTTGTAGGGGGTAGTTTATGGATCTACTGAACCGATTTTACAAATTCTTTTAACTTACAGAAAATCTAATTATTTGTGAGTGTAATAGGATATAAACTCACATGAAAAATGATTACCACGTAATTTGACATACACCCAAGTGGCCGCAGAGTAGAACCTATTGGGTTGGGGCACGTTTTGATACGACTGTTGTATGGGGTATACTTCGTCCAATTAGATCCAACAGGACATCTAGCATATACTGAGAGCAGCCCTAGTCGGCTGCGTTAATCTAGTATTGTGACATTTATTCACGTCCGATCTAATCTAGACACGCGGTAGTTTGTCAAGCCAAGTTTAAGCTAACAGAACTGGCTAGTAACACCGTGGTTGTATTATACGATCCATTTGGAGCCATTTTTGACACCTTGACTTTGTTAATTCAAAACTGTTTTACATAGACATTTGATTGTTTTTTGTTTTTCCGAAAGACGGTCCCCATTTCATGTCATCCACATTTTATATATTTTTTATCATTAATTTCATCACGACGACGACTTGAAGACTCGAAGACTTGATAATTGAAGACGATAAATACTTGACATTGGCAGAAATAGCTGATCCGAGTGATCCGGCTGGTTGCCATTTCATCAAAAAAGAAAAAAAGAATACATAGACATGTCAAAATTAGCTCATAAATTACGACTTGCGGGAAACATATCGAGCCGTTACCGACAAATTATCGTATTATTATATTTGTCAAAAACGCGCTTAATATTGAAATGAATATTTGAAGGCGTAACAGACCCTTTCATGTCGGAGTTTCATATAAAAATTCCAACAAGCATAAGTTTCCTATAGAAACTTCCACTCTATATAAAACAGAACCCATTATAAAGTCATAGCAAGTGCTAAAATTATCGTGAATGTACATTTTTTAAAGCCTTAACGTAAGCGACAACAATAATTTTTATCTTATGTGATTTGCGAATGTTTGCATTCAATTTTTATAGCGCAAGTCACCTACTTGCTATCGCAACCGTCTTTACTATAAATAGTCATGTTACCTGTCCATCATCGTTAATGATTGAAATTTTTTTAAACCGATGTCTTTTTCGTTACCAGCGGCCAAAAATCTTAAACACGAAACTCATATCGGTTTAAATACTTTGTTATCCCATTTAACCCTTTAGAGGGTTGATTTTTGAAAAACTCTAAAATAGGTATTTGCTTATTTAGTTAAAGCATAAACCTCGCGAAGTTTCAAAACAAAAAACCTACGTAATACTGATGCTCTATACAAACTTTGAACCCCCTTTTCATCACTTTAGGGGTTTAGTTTTGTTTAATCATTTCTTAGCGCTCGCCTATACCATAATAGATGTACGAGTATGTGCCAAAGATCAGTAAGTTAGTAACGGTTGCCCTTTATAAATACACGGAAGATTATTGAACTTGGCTCTCATTTCACATTTATGTGTTTGATGGGATTCAGGTATTTTTCGAACACATCTTGAAAGTCCCTACTCTCACCTGAAACAAAAAACTGGGTGGAGATTCTTCAAAAGATGAACCTGACGCGAGCAACTTTTGTCGATCTGTGTGAATAGTGCGTAGAAGGCGGGTGTAACACAATCCAAAACAGCGCATTGTTTGAGTCAGTTCGATTTCCCAGGTTGGATAAATGCTCGAAGAGGTTGCTAGAGTCAGCAAAAATTTTATAGCCTACAGGTGGCAAATATGTAAAACCACCGCTGACTGCGTCACAACAGGACATCAATAGATGAGTAACGTGCCAGAACTATGGTATCATCGTATAATCTGAATTTATGTTGTACGCTGTGCTTGATTGAGTTTATTTTGAAATGGTACTCTACAGTACATTTACTCAAATAAGAAACTAAAACGAAGAAATAATTGCTTACTCAAATCTCCTAACTTATGGAAGTACTAAAATAACGAAACTTGAAAGTGTACATAACATAATGTAGTACGTTTTCAATTTATCAGTACTTACTGCTCGACGTTTCGATTGATTATATTAAAAGGTAATATAAAACTTTTTTTTATCAAATTGTGAGCAGAGGTATCGCCTGATGGTAAGCGATTACCGCCGCCCATGGACACCTTCAACACCAGAGGCATCACAAGTGTGTTGCCTCAGGTGTCAAACCAGCAAGGATGACAATCCGAAATCAAAAATCTAAGAAATCGATTGAGAGAATTTATATGTCAGAAAATTAAAATTTGTTTTTTTTAAAATAAAAATTTGGAAGGTTACTTTTTCAACAAGTTCTCTGTTTTGCATATTTTACGTAACCTCTGAAAAGACTCGGTTGGCAAAATGAAATAAATGAAAAAAAAAAAATGTCATGCGCAGGGAGGCGAACATCAGTTTTTATTTTTAGCCAATAATCTATAATCTTCTCTGCGTTGACTCTACATGTCCATAAACAAATAATAACAATAATAAGGTTTTTAGCGAACTGCAGAAATGCAAGTAATTCCACATTAGTGCTAATGTGCACAAATTGTTAGAAATAGTTTAATACAGTGTTCAGATTTATTGTTGGTCAGACCAGAAAAACAATTTCTGTCGTTATATGTAATTCAGTAAACCTGTTAAATGGGTAATAGAAAGCAGAACTTAAAGAAGTCTTTAAGTGTTTCTGAGTATCCCTGGAGTTCAGGTATGTTTAAGGCTTAGTAATTTTTACTTTTTTATTATCTTGTGTGTTTGGTACTCCTGTTTGTCCTTTTTACTGGAAGAAACCTGTACCCACCTCAGTAACTATATTTGTATATAAAAGACAAGGTTTTATAATTGTCATTTTAATCATTATTATTTTATTTTTCATATCAGAGAAGAATTTGCCTAAAAAACATTTACACTTTTATTAAGTAAAGTGACATCAATGCAAATTACCATCTACAACTTGATTATTGTGTTCTGATCTTTACAGATAAACCAAATATCTTGTTTTTGAAATTAATAAGATACAAAATTCTTATGATTAACATCCATCAAAATGTGTTGTGTGAATGTTATGTAAATCATAGTTGAAATTGATTGGCCATGCTGACAACTGGCGAATCCTACAGGCATATTAATTCTGATTGTTTTTATCATGCCGTTAGGGACTGTTTGCACAATCAAGCAGATAATTGTACAGTAAAAATAATCTCATAAAATTAGCATCACAAAACAAAAGGTTTGTGCCTTAAGATGTTCTTAGGTTAGGTATAGCCATATTATATTTTTTGTTTATAAGGACAACTTCACCAGGAATAGCCCAGTGTGGTGGGCAACTTGACAAACATACACAAAGAACACTTATTGGCCGCCCATATTCTAAAAGAAGTCTTAAATCTGATAACCTGAAATTAGTTTACACCAAAACTTAAATGTAATTTATCCAATACACAAGAGTTTATTGCATCTCATAGGTAAATAAATAAAGTCTTACAATAATTTATATTGTTCCACTATGAACCCTGTCGGGCACAGCAAAATTAGAAATAAAATAGTACACAAACTTAAAACTAATAGTATTCTATGTATTGCTACAACTTAATGCGTGTGTGTGCATGTGTGTGTGTATTTGCATAGGAACATGTTTTTTTTTTTTAATAAAGCAGATGGCAAATGAGCAGGCATGTCGCCTAATGGTAAGCGATTACCGCCGCCCATGGACACCCCTAACACCAGGGGCCTCACAGGTGCGTTACCGGCCTTTGGGGGATGGAGAGAGGGAAGGGGGAGGGGTTGGAATATGGGCCTCCGGTTTCCTTACTCACTAAAACAACATGATATTGCACTCTGCGTCTGGAATAGGATTAACAGTTTACGGATCCTGGAACATATTTCAAAAGGTACAGAAAATTACCAAGGGGAATTTTGTGCAAACAAATAATTTTAAAACATTTTTTTTTACATGTTTTTTTATATTAGTGTAGGTTTTCCCTTTGTTGCTTTTTGAGAGTTCTGATTTGAATTGTTTAATTTTCAGATGATGAGGAAGATCGAGCGCGACCCTCTGAAGAAATAACCATCAGGGAACCTCGCCCTAGTGTGGCAGACCAGCTTGGAACAAGTGGTATGTAATAAAGTATGGCACGCACCCTCTGAGCTTTTTTCCCAAATTTAGTGGTTTTGTCGGCTTTAAGTCTACTATGAATTTAGATTTTTAACGCAGATGTACTGCCATCTGACCCCCAAATGGAATTGTGTAATTTATCAAATAAATTATATAAAAAAAACAATATAACTAAATATCTTCAAAATTTAAACTAAAAAGGACACCATTTGTAATTTAAGTTCACTAGCCCGCGTGATTAAACGAAGCGGCAACAGCGCAAGTGCCAAGTAGTAGGTAGGCGTAACAGTGCGCGGCATAGCAACATCTTACGATAACGCATCAAGGAGTTAAAGACCGTATAATGATACGGTAGTTAACTCATTGGTGATAGTGTTTTATTGGATACATTGTGTAGTAAATATCTAAATAGTGTCCTGATGCTAAATTACTGACCCAATTGTATTACAACTTTGTAAGTGGACCTGTAACATGAGCAGGTGTGTCTACTATATCCAGTTCAAATAATTGTCGTATTGTCATATCCACTCTGTAAATGCAGATTAGATAGATATGTACAAAGGCTAGGAAGATGATGTATGTTTTCTATTATATCTTGATTTTTTTCCTTTTTTAAGGAATTTTACATATTATTTAATAATTTATTATTTAATTCTTTTATATTTTATCATACATTCAATGTTGTAATGCTGTGAATTTCAGAACTAGATGTTGAATGTCGATAGTAATTATACGAGTATTAAGTGTTCTACTCCAAGAGTAGTAAACAAAATTTGTTTTTTTGTTTCCAGGTGCACAATCACAATCAGAACAAACTGCACCTACAACATCAAGAAGAGGTCAAGCTCAATTGGACAGGGATTTGTTCTGGTCAATCATAAACAATACTCCACGACCTATTGGCAGATATTATAATACCCGGTCAGTCATTTAAGTCTTAGTACAGACATAGACAGATTATAGTTTTGGGATATTTTGCCTATAAATACAAAAAAAAATTCCATGCTTAATATTATAAGTACGAAAGTAACTCTGTCTGCACCATTCAATAAAATTTGACAAGGAGATACTTTGATTGACGCAGTAACGTCTGTGCATAATTAAGGAAATAAATAAAACGTATTATAGAAGCGTCTCAAGTATCGTTTGAACTCTGATCAGTTGAAACTAGTTTCAAGTTCTCATCAAATCTCAAGCGTCGCTCTAGTCTAGATAAGTCCGTAACAAATACAGGTTTGATTTCCTAACGACAAATATCGTAAAGAAGCACTGACAAAGAATCGGAATCGTACGCTCCTGTAGGCAATCGTAGCGCTAGAAAGTCCGTAGGAAATAAGCTGGGAAGGCAGCGCGGCGTCCAGAGGATGAACGCAAAACTTTGCAGAGGGTAGGACGTCCGTAGGAAACGAGCTGGGTAGGCAGCGCGGCGTCTATGTCTCCAGCCGCGTAAGGGTGAACTTAAAACCCTACAGAGGTCACTGATCTAAGGTGCGGCAGTCACGGTGTGTAGCAAAGCGAAATGACTTACGAAATAAGAGTAGTGAAAATAAAAGATAATGTCGGTAGATTTAAATAAAGTTTAAGCTAATTTAACGAAGTTATGAATTAATTTTATACATAACTATGGCAACACTGTTCAAATTGACTATACGAATTACATAAAAAAACCAAACCACACGCGCTATGATGATAACAGTCTGTGTTATAATATAAGCGTACAATTAAAAAAAAGCACACCCACCCGATCACGATTTTAAAAGGTAAGTTCTAAAGGTTTTATTTCAGTCGTGAATCTAGTTTTAAAAGTAGTTTCAAGAAGAGATTTTATTTTTGAACGTCTCTTGAGACAAGAATCACTGATCGTTAATCAAGTGAGTAAAGATCAATGAATAGCTTATTTTAGAACGATGTTTATGTCAAAATCTCATCTCAGGAATAGATGTGATCTCTCTCTGTTCAACTGAGACAAGTTCAATCATAATAATTGTTACTTTATTTTTCAAAAGAAGAAAGTACAATAGCTACCGTCAATGTCTCAAGTGGCAATTTGTAATGCCTTATAAGGGAAATTAACGAATTTATGATGATTTTTCTGAATAACAATAAAAGATTTATTTTATCTTACTGTATTTACGAAAGAATTGCTTATTATACACATTTCAATACACTTTAATTAACACTAATTGATATTCAATTCGCTTAAAATACACATTCAACTATTTTTTCAAGTAATATCTTTCAAGCAATAGTAAGAACCTTTTGGTTTCTGACAAAAATATGACAATAATTTTTTAAATAAAAACAAAAACATAGTTTGACATTTCGACGTGACAAGTATTAATTTAGGGCGAACTGCTTCTTATTATTATATTTAAATTGGTACACTCGTCAATGCAGAAACGTAACGTAGAACAAACTTGTGAGTTGAGATTAGTTACTGAGACTAGTTTCAACTGAGTAGAACTTAAAACGCTATAGAATGCGTATAAGAGCGACGCTTGAGATTTGATGAGAACTTGAAACTAGTTTCAACTCATCAGAGTTCAAACGATACTTGAAACGCCTTCTATACGGGCCTTAGTGTTTAATAGTTATTACTTTTATTTAAGTATGGGCACCAGAACAACACCCCAACATCGGTGCAGAAAATCTAAAAATAAAATACCCTATTTTAAAACTTAGTAAGTTTATTAGCACTGTTTTCACGGGTCTTCTTATAAAACAAGTGACAAGCCTCCAAAATGGACAGAAACGTGCCGCTCTGACCGTTACACGACGCGACGCACCGCACCGCTCTATGTTAAAATCGATATTAAGGGGTAAGAGTTTGGCATCACGACAATGGTACTGCCTCGGTGGCGTAGTGGTAGCGTATGCGACTGCTAAGCTTGAGGTCTCGGATTCCATTCCCGGTCGGACCAAATGTTTGTATGATCTGCAAATATTTGTTTCGGAGTTTGGGTGTTTTCTAGACTAGATGGCGTTGTGTGTTAGATGTCCGGAATACTTATATTTATTTATATTTATAATGTAACAACGAAGATGTAGTCGCGGGCTAAAGCTAGTATCTAATAAAGGTTTGATTAAAGGGTAACTAGATTATGATGACTGTTTTGCTTTATGCTCGATCGACCCACTATCTATCTACGTTAACCAAAACTATATTGTGTAAAAACCGTGTACGGAAAGCTCTCGGATTTATTTAGCCCCAAATTACTTCATTAAATTTTTTAGTGTTGAAAATAAACCTGTGAAGTTATTGGAAATATAATTCGATAATTATTTTTAAAGTTCTCATTGTGATGAATAAACACGCTATAAAAGAGAGAGCTGTTGTAAACTTCTCTTAACTGGGTTCCTTTTGTGTCATCAGGTCATCCATAGGTTCAAGTAATGTTAATCCATACTTAAAAATAAAAAAACCAAATTTCACTCTTTCTGTTTAATTTTTTGTTTCTTGAGGAAAGACATAGGTTACCCTTTACGGTAAAAACCGACATACACGCGGCAAGAGCCACAAAAGCAAGACTTATAAAATTCGTTACTTTTCGTTTAAATTTGAAAATACAACTACTACAACAAGATGAAAATGATATCTATAAAGTGCATGCAATGAATCTAGAAATGCAAAGTGAGTGGTTAACTATAGGTGAGTTCTGCATCCCGTTAGCCCTGAAATGGCGCACCTTGCTATATGATTGGTCTCCTGCCCTGTTAAAATTCTATCTGAATGCCTTCCAAATGACCCTCCCAGACCAAAGTAACCTAGTGAGATGGGGGAAAGCATCTGAAAAATCTTGCTATACGTGTGGTGAGGCAGTAGGTACTGCTAGGCACTTACTGGTAGGTTGCAGGGTGCTGCTTGATAGGGGTTATTACTCACGCCGACATGATAGAGTACTAGAAATCATACGTGAAGCAGTAAGTCTTTCAGTAGCTAGAGCCCAAAAAGGATTGACTACAAATAAACGAGAAATTAACTTTATAAAGGATGGCTCAACTACCAAATCTAAAAGCAAGCCTTTCTCAATCCTAGGTACTGCACCTGACTGGACTATTTTGATGGATACGTATGATAAGCACTATAAAATCCCAGAGGATGTTGGTGTTTCGTCATCCAGACCGGACATATTCCTTTTCTCTAGACAAATTAAACACATAATATTAGTAGAGCTTACTGTTCCGTGGGAAACTAATATTCCTAAAGACCATAGAATAAAATTAAATAAATATTACGATCTAACAACTGAACTTAACAAAAATGGCTATGTGGTTAATTTATACGCGGTAGAAGTAGGAGCGAGAGGTATACCAGCTAAATCTCTCTATAACCTTCTGAAAGACCTTGGCCTGTCGAGATCTGCAGTAAGTTCTATTTTAGAACGAGTATCCAAGGCTGCACTAACAGGTTCCTACCAAATTTGGCTAGGTAGGGCGGGAAACTCGAGCAGTGAAGGTGAGCGTTGATGCGCATCTTAAAGGGGGCCTCCTTAAACCTACATCCAGGTCGTAAGTCCTGGGAACTGCTTTGAGTTTCTCCCTCTGCCACACGATGGACCCGGCACCCGCACGGTGAATCCATGGAGTGCTAAGAAGTTTGTCTCCCTGCTTACAAATATTAAAAGAAAAGGAATGAAATATTTACGAAGTAAGAAAGTTAATACAAAAAATATTTAAACTGGGCTGCAATTATTTGCTTTTTTTCTGTTAGTTGTAACCAGGTGCTCACTTCATCTTAATCTCTTATTATATTTATGTCGAGATTTATTGAATTTCATCTATTTTATGCTGTTATTATTTTGTTGCCCAGTTCGAGAGCCAGTAATCCATCTTTGGCCTCCACTTTACGATCTGCACCTAGTCAGCCCCGGCCTCCGCCAGCAAGAAGTGTGCCCGACTCAGACTTAGTGCGCCTTCCAGATAATCGTACAATTAGGCGCCGTCATATCGCTGATGACGTGCACCGCATTCTCGCATTCAAGAAATTGACACGTACCTTGCACAACTTAGCGCAAAACAGAGCTAATATCAGTTCGTCAAATTTCAGCAATCGTCCTCCTTCGTCACATTCCACGCCACGAGGTAATCGCCTAGATAGATACCTTTCTTATCATTCATTATATTTGTTACAGTAATAGAAGAATAATATGGTATATCTAGTAATCATATCATATCATATCAAGTATAATAATACTACTCTGCATGAATTTAAAAACTTAAGTTTTATTTAAGAATCTGTATATTCATTCATTATCATCCTATATTTTAGTTAGATAAGCTCTTATTGTTTATATGAGGACATAGTTAAAGTGATATGATTTATTTTAGTTTTAAGACCAGTCCAACGTTCTCCTCAAAGAGCACCCGGACTAAACTTAGCTCTTTCGGATGAGAGCCGAGAGTCACTAACTAGACGCTCTGTACCAGACATGCCGAGTCGTAAGTTTCCATTTTTACACTTACTTAATGTTTTGTCCTCGGTTTTGAGTAAAATATGTTATATATTTATATGAGGATATATTTAAAGTGATATGATTTATTTTAGTTTTAAGACCATACCAAGGTCCTCCTCAAAGGGCAGTAGAAGCAAACTTTGTTCTTTCGAATGGCCGAGAGTCACCAGATAGAAGCTCTGGACCAGACCTGCCAATGAATAGTAAGTTTCAATTTTTACACTTAATGTTTCGTCCTCGGTTTTGAGTAAAATTGTACTAATCGTTAATCCTGTCATCAACAAGTCTTCACAGTTCACGCAACAATAGTACGTGGGTTCGAATCTCATGCACCTAATATAATAGTATACTAACTGTGACATACACATAGCGATGCTTAATACACGATCACTTAAATCCCCAGAGAAACTTATTGAACTAGAAACAGCAATTGATGAAATTAAATGGGATATTATTGGAATAAGTGAAATGAGAAGACTAGGAGAAAGGATAGAAGACCACGGGAAGTATATACTGCATTACAAGGGACAAACACTAGGGCAATACGGTGTTGGTTTTTTGATTAAAAGGAAACATACCGACCGAATCGAGGAATTAATAGGCATATCCGAAAGAATTGCAATACTCAACATCAAACTTTCAGTATAAAATAGCAGAGACGAATTATGGTCAATTATTCAGGTTTACTCGCCAATTGAAGCAGATAAAATTAAGATATAAACAAAATAGAAGATTTCTATCAAAAACTACAAAGTACTGTTGATTCTGCTCACAAAAATATAATAATAATGGTGATTTCATTGGACAAATTGGGGAAAGTCTAAGTGGCGAAGAGTACACTGTAGGAAGACACAGTAATGGCAAGAGAAGCAAAAACGAACAAAGATTGGTTAACTTCGGTTTAGAAGACAAACTGAGTATCCTGAATAGTTACTTCAAAAAGAAAATGAATAAGAAATGGACGTGGACTTCCCCAAATGGACTATTTAAAAATGAAATCGATTACATTATGACCAATAAACCAAAAGTTTTTAAAGACCTGTAAATTTGAGGCAATTAAAACAAAGAAACACGAAAACAGATCGCAGAAATAAGTAAAAATATCAACAGAAATATAAGGAAAGACAGAAAGCAGAAAAGGGCAAATACTTTTCATTATCATATTAAGAAAACAGGCGAAGTAAAGAAAGTGTTCAAAGAATTAGAATAGTAAATAATTGGATGCCAAATATGAAAGACAGACAAGGTAGAATTACTGCAAAAAGACCAGATATTTTAAATATTGCTACGGAATATTATAAGGAGTTATATACAAGTAACAATATTAAACTTGCTACGACTATGACAAACGACATGCATAATACATATACTGAACCTATACCACCTAATCTAAAAGAAGAAACAGAAAGAGCTATTACTTTGCAAAAGTTAGGAAAAGCACCCGGTCCCAATCACCAATGAACTCCTTAAAATATTCATGCCGATGAACAATCATCGGCATGAATATTTTAAGGAGTTCATCAAGGAGGAGGGACAACCCTATACTCGTTGCGCTGTAGCATGGTGCAGGTGACATTTGCCTGTACGACGTTGACATCTATCAGTATCACATAACTAAGGGATGTGACGTTATGCAATGAATTTTTATCGCATACGATACTCACAGGATAAATCTAGTTCTCTTTAATATTGTTATGAAAATGAGTGTGTTATTCAGTTGTGCAGTGTAACTGTTATTTGTTTGTTGAGTTCGTTGTTATTACCATGTCTAAGCATACAAAAAAAAAACTGTTTTGGGTAGTCAGGCCAGGGAGGTTGTTGTTCCTTAATAATATCCGTCACAGACTCAGATGATGAATTGAGTGACAATTCAGATGTTCCTGACTCTGATATGACGATTTTGAAATGAATTTGGACGAATAAAATGTATTTTTACTTAGCAACCTTTTAAGTAACCTTACTATAATATATACTACTATAATTATAGACCAATTTTAACAATAAAAAATTACCGTTTTTTATTATGAAAAATATCGACTATCCATCGTAGCAGCACATCCCATCACTAAATATCTATAGCGTTACGTCATACGCATAACACTGCTTAATTTTTCATTAAATTTGATTTTATTTGTAGATTAGAACATTCTGGTTTGGTTTAATTTAATTTACTACAGTTATTAATGATTTAATACAGGGTCTGTCGTAAATAATGGATAAGTCGTAAACTGGAGTTGGTCCGGCTATGAGACTATTAGAAAATCGTATCTTTTTGCCAGGGTTTCTAACCGTATGGAAATGGCGTAGACTTTTATGTTTTTTTATAAATTTCGCTACTCTTTGCATTCATTCCGTTGCCATTTCCTTAAATTTAGGTATTTCTGTGTCATTTTTTTTGTATTATAGTCTTGAAGATGTGTATTATTTAGTTTTAGTACTGTTTTAGGCGTTTTTAACGTTGGTCATTTTCAAAATTGTCATTTTAAGATTTTTTATGTTTTTGTTTTACTTAGGGTCAACTTTTGATCATTTACTGTGTAAAAAAAAAGTACGGCGCTATAGCTGCCCATGATCTTAATAAATTATCTAGTATGTGTAGATTCTAAAAAGGTATAACAATGCATACTTCACAAGTAATATTAAGCTACATGAGCGAGATCAATATCAAGGTGAGAAAATATTTTTTTCATGTAATGTTGTAAATGGTTATAAAACTTCGTCATAATGATTTATTTCTGCCAAGATTCTTTACACAAACACTATGGGGTCACTATTAAGGATATTCAAAAGAAAACTAGGTTGTTTTGGTACGTAAAAATATTTATTCAACAACTTAAACTAAATGTTCGAAGTGTCCTCCGCCGGCAGCTATGCACGCTCTACATCGCCTAATAAACGATCGCTTAATCCGGCGCACATAACCGGCTTCTTCAATTTTTCTCGCTGCTACTTGAATGCGCGCACGCAACTCTTCTACAGAACTTATTGTTTCACTGTATACTTTTTCTTTTATACAGCCCCAGTAAAAGAAGTCCAAGGGGTTCAGGTCTGGCGAACGTGGAGGCCATAAAATTGGCCCCAATCGCCCTATCCATCTATCTGGATAAGTATTATTTAAATGTTCCCTGACACGAACAGCGTAATGTGCTGGACACCCATCATTTTGTAGCCACATCTCATTTCTTATCTCTTGTGGGACGTCTTGCAGTAAACTAGGTAAAGTATTTGCTAAAAAATTCAAATACATATCCGCATTTAATATTGCCGGCAATTCGAATGGACCAATGATTTTGCCATTAATAATGCCAGTCCATAAATTAATTTTAAATTGATATTGCGATCGGTCTTCTCGGATAAGTCTTGGGTTTTCGAGTTGCCAGCTGTGTATGTTGTGAAGATTCAAAAAACCATCTTTTCGACACGTTGACTCGTCACTCCATAAAATTTTATTAAAAAACTTTGGTCTTCCCTCATCTTTCGCAGCATTATGCGACAAAATGTTATTCTCGCAGCAGCAACCCCTTGGACTTCTTTTACTGGGGCTGTATAAAAGAAAAAGTATACAGTGAAACAATAAGTTCTGTAGAAGAGTTGCGTGCGCGCATTCAAGTAGCAGCGAGAAAAATTGAAGAAGCCGGTTATGTGCGCCGGATTAAGCGATCGTTTATTAGGCGATGTAGAGCGTGCATAGCTGCCGGCGGAGGACACTTCGAACATTTAGTTTAAGTTGTTGAATAAATATTTTTACGTACTAAAACAACCTAGTTTTCTTTTGAATATCCTTAATAGTGACCCCATAGTGTTTGTGTAAAGAATCTTGGCAGAAATAAATCATTATGACGAAGTTTTATAACCATTTACAACATTACATGAAAAAAATATTTTCTCACCTTGATATTGATCTCGCTCATGTAGCTTAATATTACTTGTGAAGTATGCATTGTTATACCTTTTTAGAATCTACACATACTAGATAATTTATTAAGATCATGGGCAGCTATAGCGCCGTACTTTTTTTTTACACAGTAAATGATCAAAAGTTGACCCTAAGTAAAACAAAAACATAAAAAATCTTAAAATGACAATTTTGAAAATGACCAACGTTAAAAACGCCTAAAACAGTACTAAAACTAAATAATACACATCTTCAAGACTATAATACAAAAAAAATGACACAGAAATACCTAAATTTAACGAAATGGCAACGGAATGAATGCAAAGAGTAGCGAAATTTATAAAAAAACATAAAAGTCTACGCCATTTCCATACGGTTAGAAACCCTGGCAAAAAGATACGATTTTCTAATAGTCTCATAGCCGGACCAACTCCAGTTTACGACTTATCCATTATTTACGACAGACCCTGTATATTGCGAATGTAGTACAGCTGAAATACTCAGTCATAATTTATAAATCGCGGCAACTTTCAAGAGTGAAACGAAGTGTTACTGAAACTGTCACCCGCACCATGCTACAGCGCATAGAGTATAAATTAACCAATTTGTTTAGTGAAATAATAACAGCAGAAGTTATCCCAGAAGATTGAACAAAATCAGTGATAGTTCTGTTGCACAAAAAAAAGGCAAAGATATAAATTATAGGAATTATAGGCCAATAAGCTTAATGTATAAAATATATAAGGTGTTTTCTAAAATACTATTATTCAGATTAACTAACACTCTTGATGAAAACCAGCCGAGGGAGCAAGCTGGATTTAGGAGCAACGTCTCGACACATTGATCACATACACGTCCTACGCCAGATACTTCAGAAATACAGGGAATACAACAAAACATATTATTTGGGTTTCGTAGACTTCAACAAGGCATTTGATTCCCTGGAACACCATTACATATGGGAATCATTAGAACAACAAGGGGTCCATAAAAAGTACATAAGCATACTAAAGATCATCTATGGGAAAAGCACAGCACAAATAAAGCTGGAAAGATCAGGGGAAGAGTTCCTGATAGGAAAAGGCGACCGTCAAGGTGACCCTATTTCGCCGAAGTTATTCTCAGCTGTGTTGGAGATGATCTTTAGGAGACTGGGTTGGGATATTTTGAACTTAATGTAAACGGAGACAAACTGAGTCGTTTGAGATTTGCTGATTTAATACTTTTCTCCGAATGTCCGATGGCCTTGGAAAAAATGCTACAGAAATTATCTGGCGAAAGTGCAAATGCAGGGCTCACAATGAATATAATAAAAACAAAAGTGATGACCAATACCGCACAAAGAAATATCACAGTCAATAATCAACAATTGGAATATGTAAGTGAATATGTTTATTTAAGCCAATTAATATCACCGACTGAGAGAATGCAAAAAGAAATAGAAAGAAGAATAGCAAACACTTGGAAGAGATTCTGGTCGTTGAGCGAAATAATAAAAAATAAAGAAATGCCTATGGCAGACAAACGAATAGTCTTTCATACTTGCATACTGCCATGTCTAACATACGGATTCCAAACTTGGGCTTTAACTGAACAACAACAAAATAAATTAAATATATGTCAGAATGGGATAGAGATATTGGGAGTAATAAGAAGGGATAAAATAAAATTTAAAAAGATCAAAGGAAAGACTAAGTTTGGCAAAGTTCTATCAATACGCAGAAAATTGAAATGGCGTTGGACAGGACATATGATGAGAGAGAAGAAAGAGAAATGGACAAGAATAATAACGGAATGGTACCCTTGAGAAAGCAGAAGAAGTAGAGGAAGACAGTCAAAGCGATGGGAAGACGATTTAAAGTAGCTGGGCCAGATTGGTTACGTACAGCAAAGGACAGAAACAAATGGAAACCCTTAGAGGAGGCCTATGTCGAAAGACAAGCTGTTATGAAGAAAGATAAGCCGAATGCCGGGAATTTGTTTTAGTTTAAGTTAATTTATAGGTTTATATCACTATTGTTATAATTTTCTCTTAAAAGTCATGTTTAGTTAAATAAGGTAAAATCTAACAGCAATAAAGGCTTATTTTATTTTTATATTCGTTCATTCAATTCATTATCATCCTGTATTAGTTAGATAAGCTCTTATTGTTTATATCAGGACATAGTTAAAGTGATATGATTTATTTTAGTTTTAAGACCAGTCCAACGTTCTCCTCAAAGAGCACCCGGACCAAACTTTGTTCTTTCGGATGAGAGCCGAGAGTCACCAACTAGACGCTCTGTACCAGACATGCCGAGTCGTAAGTTTCCATTTTTACACTTATTTAATGTTTCGTCTTCGGTTTTGAGTAAAATATGTTATATATTTATATGAGGTTATAGTTAAAGTGATATGATTTATTTTAGTTTTAAGACCATACCAAGGACCTCCTCAAAGGGCAGTCGGAGCAAACTTTGTTCTTTCGAATGGCCGAGAGTCACCAGATAGAAGCTCTGGACCAGACCAGCCAATGAATAGTAAGTTACCATTTTTACACATACTTAATGTTTCGTCCTCGGTTTTGAGTAAAATTGTACTAATCGTTAATCCTGTCATCAACAAGTCTTCACAGTTCAGGTAACAATAGTATGTGGGTTCGAATCTCATGCACCGCATCGAATCGTTTTACCAAACTAAGGCGCTTGCATGAGTGTTTCCTAATTAATCAAGTCTAATCTAAATCAAATAATAGGTCTTTACCTTGAAATTGCGTTTCTTCAGTACTGGTCATTTCAAATAAAAAAAAGTTTGTAATGGCTCTGGATTCTAAATTCAAATTAATTATGTTCTAAAACCATGACATTCTATTTACAAACTCAGTCTTTTGTTTTTTGATTAGCGTTGTATTTTCATTACATTTGAACATTTTTCGTCATAATGGATACTTTAAAAATTCGTGTAATTATGGAATATGAGTTCCGTCGTGGCACCAACGCGACACAAACGGCACGTAACATCAAAAACGTTTACGGAGAGAACTGTACAAACGAACGCACAACCCTTTATTGGTTTTACCGGTTCCGTTCTGGAAATTTTGACTTGAAAATGAAGCTCGTGCTCGTCCGGAGACTTTGGTTAACAATAATGAATTAAAGGCGATTGTGGAAGCTGACGAAACTCAATCTACAGCTGAGCTAGCAGCAGCTTTTAATGTAAGCATCAAAACAATATTGATCTATTTGCGACAAATTGGCAAGGTAAAAAAGCTTGATAGATGGGTGCCCCACGACCTTAACGATCGCCAGCGCAACGTACGCGTCGAGACCTGCCTTTCGCTGTTCAACAGGCAAAGAAATAAAGGAATTTTGAAACGGATAGTTACGTGCGACGAAAAATGGATTCTGTTCGACAATCGAAAGTGCTCAGCAAGTTGGTTAGACCCTGGTTCAGCACCAAAGCAATGCCCTAAACCAAAAATGACCCCTAAAAAGGTGATGGTCACTGTTTGGTGGTCTAGTGCGGGTGTGATTCACCACAGCTTTTTACAAAACGGCATGAGCATTAATGCAGATGTGTCCTGTGAAGAACTGGAGAGAATGATGGAGAAGCTTGCACATCTGCAACCAGCTTTGGTCAATCGGTCGTCCTCACTGCTCCTTCACGACAACGCGCGACCCCATACTGCTCAACAGACAGTCTCCAAGCTGCAAGAGCTGGGGTTGGAAGCTCTCCCTCATCCGCCATACTCACCAGACCTTGCACCTACCGACTATTACTTTTTCCAAAATTTAGACAACTTTTTAGTGGGTAAAAAATTCAATTCCCGAGAGGCAGTACAAAATGCCTTTGAAGAGTTTGTTGCCTCCCGTACAGCTGATTTTTACAAGAAGGGCATCAATAAACTGCCAATGCGTTGGCAAAGATGCGTCGATTGCATGGGTGATTACTTCGAATAACAGAAATAAAAAAGTTTGAAAAAATAAGTACTTTCACTTATTGCGTACAAAACGGCAATTTCATAGGTAAAGACCTAATAGTAATACAACGTATTTGTCCTCCTTATCTAATGTATTTCCAGGAAGAATAAATAAAAAGATAGAACTAGTTGTTTATGATTTGTTTCATTCAACAATATTTGTAAACAATATTATTAATATAAAAGAATATCAAAATGTAAATGTTCTTTTTTGCTATCCTGGCTACACCAACGACTGGTTGCGCATAGACTTACCACCAATTCATACTGGTCTCTTGCCAAAAATATGTGAGTATCATCCTTCCTACTAATATTATAAATGTGAAAGTTTGTAAGGATGTGTGTGTGTGGTTGTTACTCTTTCACACAAAAACTTTCCATGACACAGTTATCTAGCTTAAACATCGGAATAACATAATAAGTTAAAATTTATAGATTTTTTTTTATTTGGTCATGATATAACGACAACTGTCAAGTAAGGCGGAAAAAACAACCCTCTGAGAGTCATCTTGGCATGCCCTGCCCAAACCCTTGGCATTACACAAAGATAATTACTGTAGGCATAATCGTCTTAAAAAGTTCGAAATAAAAGTCCGTGACAGCATATACACTCATTTGCAAAAAAACGGGCGGTTTCGATTTTGTTCCTGGCTGAAAAAAATAAAATACCAAAAAGGTTTTAATCATTTGAACATGTTACTGGCCAGTTATAAAAGTGCCATAATGTTTATAAGAGTACATTCCAAATTCAAATTTTTGACTGAGCCTGGTTTTCAAAGAAAACAACTTTTAACTACATTTTGTGGCGCGAATTCCCTATAGTTAATATCGACTCTAATTAACTTTTTGTCAATTTTTATTAAATTATCTGATGTCCTTGACATTTAAAAGTATTGTTATTGCTGTTTAGCAATCTCGAAAATGGTAGATAAAGTGATAAAAGCGAGCAAAATTATTGCGCTGCTTGAAGAAGGTTGCAGCCAATGCTTCGTGGCTCAGAGGCTAAATGTGAGTCGGTCGACAGTTCAAAGGACCTGGCAGCGCTATCAAGAGACCGGTTTCGTCAAGAGAAGGACTGGTTCTGGCAGAAAGACATGTACCGAACCACGGGATGATCGTTTTCTAGTTAGTCAAGCGTTGAGAAATCGCAAATCTTCTTATGTGGACCTCAAGAACAGCCTCGAAGAAGTAAGAAACGTGCAAATAAGTCTATGGACGGTCAGGAGGAGGCTTCTCGCTGCTAATATACACAGTCATCGCCCGGCACGCGGCCCTAAATTACTCCGTGGACATCGAGTTGCCAGGCTTAGCTTCGCTCGAAATTATGTGTCATGGACTCATGAAGACTGGGATAGGATATTGTTCTCCGATGAAGCCAGTATATCTCTGCATGGTGAAGACCGACGTGGCGAGTGCTACGTAGACGAGGAGAACGCTTTGCAAAGGCATGTTTTGAAGAAATCACACCTTACGGAGGGGGCTCTGTTATGTTTTGGGCAGGAATAAATTCCATGGATCGTACGGAGTTAGTCTTTATCGAAAACGGTACACTGACTGGAAGTTCTAATTCCTTATGCACAACCCGCTTTAACCGCTCTTGGCGAAAACTCATTTTTTATGGACGACAACGCTCGCGCCCACCGGTCTGGCGATGTGGAAGCGTATATGCTAGAAGTCGGAATTCGTCGTTTGGACTGGCCAGCTAGAAGTCCGGACTTCAATCCCATAGAGCATGTCTGGGACGTTCTGAAGCGACGAGTGAGATCAGTGCAGCCGGCTCCGCAGACCATCAGAGAGCTAAAGAATGTGATTTCCGCGGAGTGGGAACGTATTCCCCAAGAAACCATAAAAGATATACTCGCTAGCATGCCCAGACGAATGCAAGCCGTGATTTCAGCAAGAGGGGGTTACACTCAATACTAAACTTTTATCTGCTTTTAATGTATTCAAGAAAAACAAAGAAATTAACGCGTTTCATTTTTATTTAGCGAGCAGGTACAATAATAGTGTTTTGAGCTTAAACATTATTTCTCAATAATTTAATCAAAATGTTATGATAAAACTGATGATACCTATTCCTTCCTAATTAATTTATGAAATTCTGAGGATAACAATACCTAAAATTGTCAAACAAACTAATAGTAACTATAAAATAGTTCTTTGCTTAAGTGCCCGTTTTTTTTGCAAAAGAGTGTATATATCTACCTTTTATGGTGAAGTCAGTAAGACCAAAATAGTGAACCATAAATACAATTAAATTGAATATTTTTAACAATGCACATTTTAGAACATTTATCGAACTCTTATCAAAATTGATACATTTTTCACTTTAACTATTTAATGTGGATAAAATTTGTCTTTAACACTAAGTAATTAGGACGAATACTTTAAAAGTTATCACGGTAAGATTGAACTGAATTAAGCGTTATTAAGCGCCTACTATTAGAGAGAGAGAGTGGCGCGGGGGCCGAGGGGTAGTCAATGCATTGCCAATGTTATATGTTAGTACAGATTCGAAAGTAATTAGGTCTCTTTGTTTTACTTTTACGGTTATACGGCTGCACCAATTTTAATAAAGCTTCCATGGCAAACTTTCACAAAGATACTTTGATTGTTAAGACATTGCATAGGCTACGAATTACGGCGAAAACCGACATACACGCGGGCGGAGCCGCGGGCAAAAGGTAAAAGTTATATATTACTGCAACACACGTAGGTACACACTTATAGTTACAATTGTGATGCGCACAGCTCGATGTAATCGCCTAATTTTAAACATTTTCTAAAAACGTATTTTATTTTGGATAACAAACAATTGAGCAAATATATGTATGTAGTAAAATTCACAAAGGTGCAAGTATAAAAAAACATCCATTCACATAACTAGAAGCACCAATCAAAAAGTTTGAAGTATATAAATAGTGTCCTTTAAATACAGGAGAAACAATAGATAAAGTTAACAGTACGAACTTGTCCCAATAGACGCTTTTATTGTGGCAAACAAGTTTGCTACAAATTTGGATTTCTGTTCCTCTAAATACAAATAAATAAAAAAAAAGTGAATGAGTAGTGTTAATTTGACACTTAATTACCAAACTAAGCTACAATGCCGAGTTTTTGCAACATATTTTATTTATTTTTATTAAGGGTGAAATAATATCATAAACATTGGTATAATATTATTAAATTGTGTCGGCCACGTATCTTGGACTCGCCAAGATACGAGTACGTCGGCCGTATAGTACGATTTTACCAAAAAAATTGTATCACATTATGTGTAAAAATGTAAATCAATTCTAAATGAAGAATGTTATAAAACCGTTTCCTTCCTGTTTTAGGATTTTCAATTTTACTCAACAAAGATACAATTAGTTATAAGTTAAATATGTTTCCGTCTTAAATCCTTTCACCGTTATTATTAAAATAAATTATTACTTAACTTTGCCTTGTGCTATGTTATAATTTTCTTAATTTTTACAAATTTTGTTTCTACCACAGTGTCATAAAAAATATGGATCATTTCCATTATTATTTTTAATTTATTGCAATTAGTAGTATAAATATACTTACACTAACTCTTTGCCTGTTATTTAGTTTTATGAAAACAGTTGAAATAAATATTTAAATGGCGTTATAGATCCAGTGGAACCGCGAGACTCCTGGCACTTTCTCAGTGGTGTCATACACCCTAACGGCACTCCAGTGGCAGGGCAATCACGAAATACCAGTCAAACCCCTCCTTTTGTTCACGTCGTGGATCACTCGGAGGACGGTAATTGTTTCATTTTATTTATTTCCTCTTACAAAAATTGAAACTTAGTTTATGTATAATTAGAATTTACTTTATACAAAAGTAAATTCTAATAATATTTTTATGATGTAGAGTTACAGGCAGTAGAACCAAGGACAGTTCAGCCAATGGAAGCAAGTCATGAAACTGAGGAAGAAGAAATTCCCCGAAATGACACAATGGGTAAGTTGACTTGCTTGCATATAGTGATACGACTACATCGGTAGCGTTATGGTGGCTGTGACTGTTGTGTCTCGAGTTCAATGCCCGGGTGGGACCAAATATTTGTATGATCTGCAAAAGCTTGTTCCGGAGTTAGGGTGTTTTCTATACTTGATGCGTTTGTATTGACAAAAAAGTATTCGTATATTTATATGGCTCATATGTTAATTATCACTGCAGACGCAGCGCTTAATGACAACGGTAGTGGTGCAAGACTCATTGAGGAGGTGGTAGAAGTGGAAGATCCTGATGAGCCCGACAGCAACCCACCTGCTCCGGCAGCGGAGGCCAATGAAGAAATTGCTGAACCTGTTGCTGAAAATAATAATAATGCTGTGTGTTCATTAATTTGTTCTTAAACTAGTACTAAAAGTTTACGATTGTTCAAAAGCTATCTTATAAATATTGTTAATCCTTCAGAGTTCATTAAATGCGAAAATTCTAATAATAATGCAGGACAACACTGGACTATTACATATTATTGAACTTTATTGCAATACCTACATATACGATGACTAGATAGCGTAGTAATTTGTGTAACGGACTGCTACGCCAAAGTTGCTACGGGTTCGATTCCCGCTCAATTCGAACATTTGTAACAACAAACCTCTAGTACAAACTCTCCTTGTTTTGATACTAGATGGGGTTGTACGAATGTTGTGGATTTTGTGATCTATTGGGTTATAGTTTTGTATGTAATAACAAATATCAATCCTTCCTGGCGATTTTTTACCTTTAAATTACAGTTTGTATGTTACTAAATGCTTTTACTTATCTAATATTTTAGGGTGCTGCTAATACAGAGGAAAACGCAGAAATAGTTCAATCAGGTTCTTCAACTCATGGTGTCAAGAGAAAAAGAGATTGTAAGTGTAGTTTACAATATGTTTTCAAACTACTAAAAGAATAAGGTAGTTGACTGTATCGCATTTTTTTTTTTTAAAAGACAACTCCCATATTAGGAATAAACATCCTGTGTCGTGGGGGACTTTACAAACATACATGAAACGGACACAAAGAACATCCAGACTCGGGACAATAATTCGTGGATCACACAGTGTTGTACCGCGTGGGATTTGAACCCAAGACACTTGGCGCAGTAGCAAGCGGCATGGCCACCGCTGAAACCACTCGGGCAACCGTGCAGTCATAATTCGCAATTATTACAGCTTTTCATTTCTATTACAAATTTAATCAAATAAACATTGAAATATATTGCTCAATTGAGTAGTCTAGAACAGTGACGTCACAAGTGTGTATTTAGTACATTTTTCATAAGATTGACACCCTATTATCTCAATACATAAAAAGAAAAAAATTGCCAAAATAACCCGTTATGTATATCTACGTATCTATTGTGTTTAAATTCATAGAAGTCTATGGTCTTGAAGTGCTTGTATCTGCGCTTTAGTTTAGGTACTTATGGTTATGAATACTTTCAGCGGATTTTAGAGTTAAGATCTTTTGTTTAGAAAAATTAAAAAATATATGCATGTAAGGAATCTGGAACTATCCACCTGCCATCGAGGTGTTTTTAAATAAAACTCAACCAATTGATCTTTCAGCGCCTGATGTTACAAGGGAGCCATTCTCTGTCCAAGATTTTAATCAGGTGAGTAACTTTCAAATGTTAAATTTACTGTTTTTTAGATACAGTCATTTCTAAAAATAAAAGGAGTATTCCCTTTGCCTTTGTAATGTAAATTAAAATTTGTTCATTTTGATATCAGCAAGCATTTATGAAATTTGGACCGCATATAAGTGGCTGACTTTATAAATTCAGTACATTATTTAAATGAAGTTAAGATGAACGGTACTATTTTACCCAACACGATCTAATGGGTAGCATGCCGCAGAAACTACAAAAAAATGAGTCATCAAAATCGACGTCTTAGATTTGTCGCACAGAAAAAATCCTAAAAGCAGGTTTTAGAAGATGACGAAAATGTTTGTCAAAACTGTTGAAAATTCTTATGATGAATTGCCATATATTAAAATTTACTTTATGTTATAAATTTCTTAAATGCCAGCTCTTAAAATTCAAATTACTTGGTTTGCTTAGCTTGCAGTTACGCAAACCAAGTCAAGATAATGAAAGCTATATCTATACTAATAATAAAGCTGAAGAGTTTGTTTGTTTGTTTGAACTCGCTAATCTCAGGAACCGCTGGTCCGATTTGAAAAATTCTTTCAGTGTTTGATAGTCCATTTATCGAGGCAGGCTATAGGCGATATATCATCACGCTACTACTAATAGAAGCGGAGCACCAATGAAGAAAGTTTCAAAAACGGGGGAAAATTTTCAGACTACGGACAATATAAGACGCAAATGAGGTTGCGTGGGTCAGCTAGTATATATATATATATATATTATTATTATATATATATATATATATATATATATATATATATATATATATATATATATATTTATATTTAGTTATGGCTGGGTTGTGTAATAGCTCTTGTAGGGGCGGTGGTGGGCGAAACATCACGCTCGGCGGCTCGCTACCCTGATCACAGTCGACCGCTAGGGGCGTTTGTTGTCAGTCCTCCCGCGTCGGAAAATATTTGTTCGCTGTTGGAATGGTATTCAAGGTTTCTGGTTACAATTTGTGCTAAAAGTGTTGTCGAGCATATTCGCGTAGTGAATAATATACGTCCGTGGTGGTGTCGGGACACCCGCCTAAACGTATCGCGGCTTTATGTACCAAGAACATTTAGAATAATTGATGGATCAATTTTCAATTCTCTCTATTCCAAACACATTAACACATATTTGAATATTAAAGCTCGGTAATGCATTATAAATATTAACCACAAATTTAAGAAAGAAGCAACCGACTCTTGTGGTATGTGTGTAATAATTCCGCTCACATTTTTTGAATATAGGCTTCGACGATTTTCTTACAACACCATCCGGATGTACCCTAAACGTGTAATCGTGTATGCGGACGACGGTTTATTATTGGTAGAATCTGATACTAGAACGGGGCTTGAGAATCTAGATAATAGATGTTTGAACTTAATATCTCTTTGTGTACGTAATCGGTTAACTTTTACACCAAACAAAATCCTTACAGTTACTTCTGAAAGGTAACCTCAAATCATCGCCGAGTATTAAATTTGAAATTGTTACTGTTAAAAATAAAACTTCGGTTTGTTATTTATAATTGGTTTAAGAAAGAAACTTAAAAAAAATATATATAATCTAATTAATCATTCAAATATTGTTATTCTATTGAATACAATAACATTATAATTTCAATTCATTAAAATATTATCGGTAAGTCCATCATGTTATGTATTCTTGTAACGTTGATACGTTACAAGAATGCATAACACGATGGACTTTTGGTAAGACTTTTTACTTTGTGTATAAATGATATCTTAGTTAAAACATCTTCATTGATGTAGTAACTTACCTATAACCACGTCGCGTAATATAATAATGAATGGCTCCTGATAAAGTGATCGGTCGCTTTTTTCTGTATTTCCTCTTTTTAAGGTCCTGTATCCCAAATGGCGGAAACGGAACCCTTATACGTACGACCGTCCTCACTATATTTCGAAGACTATACACCAGGACTATATACCAGTAGGAATCTGTAATTTCGCAGACCATGTGTTGTGATGACGCCCACCAAGTGCTAAATTAAAATTTTATAAAACTGTTCACCAAACATAATTCAAATTCATAACATAATTTTAGTAAAAGATATATTTTTTTGGTAAATGTTTGAATGTACGAAACTGAAACTTAAATTCGTGAAAGTAGCAATTAGTATTAGCGTCCTTGAATGTTGTTGTTGTTTTTTGAGCAGTGAGACGGCGACAGCATTTTACGTCATATACGTCGTCATACGTCAAAAAATAAATCATATTTATCTAAATGTTTTAAATGTAGTAATTATGGAAATGTTTGCTAAATTTCTTTGATTTCACATACAAGTGATTAGATAGCAATTCATGAATATACTTTTAGAGCCGCTTGCGAACAGCCATTCTGAGTAAGTGACCTGCGAAGCGATGGTTTTTTCTTTTATTATCAAAATTGTAGTATCGGCGCTATGAAAATATTTAACTTATCATCGTTTACGGAAACATCGTGTTCTAGATCGAGTCTATTATATTTTTAAAGGTTTTTGGTATGAATGAAAAATATGAAATTTTAATTTATTGGTTAACTACATATTAATAATATTTTCAGAGCCTACTCCGCCTACTGGAATGCCCAGTGTGTTTAGAGTGGATGGAGCCTCCGATATCTCAGTGCCGCCGCGGACACTTGGTGTGCAGTCGGTGCCGCGCAAGACTCACAGCGTGTCCGGTGTGTCGCACTCCTTTCTCTTCGGTACGGAACAGAGCAATGGAAGGGGTGAGTTATATCTGGTTCAACTAATATTCTTATATTTTGTAGTTAAAGTTGGAAAGTGAAGGTACTATCGACACATATAAATTGTAACTTACCATAAGTGTGCTTTCTCACAGACATTCAAATAAATATAATAAGATCGACGTTCGTGTAAATATGCATTTCCATAGTAATCTGTCATCGAATTACACAGAGAGTTATCTGTTACACTATCAAAAAACCATTAGTTCTGAGTTATAGCAAATTTCAAAGAACATGGATTCGAAGTATGGTTATTACCGTTTTCTACTGCGGCGGTGGCAAAGATAAAAATTGCATAGATCTTCGACCAGTATCGACCAAGCTTGCTTAACATTTAAAACGTTCTAAGTGCGGCGTACACCGTAAGGGAGGGAAATCTTGGCAGTTTTGGCGGTTACAAACGATTTATCGGCAAAGTGAGTCACGAATAGAGTCCATCGATAGTACAACGATCCATATACAATAAAGTTGTAACGAAATAAATGGTTTACGCGCAGGTGGCGGAGATGCTGCGCTACCCGTGCCGCCACGGCTGCGGGCGCGAGGTGCGCCTGCGCGCGCGCGGGCCGCACGAGGCCAGCTGCAGCTCGCGCCGCTACGCGTGCCCCGTGCCCGCCTGCGCGCGCCGCCCCGCGCTGCCGCACCAGGACCTGCCGCACCACTTCCAGGTGCGCCCGCCTCCCCCGCCTCGCCCGCCTCCCCCGCCTCGCCCGCCTCCCCCGCCTCGCCCGCCTCCCCCGCCTCGCCCGCCTCCCCCGCCTCACCCACCTCGCCCGACTTATCCCGGCTATAGCGACACCTCAACCGATATGCTTCTTCCAGAACTCGCATCCTACGATCTTCAAAGTGGGCTGCAAGCACAGGTTTTCGACGAAAGTAAACTCGGAGCAACACGATACGTGGATCATAAAGGCGCTAGACGAATTCTTCCATCTGCGCGTGGACATCGACGTTCGGACGTGGGGCGTCATCATCTACGTCGCATACATAGGCCCCAAGAGGAACGCCAACTCCTATATGTATCAGGTTAGAAAGTTTTTCTTTCGAGAATTCGAAGCGAAATCGGCTAAAATTTGATTTAACCGGAATCTCGTTATCTCTTTCCGAATCCTTAGGAACCGAAAGGTTATTTCCGTGAAACAGAAAATGTTTCGAGTTCCCATAAAAAAAAATCAAAAAATGATCAAACGTAGATTGTATGTTAACATTTTTTACTTGATTTCACGATTACTGACGACTTGCGATTTAACTAGATACGTGAACGAAAGAAAATTTAGAACGTTCTGATCTTTTCCTAAGCGTTACTTTAAGTGATATTATAAAATGTTACATTGCAGTATTTATGTTCTAGGTTACCGTAGAAGGGCAGCACAACTCGAGGAGGTTGGTCTATACGAGGGCCACGCACAGCGACCTTGAGAGTTCATCGGTAAATGTTAGCCGCCAGGATTGCTTTCATCTGACGCTTGATCAGGCGCTCAATTTCATTCGCATTAATAATAGACACTGTGAACCAGACAAATACTTGGATTTCGATATTCAAATCAGTAAGTGGCAATGTGTTGACGAAATTAGATATGATTCGGATTCCTGAATAACATTTGATGCACTATTTGCACGAGAAATTAAGAACTTGATATTCTTGGGTATGTACTTGGAAAATGATATTGAAGAATCTGAGAATTAACGTGTCTGTAATAGTCTGTGGGACTGAACATAGTGGGACTTTGTATAGTTAGTAAGATTAACTTTTAAGTCTATGTAATCACTAACAAGTGGAGCTATTATCTATTTTAAAAATTATGAAATGAGAAACGTCTAATGTCATAGTCATTCTTCGACACATTGATCCAGTCTCGATAATTTTGATAGCATGGTCTGACGTGAAGCAGTTTTAAGTAGTTGTTTTTGGTCGCTTCTCACCAAAGAAGTGAGGTTATTGTACTCGAAGCCCTCTCCCTCCCGCAGATATTGGGAGGAGGGACTAAAACGTGACTCTTGAATAGCAGGTCTCTATACGCGGCATAGTAACCTGTCATTCCATACCATAAAACATCTAAGATGTATCATATACGTCTATGTGAAATATTTCAGTAAGATAAGGATACACTATTTAAAACTTGAAGTTCACAAGTTGTACAGTCTGGATTCTCAATAAACTTTTATATTGATTTATATATTCTTTTTTTTTAATATTTTGTCTTAGATAATAATTTAACACAATTAAGTAAGTATACACTTCGCTGGTTTTCGAGAACATCGACTTAATTCAAAATTTTGTCAAATTGAACAAAGTATGCCAAACGATCATAAATCATTTCATTCAAATTTTAATAATATGATACGTTTACCTGTAATCAGAAACGGCAAACTCGCAATAAATCATTTACAATTTGGCGGTATGCAACACGCCATTCTGATAAATAAAAAAAATAGTTTTTTAGTTCCGTCACTATCCTCGCAAACCAGCGACTTGCACTTAATAGCAGTTGAAAGAAAATAGCTTCTTAAACATTTTTTGATATTTATGTTTATATTAAGCGAAATGCCCTGCTTGCCAATGTAAATACCTTACGAGTGATAATTTATAGTACGATGCAAACTTTATGGCAGCTCGGAAGTTAGCTGTGAAAGCAGGTGTGCCCAGGTACAGTTAAGTCGAAAATAAATAATAGGTATGACTGAATACATGTACTTATTTTATAGCTATAACAATCCATGAAAGTGTTACTCTACCATTCCTAACCGACATGTAATAGAAGGATTAGTTCTGAGATGATGGTCGAAGCAAACTAAATATGATTTAAAATATTAATCTAATTTTAGTAGTGTAGTACTACGGAGTAGGCGTTATAAAAGTCCTATTTACAGAAATAAATGACATTGACTTAGAAGATCCAGTCCGCGAGGCATTTTAATCGACACAGTAAATATGTAACCATTCACAAGTTTATGTAAAATTCATAAAACTACAACAGTCAATAATAAAACAAATAATCAAAAATAACGAAACAAGGAAATTAAGAATTATTAACAACTCGAATGCACGTAGACAAGATTATGCGTGCATGTGTACTGCACGGACACAACTCGCACACAAGGAAGATGCGGCGTTTGTCGACCCCGGCCCCGAACACCTTTAAATATTACTCTTCAGTCGTTCCTTCACTGCTGAGGTTTGATTTCGTCAACCAGTTGTCTCCATCGGTTCCGTTCTGCAGCTCGGTGGAGTGCGTCGCTGACAGGCCTTTTTAGTCCCTCCGATATTTGGTCCGACCATCGTTTGGGACTTCTACCTTTTTTGTTGTCTTCAGTTGTGTTAACTACTTCGGTATGGAGTTCTCTTGTGAGTGTTACATGTTACATTGCAATGGGTTATAGTGGGTTCCCATAACCTTCTACGTCGGATTGTTTAGAGGGTATTTAGTCTCCATGGCCTCCGAAGCCTTCATGGTCGAGTTATTTCACCGCCGCATACAGCTCGGCGTTAGCGTATTTCACGGCTATCTTTTTCTCTGATGGTGTTGGGTGTACGCCGTTCACTGGCGAACCCTCCTACTTTCGCAAACCGGGCTTTGGAGTCTATGGCGGAGTTAACCATCTTCAAATACAGCCGCCTTAAAGTTTGTATTGGACTATACCAAGGCTTTAAATGATTGATATATCGAGTAAAAACTTTTTAAAGGAACAGGTTGCCGAACATTGAAAGATAAAGTTTAATTAATATTGTTATTTTCCAATGTTTGCTTATGTAGTTTCCATATCAGCAATAAAGCCATAGAAAATACCAATTATTGTACGATACATTGTAAATCATTTACACTAATAATGGCTTTTATTTAAGCCGCGTGCATGTTGGTTATTTTAATAAAAGACATTATTAGTTGGTAGTTCCGTGTCTGTTACCAAGATACTACATGTATACTATTTACATTGCTGTCAAATTTAATCATGGCATAAGTTCCGAGCTTAACTTTTAGCTTACCTAATAAATGTATATTTTTTTTTTTTTTTTTTTTTTTTATTTGTTTAAAAAGACAACTCCCGCATTAGGAATATACATCCTGTGTCGCGGGGGACTTTACAAACATACATGTAACGGACACAAAGAACACCCAGACTCAGGACAGCATTTCGTGGATCACACAAAGTGATGTCCCACGTGGGATTTGAACCCCCGGCACTTGGCGCATAGCAAGTGTTGTAGTGAACGCTTAAACCACTAGGCCAACCGTGCAGTTAAATTATATAATACGCTCCATGATAATTAGGTATGTGGAAAATCGATACTCAAAGCAAAATCAAGTTAAAATTTTACTTGTCTTCAATATCTGCATGCAAGCAGTGAATATTGTAGCGAATGAAATCAGTCAATGTTACATATGCTTAGTGTTGTTGTCAAAAAATATTATTTATATTGGTGTTCTGTCACAGTAAACTGTATAAAAGCTCAGCATGGCCTTCAATACTATCCATTTTAAAATAATGGTGCTGATGGGTAGTCGGGTAAAACTCAAATGACGCAAATATAAAAATACCTCACTAACAAAAGAACATTTAATTTACACTATGATTTTCAATTACGCAAATACAATCACCATCATATAAATCACATTAACTAAATTATGAAATACGGCACAAAGAAATGAAATCTAATAGGATTGAGCCGGCAGATAGCGATTCGTCGCAGACGTGGTGCGCAGACGACGTTCCGATCAAAAGTGATTCGCAATATGGCCGTCCCGCCACCAAAGACACGACGCTTCGCTAGAGTGACCGATATCAGTCACTCTTTGACTCTTTATTGTGACGTCAATTCCGCAACGCGCCGACACGGCCGGACTGACATACGACCGTCCTCGGGCGTTCGTACTTTATCTGAAACAATCATCATCAAATCGGCAGAATATCCACTCGTTCATCCTGACACTCATGATTTCATTGGAAGCTTAATTCTCATTTTTTAGTAACTGCAATACAACAGATAAACTTAAGGAGTGCATCAATTCAACTAACAGTGTAACGGATCTGTATCGAGTGAAGATTTTCATTAAAACAAGCCAACCAAATATCACCTGGACCTGATTGTATCTCTTCAACAAACCCACTCGGTCTGATCCAAACGACTCAGTTTTAGGCCAGGCTACCTCTACTGGCTAACCACACACCATCTGAACTGAACAAGTGCATCCCTACAACCAACCCTCATAGGTGTGGCCCGGAAGTCACTGTCAATCAGGATAAACTACACATCTGGACCGGACGAGTGCATCCCTTCAACCAACCCTCACGGGTCTGGCCCGGACGACACTGTCGACCAGGATAAACTACACATCTGGACCGGACGAGTGCATCCCTTCAACCAACCCTCACGGGTCTGGCCCGGACGACACCGTCGACCAGGATAAACTACACATCTGGACCGGACGAGTGCATCCCTTCAACCAACCCTCACGGGTCTGGCCCGGACGACACCGTCGACCAGGATAAACTACACATCTGGACCGGACGAGTGCATCCCTTCAACCAACCCTCACGGGTCTGGCCCGGACGACACCGTCGACCAGGATAAACTACACATCTGGACCGGACGAGTGCATCCCTTCAACCAACCCTCACGGGTCTGGCCCGGACGACACCGTCGACCAGGATAAACTACACATCTGGACCGGACGAGTGCATCCCTTCAACCAACCCTCACGGGTCTGGCCCGGACGACACCGTCGACCAGGATAAACTACGAAAACTCCATATCTAAATTAGACTAGCGAGTTCAATCAAATCGCTGCCTGAGTATGATAAACGGCTCAACACCCACATTATGAGCGGCGTAGAATTATACATACCAATGTATTACTGCAAATTATCCTGTTCATCATAAATTTCGATTTCATTGTGCACATCCCATGTCTCTGAGTCAGAGTGTGCACTTAGTGTATCGGAATCGGAGCTTAAGGTATCTGAACTAGCTGATAGGGTATCCGAGCATGCGGTCAAGGTATTATCATGGTGTTCAAGTCAAGCAAAATATTACCATAGGTTGAGTAATCTCCATCTTCTGACGCCGACTCGGCCTCATTATAATTCAAAAGGTTAGTGGCAACCTCAAGTAAACCTTCATGACCTTGGGGCACTGAGCGCAAATTCTCGTGGGCATACTTATATACACTCTATGAGAACCATTTAATCTCTACAACTCATAGCGATCATTATCTAATACCGCCGTTATAACAAATGGTCCCTTAAATTTCATATCCAACTTAGTTTGGTTCCGTTCACTACTTTTAATAAACACGTAATCGCCTATTGAATATGGTTTAATTTTCGCGCGACCTTGATTAAATCGGTTAATTTCTGATTTTGACGCTTTTCGGATATTGACAGAAGCATATTTTCGAATAACGTCATGATTTAGACTCTACAAATAGCTCTTGTTGACAATGAACTTCTGAATTTATCATTGACATACCTAACGATTGTGCGCGAATTCCTAACATCAGTTTTGTGGGTAATTATTTAGTTACAGGTAAATTATGCCAAAGCGCCGCCACTTTTCGGGATCAAGTGAAATTGAACGGGTTGAGCTCCCGATGGACCTTTCGAAGCTTTTCAAATAATACATGAATCGATGAACTTGCGTACGCATTTTGACATCTCAGGGAACCAGTAGGTACTACTCATAAAGTTTATCTAAGGTTTTATTGTTTCCTAAATGTTGTATCTCATTGAGAACGTGGTTAATTAGTGTCCAGATTAGAGTCCGAGGAACAACTGATAATCAAGAAACCGTTTTGTTACTTTTTTTGAAAGCCATTACAATTGTGTTTTCAGATAAGGTCCTTGATTTCGTTATCACGCTTTTATTCGACGGGAAGCCAAACCTGGTGAAATTCGACATAATTAACTAATTCTGTGAGTGAGCCTTTACAAGTCTTATTAGCAGTACAGCCGTCAGGGAGGGGATTTCGTGAAAAGAAGTCCGCGGGTTTTATTCTACAACCTTCACGATAAACAATGTGAAAGTCATACGCCTGTAAGATAGCCCACCAGTGATGTACACGAGGAGTAAGGCCTTTCTTTGATTTAGACGCCTTTAAGGAATTACAGTCGGTAAAAACTCCGAAATGCCGACTATAGAAGTAGTGCCAGAAATGCTCTACCGACAAGGCCGGATCAAAAATAGTGAGCTCTGGTTTTGATGTGAGAATGCGTATTATTTCGTTTCGTATTTCTTCATGTTTTTGAGTCCAAATTATATGTCCCCTTAGTTTTGTTAGCGGATTCGAATCGTCCCACAAGACGTGTAAAATTAGGAATAAACTTACGAAAGTACGAGGCTCTACCTAGAAATTGGCGAACTTGAGTAGCGGTTTTTTTTTGCTGTGGGGAATCTGATAAAGCCTGTATTTTTTTTTTATGCGTTTGGTTTAATCTCACCTGACTGGACCAAATACCCTAGATATTCTATTTTCTGTATCATAAACTTACATTTTTGTAGATTAAACATAAAACCAGCTTTTGTTGAAGCACCTTAAACATCGTCTAAACGTTGCAAGCCTTCAGTTACATCAGATGAATAGCACAGAACTATGTAGATCAGCGGCTTATCCTTTAGATGACTCAGTGCCTTATTTAAACAGCTCTGATAAGCTGATGGAGCATTTCGCAATCCGAAGGGCATAGCGAGGTACTGCCCCTTCGATTGTAACAAACACAGTTTTCTCCACAGAGTTAGGATGCATTAAAATTTGGTGAAACCCGGATGCCATATCAAGAGACGAGAAATGAACAACTCCCGCAAGCTGATCTATTTGGTCTTCAATACGTGGCAAAGGATAGTGCTCGGGCTTCGTATTGGAATTTAATTCCCGATAATCTATACACATTCTAAAAGAACAATCCTTTTTCTCAACTAATAGTATTGGGCTAGCAAAAGGCGAGGAGCTCTCACGAATTACCCCAGCATCAAGCAGTTCCTGAATCTTTTTCCTAACTATCTGCTTCTTTGCAGGTGCTAACCTCTATGGGCACCTTTGTACCATTTTATGTGGATCATCGTCATCATCATCATCATCATGTCAGCCGAAAGACGTCCACCGCTGGACATAGGCCAATGTGGATCAATCAAATTTATTTAACATTCACCTGTTGTAACTCGGCGGGAGGGAACGCCTTCGGTGAAATAAACAGAATACTTGTTTAAGACTGTTGTTAGCAATTCTCTATCCTGACCTTGCAGATCCGTTTCAACTTTAGTAAAATCCGGTTTGTTCGTCGTTAAATCGCAAAAGTGACTTACTTGTTTAAATTAGAACACTAGATTGTCATTGTCAATCCTAACACATAGCCCTTGGCTAAAAATATATCTACCAACTATTATAGGGTCTAATATAAGCCTATCGGGAACCACGTGAAAGATTAAGTTTACGGAGAGTTCGTCGATAACTACATTGCTTTCTATTTGAGTCGTACAGTGTATATCCTCACCGCCGATGCCACTTAAATAAACAAGGCTTTTACGCACAGTACCCACAAGTTTTTCGCAAAAGCTTTCTTTTTAAAAAAGAACAATATGATCTGCTATCAAACAGAAAAGAGACTGACTCACCCGATGATGTCTGCAAAGTACTCCTGGAGGATTGATGCTTGCACTGTTTAACCTTCTTTTACTGCAGCTCTGCCACCGTTCATCTTGTCTAGACAGACAGTAGCCACGTGCCCAGGCTGACCACACGCGTAGCAGGTGACAATAGGAGATCTTTCCGTAGTACGCGATGAGCTTGTAGAAGCATTTTGCGATTTCGTTGCGAATTCATCACGTCGTTTTCTACATTCAGCAATATGATGTCCAAAAAGGCCGCAGTAGTGACACTTGCCACTAAATCTTCTTATTGTACAAGCTCGTTTCGCTTCAGGGTCTAAGGTTTCGGCGTCTAATTTTCGCTTATGTGATATTCCACTAAGTATCCGGAATAACTGAGCTCGACTCGTTATAATTTGTGTGTTTAATTCACGTCGTATCAAGCTATCCTTCCGACTCAGCACGGATATAACAAATCCGGTTACTATTTCTTCGGGCATTACACATTTTGGAATTCGTTCGATGAGAATCCATAGTCGCAGAGCAGCTTCCGAAGCCGTTTCTTTAGCTTCTACTTGAAAACGTAATATTTCATCGAAGTAGTCTTGGTAAAGCTTAGGTTTGGCAAATCTCGCAATTAAAACCTCTTTAACTGAACGCCACGTAATCTGATCTAACTTTAAATTAATGAGACACGCAGCAGCACGACCTTTCAGGGCTTCCGTTAATGCCACGAGTAAGTTAACTCCTTCAAGACTTTTGTTACGTACTAACATTTCGGTTAGCTTACACCAGCCCTCAATATCAGACTCCGGTTCATCCGGGTCAAACTTTATAAGTGTTATTTTATTGTGGGTACTTACTGTTGGCACCTGCTGCGCAGCTAAAACGCGGGTAAGTAACGCTTCCATGTTACCCAAGAGCTTTTCAGCAATCGTAAGTCCTGGTTGTGCTGCTTCTTTTGGCGGTACGTTCGATCCCACTTCTGATAAAAGCTCAGCATGGCCTTCAATACTATCCATTTTAAAATAATGGTGCTGATGGGTAGTCGGGTAAAACTCAAATGACGCAAATATAAAAATACCTCACTAACAAAAGAACATTTAATTTACACTATGATTTTCAATTACGCAAATACAATCACCATCATATAAATCACATTAACTAAATTATGAAATACGGCACAAAGAAATGAAATCTAATAGGATTGAGCCGGCAGATAGCGATTCGTCGCAGACGTGGTGCGCAGACGACGTTCCGATCAAAAGTGATTCGCAATATGGCCGTCCCGCCACCAAAGACACGACGCTTCGCTAGAGTGACCGATATCAGTCACTCTTTGACTCTTTATTGTGACGTCAATTCCGCAACGCGCCGACATGTATATTGTTTAGTTTCACATTATTATCCTGTTCCTTGAAGGTAGAAGTCTAAGGCAGTATTTAAAAGTACTGTTCGTAGCTTGGTCCATTCTTGTTGGAGTAGAAAAGCAAATTTGGGAAGGAAGTATGGCGTGTACAGGCAACATACGATATGATCTCATCTAGAATATATCTGCTTATGTTTTAAGATGTGTAAATGTGTGAATAAATTTTGTGTGTAAGAACGACTTTTGTGTGTATTACGAATTTTTCTACTAATTTATAAAATGTTTATAGTATAGACTAATGTAAGGCTACGTAATCTTCCAGAAGGGTAATTACAATGTGAAGACGCTGAGGATGGGTAGGGTCCAAGTCTGGCCTTGTAGAAACGTAAAAGGACGTCACCTTAATGAGGCTAAGCGGTATACGGAACTTGACTAAAACTAAATTTGACGCTGGATGGGTTTTATATTGAAGATATTTTGGTCCAGTGTTAAAATGTTATTATATCCTTCATATTGTAATCATTTCGAACTATAAACGTAAAGTTTTGTGATTTATTTATTTCGTTAAATCATTGTTTGTAATACATTTCTTATTATAATTTGAACTTAAACTTTATCTTTTCAGATATGTTATTATTAAATCATTATGATAAATACATGTACACGTCGTGCGAAATAAAAACAATAAATATTTTTTTTGTTTTATTTGAAATTAAATTGTATAACGACTTCAGTATACGGAGGTATATACAAATGATATCACGTTATGTGTATGTACATTTCGATTTTACCTTAAATCGTTGATATTTTAATTTGATGTCGGTTACTTTTAATTGTAATACAATGAATTTATAGACACTAAATAGAAATAATAATAAAGACATTATTTTGAGCGTAACTATCTTACACTTTCTCTAAGTAACTTGCATAAATAACAAGAAACAGCGAAATTTAGAGAAAATACTATCTACATAAGTGATTAGAAAATTATTTGTGTGGAAGACATTGTTTGTCTTGCATATTCAGTGCCAATGAGACCACGACACACGAGGGAGAACTCTTGAACATGCTCCAGCAGTCGGCGCTTGCTACTCTTTTCTCTGAAAGCAACAAAAGTTTTTTTTTAAACTTGGAACCTTGAAGAAGTATTGGTTATATGTAAAAAAGATGCAGGTGTTTCTGCTAATACAGTCATTAATAATATAGTAATAGCCAAATATTTTCAAACTGTGATCAACATCCCAAAGTTGTCAAATAGAACCACTGACATCATCAAATACTTAAACGCAACTTAATGACCGTACTGTAGATATTGAAAGAGCTCTCAAACGTATTTAAATAACGTATACCTAAATATATATCTAGGCAAATAGTAAATGACTGGATTATTTAGTCGACCGGTTTTTTTTTTCAGGCATGATATTGTTTGTTTTTAATATTCAATGTAAATGTACACGTAAATACATATAAATGTTGATACTCTTTCTGATCTATGAAATTTTATCCCGAAAGAACCACACCAACAAGCGCGGGGCGCAACCAGTATAAATAGCGAACAACGATCGAGAAAGTTGATTTTTGAGGCACGGAATAACGAACCTTATACCGATATATTTAGCGTCGAATATCGATTGGTTGTTGCGCGATTGTTTACAACGAGTTTACCGGCGGGCGTGTCCTTGGTACGGGGAACGCCCTCGTATGTTCGAGACGTTTTCGAAAGCGCTAGTAAATGTGAAAATGGATATAAACACGAACTCTCGAGGGCAGAGTTCAGTTAGAGCTACAGTGGGATAAACATCGAAGTGATAACAGTGATCAACCTAGTCACCTCGGCGACCATTAAGGGTTGTTATTCGGAGTGATATTATGATTTTAAGAGTGTTGTTAATAAAGTTTCTTCTCACTTCCGAAGGTTTATTTCCCATACCTATCGAACCATGCATCGGTGCAGTTTTTTAGTGATTTCGCATACCGTTACATATTTATTATACCTAAATCAGCACCCTATGTTGATTTGGGTATAATAAATATAAATACCGTATCTCTCTCTCTCAGCCTATTGCCGTCCACTGCTGAACGAAGGCCTTCCCCAAAGAGCGCCAACCATCCCTGTCCTGGGAAATACCGTATATAATATGCTTTTTTATGCACTTTTCTTCAGTATTGTTTTTAGGCAGCTTTGTGTCCAGTGCATTTTCTACCAGTTTATCTTTGAATGTTAACCAAATGAATGAAAAAAATTACGAAAATTTTCATTGTTATTAGAATGTCGTAAACGGACGAAGCGAGTGGCTAGTTTTAATTAAAATGAATAAGATATAAATAAAAAACACAAACACTGATGTCTACCATTCTTGTAGCTATAAATAATAATACAATATTGTACGAACTTTATAACTGCAGCCATAAACTTCTGTTTGTGAAGATCCGTGGCATACACGGTCGGGAAGTCCGGCTGGGCCAGCGCCTGCCTCATCCACGTCGCGAGCTCGCCTCCCGCTCGCCAGGACGCGCGATTCAGCGCCAACAGCAGCTCGGCTAGATATTCTATCTGATTACGGGGGGTGGCTCCACCTAAAATCGACGTTCGCAAAGAAAGTTCAAAACAAAAATGGTTAAAGCTATGAAAATTATACACATAAAACATTATTTTCCGATAATATGAAACTTAAAATTTGTTTGTTCAGAATCAGCAATAAAATGGATTTTAATTTTCACACAGACATCTCCTAGCAAAGAGGATTTGACCTGCTATACCACGCTGGCCAGATACGTCGAACTGAATAGAGGTGGTGACACTTCGTATTCTTAACCCGTTACCTCATGTTTGAAACCGCTGGCAGGTGGGGGCCCTAGGCCATTTACCTCGCATCGCTATCCACAGCTCCGCCTACGTCGTAGATGCGTTAAAGTATAATATGATTTAATAGGTGGTACGGTACGATCAAACCAAACTTATGAAAATAATTGTCGTGATATCAGTCAGCTGAATTAAAAATAAATGAAAAACTATTTTTATCCCTTTATATTTCTGGTAAAAAGAATTACTTTTCTAAGAGAAGCAAAAAAAAATTGATAATTGGGACAATGTCGTTTTCATTGACGAGACATGGCTGAACACCAATCACGAGTTTTCTCGTTCTTGGACAGATGACACTCAAGCGTCGACGTCGAAAGTGCCAATCGGTAAAGGAGCACGTCTCATAATATGCCACGCTGGTTGTGCGAAGTATGGTTTTGTGGAAAATGGTTTATTGGCATTTGAGTCAAACACTGCCACTGACTACCACGAAGAAATGAATGCGGCTGTATTCAAGGAGTGGTTCTAGGATGTGTTGCTACCTGGCCTTCCAGAGCCTTCAGTTATAATAATGGATAACGTCCCTTATCATTCGGTGCAAATAAATAAAGCACCTACTCAAGCTAATAGAAAAGAGGAATTGGTGGCTTGGCTGCAAAGAAGTGGCATTGACGCAAATATGTCAATGCTAAAAGCTGAGCTGATGAAATTAGTCAACGACCATAAGCTATCAAATATTCGATACGAAATAGATGAGCTGGCTCTGGAGTACGGTCATCGCGTTCTCCGAATTCCTCCATATCACTGCCAGTACAATGCCATAGAGCTAATCTGGGCTCAAATTAAAGGTTATGCAGCCCGCCATAATACTTCTCCACCATATGGCATAAAAAAGATGAAGACGCTTTTAAAAGAAGCATGCGAAAAAGTCACAAGAGATGACTGGATGAAGGTGGTTGAAAAAACTAAAAAAATGATATTTGATGACTTTGACCGCGATATTCGTATAGATACTATGATTGATAATAACATGATAATACATGTTGGTGAAGATGACAGCGAGTCCTCAAGCGAATCGGAGTCGGATTAAATTTTGATTTGACATTATTGAAATCTTAAAACTATGTATTTCATAATATATATTTTTCAATAAATACAGTATTTTTATTTTCTTTCCCTTGGTTTCATTTAGAAATTACGATTAAATTTAATTCATTCATCAACAATTTTGTTAATATTGTGTTTGAAATATAAAATATATCTAAATTGAATAATTGTGCATAATGAATGCTATAAATACTGTTACTAAATATTATTAATGATATTCATGGCACATCACTACTCATGACCAATTTACAAGTGTCAGAAACGCATTCTCTGAGTGGCCGGACTATAATCGTAAAAAAATGTATTAAATAAAAATATTTTTTGTGCAGTAAGATGGAGGCGGCACATACCGATGCAGGCGAGCGCGGCGGCGGTGAGGAGCGGCGCGCGCGGCTGCAGCACGTGCGCGCGCGCCGCCGCCAGCGCGCCCAGCCACGCGCACGCCGCGCGCGCGCTCATCGCCTCCCACAGCCGCACGCACGCGCACGCTGCACACAACAAAGTAGCTAAATCACTTGTCGTATATCATATCACATCACGTACTGACATAGCACTATCGTTTCTTAGGTATTACACTGAAAATACACTACACACTTTGCCGTCGACCCGAATTGACATTATACAATATATTACAATCTAACGGTTTTGACGTGCACTCAAATTCGTGATAGTAAAACATACCTTCTTTTACGTATGGAAACCCCTACGAGCCGTCACCCCACCGGGTTAGCGGCGGGGCGGTGTGTCGGAATCGGACCGACTAAAACCACACGGTGTGCCACTCTGCGCCTGAGAAGGGTGGGGTCCGGGAACTGCCGTTATTGACACATCCGGACCGAGTAAAACATACCTAAGTCGACGAGATCGGGCAGCATGTCTTCCAGCCAGTCGACGTACTGCGGGCGCTTCTTGGTGATGGCTTGCAGGAGAATGAACAGTCCCTCGGTGAGGTCGGGCCGAGCGCCCGGCGCCGCGTCCAGCGCCCGCGCGCTCGCCGTCACGCTGCCCTGCAGCAACTGCTTGCAGCCCGCCCATTCGCCACCCATGGCTATTACAATCTGATAATTGAACATTGCATCTAAATAACATAGTCTTTAAATTATTACATAACGTATACAACTTATAACTGATGCAATTTTTACCGAACTTAGTTAAGGCGGAATCACGTTGCCTAGATTTATGAGCATCAGATGTATCGTCATCATAATCCGTAATCTTAAGCTGGCTTACAATAGAAACTTTATAGACCAAGTAGGCTCCAATCCTAAAGCTCTCTGGAAAGCCATAAAAACCGTTGCCAACACCCAAAAACCAAAAAATAGTCCTACAGAACTCTTGTCGCACATAAACCCTCAGCAGTCTATTGACAATGTTTGTGACTTTTTTTCTTCTATCGAAAAAAATTGGCCGCAAAAATAACTTCCTCTGGTGATGACTTGAGGGCCCACGCGTTAACATCAACCCCTACCTCAATTAATTCCGGTAAGTCAATGATTCTATCAGAAATTCCCGAAGCGGAAATAGAAACTATTATAGCACAGCTTAAATTAGACTGTGCTGTGGGGTGGGACGGTATATCTTCCAAAGTATTAAAAAACAACCGAAAAACTCTAATCCCCTCTATAACCCACATTTGTAATACAGCTATAAACAGTGGGGTTTTCCCCGATGCGTTCAAAAGGGCAATCGTTCACCCGATGTACAAAAATGGAAACAGAGACTGTGTGAATAATTATCGCCCCATTTCAGTACCTACTGCGTTGTCAAAGATTCTAGAGAAGATACTAAATAATGCGCTCAAAAATTATATTGGCAAATGTAACACATTAGCAAAAAACCAATATGGTTTCCGATCAGATTTCTCCACCGAAGACGCTGTAGTAGACCTAGTTAACGCGGTGGTGAGGAACGTAGACGATAAAAAAAGATGTTTATGCATATTTTTGGATATATCCAAAGCATTTGACACAGTCTCTGTCCCAATATTACTGAGTAAAATGGAAAAATTTGAAATAAGAGGCTCTACATACAATCTTTTTAAAGATTACTTAACAAATAGAAGACAAATGGTTAAAATTGCAGACCGCTTGAGTGATGATAGTGGGAGAGCTGGCACCAATTTTTGGGTAGGTATTTGAGGCAAGCTGAAAACTGGTCAGATACCTCTCCTATTATATCCCAACTCGGGACTGCAGACCTGTCTGGTGAGTAGCGGGGCTAAATAAAACTCCACATTTAAAAAAAAAATTTTTTTTCTTCTCCAAAAATATATTTGAGGCACTACGCAATTTATATATGTTGCAGTGTAATACTTAATGAATACGAAAAAAAGTCTATAGCACTACAGACTCGTACCAATTCATTATTTGTTTGATCACCTGGCAGGTAGAAAGCCCCACCGAAATGATCTGTCTTTTTGGGAATCTTATTTTTTAGTTATAAATAACACTCCATTAAAATTTCAAGCTGCCTCATAAACATTTTTATAATTTTTTGCAAAATATTTTTGCCCGCGTCTGGCAATGTTAAATCCCCGATTAAATTATCTGGCTTATTTTTTTTCGTATTCATTAAGTATTACACTGCAACATATATAAATTGCGTAGTGCCTCAAATATATTTTTGGAAAAGAAAAAAAAAAAAAATTTAAAAATGTAGGGGTTGATTTAGAGCCGCTACTCACCAGCCAGGTCTGCAGTCCCGAGTTGGAATATAATAGGAGAGGTAACTGACAAGTTTTCAGCTTGCCTCTAATACCTACCCAAAAATTGGTGCCAGCTCTCGGACCATGAGTTTTCTGTTTCCTACGGCGTCCCTCAAGGAAGTGTCCTAGGCCCTACACTCTTCCAACTGTAAATTAATGACCTCTGTACTATGTCTCTTCCACATAAAAGTACCACAGGTTTGCGCCAATTCTCTTTAGCCAGAGCAAGCGGAGTGAGTCCGGTATCCACTGCAACTAACCTGCGATGCATTCCCACATCAGTATGAAGAAAATATTCTCTAAGATTGTATATCTCGCGATTGTGTAGGGTCTTGATATTTAAAAGTCCACGACCCCCACATTTTCGCGGGATATACCTACAACCTCATAACGGATGAACGTAGGTGATGCATTCGAAATGCAGTGAGCAATGTACGGACTCTCCTATGTAGGACATCTAATTCGGTCTGAGTCCATCTAAGTATACCAAAGGAATACATCAGAACCGGCATGGCCCAACAGTTGTAGGCTCGCACCTTGTTACCGCCTGATAAAAGACTTTTAAGTACATTTTTCAGGCGGCCAAAGAAGCATTCCCGCAACTCCTGTTTCATGTCAGATTCTGATTATTATTATTATTATTAATCAACAGTCTTTATTTATTTACTGCCTTAGTGGCGTAGTGGTAGCGTATGCGACTGCTAAGCTTGAGGTCTCGGGTTCGATTCCCGGGTCGGACCAAATGTTTGTATGATCTGCAAATATTTGTTTCGGAGTTTGGGTGTTTTCTATGTATAATATGTATGTATTTCCAAAAACTTAAAGTATACAAAATTATAATTTATCTAAGTCCTTTTATGTTTTTATCTGCTTACATACACATAGTACAACATAATAAGACCTAAACTACCTAATTATCTCATTTAGAAAACCAAAAAACAAATAAAATCAATAAAACAGCGATGTATTTTGATAAACAAAACAGCTGGTCGGGTGAGTGCAATGACCTTGGCCGGGCGCATAGGTATTCAAGTAGCTACGCGGTGCACGCAATAATACATTACTGGCTTGTGGAATTATTAAAAATATTGATACATTGTTTTTTACGGCTACAATTTTTTTTAAGGACAACTGTTTGGTTTTTTTATAAGTTTTGGGGTGCTGAATCAGCCCCTTTCGTTTTCGGTAGTCGTCTTTTTACACCCTGTATACGTTTATATCAGTTGTCTAGTACCCATAACACAAGCTTTGCTTAGCTTAGGGCTAGATGGCGTCCCCCCAATGTATCCCTACGTTGTCGTCGTGGTGGGGCTTGCGTGGGTCAATGATCTCTGGGTCTGTGCCGGGTAGAGCTACTCATGCCGGATTGGCCCAGGGTGAGACTCCAGACCAAATGGGATACCAGACGGAGTCTGGCTACAGGGTGCCGAGATGGGCGTGACCCGTCGTGCCGCACTCCAAACGTCCCTCTGCTTTAGCAGAAGGCGTGTTGGAGTGCGAGTAGGTCAGATAGGCTGGCACTTGAGTGCTTTACCTAGTCTGAGAGAGAGGGCTAGCCACCCTCTCGCATTCCGTAACCATTAGGGGCTCAACAACGACCTGACTGGTGGCTCCAAGAGGGTACGCTGAGAACCTGATGGCCGGAGGGCTTGCCTTGATTGGCCGGCCCATGACAAGGATAGTCTATAACACCCGACAGCTAAGTCGTAAAAACCTGTGGATACTGGCCGACCACCACAGTACATAGGCTTGCCCGGGTATTGGGGATCTCTGCCCGGGTGGACTTTTAGTTCTCCCCAACTCGTGGGTTATGATATGAATACTGATAAATTTAAAAAGACAAATACTAGGACTGAAACAATCACAACGACTACAGGCATGAAAAACGGAAAAAACGTAACTGAGAAAGAAGGCAAGATGAGAGAGAGGAAGGAAAGGAGGAACGCCAAGGGGCAGTTCCGGAAGGCAGACGAGCAATCGTCTGCCGAGGAAGACGCTGCCTCTGTGGCGCCCATCTCGGTGGGGCTCCCAGACGTCGATTTGACTGCTGGGAGCCGAAGAACGTCGGCACGTACTCGCTCCAGGTCCAGCCACTCGTCGGTTGGATCAGCCGGTGCCTCCTCGGAGGCTATGGATACGGAGCCTACAGACAGCCGCAAACGAGAATACTCCAGGGACGGCGGCGATAGCGACACGTCCCTGGAGATGCCGCCGCCCAAAGTCGGGAGTAGCCAGAGAGGGAGGTCTCGCACTCCAGGCTCGTCAGGTTCCGCCTTCTCTAAGGCGGAGTCGTACAGGCGAGCCAGGGCCGACGGCGAGGTACAGGCGGAGGAGGAGATGTCCGGTCTTATGCTCAGGATCGGGCCGGTGGAGGGGGACTCAGCGCCTCAATCACTGGCCTCCTTGCAGGAGAGAGCGGACGCGGCGGTGGCCATCATCCACAAGGTGGCCACCAAGTCCGTAAACCTTAAGGGTTCCTTCGTGAGGGCCCTTAAGGACTCCTCCTCTGCCATGGCGGGGGTTGTGGATACTCTAATTGGGGAAGTGTCCAGCCTCCAGTCGGCCAACGACCGGTTGACGGGGCAGGTGGCCGAGCTCAGTGCTCAGTTCGCCCAATTTCGGGCGGAGCGAGAGGGCCTGGCCCCGTCAACATCCCAGCGGGCCGCGTCTTCATCCCAGCGGGCCCCGTCTGCGTCGCGGCCGTCCCCTGCCGGCACCGGGATAACTGACGCCCAGCTTGCAGTTATCCTGGACGCATGCCGGCGTATGATCGAGGGTCGTACGGCCGGCCTGGAGGCGAGGCTGCCTGCGGCCCCTGTCACGCGGCCGCCGCTTGCAACACCGAAGCGGTCGGCCGCGTCGTCGACGCCGGCCCCTCTTTCTGTGGTGGGGGGTCGCGTTACGTACGCGTCGGTTACGACAGCGCCGGCTCCAGCGGCTGCCCGAGGGGCACGGCGGGTGGCCAGGGCTCCGGCCAAGACGGCTGCGCCGAAGCCGGGGCCGAAAGCACCGGGAAAGGCTGGAGCGAGGGCCACTCCGCTCCCCACTCCAACACCTCTGCCTGGCCCCTCCTAGTCTGCCCCCTCTAATGAGGGTTGGCAGATAGTCGGGGGGTCGAAGAAGTCCCGAAAGCGGGCCAGAAAGGCTGCCCAAAAGGCAGCCTCTGCCCCGCAGTCGCCAACAGTGGCAAGGGCCACCCAGAAGAAGCCGCGGAAGTTGCAGTTGCCGAAATCCGCGGCTGTTGTGGTCACGGTGTCACCGGAGGCGACAAGTGGCGGACTGTCCTACGCGGCCGTCTTCAAGAAGGCCCGGGACAGTCTCGCCTCTGATTTCGGGACGGCGGGGGTGAGATTGCGCCTTGCCCAGACGGGAGCTCGAGTACTAGAGTTCCCCGGGTCTGAAGGCGCAAAATCGGCAGACGTATTTGCCGAGAAGCTGAAAGGCATTTTCGCAGAGACGGATGGTGTCAAGATCGCCAGGCCCACGAAATGCGCTGAGTTGCGCATCTCGGGCCTGGATGATTCCGTGACGGTCGAAGACGTCCGCGCTGTAGTTGCAGAGAAGACTGCATGCAGCGCGGACAAAATCAGGGTCGGCACCATCCGCCCCGGTCCTGGGGGGCTTGGCGCTGTGTGGGTCAGTTGTCCCGTGGCGTCGGCCAAAGTACTGGGCGACGCCGGCCGGCTCCTCATCGGTTTCGTGAGCGCCAGGGTTACAGTCCTGGCGGCGAGACCGATGAGGTGCTTCAAGTGCCTGGCTGCGGGACACACGCGCGCCAAGTGCGCCAGTTGTTTTGACTGCAGCGGATTATGTTTCCGCTGCGGTCGACCGGGGCACAAGGTGGCAGAGTGCTCTGCCGCCCCTCACTGCCCCGTGTGTGCGGCGGGCAATAAGCCCGCCAATCACCAGATGGGGCAGGGGGGCTGCAAGCCTCCAAAAGCTTCTCGGCAGACGTCGGGGGCTAGCCTGTCGACCCAGGCTGCCTCCGACGTCGATCGTGTGACCACGTCGTCGCCCATGGAGGAGGTTGTAGAGACGATCCAGTAAATGGATCAAGTCTCCAACCTCCTTGTCCAGACGAACCTCAACCACTGCGCCGCTGCGCAGGATCTCTTCCTGCAAACCATGGCGCAGTGGTCGATAGGTGTTGCCGTAGTCGCGGAGCCCTATTACGTCCCACCCCGTCCAAACTGGATGGGTGACCGGGACGGCTCCGTGGCAGTCGTCGGCTCCTCGACGGCTCGTTCCCCGCCCTTGTCGCTAAGAGACAAGGGCTCTGGATATGTGGCTGCCGAGTGGGGGGGAATCACCGTTTACGGTGTGTATTTCTCCCCCAACCGGAGTTTGAGCGACTTCGAGGTCTTCCTCAACAACCTGGAGACCTCGATGCGGCGACTAGCGTCTGGGCACGTCCTCGTGCTGGGGGACTTCAACGCAAAATCCATTGCGTGGGGTTCCCCGGCGACGGACGCCAGGGGCGATGCCGTTGTGGAGTGGGCGGCTTCGGTGGGCCTCTGTTTGCTGAACAGAGGCGCCACCAACACGTGCGTGCGATGGCAGGGGGGGTCGATAGTGGACCTTTCGTTCGCTACCCCTGCTGTTGCCGCACGAGTAAGGAACTGGTGTGTCCTGGAAGAGGTTGAGACGCTCTCGGATCACCTTTACATCCGATTTGAGCTCTCCCGGTCCCAGGGCCCCAGTAGGGGTCACGTGGCGCGGCATTCCTCCCGCTTTCCGCGGTGGGCTGTTGCCAAGCTCAATAGGGACCTGCTGGAGGAGGCGGCCATCGTTCAGTCATGGCTGTCTCCGCGGGCCCCGGCCGAGGAGGTCGACATGGGGGCTGGCCGCTTTCGCACTGCGATTACGCAGATCTGCGACGCGGCCATGCCCCGCGTTCGGGGTTGTCGACCTTCACGGAACGGGGTCTACTGGTGGTCCCAGGAGTTGGCGGACCTCCGTGTGGCCTGTATTCGTGCCGGCGGCGACGCCACCGCGTAGACGGGGAGGAGGGCCGGCTTCATGAGGAGTACCGCGAAGCGCGGAGGACTCTGAAGCTGGCCATTTGTCGCGCCAAAGAGGAGAAAAGAAAGGAGATGCTGGAAAGTCTCGATCGTGACCCCTGGGGTCGCCCATATCGTGCGGTGCGACAAAAGCTCCGCACGGCGGGCCCCCCCCTTACCGAGACTCTCCAGCCCAGCTTCCTGCAGCAGGTGGTCGAGGGCCTTTTCCCGCAGCGGGCGGAGCACACGCCCCCGTCGATGGCCGGTCCGGCCAGAGACGACGGGGACGGAGGGAGTGAGGTGCCGCCCGTTAGGGAATCGGAGGTAGGGGCGGCTGTTCTAAGGATTCGTTCCAAGAACACCGCCCCCGGGCCGGACGGGGTACCACCCCGAGTGATGGCCCGAGCCCTCGACCATATGTCGGACCGCCTCAGGGAGGTTTTGGACGCCAGCCTGGCGTCCGGACGCTTCCCTGAGTGCTGGAAATGTGGGAAGCTGGTCCTGTTGCCGAAGCCGGGACGGCCGGCCGATTCGGTCACGGCCTATAGGCCCATCGTGTTGCTGGACGAGGCGGGCAAATTGTTCGAGAGGATTCTCTCTGCCCGCATCGTCCAACATCTCAGCGAGGTGGGGCCCGACCTGTCGGACGCCCAATTCGGGTTCCGAGAGGGGCGTTCGACGGTCGATGCCGTGATGCGCCTTAGGGCCGTGACCGAAGAGGCGGTTGGCTGTGGCGGCGTGGTGTTGGCGGTGTCCTTGGACATCGCCAACGCCTTTAATAGTCTGCCATTCAGCTGCATCAGGGAAGCACTCCAGTATCATGGGGTGCCAGAGTACCTGAGGCGGCTGGTGGCAGACTATTTGGAGGAGCGTACCGTCGTGTACGAGGATCGAGATGGCGTCTTGAGACGGCGACCCATGTCGTGCGGCGTTCCACAGAGGTCTGTCCTCGGACCACTCCTGTGGAACGTGGGGTACGACTGGGTCCTTCGAAGTCGTCTGCCTCCCGGGCTGGGCGTAATTTGTTACGCCGATGACACTCTTGTCACAGCCCGGGGGGCGAATTTCCAAGAGGCGGCGCGCCTGGCCACCAGGGGTGTTTCTCTGGTGGTTGGGCGCATCGAGGCGCTGGGCTTACGGGTGGCCCTTGACAAGACGGAGGCCCTGCTTTTCCATGGGCCCCGTCGTGGTCCACCCCCCGGCGCCTCCATCGAAGTCAACTCGGTCCTCGTACCGGTTCGGGCCCAGATGAGGTATCTGGGCCTGATCCTCGACGGTAGGTGGCTCTTCGACGAGCACTTCCGACAACTGTCTCCGAAGCTGGTCGGCGCTGCCTCCGCCCTTGGGCGCCTTTTGCCCAACTTGGGTGGGGCCAGCGTCGCTACTAGGAACCTCTACACGGGGGTGGTCCGGTCGATGGCCCTTTATGGGTCACCGGTGTGGGTCCCGGCTCTGACTGCCCAGAATAAGGCGCGCCTCTGGCGTCCTCAGAGGGTATTGGCAGTCAGAGCCATACGCGGATACCGCACCCTTTCGACGGAGGCGGCATGCGCCTTGGCCGGAACACCCCCGTGGGATTTGGAGGCGGAAGTGCTCGCCGAAGTTTATCGGCGAGCGGCTGAATATCGGGCGGAGAACGGGTATCGTCCTCCGCCCGAAGAGGTACGCGATTGGCGTGAAGCCGCTCGCCGAGCCACGATGGCTCGTTGGTCGTCCCGGCTGGAGGCTCCACGCGCTGGCTTTGCCACCGTGGAGGTGCTCCAGCCGGTCATCCTCGAGTGGGCAGGGCGGCAGCACGGGACCCTTTCCTTCCGGCTGACGCAGGTGCTTTCCGGGCATGGTTGCTTCGGAAAGTACCTGCACTCGGTCGCTAGGAGGGAATTGAGTCCCGCCTGCCACCACTGCGACTGCAGTGAGGACTCGGCGCGCACACGCTGGAGTTCTGCCCCGCTTGGGCGGAGCAGCGCCGGGCCCTCACTGCAGTCATCGGAGGAGATCTGTCGCTACCGGCCGTCGTACTATCCATGGCCGGTAGCGACAGCAGTTTTACCGCGGTCGCGACCTTCTGCGAGGAAGTAATCTCGCAGAAGGAGGCGGCGGAGAAGGCCCGAGAGGACGATCTCCACTCGGACCCGATCCGCCGCCGGCGCACGGGGCGGCGGAGGCGCGCCTATCAGCGCCTCATGCCGCCCTGAGTGTGGCCGCGGATGGACGGGATGGGTTTTCCCCTCCATCCGCAATAAAGGCCAACCGCGAGGGGGCGACGTACGCGTGTGCCGTGCGTCGCCTAATTTTGAGAGTTTAACAGCAGACGGTGCCCGCTTCAGTGCGGGCAGGCGCTGGGAGGGGCCCGGCGTGTTAATAACTGCGTTACCGGACCCCTCCCTTCTAAGGCGCAGAGTTGGCACACCGTGTGGTTTTAGTCGGTTCGATTCCGACACACCGCCCCGCCGCAAACCCCGGCGGGGTGACGGCCCGAGGGGGTTTCCACACGTAAAAAAAAAAAAAAAAAGGGCTAGATGGCGTTGTGTGTTAGATGTCCGAAATAAAAATAAAATAAAAAGTGAAGGTTAAAAACTCTAACCAGTTTTAAGTTCATAAGAAAACAAGAAATTTGAGTAAAGTTAAAGGAAATGTATGTAATAGTCAGAAGTTGTAGTGTACTTACAAGTTTGACAAGGTCAAGTCCAGACGCACAAGGGTTTGTATTAAAACCGGTGGCTATTAGTTGGGCGATATCATCCATCAGCGGCAAGTAATCGTCGATCAGTGATATTACTGTTTGTTTTAGTATATGGAACAATGGCTGTAAAAATATATTACATTTATTAGAAGATACATTTTTTGTAACAAAATAAATAGTGAAAATAAATAGTAAAATGTGAAGTTATCATTTGAATAAAAAACTAGATTAAATAGAAGACAAGTTTAACAAAATATTTACCCTCAGCAACAAGAAAAACAAAAAGCAGCGTCGCAGGGAGAGGGAGAAGCGACGTGCTGCTTTGGCTAACACGTCCCTAGTACCCACAGAAGGGCAGGGTACCCGACCACAGGGAGGGGATGGCAAGAGCGCTGATTCCTCGGCGCCGCGTCGTCCGCCCCCCACCAAAGGTAAAGGGACAAACACAGGACCTCAGGGTGGTAGTAACCAGGGGGGCCGGTACTCCGCCAAAAGGGCGCGTCTCAACGAGACTATTTCTCCGAGAGGCGAACCTAAGAGGCGGAGGACCGGACCACCAGGAGAAACCACTCACACGGACTATGCTGGTGCATTAAAGGCAGACCTGATGGCGGCGATAACAACCGCCGTTATGGAAAACCTGAGCCAGGACCAGTCCGACGAGATCCAAAAGAAAATTGGGGAGCTGTTGTTCGAGGAGTCGATGAAGCCGGGCAACAGTACCTCAGAAGGCCCAGGGTTTCAGGGAAGGCCGGTGTTGACCGACGGAGCCCTGAGACTCTGGTGCGAAAACCAGCCTACGATGGAATGGCTGAAGCGAAGCGTGGCCACCATAACCCTCTCCACTGGAGAGAAACTGGTGGTAAAGCGCCCGGGCGAGGTGTCGAAGCGGGTCCGCTGCGGCATCCTGCTCCCGGGAGCCCACGAGGACCACAAGAAGGTAGCACATATGCTACGCTTCCAGAACAGGTGGGCAGACATCGAGAGATGGCTCCTGCTGAAAATGGACAAACAAGCAACGGATACCTTTGCCATCGTAAGCATCCCGGAGACGGTGGTGAAACCGTTGATGGAACGCGGACGCCGACTCAGCTTTATGCTGGGTACGGTGTACGTGAAGTTCTTGGGGCCCAGCGGCAAGTTCGTGGAGTATCCACCAGCCGAAGCCGACTCCAGGGATGCAGACGACACCATCCAACCGATGGACATTGCGGAGGGGGCAAAGGATGCCACTGACGTAGTCACGGCACCTGAGCCCCAGGCTCCGGCGCAGCATACCCCCGCCTCCGACGTGAAGGAAGAGGTCTATCCTCGTCGTGACCGTACGGACGAGGGGGATGGCAGCGAAGGGAAGGGTGCAGAAGGGAGCAAGGGCGGAGCAACGGAGACAACTGACTCCAATGGCGCTGTCTCCTTCCTCCAGTAGTAACATCCTCCAGGCTAATCTCCACCACAGTTTAACCGCGACGGCTCAAATCCGGAAGTGGTTGGAGATTAACAACACAGCCATTATATTGATCCAGGAGCCGTGGGTCAATAAAGGCAAGGTCTGCGGACTCCGAAACATGGGAGGTATGTTGACAGTCCACGCGGGACTATCCTCGCACATGCATATATACAACAAATAATATAAAAATACAGGCCCTAACGAGTTTCTGTTCCAGAGACCTATGTGCCATAAAGGTGCAGGGAGCCCAGAACACCAGCCTCGAGCAGGTTGTCATGGCATCTGTCTACATGCCAGAAGCCGACGACCCACCACCGCACGATTTCACACGGCTGGTCCACTACTGCGAGGAGTCAGGGCTCGAGTTAATCGTGGGAACCGACTCCAACGCGCACCACGCCTTATGGGGCATGCCTACAGGAAACGACAGAGGTAGGAAACTAGTAGATTACCTGTTTACAACAAATTTAAACATAGTGAACACAGGCTCCGTACCAACTTTCGTTACCAGACGAAGCAAGACAATTATTGACTTGACCTTGGCAACAGAAGAAGTAGCGAAGCACATCTTGAACTGGCACGTATCTAACGACTTATCGTGCTCGGACCACAGATGGATACGTTTCGACCTTCAGGTAAGCAAATTCAAGGCACCACCCAGGCGGAATCCTAAAAAAACCGATCGCGCTAGCTATTCTGTGCGGATCGGTCAGGCCCTGTGTCAGGAGGATAATCCACCTAGGATCGTAGGTGCCGTTGAAATTGAAGAACAAGTAAATCTTCTTACTAACACCATGATGGACTGCTTCCATCAAACATGCCCCCTAACCGTCCCACCAGTAGGCCGAACAAACAAAAAGAGCTGGTGGGGGCCTGAGCTGGAGAGACTTAGGCATAGGATGAGGAGGCAACTCAACAGAGCGATGAACACTGGTGCAGACCAGGACTGGGATAATTATAAGGCCACCAAGTCCAGGTACAAAAAACGACTCAGATACAGGAGTAGCAACGCATGGCGGAACTTCTGTACAAACATAGAGACAATGACACAGGCCAACAGGGTAAGAAAAGTTCTCTCCAATAACTCAACCTTATCACTGGGGTCCCTACGAAAACCAGACAACTCTCTCACAAACTCGGCGGGGGAGGCAGAACGTGTGCTGGTAGAGACGCACTGCCCGGATTGTGAAATAATCAGTCCAGGAGGGCGGCCAGAAGAAGAAGAAGTAACCGTTCCAACGGAGGAGGAATGGCAACTGGCCAATAGGGTGGTTGACCCATCCAAAACACAATGGGCAATAGACAGCTTTGACACATTTAAATCTCCAGGCCAGGATGGGATCTTCCCAGGCCTGCTTAAGTGGGGAGGGTGGTTACTCACCCAAAGACTGTCCCTCATCATGGAAGCTTGTCTTGCACATAAATATGTGCCAAGACAATGGAGAAACGTCAAAGTAATCTTCATACCAAAACCAGGTAAATCTGACTACTCGGATCCCAAATCATTCAGACCTATAAGCTTAACCTCTTTCCTCCTGAAAACACTAGAGAGGCTGTGCGACAGGTATCTGAGAGAGACGGTGCTGGTTCATACACCATTGCATCCGAACCAACATGCCTATAGTCCAGGTAAGTCTACGGAATCGGCACTTCACGCGGTAACAACCAAGATTGAAGTAGCGATCAAGAACAAAACTATGTGCCTAGGCACCTTCATAGATATAGAGGGAGCCTTTGACAAAACTAAATTCACCAGCATAACAATGGCACTTGTGAGACATGGAGTGCACGCAGTTATGACTGAATGGATATACAAGATGCTGAGCCAGAGAGTCATCAGACTCGAAGCAGATGTAACTAAACAAGCACTAGTGGCGAAGGGCTGCCCCCAGGGAGGCGTCCTTTCACCACTACTATGGAACCTAGTGGTGAACGATCTCATCACCACTCTGAACAACAATCACCATTACACCATCGGATACGCTGATGACATAGTGATATTAACAAGCGGAATGCACGCAGGTATAGTATGCGACATCACACGCTCAGCACTGGCGGTAGTGGAACGCTGGTGCGTGGACAACGAGCTTTCGGTCAACCCAAGGAAGACTGAAATGGTAATGTTCACCAACAAACGGAATCTGGGAAATTACCGACTTCCCAAGCTGTTCAATACAGAGCTCCAACTTTCGTCTGAGGTAAAGTATCTAGGGGTAGTATTCGACCGCAGACTGAATTGGAGTGCCCATCTAGACAATAAAATCGAGAAAGCAACAGTCGTATTCTGGCAATGCCGCAGAATGATAGGTAAAACTTGGGGACTAAGTCCCAAAATCACTCTGTGGCTATACGAGACAGTAATTCGACCTATGGTAAGCTACGGCGCGATAGTATGGTGGCCACGGACCAAGCTATCCACAGTCGAAGCTAAATTACAACGACTCCAGAGATTGGCCTGTCTGGCGACCACGGGCTGCATGAGGACTACACCGACTGCGGCTCTGGAAGCCATCATAGGCTTACCACCTCTCCACCTCTTTATACGGCAGGAGGCTCTAGCAACGGCAGCGCGGCTAAAGAAACAAAATCTCTGGAGACCGCCGAGGATACCGCATACCGAAATCCTCTATGAGGCTATTGGAAGGGAACCGCTCATAGAAGCAGTGACCGATGCGGTACCAAAGCAATTTGTATTTGACAAGAAGTACAAAATACAATTACATGAGGACCCACAAGAAGTGCTTCACCCGAAAGAGTTGAGTGTCTTCACAGATGGATCCAAAACAAGGTCAGGCACTGGCTCGGGAGTATTTTCCGAGGACCTAAACATACACATTTCAAAGCCACTAGGAGCCCACAACACAGTCTTCCAGGCAGAGTGTATGGGCATAATATTGGCTGCATATGCAATCACTTCCAGGGGAGTGACGGAGTACCCCATCCGCATACTCTCCGATAGCCGATCAGTCCTGCAAGCCCTGCAAAGTCATTCGACAACATCAGGGCTAATTTACGAATGCCACAAAGCCCTGACAGAGGTATGTACCACAAACAGTATAACTCTCCAGTGGATAAAAGGGCATAGTAACTCGCGCGGGAACGATGCAGCCGACGCACTGGCAAGAGCTGGATCGGTAACAAGGGCAATAGGCCCTGAACCAATACTGCCTCTGCCATCTGCTTGGCTGCGAAGGTCACTGCAACTAAACACCAAGGTGGAACACCAAACGTATTGGTCCAACCTTTGTACCTGCAGGCAGACCAAGGAGGCCCTCCCGACGATCAACCCCAGATTGTCACGGAAGCTGTTGCAACTTAAGAGGCCGCTGCTTCGACTTTTAATTGGAGCAATAACTGGTCATGCATTACTAAACAAACATCTTTTCACTCTAGGTGTAACAGACAGTCCTCTGTGCAGGGCATGCATGGAGGAGGAGGAGACAGCCGCCCATGTCATTATGACATGTCCTGCGGTGGCAGAATACCGGGCGAGACACCTCGGATCACCGAGGTCACTCCCAGAAGTCGTCGGCAACATGAAGGGTCTGCTAGGCTTCCTGGAAGAACTGGGGTGGCACGTATGAAGCCATCCCATCACGCAAAATAGGCGCAATGAAGACGTCGAATTGCGGAAACCCAGCCCGCGAGTTTCAAGATTCAAGATTCAAGATACCCTCAGCTAAGAATGAAATGCAAAGCTGAAGTAACAATATTTATGAAAACGCTCGACTATGACGTAAGTAAACGACTGCTAATTTCAACCGATTACTGGATTAGGGTCGGTGTCAGTAACAACTTAAACTTGTGAGCGTGAGCCACAGACTCTTAATTTTTTTTACTTCTAAAGTCCTAATATACATATTATGTCTCAGGTGAGTAATAAAACGGTACATTGTCAGTGGACTTCATTTCACTTTTTTATTTTACTAAACAGCGCCGTTAATTAGAGGTTAGGTTATTTTTTGTTTTTTATTTCCTTTAAAACAAAATGCAGCTCGCTATTAAAACAAAAAAAATCTAACCCAAACTTATAATGACACTAAAGCTGGGCGGTTAAATTGTAAGAAATGAAGTCGATGACAATATACCGTTTTATTATATGAGTAATGTCACTAGTAAAATTTTAACATCACGGCTTTGACTACATACCTGCGACATAAACATAGGTACCAAATTCGAGTTAACATTTTTCATTTCAAGAGAATATTCACAATGATGATCATTATGAAAGACGAAATATACGTAGTAGTACATTATTATGATAGTGAAGTACCTCTACGAGCGTGGGCGTAGCGGCGAAGGTCGGCAGGGCGGGTGCGAGCGTGCGGAACAGCGCCGTGGCCAGCGACGTGCGCGGCGCCATCGCGCCCATGAGCGCCGCGCAGCACGCCGCCGCGCCCGCGCCCCCCGCGCCGCCCGCGCCCGCCGCCCCCGGGTACGGGCCCAGCGCCGCCTCGGCCCGCGCTCGCGCGTCCTCTCCTGCGCCCGCCCCCGCTCCCGCGCCCGCCCCCGCGCCCTCCCCAGCCGCTGTCGCCGCCTGCCGTTGCACAAATACGATACTACATATTACAACGGGCACACATTAGGCGCTTTCAAACGCGCCTTTTTTGTGTACAAGAGTTCTTATTGAAGTGTACGCTTGCAACTGCGCGCGTGTGTCGAACGTGCGTTTACATATTTTCGTACAAACGCGCATTTCGTAGCGTATGCGATTGCCTTGCTCGAGGTCTCCGGTTCGATTCCCGGGTCGGACTATATGTTTGTATAACCTGCAAATATTTGTTTCGTAGTTTGGATGTCGAGATACTTGAGCCTTCGTCTTGGTTTTCATGCACACCATTTAAGTATCTGAGTTGTTGACAAATGCAAGGCAAAATTTCTAATCCTATTCTTATTTGAAACACATTGAACGCTTGATCGCGCGCTTTCGTGTAGAGTAGACGCATGTTGAAAATGAAGACCGAACATTTTGATTTCTTTAGGCGTACGCCGCCGAGTACCTAATAAGTACTCGGCGGCTCTCATAGTACTTGGAAGTATTGTTTCCGAAAAATAAAATGTAGATAAACAAATACAGTAAAACATTTTGGTAATTCTTCAAAATAATAACCTACGTTTTCAAATCAATGAAAATGCTGAAACTTCGTAAATATTAATACCTACCTACATTTTTTTCTATTTGACTTTTGTTTGTTACCTGTTGTCTGAGATCGTTTTCGAGCATAGTAGCGAGGCTGTGTAGAAGCGGAGCCGCCACAGTCACGTCGGTGGCCGCTAGCGCCGCGCCCGCCGCCCCCACCAGCTGGCGCCGCACCCACGGGTCCGATATTTCGTAGCTGCTCTGTGTACATATTTATATGTCAACAAATCATAACGTCCCACTGCTGGGTCTTGGGTCTCCTCTAAGAAGAGGTTTAATGCCATACGTACCCACGCTGGCCGAGTGCAAGTTGGGGACTGGTAAGACAACGTTGTTGCTACGTAATTTTGCCGTTGGATGTTTTGAAGCCGGCCAAAGGTCTCCAACTAAGCTTTACGATCGTTATCCTATGATAACCGCCGGCACCGACCGCTTAACGTGACCTCCGAAACACGGAGACATAGCGACCATATAATAATGATATCATCAAACCGTCTTTATTATCTAATTATAAAAATGCTTAATAACAGCTCTGAGTTAATAAGATGGAATCTTAACACGGTGTCTCGAAGAGTGCGTAAAACCGTCGGTCCCAGGCCTGATCTCTAATCGGTCGTGTCGGATAGCCCTCGTATCTCGTATCGATTATAAAAGTGAGGGTCTAGAGAGCGCATTTGCGATTGAGCACATAATTATACACGATAATATCTACTGGGCCGGCTGGTCTTCATCGAGACTGACCGCCGTGGCCGAAACATCATAATAGCTTCGCAATCGACACGTTAAAATGAAATAGTGCGAGTGTACCAGCGCTGCGTGCACGATGTCGGGCGCCAGCGCTGCGGCGGGCGCGCTGTAGTCGACGGCCAGCTTGCGCAGCGCCAGCGCCGCGGCCGGCGGGCAGCGGGCCAGCGCCGCGCCCGCCGCGCGCACCATCGACTGCCCGATGTCCTCCGACAACTGCGTCGACACGGAAGACACCCACGATGCGTAACTACCTTGAAAATTATATGCGATTCGGTAACGTTAACGAAATACGATGGCAAAAACTAAGTATTATTACGAAGAAAGATTATTCGCGACCGACGCTCGAGACGTCTACACACGCACACGACCGACACAGAAAGCCCTCGTTGATTTTCTGAGGCACGGAATAGTGAATCTTATAGAAATAAACATAGCGTCGAATATCGATCGATTATTGCGCGACCTTGAACGTACGAGTTGTTACTAGAATGAACTAATAATAAAAAAATGAGTATAAATAGAAACTCTCGCGGGTTGCAGTTAATTTTTACATAGGTTAAAACAATACATAGTGAAGCGGTCTTAGCCAGGTCAGTCAATGACACATTGAGACCCTTCCGTGCCTCGGTGAACACGCTATCCCATCGAGTCGCTCTACATAAACAATCTAAACGCAGCCGGATCGTCGTAGAGTCCCAACTGAAACTGCTTCGGCAAAAAGGTGCAAAGGCAGAACAGTGATCAAAATTGTGAGACGAGGCTCGCTACCGGTTCGCCTTTTTAGCGAGTTCCATTCGGATGAAGTCGCAGGTAACGCCCGCACGGCAAGCACGGAGTGAACATAACAATCGTACCGAGGCAGTCGAGCGCGGTGTTGAGCATGCGCTTGGACTGAGACTCGTGCGCCTCGAAGAGCGCGCGCTGCAGCAGCTGTACGAGCGCGAGCGGGGCGCGCTGCACGGGCGCCACGTCGGCCAGCGCGCTGAACACGTGCAGCGCCGCCTCGCGCCCGCACTCGTCCGTCGCCGCCGCGTGAGCGCTCTCCACGCACACCCAGCTCTGCTCGCCCAGGATTCCGTAGCAGTACATCTGCCGAACGTCAACGAACACTGCCCATCATTGTTAATTGATCCCCCGACACTGCGTTTGTTTCCTTCGCGATTGCTCTACTTTGTCAGACGAACGCTCTGGTTATTCGCTCGGTCAAATACTCCAATATGATTAAACAAAGTTAGTCTAAATTATTATCATATCGAAGTGTTTGCTATATATTCCAGCTGCAAACGATTATCGTGTCTTTATATACAGTTGCACGTTTTTGAAAGAAATATAAATTTATAATACTTTTATAATTCAGAAAAAAAATTGAGTTTAATGGTTTTTTCAGTAAAACGGATGATGCGAATAGCGATTGTAACTTTAAAACTTTTTTTAGACAACGATTAATTATCTTTCTTTTAAACAAGACAACTTTTAAATTTTTACGGAATTTTCACTGGCAGACAGTTGATGACATAAAGACTAACTAGGGTTTTTTTTAGACTAGCTTCACCCTACGGTTATATACTCGGATGTTATTGTAAATGTACAACAACACCTACATAAGAACAACCGCGGGGTGCCGCTAAGGCAATTATAATGTCAGTCATATACTAACCACAGTATCGGCAATGTCTTGCCGGTAACACCGCAGGAGTTCAAGGTCGTCTTTCGACAGTGAAAGGTTTGCTGGCACCTCGGATTTTTTCACAAGAATCGTCAGCAGTCTTGAAAATACAGGCTTCCATACTGGACTAATGTCATGTTCCGAGTCGTGGACGTTTAGCACTTCGTCCTTAATGAACAAAAAATGAGTGTACACTGTAGTTTTAAGATTGTCTTTTCAAAAGAATAAGTGCGATTTACTTTAGTAAATATTATTATCAAAGGTTACGAATTATTATATTCTGATGTACCTATACTAATGCATAAAGTTATAGATTCGGTATTTTAATGTATTTAGTGTATGGATTTACAAAAAATAAAGAACGCGTTATGATCTAGAACTCAATTGCGATAGGCATTAACTAATGTTTTACGTATTATTTACCTTTCTAAAGGTACTGTGGTATAGCCCAAACCTAAATAAATGTGTATAAGTATTGTTACCTTGCCTTGCCCTTACAGAACTGTTAAAGTGTGGAATGTGATACTACATGTTGCAATGAACAAATAAGTGATCTATACAGTTTACAAAGTGAGCATTACTTGTAAAGTATACCAGAAGCCAAACACCAAGTTAGATCTTGTTTCGTGAAGTGGGTAGTGTCCAGGCGCCCCTTGAGCAGACAGAAGTATCTCTATCAATTGCCTTGCGCCGGTCCCTGCTGCAGAATCTTTCTCTACAAACTGCACCAAAGTATTGGCATGGCATTCTCCCAAAGCCACACAGCACGTTATTAAAGAAGATAGAAGATCCTGTCGAGAGAATCAGATGTAAATTCAGATTATTATGTCAGCATTTAATATTCTGTTATTATAGAAAATTTAATTTGATTACAATTATGAACATTATTAAAGACTACTAATCATTCTTCAAACTCCGTTTTAAAAGCGACACTGATCAGGTTTGTACTATTTTATAAAAATTGTGTCTTTTAAAATTTGCAGAGAATCAGACAAATTAGTAGAAGGGTCGAATAATGACTATTGAGAGGAAATAAGTAATATATGTACTCGTATCTATTGATGTATATTTCTTAAGCTGACACTATAATGATAACTTTTTAAATTAAACAGTTTTATTGAAAATAATGTACTAAAAGCTAAAAAAATATTCGGTAGGTCCAAAGTTCCAGTCATTACTCCCCTCTCCCTCATCAATCTAAGGCATCAGACCAAAAAATTAACATTGTTGGGCCTGTGTTTTCACCCAGTCAACTCAGTTTACGCTACGCCCAACGATTTTAGCTTTTACGACTACATTATTTTCAATAAAACCGTTTAAGTTTTTAGTTTTTAATTTCATTATTATATAGTACTTCTCTTCTGTGTTCGTTCTACTAGTCAAGTCTTTTTCTTTAATATTATTGTCATCAACTAAAGGTGTAAACCAAATTTCAGATCAATCTGTTAACAGGAAGGGGTTCAAATTTACTAGATATAACCCAAATAAAGAATCAAATAAATAATAATAATAATAAATAAAACCGTAATAAACGTAACTTTAGTGTGAAACAATTGAACAGCGAGTGAAAGGTGTAAGACATACTTCATTAACAGAGTTGGGTACATTATCTCTCTGCACGATAGGCGCAGCGCAAGACGCAACGAGTCTCAACAGTTCTATAGCGGCACCACTGTGACGGGTCGCTGCCGAGGTGCCACCAGCAGCTCGCACTGCCGAAAGGCACGCCTCACATGCATCCAGAGCAGTATCGCTTACTACAGTTGTCCACCTATCAACAAAAACATTATTTATAATGCTATTACAGACCTCATAGAAATAACAGATTGTTTCTTAAATGAGGACTCTGATAATTTTAATTTATTTTTGGTTCACTATGTTCTGACAGTTTACATGCAAATAAAATCTATTATACTAAACACTTTACTTTCTACTAACACTAGAATATAAGCCACTCTTAAATAATGGATGGATTCCTCACATATATAACAGCTGCACCACAGACATCAATGCGCTACACAGCGGCATTCGATCAGTAAGCGAGCCGCCTGGATGTTCAGCAGCATCCTCCCCTCCTAACGTTAGCCAGCTACAAGAGCATATTGCCGCTGTCACCCACGATTCTATTGTTTTTTCTAGCGGTGCTACTTTTTGGTAATGCGGACTGTAATTACAAATGAACAGTTATAGTTAAACAATATATTTTACTGAAAATATTATAGAAAGAGTCATATTTTAGTAATTGATACAAATATAATTAGCACATTAATTGTAGTCGTGAAATTTCGTTAACGTATGAATTAACACCTATGTATGTGAAATTTTATTGCTTCATACGTCAAAGCCGTACCTACATTTATATTAGGTCTTTACCTATGAAATTGCCGTTTTGTATGCAATAAGTGAAAGTACTTATTTTTTCAAACTTTTTTATTTCTGTTATTCGAAGTAATCACCCATGCAATCGACGCATCTTTGCCAACGCATTGGCAGTTTATTGATGCCCTTCTTGTAAAAATCAGCTGGACGGGAGGCAACAAACTCTTCAAAGGCATTTTGTACTGCCTCTCGGGAATTGAATTTTTTACCCACTAAAAAGTTGTCTAAATTTTGGAAAAAGTAATAGTCGGTAGGTGCAAGGTCTGGTGAGTATGGCGGATGAGGGAGAGCTTCCAACCCCAGCTCTTGCAGCTTGGAGACTGTCTGTTGCGCAGTATGGGGTCGCGCGTTGTCGTGAAGGAGCAGTGGGGACGACCGATTGACCAAAGCTGGTTGCAGATGTGCAAGCTTCTCCATCATTCTCTCCAGTTCTTCACAGTACACATCTGCATTAATGCTCATGCCGTTTTGTAAAAAGCTGTGGTGAATCACACCCGCACTAGACCACCAAACAGTGACCATCACCTTTTTAGGGGTCATTTTTGGTTTAGGGCATTGCTTTGGTGCTGAACCAGGGTCTAACCAACTTGCTGAGCGCTTTCGATTGTCGAACAGAATCCATTTTTCGTCGCACGTAACTATTCGTTTCAAAATTCCTTCATTTCTTTGCCTGTTGAGTAGCGAAAGGCAGGTCTCGACGCGTACGTTGCGCTGGCGATCGTTAAGGTCGTGGGGCACCCATCTATCAAGCTTTTTTACCTTGCCAATTTGTCGCAAATGGATCAATATTGTTTTGATGCTTACATTAAAAGCTGCTGCTAGCTCAGCTGTAGATTGAGTTTCGTCAGCTTCCACAATCGCCTTTAATTCATTATTGTTAACCAAAGTCTCCGGACGACCACGAGCTTCATTTTTCAAGTCAAAATTTCCAGAACGGAACCCGGAAAACCAATAAAGGGTTGTGCGTTCGTTTGTACAGTTCTCTCCGTAAACGTTTTTGATGTTACGTGCCGTTTGTGTCGCGTTGGTGCCACGATGGAACTCATATTCCATAATTACACGAATTTTTAAAGTATCCATTATGACGAAAAATGTTCAAATGTAATGAAAATACAACGCTAATCAAAAAACAAAAGACTGAGTTTGTAAATAGAATGTCATGGTTTTAAAACAAAATTAATTTGAATTTAGAATACAGAGCCGTTACAAACTTTTTTTTTATTTGAAATGACCAGTACTGAAGAAACGCAATTTCATAGGTAAAGACCTATTATTAATTTATACCATTATTTATACATGCCTTAAAATAAAATTATTTCATGAAAGCAAATTATTTACTCAAACTTAGAAAAAAATATCTAAAAGACAATTATTTACAAAACTGATGCTTCACAACGGTGTTTGATTATATTTTTTATATTAATTATATTAACAAAAATTTACATCTATTATAATACCTAATCCATTCAAATATAAGTACACAATTTAAAATATTTTAATTTTCTTTTCTTGGTTTTTATGGGTAAATTTTCATAGTGTAGTCAACACTGGTCCGCCATTGTGATTGTTATGCTTTCATCATCATCAACAGCCTATCGCAGTCCACTGCTGGACATAGGCGTCTCCAACTGCACGCCACTTAGTTCAATCCTCGGCTTCTCGCATCCAGCTCCTGCCAGCCGTCTTGCGCAAGTCATCACTCCACCTGGTCTATGGACGTCCTACACTACGTTTGAGCGGTCTCCACTCAAGAACCTGTTTACCCCAACGGTTATCGGTTCTACGGCAAATATGGCCAGCCCATTGCCACTTCAGCTTGCTAATCCTGTGGGCTATGTCGATGCGAAGACGTAATTTCGCAGAAGAAGGCGGCGGAGAAGGCCCGGGAGGACGACCTCTACTCGGACCCAATCGGGCGGCGGAGGCGCGCCTATCAGCGCCTCATGCCGACCTGAGAGTGGCCGCAGATGGACGGAACGAGGCCAGCCGCGAGGAGGCGACGTACGCGTGTGCCGTGCGTCGCCTAAACAGCAGACGGTGCCCGCTTCAGTGCAGGCAGGCGCTGGGATGGGTCCGGTCGTGTTAATAACAGCAGTTCCCGGACCCCTCCCTTCTCAGGCGCAGAGTGGCACACCGTGTGGTTTTATTCGGTTCGACGACACACCGCCCCGCCACAAAAACCGGCGGGGTGACGGCCCGAGGGGGTTTCCACACGTAAAAAAAAAACTGTCATAAAAATAAGTGGTTCACTCAAACCTACAAAAGGAATCTAAAGAGAACTATTTACGAAGCTGATATTTTACAGCGGTGTTTGTTTTTTTATATAAGCTTTTAACAAAAAGTTTTCAGCTGTTTTATTACTTATACCTATTCTATTCAAATATAAGTACACAATTTAAAATATTTTATTTTTATCCGCCATTGCGATGTTTATGCTTTGTCTTTTGTTCTAATTGTAGTATTATTGTTCTTGTAACGCGTGTAAGTGAGACATGCGTATGTTTACTTTCAAATGTCTAATGGTTTTAAAGCTGCATTTATTCAAAGTCCAAAGTTGTTACATTTCTTGCGACATGTGGTAATGAAATTTGCGTCTCTATAGGTATATCTCAATGCTTAAACATGTGTTTTGACTTTTCAAGGTCACTTAACCATATGTACTATAATATTAAAAATTCGAAAGTAACTCTGTCTGTCTGTCAGGCTTTCACGGCCAGACCGTTACACCGATTTTAATGAAAGGCGTGGATTTACTTTGATTTTTGAGGAACCGAGATACACGCGGTCGAAGCCGCGGGCAAAAGCTAGTATATCATTATTCGTTAAAATGTACGAATAATCGAATTAATTCGGTAACAATCCGTTTTCAATTCAATTTTTTTTTAGTATTTCATCATGCGTAAATGTCAATCGATATTAACCTGTCAAAAAAAAGGATAAAGAGAACAAACTTTTCCTTTTTTAACCATATTTTGGGATATCGCCTGTATCTTTGGGCTCATCACTATCATAACCAATGCATTTATTAAATATTTTTGAGTAAATAAATTGAAATATTTACACAGAAAATGCAGTTCATTGCATGCTCTCTTGGAAACAATGTAGTTAGTAGTCAAATTCATTACGCAATGTGTGATTGTTTTAATAGATTAGATTATAACGATTTCTTATTTGTATTACATAATACTTTGCAGTTTTTGTCAATATTACTTATTAACAAAAGTTTTTAGACTTACTAATTATACAAATGGTTCTTATACATTAATGTAATGATCGCACAGCTTGGCATAGCAATTATTTTTTAAAGCAATTACATTTATGACGAAAGTAATAATCAAATACTACCGTTTAGTTGATGCCAACAGAGATGTTAGAGGTGTTGTACTTAGTTATGGCGCACCTGCTCTGCCTACATAGATTTAGACTTTATTCTCTTTTCTGTGATTACAAAAGTTTGAGAAGCTTGAGCATCATTGGGCCTTCAGTCTCACTCACCAAAGTATCACAAATGCTGTCATTTTAGATTAAAGATTATAGCCCATTTCAGATATTATTTATACACACCTGTACACTGACTGTAAATGCCTCAACATATCTTCTAATACTGCAGGACAAGCTTTCTGAAGAGCAACGCGGTTCTTTGTACGTAATGCTGAGCCCATTATCATACTGTTGTACTGTAAGTAAAAACATGAATTTCATGTATATTTCCAAAATATAAAATGATATACAACTTTGATGGTATTCCTTAGCTTATTCTATGTATGTTATGATCACTTACTTCTTCAGGGATCACTGTAAGTACTTCTAACAATAGTGACATATTTTCTACACTAGATAATGGTCTCAATATTGTGGCTAAATCCCCAGTTCCTTGTTGGAGTATAAATGCTGCTAACTGAAATAAAGGATTCATATGGTTAAGCTTTCCACTTTGACTATTAATTTTACCAACTTAAACAAATTGCATGTCTAACTTACACTTATACATAATCTATTAGTGACAATCTTGGGTCCTTTGGAGTAAGTAAAAATTGCTTGAAGAATTTTGTCTCTCAATTCATCATAGCTCTCTTGCGGCAACTCATTCCAACAACGAAGAATTTTAGTGTGTAAAGTTGTTGCAGCATAAAATTGAACTTCAGTGTTCTGGGAAGTAAGAATGTAATAATTGACAATTTAGTGATTGAATAAGCAAGATAAAATGTGGGTACTTTTTCAGGAGTTACTCAAGAATTTAGAATAAAGAAAGAAAATCTCTGAAATTTTTAGGTCGAGACACTATAGATGAATATAGAAATGTCTAAGAATTCCTAAGTAAAACTCCACTTCACCAGAGTAAATTTCACAATAAAAAATTTACCTTACTAGGTTGCAGTAATTCCCAAACGAAATTCCAAGCTTCAGGGACCCTCTGTGAAGCAGTGAGCCATGCATGAGCCTTTGCCCTTTCAGCTTGCTCTCCATTATAGAAAACAGATACAGCATATTCCAAATTCTGGACAGTGTATTCCATTTCAAATACTATTTAACGCAGTATTTTAACTTTTTACACGGTTATTCACCACATATCTTACGACGATTAAACCGCTCCTTTTTACTTACAGTACATAATAATATTAAAAACACTGATCAGCATATAATGACTATAATGAAGTTGTAAGAAGCAAATAAGATTACAAAAAATATTTCTTAATAATACATGAAATGTCAATCAGTCAAAACCAACTCAGTAATTAGTCAATACATACGGCGGTAGTCTGTCAGTGGTTCAATGACAATATTGACAATTCATAAAAAAATACATTAAAAAAAAGCCCGACTCCGACATTATGTGTACGTGTTTCCATCCCACTACGAACCCGGGTCCTTTAAGCGGAGCGTGAAAAAGCATCTCACTAGGGCGCCATAGTGTGGGGTCACCATGCTGCATTGTCCCTATTAGCATTAAGGATGTTGACCACTACTCCTGGATTCTGCTCGTGCTTTCCATCAGGCAGAGCAGAGTCATTTTGGCAGCTAAGACATAAAAAAAAAATCTGCCATCGTATTTATTAAATTTATTGAATGATTTATTAACTAAAGTAAATACCATAAACACTCAAAACTAAAGTATATACAAAATGATAAACTTTATCGAAAGTAACAAACCAACAAAAACAAATCATTTTCTATCGATGATAAATACATCTACGTTAAGACTAAAAGCCAATAAATCTCTAACAAGTCTTGTATTAAGTATGATTGTTTTTACACCAAGCTGACAAAGGGGTGTTTTCTAATATTTGACTTTGCTTTTATAAAATCATATAAATAAAATATTTTGAATAAATTCTAGCTAAGAATTTAGTAAAACAGAATTTTAGCTGCAGGCATTAAAGTCACTGTCAAAATAAGCTTCTCAGTGTGTTATTAGTTTTTTTACAACGTTGAGAAGTATGAAGTATGTTTCTGTACCGCAGGGCTGTGGACAAATAATAAAAGTTAGGCGCTTTAATAGGAAGACATTCGATGAAGGTCAATTGGATTGGAAGCCAACAGAAACCTGTGTCCTCACTTTCGATGGCCAGGTTCTACCTAAAAAAGTATTCTGCTGCTATAACTCTCTCCCTGTACAACAGTATATTTACCCTACTGTCCAATGCAGGAAATGCTGCAGGTTTGGTCATGTTGAATCTATATGCAGATCTAAGCCAAGATGCAGTAAGTGTAGTCATGAACATACCGGAAATGGTTGTGAGGTAACAGAGAGGGAAGCCTTTTGTGTCTTGTGCTCCGGTAATCACTTTGCTACTAGCAGAGTTTGCCCGGAGTATAATAGGCAGAGGGCAATTAAATCGACAATGGCGGAAAGAAATATTTCTTATATGGAGGCCAGCAAGGCAGTTCCTTCTCCTAAACGCCGGTATGCCGACATCCTGAAATCTTCACAGCCCACTCATTCACCACAGTCTATACAACCCACTCAGCCTGCCCAACCCCTTCAACACTCCCAGTCCTACCGAAAATCAGTTGCCCGCCTACCTAAACCTCGCTCCTCACTGCCCCAATCCTATGACAAAGTCGCTCATCAATCCATTACTCACTCTCCCCAATCCTCGCAACCTAATGGTTGTGCCCTCAACAGTCCGTCCCTTGACCCATCAACTATTGACCTCTTAATCCAACTATTAACATTTTTTCTAACCCCCAAATCACCTCTATCCCCTTCCACTATACCGTCAAACGCTGCTAACACACTAATAAATCTTCTAACCAAACTTACCAATGGCGTCCCAACAAGTCTTTCTACAATGGAATGTGAGGAGTGTGTTTCATAAGAAACACGACCTCACATTCCTTTTAAATAAATACAAGCCTTTGGGTATGTCCCTCGCTGAGACCTGGCTTCTACCAAGTCTCAACTTCCATATCCTTCATTTCAATTTACTTAGATGCGACAGGCCTGATGGTTATGGAGGTGCTGCCCTCCTCATCAGTAACAAAGTCCCCCTATTACCCCTATCCTTGCCCCCATTCCCAGATAATGTCAGCATGGTCGCAGCAAAAGTTGGTACTTTATCTGTGCTCTCGATCTACATAGCTCACACCCATCAAAGCTTCCTTCCAATACTAAGAGACACGCTTCAGAACCTACAGGGCCAATATTACTTATGGGTGACCTCAATTGCCATCACTATAGATGGTAACCTGATGGTAATCTGATAACTGCGACTCCTTTGGATCAGGTATGGTGGAGATCATTGATGATCTTAACCTATGTGTTCTCAACAATGGTTGCTCCACCCGTAGAGGCCTCCCTGGGCAAAACAAAAGCTGTGTCGACTTGACCATTTGCTCACTGGACATTGCTGCAGCTGCCAGTTGGCAGTGCACAGATCTGACCCATGGTAGTGATCACTATCCAATTTTGTTATCCCTTCCTAGTTCAACTTACCTGAAAAGTCATCCCCTCCCCTCTTAAAATATAACCTTTCAGAAGCTGATTGGCAAAATTACTCCCGAATTCTTGAAAACATTATTAAAACCCTACCTAGTCTAGATTACAGATCCCTTGATCGCTACCAGGTGATGGACTGTTGTGAAGCATTTGTGGATGCAATTAGGTCAAGTGCAGACAGTTGCTTTAGACTAAAAAATTCAAGCAGAGGCAAAATCCCCTCGCCCCTTTGGTGGGACAGTGAATGCACTAGGGCTGTAAAGCTAAGGAAGGAATCTGAAAGGCGATATAATGTGGACATGTCAATTCAAAATTTATTAACATACCAAAACGTTTACGCGTCGACTAAAAGACTTCTCCGTCGCAAAAAGCGCACTGGTTGGATTGACTTCTGTTCCTCCTTGTTCCACTCCATCCTCAATAGTGTGGAAGAGCATAAACCGGTTCCGTTCTGGATGCTCACCCTCTGTCTCCTCTCCTATCTCCTCTGCCACTGCAAAACTTTTTCTCAATAAAATCGCCCCCCCTTACGTTCCTCATCTTAAAGAAGTCATCCAACCCAGTATTCCACCTCAGTCTTTTGATATAGGTACACGACAAACCATTTTCACTAGAAGACCTGAACATGGTCCTAAACAGTGTGCGAGATTCTGCTCCTGGCATTGATGGCATTCCATACTCCTTTATCGCCAATGCTAGCCCTAGTACAAAAACTTATTTTTTAAAAAATCCTTAACTTTTGTTATACCAATGGTTGGATCCCTGATAGGTGGAAGGTCCACATAATCATTCCCATCCTAAAACCTGGGAAACATGCAGGTGACCCAAATAGCTTTAGGCCAATCGCTCTCTCATCAAAACTACCTAAATTACTAGAACACCTTATTAGAAACCGTCTCGAATGGATTGTAGATTCAAGGAATTTACTACCAAATTACCAATTTGGCTTCCGCAAAGGGCTCAGCTCCATGGTCAGTGTTGCAGTATTGGTAACTGACATCCGCCTTTCTCTATCCCAAAATGCATCAGTCGTAACATCATTTCTTGACATAACTGCCGCATATGATAATGTCCTACTACCCATTCTCAGGCAAAAACTGCATCAGCTGAGACTTCCGGTTAGGATGATCCATTGCATATGTGCCATGCTTGTGTCTCGAACTCTAGTCCTAAGAGTCTTAGGTGAAGAGTTTGGACAGAGAAAGACCTGGAGGGGCTTACCACAGGGCTCTGTACTGAGCCCTTTACTATACAATCTGTACACCGTAGACATGGGCTCATGCTTAAACAACAACTGCAGTATACTACAATATGCCGACGATCTGGCACTGTATGTAACTAATCTCTCCATCCAAGGTGCAGCTACATCACTCACAACTTCCCTTAATTCTCTGTGGCAGTGGCTATCAGATCACGGCCTAAGTCTTTCTGCTCAGAAAAGTGCCATTGTTGTCTTCACAAGAAAAAAGACTCTGCCACAGATAGATGTCCAGGTACAGCTGCAGGAAATCCCTTTTGTTAGTAAGTATAAATTCCTAGGAGTATATCTTGATTCTAAACTGACCGGAGTTCACCACATCAACCACTTATCTGCAAAATGTGACCGAACCATCCCAATTCTAAAGGCCCTAGCTGGTGTCTGGTGGGGATCACACCCATACACCATGAAGCTCGTTTATAACGCCTTAATTCGCAGCATATTAGACTATGGGCTATTTTTACTGGTTCCCTGTAATAAAAGTGCGTTAGCTTCTCTAGACAGAGTACAATCTAGGTGCCTCAGAATAATAACTGGCTGCATGAAGTCCTCCCCTACTAATGCTCTGCAGGTAGAATGCGCAGACCCCCCTTTGGCTATAAGAAGACATTACTTTGCTTCGCGTTTTACTTTAAAATTTGCATGTAAATCCACTCACCCTCTTCTCCAAAAAATTAATGATTTGAATATAATTTGCAATACCTCACCTTACTGGACCCACAAAGAAACCCCACTGATTCTACAATCCTTTCGCTTCTACAGTCCTTTTATCAATTCTGCTGTGAAATTTATTAACCTCCCCCTTTTCTCCTTTGAATACAATGTAGTAACTTTTAAGCCGAATGTTCTCTTGGATACTGGAATTCACAAGGTATCTACGTCTGCTAATTCCGCCTTTAATGCTCATGTGGATGACCACTGGACTGGGTTTGAGAGGTTTTTTACCGACGCCTCTAAACTGACAAGTGATAGTCTCACTGGAGCAGCTGTGTATTATCAAAACTCCAGAATTATTTAGCAGTTCAAGTGCCCAAAAGAGGCTTCAGTATTTACAGGAGAATCCGTCGCTATATTAGAGGCATGCAGGTATATTGAATCCCATAACATCTATAAGGCAGTTATATTCACAGACTCATTAAGCTGCCTTAAAGCCCTGCTACAAGATCCATTTCACTGTAAACTCCGCAGCCCTCTGATCCTGGAAATTAAAAAAAGCCTTTTCAATTGCTTCACTCATGCTAAAGTGGTTCAATTGGTGTGGGTTCCCAGCCATAGTGGCATTGTGGGCAATGAGTGTGCTGACTCATTGGCCAGAAGTGCTGCTACTTCCCTAATGGCAGACCCGAAACACATGAAACACCAACACTACGACCTCTTAAGGCTACCTCAGAGAGAACTGATGACATCCTGGCAGATGGAGTGGAATAGCTCCTCACAACGTAAAGGTCGGCATTATTATGCAATCCAGCCCTGCATTCCACCAAAACTTTGTTTTTTTAAATCCAAAAAAGTATCCAAAGCTGTCATCTCCACCATATGCAGACTCCGCATAGGCCACTGTAGCTCCCCTGTCTTCCTGAATAAAATTCGGGTGCGGGACACGTCTTTATGCGAATGCGGTCTGGACGAGGGCAATCTGGACCACATCTTCTTCAGTTGCGGCAAAAATAACCCTTCCCTGGACCTTTATTTATACCTACCCAAACTAAAAATTCCCATCCCTATTAATTTTTCATCCCTACTAACCTTCTCATCCCCCAAGCTCCTTCAAGCCTTGATGATATTCATTAGATGCAATGATATCAAACTTTGACCTGTGTACATACGAACGATGTTTCAGTGTAATAACCTCACCAAAAGCCCCACAATCAGTCAACTGCTAACTTTGGAAAATTTGGATAGTTGCAATTTTATTATTACTATGCTCTATTTTTTCTTTCCATAAAACCCACGTATCTCCATCCCACTTGACATTGGCAGAATTGTCGACATCGGCACAGTTTGCCATTTATTAAGAAGAAGAAGAAACGTTGAGAAGTATGAACGCCTACGCTAACTTTTAAAGCAGTCAATTCACATGTCGCGTAAGTCTACCGTAAACATCGCAAAGGCGTTAGTTCCTATAATCTTTAATCATGTCTCAGATTTGTTTGGCCCATTGGAAAATATTTTGAAATATTGTACTTAATGATATCTATAAAATTCAGACTTCCTGAGATGACGTAGTGGTTTTTATCCACCTTTGATAACTGCTAACTGTGAAACGGCCCGCTTTCAGCTAAGCGAGTATATGTTAGACAACTGATCCTAAATATTTCATCTTTCCTAAAATGACGTAAGTCTATGCAGATTGGAATCTCAGTACAATAGGTCAATTGGGTCGTATTAAGAGGTCTATACATTATTATATTATCATTTTAAAAAAAACCTCTTTACTCTAACTACTAATTAGCCTAGTTCAGATTGAAAAATAATAATCTAAGAGGTTGGGTGTAAAACCTTTTTAGCCCCTCCAGACTAATCGTGAAGTTACTCGACGAAGTACTCGGGAAAGTTGACCGAAGTCCGAAGTACGGGATCTGGGAACTGCTGTTATTAATACATTCGAATCACTCCCAGCGCCTGCCCGCTCTAAAGCGGGCACCGTCTGCTGATGTACTCTCTAATTAGATGACGTACGGCACACGCATACTTCGTCCATCCGCGGCCACACTCAAGGCGCCATGAGGCGCGGGTTGGCAGCGATTTGGATCCAAGTGGAGGCCTCCTCCGTCGCCTCACGTCCTCGCAGTGAGGCTCACAGTGATTCCGATGACTGCGTATGCTCCATGGCCGGTGACGCAATTTCGGAGAAGGTTCCTGAAGGTTCCTGGATAAACTTCTACAAGCACTTCTGCCTCTAAATACCACGGGGGAGTTTCTGTCAAGGTACACAACGTCTCGGTCGATACAGTGCAATAACCACGTATGGCTCTGACCGTTAATATCCTATGGGGACGCAAGAGGGCCGTTCTCTCTGGGTGCTCAGCAGCGCACCATAGAGCGCCATTGACCGGAAAATCCCTGTATAGAACCGTCTTGTCTCGACGCTGGCTTTACCTAAATTGTGCAACCAGCTTCGGAGCAAGCTGTTTAAAGTGCTCGTCGAAGAGCTACCTACCGTCGAGGATTAAGCATTATCTGGGCTCGAACCGCTACGAGGAACGAGTTGTCCACGATGAAGGCGGGCGGGTGTCCATGGAACAATAAAGCCTCTGTCTTATCCAGGGCCACCCGTAAGCCCAGCGTCACAATGCGCCTAACCACCACAGACACACAGGGGTGTTTGCCAGGCGTGTTTGGAAGTTAACCCCCCCGGGCCGTGACAAAGTGTCATGGGCGTAACAAATAAAAATAAAGCCCATAAAAAAATTAACTTAATATAAATTTACGCCTACCTTGGCAACAGCTTCGAAGGACCCAGTCGTATCCCACGTTCCACAAGAGTGGTCCAAAGACAGAGGTCTGCGGAACACCGCAGTACATGGGTTGCCATCTCAGTCTTCGTACATGACGGTACGCTCCTCTAAATAGTCTGCCACTAGCCTCTTCAGGTACTCTGGCACGCCGTGCAGTCCCTGATGCTGCTAAATGACAGACTATTGAATGCATTGGCGATGTCCAATGATACCACCAACAGCACGTCGCCACAGCCCATAGCACGTCGCCACAGCCCACTGCTTCCTCGGGCGCAACACGGCATCGACCGTCAGACGACCTCGAATCTAAATAGAGCGATCGACAGATGGGGCCCAACTCGCAGAGTTGCTGGACAATACGGGCAGAGAGTCTTCTCTCAAATAATTTGCCTACTTCGTCCAGTAACACGATGGACTTATTGGTCGCGACCGTATCAGCAGGGGTACTGTGCATTTGTGAGTTTGTCTTTATCCCTTTTTTAAATCAAGGAACAGTAATCATGAAAATCATTGAAACTAATCAGTTACCTAACAATCGTTAAAGACGAATCGTGGCCACGTGATTAGTCCTGATCACGGGGCGTTATATAATTATATATACCTACGTACTAAACTAACGACATGTGTGAGAACCTTACCATCTTTAAGGTTTTGGTTTGTTAAAAAATTATACTAATTAAGTATCATTTTTTAACAAGGTATTAAATTTTTCCTGTTTTTCCCTGTTCCTACTTTTGCTGAGGGACTACTTATCTAGCGCCAATCTATTTTAGCTACGTAAATATTCTAATCGTTTTTAGGCAAACCAGCAAGGATGGCGATCTGAAATTAATTAATCGAAGAATCGATTTTATGGTAAATATGTTTGTTCTAAATCAAAATGTAGCACTTAATCGATTCAGAGAAAATTATAGTATCAATTCTCTGAATCAAAGTATCAATTTATTACTTCAGAAAATAACATTTCAGAAATTAAAAAAATTGAAGTTTGAATTGAATGAAACTTTTTACACAAAAAGGTAACTTTTTCGAATATCTTAGGTAACTTCTGAGACGACCCGGTTGGCAACACTTGATTCTACTTATTCTAGAGCGAGCATTATCTTTGTTGTTGTGGTGCTGAAGCCGATGTTCAACTGGCTTGTAATAATTAATTGGCGAACTGATAGATACGACTAGTTATCGAAAATGAAAATTGAAGAAGTCAAAAGTACTGCTAAAACCCAAAGAATTTCAGCACATAGTCACATAAAAGGTTTAGGCTTAGACGAAAATGGTGTTCCTATTCAAATGGCAGCTGGTCTCGTGGGTCAAGAATCTGCTAGAGAGGTAAGTAATCTCATATTTGCTCAATAATCGTATGGTTCTTATATAGTTACTAAAAAGTAATAAATTAAATCAAATGGGAAATTCGAATGCAATTTATCGATGTAACTTTGAGGTTATGTTTTTGGTTTCCATGGAAAATTATAATCATCGCTTAGAATATTTCAAATTTTATGACCGAGCACGTGCTGCCTAAATTTATGTATTTTTAAATATGGGTTCATTCGTTAAACTTTTAGGCTGCCGGAATAGTAGTGGACATGATCAGAAGCAAGAAAATGGCTGGACGGGCATTGTTATTGGCGGGTCCTCCAGGCACGGGCAAAACTGCCATTGCTTTAGCAATTGCTCAGGAGCTTGGAACAAAAGTAAGTTGTTTACAAGAATTTTATGCTCTTATATTTATAAAATTGGAAGGTTTAAATGAGATTTAAAAAGTATATTTGTTGTGCCTGTTGATCTACTGGTTACTGAAGCTGATTGCTAAGCTGGTCATGGGATCAATTCTCACCCTGGACAATTATTTGTGTGATGAGGATAAGTATTTGTTCTGTATCAGTGTACTTTTTCTATAATAAGTGTGTATATAAAAAATAGTCTAGTTTCTCAGTAGTCTGGTTATCATACTACAGCTTTTACCTAGTTTAGGATCAGATGGCCTATCTTCTATCTTTGTCATCAACTTCTATTCTGTTCTCCAAAAAACATTGCTGATTGAAGAAACATTAAGAACATTCAAATAAAATTTTTATTTAAACATTTTAGTTACTTGATGTTTAAATGCCCGGCCCCTATATTTAACGAATCGTCATTGTTTAAAAATATTCTACAACCGACTATGAGTCGTAAATACCGTTCCTCAATTTATTTTTTATAGGAACGATTTTAGCATACGTCCCGTATAATATACTACTATTCGTACCTAGAATGGATTGTTTTTCAAACATAGGAACTGGGCATTAGAGGTCTCAAACAACATTTAAGGCTACCATTTGAAAGTTTGTGCTTGAAATATATTTCTTTCCCAGGTGCCATTTTGTCCTATGGTTGGCAGTGAAGTCTACAGCACAGAAATAAAGAAAACTGAAGTATTGATGGAAAATTTTAGACGTGCCATAGGACTTCGTATACGAGAAACCAAAGAAGTGTATGAAGGGGAGGTCACTGAACTTACCCCCGTAGAAACTGAGAATCCAGCTGGAGGTACTGACCTAGTGTTTAATTACTTGTATTGCCAACTGTAAATTTTATTGATTTGAGCTTTGTTATAGTCTAAACCAAACTTTATGAAGTTCGGAAAATAAGCTGTGCAAGCAGGTGTGCGCTACCTGCGCACACCTGCTTGCACAGCTCTAGTTCTAGTTCATCTAGTTAATTCGAAAATAATTAGATGTGTGGACATAATTAAAATGTGAAATCTATTATTACATGTGCTTTAGCTACATTTATTTATAAAAATATGAATGGGTGTCTACCATTCTTAACCAACAAATATAAAAGGATTATTTCTGAGATGTTGTTGGAGGCAAATAAAATATTATTCCAAATATTAACTATAGATATTATATATAATTTTATTTAAATTGTATTAACTTTTTCATAGGCTTTAAATGTCATAGAAACCTATTTACAGAAATAAATGACTTTGACTTAGAAGATTATACAGTCTGTAAGGCATTTTAATCGACACAGCAAATTTCTATGTAATAAATATAATCATCGAAAAGTTGAAGGAAAATACACAAAAAGTCTTTAATAAAACAAGTAGGTTACGAATGTAAGTAGACAAGACTGTGTGTTTGTGTAGTGAACGTACACAAGGAACACTCGGCAAGTGTTTATCTCCCCCATACACTTTTACTTACCGTTGATACCTAAACTGTATTATGCGTGACGCGCAGAATACAGTTTTAGGTATAAGCAGCACACGCACGATGTTCAGAGCCGTCATACAATTTGGTTCAGACTATAGTTACGGCCAGGATATTTAAAAAGAAATATAGGATTCAGTGACATTATAATATTTTTTATGGCCTGTGTACCTAGGCTTCAGATTCTAACTCTCATTAAAGTTTCATCCTTTACTTATGTCATGCTGCTTAAAATCATTTATATTTTATTGTAACACTGTTATAGGAACCATATACTCATAAATAAAATAAATGTTTTTAGGATATGGCAAAACAGTTTCTCACGTTATTATTGGTTTGAAGACTGCCAAAGGCACAAAACAGCTGAAGCTTGATCCAACAATTTATGAGTCCCTGCAGAAAGAGAAAGTGGAAGTAGGCGATGTTATTTACATTGAAGCAAACTCTGGGGCTGTAAAGCGCCAGGGTAGAAGTGATACTTTTGCTACAGAATTCGATCTTGAGGTAAGAACTCAACACTTGACACATGATTACCGTGGGAGAGCCACACTTCAACATGAATGGGCCAGCTCAACCGGAGTGATACCACAGCCTCATAGAAAATCGGTGCGAAACAGCACTTTCGCTGTGTTTAACCAAGTGACTAAGGATACCGGAGGTCCATACCCCAACCTCTCTCCCATCCCGCAAAGGCCAGCAATGTATATGTGACGCCTCTAGTGGTGCAGGTGTCCATAGGTGGCGGCAATCGCTTACCATTAGGCGATACATCTGCTCATTTGCCCCATATTCCATAAAAAAGTAACATATTTGTATACTTGAGTGGTTTGTAAAGTAAAAATTTATACATGTTTGGTCCATGCTTATAAATTTTTACTTTACAAACTATTTGATATTGAAATCAAGCAATGGAAACAATCCAAAGTAATAAGGCAAGCATTCTCGTCAAATACAACTAAATTTAATAACTTGAGTAACTATGTCTAAAAAAGTTAGGACTAAAATAATATAATTATGGTAATATGTCATTAACGTTTTTGTTTAGGCTGAAGAATATGTTCCATTGCCAAAAGGAGATGTGCATAAAAAGAAAGAAGTGGTACAAGATGTAACACTTCATGATCTGGACTGTGCCAATGCAAAACCACAAGGTGGCCATGATATCATGTCTATGATGGGGCAGCTCATGAAACCAAAGAAGACGGAGATTACTGGTAACAACATATTATTTTTTACACTTACGTATATTATGTAAATGTGTGCAAACTATAAATCTATATGTATAAATATAAAAATGTTAAGAAACTCGAAAGTTCTGCACTGAGTGTGCTAAAAATTTTCAGACAAAGTACAACCTGCTTCAAAGATTGCTTTTCTTAATTTTTTTGCATATGTATTAGTTATTCATATTGACTGCCAGGGTGGTCTACTGGCAGGTAGTGGTAGTATATGCAATTGCTGTGCTTGAGGTCTTGGTTTTGATTCACGGGTCGGACGAAATGTTTATATGTTCTGCAAATATTTGTTTGTGGAGTTAGGGTGTTTTGTATTTATAACATGTATGTGTTTACAAAAGAGTAAATAAGTATTCTATCAATCAATCTAGCTGCTTAGTTTGAAGCTAGATGACTTTGTTTGTCAGATGTCCAAAATATTTATTTATTATACATGTATACCTGTGTCTGCCAGAGGCCTGTCAAAAGCTGTTGACTAATTGTTCTTTATTTCTCAATAATAAATCTACAATGTGCTACAGTAAAGTGTGGTTGAATTTATTAGGGGTAAATACTATTTAGGGAACTAGAGATTACCTAAATAATTCTTCTAAATTTGTGAATTTTTTTACAGATAAATTGAGAAAAGAAATCAACAAAGTAGTTAATAAATACATAGACCAAGGCATCGCTGAATTAGTTCCCGGAGTGCTGTTTATTGATGAGGTAATGAATTTGGAACTTATGCTAATGAAGACCTTGTGATAAATGATCAATTTATGTAATTGTAAGATTGTGTCCTAGAAATGTAGATACTTTGAAGTGACTTGTGACATTCATAGAGGATTAGATTTAATATTTAATATTTTTTTTGTTTACCACTTAGAAGTATAATTACATCTTTAATTTTCAGGTACATATGTTAGATATAGAAACATTCACATATCTCCATCGTGCATTGGAATCAGCTATAGCACCAATAGTTATATTTGCTACAAATAGAGGACGCTGTCAAATCCGGTAATTATCAATTTTACCTTTTATTATATGTAGATTGATCTTTACCACATATGGTTAATTAATGTCCATTGATGTCATTTCAGAGGAACTGAAGATATAATTTCCCCACATGGAATTCCTTTAGATCTATTAGACAGATTACTGATCATTCGCACTTTGCCATATAACAAAGCTGAACTTTTACAGGTAAAAATATTTATAACAGTTTATACATATATTGATTAAATAGTATAGTTTATAAATACCATTTGAACAACCTTGATTTTTGTATTCCAGATATTAAAATTGCGAGCGGTAACAGAAGGTATAGCGATTGAGGAGGAAGCACTGGCAGCACTAGCGGAAGTAGGCGCTAATAGTACTCTCAGGTACAGTTTTTTTTATAAATATACTAGCTGACCCACGCAACCTCGTTTGCGTCTTATATTGCCCGTGGCGTGAAAATTTTCCCCCGTTTTTGAAACATTTTTCATTGGTGCTCCGCTCCTATTAGTAGTAGCGTGATGATATATAGCCTATAGCCTTCCTCGATAAATGGACTATCCAACACCGAAAGAATTTTTCAAATCGGACCAGTGGTTCCTGAGATTAGCAGCTGGAACAGACAGACAGACAGACAAAAATTTTGAAAATATATATTTTGGTATGTGTACCGTATATACATTCATATGCATGTAGTAGAAAGCGGTTATTTTAATATTACATAATCTTATATATAAAATTCTCGTGTCACGGGGTGCGTAATCGAAGTCCTCCGAAACGGCTCGACCGATTTTGATGAAATTTTTTGTGATTATCCGGTATCTATGAGAATCGGTTGTAATCTATTTTTCATCCCCCTAAATGTTAGGGGTAGTCCACCCCTAAATTTTTTTTTTTATTTTTTTGACAAAATTTTTAATTTCTATTTTTTTATGATGCAGCATTAGAAAATACATACAACCCTAGATTTTCAACCCTCTACGATCAACCCCTATTTTTCCATCGCGATTAACATATATTCCCTTTTATGGCAAAGCAACGTTTGCCGGGACAGCTAGTATTTTATTATAGATTTACTACACCCATGCTTTAAAACTTTTAAGTTTCTGAAACAGCTAGCTTATTGCTAACATTAAAACATCTTGTCATAGTAACTATAATATAATTCAAGCAAGTGTTATAATGTTGTACTAAATTTCATAATGCAATGAACATTGCTAGGCACGCGCTTTTCACTACCACAGTGTCGTATTTAAAAAAATAACTGTTATTTGAACTCACGTCGTATCTCGCTATTTTTGTTTGATATGGTTTTAGAACTTTTTATAGAGGATTCATATCATGGGTGTAGTAGTTAAGTCTTGTACGCATCCGTACATAATTAGGTATTAAAACACTCATTTAATACTATTATCACACTTGTAGCGTTCTATTACCCCTTATTGTACAACAGTTGCATAAATAACTATTATTTCATTTATTTCGAAATTTTACTTAGACCTGTCTTTCCACCTCTTAAACACAGTTTCTTAATCAGTTCAGAATGTTGTATGGAACCGGTATCATCCAGCGCTCTGACAGACCTGTCAGGAACTTGATGTTATTTCCCTGAATACGACTAGTTTAGAGCAAATATTAATGAATTATTGTGTGTAGCAAATAGTTAATGAACGGTGTGCGTGTGTGTGTGGTCCAGGTACGCGGCGCAGCTGCTGACGCCGGGCGCGCTGTCGGCGCGCGCGGACGGCGCCTCGCGCATCTCCCCGCAGCACATCTCGGCCGTGCACACGCTCTTCCTGGACGCCAAGTCCTCCGCTCGCATCCTCACACAACACTCCGACAAATACATGAAGTAAAACCCTCAATTAAATGTACAGAACGATGTACTTTTATCAAACATTCCTCATAGTCAACTTATCAGGGAATGGAACTATGTAAATCGACATGACTATAAATTACACAGAAAGTATGAATGAGAATTACCATTAAGCACTTCAGGCTAGTTAACTCTTCTGTCTAAGGGTGGATCGCAAGTTCTGTAAAGTAAACATAAAAACTAAATTGGTACTGCTAACCTTTTGCGTTCAGTTACTGTAGAAATACATTTAAGAATGCTCCGACCGAATAGACCGGGTGTCTATATACTTCAGATACAATCATTAATGTTATTGTGAGCGTTCATTTTAAACGACTATGTTTATTTCAAACATTTAAGCTAAAGGATGATTTCCTCTGAACGGCTCGCATTATTGGATCGAATCGGATACGACGATAGCCGTAAGAAGCCGATCGTGCCTCGCTCCATATTTTGCCCTACGATCCGGTGAGAGCTGTTCGGTGGAAATTATCCTTAAGTCGTCTTTAGATTAATATGTGTATGAATTTCATTGTTTACTTGTGGAGAGATGGTTTGAAACCTATTTACTATATATTATGCACTACTATGCACTGCATGGCACTTTGCATTGATTGTGGTACACTGTATTACACTAAGAAATTATAAACATCCTTGTTTCTTTTAATTTTAATGTGACAACACTTCATGTGATATTTTATTATTTCATAGATGTATAAAATGTACCTGACCAGGAAAATAAACAATCCTGTTTTGAAAATACTTTTATTTTTATGTACTATCTTTGATGGCGATGTTCCAGAAATTTAGTTTAAAAATTTACCTTAGATGTTTTATTTTCTGGTCAAGCTTCTAGAACGACATTTATAATCAAAGTAATTGTGTAACGTAAACATTATTATTAATTTTCTGTTAACTAGAGGAAAGTTTCATTTTTGTTCAGTAAGCAGTCGCTTTGAAAAATAAGTATTATTTGCCAACAATCTTTCCACCGAATTTCACGAAAGAAAACTGATATCGTATAATAAATAAGTTTTTATTTTATAAAAAATGTCTTTTATTTTATGTTAGAACTAAATTTATTTACACAACAATAATTGCGTTTTAGGCATTATCAATACTAAACAACAGAACAAAATAATGGTTTTTAGCTTACAAAATAAATTAATAATATAATTAAGGAATGTTTCAGGCTTCTATAATATTATAAGTATATACAACATCCAATGCCGCAACAAGACGTACACTATTTACAAAGACAAATACATTAATGGCTGTACACAGTGTACACATTCTCATAAAGCCTCGGCTACGTTTGTTGAGGATATGATTCTTATGCTTCGTCTGATTTTGGATATCCTACTGGAATGTACCTGGCTTCCATTTTAGACTGCAATGAAGTACTGGGAGGGAGGGTAGTCGTTGGCGGAGTAAACGTAGGAAGATCCACCCTTACATCAGTTTTACTGGAATGCCGATATAACGCTTCAAATTGTAACTCTTCAGGGTAGGAATGGGATCGAATCTTTCGTTCATCTCTTACGTTACTTGGATAAACTATAACTATCTTCTCGCCTTTACTCCGCAAAGCTACCGGTGGTAATGCCGTACTAGTGGATACTGCTGGTGCTTCAACTACTTGTAACATCTCCGTAGCAGAGCCTTTGATTTTCTCCGTGGATATGGTACTCTGTGTTGTAGTTGTAGTCGAAGGTGGCGTTGTCGTGGTTGTAGAAGTAGTCACTGGTATTTCTGGCTCTTCTGGAGATTCGAACTCTCTTTTTTCTCCCGGTGGACCTACAGATCTTAGCGTTTCAATCTTCATTTCCAACGTTGGCGTCGGAACTGGTGCAGAATTAGTACTGTTAAAATTGTCAGTTGGGATGAACCTGGCTGTTGGTTTTGGCACTTCCCGAGATCCAAATATCGGCAATCGCGGTGCATATGCTGACACTAGAGGTAATATAGTATCTCTAGCGTAACGTTCGGCCCTGGATATAAAAGAAGCTAATCTACTTGGAAGAAATTGTATAACGAATCCCGATTCTTGTTTCTCACCTCTTTCCCCTAACGTTACAGTTTCGTAACTTGGAGTCGTAGACATGTCGTAGTTTTTGGGTTTTCGAACTGGAGATTGCGTTGTAGTTCGTGGAGGTTGAGTCGCTCTCAGTAATGGTTCAGATATTTCATGGGAATCCGATGAGTCTGCTCGCTGACGTGAAGTTTTACGCGCGCGGGGCCTGAGCACAGGTTCAGCAATTTCTACGATACCACTGGGCGCAGTCTTAGTATTAGTCATGCCGAAGGCTCTGCCGGTACTTTCCCCGCCCGACCATTCGTAAGTGTCGACGAGAGCAAAAGGACGTTGGGGTGAATCCTCGGGCAGTTCGTTATCAAGGGGATCAACAGAGTGCGTCTCTGGTTTTGTGAATTGAGTTGAGTTGTTTAACATGTTCGTGCTCGTCGCGTTGACTAGACCACCCTCCTGACAAGATTAAATTACAATTGTTTTACATAGCATAAATAAAAATGTAAGTAAATTTGTTGATTAAAATGATAAAACTGTACCTCTTGTAATTCACAGTCACCAGGATAGAGAGCCATTTCAATAGATTCTTCAGACAATAACTGTATTCCTTTTTTGCAGAATGAAGACCTGTCAGATATTATTATTTTTATCAATCAGTACCTATAAGTTGTCATTCTAGTCAGATCGGTGTAGGGATAAAAATGATTTTACTAACGTCTTAGCAAAGCTGTCGGTGATTAGAAGTTTTTGTATGTAGATGGCCTTGGCGCTAGCGCTGAGCCACCCCGAGTAGGCGCTGTAGTGCAGGCTCGCGCGCAGCGGCACGCCCAGCGCGGGGTGCGGCACCAACACTCGCGTGAATCGCGCGCTTCCGTTGGCCGAGTCCTCGCGTCTGAAAAATGTATACATATTAATTATCTCGCTTTTATTGCTTAGCTTAGCAAACTTGTAAGAGTTGATAGTTCATTTTATTCTAATTGTTATATTGAAATCAACTTTTTGGCTGATGTCGAAACTGATCTGATGTTAAGGCTCGTAGATACACAATATAAATTCATTACGGCTACTAGGCCCTACTTATGCAACAAGGAACCAATTCATACACATGCCAAAATCAAAGAATTATCCTTATATCCTTATACTCGTAAATAAGGTTCTTATTTAGATTTTGGCATGTTAGTGGATTGGTTCTTTGTTGCATAAGTAGGTCCACTTATAAGCACACTGAGATTGCACTCCTGATTCGTTTTGAACATGTAGGGTTTGATAACGATAGTCTGACGTGAATCCAGGACATCTTTCATTATTAATCGCTGAGTTTTAGGCGCATTGGCGGCAAATGAGCAAATGGCTCACCTAATAGTCGGTGACTACCGCTGACCTGAAATTTTTTTTAAGGGAATTTTCCCCTATTAGGGTATGCCAGTCCCTTAAGGCCGTAACTTAAACACGTACAATAGCATATTATATGCTAGACTGTACAATTTAATAGCTTTTTTTGATGTCGGTATAGTCAAAACACTTTAAATTATACCGGCATCCAAACAATTCAGGTTTAACTGCTTCATTACTACATTTCTTTTAGATTGCTTCTTGACAAATTCCATCAGTAAATGTTGAACATCGTCCACAGTATTACGTAGATACTTATTTTTGGACGGCATTCCGTCAAAAATATCGAATGTGTAGAGCTACCTCACAAAATTGTGTCCAGATCGTAATTTTGTACTCTTACGATTTTGCGCTTCTTAAATTGTAACTGTCGTTATAATTTACCATCGGAACTTTTAGAGCCATCTGTTTTAAAATATAGCCACATCCATCGTACTCTCTGGTACTGATCGCTCTTGATCTTACTCTTTAAAGCTATGAAGAAATTATAGGTTCTGTAGATTTGTTCATGGATATTTAAAAAAACGCATTGCTGTGCTGTGTTTGTTAAGGTAATGGAGTGAAGATTCGTTGTTTTTAACAATGGTAGCAAAAAAATAAACATTTAACCTAAACTTATTTGCTGTATGTCACTATATAAAGATCATGCGAACCTGATCAACTTACTTGTTCATTGGAAAGGATTCATTGAGTCCGGAATCCCCGTGTAGCGTCAGTGTCAAACGGCCGAAGTTTGGCTTCTCTCCTGCACCGGTGCTGGCCCACAGAGACACGTGATATTGATGAGCTATAACGTTAACAGTTACTTGATGTAAGTACTAATGGCTTTTGTTATAAACTATTTTGCTTAAGTTAATTATGTAAGAATCAACCGTTCCATATAATATGAATAGATTCTATTCTCAATTGCAATGAAAACATACTGTAGTGTAATACCTACATATGTACGTAAGCGTCTAGGTATGCGTATGCCACTTGATCTATTCCTACAAACTTATAAGGTTCAATACCATTTTCTAACATTTTCTAGAATCTCGCCGATTTCGAAGACTTAGCTTTAGGCATTAACGATTCCACTAATGATGTGTTAATAATAATAATCAGTTATGATATTCATAATAGAATTATACCACAAAACGGTTCTTCTTCCCTGGTGAGTAAGTAAAGTTGTCCACGACCGAGAGATCGGTCGGCGTAGTAGCCCATGTTACCACATCTTCGCTGCCCATCACATGGAAAGCACCGCCCCTGTTTGATTAAATACACAGACTCATTATAATTTTCTTTAAAATAATTTATTTATTTATTTTATTTTATTTATACAGCTTTATTGAACACCACAAAAAGAAACAAAAATTTAGGTACTTTGGAAATGATCTTTACTTGATTCTATTGGTTTCTTTTAATTAATTTATTGAGGTATAACAACAATTGTGTTAGCGATAAATTAAATGATGAGCTAATAAGCTAATAGCGACTTTTCTACATATATATAAAACTAGCGGCCCGCCCCGGCTTCGCACGGTTGGATTTCAGATGCATTGGGTGAAATCCAACCGTGCGATTCGTGCATTTTAAATCTGTAATGTTTTCGAATTATATTCATTTAAATTAGATAGTGTAAAGGGCTATATTGATTTATATTAAATGCACAATGTATTGAAGGTACATATTCGGATAAAGATTAATGCTTGCTATATGATATGACATGATTAATGTATTGCTTAAAATCACTTCGTAAAAAAGCCATTATTCCTCGTAAAAAGAAAGGAATAAAAAATGGTTATTGTGGGTTATCACTTATCTCTATTTTTGTAAGAGATTCATAATAACCTTTGAAAAAATATATTGTAAACATAAAAAGCGCCAAAAATGCACCGTTTTATTATTTTTTAATTTTTATATAACGTAGGTATACCCAAACACTGCCAAAGAGTATGCAGGCGGGCATAAACTTTGATGTTCTGGTAGTTGGCGGACTTAATGATTGGTATGGACTTAATGGTGGTCAACCATTGTGCGATGCCGAGAAAACGGAAAGTAAGTGCTTTTTGATTAATAATTGTATTAAAATAAACAGATAAATACCATATCAAATACACATAATATAAACCTATACCTACATAGTTACAAGTACACAAGTTAAAAAAGTATTCTACGAACCTCTAAAAATTTGTCATAGTCCGCGCAAGGGAACGCAGGAAAATGACACTTAGGAGAGACAGAGTCCGTAAAGAATTTGTAAGCACGCCTGTGGTTGCAGAGAGATCGACCCTCGATGGAAGCTGCCGCCCAAGGCAACACAAAATCAGATACTGCACCAACAAATCTATAACATACATTAATTGGCTGTTAAAACACTTACACACAAGAGAATCCGTAGATAGTTACTACGAATAAAAAATATACTGGCTAGTGTGAATTTAAAGTTACAATTCGCAATTCAAATTACTTTTTAGAAAAGTCAGTTAATCGTTGGTTTTCCCGCGTATAGATTTTTTTTTGTTACCATGAAATAAACTAATTGCTTGACAATTTATAAACAAGTAAAGTAAATGTGATTTTGTTACTGCAAATTGAATGATTGGATTAATCACTTCTTATCTGGAAATATATTTTAAAAATAAACCTCTTAAGTGATCGGAGAATTTGACTTTCGTGTTACGATGAATAGAAGCTGATATTATAACTAGGTACGTTGATTCTAAAAGCATTTACTCAATTAGAAACGGAGTGACGAAGGTAAGTAACAAATCAACGTTAAATGTTTAATTTAAATGTGTAATGGAAAATGTTATTAAACATGAATATTGAATTGAAATTATACTTATATGTGCGTTGTACATATAAAACAAAATAAGGGTCACCATGTTTTTCTGACGATCTAATAAAAATATTGGATTTAAGGGTATGTAAATGATTATATTAAATTAAATAATCAATTTTTAATGACAAGACCAGCAAATAAACGATTTTACCTACAATAAAATTAACATGCTTATTTTTTTGTTTGTAAAAACCGCATTTATTCGTTGTTTTTTTTTGCTGTTTTTATAATACTTAACGTGTGTGCCCCCCTTTTCGAATGCATTCATCAAGCCTAGAAGACATGCTTTCTACCAAGTGTCGGACCGTCTCCTGTGGAATTTTTCTTTGTTTTTTTTTTCTCGATCTGACTGTATAAGACCGGGCATTGTCGTGCATTAATCTGAATCCTGCACTTATTCTCTGTGCAAATGGCACTACGTGGAGTCTTATGACCTGCTCAATATATCATTGAGCAGGTTATAAGATCGCTACCGTTAGCCTTCAAAAGTGATAGATTCTGCCCTACACCATTACGTAGGGGGAATTTATCACTTTCGTGGATGCAAGCATCAGAAAATCGCTTCTTCTCCAAACGCTGATGCGACGATCATCACTAAAAAAAAATCACTTTCATCCAATCATTCTTATTCCAGGCCTGGTTCTGCCTTGCAAATGATAAAGTGAGTATTATAGTAGTACTATAGTACCATACTCTCTCAATGTTTGTTAACGCTTAATGTAACGTCACAAAAAAACGTAATCGGTAACGAAAACTTAAAATTTATTCAATTGCTTCCAACGTCTGAATAAACTAGTGGCCCTAATATTTGTTTTGACTACTATATATATATAGATGAATAAAACTTACAAGTTAGAACACCCGTGCTGCACTCTACCGCCGTTAGGGTAAAAGTCAACATGTCCAAGAGGCTGAGCAGCTCCCAGACCACCCAGTATGAGTGTTTCACCGTTAGAATGGATGACGTCTACAAACTTAGCGTCAGAACTGTCTAAACGAGCACGAGGGTCTTGGAATTCAAATAAAGGTCCTGCTGGGTCCAATCCTGTGATTAGTAAAAAATGTGTTTAATAGGTAGGTAATCTCAGTGTAATCGCATTGGGATACGAAGCTTCACTACATTGAGTCTCTGTAATCATTGCGGTATTGTCACGTCGCATCTCAATTTGAATTGAACTTAAGCTCGTAAAAATGCAATAAACAAAAAGAAGAAAAAAAGTTGAAATATGGGAGATTTTAGAAAGCAAAGTAAAATAAGCTTATCGACTCTTTCAGTTGCTTTTCTTTTCTGTTTATTACCTTTATCTATACAAATAAATACAAGTGAAATATTTGCAATTTCAAATTAACAGTCAAAATCACAAAATCTGTTTTTCACTCAATGCTTACAAAACTGTATGCCTACGGTACATAAATCATAAAAAAAAAATTGAAAATTTTTGTCTGTTTTTCCCTAAACCCGTTCTAGCTAGATCGATTTTGGCGGGACTTTATAATATACAGTTAGTATAACATATATAATATAGGTTCCGACTTACACCCTAAAACTGTAATCCTCTGTTGCTCAACATAGTTGTGAAAAGTACCCAAATTAAGTACCTATATCTATCTACCTATATTTCTTATGATGCGGGTACGTTATACGATTTCGCATCTTTTAAATGCGATGCTAAATATTTGGCAATTTGTTAATTGTTCGGCATATTACTTACAAAATAAACAAAATGCAAAATAATGAAAGATAGACCTGTAATCCGACTGATGTTGCGTAATTCAGTGCCAGCAAAGCCTGCGACGTGCGCACCCAAACTGAAACCGATTAGATGTACGTCTTCATACCGCAGGTCTATATGTTTAGCAAACCCTATAAAAAAATACAACTATATTATTTAATTATATGATTAAAATTGAACAAAAAGTTAGTTTAATATTTTTATGATAAATAACCTTGTAATAGCATAGCGAGCTGCTTGCCAACCAGCCTCGTGTTAGCCGCTGCTCTCAGGTAATTCGGCATTAACGCTCCGCCTTCCCAATCCACGCACACCACGTTGCATTCTTCCTACAAGTGTAAAAAAAATTGAATGTATACCCATGCCGGACATAATATTTTTGTTCCTATGATGATACAATTGTATTGTAAGCAAATAAGTAGTATTTATTATTTCTATTTTCTATTGCCTACGGGCAGTGTTGGGCATTAATCAATTAAGTTTTTTATTTAACTTATTAATTGATTAAAGTTATTAAATTAATTGCAATTGAATTAGTCGTCATTAAACATTTAATCGCGTATTACATTTAAATTATATTTGACTTGGCGAAATCCACACACGCAAGTGCACCATACTAAAAATGATACTGGGTAAAAAATGTTAATTTTTAATTTTTTTTCGTAAAATAATCAACAATTGATCAATTGTTATTGTTGTCATTAACTGTATTAAACCACGATTAACAATTAATTAATTGTTAGTTGTATTTTTCACAATTAAAATTGATCAATTGTTAATTCAACTAAAATTTGCCCAACACTGCCTAAAATTTTCACGCCCGTACCTCGCCCTATTGCCCAATAGGGCGAGGTACGGGCGTGAAAATTTTCCCCGTTTTTAAAAGATTCTTTATTGGTGCTGCGCTCCTATTAGTATTATATAGCATTCCTCGATAAATGGACTATCAAACGCTGAAAGAATTTTTCAAATCGGACCAGTGGTTCCTTAGACTAGCGCGTTCAAACAAACAAACAAACTCTTCAGCGCGCTTCCTTTGAACTAGCTGCACCGGCGCGATGCGGGATCCCTGTGTCGTGTTGTGTTGTTTTGGTTATTAATGGGTATTTTGTAGTGAGTGTGTGACAGGACAGATTAGTTAAGTTTGTTGTTGTTACGTAACAGTTATTTTTTGTGAGTTTAAATGTAACTAAAAATGCCTCGATTTGGTTTTACATTTATACGGCTATAAAAAATACGGATAAGAAATCAATTTACGGACAATGTCGAGGAAAAACCGCCCTGGCTTTATGTACATACCGTAAACGTTATAGGATCACTCGTGCTTGTCCTATGAATAGGCGGTTTATTGTGTAAATCAATCTTTGATTCCTAATGAAGTTTATGCTTTTCTAGTTGTTACTCGATACAAGATGACCAAATTTAAACACTTGCGTTTTTTTTGTGTGATTATCATTGTGACTGTGTGATTAAAAAAATCGTGGATACATAATATTGCCGGCGGCATATAGTAGTAGTAGTAGTAGTAATGTGTGGGTAATGTGAGTTACAGATCTTTTTTGCTCTTTCTACAATGTAACTCAAATACATTTCAATAAATATGTACAGAGGACAGACCGATGTCCAGAGTCTAGTCCTAATCATTATTCTCTCTTGAGGCTACTCGAGTAGGCACCACGGATTATAAAATTATATTTTATAATCAATTCTCCCTCCAAATATCAGTTGCATCATTATGTTACTTACAACAGCCATGAGCGCAGATCTCATCTCATAGACCCAGACGTTATCACAATTGGAGCCGAAACCATGGACGATGACTCTGGTTGGTCGGTTAGGTTCGAAGGCTCGCGCAGCCCAGCCCCAAGCTGCTGACATGTTGCTCGCCGACACGGCCAGTAACGGTTGATCTCCTCTAAAATGTAATATAAATTATTTGTTACATTTTCTTCTTGTAATGATTTCGTTGAGTAATCTTCCAAATCTTAATTTGGAGCGATTTTAATCAAGAGTGAGGAACAGTGAGGATGCTACTATAATATCTTACTTTAATCTAACAATAAAAGTTGTATAGATTGTACACACTTTCTGACATACAAGGTATTAAAACTCCCCTGTTTTTGTACTTTGAAATTAGTAACGTATTGTCCAAATTGTCTACTCTCTTAACTTCTAAACAATATAAGTATATATACCTGCTCACAGTAGAATACAAGAGAAACTGTGTGCCAACTTCCTGCGGCGAACTGGGGAGTGTCTCCAGGTACGCAAATGGACCACTATCTTCAAAGCAACCAAACTCTCCATAGCACACGCTACGTTGCGACCTTTTGCTTCTGTTGGCGAACATAGGAAATTATGAATATTTTTATTATTACAAAATAATGTAGTAAGTGGTTCATATTTTACTTCTGAGATCCCCAGGCTTAGATTATTAGCATTTCTGGGCGACAGGGTAGAATTTGAAGCATTGGAATTTTCAAGTTGAAACTTTGAAAATATATTAATCATTCAAGGAGTTTAAGTTTTCAAGTAGCCGCAGGAAATATGTCATTATTGGAACGAAGTTCCTTATCGCGCGTTGTGAAAGGGGGCTAGACGGAACAAAATCATACGAAAAAGTTGTCACGACACTTTTTGTTGTCACGACACTTTTTGCTATTTTAAATTATATTTGTTATTAGTTTATTTTTCATTGCTTGATTCACTATTTTTGTTATGGGAACGAAGTCTTAATATTTTTTTATTAAGAAAATATTGTTTTGTTATTATTTTTTAAAGAATTGGTGAAAAACATTTTTCAATTTTATATATAGCGCCATCTTTTGAATAGAAACTGAACTTACATTTACGTGTTATAGTTATCGTTGGCTGCCTCGGTGGCGCGAGTGGTAGCGTAAGCGACTGCTGTGCTTGAGGTCTCGGGTTCGATTCCCGGGTCGGACCAAATGTTTGTATGATCTGCAAATATTTGTTTCGAAGTTTGGGTGTTTTCTATGTATAATATGTATGTATTTACAAAAAAAAAAGTATATAAGTATTTATATCAGTTGTCTAGTACCCATAACACAAGCTCTGCTTAGCTTGGGACTAGATGGCGTTGTGTGTTAGATGTCCGGAATATTTATTTATTTATTTATTTATTTATCGTTGCCAGTAGTTTAATTTTAATAATATAGATGTCGCTGTAAATTAATGATTTTTAAAATTATGTATATCAAATATAAATACAAAATATATCAATAAATAAGTTTGGCAGTGAACTGCGATAGGCTGGTAACGACATTTTTTGTTACAGTAAGCTATTGTAAGCCGTGCGGCGTGCGCATGTTTCTCTGTCTGTCTCTCTATCTCTCTTATAGAAAGCAAGCCAGATATTTTCGTTTCGTCTTTCTATTTCAAACTTCGTTCCATCCGGGTGTCCCTTGACACCTCTCAAGTTTTATTGATTTTTTATACGTGGTCTGGCCATAATTTTCAGGCCATAAATTTTATCTCGGGAAATGAATATATCACATACAACCACGTTGCCTATATCTTTTATTTCTGTCACACAGTTCATACTAGCACAGACATCGTCGTTAACTCTATCTTAAATTTGTCATGTATAAATTAAATTATATAACATTAGCATGTTTATATATATAAACATGTATAAATTAAATTATATAACAATAAAGATAGAAAATTTGTAACTTTGATTTTGTTTAATAAAAAATTATTATTATTAATCTTAATATATATAAATCTCGTGTCACAATGTTTGTCCTCAATGGACTCCTAAACCACTTAACCGATTATAATAAAATTCGCACACCATGTGCAGTTCGATCCAACTTGAGAGATAGGATAGTTTATATCTCAATTTACAAATAGAAGCCGAGTATCAACCGAAAATGTTTGGGAAAAAAAAATTCTAGAGGCAGACGAAGTTGCGCAGGGCAGCTAGTATTTATATAAAATTCTCGTGTCACAATGTTAGTTACCATACTCCTCCGAAACGGCTTGACAGATTCTCATGAAATTTTGTGTGCATATTGGGTAGGTCTGAGAATTGGACAACATCTATGTTTCACCCCTTATTATTTTTTTAATTTTTAGATAATTTTTTTTATAATGCAACATTAGAAAATACATACATACACAACCCTAAATTTTCAACCCTCTACGATCAACCCCTATTTTCCCATCGCGATTTTATGGACCCACCCCTAAAATGTATATTCCTTTTTATGGCAAAGCAACGTTTGTCGGGTCAGCTAGTGAAAATATAGGTTTCTACTTGCAGAGGTTCTTTTAAATTAATCTATTAAAAAAAATAACATTGAAGTGTCTGTTTGTAACTTCAAATGAACAGCGTTTCACGAAATGTGTATTAAAGTATACGGTATATTTATTTTATCACGGTATTTATATATGTATTATATTTTTGTCTATCTTTTTGTTTGTTCAAGCTAACTTTTACTGGCAGATAGCTCAGGACATAAAGAGAAACATGGCTACTTTTTTTAGTTAAAACACCACATAGGTATTAACAGAAATCTCCGTCAAGGTATTAACATTTTTGAATAAAAGTCAATAAAAAACATTAGTAAGTTATTTGTTGACTAAGGTTTGTCTGCTCAACGATGTATTTAATATGGCCATGTACAACTACTATTAACTAAGCATATAATTTTTGGAGGTAACATTTGCATGATTTCTCGTCGTTTAATAGATACCCACCTATACATACCAACAGTGTTGGGCAAATTTTAATTGCAATTAAAATTAATGACTAACAATGATTAATCGTGAAAGGACACTATTCAAACTAACTAAACTAAATAAAAAAAAAAGTTTTAATAGTGTCCTTTCACGATTAATCAATTATTAATCATTAATTTTAATTGCAATTAAAATTTGCCCAACACTGCATACCAAGTACTATATTTAAAGTTTTGTGTAATATGGATTAATTTATGACCATTTAAAGAAATTCACATTTAACATGATATTAAGCTACGTCTCCCTACTGCATAAATACAGACGTGAGTGTTTCTATGTATGTATATAAATGTTTGAACAATAAATATTTCTACAAAATTTACATTAGTTACATTTTGTATAAAAAAATTTTTACAAAATGTTTACAAAAGCAAAAGCCAACATTACAAAATATTGTGTCACACCATACACCAGACTTTACGTAATTTCTCAAAATATCCTACACAATAGTAAATAATTTCGACGTGGAAGAGAAAACAAAAAGTGTCACAACTACAAGGAGTCAAAAATGTATATTATTGCCAACGTTTAACTCTCACTAGCTATTGTTTAGTCATTGAAAATTTGCTTATGTAATATTTTTTACAGCTTATAGTGAGAAGGTAAATCACAGTCAAACTTTATATTTATATTTTTAAACATGAATATAAAGTTTGATTAAGAAGACTACTAGCGTATGAGAATTTGTCCTCTTTTCTTTATTTATTTGTAAAATGTTTGTAAATAGGACGAGTAGCGCTTTCGGTTTTTTTGTATATGTATAATTATACTTGCTTGCTATAATTATACATGCTGTTGCTGCGAATACTCTGGACAGCGCATCGTACCAAGGCATCTATCCTCCAGGAATTGGAAATTCTAGTGCAGCTATCATTCCTCTGTCTTCGTAGACCCAACGAATATATCGGTTACATTGCGAGGCGAGCAGGTGATAACTTCGCAAAGTTTATTATGACGGGCAAGGTCGAGAAATGATCCAAAGCCCGTTGCGCTGGGCAGACCAAATCTGCTCTACTCTCAGCAGTACCTACGATCCATGATGGCCTACAAACTTCTCAGGAGTGGAACATGTGGCAAGCTGTCACTCGCAGAATACTTCTAAATAGGTGTCACGGCCCACGGAATTGAGGATACCGAGGATATCAAGGAGGATAATTATACTTTTTATAAACGTATGTTTTTGAATTTTTATAAAATGATTTGTGAGGGAACGAGTATCATGTTCCACCCAACACAAAGGAAGGATCCTCCGACCAGGCGAGGTGATCATGCCTGGCGGGCTACTGCCCAACAGTTGATGTTGGGATGTTGTATATATGCTAATCGGCGCGAGAACTATTTATTGCGCGATTCAGGATTTGTAGTTACTTCGTGTAGTGCAGTTTGTAGGTACAGTGCGTTACTTCGTAGTTCAGTGTATCTTCGGTAGATGGCGCTGTAGTAGGTTATGTTGTATGTGGAAGTCGCCACAGATTACACTTGTATACTATTCTACTTTCTTACCGTTAATAATAATAATAATAATAATAATAATTTATTTCACTCAAAGATGACATAACACTATTTTATGCGGACATAAAAATGTAGATATAGAAAAAACAATGGCAGTGTTAATGGCAGTAGAACTCTGGTACCCATGATAAGATCTAACTTGTGTTACGGGTACCAGTGCTCTCTCAGATTATACATCTCTTACATTTGCACAGAGTGGATCGCCAAATAGGAAGAAAAAATACAACTCAAAAACTATTAAATTGTTAGTTATAGCTAAGCAATATATGTGAAAGTATGTGAGAGTGTATGTGTGAGTGTATGTGTATTTATGTGTTAGTATGTGCGTGTATGTATAATAGTGTGCGTGTACATATGATATGGCACTTGTTACAGAATGGAGACTCTAAGAAGTTCTTCTGTAGCATCATAATTTAAGGATTTCAACCAATTACAAACTCTCTCCTTGCATTGATTTTTGGGCAGAGAATAAATAACACACTTACTGTTTATTAGGTTATATAGGTGGCCACCAATCACTTGATAATGACGCCCAGCGAGAGCTGTATTAAATTTCAAGATAGGGCAAACTCTATAGTTTCTTCGTTTTAGCCTTGGTTTTACAAAATGTAAAGATGCATGTTTACGCAATACAGCCTGTAGCACATAGAGCTGCCTCACAGTGAGAACATTACAATCGTTATAAAGATTTTTAGTCGAATACCTAAAAGGTTTGAAAGTCATGACCTTTAAGACAGCCCGCTGCGCTCGCTCCACTGGAAGTAAGTGCGTTTTGTGAGCACCGCCCCATACAGTCATGCAATATGTGACAAGTGACTGACATAATGTGACATAAACTGACCTCAAGAGCTGAAAGTCAGCAGAGCACCTTAGTTTTTTAAAAATAAATATCAACTTACGAAGCCGCGATGATAGATTTTCCAGTTGGGGCTTCCAATTCAGTGAACTGTCAAGGAGAACACCTAGGTATTTCGCTGACTCACACCTCAAAAGTGTAGGGCAATCACAGGGTGTTGCAGGTGAACAATTAGAACTAGCTGTGCATGTGTGGGCTTTAAGAACAAGTGAGTCCAATATATTCGAGGTGGGGGATTGTAAATAGAAGGGTAAGTATACAGTTTTTGAAAGATTGAGAGTCAACAGTTTATTGCCCAACCAACTCATAACTATTCTTAGATTTTCCCCGGCTGTATGAAGTGTGCTTTTCCAATTTTCACCATGAACCAACAGGACCGTGTCATCAGCATAGGTAATTATGGAACAATTCTTTAGTGACAGGTTACAGAGAGGATTTATGTAAGCTAAGAATAACGTAGGGCCCAAGATTGAGCCCTGAGGCACGCCAAAATTCAGAAACTCAACGTCACTCAACAAATTATCAATTTTGACGCACTGTGAACGTCCACTGAGGTAATCTTTTATAAGTTTAAGTGCAACGCCACGAACTCCCATTTCCTCTAGCGTGTTTAAGAGGTGGGGAACAGACACAGTGTCGAACGCTTTAGTAAGGTCTAGGAAGATAGCTAAGCACTTAGACTTAGTGTCTAGTTTCGAAACAACTTGATCTATAAGTGCAGCTACCGCATCTTCAGTTGATTTAGATTTTCTAAAGCCATATTGGTTTGGTGACAAGAGATTAAATTTCTCCAGGAAGTTCACTACACGTTTGTTAATGACTTTTTCTAATACTTTGGAGATCACTGGTAAAATCGATATAGGCCTATAATTGTTGACACTATGTCTGTCTCCACTCTTGAAGATTGGATATACAACAGCCTTCTTGAGGGCAGATGGAAAGCAGCCAGATTCTATGGACAGATTACAGATATGGGTGATCACTGGTGCAAGAACAGACTGGCAGGATTTAAGTATACCCGGTGTTATACCATCCCATCCTGCAGTAGCATCTGTACGTAATGAGCAAATAATTGATTTTACCTCCTGTTCGTCAGTAGGAAGTAGAACCAGAGAATTGCATGATTTTCGATTTGGGAATCCTTCAGATGTACGTTTAGTGGGGGTAAATTTAGAGGCCAATTGTTTCCCAATACTTGCAAAAAAGCTATTGACATAGTTAATACCAGAAACTTTATCACCCACTGCATTTATAAGCTCCTTAGGAGAGGTAATGTGCCGTTGAGTATTGGTAATATTTTTAACGATTTTCCAGGTAGCCTTTGGATTATTTCCTGCTTTCCGGAGTTCTTCTCTTTCATATGCAATCTTTAAGTTTTTAAGAAGTTTATTGCAGAAGTTACGATATCGTATATATGTGACTTTTAAGATATAGTTCTCAGAATCTTTAGAAAGTTGACGTGACATTTCGTCTCTGTTACGGATGCAGCGTAGCAAACCATTAGTGATCCAAGGTTTAACAATTCTGCGTTTCGAGGGAATGTACTGTACTTTAGAATTACTTTCAATTGCTGAAACAATGGTGGATACCAAAAGATCAGCCGCCAAATTAGTGTCCCGACAGTTCATTATCTTGCTAAAGTCCCGAGAAAGTACGTCTGAAATAACCAAAGGATAATCGACAGTGGTGCGATAAAGTGTAGGCGAAGCAGGAGAGCGTTCATAGTCAAGACATACGAATATTGGTTTATGATCAGTTATGTACGTATCAATGACCACCGTCGTAGTGGTTAAATTAGATTTGATCATAGCATGATCTATACAGGATTTGTCACGACTAGGGAATGTATGAGAAGGTAAAAGACCATGAGAGGCGAGCATGTTGAGGTATTCACTTGTTTGTTGAGTTATAGTATTTGGGGTAATATCTATGTTAATGTCTCCCACAACCAGTACATTTTTTTGAGACGTCATAGACGATAAAATATGATCAAGTCCAGTTATAAAATTATCATAGTTCCGTATAGAGGGCGAACGATATACCGCAAGAATAGTAGTATTTACATCCCCTAATTCACACACCAAACATCCACTCCCAAAATCCAACGGTTCCCTAATTGTATGTAACAAACTCGATTTAACATAAATAATAACACCGTCGTTCTGGTTTCGAAGCAAACTTGTGTGATAAGAATTATAACCTTGTAATATAGGAATTTTTGAGTCCACCTTTAACCAACATTCAGTAAAAACGACTATTTCACATGTAATTTCAACACTGTGAAGGAACACAACAAATTTGTCGAAGTTGCAATTTACACTACGAATATTAAGGTGTAGAATATTTATGGAATTTGTTGATGTCCTGACAAAATTTCGTAGAGACTCGGAAGTACACACAAGTGAATTAGGAACACAAAATGAATCAATATCGTTTAAAATTACAGAATCAGTCATTGCAAAATTTAATTTGTAGTGCACAGTTTTTTAGAGTATTTATAGTATAAGCGCCTGTTGATTTATGTGTAGTGTAATATGAGTGTAGGTTATTGATGCTATAACTATTTTTTGTACAAAAAGGTAGTTGCTGATCATGATCAACTGCGAGTATACAAGAATAAGAAGACATATTTTCAACAATAAGCCTAAAATTAAGAAACTTAACTGAAACAATAAAGTAAAAAGGAAAAAGTACAGTGATAAAAAGTAAATGGTGAAAGGACTCCCTCAAACACGCGACTGTTTGGAGAGCATTATTCTTTCTTGCGTAGTTGTTGAAGAAACTCATAGGAGTGCACAATAATGCTGTTCTTCCCCTCGCACTCCTTGAGAAACACTCTTCCGTTACGAAACCAACAAAATTTATAATTGTACGCTTTACAAAAACTACGGGACTCATAAAACAGCCGTCGAGCACTTCCAGGCAAATGCTCATCAACATAAATAGGGGTTACTTGACCGCTGATGCCAATGTGTCCCGTATTTAATTTTTCAGAAGAAGGGAGACCCTTATTGAAGTTGCGAGTAGCATTCAGGACTTGATTCTTCAATGGCACACTTAAAAGTTCAGCTACAATAGGTCTGTTGGTTCCATTTTTCCCCGGAAGACGATATACATCACGCAGCTCAGAAATTTTTTTAACCGGCACTTGTACGGCGTTACAGGTTTGGATGACAGTAGAAGTTAGGTCACTGGTGGTTTCTTTATCACCTTGGGGCACATTTCGAATCTCGATAGTGGAAGATCGATAATTCTGTTGCAGATCGCTAACCTTACGTTCCAATTGCAGGATATAATTACGCTGTTCCAACTTTTCCTTCTCCAATTTCTCCAACGCTTGCCGCATATTCTCGTAGCCGGCGTTCATGAATTCTAAGGCCTTTTCTATATCCGAGTTGGTTTTTTGTATATTAAGGTTCTGTTGTTTAACCTCAGAGATGTCTCTCGACAGCCCAGTCAGTAACAAATCTTGTTCTGTCTTCCATGTACTCAGCATAGTCAAAATAGAATCTTGAAACGACTTAAATTCATTTACAGGTGAAAAATCAGGTCTTAGGCGTTTATTTCCCATAGCTACGTTACCTTGATCGGGAGTAGACAGTAAATACGTATCAGGTGTACTCATAACTTCCTGGTTATCAGTGTCAGTAGCCGGTGGGGGCGTGCGCTTGGTTCTAGGCATTGTTTTTTAGTAAGGTGTGTACAGGTTGAACAAATAAATGCAACAATATCTGGGCGCACGCACGGAAGCTGTTATTAGCCACAGGCGTCAAATATATCCGTTTCAAAGTCAGAGGCGACCGGTATGGTATGTCGGGCTTACACAAACACACATATCCGAAAAAATCACAGCGTGCGGGTAGTTCAAGAACACGGCAGCGGCGCTCACACAACTCGAAGTGATAAACAATTATAGCGGTTAGTGCGTCATCCAACCGTATGGATAATTTATGCGAATGTAAAAATGCTACGCTGGAGTTTCGGGTAAAGAACCAAGGCAAAAATCACCACTCACACAATCACAATGTAAGTCTCTTTAAATGTTTACACAGGTCGGCAAATTCGTCTATCCCTTTCCAGGGGTGGACTCCGTCTATATAATCACCACAGGACAAAGACGCCAATTAGAAAAAAACTGGTATTAAACAACGATAACTTACTGTAGTCAATTCACGCAATTGAAACGAAAAACAGCCACTCAGATGTTACACTTTAAAATACTGACTGACCGTTCTAGACTTAAAGCTAGAAAAGCTTATTCTGATATTACTTCTCAGTCTGACTGAACTACTCTTTTAATAGATAACAAAAACTGTTTTTACATGTTGCTCTAAACTGTTTATGCTTAGTCCCATACGATTTCCGGGTCGGGGCAAAAGTGTTGTTGACTTTTTCTAATAAGAAATTCTTAACAACAGCACGAAGTGTAGAAGACTGTGGAAGTTTGTTTCACGTTAAGCCGTCGGCTACGGTTGTCATGAACATCTATGGCAATCGTTATTGAGAAGTTATTGCCCTAAAATATACTGACAACTAGTTCAACTTCTGCATTCAATTCGCTCTCAGGGTCCGATGTTTGTCGCTATGTGGAAAAACTGATAATTAAGTTGTGGCGACTTCCACATATAACACAACAATAACCTACTATAGCTACGGAGTAACTACAAATCCTGAATCAAGCAATAAATAGTTCTCGCGCCGATTATCATACATACAACATCCCAACATTAACTGTTGGGCAGTAGCCCGCTAGGCATGATCACCTCGCCTGGTCGGAGGATCCTCCCTTATGTTGGAGGGACATGATACACGTTCCTCCACAAAGTAAAACCGGTTGGGTCGACCCCAAATAATCTTCAGAACTATAAAAGCTAGGAAGATGATGAGAAATTTATTGGTGTGTTATATTCCCATTCCCCATATTTATAATTGGTGTGTAATATTCTCACACGTAACACGGTGAGAGAGAGAAGATAATATAAATTAATTATAAAACATGTTTCAAAATTACCTGGTATGAGCCCTCTTCATCTGCCATTCTTTCATAGACTTCCTAACTGCTGCTAGTAATTCGATATCTCGTTTTTCGTCCTCTGCTTCCTGGGCTGCCGTTGCTGGCTGCCCCGCTCCTCGCCATGGCTCTAACTCAGCATCTGTATAAACAAAAATTGTAATGAAAACGTAGAACAATTACTGCATGGTTAGTTTAGTGATTTAAGCAAATACAAAAATAAAATAAAAAATGTCCTAGATTACTATATTTAAATAATAATAATAATAAAATTATTTCGGACATCTAAAAAACATCGCTGCCGCTTTATGTGTATACCGGTATACAAATACGGCAGCTAAATGACTTGACTGCCTCTGTGACACAGTGGTAGCGTATGCAACTGCTGTGCTTGAAGTCTCGGATTCGATTCCCGTGGCGGATCAAATGTTTGTATGATTTGCATATATTTGTTTCGGAGTGAGGGTGCTTTTATGTTTGCTCAGCTCTGCTTAGTTTGGGGCCTGATGACGTTTCTTTAGATGTCCGAAATATTATTATTATTATTTTAAATAAAGTAATCTAGGTCATTCTTTTTTTTTTTTAATATTTGATCGACATTAGAAATATATATCCTGTGCCAAGGGGGATTTTATAAACATACCTACATGAAAGTGATACAAAGAACCCCCAGACTCAAGCACTATTTGTGGATCGCACAAAGTGTTGTTTCATGTGGTATTTGAATCCACAACATTTGGCGCAGTAGAAAGCAGCGTAGCATATCAAAAACATTGAGAAACATTCAGACGACTTACTATTAATTAATTTACCTAATACAAAGACCAAAAGATACCGCAACTTTGTCATTCGCAAATAATACGTAACAATTGTTGAAAAAATCAAACCTTACGCCCGCCTAACACTCCGACCAATTTTTTCGAAAGTGTGTCAGACACCCTATGGGTGTTAATAAAATTGGCAAAATTCCACGAGAAATAGCAACATTTCTTGAACTTCCAGAACCCCTGTTGTATATGGGTCATTGTTTATGACGAACTTAAGCCACACTTTTGGCCGATTATGGCCGTCATAGAGCCGTTATACTGAAAGAGCTTCAATCGGCAACGCACTTGTGTTGCGGGTGTCCATGGGCGGTGGTAATCGCTTACCATCAGGCGATACGTCTGCTCGTTTGCCCCCTATATAAAAAATAAATAAATCATATCCTTGGACTGGCTCTTCTACATTAAAATTGAGCAGTTACGAAACAGCTAACTATCACCCTTTCCCGCCAACATTTACGCCAAGGGAATACCGCCGATGAATCGGTACAACGAGTAAGTATGACAGATAGTTTACCGAAAATCAGTACACAAGTCACTAACACCAACAATAAAGTACCTAACAAAAATATTGCACTCAACTTTAGTAACTGTAGCAACGTTACTTTAATTTTTTCTTCATTATACCTAAATATTTTTTGAAATAATTTAAAGGTTATTCTGTAATACGTACTTACCTATCATAATGTACCTAATTTATATTAATACCTTAACTGAAATAAAAGTATCTTGTGATTATTTATGTTTTTTTTCATTTAGTCATTTCCTCGCTGAGGTGAGATGAAAAGTAACGTGTTGTACTCGAGTACAAAGATTTTTCACCTGGTGCTATTTTTCTTCCCTCGCTTGCTCGGTCATCAAAATTGAGCACACAGTTAAAAAGCAACTTTGCACTCTTGTGTAACAAATAACTATTAAATTCAACTGTGGTCGCTACAACCGTAGAAACATTTTAATTCAAAATTTATACTATGTGCATACCTAGTCTGGGAAATTTTTATAGGGTCTGACTTCTATAATGTGAGGTTTTTTACATGTCGCGAAAGGTGTATAGCGAGTAGGTAACCTAAATGTTGCACTTGGCTCCGGATGAATGTCTGTCTCAACTTTTTGCTGCTTAATGTGGCCTTGATATGTCAGCTGTTGTAGGGCAGTGTGTAGCTAGAATGCGAAGTCTAGTATTGAAGAAAGTAGGTCGCTCTCAGCCTTCGAGAAGCATGAGAAATACGACAATCACAGATTGTACAGTTCGAAAAACTCATGGAAAAACTTATTAAATACGTCTGGCATTACAAGTAGGTCTAGATTATTATGTTAACATTAAATTTATTGCAAAAGTTTAAAAATAGTTGAGATTTAAGCCCTGTGTTCAACGTTCGTACTTAAGCGGGAGGAAAGAATTAGATAATGTCTAAGACATTTTATAAAATGTTAGAAACAGGATATACGGATACACATAGGGCAACAATTTTTGTATTACGTAAACTGTTAACTGAACCCCACATAGGGCGTTAGGTTAAAGTTTTATGCTTTGTGGTGAAAATTTATACTTACATTTTGCTATGACTAGCGTGACTACACTGAGGAGTAGGACGATCGAGCGGCAGGCGTGCGCCGCCATCCATGCGGCCCGGCATTCACGACCACCTGCGGTCAAATCACAACTTAATTTTTTTTCCATTCATGGTAACATTAAGATTGTCAAGGGCCAACTTTAAGAGATAACGCAAATAGATCATAAACTACTCGACATGACACCTCATATGATTGAACGCTGATAAAACAAGTTAACAACAACCACGTTCAAAGTGCCTACTGCATACTTATTACGTTTTTTTTTAAACTTATTGAGTAGGCACTTAGAAGTATATCTTTTTGTAAAAGTCATAAAGAGAATAATTTAAGGAGTTGGTCATAGTAATTTTCAAACCCCAAAATTAACCTAAATTTTATAACTTAGGAAGTAGAGCCACGCTGATTTCAACACAGCATGATAGCATTAGCACTGTCGTGTTCCATTGGTGAGAGCGAGACCGGAAGCCCACTGATGCAGATGCATCTCAATGGGCCACCATGCATCTCAATGGGTCACTATGCTGCGTTGTTGCATTATCTGTATTCGCAATGAGTGTGATGACCACTACTCTTGGATTCTGCTCACGCGTTCCATCAAGCAGAGTAGAGTCACTTTGGTAGCCCCATATCACTCACATATACATAAAATATTTGATTAGACTTGATCTAATAGTCAAAAAGGTTGTCGTTATGTTACCAACTTGTCATTAATGTATTCTGTTATATGTTGTAGTTGTTGCTATATACTAAACTAACTTTTAAATGTTCATAATATTACTAGCCATTGCCCACGACTCCGCCCGCTTGTTTGTTGGTTATTGCGACAAAAAGTATCCTATGTCCTTCTTCAAGGTACAATCTATCTCTATTGCGAAATTAATCCAAATCGTTCAGTTATTTGGCTATAACAGACGATAGAGTTACTACATAATTTATAATATTAGTACCTATGGATGTTATATAAGTATGGAGCAGTAAAGATGACAAAAATGTCATATTTAGTCATTCAATCTAATAAATAACATAAGTTGCTTTGTAAATAATAAATTACCGACAATACAATGTCAAATATCTTTCGATTACTAATTGTGTAATTAACTAGAGTCTTCCTAGTTCGTGATTAAGTAGCTAAATTCTCATACTTTGTTCTACCGTCATTATAATCCATTATGAAACAATGTTTTGTTTAAGTTTCTATGAACGTAAATCACATATCGCACCGTGCGTTGCATCACAAATTATTATTGTCGTTAAATTACAAAGACGCTTATACTGTAAACGTCTTTGTACTTTACGTAGATAATTTACTTTTGTGCAATGTAACTTTGTTTATATAAGTGTGACACGTTAACTTTAAACAGTCTATTCTTGCATTCTTTTTAACCGATTTCTAAAAAGGAGGAGGTTCTCCATTGCACTCTATTCCCTTTATTCCGTTAATTTCTTGCTCCGGTCAAAATGTCCATCCAAAGGTTGCCTGGAAGAGATTGCTTTTGGCAATAAGGCCGCCCATTGTACATATCTTCCTGAATTTTAAGTTGAATAATTTGTTATTGGTGTACAATAAAGTATATTCTATTCTATTCTATTCTATTCTATTCTATTCTATTCTATTTTTTTTTTGCCTCAGAACTTTTCACTTTGATGGGGGGTAACCCGATTTTATGATACCTTTTTTATTTACCGTGGGAATGCTACGCTTCGGCATGCATAAGCCATCTCGACTAGAGTGATATCACGGCCTCACAGAAAACCAGTGTGAAACAACGCCTTCGCTGTGTTTCACCGAGTGAGTGAGAATACCGGACCCTAACCCCTCCTCTCCCCATAGCCCAAAGGCCGGCAACGCACTTGTGACGCCTCTGGTGTTGCGGGTGTCCATGGGCGGTGGTAATAGCTTAACATCAAGTGATACGTCTGCTCGCTTGCTGAATATTCCATATAAAAGAAAAAAAAAGAGAAGTATTTTTTGTTACTTGCGCTAGCGGTTGAAAGCCAGGAATATTGTTCCGCTATCGCAATAAAGTTTTGCAACCAGCTTCTACGAGTACTTAGAAAATTTATTCTTTGCGTGCTATTTTCGATATTCATAAACTCTTATTAATGATTCTTACTTATATTATCTATATCAGAAGTGTTGAATTTGGTAACCTAATCAAGCTATGACTCTACCATGTAGAGTTTTAAGCATAAAAATGAGTCTGAAAGTAAGTTTATAAAGGATTAAGAAGTATTTTTGAATTAGTTTCATTAAAGTTAGTTTCTACTCATATCTACGTATAAATAAAATATGTTTGAATTCTATCCTAGTTACTAAACCTTGTAGCGGTTCTATGAGTACTGCTATATAATCTGCAAACCTAATGAACATAATTTTGTCTTCGTTTTCCGTACTGTCTGTTTAGTACCGTTATAAAACTTCAGTTATTTTTCTTATCTTTACTATTGTTATCTAATTATTACTGTACTGTTTCTCTTCTTTCTTTTCTAGTTTAAATTTTATTGTGGTTTTTTAAGTGAATAAAATCATAAATTAGCACGGTAATCACGTTCTGCTAAAAGTAATTATGCTTGCTTATCATTTAGTTACCTATAGAACAGAAACCAACAGCCTGTAATAGACCGTTCGATTCTCCAAGAATGAAACGTCAATGAAGGTCAGCCTTGCACTTAGGAACCTGTGTACAAGTGGAGGACCATAAAGTTAACAGTTGATTACCTCGGAACGGTTGCAAATGCGATGTAGGTCGCCAACAATGCGTCTATGGTTTTGATTGTAAATATAATCTAAGTATGTACATAGATTCCCGCTAATGAAAATATGCCCAGAGATGATAGCAGTACCCACAAAAGACTTCACTCACTGATGTATGTCAACTTAGTTGGCATCTCACAAGTTTTTGGAACTAAATTGTAAATTAAGCTACAAATGGCTTCTGAAACTTCAAGTTATCACTTTAAAGGCGGACACTGGAGGCCCATACCCCAACCCCTCCCCCCTCCTCTCTCCCCATCCCCCAAAGGTCGGCAACGCACTTGTGACGCCTTTGGTGTTGCGGGTGTCCATGGGCGGCGGTAATCGCTTACCATCAGGTGATACATCTGATCGTTTGCCAACAATTCAATAAAAAAAATCTACATTTAGTTTTATATATATATTACGAGTATGTCGGTCAAATCCATTAACCTGATACCGTGGTTCAACAATCACGTCCTAATATCCTAATTTCACAGTTGGTTGACCACTCAAACCCACGGCACACTGGAATAACAGTGAGTAACTGCACTAGTGTAATTTGAGTAAATAGATCAAATTGCTCAGTCGGCCGTTATCCTTATACCACATACTTTTTTGTCAAGCTAAATTATTTCAACAGGACTTGAGTACATTTTACAATTTGACCGCAAACCGCAAATTGTAAGCCAAGTTTTGGTAAACGAAATGGGTATAGCATATAATAATAATACTTTATTTCGTTAACCAGCCTTAACATTTTTTAAAAGTGACCACAGTGACCTTTTAAGCAAACAATACCTATGACAGGTCACTGCGCTCTTCCATAGCATTTATTATAACCTAGGCACAAACTTAAGTAACTAAAGAAACCAAACCAAAACTATGATACAGTTGAATTTAATATAAAATTAAAATATTTCTTAATGAAGTAAACTAAACCAGTAACTAACAAATTTAATAACATACAAACAGTTACGGTATGTGTGTGTGTGCGTGCACGCGTGCGGGAATATGTACTCTTATGTATGTGTATTTGGAGGTATGCACTAGAAACTATAAACCTTGTTTTACACCAAATGTTGTATGAAGGACTCCGTTTCTTCATTACTTAAGGGTGGCAAAAAGTTAGTAATTAGTGTTTTACAGTCTCTTAGTGTTTTTGTATTAATCCTGACTTTTCCATTAATTAAATTTTATAAAGACTCCGATCGTCTTTTGTTCGCGTTATGCGGATAATATAGGGTGTTTTTTTAAGCTACATAGAACTTTAAATTGTAAAAAGTAACACAAAAAATTAAATTTTGATGAAACTTTTTTTTTTATTTGTTTCAGTATACTCTGACAAATCATCATGAATAGACTCACGCTTGAACAACGCTACGAAATTATCCAAATTTACTTTGAAAATCAGTCGTCGATTCGCGCAACTTATAGACGACTTCGTCATTTGTATGGCGTATAACACGAACAATGCTGGCCTCCAAGGCGTCAATTGTTGCTGGTTTATCAGCATAAACCAGTGACTTCACGTAGCCCCACAGGAAATAATCGAGAGGTGTCAAATCGCACGACCTTGGAGGCCAATTGACAGGTCCATTTCTCGAAATCAACTTATCGCCAAATTTTGATTTCAATAAGTCGATGGTTGCGTTCGCCGTATGGCACGTAGCGCCATCCTGTTGAAACCACATCTCCTCCGGATCAATGTCATCCATATTTTCAAACAAAAAATCATTGATCATGGTGCGGTAAATATCTCCATTGACCGTAACGCGAGCTCCGGCCTCATTTTTGAAGAAATAAGGTCCGATGATGCCACCAGCGTGAAAACCGCACCATACGGTGCATTTTTCTGGATGTAATGGAGTCTCTAGGGTCTGTTGTGGATTGGTCTCACTCCATATGCGGCAATTTTGCTTATTAACAAACCCGTTAAGCCAAAAATGCGCCTCATCGCTGAACACAATTTTGCGATAAAACAGTCGTCTATAAGTTGCGCGAATCGACGACTGATTTTCAAAGTAAATTTGGATAATTTCGTAGCGTTGTTCAAGCGTGAGTCTATTCATGATGATTTGTCAGAGTATACTGAAACAAATAAAAAAAAAAGTTTCATCAAAATTTAATTTTTTGTGTTGCTTTTTACAATTTAAAGTTCTATCTAGCTTAAAAAAACACTCGTTATTTGGACGTGCTAAAAGACGTTGCTTCGTAAAAAAATTCAAGGTTCTGATTTCACGGGAGTACCCTGTAGGTTTTGATTTCCTTGCGAGTGTCGAAAATTTGCAGCATAAACGACTGTATCTTTTCTTAGAAAAGATACAGTCGTTTATGTTTATCTTGGCTTAGAAGTTTGATGTTTTCACGACTCCAAGGGACAGTAGACCTGAGTATTTGATTTGATTTTGCTTAATGTTTAATTAAACATTCAAATTTTCTAGTAGCAACATATTATTTAAAATGGTTTTTATGCAGTTTGATATTTTCAATTAAATATACACGTAAGTTATAACAGCTCAATTAATAAAACTATTAGTTTAAATGTTTTATGTATATAACCAACCTTAATAGCGCATTCAATTTCAAAACGACAGGTAGCAATTACTTTATAAGTGTTACAACGCCATTGTAACTCGGTATAACAGATTTAAATTCGAATCGAAGTTGAAAAGATGTTCCACTTTTCTCTATATTAAGACGAAATAAGAAATATACAAAAATACAGTACAGGATGATATGACACCACGCTATTGAATGACAATGTCTTCAGTCCTGTGTTTACTAAACGACAACTGGTTAATGTGATTGTCCGATGAAGTTTTAACTACATAATCACCAATTTCTTATAATATAGGTTAACGTATTTTTGATCAATTTTTTAAATACATTAATCAAATAAATCTCCCATTCGATTTATGAAGTTTTGCCAACGCAGTGGTAGTTTATTGACGCTCTTGTTTTAAGAAATCGGACGATAGGCAACAAAGTCTTAAAAGGCATTGTGTATTGTCTCTCGGGTATTACGGGTTATTAGTAGGTCACTAGGGTAGGTAGGAGGGTATATAGTATGATAATCACCAATCATTCAAAATAGTTATGATTAGCTGTGTTTGTGACCCACAAAAGTAGCCTACTTATAAATCGCATCAAATCCATTCGACAGTCACTACATTGCGTGTTTATTACACGAGACAAAGTAGCACATCAATTTTATTATTACTTCCACTAACTTTTGTAGTTTTTTGTTTACTGTATAGTAATAAAAAAAATTATAAAAACTAAATTTCAATTACGAATAACAAATCTACAAATATGTATTTTTAGGGTTCCGTAGTAGTAAGTGCTAGAACGATGAAACTTTATATGGATATATATATTTACCACGTCGACAAAATGCTATAATGAAATCCCGAAAAAGTATTACAGGGTACTGTCCCTGCACACGTAGAGTGAGATGTTTTATTTTTCTCGCGTCTACCCAGTAGTATGGGATATCATTCGATAGGTCTTCAAAAACATTTGAAGGTTGCTAAGACAATTGTTTTATTCAGGTATTTGTTTTCGTGATATTCAACTTTATAGCATTATTTTTGTTAAAATAGGACGTTCCCCCGCTCTAAAAGGTAAACTCCTGACTCGATAAATCTGAAAAATTTTAGTCCATGTGATGAATTTTGAAGGAAAACTATAACGCCTTCGATAACTTTGTTAGTTCGAAAGTTAAAAAGGCCAAACTAGAAATAACGAAATAATATTGAAACAATTGTCATAGTAATAAATATTAACCCCGCCTTCTAAATCTACGTGACAATATGAGTGACTACAGAACTGTTATATCCTATTCTATGCTTGGCCTGACATGGATTTGATAGGTTTTTTTTCTGTATAGCTAACCTTTTGTGTGTCAACAATATTATATTTGATAATAACAATAAGAAATTTTGAATGAGCATAACAATAATAATTTGTTAAAGTAAAATCCGAGTCTCAACCTGCGTCTCACAGGCTTTAACCAGTGTTCTCTGTACCATTATATGCCATCGCACCTCCGTCCATAATTCGTCGCTGTTAAGAAGGATGTAGACCTTGAAGGTCCAAGTACTTCTCAAGAACGACGGATATAATAAAAGGTGTTCTGGTCACAATAAGCTGGATCTTCAATCATTTCAAGTATCGCATAGAATACACTTCCAACCGAACATTGGTGATAATAAACAGGATCTATAAATATTTTGAAAACTCGTTTGGATTAATTGTACAAAAAACCTGACTGGCAACGAGATAGCTCCTCTTTAAAAATAGTTATTTTTATGTGGTTATAAAATTTTTATGGTTTCTATTTCGCGATTAATTACCATTTTTAATTATTGGTAATTATGTGGCGTTCTGTTATGTATTTTCCAACATCGAGTTTGTAATGGGGCAATTGTTTATGGTACAGATCCTTTAAGAAAGAAAATTAATTAATGCGATTTTTAAATGTTTAATTTTATTTCAATAATTGCAACGAATTTTTTTTTCTTTAAAGGACAACTCCCGCACTAGTAATAATTCCTGTGTCGCGGGGGACTTTACAAACCTACATGAAACGGACACAAAGAAAACCTGACTTAGAACAACAATTTGTGGATCACAAAAAGTTTTTTTCCATGTGGGATTTGAACCCACAATACTTAGCGTATTTGGGAACGGCGTGACGACCGCTTAACCACTAGGCCAAACGTGCAGATAAAGGCCAATTTGGACTATTACTAGCTACAGGATTTATATTTTTTTGCCATAGTTTAGCAGAGTACCTACGTGAAGAAAGATTTAATTTTTAAATATTGATCATTTTACATTTGAAAGAAAAAAAACGTCCTTAGCTAATCTATGTCTCTATCCCTACAGATAAGAAACATTATAATGTCTCCTCGATGATTTAATTATCTCACTATTTGTTTTAAATACCCAAAATATGAGACATGTTCTAACTTATTAACATAATTATATGTAAAAAAGAATTTATATTTTTGCTATGTCCTGTTAATCACTCGATCATATAATTTACTAATATTTTCTCGTAAACACACATAAAAAATAAATAATGTTTATTTATTTTTTATGTCTGTTTATGTATTTGATTTTTTAAATATTTTCTCGTAACAAATTGTCTATTAACATTAATTTTCAAACTTCATTTCTTACGAGTATAAGAGAGCAGTCTGTGTTAATAGTATTTACTCAATCGTGTTCTGTGAAATATCTTTGGTTCTGCCGCCAGTTATGTAAATCGAAGTACAGCTGACACTGGCTGACACTTTCTTCTATTTACCCGTGCTATTAACGTGGAATCATATCTACAATATTTAGAGCCTGTCTGTGAAAACTCTCTCTTTCGTTGAAAAACACATGTTGTGTTGCTGATTATTCACAATGAATTAATTGGAAACGTATTTTGATTGATGTACTATACGTAATTCATGTTTTAAGTTCTTTGAGGACATATTGTGCCCTAGCATGACCATTTCTAATATTAAATGGGTACCTACTACCTAAACAGCAAAATCATTTGGGTAACCTATTTTGAAATGATTTTCTTCCTTTGCAGTCCCAAAAGTTCATTGTAATAAATATATTATATTAAAGGTATAAAGAGTTTGCCATTTCAACCGAATGCAAAAAAAGGAGGTTATCAACTCGACTGTATTTTTTTTAATGTTTTTGACCTCATAACTATCAAGTGGGTGAACCGATTGGACCAAATTTAAAGGGGACCTTCGCGTGTGGCCCCCGGGTCAAATTTTTGAAGTCTTTTTTTTTGTTGTTAAATTTTGTGATTATTATAACTACTACGGTGTTTTCTTTATTGTTAAACCTGAAGTGAAAATCATCTCTCGATAATATGAATAACTTATTTAAATACGAACTCTATACAAAAAATATATCTTTGTAAAACGTCAAGTGTGAAGGTGAACTTATCTTACTTAACACCAATTTGCTCGTTTTTAGTCGAGCGTTTCACTATGAAACGCCTGATTAACTTCTACCAACCACCAGGTTCTAATTTAAAAGGTAACGCATAAGCAATCACGTTGAACAAAACGAGTGAATACAGCGATGCGAGACAGTGACCGATGACGGAGGTGGGGACTTATCATAACTTTCACTTAAATACATCTCAGCACGACCTCGAGCCTGTTTGGGCAACGACCACTACACCACGTTTATTAAAAACTCAACTCATTTTCGGCATTACCAAAAGGATCAAAATCCAATGCGGTCTGAGTAAGCAAGTGGAGTATAATTCGCTAAGCTACGTGGTAATGTTCTTTGCACGATTAGCTTTTATCGTACGGTTTTAAACACAAGTGTAGGTGTTCAGAGCTTCAATTAGTGAAAGTTGGAAAGACGATAAATTAGTGGGTACTGCACTTCGATATCTACATTGATTTACGCTTATGCCAAACAGATACCGACATGTAGATGCGAATTTATAATCATATATTATATAGAGAAATGGGAACAAAGATTCGAACGAACTGAAAATCGAATCTTTTGTGGAAGACGTTCATATAAACAGAGTAATCACACACATCTAATGGTTTGTTAGTTCAGTTTTATTTTTTATTCTGTACTTGACTTTATGTTTTACAATATGATCCTTTATTAGGAAATTAACTGTTGAGGTCTTCCTAATAGGTAATCAATAGTTAGGAAAACCTCTACAGTTTTTTATGAATTTGACAGATTCTTAAACAGAGTCGTAAAGATATCAGCTTATAGTACCTATATAGTAGAAACACAAAGAATGATTTCAATTTTTTAGCGAATCACGCGTAGAATATTGTTATTATTATTTTACTAGAGTAAGTAGTGTTGTGTTACAACTTACGTATACTGTGGAATAGCACCTGCGTTGAAAACGAAGTTTTCGCTGTTAGTCCAGTCGGTCTGGCACGGAAATCGTAGGCAAAACTTGTTTGTTTATCTGTAAAAAATATATTTAAAATGAAAATAATGGTCCACACGGCGTAAACGTTTGAAGCTAACAAATTTTATTACTTCTAATGTTTCAAATATCATTAGTTGTTATTTATGTAATGATAACTAAAAATAATAACTAACTATAGTCGTTCCAACCGTTTATTTAACTTTTGACAGCTCTAATATTTAATCAAATAGTGATACCCTGACCCGTTACCGATTCGATTTCTTTTATCGATCGATTTTATGCATGAAGAAGTTTTAAACGATTTAACACACTCATTATTTTATAGATAATTTCGCACTTTTATCGATTATTAAACGGCAACACCGGACGCGGAGCCGACGCGCGACGCCATTTTGTTGTCAGTGTTAATCCACATTTTCATACGTCAAGTTGAGTATTTATATTCCTCCGTATTGATTTATTTGTGAATTCTCACGTTTGGTGGGTTGAGCGTATCGTTCCTCCCTTCATTACTATCAAAATGCAAAAAAATAAAGTACTCAAAGGACAAACAAGAGAGTTTGTCTTGCGACTTCGTGAATACGATAATCGATTTATTTCAAAACCGTTTTTATAGTCTGTGGTCATTTATTACGAATGACACATCTCTAAGTGGGCGGAGCCCGTCTATGAAGTACAGTATTCCCTGTAGTACATTGTTTCATAAAATATTACAAAACTTTATGTGCGTGATCTGTCAAAAGTTAAATAAATGATTGGAACGACTATAATAGAACTTGAGTCACCTTACATGCACATACCTCGGTGCCTTTGTGGTGCAGTGGTAACGTATGCTTGAGGTCTCGGGTCCGATTCCCGGGCCGGACAAAAACGTTTGTATTATCTACAAATATTTGTTTGGTTACTTTCTATGTATAATATGTATGTATTTATAAGAAAGTATTTGGGTATTTATATCAGTTGTTCTGGTACCCATAACACAAGCTCTGTTTAGCTTGGGAAGCAGAATAACTAGGGACGAAATATTCATTTATTTATACCCACAGATCCCCATCTGACCAAATTAGACGTAGCCTGGATTCTGATTACAAGACTGTAATTTGTGTAACGAAAAACTTTTATTCTTCAGTCTACATATATTTTTAAAGCAGCTATAGTTCATACATAAATATATACAATAACAAAAGTCTGGTGTTACTCGGTAACACTATGTATTTCAATACAATAATGTTGTAACTAGTATCATAAAGTACCTATTGTTGTGATGAGCGCTTATAATATTACTTCATTGTTTAAAATCTGACTGAAGTAAGTTATAACAGGTAAGTCCTATAAGTCTTTAAGGAAAAATAGATAGGTACAAAATGTAGCGCAATACCGGGTATAAGAATAATAAAGACCTTGGGCAACGAGAATAAACGTTTCAATGAGTCTTTATCGAAGAGAAAGGCTTGAGATCGCCCAGATATACTTGTATCTGTTTCACAGATGTACAGATACGGAAATTAGTATTAAAACTCCCAACGACATCTGCATCCGATTTCATTTCCCTGAGAACATCGTGTGATAAATACATGTGATTTTACGAAAATTTATAAAGCTTGCTCATTTCCGTGCAAGAATTTTCCCGGGATTTATTTGAACCGATAAATCATATCATTATCATATCATCAAAAGAGTAACGATATAATATATCTAGATAACGAATATGCATTTAGTATTTATTATTATTATTACGAAAATAGATCAAAGTATTATCATTGGCGTCCAACACCTGACAGTCAACTGCTGTATATACCTCTCCGTAGAAAGGAATGTATCGTTAGAACGTTAGTAAGCTACTAAACTTTTGCCTCATGATTTCTACTGATATGGTAATATCGAAATCACATCTTTTATAGCAAGAAATATTTATATGTACAGCTAGTTAAACACTTTATTTCATATAGATATAAATACCATTTTTCACATGGTTTCGTTTCGTGACGTATAAATTTAATTTGTAAATTTTGAATACCGAATTCAAAATTTTACAATAGAACTGATAATTCGTAAAGGATTTCATTCAAATTGAATGAAAATAATTTACCAGCCCTAAAATAAATCATTTTTTTTAAATTTTAGGTTAGACATATCTTAATTTTTTTAGTATTAAATAATGAAATGCCTTGTAGGTATTTTTCAAAATCGGGTCAATAGATACAACCTCACAAACTTTACCTCTTTATAATTTCTAACAAGAAGTTTCTACCTTAAATAAAAGTAAAATCAATTATCCTGTCAAAAAGTAACTATTAAATAGGTATCGATACTACTACGATTCTATTGCAGTTCATGAGTTGCCTAATGAATTACATTATTCATCAGCCAATGAATGAAAACGGCAAATTTCTTCACCGTTTAAAGAGCCAATATTGTAAACTAGTGCACCCGCCTTGTATAACCTGCTAACTATAGTTTGTGAAATGTATAACGCTGTTATATAAACAAAATATTATTTTAATTATTTAATTCCAAATTTACATACAAAAGACTTCAACGCGAGCCTTCTTTAGGATGTGGCGTGATTATCACACCACGTCTTAAATAAACTTAAACAATTATAATCAAGAGGTCAGTTTTTTAAATACTATTTTAATGTGAGCGAAGAAATAACAAGAATATTATTTTTTACGAGACCTACGTTCAGCAGTGGACGCCATATGGTTGAAATGATATAGTTTTAACCTCGCCTGATTTGCGATTGCTGTAATTCTCAAAAGGAAAGTAGTCATCTTCATGATGAAAGACAAGTTTAATTTAGCACTTAAGCTCGTACTCGGCTCAGTTTCACAAGTGAGCGATGGTTGTATGGTATCATCGAACTTACATACATTGCAATGAAATCTACATCATGATGAAGTATTTTCAGATTAATACTGGCCACAACTTTCCACTCCAATCCTCATGTAATCTTATGCGGAAAATATATGACTGAGGCCTGCGGTATCCTGCGCCCATGATTCTTGAGTTGTAGATGTTTATGGGTGGTAGTTGTTATTTTCCATTAGGTCACCCTTTTATTCATTTGCTCCCTATCACATCACCAAGAAAGAGCCTTTAATAATCTACTGTTAGACATACTTATATACCCTTGCTTCCCATATTATACGAAAATATCTTTTTAGGTACTGCTTCTACCATTTCTTTATTCATTATACGGCAACCCCCACAATAAATATTCTGCCGAAATACATATACAGTACAAGCATTTAAATAAAATTTGAAAATTTAAATTTGAAATAAGAACATCAATTTTGAGATAGTCATTACCGCTACTATGTAAGTAGGTAAGTATATTACTTTCAAGAAATAAAATAATCACGCTATTTTAATTCGTCGATTATAAAACATGAATAGTGTGGAAGGATTATATTTATGGTACACGTAATATCTGTAGAAAGTGTGATTTTAAATCAGCTTCTTGGAAAGCTGTTTCGTAATTCGCATCTTGCAGTACCTCGTGAGTCAGAAACCTTTTGATGACATCACAAAAAGCCAATTACAACATCGCTTTCGTAAAAAGTTCTTTGTGAAGTAAATATGGTTTTACTTTTGATTTTATGACTTTCATTTACTTAACTCTAAAGAAATATGGCACATCAGCCTTGCAAACATTGGCAAGACGAAGCAAACTCAAGCACGGGGCTCGGAACAGATCAAGATGTATAATTGATGTGGATGTCCTCTGCCCCATAAACAGGGCATAATGTTTTAAATACGTCAGCCGTATGAGTCAATAAATTGATAACAAATTTAGATTTAATAAATTTCAGTTGCCAGTAGTATTCCGAAAAGGAGCAAATAAGACAGTCGAATGTTTGAATGACATGCATGCTGAGTGTGCGGGTATCTTTTGTATCTGCAATTACTTTGAAAATGTTATCCCTATCTGTCTATCTGTCTGTCTGTGTATTTCTATTTAAACGGTCGACATACGGTTTATAGTGTAGCTCCATTAACTTCCAAGCTCAAGTAACCTTAAGAGAGCAGATATCTCTTAAGCTTTAATGAGTAGCGAACGGTGGACTCGAAGGCTGTTGTAGTGGCGCTCGAGGACGCATAAGACCGCGGGGTAGACCACCAATGAGATGGAAGGACGACATCACAGGACATGCAGGTTAAGATTGGATGTCGGTGGGTCAAGATCGTCAGTGGTGGAAGAGTATAGAAGAGGCCTACGTCCAAAACTGCATTGCAAGAGGCTGAGACAGATAGATTTGTTTGTATGTTTATATATTTGACTCAACGGTTTTAATTACCTCTGATTGTAATAATTAATCAGGTACATAATTATGTGCTTAGACAGTTGTGGGTTTGTGCCCACCGACTATCGCGCAATGGCAGTTAAATCATCGTTGCCTTGAACCAACATTTTCAATTCGTTTACAATATAAACCAATCCTTTGACAGTTATTCCGAGCCACGAAAATTGGTTTAGGTTCAAAATGTTACTATATACCACTTTTTTTGTATAATAGTAGTTATTAAAGAATAACAAGCACAGTTGGCCCAGTGGTTTATGTTCTAAAAGCAGGAGTGGTCTTTAAAAAAAACAGATACCTAAACTTTAATGAGCATATTTTTAAAGAACAAATAACTGCAAAAATCCAACTTGTAGAGGTCGAATAAAGCGCCTGACAGGCTAGACTAGACTACATACCTTATATTTGACGAGAATGTATGTATGGCAGCGAGTTCCACTTCCTTCCACACTGGTAAATGACTTTAAAATTTTAAATATAACATATAACGTGTTGCTGAGGCAAACACATTCGTCTATTCTGTGCCATGACACCCATGTATAATGCACATAAACAAATAAAAGTTTTCACTGTTTACACACAGTCAATTCTAAAGTATAAACATAACATTAGGCATATTACTCAGATGCCCATGATTGATAGTATTAGTATGAATGATAGCTAAGATAAAAATTCTCAAACTTTGTTATATATCCAAGCTACATATTTTCGTAAACATTCAAGACTAAAAAAGTGTGGATGACCATTTATATACTAAGAGTAGGTAAACTAACGCGACTTAACAATAATAAAAATAATCTAATAAGTTAAAACTAGCTGTGGCTGCTATTTCGTCCGCGTAGAGTAGTGACTTTGGATGGCATTAATATAACCTTTCATCCCCCCTTTCAACTCCTTACAATCCTTTTTCGCATGAAAAATCAAATGTGAAAGTCTGTCTGTCTGTCGCGTTTTCACGCCAAACCTAATTAACCGATTAAAACAAAGTTTGGTAAGTTTAAAACAGACAGTCGTGAGAAAGGACATGGGCTTTTTTCCGGATAAACGATATTCACGGGGGTGGATCCGCGGGATAAAGCTAGTCTTGCATAAGCGGAAAGATGTTTATGTTATCATATAAATTTTGCTTCAATAGTGCTGCAGATATTTCGAAATTTGCGAAGATTTACGTAATCTCACATTGAAGCGGTAATAACAATAATATGTATGTATGTGATGATGTGTTTAGCAATTCTAACACATGACGAATATTTATGCCTAACAATATATAAGAATCAACCGTCAAAGTACTCAAAGAAATGATAGGCCGGGCCTATACGAAACACATCTGGACGTTCCTGTGTTCATAACCATTAAGAAATTGGTCGGGAAAAGTAACTATTGAAGACCTGGTTTTCATAACCTTTTCTATATTTGTTGTAAAATGTACAAGCGATCATGTGTTATTATTGCAAACCACGCTTTTATAATGTAAATCTGAATCTACGACGATATAAACCTATTAAATAAATTTAGATTTTTTTCACGTAAATGATTGATTGATTATTTGATTGCTTTTTGTTCAATGAGTATAAATATAAAATTGTTTTTGATGTCATACCTCCCTTCAATCATAGTTTCCGCAGGGTATTATCAGGGTATACTAACTAGCCCATAAAATAATGGTAAAACCCTGGGGCTTGCCTCTGTGAGCATTAACAATCATAATAATATTCTACCACAGTCATACAATGCTATCTAGTCCCAATTAAGGAATAAGGATAAAGATAAGGAGCGAGACGTTGTTTGATTGTTTTTTAATGAGTACTAGTGTACATCGAATCAGTCTTCTTAAGTATATGGGTCTTAGCGGCAGCCCACTCTCTGTCTTCTGTCATCCAGGGTCGTAGTAGTACTCGGTTAGTTCTACACTGTAATTTGTCGTTCCATAACGAGCTTGTAACTATAAGTTCTTGCTACTCTATGGTAAATCGATAGTAAACTAAATCGATTTTAATTGTACGTTAACTTCAGCATATTGGGCTCCACTGTCGAACAAAGGCCTCTACTAAAGAGCGCCAACCATCAGGCTCGGTTTTAAATTAAATGGCTATATTTCTGTTTATATAGAACAGTAAATCGAATATAGTTAGGTTAGAAATAAGAAATGAGCATCGCAAATTAAGGTGGGCAAGATTTCGATGATAATTCACGTCAGTAAAATTAAGGGTCATAAATTTTTCAGATCTTTAGAATCGGCGGTTGATCCCCTTTTAAGCCGCAGAATAGTAAACACTAAATGGAATAACTGTTTTTAAATGACTAGGTCAAGTCTTTTTGAATACTTTTTCACAAGTACCTACTTTCAAACGGAAGTGACGACTTTTTGACTGTTTTGTATTGTAACCATAAAACTTTGAGTACTAAACGATTAGTGTTTTATCGGTTAAAACTCTTGAAGAAATATTAACGTAGTACAAATGTACTAATCAATGTTTATAATAGCCAATTATTAGTCTGAGTATTTGTTTAAATAATATATTTTCTATTGCTAGTAACAATAGAGTCTCCTACAGTGCTACTCCCGACAGCAGTTATTTATTGCTCCTGTTAAACTTTACAATTGAGTAGGAAGCATTAGTAGGCTAATGCTTATCATTATATAATTTATTAGTAACAATTGAGTTCTTCTATAATGTAACTGTAATTAAAATTATAGTCGACATGAGACATTTAGTATGTCTCTGCCTACACAGGAAACAGGCCTGCACAAGAATGTATAAATGCACGTCATTGGGCCGAGTGTGTGAGTGTCAAAATCATTTAAATATACTTTTAACTTGCATGAAATAATAAGGATTAACGATTACGATAAAACGTATTTCACTTATAATATAGTTTGATTACAAAATACGCATGAAATATAATATTACATGATAATAAGATTACTTGGGTAACAATGATGTAAAATGGATTTTAAGAGTAACCTAGAATATAAATTTTAATTGATGTTGTCACTTTCTATAAAAAATACTACAGTTATCATTTTAATGACGCCTTGAATAAATTATAGTAATTGTCTGCTGTGATTTCCTTTGTTGTATATAATAATTCAACCCACAAGAGAAACTAAAAAAGTGGGACAGAGATGCATACCTTATAAAACACGTTTCAAATAATGGACTATCATTATGTTGAACGGGTTCCGAAATTGTTGAATAGCTTATCAAAATTTAATGTACACGTAAGTATCTTGAAAAACTAGTAAAGCAAATGGATTTTAAATTTTATGCCCACATTTCTGACCATTTATATAGTATTAGACATAAAAATATACAGAAACTTATAATATCGTTAAATTATTATATGTGACAAAAATATACAAATAAAACAGCATAGGGAAATCAAAAGAAGTGATGATTTAACAAATTTACTAAAACGTAGTCTGTTATTACATAGGATAAACAACAACTTACTATTGCACAACTTTGAATCTATACTAATAATAAAGCTAAAGAGTTTGTTTGTTTGTTTGAACGCGCTAATCTCAGGAACCGCTGGTCCGATTCAAAAAATTCAATGTTAGATAGTCCATTTATCGAGGAAGGCTATAGGCTATATATAATCATGCTACTACTAATGAAGAATGTTTCAAAAACGGGGGAAAATTTTCACGCTACGTGCAATATGAGACGCAAACGAGGTTGCGTGGGTCAGCTAGTATGGTATAAAAGTTTTCGCATACGACATTTTTAAAGTTCCAAATTTATTGTGTAGAATTATACTAGACTATAGGTGGGATAAATAGTAAATAGTAGAGGGGTTGCAAAGTGTGGTGTTGTGGACGTCGATAGACTGACTGAAGGATAAACTGACAATAAATTATATCTGAGCACATGACTCATGACCGCACTGTCCTAGTTATGGTATTTCAAGGTGGTCTCTCAAGTATACATTGGGTATGTAATTAGGCACACACGTACAGTATTAAAATAAAACTTTAATACAAGAACTACAATTTGATAAATGAATTAAATGTACTATACCTCGTCTGTCTTACTACCATTACCGCAACGGTGCTGCACTACACTTTCGTAAACATATAGCCTGATTGTTATAGACATCACGTGTATACGGTTTCATCATATTGGCATTCGGTGAACGGTACTACCAATTGTTTTACGCCGTGCATTTCAATGTGTAACCCTTTTTTTTCGGTTGTATTCAAGTCTTTGGATAAGAAACGTATCAATCGACCTCCTTTGTGTTCATTTTATTAAAACAATGGTGTGATACTTTACACTTAATACATATTTGCTATAGTTATAGTTCAGAAGTAAATATGGCTATATACAATGTTCCATAAACCATATACAGTTTCAGTTGTAATACTGTTTATAGTATTAAAAAAGTAGTAATGATCGAAATCGGTACATTAAATACTTTCGGACATACTTTCGGACACCTGACACACAACGCCATCTAGTCCCAAGCTAAGCAGAGCTTGTGTTATGGGTACTAGACAACTGATATAAATACATATATACATTTTTTTTTGTAAATACATACATATTATACATAGAAAACACCCAAATTCGGATACAAATATCTGTAGATCATACAAACATTTGGTCCGACCCGGGAATCGAATCCGAGACCTCAAGAACAGCAGTCGCATACGCTACCACTGCGCCACAGAGGCAGTGGTAGCCTATAGTATTCCTAAAACATTGCGTTTTAATAAGAGTCAGAGTCAAAATAGATATTCTGCATGGAACGGTAATGACTTTAGAAAAACAATCCTGTTGTAGATATACGTGTGATTTTGTGATTGGCGATATTATTTTAAGGTGTCCAAGTTATTGAAATATAAGCGTACCCAAGCTGAGGAGGCTGACTTCAGATTGGGCTTTGGCTACAAAATTAGACTACTTAATAAGTGACAAATTTTTTAATTATCCAAACTGCAATCCATGATGGTAGCCAAGCCAGTCAGTTACACCTAACGTGCGTAATATGTACCTAAATAAAATAATTATGTGTCCGTGACATTAACCAACCGTATAAGGAAATAGATCAAGTTGTAAGCATTAGTTAGTTACATGGTCTAATGAGGTGAATTTACATTATTACATTCTATTTATCAAAATGTTTGAACATTATATTAATAATAAACATTAGGTTCATTTTATTGACTGCTCTGCTGCTGTAAGTCAGAACAACTGCTCAATAAGCATAAAATGCTTTTTTGGTATTTAAGTACATCATGGAATTCTGATAATAAGAGGACTTATTGTAATGGTTCTGTTTTAGGAGTGAGGTTTAATGCTCCACAAGAAAAAATGACGAAGATTCTTCAATATTTTAACGTTCATTTATTATCATTATAATTTAACGTTTTATGCGAATTACAAAACCACTTACGTGCAAACAAAGTATTTTAAAGTGGTATTAACTTATCTATTGTTTTACTTTACTGCCGGGGAAATGATAAGATATTCGTATTCGCTTGAGGCTGTTATTGTAAAGTTTACAAATGCGTGAGATGACTCGACACAAAATACAATTTAATAGCGAAGCTGGCGGAATGGCAAAAACTAGGTACGATTTCTCAAAACTAATTGGAGATGGTCTGAGTATAAAACAAATCAGTTTTTTTGGGGGCTCCTCCCCTACACATAACGTGGGGATGTTTACTTTTTCTCGCGTCTACCCCATGGTGTGGGGTACCATTAGATAGGTTCCTAAGACGAATTTTTTATTAAGTATAGTATCTTGCTTGCGGGATACGCTGGTAAGATATGGCTGACTACGGCACCCTATTCGATGCGCGACTCGACATGCACTTGGTCGGTTTTTATTTATACAGACGATGTAAAGTAAAAATGGAATATTAAATACAAATACAATTCTATACATCGGTTCTCATGTTTGAGACAGAAGTTTTACACATAGTTACATTCTGAAGACTAATTATGGCGAACGCCAAGAGCCTACAACGCCATTAGCAAACCTGCTAGCAGTCGTGCCGTGGGACACCAAACAATGGTTTCTCTCACAATCCTCACTAAAGAAATGGAGGGCATTTACTTAAGTTATAACTAAACGAACAATGTCTATTACTACTTATTTATCGCAATGCAACTAAGTTCAGATGATAGAAAGGGTAACTTTGTTCATGTAATTTTGATGAAGTATAAAACATATATATGTTCAATTATTTTACATTTTCGATCTATAGTATGGACCTGAGATGTTTTAATAAAAAAGGGGCGTAAGTCGGTCAAGATTTCACGTTGCCGTCACTGCGATTCTTTTTTTGTCTCTTTACCAAAAGAATTTGCGTTGTCATTAAACATGACAAGGTCGTCAGGTGTATAAGTAAGAAATGGAAAATACTTCGAACACTAGGTAACTGTATACACAATAACAGTACACATAAGTATTTAATTACATGTTCATATATAGGTATACTGAAACTGTGTGCTAATAAAAACTTATTAACAAAATCATTAAACCGCTGAAAAAACGGAAAAGCAATAAATAATAAACAACTTTTATTTAACCTTCATAACTAAGTTCTTAAACTAATGTGAGTATACCTTCATAATTTGAAGTCGGCGCTAAACAAACAAAAACATTAATAATTACGTAAAGCGTGATGCGCCGGAAAATGCAGAGCATTCACGAAGTAAATGTCAGTGAGACAGCAACCCGAACGGGCACACACGTGAGGGCACACGTCTCGTCGTTGCGTGTGGTCATGCGGAAAGCGCATTTTTTGGAACTTAAATCGCTGAAGATTTTGGTTCTTAATAACAACAGAATTTGGAACATATTTTTTTCTAAATTACCGCACAACTTTTTTAAGGATTTAAGTCCACATAACTTCCAGCAGGGCCGCTGTGTATAGGACCAAGCGTACTAAGAAAATATAACACCTCCGGTATTTTTTTTATTTTTTATATACAAACCTTGTCCTGACAATAACAAAAACATAAAAAAATATCCAATTTGGTGCAGTCGAACGAAAGTTATGCGCGTACATATATTTTTGTGATTAGTTTTTATTTATATAGATATACAACTCAGCATTACAATTTGTGAGCAAACAATAAATCACTCCTTTTTCCCACCCTTCGATTTGTTTATCCAATAAAAAAAGAATGATTAAAATCGGGCTATTCTGTAAAAAGTTATGAGAGGTCATACATAAAAAAATATAAACGTCGACTTGAGAACCTTCTCTGTTTCTTTTCGTCGGTAAAAATATGCAAATTTATGAGTAATTAATGTTTATCAACAAACAAAATTAAAATTCTTTTCTTTTGATTACTAAAAATCATAACCCAATAATCCAAACGATTAAATCCCACAAAAACATGATTTATCATGTTAAAAAGATATCACATCTCATGTAGAGCCAAGCTTCTGAATCTACACACCCTAACTCTGCGAACCCTAACTCTGCCAACGCTAACGCCACAAACTCTTTAGATCAGTATTTTTTTTCTTTTTCTTTTTTTGAGTTTTGCCTAACAAAAAGTCCGCACCTATACCAAAAATACGAGTATAACCTCTAGCATAAAAAAAGTTAAGTTTCACACGATCTTCCACCCCCCAATTTTGAGCATTGGGGGGCAAAAGTAATAGGATTATGTTTTTTTAGTTGTTTGTATACTAAACTGATTTCAGCACTTCAGGAAGTAACTTAACATTTTGATGATCATCAGTGTGTCAGTGACAAAATTGATGTATTTTAGATATCAATAAAATCTAAAGTATCAGCTCAGCTATGCAATTGAAACGTTGTATGTTTAATTAATGTATTAATGAAATCATATCTTGGGAATTTAAACTATCTGGTATATCGGCAACCAAAGTTATGAGGGTTCCAAACAACGACGAAGCACTCCGACAAAAGGTAGGTATTGTCTTTGCGCTTCGCTTGGCTCGTCTTGGCGAGAGATTTAAGTTTAAAGTTCCATTTAGAGCATAGAGCTATTGGATTGTAAAACAAAAGATAGGTGGGGGCGTTAGAGTAAGTGGATCGAACAATCAAGTTTTCTCAAGCCTAATACATAAAGATGAAATGAATAGTTGTTAAAAAATCCCAATACCATCCGGTATTGGGATTTTTTAACAACTCAACAATCAGAAGTAATATAAGTTTGCTGTCTTACAAAATAGATAAAGGTATAACTGTTCATTAGCATAAAATAACACTTGACTTTCTTAAAATGGACACACAGTTTATATTGTTGCGCCATAACCAGATGAATCTCGTGTCCACTAGAATAATCGAGAACTGTCGAGGACAACGCCATCTAGTGTCGGAAAGCGCGCAACTGTGTGCATTATGACGATTACTCGACGCTAGATGGCGCTACAAGCAGCTCTAGAGTAATCTATTTAGCCTAGAAACATCGATCGAATGTTTTCGTAGTTTCGAGTAATTTCCACGGCCATATAAAAGCGGAACGTGTTGGCCGTAGGGACAGTATTGTTTCACGATACAGCGGATAAACATCGAAGAGATCTTCTAGTGCGACTAACCAGTGATTTAGTGATTTCTTATTGTAAAAAGTGTTCTTAATAAATATTGTGTTATTTTTGGTAATTAATCGAGTACTTTAATTTATTTAATACCCAGCTCGTAACAATTTGGTGTCAGAAGTGCGATTAAAGTATGCCGGTTTTACCAAAGGAAGACACGGAAGGTATCCGAACTAGGAGTCAGCGCCAGCAAGAGGCTGATCAGAGGCGATTTGGAAGTGCACAACTGCCTACATCGGAAGATCAGCAGCCAGCTATGGAAACCACGCCGTCCACATCGGCAGCAGCTCCAGATATCACGGCCCTAATGGCAATGCTCCAAGAGCAGGCCCGCCGCCAGGAGGAGCAGGCCCGCCGCTTGGAAGAGCAGCTGCAGCGGGACAAGGAGGAGCAGGCCCGCCGCCAGGAGGAGCAGGCCCGCCGCCAGGAGGAGCAGGCCCGCCGTCAGGAGGAGCAGGCCCACCGCTTGGAAGAGCAACTGCAGCGGGACAAGGAGGAGCAGGCCCGCCGCCAGGACGAGCAGGCCCGCCGCCAGGAGGAACAGATGCTCTTGTTAAAAGGCATACATGAGACTTTCGGCAAAGAAATCAAGGTAGTGAAGGATCAGGTTCTTCAACACGAGAATCGTATCACTGAGGCCGAAACTCAAATTGCTGACGTGAAGAAGGCCTTAGGAAACCTTAAAGTTGGAGACGGAGCGGCGACTATAGTAACTGCTGCTCCTTCGGTACGGGGGTTCAAAGTACCGCCGTTTGATGGAACATCTTCGTGGTCAGCCTACAAGATTCAGTTTGAGGCTGTTATGACGGCAAACGGCTGGACAAAGGAACAAGCTATGACCGCGCTCACCTTGGGTCTTCGAGACCAGGCTCTAACCGTCCTCGAAGCCCTCGGTAAGAAGGTAACCTATGAGCAACTGCTGGAGGCATTGGAAGCAAGATATGGTGACGCTCATCTGGAGCACGTGTTTCGTGCACAGCTGAAGGATCGTGCCCAACGCATCGGTGAAAACTTGCAACAGTGGGCTCTGGAAGTTGAGAAACTGGTCCGTAAGGCATACCAGTCTGCACCTGCGCTCGTTGACGGGAATCTGGTGCAAGCTTTTATCGATGGCATCCGTGACCTCGAAGTTAGAGCTGCTGTGAGACTTGGGCACCATGAAACTCTCAAGGACGCTCTGGCCCATGCTTTGGAGGTGGAAGCTGTGAGACAAGACCATCGGTCTCATCGGGTCCGGGAGGTTGTGGCATCACCTCCGCGGGACCGATTTAAGGGGTACAGCCCTAGATGCTACGCCTGTGGTGAAAAAGGTCACCTTCGGTCCAGCTGCCCTAAGCGAAGCATAGGAAGTGAATACGAGCGGTCTCAGGAGAATAGGGCGGTTGATAGTACTGCCCGACAACAGCAGGGAAACGAGTAAACGCCAGGACTGCGGGGCGGGTGCTGGCTGGTGTTCAAAGAGCCCCAAGGATTTCGATCTCGCAGACTCATGATGGGAACAGCCTGGTCATCAGAGGCGAAATCAACGGAACGTCATGTAAGCTGACGATTGATACGGGAGCTTCTCGCACAGTTGTCAGTTCCCAACTTGCAAATCGGTTCCTGAGGGACATTGCATGTAACCGTGAGCAAATAAACCTAGTAACAGCCACTGGTCAGCGCATACCCGTCCGAGGCGAACAGAAGGTGGAGTTGAAGTTGGGCAACCAAGTTTACCTGCATAACGTCATCGTGGCCGATATAGTTGACGATTGCATCCTTGGCCTAGACTTCATGAAGAACAATTGTTGTGAGATCGACATCAACCAAGGTGTAATGAGATGTAGTCAAGAAGAACTGTTCATGGAAGGAGCATCATCAGGAAAAGTGTACAGCTTAAAGAACGTTGTTCTTCCTCCCAGATCAGAAACAATCATGCCAGTTAGTCTCCCTCAGAATTCTGGACGAATGCATCGGTGTGTCCTTATTGAAAGGGTAGATAATGATCTTCCATGGAAGATCGCACGAACTCTAGTAAGTACCACTAACATCTCTGCAGTACGTGTGCTAAATCTTAGTGACAAGCAACATGTGATTCATAAGGGCACACTGATTGGCACTTGCGAAGATGTGGATTGGATGCGTCGATGCCAAGACTTGACTACTTCGAATATTAGCACGGATGCACGAGTCAACGTGTCAACACTTTTAGAAGACTGTCGAGATGTCTTGTCTAGGGAAGAAATTGACAAGGCTAAGAGAATGTTAGTTAAGTATACTGATATTTTCTCTACTAATGACGCTGATATTGGAAAGACTGGTTTGGTTCAACACAAAATAAACACTGGGAATGAGATGCCTATTCGTCAGCGACCAAGAAGACTACCAGTAGCACGAGAACAGGAAGTGCAAACCATGATTGATGGAATGGTCAGGGATGGCGTTATAGAGCCTTCATCCAGCCCATGGTGTTCACCTGTAGTGCTTGTAAAGAAAAAGGATGGCAGTATGCGTTTTTGTGTTGACTACCGCCGTCTAAACGACATTACGAAGAAGGACAGCTATCCACTACCTAGAATAGACGACACTCTAGACATGCTAACAGGGGTTAAGTGGTTTAGCACCTTGGATTTAAAAAGTGGATACTGGCAGGTAGAGATTGATCCCAAGGACAAAGAGAAGACTGCATTTTCGACAGGGAAAGGATTGTGGCAGTTCAAAGTAATGCCCTTTGGATTATGTAACGCGCCAGCCACTTTTGAAAGACTGATGGAATCAGTACTCACCGGATTAACTGGAGATGCCTGCCTGGTCTATTTGGATGACATTGTCATCGTAGGCCGTACGTTTGAAGAACATATTCGAAACCTGGAGCGCGTATTATCGAAAATCCGAAGTGCCAACCTAAAGTTAAGTCCTAAGAAATGTTCATTTTTCAAACGGCAGGTTAGCTTTTTAGGATATGTGGTTTCGGAAGAGGGTGTCCAAACAGATCCGCAAAAGATCGCTGCCGTCAAGGATTGGCCAGTTCCAAGAGATAAGACCCAAGTAAGAGCATTTTTGGGCTTGTGCTCCTACTACCGGCGATTCGTGAAAAACTTTGCGGATATTGCTAAACCCCTTCATAAACTCACTGAAGAGAAAAGACATTTCTGCTGGGATGAAAGTTGTGACATTGCATTTCAAGAGCTAAAAAGACGTCTATGCAACACACCCATCTTAGGGTATCCAGATACCGAAAATGAATTCATAGTTGACACAGATGCGAGTGATACTGGGCTTGGCGGTGTGTTATCCCAGCGGAAAGGTGATCAAGAGGTTGTTATTGCATATTTCAGTAAATCTTTGTCGAAACTGGAAAGGAATTACTGCGTCACAAGAAGGGAACTACTGGCCGTAGTGAAGACACTGCAACATTTCAACAAATATTTGCTTGGGCGTAAATTCCACCTCCGAACTGACCACGCTGCATTAAAGTGGCTCTTACAATTTAAAAATCCTGAAGGACAAGTCGCGAGATGGATTGAGTTATTACAGGAATATGACTTTATGATTGAACATCGCAGTGGAAAGTCTCACGGTAACGCAGACGCACTATCAAGAAGACCTTGCCCTGAAGACTGCAAGCACTGCGCCAAGCAAGAAGTAAAGGAAGCTGTTCCTATAAGGACGATAAAGACGGACCTTAGCAAAGAATGGAAGGAAAGCCTGCAGCAAGCACAGCAAGAGGATGCAGATATCAAACCAATTCTCGAGTGGATTAAAGCTGAGGCTCCTAAGCCACACTGGAGCGAAGTTGCATCGCTGAGCTCGACCACGAAGAGTTATTGGGCTCAATGGGATAGTCTAGTCACCCAGGATGGAGTCTTGTGCCGTAAATGGGAAAACGCTCGAGGAGACAGCTGTCACCTGCAAATGGTTGTTCCTAAAGCTAAGATACCAGTGGTCCTGCAGCTCTACCATAACGGATGTTCAGGAGGTCATATGGGAGTTAAGAAGACATTGTTAAAGATAAGGGAAAGATTCTACTGGATTCATTGTCGTGATGATGTTGAGGACTGGTGTCGCAAGTGTACCAGTTGTGCGGCCGTGAAGGGACCTCATACACGTAGCAGAGGCGCATTGAAATTGTATAATGTTGGTGCACCCTGGGAAAGAATTGCTATAGACGTGGCAGGACCGTTTCCTGAAAGTGAAAGCGGAAACAAGTACTTCATGGTCGTAATGGATTACTTCACTAAGTGGCCAGAAGTCTTTGCCATTCCCAACCAAGAGGCATCAACAGTTGCAGATAAATTAGTGCACGAAGTCTTCTGTCGTTTTGGAGTGCCTTTAGAAATCCACAGTGACCAAGGAAGAAATTTTGAGTCTCAAATATTTCAAGAAATGTGTCGAGTGATGGGTGCTCACAAAACCAGAACCACCTCTTACCACCCACAATCGGACGGAATGGTGGAACGATTTAACCAAACACTAGAGAGGTATCTGGCAAAAGTAGTTGAAAGTAAGCAAAAAGATTGGGACAAACACATCCAACCGTTTCTTCTGTCATACCGAAGTGCAATCCACGAATGTACTTCCGTAACACCAGCTTTTGCAAACTTCGGAAGAGAACTACGGTTGCCTGCAGACTTGATCACTGGAATACCCCCTGATACCCCGCGAAGTATAACGGAGTACGCGAATGACTTGCGGAACAAGATGAATGACATTTATGAGCATGTCAGACAATCGGGCCAACAAATGTCTGAAAAGATGAAAACCCGTTATGACCGGAAAGCGAATAATAAGGGCTTCGAAGAGTGTTCGCTAGTATGGCTACATAATCCAGTTCGCAGTAAAGGGAGATCTCCGAAGCTACAAGCAAAATGGGATGGGCCATACCGGGTAGTCACTAAAATCAATGATGTTACCTACCGGATACAGAAGTGTCCAAGAGGCGCCCCAAAGATAGTTCATGTAGATCGACTGGCGCGATACTATGGAACCGATAATGCTCGGGACGAGCATGTCTTAGGAGGGGGCAGTGTTGCGCCATAACCAGATGAATCTCGTGTCCACTAGAATAATCGAGAACTGTCGAGGACAACGCCATCTAGTGTCGGAAAGCGCGCAACTGTGTGCATTATGACGATTACTCGACGCTAGATGGCGCTACAAGCAGCTCTAGAGTAATCTATTTAGCCTAGAAACATCGATCGAATGTTTTCGTAGTTTCGAGTAATTTCCACGGCCATATAAAAGCGGAACGTGTTGGCCGTAGGGACAGTATTGTTTCACGATACAGCGGATAAACATCGAAGAGATCTTCTAGTGCGACTAACCAGTGATTTAGTGATTTCTTATTGTAAAAAGTGTTCTTAATAAATATTGTGTTATTTTTGGTAATTAATCGAGTACTTTAATTTATTTAATACCCAGCTCGTAACAATATTAAGTAGCATCATCAATATACGTAATTAGATTTATAAATATAAACATTGTTTAAATACCTATTAATCAATACAGCCGGGTGACTGATTGAGAATACGGTATGTCAATTGAACTGTAGCTGTTATAAGAATAGACTAAAGTAGCAAACTATGCAGAATAATATAATATTAAAAGGAAAGAAAAATAAGACAAAGAAGCAAAAGAATAAGACGGGAACAACTTCACCTAAATCCTATACAAACCTGTTTTGCAGGCGTGATAGAGTGTGCCAAAACCCTTGTTACGACTAGCGTAAATAAAATAAAATGGTTGACCTATTACGATATACTAGTAGGGTCCGAGAAATAAAACCACAACAGTAATCTGATCTAGCTATTTGTAACGTATCTAGCATACATTTACAAACAAAACAAAGTATCTCATACTACTGGAGGTAAACAAATAATAGCGCGATTCAGGCGAATTGTACAACGCCATCTATCGATACTGTTTTAGTCGTGAACACCTCCTTTCTAAAGACAGGCCTAGGTCCATCAGTGGACTATTAAAGGCTGATGATGATGACTTTTAAACACTCGAAAAATCAATAATAATTTTAAAAAAAATAATGGATGAGTATTTTTCGCTTTACACGACCTTAAAACCTCCTTATTGGAGCCCATGGCTATTACAACAGTACAGCTATTAAGTCAAGTGTTCATAAAATAGAAATTAAATACTCGTCGTGCGCTTTAGTATTTAGTTGAATACCTAGCACGTTCATTTTCTAATATGTTTAATATTATTTTCTTATTAAACGTTAATTTTCTATATGAATCTAAAATAAATAGACACTTTAAAGTTGTTAATATATTTATTTAGGCCCGCGGCTACGCTCGCGTCTAGCTCCTCTCTCAAAATCTCCACGCTTTTCATTTAAATCAGTACTGTGGTTTAGCCGTGAAAGCGTTAAAGACAAACATACTTTCAAATTTATATAATTAACATGAAAAATATAAAAAAAAAAATTTTAATCATAAATTAAAAAGTTAAAAAATGTATTTAAAAAAGCACATAAATGTGTTTTAAGCACTCAAAATTAAATCGCCTGACAAAAATATTTCATCGGTAGGTTGATACGATTAGTATAAAAATAAGTATGACATAAATTATGGATATGGGTATTATAATTATCTGTCGCATATAACGTAACATTAAGTGGAATGTGATACTTTATAATAATAATAAACTTGATATATTTCAATGATAGATTCTTTTCTAAAAGGAAAGGCCTACTGAGTTAAATATATAAGTATAATATTAAGTAATAAAACTGGCATATTAAAGTTTTTTGTCATTTGAAGAAATATGCTCAAGTTTGAGTTGAAGTTAAAAGAATCTTTGCTAACCGTTTTAACTTTGTTGCAAATATTAAAGATCAAATGTATTTGAATTATTGAAGTAACGTAGAACAAACAAAACATTGATTGAAATGGTTATCAGGCAAAAAACTATCCAGACAAATTCAACCACGGCCAATTAGCCTCTTTTTGTGCTTGTTTGCGAGTTTACTGTGGACAAAAGATATCAAGAGGGATAGGTTCTTTTATCTCCGCCTATGAACGTAGTATGTATTGGAATGTCATTGAACAGGTTTTTAAGTCATTGTAAAGACTGTTTGAACACGTTTTATTCGCAGTTAAGAAATAAAGCTAATTAAACAAAACTCGAAATCCTTTATAACGACGAGTTTTTAACCCAAGTTAAAAAAAGAGATAATCTTTGCCAATAATGTTTTAAGATCAAATGTTAACTGTTAATTATTATTTAGTAATTATCCGATACACAAATTGTTGAAATAACTGTTTTGACTGCCTCATTGATCTAGCGGTTGCGACTGCCGATCAAGAGGTTCAAATCCCGGTCGGGACAAAGTTGTCGTAGGGTTTTTTTTAATAACAGCCCGGATTATGGAAGTTCGGCTGTGTTTCACGCCTGTTCTACAGAGGGCAGGTTAAGACGTGTAGGTCACGGTTTTCATGAACATCTATGGCCATCGTCAGGGCCTTCAAATGTACTGACAACAATTAGATCATGCGAATTCAGTTCACCCTCCGGGTTGCGTAGGTCTGATGCCAGTCGCTTCGTTGAAAAAAATATATTCAGGTAAAACTGTTTGAACCAGTAGTCGACCTCAAGGAATCTTGGGAATAATAAAAGATCCGAAGATGATGAGATAACTTTCAGATAGAGCTTGTTTGTGCATCATTCGTAGAGTTCCTGTAGGTTCGTTCCAAAAAGGTGTAACAGAACCCATAATACAATTACTTTCAAGTAATTTTTTATGGTAACAAAGGATATTAAAATAGTCATAATAAAATACATTCCGGAATTTAGAATCTATTCCATGCGGCATAATACATTAAAACATAGCTTCTTTTTATCTATTTATTCTTAACATGCGATCGCCTAGTGGTCGAAATTCGACCATAATCATATCATATCGTTACAAGAAGTACAAAGTTTTTTCTTAACGTATTATTACCTATATAGATATTATCGTCAACAAAGCATTATATTTACGGTATAGGCACTAGCGGGTAACGAGTCGTTTGACTGTTAAGTCTATAGATCTTCAAAGTGAGCAGGTTATTACTATGCATACGAACACCTAAGTAAAAGTACCGACATCTATTTCTAATAGTTTTTTTTAATTCTTCTTCTGACACCTGAATCAGCATGAAATTTAACTATTCTTTAAACAGCGGTTCACTTTCTTACAAAACTGCTTCAATTTCCCTGTTTCCAATAGGTTTAAACATTGATATAATCAATGACTAACTTAAATCTTAACCAACTATTAAATAACCATGATTTCTGGGTGGAAACTTGTTGACATAAAATAAAGTGATTGACAATTTTCCCTACATTTTATGCCTATTTTAAATTTCATTGTATGATTACAATGCTATACTTCTAGGTAGCGAACGATTGCGGTCTAGATCTGTAACTATGGTCTCACTCAATGCAAGTTTTATGCTTTGTTGGTTTTATTCTAAAGCAAACAAGGACTATTAACTCAGTTGTCAACGTTAATAAACCGCCTGGTAGAGATTGAAAGGCAATTTATATAATTTATAGACTGAAAAGGTCGGTAGCTACCATTATCGTCTAGGTTCTTATTTGACATTTTAGTATCTTATACAACTTAAAGGTATTATATAACTTATTTGATATCAATATTTACAAAAAAATCTAAATATTTATAAATGAGTTTCTAATAAGCTCATATTTACCTACACGAAACTCATAAATGTTGACTTGACGTAAGACTTGAGTTATAACAAATTAGATTTTCTTTTTTTTTTATTTTAATATTTCATTTACTTAATTTGCTAAAACAATTTTATTAAAAATATTCTAGATACTTAGTTTAATTCTTTGAATTAATTGAAAGTAAACGAAAGCAACAAACCTTAAAGATCCAGTCTCTTGTGTACAACTTGTAAATTTACGGCGTTTATACGTTTGTTCAACCAGGCAATAAGTTAACCAACTTTCTATTGGCCTTTCAATTACACTGACACTATGTTTGCTTTTAATTAACGTTTCACACAATTTAATAATATCGTCCTGTACGTTTGTTTCATAAGTTAGTTGAGCGTGAAGAAAGGTGTATGAGCGGATGAACGGTATAAACACGCGCGCGTATTCTCGCGACGGAGGTTCGACTGCGCGTGCGCCGTTGGAGAAACTTAGAGAAAAGTAGCGATCCCCGGCGCAGCCGCAACAGCTGTTATATCAATGTTCTTTGCTGTTGTTTGTGCCACACTTTTTGCTAAGTAATAAATGAGAGGCCTATGATAAATGCAAGTGGCGTCACTTCCGCTCTCCGGTTGCTGCCCACACCACTGGTGCGATGTAATTGTTGCACTTCCTCAAACCACCAGACCACCACCGCAGAGTTGATTGTTTTATTAATTACATAATGTTTATCACGTCATGACCACTGCTTTCGATACTATCCAAATAGGCAGCAGTTAATTTAAGGGAGAGCTCTTGCGCAAATGTCTGCGAATAATTTTTATGACCCACTTAATGACACTATTTTTTGTTAATAAAAAAACACTTCTATTAATTCATTCCTTCTGGTATCTTTACGAGATATCCTGTTTCTTTACATTTTATAAAAGTATGTAGGTAATGCATTCATCCCATGGACGTCTTAGTGATGATGATTCTGGTTAATATCTTTAGAATTGGTAATAGCTATTGACACTGTTTCGCACTTCGAATCTATTGCATCCTTAATGTATATCAAGCTTTTTAAAGGCCACAACAGCATCTGCCGCTCGTGTATGATATTCATGTTATAGTGTTTCTAAGGGTTACTAACAGAGAAATTATTACTAGAAATAGTATATTCATACATTAAGAATTCAATAAAGTAAAATAGGAGCCTAATGTCAAGGATTCTAAATATTCAAGATGCCTTAAAGTAGAGTGAAAACTTTATTGTTTGTGAGAAAGAGAATGAGTGAATATAGGAACATTGCAATGGCGTCTGTTCGAGATACCAGAACCTTGGCAGAGTCAAAGTTTTTAAGTTATGTGGCAGTGACAGTGTATGTCCAGAATCATTGATCAGACTATATAATATCTCAAAGTGGAAAAAAGGGGCCAGCTTTTTAAGGGAAGGCGTTTGATTTATCAAACGCCCTTATTCTCCGTTATAAACCCAACCGAAATTGAAAGCGATGCCTGCGGTTTCAAAAGTCCCTGAGGATCCACCACTTTTGAGTCCCACTGGCTTTTTATTATGTCTACGTGTGGTTTAGAATTCAAACATTTCCTTTTAACTGATTATTTATAGGTACATAAGTAGAATCCTGTAATCATCAGTTTAGTAATCGAATGAAATATGGTTATTGGTTTTGTGTTCTTATTTAGAGGTAAAATGCTTAAAAATAAATAAGTGAATTAAAAATTGTGTCAATTTACCACGAACAACGTCAAATATTAAAAAAATAAGATTTTGTTTTTTCCTAGTTTAAGGCGAACAAACGTGTCGCCCATTGCCTGGTCACTGGTAACCGTAGTTGATGTATCCGGTAGCGGCAATCGAACACAGTCAACGGTCGTTACTTCTGACCACAATTCGTTGCTCATTTTCCTTCAGTATCACAACGTACGTCGTGGTTTGCTTGTGTCACACACAAGTGACAGACACCGAATGCAACTATTCGTTTGCGCAGCTTAGTACTATTGTAAGGAAATTTGTTAATGTTGTTTGTGTCTTCGACTGACGACTTAGTTTCTAGTTCAGACATCGCACACTTTTTGATGGTTATATGACACGTTAAGTGGAAGCAACTAGACACAAAAAATGTTTACGTTTACATATGCGCAGGGAGTGGATGATTTCATAATTGCTTCCTTCCTTCCTTTTCTTACTAGCTTGTATCTGACACAAGACACAAAAGTGTCTACGTTTGCGCCCTGCTTTAGAAAACATAGTCCGGTTAAATTAGTAAAAAAAAATCCCGACCAACTGAAAATTTGCAGGCACATAAGGAATGCCACTCTGATAAAATCCTAAAAGGTTCTCATTGATCTCATGTGTGCATAATTTTTTAATCAAGGTCAAAGGTCGCAAAATGGGTCTATCCGATTTTTTGCCCAATCCATTTGAAAGTTGCTGGCCTAGTTAACAACTCTTTTGCTACATCAAGATACTTTGCTTTACTTTTATTTTATTTAGTTCACCTCACTTCCTATTTAAGTATATTAACTTTAAAATGCAGCTATACATAAATACCTAGATACCCACCATTAAAAGGTTTTCCGGGAGTAAAAACTCAATCACTACACAATCTTCATTGTTACATACGTGTGAGAAAGCGAGATAAGTACCTAATTGTAAAAGGCAAAACAACTTGTTTACCTTTTAATTTTGCACTTTGCAATGTATTGAATAAGCGTAAAACTGGAGAACTGCTCGGCCAATACAGTAATTTTTTTGTTTATATTTTCTTTAAGGCATAAGGAAAGTTCTTATCGAGAGAACAAGCGTAAAAATTGCAAAGAAAATAGTAAAAACAACACTTTTATTTTCCCATACCAACCATAGAGAAAATTAAAACATCGGTCGAAAAATGACAAGAAAACGAAGTCTGTCAGGGCAGTTAGTTAAAAAATATTAACTAAACGTTCCATTATACTTAATATGAACCATTACTTACAACTGGACATAACAGTAAATGCACGGTATACTTAGATAAATTCGAATATATCTAATTATAAACTCACCAACTGCACGAGTGGCGTAGGTATAATGATTAAGAGGGTCATCAAATTAATCAATGATTTAATACTTTTTGTTTCTATAACAAAAATTTATTGGGAGAAGTCTATATCCAACAGTGAACTGCAATAGACTGACGACAGTATAAACGACAACCATCACATAATAAGTCACATAATAATTGGGTTTGCGAAAGTACAGTTTTATTTATATACTTTTGTTAATCGCTATTCAATTGAAAACATTAATATTATCCTTACCAACATTAGTTCTTGCTAAAGGTGATAGTCTAGTATGCAATGTTAGGGAACACTTGAATTTTGAATCAGAACAGAGCTACCCGACTAGAAAATAACATTTAACTTTTAGAAGCAACGGTTTCCTGCATGGTGAACGTTCTTTCACTTTCAAAAAAATATTTTGACTATTTTGTTTATCCTAATATTGAGTAAATTCGACAGATCTCCAATTGAGAAGTAGGATCAAATTTTATTTAAACACAAATGAGTCATAACCATCTCACGTCAGACGACCGATTTTAGTTACTGTTATACTGTTGGTATATTTGTTTACCAACGTTATCGTAAAAATATACACTGCCTCTGATGTTGCGGGTGTCCATGGGCGGCGGTAATCGCTTACCATCAGGCGATATATATCGCTACGATATCGAGACGTCTGCTCGTTTGCCCACTACATAATAAAAAAGAAGGTGCCTGTGATAGGTTCTCTCGATTAAGCCTTACACTGATTAGAAAAGAAAGGGTACCTATAACAAATCAAGATATAATTCTGAAGTGTAGTGAATGCCTTTACTTGAGTGTTGTTGCAGCTGCAGTAGTTGCCGCATTCTGTGCATGATTGCGCAACCACTTTCACGATCCCTGCGGCGGCCGAGTGCTAACTCCACGCAAACAAGGCGGCGCGGTGTCGTGACGCACACGTTACGTATCCACATATTATTATCGAGCAACACTAGCGATTCTGTTATGTGCCAGAAATGGGGAAGAAAGCTAACAGTGTTATACTGACACAATGCTTTTGTGGGCGCTGTGGTTGGATAATATCTCTGTTCGATGATGTTTCAAGTTATCTAAGTGTATCTAACGTAATGTTCGATCAACCATAAAATATAGCTCTTGGATTTGTTAGAGCAATTGTATTGAAGAGATAAGTAAAACTAGGAACTATTGAGAAAACCAATGAATATTAGAAAGCAAATTGAGTCAGACTATATTCGTTGAACACCCTAGATACTTTTTATTTCTGTTCTAATGACGAAAAGTTGATACAAAACACAATTTTTGAAGACTTTGTAGGTCAGGTCTTTGTAGGTTGATAGTTTTTATTTTCATTCCATTTTATTGGCATATTCATTTAATGTATCTGACTTGATTCTCTTATTAGCTAGCCTATTTTCTGGTTTGTGGCCGTCACTTGATCGTGTTGATGATCAACAGCATTTAATAGCCCACTGTTGGATATATGCCTCTCGTTAGACATAAAGTTTTGGCGTACTATACCACGCTGGTTAGACAAGTTGGTTCAAATCCAACATGGCACTTTGTGTGATCCGCAAATATATGTTTGGAAAGTCCCCTGCGACACTGAATGTATATTCCTTATGCAGAAGTTGTCTTTAAAAAAAGGGAGTACGAAAAGAGGATCTAGTTAACTTAATTATACTATAAAGTGACAACGAAAACTCGGCTGACCTGACACACAAAGCAGTAATAACTTAGCCAACACCGATTTTTCCATGTTTTTACAACTTTGACTTCATGATATTCCTTATAATCTTGAGGCAGAAGTGTTAATTTCTTTCTATCATTGATAGTTTGGGTATTTTATTTACCTTAATTTAAATATAACAGAAACACTTGCGTATATATCTACATCATTGAATTATATTGAATAATTATTCGTAAGCAGTTAAGTTATCATTTACATTACACACATACATATTATATGTATCATGTTTCTGTATTAAAGAGTAAAAAGGATGTCGGTGATACATCCTACATCTGACATCACCCGGATTTTGGCCGAACAACGTAACGGCTCATATTTTGCAATCTCCGCCTTTTACAATGACTGAAAGTGTACCACAGTATTGGTTTCGTCTCGGTACGGTACAAGCTTTTGTTATAAAGGAAATGTGTTGTTACATGAAAAATACACTTAAGAAAGTCACATCGTTTTTTTAAATGGATTTAGAAAAGAGTGTCTTACTTTCGCACCTGCATATAATCTCACACCAAGATCGAAATTAATTGGACTCAGACCCCCATGCCAAGTTGACATTATATAAAAGTAAACATGTTATGAAAACCAACAAATGTGTGCAATTAATGTCATCTCAACGATAAGCCTCGTGATCGAAACAAAATATTAGCCAAATAGAGACGTTAACGATTGTTAAAAGAGAATCGACGGAAGACTTGCATCTTGGCTAAAGGCGGTAGGTATTCCCTATATTAGATAGATATGCCAGTCTTACATACTATTATATGGTATTTCGTCAGTGCTAGTACTAAGGTATTAAGCCCGCGTCCCTGTGGATAGACAGTTGTTTAATAAGTAGGTATAGTTCCCTTCTCATAACTAGTTTAAGACAGTTTTACAAAAAGCCTTTCGTGGCGAATCTTTTCACACATTATTTTGATTTACAATTATTTTCGCTACAGAGGTACTAGTCATATGGACTAATATAAGAACTATGTAGTTATATGTAACTTGTCAAACAAAATCTACATTTCAGCTAACATCAACGTGAGAAATGTTATTTGTCGGCATTTTTGATAAAACTTAGACTTAGCGTAAACAGGAACTATTACTACTTGAAGTTTAAACAAGTGTTTCGTTTGCGTTAAAAAAATTCAAGTGAACGCAATTTTCTTGTTAACAGAAAGTATTTAAAAAAACATATTTTGCTTGCAAACAACTACATTAGTGTATAGGTAGATAGATGTCCAGTCTATACATTGATCTATTCTAATGAGTCTATTTATCAGTTACAATTATGTACATTTGAGTCGAAAGTACAGTCATTTGATAGTTTTGCCTTCAAAGTTTTTCGGGAGTTCTGGTAATTGATAAATCTTACTGAATTTGATGTGCTCTTTGCGAATATCCACTTTGCCGCCCCGTTTCGAGAAATTGGTTTAATTTATATATATATAAACACGAGATAACAGTTTGTGACAGCGCCATCTATGTTTTACTCAACAATTTACAACATAGGTAATGTCTCTGACAGTGGTAATGTTTTGATTCTGGAATCACCAAAACAGAGTAGAGTATCTATATTTGCCCACCTGCCATCTAGCGTATATTATTATTATTATATCGTTGTTACAAGATGTCGCTAAGAGTTCGATAAAAAAAGTTTCTTTGTATTTTCTAAAAATAACACCAGAGTTCGTTCCAAGCGCTATATTTAGTATTTAGACATTTGACAAAAAAGATGGCAGCGATTGCCGATGGCCGTCCTTCGGATTTATTACGAAAATGGCGCATTATGTGATATTTTCACATAAAAATATAATTTTAAGTGAAAATTTGTGTAGTGCTGCATTGTGATGGTGTGTTATTTTTCATGAATGACAGTGTACTCGTGTGTAAATAAGACTACGACTTTCTTCTGGATATTGGATTTCACATGATATAAAGGTATTTATGCCTCCTACGCATTATTCTACATATTTCTTACAAGGTTCTACGAACTTATGGCTTTGACACAAAAGGATCCTATCAGAAACGTATTTAAACTATAATTATTACATAAGAATGTGGTGTTCTTCGGCAATTCCTTCATGTAATATAAAATAGGAGCATTCCTTTTTTCCTGGCGCATGTGTTAATTTAGTATTCTTGGATTTCTTCAAAACAACTCATGAACGTCGCGGGGCTTATGAGAAACGTGGTATAAGTTTTGAATATTGGGTAGGCTGCATGACATCAGCAGGCATTGCCCAGTGCTGTAAACTTCAGATGCATGATTCATCAGACTTGCAATTCTTTCGCAAACGAATTAACTGGACATTTCATTGTTATTTTGTGAACAGCCTAGAAATAGTTTTCTAGAGAGAGATTTTTTTACAATGCACATGTAAAATAATTCATTACCATCCATTCTCTCCTAAAATATCTTGTACCTGCTCGTATTCCTATGTCATCAAATATTACCATTCAAGTAAAATATTTGCTATAAATAATCAAAATTTATACCTACCTAAAAATTCAAAGGATAAAGACATTTTGTAAATAACATTTTATGAGAATCTAATAAGATTTCATAGACAACTGATTCTGCATTTTATATTTGAAGTTAGTTTGTCCTAAGACATAAAAATTATACATGAGGAATTCAACATATTTTATTTTTTATTTAAAATAGGTACATATAAAGCCACACAAGTAAAAGAACTACAAGTGTATAAATTATTTTTAGGCATGTCCATGACTTGGATATTAATGTAAAAAGTCAGATAATAATTTTACTATCTGGTAAAAATGGCTGCAATGTAAAAACTAAATTTTCGTCATAGGCATAGTGAATAATACATGCTTTGTTACATTCAGTGGATGTTTGTAGTACAGTTTCTAAATTCTATTAATAACACTGAAACTAGGTCTGTAGTTTTTCTTAGCAACTTATACAAAAACTGATTGTGACACAGATACAGTTAGGTCAAGTTAGTCTGATAAAATTAAAATTCATTATGTTTCTAATATTTGTATTTCCTTCCTGAAACTAATGAGTAGGGGATTGAGGTAATTATTTTACTTTAACAAATGCTTTAAAGTAAGGAAATTGATGCAATAAGTACTGATTTACCTTGAGGATTTATTTAAAGGCTCAAGCCTTCAAAAATTCACTACTGGACCTAGTCCTTCTCTTAAATAGCCCTCCTTACACTAAAATTATTTGTGGATCATTTTTCCAATTTCTAATTAGTGACCATGTTTAATTTTGTAAAATTGTATCATGTTCTTTGATATGTTGTATATTTCAGCAGTAACATGAATTTAAATTAATAATAATGGTGTTAATTATCCTTGATTCTGATGAGGATAACTATTGAGTTAAACTTATTCCACATCTGCAATTAAGTTAACAACATATCTCTTTTATTTAATGTAGATATTTCATTACATCTGAAGTAAACTGAGTTGTCACATTTAACATAAGACAGTTGTTAATCTGACATTGTAATGAATCACTACTCCTTACAGTTTCATATTACATAAAGTAGGTATGTACTAACAAAATTAAAAATACCCCAGCACTGATTCATAAAATAATCATTCTATTTATAAATTTTGTTTATAAATGACAAGTAATATCAGATATGTGTTATCTACCAACAATTGAATATTTATCTATCTTTGTTTGTAAACATATTGATATAAGATGATTAGCCATTTATACCTAAATAATAACAAAATAAAATATTTAATTTTTAGTGATATACTTCCTTATCTTATCTTTTAAACTTAAAGTAAAACAGTAATTCAAAATAAACCAATTACCTAGGTAGGTATGTGAATATACAAATAAAGAAAATTAGAGTCTGTTTATATTATTAAAATAACCACTTTTAATAAATGCATAATCATTTATGTACACGGGGAATGTATACCAAAATTAAAATTTTTTTTTTTTGGTTCTGGCAAATCTTTGGAACGGCTGGACCGATTTTGAGGGGACTTTCACTGGCAAATAGCTAGAAGTTGTATTCCCTGACTCATGTACATTTATAAGCTTTGTTACAGAAGCCAGTGTTCTCCCAATGCCAATGTTCAATGGTCATTGCATTTTATTAATCCCTCAGAAACTATTGTTACTTGTAGCTTCTATTTGTGGTAATGAAAATTTATCTATACAAATTAATAAAATTATCTGTTTTTAATTTGAATTTAATAGCTTTTTAATAAATGCATATGGAAGTATACAGTACTTGCATTAAAAAATCCAAAGTTTTCCAATTTTTGTCTGTATGTTTGTTTTAGTTAATATCTGAAACGGCTGGGCCGATTTTGACAGGGTTTTTACTTGTATATAGCTGATATTGAAAAGATCAACTTTGACTACTTTAATTTCTGAAAAAAATTGGGATATGTGAAAAAAAATTAAAACCTATAAAATAGTGAACAATATCCAATTTCAAAGCAGCAAACCAGAGACAACACAAAGGAGCGCAGCTGGTTGACTAAATAAAAATTGCATTTTGTGTTTTGAACTTAGTAGTCACAGTGGGCTAGTTTTGGCTTGGAATAAGTTTTATTGAATAGCTGTAAAAGTAATATCTCTTTTTCATAGTTTAGACAGATTGTTATGGCTTAGGGTCTTTTTTTCATGAAATAGCAGGCAAACAAGCAGACTATCGCCTGATGGCGATACCAGAGGCGTCACAAATACGTTGCCTGCCTTTTAAGAAGGAATACACTATATTCTTGAAGGTATGAATGTCATACTGACCCTGAATACCACCGGCGACAGTTCATTCCACAGTGTAAACTGTGGAATGAACTGTCGAATAAGTACCTGCATTTTATATAAATACATTTTTAAATATTAAGCATTATGATTTAGTTTATAGATATACCTACTATAGTGTTTTTTTAAATGCACAGTATTGGTACATTCTTATCTTGTTTATCTGGCTGGGCTCCAAACTAGTGTTCGGCCAGATAATTGACACAACATTTTATTTGTTTTGATTTGTAACATGTGTACACTGTATGCCCTTTTAAAATTAATGATCTTATTATATTTTATAAACAATAAACTGTAAATAATACAAATGAATGTTGAAGTAAACCTATGGCGTCTTTTTTGCCGTACTCTATGACTGAAACAATAATCGTATTTAACCCCAGGGCAGAATATTATCGCATCTCTCACTACTCTACACAGTAAGAAGTGGACCCTTGACAACAAACCCCAGCCGCACTGGGGTCACCTGTATCTTGTCATTTGCAGCGGTCACATCGATCTTCTTTGGTCTACTGTTACAGAAAAACCTAATTGACTACTTCATCTGTCTGCACTAGTGATACCAACTCTATGTTTATTTCTATCTCTGTTTCGCCTCATCTAACCGCAACTTATTTATATTGAGAAGAATACTTACGTCTTTTATTTCCGTGTAAAAAAGACCGTTCCACACACTGCCTGCGGCCGGATGAAATGATTACGTCAATGTCAAACTGTACGAAATCGCATGTGTATGTATAATACACTTTCAGGCCATTAAAGTGTTACGCAAAGGGGTAAGAGTGTTTATACCCACATTAATTTTATTATTAACATAAAAATCCTCCAACATTCTCTCTTCTTTTATATTTGAAAAAGTTGGGATGCCATATATTAATTAAAAATCTGTTGAATTTCAAAAAAGTTTATGAAATAAAACAATAAAGTATGGACTCTATTCAAACTAACGGTATTCGAACTGATGAGGAGTTTGAGTCTTCTCCTCCACCTTTCTGCACCTATTTGACTATCCTCCCCTTGCTTTATGTAATAGGTGCATGAAAAACACATTGTAGCTAAAGGAGCACTTGACTGATCATTTAAGTGCCAAGATTGATTATATATCAAAAGCAGGAAAACATCGAAACCTTGTGACTTATTTAGGTCTTGATATGTTCAACACATTTCGCATTACTGTTCTGGAAAAAATGACAAAGATATACCGAATACGATTACCAATTCGCTAAGAATGTTTATTAATAACGATTCAAGTTACGCACGAATGACATAGTCGTTCAACTATTCTCAGCTGCGCTGAGTATGGTAGGTTCAAACCCCACACGAAATTATGAACCACCAACACGTCCGTGTCTAGAGTCTGATGCCCATAATTTAACGACTTAGAACTTTTCAAACGATTCAAAATGTCTGGCTTCAAAATACCTAACATATTTCTCTGCGTTTATCAAGAGCCCAAATACATCCATTAAAGTACATTAACCTTCCTTTGAAGGGTACTCTACCACGATTGGATGGAGTATTATCATTATTTTGTTACTCGAATTTAGTTTTGATAAAACGCCAGAATTGAATTTTCAACACTCCAATCTTGTTTCATTTTCATTCAAAGAATTTACTAGTTTAACAGGTTTTCAATTGGGCAAATGCTTTAAATGTTATTTCATATTGGCATGGAAATCAAAATGCTTTTATTTAAATTAGTCACTCATCTGATTTCAAGGACTTTTTAGTTCGGTGAATGGAAATTGATTGTAAAATATCTCTCAGCTCGTCTTTTTTTAGCGGCGAGACGAGTAGTCTTGAAAATGGAACGTCGTGGACGTTTAGCAATGGAAATGGAATGAATAACTCGTACTTATTATATTATCATCTACGCGACAATGGGTCAATGCATAAATATATATTTGTGTATCTTCATAACAACATATTGTTACTGGAATATGAATGATGTTCTTTAGAAATGTGTGTAGACAATGATAATTTACAGTGATCTCATTTTTATAGAACGGACAATGCCAAACAAAAAAATATAGAGCATAACAAACGAGGGTGCTTTCTTAAAATATGTTTAAGGCAGTTGAACTGATAATAATAGTTTTATTTAATTTGTTTGATATTACAACACAACTGAATTTAATTAAATTACCTTAGAATTTTATGACTAACTAGCTGAGCGGTTGTTGTTGCCGGGTAACGCCGCAATGCTAGTCTAAAATGAAGTAGCCTAAGTTATTCCTTGTATCATCAGTTATCAGTAGCCAGTGAAAGTCTCGTCAAAATCGGTACAGATTCCTTCAAGAGATTAGCCGTAACAAACAGACAGATAAAAATTCAAAAATGATATTTTGGCAGATGTAGGTACCGTGTATACCTACGTACAAAATAATATGCACTTCATAAAACCCGGTTATTTTAATATTAAAAACAGACACTCCAATTTTATTAAATGGTATAGAATCCGTGATAATTGATTTTAAACATATTTATTTCTATAAATGCAGATTTCAGTGCCATGACAACTGAACGAAGGGGCGTCAAAGTAATTATCTCGGTCTTAGACAGTCCTTAAAGTCCGCGTTAAGTATATAAAAAAAATCTTCCGTAAATTATCAGATGTGCTTTTGGTGTTTTTTCGATTTCAAGTATATATTTCACTCATGTTGGAAGATTGACTATTCAATACCAAGCATTTGAAACGGTTCGTATAATTTAACTAAAAATTTATGTATGATATTCTTATTTATTTTATATCTAATGCCCGGTTCCTATATTTAACGAATCGTCATCGTGTAAAAATTTTCTACAACCGACTACGAGTCGTAAATACCTTTCCTCAATTTATTTTTTATAGGAACGATTTAAGCTTACGCCCCGTATAATATACTACTATTCGTACCTAGAACGGATCGTTTTTCAAATATAGGAACTGGGCATAAGTCATTAGTTCTAACCAGACTAACAATAGGTACTCATAACTGTCTTAAAATACGTAGTATCATCACTCCCATTCAACTCGTGGATGTTGTTAAAGGCGATTAAGGGAGCAAACTTCAGCAAAGAGAAGTAAAAGTTAACACAAACCCTTTACCAGTTCGTCTGGCCAGATTGGTTTCCCTTACGAAGAAAATATCTACGTTCAGCAGTGAACTATCAAAGATTCATGATGACTCGTAACTACGAGTAAAAACCGATTAGCATTTTTCGCTTAGAGTTAAACATCTATCGGCAAATTAATCTAACAATTCTCAATAATGACACCTTATAAAATCTCTTACTATACTCTAACATCAATTGCGTCATTTACGTACCTAACCTAAATCCGTTCAAAGAAAAAGATCAGAAATTGAAAATGCCTGCCTCTAAAAAGTAACGTATTGTATCGATCATTACCTATCTATTTATCATCAAGTATGGTCATGAATCTACTTTTCGTTCCCAATTAAAACGGTTATCAATTCGTGTGCACCGTAATCAACGAGCGCTGACCTCTCCCTTTTCATTTCTCAACTCCCCACTCTCCACTCTCACCCACTTATCACGACAGAAATCTTCGTTCAACGAATAATCCGCTCCTCCTGTATCCTTCCCACATCTCCGACTTTGTAAACGCCTCGTTCTTTGTGCAAGCGGTGCTACTATGGAATGCGCTCCCACTTGAAATCAGGATGTCTACTAACCGTTACACATTTAAAAAGAACTTGCATAATTAGGAAAGGATGGAAGTCACTACGTCGCAGTTGTAGCGCATGTATTATTGTTATCATCTACCAATAACTGTCAGATTGGTTATAACAACTCGTGATTTCTGACAAAACCCAGCGTTGACTCAGTCGCATGGAATTATGTTCTATTTTTGATACTTTCATCGAACCTAGTTCTAGACTCTTGCCAAATTATAAAGTTACGACAAAAATATTATGTATGCATAACTGCGACTCCATTCTTAACTAGAATGCTTTATGTAGGTACCGGTCACGTATAAAAATCTTCCTTTTATATACATGTATAGAACAGGAATATCAATAAAACATCAATATATCAATCTCAGGCGTGTGTGTATAGAAATACATGAAAATGTTTATCAGTATCGGCATTTGATATCGGTCGGTCGTGTGTCTAGTTATTAATATTCAAATTATTTAAAAAAAAAATAATTTAATTAATCTGGGGTATCATGTTTGTCAGGCAGAAAATGTCATTGATGTCAATTCATCGCACTGTTCAGCGCTCATATTTATTAGTTTATATACATACCTACATACTATCTTCATAATAACTAAACGCCTATTGATCTAGTATTTAACAAACTTCAATGTCATTGCTCAAATTATCTTAACTTTTATTGATAACTAGACAAAAGAATGAATACCTACTTATCGCGGTTCACAACTTGAATGTTTTTGTTAACTATCTGGCAATAAGCCATGTTTTGCAATATTCCTGGCTAAAACTGCAGAATTTCGATAAACACATTTATAATCTCGAGTCTAGAATCTCATGACAGAGGAAAAAATGTGATTTTAAAAGATTTTCACCAATTCATCACCTGTCATGACTAATCAAATCTTCTAATTTGGGATACTGCGATTCACAGAATCGAAACAGTCATGAAAATTTGGCTTGGAATGTTCCATCAGCCTGGTATTTACACGACTTTAAATTATAAAGCGTCTGTAATGAGCGGGCTCATCTAGTTAATAATGCCAATAAGGAACTATCTATTGATAAATATGGCCAAAACTAACATACAAAATAAGAATCAGCGATTAACTTGGCATTGATATAATTACTACCAGGTAGGTAGGTAGGTACGATACAAATACAATTTCCGGTGATCCCGAATTTCGGTTTGCCTGTCCGCCACGAAATTCCGTCAGTGGTGTATATTTAGAATACATGTACCTATATCCGGAAACGAACATTGGGGCTTCCACTATTTGGAAATCCGGATACAATTTTGATTGAGTCGAATGAAAATATGATTGTGATCATTCGTCAATACTTTTATTGTGACTTAATGATGAATTGTAAGGAATACCAGAATCTGATCTGCTGAACAATAGCATACTCAATGGACCGATTGTTTTTTTATCCAAATTATGTACGTATTTTCGTCCGTCAAAAGACTGAAATACCCGATTAAAAATGATACTTTTATTTTCACGTTGTTTATACATATTGGTTCAATATTGTAAGCATGTAATTATTAAATAACAATTAATAATATGAATTAAAAACCTCTACTTTCATTTTTCATTATAATAATTTACTAGAAATTGTTACTTATAAGACTTAACCAAAACAACCTCTTGTATAATTTTCTCTACTACCAGTGATGTCGAGAAACAGACAAGTTTTGTATCGCCTCTCAGACCCCATAAGACGGCTTTGCCGCAAATTGGCTAAGAATTTATCGAATATGAAAGAAAAGCGGCACCTGCAAAGAGGAAAAATATATTGTTATGCATAAAATATTTTTTGTTATGTTTATTAATAGGTATATTTTTTATATTTAAATTTACATTTATTTAAAATAAATTCTAACACACTAGCTACAACTGCACTAATTAAAAATACATCTATACCGCATATATAACTGGTGCCGGCAACTACATCTGTATGTACCTAATCTCCCCGTATGTATAAACTTCCATCGTATAAGTACTTCATTACCGCAACAAGAAGTTGATGTTTTTCTCGTCTTCCTTCTTGGTAAGAAAATGGTTAGGTACTTTTATCTTACGGCAAATGTGGACCGCAGATTATCACGGTAAACACACTTATAACGAATCCGTCCGTCCAACAAAATCGTCCTCGAAACAATGATCGAACCGACCTCCTTCACGAAAACGCGTCCTCAGATTCTTCTAAGGTGACAGAAGTAGATTTGTAGGCATCAAATGTAGAACTAATCAGTCCAGCGCCTGAAAGATAAACACAAGCTACATTTGCCAACCATGCTATATTTGCAAATCAAGTTGCTCAGCTCATAAATTACCTAATTTTTTAACTCAACTTGTACTGAATGGCTTGACACTATCATAACCCGCCTGATTGTCTAATCAAATTCTCTCTAATCTGACTTTAGATTTAAGGTCGTCCTTATAGTAAAAGAAATCGTAGGGGAAAGTGTTGTACCTATGCACGGTTTTACCTGTGGACACCACTGATATCTTATAAAATAAACACATAAAATGAACGAATTGAACGCATCCGTAAAGTATTTTTGATATGTGGCAAAACTGACTTGCTGTCATCTTGTGTTTTTTGTTGAGTAACCGGTGACAGACTGTTAAAGGTTTTCACTCAAAAAAGTAAATATTTATCTCTTTCTCGTCCTATATTTTTGTCAATATATGCAGAATATAGATAGCTATTTTTGGTCAGACTGTAGTGTACATCGTTATACATCCATTTTAAGCGGTATAATAATGTCAACTCGTAGCTATCATGGTGGTAACATATTTTAAGGTTATACTGTCAGATTTGTACCTGTGGACATCGAAATGTATGTACCTATGGACTGTCCACAGGTACAAATTTTAGTTCGAATTTCTTGTTTGATTCGAATATTAAATATAGACATAGAAGCTGAACCTACTGCAAGCAAGTCTGTTCATCAACTAGAAATGTCCTCTCTTGATAAGACTATTGGTGGATGTGGAAAAAGACCCCCGAAAGGCAACGCGACGAGGAAGGAAACCTGGAAGAAGTAGAATTTTAACTGATACGCCTGAAAAAAACGAAATAAAGAATGAAGCAATAAGAAAGGCGGAAAATAAAAGAAAAATTGAAGAAAAGAACAAAAATAAGAAAAATAACATACCGAAAAAAAACAAAAAGTTCCTCTGAAGTGCAGGCAAAGGCTGGCCCTAGCCAGATAAAAATTCTTGAAGATAATAAGTATGCCATGTGTATGGGATGAAGAAGACTTGCGAATGTTAACAAAATGCTCAAGTGTTCCCTATGTGATTTAAAATATCACCAGAAATATATATCAAAAGCACACAAAGATAATTTTGAATCAGATGATGAATCTGGTTTTATATTTTTTTTTTATTGAATAGTGGGCAAACGAGCAGACCTATCACCTGATGGTAAGTGATTAACGCCGCACATGGACACCCACAACACCAAAGGCGTCACAAGTGCGTTGCCGACCTTTGGGGGATGGGAAAGGCGATGGGGGGAGGGATTGGGGTATGGGCCTCCGTTATCGTCACTCACTCGGTGAAACACAGCGCAAACGCTATTTCACACCGGTTTTCTGTGAGGCCGTGGTATCACTCCGGTCGAGCCGACCCATTCATGCCGAAGCATAGCTCTCCCACGGTTTATGTGAGAAGTGTTTTATATTAGATAATGGTGATTCAGATGCCACTGATGATTCTGCATTAGAACTGTATGAAAAGTATTGCGATGCCAAAAATAATAATTAATAATTGATTATTTGATGTTAAAGTTGCTTTATAAAAGAAATTATGTTTATTGTTGATTTTTGTATAATTATTACTGAGGAAAAGTGATCTGTCCATAGGTACAAGTATAGCTGTCCACAGGTACAATCATAACATGTACCTGTGGACAAATTTAGTATTTTTTAAAAATGTGATTTATTGTAATAATTATAATTAATAAAAAACTTAAGACTGCTAATACTTAAGCTTTAACTATTCCTGTAACAACATTTGTGATATTTCATGGCTAATAAATGGAAATTAAGTGATTAAACCTTATTTTCGTTCAAAATTCGGCAAATGTCCATAGGTAAAACACTTTCCCCTACTATTTAAGTACGATTTATTTTACGATGGAATTGAGTTTTCACCTTTGAAATAATTTTTTTTTTCGCGCCCTACTATAATGTTGCAATTTGTAGTCAGTCACGAGTGTGTAAAAGCACTGTTTTGTATTATACGCCCTCAAGTTTAGAATTATAATCCATTACTTGATTTCGAGTTGTCTATGTGCTTGTCGTAGTTAGCAAAATGGGAAATGAATGTCGACGAAATAATAAGCACGACCAGCAGGTCAAAATAAATAAAAAAGTAAGTTACACACAAATAAAGTTCCTGATATTATTAAAGTTGTAATGATTTCCTCTAAAAGCTATTTACGAACCTTCTAACCTTCCTTCCTCTTGTGGGATGTTTCGTGCATATATATATTACTTGCTTTTATAACGTTTTATATAGGTATGATAAATAATACTATGATACATATACTGTCCTTAGATCTTAGCCTCTGGCGTTTAATATCTTTGCCCATTAAATATTATTTACAACAGTAACAATCAAAATACACATAAATATAAATGTATAAATGAACATACATATTTTAAAAAACTCATGAATCAGCCAGGCAAAGTTAAATCAGCCTACGGGCTGTATTTTAGTTAGATTCATAGGCAAGTGCGAATAGTTGATTGGAGGTTATTCAACTGTTGGAGTGGACTAAAATAGCACGATCACCGCGTCCGCGCTTGCTGTTCTGTGTCCGCCCGACTTCGACGCACGTCTGATGACGCCGAGCCGAGTCACCCCGGTACCGGTAACTATACTTCCGGGATATATTATACACACTAATTTAGCCCAGTATAACAATGTGCGATCAGCCAACGTGCACAATATTTACTTTCTAGTACGTTACAATATTTTTCTATGTATAATATGTATGTATTTAGAAAAAAAGTATAAGTATATGTATTTATATCAGTTGTCTAGTACCAGGAGAAACAGGAGTTATGATTTGACATTTAATATTTTTTCTATATAACTGACTGAATTTCGGATTTAGTAATTGTATGAAATGCTTTTTGAAACCGAGCTTTCGGTAGTTAAACTAAACGTGGCCGCATGGGTCGATGCAGCAGTATGTAGTGACGTCGTTATTTTGATACTGAAATTTATGTGTTGCCTTTATATTTATTATTGCGGTTCTCGGTGTCGGGCGGAGACGTCGGCGGCGAAGCGGCTGCGTCGATTGAGCTAGCCACTCGGGGTCGCGGGGCGAGCGAGATCCCGATATTTATAGAGGCACCGACACGCCGGCCCCACACTATCCTACATGTTAATTGGCTACTTACACCACATATTTTTCTGGACGTGACCGTTGACGCTCATACACGTCAATGCCATCGGGACGGCCGCGGCGTTTCTGACCGACAAACATTGACACCTTTGTGTAACTGGCCTACTTATGACAACAGTTTAACGCAAAGATGACGCTTTTGTTACAATATAAAAATAAACAGCGATGACAGTTCAAGATTCCGTTTTCATGATGTTCTTGCGTAATCTACAATTCACTTTCATCACAGTAGGTAGACCTATGTTAAAAATATATTATTTCGCGTGAATCATTAAATATGACATCCATATAGAACCTACATTATGAAAGGTCTTCTATATTTAATTCGTTGTTTCAAATTATTAAAATAGTATGATTTTAAATATCTATGTCCGACATCACGTTTTAGTGTTTCAAAAATTTACCACGTGTACCTATCGTTTTAACCTTAAAAAAAATATTACGATCTGTGTTCTCACCTTGTTAAATAGATACTAAGAAACACTCTGTAAGGATATTGAATTTGTCTCAAGGATAAACTTGTATTCTTTGTCCTTTGTCAATACTTTAGTTATCATCACTACGGGTATCGGTTGATGAAACGTACGATGGTCTAAGCTGAAGTGCTAAGAGTTCGAAAATATATCTTGAATAAATTGTATATTAAAATGTATGCCTAAATGTTCAGTTGGCTAGAATTAGAACCGTTGTCCATTTCAAATTCACAATAATTACTACGCCAAAAAAAAACAAAATTAGCTTCCTTTTTGTGATAATCTTTTAAACGTAAGTTCGGGTGTTCTTTGGATAGTTTTTTAACAGCAGAATTAGCACCAATAACTGGAAAGTCTCGACTTGGTTGCCGAACACAAGGCACGAGCTTAAGGCGGAAACCGTCGTTAGGTTCAAACCCGTGATTTGATTTTATTTACAAATAACTTAATAAAAATCTACAATTGTTTGGCGAGGCGAGAAAAATATGCAATGAATTCAAATTGTCTTCAATTATCCAATCCAATTTGGGAAACCATGCTTCAGCACATAAACATATACCATACTAAATTAGAGCGATACCTAGGCCTTATGTAAAACTGGTGTTAACCAATTCTTTGGTTACTTTCTCTAAGTGAATCAGGTTATCATAACCAAAATCCAATCCAAAAGGCGACAACGCTATTGTGATGTTGCAGGTGTCCATGGGCGGCGGTGCTTACCATTAGGTAAGCAGGTCTGCTTGTTAACCGTCTATGTCTTTAAAAGTAAGTCTATACATTATTCTCTTGTAAGGCTGAACGTTGTAGAGAAAACAAAAAAGTCTTCGTAGAAGTAGTTGCTTGCGTATTCTTGAAGATAACTGAGACGGTGGACATCGATTGAGGATCCTAATCATGACTATTTCTAAATAATGAACAACATTTTTAAGAAAACAGTTAAGATTAATAGAAATTCTGCTGGTATTGTTAATAATATTCTTGCGTTTATTGATACATATTTGTTTATAAGACTTATCCTATTCAATTTACTTGATTCAATTTACAATATTCTTTTCATTCTTGCAATTGCACAGTAGGCCTGACAATAGCACAAATACTCAGTATCCTATCTTCTCTGTTCAAGTATGGTTCAAATAGGAATATTAATCATCTTTTGTGAAATATATCTAGTAACTTTATATTCGGCGTTGATGTTTGGTTTAGTTTAACCCCTAGACAAGCAAGACGGGACTATAAAAGTGAAGTTTCCTTTAATTTAATACCAATATAAGATATTATAATTAAAATGCCAGTGCTAGGACAATATCTTATATTTTTATGCCAAAAACTAGATGAGATTCTGTTGCTTTGTGATCAATTAGTTGATCTACTGGTGTGGCATCAGCTACCTAATATTCCGGGTGAGTGCGTATTGTGAAAATTCAATTCAAAATTACATTCAAATCAAATCAAATTTGTTGTGTTATTTTATTTGAATTGTATTTAACATAAATGTTTAATCAATCACAATATTGAATATAAATTTCATCATCGTGTATCTGTTCTGAGCTGCGTTGAAAGTATTGGGACGCTCATGCGACCTACGCTAAATTTCAACCAGGACAACGTCCTCTTGTTTGAATCTAGTACGTAATCATACCAAAGGAAATCGAATAAGTATTGTCTTCCACAGTTTTCCAGTGTATTATCAGATTAGACTGTTTGAATACTGAAATTGATGACCTGATTTAGTACTCAGAAAATCTAACACCATTTATTTTATTTACGCGAGCTCGAATATTTCGATGTCGTCAAGACTCTAGGAGAAAACTATATCGAAACAATAAACAGAACTAATTTGCATTACATCCTTTTGTTTGCAATTAAAAAAATCTTTGCAATCCAAAATTAGGAAAAATTATCAATATAAAAAAGCAAAACTTGATACTAAATTCGTTAATCTTTACTTTATTTTATTCTGTTCAGTATAAAATGGTTAATTTAAATCAAGTGTTTCGTTAGATACAAATTATTCCTTATTTGTAAATAAGCATCAGCTTTATGGCCGAATCGTTCCGAGAAACAAATGGGGAGGCATTTCCTCGTAGCATGATTGTGAGATTTGAGTCACTGGCACAGTTACTAAAGTACGTGTCGCGATATTTTTGTGATTACAACAAACTTATCTTGTATGTGATCTTATGTCTTACTATTGCATTACATACAAACTTATGCTTGCGACTCCGCCCGCGTATTTGTCGGCTATCACGGTGATTCTTTAATCTGTTTTTTTTTTAGTTGTCAAGCAATTGAAATAAAACAAACTTAAATGTTAAGTGAATTGTACCACAATACATAAGACAAAACAGCATCTAAACCAGTTTAGCCACTTGTGAGATTAACGCGCACACAGACAAAAAATCTATAATCTATTTTTTTATAGTTCTGATACCTTAACAAAGATCCTCATTATAAGTTTTTTTTCAGTATCTTCAAGGTAATTTTATTGTATGTATAGATAAATTCAAACTAACAAAAAAATATACGTAATAAATTGTGATACTGAAATAATTCACAATAGTTCGATGCTGCAGACTGCAGTTGCGTCCACTTCTCGTTCATTTCAGTTTTATAATTAAATATAATTGATTTTCTTACTCATAGATCAAAATAAAAACATGGGCTCATATTTGAAACTCTTGTACCACATTTTTTAAAGGAATAGTACAACACAAAATCCATCACTTTTCGCGAACATACCTCGGTTTTCTAAGCAGATTGGTTCTGTTTCACTGAGCAATATTGATTAAATTAAATATCGAAAGTATCATACCAATAAAACTTTCATGCTCGCTCTAGAAAGTTAAAGGATACCTAGTACGTGCATGAACTTCACAAGTGCTTAACTACGTGGCGTACATAGGTAACAATGTTCATGCTTGGGTAAGAGGGCTTACCGTCTTTGCTTTATCGTCTTATTAACATTCACTGACACCGGTTCACATAAAGTACTAAATCCCGCTGACAGGAAAATGAGTATATGCCAGCTTATAAACAAACGTGCTGTCTACAGTATCGCCGAGGAGTTGCCAAGTGGCGGCTAATTTGCACAAATTTATGCCGAATTCCTAATGACCATGTGGTAGTTTCCCAGACTGTAAGACAATCTGCAATTAGTCAGATAGTTCATAACGCAAATACTCGTTACTCGTTTTTTTTAATAATTTTGTATTTACTGTAATTCTCTTCTCCCATTGAAATATAACTTAGATAATAATAAACTATTTATTTTAAAATAAAGACGGTTATTCCTTATATTATTCTTTAGACTTGATGTTCAGGATCTGACAATGGCATCCTTGAGAAATATAGGTAATTCTTTATCTGTATTATGTACTTTGAATTAAAGTATTTTTCTATTCTGGTATCTTTATAGTATCTCGTGCATTTGTCTTGGAAAACAAGAAGCGAAAAACTGATGGTGAAGATCACAAAAAGGCCAATCTGAAAAATGCACCTTTTTCTGATTTGTTTACCTAAATCTGCTAACTTACTACTACTAGTTTATGCTCGTAGCAATGCATTTCCGAAGTATGAGGGGAACTCCTTAACAATGATATTTTCAACAATGAATACTGCTTTTAGAGTAGTGTATGTGTATGAACCATGATTGAGACACGTTTTAAGTCAATTACACTTATTTATGGAATTATTTTATTTACGTATTTTTATGTAATATTTGTGTTACATATATCAAATCAATAACCTTTAATAATCCACTGTTGGATATAAACTCCTTAGAAAGGAGGTATGATATATTTGGTCATAACATGTATGACTTGTTAATAAAAATAGACTAGGTACAACAACTTATAGCCATTTTCCCGTGCGGACACAAAGATGACGACAAATCTATACTAATAATAAAGCTGAAGAGTTTGTTTGTTTGTTTGAACGCGCTAATCTCAGGAACCGCTGGTCCGATTTGAAAAATTCTTTCGGTGTTGGATGGTCCATTTATCGAGGAAGGCTATAGGCTATAAATCATCACGCTACTACTAATAGGAGCGGAGCACCAATGAAGAATGTTTCAAAAACGGGGGAAAATTTTCACGCTACAGGCAATATAAGACGCAAACCAGGTTGCGTGGGTCAGCTAGTTCTACATATTATTACTGTCGATTGGTATTTAAATCACTAGATATTATAATAAGTATTTTTTTTAATAACAGTACCAGTTGTGATATATCTGATTTGTTTGTTGCAGTCACAATGGTTGTGGGCGACAGCAAGCGCACCGCCAACATCATGGACGGGATTGAGAACACTGGTGACGTGCGCATGCATGACCACCGGCTTCGACTTAAACAACGGTAAGCATTACACACAATATCATCATTTTATTTGCACTCTCAAATCACCCTACATTTTCTTGGTACTCGTATGGCTTGTTTTTATTATTCACATAAAAAACATAAAAGTTCTTCGTTTACCAAGGCAAAAGTTTATGAATGTGTGTATTGTTACTTCTTCACGCTCAAACGGATGGATCAATTTTGAAAAAATAGGCTACTTTTTATCCCAAAAGATGAAATGTTTCTTTGGGATGCTAAAACATTTGAATTAGCTACTAGCGGATAAGGCCGCGGAACACAACTAGCAAAACTCAACGTCATGTTAACACCACACACATTAAAATGTCATTACATTTAGAAATGCTGTAGTGTAAAATTAAAGAATATGTATCATCACACTGACAATTTAAAACAATAATGAACCAATTTATATGCTAAACTTACTAAAATTCATAATTAATATGCTGAGATTATAATATACATGTCTCTAAACCTAGTTTATAGCCATTATGAAAGTAAAGTTCATACGCCATCCTTACGTCAACGCATGTTTGTACTGTATTATTTTAGTAACGGACCGCATTGATCATGGAACGTTGTAGAGATACTGGATATAGCGTCATACACAATAACCGGGTTTAGGGTGTCAGCTCACCTACACGCTTAAATATCGCATGTACGTGGCCGCGTGGGTGTAAAGGTTGCAATATTACATCATATCGGTCTGTTATTGAGAAAATTATTATAATAGTTTTGGTTCGTTATTTATGTCCTACGCTTTTTTGAAAAGTCCATGTTACATTTTGTACACATTGTGATCTAACAGATTCATTCAGGTTTCTATTATGGATGGGTTTTTTTAACATGAGTGATGTTCGACGGTCTTATTTTCGACACTTCTCGGCACCAATAGAACCAAAGTTACATACCTACATATACTATACTAGTTCTACTAGAGTTGAGACTGCAATAAGGCAAAGGTAGTGCAGTACCGCAGGCTTGACCAATAACTTAAAGAAATTTGCTGATAGTCCATGCTATAGGTATATCACGTAACATAACTTCTCAGTACCTTACCTTTACAATTATAATTCATAGTCTAAACAAATAAATAATTCAGACCTTAGTTAGCAGCCCACTGAACAATGAAATGGAGAACAGTGCGACAAATCGAAGTTACAATTAACTTGTAGCTTCATAATAAAACGTCTTCGATAAAGTTGCCATAATCTTAATTGACGTGAATGTAGAGGACAACGAGGCCGACTTATTTAAATGTTCTTGCGAACTATATCTACTTATTAAACAAAAGTGTGCTGCGCGTGGGCAACTACCGATACTTTAAGCTATGGTGCAAGTTAAAAGAAAACAAAAAAATTGTGGACCACTTATAAACTGTACCACTTGCTAACTATTACCCTACACCCTCACAACGTATATTGAGACAGCAGGGTCACTGATCAAGTCCAATGTCAGAGATAGACAAAAATAATCACATCATATCGAGGTGGCGCATATTTATTTTTATTTATTTATTTAAGACTTCATGCATAATTGGTGCATAGGCGGACTTAATGCCGTAGGCATTTTCTACCAGTCGACCTTAGGGTGATGCAGAGCATATCTATACTAATATATAAAGCTGAAGAGTTAGTTTGTTTGAACGCGCTAATCTCAGGAACCGCTGGTCCGATTTGAAAAATTCTTTCAGTGTCATGTGTTCATTTATCGAGGAAGGCTATAGGCTATATATCATCACGCTAATACTAATAGGAGCGGCGCACTAATGAGAAATGTTTCAAAAACGGGGGAATATTTTCACGCTACGGGTAATAGAAGACGCAAACAAGGTTGCGTGGGTCAGCTAGTGACATAATAAAAACGGTTTCCCGTTTCATACTATTTAGGTGCAATGTGGATGTGGCATACCGTCTCACCGAAAACCCTGGTATGGTGACGGAGGCGTTTTTCATTTTCACGCTTACTAGAAGACAGGAACATTAATGCTGTTTCCAAGAAGTATAGTATAGTTTATTAGAAAATTTATTTAGTATTAAATTGAAAAAAAGGTAAATAAGTCGACTGTTTTATACATTTTTGTTTTTTTGACTGCACGGTTGGCCGAGTGGTGTCAGCGGTCGCCATGCCGCTTGCTACTGCGCCAAGTGTCGTGGGTTCAAATCCCACGCGGTACCTACAACACTTTGTGTGATCCACGAATTGTTGTCCCGAGTCTGGATGTTCTTTGTGTCCGTTTCATGTATGTTTGTAAAGTCCCCCACAACACAGGATGTTTATTCCTAATGTGGGAGTTGTCTTTTTAAAAAAGAAGGAAAGAAAGAGGACTTAAGTCGAATGAAGTATAAAAGCTTTGCATTAAGTCACGTTTAGAACCGCACTTGCAGGGCGCCATTTTATTGTTATGTCGGGACATCTTTACAACACCCTCAACAGGCACTGTGATATTTATGGTCTCTCGAGATATCAAATTAGAATCAGGGTAACTAACTGGTTACTCGAGCGGGACTATGAAGAAACGGAAATGCTGCTTAAACTTACAATCCTATAACTTTCACTCTCACACACACACACACAAACACACCCACACACACATACACACACACACACACACACACACACACAAACACACTCAAACATACATACATACACATACACCCAAACTTATGCACACATGCCTGACGCAAATATATTCCAATGCACGCACATGCATGAACACTCGCACGTTAAAAAGCGATAAATGTGTAGTTTGAAAAATAAGCACACTTTAAGTGTACATTTTCTTTAGTTGAGAGAGGGACTGGTATCCACGACACAAGTTTAATCTTACTGTGGATGCCAGAGCCTGACTATTACAGTGTACATATTATATAGAAAATGTTGTTTAAAAAAAAAAAAAAAAAAAAATTACACTTCCTGCCTTTCAAGAAGGAACTTAGGACCGTATCGCTTCTTGTTACTTACAGGTAGCAAACACAAAGCGATATCGCTTCGAATGTAAACGAAATAATTGTATACATATAAGATCGTGAAAGTGCGAACGCGTGACGCATATCGATTTGCTTTATCGTTTTAAACCTCGTTGCTAATCATTTTCATTTATGCTGTATGAACTGTTTTAAATGTGACAATATTACACGTTTATCGTTTAATTTTCGGATAATGATCCCACGTCATCACTGTAAACAGTTATTCAAGGCGAGAAGTTTATTTTATAATTTACACAGATTGCGTTAAGTAATGTATGTAGTTAACGATAAATAAAGTTTATTTATCGTATTTCAGTCTACTGGCCACAGGCCTCTCCCGTAGTTAACGATAAATCTAGATCCTATGGCCTATGAGAGTGGACTGCAATAGGCTGATGATGTTAATTGATTTCCCCATGCATTTATTTGTTGTTTTTTTACTGCTTTTGACATGTTATAAACAATCAATTAGCTTAGTGTTTTTAACCTTAGGTTGTCTTATGAGAAATTATCTCGCACAAATGCGTGTCAATGATTTCAATTTCTGAAACTAACGTGATGAAGATGCTTTTCGCCACTCCAAGATATTTTGTGGTGCTGTAAATCTACAAAAGGAAACTAATGTTTATTATGAAACACATATGTGTAGTGCTACAACCGGAAAATACATAACAAACAATTAATATAATGTGGTGTTTTTCTACTCTTAATTAAATATTATTTTAAACACTATGATACCAAAGCTTTAGAAACCATTTGACGTATGCAGGACATTGAGACGATGCAGATATGTACTTTTTGATACGATGTATATACCTATTTCTTTGCCCAGATTCAAGACAGTTTAAACCCAAACGTCCAAATTCCGTGCAGGGGATTGAACTTTTCACGCGTGATATCGTTTTAGTAATTACTTTCGAATGCTATGCCACATATAAATTACTTCTTCCAGCTCTTTAATAGAAACTACTTCTTCATTACAGATTCGATATCGTGAGAAAACTAGGTCAAGGAACGTACGGTAAGGTGCAGCTAGGCATCAACAAGAAGACCGGACAAGAAGTGGCTATTAAGACCATTAAGAAATGCAAAATCGAATCGGAAGCTGATCTCATACGCATTCGGCGCGAGGTTCAGATTATGTCCTCGGTCCGACATCCAAACATTGTACATATTTACGAAGGTAACACATTATGAATCACTTCTACACTATTTATGGCTGTTTTACCGCATGTTGAGGACATAACCGTTACATAAATTATTAACATATTACTTACAGAATTTTCACTGTATATTGAAATTTTAATAGATATCGTCTTGAAACTACTAAATAAAATGTCATTAAAAACATAATCCCCGAAGGTGTAACACCGTTATTTTAGTTACATGAGGCAACTCTTTTGTTTCACTAACTTCAGAATCTACCAAATAAGGTTTTATTTAGTGTATGATTATAATATATATTTAGTGACATCTTTATTTATGATAAGTGCCCATTAAACATGTTTTAAATAAATGATTCGTTTAATGTGGTCCATTCATCTTATTCAAAACTTTCTGACTGCTATAATCTGCGCCTAAAATAAGTAAATTTTGAGCGTTAAGACAATACAACTTAACTAACTAAAAATATGATTAACTTTTCTAATTGACCAGACTGAGTCCAAAAAAATAAAGAATTTGTTGAATTGAATTTAGGGTATGCGAAAATGAAAATAACTGAATATGAAATATAACAACCAGTCTTCGAGGTTACTATTACTTAATATAGTGAATAACTGCAATAAATTATTGGAAGTATTGAAACAGCCTCTTACAAATTTAGTGCCACATGCCACTTTATTTGTATACAACGTCAACTAGACGAATGTAAACTGAACATCGATCGGTGCCAAATAATCTCTAATGGCCTATAACCTCATATTGTTGTCTCAATCGATTATGACCGAGACTATCCACGTGTAAAACCGTTCAGACTGTATTCCACGTGAAACACACAGAACACGTTTTACATGTAGCGTGGTTTTCATGCCAGGAGTGAGATTGTTGAACTCTAACCAGGGTTTAGATAGAAATTGTATTATAAATACTTTTTCCTTTCAGTATTTGAAAACAGTGAAAAAATGATACTGGTAATGGAGTATTGCTCAGGTGGAGAATTATATGATTATCTAAGTCAAAAAAAAGTATTGCAAGAAGACGAAGCAAAAAGGTCAGTTTTAATCTACGAGTATACTAATAATAAAGCTGAAGAGTTTGTTTGTTTGTTTGAACGCGCTAATCTCAGGACCCGCTGGTCTGATTTGAAAAAAACTTTCAGTGTTGAATAGTATATTTATCGAGGAAGGATGTAGGCTATATACCATCACGCTACTACTAATAGGAACGGAGCACCAATGAAGAATGTTTCAAAAACGGGGGAAAATTTTCACTCTACGGGCAATATAAGACGCAAACGAGGTTGCGTGGATCAGCTAGTTTAATTTATAAAACTAAATCTTAAAGAGGCCTAGTCGTGTTAAGAATGTCACAAGCATGTATTATGACATCACTTAGTGCACTATTTCTTTCAGGTTATTTCGGCAAATCGCTACCGCTGTGTATTATTGCCATATACATAAAATCTGCCATAGAGATTTAAAATTGGAAAATGTACTATTAGATGATACTGGTAGTGCTAAGGTGAGTAACTACATCATTAATTTTATTAAGATTTATCCATAAATAATAAATTGGTACTATTGTGATTTTTTCAACATATAAAGTTAAAACATACGAAGTAAATATTAAATACTGTATATATGTAATAAGTAAATATTGACGATCTTATCTCAAAAGTGCACTTTTCTCTAAATATAAAAAAAAAGATAAGTAGGTATGCACAAAGCCTTGAAGAAATATTCTTATTCAATTTACAGATTGCTGACTTCGGTCTATCAAATGTCTTCAAAGAGACATCTCTCCTGTCCACATTTTGTGGGTCTCCACTGTACGCCTCTCCAGAAATCGTCAAAGGAACACCTTACATTGGTCCCGAGGTAAATCCGAGATTTCATTGAAATTTGGTGTGGAGATAGTTTGACTCTTGAGAAAGTACATAGGCTCTTTACCGCGTTAATCGACACACGCGAGTGGAGCCACGGGCAAAAGGTGGTATGTCATGTAAACAATATTGAAACATCTTAAACTCCAATAAAAGTTTTGGTTACTTTATAAAATTTAAACAGATTATGTGAACAGTTTTGTGGTTCAATTTTGTATTCGTTTTATACTAAACCACCTGCAGAAAAAATCGTATATTTAAAAGGTCTTGTAATCGCTTAATCACTCGTATCACGATTTGAGTGATGTAATTTTTTTATTACTTTATAGACCTTGGTTATTAAAAGCCTTTTAGCAACTTACTCATATAAAAAAAATAGTGTGATCGAAATGCACTCCTCTTTTAAATAAACTTTAAATGTCCCAAATTTCATACTCATATGTTCGCATAATGTTCATAAAAGAGATACAAAGTTTTTGTGATAGTTACGGTATAACAAAAAAGTAAATGTTTATACTTAAACATTTACTTTTTTGTTCAATTCAATTCAATTTAAAAAACACACAATTAAAAATATTATTAATATTATTTAATCTTAAAATGTAAAAGTACATGTGAAGAGTAATTAAAAATGTACATATATACATATATTTAAAACATAAATATGTGCTTACTCATGAGGAACCATGCTTACGGCAAAACAGAATTTGTAGTATAAAAAGTCTGTATAATGCTAATTGTGCTCTACAAATTCAATTAACAATGATTTTGCTTAAGAAATTAACATCACCGAGACATTAAATTATAAAATGTAAAATATAACGTTTCAAAGGTGATTTTTGCTCAACCTGATGTCGGTCAATACTAGAACTGAACTACGAAATAAAACGGTAGATTTTATAGACAAACACGGTTTGTAAACTAAAGAGTTTTTACAACTGAGGCTTCATATGTATCATAGAATTTAAATCTTTTTTAATCCTGGCGGACTTGATCATCTATTTATTATAGCCATTAAAATGGTAACAGTGTTTAACACTTTCTCACGTTCAACTCCAATATATATCTAACTAGCGACCCGCCCCGGCTTCGCACGGGTGCAATGCTGATACTAAATTAAATACACTACAGAAAAACTATGAACGTTGTATATAAAAACATAGCGGCCCGCTCCGACTTTGCACGGGCATAAAATAGAAACCTCTAAAATTAGCAATGTTGCCTTAGTATATGATGCATGTATTATACATATAAACCTTCCTCTTGAATCACTCTATCTATTGGAAAAAACCGCATCAAAATCCGTTGCGTAGTTTTAAAGATTTAAGCGCACATAGGGATATAGGGACAGAAAAGGCGACTTTGTTTTATACTATGTAGTGATAATAATCTTTATTGTTACAAATAACCTTTTACAATTTATTTAGAGCTAAAGATTACAAGGTTTAAGGTAAAGGTCACACAATTAGACTATCCCTGACTCCCAAACTAGGTATTCCCGTGACTTGGGAATTAGTATTACAATGTACTATTTATTTGTAGGTTGATTGCTGGTCACTTGGTGTGTTGTTATATACTCTAGTCTACGGGGCCATGCCCTTTGACGGCTCCAACTTCAAACGTCTAGTCCGACAGATTAGTAATGGCGATTACTACGAACCTAGGAACCCATCAAGTGAGTGAAGTTTGCCTTTATCGATTAGCTTACAATTTGCCATAACCTTTATTAAGTTGTCTATTAATTTTAGATGACTAAGTATTTTTTTTTTTGAAAAGTGGGCAAATGAGCAGACGTACCACCTGAATACCAGCAACACCAGAGGCGTCACAAGTGCGTTGCCGACCTTTGAGGGATGGGAAAGGGGATGGAAGGAGGGGTTGGGCCTCCGGTATCCTCACTCACTCGGTGAAACACAGGGCAAGCGCTATTTCACACCGGTTTTCTATGAGGCCGTGGTATCACTCCGGTCGAGCCGGCCCATTCTTGCCAAAGCGTAGCTCTCCCACTAAAATTAGACATAAACATAGCTATGTCATTATCCTACTACTATTATAAAGGCGAAAGTTTGTAAGTATGGATGTATGTATGTATGGATGTTTGTTACTCTTTCACGTAAAAACTACTGAATGGATTTGAATGAAACTTTAACACAATATAGCTTATACATCAGAATAACACATAGGCTACTATTTATAAAGATATAGCTTCGCCTCGCGGCGTTGCCCGCAGTTATCATCGTACCGCGGGTAGCACCGCGGGGTTCAGCTAGTAATTCATAATAGTAGAAGCATTTCTTATAACGTGACGTTCTAAGTGTTGTTGCTCCTTGTATTGTTAGTTTTTTCACACCAAATTACAATATTATTATTATACATTCGTTTTCATTGTAATTCCGCTTAAAAACGGTGATTATCACTTTATTTTTCATCAAAACAAGTGAATTGAATTAGATAAAATGTATACTTGCAAAAGATTTTGATTACGACGTTCTTATTAGCAAAGATTGACTTAAATTAGATATGTCACACTAATTATAGTCGTTATTTGATAATATAAGTTAATAGAAGTAAATTTTAGAGAAACTTTAGTTTAGTTGAACAGCACTAGAATTAGTACCAATATCCTAGAGCTACATATACGATTTAATTTTTTATGTAACCTTAAAAAAAAACATATATGTAACATGCAACGTATTAATTGCAGGTGCCTCCCCTCTCATACGTGACATGCTCACAGTGGACCCACTTAAGCGTGCAGACATTGCTTACATCTGCGATCATCCGTGAGTAAAGATTATTCTCTACACTTATTAATTAACTTAAGTGCAATGATTTCTCTTCTATGTGTAATAAAATTACATGTTTATGATAAGACATTATGGAAATGCACTTTCGCCTTAAATATAACTCATGTTTTATTCATACAGAATAGAAAGAACATTTTCTGTCTTAAAGAAAGGGCTTTCGTTTTTAAATTGAATTAATTAAAAAAATATATCATTATACGTAGTTTATACCTTACATGCTTTTTGACTTTACTCTTTATCACATGGTTTATGTGTGATGATGGATTTTAAGATAGGAGTGTCGCCATCACCCTGGCTCCCGTAGATGCTGTAAAAGCTGATTAAGACAGTGACGTATGCAGGATAACAGCACGGCAAAGATATGAAAACCTATCACAAACCAGGCCAGAGTGATATGGTAGACCGAGACCTTCTTTCTACGGCTCTCCTAGACCTCTGCATACATATGTCCAGCAGCTGACTATTCAAAGATGATGATGATGTTTATTTTGTTATCATCGAACGTGAAGCACACGAGGTCCGCAATTAGTACGAGTAAGTAACATAGTGCGGTTGTGTCAGGTGGGTGAACACGGGATGGGAGACGTCGTGCCTGGAGGAGGCGGAAGCGCTGGCGGCACAGACGCCGGTGCGGCTCGACTTGCTGCTGTCTCTCGCGCCCGCCGCTCCCTCAAACTCCAACTCCGTCATGGTTCCGAATGAGGTACCTACATACTATTGTACTACTAATGCCCGGTTCCTATATTTAACGAATCGTCATCCTTTCAAAATATTCTACAACCGACTACTAGTCGTAAATACAGTTCCTCAATTTATTTTTTACAGGAACAATTTTAGCTTACGCCTCGTATAATATACCTACTACTATTCGTACCTAGAACGGATCGTTTTACAAATATAGGAACTGGGCATACATGAAAGCCTCAACAAAAGAACGCACTCCACTTCCATACGTTTCCTGCCGTTCATCATACCGCAGGACGCCCTAAACTACGATTGACTAATCGACTTACATTCTTATATTCTGTTGTGTTATGTATTTTTTATTTTGAACAGAGAACTCCCGCATTAGGAATACATATATAGGTACTATGTCACAGAGGACTTTACAAACGTAGAATAACAGTTTGCGGCACACAATCGCCATCTGTTCAAAGTCTATAAGTAAATTATGAATCTGACAATAATTTCATAGCATCTTTTAACAATATTGATTGTTTTTTCCTTAGGCTGAACTGGGACCTGAAGAAAGTGGTACAGACCTTACGAGCTCCGCGTCCATGGCCATTGAACCAAGTAACTCTGCAGAGAAGAGAATATTGGAGCTTGTGGCCGGTGAGCATCATATATAAATTAAAAAAAATGTTTAGGTTTTATGTATGAACGAAGACCAAAACATGATTAAAAGTTATATTACTGAAGACGAAATGAAGACGACACTGACACTTAGCAATTTTATTTAAACTACCCCTGTGAAATGCTATCTGGCATAAGAAGTTATACATTTATTATAAAATTTAAGTTTTTTTGTCTCTGAAATTAGCCAATGAAATGATTGTTTAATTGAACAGAGGGTGGTGAGGACGCCATCAAGCCGTCCCCAACGCGCACGATAGTGTCGGCCAGCGACAACAAGCGCAAGCTCGAGATTGCCATGTCGCCCAGCGGCGTGCAACGGAAGAAGGAAAGGGTCGCCAGGTGATACACATATTCTCTTGTTCAAATTATAACTTATTTATGGACCCAAACCAAAGGTCTATACTAGGGTTACCCCGACAGACCTCCAGGCCCAATCCCAAACATATAGAATTTTTACACAGAACAGTAAATAATGCCAGTAAAATACAATGACTTTCGATTGAGTGGTCTTCTGTTGTCTATTTTCATCTGCTTCCTATCATCAGAAGAATTTATGTACTTACGTTCCAACATTTTGTCACAGTTGCGCCAGCATTGCGGGTCAAACTCCAGCATTACCTGAAGAGAGTGCACCAGAACCACCAGCTGAAGAGCCTCCACTGACACCAGAAACGGTACTTACCATAAAAAAGTTGTTTCAAAACAAATATTCGACAATGTCGTGCCAGCTGATCCTTAACGACTTAGATGACTGTCAAGTTCATCAGTATTTTCGTATTAAAACCTCAAACAATAGACGCAGTATATTTTTTATAATAAATACTATAGCGTGACATGACATCTGCTGTTGTCGATTTTTTTTATGCTTGAAGATACAAAAACACTAAAACAGTATTGAAGCATTGTTCATGGCGAACAATTCAGCCTGTTCTTTAAGATATTACTTTCAATATTCTGTTGGAATATCAAAGTAATTAAAATGTATATATTTTTCAGACCACACAACCAATGCTTAAGTCGTCAGCCACAATTACCATCCAGCCGGCCCCTGTCGAACTTACAAAAGATTTAACAAAGGAAATTGTCAAAGAGCCGGTGTCAGTGGCACCTCCCAAGGAAGAAGTTACCGAGAAACCATCCAAACCGCGTGTCGCTGTTAAAAAGAAGGCGTCTCCAACTAAGGTACTGGAAGAGAAACCGCTTGTGGACAAATCTGAGGAACCTAAAGTAAGTTTTCTTTAAATTATAGAACATACTATAATCATACATTAACTGCTAAACAACCAATATAAAATAATATACTATATTATAAATATTTGCAAATCATGCAAACATTTGGTCCGGGAATCGAACCCGAGACATATCATTTTCATAAGCTACCACTGCACACAAGTAGGGACTAATCACGCCCACACGCCTACCACTGTAACTCCTATACTCCAGGATCAATAGCAGTGACCCACGATCACACCGAGTTATGACACTCGGTTTCGTACGCCCAAAAAATTGAATTCCATGTTTTGTAGTGTGGAATAGTGCATGACTGCACGTTTTTGCATCTCGAGATCGACCGGAAGATCGCCAACAATGGTAAAGCTTCAGTGCTAACCGTCCTATATTTCTTGCACAAGAAAAACAATGCAAGTGTTTGACCTTATAACAGTTTGCGACGGATAGCACCTACAGTCGCTCTATCGGCCCATATAAGGAGCACCACAGCAAACAGAACCCAAATAAGTAGCTCCATATGATCTTTAGTATATTTAAATGACAGACCCCATGTCGCAGTTGATATCCTCGTCAGTGCAAAGGAACTCTTTTTAGATTTTCCATTAACTGTTCTAATAATAATATGTTAGATCAATGAAAATTTTCTTTCTAAGACCAACTATATAGTAACATTTTCAAATTTAATACACTGTGGTGATTTGAGATTACCTTTCAGAAGTAGCTGAAAGGTTTTGTTTGTAGCAAAAGTTAAACGATTACGTGTACCCCACGCTTACGCGCTTAGGGTGCACGGAAGTAGTCAAACATATAAATACTAGCTTTAGCGCGCGGCTCCGCCCGCGTGTTTGTCGGTTATCGCAGTAAAGTATCTCCATGTCAAACTTCATTGAAATCGGTGCAGCGTTTGATCAATTTGATCGTGAAAGCAAGACAGACAGACATACTTTCGCATTTAGAATATAAGTGTAGATTTTATCTAGACCCATGCTATAAATCTTCTATAAAAGTTTCTTAAATAGCTAGCTTATTGCCAACATTAAAACAACCTGTGTCATAGTAACCTTAATATCATCCAAACGAGTGTTATAATGTTGTACTAAATTTCATAATGCAACTCCTTTTTCAAAAAAAGAACATTGTTAGCCTTTCACTGCCACAGCGACGTATTTAACAAAAGAACTGTTATTCGAATTCACGTCTTATCCCGCCATTTTTGTTTTATATACCTAGAGCTCTTACGACACTGTACACCGCCCTATGGTTTCAGAACTTTTTATAGAGGATTCATATCATGAGTGTAGATAAAGTCTTGTATGCAACTGTTCATAATTAGGTAAAACACTCAATACTATTATCACATATAAATCCACATACGTGTTACCCCTTATTATACAACAGTTGCATAAATAACTATTTAAAACTTGCGCAGCCGCAAGAAGAAGCAAAGACAAACGCGGTTTCGTCCGTAGCAGAGAAACTGACGTCACTGTCCGTGGCCGCGACCCCCGTTGCCCAGCCGCCTGCTCCCAAACCTAAGAAATTCTCTATTCCAGGTAATTATGTCGAAACAATTCTATCATCAATAAAATTCTCATTACCACTCTAAAATTAAGTGAATTTACTTTGTTAACATAGTGATTTTGTAACAATATAAATGTATTTATTTACATTTTCTAGGAGGCAATGTGGGTAACTTCAAAGACCAATTTGAGAGAAGAGCATCACTGACGTCTACTCCTGAAATTAAGCGCAACGTATCTAAACCAGGTAAATAATAATAATAAACTTTATTTCTCTCACAAGGAAGGTACAATTTATAAATTCCTTTTGAATAGTAGAAGCTTATAAATGTGTTTAATTTACAGTCGTATCTAAGATCGCCAAACCCAAAGCACAAAGTGAAGACCGGGAATTATCTCTCAAGACACCAGATAATGGCACTGTCAGATTGCAACAGATTGGCATTGAGCCTTCACAGGTAAAAAAACATTGAATGAAATAATTATTTCTAATTCATCTATCTACATTTATGTCGCTTTCTAAGACTTACTTAAAATAATCTGCTACATACTTTATGTGCTTATTTACTGTCTTCGTTTTAAGGATACGTTGGAAGTTCATAAAGAACTTATTAATTACTGGCAATGCATATTTTAAATACTTAATTATAAATTAAATTAATTTGAACCACGATATAGTAGATAAAGCAACACTTGGTTTTACAGCAGCCTCCCGCTGAACCGGAGCAGAGCATCCGCGGCGGCGTGAAGAAGACCGAGAGCGAGCCCTCGCACAGCTCCACCTCCGTCGACCCCTCCGTGCTGCTGCAGGACGCCAGGAGGTGAGCCACGCTCTCGTCTTACGCATATCCTGTTCCTACTCATAACATTGCCATATTTGTCTAACTTCCTCGGTGGTAGTGAATGCGACTGCTGTGCTTGAAGTAACGGATTCTATTACCGAGCCGGACCCAATGTTTGACTGCCTCGGTGGCCCAGTGGTAGTAAATGCGACTGCTGTGCTTGAGGTCTCGGGTTCAAATCCTGGGTCGGACCAAGTGTTTCTGTAATCTACAAATATTTGTTTCGGAGTTTGGGTGTTTTCTATGTATAATATGTATGTATTTACAAAAAAAAAGTATATATGTATTCATATCAGTTGTCTAGTACCCATAACACAAGCTCTGCTTAGCTTGGGACTAGATGGCGTTGTGTGTTAGATGTCCGAAATATTTATTATTTATTTACTATTATTATTATTAATGTTTGTATGATCTGCAAAAATTTTTTTCGTGGTTTGAGTATTTTCTATGTAACATCTGGCCCAATTTACCGATCATCTTTAACGGTTCAGTTATTCCGTTCAGCTCTGTAGTTAAAGATTTGGGCTTACTCATTGACTCGACCCTTGACTGGTAAGCTCAAGTTACTGTCAGCCAGCGAGTAACAAGAAGCCTACACACTTTATGTCGACTAAAGAACTTTCTGCCTCCTAAAACCAAAATTACTCTCATGCAGTCCTTAATAATCCCAATAATCGACTATGGTGATGTATGTTATTTCGACCTGAATGTAGACCTCCTGAATAAATTAGACCGACTTCTCAATAACTGCATTCGATACATCTTTAATCTTCGCAAGTATGACCATGTGTCTGCTTTACGTTCCCAATTGCAATGGTTGCCTGTTCGCCTACGCCGTAATCAGCGAGCACTTACCTCCCTATTTTCATTTCTCAACTCACCGTTTTTACCTTCGTATCTCGCCCCCACACTTCCGTTATCTGTCCTCTAACCACAATAGAAATCTTCGCTCAGAATATAATCTGCTTCTCTTATGCCCCTCCCACAACTCCGACTTCGTGAACTCTTCGTTCTTCGTTCAGGCAGTATTACTTTGGAATGCGGTCCCGCACGAAATCAGGATGTCCACAAAACATTGTACTTTCAAAAAGAAGGTACGCGATCTTTTGGCGAGCGATTCTTAACGAAATGGCAGAACAATCAAATCGGTGATTGGTACATTGGATCAGGTCGTCATAGTGTACGAATATTGTACCTATAAATATGTGTGTGTGTGTATGTGTATATATATGAATCTTTACGTAAATATAATATCTGTATTTATGTCGTATTTATTGTATATGTGTATATAATAGGTCTTTACCTATGAAATTGCGTTTCTTCAGTACTGGTCATTTCAAATAAAAAAAAGTTTATAATGGCTCTGTATTCTAAATTCAAATTAATTTTGTTTTAAAACCATGACATTCTATTTACAAACTCAGTCTTTTGTTTTTTGATTAGCGTTGTATTTTCATTACATTTGAACATTTTTCGTCATAATGGATACTTTAAAAATTCGTGTAATTATGGAATATGAGTTCCGTCGTGGCACCAACGCGACACAAACGGCACGTAACATCAAAAACGTTTACGGAGAGAACTGTACAAACGAACGCACAACCCTTTATTGGTTTTCCCGGTTCCGTTCTGGAAATTTTGACTTGAAAAATGAAGCTCGTGGTCGTCCGGAGACTTTGGTTAACAATAATGAATTAAAGGCGATTGTGGAAGCTGACGAAACTCAATCTACAGCTGAGCTAGCAGCAGCTTTTAATGTAAGCATCAAAACAATATTGATCCATTTGCGACAAATTGGCAAGGTAAAAAAGCTTGATAGATGGGTGCCCCACGACCTTAACGATCGCCAGCGCAACGTACGCGTCGAGACCTGCCTTTCGCTGCTCAACAGGCAAAGAAATGAAGGAATTTTGAACATCTATTTAGACTCCTTATTACAAAAAATACATACGTATTCATATTATTTGTTGACCCATAGCTTGCTACCCCGCCTAGAAAATGTAGAAACACGTTATACTGAGGAATTTCTCCATCGTCAAACTATATCCACCATCGACTTAACAAAACGATATATAACGCTAACTATATGGCATACATAACATTAGTTCACGCTTCGTGTTACCCACGCGTGACGATGACGAATACGTTAAGTAGACTCTGATTAATGAATCCGTATGTGGATGCCAAATATTTATTGTAACATGACTAATTGTACGGTAATCTGTAGGAGTCTACAGAATTCTATGGCGAAACTTGTCGAGGAGAAAGTGGCTGGCGAGGAGAGTCGCCGGCGAGCTGCGAGGGACATCATCTCGTCTGCTATACGTACAGGTAAACACTATAACTTTTAATGTGTCACACTTCGTTTGTTGGCTATCTATTTTCGGATGAAAACGTAATTTTGCAAAATTATTTATCGCTCACGAAATTATAAATACATTTGCGTCAAGTTATGACCAGCAAAGGTGCAGATTTTAGGTTTTTGGAATCGGAACATTATTGTAGGAACTGTATACTTATAGTTTTTATTGATACAGTAAATCGGGTGCGTGACGTCATTGTTTTCGACAGAAAGAAGTGAATAAACATTGTTTGCATAAATTGTGTGCCCAAGTGTATCAATATTTATTTAATTTAAACACTGAATCATTCTAGTTGTGTTAGGTTTATAGTTTTAAAATTGTAATCAATATATACTGTCAATAGTTAGTATAACGTGGGTACACAACCAGCATTACTAGTAATACATTACGGCGGCAGGCAGAAGCTTGATTTAGTAATTGGTTCGTGTGCATGTTAGTTCGGTACACAGTATACCTTTTATTAGTGTTAGTTCTGTTGAGTTGATATTGAAATTAGTTTAAGGTATGTATTTTTATCGCAGTAGATTTCTTTCATACATTCGAACACATCATACATAATTTTGTATACAATTGTATGCAAAATAACTAAAGTCGCATCCTGGACTCATCAATTGTAAGAGACTAGTAGCGAAATAAGTGCTGCAGTTAGTTCTTGGCCGTAGCCTGTCTATTTCGAATTCTTTACATCAATCATACAATTCTACGTAAGTTTTACGTACGTAAACTTTTTACTAATTGTAGTATTTAAGTAAATATAGAACCTAAGTTTGATAATGAGATGTGTATACGTACAGGCAAGCCGCCCATGCCGTACAGCCGCTCGTCGTCGGCGGGCGTGACGTCACTGTCGTCGCCGCCCGGCACCCCCGCCACCCCCGGCACCCCCGCCACCCCCGGCGGCTCCCTGCCGCGCGTGTTCCGCACCGAGGCGCAGCACCGCGTCGAGGACCATCGCAACAGGTCACTACTCACTACCTTCGATAGTTGCCACACCACCATTGTCCACTACTGTTTCATCAACAACCCATAATGTTCCACTGCTGGCTCTCAGGAGATGGCTAAGGCCATACGTCCCCACGCTGGCCGAATGCGGGTTGAGGAATGGCATGGCAAGTTAGCGTTGTGGTTACGTAATCTTGCCCGTGGATGTTTTTAAGCCGCCCAAAGGGTTCCAACTAAGCGACACGACTAAGTTTAACGTGACCTCCGAATTACGGAGACGCTCATAGTATAATGCCACCAGCGGTCACCCTTCTAGGTACTGACCGCGCCGTCGTTGCTTACCCTTGGTGATCGATTCTAATCACCGAGTGCAACTCGTGCCTTTACTGTTTTACCACGAAAATACAATGGCGATGTGTTTAGAGAAGCTGTGCTTCTCGTACCCCAATGTCAAAACTGGTTTCCAAAATTTTTGTCGAGTTGAAAATGCTACACATTGTGGAAGGCCAATAAAATATAAAAAAACTATTAATTGATGCGACTCAGCTAATAACAAGTTAAATGTTTATTCAGTATATGATAACGTGATTTTTTTTCACAAAAATAAAGTAACTTTCAAACAACCAAATAAAATAGTAAAATTGTTATTGTATTAATAACAAAAGTATTGTTTTACATTTTGCAGAGGAGTGTCTGTAGAACGCATTATCCCTATACACGTAGCGGACGAGTCTCCCACATCCCCACCACCGCCCTTGCCTCAGCAACCACCACCGAAGCCAGCGCCCAGAGTGTCTACCACCCCTGTCAGGTAATTTAAACTAAACATATGTCGATAGTTTCAAAAGTTTATTGTCCAAGAGATACTTTCAGTTATATCAAATTATTACAGTTTTAACAAGGCATGTGTACAATACATACTTATACCTAGACGAAATGGAAAAAGTAAATACGTTTTTGAGAATAAAGTAATAAATTATGGCATCTGAAGCCATATAAAATAGGAGATAGATAAGTTATAATCAAAATTACAAAATAGTATATTAATATATATATATATATATACTATATACTATATATACTATATATATATACTTATACTATATATACTTTACCCACATATATATATATATATATATATATATATATATGTGGGTAAAGGGTGATTGTCAGGGCCGTTGCCTTCTCTAGAAGACATATTGTGTGGGCTGTGTGGTGTTACTCGAGCAGAAAACGAAGTAGTTTAATTAAACAACGTTTATTAACACGTAGGTATCTTAAAGTATGAACAACGAGCCGTAAGGTAGTTCCTAGACTTGTTGTCCGCGCGGTGGTAGATCGGTAAGTGAGTTCCGTCCGACCCGCACGAACACTTATCTAGACTCTGCCGAAGCGATGACGTTTCACCGCTTGCGTCTCGTTGTCAAATCAGCTCCCGTATAATTGAATATTCCGACATATATATATATATATATATATATACTAGCGGACCTACGCAACCTCGTTTGAGTCTTCTATTGCCCGTAGCTTAGCAATTTTCTCCCGTTTTTGAAACATTCTTCATTGGTGCTCCGCTCCTATTAGTATTAGCGTGATGATATATAGTCTATAGCCTGCCTCGATAAATGGACTATCCAACACTGAAATATTTTTTTAAATTGGATCGGCGGTTCCTGAGATTAGCGCGTTCAAACAAACAAACAAACTCTTCAGGTTTGTTATATTAGTATAGATAATGTGAGCAGTGTGTAATGTATCGCGTGTGTCGGCAGGCGCATGACGTCGGTGGAATCGGGCACTTCGGAGGCGTGCAGCAGCCCGGGCGAGCCCATCAAGAAGTCTGCGCGCGAGTTCATCATCCCCATCGCCGTGGAGGGCAAGGGCTACGTGACGCCGCGCCAGCGCTCGCTGGAGCCCGAGCACCCGCCCGCGCACCCGCCCGCGCACCCGCCCGCCGCGCCCCGCCTCCGCGCGCGCCCGCGCCGCCTGGGGTAACCTACTTCATTCACTAATCGCACATCGCACTCACATGGACACATTACTCTAATTACTTACTTTTTATAATCTGTCAAAACGATAACTTTCTATAAAAAATGTACTAAATACAAACTTGTGACGTCACTGTTGTATACTACTCGATCGAGCAATACTGTAATAGAAATGCAAAGCTGTAATAGATATATTTACCGAGATGCTATGTAATATTCGTTTTAAGGAAGGAGACTTTACTTATTTACGATATAAACAACTACAATATTGTTGCCCGTAATAATAAAAGGTAAAAATGCGATTGCGATCTCTCTACGGAGTTTCTTGTTTCGTTGTGCGCAGGGTTGTATCTAAACTTTATTTGTCTTGAGTGTGCACCTTTTCCATGTGGTGACGGATTACGTATGCGAAGTGCCACTACTCCTATTCCCTATGTGTCGTACGAGGTGACCAAGGTAGCAAACCATGCATAACAATAGCACTGTAAAGACTTATTAGAATTATAATTAATATAAAATAAAAAAAATGTAATTTCAAATGTAGCAACATATTGTTCTTAATATAGGCTATTTAAGTAGCCTAACTAGAACATCTAAGTCAATTATGTAAAGGTTATGTTTTTATAAAATAAATTATTATTGTTATTAAAGAGAAGGATATTTTGAGTCAAACCCGTCTGATCGGCGTGGTATAGTAAGCTAAAAGCTAATTGCTAAGGAGATACGTATGTCTAACAGTGAACCGTTAACAAGTATTGATGTGACGTTGTAAACGTGAAGACATTTCCGCAGGAGTCTAGTGAGCGGCGGCGAGTCGGAGGAGGAGGAGGACGCGCACATGCACCGCCTGCGGCCCAGCCGGGCGGCGCGCGCCGAGTCCGTCAGCTCCGGGGAGGACGACGAGGAGGACGAGGGCTTCCACCTGCTCACTGCAGAGAACTTGTTCTCCACGCTCTTACACAGGGTGCGTATGCGCTCAACTGCTGCGATCACTCTTGTTCATTTACTCACTTTTTTAAATTGATGACTTGACTACACAAAGAAATGACGCGTAGATATTACTTCAGAAGCTTGAATGCCAAATGTAAACGTGCAGGTACGCGCTCTGACCCAGCGCCTCAACGGCGAGGAGGGTCCTGGCTTCGGACAACACTCACTGTTCAACAATCTGCAGTCGCCGTTCTTTAACAGGTACTTTGTGATATGTCCTCGTAAGCTTAACTCTTAAACTGAACGATAGTCTTACAATATATTTTAATTAATATAGCTTTAGAATTCCTGATACCATTGGATTACTGCAGTAGATGAATTAATTATTCATAAATTGAAAGTAACATAGAAAAATCATACATTCTCATAAATAATATTTTAATGTGCCTATAATATAAATTTAATATTGTAAAGTAAAAATTAGAAGGAGTTTATTTAATTATTTAAATACTATTGTAGTTAACACTAGCTCCTTTAAATGTAAACATTTTATAATTAAATTGTGAACGTCCAACTAATGTTAATTTTATGCATGCAGCCCCCACTTACCAAGGCGAAATCTATTGTGAGTATTCCATATTTACTTAATTATCACACCAACACATACACTAAACACTCATTCACTAATACATAAACCTAGTATCACTAACAAATTGCCTTCTCAACCATTGTTAACCGACTTCAAAAAAGAAGGTGTCAATTTAAAAAAAAAATGACGACACTACTACAACTGTGCTGTTTTCTAAGCAAATCCTTGCGTACAGACTGTCACAGCTTAGGGAGCGTTCAAGTATTACGTAACGCAATTTGGGGGGGAGGGGGGTCTCGTAAAACGTTACGATGCGTTACAGGGGGGAGGGGGGGTTCAAAAATCTTCAAAAGTTGCATTACGTAATACTTGAACGCTCCCTTAGAGTCACAGATCTCGGTGGTATCACCGGTGTCATTTTACACGAGATATACACCTTTGAATTTGTAGTGCCCTACGGTCCAAGTAATCCAGAAAACATTCTATATTTTATTACATGCAGCACTCATAGGTATGTGGAAAGTAAACGAAGTGTATCAGAAACGTAAGTTATAAGAAAATTGATGTGTAGATGTTGGATCATTTCTAAATAACAAATATAATATAAGAACGTAAAAGATAGGTGTACTTCCTTAAACATTTCTGATTTAGGTAATATTATTACATAAAACTTGAAATTTTGATTGTAATTCGTTATTTAAGTAAAAAGGAGTTAAGGCAGAAAATACTTCCCGTAATTGACTCGTTGCTTTATTGGAAACCATTTGTACCCTATACAAGAACCAACCACCAACGAACACTGTTGTACTTTTGTAAATGTGAAAATGTTTCATTCGATTGAGAATATTCAATTTAAAAGTTTACACTTAAATATTTAAATTTGCATGAATAAGATACTTTTAGTTTATTTGTGTAATAAAAAAAGTAATAAAGTTGTTTGGGCTTCTGAAATGAAGATGAAAATTTATGGGTAGATGAAGGCAGGTTTACTGACGCGTGATTGTAATTAGTGGTATTATAGAATGCATGCTTATGAACATATAGATAAAAACCGTTTAAGAGAAAATTGTTCAGTAATAATTATCTAGTTGACACGAGTAAATCGTCTAGGAGAAGCATTTCTAATTTGGTTCGTTTGCGCTACAGACGCGAAGGTTGGGGCTCCCGCGACCTGCACGCCGACATCGACTCGATGTTCAAGTCCCGCCAGCACATGCCGCGAGGTGAGTCCGCGCTTTGCACCCGCTTGCACCCGCCGCGAGGGAAAACGTTGCCAATGTTGTACTCGCACCGCGCCTAGCCGAGGCATGCTGCGACACACTCATCACCTCATCTACCTCATCCTACCTACTCGATGGTGTTCTTGAGCTTTTCAAATGTTGTGTAGCAATACAATACTCTTTATCGGTTTTATATTCTTTAGTTATTTATTCATTACTCGTTCAAACATTGTGCATAGTTTTTGACAAATATATATATATATTTTTTTTTTTTTTTTTTTTTAAATACAACTCCCACATTAGGAATAAACATCCTGTGTCGTGGGGGACTTTACAAACATACATGAAACGGACACAAAGAACATCCAGACTCGGGACAACAATTCGTGGATCACACAAATCGGCCAACCGTTGTCATTCTTGTTATGTAATGTACCGATTTTTAAATATAAAAAACAAAATTTATAAGAAATATAATTCAATAGCATTTCTTTTCAACTAAAACATCATAAAGTTAATCAAACCTGTCAAGCCATCGATGTATATAAATTCCGGACCGGAACTATCTTCGACGAGTGGATATTTAAACATCGCTTGTTATATCTTTCATTAATTTTCTGTTTTATAAAGTACGGTCAGAATAAGCTTTAAGTGACAACATTCTAATTTGATGACTCTAAATGTAAATAAACAGGCACATTAATTTGTAAATAAAAATTAAAAATATATAAATAAAATCCACGTGCAAATTCTTTCACATACATGATGATTTTTATAGTTCTAAGTAAAAATCGTCCAATCAAAGTGTTTCAATAATAAATAGAACCGTCGCCGTCGGTCACCGTCGCACTGCAACGCAAGTAGTTAGCGCCGCTCCGCACGGGCTACTCTCACCAGAACGCAAGCTTCCACTAAAAAAAATAAATTAACTCTAGAACCATACCATGAAAAAACAGAATATAGGTCACGAATAGAACTTTGTAACCATTGCCATCAATATTAGCGACGTTTTCCACCGTCGATATTGTTTTCATCTTACATCAGTGTCATGTATAATAGACTATGTAAAATAAGCTGTGATGTGAACATATAGTCTATTATATATATCTTGTGTTTCTCTTAGTATATTAACATTGTTTTTATTAATGGATTTTAACAAATTTTTTTTTGCATTGTAGTGTATATGTATTCAAATTGCATTCTTTGTGCAGGTGTTGACTTTCTCCTACCCGCTAACACTAGCAGGAAAATGTTGCGTTGCTCTAGAATATTATAAATTCATTTATTTATTGTAGTTGTATCGCATGAATCGAACAGAAAAGACATCTTTCATGTCGCCTCTCCTGTGGCAATACAGTACAATTTTATGTATATAAAGTAGCGTAATAACTTTTTATTTATTCATAATTTTGAATGTAAAATAAAATTTGAAACAGTACAATAATTACAGAGTGATGGTTAATTTGTTTGGAAAGTGAGTCATGGCATACAGTATATGTGTAGATAGTGGATGTGGTAGCACTCGATGTATGCGATCGCGTCGACGACACGAATGTCCGATGTACCGAATGTGTGCGTACACTAGTAATCATGTCACGAGTCATACGCTATCACACCGGAGCTGTCGCGCCACAACTTATCTGCAGCCACGGGCTAGGAGTTACCCACGTTAGCGCTAGAGGGTAGAGGGCTGAGGCGGGAGGGTGAGGCTCGGCACCGTGATGCAGTAGTGAGCTTGTGTTGGTGTGGTTGCAGTTGGGTTGCGCGTTACACTGCATGCTCCGACCAAATCTTCACTTCACAGCGGCACCAGCGCCAACCACAAATCCGCCACAAACTCCACACAAGAATAGGTACTAAACTATATTTATTTGTTCATTATGTGTTTTTGTGTTCCGCACCGTGCGCCGCGGCTGTTTTCCAGATAGAGATGCCTCTTACTGTGTCAAATATATCGCTAAAGCCATCATTTTAGTACGCATCGAACAGTTACTATTCCTCAAAAAGCAACATTTTAATGCATTCTTTTTGTGATTTGTTTTCGCATATCTAAAGCCTAACGTTTGATCTAATTCGAATTTTTCGTATTTAGTACTTGTAGATACGCATTAACTTTTAACCAACGCATAGATGTTTGCATCTTTCGTGAACTCACGACGGGCTCGTCGTAGCTCGATTTTTTATAAAATCTTAAGATCAATCATCAGAAGCTTGGCTCGTAATATTCCATCTATGTGAACGCGCGAGCGAGACACAAAATGAAAATCCGAATATCGGCACTGTACATAAATCATTCCAGCGAGCGTTCTGCATGATCGAAACGTGTGTTTTTCGATTAAATTTCAGGTAGTAGTAAGAAGTCCGGTAGACACCGGCAACAAAGCTCGGAATCGAAGGAGAGCGGCCTGGACCTGTCGGATCTAGACTTAAGTGCGATAGAGTTCTCGGAGCGGGAGATGCGCGCGCTGTCGGGGCTGACGCCGGCGCTGTCGCGGCGCCTGCAGCGCCAGCTCCTCGCGCACCTGCCGCCCGCCGCCGCGCGCTCGCTGCGCCGCACGCTCTCGCTGCACGCGCCCGCCGCGCCGCAGCCCCGCGCCGCGCGCTCGCTGTCCGCCGACCACCAGCCCGACCAGCCCGACCAGCCCGCCGACCGACCCGCCGACAACGCCGCTCCTCCGTCACCGGACAGATCACCGGAATCCGCTCCCGAGAAATCACCGGATGTCACAGACGTCGCGACACCTCACTACTCAACCCTGCCGCGGCTGCGCCGTCGCTCTGAAACACGGGAGGGAATTCTCTCTATGGACGCGGAGAGCGCGTCGCCCTCGACGGGGCGCGCTACCGAACGACCGCTGCTCAGCAAGTACTTGACTCCGGAGCGCGCGCTCTCGCTGGACGAGTCCTGCGGCTCGGACGCGGCCAGCGCTACCTCGGAGCCGAGCTGCGCGTCGCCTCTGAGACGACCCTCGCCTCGCCCGACGCTCTCCGCGGTTGCAGACCAACCCCGCCGCCGCGTCTCACGGTTTTTGCGCTCCGACTTTTTCGATTCGCCACCAGATGAAAATCTCTACGAGAGACATAGAAAAGAAAGAGAGATGGAGACTCAGAAAATATTACGCGAAATTCGAGAAAAAAAAAATAGACAGGAGGCAGGCGCACGAAACCCTCCGGAGATAGTGGAGGTTCCGACCGCGTACAGGGATGATAACGCGATTTCCAAAAAATCTATATCCCCTATAACACTCCTCGCCGCTAAAGACCGCAGTCGGTCCAATACACCATTTTTCCCGATACTCGATAACATTAAGGAAACTACCGTGGATACAGCGCTGTCGACGTTAGCCCCGAAACGTTACGCCAATATAGAAAATACTAGACAAAAATCTGAAGAGACTTCTGCCTCTAAAGAGTCTAGACTGGTCCGACCGAGGAGCTATCCGGTGAAAACCTTAGATTCCATAGATGAGCCGAGCGAAAGTGTGCTACCTGAAACTTCATTAGGCGTAGAATTAGAAAACAAAGAGAGGTCACTGCCAAAAGAATCAAAACTTTTAAGACCTAAAAGTTACCCAGCCAGCAGCCCATCACCAGAAAAAGTTTATATCAGCCGTACTATGAAAAAAGAGGATCCTAAAAGTTTATCGCCTACAGACAGAATTGATAATCCCGAGACTAATAATGACATAGAAGTAAGTTTTAGTATCACATTACCTAAGAAAACAAAGGTAGATGCGATAGCCACGTCTCAGCCATCCAAAACTAATAATGTATTAGAACACAGTAATGATCTGAAATCAGAATTGGATAGCAAAAGTAGTGAAAATAGTCTATTACTAAAAAAATATCAGATAGTAAAAAATAAAGAAAGTGATAAGTCTGAAACGACTAAAGTAACAACAGAAAATAACTCGACTGTACCGAATGGTGATTCCAATGATGAACCTCCAAAAGGATTATCTAACGGAGAGGCTAAAAATAAAACTATAATTCAACCAATGAAAAAAGATGAAGGAAACTCTAAAATTGGTGAAACGGAACTAAGCGACAAGAAAGGAACTGTAAAGAAAAAGATAATCCGGAAAGTTTCATCGAAGTCTAAAACAGACTTAGTAGGTAATGTAGATACTGGTGACACTAAGAATACGACAGAAAAGAAAAAACCTAGCAAGAAAATAAAAGAAAAAGTTTCCGATGACGATGGCGGAAAGCCAACAACCGTTACAAAAAAGAAATCTATGTTACAATCAATAGGGCAGAAATTAGAAAAATTCGCTTCTACTAAATCCAGTTCTCCAGAAAATAGCGCGGCAACCGGCACGAAAAAAAGTATTAAATTAAGTAGAATGCAAAGAGAACAATCTGTTCCAGTAAATGTAGAACCTACAACGGAGTCTAACCTCATTAAAAGAGCTGTAACGTTGACAGATGTTGCTGCTTTAGAAAATCAGACTGCCCAACAAAGCAAAACAACTGTTTCAAAAGTATTAGGTCTTTTTAAGAAATTTGAACCAAAAGATAGAACGAAATCAATAATCGAAAAATCAATGAGCGAAAGTATCGAAGATCCCAATGACACAAATACTAAGATCGATTCAACTACGGAAGCTGGTGCCGACAATCTTGATAAGGATAAACCCCGTAGACCCACATCATTACTTTTAAATGGAATTGGTCGTAAAAATAAGTATGGTAAAACTTCTAGTGATAGTATTACAACATTGACAGCAGATAATGATGAACAGTCTGTTTCTAAGAAGGAAAACGAATCCAAAAACATAAGAAATAGTTTGAAATTAGATTTCTCTAGATTGCCAAGAGTAAAAAAAATAGTTCCTACTAATCCTGTGATAGAACCTCAAATAATGGATGTTGCCTCCGTCGACAGTGAGACTGAAAAGATAAGTATTCCTGAAAAAAATACCGTAATTTTAGAAAGTAGCACCAATATCGTTAACGCTGATTCACAAAGTCGAAGTCGATCAAGAAGCAGGTCAACAATATCAAACTCCGAATTAAAGTGTGAACTCAGTGCTGATGCTAAAGTTGCAGATAAAAATCCTATGTGCCCCTCAGAGAACACATCTGCGCCTCTACGTACTCGTGATCCTACAACGCCAGAAAAAGAAGACATCGTCGATAGAATACGAAGGAAGAGTTTTTATTCCAGGTTCAACGAAAAGAAACAACGACGAAAAAGTAGTCTGGTGGGCCCAGGAGCGTCTGAGTACGACCCAGTCGCTCGGATACACTCTCAGCCTAATGATAGTAAGTACGACGTGTCACCTACGTCACCCTTGACTTATGACTTGTCACCGATGTCTCCAGGACTCTCCATATCGTCTGACCTGTCGCCGTCCACCGAACGCTATAGATCTCTTTTGGCCGATCTGCCTGTTAATACTAGAAGTAATTTAAGATTTGAAAATTATGGACTAAATGATAAAATTGATACTTATAGATCTCTAGATCGCAATGACTTTAGAAAATATCCGGGAAGCCGGAGTTACTTAGAATATGAACAACCCACGTACGGTACCAGCCGATATGCAAGAACTAAGTCTCTGCTTGAAAACTCTGATATAACTGAAGAAAACAATAGTCTAGGAAATTTAAGAGATCCGCACAAATATAATAGAACTTTATCAATGTATTCTCCTGGGAATTATGCTACATACAGGCCTAAACGAACAACCCGGAACTCTGCAATAATTTTGAAAGAAAGTGAAAAAGAACCCAGTCCCGAAAATATTTTGGATAAAATAAAGCAAAGAAAGATATCGATCAGCGTGACCAAGAAACCTGATCATGAAAAGGAACCACTGCCAAGGTGTGTATACATTTGTAATTACATGTCACGTCAATAATTGATAATAACTTTCCCAAAGTGAAAGATAATATTTTATTCTGTGCACGCTTCACGCTTTCAAATAAAATTTTATAGCACTAATGCTTTAAAAAGTTTTATATCCTATACATAAATAAAAATTATGTGAAATATGTAAAATACTAGAATGTCTCGAAATGTAGATAATAGATCTAATAAGCACATTGAATGAGTCTACAATATTGCCCACTGAGCACCCAAAAATCAAATTCATAATAGCTACCGACATCATGTTAACGTTCGAATTCATGCAGCTATGCAGTTAAATGTATTTAGATATCATGTTAGACACATCACAGTATAATACAGAGCGAAGACACGGTACAACCATGAATAACGATAAATCACACAATATACCTCTAATGTTTCAGATCCAATATCTCGTCTAAAGGCGAAGGCGACGGTGCAGAATGCTTTGAGAAAGTTGACTGAGAGGAATTATTGATTGCATAGGCTATCTTTTGATTTTGTGATTTATATAAGCATTTTTGTCTATTAACTTTGGAAGGAAACGTACGTGTTGTATTCGACGGACCTTGATGCTTTCTTTGTTTTACTTAATTTACAAAGTTATAAAAGTTTACTGACAAGTTTGTGCTGACCTGATTGAGGCTGTATCGATACTCTTGCCAAACATAGTTTATACTCACGAGTTTCTCTAGGAATCACGATGGAATGAATCTCATTACTGACAGAAATTTAAGACTGTCTTTAGTGGCAAATTTAGATAGAGCATAATTGCAATGAATCTCACTGAGAACCGAATCACACTTGATATGCAATAATAGGGCTATATTAGGTATTTTAATCTTGACAATTATTTACGAATAGTAAGTAGTGTGACGTAAATTCATTAAATTATGACAATGAAATTGATTTTATGGAGTTTGTTGACTTTCTCTTAAGAATGGTGAACAAATCATATTTTATACAGCTTAACTGCTGATGAGAAGATTTTGTTATTATATATATGAAATATGCGATTGAATATTGAAATATAATGATATATTTTGCAATGAGTGAACTTTTTGTTAAGTGTTTATTGTAAATTGATTCTTATGTGCCTTTATAAAACATAAGTGACTGGATTTGATATAGTCCATTTTATTCAAAGATATAGAACGACACAATGTTTAGTGTGTGTTTGCACAAAATAAGTTTTACTCAACGTTATTAACTATAATTTTTCTATGTTAATGTCAATTTACTTTTTTATGTGACCCTAAGTCAACTTATTTTTAAATATTTATCATAATCATTAGAGTATTGAATGCTAAGTCACGACTTAACAGTAATCGAATAGAATGGTGCTTAGATGATTTCATTAGGGATAACTATTTATAGAGCAGATGTGTTAATAGTATCACACAAAACGTGTAAGTATTTTTTATGCAATAGAATTTTCAGTTTTAATATCAAAGTCGCTAATGTTTGTTTCACTTAAACGGCTCTAAGCAATATTTGAAGTGCTAACTTAAACAGAACAGAGAGCACCTAGTTTCCATTACATGAGTGTTAAATACTATAATTGGTAAAATTGTTCATCTTTGTCATTTCAAATCTATGTAATTTTTATTAGAATTGGAAATTATTTATTTGTGTGGTGATTTTTAATGTTTCTTCTGTTGGTCACAGTTCGGAAATGACAACTGTGATTGTTATGATTAATATTAAAATTGCTCTCACACGCGTTTTGTATTGAATGTGAATAAATTATATAGTTAAATAAACTTTGTTTTATTTTCTACTAGCTTTCGCCCGCCTTAGCTCGCATTTAATAAAAAGTATCCAATGTTACCTCTAATACCTCGAAGAATATAGGTATGTACAACGTTTCATGATGATCGGTTATATTCAATAAAATAAAGTAAGAAAAACAACAAACGGTAACGAAAAAAAATTTACATCTTAAATGTACGTAGATATGGTAATGTGTGCATGCGTATAGTATGGACACAACTCACGCACACGTAGCAGAATGTACAAGATTCACGTTCACACACGTAACAAAATTGAGAAACATTTCTAATCGTGATGATTGTCAGAAACTTATTAGTTATCAAACTCGTTAATTAATATTAGATCAAAGTGGATCAAGCCATGAGTAGAAATATTTTTTCAAGACATACGATGAAGACAACGAAATAATGAAAATTGCCGTGAATGAGTCCTTTGGTTCTACTTGTACATTCAGCTCCGAAGGGCCCCCGCCGCTACAGGTGCCTATTATTGTGTACACGATATTCCTGCCGTTCAATTTGCATAGGACTATACTTGTTACTAGCCGAGACCCGCGGTTAGAACCTCTACAACAAAAAACGTGTGTAACGCCGCCGGGAGAAGCTAATCTAAAAAAAAATCCTAAGTTATTCCTTATATCATCGGATATCTGCTAGTGGAATCCCCCTGAAAATCGATCTAGCAGTTCAAGATTATCCGGAACAAACGGCCGTCCGTTTGTTCCGGATAATCAGACAGACAGGCAAAATTCTAAAAAAAAACTTGTGAGGTGTCAAGGGACACCCGGATGGAACGAAGTTCGAAATAGAAAGACGAAACGAAAGTATCTGTGTGTCGTCGTCGTGTCGTGACAACAAATTGTGTCGTGACAATTTTTCCGTCTAGCCCCCTTACACAACGCGCCATAAGGAACTTCGTTCCAAAAATTATTTTGGTGTAATAAATATTTACATACATATATGTATATGCATTTAGTAAAAAGCGATGATTTTAATATTAGAAACAGATACTCCAATTTTATTATGTCTATAGATGACTAAAAAGTGTCGTTTTGAAGGGAATAAAAGTTAGGATTGATAGAAATGTTAAATTTATTTAACTTATTAATTAAATAAATGTTAAATTTAGTGTACAAAACAATAATCAGTTTTTTAAGAATTTTCATATTGCCAATACAAAGAAAAGTATTACAGTTTCAAAAAACATTTATTACATAGTGTAACAGTTTTTTTCGTCACATTACATTTGCAATACATTTATTTTAAGTTCAGAACTATGCGGCGGCAGTAATAGGCTTTAGCTCTGCAAAGTACTGGCTATCACGCTCCGCAAGTTGTTCCAGGATGTCATCCACGTCAGTGTCAGGGAAACGTTCCACCCAGGATCTGACCATACCCTCCGCGTTTGCTGGATAACGCTTCAGCTCTATTTCATCACCTAAAATAAAAGAAAGTTCATTTTAGAAAAAGTATTACATTAAAGTTCTGATGAGTACGCATAATCAGTTTCTACAGATTACATACACCCAGTTTTCACATGGTGATCAATTTACTTGTTATAATGATTTGAACAAAGCGTCTAGAATGCAACGTCACTGTTTATCACCGCCCATCACATTCAAGAGGTCATGTATAGTTAAATAAATAACACTATCAGTACAGTGAGACAAACTTCTTAGCACTCCATGGATTCACCGTGCGGGTGCCGGGTCCATCGTGTGGCAGAGGGAGAAACTCAAAGCAGTTCCCAGGACTTACGACCTAGGTGTAGGTTTAAGGAGACCCCCTTTATTTAATTAAAAAAAAAACATCCGTATTGTTTTTGGTAGTGAAGTTTGGAGAGTTGTGAGAGCCATAGATAAACACTCAATAAGGGGAGATCCCTTTCATCAATATAATTATTGTTACGAAACTAGTACCCCTTTTAACGAAAATTATACGTACGAAGGAGTATGGCACAGTTAAAATTTATATATAAAGGAGTGCCAAAAGTTTAATATTTAGAAAATTTGGTAATTGTGGTCGAATTTTGACGACTGGTGACTGTTTATTACGTATAAATAAACAAAATTAAAACCTTTCGCGAGAACGGTGTTCGGCTGAACGAAGATGTTGCGGGGCTGCTTGTGCAACATGACGATGTTCCTCCAGCGGCCCCAGGGCTCGTCGAGCTGGCTGTACTTGCGGAACAGCTGCTCGCCCGCCGCCAGGTCGCCCGTCGCCTTTATTGTTTGCAGCTTCACTAGGAACTCGCCTGCCCAATAATAACAACATTTATACTTCGGACATCTAACACACAATGCCATCTAGCCCAAGCTCAGCAGAACTTGTATTATGGGTACTAGACGACTAATATAAATACATAGGTATATACTTTTTGTTTGTAAATACATACATATTAGGTATACATAGAACCGAACCCGAGACCACAAGCACAGCAGTCGCAAACACGACTACTACTAAACGGATAATCCAGTTATTCAGTAATCGCATCCATATTTAGTGAGTTATTAATTTGGAACCTTTATGTACTTTATAGAATACTAGCGACCCGCCCCGGCTTCGCACGGGTGCAATGCTGATACTAAATTAAATACACTACAGAAAAACTATGAACGTTGTATATAAAAACATAGCGGCCCGCTCCGACTTTGCACGGGCATAAAATAGAAACCTCTAAAATTAGCAATGTTGCCTTAGTATATGATGCATGTATTATACATATAAACCTTCCTCTTGAATCAGTCTATCTATTGGAAAAAACCGCATCAAAATCCGTTGCGTAGTTTTAAAGATTTAAGCGCACATAGGGATATAGGGACAGAAAAGGCGACTTTGTTTTATACTATGTAGTGATACACAAATTTAAAAAGTATGAGAAGTTTTAATAAGTATGCATAGATTAGGGCACTATCAAAACAACCATATAAATGGTAGGAAAAGCCAGCTTGTATCACAAAATAAATATCAACTTGACAAGCAACAAAGTCTCTTAGAATTCTGTAGACATATCATCCACCTGAATTGGACCAACGAGGGCAAGCTAATCAATTGTATGAAACGCACCTATGATTTTCTTCCCCTGCGTGGCTAGTTTATCCTTCTGGAGTGTGAGCAGTAAGTTCTTGCCAGGCTCTGACTCTGTGACCGTGAGCATGCCGTCCCCTTCTAACTCCAACAGACGCATCAGCACGAAACGGGCACGAGCGTGCGCCTACAAAATTATCAAATTTTGCAAAAAAGTTCTTATTACTTATTAGATACATAAATTAAAAAAAAACATAGTATTGAATGCTCAGAATTTAAATTAAGCCAAAAACATGTTGTGGTCGTTACTGCATTTGTAGATAGAAAAAAATATTCGTGTGGTTTATTTATTGTGCTACATTTTTTTTTATAAACAGTCCATATGTTTTGCGTGCAGGATAGGCACTTATACGACCATTATAATTGCGAAAATCAGTTATTGTTAAGTAGTTATAGACTAATTTACCTGCAGCCAGGTCTTAGTGGAAGGTTGGTACATCTCTGTGGCTTTCGCGGCTCCGTTCCACAGCAAACTGAGCCAGTTCACGTACGTCACGTTTTCTGCCTCCTGACCCTCGTACCCGAAGATCCTAAACCACATACAGCTCTACTATTATATCATGATGGACAATGCTTACTGTAATACTACTTAATTAAAATTTAACGAGCCATCAACAACCCATAACGTCCCACTGCTGGCTCGGGTATTCTCTCAGGATGGGGTTAAGGCCACACGACCCCACGCTGGCCAAGTGCGGGTTAGGAACTGACATGGGGTGTAAAATAACCTAATTTAATAATATATGCGTACCTTTAGTTATGTAGTCAATACGTACGTTATTTAAGTGCTATATTTCATCATTTCAGTTACTATTTAAGGTATGTTTAGAAGTATAATGACTGTTGTTATGTTGTATGTATATACTCACTTCAATATTTCCGGCACTAACGACAGATATAGACCAACAGCTTCGGCTCGGCACTCCTCGAAAGCTGATCCGAGTGTCGTGAATTTGCTATCATAAGTTTCACCTGCTGTATACCATGATTCAATCTCCTTACCTAAAAAATATAAAAAAATCCCAAAATCATTTTTCTTTTTATTCTAAGGAGTTTGGGGATAGGAGGAATATATATGATAATAAATATTCCAGACATCTAACACACAACGCCATCTAGTCCCAAGCTAAGCAGAGCTTGTGTTATATGGGTACTACTAGACAACTGATATAAATACTTATATACTTTTCTTTTGTTGTAAATACATACATATTATACATAGAAAACACCCAAACTCCGAAACAAATATTTGCAGATCATACAGGTCCGACCCGGGAATCGAACCCGAGACCTCAAGCTTAGCAGTCGCATACGCTATCACTACGCCACCGAGGCAGTCTAGATATGATACTTTAAAGAGTATGATAATCATTGATTACTAAATACAATTATAAAAAACTTCAAACCAATTCGAATTTTGTAAACGGCATACGACAGTTGTTTATTTTTTTAATTTATTAGGAAAACAAACCATTGAAACCCACAAGAAAAAAACGTACTCCTTAAAAGGCCGGCAACGCACTTGTGACGCCTCTGGTGTTGCGGGTGTCCATGGGCGGAGGTCTTCCTACACTTACCATCAGGCGATATGTCTGCTCGTTTACACACATTATCCAAAACAATATCCACAAATTATTTTTTCAGTTAGCGCCAAACCACTTGTGATGTATAGCATAACATAACGCAACAATATGTGAATGTTCTTACCAGTAAGAGGATTCTTCACACTATTCTTATTGAAATTGAAGGTACCGTCGGCATTTTCCATCAAAAGTTTTCCACTACCATGACCCAGCAACTCATGCAAACCAACTTGTACCTATTTAAAGAAAAGAAAGAAAAAAATTTTTGTTTAGTTTTAATATATGCAGACAATGTAACGGAGTAATGAGACCATTTTTTATTAACCAGCTTAAGGGTTGCTTTTGACATTGTGAGTAATAGTATGTTCAGTTCAGTTCTACTAAAGATTAATTAGAATTATTATCCATTTTCGTGAATTTCAAAACACCGAAATTTTCAACGCCAAAATATTAATGACGACCGACAATGACGATTTTGTGTTTCTCAAATATGTAAGTTTTCATACTTTTTCCCCCTTTGGAAAGTCACATGCCTAGTGACGTATGCTAGCTCAACAATCACAACTCTGTATTCAAGCAATTAACACGTAGATAAGCTCTCTGTATATATCACTTAAAATATGTGGTATGCATATTTGAGCGAAGGTGTGACCTTTCTTTGTCAAAATAGTTTTCCATACAAAAGTTAAACTACTCGTACTATGTTCTCAAACGACTTACTTCAAAAGCAGCCACCCTGTACTTCTCCAAAAGTTTCTTATCAGCATCCGATAAAAATGGAATGACAGACTCCTTGTACGCGGCCGGGATAACGTTCCCTAACGACACGTTCTTGAAGCCTTCGTTTTGACGAATCTCGTCGTCTGAAAAACACCATACAGATTACGTACACCTATAATTTGTTATGTTACGAGTATAAATAAATCATTTTTTTCCATATATGCATTTCATACATGGAATTTCAAAATGATATAGACGATGATAACAATACATCAGATAGGCAGGTCGGTCTAATGGTTGCTGATCCTAACTTGCTAAGTTGAAAGTTTGAAGTATCCAGTATAAATTTTTATGTGATGAACAGGATCATATGTGCGCTGTCTGAGTGGATTTTTTCTATTATATACTTCGTTTACGTCTCCTGTTGCCCGTGGCGTAATAACTTTCCCCCATTTTTGTAAAATTCTTCACTGATGCTACGCTCGAAAATCATTTTTTTTAATTTAATTCCGAGCATTTTTATATTTATTCACCTTTTAAACCTTCCCTGGACTACGACAAATATTTTAAAACCAAAGTCATGTAAATCGACCGAGCCGTTCTCGAGTTTTAGCGAGACTAATGAACAGCAATTCATTTATATATATATAGAAGATATGTATTTAGAAATATATAAGTAGGCTTATCAGAAGTCTGGTTTCCATGGTACAGACTTTACCTAGTTTGGAAATAGAAGGTTGCGTTTGATGTGTGATGATGTCATCATCTATCTAATATATAAAATTCTCGTGTCACGGGGTGCGTAATCGAACTACTCCGAAACGGCTTGACCGATTTTGATGAAATTTTTTGTGCTTATCCGGTATCTATGAGAATCGGCCAACATCTATTTTTCATCCCCCTAAATGTTAGGGGTAGTCCACCCCTAAATTTTATTTTTTATTTTTTAGACAAAATTTTTAATTTCTATTTTTTTATGATACAGCATTAGTAAATACATACAACCCTAAATTTTCAACCCTCTAAGATCAACCCCTATTTTTCCATCGCGATTTTTATTGACCCACCTCTACAACATATATTCCCTTTTATGGCAAAGCAACGTTTGCCGGGACAGCTAGTTATTCTAGTAAAAACTGTTATTCAAACTTACAGTTTGGAATGTTAATTCCAGCTGGGATTCCGCTTCCAGAGAATGTCAGCACATCCAAGCTAGTAAAGTCTGGTCTCAAGAAGGTGTCCTTCTCGAGATCGTTGCCCCAGGGCAACATCTTAATGAATCGTTCGGCTCCATCGACTAATGAGCCGAATTTCTTAGACATTTCCTTATTTACCATAGCGACGAAACCTTCAAATTCGCCACGTTGCCCGCTCGGGTCGCGGTACGTTTCTATAAAGCCTTGATATCTGTTAAAATAGTATTGTATACATATAAATAATCCATATACTCTACCTGTACATACTATAGGTTTTAAACGATTTATATTTGATATTTTATAAAAAAAAATGCGTAGTTTGCATTTATATCAACTATCTATCCTAAATTTTAATTATGATATTGAAGAAACAAATTAGTAATAAGTTCAAAATACCACCTATGTACCAGAAGGGATGGTCTATAGATACAGATTATATGGCTCTAGTCAATTCGAGTAACATGTTCCGACAAGCCATGACTTAGATTAGCTACCAATAGGACGATGAGAGGATAAAAAGATGACAATGGAATAAAAAAAACTGCACCTTGTAGAACACCATCAGCTGCAGAATCAGCAACGATGGTAAAATATTGACTTAATAATAATAATCTATTTATTACTCTTTCACAAAGGTAAGTACAGATCAGGTAATACAATACAATACGTGACAATTATTCCTTTGTGAGAGACTGGCTATATTAGGAAAACCTGTGCTACAGATCACCAGACTACTTATACTCTTTGCGCTGTAGCATGGTGCGGGTGACAGTTGCCTGTACGACGTTGATATCTGTCATTAACCTCTGGGGTGCGGCATCGCGGATCCGCGATTGTCCCGTCGGTGCGGCATCGCGGATCCGCGATTGTCCCGTCGGTGCGGCATCGCGGATCCGCGATAACCGCAGTTAACTTGCATTTTAATTAATTTTGGGTATTAAAGTTATTATAATGAAGTCTAGAAAGGTTTGTTATGCATTTGCTTTATACGAACAACATTTTAAAACATTCGTTTGTCAAGTGCGCTTCAAGAGCCGTAAAAAAAACGAGTTCCAATTTCAAAGTTGACGATGGCGCAACGCGATCTGTCAAGTGCCTCTTAAAACTGATTTTTTGCCGATAAGGTGGTTTTGAAGGTAGTTTGTTATTATATTTTACTTATTATACTTATTTTAGGAACCACTATCAATACGAATTGAGGCATAAATCATGCGTAATTTTGAATAGTGTTACTCAAAAAGTTACCGAGTCTATTACCTATTGAAAAGGGCTTACTCATTTGAAGGTTTTTACGCATTTATTCTTATGTTTTTATTGATAAAATGATATAATTGCGATGAGAATCTTATATAGAATATAGAATAGCAACAAAAATGTGTTAGAAAAGCTAAATATTTAAATAAACACTAATTTTTTGCCTGACGAGCGAAATTAGACGCACACATACACAGGGCTCCCCAGCCATTACTGTTCTACATCATCATCAGCCTATCGCAGTCCACTGCTGGACATAGGCCTCTCCAATAGTACGCCACTTAAAATTGTATATCGCCGTTGATTCGTGTTTGCACGCAGCCTAGCGGGAAGTCCCGGAACTATTAACACCCACACATACACAGTAGTGACGGACAATGAACAAGACGTAAACTGATCTTTGTTTATGTTTTACTAAATTATTTTGTATTGACCATAGACTTTGTGTGTCACATAATGGAACGATCAGTTTGTTTTCTTTAGCATTCAGTCATTTTCATAGAGTTTAGAGAATTCTCAGAACTTAAAAATAATAAATGAAAACTGGTCTAGCAAACGAGTCCTTTTTTTAAATAACTTGATAAATAGGTTGTTTTTTTTATGTATTGTTCCTGTCTTTTGCACTAGTTAACTAAAAAAATAAATTATTTAACTAAAAAACACTATTTCTTCATATAAATACTACGTAATTTGTTTTTTGGCGCAAATAATAGTTTGATTGTAAAGTGACAAAATGGCGAATATCTCGACAGCGAAATGTGATTTTTACAAATATGTTTCTCAATGAATTTTTACTGCAGTTATAGTGTTTTTTATATCAGTAGATAGCTTAGTTATCGAACTTTATGAGGATAATAAGTAAAATGAATAATAAACCACATAAAATATTAAAATCATGTTTATTAACACAATAGGTGCGTAAATTAATACTTGGCTCAATTGTGAGTAAATAATAAAGCGATAACATTAGTTTAGTAATAAAATATGGCATAACCATGTACGCTTGTTATCCATCTTTTGAAAAATAATCACTTTTATAACCACCGAGCATTGTTTTTGAAAATATTTGATCATTTTCGTACACTATGCACCGTGTTGCAAAATTTTGCACTTTCGCCGCATGTTAGAGCTGGGGGTCACTCGGGAAGGTACCATTCACTTTGTATGCCACAAGCTTCTCTCAGTTTTCCATCGTATTTTCTCAAAGAATTGATGTTTAGAAACTGTTATTTATTAATTTGGGACACTCATCAAATCGACGTGTTTCGCTCCCTATTCCGCTTTTTCCTGCCACTATCAGAATTTGGTCCAATAATAAAAGTTGGGGGTCTCGTCAAAACGAAGCTGTGTATAAACTTTCAGCCTGTTATTAATCACTGAAATCCCTTGTACGTGGGCCCGTGGACTAATATAAATGCTCTGTTGTATAATTATAGACCAATTTTAACAATAAAAATAGACCGTTTTTTATTATGAAAAATATCGAATATCCATCGTAGCAGTACATCCCATCACTAAGTACTTCTATGGCGTTACGTCATACGCATAACACTGCTTAATTTTTCATATAATTTGATTTTATTCGTAGATTAGAATATTCTGGTTTGGTTTCATTTAATTTACTACAGTTATTAATGATTTAATATATTGCAAATGTGGTACAGCTGAAATACTCTGGCATAATTTATAAATCGCGGCAACTTTCAAGAGTGAAACGAAGTGTTACTGAAACTGTCACCCGCACCATGCTACAGCGCAAAGAGTATAATGTATGACTACGTAATATAACGTTGAAAGGGATAGGAAAAGGAACCCTATTAGCTATGACTAGTACATACATCTAAACACTTACGTTTCAATTATAGGTCCCTTGTCCTTAATCCAGAACCGGCTTCCTTCCTTATGCTCAGCGAGATCTCCCTCTTTAAAACAATTGATATAGTGCAAAAGCATATTTTTTTCGTTGTCATTTGCGGCGCACTCCATTGCCTTGGTTAAGTTTTCATTGACGCGATTTAGCAGTGGCGAGTAGTCCCCGCGAGTAACTTGGAAATATGCACCCTTATATTTTTCTACGTCCATAGTTAAAGGTGATTTTGCTGATGACTCCACACTCGCCAAATGTATAGTGTACAGGGGCACTGCAGATTAAACAAAAATAATAAATAAATATTTCGGACATGTTACACACAACGCCATCTAGCCCCAAGCTAAGCAGAGCTTGTGTTATGGGTACTAGACAACTGATATAAATACATATATACTTTTTTTTTTGTAAATACATACATATTATACATAGAAAACACCCAAACTCCGAAACTAATATTTGTAGATCATACAAACATTTGGTCCGACTCGGGAATCGAACCCGAGACCTCAAGAACAGCAGTCGCATACGCTACCACTGCGCCACAGAGGCAAAATGACACGACTTTGGAGGTAAATAAAAGCAGACCGACTCGGTGAATAATATGGCTTCACATTCTTATTCTACGTGCTTTTTCTGCCTTTTTTTTGTTTGATCTGAGTTCTAAGGAGAGGTTTTGTCCAGGAGTGGACTATTAAAGATTGTTGATGATATGGCATATCCTTCCTATATTATAAATGTGAGTGTAAGTTGTTTGTTACGCTTTCAGGCGAAAACTACTTAATCGATCATCATGAACTTTGGACACATATTCTTGGAGATATGAGAAGTAACATAGGATACTTTATATTTAATGCGAGCGAAGCCGCGGGCGAAAGCTAGTACCTATATAAAACTATAATATACTTACAGCCATCATCGCTTGTTGTTTTGAACGTTCGGCAAATGTAGGCCTCTATACGCTTCGTTTTCATCCAGTCGTTGACTAAGTTTGAGTCCTCTTCGGTGCAGTTACTTGAGAAATATGTTGTAACACCCTAAATAATTAATTTATAAACAAATCTTTTTAGAATGTATATATTACAGTTACTTAATGTATAATATGAGCAATCTTGATATATGAGATTTGAAAAATGGTGCAAAAACTGCGGAATATTTATGCCTTTTCCGAGACGCAGACGAAGATTAGCTAATTACCTAGTTAGGTATTTAATCTATACATATATATATATATATATATATATACATTAATGCAAGTAAAGGCTTTAAAAATGAACAATTTTAAACAATACTTTACTTCTCTGAAATGAATTCTTTGAGTTTTCTGGCAATATGTCTTTACGCTTATATTGTTCATAAGATTGTATATATTCTATACATATTGTTTACAAACCTTATCAGCCAGCCCGAGACTGGTGAGTCTTGGCGCAATGCTATATATAGATTGTTGGATCTGTTGCCAAAGTTTCGTCATGTGCTGGATATCATTTTCGTAAGCCTTGGATGATTTAATAATAAGCTCGAACGTTCCCATATCAAGATTCGGAATGAACTTAGTATCTCCAAATCCTTTGTAGTTGCCACTGTTAGCGAAAATGCCACCGGCATAAACCAGAAATGCCTAAAAAACAGTTAGAGGACGTTTAGTCAACAGCTGAACAGTAAAGTTAATTTATCTACATAGGATGTGGTATCATTATCTATGTCGGCAAATAGGGCGAAAGAGAAGAAACGATAGGTAAAGATTAACTGTCGTTTTCAATAACCTATATGTACGGGCCAATGGCCGTACATTTGGCGTGGTCAGTATATTTATTTATTTATTTATTTAAATATTTATTTATTTATTTATTCAACATTTTATATCATTAGTTTAAAGGTCATTTTGTGTGCGACTACTATTTAGCGTCAATTAAAATAACGTCGCCATTTTACAAGCTGTGTACGCGACCCGTACACTATATACCTATCTAGTTACAACTGATGTACTTTTATTGATATGCAGGATCTCTTTTTTTTCTTGACCCGCTCTTTTAAGGTAAATTCAGAAGACTTTCAATAACCTACCTCTAGTTAAAACTGAAAATAGGTTATTAATAAATAGGCAATATAATAAACCTTATATAAAAATTAATGATAAGTAGATAATAAAAACAAAACATGCATTAGTTTAGACATGCATGACACAGTATATGTATGGTCTAAAATACTCGTACTTATCTGGCTATAAATACGGTTCCAATTAAAAATAAACAAAATAATACTTTTGGATTTTGTAAAAAAAAATTATACGATTGTTTATTGTTTCCTTATTTTCGCGCCAATATATTGTAAAATTTTTGTGTAATTAAAATGGAGTGGGGTGATAAAAAGAACCGAATTCCTGTGATTGCATTACATAATATAGGTATGGAGCCAAATAAATTTTTTAAAATCCTCCATAGGCTTGGTATCAGTTAAATGTTTGTGTAGCGGGCTATTGATAGCTACAATGAAACCTCTAAGAGCCAGCCGTCCACGTAGTGGTCGTACCAAAAAGACGACCAAAGCAGTATGGAAAAAAATTCGAAGAAATCTTGTCCGAAAGCAAAAGAACCATGTCGAGTATTTTAAAAGATGACTTAGGACATGCAGCCTATTAGAATCGTCATTCGTCGTCTGTGGTCATTTCTGTGAAGCTTCCCAATTGGTCAACAGAGTACAACGTGGGCATTATCCCACTGCAGTGATGGTTTGGTGGGGTATTAGCTAAGGAGGAGTGACTGAGCTATATTTTTGTGAAAAAGGTATCAAAACATTGGCACAAATGTATCAAGATACCATTCTTGAGAAGGCAGTTAAGCCCCTTAACTTCGAAAACCAAGAATGATCCTTCCTGCAAGACTCGGCCGGGTCATAAAGCTCGATCCATCAAATCTTGGTAAAACTTCGAAACGAATGTTCCGAACTTCATCAGAGTTGAAGACTGACCGTCATCTAGTACTGATCTCAATCCACTTTATTATGTTTTATGGTCAGTTTTAGAAAGTAGAGCTTGCTCTAAATGCCATGATAATTTGAAGTCCCTAAAACAATCCATATGATTGGCAGTGAAAAACTTCCCATAGAAGTGCATGCTGCTAACAGACCTCAATGTTTAAAGGACTGTATTGCCACCAATGGAGACCAATTCCAATATGCTTTATTATTTTTAATTATTATATTTATATTAATGTATTAAAAAAAATGTTGTTTTTGTTTGTAACAAAATGCAGTGTAAACAATGTGCAGTATAAAACATTGTTTTTTTCTACATTTTTCAATAGAATTTCCATAGTATAGATTGTACAGACTAAAATTTGTTATATGCGTAGGTTGTTACAAACTTGCAACTGAATTATGCACATGCACTGTTGGATAAAAACCCAAAAACTACTTAAATCTTAGCACAAGCCAATATTTTGTAGAGCCTAATAAGTGGTTGTGATTAAGAACACATGTGCTATTAAAGCTGTATTTTACATGCTAATGTATGTCAATTTTGTTTTCTTTTTTTTATACACATCATAGTTTATTAAATAAAAATGTGCAAATGTGATGCACATATTATAAACATTCACAAAATAAATTTAACAAACCTGAAATAGATTTGATTCCTAATTAGTTAAAATTTTCATTATCAGACTGACCATTTCTTAGTGATCAATCAAAAACAATTGATATACACAAATTTGTAGCTAATATTCAAAATAAATTTTCGAGTTATGCTGAACATTACATTGAATAGAAGATTCTCTCTTAAATTGTATGACTAGACCAATAAAACAGTTGTAATTTTTTTTTAGGAATATCTGCAATTACCTGGAAATCATCATTACTGACACCTTGCTTACTAGTAGCCTCTCTTAAAGACTGCAATGATTCTCCAACAAAGATTCTGTGTAGCAATGAGAAGATCTTTGGAGACTCTGGGCTCGTTTGCATGAGGACAATAAGCCCACCATTCCATGCCGACTGAAAATTTTAAATAATAAGTCTATTGTTAATATTTTCTTTAACATATTAAAATAAAAATTAAGTTAGTTTACATAACGTTTGAAATAGCTTTACTTATTTTATATCTTTAGATAGGACTGTAAAGTGATCTTTGTAAAATTATTTCTTTTATTAATCTTTTGTACATTTTGCTACTCACACAAAGGTATCATATTATCTTCTCATTGTAGAATGGGAAGCTGGTGTATGTTAAAACTTAATTTGTCTATGGAGGAATAATTGTGTCTGTAATGTCTATTAATTATTAATCATGTTCAGGCTTTTTAGGTAGATATCCTGAATTAATTATATGAAAATAATTTTGCAATAAAACCTACCAATTTAGGTTACTTTGCAGAGAAAATAGAGTTGACAGTACTGACATAGCCACAATACACATTTTAAGTCAATATTAATAAATATTTGTAAAGTTCCCATTAATATTTATATTCTAGGCATTTTTATTTGTATTTTATATCAAGATATACCTGTTCCCAGTAGTTCTATGAAATCAAGTCTGCATAGAACTTGTCAAAGCATAGTTAGAGGCAATAGTAGACAAAAATTACTAACCTGACTCAAATAATGTGCATAAAGTTTTTCCTTGTTAGTTAGTTTATTGAAAGCCTGTGAGCTATCCAGTTCCACAAATTTCTGGTTGTTGGGAAGCAGAAAATTTGATTTATCCTCAGCCATAGCTAGAAACACACCTGTTGCTTAATGTAAGAGATTACAAACACCATGTAATATTCGTAAACTTATTTTTTATTGTTACTGACCCTTAACTATTTTTGATGGCTTTGCTGTTTTAGAATGCTGTCTGGACGCCGAGGAACACAGTATGTGTTTACTAATAAATGAATCAGCATTTATAGTCGGCCGGCATTTTATAAGGTTAATAGTCAGAGTTCGCAACATTGGAATAAAAACTGTAAATGTGAATATATATTTAATAGAAACTTATATCTACTTACTGATAATTTTTTTTAGAATATTTATTTGGAATTTCCCAAGAATTTGTCGAGTGAGCAAAATCGATTCTTCCACAGAATATACTTGTTTAGACCAAACCGCGTTTAACGGATAGCTATGAGTTTTACGAAATCGTGAAAAGTAAACGAAGACACAAAATTTTCTTATTAACTTCAATCCTGGTAAGATAAAAGTTTAAAATTAATTTAATTTTAAATCCATTCAAATGAATTTATATTGCAGCTTGTATTATTATCATTTATTTTTGTTTTTTTTCTACATATATTAAAAGATTCTCTGCAAACACCATGATAACTGTCACATTGAAAAAAAAAAGACAACTTTTTCATTTTGGATTGATGACATGACATCTTTCATTTTGATTGGTTTGATCATGGAATTAAAAACTTCATGTTGGGAAAAACAAATGCATTAAAAAACAGTAATTTTAAAGCGTCATTCAAGATCATGTATCAGTTAATCTATATTTATTTTTCATTACTGTCAGATTGTAAGCGTAATTTATAGTTTGACATTTTTTGATGTCCCAATACTAAGAAATTAGATATTTACAGCAATATGTCTCTGGTTGGTTAGTAATTTTCAGAGTAAATTTCAGAATGATAAGTAAGAAATGTAGGATTGTATTTCTTGAAATACCATTACTCCTTTGGCTTTATTCATAACTACAATACATGTGCATTATTAAAGTATAATGTATACAATGAAAATAGGCAATAGGCCACATAGAGGTCAATTGTAATTAAAATAAAAAAATCAAAGTTGTTTATAATTCAAACACCCTTAACGCTCCCTTTATATACTTTTCATAATCAAACTGTATTAAGTTTGCATTGATTCCTTCACATCTATACAAATAAATAAAATTGGAGAGTCTGTTTGTAATATTGTAATACTCTAATAACCGCTTTTTACTATGTACGTCACGTATAATGTATGTCATGGGAATATTTACCATCTGTCATTCATCTGTCTGTCTGCCGATTTGTTGTGGTTAATCTCAGGAACAGCTGGATCGATTTTGACGAGACCACCATTTCTCTGTTTCTGATCTGAAAATAATTTCCTATTATAATAATGTCTCTTATCATAATAATGTGACCTAAAAATAATTAAAATATTTATTTTGACTATAATGATCACAGCTTAAAGTAAATATTTATAATCTTTTGAACTTCTCTATGAAGACTATGCACTACCTATCTATCTGACGTTTGGGCTCTAACACAAACGCGCCCATCAATGAAGTAAACATTCAACATGGATGGTTTCCGACTAAACTCATCCATATTTTAGGTCAAATACTAGTTAACAATGTGTAAGTGAAGTTTTGAAAAGTTAATGTTATTTACTGAAAATGTCTTCGGAAAGGTAATTTGATACTTTTGTGTTTTGTTTTAATTGTTGACAAATCGCTTCCGATATCCGTAGTTGAAAGTTGCAAAATCAATAAAGTACGCGGAAATCGCTAATGTCACGCCCTGAATTCGTGGTCGAATTGAAGTTGTGTGATAGAATAGTGATAGTTAAAATAGACGTGGACGATGTTTTATTCTAGGGTGGAATGGGTGGAGATTATCGAGCCGAAGACAAAGGAGCATATGTATGCTAACCTAACCACTGGCGAATGCGTTTGGGATCCACCAGAGGTATATTTTGTACAATATATTTTATTTCCGTACTTCCGTTCCGCCGGTAGGATCTTTTCCTAAGTTATACATTTAAATTATACATGTTTATTTATTAACTTGAATAGTTTTTTAAGTTAAGTTCATATAAATAGAAAGGCTGAAATCGTTTAAAACTACATTTGATATAATATTTATCTTGCGAATTCTTTTAAACAGTTTAAATTTAATAATATCAATATAAACTGATAACTATTTACCTATTATTAAAGTAACTGAAGTCTAAGCACATAGTATTAACTTCTGTCCTGAATAATGGGTTCAGAACTGTAGTTATTTATGTTCCTAACATATAAATAATAATGTTGCAGTTATATTGTTAATTTTACATATTACAGCACTGTGTTGTACTATTAGTAATGTTTAAAATAATTATAATGTTACATATGATCACAAATGCTGACAATCATTATGAACTTAGCAATAGTATGAGGTTTATTTGATCCAATATGATAGTAGTATATGTTGTCTAATTTAATTGATTAAACATTGAGATATAATAATTAATTACAATGAAAGATTTCCTTTTCTGACAAATGTATCATCACCATCATCCTTTTGCAGTCCACTGCTGGACATAGTTCATTTTTGGGCTTCTCGCATCCAGAGCCCGCCAGCCATTGCTCCATTGCATTAATATGGCAGAGAATGCCTTATGGCATTAAGTCCGCCTTTGTGCAAAATGTGCATGAAGTATAAATAAATAAATAAATAATTAAATAATATCTAACATTATAAATGTGAATTTAAGTTTGTTTGTTATGCTTTCACATGAAAAACTACTTAACCAATCATCATGAAACTATTATTTTTTATACAAGCGAAGCTAAAAAGCCAGTAACTATATATTTACCAGTAACATTCCTTTTTTTATTATCACTAGCAAATGTACGTTTGCAAGATTATTACAAATTTAAATAGTTCCAAATTAATATTACGTATATATACACTACAGTAAATTAAACTTACAAGTGTCTTGCCTGTCATCCTCACTTTACATAGTTCTGCAATTAAACACTATTAATTCCCAAATTCTTTTAGGCATAATGTTTTGTTCTTCCTTGACATACATATGTATTAAAACTTCTTTTGTTATAGGGAGTCAAAGTTAAACGCACAGACTCATCACAATGGTGGGAACTTTTTGATATCAACACACATAGGTTTTACTATTATAATGCTTGTACACAGGTAATTATTCAATTAAGACCAAGTACTTTACTAAAGTTTACACTGTTAAATAAAACTAATGTTCATTAGTGAAATTTACTTTTTAGACAACTGTTTGGCATAGACCTACTGATTGTGACATCATACCGCTAGCAAAGTTACAAACATTAAAGCAAAATACAGACCCTCAGAAAAGACGAGAAACATCTACACAGACGCAGATTAACCAACCTGCTCCTCAGGTGAGTTATAATGAGACAATGTACATTTAAGACTAGATGTGGTATGTATATACTGCCTTTATGGCGCAGTGGTAGCATATGCAACTGATGTGCTTGAGGTCTTGGGTTCAATCCCCAGGTTGGAACAAATGTTTGTATGATCTGCAAATATTTGTTTTTGAGTTTGGGTGTTTTCTATTTATAATATGTATGTATTTCCAAAAAAAGTATTAACATATGTATTTATACCAGTTGTCTAATATCCATAACACAAGCTCTGCTTAGCTTGTGACTAGATGATGTTGTGTGTAAATAAAAATAAATGTCCACAGAAAATTGTAAAAAGGGTTAAAATAGTTTTATTGATTGTACACACAAAAGATCATAAAAATTTTGAAATATTGTGAACCAAAAATAAACAGCTTGATTAGGTTTCATAGTGTTTGATTGATACCTTTGTGCTTATTTTTTAATGTCCTACCAGATTAAAAAAAAAAACAATTTCACATTTTCATTTAAATAGATTACAATATTTACATGACAAATACATAAGAACATGTAAAAATAGATATTAAAAAAAAAAACTTTTTTGGCATGCAGCTGACATAAGAAGCTATTCCATCTTCCATTAAATTAGATATTAATTTGAAGTGTCACAATATGTGTATTGCTTTATAACAGGTGCCTACAATAGACCCAGTTACCAGCAACGGTAATAGTACTGTCGCGAGTGTCAGCAAAGTATCGCCGAGCAATGCAAAATCTGTCACGCTCACGCAAACTAGCCCTGTGCGAACTAGGAGATCCCATTACCATCATAGGTGAGAAATATTACTTACTGCTGTATAAGCCCCTGTTTGTACCCCTGACGTATAACTTAATGTAAGCTTGTTGTTAATTGTAATTCAACAGTGGTAAATGTAATTGAAGTTTAATCTTTCGGATGCGCGAACGGGTACTTCCGGTTCCATGCACCGTGCGGCGAAATTGCAAAATTTTGCAGCACGGTGCATGGTGTACGAAAATGATCAAATCTTTTCAAAAACAATGCTCGGTGGTTATAAAAGTGATTATTTTTCAAAAGATGGATAACAAGCGTACATGGCTATGCCATATTTTATTACTAAACTAATGTTATCGCTTTATTATTTACTCACAATTGAGCCAAGTATTAATTTACGCACCTATTGTGTTAATAAACATGATTTTAATATTTTATGTGGTTTATTATTCATTTTACTTATTATCCTCATAAAGTTCGATAACTAAGCTATCTACTGATATAAAAAACACTATAACTGCAGTAAAAATTCATTGAGAAACATATTTGTAAAAATCACATTTCGCTGTCGAGATATTCGCCATTTTGTCACTTTACAATCAAACTATTATTTGCGCCGAACACCAAATTACGTAGTATTTATATGAAGAAATAGTGTTTTTTAGTTAAATAATTTATTTTTTTAGTTAACTAGTGCAAAAGACAGGAACAATACATAAAAAAAAACAACCTATTTATCAAGTTATTTAATAAAAGGACTCGTTTGCTAGACCAGTTTTCATTTATTATTTTTAAGTTCTGAGAATTCTCTAAACTCTATGAAAATGACTGAATGCTAAAGAGAACAAACTGATCGTTCCATTATGACACACAAAGTCTATGGTCAATACAAAATAATTTAGTAAAACATAAACAAAGATCAGTTTACGTCTTGTTCATTGTCCGTCACTACTGTGTATGTGTGGGTGTTAATAGTTCCGGGACTTCCCGCTAGGCTGCGTGCAAACACGAATCAACGGCGATATACAATTTTAAGTGGCGTGCTATTGGAGAGGCCTATGTCCAGCAGTGGACTACGATACGCTGATGATGATGTAGAACAGTAATGGCGTGGGAGCCCTGTGTATGTGTGCGTCTAATTTCGCTCGTCAGGCAAAAAATGAGTGTTTATTTAAATATTTAGCTTTTCTAGCACATTTTTGTTGCTATTCTATATTCTATATAAGATTCTCATCGCAATTATATCATTTTATCAATAAAAACATAAGAATAAATGCGTAAAAACCTTCAAATGAGTAAGCCCTTTTCAATAGGTAATAGACTCGGTAACTTTTTGAGTAACACTATTCAAAATTACGCATGATTTATGTCTCAATTCGTATTGATAGTGGTTCCTAAAATAAGTATAATAAGTAAAATATAACAACAAACTACCTTCAAAACCACCTTATCGGCAAAAAATCTATTTTAAGAGGCACTTGAAAGATCGCGTTGCGTCATCGTCAACTTTGAAATTGGAACTCGTTTTTTTTACGGCTCTTGAAGCGCACTTGACAAACGAATGTTTTAAAATGTTGTTCGTATAAAGCAAATGCATAACAAACCTTTCTAGACTTTATTATAATAACTTTAATACCCAAAATTAATTAAAATGCAAGTTAACTGCGGAAAACATGGATCCGTGTGTGCCGCACCGACGGCACAAACATGGATCCGTGTTGCCGCACCCGAGAGGTTAAGTATTTAAATATGAACACTATACCTATTATATAACTAGAAATACTAAACAAATAACTAGATTCGGCCTTGAGATATGTTTACTCAAACACTATTTAAGAATAAATTTTATATGTATAACGAAATTTGTTTGTATTTCCTTAGAAATAGCGGTGAAAGCAGGCGTGGTAGATTAAGCGAAGATGGGTCGACGCAGTTGTGCCGGCACACAGATTCAGGTCGGTCTTCGGATAGCAGCATCAGTAGCGCCCAACAGAGACGGAAACAGGTACATATATATTCTATTTCGAAGAGTTAAAGCCCTATTGACATATTGTATATTCCATATAAAAACTAAAATTCTTAATGTGTCAGTAAATTAATATATTTACTATATTATTGGGTTGCAGGAACTTAGTGCAGCTGTATGTAATCCCTCCGTGTGTACCCCACAACTAAGAAAACGAAGTAGTGCAGTGCCTGTTCACGAAACTGAGAAATGGTCCCCGCACGCAGGTAATATTGTGCTCTAATAAATTTTGTTAACGGAAAAAATACTAGAATAATTAGATACTGGGTTGGATTAAATAAAACTAATACTTCACAGGCCTAAACCGTAGTGGCAGCTTCATATCACCTCGGAAAGACGCTTCTGACGACTCTATGCACGAAAAGTATTTCAAATCTGTTGAAAGTACACCATTGACTAGAAGAAAGGTAATTATTTTTATTTTGTCCCTTAGTTCTATGCCTTATGTGAATGTTTTGCTATAAAAGCTTTTTTTTTTTATTTTTTATAAATTATTATTTATATAAAAAAAAAAATCTATGACATGGAACTCTTCCGTTTAAATAAAAAAAATTAAAATGTTATGTTTTTTGGTGTTCATTATAGTTTTTTTTATCACAGTTAAAACAGCAATCAGCCGGTGGATCATCCTGTGATTCAGCTTCACCTCAAAGTCCGAGTAGTCCCTTGCAAAAACCACAACCAACACCATTCTTGCAGGTAGGCAAATATTATAACAATTGGATTTCCGTAAATGTAATTCATATTAACATTCAGTAGTATAAGTGGGAGAGCTATGCTACCGTGGCAGAGCTATGCTTCGGCGTGAATGGGTCGGCTCGACCGGAGTGATACCACGGCCTCACAAAAAACCGGTGTGAAATAGCGCTTGCGCTGTGTTTCACCGAGTGAGTGAGGATACCGGCGGCCCATACCCCAAACCCTCCCCCCATCCCCCCAAAGGTCGGCAACGCACTTGTGACGCCTTTGGTGTTGCGGGTGTCCATGGGCGGCGGTAATCGCTTACCATCAGGTGATACGTCTGCTCGTTTGCCCACTATTCAATAAAAAAAAAAAAAAAGTTTTAGAAGACGATTATATGGTGTATGTTCAATGAGTTTCGTATCTATATGTACTATAAATACAGCTCAATAACAACTTTACTACTATTTTTCTCACACTTCCGATAGGTTTGTGTAATTGGATGTAGTAGGCGCCGAATAAATTAGATGAAATGTTATCGAAAGTGGCTAACACTCGAGTTCAGATAAGGGCCTATTTCTACTAGGGTGATTCATCCATTGCGCTTCTGATAGCTGTCCAATTAGATGCTGGCGTCTATTAATGTAAATATCCATTTGTAAAACTAACACATCCAATTCTCACAATGTGAACTTGACACCATTTTACACACATGATTGAATGGGTTATTTATGAGGTTAGATGCCTAAAAATAGCTGTCTTGAAGCAAGCTACAATGTAGTTTGGTAGAGTCAAAAAAAATTATATAAACAAGAATTCTAGACCCTTCTGTTTTAGCCTTTTTCCACCGAAGAGTCTTATCTGTCTTATTACATAAATGTTTAAACTTTGTTATTCGTATTTTGTAACTAGCTGAACCCCGCGGTGTTACCCGCGGTTATTGTCGTATCGTGGGTAACGCCGCGGGGCGAAGCTAGTCTAAAAAATGTAAGCCTAAGTTACTCCTTGTACCATCAGCTACCTACCAGTGAAAGTCCCGTCCAAATCGGTCAAGCCGTTCCAAAGGTTAGCCCGATCAAACAGACAGACAAAAATTTTAAAAATATAAATTTTGGTATATGTACCGTATATACATAGGTACATATGCATGTAGTAGAAAGCGGTTATTTTAATAATACAAACAGACACTCCAATTTTATTTATTTGTATAGATAAAATTAAATTAATCTAATCAAATCAATTAAATTAAAGTGTCTGCTTGTAATTTAAAATTTACAACTTTTCTCAAAATTCAAATGAAGTATTTTGGGTACTTGCATCAAAAAAGCAATTTTAAAACTTGTTTGTCTGTTTGTTATGGCTAATCTCAGGAACGGCTGTACTGATTTTGGCGGGACCTTAACTGATGGTAGCTGATGATATAAGAAGTAACTTAGACTAGCTTCGCTCCGCGGCGTTGCCCGTGGTTGATGTCGTACCGAGCGAGTTAATCTTTCAGTTTAGCAGGTGTTTAATATGAAAATTTGTGTCATGTACGAAATTTCACAATAGTTTCATTTACTTGTGTAGCATTTCATGTCCAACTTAAGATAATATTTTGTGTATTCTTCAAAACAACAAAATAAATTGTTCTTACAGTAATCAACAATTTAAATTTGTCGACAGACGTCGGCGGCCCGCCCTTCGCTAGTATCATCAATCTCGTTGGCAACGGACGCTGCAGGTGGTGGTTCTCGAGTGATGCACAGCTTAGAGAGACCGCATCAGCTGTCCAGACATGCTAGGGAACGATTCTCTGACAGGTGAGATTTATTACTTCTGGTTATTATAAAGACAGACCGACAAGGTCTGTCTGTTGATCTGCTAAACTTCTAAGGTTCTGATAAAAATGCAAAAACGTCAAAAACAATACATTTTGTATGTGATTGTTGCTCATCTTATACTTCTTATACTAAAATGTATAAAGCTGAAGAGTTTGTTTGCCTGAACACGTTAATCTCAGGAACTACTGGTCCGATTCGAAAAATTATTTCAGTGTTAGATAGCCCATTTATTATGAAAGCCTATAAGCTATATATTATTACGCTAAGACCAATAGGAGCTGAGCACCAATTAAGAATGTTACAAAAAACGGGGGAAAATTATTACGCTACGGGCAATAGGTGACGTAAACGAGGTTGCGTGGGTCTGCTAGCCTTAGCCATAAAATATGAGCATGAGCTTTACAAGATAATTGGAGTTAGTTGTTTATAAAAAACTGAATTGATCTTTCTACAAACTGAAATTACGAGAAAGCAGAAACCGTTGAACTAAATTGTAAATATAGCTACTAGTAATAAATAGGACACCATTTCGAAGTAATGATCTTGTGTTGAAAGTTTATTGCCATAGGCGTGGGTTATTTGTTCTCAATGTATCGCTTTGGCCTACTCTCTTTATTATATTATTTTTCACCTAAATTGAAATGTCGATTTACTGGTTTACATGACATTTAGAATTTCTGTTCTAAATAATTTTATTGATCCATCAATATACAGTGCAATACATTTTGTTTATATCTGTTGTAAACGCGATGTACACGTTCAGTTGCCTATATAAAAATACACTCTTAAATATAAAATAGTCAGTCATAAGGAATGCCGATAGAAGTGAAAACTTATAATAACTTAACATACTTAAAATATTATTTGTAAATTAGAAATTTCATAGTTTTTAAATTAAAATTATTAGCATCTAACATTAGCAGGTCGGTGACGCGAACCCAAAATATTTTCTCCTACCAAAAAGTGCTCAACACGGCTAAAGAAGTTTTCACATTAAAAATATACCATACTCCTTCAAAATGGGATGATTTTTTATTTTAATAATAAGGTAATCTCGCCAAACTTCGACGTTTGATGGTGTATCTATTGTCTTCCTGTCTATTGACTTGCTAACAATCATCTAAACAAATTTTATTTTTACAGTATTGGTATATCATACATAACGTTTTGTTAAATCTTTCTCTATTTGTTTTAGGCATTTAGACAAGGATAGATTAGCAGAATTGGAACGCATGGACAGGTACCCCGAGAAACAAGCAGTGTATAGTGTGGACAAACCCTTTCGACAGACGAGTCTTGATTTACGTCATAACGCAGCTACGACCAACTGGCATCCGGCTAGAGACTTTACTAGGTACTAAACATTTTTATAGGCATAATTTTATATTTAGTTTTAGTATAAGATAAATTTGCAGAAATAAGAATTATTTTTCTGAATGACAGCCCAGTGACTATTTCATCATCATTATCTCAGTGAAACGCCCACTGCTAGACAGAGTTTTTTTTTAACTCTCCACGGGCCGTTACCCCATCGGGGTTTGCGGCGGGGTGGTGCGGAATCGAACTGACTAAAACCACACGGTGTTCCACTCTGCGCCTGAGAACGGAGGGGTCCGGGAACTGCTGTTATCAACACGTCCGGACTCTGCTAGGCACAGGCCTCTCCAAGGATTCCCACAACAACACGTCCTGTGCTGCCCGCTTCTAGCAATTTTCCGCAGTTACTATGTACTTGAAACAGAATTAAAATCCTGATATCACCCAAATCATCAAAACAGAAAAATGTCCTTCAGTATGGCCATTGTAAGGAAGTTGAAAACAAACTAAATTTTTAATATTATTTTGTATTTTATATTAAAGACGGCAACAAGCAGAACCAGAACGGTATACATCCAGCAAAACCTCATTGTCATCGGGCAGCAGCAGCAAGCATCGCGCCACACATGAACCACACCTTAACTTCATGAGGCTTACCTCTGCTAATGAACAAGATAACATTGCAGCTGGTAGGTATTGGACCTTAATATATAGCATAATAAATGTATCACACCGGTGTGAAATAGTGTTTGCGCTGTGTTTCACTGAGTGAGTGAGGATACCGGAGGCCCATATCCCAACCCCTCCCCCCATCCCCCATCCCCCAAAGGTCGGCAACGCACATGTGACGCCTTTGGTGTTGCGGGTGTCCATGGGCGGCGGTAATCGCTTACCACCAGGTGATACGTCTGCTCGTTTGCCCACCATTCAAAAAAAAAAAAAAACACGAGGTACCATAAATAAGTGACAGGCTACTTAAGTAACTAGTGTGAGCCAGAAAAAAACTGTGTAACACTTCCTGTTAGTCCTTAATAATTCCAGTAATCGACTATCGTTATGTGTTCGACCTGATTATAGACCTTAATAAACTTGACTGTCGTCCTAATAAAACTGCATTCGATACATGATCATGTATCTGCTTTGCGTTACCAGTTAAAATAGTTCCTCATCGCATACACCGCAGTAATGAAGCTCTTACTTTCCTGTTTTTATTTCTCAATTAACCATCCCTAGCCGTTACCTGTGCTCTAACATCGATAGAAATCTTCACTCAATTAGTAATTTCCATACTTTTTTCACCGTTTTCCACAGTGAATTACAAACTCAAGTGTGTGAACTTAGAGCCTCCTCTAACGGAGCCTAACGTGCAGAAGCATAACCAGCGGTTGAGTGACAGGTCTACTGCGCCCAGAGATCGTACCAAGTCGAGGCGTAAGTATACTATAGGTATTTTTAGAATAAGCCGTTCAAATTAAATTAAACCGAATACAATATTCATTGCCAAAAAATATCCACATTATATTTTTATAAAGGTTGTCATTCCATTTGTTTTATAGTGTACAGCATTTGCGTGATAGAGGCAATAATACGAATGTTTGACCCCACAAATAGAAAGAAAATACTTTAGATAACTATAACCTAACTGCATAAAAACTTTGATAAAATAATATATTTAATCTTACCTCATTTGTTAAAATATTTTCAGTAATTTAGACACTACGGTGGAATATACAGACTGTCAAAAATTTCACCCTCCCTATTCTACTTACAGGACACAAAAGGCCGGTAGAGCTTGACGACGGAGGCTTAGATGGCGAGGAAGAAGAGGATGAAGGCGGCAGCTCTCCTCTGTACTGTAACTGGGACTTGCGCGGCATGCAACACTTGCTGCCACTTCAAGACTACATCATACAGCAGGCTAAGTTGTCCAGTGAGTTATATTTATTATTAACTAGCTGAACCCCGCTGAACTAGGTGCTACCTGCGGTACGACAATAACCGCGAGCAACACCGCGACGTGAAGCTAGTACCTATAGCTATATTATTGTAAAGTTTCATCAAAATCCATTCAGTAGTATTTGCGTGAAAGACCAACAAACATACTCACAAACTTTCGCGTTTATAATATAAGTAGGATTAAAGCCTTTTTATAAATAAGGCCTTTATATCTTTCTTTTGCTATTTCGCTCCTACATAATTAGTGGAGTAACTAACTGTTCATCATAATATATCATAATAGCAGTCCATTTGCTATACAGGCAGTCCTCGTACTTACGGCATGTTAGGTTCTTGAAATACGCGACGTAAATCGAAACGACGTAAGTCGAGACATATTTTTTCATATGTTTACATGTAAAACTCAAGGGTTAGGATCCGCACGGACTCAAAATAATAAAAACAACTGCATTTGTAACAAAGGATATACTTACTTTATTATCAAAAGTAAGTTCTTAAAATAATTATATATGCGCTTATGAAATTGCTAGTTATTTTTGGTATTTGTGTGTTATTAATTTTAATAATAATTATAAAACTTTAATATGTAATCAAAATATGTAATGAGAAATACTAAATTAAACTTTGGGCTTAAAGAAACTATCAATTCTAGATTGCTTTACTTTTTTCTTCTTGCTATCATACAGATCTTGGTAGCACTGATAGGCTGCACAAATTTTGTTATTAACGTTAAAACTTCTCTCAAACTGAGGATCATTTCCTTCAAAAATTTTCAAGACATTCTCCAAATTTGTAAAGGCACGGAAAGTTTTTTTAGTTCGCGACAAGTGAGTTCTCCTATGCCGGAAATCGAAACAAATAACGTATGTTTGAGGAATAGTGTCAAAATATCGTTCGACGTAACTTGAAACGACGGAAGTCGAGGACTGCCTGTATTTTAAGCTTCAGAATCGAATCTGTGTAGAACTAATGTTTATGTAATAAATTTTTAATAGTATGTTTATACTTTACAGTAGTTTCATTAAAAATACACAATACAAAATGGTATATTAAAATCTGTAAACAACAAACATATATTAACATTTACATTTATTTTGGGAATACACTCTGAATAATATTTAGGCAGTACAAAGCAGCAATGATTCTTGCTCTCCATATTTTGCGTCTGTCTACGTCTGTACTCCGCGGGGATCAGTACGATACTGAAACGTTTAGCGCTCCCTCAGCGCTGACAGGCTACGAGCTGACCTGTCGGTGGCGATGGTCAGCGTTATTCTAAAACCAGTCTTAGTATAACATTTTTAAAAGCGTGTCGTATATTATGTGAAGTTTATTATTATTCATAATGAAACTAAGGCCCGTATTATAGAAGGCGTCTCAGTCGTGAATCGAGTTTTAAAACTAGTTTCAAGAAGAGATTGTATTATAGAACGTCTCTTGAGTCAAGATTCACTGATCTTTGATCAAGTGAGTAAAGATCAATGCTTATAGTCGTTCCAATACTTTATTTAACTTTTGACAGATCACGCACATAAAGTTTTGTAATAATTTTTGATACAATGTACTACAGATAATACTGTACTTTATGGGCGGGCTCCGCCTACTTAGGGATGTGTCATTCGTAATTAATGACCACAGACTATAAAAACGGTTTTGAAATAAATCGATTATCGATTATATTAATAAAACATACAATAAAATTATTGTGATTATATTTTATATCAAATCACGTAAAAAGCTTTATTATTTTGCATTAAAATGCCCTAAATGTCTGTTTCAATGCATAAATAATTTGCGTAATGAAAACAGTTCCATCGTACTCGTACCTAGTAATGGGATCGAATGTATTCGCCGCAAATTAATGAATCTAAAATAATTGTTTAGACTTACTATAGTTGGTTCAAATAAAAACTACCTGCGGTACCTACTTCTAATGAACAGGTACAAAATGTTGAAATTCGTAGTAATTTACGGATTAAAAATAAAACAACCAAAAGAGGTACTGTAATACTAATTTTAATTATAAAGAATCGTCTTCTTCGTATGACGAGGAATCATCATCACTTGAGTTCTCAGTAATATTGATTATCATTTCTTGGATAGATAAATTGTCGAATGCAACATCCCGATCCCAATCCGACATTATCACCTTCTTTGTTTTTTCTACAACATTCGCCCAGTTTTCTGGAGTTACTTTTTCACACGCATTTTTCAGTAAATTCAGCATTTTTCTTGCGGTGAAAGGAGGAGTTGTATTGTTCCTCGCAGCATATCCTTTAACTTGTGCCCAGATCATTTCAATTGCATTATATTGGCAGTGATATGGGGGAATTCTGAGGACGGTATGCCCATGCTCTGCTGCCATTTCATCTATGACGTATCGTTTTGGCAGCTTCTTTGTTTTTAATATCTTTACTAACTCTACTTTTAGTAGGGACTCATTCACCTCTTCGCCATTGTCACGGAGCCAGTTTATAATTTCATGTTTTTTGTTGGCCTGTGTTGGTATTTTATTAATTTGACGAGAGTGATAAGGTGCATTATCAATAAATATTATTGATGGCTCTTCGAGTGATGTAAGCATTTCTCTGAACCACTTTTCATATACGTTCGAATTCATCTCCTCATGATAATCTCCTGTTTTCTGGGATTTAAAAGCTAATAGAGCGCCTGGCACAAATCCTTTTACTGTTCCTGCATGACAAATAATCAGTCGTTCGCCTTTTCCCATTGGTACTGTAGAAGTGGAGCCAACGGTGTTGTCAGTCCAAGTTTTTGACAGCGTATGATTCGCATTGAGCCAAGTTTCATCTGTGAAAACAACATTCGACCAATCTTCTATTTTTTTTGCTTGTCTTAAAAAATCGCATCTATACAAAGCAATATCATTGCGTTCCATTAAAATTTTTCGTTTGTCACATTTTTGGAATAACATTCCAATGTCTTTCAATACCTTTGTCAGAGAAGATTTTTGACCACGGAACAAACCACTATTTCGAAGAGATTGTGTTAGTTTTTTTAATGTTGGAATCTCTTTTCTTTGGTAATAGTCGTATATATGACGACGAATAGCATCAGCGTCAAAATTGTCAACGGCTGTAACTTTACTAGGCGGACGTTTTTTCTTAGGTGTAGATAGCTTATTCTGTTCCATGCCACTGCTGCCGTAGCCTTCTTTTGTTATTTTTGCCACTGTTGGAGCACTAATACCTAATGCTGCTGCAACACGGTCTCTAACTTGAGTCACTGGTATAAGAGGCCCACCATTACGGCTTTCCTTTTCAAAGTATTCACGAAGTCGCAAGACAAACTCTCTTGTTTGTCCTTTGAGTACTTTCTTTTTTGGCATTTTGACAGTAACGAAGGCAGGAACGATACGCTCAACTCAACCAAACGTGAGAATTCACAAATAAATCAATACGGAGGAATATAAATACTCAACTATATTGAAGGTTACTCATTGAAATACTGTAGATTATTTTAAAATAGACATAGAGAGATTTAATAAAGATCATCAATAGTTTAACAAATACAATATTAACCACTGAATTACAACACAATACAATAATACATTTTGAAAATTCAGTTCCTTTTATATATTTTTTCATCACATAGAACCGTCATATTTGAACAACATTCTTTTAATCCATTTCTTCTTTACATATTTGAACAACATTCTTTTAATCCATTTCTTCTTTATTTTGACAAAGGAGGTCGCACATTGAAACACATAGAAATATGAAGTACGAAATTATCTATAAAATAATGAGTTTGTTAAATCGATTAAAACTTCTTAATGCATAAAATCGATCGACGAAAGAAATCGAATAGGTAACGGGTCAGGGTATCACTATTTGATTATGTATTAGAGCTGTCAAAAGTTAAATAAACTATTGGAACGACTATAGCTTATTTTAGAACGTCGCTTATGTCAAAATCGTCTCTCAAGAAGAAATTTTGACAGATGTGATCGCCGTTCAAATTTACGTATTTTATATATTTTGTATAGAAATTAACGTATTTTATGATGATATTTCTGAATAATAACGAAGTAATTGCTCATTATACACATTTCAATACATTTGTGTTATTTTAGAACGATGTTTATGTGAAAATCGCCTCTCAGGAATAGATTTTGACAGATGTGATATCCGTTCAACTGAGACAAGCTCAATCTAGTCTCAAGTGGTAATTTCTTATACCTTGTAAGGGAAATTAACGTATTTTATGATGATTTTTCAGAATAACAACGAAATATTTATTTTACTTTACTTTATTTACGAAAGAATTGCTTATTATACACATTTCAATACACTTTAATTAACACTAAATCATATTCAATTCACTTAAAATACACATTCAACTATTTATTTCAAGTAATATCCTTCAAGCAATAGTAATAACCTTTTGGTTTCTGACAAAAATATTACAATAATTTTAAAATAAAAACAAAAACAGTTTTACAATTCGACATTGACAAGTATTGAAAACAATTTGAACGTTCCGTTATAGGTAGTATCTAGTCATTTTTATTTTAATATTTAAAGTATTTAATTTAGGGCCAACTGCTTCTTATTATTATATAAACTAATAACCAATAATATATAAATTATACTTGTTAGATATGATGTGTTTAATATAATTAACTGCGTAGCACAGAACAATAATTTCCACAATGCAGAAACGTAACTGAGAACAGACTTGTGAGTTGAGATTAGATATTGAAACTAGTTTCAACTGAGTAGAAACAAAACGCCTTCTATAATAAGAGCGACGCTTGAGATTCGATCATAACTTGAAACTCGCATCAGCTGATCGGAGATCAAACGATACTTGAGACGCCTTCTATAATACGGGCCTAAGACGAAATACAGTTTTAAGTGGATATTTGTGGTGAAGGTCGCGCGCGGTACGGCGGCGGGTCGGGGTCGGACGGCGAGTCGGGCTCGTCTCGTTCGCACTCGCGGTCGGGCTCGGAGCGCTCGCTGTCCGGCCACGAGCCCGACAACGAGTCGTCCGACGGCGGGGCCCGCACGCCCGACGACGACGACGGCTCCGGTGTCTACCTGCCGCACGCATACACGCACGCGCATCGACCCGTCGACGTCGAGTACATGAACCATGGAGTCTCCTACTACAACACTTTCGTGGGATTCGATCGAGAAAGGCAGCCTTCACCCGGGATTCATAGAGTGAGTTTATTGTTATATGTACTTATGATTTGTAACGTTTTGGATTATTATACTGGCATACTACACTGGGGCTATGCATGACTAAGTCGATGACTTACGTTTACACAGCGGGGATGTTTTTCGACGACGAACGCGTATGGCGTTGCGATCGATAAAGATTTCAGTGTTGATCAATCATAACACCAAACGCGGTCACTATGATGATTGAATCGATGAGTATTAAATGAATATAGTTTTACTGTTGATATAAATGTGACAGTAGGTATTTTAATAGTGTGAAATGGCTTCCAGACGTCGTCGCTGGGCGGGGGCGGCGCCGGGGCGGGTGCAGGGGGCGCCGGTGGTGCGGCGGGCGGGGCGGGGGGCGCGGAGGAGGGCGGCGCGCTGTACAGCCCGGTGCGCGCGCACGCGCCGCGCCCCCCCATAGAACAGGACATCGAGATATTCGCCAAGGACAACCTCAATTTCAATAAAGGCATCTTTAGGAGAAAGGTGTGTATAACCCTTGGCGACGTTACTACACGTCTCTTATAGAGTACTAGCGACCCGATCTGCCTTCGCACGGGATTCCGTCCACTAGGATCCCCTGCTTAGATCCCCTACATAGATCCCTTGGGGGACCCATTTGGAACTTTCGTACACATTGACCACTGGGGGATCTTTTTAATTTTTTGTCCAATGTCTTCAATGAAATCTTTTTTAATTTTTAACACGTTTCAGATCATTAAGTTGAATGTTATTCTAAATAAAAATCCCTAAATATTCATAAAATATGATATTTCGATTACATTTTTTTTATAAATGGACTTAATACTAGGCTTTTTAATGAGTTTTGAGTTATATAGGTATACTTTGCTGGTGAAATCTATTAATGGGCATAACATTTGACTTATATATAATATTAGCCACGAAAAGCTATGTTGTGTAGACGAAAATTACAAATGAATTCCCTAGGGGATCAAGTTGGGGATCCTAGTGGACGGACCCAATCTTTGTCATTCTCTGATTTTCTTTACTCACTCTTACACATTATACATACAAATGGTTCGTGTGGTGGCGAATTCAGAATACTGAGCATCACCACCTCTACTCATCCCCATAAGAGGCGACTGAGGAAAACGACTACGCAGATTAATATTATTGCAAAGAGAAGAGAGAGAAGATACCTATGTCCAGCAATGGACTGTTAAATGCTGTCGACCTTTTGAATCACTCTATTTATTGATGAAAACCACATTAAAATGTTATTCTAAGCTTACAAGTACGGGAGATGAGTTTATTTGATAGTAAGTGATAATCCAAGGACGACGTGTATGTGTATGTACAGGCGTCGGTGCGCGACCTGCTGTCGTGGACGTCGTCGTCGATCAGCGCGCCGATGGTGGGCGCGGAGTGGGACAAGGCGCACAAGAAGGCGGCCACGGACCTGTTCCGCCTCGTGCAGATCTACATGGGCGACCGCAAGGCGCGCCCCGGCATGACGCTCAACTCCGTCGCGCAGGACATCCTGCACGCGACCTACTCCAACCAAAAGTAATCACTCTCTATTGTCCTGAAATAACTCGTGTATGACCCTGCCTGATGGTCACCATACTCGTTGCGAATGCAGACATTACAGCATGCCGGCCTAGGGAGATACTTTTGCATCATTTGGCCTCCATTAACAATATCTTCATTTGTTTCAATGTTTCCGTTATTGATGTTCAAGTAGAACCGGTTAACCTCTGGGGTGCGGCATTGCGGATCCGCGATTGTCCCGTCGGTGCGGCATTGCAGATCCGCGATAACCGCAGTTAACTTGCATTTTAATTAATTTTGGGTATTAAAGTTATTATAATGAAGTCTAGAAAGGTTTGTTATGCATTTGCTTTATACGAACAACATTTTAAAACATTCGTTTGTCAAGTGCGCTTCAAGAGCCGTAAAAAAAACGAGTTCCAATTTCAAAGTTGACGATGACGCAACGCGATCTGTCAAGTGCCTCTTAAAACTGATTTTTTGCCGATAAGGTGGTTTTGAAGGTAGTTTGTTATTATATTTTACTTATTATACTTATTTTAGGAACCACTATCAATACGAATTGAGGCATAAATCATGCGTAATTTTGAATAGTGTTACTCAAAAAGTTACCGAGTCTATTACCTATTGAAAAGGGCTTACTCATTTGAAGGTTTTTACGCATTTATTCTTATGTTTTTATTGATAAAATGATATAATTGCGATGAGAATCTTATATAGAATATAGAATAGCAACAAAAATGTGTTAGAAAAGCTAAATATTTAAATAAACACTCATTTTTTGCCTGACGAGCGAAATTAGACGCACACATACAAAGGGCTCCCACGCCATTATTGTTCTACATCATCATCAGCGTATCGTAGTCCACTGCTGGACATAGGCCTCTCCAATAGCACGCCACTTAAAATTGTATATCGCCGTTGATTCGTGTTTGCACGCAGCCTAGCGGGAAGTCCCGGAACTATTAACACCCACACATACACAGTAGTGACGGACAATGAACAAGACGTAAACTGATCTTTGTTTATGTTTTACTAAATTATTTTGTATTGACCATAGACTTTGTGTGTCACATAATGGAACGATCAGTTTGTTCTCTTTAGCATTCAGTCATTTTCATAGAGTTTAGAGAATTCTCAGAACTTAAAAATAATAAATGAAAACTGGTCTAGCAAACGAGTCCTTTTTTTAAATAACTTGATAAATAGGTTGTTTTTTTTATGTATTGTTCCTGTCTTTTGCACTAGTTAACTAAAAAAATAAATTATTTAACTAAAAAACACTATTTCTTCATATAAATACTACGTAATTTGGTGTTCGGCGCAAATAATAGTTTGATTGTAAAGTGACAAAATGGCGAATATCTCGACAGCGAAATGTGATTTTTACAAATATGTTTCTCAATGAATTTTTACTGCAGTTATAGTGTTTTTTATATCAGTAGATAGCTTAGTTATCGAACTTTATGAGGATAATAAGTAAAATGAATAATAAACCACATAAAATATTAAAATCATGTTTATTAACACAATAGGTGCGTAAATTAATACTTGGCTCAATTGTGAGTAAATAATAAAGCGATAACATTAGTTTAGTAATAAAATATGGCATAACCATGTACGCTTGTTATCCATCTTTTGAAAAATAATCACTTTTATAACCACCGAGCATTGTTTTTTAAAATATTTGATCATTTTCGTACACCATGCACCGTGTTGCAAAATTTTGCACTTTCGCCGCACGGTGCATGGAACCGGAAGTACCCGTTCCCGCATTCGAAAGATTAAACTTATAGCCGACACCAAATAATCTAGGAAATAATAAAAGTAAGGAAGACATATGTTTTTTATATGGCTTTGCATTTTGAGAAAATATCTGGACTTTAAAAGATACGTTGATCCCCGAGTTTGGTTCGTCGTTTCTTCTCAGGGCTAGTCCAGTAAGGAAAGGACAAACTCATCTGCTTGAATAAAAAAAAAACATGCAAATTCATGTGACCTAATTGCAGAACAAATTATTGCATTTCATCCGCCTCGGTGGCGCAGCGATAGCGTATGCGACTGCTGTGAGGTCTCAAGTTCGACTTCCGGTATGGACTAAATGTTTGTATTGTCTCTAAATTTTGTTTCGGAGTTAAGATATTAGTAGCCTTAATTCATAATATGTCTGAAACATTTGATATTTATTTTAAACGACCTCGATAAATTGTCGGGATCAGAAAGATTCACCTAAGCTTAAGTGTTTGCTGTCCATCTAATCACTGTGCCTAACACAATCCACAGTCGCTGAAGTCTCAACGAAAGGGCTTATACGATATTTTTGTGGATTTGATTAAAAACAAAAAAAAAGTTTCGAATTGTAGAACTTCTTAGACTAAAATATTTTGTACGACAACGAAGAATTGTCTTCATTCTAATTCTTTGATTATCGCTTAATTTTTTTTCATTAATCTAACTTTGAAATTCAATTAGCTAAAGCTAAGCAAAAAATGCTTTACACAGCTTCAATCTTAATCCAATTTCCACATATTTTTGAACGACGTATTTTTGATCATTTAATTAAATTGTTGAATTATTTAATTATTAATACGATCGCGTGTGACATTTTCTTTTTTAAATGCAACTCCTACATTAGAAACATACATCTTGTGGCGCGGGGGACTTTACAAACATACATGTGACGGTCATAAAAAAACACCCAGACTCAGGACCACAAAGTGTTGTCCCATGTAAGATTTGAACCCACGACACTTAGTCTTACTTAGTGTCTTAGTTAGACGCAAGTGTCTTAGTAAATGCAGGCCTCTTCTAGCTGTAAAGTCTGACGTGTAAAATAAAATATATCATTTAGCGCAGTAGAAGGCAGCGTGGCTTAGGCCAACCGTGCAGTCAAACATTGTACTAGTAATATTAAAGTTATTTGATGGATTGCAGACTTCGTGACGAGTTATACGTGCAGCTATGCAGACAGACCACTGAGAATCCTCTTCGGGATTCGTTACTGCGCGGTTGGGAGCTTCTAGCGGTTTGCTTAGCGTTCGTACCTCCTTCGCCCACATTCCAACCGGCGCTCACCAACTATGTAAATAGACATCGTGACCCTGCTTTTGCTGATGCGTTTCCTGAGGTAACTTGCTGTAAATATGTTTCTAAAATATGAATTATTTATAAAATAATATCAAAGTTATTCTAATCTACTTGTTAATTATTGTATGACCGGTCTTCTGTAATTTTTTTCAAATATAATCGCGTCAACAATCAATGAATATAATATTGGGTTATTTATTGAAAGCACGGTAGTGCTACAACTTATGTTTAAAACCGTCATGATTGCATAGATTTTTATAATAATGTATAATAACGTTTATGTTTCCAGGTTGGTAAATGGCCTATACATGTTCAAGTTTCACATTACGCCGGCGTTGCGTGTAAACGGTTAGAAAGAATCGGTTTTGGAGGGAAAAAGCAGCCTAGAAAACCTACGACGGATGATATTGATCAAGCTAGAGTAAGTGGTTTCAAATATTTAAAAAAAAAATGTTTAAATCGACTATTATTTATTAAGAAAAATAAATATTTGCTTATAGCCCTACAGATAGTATTCTAAGATAAACTTAACTTTTTTCCGTGGGAGAGCCACGCTTCGGCGTAAATGGGCCGGCTCGACCGGAGTGATACCACGGCCTCACAGAAAACCAGTGTGAAATAGTGCTTGCGCTGTGTTTCACCGAGTGAGTGAGGATACTGGAGGCCCATACCCCAACCCCTCCTCCATTCCCCCTCCCCATCCCCCAAAGGTCGGCAACACACTTGTGACGCTTTTGGTGTTGCGGGTGTCCATTGGCGGCGGTAATCGATTACGATCAGGTGATGCGTCTGCTCGTTTGCCCACTATTCAATAAAAAATTAAAAAGTAACTAGCTTTATAGACAGCAACATAGTGAAACAAATCATCAAGTCAAACCCTAAAGTAGAGAAGTTTGTTCCATTTAAGTGTTGTACCGTACCGTTAATGTAGTTATTTTCCATTTGCTATGTGACAAACCTAATTATAACTGCTTATAAATATAAATCATTAAAGCAAAATTAATATACATCTTCTCATCTACAGATACAAATCTTCCGTCAATCAATGTTTGGAAATACCCTTTCTGAAGTAATGACTTTACAAAAGGAACGGTTTCCAAACCGTCAGCTTCCCTGGGTACAAGTGGCCTTATCGCAGCAAGTATTGGCACTCAACGGTAGAGAGACGGAAGGTATATTTAGGGTGTCAGCTGATGTAGACGAAGTAAATGCGTTGAAATCGAAGATTGACAACTGGGAGTTGCCTGATGTTTCTACATTGACTGGTGAGTGATTGCAATTTTCTTGTTTTTTAACCCTATCTATCAACGATAACTTTTTATAGATTAAAATATCTGGCACTAGGGTTTATAGTACCACAGGGCAAGGCTGTATCGTAAATGTAAAGTAAAAATGCATTCTATTTTGTGAGTTTTTGTAACAATATTTTTAGTATCGTATTTTTGTATTTATAATAAAATTATATTGAAATAAATAAATTAGAAAATAGACTTTGAATTAGGTGTTTCAGCTTTTTCAACTTTCATTATTTTTTTGATAAGGGTTTTAAAAACATTTAATTTATCTTTAAAGTTCCTATCGCGTATAATCGGTTTGACTCTGTTTTAGATCATAATTACAGTTGAAGTAAAAAGTGTCGTAAGGAAATAAAATAGTTCCAGGAATTTCTTTTCTAAGGTACATCTGACTACTATTACCGTTCGATAGTTGGTAGGTTTGAGTCCGAGATAACCATCAGTAGGTAGTATCGGAGTGAATTTTCGCACATGCAAGAAAGGAAGTAAAATAGTGAGGTTTTGTCCTCAGACGCTCACGCGCCGGCGAGCCTGCTGAAGCTGTGGTACCGCGAGCTGTACGAGCCGCTCATCCCCGACGCGCTGTACGGCGCCTGCGTGGCGGCCGGCACCGACTTCGCGCAGTGCTCGCGCGCGCTGCTGCGCCTGCCGCCCATCAACCGCCTCGTCAGTAGCGCCACTCACTCACTCACTCTCACTCACTCACTCATTCACTCACTCACTCACTCACTCACTCACTCACTCACTCACTCACTCACTCACTCATTACCCATACCATATTACCCGTATTACTACACATTATACTCGTATAATTAATGTAATGTTAGTTATCAACGACACTATAAAATAATATATAAAAGGGCTGTAACACTTCTTTTCTTATTTTAGGTACTCACTTATCTAATAAGTTTCTTACAACAATTTACGGCACCCGAAGTTGTAAGTCAAACGAAAATGGATTCCGCAAACCTCGCCATGGTGTTCGCTCCCAACTGTCTCCGTTGCACGTCCCAGGACCCGCGCGTCATACTCGAGAACGCGCGCAAAGAAATGACCTTCCTTAAAACTCTCATCACCAACCTCGACACATCTCACGTCCAAGATCTGCTGTGACCGATGAATCTCTGCAATAATAATGTTACTTCGGAATCAGCGACTGACTTCTGAGGAACGTTCACTACTCGAAGAATATATTCTCCAGGCAGCTGACAGAGTGGTGAGACCCGACCGTCAGGCGAATATCATAACAGGAACTTGTGTGTGTATCGTGTACCTCCTCGATCGCTTGATGACTCTAGTCTGTGTGTCTCATTATCGATGGACATAATGGTTATACGATGTATATACAAACCTGAAACTTTCCTATACATTTGACATTCTTGTATATTTTTTTGTAATTTTGTATGCTATGTATGAATAATTTTATTTGGTTGTACCCAAAGATATTTAATGAGATGTGATTTTAATTATATTAGACTTGAGCTTTACGAAAATGTATTTGCAAATGTTTTTAAAGAATTTTGTTATTGGATGGTCTGTGTGATTGTTTACGAATATTGTTTTGCTTGGACGGCGTGTACATGATTTTGTGTAATTGTATCTAATATTTCTGTCTTTTGTCCAATAATTTGACGAAATTTGGTGCTCTATACATTTATAAAAGCACTAACAGCCGTAAACTATGTGGCCATTGTACGTCAAATTGTTATAACACTGCATACTGACTTAACAGTGCCAGTTGAACGCTTATTCGATTGATTAAAAAAGATTAATATACAATTTTGCAATTAAAATTAGGTGTAAAATAGATATAATGAAATTATTAATAAAATATATTACATTCAAATGTTAAGACGTATAGTGGGCACATGGATTGTGCTATTTGAATCAATGAACTATAGAATATTAGGGGTCGTGGCCTTCATGCGTTAGTGTGTGGTGGCGGCACACGTCAATACTTAGGGACAAGTGACCCTCAGAAATTATCAAAAATTATTTCTTCCATAAAAGTTTATCGAATTATTTATTGAATTTTTCATCAGGCGGCTAGTTAAGTACCAGTTGAATTACTCTACATATATTTTAATATTCATCAATCATGTTTTTGTGGTATTAGTAAATAGTGCGTTACTTTACAATATCATATATTCACATAATACTGAGGAATTATTATAACAAGTTAAGGCCACATTACGCATTTATTTTTTTCTTATAATTTATAGGAGTGTAAGTTGAGAGTCGCGAGAGTAAGAGTCGCTATTTTACCAATACCTGACTGTAAAAGTAAAAATGAGCTACGATTATAAAAAGTTTAACTAAACCTTAGGAGAGAAGTACGAATAAGGAGATGTCGAGTGCTACGAATATTTGTAGGTGAATAATTGCTTATAAAGCCGTTATCCAACTGACGAAATAACAGCAAACTACCATTTCTAAAGTTAATACGTATTTTTGATTCAGGTTTGTGTAAGAGTACACCAATGTTAACGTATTATGCATATCATATCTACGAATGTGTATAAAATTTCGTTTTATTAGTGCGTCGAGTATTAAAAATTTACATAAACGGATTTGTGTGCGAGGATTGTGTGATGGTTGTAATGTTATAAAGGACTGCACTAAATATAAAAAAATAGTACCTCAAAATGTATGTTTGTTACATAAAGTAAGAAAGTAATTAAGGAAAAACCAGCCAAGTGCGAGTCGGACTCGCGCACCGAGGGTTCCGTACAAACTTTTCGTTAAGTATGGGTAAAATGAACTTTGCCGTTGGAGAACTGTTGTATCCACACATCGACATTAGACATGCGCGAAACATTGCTTCATAAAGTGAGGTAATATGGCATTACGCTTTGAACCTAGTAATATGGCACACCATCACTCCGAACATCACATATCACCTGTGATGACGCGCCATGCAGCGTTCATCTGTCATATTTGTCTGGGAATAGACTTTATATTTACATAATACATTATATTCCATTCGCTTAGATACTGTTTCTTTGATCGCTCCGCTGTCGCAGGTGAGGCTTTTTGTCAAAGGGACGCCGCCACGAAATCGAAGAACCCGCATGTCACGTACTCCCACAAGTAAATATGATTTGTTTACAGTTTACGCTGTTGTATGAGTGCTCGGTCAGAGCATCGATACCGCGTGTGTGGAATAGTGTGATATGTTATGATGCTATATTTTGATCTGTAGTGTGTAATGTCGTACTTTGTGGTGAGGTGATAATACAATGTATCAATCGCATTACTACACATGTCTAATCGACATGCTTAGTGGACCAACTACAAAAATTTACGCTTTACGGATTGTTTTTCTTTACTTGTGTTACATGACATTGCTTCATGCCAATTTCATGATATATGATCCTAGTTCAACGGGAAGTCCCCTATAGGTTTTGTTTCCCTTGCGTGTGTCAAAACATGCGGCAAAAACGGAGCATAAAGAGCCGTCTCTTTATGCTCCGTTTGACTTCAAGTTTGCAAGTTTCACTACTGCAAGGGACTACAGACCTGAGTATTTGATATATACCTTCACGCGTTCAAAAAAAGCGTCTTGACACAGACTTGTACAGACAGACAGAAGGACAACGAAGTGGTTCTATAAGGTTCCGTTTTTGATACGGATCCCTAAAAATACAAAAAAACTTGGCCATGTTGTACCTATTTTTGAAATAATATTATCAATATTTTTAACGATCTAAAAACAATCTTTTTGCAACTACATATGTACTAACAAATTGAAAATGTAGGTGTATTGTTAATATATTGAAATGGTAATAATACCTCGACTTATATTTCCTACTAGCTGAGCCGGCAAACGTTGTTTTGCCTTAAAAATATTTAGAAGTGGGTTACCCTTATCATTTAGGTGTATGAAAAATAGATGTTGGCCGATTCTCAGACCTACCTGATATGCACACAAAATTTCGAAGGATGTCTAAAAACCTTATTTTTGTAGAAGGAGCGATAGGTGCGTGTACATAAACTTATCTACGCTGAAGTGTTTAAAGTTCCTCTACTAATCGAACAAATGAAAAATGACAGTTTCAAAGTTACTATTATAAAATAGATGAATTTAAAAGGTAGCTTTAAAGAAGACAAGCTTAGACGGAATGTAATGAAAAATAATACTAACACGATTTGTGATTTGCCGAGAATTTGTGAACAGTCTCTGAATTTTATAACTTTTGTTGATATAAGTAGGTAAAAAAGCTACTCTTTCTTCCATATTTTGAACTTTCATTTGCACAAATGTCTTCTGATTTATGTCGGTTTTTAAAATATTTTGTTCAAATAATGTAAAATAACACTTCAAATTTACATTGTAATCAATTTCAGCACCACAATGTTTATTACCAATACTCTGTTGATATTTTACACTTATGTATGTAAGCATAGAAATTTGTTTTAATAGAAACTCAGTAGTTTTAAATTACTTAAATTTATAAATCTTCTAAACATCCCTAAAGTTTCATATAGCTATGCAAGAATAGTTGTCCTAAATCGAAATTTTGTAGAATGTTAATTGAATAGCTTGTTGCAATATTTTTGTCTAGGATACCATAATGTAACAAGCAAATGCTTATTTTATATAAACTACGAATTCGATGCGTTTCCATGGTGTTGCAATAATGTCAGTTGAAATGATTCACAATAATGATAATTTATAGCCATCACAATTATTGCAATCTATTACACTTACTCGAAATTATTATAATAAAATTTGCCATTTTAGATAATATACTAATTACAAAAATAAAATGTTGTGTCTCTGGCAATGTTTAAACGAATAGATTTATGAGCGGCTGCCTTAAATTAATTCGCGGATAGATCTAAGTGTAAGGGGCAGCTTTATATTTTGTTAATTTTTTTAAGAATATTTTGCCTATTTCATAAAAATAATTTAATGACCGCAACTGGTTGGTCTGTGTATTTTCACTTATAATTACATAAATATAGTATGTTTTGTCATGATCTCAAAATAAGATTGTATTGTATCATTGGTATTCAGTTTAAAGTACAAACACAAATTCTCACATAGGTGTTTGAACGAACCAAAATCTCAATTATTATACAAATAAGAAACAGGGCAACCGGTATAAATGGTTACCAATATTATCTGTGAAAAATATTGGGTACAAGATGTTCTTTTATCAATTGTATCCATGCCTGTGAATTTTTTTGTACATGCATTCAAACTTACGGGACGCAAATAAATATATATATATATTTGTACAGCAATGTTACCGTATCCTATATTTGTGCCATAAATATAATAACATAATTATGTACCTTATCACAACTGTTGCTAATACTTGGAAACTTGTTGTATTACATAATAAGCCTACGATTTACACAATCTTGTATCATAGTTTTAATTACTTTTTTGAAGGCTTCTGGTTGGTAACATGACGGTATATTGAAGGAAAGAAACAGATGATAATAAGGAGAAGATGAGATATTGCAATAGATTCTCGAATAGTATATGATATTTGTTCTAAGAATTATGGAAGAGCACAATCACATTTAATTTGTATATTATTAGTTATTTATTTATCAAAGTGTAATTAATGTCAACATAAAACTATTATTGCGATGCAGCGAATCTACCATACTATAAAAGCAGTATACTCGTACCATTGTGCTTGTAATTTTTCACCATGTAAAATTGTATAGTACTCATAAATAGTTTCAAATGATACTTTCAAATTATACCTTAATGTCCCTTTGTATATAATATGCCTATTTTCTTTATTGTTTACGACAATATAAAGCCTACGATGTTCATAATGTAGATTATCACTGTAAATGTGAACGTTCAGGAGAAATAAATTACTAAATATCCGGTGGATATACTATGAATACCATCATTTTGTTTCATTTACTTAATTTCCGTATTTTAAAGAAATTGCCCATTATGAACCACTCATAATACCAAAAATGAGTGGAATATTTTTGGGAATAGTGCCATTGTTTGCAAGACCTTCGGCAAAAGACTACAACGCGGGAATTAATGATGAATTACGATAAAACATTTTCGGCAAAGCAACATGTCAAAATATTTCAAAAACGCTTGAAAAAATCTTTGACATTAAGAAAATATAACAACTTAGTCGAAGCATTGTACGTCTCGAAGATTTTAAGGAAACTAACAGGAATAGCAGTCGTTGAGATAGTGAATACTGATAGTGGCATTGTGTCCAGATTTAGTCCAATTGGCTTTTCTAGTTTTCTGATATGGAATTCCCTGTATTTTTATTGCGCATACAAAGCTCACATTGATGATCAGACAATTCTTCGCAATATGTTCGATACGAAAATGCAACGCTACGGTGACGATACTGAGAAAATCACTTCACTAGTTTATGTTATTCTTGCTATGTGGAAGTTACCATTCGGTGTGTTTGGCAACGGTAGTATTGTTAAGATAATAATGGACGCAGACAAAGCATTAGAAAATTTGGGTGAAAAGGTCGATTACAACAGAGACGCTCGTTCTGCGTCTGGCATTTATGTCGGACTGGTAATCGTCCAATTACTCCGATTATTTTCCATTTGGTTAATACTCAAAAACTTGAATATAAACATACCAGCTGCAAGAGTGTACCAAGCAGTATTCTCCGATACGCTGGCACTCATTGTTACATCGTATTACTGCTATTTCTTAAGTGTCCTGAGAAATCGGTATCGATATGCAAATAAAGTATTGGCTGAAGTAAATTCACACAAAGCTTGGGAATACAAAATTTTCGTTAGGGGTAGGATGCCTACAAATATGCCCCGAGCAGAGAATATACAAGATAGGTTAATAAACGAGAAAATAAAGTCAATTGCTAAAATATACGGCATGTTACATAAAGTGGTCGTCGGTGTTAATGATGTCTTTGGTTTTATTTTGCTTATGACGACGTTGGTGTCCCTCATATATGTCATCTTGTACCTGTTTTATTTCCTTGAAGCGACCTCGGCGGGCTTGTTTCACGATTTACCGAAATTCATCGACTTTTGTATTTACGTTTTCTGGCAAGCTGCATATGGTATCTGCATAGTATTTTTAATAGTTTTCTTTTGCGAAAGTGTAATGCGTGAGGTAAGAATAGGTACTTACAGTCTTTTGAATTTTGAAATGTTTGGCCCTGAAGTGTGTAGTTCCTTCTTTCACAGGCGAGACTCACGTCATGTATTCTGCATGACATTATGAGCAGCGATTTCAGTACTTCGGTAACGTCGGAGGTCAGTTTACAAAAAATATTTTATATATCAAGTTTTCTGAATGCTCTACAGTGATGTATGTAATCATAATATCCTTGTGTTAGAATTGTGTAATATGAATATTAACTAGGGGAAGATATAAATTAGTTTGTTAGACTCTAGGTTATAAACATAAACAGCGAAATTGCGATAGGTACCTACACAGGGAAAGCAGAACTAAATATCGGACATGTCACAGTATCTACCTATGATTACCTTTTGCCTTTGCCTTTGTATGCATCATGTAATTATTTAATCACTTTAAGGTGTGTGACTATGAGTTTTATAGTAGGTACAAAAGTTTTGTCTATGTAATTTTATCTATTTCTAAGTCCTATTAAAAATTATATGTAAAAATATTGAATTAGATGACTTAGATTTTGATCACTATCCAAACCTCATTCCAGTGTGACCAGATTCTTAGAGTTTTAGAGGAGTACTTCGTTTTTTTCAAACGAATATTTGTTTATAGGCGATGCAGCTATCTCTGCAACTTTTGCATCAGAGGCCTATATTCACAGCGCACGGACTCTATGAGTTTAACTACGCACTGTTCGAACAGGTGAGGATACAAAATATACCTAATTATATATATTTGAAGCCAAAGAACTCGGTTTATAATTGAACCCAACAATAATCTATACAGCTACTTTCAGAAATATATAAGGTAGCTAGGTGAAGAAAAAACACTTCAGAGAGAGAGAGAGAGAGAGAGAGAATCTTTAAATCTCAGTTTTTTTAGTTCACCAACTACTTATTCAATGTTAGTTAGTTAGTAGTTTTGTTTTTCAAAACATCGAATTAACTAATTATTATTTACTTATCCGCCATTGACGGTCCCAAGCCCATATGAAAAAGGAGGAGGGTTGTTTGCTGTAGGAAAGACCAAACCACGCCCGAAGAGGTATGCGAGTGGCGTGCTGCCGCCCTGCCCACTCGAGGATGACCGGCTGGAGAGCCTCCACGGCGACAAAGCCAGCGCGTGGCGCCTCCAGCCGGGACAAATCTATAACATTAAAAGTATTTTACTTTGCAGAGATGTTTTCGAACCACCACGACCTACACGGGATATTCCAAAATTTGGCAACTGCACACAAGAAAATATTGCTTTAGGAAGCCCAAATGTGTTAAATGCGCCTCCATCCATGTAAACGTAAGGAAAGATCACTCAGTAAAATGTATACTTTGTGATGGCAACCACCCTTTAAACTATAAGGGCTTCGCAGTATATAAGGAGCTCCAGAGAATTAAATATCCTACTCAACCAGCAAAACACCGACCGCAGAAAGGACAGAAGACATTTTAAAAAGTGACTTACAATCAAACTTACCAACTTGACCTGACAATTAAAAGGATCAAGAAGTGCGAGGTCATGACAACAATTAAAAACTTAAAACAGAAAAGGGCCCCGGGATACGATATAATTACTGCAAAAATACTTCGTGAATTACCTGACGCAATAGTAATACGTTCGTAGTAATAAGTTCAACTGCATACTAACCAGAGGCATCTTCTCAACCTCAATGGAAGATAGCCGAAATTAAAAGGATCCTTAAACCTCATAAAGCACCTGAAGATACAAGTACATCGTCCTACAGACCAATCAGCCTACTAAAATTGTACTATTGGCAAAAGTTATGGAAATACTTTTCTTAAAGCGACTAAACACAGTAATAGAAGAAAACAAGATCATACCTGACCCACAATTTGGTTTTAGAAAAAATCATGGCACTAACAGGTTCATAGACTGAAAGAAGACAACGGAAGAAATACACAAGGCCTTCGAAAACAAGAAATATTGCTGTGTAGCCTTCCTCGACATATCCCAGGCATTTAATAGAGTTTGGCACAAAGGTTTATTTTTCCTAGTAACATTAAAAACGCGAAAGCTACTGAATGGATTTTGATGAAACTTTACGTTAACATCCTCTACCTGGTCTTCACTACAGACTTACCGACAACAGATGGCGTCATAATTGATACTTCTGCTGATGACATGGTAGCTTTATCAGTCTATGATGAACCAGCACAAGCAAGTAACATGCTACAGCGCTGTCTTAACAGCATGACGGAATGTCTAACTACTTGGCGGATAAAAGCAAACGAGACTAAGTCGCTGCAGGTGACCTTTACGATCCAACGCGATACGTACCCAAGCAAATGAAGCCAGATACCTTGGGTACCTTCGAAACGCATTTTCACCAAGCGAAAAGCACTGGGAATCCAATTGAAAATGACAGTTGTCAAATGACCTATTATACAAGTGCCAATCTGGACTTACGTAGCATAACTATGGGACACAGTTGCTAACTCGAACCTGGAAATACTCCAGTGCAAAATGCTGAGGATAATCACAGATGCTCCATGGTTTGTAACAAACCAACAATTACACCACGACCTTGAAACCAGAACATTCTGAGAAGAGATCAAGCACTCAATGAAATCCTGCAGGAATAGATTAGAAAACCATTCAAACATGCCAAACATACTGACTGCAGTTAATGAATAACGCTTCGTTCAGAAGGCTAAAAAGAAAGTCCCCTTAGAGATTTATAGAGATTATTTAACCCAAGGATTTTTTGTTTTAAGGGAGATGTCGTTGGACTGGGTACCCTGCAAGACAAAATGTACAAATTCTTAACCCTATGCTAAATGTTCACAAGAGATAGATTGCATTAATAAAAAAAATGTGTTGTCGATTGTCAGGCCATTATATTATTATAAATTTCGTTTTTGTTTTAGGCTGCCCGTTCGGTGTCTACGTACTTAGTTATACTTCTTCAATTCGTAACAGATGCAAACATGTAAATCCACGTGAAGGAAGAACTATTATTACCTACCACATTTATTAATTAATATGTGCATTAATTATAAACGACCTCGATATTGTAAGCTTTTATTATAATGATATAAAAGTTACCTTCGCATTGTGTTCTTAAAATACATATAAATGTAATGTACCTATAATTATTTTAAATGCTTTAATATTTTTTTTCGTTTTAGACTGGGATGTGGTTTTAGCAAAGCTAGCTAGATAAAGCGATTGCGAATTAAATGTCGCAGTTACCTGTACCTAGACGGAGACTAAATGAAAGAATTATGGCACAAGTCAAAAGAAAACAAATCAAAAGAAAACAAATTGTTTTTTATAACTCGTTACTACGTAACTAGCGGTTAGCGTATTCGATTTGCGATCAATAGGTTTTGGGTTCGATTCCCGGGTCGTACCAAGTGTTGTTGGGTGTGTGATTCAAGCTCGTGGCTCGGAGAGCACGTTAAACTGTCGGTCCCAGTTGTCATGAAAATCTGTGGCAATCGTTATTGGGAAGTTACTACCATCAAATATACTGACAATTAGTTCAACCTTCGAATTCAGTTCGGCTCAGTCGCTCTCTGAAAAAGCTGATGATCATATTTTCGGGGCAGCGGTGAGGCTTGCTGACCCGTGGGGTTGTGTACTGACCCGACCCTACACTATGCCAGCTGGCTTGAATACAGCAGATACTGGGATAGGTATATTGGCCGGCCCAGCTGATTAGCCTTCGATCCGTAGCCTTAATACTAGGGAAAGGTGATGGTAACTATTCTAACCGGCCCAGCTGTTAGTCTTCGTACCGTAGTTAGAATAGTTGTGAAACTCGAGGAGGTTACGACTTATCTGATTTATTTACAAAAATGCATTTCCTTATAATTAAATTTAATTCCTTATAATTAATATAAAAATTACGTAAATATACGCTGAGAATCTGTTCATATTTTCTTAGCTCTCGCGCCGAGCGGTCGTTTGCATGCTCCGTCGCTTGGTCGGCGCGGCGCGGGCGGGGCGGCTGGCGCGACATGATGGCGCGGGCGCGCTGTCGCCACTATATAAAACCGGTTTAAATAATATTGGGAATAATCAAAGCTAGGACGAAGAAGTTACACACTTCAGGTGGGGTATGAACATGAAAATAAATGATAGTGTCGCAAACAATAGTAAAATACAATTCATGAATATTGTCACTGATCTTACTAATAATGATTTGTATCACCTGTTTACTGTAGGTATTTATGTCTAAAATGCCAGTTATTTCAAAGCGACACGGAGCTAAAACGAACCTCCATTATCCAAGGTGCGTGCCGAGCCTAGAAGTAAGACATTATTGCTATCGTAATCATCACACATTGTGATGTAAAAGATCTGAATTGATATCTAAGAATTGATTACAGTCTTTTAGATAACGGTGCTGTACCGTTGCTCACGTCGCTTTAATTTTTGTCCAAAGATTTCAATAGTTATGACATTCAACAGTTATGCGAAAAAAGGGTTGTAAGGGGGTTGAAAGGGGATGAAAGGTGGTATAGAAGTATGGCGGTTCACTTGTCACACGCCTGCGCGGTTCCTACGTCGGGCGTCTTGACAACGAATAAACAAGGCTTTCAAATTCATTAAAAAGATTTCACTATTTCAACGAAGTCTTAAATTATATATTCAGAAGCAGATTTGTATGTTCATTATATTAACAGAAACACATAAGTTAAATTACTATACAGTGTTTCTAAACTTCAAAATTCTCTACAGAAGTATCGTCATTTTAAAGTGACGCTTAAAGTTGCAATTCATTTAGAAAAAAAAAACATGTTTTTCCCATGGGCAGCATGCTTACGTGTATCAAATTCACTAAATATCTATATTTTGGCAAAAGATGGCAAATCGAAAAACATTGTTTATAAAATTGTACTTAAATCCTTACTTATATTATGCAAACGTAAATGCGAAAGTAACTTTGTCTATCTGTCTGTTATATCACTATGTATATCACTATGTCAGTCAGTCACCTTTGAGTTATATATATATAGATATAGAATGATTTTGTTTGAAAATGCTTTTAGACCATGTGATCTCATTCAGAAATCTAAATTCTCCATCTAAATCTTTATCGCACCGACCGAAATCAAAATTATAAAATAATCATTTAATCATTTCTATTTAACTAAATGGAAATACGTATTACTTTGTGCGAAGTATATAAATTTTTTGCTTTTTAGTTTACTGTTTAAAGTCAGTTTTTTTTTGTTAAAAAATAGTTTATTTTACGATTTTAGGTGATAGGTAGATCGAGCAAGGATGCTGCTCGAATGAGAAAACAACGGTTACTTGAGACGGAAAATGATAGACGGAAACGATTAGACAAAAAAGCCTATAAGAAGAGAAAAAAATGATACGCCAGAGGAGTACAAAAATAGATTGTCGGCTATGAGAGCTTATATATCAAATAGATTAACTAACGAAACTCCAGAAGACCGTGACCATCGCTTTTCTTTGAATCATGAACGATTATCAAATGAAACCGAAGAAGCCACTGCTCAGCAGCTCAGTTTGATTCATGAGCGATCAAATGAATCTGCTACACAGCAATCTCAACGATTAAGTTAACAAATTATTCAGTAGGCCACACGACGAAAGAGCATTGCTAGAGATGACGCGATTACGCAACTTAAATTCATTTTCATTGATTGACGCATCAGCATTATGAGCACTTATTCGTCGTAACAACGTCCCATCAATTATTACAAATAATTGTCTTAGCCGACATTTTGTAAAAAATATTCGTTTAATTGTCTAAAGTCGAATTTTAATAGAAATTTTCATACCATACCTAAGCGTAAGTGTAGAAAACTTAGCTTGGTTGCGTTGTATATACGAGTACATACCATACATTTTGAAATGGAAGAAAATATGTATAATATATAAATTATGTACGGTTAAATTTTTACTTTACTTAAAGGATAACCGAAATTTCGAATCAAAGGAAGACGCCAGTACAATTGTGAAAAACTTATCTAGGGCTGTTGCTGTTGATATCCAGGATACTGATATAAAAGATATTTATCGCATTCCTTCCCACAAAGAAGGTGCCAGACCTATTATGATCGAGCTAAATAGTGTCTTACAAAAAGATAGGGTAATGCAGGCAGTCAAAAATTTCAACAAAAACAGGGCAAGCAGTGATAAATTGAATACTGGCCATCTGAACATACCTGGTCCTGTCAAACCTATATTTATATCCGAGGCTTTAACTCCTAGTGCCAACAAACTTTTCTATGCAGCTAGACAGTTTTCACGAGAAAATAATTACTCCTTCTGCTGGACTTCCCGAGGAGTGATATACCTCCGTAAAGCTGAAGGTGAGCCACAAACTAGAATTGATTCCGAGATAAGCCTTAAGGGTCTGGCTAAAAAATGACTGTTCTACATAAGTTTCTGTAATTTGATGCTTTTCGGTTTAATAACATTACATTGTATGATTTTTAGTTTATGAAATTACCATTGATGGCATTGGTTTCTCACAGCCCACTGCTTTGAAATATTTGATCAATCTAGTTGTGAGTTTAATATTGATTGTTTAAATTTGAAGAATGTGTTTATGGATATTACTTTGATTGATTGTCTGCTGTTGGCTACTGCTGTTCAGTTTGCAAATTTATGTCATAGACACAACCTTTTACATAAGAAGGATTGTACTCGTATTACCAGTAAATATAGAACTCTATTCCAATTACAGCTACACAATCAAACTTTCCACACTAAACAGTATTATAAAGACAAGTACATTTATATCTTACATGCACCACATATAATTAATTCTAACTTTTACATTGTACACACATATACTCTACCTAAACAAATAAAACCCTATAGAGCCACCACATATTTGACATTACCACTTAAAAATAAAAATTCAATGGGGACAATTTGAATCAATTCATGAATTCTGTGGAATCGCTCAGTGTCTCGCGATCATTTGTGAGTTTGCCACACCAATGTTTAAAGCACTTACCAACTACCAAACGAACCTTAAAGACATTGCACGTCAACATCCGAAGCCTAAATCGTAACTATGACGGTCTCATGGTTTTGTTACGGTCCATGGATGTTGTGTGTGATGTCATAGTTCTCTCTGAGTGTTGGTTGAGTAAAGTTACTGATATACCTGAGCTGCCTGGCTTCGTGTCAGCTAGGTCTTCATTTGCTAACCAGAATGATGGTTTGGTGGTAGGTATATATAAATAGTGCATTAACTAGTAGGTTCTTTGAACCGAAAATACAAGACGCAAATTGTATCATCGTGGAGCTTGGTCTTGATACAGCTATTGTAGCAATATATCGTACCCCTTCAATTAAAAACATAGACAGTTTTCTTAACTCCTTAAATGACTTCCTAGAATCTTTATCATCCAGACCAGCAATTGTGGTTATTGGTGACCTAAACATAAATATTCGCCCAGGTAATAATGACACAAACTCGGAAAACTATCTAAATGCGATTGCTTTCCATGGGCTTTTGCCTGCTCATGTACTTCCGACTCGCATTGATAGCTGTCTAGACCATGTTCTATTAAAAACAAACAAACCTTACACATGTTTGGTTCTGGATGCTTATTTTACTGATCATGCCCCTGTCTTATTTTGCATTGAACAAAACCTTCAAGCTATAAAACCTAAAAGTACAATACGAAATATAAACATTCCTTGCGTCGTTAGTAGTCTAGAAAGCTCGGATTTTTCAAACGTTTTGACTTGTACTGATCCCAATCAAAGTGCGGAACTACTGATTGCCAACATATCAAGCGCAATAAACCAACACAGCACATTACGAAAAGTCTCCCATAGGAAATAGATAATTAAACCGTGGGTGTCACCGGGACTTTTAAGATGCATACGAAATCGAGACCAACTTCAAAGAAAGTCAAAACAAGATCCTAATAACTCTACTGCTAGACTAATATATAACAGATATCGAAACTACTGTAACAACTTATTAAAGAGAGTTAAATGTGATTATGACAAAAAAATGCTCCTCGATGCTAAAGGTGACCCTAGGGAAACATGGAATATTATTAAAACTATTACTTATAAAAATTGTTCACCCGTAAATAAATCACAGGAACTTCTAAATATCTGCAACGATTCTAATTCTTCTGTGAATGCCATAAACGAATACTTTGCAACCGTTGGACCTAATCTTGCGCGACAGATAGCGGAAGGACCACAAGTAAATAGTGCAAATTTGGAATTCAACGATTTAATTAATCCCTTAGGTAATTCATTCGTATTACTTGAAAGGAATTACTCAGAAATTGAAAACGTAATTATACAGCTAAAACATAACTCTGCGGTTGGCCATGATGGTATTCCTACTTCCGTTATTAAATCTGCCAAGCACGTTCTTATTCCAGCCATCACGCACGTATGTAATTCATGTATCAGAAACGGTATCTTTCCAAACTCTTTCAAGAGGGCCTTAGTCACACCTGTATTTAAGGGTGGGGATGGAGATCGTGTTGAGAACTATAGGTCGATATCAGTACTTACTACTCTATCCAAAATTCTTGAGAAGGTTGTGAATAAAAGATTACTCAGCTTTCTTGAGCATAACAACATTATTGCCCAAAACCAGTATGGTTTTAGAAGAGGTGTGTCAACAGAAGATGCTGTTCTTGCGCTGACGAGTAAAATAACCAAAAATCTTGATACCAAGATAAAAACCATAGGCATATTCCTTGATTTGGCCAAAGCTTTTGACACGGTTTCTACTCCCATCCTTCTTCGCGGCTTGGAGAGCTTAGGCATAAGAGATATTACTCTAAACTTGTTTCGTGATTATCTCACGAACCGTAGCCAAAGAGTTAAAGTTGACAATCACATCAGTAACGAGGTGAATCTGACTCATGGCGTACCGCAAGGAAGTGTACTTGGCCCCACCCTCTTTCTTCTCTATATTAATAGACTATGCCAGCTGTCTGTATCTGACTGCGAGATCTTCGTGTATGCGGACGACACGGCTCTTGTGGTCAGCGCAGAGACGTGGGACTCTGCCCATCACGCGGCTGAAAAAGCTCTTGCCCAAATAATGAACTGGCTCTCATCCAAGTTGCTCACTCTTAATGTGTCTAAAACTCACTATATCACTTTCTCGGCAAACACTGTCACACAGCCTATTACATCTGACATTAAAATACATAACTGCCACCAAACAAACACCAATTGCACTTGCCCATCTATACGTAGAAGCTCCTGCATTAAATATTTAGGAGTATACATTGACCACACATTGAGTTGGCATCAACATATCGATGTGACAGTGTCGCGAGTTCGTAAAGTGATGTTACCCATGAAGAAATTAAGACGGATGGCTGATGGCGCACTACTGAAAACGGTTTACTTTGCCTTAGCTCAGTCTCTCCTTACCTATTGCATATCTGCTTTGGGTGGTACATTTAAAACCTATCTTCTGCGCCTTGAGAGGGCGCAAAGAGCTGTTTTGAAGGTCATGCTCTGTAAACCTTACCGCTATCTAACTACTCAGCTGTTTAGAGACGTATCTGTTCTCAGTGTCCGACAACTCTGTGCGCTTAACATAATTCTACGTATGCATTCTAAATTAAGTTACAACCCAACGTTACTTAATCTTAAACGACGAAAGTATCTTGTCTGTCCACCTGTTGCTACCAAGACAATGCTGGGAAGCCGAGGCTACCAAGTCTCAGTAGTCACCTATACAACACAGTCAACAAAGCCTGCAATATATATCCCCTGCCCAAGGCTAAATGTAAAAGTGTAGTTAATAGCTATCTCCAAAAGTTGACTTACGATGAGACTGAGAAACTATTTTCTAAGGGACCTTCATAGATTATTGCGTTTTGTACGATAAAATGCACACACACATATACACTAATACCCATAAAAACAGACACACACATACACACAAACACACACATACACACACACATGAACACACACACACACACACACACATTATTGAGAATGTACACGTACTAGTCTCACACCAAAGTAGCCAATATTTTTGCACCATAACTTTTTACTTTACGAACATTATATAAATTGTAAGAGGAAGGCGCCAGTGTCTGTAACACAGTTAATACTATCATAGACACTGACGTTCACTCTATTTCAATGAAATTAGAACATATGTTCTTAGTGATGTGCTTATATGTATGACTGAGATAGAGAAAAGGTTGTTGTATTTGTTAAGTCAAGACGCTTGTGAACCTGATTGTCCCGCACTTGGTAATTGTACCGACGGCAATCACTGCGCTGCTATTGATAACTTTTATTCACAAATTATTTCAATTTTGCAATCTTCTGCATGTCAAAGTTCCAACGTACGTAAACGTAAAAATAAACTAGTAGGTTGGAATTATCATGTAAAAGAGATTCACCATGAGGCAAGACAAGATTTCCTTCAGTGGGTCTCAGTTGGGAAGCCTCGTTCAGGGTATTACTTTGATAATATGTCCACCTCAAGGAGAAAGTTTAAGGCAGCCGTTAAATATCTGCAGAACAACCAACAAAAAATAAAAATGGATGCGCTGGCGCGACATCATAGAGAGGCTAATTTTGTACAGTTCTGGAAGAGACAAAAAAACTAGACAATAGATTTAGTGTGCCGTTAAACATTGAAGGCGAAACTAATAAAAAAAACATAGCTAACATGTTTAAACAGCATTTTAACAAAACTAATATAGACAACAATATCACAGTAGGGTACAGATTGTCAGATAGTTTGAACACGAAAAAAAGTCAATTGGTAGTAGCGCCTAATCACATCGCAGACATAATATGTAACATGAGACGCGGTAAGAGCCCGGGGCACGATGGTCTTGTACTAGATCATTTGCTTAATGCGGGTCAACACATATGTGCAGTCCTAGGCCACTAGCCGCCTCAGGTACTCTGGCACCCCATGATACTGGAGTGCTTCCCTGATGCAGCTAAATGGCAGACTACTAAAGGCGTTGGCGATTTCCAGGGACACCGCCAACACCACGCCGCCACAGCTCACTGCCTCTTCGGTCACGGCCCTAAGGCGCACCACGGCATCGACCGTCGAACGCCCCTCTCAGAACCCGAATTGGGCGTCCGATAGGTCGGAGCCCACCTCGCTTAGGTGCCGGACGATGCGGGCAGAGAGAATCCTCTCGAACAATTTGCCCGCCTCGTCCAGCAACACGATGGGCCTATAGGCCGAGACCGAATCGGCAGGCCGTCCCGACTTCTGCAGTAGGACCAGCTTCCCGCATTTCCAGCACTCAGGGAAGCGTCCGGACGCCAGGCTGGCGTCCAAAACCTCCCTGAGGCGGTCCGACATATGGTCGAGGGCTCGGGCCATCACTCGGGGTGGTACCCCGTCCGGCCCGGGGGCGGTGTTCTTGGAACGAATCCTTAGAACAGCCGCCCCTACCTCCGATTCCCTAACGGGCGAAACATCGTCCTCTCTGCCCCCGTCGTCTCTGGCCACTGAATAGGCCATCGACGGGGGCGTGTGATCCGCCCGCTGCGGGAAAAGGCCCTCGACCACTTGCTGCAGGAAGCTGGGCTGGAGAGTCTCGGTAAGGGGGGGGGGCCACCGTGCGGAGCTTTTGACGCACCGCACGATATGGGCGACCCCAGGGGTCACGGTCGAGACTCTCCAGCATCTCCTTTCTCCTCTCTTCTTTGGCGCGGCAAATGGCCAGCTTCAGAGTTTTCCGCGCTACGTGGTACTCCTCGTGAAGCCGGTCCTCCTCACCGTCTACGCGGTGGCGTCGCCGCCGGCTGCGGGTGTAGGACATCCGGGCACTAGTACAGGCCGCACGGAGGTATTATCCTACTACTATTATAAAGGCGAAAGTTTGTAAGTATGGATGTATGTATGTATGGATGTTTGTTACTCTTTCACGTAAAAACTACTGAATGGATTTGAATGAAACTTTACCACAATATAGCTTATACATCAGAATAACACATAGGCTACTATTTATAAAGATATAGCTTCGCCTCGCGGCGTTGCCCGCAGTTATCATCGTACCGCGGGTAGCACCGCGGGGTTCAGCTAGTATATAATATAATGCTTATACTTCGAGTAGTTTTCAACAAATTGTGTCGACCGCTAAAAATATTCGCCTTTTTTATACATGAACCTATTTCCGTTCAATAATATAAACTCAATGAAATATTTAAAACTACATCGCAATAATAATTAATCAATTTATAATGTGATATTATTAATACCTATTTATTATTAACATATTAAAGGAACATTTTTAGGGCAGTCATTATTGCATTATTGTTTCAACATGCAAATCTTAAAATTGATACATTTCAAATTAGACAAAGATATAATTACAATTAAATATTACTTTTAAGATTAACAAAACAATATTCCTTCATTATATTATATTTATACTAGCTGAACCCCGCGGTGCTACCCGCGGTACGATGATAACTTCGGGCAACGCCGCGAGGCGAAGCTATATCTTTATAAATAGTAGCCTATGTGTTATTCTGATGTATAAGCTATATTGTGGTAAAGTTTCATTCAAATCCATTCAGTAGTTTTTACGTGAAAGAGTAACAAACATCCATACATACATACATCCATACTTACAAACTTTCGCCTTTATAATAGTAGTAGGATTAGTGCTAGTATGACGTCAAATCCATATTGGATTAACCTCTCGGGTGCGGCAACACGGATCCATGTTTGTCCCGTCGGTGCGGCACACACGGATCCATGTTTTCCGCAGTTAACTTGCATTTTAATTAATTTTGGGTATTAAAGTTATTATAATAAAGTCTAGAAAGGTTTGTTATGCATTTGCTTTATACGAACAACATTTTAAAACATTCGTTTGTCAAGTGCGCTTCAAGAGCCATTAAAAAAACGAGTTCCAATTTCAAAGTTGTCGATGACGCAACGCGATCTTTCAAGTGCCTCTTAAAATTGATTTTTTGCCGATAAGGTGGTTTTGAAGGTAGTTTGTTGTTATATTTTACTTATTATACTTATTTTAGGAACCACTATCAATACGAATTGAGGCATAAATCATGCGTAATTTTGAATAGTGTTACTCAAAAAGTTACCGAGTCTATTACCTATTGAATAGGGCTTACTCATTTGAAGGTTTTTACGCATTTATTCTTATGTTTTTATTGATAAAATGATATAATTGCGATGAGAATCTTATATAGAATATAGAATAGCAACAAAAATGTGTTAGAAAAGCTAAATATTTAAATAAACACTCATTTTTTGCCTGACGAGCGAAATTAGACTCACACATACACACGGGCTCCCACGCCATTACTGTTCTACATCATCATCAGCCTACCGCAGTCCACTGCTGGACATAGGCCTCTCCAATAGCACGCCACTTAAAATTGTATATCGCCGTTGATTCGTGTTTGCACGCAGCCTAGCGGGAAGTCCCGGAACTATTAACACCCACACATACACAGTAGTGACGGACAATGAACAAGACGTAAACTGATCTTTGTTTATGTTTTACTAAATTATTTTGTATTGACCATAGACTTTGTGTGTCACATAATGGAACGATCAGTTTGTTCTCTTTAGCATTCAGTCATTTTCATAGAGTTTAGAGAATTCTCAGAACTTAAAAATAATAAATGAAAACTGGTCTAGCAAACGAGTCCTTTTTTTAAATAACTTGATAAATAGGTTGTTTTTTTTATGTATTGTTCCTGTCTTTTGCACTAGTTAACTAAAAAATAAATTATTTAACTAAAAAACACTATTTCTTCATATAAATACTACGTAATTTGGTGTTCGGCGCAAATAATAGTTTGATTGTAAAGTGAGTAAATGGCGAATATCTCGACAGCGAAATGTGATTTTTACAAATATGTTTCTCAATGAATTTTTACTGCAGTTATAGTGTTTTTTATATCAGTAGATAGCTTAGTTATCGAACTTTATGAGGATAATAAGTAAAATGAATAATAAACCACATAAAATATTAAAATCATGTTTATTATGTATATTCATGAATGTTGGTTTATGTTTAGATAAATAATTTGCATTTTTTTTTGTGGTTGGTTTTCAAGAAGTATTGTACCATTTTAGATTCATGTTTAGATGCGTAATTTTTTTAAAACATTTGCCATAGTAGTGACCATACATTTTTTTTACACCACGATGAGTTAAATTGCCCTTAAAGAAAAATCTTTTAGAGTTTTGAACAAAAGAAAAAACTTTCATTAATTTTCGTGTAAAATCTACAGGTGTTATGGATTTTCTAAGAATTGTGATGGGTAACGGTGTTACTTAGGATGCTGATACAAAAAAAAAAACTGAAATATTTGGAAAATTGTGGTGATGGTAGTTAAAAATATCTTAAGAGGTGTAAATTTTTAAGAATTTTAGTTTTTTTTTCGTAATTTAAAAAAAAAAGAAGATTATTATTTTTTATCATTTTTTCACGAGTAGTCACGAGCAGGCCGAACTTCTGGTACCGGCTTATCATTGAGTTTTGGGACACGTTGTATACAACATCCCAACATCAACTGTTGGGCAGTAGCCCGCCAGGCATGATCACCTCGCCTGGTCGGAGGATCCTCCCTTTGTGTTGGGTGGAACATTATACCCGTTCCCCCACAAGTGGTGACCCCGACGTCATGTACACGATACCGGAGGTACAGGTGTAGTGTGTATGTGGTGGACCGTGTTGTGTGTATGTGTACGATGAACGCCATGTGGGCGAGTGATGTCAGGGTATTCTGTGAGTATATGATGATATGGAGACTCACCAAGGTTCACCTTCACTGAGGAGATGGCTTCAGACGGTCGAGCAGACAAAGCCGGGGATGCAAGCATAGTGTTGTTATCCACTAAGCGCTTATTTCTGCAATCAACAGTTAAATTAAAAAATATTCGCGGTCAGAGCCGCCACCCACACCGCTGCGCCGTATAGCGCCATCGACCGGACAACCCCCGTGTAGAGGTGTCTCGTTGCGACGCTGGCTCCACCCAAGTTGGGCAAAAGTCGCCCAAGGGCAGAGGCAGCGCCGACCAGCTTCGGAGAAAACTGCCGGAAGTGCTCGTGGAAGAGCCACCTACCGTCGAGGATCAGGCCCAGATACCTCATCTGGACCCGAACCGGTACGAGGACCGAGTTGACTTCGATGGAGGCGCCGGGGGGTGGACCACGACGGGGCCCATGGAATAGTAGGGCCTCCGTCTTGTCCAGGGCCACCCGCAAGCCCAGCGCCTCAATGCGCCCAACCACCAGAGAGACACCCCTAGTGGCCAGGCGCGCCGCCTCTTGGAAATTCGCCCCCCGGGCTGTGACAAGTGTGTCATCGGCGTAACAAATTACGCGGTAATCGCTTAACACCAGGCGATACGTCTGCTCGTTTCCCCCCATATTCCATAAAAAAAATTACAAACAGACATTTCAATTTTTTAATTTGTGTGTATAGATGACTTTCTGACTATAAAATAAAATACCACTTAAATTTCTAACGTAAATATTTGGAGAACGACATCTAGTGGCACATTGTATACTATATATATAATACTAATATAAAATAAACTTAACAGTTAATCCCGGATTCGTATCGGAGCAGGATCTCAGAAAATATCGTTGATATTCACGATTTAATACAGTTAAGGAAAAATAAAAAAAATAAAATTAAATAAATATTACGATCTAACAACTGAACTTAACAAAAATGGCTATGTGGTTAATTTATACGCGGTAGAAGTAGGAGCGAGAGGTATACCAGCTAAATCTCTCTATAACCTTCTGAAAGACCTTGGCCTGTCGAGATCTGCAGTAAGTTCTATTTTAGAACGAGTATCCAAGGCTGCACTAACAGGTTCCTACCAAATTTGGCTAGGTAGGGCGGGAAACTCGAGCAGTGAAGGTGAGCGTTGATGCGCATCTTAAAGGGGGCCTCCTTAAACCTACATCCAGGTCGTAAGTCCTGGGAACTGCTTTGAGTTTCTCCCTCTGCCACACGATGGACCCGGCACCCGCACGGTGAATCCATGGAGTGCTAAGAAGTTTGTCTCTCTCTAGTGAACATTAAAGCTTACTATCTATCGGCGTTCAACTCTACCGTTCTACCGTGTGGGTCTGTGGATGGTGCTAAAACTAACTATATAGATAATGTTTGTACTACCCGACTCTACGTTCATTAGATGATATAATTTCGTTTAGAATTGTGGTTCTGTATATAGCTGCCTCGGTGGCGCAGTGGTAGTGAATGCGACTGCTGTGCTTGAGGTCTCGGGTTCAAATCCTGGGTCGGACCAAATGTTTGTGTAATCTACAAATATTTGTTTCGGAGTTTGGGTGTTTTCTATGTTTAATGTGTATGTATTTACAAAAAAAAGTATATATGTATTCATATCAGTTGTCTAGTACCCATAACACAAGCCCTGCTTAGCTTGGGACTAGATGGCGTTGTGTCTTACATGTCCGAAATATTTATTTTATTTAATATTTATCTGTGCAAGTGATTTTTGTAATCTTTTAGAAAATAAGTGTCTGTGAATAAATACACTCATCGCATATCACCTTCCTGGTACTGTTGATCATATTGTACGTGTCTGTAAAGTGCGTATAAAATTATTTTTTAATCAACAGTAACATAAATAGGTCACATTTGGCTTAGCGCAATTTATAATCCTGGTGAATTAGAAATTGGGGAAACCCCTTCAAAAGCGGCCTCATCAGATTTCTTTATGAACTTATTTCGTCTGCACCATGCGTATAGCAATTCAACATATCCTCTGTTTCATCACCCATGCTAGCCCACTGAAAATCTTTTCGTTTTTCAACTCCCTAATTTAACCCACTTAACTTGAACCCTACCTCCGTTTCTTATCCTCGTATCGCAATATAAATCTTCGCTCACTAAACAATTAGCTTCTCTTATGTCCCTCCCACAATTGCGACTTCGTGAACAATTCGTTCTCTGTGCCAGCAGTACTGCTATGGAATACGCTCCCACTCGAAATTAGGATGTCAACTAGTCGTTTCTCATTAACAAGAACGTTAACGAAAAACATAGTATATGTAAGTTTATATTTATATCAACTGAAGAAAATCATAACCTAACATTGGAAAATCCCTTCGGATCTCCGGCATGTCGGGGACTAAGGACTGATTTAGATGAAATTTGGTTTAGATAGAATTCGAGTCACGGGAAAGGGCTTAGGATAGCTTTCATCCCCAAAGTCATCCCTTAAGGGGCCGAAAAGTAGGGTGGAAGATGTGTGGGGAATCACTAACTGTTGCACCGATTAAAAATTTGAAATGTAGATAATGTGAGTCTTGGGGAAGGATAGATTCTTGATATAGAATGGTTCTATACCTAAAATAATTACTTAAGCGCGTGAAAATGGGATAGAAATTTGTATGGGGGCAAAAATAACCGGCAACTAAGACTGATTTAAATAAAATTTGAAATAAAGATAGTTGGAGTTGTAGGGAAGGATTCAAAATAGTTTTATCCCTTCTCATACATAAAATGAAGTCGCTTCTATTGTCTGTTCGGTTAGATCTTTTAAACTACTAAACGGATTTTAGTGAAATTTTTAGCAATAGAAGAGTGATTCAAGAGCAAGGTTTAGTTGAGGAAATCCGAAAATTTCAAAGATTTACGTTTAAAGTTGGGCCGGGTCACTAGTTTATAAGTTCGAAAATGTTTCTGTTTGGCTGTCTGTAAACTCATGACGATCACTCCGAGGTAAAACATATTTAGAGTAGCGGGAAAGGACGTAGGATAGCTTTTGTACGAGAATCATACAATCGCCTGTTAATGGTATGAAAAGGGGGGAAGGGGGTTGGAAAGTTAGCATGGATATGTTCTTAAATCATTGAGGAAAAACATAGGATACTTTTTATCGCGATAACCGACATACATACGGGCGAATCCACAATTAAATGTTAGTATGTAAATTACGTGCATTATGAAAATATCACCTTGTTAACTTTATCAAATATTGCAGTACCTATAGTACTTAAACTCGTTTTTGGTATAAATCAAGTGAATTATTCTGGCTCTAATGACTTTACTGTGAGTATATTATTAGATACTTTACTGTAATTATTTTAAACGTCATGAGTTATGCCACCTTTGTGGTAGAAATAAATAAATGATTTATGAATATTTTTATAATAATGTGTTAGCGTTAGCTGATAGGATAAGTATCGTTGTCACTTCTCCACTTTTAGTGCTTTGAATATTTCTCACATAGCACCTTCACAATTATCCGCCACTTGTATTACTAACAATAGAATAGTAGTTTTGGAAGGGACTTAAGGAAGTATTTTGTAGACAGCGAATAGCTAAAAGGTAATTGTATAACAATGTCACGTATTACCGAGGTTAAGTCCTTATTCTGACAATATAATAACTAACAAACATTCCAGGCACGCTGTGAACACGTCCGTTATAATATTAAACCGTAACACAGTATACATACATCACAACTTTGATTTAAGTAGTTGACTCGCTTACCGTTTCAATTCAGGTTACGGTTAACGAAAAATATACCTTATAGAAAACTACAAGACTAGGAAGAAGAGCCACGAGCATATCGTTATTGCAGAAGTTAGACCGGTTATGGAGGATTAGATCGAGAGGCAAAACCAGAACCCTCTCATGCCGTAGAAGATCATCAGGAAGGAATGCTTCGGCGATTAACTATATTTAAAACATAACGATTGAGTACTACGAATACGCTGGTAGAATACCCGATGTGGATAGAGCAGATGCGTGGCCTCGTGGCTGCCATCGATCGAATCGCTGTCTCCTTCAGCGTCTCCTAACACCCGAGAATTGACCATGTTTCGAAGACGACTCAGGCCGTCCTCCAATGACTATAAGTGCTGCGTCTTTTTAGGTGGCGGAAAGGAAACCTCATGATTCTCGTAAAGTAGATAAGACATCCACAAGCCGTCGATGGCGTCCAGGAGGAAGAAAAGTGATAATGTAAAACATATTTTTGGAAAGACATTCTACATCCCATTGTTACGTATTTATGGGAAAAATTCAACGGCCTTAGTTTTACCTAAATACTTGTTAGAGAGAGAGAGAGAGAGAGAGATAATTAAAATCCATTTGTTTGTTAGTAAAATTTTCATTGAATTTTAACGTATTTGATATGTGGGCCTAGCCAAGCATTACTTAATTTGGTAAATCCCATGAAATTTTTGGCCATTGTCATTCTTCATTTAAATACCATAAACTTATGTAAAATGTGTGTACAGTAACTTGCAAATGCTTTATAGCGTTAGTTCCTATTGTATATCTATAATTTATTTAACCTTATTTGCATTATTTATGCTAGAAAAATTCACTTTGTAATTATCGCTACCTCGTAGTAAGAAGGATGTGTATTAACTATACCATGAACCCTGCGACCCGCTATTTACTCGAGTGGAATTAGTACAGTGCTTGACGGTCGACCTGAGGAAAATGACCATATAAATTGCAGCAAATTTTCTTTGAGCTGACACGCCTATTGTCGCGCGAACTATACATGCTCCTCGTTTAGTAAGTCATGTACATATATATATATATGTATTGAATTAGGAAGTTATTTAATTAAAATATTTCTATAGTGCCGTGTCAAAATGATTTTGGCATTGATACTTATCACGCCTGCTGTGTGGATCCTGTATTTCTGGTATAAGAGAAGAAATATGTATCGGTTGGCGATGAAAATTCCCCCGATTGAAGGATCTTCTTCGATCATCGGCATAACACATGACCTAGTTGGAGACAATGAGAGTAAGATTATTTTTATTGTATATATTATGTAGGTGAATGAAGGTAAACGTTCCCATTGATAGGGACTCAAGAACAGTTAAGATTTGTTACTATATTTTAATGAGAACAAATACTGAGTGATATAATTAGATTTAATAGATTAATAATCTATTAAATCTAATATTAATTAACATCATATATTATCACTAGATGAACCATGCAACTTCATCTACGTCTCTTTTCAATCATGCTCCGGTCCTATTGGTCTAAGCGTAATGTTAACTATCCTATCTTAGGCACGCCAAAAAAATATATTTTTAAAAAAACTATGGACATCCCCTTACCCGAGAGTCACAGGTCCATAAACTCATTCGTTGAAAAGTAACGACAAAACAATACCGGTTTTCCACTGAGCCGAGGCATAACCCTGATCAAGTAGCCCATTTGTGATAGAGCATGTCTCTTCCGTGGCATACCACAAAAAATCTTATTTAGATTTCAGTTCTTTTAATGGTAGTTGTATGTATTTTAGTAGTGAATATACAGGTGTAATGAGTCTAAATATCAGCAAGTGTTATCCTGTTGCACCGTATTGAATAAAATTTGGCATGGAGAGTATTTGTTTTTTGAAGAAGGTTATTGGATGTTACTATAACCAACAACGGAGCGGCAGGCAAAAGCTAGTAATAAATAAAAAATAATTATTATATTCAAATTGTTTCAATTGCCTCGATAATCTAGTGGTTAGCGTAAGCGACTGCAGGTCAAGAGGTCTCGGGTTCGATTCCCGGATCGGACTGCTGTTGCTGCTGCTGCACAGAGTACGGTAGATGGCGATGTTTCCCGCCCGTGTTTCGGAGAGCACATTAAGCCGTTGGTTCATGTTGTCATGAACATCTATGGCAATCACTATTGGGAAGTCAGTATCCTCAAATACGAGTATACTGACAACTAGTTCAACCTTCGAATTCTTGGGAATAATAAAGGCTAGGAAGAAGAGAGATTATATTCCAATTGTTTGTGTTAAAATCAGGATAGGTTAGTCTTCCAAGGTGATTCTTTAGTAGAGTTTTAAAGATGGATTGACGATTTTGCTATTGAATTGGCATTTTTCCAGCTTTAAGCTAAGCTCTGTGTATTTTGCAGCTATCATGACATCACTTCAAAAATTCAGTTATTCAAGTATGAAACAAGATAGCGTTGTAAAAGGATGGTTGGGACACATACTTTACTTCGGTAAGTAACCATTAAGTTGGTGACCCATAAGCTATTTCCCTACGTTACGGACAGATACAAACAACAACTAAAATAAAAATAAGTGCCTACATTTCACACTATACTTCAAGTATAAGTAACAATATAAAATATTATTATACAAAAATATACTTAATATTTTATATTATGCAATATTTTTTAGTTAGTTTTTGAATTAATATTTTAATTTGAGGCCAATAAATTTTAGAAGCAATAAAAATAAAATTTTTGCGTGTCTGAATCTGTTCAGGTTGTTAATTAAGTTTAAAAATTAAAGAAGGTCTTGTTTGGTTTTTATAACCACATGCATATGTTATATTAGGTCTGTCAACAAATATTTCTGATCTTTGAACAGAAGAAATATCCTACCTACGATTTTGTAACTTAAATATTTATCGGTCTTTTAAAGCTAAAAAGTTAAAAATAAACTAGCATTTCTTAGTGATGATGGAAAGAGTTGGCTCAGCTATGGTTGTTATGGTGTGACTGCCAATGCTGCACGGCAGCCAAGGTCTGCCTCGGTTCTCAGGGACTAATTCCTACTTTAAACGTTACTTTATTATCCATATATAATGGTTATGTGTTTATTGTAGTCGTTGTCAATCCCGTGGACATGGAGCATGTTCTGAAGACTTGCCTAGAAAAGGATGACCTTCACAGATTTCTTAGAAAAGTTGTTGGTAACGGAGGCATATTTGCACCAGGTAATTTAAATTTTTAATATTGCTGGAACAAATGACGATGAAAATTGTGAGTTTGGGCCGACATATTTCTTTGACTCGAGGAAAGTCGGTAATCTTAAATTGAATCAAACTAGCGCTGGCGAAGTAGTGGATTCTAGATTTCTATGAAATAAGTGCGAATTTAGAATATGTTTAATGTAAATATATCAGTGTAGATGCATGTCACGTCTATATAAGAGCGTGTTTTGGAACAATGTGAGCGAATTGTGAGTAATTTGGTGGTTCAACAATAAGGAAAAGGTAACTGGGTCACGCATGCTTTAAGTAACAGTGGAAAATTTCGTAACACATTCGGGGAGTGTTGTAAAAAAACAAAATGAGGTAAAGTCCATCGTAAGCAGGGATGTTAGTTTTTACACTTATCACTATCGCAATTTATTTATGCGCAGCACATATATAACAAAAGAATAATGTTATAATAAACTAAAATAGAATTTGTGAAGTGCATGAGTAGTAGAGTTAAACAATAAAATATTGTGAAATCTTCCGACATTTTACGAGTATAAACTTGAATCTTTTGTTTGCGTTGTTCTTTAGTTAGCCACTGTCTTTGCCATTATGGCCTCGGTCATTCTGCATATAGTGCTTAAGAGTAATTAAGTATGGATGGTGTAAAATATTTAGAAAAAATATGTACTATATACTAACAAAAGCTATGCTATAGCTTTACCAACTAATTTTATTTAGCAACCAGTAAATGAATTTTTAGTTATTGCATAATTCATACAACTAAATATTTCTGATTTTTGACTTGACTGCCGCGGTGACGCAGTGATAACGACTGATGTTCTTGAGGTCTCGGGTTCGAATCCCAGGTCCGGACCAAATGTTTATACGATCTGTAAATATTTGTTTCGGAGTTTGGGTGCTTTCTATGTATAATATAATGTAGTTACAAAAAAAAGCCCTGCTTAGTTTGGGACTAAATGGCGTTGTGTGTTAGATGTCCGAAATATTTGACTGCCTAAGTGGCGCAGTGGTAATGACTGATGTTCTTGAGGTCTCGGGTTCGAATCCTGGGTCGGACCAAATGTTTGTGTAATCTACAGATATTTGTTTCGGAGTTTGGGTGTTTTCTATATATAATGTGTATGTATTTACAAAATAAAAGTATATATGTATTCATATCAGTTGTCTAGTACCCATAACACAATCTCTGCTTAGCTTGGGACTAGATGACGTTGTGTGTAAGATGTCCGACATATTTATTTATTTATATAAAAATATAAGCTGACCCGACAAACGTTGCTTTGCCATAAGAAGGAATATATATTTTAGAGGGGGGTTCATAAAATCGCGATGGAAAAATAGGGGTTGATCGTAGAGGGTTGAAAATTCAGGTTTGTATGTATTTTCTAATGCTGCATCATAAAAAAATAAAAAATTACCTAAAAAATAAAATAATAATTTAGGGGTACTACCCTTAACATTTAGGGGGATGAAACATAGATGTTGTCCGATTCTCAGACCTACCTAAAATGCTCACAAAATTTCATGAAAATCGGGCCAGCCATTTTTGAGGAGTATGGTAACTAACATTGTGACACGAGAACTTTATATAAAAGATTTATATTGAAATACTTTTACATTTTAGTCATATTCAAAATACCGTTACCCGTAATTTACCAAATGAATTACGAAAGAGAACTAAGTAAAGTTTTTCTTAACAGTTTCAATTTGGAGGCGACGAAGGAAGATTTTGGTACCAGTTTTTAGTCCCAAAACAGTAGAGAATTTCGTTGAAGTGTTTGCAAAACAGAGTCAAAAGCTTGCTAAGAAACTATCAAGTTGCACTGATAAGGGAAAAATTGATATGTGGCCTTTCTTTTCTACTTATACGCTGGATTCAGTCTGTGGTAAGTTGGACTTAAACATAGTTTTTTGCACAGAGCGTCTAGAAGAAAGAGAGATCAAAGCATAGTACTAGCTACTATACTTTGATCTACTATATATATATACTAGCTGACCGACGCAACCTCGTTTGCGTCTTTTATTGCCCGTAGCGAAAAATTTTCCTCCGGGTTGATTTTTTACACCTTGTGTCCGAAAAACCCCAATATCTTACGGAACCCTATTTTTTTCCAAAATAAAATATAGCCTATAGATTTACCATAGCAGCGCCATCTATTGATTACTTACTCAAACCAGCTTCGGGGAAAGCTGTCGGAAGTGCTCGTCGAAGAGCCACCTACCGTCGAGGATCAGGCTCAGATACCTCATCTGGGCCCGAACCGGTACGAGGACCGAGTAGACTTCGATGGAGGCGCCGGGGGGTGGACCATACCGGAGGCCCTACTCCTTCCTCCAACCCCTTCCTCATCCTTCAAAGGCCGGCAACGCACTTGTAACGCTTCTGGTGTTGCGAGCGTCCATGGATACATCTGATCGTTTTTTTTATATATGTATCTCTTTTATTCCCATTTCTTCTTAAAATGATATACTTGAAATAGACACAAAGAACACCAAAACTCAGAATAACAATTTGCGGATCACACAAAGTGTTGTCCCATATGGGGTTTGAACCCTCGCCAGCTTTGTGTATGACCTTGCGTAATCGAAGTATGTCTGTGAATATGTATGTGTGCGTAAAATGTCACCAGGTGCATGTCTTCATAATAATAATAATACTTCACTTAGTTTAATAATATCTTATGGTGTACTTACCTACCTAGAAGATTACCGTAAATGCGTCTAAGTTTGGTGGACGACTAATTACAGTTAAACTACTCGTATTTCTAGCAGTAGTTTACCGTACGTCTGGACTTTTCCATTTGTCATTATAATTTATTATTTCCATACACAATAGTAGGAGAGCTGGCACCAATTTTAGGGTAGGTATTTGAGGCAAGCTAAAAACTTGTCAGATACCTCTCCTATTATATCCTAACTCGGGATTGCAGACCTAGCTGGTGAGTAGCGGGGCTAAATCAACCCCTACATTTTTTTTTCCCAAAAACATATTTGAGGCACTACGCAATTTATATATGTTGCAGTATAATACTTAATGAATACGAAAAAAAAATAAGCCAGATAATTTAATCAGGGTTTTAACATTGCCAGACGCGTGCAAAAATATTTTGCAAAAATTATCAAAAAATGTTTTTAAGGCAGCTCGAAATTTTAATGGAGTGTTATTTATAACTAAAAAATAAGATTCGCAAAAAGACAGATCATTTCGGTGGGGCTTTCTACCTGCCATGTGATCAAACAAATAATGAATGGGTACGAGCCTGTAGTGCTATAGACAAGCTGTAGTGAGAGAGAGCGCATAACGACAACTGTCTTCGTTTTTGCTTGCCGTTACTATTGGCTCTGGCGCGGCCACGTGACTTACAATAACCCATGAGGTTTCTAGTTAAAATTTCGGAGTAAGAATATAAAATTTTCTGAATTTGTACTAAAAACATTTTGCATAAAAGGGATTGTATAGATTTATGGACGTTAAAGGGACAAATTTTTTGTGATATCTTTTTAATTTTCAAAAATTAGTTATTTTGCCAATTTTAACGTGAATTTGAACGTAATAAATTGTTTAAATATTTGATATCTCACCAGCTAGGTCTGCAATCCCGAGTTGGGATATAATAGGAGAGGTATCTGATAAGTTTTCAGCTTGCCTCAAATACCTACCCTAAAATTCGTGCCAGCTCTCGGACTACAATTTAGTCTCAATTTGTACAAAGTTACTAGATATATCAATCTATTTATAGACTTTCGTATAAGATTAGGGATAATCTACGCACGAAATGGCAATGTTTTAGTTGACTTTCAAGTCGCATTACAATTTTGTAAGAATATAAATACATCATTATATATATTGAACTGCCTCGGTAGCGCAGTGGTAGTGAATTCGACTTCTGTGCTTGAGGTCTCGGGTTCAAATCCTGGGTCGGTCCAAGTGTTTGTGTGATCTACAAATATTTGTCTCGGAGTTTAGGTGTTTTCTATGTATAATATGTATGTATTTACAAAAAAGTTTATATATTAATTCACTATTTATTATTTATCTACTCGTATTTTCTATTTATTAGCTTGGGACTAAATGGCGTTGTCTTAGATGTCCGAAATATTTATTATTTATTTATTATTATGTTCATGATTTAAATATGATGAAAATTTATAAAGACATATCGAGAATTTTATGGAACTTGGTGTGGCTATAACGGAGAGGATACCTTTAAATTAATCGTCCTAAATATATTTGGTTGAATTTGCCAGATACACTTGTATTGTATTATGATAACGGTCTTATTTAACATTTCTTGCACAGAGACAACGATGGGAGTGAACATAAACGCCCAAGATAATCCCGATTCTCCGTTTCTGAACGCTATGAGCACCGTTTTGGAATTAATGTGTAAGAGAATTTTTCATCTATGGCTTCAGCCTGATTGGCTGTACAGATGGTTTCCTCAATATAAGATGCATCAGAAATGTATAGGCTTGCTACACGATTTCACTGATGACGTAAGTAATTTGATTTTTTGAAATTAAATCTAAATCAGTTATATATGTTGGAAGTAATGAGAGGTCTTACATAATACTTATTATCATTACATATAAAACTAGCTGACCCACGCAACCTTGTTTGCGTCTTTTATTGCCCATAGCGTGAAAAATTTCCCGTTTTTGAAACATTATTTATTGGTGTTCCGCTCCTATTAGTATTAGCATGATGATATATAGCCTTTCTCGATAAATGGACTATCCAAAACTGAAATATTTTTTCTAATTGGACTCGCGGTTCCTGAGATTCGAACAAACAAATAAACTCTTCAGCTTTATAAAATTAATAAATGGATAAATTCCTTTTTTTTTGAAGGCGTGAAAAATCCCTTCGGATCTCCAGCTCCTCGGGGACACAGGAGACAGGAGTATGTGGCTATTCCACTAAAAAACACCGTGACGACCGGACTCTGGCGCCCTACTCTGGGAGGACCCGGACCATATTATTTCAGGTCCTCCCCGAATTGACGCCGTGCCTTATTAGGACCTGTCCCGGAAGAAAAAAATTTCCCCCTCTCGATCTAGCAATGTAGGCTGATTGCACGGCAATGCCGCTATCCCAACCGCAGCAATCATTCTGCCTCCAGAGGTCCCCATCGTTCGGCGGCCCGCGGTCCCGTCGACGGTTCTTATCGCCGACGTTTTCTTCGTTCGGGAACGGCTCTTTCCCGATCCCGTTCAGCGGTCTCTTTCTGGAGCATAACAGCGTCGCAGAAAGAGACCACTGCGCCCCAGCCCTTCTCACCATCTGGTTAAAGGCCTAGTTTGAATATTTGCTTATAAAGTTGCATGGTTACCTCCATACTAGCATTCTAAAACGTAAAAAAGTTATTCGTTATAACTTGGTATTTATAAATTTGGCATTTAAGTTCATATTTTTATTTATGTTTGTTACCTCAGAACTTACGATTGGGTGGGTGAACCGATTTTGATGATTATTTTTTATTTCGAAGCTGGTGGTTCCCGTGTTGTCCTATTTAAATTGATCCAATTCTTTAAGTCGTTTTTTTTTGTTGAAATTTTACTTTATTATTTGACATATTGTGTACGATGCGATTTTAATGGTATTGATAATCTATACATCATACATTGTAGGTAAATATTTTATTAATTTCTTTTAATAGGTCATAAGAAAAAAGAGAACAGAACTACAAAATGAGAAATCATCTAAAACGGAGGTTGATCATGAATTCGGTAAGTTCGTTTGTTTGCAGTCCGATTTTATTTAATATCATTTATTTATTTTCTAACTATTGATATATATAAAAAATCAAAAAGGTTAAGTACGTGTCAGGTGACGCATAGAATAGGGTTCTGTAGTCACCCATTTGTTAAGATATTTTTATGAATATTTTAATATTTCGTGATTTTTGTACGAAGTTTTCCAAGTAAGCGAATTTTACAAGTTAGGCCTCTATAACTCCCGAACTAATAAAGTTACCTAAGCCATTAAAGTTTTCCTTCAAAGTTCATTACATGAACTACCATTATGACTTTTTTCCGATTTTTCAACACTTTACGTGTAGGATAGGTACTTAAAAAAAAGGATATTTTTCGTGATTTTATTTGAGCTCTTTGTCGACATAGTTAATACATTAGAAGGAATTTCGAGGACAGACGGACGGATGGACGGACAGACGGACGAACATGACGTACCTACAAGGGTTCCGAGAATAACGAACCCTATTTGCCGATTTAAATTAACGTAAAAAAATATGAATAAAGTTTTGTTATTTTTAGATTTAGGATGGTATAGAAATGCCACATTTTTGGATCTATTGATAAAATTGTCTGGCGGGGAAAAAGGTTTTACCAACGTAGAGCTAAGAGAAGAAATGTTGACCATGACGATAGCTGGCACAGATACATCTGCTGTCGCGATGGGGTACACTATCCAGCTTCTAGCCAAGTATCCTGAGGTACAGGAAAAGTTGTATCAAGAGTAAGTTTGTTAGAGTCAAATACCAATATGTAGAGACTAAAATTATGGTAGTGAGTTTCTTAGCAGGATTTATTACAATACTATTATATTTTGTTGAGAATTTACTGTGTTATTAATAATTTCACCTTATGTTGTGGTTTTTAAGAACAAATCAAATACTAAAAATCGTTGAGGGATCTTAAAAGATATACGACACATAATGTAAGAACTGGTTTTCACAATAGAATATCATGATTAATGTTGAGGTTAATAAACAATAATATTCTCTATTAACCTAAGCTTAGCTTTACGTATTATTTGCGAGATGTCCAAATACTTTCAAACCTGATGGACGTATCTTTCCAATGGATGGGAGCCTCAGTCTGAACATCAAATTACTCAGAAAGGTATTTTTACAGGATATATGATGTATTTGGTGATTCGGATCGCTCTTTGGTGAAAGAAGACCTTAAGAAATTAAAGTATTTAGAGAGAGTGATCAAAGAGTCGCTAAGATTGTTTCCTCCGGTTCCTCTCATCATCAGAAAAGTCTTAGAGGATACAAAATTACGTGAGTCAACATTATATCCATTTTTTCTTTTATTTCTCAATGTAAATATCTAGTTCTCTGAATCTCTATCAATTGAATAATATTAGGTCTTTACCTATGAAATTGCCGTTTTGTATGCAATAAGTGAAAGTACTTATTTTTTCAAACTTTTTTATTTCTGTTATTCGAAGTAATCACCCATGCAATCGACGCATCTTTGCCAACGCATTGGCAGTTTATTGATGCCCTTCTTGTAAAAATCAGCTGGACGGGAGGCAACAAACTCTTCAAAGGCATTTTGTACTGCCTCTCGGGAATTGAATTTTTTACCCACTAAAAAGTTGTCTAAATTTTGGAAAAAGTAATAGTCGGTAGGTGCAAGGTCTGGTGAGTATGGCGGATGAGGGAGAGCTTCCAACCCCAGCTCTTGCAGCTTGGAGACTGTCTGTTGCGCAGTATGGGGTCGCGCGTTGTCGTGAAGGAGCAGTGGGGACGACCGATTGACCAAAGCTGGTTGCAGATGTGCAAGCTTCTCCATCATTCTATCCAGTTCTTCACAGTACACATCTGCATTAATGCTCATGCCGTTTTGTAAAAAGCTGTGGTGAATCACACCCGCACTAGACCACCAAACAGTGACCATCACCTTTTTAGGGGTCATTTTTGGTTTAGGGCATTGCTTTGGTGCTGAACCAGGGTCTAACCAACTTGCTGAGCGCTTTCGATTGTAGAACAGAATCCATTTTTCGTCGCACGTAACTATTCGTTTCAAAATTCCTTCATTTCTTTGCCTGTTGAGCAGCGAAAGGCAGGTCTCGACGCGTACGTTGCGCTGGCGATCGTTAAGGTCGTGGGGCACCCATCTATCAAGCTTTTTTACCTTGCCAATTTGTCGCAAATGGATCAATATTGTTTTGATGCTTACATTAAAAGCTGCTGCTAGCTCAGCTGTAGATTGAGTTTCGTCAGCTTTCACAATCGCCTTTAATTCATTATTGTTAACCAAAGTCTCCGGACGACCACGAGCTTCATTTTTCAAGTCAAAATTTCCAGAACGGAACCGGGGAAACCAATAAAGGGTTGTGCGTTCGTTTGTACAGTTCTCTCCGTAAACGTTTTTGATGTTACGTGCCGTTTGTGTCGCGTTGGTGCCACGACGGAACTCATATTCCATAATTACACGAATTTTTTAAGTATCCATTATGACGAAAAATGTTCAAATGTAATGAAAATACAACGCTAATCAAAAAACAAAAGACTGAGTTTGTAAATAGAATGTCATGGTTTTAAAACAAAATTAATTTGAATTTAGAATACAGAGCCATTACAAACTTTTTTTTATTTGAAATGACCAGTACTGAAGAAACGCAATTTCATAGGTAAAGACCTATTATAATCTTTGGCAGGTAACCTGCTGACAGTCTACAAAGTATCACGAACACATATCTTTCATATCTTATTTTTAAATGCTATATTAACGTATCTAATGTTTTTTAGCTTCTGGTCGGGTGTTACCTGCTGGATCGGGTGTAGTGTGTTCCATATGGGGGATCCATCGTGATCCGAAATATTGGGGCCCCAACGCGGAGGAATTTGACCCCGACAGGTTCCTGCCAGAACTATTAAATTTGAGACATGCATGTAGTTTCATGCCATTTAGTAATGGACCCAGGAATTGTGTTGGTACGTATCCAATTTATTTATTGATTGTTAAGATTAGTGAGATTCTATTACTGGCTTATTGTCACAAATGACCTATTTTTATAACCGGCATATATGAATATATATTCATAATAGAGGCAGATCTATATTCCACTGTATATGTTATTTCAAAAGTGTTCGTACAATCTCTTGGAAGAAGCTACCTGACGAAGATGACCACAGCAAGTAGAAAGGTCGTTGCTTCTGTGGGGGAACGCTTATCATGTCCCTCCAACACAAAGGGAGGATCCTCCGACCAGGCGAGGTGATCATGCCTGACGGGCCACTGCCCAACGGTTGATGTTTGGTTGTTGTATATATGATAATCAGCGCGAGAACTTCTATTGCGCGATTCAGGATTGGTAGTTTCTTCGTGTTGTACGTTGCTCCGTGATTCAGTGTATCTGCGGTAGATGGCGCTTTAGTATGTTGCGCTGTATGTGGAAGTCGCCACATCACTCCTCTCCAAGACTGGAGGTCGATATCTGATAAGTCAGCTGTCTGTGCTCTGTTGCGGAGCTTGCCAGTGCCAGGAGTGAGTAGTTCCAGTGAGTCGGAACTAAGTGCCGCTAGTTCCTGTGAGTCGGAACTGAATGCCGCTAGTCCCAGTGAGTCGGGGCTGAAGTCCGCTGATCCCAGTGAGTCGGGATCGCATGCGGTGCGCGGTGCTGCGGTGAGGTCCCCAGTGAGTCGGGGCGGTTGCTGCGTAGTGGCTGGCTGCTGCGTAGACGGGAGAGATGTGCTCTGCTTACATGGACGGTAGGTGCAGTGTGCTGTGCCTAGACGCTGTAGAGTCCGTAGGGGTTACTAGGCTAAGGCGGCATCCTGCGGGTGGTGCATTCCTGTTGAGGCCGAGGTTGCTGGCTGGCTGAGACTAGCTGTGGGAGTGAATATGATGGTGGCGCTGATCTGCTTCCTTGAAGGCTGCTTCCAATCCCGTCGGGGTCACCACTGTGGGGGAACGGATATCATGTCCCACCAACACAAAGGGAGGATCCTCCGACCAGGCGAGGTGATCATGCCTGGCGGGCATTTTATAAAGTTTAGCATCAAGTCACTTAAATAATAAAATAGTCAAGTCAATTTCATACAAGGTACAAGCAACCCGCGAAATGTGAATTAACCTGGAAACATAAACTTTTGGACATTTTTTGTTATCTATGTACAATATGTACGAATTTATAAAACAAAGTTCTTTTACTTATTTTAAGGCCAAATGTGTGTAAAAAAGAATAATGACACGTATTAAACAAGAAGTTTGGGTAAACTTAATTATTATCAACACTAAACACAATTTAGAACATACAATTATTATCGAAAAGAAAGTTAATTTCTTGTTATCTTTTGCGTCGCGATGTTCTATCTAGAATCGAAGGTTGTACATATAAAACTCTATTGCATATGCCAATTTCCAATATATGCTGATTACGATTCGATCCGTGTGAGATTTTGAAGTTATTTGAAGTTAATATTATTTTTATTATTATAATTTTGCAGGATACCAGTACGCCTTGATGTCAATAAAAACAGCATTATCAACGATTCTACGAGAATATAAAATTGTTGAAGACAGAGAAAATGGACCAGTACCTAAGTTGAGAGTTAAACTTGAAATCATGATGAAGGCAGTAGACGGGTATAGGGTCGCTTTGGAAAAGAGAGAGAGACTTCCCCTACAGAATAAACAAAAATAGAAACTGTACTCCTTTTGTTAATTTATTTATGTTACCCCTTTAACTAGATAGAAGAATTTGGTATCAAAACAATTTTATAGGGCTTATTAAGCTACTTGCGGTAGACTTGCATTTTTACATTTTTTTTTTTACATAGTGTTTAATAGTTTTAAATTACTGAAATTAATGTGTATATAAAATTTACTTAAATATTGAGCACACAGTTTGGGAAACATGTGCAATTCTGACCAGATTTTTCCTTTAAAAATCGGAACCGTATCATTATGAAAAGGTATGTATAACTTAAAAAAAAAATTAAACTTCATTTATATATACCTACTGTAATTTTTTGCCCTTCTGAAACAATCTTAGGTACGGTAATATTTTTTAAGAAAGGAAAGATGTAGATTTACGTTACTTGTTATACTGTAGTAGTTAGCCGATAGGAATTGTCGGTTGTGGCTTCTCCAGTCATGGTCTCAACCACCACCACAAATATAGATACTTTAAAGTTTGTTCACAACAGTAGAACATTGTTTTGCAATGGACTTAAGGAAGTATTTCGCACACAGCGAAAAGCTAAAAGTCCAATTCTAATGAATTGTTATGAATTATCGAAGTTAAATCATTTTTATGCTAATAATAATATTTTTTTATTTTTTGGTCTTTCTTCCTTACTATGATCTGTCTCCTTGCTGGGACATTTAACAGTAGATTAGACATAGTTTTCAGTGGCGTCGGACAGTCAATTGGCATGTCGGTATGCCACCTGTGTCGCAACCTACTTTACTTTACTGCTGTTTGAGTATGTCTTGAGGCATTTTGCGCTTCAATCTGCGAGTTGTATGTTTTGCGTTCATGAAGTCACTTGCCAAACTGTTGGGGTGACATCTAACACACAACGCCATCTAGTCCCAAGCTAAGCAGAGCTTATGTTATGGGTAATAGACAACTGATATAAATACTTTTATACTTTTTTTTTGTAAATATCTTGATGACATTAGGAACTTGAAAATTTTTGCTGGTATAGGAAGAAGACTAATCGGCCTGTATGGTTTAGGATCTTCTGGCTGTTTGTTCGGCTTCAGGAGCTTGACTATTTGGGCAACCTTTCACTGGGGTGGCAAAAGTGTAGTCCAGTAATTGTGTTACAGATTGCTGTGAGCCATCGCATTCATAGACCCTGCCTGCTAAGGCATTTGAGAAGTTCACGGCCTCTAGGTGTGCTAAGTCGGGAGTCCTAAAAGGTATGTTTGGCATTGTAGTCACCAGCGGCTATAAAGTGCCTTCCTAGTGTTTTCAAATAATCATCAAACTGATGTTCTTTGATAGTGTGTTTAAGGGGCAGTAAAGCGCTGACACTAAAGTTGCTGATCCAGTCGCAAACTACTACATTGGTTGCTTGGATGTAGTTCTTGCAATATGATTGCGACTGGTAGTGTTTGATGTTGGTTTTGATCAGAACTGTTGAGCGACCATGAGCTTAACCATCCGGATACATGATGTGATATAAAACGTAATTCCTAATTTTAAAGAAGCTTTTGGATGTAAAATGGGTTTCAGAGATTAACATGATATCGACCTTGTTTGCTTTGAGGAAAATTTTAACACGCTTGAGTGGTTGGACACGCTGTTAGCATTCCAAAAACATATTTTTAATGAAGTGAATGTAACGGCAGTTTTGACATGAGTTCTGCCATCATTTGGGTCATTTTTAGCATTTGGTTCATAAGTCCTTGTATTGATTCATTAAACACACGAAGGATATTTGAAACGTTTTGTTCAGAGTTTGAGGTGTTATTTTGCATGTTTGGTTTTAGTGAGCCTTTGACAACTGATGCATATAGTTTTTCTGGTTTTCCTGGATTGTTGTTGGTCTGAATGATTCTGGCTGTAGGATCTGGTTTAAATATTCGAGGTTTTCGTGTGGTATTTAGTGGCGGATACTTTATTTCTTTTATTTAATTCCTTATTTACGGTACAACCTTTGTAATTGGCGGGATGATTTCCGACGCAAAGTATGCCTTTTACTTTATCCGAACGTTCCTTTCTAGGACAATTTGTAGTGTGGTGGGATTCTGCACACTTGACATATTTAGGTTCTCTATGACAGAATTTTTGCGTATGCCCATACTGCTGACAATCAGAACATTGAGGAATTCCTCGTTTTGGTTTTGGTTATTCAAATTGTAAGCAGCACTTAAGCAGTGACTTAATATTATAGATGTCTTTATTGTTAGCACTGGGTTGTAAATCTATGAGAAACATTGGTAAGGGTTTTTCGTTCGGCTGTTTTTTACATTCCAGATATTAGTGGGTTGATGATGTAGCGCTTTCAAGGCTTCTTTTAATTCTCCGAGGTCAATCGAGTGGTGCATTCGTTTAAGTATAACTCTAAAGCTCCTCTCCTGCTTTGGTTGGTACGTAAAGAACTCTGTGTTTCTGATTTTTAGTTCTTTGTATATGATGGAGTAGGACTCGGGTGAGTAAGCCTGTATTTGCACACGCTCTCCCCGTAATTATTTTATTTCGTAGTCTCCACATGCTACACTTTATAACATTTCAGTGAGGGGCTGAATATTGTTATCTTGATCAACAAAGAGTGGTGGAGGTCTAATTGCTTGTGTATTTTGTGTAGTAGTTTTCGGTTGGTCTGTACTATCAAGTTCCGAAAAACTGTTTGAAGTTGTTATCGGGGCCGACAGCCCCATTTGTTTTTTGAGCTTCATTTGTTTTTGGCTCCGTTTTATTGCTTCTGGACTGCATCTCATTCTTTTGCGGTTATTTACTTCCTTCCAGGGTTGCATTTGTGATTGACAATTCGTATCCGCTTGGTCTGCTTTTAGTAATGTTTTATCAACTGCAATGGATGTCGTTTCTTCATCGATTACCGCAGCACTAATTGAGGTTGAGGGTTCATTGTGTGAGTTTAATCTAGGACTGTTCAAGATCATTCCTCGACAAAAGCAAAAGCTTCGTCTTTTCTGTCAGGGTGAGATCCATTAGGCCACGTCTTACGAGACTAGAGGCATGCCCTTGCCTGATGGTTTTGGTTCGCGCTAGGTTTTTCCCTAGTAGGTATCTCCTATGACTGGGGGCGTGCCCTATCCACCACCTGGGGACGTGGTCGATGGGAGTCCAGCAACTCCGCACGACATGACGAATAATATAATATCTAAGAAACATTGCCCGCAGTGCACCCATCCAGGTACTGACCGCGCCGTCGTTGCTTACTCTCTCGGTAATTGTTTCTAATCACCGAGTGAGCTATGAGCGCCTCATTGCATACTTATTTATTTATTTATTTATCACACACACACCTCACAGAAAACCGGTGTGAAATAGCGCTTGCGCTGTATTTCACCGAGTGAGTGAGGATACCGGAGGCCCATACCCCAACCCCTCCCTCATTCCCCCTCCCCATCCCCCAAAGGTCGGCAACGCACTTGTGACGCCTCTGGTGTTGCGGGTGTCCATGGGCGGCGGTAATCGCTTACCATCAGGCGATACGCTTGCTCGTTTGCCACCTATTACATAAAAAAAAAAAAAAAAAATTCAAAAAATAAATTATGTAGTTTAAGATATTGTAAATTTCATAACGATGACAATGATGTGCATATTATGTATTATAATTACATTTTTTATTTTTCGGTAACTCATACCAAAATATTTTTCAAGGCGACTGACGATTGGCATGAGGCAAGCTTTCTCCGCGAAACATTGCAACGTCTAAAGTTAATATCAAAAAGTTATATATTATTTAATAATATGAATGAATATTTGTCAAAAATGTGTGAATAAATCGTGACATACAAATATATCACATGATTTCTCCAATATGTAAGTAATTCTTGATAAATAGGGATGTAACGATACATTATTTTGCCGATACGATACCGATACCGATTTTTGTATTAAATAATCGGCGATACCGATTCCGATTACTGAGTAGTTAAATCAATGAAATAAATAGTGAGTTATGTATATTTATTTATCATTATGTGTTGTGTATTATGTGTTAGTAGGTATAAAAGTTACATATACCTACATTATTTAAGGAGGAGGCCTTGAGAAGTGTGGAAATTTAAAAATATATATAAGATAAAAAAAATGAACAAATAAAATTCAAAGATGACATTTATTTGTATTTGGCAAAGTTTATAATCAATCACAAAGTAACATTATAAATAAGTCAGTAATTAAAATTTATTTTAGGAAGATTTTTGTTTAGAAAACACAATTTATTTAAATTATCTGCAGATAATCTGTTCCGCAAATCATTTTGTATTAGGCCTGCAGTTGAAAAGAGTCGTTCTGAAGCAACTGAACTCATCTGATAGGACAAATATTTTTGCGCAAGCACTTTCAATTTCGGGTATTTATCTTCATTGCGCCAATAAGTCCTTGGATCTTGTTTGATGGGTATATTTGGACATCTTAAATAAGAGTCCACCTCTTCTTGCTCAGGATGAGTAGACATGTTTGATAAAGGCTCCTCTTCTTCTGCTTCTTTAATCAAACTGTCACAAGCAGACCAGATACCTGAGAATCTTTCCTCATTTTGATCTCTTTGTGACTCTACAAGATTAGGACTCTCCCTGTTAGTATTTGTTGTAATGAACGAAATCAGTATTCTTTTCACATATATGCTTGTAGATTGCAAAGTGAATGTACGCAATTTGTATCGCGGATCTAATGTTGTTGCTAAAACAAAAGTTTCTTCACTCTCTAAATAATCAAATCTGTCATTGATTCCTGCTATTAAATTTTGCACAAAAGTATAATATTCTGGCCTATAATTATCATTCGCAGTCTGTTGATTCTTGATCTGTTCTAAGACTTTTCGCAAACTGTTTATCAGCGGTATAGCGTCGGATAAGCAAGCAGACTCCTCGCTCATAGATTTTGTAGCTTCTTCAAAATAAGTCAAGACTGAGGCAACCTGTTGCATCAATACCCACTCTTTTGTAGCCAATTCAGTTCTACATTTCACATGAGGTAAAGAAGCTTGAACTGCAACTCGCTGCTCGTTAAGTCTTCTAAGCGCTTGAAGGGTAGAATCCCAGCGAGTACTGACGTCTTGGATGAGCACGTGACAAGGAACGTTGTGAGATCTTTGCTTTTCTGTAAGGATTTTGCGACTTGAACTTGAATGACTGAAGTGCCCAATAATAGATCTCGCCTTTGTGATCATTTCATTTATTTTTTCTTCTCCTATAAACGCATCCTTCAGCAGTAATTGTACAGAGTGCGCCATACATCTGATACGTTCCACTCCAACTTGTATTACAGCAAGGCCCATATTCGCTGCATTATCTGTCACTACAGCTCGTACCTGTTCGTCGATGCTCCAATCTTGAAATAATTGACGCAAGTTTTGAGCTATATTTTCGCCACTATGCGTTTCTCCTTCAAAAGGAAATACTTCTAGGCAGTAGTTCTTTAGCTCAAAATTTTTATCAAGTCCGTGAGCAGTCAGACTTATAAAGTCGTTAACGGCTGAAACAGCGTCGCTAGTCCATAAATCAGTCGTGACAATTATATGCGGAAGTTCTTGCAAAAGTCCCTTAATTTTAGTTTTTACACGACAGTACATGTCTGGTATTACGTTTTCCGAAATATGGGGACGGGAAACCATTCTATATTTCAGGCATAACTGCTGAATAGTGCGTTGAAATCCCTGTTTGTTTACTATATCAAACGGCTCCATGTCAACACAAATTTGTTCAGCTATTGTTTGCGTCATCGCTTTTGCTCTAGGATCATCGGTATCATATATAACACTTTTTTCGAAAATATGTTGTAAAGTTGCTTGTTTTTTAGGTGGCGGATCACTGCCGTCCTTTGAGGTAGATGGGGTGTCGTTTTCCAGCTCCTTTTCATGATAGCGTTTCACGTGTACCCACATATTAGTTGTCGTGTAACCCTTCGATGAAACTGCTTTACTACCACGAGACACGCTGACATTGCAGTATAAACAAGTCGCTTTTGTGTCATCGTCCGGTTTTATTTGAAAATGTTTCCAAATGGAACTTTTATGTTTTAATGGCGTCGCCATTATGTTTTACATAATATAAATAACCAGTATAACAGTCCTCACTTCTCAGTGTAAATAACTAAACAGCAGCAATTACGAATAGCGGCGACGTAACGTAAAACAGGCGCGAAACAGTGAAACATTACATCTCTCAACCAACGCTAATCAAGCACTGCCCCGCATACAGCAAGACGCCACGTCTCGCTGCGACGGAGCGGAGTGGCAACGTCGCGCGCGTCGGTCGTTTCGCGCGCTTTTTGAACTGCTCGATATCGTTTGTGTTATATCGGCGATGCCGATATATCGGCCTGCCGATTATATCGGCCGATATATCGGTATCGGAATCGGTATCGTTACATCCCATAAATTATGTAGTTTAAAATATTGTAAATTTCATAACGATGACAATGATGTGCATATTATGTATTATAATTACATTTTAATACCAAAAAACTTATTTTTCGGTAACTCATACCAAAATATTTTTCAAGGCGCCTGACGATTGGCATGAGGCAAGCTTTCTCCGCGAAACATTGCAACGTCTAAGAGGTTAATATCAAAAATTTTGGTTATTGGTTATCTTTATAGCAGTATTATATATAAATTAAAAATTAACAAAACAAAAAAAAATATACTGCATTTGTGATAATAATAATAAAATGAATGTATATAGAGTACTAACTCATTTTCTTTCACTATTTTTTCGTGACTTTCTTCATTAATAAATGCGCTTTGTTTATTCATATTTAAAACTCGTTGCACACAAATTATACGAGTACAGATATTCACTGTTGTACATAGATGATAAATACCTATACACCTATATACTTTCTCACAAACAGCTGATTACGTATTCGTCTGATTTCTGATTCGTCTCGTCTCGATTCGTGCGAGCTTCGTAGAGTCGTACCATGAAGTAAATATCTATAATATGTACATAGTACTCTGTGAGTAAATACAAAGAGGAGGTGCCCTAACGCCGAAAGAAGGGGATTACGCATGCGCCGAATCAACCAATGCCACCTAAAGGCGGGTAGCTGAACTAAAGAGACAAGCGTGATATTTCAAAAAGTCATTAAAAGTTCTGGTATTTATCGATAGATGGAAAAACTGCCGGTCGGAGTTAGGTTTTTTTCGTTACGGTATTTTCTGGATTCGGTCTCCACGCTCAAGGCCCGCGATAGAAGCTATGCAATAGCTTAAAAAAAACAAATAAAAATAAATATAACTGTGCTAACAATTATATTGGCTTATATTGGCAAGATTGTTAAGAATAATCAAAGACGTAACGCATATAGGCGCCAAACCCTCACGATGGCGAAGAAAATTTTTGTTATTTTGCGACCAACAGTATTTGTAGTCATGTCCAGCAGCAAAATTTACGACTTTCAAAATATAACTGACGCACGCTACTAGGCAGGTGGTCCGCAATATAGACAGGTCTACGATCTCCCTTAATGCCAATAATTTTCGTATTAAGTTTCTCCTCTCGCAGGCGTGCCCGATTATAGTCGCGATTGGCGACCAGAACTCGCTTCTTCAAACAAATATTCATTGTCTCAGCCACTATATAGGTCTATTCGATTTCCTTTTACCTGGCATTCGGAAGACATCTCTTACATCTGTGTTCATGATTGGCAACTGAAGAACTTCTGTGGTTCTCCTCTGTGGTTTCTTTCTCAGTGTATGGTATATTTCTTATCTCGAAAGACGAGGAGCGTGAATACTTTGCAGATCTATGACTTTTCTTTCCAATTCAGTGATATATGCAATTTGTTCCTTACGTTCACTTTCTAATTTCCCCACCGATTTTTTTAAGTTTTCATCAGGTCTGGTTGATGAATTCCATTGATTTTTCTACTTTTGCGTTTGTCTTTTGTATCTCGATGTTCTGTTTCTTAATAACTGCTATATCCGAAATCAGTTTATTTAGTAACACATTCTGGTCACTCTTCCAAGTGTTTAAAAGATCCATAATTTTTTCTACAAATTTGACAAGCCCAGTAGGCTGTTTATCGGGTGAAAAATCAGGGCGGACACGTTTACTTCGTGATGTTTTTTGAGTCTCAGTTTCAATAGAAGAAATGTCGAGAGAAGACATTACTCGTTGTCTATCACTCTCTTTGGTCTTAGCGGGTGAGCGCTGAACCCTGGCCATTGCAAAAGGAAACAAAGAAAAAGACAAAAGCAAATCTCAAACTTCACGCCAACCTGATGTTTACACAAATCGTTGCATCTAAATAAAGGTGACGCTTTCAACTATTATTGCGACTGTCAGGCCATCGAAATCCACACCAACAGCCGGTTTTATTGTTGCTGAAGTTAATGAAAATATCTTGTACGTTGATAAAATCACAAAAACAACAAGACAAGACAGTCCGCTGTACTACAGCCGGGTTAATCCTGTATCGAATTGTAATGATGAATTAAGTGATCCTTTAACACAAGTTGTGCAATGTATTTATTGAGGGTAGGAGTCCTTTGAACTCGTTTGTGGTCACACGGTTATTTTTTTACACAACAAAATAACAAACTGTAGACTTTTTTCTTCAATAGATTGATCTGTAGGTACTAATCACTGTTTACTTTAAAACTACTAGAACTTATTGACTATAATATATACTGTACACTGTGAATAAATAAAACTGACTTAAACACTTAAATGTATTTTTAGCAGTTAATAAATGCACGACACACTCATAACACGTCCACTCGCAAGCTAGTCGCGGGGAGGGGCCGAAATGTGCATGAAGTTTTAAATAAAAATAAAATAAAAGTATATACCTATCATCGCTGTATATCGACACATTTGTACCGTTTAGGTCTTAAATTTTTGGCGGTTGCGTCACCTGTGCTTGTGCATCTCATTTTCGGGCTGCATAGTACCTATAGATTTCTCAAATAATTATAATTCACTTCGTAGTACTGCAAAAAAGCTACGAAACGTACTTTCAAGGGCCACTCACCCCGTGATCAGAGTCGTCCTGCTGACAGGGGCTGTGTTGCTTCGCTGCGTCAACACCCTCGCTGCAAACCACCACCCTCTGAAGACCCTCCGGCGTTCCGTCGGAGATCAAACACCTGTAAAACATAACAGTTTTGTATTAAAATTGTAAATTTTCACGTTTTTGGTAACTTATTCGACACCCTCCAAATTTATAACCAAAATTTCTACATATTCGGAGGATAGCACTCGTCCAGTCCTATCGAACGACACCTCATTAATTTTAATCCGGCACATAGGAATTCGTTAATTAGCCCGACAAACTTGTGTTTTACTTACTTAAGAGATAGCGTTTTAGGTTACACCTATTGTCATTTTATATATGGGTAGCTAACCACATTAATAACTCGCGTACAGCTACATAAATTCAATTATAGAAAACGATAACGACTCAGAAGTGATTCATGTCGCAATTAATAGGTGTGCGCGGAGAGAGATCTGAATAGGAACTGTCCCTGGATTTCAATTGTACCGATTTCTATATATGCCAGCGAAAGTAGCATTAAAATTAGTCCACCTCACTCCAGAGATTAACCGAAATACACAGACAGAAAAAAAAATGCTTTCTTGATGTAATTAACGTACATAATTTCATATGCATTCAATGAAACATTAACAATTCGAAATTAGAAACAGATACTTCCATTTTATTTGTTTTTTATTAATATATACGAACTTGAAGAATATGTAAATACTTGCCAATTTATACAAAAAAAGTGAAGCTTCCTTAAGTAATGCAGTGACTATATATAGTTAGTATATTGCACTATAATGCAATCACTCATTTAGTGCTGCTCTGCAAGTGAACACAAAACTTGACTCTCACATGTTGTGAGATTTAATGTTTAGCATCGTTACTTGTGAATGTTCATAGTTTATAGCAGAATAAAATACTCTTATCGCATACCAACTAGAAAAAGGAAGCCGTGTGGACATCTCACTGATCCTTTATAACTGAGGTTCCGGCCTTTATACTGCTGACTTCATAGTACGTGTCTGAAAGGTGCGTAGAAAGATATTTTTTGATTCTCAATTGGACTTGCTTTTTGCACCACTCCTCCTGTAGGGGTGGCGAAGGGAGTTTGTGGGACTCCTGGAAAACCAGCCTATCCACTAAACTTGCCTACTTAGCCAGTCGGAAGGATTTTTTTCAATTAATAAAACTCTTAACACCACTAAAAGTTGTTGAGTGTAATTACTCAATTAATTATAAGTAGTGATTTTCTATATGAAGGGGCCTAAAAATATAATCAATTTCAATCAAAATCAAATTTTAATTTATAAGATTTTTTATAGAATAGGGGCAAACGCGCAGATGTATCACCTGATGGTAAGCGATTACCGCCACCGATGGACACCCGCAACATCAAAGGTAGTTAAGGTTACGTGATTAAGCCAAGTTTTAATTTATTAATTTTTAATTATAAATATAAAAAAATATCATGCTTCGTGTTTTAAATTTTATTGCCAGAATACTAATACTAACCGTAAGTCTACTTAACTACGGAACAATTGCGCATAAAATCAAATGAATAAATATATTAATAACATTGTTGTAAACGGTAACTTGTGAACTCAAAGGTGCCGTACTGATCAATTATAAAGTATGTTTCATGTACGAGTATGTTCCACTTGTAAACATTTATTGTATCACTATTTTTTTTGGGAAGAAACTGACTCCAGACATACAGCTCACGCTAGTTTGGGAATCAGGGCTTGAACTTGGTTTGTATCCATACTTTGTTACAATAAATTATTATTATTAATATAAAAAATACTACAGACATGTGCCTGACTCAGTTCTCGAGATCGGTCGCGCTACGTTATTTTGGGATCGATCTATTATCACAGATAGGATCATTGTTGCCAATAAGCCTGATTTGTGGTGACAGATCGCTTGGAGCGCCGCGCAATGATTGTTGATATCGCCGTTCCTCTTGACAAGAATCCCGTAATGTTTGAAACATAAAAACAAATTAAATATTTGGATTTATCTCACGAGCTTGCCGACATGTGGAATGTTGATTCGGTGATCATTGTTCCAATAGTCTTATCTGTTCACGGATTGATTTCCAAGAGCCAAGACCAAACCTTAAGAGGCCAAAGTTAGACCGCTGGATCAAGTGTCTAATGCAGAAGGCAGTCCTTCTTGACGCGGCACGTTTAGTGACAAGGTTCCTGTCTTTGGAGCCCTAACCACCGGTTTCTTGGTTCCAGTACCCGAAGTTAGTGTCTATTGTTTTTCATATTTTTAAACATGTAGTATTATTTATATTTTTATGTATTCAAAAATATATTTGATATGTATAAATATAATAATTGTTTATTAGCAAAGATTAAATTTTATAGAGTTTTTATAAACTCTCTACTACATGTCGCAGGCTATATATGTTTTCAAGTGGAGGCTAAAAACGAAAACCTGTGTAATAGGCACCAATTTCCTTCCAGTTTGACAGAAGATGTTGTTATCACTTAGTAGTTGATTTATAATTTTGCCCTAGATTCATACAGTAGTTTATTTACAAATTACGATACTTATATAAATGTAATAAAAATAATAATTCTTACACTACTACACTTATTTTTATTTTACCCAGCTATTTGTTAAGATAAGTAAAAATTATCGTCGTATTATACATAACACAAATATTATACACAAAACACAACATAAAATGACACTGAACTCTGCTTATTTAGTAAATCTATACTAATATTATAAAGCTGAAGAGTTTGTTTGCTTGTTTGATCGCGGTAATCTCAGAAACCGCTATTACTATTTGAAAAAATCTTTCAGTGTTGGATAGTACATTTATCGAGAAAGGCCATAGGCTATATATTATCATGCTAATACTAATATGATACTCGTACGCAATGAATAATATTTAAAAAACGGGGGAAAATTATTACGCTACGGGCAATAGTAGACATAATCGAGGTTGCGAGGGTCAGCTGGTGTTTAATATACCAACTACTAATTACGACTGCACGGTTGGCCGAGTGGTGTCAGCGGTCGCCAGCCGCTTGCTACTGCGCCAAGTGTCGTGGGTACAAATCCCACGCGGTACCTACAACACTTTGTGTGATCCACGAATTGTTGTCCCGAGTCTGGATGTTCTTTGTGTCCGTTTCATGTATGTTTGTAAAGTCCCCCACGACACAGGATGTTTATTCCTAATGTGGGAGTTGTCTTTTTAATAAAAAAAAAAAAAAAAAAACTGTTGTTTTTACTAGCAAACAAAATGTTTAACACCAATTGACATATCGCTAAGTCATAGGCCTTAGTAAAAATAAATTCTCCATTAACATTGTGAACTTACAATTTATAAAATCAATCAAATCAAATCAATAAATCTATATTTCGGACCACAACTGTGCGATTTTCCCGAAACTTTCTGCCGCGCACAGCAAAACTGTGGAATGAGCTGTCGCCTGCGGTGTTTCCGGCCAATACGACCTTCAAACCTTCAAGAAAAGAGCGTATTCCTTCCTAAAAGGCAGGCAACGCACTTGTAACGCCTCCGGTGTTGCGGGTGTCCATGGGCGGCGGTAATCGCTTACCACCAGGCGATACGTCTGCTCGTTTGCCCCCTATATAATAAAAAATAATAATTGAGAGGTGTCAAGGGACACCCGGATGGAACGAAGTTCGAAATAGATAGACAAAACGAAAATATCTGGCTTGCTTTCTATAAGAGAGAGAGAGAGAGACAGACAGAGAAAGGGTAATGATTCCTGACAATTTCAGTGTGTGCAAGGGGGGACTAAAAATGTCTCCGAGCGATAGTTTCGGAGATAGAGGGGGTATCTTCCTTAAGGAATGGTTTTAGAGGGTGGGGTGGAAATGAGTAACTTGCTAGTTAAACGTGATATCCAACTAACGGGTTGAAAATATGTGCGGTCCTATTGTGGGTGGGGGGGGATGAAGTTACTATCAGTGGGGAGGTGAGGTCAGAAAATTACTAGTCTGGTGGGGCGAAAGGGTTGGGGGTGCTGTGCTCGTTAAAATGAGTCCAAGCACTAAGGTGCTGGGGTAATTGGTTCAAAAGTTAGGTTGAGGGGGGGTGAAGTATTTTTGAAAAAACTTGAGAGGTGTCAAGGGACACCCGGATGGAACGAAGTTCGAAATAGAAAGACGAAACGAAAATATCTGTGTGTGTCGTCGTCGTGTCGTGACAACAAATTGTGTCGTGACAACAAATTGTGTCGTGTCAACAAATTGTGTCGTGACAATTTTTCCGTCTAGCCCCCTTACACAAAGCGCCATAAGGAAATTCGTTCCAAAAAAGGGGGGGTTAAGGCAAATATTGAGGGGTGCTGATTCCTGACAAGTTCAGGGGTTGCAAGGGAGGACTAAAAATGCCTCCGAGCGATAGTTTCGGAGATAGAGGGGGTGTCTTCCTTAAGGGATAATCTTAGGGGGTGGGGGTGATCAGGGTGGTGGGGTGAAAGGATTGGGGGTGCTACGCTGGATAAATAAGCCTCAAAAAAGGGGCTAAAAATATAGGTAAAGTGTGGGGGGGTGAAAGTATTAGGGGGGGAATCCTCAACTAAGAAGTATGGCGGTATCGAAGAACTCGACTTCACGATGTGATTAAGTAGGCGATCCAGGAATATGCGGGGAAAATTTTATCCTCCCTGTGGTATCACTAAATTTCTTGGGTAAACACACAATATGGTATAATAAATTCGTCTTGACAAAAAGTGTCGTTGACATATGTCGAAAGTGTCGTTACAATACCGTCTAGCCACCTTCCGCAACGCGAGATAAGGAATTTCGTTCCAAAAAAAATTTTTTTTTTCTTTTTAAGTTATTATTGTAATCTCTTGAGAAATTTAATGTCTTTAGCCACATATTTGACTATATTCCTAAATGCTGTCCGTGTTTGGGCACTTCTAGTGGATATCGGCGAGGCGTTCTATAATCTAAAAGCCTGTACTCTAAAGATTTGTCATAGAAAACGTGAATGTGGCTAGGTGTCTTTAGCTTTGAAGATTCCGATGACCTTAATGTTCCTAGATGTGTGTTACTGAGGAGCACAAAACGTTCTTTGAAGTAAGGTGAGTAAATGAATTGAATAAGATACTATCCGCGCCTATCAGCGCCTCATGCCGCCCTGAGTGTGGCCGCGGATGGATGGGACGGGTTTTCCCCTCCATTCGCTTTACTGCGAGGAGGCGACGTACGCGTGTGCCGTGCGTCGCCTAAATTGAGAATTTTTAACAGCAGACGGTGCCCGCTCCAGCGCGGGCAGGCGCCGGGAAGGGTCCGGTCGTGTTAATAACAGCAGTTCCCGGACCCCTCCCTTCTCAGGCGCAGAGTGGCACACCATGTGGTTTTAGTCGGTTTGATTCCGACACACCGTGCCGGCCTGAGGGGGTTCCCACACGTAAAAAAAAAAACAAAAAAAAAGGACTGTTCAAGATCATTCCTCGGTAAAATAGTTGCTGGGTAGGGTTGGGTTGGGTTTAGGATCACTCATTTTCTTCTTCAACGTAGTTAACACATTAGGGCGAGATTTGCTCCCCCCAGAATCCATGGGGCAGCCTAATTTCTGTTCCGAGGAACGTTGCTCAGAGAGGGATTTCTCACCAGTTATGGTGGCGCCCTTCTGGGTAGTTTAGATTACCACCATTTCATATGATTTTTGCTGGAATTTCCTACCGATTAACATAAATATACTCTGAAGATATTAAGCACAGATTTTTAAAAATGTAATTCGTTGAAGGAATAGTGGACAAGCTATTAAATTATTAATATCTCGAAAGCCATATCTTTTTTATGTACATATTTTTTTATTATATAGCAAATGACTGCTTTGGGTAATCATTAGTAAATGTACAGACTAGTAATGCATTCCTTGTAAATTTCTAATATAATAAATATCCTCATTTTTCTCTACAATATTTTGTTCAATCCTAGAGCCTCGTTCTACCTCAAAGAACGATTCAAGTTGCTAATGACACACGTGAAAAATGTCTGAGCTCATCTGAAGATTTGTAACTGGAGATGCCTCTGCATTCCACATAATTTTACGACTATTTTTCACTGTTGCATACTCGTATGTACGCTTGTGCAATGCACTGTCGATACAAATGAGACAAGCGCAAACAATAAACGAATTCAAGAAAATGGTTCACGAACATTATGCATCTTAATTAAGACTATCACGAGTTAGAGTATGCTGTAAATATGTTTTTTTATCATACATGATTTATTTATGTATATATGTAGGTGTATCTATTTGTATGTACAAGTATATATATATATATATATTTAATAATGTTTTATTAATATATATACATATATGTCACAGGTATAATGTCAAAGCCGTCATATTTCAATTTCACTATAGTCTGGCCACTGAGAGAATGCGTTCCTGACAGGTCGTGATTCAACGGGGCGATGTAACTTTGAACTGGCGTACAATTTATGGCAAAATTTTAAATATCTTTTATTAACCTTAATAATGTGTAATAACATTAAAAATTGAATAATCATGCCAATGTACAATAAACGTTTTATTTTGGGCTAAAGTTATTAACAATTAATTAATTTAAGAACAATAATTTTTAAAAGTCTAACGACGTCAAACTGCGCTGTTTCAAGGTTATGTCAATAGTTTGTTTTTGTAGTGATGAGACAAATAATACTGAATTGTAACTGAGTATTTTTGGAATCGTAATATATTCTGTCGGTCGATATATTGCTAAATAAAACGTTCTAATTTAATAATATATAATTTTATTTATTTATCTTTATTGAATACACAAAAAAACAGTAGAACAAGATGAGTTACAAAGTATGTAAGGATGTCGTACAGTCGAATGTTGTCACCATTTCAGGGAAATGTGCCGAAATGCTTTGGGCATTTATACGAACGACATTAAAGTTCCTGGGGAGATCGGAGAAATTATTCGAGGGTGTGTATAATGTACTTAATACATATTTAATATAGTTTATAATAAGATATAGGTACGACCAAACTAAACTTATGTAAATAATGGTCGTGATATCAGTCAGCTGAATTAAAAATAAATGACAAACTATTTTTATCCCTTTATATTTCTGGTAAAAAGAATTACTTTTCTAAGAGGAGCAAAAAAAAAAGATAATTGGGACAATGTCGTTTGGCTGGTGATGTGATGGCTGAACACCAATCATGAGCTTTCTCGTTCTTGGACAGATGACACTCAAGCGTCGACGTCGAAAGTGCCAATCGGTAAAGGAGCACGTCTCATAATATGCCACGCTGGTTGTGCGAAGTATGGTTTTGTGGAAAATGGTTTATTAGCATTTGAGTCAAAAACTACTACTTACTACCACGAAGAAATGAATGCGGCTGTATTCAAGGAGTGGTTCCAGGATGTGTTGCTACCTGGCCTTCCAGAGCCTTCAGTTATAATAATGGATAACGCCCCTCATCATTCGGTGCAAATAAATAAAGCACCTACTCAAGCTAATAGAAAAGAGGAATTGGTGGCTTGGCTGCAAAGAAGTGGCATTGACGCAAATATGTCAATGCTAAAAGCTGAGCTGATGAAATTAGTCAACGACCATAAGCTATCAAATATTCGAATTCCTCCATATCACTGCCAGTACAATGCCATAGAGCTAATCTGGGCTCAAATTAAAGGTTATGCAGCCCGCCATAATACTTCTCCACCATATGGCAAAAAAAAGATGAAGACGCTTTTAAAAGAAGCATGCGAAAAAGTCACCAGAGATGACTGGATGAAGGTGGTTGAAAAAACTAAAAAAATGATATTTGATGACTTTGACCGCGATATTCGTATAGACACTATGACTGATAATAACATGATAATACATGTTGGTGAAGATGACAGCGAGTCCTCAACCGAATCGGAGTCGTATTAAATTTTTATTGGACATTATTGAAATCTTAAAACTATGTATTTCATAATATATATTTTTCAATAAATACAGTATTTTTATTTTCTTTCCCTTGGTTTCATTCAGTAATTACGATTAAATTTAATTCATCCATCAACAATTTTGTTAATATTGTGTTTGAAATATAAAATATATCTAAATTGAATAATTATACATAATGAATGCTATAAATACTGTTACCAAATATTATTAATGATATTCATGGTACATCACTACTCATGACGAATTTACAAGTGTCAGAAACGCATTCTCTGAGTGGCCGGACTATAGTGATATTATAATGAAACTGTAGGAGATCGTTTTTTGTTTATTCGAAAGACGGTCCCCATTTCATGTTATTCCCTTTTTATATATTTTTATCATTAATTTCATCACGACGACGGCTTGAAGACTCCAAGACTTATAATTGAAGACTATAAATACTTGACATTGGCAGAAATAGCTGATCCGAGTGATCCGGCTGGTTGCCATTTCATCAAAAGAAGAAGAAGATGAAACGGTAGATTGGTAATGGACTTCATTTTACTTTTTTATTTTATTAAACAGCGCTGTTAACTAGCGGTTAGGTTAGGTTATTCTTTGTATGTAAAAAAAATCACACAAAAAAATAATAGGCCGTTAAATTGTAAGAAATTAAGTAAATTTATAATCTACCGTTTTATAATAATATCATTAGTGAAGTTTTAATATCACGGCTTTGACAATATACCTGCTTTGATAATATTCCTTAGCAAATAATTAACTTGAAACTCATTGCACCATCAACTACCAGTATCTCTCCTATACATTTATCTATACTAATATTATAAAACTGAAGAGTTTCTTTTTGTTTTTATGCTGGTTTGTTTGTTTGAACACGCTAATCTTAGAAAGTACGAAGCCGATTTGAAAAATTCTTTCGGTGTTAGATAGCGCTATATCATAACGCTACTACCAAAAAGAGCGGAGTATCAATAAAAAATAATGCAAGAACGGGGAAAAGTTATTTCTTTCCAGAGCTTCCATTGTGTGCGCTGCGTAAACGGTTACAATTTCTCAAAAACAATGTATGAAAGTATTCTTCCCCTTTAAAAGTTGGCTGCAAAAATTAGCTTCAATGTCTAAAGTTTGACTCACTATAACCTTTTTTATGGTAATCAAATTTGTTCACGCTGTAATAACATCCGTCACGATCTATAGGAGAGTTATCTAAAAGACATGCGAATTGTCAGGGGTACCAGGGCCACGGCCGGGGTAGCCCAAGTCGTCGAACGAATCCGGCGGCCGGGTCTCGAGGTGGCTCTGCACAAATCCGAGGCTACTCAGCCTCATAGTAGGAGGCACTCGCATCGGCATCGAGCCCTCTTTGAGGTATTTCCCCACTTCCGAAGTCTGGTCCCTAAGCTGGTTGGCGCAGCGCATGCATTGGCACGGTTGCTGCCAAACATGAGGGGGCCCGAGGACTCCTGCAGGAGACTCTACGCGGGGGTTGTGCGGTCCATGGCTCTTTATGGGGCCCAAGTGTGGGCGGAGGCCCTGAAGGCCAGCCATAAAGCGCTATTGCGGCGACCGCAACGGGTGCTGGCCATCAGGATCATAAGGGGGTACCGCACAATCTCTTTTGAGGTGGCAAGTCTCCTGGCCGGAACTCCACCATGGGACCTGGAGGCGAGAGCCCTTGCGGCTCTTTACCAGTGGCGCAAGGAGGCGCGGGTGTTGGGTAGGAATCCTGAGACTCGAGAAATCAAGGATCAGAAATCCCAACTTCGCCAGGTCCTTGTGGAGGAATGGAAGGAACGACTTGGGCAACCGAGCGCTGGGCACGCCGTTATTGCGGCGGTAAGACCCGTTATGGAGGATTGGCTCGAGAGGCATCACTGGAGCCTCTCATACCGACTGACGCAAGTGATCACCGGAAAAGGATGTTTCGGAGATCACCTGTGTCTGATCCGCAAAGAGCCATCGCCTGAGTGCCACCACTGCGATGGCCAGACCGTGGACACGGCGCTCCACACGCTGGCAGGATGTCCGGCGTGGGACGAGCAAAGGCGTGATCTCGTGGCGGCCATCGGGGTGGGGGTTCTCTCGCTCGGTAATATGATTGCGGCCGTGTTGCGGAGTGAGAGCGCGTGGAACTCTGCCGTCTCTTTCTGCAAGCAAGTTACGCTTGCGAAGGAGATGGCGGAGCGGGACCGGGAGAGGTTTAGAACTCTCCCGGGCCAGGTACCGCAGACAACTCAGGCGGCGGAGATCGCAAAACGATCTCCGTCCTCCATAAGTTCAAGCCTGACGGTGACAGGTGAAGCCACCAGTCACCTTAGCAGAAGCAGGCCGGGGTGGCGGTGCGAGCTCTGTAAAGTGCTCGCGCCCTTTTATATAGAATAGGAATGTTAGGGTTCCTACACGGGAGGGAGCCACCTACAAGCAATGGGTGGCCCGAGGTACGTCGGGGTTCCAGGGATTTCCTTCCGAGGGTACACCTGGTTCCCCGGCTTCTAGTACCCGAGACAGTGTGCGGTTTTTAGTCAGTTCGAGTCCAACATAACCACAAGTCGTATCCGAGGGGATTTCCGCACAAAAAAAAATTAGTATTTCTTCAAATTTATTATTACTTAATTCGAAAAAATAAATAAATCCAATGAACTTGTGTGTTAACTTATAACTTAGGTACTATTATGTTCTCGTATTACACTGACACTTTTAGCATGTTTTTAACACGCTTTTATTAGGTTCACCTGTATGATTGTTTCTTTGTTCACCTGTTTGTTCATTTATTTGTAACCAACCTGTGTGTTTTTTTATTTTTTTTTAAACTATATTTACTGTAGGTCCACAGCAATACGTTGAATTGCAAACTAATTTATTAAAATATTTCTTTAATGTAGTTTCAAAATGATTTTGATGTTGATACTTATCACATCTATAATGTGGATCCTGTATTTCTGGTACAAGAGAAGAAATTTGTACCGGCTGGCGGCGAAAATTCCATTGTTTGAAGGATCTTCTGCCATCACTGGCGTAGCACTGCGCCTAATTGGAGATCATGAGGGTAAGTAATAGTTTAATTGAATTTGGTAATCTAAAAGATATATAACATTTGCAAAGATTTTTTCTTAAAAACATTTTGGGACTTACTACCTAAATACTAAAGATAATAAAATTATTCGTTATTTAATCATGAACTCAATAATGTTATCAAAATAAAACTGCCTTTTCAATGCAATATAACAACAATATCAATGATATGTAACTGACAAAAATAAACTAATTCCGACTTCTAATGATGATGATAAAATCAATCGCGCATTTTTTTACAAAACACGCAAAAATATTAAATAACTTGTTTCTGCACTGATACACTCGTTTCTGGACTGACACCTATATGTAAACTGCCAGAAAAGGTTTAAATACCTAAATTCGCCGTCGGCGATACCGATTGTTATATTTTTACATTTCATAGCTTATTTTGTGTTATCTCTTATGTGTGTGCTATGATTATAAAGATAAAATAAATAAATAAATACAATTTTAATTTTAGTCCATGTAATGTGTCTTTTTCGTAGCTGGTGGTTGGAAAACCAAAATGAGAACAATCACGAGTAGATAGATAGATAGAAAACTCTCTATTTATTCTTTTTTAAACTATTAATGACAATGATTACCAATAGAGGTAAAAAGAAAGGTAAATAATAATAGAAACTTATGTACTTCTTGAAATAAAACGCTATTCATCAATCTCCTGACAGAGTTTTTTGCATAACCCGTTAAAGAATTAAATCGCTCGTACCATAAATAAATTTGATATATCATTCTATGAGTACACAACTAGCAGAATTGAATCTGATGTTTCTTGTAAGAATATTAAGCTCTAGTTAATGTATGAAATTGGACCAGTTCACTTCATTAGACAAGATTTTCCGGAAAGTTCCATCACAAAACGGAACTCATAGGTTGATTTTAAGACATTTCTATTGAAGGAACGTCAAAAAAAACTTTGAGTTATGATAAACGCAATAATCGTGTATGACTTCGCATTTTTGCCAGACTTGGTCCGACAGGTTGTAGGAAAAACGAATACATTACGTTTTATGGTGTAAGTGACTACCGAATGTTTAAGTGGATTATGATCTAATTTGTTAATTCTACACTCTATACGTCACTATGTTCTAAACTTACCTCTGCTCATAGTCCTAGGACTGTTGGTGATATTTAAACAACACACAAAAAATCTACAAATCTACAGTAATCGTTTAAACACCAAGATGATTTAATAGACAAAACACGTTTCATATTGATAGAGAAACAAACCGATTGCGAAGTGTAAAATCAAAAGTCAATGTCGTTTATATCCTATCCTAATCTATAATTACAAATGTGAATGTAAGTGTGTATGTTACGCTTTCACGCGAAAACTGATAAACCGATCATCATGAAAATTTGTGTAGATATTCTTGGAGGTATTAGAAGTAACATAGAAGATTTTATTAAATGCAAGCGAAGCTGCAGGCGAAAGTCAGTATATAATAAAAGGGAACGCATTGGTAATGGAACCCTGTGTGACATCGTTTAGGCACTTGAACCCAACTAGCTGCTTAACAACTACAAACTTACTGCTTGAGACCTATTTTAAAGGTAAAAGGAGAGGAGAACCACTGGGACAGATCCCCTCTGCATACACTATATAGAAGATCTATTTTAGGCCTATAATGGTCGATATGGTCAAATGCTTTGCTATAGTCTGTATAAATGACATCGACCTATGCACCTTTAGCCATGCTGCTTGTTAGATAGCCATTAAAGTTAGCCATATTTGTGATAGTGGACTTGTTTATGAGAAAACCATGTTGTGTGTGATTAACAGTATTCTGGAACACTTTGGTTATGATGCACAATTTGATATAGGTCTATGATTGACCAGTTCAGTTTTAAAGCTTTTCTTGAGGACGACTAGAGATAGAGTTAGATTTCTAGGTTGGCGGAACAGTGAGGAAGAGAATGATTTCTTAGTCAATAAAGAGATTCAATTCTGAGATCAAAATTGAATTGAATAAATTGGTATGACTCTAATTAGCTCTGTGTAACTTACAGCTAGCATGACACTACTTCAAGAATTAAGTTATTCAAGTATGAAACACGATGGCGTTGTAGGAATGTGGATTGGACACCTATTTCACATCGGTGAGTAATCATTAAATTATGCCTCCTTAATTAACAGGGTAAATACATTATTATTATCATTTTTGAGCAAAAATCAGATGTATTTAAAATATTTAAATACAAGTATCTAGAGAGGTATGCAATCACTAACAAAAATGTATATTGTTTTTTTTTTACCTCATTATCGACCTACCTATCCTACCTAACAATAACACATTAAAATGATGAAATAAAAATATAAATATCAGTTCAAGAGTTTAATATACAATTATTCAGTAAGTCTATAACTATGTCATTCAAAATCATACAAAATTTATTAAACAAGAAATGTGCCAATCCACCGGCAAATAAGTCTAGGATGCTTTGCAACGATGTTGTCTATGGCGCGCTGTGCTCGGTTAGTGGTACAATACTTACCGCCATTGCCGAGACGAATAATTTCATGAGAGCTTGTTTCCATACCCTTGTTCCCTCCAACTCCTTTCATTGCTATAGTCGTTCCAATCGTTTATTTAACTTTATGGACTTTAATCAAATAGTGATACCCTGACCCGTTACCTATTCGATTTCTTTTATCGATCGATTTTATGCATTAAGAAGTTTTAATCGATTTAACAAACTCATTATTTTATAGATAATTTCGTACTTCATATTTCTATGTGTTTCAATGTGCGACCTCCTTTGTCAAAATAAAGAAGAAATATATTAAAAGAATGTTATTCAAATATGACGGTTCTATGTCATGAAAAAATATATAAAAGTAACTGAATTTTCGAAATGTATTATTGTATTGTGTTGTAATTCAATGGTTAATATTGTATTTGTTAAACTTTTGATGATCTTTATTAAATCTCTCTATGTCTATTTTAAAATAATCTACAGTATTTCAATGAGTAACCTTCAATATAGTTGAGTATTTATATTCCTCCGTATTGATTTATTTGTGAATTCTCACGTTTGGTTGAGTTGAGCGTATCGTTCCTGCCTTCGTTACTGTCAAAATGCCAAAAAAGAAAGTACTCAAAGGACAAACAAGAGAGTTTGTCTTGCGACTTCGTGAATACTTTGAAAAGGAAAGTCGTAATGGTGGGCCTCTTATACCAGTGACTCAAGTTAGACACCGTGTTGCAGCAGCATTAGGTATTAGTGCTCCAACAGTGGCAAAAATAACAAAAGAAGGCTACGGCAGCAGTGGCATGGAACAGAATAAGCTATCTACACCTAAGAAAAAACGTCAGCCTAGTAAAGTTACAGCCGTTGACAATTTTGATGCCGATTTTTGTCGTCATATATACGACTATTACCAAAGAAAACAGATTCCAACATTAAAAAAACTAACACAATCTCTACGACATAGTGGTTTGTGCCGTGGTCAAAAATCTTCTCTGGCAAAGGTATTGAAAGACATTGGAATGTTATTCCAAAAGTGTGACAAACGAAAAATTGTAATGGAACGCAATGATATTGCTTTGTATAGATGCGATTTTTTAAGACAAGCGAAAAAAATAGAAGATTGGTCGAATGTTGTTTTCACAGATGAAACTTGGCTCAATGCGAATCATACGCTGTCAAAAACTTGGACTGACAACACCGCTGGCTCCACTTCTACAGTACCAATGGGAAAAGGCGAGCGACTGATTATTTGTTATGCAGGAACAGTAAAAAGATTTGTGCCAGACGCTCTATTAGCTTTTAAATCCCAGGAAACAGGAGATTATCATGAGGAGATGAATTCGAACGTGTATGAAAAGTGGTTCAGAGTAATGCTTACATCACTCGAAGAGCCATCAATAATATTTATTGATAATGAACCTTATCACTCTCGTCAAATTAATAAAATGCCAACACAGGCCAACAAAAAACATGGCGAACAATGGCGAGGAGGTGGACGAGTAGTACTAAAAGTAGAGTTAGTAAAGATATTAAAAACAAATAAGCTGCCAAAATGATACGTAATAGATGAAATGGCAGCAGAGCATGGGCATACCGTCCTCAGAATTCCCCCATATCACTGCCAATATAATGCAATTGAAATGATCTGGGCACAAGTTAAAGGACATGCTGCGAGGAACAATACAACTCCTCCTTTCACCGCAAGAAAAATGCTGAATTTACTGAAAAATGCGTGTGAAAAAGTAACTCCAGAAAACTGGGTGAATGTTGTAGAAAAAACAAAGAAGGTGATAATGTCGGATTGGGATCGGGATGTTGCATTCGACAATTTATCTATCCAAGAAATGATAATCAATATTACTGAGAACTCAAGTGATGATGATTCCTGGTCATACGAAGAAGACGATTCCTTATAATTAAAATTAGTATTACAGTACCTCTTTTGGTTGTTTTATTTTTTAATCCGTAAAGTACTACGAATTTCAACATTTTGTACCTGTTCATTACAAGTAGGTACCGCAGATAGTTTTTATTTGAACCAACTACAGTAAGTCTAAACAATTATTTTAGATTCATTAATTTGCAGCGAATACATTCGATCCCATTACTAGGTACGAGTTTTCATTACGCAAATTATTTATGCATTAAAACAGAGACATTTAGGGCATTTTAATGCAAAATAATAAAGGTTTTTACGTGATTTGATATAAAATATAATCACAATAATTTTATTGTATGTTTTATTAATATAATCGATAATCGATTTATTTCAAAATTGTTTTTATAGTCTGTGGTCATTAATTACGAATGACACATCCCTAAGTGGGCGGAGCCCGCCCATTAAGTACAGTATTATCTGTAGTACATTGTATCAAAAATTATTACAAAACTTTATGTGCGTGATCTGTCAAAAGTTAAATAAACGATTGGAACAACTATAGATGATTTAATTGCTAATATGGACCCGACAGCGGAGATCTGGTGCTGTGACGTAGCGGTATACGTATTAACGTAAACTCACTTAATAACGACCGCTTAAAATTCCGATTTTAAGAGGATTTCGTGAAATGACTATTTATAACTGTTGTATAAAAGTTAGATAAGTGTAAAATATACAATCGTTTGTAAAATAATTATACTCTATGCTAAATATATTGTATTGCTAAAAAAAGCACATAAATCAACGGTTTAAAGAATAACTGGCCAATTCTTTGCTGGATTCCGGAGAACGCAAATTTTTCATACTGACTCGACTCCCACTATATAAGAAGACTAATTTTTTCTTAGCAGGAAATATAATATAAGTGATTCTAATCAACCTTCTTATTATTTTGATGTCTTCTCAACACTTTCATAAACACAAATCATAACTAACTTCCTTGATATACAGTTTTAATTTGTATAAAACTCAATATTGAAATGTTGAACAATAATTACAATTTTATTCCAATTACCGACCGGCTTAGGTTATTAGGTTATAAAACACATACTTTTTTTCCGCGTATCAATCTAAACTGGGCTAAAGCTGTCGGTAATAACTTCGTTGGTTATATTAAATTCAATTCATATTATGTATAATAGAGCAAAACAAGTATGTTCGATGAACAAACAACATCTTCGATATCTTTGAAAGTGTTAGGTAAAGGGGAGATTTGGTACTGTTCTATACTGGCCACCTTTCAAACATACTTATTTTGCACCACAGTTCTTATAGAAATATGTTCTTTTTTTGTCCGTTTCTAATGATTATGTTTTTATTGCAGTCGTCGTTAATCCCGTGGACATGGCGTATATTCTAAAGGTTTGTCTAGAGAAGGATGACCTTCTAAGATTTTTTAAAGAAGTTATTGGTAATGGAGGACTCTTTGCACCAGGTAATTTTAGATCTCACTACTGCCGGAACAAATGATTATAAAAATAGTGTTTTATGTCGATATGTTTTTAACTTAATATTAATTTTTTTAACTAACACTATCAAACATAGTCTTATTTCACACTTATTTTGTGGAAATATCTATATTTCTACAAAATAAGTTCTGAATTCTTATTCTTATATGTTCGATGTAAATATATCAATGTCAATGGTGTCACCTCCATATAAAAACGTGTTCAAGAATAAATATGGGCGCATTGTGAGTAATATGAAGGTAATCAACTGTAAGGAATCTGACTGACTGAGTTAACTGTGTCACGCATACTATATGTAACAGTGGAACGTGTCGTAATACATTCGTGGACTAATGTGAAAAACAAAGTGAAATAAAGTCCATAGTAAGTAAGGATGTTATTTATTAGAATCGCATTTTTTATGATGTGAATAAAATTTGCCATAGAAGAATAATATTAGAACAAAACAAACTAAAACGAGTATGAGTATGAGTAAATGGTGAAAGTATTCTATTATAAAATATTGTGAAATTCTATAAATTTCCTTAAAATTCGTATTCCATTTGCGATGTTTTCTTGTAAGCCACTGTTTTAGTCAAGGACTGTAGTTCATTCTACGTAGAGATAATGTACATCAGGAGCCTGGCTACTCGAGATCCTCGGTGCTACCAATAGCCCCAAAGCCGACGCCCTAGCGGCTATACTAAGGAATTCTCTTGACGCATCTGACGTCCAGGTGTCCGGGCCCATAGAATGTGTTGAAGTACGCATTACGGGTTTGGACGACTTTGTCACAGCGGAGCGAGCGGCTGGTGAATTTTGGCTCGCCGTGATGGCCGGAGGCTACCATCTGGAAAACGTGAAAGTCGGAGCAATGCGCTTTGGCTTCAGTAGACAGAGGGCAGCGGTTGTAAGTTTTTAAGGCCGCAGGTAAGCCTCCTGCAGGCCTAGCCGGAAACCGCCAACGTATAAGATTGAGCCCCTGCGCCGGAATAGCCTGTCAATATAGATGCCGAGGCGAAATAAAAGTTCTGGAAGGCCAAGACCCGTGTCTGAGATGCGGCAATGCCTAGAGTTCAGCTCGATATTGAGAGATGCCGGGCCTACTGGTGGTCGACGTAGATCGTAAGGCTACGACAAGCCTGCGTGACCGCGTGCCGTTAGTAGTCCCGGTTCCACAGGAGACGTCGCCATTCTGAAGATACGCCCGGCGGACTCACCATCAGTCTAAGGGTCCATAGTGTTGCTTGACGAGGTGTGCAAAGTCTTTGAAAGAGTGATTGCATGGCGCCTCGTCAAATATCTATTCAGTGTAGGGCTGGATCTGGCGGACAACCGTTACGATTTCTGTTAGGGACGGTCCATCGTGGATGCACGTATGGGCCCTGGCGGAGGAAGCAGTTTCCCGGGGAAAGTGGTGTTGGCGGTGTCTTTAGACATTGTTTACCCAAGTAGTATCAGTCTCGGTCGACGTAAAATGTCGTGTGGTGTGCCGCATGGATCGGTCTTAAGGCCCCTCCTGTGGAACAATGGCTACGAATGGGTGCTTCGCGGTGCATTCGTAGATGGTGTCGCCGTTACGTCTATCGCGGAAGACCTGCTTGTGATGTCGTACGGATCCGACATAGCCACCAGTCTGTGATACACGAGGGGATTTCTGCAAAAAAAAGGGATAATGTACATACACAAAGTTACTTTAAATGTAATGTAATATTTAATGATGTTATGTATTTCAAACAAACACTATACTAACAAAGCTCGATATCAACAAGGATTATTACGCAAGTAGGAATTGAACCTTTAATTAAAACATAAGTTCAAACACAAATTTTTTTAAAATATTTATTGCAACATATTCAACACATTATTCATTTATGTTTTTTTCTATACAGTTACTATTTGGAGGCGACGAAGAAAGATCACGGCACCAGTCTTCAGTCCCCGAATAGTAGAGAATTTTGTGGAAGTATTTTCAAAACAGAGTCAAAAGCTTACTAAAAAATTATCAAGTTACACCGATAAGGGAAAAATTGATATGTGGCCTTTCTTAAGTAGATTTACATTTGATTCTGTCTGCGGTAAGTTGAACTAAAAATATTATATCTTCTAAAGTGTGATAGAAAGAGACAGCTAAAATTAAATATCCTTGTATACAGGATACATATTGTGTATAATCGCACTCACACACTGACCCCTACATAGTACCTAGATAGCTGACGAGCTAGGAGAGTAGATACATCTGTAGCGTTGTATTATTCATCATCATCGTCATCACACTAGCACAAGGACGTTCACTCCACTATCCATCAAAAATCTAAGAGGTCTTGTTTGTTAGAATAATGCCACTACCTATTACCGTCTCCTTATCATTTAGAGCACCATTTATGTTGATTAAACTATTTTGTGTTATGTCTTTGACCTGTACCATTTAAACTGTCATTGTGCACAATTTCTAAGCTATCTCTCTAACAAACTTGATAAATCATATGAGAGGAAAACCATCTCTTAACTTTTTAATATCATTATTATTAAAAACGCACTATGTCGGTATAAAATTTATATATTTAGACGGTGGTAACATGTACCCATAAATTTATATATTTTTTGAAAAATATATCGTTGCAGTCGGAAGCGTGGCATATTTGTTACTTATTCTTTGATAGAAACGTAGTAGTATGATAATAATTTGACTTGCATAGAGACAACAATGGGAGTGAAATTAAATGCCCAAGATAATCCCGAATCTCCGTTTGTGAACGCTCTGGACACCTGTTTGGAATTAATGATGCAGAGAATTTGTCAACTATGGCTTCAGCCTAATTGGCTGTACCGTTTGTTTCCTCAATATAAGACACAGCAGAAATTTGTAGCATTTTTACACGATTTCACTGATGACGTAAGTCACTTTTTTATTTCTTCATATACATTTCATATACGTTGGAATTTCTATATATTATAGTATATCTTAAATTATGTCGAAAACGAATAAAAGTCTGGTCTCAATAAATGCTAATAAGACGATACGGATACCTCAGTGAACCTTACAAGCATTCTCTAACATATAATGGGTAGTGTGTGTATCACATTCGAATACCCTACTTGAAATTGACATCGAATTCAAAAGCAAGGACTTTAGCACATAAGTAAATAATTCACAATATATTTTTTTCAGTAATAAACTAATTCAACAGACATAACTAAATGATATGGTCGATACTATTTCTAAACTATTGTGTGTAAAGCATTTCAAGTATTTTGATAAAATTAATGGATTTAATTATTTATTGTTTTATTTATTTCTTTTAAGATTATAAAGAAAAAGAGAGAAGTACTAAAAAATGAAAAATCCTCTAAAATAGAGGCTGACCTTGAATTGGGTAAGTTTGAATTTATGTTATTAATTATTTAAATATTTATTTTATTTGCTTTATATTTTTAACCACCACCATAAAAATAGTTCGTAACGTTTTAATGCTTTGAGACATTTTGTATTACTTTCTGATTTAATGTAGAATGATGTAATTCTTTTTAGATTTGAAATTATATAGAGATACAGTATTTTTGGATCTAATGATAAAATTATCTGGTGGCGAAAAAGGTTTCACCGACTTGGAGCTAAGAGAAGAAATATTAACAATTATGTCAGCTGGCACAGACACAACTGCTGGTACAGTTGGGTTCACCATCCAGCTTCTAGCCAAGTATCCTGAGGTACAGGAAAAGTTGTATCAGGAGTAAGTTCGTGAAATATCATGCGTTTAGAATAAAATACCAATAATTGTTTCCTTTTTTTTTATTACAATTTTGTTGTATTTGTTGACAGGCCTAAGTGTAATTAATAATTTTAAGTTGTATTCGATCTTGTATGCGTTTCTAGCCACGTTATTTTAGTTTAATACGACATATTGAATTAGAACTAATTTTGGTCAACTGACCTCTACTATCCTGTTCAACCAAGCACCATTTCGAGCTGCTAAGCACCATGCTTAAACAGAGCAGCTTGAACAGAGCATTTGTAAGCAAAAACTCTAGTTTACCTAACTTCTGGGCATCAGGAAGTAGAGCCACCTGGTTTCAGCACAAATGGGCTGTCTCGGCCAGGTCAGTACTATCCTCTCACAATAAAAACCTAACAAAAATGACAGCATTCATGTTGTGCTTCATTGGTGAGTGCGAGACCGCAGACACAATGATGCAGAAGCATCTCAATAGACCGCCATATCGTGGGTCATCATGCTGAATTGTTCGACAACAACATTTTTAATTCCCATTTTTTCAGAACTTTGCTTTGAAAAGTTAATTTACTTAGTATTTTACGATGTGCAATAATTAATAGATAAGCTATCCGCTAGACCAACGAGGAAGTTTAAAACCAGAGGATCAGAGTGAAAACGGCATTAGTGTTTAAAAAAATGAATAGAATTCATTTAAGTTTTTATTATAGATATATATAGAATTATTTTATAATAATTTACGAATAATATAAAAGGTTTCCAATCACGGTTATTATTTTATATAAGAGACGGATTTACGATTTATTTATGGGTTCTTAGAGATTTTGTTCAATAATTTGACAACTATTTCTCAGTAAGACGGCATCTGTGTGGTCTACATTTAAACTCACTCAAAAAGGTATCTTTACAGGATATATGATGTATTCGGTGATTCGGATCGCGCTTTGGTGAAAGAAGACCTTACGAAATTAAAGTATTTAGAGAGAGTGATCAAAGAGTCACTAAGGTTGTTTCCTGCGGCTCCTTTCATCCTGAGAAAAACCTTAGAAGATACAAAACTGCGTAAGTCTGTATTATATCTATTAAATATATAACATGTTGTTAGGTTGAATACCTCGGTGGCGCAGTGGTATCATAATGCGACCGTTGCGGTTCGATTCCTAGATCGAACCAAATGCTTGTTACGAAGTTTAGTATGCATTTACAAAAAAGTATTTAAGTACTTTCTTTATAAAAGAAAATCCCTAAACTTCCCGCATTAGGAATATACGTCCTGTGACGCAGGGGATTTTACAAACTTACATGAAATGGACACAAAGAGCACCCAGGCTCAGAACAAAAGTCAACATCAATCAGTCAATCGAACTTTTATAGTACTAGCACTGCTCAGTTTGAGGCTAGATGACGTTATGTGTGTGGTGTCCAATTTTCTAAATTCTATTCTTCTATTAATTAAAATCACACAATTGTATCCAAAAAATGTGTATTATTTAACGCTTGCAATTACATCATATTTAAATCGAAATATTAAATTTACCAATACTTCATTATTAGATATATAGTAGATAAATAAATAAACTTTGCGAAAGTACATTCTCTATTAGGTATTCTAAACGCATCACCCATATTTAAATATTTTCTAGCATCTGGCCTGGTGTTACCTGCTGGCGCAGGTGTATTTTGCTCAATATGGGGGATTCATCGTGATCCGAAATATTGGGGACCTAACGCGGAGGAGTTTGATCCCGACAGGTTTTTGCCAGAAAAACTAAATTTAAAGCATGCATGTAGTTTCATGCCATTCAGTAATGGACCCAGGAGTTGTATTGGTAAGCATCAAAGTTAAAAAATTAAATTGTGTGGTTTTATAAAACCACGGAAAAATGTGACATTTTTTTTCACATTAAAGACATTTAACCAAACATTTTTGGAATAATATTCCATTAAGGGTATAAAAATCGCTTTATCAATCTTAATTTTACACTTGGAAAATTGGAATGATAATGGGAAATAATAAAAGTAGACTAAATCTCCAACTAATATTTTTATTGAACTCCTTGCCTTAGAGTACAACATACATAATACTTAACAATTATTTAGATTATATACACATATTAAAAAACAATTTTTTTTTTTACTGCCTCGGCGGCGTAGTGGTAGCGTATGCGACTGCTAAGCAAGAGGTCTCGGGTTCGATTCCCGGGTCGGACCAAATGTTTGTATGATCTGCAAATATTTGTTTCGGAGTTTGGGTGTTTTCTATGTATAATATGTATGTATTTACAAAAAAAAAGTATATAAGTATTTATATCAGTTGTCTAGTACCCATAACACAAGCTCTGCTTAGCTTGGGACTAGATGGCGTTGTGTGTTAGATGTCCGGAATATTTATTTATTATTTATTTATTTATTTATTATCGTTGAGTCATTTTGATTCGTTTTTCAATTATTTTCAATCATTCTATTATCAATTTCATCTTCATCATGAGTTTCACAGTTTAAAAGCGAATAAAAGTTTCACTTTAATAAATAACAACATTTACGTTAAACACTAACAAAAACAAACAAAATAGCGTGGATCACTGGCACAAATGAGTAATAGTTTATACACTACACGGTCAGTTGCTACGAACTATAGGCGCCGCCATATTGGTCTTGGCTTCTCTGGCGCGCGCCTTTCACTTTATCCCTACTCCGCGGCCGACCGTCACGCGACATGCAACACACAGACCAAAAAGTTTGAGACGATCTAATAAAAGTTACACTTTAAAAACGTTGCTAGACATGACATTAAAGTGTTAATACCTTATGATTTTTCTGTGCTGATCGTCAAATCCATCCCAAATCTAAAATGTCAACATGGCAGCCTCTGTGGCGCAGTGGTAGCGTATGTGACTTCTGTGCTTGAGGTCTCGGGTTCGATGCCCAGGTCGGACCAAATGTTTGTATGATCTGCAAATATTTATTTTGGAGTTTGGCTGTTTTCTATATATAATATGTATGTATTTCCAAAAAAAAAGTATATATGTATTTATATCAGTTGTTTATTACCCATAACATAAGCTTTCCTTAGCTTGGGACTAAACGGCGTTGCATGTAAAATGTCCGAAATATTCATTTATTTAATTTATTTGTTTAAACCTTGGATTCAGAATAAATGACCTCGGTAACAGAACCACCAGGTTTTGGCATCTGAATAAATCTCCACCCGGAGTTGTGTTTAATAATAAATATAATAATTTAGGTTTTGGCATCTAAATAAATCTCCACCCGGAGTTGTGTTTAATAATAAATATACACTCATTTGCAAAAAAAACGGACGGTTTCGATTATGTTCCTGGCTGAAAAAAATAAAATACCAAAAAGGTTTTAATCATTAAATTACAGGCCAGTTATAAAAGTGCCATAATGTTTATAAGAGTACATTCCAAATTCAAATTTTTGACTGAGCCTGGTTTTCAAAGAAATCAACTTTTAACTACATTTTGTGGCGCGAATTCCCTATAGTTAATATCGACTCTAATTAACTTTTTGTCAATTTTTATTAAATTATCTGATGTCCTTGACATTTAAAAGTATTGTTATTGCTGTTTAGCAATCTCGAAAATGGTAGATAAAGTGATAAAAGCGAGCAAATTATTGCGCTGCTTGAAGAAGGTTGCAGCCAATGCTTCGTGGCTCAGAGGCTAAATGTGAGTCGGTCGACAGTTCAAAGGACCTGGCAGCGCTTTCCAGAGACCGGTTCCGTCAAGAGAAGGCCTGGTTCTGGCAGAAAGACATGTACCGAACCACGGGATGATCGTTTTCTAGTTTGTCAAGCGTTGAGAAATCGCAAATCTTCTTATGTGGACCTCAAGAACAGCCTCGAAGAAGTAAGAAATGTGCAAATTAGTCTATGGACGGTCAGGAGAAGGCTTCTCGCTGCTAATATACACAGTCATCGCCCGGCACGCGGCCCTATATTACTCCGTAGACATCGAGTTGCCAGGCTTAGCTTCGCTCGAAATTGTGTGTCATGGACTCATGAAGACTGGTATAGGATATTGTTCTCCGATGAAGCCAGGATATCTCTGCATGGTGAAGACCGACGTCGGCGAGTGCTACGTAGACGAGGAGAACGCTTTGCAGAGGCATGTTTTGAAGAAATCACACCTTATGGAGGGGGCTCTGTTATGTTTTAGGCAGGAATAAATTCCATGGATCGTACGGAGTTAGTCTTCACCGAAAACGGTACACTGACTGGACACCGATACATAACGGAAGTTCTAATTCCTTATGCACAACCCGCTTTAACCGCTCTTGGCGAAAACTCATTTTATATGGACGATAACGCTCGCGCCCACCGGTCTGGCGATGTGGAAGCGTATATGCTAGAAGTCGGAATACGTCGTTTGGACTGGCCAGCTAGAAGTCCGGACCTCAATCCCATAGAGCGTTCTGAAGCGACGAGTGAGATCAGTGCAGCCGGCTCCGCAGACCATCAGAGAGCTAAAGAATATGATTACCGCGGAGTGGGAACGTATTCCCCAAGAAACCATAAAATATATACTCGCTAGCATGCCCAGACGAATGCAAGCCGTGATTTCAGCAAGAGGGGGGTCACACTCAATACTAAACTTTTATTTGCTTTTAATGTATTCAAGAAAAACAAAGATATTAACACGTTTCATTTTTATTTAGCGAGCAGGTACAATAATAGTGTTTTGAGCTTAAACATTATTTCTCAATAATTTAATCAAAATTTTATGATAAAACTGATGATACCTATTCCTTCCTAATTAATTTATGAAATTCTGAGGATAACAATACCTAAAATTGTAAAACAAACTAATAGTAACTATAAAATAGTTCTTTGCTTAAGTGCCCGTTTTTTTTGCAAAAGAGTGTAATAATTTATTAGACTATTATATTATGAACGGCTATCGTCAAAGTATACAACTAAAAATATGGCTAGTCTCAGTTCTCACCATGTTGACATAGATCTTTATGGTGGAGTACCGTACCATGGTATTCTACTATAGTATATTGAAATTTATGACTTGCATGTCTAGTTAGTCACCCTGACTGGTAAATTCATGGGTTCAATTGGTGCGACTTGGCAGGGTAGTGGAATAATATAATTTGCAATGACTACCCGCTCTAATTTATAAGTGACTGTATATATTTTGGTTTGGTTCTTCAGTGATGTTTATTGTACTTTTCTTCTATTAAGTGTTACTAAAACGTAGTGTTTGAGAATGCTGGTTTATTCAATAACCATGAACATGTATGAAGTTGGCAATAATCGTGTGTAAAGCAATTGTATTGTATGTAAGTAGAATTAAATATGATTTGGTGATGACACGGATGCACGGAAAAACTCAAATGAGTTTATGTGGCATCTTTTATTAAATTTCTTGTACCTCATATTGTTTGAATAAAATAAATAAAATAAAAAATAAAAATTGGCACCCAGAGTAAACATTAGTTTGATGACCACAATTTGATCTGTTTTGTAATAGAGTTATTTCGCATTAAATTAGTATCTTTTCTTTTCAAAAATAGATATAACTTAATAATACTAACTCGCCAGAATTCACTTAGTTCAATTAAATTTTAAATAATTCGATAATATGAATGAAATAATTAACGAATTACAAGTTGCTCAGTCATGGACCTGTAAAATAGATGACTGCTCGACGTTTATCGATACCACGTAGTTAAGTTTAAAAGTTTTCCATCAAAACGTTTATAGTATGAAACATAACCTCGACGGCTTTTTAACACTTCTTGCAAGATCAAATACTGACTGGGATTTGATTGTGCTTTCTCTGCTGCTTTCAGCTCTGTAATGCAGCTAAAACTAACACAAAGGCGCTGTGTGACCCAATCAAAAATATTTCACTATAACAATAAATCGCACGCTTCCACAGATCTGTTAGATACTAGCGATCCAGTCACCTCTGTTAACTGCTTCTGCGAGCAAGTTATGCTTGCAAAAGAGACGGCGGAGCGAGACCGGGAGAGCTTTAGAACTCTCCCCTCCCACCGGGCTCTAGAACGGGCTAAGTACCCAGTTACCGCAGACAACTTAGGCGCCGGAGATCGCAGAACGATTTCCGTTCTCTATAAGCGCAAGCCTGTTGTGATGCCATGAGAGAGGCCATCTGTCACCCTAGTAGAAGCAGGCCCAGGTGGCGGTGCGGACGCTACTTAGCGTGCGCGGCCCGGGGGGACAGTAACAGGAACATCGTGGTTCCCACTCTTTGCAGGTGGCCCGAGGTACGTCGGGGTTCCATGGTTTTTCTTACTACGTTGCACCTGGTTCCCCGCCTCCTCCCCAATGTATCCCTACGTTGTCGTCGTGTGGGACTGGCGTGGGTCAATGATCTCTGGGGCTGAACCGGTAAAGCTACTCATGCCGGATTGGCCCAGTGCGAGACTCCATCCAATATGTTTATCACATGTCACCGTCTTAGAGGCTATTTCAAGTTTAAACTCGAATGGCGACGTGCGCGGTGTCTAAAATTAATTATTAAAAGTTACTTTGATGACTTCTTTTTTAGGATACCAGTACGCCTTTGGATCGATGAAAACAGTATTATCCACGATTCTACGAGAATATAAAATCGTCGAAGATAGAGAATGCGGACCAGTGCCTAAAATTAGAGTTAAATTAAGTGTCACGTTAAAAGCAGTCGAAGGCTATACAGTCGCTTTGGAAAAGAGAGAAAAAGTTCAACGACACATACAACAATAAATAGTAACAGAAGAAGAGAACCCTTTTGTTAATACATATATAATATGTTTTTGACTAGGTAGAAGAATTTTATATTAGAACAATTTTATATAGTAATTTATTGTTATAAAGTACGAAAATAAACACATGTAAGACACTGTAGTTTACAGTTTTAACAAGAGCATGCTTTTGCCATTTCAGAAAAATAAAATCAATATTTATATAAATATATTCCTTAAAATATGTTTTATTTCACACTTTGTAAATTTCCAAAATACTAAGTCAATTAATTATCGAAATAATTGCATATTTTAGACATCTGTTTAATTGAGGGACAAGAATCAACAACGACTTTCTTTTTTATTATTCAAATTAGACAAAACTGCTATAGTCCGGCCGCTCAGAGAATGCGTTTCTGACACTTGTAAATTCGTCATGGGTAGTGATGTACCATGAATAACATTGGTTACGCCAAATTGTTACTTAAATGAATTGTTTTATGATACGTTCCTTTCCACAAACCTACCTTGGCACACACACTCCGCGCGTGCTATTACAGCGCCTCTGGCGGACATAAGGGGAGATGATATGGAAGTTTAGAAGTTTTAGAAGAACGTTCGACGCCTCGCGAGTGCACTAACTCGCGTGTGTAATTAAATATATAATCTAACCGCCCTACGGAACGTACTAATTCCGTGGTGTATTAAATACGAGAAGAAGAAAAGGTGTACCGCCGTGCAGAACTTACAACTCTGTATCGCTTGTGTGAATTATTGCAATTTACATAATTATCGTGTATTAATCTAATCGCCCACGTGCATGCACTAAATCGCGTGTGTAATCAATGATCCATAATATAATCCGCTTAATATCGCTAAGTCTACGGCATTGTGCCTTTGTAATCAATCTATGCGACGCGCCACGCCGCGAAGCAAGCAACGCAGGCTTCTGGAGAATCTTGAACGCCCTGGACCCTGTCGGTGGCGAGCCTGCTACACTCGAGAGACGCTGCGCTATAGACGAGGTACGTGTGTGTTCCTTCCTATCCTTGAACCTCTTTGTTTGCTTTGAAACCATTATAAAGTTCACTAAATTATCGAATCAAAGTATACCGCTTTTTGGCGCGTCCAAACATTAATAATATTTGGTAACAGTATTACAGCATTAATTATGCATAATTTTTCAATTTATATATATTTTATTATATTTCAAACACAATATTAACAAAATTGTTGATGAATGAATTAAATTTAATCGTAATTTCGGAATGAAGCCAAGGGAAAGAAAATAAAAATACTGTATTTATTGGAAAATATATATTATGAAATACATAGTTTTAAGATTTCAATAATGTCAAATCAAATTTTTTACCCAGTCATCTCTCGTGACTTTTTCGCATGCTTCTTTTAAAAGCGTCTTCATCTTTTTTATGCCATATGGTGGAGAAGTATTTTGTATATATTTTGGGTTGCCATTTTTTACCAGAAATATAAAGGGATAAAAATAGTTTTTCATTTATTTTTAATTCATCTGACTGATATCACGACTATTATTTTCTTAAGTTTGGTTTGGTCGTACCTATATCGTATTATAAACTATATTAAATATGTATTAAGTACATTATATACACTCTAGAATAATCCGATGTCTCCGATGTCCCCAGGAACTTCAATGTCGTATAAATGCCCAAAGCATTTTGGCACATTACCCTGAAATGATGACAACATTCAACTGTACGACATCCTTACATACTTTGTAACTCATTTTGTTATACTGTTTTTTTGTGTATTCAATTAACATAAATAAATAAAAAATTAAGATTATGTATTATAAAATTAGAACGTTTTATTTAACAATATATCGACAGAATACATTACGATTACAAAAATACTCAGTTACAATTACCTATTATTTTGTCTCATCACTACAAAAACAAACGGTTGACATAACCTTGAAATAGCGCAGTTTGACGTCGGTCGCGGCCTATAGGCCCATCGTGTTGCTGGACGAAGCGAGCAAATTGTTCGAGTGGATTCTCTCTGCCCGCATCGTCCGGCACCTCAGTGAGGTGGGCCCCGACCTGTCGGACGCCCAATTCGGGTTCCGAGAGGGGATTTCGACGGTCGATGCCGTGATGCGCCTTAGGGCCGTGACCGAAGAGGCAGTGAGCTGTGGCGGCGTGGTGTTGGCGGTGTGGGGGAACGGATATAATGTTCCACCCAACACAAAGGGAGGATCCTCCGACCAGGCGAGGTGATCATGCCTGGCGGCTACTGCCCAACAGTTGATGTTGTAATGTTGTATACAGGATCTGTCGTAAATAATGGATAAGTCGTAAACTGGAGTTGGTCCGGCTATGAGACTATTAGAAAATCGTATCTTTTTGCCAGGGTTTCTAACCGTATGGAAATGGCGTAGACTTTTATGTTTTTTTATAAATTTCGCTACTCTTTGCATTCATTCCGTTGCCATTTCGTTAAATTTAGGTATTTCTGTGTCATTTTTTTTGTATTATAGTCTTGAAGATGTGTATTATTTAGTTTTAGTACTGTTTTAGGCGTTTTTAACGTTGGTAATTTTCAAAATTGTCATTTTAAGATTTTTTATGTTTTTGTTTTACTTAGGGTCAACTTTTGATCATTTACTGTGTAAAAAAAAAGTACGGCGCTATAGCTGCCCATGATCTTAATAAATTATCTAGTATGTGTAGATTCTAAAAAGGTATAACAATGCATACTTCACAAGTAATATTAAGCTACATGAGCGAGATCAATATCAAGGTGAGAAAATATTTTTTTCATGTAATGTTGTAAATGGTTATAAAACTTCGTCATAATGATTTATTTCTGCCAAGATTCTTTACACAAACACTATGGGGTCACTATTAAGGATATTCAAAAGAAAACTAGGTTGTTTTAGTACGTAAAAATATTTATTCAACAACTTAAACTAAATGTTCGAAGTGTCCTCCGCCGGCAGCTATGCACGCTCTACATCGCCTAATAAACGATGGTCTTCCCTCATCTTTCGCAGCATTATGCGACAAAATGTTATTCTCGCAGCAGCGTCCCTTGGCATTAATGTTTGGACCCTTTGATAATGATAGGGATATAATTCATGCCTTTTTAAAATCCTGTGTACAGATTTTTGAGGTATACCGGTGCGCCTTGAAATTACACTTATGGACGTACCAGGGTCTTCTGCAACTATTTCCAGTACTTCGGCTGCACTGTGGCGTTGTGGTCGTCCTTCACTCGCCCCGCCTACGCCGGTCCCAGGAAATCGTCCTTCCAAAAATGTGTTGTGCACTCTTATGAAGACACGATAGTCAGGATGCCGGGCATTTGGATATTTTTCCCGATAAACTCTAGCAGCTCTATTGGCGTTGCCATCACATAAACCATAAATGTAATGCATGTTTACGTATTCGGCCGGCGTGTATTGTTGAGGCATGATATACAAAATTTTCCAAAATAACACGTGCAATCAATAGCACAACACGATGCCCATAAATGAGAGCTGAGTTGTCAATATCACCAGGTTAACAAGTCCAAATCACAAAGAAAATCTAAGTCCGATATTAGAAAGCAGTAACAAATTGACGACAGTAATGAAAACGAGAGCACATGCGATGGTCAAAATCACACTGAGAGATGTATCAGGAGTGCGCCCTAGCTAAACGCATGCTAACCTTTTCACACATCGTGAGTGTGAAAGGGACGGTGCATCATGCAGTGTGCCTAGTAACAATGTCCTTTTCACGCGGGGAGACCCTTTGTATTGCTGTCTTTGTTCATTTTTTTACCTGATGATCCTTTTTACGAATAAACTTGTAACATGTTTGTCGCATGTAACTATTAGAGCACATCAATTTTAAAATTAAACACCTTTATGAAATGAGGAGGCATGAAATTTTTTTGACAAAAAACTACCTAGTTTTCTTTGAATATCCTTAATAGTGGCCCCATAGTGTTTGTGTAAAGAATCTTGGCAGAAATAAATCATTCTGACGAAGTTTTATAACCATTTACAACATTACATGAAAAAAATATTTTCTCACCTTGATATTGATCTCGCTCATGTAGCTTAATATTACTTGTGAAGTATGCATTGTTATACCTTTTTAGAATCTACACATACTAGATAATTTATTAAGATCATGGGCAGCTATAGCGCCGTACTTTTTTTTTACACAGTAAATGATCAAAAGTTGACCCTAAGTAAAACAAAAACATAAAAAATCTTAAAATGACAATTTTGAAAATGACCAACGTTAAAAACGCCTAAAACAGTACTAAAACTAAATAATACACATCTTCAAGACTATAATACAAAAAAAATGACACAGAAATACCTAAATTTAACGAAATGGCAACGGAATGAATGCAAAGAGTAGCGAAATTTATAAAAAAACATAAAAGTCTACGCCATTTCCATACGGTTAGAAACCCTGGCAAAAAGATACGATTTTCTAATAGTCTCATAGCCGGACCAACTCCAGTTTACGACTTATCCATTATTTACGACAGACCCTGTATATGATAATCGGCGCGAGAACTATTTATTTCGCGATTCAGGATTTGTAGTTACTCCGTGTAGTGCGTTACTTCGTAGTTCAGCGTATCTTCGCTAGATGGCGCTGTAGTAGGTTATTGTTGTGTTGTATGTGGAAGTCGCCACATCACTCCCATCCAAGACCGGAGGTCGATAAATTGTTGAGTCAGCTGTCTGTGCTCCGTTGTGGAGCTTACCAGTGCCAGGAGTGAGCAGTTCCAGTGAGTCGGAACTGAGTGCCGCAAGTTGCAGTGAGTCGGAACTGAATGCCGCTAGTCCCAGTGAGTCGGGGCTAAAGTCCGCTGATCCCAGTGAGTCGGGATCGCATGCGGTGCGCGGTGCTGCGGTGAGGTCCCCAGTGAGTCGGGGCGGTTGCTGCGTAGTGGCTGGCTGCTGCGTAGACGGGAGAGATGTGCTCTGGTTACATGGACCGTAGATGCAGTGTGCTGTGCCTTGACGCTGTAGAGGCCGTAGGGGTAACCAGGCTGGAGCGGTCGCTTCCTGCGTGTGGTGTATCCCTGTTGAGGCCGAAGTTGCTGGCTGGCTGAGACTTGCTGTGGGAGTGAACATGATGGTTCTGCGGCTTGAAGGCTGCTTCCAATCACGTCGGGGTCACCACTGTGGGGGAACGGGTATCATGTTCCACCCAACACGAAGGGAGGATCCTCCGACCAGGCGAGGTGATCATGCCTGGCGGCTACTGCCCAACAGTTGATGTTGGGATGTTGTATATATGATAATCGGCGCGAGAACTATTTATTTCGCGATTCAGGATTTGTAGTTACTCCGTGTAGTGCGTTACTTCGTAGTTCAGCGTATCTTCGCTAGATGGCGCTGTAGTAGGTTATTGTTGTGTTGTATGTGGAAGTCGCCACAGCGGTGTCTTTGGACATCGCCAATGCCTTCAAAAGTTTGCCATTCAGCTGCATTAGGGAAGCACTCCACTATCACGGGGTGCCAGAGTACCTGAGGCGGCTGGTGGCAGACTATTTAGAGGAGCGTACCATCGAGTACGAGGACCGAGAGGGCGTCTTGAGAAGGCGACCCATGTCGTGCGGCGTTCCGCAGGGGTATGTCCTCGGACCACTCCTATAGAACGTGGGGTACGACTGGGTCCTTCGAAGTCGTGTGCCCCCCCGGGCTGGGCGTAATTTGTTACGCCGATGACACATTGGCCACAGCTCGGGGGGCGAATTTCCAAGAGGCGGCGCGCCTGGCCACCAGGAGTGTCTCTTTGGTGGTTGGGCGCATTGAGGCGCTGGGCTTGCGGGTGGCCCTGGATAAGACGGAGGCCCTGTTGTTTCATGGGCCCCGTCGTTGTCCGCCTCCCGGCGCCTCCATCGAAGTCAACTCGGTCCTCGTGCCGGTTCGGGCCCAGATGAGGTATCTGAGCCTGATCCTCGACGGTAGGTGGCTCTTCGACGAGCACTTCCGACAGCTTTCTCCAAAACTGGTCAGCGCTGCCTCCGCCCTTGGGCGTCTTTTGCCCAATTTGGGTGGGGCTAGCGTCGCTACAAGAAACCTCTACACGAAGGTTGTCCGGTCTATGGCCCTGTATGGAGCACCGGTGTGGGTGGCGGCTCTGACCGCCCAAAATAAGGCGCGCCTTTGGCGTCCTCAGAGGGTATTAGCGGTCAGAGCCATACGCGGATACCGCACCGTGTCCACCGAGGCGGCGTGCGCCTTGGCCGGAACACCCCCGTGGGATTCGAAGGCGGAGGTGCTCGCCGAAGTTTATCGACGAGCGGCTAAATATCGGGCTTTCCGGGCATGGTTGCTTCGGGAAGTGCCTGCACTCGGCCGCTAGGAGGGAATTGAGTCCCGCCTGCCACCACTGCGACTGCAGTGAGGACTCGGCCCAGCATACGTTGGAGATCTGCCCCGCTTGGACGGCGCAGCGCTGGGCCCTCACTGCAGTCATCGGAGGAGATCTGTCGCTACCGGCCGTCATACGATCGATAGCTAGCGTAGCGACAGCAGTTTTACCGATAAGAAGTCGATAAAGTTGTAAAAAAAATTGTTTAAATTTAAACCATAAGGTGCAGTTCTGACAAATGCATTTACATATTATTTGTTGCTGATCGAACCTGTATATCAATTGCCAGAAGTCTTAATAATGACTAAGTACATAAAAATTGATGATATGGTCAGAAGTTGCTGAAGCGGCTATCGCGACGGAAAGCAACGTTTCGAATCTAGTTTTGAGTTAAAATAACAAGGTGCAGTTCTGGCAATTGTATTTTTATATTATTTATAGCTTACCGAACCTGTACATATATTGTCAGAAGGCTGAATAATGGCTAAGTACAGAAAAATTGATGATATGGCCAGAAGTTGGTGAAGCGGCTGTCGCGATGTAAAGGAACTTTTCGAATCTAGTTTCTAAATTAAATAACAAGGTGCAGTTTTGGCTATTTATTGTTTTTATTATTTACATTGTTATTTCAATAAATATGCAATGACAAAAGGTTAAGCGAGGGAGATAAAAAAAAAAACACTGGTCTCTGTAACACAGGTCATTGAACCTAGCTCAGAGATCAGGGAACTCAATATAATTTGTAAATTGTTTTAGGAATAAAATTATATAATTATTATTGTCTCACCAAAAGAAGAAGAAGATAGTTATGAATTTATGAAGCCTATGGTTATAAATGTTTTTGATTTTTTTACTAAAAGTTTAGTTGTCTTTGGATCAATGTCAAATTTTGCAAAAATGTAAAAATACCTGTATCTCAAAATATATAGACTTAATATATAGACTTATTATTTTAAATTAACATTGACAGTAATGAGTAACTGATTACAGGAGTAAGGTAAGTTAATAATATCTTTAGCGACATTGCTAGTACAATGACGTCATAGTTGCTTGAGTGTAGGCTGTTCGACGACCTTGCACTTTGCCAATGATCATGACTTTATATCGTATATTGCACCACTGTTTTAACAGTAAAATAAGTGCTTTACGCTAAGCAGTAAAGGTTAGTATTTAAATAGGCTTTCACTACAGTATACAAAGTATAGTAAATTAAAGAGGAGGTTTTAGCATGTCTAGCAATATAATGTATTGTATAACTATTGAGCAAACGTTATTCAGCTTCGAGTACGGAACCCACGTTTTATTACGAAACAACCGGTGTGGTGTGATCATGTTCTATATCTATACAAATAAATAAAATTGGAGTATCTGTTTGTAATATTAAAATAAACGGTTTTTACCAAATGCAGATGTATGTATACACGGTACATATACCAAAATATTTTTTTTTGGATTTTTGTCTATCTGTCGGTCTATCTGTTTGTTCCGGCTTATCTCTGGAACGGCTGGACCGAATTAAACGGGACTTAGGCAACTTTTTTTAAACGAGCATTGCACCACGGGGCTCAGCTAGTAAGGCAATATAAATAGTTAGTGTTAATAAATTTCAACTGTTTCATTTGTAGGACAGGAAATACTGTATGTTATTCGATCAAGTTATTTCTACATAATATCGTTTGTTATTTGTATTCCTATATAATATCTAATTTTGTAGTGAAAATATTTTGTACTGTATTATGTGCTGGCTAAAAGATGTTCTAAGCTAAATAGTTTGTATTCTATCCATTGAATATTTGATATAACTTAAAATAATTGTCTATTATTGTAGAGAACCATATGAGAAAGAACTATGCTAAGGTTAAATAGAACGTAGGAAGAAAAATTTTGACAGTCACGTCAATATCACAACAGTACTATTTGCAACTGTTAGGAACTTATTTCTCTTTCTATTTTCAAGGTAAGGATAAAACTGTTATTTACATAATGAATAATAAATAAATAAATATTCCAGACATCTAACACACAACGCCATCTAGTCCCAAGCTAAGCAGAGCTTGTGTTATGGGTACTAGACAATTGATATAAATACTTATATACATTTTTTTTGTAAATACATACATATTATACATAGAAAACAGCCAAACTCCGAAACAGATCATACAAACATTTGGTCTGACCCGGGAATCGAACCCGAGACCTCAAGCACAGCAATCGCATACGCTACCACTGCGCCACCGAGGCAGAGGTGTATTTACTTTAATGAAAAGCGAGCGCACTCCACGTTACCGGTTCAAAATTTAAAGATTGGTTGACTTTGGCTTCGAAACTGGGGTAGAATGGGATCTTCCTCTGGGGTAAGGATGTGTTAATTTACGGATTACAGCAGTTCGTGGATCCCTCCCTTCTCAGGCGCAGAGTGGCACACCGTGTGGATTTAGTCGGTCCGATTTTGACACACCACACTGCCGCAAACCCCGGTGAGGTGACGTCCCGTTCAGGTTTCAAAAAACACGTAAAAAAAAGGATGAGATCTTTCTATACCTCCATACATAGACGCTTGTGCTAGTCGAATGATCCTAAAGTCGTGATCGATTTTTTTGCTGACGCTGTAGTCTCTTGGAATCAAGTAGGATTTCAAACATTACCGAACGCGTTTTTCATTTTCCTGATTACTCAGTTTAATGGCTAACATTTGGAGCACGCAATCCTTCGCCTTTGTATTTACTAATGAAATATTTTGTTCTTTTTATATAAATTCGATATTGAATGACGACCAATGAAGGTTTTAATGTTTTAAAGAGGAATTTATATATTGTTACATTGCAAAACACGCAATGTTTACGAATCTAGGTTACAGGAACTGCGGGAGGGGTTTCAATTTAAAGTTTTATGCCCATAAATTTAATTATACAGGTGTTACTACAGAATAGATTAAGGGTGGTATTAAGGGAGGTTGCTTTACAGACGGAGGAGTTGTATATTTAGATTTAAACGGCCCCCAATTGGTACTACATTTCGAAACTTAAACTAGTATTCATATGTTACAGAACGCACTATTATTTTTAATTTTATTTTTGACTTTATTCTTCAATTCTGTGAAAAATGATAAAATAATTCCTTGCATCATAGACAAACCTGTAGGGACCTGTAAATTTTCTGGATATTCTAAGATACCATAGTACATATCTAAGTAATATATGTGGGAGAACATGTTTTCAACTGCAATTTGAAATGTGTAGTTCTAGTATTATTCATTGCCTTTACACAAACATATTGTTTACATTAAATTTAATTTATCTTTATTAGATACGCATAAAAGTAGTGGAACTGGCCGGCACACAACTGACTTGATTTATTTTACAATCCGTTTGTTGAATTGCAATTGGCAATGTGATGTACCGGCTACGACTAATTGGATCTTAATTAGATTTCTTTTTATTTTGATATGAGGTATGAGGCAATCAAGCACAATATAAGACCTGTTATGTATCATACTAGGAATATACATCCTGTGTGGGGGACTTTACAAACATGCATATATAACGGACACAAAGAACATCCAAACTGAGAACAACAATTTGTGAATCACACAAAGTGTTGTCTCATGTAGGATTTGAAACCACGACACTTGGCGTAGTAGAAAGCGGCGTGGCGACCGCTTAAACCACTAGGTCAACCGTCCAGTCGATTTCCTGAACCAATGTTTACTAGAATGCCCCTTCCGTATGGTTTTTCATCTTTGTGTCCTATCAACAGGGTAAAATAATTGATCTTACAGTTTATCTAAATACATCTAAAATATATTAACGATTTATGAAAGTATTTCAACTTTTTACAGTACACACGAACGTAAGTCTGAACACTCTGCTAATGAGGGGGACCCGCTAAGAAACATTAATCAGAAAAATATTATATTACTCGAAGAAAAGAGGGATAGTCACTTCCATTGATCAAAATACCCAATGAGAATATCTACCCTAACACCACGACATTACAAGATTTGATTTAAAAAGTAATTCTCTTCAGCTTTAATAAATCATGTAAAGAGCAAATCATATAAAAATATCCAATGTATTTTTAACTTTACAATGCTATTCAAATTTATCGAACTTGTTCACCTAAAAATAACAAGTCGTTGCGTCATTAGACTAACAAAATGCATTATCGTTGTTACGTTGCTTTTTACAGAAGGCTTGTGTCACGAAGGGAGTTATAAATCACTGGGGGTTGGGAATCAGTTTGAAGCGTAAGTTCAGACGAAAAGTAGACAGTGTAGGGCGGGCGGCCGAGGGTGTCAGTCGACCCGCGCCAAATTGTCGACCAAACTAACGTGTTTTTCGAAGCGATAACGCAAGTTGCGGAAGGAATATTCCGATTGCAATGATAACCTGACATGCGATTCACGCGTTCGCATAACTACACGAATACGTTCATTCGAAGAACAGAAAATGACTTTCGAAGAGTAATGTAGTTCTGTCAGATGAGCATTTACTTTAGTTGAGAGATACACGGAGCATGATCATAGAATAACTTTGGAGTGATGGACAGCAGCTTTGACGACGACGAGCCCTTCATATTCAGGCTTAATGATAACGGATCAGGACCCAGTTTATTGGTCAAGGTATATTTCTTGATAATATTACTAAATTTGCCAAGTTAGATTCAATCACTTATCCTACATAAGAGATCTTGGAATATAATTACGAGTAGGATACATGCTAATTGCACATAACGCGTACCACGCACGTGGTATAGTAATTATAATTAATATTTAAGACAATAATATTGTTTCAATCCGGATTTTTTGAATTGCAGTCCTACATTATTGTTACGTTTACTAGATATATGGTTGTTATTATTGCTTAAAGATTTCAGTAAAAACTACCTAGCTGGTACTTATACACAATTATATGTAATTACAACTAGAAATTTTATCATTCAAAGTATATATTTTTAAATGTAGGTATCTTTTACAGGATACTACTAATATAAAACTGGTATTACTATTGTTTATATTGCTATAAAATATAAAATATATAAAATTGAGAAATAATTGCTGGTTGTCCCAGTTTGTTTGAAAACTAGGCGCATCTGTTGTGATACTAAAACATCAAATCAGTGTAATTACGAGTATAAAATATTAGCTGATCCACGCAACCCCGTCTACGTCTGCTGTTTTTGGCGTGATGTTATATCAGCAGGACATTCGTCTACTATTAAAAAAGGTTATAGTTTTGTAAAACTTTACCGTTTACGCAGCGCAACAACCAAGTAACAAACATACACACAAACTTCTCAACTTAATAATATTACCTAGTATAGATTGTAATGTTTATATCATGGTAATATACTCGTAATATATTGATGAAAACTGCCTACCACCCGACTTCTTGCACTTCCCATCACACCAGTTCAAAGCCTACGTGAACTACGTCAATCTTTGGTAATTCCTTCTTTATTTACCAACAAGCTGTTGAACCCCGCGGTGCTACCCGCGGTACGACAATAAGCGCGGGCAACGCCGATATCTTTATAAGTTGAAGCCTATGTGTTATTCTGATGTAAAAGCTATATTATTCTAAAGTTTTATCAAAATCCATTCAGTAGTTTATGCGTGAAAGAGTTACAAACATCCATCCATCCATCCATACTTACAAACTTTCGCGTTTATAATATTAGTAGGATTATTGAGAATAATTATTATCGATAGTCGGTTGCAAGTAGGTTCCTACTTCCGAACTTCATTGTTTTATGTTGCCTTATTGCACTTGAGTATAAATGGAAATCAGGAAGTCAGACTTTAGTTTTTGTATTCCTTTGTATCGAAAATGTAATTAATGTGCATTTATATATGTAGTATTTAATTGTTTGTATTAATGTGTATTATAAATTATTTTCTTTTATTGGAATCGAATTAATTCTTTTATTCACTTATTTATACATCACACCATGAATTCGTCTTTCGACAGCCGATTTATGCATCTAAAGGTTGTCTGAAAGACATTGATTTTTAGCAATAAGTCCGCCACTCAATAGAATGGTTCTTATTCTATTATCTCCTAAAAGGCGGTTTTGAGAAAAGTATGTCCAAGTTTTTCTTACCGTACTTACTTACCTACTGCTCTTTATCTAACAAGAAAATGCATTCCTTATTTACTTATACGTATGAAACCTAGACAGAAAGAATTCCCGTTTCAGTTAATTTCCAAATAAGCAATAAAAAATGACCACCCTGGACTTACTGCCCTCTGTTTGCAAGTCTGTTTACAAGAAAGATTGTATGAAGTAGTAGAATGAGACCTAGATTACGAGGTATAGGGGAGTGGGCGTTATGTCCCTTTAACAAAAAAATGTGTGTGTGTTTGTGTGTGTGCGCGTACGATCAAAAATTACCACCTCCTTGTTGGAACCTTGTCCTAATAATAACAAACACGTAAAAAATATCCAATATGGTGCAGTGGATCGGAAGTTATGTGCGTACATACTTTTCGGTGATTCATTTTTATTTATATAGATTTCATGTTATCATCTGCATACGTGCTGATGATTTTCTTTAATTTCATAATTGCATTCTTTAACCTAGAGAAATTAATAGTTATACATTTAAATCATTTCTAATAAGTTTTTAATATAAAATACTAGCTGAACCCCGCGGTGCTACCCGCGGTACGATGATAACTGCGGGCAACGCCGCGAGGCGAAGCTATATCTTTATAAATAGTAGCCTATGTGTTATTCTGATGTATAAGCTATATTGTGGTAAAGTTTCATTCAAATCCATTCAGTAGTTTTTACGTGAAAGAGTAACAAACATCCATACATACATACATCCATACTTACAAACTTTCGCCTTTATAATAGTAGTAGGATTGTATTAGTTAAAAACTATTACAAACTGGTATACTTACTGCTGATTGTTTTTTTGAAAACCAAAATGTAAGTAAGTATGTATTTTAAATGAAAATGAAGTAAAATAAATTTATCTTTTACTTAGGTGTGTGCTGAACGTGGGTGGCGTCTTTATCAGGGCTACAATACTGGGTTAGAGGAACGATGGAATCTCTGGTGGCGGTCGAGTGCTTTCCCTTCAGCTAGCTACAAAACATTAGGAGACTGGCAGGTGATTAGTTTTAAAATACATATAGGTATATTAATACATCTTTTTATTTTTACCTGCCGAACTCATTTATAAATTAATTGGATTTAGTTTGGTAGGTCTAGTTTTTGTCAACTGGAATTGTAATGTTATAACTTGAATTCTTAGTTTGTAAGTATTCTTAGTTATTTATAAATCGAATTTAGTACTCACTTTAGTTCTCAGTTCATCAATATTTTAATATTTACGTTAAAAAATTGACATTTTACAATACTCGAACGTTCCGAACAAACCCTTTGTATATTTTGTACAATATAGGTATGCAGATGGGCTATGCAGATTATACACATCATCAATAAGTATTGTACACTTTAAACGAATTATATCTGTTGCAGTTTATGAACCATATACCAAAAGGCGGATCTCTGTGTAGAAAAGACAATCTTTCACGACTTCTTCGATGCATGAAAAGAGTTTACGGAGCTATATACGACTTCAGGTAAACTTTATAATAATATTAATAATTTTGTGCATTTTGAACCAAACTACATCGATGTAATGGGTTTCGATCAAGTAAATGAATCAGTTATTAATTTTTACATAGAAAAACGTACAACGTATAGGGATTCTCAATTTCTTTTTTTTACCATTTTCTGAATCTTTTTTGTGGTCTTAAAATCAAGACAGTTAAAACTTCGAATAAATCTAGATAAAACTGTACAAGGGATAAGGATGCTTAAATATTATTCAGAAGCATATAAAAATTGTTTGTGTTAGACACTTAATATTAAAATTCAAAACTTCCATTTAACTAACAAAAGTTAACTGATGTACCTAATTGTTACTAAATTAAAGAAGAAATAACACTATATTATACGCCAATAACTTATTTACCAATTTATGTGACTGTTGTTTTTCTTGTATAGGTACGTTTTTTGTAAAATTAATACCTGTTATTAATATAATATTATACTTGCTATAGCAAGTATTTCTTGTACGCTTATACGCTCAAGCAATTATATATAATTGCTTGAGCGTATAACGAGAAAGCAGAAATACTTAGCGGTACAAGTTACAAGTCGGTATTCCGAGTGATGTAAATCGCGGTATATATCTTCTTATACAAAAAAAATCAATTCCTGTTCGTTTGTATTGCTGAAACTCGTGAACTGCTGGGCCGATTTAGCTGATATTGGTTTAGAAATGTTTGTCGTAGTCCAGGGAAGGTTTAAACAATGAAAATTAAAAATAAGTTGAAAATTAAAAAGTCACGTTTACGAAGTAGCTGGCACAGCTAGTTACAGCACACACAGCTAGCCTCTACTTTTATAGTTTACTATTTGTTGTATTTTCTTATTTTCGCTGTGCTTTTGTGCACACTTTATTGTGTGTCACGTGAGCCTTAATATATAATTATGTACATGGTAGCTTGTATGCAGCATATTCTGCAAATAGGTCTAATCTTGCTTTGCTACTTAAGTCGATTCCACTTGGTGGTCCTGGTTTCAAAACTATTGCATTTAAAATACGAATAGTAAGTAAACTACTGCGAGGTCGTGAAGGGGTCTTCTCTAAGTAGTATCCGAGTAGGTTAGCGCATAATCATCAGCAGCCTACTGCTGTCCACTGTTGGATGTAGACCTATCCGATTGCACGCCACTTGGTTCGATCCTCGGCTACTCACATCCAGCTCCTGCCAGTCTTATCCAACTCCTGTGGAGGACCTACACTAAGTTTGCTAAAACACAAGAACCCGTTTACCCCAATGGTTATTGGTTCTACGACAAATATAGCCACTGCGCTTCAGCTTGCTAATTCCGTAGGCTATATCGATGACCCTGGTTCTCTTAAAGAAACTCCGACTATAGCCCTCTCCACAGTAACTTTGAACTTGTCTGCTAGCCGTACTGTAATTGTCCACGTTTCGGCTCCATATGTCATTACGGGTAGGACACTTTCATTAAAGACTTTCGTCTTTAGGCAATGTGGGATCTACGATGAGAACACCCGATGTAGCTTCGCAAATGCTGCCCAACCCAGCTGGATTCTCCTGTTCGCCTCGTCCTTAAAGTTGTTTCTATCTAACTGCAAGGTCTGCTCGAGGTACACATATTTTAAACCACATCGAGAACGGCGCCTTGTACCGCAATCGGTTCCAGTAGTACATGTTCATTGACATCATTGCGATTTGTACAACAAAAGAAAATTTCACTAATTGCTAGTCTATTAATGTAAATTACAATAAAATTTAAGTTAATTATACAATGTTATACTTAAAAATAATAATGCATCATTTGACGTCGGTGTTGATATAATGACGTGTGCCGTTTGCTATTATACCCTCCTACAACCTCTTTGGGAGACCATTGATTATATATGTACTACACGTACTCATGAATAATTATACAACGGCAAAGGTTTTTACTTAGATAGCCGTTAAACATTAGACAGAGCTCGAGTATATACGTAGTGATTTTTATAATTTCGTAGGTTTCGTTCTCCTCAACGCCTATGTTACTCGTACTTGCAGAATTTAGGCATCAACAGATTTCTGAATTGATTGCTGTTTTTGATAAATACCAGGTTATTTTATTTCACCGAAAATCTGGTGAACTACGCTAAGCGCCATTGAACATTTTCAGTTTAACATTTTCATTTTGCCATTGATTTCTATATATTTTTTTATATTTTATTATTATTACTGCGAAGATTCTTAGAACACAGTCACGCAATCGTCATTAAAAAAATGTAAACATTGCAACTTTTATACAGCGGAATTCAATTTATGAGCGTTATTGATCAAAGATAAAAAGACGCAATTCATCATGAATAGTCGTGTTACCGAGGTTAAAGCGATTTTCAGATGATGTATTCAGTGTGCGGGAAATCTCTCAAGAAACAAGACCTGACAACCGGTCTCCCGAGCGTCCTTTCCTGGTCATACCTTTTTAAGCAGGTGTTAAAGTTTCTCCTATTGTCTGTTGAGCCAATTCTACATTTAAGATTTGAAAAAGCCTGCTTTTTGCCTCGTAGGACCATATTCCAACCATTGTTTGCCTCGTTGACGCAGTGGTAGCGTATGCGACTGCTGTGCTTGAGGTCTCGGGTTCGATTCCCGGATTGGACCTAATGTTTGTATGATCTGCAAATATTTGTTTCGGAGTTTGGGTGTTTTCTATGTATAATATGTATGTATTTACAAAAAAAATATATGTTTTAATATCAGTTGTCTAGTACCCATAGTAAAAACTCTGCTTAGTACCTATGGGGGATGGGGAGGGGGATGGGGGGATGGGGGTTGTATTGGCCTCCGGTATCCTCACTCACTCGGTAAAACACTTGCGCTATGCAAGCGTTGTTTCACACCGGTTTTCTGTGAGGCCGTGGTATCACTCCGGTCGAGCCGGCCCATTCATGTCGAAGCGTGGCTCTCCCACGTAACAAATTGCTACTATTACTTCAATAAATGCTCTAACGTGCTATCTGCAGGAAAAAAATACTATAATTCTCTTCACTCTTCTTAAACAGCTAGTCATCGCAAAATGAATAGCCTATTTAGTATTGGTAGATTTTATATTTGGATTACGCAATATTCTAAAAATACCTTGTTTACCTTTTGCGTTGTTTTGGCAATAAAAACTAATAAAAAACATCAAACATTGTAATAATTATTTCGAAAACAGATAAAGCCAATTTTGTCGTTCACGATTTAATGAAAACGGCTTTTACTTTAAAGCCATAAAAGGGTAAGAAATCATTTTTTTTGTACACGCGATTCATGCTGGTCTGAGGTAGTACTTTTATTTCTATGGCGATGGGAATTACATGTTCCGTGTTATTTTTGCAAAGATTCTTTTGTTTACGTTGATGGTAGGTACTCTTGTGTAACTATTTCGAATACCATACATGCAATATCGGTTCAATGTGTTACAATGAATTTAAATAGATTTTAATCTACCCGTTTGGTTCTAATAAAAATGGAAATATCAGTTTCATACATGAACGCAAATGCAATTTCGATTTATAGACTACACAAAAATGACGGCCGAAAATGAATTCAATTCGAACAAAGCTCAAGGAATTCGATATAACTCGAACGTATAAATAAATGATCGAATTCTATGCATCAATCATAAAAGTTCCCCCAAATCACAAATTTAATACCAGCATATGGTATGTGGAACTTGTATATGGAGTTTTAACAGGGCCTATTTCTTATAGGAATGCCATAAATAAGAACACAGTCGGTAATAGTTTTTGACATGACAATTTTTTCGTAGCGCCAATGTTTTGTTTTGGCATAGATAGAGAATTTTGTTTTTAAACAGTTAGTATATTATTTAATACAATAGTTATTGAGTTCTTTTTATATATAGCTCTCAACATGCCTTTTCTGCATGATGGAAAACATGAGTAGAATCTAAGAGTGACGGTCACCATCCTCATTGTGAAAGTGTACAATGCAGCATGGTGAACCACACTTTTGCTTATGCTTTTTCACGGCCCGCTTAAAGGACCCGGTTTCCCTTACTAAATTAATATAATTTATAAATGCAATAGCATTTTGACAATCTCATTTTATTATGAAGATACTAAAAAACTATCTTTTTGTAAATTAATAAATTGAAGGTTCCTTGTTATTCATGATAATAGTAGTTCTGAGATACTTATTATCAATTTATAAATGAGAGAAATGAATACATGTTATATATTTGTAACAACGAGTTCATCGACCTTAATTAGCATGGCGCTTAGTTTGTGTATCTTAAACAAAGGTAAGCCCACGTGTATTTCATTAATCCTGTCCCTTATGCTGCTATTTATAAATGTTTTGTTGATTGTGTTGTCGTGCACCTCGGCCCTGGTCGTGAGTCAATATCTTCGCGTCATCGGTTATTTGAATGAAACTACGCGCGCCCTCGCGTGTGACACGGCATTACTTTGCATTAGTTATTTTTATTGCAATACGCCGATGAAAAAAACATTTCTGCTCGAAACATTCATTGTGTGAAGTCAATGTGGCCGTTGAATAATATCTGAAGCATAAATCGGGACATGTGTATCGCGAACAAAATGTTTGCACTACTTGTTTCCTTGCTAAAAGCGCTGGTGCACTATTTTAATTGCTTAGTAAAAATAGGGAAGTATTTATAATTTAATAAGAATATAATTAATAAAAAATTAATGAGTAATTTATCTACTAATTTTATTTCATATAAATATTATATTTTATGTAACAAAGAAAAGATTTTAAAACTTTAATAGTTGACTGTGTAGTATTCTTTCATTTAATAATAGACTGAATCATAACACTTTAATTTTACATCGCTTGGCCACGGTAGCAAATACTGGATATATGAAAACTACGCCATCAGCTACATTGAGTACTCTCTGAGTCTCTTGAACTTGAGACCTCTAGATCTGATCATCTAACGGAAGACGATAGCACCTGCCCTAAGACTAAGATCAAACGGACTGTGGAAGATTAACACAGAGACAACACAATCAAAAGTTCTGCAGGGATCCTAAAGGAAATACCACTCCTCGAGGCACCCACGTACAGAACTTCATGTCAACATGTCTTCGATCGAAATTATTATATCCAACTATTCGCAGAAATAAAAGATAGATCTGGCGTCGACGAAGTTAGGATATATGACGGCTCCAAAGCACAAAAGGATACAGGAGCTGGCGTCTTCTCGAACGACTTAAATATCAAGATATCAACTACTCTAGACAAGCTAAACACAATCTTCCAAGTAGAATGTGTTGGCATAATCAAAGCAGCGCAAACAGTTGCAGTCAAAGATGTGAGAGACTCAAATATCAAAATTGTCTCTAATAGTGCTCCGTGCTTCAAGTTCTGCAAAACAAGAAGATGACCTCTGTCCTCATCAAGGAATGTCATTACAATCGCAACCACAAACAATGCAATGGATAAAAGGGCATAGTTACTTAATGGCGGTGACGACGGCGGCGACCGGTGCAGACGAATTGGCGAAAAGGGTACCGTAAGCGACAGTTTGTGGTTTGGAACTACTACTACTCTTGCCCAAAGCCCAAATAAAAACATAGCTGTGCCAATACCGAAGAAAAACACGAAACCGAACGGAAAAACAATGAAGAATGCAAGCAAACAAAAGAGCAGCTCCAGTAGCATTAAAAAAACTTTTGGAACGAAGTTCCTTATCGCGCGATATGAACGAAAAAACGAAGGGGGCTAGACGGAAATTGTCGCGACATAATTTGTTGTCACGACACTTTTTGTTGTCACGACACTTTTTGCTATTTTAAATTTTATTTGTTATTAGTTTATTTTTCATTGCTTGAAGCAACCCAGATACTATATATATATCTATATATATATATATACTATATATATATATATACTATATATATATATATATAAATAGATAGATAAGATTTCGAACTTTTATATATACATATCATCATTTCATCATTTTCATCAATTCATCATTTTCATCACTTTCATCATTTTCATCATCTTCATCGTTTTCATCATTTTCATCATTTTCATCACTTTCATCATTTTCATCATTTTCATCATCTTCATCATTTTCATCATTTTCATCATTTTCATCATTTTCATCAATTCATCATCTTCATCACTTTCATCATTTTCATCATTTTCATCATCTTCATCATTTTCATCATTTTCATCATTTTCATCATTTTCATCACTTTCATCATTTTCATCACTTTCATAATTTTCATCATTTTCATCATCTTCATCACTTTCATCATTTTCATCATTTTCATCATTTTCATCATTTTCATCATTTTCATCAATTCATCATCTTCATCACTTTCATCATTTTCATCATTTTCATCATCTTCATCATTTTCACCATTATCATCATTATCATTATTATTCTCTTTATTCCATTTGTATATACATATCAATTACATTTTTAAATATACATATAAAACAAATACATTTAAAAATATAAAAAAAAAATAGTAGACCACCGACTTCGGGTACAGGGACCAAGAAACCGGTGGTTAGGGCTCCAAAGACAGGAACCTCCTCACTATACGTGCCGTGTCAAGGAGGACTGCCTTCTGTATCAGACCCTTGATCCAGCCCCCTAACGTGAGCCTCTTAAGATGTTGGTCGAGGCTCTTGGCTATCAATCCGTGAGCAGATACGACTATCGGAACAATGATCGCCGAATCCACATTCCACATATCGACAATCTCGTGAGATAAATCCAAATATTTTATTTGTTTTTCTTTTTCGACTTTCACGAGATTCTCGTCATGAGGAACGGCGATATCGACAATCATTGCGCGGCGCTCTAATCGATCTATCACCACAATATCAGGCTTATTGGCTACAATAGTCCTGTCTGTAATAATAGATCGATCCCAATATAACGTAGTACGACCATTCTCGAGAACTGGATCGGGCACATACCTGTAGTATGGTACCTCTGAACTCACAAGATTGTATTTAAGGGCAAGTTGCTGATGTACAATCCTGGCTACTTGGTTGTGCCTGTGCAAATACTCGCCGTTAGCAAGACGAGAACAACCAGAAATAATATGCCTGATAGATTCTCCAGGACGGTGACATGCCCGACAAATGTCGACCGTACCATCCTTCAGGATATATTTCCGATAGTTACTCGTCATGATAACTTCGTCCATAATCGCACAGACAAAACCTTCGGTTTCTCCGAAGAGATCACCATACCGTAGCCAGGACGTAGATGCTTTGAAATCTATATCAGGCCCATTTAGGGCCCGATAAAATCGAATCATTATTATTAATATTAATATTATTGTGTACATATATATCATAAAACTAGAAATTACGTAAAATATTGAAGTAAATATAATATTGGTATCGTCTTTCTATTTCGAATTTCGTTCCATCCGGGTGTCCCTTGACACCTCTCAAGTTTTTTAGTCTAATCATTACCGCGGGCGAGCGCTAATTATTACCAACAAATTTCGTATTGCTGTGTTTTTCTTTAGTAAACATTTTATTTTCTGAACAGTTTATTTTAGTAATTATGCCCGCTTCAGTTTCAACTGGTGTTGAAAAAAAAACGTTTAAGGTTATCTGTTTTCTTCTATACTAACCTTGTCCTAATAATAACGAACACACAGACAAAAGAATTTTCCAATTTGGTGTAGCCAATCTGCAGTTATGCGCATACACATACATTTCGGTGATTTATTTTTATTTATATAGATAGATAATACCAATTTTTATGAGTACAAGCAGTTCACTTGTTTAAAGTCTTATAGTTTTATTCGTGCTATGTGCTACGTACAATTCTTGGTGTAATTTATTTTAACATCTTTAAAATAAATTATACAGTAGAGATAGTTACTTAAAACTGTTGTAAAACGTATATAATACTACCCAAATTAAGCTTAAGCTCAACACTTCCCGAGTCTCTTATTTGTATTTATTTTTAATTTATTCAAATATTTTCTTTTCAGCTTAAATAAATTAATAATAATAATATATTCTGAGTTGAATTACAAGAAAAATATCCTAATTTAAGTTTTGTACTCTTATTAGGAGAACAGATACAAGATCTTTGAAATTTTCAGGTTTAAAATCGTGTATTAAACTACTATCACAAATATAAATAACATTCAGTAATATCGGTTTTTTGATTTAAATAACTTTATTATATTAAACAATATGTTGTCTAAATGTTTTCATCTTGACAGAGAAAGTAATGACTATAATTTACTTAAACGAGTTGTTTATTTTCAGCTGGAAAAGTATGCGAAGGCTTATCGCTACCACAGTTAACATGCGAAAGTAAATTAAATTAAAACAAAGTTGTTTTAAAATAGTTGCTTCTGGTGAATATCGAAGAAGACCTTCAGGATTTCATTGGTTAAGTAGAAGTCAGGCACCTAAGCATTGCCAACTTTCTAAAGGTCGTATTAAAAGTTCTTGTACCGTTACAGAAGGTGAAAGTTCACGGTAATATCAAAATATCGTTTCGAATATTAATGAGGAGTGTTTTAACAATTACCCCAAGTGGTACCGCTAAAGTCGCGTGACGATTACACAAAGAAAAAGGAATCAATGTCATAGTTTTGTTTCGTATTTAAGTATTCATTGCAAGAACCACAAAACTTACTCGATCAAGCCTTACTTTTATGCTTTCGTTTATAGAAGGGAGCGTCAATTGGTTCGAAAGAGATAGAGGAAGTAGACACATTAGAATAAATTAGTTTTTATTGAAAAGGGAAATTTCTGTGCTCGATACAAACAAAGGGTACTGGATTGTGTGGTGGTATTGGATTGTAGCAATTGTATGATTCTGTCTTTCGATGGATAAATGAACATTTTATCACAGCTTTGGTAAACCTTACTTATTATATTATGTTATTTAACTTCGGTCACGATCCGTCTCTTATTCGTAACGCTAATAATTAACACCTTACGCTGACAATGCTCTGCTTTCAAGCTACTATTGTTACTTCTATTTTCTTATGGAAAATGCATCGCAGCTCAAAACAAGGTACAAAACAAGTACATACCTCATACATCATCTTTTCATGTATTTCTGTTACTTATTCTACTCACATACTCGTAGACAGTAATATTGGCTTTTCAAACATAATAGTTTTCTATTCAACATGTGATTCTTGAAATTATCATGGTTTAGCATACGTAAACGGCAAATATTGTATGCATTACACGTGAAAATATGTTGACAGTATTTTTATGATCCATCAGGCACTTTTCGACTTGTGAACATTTATATTTTTTCATGTGAATTCTTATCGGAAATGATGGTTGGAGAAACTTTTATGATCTGGAACAACTATGGTTCGTACATGCTACTCATAAATACGATTCTTCGAGTTACATGTACTGTGTGCTCATATGTCACGTCCAATTGTTAAAATATTGAATCGTAAATTATTATTATATTCATTATGAACATAAAGCGATACAAAACTGAGCAGGAAAAGATTCTTTGTTCATAGTTAAGTTGTATTAAATCACATTCAACAAACCAAAATTATTATATTTTTGGCTACCGTTATCCTCTACAAGTTGTCTCAAGTGTTTTATTTGTGTTAGTTGTCTCAGTTTCAGGTTGAGATGAAATATCAACAACGTTTTAAATGGTGAGGACACTACTCCATGACTCTATACTCTAACGAAAGATATATCAGCTGATAAATCGCAATCCTCACAGTTAGATATAACCGTATTTCTCGTCATAAATAAATAATATTAAATAATATGCGTAATAATCTGCAAAAATCTAACTTTCCTGTCAGGTCAATAAAATAATGCAGGTGTATAATGTGGTCATTTCCTAAAAGTGTATTGCTTCGGACTCGAAACGACTAAAAACCACAAAAACTTGACTGTTCGGGTCCGGCATATCCAGCTCACTGGTGAGCCGGGGAATAAAGGGTTAACTGATAAAAGTCTATTATTTTCGATGAAGACATTTGACAAGTATATCATCAATACAAACCTAACATGCATTTCTTTTTTCTCGGGTGGATTTCTCTGTAACTACTTGACACAGACGGCTGTTCTACGTTTTTATGTTTCACTCTAATGCTTTAAAGACGATATGTCTTTCATATTTCAGTCCACCATGTTTTCATTTGCCTTTGGAGTACGCGAAGTTGGTGTCAGAATGTACAAGACTAAGACGAGATGATGAAGCCAATGCTGTATGGATCCATAAACCAGTTGCTCAGAGCCAGGGAAGAGGGATCTTCCTGTTTCGTGTATGTATTATTTAAAAATTTGCGAATGGTTCTTTTTATAAGATTTTATTTCTATTCAAAATTTGCTTTTATAGCGAAGTAGTGATAGAGAAAAAAAAATGCATAAAACCAAAACCATTAAACGTGATTTCTTGGTAATCGAATGTATCTATTGCTGTTATCAAGTATCCGTGCTTGTTTTGGAAGTCATAAACATATTTTAAGTCTTTTTATACTCGTATTAAGCATAAGCATTTATTTTATAAGTAGTGTTAACCTCGAATAATACCTAAATCGTTAACCTCGAATATAACCCTGATGAATCAATTGACCAAACATTTTGTAAGCTACAATGTATTCGTATACGAGTAATAATATTTATATTTTCGTTTTTTGTACATAATAAATGAATATTTTCGGACATTTAACACACAACGCCATCTAGTCCAAGCTAAGTAGAGCTTGTGGTATAACACATATTAGAACAAATGATACATATTTTTTTTTATTTTATTATGTAGGGGGCAAACGAGCAGACGTATCGCCTGGTGGTAAGCGATAAAATAAAAATACATACCAACATATTATACATAGAAAACACCTAAACTACGAAACAAATATTTGCAGATCATTCAAACAAATATTTGATGAACAGACGAAAGTGGTTTTTTATTATTAAAAGGTGAATTATATGGCAGGCTCATTTCCTAACAGAAGCTGTAATCAATTTATTGATATGAGTTCGATAAAATAAATAAGTGGTGACTAATTTACTTGTGATAAAATCGTTCGATCCTCTCAGGAGAGGGTTAAGGCCATATGTTATTTTAGTAGCATCGATACTTAAATAAATAAGATCCTGGAGGACCGTATTTTGTTGGTAAATTTTCTAAAATATTAATAAACAAGAATTGCTCGTTTAAAGATATATATTACTAGCTGACCCACGCAACCTCGTTTGCGTCTTCTATTGCCCGTACCGTGAAATTTTTCCCCCGTTTTTGAAACATTCTTTATTGGTGCTACGCTCCTATTGGTATTAGCGTGGTGAGATATAGCCTATAGCCTTCCTTGATAAATGGGATATCCAACACTGAACAAACACTGACAAGAATTTTTCAAATCGGACCATCGGTTCCTTAAGATTAGGGCGTTCAAACAAACAAACAAAGAAACTCTTCAGCCTTACAATATTAGTATAAATTAGATAGGAAGATATATATTAATTAATATTAGACTTCTAAGATCTTGAAGGTCAACATATATATTTTGTACTTGAATCACTTATTTTTAAATATTTTATAGATTTGTATAAAATATCTTTGACGGTTTTTGCTTTTTTGAACACTAAAAAAGTCAAATGCGATTGTTTATTTCTTTGCGTGGGATTAGGTACTTGAATTTTATTATCAATGAAACGCAACTGCTATTGCTATACCTTTCTTGTCTTGTCAAAAGAATAAATAAGCAAGAAATTCTGTCTTTATTTTGAAACTGAATAACACTAAATCATGTCTACTGCTTTACTGCATTTTGATTCTAATTTAAAGGCCTTGCAATTTAATAATACCTTTTTAAATTGCATCCGTGCTAGTAGGCTATTGGCTTTAGAGGTTGTTTGACACAGAAAATATAGTGTTATTATTGAAATTGTACATAAAAAGATATGATACTCAAAGCCCTGTATTTCTTTTCAATTATAGCTACTACCAATTTTCTAAATATCAGTTTTTCCACGGAATTACTAGTATTGGTATTAAATCGGGCGGGTCTATTGACTGATCCCGAATTAATTCTGATTAATTCCCGGCCTTTTAATTCTGATTTCAGAGCGTCTGCGATATGAGCTGTGGAACTTCAGCAGTGGCACAAAGGTATATCGAGCGTCCCCTGCTGATCGCCGGATACAAATTCGACTTGCGCCTGTACGTATGTGTGCCTGGGTACAGGCCGCTCACAGCATACATGTACGCCGAGGGACTTGCTAGATTCGGTAGGTACATTCAGACTGGTTAGCTGATTCTATCGAGTCAAGAAAAATAATTATAGAATACTATGAGAAAAAGTGATCTTCTATGTCAACAGAATAATATTTCGTAGAAACCGTGGTTCGGTTAATTATAATACTAACACATTTTCATTCATTCTAAAACCCTATTATCATACCATACTACATAATACTATATTTTCATTTTTGTAGATTCTCACAAGTCACAATTAACAATTTTCTTATAATATTAGTTTATCATTTTATCTACGTTGTTTATCGCAGTTTGAAATTAAGATACAATCAATTATACGTTGGTTCAAGAAATTACACTAATATCATAAAGGTAAAAGTAAGTTTGTTTGTTACGCTTTCACGGTAAAACTACTTAACCGATCATGAAACTTTGTACGCATATTCTTGGAGGTATTAGAAGTAACATATAATACTTATTTTTTAAATGCGAGCGTAGCCGCGGTCGAAAGCTAGTTCTTTATAATTCACATTATTATAACTACATAAGAAACAAGGAAATCAATATCGGGTTAAGTTTTACAGCTCGTCTCACCCCTCTTTTATAAAGACTCGCACATCTTCACGTTGCATTCCAAAAATAATCTTTATAAATATAGAGATAACCTGCAATTTGCTAAGACTAAATTATTTCGTTTGGGCGTAGAGGTTGAGATTTTAAGCTTAAGTTATTGTCGGTCAACTTGGTATAAATAAATGTAATCCCGGTGTTTTTTTTTAATCTTTACAGCTCGTGATACTGTTCGACATAGATATTGTGTACTTTTATATTATTCGGTTCTTGTGCAAGTCCTATACCAGTTACATAAGATCACTGTATTCTATTCGAACATTAAATATCATGCTGTGTAAAGTAGTAATCTATAAAATAGTTACATACTCAGTTCACTCTTGACTGCCTCTGTGGCGCAGTGGTAGCGTATGCGATTTCAGTGCTTGAGGTCTCGGGTTTGATTCCCGGGTCGGATCAAATGTTTGTATGATCTGCAAATATTTGTTTCGGAGTTTGGGTGTTTTCTATGTATAATATGTAGGTATTTACAAAAAAAAGTATATATGTATTTATATAATTTTTCTAGTACCCATAACACAAGCTCTGCTTAGCTTGGGACTATATGGCGTTGTGTGTTAGATGTCCGAAATATTTATTTATTTAATGCAGACATGGTCTAATTTGAAGATAACTTTTAAAGATTCACTTCTGCATTATTTTAACAAAACGATCTGTTTAGATTTGCTTCCATTTTTTTCTAGCCAAAATGGAACTGTTTCGCGCCGAATCTCATCCCATAATCGCTAACAACTGTATTCTCTTTTTTGACCTTTGACTACGTTGAGATGACGTCATACTTACACATTTGTTAGTTTTCTGTTAGCGTTTAAGTGTTTTGAATACCAACTCGACTGTTGGAGCTGTTTTTATTGCAACTCAGGCCGTCTCAATGCAGTAAAATATATTAAACTAATTTCGATCTAGCAAAATAGGTAACTGTGATTTAGACTACGTGCAAGTGTTTCACTGTTTGATTTGAAAGTATTTTATTTTGTAGTTATTCCTTTAAATCAGAACTGTTACTTTTATTAACGGTATGTTCAATTCTGTAGAGATTTTACACACTCTATTCCATGGGCGTACCCAGGGTAGGGCAGGGGAGGGCAGCTGCCCCCCCCTAGATGTTGACGTTCCTACTATTTTCTTCTCTCGATTATATATAAAGCACACTCAGACGCGTAAAAACGTACTAAGATCGACTATGGACAAAGACAGATTTATTTTCTGTGCTGTTGTAAGATCGGCAATCGGCATCGGAATCGGAATCAGTCCTAGGGCTATGCGATGTTCGAGCGTAGGGACGATGAGAGCGTGCTCTTTAGCGAGGAGAACTACTCATCATAGTCCTAAGATATCAAATCTTCCGAGTCGGTTTATGTAGTTTTTATGGACAGCTGACATGCCCATTCATTTGGAATGTATTTTAGTCACTACAAATAATTCTCGGAAGCTAAATATTATCGTCTGATATATCAGAAATTTGTTGTCCAGTAATAATTTGTAGTTTCGTCCTAGCATCTAGTACAGGTTTTTGTGCCGCCTAAATATATCATCACCTTATTTTGCTTTGATATGGTTTTTCCACCGGTCTATATGTAAGCCCACATTGGCTCGCACTCGAAGGCCGATGGGACACCATTTCCGAAGTTTGATTCCCAAGCTGGCGCAGCGCGTGCTTGGCACGGTTGCTGCCAAATATGATGGGGGCCGATAACTCCTGCAGGAGACTATACGCGGGCGTTGTGCGGTCCCCAGTATGGACTGAGGTCCTAAAGGCCAGAAATATCGGGTTATTGCGACGTCCGCAACGAGTGCTGACCTTCAGTTAGGAGACCTAAGACTCGAGAAATCGGAGACCAAAAATTTCAATTCCACCAGGTTCTTGTGGAGGAATGGAAGAAACGACTTGGGCAACCGAGTGCTGAGCACGCCGTTATTGCGGCGGTAAGACCCGTTATGGAGGATTGGCTAGAGAGGCATCACGGCTAACACAGGTGATCACTGGGAAAGGATGCTTCGGAGAGCACCTGTATCTGATCCGCAAGGAGCCAACGTCTGAGTGCCACCACTACGATGACCAGACCGTAGACACGGCATTCCACACACTGGCAGAATGTCCGGAGTAGGGCGAGTCGAGGCGGCCATCGGAGTGGGGTTCTCTCGCTTGGTAACATTATTGCGACTATGTTGCGTAGCGAGAGCGCGTAGAACTCTGCCGTCTTTTTCAGCGAGCAAGTAATGCTTGCGAAAGAGATGGCGGAGCAGGACCGTGCGAGGTTAAAACCCTTACCGTCCGCCAGGCCCGGGAACGGGCCAGGTACCGCAGACGACTCGGGCGCCGGAGATCGCCAAACGATCTGCGTCCTCCACAAGCGCAAGCTTGGGGGTGACAGGTGAGGATCACACTTTTTTTATTTTAATGTGTGAAAACCCCCTCGGGTCGTTATCCCACCGGGGTTTGCAGCGGGGTAGTGTGTCGGAATAGAACCCACCAAACCACACGGTGTGCCAACTCTGCGCCTGAGAAGGGATTGGTCCGGGAACTGCAGTTATTAAAACGACCGGACCCCTTCCAGCGCCTGCCCGCATTGAAGCGGGCACCGTCTGCTGTTCAAATCTCAATTTAGGCGACGCACGGAACACGCGTACGTCGCCTCCTCGCTTTTGGCCTGTATTGCGGATGGAGGGGAAAACCCGTCCCGTCCATCCGCGGCCACACTCAGGGCGGCATGAGGCGCTGGTATGTGCGCCTCCGCCATCCGGTTCGGGTGAACGGAGCGGAAGCGGAGCGTGAGCGGATCGGGTCCGAGTGAACGTCGTCCTCTCGGGCCTTCTCCGCCGCCTCCTTCTGCGAAATTACGTCTTCGCAGAAGGATGCGACCGCGGTAAAACTGCAATCGCTACCGGCCATGGATCGTATGATGGCCGGTAGCGAGAGATCTCCTCCTATGACTGCAGTGAGGGCCCGACGCTGCGACGCCCAAGCGGGGCAGATCGCTAGCGTGTGCTGGGCCGAGTTCTCACTGCAGTTGCAGTGGTGGCGGGTCAGGTGGCAAGAGTCCCGTGCTGCCGCCCTGCCCACTCGAGGATGACCGGCTGGAGCGCCGCCACGGTGGGAAAACCATGGCGCGTGGAGCCTCCAGTCGGGACGACCAACTAGCCATGGTGGCTCGAAATTCAGCCGCTCGTCGATAAACTTCGGCGAGCACTTCCGCCTCCACATCCGGGGTGTTCCGGCCAAAGGTGAGGATCACCCTAGCAGAAGCAAGCCGGGTTAGCGGCGCAACCTCGACAAAGCGCTCGCGCCCATTTTTAAATTAGAAAAGGAGCATCAGGGTTCCTACACAGGAGGGGGCCATCTACAAACCATAGGTGGCCCGAGGTACGTTGGGGTTCTAGGGATTTCCTTCCGAGGGTGCACCTGATTCCATGCCAATGCCTTTTTCATTTATTTATTTGACGAGGTGCTTTTAAAAAAACCCGATTTGCCCCCCCCTGGCCCCGAACCTGGGTACGCCCATGGAGAGCTAAGACGTATTACATAGCTGAAAGTTTAGTTTAATGTTTTGTTCTCACACGAGTACCTCGTAATTTCCCAGGTACGGACAAGTACACACTGTCGGATATCCACAACCGCTACAGGCACCTGACCAACTCATCGCTCAACAAATCTGGCCCTCGATACGCAGAATGTAAGGACCGTATTGGTAGTGGTGAGTGTTAAGATGTTCTTCCAGATGCCTGGCGCTAGAACATTCCAAGCGTCTTGTGTGCACGAATGAAGAGTGTAGAAGAAGCCCTTAGATTTAGAATACTGGCTGAAGGAATGTCAACACCACCGTAATATCGTATGTACAAGCTTAGAACAAGTGTGAACATAGCTTTAATTCGATTAGGAATGAGCTTTCGGGTAGGAGGACTTATCAAATTTTATCGATACTATATTTTCACTTTGTTGAAGTCTTTTTGGAGAATATAAATAGCATTGTAAGCCGGCAGCATCAAAATATGTAATTACCTAGAAGGTAACACTTTTTTTTTTAAATATTTAAGGGTTCGAACCCACAGCACATAACATCTCCATCTGGATGAAGCACGGACTATAGAGTCCCGTGCTCCCGGTTCTGTCCGCGATAATTGGTAGTGGCCTTTGGGTAAACAATTATAATTAAAAACTCGAGTTATCATTAAATTTATATTTTTGTAAAGAATTTAATGATGGGAAGGAAGTTGTGGTAAGATATACTTGAAGCGATGCAAGTACAGAATGCTAGGAAAACCCAACTTTAACTATTTCAACATTGTAAAAATATAGCAAATTGAAACGTGTGCTAAGATTTTACTTAAGAACACGCATGAGAATGTGTAACAAAGTCCTTCGGTGCTGCTTCGCTTGAATTAAAAGAACCTATTTTTAGAAGCTTTAATTTATAGTTAATATTAATTTATTATTTAGTTTTATAAGAATTCTTTTGAAAAATTATTAGCGATTTATTTTTTAGGATAATACCATGTAACACATATGACCCTAATATATGACATATTAGGGTCATATGTGTTACATGTTCTATAAAAGCCTTATAATGTATATATATGCAGGTTATTATCTCACCAGCGTTAGCTGTTTTAATTAGGCCATTTGACAGAGCATGCAGTAATTATGCGCATGTCCTAGGCTTTAAATGCTACTGAAGTGTGAAATTATATCATGTCTCTAACGAGTCTTCGAGTCAATACAATAATCCTCCGAGATTAATTATTAAATTAAAACGCTGATTAGATTTAAGCTACTTACAAACATATTGAACATTGAATTATAGTCGTTCCAATACTTTATTTAACTTTTGACAGATCACGCACATAAAGTTTTGTAATAATTTTTGATACAATGTACTACAGATAATACTGTACTTTATGGGCGGGCTCCGCCTACTTAGGGATGTGTCATTCGTAATTAATGACCACAGACTATAAAAACGGTTTTGAAATAAATCGATTATCGATTATATTAATAAAACATACAATAAAATTATTGTGATTATATTTTATATCAAATCACGTAAAAGGCTTTATTATTTTGCATTAAAATGCCCTAAATGTCTCTGTTTCAATGCATAAATAATTTGCGTAATGAAAACAGTTCCATCGTACTCGTACCTAGTAATGGGATCGAATGTATTCGCCGCAAATTAATGAATCTAAAATAATTGTTTAGACTTACTATAGTTGGTTCAAATAAAAACTACCTGCGGTACCTACTTGTAATGAACAGGTACAAAATGTTGAAATTCGTAGTAATTTACGGATTAAAAATAAAACAACCAAAAGAGGTACTGTAATACTAATTTTAATTATAAAGAATCGTCTTCTTCGTATGACCAGGAATCATCATCACTTGAGTTCTCAGTAATATTGATTATCATTTCTTGGATAGATAAATTGTCGAATGCAACATCCCGATCCCAATCCGACATTATCACCTTCTTTGTTTTTTCTACAACATTCGCCCAGTTTTCTGGAGTTACTTTTTCACACGCATTTTTCAGTAAATTCAGCATTTTTCTTGCGGTGAAAGGAGAAGTTGTATTGTTCCTCGCAGCATATCCTTTAACTTGTGCCCAGATCATTTCAATTGCATTATATTGGCAGTGATATGGGGGAATTCTGAGGACGGTATGCCCATGCTCTGCTGCCATTTCATCTATGACGTATCGTTTTGGCAGCTTCTTTGTTTTTAATATCTTTACTAACTCTACTTTTAGTAGGGACTCATTCACCTCTTCGCCATTGTCACGGAGCCAGTTTATAATTTCATGTTTTTTGTTGGCCTGTGTTGGTATTTTATTAATTTGACAAGAGTGATAAGGTGCATTATCAATAAATATTATTGATGGCTCTTGGAGTGATGTAAGCATTTCTCTGAACCACTTTTCATACACGTTCGAATTCATCTCCTCATGATAATCTCCTGTTTTCTGGGATTTAAAAGCTAATAGAGCGCCTGGCACAAATCCTTTTACTGTTCCTGCATGACAAATAATCAGTCGTTCGCCTTTTCCCATTGGTACTGTAGAAGGAGCCAACGGTGTTGTCAGTCCAAGTTTTTGACAGCGTATGATTCGCATTGAGCCAAGTTTCATCTGTGAAAACAACATTCGACCAATCTTCTATTTTTTTTGCTTGTCTTAAAAAATCGCATCTATACAAAGCAATATCATTGCGTTCCATTAAAATTTTTCGTTTGTCACATTTTTGGAATAACATTCCAATGTCTTTCAATACCTTTGTCAGAGAAGATTTTTGACCACGGAACAAACCACTATTTCGAAGAGATTGTGTTAGTTTTTTTAATGTTGGAATCTCTTTTCTTTGGTAATAGTCGTATATATGACGACGAATAGCATCAGCGTCAAAATTGTCAACGGCTGTAACTTTACTAGGCGGACGTTTTTTCTTAGGTGTAGATAGCTTATTCTGTTCCATGCCACTGCTGCCGTAGCCTTCTTTTGTTATTTTTGCCACTGTTGGAGCACTAATACCTAATGCTGCTGCAACACGGTCTCTAACTTGAGTCACTGGCATAAGAGGCCCACCATTACGGCTTTCCTTTTCAAAGTATTCACGAAGTCGCAAGACAAACTCTCTTGTTTGTCCTTTGAGTACTTTCTTTTTTGGCATTTTGACAGTAACGAAGGCAGGAACGATACGCTCAACTCAACCAAACGTGAGAATCCACAAATAAATCAATACGGAGGAATATAAATACTCAACTATATTGAAGGTTACTCATTGAAATACTGTAGATTATTTTAAAATAGACATAGAGAGATTTAATAAAGATCATCAATAGTTTAACAAATACAATATTAACCACTGAATTACAACACAGTACAATAATACATTTTGAAAATTCAGTTCCTTTTATATATTTTTTCATGACATAGAACCGTCATATTTGAACAACATTCTTTTAATCCATTTCTTCTTTATTTTGACAAAGGAGGTCGCACATTGAAACACATAGAAATATGAAGTACGAAATTATCTATAAAATAATGAGTTTGTTAAATCGATTAAAACTTCTTAATGCATAAAATCGATCGATGAAAGAAATCGAATAGGTAACGGGTCAGGGTATCACTATTTGATTAAGTATTAGAGCTGTCAAAAGTTAAATAAACTATTGGAACGACTATAGTACACATATTTTAATGAAAACAAATTTTTTCTTGTATATGTTTATGAACATAAAATGACATAGGCCTTTTCTTAAACTTACAGGGTGTAAGTGGACGTTGACTCAAGTACGAAAAGCCCTTGTAGGTAGGTGGGGAGCGGCAGAGTGGGTGATGTGGCAACGGGTTCGCGCCTTGGTGACGCTGACGCTGTTGGCTCAAGCAACTGGTACGCCTCCAGCGAGAAACTGCTTCGAGTTCTACGGCTTTGATGTACTGTTAGATGATTCATTGAAACCTTGGTTGTTGGAGGTAAAACATTTTTGGAACGAAGTTCCTTATCGCGCGATATGAACGAAAAAACGAAGGGGGCTAGACGGAAATTGTCGCGACATAATTTGTTGTCACGACACTTTTTGTTGTCACGACACTTTTTAATATTTTAAATTTTATTTGTTATTAGTTTATTTTTCATTGCTTGAAGCAACCCAGATACTATATATATATCTATATATATATATAATAGATAGATAAGATTTCGAACTTTTATATATACATATCATCATTATCATCATTATCATCACTATTATCATAATCATCATTTCATCATTTTCATCAATTCATCACTTTCATCATTTTCATCATTTTCATCATCTTCATCATTTTCATCATTTTCATCATTTTCATCATTTTTATCACTTTCATCATTTTCACCATTTTCATCATCTTCATCATTTTCATCATTTTCATCATTTTCATCATTTTCATCATTTTCATCATTTTCATCACTTTCATCATTTTCATCATTTTCATCATTTTCATCATTTTCATCAATTCATCATCTTCATCACTTTCATCATTTTCATCATCTTCATCATTTTCACCATTATCATCATTATCATTATTATTATTATTAATATTATTGTGTACACATATATCATAAAACTAGAAATTACGTAAAATATTGAAGTAAATATAATATTTGTATCGTCTTTCTATTTCGAACTTCGTTCCATCCGGGTGTCCCTTGACACCTCTCAAGTTTTTTTGTTTCGAAAGTTTTTAATCTAAAATTGGAGAGATTGATAATTGTGAAGTTTTTACAATGTATGGTAAAGCTTAACACATAATTAGGCAGTTCAGATTATGACTCGAATTGATAGTTTTTGAATTACTGGTAGTACATAAAAATCCAATAAATTAAATACATTATACCATACGTATAGTCGTTCCAATAGTTTATTTAACTTTTGACAGCTCTAATACTTAATCAAATAGTGATACCCTGACCCGTTACCTATTCGATTTCTTTCATCGATCGATTTTATGCATTAAGAAGTTTTAATCGATTTAACAAACTCATTATTTTATAGATAATTTCGTACTTCATATTTCTATGTGTTTCAATGTGCGACCTCCTTTGTCAAAATAAAGAAGAAATGGATTAAAAGAATGTTGTTCAAATATGACGGTTCTATGTCATGAAAAAATATATAATAAAAGGAACTGAATTTTCAAAATGTATTATTGTATTGTGTTGTAATTCAGTGGTTAATATTGTATTTGTTAAACTATTGATGATCTTTATTAAATCTCTCTATGTCTATTTTAAAATAATCTACAGTATTTCAATGAGTAACCTTCAATATAGTTGAGTATTTATATTCCTCCGTATTGATTTATTTGTGAATTCTCACGTTTGGTTGAGTTGAGCGTATCGTTCCTGCCTTCGTTACTGTCAAAATGCCAAAAAAGAAAGTACTCAAAGGACAAACAACTGTCAAGTGATGATGATTCCTGGTCATACGAAGAAGACGATTCTTTATAATTAAAATTAGTATTACAGTACCTCTTTTGGTTGTTTTATTTTTAATCCGTAAATTACTACGAATTTCAACATTTTGTACCTGTTCATTACAAGTAGGTACCGCAGGTAGTTTTTATTTGAACCAACTATAGTAAGTCTAAACAATTATTTTAGATTCATTAATTTGCGGCGAATACATTCGATCCCATTACTAGGTACGAGTACGATGGAACTGTTTTCATTACGCAAATTATTTATGCATTGAAACAGAGACATTTAGGGCATTTTAATGCAAAATAATAAAGCTTTTTACGTGATTTGATATAAAATATAATCACAATAATTTTATTGTATGTTTTATTAATATAATCGATAATCGATTTATTTCAAAACCGTTTTTATAGTCGGTGGTCATTAATTACGAATGACACATCCCTAAGTAGGCGGAGCCCGCCCATAAAGTACAGTATTATCTGTAGTACATTGTATCAAAAATTATTACAAAACTTTATGTGCGTGATCTGTCAAAAGTTAAATAAAGTATTGGAACGACTATAGTGTATGTTAACTACTAATACCAAACATAACAAGAAAATTTTTGGGAATTACCTATATTGGTCTCGGGTTCGATTCCCGGGTCGGACCAAATGTTTGTAAGATCTGCAAATATTTGTTTCGGAGTTTGGGTGTTTTCTATGTATAATATGTATGTATTTACAAAAAAAAAAGTATATGTGTATTTATATCAGTTGTCTAGTACCCATAACACAAGCTCTGCTTAGCTTGGGACTAGATGGCGTTGTGTGTACGATGTCCGAAATATTTATTATTATTATTATATAGTATTCCTAAGCTCACTGTGACGAAATATATGATGAGTTGGCAACATACATATATATCTATATTGTATTTGGAATAATTGTTATGCTAATTCAGTAACTAAAACTTGGAGTATACGAGCGTTAGACAGAATGGCTTGGGTATAATTTTTCAGGTGAATCTCTCTCCCGCGTTGGCATCAGACTGCGAGGCTGACATTGTAGTGAAACAGCCGATGCTTCATGAGTTGTTCGACCTGCTTGGTCTGCCTATGAAGCATACTGGACTTGCCAAGTTAAAAGCTCCTCCGTTGCCTTTGAATAGGTAGGTAATTTAATTCATGTATATATCCATGTAACGATAGATTTATATATCTGGCTTGTTTAAAAACTGCATGTTATTTATTATCCTATCGAAAGTCGCAAAATATACTTATCTAATGTTTATCTTTAGAATTTTAGAAGCAAAACACGTTAAAGAAATTTTTAGAATTTATCTAAGTTTCAGTGTAAGGATACATTTCAAAAACACAATTTAGTCACAATATAGCTTTTTTAACCACAAACAAAATGTATCAACATTTGCGGCAACTTGTCTTTCAATCAGTTGCAGTTCAGATGAGGAAAATGGTACAATAGGTAAAACGACGCGTGCGCGGACAGCACCGCGACGCGGTCCGCGCTTGCGCAGACGACGTGCTCTACCAATGAACTGTATTACGCTTCAGGGGCCTGGCACACAACCTATTACACAGGTCACTCAAACTGAAACTGAGAAGACCAACGTATGTATTCAATGATTATTTATTTTTTCAAAGTTTAAAGTCACACGACCCAATGTGCATGCTGTTATTATTAGTGTTTGCCCAGTTATCGAAATTCTACCATAAATCAGTAGTTATTTTTTAACGTTAACTGTGACCAATTTCATACTGGTGCGTTTGCATTATTTTTATAAAAAGGAGTACAAAGTTTTTGCTTCACGTACTAATATATAGATTAATACTTACTTTTATTGTAAGTACTATGTTAACGAGCCTATTGAATTGACGTTTTAACTTTGCTGACCTCAACCTTTATATCATAAACTTATTTCAAGTGATGGTCCACTGTTCACCTTTACTTAGGGTACCTATAAGTATCGTTGTATAAGTCATTCAATCATATCATCACGTAAAGCCAATTTTTCACTATGGCAAATAAGAGCGTGAGCGTAAGCATTTCACACACGAACATAGTAATATGTATAAACTTTGTAGCGGCGTAACGGTAGAGTTTAAAATAATAATAAATACATATACGGTAATTCTACAACTTTGGCGAGTAATTTTGAAGTCAGCCGATAGTATTTCATACCATATAGATACATAACTATTCTAATATATGTTATTCGCATAAGAACTACGAGATTTTTTATTAATGATATGTATTTCGAATGTATTTGCATAAATATTTTTTTACTATTTATTTCATTATTTTATTTATGTTTTTATTAAGCTGTGTCCCTATAAATATAGTTAGGTACATTTCAATATGTAGGTATTACTAAGTTTTTGCGAAAAACAACATTATCTCTTTAGGAACATCATCAGTAGATTAAGAAAAGGAGAAGGTTCATGAATGATGTCCTTTTTATCTGCCACATTATTAGACCAGCTTTATTGTTACTTGAGTTTTTCAAAATTTTATCCAAATATAAATACTCAATGATATTACCAAATCCAAAATCAGGAGACTTCAGAAAAAACCAAGGAGCCTCAGAGCGGACGACATAAAACTAACGACAGTGGCGATAATGCTGATTTACAGGTAGGTAATCATGATTCTCACTGCAATTCATAAAGGTTATTTAACTTTAAGCATCGGTGTAAAATGATAGTCCTGGTGATGGCTAGACAAATCAAAAACAAACTGTATTTTGCGCTTGTTTGTTTTTGTTATGTATGTACCTGACAAAATTACTCTACTCTGCCTGATAGAAAACATAAGCAGAATACAAGAGTGTCTTTCACCATACTAATTGCGAATGCAGACAATGGGGAATGGTTCCGTATCATGGTCCATGGCCCACCGTGATGTTGAGGATCGAGGTTCGAATCTCGACAAGCCGTGTTATGTTATTATTAACCTTAAGACTGTAAGTTTAGAGTTCCAAATAGCACAAAACTGTTGCCTAAAATTAAATAACTTATATGAAAAGTTGTTCATTGAAAGTGAAGGCTCATTATGATATAATATGTATGTATTTACAAAAAATAGTATATAAGTATTTATATCTGTTGTCTAGTACCCATAACACAAGCTCTGCTTAGCTTGGGACTTGATGACGTTGTGTGTAAGAAGTCTGAAAATTTTTTTTTATTAAATATATGTATATATGTTTCTAATTTATCTATTTGTACACATAAAATGCTAGTATTTTTTTTTACTTTCAATTTTCCAATTACTTCACAGGTAAGAAATGTTGATTAAATCAGAAATACTGATAATCACTATTTGTTATTAATACTTATAAAAAAATGGCAGTCTTAAGAACTGCCGATAGAAGTGAAAACTTGTACAGAATGTCGGTGATGGGGTGACGCGAACTCCTAAGATTTTCTCCTACCAAAAAGTGCTCAAAGCAACGTTTTTACTTCAAAAATTGGTCTCCAGGATGCAGAAGTGAAAACTTATAACTTAGATTGTTATTTGTAAAATTAATGCGTAAAATTAGAAATTTCATAACGATTAAATTAAAATTATCAACATCAAGCATGTCGGTGACGCGAACCCATAAGATTTGCTTGCCCTACCAAAAAATGCTCAACGGGGCTAAAGAAGTTTTCACTTTAAAAGTAATTGTTGAAATAAATTGTAAGTTATTTTTATTTTAAAATACCTGAAAACGTAACTATAATTAAGGACGAAGGACGATTATAGAACACAAGGACATAAACATTAAATATTTAAATGCAATGTTCAAAATAGATTAAATGAATCAGCCTTTCGTGACTCGATCGCTTAGTACTTGACATTGAACTGTTGGGTACACGACTTTCAGCAGTAATGTTGCTTTGAATGTAACTTATACCAAGTCTGGTGACCTATCAATGGCTGACACAAACACTGCGATTTATCGTTATACAATTGTTTTTTGTTTTTTTACTTTAATTTTATACCAGTGTTCTAATGCTACCACATTTCATTTATTTTTTTAGCGTTCTGCATTCCTTCCTATATATACTTTAACACAGACATTGGCGCTACATAACTGCATGATCCAATATTCGGTAGCTTTATGATATTTACTTATGCAACCATAGTAAAAATTAAAATAAAATAAAACCATATCCTTACGATGGCTGATAACGTTCTTATACTGATTTAAACGACAACTGTGCCGAATTTAACACTCCTTCATTAGCATAGCTTTCTCAATAGGGGTACAGTTTTTGTTTTACGTATTAATAAACAATGTTACTTAAAAAAATATAGATTTTAATATATATGTATATATTATATTTTGTTAGGTTTCTATGATGCCAATGCTCGCAATTCTATTGTCTTCTGTTTTCTTTAAAGTTCTTAGTCCATAATGAAATATTATTTATTAATTTAAATAGATTGATGCAATAGTTAAAAAAGAAATACATATCTAACTGTATTTATTTATGATATTATATAAAGTAGAACGCATTAGGAGTTACAATTAGTATATACCTATACACACTACCTCATAAGTGTATGATTAGTTTCTTGATATATATTATTGTAGTAAGTAAACACGCCATATAACTATCATCAAAATCCGTCTATGCTACGCCTATACCTATCAGTAAAAAATGAAATAATTTGAATCATTACTTACGCTCTTAAAAACACAATCATGTAAGATACCTATTAGTGGACTGGAAACTATAAACCAAAATAGAAATTGTGTGTAAAATATAAATAAGAAAATCATAGTCTGTGTTTCAATGCATGTATACGAGAAGACATTTTCATTTATTATTGAATTACCTACGATTGTTTCAATAATGTACTTCAAATATATAGTTCCTTTCGCTTCGAAAACTCGCAACTCTTACAATGGAATAGGTATTATTCTCATTTTTGGGAATGAGTATTGATAATTCTAATAATGACTATTAGAATCATCAGGACTGGAACAGCTCAATTGTTTTAAATGATAACTATGTTTCTATAATGTAAATAAGGTTTTATATCTTACTAATTGCAGTCAACATCGAATGTGTCTTTACAATCAGCGGAAAGCGTGGATGAATCGTGGCGCGGTGGTTATGCCACTGCTGCAACTAGACGTCGAATTATGACTGCCTGCCATTGGGGCAATGGCGTGAAGTGGAACAAGGCCACAGGGCGAGTAGGACATTGGGTCCGAATATATCCACATAGCCTACCCTCGGGTGATGAGGTAAATTTTGTTTTATTGTCATCAACAGCATTTATCAGTCCACTGCTGGACCTAGTGGCCTCTCCTTACATAAGATGTTTTGGCCTTCAATACCACGATAGTTAGACGGGTTGGTAGAGAGTTTGTATTGAGTTTTCCTTAACTTTGCAGTAATATTTTTCTGCGCAGTTTGTCCCTTAGTCTTACGACATACGCGGGATGAATAAAGGTGGAGGCACTCCTTATTTGTAATCCGTCACCACACGGAGGTATTTAGTTGTGGTGATGTAGGCAGTTAAATGTAAACAGGTAAATTGATGAGAAATAAAAAAAATAGTTTAGACGAAGGCGCCGTCTATAGATAAGGATATAATCCCTTACAGACTATTTTTGCATTTATTACACTTCGTAGACGATGCTTCTATAACTTCAATTGCTAAATTTCTGATTTTGGATTTATGTTATCAGTTACCTGTGGAAGAAGTGCGTGACAGTGTGGCACAAGTTACAAAACTCGTTCGTGCAGCTCGCGAAGTGTCACGCGAGCACGGCCGTGACACATCTGCGCCTCGAGATGCGTCTCGTGATGCGGTTTTCGAGGCTGCACTTCGTAAGAAGCTCATCGAGTTCGGACCACATTTCCAAGTGTGGTTACCACCCTTCTAATGTGTTCAATAACTAGTTTTAAGCTCTGTGTGTTAGATAGATGAATAAATGCTTACTGTTTGACGTAAAATATTTGGGTTTTATTATGTGTGATATGTGTTTGATGTGACTTCACTTGTATTGGAAAAGTTTTTGAAGTGAAACTTCTTTGTCGGGGTTGTCAAAAAATTTAGTGTAACATTTTTTCGTTACGCGTCACATTTATCCATTACGCGCCATCTTTTTTTTTATCCCTACCACGCGTGATTCGAAGTATACTTTCTCCAGCGGAGTAGGGATTGGTAAATGTCTCCAATGTATTTTGCGGCCCGTTTTGAGTAGCTACGTTTGAGTTTTTTTCCTGTTATTTATAAACTGAAACAATTGTTCATTTATAGTCTCTACTTTATTCAGAGACAATCGTTTAAATTCTGCTTGTAAATCGATGGTAGACGTTGACGTTTTTCGGCCATGATAAAATGTTTTATCATTATTGAGAGTAGTTATATACAATCCTTCAAAAAAAATTTATAAAATAAAACAAAAAACATTTTCAAACACAAACAGGACCAAATAAATACTACAATGAAATATCACATTACAAACAATATTATTTTATTTAGTCCACAGTGTAAATAACTACACACATCACATTCCACAAACTTACTTCATTCACACCACAGATCGCGAAATATTTACTCAGGTCTCGCTCCTTAACTTTTATTGCACTTGAAATAAGAATTGTCACGAATATTGCTGGTTTATAAGTCTTTTGTCGTTATACCCTACGTCGACATATGATATTAATTTTTTGAAAAATAACGTCATAAAGAAGTTTCACTTCTTACGAGTGTACGCTAGTACACGCAACTTTTTTTTTCTATTGTAAGTCAACTTAGAAAATATAAGCGTCTAACAGTAATGAAATTCTTAAATTAGATCACTCTTTAGATATGAAATTACCTCAAATTAAAAAAAAAACTTGAGATGTAAGCATCGTTTTAAAGTATGAGAACATCAACAGCTTTAAAGTTCTAGGTTTGTTATCACGCGTCTGTCTGTCTGTTCGCGATAAAGTCAAAAAGTACGGCACGCACTTTCATGCAGTTTTTATTAATAGCTAGAGTGATTCTTTAGGAAGATTTAGATACGAGTATATAATTTGTTAAGTTTTTGTGTACATTGGCTAAAATATAATGATATTTGTTGGGATGTAGGAAAAAATGAAGCCGCCTGGGAGCCTTCAACGAAAACGCTGCATAAACCCTTTGAGATGTAAACAAAATAATGCATGGAAGTATATTCTTCCTTTATAGGTCTACAAAAAAGTCAGCGATGGCACATATCCATCTTTCAAGGATAACTTACTGTACTCATTACATGTTTTAAAAGATTGTTCATGTCAATGCGGTGATTGCAAAGCTAATTAGACCGGAAATAGTATAAATATTTATTATTTTAAAAATGTTATAGCATTTCATGCACATTTTTTTTACGTCATGTAATTTAAAAGAATATCCGGTAACGGTAAATTCTTAATTGAAGTTATAGCCTCCTTTCGTAATCTCCGCGCAACTGATGTCTGCGCAGGGACGACCACCGTTTATGCTGGTACAACTGAATAGGTTTACCACTGGTCAAAATATACCAAATTTCATTTGTGTAACATACACGCTCCGGGTTACCTGTAAAATTGAACTGTACAGGCACACGTGTCAGGTACGTTCTACTTGGTATGACTAACTTACGAATAAATAAAGCGTTCACATAGGAGAGCCATGCTTGGGCATATATGAGGCTGTTCAACGGCATCGCAAAAAACAGGTGTTAAGATATTATTTTATTGCCTTTTACGGCAAAATCACCTAACATTAGGTGACCTCTCTGCTCGTTTGCCCTCTCAGCAGCATCAGCAGCACCCTTTACAGTACACCATTCTACATAAGTCTCTCCTAACGAAATCAATTTTGCACTATGCACTTAAAAAAATTAGCTCAATAATCTATTTTTAGTGCACCCTCTACGTGTAATTTTGAAATTTATATATGCTAAGGATTCTAGATAGAGATAAAAGTTAGAAAATAAAAATCAAACTGTTAACTATTTCAGGCGTTTCACAAGTTGCTAACGATGAACTCCGAAACCATCTAGCCGATTCACACGTTTTGTTTTTGTTAAAAATGTATGTTTTGATGCCTAAGATAGGATAGTTAACATCACGCTTAGACCAATAGAAGCCGAATATGATTGAAAAGAGACGCAGATGAAGCTTCGTGGGTCAGATCACATGTACACAATACAAGCATTCACAGCATAGAAAATAAAGACATTTGTTAGTCACTTTATAAAATAATTAACGTATGGTTGTACTTGTACCCTATGCTTAACACATAATTACCAATGATCAACGATTGCTCATTGTTAATAACGAGAACGTTTTTATAAGCTAGCATTAACATAATTATTGCCTAAGAGATCATTAACTAACTTTACACAAGGTCAATTAAAACATAATTAATCGAACGTTATAAGTACAAATTATATAGGCTTGCTTGAATATACTTTTAATTATCCTAGGGATTATTTATTCTATAATATAGAAAAATCCTTTATTGGTGTATTTCTTTTTACTTTATCAAGAAACGACTATTAATTAAACTGATGTTACTGAGATGTGACTAAAATGCTTGGCAGCTCGAAATGCAATCATAATCAATATTTGAAAACAGCCTCTGAAAGTATACTGCTAGACATAGGTCTCTACATAGGTTTTGGCCTGGCCATACTGGGGTACAGGGTTTGTTTCAAGTTTTCCAATTCTTTGCAGTGATGTCCTGCGTAATACTCCCTTAGTCGCCTCTTGCGACACCCATGGGATGAATAGTGTTGGTAACACCCTGTATTCTTCATCCATATATACTCTTTGCGCTGTAGCATGGTGCGGGTGACAGTTTCAGTAACACTTCGTTTCACTCTTGAAAGTTGCCGCGATTTATAAATTATGACTGAGTATTTCAGCTGTACCACATTCGCAATATATTAAATCATTAATAACTGAAGCAAATTAAATTAAACTAAACCGGAATGTTCTAGTCTACAAATAAAATCAAATTTAATGAAAAATGAAGCAGCGTTATGCGTATGACGTAATGCCATAGAAGTATTTAGTGATGGGATGTACTGCTACGATGGATAGTCGATATTTTTTATGATAAAAAACGGTCAATTTTTATTGTTAAAATTGGTCTATAAATATACAATAGAACATTTATATGGTAAGGTTGCTTAAAAGGTTGCTAAGAAAAAAATCATTTTATTCGTCTAAACTCATGTCAGAGTCAGGAACATCTGAATTATCACTCAATTCATCATCTGAATCTGTGACGGATATTATTAACGAACAACAACCTCCCTGGCCTGACTACCCAAAACAGTTTATTTTTGTATGCTTAGGCATGGTAATAACAACCAAGTCAATAAACAAATAACAGTTACACTGCACAACTGAATAACACACTCATTTTCATAACAATATTAAAGAGAACTAGATTTATGCCGCGAGTATTGTTAGCGATAAAAATGAATTGCATAACGTCACATCCCTTAGTTATGTGGTACTGATAGATGTCAATGTCGTACAGGCAAATGTCACCCGCACCATGCTACAGCGCAAAGACTATACATGGTGGCATTTATGTACACTAATATATTTTTAACACAAGTGAATAGTGTTAGTATAATATTAGAATTGGATAATTATTATGCATGTAAGCTAGAAAATTTTCCCAAAGGATTGCTTGATTTAATAATGTGCAATAAATCTACCTTTAGGGCTAGATTAGACTATAAAGATTAACTTGAGAGCATCCCAACTAAAAAGTATGCTATAAAACACACGTCAATTCAGCTTACGGGCAACATAATATCTTGATTAGTTTGACAATTGTCTTTTAATTTATTTCTACAGTTTTCTTGTACCCAGTACCGCATAAAGGGTGTATGCTGAACGACTAAAAAAGAAAATGAACTAACGATAAAGTTAATGGAAAAGTACACACTTGTAACGCCTCTGGTGTTGCAGGTTTCCATGGCGGTAAGCGCCTATCATCAGGCTATACGTCTGCTCGTTTGCCTCCGATTCCATAAAAAAAGTAATTCATCAATGATTAAGAACTTTCTGATAAATGTTCACAATATGTATCAAAGGTGTGTAAATAAAATGGCGACCATACCAAAACAAATGTGTTGAGTGACAGTGGTACGATTCTTGACACAACGAAGCATCGCGATCAGTAGCATACGACGAAATTGTGGGGACACGGATAGCCAGTCACTTAGATAAAGTGAGTGTACTACCGAACGGCTCTGTACGTAATTTTATTTTTATTATGGCCCTGCTAAAATAACTCTACTCTGCTTTTCCGATTTTATTTACCTCTTTTGATACAAACTATGAAAACAGAGGAGTATGATTGTGACACAATTAAAGTTAATATGTACGAGGAGGAGTACAGAAAGCTAATGAATTTCGTCGAATTTCGACGACAGGGTGACGCTAGTATTATTAAAATACATAAAGACACTTACCACGCTAATTTTTCAAACCGTTGCACATAATACACGTAATGTAATGTACAGTAAGCCCCGGGTCAGTCACATCTCTATATTTGGAGCACGATTTATTTGCGTTCACATCTTTTACATTAAATAAATGTTCGAAATTGAATTTAATTATCTTCAACTGTACCTCTGCTTGTGCGTAGTAGGTGACTATAACACAATCAATGGTTATGTGTCCGTAGCCAGTCCAGAGAAGAGGAACAACTTCGCATGCCACTGACATTGCTAACCTATTGGCATTATAATAACCCAATAAATTGTCTTTAAATAATAAATTTTCACTAATGCAATAGAGGACTTGTTCAAGACATTGCACTGGAAAGGGCGCTTCTCATCATCGATCCCACTGTGCCTAAAGACGAAAGACTTCAATGAGTGTGTCCTACCCGTAATGACATACGGAGCCAAAACGTGGACACTTACGGTAGGGCTGGTCCACAAGATCAAAATCGCTCAGCGTGCAACGGAAAGTGCTATGGTCGGCGTTTGTCAAAGGGACCGTATAAAAGCAGGAAATCGAAGCTTTCAGAGAGGACACTAGTGTTAATGAGGGAATGACGTGAGAATCCACCTGTCACTTCGTCGACGAAGCGGACTCGAAACCGAGAGATCAGGAAACTTGTACGACACGACTTCCGATGCTCCAATACTCTTTCGATTGAAAGAGCCATCGAGCGGAATCAGGGGTCAAAAGTGTTCGTACAATCTCTTGTAAGAAGCCACTTGACGAAGTTGACCACATCAAGTGGAGAAGTCGTTGCTTCTAAGCCGGCCGTCCTTACGGAAGTCGAAAGTTTCTACGGCAGCTTAAAATGAGGATCCTAGAGTCACATTAACACACCACGACCCCGAAGATCTGCCAGAAATCAGCACTGAAGAAATCGAGATTGCTCTTGGACAGCTGAAAAATGGAAAAGACCCTAGAGAGGACGGCTTTACAACAGAGCTGGAGGTACGCCCGTACTGAGTGAGCTGCAAAAACTTTTTAACGCTGTCCTGTTCGACGGGAGAACTCCAGAGGTGTGGAGTAGAAGTGTGGTCGTTCCGTTTTTTAAAAGGGTGACAAGTTCATGTTGAAGAATTATCGACCCATTTCCCATCTAAGCCACTTCTACAAGCAGTTTTCAAGAGTCATTATGAACCGCCACTATGTCTGTACAAGTACAGAATCAGTATACAAGACCCATGCCATTGCACCGAGGAGTGAGACAAGAGGATGTTATATTCCCAAAAATGTTCACTAATGCAATAGAGGACTTCTTCAAGACGCTGCACTAGAAAGGGCGTTTCTCATCATCGATCCCACAGTGCCTAAAGACGAAAGTCTTCAATGAGTGTGTCCTACCCGTAATGACATACGGAGCCGAAACGTGGACACTTACGGTGGGGCTGGTAAACAAGATCAAAATCGCTTTTTTTTTTTTTTTTTTTTTTTTTATGTCTTAGCTGCCAAAATGACTCTGCTCTGCCTGATGGAAAGCACGAGCAGAATCCAAGAGTGGTGGTCACCATCCTCAATGCTAATAGGGACATTGCAGCATGGCGACCCACACTATGGCGGCCTAGTGAGATGCTTCTTCACGCTCCGCTTAAAGGACCCGGGTTCATAGCGGGAGGGAAACACGTACGCAGGTAGTGAGTTCCAGGTTTTGACCGCTCGGCACAGGAAGGAAGAACCGAAGCGGTGAGTACGAGAGCGTATGTCTACCACTCTGAAGCGGTGACATCCAAGACCGGCACGTGTTGTCCTGTAGAGGAAGGGAGAAGGGGGGACCAGTTGGAACAGCTCTTCGGAACACTCTCCATGATAAAGGCGATAGAGGACTGCCATAGAGGCGATATCTCTACGCAACTGCAGTGGCTCAAGGGACTCGGTGGTCTGGGGACTGCCGACAATGCGGATAGCTCGCCGCTGCAACCGGTCGAGAGCGTCGAACAGATACTGCGCGGCTCCATCGCAAAGATGAGAACAGTACTCTACGCACGAGCGAACCTGGGTCTTGTAAAGCAGACACCGATGCTCGGGCGAGAAGAACCGTCTCACCCTATTAAGGATACCTAGCTTCCGCGAGGCCGCCCTAGTGACACTCTCAACGTATTCGCGAGGGTTGAGATCGCGGCTGATATCCATGCCCAGGATATCGAGCCTACCTTGTAATGGCAGTCGAGTGCTCTGAAAAGTGGGAAGGGGAAGGAATGGAGACTTTTTGGCAGAGAACGCGCACACCTGTGTTTTCTTGGCGTTGAACTCGACCAGATTCTCAGAGCCCCATTGAGAAATGCTGTCCAAGTCATGGTCGAGTTGAGCGACAAGCTCCCGTCGTTTTTTATCAATATCTGCTAGCCCTGCTGTGGGATGTCCAAAATATCGCCCGTGAACTGTGCTGTCATCTGCATAGCAATGAATATTGGCAAGAGCCAGCATATCATTGATATGCAGAAGAAACAGCGTGGGTGACAGGACGGACCCCTGAGGTACTCCAGCGTTGATCAGCTGAAACTCGGAGGCCGCACCGTCGCAAAGGACTCTAATGCGGCGCTGGTGCAGAAATGCGGCAACCCAGATGCAGAGTTTGGGGGGTAAACCGTATGCCGGTAGCTTGGAGAGAAGCGAACGGTGCCAAACCCTATCAAAGGCTTTGGCCATGTCAAGGCTGATTGCCAAGGATTCCCCATGCCTGTCAATAGCTTCGCCCCAAAGGTGTGTCACATACGCTAGAAGATCACCCGTGGATCGGTTCGGTCTAAAACCATATTGACGATCGTTTAGTACGGAGTGATCCTCCAGGTAGTGAATCAGTTGTTTGTTTATTATCCTTTCAAATACCTTGCAGAGAATTGAGGTGACGGCTATCGGACGGTAGTTTGCCGGGTTTGAACGGTCGCCCTTTTTGGGGATGGGTTGAACATTCGCCTCTCTCCAGGCCATCGGGACAGTTCCCGATGAATAAGACAGGCAATACAGGCGCGTCAATACCGGAGACAACTCTGGTGCACATTTCTTAAGAACCACCGCTGGGATGCCATCGGGTCCACTGGCTTTCCGGACGTCGAGTGACCGAAGCTCCGCGCGGACATCATTCAACCGGATGCGAATATCCCGCATCGTAGTGTCGCAGGTCGGAATGGTAGGCGGGTGCCTGCCACGGTCGTCGATTCGGGAGTTAGCCGCAAAGAGATCAACAAGCAGTTTTGCTTTCTCCTGCGGCTGATGGGCGAGTGATCTGTCGGGGCATTTCAAGGGTGGTAGTGAGGACTGGCAGAAGTTGGACTGCACGGCTTTAGCCAATCGCCAGAACTTTCGGCTACCCGTAGGGTGTGCGACGAGTTCTTGGCCAAGCCGCGCAATGCGCTGGGCATCCGCTCTAATGTAAGCCTTCTTGCATTCCCTTGTGGCTTTGTTGAACGCTGCTTTTAGTTGACCAACGTCGGGGCAGCCGCGAGCGTGAGCTCTGGTCCATGCGCGGTAAGCCGATCGCTTTTGCGCAACAGCATGGGCGCACTCGCGATTAAACCAGGGACGGGTCGTTGCGCTGGCGACCTCACTGTAGGGAACATAGTATTCCATTCCAACAGTGATTTCGCCAGCCACGGCAGCCGCAGTTTGCGACACATCTTTGTCTTTAAAGCAGCGTTGAGCCCACGGGATGGATGCAAAATAATCCCGCATTCCATCCCAGTCCGCTGACGAGTAGTGCCATAGTCGTCTTTTCGCTGCCACTGGTCGTGGGGCGGCAACTAAAGACACCGTGGTAGACACCAGGCAGTGATCGGAGGATCCCAAAGGGGCAAGCACCGATATATCGTACTGCGCTGGGTGACTCGTCAGCAGAAGGTCCGGCAAGGAAGGCGCTTGACTCTGTATGTCTGGTATCCTGGTGGGCTGGAGTACCAGCTGGGTGAGGTCATGCGTGAGAGCGAATGCGTGGACAGTCCGACCCGCGTGGTCAGTTCTGGAAGATCCCAACCAAGACTCATGGTGGGCGTTAAAGTCTCCCAGAAACACCAGTTCGGCGGTGGGAAACTGCTCCTGCGCTTTGTCCACCGCCTGACTGAGATATTCAAATAGTCGAGTTGTCTCAGAGTCTCCGGAGTGGGATCGATATAGGCACACGTAGAATCGGCTCACGGAGCCAATATCCACGTGCAACCACAGGATGGAGAAGGATGGGTCCTCAAGGCAGCGGAAACGGCGACAGCAAACATCCGCCCTAACGAAAAGACATACCCCAGCCTTCGCGAGGAAGCACTCCTCAAGAACGTAGCCGGGATAGTGTAGATATGTCGTGTCGGCAGGGCGGCGTATTTGTGTCTCCGATAGAAAAAGCATGGCCGGCCGTGCCGTCTCAAGATGCTGGTGGACGGCGTTGAGGTTTGCATGGAGTCCACGGATGTTTGTGAACTCCACCTCAAAAAGCGCGTTGGTGGGTGGATGGAGTGCCGCTGTTGAACGTTTATACTTTTTCTGTGCTGCCATGATAAAAAAAAGGGGGTGGGGGATGGGGAGCGTAAAAGGGGCGACAGTTGTCGTGGCTGTGCAATACTGAGACTCGTAGTGCTGTGTCCTCATACAACAGTGAGGCATGACGGTGACCGAACCGTCGGACGGAAGGGCCCCCGTACCCTCCCGGAAGTGGTCGCCTGGTCCCACCGTCCGGTCACCAACCGGCACGACGAGCCACTCCGTGGATTATGCGTGACCTGACGGGGCAGCCTTCCAGGGTGGTTAGCCGCGGTTGGGCCCCTCTCTATGTCGCGGGCGGCCAGCGGCACCACCGTTTCTACGGGTCTCCCTGGCCGACGGTTCGATCCAAGCCACCCTCATCATGACTCCACGAGCATTACACTGCTCTCACACTAACCACGACAACTGTCACCCCTGCATCATTGGGCCTCCGGTCTCGCACTTACCAACGAAACACGACAGTACGAAGCCTGTCATTTTGGGTTGGTCTTCTGTGCGAGGGTAGTACCGCCCCGGTCGAGCCCGGCCCATTCGTGCTGAAATCAGTGTGCAATGGAAAGCGCTATGGTCGGCGTTTCTTAAAGGGACCGTATCAGAAACGAGGTGATCCAGCAGAGAACCAGGCAGGAGTTGGATGTGAGAAGCCGAGGATCGAACTAAGTGGCGTGCAATTGGAGAGGCCTATGTCCAGCAGTGGGCTGCGATAGGCTAATGATGATGATTTATTAAGATACTAAGGCCTAGTTTCAATAGTTTCCGAGAAAAAAATATATAGATATGTATGATATGTTTAAATTATCAGCAGTTTTTTCAGAAACTGAGCCTAAACATTGTAAAGTGACTTCAAAAATCGTTTTTCTAGTCTTTGAGTATGAATAATTTTAACAGCAAAAAGCACTATACATCACAGTAGAATAATCGACAAGTATATTATAACGATGACATATGACGGAGTAAAACTACCCGTAATTAATATAAACTTTATGTGATGAGTGATAATCAAATATGATAGAAAAGTTTGCAGTGAATATTGAACGAGCTATGCTCTAAATAAACATAGTTCAAACCTCGTCTAATTGAACACTAATTAAATGAAACACAAATATGTATCGACTACCCATCACGGTTTATCAATGCACTCGACCTACATTCCAGCCGCAAGCAATTTGCAAATACGGAAGTAATTTATTAATCTAATACTACTTACTGTTCAAGACTTTGGTTGTGAATACTGCATATTTATGTTTAGTAACTTATAAAGCAGTCTGAAACAAAATGTATTGCATCTTTTTATTTGGAAGGGCTTATAATATGTGTTCCCCAATCAAAATTGTACAATAAGGTGGCATTTTTTAAAATAATTAAGAATACATTTGCTTAAAGGAATTATCATCAGGACGTACGCAAACTGAAGTCAGTGATTCTTTTTAAAACAATTATTGAAAATAAATATGTAAGAATAATGCGGGAGTTGTCTTTTATAAGAAAAGATATGGATCTTTTCTTTTAAAAGACAACTCCCGCATTAGGCATAAATCCTGTGTCGCGGAAGGTTACAAACATACATGAAACGTACACAAAGACCATCCACACTCAGAATAACAATTTGTGGATCACACAAAGTGTTGTCCCATATGGGGATTGAACCCACAACACTTAGCGCAGTAGACAATAGCGTGGCGACTGCTTAAACCGTCATTGAATGTTCAGGAATTGAATAATTTTTTCATAATAATTAATTGAGTGGTTTAAGTTGTATAATTTAATATAAGTACAGTCATCAAATTGTATGGGTAGGTATATACACACGAAATATTTTGCTTATCTGTACAATAAATATTAAGTGTTGTAAATTATATAGAATGGCAACAAGAGATGCCAGTATACGGTACATTTGATGGCATATCCATTTTACTCGATTTTTTGTTTTTTTTCAGTAATTTAAAGTAGCCGACCCAGACCAAGACCTTATATACAACGAAGAAAGAAGGCTGTATTTCAAGTCCACTCATATTGCATACTTGTGTACTATTATATAAGCTCTTGAGATTTTTCCTTTTCGCTTCTAATGTTCAGTAATGAGTTATTAATTAGCTTTAAGGAATTAACGCAGTTGATTTGGCATTAATAATTTATTAGTAGTTGAAGAAAGTCCTTGTAATTATCTATTTGAAAATTAGTCTTTTTAAATTGTAAACGGTGTTATCGATGAACAGGTACTTGTGTATATGATGTGAGTAGTGTGTATTAGTATTTTTTTCGGAGGCTTACTGTGAGTACAATGTTTCGAAACTAATTCTATATATCTGTGGTATTGTAAGGTTAGTTATCATGTTAAAAGAAAAGTGATCGCCAATAATATGATGCGAGTTGCAGATAACGGCAATCAATTTAAATAGAGTAAATTAATAGGATCAATATAAAATCAGTTCAATATCTGCATTAAATGTTAGGAGAATTCTTTTTAGGTAAATTCCATGCACAAAGAATGTTTTCATTGGTTTTAAGGTCCAACAAGTTAACCAAAACATGTTAAACAACGTTCAGTACTAAATATACATTATTTAATGAAAATGTATTAAACAATGCAACCCGTTATTTTAAAATATACTTTAGTGGAAACGTGTACGAAAAGCTCCAGAATTTTTGTATGTATAATCATTAAAATATGCCTGGTACGACAAAAACTTTGATAGGGAGTACAAAAGATGAGTGCATGTACGAGTATAATATTTATGTTTTAGTTACCGCTTTTCGGAATTATCTAACTACGTACAGTAACACCATATATAATAATATAGAATATGGTAGTATATTCCTTAAGTTTAGTTATAAATCACCGAGTTTTGCTCAGTATTTATTTTTATAACTTTTCTAACAAGGAGTCCTAGCTAGTTCGATTTATCGCCCCAAAACCCCTGCACACTAAATTTCATTAAATGCATGCTAATGTTAGCATATGCATGAACAAATAGTAATCTTAGGTATGTTTTAATTTATATTTTTATAATTGATATCTGTTTAAATACGCAAAGTGTAATCAGCCATTGTTTTTTATTTAAAATTTTTGCCATTACGTAAATATTAAATAAAGATGAACTTAATTCTTAAAACTATTTTATGTAATTCATATTAATTTTTACTCAGTGTTAATTTTTAATTAATTTAATGATTTAGTGTGTACGTTTTTTTTCAGTTAATTCTTTCAACTTTCAAATTTGAAGTCATTTGCGCTTGAACAAGCACTGTAGCAAGACGTACTCATATTCTAAATCAATTAGTGACTTTTGTGAACTAACTACTGCCTGGCTAGCAATCCCGCAATACCTAATACTAAAAATAAAATGAGTGACGAAAAAAATCAACCATTTCAATCATTTAATGCACTATACAAAATATTATCCTGGACCGGATATTTTCAACTGACGGAAAAGCCAAAAAACAGATGGAAAAGGATTTGCCACGGGATTTACCGTATGTTGTCATTTCTAATGGCAGTCATATTTAATCTACAACATTTGTTGTTTATTGTGCAGGTGGGGAATATTTTTTAACATGAGAACAACTTAATCGTCATTCCCAAAACCTTCATAATAATTATAAATTTAAATCAGAATAATTTCTAGTACTACTTATTCAGATCCAAAGAAAAATCTATGAAACGCAAGGGTGCATGTGAAGTTTATACTAATAAAGATTCATATCGTTTATTTGCATTCCACAATGTTACAATCAGATGGTTAACAAATCTGCTTAAAAACTACGAATAGTCGTGGACCCTGATCATATTATCATTATTAACGCATTGAATGTTTTGTTGTCGCCATTGTTATGTTATATTATATCATCCTCGGTTCAGTAGACTGACCAACAAATAATTGAATTTTAAAAGTATTTTCAGTTTTTTTTTGTATTATTTCTGATTTTGCTTTCACTGTCAATTCTTTCTAATTAATACGAGTAATTGAATGGATCCATGCAGTGGCGGCTATGTCATAGCTGGTATATTTAAGCCACTGTATGGAGGCCATCAAGCGAAATATATATTTATTTCGCATCGCTACTGAACTTGTAAATATGTAAATAATATTTTGTTTCAGAATGTTAATAAATTGGATGATGTATTCGATAGTCTGATGATAGAGATCCCACAGCTGAACTTAATTGCGAAACATCTCACTTTAAATTTACAAACATCAAGGATTGCTGAAATTAACAAAGTAATTAATGGTAAGTAGTTACGAGTATATTATTTACTTATGTTCTAATGTTAAGATGCATTGCATTTAGGTAAATATTGATCGACTGAGGAATATAGTTTACCTTCAGTAGTATTTTGAAGGAGTATAAACTTTACGTAGCTGTAAGAAAGAAATATGCAATTGACTAAAACGATTGCATTTAAGTAAAACTTACCAGGGCACACAAGTAACGGGTGGGGGGAGCGCGAGCTCCACAGTGCTCGCACCCCATATTTTGGGGAAACCAACGGAAACATCGGGGTTGCCACACGAGAAGAGACCATCCACAATCTGTAGATCGGGGTTCAAGGGTTTCCCTTCCTAGGGTGCACCTGGGTCTCCGACTCCTAGTATCCGAGACGGCGTGCGGTTTTAGTCGGTTCGACATGCCACCAGGAGGTGGTATCCGAGGGGATTTCCGCACGAGAAAAAAAAAGTGCACATTAGTAAACATTAGCAAAATCCTTTAAGTTTCGACATAGGATGAACGCAGGAAATCTTTTCTCTCTTTTCTTAGGAAGAAAACAATTATAAAGGTACAACACAAATATTATAAACTCAAATATAAATACTTAAATAATATCATAATATTTACAGATCCTATTTTTGCCGCCAAGAATAAGAAAGATGAAGAATTTCTAATAAAGAACAATACATACATTCAGCGTTTATCTAAAATCATAAACATTTGTATCTCTATGTGTGGTTTGTTTTGGCCAGCTACTCACTTTGTGAGAAGATATCAGGATCAGAATGCAGTAATCCCGTCTTATGTGCCATTTAATACTAATACTTCAAGCAGGTAAGCCATTTTAAGATGTATATATATATTTATACTCGTTGCGCTGTAGCATGGTGCGGGTGACATTTGCCTGTACGACATTGACATCTATCAGTACCACATAACTAAGGGATGTGACGTTATGCAATTCATTTTTATCGCTAACGATGCTCGCAGCATAAATCTAGTTCTCTTTAATATTGTTATGAAAATGAGTGTGTTATTCAGTTGTGCAGTGTAACTGTTATTTGTTTGTTGAGTTCGTTGTTATTACCATGTCTAAGCATACAAAAATAAACTGTTTTGGGTAGTCAGGCCAGGGAGGTTGTTGTTCGTTAATAATATCCGTCACAGATTCAGATGATGAATTGAGTGGCAATTCAGATGTTCCTGACTTTGATATGAGTTGGACGAATAAAATGTATTTTTTCTTAGCAACCTTTTAAGCAACCTTACCATATAAATGTTCTGTTGTATAATTATAGACCAATTTCAACAATAAAAAATGACCGTTTTTTATTATGAAAAATATCGAATATACATCGTAGCAGTACATCCCATCACTAAATACTTCTATGGCATTACGTCATACGCATAACACTGCTTAATTTTTCATTAAATTTGATTTTATTTGTAGATTAGAACATTCTGGTTTGGTTTAATAAAATTTACTACAGTTATTAATGATTTAATATATTGCAAATGTGGTACAGCTGAAATACTCAGTCATAATTTATAAATCGCGGCAACTTTCAAGAGTGAAACGAAGTGTTACTGAAACTGTCACCCGCACCATGCTACAGCGCATAGAGTATAGTGGAATTGTTTTTCCAAGCAGTCACAACCAAGATCGTGTTCGTTAGTGACTTATCGAAGTTCATTTGCTTTTATTTGAAATAATTTTCTCTTATGATGGAACCAATTAAGCTTTTATTTTGTGATCAGTTATAATAGACCCTTGAAATGAAATTCATGCCATAGCCATGAAAGAGTTAATTCGAAATGCAACACCTTTCCACATTATAATGCCATGCAATTTTATAGACATAATAATTATGTAAATACAGGTTCGGTTTTTAATGCAATCCAGAAATAGGTATTACATAGTTATTGTTAGATAACAATGACGTTAAATGATTACGCAAAGATTTATATCACGGAAGTATATAAGTAAGTTATGATAGTAAAAATTTACCTTCTATAAAACTTCTGTAGGTTTTCAAGCGAACACAAACCTTATATAGTTTATTGCTTACAATGTCTTATTGTCCTCAGATATTCCATTGCAGTAGCGTTAGAAGTGGTTCCATTGCTATGGATCGGGTACGGACATTTAGCTATTGACTGTCTCATATCCGCTTACTACGCGCAGACAGTAGTACAGTTGAAGATAATCAAGAACAATTTACAATGTTTATTTGATACGGATGCAGATATAAGAGTCGTGCGATCTCGATATAAAGACATGATTGATCCAGATTTAAAGAGGCGTCTTGTATATTTTGTCCAACGATTTGATAAGCTTGCCTGGTTTGTATATTTTAATACTATAAAACTATGGCAGTGACGTCAATTAAAGCAGTCACTATGCTTTTACCCAAACGATCACTTCAGTACGAACGTGGTCACAAAAGTGTTATAATGTTTACAGGTACACACAAGAGATAAATAAAAAAAAAAAAAAAAAAAAAATATTTGCTCCAGCAGTCTCCTTCCAATTTTTAACATCTTCGCTTACTATATGTATGATAACATATAGATTGAGTTGTGTAAGTAGAAATACTGTAGAGATAGAATATGTCTGTGTTTAAACTTGTGGATCAGTTGCACACTCAATTATTATTAACGCATGACCCTACAAGCACAAGTACACACACATACGAGCGTACACACTATAATAAATCATTTGTCAGAGTCCAAAGTGTTTGTTTAAGTAGAGAGATTTCATTAGAGCGATCCTAATAATTTGATATTTTTGTCGACAATTCAATAATATAATTTAACATATTTCAGACGCCGATATTATCTATTTAACATATTTCAGACGCCGATATTATCTGTACCTTTCATCTTCATGGTGGTAGTATTGGTGATAATATCAACTCAAGTATTCCTCTATTGCTATTTTGGTTCTTTAATAAATTACGAGGTAAGAAATCAATTGGACACTACTTACCTGTCTTTAAGCATACTATTATATTTAATGTTCTGTGTGGTGACGGATTAGGAGTAATTAGAATCACGTGACCGACTATTGAGTGAAATTACGCAGGACAATAGCACAACACATAGAAGGAAAACTTGAAACAAATAGTATACCAAGCAGTCTGGTAAGCGGGGTATAATAGGCCTAAAACTCCTCTATAAAGATAAGTCGTAAGTCTAGCGGTAGAGGCTCTTGAAAATGAAGATGATTTAATTACAAGACATCGGCATTTTGTTATTACTTTTACAGTTAGCAAATACAAGAGAGTGTCTAATACTAAACAGCAATAGATTGTAACAAATAAAATACATTTTCAGAGTCAATCAGTAGTATATTCGATGTACCTGAGCGATTGGTTGTCTGTATCGCCATACTTCCGTCGTATGCTCCTCATAGCTATGGCGCGCTGGTCAAGGACCCTTGAACCTACAGTATCGGGAGTAATACCGCTGTCACTCCACAGTTTTGTTTCGGTAAATCTTTTTAAAATATATTATAAGTTACTTTTTAATTATTAAAAATGAATTATCAAAAATAGGTACAGTTTAAAGCTGCCGAGTTTTAAACTAGATTTTGTTTTATATAATCAACTAGCTTACCCTCGCAACCTCTTTTACGTCTACTATTGCCCTTCATTGGGGCTACGCTCCTATTGGTCTAAGCGTGATGATATATAGCCTATGGCTTTCCTCGATAAATGGACTATCCAACACTGAAAAAATTTTTTCAATCGTACCAGTGGTTGCTAAGATTAGCGCGTTCAAACAAACAAACAAACTCTTCAGCTTTGCAATATTAGTATAGATGATACAGGATAGTATTATCAACAAAACTAAGAAATTTTAATACCTTTTTAATTCGTGAATAATATGGGTCTGATATTTAGCAGTAACAGTAAGCTAACATTCGAAAGGTAACATCGTCAATGAATGCAAGTGTTGGCATATAAGGAAGTTCTAATGACCTTTATAGACAGAATAAATCACTCATTAATAGAAAGAAAATGCTGATGAAACAACAGTTCTCTGATTCCAACGACAACTTGAGAGCTATTTACTAAAACTTAACTATGTATTTCTTATGTACAGTAAAATAAAAAGTTGTTTATATTTACCTGTAAAGTTTTCTATTTTCAGATTCTGAAGTTCGCTTATAGCCTCTACGCCATTTTAGGAACAAGACCTTCTTAACTCAAGAAGAGAGTTCTTAACTAACTTTATCAACCTTTGTCTTGCCTTTGTCTACTTTTTAATCTTAAATTATTCCATATTATCTTATTTGATTCATACAGATTTCGATTGATGTTAATAGGCCCTACCTACTACACTGGGACCAAATTCATAGTGTGTGTAATGTGTTTATTTGTTTTGTATACCCTTACCTATTCGAGAAAACAAGTAAGTGCCCAGAAATTAATAATTTTTATATTAAGAAAAGTTTATGTTAATAAAAATAATTGATTAGTGACTATGTTTAAAATCTTGGTGATACGGATAATGACATATCCTTTCTCACTCATATAGGTGACATGAGCTTACGAGATTGTTAATTAAACTGAAAGTGCAAAAGAAAATGATATATATATATATATATACTACAATTAAAATAAAAAAAAAAACGACTTTTGAGTTCTTAAACTGGGCCAAATAGAAATGCACCAGCTTTCAAATAAAATAAATAGCAAATGAATTTCGAAGGTTTCCCTCGATTTCTTTTAGATGTCATTATCAGATCCTAGTGTCCTTATGATGGTACTACCGTTGGGATATCTCCTTTCCATTAAAAAAAGAATCATCAAAATCGGTTTATAAACGATAACTTCCTCCGCGAACCGCTCCTCCTTCTTAACTCCGCGAACACACAAAAAAAATGAAAAAAATGTATATGGACGATTTGAGAAGCTTTTACTTTTTTGAAATCGGTTAAAAGTAAAGAGAAATAAGGAGGCGACCCTATAGTTATGTACAGTTTATATAAATCAGGGATTAATAAACATCTTAAACAGGTAAAGCTGTTAAACACGGTTGTGTAAAAAAATACACTGTTTTTGTCACACGAACTTAGTGATGATTTTTTTTATGTTGGTGTCCCTTCACTATAAATATATAATATATTTTTTGCAATCACATCCTGTTTTTTCTGACAGCTATATATGTATATGTTTCATACCTTATATTCGTACATTTCTTTAAATAACTTCATTAAGGCGATTATATAACTAAAATACATTTTATTTTCATTAGTTACATCGTAGGAATGCCAGGAAATTATAATTAAAGTCTTAGAATTCGTATCTTTAGATTTCAATTATTCAATATAGACCTATACATTTTTGATTAAATTTTGTATTTGAATGATAGAACTTTGGTACCTCGACGTAACGATTTAGAAAGCATTCAGATCTACTACAAAGAGCACTAAAAATAAATGTACACTGTGTTACTTAAATATAAATCGACTAAAAATAATATGAAACAGTATTATTGAACTACTAACTGCTATTTACAAGAAAGATCTGTAGTAAGTAATTGAAACATGCGAGACGAGAGTTATGCCAACGTCAAACGAACGTTGAAATACCAAAGTGCATACATTATAATTGATATGCACTCCATACACGGACCTCCGAGAGAGCAATGAGCGTTGAAACAAGAAAATCACGTAGTTATCAACCGACAGAAGCTAGAATGAAACATTCGAATTTAACACTCAGCAAATGATATTTTACGCTTGTTATCTGCTTGCAGACAACCGGACTTACGAGCTGTGGAAAAATAGACTATTATATCGTCTAGAACAGAACGCACATATAATTTTGATTATTTTTCTATCTGGCAATGTTTTATCTGTAAATGTCCCATATAATAAATGTGCTATTAAAAAGTAATATAGATTATTTTGTTCAATAATAATGATATACTAATTTTAGTTCGTTTAATTTCTCCATGCTGTGAGTGTGTAACCTTTTGTGACATAACAGGAACTGATAAATTACATTATTACAGCTGATTGTATTAATAAAATAGTAGATGTAAATTTAATAATATCGTACAACTGTTACAAAAACGAAATGCACCATGTATAAGAAATAAAAATGATGGAATTCGACCAAAAAAATATAGGTATAATTGAAGTAGATGTACTGGTTTTATTAGATTTATGTGATGCAGACTACGAGCACTTTTTTCAATACGTAATTTAATTTAGGCTTTTAAAAAGTATGTTGTGAATGCAAGTTCTGTACTAAAAGGTTCAAATCGGTAATTTAATATATTAGGTAGGTTATAATCTATTACAACGACGCTCAGGAATGCGATATAATAACATTTTATAAGAGACATGTAATTGAAGTAGTTTGCTATAGTTTATTCTTTTACGAGAGCGTTTGCAATAAAATTAGTACCAAACTTTTGTTCGTCCTTTTCTGACGATAGATATCTGCAAAACGGTTTTGACCGACAGATTTTTTATATGTCATACATGTCTGCAACTTTATAAGGTCTGCTTAGTAGTAGGCCCTCAGGTACTCTGAGGCATACTCTATTACAACCTAATGTAGCTGCGGCTTGAGGCTCGTACGATATTGTGTAGATTATTGTATGTTATCATGCATTATACATGATGCTTCATTGTTATGGGACTTGGTGTGTGGTCTCCTTTGGGAATAATCGAACACAGCTGCATTGTACTACAATTATTATAATACGGATGGGTATGTTGGATGAGTTCCATAGTTTTTAAAGGTGTGTTTTATCTAGTTTTTTTTGGCACAAAATAGTCGGTTGAACCTGAGTGGTGCACAAAATCGGTTTGAGGTTCACCAGAGCTCAAACTTCACTGCCTCCAAATGTCATGGAGAGAGGGAGGGAGGACTAAAACGTACATGTGTCTCTTAAGAGTCCTTTAAACGGGTCGTGAAAGAGCATCTCACTAGGCTGCTATAGTGTGGGTCTCCATGCTGCAGTGCCAACGTTCGTAATGAGAGGTGGAGTGTGAGTGGTGATAGCACTCTTGGATTTAACTAATGCTTTCCATCAGACAGAGTAGAGTAATTTTTAAATTAAAAACTTTTATTTTTTATTTATTTACAAACATGCGTTATTATCACAGGCTCTCAGCCCAATACGATAGGTAATGTAGTTACATAAGATTGATACCAATCAATAAAATACAAACAAAACCACTAGAATACAAACAAACTAAAAAATCTTATAGTCTCAGGAGGTAACATATAATAGACCAATACGAAACTCTTCTGAATTCGCTCAGTGAATTTGTAAACAGACCAGTATGGTCCAACATTGTGTTAAGCGTATATAAAGCTAGTCATTAGCGCGTGGTGCAAAAACTTAGTGCGTGCGGGCGGCACCACAGTCAGCGCTGGGCACCGCCGCCGACCCCGGTATCCGCCTGGGACACAAAATCGAATCTCTTGCAGGTTTTCTGGATTATATATTTTACCACGTAATACTTTAAATAAATGAGTAACCAAGGCTACTTCCCTATGTACCTCTAATTTCGAGTGTAAACAGGGTAGTATACAGTAGTGGATACCCCGGGTAGACTCACACGATTTCAAATACAAAAATCTTCTGTGTTCGCTTTAGCATAAGTTTGACGTGGGAGAGCCACGCTTCGCCATGAATGGGCCGACTCGACCGGAGTGATACCACGGCCTCACAGAAAACCGGTGTGTAATAGCGCTTGCGCTGTGTTTCACCGAGTGAGTGAGGGTACCAGAGGTCCATACCCCCAACCCCTTCCCCCGTCCCCCTAACCATCCTCCAAAGGCCGGCAACGCACTTGTGACGCCTCTTGTGATGCGAGTGTCCATGGGCGGCGGTAATCGCTTTCCATCCATAAAAATAGACTCTTGTAAAATACTTTAGAGCGGATAAACACTTCTCATTCATATCTAGAAATACAGCTTTTAACTTGTAAAAGCTTAAAAGCATAAAAATATTTTGAATTCAGCTCATGCTCTCTATCAAGTACAATAAGAGACATTTTGGAAGGGTCATATATATTAAAAAAAAACAATAGTAATCATTGTCACTCACATAGGAAACACATGAGTCTCTTATTACCACAAAGATTTTTCTCTCAAATACAAACGGCAGGAAAGGCTGAAAGGTTTTTTTAATATACTCGTACATAATAGCCATATTTCATATTTCATTTCATTTAGACAAGTAATACTACAAAGGAGTTAAAATAATAGTAGCTCTATGTTTTCCTTTAATTTGAAGTGAACAAGTCTCAGCAGTAAATTAAAATTAACATTGAAGCTAAATTAATATGCTCGTGAAAATAATATTCATGTTTCTTTAAGAAATTGTTCAAATACAAATCAGTTCATTAATTTCAATCAATCAGTATATTACCGTGGTAACGTACTTAATTATTTAGGTCTTCTGTCAGTCAGAGAGAAAGTGTGTAGGTATATAATTTATATAAATAATAATCTTCAAAACAGCTGAATAGATTTTCTTAAATTATTTCTGCCAAGGAACAATTTATCTCATTTAAATCTAAAACTTGATTCATGAAAATCATACTGGACTACTATGATCTGTTTAGGATTTCTAAATTAACGGTCCATAAATTCACTACGTTTCGTGATGTGATGTTGAGACCCATTGCCTAAAAGATGTTGTGGTTCAAAATAACTCTCATATATACATAACAGAGTTCAGAAAAAATCAAGTTACGTCAGGGATAGTTATCCGAGCTTTAAAATTTCCATTTGGTAGCGGCCATTTAAGACCATTGAATGGACCCATTGTACAGGTTCCATTGTGTTTTTCTATCGGCCGACGGCTCATACGAGAAATGGAAATGGCTCTGTTCGTCGACTCCAATTACTGTACTGACGTTGTAACAGTAATTGCTGGATTAGTCATTTTAATAAAGACTGCTGAAGCACGGAATAAAAAGCTCTTATAATTGGATGGCTTTTATTGGGCAAATAGCAATGAGCTTATAAATTTGAAGTCAGCTTTTATAGTAATAGTTATCAAATCAAAGATAACGAGAAATCAAAACCGTTTAATCTTTTACATTTTTACCAGTTTACACCACAAAAAGTTGATATATGTCCTTCGAACATAATTAACTTACCTTATCGCACAATAGATGCACAGAATAAACATTTGTCGACTAAATGTAACGGAAATACATTACACACCTTTATTTAGATAAGATCCTTGACATCATAATCCAATATTGTAAATAATAATCAATTAACATTGTTGTAGGCACAAGAGACCGTAACTAAATTACTTAATGATCGTTGTAAGTACAAGTACCGTCTGATTAATTATTAACGTTACATAGTAACCTAATCTTATTAGAACAGGTAATTAGCACATTGTAACTGATTGTTGACGACAATGTGACTCTGTAGGATAATGGTTTCGGTAAGTATCTGTCGTATACACGATGACAAAGGGATACATACGTTTGCCTACACATGTGACATATTTTCCATACTTAAACTTATATATTTGAGGAACGTGTTATTATATTTTAATGAAAGTAACAAACCGGAAAGCTTAACTTAGAATTTTTTCTCTGGTTTCTGAGTCACTATCGTGAGACATAATTCTATTGCTGTAGCGAATCTTGCATTTGCTGCTGCAGTTGTTGTATATATTGTTATTTCTGTTGCTGCTATTGTCACTGTTTCTGCTGGTGATGAGTGCTCTTGCTGATTAAGTATTAGTAGTGTAATTAACTGTTAGTAAGCAGCGTACACCGTACAGCGTAGTGTATAAGTACTCCACGTGCGCTGTTGATACTTGATTATCACAACATTTGAGTTGTACATCTTACGGTTGCTAAAACTACCAACAGAGACTAAAGAATCATATTAAGTGAGCAAACAAACAATTGCCTTAACCAATTGTATCGCAATTATTTCAAAATGTATGAAGAAATTATGACGACTCTTAGTACATCATAGCTCGAACATTATATCGATTGCTCAGTTTTTATAAAAAAAAACAGTTGTTTAATCTCTACTATTTTCCTTTAATATCGATAATATTATGAACAGACGAATAATCCATTAACGTAAATGCCCAGGGCAAGAAACGTGTATGGTTCTCAGAACTGAAACGCAATATACGTTAGTAGCTAATATAATTAATGTTTTAATAGTAGGAACATCGTTTACATAACTAGATTAGTGTAGGTACTAGAACTGATTACTGGACAAATAGTATTAAATATAAATACACACTTTTTTTCTAAATACACACATATTAAGTAAACATGAGAAAAACCTAAACAAATATTTATAGATCATACAAACATTTGGGCCGACTCGGAAATCGAACACGGGACCTAAAGTACAGCAGTTATATACGCTGCCACTGCACCATAGAGATGATTACTTTAGTACTACGAAATTACCTCAGTACAACTCTATCTCAACGTATATTTTCTTATCAAGAAGTTACGGGAGTACTATCTCATACTTTAAATCAATATGTCGCCTATTGTGCACTTCACAGCACATATAATATGTGTGGCAGTAAATCTCTGGTGCCTGTTGAAAGCCTGGCTTTAGATTAGGGGACGTTATTGAGCCGTACATCTTGTGAGGTGTGAGATGTTACCGCCAGACAGTCTCGACGGCTTGCCGGCTTGCGAAGGTGGAAGTCTACATGTTGTTTACAGTCTGTATAACTCCCAAGTGTTCCATGATTTTTAGTAATAGTATTATATGTATAAACTTTGCTAATATTTTAAAGCTATGAGACTCTTATGAAGACATTGTCGATTGATTTTTGTAATGAGATATATAACAGCCCACCGTATATGAGACTATTCCAGTTAAATTTGTAATTTCATGGCCTCTTATTAAAATCAATAACCTAATCATTCTTAAATACATTTACTTATATTAAGTAAAATATTAATGAGATCCTTGAATATTTCCTTAGTTAATTCCTGTGCTCACATTCTTTTGACCGTTTTTTTTTTAGGTGGCCTTTGAAGACTTAAGTGCTACATTTGTGATTTTTTATAATAATAATGATTTACACTCTTTTGGAATGAAACTTGCATGTAAAGAAAGAAAATACAGGTGATACAAAACCAAATCCCTTGTTCAAAGTTACATCGTTTCCACGCCATCCGTCACAGTGATCAAACTAAATTTTAAAAGCTGTGAGTATTTAGATAACTTCGAGTTAAAATATAAATGCAATTTCATGAAAACTTCGTTCCAAATTGCACCAGAACTGCTGTAGGAAACGAAGAATATTCTTAAATTCATCTGCGGTAATAGATCCATTTTCCATTATGTTAGGTTTTTTATCATTTCAAAAAGCATTAGGTAGAATGGATAGCTTAAACTAAGTCCTAGTATGAAGAATATAAACATATGCAGTAAAACTATACATGGCTACTAATTTCAGTTTTTAATTTTAATATTTATAGGTGTAGTTAAATAACCATCGCTAAAACTTATGCTATTCCTATTCAATTTGACATCGATTAGAGTGACATTTAGTCGATCTGTGACGGGAAATAGAACAGTTTAGGCCACAGTTGCATTTTGCCTTTGAATAAATGATTGGAATTTGACAAAACAGTTTGTCAAATATGCAAAGATCCCCGATGGGAGTTGTTCAACTAAGCTCCATATCTGCACTGTCACTTCATATTTTGCATTTCAAATGCGAAATGACTAACTCACACAATTTACTGTACATACATTTGCAACGTTTCAATATTATGAATACAGTTGCACGTATCGTTGAGTTTAATAACGTTGTATACTTGTATTTGGGAAATTCTTGCGTGAATGTGAAAGCTACAAATATTTTTAGTGAATAGGAACGTATGATAGAATTAATTATTGTCATCCTGGTTATGTTCAAATAAGTATAATAGAACCTGTTTGTTTAATCACTTGATTTTTTTTCTTAAAGAATGTTGTTTAAATACTTTTTAGGCCGCTACTTGTAACTCCTAGCTTTAAGTTACCTTTGTTGTTAATTTCGTGAACAATAAAGAGATTATATTATTTTTTTGGATTTTCAACGTGTAAATAAATAAATATTCCGCATCTAACACACAACGCCATCTAGTCCCAAGCTAAGCAAAGATTGTGTTATGTGTGCTAGACAACTGAAATAAATACTTATATGCTTTTTTTTTGTAAATACATACATATTATACATAGAAAACACCCAAACTCCGAAACAATGTTTGCAGATCATACAAACATTTGGTCCGCCCGGGAATCGAACCTGAGACCTCAAGCTTAGCATTCGCATACGCTACCTCTACGCCACCGTGTACTTTATTAAATATAATTAAAAACATAAATGACATAAAAAAAAAGTTTATGGCACCCATTCGTCTAAGAACATCCGTGCGAAACCGATGTGCTTCCGCAGTGGCTTGTATTTGTTACAAAAACACATTTATTGATTAATGTATAGTTTATAATAGAATGAAAAGAAAACAATATAGTTAAAAACTTGCAAAGTCTCGCGCTGGAGGTGTAAACCTTCGGAGCCATACGCCATGAAATTATTAATTCCGTATGCCGTAATAACGGTGCGACACATCGGCGACCGCGACAATTGAATGACCGGGCGACCGGACGAGGCGCGTTCGTCCGACCAATCCATTATGCAGATTGCTAGGCCGATTGCGGCATTGTCGCTGGCTCGCTTCACCAGAATTACGTACCACGTACCATGCAAGCCTAGAACCCACGACCCGGTGCTCTCGCGGTACATTTTATGGATATTACGCCGGGGATTAACGACTGATTGATGCCTGCTACAGGAAATTTACTTTCAGTGCTGCAGCTGGGATCAATATGTACTTACTGACCTGACAAGTGTTTCTTAAAAGAAGTGCGGCGACGATAGTTGCTAATTTAAGTATTTAATCTTTATTGGTACGTGGTATACTCGGATTGATTTCAATTTAAACCTTTGAGTTGAATCGAAATCAATCTAAGCTCCGGTAATTCAAATTATTTCAGTGCATTTAGTATTAGTACCTTTTATCACTGAATTGATTACTTGAGTTTTGTTTTATATTTTGATGTTTGTATTTTTGACGTGTTCCTTTGTGCCTTTTGGGGCCTATGGAAATAAATGATTTGAGTTTGAAAACGAATAGTATATATAAAAATAGGTACACAATGTGTACTTTTGTATCCAATAATCCAATAACGGCGGCGTAAGCGGCAAATCCACGCACACATACACATCAAGTTTTGTTTACAATAAGCGATGAATATATAGAAAAGTCTGATATTATTTTATTATAAGACTTATCTCTACTTGACTGCCACGGTGGCGTAGTGGTAGCGTATGCGACTGCTAAGCTTGAGGTCTCGGGTTCGATTCCCGAGTCGGACCAAATGTTTGTATGATCTGCAAATATATGTTTCGGAGTTTCGGTGTTTTCTATGTATAATATGTATGTATTTACAAAAAAAAGTATTTAAGTATTTATATCAGTTGTCTAGTACCCATAATACAATATTTGCGTAGCTTGGGACTAGATGGCGTTGTGTGTTAGATGTCCGCAATATTTATTTATTATTATTACTTAGGAATAGATCGAATTTTAGTCAGAAACAAATGAAATAAACAAGTTAAGTCATTTTAAGAGGATAATAGTTATCACTAACACACAAGAGAAATATCTTGGAAAAGAGGAGCATTTAAGCCATACTGAAGACTATTACCTCATCATTAAGAAAGGAAACAATAATAAATATAAGAAAAATAAGCAAAAAATTTAAAACACTCTATCGTTCTGTAGAAAAAAAAACAAAGATTAATAACACTTATAAACGTTTGAAACTTTAGCCTTGTACTTAAAATGCGCGAGTTTATGATTGCAACTTTTACTACAAGCTTCGTAATTTTTTTGGCAAATTTTATTCATATGAATAAAAAACCTACTTTATACTTAAACTGATTTATTAATTTACTGGTGGTAACTCTGTTGTTGTCATCACTAAACTTAAAATAGAGTAGTTGACTGTATGGTAGATAAATACCAATGTCTCCCTCATCAAAACGAATATTACAAAACATCTCGGAAAGTATTATTATTACAGCTTTTCATTTCTATAACAAATTTGAATCAAATAAACATTGAAATATATTGCTCAATTGAGTAGAGTAAAACAGTGACGTCACAACGTGGTTTTTAGTACATTTTTCATACAAAGTTATCGTTTTGACAAATGATAAAAAGTAACCAATTTGACTAAGGTGTCAACTACCCTATTAAACACTTAAAAATTTGTTGTTAAATTATATACTTTAATTCCATATGCTTACGGATTATTTTCGATATCTCACATCTCAGCTGTTAAAAAAGTTGAATAATCTGATTATAATTTTAAAATGATTTTAATGTTTTATGAATGTAATGGCGGTAACTTTGTTGGTACTTTACATATTCCGAGTAAGTTATCTTTTGAAATGCCTAGAAATTCATGAGCGAAAAAAATACTTTTTGAAAAAAAATATATTTATCCTTTCCATTTCTTCTGTTTGTGTGTAAGTGAAAAAAATCAGTAAAATCATAATCAGTGGGACTTAGAAAAAAAATGCGGGGTAGTCTTTAAGGACTGTCGAAAGTTAAAAAAAAGTAAGTTAAAATTAAGTAACTTGTGAATTGTACCGTCGAGCTATTAAATTTATACCCCATGGGAAGCGTGCGGTGACGTTGACGCGAGGTTAACGCTTTCGTTCACCCAATAAGTACACATATACAAATATACACAGTATATATATATATAGCTCCTAGAATGCTTTTGGTGACGATGATGCAAGTTTCATGATTTTTGTACACCCAAAGAAGTTTTCACTTCAAAAAATGCATGAGAAAACCGTTTCACCGACAATAAATGTTCTTAAAATGAAACACAGTGTAACGAACTTAATTAAAAGTTAAAAATCGTTAAAAATCGGTTACAAGGATACCGAATAACACATGTACAAAAAAAACAACATTAAGAAATTGAAATCATTAAGAAGAAATAGTAATAATGGCGATGCTTTTTTAATTAGGTTGTAAAGTTTCATAAAACTAAGAAGATTGTGGGCTTGATAATAGGTACTGTTGTGCAGCGTGAAATTTTCATTAAATACATTTATACCTACATAACATTACTTTCTTTAAATCGGTGTCAGCATTGACTGTTATAATAAGTATATTCAGTTAAAAAAAATGATGTTACACAATTTTTTTCCTATTTATTTCGTAGCTTACTAGATTTTAATCATGACTCAGGCAGTGAACCTATCACTATTTGGGTACCAATAAATATTTTTATTACTTTTCTACAAATGTTGCCAAACTTTGAGTGATCAGGTTGATCACTCGGGCGGGCAGCTAAGCAACGAGTGCCGCAGTGTGGAAGGTCTATCGTCGAATGCTTCTCCCAATCTCCACGGATTTAGTTAACCCAATGCTTTGGCTCCACTTCATTCCCGACCGACGTTGGAAGTCATGAATACATAATTATTTCTCGGCTATTAATATTTTTACCCGCCCCCGTGGCGTTGATTGCCTTTTGAATTTATTACTAACCCCGCGATAGGCCATTTTCGTATTTATTAAGACCACCTGCCATGCCCGCGGTGCGCACCTCTCTGAGTGAATTATGAGCCAACGGATTTTGCTAATAGAATATTTTATTTCGCAAGTCGCTCTGTGGCTAAGCGGATTTATTTTTGTGAAAGTATGGAACGAGATTTCAAATGAATATCGTTGTTAGTGTTCTCGACAAATGGATATTTAAAATAGATCTTATGCATTTTAGAAAACATTATCTGTGTGTTTAAGTTAAGTTGCAATTAAATGTATATATATACAAGTGAGTTACAAAATATCGGGGACGGTCTACTTTTCCCCAAATATGTCAATTATATCTACCTATTCGGGGCATTTTACCTCCATTGTCAGACTCTTTTCTCAAGTTGTCAAAATTTCGTGGCATAGGAAACCCACCTCTTTTTTTGTTTTTTTTTTTTCTTCCGTGCGGAAATCCCCTCGGATACCACCTACTGGTGGCATGTCGGACTCGAACCGACTAAAACCGCACGCCGTCTTGGGTACTACGAGCCGGGGAGCCAGGTACACCCTAGTAAGGAAAACCCTGGCACCCCGACGTACCTCGGCCTACCTACCAGTTTGCAGGTGGCCCCCGACTGTGTGGGAACCCCGATGTTCCCTTTACTGTCCCCTAGGGCGCGCACGATCCGCAGCGTCCGTGCTGTCACCTGAGCCTGCTTCTGCTGGAGTGACAGATGGCCTCATCTGTCACTCCAGCAGAAGCAGGCTTGCGCTTATGGAGGACGGAGATCAATTTGCGATAGGAAACCTACCTGGAGATATGACCGGTCTACTTCCACTTCAATCTTTTAATTTTCAACAAAAAGTGTTTTCTATACCTACGTTTACAAACTATTAAGAATCAAAACTATTATAGTGTAATGATAGTACGAGTAAGTATGCTACTAGACTAAAAAAGTTGGTTATTTTGTTATTTAGTTCTAGCTGCATTTAAAATACTTTTATTTAGCAATTTGTTGCCTAGAATATTTAGACCAAACGATATTTAGTCTATTCAATATCAACAAATTATTTAAATACGCGAAATTCAAACTAACATTTCTAACCAATAAACGGCATTTGTCGTTATGGCTCTATTAATTGGTGAAAATACAGTTTCATTCATTTAGCACACGTACACAAACCACGCAGTATTTGGTTCTAAGCTCACAATATCAATTTTCACTTGAATACATACTAATATTGGACATTGGAACTGATTGCAAAGTGTTCGTAGTTAGCTGATAAACAGCCCACACGCAAATGTTTGTGGATTGCTCTCATTAACGGAATGAGGTCGCTTTATAACTGCTAACCATTTCACTGGATAGAACAGAGGCTTGAAATGGACAAAGCAACCGTTTTATAAGTGGAAAATAGTAGCGCGTCTCTCATAATTATACATTATGTACATAAGTAAAAGTTAATGTTTCTGTTCCTACTGACTGTAGAGGAACGGGTGTCATGTCCCTCCAACATAAAGGGAGGATCCTCTGACCAGGAGAGGTGATCATGCCTGAGGGGCAGTGGACGTGGCAGTTCAGGCGGGCCACTGCCCGTCAGGCATGATCACCTCGCCTGGTCAGAGGAACCTCCCTTTGTGTTGGAGGGACATGACACCCGTTCCTCTGCAGTGGTGACCCCGACGTGATTGGAAGCAGCCTTCAAGGAAGCAGATCAGCAGCACATCTCGTTCCGCCACACTACCATTAATAAAATATGTTTTGGGGAATGATTCTGTATCAACTATTAATAAAGTATGTTGTAGGCAACGATATTACATTGGATGTGGGTATTAGTTCAATTTCTTGCTTGACATGTGTGTTGATTAAAATTTGTAAACAATTCGAAAGCTTTATTAAGTATTTCGAGGTGACTTCAATTAGAATAAAATCAACGTTTGTCTAATAATAAGAAATACTTAAAAGCTATAATGTAATGTAAGCATCAAAATTATATCATTTTTATTTTCTTTCAATGATTTTTTTTCTACTGTTATTTTTTTTTTTATTGTTTGTACTTTTATTCGCTTAGTTGATATTATGTCCTATGTCTTTCTCCAAGGTCCAATCTATCTTTATGCCAAAATTCATCCAAATCGATTCAGCCGTTTATAATAGCAGTGAAAACGTAACAGATAGACTGACAGAGTTACTTTAAAATATAGGCTATTTAAAGTTAAAAAGTTTTTGTGTAGATGTAATATCTACACAAAAACTAAACAAAAGAGTATATTAAATGTGAAATAAGCGTCCGATCGAACACAGTGTAATATGTCAATGGATTTCAATTGTACCTTATTAAGCAGAAACTACATTACACAATTACGGCGTAGAATGAATGATAAATAATTGATTATGAAATGAAGGAAAGAAGACACTAAAGAGTTTACGAGATCAAAGATTCTAAAGTCATGAATTCAAACTCTTGAACGCGTACAATAGATTATTATAATGTCTGAACATCGCTTAATTCCGTTGATATAAAGGTACTCTCAGTGTTTCATGTTTAATTAGGCGAGAACAAATACGTACGGTGAGCTAATGCCCCCCGGTACAACTCCTTTGTCCTTTGTGATGGATTTCATAACTTTCTTGCACCGACGACTTTGTGCCCCGCAGATGGGTGTGCGAATGGTTTAATTTTAATAATTTAGTTGAAGTCTTTCGTTAGCGTTCTGGCAGAAATGAATGGAGTTTATTAATTATAGTTTTGTTACTAACAAGGGCAAGTTTTTTTAATACTCTTTGATTTTATCTAGTGGAATAACTGATTCGTGGTAATATCACTAAGGACATTGAAATATTTTCTAACATACTGCTTTTTTATACGTAACGAAGTTGTGTTGGTATATGAATGTTTGTAATACCAAAAAACCAGTGATACTGCTTGCACTTATCGATAACCATACAGAAGAGACTTGATTTATTCGATAAGAAATCTTCTACGAACTTCTGGCCAAATGATGATTGTATGTCTAAGCAATAGAAGAAAGAAACGTATTCTTTGCTGTCTCAATTCCAGGAATGCAAATATCTTAGCCATTTGATTTAATAACCAAAGAGAATGAGTAATAGAAGAATAACACAAAGTTTTGAAAATAAAATTGACTTTAATAGTAAATAAGGATTAGATCCAAGAGTTTTACTTTAAAGCATAATTTAAAGAAGAAGACAATTCTGTTAGTTAATTAGGTTACAAGTAAACTAATAAAAAACTAAACTAAAAGATAACTGTGTTAAGGTATATTGAATACACAAACGACAAAGAAATAAATGTAAATAGCTACCTACTCGTAGTTTTAAGAGCTAAGAACCTGCTGTTCGCGCTGTTCAAAACGTTGTGTTTATCTACTGTATTTGCAGTTTGGATTTCATTTAGAGCTGTGCTTATTTAGGTCTCGGTTCATTTAACTGAAATATGTTTTGTGAACTGGGTTAGGTAATCTTGTGAAATTATGTAGTATACGAGTGAAATCTACACTAATATTATAAAGTTGAAAACTTTGTTTGTATGTTTGTTTGTTTGTTTGTTTGTTTGTTTGTAATGAATAGGCTCAAAAACTACTGGACCGATTTTAAAAATTCTTTCACCATTCGAAAGCTACATTACCCACGAGTAACATAGGCTATATTTTATTTTGGAATAGGGTTCCGTAAGATATTTGGGTTTTTCGGACCTAAAGTGTAAAAAATCAACCAGATAAGTTACTTATTTTGCGTACGCTGCCTAAACGGTAAAAGATAGAACCATAAAATGTTCTAATTAATCGTAGATCTTATAAATATCTACAAAAAAGTCCGCGACACACTATACCTATCTATGTCGAGTGAGGCACAACAACCATTTTTTTATTTAAAAATCTTGCATTTTGTTTGGACTACATTTAAACGCGTTTATTTTACTCATGCTATCAGTCCTTATCAAAATAAATTATTTCATCACTAACTACAGTTTATGTAGATAATATTTGGTCTTTCAATGATAAAAATTGGATGTTTGGTTTTGAAGTCATGGCAAAATTAAAATATTACTAATAGGAGCGGAGCACAAATGAAGAATGTTTAAAAAACGGGGGAAAAATTTCACGTTACGGGCAACATAAGACGCAAACGAGGTTGCGTGGGTCAGCTATACAAAATAAAGTAGTGCATCAAATTTACGCTAAGGCGGTACGAAGTTTGCCGGGTCAGCTAGTTAATAATAAAGTAAGAAAAAGTCAAGGTATCATGGAAAGCCATTGTTCCTTTTGAAATGTCAACAATAATAATTGGCGTGAGGGTTCTTAATGATTTTCTTTGTAAATATTATGATAAATAATAAGTTAATCGTTGGTCTAGCGATTGGCGTATGAGGTCTCGAGAACGAATACCGGGATGAGCCAAAAAGTGTTATGGAATTTTTAGAAATGCTTTATATCAGCTAGGAATTCGGAAGTTGGGGTATTAGCCCGCGTGCCTCGGAGAGCACGTTAAGCCGTCGGTTCTGCGCGTGATCTCTCCACGGTCATGTCGGATAACCGTCCCATCGGATTATAAGAGTGAGGAAACAGAGAGTGCACTTGTGTTTGCGCACACTCTTGTGCACTATAATATCTCCTGCGAAATCGTATAGGAGAACACAGATTATAAATTCGAAAGGAACTCTGTCTATCTTTTACCCTTTACGGCTAAACTTTTACGATACAGCTCCTTATATTCCTGAGAGAGGATTTGGGCTACTATTTACCCCGAAAGCCAACATATACACAGGTGAAGCCTCAGGCAAAATTTAGTAAAATAATAAGGAATTGAAACTAAACGCGATGGTTACTTTTAAACTTAGCGCTAAATGTAATCTCCAGAAAATCTTCAGATAAATTTAGTGACAGGTATGAGTGAGAGTTGACTGCTTTATTGGTTTAGTGGTTAGCGTAAGCGAATGCAGACCAAGAGGTCTCGAGTTTAAAAAAAATAATTGAAATAAACCAAGTAGGCCAAAATCTCTCTAAGAAAAGCTGGATATATTCCCAGCAGAAGACTATTAGAGGCTGTTGATGCTGATGAGTAAATTGCTTTACAACAATAGGTACCTCTACAGTTCTTTTTAAGGGAAGAATATTGACATAATACGATTACAGAATCCTAAGGAAAATATAGAGCTTTAATTGTTTTTATTGGCAATGCGATATTGCTTTTATAAAATTGTCTCTTAAGTTAAATAATTATGTCTTCAAATGGCTGGCTGTGATAATAAAGTAAGGATATATCTCATAAAATAAGCCAAAAACTAAGAATAAAATTAGTAATTGCAAGGAGCATAACAATAATAATAATAATAATAAATAATAAATAAATATTCCGGACATCTAACACACAACGCCATCTAGTCCCAAGCTAAGCAGAGCTTGTGTTATGGGTACTAGACAACTGATATAAATACTTATATACTTTTTTTTTTTGTAAATACATACATATTATACATAGAAAACACCCAAACTTCGAAACAAATATTTGCAGATCATACAAACACTTGGTCCGACCCGGGAATCGAACCCGAGACCTCAAGCACAGCAGTCGCTTACGCTACCACTCGCGCCACCGAGGCAGTCAATGATCAATAAACAATGATCCTATATTTAATGAAAATCTTCATAATGTAGTATGTATATCTTCAATTTAAAGAGAATAAGTATGCAGGGATATCTAAGCAACCAAAATAGGAATTAAAACACAAGAAATCCATGAACTAAATAATATTCATGAACATGGCGAACAGACATAAATTGTGCTACATTTCTAAACATTATACTGTAATTTCAATTTAAGTTAACTACATTCTATTTGGATAGGTCAATTTCTGTTTAATTGTTATAGTATTTCATAATGTTGTTATATGCGGCCGAAACTAGTTTAGTTAGCATGGCCCGGGTCTGACTCTGTTATCCCTCGGGCGATACACCTCAAACATTGCTTTGTGAATTTAACTTACGTTTCAAAAGTAAACTCAGTTAATTGAAATATATATTTGAAATAGCATGTTTGGCCGTGAAGTTTCCAACTGCGTTGTTTTAATGCGTGCCACTGATGTTGTACCACATGTTATTATAATTCAAATTGTTGTTTTACTAACTTTGGCTACTGTTTTTAAAGGTTCTACCTTTAAATGTGGTAGTTAATAAATGAAATTGAATACAATTGTACTATTATTATTAGAAATGATTTTATCTGCCAATACGTTTCCGAATGACTGCAAAATGGTTTGTTTAATTATCTCTAGATTAAAAGGATTTCGTTGCTAACGATCTTCTTATTGAACAACAGTGTTTAAGGCAAGGGTGTCAATTTTGGGTGTCTTACACTCTAAATCATGTATATCAAGACCGACAGCAGCGACTCACGGGTGCAAGGACCTAATTCTAGGTGTCTATCGGTTACTTTGACTCATTGTTGTAAATAAAATTATGAGCTCTTATAGATAATCTTCCTTGTAAGGTCGTGCAAAAATCGGGCGGCGGAGGCGCGCCTGTCAGTGCCTAATGCCACCCTGAGTGAGGGCGCGGATGGACGGGATTGGTTTTCCCCTTCATCCGCTCTAGTGGCCAGCCACGAAGGGGTGACGTACGCGTGTGCCGTGCGTCGCCTACATTGAGATTTTACCAGCAGACGGTGCCCGCTTCAGTGCGGGCAGGCACTGGAAGGGGTCCGGTCGTGTTAATAACAGCAGTTCCTGGACCCCTCCCTTTTCAGGCGCAGAGTGGCACACCGTGTGGTTTTAGTCGGTTCGATGCCGCAAGCCCCGGCGGGGTGACGGCCCGAAGGGGTTTCCACAGGTAAAAATAATAAAAAAGGTCGTGCAAAGATCCCCATTGCGCGACTTATTTTTCAAAAGATCCCAAGGGCTAAAAGCATTCTAAGTGTGTGCGAGAGTGATTTAAATTAGTTAATTCATATAGATAAATCAATAATCATTTCAATTCAAACATTTTAAAACTATTAACTATTTATTATTACTTTTAGAAATCGAACAAAATCCTTTTCATTAATGCTTAATCAAATCTTCTATTATATGACCAAAATATTGATTTTATATATATTTATTCTTAATCAAAATTCTCTTATTAACGCAACGCGTTCAATGTTAGCATTTCATCACAGTTAACTCTTTGTGGGTAACAAACAATTGCTATATTTCTCACAATGGCCGGAACTGGCCGGGCTGGTTATTTGCGTTCAGTAAACATGCCCCTAGCTCCCGGAGCATACTGGACGGTGCCGTCGACGTTCACTTCAACGATTTGACACTGAAAATCACAACGGGTCCGCAATACACTTAGTATGTTACTGATGTTATATGGCAATTATTCTGAAATATAAAACAGTGATGGTAAATTTTGGTCATTAAAGAAATGCACAATTTAGTGATTATGTGCAAGATAGCTGTCGGCTACTCGCGTACGCAAGGTGCTATAATACATGATTATTAAACTAAAGCTGAGTATTTTAAATCGCATTTATACTGTAGATATCAATGGAATGGTAAGAAAATTATATATTCTTGGGATAATAAAAGCTTTATTTCTAAGCTTCCTGCGCATTTCTTTGTGTAAATACCTAGTACAACATATAAGAGTTAAAGAATTTGTTCTGAAATAGTTTTTAATTTTCTGATTAGTGCGTTCATACATTGTCTATTTATATACTGCGTCGTTGGTCTAGCGGTTGATGTATGCGACTGCCGATCAAGAGGTCTCGGGTTCGAATCCCGGGTCGGGTCAAAAGTGTTATTGAGTTTTTATATATAACAGCTCGGAGTTTGGAAATTGGGGTCTGAACCCCCGTAAATCGTAGAGCACGTAAAGCTGCCGGTCCTGAGCCTGATCTCTTCCCGATCGTGTCAGTTAATCGTCCCATCGGATTATGGCAGAGGATGTAAAAGAGGTGTGTTTGCGCACAAAATTGTGCACTATAATATCTCCTGCGTAGTTGGCTGGTTTCCGTTGAGACTGGCCGCCGCAGCCGTATTCGGCTAGGAGAACATTATTTATTGCGCTAGAGATTCGGTACCCGTTGCTAATGAAATAAACTGTAAGTTTATGTTCCAAATTTTACGTGCATAATTTCGGAAATTAGCCCATACTAAATATCACGATAGATAATACATTAACATTCGATCTTTGCTCATAGTTTCGGTACTTAGTAAATCTCTGAGCCTGTGTCACAGCCATTGCTAATCAAGGCCGGCAAATAGCAATTATGAAATCACAAATTGGATATTGAAATAAGAAGTCGGTTAGATGACTTGCAACCTTAACGACGTAGGAAAGGTAAATCTGTCTACCTACTTGCAACCAAAATCAGATATTTGCGTTTGAGTAGGATCCAGGATTCATAAAATCGGCGGTGCATTCCTGTTTTGTTGATATTACTCCAATCTGTACAGTCTTTTACAAAGCTTCAGCCGGTGAAGTCAGTTAAATAAAACAATACAATGTTCTGTCTACAAAGCCGATGAAATGTTTCAACGATACTTCGTAATTCATAATACACACAAAGCGCCATGAAATTGCAAACTTTTGCGAATTGTTTGAATGGAAATATTGAATTTCATAAACTAAATACAATGTACGTTGTTCTGTAAAGTTAGAGTTGGTAATAATAACGTTTTATTTCACTTGTTGAATTTGTTTTTTTTAACTTTGCTTTTCCAGCCTTTATTTATTATGTAGTTTCTCTCGTTCGTTAGTATCGAAGAGCATCTCTTTCAACGAAATATCATGGGCTTGCTGTGAAATTATAAAGAAGGTCTCCTTAACAAATCACTTAAAAAAGTAAGAATTTAACTTCTAAATACAATACTTTTAAAATAAAATTACATTTACCAAAATTCACAGGTAATTCCCTTATTAATTGATAGACAAATGTAAACTTATCTGCCATATATCTACAGATTTCAGTTTCACAAATCTTAGAAAAAGACATAACACAATATACATCAGCAAATTTTAACTTAAATAGTGTTATGCAGCAAAAAACTATTTGAAACTTTGAGTTACCAGTGAAACCTACCATTAACATTATATGACTCCCTAAAAATATACAACTATTTTAAAATTACTCGCTTTTTTTAGGAAACAGTGATTGTTAAAACCAAAAAATTAATTAATTAAAATTAATCCTTTTGTAAAAAAAATCATGTTCCTTCAGGCAATAATATTCGGTACAATTAATGCTCATTATTCGATTAGTTGCATGTATTCGTAGAATAGGCTGTTAACTGATGCATTAGCTTAATTTAGATGATTATTCATGACAAGTCGAGTGTGTGAGGGGTGGATTCGAAGACATAATGTGTTCGCTCTATTTGATAATTGGAAAGTGGTACCAATAGGATTATATTTATACTAGCTGAACCCCGCGGTGCTACCCGCGGTACGATGATAACTGCGGGCAACGCCGCGAGGCGAAGCTATATCTTTATAAATAGTAGCCTATGTGTTATTCTGATGTATAAGCTATATTGTGGTAAAGTTTCATTCAAATCCATTCAGTAGTTTTTACGTGAAAGAGTAACAAACATCCATACATACATACATCCATACTTACAAACTTTCGCCTTTATAATAGTAGTAGGATTATATAAAAAAGAAATTAGGCTTCTATCTTCAATGATCTCTTTTTTGTTATGAATTTAGATCTAATCTAAATACTTACATTCATACAAAGGACCAGCCTTAAAAAATTGACGTGGTGTTAATTTTTAGTATTTTTTACCATTACATTTTTTATTAAATGATCTTTTTTGATACTTTGATAGCAATTTCGATTTGTTATTGTTTTTTTTATTAGTGCTTGGTGTAGTTACATACCTACATATTTTGATTTACCTGTTCATGCCTGTTGCTAGATAGCCATTTAGAAATAAGTAAACTGTAGAACAGTTTACTTATTTCTAAATGGCTTGGGCATATACTCTATAGAGAAAATTAATATTTGGTAATTAATTTTGTTGATGGTCAACAGAGTGAAGGAGATAAAAAAATGAGATAAAATTACTAAACTTTTAAAATAGCCATTATAGTTTTTATTTATTAGGCTCTTGTACTATTACGAAGTTTGAAAATGAGTTATCTATTCCCTTTCCATTATGGAACAAACATTTTAAAGGTAATTTTATTCGGGTAATTTTAAGGATTTTTAATAATATATTTTGACACAAAATCAAAAACAAGTCTCTACAAAGGAAATTCGTGGTGTCACTGTTATGTTATACAGCGCAGAAATTGGAAGAGCCCGGAGCATATAGCAATACATAATTCATTATTCACGTACAGGTACAATACCTTTGTGTATAATGCACATAATTAGCCTCTAATTATGCTAATTAGAGTGATGAGGCTTTTGAGTCGAGATGTCATCGATATCAATAATCGATTTTCAAGTGATCTCTTAACAGTGATTGCTATTTAGTTATAATTATTTGAAGTAGACATATACGAGTATATTGCATCGCCTGTACCTGGTGGTAGGTCTTCGCGAAGAGAGAGAACTGGCTTACTGGCACTTCCTTTCTGTTGTTACTTTAACTGGCCTCACTCTTTTACTAAGTACTCCACTGGAGTATGGGGTTACAGTACGCTCGTAGCATCCTACATCGTCGACCATATTTCGAAATCAAATGACTCTTTGATTCGAGTCAACCTGATTTCTCATAATCGATTAATTCATCAGCAATACTTGCCCGAACATATTTTTAATACTTTTTGTCCTTATCTGAGTAAAATACTGGTACATTTACAGATTACCCATCAAGATTGAGTGTAAGTATGTATTACTTTTAATCCTCTTCTTTAAGCCGATGATTTCTATAATCCCCATTCTCTAACCTTCATTCCTTATGCGTATTTTATTGTTCAAAACGGCTTCCCAGATTCCATTTACCTGTCTCATGCTTACAATTTAATCCTATATAAAATTGATAGATTCAAATGCGTTGTTAGTATACATATTAGACGTGTACTTACAGACACAAGTTGAAAGGTTCGTCTAAAGCTTAACTAAGCCTCGCAGCCTACTCAATGATTCAGAAGCGTTAATTGCTTCTTCCAAAACTCGGATCATCCTGAATAAACCTTTTGCCAAAGCTAATGGTCGCTATATTTTATACATACAACCTTGTTTTATGTGCGAATAAAAAGATAAATAAAAAATTGGAATGTGTTCCCGTCAATTTTGCTTTTGTTTGTAAGGCTGTCGGTCTGATGTCGAGTTTGCGAATTTGGTGATATATGTGTATCCAACGGTTTTATGAATAAATAAGATAATAAAAGGTGCGTACACCTTTATTCTCTAGAAAAATTATATTAGAAATTGTAGATGGCGAACAACAATGTAGTATCCTATTTTATAATGAGAATAAAATTACATACTTTTTCTTTATTTTTGCTTTATTCATAAATGTATTTTTTCTTCTAACATTTTTTTAGCTTTAATCTAGTTTCTAATTAGTAATTGTACCGTATAAACATTAAAAAGTTGATTTAATAGATTTATAAGTCAGAGCCCAACACTTCATTACATTTTAGAAAAATAATCACAAGCAATTAAAAAAAATATGTGGTATAGTTTAGCTTAAAGAAATCTGTGATACCCACTTATCTAATTACTTTACGACGCTATATTATTAAAGCCTTACAAAACGATACTTATGTAATATCATTAAGGTAAGGTAAAAATAGAAAAATAATAAGCAGAAAGTAAAGGAAAACAAATCGTTAACTTCAAACCCACAAAAAAAAAACTTAAAAAACCCGCTTATCTTGGCAAAATAAATGCGAATAATATAACGCCTATAAAACCTAGGTGGCGACACGGCCAATAAAATACAACATAAACCATTTAGGCTGAGGTTTGGCCAACGCGTTTGAAATTTTGAACCTTCTCGTAAAATACGCAATTGGAATGTTTTAATATCTTACAGCGTAAAACTGTGGACCACTTTGCGCTGCTGCAGGGCTGACTTTAATAACTAATAAAACTATAAAATGTTGTTGCTGTCTTTAATATTTATTAACTTTTACAGAGACTATTATGAAACATGTTTGGATCGATCAAGCTAATATGGGCAGGTCAGACATAGTCATCGCTCTCAGACTTAGATCTGGACATATCCCACTAAACAGCTTTGCATATTTAATTGGTAAGGTTGGTTCTCCCAACTGCTCAATTTGTAACAAAGTTGAAGATGTATATCATATTTTGATGGAATGCATCCGAAACGAAGCTGAAAGAAAACAATTATTTCGTAAACCTAATTTTAATGTGGGTGAATGTAATAGCATTCTCGCTCTTCCCTGCACGGAGAAAGCGAGAAAACTGTATGATATAGCTAAAATGTGTATGTTAAATAGTTCATAAGTTGTATTTTTATGAGGGCGACATAATCACTTCGTGACTAAGCCCTCATTAAACAAATAAAGAAAAAAAAAAAAAAACTTTTACAGAGAGCTATTTCTGAAAATCAGTTGTGTCAATTGATGGCCGTTTGGGGTGACTCTGCATGCAGTTATTCAGATTCATCGGCTTTGCTTGGAGAGAATAGTGACTAAATATTGGTGGAACCCATTTCAGATAAGCTACCTATCGTAATGGAATATCTTGTCGTCTCTATTTTCATGTGTTGTAATTAATACTACTAATGCGTTCATTTTATATTCATAAATATCCCTTCAAATTGAAATAATGCTTTCTGATTATATGAAATAAATTAGTATTTATGCTTTAAAGATGTTTTTTAATAAATTTTATTTAAAGACTTCTCTCGTTCCATACCTAAAACGGTCACAAATAACACACTTACTCAGAACATCAATTTATGGATTACACAAAGTGTTTATATGTGGGGTTTTAACCCACAACACTCAACGCAATAGAAAGCGACTAGGCGACGGCTTTAACCACTGGGCTAACTGTGCAGCTTAATGTTGTAAATTATTTTTTATTCTTAAAAGTAATATATATACATTATTTATAATGTATTTTAGTCTACCATGGCACTTTAATACTAATTTTATCGCTTGTACATACTTGTAAACTTGTTGTTTGTTGTTTTTAAATTTAACGCTTCACTTAAGGGGCCGGCGTAGGCTGAATTCTCCATACAAATTGAATACTAAACATATCCTTCGGTAAATTGTATTGAATCTAGATTTGCCTTTGGTTTAGTATCGAGTTGTGTTCATTACAACGGTTCTGTTAACCCCTAAGACGGTGAAAATGGGAACTCAAAGTATGTATGAAACCTTTTATTTTCTCAATGGATTCACTTGTAACTTATGGTATAGGTTTCTCAATTGATATCAATAAAGATTTAGAAAAAAAAATCCGCCTTATGGAGTAAAATTAGGGGTTTGGAGATTGCACGAAACTTTTTATTTCTTCAACGGATTCAAAAAACAAATGACGATAACCTATTTTATGGTGGTTAACACATACAAATAGCAATTCTCAACATTAATGACTTTACCTAAAACGTGGTTTTTATGTTTTTTTTTTGAGATTATGCATGTTCATAAAGTCGACAATAGCTTACACATATTGATTAAAATAGTTACACATTTAAACAATAAAATATAGGTGCAAACAATTTTCGACCTTAGAAATTTGTTTGAAATAGTTTTTTTTATATGTGATCAACATGATCATTTATAAACGCCAATAAACTTGTTTTTAGAGAAATCTTATTAAGGTCGAGAATTGTACAATTAAAAAAATGTGATCTTCATTTACCAATTTCAATGTTTTTTTGTTACCTAATAACTTTGGACTGGCTGAACCGATTTTAATGTTTCTGTTTTTATTTGAAAACTGGTGCTTCTTTCTTTATTGTTAAATTTTAGTTATGCTATTGCTGTAATTCTATAGTTGGTTTAAGGACCATAGGATACTGCTCACTCGTAGTGAGCATTATCTGATACCTAGGATATGCATGGATATCCATGAATGAAAGTTTAGCTTGACCGTCTCGTTTCTTAAATGACATTATTTTGAGGTATGTAGCGTGGATGTTTATACATTTTTCTATAATTAATGAATACTGCAACTAGAAAGATTAATTATTTGCATAAATACTGAAATATTGTTTGCTATTTACATATTTATTTATATAAGGATCTTAAACCGAGGAATACACAAAAACAAAACAAATGTAATTAGTAGAATAACAAGTTATGTGCTTCCTCACTTATAGGAGACCACATCATGCACAAGCAAGTTCACACAAATATAAAAATAGGAATACAATAAATTTTAAATGTAATTAAAGTGTAAATAGGGTACATATATCCTGTCCAATATAGGAATAATAGAATATAATAGGGGACATATGCTACGAGAAAGTAAGGAAAAATGGACTAAATTAGTAACCGAATGGTACCCAAGGAATGGAAAAAGAAATAGAGGCAGGCAAAGCAAAAGATGGGAAGATGATATCAAAAAAATAGTTGGTCCGAAGTGGACCCGCCTAGCAAGAGACAGGATTACATGGAAATCTTTAGAGGAGGCCTTTGTCGACAGACAAGCTGTTTCACATAAACCGGTTGCCGAGAATATAAACTCAAACCAAGTTAAAAAAATTTAGAAATTAAGCATGTTTGTATATGTTAATAAGCAAAAGGAACAGCAATAAAGGCTATTTCATTTATTTATTTATAGGGTACATAATGTTATTATTATCCCCCCATTGACACCTCCACGTAATTAAGTAAATCGTAAGTATAACAGCAGCGCAAAAAGAAAGAAATCTTGGGAAGAGAGGATAATCATAACAGTACATCATAAGTTTACCTAACATTGTTAATTATAATACATGTATATACATTTGTCTACAATAAATGAGCACTGAAACTAAATTCAAAATTTAATTGCCTTATATCCTCGGAGAGCACGTTAAGCCGTCGGTCCCGGTTGCCATGAATGAAACTTAGTAATCGAGTCAGTACCCTCAATATACTGACGCTAGTTTCAACCTTCGAATACAGTTCACCCGAGCTGCAAAAACAACATGGGGTTTACACCCAGATGTCATTAGGTTGATATACGTGGCGACGGTCGAACCGGTTATACTGTACGGTGCCAGCATATGGGAACCTGCCGTATATAAGGTAGGTATAGTAAAACAGCTCAACACAGTGCAGCGCGGTATAGCGCAACAAATTAGTAAGGCCTACCGCACGGTGTCACTCAACTCGGCACTGGTGTTGGCGGGAATTCTCCCCCTGGACCTTCGGGTTCGGGAGGTAGCCTCCCTATACCGGGCCAGGAGGGGGGAGCCCCAGCCGATGCTGTATGGGCGCGAGGTGGAGACAATATCTTCGGCGCTTCGGGCCCCGCATCCAGCCGAAGGAATTGAAATTAAGATCGTGGGCCTGGTAGATCAGGAGCAGCTTGATGCCAGCGGTGAATATGACATGCGCGTATTCACCGATGGCAGCAAGATAGGGGGGGAGGTTGGCGCTGCGGTCTCTATATGGAAGGGAGGTGTGGAGACCAAGGCGGTAAAGCTCAAACTTGCAGACTACTGCACAGTGTACCAGGCCGAGCTCTTGGCCATCTGCCGAGCAACTGGCGAGGCCCTCAAGGGCAAGGTGACATCGTGCGGAGTCTATAGTGACTCTATGGCGGCCCTTCAATCGGTCCAGAATCATCTTTGCCTCCATCCACTTGCTGTCGAAACAAGGAGGAACTTAACAACAATGTCCGGACAGAACAAGATGATTACCTTGTTCTGGGTAAAAGCGCACGTTGGGATGGAAGGCAACGAAAGAGCCGATACACTGGCCAAAGAGGCCGCCAAAAACACCAAAAAAAGGCCAGATTACGACTGGTGTCCGGTATCATTCGTCAAGCGTGGCATACGGAGGGCCACGCTTGACGAATGGAACCTAAGATATACCTCAGCACAAACAGCTGGCATCACAAAATTGTTTCTGCCGGACGTGCGGGCAGCGTACAGTATAACTGGGAAAATCAAAATTAACAACATTACCACGCAGGTGATGACGGGGCACGGGGGGTTCTCCGCATACCTACATCGATTCGGGTGTAAGGGGAGCCCATCATGTGTATGCGACGCAACTGTAGAAGAGACCGTCCCGCACGTATTATTTGATTGCCCAATTTTCGGATCGCTAAGATATGATCTGGAACAAAAAACAGGTTGTAGTGTTGGTCTAACGAAAATCAAAGAGTTGATGAACATTGAGAACATAGAGAGTTTCCTAAGTTATTGTAAAATGGTCGCTAATATAGTAATTAAAAAAAATAAAACAAAACCATAGTATTTAACTATGCCTACTGAATATTATGTATTAATATTACATCTAGGCATAATATAAAACATGTATTAGATAATAAGGAACTAGTGAAATAAGAGTATAGAATAAGTTAGAATAAATTATGTAATATGTAAGAAGTTGATGGACTAATCCAACACTGTAATAAAGTAAAAAATTAAAATTGTAATAGTTATAAGTATTTTAAGTTTAGAAAAAGTCGAATGTATAAATAAATATTTTGGCTGCACAATTAATCATCCCTATAGAAATAAGAACAAAGATGGAAAGGAAACATAAGAGATAGAGCAAACAGCGTAGACTAGGTTAGATGTGGGAGTCCCACCCACCAAACGACTGAAAGTGAGAATGAAAGAAAGAAAATAGTATGTGGAATGTACTTACGAGAGGAAAGATTGATGGAACTGGAATGAGAAAGAGCAGTAGTTTCATAAAGGCTCCGATTATGTTGGAGGTAGGCTGTACAAAAAAAAAAAAATACAGTTCACCCTCAGGGTTGCGGAGGTCTGATGCCGGTCGCTTCGTGGAAAAACTGATATTCAGGTAAAACAGGTGGAACTATAAGCCGACCCCTAATAATCTTGGGAATAATAAGTGCTAGGAAAAAAAAACAATATCCTAAGAATAACAGCATTGAAAAACTTGAAACAGGATTTTGTACTAGCACATGTGGATAATGTGTAACACTGGTATATTTGGCTAAAAGTCTTCATCAAATTTAAATTCAAAATCATTTATTCAATTAAGACACTAAGTGACATTTATGAACGTTAAATTGAAGCTACAGTTAAAAATCATAGATCGACACAAACAGACGCCACAGCATGTACTGGACTATCAAGGTAAATTAGGTGAAAACACCAAAATCTACTGCCTGCTTGTGTCGATCCATAACTTTCAGTTTCCAAAATGCGTAGAGCCTTATGAGAAGAATACTGGCAAAGAAATTCAATGCCACTCTTTTTAAAAGTTAGATCTTCAGGTACAATAGTATGTTGCCGTCTAAATTTCATTTTATTGTAATGCTCCAAAAGCTAAGGCATCAAAAAAAACACTCAGTGATACTGTTGAAGGTTTAAAATTATTAAACATAGAAATCATGTAAGAGAGACCTAGGTCCAGTCACTGGACTACATTCTACTAGCTGTTCGTGTTTAAGATGGTTATAAGAACCACATAGGTGTTCTATCATTGTTTATTAAGTCGATGTTAGAGAAGGTTTTGTTAGTTAATGCATATCTCTTACGTACGTTCTTTCTCTTTAGAAACGTTGACAATAGAAAGGTTCAAGAAAATACGAAGGCAAAGTATTGGTTAGAAATGTAGGTTATCTTGTTGAAAACTCATTTGTGATAGCTAACTATCATAGATTGCCATCTCATTACAGATTACATGAATGATTTATGTGAATTTAAAACTGAAATATGTATTGAACGCACACAGCTAAAAATCTGGTAATTGAAACTGGAATTGTTGATGACATAACTAACCTAATAAATACAACAAAAATCCCAACCACGGGAGGTGGAAGGCGGTTCAAAAGTCCCATACAAACCTGCCATTGTCCTTTCAACTTGCAGTTGCGAGCGTTGTACGCTGTAGGTTACGTACGTACGTTGTACTGATTGATATACGCGCGTTAAATCGCTAGCACTGCTAGTCCACAATAATACTTTATACATATATAAAAATATACTTAGGTACATAAAATAAGGAAACTGTGAAGCACACCAGTTCATAATATTAATAAATAAATGTGTGGCGACTTCCACATATAACACAACAATAACCTACTACAGCGCCATCTACCGAAGATACACTGAACTACGAAGTAACGCACTACACGGAGTAACTACCAATCCTGAATCGCGCAATAGAAGTTATCACGCCGATTATCATATGTACAACATCCTAACATCAACTGTTGGGCAGTAGCCCGCCAGGCATGATCACCTCGCCTGGTCGGAGGATCCTCCCTTTGTGTTGGAGGGATACGATACCCGTTCCCCCATAGTGGTGACCCCGACGTGATTGGAAGCAGCCTTCAAGGAAGCAGATCAGCAGCACCATCGTATTCACTCCCATAGCAAGTCTCAAGCCAAAACCCAAACAATTATAATAAGTCTACAATAAAACTTAGCTTTTTACTAACATAGAAGATTTAACCTGATGTAAAGAACACCAGCATTTAAAATTAATTAATAATTCTCAAAGTTACCTACTCCTACTGGTATTGAATTTGGCCAGTACCATTATCGGAACAGGTTTTGCCATTAGTTGTTATTAAATATGTATTAAGACTGTAACGGGCTGGTTAATACGCTTTTTCGTACATTACATTAACAAAAATGCCTTATGTTATAGAGGTAAAGAGCTTAAGACTTGAGGTCAGTCCCGTGTTTATTCAAAAAACTATTATATAATATTTTGTAAGAACTTCGCTCCCCTCAAATATTTTTTTTCTGCCCATTTAAAGGATACATGGTTTTCGGAATGAAGACACCAACAAGTTTTCTTTCCGTTCACCTATGATAGATTCGGTGCATTGTACAGTATTGCTAACACATAAATCATGAACAAGAAATCATCGAATACAAAATATGAAATTAGACGTTATTTTATTTAAACTTTATGCACAGATGTTGCAAAGGCGGACTTAATGCCGTAGGCATTTTCTGGCAGTCAAACTTAGAGCGATGCAGAACTAAATAAGGTAGATGCGGAAATTCTAAATGATATTTAATAAAATGTATTTACTAAATAATGCTCAAATATACAGAATGTAAATAACATATTGATATTACTACACTACTGCTATATACTATAAACTATGACTATCGTTATCTACTATTAAAGAGGACTACTATAAGAGAGAGACTGGTATCCACAACACAAGTTCAGTCTTACTGTTGATGCCAGATGACTATTACAGTGTACGTAACAATAGAAAATGCTGTTTGTATCAGAAAATCGGTACCTAGTTTTGCGTTAGTAAATATTATTATTATTCTCTTTATTACATTTATATATACATATTAATTAAATTTTTAAATATACATATAAAAACAAATACATTTAAAAGTATAAAATTAGATGGTAAGCTTTGTATCTTCTTGATTTTTGTTTAGGTGGTGATGCGTCGTTCTTCTCTTGTGTTAGTTTATTATTACTTCAACGTATATACTAATTGTTCATAAACTACTTCCTAAAACTTTTCGAATCAGTAATTTGTCGACTGCTAAAGACAATGTATTTAATACTAGAAATTAGCTAGTTTTGAAATTTAATTGCTCCATATATTCTAGAATCAAAATCACTTGTATTTATTCCATTATTTAGTAATGTTTACACCTGACCGGTTTCGCCTTATGGCATTATCAAAGGGTAATTTATTAATTTAATTTTAATTATTAAAATAAAATGTTAGAATATGTAATTTCATATTACTACTTACAACAAGTGTACAAGTGATTTTGTATCTAGAATGTATTGCAATAAGTTCTACGAAGTGAGGACAATCGAGAGTATAAATTATTTAGTTTCTCTTCTTCAGCCTCTTGCTGCCAACTACTGAATAAAGGCCTCCCCCAAAGAGCGTCAGCCATACCGGCTTGGGTGATAAGTGCGTAAGTCTAACATTTGTTTCATTAAAAAAAATATATTATTTAATTCATATTTTGTTTCATATAATCCTTACCTATATCCTTCCCTCTCTCGGATTATAGAAGGAGGGTACTCGCATAGTCTCACTCACTTGATGAAAAACAACACAATGAATATATATTGAAATATTTTTTCGGACAATTTATTACCACACAACGCCGTCTAGTCTCACGCTAAGCAGAGCTTGTGTTATGGATACAGAAGATAATATGGATGTTAATGAGTTGTCTTCTTCCATTCTCCCAAGGAGTGTGTGAAAGAGGATAAGTAACGAGTGATAATTTCATTGCATCTCTTTTTTTACATTACGTTATTACTATTATCGAGCCAATCAGCTTCACAGTGCTGTTCTGCAGCGTACCTGTAATTACATTAATATCGATTTTTCCTTCTACATAAATGCAAACATATTCATGAACGTATGTACCTTCATGTATTTTTTTCTACAACACGACTTCATCAACATTGATTAACCACCGTCTTACGTAGTACCAAATTAAGCGGACTCTTTTGGAAATTCCATAAAATATTACACATAGACGGAAAATTCTATTAACAAAATAGGAGCACAGAATTGCTTAAACACAAGCGGTAACTTCGTGAAAGTATCAATAACGTTGTACAAATGACAAAGCTTAATAACTTGTGTTTAAAATAAAATAGAGAGACAATTGAATAATGAACCGACTCAATTTATTGTCGACAAAGCGAGTAAGTTTCCTTGCCGTAAATAAATATCAAAATGTCTCCGCAAGCTTCTTACGTAGCGATTGAAAAGTTCCAGTGGGAAAACTATAGAGCCCTATCAATATTTCTCGAACGAGTTTCGTACTAAAAAGCTTGTTGCATTGCATCCCTGCAACAATCTTACTAAAACTGGATTTACGTTTTCACTTTAGTAATATGTACTTCTTATGAAAACTTAATATAAATATAATCTAAAATACATATTTAATATCTATGTTCTCAACCGATTATCATACGTCCTCCGTAGACACCATACATACTATTTGTTGCATACATTTTTACTCATTAATGCTGACAAATGTTTTTAAACAAAATATGCATTTTACGAAAGTATAGCCATTTGCTATGAAGCGGATTTATACATGTGCATAGTGGAGATTACTATTTAAGTAATGTAATAGAACAACTCTACTAACACACTTCTTTTCAACAACAACATTAAGAAAATAAATTATGCTAAAAAAATAATAAATATACTTCTTTCGACCTTAATCTGTAGTAGTAGCCGAAACTCATAGAATGTATCAATATGCACAAAGCAAATAGGGTTAGGCTCAAAAAACTTTTTTAAATAAAGTAATAGCAAAATATAAACCTATTTTTTAATAAATTATGTCGCTAATCATGAAACAGCTAACTATTTCTCACTCGTAGAAGTGTAGAAATATACTAATTATAATAGATTAAAACAGTTTAATGTAAGATTTACGGCATAGTACTTATATTTATTAAATATATTTGCTAGTTTTAAATATAATATAAATATAATGATAAAATAGTGGTATGTTCTTTGTTAAATTAAAAAATATTGAAAATCGTCACAACCAAAGTACTGACAACAATTTTCTTTAACTACAAGAACAAATGGAGCTATTAGTAAAGTAGAAGGGGTTTGTAGGTTGGTAGGGGGGGTGTGGGGAAGAGTACGGTGGCTTCGTTGTAGGCAATTGAGTCAACCGTTTAGCGAGAAACCACGCCGGCCGAGGCGACACAAAAACGCTATTTGTAGCGAGCCGATTGCACTAACTTCGATGTACGTTTATCTTGCTCGTGTTTTCTTACGTACCTAAAGTGTAATCATCAGTGTGACTTGGCATTACCAATAAATCAGTATTCAAAAAAGCTAAATACAGTGAAAGATTCGTATGAAAAACACCTTAAGTATAATAATTTGATTGCCTCGGTGGCGTAGTGGTATCGTATGCGACTGCTAAGCTTGAGGTCCCGGGTTCGATTCCCGGGTCGGATCAAATGTTTGTATGATCTGCAAATATTTGTTTCGAAGTTTGGGTGTTTTCTATGTATAATAAAATAAAAAAAAAAAAGTATATAAGTATTTATATCAGTTGTCTAGTACCCATAACACAAGCTCTGCTTAGCTTGGGACTAGATGGCTATGTGTGTTAGATGTCCGGAATATTTATTTTTTATTTATTTATTTAATTCGACTGCCTCTTTGCCGTAGTGGTAGTGTATGCGATTGCTGTGCTTGAGGTCTCGGGTTCGATTTCCGGGTCGGACCAAATGTTTGTATGATCTGCAAATATTTGTTTCGAAGTTAGGGTGTTTTCTATGTGGAATATGTATGTATTTACAAAAAAAAAGTATATATATGTATTCATATCAATTGTCTAGTACCCATAACACAAGCTCTGCTTAGCTTTGGACTAGATGGCGTTGTGTGTTAGATGTCTGGAATATTTATTATTTATAATTCAGTATAATTATGGAGTATAGGCATATTGGTCTCTCAAAAGTAAAAAATGTGTGTGTCGAAGATAAGAATTGTCAGTATGGATGGATTACAGAGTGAACTACTTGGAACTCTATCGTAATTAGATAATTGTGTTGAGTTTAAATGAGACATGCACTTATTGGGATGTTATAACTGGAAGAAAGAAATCATTGAACATTTTGTTTCTTCACTTGGGCAAGCCAAAGCTCACCAGAGTCTGGGTTTGAACGGTCCGCGGTATGTTGTCGCCTTAAAATGTTCAGTGTTTTTGATATTTTAAATATTTTTATTGGTTCTTTTACCTAATGGTTTTCTAACACGCTTTTAATTAGTTTCACCTGTATGTTTGTTGGCAACCGACTCTTTTGGACTTGTTTTTAACCCATTTATTTTAATTTTAATGTAAAAAGCGTGGGGCGACATTATCGAAATATTGTCAGAAAGCTACGCCTGGTACCTGTGATTGTCTAGAATTGAATGAGAACGAGCCATATATTTCGTATTTTTCTACATATATTTGATTTGTGTATCATTTGTTGGTGATCCAAAATAAATAAACAAATAAATTAATAACCAAATTCTTATCAATTCCTCACAGACAGCCTGTGGATGCACAAATTGACTGTAGATAGATGAATTCCAGGACAGTTTCAGTGTGAAAAAATGTAAAATAATTATAAAACAGTAAACTCCATTAACATCCAAAAAAACAGGTCAATTTTGCTATGCTGGTGTGCGTGCAAAACGATCCTCTTAGTTATGTACTCGTATATAGAGGCAAGAAGTTTAGTAGCCGACAGCTAGACACTGTTTTTTCGATTCCTTTAACGTTCTTAGTCAATCTAATCTAATCGTGGGAGAGCCACGCTTCGGCCTAAATGGACCGGCTCGACTGGAGTGATAATCGCTTACTATCATGTCTGCTCGTTTGCCCCCTATTCTATAAAAAATATCTAGATTTATAAATGACTCAACCGACCCGCCTAACTTCATCTGTATCTTTTAAAGGGAGTGGTGGTTTTCATATTTTTTTCACAATTTCTTACCGTTAAAGCCTTCCCTGAACTTCAAAATCTAAATTGGCCAAATCGGTAAAGCCATTCTCGAGTTTTGACTAGATAAACGGACAGAAATTGATTTTTAAATGTCTAGATATGGATTTAAGATGTTAACTTCACTATTATAACAAATTAACACTAAAAAAGCATGTAAAAGATGTAAACAGTGAGTCTTACCTTTACTGGACATTCACGAACATCAGGGCATCAGACTTTAAGGTGGTCTGGAGAAAAATAAATACTACGAAATAAGCACCTTACGCTGACAATAACAAGCATATTTAACTTTTCTTTACAATTTTAGATTATATCGGACATGAAAGCGGCACAGCATTTTATTTTGTTCACTTTATTTTGAAGAAAATGTTATTATTTTCGTAAAAATAAATGGGCTGCTTTCAATTGTTTACACCAATTACATTATTCGCTGTTCCAGAAAGTTATAATATATTAAATTCTACTTGGGTAACATGAATAATATGAAATTATCGGTAAAAAGTTGCAAACTATAATTCATTGCCATAATGGCAAACAGAACCTATAGCAGTCCACTACTGATATAGATCTCTCTCCAATTTGCACCAGAAAACACGGTTCTCCATTCTGTCTACATCCAGTCTATCTCGGGAAAGTTCTTCAAGTCGTCAGTACCTGGCCACTAGTGATCTACTTAAATTTAGAAAAAAATATCAAGTTACATTTAAAAAATAAAGTAAGAATGATATCCCATTTCTCTGTATATATCTACGTATTTGTATTGGTGTCACCTGGTATCACCCGTCATAGTATATTTGGTACATGCTAAAACGTGTTTTAATGTATAAATTCTTTGGCCATCGTTCCTTTATGAATAAACAACAAACAGTTATAATTAGTCTGTTATATAAGGAGATATTTTTGCATCGTTTAAGTCTTTGAAATATAATGAGGGTTTTCTAAAACCTTTCTTTCACTGTAATCTATTTTAAAATCAATATAACTGCCAAATACAAGGCATTTAAAAAAATGAGTGTGTGTACTTATGTACACGCGTTAAAAGTTATACTTCTTTGGCGTATGGAAATAAAATAACTAAAATGCAGTAGTGATTAACGATAAATATTAAAATTAATCAAAAATATTTTATTTAAACAAATAATATTTATTTATTCACACTGTTTAATTGTACTGTTACGAAACACGTGTTCTAAATATAAAAATACTAGAATATACAACTTGAACATAGTTATCGATTTTCATGCCACCTGGAACTAACTTCATGATGTAGAATTCAGGTGTCGGTGTGCGCGCGCATCGTAAAAATTCACTCCCATCATTTTTGTCCATCGCGCCAAAAGAAGTATAACTTCAAAAATGTGTTCGCTGGGAATTTGTACAATCTGACAGCTGTTTGGACCTGACGCATTTGATATGAAAAGGGGATTTTTCGGTAAGTGCCAAGTAAACTATTGCTTCATATCATATTAGAACTACGTAATATTATCATCGTCATCACGACCACACTAATAGTTTGTCAATAATTTTGACTAGAATTTTTTATAATTATAATATCATACACCTCACGCTACCACAAATACTGAACTCCAACAACGTCTCTATTAATATATCGTTAGGCGTCAGAATGAAGCACGGGCGAGGTTCCTACCAGCTTCACAATCTGTCAACGTCGACCACCTCATTGTTATCCTAAAGAAATAAAGTGCACACCGCGCACCGGACTTGGGAAAACTTTTATAAAATATTAGCCACCCATTCAAGCTTTCGTTTTAAGTGGCTTATGCGACTGACCTCGACTTGCTAAGCGCCAAATCGATCTTTACAATTCTAGGGCGTATTTTTCGCAGCACTCGACGAAACTTTTACTGGGACAGATCTTGCTAAGAACATGGTTCCGCAATTTTTTAATCTTCTATTTGGTGAGGTCATTTCTCTGTTAAAGTTCAAGTGGATAGTTTTCAATAAGTTTGCCATTAAATGGCTTGCAGATGTCTTAATTCGAAATTATGGATACCTTTTTTTTAACGCGGTAATTGCTATTCGCACCATGCCTTTCGTGAGGGAGAACGATGATTTATATAACTTATGTAATCCTACTAATATTATATACGCGAAAGTTTGTGAGTGTGTAAGTTTACAATAATATAGCTTATACATCAAAATAACACATAGTCGACAATTTATAAAGATATAGCTTGCCTCGCGGCGTTGCTTGCGGTTATTGTCGTATCGCGAGTAACACCGCGGGGTTCAGTTAGTTTTTACACAAAAATGTTAGCATATGGTGCTATGAGCCATACTTTACTTCATGGGAAAACCTCATTGTTTTGATGTTCTTTTCGTAAGTAAGATTTTGCCCATGGCTGTGTCCGCACATAATATATGTTGGTTCCGTTTTCTAAAAAATTAGCTACGGCGTCTATACGTAGACTACAAGTAAAAAGTGGCTCGTACCCACTGATTATGCCGGTAATATGTACAACTAGCTAATCCCCGCGGTGTTACCCGCGGTTATAGTCGTATCGTGGATAACGCCGCGGGGCGAAGCTAGTCTAAAAATGTAAGCCTAAGTTACTCCTTGTATCATCAGCTACCTACCAGTGAAAGTCCCGTCCAAATAGGTCCAGCCGTTCCAGAGATTAGCCGGAACAAACAGACAGACAGTCAAAAATTTTAAAAATATATATTTTAGTATGTGTATCGTTTATACATTCATATGCATGTAGTAGAAAGCGGTTATTTTAGTATTACAAACAGACACTTCAATTTTATTTATTTGTATAGATAAAAATAATAATATTAGCCGTGGGAGAGCTATGCTTCGGCATGAATGGGTCGGCTCGACCGGAGTGATACCACGGCCTCACAGAAAACCGGTGTGAAACAGCGCCTGCGCTGTGTTTCACCGAGTGAGTGAGGAAACCGGAGGCCCTACCCCAACCCCTTCCCCCATCCCCTTCCTCATCCCCCAAAGGCCGGCAACGCACTTGTGACGCCTCTGGTGTTGCGGGTGTCCATGGGCGGCGGTAATCGCTTACCATCAGGCGATACGTCTGCTCGTTTGCCCCCTACCTATTACATAAAAAAAAAATATATAATAGTGTGTGAATTACCGACATCATGAAATCATAAGACATTGTGATTTTATCTTGCGAATTTGTCAAACGTTAGATAGGTATTTGTCTCAACTTGATTGTCCAAATTGTCAGACTTCTGAGCTCGTGATCTCGGGTTCGATTCCAGGGTCCGACCAAACGTTTGTATGATCTGTAAATATTTGTTTTGGAGTTTAGATTTTTCTTATGTATAATGTTAGTATTTACAAAAAAGTACATATGTATTTATTAGCTTTCTGCTTAGTTTGGGACTAGATGGTATTTATTTATTTATTATTATTATTAAACAAAAAATTCATACCGCATAAATATTACAATATATTTTTACGGTGTTTATATATTAAAATATTCTATAATGAATTTAGTAACACCGTTTTTTTACCTGATTTGCGGTTCTAGTTTGAAACAAATTTATCACAGAAAAACTTGCTGTTAACGCCATCTCTACGAACAACGTTAAACTAAAAGCATTTTATGTACCTTTCTTTACCTCTTTGACTTACACTAGATGGCGCTAAGTGTTCAAAACTTAGGTACACTTTTGTCTTTTATTTTCAGTGTTCTTTATTCACTAACCGCTATTCTTGATATCTAACTAAATATTTTATTTTCTATACAGCTATACAAATAAATGAAATTCAAATGTCTGTTTGTAATATTAAAAGAACAGTTATTTACTAAATGCATATATATAACACTTTTTTCAATTTTTGTTTGTCTGTTTGTTTGTTCCGGCTATTCACTGGAATGGCTGCACCAATTTTCACTGGCAGATAGCTGATGATTTATGGAATAACTTAGGCTATTTTTTCTAAAACTAGTTTCGCCCCGCGCCATTACCCGCGGTGTTTGTAGTACCGCGAGTAAAGCCGTGGGGCTCAGCTGGTATATTAATTAATTTAAAAATAAAATCAAGGATTAGTAAAAGAATACAACATAGATTTTTAAATGTTACAAAAAAATGTGTAGGACTAGCGTATCTGCACATAAAGCAAATTAACATTTATGGTATTTATGACGTTTTTTAGTTTTTTAAACAATTATGTTTAAAAAACAAGCGTTACCATACACTAAACTAAACGTAGAAAATGAATAGAATAGAATATACTTTATTGTACACCAATAACAAATTATTCAACTTAAAATTCAAGACGATATGTAGGTATAATGGGCGGCCTTATTGCCAAAAGCAATCTCTTCCAGGCAACCTTTGGATGGACATATTGACCGGAGAAAGAAATTAACGGAATAAAGGGTAGTGAAGGTGTTTTACAGATATAGTGATGTTTAATAATAAAAAATATACATAAACATACACATATATATACACACATGCATATATATATACAAAATCCAAATATATACAATATATATATATATATATATATCAATATATAAAAGCATTTAAGTCAGTACTAAGAGTTAAATTACTTATGAATCTAAGTAGTGAGCTTTAACCATATTTTTAAAAGCCGTCAGTGTTTCTGCACGTCTAATAGATATCGGTAAGGAGTTCCACAATCTGACAGCCTGCACCGTAAAAGATTTGTCGTAGAATACAATAGAGGTTTCTTTTTAATAATTCAAATTAAGGATAGAGAGACCAATAACCATTGGCGTTTTCTGAAAATGTCACTGTATCCTTAATTCGAATTATTTGAAAAAATCTACTTAAAGATTGGTATATTTATAAAAACGTGTTTTAAGCTATTATTAATTTTATATTAAACTGCCGATACACACAGGATGACATTTCTAAAAATATTGGCAAGCACACTGATATTACAGAACGACACACTTGTGACTGCGTTCGCTGCGGACTAATTGGGAGGTATTACAATTTGAGTGGATTCGAGTCTTCAAGATTCATGCGCTGATAACATATCTGCTTTTTTGGATAATATCATTGGTTCTCGATAAGTCTTTGTTTTAATGAAATCAAACCGTTTGAAGTGGGTCAACATCAAGTCCAAAGGAGTCGGTTAAAAACAAAAAAACAAATAAGTGAATCTACTTAAAAGTCGTGTAAAATGACAAGAAAATACCATTTTTTCTTAGTGGTTTTAGTTTTTCATTTATCTTATTCCTGAATATTTTATGATATTTTTTTAAATAACTGGCTTTGTCAATCAATGTTTTACTCACATTAATTCCCAAAATGTATTGTTGTTATAAACAGTAATTAAACGTTAGGAACTTGTGATTAACTACACTTAACACCTGATATTTCTCTAAACTTACATAACTTCACATGATTACCTCGGAACAATTTTAAGCCTGCCTCAAATTGGTGCACCCTTTGTCTCACTCCTAGCTTCATTACGTATTCTTAGTCTCATATACAGAGTATTCCCTTGCCACTCAAATTTTCCATCTAAAAGTGAAGACATCTGCAAGGCACGAGGTGTCAAATGGAATATGTTACTATTGTGAATACGAGCTGTCTGTCAAGAGCATGTTAGTTTTGAATGTGTTTCAAAGTGTTTCATTAATCAGGTAAACATATTCACTAACGATTGATTAATAAATTAACTCTTCTTCTTCTTCGTCCGGCCTTTTCCCGTTTCTAATCGGGGTCGGCTCTCCTTATCCTTTTTCTCCAGAGACATTATTATATTAATAATACATAATAAATTAACTCTGTATGATATATTTGACTGCCTCGGTGGCGCAGTGGTAGTGAATGCGACTGCTGTGCTTGAGTTCTCGGGTTCAAATCCTGGATTGAACCAAAATGTTTGTGTAATCTACAAATATTTGTTGCGGAGTTTGGGTGTTTTCTGTGTATAATGTGTATGTATTTACAAAAAAAAAGTATACATGTATTCATATCAGTTGCCTAGTACCCATAACACAAGCTCTGCTTAGCTTGGGACTAGATGGCGTTGTGTGTTAGATGTATGAAATATGTCCATGTAATAATATTGCTACTTGACATTTATGAATTTAGACATAATAATGAAATTGTTAGAGGTTGATGTTTGAACAATTTCTTTTAGAATTTTGGTCTGCTTATCTGTTTGTCTATGTGTTTGTGCGCGCTAATCTCAGAAGTAGTGGTCGTTGTATTTCAATCGGTTGAAATAAAAAAGTAACATAAGTTTAAAAATCACCTCAAGAACAAACTAATGGTGTAAGTCGAGAAGTACACTTTTAGAAATGAGTGACAACATTATGAGAAGCGAGTCGTCAGATCAAAACGCCCACAATTCATGTTATTGCATTATGATGAAGTGAGTTAGTAAAGACGGCAACTCGTTTGTGAACTCGACACGTATTATGCTGATGAAGTGTTGACAACGAACAAATTTAATTAGTTTCTTTATCAAAGTGCTTTTAACGTTGACAAATTATTAACCAACCTAGTTTTGAATGTATACGTGTGTGTAAACATCGTAAATAGGGTTTTAGGCTCTTGATGATAGTGGTACGTACTGTTAAATGTACTTAAAAATATGCTCCATATTTTTATATTATAGGTTAAACGCTTTTTAGGGTTCCGTACCCAAAGGGTAGGACCCTATTGCTAAGACTTCGCTGTCTGACGAACCGTAATAGTTAGATAGTTAACAATTTTGCTCGATATTGATAACGGCAACAGGTAGACTCTTGGACTCTTGGTACGGAACCCTTACTGCGCGAGTCTGACTCGCACTTGACATTTTTTTATGTTTATAACGCTTTCATTTGTGTAATGTCATGTAAAAGTTTTACATCGTAGATTATTTTTCTACTAGTCTTAAGACTAAATAATAGATTTAAGACAACATCTAAATGTTTTATTTATCTCAATGCACCGTCAACTACTGTCCCTAGTCCGGAAAGGATTACTTTCGGCAATAAGGCCGCTCTTTATACATAACGTTTTTATTTCACAGAAAACTTTAATTCATATTCAAATCCTCTTATTCAAAAGACTAATGTACCTACTGTGTTAAAGGATTAGTTTTAAATTTGTCTGATCTTTAAAAAAAAGGATTATAACGATAAGTTATAAGATTTTAAAGAAATATGTTTATTAATGTGATTTATTTGTTCTTAGACTTGCGTCTAGCAAACGTGTCACACGTTTCGAACCCAGGGCATATAACTACATGATGAGCACGACAATTCCTTCCATGCTAACGTAGTAGATATCAGCTGTCATCATAGCATTGGCATCATTTGAGAACCGAGAGACTTGTGTGAGACGTGTGAAATTGTTTTTACTATACACATTATTCTATTCTACCAAACATTAATTCTTACATTTTTACTGTTTAAAATATCAATCCATAACGGAACGTATAATGCGAAAATAATTATGTCTGTATGTCCTGTTTTCACGGCCAAACGTCTGCCCCGATTTCAATGAAATTTGGCATGAAGATACTTTGATTTTTTAGGAAGAACATAGGCCACACTTTGCTGCGATAGCCTAAAGCTAGTCTTCAATAAACCTTTTCACAGTATGTGTAATGTGTGAGGATTCAAAGATCAAATAAATCAATATAAGTTAAAAATCAGTGTATAACAGAATACGTTGTTCTTTTATACAAATTAGAAAACAATATTTCTTAAAATTTAACTTCAAGTGAAACCCCAAAATGTAATTAAACATTATACCTATTTTATCAAACTAAAAACTTGTTGGGAAAGAACATCAATTTACAAAGAAGCACCTACTTCCCTATAATTACATCAGTGGCTGAATTGTATAAGTTTAAAGCAAAAATCTCCCCCAAAATAATATTAAGAGGAATATTTTACGATGCTATTACCTCAGAAACAGGCTTGATATAACAATTACGGAGTTCTATTCAATTCTCGGTAACTTCATACCTATTAAAAGTTTTCTTTGATACTTTAACAACATTGCGTTGAACAATGAGTATTGTAACGGTAATGTAACTCAGATTATTGTAATTACTGCCAGATTTTGGATTAAATTGTTTCATTTCTTTTATATAACATTTATGGTACATTAAATAAATGTCCTACCTTCATTAGTAAACTTTTAACCTTTGGTTTAATTCCGTCAACAGCGACTGATGGACTATTATAATTTGCTGCTTTGATTCTTAACCTGTATACAAATTAAAAATATTAATTCTGTTAAAATTAAATGGCAGTGGGAGGGGCTGGGCTCATTGCTTACAGAAGCGATGGGACTATGAAATTCTAGAGTGACGACCGCGTACCGGAAAAAAAAAAATTGACGACCGCGTACCGGAAAAAAAAATTTAAATTGACGACCGCGAATCGGAAATAAAAAAATTTTATTGACGACCGCGTATCGGAAAACGCGGCAATGGGTAGACCCTCTAAATGTTCGTTTTTATATAGATTTTTAATTAGAAAAATATCTAATGAACATAATACAATAACTTATAAATTCCTCGTGAATTTTACGTACCCAATAAAATGAAATTATATTCCAGAATATTTTATTGCATTTTTATTTAATGCATTTGTAATATAATGGTATGATGACACTCATTATATTATACATGTAATATTCAAAGTTTACATAACTAATAGTGTATTTTCTGTTATGTTCATGTTAATGGTGAAAATAACTTCAACTATTAGTACACAGATTTACGTGCCAAGATATTCCTAGCTGACACACCAAACCTCGTCTGTATTATCCTTCTATTTCCCGTAGCGTGATGTTATAACAGCGTTCACAAATTGTTCCGTGTTCCAAAGGTAGACATATGCTGTCGCGAACTTCTTTTAGAACTTTTAAAGGGGAACAATTCATTCATATATTGTTTTTGTTTAACTTTAACCGTTTACGCACGCAATGGAAGCTCTCAAAAAGAAAAATTCACACATTTTCAAACTTTTTCATTACATATTTGACAGCACGGTTGGCCTAGTGGTTTAAGCGGTCGCCACGGCGCTTTCTACTGCGTCAAATGTTGTGAGTTCAAATCCCGACCCACAGATTTTGAAGTATATTCTTTATCAAATTTTGAAGTATATTCTTTATGCGGGAGTAGTCTTTAAAAACAATATAAATATATGTCTATCGGACCTTTCAAAGTTTTTGAAGATCGAAAATACCCGAAAGGTATATTGGCCGATAGACAGATTTTACATTTATTCCAACAAATTTTGTTATTTTCTGGGTTCATTTTTATATAATAGAATTATTAAATAGAGAAATAAGTATTTATAAACGAAATTATGTTAATTGTAAAAACACAATACGCAATTGGTTACAAATTTTGTCGTATGAGCAAACTGAGCAAATACTTGAAATATGTAAATAAAATTATTTTGCTGAGCTGTCTTAGCGCATTATATTTGACCCACTTATTTCTAGTACTACAAAATTGCTATGTATGTTATTAAATTATAATGTTACTTTAAGCACTAATTATGTAAATTTAAGTAAATAAAAAAATTTTTTGTAAGCAAATGCTTACAAAAAAAATGTCTCATCATGACACAGATTCAATCTAGTTCGGGCAAATAACAATTAACGTACTATATTTATAAATTTAAGAATTTAATTGTAAATTATTGTACCTTTTTAAATAAATAAATGAATTTTGAATTTTGAAGATAAAGTGAAAATATAAGCTTGAAGAAGAATTTTTATACGGTTTAATGACACAAAAACTATACTTTTTACCAGACTGCGAAAGAAGGAGGGTTTGTTTTTCGAATGGAGCCTAAATAGTTTCACGTATTTTTATGTAAGTGGAGTCAATAGATTCGTCTTAGTCGTGAGAGTGACACTGGGTACATCAAGATTAAGAAAAAAAAAAACAACTTGAATTTAATAAAGATGTTTAAATAAATAATTCATTATTTGTTCCCTTGTACACTCTTTCTCTACTTTTCTTTTAATGACGATAAAACAGTAAACGTGAACGAAACAACACACGTAAAATGTTGAACTTCTTTTCTCCCTGTTAAAAAAGTTATTGACATTTCTAATACTTTTCCTCAAGTTCGCGTTTAACTTTGACCGGTATCATTTTATAAGACCAATATGGTATGATCGACCGACAGCCTGTCATTTGTCAGACGAGAAAGTATGACAGATTTCAATTACTCTTCCCCCAGCCAGTGGACGGATGTTCGGACCCCAATACGGAACGTCTCTGAATTACTTCGTAATTTGTACCAATAACACTTCGCTATGTTACTTTATATGAATTCGTAAAAGTTTTTGGTAGATATATTTTTAGTTTTTAAAACCATCGTATTTACTTGTTTTAAAAGAAAAACGTAGACAGTGAAATTGAATATACTACGAGTTCTTAAAAGTATCTTATAAATATTTTTTCAGATCTTAGTAAAACTAATGTTACTTTTACAATGTAGAAATAAAATGCTCGCTTATGCTTTTTGGTAAAGGTTGGAATTATCATGAATTTAACATAACAAAAGAAACTTATGCCTAATAAGTTTCTTTTTCACAATTTTTGAGTAAAATATACAAAAGTTTAATTAACGTAAAAAAAATCCAGACAACAACACTTTGTTCATCATTTGGCAACGTTTCTTAACGGAGGTCTTAAATCTGTAACATTATTATCTATACCAATATTATTAATTCGGAAGTAACGCTGTCTGTCCGTCTGTCACGCTTTCACGACTAAACCACTTCATCGATTTCTATGAAATTTGGCATGGAGATACCTTGATTCCTGGAGCTTTCTATCGCGATAACTAACTTATACGCGGACGAAACAACGGACAAAAGTTAGTTTCAAAATTCTTACCACCCTAGTTCACGAGGTTTTACATTATTTGTCTTCTAAAAACTTAATGTTTCTGTTCATCTTCACAAACAACGACATGAATTCAAGTGTTCTTTGGTTCTAACATTTAGACTTAGCGTAGATCAATCAAAAATATTAAAGAGTCAGGAAATATAAATTGACATTCAGAATGAGGTCCAACTCGAAAGTTCTGAACTTGTTGTTGTAAAGCATTTATAGGGAAATAAGATTGAAGTCATTTAAACTGGTTCGTTTGTTCAGGAATATACTTTTGATCTTGTAAAGGTATATTTATAGAATCTTAATTTTGGGGACAACATTCAAGTTGCATATAAACATGTTTAATAAATAATCTGTTTCCTGCTTTTGAATCTCCAACAGTTTCCTCAGAAATTTATTATCATTTAGCAAGTTTCGAATTTCAGTTATATCATTCAGACATATATGTTTCAAGTCTGTACAACCTTAAATTGTCAATATACTAGCAGTAAATACAAAAATACTTACCTAATTTTTAAACTTGTAACATGAAACATGTATACACTTTATAAACTTGCCACAAGAAACATGTATACTATTGTATACACTTTATAAACTTGCCACAAGAAACATGTATACTATTGTATACACTTTATAAACTTGCCACATGAAACATATATACACTTTTTAAACTTGTAATATGAAACATGTATGCTTTTTATTCCGAAGGATAATCAGAAGCGTATTCAAACGCCCGCATTTGAAGTCTACGATAAATAAAATTACAAGTAACAAACATTTTAACAAAAAAAAAACTTTATGACGTTATTTTTCAAAAAATAAATATCATGTGTCGACGTAAGGTATAACGACAAAAGACTTATAAACCAGCAATATTCGTGACAATTCTTATTTCGAGTGCAATAAAAGTTAAGGAGCGAGACCTGAGTAAATATTCTGTGATGTCAATGAAGTAAGTTTGTGGAATGTGATGTGTGTAGTTATTTACATTGTGGACTAAATAAAATAATATTGTTTGTAATGTGATATTTCATTGTAGTATTAATTTGGTCCTGTTTGTGTTTGAAAATGTTTTTTGTTTTATTTTATAAATTTGACGCGTAACGTAACGGATAAATGTTACACGTAACGTAACGGATAAATGTTACGCGTAACGAAAAAATGTTACACTAAATTTTTTGACAACCCCGATAAAGAAGTTTCACTTCAAAAACTACTCAAGAACAGAATCAAATTCAAATGGTGATCCCATTTGAATTGCACTTGCACTTGAATCACCGGCTTCCAAAAAAATAATCATCAAAATCGGTTCACCTAGTCGAAGTTCTGAAGTAACAAACATAAAAAAGAAATACAGTCCAATTGAGAAACTCCTCCTATTTGAAGTCGGTTAAAAATTCATTGTGTCAAGTAATTAATTGCATAAAGTTGTATTATTAAAGCTAATATTGTCTTTGGTAGGAAACTCCATTTTCCTACATGTTTTTAAATTTTATAGGTATAAAATGTAAAGACGTGAGTTAAAAATATTTTAAAGAAATACTTGACCTTAAATAGCACCCTAATTTATTAAATAAATCTTTAAAACCTCTTGACACAGTTGGTCTAAAAGAGCTCGTAGTAAATAAGCTATTTAAAAAGTTAATTCATAAGCGGAACTTGCGTCAATACTTCAATGGGATTCTATTTCCGTACAGAACTAGATAGGTACTTGAATAATGGTGCAGCTGAGTCCACATCAAACGTGTTTTACACAACAAATCGTAAAAAGAACATTAACGTGGCCTAAATAACGACGCCATTTTGATAAGTTCACAATTTTGTTTTTGAGAGACATATATGTATTTGAGCAAAGCACTCTTAAATTCTGTCTTTCTTTTTAAATTTCTAGTATATATAACATTTATTATATTATTAGCTAGCTACCGTACCCGCGGTACGACAATAACCGCAGGCAACGCCGCGAGGCGAATCCAGTATCTTTATAAATTATAGCCTATGTGTTTTTCTGATGTTTAAGCTATATTATTGTAAAGATTCACCAAAATCCATTCAGTAGTTCTTGCGTGAAAGAGCAACAAACATCCTCACATACACACTCACAAACTTTCGCGTTTAAAATATAAGTAGGATCAATCTTCATATCTTCTTATATGTATATAAAAATCAATTGCTGTTCGTTTGTCTCGCTAAAACTCGAGAACGGCTGAACCGATTTAGCTGAATTTCGTTTGAAATATTTGTCGTAGTCCAGGGAAGGTAAAAAATTAAAAATAACTTGAAAATCCAAATGTCACGTGTACAAAGTAACCGGTACAGCTATTACGCAATAATTATTAATTATAAACGACTAAAATAGCAAACTACACATTTTCTAGTAATAATAAGAATAAACGGATTTGAATAAAACAGTTTTTGTGTATAAAAACTGTTAGCATGTTTATACACATCTTAAAATAAGTCTCATTTACAGTTTCTCTTAAATTGCAAATATTGGGTGTCACCGGCCAGATATCGCAGTCTTAGTTTATTAGTCGACCTTTTTATGTTCTGTTCATGTTATAGCGTCGGTTGAACCGAGGACCATCTTTGGTCGTTTAAAGTTTTTTTAAAAATCCCTTTTACTAAATACTTTTAACGCTTCATTAGAAACAAAATAAACAGCACTGACAAATACCAAATAATAATTTATTAGAGAAGTAGCATTAGTCAACTTATTTCGTTACAGAAGACTTTTAATTACTTTTTAAACAAAAATGACACCGCCTTTGTACAACTTTGGTAACTTAAAGTGAACGTTACATTTAAAATATCCGTTTTCGGATAAACAAATCCGTTTTCGGATTGTACGGACTTATTATTCTTAGCTACAAAATCCTCGTGAATTATATCTCGTGTGTGTCAGGGTGTATGATTTATATTTATGGCAACTCCGTGAAACAAAAGCAATATCAACTAGAAATATGTCTTAAAGATTTTTCAATCATACACTGGCATTAATTTATACATATTTAAAATTTAGAAGCGTTTGTTACTTTGTTATTCATAATCACACCATAAAATAAATTGGTCGGAGGATCCTCCCTTTGTGTTGGGTGGAACATGATACGCGTTCCCCCACAGTGGTGACCCCGACGTGATTGGAAGCAGCCTTCAAGCCGTAGCACCATCATGTTCACTCCCACAGCAAGTCTCAGCCAACCAGCAACTTCGGCCTCAACAGGGATACACCACACGCAGGATGCGACCGCTCCAGCCTGGTTACCCCTACGGCCTCATCAGCGTTTAGGCACAGCACACTGCACCTACGGTCCATGTAAGCAGAGCACACCTCTCCCATCTACGCTGCAGCCAGACACTACGCAGCAAACGCCCCGACTCACTGGGGACCTCACCGCAGCACCGCGCACCGCATGCGATCCCGACTCACTGGGATCAGCGGACTTCAGCCCCGACTCACTGGGACTAGCGGCATTCAGTTCCGACTCACTGGAACTTGCGGCACTCAGTTCCGACTCACTGGAACTGCTCACTCCTGGCACTGGCAAGCTCCACAACGAAGCATAGACAGCTGACTCAACAATTTATCGACCTCCGGTCTTGGAGGGAAGTGATGTGGCGACTTCCACATAACATACTACAGCGCCTTCTACCGAAGATACACTGAACTACGAAGTAACGCACTAAACGGAGTAACTACAAATCCTGAATCGCGAAATAAATAGTTCTCGCGCCTATTAGCATATATACAACATCCCAACATCAACTGTTGGGCAGTAGCCCGCCAGGCATGATCACCTAGCCTGGTCGGAGGATCCTCCCTTTGTGTTGGGTGGAACATGATACGCGTTTCCCCACATATTTCTTTCATATAATAATAAGCTAAGAGAGACGCGAGTCTGTGTATGTGTGTCTGTTCGTGAGCATGTAAGTTGCGTGTGTGTTTTATCGACTTTTATTACTACTACTTACCTACTTATACTTTTACGTATCTAACCCGTCATATGTGTGTGAGAGCCACGCTTCGGCATGAATAGGCCGGCTCGACTGGAGTGATACTACGGCCTCACAGAAAACCGATGTGAAATAGCGCTTGTGCTGTGTTTCTCAGAGTGAGTGAGGATACCGGAGGCTCATACACCAACACTTCACCCTCCCCCTCCTCCCTCCCCTCAAGCGATGACAACGCACTTGTGACGCCTTTGGTGTCTATGAGCTGCGGCTTATATGCCTGATCGTTTGTCCCCTTTTCCATAAAAAAAAAACTATAGGGATGATTTAGAGGTTCTCTTTGGGCTATTTAGAATGAAGCATTTAAGTAGTTACTTGACTCTGTCTCTCTGCCACCGACTAAAGCGTCTTTCTTTTAGCAGTATAAAATAAGTAGTACTGAAATGTCATTTCGATGTTATATCTATACTTCAGTTCCTTTTAAAACACCTTCATTCAAAGAATATAAATTCTAAATCATATCAACTTTATATTTATTGACGAAATATTTAATAAACTATATAGTCAGTAATAAAGAATGATATCACTTTATATAAAAGTTATTAAAAGCCTTACGTGCTATCCAATTTTTCATTTGGGTAACATTTTTCCACTCTCGGTCGATGTTACTCTATACTCCAGTAACTCGGTACGTTGCATACGAGGCTACGTTGCCAGCAATCTGTCGTGCTACCGAGGAAGGTGAGGATTAGCTACCAATTACACCTTTCAGCTAGCTTTGTGTGACATGTTACCCCTGTCCGCCTGACCTGTGCACTTAAAACGTGTTGTAAATACCGTATTGTTGTATGCTACGATTATCTGTGACGGTGTAACGTTTTTAACTTAAGAGTAAATAAGTATTTAGGTATATTTAAAAAAGTCAAAGTTATAAATTTCTTTTATTTTAAGTTTAATTTGTGATTAAGTAAAAGATTTCCTCATTCAAAGATCGTGACATCCATATTTATTATGGATTTGAATGTGGGTTATGCTCTCTAGCGTAAATGACTTGATAAAATGTCGTTTGGTTTGATTTGTCACTGAGTGATACACTATTTTAATATTAATAAAAATAAACGTTGGTTTGTAAACTTCAAACAATTGATATCACACAGTCGGTTTATTTCAACTATTAACTTGCTTCTAACGTTTAGTTTGTTTTCAGCAACGACGTACATATGTTAAAAATAATCATCGAGAGATTGTCTCGCTTTTATCAACTAATTCAATTCACATCCACTAATAGCTATGATAGACGATAACACAATTAACCTAATCAATATCAAATTAAGCCTTGATTGTAACATAACTAATTCAATAATATTATTATTGGTTTGTTCTAAAGGTATGTAAACAAACGCTCCCGTTGTGGCGTGTAATGGGTGACCAACATCATCCCCACAGATGGACAGTCGCTACATGAGTAGGCTGTTTTGTGATCTATACGACCTTACCATGAGTCTCTGTTACGTAAGCAGCTATAGTTAACAAATAGTTAGACAAATGTTTATAAATTATCCTTTAGTACAATAATTGCAAGCACTTATGTACAAAGTATGTTTGTGGTATTAGAGTCTTATCCCTGATCAAATGCTTTTTCATTGTATTAAAACATATCCAAAAAAGCAAATATTATGCAAATGCATGAGACAATATTAAAAACTTGTTTAAAAAGGTGTTTTTATGGAATAAGGGCAAACAAGCAGACGTATCGCCTGATGGTAAGCGATTACCGTCGCCCATGAACACCTGCAACACCAGAGGCGTCACAAGTGCTTTGCCAGCCTTGGGATTGCCAGATGATGGGGAGGAGAATAGGGGGACGGGTTGGTGTATGGGCCTCCGGTATTCTCACTCACTTGGTGAAACACAATGCAAACGGTGTTTCACACCGGTTTTTTGTGAGGCCGTGGTATCACTCCGGTCGAGTCAGCCCATTTTTGCCGAAGCGAGGCTCTCCCATATAAGCTAAATTCATAAAATAATGCAGTATAAGCCATCTTTTGTCTGTTAAGACTGGTTTTAAGACGATTTAAAGATTTATAATGTTTCTTAAAACTATTTTATGAAAAGATTCTTATCCTCCACTCGCCGCTTTTTGACGGAGTAATATCTATAGTAATATGCTATTATTTGCTAGTAATAATGGTACATCTTAATTCATTGGAGTGAATGAAAGAGTCCGGAAGCGTGTCCGGTAAACAGCAATGGCCCGGCCTCTTATCAAGATAGGCCAAAAATGTTAAGTTACATGTGGGTGTATGGCATTTCTGTTATACTCTAGGGGATAAAGGAGGGACGTGTTACCGCGACCGCGACGGTCTTGCCCTCTCACAGAATACCAATCTAAAATGACAGCACGCGTAGTGATTCGTTGGTGAGTGCGAGACTAGAGGTCCAACGATGCAGAAGAACTTAATGGGCTGCCATATGTATCACATACTTCATTGTCTGCATTCGCAATGAGTGTGGTGACTTTTACTCTTGGATTCTGCTCATACTTTATTAGTAGAATTTGCATATTGGCAGGCTCATTTAAAGAAAAAACAGAGTTTTTCATGAAATTTATTTTATCCTCTAAACTACATAGTAAGAGAGTGCACTGTATATCCTGTAGTAGGCTCTCTAAATTAGGTGACCGTTTCGTGCAAGCCCCTACTAAATATTTATACTAATCAGCCACAACCACATACTGTGTCTATTTATTACGGTCCGGAGAGGGATTTGTATTTTATTATCTACTTGCATGTTGTTTGGTATTGCTGAGCCTTTTGTGTTGTTTTATGAGTATGACAATTTGATGAGGGCGCAGATGAATTAATTATGTACTTATTTACTTTTAATTTTTCAAACTCTGTTCAACCGTTACGACACTGGGTCTTATCAACCCCTGTTGTGGGTTTATTTATTACATATAATTCTCGTGTCTCGTTGCTGCTCACGATAAATACTGAAGATATCTAATCGCTTTGCATGTTATTTTTAAACGCTTGTTTGGCTGGGGTGCTTAAAATAGGATAGTTAATAACAAGCTTAGACCAATTGGAGCATGATTTAAAAGAGACACAGAAGAAGTTGAATTGGTCACTAAAATGAATTACAAAAAATTGGTTTGATTTATAAATTCGATAAATGTTTTTTGCACTCAGAGAAATGCATTGAATCCATCACAATGTATTGATGTGTGTCTAAATCTGTATAGGTATACCTGCACTTTTATGTATTTAGTATTCATGTACACATACTGAAATCTAGGACATATCCATATTACAACGTAGTATTGTAAAAGTTTATGGTAAATGGAATGAAATAATAATATGAAGAAAAGTTCTGCCCCTGTACTATGCTATGCTTTATGATGCTTTATAACTACAATCCATACTAATATTATAAATGCGAAAGTAACTCAGTTTGTCTGTCTCGCTTTCACGGCTAAACCACTGCACCGATTTCAATGAAATTTGGCATTGATATACTTTGATTCCTGAGGAAGGACATAGGCTACTTGTTATAACCATAACGATAACCAACATATACGCGGGTGGAGACGCGAACCACAGCTACGAAATATAATTGTTACTGCGCTCATTTAGACCCACGCAATGAGCTTTAAAGTTATCTCTTGACGTAGTATCAAAACATAATTAAGAAAAGATAAAAAATAATCTTAAATAATAATAAATATACATCATGAAAACCAGTGAGCTTACCGTCTAAATTATATACATTTATCAAAATATTAATTTTCATGGAATAAATTTAAGCTTGTTATGTGATAGGTCCGGCGTCACAACGGCTAAACGTCAAAGGATTAACTAACTAGTTAAAAACATTCTGTGGCCACGCCGTTATCTCGAGCTTCATAAACGGATCAAATACAAAGTAAATATGGAATAATTAACCGTCGAAGTAATTCAGAAAGGGATGGTATTGTCAAGTAGTAGTCGTGTGCAGGTCGATACAGTCAACTTCAATAGTGAAATACAGCGTTGTGTAATTTTATGAAAGGATTAATGTCAATTAACATTAACGGGGGGTAAAGTGCGTTACGTCTATTAACATAAATGCTATTTTTGGGTCCCGTCCGCTTGGTCTCTGAGATCACCTGAGGTTTATTTGAACACCGTTCACACCGATCTCTTTTTTTTGTGCGGATATCTCCTCGACTCGATGACCGACTAAAACCGCATGCCGTCTCATATACTAGATGCCGGAGAACCAGGCAAACCCTGGCTCTACACCGATCCTAGGGGTTTTTTTTCCATTTTGATCCCCCAGGAGAATTATTTGGAAGTTTTTATGAACACAAGGTTCATTTGGATTGTATGGCTTGCTTAAACCGATGGGGGATTTATTTTGATTTTTTATCTAGGGGATCTAAGCAGGAGATCCTAGACGGACTTATTATGTGTAGTGATATAGAGTTGAAAAGTAAAGTGTTAAAAAAATACCTTATTTTTCAACTGTATTTATTTATTTACTTTTAACTTATATATTTGCTTCTAAGAAAATAAAGTAAATTTTAAGAATTGGAATACTATTTCTACTCTTTTCTACATATAGTATTATATCCTAAAGTATTGAAGGTAAATTACTCCAGAATATGTTCATTTATAGTTCTTATAATGCAATTAACCGTGGGAGAGCCACGCTTCGGCATGCATGGGCCGGCTCGACTGGCCCATGCATACCACTGCCTCACAGAAAACCGGTATGAAATAGCGCCTGCGCTGTGTTTCACCAAGTGAGTGAGGGTACCAGAGGCCCACACCCTACCCTTCCCCCATCCCTCTTCCCATTCCCCCAATGGCCGGCAACGTACTTGTGACGCCTCGGGTGTTGCGGGTGTCCATGGGCGGTAATAATCGCTTACCATCAAGCGATACGTCTGCTCGTTTGCCTCCTATTCCATAAAAAAAGTGTTGTAAAATGCAAACAATGGTGTATTAATTTATAGATTGGTTATTTTTTGTATTGCTGCGATAAAAGAAGCAGGCGCATTTTATAAGAATAAGGTTTTTTTTATAATATGTCACTTCCATTCACTTACGTGCAGACTCTTTCTGAAACTATTTTTAAAAAAAAACCACTGACGAAATATATTAGTATTGTGTCAGTGAAAAAACTAAGCAGAAACTGCAATACTATGAAACTGTAGAGTCTTGAAAATTCTGTGTACGATCACTTGCTACTTATTTGTATGACCCGCAAATAACGGGAGCAATTACATTTCCATTACATGGGTTTGTATACGAGGTTTGTTAGAAGCACGATATGTAATTGCGAGCTAAGAGTTAATCCGAGCTCAGCAGGATGCTTGCTGTGCCGACCAATGCTCTGCAAACAAGGTTTTATGTAATATGTACTTTGTTGCAGTTTATTTATAATAGTACCTAAATATCACGGTAGAACGGTATTTTATGTGCAAATTTTTTAATGTTTTTTATAGTTGATTAAGTAAATTTTATGACAATATACATATTGAATATTTTTTTTTATTAAATTCGGTTCAAACGAAGAGACGTATCACCTGATGGTAAGCGACACCCGCTACACTAGTGGCATCACAAGTGCGTTGCCCACTCTTGTGCCTTAGCCTCTGGTATCCTTACTCACTCGGCGAAACACAACGCAAGCGCCATATTACACCGGTTTTCAGTGCGGCCGTGGTATCATTCCGGTCGAGCCGGCCTATTCATGTCATAGCTCTTCCACGGTAAAAAAAATATGAAAAATAGTTTTATTTTCTCAATTTTTAGTCTCGTTGTAACAAAAAGTTTCAAAAATGTTTTCAAAGCAAATGCGTCCTATCTAATTCATTTTCATATTTTCAAATCGTTAATCATAGAAAAACTATACTTTAATCTCCTGATAGCCCAAGCCCATAGACTACCTTCAACTGGTTGTCGTAAAATACGTACTTAACTAACAAATTTTACATTCATTGATCAAGTACTTTCACAGATTTTATTACTTATCCATAGAAGAGTAAGTAGTATCCTCTCGCTTTGATATTTACAGATGTATCACAAACAACTGTCCAAGGCAATTTGTGACGTCTTCCAGTCATGCTGATTTCGTGGTACGATAGTCAAAGTAATCGACCACTAGCAGCCACGTATTTCGGTGTTATTGCAAACTGAGTACTAGTAACGTCTAGTTATTCAGGACTACACCAAACATCTTCGTTGGCTTTAATCCAGGGTACTAAAACATGGAATTAAAGTAAGATACTGGAACGGCCAAAGCTGAATATATTTTTTTCAGATCAAAAACCTAGTCTAAATATTGTTAGTCGCATTTAATTCTGAAAACTACTGAAGATTGTCCCTGTAGAAACTGCAGGATTGGAATGAGCATTTATGTAGACATTTAGGTTTCAACTACTCTGTTATAGAGAGGAATTATAGAATTATAAAAATAAATAATGCAACCTTGACCAGTAGGTCAAGGTTGCATTATTTAGTTGCGGATAGATTTCACAATAGCTTGAGTACAAGCTATTGTGAAATCTATCCGCATCATCAATATTACTTGCTCATGATTCCCTTATTATCTAAGCTACCTTTAAAAATATGGGGTATATTGGAAATTGGATAATTAGGGCTGTATTAAAATATACCTCTAATTTTCTCATAGCGTCACTGTTTGTATGTTACTCCAACGTTTAGTAAGGTAGGTAAACTATAGTTCGACTTGTTTATTTTTTTTAATGTTTAGGAATATATTGACACTTCGTTCATTAAAATCGGTTCAGTAGTTTAGGTGCTACAATGGATTACTCAAACATATAGACTGACTAGACTTCTTTTATTGACTTTTATGTAAATCAAATCAGTTAATTTTCTGTATTTATGTTAATTTTATAAAAAAATAACCGTTCATCAGAATTCATCTTTCTACTGTCGATTTGTTTATTCAAATGTTGCCGTAAGATATTGCTTTTTAGCAATAAGGTCGCTATTTGTACATGGTCAGTAAATGGGTATGCTAGTAAACGTAAATTGTATTAATTGGTGTACAATAAAGTTTATTCTAGACAGCCAAAACATTGCCTACCATTCTTTTTGATCTCGCCGTAGTTGGTTAAAAGGACAATAAATAAATAAATCTTCCGGACATCTAACACACAACGCCATCTAGTTCCAAGCAAAGCAGAGCTTGCTCGCTAGACAACTGATATAAATACTTATATACTTTTGTTTGTAAATACATACACATTATACATAGAAAACACCCAAACTCCGAAACAAATATTTGCAGATCATACAAACATTTGGTCCGACCCGGGAATCGAATCCGAGACCTCAAGCTTAGCAGTCGCATACGCTACCACTACGCCACCGAGGCAGTCATGTAATCTACATATCACATAAATACTAATAATACTTATTAATATTACATTTGTATAGGTGTGTCACATTATTATTAATGTCAATAAAGATTTCATAATTTATTTTTTCATTGGCTGGAGCTCTTCCGTCTTACCTACATCAGTGTTGTATGGCTCTCTTGCAATTAGTTTCTGCTCAAAGCACGTCTGCCGCAGACCGAAGTCTATGATCCAAGCTAAGCCAACGGAAAACAGATTTTCAGTATAAGTAAGTCGCCGACAAAGTAAAGGAATCATTCATAAGTACATTGAAAATACATTCAGAGCTAATTTTGAGGTGACTATTATTGATGCTTTTGTTATTATGTCGTTTGTCTAACGATTGACGTATGTGACTGCCGTCTTGGGTTTGAATCCCATGTTGGGCCAAAAGTGCTATTTAGTTTTCTGATTACAGAAATATTTTACTTTACTACACCAAGCAGTATTAGATACATCAGATTCGCAAACTTATAATACAATTAGTTAAGAGTTCATTATTACAAAGACACTAAACTATTCCTGTTCTAGATGAATGATGTAAAAACCATATTATATCAATAAATACATACATTTTAATATTTAATTTGTGAAATTTCATGTATTTAATTTACATTTCAAAATAAATTGTAACATTTAATTGAATGTTACGCAAGGTTTAATGTTGATTGTAAATGAACATCAAAAACGTATTCTTGACTAAATGAACTCCGCCTGAATAGAGGCTTCACTCTTGTGTCGAGATAAACGCATTTCGCTTCATTAATGTAATGAAATTTCGTGAATTTGGTATAAAATTAACTGTCTGATAGAGTATTCCTTTAATACGTGAGGTTTGTAAAGAAATAGGAGTACTTCAGGTCAAAGTAGATAATAATTGTGGAATCGGGTCTTATTATTTTGAATGTTACCTATATTATCTACACAAATAAATAAAATTGAAGTGTCTGTTTGTAATTTAAAATTAACAGCCTTTCACTGAATGCTCAAATATGAAAGTATATGCGGTAATAACTATCTATATGTACATCATTTATTTATTTTTATTATTGACAGGACTTTCACTAACAGTTAATTAATGCTATTTGGAGTAACTTGGAATATTTTTGTTTTAGAAAAAACAATATGGTCAAAAAATTAAAACACACCAATGAAATAGTGAAAAATATACGATTCAAACGCAACGCAACAAATATAGATTAATGAAGCATATGCTTGAATCTGTTTACTGAGTTGCATAACCATACAAATAGAAGAAGTTTAGATGTAGAACAGAACCAATAAACCCTCACATACAAATCCACCATTCGATCGAAATATTATGAGTAAAAAGGGAAATTGATCTATTTCAAAATTATTCATGAGACTTTACAGGCAAATTTATTAATAAAATTTGATACTTTTCAATAGACTGTACTACAAGTCGCCAATAATGAATGAATGAATTTAATCATCAAGTAATCACAAACCATGAAGATTACTTTAACCAATTATTTATAGATTTTTTAAGCAATTACATTTTTTTATGGAATAGATGGCAAACGAGCAGACGTATCGCCCGATGTTAAGCGCCGCTCATGAACACCCGTAACGCCTGTTTATCCTACTACTATTATAAAGGCGAAAGTTTGTAAGTATGGATGTATGTATGTATGGATGTTTGTTACTCTTTCACGTAAAAACTACTGAATGGATTTGAATGAAACTTTACCACAATATAGCTTATACATCAGAATAACACATAGGCTACTATTTATAAAGATATAGCTTCGCCTCGCGGCGTTGCCCGCAGTTATCATCGTACCGCGGGTAGCACCGCGGGGTTCAGCTAGTGATAAATACTTTTGTAATTCTAAAACATTAGCTTTTGTCCACGGCTCCGCCCGCGTGTAAGTCGGTTATTATTATTATGCCGTTTCTCAAGAATCAAAGGATTTCCATTGTAAATCGGTTTAGTGATTTAATCGTAAAAGTGTAACATACAAACAGACACACAGAGTTACTTTTAAATTTGTAATATTAATAATATCAAAGTATGTAAGTTTAGATTATATTATCAACAAGGTAAATAATACAAATCAAATGAGTAAAACAAGTCGGTCTCCATACTGTTGAACCATACATTGGCCTAGAGACCGCCATTCACTACACAGATCTCCTGAGAAATCACGAGGAGGTTATTCTGCTCCCCTGCTCGCTACCTGAATACATAGGACTATTGTAAGCCACATTACAAATGGAGAACACGCTATATACAAGAATTTTCAAAGTACTGTACAGGGGGTTTCAAATATATTTTCAATTGAGGCTGTTTTTTCTATATTTAGAAAATACTACTGACAAAAATGATGTATATTTTGTTAATTTCAAGTGATGTAAATCATAGAGTTATTAAATAGCTAACTATATTCTGATCTGCTTCACGATGGAAGAGTGTACGAGTATTAACAGTTATTTTTGCCATTTGTTACACAACGCCAGGTAGCTTTAAACCAAGGAAAATAGTCAGTTTGACTGAGATAATACTAATGTACCTTTTTTTATAAATATATATATTTACATACATACAGAAAAAAAATACAGAAACTCTAAAACCGAAACAAACACTTCACACACAGGTTATACAAACATTTAATTCAACCTTTTTTAAAGTAATGTATATAATTTAAAGTTAATCGATACAAAACTTTTAAAGTTTTAGAAAGAACACAAACCCATTTGAAATTTATACATACATACTTTTATATATTACCTACCTACATACCTATTATATGTACCTTTTGTAGACAGTATAACTATGCTTTGTTTGCTCCTAAATATTTAAAACAACTGCCTGAGATTTCCATAATATAACATTCATTAAAAAAACACACTTCTACACCAAAAACCTGTACCATTATTATATCCTAAAAGTCCAATTTATTTCGCATTAAAAAGCGTGTTTATTAAGCGAGGTTTCAAACAGCATACAGAAGGAAGTAATCACGAACGTGACAGCTTATGGCTACCAAATCACACAGTAGACATTAACTATCCTTTCGCCTACATTCTCAACTTTTACAGAACTTTCGATGTTTGGACGTATCTTGTCAGTCGAAAGTATTGAAACCTTAATAAAATTATAATATGAGAAGGAAGTTATTAGAAACATTAAGCCATAAACCACGTCAAGTTTGAATGATTTTCCCATAAGTGTCTTTGATATAAATTTATACTAATATTATAAACTAGCTTTCGCCCGCGGCTTCGCTCGCATTCAATAAAAAGTATCCTATGTTACTTCTAATACCTCCAAGAATATGTGTACTAGAAAGTTTTATGATGATCGGTTACGTAGTTTAAAGCATTGCAAGCAATACATTTTTTTTTATTGAATAGGGGGCAAACGAGCAGACGCATCACCTGATGGAAGCGATTACCGCCGCCCATGGACACCCGCAACACCATAAGCGTCACAAGTGCGTTGCCTTTGGGGGATGGGAAGAGGGAATGGGGGAGGGGTTGGGGTATGGGCCTCCGGTATCCTCACTCACTCGGTGAAACACAGCGCAAGCGCTATTTCACACCGGTTTTCTGTGAGGCCGTGGTATCACTCCGGTCGAGCCGGCCCATTTATGCCGAAGCGTGGCTCTCCCACGGATATATATATAACATCCCAACATCAACAGGCCTGGCGAGGATACATTTACATTTATAATACTCGTATCTATCCTCCTATATTTCAAAGTAACTATCTATTTATTACGCTTTCATGGTTAAACTTTCAATGAAATTTATCGTAAAGATAACCGATTTACACGCAGGCAAAGCTGCGAAATAGCTAGTCTACATATAAGACTATATATTTATTTTTATTATTTCTTACCACGATTCTGGCTGAGGCTTGACGAAAAATTTTTAACAAAATAGTACTTTATTTAATACTTCTGTGCACACCGCATAATATTATAAGCAAAGGCGGTTACATTCTGTTGTAATATATATTTAGACTACTACAGATATAGATACATTTTATCCTATAAATATACATGTACGATACTTTTGTAGAGGAACGGATGTCCCTCCAACATAAAGAGATCCTCCGACTTGTCGCCTTGGCGAGGTGATCGTGCCTAGCGGTCTGGCATGATCACCTCGCCAGGGCGGTTGAAGTTGTATTGTTGTATATACGTTAATCGGAGCAAGAACTTCTATTGCGCGATTTAGGATTAGTAGTGTTATTTAGTGCATTACTCCGTAGTTCAGTGTATATTCGGTAGATGGCGTTGTCATACGTTTTTGATGCCTCTTTATTTGGCAGTTGCCACATTATTTCACAAAATTGTAACCTTTAAATGCAAATGATATATGCATTTAGAAAGAGCGGTTATTTCAATATTTCAAACTGACACTCCAATTTTATTTATTTGTATTGATTATGAATAAAACCATTACTCCTGTGTCCGTATGTTTGCCTGCTTGTGTCTCTATCACAAATGCTTCCAAACATAAATCTGGATTTGGCGTTGTTTTTATATAAGACTATTAGCTGACTCTCTTCCTGATTTTTCTCGTCATGGCATTTTCATTAATGCTCCGCTCCCAGGTGTCGTAGCATGGTGTTGTATAGACTATATCCTTCTTCGATACAAAGGCTATCGAAAACTAAAAGATTTTGTTTTGAAACCCCAAATTAACTGATATCTTACGCTTTATAATTTAAGTCAGTGTTTATTAAAGGTATAGTTCAATATTACACACATAATTAATTTTGGTAATAACCTAAGTGTTGCTTTTATAAAATTACCTGTTACACTACAAGCGTCACATGTCCACGATACACGTCCTTTCAATTAAGCTAATAATCAATCATTTTCACAGTGCCCTTTGTTGGGGCTCTTTGAAGCCGGCTTAACTTTTTTTAAAGTCTTTTTAGCATACAAAAGTTATTTGATGAAAGTTAAAATATTGGCTTAATATAAATTTGTTACATCTAAACTGCCGCATTTGTACCAAAAAGTAGGTTTTATAATGTGTTTGCCTGTAACTTCGTCCGCGTGTATGTCGGTAATCGATATGTGAATATATATAAATAATAATGAATCACCGAAATGGATGTAAAATAGAGTTATCGAATTTGGTGTAGCCAATCGAAAGTTATGCGCAAATTCGATAATTCTTTTTTCGAACGACATTCAGGATACATCAACCATGACTACCGCCATTAAGATTTTCAGATTCATATCCGTCTATTTTGTATTAACTTTATAAAACAATTAGATGTGTTACGGCACTTACGGCTTATTCTAATCACTTGATAAATCCTTAATTAAATAATTAGAATTACTGTGAAAAACTGCACATCTGACGTCACCCTCGCTGACGTCAGGTGTTAAATGAAATTGCCACATTTCATTAAAATCGGTGCAGTGGTTTAATCGTAGCTAGGTTAGAAGGTACTTTGATTCAAGAGGAAGGAAGAAGGAATATAGTGCACAAGTATGTGCGCAAACACAGGTGCACTCTCTGTTCCCTTTCTCACATAATCCGATAGGACGGTTAACCGACACGACCGGGGAGTTCAGACCCCAACTTCGAAACTCCGAGCTATTATTAAGTATTTTTATAATCAAAAAACTCAATAGAACTTGTGGCCCGACCCGGGATTCGAACCCGGGACCTCTTGATTGACAGTCGCACACGTCAACCGCTAGAACAATGAGGCAGTATAAAAATACATATCCAACAATCAAAACTAGTTTATTTAAAAGCTACTACTAATAAATTACAATGCGATGAACAAATAACATTGAAAACAACATTATATAACTTGCCTAGGTTCAGTGCCATTCCTTACATTACGCCACTCGAGTATGCAAATACGCTTCACTGAGAATGGCATAAGAATAGGTACCAGTAAATCTTGAACAAAGACTACTTTCTCAGTAAATGTAAGCCTGTGGAAAGCACCTGAGCCTAAGATTTTATTAGTGTACAAGATTTACTACGTTTTTGGACATATGTTATCTCGGATTGTTGGTTAAGTGATGAAAGAAATTGCACTGGCGCTATAATAAATATTATAGCTATATATAAAATATTATATATATAATGTAAATAATTAGTAAAAAAAGAATACAATAAAAATAATTAAAGTTCCCTTAATAACTTAATAATCATACGAGTTAGTAAGTATTATTAAATTAATAGATACTGATCTATTCTTTTTTTTATTAATTATGACGTAATAGTTAATGTTAAAATAAAAAATTAAAATTGTATAAATTTATCAGGCCTACACGTTGACCTCAAATAAAACTCAACGCTTTGCCCTTTATCTCAAAAAAGGTTAAAAAATTACACAAAATTTAATCCCGTACAATATTTATTAACATACAAATAGCATAAATAATAAAACCTATAGAATACGAGATATTTGCAAATAGATGTGTAATATCTGTAGACGCGGACATCCTACGATAGCTTTTGAGACAAATTTTTGTGTCAAAAATAAAGGTTTTCGCAAGTTTTGAGAAGACCCTCTCATTCCGAGATACTTGCCTTCATTTGGCTAATATTATGCATATATTAACTCAACTCAATTATAATTATACGTATTTTCTCCGAACTATTATTTCGATATCGATGAACTTAGAGTATCGGACTACCTCAAAGTACACATCTAAGCGAAACCGCGTTTCTTGACTTGAGTTACGCATGGGTTGCCGAAACCGAATGGAATATCTCGCAGTACACAGGAGTTCAAAGGAAGATAGGATTGGTACACCGTCAAATAGGCTAACTCTCAGCTACAGCCTTTTGCATGCAATCAGTAACAAGTCAAGCACAAGGGAATGCTAATATTGTTCTCTAGTTCTACCTCTATTAGTAAATAAATTGTTGGAATACAAAAATCCTCTGCACTAAAGCAAGCATTGAAAAGTCTTGTAAACTTTTAAAATAAAAACTTTAATTAATTAAGTTGTTTTTTTGTGCAATTTGGGATAGCGTTCAACTCTAATTGGCCTATTACCGAGTTTGTTATTTAAAGTGGAAGCGTATTGTAAGGTTTTAGAAAACCAATAAACACAATCGACCGCAATACACTATGCTAAACTTTTAGTTTAAATAAAACTGATTTACTGTGCGTTGGAGTCGGTGATACTTGCTTAAAAGTTAATTAATGTTATATATACTTCGATTGAGAGGGTTTATGTGTGACCTTAACCCTCTCATGAGAGCAGTCCCGAGCTCAGCAGTGGAACATTATGAGTTGTTGATGATGATGATACTTCTTTTAAAAAAAAATATAATTTGCTTTACTTTAAAACGAATTAATTAGTGTTTAGTTCCCAGGTAAACTTTATCGTAAAATATATATACATATCTTAAAATTGACCTGACCAATATAGTTGAGTATATATGATACCGATTCGAAAATGTAATAAATAAAACTTGCCCAAAATAAGAATACCAAGTTATTTAACGTCAAAAAGTAAAAAAAATGTTTAACAATACTCTCTGCTACTTTAACACGATTTCATTGGCTGTATCTGAATAAATTTCAATATTAATCTGTTTTTTCTTTTCGATAAGTCTGATGTCAACTAATTTAGAAAGCAATATTTTCAAAAACCTAATTAAAGTCTAACTAAACAAAGAGCAATTGAATAATATTCGTGTCATATTACTCGACGGAGAAGCTAAACATTTTCATTGCCATAGTTTCCAACAGATATATAGTTCAACTTGTTAGCCGGCACTTAATCGTTCTGTTAAGCGTAATTGTACTTAAAAGGAATTTGATACTTTGAGAACGAAAGGGAAACCGTTCATAATTAGCTTAAGTTTACACGAGTTAAAGCACAATAAAGTTGTCAATTTCATGATTTATTTGCAAAAATTGTTACTTTAAAAATATACCATGTTTTTCTTTTTGGTTTAACGAGTAATTTGAGCTTAATGCCTCGTTGGTCTAGCCGTTAGCGTAAGTGACGGACGAACAAGAGGTCTCAGATTCGATACCCGGGTCGGGCTGGTGTTAGGCTTTTCTTACGAGAAGTTCTTGACAACCGGGGCCGACAGCTTATCGTGCCTCGGAGAGCACGTTAAGCTGTCGGCCCCGGTTGTTAAGAACATAAAGGTCAATCGTTATTTGGAAATCAGGGCCCTCAAATATACTGACAATCTTCGAATGTAGTTCACCCTCAGGGTGGCGGAGGTCCGATGCCAGCCACTCCGTAGAGAAACTGATATACAGATAAAACTGGTTGAACTTGTAGCCGATCCCAATTACTCTTGGGAATAATAAAGGCTGATAAGAAGATGATGAGGAAGATTAAGAGTAATTTAAGCTTAAAAAATATTAATGATGTAGTTTTAAATGATACAAGTCTGGTTATCTGGGTACACAATTCTGACCTGAGTATGCAAGTAAACTAACCGTACCTTAAAATTTGTGTAAATTTGAAGTCTTGATAATTAAAACAAATATGAAATGTTTAAAATAATAAACGTTTATTAATACAGTGACCTTTGACTAACAAATTCATGTAACCGTGCACAATAAATTGGCATGGCCCCACGAATTGTTCATAGCAGACCCGACTTCAATAATAAATGAAGTCGAAACAACAGTCAAGGTTTAAATATTAATACTTTGCTGATCAGAGTTGATTGTGAATTTGTTCAACAAGATATTTCCTTTTGTTTATTTTAAATAGACTATGTTGTACAACTGGAAGTCGTGAGTTGCTTTGTCAGAAAACAAATTTATTTTATGCCCATACTACCAATTAGAGCGTTATTAAATTAACTATGACTTTTGATTAGATGAAGGGAACTTAAATAGTGTTAAACTTAAATAGTCTTGGATAAATCTAAAAAATAAATATACTATACTATACGAAGGAAATTAATATTTTTGTTACAGCGGATTTCCACTTAACCATTTTTGTTTACAGTACTCAAGTGATAATGTAAATCATATTGTTAACATAACAAATTTAAATAAGATTTTGTGTATTCCTCAACTTCTGACACCACAAGGTGAACACTAGAAAATTCAAATGAGGTTCATTTGAATTTTCCAACGTTTTTTTAGCTTTTCAAGCGCATCTAACTAAATAGTTTACAAAAGTATAGCTCAATACTAGCTAATGCAATCTGTTATGCATTTTGTCTTGCAGGGTAGTCAGTCCAGCGATAGACGCCCTTTTTATTTAATAATCCCTCTAAATCTCTAGGGGACTTTCTTTTTAGCCTCTTGAATGTCGAAGTATTATTCATCAAGCGCACAGTCAGTGTGTTTGGATGGTTAGCTAGTCTATTCCTGTAGGACTTCATCGAGTGCTTTTTAAAGACTGAAAATTTGGTCCAAAACAAATAAAAGGCTGAATAATATAGATAATTCTCAATTCTTACACTTCATTTACTTTATAGTGACTATAATGTAATTAATAAACTAGAACAAGAACAAGTTAAAAAGTTATAACCGGACCGCTAAAAAACTGTTGATAATACTGCCTTAGTCACCGGACCATTTTACGAATTATGTTTTTGACACCTCATTCATTAAATTCGTTGCAGTAAGCGCTTCGATACACATACATGAATATACTGCCAATCCTTTTAGTTTAACCGCAGTCGGGTAATAAAAGATCAAAGAAACAAAATAGGCCCAAAACATTCTAAACTATGAAATAAATACGTGAAATTTATTTATTTTACACTTTATGCACTTTGTACATCAGTGGACTGAATGCTCATGGCATTCTTTTCCAGTCAACCTTAGGGTACACCACCCTAAAGAAATCTTATATAAATTATTATCTTATCTTATAGAAATCTTCTTTTGACTGCCTCGGTGGCGCGAGTGGTAGCGTAAGCGACTGCTGTGCTTGAGGTCTCGGGTTCGATTCCCGGGTCGGTCCAAATGTTTGTATGATCTGCAAATATTTGTTTCGAAGTTTGGGTGTTTTCTATGTATAATATGTATGTATTTACAAAAAAAAAGTATATATGTATTTATATCAGTTGTCTAGTACCCATAACACAAGCTCTGCTTAGCTTGGGACTAGACGGCGTTGTGTGTTAAATTGTCCGAAATATTTATTATTATTATTATTATATCGTTATCTATATCTATCTATACAAATTAATAAAAGTGTATGTAAATAATTTCAAATTAACAGCTTTTCACTAATCGCATATGAAAGTACATAAGGTACCTATTTACAACAAAAAGCCAATTAATAAAAAATTGTTCATCGTCTGTCCGACAATCAGACAGTGTTTGTTCCGCCTATTGTTTAAAACCTCTGGACAGATTTATACGGGACTTTCATTGGCCGATAGCCGATGATAAAAGGAGTAACTTAGGCTACTTTTCTGTAGATTACCTTGGCCCGCGTTACCCGCGTAAAGGTAAAGATACGAGTACAACAACAACCGTGTTTGACACCGCGGGGCTCAGTTAATATTCAATAAGAATTAAAGACCACACTAAATAATATTAACAGAACGAATCTCTCCACTTAGATTTAATCCTACAGTAAACCACTTAGTTACGTTATAAATATTATGATTGTGTCTGAGCCTATTTTCTATTATATTTCGTTCTACAATAGTTTTTGAACAGGCATTGAGGCGGAGGGTCTCTTGAACTCACCTGAACTGTTATTCAAGTATATTGATCGTGAAATTGGTATCACAAATATGCCTGATGTCATTTCATTTCAGACTACAAATATGAGTATGTACGACACTTTGCGATCAATCATCTGGAAGATCGGTACATTATCGAAGTTTCGCGAAGAATAGAGAACGTATTACCTTATATTGGTTTATGGTGTAAACAGAAATTCGTAATGTTTACCAAGTTATGTGAAATTTTTGACTGCGTGTCTCTAAACTGGTACAATTCATTCACATGTGACTTCCAATTGCAAAATCTGTCTATAGTTATACCCAAGAACTTTACATTATCAGCCTCTTGTAACCTGTAATCATTATAAATAATATTAAGTATCTGATCTTGGTTTCTTACATTTGAAAATTGTATGTAGTGGGTTTTACTAAAATTTACAGTTAATTTATTTCTGTCAAGCCAATCGACTACATTCTTGATTGTGTTATTAATTTCTATGTCTAAGGCTGTAAATTTATTAGATGTCAAAATAACTGCTATGTCATTTGCCAATAGGGTGCATTTATGATTAGTAATGTCAGGCAAATCATTAATATATAATAAGAACAGAAGTGGCCCAATTACGCTCCCCTGAGGGACTCCGCACTGGTTTATCAAGTAACTAGATTTATAAGTGTCAATCGTATGACTTTCGTTTAAGTAACAAATTTCTACACACTGCTGACGGCCTGTTAGGTAGTTTTTTAACCAGCTGTGAGCTAATCCTCTTAGTCCATAATTTTCAATTTTTTCTAGCAATAGTCTGTGTGAAACAAAGTCGAATGCTTTTGACATATCGAAAAACACCGCCACCGTATGTTTTTTATTGTCTAAACTTCTAACAACATTCTGAGTTAGATCATATGCAGCCAAAGTAGTGGATTTTCCTTTCTGAAAACCATTTTGTTTAGGTTTTATTATACGATGTTTGTTAATAAACGATGTAATCCTTTAATGCATAGCTTTCTCAAATATCTTTGATATCACTGGTATTAATGTTATCGGTCTATAGTTATTCAGATCTTGCTTATGTGGCAAGTGCGTTGCCGACCTTTGGGGGATGGGAAGGAGGATGGGGGAGTTGGGGTATGAGCCTCCGGTATCCTCACTCACTCGGTGAAACACAGCGCAAGTGTTATTTCATACCAGTTTTCTGTGAGGCCGTGGTATCACTCCGGTCGAGCCGGCCCATTCATGCCAAAGCGTGGCTCTCCCACGAAAATATGTGTGTAAATTAAAGTTTATGTATAGTGAATTATGTACAAGTTCATTAATTATATTACTTAATATATGTGCCCGTTCTTTCCAAGATTTTCAGACCACACAAAGGTAAGTACTGGAAGTGAAAGTGTGCCAATATGGAGCCATACATAAAGTTTATTTGAATAAATTAAAGATTATTTTTTCCTTATAAATTCCTAACATTATTCATGTTTGCTGTAATGATTACTACTGCACATATACTGATAGAGATAGAATGCATAGTTGGCCGAGTGGTTTCAGCGGTCGCCATGCCGCTTGCTACTGCGCCAAATGTCTTGGGTTCAAACCCCACGCGGTACAACACTTTGTGTGATCCACGAATTGTTGTCCCGAGTCTGGATGTTCTTTGTGTCCGTTTCATGTATGTTTGTAAAATCCCCCACGACACAGGATGTTTATTCCTAATGTGGGAGTTGTCTTTAAAAAAAGAAAAGAAAAGAAAGAAGAAGAAAGATTACTCATTCATAATCAGCTGAATACTGAGAGTTACGTTGTGTCGTATCCGTCCGATTAGTATTAATGATTGACATCGATAAACTGACATAGATAACACTAATTTATGTATCTATGTTTGACATTGAATGCCTGCTACATTTTTTTCCGATAAATAGAGTGTTGTTTCTAAAGGGATGACATTTTAATTTGAAAAAAGTAGTAGCTAACAGCATGGGTTCGTTCTATTTACATGAGCCTTTTATAAGCTTTTGTCAAACTCAATAACCATTCATATGTACGAATCGAAGAATGTGTGCAAATTTCAACCAATTTCAGTATTTCAACTTTATTTGTATAACAAGGTCCTGTTACAGACAAGTTCCGGATAGCTATATGACAGATGGTTTTACACGATTTATATGGAAGATACATCAAATTATTTGTCAGATAAGCTATCTTTAACTTATCAGTGGCCGGTGAAACAGGGCCTAAATGGTACAGAGTGGCGCAAGCACCGTCTACGTGTAATGTATTGTCTTACGCTTTATATGTTTTTATCAAAATATATCAAGCTATTAAACTATATTTTATTTGCTATGTTACTCACGCACGCGTCAGGGACAGGCGATGATTGATGTAAGTCTACCTATTGCATTCTATTGTCCATTTTCAAATCCTAACCAAACACCCATAGCGAGATAAACACCATTCTGTATTTCCGGCCAACGAATAGAATTATATTTAAATAATGAAGATGATGGATTATTCATAGACCTGTGACAGCAGGAAACTGAACACCTTCGAGAAGTTTCTACGTTGAATAATAGATCCGATCAATTAGCCGACGAGAATTGCTAGTAAGTTCGGCCGTTGGAAACTTTGTGTAATTGCAATACCTTTCGGAGTTCTACCATCGGTACTCATTATGTATTCACCTTAACAACCATCTTGGTCGACCTCCTGTTAACATAGTTGCTTCCTGCGAGTTTTCCAGCGCTAAAAGCGTTTTCAGTTGGAGCATTTGGATTGATTTATATTGTTTTATATTTCATTGAGCAACGTTCAACCCAAAACATCCTTAGCATAAATTGCAGACAAATACTTTTAGGCTCCTTGCTAATACGCACACATATGACGATATGAAACAATGTGGTTTAAAAACTACTTATTTAAACCTATTTCTTTTAAATACTCTTAATGCTCTGAATAGATGTTTATCTGTTTCTAAAGTTCCTGAAAGAAAATATTTAAATTGCATAAAAAAAGAAACAAATTACACATCTTTTAGAATTAAAAAAAAAATGCGTTTTATCAATGAAAATACTACAGTTTCCCGCTGTCTCTACCGCTTACAGTCTGACTACTACAAGCTTTTCAATTTTTGTGTGTTAATTTTCGGGAGCGCGTCAGTATTGCCACGCTCGTGTACACGGTCCAGCTCACAATGTGAGACGATCTGACTGGACCTACTTACTATGGCTCTCAATGTTCTAAATAGCTAATTTTTGCACAGATAGCAACTAATTTTAATTATTTGTTCCTTAACATATTTCAAGCAAATAAAGAATCTTACTCTTACTTGCTACAGTTCCGTTCCCGTGTCAGTCCAGTCAGGTTCCGTCCCCAAAGGGCAAAACGGGACGCTATTACTAAGACTTCGCTGTCCGTCTGTCTGTCTCTGTCCGTCCGTCTGTCACCAGGCAGTCCGTGTATCTCATGAACCGTGATAGTTACAGTTGAAATTTTTTATAGATCATGTATTTCGGTAAACGCTATAACAATAAATACTAAAAAAACAATAAAATAATTATTTAAGGTCCCATTCAACAAACGTGTTTTTTTTGTTCGTTTTTCCTCGATATTGATAGCGGCAACAGGTAGACGCTTGAAATATTCACAGAATGTTTATTTTAAAAAGAAATAATTAAATTATTATCTATACATCAAATTTTTAAGGGGGGCTTCCCTACAAAAAACGTGCCTTTATATTCGTTATTGCTCGGTATTATTAATAGATAATGGTACGGAACCCTTCGTCCGCGAGTCCGACTCGCACTTGGCCGGTTTTTTTAAATGTGTGTTTTGCTGACGTGCCTAAAATAGGATAGTGAACATCACGCTTGTACCAATAGGTACTCCTACTCTACTGAGTATGATTGAAAGAAACGCAGACAAGGTTGTGTGGATCAACAAGATTAATTATATTAAAAAGTGAAATAGGCAAAGGCATATATGTGTATTAATAATGAATAGTATTTAGCTTGAGTCTCCCTTTAATAACACTAAAACTTAATTAAGATCATTATGTAACAAACCTTCGTAAACTGCGTCTACAGTTATTTAGAAAAAATCGTGTCATTAATAAGGCTCGTTATTTTGATACGATTATTTACTGCCTATAAACATGAAGTATTTTAATTAGTGATTATTACCATTCAATTTTGTCCCCACGTTCTTTGTCAGTGTCTAGTTTATTACAAGATATGACATCGCGTAAATAACTTGTCAATAAAACAATTTACTTAACCTACTTTTCAATTCTGTGTATCATAAAACGTTTTTATGAATGAAATTATATGTAGACCATCTTTTAGAGAGGATAATGTTTTATATTACAATAAAAAATTTTTTGTTAAATGTATATTTATCTTATTTTTAGAGCATAACTGAGCATTTGTTACAGTTATAGGCAGTTGAGCCACCTTGATTTCAGCACGAACGGGGCGAGTTTCAACCGGGGTGGTACTACCCTCGCATAGAAGACGAACGTAAACTGACAGCGTTCATGCTGTCGGGTTTCGTTGAAGAGGACGAGACTGGAGGCCCAATGATGCAGAAGCATCACTAGGTCGCCATAGTGTGGGTCACCATGCTGCATTGTTGCGTACTATATATACTACTATAGGTATAAATCAACTTCTATAATTACTTTTTCATTTTTTATCATACTCATTTCTCTCACCCTTCTGATTCTTGAGTATTCGTGACTATGTCCCAACATGTCTCTGCTATCCTCTATTCACTCAGGGTTTGCTGGAGGAAAACTCAATTTTAAGTTAAGCACGCCTTTGTACATGACACTTCCTTGTATTTGTTTTATATTTATATGTTCTATGTGTACAATAAGAAATAAATACAATACAAATACAATACTCCTAACTTAGAAACTTATTACCCTAAGCCATTTTATTATATTTTGAGAACCTATTAAATATATTTTCACTAAGTTATCTATACCTAACCATATACGACGAGATAACGTCGTTTATGATGTAAGTACGAGTATCTAGGAAAATTAATAAAAGTCAATACTTATAAAAATATAAATTCATTTTACAATAGTAAGGGCAAGAAATAAACTCGACAACCCTATTATAATTGACGAGATATTAATTACAGTAAACCAACAAATTTTAAAGTTACTCACACAATATAGAATTTAGTTTAAACCTTCAAAATATAATGCTACTAGGTATTTATACGCATACTATGACACCAAGCAAAAAAAAAATAAGCATTGAAGTGTGGACTTTAAATTATTATTAATGTTTTACTACACAACGCAATGGTTGTTATATGATTGTTTTAGATTGTACCTTGTATAATGTTGTGCAAAAATAAATGGATACAATGCTTTTAAAAGACAAATGTCATATGATACAGTTAGAACATTTGGTGACTTCTATAGTGTTCGTATATCGTACTGAATTACAGTATTGAATATACGAAAACGACAGAGTAACATATATATACTTCTCGCAATCCTCTGTTTTTAAATAAAATTATAGTAATGTTGTCCTGAAAACGAAGCTGTGACCACAAAATTCATCACCTTTTTGTCCTTTTAAAAATTATACTTGTGGTCAGTGTAATGTATACCTAACATTGCAAAGGGTTTAGGCTGGTTTCTTTAATGGCCAGCCGTCTGCTTGGCGCTAACCCTCCATCAGGTAAGTTCGGTAAACTAAAACAGATAGGGCGAGGGAGCTACGATATGGGATCCCGTAAGTTTCGGATTGGGTCCGTCCCAGGATTGGTGAGACCATTAGGACAGAGAGATTAACTGGCCACAAGATTATAAGCAGAAATTATTTCTACATTTACATTAATTTACAATGAATTTTTGACTATATTGTAATGTAACAAATATTCATTTTGATAAATTTAAGTAAATTAATTAAGTAAACCAAAAAAATTGAGCTGCCGGACGATAACAAGCCGATCGATGAATTTCAGAATTTTTTTAAAGAATTTTAGACAAATAATGACCACGAAAATCATGTTAGGTAAGGAAATAGTATATGTTGCATAATAAAAATGTAATTCAATTTTTTTAAAAGAAAACATGGTATACAATTTTATAACATAGCAATCCGCGGGGACGCGTCTTTACGCCAACAAACGCTAGCCGATCGGACCTTTCACATTAGACATTTCACAACAATGCTTCAAGTTGTGTCTAATTACTTGAAAATAACAAATACGCCGCATATGCAGCCACACATAAATGAAATTACTCAAATGTAAGCATTATTTATCATTAAAGAAAAACTTACTTGAATATAAAAAAAAAGATTTACGTTTGTTATCAATAATCCAATGAGCGTATTTTATTTAATAGTAAATAAGGTATTGTCGGTTGGTTCACCGACGACGCCGTAAATTACGTAGTCCCACTCGGATTGCCTCTCCCAACTACAATAAATATTGATCAATACTTAGAAATAAAAGTGTTAAAGGAAAATTCTTTGTGTATTTTATAAAATGCGAGAGAATAGAAAGGGATCGTTTTATTTGATTATTGGTGAGATACTGTTCATTGTATTGTGTTTGTAACAATAAACGTATTATAATGAGTGAAAAATATTCATTCTTTACTTAATACATATATTGATATTTGCTTTGATTGAGTAAGATGGAGTTTAGCTGATCTGAGCTAATGCCTTGACATTAAAATAAATGTGTTATTTGCTATTCAAATCATTTAATGGTTAATGTTGTTATGAAATTCAATCAGCAAGTATTTTTTCAGTTCACAAAGGGAGTGCAGACATCAAAGAAACCTAGATGTAGTAATTTGGTTTGAGGAAATAGGCCGTGTTTTAAATTATAATACTGTGCCAGTGATCCCAGTGCCAGTTGTCTAGATTTCGATTGGCATCAGGTTACCTATCTAACTTTCAATGTTATCTACTTATTCTGTTTAGTGACACAATGGGGCACACCGTGTGCTTTCATCCACCTTTCGATACACTGCCCCATCGAAAGCCCCCGTGAAGAGCCTATTGGTACTTCGAAGTAATTTTTTTATCAATAAAGATTACACAACTAATTTAATAAGTTCGTGTACACATCGTGACACATATAGTAGACAATTATAAAGGTTTGATATCTGTATTCACATATACTATATATGCTACATAACATAGGCATGTGTATACATATGTATATATCACGTATATATGTATCTGGTTAAGGAAAAATTAATTGTTATTAATTCTCATTAAATAATCGTCTCATAATTTGTAGCTTAATATAAATAAATGTCATCTTAACAATAACAAAATTGAGCTCACATGCTCCATGAATGGTCCAACCCCACAATAGCCTACTTATTAGACTCTTATCATTCTTAAATGAAAGGGGAGAGCAGATATTGCTTTTGTAATATGCCTATCTATTCTGCATTTTATGAATAAAAATATCTTATTATATTTATTTTCAGATTTTTCCCACGTCTTTGCTTATATTTTTATCCCTCTCAGTGAACCATTATGTTGGATTTTTTACTTTATGATTGATTTTTTCCTTTCCGCGTATGTCATTAATGATAACTTTATTGAATGTGAGAAATTATTCGACGAAACCGAAGTCCCAAAGATTTGCTGTTTAAAACATTGATGTGTTGAATAATCATTTTTGTAAAAACGATATTTTGGTATATGTACCTACCGTATATACATACATATGTATTTAGTAAAAAGTGGCGTTTAATATTACAAACAGATACTTCAAGTTTATTGATATGTATAGATAACGTTACGTTTGCTAATAAATGTCACTATAGACATGGACATAGGCCTTGCCAAATCTTTAATCGTTCGTTTTTAACCATAAAGTTAATACTATTTAAACATCAAAATAAAAAATAAAAAATCGTAACATATCAGACACTAAGGGAGCGTTCAAGTATTACGTAACGCAACTTTTGAAGATTTTTGAACCCCTCCTCCCCCCTGTAACGCATCGTAACGTTTTTCTGTTCGACCCCCCCCCTACCTAAACGCTACGTAACACTCAAGTGTCATGTTTATATTTTATAAATTTTTGGCTTACAATACACACAATTGTTTTTCTTCTTAGTTTTTGCTAATAAACTCTTAAAATAACCGTCCCTGTAACGCATTGTAACGTTTTACGAGAAATCCTCCTCCCCCCCAAATTGCGTTACGTAATACTTGAACGCTCCCTAAAATTATCAACAATAAATTATCAATCGTAATCAATAGAATTTTACGTTGAATTGAACCCGAAGTTAAATGCATCTAAAAATATTGCTTTAGGTATGCTGCATATCAAAGCACAGTGGCCAAATTTCCGTCTGAATATACCCATCTCAGTTATATCAATACAACCTATATGTGTGCCAAAATTAGATGAAATAAATTTATGAGCGTCACAAGAAGTGACAACAGGTTAAAAACACTCAAAAATATTGAGAAGGGCAAGCTATAAGCTTGGAGAATACTTTTTAGGTTATCGTATCAACATTTTAGAACACGCATATACACTTACCTCCTACTGAGTTTATTTCATTAATCTCCTAATATAGACCTTATAACAACTACGATAGTTCGAATATAGCTCGAATCCTTTTTTATAAAAATAAACATAAAACAGTACATTGACATCGTGGTCGAACAAATCCAAATACTACTCACCGCAGAAGTAACCCAAACATACAGATATATAGATTAGAAAAATGTTAAAGCCCACAAGACGTAATAAGGCCGCGTCATCTCCGCAGATTGTCTGCAGAAATAGGTTACCTAGTTACATTATACTGTAGGCGATAGACTCTTCACACTATTTCTACTTAGCACTGTGATTATTTATTTATTTATATAAAGTACTACCACATCATACATATTATACTTATAACTAATTATACTAACATATGGGATTGTATCTGATATGTATGACAATTACGGTGTACATAGCATTTACTGCAATATGACAACATTATTCCAATCTACTTAAATATGAATACATAGATATCATAATTTAAGTAAATTAAGATTTTCTGATATCGTTTAAGGTTAAAATGATAATTCCATTGTCCGAAAGCTCTAAATTGAACTAAAAATCACAAAAAAAAAACTATTATACGACGGTTTCAAATGTCAAAAATTTACTTAAAATAAATATGCTACTCTAAAAATAGACAATATCTAAATTCATGGGAAAATATCATTTTGAAGATCGTTTCCCTAAAATAAGAGAAAAGATAATTTAGAGATGTTTTAGTTTAGTGAGTTCTCAATGCACGGTTGGCCGAGTGGTTTCAGCGGTCGCCATGCCGCTTGCTACTGCGCCAAGTGTCTTGGGTTCAAATCCCACGCGGTACAACACTTTGTGTGATCCACGAATTGTTGTCCCGAATCTGGATGTTCTTTGTGTTACCGTTTCATGTATGTTTGTAAAGTCCCCCACGACACAGGATGTTTATTCCTAATGTGGGAGTTGTCTTTTTAAGAAGAAAAGAAGAAGAAAAGAAGAAAAATTCTGTTGTTTTCTCACTAAACTACTATTAGCACCACTTTCGTATAACTTTTACAATTGAAGTTAATACCATTTCGTGGAATAGATCTAAAGTTGTTCGTGGTAAAACAATAAAGTTGTCTGAAAACGGATGTTTGATGTTTCTTTATATATTTGTTTAAACTGTCTAACACAGAACTTAATAGTTAACCACGCGTTTAAAACGAGTTCAAAATTGCCCGAAATTATCTGGTGCAAATACTTTGATGAATTTTTTTTTTCATTACATGATTTTAAATATAAAATTAATTCAAGTATGTATACCCACTGCCTTATCAGTGTTAAAGAAAATAATCCTGTACTTCATCAGGATGGTGTGTAGACCAACATTTTCTACCTCTCAACTGCTGGATACAGACATCTCCTTAGAAAAGATGTTTGATCGATTTTTATGCGTGGGAGAGCTATGCTTCGGCATGAATGGGTCGGCTCGACCGGAGTGATACCACGGCCTCACAGAAAACCGGTGTGAAATAGCGTTTGCGCTGTGTTTCACCGAGTGAGTGAGGATGCCGGAGGCCCCTCCCCCCATCCCCTTTCCCATCCCCCAAAGGTCGGCAACGCACTTGTGACGCCTTTGGTGTTGCAGGTGTCCATGGGCGGCGGTAATCGCTTATCATCAGGTGATACGTCTGCTCGTTTGCCCACCATTCAATAAAAAAAAATGCAGGTAGTAGAGCCATGCTGATTTTGACATGGGCCAGCTCGACCGGAGCGGTACTACCCTTTTTTTTTTATTCTACGTGCGGAAATCTCCTCGGATACCTCCTACTGGTGGCATGTCGGACTCGAACCGACTAAAACCGCACGCCGTCCTGGGTACTAGGAGCCGTGTAATCAGGTGCACCCTAGTAAGGAAAACCCTGAAACAGGGCGGTACTACCATCGCATAGAAAATCAGTGTAAAATGACAGCGATGGTGCTGTCGTGGTTTGTTGGTGAGTGTTAGACCGGACTACATTTCACTTACATTCCTAATGATGCAGATGCAGCACTAGGAATGTAAGTGGAATGTAGTTATTTATTTGCCATAAAGTCAATAAAATATAAAAACAAAAGTAAATAAACTAAAATATTCTATCCATCAAATTCTGTACAATCTATATCTATACACCTATACTCTATACATACAAATAAATAAAATTGGAGTGTCTGTTTGTAATGTTACGAGTAAAATAACCGCATTTTACTGTGGCGACCTCCACATACAGCGCCATCTATCGAAGATACACTGAACTACGAAGTAACTACACGGAGTAACTATCAATCCTGAATCGCGAAATAAATAGTTCACGCGCCGATTATCATATATACAACATCCCAACAGCAACTGTTGGGCAGTAGCCTGCCAAGAATGATCACCTCGCCTGGTCGGAGGATCCCTTTGTGTTGGGTGGAACATGATAACCGTTCCCCCACAGTGGTGACCCCGACGTGATTGGAAGCAGCCTTCAAGAAAGCAGATCAGCGCCACCATCATATTCACTCCCACAGCAAGTCTCAAGCCAGCCAGCAACCTCGGCCTCAACAGGGATACACCACACGCAGGACGCGACCGCTCCAGCCTGGTTACCCCTACGGCCTCATCAGCGTCTAGGCACAGCACACTGCACCTACGGTCCATGTAAGCAGAGCATCTCTCTCCCGTCTACGCAGCAGCCAGCCACTACGCAGCAACCGCCCCGACTCACTGGGGACCTCACCGCAGCACCGCGCACCGCATGCGATCCCGACTCACTGGAACTTGCGGCATTCAGTTCCGATTCACTGTAACTACTCACTCCTGGCACTGGCAAGCTCCGCATCAGAGCACAGACAGCTGACTCAACATATATCGACCTCCAGTCTTGGAGGGGAGTGATGTGGCGACCTCCACATACAGCGCCATCTACCGAAGATACATTGAACTACGAAGTAACTACACGGAGTAACTATCAATCCTGAATCGCGAAATAAATAGTTCACGCGCCGATTACCATATATACAACATCCCAACATCAACTGTTGGGCAGTAGCCTGCCAGGCATGATCACCTCGCCTGGTCGGAGGATCCCTTTGTGTTGGGTGGAACATTACACCCGTTCCCCACATTACTAAATGCATATTTATGTATACACGGTACATGTAACAAAATTAAAATTACTATACATATATTTTACAATTTTTGTCTGTCTGTCTGTTTATCCCAGCTAAAGTCTAAAACTGCTTTACCGATTTTGACGGGACTTTCACTGGCAGATATCTGATATATAAGAAGTAAATTAGGCTACTAAGGTACAAAATATCCTCAAGTAACACCGCGGGACTAGTGATAGCTAGTGTATAATATACTTAGAACCTTTCCTTAGTTGAAAGCGTAGAATAAAAAATGTACCAATGTTTAAAAAGGTTTCAGTACAACCTCAACCCTATAAAGTAAATTAATATGTTTTTTCTAACCCTCTAATAGCGACATTCATCATTAGTTTTCAGAGCGATAAAATCTTTCATTATATATTTTGTAAGTCAAATCACCAAAAATTTGTGAACGCGTGCTTAAAAAGAATCTTATTTGGCACTTTATTTTATATTGAATTACTTTTTATTTGCATTAATGTCATCATCTTTTTATGTGTTTGTCGTCACAAATAAAAAGTATTTTATTAATTCACAGATTCGACTGTGAAATAAAAGTAAAATGACGCCTATTTATGTATATAAGGCTGAAGATTTTTGTATAAGGACTAAAATAAAATGAACAAATGATTATTTCAAAACATCTTTTTAAAGATAATCTCGTGTCAGCGATTATTTCTAAACAACGTGACCTCATTTATGTTCATTTCAAGGAATATTTTTTTTATTTTGATATTTTATCTACAAAACTTCCGACTTGTGGCTCAGTGGCAATCGCGCATGTTAACACAGTACAAAATTAAGGAATTCCAGGTAGGACCGTCTTTGGATGGGTAACCATTCTGGCCCACCATGCGGTTACGGTTGGTACCAGTTACAACATATGTTTGGTACTCATCACAAATACTCTAAGTCCTCTAAATAGTCCTACAATAATCTCTACACAGAACTTTGTACCCGTATTCTGGTATTAAAATATAATCATATTTGAAGAAAGAAAGAAATTCATAATATTAATAAGGACCAGCTGAGCCCCGCGGCGTTACCTGTGCTAAAATAACAACCGTGAGTAACGACGCGGGGTAAAGCTAATCTAAAAAAAAGTTGTTAAACTAAGTTAGTTCTTATATCATCAGCTTACTACCAGGGAAAGTTCCGTCAAAATCGATCCAGCCGTTTCAAAACAAACATACAGCAGACAGAAAAAAAAATGAAAAATGCTAGTTTGGTATGTATATATATTATTTGTGTATTTAGTAAAATGCGACTTTTGATTACAAACAGGACCTTTAAGTTATTGATATGTATAGATGTATAGATAACGTTACGTTTGCTAACAAATGTCACTATAGACATGGACATAGGCCTCTTTAAATCCACGCCACTTAGGTTGATCCTCAGCTTCTACCATCCAGCTCCTGACAAAGTCCTTGCCCAAATCGTTATTCGTTCGTTTTTAACCATAAAGATAATATTATTTTAACATAAAGTTAACATAGAAAAATCGTAACATATCAGACACTAACATTATCAACAATCAATAGTATTTTACGTTGAATTGAACCCGAAGTTAAATGCATCCTAAAATATTGCATTTGGTATGCTGCATATCAAAGCACAGTGGCCGAATTTCTGTCTGAAAATAGCCATCTCAATTCCATCAATACAACCTATATATCTATCAAAATTAGATGGAATAAATTTATGAGCGTCACAAGAGGTGACAACAGGTTAAAAACACTCAAAAATATTGAGAAGAGTTAGGATAAGCTTGGGGAATACATTTTAGGTTATCGTAACGATAAATGGTTAACAACAATTCAATGTTTTTAGAACTTTAACATATTTTAAATGTATCTCAAATATCGACAACAGTCAGATCAGTAATTGAAACAGCATTTAAAATTCTAGATTAAATATTACATCAGTCCACTACAATCTATACTGGTTTATCGTATTTAATCGAAGATTTCATTTACATTAATCACATCAAAGACTGGTAACTGAATTGAATACTCATCCCCAGTGACTAAATAAAACTGTACTAACTGAGATTTGGATGTATGAAAACGTGTATATCTAGCTATTTATAGGAAAAAAAGATACATTCATGACAATGTTATTCTTCCAAAACTAAGGGATTTCTTTATTTTGTATTTCAGTTTGACACTAATTCCTACATGTAATACAATGTAGAAATAAATGTCTCATGTTAGTTCCTTTACAACTGATTTCAAAAAAGGATTCTTCTCAATTCGACTGTAGTCTGTTACCTCAGAATTTTCGACTAGATGAACCGATCTTGATGATTCTCTATTAATTTGAAAGCTGGTGCTTCTAGAGTGGTCCTATTTCAATTTCAGTTCTAAAGTTGTTTTTTTTTTGTTAAAATTTCCATAAATGCAACTATTCTAATAGTTGCACTTATGGAAATTTTCTGGAAATGGAAATGTCAACAAACGAGAAACGAATGGTTGGATTCATCCAATAAATTCCATAGATTAGGATTCAAATCCGAATTATGTTAAGGGAATGAACACAGTCCTCATAAAAGCGTTTAGCGTAATTGCAAAAAAATAAAAAGTTTTAGGAGCGAAAGTATCAGTAATCAAAAAATGCTAAGAAAGAAGATAGAAAAGTATTATCATTATAATTACACGATTCAAAATTATTCTTAACCCAAAAGCCCAGTTGGAAGTGAAAGTTAAATTAAAAAAAAAAACATTCGTTACTTGATTACTTCACCTTAGTACCTATGTATTGCCTCGTTTCGAATGTACACAATGATGATTTCACGCGTAAGTCAATATTAGAATGTACTAAAAAAGTAGGATATACTTAAAATTAAACATTTTAATCTTAAAATTTTAGCTTTTATTTTCCTTAAGTCAATTACACGGTTTTATTTTAGAACAGTTGCCAGTTGCAGTTTTTTTTACGCTAGCTCCCATGTCTTACCTGTTTTTCAGATCAATTTACCTTCTTCGTCAGACCTTCATAAGGAAGAAGGTAAATTGAAGTAATAATCAAAAAAACACATTCCCTTGTAAATGTTTCAGTTGACAAGAAATTGGTTGCGTTTAATTTTATCAAAGTTTCAATGAAGTAACTGTTGATAGAGTATTAGCAACTCTTGACCATACACAATTCTACAAAGAAACTAACTTAGTATTTACTTGTGATTAAAACTATGGTTCCGTGTACCTAAGAGTTAAAACCTCATACTGCATATTTGCATCTCGCAGTGACATCAAAACAATGTATACGACTGTTACTTTCTCTGTCAACATTTACGATGCAATAACAATATTGGCAAAGCCATGACGTTCTTTATGAGCTAAGGAGTAGCTTTCTAAAACGCTGTCACCTGTCAGTATTTACTCTTGAGCTTTCATTACACACATTCAATACATTGGTGAATTATTTCTACAATCAGACGAAACGGGCACACATAAAGATCGTTTGATATTCTATTTTCCATTGTTTTTTTTAGGGTTTTTTGTCTAATTATTCAAGTAGCAGTCAGTACTTTGGCACCATGAGAGGTCAATGTAATAAGCAAGGACGCCTGAAGATTGACTGAACTATAATATTCAATGATTTTCAAATTAATGACATAGTATAAATTGTAACTTTCTACATTAATGTTTTCTGTATTTCTCTGTATTCCTTCTTCTAACTTCATATTCCTCTATTCGAGAAATATTATACTCGTTAATGATTGATCGATGATCAATCAGCAATGTAATGATTCAGCAGTAATTTACGTTTTCGAACGTAACAATTTTTTTATTTACTTAATTTAACACGACATTAAACGCTACATTTATTTTTACACAACACAAAAATTTGACAAAATTTAAGACATCAAATAGAACACTATTTATTTATCCGCATGGAACAATATATTTGCTTAGATTTTACCGACACAAATGGGTCTCTTATAGAAGACTACATTTATTTTATTCCTTATTTTAACTGCCTCGGTGGCGCAGTGGTAGTGAATGCGACTGCTGTGCTTGAGGTCTTTGGTTCAAATCCTGTGTCGGACCAAATGTTTGTGTGATCTGCAAACATTTGATTCGGAATTTGGGTGTTTTCTATGTTTAATATGTATTTATAAAAAAAAACAGTATAATATGTATTTATATCAGTTGTCTAGTACCCATAACACGAGCTCTGCTTAGCTTGGGACTAGATGGCGTTGTGTGTTAGATGTCCGAAATATTTATTATTATTATTATTTCGCTGAGGCATTACATCTCGATGGTTTTATTACTATCGAGCTAATAAACATAAGTTACGGGATGCAGGTTAACGAAACAAAACTTCAATGCATCAGCACCAGCAATTTTTAACTCTATTTGCAGTCAAAATTACATTTAACCTCACTATAGAATTTCGATTAAAGTTTACTCATTCGAAATGGAAAAAAAGTACGTTAAAATGAAATGAATCCATCGCGTTTGAATCCGGCGCGGCTTTTCGATGTTTCATAATATTCTATTGATTGAACTGGCTGTGTGGTTTGATGCCTGTGCTTGCTGATGTTTGTTGTTAGTAATAGATTCGATAGCCATGTTTTAGGTTTGGGACATAGCTGTTTTAGTACCTTAGTAGTTGTGTAAGAAAGAAAGAAAACCGTTTATTTTGAACAGAGCCAAGGTAATAGGACACACGTAATTATAATACCCTGTGCAATGCCAGAAATTGCTGCTGGTATTACGATAAGGCCCGCACGCGGTGTCATCGGTCTATCCGTGTTATATGCGTGCTGTGCGTAAATATTATATGTGATATACATATCCATACACATACATAAATCGTGTAGTAGTATACTGTTATGTAATATACGTAATGAAATGCAAAAAATGTATTTATACTCAAAAGAAGTTTACACAGTAACTGTGCATGGTAGCAACCTTATTTGGAATAACTAAAGTATATAGAGAAAACTTAAAAAAATTAAGCTATTAATTCTTTACAGTTTATGTAAGAGATCATCTCACTATATGGCATCTGTATGGCAGTTCAAGTTACACTAGTCATTTAAGACTAACTTAGTACACTTTTAATCCCAAAGTGACTCAATTAGATTTGTGGGGGAACAGGTGTTAGGTCCCTCCAACACAAAGGGAGGATCCTCCGACCAGGCGAGGTGATCATGCCTGGCGGGCTACTGCCCGACAGTTGATGTTGGGATGTTGTATATATGATAATCGGCGCGAGAACTATTTATTGCGCGATTCAGGATTTGTAGTTACTCTGTGTAGTGCGTTACTTCGTAGTTCAGTGTTCAGTATTTTCGGTAGATGGCGCTGTAGTAGGTTATTGTTGTGTTATATGTGTATATCACAGATTAAGTCATTCGTCGACTCGTAAAAATTTCACCATTAGGCCTCCCAACAATATGCCAACGGCACAGGGTGCATGGCATTATACCAGTTATGAGTAACTCAGCGGCCATGTCGGTCCACAATAACGTAGACTTCCTTTATGACCTATTTCTTGTTTTCACACAACACATTTGTTATTTATTATATTTTTCATGTTATGGCAACACTAAAATTTTATATAAATAAAGCTTTCGTCTCAAAACAGTTATTGTCTATTGATCTGAATAAATGAAAAATATTTATAAATATACTAGCAAGACTTCACACACTCACAAAGACCAAGCAAAATACAATGCGACTCCAATAAGAATAGGAACGTCAATGACCTATATCTGTCAAATGTTCCTTAAAAAAACGTTATTATAGTCTGGCCACTGAGAGAATGCGTTCCTGACAGGTCGTGATCCAATGGGCGATGTAACTTTGAACTGGTGTACAATTTATGGCAAAATTTTAAATATCTTTTATTAACCTTAATAATGAGTAATAACATTAAAAATTAAATAATCATGCCAATGTACAATACACCTTTTATTTTGGGCTAAAGTTATTAACAATTAATCAATTAATTAATTTAAGAACAATAATTTTTAAAAGTCTAACGACGTCAAACTGCGCTGTTTCAAGGTTATGTCAATAGTTTGTTTTTGTAGTGATGAGACAAAATAATACTGAATTGTAACTGAGTATTTTTGGAATATATCGAATATATCGTAATATATTCTGTCGGTCGATATATTGTTAAATAAAACGTTCTAATTTTATAATATATAATTTTATTTATTTATCTTTATTGAATACACAAAAAAACAGTAGAACAAGATGAGTTACAAAGTATGTAAGGATGTTGTACAGTCGAATGTTGTCACCATTTCAGGGAAATGTGCCGAAATGCTTTGGGCATTTATACGAACGACATTAAAGTTCCTGGGGACATCGGAGAAATTATTCGAGAGTGTGTATAATGTACTTAATACATACGAGTTAAGTTTAATATAGTTTATAATACGATATAGGTACGATCAAACCAAACTTATGAAAATAATTGTCGTGATATCAGTCAGCTGAATTAAAAATAAATGAAAAACTATTTTTATCCCTTTATATTTATGGTAAAAAGAATTACTTTTCTAAAAGAAGCAAAAAAAAATTGATAATTGGGACAATGTCGTTTTCATTGACGAGACATGGCTGAACACCAATCACGAGCTTTCTCGTTCTTGGACAGATGATACTCAAGGGTCGACGTCGAAAGTGCCAATCGGTAAAGGAGCACGTCTCATAATATGCCACGCTGGTTGTGCGATATATGGTTTTGTGGAACATGTTTTATTAGCATTTGAGTCAAAAACTACCACTGACTACCACGAAGAAATGAATGCGGCTGTATTCAAGGAGTGGTTCCAGGATGTGTTGCTACCTGGCCTTCAAGAGCCTTCAGTTATAATAATGGATAACGTCCCTTATCATTCGGTGCAAATAAATAAAGCACCTACTCAAGCTAATAGAAAAGAGGAATTGGTGGCTTGGCTGCAAAGAAGTGGCATTGACGCAAATATATCAATGCTAAAAGCTGAGCTGATGAAATTAGTCAACGACCATAAGCTATCAAATATTCGATACGAAATAGATGAGCTGGCTCTGGAGTACGGTCATCGCGTTCTCCGAATTCCTCCATATCACTGCCAGTACAATGCCATAGAGCTAATCTGGGCTCAAATTAAAGGTTATGCAGCCCGCCATAATACTTCTCCACCATATGGCATAAAAAAAATGAAGACGCTTTTAAAAGAAGCATGCGAAAAAGTCACAAGTGATGATTGGATGAAGGTGGTTGAAAAAACTAAAAAAATGATATTTGATGACTTTGACCGCGATATTCGTATAGACACTATGATTGATAATAACATGATAATACATGTTGGTGAAGATGACAGCGAGTCCTCAAGCGAATCGGAGTCGGATTAAATTTTGATTTGACATTATTGAAATCTTAAAACTATGTATTTCATAATATATATTTTTCTATAAATAAAGTATTTTTATTTTCTTTCCCTTGGTTTCATTCAGAAATTACGATTAAATTTAATTCATCCATCAACAATTTTGTTAATATTGTGTTTGAAATATAAAATATATCTAAATTGAATAATTATGCATAATGAATGCTATAAATACTGTTACCAAATATTATTAATGATATTCATGGCACATCACTACTCATGACGAATTTACAAGTGTCAGAAACGCATTCTCTGAGTGGCTGGACTATAAACACCTTGTTCCTTGAAAAAACATTAATAAACACCTTGAAACGCCTTGAAAAAACATTATTAAAAGCATAATTGATACGCACAAAAACGTTTCGTTGCAGACCGTATTTTTTAAGGGACATTTGACAGATAGAGGTCATTGACATTTCTTTTCTTATTTGAGTCGCACTGTATATTTATTCACTAGTTTTACCTGCAGTTCGGCCCATGTGTATGTCGGTTATCGTGGTAAAGAGTAGCCTATATCCTTCCTTAAGAATTAAAGTGTCTCCAAGCCAAATTCCATTGGTGTCGATGAAGTGGGTTAGCTGTGAAAGCGCAACAGTTGAAATACAGTTACTTTCGATTTTTTTATATTAGTATGGATTTATTTATATTATTATGTGTATATTATCCTTATATTTTTAAACCCCATTCTCTTACTGTTATCGGTCTAATAAACAATGCCAATAGGAATAGTATAAAAAATTGTTATGAAAATGACATTTAATAATGTTTTGCTGATGTTGCGAAAACTTTGTTCAAATAAATGTCGATTGTATTAAAACAATAAGTATGTATGGTCAGGGTAGATACGTTGCAATTTAAGAGGGTTATGTTCAACAGAGGACTGCAATAGGCTGATGATGATACCGATACCAAGTTCGGTTAATATTATGACTATTCAAAACAAAATAAAGTACAAAATAAAAAGATTTATGAAAATAAAGACAAAAATACATTTAGATCCTTTTATAACTTGACTGAATTTTAATATTCGTCAGTACGTACACTGATTAAAATCATATGGTTACATGGGCGTACCCAGGGTAGGGCAGGGGAGGGCAGCTGCCCCCCCCCTAGATGTTGACGTTCCTACTATCTTCTTCTCTCGATTATGTGTAAAGAACACTCAGACGCGTAAAAACGTGAATAAGATCGACTATGGACAAAGACAGATTTATTTTCTGTGTTGTTGTAAGATCGGCAATCGGCATCGGAATCGGAATCAGTCCTAGGGCTATGCGATGTTCGAGCGTAGTGACGATCAGAGCGTGCTCTTTAGCGAGGAGAACTACTCATCATAGTCCTAAGATATCAAATCTTCTGACTCGGTTTATGTAGTGTTTTTGGACAGCTGACATGCCCATTCATTTGGAATGTATTTTAGACACTACAAATAATTCTCGGAAGCAAAATATTATAGTCTGATACATCAGAAATTTATTGTGCAGTAATAATTTCTAGTTTCGTCCTAGCATCCAGTACAGGTTTTTGTGCCGCATAGATATATCATCTCATTTTGCTTTGGTATGGTTTTTCCACCGGTCTATATGTAAGCCCACATTGGGCTAGCACTCGAAGGCCGATGGGACACCATTGCCGAAATCTGATTCCCAAGCTAGCTCAGCGCGTGCTTGGCTCGGTTGCTGCCAAATATGAGGGGGCCCGATGACTCCTGCAGGAGACTATACGCGGGCGTTGTGCGGTCCCCAGTATGGGCGGAGGTCCTGAAGGCCAGCAATATCGGGCTATTGCGACGTCCGCAACGAGCTGACCTTCAGGTAGGAGTCCTAAGACTCGAAAAATCGAAGACCAGAAATTTCAATTCCCCAGGTTCTTGTGGAGGAATGGAAGGAACGACTTGGGCAACCGAGTGCTGGGCACGCCGTTATTGCGGCGGTAAAACCCATTATGGAGGATTGGCTCGAGAGGCATCACGGGATCTTCTCATACCGGCTGACACAGCTGATCACTGGGAAAGGATGCTTCGGAGAGCACCTGTGTCGGATCGGCAAGGAGCCAACGCCTGAATGCCACCACAGCAATGACCAGACCGTAGACACTGCATTCCACACACTGGCAGAATGTTCGGAGTTGGGCGAGTCGAGGCGGCCATCGGAGTGGGGGTTCTTTCGTTTGGTAACATAAATGCGACCATGTTGCGTAGCGAGAGCGCATAGAACTCTACCGTCTTTTTCTGCGAGCAAGTTACGCTTGCGAAGGAGATGGCGGAGCGAGACCGGGGGAGGTTTAGAACTTTTCCTGTCCGCCAGGCCCGGGAACGGGCCAGGTACCGCAGACGACTCGGGCGCCGGAGATCGCCAAACGATCTCCGTCCTCCATAAGCACAAGCTTGGGAGTGACAGGTGAGGATCACCCTAGCAGAAGCAAGTCGGGCCAGCGGCGCGAGCTAAACAAAGTGCTCGCGCCTCTTTTTAAAATAGAAAAGGAGCATCAGGGTTCCTACACAGGAGGGGGCCATCTACAAACCATAGGTGGCCCGAGGTACGTCGGGGTTCCAAGGATTCCTTCTGAGGGTGCACCTGATTCCCCGGCTTCTAATATCCGTGACGGTGTGCGGTTTTCATTCGGTTCGAGTCCGACATAACCATCAGATTGAGATATCCGAGGGAATATCCGCCCAAAAAAAAAACAAAAATGTTCACACACTCACGTTGCGGTAAGATATTTTCTTCGACTTTTACTTGTGGACAGTTACCCATTTTTCTGTACGGAAATCGCCCCAGATACTCGTACCACCGACTGGTCCTGGACCGCACGCCATCTCGGTTACTAGAAGTCGGAGAACCAGATGTACCCTGAAAAGGAAAACCCTCCAACCTACGTTTTAATATTGCTCCCTCCTGTGCAGAAATCCCGGTGTTCCTTTTCTACCCAAAAATAAGCGCTTATGCTGCCACCTCGGCCTGATTGCGGACAGTTACCTTGACGAAGAGTGAATGCTATTTGGGCACTTGGAACCAAGTGGCGTGCAATTAATTGGAGAAACCTATGTCTAGTAGTGGACTGCGAAAGGGTTTTTTAAATGTTCTATTATGAAATAATTTATTTTAAAAAAATGCCTTTTTTAAATCCATTTATTTGATGAGGTGCTTTTAAAAAAACCCGATTTGCCCCCACCTGGCCCAGAACCTGGGTACGCCCATGTATGGTTATATATAGAATAGTTGAAGCCAATAAGAGAAATGATACGTCAATTAATTAATGATTTCCATAGTCCATTACTGCTTAATTTTATACTCTAATTGGAGCGAACATGCCGCGTACGGAATCTATACCCACCCCATTCATTATATTATAATAAATTCTCTCCATCAATTAAAAAAGTTGTGTTCACAAGCTCCATCAGGTCACATTCTATATTAAGTACTGAATAAATTATCCACACGGACGTGAAGGCACGCGAATAAAAACGCTAGAAGAGGACGAAAATATAACTTGCATTTGCAATAATGGGTCACCTACCTACGCCAGTCGTTGCTAAGCGCGGTTCTTAAGGAAACAATCAACCAAAATACTAACAATACTTTCAATCCTCCTTCAATGGCCCTTTAGGCTCCACAGAATGATGTGCCATAAGGCAGGAAGTACAATAACACCCTTTATAATAGATAGGTAGTGCCGTACAAGGAAAGACAGATAGCCGTTCGTCCTAAGAAGTGTGCTATGTTTTATTCATAATTCTTGACTCGGCTGGAGTGCCACTGGGCAAAATTTATTTCTTAAAACCATTGTATTATGCGATTTCATTTGAGTAATAGGTTTCGTGGAGTACTGGAGACTTTATTTTACTGCTTATTTATATATGTATTATTAGGGTTGCCGGTTTTTTATGTGAAGTCAATTATAAAAACGCTCAAGACGGCAATTTTATATCCGCCAGTGTTACGTAATTTATTAAAAAATATCTTGCTCTTGATCTAGATAGATCACTTATTATTCATATGATAAAAATATTTTCGTCTTCAATGTTAACCGCAATCATGATAAATATAAATATGGGCTCTAATCTGCAGTGATTGGGTCGACAGGCAGGGGGAAGCCCATGCTTCCTACAGAAACCGAAGGGATTTTCCACCCACGACGAACGAACGACGACTGTCAACGAATAAAGGCTGTAATCTACAGAATTATATTTTACGTGTTTTAGTAAAAATATTTTTTTTGAATTTAAATAAGACCAAGTTTGATTTGAGGTAATAAAAAATAGTAGAAAAATGATTATTTTTTAAAATACACTGAAGAGAAATGAGAAATATTCCTTTCAACTTCTTCTTTTTGAAGTTGATAGAATATGTTTAGCGTGCATCTTTGAAATTATCTAAGAAAACTGGGCAGCATTCTTTACAACAGGTTTTAAGTAATTTTGTTAAACGACACTCTAAATAATGTAAGATCCTACTAAATCAATAGTTCTAAATACTCGTCCGTGAGTATACTAGGTAGCGTTGTGATGAACTGGTGAAACAATAGATTCATTTCATTACAAACTATGCTTGTTTTAGATTATATTATTTATCTACACACTAAGGAATATATATTACTTATAAATAAATATCTTGAAATACTACCTACCTTAGTAAAGAATTGTCTAGTTCCTTGCATTATGTTTACAACTGGTTAAACCTTGCAGTGTTACAAATTACTTCGCTAATGTCACTTTTCTTGACCCCATTTCTACAGAAAATATGTACAGACGAGCTTTAGCACGCAATGTCGTTGTTAATTGTAATCTAAGTGTAAAGTTAAACATTCGGAAATGTGTACAAGACAGTTTTTAATCTTAATTTATTGCATCCCTGGCAGAGTTTAAGAAAATTAGATTTTTGTGTTTTAAAAAAAAAAAACATTAACATCTTTATTGGTAAAATAATTTCACCTTTATTATGGTCCTATAATATCTGTAACTGTATATTACTAGAACGTAATCTGCTTAAAGAGATTTTTCCTATTGTTATCGTATTATTTGAGGTCAAAATAATTATATTAAACAATACAGCGTTACGTTGCAAGACAGACGCAGACTGGATGACGTTATTCTTTGACCAGAGGATATTCTACTGTAAGCTACAATTAGCTTATATTAGCTTCAATTATATAGACGGCATCATAGAATTGTAACATGACTAGCTGCGCCACGCAATCTGACCTGCTGTTCTTATGAAACCAGTCCAAGTCCCGTCAAAAGCGGTCCAGCCGCTCTAGAGATTATAAGTTGGAGACTTCAAAACAAACCACATGAGTCAAGACTAACCTCTAACTACCTTTATGATCAGATCAACGTTTGGATTCCAAACGATACAATTGTAAAACTATATACTAGGGCGGTTTGATAAGTCAGTGACTTTTTGAATTTCCCGCGCAGTTATTCCAAATGCAACAGTGCTGCCGTCAACTGTAATCTATTAGTGGGCAACTGTCAAATTTTGAGCAAGCTATGTCATGCAGTTGGTGTTTGATAGCCATTCAAAGCAGACAACGTCGTGAATTTTTACGAAAATCAAGATTAAGGAAAATTTCATTCACATACGACAATAAATAAATAATGAAAATTTACTGTCAAATATTCATCGTTAATTACAAGTATTAACAAAAGTTACCGTTTACCATTCTCGTCAACAAAATTAAGGCTAAAAACACCATACTACAGTGTGTAGATAGAACAACATAGAAATATTATTGAATTAAATAATATTATCACTTTAAAAGTCACTTGTATTGAAAGTCGTTATCATCCATCTTATCAACGTTGGTATATTCGTAACAATACTAATATATCTGATGAACATCGCACCGTCCGCTTTCAAAACTCACAATACGTATTGTTTACCCAAACAATTCGCCACAATACTGATCAATGTGCACAATATCTTGAAGGAGTGTTCACGTTACAGTGTTGTCTTCAATACCATGAATAAAACATGATGGGCATCATGTGAATGCTTGGCTTTCACACATGTTGCGACCAGTATCTAAAGACCGCCCCGGCCCCTGCACTTAATTCAAATTATGATACCTGAAGAGATGTTCTACGGCTCATAAGGATCATGATATACTGGTGTCAATAATCTTTAAAGACTAAGGAACTACGAATTGATAGTTGAATTGTTAGACCCAAATTTATTAGTCGATATATCGTTTTTATTTGAAGTTCGAATTCTATTACAAAGGCATGGCATGACGAAATTTTTTTAGTATGTACCTACATCATAATATTTAAAAAAAGGTCCGATAATGGCTAATGAGACGGATAACTAAAAAAACTAACATAATGCAGTAGAACTAACTAAGGAACGAGTTCTACCATATCACTGTTTTTAGCTCTGGTGTAAGGATTGACCCGAAAAATTACTAACAGATTAACCCCACAAGTGAAAAACGGCGAACTACGCCAACAGTCAAGTCAGTCTCAAATATAAACTAGACATCTAATTCCCAAGCTGAATAAAATACTTACCTAAGGTCGTTCATAGGTCACATTGCATTAGTGTTAATCAAGACAATACCAATTTTAATGCCGTTTAAAATTCGGGGTCAAACATACAAACAAACTCAGCTCCATTGACACAGCTCATAAACTACTTAGGTCAAGGTTATCAGTTACCTAGGGTCATTAAGATAGGTGTGAAGGTTTAAGATTGTTATATTAAAAATATATTATGATAATAAGTACTCATTAAGTCCAAGTATATTTCTTATAACTTTAAGAGAGTCTTTAACTTCATTTAAAGTCAAGGAACAGTCTTTGACTTCCAACAGATTTGTAATAGAAATAAAGAATATCTGTTAAAGAAAATCCATAGACAAAGAGAGAAAGAAAAGATAAATGGCTGTTTTGGACCAGCCTATTTATGCGTTTATCCCATACATTTATATGCTGTTTTAGTTCGGTGGAATTAAACTTTAAATAAACCTTAAAAGATTCTTACGAAGCCATTCTCACTTGGTTAATTCGTTAATGGGTTAGGCCGTTGGCCTAATAAGGAGGTTCCCACCAGTAATAATAAATCGCCAAGTGTACTATGTGTAGTGTACTTATTAGTAAGAACCTGGTAATATTCGTAATAGACAATGTCTTGAATTAAATCAAAATGTTTTTCAGTAATTGCTCTAGGGGCCGCATGAGAACCCGACCTACCTCGGAATAGTTGTAAAGACTTGTCTATCCTGCAGAAAAGTATGTGCGTTTAACAGTCGATGACGGTCGCATGTTCCAGTGACGGTCGCAAACTGATTCGCAAAGCTTACAATAAACTTACAGAGGGACACGAAGGAAGATTAAAAATCGAGCGACTCGCACTCACAATGAAAATGTTTTTTCACAGGCCCCTTTCAGTCGCGCGCTTTGTTTGTGAAACGAAGTTCGCCGTTTTTTCCCTCTATATACGCTTCATCACGATTTTCTCCCGGGGTGGGGGAAAATATTGCGTAATGAATATACGCTCCGATTTCGCTGGCACACGTTGATGCAGTTGCATTGGAGTGCATCGTTGCGTTAATTCGGGCAATAATGTCACCCGTAGATAGATTCGAATCGAAATTGTCACCGTGAGTGAACAGTTTAATCGAATATTGCATTGTTTTAGAGTGGAAACAGTTTGCAGGTGACGATTTTGAAACGAGGGTTGTAGCTTGGAATATTGGTCTGAATTACGAGTGCCATGTAACCGGAACGCCGAAACAGAGGATATAAATTAAACTTTGCATGGTGAATAAGTATGTACGAGGGGTTATTTATTGATGTGTTAACCCGTTACAACTTAAACTACCTTACCTAAGTAATTTATAGGTTCAAACACGCGTAAATTTTCAGGATTGTTCAAGAGTTTGACGTGAAACATACATCATAAATAATGACTATGTACTTAAGCAATAAGGGAGACATTAATATAATTGAAAAGAAGATATATGAAACTTTTCTTTGTGACTTTATTTTTAGATACCTATTTTCCCTGCGTGTTACTTAAGTTGTGATTATACTCAAAACGACAAATATGTGAGACTAGTACATATACGAGTAGTACATCTCGCATATTCTTTTTGAGATGGTTGTTAACGAAAAAATACAAATTTGTTTTTTGTTGACATAAATGTTTTATTGAAAAAGTTCCATAGATTTCTGTTTAAACAACAAGTTGTTTGACTTGATTTGTTAAAAATAAAAAACTTTAAGCCCTCTCACTTGATATCCATATTGGATGGGTTGTTCAGAAATATGTATTCCACCTTTTTGTTACGGCGGCCATTTTGGATTAATAATAATACAGATTATATATATTCCATTGTCATCAGAACTAAAGGTATATTTCAAATTTCAGATCCATCGGAAATCGGGAAGTGGATCAAATTTAACTTGCAAGATTTGATTACAGACAAACATCGGGACAGGTGAAACTAAATAAAAGCTTGTAAAAAGAGCTTTCCTAGCCATATGACTAGAAAACACCAAGATTACACAGCGTACGGTAATTTTCATCTTTGAATGCAAATGGTGACCAACCTCCCTTTAGTAAGCCATACAAAAAGGATACAACTGCTAGTAATTGATATCAAATCATCTTGTAGGTCCACTAGATAATAATAATAATAATAAAAAAAGAGCTAATATCAAGGAACAAAAAATTACAAAACCTAATTGAAGGAATACAAGAATTCAAGGAATATTTCTACAGCTATCTAAAACGGCAAATTGGCATCTCAATACCATATTACACTCGATCATGGGTATCATATAGCAATGGCCCCTTGAGATGAGGAGCATCTAATGAGACACTTGAACCAAGATATGATATGCGTACCTATATTTACATATGTATTATTATAAATATGCCGCGTGGGAATGCGTAGTTACGGAATGAAATCATGAGTATGAAAGGGAAAAAAGGGAGTTTTGTTTAACTCTGTTCTGACATCCTTGAACCTCGTTATTGATTTGGTTTAATGTAATAAGTTTTATGTTGAGCTTGCATAAACTTGTTGTAAATATGAATTATTTCGTAATAGCTTTTGAATGCAGCTTCGCCCGTCTGTATGTTGCATAGTATTATAATATTTTGAGTTAATATATAAGATTTACAAATAATACGGCTTTCTATTGGTAAAATAATTTTCAAAATTAGTACGGTAAATCCAGAGATTAATCCCTAAAAACGTACAAACTCTCAAATTTTACGTCTTTTTAACCGCTGGTGAACCCCGCGGTACGACAATAACTGCGGGCAACGCTGCGAGACAAAGCTAGTGTCTTTATAAATTGTAGCCTGAATAACAATTCTGAAGTATAAGCTATATTATTGTAAAGTTTCATCAAAATACATTCAGCAGTTTTTGCGTGAAAGAGCAACAAACATACTCACTTACATACTCACAAACTTTCACGTTTATAATATTAGTAGGATTCCCGCCCCGCGGTGTTACCCGAACCAGACTCTCGAAGCTATCTGTCAATGAAAGTCCCATCAAAATCGGACTAGCCGTTTTAGAGATTAGCCGGCACAAACAGACAGAAACAAGGACAGATTTTACTATACTTACCGTGTATACATACATAATGCTTTTATTATAATCGATTATTTTAATAATACAAACAGACACACTAGTGTGTAATTTAACAGATTAATACCGATTCTGAGACATCGATATACTTACGCTTATTACTTTACGCTTTCAGTACTCCGTCAATCGATTAAACTTGTACTCAAGTTACACACAATTTATATACATTTACATACATACCTACACATTTACATGAACCATAATACATTAGATTGTTGCTTTGACAAAAATAATACTGTTGACAACAACGTATTACACTAACCTTTACCATTTTTCATTCTTAAACACTTTTTATAACGGAAAAACAAAAGTATTTACTGTATTTACTTAACAATTAATTCCTTCCAGTATTTTATTATTCATTTATTTCAATTCTCATTTGAGATCTTTTGTGTGCAAATAACAAAAGTAACCATTTAAAATAACGGACTGAGCTGGTACTCTAGTCTTAAAATATGCGTCAGCACTCAAGCCTTTTACAGCTCTCTGAGAGGCTTAAAACAAATAAATAAAAGGTCTAACGCGGAAATATTTTCTTGAACGTGTAATAATCTTGAGTGTCACAAGTTTTATGTCAGAGTACCTTTCCTCGTAAATAGATTCTAATACGAGTAATAAAACATATTGCCTCAACTTTTCGTACAACATAAATGGCGTTCCTTATTTAAACACACAGTTAAAAACAAATTAGCTTCTATTACAATATATACCTATGCCTCAAACTAGCATTTTTCAACATCATTTCCACCGTACTAGTAAAAGGTTGTACTCGTATATTACCTCATTGACTTTTTCTTACCAAATTTTAAATTCTAAGGAAGTAAGCCTCTTTCTTTACCATCAAAAGATTACATTAGGTATAATTTCGATCGATAAAAAAATAATTGTTATAGATTACAATTATACGTCTTTTTTCATCACCTGATGGTAAGCGATTACCGCCGCCGATAGACACCCGCAACACCAAAAGCGTCACAAGTGCGTTGCCGATCTTTGGGGGATGGGGAGAGGGAATGGGGGGAGGGGTTGGGGTATGGGCTTCCGGTATCCTCATTCGCTCGGTGAAACACAGCGCAAGCGCTATTTCACATCGGTTTTCTGTGAGGCCGTGGTATCACTCCGGTCCAGCCGGCCCTTTCATGCCGAAGCGTGGCTCTCCCACGGAAATACACACGGATACGTGTCCTAGGTAATTATATTAATGTAATTATTTTTTTGTTAAACAACCGAAGAAAGCAACATATTGTTTTTTTCGTTTGTTTAATCGTAACAAGTCTTAGTTAGTCTTTCTTTTATGGAATAGGTGGCAAACGAGCAGACGTATCGCTTGATAGGAAGCGATTACCGCCGCCCATGGACAACGCACACAACACCAGAGGCGTTACAAGTGCGTTGCCGGCCTTTTAAGAAGGAGTACGCTGTTCTTTTGAAGGTTTTAAAATGGTGAAGACAAGAACATGCAACAACAAATACTAATAATAGATATCAGACTCTATTCCATCTTCTGCCATTTCTGTCTATTAGTGGCTAATTTTAAAGTGTATGTGTATTCTAATGACACAATTGTTATACTTCCGAAGGACCTGATGTTTTGCCTCCCATAATATTTATAGAGGTTTTTATAAAACTGTACTGTAATGTTGTGAGGAAATAAACTATCATTATTATTATGCAGTATTTAAATATTTGATTATCTTCTTAACGGGCGGTGATGAGGTAGACCAATATGATACACATATATCTAAAAGAAATCTTTTCATTACTACCGAAGTTAAAACGTAATACCAATGAACAAGGTTAGTGTTACTCCAAACAGTCATCCATACCATAGACTCGAAGCCTTTCTCGAGAACTTCCGAGTGCGTTGAAGTAAATATAAATATAAATTTTCGGACATCTAACACACAACGCCATCTAATCCCAAACTAAGCAAAGCTTGTATTATTGGTACTAGATAACCGATATAAATACATATTATACTTTTTTTGTAAATACGTACATTTACATAGAAAACAACCAACTCCGAATCAAATATTTGCAGATCATACAAATATTTGCTCCGACTCGGGAATCTAACCGGAGACCTCATGCACAGCAGTCGCCAACAATTGTACAGAAAGAACAGATACACAAAATAACTCATTATTTCTATTAGTTAATATTAAATATAAATTCAGCCATCTATTCGAATAGACTATTCCCTCGGGAAATCTGATATCTAGTCACAAAATACGGTTGATATGCCTTATCCTGCCAGCTTCCTTTGAAAAACTGCGATCGTGCCAGACTCAATCAAAAGTCACAAAGATGTCTAAGTATACGGCTCTTGGCCTCACTCCAAAGGTGCGTGGCTTATATGGCGTGTATCAAAAGGTCCCCAGCCGACCGCTCTCTACGAAAAACTTTTTTTGCATGAAATGGGAAGACTGCAACAGTGAACTTCAACTACTTCAGCGAAGAGATAACGTAAAAAGAGCTATATTTTACTTTTCAACAAACAAACAAAGTAGTGTAGGTCTACCATACTCGTAGTATCAATGGTAGGTATACTTATAGTCTGGCCACTGAGAGAATGCGTTCCTGACAGGTCGTGATCCAATGGGCGATGTAACTTTGAACTGGCGTACAATTTATGGCAAAATTTTAAATATCTTTTATTAACCTTAATAATTAGTAATAACATTAAAAATGTAATAATCATGCCAATGTACAATAAACGTTTTATTTTGGGCTAAAGTTATTAACAATTAAACAATTAATTAATTTAAGAACAATAATTTTTAAAAGTCTCACGACGTCAAACTGCGCTGTTTCAAGGTTATGTCAATAGTTTGTTTTCGTAGTGATGAGGCAAAAAAATACTGAATTGTAACTGAGTATTTTTGGAATCGTAATATATTCGATTCCAAAAATCGATATCGGTCGATATATTGTTAAATAAAACGTTCTAATTTTATTATATATAATTTTATTTATTTATCTTTATTGAATATACAAAAAAACAGTAGAACAAGATGAATTACAAAGTATGTAAGGATGTCGTACAGTCGAATGTTGTCACCATTTCAGGGAAATGTGCCGAAATGTTTTGGGCAGTTATACGAACGACATTAAAGTTCCTGGGGACATCGGAGAAATTATTCCAGAGTGTGTATAATGTACTTAATACATATTTAATATAGTTTATAATACGATATAGGTACGACCAAACCAACTTATGAAAATAATTGTCGCGATATCAGTCAGCTGAATTAAAAATAAATGAAAAACTATTTTTATCCCTTTATATTTCTGGTAAAAAATGGCAACCCAAAGCAGCGTTGTGAGGACCGCCATTTTGTAACATACACAAACAGTCGTCTCTTGTCGTCTCAGAGCTAATCTGGGCTCAAATTAAAGGTTATGCAGCCCGCCATAATACTTCTCCACCATATGGCATAAAAAAGATGAAGACGCTTTTAAAAGAAGCATGCGAAAAAGTCACAAGAGATGACTGGATGAAGGTGGTTGAAGAAACTAAGAAAATGATATTTGATGACTTTGACCGCGATATTCGTGTAGACACTATGATTGATAATAACATGATAATACATGTTGGTGAAGATGACAGCGAGTCCTCTAGCGAATCGGAGTCGGATTAAATTTTGATTTGATATTATTGAAATCTTAAAACGATATATTTCATAATATATATTTTTCAATAAATACAGTATTTTTATTTTCTTTCCCTTGGTTTCATTCAGAAATTACGATTAAATTTAATTCATCCATCAACAATTTTGTTAATATTGTGTTTGAAATATAAAAAATATCTAAATTGAATAATTATGCATAATGAATACTATAAATACTGTTACCAAATATTACTAATGATAATCATGGTACATCACTACTCATGACGAATTTAAAAGTGTCAGAAACGCATTCTCTGAGTGGCCGGACTATACTTATATAGTTATTTTATAGGTATGTAAGTAGTTACATAGAATTCATAAATACAGACTAAAATCTTTAAACTTTTACATAATGCCGGTGGATCAGTAGATATTCTGTACAATCCTTAGAAATTGTAAAGAATACCAAAGCAAAGTGTGTAATGGATAATCATTTTTGTAATTTTGTGCATTGCCTGGAAGCCCCAGGTATTGTATACATTGCCTAAAATATAATAATACATAAATTATACAGATTGCCGGTGAAAGAAACATTAAATAATTTGCGTCGTGTTTAATGCAAATCACGATATTGCTTTTCTTAACTGATTTAGTTATTTGTTATACAAGACCGCAAAGTTGCTTTTTAACCTCGTGCTCAATTTTGATGACCGGAAGTAAAGTATTCAAAAATTAGAATCCTGAGCGTTAGCGAAGAAATCGAAAGAGCACGAGGTGAAAAATCTTTGCACTCGAGTGCAATACGTAACCTTTCAACCCACCTCAGCGAGGAAATGATTAAATGCAAAAAAAGCATTTACAATCATAAGATACTTTTATTTCAGTTTATATATTTATAAGGTACTACATTATGATTGGTTAGTACTATAGAATAATATTTAAATTATTTCAAATAATACTTAGGTATAATTAAGAAAAAAATAAAGACTTAGACTACAGTTATTTGTTTTTACCTAAGATTTTAACAATATGACGTAAAAAGAACAGGACGCAAAGAGAACATTTTTGAAGTGAAACTTCTTTATCGGGGTTGTCAAAAAATTTAGTGTAACATTTTTTCGTTACGCGTAACATTTATCCGTTACGTTACGCGTCACATTATCCGTTACGCTATCTTTTTGAAGTGAAACTTCTTTATCGGGGTTAAAATAAAATGTTTTATCATTATTGAGAGTAGTTATATACAATCCTTCAAAAAAAATTTATAAAATAAAACAAAACATTTTCAAACACAAACAGGACCAAATTAATACTACAATGAAATATCACATTACAAACAATATTATTTTATTTAGTCCACAATGTAAATAACTACACACATCACATTCCACAAACTTACTTCATTCACACCACAGGTCGCGAAATATTTACTCAGGTCTCGCTCCTTAACTTTTATTGCACTTGAAATAAGAATTGTCACGAATATTGCTGGTTTATAAGTCTTTTGTCGTTATACCTTACGTCGACATATGATATTTATTTTTTGAAAAATAACGTCATAAAGAAGTTTCACTTCTTACGAGTGTACGCTAGTACACGCAACTTTTTTTTATATTTGCTTTGCCCGAAAGCAAATTTTTTTTCTTTTTTTTTTCTTTCTGTAAATGCCATACTAATACAAGTAAGACATTGCTATTACGATCTAGTCTACTGACTAATGAGTAATTTTACTTTGACCTAAATTAATAAAACAAACTTATAATAAGATTGTGTCCATGAACACTTTTCTTATTGTCTCTAAGTAATTGAGGACACTCTGTTCGTGTGTTCTTATATTACACTGCACTAAAATGGTAGTATTTCGTTCACTTCTCACTTTCACTTAACTAACTCAAAGGGTTTTATCCTTTTAAGTCTCCTTGTAATATCCGTATTGTGTAGAAGCTGGATAGCCTCAGCGTTTACGTGATGATGAAGTCGGCGTTCATGAGCTTCGGCGAACTTCGATATAATGTACGAAATAATGTCCGAAAGCAAATAAAAAAAAAGTAAGCCAAGAAGATTCCGAATCTGAGTTTTTAACAAATTAAAAAAGGCAGGTTTTGAATTCACAAACTTAGTGCACACTATGTTGTAAATTCAATTTACTTAATCCTCTAGCGGATAAAAACGTCTTTTGCACTCAGATATCGAAGGCAAAAATACTCTCTCTGACATGGGGGGATAAATAAATACCTTAGTTTTAATTAATATAGCACCTGTCATGCATTGTAGATTCCTTGTTATAATAACTTTAAATTAACAGTACCAAATGAGAAAGATCCCATAATAAATGTCTTTACCTACTTTTGTAAATGACGTAATAACAATTTTATTTAAATTAGTTTATAAGTATAGAACGACACTAATTGAAACAACAATTTACTGCAAATTCGAAATCACAAGTTCCTTAGTTCCAATATTATACCAACGTGTTTACAACTTTTACGAAGCGTAACTTAGCAATGTTGTAGACACGACATTATTCTTCGGATAATTCCATTAATAATTCATTATACGTATATTACGGGTCTGGTCTTGTCATCGCGAAAATATTGTTATGAAAGACTGTACCTGCCTCTTCACACGAGTATAACTTGCTACTTATTGATCGAAAAAACATAGTAGGTCTGTACAGTGTTATACTTATACATATAATATACTAGTTGACCAACAGAACTCCGTCTACGTGTCTTTTTAATCATTCTTAACTCCTATTGGTCTAAGCGTGATGTTAACTATCTTATGTCAGGCAAGACACACATTTTAAAAATATATAATATTGATCGGTTAGATACTTTTGGCATACGATACGTGGCACAAGAATTATATATAGCACATATATTTGACTGCCTCGGTGGCGTAGTGGTAGCGTATGCGACTGCTAAGCTTGAGGTCTCGGGGTCGATTCCCGGGTCGGACCAAATGTTTGTATGAACTGCAAATATTTGATTCGGAGTTTGGGTGTTTTCTATGTATAATATGTATGTATTTACAAATAAAAAGTATATAAGTATTTAAATCAGTTTTCTAGTACCCATAACACAAGCTCTGCTTAGCTTGGGACTAAATGGCGTTGTGTGTTAGATGTCCGGAATATTTATTAATTTATTATTTATTTATATTATTTCTTCGCAAATGCGAGTTACTTCAGAATAACCCGATGTGATAAAACGATTACAAGAAGCTAAATGTTACCAGGATAAATTATTCTGTTACTCAATAAATAATAACATTAAAGAGTCATTCGCGAAGATTTACCAATTAAATAATTGCATATTTATCATAGAAGCACATAAATTAACTCCGACGTTTGCAATGCCATCGACATTCTTATTTTAAAAACTATTCTTAACAAAAAAGGACTCGCAAACTTCATTCCATAGCAGTCAGCAGTTGTCGATAAAAGTTTAGTTTTGCAATTTGGTTTGCGACTGGACCGCACCCGACTATTAATATCGTGACCATTGAATTATTAACAGATGATCTTCAGTTATTCAAATTTATATCAAAATACCGAATAGATTTGATCATTGTATTTTATTCATCTATTTATTTGTTAGGAAACGCTTGGTGGTCGAATTTTAATGACAACAGGTATTTAAGGGCTTTGTTTTTTAATCTATACTAATATAATAAAGTTGAAGAGTTTGTTTGTTTGAACGAGCTAATCTCAGGAACCGCTGGTCCGATTAGAAAAATTCTTTCAGTGTTGGATATTCCCTTTATCGAGGAAGCCTATAGACTATATATCATCACACTAATACTAATAGGAGTGGAGCACCAATGAAGAATGTTTCAGAAACGGGGGAAAATTTTCACGCTACGAGCAATATAAGACGCAAACGAGGTTGCGTGGGTCAGCTAGTAATTTATAAAATGAAATGAAATTTTTTTGCATAGAAGATAGGTTAGTACCAGCCGTCATATTGGTAGTTTTTGAGTATCAAAAATTTGCAGCGTTAACGGTTTATTATTTGACTGCCTCGGTGGCGTAGTGGTAGCGAATGCGACTGCTAAGCTTGAGGTCCCGGGTTCGATTCCCGGGTCGGACCAAATGTTTGTATGATCTGCAAATATTTGTTTCGGAGTTTAGGTGTTTTCTATGTATAATATGTATGTATTTACAAAAAAAAGTATATAAGTATTTATATCAGTTGTCTGGTACCCATAACACAAGCTCTGCTTAGTTTGGGACTAGATGACGTTGTGTGTTAGATGTCCGGAATATTTATTTATTTATTTATTTTATTATACTCGTAAGATAACTTAAAAAAACATGTTTTGCAATTTTTCCTTTATCTGTGCTATGAGACGTTGCTTTGTACCAAATTTCAAGATTCAGAGGAAGTACCCAGTAGGTGTTGATTCTCTTGAGATTGTCGAAAATTTTCAGCATAAACGGCTGTATCTTTTGATTGCGTTGGCTTAGAAGTTCAATTTGACACAACTCCGAAGGGGCAGTAGACCTGAGTATTTGGCATGAATTCCAGCTTGATACCTTCACGCGTTCCTCAGAAAAATTGTCTTGAGAGAAAGAGAGACGAACAACAAAGTGATTCTATAAAGGTTCAGTTTTTTCCATTCGAGGTACGGAACTATCAAAATAATAATATTAAAAGTACTAAAGACATAAATTTTAGATACTTAAAATACATTTTGTTGGTAAAAATTGTATTCTGAAGCTATGTCGGTGTCGTTAACTTATTACAATTGAATCTTTTTAATTTTAACTTATTATTTGTCCTACCCAATGGTTCAGAATGTGATATCTATTTTGACAAACCTCAGGATGCTGTTAGAGGTAGTTCGAATTATGCGCAACAAGGGCGATATTCTTATACGACGCATGACTTCTATGTTTTTTATTGAATAGTGGGCAAACGAGCAGACGTATCACCTGATGGTAAGCGATTATCGCCGCCCATGAACACCGGCAACACCAGAGGCGTCACAAGTGCGTTGCCGACCTTTGAGAGATGGGAAGGGGGATGGAGGGCGGGTTTAGGGTATCACTCACTAGGTGAAACACAGCGCAAGCGCTATTTATATTATGTTTTAAAAAATGTATACAAAAATCTTTAAACCATTTCAATATTATCACTACATAGTATAAAACAAAGTCGCCTTTTCTGTCCCTATATCCCTATGTGCGCTTAAATCTTTAAAACTACGCAACGGATTTTGATGCGGTTTTTTCCAATAGATAGAGTGATTCAAGAGGAAGGTTTATATGTATAATACATGCATCATATACTAAGGCAACATTGCTAATTTTAGAGGTTTCTATTTTATGCCCGTGCAAAGTCGGAGCGGGCCGCTATGTTTTTTATATACAACGTTCATAGTTTTTCTGTAGTGTATTTAATTTAGTATCAGCATTGCACCCGTGCGAAGCCGGGGCGGGTCGCTAGTTCTTGTATAAAAATGTTGTTATCGTGATGTAAATGTACCTACCCCTATATGATGGACGCCCGCCCTCAAATAACATTTGGATCAAGTACCATCATCCACTAATTGTATAAGTATTCCACCGCCCCATCTCATTGATAAAATAAAGAGGGGAGCGTTTTGTTAAAACATTTCTTTATACGTACACAAAAAGTTCGATGTTAATTACAGTGTACAAAGTGATCGTGGGTTTTGTACTCGATTGGCTTTTGAACACCGCTTTGCATACTATATCTGGTAGGTTTATTTAGTCAATCAATTTAATTTATTACGAGTATGAGATGTTTCTGAATGAGTTTTTCTCTTTAAAATAACTTGAGTAACATCAGCTATCCGCCTGTGAAAGTCCCGCCAAAATCCGTCCGGCCCTTCCAGAGATTACCCGGAAAAAACAGACAGCCAAAAATTAAAAAAATTGGTTTCAAAATGTAACTTCCGAATATGGTTGAGGTTGATGTAAGTAATGAAAATACTATTTACATTTAGTAAAAATACGTTAATTTGAAATTACACACATTTCAATTTTATTTATTAGTAGGTATAGATTCCTGATATAGTGCATAATAAAGTTCTTGATAAGTCTTGCCATAAATATTGTTACAAAGAAAAGTAGTTGTTTTTACTGTACGTAATATTTATTACTGTTACAGTGTGTTAGTTTAATACATTAATATAAATCCATTAAAAATATGTAAAGCTTACGCGAAGTGGTCTCCATTGACTGCAATATAGTCCTTTAAACATTGAGGCCCGTTATCAATAGCAGCACGCAATCTTTCTATGGGAAAATTTTTCACTGCCCATCGTATAGATTGTTTTAGGGATTCCAAATTATCATAGAGTTTAGAGCAAGCCTTACTCTCAAAAACTGTCCATAAATCAATGATGAAGACCAGGATTAGATGATTGCCAGTCTTCTGCTCTGAAGTCCATTTCTAACCAAGATAATATGAATCGAGCTTTGTGCCAATGTTTGATACTTTTTTCACAAAAAGTTTGGCTCAGTCACTCCTTCATAGCTAACCCCACCAAACCATCACTGAAATCGGATAGTGCCCACGTTGTACTCCGTTGACCAATTGGGAAGGTTCTTAGACCTTTTAGCATAAACAAGGTTATTTTGTTAGTTAAAATACTGCTCAATTATAAAAAAAAACTCATCCGTAAACATTTTTTTTTCTGTGACCTCGCTTTGCGAACCGCTTAAGTAGTTAATAAATAATAATAAAATGCTAATTGCTTTCTGACAGGATCACCTTTTTCGTACGAACACTACGTAGCCGGCCAGATTTGTTTCTGTTACAGACAGAGGAGGTTTCATTGTACCTTTCAATTGCCCGGTACACAAACATTTGACTAATACCAAGCGTATTTTTTTTTATGTATGGCTCTGCCAAAATAACTCTACTCTTCCTGATGGAAAGAATAACCAGATTTCAAGAGTGGTGATCACCATTCTCATTGCAAATACAAACAATGCAACAATGCAGCATGGTGTCCCACACTATGGCGGCCTAGTGATGCTTTTGCATCATTGGGCCTCCAGTCTCGCACTCAGCAACGAAACACGATAGCACGAACGCTGTGATTTTACGTTGATCTTCTGTGCGAGGGTAGTTCGTGCTGAAATCAGCACGGCTCTAATACCTGTGTGTATGGAGGATTTAAAAAATTGTATTTGGCTCCATACCTATTTTATGTAATTAAATCACAGTGATTCGGTACGGTTTATCATCCCACTTCATTTTTAAATCACAAAATATTTGACTATTGTCAATTGTCAAATATTTTGTGATTTGATTGGCGCGAAAATAAGAAAACACAATGAACAATCGTATAAAAATGACACATTTGATATTCAGAAGTAAAATTTTACTTATTTTAAATGTTACAATATTTATGGTCAAACTAAGTATAACATCATCATCATCATCATCGACCCGTTGCAAACCACCTATCTCTTCAGGCACACCACAGAGCAAGGTCTGTTGCTTTTTGCATCCAGTCCCACCACCTGACCAGAGGGCGCCACACACGATAATATTATTCAAGACTTATTTGTCCTAATTATTTAACAAACAATGAATGATTCAAGTATTTACCTGAAATTGTAGTTAATTGGATGTTAATAGAATTTTGAAACTTTTCCAACTTTCATACACATGACGGGGCAAAATTCATTGACTCGAATTATGTTTTAACTTACAATCACTAAGGAATATTTTCAATTAATACATTCTAAAAGTTCCGTTACAGGAAAGTTGAATTGAAAAGTAGAGTTGAATAGCTACTGTCAAACTACCGACTGTGACACACCAAATTCTTTGGTGTTTTCTTAATTCTGATGATACCGATGAACTCTGGGAGAGTCGTTAGTGACCTTTGGTCTTTGAACTGGTGTTGAATGGTCTGCTATGGTAAACAGATGCTGGTTTCAATAACCCGTTATTATAATGTTTTTTTTTGTAATTTCAATCGTGGAAGTTTAAACTTCTACTACAACTGACAAATACCTTAATAAAAGACAGCGTGAGAATTTTTTTTTCCTTTTAAAATGATCCTTCCCGCTTCAAGAATGTACAATATACATCCTGTGTCACGGGGGACTTTACAAACAAACATGAAACGGCCACAAAGAACACCCAGATTCAGAATAACAATTTGTAGATCACACAAAATGTTGTCCCAAGTGGGATTTGAACTCACAACACTTGGCACAGTAGAAAGCGGCGTGGCGATCACTTATACCACTAGGACAACCGTACTGTCAAGATATCCAATCTACGCAGGGAAGAGCCTTCTTTGCTTGTCTGGATTTACCATCACCATCACCAATGTTTGTCGTTCGATGCAGGCTGGGAAAATTGGTTCAAGACGTATTTTTACCACTGCTAATTCTCTTCTGTTTAGTTTAGATATTGTGGCAACTTCCACATACAGCGCAACAGCGACATACATATACAGCGCCATCTACTGCAGATACACTGAACTACGGAGAAACGTACAACACGAAGTGAATCGCGCCAACCAATCCTGAATCACGCAATAGAAGTTCTCGCACCGGTTATCAAAAGTAAGTCAAGTCCAACATCAACTGTTGGGCCGAAAGGACATAGGCTATTCCTTAGTGTGATAACCGTAGCTTGTAGTTATATATGTATAACTAGTTATACACTAAAGTATTTGAATATAACTTTTTGATATTTTCTCTTGCTAGTTAGTTTAATTTTACAAATGAGTTTTACAGGAACATGTTAAGTAATTTGTAATCTTATTGTTAGTAAATATAAGCAGATTTATATACTTCTATCTCCCAATTTTACGAGGATTCTTGTTACTTGTATTAGCTATGACATAATTGTTTTAAAAAGTATCAAACTTGATGAGGTCCTATTGTATAATATGTAAGTATTTACAAAAAAAGTACATATGTATCTATATCAGTTGTCTAGTACCCAAGCTCCGCTTATCTTGGGACCAGATGGGTTTGTATGTTAAATGTCCGAAATATTTATTTATTTCACTGCCTCGGTGGCGTAGTGGTACCGTATGCGACTGCTAAGCTTAAGGTCTCGGGTTCGATTCCCGGGTCGGACCAAATGTTTGTATGATCTGCAAATATTTGTTTCGGAGTTTGGGTGTTTTCTATGTATGTATTTATAAAAAAAAAGTATATATGTATTCATATCAGTTGTCTAGACACCATAACACACGCTCTGGTTAAATTGGGACTAGATGGCGTTGTGTGTTAGATGTCCGAAATATTTATTTATTTATTTAAGATGTAATCTAACCTGTTATTATATAGTTATTCTATTTTTAAAATGCTTAATTACTAAAGTGTTGTGTTAACACTTCGTTGCAAAACCAGCATCGAGTCTATCAATCTCTATTGAAGTGTTAAGTATTTTATTTTTAAAGGTTATGAACAGAACTAATGAAGTGTTGGCAATGAAATTGTAATAAGCTGTCAGAGATGGTAGTGTAGAGGCCACGTTATGTTAATGATGGCTACGTAATATTTCGACAAAATGTACAAAATCATTATTTACGACAAACATGGTGATGTAATTAGCGGCCATGAACCTTGAACCACTAATATTAGTGACTAGCTGACCCACGCAACCTCGTTTGCGTCTTATATTGCCCGTGGCGTGAAAATTTTCCTCCGCTTTAGAAACATTCTTCATTGGTGCTCCGCTCCTATAAGTAGTAGCGTGATGATGTATAGCCTATAGCCCTCCTAGATAAATGGACTATCCAACACCGAAAGAATTTTGCAAATCGGACCAGTGGTTCCTGAGATTAGACAAAAAATTTAAATATAATAGGTCTTTACCTATGAAATTGCGTTTCTTCAGTACTGGTCATTTCAAATAAAAAAAAGTTTGTAATGGCTCTGTATTCTAAATTCAAATTAATTTTGTTTTAAAACCATGACATTCCATTTACAAACTCAGTCTTTTGTTTTTTGATTAGCGTTGTATTTTCGTTACATTTGAACATTTTTCGTCATAATGGATACTTTAAACATTCGTGTAATTATGGAATATGAGTTCCGTCGTGGCACCAACGCGACACAAACGGCACGTAACATCAAAAACGTTTACGGAGAGAACTGTACAAACGAACGCACAACCCTTTATTGGTTTCCCGGTTCCGTTCTGGAAATTTTGACTTGAAAAATGAAGCTCGTGGTCGTCCGGAGACTTTGGTTAACAGTAATGAATTAAAGGCGATTGTGGAAGCTGACGAAACTCAATCTACAGCTGAGCTAGCAGCAGCTTTTAATGTAAGCATCAAAACAATATTGATCCATTTGCGACAAATTGGCAAGGAAAAAAAGCTTGATAGATGGGTGCCCCACGACCTTAACGATAGCCAGCGCAACGTACGCGTCGAGACCTGCCTTTCGCTGCTCAACAGGCAAAGAAATGAAGGAATTTTGAAACGAATAGTTACGTGCGACGAAAAATGGATTCTGTTCGACAATCGAAAGCGCTCAGCAAGTTGGTTAGACCCTGGTTCAGCACCAAAGCAATGCCCTAAACCAAAAATGACCCCTAAAAAGGTGATGGTCACTGTTTGGTGGTCTAGTGCGGGTGTGATTCACCACAGCTTTTTACAAAACGGCATGAGCATTAATGCAGATGTGTACTGTGAAGAACTGGAGAGAATGATGGAGAAGCTTGCACATCTGCAACCAGCTTTGGTCAATCGGTCGTCCCCACTGCTCCTTCACGACAACGCGCGACCCCATACTGCGCAACAGACAGTCTCCAAGCTGCAAGAGCTGGGGTTGGAAGCTCTCCCTCATCCGCCATACTCACCAGACCTTGCACCTACCGACTATTACTTTTTCCAAAATTTAGACAACTTTTTAGTGGGTAAAAAATTCAATTCCCGAGAGGCAGTACAAAATACCTTTGAAGAGTTTGTTGCGTCCCGTCCAGCTGATTTTTACAAGAAGGGCATCAATAAACTGCCAATGCGTTGGCAAAGATGCGTCGATTGCATGGGTGATTACTTCGAATAACAGAAATAAAAAAGTTTGAAAAAATAAATACTTTCACTTATTGCATACAAAACGGCAATTTCATAGGTAAAGACCTAATATATATTTTGGTATGTGTACCGTATATACATTAATATGCATGTAGTAGAAAGCGGTTATTTTAATATTACAAACAGACACTCCAATTTTATTTATTTGTTTAGATTTAAATGTACTTATTAAAACGCTAGTATTTGCCCGTATAGTGTAGTTATTATAGTAAAAGACCCATGGCAATCCTCAAGAATCTAAATATATCCATGCCGAATTTCATTAAAATCGGTTCAGTAGTTTCAAGTTACAGTTATATTCGTATTTATAACTATGACGTTATTGTCGTACCACGGCACGTACGGGGCGAAACTAGTCTAAAAAAGTAGCCTAAGTTGCTCCTTATGTGATCAGCTATCTGCGAATGAATATCCCGTTAAAATCGGTAGAGCCATTCCAGAGATTATCCGGAACAAACAGACAGACAAAAAATGTAAAAAAAATATTTTGGTATATGTGTCGTGTATACATACATATGTATTTATTAAAAAGCGATTTTTTAATATTAAAATCATTGTAGATAATAGTAGCCACAAATACTAGCAGGTCCTCACAACATCACCTGCTTTATGATATCTTAACAGCATTCTGTTATACGGGAAACTGAACGAGACTTTTTAAAAAATGGTATTAAACAATTTGACTGAAGGTCGTTTATTTTATTAAAAGAATTTACTATTGACTGTAAAGCGCAAGTGACTTTAGCCGAGGTTGGAGCAAGAATGATCTGCCTGAGTACACCGAGCCAACTGTCTGCTGCCAATGAGCTGACGGTGCACTGTATCAGGGTTGCAACAGTTCGACATGGTAATTTTAGTAGATAAATGTACAAATTTATAATACACAAAAAGTGACGTGCAATTCGAGAGGCCTATGTCCAGTAGTGGACTGCGATAGGTTCATAATCATGATGATATTACACGAAATGTATCCCCCAAACTTGCTAACAGTTCAAAGATTTAGTTACACAAATATATGTACTTATGATTAAATTTGTTTAGATTTATTTCTACCACAAAGTATATTCCTATGTACAAATTAGTATACAACACAACTGGCTTGCTTATAATTATACCAGTCATCTTAAAGCTCTTTATTCTTTTTTATCACCTATCTTCAGATAAAGCTTTGTAAGGTCAATTTACGAGTAGCTATTAGAAATATAATAAATTAGCTGAACCCCGCGGAGCTAACCGCGGTAGGACAATAACCGCGGACAACGCCGCGAGGCGAAGCTAGTATCTTTATAAATTGTAGCATATGTGTTATTCCTATGTATAAACTATATTATTGTTGCGCCATAACCAGATGGATCTCGTTTCCACAAGAATAATCGAGAACTATCGAGAACTATCGAGGACAACGCCATCTAGTGTCGGAAAGCGCGCAACTGTGTGCATTATGACGATTACTCGACGCTAGATGGCGCTACAAGAAGCTCTAGAGTAATCTATTTAGCCTAGAAACATCGATCGAATATTTTCGTACTTTCGAGTAATTTCCACGGCCATATAAAAGCGAAACGTGTTGGCCGTAGGGGCAGTATTGTTTCACGATACAGCGGATAAACATCGAAGAGATCTTCTAGTGCGACTAACGAGTGAATTAGTGATTTCTTATTGTAAAAAGTGTTATTAATAAATATTGTGTTATTTTTGGTAATCAATCGACTACTTTAATTAATTTAATACCCAGCTCGTAACATTATTGTAAAGTTTCATCAAATTTCATTCAGTAGTTTTTGCGTGAAAGAGCAACAAATATACTCACAAACTTACGCGTTTATAATATTAGTGGGATACTCAATAAGTTACTTTATTGGAACTGGTTTTTAATGTATATTTGTAATCGTAAATCGATAATTGCGATAGATCATAGGCTGTTCATTCGTCTTACGTTATGTAACTTTAAGACAATGACGTATTTCTTGATGAATCGCTTTATGTTATTTGTAAAATATGTTTTGTAATTTGTTTAACGAAATCCTATATAGAGGTGATGAAATAACTATAAGAAATAGTGTAGGTATTAACACATTTTACTTACACATCTAAAAATGTCAAAGATCACAATTCTTTGTATGCCATTTAATCTAAAGTTGCCATATAATATCCAGAACCTGCTTCTGTCTTAAATCTTTTAAAATACTCGTATGAAATTCAAGTAAAAATTTGTTTTAAAGAACTTGGCATGAATAAAATGAGTTATATTGTTCGTTGTGGGATTATAAATGAAAAAATTGCTTTGATAAGATAGTTTCACTACACACTCACAAAAATAATTAAAAATTCAAGAAATTTAATAAATCATTTTCTCGGAGACATAAGATTACAATGTAAACTCGTACATATGTTCAACGGTTTGTTATTAAAATTCTTCACAAGTGGGCTATACATTTCGACGTTATCGAACTTTATAAAATTCATGTTGATATTCAGAGTGCGAAGATAAGAAAGTTAAAGACAAATGTTTACAACTTAGGCGGCAAACGAGCCACACGTAACCTGATACTCAATTATGGTATAAATAATAAAATCTGATTTTCATAAATTACAATATTGATATAACACCTTCATTAGTTTTTTAATCGTGGGGAAGCCAAGCGGCCTCACAGAAAACTGGTGTGATAGCGCTTGCGCTGTATTTTACCGAGTGAGTGAGGATACCGGAGGCCCATTCCCCAACCTAACTCTCCCCATTCTCTCAAAGTCCGGCAACGCACTTTGATACTTCTGGTGTTGCGGGTGATACGTCTGCTCGTTTGCCAACTAGCTCATTAAAAAAATATTGGTTAATGTGTGTGTGTTGTGTTAGTAACTTTCAAAATACAATTCTGTACAATTAGTAAGATGTTTTGGGTATTATAATGTGAAATGATGTTTTTATGTAAAGCTCTTAATTCTCTTAGGCACAGAATCTTTACAAATAAATAAAATTTGAAGTGTATTTATATATTTTCAAGCAGCTTTTAACTAAAATACAAATGGTACTAATATCAGTTTTTTTTTTTTTTGTCTGTCCGGTTTTTTTTTTTTGGTCCGGCTAATCTCTAGAACGATTTTATCGATCTTAAAAGGACTATCACTGGCAGATAGCTTATATTATAAAGAGTAACTGAAGGTTACTTTTATTTTAGACTACAATAACAGTAGTGCCGTGTTTATCATTATTGGCCTATTGTAGTTCGCTGGACATAGGCTTCTGACATTACTCGCCACTCTTATCAGTTTCGCACCGCAACGCACCAGCATACAGTTATTTGTCAGTCGATGTTTTATACAAAATCTTTAATAATACTTAACTTTCACCTAAGTATTTATTTTTATTAAACTCCGTCACTTTCACTCTTTGTTCAACACGACCTAGCAAAAATCCATCACTTCACCGAGTGGCAATTATACGTGTTTATTAATATTTAAAGGTATGTAATTTTAGTGTTATCTTAACTGCATAGGCAATTTTACTTTTGCCATGGTTAATTAACAATATGTGTGTGGTGTGATAGTTAGAAGTTTATTTATATTTCCATATTAGTTATACTACTGCTAATTCTTACTTACTATAATGCTAATAGTTTGAGCGAAACAGAAAGAGAGAGTCACGCTTCGGCATGCATGGACCGGAGTGATACCACGGCCTCACAAACAACCGGTGTGTGACAGCGCCTGCGTTGTGTTTCACGCAGTGAGTGAGGATACCGGAGACCCTTTTTTTTTTTAACGTGTGGAAACCCCCTCGGGCCGTCATCCCACCGGGGTTTGCGGCGGGGCGGTGTATCGGAATCGAACAGACTAAAACCACACGGTGTGCCAACTCAGCGCCTGAGAAGAGAGGGATCCGGGAACTACTGATATTAACACGACCGTACCCCTCCCAGCGCCTGCCCGCACTGAAGCGGGCACCATCTGCTGTAGTTACTATCTCAATTTAGGCGACGCACGGCACACGCGTACGTCGCCTCCTCGCGGTTGGTCTGTAATGCGAATGGAGGGGAAAACTCATCCCGTCCATCCGCGGCCACACTCAGGGCGGCATCAGGCGCAGGTAGGCGCGCCTCCGCCGCCCGGTTCGCCGGCGGCGGATCGGGTCCGAGTGCATATCGTCCTCCCGGGCCTTCTCCGGCGCCTCCTTCTGCGAAATTACCTCTTCGCAGAAGGTCGCGACTGCGGTAAACCTGCTGTCGCTACCGGCCATAGAGTGTATGACGGCCGGCAGCGGCAGATCTCCTCCGATGACTGCAGTGAGGGCCCGGCGCTGCGCCGCCCAAGCGGGGCAGATCTCCAGCGTGTGCTGGGCCGAGTCTTCACTGCAGTCGCAGTGGTGGCAGGCGGGACTCAATTTCCTCCTAGCGACCGAGTGCAGGTACTTCCCGAAGCAACCGTGCCCGGAAAGCACCTGTGTCAGCCGGAAGGAAAGGATCCCGTGCTGCCGCCCTGCCCACTCGAGATACCGGAGACCCTTTTTTTTTTTTTTTTTTTACGTGTGGAAACCCCCTCGGGCCGTCACCCCGCCGGGGTTTGCGGCGGGGCGGTGTGTCGGAATCGAACCGACTAAAACCACACGGTGTGCCAACTCTGCGCCTGAGAAGGGAGGGGTCCGGGATCGCTGTTATTAACGCAAACCGGACCCCTCCCAGGGCACCGGAGACCCTACCCCAACCCCTTCCCCCTAAACTGGAACTATATATAAATAGATTAATGAAAATAATATATGTACAATAAATACAATAGATTAAAAATAGAATATATAAATATAGTGTATAAATAAGTAGTATGTAAATAATGAATACAATAAATGAACAAATAAATAGAATGTAAATGTAGTAAGTATGTACATAAAATAAGAATGTAAATTAAAAAATTATTAAGGATCACCAAGAGAATATAGGTGACCATTTTAAAAATAAAAAGAATAACAAGGTCCTGTCGGTCTCATGGACGGAAAAAGCAGAAAAGGCAGCAACACCCTGCGATGGCGGGTGCCTGCTTTATAAAAAAAAAAACCCTTCCCCCATCCCCAAAGGCCTACAACGCACTTGTAATGCCCCTGGTATTGTAGGAGTCCATGGGCGGCGGTAATTGCTTACCATCAGGCGATACGTCTGCTCGTTTAACCACTATTCCAAAAAAAAAATCGACGGGTTGCACTCCGGGAGTGCCGGCAGAAGTGAAAACTTGAATATTAACGTTGTGCATTTTTGATATTTTGGAATGGTTAGAGAATAATTTTGTACGAATTGCTTTCATTATCAGTATAAAAGTACTATTATTTATGTGGTGGAATACAATATTCATTTATTGCGCTATTGTACACAAACATGACAATTTATATTACATACACACACGAAAATTCGCGCAAGCGCCCTGCGCCGCCTGTCCTCTCTCCATCCGTCTTACGAATTTTCGATCAGGTCACGTGACCTGACGCGAGTTTATACATTTTTACCCATTCCAAAAAAGTACACAGCGCCGCTAAAGAAGTTTTCACTTCAAAAAACAGTTTTTAAATATATCTCTGTTCTATTCACATTTATAATTTGTTGTTTACTATTACACTAAGTTTTCTCTCTTTAATTATTAGTAACCTCAGCTTTGATGCCTATTTTTATCCAATTACGGCGAAGCCAAAAGGAAGAGTAACAGTTTTGGCAGTCTATGTACGTTTGTTTATTCCACCATAGAACCTAAACTACTGAACCGATTTTTATGAATGAGGTGTAAATAGATTTGTAATAACGGCTCTGGTGACAAAGTCTATATAATATTATCAAAAGATTTTACGTAGTCGGGTTTTAGTTATTTAAACGTTTGACACGACAACGTCTAATACATCGATGAACGCCGGCTGCACGCACGAAAAATGATGACTCATTGTCTCGTTACGCTTATTGTCCCGTTACGCTCATTGTACGATTTTGCAAATGATTCAATTTTGTGAATAAAATTATGAAATCATTTCATCAATGTTTTGTTATGACGTTGTCACGTTAAAGTATTGTCCGTAAACCGACTTTACAGACAACCAATTTTTTTTCTTGATAATGAAATTTCACAAATTTTGTTTATTACGTACTTATTATGTCCGCGTCACATTCAAATAGTAGTTTTAAAATGAGATCTCTCCCTCCTCCACTTCGTCAGTAATTTACAAAAGCGCATGTTAAAGAAACAGATAAGATCATGACGGTATTCCGTCACGGGTGTCTGGGCCTGTGACTACCTGAGCCACGTAACCCTCGTAAGATTGACACACTGACCTTCGACAGACTTGACTACCTGTCGATACAATAATGTAGTCTCTAAGATTCGAAGTCAAACTATTGAAGCCTTTCATTAATAAAAGACTTTTAATAAAAAGTTAATTTTATCAATGGGTAGATCGTACAACTAAAGTACTGAATCTACCTTTTCACTATCGCGGTGAAATGTACAAAGTTCTTATGATTTGTACTCTAACAATGTTGCAATATTTAATAAATATGCTAAAGCTTTCGGAAAACCGGTTTATATAACAATGGAAGTATTTCTGTTCATTGCTCATCTAAAAATATGTGTAAGCCCACCTACTTAATATTGTGTAATAAGTTTAGTATATAAATCATTTATGACAATTGCTTCTAACCTACCAAAAAACTAAATATTAATTTATAGTGTCGCTTTATCAGTTCTGTAAGTGTTCTTCATCAACCCACGCTACTCATTTTTACAAGCTTTTATTTAATTTCACCTGACCTGATGTTTGTCTGTATGTAATCAAATCTTCCAAGTTAATTTTAATCCACTTTCCGATTGAACTGAAACATAAAATATACCTTTAGTTCTGATGACAATGTAATTATATATAATCGGTATTATTATAAATACAAAATGGCCGCCGTAACAAAATGGCGGCGTACATATTTCTGAACAACCCACCCGATATGAGTATCAAGGGCTTGAAGTATTTTTTTTTATCAACGAGTAATAAAAGATTGTTTAAAAAAAAATAATTTGTTATCTTATTTATATATATATATATATATATATATATATATATATATATATATATATAGAAATCTAGGAAGGAATTTAAAATAAGAACTATCTTTAGATCGGCAAGGTGGTTTCTGTCTTGGTTCCACATGCACCTGATAAAGTGATGACCGCTTATTTCTTTGTTGCCTAAACTTAATACTTGTATAAAAAAACTAATTCTAGTATTTTTTTTATGTTTTAGCTGCCAAAATATCTCTATTCTGCCTGATGGAAAGCATGAGTAGAATCCAAGAGTTGTGATCATCATACATTTAGAACAAAACACTTTACAAGATAATTAAAAAGCTAGTACACAGAATAGTTTATAGTCCTAACAACAAAAATCATTGACTGAAGCGGTCAGACTAACTAAAACTTATCAATAAAGTTCCCATGACGAATGTTCTTTTGGCTATGATAAATGATTTTCTTATCAGTCAAATATGTCAACGTTTATGAATTTAAAGGTTTTATTCGGTACTTCAGAGATGTTAGGATTATCTTTTATCCAATACGACATGTCTTATTGCCGCAAGATTTATCTAACAAACAAAGATCTCTTCAACGCCCTACTCTTTATTAAATCATGAAGTGTTTAGGGTAAAATTCTTCACAGACTCACTAAACATTTGTCTTGTAAACTGTTGTTTTTTTAGTTTATGATCAATCTTTTAAGATATAGAATAGGGTAGATGACCCTAGCAGAAGCAGGCCCAGGTGACGGTGCGGACGCTGCGGATCGTGCGCCCCGTAAGGGGCAGTAAAGGGAACATCGGGGTTCCCACACAGTCGGGGGCCACCTACAAACTGGTAGGTGGCCCGAGGTACGTCGGGGTTCCAGGGTTTTCCTTACTAGGGTGCACCTGGTTTCCCGGCTCCTAGTACCCAAGACGTCGTGCGGTTTTAATCGGTTCGAGTCCAACACCGGCCACCAGTAGGAGGTATCCAAGGGGATTTCCGCACGGAGAGAAAAAAAAATGGAGTGGTGTCAAGGGACACCCGGATGGAACGAAGTTTGAAATAGAAAGACGAAACGAAAATATCAGTGGGGAGGAGAGGTCAGAAAATGACCAGTCTGGTGGGGCGAAAGGGTTGGGGGTGCTGTGCTCGTTAAAATGAGGCCAAGCACTAAGGTGCTTGGGGTAATTGGTTCAGAAGTTGGGTTGAAGAGGGGTGAAGTATTTTTGAAATTGGGTAAGATGGGTAAGACAAATATTGAGGGGTGCTGATTCCTGGCAAGTTCAGGGAGTTTACGGGAGGATTAAAAAGTGTCTCCGAGCAATAGTTTTGGAGATAGAGGGGGTGTCTTAATTAAGAGATGATCTTAGGGGGTGGGGGTGATCAGGGTAGTGGGGTAAATGGATTGGGGGTGCTACGCTAGATAAATAAACACACAATATGGTATAATAAATTCGTCTTGACAAAATGTGTCGTTGACTTAAGTCGAAAGTGTCGTTACAATTCCGTCTAGCCCCCTTCCGCGACGCGCGATAAGGAACTTCGTTCCAAGAAAGGATAGATGACTGTATCGTAAAAAATACTGATGTCTTCGTCATTAAAACGAATATTACAAAACATATTAAGGCTAGAATTATTTATTTTTCAAAAATTACAAATCACTTCACATAAGAAATAAACATAATTAATAAAAATAGGTAATTCATTGTAGGTCGGTAGGCGACAAAATTGAGACACAAAACGCACAACATCAGTTAGTAATTATTCACACTCATAAACTGAAATATTCTGTGTACTTAATTTTCTTAGGTTTAGGTATTACAAATTTTAATCAAATAAACTATGAAATATATTGCTCAATTAAGTACTCTAATACAGTGACGTCACAAGTTTGTATTTAGTACATTTTTCAAACAAACTTATCGTTTTGACAGATGATAAAAAGTAGCTAATTTGACAAAGGTGTTGACTACTCTATTTTAATAATAATATTTCCACATGTCTTACACTCTCTATCTCTCTCTCACACGAAGGTGTGAATCGAATCTAGGCACTGCCTGTACTATGGTTATCAAACTGGTGATAAACCTATTTATATAAATAAATAAATATTGCGGACATTCACACAACGTAATCTAGTCCAAGCTAAGCAGAGCTTTTGTTATGGATACTATACAATTAATACAAATACTCAAATACTTTTTTTTGTAAATTATTGCACAATAAATATATGTATATCTAAATTTACATAGTATTGTTTATTTTGTTGTTATTTAATATTATTTTATGTAGATAGATACAGAACAAATCACCGTGCTCATAACAAAATCATTTGTCCTAAGTGGGAACCGAACCCATGACCTCTGGTGTAGCATTCAGAATCACTCCAGGTTAGTCATTGAAAACTCTTTACTTATCATGTGTGTTAAGCAGCGGCGTTATTTACAACTTTAAAGTAATTTCTTTAAAGTCGAAAATAAAACAGAAATGTTGTCATTATAAATAATATAAAGTAAAGGAATATAACCTGCCTATTTTTAAATATTACTATTATTATAATTAATTAGATTATTTATAATTATTAAAAAAATACAATCAAAACTTGTTGTTGGTTTATATAATTTTCTGAGTTGTCATACCGGTTTTTTTTTAATATTTTTCTTAATAAATTATTCCTTATACCTAAACTAGGTACAGTTTTGGGGTCAGTAGGCTATGCCCACAATATTGGTTTTACCCAGAAATGTCTAAGAAATAGATAAAAATATTTCAGAGTGATCGGTCTTCTCGACAATGGTTAAAACTATTTTAAATTAGTTGAAACTTAGGCATAAAGCAAATAATCTGAAATAGCGCGTATCTATAGAAATCGATGATATTAGTATCGAATAATAATTGGTAAAATATATGCAATTATAACACGCTAATGATGCAGAAGCATCACTAGGCCGCCATGGTGTGGGTCACCATGATGCATTGTTGCATTGTCTGCATTCGCAATGAGTATAGTGACCACCATTCTTGGATTCTGCTTATGCTTTCCGTCAGGCAGAGTAGAGTCATTTGGCAAGGGCATACAAAAAAGCTTTAATTTATTTATTTACAATATAATTTTTAAATAAACCTATGTGCATAAAGCCCGGGTTCTGTGGGGTGGTCTAATTATAATATTTGACTGCCTCTATGGCGCAGTGGTGGCGTATGCGACTGCTGTGTTTGGGTTTTCGGGTTCGATGCCCGGGTCGGACCAAATGTTTGTATGATCTGCAAATATTTATTTCGAAGTTTGGATATTTTCGATGTAGGTACGTAACTATTTACAAAAAAAAAACGTGAAAATGTATTCATATCAGTTATCTAGTACGCATAACACAAACTCTGCTTAGCTTGTGTCTAGATGGTGTTGTGTGTAGGCTTTCTGAAATATTTATTATTTATTTATTATTATTAATATGATAGTTAAAAAAAATTCAAACCAATTCAAAACTGAAAAAGGTTTGAGATCACAACCATAGAAAATATTTATTCAATTTTTTTTAAACTCCTCTTTTTGAAGTCGATTAAAATATTTTAAGGAGACGATCATAGGACTTCACTCTATGAGAGGTTTTAATTTAATGAAACCGATCGTAATATTAAACGCCCTCTGCTGTACTTTCACTTAGATCTCTATTCATCAAGTGACGCTCCCTTCAGATAGATCCTCCCCTTATTTAATTTTAATAAAAATAATAATTATTAAAATAGCATTAAACATAAAACTGTACTTTTGGTCTAGTGGGTAGTGAACCCGACATCGGCGGGTTCGTGTCATTACACGTATTTGTATCATTATACAAATTCGTAATTGTGGAGTTCAGGAACCGCTGATCCAATTTGAAAAATGATTTCAGTGTTGGATAGTCCATTTATTGAGGAAGGCTATAGGCTATATATCATCACGCTAATACTAATAGGAGCGGAGCACCAATGAAGAATGTTTCAAAAACGGGGGAAAATTTTCACGCTACGGGCAATTGAAGACGCTAACGAGGTTGGATCAGCTAGTATTACATATTTGGAAATCTAAACGCTTTATCTGACTGTCTCAAGTATATCATTATTAGATATTTATTATTAATATAAAAATACGTGAGGGTTTCACACGAAAAAAACGTCTGAAGATGTCGATTAAATTGTTGTCAAACTTTATATATCTACTTCCTTACTCTACTAATGGGAAAATCAACTCGTTCAAAAACCTACAAACTTTAACCCCTCAACTCCCTGAGTCTGTGGAGGTCCATGGACGGAGATAGTTATTTGCATCAAATAATCCGCTGATGATCTACTCCTTTAACCCTATATCATTAACGATTACACAAACAAATAAACTCATTTGAAATTTAATGGGTACCTGCTTACAATCTCCATAATATTTTTTTTTCACATATATGACTGCACGGTTGGCCGAGTGGTGTCAGCGGTCGCCATGCCACTTGCTACTGCGCCAAGTGTCGTGGGTTCAAATCCCACGCGGTACCTACAACACTTTGTGTGATCCACGAATTGTTGTCCCGAGTCTGGATGTTCTTTGTGTCCGTTTCATGTATGTTTGTAAAGTCCCCCACAACACAGGATGTTTATTCCTAATGTGGGAGTTGTCTTATATAAAAACAAAACAAACAAAACATATGACTTAAAATTACTGATAAAAGTAGTTCTGATTCAAGACGAACCTTGTGATAAAACAACGAAATTATTGGAGGTAAAATGATAAGTTTAACTAACATATTCAACATACGTGAAAAAATAGTTATAGCTAAATAAACAATGAGTACAATATTCGTGGAATTCTTATACCATAGCTAAATGATAATCTGATAATGATAACAAACTCCATATACTTGACCTACCCCAATCTGAAGAGACGCTCGCCTTATATTTCACACAACGAACTAATTCAGAAGCGCTGAGAGGCTCATCAAGCGTTTATTGTATTAATTATTTATACTTCCCAAAGTTGTTTAAAAGTTAGCGAAAATGTCAGTAACGATATTACTCAATGGATCGTATGATAACCTCAGGCAAGTACGGAGGGTGCAGCATCACGCACGTGTTGCCGGATTAATTGAATACCTTCCGCCCGCTACCGCTACGTCCCGCTTTGGTTCTGTCAGCCATCTTAAAAATCTACAAACCGACAATCGGACGAGTTGCTATGTTCGGGGATGAACTATGCTCTCTGCTCCTCCCTGCATACTTATGATTTTTTCAACGTTGCTTTATTTTTATACGGTGTTTGAGCGCGGGTCGCAGGGCGCGGGCGGGAGACTGGCGGGCCGCGGGGCGGGGCGGGTCGCGCGGCCTCTCGCGTTTAGTACAGCGCTCAGCAGGAGTGTCGGACGCTCGGCTTCACAGTCGACGACTTTAGTATTCTTCGTTTATTTTCTTTTCTATTCGTTTATTTGTCACTCGGACCTCACGGCAGTATAAACATGGGATGTTTCACTGTAAGCGAGTGAGTAAATCGTGTTTCTATGTTTGTTGAAATTTTATTTTGACAGTGTCACGTTCACGTGCTGAATCAAATTATTACCGGTTCCGGAGTTTTTAAGTGTTTATTATACGTCCACGGCCTTCGTTTGCTACAGGTAGAGCCGGCATATCGTCACATAGATGCAAGTGTTGGTTTCTAGCAGTGCCTCCTAATAAAATATTACTGTGAAAATAACTTTAAAAGTGCTTTACGGGTGATTTGAGTTGTCGGAAAAAAGTTAGCACGGATTTGTTCCAATAAGATTCTTCTAGGAAACTAGTGTAAAGTGCGTGTACCCTGTTGTCGTGAAGTTAACCAAAAGGAAGTGCTTACAACTTGAAACATAACCTTATTCAAAGAAGGCGCGTGTTGCACGGGCATGCGCAGTTCAGGTCTTCGAAATTATTAATAAGTGCTTCATAATTTTATAAACAAACTGTAACAGTGTTGTTAGTAGTGTCGAGGTGCGTCGCTAAACAGAAACGCACGAGCGAGTGTCAACCGGAGGTCTTCTATAAACAGTCGGTTGACCGTTTTTGAATATTTTTCAAATTTTCAAAAACAAAGTTAACGTACACCTGTGGGATTTCGGTGCTTTACACCTGCGCGCGCACGTAACTTCTTTTTAAAGGTGAGTTGTTTTTTATGCTGCGAATTTTTTAATTTGCGAAGTCTATGTGTGTAAAATAAATCATTATGTTTTTATAAATGAATTTAAGCTGTTTTAATTCAATAATGAAGTCGGGTTGGCAGTCTACGAAAGTTAAGAAACACGTGAATTCCGCAAGTGTACCTATATCATAAAGGTTGTTTCACAAAAACATCCTAATGGATTTGAGACACCGGCGCGGGCGCTTTATGGTCCTTTGAGACCGACATTTTATGTTCTTTTTATTTAATATATTCTTTGTATGGTTAGTTTATTCATTAGATCAAGCTATCGTCTGGCTGACGTCACCACAGGAGCATCCCGGATTTACCGTCCCTTTCACTCTCAAGTGTTTGAAGACCGGTTTGAGGAGCAGAACCAATTAACAACTTGACGTTTGATGATGTGAAACGTTCGGTTGTAAAGGTGTATGGTCTATCGAGTATCGACTCGGGTCGTACATGTTTAGGTATAGATTTATTTATTAAGTACACATACAAAAATGTTGTACATACGCAGAAGCCTCTACTTCGTACGTCTGATCGAATAAGGTTGTAAGTCTGTAACATTCCAGCGATAATTAATATTATTTTTAATTAAAGTCTTGTGTAGGCTTTATTAACCGGCATTCGGTAGAAGACGGAAGTATCCTCGTATTGAAAAACCACAGAACCGAGTTGAATATATTTAGGTAGCTCGGTCTCTTTGCTCCTACTTAATTATTAATCGTATTTGTTTTTTTAATTACATACTTTAAACTTGAAATACTGATACCTACCAGTATTCTATTCAACCCATCTCGTAAAGGGCAATGTTAGGTAGGTGGAAGGTAGGATACAAAGTTTTTATAGCAACAGAGGCAAACAAAGCAGATAGTAAGTGACCACCGACGTTCATAGCTACGTTCCCTCACTCGGTGAAATGCAACGGAACTATCTCAGAAAAACTTACTCATGTTTTCTGTGAGGCCATGTTATCACATCGGTCGAGTCGGCCAAATAGGTACATAAACGATCACACGGTTCTTTATGTCTATTAACTTCATGTATATGTCTATTACTTTCATGTGTATTAACTAGATATCTTACAATCAATGTTTATAGATATGCCTATCACGTTTTTACTGAACCAGAAGTAGAAATGTAATGCTTAGAATTACATACAAGAATAATAATTCAGACCATAAGTTTTTTGATTGTGTATAGAGACAAACGAGGATGAAGGTCACCTGCGTTGCCGTTGTTTTAGTTCCCCAGCTCTACAAAAAGAGAACACCGTTTTCACTCTCGGTAAATTGCTTAACAACGGTCTTCTGTTGGACCGTGGCATCACTCCGATAGAGCCTAGCTCTTATGTCCAAAGCATGGCTCTTCATCGGTTAAATGTATCTATTTATAAAACACTAGATTGTATTCGCGGCTCCATTTGCATGTATGTACTCGTACGTTATCGCGGTATCTCCATACCAAATTTCATTGAAATCGGTGCAGCGGTTTAGCTGTAAAAGGGTATCAGAAACAGACGGAGTTATTTAAAAATTTATATCATTACTGGGTATGGATTAATTGGAGGAAAGAGGAGACGGATTTCCTAATAGTATCTACAAGTGCCAACTGCAACTGTAGAGACGAGTATGTTGCCGTCTTTTGTTAGCAACCTCTCCCCCCCTTTTTTTTACGTGTGGAAACCCCCTCGGGCCGTCACCCCGCCGGGGTTTGCGGCGGGGCGGTGTGTCGGAATCGAACCGACTAAAACCACACGGTGTGCCAACTCTACGCTTGAGAAGGCCCCTCCCTCCGGGAACTGCAGATATTAACACGACCGGACCCCTCCCAGCGCCTGCCCGCACTGAAGCGGGCACCGTCTGCTGTTAAAATCTCTCCCCCTACTCCAAGGAACGGAGGGAAATGAGTTGGCTTGCAGTAATCTTATTCATTCGATGAAAAACAGTAAAGAATTGCTTCATTTTGGTTTTCTGTGAGACCATGATTGACTTTAATGGAGGTAGCCCATACGAAAAAAAAATTGTGTCTATTGAATTGTTTTAATACATATTTAGAAAACATTCAAACGTGATTGTCATATGTTTTATTTAGAGCACACACAACGTCATCTAGTCCCAAGCTAAGCAGAGCTTGTGTTATGGGTACTAGACAACTGATATGAATACATTCTTATATACTTTTTTTGTAAATACATACGTATTATACATGGAAATATCCAAACTCCGAAACAAATACTTGTAGATCACACAAACACTTGGTCCGACCCAGGATTTGAGCCCGAGACCTGAAGCTCAGCAGTCGCATTTACTAGCACTGCGCTACCGAGGCAGAGATTATACCAAAGACGTGTAAAAAAGTGTAAACTGTCGTAAGTAACAGATCGGAAACGTGTGAATGACGCTCCTTTAGTCATCGTCAGTCAGTTATTGGGACCGTTTCGCGTCAGATAATAGGAAAAATTAATAATATTCATTCATGAATATATTGTATAAGAGTTGGAATCTTTAGCTTTGAGTATGTTACCCAGGATTATTTCTGTATGCGTGACTGACACTTTTAAAAAAGTTTTCCGTAAAATGGTTTTATGCACTTGCTAGGTCCTTGCATCATGGTGTCATAATATGGATATGTCTACAATTAAAACAATGTTTAGTACGGCCCGAACTATTCAAGCAGTGATTAGAAAACTACCTATTCTAAAATTATTAAATTTTTGGAATGCTATTAAAAAAATAATTTGACAGAAATAGCTGACTAGTTAAAGTCGTGAACTCCCTTACTTTCTTGGGTTTTATATATTTATTGTATAGGGGGCAGACGAGCAGACGTATCGCCTGATGGTAAGCGATTACCGCTGCCCATGGACACCCGCAACACAAGACAAGTCACTCGGTGAAACACAGCGCAAGCGCTATTTCACACCGGTTTTCTGTGAGGCCGTGGTATTACTCCGTTCGAGCCGGCCTATTCATGCCGAAGCGGAATGGTACGGATTATAGGTCTAAAATATTCATTAGAACTAATAAGGGTTAGGTTTTGATTTTGAAGCTTCTTTTTAAATGGTACTGTCAAACTAACACAGCCCACACATACGTGAAGGCGAACAGAGCTGGCGGAGGGGAGATAGAAGTGCAGGACAAACAAGTACGGTATTAGAATACAAGTCATCTCTAATTTTATTTGTTATCTGTAACCATCGTAGTCGAATTTAAATCGGGTTCTAACTTGAAATCGATACTTTGTTGTTTTTGGCGAAAAAACTTCGATGGAAAAAAAATGGCTTCGCTCTGTGGACGGACACCGTCAGTCCGTGTTGGATTGGCACAAAAAGTTAAGGGGTGAAAAATTCCTTAGCTGAGCTCGATAAAAGCTTTTGAAACTAAATAAAGATGGTGAATTATGTCTACGGAAATGTTCGAGGTTTTTCTGAGCGCCGGATTTTTTTAATTTTGAATTGAAGTTATAATACATACATTATACACTTAATTCTGTATTATTGCAATCGTTTGAAATACGTCCTTCTGTATTTTACGTAACTGTAATCTTTCTTGTTTTGAATAGATATTAATTGTTATGTAAATTATGTATGATCATATACTTATATATCTATACTTCCATATTTAACGGCTAAACCGCTGTACCAATTTAAATGAGTTTCGATATAGGAATAGATTGGACCTTGGAAAAGGATATAGGTTACTTTTGTTGTTGTAATTGAAATACGCGCGGGCTAGTAGTACAGCTAGTATCTATACAATATATAAATCTTTTTTTACAATTTTTGTAACTTTTTTTGAAACCGCGGAACCTTTTTTAGACGGATTTGTTAACAATCTAGTTATTGAGTTTGATGAACTTTGCACATACTCATAGTTACGCAAATCAAATATTTGTATATGAAATCTTCTTTATTTGCTTGTAGTCTATTGCTAAATATATATACTAAATTTGTTGGTACACCCACTCGCAAAGTAGTCTCAAATACAAGTTTTATTCTCATTAAGACATTTTCTTCGACATTATGCTGTTTTAGATTTTATATATATTTCAATTTTTCTTCAAGTATCCAAATACTTTTGATCGATTGCATCATACTTAAATTTTATTTTTGAACATATTTTTAGGGCCATTAGCATTCAAATTGAAATGTCTGTTTGTAATATTAATAAAACCGCTTTTTACAAAATGCATTTGTATGTAAGATACACAGTACATATACCAATATATATATATATCAATAAATAAGTCTGTCTGTTTGTTTTGGCTAATCACTAGAACGGCTGGATCGATTTTGACGACACTATCAGATAGCTGAAGTTTTTCTCATTTTATTATAAAATATTAGACTAGTTTTATAGCTAGCTAGTGGGTTATATACTGCACGGTTGGCCCAGTGGTTTAAACGTTCACTACTGCGCCAAGTGCCGTGGGTTCAAATCCCACGTGGGACATCACTTTGTGTGATCCACAAAATGTTGTCCTGAGTCTGGGTGTTATTCGTGTCCGTTACATGTATATTTGTAAAGTCCCCCGCGACACAGGATGTATATTCCTAATGCGGGAGTTGTCTTTTTAAAAAAGAAAAAAAATATATAAGTGCGGGACTCAGCTAGTTTTACCTATATATATGTAAATTGCCTTTCCTTTTAACTGTACTGATGATGATGGAACATTTCATCTGTTTAAGATGAAGAAGCTTTTATGTACGTAGGCACTTCAGTAAGCGGGACGAGCTCAACGGCAGGAGTGGACATTCTTTTAAAAACATCATTTTATTCTCTGCCCTGCCATCGGCGAACGCCGGATAGGTATGGCCTGCCACGAGATCTCGTTTCCGTGGAAACCCCTCTCTAATCATTCCTAACACCCGACCTAGTGCTGGCTGACGGGCGCTACTCAGGGTCCACACCCTTAGGTGCTCGACCTTGCTAAGCACTGGTTACCAAATTGGACAAGACCCAGGCGTTACTAGCAAGTCGTTAGTTACCCTCCCACTAGATTAACACCCCGGGATTACGAACAGGCCTATCCGGGCCCAATCTAGTTACCCACCTGTAGTTGCAGGCGGCGTGGAATACTACCTCAACAGGCCGTAAGCCTGGAAAAGTTACCCCGGAACCCTATGGGGTCTACGAGAAGAACCACTGAGAGCTTATGTTAAGCAGTGAACTAGTATGAAACGCTGTCAATGTTGGGTATACCCAAAAGAATATATTCTTTCCTATAGCTTTGTTAATTGGTACATGTAACAGCAGTTCGAATTTGCTGTCTCTACTTACATGTGATTACTTAAAGCAACCTAATCCAAATGTTAGTGCAAGCTGCGCCAAACAACACACCAGCCGTAATGTGGTTACGTGTTGTGTGCTTCTGCCAATTTACTACCGGAACATCAGGGATTCTGTGATCAAATATAACGCTTTGTAACTCGTGCTTTGAGCACGTACACATCCACTGTATCCTAATTGTGAAAACAGTGAAACTTGAGTTAATTTGCTGCGTTTACATTTGTCGCTCACAATTATTGAAAATTAAAAGAATGATTGCGAGTTTTTGAAGAATTTCTTAAAGCGAATTTTTCGGTTTGTCTTTGTATAATTTTTTTTATACCGATACTAGATTAGGCCCTGTTTCACCGGTTACTGAATACTACTGACAAGATAATTATCTGTCACATAAGATGTCTGAAACATACAAGATCTAAAAATTATGCATATTTGCCAATGTAAAATCTATGGACACATGCTTGGCAATATCTACATCGTTAGAGTTTTTTCTTACGTGCATTTACAATTTTTGTAAATATATAAATGTTACTGTAAAAGCCCGTATATTGGTTATTCTTAGGATTTACCAGTAAATCTTCGGATTTACCGACATGAGTTGGTAAATGTAAGGATTTTTAAAAAAGGTTATTTTTTTTCTAGCTTTTAATATTAGAATTTAGTATATGGTAGGTTATACCAGTGACGGCTGGTAAATTTTGGGTTTGAGAATAAAAACTAACAGGTTAGGTTATTTTTTATTTCTATGAAACTAAAAAGTTTGCTATTAAAAAAAAATAAAACAACCTAAACTTACAATGTCACAAAAACTAGGCCGTTAAATAATATCACTAGTGAAATTGTAATATCACGACTTGGAAATAAGAACGAGTATGAGACGATGAGCCGAACACAATATGACGTCTTTTTCAACATTTGCCGTGCCTTTAAAGAAAAATTTAAGATTTACTAAGCGAAAGGTGGTAAAAGTTCTAAATGAACGTTGATCACAGAACTGTTCAGACTTTTACTATTAAGAGTTGGTAAATCTTAGGTTTTATTGGAAAATTAATTCTCCGCGTATTCTCTGCTTTTACAGTAACATATACACGTGTTTCCTTACATTATCTTTGACTATCGTTTTTCAAAACATTTGTTTTAAAAGAAATAAGCATAAATAATACATTTACATTGATTATCATCGATTAACGTTAGCTTCACTGGTAGTGTATGTTACGTAATATCCGAATAAAATGGCTTTGACGAAAAAAATATATAAACACATTCGTGCTATTTGCAAAAATAATTCAAGCAAATCAAATGCAGGAAAAATGCAGTTAATGTATTTTTGAAACGTACAAGTAAATAATTCATAATATGTTGAAATTCGTTATATAGGTACAATGAGAATGAATGATAAATTTAAGAATATTTTTGTTTAATTTATTCAAAGTTATTGGACTGATGTTTGCTGAACAGACTATTAATATAATAAACTTATTAATAAAAATACTTGCGTCGGTTTGGTTCTTCTTAATTATAAAGTAAAAAATTTAGTTAAGTAATATTTTCTTAAAATAAAATTTTCTTCAAACCTTTTCTACAATACTAGATATGCAGGTGGGTAGTTATAGAAACAACTTGTATTCCCTACTTAAATGCAACGTACAAAACAAGCGAACAAGAACACTTAATTTATGTAAAAAACGATAATAGAAAAAGATTCTAATAATACTACGAGCAATAATATTTAATGAAAAACCTTAAGTATTTGTAATTATACTGTCTCTCCTTCATAATTGTGTCAAGCCCACTTCCATCTGACCGGAATTAAATTGAATATTTTCGTTTATTTATCAATAAGCTTAGCATCATCGTTTTATAAAATTTATTTTTGTATAAGTATTGTAAATTACTATCGCCATTTTTCTTTCTCCGAAGTCTTTAAGCATAAAACGGACTGTGTAAAATTGTACCTATCAAACGTACCTATTATAATTAAATCACCTTGAGATGTTGTAACAGCTCAATGCTTAGTGATTATACTGATACTCACTCTAGCCCGAGGCTTCGCTCGTGTAAATATAATTCTTAATTAATTTAGATAAATCTATTTGGGTAAATTTTGCAAAATTTTACGTGAAGGGCCAGTGGCTAAAAAAGAGAGGTCACATGTTTATGACCTCTCTTTTCAACGTATCAAAACATATACTTAATAAAAATCACCACCAAATGAATAACATGGCTATGATTACCAGATACTATAAAATTCCAACAATAAGAGAAAACATTGTATACATATATATTTATGATACTAAGTACCGTTCCTTTCAAAGATAATCGGGTAGCTGTGTCACTGTGTTAATAAGACTCTCCTTATCTATATATATAAGTCTATGGTATTAAGAAGCGTGCATATAGTCGCCAGACCTTGTGATGTAACAAGGTTGTAAAGAGGTTATTCAATAAAAATAGGTAAAAAAACTTTTTAAGTTAAACGGTTTTATGTTAAACATACATTGCAATGTTTAAGATAAATGTACTAAAAACCAAAAAATAATAAAATAGATACAGTCGTGGGAATTATAAACATATGCATAGACTAGACTAAAATAAAACCGTGGGGTTAACATGGAGTGTATAACTATTGGAATTTCCATGAGCAAGAAAATAGTAATTAATTTCCTCACCGTCTGCGGGCCAACTGCCTAACGACGAATTAAACGATTCTTCTATCGCACATTAAGTCGATAATTTGTAGACAATTGACGTGCCCCACGGTTTTATTTTAGTCTAGTCTATGCATATGTTTATAATTCCCACGACTATATGTATTTTATTATTTTTTGGTTTTTAGTACATTTATCTTAAACATTGCAATGTATGTTTAACATAAAACCGTTTAACTTAAAAAGTTTTTTTACCTATTTTTATTTTCTAGTTTTTAGTTTTTATTTCGCATTCTGTTTAATTCATTTAGTGCTTCATTATTTCAATTTTTTATAGTATATTGTATTCTGCTTGTTTAGCCCTTTCATTTGATACCCATATTGATGGGATTGATAAAACCTACGTTATCCGCCATTTTGTAGCGGCCGCCATCTTGGATTTCAATTTTTTATAGTATATTTTATTCTGCTTGTTGAGCCCTTTCATTTGATACCCATATTGATGGGATTGATAAAACCTACGTTATCCGCCATTTTGTAGCGGCCGCCATCTTGGATTTCAATTTTTTATAGTATATTGTATTCTGCTTGTTGAGCCCTTTCATTTGATACCCATATTGATGGGATTAATAAAACAAATTATCCGCCATTTTGTAGCGGCGGCCATCTTGAATTTATAATGATAATGAATAAACATAATTGTATTGTCACCAAAATCCAAAGTGTATACAAAATTTCAGATTAATCGGTTGACAGGAAGAGGGTGAAATTTGAATTACTAAATTTGACCCAAGAATAAAACAAACGGGGTGAGCTAAATAAATATATAAAACCGTTTAAAAACAAGTCGTTTTTTGACAACCCACCCGCACAGGGATATAAAACATACCCATGAAACCAACACAAGGAATACCCAGACTCAGAACAACAATTTGTGGAGCACGCAGTGTTGTCTCATGTGGGGTTTGAACCCACAGCGTAGTAGCGTGTGCAATCAAAATTTGTAGGTACATATACTTACTTACTATTTTTGGGGATAGATTAATAATAGCAATACCTCACATTTAACCCCATGACCTTTAATATAAGATGTGGTAACAAGCCAGAACTAAATAATGTTATATTACCTTTACGTATCAAAATATTAAAGGTCGTAACGTGAATAACATGATGTTTATACTCGTAGCTCCTATACTAAATAATAATGTATCTACTTGTGATAAATTTAGTTATAATATATTCAGAGATAATAAAATATATCTCGATTTTTAAGCTGTTTTTTGTAATAGCTTGTATTACATATTCTGTATTTATTGATAAAGTGTAAAATAAACCCATGCACAAAAAGACGAGCAAACCCTTCACCTCGCGCGCTTATTGGCCAAATACTCGTAGCACGCGCATTGTCTTCCCATCACACACGTTCTTCAATTTCATTCTCTCTGATTTCTCTACTCGCTTCCACAGATTGTAGGAAACCGAGAGCAATGATGTTGACGCACGCACAATTTGTGCCATGGCTGATTATCGATCAACAACTTCTATTTCACCTATTAGGATTACTAGTTGGGAATCTGGAGCCACAAGCCTTTCATTTATCAGATCATAAGAATTAATGACGACATACTTCACGTCATAAGAAGAAGGATGTGACTTTGATTTCTTTCAAAGCTGTGCACACTGTCTGAATATAATCGACACATTAAGTCGTGACCTTCCTTAGTAGAGTACCTTGTCGCTAGTTCCAGAGCATCACTGGGAAGAATTAATCTCACGTATCAGATAAGAGAAAAGCAGCAACGATTGATAATTAAAATCAAGCTAAATTACAAAAAAGCAGCAATAGAATAGCGCTAATTTGAAATACAAGTCCAACTGTTCGTTTTGTTTTAATCAAATCTAATGTAAACTGTTCAACTAGTACTCATCACAGACCCTGTATTAACATAACCAGTTACTAATATAAAATCTTCCGTTCCAGTACTCGATTACAACATACGAGTATATCTACATTAATTCACATACATGTGTGTGTACACAAGGTGCTCGCCTAATAGTTACGAAATTCCTAAATGTTCTCTTGAACTGTGAATGTATCACATAGTTTAGTGTGCGAACGATTTTACTACCACAACATTTAAATAAATTATTTGAGGAGGCAACACTGGGTTCGAAATTCAAATTGAATAATTGTCTTCGAATCTGTGATTTATCTCAACCTTATTTATAAATTAGTTGAGCACCACGGTGATGCCACGTGGTTGTTGTGTTGTTGTACCTTTACAACATCCGCCGCGACTAACGCCGCAGGGCAAAGTTGGTCTAAAAAAGGAGTTTAAGTTACTTCTTACAACATTAGTTATTTACCAGTGAAAGTCCTTTCATTTTTAGCCTTTTCCAGAGATTAGCCGGAACAAAAAGACAGAGAGAAAAAACGTTTTTTTTAATGTACTGTACTAGTATGTGGTTTCATAATATGCTGTAAGTAAGTGAAAAGATATTAATTTGAAGTAACAAACACAGTTCAATTAATCGAGCAAGCAGGTTTGTAATCTTCTTTGGATTGAAGCTTACGAAATATATCGTGAGTTTCTTACCTTTACTAACATGTACCTAATGTCTTCATGCAACATTAGTAGCATACAAGTAACTACAACTAGAGTTAAAAGTCATTTGCGTCAGTCAATCCAAGTTATTTATGAACAAACTTAAAACGTGTGCATTAGAGAGTGCATAACCGAAACAAACATACTCCTTACGACTCGAAGTTCAGCGGTTTATATTGCGAAAAGTTTGCTTCGAATGGCCTGTTTATACGGAGAAACATTTTAGTTTTGAAATGAAAAATATTACTTCGTATTATCGTAGTTAAAAATATTACATTCAGTACGTAAACAATGTACTTAATACCACTAATAGTAGGGTTAATTTAAATAATAAATTTGACGTACAATTCTAATTCCCTCGCGTCGTGAAATAAGAACACGACTGTGGGTAAATAAAACACGGTGTTTTTCAAACAGATGAGCAAATATGTAACTTGTTTTGCAGTCTTCAGTGAATTTAACGGACTTAATCATCGAACGACGTTTTAAATACTACTACTAGTTACTAGATTGCATGAAATTGCTGCGACATTTACAACTGTCGTGGCCAGAAAACACAGCACTATGAAAAGTTAAGAGGTGAACCATAAACGGACCGAATATAGAACGTAGGCTAGCAATTTGTCACACACGTGTGCCCATTTTTATCCGAATTTTCGGAACGACCCTACAATATAATTCTGACACTTGTTGAAACTGGAGACCGAATCCTATAAAACAGAATATGTCTCCTTTAACTGAATTCATGGCTCCTCATTATCATCTTCAGAAGTTCGTAGTGAAATAAAAACATATCTGATTTATATTTTAGAACTGTTTGCAGTTTTAATTTTGAAATGTTTATTTAGATTTTTTATGTTAACCAAGACCACGTTTGGATGTCATCCATGATTTAAAAATTAAAAATGTTTCATGCCAGCATCGAGAGCAATAAAAATAGTTTAGATTGAGCTTAACAACCGGATCCGGGCGCGACCCACCATCCGATTCCTCGACAGTAGACGAACAGATTTATTTCGTGATGTCATCGATTGAAGTAGATGTTTACAGCGGGTTTTTGTCGCATAGCGATGTGGAATAATAATGGTTGAAGATCATCATTATGTAAAAAGAATATAAAATCAAGTTTCAAACGTGTGATTGTCACCCACAAAATAAAAAACACACAACAAAAAACCGCTCCCTGTCGCTTCGAGACTTGTTAGTGGGACAAAAAAAACTTTATTATTATTTTGTAAAGAGGACGTGGCGCGTGGAGCGCAGGTAGTTAAGTCTGTTTTTAAAGAACTCTTCTGTCTTGGAACTGTTATTAAAAACGATACAGCTCGAACAAAACTTGTCTTATAAAATTGAAGCCAACTATTGTAATCCTTAAAAAATCCTTTTTTTTCCGTATTAAATGCTTATATCCGTATTACTTAAATAAAAAATAATAATACTTAAATATTTATCGGACCTCTAACACACAACACCTGTAGTAGTCTAGTAGTATTTTTTTTGTAAATACCTAAGTACATATTACTTCTATACTAATATTATAAAGAGGAAAATTTTGTTTGTATGTTTGTTTGTAATGAATAGGCTCAAAAACTACTGGACCGATTTTAAAAATTCTTTCACCATTCGAAGGCTACATTATCCATGAGTAACATAGGCTATATTTTATTTTGGAAAAAAATAGGGTTCCCTAAGATATTGAGATTTTTCGGACATAAGGTGTAAAAAATCAACCAGAAAAGTTTCTTATTTTACGTACGCTGCGTAAACTATAAAATATAGAACCATAAAATGTTCTAATTAATCGTAGGCCTTATAAATATCTACATAAAAGTCCGCGACACACTATACGGGGGAAAATTTTTCGCTACAGGCAATAAAAGACGCAAACGACGTTGCGTCGGTCAGCTAGTGTATAATATATAGAAAACACGTAAACTCCGAAACAAATATTTGTAGATCTTACAAACATTTGGTCCGACGACGGGCGAACTCGATTACGATCGAGATCGAGAATCGAACGATTACTCAACGTATGAGTAAATAAGATCTCAAAATTCGATTTGAATAATGGATATAGTTATTACTTATACAGCTCAGCTTACAGTAACTTAGTCAGATAAGCGCTATTTAACTTCTAAGTCTCTTTAAAACTCTGCCGATGTATAACTAACCGTTTGATATTCGATTTCGGTTGGGGCCGAACTCATGAATAAACTAACTAGACCACTTTCATTCTCATTCAACTGCTTGAGTTTTTGTGGCCTGTCTTTATAAAATCATGTAAGTATGTAAAATTATTGTCCTTTAGTTTTTAAAGAACCGATATGAAATTTAGAAAAATGTTTTAAAAAAAATATATAACCCGTCTTCGTAAAAACATTTTTCAGCCTATGTCAACGGGCTATTACTGCTATTCTATTGATAGTAGTTAATGCGCTACTGTGGAATATACAGACATACGTAGATACTCCCAAAAATATATTATATTCCTACTGGCTTCGCTGTAGCCGGGTAAATTCACATACGCTTTGGAAAGTCACCTTGAACCCCGTTTATATTACATACATATTTACCCATATTTACGATCTTTATTTTTTTAGGACCAACCTGTGTTTGCATTTTACCTTTAGACGCTTATTTCAAATGTGATTTATTTCTTTTGGGATGTGTACTACGGATGAGTGTGTATTGTTCCCTATGAACTATTATTTTTAACATTAATATTCATAGTGCTTTGTGTTAAAAATGAGATTGGACGGAATTTGTTTGTGTGATTTAATACTTTTATTTAGAAACGGTTTATCAGTGTAGTACGAATAAATGTTTGCTGGTCATATGTTAAAATACTCGTAATAATAAGTTTCCTCACGAAGGTCTGTACTATCGATAAAATACCTAATAGTGATAAGTTTTTTTTTATTATATAGGGGGCAAACGTGCAGACGTACCGCCTGATGGTAAGCGATTACCGTCGCCCATGGACACCCGCAGATTAGCTGTAATAGTACAGGGGGTATACATTGACTACCTCGGTAGCGTAGTCGAGTTTGATTCCCGGGTCGGACCGAATGTTTGTATGATCTACAAATATTTGTTTCGGAGTTTCGGTGTTTTCTATGTATAATATGTATGTATTAACAAAAATATATATATATGTACTTATGTCAGTTGTCTAGTACCCATAATACAAGCTCTGCTAAGCTTGAGACTAGATTGTGTTGTGTGTTAGGTGCACGAAATACCAAAAATGAGGAGTACGTTACGTACATCATTCTGTATATACGTGTACGTAAGGCTGTATAGTTTATTTTATGAAACGATAGGTACTTAGCAGCGTTCAGTTGTCAGCGACAGCAGTAATTAATAACGGTTGGGCCTCACCCCCGCGGTGGCGTTCCCCGATTGAACTTAACTAAGCGTGCTTCGCTAAAGCTACTAGTGTTCTGACATTCGATGAACGAGACCCTAAACTAAAATAAACCTTGTGTTGTGACCGTCCAATTATAGCGTGTTTTATTTGTAAATTATTTATGTGTATTTAATACTAGATGACCCACGCAACCTCGTTTGCGTCTTCTATTGACCGTAGCGTGAAAATTTTCCCTCGTTTTTGAAACATTCTTCATTGGTGCTCCGCTCCTATTAGTATTAGCGTGATGATATATAGCCTATAGTTTTCCTCGATAAATGGTCTATCCAACACTGAAAGAATTTCTCAAATCGGACCAGCGGTTCCTGAGGTTAGCGCGTTCAACCAAACAAAAAACAAACAAACTCTTCAGCTTTATGATATTAGTATAGATTGAAATTCTATAGCTTTTCTTTGACAGTAACTACTCTTATGTAGAATGTGGACTGGCTTAAAGAATTGATTGAAAATTTAGGGGAACAAATAACACAATAGCGTTAGTTATAAATATTATTCGTATTTAAGAAACCAAGATTAATGTTTGCTTACACGTTGTCGAGAATAAAAAAAGGCGGATTACTTTTCATTCACAAAAAAATATTATCTCTGTGGGGTCTAGTATCTAAGGTATACGAGATTGAAGCTCCGTAAATAACTAAGTTTGATATCATGTAACATTAAAATAAAAATGTATCATGAAATTAGGACCATTATTGTTCGGAGCTTGCGATGTACTCTTGGTCGTTCAGTTATTTTTTTTAAAGAAGGCAGTAGAAAAAAAATGCATATATACTTAAATAGGTAATTCTATAGTCTAAGTCTAAAGTTAGGTTTAAAAGAACATGCATCCTATTTAATTTCTATTTTGATCTTAAGTAAATGTACTTAGTTCGTTTCAATAATCTCATAAATAATTAATTTTCAGAACCCTCCCAAGTTTTGATCTAACCCCTCATATCTCGAAACGAATTCGGAGCTTCCAGTTTTAATACTAACTTTTATTTCTATGCCCGAAAGCCATTACCGGTGCTCGTGAAAAATGCAAAGAACATTTTGTATTATATTTCGGCGACTGATAATACTCGTGCACTATAAAAGAGATGTCTTTGTATCAGGCGTGGATGAAGTTGGTGGAGTGCGCAACTGTATTCTCTGCAGCCTCGGGTAGATACACGCCTCAAGCGAATCGTACATAATGCGCCCGATAATGTATTCAGATAGCATTTATTCGCAGAGCATAGGCACTGAAACAAGGTTTTGTTAGTGATGGAGACGATCCCCGTAGGCTAGACTTTTCGAGACGCTTTTGTAGATAACGGCGTGTTGAATATGAAAAATCTTTCTAAGAATATCGCGGTGACTGATAAATCGGATATGCAATTAATATGCACTATACCGACTTTGTGATCAAACGAATACGAGTTGGTTGATCGTTAGCCGCATGATTGGTAATAGTAAAAGATTTTTATATTTTTTTTTAATTCAAAGATTGAACTAGTTGTCAGAATCTTTGTGAAACCTCATTTCCCACAAAGATTGTAGATGTACATGACGGCAGAGAGAACGCTAGGGAGAAACATTGTCAAACTTCCATACTCCAAGCTGTTATTAAGAATATCTTATAAGAAAAACTTAACAACACTTTTGGCCCGACCCGGAAATCGAACCTGAGACCTCTTGATCGGTAGTGGCATACGCTAACAGCTGGACTGAAGGACTGGTGGGTATGAACATGATGTCTAAATATAATTAACTTTAATAGGCTGAAAATCAGGTTCTTTCAGGAAAATCTTCGTACAGAATATTACAACGTTCGGCTTTGAGCCTATAATTCGACGCGTTGAAGGGTCCCCTTAAAGCCGCATTACCATTATATGTGGCGAGTTGGCCATAAATCCCCGAGCACATTAGAATTTCGCCGGACTACTGTATGAACTACTTCAATATGCCATGCGAGAATTGTTAAAGCAAGTAAAGCTTTTAAATTTCCATTCACTGGTTTCCGCATTTTAAACGTCTCTTTCTTGAGATTTCCTTTGAAAAATTGTGAAGTAATTTTAAATATTTAAATCCCTTATATAGTTTTCTTTTACAGTTGTCGAATTTATTTTTTACTTACCTGTGGTTTCTGTTGTTCCAGCTTTGTTTTAAGTACCTATATTATTTTTTCATTAAAGTAACTCTGTCTCGTCGTCTGTAACGTTTTCACGGCTAAACCGCTGCACGGATGTCAATGTAATTTGGCATGGAGAAACTTGTATTCTTGAGGAAGAACCAAATATCATTACCGCGAAAACCGATACACACACGGGCAGATCCATGGGAAGAAGCTAGTAATATCATTTATGATGTATGCTTTCAAAACCAACATAAAGTAATTTTACTAAGTAATCATTGTACAACAAAATATGTGTTCAAAAATATTAATAACAACCATTCTATATTAACAAACATTCAACTATAAAACATTTAATTTTTTTTAATATCTTTATAACACAAACTTTAACATTCTAAATGAGAGGTTTTAAGATAAAATAGACTATACTTTAACTCACAATACTTTTGGTTTGGTAACAACAGCAATGAAAAAAATATTGTAAAACCATAGCAGGCTTAACAATAAAACGCCCATTTAACTAGAACGTTTGGGTACATAGAAAAGCTTTACATCCATAGTATTGTAGTGACATCATACGTTTGTTTGAGATACCTCCAGTACCTACTAGGTAATAGAGAAAACCGTTTTTTGTTTAACATTTAATTATTATATTACACAATATTGTATCAGGAAACGAAACCTCTAAGCGCTTTTTTTTTTTTTTTTTTATTGAATAGTGGGCAAACGAGCAGACGTACCACCTGATGGTAAGCGATTACCGCCGCCCATGGACACCCGCAACACCAAAGGCGTCACAAGTGCGTTGCCGACCTTTGGGGGATGAGAAAGGGGATGGGGGGAGGGGTTGGGGTATGGGCCTCCGGTATCCTCACTCACTCGGTGAAACACAGCAAACGCTATTTCACACCGGTTTATCTGTGAGGCCGTGGTATCACTCCGGTCGAGCCGACCCATTCATGCCGAAGCATAGCTCTCCCACGGTACCGTATCGTATAATATCGTATACCATAGTAGCTGGCTGGTCAATAGCATTTATATAGACATACAAATTCAAACACGTTCGATACAGAGATCTTGATAACACACGGGAACCGGCAGGTTGGTCACGCATTGTCTGTCAACAGTAATAGCCATATCATATCGTCATGTTTCATGTAATATGCAACCGCTCAATCATACCTGTAGTCATTATTCTGACAGCGTTTATTTTCAACCAACTTTAACAGCTGAGACGATTTATTTAACATTGCACCGAGTTGACTATTTTATTTGAAATTTGCTCTGATATTAGAGATTGTATAGGAATTTGCATTCAACGGTTTTCCGCGACCTTCTCATGGTCATCAAACCACCTTGTACTTATATAGCAAGCAACCCACGCCTCGTCTTCCGGTACGCGGTTGCCGCTATAGAAATCTTGATAGAAATTATTATTTGTATTTTATACTCTCGATTTGTCGGTACTTGATGGAACTTGTTCCAATAAATTCTAAAACCAAACTCATTTGTACTTATTCCAACTATTTTAATTATATTTACACCTTACCGGTTTCACCTCATGGCATTATATTGAAAATTAGAATGCATCGGGTAATTATTTGTAAATCATAATGTTCCAATGTGATGTTTAACCACCACGAGTTATTTACACTTTACGCGTCAAGGGCTCCTAAAACACATTCATGCAAATAATTTTGCATCCGATTAACTGGTTTCTGCCTTTGACTAAAACTTCTCAGCTCTCGGACAGCACGACTCAAAAGACTATATACAATAAGAAGTAGGTATATACAATATTTCTCTTATTACCGTTTCGTATTTTGTTCTAAGATATCTTATATTGTTACTTCGGTAGTATCCAAGCGTACAAAGCTCTCATTAAACAGGAAATGAATATGACCGCATGCGCACACATACGTGTCTGAAGTATATACAACGGTTAGTCAAATACCACAAACATACTTCGAACCATTTGTTCTATTATTACTTGATCTCTATGATCTCAGTTCTGAAACTTTTCCTAAATGACGTCATCGGCGGACGTAAAGCACATCTTCAATTTGGCTAAACATCAAAATAATGGACTATAAATTGAACAATTGTCATTTATAGCCCTATAACTTATGTCGCGGATGTGTCCATGACTCTGAGGAAGAGACGAGCTCTACCGACATTGAATATTTCTTTCAGTAGCTTTTAGTTAATGTATAGTTGCACGTACTAGCTGCACGGTTGGCCTAGTGGTTTAAGTGGTCGCCACGCTGCTTCCTACTTGGCCAAGTGTTGTGGGTTTAAATCCTACACGGGGCAACAGTGTGATCCCTAAATTAATGGGTGTTCTTTGTGTCTGTTTCATATATGTTTGTTAAGTCCGTCGCGACACAGGAATGTATATTATTAATGCCGGAGATTTCTTTAACAAAATGTTATCTATGATAGTAAATTATAAATGACTAGCTTACCGCGAGTCCGCCCGCATGTAAATTGGTTATCGTAGTAAATTGTACCTTCGTTTTCCTCAAGAATCCAATGTCCGTTGTATATTTCATCCAAATCGGTTCTGTGGTTTAATCATGAAAGTGTAAAAGACAGGCATAGAGTTACTTTCGAATTTATAACATTGTATAGATTAATATTTTCCGAATCAGATTTTTTTTTTGTGTAATAAGTGGCAATCGAGCAGGCGTATCATCTGATGGTAAGCGGTAACTGCCGCCCATGGACACTCGTAACACCAGAGGCGTCACAAGTGTGTTGCCAGCCTTTGGAGGATAAGGGGCGGGCTTGGGGTATGAGCCTCACTCACTCGGTGAAACACAGGGCAAGCGCAGTTTCACACCGTTTTTCTGTGAGGCCGTGTTATCACTCCGGTCGAGCCGGCCCATTGAAGCCAAAGCGTGGCTCTCCCACGGTGAATTTAAGCAAAAGCGTCCAGTAACACGGCTAGCTTTTGGTCATCATGATATCGAATGATGAAAATTATCAACATAATCGAATAGGGCACTTATGCCTTTTCAGGTCGTCTGTGTTGACGTCCTTTCCGGCCCAAAAATTCAAAGGGCTGCAGGGCTGTCGACCTAAACAAGTGTGTTACTGTTTGTACAGTTGTAATATTACATTAGGTAACAGTCGGATTTAAAAAAAAAAAATTTAACTCTACTATATTAACTAATGATTTTTTAAGGGGTGTTATATAACATTCCAGCAACTGATCCTTTTTGTCGAGCCGATAAATTAAGTTGTTCAATATGATCTTCAGCCCTCATAAAGTACCCGCTGAACCTGACACCCGACGAGTTAAATTGAAAGAGTCGAAATTGAAAGATAAATTAAACGTAATTGGTAATACAATAAGTTAATTTTCCTGCTTCGGAAGAGTTTGTTCACAAATAAAAACATCACGAATTGACAGCAAAAGTTCTGAAGATTTGTAAACGATAACAAAAGCTATAAAAATAACCACCCTATGTTACATTTTCAATATGTATCGATCCTTACACGGTAAACCTACAAACTGTGTGTTTTATATGTTTGAAGAATGTAGATGGGACATTATTCTACGCGGTTTCGAATTTTCTCCGTAAGTAAACGATACTACGTGTAATATGTATTAAATAAACACTTTTTACGATCTTTTCTCAACAACTTTTATGATTTCAATAGCTGTTAATGCTTCTTTTAATTATATTATACTGGTAACTTTATTATGTGTTGCAAGGAGTATTACACAACAGATTTTCCGACCGGTATAAATAACTGTTTAATAAAAATAGCAACGTATTACGTTCCTGAAACAATTCCCTTTCATAAAGAAAACAAACGAAACATTCGTACGCACTATGAGTAGTAAATGAATTTTCATAATATGCTTTTATCTTGGTTTACTGGATAGATCTGATTGTTTATTGAGTCTTGGGTTAGTTTGTATAGGATTGGTGGATTGTTAAAGGGGTTATCTCACTAATTAGCAAGCTCTTAAACATAATCCTTCCCTACTTGCTATAATAAGATCAATATTTACTTACCGCTGTCTGTAATAGGATTTACTTTGTTCTGTTAGAATGTATTCTTGATTTTAAAATATAGTTCTAGTAGAAATAATTAACTTATTCTGAACGATGAAATTGTATTTTCATGGTATTGATGTCAATATTTTTGGTATTTGAGATCCTGTATAATATTGAGAAGGAAATTCAGCTGATAAAGAATCTTAGAAGATTCTGTAGTTTTCGTAATAATCACATCCTTCCGTATTCTGCTTAACAAGTTCACAATTTTATTGTATTCTCGTTTTTAAACCCTAAATATAATGTGGTAGAAGTTATAATTGGAGGAATAGGTAGCGATCACAAGTTCACGCCTGCCCCACTCTCGCGACGTCGACTGACGTAAATTAGTTAGCAACTACTAAACTGATACTTCGACGGCTCGCATCTAGTTAGAACGTACTTATCGGCACCGTGAATGAATCTTTCGCTTGCTAATTCAATATTGGCAATTTTATTGAGTTCCAAATTTGTTTTAATGTATTTAAGTAAGACACCTCCTTGATAATTGGGCCTATTTCCCATACCCTATAGGTGTCTGAAAAATAATGTTGAGACCCTGTCTGTTAAGACTGAAAACAATATCACATTTATTTCAGTGTCTAATCATACAATATACCAAAGACAATATTTATAGAAAAAGGCTTTTAAACAGCAAAGAAAGCACTGACCAAATACAATTTCTTAGTTTATACGTAACTAGCTGACCCGGCAACTTCGTACCGCCATTTTTTTATAATTTTTCTAAATTTCCGGTACGTTTGTTTTTATTAGTTATGCCCGCCTCTGCTTCCTACGGGCAGTACAGTTGTGGACTAAAAAAATTACACTTTCGGTTTTCTTATAATTTTCTTTAATACAAACCTTGTCTTTACAAAAGCAAACACATAAAAAAAGAATTATCCTATTTGGTGCGATCGATCGGCAGTTATGCGCGTACATACATTGTAGTGATTTATTTTTATTTATATAAAATTTGTCATATATATATACGTTAAATGCGTAAAAAATACAGTAGAATGTACTCTCACAGGTTCTATTACTTTCTTCGTGAAGGCTGCGGCTGCTCAATTTATATAAATAAACTAGCTTATGCCCGCAGCTCCACCCACGTGTATCTCGCATTATCACGGTAAATAGTACTGTCTTTCCTCAAGAAACAAAGTATGTCCAGGCTAAATTTCATTGAAATCGGTGCGGCGTGAAAGCGTAACAGACAGACAGACATAGTTACTTTCGAATTTATAATATTAGTATGGATTTATATTCTGAATCTAAGTCTTAAGCATACCTGGGTGAGGACGTTAAGCTTTTCATTATAAATACATATTGGATTTTACATCACGAACCATCCAAACAGGCGGGGTCATATATTGAAAATAATCCTATGATTACCTAATATAACGACTAAAATTAAAAAAAATAATTTAGATTTTATAGAAAAAAAAAAATACCTTACACGAAAAAAGAACTTCTTGCTAAAACGTTGTTTTTAAATAATAATTGAGAACGATCTTATCAGTTTAGTACCTACCTATTTATATTCACTTTCGCTTGTCTCACACATTTTGTGTACGCTACATTCACATTTCTCTCGAATTTATTTAACATCTTTACTAAATTATCAAGTAACGAAGACAAAGTGGTTTCGTACACAAATTGTCTATTGAAAAATATACTCGGTTCGTCCATATACATTATAGAAACAATCGGCATATAATTTCGTCATGCTAACTAATTAAATACAGGACCAGTGGTTATGGAGAACTTTGTGGGATGCTGAGATGCTAATTATAAACTAATTAATCATTCGGTTTATTAATAATCATTTGAGGTATCTTATCTACACCCGTTTGATCTTAAACTTATTTGAGACTTAGCTATACTGCCGAATAACGTTCTCAAAAATTGCACAACACATACATGTTACAGATGAACTACATCCAATTGTAACTAACAATCGTGGTCATCACACATGATTAGTTCTAGGAGGAGATCGAACCCACCACCTCTGGCTTAGTGGTCAGCATCGCCAACCACTATTGCAAAAGGCCCACCATTTCGAAATACAATTTGATCACAATCTCATGTACCTATAGCCTTTCAGCCATTAAAATTATTTTTATTAGCGTTTCAGTTAAAAATGTTTTATCGAATGAATATATATACAGACAGTGATTATTTGAACAAACTATTTATTAAAAAAAACGACGAACAATTTATAATTTGAAGTTACAAACTATGCTTCCGATAATCTAATGTCTAGCCTATCGAGCTAATAATGGCCACTTAAATACACGCGATACACGATAGCCATTATAAAAACAACTGCTTTGTGTCGCTATTAAACTTTGTAACAGTAAATAGTTGATAAAAATGACCTTGAAAATAATGGATCGAATAATAATAATAATCTCTTTATTGTACACCATATTTCTTGTAATTATAATGTATTATTTTTTAATTAAATAATAAAAAAAAATAAAAAAAAATTATAATATATACGTAGAAATATAATGTATTTCTACGTAATATCACAGGTAGGATAGCTTATGCACACATACAGAACCACTTGTCTTGTTAGCCATTGTGAGAATAGGCTGCTGTCTTAAAATTATTGACTTCGCGTAACGCTGTTGACCTTCGCCTTCGTCTCAACCGTCAACACTACTACACTTAAAATAGAACTCGATTTATATGAAGACAGTAAAATAACCACGGGTTAATGTCCCTCTTTCTATTTCATTTTACGTTTTATTTGTCCAAAATCTTTTCACAGTTATAATAAAGATTTCATATGTTAAAATATTTTTCGTGTCACTCCGTACATGAAAACGAATGTAACATCTTAAAATAAGATTTAATTTCGTACGAGGAATCAAATAACATTCAGTGATAACTAGTGCCAGCCGCAAGAATAAAGTTTAAGAAAAAATTTGGATGCCTTCCAAAAATCGATTACTTTTACTCCCATCGTTAACAGGAAATGATCATATATCTGTACATTGGATCGTCACAGATGGTAGTTTATTTTAAAATTTTGAATTATATTGTTAACTAGCTGACCCACGCAACCTCGTTTGCGTCTTATATTGCCCGTAGCGTAAAAAAATCCCTGTTTTAGAAAGATTCTTCATTGGTGCTCCGCTCCTATTAGTAGTAGCGTGATGATATATAGCCTATAGCCTTCCTCGATAAATGGACTATCTAACACCGAAAGAATTTTTCAAATCGGACCAGCGGTTTCTGAGATTAGCGCGTTCAAACAAACAAACAAACTCTTCAGCTTTATAATATTAGTATAGATTTAAGGATTGATCGAATCGAAAATCAAATGAGATCCGAAAAATTTTCACGCCTTGTTACTTTGGTTGGCTCTCTTATCTGTCTATTCTCGCATCTTATCGCAGACACAAAAGTGAGGGTCGGTGAATTATATCGACGTACGATCTGTCAATATGTCAATATTTGTCAAATTTATCTTGATATGTTCATAATCTTGATATATGTGAATGTTTATCTGTAACCTAAAATATACGATATTTTCTCTTAAACATACCACCCACCCACGTCAAACACTTCAAATACAGTATGTTTATTTAGACTTTTCTCATAAATAAATCCTATTTTGCTTCGTTTACCAGAAGACATACATGTATATATATAAACGTACACATTGCCGGTATCAACTACTGATGTTTAAATGTTTGAAGTGTAACCGTTTTGTCAATTAGCGAAACATATTTGATTGAAACAAATCCTTTGTAACTACCATACATATTTTCTTTGGAAAATTGATTGATGTATTTGGTAATAAACTGTACAATAATGTAGGTACTTTGATCTAAAGGTTAACAATTGCACGTTTATAGACTATGATTTATTATGACTCGTTGAATTGAAAGAATTGTTTTAATACGGTGTAAAGTTAAGAGTATGTGTATTGGATTGTGTACCATAAACAATGGTTAACCTTGTTAATGAATCTGAATGCGGGCGTACAACGGCGGGGTGATACGGCGCGCGGCGGTCGTGAGACCGGCACAATTCATGACTGTACTCGTACATGCTTTGTGTAAGATATTAGATTTAATAATTTATAAGATATTTGTACTATACTGCTAAAAGGTCATCGATCCATCTAAGCTATAATTTGTCTTTCGTTTATGTGTAAGTAATTGGTATTCTTAACTCTAGTATTTTGGGAATAAAAGTTTTCATTGTGAACAAATAATAAATGTGGGACTTAACCGTGGGAGAGCTATGCTTCGGCATGAATGGGTCGGCTCGACCGGAGTGATACCACGGCCTCACAGAAGACCGGTGTGAAATAGCGTTTGCGCTGTGTTTCACCGAGTGAGTGAGGATACCGGAGGCCCATACCCCAAACCCTCCCCCCATCCCCTTTCCCATCACCCAAAGGTCGGCAACGCACTTGTGACGCCTTTGGTGTCGCGGGTGTCCATGGGCGACGGTAATCGCTTACCATCAGGTGATACGTCTGCTCGTTTGCCCACTATTATTTAAAAAAAAAAATGTGCAACTGAGGTACATATTCATTTACTTGTTCTGCGTGTTCATCCGCATTTACGCTCAGGTAATAACAAAGTACGTGAATTTCACAAATGTTTCTTGGTTATTATCCAAAAGCATAGAAAGTTAATTTACCAACTTGTCTTTATTAATATCTCCTCACCACAAGAATGGCATGGAGACCAACAATGTGTATTCAGATCATAACAGATCATCGCAAAATTTGGGTCGCATTTATATAGGTTGGGATTGGGCCAACATACTTATATATAAATGTCTAATCACTTTTTAATCAGACTTGATTTGTGAATGACTCAGTCTGTTAATTTAATGTAAACAAGTTTTTCCTTCAATAACTCGAGGTTCTATAGAAGGGATAGCAGATGCTCATATTCACACGGTTCTTTTAAGATATTCAATGAATTAGGTCAATTTGACAATCAGAAAGAATGGTATTTGTGTTGCTATTGTGTCCCAGTTCAAGGAATTCCAATCGTCTAAATAGCATTAAACAATGGTTTATTGTTAGGAATTGGGTAAGTAACAGATTCCGATATGAGAATCTTGCGGGTCTGCCCGTTTCTGGAAATAACAAATTAATTAGTAAAAAGTAAAATAATTACCTGAGTACACAAAACATTCTATCTCAAAACCAATTAAATTATGTTTTGTATTTTTTCGACATTTCTGCATACAAATTACATTTATAAGATATAACATTAGTAAATTATAAAACCCTAATGGTAAGCGATTACCGCCGCCCATGGACACCCGCAACACCAGAGTCTTCACAAGTGCGTTGCCGACCTTTTAACGAGTACGCTCGTTTCTTAAAGGTTTGAAGGCCGTATTGGTCCGGGATGACTGCACGGTTGGCCGAGTGGTGTCAGCGGTCGCCATGCCGCATGCTACCGCGCCAAGTGTCGTGGGTTCAAATCCCACGCGGTACCTACAACACTTTGTGTGATCCACGAATTGTTGTCCCGAGTCTGGATGTTCTTTGTGTCCGTTTCATGTTTGTTTGTAAAGTCCCCCACGACACAGGATGTTTATTCCTAATGTGGGAGTTGTCTTTTTAAAGAAAAGAAAGAAACAAATACCGCAGGCGACAGTTCAGAATCAAACGGCTATTTTAAATATTAAAATTATAATATACACAGGCCTAGTCTCATAATCACGATTAATGTGACTCCAAAATCCAATGATTAGTTTAGACTACGGAACGTTCTATAGAAATAAACAACCACTCGAAAAGCATAACCTCTTTCCAACACAGTCGAACAAAAAGTGGCGAGCATATGTGGGGGAACGGGTATAATGTTCCACCCAACACAAAGGGAGGATCCTCCGACCAGGCGAGGTGATCATGCCTGGCGGGCTAGTGCCCCCTCAGTTGATGTTGGGATGTTGTATATATGATAATCGGCGCGAGAACTTTATTTGCGCGATTCAGGATTGGTAGTTTCTTCGTATTGTAGGTTATTTCGTAGTTCAGTGTAACTTCGGTAGATGGCGCTGTAGTACGTTATGTGGTATGTGGAGGTCGCCACACATACATATTTCGATTTTTTGCAGACTTGATACCACGGCTTCACAGAAAACAAGTGCGAAACAGCGACTGCGCTGTGTTTCACCGAGTGAGTGAGGATACCGGAGGCCCATACCAAAGGCCGGCAATGCACTAGTGACACCTCAGGAGTTGCAGGTGTCCATGGACGACGGTAATCGCTTACCATCAGGCTATACGATTGCTTGTTTGCCCCCTAAAAGATAATCTATAAAAGAAAGACTAGCTAAGACTTATTATGATTAAACAAACGAAAAAAACATATGTACAATAAAAGCATAAAATCAGCATTACAAGTAACTTTGTGAATGGGTAAAGGGAAAATAAGACTAAAAAGAATATGAAAATTATGCAACCTAGTTTTAATTCGTGTTTTATATTTCCTTGGTGGCCCTTACTTTGAAAGATATCGTGATATAAGTAAGATGTTGATGTGATAAAAACAAGTGCTGATGTCATCTTGCGTGTCCGCTTAGCACGAGATTATAGCGGCCACGGTTATTGGGTTGCAGTTAACAGAGGCCGACTATTGTAATAGGCGTAATCTTTAGTTACATAAATTGAATTCCTAACAAGCCTGTTCTACGACTACACTGGCCAGTTTTATCCACTACATACTACAATATTTTTGAATGGAAATAACAAGAACTGCCAATGTCTGACAGATGTAAAAAAAATATTTTGTGAAAATAAAGATTATAAAATCTCTGACAATATCAGTTTGAGAAAGTCGCAGAGTTGCCTGCGTGTGACAACGTGCCGCCATATCGTATAATACGTTACATAGCATGGTGACGCATATGTACCATGGCGACAGTTCGCATCGCCACAGTAATCTACTCTAATATTATAAAGAGGAAAACTTTGTTTGTATGTTTGTTTGTTTGTAATGAATAGGCTCAAAAACTACTGGACCGATTTTAAAAATTCTTTCACCATTCGAAAGCTACATTAGCCACGAGTAACATAGGCTATATTTTATTTTGGAAAGAATAGGGTTCCGTAAGATATTTGGGTTTTTCGGACCCAAAGTGTAAAAAATCAACCACATAAGTTACTTATTTTGCGTACGCTGCCTAAACGGTAAAAGATAGAACCATCAAATGTTCTAATTAATCGTAGATCTTATAAATATCTACAAAAAAGTCCGCGACACACTATACCTATTTATGTCGAGTGAGGCACAACAACAATTTTTTTATTAAAAAACTTGAATTTTGTTTGGACTACATTTAAACGCGTTTATTTTACTCATGCTATCAATCCAAATATTAAAATAAATTATTTCATCACTAACTACAGTTTATGTAGATAATATTAGGTCTTTGAATGATAAAAATTGGACATTTGGTTTTGAAGTTATGGCAAAATTAAAATATTACTAATAGGAGCGGAGCACCAATGAAGAATGTTTAAAAAACGGGGGAAAATTTTCACGTTACGGGCAACATAAGACGCAAACGAGGTTGCGTGGGTCAGCTAGTATTTTATATAAATAAAAGACAAGACGACTGGCAGGAGCTGAATGCGAGACGCCCACAGTGGACAACAGTGGAGTGCAGTGGGAGAGACATTTGTCCAGTTGGGAACTGCAACAGGCAACCACCCCGTCCCTCTCACCATCCCCCATAGGCCGTCAACGCACTTGTGACGCCTTTTGTGTTGCCGTATCAGCCGTATCTGTTCGTTTGCCCACTAAACCATAAAAAAAATGTAACTTAATTTTATACTTATCTACAGGATTCGTAATTTCTACTGACGTTTTCTTATTTAAAAATAAGTAAAAAAGGATTTATGAAAGAATTAACTATCGTTATTTTCTAAATTGACTTCACATTGAGATATAACAAACACACAGAAATAGATTCAACTGTAACTTAATCGATTGACAGAATGACTTACCTAATCGTTGAATACACTTAGAGACACTGTTCATTGAACTTAGTGAAATCGAGTAATTGAATTAGTACGTTTATTATAATACGATTATAGAATTAACGTACATTGTTAGGATGTGTTCAGTTCAAGTTAGAAATAATATCTGTTATCTATTCATACGAATAATCTTCTAGCGTTAATTTCTGACCAATTTGTTATGATAGTTTGTACAACGTTTGACCTGTAACTATTGTAGGTAGAGGTTCAAAACCTACTAAGTATAGCAGTTGACCTACTTATTACTTTTTTTAATTGAAATGTCTGTCATCGCTTTATTATAAGTTAATTAATGTAAGCAAGCATATTTGTGTCGATACCTTTTTTGCTGCAACATGCAGAGAAGTCTAGTTAAAATTAACATCTAATAAATAGAATATGCAAGAAACTGAATATCCTCAAGGCTTTACAATAAAATGTATACCCATTCACGTGATTCTCACATTTTCACTGTTCTAATAAGCCTTATTCCTTTATTATTTTGTCATTTTTGCCCCAAGGAAAATTTTCCAAACAAAACATTTTTGTTCAAGTAAAAATCGACGAATATTCACCGAATCACAAATAATCAACTCTCTAATATCGGAAAGCTCATAAACAAATTTGTGAAATACAATAATACTAACACGAATAAAATAGGAACGAAATTGCCATCCCATTGAGCCGAAACGCGGCCCAACTTTTGTTCCTCGACTTTGGAATTTGTCCCAGGAATGTTTCGGGAAAATTCCCGGAACAGGACCCGACGTCATTCGCAGTGGGAACTAAGACATTAAATCCTGGTTACAAACACCTATTGAGCCTTTTATTTTGTTAATGAATACAAATTGTTCATTAAATTACACTTACAAATATTGTCGCTGTAATATTAAGATCAATTAAAAGAGTGATCAACAAGAAGAGTCAACTATTTTTTTTAACGATTAAAACGTCGCACTTATTTAAAATTGGATTTACGTGTCATGAAGATAAAAAAACTCATTTCATTTTAACATATCCTTTTTTAAATAGTTAAAAATATATGACGTAGTTTTTTGGCGAAAATGCCATAACTCCTCCCCCTCGCTTACCCAATTTTCTACTTGTCGTAGAGAAGTTAACACAAAACATGTGTATCAAATGAGCACCTATAAGTTACAATAATTGGCTTTACGTATACTTACCTAATTACGGTCTAGTGTGTTGCTTACCGAAATTGTACGTTATTGAAATAAAGCCGGAGTTAATAACCTGAGTGTCTTCGAGCCTTAATTACATCGGCCTTCACTCTGCAACGAATGAACGACGCTTTAAGAATTCAGGGTCGTGTATAACTAATACTTGCAAACAATTGGGTTTATAATATGTATATACTGATGACTGCCTCGGTGGCACAGTGTTGGCGTATGCGACTGCTGTGCTTGAGGTCTCGGGTTCGATTCCTGGGTCGGATCAAATGTTTGTATGATCTTCCAAATTTGTATAAATTTACAAAAAAAGTATTTATGTATTTATATCACTTGTCTAGTACCCATAATACAAGCTCTGCTTAGTTTGGGACTAGATGACGTTGTGTGTTAGATGTCCGTAATATTTATTATTATTATTTATACTATATTCTGCACATATATATTTATTCTGTTAAGTTTATGGTCTTCCTTATCATATATTTATTTAACATATATATATTGCTATTCTACCAAATACCGACAAGAGCTATCTTTCCTGTAACTTCTACTTCCAGACAAGACCATGAGCTTTTAATTAATTTCATAATATTTTCCAAAAATATATTGTAGTCCTGTAATTGTTTTTCTTGTAACGGAAAGTTCCATTTTAAATCTGGTATAATCATTTAGGGTGTGCTTAAAGGGTGTTGAAAAACATTGTCATGTGGGCGACTCACAAGCATTTAACTTACTTTTTTTTCTTATTGTTGAGCTATATAAACAGCTATGTGCTGTATGGAGATCATTGGTTGTCTATACAACGAATAGTAGAAGTAATTCTACTTTCGACAGGTCTATACTTTAGCAGTTGCCTACTGTCAACCGTAATACCTTGTAATAAGTGCTAAATTCACATCAATACTCAACATATAAGGTTCTTAAAAGTATAATAATTAAAAGCGACTAGTTTACATAGTCAAGGTCAAGACTTCTATGTAATTTACATATTTACGTACTAAAATTTTAATTTTATTTTAGGGATTTTTTATCTATTTAGATAAAAAATATGAGTTTCATGAATATAGTTACTAAAGGACGTTATCAAGCTGCTAGCTCCAATTTGAATAGAAATTCAAACCTTCAAGAAAAGAGCGTACTCCTTCCTAAAAGGCCGGCAAAGCACTTGTAACGCCTCTGGTGTTGCCGGCGTCCATGGGCGGCGGTAATCACTTACCATCAGGCGATATGTCTGCTCGTTTGACCCATGTATTATAAAAAAATGGACATTATAAAATTAAAAATATAAAAAAGTTAAACTAACTTAATAAAACATGTAATTTTGTTATTTCAGTGGTTCTGTCTACGACGATTCCACCAATTAGGATAATCCATACTTTTCCATACTAACATTATAAATTCAAAGCCGCTATAACACACACGCGGTTAAAAGTTAGTATATAGTAAGCATTACTCTTCTGTAAATTAATGGTTTTCGTCAATACTTTCGTAGTACTGTTCTATTGCAAATCAATTCGTCCACAGCTCGTGCGCATTGAATTTACATCAAAACGATCAAAATAACTGCATACAAATGTACACCAATAATAACAGTATTGACAGCCGTAAAAACAAGCCAATTTGTTTTTATTTAGTCACGAGTGTTGCAGTTAATTTATGTTTATTACAGCTGAATATGCTTTTTGTCTTGTGAATAAGTTCAAGGTTAATAAAAACTGATTTAATTTTAAAACTAGCATGACAACACGAATAAAATTATTCACATTGGCATGTAAATAAAAAAAGTACCTCTAAAATCTTGACTACTTTATTTCGTGTAAAAACAGTAATATTTTAAACATGTTTTTTAGACCTTATGTCAGTATAAATAAGTATGAAAACGATATTCGTGACGAGTCATAGTGGTAACACCCTCGGGACGCTTTACATATTCCATAATAGCAAGCCACCGTTCTGATGTGACAGGATTCAGTATTGTCTGTTCCACTTTTTACCTTTGTCTATCCATATTAATTTGAAACAATCCTAGTATACAGACATTAAGAGCTATTTTTCCGTAACCCATTCCAATCATGCATTCATTCATACGTGAATTAAAACCTCGCTTACGTTAATTGTACTAACAAATGATGTTACCTACTATTTTTGGTCGTGTATTCAAGTAACGCGAGTAGAGTAAAGAGGTCACGTCTCTAGAGAACACATACCTTTAATTTAAGTATTAATTTTTGGTTACGACAATATTCCCACTTGGTTTTCTTTTCGGTATACTTTTTACAGATCGTATTCATGGATTTTGAAAACTATGTCCAATACATTCCTAAATGATTGGTACAATTTTTACGCTTACATTTTTTTAAATATCAATACATAGCTTTTTGAATCATGTGTTTGTTTAAATTTCTCTACAATTCACTGGCAATGATTGACCTTGATTGAAAACTGATACGTTTCAATTCTGACTTTGATTCTGTTAAGAACGACGCCGCTGATAGTGAAGAATATATGAACGTGTTTTATAAATAACATAACCGACCATTTTATGTTGTATGTTTATGTTTACAGATATTTTATTAGGGACTCTTTTATCAGCGTCCACAAAGATCACCTCAAATCATAGTAATTATATAAATGCAAAGGAACTCTATCTGTCTGTTCCGTTTTCACGGTTAAACCGCTGCACAGATTTCAATGAAATTTTGCGTAAAAACACTTTATCTGGTGAACCGACAAACTGTGGTTAAAAGCTTTTATTGTATGATTCAAATAAGTTTTACTGTAAAATAAAGAATCTAAATTACCTACCCTTATTTGAAACCAATTTGTAATTTGCTTTCTGCATCCATGTGTATCAATACGGATATCTGGCACCTGCTCTAAACTTTATTTCCAGGAAATTGGAGTTTTCATCTTAATCTATTTTTATTAAGGATATCCGGCATTTCGGCTTATCCGGTATAGAGCCAAGTAACTATCCATTTCGTCACTACCAAATTCCATACACCGGTAGCGACAAGAATATCAATGATGCATTACCTTTTGATGTTAAAATTTCAAAAGCAGCTTCACCCTTTAGTTCCAAACAGCCTAGGATAAGCTCTTCATCCTTGAATGAGGTCGAAACTGAATTTCACCGAAATGTGTTGTTATTTACTCGGTGTATGCTGGGCTATTGTCAGCCGCTAACCGCCTAAAACCAAACTGGGATAGGTTTAATTCTCTTTTGATTACGTTACTCCATTATGACGGTGGTGTGTCAACCGCAACGCCGCTATATTGTGTTGTTCGATATAGAACGGCACTATGGTAGACAAGAGTGGCTAGGCTGTGCCTAGGGTTGTAGCTTGTTTTTTATTTTTTACTTTAACGTCGATAAAATTAAAAGCATTATACAAAATACCACTTACAGTTTGGGCGCTTGTTCCAAAGCTGTTATATAGTAGAATTATTCAAGGCTAGAATACCTACTTGATTTGTACTGCCATTTCAATTAAATGTATACCATTAAAAACTCAATGGAGAAGTCGGTAAAGAAGGACAATAGTTTGAGTTTTGAGTGATGTAGTCGAATTCCACTTGAATAGTTTCCTACTAATATTATAAACGCGAAAGTTTGTGAGTAACAACAAACAAAACTACTGAATGGATTTTGATGAAACTTTACAATAACATAGCTTGTACATCAGAATAACACATAGGCTACAATTTATAAAGATACTAGCTTCGCCTCGTGGCGTGGCCCGGGTTCAGCTAGTTTAGTAATATTTTACAAACATCACGAGACTCAGTAGCGACTGACAGCCCTAGATGCAACCACACGCTCCAGTGTATATATCGTGCGAATCGATATCGTCACAACACTATGAATGCCGTTACATACATATTTTACTGATAGTGTTGACATTTTATCTTGTAGGATATTGTCTACCAGATTCTGTAGAAGGCTTCATTCTTGACTCTACCAGCCGCTTTAGAAACAGTTTAACTCCACGGCAAACTGCTTTTAAACTTACTTTTAACTGTTAAACTATGGATTAATTAAGATTGTCTCTAGGCTGCACGTTACTTTTTTATAGTTTCATACTTAGACTAAGTAAAGGTTTTCCAAAAAAAAAAACATGGATTTACAAATAGGATAAATTGTCATTATTGTTTTGTCAAAAGATTTTCCTTGTAGAAAAATTACATAGAGGTAACACCTACAATTAACGTTCATTATCAGGCAGATGCTTGGTTAATACAAAGGGCGTAGAAGTTAATAAGGAATTAAGCTTTGCAGGAATCGAGGAAGGTCGATCAACATTGATTATTTTCCTATCAATTTAAAACCGACACGCTATTTTGGTACGAACAGCACATATTACTAACGTACGAGTACAATGACTGCACGGTTGGCCTAGTGGTTTAAGCGGTCACTACGCCGCTTGCTATGCGCCAAGTGCCGTGGATTCAAATCCCACGTATTATTGTGTGATCCACAAAATGTTGTGCTGAGTCTGGGTGTTCTTTGTGTCCGTTACATGTATGTTTGTAAAGTCCCCCGCGACACAGGATGTAAAACACTAATGCGGGAATTGTTAAAAAAAAAAACAATAGTAATATGACAATGACTATAAATTAAACACAATACCTAGTTATAAACAAAAATCATGAAAAACATAACATACTTGCAGAATGCAATATAATGTATAAAATTGTCATTCCGTAAAGTTCATTACGTATACTACTCGTATGTATATGCGATCTTCTGGCGGTGTTTCCTGCCCGTGCTTCGGAGAGGGAAGTCAGTGCCCTCAAATATACTGACAACTAGTTCAACCTTCGAATTCAGTTCGCCCTCAGGGTTGCGGAGGTCAGATGCCAGTCGCTCTGTGTAAAAACTGATATTCAGGTAAAACCGGTTGAACTGGTAGCCGACCCCAAATATTGGGAACAATAAAGGCTAGGAAGATGATGATGTATCTGCGATCTTTCTCTTTCTTTCTTTCTTTAAAAAGACAACTCCCACATTAGGAATAAACATCCTGTGTCGTGGGGGACTTTACAAACATACATGAAACGGACACAAAGAACATCCAGACTCGGGACAACAATTCGTGGATCACACAAAGTGTTGTAGGTACCGCGTGGGATTTGAACCCACGACACTTGACCCAGTAGCAAGCGGCATGGCGACCGCTGACACCACTCGGCCACCCGGAGGAATGCAAATAGATTCAAATCAAAGTATTTCGTTAACATACCCGTTAGCGGAGTCAAGTCGTGATTATTGCGCACGCTCATCGTAAAACTCTTAATTATTATTTGTTATAAATTTAAATGTCTGAACGTTTGTATATTTCATGGAGTAAACATATGTTTTCTTATCTTTTTTTTATGGGATAGGGGTTAAGCGATTACCGCCGCCCATGGACACCCGCAACACTAGAGACGTCACAACTGCGTTGCCGGCCTTTGGGGAATAGGGAGAGGTTGGGGTATGGGCCTCGGGTATCCTCACTCACTCGGTGAAACACAGCGCAAGCGATGTTGTTGTGGTTTTAGTACCCATAATACAAGCTCTGCTTAGTTTGGGACTATGGCGTAGTGTGTTAGATGTGAGAAATATTTATTTATTTATTATTATGTATATTCTTATAATGTTTACTGTGCATCTTTAAAGAGGTTTAACATAATTTTACCGTACATATACATTAAGGTATTAATCTTAAAATAAATTATGAAGCATATCAGAAGACTGTGTAATCAAGTGGATTTCTATTAAACAAAGTTTTTTCTCCTACTGTTACAGGTAATGAATGTTCTACAAGGATATAGACTCGTTAATACTACAAGGTAATAACTAGCCAAGGTTCAAACTGAGGTTTTTTATTCACAACATCACAAACCATGAACTAAATTTTATTTCACCATTGTTACAGACCAAATTTTTAAAAATACATCGATATTAGTTGTCTAGTACCTATAACACAAGCTCTGCTTAGCTCAGGACTAGATATATAGATAGATAGAAGACAGGCGTTGTGTGTTAGATGTCCGAAGTATTTATTATTATTATAAAACATTGGTTTATAAGTTATAAGGTGTAAAAATAAACAAACTATACACGAATAGGTATAACATGGTTCGCGATACTGGTATTCCTAAATAATGATATTAAATCTACGATGACCACATAAAATAATGGAATGATGTTAGCAAACACCCCTCGATGTGAATAGGGTACCCTCGAGATGGCAATCAAAGAAAATGTTCCGAATTACCCGAACGTCCCCGACCGACCACCGTGAGTAGTAAATGTCCTTCAATTATTTTCTTTACCTCTACTTCGCGTTATATGTACTACCCGTACCCTAAAGAATGGGATCCGTACAGTGTTATTTTTTTGTTAAGCTTTTTCCCTTTCTGTCTCGGATTTGCGGTAAATATATTTCTTTGTGTTGGTTCGTTGTTTAGGCCTAAATTATTTATGTTAGGTTTTGCTTTTTGAACGCGACTCGGAATGGATGGCTTGGTAATCTCGTGGGGGTCGTGAAATGTGATTTAAGACAGAAAGTCTGAGGAATGAAGATATTATCCATAAGGAAGTTTCATGATTTTAGTTCTTTTGTAGTTTGAAAAGTTAAACCAGTTTTAAAAGCTTTACATTCGAAGGCTTTTTAGAATTTAGTGTAGATTAGGCAGTCTTTCATTGGATTTGTACCGATTTATACTCCATAAGAAATGAGTTCGACTACAAAACTAATTTCTATTAAATATATACTCTTCAAGCGTAGTTTAGTTAGATATGTGATATGATTAACAAATGATATGGACATGCATTTTAATTATGCATTTAATTGCGCAGACGGAAGGTGGCCGTGAATGCTAAATAAAATATATACTTTTAGCTTATTTTCAGAGTTGTTATTAGCATGTAAAACTTAGTTTTATTACAATTACAGAGTTAATGAATAAGTTAAGAATAATATTAAGTATAATTGAAGTGAATATTTAAAAATAAATCCTCACAGATTATTATAGTTATGTACCTTCAAATTCGAATCCTTGAAACCAAAATAGTTTATATGCCATCTATTATCTATGGTAACATATGATCAACTAGTAATGCCTTATTAAGCTTTAATTTAAGAACCTACATTAATAAGAGAAGCTAAAACTTTGTACCCCTTTTAACGAAAATTGTGCGAATGGAGGAATACGAAATTTGGCGCAGTTAAAATTAATATGGAGGGGAGTGTAGAAAGCTATAAAAATGAATTAGGGACGAATTTCGAGCACTGGGTGAGCACTACATTAGTACACATTAATTTGAAATTATACATATCAATGCTTATTTATTCAAGCACGTTCAAAAACAGAAATCATGTGGTGACCAAAAAAGAAACGAGTTTTTTTGCTTCTATTTCAACAGCTGTGGCGAATAAATCAGTTACTGTTTGACATTTAACCTTCTTTCATTCAGTACCCCACTGCAAGGAATGCCACAAGCTAATTTTGTAACCGTTTGTTTAGATTATAACATCTGCAGGAACCAATAATATTCAATCTTCCTGTTTCTGAAATGGTTTAATGTTACTGTTAAAGGATTTTCGAAATAATATTATTCTTTTTGTTTTACTGCGGGACTTATCTATACTAATATTATAAAGAAGTAAAGTTTGTGTGTTTGTTAAATTGTAGGGGGTAATCTCGGGATCTACTAAACCGATTTTAAAAATTCTTTTAGTGTTGGATAGTCCATTTATCGAGGAAGGCTATAGGCTATATATCATCACGGTAATACTAATAGGAGCGGAGCACCAATGAAGAATGTTTCAAAAACGGGGAAAATTTTCACGCTACGGGCAATTGAAGACGCAAACGAGGTTGCGTGGGTCAGCTAGTTAGTTATAAAATTAGGTACATGTTTGATAGGTTAAAATATATTCTATTCTTGTCAGTCTGCCCGTGACAACCAGTGATATAGCTCTTTGAAACGTCGGGAAATGGAAAGTGTGGTAAATAATTTTACCGCAATTAACTCCCGCTGTACAAAAAGACTATGTGTATGTGTCAAAGTGGTGAGTCTATAAAAAATATTATTTACTAGCTGACCCACGCAAACTCTTTTACGTCTCATATTTTTCCTCGGTTTTGGTAACATTCTTCATTAGCACTCCGCTCCTATTGGTCTAAGCGTGATGATATATAGCCCATAACCTTCCTCGATAAATGGACTATCCAACACTGAAAGAATTTTTCAAATCGGACCAGCGGTTCCTGAGGGTAGCGCGTTCAAACAAACAATCAAACAAACAAACTCTTCAGCTTAATATTAGTGTAGATTTACCTAGGTAGTTGTTTATAATTCTGTTTACGTTTCTACTTTTTTACTAATAGTATTTTATACAAGAATAATTTATTGCATAAATTGTGGTACAATTATGGATGTAAAAATATAAGTGGTACAGTATCACACAGCTTGTTAATATTGACATGCAAAATTAAATTATATGATATATTTATTTTTTTATTTATTTATTTATATATGTTAGTATGTATGTAGTATATATTAGTGTAAGTAGGTATATATGTATAGGTAGCTTTATGTGTATTATCACTTAGATCTATTGAAGTACACCGCCTACTACCCAGAGGATCTTTTTATAATATCCGTACAAAGGTTGTTTGGAAGAGATCGCCGTGAGCGATAAGACCGCCTATTGTGATACCTGATGTTGGTGTCCGTATCGTATATGTAATAATAATAATAATAATGCCACAACACTCATTGTACTTGCTTCAAAAAGCAGTTTTATTAAATACCTGTAGACTTACTCGCAAATTCCTCACTACATCTTCAAGTTCATCACATACACTATCACTTAAACCTGATTACACTTGGCTACGGCCCGTGAAATCGGAAAAAAAAACCCCGTTTAGGGAGATTAATAAAATGTAAAAATAAAAATAATAATAATAATATAGCCCTTTATTCAGACCAACTTAGTTGCTATTTACAAAGTATTAAGAAATATTAACTATGAGTTATTTTGAGAGTTGAGAGAAATTATATAAATATATTTTTGTAGCTAAACTAATCTTAATCTATTCTAATAGTTAATTATTTTTGTAGGTCTGTTTGCCAATATGTATATCGTATATGTATCTCTGTTCAAATGTTTACTGTAGTGGTGTGCAATAAAGTTTATAAATAAAAATAAATAATAAATTATAAGACAAATTATATTACATTTAAAATCATTAAAATAAATTTACTTAATTCATGTCAGATTCTGAATTTCAAATCAAAAAAATCGATACTATAAAAAGTGCGCTGTATTAGACGTTTTCTACTTCACTCATAATTTTTGTCATAAGAGTGCTTAAGGTGTACAGGCTAAAAGAGGGGTAATACTATTAATGGAGATAGAATAAGCAGTACTAACTTCAATAAAGTCCTAACCATCTTATGTGTATAGTATCAAAAATATATTGTTCCTAGGACAAATATTTTGCTCAATACCACTCAAAGCGGGAAAGGCAAATATTTAAATGCGATAAATTTATTAGGGTCTTTATCAGCGCTGTGCAGATAGATACTGGACTTTCACTATCGACTTATAACGGCAATTCGTTTATCCTCCGATAAGATAAGAGTTTTATTCACACGAGTATCTGACTATATCAAAAGGGAGTCATAAGGGCACCCTTTTTCCGTGGGAGAGCCACGCTTCGGCATGAATGGGCCGGCATGAGGATACCGGGGGCCCACCCCAACCCCTCCCCCCATTCCCTCTCCCCATCCCCCAAAGGTCGGCAACGCACTTATGACGCTTTTGGTGTTGCGGGTGTCCATGGGCGGCGGTAATCGCTTACCATCAGGTGATGCGTCTGCTCGTTGGCCCACTATTCAATAAAAAAATAACATATCTTCTGGAAAGCTTCATTAGGAGAATATCAGCTTTGATACAGTTTAAGTAGTTACGTTGTCATATGATGACAACAGAATATTCAGGAAGTTTTTCCTTAGTTAATTCTAATCTTAGCTATATTAAACCTTCTTCTTTTAAAGGACTAAGTCCATATAATTTCACCGCGTATTGCTTTTTCACGTCATATCATAATTATCAATTTAGAAAATACGTACATCTTATTGCGAAAAAAATCGGGGTGCTCGATGTCGGGTGTTAAAAAATAATTGTCAATCGTTACGATTAATATAGAATTATTATGCAAAGTACCCCATTCATTTTCTTGTTCATTATACTAATCGTTATTTTCAACCTTCAATTTATTAAGCTCACGGGTATTTTTAAACGTTAAATGAAATTAATAGGCTTTCTAAACCACCTTCGTAATTGAAATAAAATTCATTCAACAATAACAAATAGTTGATGTATTTAATTTCAGTTCATTTACCAACATACTATTTGTAAAATGAATATATTATGTACTTGGCAAGAAGATAGCAATATACCTATTTGATAGCAAATGTCTGGCAAGGCTCCATGAGTAGGCGTCAAGCCGAGAGCGTCAGCCTGTGCGAATGTATCTACACCCTTCCACACACGTCTGATCAGTCTCCTACATCTTTAAGGATAGGTAAACCATTTCTTATAGAGGGTGGCTAGTATTTATTAGCCAAAATATTTTAAACGGCTTCAAAGCTACTTTACTTTATCAACGCTTTATTTTATGTTAGCACTATGATCACAGAGAAACTAATTAGCAAATGAACATGGTAAATGAAAATTTTTAAATTAATCTATTTTTATTTAATAAACGTTGGAACGACTACGTAAGACCTTTAGATACAATTTATATAACCTAGGTAACCCGGGCCATAATTACGAATCAATACCTCATTCGTTAAAATCGGTTTACTCCTTCAGGCACTCCGGTGGAACATACAAACAGACATAGCCTGCTAAAAATATTACCCTTCGCCTTTGTCATGCAAAAATAAATAGTCTCATGACTTCAGATCAATCTAAGTATTTTAACTGACAGTATCAGATGCAGATTACCTACAATTGTTTTTATTGCAAAACATATGTTTCAAAAGCTGGTTGTGGCTATGTTTTACAACTATATTTTTAATTATAAAATTCGGTTACTCTTAGAAATGGTACGTGACCCACACCAGAACACACGCCCGAAACTTTAATGTTCAGACATAATCAGTCACCATAACCGAAATCGGCATGGCGTATATAATATATTAACACTTAGTAATTTCATTTATTGTTTAGTGTGTTCACTTTTAATTTTCTACGCTATTTGACGACAATATAGCAAAAAACAATATTCAATTATCTATCGGTCTGGTGATTAGAGTTCCTGACTGCTAAGCCAGATGTTATAACTTCTATTCCCACCGAGGGCGATGGGGCCATTATGAGACGAGTACGATTGTTTGTTATGTATGCATATATTTTAGAAGTCGGGTTACAGGTGTAATTATTATTAAATAAACTACACTCATTTGCAAAAAAAACGGGCGGTTTCGATTTTCTTCCTGGCTGAAAAAAATAAAATACCAAAAAGGTTTTAATCATTTGAACATGTTACTGGCCAGTTATAAAAGTGCCATAATGTTTATAAGAGTACATTCCAAATTCAAATTTTTGACTGAGCCTGGTTTTCAAAGAAAACAACTTTTAACTACATTTTGTGGCGCGAATTCCCTATAGTTAATATCGACTCTGATTAACTTTTTGACAATTTTTATTAAATTATCTGATGTCCTTGACATTTAAAAGTATTGTTATTGCTGTTTAGCAATCTCGAAAATGGTAGATAAAGTGATAAAAGCGAGCAAAATTATTGCGCTGCTTGAAGAAGGTTGCAGCCAATGCTTCGTGGCTCAGAGGCTAAATGTGAGTCGGTCAACAGTTCAAAGGACCTGGCAGCGCTATCAAGAGACCAGTTACGTCAAGATAAGGCCTGGTTCTGGCAGAAAGACATGTACCGAACCACGGGATGATCGTTTTCTAGTTAGTCAAGCGTTGAGAAATCGCAAATCTTCTTATGTGGACCTCAAGAACAGCCTCGAAGAAGTAAGAAATGTGCGAATTAGTCTATGGACGGTCAGGAGGAGGCTTTTCGCTGCTAATATACACAGTCATCGCCCGGCACGCGGCCCTAAATTACTCCGTGGACATCGAGTTGCCAGGCTTAGCTTCGCTCGAAATTGTGTGTCATGGACTCATGAAGACTGGGATAGGATATTGTTCTCCGATGATGCCAGGATATCTCTGCATGGTGAAGACCGACGTCGGCGAGTGCTACGTAGACGAGGAGAACGCTTTGCAGAGGCATGTTTTGAAGAAATCACACCTTATGGAGGGGGCTCTGTTATGTTTAGGGCAGGAATAAATTCCATGGATCGTACGGAGTTAGTCTTCATCGAAAACGGTACACTGACTGGACACCGATACATAACGGAAGTTCTAATTCCTTATGCACAACCCGCTTTAACCGCTCTTGGCGAAAACTCATTTTTTATGGACGACAACGCTCGCGCCCGTCGGTCTGGCGATGTGGAAGCGTATATGCTAGAAGTCGGAATTCGTCGTTTGGACTGGCCAGCTAGAAGTCCGGACCTAAATCCCATAGAGCATGTCTGGGACGTTCTGAAGCGACGAGTGAGATCAGTGCAGCCGGCTCCGCAGACCATCAGAGAGCTAAAGAATGTGATTACCGCGGAGTGGGAACGTATTCCCCAAGAAACCATAAAACATATACTCGCTAGCATGCCCAGACGAATGCAAGCCGTGATTTCAGCAAGAGGGGGTCACACACAATACTAAACTTTTATCTGCTTTTAATGTATTCAAGAAAAACAAAGAAATTAACGCGTTTCATTTTTATTTAGCGAGCAGGTACAATAATAGTGTTTTGTGCTTAAACATTATTTCTCAATAATTTAATCAAAATGTTATGATAAAACTGATGATACCTATTCCTTCCTAATTAATTTATGAAATTCTGAGGATAACAATACCTAAAATTGTCAAACAAACTAATAGTAACTATAAAATAGTTCTTTGCTTAAGTGCCCGTTTTTTTTGCAAAAGAGTGTATATTCGAACTGGCCTTTAATGGATGGAAACATTTACCACAAGTGCTTCAAAACATAAAGGCTACTACTACTAAACGAAAAGTAAAATTAAAGGAATACTATTATTTAGGCCACAATCTAAATTGCGTACATACTCATTATATTTTAACAGCACACAAAAGCGATAACAATGATTGGATTCAGGGGAGCAGAAACCATAAAATTGAAATCAATTTTGTTGTAATGGTTATAGGTTCATAAAACACGCACATTGCTGGTCACTAAGGAATACTTTTATCTTTATTTTGGAGTGCAAAAAGTCTTTCTATATGCACACCTTGAATTGAAAAATATTCATGATTTTCGATATGCAATTGCTACGTAAATACCAGACTTAAAAGTATTAAAAGTACGACCAGTTAATCTATACTATTATCGTAAAGCTGAAGAGTTTCTTTGTTTGAAAACAGGAAGTATTGGCCCGGCTTAAAAAAACAATTCAGCCCAGTTATCGATGAAGGCATTTCATCACGCTACTGCCAAAAGGACGATTTTTTGTTCTTATATTAATTTTTCAACAATAATGAAAACACACAAACAAAATAATTATATCAATACTCATTGTTAGGTAATTTTTGTCCAGTTTGCACTTCAGACACTACTATTGTACCTCTGGTTCTCGAGAACCCTTTGGGAGTGCTGATGTAAAAAATATACGTATCTGTCACACTGCACACTATAGTGTAATAAATTTGTCATGGATTTGCTTTCCATTCTCGCGATAAAGCCTAGTCCAGATAACCCCAAAAGTGTGCTCAAAAGTGATAAAAGTTTAACAAATAAAGTTACTTAAGTTCTTCCAGATCAATTTACGACTTCTTATGACAGTGTAGGATTTCAATACACCGAACATATTTATCGTCTGCCTTGCCATATGATCGCGATTTTGGATTTGGAAAAATGATACTTATGTGTATGAATTTCGACTTATTTGTCAAACAATATAAGGCTGAAAGTCATTTGAAAACTGCCGGGGAAATTCTCGCTTATTTCTACGACTTCAGTTCATTTTGATATTCACCCTTACGCGTAGGGCGAAAGGTGCTTTATCTTTTATCAGAGTGTAATATATTCAGTTCACAAAATGAATTGCGAGTGTTAGTAGCTCAGAGTGAGCCTGCGAACATATTCGCGGGATCTGTTGCGTCGTTCGTTCCTTTTATTGGTTTCATGGTTGGTCGACAACGAATCCTATTCTTAATGGTGTGTAGGTTCTATTTCACTTGTCAATAATTGTAAGGATTTCGGAAGATGGGTTTTTCCTACGTTTTATATGTTGTGGGTATCTTGTAGAGATATTAACTTGCTCCAGTCCATGTTAAACACTCGTCTAATGTGTATATTAACAATAAGACAGTGAAGGATCCCAAGTCAGTCTCAACATAACATTTATATTTATTGTTACATGTTTACTTGTTTTTCCTCGTTTTATTGTCAGTTGATAGCGATGTATGTAAGTCTGTATACTTGCAATAGGACTGAAGAGATGTGGCCGAACGATAGACTAAAACGGAGTTTGTAGGGATCTGTATTTGTGACCATAACTAAAAGGAAAACTGCTGTATGAAACATTCATTCATTCATTTAAACAAAATCAATTCATTCGCTTATTTTAAATCAAACAAGGAAAGCTGCTAAATCAAGTTATCTATTTTTTTTATATAACCAATTAGTTAAAGTATTTCAAAATGTAAAGCACAAAATCTTCTGAAACATCGAAGTAATAGAAGACTCTCGATTACAAAAAAGGCAAGTTTTTAGTTTTCAAGTAGTCCTCACTTTAAAAGCTGTTGTTGAAAGCCAATATACCTAACTTGTTCAAAAGTTTGAAGATTTATATTAAATAATCTAGAGCCATTTTTAAAAATTTTTATCTTAAGTCGGAGGAGAAATTGGTTTAAATCTAAACTCAGGCATATTTTAATTTGAAAAAGAACAGTATTTTTTCAAAAAGCATCTTCTCCTGCAAGGATGGCACATAACGCATGGTTAGTAGTTTGAAATCGACTTTTTAATATAAAATTTTGATCAATTAACCATTCGTTTGTTTTAATTCGTTATTATCTTTTAGAAACAGTATTTCAACACAGATTACAAATGATTGAGTAACATTATATATAAAGAGATGCACTAGGTACATAAAATTTAAATCGGAAATGGTATTGGAAGTAAAAGAAATTAGACACATTGAAATCGGTTGTACTCTATGTAATATTTGAATGCTGTTGAACCTGTATCGTAAAAAAAAATCTATGTTTTTCTTCTTAAAACTAATATTACAAAACATCTCGAAAAATAGAATTATTACTTTTTATTACTATTAGCTTTTCATTTCGATTACAAATTTTAATCGAATCAATATTGAAATTTATTGCTTAATTGAGTAGTCTAAAACAGTGACGTCACGACTTTGTATTTAGTACATTTTTTATACAAAGTTATAATTTTGACCGGTGATAAAAAGTAACTCATTGGACTAAGGTCTCAACCCGATTGTAAAGAACGACAAAAAGCCACTTGAGAAGCAAAACTTTACAGAAACCTATTCACAATATTTAATCTTTAGCGGAGAAAATATATTTTACCTTCAAAGTTTACTCTTTTTATTTTCATTTTTAATCGTTAATACCTTCAGGTGCTAAGCGTAGTTCATTTTAAAGTATATTAAATACTTTATTGTGGTGCGCCATAGTATGGTTTATAACTAGTACGTTAAAGTTCATTATTGTTTGTTGCGGATAGAGGAATGTTCGTTGCAATGTGAGATAGAGGCGGGTGCCTCGCCACGGTCGGTGTCGTGCAATTAACGTTTTTCAGGACGAGCGCTCTGGGGCATTGTGTCGTCATTGCACTCCACGTGGATAAGATGAGCTGAAAACCTGTGGTACTCAAAAGGCATCTCTTAGTGTGGGATTTTTTCTAGGTTGACGACTCGACTCGGCCTTCATTATTTACAGACATCTTTAAAAGGGCGTTTACCTTTAAACTTGCTTCTTAATGTGGCATATCTTGAAGACATCAATCATATCTATTAAAGTACCTGTTGGCTAGTGTAATTGAGTATATTTGACGCTGAGCACTTTAAGTATATGCGTGTCACGGTCAGTTACGTTTAACAAAAAAGTTCTTTTTGTGACTAGTTTCGGGGTCTGAACGGGTTTATACGTATCAATTACCACTGGTTCTTTAACTAATTATAATTATGGCAACCTGAAATAAACCAGTACATTAATAAAGTACTCACTTGTTGTGCCACTCGAGTTTTATGACTCGCCAAACCAAATAGAAAAAAAAAAATTTGATCGCTTTAAAACTGTATCTTAACTCTGTTTTAATGGAAGGTATTTTAGATATTACGGTTAAAAGTTGCAGTCAGCTGAAAATGGTTACTTTGTAGGTATAACATATCCACACAACTGATAAAAAATGCACTGTAAACTGTATTTTAACATTAACTGTAATACGAGTAGTAAAAAGAAAAACAATGAAGTTTTATCATACAAAATTTTCCTTATTTTTGTATAATAAAATTAGTGTAGGAAAAATGCAATAAATCTGTTTTCTCATGAAAAGTCTAGTTTCAACGAAATATTTTTATTTCATTTAAATGCTTGTATTGTTATATTCCTATTTAAAAAATTTCAAGTAATTTATTACTTATTTAAATTTATATTAAACGCGAATGTTCTTAAGTTTTATATGACTCACTGACTGACTTCTATTGTTATTCTGTTCATAATATAAATAATAAGACAATTATGTATAAATTAGACAACTCAGTATCAAGTTTGCTTTAGTTGCTACTCTGCTTTCTGTAAGTTTACTTGAAAAATGAATTAAACATAATGTGCATCACAAATTAAACATTCAAAGGTTGTCTGTGTGAGATTGTATATTGCGATAAGACATCACAATTTTTGTTGTGCAATAAAGAGTATCTATCTTTAGAATTAATTTAACTACCTACTTCTCAAACAAAGTTTTAATTATGTAGTCAATGTGAGATATCGAAGTTTGAAAGGTTACTAAACCGGACTTTAGGTACGTAGAGTAAATCTCGACGCTTTTGCAAGTGTCGCGGTAGACAAATGAGCAATTTGCCGTCTCATCACCGCCATAATGTTGCAAAATGGCGACGGAGGCCTATTACGACATAACTTGAGCCTTCTAAACTCGACAAGAAATCTTTAGAAACGTCAATCTTAAAAGAAATTTTATACCTGGTATGTGTTGTCTACTACGAATTTTAGAATAAATTGATGCAAAAGTCTATTACGTTCTGAATTGCGTAGCCAGGTGGTATACTCGTATTTCTATAAAGAAAAACTTGCTGCGGTTTTATTTTTTACATACATAATGAGCCAAGGCTCTCTGCTTTTGGGATAGACACAGAGAACAACCTTTATATGACCCCATTTGTTCTATCTTAACATATCTCAAGACCTTTCTCACCTTTTATTTGTCTTTGTATTTTTACCCGACTGCACCAGGAACATTTTGAATTTAGAGTTTCTGTATGTGTGTAAGCATGTATATTCTTTTGGCACGATGAGTAGCTTAAATGGCTTGATAGATTTTGGCGTTTTGATGTATCTTTAGATTCGTCTCAGGTAATTGTGAGAATAATACGAAAATTACCTATATAAAATGATCGACTTGTGTTCGGTTTGTTTAATAGTAAATTTAAAAATAATTTAAATTGCATTATACCAATTTTATAATATTTTATTACATTGTGTTTACATAAAATATTTGCTACGATATTTTATTCATATTTAGTAAAACATTGATACCCAATAAGCATTACATTCTGTATTGGACTTTCAAAATTAGAAATCGTGATACGCTAACAAAAGTGACCTTGTGTAGAAAAACCTTGACGAGTGGTTCCACCAGGTGTTTTATATTTTGTATATTCTTTGAAACAAACCAAAAAAAACTTGAGAATTTGCAGGCTGCTTGTCAACCAATTACTTAAGTATTTACCTTCCCATAGTTTCTTGCTATTATTTTGTCATGAATTTGAAAAGAAATCCAACATTCTTTTCGGTAGGTACTACTTACAATTTGTTAACAGTTTTAAGTCACGCCGTTTTCTTTTAAGAATCGTCCTCGATATTCCGAGGGCGATTCTTAAAAGTAAACGGCGGTTTAAAAGAAAATATATCCCAACCAATATTTCTGCGGTTTTTAACGTATAAGTAAGATATACATAAAAGAAATATTATTACTGAATATACAGCAAAGCGGATTGAACCTAATTTGTTCCGCCAACTGTGTTCTTCCGACTCCGTTGGCAGAAGTGCTATCGTACCTGGGAATTAATCGGCGCCTTGAGAATTCCTGACCCCAGTTCCCCTGTTCTTCGATACCTTTCAAGTAAAATATGGCGAAAAGCAACTACTATAAAATATTTGTATGTAATATTCATTTATAAGGTAAACTTTGTTGTATTTTTTTATGCTATGATAACTAATGAAACGATTATTTAACATGTTGGTACTAGTTAGTTATTTAAATATATATATATACTCGTATATATATATATTTAAATATTATGTTTATGTTTCGTATTCTTGATACATTTGCATGTTGCGTACTTAGATATACGTTTTTTGGCACAAATAGATTGTTTATCAAGGATAAAGTGCATACTTACTCTCATTAGATGGAGCAGAATTATACCTATTTAATTTTATATGTGATACTTTACTTTCATATGTTAGGAAGGTCAACCTGAATGAAGTGGTCAAACCTGGGTACCTTTTTTATTATTTAGGGGCAAACGAGCAGACGTATCGCCTGACAGTAAGCGATTGCCGCCGCCCATGGACACCCGCAACACCAGAGGCATCACAAGTGCATTGCCGGCCTTTGAGGGATGGGGAAGGGGAAGGAGGGAGGGGTTTGGGTATGGGCCTCCGGTATCCTCACTCGGTGAAACACAGCGCAAGCGCTATTTCAAACCGGTTTTCTGTGAGGCCGTGGTATCACTCCGGTCTAGCCGGCCCATTCATGCCGAAGCGTGACTCTCCCACGGCAGCTTTACTACCTATTAAAATAAAGAAATAAATTTATGTATAGTTGACTATGCTTCTTAGGTAGGAATTAAAATAGGATGGTTTATAGTCGTTTGTCTGTATCTAAGGACGGTGGCAGAAGCAAGTTTCTTTTGATTTCTCAATAGTAGCGTGCACCTGTTTATCTAAAGTTAAGGCAGATAACTAGATCGAAAAGATTCAACTTCTTTTTGATAATTTTCGTGATTTTATTAGTAGAATCAATGATAGTATTTCTTTTTTATTTTTTTGAAAAGATTACTCCCGCACTAGGAATAATTCCAGTGTCGCGGGGGACTTTACATACATACATGAAAAGAACACAAAGAACACCCTGACAACAACAATTTGTGGATCATACAAAGTGTTATTCCATGTGGGATTTGAACCCACAACACTAGGCGAAGTAGGGAACAGCATGGCGACCGCTTAACCACTAGGCGATACGTGCAGTCAATTTTTTTTCATTACTAAAGAATTCGTTGGAATATTTTTATGTATTAGTTCGTGTCTAGTTTAGCCACTGAATTCGTTTCGATTCGTTGAACGATGCGTGTAGAAAATTTAATTATCAGTCTGGGTTGTGGGCTTCTGTTATTGGTATTCAAAAGGCGTGTGTCTCGCGGACGGTGACGTAAGAGTCCAGCATTTATTGGTATAGAACTATAGACCGATGACCTCCCGTGGCTTTGACTAGCAGACTTTACATTTAATTAGATGTTGTAGATATATACATACATGTTCCCGGGTCTAGTCACGAGGCGGTAGTGTAGTTATCAATTATGCCGCGTACGATATTTACACAGTTAAGTAATTTCTGCAATTTATCTAGTGATTCAAAAGATCTGATTTGTAGGCACCTTTATTTTTGCAAAAAATAAACACTTAAAAATATTTTTTCATACGATCGTGTGGTTTTTAATGTTTAATTGCTGAAACTTGACTCCACTTTTGTATATAAACTTTGGATAAATCAAATATATTGATTTAACTATAAAAAGGGATATCATGATAAATAAATCAATTAATTATGTTAACAAAATCTTGCATCAATATTTAAAATTAGTTAACTTTTAACAGGAAGTAATTAAATCTTGTGTTCTTTAACTCATGAGTAACTATAAATAACGTTAAAGTATAAGAAAATTGTACGTTAAGTTCTGAAATAATAAGTACAAATTCAAAATTCATATCTGCAGCACTACTAAACCTGCAAATCAAAGTTCCGTGTGAACATGTTTTATTGTTGGTTTAATAAAATGTTTGCATGCCTTACGTATATTAATTATTTATATTGCAGCCTTGATTGTTTGACCTCAGGCTTGCGACTAACACACGCTGTGCTATGTACCTAATGCACTTAATACTATGATGTCCTAAGCGGTATTAAAAATATTAAGTGCAATTTAAAACCAAAGGAAATAAAGAAAAGAAAAGGTAAATAAATTAGAACAAATAAATAAGGTAAATGTTAGTGACGTGATCGGTAGAGACAGAAGTGAGCAAAAACAGTTCGGATTACATAAAAGCTTTCTTAAAGACAAGTAACTTTGTAAAGTAAGTTAATAATCTGTTTTACAAATACAATACAAAACTATATTTTATGTCTTAACACTTATCATCTGTTGATTGAATCCCCAATACCGTCAAATTACATTGGACAATAAGATCTAACTAATATTTATGGGACGATCACGCAATGACAAGTATTATTTGACCCTATATCGTTTTGGTTCCTTGCATGCGGTCTGAAAAAAAAACAACGGAATTATTGTGTCACAAACGTTCGTAAGTCCGAATTACGACCTGTCGTCAGTTTCCATAACGGACCCTGAATAACCCTTGTTTTCCTGAATTAGGATTTGAGGGGCGCGGTGAAAATCCCCGCCAGAGATATGCAGATGTCAGACATTTGTTATTCAAATTCGTTCAGACGTCTCGACTCAAACGCACACTGACATCGTGATGAATATGTAAAAAACAATTATGAAAAAAAAAGTAACGCACACTGGGTATTGTTGTGTGTGGTTTTAAACTATTATTATGTCGCCAGAGTAAACCTGGTCCGTAATTTTGGCAACGGCAATGTCCCTAAAGTATCTCAATTTATTTTCTATGAAACTTAGACTAAAAAAACAGTTAATGTCAATGTTTATTTACAAAACTTAAGTTCATAATTGCCGAAGTGTCAAAGTTATGTTTTGATGAACATAATAGTAGAAAAAAAACGCTATTTACGTTTGACATTCTTGACACGAACTAAAATCAGTGTAAAAATACGTACGATCGAAAAACAAAATCTGAATCAAATCATTTAAAGTTAGAAATTTTTGTACGCTTATATTAAACCTAACAGTTAAAATAACAAAATTTTGTTTCTTTACAAAAACTATTTCTTTTTGCCCAAAACCAAAATTTCCGAAGCGTGTCACCCTAAAAAGGGAACTCGATTGTCTTACACTGTTTTTATCGTATGCCATTGACTATGGCAAGCGTAATTAGTATTGTTCACGCTCTCATCTAAATGTTTAATGCTTGTACGAACAATTTACATTTAATTAAAGCAAAGAAGATCTTTAGCTGTTCATTGTTGTCGCTTTCAGGCTTCTGTTGTGATCTCATTTTATTTGTTCGCTCGACCCTGCCGATGGACGGGAGTGAATTGACAAAGATTCCGCTACGCTTTTTAAATGTAAATAAAATTTATTTTCCTTAGTGAACACCCAATTTTGGGGATCTACTCACACTATGCTAGCTATATGTTGTAAGCCTTGGTTCCTTTGAAATATTTTTCCTGTCACACGTTGCCGGTTTTCATCTTCGTCGCTGTAAGCCTTCTGACACTGGAATAGAAAAGGTGTCTATTAAATTTTGTACTTTGTGTTCACTACAAAAACAGTTTAAAATGATATGTTTCACGAGTAAATTAAACAAAGTTTTTTTTACAACTTACGTTACCGTTCATTACTAACGATTTACGTTACGTGCGAATATTACTTGATAACACAAGGGAGAGTAAATAAATGTATTTTTTAGATCAAAACACGGTGGACGTCGATGTTAATGGAAAACAATCGTGTTTTATTGTACTCATAAGGTTTGATGGGCTTATAAAAGTGCTCACCTTAAGGGAACGGTCCGTACCTTCACGATTATGTTTGTGGGATTCTGTACTTAAGATACCCTTTTAGGTAAGTCGCAAAAAATCAACTTTCCTTCTTCTCAACAAGCATTAATTGAATTTATTTTAGTGATATTATGAACTGTCTGTCAGGACATCCCCTTGCCGGCTGTAATGTCCTTCAGCTTACATGTGGATAAGTACGAGGCATTTACAAAGAATTTTAGTTTAAGAAAACCTTTTAGATTTAATAAAATAACTTTAATAACTCGTTTTTATGTTTTGCATGTCATGTAGTATTTTTGTGATACAATGTATATGATGGTTCGTAATGTGATGAGGCCAACCTGATTAAAATATAGCGCCAATATTCAACAAAATTGTACACAACATTGCTTTTGAAAATATTGATTGAAATATTTATTTAATATTAATCGTTCTCTATATTGCCGAGTGTATGCCAACGAGTGAGTAAGGTTACTAAAGCCCCATCTCACTTTTCTTTATATGGGGGAGGGGGGAGGATTCCGAACACACAAAAATCGGCAAGGCACTTGTGTCTCTTGAGTTGCAGATACCCAAGGGTATTAACAGTTGCTTACCATCAGGTGATCCGGCACGCAATATTATAAAATGCATCGACTTAGAAATCTTTAAGTAATCTTTTGAGATATCTTAATGCCTTCTGTTGGATTAATAAATATTGTTTCTTTCTTTCACTTTCATAACTATAAAAGTACCTCGGAATTTAGAACCTGGATAAGGTGATTCATGATATTTTGTGTCGAGTTATCATGTTCTGTAAAATACAAACGATCAGTATGTCCAAGTCCATGCTAACGATGACAGTAAATAAATTATGTACTTTTAGTTGTTAATGGCATTTAACCCTTGATATAATAACAGTTATTATAATAGACAAGCAGCAAATTCCTCCGTCCGTAGAATTTAAAAGGTGCAAAATAACCCCAGAACAGCTGTCAAACATCCACGGTAGTCGATACGTATTACGACATAAAGAAAAAGGTACTTTATAAAATATGTTCCTTTATTTCATATATTATTTTTGACTACGGCAAAGCCAAAATCAAGTCTAATAGTTTTGTGCAGCCTATATTATATATTCCACCACAGCGTACGCAGCAGTTGTTACGTACGTTTTTTAAACTTTTCTTGATTAAATTTTATACCAAGTACGGTTCAGATACGTTTCCAATTTGTTCAGGTTATTTTGAATAGTTAATATTTGCCGTTTAAGTGTTTGTACGTGTAAAGAATGGTAGCGAATAATGAGTACTTTTAACATTACATAATGTATTTAAATTAGTATCTGTATTTTTTTTTTCAGCAGCTCCGATTTAGACGGAAAAATATTGCGTTCAACTCAAAATCTAAATATTGTCGTATACTTACGTATTTGTGACTTTCATTTTGTTCAAGGGACATCTTTACACTTTCGTTATTATTCGACGATGGCTTTTAACTTCCATATGGTTTTTTTATACTTTCTGCGTTACAGTCTTAACTTATACTGCGTTTAATATAATAACGGTTTAAAACATTGACTACACTAAACCTGAATACAGTGAATATAGCACAACATCGAAATTATAAAAAGCTTATTTTGTATTCAATTTGGTTCTGAAGTCAGATTTATAGGTCGTGTTAGAATTCTTAATCAAATACGAATTAGTGTTAGAGCTAAGCCTGTAGAGCCTCCGTAGCACCATGGCACGTGCTTCAAACAAACGTTTACTTCGAACTATTCTGCTGTCAATTACTATCTAGTATTGCTTTCAATTTAGTTTGAGAAAATGTAACTATATAATTTTTATTACCTAATTGTTACCGAATATAAGAATTTATAGGATAGTATATCATAGTATCTGTAGAAACTTTTATATCGTAGAAAATATTCTAGGGCAATAATAATAATATAATAAATATTTCGGACATCTAACACACAACGCCATCTAGTCCCAAGCTAAGCAGAGCTTGTGTTATGGGTACTAGACAACTGATATAAATACTTATATACTTTTTTACATATCTGCCTAATCTTAATTAAAATATATAATTTTATTGGTGTAGATATAGGTTCAATAGGAACACTTTATATGAAGGTTATCTTTATTGATTAGATATAAATACTGATTAATATTTAAGCTCATAGCTGCAATGCAATATAAGTAAGTTAACTAAACTATATTTAGTTACGGTCTATAAATAATTCAATTTCAGCAATTCGTAATACCATGGCTGGTTTGTTTGAAAACAAATATTCCCATTATTGTGTACGAGCTTTATACCAAAAACTATCTATATCTATTTTACCCTGGGTAAACGGAGTTGGAGAAACTTTAGGGGTTAAGGACCGATGAATTCTCAACACGTTCTGTTCGAGTGGCCATATAGTGGTCGTTCCATATAGTGGTCGTTTGTTTCTTTTATATTAAAATAAAATTATAATTAAAATAAAATAATAGTTAGTTTTTTACCCACTACTTTTACGAACAAATATAAGCTCCACTTAGTTTGGACTTTGGGACTAGATGGCATTGTGTGTTAGATTTCCGTATTCTTTTTTATTTTTTATTTATATTATTATATTTACTACATTTGATATTATGAGCTGTTTTATTTTACAATATTACTATGGCATAGTGTTTTCTTTACTTGAAAATTAGATTTTATGAAAGCTTTTAATCATGTACTTTCCTATAAATTTTAAGTCATTTAAAAACAAGAATTCGTATTGCGCTGTATTTTTGTAAGATAATATTCAAGTTTTGCTACTTTTCTACCGTTTTAATTATTTGGTAGGTAATAGTTTTTTAGAATTAGACTTACGTACGGTTAGCAGGGATTAAATATATTTTTAAACAATTCCTTCAATGTGTGATTGTAGCTATTTGTGAAATGTGTTAGAGTGGAGATCGTGATTAGACAAGTGCAGGGCGGCGTAGGGGATTTCCGCACAAAAAAAAAACCAGCGCCCTCTGGCACGATAGACCGTTGATTTAAAGGTAGTGGCTGGTGGGGGATGGAAGTAAACTGTCCAAAACCTTCGTTCTGCATTGGACGGCGATTGGTTAATACATACGAACTTTGTTCCTAAAACTCTATCGTGTGTTGATGCACTTCAGTTAATGACAATATTTTTATAAACTATAGTGAACGTGATGTATATGAAATGTCTGTATATGTTTTGGTTAGGTATGCCTAAAAATATATTGCAGTCATAAGATGATATCGGTCATGATATCGTCTCATTCTTCGGTCAATACAGATTTCATGACGTTGGTCAACAAATAAAATAAAACGTGTGTTACAGACATCTCGTTTTTTGTTTTGTATTAGCTGTGTATTTGCAATATAAAAATGATTTTAATTAGTTTTTTCTGCTATACAACGTAGTTACGAGTCTTTTCTCAGTTTATTTATTTTATTTTAAAACTTTATGCATGTACACACTAATACATAAACCTTACATATGTACACTTTGAGTAGGTACTAAATTGTATCTGAATTATGGTTTTCCTGCCATTTCATCACGAGGTAGTTTTTGACGTTCGTTTTGAATGAAACACGACTTGTTGACATCCTGATTTCGAGTGGAAGCGTGTTCCATAGCAGTACAGCTTGTACAAAGATCGAAGAGTTCACTATGTCGGAATTGGAAGAGAAACACAAGAGAAGCAAATTGTTAGATGAGCGAAGATTTCTATCGTGATTCGAATGTAAGAAACGGAGGTAGAGTTCAAGGTAAGTAGGTGAAGATGGCGAGATGAGGAATGAAAAGATATAGGTCAACTTCTTCAACTTCAAGGTCAAATTCTTAGAATAATTATCCGCAATTATTCCACAGACACACATACACACACATGCACACACGCACACACGCACACACACACACACACACACACACACACACACACACACACACACACACACACACACACACACACACACACACACACACACACACACACACACACACACACACACACACACACACACACACTAACACACTCGCACACTCTATTTCATATATTATAAGCTACAATAATCATTTTATGAAAACACATTCACTGTACTGACTGCGGTAGAATTTAAGTTTTCAATTTGTGAACTGACTCCTAAAATACAGGCTCAAGCCTAGTTTGGGAACCAGTGCTAGTACCCTCATGTAAATTATTTTCTAGTACAAATAAACATTTATTTATTTATTTATTTATTTATTTAACGCTCGCGGACTGGGGCACTAACGAATAGGTAACCATTGCAATTAAAAACGAAAAGTAGACACGTGGTCATAGTTTACGATAATGACTGTATTCATTTATTATATGAGCTCAGTTTACTATCTTATTGCTACATTTCTATAAATATATTAATTAGTTACCAAAATGAACCGATACTTTTTATTGCAATTTTGATAAATACGTAGTAAAATTGCGTGAAACGTACCATAGATCTGAGATAGTGTGTCAATGGTCAAAGAAGGTCATATAAAATATCTTATTACTGTTTGGTAGAAGATAAAAAGTTTAGAAAACTATATGTAGATATCAACTTTTTGCTATCAAAGAATCTAGTATAAGATCCTAAAAATATTACAGCATAAAGCCATGACCTATGTTGCTCTTTCTAATTAAAGTATTGGATTTCTATATTTAAAAACCCTTAAAATTGCATTGATTTTCTTATTAAAGGTATTATATTTTTGTGTGTACGTATATGTGTTTTGGTACTTGGTTTCGGCACGAGAATGAATAGTTGTTAATGTATGCGATGAAAAATAGACAGAGATAGCTGGACCTTCTTGACATTTATTATTTTGTTTCTATCTATGTTTTGAATAAATTGTTCCGGTTTTAGTATATTTTTTTGTAAAACAGCAATCAAGTATCAAGATCGAAATAATTGATTACCTCATGCATATAAAATGTCATCACCAGGTTCATTTAGATTACTATTAGTCACAAATAGGAGTGGAATTTTAGCGGTTTGTATTTTAGGATTGTTAGTACAGTGATATAAATACTTGCTGTCAATATTTTATTTTTACCTAACTATTGTGTATCTAAGGATTATGAACTATTCCTTTCAACCAACCAAACGATTTAGATATATCAATCAAACATCAAGTTGTTGTCTGGTATTAATAAGATGCATCCCAATACTGTTTACTTCTTTAATAATTAAATTGGAAAATAACAAGTATTTTAAACGTTAATGTATGAACACGAAAATGCAAATATGTTGTGACACTTTGATTGATAATAGGCATTAGGAACAATTTCGGTTCTGATAAGGACGACAGGTTATGTACCTACGCCTCGCCGAGTAGAAATAAGCAGTGAGGAGTTAATGTCAAAAACACATTAACACAAATATTGTTTAACCCCGCTTCACATTTCTACAAGTATACTAGTGGTAGCCCCGTGGTCGAAATTCGATCACAACTCATTAATTTGTTTTAATCTTTTGCACTCCTCCTCCATATAAACTTTAACTGTGCCAAAGCGTATTATGTATAGATTTGTATTTATATATATATATTCTATAGATGCAGATTAAAAAACAAGCTCCGGTTCACTAACTTTTTAAATAAATCTCAGGACATAGACAAGGGTCCGACCAATTTGTTGTTTCCGGACTGTTTATTTCAACTGCCAGATTCCATTATTGTTGTATTCGAAGTTTTTTCATTTTAATATCTAAAACGAAAAATCTTAAAGAAAAATGATATAGATGCTGTGGTCACATTCAAAAGAATTTTTTGATAAGAACGATCAAAAGATGAACGTTTGAAGCGATGATTGACTGTATTTTATATCTCGGAATTAAATCCTCTAAAAGGTTTAGGTTGATATGATAGAACATAATACACAAAAGTAGCTTTGCATTCAGTTGCCTGTATATAAGTTGTTCTAGATTAAGATTCGGGGTACTTGAAAAAAATTATTAAAAAGAGAATCAAACTGCAATGTACAGTTTTAAATGCGGGATCTACACTTGGTTGCTAAATCACATAAAAATATTTAAGCAACGAGGAACTCTCGGGGCGCTAGTAAGATTCTGATCTGTTTTTTTTTAATTTGAATACTATTTTATTCTCAAGTTTGCCAAGGCAAATATATAATCTTAGCTGTCAACAGAAACTACCACAAAAATACGTAATAAGGTAATGCTAATTACCTATATCTCTAATTGGTTTCCTTGTAACATGATGCCATCAAGGATGTATATTTCATTTCAAATATTTTGAATTAAAGTGTTTTTTATGGGTAACACAGGACCGTATGTTGTGGAGAGCCTTGGAAAAGGCCTATGTCTAGCAGTGGACGTCTTTCAACTGAGACGATGATGAAAACGAATATTTTTTTCCACATTGCTACCGATGCCGATATGTTTTTGCGTTTTGCGGGAAATAAGAAACTGAATGTAATCTTACTCGTAGGTACATCATAAAGGATCCAGAAATATCCTGTTGTTGCCTACATTTAATTATGTTTGAATGGGAAGTTTTTGTCTATCTAGGTGGAATTCGGATACGTAGAACTTATCTTCAGAATTATGTGATGGAAGTTAAAATACAGACCTAAAACACACCACCAGTTTTGCGAGATTGACATCGGTAATTTACTGGGTACTCAGGTGGAGTTGTGGACTAGTTTGAGAACTTAGTTGCACGAACAAAAAAACTGTATTACTACGTTATAGTTACGAATGTGGAGGTTAATATGTACCACAGACGAACTGATGAATATTAGCGAAGTATTAACCAGTTAGATTCTGAAGTACGGTAATACAACTTTACTCGTAGTTCACTTATTATACTACGAGTATAATATGATACATAGGCACATTTATTTTTCGAAAAAATACACAGCTACAATACATCATAAATAAGTGTAACAATTTAATGTTCTGAGTTTGAAAATAATTAAAGTAAATAATCGAGATTGAAGAAGCTGTGTAAGATTGAACAATTCGGTCTACTTACATAGAATAAACACTTATGTTCAATTTTTATTTTCTTGTACAATTTTCAATAAACAAGAAAAGGTTTAAAACACCGATTACTCAAAAACTTTTCATAGTTTTTTTTTAATCACACTGGCCTTTATTACGAATTTATTGACACATCATTCATAAAATCGATCCTTTAGTTAAGGCACTACGATTTAACATACATAGACAAAAACTGTTACCATTCCGTAGTCTGATAGAAAGTACCAAACTTATGGTCGTCATTATGGGGTTTAGTACCAACAACAGTAGACAGCAGTTTTGAGGAAAGTCAAATAGCAATTTGACATTAATCATTACGCGTTTGATATAGATGTGAAACAAAAGAGTTTGATAAAACTGGCTTTATTATCGATACAAGTCAATATCACAAATAACACCTCTATCAGCTACATTTATTACTACTAACCTATTTCGTGTAAAGTGACCGTTTAGAGTGAAGCGTCTAAAGGCTGTCTAAATATTATCTACAATTCCATTCAAGCTCAGTGGGTGTTTGGCGGGGGCTCGAGGGCTGTCCCGACGTCATTACGCCTCGGAAATAGGCACTTTTCCCCTCGTTAGTAACCGGGAGCGCTGCCCCCGCCTGCCCCGACGTTATCAAACTATATTCATACTAAACTATCGTATGTGGGTGCTCTTCAATTAATGACAACTTTTTATAGACTATGGTGAACAAGAATATGATGTTTATGTTTTATGTCTGGGAATATATTTTATTTTTGTTGCCGTTTACCGCCTACATTAGATGATTTAAATAGCATATGATTTATATTTTATTTTTCAAATAGTGTGAGTTCCGTGACGTTTAGAATTTTATGTTCCTAGAGATATACTTACGTATGATAGTATAGAATCGATAGTTTTTACATTTAATAATTAAAACGATTGCATTAAGTTTAGCTTTTTTTGAAAATATGATTTCAGATAGCAACGTCTACAAATATATTTTTCTTTGACTTTTCCTTTAACAATATATTTTTTCGAATGATAGATGCCGTACGTGATTGTATTATATTGTACGACCGCCGTTTCATTATTTTTACTAAAACGTAAAGATATCTAATATTGATACTATGACATGCTGTTCGTAAATCAATTAGACAGCCAATCAGATCTGACTACTTTCTCGGTGGAAAAGTAGTTGTGAGACTTACATTTCTTCCATAGTATCTCACTTCTATTTGTAGGTATGTCTATGAAAATAATTTGAAAAGGATGAAAACTTAAGTGATCACATAATGTTGTGCTCGCATATATAGCCCATTGCTTAATATAGCCCTCCCCCAAGGTATGCCACAGAACCCGGTCTGTTGCTTTTAGCATCCTGCCAGCTCTTACGCAAGTCGACCTGCCATCTGAATAGAGGGCGTCCCAAACTTCGTTGCCAAGACGTTATCCCCAGTACAGAGCAAGCTTACTCCAGCGGTTATCAAATCTGCTATGTATACCAAATGTAGGTACTTTATAGAAGATAGTTAACTTCTTAAAAATTGTAGGCAACTTTCGATCGAAACACAATCATATTATAACAAACATTTAGGTACATATTAAAATTAACACTTCCCGTTTATTTATTGATTCGCAATCTCTTGCAAGGCATTTTTTGCAACTGTCATGTTCTAAATATTCATCTTTCTTGATCAAAACTTCCCCAACGGCGTAATTTATCTATTCTGAACTTTAAAACACACAGCTTTAGGATGCATTTACAATACACTAACAAAAGTTTTAAACAAAATTCTTTTCTTCTTAATTATTGTTCGGTAGAGCACAAAGCTGCGATTGTTTTTTTTTTTCTACAGTCTGTAAGCACAGCACAGAACGTTTATTGCACGAGTTTTAATTTCTGTAGTATTAATTATAAGGGTGCCGGCGATTATAAACCTTAATTGGTACCTTTGTTCTGGTTCAGAAGGGCGGAAAGGGATTTAAGTTTTAAAATACCACTTTCGATGACGTGCAACCGGTTTGTAAAGCAACGTCTGGTTGATATTTATGTAATAAATATGCTGCATTTGCTTGCTTCTCACAACGTTGTGTTCAGTCTACTTCCTCACCTCTAAATATTGTATACGTACGTAGTCATATTTTTATGTGAATTCTTCTCTTAAATATTGTTGTAAATTGTTTAATGATAAATTAGTGATTGAATAAAAGTTGATTCGATAAAAAAATAGATTTCATCATAATTTTATACGTGACTTGTGTCGTAAAAAATCTAAAACATATTTCGTGTAATTTCTTTTGGCACTGGCTCTAAGTTTATATTTTTTATGACGTATGTTGTAACGTAATCAAATAAAGTTCAAACAAACCGCATCACCTCTGATGACGGCATCAATTTAATAATAACAATGGCTTAGTTTTATTATCCGACTACGGAAAAGCCAAAGGAGGGTTATGATTTTGACAGGCTATGTATGTATCTTAACTTATGCTCAACTAACTCCTCAACTACTTATTAGAACTTGACAAATGAGATATCGTTAGAAGCGTCTTGATCGTCCGCTGGTTATAGACTATATGACGTGTCCCTGAATCTAATGTGGCTCCCTCTAGCGGTCATAAATTACCGTGTCAAAAAACCATACCAAAGCGTTTTAAAAAAAAAAAAAACAAAAACATACTTTTTCAGCGCCGTTTTTTGTCGTAGTTGGTTTGAGTTTTTGCTTTTTTTTATTTCAATAAATGAAATAAATTATAACGAATTTTATTGTATGTAATGAAATCCAACTGGGATTTCATTTCGGCTTTTTTTTGGCAAAGTACCAAAATAAAAGATTTTTACTTTTTACTAAGCAACGCTACGAATTTAAAAATGGGATTTAGATCCGAATTGTTTTGAAGTACCTACCTACTAAAATTTGTTCATCACATTATTCAATTGTAGTAAAGTATAGTTTTGATTATACAATAAAATGTTAAAGTTACGCATAAAACCATACCCAAGATGAAGATGATCGCAGAACTCTATATCAATGACGGACAGAGTCAGTTGACTCGACATTCCAGCGCTTTTTAACTTAGGGGTCTCATGTAAAAACCGGTCAAGCCGAAATTCAAGATGGCCGCATGGCGGGAATACCTACAATATTTACATTGACATTTGCGTTTGGACGCGTTCGGTTCGTGTAGCGCGTGAAGCTTGACCTTCACCTCGATCGCAGGTGAACGCGCTTGAAACGCACCGGTAGTAGGTATGTCGAGCGCGGAGCGCGTTTTGTTGATGCTCCGCTGATGTCTCGACGGTGCGCGAAGCGGCGTAATTCTGACGGCGCTAGTTTATTAATCATGATTGAATAATTTACGTCCTGCTTCTAATTATGACTTTTTATTGCTTAAATCTCATCGCAATAAAGACAGACATATTATTTTCGAGAAAATAAATGAATCTGAACTATCTACTTTAAATGTTATTAAAGCAAGAAATATTTATCATTATGAGTTAACTTTGTATAGGATTGACGTTTGATTTTATCTGTAATTTGTTTCCAAAAATACTTGAGTACGCATCATTTCAGTACTTTCACCTTCTCGTACTCGTACTTCTCGTAATAATTCTTTTCTCACCTAAAGGCATCGTAAATCAATTTCAAAATAAATATTTAATTAAAATTTTAAAAACTTAAGTAGGTATTGCATTTTCCTTACAATTTAAATTTGTACGATGTCTTGATTTTTAAGTGTAATTTGCTGTTACTGTGTCTGGCGATCTTATTTTGTATACTTGTAAGTTTAAGTAATTTATATTAATGTGATTTCAAATTATACATATATCCAATTTGTTTTTCAAGATCGTCACAGAACGTTACATAATAATAACATGGCAAGAAAAGCGCGTTACAATCTTCACAAATGCCGTCTGATCGTAGATTAGGTGTGAAGCGCGCAAGTCGCATGATGACAGGTTGCCACTCAGCTGTAAAGTGACAGACACTAAATAGGATCCAACTTAAGAACGTATGCGGGTGAGCTATTTCTGAACGAATGTGTTACTGTTGTGGGTGATGATTACTATTTAATTGAGTTACAGAGCTTTATAGTTATAAATAGCTTTTTCCCGCGGGTTCGTTCGCATGTATTTAGGTTATAGCGGTAAAAAGTAGCCTATGCCAAATTTCATTGAAATCGGTACTGCAGTTTATTTATAATGCAGAGTTACTTTCGAATTTATAATATTAGTATGAGTTATTATTGCTTTGATAACTACTACTTTTAAATCACTGAAAGTAAAAAAAACTTTGAAAGTCTTATTGAACCTATCTGCAAATAAAATTTTCGAATTTATGCATATGCATTTTTTACTTGACAGTTTTTGCATTTTCTTTCATTTAGAAGTCATTTTAAACCATCTAGAATTGGCCGTGGTACTTTGAAATCCCATACACAATTACATATAAACGTGTGTTCTTTTTAAAAGCAAACGAGATGCTTAGCGACGTTAATTTAACAAAATAGTTTTCAATTAGACTCGCTGCCGCGCTGTCTGTATCTTTCTAAAGAACCTATTGAAATGTTCGAATCCTGTAGTCTTTTTGTACCAGTCATCTTTAGTTTTGACACTTGAGCGAGTTTGCCAGTAACTATCAGAGTCTTTTAGTACTTATTGTACAAACTCTAAATAGGTACCTGGTCGACCCGTGGTCATTGGTGTTGGAGGCGACCACACCGCCTCGTCATAGGAAGAATGTTTTCTATAAACCAGCAGACGAGTTCGTATAAGAGTATTAGGTTAGCAGTATTAGTATGAAACGTACTTTAAGACGCTGCGTTCTCTTTTACTTTGCATGTTAAAATGATAAAAAAGGCTTTAAATCTCAAGATATAAAGACACTCTTAGAAGAATCTTGAAAAACTATTTTTCTATGGTTAAAGCAAAAACTAACAATACATAATTTCTGTTCTAAATACAAGCAAACTATTTGTGTTTTAAATGCTTCCGTATTATCAAGTGGTCCAAGAATTCAACAGGCTTTTTGAAAAATGGACCTGTCAAGTTGAGTCTCATTAAACTTAAAACTTATTGCTACTTTAACACAAACTGTTCCTTACTTATTGATTTATATTAAGCTATTAACAAGGCCTGTAGTGCGTTATTGCCTCAACATTTAACATATGACTCTGACGTCACAAATTACCTACTTTTTAACCATTCGTATTACTTAAGGTACTTCTTACAATTTGCATTCATATTTTTAGTATCTTATTTACTTCAAGAAGGTCTTCATGTACTTTCATATCTTTTACCCTGTTTCATTGCGTTGGTATTGCCTTGCAATGTGCAACCATGTATTATCAGTACTTTGTAGCTAGAATTGATTATTTATTCAAGGCATTACAAAGTTCCGGAGACGTGCATATGTCTATCATAGGATATCTTAAACATGTGCCTAAAGAATGCATAGGAAACTAAAATTGGGGTCAAGATTATCCAGACATATCACGAATTTGAAAGTAGTTATAGAACTAAATTAAAATACGCACATTATTTCGTTAAATCAACTGACCACGTTTCATTGAGTGTGACGTGTGAGAGGGCCAAACAAACGAACATCTCAAATGCCGATGCTCAAGGTCAACCGGTTCAAGCGAGTCCCCTCAAAGATATTTGTACAAATAAATTGTTTGTGAGCTACATCATCTACTTGATATTAATCCTTTAAAGGTACGGGAAGACTAGTATTTGTTATTCATTTGCATTATAAGGTAACCTGTCTTTGGGCTGTTTTAACATGTTTATAACATGTGATTTTCTACACACATTTCTTATTCAAATATGAATGTAGAAGAAATGTAAATAAAATTGTAAATATAAAACATATGTTTAGCCAATAGAAGCGTAGCAAGAACAGTATTTTAATATAAATTGTGTATCATACTCGTATATACATCAGCATTTAACTAATCTTTCATTGCTCAAGCCGTGAGGTTATTGGTAGTAAGGAGGAAGAGGGGAGTTTCGGTGTGAAAGACGAATGTAACATGACACTCAATATGTCTTTATCACAGTAATCAATCTCAATTGTATTAGTGTTGGATTGGGGTGTATAATTGTGTTGAGAACGAACACGATTAACATCGGGTTTTCTTTTGAAGACAACCTAAAACTGTATAGTACCTAAAGCTTAATTGTATACCGACAACATTCAATAAATACTTAAAGAAACTACAGTAATAAATAGGTATACCACGATTAAGATATTACTAAAAAGTATTGTAAAGTTTTGTCTATCTCTTATTCGTATTATGTATGCAATTATTTTTTAGAATTAGACTGAAATGTTTTAAAGAGAAAATTAAGATCTTAACTCTTATGAGTCACATTTTGATAGTAGATAATTATGTAGATTTATAGTTAATTTAAAAAAGAGTTCACTAGAAAAATAAATAAGTATGATACCTGTGCCTTCGTGTAGTTTCCGTAATGAAAGTTAACTGAAATCCACAACTTGTAAATCGATAATATTAATTCTAAATATATTTTACGGCAAAATCCCTAAAGGGCAACGGGCAAATTACACATTGTTTTCATCTAAATTCATTTACCATTATTTGTTATTTAAATTGAACTCTTTGTTTTAGTTATGATTACAACTGTATTGGATACAGGTTACCTTAAAGATACGTTCATTGAATTTTATATTCAGGGTTGAACATTCTATTTTAACAGTCCTAAAGGGGCGCCGAAAATAGTCCCACAGCGGAGTGTTTTCACTGTTAGTTAAGACCCATTTTCGGAGACACCAAGCCAGGGGTTGAATGTAAATAAGATTTGAATTTTAAAGCAGAACATACATGAGCGGCAAGTATCAGAGGTGGGCACTCATTAAAAGTAGCGTCGCGTGCTGTTGCCACTTTTTGTCGTAAATGATATAATGTTTCTGTTTTTTTTTTAATATTTCGAGGAATGTATATTGTGATGTTGGAACTTTTTGTAGCATTCACTCGAGCCTTTGTTCTGTAGTCATGTGGGGTTAACATTCATTAAAATGGGCGTGTAGTGGTGTGCAGACGAGCCGTAATCGTCGACTCTTCACTTCAACGCTACCCGAGTTTTGAGGTTATTTTTCACGTCGTGTCAATGGTGTCTTGGCTAAAATTTTTTTTGAAATAATAATAATTAATGTTTGTTTTCTTAATAATAGATATAATATTAGTAGGGACTTACAATAGTTAAAATTTCAACAGATTAATATATTTCATACATTATGAATGATTCTTATCTATATTTTCCGTTGAGCAGTGGACGGCGAATGGTTGAAATGATGATATTTTCATGCGTGAAGCAAAAACTTTGATCCTCTTTTTACGAAAATTATGTGAACGGAGGAGCATGCAATTTGTCACGGTTAAAGTTCATATAAGTAGATAAGTGCAGAAAGCAAAAAAAATTATAGTTATGATCGCATTTCGACCACTGGGGGCCACGAGTATAATAAAAGGTTGTTAGTTTTTCTTATAATCCTTTTTTTAAAGTATCTGGATATCTCTCAAATTAACAGGCGAATTTAAATCATTATTGGTGTGTTGTATAGATATATATAAAAGTTATACAGCAAAATCACGACTTATAGGAGTAAAGTAGTGAATATAAAATGTGACTCGTTATGCAATAAATTATCATCAGTTTAATATTAGCCTACACAAAGTATATAGGTACTGTTTGTCAATTTTACTCCACTTACTATAAATTAAACATGACTGACAAAAGACGGAAACCGTACTTAAATAATCAGTTCAAAACAGGCATTATACTGCTTACTTCGTTCATAGGTATTCAATATTAAACACAATTTAAAAATATTGGGTTCTGATTTCGTCAGTTTTTTTTGCGTACCTATGTTACGCGATATATTCTCCATTTGTGTACAGATTTCAATAATACTTTCAATCATTTTTTTTTCTCTAAAAGAATTTATTTAAAATAAAATTTTGGGCGTGGTTTTAGAACTAGGAAAATAAACAACGTATTTGAATTTAATATGGTTTAAGCGCGTGGAAGTCGGTCATACTTCTTTCAAAGTTATTAACCAATATTATATCAATATACTCGAACAGATAGACTTCTCCCCTCACGTTCCTTGAATGGAAGCCCACATTTCCGGAACGTGGGATCTCATCAAAATCGGATCAACGGTTGTCGATAATAGGGCATATATACATACGCTACAGTAGATACTATAACTTTGTGACTTTTGTATCATTATGTTGATGGTGCATATTTTTCGCTTCAGTTTCATTTATCACTTGAAAGTATTATATTGATAAAGATACGAGTAATTGATTACGACATTTGAGTGGAAAGGACTTTCGCTGGCGATTAAATGTGAATTTAAATATAAGCGAGACAGACTGTACTTACATTCTAGATTCGTGACAACCGCTGTAATACAATATGTGTTTGTTTTATTCAGATAGGTACTTTAAAATCCAGTATATTTGACATATGAATTTAGAACATGGAATGCTTTTAGAATGAAGTCGTCACTCTACATTCTTAAAATATCAAAAACATATTTTCATATGTACCATTCGATGTTACCGGAAAGCTTTTAATTCATGATGCTTTGTTCGAATGTTATTCATATTTACGGAGGACTAAGGCAGCGTACACGAATTCAGCGGGAGCGAAGCAGAAAGCGACACGTTCAAATGTATATATTTATATGGCAGTTTTCACGAACACAGCGGAGCGGGGAGCGGGCGACGAGCAGGTGACAAGCAGCGTACAAGCGGTGCGCATCAATGTAGCGGTGTCAGATAGGGATGGTACCACATAGCAATCACCTGTGATTAATGATTTTTAATGTCGACAATGTTGTGTTTTTATTTCAAGTTCATTTAATTTTTAATATTTTATTTATTTGTTGCTATTAAAACATTTCAATAATTTTTATTACTTGTAATTTTGTTCGCTTGGTTGATGTTATTTTTTTTTATTATTATTTCTGTAATTTTCTGTAAGTAAATGAGTATAGCAACACTCTTAATCTGTCAATTTTAGTAAATTATTGTAATTACACAAAATATTATGAAACATTGATATATTTCACTAATATTATTTAGAAATCACTGGTAATTTTTTGTGACATCTGCCATCCGTATCAAGCTATATTGTATGAAGAATAATTTCTAACAACACAACACTAAATCGCTCTAGCACCGCTAGTTTCGAAAACGGGTTAGCGTTCCCTCTCCACTGCCCGCTCCTCTGGTGCCACCGCACCGCTCCCTGCTTACTTCGAAAACGCGGCCTTAGGAACACATGTCCATATCTTGGAGATGGTTCCGTACTCTTTCAACTCTGATTAAAAGCAGACTCAACTTTAAAGCACGAATAACATTTATTCCCGCTGAAAAGCTGGGTCGACGATGCTCCATGTGGACGGAAGACAGATTAGTTGCACGTATTACTTTAATGAATACGTAATACCTCAACTGCCCTTGGTCTAGCGGTTGGCGTATACGAAGCCTTGGGTTCGAATCCCGGGTCGGGCCAAAAGTGTTTTTTGTACACAGGGTGTATTAACAGCTGGAGTTTGGAAGTTGAGGTCCCCCGTGGAGAACATCAATATCTTCTATCTGTCGGCTAGGAGAACATCAATATCTTTTACTACCAAGAATGTCAGAACAATAACCTAAAATTAACACTCGCCCGTCTGACCCCAACATTGACGGAGCTAATAATACAAGTTTTGACAAACATGCGTGTACACATAAATGACACCCAAATGCTGGGTATTTATTTAATCTGTTAATTATTAATCTTAATTCTAAATTACGTTTCTTATAATATTATCTTTAGAATAAAGATACTCGACGAACTGATTAATCAGATATACGAAAGCTACCTCTTCATTGAATAATTTGGTTAAACTTTTGAACGTAATAGATACCTAACGATAGGACGTTAATCTCACTCACCATTCAACGTTCAAAGTTCAATCCCGGGGATCATAACCGAGGATTACACTGGAATAGGATCCATAAAATCTAATAATACTCATGTCGTGTCTAGGGCTTGGAGATAGGTTCTATTAAGCATTAAGATCCGAAGTGGGTCTGAACGCTGCTTGCGTGTTACTAGTCATTAGCGAGATTAGGTCCCGATTTCTTTTTAAAACGATTTTAAACGTTCATTACATTTAAGTACTTTTAGAAGTTATGTATAGTATTTATACCGTCTTGTCTTGATGCAACTTTTTCAAGCAATTACCAAAATAAGATGGTATTCATTGTTATTTTAGTCAGTATTTTGTTTAGAAACGGGCGTTTATTTATACTGGGATAAACATCTGAAAAGTAAGTTAAAAAAAAACAGACAATGGTATTAATTAACTAAAGTGATAAGAATAACGATGGTATTAATAAGCGGTATTGGTATGAACTAATTACATCATTAAAGTAGTCGTACTTGTTGCAATGTTGTAGGAAATCAATAATCGAAAGCTACACAACAAGATTATTTTAGGCAACACTTGGATTTGGATTGTATTGTGGTGGTAAATATAGAGACGAGAGCCATAAAATTGCTTTCGTAAAGACAAGCAAATAGACATACTACTTTAAGTTTAATCGGCACTGCCAACAAACAAAGAGTTTCTAAATGTGTAAACTTTAGCAATATTTTAATAAAACACTTTTAGTTTAAATTCTATTTCGTAGATGAGATGAGTCTGTAAAATGGACCCGTGTGTTTAAGGGCCATTAATCTAACAAAAGCACTAAAGAAACTTACTAGACGAGAGCTTTTTGGAACATTTCTTATTGAAGTTACGAGTCTGTCTTTTTGCTTTGGCACTATCTAAATATCTAGAAGGTGTATATGATCACAAAAAAAAGTGTTCTATTTTTCAGAGTCGAGTTCATGATAAGAATTATTCATTTTATTTAAATACATCTATTTCCAAAAAAAATATCTTATTCTTACTGTTTTACCAAATTTAAAGTGTTTTGTTTAATGATTTGTTTATTAGAAACAGCAAATATCTAGCCTACTAGTCAGATTCACACGACACTATTCTTTAAGTGTGAAATAGTGTTTGTTGAGGAAAAGTAATGAATAGATAATATTACGCTACAACTCTTAATGAGTTGAGCGGCGACCATAGACCTCGAAAGGTAGGTATGTACATATAGGTATCTCGAAAGTGGTCCTTCAGAATAATATACCTTAAGCAAAAAAGTAATATAAGTTTCAAGTCCAATGATTTCCACGTATTAAAGGCGATAAACTCCGAATGATAGTCATGAGCTAAACATTAAATACATACGAGTATAAACTTAAAGTTACAATGCCCAGCGTCCCTCAGCGCGTTTGCCGTCACGTTTTTTCGTACAAATCTTCTCGACATAAAGCGTAAGCGAGATTGTTGTCACACTTTGTCATTTTTATCCTTTTTCAAGGCATCTCATCGGGAACACTGTAACACCCGGCCTAGTGTGCCATCGGGTGAATGTAACGATTAAAATTTCAAAGACCGCTTGTGTATGCCATACAGACCGAAATAGCGTTCCCTCTCGCCAGATTGACGCTTACTGTACTAGGTCCCGATTCCGTCATTGAAATAGTCATGCCGTTTTTTACTGTATTGTCACGTTAATAAATTCTATTATTGTATACGAAGAATGGGTTTGTGGACTTATGCGGGACGTGTGTTACTTACGATGCAGGAAACGAGGGGGAGATACTGCTGTGTTTGGCGAGTGTCTGCTAGATTTGTATCGTATTGTAGATTTGTTGCGAGCACTGAATACCGAGATGATGTCACGTTGTACGAATTTGTGATTGAATAAGGCCTTTGAATGTGCCACTGATAAAATGAAATACTTAATATTGACGTATGGAGGTCAATGCGTTTATCGCGAGAATAGATTATTATTATGATATACGTGGGAAGATTTGCTATATTTTGAAGAGTAACTGAAAACGTATTTAAAGTTTTGATATTACAGCATGAAAATAACTTAGTAAAATCAGAGATTATTATATTTCAATACATTATTAAAAGATTTTTATATTAAATATCCTTTAGAGAACTCAAATTCACTTTTACATGATCTATACTTGAGCAAGGCAGTCACCATGCATACTGCACTGTAAGTAACGTAAAATAAAAAAAAAATAGATTTTCTACAAATCAACACCTCTTTTTTTTTTTTTTTTATTTTTTTTTTTTTATGTCTTACCTGCCAAAATGACTCTGCTCTGCCTGATGGAAAGCACGAGCAGAATCCAGGAGTGGTGGTCACCATCCTCAATGCTAATAGGGACATTGCAGCATGGCGACCCACACTATGGCGGCCTAGTGAGATGCTTCTTCACGCTCCGCTTAAAGGACCCGGGTTCATAGTGGGAGGGAAACACGTACGCAGGTAGTGAGTTCCAGGTTTTGACCGCTCGGCACAGGAAGGAAGAACCGAAGCGGCGAGTACGAGAGCGTATGTCTACCACTCTGAAGCGGTGACATCCAAGACCGGCACGTGTTGTCCTGTAGAGGAAGGGGGAAGGGGGGACCTTACCTTACCTTACCTTACCTTCTTTATTACATACAAAGCATAGGTAATTTTTTTTTGGTGAATAAAATATATATTGCTTGATTTACAACTCTACCCTGGCAGTGTTTTTAGAATTTTTCATCTGTCAGCATACTATATCAGTCAACATAAAATCTCTGTTATTTCACGCTTAATATTACCAAAGAGTCGCACAGTTCCCTATTCGCATCGTGCCGTGGCGGTGCGGCGCCGGCTTCAAAACCGTTCGCCTGCCGGACGTCCGCTATGTCGCCGTGCCGTTCTCGCTGTTTACCGCTCGCGGGAACACTACAATACTTTTACACTTTTGTTTTAATAGAAATTTTTCATCATTGTTACTATTTTGTGTTATAAATACATTCAATGGAGTTCTGTTGTTTATTAAGTAATGGAAATATTTCTTCTCTTCCCACGTAAAATATTTCTTTATGGATTTGAAATTAAATTGTTGAAATTTTATTATTTTAATATTTAGCATCGTTTTACGAACTATTTGTATTAGTTTTATATATCTTGACAGATTGTCGAAATATAGTGTCATTAAACTAACCAGTAAATTGTGTGAGTGTATAACATAGCAGTCACACACACCAAGGTAATATAGTTCAATCGCATTATTCGGTTTATTTTTGTAGTGGACTTTAAATCATAAAATATGTTGAAAATTAAATACTTTAATTTATGTAAATATTAAAAAAAATATAGTTGACTGCACGGTTGGCCGAGTGGTTTCAGCGGTCGCCATGCCGCTTGCTACTGCGCCAAGTGTCTTGGGTTCAAATCCCACGCGGTACAACACTTTATGTGATCCACGAATTGTTGTCCCGAGTCTGGATGTTCTTTGTGTCCGTTTCATGTATATTTGTAAAGTCCACCACGACACTGTTTGTTGATGTTTATTCCTAATGTGGAAGTTGTCGTTTAAAAAAAAAATGTATATCGGGGTAACTGACACCATTGAACGTTCCTTTTTATGTAACCCGTCTTATCTTTTCCTCATAACTCTGTGATTGAAACCATTAATTAATAAAAATACTCGTAATATAATCTGTGAAGAAATGTTTAGTATAGACATTTTTTCAAATCTACAACAGGTACAACAGGTTGGTCGACCCTTGTCAAAACATTACTAATTATTTCTTAAAAAAGGTCATAAAGAAATAAATAATAGTACAAAGGACCGAATACAAAATATCGTTTTTTAAAAAACTTTTTGTTTGTGTGCCTGTAACATTGGCACAAAGAAAGTTTCGGTGTAACCGCAGTCAATTATGAAAACATTACGAAGTATTACAAAATACGAATGTCATAAATATACTTCTTTATGGGAAATTACTTAATAACGACTTTAACTTGTACCCTCAATGATTTATTGAATGAGGTTAATTTACATAACTTACCGATTTATACGATTAGTAGTAAACTGCCCTGTTATTAATGAAACCCCATGATTTATATCTGAACGTAAGTTGTGTATTTATTGACTATTTCCACAATAAAATATCATAAGAGTTCTTATCTACACTAATAATAATATTATGAAGAGGAAAGATTTGTTTTTTTTTTTTTTTTATTGAATAGGTGGCAAACGAGCAGACGCATCACCTGATATTTTTGTATGTAACGAATAAACTCAAAAAGTACTGGACAGATTTTAAAAATTATTTCACCATTCGAAAGCTACATTATCCACGAGTAACATAGGCTATATTTTATTTTGGAAAAAAAATAGGGTTCCGTAAGATATTTGCGTTTTTCAAGAAACAAGGTGTAAAAATCAACCAAAAAAGTTACTTATTTTACGATTTACAATAATATAGGTTATACATCAGAATAACACGTAGGCTATAATTTATAAAGATACTAGCTTCGCCTCGCGACGTTGCCTGTGATTATTGTCGTACCGCGGGTAGCACCGCGGGGTTCAGCTAGTGTTTAATGAATAGGTATATTTATTACGGTATATACGTGTGATGTACTGTGTGTGATGATTTGTATTAAAAATTATTCTCCTAAGTGATATTTATAGGACAGGAAAATTAACTTAAATTGTATTGACTGCCTCGGTGGCGTAGTGGTAGCGTATACGACTGCTAAGCTTGAGGTCTCGGGTTCGATTCCCGGGTCGGACCAAATGTTTGTATGATCTGCAAATATTTGTTTCGGAGTTTGGGTGTTTTCTATGTATAGTATGTATGTTTTTACAAAAAAAGTATGTAAGTATTCATATCACTTGTCTAGTACCCATAACACAAGCTCTGCTTAGCTTGTGACTAGATGGCGTTGTGTGTAAGATGTTCGGAATATTTATTTATTTTCATTATTATAAAACTTAAACTACCTAGCGAAATTAATATTATGTTATTTACGACGAGAAAGGGTAAAAATACCTAAAATCTATTTTCTTTTAAAGAAAATTTAATATTATTGACTGGGTTTTACGATCTTTTATTCAATAACTGTATTAAGACACACTACTATCTATAGATGTTTTCGGGGTGAGTAATCTATACTAATAATAAAGCTGAAGAGTTTGTTTGTTTTAACGCGCTAATCTCAGGAACCGCTGATCGGATTTGAAAAAATCTTTCAGTGTAGGATAGTCCATTTATCGAGCAAGGCTATAGGCTATATATCATCACGCTACTGCTAATAGGAGCGGAGCACCAATGAAGAATGTTTCAAGAACGCTACGGGCAATATAAGACGCAAACGAGGTTGCGTGGGTCAGCTAGTAGTAAATATAGTGATACTAGGGACTCCACTTAAAATGTTAGTGGCAATATAAGTAAGTAAGTAAGTTAGTAGCAAGCAAGAGGGAACACAGTGAGCGTAACTGTCGTTGGTGAACGGTTAGTTAACACTGTGTTGCTATCATCGCCAAGCGACGTACTGTACACACAGTACAAGTTATAAACTGAAGTGATTTTTGTTGATATATAAATTATTACCTGTATGCAAACTAGACTCGCTTGCATCATTTGTATTAGGATCGTTTTTAATATCAATATTCACAATTAAATAAGTATCTACGATTTCCATCATCATTATGGTCTGATTATAGCATGTATTCGTCGTTTTTTCTTCAAATTGAAAAGAAACAAAAATTAATTAAATCATTTTACAAATATACAAGATAATTGATAGCCTTTTTTCTTAGCTCTTTTCTGGTATTTTAACCAAACATATATGAATTACTTGCCAAGATTGTATCATATAAAACTTCTATCGTTCTACTACTAACACATTGTGCTGTTAGTGCATTGTTAACCGCATTTGATTTTTTTTTATTTATAACAGTATTTAGTTACTAAAAGCTTTCATATTGGCCTCCTCTACCGACTAAAATACTCGTAACTCTCTACAGCTTTTAACTTGAACCTCACCGTTCTAGCCCATCGGCTGCTTATCAACCGGCGACACGCGGCCACCAGAGGATTTGACGCGGAGATGTGCGCCTATTATACTGACCACACTATACATCTTAGTACATCGTTCTATCATTCAATGAATAAACAACAGAATGTACTATACATTTATATTTTTTTCGGATTTTTGAGTTTAATATTTCACAAACTTAATAATGAGTTCTTCAGATTTTTGTTAATCTTTTAAAAACTTAGTTATGAGGGCATACTTTAAGAACTATAAATAAGTCGACTAGAGGCGAAATTAGTCGATTCTGGCTTTAAAAACGTAACTGATTTTAATTCTCTATTCAAATTCAGAGTTGCTTATATTCAGTGGTTACTAATTAATACTAATAATTAGCATTATTACTGATGTAATACTGGACATGAAAATGAAACTTGTTAAAAAATAGTGATAAATAGCAGAACAGTTCATTTATTTAAAAGTAAATTAAAATTTTGAAATTGGAATAAATTTTCATTTGATATGTCAACCAAACGAATGTTGAAGTATTTGGTGTTGCCAACAAATATTTATTATAATGAATGATTACTCAATGGCTTTTGAAATACTCTGATAAACAGTAAGTAGCAATATTGTCAGCCTTTTTAAGCGAGAGTGACATTGACGAAGGATACTTATGACGATAAAGTTTATTAATTTAAATTATGTGACAATTACACACGAGTTGTATTAAAATATTACATAATTAAGTACAAACGGGAATTCGCCATACAGAAACCATGCTTCGGTATGAATTAAACCTTACAGACCTTACTGAAAAAAGGTTTCAAGCACACCTTTCGTTGACACTTCAGACAATGAAAACGTAGGTATATTAAGTATATGTACGTGTTATGTGACGACTTTAATTCCTGTGTGATTACATAATTAAACATTATGTGACACAACATTTTTGAAGTCATGTTAAAAGAAGTATTGTGTTTTGTCAGAGTAAACAGAGTTATTAAATACTGGCAACACATGAATAGTTCACGGGGGAATCGCGTGCTAAAAAGCCATGCTTGACCGACCTCGCGGCGTTTATTCCGTCTATTTGACTTGGTCTAATGACTCCTTGTGAACTACAACAAAAGTAGTTGGAACCCAAATTTACTTTAGACAATCTGAGTTACGATCTTGAGCTTGTTCAAACTTGAAAACTGTAACAACGTAGGCAAGTTAGTAACTACTACATATGACCTCAATTTTTGTGTGTTCTCTCGGGAAATAACATTAATATTCGTGTGTTACATTTTCTAGGTTGTATTTTTTAAACGTTTTCAATATGAAGAGGTTGTGAACAAATTTCGAAAAATGCCTTTTTGAAACGCATCCAATTTCTTTCTAAATTTGAGGACTTTTTTATCCCTACAGGTGAAAAGTAAGAAATGAAAAATCATTGATAAGTGTTCATCATGACGTGCACCCGTAGAAGTCAGTGGCACTTTTGTAAATATACGAGAGCCACGCTTCGGCATGAATGGACCAGCTTGACCGTAGTGATACCACGGCCTCACAGAAAACTGGTGTGAAACAACGCTTGCGCTGTGTTTCACCGAGTGAGTGAGGATACCAGAGGCCCATACCCCTTACCCACCCCCCTCCACACTTGTGACGCCTCTGGTATTGAGGGTATCCATGAGCGGCGGTAATCACTTACTATCAGGTGGTACGTTTGCTCGTTTGGTCCTTTTACATAAAAAAAAAATCTTTCTCGTAAATGTCAGTTCAACTGTTACGCAATTCTCAAATCTTTTGTATGCAACTAGACTTGGTAATCGATGGTCAGTGGTCATGTAACTTCTAAGCCACTTGGTCAATTAAGGTCGTATGATCATAATCTTACAAAAGACTTTCACAAAAGTATAGGCTTGCGCAATCTTTGTCCAAAGACACTCGACGAAGACGTCGCTTATATACTAATAAGTTTTTGTCTACTTATTACTGTGATTCTTGAACTGACCAAACAGTGCCAGAAAATATGACACACCTGCAATAATGTGATGTTGTGATTAGTATAAAAACGCAGTACTTATTTTTTACTTTTCTTATATATTTTGTGCCTGATAAAAAATGTGCACTTTTTCATACATTTTTGAAGTAACGGTACCAACGGTAGACTGGCAGTGAATGCCTTTGGCATTAACTACGCCATTGTACATTTTGTGCATAAAGTTAATAAAAACAAACAATAAATGTAATACCAAATATATATATATATATATATATTTTAACTTGATGCACGTCTTGTGTATTTTAATTTATATTAGGCTTGTATATTCTATTATTCTCTTTTTAACCGACTTCAAAAAAGTTGTGTTAAGTCATTTTATGTTTTTTAATCGATTTTACCGGAGCGTGGGTAGGCCCCTTGCAAGATGGTCCGACGACCTGGTGAGGGTCGCAAGAGACCGTTGGATGCGGCCAGCACAGGACCGGTTGGTATGGGAAGCCTTTGGGGAGGCCTATGTCCAGCAGTGGACGTCTTTCGGCTGACATGATGATGATGATGAACTGATTTTGATGATTCTTTTTTAATTTGAAAGCTGGTCCTTCCCGTGTTTCCCGTGTAGTCCCATTTGAACTTGGTCCTGTTCCTTTTTGGCGTTTGTTTGTAACTTCATAAAAATGTACCTTTTATACCCCTTACTTTATGAAAGAGCTTAATAATAAATTCATGACTTTGACGTTTTCCCAGGTAAGATCCAGGCCATCAGTTGGTTTACATTACGCATTCAGTAAGTAGTCACCGAGTAAAACAATTAGTCATGTCGACGAATCCAACAACCGAATTCTCGCATACAGAACGTAGACCTATATAATTCATTGCGAACCTAATATGAACCTCAATCTATTATCTCTTAAACGATTTCGCACCGAATGAATATTCATTTAAGAGTAATACCATCCCCAAATGGCATTAGGAGAAAAAAGGAATACGCTTTTCTCCAGAAACGAGGAAACTCATTTAAATTTTTGATTGTGAAGGAAAGCTCGTGAATGACGGCCCAAATAGCTCCGAATCGAAAGGTCAATAATTTGTTTTGACAATGTACCTAACTATTGTTCTGAAACCCGACGATCTTTCTTTATTAAAATATCATTTTGCGATAAGATCGAGAAAATTATTTTAAGTTTCGAGGTCAATTTGACCTTTGTCTACATAAAGCTGATCGTACCCACCTTATTAACAGAGGTGTGTTGTAATGAAAAGTCCATTCATTTATCTCTTGCTCTGACGTCGGACAGAATGTGAAATCGTCTACTCACGTCGCCAGTTAGAAGACGAATGGCCAAGTATAGCGCAAAAAGGTTGGCCGTCGTCATTAGTGAGGGTAGATTTGTAATGAGGGAAAGTTTGTGTGGAGAAACATTCTTCATATCGCGGCCCATTGCTCTGTTTAGAGTTCCGTTGGCTAACGACTGGTCCTTTTCATTATCTCGCTTATGTGGTTCATTCGCAACTATCTTTGATGTTTAAAGCCATAATAAGCTTGTCTGAATCGAGCTTTATGTCCATTTTAAAATGGTTACTGGCTTGACGAGTCTTTTGAAACGTTCTTATTAAAAGAGGGTTACATTTGTGAGGTGGGTGTGTATTTTTTGATGTCAGTTTGAAACGTAACGTAGTGATTAGGACGAACGTATTATATTCTTGAAAGGGGTTTTACAATGAAATGGGCTGCTTGTTTAAACAAACATATCCTTCAAAGCGATTTTGATTTAAGTTGTATATACGATGTTTATGTATGTACAAACTTAGGCAGAATATATTTATATTGGAAACGAAAATTAATATATTCTGCCTACGCCTGCGGGCTTAATATGTTTTTGCCGAAATTGTTTTAATTGGTTTTATTCGTTTAATAGTTACAGTATACAGGAAATATATTTCTCTACTTTTAACTTGTTTTGCTTGTCCACTGCTGGACATAGGCCTCTCCTTAGAAAGGTGGTTTTGGTCTACTATATCACGCTGGCCAGACGGTTGGTACAGATTTTGTTTCTAGTTTTCCTTCTATTTCCGGTGATGTTGTCCTGTGTAGTTCGCTTCCTTAGTCGCCTCTTACGGTATACATAGGATGAAGTGAGGAATAATTATCACACGGATATTGTGTCTATAGGGTTTGTTAATTCTATTTTTATATTTACTGCAGGCCTATGGCTGGGAATCCCATCTAAATAACGATAAATCTGTTAAAGCCTACTTATACTATAAAAGAAGAAATATATCTGTACATAAATAGCACAAGTATATGAAAATGCCCTTTAAGCCATTTCATTTGTTTTTTTTTCCTACTACAGCTAGAATCATATGTCTGTAACTCGAGCTAATTGCTTTCACCCCTCGGTCCATCCGTATAAGCAAAATCATTTTCTTTCCTTAGCCTTTATATATTTTTTATATTTCTGTTTTAATATATTTGGCCCTTGTATTAGTGATTTATTGTTATACATATATTTTTTAATATATTAAACATTTGATCATGTCTCCTCTATGAATGACCGGGATCTCATTAAAATCGACAAAATGAGGATGTATAATAACCTCTGCCTGTTCCATCGAGCATGTAGGCGTGATATAAACAATCGTAATTGTTAGAGGAAGATATTGCCAACTTACATAGTCCGAATGCGTCTCCAGGAACTTTCGTAGCAGAGGAGGCGAGAATATGTGAAGAGGGGAAGACAATTGTACAATTGATCACGTATTATTGATACATTATTCACTTTTATGTCTGTATCATGTCATGTAACATCGAGACATACGAATGTCTCAGTGGAAATGGAGGAATTTGTTTTCTATACACCGATATAGTACAATACACGGTATGGTAGTGTAATATGTGTGTGTTGTGCTACTTCGTGGAATAAGTTTATCTTACAGTTAATTCTTTTTCGTATTAACTCTTTAAACCCGAGTTCTTAATTTCTTAATTAAGAACGTTGTTAGTTCAGTTTGACTTAATTGCTAATATTATTTTATAGAGATGTACACGTTTAATACTAAATCTTCTTCTTCAAATATTCTTCTTTGATGTAACTTAACTAGTAATGTACACTAATCAAACTATGTATATTAAATTACTGAATATTAAGTGAACTGATTTTAATGCAATTTCGACAAAGTATTTCTCAATATGAAAACCCTCTAAGATCTTTCATATCATTAATGTTTTTCTTGAATTCAAACCATGATATCTAGAATTATTGGCACACGCGGCGAATAAAATCAACACAAGAAATTTTATTAGCAATAAAATAAATATAAGAACAGTGATAACCAAGTCCTATACAACGGTAAGCGAAGGTCGAAATTGTGTTAACTATTAATAATGAAAAATCTTACATATGTAGGATTTTCGTAGATATTGTGACATATTACATATAAATATTGATTATACAAAATTGTTAATAAGAATCTCAACTTCATAAAAACCTTGGTGTTTAGTTTTGTTAGTGTGTTAGTGGGTTATGCACATTCAATATCTGCAATATTAGAAAATGTTACGACTTATGACTCCTCAATTATCTCACGAAGCTTACTAAATGAAAGAAAGTAACCCTCCTATGTTGTGTTTTCTATTTGTTACTTCCGTTTGCCGTCCACATCTAGAAAGTCCACTCGACATAGAAGCTTCATAAATATTTCTATATATTAAGCGTTAACTACCTAAGTTGTTAGTTCTCCTAAGTAATGTAGCGTGCTTATTGTAGTTTTAGTGTGTGGGCAAAGAACTTTCAGTTAAAGACTTGCTTGTTGCGTAGGTTGAAAGTCGTCGTTAGTAGAATTCATATTCAAGCCCGTAGTACGACTTTGAACCAACAAAATACACTACGAAGAATTTGATCTTAGAACTCATGCATGTTTTTCTCACAAAAGATGTAGGTGCTGGTTTTTTAAGCGCGCTTGTTGAGATATGACTTTTCCAGAATGGCAATATGCACAAATAATGAATATTCTTCAATGATAACTGTACCCTAAACGATTAATTTTAGTAGTGATCAAATTAAAAAATTAGTACTCGTGTATACACACATATACACACGAGTACATTTTTTTTGTAATAATTTTCTTGAAATGTAGTATTTCACTATTTTAGTCTAATATACCAAACTATTGACTTTGTTCAGTCATGGCAACATCATACATATTACTACATATAGCAAAGCACTAGTAGCTTATTTGAGTTAATAGATTAACAAGGTGAGTTGTATTCATATTTAAAATAATTTTCTATGCGATCCAAATCCAAGTAAAATAAAATCCACTTATCAATACTGTCACAATGAAAAAAGTGAAAAAAGGAGCTTTAGCACTTAAAGAAAATCACATAATTGAAGAACAGTAAACGGTGCGTAAAGTGGGTGCGTGCAACCCTTAGCAATAATTCTACAGTTAGCGAAGACGTGCCTTTTACCGGATGTCAAAGGACCGGGGTCCGGTCATACATCATGGGTGGTTAACGGGACTGCCTCTGTGAAAAATGATTCGTGGAGATGCACTGGCTGTATGGAATTGCTTATGTAAAATATGAGCTATGTTAGGGATGTAGAACAGGGTGAGAAGAAAGAAACATATTTTTCAATAATATAAATGAGCTCTTGGAGTCACATTATTTATGCATGTAACTAGCTTTGCTGTGGTTCCACCCGCGTGTATGTTGGTTATCGCGGCCTATGTTCTTCCTTAAGAATCAAAGTATATCCATGACAAATTTAATTGAAATTGATTCTACGGTTTAACCGTGAAACCGTAACAGACAGACAAAGTCCTGTACTCGAATTTATAATATTAGTATAGATAAATAAATACTAGTTATAACTTTCAAACCGTAAAGAAGAAGTTACGCACGCCATACTTACATCAAACCTAGTAAATTCGAACGTTGACTCTTTGCATAAAATAACATAATACGGGTTAAATACATCCTATTGATAGATAATCCAGGAAGAGGCGATAATAACCTTTTATACCATCTGCCTAAGAGCTTATTTTACGATTATGATCTTTTATGCCCTTTCATATCCTAATAGACTGTCGACTGACGGGTGTCGTAACATATTACAAGTAATTTAATATTACATTATGTAGGCAGTTGATGTTGTTATACCAAAATTCCTCCCTTAGGCAGAAATTATTTTTAATTTACTAATGTCTGGGATTTGGAACGTAATTATTAAAGATTTCATTGTTTTAAGCTGTTTGAAATATGAAAAGGGTGATTAGTAACGAAAAGTTTTGGACTTTCTTGAAGGATTCATTTGTAACTTCTACATAACACTTGTTATATTAAAATTAACCATTGTTAGAAGTTGTGAGGCATACATAGATAGATAGATACATAGTTAACACGCAGTTTATAAAACACAAATAGAGTAAGAAACCAGGTTCATTCTTATCTTACATCGTTTTCGAATTGTGAGTCGAGAGAACTTGTTTGTGAATTTTTCAGATTCCTTAAAAATGTCGAAACAGTCCTTGTACGGAGTGTCGCTCTCTCGATGGCGTGCACAAAAGAGTCAAGGAATGGAGACCCTCTTGACTCGGGTTTTTTTTTATTTACATCCGTGACCGTGTCCAATCATTTGTGACAGTCTCTTTCTGTTGCCATGCTATATACAATATATATAGAGGTTGGTTACTTAGCAGGGGTCGGGCTCCTTGGTTTCTTACTTTGACGCGAAGTGTTTATAATAACTGTAATTTGTACGTGTTAACCGTTTTTCACGCTCGAAAAAAATGTAGCGCTTATTTTATTTATGTTTAAACATTATGGTATTATTCAAGCGCCTTTGAGCTTGGGGATTTGGTGGACCATTTTTGTTAGTACTGTTTTTATTTCATTAAAAGAACAAACACATAATTCAGTGGCAGTATTTTATTACGACCAGGCTACAAATTGTGACTTTCCAATTCGTTTCAATTTTACACGTGTATATCATAAAATATCTAGTAGTTACTGAAGTCATTAATAAGGTAATTGTAATATCAAAATGCAAATTGCATGTGACGTAAATATGTAATGGTATTAAATCTAAGAAAAAAATAAATGATATACATATTTATGTATAACTTTTTAAATATTTTTCTACAAAGGTGAGTTGTTACAGTTGTGACACACGGTCTCTAGGGTGAGTGATAACACCTGGTCAAACCACACAAAAATATTCAAATGTTCCAAATGTCCGGAATATTTATTTATTTATTTATAATGAGAGGCTTGTGTTCAGCAGTGGACTATTAATAAGTCTATTAAAGATCCGAATTGATGTAACGTGAGTGTGTTAAAATAATCAAACAAAAATATCTTTATCTAAGTTTTCTTTGTTACATAGATAATTGATTATAAACAAGTTATCAAACACTTGGTAGGTACTTAAAACAATAATCGTATTCAAGATTTTATGACGCAGTCGCCTGTTGATTCTTAATGCACTAACCGTGCGAACTAGCACGTAACAAACGCATCTCATGTAGTGCCCTATTGGATAATACGTCGAGTCAGATAATTTGAGTATCTTCATCAGTGACGGAGCTACGCCCCGGTCCCGATGGTCCGAGGTCGAATTCATTGAGGCAATTGAACCTGCCTTAGAAACTATCAATTTGTCAACGTTATATGCGCGCCAGAATGTTCTTTGCATATTAAGATGGTCACGTGACATAGTCTCACAATAGTATGTTTATTTGTATGTCAAAGAACATAATAATAGCAGTTTTGTATAGAAAATATCGTATTGTTAAATGCTCACTCTGTATCTCCCTCCAATGATCTGCGTAGTTAGGTTGTCCAATCTTCCACACGTTAGCCCTGCTTACTTGCTCCTGGTTGACCGATTCAACAAGCTTTCGAACTCTCTTACCGTGGGAGAGCAATTCTTTGGCAAATAAGGGCCAGCCCGATCAGGAATGTGTGAGTTAACATAAATACCAAGGCTTCTTTTATGGGGGAGCCTAGATTAGAAGGATGTATTTAAGTGACACCAGGACCCTATAACTGGACTGGTTTATTGTCATGTATGTATGAAAGAAGGCAAGCTTCGCTATATACCAAGTAAGCTAAGTTGAAAAGATAATGCAATGTACATTGTTGTACGATTCTTATTTCTATTGAATTTAATTATCACAAGCCGTTTTATGAAACATAACACTTCTCAATGTTAGGGTTTTATCTACATTTTTCTTTCTGTCTTTCAAAATAATAAAATTATTATTTAAACAAATTTAAAGTTAATTAGGATCCTTGCTCATCAACTTCATCAAATATTCATAACATTTTGATTATAACATCTCCTAGGCCGAGCTACTAAAAGGATCAGCTTTAAAACGAAAAATAGCAATCTATTGTTTTTAAGATCTTATCACGTCTTAGGGTGACTTTTAAGTGTCGTACTTTTAATTAACCTTTATAACGCTTTCAGATAATTATTAAAACATTGTTAAGTGCAGACTAGATAGTAAAGACTTCAACAATACCTATAGCTACAGTGCTACAAATATTAGAGTGATATCAGTGATTAACCCACCGACCACGGCAACAATTAATGACTGTTATTCTAAGCGATATTGAAATTTTAAGAGTGTTTTAACACCCTCGCTGTGGCAAGTAAAAACATAAAATTTCATCTGGTGCGGGCCACTGCCGTCAGCGCGTGGTGGGCTGAAAAGGGCCCACCGTGATGTTTGATGGAAAATATCTACACTTTTAACCACAAGCTGAAATATATATCTGTCTCCATCGAACTCTTACAAACATGAGAGATAATCGCACCAGCGAGAGAGGCATAGTTATCTTCGTCCGCACCAGCTGAAGTACCGTGGTGGGCTGAAATTGAGCCTGATATGCAGTGAAAGTGTTAATAAAGTCTCTTATACACGTCAGAATGTTCATTTCTCCAATCGGTCGAACCCTAACACGTAACAATATATACAAATTTATAACTACATATATTTACGCTTTATTTACGGCTGGGATAGGCAAAGACGATGGAATCCACTATTCTGACATACAGCTCGAGGCCTGTTCCATACCTTGCGCCTTTTATACATTCTCACATACATTTTGTGTAAAACTTTTACATTTATTTTCTTCTTTTCATTTCAATTCTTTTATTCCAACATTAAATTTTAATGCACCAGAATATCATTACAAGGATTTATATATTGATAAGGCTTTATAAAGCATTCTCGTTTATCTGAATAATCAACTTACTTGCAACTTGGTTATTAAGTAACATTATAAAGGTAAAAGTAAGTTTGTTTGTTACGCTTTCACGGGCAAACTACTTAACCGATCATCATTAAACTTTGTACCTACTCATATTCTTGAAGGTATTAGAAATAACATAGGGTACTAGCGAAGCTGCGGGTGAAAGGTAGTTCGAAATAAGGTTTATATTTTGTCCACTTTGTGGATTTCACATTGGCCAAGGGTTCTAAGTTTTAATCCGCTCTTTTAACAAAACAGATGCTCCTATTTTATCACGGACTTCAAGTTTTACTTTCCTTAGAATAAAAATACACCTTTGTTACGACAACCAATGGAAAAGTAAAACTAAAAATGATAAAATTATTTCTTTTCGATTGAGAAATTATTATTTTAGGTTCGTATTCAGTCTCATATACTTTATTAGAAAATAATCTTGGAGTAGGTTTTTATTTATCAAAATTCATAACATTACTATTTATATCTTTAAAGTGGTATACTTTTAACCCGCCCACGTAATATTGGCAAGCACACTGATATCATTGCAGGCAATTGGATTGCGAAACCAGAAAAAAAATGATTTTAAAGAGAAATTTTAATCACTCCAATTCTCTTTATAAAAGGTGACATCCCTTTGAGAACAGGGATGAATTAGAAACTATAGTGTTCCAAGATACCATACCTGTATCTTGAACTGGCAAAAACTAGGACGTAGGCCTTTTAATTATTTATTATTAAAATCAAACTTTCTGAAACCATTAAACATTCCTTACCTTCAGTAGTTCAGTTCACACCTTATTCCTGGCTTCAGTTTGAAATAACTTTGTAGTAAAAACTTCATAGATCTACATCTAATCTAAATATATATATATAGACAAAAGAAAAAAAGATAAATTCAATTTGAACCTTTCTTGATCTATGGTTAAAAAAATAGTAAATAAAAGTAAAACGTGTCATTCGGACTCATCGGATATATTTATTAACTTTAATTGACTTCTTATTGTTAGATGCGAAGTAACACATCAGAATCACAAACTAAATTCATTGGCAACTCGTATCTACATTTATAATTGGTATGTCAATAATATATTTTTACAAAGTATTGGTTAACAAGTTAAACTGCAAGTCAAGCCTTCTGAGGATGTTACTTTTTGAGCTTATCTTTATCTTTGCATAGTATAATGAATTTGCTTACACTGTCTGTCCGCTTAGATCTTTTAAAGTAATTGACAGATTTTAATGTAATTTCCAGCATTATATAGAGTAATTCAAGAGAAATATTTAGATGTATAACTAGCTGCGCCCTGTGGCTGTTGTTCTATCTGTAGCTTGTTTTTAATAAACTGTTTTTGTTTGCAATATAAATTACATCCATTTTTAATAAGAGAAAAAATATGTCACAACCATATCGTTTTAGTACGTTTTGTCTTCTTTAAGTTTTTTGGAATCTAATTGCTCACAATTAGTTGAGGCATTAAGGAAAAAATTATATTATGAATTCTAGTTACGTTTAAAACACAACTGTAGCTCATCTCTATGCATTAAATGTTTAAATCCTAATTTAACTAACTTAAGTGAAATTATTAAAATTACATACATAAACATAACTTCATAACTACCAATTTAATATACCCACATACATATTACATTCCTCGTGTAGATTCATCGGGATTGCGTTCCGAAACGAGTCCCTTGGTTCTTACAACTAGGTACGCGAGTTCGGGATTAATTCAACTTGGAGGCACTCATCACTAAGCTGTTTTGATTAATAATTTAATTTTAAATTAATATTAGCTCGCAACACCCTAATCTGGGCATGGATTATATAATCATTTATGTAGAGACAGCAGAATGATTTGGATATTTAATACGGGTTTACAAATTTAGTTGGTGACGGTACTATCACTACGTGATTGTAAATTGTTCTATAGGCCTCCAGATTGGTTATTCATTTATTTATTTAAACTTAATATGTATAATAATATATTTGTGGAGGAACGGGTATCGTGTCTCTCCTACACAAAGGGAGGATCCTCCGACCAGGCGAGGTGATCATGCCTGGCGGGCTACTGCCCAACAGTTGGGATGTTGTGTATGTATATGATAATCGGCGCGAGAACTTCTATTGCGCGATTCAGGATTGGCAGTTTATTAGTATGGTACGTTACTCCGTAGTTCAGTGGAACTTCGGTAGATGGCGCTGTAGTATGTTACGAGTATGTTGTATGTGGAGGTCGCCACATATTTTATACGATGGTATTGGATAAAACTAATGTACACAAATCAATACTGAATTTTGTAAATAGATACATAGAAGTACAACAGATCCCACACAGTACATAAATATAATATAATATATAATTACTCAGTCGGAGAACTATTGTTATGATTGGTTATCAGTTTAAGAATTTAGTAGTTTGATTGTTAGTAGATAGATAAAGGTTTAAGTGGTTCAAGCCGCTTCAGCATACGGCTCTTGATGTAACCAGGAAAATGTTGTACGTAGACTTCAAATTGTAAGTTTAACATGTTTTGTGTTTCATTTGGAGTTTCATTCCTTAAAATTTATGTTCTGCAACTTGTAGAATGTGAATACAGTTATGTCCCTTAAAAACTATAAAATATTATCCCACCTACTTCAACAGCCCATTAATCGGTAGTGAATAACAAATTTCGTTCTCAGAACCTAAAGAGTATTAACATATCTTGTAGATTAAATAGAATGACTTTTTTATTTATTATTAATGTTTTATTTTGCTTTCAGGTACTGTCAACTTACTCTACATAAGTTACAAAGCTAAGTAAGGTTATTATAACACACGGCTGATAATATCTAATCATATCTGTTATATATAATTCTCGTGTCACGTTGTTGCTCAGGATGAACTTCGAAACTAACTAACCGATATTTTGTTTCTTTTTTAAAATGCGTGTTTAGCTGGCGTCCCTAAGATAGGATAGTTAACATAACGATTAGACTAACAGGAGCCGAGCATGATTGAAAAGAAATACAGAAGAAGTTGCCAAGGCCACAATTAGGCCTAAGTAGTGTAACTAAGCAGAATTTATACTATGACAGCGGATTGAAGTGGTTGTATTCTTGTATACACACTGAAGAATCGGTATGATTAGAAATTGAAAAATATTACTGGAATAGTGTCATGGCTTGATCTGGGGTTCTGTTGTAACAGTTTTGTAAAATGTCCTATAAATCTGTTTAACCCTCGCTGGGCGAATCAGACTCACTCTAGTTCAGTTTTGTTTTTTCGAGTAGTGGCATCGAAGCTCGTTTAGAAGGACAGTTTGGTCAAACGAAATATCTCATCGCTGCGAGTGTATATTTACTGGTAACCGTTTCCGACCTGTGCTCTTGTTTTTTAACTGTATAGAACAAAAAACGGCATTTACTGCGGGAACTTCGACAGTTATGGGTATATGTAGATGTATGAAAAAAATATCTCGACAAAGTAAATTTTGCTCTTTAATTCGACCTACGTGTTCTTTAAAGTAACATTCCGTGGTTGTTACTTTACCTTATGAATTGCGACAAAGTTGAAATGCGGAGTTATGATATTAGTAGTCTATGTATGTTCGTCTTTATGTGTGAGCCACTATAGCGCGTTAACTACGTAACCTATGGTTGGTTTTTACACGATTTTAGCAATTCGTTTCTCCTGTTGAATGATGCTACAGATGAGGCTAAAACACACTTTTTTATGTTACAAATTACTTTGAAAGACTGAATTTGAAAGTCTTCAATAGCGTTTGTACAGAATATCGTCACTATTTACCCGACTACTTTAATCAAAAACTGTTATACATATTTCTATGATTATACATATTTCAATGATATTTAAAATATACTTTAAAAGAAATTAATATTATAACGGCACCAAAGCATTCTAAATAAAAAAATAAAACTAAAAACCAAACTACGACAAAAACACGACGCTTAAAAATTATTAAATAAGTTTGAAAAGGCGTAGTCAGTCATTTTATGTAAACTATTTATGTAATGTACAATAAAGATTATTCTATTCTATTCTATTCTAGTCACACGTTACATAGAAATGTACCATAACAAACAACGCGTGACTACGGCTATTCAATTTTGTTTCATACTTTTTAAGCGTCGTTTTTGTCGTAGTTGAGTTTTAGTTTTTACTTTTTTGATTTGAGTATTTTTTCTATCTCTAAAAGAGAATTTTCTTTTACTGGCTGGAATACCTTTATTTTTAATGTATAAGATAGACAGGTCTCTCTCTTTTAATTATTTAGAGTACTCGTCTCAAAAAGTGGTTCATACTAATTAAATTGATATCAGGCAATAAATCAGACCACGCTTTCAATAATATCGTTTTAACGAAACATCTGAGGTTTCGAACTTTCTAGATTAATCATCGACTAACAATTGATGCTTTCAAAAGTATTTGCGAAAATATTTTTCTACAATCTACTAATTAATTGTTTCGTCGTCTTCGTTCACTATATTGAGGTAGTTTTAAAAACCGGTGTACCTACTCACAGAAAACCGGTGTGAAATAGCGCTTGTGCTGTGTTTCACTGAATAAGTGAGGATACCGGAGTCCCATACATCAACCCATCCCCCAATCCATCTCCCCATCTCCCAAAGGCCCTTGTGACGCCTCTGGTGTTGCGGATGTCCATAGGCAGCGGTAATCGCTTACATCAGGCGATACGTCTGCTCGTTTGCCCCCAAATAAATAAAAAGGAAACAATACAGTATATTTTATCCTTACTAAAATTATAAATTCGAAAGTATCTTCGTCTGTCTGTTACGCTTTCACGACTAAACCGCTATACCGAATGTAATAAAATTTACCATGAAGATACTTTGGTTCTTGAGGAAGGACAAAAGCTACTCTTTACTGCGATAACCGATAAACACGCGGGCGTAGCCGCGGGCAAAAGCTACTATTCACACAATAAATCTGATGACATGGTATAAAATAATAAAATTCCAATTGTGTTGTCACTATAGGAAATAGTAATGAAAAGTTACTGATTTTCTACTAAAATTAATATTTCCTCACTCATATACAATACTAGGTGATATAAACAATTAAATTTTTCCGTCTTGTCATTATCTCATTAATTAATTGGCTCACATGATGTAATGCACAGCTGTAACATGCAAGCACAATTAAAACGCCAATACGACCGTTTGTTCGAAATTAAACGAACGAAGCATTTTCACGATTGTAGAATAACATATGTTCAGGAGTCGGCCACATTTGTTCAACAGCTCAACAAACTCTGGATACATGTTGTCAGGGGTACAGAAAAGGACAATGGGTATCATTCATGCAGAAAAAGTATCTGAAATTCAGCAAATGAAACCACAGGCCGGGCTGGTGATGTCACAAATTTGAAAATAAGTTGTACGTTTTTCATAATTAATTTAACTGAACTAAAAGGAGTGATATCACGGCCTCACAGAAAACTGGTGTGAAAAAGCGCCTGCAGTGTTTCACCGAGTGAGTAAGGATACTGGAGGCCTTACCCCAACCTCTTCCCCATCCCCTTCCCTATCCCCTTCTTCATCCCCCAAAGGCCGCCAACGCACTTGTAACAACGCCTCTGGTGTTGCGGGTGTCTATGGGCGGCGATAATCGCTTAGCGTCTATGGGCGGCGATAATCGCTTAGTGTCTATGGCAGGCGATACGTCTGCTCGTTTGCTCCCATAAAAAAAGTTTGTATTCCATAAAAAAAAACTACTAAATTTATTAAATCTTTATAAAATTTCAAAGAAAAATTTACGCGTTACCTTTTTTACATCATACTTTATATTCTTAAATTATAGTTTTCCATGAAACAATTAGGTATTCCCAAAAAAAGCACAATCAAGAGCTAGTAAATAAAGCTAAAATCGTTAAAAGGAAAGTTTTTGTTTGTTTTGTTTTTTAAAAGACAACTCCCGCACTAGGAATAATTCCTGTGTCGCGGAGGACTTTACAAACATACATGAAACGGACACAAAGAACACCCAGACTTAAAACAACAATTTGTGGATCACGCAAAGTGTTATTCTATGTGGGATTTGAACCCACAGCACTTGGCGAAGTAGGGAACGGCGTGGCGACCGCTTAACCACTAGGCCAAACGTGCAGTCAATTCTCTACAATTCTCCTAACTATTGACTTCACTATCTTCCCTTTTTGTATAAATGCAATAAAAATATCTTCGTCGTATAAATCATTCAAAGTTAATCTTTCAACTTAAGACTAACAAATAGTTTTTAAATTCAAATTAATTGCATGGCTTTAGTAAGAAAAATAATTACCTTCATTTGAATACCAACATGTTGAAAGGCCTTTGAATCGTTAAGAATACAGCCATTTAAGGGTTGCGCTTTGTTTTCCTTAATATTAATGATAATGAATTTAAGCCATACGTAAATGGCGGAGCTTAAAATAACATTTACAACTTAGCCTCTACAAACGTGGCCGACACAATACACCCTTTATTTTTAGTATATCTCTGCTTCTCCATTGGATTAATTACTTGTGGTTTCTCTACCATGTGCATAGTGCTTGTTTTAGCAGCGACAGAATGTAATTAAAGGACTATTCTCTTAAAGTTTAAAAGGTATTTTATGTCTAATTATTCAATTAAAACACTTACTTTCTATTAACTATCAACTTATTTACAAAACATAATAAAGTGACACTTATTCTGAACACTCCTAAAACTTATTTGTGAACCCTTAGCTAGGAACAATCAAAGTAATATTTACGTATTGTTCCGAAAGAAGGAAAATCCCGAATTACTTAGAATCATAAACAATATCATCCGGATATATAGAATATCTCGCAATAAATTAGACACACAGTATGTTACAATCCATGTCATCGGTCAACTATTTTGACGATACATTTCCGCTAGTCCTATTTCCTACCAATGAATGAAAATCACTATAATATTTGTACGGTTCGTTAACATGAAAGAGTTCTGTTATAAAGACTTTGGATTTCTCAGATTTCATGACGTAGAAGAGGGATGATGTGATTGGTACCAGAATATCATATTGGATTTTTACTGATGTCCCAAGATTCTGATAAAACTGTTACCATTGTTGAAGATGTTTCAGTTTATTGCTAATCACATATGTCACCACTCATTTCATTAGGTTTTGCAATGTTAACTGTATTATGTAGTAATTGTAATTCTAGTTACTATATTTACAGTACATTAAAAGTAGTCGACGGGGATACCTTTCAAGAAGTAAACAGACCAACCGTTTAAAAAAACTATTATTTACACACGAACGTTACTGCCATACCTCCATCATTTAACGTTTGTCTTCACTGTGTAATGCCATCTAACTATATAGAAACGTTTACCATAAATTTATGTTCTCAAACAATGTTAGAGCAGGAGGCAACGGGGTGAAGTGAGTTTCACCAAGTTTGATTGCGGTTCATTGTCCCTTCGAATGTTGTGTCGATCACCGCCTGCATATTGTGTGCTCTCCAGAACAAATATATTGAACATAAATTTCTTAGGTTATTGCTTTGGTAAACACGCAGTTGAAAGCTTAAAATGTATTTACACTACATCATTTATAATTTTTTATCGTCTTTTTTTATTTTCTACATCTTGAGAACGATTTTTTCAGGTCTTAACCGGTCATTTGTGAAGTGGTTAGTTACTAAAGGCGATTTATATTACGAGTACAATGCTAGCTGAATATTTTTCTTATGTTTTTCAAATGAAGAATTGTTAATGTGGTCACTTATTACTAATTCTTTACCTTAGTTGAATCGTTTATGTGAGGAACGTTTTCATGTCTGTGGGTTTAGACCTTAAACTCTGGATTGCAAATCTTACACCTGTGATTATGCACAAAGACGCTCTGAAACAAAGTATTTTGACTTAGGCACTTATACAACCTTAATCAAAAGTTTAAATTTCAGTGAATTGTATATTGAAATTTGAGAATGATCACACCTTTTAATTAAACATAACCTATCACTTTTTGCGTCTGTGTCACATTAATCAAGGTACATGGGCGTTAAAAAAAATATAAACCATTTTACGCAATCGAGCAATCTGTACACACCTTCCCATACACTACTAATTTGATTCGAGAAATCACATTAAACGAAAGTTTTATATTCTTGCCTTCGTCTAATCACAAAAAGAGCAGTCTCACCGAAATTACTTTCTCCAGCTAAAGAATCTATTGAAACATGTAGACCAATAAGTGTTAACCGGGGTGCGATTCCTTCAGCTATTGTTGCTAGACCACCCACTCTGACTGTGACATGAGCTGAATAACAAGTAGGTACTTATGGCACCAACTATGAAACCTGGTGCAGATTTTAGAATGCATTTTTTACAGTACTTCATTGTTATTGATATTAATACAAATAGGATATTTCGGTTCTGTACTTGTTAAAATATATAGAGAACATTTGGGAACTATTGGATTGATTTACATGTATGTATTTTTATTAACACTGTTGTAGAAACAAAAATGTTTTTGTTTTTATAAAATTATATATGTATTTATAAATGGCACCTTTTTATAAATTAGGGGGCAAACGAGCAAACGCTTCGCCTGATGGTTAGCGATTATCGCCGCCCATGTAGGTATGTGCACCCGCAACACCAGAGGCGTCACAAGTGCGTTGCCGGCCTTTGAGGGAATGGGAAGGGGGATAGAGTATGGGCCTCCGGTATCCTCACTCACTCGGTACAAAACACGCGCAGGCGCTGTTTCACACCGGTTTTCTGTGTGGCCGTCGTATCACTCCGGTCGAGCCGGTCCATGCATGCCGAAGCGTGGCTCTCCACATTAGAATTTTCCCCTTTTATTAACTTTATTCAATTGATACTCGGCTTCTATTCAACAGTAAAGAATTGTTCAATTTTAACAGGTATTTCGGAGATTAACGCGTTCAATCAAACAAATTCTGGACTTATAACATTAATGTAGATTTATAGGCAGATTTTCTGTTCACCTGGTCCTGGCCTGTGGGGTGGACAACAAAGTACACATTAGATGAAACATTGACAAGTTTTTTATACTCATTTTAATACGATAAGTTATATCACATTTACGCAAACCTAACCTTTTTAAAGAGTATTTCAGTAAACTCGGTAATGAGTCCTATTTACCTCAATATTCTTAATTAATTCTAATTGCTTAAATAAAGAACGAAATTTGACAAATGAATTAATGTTATCGTGTAAATTAAAAGAGGCCTAAGTATCTAGGAGTCTAAGTCTCGCAATAAGTGTTTTATTGTCACGATTCTAGATCGTACTAAAAATCGGAATTTTCTTAGTGTTATAATAAACCGATGGTAGAGGACATACCATTTCTTTGAAATCTAACTGAAATGGAACTAACCAATTTGGAGAAAATCTTGGATTGCTTTAAGCCACAGTAAAATTTTGTTTTTATTTCTACTTCAATGTTTGGCTAAACCAACTGACAGGCAGTTCTCACCTTTAAGACGTTATGTTGGTTTTTAACCTCGTCAAAACAACGTAGCTAAAGTTTTGGTGATTATTGCGTCACGTTATTATACCATAAACTACCCATTATACCTTTAAGAAAATTACTACTAATGGATTGATATATAAACATATTGTAACAATATTATGTGAACAAAAAACTACAAAACAAAAACATACATTATTAAGACTAACTCTGAGACTTTATAAGAAAAAGAAGGATTGCAGGCTTCTTTTAATTGCCACTAAAATTACTTATAAATTCAGACTTCAAAATTTTCTAATTTTAAATTTATACCAAATATTGATTGACCTAAGACGAACTAAGACATTATGCTTTTATCCTCTGAAGTTACTTTATATGTAGAGTAAAGAAAATGTTATATACCTACCTACATAATCAGTATTTGGAATATAGCGCCATTTTTTTCTTCATTATTACATCATCTTCCTAGCCTTTATTATTACCCAAAATTATTTTTTTGTCGGCTACTAGTACAAAATAAATTAAATTACCTACTTATAGTATTTCAGTTTCAAAATTTGTTTTAAAAAAAATAAGAATATCGGTACACTCAATAAGAAGTTACGCAGTAAACCAGTGCTTACAATTCATTTATATTCAGAAAGTACCCGTGAAAATTATTTTTTTATAGACCAATTAACATTTCAAGTGGGAAAATTGTTATAAACGTTTATTAAATATCCTGTGTAATCGTTCTGTTAAGATTTTAATGGACCTTTAGGCGGCAACTTGTGCCCGAAGTTTCAAAATATTTATCGAGGACAATGTGACATTTTGTAAACTTTATCTAATTACATTTACTTTAGTCATATCGTAACTCAAAAGTAAAATAATTATTTTACTTGTCACTCTGTCAAGTCTATTTTTTGTGCATTTTTATTTTGAATGTGTGTTTTAAATTGTCTAATGGCCAACTGCGACCTGTATCATTACATTTCTACAACCACTTTTTAGTTCTCGGTAAAATAAAGTTATTTGGTATGAAATAGTATTTTGGGTTGGTGTCGAGTAGGTAATAGAGATAAATTTAACTTAATTAAGCTCATGAAAAACAAAACGCTACCTTTGATTGAGTAATTATCTATAATTTGAATACATAATTTTTTTTTGTTACGGCGGTGATGTTAATTCAATAAATGATGATGTTCTTCTAGCCGATTACGACCACAGAGACCAGCCAACTATGCAGGAGATATTATAGTGCACAAGTGCTCAAACACAATGTCTGCTCGTTTGCTCACTATAAGATTCAAAAAAAAATCTTAACTTTTTTTTATCGTATAGGGGGCAAACGAGCAGACGTATCGCCTGATGGGAAGCGATTACCGCCGCCCATGGACACCCGCAACACCAGAGGCGTTACAAGTGCGTTGCCGGCCTTTTAAGAAGGAGTACGCTCTTTTCTTGAAGGTTTGAATATCGAATTGGTCCGGGAACACCGCAGGCGACAGCGTGTCGTGATTTGAGTTAGATGCTCTCGATTACCCCACACTCCTGTAGTTGTTACCTTCTTAAATTATAACATTGCTAAATAAACAAAGTAGTTGTATTTATCCTACCATTTATATTTTATCACTACAAATAGCAGAAGTTCAACCGGTTAACATTTAGTGATAAAATTATTGGCCCACAAATTGTTTTGATAGTCGGCATGATGCTACCTATTAATATAATAAACGAACGCCTACTGAGTAACGAGCCACTTTGCCATAGCATTTACGTCAACCAATATAAACCAATTGAGGCTCATGGTCTTCAAGTCAAGCTATAAACAGCATGTGCCTGTGTTACGACTATAAGAAATTTGTGGAATTGATGTCGATAAATAGGTCTAGTGCACATTCCAATAATTGATATTTATCAGTATAATATACAATCTTGTGTAATGTTTTGTAGCAATACTTTTCTATGGGGTTGCATGTAATTTCACCACTAAGGATATTTAACTAAATCTATACTTAATATTATAAAGCTGAAGAGTTTGTTTGCTTGTTTGAACGCGCTAATCTCAGGAACCGCTGGTCCGATTTAAAAAAATCTTTCAGTGTTGGATAGTCCATTTATCGAGGAAAGCTATAGGCTAAATATCATCACGCTAATACTAATAGGTGCGGAGCACCAATGAAGAATGTTTCAAAAACGAGGGAAAATTTTCACGCTACGGGAAATAGAAGACGTATACGAGGTTGCGAGGGTCAGCTTGTAGTCTATAAAATGTATTTAAAAGAGGAATGTAAACATTTAAATCTAAAAGCAGAGGACAAATGTACCAAACAAATGTATGCCACTGGTGTCTCGAATTCATTTCTCGGGTCGGCCCAAATGTTTGTATCATCTGTAAATATTTGTTACGGAGTTTGGGTGTTTTCACAATGTATATAATATGTATTATTATTCGTTGTCTGGTACCCATAGCACAAGCTCAGTTTATTTGGAGATTAGATAGCGTTGTGTGTCAGATGTCTTAAATATTATTATATGATAATGTAAATTTCTAATGCCCGCTTACAAATGGTTGAGTCCTGTTACATCACCAGTCCGTGTGGTGTTGTATTATGAATAAACAGCACTGCACACAGAAGAAAAACTTTAAACAATACCTGTAGCAAGTCTTCTGGCCAGCGATATTCTAGAAACCGGTGTGAAATAGCGTTTGCGCTGTGTGACACCGAGTGAGTGAGGATATCGGAGGCCCATACCCCAACCCCTCCCCCATCCCCTTTCCCATCCCCCAAAGGTCGGCAACGCACTTGTGACGCCTTTAGTGTTGCAAGTGTCCATGGGCGGCGGTAATCGCTTTCCATCAGGTGATACGTCTGCTCGTTTGCCCACTATTCAATAAAAAAAATCCTCGTTTTGAAGAAGAGGTTTATGTCCAACCGTGAACTGTTATTCGTGGGAGAGCCAAGCTTTGGCATGAATGAGCTGGCTCGACCAGAGTCATACCATGGTCTCATAGAAAACCTGCGTGAAAGAGCGCTTACGCTGTGTTTCACCGAGTGTGTTTCACCCTCCTCCATTCCTTAAAGGCTGGCAACGCACTTGTGATGCCTCTGGTGTTGTGAGTGACCATCAGGCGTAAATTCTCGATTGCACAATATTCCATTAAGAAAATTAAGACTTGATGATGTGATGTGATATCATCAAATAGTTGTACAATATTTAATGAAACATTATAATACAACTTTATAAAATATCAGTGATTGCAACTGTGTTTTTTATGTACATAACAGTACATAAAAAACACTGTCTAGGTAAGTTTCAAAGTAAAGTAAGTTAAGTTCATTGATCAGCTATAAAACTAGCTTCTAAACAAGATAAATTGAAACAAAAATAAAAACTGATTGGCGTATTGGTCAAATGGCTATTGGTTCAGTCTATTGAACTTTAATTATATTTAATTTAGGTTCAATTCCCACCCCGGAACAATGAATATCTGATTAGCACCATCATTCATTTTGGCGTCTGGTTAAAATTTATCACTAACATATTTAAACTTATTTTAAAATACATATCTAAATATTTATGTACGTATATAGGTATATAAATAGTCTTCGCTAGTTTTGATACGATAAAAGAAGCTCTGGTTTTAGCATCAGATGACGTATAAAAGATGTGTTTTTTTTTTAAAGATGTAGATTTATAGAAATTACCAGCTGAACCCCGCGGTGCTACCCGCGGTACGAAAATATCCGCTGGCAACGCCGCGAGGAAAAGCTTATATCTTTTTAAATTTTAGCCAATATGTTATTCTGATATATAAGCTATATTATTGTATAGTTTCACCAAAACCCATCCAGTTGTTTTTGCGTGAAAGAGCATCAAACATACTCACTTACATACTCACAAACTTTCGCGTTTATTAATATGAGTAGGATTGTATTATATATTAATACGCAGTGATGACAGTCTGTCATATTAATACTTGCCGAAACACGAATTCATGCTGGTCCTGGATTCTTCTGAAATACAGTTAATACTGTCTGTATAAAACCTCTGTGCACTTTTGAAGAAAGTTCTTGCCTCGACCATCCAGACTCTTTAACAACTATCGCCTGCGATTTTCCGGATCCATACGACCTTGAAAGCCCCATCTCAAAGGCCGACAACAAACTCGTGACTCTTGAAATTGAAGTCATTAATGTATCAGACAATACAACGTTCTCCTCCAGCTTAAATTGCGTTCTAGAAGAAATGCGAAAGACTTATTGAAGAACTGATTTACAGCACATACTCGACTAAATGGACCCATTTGAGTGAATGAGCGACCAATATACCAACGCTATTAGTTTCAATCAAAACGATAACAACAGTCTGCTCGTAAGTTATATATTAAATCCTCTCTATTGTTTAGGGACATTTATATTGTTCGTGTAGTATGTCAATATGTAATAGTCAATAGCTTATGTATGATGTTCAGGTTTACAGTTATTAGTGTAAATTTAATGGGAACTTAAGTTCTGAAGTTATATATTGCTGCGGTTTGGTGCGAGACATTTGTCAGTGACGGTGAGATGTAATTGTTGAACTGACTTATGGCATAGCTATTATAATAAATAATTATTATAAATAAATATATTTGTCGATGAATCGATTTTTAACAATGCTATTTGTTGAATGTAAAGAATTAAACAAAAATAAAGACCAAAAAAATATGAGAAGTACTCGTATTTAGGATTTATTAAAGTACTTTTTAAAATTTATTTATTGAAATGTACATGTATATATATATTGTACATACAAATATATCAATTCTGTCAAAATAGAAACAATTTTTTTTTATTGAATAGTTGGCAAACGAGCAGACGTTTCACCTGATGGTAAGCGATTACCGCCGCCCATGGACACCCGCAACACCGGTTTTCTGTGAGGACGTGGTATCACTGCGGTCGAGCCGGCCCATTTATCGTAGGAAAGCTTCGGAATAACATTTGTGTTCAATTTAAAACTTGTGCATTGTTGCATCCTCTGCATTCGGTAGAGTAGAATCACTTTGGTAAGCCCATGTATAAAAAATAAAAAGAATTCAATAACGAAGACGTGATAGTGACAAATATTTGTTAATATGTTCGGTACTCAAGATAATGGCAAACAATATCTATAAATCTCGGTGGTCAAAGTGCGGATAGACGATTAGTTATTTATTTCGTTGCCAACATCACAAAATAAAAACTTCAGTTGGTACTTCTGAGTTGAGTTATGGACTGGACTAGTTAGTTTAATGAATTGTTTGAGAGAAACAGATAAATAACGTACACTCTTTTCTATGTTTTATTTTCGCATATAACTTCTTATTATTAGATAACTTTAAATAATATTTTAGAACAAATGCAGCTTGACTCCCTTATTTTAGGAACTGGATTTAACTACGGAAGCTGAGCAAGAGTTGAAATAGCAAAGGTTTTGAAATAGTAACTAATAATATAATTTAAAAAAATATTTTTCTATCTTCCTAGTTTAATATAACCTATGATTAAAATAAAATCTGTATACATATCCAAGCATAAATTTCGTCAGGACAGTTAGTTCCAAAAAAAAACTACAGGAAAAATTGACAATGAAAGATTCATATATTATCGTAATAACGTTATTATAACGTTAAAATAACCCATTTAATATTATAGTGGGGCTAATAACAATTGGTGCGTGAATTCGTCTTCTTATTTTTATCGCTTTTCCCGCCGTTATTAATCATGTCTTGCTGTTCTGACAGTAGACATAAATTTAATATACCAACAGATTCTAAATTTATTTTAATATTTTCTCATTTATATTATTATTAAATATATTTCACGTCAAATGTTTTAAAACATTAGTCTTTATTTTGTCTACAGCCTGGTTACATTTACGTATTTTCTAAAACAATCTTAATTTTGAATTCTGTGTATGTTTTACAGATATCTCAGTTTCTTTATTTCATCGTATTTTCTAAATGCCTGTACAGATTTAAATCATAATTTATGCGACATATATTTTGTAAGATAATCAAAATGGCGGCGTTTTCGCGCGTAAATCCTTTTCGCCATATTAGTTTTATGTTTTTTTAATCGTACCTTTTGCGATCTTTAGGGTTTTTTGTGGAACTATTAGTAAATGATTATCAATGTTATCAGCAGTCGTTCAGCTGTTTGTTCAACAACTGTGTTAAAGCCATACTAATGAAAACATTGAAACAGTTTGTCGTCCCGTGATTGATAGCAGCTGTAATTAATTTCACATCAGATAAGCTGAGAGTTTGGACTAAGTCGCGGCTTGATTACCAACTGCTCGCTTTATTATAAGTATATTAGAGTCATCGCTTATTTTATATAGCCGTTATTTAAATACCTGATATATTAACAAGATATTAAAAAACTGAGAAAAATAACGTCTATTAATAAATTTACACATATTAATGGGCTGAATTAAGCGTTATTTTAAATCCAGAGGTATGTACATATCAGACAATTATTTTTTAAATCTGAAATCTGTCCGTACCTGTACAAATTATTTAATAAAAAATGTTACATTTTAAACTTACAATTACTATTTGTGAGTATCATAGCCTCTTTATTAACCCAAAAAATATCCACCATACACTTAGTTATATCGTAAACGTTGACTTCCTCGTTGGTCTTGAGGTTGACGTATGCGACTGCTGACCAAAAGGTGTCGGGTTCGAATTCTGCATCGTGCCAAAAGTGTTGAGTTTTTCTGATTATAGAAATACTTAATAACCGCTCGTAGTTTGGAAGTTGGGGTCTGAACCCCCGTGCCTCGGAGATCACGTAAATTTGTTGGTCCTGCTCTTGATCTCTCCCCGGTCGAGTCGCTTAAGCGTCCCATAGGATTCTGAGAGATAGGGAACAGAGATTGCACCTATGTTTGCGCACACACTTATGCACTATAATATCTCCTGCGTAGTTGGATGGTCTCCGTTTAGTCTAGGAAAACATTATTATTATTATATCGTATAGAGATGGCTCCACAATGTAATTTGCAAACAAGGCGGTTAATACCTTCACCTAGCACATTTTTCAAAGCCACTAGTCCTTCTTTTGAATTATAGAGAAACATCATATTTTAACCTTCACAAGTTATTAACATAACTACTTTATCATAAATAATCCTCACAACCTTTTAGGTGCAATCATATACTAATTGTGACCATATATGAACCACGCTTCATATTATGATTATATAGTTATTCACATAACTATTCAAGATTAATTATGTGAATAACATTATTATCGTAATATCAAGAACATCTTCGAGGAAAATATTGTTTCATTATGAAAGTATGTTTGTACTTTAGTTTAACCTAAGTTTAGGTACCTATTACACGTAAAGTCAATAATAGGTACCTATTAAGTATGACATAAAAGGTAATGTACTTAGGACCTATCGTGAGCGCCTTAATTCCTGTAGTATGCATATATACTTATGTTCCTTGAATGAATTATTATATGTATATATTTGTGTTCCTTGCGATGACAAAATAGGAAACTGTCCCTTGTAATGCTTCTTTACGGCTTAATATTTTTCAGAGAAATGTATGTTTTAACTTAAAAATGTATTATTTTACTTGAACCTGTTCAAAGGTATAATACGTAAAACTCAATTATTTACAACTTTCTGGTTTTGTCAGGCATCCAATAAATTACCAGGTTCACTTAGCTTATCAAATGATCACCTGAGAACAGATACAATAAGCGTGAGTGTCAAGTTGTACTATATTTATGTTTTTTTAATCTTCTTTCAATATTTTTTTATAAGCTAACAATTGCTGATAATGAAAATTTTACGTAAAATTAGATTTTTCCAAAAAAATTTTTTTCTTTAATTCATTAGTAGAATTCTTTGCTTTTAGTGGCTGTACATGACTAAGTGCTTTTTATTTATTGATATATAGAGTATGTATTTGTGTTATGTATGTTTATGTATACATTTTATTATTTAACCGTGGGAGAGCTATGCTTCGGCATGAATGGGTCGGCTCGACCGGAGTGATACCATGGCCTCACAGAAAACCGGTGTGAAATAGCGTTTGCGCTGTGTTTCACCGAGTGAGTGAGGATACCGGAGGCCCATACCCCAACCCCTCTCCCCATCCCCTTTCCCATCCCCCAAGGGTCGGCAACGCACTTGTGGCGCCTTTGGTGTTCCGGGTGTCCATGGACGGCGGTAATCTCTTACCATCAGGTGATACGTGTGCTCGTTTGCCCACTATTCAATAAAAAAAAAAAAAAAAAAACACCATCATAGCTTTTAAACACCTACACTACTCTTTATTTCGTTCATTTCTTTCTCCAGTTAATATGCAAATCCAAAGGTTGCATGAAAGATTTTGATTTGGGAAATAAGGCCGCCCACTGTACCTACACATCTTCTAGAATTATAAGTTTAATAATTTGTAATTGGTTTACAATATTCTATTCTTTTTTATTCTATAGATGTAGACAAGACAGAGTGAGATAAAGAAAAGTCCTAAAAGTTTATAATTTATCTAGAGGTGGAGAGGTTGGTATATCTGTCGTACAGATCTTCCTCGTACAGATGCCAGTCTCTGGCACAGTTTCACAAATTAAAAATGTAACATCTAATTTAATAGTAATTATAAATATCTTGGGAGAGAGAAATAATAATAATAAGGATATAAAAGAGCACTACATTTGTGATTTTTGATTGAACACAGTACGAATTTTTTTATTGAATAGTGGGCAAACGAGCAGACGTACCGCCGCCCATGGACAACCGCAACACCAAAGGCGTCACAAGTGCGTTGCCGACCTTTGGGGGATGGGAAAGAGGATGGGGGGAGGGGTTGGGGTATGGGCCTCCGGTATCCTCACTCACTCGGTGAAACACAGCGCATACGCTATTTCACACCGGTTTTCTGTGAGGCCGTGGTATCACTCCGGTCGAGCCGACCCATTCATGCCGAATCATAGCTCTCCCACGGTTTAAACGAATCTGAAGTCTAGTTACGATTGTAGGTATATAACTTTCAGTAAATACAATTATGCATTTATATAAATAAATAAATAAATAATACTCCGGACATCTAACACACAACGCCATCTATTCCCAAGCTAAGCAGAGCTTGTGTTATGGGTACTAGACAACTGATATAAATACTTATATACTTTTTTTTTGTAAATACATACATATTATACATAGAAAAACACCCAAACTCCGAAACAAATATTTGCCGAGACCTCACGCTTAGTAGTTGCATACGCTACCACTACGCCACCGAGGCAGTAAATATTTAATATTATTACACATCGGTTCAATGTTTTAAGTACTCATTACAACTGGTGTAGTACCATTAGTGTAGGTTCAATGACCACATGAGATTTTATTTTTACATCAATCGCAAACATGTGCTTCTTCTATGTAGTTAATAGGCTTTATAGGGGTAAATAAGCAGACTGGTCACATGCTATTTGCTGTCACACAATGGTGACTAACATCATGGACGTGTGCTACTCAATCCTTAAAAATATCTGCCTTTGAAGAATTCACCTACACCTATGACAACACCGATACGACCTTTGAGGTTTGAAGGTCGTATCGGTCTAGCAGCAATACCAGTTACTAACAGGCAGGAATTACTTTCATAGAATAACACCAAGCTGATGTGACAATTCAAAGGAATTCTTGATAATTAAAAGAAATACAAACATTTATTCTGCTATTCACAGAACAAACAACACGTGATTATCAAGATGAGATCATAATATACCTAATAGGGTGAGCAACAAGCAATTAAAATACCCTGTACAAATCCAGTAAAGGCAATTAAGTATAGAGTCCATAAAAGAAAACAACTACAAACATTCGAGATAGTTATATCGTGATTGTTAATTGTATGTATAAACAAAGAAATAGTTAATTACAACAATTCTGTAGATTCAAGAATATTGTCACAACACCAAACATTATAGTGTATACTGTGTAAATATAAGCTACCAACCCCTATCCCTAAGATGTAAATAGATACCTGCGTTCACATCTCGCTCTAATTGTTTACAACCAGTGATGTGTTTAAATTCATCTGATATGCAAATATTCAATATCATGTCCCGACTTAAACAGACCCATCAATTTCCATTCAATAACGTACCAAGTACCAACTATTGAAGACAATCCTTTAATTGAATGTAAACTCGTAAAGGCGTAATGAACCGTACAATTTTTAATGAAAACTGAATTTTAGCATCAAAGCAACAAGATCAATTTTCGATCAGTAGACTACAGTTACGTCGTGTATTAATTGAGATGAAGGGGTCATAGCTGTCGAGGAAACGTCAGTCATTGACACTAAGACTTGTTTAATATTAAATGCAATACATTGAGAATAGTTAATTCTGAAAGTGCTTTTCACTGTTTGTTTAGAAGACTCAAGTTTGTAGTTTCGTCTAAGTGTACATCTATAAAACCCTTAAGATTTTCGAGAGATTTATAAGAACAATAGCTTACCTTCAATTTCATAATTTCGGTTCGTTGTTAGGACCTAAATATTAAGTTAAATTAATTAAATTACTGTTTTCGGATTTCTTATTTATCTTTAAATGTTTAAGACTAATCACTGAAGTTTTTATGTGTTCTTTGCATCCATTTCATCTCTGTTTGTAAAGTCCTCCGTGACGTAGGAATATTCATAGTGCAGAAGTTGTCTTTAAAAAAAGCACAACAACGAAATAAGTAATAATAAATATTTCGGACATTTTACACACAACGCCATCTAGTCCCAAGCTAAGTAAAGCTTGTCTTCTTTTTTTCTAAATACATACTTCCATATTATACATAGAAAACACCCAAACTCCGAAACAAATATTTGCAGATCATACAAACATTTAGTCCGACCCGGGAATCGAACCCGAGACCTCAAGAACAGCAGTCGCATACGCTACCACTGCGCCACAGAGGCAGTCAAATAAAACACACAATACATGACAGAAAAAGATAAATTCACGAGTTTGATTATCGACTTCTTTTTATGAGTTTACTACCATAGTCAGTATTATCTGCATAAAAATAAAAACTTGATTTACTTTAAGAGATTAAACAACATACCTATCATTATTGTGGATATGATGATAAGTGAAATAAAAAAGAATATATTGCAACAACAAAAAATCACTTTGCTAATGAAATAACGTAGAGAAAACTAAACACGATTAAACTATTGCTATATGAATTATTTTGCTCTGCAAGTTCTTTTCTGTTATTTATTTATTAACCACAGACAAAAAATAAAACCAAAAATCATTTTAGATGCATTGAGGCCAATAAAATGTATTCACTTATGAGTTGATATCAAACTGAAATTCTTTCTTTAAATATGGAAATCGTCTGCTATTGCAGTGTTATTTATTGCAATTTTTTGAATACTTCTTAATCTTTTTAAAGCACATCGTACTAATATTTATTGCTTTCAAAATAAACTCATACTGCATTGAGAAAATTCTTGCTATCTTTAAACTTAGTGCGATATTGAATGACTGATTATTTTCATATTTTCTTCACTTACTTACTACTTTAAACTAAGAAACACAAAATGTTACGCCTTAAATATCCGACCTTTTCCTAATTCTTCATTGAACTTACTTTGTATTTCTACATATAACAATATGTAAAAATGTGCCTGAAGTTTTTGGGGGTGGACTAAGAAAGTAATCGGAGAGCATATGTCTTCTTTCATAATGTATCTTTGTTCTTTCACACATGTACGTAAGTCCGCCAGGTAAGTCTTTGTACCTGAGATACTACTTGATTGTATAGTTTATGAGAGGTTCAGTAACAGATTTGATTATTTGTCATCTAAGTAGGAATAAAAGAACGTCTTATACTATCCGTTCCATGTATTGCTTCATAGTTATGCTCTACCTGATTTGCATGTAAGCAAGTCACTATTTTTACACATAGACACACATTTGATGCCAAGTTGCCTACAACCAAATTTACTTCCCTTTAATCATGAAGTTTGTTAGCATGTTAAATATACTGCGACTTAATATTGTGGAATTCTGTTTTTCTAAAATCTTCGTCCTTTTAGGTTAAGGCCTTCAGTACCCCTTTACCTTCAGAAGGTATATAAATTATTAATTTAATCACAATCACAAATAACTAACAGATATCAAAGACGTCCATTATTTCAATCTTAATTATTACTGAAAACAATACAACTGTTTACAAATTTATATAGCTTCTCGAAAATCCACACGCAAACGATTGTCCGCATCTGTCCCGGGGTAGATTACTTTTGAAGTTGATGAGTCCTGAGACCCGATTGAGAGGTCACGTTCAAGGGAGCACTGTGACTTGGGGCCCTTGTGTAAGACGACCTGAAGAGGGTAACCGACAGCGGGTCAATAAGGAAGGCCTTAGAGACAGCTAAACAACGATTGAGTGCCGATCAAATAACAGTTTCATTACTGTTCTGGAAACGCAATAGCATGTTACTGTAGTCACCAGATGGAGTGGTGAGGTAGACAGACAGATACATGTGGTGTAAACATACATTTGGTTTCTGGCTGGGGATAATAAAACTATTGAATTTGTCATGGATACGGTAGTCGTGTGCTGTACTTTGTGTTTGTGGGCGTATTAATAACCGTCTTCAAGAAAGGAGGAGGTTATCAATTCGACTCGACAATCCCAATTGAGTTTACATGACACACTATAGCTGATTTTAAACAACAGTTTAAATTCAGTTTCTGTGTAGCTCGTAACAAACTTAATAGCCATTTAGTTCCAAAACAAACAAGTTTTGCATATCGCATATCGACGGATAGTTTAGTTGATGCCAAAGTGCTACTTATATGCATATCATCGTGTAGGTATATTGGTAGTAATACTCATTATTATGAGGATATCCGAAATATTACTCTCGTTATTTACGATTATTGAGTACCGTAAATGGCCTATTTTACGACATGCCGACGATGTCTTGAACGTTTATTGATTCCAAGATCCATCGGACATATGTTAAAGCGTTGAAATTGTCTAACTACCGAGATGCATAACCGAATATTCATGATTCCAGAAACTTTGCCAATATAACAAAAGCATTGTCAACAAAATAATGCTCAGCTTGTATGATGTGCAACACGTGAATCAGAGACCACCTTGGCGAGTACGTGGTGAGAGCAACAAGTATCCCTCTATTCAAAAATAAAGACGCTGCGCTCTGGAATCTCTCAATGGTGTACAATTAAGATTCTCCACGACTGCTGAGTGCTTCCATGCATACGGAGTACAAACTCGCCTGCAAGCGCAACTGTTTCACAACACTCATAAATCTCAGTTGGCATTAAGGGGCTGCGGTCGCCATATTTTAAATAAAAATAAATTGACTCAACATCATAAGCGATTTTAAACCGAATCCTGACAGTAGTACGACCCAATTCACAACAAATAATTTGTACTTTAGATCGTTACCCGCTTCTGACGTTGGATTTTACGATTGAAGAATGTCGTATCGACTTTTGGTTATTTTTAAGGTTCTGTAGGCTCTTCTGATTTCGTCATTCCTTGCGCCAGACTATCTTGCTTTGCGTCGGTTTCTGTATTAACACACTTGAACAAAAAAAAAATACAAGAAGCTATGACCCGATTAAGTAAATGCTTTCGGTAAAATGTATATAGCTTATCACCCTGGTCATTATGACGAATCCATTGATATCTCATTCACTAAAATTAAGTAGTTTTTTTTTTTTTTTTAAGTAGATATTTTGTTATTTTCTAGTCTATTTAGATTAGATCCACAGATTTCCATACAAGCTTCCAAAATATCAAGCAATAATTAAAAAGGATAAATCTTATAGCTAAGTTATCTCTGTTAATCCTAGATTCCCCGACCTCGAAAATTTCGTGCTAATCCTGAGAAAACATTACAAAGGTTCTCATACCTAACTGAACAACTTAATGTTATAGCAAGATTGTATAGGAGCAGGAAGTAATAAGTAACAATTCAGTAAAATACCAATTTAATTATTCACATGTTCTTTTGATGACAGAAATGTAATTATAATTGTTTTTAGTCTAGACTAAACATAGTTGTTTCTTGCTTACATTTTATTATGGAAATCACAAACTTAAATAAACTTGCAGGTTTAACTACTCGTTTAATCTATGTAGTTTTTATGACTCTTGAAAAGGTTGAAGTAATTTTACGTGTTTTGTGTTTTTTTTTGTGAGAAAAAACAGATTGAATATGGAACTCGGATGAAAAAAAGAGGTTTAGAAACATACAAGCTCAAAAGGTTAAAAGGTTTATAACCCGAAAAGAGCCACGCAAAAAATGCGATTAATCACCTTTTCACGGAATTGTGAGAAATATGAGTTGAATAATAATGAACATACAAGTATTTTATTTGTTACGAATAGAAAGATTTACTTTTTAATATAAGTCAAGAAACTCCACGACAATAACCGAGCCAGTCTTCAGTAGCATTCAAAGTTTCAAACAGAGTCGTACCACGAACCGTCGTCGTTGCATCTGACACCAAACTATTCTTGCCATGTTTTTTTCTTTTCACTTAAGTATTCTGTGAAGTTTCATTCCGCGCTGAGATCCACTTCTGCAGTACGATTGTGTGCGAACGTTTCTCTGCTGACATTGATACATTCCTTGCTAGTTTCCAGGATGAGGTTTTCAATTTGTGAACAATGCGCACGGTGTATTGGTGGCAGTTGTAAATAAAAGTTTCTTGATCTGCAGCTTGAACAATAGGTTGATGCAAGTGGTAACCAAGAGGCGGAACAATCGGCGATTAAAATTGTTTATAAACGCAGTTCGATATGCTTGCGGTTATCGCGCCTGCAAAATGTGTACGAAGTACTTTCGATTGTTTTCGGTTGCGTTGAGATGCTTGTTTCTTTATCGCTTGTTTGATAAACTCATGTTTCGAGAGAGTTTTGACAACATTTATAATGAATTTTACTTCCGGGAACAAAGTGTTTGGCAATTTTTCGATATCTGCAGAAACTTCTTAACGAAAATTTAAAGCAAGGATTGAAACAAACTTTACTATTTAAAGGGTGTATTTAGATTAACATCAGTATGCGCTATTAATTCTTCTCAAATATATGCGAAGGACAAAAAGGAAAGATTCTCTAATAGCAATAGCGGCATGTCTGTGACTCGATCAGATTGTTGCGAAGAAACCCGATCCCTCTAAAGAATCATATAGTTCACTACCAGGTACTACTAACTAGTTCACTACTAACATGAATAGAAGTAATTTTAAAATTTCACCTTTAAAACTAAAAATAGTGGCGATTAGCATTGTGTATGCATGAGTTTAATAATGTGTACTGCCTGCGCAAGCGTTACACACTTATTAGCATAATAGCTCGGTGGGCAAACCCGCACCTGTTTAGTCCGCACTAATTCGGTTGTAAAGTGGCCACTACCCATGAAATATATTTTTTTTCATTACCTAACAACATTAAAATTATACAAATTGTATTGCTTCCAGCGGTATAATAATCTCCAATCAAATTTGGATCATAACTGAAGTTTAAAGCAATTAATAAACAGATTTTATGTGGTATTCAGTTAAAGAATAGAAAATATTTTGCTTTAATATGCGCTTGTGGCGACCTCCACATACAGCGCCATCTACCGAAGATACACTAAACTGTGAAGTTACGCCCTGTACCTACAAACTACACTACACGGAGTAACTACCAATTCTGAATCGCGCAAATAAAGTTCTCGCGCCGATTATCATATATACAACATCCCAACAGCAACTGTTGGGCAGTAGCCCGCCAGGCATGATCACCTCGCCTGGTCGGAGGATCCTCCCTTTGTGTTGGGTGGAACATGATATCCGTTCCCCCACACGCTCAAGTCAAAACCTCCTTTCGCAGGAGAGTCTTATGTCCAGCAGTGGACTACTACGACTGTAATGCATCATCATCAACAGTTTTTATAAAAAAAAGACGTCTTTATCTCGTATGCCTTTTACCTATGAATTTGTTCCATAAACCTTGATAGAGTTTAAATAATCAACTAAAAAGTAAGGCGCGCTACGTAAAATGTATAACTGCCGTCCTTTTCATTCGATTATCTTAAAAGGTTAAAACCCAATTGTTAGGGGTACGACTAACCGTATGCAAGGGTGATACCGATATTCCACATAAAAAAAAATACTTGAGCAAAATCACAAACAAAAACTATTTAGTATCAAATACTTTATTGAACATTATACATGGCATGGGCAAGAAAAAATAATGATGCATTCAACGCAATGATGGATGGCACGAAAAATCTGTTAATTATAATAAATCAAACGTAAACACATGGGAACTAAGGTTTAATATTGTTCTGTAACAGCAGGGAAGTACAACAAAAGCATGAGGATGCTTGCCTTTGTAAACAAAAGCTTAGAAACAATGCAAGACAATGGATAAAGTCGCGATACAGGACAGGGAACGTTTACCTACGTTAACTACTAATTAGACAGGGTTTTTAAGTGAAGAGAGATTGTGAAACGACCTAAAATGTAATAATTATAATTAATTATTTATGAGTTGAGGACATAAATGAAGTGAATGAAATCGACGGGCCTGTTGACCTAGTCTAGTCGCACTCGGATTATTTAAAATAGTTGCACTGAATTAGCCACATATTTAATAGTGTATTTTAGTGTTATTTTTGGTCTATTATACCTAATTTTTTTTAATTCTCTCCATACAAGAAAAAATAATTCAGGCCTGAAAAGGTTAAAATGTTTCAAATTATTGTTGACAAAGTGTCAAAAGGTGGCGGTTCCCGATTCGGTCCAATTTTTTTAACCGAGTTCAAGAAGGAGCAGGTTTAATGTTCCACTGTATATTTTTTAGGGTTCCGTACTCAAAGGGTAAAACGGGACCCTATTACTAAGACTCTATGTCCGTCCGACTGACACAAGGCTGTATCTCATCGTGATAGTTAGACAGTTGAATTTTTATTACTTTTTGCCGTTTTTATAGATAATGATTATTAAACCTTTCGTGCGCGAATCCGACTCGCACTTGACCGGTTTTTTCTGTAATGTAAAGTAGAGAGGGTTTTATAAGTTTAAAGTAAGCATATATCGCGGTTTAGCAAACTAAGTTTATTTTAGATGTATGATGTATTGAATTTGTCATTCACGCCTAAGTGTTTTCTCTTAGATAAATAATGGCCGTGTCTTTTATGCAAACATGTGCGCGGATCCTGTTTACGTGTGATGATCATTTGGCATACTTAATTCATTTTCGCAGAATTTTGTTACCCCAAGCTTATGATAAACTAAACAAGGAAGTTATTTTTAATCCAAAGTTGATTTGATTTTTAAATTGTCCTTTATTTTCTCTTAATTGTTATCATTATACTTTATATAATTTTTTGTCATCTACGAAAAATATTAGATTGAGCTAATACAAAAAGATTTCAATTTCGCCATCATTGTATTAATGACTAAAGACCTAATTAATGTTTCTTCCATTCAAATCAACCTTTCACCGTTCACTAGGACTCACCAAGGAGCGCTAACTATCCCAAAGAATTCTTAGAAAACGAATACAAAAACAAATAATTATACTTTAATTAACAAAAATCATTTAATATATATTAATACAAAGGACAGTACAAACATTTATAGGTCATTTAACCCATCCCTGATCGCCTCCGGTGGAAAGGTGCCCATTAAACTAGCAGCATTGCCGCGTTGAATGGCAATGGCCAATCTTTGCACCAGGAACGAGCCGGAACGGGAATCACCCTTAAGCAACGCAAGCTTACGGATGGGTGAACTGACCCACAAATCTCAGAGTGTTGACGGCCCAGCTGCCCATGGTCGCCACCGCTACTGGCACAAAATAATATTGCTGCTCTAAAGCCGCATATACTAAATATACTTAAATTAATTTGTTTTTTCTTAGTTCATTTAATTGTGTTTTCCATAACATTATCAATTTTTTTCCAAACTACTTTGAAGATTAAATCTCTCGTTAATGCGAGAAAATAATATCACTAGCTATTATGACAATTTCTTCCTATATTTTAATGACTACCTACACACATGATAGCACAAATGTACAGTTGCGAAGTCTCTAACGAACCAGTTAGACCCATCAGAGATATCCGATACTGTTCGAAGTGAATACTTTGTCACAGTAAAGAAGCATTGCAGCATGAAGCATTTTATTATCACTTCATCCATTTCTCATAATATCAATTTAATATTGACAGTAGGTAAACAGTATCATGTGTTTTAAGATTAAGTTTAATCTTACTAATATTATAAACGCGAAAGTTTGTGTGTATCTAAGTGAGTATGTTGGTTGCTCTTTCGTGCAAAAACTATTGAATGGATTTTGATGAAACTTTACAATGATATAGTTTAAACATCAGAATAACACATAGACTACAATTTATAAAGATACTAGCTTCGCCTCGCAGCGTTGCCTGCGGGTATTGTTGTACCGCGGGTAGGACCGCGGGGTTCAGCTAGTTAATGATAATATGCACAAATCAAATTCTTATTACTAAAATTTAACAGGTATGTTAACTACAGATTGTTCGAAAAGCTTTAAGTGTTTGTTTGTATTGTGAGTATCAGAAAAGACACAAAAAAGTACTTTGATCTGTTGTTTGCGATTTCCAGTCAAATAATCATTTTTATACTCTAAAATTAATTAAACAATCAACCTTTACGTATAAATCATTCACAATTGACTATCTTTTGAAAACGGTTCAACTTAAATTGGATCAATAAAATAGAGATAACATTGATCACAATTTACTATCCCTCATAAAAAGTGGATGTTTTTTGCCCCAATATTTCTTTTTCCCTCTCATACAGGAATGGAATTGAATCTGAAAGTAAGAAAATATGACAAAAAGTTAAGTACTTAAAAACTGAATACTAAGGAAAATGCAAATTCTCATAAGCGGTTACTCTATTAGGCTAAACCTTCTTTCAATATAATATATTATGATGATAGGGATAGGATAGGCCTCAGGTCTCCTCTCAGGAGAGGATCAAGGCTATACGTCCCCACGCTAGGCAAGTGCGGGTTGGGGACTGACAACACAACGTTGTGGCTACGTATTCATTGCCGTTAGATATTTTTAAGCCGCCCAAAGGCTTCCAACTAAGCTTCCCGACTGTTATCCTATTATAACAACCGGGACCGACTGCTTAACGTTACCTCCGAATCACGTAGACGTTTATGGTAACATGCCATCAACGGTCACCCATCCAGGTACAGACCGCGCCGTCGTTGCTTACCCTCGGTATTTTTTTCTAATCACCAACTGCAACTGGGCTATGATGTTAACAACAAAAGTCGTAGTATTTGCAGCTTAAGTTTAATACAAGTTCAGTATCGTCTTTTGATTTACTCGATAGTGTCGATATTGCGACTGTAATTGCACATTCAAATGCTTTATTTACGACTTTGGGTAACTAAAGTAATACTTTCTTATCGTCTCGGAACGGTATTGAACTGGAATGAGCTGATGCCAATACTTATTTCACTTTATCGAGTGCACCTTTAACTCCTGCAGTCAAAGTAGGTCAACATAATATACTAGAGCTATAACAAACTGAATGCAGTATATATCTCTGTAATAAAAGTTGAATGTATTTTATTAGTGTGCGCATATGGTAGCCAGATAAGTGCAGGTGCAAGATTACTATTGTTTTCAGACTTATGCTTAACAAGTTTAATTAATTTTAGTATTTTCAGCATCTGAGTGTGGTAATAAAAAGAAAGTTCGAGTGTAAAGCTTATAGAATGCAGACTCTTTGAAATTGGGATGCCCAATTCGACTGGCATAATAAAATCCCAAAGTTTGATAGAAGTCGGAAGAAAAGTTATTCGGTTTTGCCTGGTAAAATCAAATGAAAAATAAACCTATACAACTAATGTGTTCAGTCTCCCATGAGTATTTTAGGCATCCCTTGTGAAAATATTAAGCTTCTATGTTTTAAAATCTGAAGGATTGGACACAGTGCTAATTATAATTTTTTTCTTTTTTTTTAAAAGACAACTCCCTCATTAAGATTATACATCCTGTGTCGCGGGGGATAACTGATATTCTTTTCATCCATGAAGTGATAGGAAAACTTCAGCCGACCGTGGAATATAAATTGTTGTCAAAAACAGTAAATCTTTCAGCGAGACTTGCTTGTAACAAGTTTATAATCGTTTTCCTTAATGTACACTTTCCGTTTCATATCGGATTGAAGTCTGATTATATCTGGCGTTGCGTGAAAATTCTATTAGATTTGGTTTCGTTAATGGCTTTTTTTAATTGAATAATAAACGAGTTACAACGTGTACCTTTGTGATTTGTTTCGTTGATAAGTGTACACCGCTCTATTATTACCTTTTAAAAAATTAATACATCACCTAATGTTTACTGATTTAATTATTTCCTGGGTTATATTTAGTTAACTGTTACATATTTTGTGCGTGTGGAAACCTTCCTGGGTTTACGATGGGGTGATGTTTCGAAATCCACCCGACAAAAATCATACGTAGGTAGCCTAAAATAGTATAGGGAAAAGTGTTTCATTAAGAGCGGTATTTATTTAAAGTTCTCGCGCTCATATATACAACATCCCAACATCAACTGTTTTGTGTTGTATGTGGAAGTCGCCACACCAAGTACTACTAATATACATATATATGTATATGTACACTAGGCTGTTGATGATGATTATATTTACTTATGTAAGCAAACAAGTTTAAGCATCTTTATCATACTTTAAATGAGCCCATTTGTCTTACATTTATTTTTTATTAGAATATATATAAATTATGTCAACAAGTGCATATGACATGTTTTACATCATGTTAGGGAGAGTCCATTATCTACGCGAATCGTAAAAGAGGGGTGAAGGGGTAGAGCCAAATCTCACGACAACTCCCTAGAAGAGAATAGGGAATCGCAAAATGGCTAAAAACAACTATCACAATATATCAATATGCCTGGATAAGTCGCAAGCACCTTTCAATATATTCCTTCAACAATGGTCAATTCTTTTTATGCGTAACATGAAACAAACATAAGATGAGTTGACCATTCAACTCATCTTATGCTGGTTTCTATTTAGTCTAATAGTCCATGTATGTTATCTATAGCAATGGTGTTATAGATAACAAATATGGACTAGTTAGCATAGCAGAATATCTAATAGTATTATGAAAACTTTAAATGAAAAGCAACTGTCTTAAAAAAAAAACTCTTCTCTTCGAACTTGTAACTTAAGACAGTCTTGAAATTACTTTTTAATACAATTATACAAACTGCTTATAACTTTTATAAAACCTTGTGTAAACACTTAAAAAATCTATTTTCAACGACAGTTAGATGTTTGCGTGAGCAATTTTACATGTACACATATTTAGTAATGAATTTATTTTTACATCGTCTTAAATGTTGTCGATAAGACCTAAATTTTAGTTCAGTTAGATACACATTCACAATGATTACACTTGACCACAGCGACATTGCTTTATGTCGCTATAAATGAATTAGTGCGTCCCTCATTCCCTCCATAATCGAGGATCAATTATCAAAGCATTATGAGCATTATTATTACTTCATCAAAACCAATGAAGCTAAGAAATATGAAACCTCGAGTTCATTATATTCACCTGTATAGTGAGTAAATGCCCATAAAACTGAATTCAGAGGTAAACGTTAAGGTAGGGTGGCGGAATTTTATCACCGCGTTTATGAGTCTACTGGGACGCCGAACAGTATAAGATTTCGTTTCTCGAACTACCGGGTAGTGACGTGTATGTATCGATAAATTACACTACGTTTTTCATATTTGTCTGACAGCTCTTAACTGAAAACTTTAACTAGTCTTTAAAAAGAAGCTATGTATCTGTGTATATTTATTTATTTATTATAGTTGTCACTAGTGTCATTTTAGAACTTACGAGGTTACATTTTACATGTGATTTTTATAATCTGTATTCTACTTCATTTGTGATAGGCACGTGAGGAATGAAAATATAAGTGATACAAAATAAAATAGCTTGTTCATAGTTACTTCAAAGGTTTCGTATCCATCTGACACAGAAGTCAAGATATATTTTAAGGAATGTAATATTCTGTTTATTATTATTAACTTTTACTGGAAAAATACTGAAACTTCGAAAACGCAGCGGAGGAACAGCACAATACACTGCGTCGCCTATCACTGATCTACATTTTATATTCTTTTGAAGATGAATTGAATTGTGTGCTCTGTTATACAACTGTAGAAAACTAAAGATGCAGTATCTGTATAGTACATACATTATAAAGCGAAATAGTCTTATGGCTATGACAATGGGATGATGTTGCGTTCGACATGTGATTGACACTGGATTGGGCAAACTTTTGGTTAGCACCCGCATTGCGATATGTAATCAGCATTATCCCGTATTAAGCGTTTCCGCAGTCGAGTTAATGCAGTAATTACTGCGACGGTATGTGTAGGTGATTCCCGCGCAAACTGTAATTAGTCTGCTATTAAACCGCATAGTCGTGATTTGATTAATGGCATTGGGGACGACCATGCGTCAGAATCGGTATACAAAGTAACGACGATACCTTATTTTACGGTAATCGATATTTGTTCAGCACAGCACTATCTCATTGGCTGCGCAATAAAATAAGGAATATACGTCATATAAATTAAGATGTAGAACATTACACCTATAGTTTTCGAGTTCATGTAATATTTTTAGGTGGAACATATTTTTGTTTCAAATAATCATAAAGTTTATACCTAATTGGTATCGTAATGTATTGTGTTTATTTTAAATTGTACACGCAATCCTGAATAAGTAATTCGATACATTTTCCGTTCTTAAAACTTTCTTTGTAGGTACTAAACTGCCTTCGCCCTACGCTTCATTAAAAAGTTTTAATGAATTCGATGACAGGAGTAAATAAACTCATACGACATTATATAACACGTGTTTACATACATTGCCTGATGTTTGAAGGTCGTTGGTTGTACGACGATGGTCATTATGGAAATAAGGATCTTCGTCTCTCACTAATAACCTGAACCCTGAAAAGTTATTGTGAATGTAAATGTTCAGGAGGTACGTAATAAAAATATTAAAAATTGACTTTGGTTTATTTTTACACAAAAAAAATGAATCCGCCTAACAGTTTTCATAGTGAAACTCTAATAATGGATAAATGAAATCTCTATTTCATGGAACTTTTTGGTATATCAGAAAAGTTTTATATTACTGTTCTCTTGAATTTGCGTAGAAGCCCTCGTACATTCATAACCTGTTTGCTTAATCTAGTTATCTGTCTAAAAACTTGACTTAAGTTTAATTAATTTAAATCTCATATAACTTCTCAACAATATGTGTTTGAATAATTCCTAGTAGTAACCGATTTGTTATTCCGTGATTTAATATTGAATTAGTTTTCTAAGTACTAAAATATATATATATTGATATGACTAGATTTTAGTTTAGTCAATACTGCCTTGGTGGGGAAGTAATAGCATATGCGACTGCTGTGTTTCGATTTCGACAACGACGATTTCGGGTTCGATTCCCGGGTCGGACCAAATGTTTGTATGATTTGCAAATATTTGTTTCCGAAATTGCGGTGTTTTCTACATATCATATGTATGTATTTAAGATAAAAATTTATATGTATTTATATCACTTCTGTCTGCCGTCTGGTACTCATAATATAACCTCTGCTTTGTTTGGGACTAAATGGTGTTGTGAGTCAGATGTCCGAAATACTACTGTAATCTATGTTGAGTAGGAAGCATGAGTAGGAATATGGACAATTTCTTCTGTTAAATATTTTTTTTTTTTTTTTTTATAAGACGACTCCCACATTAGGAATAAACATCCTTTGTCGTGGGGGACTTTACAAACATACATGAAACGGACACAAAGAACATCCAGACTCGGGACAACAATTCGTGGATCACACAAAGTGTTGTACCGCGTGGGATTTGAACCCAAGACACTTGGCGCAGTAGCAAGCGGCATGGCGACCGCTGAAACCACTCGGCCAATCGTGCAGTCAAATATATAAGATGTATACAAATACAAGATAAATATTCTGATTGAAATTTGTAACTACTACATGGTATCTTTTCTAAAGAGAGGCATTTGTCCAGCAGTGGACTATTAAAAGATGTTGATGTGATGTGACATGCTAAACTGAATTCTAAAACAAGCTACAATAAATTAGAAATTTAAAAAACCTTTAGGGATTTTCTAAATTTTTCATCATTTTGGAAAAGAACTGATACTCTTACACTGCTGGACTGATACTAACCAAACATAGCTTTGAACCATCGTAAAAGAACTGGCTTTCAACTGAAAACACGCATCGAAATCGGTCCATCCGTTTGAGAGCTACGATGCCACATACAGACAGACAGCCATCGACGTCAAACTTATAACACCCCTCTTTTTACGTCGGGGGTTAATGAGTGATTTAAATATTGTTTTAATTCCAGGTACGTTCAAACAAGAGTGCTACCGCTATTCGTCCTTCAGACAAGTTCGTCGACAGACACTGGTTGCTTTGTGTAAGTACGCACTTCAAGATTCATTTGAATATTAAAATAAACCTTTGTAATATTTATAGTCTAGCCGTCTCTACTGTTTTACTACAGAACTTTGTGATTTAGTTGTAATGAGAAAAAACTAGAGTTACGGAGAGATTAGTGAGATAAGTATATCTATACTAATATTATAAACCTGAAGAGTTTGTTTGTTTGTTTGAACGCGCTAAGGAACTCGGGAGCTCAGGAACCGCTGGTCCGATTTGAAAAATTATTTCAGTGTTGGATAGTCCATTTATCGAGGAAGGCCTCGTTGGCGCAGTGGTAGCGTATGTGACTCCTGGTCTTGAGGTCTCGGGTTCGATTCCCGGGTCGGACCAAATGTTTGTATGATCTGCAAATATTTGTTTTGGAGTTTGGGTGTTTTCTATGTATAATATGTACCTATGTATTTAAAAAAAGTATATATGTATTAATATCAGTTGTCTAGTACCCATAGTACAAGCTATGCTTAGTTTGCGACTAGATGGCGTTGTGTGTTAAATGTCCGAAAATATTTATTTATTATTTATTTTATTATTATAATTACTACTAATACGATAACGAAGGTATCCCCCAAGCCTTTACTGGTTTTAAGTTACATGAAAAAACTTAAAAATGTACAAATTTTATTTGCTTTTAACAGTTGAAACATAAGTCGTAAATATATAGGAGTGAGTGCTGACTGTACACCATGTAAATGTTTTTGGAACAAAGATCATTACGTTTGGCCGTTCAAGGTGCAGTCATGCAAAAGGGATAACAATTATGCGAACATGAGAATCAATCTATACTTTACACATTTACAGCTTCATGCTGATGCCGAATACTTACAATGCCTCAGGCCACGTAGACTTGCAAAGCCTCATTTTTTTCGGTTGCGTAAATAACACTCAAAAAACTCAAAACTCAAATCATTTATTTCGATAGGCCCCAAAAGGCACTTAAACACGTCAAAAATACAAACATCAAAATATAAAACAAAACTCAAGTAATCAATTCAGTGATAAAAGGTACTAATACTAAATGCACTGAAATGATTTGAATTACCGGAGCTTAGATTGATTTCGATTCAACTCAAAGGTTTAAATTGAAATCAATCCGAGTACCAGCTCCGATGGGTATTGCATTCATGAGAAGAGCTGGTGAGAAACTCATGTGCACCATCTTTTCAAATAATTGATACAAAGTTTGTTTGTTTTTGACAACAGTACATCTATGTGCAAGTTAAGGCAAACAAAACACAATGTCTAGAAAGCGGTCTAAAGATATTAAAGCTAGGAAAATCAATTTTTTGTCTAATAAAATAATAAAAATTAGTCCATAGCATATAAGGTTGCAATCACTTACACATCAAGGAGTAAAAGCAATGTGTGCATACATACTGGTCCCAGAAAAAAAAGTTCAAAATGGAATAAAATAATAAATACTAATTATTTACGCTCCAACAATGTAAACACAGATCGCCTTAACTTAACAAAATTCAAATGTCAGGTAATAAATGCAGAATAAGATGTCAATAATTAATTACAATCAAATAAATAAATTTATAAATTTTAAAAACACGTTATGTTCCATACATATAATATGTATTATAATCTACTATTTCCATAATTTTACACATTTTTGTGTCAGATATTTGAAATTCATATAAAAATATATAGTAATATGAACATTACTGAATATTAACGTTTAATATAAAACATAAATTCGGGTATTCATTTTTATTGCAGCACTAGTTCAAAGTGAACTTTTATAATTGGTGTAATAAATTTTTTATTACTTGCTGCCAGTAAATTTTTAAAACTTCTATTAATAAACTAGGATTTTATTCAGATCGTAACACATGAGAAATATTATTAAAGGCTCGGCCTCGCATGTTTTTTGAAACTCAGACGTACAATTTGATTACAGTATCCAACTATATATTTTTACTTATGTTACTATCATTTTATATGAAATCTATACTAATAATAAAGCTGAAGAGTTTGTTTGTTTGTTTGTTTGAACGCGCTAATATCAGGAAATGCTGGTCCGATTTAAAAAATTCTTTCAGTGTTAGATAGTCCATTTATCGAGGAAGGCTATAGGCTATATATCGTCACGCTAATACTAATAGAAGCGGAGCACCAACGAAGAATGTTTCAAAAACCGGGGAAAATTTTCAAGCTACGGGCAATTGAAGACGCAAGCGAGGTTGCGTGGGTCAGCTAGTGTCTAATAAAACTAAGCAGTACATTTTTTTTTTAATGTTTTCTGACAATAGGAATGTATTTGTGATCTCTCCCTGATCGTATCTGTTAATAGTCTCATTTGATTATGTGAGAGAGGGAACAGAGAGTGCACCTGTGTTTGTGCACACACTTGTGCACTATAATATCTCCTGCGTAGTTTGGCTGGTCTCCGTTGAGACTGGCTGCCGATGTTGTAATCGACTAAGGGAACATCTGATCTAGAAAACTTTCATTTGTTTTGTCATTTGTTATAGATGAATAATTGGCTGATATCCGAAATAAATTATCCATTATTCTCATTTGTTTTTGACTAAATTAACAAAATAAAGGATGCTTTACAATTTATATTATGGTGATAAGAAATAAAGGAACACATTTACAAGAAGGTATAATCCGAATGCACACCATAAAATTTGATACGTAGGTTTTGACTGCCTCGGTGGCGTAGTGGTAGCGTGTGCGACTGCTAAGCTCGAGGTCTCGAGTTCGATTCCCAGGTCGGACCAAATGTTTGTATGATCTGCAAATATTGTTTTGAAGTTTGGGTGTTTTCTATGTATAATATGTATGTGTTTACAAAAAAAAAAGAATATAAGCATTTATATCAGTGGTCTAGTACCCATAACACAAGCTGTGCTTAGCTTGTGACTAGATGGCGTTGTGTGTTAGATGTCTGGAATATTTATTATTTGTTATTGAAGTGAAAACTTCTTTAGCGGCGCTGTGTACTTTTTTAGAATGGGTAAAAATGTATAAACTCGCGTCAGGTCACGTGACCATAAACTCGCGTCGGGTCACGTGACCATAAACAAGCGTCAGATCACGTGTCCTGATCGAAAAAAATCGTAAGACGGATGTTTATTGTTAACAGCGCCATCTACCGATATACTTTGGTAGCATTCGTTTTTCTAGATAGTGGTCCTTTCTCAATATGATTTTATATACTTAAAGTTAATATTTCAGTATCTTAAATTGATTTACAATAAATTAAAATAACGATTTTCTACTTACACAAAACCTTTTGTAAATCAAAAAGATTGTTTACAATTTTTTTGAAAACAGCGACATCTATTGGAGTATCAAAGCTTTACTTCCCTTTACTACTTACAATCATAATAATTGGTACTTTATTGAAGTGAAAACTTCTTTAGCGGCGCTGTGTACTTTTGAAATGAAAGCAATTCGTACAAAATTATTCTCTAACCATTCCAAAATATAAAAAATGCACAACGTTAATATTCAAGTTTTTTTAGTTCTTTTTATTGCACACTATTAAAAAAAGCATAGGTGTTCATTTCAGGTAAGTTAAAACAACCGTTTGTTTATAGTTATGAGTTTTCACTTCTATCGGCAGTGCTTATGACTGCTTTGTGTTTTTTATTTAATATAATCAGCAAAATAATTGACAATATGCGTTCATAAAGGATTATACATTTCTACTCCACTACTAGAAAAGTAAGTACGTACTATCTTTCTTTAGTAATATATTACAGGAAAGTTTTCTTGTTAGTATATACATTTTTAAAAACAACGTTTGATGATGAAACTATGTAGATTATGTATAATGAGCACCAATCTTGGAGATGCCACTTCCTTATTTCTGTTAAGTATACCAGTAATCAGGACCAAAGGACTTTTATGAAAAGGAGTCTTGTTTGCGAAAAAAATTTAAAAATATTTTTTGTGATGGTAATGAATCTCAATACTTTTAACAGGACATCATCAGACAAAGTTAACAAACAAACTCGATTCTTCCAGTGAAGCCTTGAGGGTTCGCGCGTTATTTTTATTTTACCGGCGACACAAATTGAGATTCTTTTTTTTTCATAAAAATATTCCCGCTACTTCCTTTAACAAACTTTCCAAGTGCCCTTATTGAATTTTCTCAAGTTTTGATAGGTTTTTCCGTCGATTTCTTCTCTGTTGCTGGAAGTTGAGATGGTCGAATAATTTACGTAGCAAACATCGAGTCTGCTTTTATTTGCTATCATTAAGTGTCCCTTGATACTTCGGTTGGAGCTGGAAATGAAAATCGATTGCTTCCCCTTCCTATTTATCTCGCATTACAAACAAAAACTTTGACGAATGTTGTTAAAAAACCAACTGGGAATTTGCAGGCAGACGCTTCATTGACTGAGCCGTATCTCGTGTCAATGGTGTTCTTGTGTTACGATTTGAGCGTTATATCAAGCGTCATTAACAGAAACTTCGACCATCCAGAAATCTACACTAATATTATAAAGCTGAAGAGTTCGTTTCTTTATTCGAACGCTAATCTCAGGAACTACTGGTCCAATTTAAAAAATCTCAGTGTTAGATAGCTCATATATCGAGGAAGGCTATAAGTTATATATCATCACGCTTAGACAAATAGGAGCGAAGCCCCAATGAAGAATCTTTAAAAAACGGGGGAAAATTATTACGCTACCGGCAATAAGAGACGTAAACGAGGTTGCGTGGGTCTACCAGTATAACAATATACATAGGTATCCATTATTTACAAAATAATGTAACATGCAGTAAGGAGAGTGTCTGAGCCAACTTTATACATTGTAACGTTTTGTAATTGTAATTGTCTATAGTTTTCTGAACTCCGTAGTTAATTATACTGTAATAGGTTTGTGTCTAATATTTTAATGGTATTTATAAGCACACGTACATTCACTATACACAATCACTATTTCGTAATTTCTCTATGGTTATTATAAACAAGAAAAAGCTTCAAACCCGAAAACGTATAACTTTTTGATAAAATTTGTATAGCCTATGTTACCAATGCCATTATTTCGAATCTATTGAAACCTCATTCATTTAAATCGGTGTAGTACCTTAGGCTTTTTTTTTTACTGCCTCTGTGGCGCAGTGGTAGCGTATACGACTGCTGTTCTTCAGGTCTCGGGTTCGATTCCCGGGTATTTGTTTCGGAGTTTGGGTGTTTTCTATGTACTCGTATAATGTATATGTATTTACAAAAAAAATATATATAGATAATATATGCATATTATTGTATATACATCAGTTGTCTAATACTCATACCACAAGCTCTGCTTAGCTTGGGACTAGATGGCGTTGTGTGTAAGATGTCCGAAATATTTATTTATTTTTATTTATTTAGGAGCCTCGATGGAACATACAAACATATATACATAGACTGCCTAAACTATAACTTCGCCGTGGTCAGGTATAAAGAAAATAAATAGTGTTATCGTCTAGTATTTGTCCTTCGTTCCAAAAACTAAACTGGAGTGCAGTCTGGTGTAGGTGGTAGTGACTATTACTGGTTCTCAAGTGAACTGTGTTTCGAAAGTGATTTATGCGTGCAAACTAATTATTCACTGAACGTCACCGTAAGGCAAGTGAGGCCGTCATATGTGTCTATATCTAGAGCTGTCACTGTGCGAATGATGCACGATCTAGCAATAAGGGCCCCTGTAAACTAGCAACAGTTTGTTGAAATATTTTAAAAATAAAAAAACGTGGGTAATTACCGTGTGAGAGCCACGCTTCGGCATGCATGGGCGGGCTCGAGCGGAGTGATGCCATGTGAAACAGCACCTGCGCTGTGTTTTGCCGAGTGAGTGAGGATACTGGAGGCCCATACCCTAACATCCCCCATTCCTCTCCGCCGGCAGGTAACGCGCTTGTGACGCCTTTGGTGTTGCCCATGACGACAACACCAGATAATCGCTTATCATCAGGCGATAGGTCTGCCCGTTTGCCCTTATAAAAAAAACGACTTCAATAATAATAGTAATAATTTCACATATCACATTAGGCCCAAACTAGGTAGAGCCTGCACTACATGTATTACTAATGAAACTTTAAGATTCATTAATACATGCTTTTACAATATTTGATCGTGGTAATTATTACTTTTATGCGGAAATTGAACCCACCATCTCTAGCTTGGTAGACGACGACACTAACTACTAAACTAACAGATCAGCCTGACTGATCCCTAATCATGCGTTAATATTCTCAATTTGACAAAAAACCAAATTATGTTCATGAAATGTTCAACGATAAAGTAAATACGGCAACAATCACCACCCTATATATTTGCAGATAAGTTTTAAATATAATTATTAAAAATAATTGTCTCATCTCTTGCCGTGACTTCAGTTAGAATAGAATTCTGTTAAATGTTTATAAATTCTTGTTTCTTGCGTATTGCTGCGACTCAGTGACACAATAGATAGATAATATGTATTTTTATGCGATGCAAAGTTTATCGTGTATGCAGGGCCCTTAGTAGTCCATTATTACACACGTGCGGATAACGATGGCCAACTAACTGCTACCTGAATAAACAGAAATGAACGACAATTATTTTGAGATTGTTCTATCTGTGTCTCTTGTTTGAATTTAAATCGTATTCGCTTTTAAAACGATACGAGCAATTGCTTGTGTTAATTATGAGAAAAACTTCATACTGTCCGTGTACTTTTCTATATACAGTAAAAATAAATAAAAAATCGCAAGGGGTAAGACCCGTTATGGAGGATTGGCTCGAGAGGCATCACGGGAGCCTCTCATACCGGCTGACGCAGGTGATCACCGGAAAAGGATGTTTCGGAGATCACCTGTGTCTGATCCGCAAAGAGCCAACGCCTGAGTGCCACCACTGCGGTGGCCAGACCGTGGACACGGCGCTCCACACGCTGGCAGGATGTCCGGCGTGGGACGAGCCAAGGCGTGATCTCGTGGCGGCCATCGGGGTGGGGGTTCTCTCGCTCGGTAACATGATTGCGGCCATGTTGCGGAGCGAGAGCGCGTGGAACTCTGCCGTCTCTTTCTGCGAGCAAGTTATGCTTGCGAAGGAGATGGCGGAGCGGGACCGGGAGAGGTTTAGAACTCTCCCTGCCCGCCAGGCCCGGGAACGGGCCAGGTACCGCAGACGACTCAGGCGGCGGAGATCGCTAAACGATCTCCGTCCTCCATAAGCGCATGCCTGAGGGTGACAGGTGAGGCCACCAGTCACCTTAGCAGAAGCAGGCCGGGGTGGCGGCGCGAGCTCTGTAAAGTGCTCGCGCCTCTCTTATAGTATAGGAATGTTTGGGTTCCTACACGGGAGGGGGCCACCTACAAACAATGGGTGGCCCGAGGTACGTCGGGGTTTCAGGGATTTCCTTCCGAGGGTGCACCTGGTTCCCCGGCTTCTAGTACCCCAGACGGTGTGCGGTTTTGGTCGGTTCGAGTCCGACATAACCACAAGTGGTAACCGAGGGGATTTCCGCACAAAAAAAAAAAAAAGGGGGGTTCTGTCGAAAAAAAAAAAAGATTCCTACACATCACGACTGATAGCGTTAGGTGCTAAATTTTTTTTTTTTCTGTACAAATTTTTCGTTTGCATTTTCTAACAGCGGCTATTTCGGAATCATTGCTATTATCATAATTTATGTATACCTATATTGATGGCACGCCTCTCGAAGTTGTCAAGGAATATATCTATCTCGGGCAACTAATGCAGTTGGGTAGATACAACTTTGAGAAGGAAGTCGATAGGAGGATCCAGTTGGGATGGGTGGCGTTCAGGAAGTTGAACCATATATTTTCGTCGGATATACCACAGAGCCTGAAGACTAAAGTCTTCAACCAGTGTGTCCTCCCTGTAATGACGTACGGTGCTATGTACTATGCTAGGAGTCTCTCTGAAGGACAAAATTCGTAATAAAGTAACCGTCAGAGAACCAAAGTGACCGACATAGCTCTGAAAGTTGGTAGGATGAAGTGGCAATGGGCTGGTCACATATGTCGCAGAACTGACAACCGCTGGAGTAAGCGTGTCTTGGAATGGAGACCGCATCTTGGCAAACGTAGTGTTGGACGCCCTCTGGCCAGATGGCGGGATGACTTGCGTAGGAGGGCTGGCAGCGACTGGATGCAAAAAGCAACAGACCGGGCTCTGTGGTGTTCCTTGGGAGAGGCCTATGTCCAGCAGTGGACTGTAACGGGCTGATGATGATGATGTATATATTTCGTTACAAGCCTTGAGTGAAATTTTCGCTGACATTTAGTTAAAGAGTGTATATAGTTACGTAACAAACACATAACATATGTCAAGTCACAGACAATTGTTTAAGTGGTTTCAAGTGGCAAGCTGCATAACTTAAGTGTGTAAGTCGACGATTATTACGAGTATTAAAGGGAAATAAAAATAGAACAAAATAAAAACAGACATCAAACTGTTATCTGAAGTGGTTTCTTCTGAGTCGCTTTATGCCTTTGCGCTCTCGAGCGGCGGTGTTCGACAAGATCTATTGTGTCTTAACACCACTATTGAAACTTAATGGGAGATAGAGTTGTTGGTGTTCTATGAGTATTTACTTACGTTACGTTACGTTACGTACTACTCTACTTAAAAACTGCTGACATTATAACCATTAAGCAATCTAGAACTGACTTCTGATCCAATCAGTCTTATTTTTCTTCTATACATAAAGAAATAGCTAAAGTCTACAACCGATGTTTTTTAAAAATATATTTTTAATTGAAAGATTAATTTTTAAAAGTCCCGATTACTTGGCGCGTCCAGTAAACTTTCACTTGCCTGAGCCTGAAGTATTAAGACTTTTTTATTACTTGTTACCGGGGAAATCCCTATAACAAACAAACTTTTCTGTATAGAATTTCTTTTGAAATTTTCTGTACAGCAATATTTCAACTTGCGCTGTTCATAATGACGCAATCTTAAAGGGATAACTAATCGATGAACAAAATAAAAATGGCTTTTAACTCGAATAGTTGTTTTTGGCTTTTTCACACAATATGTATTTTAATGCAAGATATTTAGAGATTATTGGCACATATTTTATATAAGACTACAGTAAACACAATTTCAGACTATTTCTAAAAATGTTAATGTTAAGACTAATAAGGTGCTTATAACACATTTTTTTTATAATCTATACCTACTAATATTATAAAGAGGAAAGATTTGTACCTATTTTTGTATGTTTGTAATGAATAGGCTCAAAAACTACTGGACCGATTTTAAAAATTTTTTCACCATTCGAAAGCTACATTATCCACGAGTAACATAGGCTATATTTTATTTTGGGAAAAAATAGGGTTTCGTAAGATATTTGGGTTTTTCGGACACAAGGTGTAAAAATCAACCAGAAAAGTTACTTATTTTGCGAAAATTTTCATGCTACGGGCTATATAAGACGCAAACGAGGTTGCGTGGGTCAGCTATGTTTTATATACAACGTGTATTTAGTATCAGCATTGCACCCGTGCGAAGCCGGGGCGGGTCGCTAGTCTCATATAAAACCTCAGCTTTCCGAGCCTGCTTTTAACCAAATTTAACTTATAACCATTTTTTGCTTTTTTGAATTCGTTCTGAAATATTGCAGTACATCGGATAGACATAAAACGGCATGTGATTGTTGAATTTGTGAATGAAAACGAACAAAACCTTTTTGGGAATGCATTCAATCAATCAATGAAGCAAATACCTCACGTCCGAAACTGGCAACAATGTTCACTTCTCTTTATTGCTAGACGAGAGGCGGTCAATGAATTTCGTAAATGGTTATGTTGGTCAGAATAGTTGACAACACTCTAAAAGAGCCATTAGCTTTAATTAAAATGCGATTTATATATATTAGCTTTCCAACTTTACACTTTATTGAATTGATAAACTGAAAACGTTTAGCTGTTAGTTACTGCTTTACACTATTTTGTTATTGTAGATGTCAACGACATTTGGTCCGACCCGGGAATCGAACCTAAGACGTCAGACAGCGCCACCGAGTTAGTTAATATTGTTAAGTCTAAATAGAAAAAGACGGAAGTTATTTAAAATACGAAATGAAATAGTAAGGGGATTTTAATATCTGCTTTGCTCTAAAACTGACTCTTAATCAGATCAGTCGGAAATCAATAAAATCATACTTCGTTCAAAGAACAGTAAATCAAGCAACAAGCATCAAAATTGTTCCGTTTCTGTTGATTAAAAAACACTATATTTATAATTCAGCTCGTTAAAATTTCACCAACGGGAATAAACAACGCTTAGAGAAGGGGTTTATCAAGTAATCCTGAACAAACACGAGTAAACTCCAGTTTTGATACAAAATTTAGCATGAAGTTATTTTATTACGGACGTAATAGAGATATAACACTTTTACTTTCATGACACAAACCGATTTTATTAACCTCGTTCGGGTCGGCCCCTTCAACACTGTCAATTTAACCAAACTTTTCCATTTAACTTTAGGAGGCTTTATTTTTTTTTCCAAAAATGTATTTTTAAGAATGATGCCGTGCCTTGGCAAATTAAATTTTGACATTTGATATTTAGTTGGAACTTTTTCTATAGAGTTTAAAATACTATTGAAGTAAAACTTCTTTAGGCGCATGAGGGTAAATTTTTTACGGATGAAACGTCACGAAGATGTGCAGAGTTTTTTTTTAATCAAAGTTTTAGATTTGTATAAATATAAACAAGTCTTAAAAATTAGTTTGCCAAAGAAGTTTCACTTCTGACATTACTTACATTACAAGTACTTTGTACGCACGCACTTTTTTATACTTTGTTTTGCAGTTTAATAACGTTGTCGTAGGTATTATAAACTGTCGTGGTAGAGTTATCTAACAATATTTTAGCGTACCTGATATAGGTACAATATATAGGTCATGTTGACGCACTAATAAGGATTCATCAAGGAGCTTTCATCAGACTGGTTAGAATAATTTTGTCAGCTATGTATAAAAGAAAATCATATCTCACACACGACTGCCTAATTCCATATTAAGCAGAACGTCTTTTGTTGTAACCAGACCACTAATAAACATACTTAAATATTTTTAAATAGAGAGATTACACCCAGATACAGAATAAATAATTATGCTTATCGTACAAATGTTTGTCCTGGGTGGGAGTCTATCCAACGAGCTCCGACGATTTAGCAATCAGCGCCATTAACTATTAGATCAACTGATCTGTATAATTAATTATCTAATATATGTGTATTTATTATTCTCTTCAGAGGCTTGATGAACAAACTAGGACATTTGAAAACAGCTGAATCGTAGCAGGCACTAGTCTATATCAGGTGATACGTCTGCTCGTTTACCCCTTATCACATAAAAACAAAATTGAAGTGCAAATAAGAACTTTGTAACTGCTATTGTAATGCATATTTCTTTTTCACACTTTTACGCCCTAATTACTGAACCGTTTCACAAGATTTTTTTCAAACATCTTGTCTAAAGCATCTTCGCCTCTATGACTATGAAAAAGATTTTATGTTCGCGTAAAACTGTAGACAGAAACTGTTGAATATGAATTATTTAAAAATTTATTTAATCCAAATACAGCTTTAGCCGAACCACTTACTTGTTCATAAATAAGTCTGCTTTTCTGCAAATACATTTTTTTAAACGTTTCCGCGCCAATTGCTACGCTTATACAACAAAGTATTTTATAGGTTACTTTAAATCACTGAGCTGTGTTTAATTGCATAAGCATACCTTTCGTTATTATTGTTTGCTATAAAAGCTTTTAACTGAGCCTCAAAAAATAACAAAGCTCTTACCGGTTATTATTCCTCATCTACTATTTTTCACTAGTGCTTTTTATTCTTGCATATTTAAAGTATTAATATCACAGATGAAATCAGTTGAATCGAAGCAGGCACCAGGCATATATATCAGTAGCTAACTGGATTTAACTACATGAATTTACAAGGTATTTAAACTGTGGTTTAGACTTATTTAATCAACCTCGAGAAAGAAAGACCTTAGCCCTTGTAGGCCCATTTTAATTTGAGAAAAAAGACTCTCCTAATATTGGAAAATTAAGGAATGAAGAAGTAATTTAAGCAGTTAATTAAAATTCATCATCCTAAACTAAAGGAAGGTAAAAGGTAAAGAGCAAATAATGAAATTTGTGTAGAAAGACTTTGGGTGAGGTCAATAACCCGGAATCAACATCTTTCGGCTGATGTGATAATGATGAAAATCTAGGCGCATTGAAGTAAGTGATAGTGTTCTGAAAGTATATTATTATTCAGAACTTAAAATGTCATGAATTTTGACACAAAGTCTAATGATAATGACCGCACGGTTGGCCTTGTGGTTTGAGCGGTCGGTCACCCCGCCACATTCTACTGCGCCAAGTGTTGAGGGTTCAAATCCAACATAGACCGACACTTTGTTGTGATTACATTGAATTCTTGTTCTGAGTCCGCTTCATTTATGTTTGTAAAGTTTTACGCGAGACAGAATGTATATTGAAATGAGAGTTGTATTTTTTTTAAAAGCGAAAAAAATTGTGATGCCTTCAAATAATATTTGACAAACAATATAGGTGACTCTTACGTCTTTTTAGTATTATAGTATATAAATAACACCGTTCACTCAACTAGAAGTTATAACTAATAAAGCATCAAGCAATATTCAAAAACGATCGGAAATACGGTAAACATTGAGTGGGTCAAAGTTGAGAAGTATCAAAGTTTTACTTAACGGAGAAGTTGGGTTTAGTTTCAGTTATTGAATATGAACTTACCTGCACATTTATATACTTAAAAGTTGTTAAAATATTTTACTATCTCATTGAAAATTTATGTACATAATTATTTGTATATTATTGCAAAAAATAAACAAATAAACCATAAGTAATTTCAGATTGTACTTTTGAACACTTATAAAGTTTGGGCTTGACATTGATATACATTAAACGTATCGCACGGCTTTACAAAACATTCATTCATTCGTTCAATACATTCACTGGTACAACTACAGAAACACTGCGCTTTGGCATCAGTATTCCATTTACATGTATATGTTTCTTAAGAATAAATGCGATCTCCCGTAATCCGAGTCTGAACCACAATCAAAAAGATTAATCTTGTTGTTAAGGTCTAAGCTATTAGTGCGGCACTAAACTTAATCCGACGGATAGCAACTCGAAGATTTGTTTCCAGATGAGCTGTCTGCCGCACTCGTTCTCGGCAAAAATCCTCGTGCAATATTGACTGGTCCGTACAACAGTTGTTTCACTTGTTATTTGAAGTTAGACGAGTTTATTTAAAGTATTCTAGAAGTTTGTCTCGTTTAAAATAAGTTTGATTTTCATTTTTGCATAGAATGCAACGTTGAATGTAGAGTTTTGTTACTCATGAATGAATCCGGAGATTCTAAATTCTTGATATAAAATATATTCATATTCGAGACTTTCAACTTTTTTTACCATAGATAGTTTCATATGTTTCTATGATGTTGATAAAACTCCGATTATAGTAACACGTGTTCATTCTATCTGTCCATTGTCCATTCATAAAGTTTAGAATTCCCACTCGTAACCGTGATGTAGTCAAAACAATATTCTCGTTTTACTTACATGAAGATATTTGAGAAATGTTGTTACCGGTGTGCAATTTAAGACAACCTAACTCAGATACAGACCGTTGTAATATTTATACTACACATATTTATACTAATATTTTTAGGGTTGTAGGGGGTAATCTCTGGATTTACTGAACCGATTTAATAATTCTTTAACCAAAGAAAGCCGCATTATTTGTCAGTGTTATGAGCCACCAAATACTTACTGCGATATTTGCAACATACACGCGGACGGAGCAGTGAGTAAAAGTTAGTAAATAATTATCTAATGATATGCCTTCACCCGTAACCGTGGCACGGGTTCCGCGATTTACTCCGCAGCGCTAGGTCCCTACTGAACTTTGGCATCTATACACTCCGTCCTACTAAAGCGTAAGATGCCCACCCTCACAATCGTATCATACATGTAGGTAATGAATACAGATGTATTGATTACTGAGAAGGATCATAAACTACAAGTATTCACTTCTAACTACTAAGTAGTCGACATGACCGTAACATATTTACGATTCCATGTGACTCGTATTACAAGTTTTTATTAATGGAATTCTACTTATGGATGTTATTATATCAACACAAGCCGTATATTATAACATTGTACTTCTGTGTGCTACTCACATATGTTTGATCTAAAGACCTTGACACACTCTGCGATCAATGTTCCTGAAAGCTTAACGTATATGATTGGTGAAATAATTAATTATAGTTATACATGCAATTGTGTGTATTTTTATACATGGTGTTATATGTTTCTGTATTTATCAGGTGTTTTTGTGTTTGCCAAATTATAGTTTTAAAAGTTTACAACATTAAATAAATAATTTGCTACATTACCGTAGATAATTGTAACAGGAACTGTTATTTTATTTTCTGCATATACCTGAAAACATAAATAAACTAGGTTTGAGTTGAGATTTTAAATCGTGAGAAGAAAGGAACAAAGCTTTATATATTTCGTCATTTAATTGTTTACTTTTTAAGCAAAACGCGTGAATTAATATCCAATAAGAGCCTATCTATACAGTAGTGTTTATTAGTATCTTCCATTGGCAAGAAATACCTCCTCAATAAATCAAAAAGAAGGGATTTATGTACCTTCATCTAAGAATACAGTATTCCATAAACGGTCTACATCAGTTACTTATCCGAACCGTATTATCTGTAGCCAAATAACGCTATCCCTTTCAACACAAATATAATAAATACTCCACCCTGCTATACTCTAGGAATCCAAATGTGTTTCTTATAAGAAAACCTAGGAGTTATTAGTTATTGCTCTCATCTCACGTCCACTTTAATCTTGGGAGGAAATGCTGGCATCGCAGGATTTCGGCTATAAATTAAATGTAATAGAATGTAATAGGATAGTATTGTAGACGTTATTAATAAGCCATGACGTGAAATATATTGCTTCAGCTTCACACATGAGGACCGCCCGACTGGATTCATGTACGGTCTTCGGTCTGACAGACGTAGGCGAATTGCATACATGACTCGAGTATCCTGTGAGAAAGTTAACATACGGGTACAGATGAGTCTTACATTAAACAAGTGTGAATAATATTAAATCCAAAATGTTAAGACCAATAAACATGTTGGGTTTGATCTAAACGTAATTTTAGAATATTTCGTGGGTTTGTTACTACTGGTCAGTGGTGACTTCACTATTAAATAAAAAATTTCAGACATCTAACACACAAAGTCATCTAGACCCAAGCTAAGCAGAGCTTGAGTTATGGGTACTAGGCAACTGATATAAATACATATTTTTTTTTTTGTAAATACATATCGTATATAGAAAACATCCAAACTCCGAAACAAATATTTGCAGATCATACAAACATTTGGTCCGACCCGGGAATCGAACCCGAGACCTTAAGCACAGCAGTCACAATCACTACTACCACTGCGCCACCGAGGCAGTCAATTATAAACATAAAGTTGTGTTTAAGTAAGTATAGATATTTTCGATAATAATTTTTTTATTTTATTTATTGTGTAAAACAAAAGTACAAGAAATATTAAACCATAACACGATAAACTTCTAAGGTTTGTGTTGTGTTAGACAGATCGTCAGTATAGCATTTTTACATTAATTTTAACACAAAAAGGCAATCGATTAGCGTATTATATCAATAGGAGAGATAGGATGCCTCCCAACGTGACTGATTCAATCTAAAAATAATTGGAACAGTTGTTTGGAAAAAATACCTCTAACTTTACTGTAATCTTACACGTTTGTTAAAATGTTGGCCTTGTTTGGAATCCAACGCAGATATGCATCCTGCAAATGTCTACACACTCAAAAGTATCAAATAGCTAAAAAATTGTTAAAAAATGTTCTAAAATAGTTCCGTGTCCAGGAAGTTGTTCTTAAACACGAAACGGAACACGACCACAAACTGTCGTTCCAGTGTCTTCAATTAAGCGATATTTCGTTTTACAGTGAAGAAGACATTTTTAATTATTGTATTTCAAAGGGGTTTTTTTCATACATAATAAGATATCCGGTTATCCAGAGTTAAACGTGAGTGACATATCTGTCGGCATATCTAAAGGTCAATAGTCATAGTACAGTAAAGGTATAGTCATAATAAAGAACTTTTGACTGCATCAAGTGTTGTGGGTTCAAATCTACATGGGTCAACATTTTGTGTGATCCGCAAATTGTTGTTCTGACTCTGGGTGTTCTTTGTAAAGTCCCCCGTGACACTGGATGTATATTCCTAATGCGGGAGTCGTCTTTTAAAAGAAAAGAAAAAGAATAGAACTATGTCCTGTATTTTTTTTTTAAATCAATGGATATTTGTTAAACAGCGATAGGAACTTAAACAAGTTTTCACTTAACCGTAAGTTTCTAATTGTAAGTAAGTATAAGTAATATGTCAATATGTCATAATTCTGAGCAAATAATAAACCATACACATACACCATCCTGCAGTTAAGGTAAATAGACAGTAACGTTGGGAGTATTTTTACTCAGCTTTAGCAGGCGTATGGGCAATGCACCTGTTAAACCTAGTTTAAACTAATCTAGTTAACCCACAAAACAGACACACGGATATGCCACCCCGACTTCTTCGAGCCTTAGCAGCCACAGATCTGTGGCAACTTCCACATATAACACAACAATAACCTACTACAGCACCATCTACCGAAGATACACTGAACTACGAAGTAATGCACTAAACGGAGTAACTACCAATCCTGAATCGCGCAAAAAAGTTCTCGCGCCGATTATCATACATACAACATCCCAACATCAACTGTTGGGTAGTACCCTGCCAGCCTTTTCCCTAATAAGCTTTGCAGTATCCCTTAACCTATTCTTTCTCTTTTCCCAAAGTACAATGTAATATATTATAATAATATAATATATATAAGATATTGAAGTACTTCTTTTTTTCTTAAAGAAATAATCTATATTTTATTTTGATTAAGACGTGACAACTTCTAGTAAATCAATGAACGCCGGCTGCACGCACGAAAAGGATGACTCATTGTCCCATTACGCTCATTGTCCCGTTACGCTTGCTAAATAATTTAAGTAAAATATTAACTTCCTTACTTTATTATTGTCGCTAAACACTAACTTTGAATGCTTACCTACTTACCTGTAAAATATCAACACTACTTCAAGAGAGAGAAGAGAGAATAGTATTCCAAATGGAAAACTCAAAGAACAAATATACCTAAGTACCTAATAGTGTTCGATTTTATGTTACTTAGGAACCATTTTCGACTACTTATTCGTTTTTCTTTTATTGAATTTGAAGGTACACTCTTATTAATTCCAGCAGTCACACAGTAAGCAACCCGTTTCTCCCCACTGCTAAGAGGATTACTCGTGCACCAAGAGATTTCTTGGTAGTCTAGCTTTTGTTGCTTGCAACGTTTCTTTGCGGATTTAAAAAGTTCGTTTTATTACAATCTGTTCGTTATCAGCTGCCAATGTTCAGGCACAAGTTCCACGTTTAAAACTATGTGTTCGAATTTCCGACTTATGAATTTAAACATATTCTATCATGTTCTTTTATTTTTAAATTAAAAATGCTTTCATTTATTTATTTTCGAATCTGTGCCATAAGGATAAACTATTTAAAAACAAGGTTTCTTGAATAAAATACAATATGTGGTAACATATGTGTTAGTCGCATTGTGTCTTAAAATAGTTTCAGGCCTGTAAATCTGTACAAATTTCGTATGTGAACATAAACCGCCAAAACGGCTTAGAGGTTTTCGCAACTACGAAAGGGATTTAAATTTAATCTACGTAAGTTTTGATCATAGTAAATCAGATTTCACACAATATATGCTTTTATATATTCTAAATGCCATACTTAAAAAAAAACTAAACTATTAAAGATTTTTCTTTGAATTGTGACACTTTTCATGTGTTCAAATTGTAAAGTATCTCTCGCTCTCTCTGAATTCCACGAGCTTCTCAACGGGCCGTGAGGAGTAACTATCATGCATTTTTAATACAGTGCGGTGTACTGTAATCTGTGACCTGTTTTCTTTGTCTTTTGTTTGAGGTATGTTTAGCTCTGCTATACATATAGTTCCAAAATAGAATATCAGTTAAACAGTTACATTTTGAAATTCGAGTGCTATTGTATTATGTCGTAACACCATATCGTTCTCAATTTAAATAAAAAAAAACTTTTTGTACAATTCCTCGATACATTTATTCCAAGATATCGGTCATTTTTTATAAACTACAAGTCCTTTTTTTACCTTGTTTGCTTGATTAAATAATATAATCTTCGTATTATTTTTCTTGAATACAAATAACTTACAGTATCAGTGTTGTCAAGACAAAGGCGAGACACGGTAAACCATTTCTAAACTGTCACAACAAAGTTATATTAGCCTAATAAAATAGGGTCATGTCATATAATATTTAACTTACTAAGGTAAAAGTAGGATCAAATTACGTTACCTGGAATATTATTATAATACTTGGGAAAGTTAATGTTATTGTTAAACTTCGCTTTTTAAAAGAGGCTATCTATATAGGATGGTGGTAAATAAAATATCGTTCCCAAACATTGTTATCAGCTGTTTTTGACACTCTGTTTTTATTTTAATTAAAACCTTACGTTAATTTTATGGGCAATTATCGAAGTGATTAATACTTTTTTTGCGTTGTGAAAATGTCCATTTGTCATCGCTTCATCGGAGCTCAGGGTGAAGTGTTACATCGAACATAAACCCACTTAAACCATACGTTGTACTGTCGCAAGTGAGATTATGATACCTGGGATAAATAACAGGGAAGAACCACTTATCCTAGAAGAATCCTTGTAGGGACAGAAAACTCAAACCACGAAGGTCAAGGACTTATCTTTTCAGATCAGAGAAACACTCGCGGATCAGTTTTATGCTGCAGGTTTCATTAAAAACATTTCTTCTTCCTTAAACATTTCAAACCGTTTTAAATAAATATAACGTACACACACATGTCGTCTGTGCCATGATGTAATTAAGCTTGTGTGTTCCATAAGTACGCATAGTTTCGTAATCCCATTACACAGCGCGACGGGAATTAATTCAATATGAATATGCAAGAACCAAATATTATTTCTACAATAATTTATTTTCTTGCATTTATTATTTAGTGTTCTTGAACTTGATGAGGGTCAGGATATTATTTTCGCAGAAGTAATCTTCTGAGATTGTTTTTTTTTCAATTGTGTAAGTGCTCCTTTTTAAACAAATTTTCCTTTTTTTTGACATTTATATTATGATAAATGATACTTATTTTGTAAGTAAATCTTAACAGATACTTTCCGTGGGTGAGCTGGCTCGACCGGAGTGATACCACGTCCTCACAGAAAACCGGTCTCAAACAGCGCTTGCGCTGTGTTTCACCGAGTGAGTGAGGATACCGGAGACCATACCCCAACCCCTCCCCCCATTCCCTCTCTCTCATCCCCCAAAGGTCGGTAACGGTTGGTGTTGCAGGTGTCCATGGGCGGCGGTAATCGCTTACCATCAAGTGACGCGTCTGCTCGTTTGCCTCCTGTTCAATAAACAAAAAAAAGATATTTTTAGACGTTGCACTTTACAGCTAGAAGAGGCCGGCATTTTCTAAGACACGCTCTGGGAAGAAATTCCGAAACAAACCACAGAGGTGTCGTTTTTTTTTAAGTCTGTGAACATTGATTAATTACAAAATAATAAAAATCTATGCGAGTATAGTATAGAATCAGGGCTGGCCTTTTGAAGAAAGGGCTTCATTAGAGCTTTTATATATGATCGTAGCGCCTGTTGTAAATAATAGCTACATTTTTATCACCAACCCTGTTAATAGGGTAATTTAATGGTAGGCGGTTTTGGTGATTCATATTAGAACCTTTTTATAGGCAACCTCGCGTCATTTGCAGTTACAAAAGTTATTACTGTAAATTTAAAAAATGTATTATTAACAATCTCAAAATAAAATGTATTCTTTTAACGATATATTGTTTTATTTAGTTAATGACTTTTGAAATATACTTTAAAAAATAAAAATACTATAAAATAAAAAGCGAATGAAAATTTTTACGTTATTTAGCGTAAAAAAATTAATTTATGATAAATTTTAAATACACATATGTAGTAAATTAAAGAGAATATTTTTGGCTCTCCGACCCTTTTTATTTAACTTAAATTTAAAATATGCCCATAATTTCCAAGTATCACATACCTTCCCTCTGCATATAATTTATAAATTGTTCTAGAACTTTCTACAAAAATGCGAGGTCGTTCATATTCGGGATGGAGGGATCGAGATCGGTTCGCTTTGTATAAGTACTTGCTGAACCCCGTGGTGTTACCCGCGGTTATTGTCGTACCGGGGGTAAAACCGCGAGGCGAAGCTAGTCTAAAAAAGTCACTCCTTATATCATCAGCTACCTATCAGCTAAAGTCTCTTCAAAATCGATCCAGCCGTTCCAGGGAACAAACAGATGGACAAAAATTGTAAATGTGTTATTTTGGTATATGTACGCGGTTATTTTAATATTAAAGACAGTCTAGTTATTTATTTGTATAGATATATGATGTAGCCAGATCGTAAGGTGAATCCTAATGATCTTAACAGCTTTACTCCATCCACTACTAGACATAAGCCTCTCCGCAGAAAGTGATAGAGAAATCAGTTGAGGGGATTATATAAAATTGTCTATCACATCTCTAATAGAGATTTTAGAGATGTTCCAAAACAAACATGTAGGTATGCGACTTCACTTTTTATTTGCACAACACTATAATACTTCTGAAACAAAATCGTCTATCGTCATAATCTATACAAATAGATAAAATTGGAGTGTCTGTTTGTAATTTTAAAATAACACAGTACATATACCAAAATATCATTTTTTTTAAATGTTGTCTGTCTGTCTATTTGTTCCGGCTAATCTCTGGAACGGCTGGGCTGATTTTGACGAGACTCCCACTGGTAGGTAGCTGATGATACAAGGAATAACTTAGGCTACTTTTTTTAAACTAGCTTCACCCTGCGGCGTTACCCGCGGTACGGCAATAACCGCGGTTAACACTGCGGGGTTCAGCTAGTGAATCATATAAATCAGACAAATTTAGTGTCTAAGTGTTAACAATATTACTATTTTCCGATATGATTAAGCAATGAAAAAGTTATGATTAAGCAAATTATGATGTTATGATGTTGCTATGACTACCAAATAGAATATGATTTCTTGCTGTATTGATACCATTTACATTTCCGAAAGAGACAACGTAGTATAATAAATTGAACATTCAAGACATAAACTGATGCTAATTAGCTGCCTGATTGTAATTTAGTGACATAATTTGCCTATTGTTCTGTACTACAAGCCTGTTAAACAAAGGTAGCTGTCAGCAGTTCAATATCCAGTGCATGTCAGCTGGAGTTTATGGAATAGCACTAACTGTTTCGATTTATTGTGCGTCTGATCTTGTTATTTTATTTTTATTTATTTATTTATACTTTATGCACATTATAGTAACAAAGGTGAACTTAATGCCGTAGGCATTTTCTACCAGTCGACCTTAGGGCGATGCAGAGCCAAACAAGGTAGATGCACAAACTAAAAATTTATACCGACTTCTCAACAAGGAATTCACCAATTAATAATAAATTTCTCATCGAGAAATCAACAAGATTAAGAATAATAAATTAAACAATAATTAGTAATAATTTATATAGATACACATAACATATACGTATTAAATACTTATACATACATAGGTACTAATATATATATATACATGTATACACACAAACATATAATACATACATAATATAAATTCTAAAAGGGGAGAGAGTATGATGAAATCAGCGTGGATCCGATAGGGTGCTCATGAAATGTCTCTGCAACAAGTGTTTAAAATTTTGTTTAGTTTTAGCCATCCTGATCGTGAGAGGGAGCTCGTTCCATAGTAGGACAGCTTGTATGAAGAAGGTTGAGTGTAAAAAATCAGAGCGGTGAGTGGGACATTGTAGAAGCAAGTTGTTGGAAGACCTAAGGTTCCTATCGTGGTTTGAACCTAGATAATGATATTGAGTAGTTAGGTAGGAAGGAGAGCTTGAAGAGAAGAGTAAAGAATAAAGGGTAGTTAATGCCCGTATATGTCTACGTTGGCGAATTGGAAGCCACTTCAAATAAGACCGATACTCGGACACGTGATCATATTTCCGTAAGTTGAAAACGAATCGAATGCAATTGTTGAGAAGACGGTCGAGCTTATTGAGCAGATCTGCATTCAGGTCAAAGTAGCACACGTCACCATAGTCGATTATTGGGAATATTAGGGTCTGGACAAGCATTACCTTAGTTTTCATTGGCAGAAAGTTTTTAAGCCTATAGAGAGTTCGTAACGAGCCCGTGACCCTCTGGCACACAGATGCAACTTGTTTTTGCCAGCTGAGTGTTGTATCGATGTACAATCCGAGGTCCTTCACATTTTCACAGTATGGGATAACCATACCATCGTAGGTAAGTGGTGGAAGCGAAGCAAAGTCTAACTGGCTCATGCGACGGTTACTTCCGATGATGATACCCTGACATTTATTTGGATTTACCGATACGCCAAACATATCGGACCAGTGTTTAATGGCTCCCAGGTCACTGTTTACGATCGAGATCGCGGACGATACATCGCACAAATCAGTTTGATAATATAATTGCAAGTCATCAGCATACAGATGATAGGAACACCGAAGTCTTAACGTGATGAGATTAATGAATATTGAAAAGAGAAGAGGTGAAAGAATACCGCCTTGGGGGACGCCAGCATGGAGACGGCACCAGCTAGAGGAACAATCTTCCATCTTCACTGACTGCTGACGATCCCGAAGGTAAGAGGAGAACCAGTTATCATCTTTACGACTTGGCATGTGCTTAGGAAGAACCTATCATAGACTGAATCGGTATGCGCTAACCGTGTCGTGGCGCTTGCGCTCCTTACACATTCAATCATTTACGACATCTAAAAATCAAAAAGACTAGAGAGAGAGAAAAAAAGAGAGAATAGTTATACTATTGATGCGTCTTTATAGCATCACTACTTCGATTACGTGGTAGCCATAAAGAATGACTGCAGCGATGGCGCAGTGGTAGCGTACGCGTGCTGAGCATGAGGTCTCAGATTCAATTCCCGGATCGGACCTAATATTTTTTATGATCTGCAAATATTGTTTCGGCGTTTAGGTGTCTTCTATATGTATAATATGTGGATATTAATTGTGTAGTACCCATAGTAAAAGCTATGCTTAGTATGGGACTAGATGGCGTTGTGTGTTAGACGTCGAAAAATATTAATTAATTATTAATTTAAAGAAGAATAATTGTTTTGGTAGTCTATGTATGTTCCACCGTAGCGCCTTAACCAACAAACGGGTTTCAATAGGATTGTTATAATGGCCCAGGTAACATAAGCTACATAAATTTTATTAAAAGTTAAGTTAAGTAAAACAAAGCATGAAGTTAAAACGTAATGTGCAGAATTGGTGCGATATTTTGCTAAAAATACGAAAAAAAATCAATTTCTTAAAGTGAACGTGAGTAATCACACGTCAAGCATGTCGATTTGTTGAACCACTGAACTAACTCACGGACGATATAGTTGATGCAAACATACTCTAATGTAGGCGCGATATTACGTTGTAAAGGCGGCTATTTCTACGACTTATTTTGAATCGTGCGTTTATATAAAACATGAGTAATATAAAAAGTATGCAGTTTTATATGTGACTAGCTGACCCACGCAACCTCGTTTGCATCTTATATTGCCCGTAGCGTGAAAATTTTCCCCCGTTCTTGAAACATTCTTCATTGGTGCTCCGCTCCTAATAGTAGTAGCGTGATGATATATAGCTTATGGCCTTCCTCGATAAATGTACTATCCAATACCGAAAGAATTTTTCAAATCGGATAAGCGGTTCCTGAGATTAGCGCGTTCAAACAAACAAACTCTTTAGCTTTATTATTAGTATAGATGTAAATAATACTCGTACTATTAAAGCACCCGTCTGCTAGGTGTATGAACAGAAGTGAAGCAGTATTCATTCTGTTGCCACCAGCAAAAATGTTCGCCGGCTATATTTATATTCTAAATCTGACATTGTTTCAGAATATTAAACAATTTATTTACTGATGACAGCTTCAGTTTTAAGTTTATTGAATGTTTTCACATATACAAACGTATCTTCATAACGGAAACATTAATGTTTCAATTAAGATAAATAAATTATTGGACTTCATATAAATATTTTTTGTCTTTCATTGTTTTAGTTAATGTAAACAATTTTGTTTATATTCACAGTCTTTAACAATATATTAATCTATTTCGATATTTAATAAAGTTATTTATACATGTTACGTAAAGTATGACATGTGATTTAAAAGTTGCGGTGGCTGCCGGCACTCAGCACAATTCAATAAAGATATCACAATGAATATGCAGTCAGTTAATCTGAATTTGAATAAACGTGTTCTCTTACATTCTCCATCAATGTAAATGCAGCTTATATACCAGTTTTAATTTTAGTTATAGTTTTGTATAATATTTTAATTAAAGGAAGTTTTGAGTAATTTTTAACATAAGAAAGACCATATATATATATATATATATATATTTAACGTTCTCTCAACACAAAACACTCTCACTCTCAAAACACTCTTTAATGAGCGATTCTTGTAGGTGGATATCTATAAACTGAATTTTGAAAATGGCTTCAACCAGAGGGGTTCCGGAGCGATAAGTCGACCTAGCTAAGATTCGTTTGAAGACAATTTTTCAATAAATAATCGAGCAAGAAGTCATCCAGGACATGCTTGAATCATACATGGGCCGGCTCAAAATACCAACGCTAAGCAGTAATTTCGTTATTTTTACCGAGTGATAAAGTTCATCATTATCATCAGCCTATCGCAGTCCACTGCTGGACATAGGCCTCTCTAATTTCCCGGCACTTGGTTCGATCCTCGGCTAAAGGTTTAATACAATATATTAAAAAGAAAAAATTATCATCATAGTATTTGACTTTATACTCACACAACGATGATTACCACGCTAAGGGAAGTTGCAAATCATTGAGAAAATACCATTATTACATTTTTACAATATAACTATTAGTAATAGTTCATTAATAACCCAAGAACAGTTTTCGTCTAAATAATAAACAGGAAACATCCTATTGTTATATCATATCAACCTATTAAACAGAGAGTCGCGTGGTTTGTTTCTGGCATTTGATCAAAGATAGAAATTCTTTAAAAAGTATTCATTGTTGTCATAAACATCATTCACATCGGTCATTGTTGAATTTAAAATTGTATCCGTTTTTCTTTATATTTGTTGAAATGGCGACACTTGTCCGTAAAACATTTGTATTGTGAAAAGGTCCTAAGTATATATGATTAATGGTATCTGTGAAAGAGAAGCAGTATTTTAATATTATTCGTACATCAATGATCTGTTACTACAAGCTAAATTTCTGTGGTGTGGAGTGAGATTTCAACGAAGTAATTTTGCGAGTAAAGGCGAAACTATAAGCTATAAATTCATTAAAAGCTTGTTTTTCTTCCTCTTGCACTGAAATCTGTCATCAAGCCTGTTATTTTAATCATGTCATTTATCACTGTCTAAATTAGAATTGCATAAATTTGTTTTAATATTATAGTTATCTCCTATTCCATTAATGATATTCATTAGTATTTTACATTCTAAGTCACAAAAAAGTAAGAAATATACACATTAGCTTAAGGTTCAACTCTAAGACACTGTTTCACCGGTTACAGACAAGTTCCTTAGATAGATAACTTATACGACGGGTGGTTTGACATAATGTCTGGTGTTGCGGGTGTCCATGGGCGGCGGTAATCGCTTACCATCAGGCGAAATGTCCGCTCGTTTGTCCCCTATTCAATAAAAAAAATGTATATGGAAGATTAGCTGAGCCCCGCGGTATAACATCAACCGCAGGTACGTTGCGGGTCTAAGCTAATCTGAAAATGGTACGTCTAAGTTACTCCTGATATCATCAGTTATATGTCAGTGAAAGTCCCGCCAACATCGAAGTCCAGCTGTTCCAGAGATTAGCCGGAACAAACAGACGGACAGACAAGAATTGTAAAAAATGGTATTTTGGCTTATGTACCGTGTACATACATCTGTAAACGGTGAAACAAGGCCTAAATATTCATAATCAACTGTCTTTCATCCAAGCAAATCACCAATTAAATATCAGTGCTCCAGCATCCAATAAGATTCCACATGCATGTATACGAAATGTTTATATTCAGTATATTTCTGTGGTATCTTATTTGAAAGCACAATCTAGTTCACGATTATTTATACTCTTGGTTATTAGAGAAAAATATATATTTCCTCGAGAAATAATGAGAACAAACTGACGAGCTAAGATGCGCCTACACTTAAACTACTGAATTTATGAGCCTAAATTACTTCACCATTTTATTAAAGAGAAGGAAGTTCTTATTTCCACCGTTTTTCTTTTATATACGCCTAACGATACTGACTCCGGTCTACAAACATAAGCTTAATAGTAGCATAGCCATCGGAAGATCGAAATATTAACATATTTCATACATACGTAAAGACCACAGAACAGAGACATACGTAAGATAAAAAAAATTGTACCTACAATATATGTAAGTCTAACTTCAAATTATCTCAAATAAAAACTCGTAAAAACGCAAATGAAATAGTTTGATGACTTATAACTAAGCTTTTACTGAAATTTTGTCTCAATACTAATATATAACCTATTCTAAAAGCGATAAGAGTCATGTAAAATGAGAATTTAAATGTTAGTCGAATTGGGTGAAATAGCGAATAAAAGCTAGCTAGCTAAACATTTAAGCATTTATATTTATTTTGGCAGAAACACTCGAAATTCAAAAATAATATTTCAAATTAAATTTGTCATATCCAAAACGATGAGATTAGTAGCTATTTGTCTGTCGTTTATTTACATTAATCTCAATTTTATACTCTGTTTTCGAAATTTACAAACATTAGAAATCAACATAGAACGGCATTGCAATTAAACAGCGCATTTTCTTAACACACAACTGAAATGTTCAGAAACATTTCAACAAATATTCGTATAATGCGCAATCTTCACATTTCACTGATGTGCAGATGGATAAAAGCTCTGAAATAATCGTCTCTAATCTAACTCAAAATATTTTATTCAATTAAGACACTAATCAAATTTCGTCAAAATTTATGAACGTTAAATTGAAGCTACAGTTAAAATAATAAATAAATAGTAAATTATGAAGATGACGGTGTGATGATGTACCGTATTATATCAATCTATCACCGTCTACTCTTGAACTAAAGTGTCCCAAACTCCCAAAGACACAAATTTTAAAGTATAATTTAAAAATGTGTCTTTGAAATCATTAAGAATTTAAATATCGTAAATCGGTAAGTAATAATGAACCATAATGAACAACAATTAGAAATACTGTCTTTACACACTAATCACATTATTTAATTCATTAAGGGAAGTCAACTCAAGGTCTAAAATCCCCTGCCTGATTATCATATACGCATTTAGCATTAACAGTATAATTGACAACGTCAGAGGATCTCAATCTCACACGTTAACAATTCATACTTGTTTGACACGCTAGTTACACAATTAGTGACGCAATATGTGGCCTACATCAGAGCGGCCCAGTTATTTCTAAGATTGAATTCAGAATGGGATTAGTATGTACGCTTCTGTTTAATATATAGATACATACTTGAATCACTCACGTTATCTGATTAGCTCCGCGGTTCAATTTCAAACCACAGTCTGTAATGAATGGTCAGTGGTTTGTTTCTCAATTAACAATTAACGGTGAAGGAATTGTTGTCTTTGAATTAATTTTGTAGCAGAAGGTATAGACATGCGTTACGATAACGGGTTGTTAGTTCGTTTGGGTTATAATGTGAGATTGGCGAGCGAACTTAACATTTGCATTATATTTTAGTAAAATCCAACATTGTAGGGTTCTTCAAAAATATAAAATGAAGACCACTTCAAAACGTATAACAATGTTAATATTCTATTGGATTTAAATTAACTTATACCTTTGATTTGCAGACAGGTATGCATATCTATCTTAGAATTGAAGCATGAACCAGATGTTACGTGATTAGGTGGGGGCTGACTGGTTCAGTGGTTCACGCCCTTGCATCGTCAAACCCGTGAAACAAATGCTACTTCATCCAACCGTCCTTTCACAACATTTATTTTCCTTTTGGCTTTTTTTTTCATTTGATTACAGTTACTGAAATCTTTTTGTTAATATGTGGGGGAACGAGTATCATGTTCCACCCAACACAAAGGGAGGATCCTCCGACCAGGCGAGGTGATCATGCCTGGCGGGCCTCTGCCCAACAGTTGATGTTAGGATGTTGTATATATGATAATCGGCGCGAGAACTATTTATTGCGTGATTCAGGATTTGTAGTTACTCCGTGTAGTGCGTTACTTCGTAGTTCAGTGTATATGGCGCTGTAGTAGGTTATTGTTGAGTTAAATGTGGAAGTCACTACAAATAAGTTGAAATAGAAATTACAGGTTATTTAAAATTTCGAATCAGAATATGGGTATGGTCCAACGCAAAGGACTTAAGATCGCAGTGAGAGGGAAACACGCAACACTGGCAGTGAGTTCCAGGTTTTAACTGCTCAGCACAAGAAGGACTAAACCGTTTAGTTCGACAGCGTATTTACCACTCTATGTTAATCCTCATTCACTATGGATTGTGATTTGAAATAATGAATCAAGTAGAAATAACAGGTTTGCTGCCAAATGATATTCGACTTAAAAAGTTTACTGTGAGATTATAAGTTCAAACGCAAGCTGGGTGGTGATTCTATTATGTGAAGAAAATCATACAGCGGCTGTTTAACGTTTTATTACATTGAGTAAAGCTGTTGAAAGTTTAATGTGTTGTTTTAAATATATTGTCTGAAAGAGTCATTCTTTCAAATGACTATTGTTTATAAGAATAAATACTCAACCTACGTGTAAAAGCCATTTTTAATTACTTTTAGTGTGTTACGCGATAAGCGATTTTTTAACAGAATTATTTTTTCCTCTACTCGAAGAATTTCGTTTTTATTGCCAAGCAGTTGTTTATGTGAACTTAAAAACTTCTGGAAAATTTTCTTTTAGAATTTTCTTGTCGAATGTAGCTTGCAAGAGATTCATAATTGTTATTAATACACGACTAGGTGTAAAGTACGCACAGGGTTTAAAAGAATTGACCCTTAGCCGACGTACAATAACAAGAAAAAATCTTTGCATGATTATTAAAGTTAACCCTACCGTATATAGAGAGCAAGAAACGAAGAATTTTTCAAATTCTTCAACACTTACATTTTCGAAGTAAAAAAAGACGTTGACAGTGAAAAGTTGCATAGCAGCTCCGTGGTTATTTATATCAAAATAAACTTTTACTTATAAATCTGTTTTCGCTTCAGATGCGTCTCTAAATTAAGAAACGGACGAAAAATACCCGAGGTTATTATTCAACAGACGAAATTAATCCAAGCGGCTGTTACGTGCTTCCCAACTAGTTTGAGAACGCGCTAATTCTGCTATATGGTTTCATGTGACTTTTATAGCTGAGTGCCATGAATAATAACTTTTGTGGTCTCATTTCAATCGTTTTGCGAGTAAATTTATGAAGCTTTGAGAATTGCTGGGAGAGCTATGAGAACGCTTCGGCATGCAAGGGCCGGCTCGACCGGAGTGATACCACGGCCGCACAGAAAACCGGTGTGAAAAAGCGCCTGCGCTGTGTTTTACCGAGTGAGTGAGGGTATCGGAGGCCCACACGCTACCCTTCCCCCACCCCTCTTCCCATTCCCCCAAAGGCCGGCAACGCACTTGTGACGCCTCTGGTGTTGCGGGTGTCCATGGGCGGTGGTAATCGTTACCATCAGGCGATACGACTGCTCATTTGCCTCCTATTCCATAAAAAAAAAATTGCTCAAACCTTTTCAGACTCATCGTTCAATTGATCATTAGACACTGACGCAAGTTCACTCAATAACAATGACTGATGTTTGTTAATGTAATGAAGAAATATCGAGCATTTGAGCAATCAATATCATGCAATCATTAGTATTGGATGATACTCGTAGCATATAATATTAATTTTGACGATATAATGAACGCCTGCTCTGCATCTCAGATTATCTATTACATTGAAGAACTGTGCATCTCATTTATAAAAAGCCTTTACCAAATCTACAAATCTCTTGGAATTAACATTTCTTACATTAAAGTAGCAACGCTAAAAGGGCAAGATTCCTTATCGCTGGGCTTCTTCCAAACTTTGCTAAAATACTATCTTGTTTAAACTAAACTGGATCTAGCAATAGGGCTTATTCTAGATACTGAACTTTCACGCTTAAATCTAGGTCTGAGAAGAAATTTCTCTGCTTTGAAACCTAGATTTTCTTATTGAAGTCTGAAGAACAACAGACAAATTGGAGTCCGTGAAAAGTACGAATTCCCAAATTATCGTAGCATTAAATTATGAAGTTATAGAGCTAAGGCTTATACATTCATTGTAGTTTTGTTCCCTATAGAGCCATTCCTTCCAATCTGTGCCAATCTCTCGCGAACATGTCCGCCAATCTTCATTATTCCATTGAGCCGACCCACAAACCACTACTTATTTCTTTGGGAATATTACATTATCGTGAAGTAGCAACTAATGCTCAATAAAGTGTATTCAGACAAAGGCAAAGAGAATTTTCAAAGAAACCAAAAGAGTTTATCCAATAGTAATTGAATGCATATGTAGTATATTGCATTTCTATTACCGTAGGTATATGGTAATATGCACCATGCCTGCTAAAAAAACCCGTTTTTTACTATTATAGACACCTGAATTTGATCGAATCAACTTAAAATAAGAATAATTTAAAAAGTATTATATAAATGCGAAAGTAACTATCTGTCTGCCCTGCTTACACGGTTAAAACGCTGCACTGATTTACCCGATAACCGAAACTCGCGAGTGGAGCCGCGCGCAACAGCTAGTACTCTAAATATATATATAACTCGCAAATTAAAGATATAACTTTTTATTTGATCCTACTTTCAATAACAAATTAAAATAAAGAGCGTGCAAATATTATGTATAACTGCTCTTCTCTTAATTCTGAAAGAAACCTAGTTCTAACGTTAAAAATTTAATAGGTACGATGCTGCAAGACCATCAATTTAGTAGCTATTAACAGTATAATTTTAATTTTAATTATGATTGATTGATTGAAGTACCATAATGTCACTAATTGCCGACATCGATGATACAAGTAATTAATAAATGTGTAACTGTGTCAACGATACCCAATTAATTACAATTAACTGATATTCGCTGTAGCTAATGAATGACAAAAGTCACCGTTAATGGAATATACTTAATTACACACATAATATATCTGAATATTTTTATAATTAGGACGAAATGATTCTTTTGCGTATTAAATAGTAGTTTTATAAATGTATAATATGTATATTTTGATATTATATGTACGCTAGCAATAATAGCACTTGAAATTAATTCACAATATTTATATGCAATTCGTATTAGTGTTGATGCTGTCGTGTTTCGTTGATGACAATACAATTATATATAATCGTTATTATTATTAATCCAAATGGCCACAGTAACGAAATGGCGGCGTACATATTTCTGAACAATCCACCCAATATTAGTATCAAATGAAAGGAGCTTAAAGGTTTTTTTTATTAACAAGTAGTTCAACCGAGTTCCCTATCAAAAGGGCCAAGGGTTTCTCAATCACTCCAAAAAAAAAACAATGGAAGTGCTTAACACTGGTTTATTGTTCACCGTGGGAGAGCTATGCTTCGGCATGAATGGGTCGGTTCGACCGGAGTGATACCACGGCCTCACAGAAAACCGGTGTGAAATAGCGTTTGCGCTGTGTTTCACCGAGTGAGTGAGGATACCGGAGGCCCATACCCCAACCCCTCCCACCATCCCCTTTCCTATCCCCCAAAGGTCGGCAACGCACTTGTGACGCCTTTGGTGTTGCGGGTGTTCATGGGCGGCGGTAATTGCTTACCATCAGGTGATACGTCTGCTCGTTTGCCCACTATTAACTAAATAAAAAAATATTGAGAGGTTGCATTATAGTCCTGGTAGAGGACATACATATAACGGACACAAAGAACATCCAGACTCAGGACAAAAATTTGTGGACCACACAAAGTGGTGACCCATGACACTTGGCGCAGTAGAAAACGACGTGGCGTTACACCAACCGCTGGTGTTATTAGAACCCGGGATCCAGTTTCAAAAAGAAACCCCTTGAACCCCGACCGTAATGTATGCCTAAGCGTGGCTTTGTTATACATTTTAGTCCTAAAAATATAGCTTGTTCTCCGTGCGAGATAACTGAGAAAATAAAAACTAACTATAAAATAAGAAATAAAAAACCCACTTCAAGAAATGGACCAAATTGAAATGGGACCACACGGGAAGCACCAGCTATTAAATACAAAACAATCATCAAAGTTAGCAGAATTTAAATTCAAAATCATTTATTCAATTCAGACACTAAGTGACATATGAACGTTAAACTGAAGCTACATTTAAAAAAAAATACTCGCATAAGTTGCAGAAATTTACACTTTCTTAGCTTTACATAATTATACTAATTATCCTCTAATTACGTAACATATAAAGAAACATATTGGACAATATTCATCATAAAAGAGCCATTGTTAAGGACATACTTACTTTTGATTAAATAATTCATAAAAGGGGCAATTTTTTGCGCAGTGACGTGGGTAAAGCGTCCCATCTAATTGGGCAAATTACTCAATGAGAGAAGGTTCTTATATTATGGGGATCAGGTGGAATCATCTTATTCAATACTATTAATGTCAGATCGGTAAAATGAAAGGATCAAAGTGTTGCTATATTAATTAATTAATTACCATGGGAGAGCCACGCTTCGCCATGAATGGGCCGGCTCGACCGGAGTGATACCACGGCTTCACAGAAATAATAGCGTTTGCATTGTGTTTCACCGATTGAGTGAGGATACCGGAGGCCCATTCCCTTCCCCCATCCCCCTCCCCTTCCCCCAAATGCCGGCAAAGCACTTGTGACCCCTCTGGTGTTGCGGGTATCCATGGGCGGCGGTAATCGCTTACCATCAGGCGATACGTCTGCTCGTTTACCCCCTTATCCATGAAAAAAAAACATTATTGTAACTGCCTCGTTGGTCTAGTGGTGGTTAGCGTAAGCGACTGCAAATCAAGAGGTCTCGGGTTCAATTCCCGGGTCGGACTGCTGTTGGGTTTTTCCTACAAGAAATTCCTAATAGCAGCCCGGAGTATGGAAGATGGCGGTGTTTCCCGCCCGTGCTTCGGAGAGCACGTTAAGCCGTCGGTCCCGGTTGTCATGAACATCTATGGCAATCGTTATTGGGAAGTCAGTGCCCTCAAATATACTGACAACTAGTTCAACCTTCGAATTCAGTTCGCCCTCAGGGTTGAGGAGGTCAGATGCCAGTCGCTCTGTGTAAAAACTGATATTCAGGTACAACCGGTTGAACTGGTAGCCGACCCCAAATATTGGGAATAATAAAGGCTAGGAAGAAGAAGATATTGGTTATTTTCAATCAATAAGAAATGTGTTGCTGTGACTATAATACGTTAGCTACTGATACTACAGTTTTAAATCCTAATTATGTTCTAAATGCGAAGGTTTGTAAGGATGGATATTTGTTACTTTTTCACGCAAAAACTTCTGAATGAATTAGGATGAAACTTCAAAGAAATATAGCTCAGAATAACACATAGGCTACTTTTAACGTGATAGCCTACACCGGGCGCAACAGCAGTCAAAAGCCAGTAATAAGTTAAGAAATGATCGACTTGGAAACACCCATCAAATGGTTAGTTGATAATTAATCACTAATGTTTTGCCTCGCATGATCAATGACTTTAATTGTCCACTGCGGTATTATCTGACCGATACAATCTTAAAAAAAAGAGCGTAGTCCCATTATGCAATGGAAAGTGACAGGTGTTTATGAGCGTCCGATGGCCTTATTTTAATTCTTAAGAAAAGACAACTCCCGATCTAGGAATATATACTGTGTCGCGGGGGACTTTACGAACATGAAACGGACACAATGAACACCCAGACTCAGAACCACTTGACTACAAATATATATTTCAACCAAAAGTGTTTCTTGTGAACTTTGACCGATAAATGTTAGTTTAATATCCACACGTTTCCTTAATTTTAACATTTAAGTATTGTTTATAGTAGTGTATTATTCATAAAATATATTTAACCCAGTAAAAGAAGCATTGTTTTCGCAACTACAATCTTTATTGTAGCTGAGCTTTTGTTTCAAAAGTTTTTTAATTAAAACTGAAGCAAAATAACGTTATTTATGATGACATGAATATGAATGAATAAATATGAATATTTCGGACATCTAGCACACAACGCCATCTGGTCCCAAACTAAGCAGAGCTTGTATTGTGGGTATTAGATAACTGATATAAATACATAGTATACTTTTTTTGTAAATACATACATAATATACATAGAAAACACCCAAACTCTGAAACAAATATTTGCAGATCTTACAAACATTTGATCCTACCCGGGAATCGAACCCGAAACCTCATGCACAGCAGTCGCGTCGCCAACGAGGCAGTTATAGTAACATACACCGTAATATTGATTGAATACTAATAATGGAATGTTAAATTTTCTGCTTGTCACTAAAGAAATAAAAATTTAGTTAATTTTTATAAACCTTAATTGTTATTTCGTTAGTGACAGGTAGCATATTATACTCAAATAAAGTATTATAAATATATGTGTATAAGTATATGTGTGTTGGTCTCAATAAGCAATTGAGACCAACACTTTTGATCTTTGTAGAGCCCGCCAATCCAATCTCGTTGACACTTGAAAATATTTTTGTCGCGTATTTTTTTTCTTTTTAATAGCAAACAAAAAAGATGGAGGACTTTGGAGGCACCGTAACGGGGATAAACGTTGCTGGCTCCTTCCTGGTTTTAATGAGATCGCCAATCAACTGCGAGGTCCCCCCAGCCCGGTGCGAGGGAACAATCTATTTTAAAATGTAACAATGACAGTTTAGAATTTGTTATCGGCATTACATTCACTTACAGCTTAAATATTTTTGATAAAACATAGTTTGTTTTGAAATTTTATTTTTAAGTTTTAATTTTATTTATTACTAACTGAACACCGCGGTGTTACCCGCGGTTATTGTCGTATCGTGGGTAACGCCGCGAGGCGAAGCTAGTCTAAAAAATGTAAGCCTAAGTTACTCCTTGTACCATCAGCTACCTACCAGTGAAAGATCGGTCCAGCTGTTCCACAGATTAGCCGGCACAAACATACAGACAGACAAAAAAAATTTAAAATATATATTTTGGTATGTGTACCGTATATACATTCATATGCATGTAGTAGAAAGCGGTTATTGTAATATTACAAACAGACACTTCAATTTTATTTATTTGTATAGATGTACAAATATGTGCACAAGTCTATTCGAGTATATTGCAATCATGTGTTGAAATTTCTATGTGATATTTTGTGTTCCGTACTAAAAAAAGTTTGTATTTGTTGTGTATTACTTAGTTTTATACGTCTTTAAATATTTTTAATAAAGAAATAAAATTATGTTTTATCCATTTCAAAGACAAACTACCTACAAGAAGTTTGAAAACCTCCAAGGCTTTGCTCTAATTTATTTTTTGTTTTAATTGTTTTTTATGGGCTTCATCTGGACAAACATTTGTGTAGGTGGATGTTCAATAATAATAAAAGCACTACGGATTTTGTCGTATAAAATAAAACCGCAAATAATGCTGCTAGGCAAAATTAGACTAAAAGTCTTGCTAAAAGCGATCCAGCCTTTCCAGGTATTATATTATACAAAAATTGTAAAATTGATTTTTTGATGTAAGTGCCGAATATACTTTCATATCTAGTGAAAATCCACTGATTTTAAATTACAAAGAGACACTTCAAATTTATTCTTATTTGTATAGATGAATTAGTTAGTAAGTAGTCCAATTAAACTGAAACAAACCAATAGCTAATAAACATTTAAGATGTTCTAGCGACTATATGACATAAATTATAATACATAATATCAAAGAGCCACTTACCGTCTACTCACATGAATATTGTCTATTAATCTTACACTATAACAGAGTTGATATAAATGTGTGTGAAAGGTTCATTTGCAGTTGTCAGTGATGTATGATTGATGGCGATGCTGTTTGCAGGTCCAAATAAATGCGATAAAGTTCATACATATGTATGTTTTGAGAACATTAATCGGGCTTCAAATGCTACTGCTTTAATTGACAGAGTTTGAAGTATTATGTTGCTTGAACTTGTTTATTCGACAAGCTATGATGCAGTTCACAAAAACAATCTAGGAAATTTTTAACAACTAACTTTGAAAAGTCTAACAGACAAGAGCAATCTAGTACCGTAACTAAATGATTTATTCAACAGCGATGCGAAACAAGTTGTCAATGAATGTTTTCTATGGTGGCGACGCGGACATCTTCAATAATTTCTTTCCTACAGTAATTATGAGATATTTCCTTGCGTTTATGAGTGGTACAACCACGCCATTTAAATTCTCAGACTAAAAGCTTCGCGTCATTTGCACAAGTAGCGTCTATTTTGTACGTTAATTTGAAACGAAATTCGCAATTCTATCGTAGCTCACTAGCGTTGTAACTACTTTATAGCAATGCAAGTTAGTTCGTTATTTTACGAGGACAGCATTTAGCAATTTATATCATTGGCCTATTTAAAATTGTAATACGAATCAACATATTATGATAAGGAGATGTTTATCACTTAAACACGAATGGAACTAAACAAATCTAACGCATAGTGATAAACAATATTAATCATCTGCTTCGGTAGTGCAGTGGTGGTATTTACAAGTGTACGTAATAAACTTTCTTAGTGAAATTTATACTAAATAATACATATCTCTTAAGAAATGAATACATCAGATAAAGCTGTTACTTGTTCAAAATGGGCAGTATTAGGCTACGAAACCCAACGTCGGCGATTTGCATTTCGTTTGCAGTTTAAAAGTGACTCTGTATCATAAATACTGTTTTAGCCCTCTCAGCTAAAAATAAACATTCTTGAATAAATTATTTCGTTACCATACGGCATTAAACCCGTAGCCATAACACTGGTTTTATTGCTAGATTACTGCTTTAAAACAACTGCGCCATCAATTATGTTTAAATGTTTCCTCTTCGCAACGCCTAGCCGTGCGATGATTCTTATAGAGTTAAATTAAAAATGCACATTTCATTGGCGCGCTAGTAAATTGGGATTAATAAAGAAATGCACTACTTGGCAAAAACTCAAATATTTTGATGTTTACTAAAGACAAACCACATTCTCTCAATTATATGTGAAATGCACCGAAACAACAACGCCGAGAATAACTTCTGAATTTATTGTTACCTGACTGTTGATCAACGTATGACCTTAAATATCCATACTTAATACTATAAATTCGAAAGTGTCTGTCTGTTACGCTTTCTCGGCTAAACGGTGGTACTGATTTCAATAAGATTTAGCATGGAGATACATTTGATTATTAAGGAAGGACATATAAGCGGGCAAAGCCTTGAGCAAAAGCTGGTTAAAGATAAGTTAAACCAAGAGAGACGGAATATTGTGATCACCAGATAATTTTTGGTTTTGTATGTACTGAAATTCTGCCAGGACAAATTCTCTGCTTATTTCGGTCACGTTTCTCTGCTACCCTAGTAAAATTGACATTCAAATCGACATTAAAAACTACAAAAATTTAAACAAACTAATGATCTAGATAGAATATGAATACAACTCCTATTGAGTCTATTTTCACAAAACCGGCGTGGGCAGATTATTCATTATTTGTTTCACTTACAATACGCTACACATAAACTAGGTTTATCAGATATTCCTGAAACCAGCGTTTTGACATAATAAATATTTCTCTGAACTTATAAATGACTAGATTAACAAATATATAAAAAAGAATATAATCAGAAATGTCGTTTATCTGATGTTTAAATGCTACACAATTTATTATTATAATAAAACCTGAAGACAAGATTTTTATTACTTTAACATCGTTTGCGGGATGTGAAGATTAGTTTTGCTATTTGTGAAATTGCAAATTATAGATATTTCTTAAATATATGACTCTCGTTTATAGTTTATTTAAATGTTGTATGGAATATACTACATTTCAAATCGGTAAAATACCATAATTACATACAATTTTGACAACGTTGTGGTTTCCTACTGCGCCAAGGGTTGTGGGTTTAAATCTCACATGGGACAACACTTTATGTGATCCACAAATTGTTGTTCTGTTGTCTTTAAAAATATTATCAAATATACACACACAAATATATATACCCACGGGATACAGAAAGTATCATATTCTTTTAAATTATTTTATCGCGAAAAAGTCTAGCTATACAACAAGAACTATATTTAGTGAAATGCTAAGATATTTTTTTTTCTTTCTAAATAAACTGTAGAAAGATATGCCTTGGAGAAATTACAGTTAACAAAATAATGGTCCTAAAACAAGATTTCACACCCTGGACACTGACACGCCAATACCAGCTTCTCCCCTGGATCAGTTTTATCTTCAGTTCACAGGACAAAATTTATTTCATATTTGACACAAACTTTCATAATCATCATCAACTGTAGGTAAGTTCTTAACAACTTTTTGGTTCCCATAACCTGTGAAACAACCTTTAAACTTAAAAATGCGGACTGTCATCTTAAAGGCTTATCGAGTAAATACTAACTATTGCCTGCGACTCCACCCGCAGCATATATGTTGGTTATCGTGGTAAGTAGTAACCAATTTCCTTTATTAAGATTCAAATTTCCCTTATTTATTTTATTTTATTTTTTATTGAATAGTGGGCAAACGACTAGACGTATCACCTGATGGTAAGAGATTACCGCCGCCCATGGACACCCGCAACACCAAAGGCGTCACAAGTGCGTTGCCGACCTTTGGGGGATGGGAAAGGGAATAGGGGGGGGTTGGGGTATGGGCCTCCGGTATCCTCACTCACTCGGTGAAACACAGCGCAAACGCTATTTCACACCGGTTTTCTGTGAGGCCGTGGTATCACTCCGGTCGAGCCGACCCATTCATGCCGAAGCATAGCTCTCCCACGATTGTTCATTATTATTTTCATCCAAATCGGTTTAGCTATATAGTCATGAAAGCATAAAATTCACGCATATGACCAATTGATGTAGGTAGTACGGTGATAAATAACTAGGTTGTTCAGAAAATTGATAGCCACAGAATAAATACTATCTCTTCTTTCATGATAATATTTCGGATTGACGGCTAATTTCAACACAAACCTCCTTTGGGAAAATCACTGGCCACCTACATGTAGTTTTTTTCTAAATATGTTTATAGATTATCTGTCACTCTTTAGTTTGCAAAAATGGACGTCTCGCGGGAAGCTTTTCGTGCTATGATTTTCTATGATTATAAACGTGGGTTAAACTTCAAGGAATCTCAAGAAAATTTACATGCTGCGTTTGAAGAGTCTGCTCCTGCGTTAGCAACAATTACTTATTGATTTCGTGAATTTAAACGTTGTTGAGAGAACTTGAACGATGACCGTGGTGTCATCGTTTATGGTATGGACCCGGACGACTACCAGCAGCAGTAACTTATGAAAACATCATCAGGATTCAGGATCCTGCATCCTGCATGAACACCTTAAAGTTAGGAAGTACTTCGCGAATGGTACCTCATTATTCCAACGGTGAGCAAAAATGCCGTCGTGTTGATTGGTGCAAATCGACATCCGTGACGTGCTCGCTCACACAGCTGCTAGAACTATGGACTATTTGACAACTTCGGAGGTAAAAATGTTACCCCATCCTCCGTATAGACCAGAATTAGCTCCTTACGCCTTTGTTTTTAATTGCCACGGTAAAAAGCAGCACTGCAGACGAGGCCGTCGAAGAATTTCGAATATTGTTCGACCTCCCAAGACACGTTTTTAAAATGTATTGAAAGTTGATTCAAACAAATGCATAAGTGCATTGGAATTGGAGGGGGATATTTTAAAAAGCTGTACCTATAAAAAAAAATGTTCTAACTATTTTTTATTTCACTAACTGTTTTTGGAATACGTATATAATATGTATATATAATATAATATATAATATGTACCATTCCCAAACTTCATTTAAAAGTACCTACTATAAAGAAACTGAAGTACCACTAATAGATAAACTAAGCAATAGTGAAGGGTTTTCCTCAAACTTACATCAATAGTTATTGTATAATACTTATTATTGATATTCCCACAGCACTTTACGCCACAGCACTCAAGTCACCCGTCAATACATAACAACTCATTATATTGAAGTATGTTTGTTACTAACTCAATATGAACGTTCACAGAAAATACGCGACAGGTTTATACGGCTGCTTACGAGTGTGAAAGGGATGGGTGAGTTATGATGTACTGTCGTAAGGCGGCTGCATGGACGCAGAATTAAATTGGCCCAAATTGACTTATATTAAATTAAGGCATTCGGTTTTGTGCGCTCCCCTGTCTCCGTACAATGCCATATAAGGGCTGTCACATAATAGTTTTACATCAAAACAATTGATATATCGTAATTTAGCTAGTAATTTGATTTCATTAGATCAAAAGCGTTAGTATAAAATTGTATAATGGTAGATTTAAATCTACCCGTTAGTAATGCCAACTCAGATTAGCGTCACTATGAGCACTAATCAGACTATTATTTAACACCTTTACTATATATTGTCACATATAACACGCGATCGTGTATGTTAGTTAATACGATTGATTTAATAATTGATCGTTAGATAATATTTAATTGATTCTATTAATAGCATATGTGGAAGTGTAATAATGTGGCGTTCAATGGAAATGATTAAGTTAGCAATTTGAGTATTTTTGACAACCCTGAGGTTCGTGATTGTTCAGATACATTTTGATACGAATTAATTTACTTGGATTTTAAGTGTTTAATTATGCTTCGGCGCTCCCACAGAACGTGAGTAATTATTTTAATTTTTTTATATAAACTTACTCGGGATAGCGGTGATAGAGTCGTTGACTGTTTTGTAATAATGTTCGTGTCATATTTATTTGTGTAAACTTTTTTTGAAGTATTTTTTAAGGTGACATTAAAAATTAACTTCTAGAACTTTCAGCTTTACTGGAGTGATATTATTGTAACCCAAATTCGACCTCAACTCAGAAACACAAAAGGTGACAACGTCCTTGTGTCTCTCGAGTTGCAGATGTCCATGGGCGATGGTAATCACTCATTAAATCCTCTAATATATGAAAAACAAGAAAATGTAAGTAAATCTCCATCATTATGAAGCAATGTTTCTGCGACTAAACATTATCCCGCAAGCAAAACGTAGGTACATAACAATAGCAATACAAGGTAAATACGACTCGCTTTCCCGCAGCTTGCATTTATTTCTTCTTTGTTACTTTTATTAGAGAACTACTAATAGTCATTAAAACTTAAAAAGAAAAAATAACACATCAACCTCATTTCCGCGATGGTTGGTCAATTATTATTTCGATACCTAGTTCGTTTGAGTTTGCTATTTCGTTTCTATAAATGTAAATCACTTTTGTTTGGTTAAAAGTTTGTGATTGTAAATTTATAGCACTACACATTTTTAATTTTTGAAAAGAGAATTACTATTGATACACCTTCTGATTAAAATTCAATGTTACGTAGATTTATAAGAGAAACTTGGCCTACCCTGTCTCCCAGTGGTATAATAACCCAAAACCTCCTTTCTAATTGGTCTATGGCCAGTAATGAGCTATATAGTAAAGATGTTGGTAATGTAATATTGCTTAAGGGACGTCTAACTCATTTCTTGTTAGCAGAACGATTTAAATATTTTTTCTACCAACAGAAAAAAAGACAAATTATAGTTTTTTACGTATCTCTGATTGTATATATCGCGTTTGACAAGAGCCTCGCCCAGTAAATTACCTGTTATCAAAAGCTTCTTCAACGACCATAAACGTCTCGTAAACTTAGTAATTTAGGTAATGGAACACATGTAATTTGTAAAACATGGAGAATGATTAAAGGTATTACAATTATATTAATCGTGTTTACTATATTCGTACTGGCTTTTGTTCTCAGTCAAAATATCCTACTAATATTATACTGTATGGATGATGACTGTGATAGATGTACTCGTGTGTTTGTTTCTCTTTCACGCAAAAACTACTCAATGGATTTTATCATCAGAATAACGTATAGGCTACAATTTATAAGGATATACTAGCTTCGCCTTGCAGTTATTGTCGTACCGCGGGTAGCATCGTGGAGTTCAGTTAGTTTGAAATAAAACATAAAACTGTCCTGTCTTCAGGATTAACATGGTCATTAGATCTAATTGAATTAGATATAACTAGAATTTTTAATTAAAAATAACTTAAATTCCCATGTCATTGGCAGCTAGCGTCAGCAAAAACACAGTAACCGTGGGAGAGCCACGCTTCGGCATTCGACCGGAGTGATACCACGACCTCACAGAAAACCGGTGTGAAATAGCGCTTGCGCTGTGTTTCACTGAGTGAGTGAGGATACCGGATACCCATATCCCAACCCCTCCCTCCATCCCTTTCCCCATCCCCCAAAAGCCGGCAACGCACCTGTGACGCCCCCGGTGTTGCGGGTGTCCATGGGCGGCAGTAATCGCTTACCTCCAGGCGATACGTATGCTAGTTTGCCACCAACTCCATAAAAACACCATGCACAATTCTTCGTAATGACATTTTACCGAGGTCAATAGCAACACTTCAACAAATTAGAGTACCTCTTATATTCCCTTCCATCTCAAGTTCGTTAAGTTTTAAAAATACTCTGAGTATTGTTTAACGGCTTCCAGATAATAAAATAAACACATCAAACAGTGGTTGAGTAGGAAATTTAATACTGTACAAAGCTAAAACATCAACATCGATAGGGCCACAACATTTCTGTAAACAACTTTCCCTTTATTACATCTCTCAAATATTGTAAACGGCATAATCTTCGTTCCGTATACTAGAGGCTATCGTTACGTATATTTTTGTCTTTCTTTTGAAGCTACCTTTGCAACTAATTATCAAACTAAGAAAAAAACGAAGTATTAAAACTATTTGTACCTGCAAACAAATGTAGTACCTAGTAGTAATATCACGGGAATGCTTGTATTAGGAAATATAAAAGTTACATTCTCCCCGCGTCATACAATTTGCAAAATAACTACTGTTTAGTATTTATAAATTTGTACTACCTCATTGGTCTAGCGGTAGACGTATGTGACTGCCAATCAAGAGGTCTAAGGTTCGAATCCCGGGTCGGGCCAAGGGTTGTTGAGTTTTTCTGATTATAGAAATACTTTATAACAGCCCTGAGTTTGGAAGTTGGGATCTGAACCCCTGTGCCTCGGAGAGCACGTAAAGCTGTCGGTCCTACGCCTGATCTCTTCCCTGACGCGTTAGTTAAACGCCCCATCGGATTATGAGAGAGAGGTAACAGAGAGTGCACCTGTGTTTGCGCACACACTTGTGCACTATAATATGTCCTGCGTAGTTGGCTGGTACCCGTTGACTGGCCGCCGTGGCCGTAATCGGCTAGGAGACCATCAAAAATTTGTAATAATAAGTAAATTTGTTGTTTCAGGTAATGATTGCAGATAAAAGCTATCACTAACATCTGTGCTGTACCAGCAAGCAAATAATAAGTATCACTGTAAATTTAAATTTAAAATCTAACTGTCCATAATGGCGCTGAGTATACCAGATACCAAATAGAAAATTTCTTTGTAAGTAACGCCGTTCTGACAAACGTAAAAAACCGGCCAAGTGAGAGTCGGACTCGAGCACTGAGGGTTCCGTATCAACCTGTAGGTATATGACAGCCTCTGTGGCGTAGTGGTAGCGTATGCGACTGCTAAGCATGAGGTCTCGGTTTCGATTCCCGGGTCGGACCAAATGTTTGTATGATCTGCAAATATTTGTTTCGAAGTTTGGGTGTTTTCTATGTATAACATGTATGTATTTACAAAAAAAAAGTATATAAGTATTTATATCAGTTGTCTAGTACCCATAACGCAAGCTCTGCTTAGCTTGGGACTAGATGGCGTTGTGTGTTAGATGTCCGGAATATTTATTATTTATATATTAGAGCTTGTGTTATGGGTACTACTTTACTACTACAGTTATATACTTTTTTTTGTAAATACATAAATATTATACATAGAAAACACCCAAACTCCGGAACAAATATTTGCTGATCATACAAGCATAGCAGTCGCATACGCTACCACTACGCCACCGAGGCTGCTGTCAAAGTTCTTTTTAACAGCTCCAAGGGACAGTAGAACCTGAGTATTTGATATGAATTTCAGCTTGATATCGCCACGCGTTCTAGAGAAAAAGTGTCTTGAGAGACAGACAAACGGACAACAAAGTGATCCTATAAGGGTTTCGTTTTTCCTTTGAGGTACGGAGCCCTAAAAACAACTCTGAGAACTTTTTTCAGAGTCAGTTGAAAATAATCAAAATCTCGGCTGACAGCACATTTCCCAGCGTCAACCATAAACTTTTTGGAACTCAGGGTTAACACCGTGATGATGCAATATATGTCAGAAGTCTCCTCATGAAATGCAATAAACGCTAAAACTTCTGAACTAGATTCATTGAACATGGCATAGCATGTCGAATTATTTTTCATTGTCGGATCGTTGGCAGCTATCCAATGCTGTTTTTACGATTATCCAAATTTTATAGTTTCCTCAATATAACTGTTTGACGTTAGTATTTTGAATGCACGGGCCATATGTGTCGATTATGATGAATGGGTTGATGTTGCTTTAAAAATAACCTGCGCATACATGCGTAGAATATTCTGGCGATGTTGGACAGCATGTGTAGGTACGTTATGTATATTTGAATTCAAAAGGGTAATGTGTTGAAATAACAGTACAAAGACACCTTATTTGTATGGCTTTGGACAACCTTTGTGATCGTCAGTAGCCACGGCAATTTCGGTTAAGAAGTAATTTTCGGGTAGATATTCAAAAATTCTTGATTTTATTTTGGTCTTTAATTGAAAAAATATTATTTTAGATAAATCTAACTTTTTAAATAAACTGAATATTTAAGTATATTATTACCTATGTCCACATAAATTAAAGACAACAATTTCACTTAGGTCAGGGACGTCACATGCACCTAAGGATAATTATCGCACGTGTTCTTGCATATACTATTTGAAACATCCCAGTAAATCAGATATATCTCTAGGGATATAATTATATCTAGACCATCACCCGAAGTTAAAAAAGTGTTCATTGTACTTAGTTAAAAGTACAATTAGTGAATTTGTTCAAAACTTTTAATGTTTACAGTCGTCATTGCATTTTCTTAACGGTTCTCGATTACTTAATTTGTGCCCTTTATAGAATAGAATATAATAATCTTTATTGTACACTAGATAAACAGTTTACATAAATGCGAGTATAATGCATCAAATGACTGACCATGTACAAATGGCGGCCTTTTCGCTAAAAAGCAATTTCTTCCAGGCAACCTTTGAATGTATGAATTTAGATCTAGATATTTTTAGATTACTAGATATTTGCAAGACTATTTAGATATGTTGTTATAAGGGATATTTATTATATTGTTAAACTAATTATTTTACATACAATTATCTACTAACACTGTTTAGTATTATGTACACAAGACAGACTAGAATCACAATAAGATTTATGTCATCAAAGTTTCTCAATAAACTAGCAGTCCATTTTCGTAAGAACCCTTACTGAACAAACGCAAAGTCCCATTTCAATGTTAATACTCGACCGGTGACTAATACACGAGGACACATTCTACCCGAAGAATATGCTTCTTGACGCATATTGGGGTTAGCTTTAGCCTACTAACAAAATTAAGTTAGTGGACTTTCGCCCACTTTTACTCTAATAGTCTTAAGTGTCTTGACTCAATAAATAAATATAAAAAGTCGTGATTCTTTACTTGGGTTTAAGCCCTTGTGGGAAAGAGCTATTGAACCCGAGCGGGTTGGTGGTAGCGTATTGAATAAACAGGCGTCTTGTAAATGTTTTTATTTATTTTCAATAAAACTTTTCTTCAGTTTTTTTTTGTACTTATTTATCATATATACTGGTATATTTATTTAATACACCATACACCTCTGATACATTGGCGGACTTAAAACCAGACAACCATCGGGCGATGCAGAGAAGACAGGAAGTACTTTAGAGCATTTTGGAAAAAATGTATTAAAATGAACCGACCTGGCAATATATGAAATACAAATACATAATAAATTTAAGTCCATACATATAACTACATATACCAAGTGTTGTGGAATAAAAGCAAAACCAACTAAGCTTCTTAATAATGGTATATAGAAGCTTTAAATATATCTTTATAGCATAATTTTAACATAAACACCTTTCGCTAGTTAGATCGTTCGTCCATACTTGGAAAAAAACTGCCATTTTAGAAATAGCATGCTATCTCTTTCATTCTTTCCTTACCTTCCCTTTCTCTCCCTCACACATTCGTTCAAAAACAAAAGTGTTGCAATTATTTAAACAACTTTTATTACTTAATAATATTTAAGAAAAGTAAATCCTACATACGTATAAACTTTCATAGATACATAAATACGCGAATAAGTGTACTGTAGGAATAGATGACAATTATGTAATAGTTGATTCTGCAAGTTGTTTTGCAACATTAATACTGCTTTACTTTTATCTTAAAAGAAATAGTGTAGGTGGTCATCCTGATTTCGAGATAACAGGAAAATCACGGCTAAAAATGAATAAACTAATGACACAAATCCAGTCACCCGCTCGTGACAATAATTTTGCTTAGATGTTTTTTTTCCTAAATCATCAAGAGCCTTTAGTAATTTATATACCACGCTAACCTGACGAAATGGTTCGCATCAAGTTTCTTTCTCCTTTCAGTGATGTTGTCGTGTGTAGTTTGTCTCATAGTTGTCTCAATTTTTCCAGTAAACGTCACAAATATACAACAAGCAAATGTAACAAGTTGTCGTGTTGTTGTGTTTAAAAGAAGAAGAAATGTTTGAAAAACTGTGGGTGATATTCTGGCCGGGAACTGTGATACATGTTTTATTATGAGTGTGAGTTAAGTCTTGTAACACCGTGTTGGGCACCGCCGGCACACGACGTCGAAGTGTGATCTTAGAGCGCAAGTCATGTTTTTCAACTGGTTTGTGTGTCATCTAAAAACATTAACGATCATTTAACGTTGTCTTGTTCGATATGGTTAACTTACTAGTCAATTTGTTTTTTGTTTTTTTTTATTGTGTAGGCGGCAAACGAGTAGACGTATCGCCTGATGGTAAGCGATTACCGCCGCCCATTGACACCCGCAACACCAGAGGCGTCACAAGTGCGTTGCCGGCCTTTGGGGAAGGGGAGGGAGATGGGGGGACGGGTTGAGGTATGGGCCTCCGGTATCCTCACTTTACACACACAATTTAGTTACCTGGAAACGTACAACTAAGATGCATCTTGACAAATAAAAGCCCATCGTTATCGAATAAATAAACCAGTTGAGACACTCTATAACAAATAAGTAGGTACTCTACATAAGATAAACACCACGAAACTGCCTTTTCTAAACAAGATTGCCATTTTGTAGCCAACATTTGCCGCCAGTAGACAGGCTAAAAGATTTCGAAGTCAAGATACCTCCACCTGAAGCAAGCTCGGGTCGAGAGCTTTTGCACAGCGCATATCCTTTCATTTCATTGGAATCTGTGCCGATGCCTCGTTTGATTTCGTAAGTGTACTTGACCTGATTGTACTGACTTACTGACATTGCGGGTATCAATCAAATAGAACGGTGGTCTCATTTATTTGAATGATTTATATAGCACTTCAAATGGAAATATTAGAAAATCGATTCAGATTAGATGGAGATTTATATACATACACAGTTGTTTGTATATAAAAAAATTGGCACAAACAGTTTGTTTTAGTCTAAATTAAAGATATTTTCATTTACCTTTCTTTAAATTCATTATTTAAATAATATTATACTTTCACCGTTAGTTTCGATAATGTCGTCACACCGCTAGCTTATTTTAGTAATATAGTATTTTAAGAGAAATTATTATTTTTTAATTAGAATTAAACTGAAAACTTTTGATAAGAGAAATGATACCGTTAGTGTAACGTCATAAGGTAAGTTTTTTAATGATTTAAAACATTGAATTGTAAAATATTAGCCATGCATTTTAAGAATAAATAAAGCTATGCTGTCACTTGTTCTTTCCAAAATATCAGATACCTGTTTAGAAACTAAAATAAAAAGTATTGTTTAGGCAAGTTTGTAGTATGTGTGAAGGCAGCACAGCATTCCGAAGGTTTTCCGTGCCACCACTTCCTAATGGTGTCGCACGCGGCCCCAGCCCGCCGCCCGAACATATTGAATCTTCATTTAATATGTCCTTTCGTAACACATCGTAAAAACTGAATTCACGGACGACTTACGAACACGACAAATATTTTTTGTTACGCGACCATTCAATGATTCGTGCGTAAATATATTTAGTGCGGTCGTTTTGGTAACATTTGTAAAGGAAATAGTATTGTATTGGAATACACGTGTTATGGTTTATGGGAAACCGTGGGAGAGCCACGCTTCGGCATGAATGGGCCGGCTCGACCGGAGTGATACCACGGCCTCACAGAAAACCGGTGTGAAATAGCGCTTGCGCTGTGTTTCACCGAGTGAGTGAGGATACCGGAGGCCCATACCCCAACCCCTCCCTCATTCCCCCTCCCCATCCCTCAAAGGTCGGCAACGCACTTGTGACACTTCTGGTGCTGCGGGTGTCCATGGGCGGCGGTAATTGCTTACCATCAGGTGATACGCCTGCTCGTTTGCCACCTATTACATAAAAAAAAAAAAAAAAAATGTGTACCATATTGAGAATGAAGTCTTATAGTTTTTGTTATGTTTAGCCCTGCCAATGTAACTCTATTCTGCCTGATGGAAAGCATAAGCAGAATCCAAGAGTGGTGGTAACCATACTTACTGCGAATGCAGAGAATGCAATAATGCAGCATGGTGACTCACACCATCGTCATCTTTTAACTACTAGAAACATCAAGAATTTTAAAAAGTATGTATTATTATATCTTGAATTAGGAAGAAACTAAATAACAATACATAAATTAATATTTCGGACATTTAACACACAACGCCATCTAATCCCAAGCCAAGCAGAGCATGTGTTATGGGTACTAGACAACTGATATACATACATATACTAGACAACTGATATAGAAAACACCCAAACTTGGAAACAAATATTTGCAGATCATACAAACATTTTTCCGACCCGGGAATCGAACCCGGGCTTTCAAGTACAGCCGTTGCATACACTACCACTGCGCCACAGGTTGTTTGAACATGATTACTTTTAAATTGTAACTCCTCTCCGAGATCTGAAATAAGTAATAAACTAAAAATGTAATTTGATTGTTCGTCCTTAAAAGGTATTCTTAATTATTTGGTCTAAGTTGAGTGCTTATTGCTAAATATTTCGTTACCTGTTATCTGTTTCCTGTTTAGTTTCATAACTTGTGTAAAGTAACAATCGTCGACGTTCACGTGCTCTGTACAGGTATGCTAATAAATAAAACTGAAGTGTCTTATGTAAATTTAAATTAAAAGCTTTCCAAAAAATGCATTTGAAAGTATTTTTTTTAACATATATGAACCTGTGAAAGTGACTCTACTCGGCCTGATAGAAAACATGACCAGAATTTAAGAGTAGGTCACCATACTTATTGCGAATACACTATGGCGAGCTATTGAAATGCTTTTGCATCATTGGACCTCCCTCTGGTCTCGCAATCACTAACGAAATACGACATCATGAATGCCGTCATTATAGCTTGATTTTCTGTGAGAGAATAGTTTCGCCCGGTCGAACCTACACGTTTGTTCTGAAATCAGCGTGACTCTACTATCTGCATTATTTTTTAATATTTTCGTCTGTCTTTTGGTTCTCATAAATCATCATCCTGTCTCAAATTGTAAACGAGATTCAATTATTACAGAGACAATTAAAATTATCGTTCTTAGTTTTATTAGAAACCGTTGAACTTTTGACTACTTGAACTACATATAAATTATTACATGTTAGAGCTCGGTAATATATACTAATTTAAAGAAGATTGCAAATTGAAATGGTATTACAGAAGATCTTGAATTAGGACGAAACTAAATAACGATTGTTTTAATGTTATTACTTTTACATTGTAACTCCTACCGCATTATCTCTTTGGAGATGTGAAATATTAAACAACAAATCTAATCGGACCAGTATTTTTCTCAATTAACTTGCAATAGACAATTTTAACTTTAATAACGCTATCTTCAGATACGCAATCGATAAATCATAGCCAACCACACACTAAACAGATGTATTCTTAATTCAAATAGTACCATAGTGTGCAGCCCTACTGTATTTCTCTATTGTTAGCCAGTTTAAACATATAGAACATAATGCAGGCTAACTTATGAAGCGGCAAATATAAGTTTGTCGTCGTCTGTGCCAAAACCGTAAACCGGTAAAATTTACAGCCATCTGAATGTAACGAGAAACTAATATTAGTTTGCTGGGACTAGAGTTTTGTACGCTTGGTTTACTAGTATAATAATATGATATAAAATAACATAGCATACTGTATTCATAAAAATATATCCATGAATTTTTATGCGTTTTTTAGTAGGCATAGTATAGTCAGGGAATTGCTTAGTTTTATTTATTTAATTGTAAATGTCCAAATGATATATGTCTGTATATAGTACCTACACACAAAAAAGTTCTATCCTAGTACTCGTAATATTATATTAGACTAGCTGACCAACACAACCTCCATTGCGTCTTATATTGCCCGTGGCGTGAAAATTTTCCCCCGTTTTTGAAACATTCTTCATTGGTGCTCCGCTCCTATTAGTAGTAGCGTTATGATATATAGCCTATAGCCTTCCTCGATAAATGGACTATCCAACACCGAAAGAATTGTGAAATCGGACCAGTGGTTCCTGAGATTAACCGGAAAAAACAGACAGACAGCCAAAAATTTTAAAAATAAATATTTTGGCATTTGTACCGTATATACATTTATATGCATGTAGTAGAAAGCTGTTATTTTAATATTACAAACAAACACTCCAATTTTAGTTTTTGAATAGTGGGCAAAGGCAGACGTATCACCTGATGATAAGCGATTACCGCCGCCCATGGACACCCGCAACACCAAAGGCGTCACAAGTGCTTTGCCGACCTTTGGGGGATGGGAAAGGGGATGGGTTGGGGTATGAGCCTCCGGTATCCTCACTCATTCGGTGAAACACAGCGCAAACGCTATTTCACACAGGTTTTCTGTGAGCCTGTGGTATCACTCCGGTCGAGCCGACCCATTCATGCCGAAGCATAGCTCTCCCACGAGATTTTTTAATTATTATTATTATTTATTTATTCATTTTATTTATTATCAATTACAAGACTCGTCCGCGATACTTTGAAGCGTATTCACTTCGCTGCCAACTGCAGTTACTTTAGATTTATGTCCCGACAAAGAAGGTGACATGTTAGATAATGCGGTTAAAGATGATCATAGGTGTAAAGGAAATTAATGTTATTTAAAGCATCTTAAATCTTAGTTACTAGAGCGTGAGAAAAGGTCGCTACGAGCTGGCAAGTAGTTCAAGCACATATTTAGAGGATGGAATTCTAGCAATAAAATAAGTAGTAGGTATTATATATATACATCACATTACGTCCATAACCATTAACAATCGACTACTGGACATATGCCTTTAGAAAGGAGATTTTGTCTTACTAAGGCAAATTTGGGCAGTGACTAGCCAAGCATGATCACCTCGCCTAGTCGTAGGATCCTCCCTTTGTGTTGGAGGATCATGACACCCGTTCCTCCACAGATTCTAGAAAGATATAGGCTACTCTTTACAGCGATCTTTTACCGTGGGAAAGCCACGCTTCGGTACTCTTCGACTCGACTAGGGTGATACCACGACCTCACAGAAAACCGGTGTGAAATACAGCTTGCGCTGTGTTGCCCCTTCCCTACCCCACAAAGGCCGGCAACGCACTTGTGACGCCTCTGGTGCTGCAGGGTGTCCATGGGCGGCGGTAATTTGCTTATCACATAAAAAAACAAAAATGAACTTAAGCATGTTGGCCAGACCGGTTTGGTATAGGGGTTGTGTCAAGCTTTCCTTCTTTTAACAGTGATGTTGTGATGCGTAGCTTGTGCCCTTAGTCGCCTCTTATAACACCCATGGGATGAATATAACTGGTTGGTTATAACGGTGACCCTCAATATTCTTAATCTGTGACCACACGGAAAACTATACTCATAATAAAACTGTAATTTATATACATACTAGCTGAACCCCGCGGTGCTACCCGCGGTACGATGATAACTGCGGGCAACGCCGCGAGGCGAAGCTATATCTTTATAAATAGTAGCCTATGTGTTATTCTGATGTATAAGCTATATTGTGGTAAAGTTTCATTCAAATCCATTCAGTAGTTTTTACGTGAAAGAGTAACAAACATCCATACATACATACATCCATACTTACAAACTTTCGCCTTTATAATAGTAGTAGGATTATTGTAATATACTATGTAATATACTTTGACTGCCTTGGTGGCGCAGTGGTAGTGAATGCGAGTATTGTGCTTGAGAACCTACTTGAGTTCAAATCCTGCATTGGACTAAGTGTTTTAGTGATCTACAAATATTTGTTTCGGGATTTGATATGTATTTACAAAAAAAAAGTATATATGTATTCATATCAGTTGTCTAGTACCCATAACAGAAGCTCTAGCATGGGACTAGACGGCGTTGTGTTAGATGTCCGAAATATTTATTATTATTTATTTATCTGTTTGTCTTTGTGTTCAAGCACGTTAATCCCAGAAGTGGCATCACAGATTTTGATGCGACTTTCTGTCATGTATACTATATATATACATGTATACATGTATATATAAACTTTACATAACAATTAGTTTTTGTGTTATTTCAATCGGTTGACAGAAAAAAAGGAACATCACTATAAAAACATTTAATTTATAAAAACATACTTATAGAACAAAATCAGTACGATACCGAATGTACAGATACAGAATTTCTAAAATATCTTTTATTTCAGTAACTTACGGTAGATAACGAGATTACCCTATATTTATCTTTTATCCCCGGCATAGAAATAAAACTTGCTTAGATAAAACCTATTGATTTTGAATAACCTTAAGTCCGACTTTCATGTGTATTTGGGATACAGTGGACTTTGTAGATGTTTTATGTAATTTTATACAAAGATATATCGCGGAATGAACTAAAATAAAATTGTAAAGAAACTTTGAACTTTTTTGGACATACTCGTACATTTATTGTTTTACTGGCACATTTCTGTAATATAAAACATCATCATGAGGACGGATGTATCAACGATTTATTGTCTCTATATTTATTTCATATTTATGATAACAGTATTTTTTTCCTATTCTTATCTTACACGCAGAACGAAAGGAAACTGAAAAATATATTTTTTGTAGATGAACATAATAATATATGTTATCAGATTAAGCATTTAATTTCGAATTTGTTGGTTGGTAAAATTGTCTCAATGCTTGCTGACTATGGTATGGATTCTGACGCTACACGATTGTCAAGTACTAAGACATTCAAATAGCGTGACAACTTGTAGTTGCCGTACTAAGCAGACCATAACAATTCAAATACGTTCCATTTACAAATGGCCGCTGTTCGTGACGTCACAGAGTTGCATTATTTATGTGAGCGACGTTTTGTTAATGGACTAGGACTCGGGAACTGTGATTATATTTCACGTGAATAATTCAAACGTGACGTTGGATTGTTTCGAGAGGTACTCAGTTTCCTCGAGAACTTTTATTAATGCTTAAAACGTAAGTCTGAAAGCTAATATTTGCTTTTGGCCAACTCCATTGACATTCAGTGAATTCTTTAGTAGGTATTTTATCATTATGACGCTAACTTAGTGCTAAGGCCCGATAGAGTAACTAGTGTAAGTCGCTGCTCAACTACGTTGCATAAATAACATGTTGAATAACCACAATCCTTCTGGAGCTGCTGTTGATTTATGTAAAGCCAACATTATACCAGCACGGCTACATTTATGGTTAGGTGTAAGTTTGACTTTTATTTAAATCTCATAATATATAGCTCTACCTACCGCCTTATTTCTATACGTATATTATAACGCTGCAATGTTAACTGAAGAACTATTTGATTAAATTTTAAATAATAACACAGTGCCTGTGTGTATTCATCCAGCCTATTCTTTGTGTTACGGAGCTGTTATAGTCGTTCCAATAGTTTATTTAACTTTTGACAGCTCTAATACTTAATCAAATAGTGATACCCTGACCCGTTACCTATTCGATTTCTTTCATCGATCGATTTTATGCATTAAGAAGTTTTAATCGATTTAACAAACTCATTATTTTATAGATAATTTCGTACTTCATATTTCTATGTGTTTCAATGTGCGACCTCCTTTGTCAAAATAAAGAAGAAATGGATTAAAAGAATGTTGTTCAAATATGACGGTTCTATGTCATGAAAAAATTTATAAAAGGAACTGAATTTTCAAAATGTATTATTGTATTGTGTTGTAATTCAGTGGTTAATATTGTATTTGTTAAACTATTGATGATCTTTATTAAATCGCTCTATGTCTATTGTAAAATAATCTACAGTATTTCAATGAGTAACCTTCAATATAGTTGAGTATTTATATTCCTCCGTATTGATTTATTTGTGAATTCTCACGTTTGGTTGATTTGAGCGTATCGTTCCTGCCTTCGTTACTGTCAAAATGCCAAAAAAGAAAGTACTCAAAGGACAAACAAGAGAGGTTGTCTTGCGACTTCGTGAATACTTTGAAAAGGAAAGACGTAATGGTGGGCCTCTTATACCAGTGACTCAAGTTTGAGACCGTGTTGCAGCAGCATTAGGTATTAGTGCTCCAACAGTGGCAAAAATAACAAAAGAAGGCTACGGCAGCAGTGGCATGGAACAGAATAAGCTATCTACACCTAAGAAAAAACGTCCGCCTATAGGTAAACCGCCGTAAGCGTGGCCTTCCTGATGGTCTGCGGGGCGCGGGGCGGGAGCGCGCTCAGCCAATCAACTAGTCTGCCGGTGTCGGCCGGCAGTGACTGACGTGAACGCCAGTCCGCGCGTGAAATTTTTGTAGCGACTGCTACACACGATAATATTAATCTTGCAACATGGATCAGGATAACCTACCTACTCTGCGTAATAAAAAATTAAATAGACAATCAAAAATTATGTTATTAAATGTTGCCAAATTTATTAAACAAATGAAATTAGACCAAGCTGCATAACAAGGTAAAATTACTAATTATTAATTATATAGTATTTATTGTCTCATCATTTTAAAATTATAGTAAAGCTAGACATTGTTTGACGAACATTTTTTTTTGTTCAGGTACAGACATGAATGTGAATAAAGCTATATCAGAGGCGACCACTGTTTCTTTGTCAACCGTTAAAAAGGTATTATCATTGAGTCGATCTTCACACAACTTAGAAGAAATAATTAAGTCACCGAGCAAAAGAAGAAAACGAAATCCAAAAATAGAAGTAGATAGTTTTACCGAAGGTATCTAATAATTAACTAAAATAATAAATTAAATTTCAATTTCTTCTGTAATTTTATCTTATTAGTAAATAATTAATCAATATTTATTTGCAGGCGTTGTAAGGCGCAAGATTCATGGATATTATGCGTATAAAAAAGAAGTACCTACTATAAAAAGACTTATAAAAGAACTTAAGGATGAGGGAATTTTATCTTGTGGTCGCGAATATTTAAGAACTTACCTTCATAAAATCGGATTTAAATAGAAAAAATTACAATCAAAACGATTATTGTTAATGGAAAATATGGATATTTTAAACAAGAGGCAAATGTATTTGTTGAAAATAAAGAAACTGAGAGAGGAAGGCAAGAACATTGTTTACGTAGACGAAACGTATGTAAATTCTTCTCACACAGTTTCCAAATGTTGGCAGTCTAGAAAACATAAAGAAAGAGGGCACTTGAAAGAAATAGGAGCAGGGCCACGACTAATAGTCGTTCATGCAGGGGGACAGGAAGGATTCGTCAATGGTAGTCTTCTCATATTTAAATCTAAAAGTAAATCGGGAGACTACCATGACGATATGAACTTCCACAACTTTAAAAAATGGACCGAAGAAAAGTTAGTGCCCAACTTGCCAGCAAATTCAGTTGTCGTATTGGACAATGCTTCGTATCACAATGTTGAAATTGACAAAAAGCCTACCAAATCAGCATTAAAGCAAACAATGCTTGATTGGTTACAAAAGCACAATATTGAATGCAGTCCAAACATGTATAGACCACAACTGTATAATCTGATCCAAACTACAAATGTCGAAAAAAAAATTGTTATTAACGAAATTTTAAAAAGTCACGGGCATGAAGTGTTGCGACTTCCGCCATATCATGCGGATTTGAATCCCATAGAGTTGGTATAGGGCCACGTCAAAGGTCAACTTGCTTCATTAGATCTTTCTACCAATTTATCACAAAAGTCGAAAAAATTGGAACAATTTTTTTCTGCCTATACTCAAGCTCAATGGGCCAAATGTGTTGAACATGTGATTAAAATAGAAGATGATTATATGCAAAAAGATAATCTAATAGACAAGACCTACGATGATATGTATAGACCATTTATTATTGAACTGTCGCAAGATACGTCATCGGAATCTTCAAATGAAGAAAGTTCATGTGATGAAGAAAGTTCTGATTAGTGATAATATGTATATATTTTTCTATTTCCTACTTTCAATTATTATGTCTGTGATAAATAAATAAAATATATAACGACCATTGTTTATTAATATTAGTTCTAATAAATGTAAAAATAAACTTTAAAAAATACTTAAAATAAAAAAACTCATTAAAAATATATCATAGGTGTAAATATGTATATAAATCTTAAGATCAATTAAATCTCAAGATACGAGTCATTACGTCGTATCGTGTATAGCCGGTTGCATCACCCGCCCCGCGCCCCGCAAACCATCAGGAAGGCCACGCTTACGGCGGTTTACCTATAGTAAAGTTACAGCCGTTGACAATTTTGACGCTGATGCTATTCGTCGTCATATATACGACTATTACCAAAGAAAAGAGATTCCAACATTAAAAAAACTAACACAATCTCTTCGAAATAGTGGTTTGTTCCGTGGTCAAAAATCTTCTCTGACAAAGGTATTGAAAGACATTGGAATGTTATTCCAAAAATGTGACAAACGAAAAATTTTAATGGAACGCAATGATATTGCTTTGTATAGATGCGATTTTTTAAGACAAGCAAAAAAAATAGAAGATTGGTCGAATGTTGTTTTCACAGATGAAACTTGGCTCAATGCGAATCATACGCTGTCAAAAACTTGGACTGACAACACCGTTGGCTCCACTTCTACAGTACCAATGGGAAAAGGCGAACGACTGATTATTTGTCATGCAGGAACAGTAAAAGGATTTGTGCCAGGCGCTCTATTAGCTTTTAAATCCCAGAAAACAGGAGATTATCATGAGGAGATGAATTCGAACGTGTATGAAAAGTGGTTCAGAGAAATGCTTACATCACTCGAAGAGCCATCAATAATATTTATTGATAATGCACCTTATCACTCTCGTCAAATTAATAAAATACCAACACAGGCCAACAAAAAACATGAAATTATAAACTGGCTCCGTGACAATGGCGAAGAGGTGAATGAGTCCCTACTAAAAGTAGAGTTAGTAAAGATATTAAAAACAAAGAAGCTGCCAAAACGATACGTCATAGATGAAATGGCAGCAGAGCATGGGCATACCGTCCTCAGAATTCCCCCATATCACTGCCAATATAATGCAATTGAAATGATCTGGGCACAAGTTAAAGGATATGCTGCGAGGAACAATACAACTCCTCCTTTCACCGCAAGAAAAATGCTGAATTTACTGAAAAATGCGTGTGAAAAAGTAACTCCAGAAAACTGGGCGAATGTTGTAGAAAAAACAAAGAAGGTGATAATGTCGGATTGGGATCGGGATGTTGCATTCGACAATTTATCTATCCAAGAAATGATAATCAATATTACTGAGAACTCAAGTGATGATGATTCCTGGTCATATGAAGAAGACGATTCTTTATAATTAAAATTAGTATTACAGTACATCTTTTGGTTGTTTTATTTTTAATCCGTAAATTACTACGAATTTCAACATTTTGTACCTGATCATTACAAGTAGGTACCGCAGGTAGTTTTTATTTGAACCAACTATAGTAAGTCTAAACAATTATTTTAGATTCATTAATTTGCGGCGAATACATTCGATCCCATTACTAGGTACGAGTACGATGGAACTGTTTTCATTACGCAAATTATTTATGCATTGAAACAGAGACATTTAGGGCATTTTAATGCAAAATAATAAAGCTTTTTACGTGATTTGATATAAAATATAATCACAATAATTTTATTGTATGTTTTATTAATATAATCGATAATCGATTTATTTCAAAACCGTTTTTATAGTCTGTGGTCATTAATTACGAATGACACATCCCTAAGTAGGCGGAGCCCGCCCATAAAGTACAGTATTATCTGTAGTACATTGTATCAAAAATTATTACAAAACTTTATGTGCGTGATCTGTCAAAAGTTAAATAAAGTATTGGAACGACTATAGTGGCAGGTGTATGTCGAATAAGTAAGACGATACACTAAATAAATTATTGTATAAAACAATAATTCCTACAGATAAGTAGGTGATAGGTATGCATACATAGAATATAGCTTATACATATCCTATTTAATATTATAAAAGCGAAAGTTTGTGAGTATGTAAGTGAGTATGTTTGATGCTCTTCACGCAAAAACTACTAAATGGATTTTTATGAAAATTTACAATAATATAGCTTATACATAAGCATAATGCATAGGCTACAATTTATAAAGATACTAGCTTCGCCTCGCGGCATAGCCGCGGTTATTGTGGTACCGCGGGTATCACTGCGGGGTTTAGCTAGTTACAATATAAATATAAAATATATACATAAATAATAAAGACACTATTAAAATGTTATTCTGATGAATCCGTCAGCAAGTCTCTGTAGTGCTTCCGTACTTTCAATTTAAAAATTGAATCGGCTAGTAGACTTGCTGTTTTCGAGTCAAATTGAATAATTATTACTCGACTACTGTGCAGCCAAACGAGGGTTATGATTTTGACAGGCTATGTATATATGTAAGCCGTGTGTAGAATCATTGGATACTACAGCCTTCTGTGTCGGACGTAAATATAGTGTCCTGAAAATTTTGATTCATACTTTTTCAGCGTCGTTTTTTGTTGTAGTTGAGTTTTACTTTTACTTTTTTTATTTTAGCACTGAATAGGTAATTTACCGAGGAAAGCTATACAATATCAATAAAAAAATGTTACTATTTTCCTTGTAAAAGACGCAGACGTGAATGCACGTATCAGCTAGTACTGTCTAATCACCACTTTACTAATTCAGACCGTTCGAATCAAATTCTAAGCTCGAAATTATCACACATACAATAACCTAACCGTTAGGCCAATGCTCAAACATCAGCCTTTATATCATTAAAGACACACAAACGCCTTATTTTTTTGGACTTCTGACGCCTAACCATTACTTTTCTTAAATGAATCATATATTATGTTAGATAAGAACCAACATTTCCTTTTAAAGGGAGACGTTACTAGTATTACTCGTATTAGCTATTCCAGTACGTTTGATGTAAAGAAAATCGTAAAGAGCGATTCCTGATACTTAATATATTATTAATATCGGAGTGCGTATCTCGGGAGATTTCAGACAATGAGAGCTCCTGGAGAACGTGCAAGGAGGAATTAGGAGGAAGCCTATTGTAATGATCGAGTCGTTTGAAGTGTTGTGGATTTAAAAAAACGTGGGTTTAATACAGAGTGATTGACAGACTGGTGCCACAGTCATTTAATATAATCCTCTTCCTCTAACGCCGTTAATTAGTAGTAATATTATTATTTGATAGATTTTAGTTTCTCCTCAAATAAAAGGATATATCATATTTTTTTTTTAACAATATTGAGAATATATATTTTATAAGAGATATTATACGACCTTCAAACCTTAAAAAAAAGAGCGTACTCCTTCCTAAAAGGCCAGCAACGCACTTGTGACGCCTCTGGTGTTGCGGGTGTCCATGGGCGGCGGTAATCGCTTACCATCAGGCGATACGTCTGCTCGTTTGCCTCCTATATAATAATAATAAAAAAGTATTCTTTGTTGGACTTTACAAGTTTACGTAAAACGTACTGTTGACATAACATGTGGATGGATTCATATCTGGTATCATGGTTATGATATCTACGGAGGTAGAAGTGTGAGGAGAGGATTTTTTGCATATATTGTAAGTAAATAGACAGGTAGGCGATAACATCATGAATTACCTAAATAATTAGGAATTAGAACAAAATGTTTTTATAAATAGTTGCAAAAGTCACATGTGGTTTATGTCTAAAATTTTAAAAACTTAAGGATTTCTGTTCATCAAGTATCTATTGTACTTAATCTGAGCAGATATAATATTCATATTAGCTACTCTACACGAACGACTTTCATCTTCAGTGAATAGTCGTCGTCCACTATTGACCGAAGGCCCTTCGCCTCTAGAATTGCTAAACGTCCCACTCTTGGTCGGTCTGACAAATGAGAATTGATAAGTGTAAATTTTTTATGTATTCCATATGTTTTAACTTGAAACATAACAATACCTATACAATAGCTTCAAAGCCATAAAATACAGAAGCACTTGTTTATACTAATCTGTATAAATAAAAATGAATCACCGCAATGTACTCGTATGTACGCGCATAACTGCACCAAATTGAATAATTCTTTTTTCTATATATTCGTTATTGTTAGGACAAGGTTTGTAAGAAAATCTAAAGTTAACGATATTTTAATTTTGTCGATAACTGCGCCAAAAACAGATTTTTCAGAAACATAACAAGAAATAAAAGACATTCAAACCATCAATTGTTTTATTTTTTTTATGATGTAATAACGGCAACTAGCCGGATCACTCGGATCAGCTATTTCTGCCAATATCAAGGATTTATCGTCTTCAATTATCAAATCTTCAAGTCTTCAATCGTCGTCGTGATGAAATTAATGATAAAAAATATATCCATCAAAATTTAAGCGACATGCATCTCTAGTTCTATTTTTAAAAATGTAACTTCAAGCATAACAAACAGCTGTTCAAGGTCACGTCACGTCACATTCGAAATTTAAAATCCTCAACACTGTAAACGAGTTTGGGATGTATTCAAGATGTCGAGCGTTGAAAATGGCACAATTGTCTGAAACCTTGAGCTCTGAAATTGCTTATTCTTTAATAATGTCCCACATTTGTGTGTGACGCGACCGATGTTACGGGGTTTTAGAATAATATTACACATGTAGAGTCAATAGAAGAGGCTTATTTTATTGGTCAAAGTAAGTCAAGAAAACTAATAGAATATAAGAAGAAATAATATAAGGAAACGAGAGGACAGATGGCTAATTAAAAGAAGATAACTTATTGAGTACGTTAAATTTAATTGTTAAAGATTCTTCAAAGTTATTGAAATTGCTTCAATATTTTGAGCGATAGATACACAACTTACCTAATTTATTGGAATTATTTGAATATGTATTGCTGACATAGTTTAGAATTCACATTGTTAAATATAACTTTTACATCTACACAACATAAAATGACATATGTCATCGTTCGTTCGGAATTTAAAAGCCAGAGTCATTTTAATAATTATCATCACTAAAAAAAACTAAAAAAAAATATTTCACATTTGGAATCCAAATTAAAAAAAAAAGGAATAAAAGAAAACATCAATTTAATTAAAAAAGTTGTTGATGTGTCGTGTTTACTTTGGATACGTTTATGTCTTCGTTATATGTCCGTGTGATCCTGAGCCTGATCTAAAGGCCTGTTCAGACTAAGCTACACACATGTTAATGGTTTCAACATGCGATGTGCATTACGGTTTCTATCGTACCTACTATCTCTTGTGCTAAAGTTATTCGCAGAACTTTGTCTGTCCGTAAATGAATTATGTACTATGTTGGAGTTTACTCCTTATGATACGATTTTCATATTTAACCCGCGGAATGAAACTTTTATAAAGAGCGTTAGTACTAAAAGTGAGATTTCAGCGCTTTGTTATTACTTAAACCATCTAACAAACTATAAAACTAACAGCGCTAGAATTTTTACTATTTGGGATAGTTTTCAGGTGGCCAAAATTACGTTAACTCCAAGAATTACCATGACGCTTACGCGTTTCGCTCAACGCAGTATAAGTGCGTAACGTCCAAATGCAAAGAAGCGCAAGATTTATAACATTTACTTACGAAGGAACAATAAAACGCAATTGGTAGTTTAAAACAAAATTGTAACATGGTTCAACAATTAAAAAGTTTCTTTAATTCAACCTGCTTTTTAATACATATTATTTCGTCAAAAATACACAATGAGTTAAACCCTTTATTTTTAATATTTATTTAATTTGTAGGAAATGCATTCACTAGTAAGATTATAGAGTGCATAGTAAACTTGTTTTAATAAATCCATATTACTTTCTAAGCATTTACTGAAAATGTTTATACAATATATTGTAAACAACCCATACCTTACCAATATGACATATCTTGTTACTCAATTAACACGAACAAACCTTATTAATATTCACTTAAAACAATACACCCAACTTCACACCTCCAGGAATCACGGCTGTGACTAACATGTTTAATATGCACAACGTTCGTAATAATCAATTTTAAATTCTAAACCCGTGCGAGTCGACTCTCCCGTTTGAACGAAGCATTGTACCGTCAGTAAACGGCCAATGCAATTGATGCAAATTGTTTGTGCAGTACACTGAGCGACACTTAATGTACCGTTGTAATTGTTTATTATATTGAACCTGTTCTAGTGTCTGCAGGTGCGTCTAACGTAAATTCTTGCGGTTAGTTTAGATTTATGGCGGTGGAGACAGTCGGACAACTTTAGTAACAGTACAAGTTTATAGTTATATGTTCTAAAGTTAAAATTACTAGCAAAACTCTTGGCCATTTTTAACCTTTTGCATCCACACTATACGTTCAAAAATCAGGTAAGATATCTGGCTCAACATAGTTAATAGCTTATTTTGAATGTAGCTGGATCCTGTTGGTTAAACCCTGACTAACCACGGCTTCACAGATATGTAACGGGTGGCGACAGATACTTACCAATTGGTGACCGTTCTGCTTGTTCCCTATACCATAAGAAATAAAAATTAAACAAGAACTTCTGATTTACTCCTCATTGTTTTTTTTTCTAATAAAAGTTAAGAATTGGGGACTGCCTCTTTGGTCCAGCGGTTAGTGTATGTGACTTCCGAGCACGTTAACGCGTCGGTGGATGAATTTCGGTATGGAGATAAATTGAACCTTGGAGAAGGACAGGCTACTTTTGTCGCGGTAGCCGACATAGCCAGCTAAGCTCCAGACAGAAACTATTTTCCTATAAAACAAACTGTCCGCATGAATTGCAAGAAAATTTTGAAGTCACTGTAAACTTTATTTACGTTGTGTTTATAATACAATATAACATCTGAATTCTAAACTCAGTTTGTTGTGAAAACATTCGTGTCACAGAAGGTGTAAAATGCCTTATTGTTGGTTTCTTAAGTTTGCTCGTAAACTCTTTAGAGTTTGAGTTACAACACTGTTTCCCAAAGTTGTGTACACTATCTTATTATGATAAGTCGATTTGGTCGAGAAAAAAAAATGCGGGGCAGTTTTCGGGACTGCCTATAGAAGTGAAAACTAAGTTACTATTGAATTGTACGAGTATCTTCGAGCTATTAGATTATTATGTTTGAACTATTTTAGCTATATATATATTATAGCTCATGGGAAGCGTGCGATGACGCTGACGCGAGTTTCATGCTTTTTGTTAACCGAAAAAGTACATATATATACACAGTATACATAAAGCTCATGGAAAGTTAGGTGACGATTACGCATGCTCTTTGATTTTTGGTAATTCAAAAAGTGCTTAACACGCCTAAAGTAGTTTTCACATCAAAAACTTCCGAAGCTCACGTAACTGCTCACGATGAACCCATAAAGCGCTGCAATTGTGATTATTATGTTATAAACTCCAAAAACTGTTGATAGATACTAAAAACTTGTTTCTGGAAAGATTTCTAAATATAATAGTGATATCAAATAATAAAACTTTAGGAACGTATTAAATTGACATCTCAAGAATAGTTTAAGAAACATTACCTTATGACATCGACAGTAAAGGTTAGATGTGCAAATTCTTTACAATACGTAGGTACATGCAACCATACAAGAACAGCAAACATACCGTTATTTTGTATTGTTCTAACATTTTGCATATTAGAGTTTACTAGAGTAGGGAAGGAGTTTTTAATATAATTTAGCTGGAATATTACTTGTCTATGTTCTAATATATTAAAGTCTAATGATGCAGAATCACCACTAGGCCGCAATGGTGTAGGTCACCATGCTACACAGTTGTATAGTCTGCATTCGCAATGAGTATGGTGACCACAACTCTTGGATGAGGATCCTGCTTATATTTTCCATCAGGCAGTGTAATGTCATTTTGGCAGGACCATGATTAAAAAAGTATCATAATTTATTTTCTTTTTTGTTCTAGATACCTCATATTTTTTTCTTAAATGATTTAAATTTTAAGAGTGACTTTTTGGTTTTAAATTTAATTAGGAATGAAATAAAATATTTCATTTCTGACTCGACAACTTATCACTTAATTGATATTGTTTTCAAAATAATTTGACGAAATTGACTTTATAGATGAAACTAGACAGTACAAACTCCACCTGCTATTTAAATTTTATCTTTCATTTTGTTTCTTGTTTCGTCTTCTAAAAACATAATTATTTCTTCAACTTTAGCTTATTAGACGTAAGTATTATATATAACTTTATAGTACATAAAGTGACATTTGTTTTGTGTTGCTTCTTGTTCAAGAAGTTCTTCATGTAATATTATTGTTTAATATACGTTTGTAGTCCGTGTTAAAGTCATTGACTCATATTATATTTCGTTGAATTAGAATTCGACACCGCAATTTGCTGTTTGCTCAAAACTAGGCATGACGCATCGTTGCATTTGAAATAAAAGCCGACTGTAAATATTTGATTGGAAGCGAGGGATGACGCGGCCGGACGTGTGTAGACTAGAATATTAATTACTTATGTACAAAGCTTTCACCTCATATTCGAGCCAAATGTTGTACATTTTTACCTTTTCTGGAAATTACGTTCATCCAAACTACATTATTTATTAAACATAAATCCAATTTTAATCGTTTATTTTTTTTTTGTTTACAGGTAAAACCTTGAATAGAATTCAGGGCATTGTAAGTAAGCTCTTATGACAAGATAAACGACAAAACTTTTGTTTACGCCTAGTTCTGCAAAGTCCCGCAGCGCCAGCATCGCTTTCAACATAGGCTGCTTCGCAGTGACATGCGTACATTTTACGCAAGTACTATTAAAAATACATAGATGGCGCTAAATTCAAAATAGTAATTTACTTTTTTAAACTTCCAAATGGAATACTGTAGCATGAAACATAATTAAAAAGGAATATATTTTAACTAATTTAAACTATTTACATCTAGATGTATACTTGTACGATGCCAAAAGTTGGTTTCAAAAAGTACGAAAAGTTGTCGAAATTTAGAATCTAATAGAATTACGTATAGTTGTTTATTTTAATTAACCCTTGTGATACCTTTGAACATTTTTAAGTTCATTTTCCTTTGAACAGACGGTGTAAGAAAGCCCTTAGGGCTGTCGTAGGTAATTAGGATGATAGACGAATACTTAGGCGTTTTTATTGTAAAGGGCACAAAAGAAAATGAATTCCTAAGCCCTGGAGTAGGTTGGTAAAATAATATTGGAACATTTTCCACATACTTCATACTGCAGTTAGGTGTTTGTAAGTTGTTGGACAACCTGGCCGTCATAGTCCGATCGTTTTAAAGTCTTTTGCTATTTATGACTAGTATAATATAACTGTCTTTACTTAACTTTATAGCATATATTGTTTTACGCTTTAGTGTCATGCATATCTTACACCCTTTTTACGAAAATTATGTAAACGGAGCAGTATGAAATTTTGCACAGTAAAATTTCATATGGAGGAGGAGTGCAGAAACCTAAAAGTAATAATTATGGCCGACCTCTGTAAGACTACTAGTAAATCTCTACAAATAAATAACATTGGAGTGTCTGTTTTTAATATTTAAATAACCGCTTTTTACTTAATGCACATGTAGGTATGTATACACGGTTCATATACCAAAACTTACGTACGTTATTTTAATTTTTTGTCTGTCTGTTGGCCTATCTGTCTGTCTGTTTGTTCCGGCTCATCTCTGTAACAGCTGGACCGATTTTGACAAGACTTTCATTGATAAGTAGCTGGTGATATAAGGAGTAACTTATGCTACTTTTTTAGGCCACCTACGTCCCGCGGCGTTAGCTGCGGCACGACAATAATCGCGGGTTACACCGCTGAGTTCGGCCGATATTGAATATTCCAAATGCATATGCTTTTATGCATCAGATTTGCTTGGCAATTACGAGTAATACAAAGAATTTTCTTCTCTTATTAGGACAGGCAAAGATAATTGGGTTTTTCTAATATTCTACTTGTTCAAAACGTGTTTTAATGTTTTTAAACTAAATTACAAAAAAATATATCAGGTTTTTGTTGTCTTACCATTCCCTTAGTAGTACGTTTCATTATTCACAAAACGTAATTGCCTGGAATACAGTATTTATGGTGTTTTACAATGGAGGGCACATAATAGAAATTAATAATTCCCGACGTCTGTGTGTCTCGTCAGGTCCGCACAAAACGAAATGATTAAAAATACAAAGCTATTTTACAAAATGTCAGCTCTAACATTTTTATGAAAAATTGTTTAAGAAAACCTTATTAGTGTACGTTTTTTAAATTTAATTCAGGAGGGTAGGGCTGTGAGCAGCTTGTTGGTTTCGTTATATTCACTCTTGGCTGCAATTATTTTTATTGTTGTGGAATTTGTGTTTGACATCAAAATTTTATACATATTAAAAAAGTTATTTATATTACAAACAATTACCGAGGGTAAGCAACTACGGCGCGGTCAGTACCTGGATGGGTGACCGCTGGCATATTACAATGAGCGTCTCCGTGATTTGGGGGTCACGTTAAACAGGCGGTCCCGTTTGTTATCACAGAATAACAGTTGTGAAGCTAAGTTAGAGACCTTCGTGCCACTTAAAAACATCCAACGACAAGATTACGTTGTCTTGCTAGTCCCCAACCCGCACTTGATTAACGTGGGGACCTATGGCCTTAACCCTCTCCTGAGAGGAGACCCGAGCCCAGCAGTGGGACGTTATGGGTTGTTGATAATTGTTGACGATGAATGACATAAATAAATATTACGGATATTTAACACACAACATCTTGTCCTAAACTAAACAGAGCTTGTATTATGGTTACTCTACAACGTTTTTGTAAATACATACTTATTATACATAGAAAACAATTAAACTCACAAACAAATATTTCATACAAACATTGGTACGACCCGAGGATCGAAACCGAAACTTCAAGCACAGCAGTCGCAACACTACTCGTATTACTACTCCACCGAGGCAGTCGAAAAAATCGCAGTGTATAAATTTGTACAATCAAACGTGTTTAATTTGTGTATTTCATTTTAAATTAGGATAGGTGTTTTTAAATCAGAAACTATTGTTTTCTGCAATCAACCGTAAGTCATTTCGGTTTATATATTTATTCTCATTAAGAATTATAATACAATTCACTTAACATGATACATACTAATGACTAATACATAAGGCAAATTTCATACTCGTCCGTTCATATAATTTTTGTAAAGAGGGGTACAAAGGTTTTGCGTCACTTATTAATAAATACATTACTTCTAAGTGTGGCTTAAATCGTTCAGATATGTACAGCTGTAGACGTCTCTCCATTGAGATGATGATGAATAAACAGGTGGAAACTCCACTTACTTGAGAAATTTGACAAATGTTTTAGTTTTTATATTGTAGCACTGACACAATATTAATTAGTAATATATTTCGTCAGTAGTTGTAGATAACTAAATATAATAATACATATTTGTTTATAATATACAGGCTTGTTTTGTAATTACTACTCGTATTTCCATTGTTAATATATTTTCTTTTTTTAAATAAAAATGACTTCAATGGCCTGAAGTTTATATGATTTAAGATAGATAGAAAAAATTAAAAATCAAGCTTAAAATACTATCTAATAAGTAATTCTAAGTTTTTGTTTATACATATAAATCGACATTAAATGTTTTCAATTACATAATATATTTCAACATGAACATCTCAACGGGTAAAGACCTCCTCCATTTTGTTCCACATCTGTCTGTCCTTTGCTTTTGTAAACCAGGTCTCACCTTTATTTCTTACTTTTAAATCAGCCCATTTTTCCCTCGATTTTCCTCTTTTCCTATTATTTCTTTGTCCTTGCCAAGTAGTTACTCTCGGTGTGAATTTTCCATAGTCCAAACTTGCAATATGAACCGCCCATTTCCATTTTGCTTTGAAGAGTGTTCCAAAGCATCTATTATATATTTATATCTTTGTATGTATAGTTGCCATCGCTCTTTTGAATACTTGCATTTTGTTTTTTTTATGGATTAGGGGCAAACGAGCACACGTATCGTTCGACCCGCAACATCAGAGGCATCACAAGTGCATTGCCGGCCTTTGGGGGATGGAGAGAGTGTTCGTTTTAATGTTATTATTATATATCCATGTCTGGCAGCCACACGTAAGACAGGGTAGCAAATATAAGCTATAGTAATGATAAAGATAACAAAATACATATTTGCCTCTGTGAATCTCAACTCCAATCGCCTTTGTTTTTCTGGTACTGAGATCGATTTATCAACTATTTGGCTTACGATTCAACTGTTTTAATAAAATATGTACCTACTCGAAAAAACAGTCCATGCATGTTACATGAGCTCTCTGCCAACCAAGTCCACATATGCTATAAGTACATCATGCAAAAACTTTTTAAATATCATTCGCATTTAAATTTTATTGGACATTGTTTAATATGTGCTTATACCCATAAATCCGTATGTTGTACAACCCTGTGCATTTATTATGATATCGCTTTGAAAGCCTTTGCAAACAAATCTAAAGCTATTTTAATAGAATATTCAGTTGTGTAGCATCCATTGTAGAAATGTCTCTTCCGTTGTTTTAGTACAATATTTGAAGTGAATGGGCCCTATGTTCTGTTATTTACATTTTTGTGAATAAAACATGTAGGTTTTGCGCGCAGGTACTCGGAAACTACAAAAAGTGGGCTCGTGTTTACTTGTGAACTTCAGATCTTATATATTCATACCTGTTTATTATCGAAGAGATGGGCAGAGGTGGCTTTTACAGAATATTTTTATTTTGTTGGCGATTTTTTTAATTTTAGATAACGAGATATGCCTTTTCTCACCTATGTAATCGTTTTACATACTTTTTGGTGCTACAGAAAACCCTTTAGTAAATGTTGTTCTTTTCGAAAAACGGCTTCCGAAGGTCTCAGTACTTAATTTACCTAAGTATTGTTTGCTATTGGGATTGTTAATTAAAATAAAAAAGAAACGTATTCCTTTTAAAATTCATATATTTTTATGAAAAATGGAGGACGAATTGTGTTCACGTGAGGTTTTTCATAAACCAAAACGGTTTAAAAATGGCCTTGATCAATAATGTTTCCTTAAATCTAATTGTGTTTGACTTTTATTCAACTTTTTCCCAAGACCACAAAAGATATTTCAATTTAAAAGAAACTTCTAATAAATAAAAAGATCGTATCTATAAAAAGGGATTGAAAGAAAAATGATAAAGTAAATGAAAAATAAGGAACTGATTACATCAAAGAAAAGCTGATAAGAATTTGAAAGAATTAAATTTATCTTTTAGCTGCGCTGATATTGTAAATACAGGAGTATAATTTATTTATTTAAATGTACTGCTTAAATTTCAATAAATCTTTTGAGCTAGTTAGTTCTACCTGTGTCACTTCGAGAGCTTTAGTAGCGAAGTAGTAACCTTTAAAAGTCGTGTTGGACAGCTGCTGATTGCTACTAAGATAGCAAACGATACTAGCAGCGCATACAATAGTGACGTATCATTATTACTCACCAATCTATTGAAGATCTTATAGAAGCATATAGTAATAGTTGATGCTGGAAAAGATTTACAGGGAATTAATAAAGCTTTGCAGATATATCGAGCATGACTGCCTCGGTGGCGCAGTGGTAGTGAATGCGACTGTTGTGCTTTTCAATTCTGTTCAAATTCTGGATCGGACCAAGTGTTTGTGTGATCTACAAATATTTGTTTCGGAGTTTGGGTGTTTTCTATGTATTTTAATGTATGTATTTACGAAAAAAAAGTATATATGTATTCATATCAGTTGTCTAGTAACCCATAACACAAGCTCTGCTTAGCTTGGAACTAGATGGCGTTGTGTGTTATTTGTCTGAAAATATTTATTATTATTATTAGTACTCGATATCCGATTGATATAGTTGAAATTATTTTCAAATATCAATCGGAGCTAAAACATCCTCTTTTAATTAAAAGAAAATCAGCACCACAGCGATTCAAGATATTGAAACTGTAAAAACTGCGCGATCAGACCTGAAGATTGCATTTAAATGTTTCATTTAAGTCGACCAATGGGTTGGAAACGGTTAAGGTGAAGGAAAACTCCATTGGGAGCATTAAAATATGTAACGGGCAAAAATAACAGATGGTCTACCGCTAGCGTAACGAACTGTGAGATGTACCGTCTCACAAAAGAGGGCTCACGGGCCCTGCTAATGTTAGCTTAGGGATATATAAGTTGTTTGCCTAAAATATTGTTATTTACTTATCATTTTTGTGCCAAATCTACGGATAAATGCGGTTTGTTTACAAAAAAATGTCCTTTGAAAAGGACAAATGGAAATCGGTCTGGATTGTATTTATTTTGAGAACAACACTGAGTGAGCTTCTGATACAAATGTATGTTGCTTGGTAGTAAATAACCTTATCACCAGGTAAGTATAATGAAAAGTCTAAATGCAGGTGCGACATGGAGATTTATTAATTAATTTTAATGAAACACTTAAGTCAATCTGTTAAACCTATTCAGGTAATATGTATTTATCTAGATGTATGTTGCTTATGATGCCTGATTCCTCAATATGTTATGATTGTTTAAGACTTTTGTTTATCAAAATAATAATTTACTAAAAGTCGTTGATGTGTTGCTGTAGACTAAAAAATCCTTATAGACATTAGACAAAAATACATTCATGATATTATAATTTTGAAGTATCATTAAAAAAACCTTAAATTTTTCATTTTGTACCATGTATGTTATAACAAAGTACGAATTATGACCAAAAACCAAATAAAATTATACAGAATAGTTCAGTGTAAATTGTGATTTGCAAATACAAGCAAAATGTTTCAACAAGATTATCGATAAACTTGTAACTATATACCTACTTTATAATAGTACTGAATTGCAACTACATTTTTATATAGAATCGTTATATACATATAGGATTATAGTACTTACCTGGATGACTATAGAAAGAAAGAAAGAAATAGGTATTTATTTGTTGGAATATAGTACAAAAGATGTTATCACATTATAATTCTTCTATTCTACTATTTCTGGTGCACAAATTTTAAATCTTATGAACTAATCTTAGGGCTAGACAATAGCATTATATAGGTATTTATTTTAGGTCTAGGCAGTAGCATTTTATAATATATCTTTATCGCTTAGAAATTCGTTAGTAGTAACATTTGCTTAAAAGTAAGTCGAATAGTTTACGTTTGAACTGGTTCAAGTTAAGACATTTGAGGCAATTTTATACTATACTAAACTTCATGAGAATCATATACTCGTATTGACAAGAAACGCTCGTTTAAAGGTATTCGTTTTTTAAGTTCAAGCTTACATATAAGTAAAAGTAATATTCGTATCGCTGTGGATTCGCTATTCTCAGAAGATATCTTTAGTTACCTCATGACAAATGGTTCTCGTTTATTGAATGATTGATTTATTCCACCAGGTCAACAGGTGAGCGCCATGTGATTTACTAACTCCTAATGCTTTTCCGATTTAGTTGCTCCTAATTTGGTGGTTATCCCTTTTCAAAATCATGTGACGAGGGATCCTCTTTGGGATTGGGTCTGTGAAGACGAAAGCTCAAGTGTGAATAGTTAAAGGGTTGAAATAACATGATTGATTTTTATGCCTGAATGCTTATATGGAGTACTTAGTTAGAAAATTGTTTGGCTCTAGCGTTATACGGATGAGATACTATTTAGTGTAATCACCAATCAAATTTTCTTTGCCATTGTTATCTGCTATATATATATAAATGTTATGTTGGTTTGTGTACGCTTCAAAAACTCAAACAGTTCTGCACCGATCGAGCTGAAATTTTAGAATGATATATAATCCGCATCAAGGATTGTTTTTATCTAATTTTTGCATCAGTCTCATATCCGCGACCGCGAAAAAACACGAAAAAAAACAACAGGCAACAGCTAGTGAAATATATACGAGTATATATAATTAATATTTTAAAACGATTAACATAGTATAAGTATTACGTTAACTTATAAAAAGTACAATGCAAATATTTTTAATTTCATTGTAAATTGTATTTAATTGATTACGTTCACTTGATATTGTTTATCTATTGTTGTTGCATTACATGGTACACAGTTTAAATTAAGTATAATAAGATGCCGCTCATTCGAGTTATAAATTAAGGCCATTAATAAATATTTTACTAATCGTGGGAGAGCTATGCTTCGGCATGAATGGGTCGGCTCGACCGGAGTGATACCACGGCCTCACAGAAAACCGGTGTGAAATAGCGTTTGCGCCGTGTTTTACCGAGTGAGTGAGGATACCGGAGGCCCATACCTCAACCCCTGCCCCCATCCCCTTTCCCATCCCCCAAAGGTCGGTAACGCACTTGTGACGCCTTTGGTGTTGCGGGTGTCCATGGGCGGCGGTTATCGCTTACCATCAGGTGATACGTCTGCTCGTTTGCCCACTATTCAATAAAAAAAAAAATTTGACGGAAATTAGCGTGTACATATTGTTGACCACTCACAAACATACCGCGTATTCTTATTTTATCCATTAATACGTATAAATGGATAAAATAAGAATACGCAGTATGTTTTTAAAATGATTCCATTATTTAAAAAACAATGCTGCACTCTGTGTATCAAAGCGCGCATATTCCACATTTGCCATTTTGCCATAGGTATTACATACGGTCCTCATTTTTATGTTGAGTGACGCAGCGTAAATATGTTCTTTGATTATTCGTACCAATTTTTATAACTATTACACTATTTAAATGTAAAATAATAGGAACCTAGTGACCTTTTATATGGTAACTATTTAGATTTTCTTATTTGTTTAATGAGACTGTCAACTACTGATGAAATTGTATGTAGTTTTATTGTACTGTATAAATCTATGAATCTTTAGCCAGGATTGGAACCGATAGCTTCTAGCAATACTGATGGTGTTCTGGAAACCACAATTGAACCATTCGCAACCGCGTTGCCTGTAAAAGGAAACATTGTGCCCTTAAGTGTTCAACTACTGGTGCTCTTACCTTATGCTCTCCGTTCTTCTTCGTTCGATACATTAATCACAAAAAGAACATTCAGATAGTATTTATATGGTATAGAACAATTAAAATATTTAAAGTTAATACCTTAAAAATAAACAATGACAAGTTCAAAAAAGCTTTTAAGAAAAGAAAGCGAGTTATAAATTACGATTTTACTCTATGATTATAATGGACGCCGTGTGCCAGAGACAAAAGGCTCACGAAGGCAAAAAACAGACTGTATTCTCTATTTCTTATTACGCTATTCGCTTTATGGTTTTTTGTACACTTAACGCAATTTACAACATTATAACTAATCCTATTTTATAAGATTCTTCATTTTCTTTGTCCTGATTTAATTTTCACTTAATTAAATATTAAAGCTGGCAACAGATTATGTTTTAAGATGTTTCTTTATATCTAACTAGTGGTCGACCAAGTTAATTTTTTAAAAATTTTCTGCGGTTCTTCTTCATATAAATTTTAACTGTTCCAAATTGTATACTCCCCGGTTCGCATAATTTTCGTAAAAATAGGTACTAAGTTTTAGTATCACGTATTAATATATAGATGAACTATGTTGATCTAAAAATATAGGTTTTTTAAATAAAATAACTGCTAAAAAAAGTAAAAATACACTGGACTAGAGCAGTTATAGAGGTTGGAGGCCTTTACGTAAATCCTTACGGTGTTACCCGTAGGAAATATCTGCGCACCAGGCTGGAATGCGCTTCACCTCTCGCTTCCCTAGGCATCGCCCCGCCTTCGCCTGTCGAGGACCGTTGCCAACGCATGCGGCAACGCACGTGTATTATTTTTGCTTTCGTAATCTCATTCTTGTTTTATTGTTTATCTGTTCACTGAAATATTAACTCTCTAGTTTGCATGACGTCTTTAAGCTAGGTTCGAAGATATTTCTGACGGGTTGTATCATCAATGATATCCTTAAGACGAAGCGAATAAAAATTGTGAAGTTTGAGTGAATGAGAGATTTTGTTTAATTTTTTAAAAGTTACACTTTTTAACTGTTTCTACTAATTTATTCATTATTAAAGTTAGTATTTACTTAAAGTATTGTTATTTGAATTCCCTTCTGTATCGAATTTACTCATATAAAATAGTACAAATTGAGAAAAAAAAGTATGATATAACTTCAAGTAGAAGAATTACTTTGATTCAGAATGAAGAAATACTTTTCTTATCCCAAAATTAAAGCAAAGGTAACAGATATTTAGTAGAAGACTTAGGCTTTGTCGCAACAATATGTATCACAAACTCCTTAATCTTCTTTATTGTTCGTGGAAAATCCGAATGTTTGCTAAGCCTCGTCTTTTCGCCAATAATAAGTATGTCCTGTGACGTTAGTTGAATTCTTCGTTGGGTTGTGAATACGGGGGCTGGGTGGGAAGGTGTATATCTGCATAAATACGTAAAGCGGTCACGTTCGAGCGGAGGACCACGCGTTTAACTTGTATCGTCTATGGACAACTGAAGAATGTTTGAACCAGCAAGTGTGATAGCGCTAGTAGATAAACTCGAGGCATTGTGGTACGTGAATTGAACTCCCTTGTTAGCATTGCTTTGTAATAGATTTTTAAAATTAACTGAAATTCAAAAAAAATATTTGGAATTACTAAACATGGCTCGATGGACAATCAAGTTTAAACGATCATTAAAAACATTTAGAGATAAATAAATAAATAAATAAATATTTTGGACTATTTAACACACAACGCCATCTAGTCCCAAGCTAAGCAGAGCTTGTGTTATGGGTACTAGACAACTGATATAAATACATATATACTTTTTTTTTGTAAATACATACATATTATACATAGAAAACACCCAAACTTCGAAACAAATATTTGCAGATCATACAAACATTTGGACCGACCCGGGAATCGAACCCGAGACCTCAAGCACAGCAGTCGCTTACGCTACCACTCGCGTCACCGAGGCAGTAAAAAGAGAGATGTGTCTACAATAACCTCCATGATTTCGCATTTAACATCATTAATTAACTTACACTAAATGCTGTATATTTTAAAGAAAAACTTCTGTTTTGTCAAACATTTATGTAAGTTAGACCCCAGTGGTTATTCTTTTAAATAAAAATAGATTGACGTATGTCATTAGTAGCATACCTGGTTTTTGTGTCACATTCCTATTTATAGCTGCTTCAGAAAGCTTATTAAATATGTTAATTAATAGTTATAATATAGCAGGTTTATATGTACCTAGCAGTAGTTGCATTCACAAAACTTAATTACAAAAGTCATCTTAACTTATCCAGTAACTGAATCCTTTATACCATTGTTCTTGCCTAGTAACATTGTATTTCATTTTATTGATATTGTAATTCAGAGTAACATCCCTATGTCTGTCATACGTACACAGTAACATGTTATATCCTTATGTCTGTCATCCGTACGTAACTCATGCATGCAGTCTACTAAAATACTAGGCTACAATGCATACAGACCTTTTCATCTTACGCTCTCGCATAGAACAAATAAAATAACTGGATGAGCAATCAACAACACTTCGACAACAACTTTTGACTTTATATATTCGGCAATGATATAAATGGATTTTCAACTACCTACGTTTCATTTGTACATGTTCTCAAAAATACGTTCAAAACAAATACGTTCACTACTACTATTTCTGTTGTTTTGTAATATCTGCGGACGTCAAAATTACTAGCAATCTCTAATTCAATGATTTCGAGGGCTGGTTGACGTTACTGGACGTTTTTGGAACGTATTACCAAAATTTCAACACAATTCAACTCGACGTTTCATTAGTTTCTACTACTGTTTACTATTTCGAGGGAGTATTGAATTTTGCGGGATTTACTATCATTAATAAACTATGTTTTTATTCAGAAATCATACTGTTACAACATACGTATCTGAAATTCTTAATTCAATGGTACTAAGTAATGGGAACTGTTCTTTTTTTAATTTAGGCAAGTGGATAATCCAGTAAGTTGACAGTGTAAAGGCGTCAACGCTCGTGTCACGCCGCCTTTATTTTCTATTTCCAAGGCGGTGCGGCCAGAGAAACACCACGGCTAATCGTCCGCCCGTTACCCGCCCCGCCCCAATAGTGTTGTAGCGAGCTACAGAAACATCTACGACAGATTTTGTTGGGCTTATTCGTAGCTACTTTCGAGTAAGGAATATAATTGTAAGAATTTATGTTGAAATATAGACTTAATAATAAAGAATATGTATATATAAACGTATGGATTTATAACTACGATCAGTATGGTTGCATAAACCCTTACAATCATAATTTTATTTCTGTAGTACATAGTGTTATTATTCTTAATAATTACTTTAAATATTTTTGTAAAAAAATAATACATAGGTTTTCTGCTTGCTCTTGCATTAGCTTTTAATTATTCTTGCTGAATATAAATAAATAAAAAGTATGATTTTGCAACTGACAATATTTCAAAGCCACTTTATATTTGGGCAATTTTAATACTTATTAAATATTAATACCAATATAGACGCCATTCGATGCGAGATTTTTTATAAGTTGTAGTGGAAAAATGTATTATCTTTAAAGAATCGATAGATAAAGTCGACATGTTAGAGAGCACATCACTAACTGTCTTGATGTGTCCCGGCAAGTAACGTGTTCTTTTAGTGGTTTGTCCCACGCTTTTGCTACCTGCTTCTTATAGATCAGTTTACTCTTGTATGTGTGTGTAGTTTACCACACTTGTAAGTGTATTCTTTAGAAGATACAATTAAATATTTTACAAAGTGGAGTAACTTTTGCTGGGAATGAGAAAACTGTGTGAATGATATCTAATAGTAAAGGAGAGGAGATATAGATGCTCGTAATTATAATAAGTACGTGGAAGATATTCTATATTCAAAATGTGAACTTAGGGAGCGTTCAAGAATTACGTAACGCAACTTTTTAACGAATTTTTTTTTTTTTATTGTATAGGGGCAAACGAGCAGACGTATCACCTGATGGTAAGCGATTACCGCCGCCCATGGACACCCGCAACACCAGAGGCGTCACAAGTGAGTTGCCGGCCTTTTAGGAAGGAGTACGCTCTTTTCTTGAAGGTTTGAAGGTCGTATCGGTCCGGGAACACCGCAGGCGACAGCTCATTCCACAGTTTTGCTGTGCGTGGCAGAAAATTTCGGGAAAATCGCACAGTTGTGGACTGCCAACCATCTGGATGATGGGGATGAAGTTTCTGTCGCGTAGGACGATGTCCCCCTATATAAACGCTACGTAACACTCAAGTGTCATGTTTATATTTTATAAATTTTTGGCTTACAATACACACAATTGTTTTTCTTCTTAGTTTTTGCTAATAAACTCTTAAAATAACCGCCCCTGTAACGCATTGTAACGTTTTACGAGACCCCCCCTCCCCCCAAATTGCGTTACGTAATACTTGAACGCTCCCTTACTAAAAAAATGTATTTACACATAAGATCTTTTCTAAAGGCAACTCCCGCACACACTTGCAACAGACAAAGTAAACCCACACATACAAAGTGTTGTCCCATGTGGAATATGAACCCACAACACTTGACGAAGTAAGAAGGCGCGGTGATTGCTTAAACCACTAGGCCATACGTGCAATCAAACCAAAGTAGTCGTTATTTTAAAAACAATTGACTTTTATTAAGTTCTTGCGTTTATATCATTTGATAGCAAATGATATAACCTTTATAGGCAAGTAGCTAATGAACTCTAATTCCTTCATTATAAGTTATTTATAGAGAGACCTATTTAGACAGTCCCAAAATAAATTGTACTATTTTCATACGCCGTTTTCTTTCTTAATATTATAAATAGACAATTTTAATAGATAACAATAAATACATATTGATTTAAGTGTCATTAAATATTAAGTTTTAAGTGAATTATAAAGAGTTTTGCTATAAATTAAAGAACTTCGTCTTTTGAAGTGGTTTAATAACAAATCGGTACGGATCATAAGGTAATCAAGACAATAATTCAATAATTGCTGAATATACATATAACAAACAAAACAAGCAAACCATAGATATTAATATACTTACTATTTTACAACGTTGAACCCTTCTATGGTATCACAAGTATGCATAGATAGTATATATAAATGTATACACTATACCTATATAATTATAATTATATAGGTAGTATTGTTGGTATACTATTTTGATTTATGTACCGCTCGAGACCGACCGCGTCTCAAACCAACACCTGCTACCCTAAGCTAAATATTCATTTGTCAGACTCGAATGTAAGTTAAAAAGGATTGCTAATATCTTAGATGGGCTTTACTTTACCTACAGTACGGTATTGTTTACAACCGACACGATTTGTGGGACTTCTCGGCTTTACTTTTAATTAAGGCCTTTGGTTTTGTCTTTTTATTCATAACGGTATGTTTTAGAGGGGTTTGTGAGACAAAGTGCTTATGTGGATTTGTTTGGAGTGATATATGTTTGTGGGTTGTTGTGGCTACGCAATTGTTTACTAATATATATTAAAATATGATTTAGGTTTTTCTTTTGAACATATAAACTTTTATATATATGGGTATTTAACGGGCTTAGACAGTGATTGTCACCGAATTGAAGCAAACTAACTAAACTCATTTCATAAATTAAATATATCTTTCTGTTCTTAGTATATATATAGTATAGTATAAAATAAGCAATAGTCTGGTTGGTACATATATAGTTATAGTCTTAACTAAGACCTTTTAGTTTAGCCATTTGCGTCTGCAGGTCCATCTGTTAATCCACCACTCACACAACTATCTTGGAACCTGTCAGTATTTATAAACTGTTTTTTTGAATGGATATATGTTATTATTGAAGTGAAAACTTCTTAAGCCGCATTGGGCACTTTTTGATAGGGCAGAATCCTGTAGTTGCGCGTCACCGACATGCTAATGTTTGATAGTGTTAATTTTAATTTAACCGTTATGAAATTTTCTAATTTTACACACAAATTTTATAAATAATATTTTAAATTATAATTTTTACTTCTTAGTTCAATAATAAATAAAGTGGGAAGGTATTTTGTTTTGTCTGGTGTCGTTGCAAAATACTAATATAATAATTGGTTTTAATATAAAGTGTTAATATTAGAGTAACGGATAAATATTTATATCTGAGTAGAAGAATTTACAGTAATGCGAGAAGGTATTGCGAATTTACGATAATTGTCACGGTAAATTATATCTTAGAAAATGTCGTATACCATTTCTAATATTTCTAAAATTAAAAACAAAAACCCATGATCGGACACAAATGTACCTCGTTCTTTATTGTACAGAAAATCGACACGTAAAATTATGTACCTACTTACTTTAATTTGTATAGTATATAATATAGGAACTGCTTTGAGTTTCTCCCTCTGCCACACGATGGACCCGGCACCCGCACGGTGAATCCATGGAGTGCTAAGAAGTTCGTCTCTCTAGATTTGGATTAGCATTGTTAATACGTAATAAGTATACATTTCATAGATTCCGACTAAGTATATTTCTTGCTTGCAATCGTACATAAATACTTACAACCACTTCACAGTAATTTTAGTCTATCAAAGGTTGCATGGAAGTAATTGCTCTGAGCGATAAGGCGCCCTTTGTACATTGTTTCTGCTGTTACGACTGTAGAAACCTGGTGTATAAGTAATATGATATCTATCTATGCGTTTGTTTTTTACCGAGTGATAATGTAAAATATAGATCTAAATAAATCTTTTTAATTTTCGTTTTCTCCATTCTCTTTTATAAATACTATTAATCCCTTCAAAGGGGTATAAATAAGATAAACCTCGAGAATATAATATTCATAAGATTCTGTCACAAATATTGAAAGCCGCAGACCCAAATGTCAGTGTCGGCTGGTCCCCTTATTGACAAGTTTTGGCCCTGCCCTGGGAAATATGAGTGAGGTAACATTAAAAATAAATATTGTATTATTTTATGTATCAATATATAATGTTTTTACTAGGATAAGCTTTTGTTTTTGAATGATGTTGTGTCGAAAACATCATCAATTTGAAAGAAAGTTGTTATTTTTTTATTTATTTAATTTATTTCAATGGTACATACCATTGAAATAAATTGGAAGGATTAACAACCTTATCGTTAAAGGTTTTACTAACACATCTCTTACAGTATTAGAATACATATTTTGTCAATCTCAATCTATTATAATAATACCGAAAAACTCATATTTGGAAGGATAAAAGGGAATATTTTTTCAATTCTAAATTACATCGTAAAAAGCTGAAGAGTTTGTATGTTTGGTTGACGTTTGGTACTACTGTTCCGATTGTAAAAAAACTCTCAGTAACCGAGGAAGGCTACAGGATATATATCAATGAAAACTTTTACAAAAAGAAAAAAAAAATCCCTCTTGAGAGCTTCCATTCGATGTGCTAAGTAAACGGTTAAACTTTTACAAAAAATATATTTAAGTTTCAATTGGAAAATATTGAATCAAAAATTTATCAGCCACTATTGCTACATTTTAGATATAGGCGTCATCCGTTGCTATTGCACCAACGCTGTACACGACTAGGGATTTAAAAGAATGTAGAAGTGCTATTGAATCTATTCTTTTGTAAAAATATTTTACTTGATTTCTATCGATACGGAAGTCGAAATGAAGAGTATTTTCGAGATATGTATTATACCGGGTATTGTCATGAAACTTGTGTTATATTTGAATGATATTGTACATCAAAGTTATTTACGTGTTAATACCTCAGAGCCCGGCAATGCTCTTTTAAGTTCTTAATTATTTTCATTTGGGTGACAAAACTGGTTATTTTGGCACCTTGGTAAGAAAATCGGAATAAATTTAAAACTTAAATTTTTTAATCCAAGCCAATGTGGCTTGTATTAAAAACACATAATTCAGCGAAATAAAATGTTATTATTCTACAAGAGTCAAGTTTTAGCACATGCTTACTAACGCTAAATCACAACTTATTCGATTATGCATTATATCTGCAATAATTCAATTTTGTATATAATATATTGAAATGAGATTTCCCTAAAATTATCCCTTGTATCTTGTGTGTAACAATAAAACATTTTATGAAAATAAGATCAGTGTTCCAAAGCTAACATCTGTGTCGCGTGTGAAGGCTTCGAATAGCTTGTTAACGCATTATTTCTGCACATAGTGTATCTACGAGCACCATACGCTCGGCGAATAATGAAGTGATTTCCGCTATCTATGGGCCTAATTGGCCCAGACAAAGTACAAGTCCTTTTGAGCTACACCGAATTGTATTATTATCGTCTATTCTATGAAATACTAAATAATCAAAATTGGTGAATTTCTTTGCATTTAGCATTTCTTTTGTATTGATAATGAGCTATACACAACAGCAAGTCTTAGCAGGATCTTATGGAATTTTACTTTAAGATTCAGTCGTTATTGGAAGGCGGTTGTTTCCATCTTGTGTTGTGTTTTCACGTCTATTATATAATACTGTATTAATCCGTCCTAATTCTAATACGTTAAACGTATAACTTAAATATGATGTAAATTATTTCTTAATATCTAGTATAGATGTAATCATAAGGAGAAAAAATAGTTAATGAGTAAAATAAATACACAAAGTAGTTATGAACAACAGAATGTAACAAGAGTAATTAACATCGATAATGTAGTAAATGAGTTATTTATTTATTTATTTCTTACTTACAATATCCTTACAGACTACATCCAATGCGATATTGTAAAAACTTTTAAAATAATAGATCAACATAAGTAGTTAGTACTACTGTCTATCTAAAATATTTTGATCCATCTTAAGGTTTCCTGAAAGAAATTGTTCTTGTACATTTTATATTACGTCATTTTATGTACTTTACAATTAAAGAGTTTTCTATCTATTCATCTATTTAAATTAACCATGAAGCATTTACCTCGCCTGGTTTGATAAAGATCTTGTTAGTTGCATTTCTTAGTGATGTTTTCTAGTTAATTTTAGTTAATAAATACAATAAAACTTACATTTCGTTTATAATTTTGTATCACAGTAATATTAACTTTTTTTGTTAAATACAAATCAAACAACTGCAATGTTTTATAACAGTTCTACAGTAACATTCAAAGTTGCTACGCTTCGGTGTAACTGGCAGTCGACTTTCTATTGTAACCGGTAAGCCATAATAAGTATTATTCGATGTTTTGGGTGGTTCCTATCTGCCTTTCGTGAAAGAAATAAGGCTCTTTAATACCAGATCGATGCTTTGTTCTCCTCTTATTATTTTTGTATCTTTTGTTAATATTATATAAATAAGTAAAGAGTGAGGGCGATTTTTCTTAAGCAAAATAATAATGACGAAAAAGTTGATGAGCCTCTGGTATATTGTTACTGAAATATCGAAATCTCGGCGTATTATAAACGTGTATCATTTTTTTGCACATCTGAATAGGTTGTTATTTCGATAAGCAAGATTTTTAAATAAAAACTGTCTTTATTGTAATATGATCTGTAGATAGCTGAAGATAGATTTAACAAAGGTTTCACACGTTGTGATTAATTCCATATTCTCTGATCTAACGTTAGGATCAACAACAGTGAAAACTAGAAAGATTCTGTTACTTATTATATTCCACTTAGTCTGGTTAAATTTTATAACTTTAAATTAACGGAAAAATAAACTTGATCATTATCTGCCTCTGTGGCGCAGTGGCAGTGAATGCGACTGCTGTGCTTGAGGTCTCAGGTTCAAATCCTGGTTCGGACCAAATGTTTGTGTAATCTACAAATATTTGTTTCGGAGTTTGAGTGTTTTCTATGTATAATATGTATGTATTTACAAAAAAAAAGGTATATATGTATTCATATTAGTTGTCTAGTACCCATAACACAAGCTCTGCTTAGCTTGGGACTAGATGGCGTTGTGTGTTAGATGTCCGGAATATTTATTTATTATTTATTTATTTATCTGCATAAATCAGTCAACTGCTGTCCACAGCCATCTTCAGTTGCACATAAAAAAACCATACAAATTTATTCACTCCGCACAATCTTCTCCAAACATTCTTTATGTAGCTCCAAGTATTAATTTGAATGCAAACCGTCCATGCTTTGCAAAAGATGTTAGTAAATACACATTGTTTCTATGTATAGGCATAGTTTTATGTATTTAATAAATACTTTGGTGTAATAGCAGTAGGTAAATATCAACTGATATGTTGGTAGCTCACAAAACGCAACAAAGAATAAACTGTAATAGAAGCGAAATAAGTCAAAATCAACTACAGCTTTTAAATAAGGAAATGTTCGCGTGACAAAAGGAAAGTAAAGAACAATTTGCATGGTCTCGAATCGGGCGGCCGGGTCTACTCGCATACGTACCAATGCCAAGTGGCAACAGGTCGTCGATTTATCCACTCGGGTGACATGATGTCGGGCTAATGGAAAAATGTGACATTAAGCCGGCTGTTTTTAAGCCACCGTTCAATCGGATGAGTTATGGAGTCGGTGGTACTGATGATCGAAGATGTGAATTTGTCGGCTCAGTGATTTTGAAAGATTGATTTTATTTCTTATCTTGTGCTATTAGGGGTGAATGGACTAAATGGAGACAGTATTGAGTCGTTCGGTTTTTACTAACTTATAAAACTGAGTTGACAAATGGGTATGGTACATCACAATTTAATGGTAAGCGGTTATCGTAGCATGTAACCCTACAATATCAGATTATCACTACGTTGTGTTTCTCTCTTAAGTACTGCGAGTATTGAGTCACATTTTTCTCTTTTACATGTGAGCCCATTACCTAAACTGTTTTTTTCATACTTTGACAGTGTATACAAACGGTATGTACATCTTATTATACGGTTAATAATGGCATACAACTACAAATCCATTATTCGTCGTTGGAGCCTCCATCTTTATTTCTAAGAAACTATGGCGAGCCTATTCAACTGTACAGAATACAATGTTGTGATCAATATTACGTCATATGCCCAAGATGCGTAGAATTACAGCTCCAAAGCTCGCTAGCTATCTCTGGTATTTAATTGATCGGTTTCCTATCTTAGATCTACAAAAAAAATTTGTGTATCTTGTTGTTTAGTGTTGGGAGTATTACATACAGGATAATTAAAATATTTCCACGGGTGGTGACCTAGCAAATTTGTTCCTATATCCTTAGTAGGATCTATGAATATTGCAGAATCTTGATAAGTTCCTTCAAAGTATAGTGACTACTCTGTCTAGTGAAAAACATGAGTAGAATCCAAAAGAGGTGGTCACCATACTCATTGCGAATGCAGATAATACAGCATGGTGATCTACACTATTCCGGCCTAACGAGATGCTTTCTCACGCTCCGTGACGGGACCGGGAGGGGCGGACCTTTTACCGCCACACCTTTTAGCCAAATTGAAATTATACAATCGGAAACTTTAATAGAAAACTAACCAATATATATGAATGATGTCATCTAAACGCTAAGTATCACGTGGTTCGAACAAAATATCAGCCAATAATACAAGAGCACAAGAGCATAGACGCGTTTGTGATTGTAGAAAGAGAATTGTCCCTAAGCGCTTGCATCTTGGCTAAAGGGGCATAAATCATAGTGGGAGGGAAACACATTTAAAAAGATTCTATGTCTAAAAAACTTGAGAGAGAAGTTTTATAAATATACATTGTGTTTGGATGCTTAGGTAATCGACATATTCAGGATGAACTAAATTTATTAACCATACCTACGACAATTACACACAATACCTTTTGTACATCACATACGAACCAATCTCGATACCGACGGAAATAGAAGTGGGCATTCCTTTTTTTCATAATACCACCAAAAAACGACAACCAAGGACAATAACTAGTGACGTTCCAAAACATACTAAATTATATTTAATAACTATTGATGAGACATCCTAATAGAAATGTCCACTTGAACCTACATAACTTCCATTTCTTAATTATACAAGATTAAACAAAACTTCCTAATATTCCTGATTTCTCGACTATCATTATATGTTATGTACTATAAACTCTTTATATGTATTTATTATTATATTCTATTATCAATTCATTGCTTAAATCATGATACACTTGTATCATAACTCTGTTGCAGTATTCCATGAATATTAAAATTAATTTGTAGTATTTTGTCAATATCATGCAAATTGGCAAAACGATGAAAATCTATTCGTGGAATTCCAGTTAAAAGTTTTCATGTAATAACATTGATATTCTGCTACTTTTTCCGACCTTAATATTTCTACGGTATAATTTTATGAACTACTAATTCTAGATTCATGGACTTCTTACAGTTAAATATAATTATTTTGTTACTGAATAACATATAAATATTTCAATAAAATCTTAAAATAAATATCTTATAATTACACGTAAAACCTCCTTTCTAACGACAAGCTTACGTCAAGTAGTCGACAGTCAATAGCTGTTATTGAGATATATTATATGTTCCGTGTAATACATTTCGTGTGGTTAATGCTGGTGACTAAGAAAACGTAGTGTCATTAATCCTATTCATCCATAAGACGCGACTGAAAACTGCGCAAAACTGCTGCAAAGAAAAGGAAAAGTGGACTCAAACAAACTCATGACCGTAAAATGCTGTTAATGATAATGATAAAATATGATAGTATTGCCAAACTGTATTGCCGTTCAGTCAGAGAATTCGAATAAAGACCTATGTTCTAGATTGGACGTCCCATTTATGATCTGATTGTTATATAAGTCTTGTAATCCAAATGTACTTATTAATATTAAATTAATCATATTTTATCAAATCATTAATATCGCGCCGTTTAACATAATAAGCGATATTAATCGGATCAGAGCTTGATGTAATTACATACGTTCGTCACACACCTGTGTATGAAGATGAGCCATTACACATATTACACAGTAGATATTAAATGGAAATTGTAATCAATCGAGCAGACAATAAGCCTACATTGGGGCCTATAGTGATTGACAATGTGAGCGGAATTGTCGATGTGTGTCTAGATGTCTCCACTATTATGAGACAGTGATCAAGGAAATATTGAATGGATTGGCTTTAATTTTAGACTTCTCTTTGATAGTTTTGTATACAAGCATAATACAAAGTAAAGATATGTATTTATTTACAACTTCATGCCCTTATGTACATCGGCGGACATAATGCCCTAGGCGTTCTCTACCAGGCAACCTTTGGAGGTTCAGAGATCTAGTACGGTAGGTGTATCGAGGTTATAGTTATCAAGAACGAGATACAATTGACGTAAAGTAAGAAGAAGAAACTATATTTAAACTACCATCTCCCGTTTTAACCCCAAAATTGGGTTAATTTCTAAAGATACATTATTAGTACACCTCCACACCATGTGTAGAGCATACATTTTAAATTTCATGTCTCTTACTTAAAAAACATAGGACTTTCTTACAAACTTCCAACCCCCGTTTTACCTCCTTTGAGGTAGAGTTTCGTAAAATCCGTTCTTAGGGGATGTCTACACCCTGTAAGGAACCTACTTGCCAAAATTCATGTTTGTAGTTGTTATGGTTTCTGAGAATTCGTAATTAATTAGTGACTTGTATTTCGCTTTTATGTATATAGATTATAATATACATCACACATCGTACACTTTAGATAACACAGTATATAAAAAGGAAACTATTAATTAGATGACTGCCATCTAAAGAAGGTACTTTTTTATTATTATTAATCATGCAAGTTCTTTTTCAATGTGTGACGGTTAGTGGACAGCTTATCTGTGCCATAAAAAGTTAGAGTTGTGTTTCTTTCCACATTGAAGACGTCCAATTTATCAGTCGATTTCTCCATTATTAAATGTGTGTTTTGCTGGTGTGTCTAAAATAAGATAATTAACATTACGCTTAAACCAAGAGGAGCCGAGAATAGTTGAAAGGAGACACAGGCTATGTTGCGTTGGTCAGTCATAAAGATGTTATTACAGGGGTCAGGTAATACATGTATAAATGTATTTATGTACCTACTGTATTGTGTTTTTACATACTAAAACGGTAATACAAAGGTATGGTTGTAGATAAATGATGAAATACTTAAACTTACCCAAGATATTTTAACTTTACAACTTCAGAAAACATACGAGAATTCGAGTCTGTGGTTAAAGACATCATTGATTAACGTCAGGTCTCTTTAACTATTACTGAGATTAGTCTTCTGACAGGGTCAAGTCAAACTTGGCCCTGTCAGAAGACTAATTAAGAAAAATGGACTGTTACATTATTTGAAAAGTGATTGAAAATTTTGAATAGGTATGAGAGTCGAAGAAAACCCATTTAACGTATATAATACGTTGTGGATAGGCATTTGTGATTGAAAACGAGCATAATAATACAAGTGAAAGTTGAAATGAAATTTCGTAAAAACAATTTAAGCATATCTTTATTGAAAAATATTGTCGCAGCTATTAAGTTCAATTCAATTTCGTCAGAATCACAAATGGAACAAAAATATTTTGGTATGCAATGTAGAATAATTATTTTAATAACATTGGCGATTACTCAAACAAGGGTGGTTCAGATGTCGAACGGATAATTGCAGGCATATCAGTAGTTTCATTACGTATATACTCTGCAATTATATATAATGCGAAACGGTCGATACATGACACGATGTTTACACACAGATGTATAACGCATGGAAGACAAATAAAAAAAATATTATCTCATTATTTTATAATACAACTACTGAGGTGTATGTGGTATGTCCTAAATATAAGATATTTGCTAATTATCATAAACATATAAATAGCTACTTCCTATTGGAGACCTCAAAGTTCCCAGCACAACTCATAAAACCAGCACCCCGTTAAGGTTAGTACCAGTATGCTAATCCAGGATATGATCTCTTAGCGCTCCAAATTGCCATCGCTATTTTCTATTAATTTCACTGCACGGTTGGCGTAGTTGTTCAATTGGTCGCCACGCTGCTTTCTACTGCGCCAGGTGATGTGGGTTCAAATCCCACGTTGGATAACAGTTTGTGTAATCCGCAAATTGTTATTCTGAATCTGGGTGTTCTTTGTGTCCGTTTTATATATGTTTATAATGTCCTCCGCGACACACGATGTATATTCCTTTAAAAAAATCCTAATTAATTATTATTATTATTATCCTAATCCTAATCCTAAAAATGTAACCTGTAGCTTTTATTTAACATTATGAACTGGTTATATAATGTATTGGAATAACGAAATCGCTATTTTTTATGTTCTAATGCCAATCGTTCAAATGCCAAAAAAAAAAAAAAAAAATCCTTAAAATTGCTGTCGATGAAAAAACCAGGTAATTCCGATAAGGGCAAAGCTTGATAAGTGTACCCAGCCTTGCTCACAGCTATTCCCCCACATCTGTAGACAAATAAAGAAAAGTAATATTTTTTATTATGCGCTTCTTGTAAGTCACTGAAAAAAATCAATAGAATCCGAGACTGATAGAGCTTCACATGGGCACAAAGCCTGGTTGGAACAGATGATTCATTGCTTAGATATTACCTACATTTAGTTCATTTGCATATAGTTTAATTTTTTATTTTTGTCTAATATAGGTACCTACTACGTTTTGAAGACGCGGTATTTTTAGGGGCATTTTTATTTGGTTGCCGCTTAAATTAGTAGTTATCCGAATAGTCCTAGACGACTAGTACTCATATTTTGACCATCAATTCATTAGTTTCTTATTTCTTTTTAAATAAATATTTTGCGGTTCACCTCACTACATAATATTTTCGTTCCTCGTAGTTTCATGCGCATTTACGTTCACTACTCATCTGCTAAGGGTCGTATCTTGATATTTTTTAATAAATAGTCTATCCAGTGCTAAAAGAATAAATCAAACTTGATAATTAGATTAACTAGAAATTATCGCTTTTAAACTGTGGAATAATATTATTCAATTTTATTACTACGAGTACCTACGAAAAAATTCCTAAAACAAAAACAAAACACTAACTGGAATTATGTGTGTTTGTTCAACATAATTTATCAGCAAAACAAAGGTCGAAAGTGTTAAGTCTAGAAAGTGTCCATGAACAAATGTGTCGCGTCATCTAATGTAGTTTGTTTTCTCAAAGCACTCACCTATTCAATGTGTGGCAGTTGCCAAGTGTTTTGTTTGAATACTTTTATTGTTTTTTCGTGTTACTGCTACTATAAATACCTATGAGTTTCATTTGGTTCATTTGAATTATTTTGATACCTTATAGAATACGGTAGATTGTACTGTAAACTTAAAAGTCTAAAAAGCTTTTATATTTTTATTAAAATCAGTTTTTCATCATAATAATAAATGAAAACAAACATAGTTCGGTATATCTGATCTTGAATTATTACGGTCCTGAGTTGTTCCTTTTTGCCTCTTCCAATCTTCATCAATCGATGCAAGCATTTTCTTCAGTTCCTAGTGCATTTCACACAGCTCTATCTATTTACTTATTTTGTTATAAACTATATTACCGTTTATTCAGTTAATTTATCTGTGTCATAATCGTATAATAATATTGCAATAAACGTTTGACACAAAACTATTTGATCCAATTCTTCCTTCACAAAGATACGTCTTTATCATAGACAACTTTGTCAGTCGCTGTTTGACTATCACGGAAAAATTGTAACGAAGATAACCAGAGAGGCGTATATCACATAAAAATAAAATTTATATACACTCTACCTGTGCAAAGAACGCCTACAAACAATGTTAGCGAAAATTCAATCTCGCAAAATAGAAAATATTTTACGGTCAATGAATACAAAAGTGTGGATATGGCGGGCTTATAACGATGGGGTTTATGTTATTTGGTGGATTGTTTGATAAAGTAATCTAACACTTACACCATACTTCTTAGAAGAGACTATTAATTGCAGTATTTTATGCGCGCTTTATAAAACAAAGTATGATATAATGTGATAAATACATTACTTAAGGTACAAAATTAATAGAAACATGAAATTTTTAAAACAACTGTAACTGACTTTCATACTCTTAGATTATAAGAAAAGAGTACTTTCAAAATTAGAATTACTTACTTTTGAATTAAGAATAAATGAAAATCAAGAACACCGGGCTGTTGTTGATTCGTGATTATATAATTGCAACATTCAAAATATTTTATCAAACAACCTTTAATATTCCACTGCTGAACAAAAGATTCCATAGCAAGGAGGTTAAAAATACTGTACGGTAGATGCATAAGTCGCTATGAAAAATTTTATGAAACCATTTTGAAAACATAATTTGCGGTCTGTCTGAAATGATTGAAATTGAAATGTCTTATTTTGTAGTATATTTGTTGTTATGAATATGTATTGTTTGTAGTCATATATTCTTAGTTAAACTATTTAGTTTAAAAAGATAAGCTTTTGGAGTAGATGTTGAAAACGAGCTTAATCATTTCGTTGAGTATCCATGCTAACGTTACTTTCGATCGCAACTTGGATATCAAAAATAAAAATTAACTGTAGCGTGCTGTATACAGTGCATTTTAATTAATATAAATAGTTTTGAGAGTTCTTTGTTTTGTTAATTTTTTAATAATTAATTTGTAAATTCTACCATTAAAACATTTTTATATCTACTAGATGAGGTTTTAAGTTACTGAATTATTTAATATTATTAACTGTTCAAAAATTAAATTTACGAGTAACAAACTAAAAACTCTTATATGTCTTTGTACACGTTCATCGGCTTAATATTTTTGATTAAAAAGACACGTTCTTAGAATGAACAGAGTATGACAATTCATTCTTGAAAGAATATTTTATTATTATAAATTAATATCAGGAATAAAAAATAATACAAGAATGATAAAAATACCAAATACAAAAATACCTACTCTACCGACGAATCAAGTCTCCGCTTGTCTATTAACAAAAAGGGGTACGACAAAGCCACTTTTTTAACAAGAAAAATTTTCTTTAAATTAAAAGATAAGTAATACAGTAATATCGAGGTTATTCAATCTACAGGAGTCCGACTGTGAGCCACGGGCCTCGGTAATATCGTTAAAGGCACAATGGCGCCGGGGGCAGTCCGAAAACTCCGTGAAAATGATCCGTGACGAAATCTCGCCGAATTCAATTTAAATACTCACCCTTGTTAAATGGTAAAGCATGACTATGTAATATGTATAATAAATACATTAAAGTAATTATGTCGCTCTGTTTGTTGCCTTATACATAGACTAGCAACCCGCACCGACTTCGCACGGGTTCTTTACGAAAAATGTGTTTGTTATGTTACTCTGAGATGTGTGGCTTAATTTTTTCCTACGTCTTCAACAAATATATGTATACTATCTGACCCACGCAACCTCGTTTGCGTCTGATATTGCCCGTAGCGTGAAAAATTTCCCCCGTTTTTGAAACATTCTTCATTGGTGCTCCGCTCCTATTAGTATTAGCTGATGATATATAACCTATAGCTTTCCTCGATAAATAGACTATCCAACACTAAAAGAATTTTTCAAATCGGACCAGCAGTTCCTGAGATTAGCGCGTTCAAACCAAAAATTAGTATAGATATGGATTTAAAAAAAATATATATGTACGTAAACCTTCCTCACGAATCGCTCTATCTATTAGTAAAAACCGCATGAAAATCCGTGCAGAAGCTTTTGAGTTCATCGCGAACAGACAGACATACTTTGTTTTATAATATGTAGTAATAATAAATTAAATTACTGTTTTGGCCCTTGGGACAGAATTCGCTGATGATACTGTTGTGATATTTATACCACGCTTTTATTAACTTATAACTACACTAATTTGAAAACAAATTTAATCCTTCTTCTAATTATCGTATCGCTTTGTAATTTCCTACGTTAATATAACTAAGATGAAAGTGCTTGTAAAATATAAATTATTAAACAACACACCAACGACTTTCAGATTTCATAAGAATTTTGAGTAAAGGTTGGTTTCGTGTTTTATAATAAACATATTTTATATACATATATAGCTGGTAAAATGACTACTCAACCTGATGGAAAGCATGAGAAGACTTCAAGGTGGGGGGGAAGGGGCCCCCCTTCCCCCCACCTTGAAACGAATGTAAACAATGTATCATTGTGACACTATGACGGCCCAGTAAGTTACTTTTTTTACGCTTCGCTTAAAGGACTTGCTAGCATAGTGGGAGGTAACACATGCGCTGGTTGTGAGGTCCTATCTTTTCACTCTCAAACGCTAAAACTTTTCTTTTACCTAGTTTCATCACACCACAACTAGTGTCTTGAGCTTAATATGCTTGAAGGCGTGAATAATTTTTCCAATGAATTTCAACTAATAACCTCTAATGCATTAGTGGAAAAGACTAACCTTTGACAATGCCTTAAGCTAATCATAATAGTTTTGTTTTGTTTTTATATTTGGCTTACTAACAATTGAATACATTGATACTAATAAAAAATACATTCAATGAACTTATAACCTAGAGTAACAACTTCTTATAGGTAAGCACATCATGCACTACTTATTCGTAACATAATCTAAAATGGAAAAGAAAAAACAATGGATTAAAGATCCCAACCAGACAAAAAAGAAACATTTAGAATTATGGTGCCAAAGCCATAACCAGGGAGGGTAAAAAAAGCAGACGCTTTCACTGTTATTTATATGATCTTCATATTAATCACACTTGTGAACCTACCAAGTCAGTCAGAGTGCACATCAACGAGATCACTGCAGCTTTTTAACAGTTTGGAGAGGCGGATAATCAGGGCTGAAACTAATTAAAATAGTGTAATAATTACAAGTGAGTGCCAAGTGTCGACAATCACTCATCAATCGAGGGTATAAAATTACTCTAACGCATTATTAATAAAATATTAGTCTCTCAAATTTAGCTTCGTTAAAAATGAAGTGAAGCAGTGCAGACGAATGTTGAACCCAGGAGAATTGAAAAAGAAAATTCATTGCACTGTGGGGGAACGGATATCATGTTCCACCCAAAACAAAGGGAGGATCCTCCGACCAGGCGAGGTGATCATGCCTGGCGGGCTACTGCCCAACAGTTGATGTTGGGATGTTGTATATATGATAATCGGCGCGGGAACTTTATTTGTGCGATTCAGGATTGGTAGTTACTCCGTGTAGTGTAGTTTGTAGGTACAGTGCGTTACTTCGTGGTTCAGTGTATCTTCGGTAGATGGCGCTGTATGTGGAGGTCGCCACAGCACCAACCCGAAAATAAATTTGGAAAAATAGAAAGAAGCATTTAAAATAATCCTTTTATTTAACAAAAGAGGTATTAGGCTCCAGTTACAACTAGATAAATGAGAGTAGGGTCGAACCACTACTTTCCAAAGATGTAACTTACTTCTTTGTATAACGATATTCTTCTTGGAAGTTAATAGCTTATGCTATGCCTACCATTTGTTTTTTTTATTTATACTAGACCATATTAGGGGAAAAATTATTCCAAAAAAGTAAGTTATTGTACAACTCGACCTCAATTTACGTGTAATAAAAGTAGAAGGATAAATATATTATATTGAAATTGGTAAGCTTTTATTAAGTAGTAAACTTGTTACGGCCCTCTAAGGTCTGTTCTGTATTACTTTTTAATTAGGTTTTCAAGTTTTCGTAAAATTTATTTCCTTCGAAATCAATTGAGTCCGATATCACATAAATCATGCAGAAAAGATTTTATTATGACTTTTAAATATTATACAATTAAAATAAATCATAGTACTTACTTTCGAATGAGAAATATTAAAAGAAGTTGTTTTAAATATTCTAGTTTCTTGCAATCGGGTTTGAATTCTGATGTCTTAGAAAAGAAGAAATCATCTAAGAATAAAAAATCTTAAATATGTTTTTAAAGTCTGCGCTTTAAGTTGAACTTGAAATTCACGGACTGGGTTTCCGCAACTCGATGACTTCACTTCAAGTTTATACTAATACTACTAGAAAAAATTGCAACTTGCAACAAACATATTGCGTATATTAATAATAAATAAAAAAACATACAAGGCCATCTAACACACAACGCCATCTAGTCCAAGATAAGCAGAACTTGTGTTGTTGGTCAAAAAAACTGATATATATATATACATACATACTTTTTTTTGTAAATACCTAGACATATTACACGTACAGAACAGACATAATATATGTATTACTTGTCTAAGGCGTGCGTCGAAGATTTTTCAATTCAAACGTTCTTTTAGATGTAGCTTTGTCATATCAGTGAAGGTGTAAGCACCATATACCCGCGGAACTTGACAGCAGATATGTACGTGTACGTAAATAGCATAATCCTTCGCGTAAGGCGGTAACCGTCGTGATTCCCGTCATCGTGGTATAACAGCGGCTATTGTAAACGAACGTATTGTGCCTCGGGATTGGTTTCCCGACGAAGAAAGCGCCAGAGAATTGATTTAAAATTTTCTTGAAAGACCTACACAACAATGGCGCTTAATACTTGGGTTTCACATATCTGGAACATTGGATTTAATCATCATGTTAAGATAATTGTGCTCTTTATTGATATAACTTTAAAGCTTCTGGCCGGGTGCATGTTGGTAACCGTAGTATAAAGTAACCTATATCAAATCATATCATATAACCTGTATCTCTTTACAAAATTTCATTGAAATAGGTGCAGTGGTTTATCCGTGACTACGTAACAGACCAACAAGACCAACGTAGAACTAAAGTTTTAACAGAGTTACTTTAAAATTTATTGTATTAGCATAGATTTACTGAAAACGGTAGAATAAAATTCAGTTAAATGAAAAAGTAATTTTGAAAGTACATATCTGACACTTGTAATCAAATGATTAATGATTTAATTTATGTTATGTTTGTCGTCAGCACTGTTTCTAATATTTGTATTAATTTTATACAAAAAAAGTGACAGTGCTTTGTGTGTGTTAGTGTTACTTAGTGGCCACGTTTAAAACACTATTGTTTTGACATAGACATTATTTGGTTATTAAACTCACCTATTTGGTTGAAATAGATTTCTATAAAATGATGATATAAAAATGTTATGTCGGTCACACTATTAAAGGTCGTACGATATTATTTTTTTTGAATTGAATAATTCTGCCTAAATCCTACTAATATTTTATTATAAACGCGACAGTTTGTGACTATGTTGGTTGCTCTTTCACGCAAAAACTACTGAATGGATTTTGATGAAACAATAATATAGCATATAATCAGAATAACACATAGGCTACAATTTATAACGATACTAGCTTCGCTTCGTGGCGTTGCCCGCAGTTATTGTCGTACCGCGGGTAGCACCATGGTAATTATAAATATTGTGGTAAAAGAGAGAGCCGCTCCTCTTTATTACTGTATTATTCCATTCCGAAAAAACGTATATTTTTAAATTCAATCTAAAAACAAATAATTAGCAAATCGTTCCATCTGAAAAAGTTGATCAGAATTCATCTTGAAAAATCCATTTGGTAATACTTGAACTTTTTAAACACTTCGAAATAAGTAAGCAGCTCAAGCAGAGCGAAGTGATAGACTTGCGAAGCGTGAAGCTGTAACTGAACACAGATCTTAGAACGTGTGGAAGTAATCGAATAAATGGTAGCAATATAAACTGTCCTAACTTTTTTATTTATTCATTCAAACAATATAAGGTACACGCTTTATTAAATATAAGATGCCACATAAACTCATTGGAGTTCTTCCGTGCATCCGTGTCATCACCAAATCATATTAAAATCTACTTACAATTGCTTTACACACGATTATTGCCAACTTCACACATATTCATGGTTATAAAATAAACCAGCATTCTCAAACACTACGTTTTTAGTAACAATTAATATAACTTGAAACTAGTCTTTGGTTTTTATTCCCAAATAATATCACTTACATCTAAAATTATTATATTTACTAGAGACCCGTTCCGGCTTTGCACGGAATATTTCCTCTTATATAATTTGCATGTACTCATATTACACATGTAAACCTTCCTCTTTAATTACTCTATCTATTGTTATAAACTGCATTGAAATCCGTTGACTACTTTAAAAAATCTAAGCGAACAGATAGGGGAAGTGACATTATTTTATACTATGTAAAATTAATATGTTAGTAAGGCCTTAACCTTCCCCTGAGAGGAGACCCAAACCAAGCAGTTGGACGTTATGAGTTGTCGATGATGAATTTCCTTTATTTTCGTATGTACGTGAAATATAAAGTTATTTAAGTTATTTTTGTAAACTATCGACTTTACTGTTACAACAATCAAACAAAAATAAGTAGAGTTAGTTATATTAATATAACTGCAATTGTCCTAGAAATATGTTAACAATGTCAAGTAAATTTCAGATTACAACGATTAAGTTAGTAAATAAATGTGTAAAAATGAAAACCTTAATCTTATCTAGTCTCAACAGATCTCGACGAACGAGTTGTAACAAATCAAACCGCAAAAACTTTGGCAAAGATTCCTGATAAACGAGCGACTGGAATAACTTTCCGACTGTGTACTTATTTGTACTTCATTTCTGAACCGATTGGTTTACCTTTCCTTATCGGTTTCCTCCCAAATAGTTCCACGGTCAATAAATGAAATTAGAAACGGAGTGATATATATATATAGATATATAATATATAGTATAATCACTACAGTTTATGACACAGTTGCACATGTATATATATATATATATATTATACTTCATAATACATATATCACAAATACATTAATAATATCTTTAGTTTTTGTATATAACCGTTGTTAGCAAAATTTTAAACTAACACAATACTTGTAAACATTTCTGAGTATTATTAGCTTTTCAGATAACTTGTATGTATATAAGTATGTAGGATTAAGTGATTATACCGTAAAAACCTAACAAATAGAAAACTGACTTTCGTATTTCTTTATAAAACACTTTGACTAAAGCCAATGCGGAGGTTAAATTTCATTCATTATCTTAAACAATTTAAATGTATGTAAATTGCTAAAAGTTAACCTCTTTGGTTCAAAAAATAATTCCTTTATTAAAAATTAATTTAAGTTTGTAAAAATGTGTTAGGATTACAAAAATTTATATGTGTACCAAAGTTTCAACTTAATCTTGTAGATTTGAATTATTTTTGTCAAATAACTGAAACCATCGTAAGTAAAATGAGAACTTTGAATTTATAAGATGTTACAATTCTGTGTATCGTAATATCAAAGGAAAAGTAAATAAAAATTGCGTTCATATTCTATCTTCTCTAAAGGTTAATCTACGTGAATTCCCGCGAATCGAGAAATGTGATATGATGTTCATAATTCATTCGACGAGTTGAGACATCTTCGGAATTTATATTTTAGCTAATCCCTCAGAAGTGAGGAGATTGCCACACATGGTGTTGTTTTTGTGTTTATCCGTTTACTGTTGTAGGGGTGCAGATTAATTGCAGCGATAACTTTGATTTGCTTACCGATTTTCTTATAATCTAAAATTATAATTGTTATGCTTCGTATAGTTATACCTTAATTGTTTTTTTTTACTTCTAGTATGGTTACATATTAAGAAGCAAACGAAGCCTCTACGAGGTTTAATCGGGCAGCCTTGGGATCCGACTGCTGCTTTGGATTCTGGCACCTCTGAGCTGAGTGTTCTTCGTAGATCTTATTCGGCTTAGAGCAGTACAAGGAATTATCAAGCCTGCCTGGATGACGCCTTTTAAGGGCAGGGTTAATCCATTTAACCACTTTGAAATTTTTTTATTTTACTTTGTTAAGCTATACTTAAACGATGACGATGAGTAGATGGATGGATATTAGTACTTTAGTCGGAACACCTGAATTTGCCCCAGATGTAAATTGAAATCTAAAATATCACAAAGACGTTGGATGTAATCTAAAATATTGAAAATAACACAATCACCAAAAAAAAAGTTGACAAAACTTTAGTGAACCAGGAAAGCAAAATATGGTTAAAACAAATTTGTGCTAGTTTTTTTGGACATCTAAGACACAATGACATTTAGTTCCAAGCTAAGCAGAGCTTGTATTGTGGATACTAGACAACAGATATATTTTTTTATACATACAGGTCGGAATGAGGGTAACCGAATAATGAAATTATTATGAACCTGTGACAGAATCGAACGGTTCTATGAGCCAGGCGTGGTGGGGACGGTACCTATAAAATGCAGCGCGATCGAAAACAGGGGACAGTTTCTCTTCATATCTCGCTCCGTCCACACCACATGAGTCACTCATGTCATAATATATTTCTATTAGTTAATTTGTGATTTATTCTATTTATATTTAAATCTAAATCAAGTAAATAGCTAATTAACTTAATCCTTTTATAGAAATTAAGGTTTTTAATCAGCGCTCGCCATCACCGATTTTATAACAGATTTCGGTTCCAGCCGAAATACATATTAAACATAGAAAACACCCAAACTCCGAAACAAATATTTACAGATTATACCGCAGATTATATCCGATTTAGGAATCGAACTTGAAACCGCGACACCGAGGCAGTAGATTGTTATTTGGGTTACCTGAGCATGTTTGTAAGTTTTCTACAAAATGAGTTAGGGATACTTGTGAAGTTTTCATATGAGGCAATTTCAATTATAACAAATGTTATTTTAAAGAGTTACTCTGATCATATTTAATATCCCTAAAATAAAGCTTGTATTCTAGAGTATCTTTTAAATTACGAATATTTAAAATAAAACAATACATAATAACTTTACGGGCCTGTTTTATAAAATAAATACACTATCAAATGAATTTCAAGTAATACCAAAAATAAAAGTTATTTGCTCTAGACGTAATTGGTTTGTACTACAGATACTAGAACGTACGAAAAACAGCTCTGGTTTAATTAATGTTTCATTGGAAAATACTGTTTGAAATGAAGTACGTTGTTATTAATTTCTCATCAAGACTTAATTGTATTAAGGTAAAAGTAAATAAATGGATATCAACCCATTCGATGTCTATTGTGGAAACAGCTTACGACAAACATCGTTGCAAATTTTAGAATGTCTCAATAACTTAGTTACCACTATAAAATAACTAGTATTATTTCCCTCCCAAGACATAAGGATCCTGTGTAAATGCCTTGTTGATCGCAGTTCTCCCTTCTTGTTTCTTTCTTCTTGGAATAAGGTCACCGAGACTGCTTAAGTCGCTCGAAGAAGCCAATCGAGCTCGCTTGCTACACTTATTAACCTAATAAGTGTAGCAAGCGAGCTCGTTTGGGTTTACACCAGCTATCTGTCACATGAGTGCCAACTGAGCTTTTATTTCTCTTCTCTGGTTTACGTGTAAACACTTTTGACAATATTTACTGTGTTCATTTTGTATATCCTGTATTTTTTGGTTCTTAAAATGTGTGTGTAGTTTTATGTATTTATTTATGGAAGGTACGCCCACAGATCACTACCAGTACATCTTTTTTTTATGGAATGGTGGGCAAACGCGCAGACGTATCACCTGATTGTAAGCGATTACCGCCGCCCATGGACACCCAAAACACCAGATGCATCACAAGTGCGTTGCCGGTCTTTGGGTAATGGGGAGGTGGAGAGGAGGAGGGGTTGGGGTATAGGCCTCCGCCTCCGTGAAACCGTGAAACACAGCGCAAGCGTTGTTTCACCTAGTGAGTGACTGGTTTTCTGTGAGGCCGTGGTATCACTCCGGTCGATCCGGCCCATTCATGCCGAAGCGTGGCTTTCCTACGTACATGAAACATTAGGAGACAGGAACATAATAAATTAGCATACACAACACGAAAAAAGGTAAAATAAAAACATTTCGCATGCCCAATCTACAATAATCTTTTTGTTTATTAATGAAAAGAATAAAAAAAGAAACAAGCATCTCAAAATAGAAATAAAGAAATACCCACTACGAACATTGTGACTTTATTATGTGTGATGACACTCTTGTACCAGGGAGAATCTACCATTAAATATGTCCACGTCTTCAACGCGATTCAGTTCGTTGTATATACGATACATTCTCACGACAGGGTTAAATGAACATATGAAAAGTTTATTTTACGTTGAACACTATTATTGTTTTTCAAAACAATTGCTTGTAAACGAATTATGTCTAAACTAACAATACCCTGGATAAAGTTTTGTTCATATGTATTTTATTCCAAAAATAATATTGAACAAGCGAGCAATGTTTGTTCTTCAGCCTGTATAGTCGGTGAATGGAGTGCGGCAGCCGCCCTACCCGTAAAGCAGAACAAAAGGAGATGGGTAATAAAATTTGTAAACGTTAGAATGATACGCGCGCTTAACCCCGACTGTGCTCTTTGGCGACGCTGAAATTTAATGAGAATGAGTCGAATGAGGTAATTCGTCTCGTATGGCTGGGTTGCCTCCCTAAAAATTGCCGAGAAAATTGTAAAGTGTACTCTTGGTACATCGTATTACGAAGTATAAAAAATCTGATTCTAGACAAAGATTTTAAGCCGACCTTCATCTACCGAAATTATAATCTCCAATTTAACTTTATTTACTTTATTACAGACGTTGTTTTGGTTAATCTATTTTAAACGTCTCATTTTTAATGAAATTTGCATATAATTGTAGAAAAAGTTAATTTTTGAGGTACTCGTAATCTTACTTCCTACTAAAATTATAAACGCGAAAGTTAGTAAGTATGTAAGTGAGTATGTTTGTTGCTCTTTCACGCAAAAAACTACTGAACAACTGAAAATGAAACAAGGTTCAAAGTAAGTTGTATGTGTGCCATGTAACGAAACACGCTACGGTCCTACGCTTGTAGCTCAAAGCGTAGCCAACGTAGAGGCTTACTTGGCCGTACGCCAGCCTACCTGTTGTTACTGTCATGTTCTTAAGGCTCGTAGGCCTCCTCAGCCTCGGCACACTGTTGCATGTACTACGGCTTCAGGAAAAAATTGAAGGCAATTATGTAATCTGTCATAAAGCGGGTCTTCTCTTCAAGCGAAATAAGCTTTGAGAGAAATGATATATACGTACGAGTATGTACAAAGTCTAAATGGTACTTGCTATTTTAAACTCTTAGCGACTGCAACGAAGTTCATTTCTTACGTTTACTATGAAGACTAATATCAAGAAAACTTGAATAATTCAACAGAACTTCATAGTGCAACAAATATAAGCTAGAAGTTTGTATAATTCTAACATTACATGTGGAACTGAACTGAAGTAAATGAGATTATTTTCTAAATTATTAGTTTACATACAACAGGAAAGAGATATATGTAGTTCATATATATAAAAGTTATTTAATTAAGGCACACCAAATGATTTCAAATACTTTTTTTCCCGATTAAGGCTAAGCAAAAAGGGAGGGTAATAGACTGCCGATGTGTGTTGCTATCTTCTACCGTAGCACTTAAACTACTGAGCCGATTTGAATGAATGAGGGTCAGTAAAAATACCTGGTAAGACACCAGGTCAACCAAGAAGGCAGTAGATAGACGACATAAATGACCTGAACTAGACTAGAAAAATATTACCAATTGAAAGAAGCTGCTCATGATCGCGGGGGATACTGTCTGCTGACATCCAAACTACATTTTGAAGCAGGCACCCTATAATGATGAGGTGTCAGTAGATATATAATAATGGTCCGCAAGATATAGGCTATAAAAAATATAAAAATATTTTACGTTGTCGGGTATTAGTTTATTATACATTTTCTTAGCGTTAACAAGTTACGGGACCATGTCGATTATTACTTACAGGAATTACGGCCTATCCAAACGAGACTATAGAAGTTTTCACTTCAAAAATATTCTGTTAAATTCGTTGAAAAGTACCCCTTTACAATATTTCTGAACAAAAAAAGTTTGCCGTCCATTGTGTACCACAACAATGAGTATTAAATATTGTTAAATATTATTTCAATAATCATTTTCCAAAGGACGAAAACTCCAGTAAGATTATAATTTGAAATCAAACGGTTAAATTTAAAAAGGGCAAAGTAATATTTTGCTCATAATTTACCTGTATCAATGATTTTTAGAAATTGTTTTGAACGTTAAGGAAAACCATAGAAAATATAAGCTGCTTATTGTCTTTCGCAACCCGTAAAAGTTGTGAGGTAAAAGGGACCGAGAGAAAGGTCTACTTACCTAACTACCTACCGCTCAAAAACAATATTGGGGTGCAATCTTCTCCAATGGAACTAAAAAAATTTGCGATTTTTATAAAAGATAAAAACCTCTGACGGTCATTACTTCATTTGATTTTTTAACCGACTGCGCCTGAAGAAGGGTTATGTCTTCGTTTACTTAAAAGGAGTTAAGATGTTTTATTAAATAAATGAAATATCTTTGAATTCGGACAGGTATCAGCCATAACATGTAAGTAAAAAAAAATGAAGCTTACTTTAAATTTATTTAGAAACTATAATATTGTTTGAAGGATACCTACACACAAAATCATTATTTATTGAAGAGTCGTAAGAGTCGGGTTAAAACTGGCCCGCACCCTCCAAAGAATAGTATTTAATGACATGTAACCGATTAGATCCTATACTAATTTCAAATTTCCACAAAGAGTCTGTACCGCGGGAGAGCCACGCTTCGGCATGCATGCGCCGGCTCGACCAGAGTGATGTCACGGTCTCACAGAAAACCGGTGTGAAACAGCGCCTGTGCTGTATTTCACCGAGGGAGTGAGGATACCGGAGGCCCATACCCCAACCAAAAAAATATATAGAATATTCTAATGACCGCAATATTTATCATCGAAAAACATGCAAGTCTTTTCTCTCTATGGAATTCACTAGGAAACTGTATATTCTTTGTGCCACTGTCAAACTGTTACCAATTGATAGTAACTCTTAATCCCTCACTAACCCTGGTAAGAGCTTACCATGTCAACATAATCATCATCCTAAGCCCACACGTTAATTCTTACCTAATTTGGAGACATTTTGTTCGAACTACTAAGTACGTTTCACCGCAGAATTTGCTCAGGTATACAGACGAACGTAATCCCATACGCCAAAATAGAAATTTTGTATTCGTGGCGGCTTAAACCCAGTTTACACGTGGGAAAGCCTTCTGTCAATATAATGCGAGATGAAACAAAACGTAGTTTTAACTTTCATTTATTATATTTGCAATTTTAAATAAGTTTGTAGTTCGGTTTACTACTTATAATTGAATATTATTTATATGGGGTTTTTCTACTATTGAACTTACGGTTATACGAGTACTATGTAAATCAACATAGTAATGCCGGCTTTATATGTTATTGTCTCTGTACATTTTGTTTCATAATCGCTGTAAAGCATTCTTTATACATTTATACAATATATGCGTATTGTTGGTTAGAGTATGAATAATAAAAGTACATAGATCAGATTGTTACATCTTTCATAAGTAATGTTTTACAAACATTACAAAACCTCAAAACCTGCTTGAATTCTTTTTTGTTAAGGATTAGGAAGGAAACTTAAATAAGTGAAGCACTTTCACTTATTTAAGTTGCGTTTTCCTGGACTGTTCTAAAAATTTGTTTTTATTTTGTATTGAAACTGAGTGATTAGTACAGGAAAACCTTCTAGAATATTTACAGAACCTTGGAAACATTATCTGTGGAGCTGCTGTTTTAGAAAATCCTTTTTGAAATAATTTCATTTTTTATAATAAATAACTTTGTGAAAAATTCACAAGATGTCTTGAGTATCTAATTACTGTTTTACTCTTAATTCTAGGCTTTTTTCCCGAATTACGTTGAAATCGGCCTATTACAATAAGATGTTTTATGATGAAATAACAAAATAGAAAAGACACCTCAAAAGCGCCTATTTGATTCCACGCACTCATAAGTCAATGGCAATTCAGAAGTCAAAAGTTGGTGATTTGAGAACCAGTATAAAAAATAACAATACTTCAAAAATATTATAACTGATTAATAAACCGGTAAGTTAAAATTAGGAGGTGCAAGTGACAGCCTTATCACTCGAAGGCAATTTTTTACAGGGAACCATAACATGTAACAAAAAAAAAGATAAAGTTGAAATTCCGACTCATGGATAGGACGGTAAAATGTTTAAACAGAATTTTCAGTCTCATTGAAATTCACTCATACTCACATTGAATAAACGTTAAGTTATAACAGTTGTAGTAGAGTTAGCACAATAGCCACTAGAATAGGTAATTTTCAATAGTGTGGTAGATAAGCTGGGTCGTTTCCTATCCACGGAATGCTGGCTTCACGCCAACAGCACCACCTGTTGACACGTATGCACGATTATTTGAAACGTTTTTTGAATTTAATGGAATACTAATAAAGAATATGGTTTTCATGAAAGAACGAGACATTGAAAGAATTAAAAACTGAATACTATAATATTAAAACTTATCACGACAAAATTTCGTTAATTTGACTTAATAAGTTTGACGGTTTTTTTGTCATGTTTAGATATGATACTCGAATATATTGTGTAACATAAAATCCTTTCTAAGGTAAGGCCAATGTACAGCAGCAGGCTATTACAAGCCGCTTGTTATGTCTGCTTCCTTGTTGTTATCTGCCCCCCTAGCCAAGTTGAAAGCGTTTTTCTTTCTGCAATCGTTAACGCCTAAATTCTCGTGTATCATTGACTAATCTTAGACAAAGTATTAGCTAATGACTTAAGAATTTAGGTGTTAACGATTGTAGAAAGAAAAGCGCTTACTACTTGGCTAGGGGGGCAGGTATTCGGTCCCCATGTGTTAATAACAGCAGTTCCCGAAACCCTCCCTTCTCAGGCGCAGAGTGGTACACTGCGTGGTTTTAGTCGGTCTGATTCCAACACATCACCCCGCCACAAACCCTGATAGGGTGACGGTCCGTGGAGGTTTCCACACGTAAAAGAAGAGTGGCAGATCTTTATACCTAAAAAATATTGTTTTAAAGATATCGCCTAACAGACAGTCTAAAAATAAAAATATCTGAGCTATCCTGTAATTTATTACATAACGGTTGTAAATTTTGCAGCAACGTATAATTATAGTAAATATTCATTATATAATTAGTAGAAATACTAGAATACGAGTAAAAATAGATTATGAAGTTAATTATCATAGACTATATAGGTAGGTACTTATTTGTATTTTTTTGTTTCAGGTAATTGGCATAACCTTCAGTTTTCTAGTTACAAAGAAGTTTAATAAAGGTAAATTAAAGTAAATCAAAAGGTAAAAGGTCAATTTATCAAGCGATTTGTATATCATATTCAAAATTTGAGCTCAAATGTAGCACAATGTTCTGAGTTTTTACAGCGTACACAAATTAACTGAACATTTTGATATGTAGATTATAAGCAATTAAATTTTGTGCTTGCCTCTCTGCGTTAGGCTACCAAGTTTGGAATATAAAGACACATTACTTAATACAAAATGTACTCTCTAAAAGTTATATTAAAATAATATTTAAATTTCTGACAAAAGCTAGACTACTAAAATTCACGTATAATAAGCAAGTGCATATATCATGTGTTCTTAACGTTTACAAAGCCACTTATTACAACGAAGCTTACCTACGTCAAATTTGTAACAATGTAACGAAACGCTCACTTTAGTGCAGGTATTAACAATTTTATGGTACGAAATACGCTCAGGAAACGTTACGAAAAAAATGTTATGTTATTCGAAAAATTCTAATTAAGTCCGAGCAGCCGGTGTTGTGCTTTTTTTTAATTTTCTCTTCGAACTACGTCGTCAGATGACGCGAAAGATGTTTCAGGCCCTAAAGTAACAACAAAGTTGCGACCTTCTTTATCTTGTGTCATATCCTCTTATTTTTATTCATCGCTCATGCCGCCCGTGTTTACGAAATTTAACTTGAAATATCATCTTGCGTTGCCCTACTTAATTTTACTGTTAATTGTTTTATTTTAAGTATTAAAATATGACATATTATTCAGAAAGAAGTCCTTTATAAAACTTACTATTGAATTTACTTTTGTGTTTTTTTATATAAATCAAGTATGGTATCAAAACTCGTTACATGTTATTAGTAAGTTTAAGTCGCATTACGTTTAGATATGCCGACTATTTCGTAATATATGGTAAGGAGAGCTAAACATGAAATGAACAATAAATTATGGTTTATTTAAATTGTTAAAAACAACAATTTAATTATAAGATCTCATTTAAATGTAGGTATATTGGTTATCTCATGTTTTTCTAAAGACCATGTCTGGATAGGCACTTTTTTAAATTAAAATCCGCAATCGATTAAACAGCCTGTAGCAAAGAAATTTAACGTACCAGTCTGATAGTACATTAAAGTTTAACTGGTTAATATTCGCTATTATCGTATTTGCTCTTCATAAAATCAACAAATTATATCTGCGTAATAACACCGAACACAAATAAACATAGTTTAAAACAAGTTTGTTATTTTAAATCCGAACAGAGATGGATGGCACATGACGAATAAAATAAATATTAAACCGTTCCCTACCTACTTCCATTTGATATTTAAATTTAAAATATTGACATAGCTCCCATTGCGCGCATTCGATTACCGGTTTTCAATTCGTTTTAACACAGCTACGGCTTGGCCTCAGGGCTTGCAGGGAAGCATACAGTTCATAATTTACGATATTCACGAGCGGAAACAATGTCCCAAACAAAATTGATAATGAAAACAATTTTACAACAGAAATTTAATCGAATTACGAAGTTTAAAAATGGGATTTCGCATTCCCGATCAGTATTATATTATGGACACGGAACGAATTTATGGGTACCGACGGTGACTTGATTAATTTTTTAAATTAATTAACCCTCTCTTAATGTACGTAAAACTATAGTCTCGAATTTTATTTAATATCTTGTCAGCTCATTGAATTTTAATCTCCAATGTTCCAAAAAGTAGGTAGAGTTGGTTTAAAAGAGACCCATATCTTGTTAATTAAATCTGCACAGTAGGGTGCCTTGAGGCGCGAGGAGCGCGGGCGGCCACCGTCTTTCCTTGCTTTTATAAATGCTGCCGAATTTCAGACATAAGCAAGCTTTAATTTAAACTTGACTTAAAGGGCGCTTAAAAGTATTCGTGTTTATTCAGCTAAGTATTACCGATAATAATAGCCAGTGCGGACAAATACAAAATTCTGTTTTTGTTTTTATTTTCTAGTGGAAATTCCACTTTGTCTTCTTTGGCGTCGATTATGTACATCTCACTAAAATAATTGGTGTAGGTGGTAAGCTCTAATTCCGTATTTATGGGATTTACGGACAATTAATTTGAAATAATCTCAATGAAAATATTAAAAAAAAACGTAAGTCACACGTAGGATACGTGTAGACTACTGTAACCAAGTGTTTTTCTTCGTTTACTTTAAGCCGACTATTTTCCTTAAAATAAACCTTTATGTGTTAATTTTTAGTATCTTAGAAGATTTAGAGTTTCTTTAGTGTTTCTATATTTAAGCTTAGTAAAATTCGTTTAGTAAAAAGCAGACGTGGAATCATGATTAGGAAGATTAGATTAAGACAATAAAAAAAGTATATAATTATTTGATTTTTAAATTATGATTGAAAAAATGGCTTTTAAAGAAAGTTTACTGTACTAAATCAGTATCAATAAGTCAGTTTCTTATTTTAAAAAAATAAATGAAGATATTTTCAAAGCAAAAGTTCACACTTTTCATGGTATAATATTTACACTTTATTTGATACTAATTCATTCTTTGATTCATTAGCAATATTAAATGACAAGAGAATCGGCACCTTTCTTTGTTTCTATTAGCTATTTGTTTCCAAATACTCACTTCGTTCGGAGGAAGGAAATTGAATGCTACCTGTTTATAAAGCGAAAGTTAATTACTACTGTTTATTTTAGTTTAATTAACTTTGTGTTAAATGAGGTTTAAATGAAAATTCAAAGTATTCATGGATAGTCATTTCAGAAGTTTTTTCTTGATCTGTCTACGAATATGAAACACCGACCTTATCCTAAAGTGGTTTGGCTGCGATTATGTTTTATATAAAAAAATCTATGTTCATATTCTTTCTAGTTTCTAATCAATACAATTTTAAAGAGTCATAGCTATGTTTGCCAGTGTTTTTAATATTTTTTTTAAATTGATATTAAAGTTGTTCCAGAATAGGTATTAAAACAGTTATCTGTTATCGGGATGACATCTTTTTTACAAACTTAATAAGGTAACCTCTCACAGAAGAACAACCTAAAATGGCAGTATTCGTTCTGTCATGTTTCATTGACGAGTGTAAGATTGGAGGCCCCATTATGAATTTATGGCAATCAAGAAGCATCTCGGTAGGCCGCCCTAGTATGGGTCACCATGCTGCATTGTTGCTTTGTCTACATTCGCATTGAGTATGGTGAACACTACTCTTGGATTCTGCTCATACTTGCATTTGGCTCATTTGGCAGAGTGGAGTCACTGTAGCAGGCCCATAAATAAATACAGCATCTTTTCATTATAAGACACCTATAGATGAGTAACTACCTTGTCGGAATATATTTGAATTAGATCGGTAAATTCTATTTTATTTTACGTGTTTACGGAATGTAAGCTTCAAAAGAAACGGAGTATAAAGAATGTTCTTCTCACAAAAGCATCCGATAAGTAAATTAAAACCCTTTGTCTGGTCAGCTACCGTCTGAAGACAATGTTTGATGGATCGGCTCCACGATAGCGTATGATTAAAATTCATTAGCCGTATGAAATCCCCCCAAAGATAACAGACGGTAAATTACTTATTGTTTGAAAATTTATGTTGAAAATTGTGTGTTCCAAATTATGTTGTGGACTTTCAGAGGAAAAAGTAAATTAATAACTTTGTCTGACAAATAAATCGGTCAAGTGATCAGTATTATTTGCTTAATGGTTGCTTTTTATTGCTCGAAGTTGATATTATTGTTCACTTCTTTTTTAATTATTTAAACAAATTTTAAAAGTTTAGTTCACCCTAATTCTTTGACTAAACGTCGACGTAGTATTGAAATTAGTATTTATTTTGTATATAATGATAAAGTAATGACAATAATATATGTATATAAATATAATGGACAATTTATTAAAAATCGTGCTTTAATAAATTAAAAAAAATGTCGACGGGTTGCACTCCGGGAGTGCCGGCAGAAGTGAAAACTTGAATATTAACGTTGTGCATTTTTGATATTTTGGAATGGTTAGAGAATAATTTTGTGCGAATGGCTTTCATTATCAGTATAAAAGTACTATTATTTATGTGGTGGAATACAATATTCATTTATTGCGCTATCGTACACAAACATGGCAATTTATATTACATACACACACGAACAATCGCGCAAGCGCCCTGCGCCGCCTGTTCTGTCACGTGACCTGACGCGAGTTTATACCTCCTCTCTCCATCCGTCTTACGAATTTTCGATCAGGTCACGTGACCTGACGCGAGTTTATACATTTTTACCCATTCCAAAAAAGTACACAGTGCCGCTAAAGAAGTTTTCACTTCAAAAAACCTAGCAAAGCTCGAAAGCAAAGATTTAACGATTTATGTTACTGACTGATTTTAATTATTACGACTTGTAAAATAGTTTTATGTTACATTTATTATTCCACAAAAAATATAAAATAACTAGCTGTCCCGGCAAACGTTGCTTTGCCATAAAAGGGAATATATGTTGTAGAGGTGGGTCAATAAAAATCGCGATGGAAAAATAGGGGTTGATCGTAGAGGGTTGGAAATCTAGGGTTGTATGTATTTTCTAATGCTGCATCATAAAAAAATAGAAATTAAAAATTTTGACAAAAAAATAAAAAAAAAAATTTAGGGGTGGACTACCCCTAACATTTAGGGGGATGAAAAATAGATTACAACCGATTCTCATAGATACCGGATAATCACAAAAAGTTTCATCAAAATCGGTCGAGCCGTTTCGGAGGAGTTCGATTACGCACCCCGTGACACGAGAATTTTATATATAAGACTAGCTGACCGGACAAACGTTGCTTTGCCATAAAAGGGAATATATTATTATGTTGTAGAGGTGGGTCAATAAAAATCGCGATGGAAAAATAGGGGTTGATCGTAGAGGGTTGAAAATCTAGGGTTGTATGTATTTTCTAATGCTGCATCATAAAAAAATAGAAATTAAAAATTTTGTCAAAAAAATAAAAAAAAAATTTAGGGGTGGACTACCCCTAACATTTAGGGGGATGAAAAATAGATAAGAACCGATTCTCATAGATACCGGATAATCACAAAAAATTTCATCAAAATCGGTCGAGCCGTTTCGGAGGAGTTCGATTACGCACCCCGTGACACGAGAATTTTATATATAAGATATAAGATAAAAACTTATTTAAAGACTATGAAATACGTATCATAATATAGTATACCCGTAAGTGAATAATTTTACTAAGTTTACGTGAGTCGGATCAAGGCGAAACGTATAGAAAATTTATTTCATCAAATTCAACCCTCAATAAAACTAACCCACAAAGTAATTTCATTTCACTGTTCAAATTTTATTTCATATTGATATATGTGATATTGTTTTATTTAACGTCAATATTTGAACATATTTCATTAAGGTTTTGAAAGTTTCAAGTTATAACTGGATTTGTTGACTGACGTGGTTTGGTACCTAACGAAGTATTCTTTTAGCCTTTAAGATATTTTTTTGAAAACCTAGTTGCTACTGAATAATAAAACGCGTACGGAACACGTTCGCTACACTATATTTAAATGATTTTAATTAATAGCGCTAAACTAACGAATGGTTCTAATTCTCTTATTCAATAACCTTTTTACTAAAAGTAAGTTTTGTACTATCAATCAACGTTCTTCGTCAAAGATTGACTTTTAGTATCGCCTGATGGTAAGCGATGCCAGCCGCCCATGAACACCCGCAACACCAGAGACGTCACAAGTGCCTTGCCGGCCTTTGGGGGATGGGGAGGGCGGAGGGGTTGGGATACGGGCCTCCGGTATCCTCACTTACTCGATGAAACACAGCGCAAGCGCGGTTTCGCACCGGTTTTCAGTGAGGCCGTGGTAGCACTTCGGTCGAGCCTGCCCATTCATGCCGAAGCGTCGCTCTACCACGGTTCCTAAAAGTATATGAAGAACAGGTATAAATATTACCTTTCTGCGGAGAGGTCTATGTCCAGCAGTAAACTATTAAAGGCGATGACGAATATTAGTAAGTATACCCGTTAATCAGTTATTACTTTATAACAGGGATTTAGAATAAAAAAAACACAAAGCAGTCATAAGCACTGACGGCAGAAGTGAAAACTCATAACTATAAACAAACGGTTGTTTTAAGTTACCTAAAATGAACACCTATGCTTTTTTTAATAGGGTGCAATAAAAAGAGAGTGATTGTAATTTTTTCACAGAATACATATTGTAAATAGATCATGAAATATTTAATTATATTTTTTCATGACTAGCCAAGTCAAAATTCTTAATAATATTATGAATATTAGTTTATTTCGTTTTTCCCTATATTTTAAGGCCCTAAACCACTAAACCGATTTTTAAAAGTCATTTGCCAATAGAAAGTTATACTATAAGTATACATTATTAGTTATTTTATTATTTTACATTATTAGTTACACTATACTTTAAAGTACACAGCGCCGCTAAAGAAGTTTTCACTTCAATAAAATACCAATTATTATGATTGTAAGTAGTAAATGGAAGTAAAGCTTTGATAATCCAATAGATGTCGCTGTTTTCAAAAAAATTGTAAACAATCTTTTTGATTTACAAAAGGTTTTGTGTAAGTAGAAAATCGTTATTTTAATTTATTGTAAATCACTTTAAGATACTGAAATAATAACTTTAAGTATATAAAATCATATTGAGAAAGGACCACTATCTAGAAAAACGAATGCTACCAAAGTATATCGGTAGATGGCGCTGTTAACAATAAACATCCGTCTTACGATTTTTTTCGATCAGGACACGTGACCCTGACGCGAGTTTATGGTCACGTGACCTGACGAGACGCGAGTTTATACATTTTTACCCATTCAAAAAAAGTACACAGCGCCGCTAAAGAAGTTTTCACTTCAAAAATCCGATCAATTTATTTGAAACGGGCAAATTGCAAATGTTGGGCAGATATATTTAAATATGGAATGTCTCTTCAATCGCAAACAAGCTCTCTATTTTAAATCGAGTTTGTGGCCAAACTTGTTGATTTACACCTTTTTGATATGCCATCGTTTCAAGCAAATACCAAAACCGAATATATTTACTAGTTAGCAGTCGAAAAATGTCCGTGTATTTGATGAAAATAATGACTAACACACAACTTTATAAAAATGTTTCTATTCGTGTTGTTTTTGTATACAAAATTAGTTTAAAACGTGTCTTTTTGTACTTATGTTAATACTCGTATCTAACTAAAATTTCTTGAATTATGAGCAAATTTGAATACGACAACATATTTCTAGTAATTTAGAACAAAAATCAAACATCCGTGCCTTAAAAACCGTGAACATAATTATGTACCGACTAAGTTAATATTATATTTAATTAAAAAAGCTTAATAAATAAAATCGAAAGAGAAGAGAAATAATGTTTTGAATGCAGAGCCTTCACAAAACCACCGAAAATGTTTGAACAAACAAGTACGGCGTTCTTTAATTGTCTACCCGCATGACCCGCTCTTCTCGTAGTTTGTTTATGATTCACACACCAGATTCCATTACGAGATTACCAGAATAAGTCCTATATATAGTTAATTAACTTTTGGCCGCGGTGTACGTACATATTTCTTCGTCCCTTCGACACCTGTACATTATTTATTGGAAAGTTATTACGTACATTATAGGTATTGTTCCGATGGTTCTTGAGAGTAGGATGATATTTTTTATTTATTATATAGGGGGCAAACGAGCAGACGTATCGCCTGATGGTAAACGATTACCATCACCTATAGTAAGCGATTACCGCCCCTCCATGATATCACACGGTAGTTTGGTGTCACAGATCATATCCAACCATAAAGCCAACAATCAATGAACTGTAATCATTACTAATATCGGCACGTCGCGTTCAGTATGTTTGCAATTAATTTGCAAATAAATACACGAAATGTAACTGAATAACGTAGCGTTGAAAGGGTTTTAAATCCATCAGCACCCGCGCCTCACACCTAAATCCATCTGTCAACATTCTCAGTGACATTTTAAAGAAATTAGAGCCTTCACTGAAAAGGGTTAAATATAGTGGGGGCACTCTAATTTTCGTATTATGAATTAAATGGACACGTTACAGACTACTTGTCCCCGGGCGAGTCTCAGTGTAAAGGGGCCGACCCGCCTATGTTATTGAAAAAGGGGGTGATCAAAGCTAAACGATACGATTCCCATATATTGTCCGTGTATTTCTGTTTGTCCTTTATGTGCAGACAAGATTAATTTGTATTCAGATATGTAAAGTTATAAGGATTCATGACCAGATTGTTTCCATGAACCTTTGACTTATTCCACTTATGAACTTACTTATGAAGTTTACACTTGACTATTTTCGCCTTATGGCATTATAATTTTACAAAAAAGAAAAACACAAAAACAGTGGAATAGGTTCAAGTGAGTTTGATTCTAGAATGTATTAGATTCTCTTGTTTGTTTCCCAAATCCAAAATACAAACCTACAAAGAAGATCGCGTAGAATGACCTCCATCACAATATACGGACCTGATGAATGTGAGCATGGGCACAAAAAATTTACATATGCCAATATATGGCATATATCTAGGTAAGAACTACAACAAACTGATTGATTATTTCTTTGAGACATCTCTACAATAGTTTAACGTACGTGTATTACTGTAGCTTATGATTTTTAAACGCTCAAAACAAGCAAGCGAAATGTTTTTTTTATAAATATAAGATTGGGGTATAACTAGTTAAATATGAATAAAGGGAGTAAAAACTATTTCATCCGTCAGTGAATATGTTAAATATAGATTCCGACAAGCTATGACAGTTAAATAACGGGATTACATAAATAGTAGCGAAGTGCATGGAAAACGCGGACCACATAAAGAGTAAATGGAATACATATTCCACTTAAAATATAAAACAGCCGCGAGCCTATAGCTGATGGCACAATTTACAAGCGATCAAGCCAAATTATAATTGGTTTCAATAAGTAAGTTAGCTATACGATAAAGTAGGTACCAAAAATTTAGAAAATTTTTCAAATACTTTGAATTTATTATAACCTCATAAAAGTTAAATTAAAATTATATTTCGTGATCTCATACATTAATGACATAGTGAATTTCTAACAGACTGTTTTAGTACTGAGATGTTTCATGTATAAATATGAAACTAAGAAATAATAATATCACTGTTTACAATTAGATATTAATCATTTTGTTGAAGGATAAGCTATTACGCAATGAATGTGGTATATACATATCCCTTATCGTCAATAGACCCATCTACGTAGGTATTCATTGTCTAATATTGTGATATGTGACATAATAGAGTCACATTCGTAGGTATGTACGATTAATATGACAAATTACAGTGATATACAGGATCTTTTTATAATATAATTAGTTTTATCCGTTGTTTAGACTATAGTGTATATGTACATACTCAGTGTAGTGGCATTCAGAAATGTAAAGTACAACAATTTATATACAAATATAATCAATTTTTGTGTGCAAACTTAAAAAAAATTGCAAGCCATTACGATACGTTGCAAATTATTACGATAACGAAGATCCTTCTAAAAAAAAATACTCAATTGTTTTTTATGAAGAAACAGAATATCCTGTTCCGAAGTTTGGTAGTAAAAAATGGACTTACTATATTTTTTCATTTTGTATCACACGCTTTTTACTTAGACCTAGCCTACCTGCATGGCCATTGGTTACCGTATTGCCGTATGCCGTAAAATAAATAAATGCTTAATATTCTGTATGTTCGATTTTTCTCTCAAATGATAGAGAAAAATTACACATTTAAACTTAAAACGTAGTTGTTTTCGATCAGGGGTTAATCTTTCGACGAAAACGTTAAGTGTCATTTTCACTACTTGCTAAAAGAAAAATGTGAACTGGCTAGATGTAAGTCGTACGTATGTAAACGGCTTATGTGTTAAAAACACATATTTGGCTGTTTTAACTTGCAGTCTTGGTAAGGATGAGTAAATATAAAAAGTGTATGATCATTTAATAGTTATTTATGCAACTGTTGTATAATAAGGAGTACTAAAACACGAATCTGGGTTTAGCGAAGCCGAGTGTGATAATAGTATCACATGAGTGTCTTAATACCTAATTATGTATAGTTGCATACAAGATTTTATCTACACCCATGATATCAAACAATACATTTTTGCAATACTAATATCAAACAAAAATGGCGGGATACAATCTGAATTCGAATAACAGTTCTTTTTTTAAATACGGTGCTGTGGCAATGAAAGGCGCGTGCCTAGCAATGTTCTTTTTTTGAAAAAGGATTTGCATTATGAAATTTAGTACAACATGAGAACACTCGTTTGGATGATAATAGGTCTTTACCTATGAAATTGCGTTTCTTCAGTACTGGTCATTTCAAATAAAAAAAAGTTTGTAATGGCTCTGTATTCTAAATTCAAATTAATTTTGTTTTAAAACCATGACATTCTATTTACAAACTCAGTCTTTTGTTTTTTGATTAGCGTTGTATTTTCAATACATTTGAACATTTTTCGTCATAATGGATACTTTAAAAATTCGTGTAATTGAATATGAGTTCCGTCGTGGCACCAACGCGACACAAACGGCACGTAACATCAAAAACGTTTACGGAGAGAACTGTACAAACGAACGCACAACCCTTTATTGGTTTTTCCGGTTCCGTTCTGGAAATTTTGACTTGAACAATGAAGCTCGTGGTCGTCCGGAGACTTTGGTTAACAATAATGAATTAAAGGCGATTGTGGAAGCTGACGAAACTCAATCTACAGCTGAGCTAGCAGCAGCTTTTAATGTAAGCATCAAAACAATATTGATCCATTTGCGACAAATTGGCAAGGTAAAAAAGCTTGATAGATGGGTGCCCCACGACCTTAACGATCGCCAGCGCAACGTAGGCGTCGAGACCTGCCTTTCGCTGCTCAACAGGCAAAGAAATGAAGGAATTTTGAAACGAATAGTTACGTGCGACGAAAAATGGATTCTGTTCGATAATCGAAAGCGCTCAGCAAGTTGGTTAGACCCTGGTTCAGCACCAAAGCAATGCCCTAAACCAAAAATGACCCCTAAAAAGGTGATGGTCACTGTTGGTGGTCTAGTGCGGGTGTGATTCACCACAGCTTTTTACAAAACGGCATGAGCATTAATGCAGATGTGTACTGTGAAGAACTGGAGAGAATGATGGAGAAGCTTGCACATCTGCAACCAGCTTTGGTCAATCGGTCGTCCCCACTGCTCCTTCACGACAACGCGCGACCCCATACTGCGCAACAGACAGTCTCCAAGCTGCAAGAGCTGGGGTTGGAAGCTCTCCCTCATCCGCCATACTCACCAGACCTTGCACCTACCGACTATTACTTTTTCCAAAATTTAGACAACTTTTTAGTGGGTAAAAAATTCAATTCCCGAGAGGCAGTACAAAATGCCTTTGAAGAGTTTGTTGCCTCCCGTCCAGCTGATTTTTACAAGAAGGGCATCAATAAACTGCCAATGCGTTGGCGAAGATGCGTCGATTGCATGGGTGATTACTTCGAATAACAGAAATAAAAAAGTTTGAAAAAATAAGTACTTTCACTTATTGCATACAAAACGGCAATTTCATAGGTAAAGACCTAATATTATAGTTACTATGACACAGGATGTTTTAATGTTGGCAATAAGCTAGCTGTTTCAGAAACTTTTAAATAGAATTTATAGTATGGGTGTAGATAAATAAATTATTAAACAAGCATAAAATGCGCTTGGAGATAATGTTTGTTGCTACTCGTGTAGTTAGTGAGAGGTTATTGCAGTTTTTTAACGATCATAGATACGTTTTTTTCATATTTCATAATTTGAGATCGTTCTCAATACAAAATGTTTTATTCATTATTTGAAAATGATTCACCTAAATGTATGTACGCGCATAACTTTCGATCGTCTGCACCAAATTTTTATTGATAATTGATATGATATGGATGATAATTTTTGGTGTGTATTACTTGCTACTTTAACTGCCTGGTGGCGTAGTGGTAGCGTATGCGATTGCTTTGCTTGAGGTCTTGGGTTCGATTCCCGGGTCGGACCAAATGTACGTATGATATGCAAATTTTTATATCGGAGTTTGGGTGTTTTCTATGCATAATATGTATGTATTTACAAAAAAAAAGTATACATGTATTTATATTAGTTGACTAGTACTCATAACACAAGCTCTGCTTAGTTTAGGACTAGATGGCGTTGTGTGTTAGATGTCCGAAATATTTATTATTTATTTATTTTATTACTGGCAGGCCAAAGTTTGTATAAAAGAAAATTATGAGGAAACTGGAAGGGTTATATTTTATTAGTCCGTGACTGTATACTACCCGTGGAAACCTGAGGCATAAATAAATACAAAATCAATTTTTCCGGAAACTTAAGTACGGTGGGTACAAAGTACTTAAAAGTCAGCTAGTATTTAAAAATAAAAATTCAATTTATATGTATATTTATAATTATGTCTTAGTGACGACCGCCTAGTTAGAAGGATACTGACTTCTTTAGAAAGATACGATGTTTTGTTCGTAATACACAATATCCACTACAACATTAGCCTTTCTTATATACATCATTCACTGAACACAAAACTTCTCAAGTCTTACTTTACTATGAAATCTGGCTGAACTTTATGGCAAATGAAGAAAAATTGTGAACAGCGCCAAAGGTCTTGTCGTCCACGAAAATAGGGGAACAAACTTATAGCCGCCACTACATCACATTGTTTCTGACAGCGAATATTCACTTTGTTTTATAATAAAATCCTTTCCTCTCTAAAGAGAAACATTTATACTCTGTCTTACAAATGCGAACAATATTTATTTCGTGTTGTGTTTGTGATGCCAAACGCCAAACAAGATGAACACGAACACCTCATTGCATAGTCAAATGATCCATCCATCCATCCGTCAAACAAAAATGGAAACTGCCAAAATAATATACAAACTCCAAGAAGTTACCACTCAATAATGTTAAAAATGAGCTCCGAAATAGCAAGAAAATTGTTTTTCAAACCAACATCGTGCTACACCGCATCGGCAAAATGAAAAGTTTCCCTATCAGCCCACTGACACATCGATTGGCATTTACATCTTTGTTGAAGAAATTGTTCGAGATCATGCAAAGCAACTTAGACCTTAGCGAGCACCAAAAACGTCCTTAAAGTCGCTTTTTCCGTGTTGATGGAGTAGACGTTTGCGAGCTGCCATCCGGCTATTGGTAAGCAATCCATCATTCCCGGGAGTGTGAAAGAAACAAAGGCTATATAGGATAATATCACAACTAAATATGAGATGTTTTGTTTGTAGTATCTATTAGGTAATCGATTGATGTGCGCTCTGAGGCGTTGTACGTGTCTGTAGGTGTGTGGCGCAAGTAATTGCTTTCATTGACATGCCAGAGCTGCCTGCCAGAGAGCTGCGCGGGGAATGCCTATGCAATTAATCGGACACAATGTTGGATAGCACCGGTTGGTTTATGCTCTGATATTCTGAGACTAGTGCCTTTAGTGTCCGAGTTCCATGCTCATCATTGTCTTCATAGCTCCTTTATACCGTTGCACGTATTACGTGCTTCGTTTTATAACTTACCCTACTTTGAACGGCAACTAAGAGAATTAGAAAATCACATATATATAACAATGCTGGTTTATGTAAATTTTAACTTGGTTTTAGGATAAACGATGAAATGGGACTACACGGGAAACACCTGATTTAAAAAAAGAATCACCTAAATCGGTTTACCCAATCGAAAGTTTTGAGATAACAAACTTAAAAAACAGTCGAATTAAAAACCTAATTTTTTTGAAGTCGGTCGAAAATGCTACTGTTAGTATCCCCACAAATTGTAACAAGAAATACTTTTGATAAAATTATGTATATATCCTAGGTCACCCGGGCTACAATGACAAATCTCTTCAAACCTCATTCATTAAAATCGATTCCACGGTTTTGACGCTACTGTGGAATATACAAACATGCAAAGAAAGGTAATAGTTTTGGTAAAGCTATTACCTTTCTTTTAGCTTCGCCGTAGTTGGGCAAAAAGTAATGCTGCTGTTAGTATCCACACTGACTGTAAAAAGAGCTTAAACTATGCATAAAATTAGCTCCTCTATTGAATCTTGTACTCTTCACGGTAAAATGTACCTAAATAGAATTTTCGACATACATGAAACAGGAAAAGTTGTAGCTATAATTTATTCAGTTTGGTTATACAAAACAATCATGTCGGTTCGGAACTAGTCCTGCTTTGTTCTCTATTTAAGGTTTTATATTATAGTCGAAAACACACATGACTCCGTACAAAAATCTGAGAGCTATAAAATATTCATCTATGTAAAACAGTTGTGTATTGTTTTATTCAAGAGTTAGAGTACACACTACGTAGGGGACAAATTTTGCTCTTTGATACGTTCTTCTGACAATTGTTAGAGAATATCACAAAACAACGTTTCTTTGCTTTGGAATTATAAATCTAATTTTCGTTTGATCAGTTTTGTGCTATCGGCAATTTTTACTTCGAAATATATACATGTGCATCATTTGAATAATTGAAAATGTGAATAATCTTGAAAATTTAATAACATATAAACAGTTTATTACTTTAAGTATTAGTAGAAAATCAACGCCGCTTTGGTTATTTATACGAAGCGACAATAATTTGAACTAATGACACGCCTTAAAATGTGTAATGAATTCATATATGTATATTAAGTTCAATGTTCGCGCAACCCTTACAAGAGTCACACCTATTAAAAAATCAAAGGTGAGGTCATTGGCCAGTAGCTATTAATGTCAATCATTATTTTTCCTAAAACTTCAAAAGAAATTGTAATAAGCTTTTTTATTTTCTTTCAATTTACTACATTTAGCTGTAGAATATGTTCTTCAATTTGAAAAAGGATTTACTTTGAGTGTAAGTAGGTAAGCAATTGAATTAAAAAAATATGTTATTGGAGCCGAATCCTAAAGAATTACCTCCTTTTCGAAGTTAATTACAGAGATACAGAACGGGCACTTCAAATTTGCTAACTGTAAGCTTAAAAATTATTTGTCTTCTGTGTAATAAAACTGAATTATTAATAGCATAGAGAGGATTCTGGTTTAACCTGAAATGTCCACTAAAAATATGTAAGTGAATTATTGGCACGTAGACACAATTTACGATCGCAGGATTATGAGTTAGTTGTGCCAAGGGAGATGAGGGTTTGAGTGTTTGTTGCCGGGGGACTAAACGTATTGAATAAAAAACATAAAATTATTACCTATGATATTTAGAGCAAGGGTCGAACTTAATATAAAATATATAAAAGCTTTACTAAAACGCAAAATACGTGAGACAACGTTTATTCCTAAAGGGTTTGGAACTTCTCAATTTGGCTACGAAGATCGTGTCCAAAACTTAAGCGAAACACTTAATTTAAGTTTTTTACTGCTCAGTATTAGTTGAGAGAAACGTCGTATTTAATGGTGTATTTACTTGTTTATATTTTCTGTCTGACAGTTTTAAATGAGATATTTGTTTTGACTTTGTTAATACTTTGGCTCGTTACTTATAAACTTTGATGAGACCATAGGATATTACATTTATTTGTATTCAAGTTTCAAATAAAAAAAAAAATATTTGTTGGATATATGTTTTCATAGTTGTTTATTCTCAAGTTATAATTTTTCTTAGTGAACTGTGTTCTACTAGTCAAGCCCTTTCATTTGATACCCATACTGAGATAGTCGTGACAAAATTTGTACACCGCCATTTTGTACTGGCGGCCTTCTTGGATTTACAATAAAACAAAATTTATTTATTTGTATTGTCACCAGAACTAAACCAAAGGTGTGTACCAATTTTCAGATCAATCTGTTAACAGGAAAGGGTTTTTTTTTTATGGAATAGGGGGCAAACGAGCGTATGACGTATCGCCTGATCGTAAGCGATTACCGCCGCCCATGGAAACCCGCAAGACCAGACGCCTTACAAGTGTGTTGCCGGCCTTTGGGGATGAGGAAGGAGATGGTGGAAGGGGTTGGGGGAGGGCCACCGGTATCCTCACTCATTCGATGAAAAACAGCACAGGCGCTATTTCACACCGGTTTTCTGTGAGGGCGTGGTATCACTCCGGCCGAGCCGGCTCATGCATGCCGAAGCGTGGCACTCCCCTGGGGTCATATAACAATTACTAGATTTGACCCAAACATACAGGGCAAGCTAAATAAAAATGTTTATTAATTATATTAGCTTCATCCTTCTGTATGAAACAAGGCGACAACTTCTTATCAATCACTGTGATACATGTATGTCTTACAATCAATTTAGTCAATGTATAACAAATTCTAATTTAAATATACTGATTGTGAAGAGTAGAGAGATCAGTATTATTTGGATACGCGGTAATCCTCGGTGATCTATTGGAAATAATCACTTATTCCTCAACTGGCGAAGTTATTATTTAAAATAATAATTTAATAAAAATAAAACAATTGTGTACGCTACCGGCACTCATTTTTTGATTGGCGAGTTATCGTAATATACCTCGTTATGATATTGTTATTTTATATATCGGGTAACGTTAATTGCTCTTTGATGAGTACAGTCATTTTCATTTACATTAAATATTGGTTTAAGGTAACACAAACGAAAACCAGAAACTGCATTTACATTTTGTGCTGTTTTGCTATACAACCGAAGAGCCTGCTTGTAAAGAACAGGGCGATAAAATCTTACGGGCACTATTTTGCAATCTTTAAGTTCTTCTTCCAACATTGTTGTTTGTATGTGTGGTACTTTTAAGGAATAAAATATGAATAACACCTGCACATTGTAAATTGTTGCTCGAGTTAGTCAAGCGCATAAATGCTTGTCGAGTATACTTGCTTTTGGGGCAAATGTTGGTTTAAGCTCAATATCGTCATAAGCTTCAGAAACGTTAGTCTCCGTTTGTCTTACTCACTACAAGTTCGGGTAAGTTTAAACTAGGTGTATACATGTGCGTTTTGAACTTTATGCACTCTGGTGTTTGTCTTGTAAAGAATAATGTTTGCACTGGAATGAAATACTCTTTGTAAGAGTATTACGGTGTGGGCGTTTCTTGCTAATAGTTAATATGCCAAATATAAGTAATATTTCAAGACGATCGTACAAGGTTATTACTCTTGTATAATGGTATTAAGTAGTTTGTGCTAAAAACCATCGCAAAGAGAATTTAATTCCCATTCGTTCTTATAAAAAAAAATTAAAAGAAATGAGTACACGGTCGGCCTAGTGGTTTCAGCGGTCGCCACGCTTCTTTCTACTGCACCAAGTGTAGTGGTTTCAAATCCTTCATTGGACAAGACTTTATGTGACAAATGACAGCGTAATAGCCAAAAATTAATTTCTTTAAGGCTACCTTTAAATGAAAAAATCGAGTGTGGTCTATTATACTACAATACAAAGTCATTACTGAAATTTTCTATAAAGGTTTGTAGTAATTCTGTTTTATATTGTAACTAAACTGAAATTTCTCTATAATTATCTTTTTTCCTTCACATTAGTGAAGAGACTCGTATTTTTCAAAATGCTGTTGTTGTATGTATGTACCTATTTAGAAAACGTCTATATACTACTAATTTTGGCCAATCTTTGACGTTTAGATTGTCGTTTGAGAAGACAAAATTCACTTTTAGTATTTTTTTGTTTGTTTTATAGAGTTTTCGAACAACAAACGTAACACCAATTTGAATCTTTGGATTTTAAGTTTTTATTCGGTTACATTAGTCCGTCTACTTCAATCGAGATCTTTAAAATGCCTCCACCCGTTGCCCTGTTGTTGTAACAAGCTTCTCCCGATAAACTTTTAATGCGTTTTTCACTTAGTTCTAAAATATTTGAATCGTTTTAATTAGGCCAAACTGGCGGCAAATATCTCGTTACAAAGTATCGCGAGGAATATTTGCAAGACATAATAAGCGGATTTATTAAACTAATTATGCGAATATTTAAAGTCGTAACTTTTAGTATATTGAGTTAACGTTGTTCTACTGCGGTTATGGTTTCTTGGTCGTTGTAATAACCTAATAAACTTTGATACGTACATAAATTAGTAAAATCTATTAACCTGTATACGTGTTAAAAGTAAAAAGTGATAAAATCAACTTTGAATGGTAGGACAATACCAGTTTTCTAATTTTAAAGTAAAATAACCGAATATAGTTTATGGTGACAGATTTGTTTTATGAAACATACGAGTAGATTAGAACACACAAATAAATCGTTGATAGATAAATATAGGCATAAGATGAACCTGAGTAGTACAGAAATCCATTACTTTCAATAATAATAAATAATTTATTTATACCCAAAATTTTCAATTTCTCTTAATCACAGTCATAATTTCATACAACCGAAGAATTATAAATATGTAAGAGGTTTTCCTTGACTGCTATACTAGTGTTAGCTATGTTATAGAGGCCAGCGTCTTCCACCCTGTATGACACTAATTACAACATTTTAGTGGCGATACCGTTAAACAAAAATTAATTACGAAGTATAAAATAAAAAAAATAAGAAATATATAAATTTATTAACTACTAGCTGACCCACGCAACCGCTTTTGCGTCTCCTATTGCCCGTTGTGAGTTTTTTTTCCTGTTTTTGAATCATTCTTCATTGTTGCTCCGCTCCTATTGGTCTCAGCGTGATGATATCCAACACTGAAATAATTTTTCAAATCGGACTAGCTGTTCCTGAGATTAGCGCGTTCAAGCAAACAAACTCTTCAGCTTTATGATATTAGTATAGATTGTGGGGGAACGGGTATCATGTTCCACCCAACACAAAGGGAGGATCCTCCGACCAGACAAGGTGATCATGCCTGGCGGGCTACTGCCCAACAGTTGACGTTGGGATGTTGTACAGTGGACCAAAGTGATTCATGACCCCCCTTAGAGTCATTTTCCTACAATTATTCTATACCATTAGGTTGAAATTAGCTTGAACATACATTTCATAAGTGACGTACCGCTATCATTCTACTAGACACTGACAAAGCCATGACATAGACATAGACGTATACTATGATAAGTATTGCACGAAAAAGTTTGTTAGCCAGTGAACGTCCTTATCTATAGGTATATTAGGAAAGATTTAATTGTATATTTGTTTGAGACATAGGATTGACTTTATTTCGAACTAGCTGACCCCCGCAACCTCGTTTGCGTCTTCTATTGCCCGTAGCGTAAAAAATTTCCCCCGTTTTTTAAACATTCTTCATTGGTGCTCCGCTCCTATTATATAAACGAAAAACGCAAATGTCTTACGGAACCCTATTTAATCGGTCGGTAAAAATAAAATCGGTCCAGTACTTTTTGAGTTTATTCGTTACATACAAAAATACAAATCTTTCCTCTTTATAATATTAGTGTAGATAGTGTAGATAATGGGTAGACTTGAGGTAGGAGGGTAGAGGTACCGTAAAGGTAGCATAGGGTACTGTAGAACAAAAATAGATAAGCATTTATTTAACAGAACGAAGTCTGTCGAGACAGCTAGTCATACATATTAGTAAAATAAAACAGTAAAATTAGGGACCTTTGTTTATTTCATATTATTAAATTAAAAATAATGGCATTCACTTCGTAAAGCGAATAAAAAGAAAACTTCTCAATAGTTAATTTGTGGGTTATAATGGTTCCAATTGTTTGGGTCTGTAGGATTACTGGTTAAACCTAAAACCGAGTGTAAGCGACATGGTTTTCAATAACGTCTAATAATCGATTACGCATAGACCCGATTAGACGACTGCAAATGTCACTTCCCCTCATGAAATCCCAGATTTCGTTACAATGCAGCTCGATTGCTTCTTTAGTCCTCTCGTTCCTGTTATCCCACATTTGAACCATCAAACCTCATAAATTTTCTATTGGGTTAAGATCTGGTGACCTAGACGGCCATGGAAAGATGTTGTTTGTCCAGTCGAAATCTAAATAATTACGTGTAAAATTCAATCTCGCAGTTCTGTGTGCATCCGTTAAATGAACTTTCTTAGCATGATGTCTGTAATGCAGCCCAGTGCGGTGCAAATTATTTCTAATTGTTTCTAGACAATCGTCGTAACGTGCTGCAAAATAGCGGGTACGAGTAAAAGGATGTTCTTCGTAATGGTGTTGCATTTCCGTTCTCTGTTGGTTTGTGATTCGACGAACCCCATGATTATGTCGTCGTCGGTCTTCAAGGATACCCTCTTCAGCGTGCCGTCTGATCCAGGTTCTGACCGTGTTACGACTTATATTTAACTCACGTGATATTTCTCTAACGCCGCAACCTTGCTCACTGAGCACTACAATCCGAGCTCTTTGTTCTACCAAATTGGCCATTATACGATTCGTTTATAGATATAAATATATTCTTAGATTTTTAATTTAATATTTTCAGATTGACTACTACTTGACATCTTACACATAATGTCATTTCATTTTACAAATTATAATACTTTTTCTTCGCAATGAAAAGAGTTTGGATTATAAACGATTATATTATTTGAAATTCAAATAAGACTGCTGTATCAAAAATATATCTTGTTCAGTGGTGACAAAGGTTTAAATTGCATTGACATCTAACCCGTAATGACGCATTTATGTTTATATCTAAAACGTACTATGTGCAAATACCGAAGAAAACCTAACTACATTTATGATTACAAAGGAATAATTGTCAAAGTGGGTCACCTTTCAACTGGGTCGATAGTATATACCTATGCTAATCGGCGCGAGGACTATTTATTGCACGATTCAGGATTTGTAGTTACTCCGTGTAGTGCGTTGCTTTGTAGTTCAGTGTATCTTCGGTAGATGGCGCTGTAGTAGGTTATTGTTGTGTTATATGTGGAAGTCGCCACAAGATAAATCAATTGAAACCGACTCCAATACACCTAAAAATACCATTTCAAAAATTCGAAAGCTATCTGCCAACGTTAATTCTTAACCAATACTGTACTAATACTACTAATACGGATGTATAAGAAGTATTAGTACAGTACATACTACATATACATACTACGTATATATATACATATATATCTTATACAAAATTGACACATCTCACACCCTTCAGTCTGATTCCAAACCAGGCAGAGCCTGTAATATGGTATCCATACTGCTGATTAACATACTTAAATATTTACAAATACATACCTACATAATATATTATAGGTAAATCAAAAATAAATACATCATACAGGCATAGCTGTTAAATCTGAATTATCATTTATAAGCCTAAATTGTTACTCCATTTAGTAAATATATAATTATATATTGAATAATGCACAATCATTATAATTCAATTATACTCATGTCATTACACATTTACTGTCTGAGTGCACAACGCTCGAATATTAATTCATTTATGATTCAATGTTGATCAGGTAACGAAGTGTTATTAAAGTGGATCAGTAATATAATCAAAATATAAACGGAACTGTATTGGTAGGTAGAAGGACATGTACATTGACTGCCTCGGTGGCGCAGTGGTAGCGTATGCGACTGCTGCGAATAGACCAAATGTTCGATTTGCAAATATTTCTTTCGTTTCGATGTTTTCTATGTATTAAAGGCATGTATTAAAAAGTATATAAGTATTCTATCAGTCAATATAACTGTCATTTTACAAGCTCTGATTAGTTTAGAGCCAGATAATAAATAATAATAATATATATTTTCGGACATTTAACACACAACGCCATCTAGTCCCAAACTAAGCAGAGCTTGTGCTATAGGTACTAGACAACTGATATTAATACATATACTCGTATACTTTTTTTTTGTAAATACATACATATAGAAAACACCCAAACTCCGAAACAAATATTTGCAGATCATACAAACATTTGATCCGACCCGGGAATCGAACTCCTCGAGGGAGGGAATCGAAGACCTCAAGCACAGCAGTCGCATACGCTACCACTGCGCCGCCGACGCAGTTGGCAGATGGCGTTGTATATCAGATGTTCGAAAAATGTATTTAATATACAACAGCAAAGCTATTAATTCTTCATGGTCTTGTAATAAGCTCGAAGCCCGACTTGTCATACTAAAATATTCTATAGTGTGAGTTCGGTTTGTAAATAGCGAGATATAAAAGTGAAAAGTGAAATGAAAACTTAATTGTCCTCCTTGCAGCAATGTCTATAGGAATAAGTCTTTTTTGCCTTTGTTCCAGCGTCATTTACTTTTCTAACACCAAAAGATTCTGAAACAAAGGTAAAGTTTGTCTTGAAAAATCTAAATTGCACAAGAACTTTGATTACGTCAGTTTCTAAGTGATGAAATATGAGTTTCATAATATGCTATAAATAATTTGGGGTACTTATGTACGACATCCCACATTATTACGTCATTTCAGTTTTCAGGAAAAAATATTTTATTTGATTTCACTGTGTGGGTATTAATAATAATAATCTAAAAATAATAGTCTAAAAATACCACTTAAGATATTAAATAATAAGGTAAGGTAAATTAATCTTGTAGGGAACACTATTATTGATACAATCGTCATCTCTACTTTTGTTTTAGCATTGAATTTATTTAAAAAGTTTTTACTTTTGTATACGTTAAAGCATTATCTATTTATCTATCCACCTACGGCTTTATATAACATTAAATTTGTGGTTCCTTATGAACTAGAAAAGAAAGTAAGTGGCTAACATGTCAAGGCTAATGTTTGCGTTTCAAATTCTTTTTTTTTTTTCGTGTAAAATTTTATCGTTTTGACAAAATGTATTTGGCTTTACTTGACTAATCTAACAAAAATTATATTATATTTACAAAAACAAATGTAAGTATCTAAAACTAACATAACTTTTACTTATTCTTGAAAAACTTATCCAAAAAGACGCATAATTTTATTCATCAGATAACAATCTTATGGTACCTTTCTGTCTTATAGAGGCAACCGAACATCTATCTACAACAATGTTATTAAATGTAGTTCAATAAAGTATCTAATAACCACAATTCCTATAACTTGAATTGTGCCTGTTGCTACAACGCGTAATTGAGCAAAACTTATTGGCAAAACAAACAGAAGTTAGCTTTGAACTGACTTGCAGCTTGTACAATGAGACTGCCGTCCGCCTGTTTACCGTAACTTAAGTTGCACCGTCGTGATTGCAACTTAATCGCCAACTTAGTGCTTAGAACAAGTTTTAATTCTTAAGGTATTCCACAAACTTATTGTTTGTTCTAAGACATTGTTCGTACTGCAATTAGTTGCCGGGTTTGCAATTTACCTTATCAGTCGAGTTATGCTTCAGATTACAGTGAAGTTATTTGAAAGTCGCTGTGTGTAAAATCTTATATTTTTCTTAGCTGCAATGGGTATTATGTTGAATAGCTCAGGTACTAAGAGTAATAATCCGGTGCAGCAGTAATCATATTACTGGGTGGAATGCTAGAGCTGAAGCAAGATTCTCTGAGAAATTATGTCTCAGTAAATGCTTTCGAGTTGAAGCGAGCCGGTGGATTTTTCTTCCAATCTTAAAAACTAAAGTAAATTAGAAAAAAACTTCTTTAAAAGGAAGCTTATGTTGTTTTCTCCACAGAACCACCAACTTGGAACTGACATATTCTGACCAATGGCAATTCTTGACATAACAAAGTTTGCAACAATGCCAAAGCTAATGACTATATGTACTCGGGATATTTTTTCCTGTGTTTTTGCTTTAAAATAAACGTAAAGAATCTCTTTTCTAGTATTTAAGGAGCATTTAAATATAATACACAATAAAGAGTAAGCAGGCAGAAAACCCTTTGTAAATATAAAATTTTACAAGATTTATTCGACTATTTGAGAGGATTCAAGAAAACGTAAACTGTATGACAATAACATTAAACCATAGGTAAATAAAGATTCAGACAACATAAAAGTACTATATATAATAGTAATATTTTATAAGTCATTAATCCATCACGAGATGGATTAATGACTTATAAAAGATTTATGAATGAAATTAAATTACTTTTAAATAAATAGCTGATAATGTTTTAATTGCGTATGGTGATGAATTCTCTTAATAATATACTTGTTTAAAGACGTATATTTTATAGGTAATATTGAAACAAAATTAAAAAATTACTCAAAAACAACAAGGATCTTTAAAAGTTCCAATTTCACTGCCGCATGCAAAATAAATCTAGTCTAGTAATAAAGTGAGATAAATTAGAGATTTGAATATTAAAATTTTACAATTAGTATATATTACATACTTTTCAAAGTGTCTGACAAATAAATCTTTAACAAAACCGCTTGTATCCAACATTCAGTACCTTCAAGTGACGTCATAGAACGCTACACGTCATTTCCCCTGAAAATAATCACTGTACATAATTCAAGCGTGCAAGCTACGTTTGCAGAGTTGTGCTTCACTTTGAATTATTGCTATGAAAAGCTGTAATAAATTAACAACAATACCTATATTCTCGTCTCTTGAAGTAAGGAAATTATATCGTGCAGTCTCATAATCTCATATTAAGTGGTAATTAGAGTGAAACATTAAGGTACTAACTTTTGCCAGCGTCTCTGCTCGTGCTGGTGAGATCCTATGGCTGTGATTCTGTTGTTGTCATCAATAAACTAAAACTTGTTGTTGGATTATATACTTAAATCACATCTACCTATAGTCCATTTTTCGATATTTGAAATCTCAGTTTTCACTATATTTAATTCAGTACTAACTAAAAGTTGATCGTGATGGATTACATCACGAGATAATATCATCTTAACTATGTCGTTGAAATTTTTAATCACCTGCAGTTTTAATACCTGTTTACTCTTTATTGTGCATTACATTTATAAACTCTTTAAATACTAGAAAAGAGTTAGTCTACTTTTATTTATTTTTAAGCGATTCTGCATAGATATTCCGAGTACATGTTTATAGCTATTAGCTTTGCCATTGTTGCAAACTTTGTCATGTCAAATAGAATGGTGCAGGGGTAAAGCGTTCGTGGAAGAGACACGCTTTTATAATAAGCTTATGCAAGCAGTTTCGTTCGCTTCAAGTGTTCTATGCAATGTCACGAGTGCTTTCTTACTGAATTTTCATAAAACCTAGCGCTGTTTTTGAATAATGCGGGTGATGACGTTTTAGTATAAATTACGTATCACTGGCGTGCATTTCGTTTGCATTCTTAATCACTTATAATGAGTAAAGGGCCAAAAGCTTTTATGACAGTGAGGTGACGGATTGGAAATACTGAGTGTCAAATCTCAATTCATACTATGGGAGTTGTAAGAGGCGACTAAGTGACAACCTACACAGGGCAAAATCATGACTGCCTCGGTGGCGTAGTGGTAGCGTGTGCGACTGCTAAGCTTGAGGTCTCGGGTTCGATTCCCGGGTCGGACCAAATGTTTGTATGATCTGCGAATATTTGTTTCGGAGTTTGGGTGTTTTCTATGTATAATATGTATGTATTTACAAAAAAAAAGTATATAAGTACTTATATCAGTTGTCTAGTACCCATAACACAAGCTCTGCTTAGCTTGGGACTAGATGGCGTTGTGTGTTAGATGTCCGGAATATTTATTTATTTATTATTTATTGCAATGAAAGGTATAACTTGAAATAAACTCTATGCCAACTCGACTGTAGGCCCTCATAATAGGCCAAAACCTCGATTCGAAGGAGATGCTTATATTGAGAAATGGACTATTGAAAGCTCTTGATGATGATAATCTCTCAAAGAACTACCTGGTAAGGTAAGAACTATTTAGTTCACACAACTTTTCTCTGGAATAATTTAATTTGTCGCCTGTACCTGCGGTATTTCTAGCTCAATGCGATATTTCAACCTTCCGGAAAAGTGCGTACCTACTTCCATCTCAAAGACAGTCATTTTTACATTTGTGAATTTTGCGTTTCAAACAATAAACGTGCATTTTCAGAATTGTTTTTTCAGAATTTGAATCAAAGGACTTTTTACAAACATTTTTGGAAAATTGTAAGCGTCCTAGAAACACTATTGATGTTAATACATACATAGAGGTTCATTTGAGACCTGTCTCAAAAGTAATATTTACTTATTCAAAAGTAAATAGGTTTTTAAAAAAAACGTTGACGTAATATAGCGTTACAATATATATCAACCTCACCTATAGTACAGAGCCTACATTTTGAAGGAGACAAATTGACGCCACCTGACAGGGGAACCTTTAGCCCCATAATGATTGCGATAACCACTACTACTAAAGCGTTTTTCACTATTGAGTAGGGTCATCTACCGTCCTTCGTGGACTTATTTTTTTTTTTTTTTTTATTGAATAGTGGGCAAACGAGCAGACGTATCACCTGATGGTAAGCGATTACCGCCGCCCATGGACACGCGCAACACCAAAGGCGTCACAAGTGCGTTGCCAACCTTTGGGGGATGGGAAAGGGGATGAGGGGAGGGGTTGGGGTATGGGCCTCCGGTATCCTCACTCACTCGGTGAAACACAGCGCAAACGCTATTTCACACCGGTTTTCTGTGAGGCCGTGGTATCACTCCGGTCGAGCCGACCCATTCATGCCGAAGCATAGCTCTCCCACGGCCAAATCGCAAAAGATATTTTTTTAGTATTAATATGAAATAAAAGTTCCAATGCACAACCAAAGATAATGTCATTGTTGTAGAGGTTTAACCATACAAAAGTAATAAGCACTTTCTTACTTTAAGTATTTTACCGAATCCACAGTCACAGGTTGTAGTTTTATTATCTCACTCATTAATTAGTTCTTGTGTATTTCTAATGAATAAGTATCTTGCTTAGAAAACAATTTGATTTTTACTAGAAATAGCCTATTGTCGTGTGCATTATTTTTTATACCACTATTCGTACAATAATTCTTGTGAGTATTAGACCTACAGACTTTTGATTTACATAAACATCCATTACCGCGACAGATTCAGGCGTAAGAGACCTTAAAAAGATTAAACTGAACTTTAGTTTAGTATAATCAGTCAAAACTTGAGAATATCGTTACACGGATTTCATTGCTAAGTACCGTAACTTGTTAACAAAACAGCTAACGTTCGAGTAATACAGTGAATCATCATTTCCTTCCCCGCGCCCTTTATTTACGAGAAACTTTATTAAACTCCTGTTAATGTTAATCATACTGTTATGATCTCAGTGCTATTATATTTTGAGTAACTTCGGGAGTCATTTGAAAGAATAAATCTTCGAGATAAAATTAATACAAACGGTTAATTATTTAATTAGGAGTTTATTAAAGGTTTGATATTAAATAATCACGTCACGACACTTAAGTCAATCGTTTGCATATCAATTAATTTGTATATTATCATTTTCTACACGTATACTTAGCTGACGTTTTCGACATATTAACGTAACGTTTCATAAAAGTGTTTATATTTTGTCACGTTTTTTTTGTATTCTACGAACTGACATAGGTGAAAAATAGCATTAAAATACGTATCATACTTTTTTGTGATTATCGTCGGTGATTATCGTTCTTGCGCAGGCTGGCTTGGCTCTTTGTGGATCAGACACAGGTGATCTCCGAAATATCCATTTCCCAGTGATCTCCTGCGTCAGTCAGTATGAGAGGCTTCTATGATGCCTCTCAAGCCAATCCTCCATAACGGGTCTTACCGCCGCAATAATGTTGCACCCAGCGCTCGGTTGCACAAAGAGCTGTAAAGGCTCTCACCTTCAGGTCCCATGGTGAAGTTCCGGCCAGGAGCCTTGTCGTCTCAAAAGAGATCGTGCGGTACTCACTTATGATCCTGATGGCCAGCACCCGTTGCGGTCGCCGCAATAGCGCGATAGTGCCAGCCTTCAGGGCCTCCGCCCACATTGGGGTCCCATAAAGGGACATAGACCGCACAACCTCTGCGTTGAATCTCCTGCAGGAGTCATCGGGCCTCCTCATGTTTGACAGCAATCGTGCCAATGCATGCGCTGCGCTAACCAGTTTGGGGACCAGACTTCGGTCGGAATACCTTATAGAGGACTCGATGTAATTAATAGTACCTATCCGTTTATGTTATCATTGAAAACTCGCGAAACTCGCTCAAGGTTTTGTTCTGTAAATTTCTCATCTCAATAAAAATGATCTCCCCTGTCAGAGCCCGTGGCATAGTTAGGCAACTCTATATTAATGCATTCATTAATGTAATTAATGGAGTTAGGTAACTGTCATAATAACAAGTTGCAGAGTCCTGAATAGTTTAAGAGTGCGGTTTTCCTCCATGGTGATATAACACGGTCAATGTTGGTGTTTATCTACATGGGAATTTGTTCCGCAGTTCAATTAAACGAAGGAAAAATGTACAATGTCATTATTAAGTGACCACTTTTTAGTAACTTAAAATTAAATGTATGTTTACCACAAAACTTTTAAAATTTAATCGCTAGTTATATTACTAAATGAAAAAGCACGGGCTGGATTAATCATCATGGTAATCGCTTACCGCTATCACTAGATAGCAACACAAACCATTTCTGTTAGGAGGAAACATCTACTACTAAGTAGATGTTTCCTCCTAACAGAAATGGTTTGTGTTCTTCTGTAAAGTACTTCTATTAAAACTTATTAGCTTGCTGTGTATCCCACAACTTTAAGCTGGCGATCAACTTAGGAATGGTGGGTACCAAAACTTACTTCAAGTAAATACTAGGATTTTCTACATCTTTGTGAGTATATCAAAATAAAAATAATTAGAATAAAATAAATATCCAAAGCACGCTCACAAATTATGTCGGTTACTAAATAAAAATCATACAGTTGAAGCTAATGAAAGTATGTTAAAAGAAAAATGTATGGAAAAATAAATCCTTAATTCTTTATATTTTGTACCTAAGGTAGGAACTAAAATATATTAAAAAACCCCTCTGTAACAGATGAAACAAACAATATTATGCCGTCATACTTTTTATGATTGGAGTCTGTCTTGTAACTGATAATTAAACATTGTGCTATAATTAAAATTAGTTCCTAACATGTAGGGTATCACTAATAAAGTAAACGAAACCAAACTGATCAATACAACGCTAATATGGTTGGTAAAGAACACAAAGTTTTAATCGAAATGTAGCAACCGGAGCATCCCTACTCCCTGAGGGTGTCTTGTTACAATAAATTAATTAATACCTTAATTGAATGACTTGAACAAATTTATGGATCGACCCTTTTGGATAGTAAAGAGTTAATATACATTGTTTGTTTATTTCCTTATCGATACTTAGTGTTTTTCTAAAGAGTATTGTCATTAGTATTTTTTGAGGAACAAGTATCATTGTCCATATAACTGAAACAAAACTAGATATACATGTATACTTTACATATTCGTAAGACACGATAATGGTGATTTTACGTGACAATATTTTTATATATGCTGGCTTTATGTTCGACTACATAAGCTTCGCCTTTCGCTCAAACTACATTCAAATCAGTTCAGTAGGTATAAGAACAAAGTAATATAGAAACAGACTATTTCCTTTGAAATGTGAGTAAATCATTCAACATTCTATTTCTTGTGTTTATTTAAAGATTCTTAAGTAAACTTGAGGTAAGAACAAAGATCTTTTCGCAACTCCAAATATATTGGGTTCACGAATCTTTTTCGAGTTTTCCTCCTGTGTAAAAATAATTTCAGTCGCCAGAAATGTAAATATTGATATGACGTAATACTCGTGTAAATCGATGACCGCGTTCACAAAAATTAATATTTAATTTACAAACCGATATCAATTCGTCCATATTTTAAAATGCAATACATACGACTGTCGATTCGTTTGATATTAATGCACTTGCAGTACAAGTAGGGCTATGTCACTCACTACTTCAAATTACGAGTATAATAATTTGCTGACCTATGAGATATTCCTTCATAAAAACGAAAACTATTTTATTGACACTTAGTAATTTCAATGATTCTACTTATTTCGTAACATTAAAGCATAAACAATGCTCGTTACTATCGAAATGCTCATCCTTACTATGTTGTTGTCATATATGCTCTCCTTATCGAAATTCACTTTTAAGTTAGGCCTAGTGATTCATGAAGTGATTTAAGCGGTCATCACGACGCGCCGCTTCCTACTATGCCAAATGTTGTGGGTACGAACGCCACACGGGACTTCGTATAATTAAAAAATAGTTGTGCTGAGTCTAAGTGTTTTTTGTCTCCGTTTCATGTATGTTTTTAAAGTGCCCAGCGACACAGGGTGTATATTTCTGATACGGGACTTGTCTTTGAATAAAAAAAAAAGAAAGTACAATTCGTCTCTACACGAATATAAAATGGTTAAAGATAAGTACATAAGGCGCTATGTGCTTCTTATCTTTTGACCGTAGAAAAAAACTAACGATAACTGATTATTATAATAATAAATAAGGACTATATTGCATCTTTGTCTTATTTTTTCTCTATGATTGTTGACTGCTATACTTCACATTAGTAGTGAAGTTAACGTGGAGTCTAATAACAATTTTAATCTATGACCATACTCTATTAACTTGTAAAAAGTATTCAGATCTGTTTCAAAAACTGTATCGAGTATTCGAAAGTGATTAAGCTGCCAGGTCTGCATTCACGCCTATAGATTATTCATAACGTTTTCAACGGTCGAAACTTCCTATATAGAATATTAGAGACATATTTGCTGAGTTCATCCCGGCTTTCCGAATTCATCGCTAACTAAATTGTTTTCGACCACTCTCTCTCTGTATCCTGTATGTATGTGTTGATGTTTGTAGTAAACATGTTTCGATATACGGGCTTCATTTCAGTAAATGATTTCAGATGTCAGTGGTTATTAAGAGTGTTAACTTTTTGGTTATATCTCGGCAATTAATGTTTCTGGACTGATTACGTCCCTAACGAAGAATATGTAATTACTAAACGTGTTCGCATACTTCGTATTTATTGAAAGAAGAAATATTTTAAGGAGGTTTTAAGTGTTTTTATCGACATCAAACGTTTAAAAAAATAAACATTAACATGCATATCTATATTCTATAAATAAAATTAGAGTCTCCGTTTGTCATATGATACTCGTATACGGTACATATACCAATTTTTTTTTTAATTTTTTTTTCTGTCTGTTTATTCTGGTTGATCTCTGGAACGGCGGTACCGATTTTGAAGGGACTTTCACTGGTAGGTAGCTGATAATACTTGAATTAGTTAGGCTCCTTTTTTTAGACTAGCCTCGCGGCGACAATAACCGCGGGTAACACCGCGTAGTTCAGCTAGTTGTAAATAAAATTTAATCAACGTCCTGTGACTACTATAACTTACATTCAGGGACACCCAAATGAACAATTAAGCTAAAATAATAATGTAAGAACATCTAAAACCAATCTCCAGACGACTCCCCAATCTCTTTTTCTGAAAAAAGTTCCAACTTAGATAATCCTTATTATTGAAAGACATTTTTCTGATTATGGTACCGAAAAAAAAATCTGAAATTAATCTAAGTCAATTGGTAGGTAGGATAATAGTAATGCTCGCTTTTGATTCGGGCGAATAATTTAAAAACTAATAATATCTACTTACTCTCAACATATTTTTATTTGTTTTTTTATAGGTTGGCGCAGCTATGATGTCCTGTCCTCTTGCCTTGCCGCTGTTGCCGGCGTTGCACCCGCAGCCAGCTCTAGCCTCAGATTTTCCTATTCACGTCGGAATAAAGGTATATTTTTATATATTTTAATAAATAAACTTGTACATACCTTACAGATATCTAAATCTACAAACTTTTAGAGGTATGTTATTAATTTCCAAGCAGATTATGCTATGCTACTCCTTAATAAACGTTTTTAATTTTAACAGCAGTAGTTTCTTCCTAGTTGATAAAAAATGTGTAAGTTATTCTAAATGCACATAAAATATTTTGAACGTAAACTACGCGTTACGTTAACAAGCCTGACTTAAATATTTAAAAAACGTATCACCTCAATATTTGGGATTCATTTTGGTTTTTAGTCTTGGAATTGTTTTCTGTATTTATCTTATTTATTCCCCTACATATGTACACTTTAGCAAATAACCCTTCTTTACGGCTTAACAACAGTCGAGTAAAAACACTCTATCGGCACAACGTGACTAGTCTCTAGTTATAGTGAGAGCTAGGGCTTTATCTACCTTGTCTAGATAAAGTGTCACACTAAAAACAAGAGCTTTTTAAAATATAAGTTCACAAGCTTTATAGAGAAACTTACTTAAATTATTCAAAACAACAGATCAACTGCTCTTCATTTTTAGCTTCAACTTTATGTTTACTAATGAAGGTGAAATGAGATTGTTTTAACCACCATACATGTCGCTACTCTTTATGCAAATTATGTATTGAAACTTAAAATACGATGAGTATAACATTAAACGATATGTAAGTAGACTTTAGAACCAACTTTCTTGGTTCTCTAACTTCTGTTTGCAATATAAAGCCGTTTCGTTGGCAAGTAGGAAAAAAAATTGTAATTTGATCTGGGCGCTCTCAACGAGTTTCAGTCAACTTAAATTGCGAATATATCAAAGCTAAATAATATAAAGTACGGAAAGAATATACTTTAAGTAACTTTGTCGACTGTTGCTGCTACAGGCGTAGGTTTATATTTGTATTAAAATTTCTTGCCAAAGAACTCGCTTGATACCATACTACGTCGAAGTCACTCAAATGTTGTTGACTTTTCGTTTTCGGTGATTTTGTCAAATTTCCCCCACGAAATTATACAAATGAAATAGTGATGAGTTGCAGGTAGGGAGCTCCGAATCGACTACTCATTTGATTAACTTCATCCATCCTAAAATTTGTAAATATTTGTGTGAGATTTATTTAAGCATTAATAGTTTCGTCTTTACATATTCATATTTGTTTCATTGTATGCAATTTAGCTTATTTCATAATCCAATAATATGAGACGAATTTAACGGTTGAGTGAGAATACTTTTTAATATTTTACAATGTTTGACTTTTTATTTCTACTGCGGATAGATCTATGTTTTTATAGTATAATAATAAAATAGCTGTCAGCTTGTATGCTCTTTTTGTTTATATCAATACTGATAGTAATTTATACTGCCTCACAAAAAGGCTTGTAAACAGATGAAAAACTAAGTGACCTTATAATAAAGACTCTATTAACATAACCCTTAAATGTAAAATTAAAAAATAAGAAATGCGATAAATCTATTCAAAAATTTATTTGAAATATAATTTTCTTTATAATTTAGATGTCGTCTATAACAAACTGCCCAACGAAATTATCACCATGATATTAGTCGATTAATACACCGGCCAAAGTTGTTCAAATAAATACGTTATATTGGATAACTGCACTAATCGGATTATAGGGACACCTGAACAAAAACAAACTAACCGAATGAACGATGAAACGTAGTGATTTATCGTTAGTTTAATTGCTATCAATACCTATACCTATTTGTAGTTTTTGAAAGTATAAATGAGTGAAAAATCTACGCAGATATTCTTGACAATATGAACAATGTCATCAATACCTTCTTAAATTTGAAGCCTAATAAAAAAAAGGAAAAAATAATTAAAATTATATATTTAAAATTTAGTGAAATTTTAAACCGAAATCTTTACTTACATTTCGTAACAATTGAGAAAGGTTTTTTGATTATTCCTTATTTTTTAACTGTAAGTAAATGTTATAATAGGACTATTTCAGCTACGTTCTAAGTTGTAAAAAATTATTTTTCGTAAAACCTGAAACCAAAATCACGAACCTCTTCGAGTCCTGACTTAGCCGAGACATTAAAATAGGTTCAGTAGTACCAAAACTATTTCCCTTACACTTTTAACTTCGTTTTAACCAGGTATAAAGTAAATTACTAGTACTTAATTTATAATATTAATTGGTAAGAATAAATTAAATTATTTCAAAGACGTGATACATTGGCTTGTCTATTTTGTAAGTTTTTTTACATTTAAGATTATACTGTTCAGTGATATACTCATTGTAAATTTATTTAGGATAAATGTATATTGGAATGGGTAGATTAAACTGTACATCAAAAGAGCAGCCACAAAACGTTTCACTATAAATATTGAATGTAATCTCGCGGTTTACATGAATAATAAAGTAACTAATTGATCAAACGCTGAGTTTCTATCTAATCTATTGAAGTCCGAGATGTTTCCGACAGCTTTGTTTATTCAAAACCCGTAATTTTCCTTTAAACACTGTACTAATATTTGAGTGAGATACTATTTCAATACTGGCTTCTTATACACTTAGATTACTTCCTTACTTAAGATTAGATCTGTTTTATTAATATATCTTCAAGTTATACTTACAGTATTCATTTACTCGTATTTAAAGATTAGTAGCTACGTGTAGAAAAGGGTGCGCGTCGATAGCGATTGGAGTTCGATCCTTGAAACACTTGATTGCAACTGCAATACCTTGACCTGCTGTGCTACCTAACAGATTTTCTCGTAGAGGTACTAATAAGTTAAGTAAAAATACTTCATTTTCTTTTTACCGAAGTATCGACTTTGACAAACGGATATTCGAACGAATTGATAATAAGCATCAATTAACACAGCGTTAATTCTTAATGCTCGTGTGTGTTCTTTTTACAGAAAAAAATCTTGCGTTTTTATGTTTTAGCTTTTCCAAAAAATACTTATTTTAATTGTTACCAGTTTGAAACCGTCACAAATCTGATACGATATAAAACGAAAAAATGAGAAACAATAAATATTGCTTATTACCCTATACGAGTTAGAAAAAATCACTCCGAAAAAGTAACATTTTAGGAAAATAAAGCAAGAACAGCATCGATCTTCTTGTTCAAAAAGTTGCAGAGCGCCTCAGTGCCCATTGCAAGAAACGTTAACACAGAAAATGAATAAACTTTGTAATTTCCCGTGAACAATTCACTGTAGTCGAATAACGATGAGCCAAGTGGAAGCCTTGCCTTAAAGAATTAATGCCTCGCAGACGATGACGCCATCTAAGGACCAATATTTGAGATGAACTTTCGCCCAATTACCTTTGCAAGGTAAACCGTCTTAATTTATAAGTATTGATTCGTGCCGTGCCAAGTTTAATTAGTTTTCAGCTTTGAGATACTCGCCTCATTTATTATCTGTTGGATTTGTTGCTACACTTCAATTGTGTACTACTGGCAATTTAAACGAAATATATTGATTTTGATGAATGATACAAAAGATAAACTTAAGTGAAATTGCCTTCCTTTGTAAGACTTAGTTATGTTTGCTAAGTACATTTGTGAATATTGTGGCAAGAATAAATAATTATTGTTACTGAAATGTGATAATTCGTACAAAACAGTTGCCATGCGTCAGTCCCGCGTCATCAAATAATATCTAACGAACAAAAGGTTAGGGTCAAGTGAAAAAAAAAAGGCAAAGTGCAAGTATTTTAAACAAACGTATGCACGCTCAATTTTGTACAGGCGAAGTCATCAAAAAACTATTAAACTTTCGCAATTCTATCATATGTGCAATTTTCTAAAAGTGCATCATCGCAAAAAATAAAAAAGATCACGATCTTATTTATTTTGTACACCTTGATGCGAAAGTTTACTCATTAAAGGCCATTTTTCTCAAACGTCAAAAGAGTAAAATATGAAAAAATTGTTGTTCGCCGTTTGCTAGCTTGAAGGGGAACTTTCTGAAAAATACTTTGAATAATGCCACGAGAGCAGTTTCTTAAGTTACGCTTCTTATTCAAACTGAAAGAGTTTATATTTCAAACACTATTACTGTGCCTGTCAACTTAATTTACCCTGTTGATTCAATTTTCGTCCACGAGTGCCATATTTCAGTAGTCGTGGAGATTTCAATTCATACATATTTGAATAAATAAATATGCATGAAACCAATTTATAGAGGCCGGGTGAGTCGGAGGCCGGCTGAGCGGTACAATATCAGTGCCCTCATTAGATGTATCCCGCTGCTACGGCGTACTGCTACGACTACGAGTTTTGCTACGGAAGCACCACGTAGACCGCTACGGCACAGCTTTGTCGTTTATTGTTTCATATTCACTGCGACCTTATTATATGTTTTCATTTTATCCATAGTTTTCTTTTGAATATAATTTTCCTGTAGCTTTGTCATATATAGCAAATGCTATATATTACGGTTATATAAACAGTCTTAATACAATATCTTAGTTCCAGTAATGTGATTGATTTCGTAAAATATATCTCGCTACATACGATTCAACATCCCATTGAATATGCCATCAATGCACACATTTTACTCATGCGAGAACATTGTTGGCATCGTTCTGAAAAAAGACGCACGCAATACAACAAAAATTTCTTGGAAAATTCGCCATTGTTAACAATACTTACAGAATTCTTCGATCGATAATAGGTAATCTTATTAATGAAGTAACTTTAACATTTCTCTCTTTTTTAAAGTTGATTAACATTAACACAACAGGTATACCTATAGGTTTGTCTGGAAGAAAATGCCTGTGGCATTAAGTCCGCCTTGTGCAACATGTTTGCAGGAAGTTTTAATAAATAAATAAATATACCATTCAGGAATTATTTTTCTATTTTTGGGCTATGTATATATCGATCGTCGACTAGGACGTTGCATTGCGCTGTTTCTCACAATGACATATTAGTTATTATAAAGAACACAAAACTCATTTTCCACTATCCACTACCCTCTACCCACTACCCTCAAATAAGGTGACATCAATTCAAGCAAAACGTAATTTTAATGTTATTTGTAAGAAAAATATTAAGTCTTACCTCTTATAACATTTTTTTAATACTATTCCAATACGGTGGTATAGTTAAGCACATTGTACTAAGTTACTTAAGTTTCTTAGTTCGAACGCAACGTACAAGGAATAAGTAGTTGAAGTTGAAAACAAACTGTTTCTTAAAGCAGTTTAATATACGGTGGAAATGTTCCACTAGTTATCTTTATATTAAAATCAGTATATATGATTATATCTGTCATTAATGCCTAATCCACGTCTATTACAGTTAGGAGCTAGAGTAATGATACTGGTCTATAGTTTTCAAAAGCTTTCATAAAAAATCAAAAGATTTTTTTGTTCAAAATAAGTAAAACCAAGGAAGAGCATTAGTAATTCCTGTACGGATGGTATAGGGTTTTATACGGCCATCTCGCCGTTTCCTTCTGTCCTTAGTGTTGGGGGTTTGATCCCACATACTATAACACTTTTGTAATCCATGTAAGTCTTCATGTATATTCTTTTCAAACAAAACAAGAAATAAACTTTATGAGTAGTATCATTAGTTACTAGCTGACCCACGCAACATCGTTAGCGTCTTCAATTGTCCGTAGAGTGACAAATTCCCCCCGTTTTCGAAATATTCTTCATTGGTGCTCCGCTTCTTTTAGTATTAGCGTGATGATATATAGCCTATAGCCTTCCTCGATAAATGGACTATCCAACACTGTAAGAATTTTTCAAATCGGACCAGCGATTCCTGAGATTAGCGCGTTCAAACAAATAAACAAACAAACAAACTCTTCAGCTTTATTATTAGTATAGATTAGTAGTATTTACTTAAGGATCCTCACCAGTTCTACAAACCACGTGGTTTTGATCTATTCATGGTATTGCCTTATAAATAAATAAATAATATATTGGTATTGCATTACTGAAATATCTTTACACAATTATCTTAATTGATCTAATTATTTCCTCGAAAGCTCATATTAGTTATACTATAAATTTTTCTGAAAAATATATAGCATAAATCAAATTATGGTATGTATATGTGTACGTATTCAACCGACTACATAACGTGACCTCCGAATGACAGAGACGCTCATGGTAACATGCCAGCAACGGTCACCCATCCAGGTACTAACCGCGTCGTCCTTGTTTATTTAAAATCGATTTTAAGGTTTTCATTATCTTATTAGTCGCAAACATATTTTATAAAGCATGAGGCTTTCGAAATTAGTAAAATAAATGAAAATCGTAATAAATATCAGAATTTCTATGCTCTTTACTTGAATTGCAGGTTTAATCCAATGAATTTACGTCTCGAAAAATTTGAATAATACAACATCGTTGATTTTAATGCCTTATAAAATTCACTATTAAGATTTTATTAGCTTAAACCAAAACCCGTTAAATTAAACATAAATATAGATGCAAAACATAATTCCACTCTACAATTTAGTTAAATTTTAAGCTTTGGCATTAATATCTAGCTTAAAAGTTAAAATAAATTTACCTATCGTAAATTTTATACAAAGACATTATATTAAGCATCTGGATTTTATCTTTAATTTGATCCGTCATGTTTAATGCGGTCTTTAAAATAATAATAGAACATTATCTAAATGTGGAAACATTACAAAAAGATTTAAATAAAAATACCGTATTGCATGACCCCTTTATGCGAAACCTTCATTATGACAGAGATTTCGAAAAAGAGATCGTTTCCATGATAATGTTGGTTTACATCACTAACGAGAAGCGACGTGAAAGAAAATACAACCGAATATTGTGATATTAGTGTTGTGCGCTAAATAACAAGGTATTATCTCGGGAACAATATAAACGCGGCGTCGTGGGCAAGCAATAACCAGCGCTCACTGTCTAATGGCCGCTCGTCCGTCATCCTCCTCACCTCGCCTTAGTGTTGTCGATACAGATATTTATATTTATCGACTTTAATTATGTTCAGTTCGTCTTGTCCGTTTGAAGTTGGGATATAAACGACAGTAAAATCTAACGACGCTATTGACACGAAACGACACGTATTTATTATCGTATGCGTTTTAAATTAAATTTTTAAATGATAAACCACATACTTTTTTTATATATATAACTATAATATATAATATAACTATAACTCAAGTGCGTTGCCGACCTTTGGGGGACGGGAAGGGGGATAGGGAGGGGTTGGGGTATGGGCATCCGGTATCCTCATTCACTCGGTGAAACACAAACACAGAAAGAATATACGGGTTTATGATAATTATTTGGATATTTTCTAATCGATGGATTTGTGTGTTCATATAATTTTTAACTCAGTTTTATCATTTGGCAGAGCATTATTTGCTCTGCCTTTCCGTCATATATGTTTTCCTTAGTCCTTTTCTCCTTCTCCCATTTTTAACATTTTCAATGATGCTTGATTTCTGACATATTAAAAGAAACCAGCCAAAACTATTTTGCAATTACCAAAGAAAACTGGAAAAAATGATGTAAGATGGTCATAAAATTGTCTCAAAAAATATCAATGGTACCATATTTATTTAAGTACCGTGATATTAATCGTGACGATAATACTTTCTAAACCCTTTTTGTCATTATGTTAGTAACATGTTCATTAAAGACACGACATTTTTTTTTCTGATTTAGTCCATTAGACATCCATCCATTTCAATCACCACAGTGATTAATAGGTATTGTTTTCATGCGAATTGTAAGAATCGTATTTGCTATTCACATTTTAATGAAAAGGCTACAAATAAATATTAAAAACGTTATTCGGTTTCCGCTATTTTTCTAATTACTCCGATACCTCGCGGGCATATAACTCGTATGTTTTCACTGTCGTTATTTTACGAGTATTAACAACATCTCCATTACAGGTTTTCAACGACAAACATTGTTTTAAGAGTGCATGAGAAATTGCCGTTCGATTTTACTTCTTTGTCGACATTATGGCTTGTATTACCTACCACATTGCTTGTCTGATAATTTTTATGTATTTAGATCATAAATTTACACATGTTACATGTTTCTTTCATAATTTGTTTTGACAAAAGCTGTTATTTAATAAAGCGTTCTTTACAGAGTAAAGTTTAATTGCAATTAGATAACAAGTAGTTGCCTTAAACAAAATTTAAATAACGTTTTTATATTAGCGAATGGAATTATAAATGCTGCAGAATATTACTTAAAAAAATTCTTCAAATAGCTCAGCAAAACTATTTTTTTGTTCCTATTTTCGTTATTTTGATGAAATTTTCATCCCAACGCAGTAATAACTCCAATGTGATTTCTGAAACATTTTCAAATAGTGATTTATAAAACGTATAAGTCAGTTTCTTTCTCAGTTTTTTAAAACTTTAGCATTTTTCGGTTACTCATGTATAACTATTCCACTTCCCGACTTTCGATTATTTCAACTTCTTTGTATGTAAGCAAAACTTCGTGATCTAAGGCAACCTTACTCAAATCAACTTTCCTATAATTGCATTAATAGTTTTAGATACAAGTCACTTACTCACTGTGATATTGTTCAATCATTGAACTTGAATGCTTGAACTGAAACTAATGCTTAGTTTCAGTTCAAGCATTCATGTGGTTTATCGAAATGTTCTGCTATCTGCATACAAGTAATTGAGATTATTTAATGTGTATAATATATACCTGATAAGATAATATATTTGTAATTAAAATAACGGATCAAAATTTAGATCTAAGCCCGTCCAACTAAGCATTGATTAACAATGCTATTGTTTTCAGTTTAAAATTTCTCCCAGTCCGTTGTTTTAAATATAGCTCAAAGAAATGTCGAAAGCACTCTTTATTGAAAAACTCAAAATCAATACTAAATATAAACTAGAACAAGTGAAACAGTAGGTAAGTCGATAACAATTTGCGTAGAGTTCAATCGGAACTCGGACACAGTATCGCTACAAGTTCACTCCAATCATTGATAGTTACCCGTCGTTATCTTTAATTCCGTTGTTTGTTCAGTCGTTGTGTCTTATTTGCAACACGTGCCTCACTTTTATTTTTCTATGCCCTCTAAGTATAAGCCGGATAAAAGTTTTCTAATAAAAGGGTCTCCCAATGGGTAAGTTTGTGTCGTTGCCTCGCTTATTGTCTACAGGTGACAATTGATGGCTATAGCTCTTTTTAAATGACTTCTACGACAAACTTTTTTCTAAGAACACTTAACGAGAAAATGTTGTGGGTTATTATATATCTGGAGCACTTTGTGGGAAGGTGTCCGGACTAGTTTTATAAGGATTATGGTAGACAGCCAATGTTAAAGGTATCTAAGTAACGTTCTGAAAGCTTTTAACTTACTTTGAAATGTTATTTTAGATTTAAAACCATATATTACAAGGTCGTTGTTATCTGGGCATGTTCTTTGTTAGTGTATTATAAAGTTGTGAATATGTTATTTGACTCAGAAGTGATGCTTAGCTTGTAAACAATATTGATCAACAATTCAAACTATTTTATGGTTACGTGCAATTAATATTAGCCAGGACAGCGTGACAAATAATAGAATCAGATGGGACATCGATTTAACTGTTAAGACAAACTCTACTTCATTTAAAAATGTTAAATATACAATATTTTTTCTTCCTCAAAACATTTATCTTTAATAATCCTATTTTGTCACTATAAACGTGGTGAAATGAATAAAAACAAGGCTACGGACCGGAATAATCAAATCCTAGGCATTAATAAATGACTGTAATCCATTTCTGTTTTGCTGCTAATAGTTAGGTAACATATTAAGTAAAAAAGGGGCAATATATAACTCGGCAAGAGGCGTTATCGTAAACTAAAAGGGCGAGGTAATATATAAATTAATTTTTAACACCGCGCGCACTGTAATTGGTGGTTCGCGTGTCACTAACGGTTCACGCACAATTTGTACACTCTCACTCTTAGGTATCCGGTTTAGCTGGTTGCAAACGGGCGATGCATACAGAGTTCTATTTGAAAATTTTAGAGATGATTAAACCAAACAACATTTATTTCTGTTAACGACTAACTAACTATAACATATATCCGTGAGGGTGTAATGTTAATGTGTCCCTTTTTTCACAAAGTGTGTCTTGAATGTCCACGTGTAAACTATTTTTGTCATTAAACTTTTCTTTTAAGTTACTTACGTAATTCAACAGATGCACAAAACAATTCGACTCATTTTACTTTTATTCCTTGTTATTCCTAGCAAATAACATGACATACGAGCTCTTCTCTTATTTGCGAAAACTGAAAGCATTTTTCCAATTATTCCACGAATTGAAATGAATGATCATACCGGCATACATATCTTTGTAATGATTTCCTCACTTTTATTCATGAATATCAGTAGCCAATAAATTGTCTATTAAAATTGCCCGTTTACCATTTGTACAGTGTTATGAACTGGGACAAAACAAATGAATGTACATATCTATACTGTATTACAGACGGTTCCAATTAAAATTTACGTATTTGTCATTTACCGTGGCAAAATGTTTTATTGCCTGTGTTACGCGTCCAGAGCTTTACAATTTGTCACTTGATTACAACACCATTAGTAAGTTACTTGGTGCGTAAATATCTGCATACAGAATGACAAATCTATAGTTCTTGAAAAAAGAACAATTTAAAAAATATTTTTAAAAAACAAAATCTTGTAATAAACCCAAAAGTAACCACCGGCAAGACGTCGTCTGGACAAATGCATGGTTTTGCTTTCGGAAACCGTGGCGGCAAGACTTCCGGTAATTCAAAACTGAAACCGGTGCGGACGGCGCGTTTCCGACAGCCGGAACAACTTAATCCCTTGTGTTTAAGCATTGAAATTGTTTGTTGATGGTTATCGAAACAATATATTTGTGTTTTTTCCTTATTAAATATGACTTTTATTGGTATACCGAAACCAAATATTTACGTACTTGTAAATAAATAAATGTTCAGTGCTTATTTTGGTAAAGAAACATCTAAACATTATTTACGAATAAATATTTGGAAGAAATTAAATAAGAACCTAAGGAGTTATGTAGTCTGGTAATTCAAAATTTTTGATAGAGGACCAAGGTGTTGCTACCCTTTGCATAGAAAAAGTGTTAACAACAAAAAAGTTTTAGGAATCGAGTAGTTACCTTAAATAGATTACCACCGTTTATCACGCTGGGTTAATGACACTCTGTATTCTTAACCTGTCACCAATCGGTGATATTTGTAAGACACTAACTGACACACGCAACCTTTTCTGCGTCTCCTATTTTTTTAAAGGCAACTCTCTTTTCATAAATATACATCCTGTGTCGCGGGGTATTTTACAAACATACATGAAACGGACACAAAGTACATTCAGACTTAGAACAACAATTTGTGGATCACACAAAGTGTTGTTTAAAAGGATTTGAACCCACAACACTTTGCGTAGTAGTAAGCAATGTGGCGACCACTTAAACCACTAGGCCAACTGTGCAGTCGTAACTCTTGTCGATTCATATAATATATACGAAAGAATGGCTCTCCTATTGTTAAATACACAAGTAGCTGCTTGTATTACAAAACCCATACGCGAAGAATTTATTTCTTAAGTACACAGCTCCCCGCGGTCGCTAACTTTTTCATTTTAATGTAATACTTTCCTTAAAACTTTCCTTGGGCATGGAAATTATGTTTGACGTATCCATGATACGCTTACTTGAAATCATATATTTTGCCATACTTTTGTTTTTTTTTCTAATTTAAATTCTTTCAAAAGTTACCTCACTGGAGGTATATTAACAAAATTTGAATAATCTGGTAAGGAAACAAAGAGTACTGATTTTTGTGTCAAAAAAACCAAAAGTTAGGGAAAATGGCCTTAAAGCGATTTATTTACTAAGGAAATCGTAAAAATTTCAACTAATAGCAACATATATTATAATATCATCGGTATTTAGGTGCATATCATTGGATAATAAATAAAATGAAAGTTCATTATTTGTATAGGTATATTTTACTCAGGACCAGCAAAGGATACTTGAAATTCGATGTCATATAATGTTATAACTTTTTAACCTATGTGAAATTAAATCGTACAAAAATTATTTACCTGAGATGGAATCGAGACCCTGACTGACTAAAGAAGAACTAATACGATCAAAGACCCGTTCCTCTATTACCATGTCATTCCCTTATTTACCTTTCAGTGTATTTGCTCTAAATTTACATATTACAATATAAGTGCAACTGTAGAATAATAAATTTGCAACATGGTTGACAGAGATATCTTCGTCCCGATAGACCAGCAGCTCAATGTTGTGTTATTTTCTTGACAAAACTCGGAACCTCATCTGCTTAAAGTTTTATAGCTACTAAACATTTCAACACACCGCAATGCATAATGAACTCAGTATTCCTTTTATGAACATTACATCAACAATGTAGAAAGTCAAGCAACACGCCACTCCTTGGAGACTCACCATTAAATTCACAACTTCGTTCAAGTTGACAATAAAAATTTGACATAGGTAAGAGCTCCCTATGGCACTTTAACTGGTGCTATACATTATATTTGTAATTACTTATGTGCATATTTTAAAGGACTAGCGTATACGACTGCCAATCAAAAGATCTTTAGTTCGATTTTCTGGTCGGGTCTAAAAGTTTTATTAGGTTTTTCTTAAGAAAAATCCCTAATAAACAGATCGGTCTATGAAAGATGACAATGTTTCATGACCGTGCCTCGGAGAGCAGGTTAAGACATTTGTAGCTCACCTACAGACCACCAACTGGTGGTTATGTCGGACTCGAACGGACTAAAAACTTCACACCGTCTCGGGTACTAGAAGCCGGCGAACCCTCGGAAGGAAATCCCTGGAACCCCGACGTACTTCGGGCCACCCACTGTTTAGGGGTGGGTCTCTCCAGTGTAGGAACCATAATATTGCTATTCTATAAAAGGGCACGAGCACTTTACAGTGCGAGCGCCCCCATCCCGGCGTGCTTCTGCTCCCTTGCTCTTACCCTTGATGATAAGGAAACAGTGCAGAGCACTGCCAGCATAGTATTCTTTAACTGCTGTGAACGAGAAGTGTTTTATGGTAACTTTCTCTGTTTAACTATCTACTAATAACTATAGTATTCTACACCAATCTGTATATAATTAGGTGGACAGTTAAGCATTTACAAATTAATATCTACAAAACTATGACCCAGATGCGGAGAAAATTCATTACGGAACCTATTTAGACGATGGTAACACTAAATATCTGAATCTTATCTATCTGAAATAGAATCATATAATCATAATAATCCCCATGCTACTACGAAACGTTTACCCTAAAAGGGGCAAGAGTTACAATGCACACCTATAGTCTATCCCAACCCCATGTGGTAAACGGCAATTTATTGAGTTTAGACCCAGTTTGGGCTATAATTGGAATTTTACTGCCAAAGGGGACTTGTCCACTATTGGATGCAAATGCAGCCGTTTGTAACTAATGATAGCATTGTAAGTTCCTGTTTGCAGAGAAATAAATAACAAGGATTAGTTAAAGACTTACTTAAGAATAAATACGAGAAGTGATACACGGTATAACCTGTACCACTTTTCTATTAACATCATTTTTATAAACTTACTAAAAATAATGCAGAAGTTTATTTTTTTTTTAAAGTATTATAATGTAACTCTATTTTTTTTGTTTCATAGATTATTGATTGGACATGCATAACTTCTAATAATGATTTCCTTAACCTGTATATAAAGTTAAATATTTAGAAATATATGTAAAATAAATAATTTATAATATTACCGCCGCCGACCGCCTAAAAAAGTGAACAAAAAAATATGCGCCAAGATCAAACCCATTGGCCACTTGTTGTCAATTTAATAAATAACTCACCTAATTTTAATAGCCTTTGTGCATGCATTCATGTTTTAGCTATACAAAGCTTTATATAGCAAAGTTTCACAGATACTAATAACTCACCTTACACTTTTTTAAATTGCCCAGATATACGAGTAGTATGACTACTTTCAACAGTGGAAGCACAAACAAACAAGCATATTGGAATCCATAAAATGTAAAAACAGATTACTCGCTACCGTCGCTTAACTTCTTTAAAGGAATATCCGATCAAACGTCGATGTAAACTAATTCCGATGAGCAAACTCGAAACTCGCTTAAAGCGAAAAAAGTAGGTTCGCCAATATCCACATCGGGCCAGTTAAATTGATTACCTATTACACCGTAGATTTAACGATGTGTCTCAGCTTCAATGCTCAAATATTAAAAGCTTTATAACACTGAATACTCCAGTGTCAACGGTTTGATTCTAACTGCTTTAATTTAATCAGAAAAGTGACAAAAAAAACCTTGAAATTCATTTATTTCACTATTGGGCGCTTCGGCATAAATGGGCCGGCTCGACCGGAGTGATACCACGGCCTCACAGAAAACCGGTGTGAAATAGCGCTTGCGCTGTGTTTCACCGAGTGAGTGAGGATACCGGAGGCCCATACCCCAACCCCTCCCCCATTCCCTCCCCCCATCCCCCAAAGGTCGGCAACGCACTTGTGACGCTTTTGGTGTTGCAGGTGTCCATGGGCGGCGGTAATCGCTTACCATCAGGTGATGCGTCTGCTCGTTTGCCTCCAATTCAATAAAAAAAAAAAAAAAATAATATTCCCAGTAGCATTTGTATAGTGGTAATATTAAACCACCTCCACTTATTCAAAGTTTGTGCGTGCTGCAACTCAGATTCAAATAAAATTAATCCCCCTAACCAGCTGTGACAGCTGAGACGACCATTTTGTTTTCATAACTCTATGTAAACATTAAACTTGATTAGTTTACTTACTAACGTTTGAAATTAATTTTCAGGACCCGCTATTATCGTGAACTGCGACGAAGACGATATAAAGAAACTTTAGTATATAGTGTAAATAAAATTAAAGTGCCTAAAAGTAGAGAGGTGTAAAGTTTGGACGCGGCGTATTCCTGCGTTAGCGGCAGACGATTGCATTTCGTGAAATGGTCAAGGTAATACCAAAATATCTATGAATTATTCACCGCACTCAATTTACGCCACGCTAACCCTTTCGTGTGTTTGGGACCTCACTTTGTAAATACATTTCTAAATCACTCACTCACTGCCCGCAAAACAAAATCAAATATACAGTCATAGAATGTTTTAATTTTTGTTTGAAATTTTAAATTTTGTGTCGCACATTTTACTTCTTTAGGCTGGCTTCTCACATTTGTGTGTTGCGTGAGCCTTATGAATGCATTTTATATTAGAGAAGGTTATATACGTTATAATGTATTCTGATACGTCGTTTATACAGTTTTCATAACAAGTTTTCAGAAATTTATTGTTAGTATTATTTATTTTACTTAACGATTTACTTTGGCAGAAGCGAGCACGTTTCGCATATCCAAAAAGTTATAAGTCGAGAAACGGTGCATTCTGTAAGTACACGCTACGCTAAACCGTGTATATGTACCTAGGTTTTGTTCTCAATGTTTAACATTTCAAATAACACACATTGTGTTCTGTCTAGTTTTATTTGAGTTTGAGTAAATTTTCCAATTTTCTGATTGTTCTCGTGCGGTATTTGCATACTGTAGAATATTAGCTGTTTTATTTTTCCTGTATGTTTCGAATATTAAATATAATTTCAGGGCACTAATTAACTTTACATGTTTCACGTGCTTGTTTGTTTTTTAATCCTGAATATAAGTTGTAATGTTGTAATAAGTATATGTCTGTATTTAATATTAACTTTAAACTGAAAGTTTAATCTAGAGTAAGATCCTTACTGGCATTAATAAGGACGGTGGTAGCATGATGGTCAAGATGTCGAACTGTTGAAAAAAATATTACGATGTGATTGCAGGTTCGAACATTACCCACGTAAAATACAAGATAGTAAAAGTGTTAACAAGAATACTACTTAGATAATGTGTTTACAGGTTTGGAACGTGGTCGTAACTAGTATAAATAAAGAAAAAAAGAACAATTATAAATTGCTCTTGACCATTAAACAAAATATAAATGAATAGCTGTGTGAGTCTGACTTATTGTGTATTTTAAAATAACATCATTAAAACTGGCACGGATATTACCCAAATGAAATACATTTTTAAACTTACATTGATATTGAATCAGAGAATTTCAATCATTGTAACTGTTATTGAAACATTTTCGTTGTCATTAAATATTTGGTTTGAGGTGTTTTCTCGATATACGTAAGTTCGTTATGTAGTGACGCATATTTTCATATTAAATGAACATTTTGCGGTTGGAATTGTTATCCGCTGCGATAAGAATTCTGCAGTATGTGAAAACTCATTACAAATGGGATTGGTGGACGCGGTATGTTTTGTCTTACTTTAATACCGTGTGTTTGACAGGTTTAATTTTGGTGTACATGATACGAATACTATATCTACTGCCGAAGAGCTATATACAGTAACTATAGTTACATTGTAGCTGCTGGATTTTCTACGATTGAAATGCTTTCCTTTATTCTATAACAAATGATTCCTTTTTGCTCGTTTTACATAGTTTCTCATTTTGGTATTTAAAAAACGAAAGGGTTTTAATTTACATTTCAACATAGTTATTTTAAATGAAACTACTAACTTGTTTTTAAACTTAACTTACTTTAACTTTTTTTGAAAAAATCGGTATTCTTCTATATAAAATATTGCATAATTTAATAACATTTTATAACCGACTTCAAAAAAGGAGGAGGTACTCAATTCGATTGTATTTTTTATGTTTGTTACATCAGAACTTTCTGGGTGAATTGGTTTTAATGATACTTTTTTATTTGAAAGCAGGTTTTTTCTTCTAATCGGATTTTTGTTAAAATTTTCTATTTTTTTAATATTTGCTAATTGAAACAACTAAAAGTATCTGGGACACTAACTGAATCTTGATATAACGAAGTCGTTATGGTATTTCACAGATTATAAAATACTTTTTGGTTCGATTCAAAATTAAATGAAAATAAATACGTTCACATTAGTAAAGTGAATTACACAAATAACTGATAATGCAGGAAGTTACTACTCAAAAAAACACGTCATTGGCTTACGATTTATTTTGGCTACCCTCTTTCCACCTCGTATCACTTCTCGCAAACGCTTTCTTTATCCAATTATCCGAAGATAAATCTCACCTGCGACTGTAGGGAAATAGGACGGGAAACGTCGTGTTACGGCTAAGTTATATTTTTAGAAATCCAAGCTTTTTCTCATCGCATGACTTACTGAGTTGTGACGTCACGCGCCAGGACGACCTTTTGTTTTAAATTAAATTTACTCTGTGCTAATCTTTTGTATTCAAACGGCCTAATTGCATGATGAGTTTACATTCTGTTACCAAATGTTTTACATGTGCTGTCATTTGTTAATTTCGTAAGGCAATGAAGTAAGCTGTGTGGAATGTTCTTGTGTGTACTTCTTACTGTAGTGTTTACAAATACTGGTAGATATTCACCAACATACAGTACATATGATATTAACAACACATATAAAATCTTTTGATGAATTTATTGGATTTACTGCCCAAACAAAACATGATGCAATTAAATACCAGTAAAAATGTATCAATTATAACAGTATTGCATGCATACTATTTATATGGTGCAGTGGAAACTTCTTAGTACCAAAATCAGTCAAGAATATCTGTGACAGATATTCCGTTACTATCTTTCCTTAATTCTGTTTCTCGACCTTTATTTCTTTTGTAAGTCATTATTAATCATGTCAATAAATATAGATTTTACCGTGGGAGAACGCTTCGGCATGAATGGGCCGGCTAGTTCGAAGTGATACCACAGCCTCACAGAAATCCGGTATGAAATAACGCTTTCGCTGTGTTTCACCGAGTGAGTGAGGATACCGGAGCCCTACACCCTGTCACCTTCCTCCATCCCCCTCACCATCCCCCAAAGGCCGGCAGCCTACGCCTCTGGTGTTGCGGGTGTGGGTGTCCATGGGCAGCGGTAATCGCTTACCATCAGGCAATACGTTTGCCCGCTATTCAATAAAAAAAAAGATTTAAATACTAATCAGTTGATGTATGCTGTGTATACGACTATCTTTGATGTACTGCAGCCTCTGCCTAACGGCATCCATATCTGCGTCCCTTCCTATTCGCTTCCTTATCCCAATTTACATTATTCATTTATCCCTTCCAAAAAACAAGGACAAATGTAAAAAAACTCCAAAATTCTGTTACAATATTGCGGGACGTCAAGTAAAATTGATAAAAGGGCAAAAATGGAAAATGATTGAAACCATAGAGATTAGTATCTTAGAGTTAAAATTTACTTCAGGGGTATTCTAATCGTACACTTTGCCCAGCTTCTGACCGGACCCGAACGGCAGCATCACCTCTTGATTAAGGTCCCTCGAGAGTTGTGAAATTAGTCGGGTATCCCCGAAATACACACAGAGTGAAACCGATTGTCTTTTATTAATAGTGTAACATCAATATCCTCTATTTGGTGTCTATTCAAAAAATATAACTATTTAAGGACACAAACAAAAGCGCATTTTCTCACATAGAATACGTTACTCTTTGTAAAAAATAGAATTTGTTAGAAGAACCTTGTTTTCAGTTTCTTCAGTTAATCAATATTATAAAAATGATTGATGAAAAAAAAAATAAAAAAAAAATACGATTTCTGAGTCTCTGGGCATGTTTTACCAGTTTCAATATAATTTACGAAGGCAGATTATTACATTAATCACAGAAGCAATATCTCTTAGACCTCTTTAGTTTATGGCTGGAACATTATTCATTGACATTTTAGAAGGCGATCATCTTTAATAATTTGGGTATCTATCAATTTTCTTGACAAAGTATTAATACGTCACCTTATTGTTTGTTTTCGTTGGAAAATTATTATTAATAAATGTTTTCGTCATTATTTTAATGTTTTTTAGAAATGAATGAGAATTTACTAATATAGAGATTACTTATATGCCCTCTATCATACGCGGCTCCTATTAGTCTAAGCATGATGTTAACTGTTCTTGTTTAGGCACGTCACCAAGACACATGTAAAAAAAAAATGAAAATCGGTTAATTAGTTTCGGGGTGCATCGTGAGCAACAACGTGACATGAGAAGTATGTAAAATAGATGTATATGAATATTTTTTACTAAGTTTTAATATGTCATTAGAAAATAGTATATGTAAACTTAAAACATTGATTCCTATTAATTATTATTAAACTAAAAGTTCAAAGAGTAACTATACTAACCACTACATTATACTTGCCTGCGTTAAGTAAACCAAAATTTATTTGTTCCTATCAATGAATGACATAAATTATCAACTACTTGACTCGGCAAACTTCGTACCGCTATACTTATTTTCGCAATTATTTTCTAAATTACTAAAAAACTTATTTTAGTATTTAAGCCTGCCTTAAGTTTCCGAATTCCCGAAGTGTATAGGACTACCTACGGTTTTCTTTTAATTTTTTTTTCGTAAAAAACTTTGTCCTGACAATAACAAACACATAAAAAATAAATTTATGTCGAATGTGTATGGGTGTACATACATTTTATGACTCATCTTTATTTATATAGAAATATCACCTTTACCATATTATGTTAAAAATGTATGATTATTGATGTCTAACAAAAGAAATTGAAATAATTTCAGTTCTTTAATAGAATATTAGATTATTAACATATTTCTGTACTTCTCCCGAATTTTAAGATTTCTTTATTTATTTACTTTAATATTCAAAATACGTAAATGTAACAATCGGCGGTCTTATCGCTCAAGAGTATTTCTTCTAAGCAACCCTAACATGGATTAGAGATTTGAATTATATAATTATATCTAAAATAATATCAATTCATACATTATGATGTAAATTTCACCTGAATTCACTTTTCACATTAACAAATGTACACAGATGTACTTACATACACTTAAATAAAATAGGTATGTACACATACACATATATACTAAAAAATAAGAGGAAAAATTTATTCAAAATGATAACCTAATAACATTAAATCACAAAACAATTAGAAAAAAACATTCAATAAGTAACTGCTACGCTAACTTCGAATGATCGCTTTTTTGCCCTTTTCCCCAAAAAATCTAAGAACTCTTTATGGAACCAGACACATTGAATTTTCTATAAAATATCGTCAGAAAATACCAAATAGCGTCAAAAAAGGTGAAGCAATGCAAAGTGAAGCGAATCGATTAAATTTCATATGCTTCCTCGATTCGGCAAATTAGATCGGCACTTGAAACGGTCAAAAGTCGACACCGGGCCCTCCAGGATGATATGACGCTATCCGTCCTCTTTACAATCACGCGGAAATTTAAAAAATAAGTCAGATATGTAATCTGTTTCGCCCCTCGTGGTTCTGTACATATTTGAATTACAATCAAGTACAAGTAGATGTGTTTGAGTCGTATCATTAGAATAGCTTATGATCTATGTTAGTTTATGTCTTTATTTGTTTTAGAACTCAGTATAAGTTTAGCATAGGCAAGTACTCTAGTGTTATGTATGTAGTTACAAGGTGAATAAAAGCTAACTACCTGGGATATAACTAGAATAACAACAAAATATTGGGCACTAGTTCATATATAGTATTTAGAAGTTCTTGGATATTGTTAGATATTGTTTAGTTTTAAAAGTAGGATGTAGGCAGTATGTGTTTTAAATAATAGGCAAAAATAATAGAATATGGTATCATATGGAGTTTGAGCCAATAATTCGATCAAGAAAAACAGGGTTTCTTAATAAGTCAAAGAGAAGTCTCACTTATGTTTAAAAATATTGTAGCATCAGTTCAAACCACATATTTCCAACAAAACACGTTTCTGTTCAATTTCAGAAACTATTACTCAAGGTTAACTGTTTCCACCTACTCAGAGAAGCTGTACTGAATATAATACCCTTATATTTTATAAAGTTGTTTTGTTTTGTGAGGGGGCCTCGCCAGACGCCTTCCCAACTGACAGGTAAATATTGAACCAAGATTAATAGGGGTTCCGGAACACTGCCCGCGGTACCCAGAAGCGGCAAGGGGATTTTTCCCTTTCCTCGCGGATCGGAAGCAGATCTCATTTCCTCCGACAACATCAAAGTGAGATAGCAATTGGTTTTTTATTAGAATCAGCAATATTTTGAACGATGTCAACTAGTTAGTGGCTTGTTGCCTGATCGGGTTGCGACGGTAGGTAAATACTCTGCTGCGACACACAGGGACTCAATTTATTGGAACGTTTATTTTTATTGCAACTAAAGACTCTACTACTATTAAGTGTAGTTCGTGCAATAATTATTTTATAAAATGCTTTTATTTCCTAAAGTTACTAACATACTGAATGCAGAATTCAGAAATTGTGTTATGTTCTTAAAAATTATGCCTTCGAACAAACGTCGGCTACAAATGAAGTTCGCATTGTTTTTCAATGCAACATTTAAAAAATATGTAATTAAAACGTTACTTAGAAAAAGAATATAGTAAATACTTTTAAGGCATTGATTTATTTTACTAAAATTAAGTTTAATTTTTTTTTATTTTTATGTAGACAATCATTTATCTTAAAACTATGATATATATATTATATCTCGTCACCTTGGATACTGGAAGTATTATTAGTAACTCCACTAAAAAGAAACTATTCTGCTCGTTTCTTAAATATAATTTCGTATCATCTAATACAATTTTCTGGAAAGTTTTTTCTTAAGTAATTTCTGTTCTATTCTTTATAATGTAGTAAACGAGTAGTCTAATCGTTCGTACGACAAAATCGACAAAAACACTAGATCCAGAGTCGTACCATTGCCAATGTTTTTATTATTTCCTTAATTTAGAGACTTAAAAGAAGCAAACATTCAGCAGTAGTGTTTTATTTTTATAATGCGTCTTAGTCACACTTTAAACAATTTTTATTATATATTTTTCTTGGTCAAAATTCATTTTTGACATCAGAGATCTGCTGTTAAGTTTTCGTTTAATAATACTGTTAACGGAAACATTGTACTACTTTGGAGCTATAGACTGAGTGAACGAATGGTAAGCTTAACCTTTATTAAACTAGATAGTAATTCATCTTGTTACCAAAGTGTCAAAAGCCGACGGCAATAGGTTAGTTCCATATTTCGTGAGTGGGATCTCATTAGGTATATTTCACAATATGTAAGTGTACAAACGCTTCTACTCACCTCTTTAGATTCATGCGCGACTCCGTGCCCGTGAGCCTATGTTTTTTTTCAATCCACTCAATGTATAAATTCAGTGTTGTTGTGCTGCTTATGTAGGCATATATTTGTATTTATCTCCATTTATATTAAGGTCCACCAATATGGAAGTGAAAAAAATGTGTAAAACGACTTTTTCAGTCAGCAGATGTCATAATTGGTGGAGCTGATTGGCGGCGCAATCGGTCAGCCAACAAGTAAATTCAATTGACTGTTAATGTGGACTTTTTTGTACGTAGAGACGCGTTCCGCGTTGATCAAAGTATTGTTTAATCAAGCTGTCAGAGCAAATGTAAATCTGGTAATTTTTAAAGGGGGTCAGTATTGTTGTTTGTGTTAATTGTTTATTTGTATCGTTTATTTTTCAAATCAGTTTTTTTTTTAAATTTGACAGTAGATTACACGCACTACCATATATTGAAGGATTTCAATTATTGCCTGTACATTCATATAGAAAAAAGTTAAATTTAGTTGGGTTACGGGAACTAGCGGGCTGCAAAAAATTTAAAATACAAATTAAAATGGTTTTTCTAGCGTGTTCGCCCGCGTGTATGTCGGTAAAGAGTAGCTAATGTCCTTCCACAATAATGAAGCGTAACAGACAGACACATATACTTTCCATTTTTTGGGTTTGAGTGGAAGTATTGATAAGGGCTTGAAGACTAGTAGTTGTGTTTTTGGCAAATATATCGTCATAACATAGCCCGTGCGTAACGGTGACAATTCTAATGCCGATTGGATGTTGTTATGATTGAATATATATTTAATTTTAGCTGATAAAATCAATATTTTTTGGGTGCTGAAGACTACGACACGTTGCCCTAAAGATAAAAATTATCTTTAGGGCAACGTTCTTGTCTCCGCCTTATTTTTTCTTAAGTACACAAAAATAGAGTTAAACCCAAAATGGTCTCGTTACTTATCCTGATTACGTTCGGATTAACTACCAATCAATAACTATAGAGAGCTCTCAAACACAAGTATTCTACATCCAAGTATTCCTTAATTAATATACAACAATTAAAAAAGAAAATTCACCAAATTTATAGAATACTATTTTCGTGTTGAAGATTTAATTAATAATTTTTACTTTTGTTGATTGTAACTCCGTAAAGAATTCAATAATGTACCCCAGAGGTCCCATTAAGTAATTACTGCCAAACGAATCGTAAAGAAAAGAAAACAAAAGCTAAAAATAGACACTTTAAAGTAAACAAAAAGCTGAATAACATTTTAAATCCGGAACTCACAATAACTAAGTAAATTATCCGTCAATGCCCAAGGGTTTAGAGTGTAAAGTTTGCATTTACCGGTAGGTAGCGTTACTAGGGCGCATGCGCGGGCCCGTCGCGGCTGACTAAGTGATGTATGGGCCCGCGGCGCCAAGATGCGCCGGAGCGTGTCGCCTCATACGGGCCGCGGACCTTCTGAATAACTCCGACAAGATTTAGGCTGCGTAGTTTGCACATCATCTTACAAAGGAAAGTAAAAAAATATATTTAGGAAAAATTATGACGTCTGGAGTAACACTTATACAAAAGAAGAACACTGAAGTTAACATTCAATGGTGTTCGGATTACAATGATACTAGTTTAAAAGTCCAGCTTTGTTCGTGTTTAAAAAACAACTAATTGTTATGTCAATCCAAAAAAAAAGATGAAGTTGAATTAATTGTTTTTAGATTGAATTAAAATTTATTTATTTCAAAATTCTTTGAAACTTGGTCTAGAAAGGCGGCGTAGACACCCAATAATAACTAGGTCGAAAATGTGAGATAGAGACTTCTGCGAGCTTTTTTTTTTACTAAATTGTGTTGACTATGAATTGCTTCGATGCTACAAAATGTTTTACTTTCCAACCCGTCATACAAAAGCCAATTTCGATTACAACCCAAGCAATAAAGTATTCAATAAAAATATAAGCTGTAAATTGTAGATAAAGCTTAAGCAGTTATTAGCTTGCGGTGAGGAAGAAACCACCGTTGTATATTGTAAATGGGCTATATACAGGAAATTTATGCTATTCCTAGGTAAGCGTGACTTTTATATACACTTAACATAATTTTGTTCCCGCATACACTGTTGCTTTACTTTTCCCCCATCCTCTGTTTTTATCCAAACTTTGCACGTGTATATATCATTGTATAACAATATCATCGTTACCCCAAACGGCTATAGGCTTTTTATCTTAAAATACGACAGCATTTTGTATAAAGAGATTGTTTTACGAATATTAATAGACTAGCGTAAACATTCTAAAAGGGTGTACTGTGTGATATGAAATTGTAATGTAGAAAGATATTGCAAACTATTTTAAATAAAAGCCTGTAGATATAAAACGCCGTTATCCTTTTAATTTAGGTCTTGTTTTTTAATGTATGTTTCTTTTTGAAGAAAACTTCGGCATTAGGAATAAATCCTGTGTAGACGGAGAACTTTTTAAATACGCATGAAACGGGCGCAAAGAATTCTCAGTCTCAGTACAACAATTTTGTCTCATGGGAAGTTCGAACCCACAACACTTAACGCAGTAAAAAGTGGCGTACTTAAACCACTACGCCATTCGTGCAGCCAATAAGCAGGTTTCCTTGAAAGGGTGTATCCCTTACCGGATACCGGAAACGAATTTAAGAGAAATTCGTCTTTATTCTTAAACTATTTATATTTTTACTAACTGCATTTATAGTATGTATCCGTTCGATACTTTGGGAATGTGAATGATTTAACAAACTACTTGTTAAATCATTCACATTCCCATAGAGATAATATTTCCTTACAGCACTTTTAAATTAAAATATCTATGAAAAATGGTCAAACTGTGACTTAAATTATGGCAAACGGTGAGATTTAAGTTATTATCAATTAAAAACAATCTAAAATAATTAACGTGATACGATAAATTTAACATAGAACCACATAATTAGCAAATTATACAGACAAGAATTAACCCTTTACGACATTTCCTAATATTTACTTTTCTCTTTAGACTTTCAAGTGGATTTCTTCAATAAACAAGTTCAATAGGGAGGTTAACCAGATAAATTTAAGTGGTGGTCTTAATACAAAATTAAATTACTGCTTCAGAGGATCCCAAAATTAGTTTGACCTAGACAATGGGTGGTAGCGAAGACGTTGTTCAAATATTTATAGATGCCGGTGCCCGTCGTAAAGCACAGATATTGCTTTAGTATTGTCTCAAAGAGATTAGTTTCCTTACGTCCCTGTGTTGTAGGTACAGTTTGAAATCTGTTGTTTATGATTTGTCCTTTCAAAACTAATTTTCACTAGAATTCCGTTTCAAATTTGGTACAACTTAATACAAAATGTGTTTTACTGTTAACCTTTGAAATTTCGAGCATTCAATTAATTTAAAAGCAGCGTTGAATGACTACCCATAGTTTTAAAGATTGTAGCATTGTGTACGAATACACAATGGTCAAGTATAAAAAAATATTGAATGAAGTTTTTTAATGTGTGACTTATTAGGTATAGGGTAAAAGAACTGAGCTAAGTATTGGAAGCGGATTTTGAAAGGATCAATTAAACAGATATCACAAAAAAATAATAATCAGCTGACATAAAAGTAGCTTGGCTTATGCATTAAACAAATACAGTTTTCATCGAATTAATTAGGTAATACACAATGTATTTACAAAAACCACAAGCCCCCGCAGACCAAACATTCTTAATTCCCTGTTGTACATGCCCTAATGAGCAGTTAATAGGGCTGGTACTACATAGTAATTCCAGCTACAAATATTTTCTATTAAATCTTTAGCTTTACCGCTACATACGCTGTCAAACACCCGCATGACCAAGTTTGCGTTGATTAAAGATAGCTATATCAGTTTCGTCAACCTTTCATTAGAAATGGCACAAAGGCGAGCGCAATTACATGCGACATCTGGCTGCCTTATCGTAAATGGGCTGCATCTTAAAGTTGCCGAATTGAAGCCAACTCTTGGAGAAGACGGCTTGATATGAATCAGCTTTTAGTTATAGAGTCTACCTGTCCCTAACAATATATAACCTTTCCATTCTTCATTTCATACCGCCAACGGTATTAAATGAAGAATGACTGCCTCGGTGGCGCAGTGGTAGCGAATGCGACTGCTGCGCTTGGAACTAGATGACGTTGTGTGTTAGATGTCCGAAATATTTATTTATTTATTTAATGGAAAGATTTAAGTTGACTTTATAGATGAGTAAGGTGCTATGAAAAAGTGGTAGTAAGATCGTTGAGATACAAGTTTTGGAAACTTGTTTGAAGAACGTATTGAATCATTCTATTTAAAGATTTGTGTAGTGATAGATCAGAGATGTACTTAATGAAATTAATTATTTTAGAAATCAAGAGATATAAGACTAGAGGACAACGAAATAAAAATGAATTGAACACATGGCCAGCAAGAGAGTGAGCTGTAAACTGACGAGTGAAAGAGGATAACGGAAGAGAAACTCATTATACGGATCCTAAATAAAGTTGAAAGACGGGTAGAGGAGATGATGATCTAAATATGTATTTTGGGATATATTTTGTCATATGGGAGAGCTAGGTTAGCAAAAAATAAATAAATAAAAACATAAGAACCTAAAACTCGTTTCTTTTTCAATTTAAAAGTGTAGTACACATTTGATAAACATCATGTATTTACCAAAGTGCAATTTACAAGTATTGAAAAAGTAATACTGTAATGAATAGTATTTTTCTGCAGCACATAGGCTTAAATAAATAAAATTTTACACTAGATATATAAAGTAATCACATTATTATTGCCTACACTAACACACCTTTGATTAACCGACTGAAAACTAATCACGCTACGGTTGCATTGAATTTAGAAATTCCATAAATTCCATTGTATTGGATAGCGTTAAGTGATGTGAGGTTGATCGGAAATAACTTAAAACTAATCAACCTTTGCTTTGTATATAACTTATTGTTTTAAATCAAAATTGAAAAATTCAAGATTAAACAATCTGTCCAAACTATTTGCACGAAAAATTAGTAACAAATCCTGTGTTTAAATAGTTTTCATTACACTACATTGTCTACTGTAATGACTTATGAATTCTGATTTGGTTTGTTTATAAGAAACGCCAAGACGGTGTCAAATTATGTATATAGTTTTAAAATATATTAATAACTAGCTGAACCCCGCGGTACGAAAATAACCGCGGGCAACGCCGCGAGGCAAAGCTGGTGCCTATATTAATTGTAGCCTATGTGTTATTCTAATGTATAAGCTATATTATTGTAAAGTTTCATCAAAATCCATTCTTTAGTTTTTGCGTGAAAGAGCAACAAACATACGCACTTGTATACTCACACAATTTCGCGTTTTATAATATTAGTAGGATGTGTAAATAACCAAAAAATGTATCATGAAATGATGATAAGTTACGGAAAATTAAGGAAAATTATTGATATTCAATATTTACTTACATTTTTCCCTATTATAATCATATTGTCGTTAAAACGTTTCCGCTGCCTTTAGTTGACTACACCATTAATTTATAATTATTCATGAAATCGTCGAAGTCGTCATATATTAATAATTCTTAGAAATGCTAACTACATTTATGAAAGTTAGTCGCTAATTTTAAGATTAAAATTTCTTTTTGGTTCGTTCTTACCGATTCCATTTATTTTTCAATTAATAAAGATCACAAGGCCCAATAAGCAATACTTACAATTGTATAGGACTATTGCTTGGTTTGTTATCACAATTACTATATAAATAAGAAATGATCCTAAACAAATATGTGGTCAGCAAATAGAAGATTCTGAGTTCTAAGCATAATCCTAATCTAACAGTAAATACTTATGCTGATCTTCAAACAGAGTGAGCAGATTTTATCCCCAGAAACATTTTGATTGAAGTGTAATCTAAGACTTAATAATTTACTTACTATTTATACATAATTTATAAGGTATCCGTAAGGTGATTTCAGCACGAACGGGCTAGCTCAACCGGGACGGTGCTACCCTCGCACAGAAAATCAGCGTAAAATGACAGCGTTCGTGCTGTTGTGTTTTGTTGGTGAGTGTGAGACCGGAGGCCCAATGGTGCAGAAACATCACTAGGCCGCCATGGTGTGGGTCACCATGCTGCATTGTTTCATTGCCTGCATTCGCAATGAGTATTGTGATCATCACTCTCGGATCCTACTTATGCTTTTCATCAGGCATGGAGTTATTTTGGCAGGGCCATACATAAAAAATAATAATAATGTCATCAAATAATGTCTTTAAAAACCTTCTCTAAAATCTAGTTTAATATCTTTAGTTTATGTTTATGAATTTCGAACTAAAATTAAAAATAGTTATACTCAGTTGAACTCAATAAACTGGCCCAGGTGACGAAAGATTTACAAAAAAAAGTGTAAAATAACCTAGGTCAAAATATCATATGAACTATCCAAGTCATCGAAAAACTTTCATTTTAAATTCTGCAATACATTTGCTACTAATTAATTACTAAGCAACTAAAGGGGCTACCATTTTAATTTTTTCAATTGAATTGGAATCATCTTCATATTTTTTACGGTAAAAGATAAATCTAACATTAGGGTTAGAAATAAGATTCAAATAAAAAAAACACAATGCTTATTTTACTCTAGAAATAAAGGTCTGTTCATAAATCAGCCCCCTCAGCCAAGTGATTCACATCGATTCTCTTTCTTTAATTGTTATCACCTCTATTCTTTTATATTATTGGCTAATATTTTGTTTTGGCCACGTCATTTTAGTGTTGAGATGACGTCATTCCCTTACATTTGCTAGTTTTCTATCAACGATTACTTTTGTAGAATGTCAACTTGACTAGGTAACTTAAAGTACAGCCCGTACTTTAAATACAAATAAGAAGTACCTAACTTTATATTTGATATTGTTTAAAAAGATGAAATAACGAAAATCGTGTGCTAAGAATGTATTTAGAAGATTAACAAAGATTTTATTGTAGACAGCCTTCTCAAATTTATATGTGGCCTAAATATTGTTGAACGTTTGCTAAGTCTTGGTATATTTAATTTCGCGAGTGATCAAATAAATCCCTGCTAAGGTTTCGTTCACACTAAACTAAGCTGGGGAATCATGATACGGAGCAAAATTTAAGTAGCTGGAAGGTTTCGCTGATGTTTAGTCTATCTAGTTACTGCAAATAGTGGTTGGCGTAACCTTATCGCGAACGTATAATCACTTATGAAGCGGCAACCAATCATACTATATTTTTTTTAATGACAGTACTGTTGTTATGATAATAGACACACTAGGCGCAAGTGGTCAAAGTTGTCGCCGTGCCTCTAAAACGCGCTCAAGGTTGTAGATTTCATTACCACATAAGATAAAAAATCTAACTATTTTATCTAGTCTTCGAGTACTGAAGTTTTCCGTGACACAAGAAAGGTTTTTAGTACAAGAGTCTAATGGTGTGTGTATTAAATCATCGTGGTACTTGTTAGTTGAAAAACCGTTTTATCTTTCAGTATACAGATTTCAGTATCTATTACATAGTAACAACTGAACATACTTTGACAACTTTTGAGTTACATATGAGCTATTAGTGGAAAATACTTTAAATAACGTGATAAACTATGAAAATAAGTTTATCACTAGTATGTTCAGCAGAATATTAACACATGACGGCGCTTAAAATTTATTTAGCTTCTAAATGCTCTGTTACGAGTAAAATTGTTATTCAATGAACTATCACTTAATTTAGTGATTAACAACTTACACTGTGGTTTAATAAACCTAAATGTTAGTTAATATTACGACCAACACACAAAGCGAATTCATTCATCGGAATTAACCATCGCAGACATCAGGCTAGCTCCAAAACGATAATTGTTGAAATCAAATTGAGTCTCAAAGCATCGTCTGTTTTGCATTATGTGAAGACAAAGCCTTAATCTTTACCCTGGAGCGGGATCTCTTGTTTAAATGTTAGTATAAAAGCCCCGTTGTTAGCTTTTGCCACAGCAAACAGTGTGTTCCTCGCCGAATATTGACGGCGACTCGTTTGCTGGGATAAAGATTTGTTTTTCCTTACAAAGATACTTATGTGTATGTATCATCACGTATTTCACTTTAGCTTTTTAACAATTCAGAAAACACTTGACGCCGATGTCAACGTTATTTATGTCGTTTACATATTCAATGTCAGGATTTCAGTTGTAATTCCTTTTAAGCGCAAAGTGCTAAGTTCTTTACTCTTTGATTGTGTTGTTCATTGATTCTGGCGCTGTTACATATATGTAAAAAGGGTAAAACGGGACCTGTACGTCCGCCTGTCACCAGGCTGGATCATGTCTCATGACTCTTGGAGCGTGGAATAAGCATGGTATCACTCCATGGCGTTATCGATGATTTTGAAATCCTCGCTTATCTCTCGTAATTATAGACTAAGAATTTTTATACAGTTTATGATGCGCGCAGCGATGTACATAATTATTTACGGCTTGTCTCTTCCTTAGATTGTACTATTAATTGTAATACTTTCTTTAACTTTTTTGTTATTAACATTCATGTATCTCGTGTGTTGTGCTGATCTATGTTATTTATTAATACTTTTTTTGGTAAATGTTGAAATATATCTCAATAGTTCATGTGTACACGAAACTGACAAATAGAATACCTACGCTCAAAATAACAAATTGTGAATCACACAAAGTGTTTTAAAAAGTGTGTCACACTATTCGCGCAGTCAAAATTCTGGATCCCGTGATTTTAATGAACCATCACTTAAGAAATATTTTTAAACAAACAACATACTGGTCTCCTCATGGTAATTAACTATCATCTCAATAATAATTACTTTACACTTTACTTTTTACATCGTAGTCTAACCTTAAGTGTAAGTTATTTCTTCTCTAGGTATATTCATGCTATCGTTACCTAGCGAAATGCTATAATAAATCTTAAAATATTAATTGCTTTGTAGTTCTAAACAGTAAAATTTATGTTTTGTCAAACATGTTTTTAACCAATAAAAACATAATACTCATAAATTATTATTTGAATATTAACCGGTTGAATAGATTGTATTCTATTGCGTGTTCAATAAATAATTAACCAATTTTAGTTTTCGCTTAATCGGCTTTTTAGAAAACTCATTTGACTGGCAAATTGTTTTACATGTCCGGGATAAATGAATATTCGCAGGTAATTTATACCGTTGCCACTCTATTATCTACAAGCCTGTGTTTTTTTAGGCACGATCAAAGCAAACAGAATGATATAATAACAGCTTTTATGTGATGTAAAATAACCGGCGCATTAATATTTTTTAAAAGATTATTATAATATTAAATAGGTACGAGATTGTACGAACTTATGTTATGTTTTCAGTTGGTAAATTTTCAGTGGTAAAGGAATGAAATGAAGTACTTAGTTAATTAACTAAATAAGTTTGTGTAGTGGCGACGAAGTATCGGAAAACGTTGAAAAGCTCCGCAACCACGAACTGACCTAAGTTCCGGACCTGTTTCAGAATTCGAATATGTAAAAGTGCTATGTAAAGAATAGGTATGTTTGGAGATAAATTCAAGTAAATTAGAGAATTTTTTTGAAGGTTTACTTAGTAAAATAAAAACAAAAAATGTTATTTTGAGTTAACACTCTTCCTAAATAAAAGTAAGGTTAGGTAGTAAAGCTAATAATATTTCTAGCTTTTATTACAATAATTCTAAATTCTAAAGGCTAGTATTATAAGTATTATTCAATACATTCGGAATAACTTGATACAATGTTTAAGGCGTAAAATATGTATTAGTAACAAATGCTACAATGAATTAGTTGTATCGTCTGTAGCGTAAAGCAAAGCTTCAGTTAAATTTCGTGGAAAGCTAACATCTTAGTTTGAATGGATGTCTTCCGGGGGACATTTTGAATTATTAAACTAGATGTAGCTGGAATTTAGCTTCGATACAAAGGTATAAAGGTAAAGCAGAAATAAATCTTAATATATTCAGAAATTCACGCAATCGGCACTAAGACATATCGTTTTTTATAGAATTATGGGGCAAATGAGCTGACATATCACTTGATGGTAAGCGATAGTGCGTTGCCGTCTTTTGGAGGATGGGGAGGGCGATGAGGGTAGAGGTTTGGGGTACGGGCTTCCGGTACCTTACTTACTCGGTGAAACACAGCATAAGTGCTATATCACAACGGTTTTCTGTGAGTTTGTGGTATCATTCCAGTAGAGTCGGTCCATTCATGCCCAAGCGTGGCTCACCCACGGTAGTAAGTTTAAGAAGTATTAATAGTAGCAAACTTTGACGGTCAAATTAATTATAAAATAATTTAAAAAAAAACTTAATGTGCATGTAAGAAGACGTAGTTAGTTCGTTTTACTCATATAATAATAATCCAATTTATATTCAATGTAAAACTCCAAGACATCCCATCATCCTAAAATCCTCGATACTCAAATGTCCCAATTATTTTAGTAACCTTAATAGTACTACAAAACGTGCGGTGTCCTTATAAATAGCTCTCTCCTCGGGTAACTATTAGATAAATCTATTAAATCACAGTCCAGTCTGGAGCAGTTGGTAATAGGGTTGGTGATGATATCAAATTCGCATACGTAGCGGTGAACTTAGCCCATTTGTGGAACGTACCTGGATTCTGTTACCAATTACCGTACATTGGCTGAGGCCTAGTCAAATAGATCGGCGGTCGGTAAGCCACATGAAACAACAATAGATATTTAGTATCGGTGTAGTGCACTTTGGAGGGAGAACATGTTCATTATGTGGTATTGACGAATGGTGCTCTTGTTTCATTTAGCGATGGAAATTTCAGACTGCGGGTTTTGCGTTTCCCATTTTGTATGTAAATAATAAATACACTCATTTTGTTATCATGAAATCAATGACTAAGTTTTTATCAACTATTATTTATTCCTACTTACATTTAACCATTGTGATTTTGTTCGATGTGAGAACAGAGGAGTTACAGTACTAGCAAATTTCACATTCCTATGACTCAAACTGTTTCCAAGAAATCAAGTCGACTTCTATCGTTATTTTCAATTCATATATTCAAATTTATGAAAACTACTTCCGAGAAACAAGAAATATATAAAAATATTCACAAATATTGCTAAATTACCAGCTACCAGTAGACATGTTCCAAGTAAATAGTTACCATATCCGAACGAAAAGAAAACAAAAAATAAATTTACTGCAAATAAATCTACTGAATCGTACACAAGCCCTCATATTCGAAGTCAAATAACTAAATTTCATATTACATTTATCTGTTATTCCTTTAGCTTAATCATCAAATGCATCTTAACAGAATAACTGACTACAATACAATATGACATGCGAACCTAAGCTATAAAACTATTCCTTTACGTAATTGAATTTCACTTTGAAACTCTTTGTTGGCCCCGGTAAGAAAACAAAACAAGTATTCGTAAATAAGCTCAAATTTACTATTCTCTTTTAACAGACTTTACTTTTGGTGTATTTTTTGTTAATTTAATGTTTCTACTACAGTTGTTTTCAAAATCCTTTATCCGTAAGTAAGAATTTAACATTCGGGGATCTTTTCGGGGAATCGGTCTTTGAAGTATTTGCACATAATTTTTATACTTAAGTTATTACGTGGGTCTTTCAATCTAGTCTCTTTATTTTTGTCTCAGTTACATATTTCAATTATTTGATCCGATCAGTACTTTCATTAAAAAAAGCTGATATATTTCTAAATTAAAAAATGACAAATATACTGTAAAGGAAACAAACAACAAAAAAGAACTCTGAGGCCTACAACACATTAATTTAGATAAGGAATTTTCAACTTACAATTAAAAGAACAAGAGGGTGTCTCAATCCAATTTGCGCTATAATTATGACGTCATCGGAGAAGGATTTAATTAAAGACCTTTTAGAGGCCTCCAAGGTAATTGGTGTTCAATGAGTCTTTCGTAGTCCGAGAGCTCGCCCTGTCGTACTTAGTGATTATGTTACGGTGTATTTAAAATCCTGGTTTAAATACTGTTTATTTGTTACGATTAGGCATTTTCCGGGTCTCGTTGTGTTTTTCAGTACTATATTTAAAAAAACGTACGTTCGACTCAAACATTTCAAATAAGAAGTGAAGATTATAGGTATATTGATGCTCAATTACAATTTTAAAAACTTAAATACCTTTTTATAGAGAGGTATCTTTCAGTGATATATTTTTTTTTAACTTATAATTGAAAGCCGAATGATCCAAAATAAACATGACGTTAAATTCATCTTTGATAGACGAATTTATTATCAAATATATTGTATAGATATTTTTTGTGAATACTAAAAATATGAAAACTGATTAACCAATAATTATTTTCAGACCTTACGAATTTCTTCTTATTGGCATGGGATTGAATTGGAAATATAGCCTTTCAAATTACAAACTAAACTATATATAATATAATATATATATAATATATATAAATTTAAAAGAGATAAAACCCCTGTTTTTGTGTTTTTATTAAATTTGTTTATCTTTGAAATTGTTTATGAGATTTGTTAAAGAAAATTTGCAACCACGTTATGTATACATGGTGATCGATTAGTTAGCCACAATGAGATCAACAAGCAGTTTCAATGTCTCCTTTGGCTAATAGGCAAGTAATACGTCGAGAAATTCCTGCAGTGGTAACGAGGGCTAGCAATAATTGGACCTATTTATGCAACAAGGAACCAATCCATATACATGCCAAAATCAAAGAATTATCCTTATCTACTTTTAAATAGGGTTCTTATATAGATTTTGACATTAGTGGATCGGTTTCTTGTTGTATAAGTAGGTCCAATTACACTGCACAACTTTAACCCATCACCAAATCTTTCATACATAGTGATCATAACTACAGGTAGGTGAAGCTAGTTGTCTCAAATATCCAAAGAACACGCTACCAAAACTCATTTCTTTCAACTTAATAAATACCGAGATTTAGGCATTTAAATCTTACTTTAAAATAATCTTAAAAGAATATTAAAAATTGTTCTGGCTTCTGTGTAATTATAAAACTTTTGGAATATAGATTGTATAGTTGAAGACTGAAGTATTTATGAAAAGTTTGGAAACTGACGAAATTCATTGACGTAAGCTAAATGTTTTTTTTTTCAATTTTGTTTTAATTCAATGGTAGGTATTCGATGTTCTAATTTTAAATGTAACTTACTCGACTTCGCACAAAACTGGCGTTACTAGTGTTGTTCATCAATTAATTATCCGCTTTTCACTAATTGAGCTAGATTTCTTGAAACCTCTTATAACTTAATATTTTCAGTAGTCTAAATATGTTTGTATTTTGCATTGTTGTATGTAGCGTCTAAACCACTGAACCGATTTTAATGAAACAGGTGTCAAAAGGTTCGTATTAATATCCCGACTGACATAGTACATACATAAATTCTATCAAAACCTTTTATTTTTTTTTCTTGTATACTACTTTTCTCCATGGGTGACAATAGCTAATTAAATCAGATAACCCACGTACTCGTTTGATACCGTTCCGTGAAAAAATATATTCAAGTTAGAGCTCGAATGAAGGAAAGGAGGTTCTCCCAACATAATGGGTCTCAATAACGTATCGATAACACAATGAGTCTCAGTGTGCAACGCCAGAGACAGCACCATCGTCTCATTAGCTCTGCGACACGCCAGCTGACTATTACCTGTTCGAAACATGAATATAAAGTCATTATATTTATGAATGTTCGGAATAATAAAATCCTTTGAGTATCATTGTCCATTGGTTTTTTATCTGCTGTGTATGTATAATCTATATATATACAATTCATTAAAATTAAAGTGTCTGTAATATTAAAATAATCGCTTTTTACTAAATGTCTACTTACCTATGTATACTCGGTACATTTATCAATTTAGTTTAATGTTGACGACACAATCTCATTAAGTTGACTCTACTATGACAATGTAATAATTCTAAAAATGTAATAAAAAATGTAAAAAATCTAGGAATCCACCTAGATAATACTTTATCTTGGGGTACGCATGTACAGGAAATCGGTCGAAAGATATTTGCTTCTGCCGGGTCTTTGCGCAGACTGCGTAACTTTCTTCCGATTGCAACTAGGGCTGCACTTGCACAAGCACTCCTCCCCCCAATTCTCGACTATGCCGATGTCAGCTATCTGAATATCACCGAAGCACAACTTGACAGGCTTGAGCGACTACAAAATCTTTGTATACGATTTATATTTGGACTACGAAAATATGATCACGTCTCCGAATTCCGTCAAATGCTCAAGTGGCTTCCGATTCGCTCTCGCCGGAATACTCATATTCTTGTTTTTCTTTATAACATTTTGTTTAATCCTAAAGCCCCTCCCTATCTCAAAGAACGATTCAAGTTCCTTAATGACACACATAAAAAATGTCTAAGGTCGTCTGAAGATTTAAGACTGGAGATGCCTCTGCATTCCACAAAATTCTATGGCCAGTCCTTTACGGTTGAAGCTGTACGCTTGTGGAATGCATTGCCGATAAATATCAGGAAAGCGAAAACAGTAACTAGTTTTAAGACAATGGTTCAAGAGTTGTATTGGTCATCATAACAGATTCAGTCACGACGTAACTGATTCTGTGTCGCGATATAATTAAATGATTGTGTTAATTTGTGTATATTATATGTAGTATATGTGTATGTTTATGTATATATTTTATGCGTATGTATGTATGTATGTTTGTATAAGTAGATTTATGTATATGTGCCCTATTATATTCAATAATAGTTTCAATATTTCTTAAAATCAATTACACCGTCAACTGCTGCTGTCTCTCTGATACATTTTAATCCATCCTAAGGTTGCCTGGAAGAGATTGCTTTCAGCAATAAGGCCGCCCTTTGTACATTACATTATATCTATATGTAATCTTATAATATGTAAAAAGGTGTACAAATAAAGAGTTTTCTATCTATCTATCTATCTATTTGCTATATTATAAATTTTAAAGTAACTATGTCTGTATCTATCTGTTTCGCTTTCACGGCTAAACAGCTGAACCGATCTGCATGAATTTTAGTTTATAGATAAGTTGGACCTGGGAGAATCATACAGGCTACTTTTTGTCGCGATTACCAACATATTTTATACGCGGACGGCGTCGTGAGTAAAAGCTGACTTATATTTATATTACACCTACTGTGATCTTTAAAGAAGAATGACTGTTAATGTCTGAAATAAACTTAAGCTACTAATTATACCTGTAATTCTTTGTTCATCAAAGTAAACAGATTTTGCATCTATAGGTAGGTAGGTAGGTAGGTGTAGCTTATCTGGGGCACAAAGGAAATATGCACGTGAAAGTTAATTAAACACAATGTGTTGCATTAGAGTAAGGCTTTGTATTGAATCTTTTGCTCCACGATGCTGAACTAAAATACCTTGGAGATTTTTTTTCAGTTTCGTTTTAATTATTAATGTATCGGTGTAGAGAAAATATGCGCTGCATTTAGAGTTTAATTAAGCCTTATAAGCAATGTGTATTTTGCTTTGATAAATATTGGTTGGTGTAGTTTCTGACTTGACTTTTTTACTTATAGACTACATTCTTATTAGTTCCTTTGTTATTTTCTTGAAAAATGTTTGTACTCTTTTATAAAAAAGTATCTTAATTATTTTTTTAAATACATGGTTATTTTATGTTTCTGCAAATGTCATTTTTTATCGAAAAGGAATTATACACACATATCTACTTTTAAAAATAGGTATATAACTATTTTTATTACGTTATTTACATTTGGATTTCAATAAATATTATTATTATTAATCACATAAGGCTCGATCGGGGCTGTACGACCCTTGCACATAAGATCAACGTAAAATGACAGCGTTCATACTGTCGTGTTTCGTTGTTAACTGTGAGACCGGAGGCCCTGTGATGCAGAAGTATCACTAGGCCGCCATGGTGTGGGGTCACTATGCTGCATTGTTGCATTGTCTGCTTTACTTTTAAATTCTAGTAAAGTCATTTTGATATGATGATGTATATACATATAAAAACAAGTTTACACAAATGCACATAGCCCTCATATCATCGACATCGATCCCATAATTTGTATGTTAAATGAGAATAAACTGTTAAGTAACATGTCGACAAATGTTACCATCAAGTTACATTCAACCCCGAAAATACAATACGTACACCATATATTCAACACAAACTCTCGTTCTATTTTATAAAAACTCGTCCCATTTCCATTTAACCGCTTAATTCGCTCCGGTGCAACAAAAACATTGAAAGGTTTTATTAGGTTCGGTACAAAGGTGACAAAGTAAAATTTACATTGACTCATTTTGCACATCAGAGTGCTTTGAGCATAGGACACTCGAGTGGAAAATGTTTCACTTGTGTAGTCTAACCCTTTACTGTGTACTTTAAGGTAATGGGCATATGTTAAGAGTCTGCAGTATTTACATTATTAACAACTAGCCACGGTTACGTTACGGTAGTTATCTTTGGATCGGATGTTATTTGCTGTTTCATCGACTTTTTTTTCTAAAAATAAAGTTTCATTAGCCTGAGCAGTTAGACAGAAAACTTAAAAAAAAAAAGTTAATGCCCTATAACATTGACTTACGTTACGGACATCTACAACGCAAGCGTCACGGCTGAGTTGCCATGCTTTCAGCTCCTTTTATTAAAATCAGAAAGAGAGTTTAAACTCCGATAACCACATTCCCTAGGTGAAAACAGTGATATCTTTTATATTTTTTTCTTTATAAAGGGCTCTACTCTGCCTGATGAAAAACATGAGCAGAATCTAAAAGTGGTGGCCACCTTACTCATTGCGAATGCAAACAATGCAACAACAATATCAATTTCATTGGGTTTGACAATTAACCAAAAAACTATACACAAATACGATTTGATTTTCCTCCCCCTCTTATATACAAAGGTTTTTCTATTGCAAACGTGTATAGTTTCGGCTAACATCGTTATGGGTACGGAACCATTGGCGCAATGGGCCCACAGATTGATGACCGCAATTGGTGGATGCTGCGTTCTCCCGATGTAATCTTTTAGTCCACTTTCACCCTCGTACCATGACTAAGCTATTAGTTAAACTAACACTTTGTTTTATAAATAACAGTAGTCGGCAAACCAGTAATCATTTTATAGAGGACGTGGGTTAAACTTCATAATAAAATTACCAACCGTAATCTACTTACCCACCACGTGACGCAGTAAATGTAGTTATTTTTGTATCAGGAATACAATACATACTGCTATGTAATTTGTTACTTATACTAGCTTTTGTATAACAATTAGACAATAAGCAAAGTATTTTGAAGGCAATTTTCATTGAATTTAAAAACGGTTTATTCGTGAAAGCGTAACAGACAGACCGAGTAAATTTCGCATTTATAATATTAGTATGGCTCTTTCTTGCATAAGTACTATGAAATAGAAACATATAATGATGAATACAAACAAAAAAAACCTATTGATCTATGGGCGGCTTTATTGCCTTGTCGCAATCTGCGATATTTGTCAGGCAACCTTTAGATGGAAAATACTGTATTGTGACATGTAGTTTGTGGTGTACCTACCTACATTTATAATTTACATATAATCATTATAAATGCGTTACATAAGTACACATACATGTATATGAATACGAATTACATGGTAATTATACTCGTACAGATAAATAGAGACTTCAGATGCGTTTTAAAATTCTAAAATTATTTTCTATATTCTGTGTATTATTTCAATATCTATAGTAGGTAGGTACAGATAACAAAATGTATCACTACAATGTCACGATCAAGTGACATTTACGATATGATTGATAAAGCGTTGGAGACAGGCAACCCTTTTGATTTAACAGATTCGTTACGTTTAATTTATTCTATTGTCGCGACAAGCGAAAATTTATCGGCAATAAAATTTCATCGAAAAATTAACTCTAACAACTTTTAAAGAGCGAATTTTACCATTATCGTCTGCTTGCAAACGAATTTTATTTTAATTAAAACAATTCAATACGATAGTTTTCCGCTTTATTGACTTTTTATGGTTACATAGTGTAAATAAAGTTCATTTCAGTTCTGTGTAGCGTAAGAGCATCGAACGGATACAAACGCCACCGCAATTAAATTGAGATCGTTTTTATTCGATAAAAGCTATTATTGATAATTCCAATGTAATCTGCCGTTCATTACTGCGCTATAATTAATTTTATTAATATGGGCAGTTGATTTTAATTAATTGTGCGATAGTTACAAATCATTGCGATGATCGTTATAATCAAAGTGCAGTTTTCAGGAGCCACATAAAGGTGAGGGGCATCTAAACATAACATAACTGCTTCGTTGGTCTTGCGCTTGATATATGCGACTGCCGAACAGGAGGGCTCGGGTTCGAATCCCGGGTAGGATCAAAAGTGTTATTGAGTTTTTCTGATTGTAGATATACTTAATACCAGCTCGGAGTTTGGAAGTTGGGGTCCGAACCCCCTTGCCTCGGAGAGCATGTAAAGATATCTGTTCTGCGCCTGATCTCTTCATGATTGTGTTGGTTAACCGTCCCATCGGATTATGAGAGAAAGGGAACAGAGTACACCAGTGTTTGCGCACACGCTTGTGCACTATATGCTAATATTAATTGTTAAGCTGTCAATTAGGATTGATAAACAATGACAGATTGTCATAGGCACAAGATAGAAATGGGAAGCAAATAGAAAACATGCGGAATGTTCTAATAAGTGTTCATAAGGCGTAAAAACAATTTTTTACTATTCAGCTCTAACGAATGCGAGAAAGATTTGTAATTGCCGCGTAGCGGTTTCATACGGATTATTCTTTTAACCTCCACCAGCGATTTGCGGTTCCACATTTTTCATTTCCATTAATATTGCCTTGATCACAGTAAGGTTTCTATAAAATTATATCAATTAAACCTTTTCACCGTTGTGCACAAAGTAATAAACAGGATCGAGTATCATGCTGTTTAGTGAAGGATATAGTTTGAGAATATTTGTTCCGGAAAATATAATTGCGAGCGTTAGGTTTCCATAATTGGAGTGGTTGAAACTAGTGGCACTGCTTTAAATGCATCTAATTTCACCCGTATGTGAATTAAATACGGTTTTAGAGTGATGGATATTTATTTTATAAGCGATGAAGAATGAAGATGAGACACTTACTGCCTCTACATTTTTATGTAATCGTACTGTTATAGTACATATAAATTGAAAGCGATATAAATTATCATGACAGTATCCATTTTAACCGTATCGTTTTGTGAACTTTCACCAATTAACTTGTAAAATAGCGATAAGGAACGTTTGTTTTAAGGTCCTTTTCATTTCACGTATTTTATACAGACAGATAGGCATGTTTTTGACATTTATTATTTTAATAGAAAGTGTAATCTGCTTAAATGTTTCAATTATGAAATAATTTCATAAATAAACAATTTTATATTGTAATGAGAAATAATGTAGATAACTGAATAGATAAAATAGGATTGTTTTTATTTTAATTAAGACTCCTGCCGAATCTAAAGTAAAACATAAACCACATAAAAAAATACTCTTTAAAATTTTACAGTAATTGTTAATACCGTAGAAATACTTCTATAGTGGCCTTTTTAATAAGAAACCTAAGAGCAGACGTCTCTCATAAAGGTAAATTAATTAAACCGGGGTGAAGAACGGTGCATGTTATTTTGCTAAAAAGGTACTTGCTTGTCTTCTAGTTAATATTACCTAAGCATAATGCTAGATTAACTGCTGCTTTTTGTTAAAGCTCCTGTGGTTATTGCTTAAAGAAAGTTTAACTATTAAAGTTGCTTTAAAAACTGCTTCACACAGCAAATTACTATAAACTGAAATGGTTTTAACAACTTTCATGTTTAAGCGAACTACCTACAAAGAAGTATAGTGGCTTCAAGTGTACTGATACCCATTTTATAGATGATAATGTTCTCCAAGAAAATTTTGGCCGGTGTGGCTTATCTCAAGACCATTCAACTACGCAGTAGATATTGTAGTACACAAGTGTGAACGCAAAAACAGGTGCACTCGCTGATCCCACGCTCTCTCAATCCGATAGGACGGATTGATAGATAGAAGTAGACAATGATATCTGATTAACTCTAGAATTTGTTTTGCCTGTTCACGATTAACATTGTTTTTATCCCTAAACGTACCCAGGTAGCACATTTTATCATTACTTACAATAATTCTTTATAACTCAACCCTATTAGTCGTTTCTCAGTTGTTATTATGGACACCATTATGACGAAAATGCCTGTGAGCATTAAATCCCGTGTATTTTTTGGTGTATTTAGGTCGATAAATAATTTCGAAGGTTCTGAAATGGCATTTTAACTCAATTAGCATTTGAAAACTGTTTGCACTTAAATTTTTAAATATTCGTGATTTAATAACAATACAATCAATATGTCACTTCTATAACAAATAAGAATTTCTTAAATTAAAAATGGTAGGTATATTTGAAAATCTCTTTAATAGTATTTTCCAATAATATAATCCTGTGGCGAACATACCATTTAGTTCTTAATAAAGCAAGTTAATCACGAAAGGTAACCGAAATCTCTCGATCTATCGCAATTCCAAAATTTAGCATAAGAAGGCAAGCGCGTAATTTGGATGCCGCAAGTTCGACTGCCTATCTCCAATTGGTTTTATCCCTAATTTAATTCTAAAGAGACGTATTGGCGTACCCAACGAACCAAAAAGACGTATGTAGTCGTAAGAAAGACCCTAGTATATTGATAGAAGCCATTTTGATGGCATGCCCCATTAGTTTGTGGATGACACCGGTTGATTTTATTATGTAACGAATTGGATAATCCCGTTGAGTTCTTCTTTTGTGATTGTGACTGGTTGTTCTGTCTTGGGATATAACTTGTTCATTGGACTATATTCATCTATCAATATAGGTTTTAGATTATAGTGCTTAGCCAAATAAGATGGTTATAGATTACAACTACTTCTCGGCTATTTGTAATCGAGATATCGTGCTGTTTTTGGTTGGTTCGAGTCCGAAAACCATCCGGGGAATTTCCGCATACAAATACATATTACAGATAGAAATTAAAGAAAGAAAGAAAAATTAACCTGAATAGTTACGATGAGCAGCTAGCGGTGACTAGTTCTATGGAATTGAAACTTTGAGAACATTTGGATCTTTTTTATTATGGCAAATATCAGGCTTAGTAGAATCACTTCTATGGACATATAAAATATATCCGAAGGATGTTATTGTTGTTATATTATATAAGTAGTCCCTTCGTCCCAAAACTAAGATTAATTCTCCGGTAACCTCACTCGCCTTCGCAATCACGGCAACGTACAAAAACAGAAATTCATTATCTTCTCGTTTATAGCTTCAAAAAACAATCAAATACATTTAATATTAAAAGATAACAATTGAATGAACAAATGCTTAACAACAGCGTCCTTTTTAGAAAACTAATAAAATCGCTGTTCAAAAAAAATACTCCAACGGCTACGGAAATCCAGTTAAAAGTACAAAGAAACAATATTTCTACTTGATTACATTACAAAGTAATGCTGGCTACTCGCTGTTTAAGACAAAAAGCCTTGGAACCAATTTTGCATAATAACTTAATGTGACAAACGTAATTGGATTCTCCGTATTATATTTTGTCTGTTTTTATCCTGCACGGAAATGTTGCGAAGCGTATAACAACAAATATATATTTTCTAGCAGAAATGCTTTGTAAACAACCTATTTTATGATATAAATTCTTAGAAGTTCTTCTTATTAAATTTTTGTAACTTACGTCTAGATTTAAATGGAAAATTATCAATATTTGCCATTTTTACAAACATTAAGTTTCCTCAAAGAATAACAAGCTTAAAGGAGATATTTATTTGTCTATGTTAAACATTCATGAATATAAATTTTATTAAATTAAGAAAACTGTTTTAAAAACTTAACCAATCCTCAATTTGAAATAGTTTTAGTTTAGTGCATCTCTTGAAATTATGTGAAAGCTATAGTGCTTTGAAATACTGTTCCCTTTACAGACAATACAGCAAATGTAAATAAAATTACTCTTTATTCGTTCAATAAACAAGGTCTTTACTCACGACTTGGCTGAGTTCACTAGAATATATTTAATTTTCTTTTTATTTCGAGATGCTCGTTGGCGTGGAAGTTAACTAAGCACCAAGTGAACGACATCACGAAGGCAAGCTTAGACTTGGCCGACTCTCTTGTGGCTGGAGTGAACAACGACTTATTGTTATTTCCATAGGTACGTGAAATAATCGTTGCTTGTGTGTTGCTGAGGGGTACGGAATGGCGTTTTTTAATGTTTGTGTTTTGTACTACATTGTCATTATATCTATGTAGCAAAAATCGGGTAAGTAGGACACCAGTAAATGGCTTATCATCACACGAGTTGTGTGTTAATAGTAAAATATATATCTGCGCGTGTATGTAAAGTAAATATTTTTTTGTATCTTAATAACACAAGTACCATACATAAAAATGGTGATGATAAAATTAACAAATTTGGGTAACTTAGAAGTATTTTCTGTACCAATTTACTTCTGCAATACTATAAGAGAAAATATTTACAACAATTTTTTGATTAACTTTGATTTAAATGGGTCAAGTGAACTGATCCTTAAAATCATCTCATATACTAATTGGAAGAATGTTTTATATCACTTTCTGTTTTTATTTTAAAACTTATTTTCATTTTAATGTTTACATTTCCTGCTTTTTAAGATTAATTAAGAATTTTTCACAGAAACAAATATAGCGATATAAAATTTTATATTACAAACCCTTAGGGCATAACCGAACTTTTAATAAAATGTACCACAAAAGTTGCATCACATCGTTGTACCAGAGGTTAATGGTTGCGCGCCTATAATTTTGCTATCGCTATTACGCCACGGAATCCTTAATTAATACCCTCCGCGTTCGTTTAATATTAGATCATTAAACCTCAATGTTCTAAAACTTACCTGCTTTCCAAACTCCAAGTTGTATAAACAAAGAGAAGTTTACGGTTGAACTTTGAACCGGTACCTATGTCAGGTTTACAAGTTATAACTTCCGATTCTAATTAAAAATTTAGCAAAGCGGATAATAGCGGTCGCTTTTAGCTAAATCATAAATATAATTCTGAGGAACAACATAATATAGAATCGATGCTAAAAAGGATTTTATATAATTATAAGACAATTCAGTTCTCAGAAGTGCCTCAAACTATTTTGAATTAATTCTTGATGGTATTTTTGACCTTTGATTACCATTGAGATTGTGAATGTTCATAAACAGCCCAAGTATCGTTTCTTTTACGGCAGAACACCCGTATCTTCGTAGTAAAGTCATACATCTTCCACTCAAATAAATTGATGGGGTACTATTTTTCTTCGCTAAAATTGAGTCATTGTTTTACTTTTGTCTTTTGAGTATAGACTTTAGTAAGCTGTCTGTCATTTATCAGACCATTTATTTGAAATTCGTTCTCTTTTTAATAACTATTTTTGATCAACAACAAGCCTTAATAATCCAAAGGCAACAAATGTATCTGCCACATAATGCCTCTTTGCCACAGAGCTAATCGAACGCATCCTTGAAAGAGTGAAGTTTATAACCTTGATCCTTCTAGATTCCTCAGGTATAATTTGAAATAAACTACGAATTATGAGGTAAAAGATTTCGATTTGCCGATTTCAAAAATAAGGTTTTTTGTTCGTTCTTTTTTTATTTCACGTCAGACTTTAACTGACTTCAATAAGTAGGAAGTTATTAATGACTTTACTTTTTTCTGTTTGCACGTCGTAACTTTCGACTGGGTGAACCGAATTTGATGATTCTTTTATTATTTGAAAGTTGGTGCTTCCCGTGTGGACCCAATTTAAAAAATGGGTTTTTTTTTTTTTAAATATGTGATTATTTTCGTTAAGAAGTGTTACACTTTATCGAAGTGTCGCCAACTACTAAGCTTGTCCCACGGACACTATACAACATGTAAATATCTGGAAGAGGTATATTAGAGGTACTCGCGACAGTTACCAACCGTTTTTATATTAAACAAATAAGTAGAATGGGCAATAGTATATTTTTTGTTAAGAATATTACCGTAACAAAGTATAATGGTAAAGAAAAAAGAAAAGAAATAAGAACTGAAATAGTACTACTAAAACAAGTTTTCCCACGCGACGACAAACTGCAATCAACAACTTAAGCTTTTTGTGTAATTTTGTTGTTGATTTGTTTTTAAGTTTTTATTTGTGTGTATAACTAAAAACTACCTACTGAATTTTTCAATATAAACGTTTTGATAAGCATGATAATATATTGCTAGGAGAATTAAGTAAAAATATTATTTTTATAAAACTTGCGTTTGCACTGCAAAGAACAACAAAATGTTTATAATTACTTGTAGAAAAGGGAGGAATCTAACGTATGGTTACATTTTTCATTTTGTTTTAAACGATAACTTTATATTGTTGGTTTACTTCGATGATATTTTCTTGTAAAGTTTACTTGGGGTGACTAGCCATTAAAATTAAAAGAAGTCACCCTAGAATGGTGAATTAACAAAATGTTATAAAAACTGCATATAAATGTAGTGACAGACAGTTCTTTAAAGCGCAATCCATACTTAATTATTTACTATTTTATACTATACATTCGAAAGTAACTCTGTCTATTTGTCTGTCTGCTACGCTTCTATTACTAATGGGTGAACCGATTTGGATGAAACTCACAATGAAGATCCTTTGATTATTGAGGAATTATATATGCTGATACTACTACTGCAATAACCGTTAAACACGTGAAGCAGTGAGTAAAAGCTAGGCTTGTTTTACCAGCTTTATCTTTCCTTACATTTAAATATTTAAGAGATTTCTTTCCTTATGAAACTTTTTCGATACCGTCCTGACTGTTACTTTTCTAACTTGGCCACTAATTGATAACCATCGATAACTTTATAAAGGCCATTATGCGGTAGCCATGGTAAGTTCAGGTATTAGTAAAATCAGTTAATTTTCATTGAATCGGATCAATGCCTTTCAATGTAAATGGTGGTATTTGTAACCGGCTCATTGAAGTTAGTTTGATGTAATGATTACGTATACAAATCCTTTATACGAGTACAAACGTACTGATTTTTGTTTACTGGATTTAATTCAGAGAATCTCTTTATGTTATGATTGAAATGTTATTTGAAAAGTACTACAGTTTTATGTTTTTATATTTTTGAAGAGTATATACTTTATTTCATAGTTTTTTTCTAATTTACATTTAAAAGATAACCATGTTTTTATATTAAATTCAAAGACATTTTGTGTTAAAATTTTATTCTCTACTACATAGGTACATAAATTTCCTTTTTTCAAATCTAGAAACATAACTTTAAGACTATAAAATTAACTTTTAAAATAAAATGTTTTTTCTATAAATTCGATTTAAATACATAATTTTCCTTTTTTCAAATCTAGAAACATAACTTTAAGACTATAAAATTAACTTTCAAAATAAAATGTTTTTTCTATAAATTCAATTTAAATATCATATTTTTGACACTAAGAAATGTAAATTTTGAATATTTCTTCCAGTAAATGATGTATCCGTTCGAAGAATCGTCATTTATTTGCTGACACGGCACCGCTCAGTTAATCCTACTATGTCAGCTTCGCGACCTCTTTAATCCTTCTTCCCTTTTTGCCAAAGCCTGCTCGGCACGCTTTATTCAGATTGAACATTTTTTCTTACATTTAGGTTGAGATTTTCGGTCTGTTTGCGTTGCTTCGAGTGGTTTCCCTTCTGCCAATACGACTTAGTGATTATCTATATGTATTTAGCCTTTTGCGGATACGGTTCCTATTAAAAGCTATATATATATAGATGTTCGGTTAAGTCAGAGAACATAGGTATAATGTTAAAAAAATATTACCTAAAGGAAGTACAAACCTTTTGGGTCAGCCGAATCAGGTATGTACTTGTTTTTGGATTTTGAAATAATTAGCTTCTTATACTTAAAAACACAAGGGAATATCGTGGATGTAGTCGTTATTTATTTTTTGTTTACAGCGATTTTCAAAACTTTGAATGCTGTTCAAATAATACGAACTTCTATTGCACCTTACGATAAAATGATAAATCTATGCCCTTATTTATTTTTAGCCCAGCAGTGGACTGTTAAAGATGATGATGATGAAATATTAAGAAAGGATAAATCATTGCTTAAGAGAAATTTCAAGTTAGAAAAAGCAATTATTAGATTTAAAAAAAATATCTTATGAAACGGCGTTGGCTCATTTAGTGATAATAAACAAACCTGGTTTTTCTGTCAAAAATATCGGTTTTAAATCTGCATATAATGTTGTCCCTTCCTATTATATTAATTCAAACTCCGAACACAAAGCAAAACACTCACGATCAATAGGTCTTTTCATCAGATTAATATCGTCATTTAACTAACTAGAGCCCACCGAGGACCGGGACTTGCATACTTACCATACATAAGAGCCATTCTCGGGTATCCCCAAGTTATTTGGCGCGAAACTTGTAAGCAGCTTACATTTCGTGCCTCTCCACGGGTAATATTCTCAAAATTACTCGTCTAGTCAGTCTCTGTACGTAGTTATTTGAATAATTGATGTGGTTCTCGTGAGCCCGGGCAAACATTTGCGATCCGCAATCAAGGTCCAACTTGCCTCTGTTACCTCAAAGCTTTCACTCGCTTGCATGTTGATGGCAGATACTGAAAGTGTTTTGTGTGCAATTTGGAAATGTAGTAGGGCCTTTTTTAATATAATTAAATTTGATTGAAATACGAAGATATCCTCGTTTACTTCTGTAGGTATATTTATTCGTAATTATTTGATTAAAACCAGTGTTATACCTACATACATTGTTCTGCGTTTTTTATAATATATACATTTTTTTTTTCATACTTTCTAAAATTATATTCAGTTTTTTTTATTGTATATTGTAATCTTGCAATTATACAAACTAAAAAAAAGTAAAGAATATTGACTATAATTTTTTATCGTCGTGTTCCATTTCTTGCAAGATCTAGCAGTTTCATTTCTTACAATAATTCTGACTTTCACTATTGCTGTTTTCCAGTTTACATAAATTAATTATCACTTGAGAGAGTAGTTAACTTCAGAATGTTACTGGAACATGTTGAACTTTTTTTCTACCTAGCAACAGTAGAAAAAAAGAAGTTGTATTATTAATCTTCGAACTGTGAAATCGAAAAGTTCAATAAGACCTCTTCATGCAATCCATCAGATCAAAATATAGTTTTTTCTAATTATATATTTAGCAAATGAAATTTCATTTCCCAATTCTTAAATGAATACATACATTTTGTCTATAATTTCTACTGTAAATCACTTTTAAAGACTTGATATCAGAATATATACAGTTTCGAATAAGGTACACTCATTGAAGCCTGTAGTAGTTAATTAACGAAACATAAGCTCTAAATGGGTACCTAACTAATTCCCATTGTTAATAACTCGCTGTAATGTGTCCTGACCTAAAATGATTTGTGTTCAACAAAGCTGGTAACTAAATGTTTTCTTTACATCCAAACTGGACGTGAACAGTACAAAGATCAAATGTTTACTGTAATGCTCATTTAGTTCGCTCAATTTAGAATCGCACTGAGCTTTGTTTCACACGCAACTGGTTAATAAACCCTTATTTAAACTTAGAGTTCAGATTTACAGAGAAGTCAATATATACATTTATTTATAAATACTGTTAGATGAAGGAACTGATGTCACACATCATAATACTGGACTGAAAGTCACTTTTCTCATAACAACCAAAAGCGAGTTATGATAAGCAAAAATGTTGTTCCTATTAAATTTTTACGTATATTTTTTTCATGACAATAATGATTTTTCTTGCCTTTCTTATACTACTAAGGTGGTTATCTTATGGTTAAACATCTAAAATACTATTGTGAGAGAATCAATATTGTATTATTTTTATTAAACATATTGTTTATCTGATAGAAAGCAGCTACCACGACCCTTGAACACATTAACAGTATTGTCATACACTAACAATCTTAAAGGTATAAAGTGGAATAATCTAAATTATTGTAGGACCTTATATACCTATGAGATGCAATACAGTTTTGGGTATTAAAAAAATAAGGTTATCGACGTCCCTTTTCAGCTTCACTTAATAACTATGCGTGTTACGTTATATATGTAAAATGATTACAGTATTCATAAAATATTCTTTATCTTATTTTTAAACAAAAATGAATACATGTTATAGTCAAACTTAAATATACTGAACATAAATCGTGGGAAATAAGATAAACGTTTGATATTATTTTATTTGTTTAGTACGCCATAAATAACAATGCGTACGATGTTCAAACGTCTGCGAGCAGTTTTGTCAGCTCGCTAATTCAACTCTTCTGTGATTTACAGATATTTGTCCTCACGTTGGGTGTTCTTTAACACGTAAGGAGACTGAATATACTTTATAATTTGAAATCGGTATTGATTGAAATAAATGATTAAATATTTCGGACATCTAAAACGCAACGCCATCTAGTCCCAAGCTAAGCAGAGCTTGTGTAATGGGTACTACACAACTGATATGAATACATATATACTTTTTTTTTAAATACATACATATTATTACATAGAAAACACCCAAACTCTGAAACAAATATTTGTAGATTTACACAAACATTTGGTCCGACACAGGATTTGAACCCGAGACCTCAAGCACAGCAGTCGCATTCACTACCACTGCGCCATCGAGGCAGTCGATAATAATAATATAAATAATAATTATATGTATATTTAAAAATGTAATTTATATGTATATTTAAATGTAATAAAGGAAATATAAATAATAAATAAATAAATATTTCAAACGTCTATCTCACAACGCCACCTAGTCCCAAGCTAAGTAGAGCTTGTGTTATGGGTACTAGACAACTTTGGGAGGCGTCCGGTCGTGTAATATCTGCGATTCCCGGACCCCTCCCTTCTCAGGCGCAGAGTTGGCACACCGTGTGGTTTTAGACGGTTCGATTCCGACACACCGCCCCGCCGCAAACCCCGGCGGGGTGACGGCCCGAGGGGGTTTCCACACGTAAAAAAAAAAAAAATGGGTACTAGACAACTAATAGTCGCTTACTCTACCACTGCACCAATGAGGCAGTCATAAATTCTGCTTAACCAACAGAATCTTAAAATAGAACAATCCATTTATATAAAAAAGTTAAGTTAGTCCGTCCACGCTTTAACCGGTGGCCCACCAAGTATGATCATCTCGCGTTGCCGGAGGATCCTCCCTTTGTGATGGAGAGACATGACACCCGGTCCCCCACAAGCTCAAATTTTGACCCGGTGAAGAACTCGTTATATTTTTTTTTATCTATTTTGCGAGTTCTTTGTTGTGATCGGGGATGTGAAGGGGGAGGGGATGAGGTATAGGCCTCCGGTATCCTCACTCACTTGAAGAAACACAGCGCAAGCGCTATTTCACACCGGTCGGAGGTCGAGCCGGCCCATTCATGCCGTAGCGTGGCTCTCCTACGGTAAATTAACCATTAATCATTTAACATGTCTAAACATCTGTAGCTCTACATAACCGTCCGGCGTACGTGACAGCATCATCGGTGTGCATGAGCTTACAACAACAGTTTATTAGCGTCGTTCTGTGTATGTATCTACGTATAGCCATTGTCGTGAAATTCGGCATACATTGTACCATTCATGTGCAACATAGCTCTCGTTGCGCTAACTGTTTAATGATCCAAACTGTCCCAGATGATTGTCTAGAACTAAAAGTATTTACAGAAATATTCATTATGTCATTTTTGTATGAACTCAACATGTTTAAATATATATTTTCTATTTCTTTGTGTTGACTACTTTACGCTCAGAACACTCACTACCGCAATTTACTTACGATTGAACTAAATAATCTTTGTTGGAAAGACCACTTGTAGCTAGTTCCACATTAAGGAAATTACGTATTTATTATATTATTATATATTATTTACGTAATTATTACGGTATGTGAGGCTGAGACTAATTATAATGAAAGCTTGGGCATCCAAGTCTACAGATCTAATAAAAAAAATATTAAAAGAAAACATTCTATTTAAATTTTATTAATGTTTTCGTTCTAGTTTCCTTTGTCATTCTTAGCGTATTGGTTCAGTATTCTAAATCCAAATACCATATATTAATGGAAATAAATAAATCTTAAAGGATTCGAAGTTCAAAAAGCAAATGATCAAATCACAGCAATAGCAGATAATGGAACTCTATAAAGGTATTTCACTATATTAACCCACATATTTTTCAATAACTTAGCAAGTACCACTGGCCGTTTTAAGCCGCGAATGGGTCCAGCGCCGGCTTTATTTAGATTGATTGGGTTTCAGATATTGAATCCTTTTACTGATATTTGTGGTTTCATTTTGTATTGGATGCTTTGAATATTACGTATTGATGACATGATGGATGTTTGTTTAGGAGAGAAACTTTTGTCATATAATGGCATGAACTACTTATATGTATAACCCGTAGGCAAAAGTTTGAGATCGTACTTAGATCATAATTAATTAAACCTTTTTTCAGGCAATACTAGACTTCAAGTGTGTTAAAGTTCAAATGCGTACGATATAAATTAATTAAAAATAAATATTTTTGGTCATTTAACACACAACGCCATCTAGTCCCAAACTAAGCAGAGCTTGTACTATGGGTATTAGAGAACTGATATTGATACATACCTACATTTTTTTTGTAAATACATACATATTATATATTCACAGTGAAATAGGTAAACAATTAAAAAAAAAGTCCAATCTAACGGATTACAATTAAGCTAAAATAAAAGTGGTCTGAGTTACTTCTTGTATAATCAGCTATTAGTCATTAAATGTCCCGTCAAAATCGGTCCAGAGATTAGCCGGAACAAACAAACAGACAGACATACAAAATTTAAAAATAATGTTTTAATATAAGTACAAATATGTTCAAATTATCAGTTTTTAAAACATATGAAGAAAATAACAGAAAGAACATGAGTGAAACTCTTGTCTATTTGTGTCTTTCAAATCAAAGATAATCAGCGTTTGCGAGAGCGGTACGGTTGGAGAAATGAATTAAATTAATATACTTTCTACAGTTCAGCTTATTAATACAACCACAGCAAGTCTGCAGAGGCAACGTGAAACTAGCACGGGCACATTCAAAAACCTTTTCAATCATGCTGAGGCCATCGCAAATGAAATAGATGCAGAAATCACGGTCTGCAGAATCACCAGCCATCAAAGAAATCGGCTGAAAATTCAGACTCAGTCAGTTGAATAATATTTATTTTTTATGTTTTGAAGAACTAACAGCTAACATAATAACATTTACAATCAAGTAAATAACAGTGAGCCAATTAAAAGTCCTCACCTGTAGTAATTTGCTGCACATAAGTATGTGAGCGACAGCTAGCTAGCAGCTAAATCTATTTTTGTTTTTATTATTATTAATTAAATTGAACGTCTAAAAACTAAAGGATCAGACATTTTTACACCCGTGAGACACCCATAGAGAATGGATCCATAATGTCCTGCTTACATAGCCCATTAAAAGCCCTACTCACACGAACAATAAAGCTGTTCTGTCGATTGGCAGATGTCCTTGGTATGCTTAAGAAAGAGTTGTGACGGAGTGGTCTGTTGGGAACATGAAAGTTATTTTTTTCTAGAAGTTCTGGGCGGTCTATACTGTTATTTAGTATTTTCATTAAAAGTAGTAAGTCAGCACGAGCATATCATACGACAATTTGTAAGAGGCAACAGATATAATTGTTTACAAAGTCAACGGAGTCAAAGTTTCTGACGGATATGGAATCCTTTGGTGAAAACCGGTGTATTAAACAAACCGTTTTAGTACATTTTCAATCCTGTCAATGTATATATGGTATTGTGGACTCCAAATTTGCGATGCGTATTCCAAGTGACTTCCTAGATATGTACAGTACAATATCTTATTTCCGACTTACAGTATACCGACTTTCAGTATATATTCCTTTTTTAGATTATGTGTTAAGTGAAATGCCATTCAGGTTCCCTAGCGATCCCACACCCACGCCCAAATATTTAATTTTAGGTTTCCCAACCCAAGGGGTAAAACGGGATCCTATTACTAAGACTTCGTCCGTTCGTCTGTCAGTCTGTCTGTCACCAGGCTGTATCTCTTGAACTGTGACAGTTAGACATTTCAAATTTTCGTAAATTATTTATTTCTGTTGCCGCTATGACAGCAAATACTGAAAAATTTAATAAAATAAGTATTCTTCCTCCCGTTCAACACACGTAATTTTTTTGGCGTTTTTATAGACAATGGTACGTACCCTTCGTGCGCGAGTCCGACGCGCACTTGGCTGGTTTTTCTATTGTTTTGACACTTTATAAACCTTCCTACACCTACTTGAACTTGTAGAAATAAACTTGAAGTATAATATTTCAAGTTTTGTTGATTTTTTTTTGCAAATCCTGGATCCGCCCTTGGAGTGCAGAAAGCTAGAGAAAATGAATTGAATCATTAAATAATTTTGACTACTGGGCGACCACTAGTTAGTATCAATAACTTACAATTTTAGCTCCCAGATTGAAAAAAGGGGTCTAACTTACCATAAAACATGTGTATGATAAAGCCTCTTACCTTACTACTTACATACTTACCTACCTCGGGTCACCTACGTTCTGTAGATGACCCCCTCTTTTGTGGGTTTCGGAGTTCTCGTTACTGTCCAATTATAATCATAGTAAATTTTATTTTTTTATTTAATAGTGGGCAAACGAGCAGACGTATCACCTGATGGTAAGCGATTACCGCCGCCCATGGACACCCACAACACCAAAGGCGCCACAGGTGCGTTGCCGACTTTTGGGGGATGGGAAAGGGGATGGGCAGAGGGGTTGGGGTATGGGCCTCCGGTATCCTCACTCACTCGGTGAAACACAGCGCAAACACTATTTCACACCGGTTTTCTGTGAGGCCGTGGTATCACTCCGGTCGAGCCGACCCATTCATGCCGAAGCATAGTTCTCCCACGTCGCAAATAATGATAATACAATACTTTATAATGATTACATAACATTAAATTGATTTAAATTTGGTCCTATTACAATGAAAAAGTAAACTCTTTGACAAGATCCAATTTACCAACACCAAGTGGGCCACAATAGACTTTAAATGGTTTAAATAAAACACCGACTACCGACGTCCTAAACAGTGTTTAGTATGAGACGAACCGTCTCGCAAACGTGGCTCGCATACCAAGTAAGGAGCAACAAGTGAGTTCAAGTGACACACTTTTTATCCTCAAGATTTTCGTAAAATCATCTGTCTTGAGGGAAAACGTTTCAAACAACCGTATAAATGATATGCCTAATTGAAAGTGGAGATTGTTTTGGGCGTATTTGCGTTGTCAAGAGAAAATAAGTAGTTTATTCAGTTTCGTTTTTCTTTGTTCAGTTTTTATATTTGCCGTGAAAATAGTTGGATTATTTTATTTTGTTTAAGAAATAATAGTTTCTATTGGCATACTCTTGTTTTTTTATTTATTTACGATCTCTAGTTTTGAATTTAGTTACATTAATTAGGCGTTTCAAACTCTGTTGTCTGGCGATAACAAGAGAGCTTTAAAAGCCTAATTAACCTTTCAAAACTTTATCATTAGTATCTTTGTTTTTCTTCATCGAATATATAACGGCCAGGATTAATTGTTTTAAGAAAGATTTTCAAATGTTATGAAACCTATTTTTGAAAACTAAAACGTCCATCTATGTCGGTAATGCCTGACACTCGCGAAACTAAGCTAATCGGGCAAATCCTTAGTAGATGTGTTAGTAAAATGGTACATTTTCATAAATGTGAATATAATTCATAAAAGTTTTTAATCAGGTACAAAACTGTCATACTTTAGGCATGTTTTGGGCAGGTCCTTGTCGTGACTCCGAAATAGCTTTATAAAGTATTTTATTTAAAATGACAAATGTTAACTAAAGTAGGTTAGCTCCCACTTTATTATGCGAAGGTAGTTTTGTATTTTTTTGGACGTTGGACGTTTCTAATTCTTTAATCACTGCTGCTTAGTATTCAATACTTACTGCAATTGCGACACCCTCACAAAGTATTATTTTATATTGTTTAACCACCGTAATGGAGTTTAAAATAAAAAAACAAGATGTCTGCGAAAAATGACACAAAGGTTTCTAGAATTTTAAACATATCTAAGCGTTTTAAAAGTAAACCATCCCTAATGTAGCGGTCTAATGGTCGTCCCAGAATGCATCGCGATTATTCTTCCATTTTTACTAAACATTTGCAGTCTTCTGTCGGCATGTCTTTTAAAAGAGGCTATGATAAATACGTTTTTAAACTTATTATTAATGTTTCTTTGGTGTTTTAAAGTTTCAAAGTTTACGTCTAAATATTCAAATTTAATTTTGAACATATATTTGTGTTGTGTTGTTTAGAGTACAAAACAAATTATGTACACGTAACGCAAAGTTACAGTTAGTATTGTGAACTTTGCAATAGAATTAAGAATTTTATAACGTAATAAAAATGGAACAATATATATATATACCGCGGCCATGTGATAAAACCGGTGTGAAACAGCGCCAGCACTGTGTTTCACCGAGTGAGTGAGGATACCGGAGGCCCATACCCCAACCCCCTTCCCTTTCGCCCAAAGGCCGGACCCAACGCATTTGTCACGCCTCTGGTGTTGCGGGTGTCCATGGGCGGCGGTAATCGCTTACCATCGGGCAATAAGTCTGCTCATTTGCCCCCAATGCAATAAAAAAATAAAATAAATAAATATTTTCGGACATCTAACACACTAGGCCATATAGTCCCAAGCTAAGCAAAGCTTGTGTTATGTGTACTAGACAACTGACAAATACATATATATTTTTTTTTTGTAAACATACATATCATACATAGAAAATACCCAAACTCCGAAACACATATTTGCAGATCATACAAACATTTGGTCCGACTCGGGAATCTAACCCGGACCTCAAGACTACGCCACCGAAGCAGTTAAATAAATAAGTAAATCTTCAAAATTTTAATGTTTTTGATGTTACTAACGATAATGAAGCAAGTGATTATCGCCACTTATGGAGAACTAAAGATAGTTAAATAATTGCACCACAATTTTTCTGTGAGACTGTTATATTACGTAAGTGCGTATCCTCCTAAAACATTTCAAATTTCAAAAATAACTACACTGTTTTGCAGATTCTCAAGTTAGTTACACATTAGCGTAGCATTTTTATGTAACAATAAAATAAGTCGTGAAGCTACAATGTAACTTTGTAAACCACAAACACTTCTTTCAACATATCACACAAATCCCCTCGCCTCCCAGTCCATTACTTAATGCACCTTAAATTAATTAAGGTTTCAGAAATGTCATCACAGAAGTCTTACAAATTGTATTTTTACGTCATAACGAGGCCCCATTTGAATGTAAAGTAACGAGTTTCTGAGCTGTAGTTTTAACAAGATTCAGTGTTTTTAAAATCGTGGTGACCTGTTTTACATCTGGATTCGAAAACTTATACTTGAAGTCCACATTAAAAGCTAATTTATTCACCTATAAACTTTTTTTTTCTCTAAACATGTAAATAAACTTGTTATTTATTGACTGAAATGTGTTATTTGAGCGGATAAGGTCTATTTACTGCCTTCGTGCTCATCGGCCTGGTGGTAATAATTTACAAATAAATAGACTTGTAAGAAACGGCAGGCGTATATATTAGACTTGTTGTTTTTATCAAAGTTTACCAGATACTTATAAAAACTATTTTTATATATTTTCTAGGCCACTCAAATCAGTGACGTCATAATACATTTAGGAGATAAATTAACTTCTACTACGTCTACAAATGAAGATTAGTTATATATATGTTAAAATTACAGAACAACAGCACTGAAAAGAGAGAGAACTTGTCACTTGTCTAACGTGGTTGTAGCAGGCAGAAACCTCCCATCTAAGGATTTCCTAGCTAAGCTAGCAAGCTAAAGACTATTGAACAAAAAATACTGATAGCAAATGATTGCCAATGCATATCAGCATCCGATTCACAAGTGGTACCATTTGTATATAGATACACCCCTCTTTAAACAACGATTAACTATTCTATCTGAAAAAAAGAGTAAAATATTAATTACATAGTTTAAGTTAGCCAGTAATAATGGTCAAAAACTGAAATCTTTACAAGTAACCATCATTTGAATGAGGAACGAAGGATCTTGTCTAAGACGTTTTATGGGTCAGTGTCATAAATCATCAAGAGAAGTTTCACAGCCTTCATTTATTTTTACAAGTTTGGTTTTTTGTCCTCTTCTTAGTATGCTAGCACGAAAACAATAAATATCATAAACTAAAAAAAAACAAAAAATCCCCAAGCAGCATCAGGTCGAAGTTATCTATTAATTGTCATTTAACGAAGTGACGTGAAGCACTTAATCAAGTAATCATACGCCAAAAATACCTTACATCATTTTGGAAAATAGCTGATACTCTTCCTGCACTGCGAGACGGATATTAACCATACATAGTTAAGAACCACCGCAAAGAAACTGGCTTTCAAATGAACGAAACCGCATCGAAATCGGTCTATCCGTTTGAGAACAACGATCCCACAGACAGAGAGACAGACATCGACGTCAAACTTATAACACCCCTCTTTTTGCGTCGGGGGTTGAAAACAAAAATTTACATTAAAATGAAACCCTTCAAAGAACTCATCTCCTTTATTCATTCTAACTAGAGTTGTACCTGTGATTTGTATACCAAATTGACAAATTACAGTATGAAATATTAAAGTAAAATTGACTTTAAACCTTAGCACTACCTGAGTTGGAGCTTCTTTACATCAAACGGCATAACAAATTCATACATAATGTATAAACGGCTTAATGTACCTGCCATGAGGTCAGGCCGAACTTGGCATTAAGAGCTTTTTGAAGGGACGGCGGCGGAGGGGAGAGTACCAAAGTGAATATTACAACAGAAATGTTTCTTGTTTTCGACGTACCATACAAAGTTGCTAGACGGTGTAGTGTGCCTTAATACTTAGCAATGAACCGCCACTGGCTCGTGCGGGCCAGAATTGATCGCCCATAACAGTTAACGACTTAACCAGTAAGTATTCATGACTGTAATGTAATCCTTTAACACAATTTTGCAACTAGTGCAATTTGTACACAATGCAAACAACGAATTACTATACAAAAATAGGGAATCCTACTACATTAATACTAGTAGAATATTTTTAGAAATACATTTTCTGTGGAAAGTTAGTATTATTAAATAAGGTATTACTTAATACTTTAATTATATGACTTATCCAAACATAATAAAGTTTTACAATATCTAATCTAGGACAAGTTGATAAATCAGTCTTAGTGCCTGCCGGTAATCACAGGAGGGACATACGAGCATACAACTGCGACTTTTAGTAAACTACGTTCCAGTTCACCTTCTCTCTGTGAACGATGATATTCCCACAGACAGTGGTTGTCAAGCAGATGAAAAAATACGAGTATTAATCGTTTCACAAAAATACTTCAAACTTGGTTGATTTACACAAGTCTCTTCACAATATTACGCTAGAGAATAGTAAATTTTAGTACGTGAAATTCAAGGTTGATAATTTAATACTTGGCGTGAATTTACAACTTGACGTACTACCTATAAATCGATGTTCATTTTTCACCTACCATCCTCACATAATCTACTGGAGCACAGTTGATTGATTGTATTGCCATCTTTGGACCAATAGACCTCTATGGTGTGAATTGACATACATTCATCTATTGGAAAATATTACGTCAATTAAAGCCTTTTGCCTTATATTGTGCAGCTTGTTTTAATATTGTACCAACGATCGTTATACCATTATACCACGTTGTTTATATAATGATATTTAAAGACCAGAATACAAATATTATGATCAATTATAAAACAAACATGGCATTTTTGTTCGATTCAATATTGCTGAAATAATTTAATTTAAAAAATGTGTTTTATAGATTTTATTACAGACCAACTGACTCGTACGTTAACAAATACTTTTGTCTCTTGTTTTTTTTTGTGTGTTTAAAAAATGACTTGAATTAATATTATTAATCTATTAAAACTAAATCTTTTAAGAATGTATTATTATTAGGCTTATGGCTTAGCTTAGCTTTAGTAAGTGTTACACAAAAAATTAAGTGCTAATAAATACTCAAATACATAAATTGATACTTTTTGTTACCTCGCTTATTGTTCACCCAAAAGTCTGTCTCAACTATGCAAACTTCAAAGCTTTTAACGGGGATCGAAAAAACACATGGGACCAACAAATGAAGGAAGCCTATTCACCGATGTCGACTGAGCTCAAAACTAATTCGTAAGTTACGAAAGAAAAGTGTCACAATTTTACAAATATCAATGAGTTTGTAGACATATCACCCCCATTTTCAATGGTTTTTTTTTAAATACATTCAGGTATGTATTAGGGGCCTATTCCAGTAGTAATCTGCGATGGGCTGATGATGAAGATGTAGATATACAAGCACTCTCTACACGAGCCTATATTATTGTGTGAGAAGCATGCTTCATTTAAGCCGACGATACCTCGTAGAAAACCTATTATCGAAGTTGTTAAGCAACTCTTTCGTTATTTTTTGTGAGTGATATTACCGAAGGTAATTAAAGACGGTATTGCACTTGGATATCTACGATCATCGTCGACTGGTTTAACCCCTATTCTAAAACAAAATCCAAACTGAGTCTAGCCATGTATGATGCGCAGTTTTTTGATATAGGATAGATATTGTAGTACGTTTCTAAGAATTGTATAAGACATTTCAGGAAGCCGAGGTGATCATAATTACTAAAACAAGTTTTACAGGAATGTCGAAAATATTTACGCAAAATAAAGTGTGGCAGCTAGTTAACGATAAATATTAATATCACAAACTTTAAATTAGCATCTGAAGAAATCTCACGAAGCTAACAAAATAGCTTTTGGAAATTAGTTCGAAAGCGAACTCAGGAGCGCAAAGTGTAGCAAAGGTAAGTACTGATTATCAGACAGACAGTTTATCTATGAATGGTATGCTTTCTTGATATTATTTAAAGTAAATAGGCTGTTTAATTGTAATTTTACTATGTGGATAACATTTGGATGATGCCCTCTCAAGTGGTACTCTTATCTGTTGCCGGACTAATTTCGCTCCAAGGTCCTTTTTTAATACTAACGTTTAATTATGTGGGTATTATCTATCAGCATCTACCAATAAAACTAAACACGTTGTCATATAAAAATACACTATGCTCTTCAAAATATACTATAGTGGGACCCAATTACATACGTTCTTCTCGAATGAAATATCGCCTATATAAAACACATAAAGTGTTACCTATAAGGCTTTTGAGGAAACTGGTAATAACGTTTCCCCTCTATCAGTCTTTGGTAGATTATATGCGGCAACTGTACCATTTATGTATGTATATTCAACCAAGATTTGAAGCATTAACTAGAATCATCATATATTTATATATGCCAACAAGCTCGTATTATTCGACTACTGAGACTGACATGACTAAGTGGAACCTATTTAATTCTAGAATAAACTGAACGTTTTAATATGTCAAGATGCAAACTATAAACTAAAGTGTCATTTGTTTTTTTTAAGCTTGTTTGTATTGCTTGCTTAAACTTTTAGTAAGATGAACGCGGAACATTTGATACAGGTGCAATATTTTGTACAGTAACTCAAATCCTAAGAATTTATGTTTACTAATATACGTAATGTTTTACTGTATTAAGTGATATTTTTTTGTAATCCATTGCTGATATTTCTCGTTGTGTTGAATGTTTATACAAAGATTTCTATTGCTGTGCTTGACAGTTATGTTAACTATTAGTTTTATTAAATTTTGCTACGTGTTCTAAACAAAGAAGTATATTTACAAACATATTTTTTTGTCACGGTAAATAAATATGTATGTCTTATATCATTTTTTTGTGTTATTAAATTTGAATAAGTGCCAAATATTCAACACAATGTATTTTTAAAAAAAAGTTATATTCAGATTTATAGCATTGTTAGACTGCCTCCCTTTCGCTTCGTTTGAGTAAAGCCTCACTACAAAGATGCTTATTCCCGAGAACTTTTTAAGATACACACAAGACTTACAACTAATTTATTAACAATGTCGTAATTCCGCCAGAGGACATTGGGAGCATTTACGAGTCACAAAGCAAATACGTTTTCGTATTCATTCTCCAAGTAGGCCGACCAAAATAACCCCGAGGATGGAGCCTAAGTAAACCTACTCTTGATGCTTGCAAACCGCTTCAAAGTCATAAAGAACCCGCGGTTCGGACCTCCAGAATATTCTGTTGACGAGCCCAGACAAATATTCATATTTAATTCCTTGCCGAGGTTTTGACTTCACTAATATTAAAGGGACGTTCTAACGACTAATTTTGTATAGTCCGAATGTTGGGTAAGTTATAACTGAATTCAAGGAATAGAGTAAATACAGATATATTTTGTACATACTTATGTATATTTATAGCTGTACAGTGCTGATTTATGTCTTTCAAATTATATAACTAGAAGTTTCGTTAAACTTGAAAGCTGTGTAAAATTTTGGCGTCTTATAATAAATAAAAATATATTTTTTGGACATCTAACATCGCCAACGCCATCTATGTCTAAACTAAACAGAGCGTGTACTATGGGTAACTAGTCAACTTATATAATTACATAACTTGTCTTTTTAAACATATTATACATAGAACACACATAAACTCCGAAATATTTGCCGATCATACAAACAATTAGTCCGACTTGGAAATCGAACCCGTGACTTCAAGCATAGCTGTCGCATAAGTTACCACTCCGCCACTAAAGTTGTCAAAGAATGAATAAATGAGTTTGTTGTGAGTTGATACTTTTTATTCAAGAGGTATTTCTGTGAAAGAAATACTTATATTGAAAAATACTACAAAATATATTCTTACGAACAAATCTGAAATAAACGATCCGCAGCTTTTATTTTTAGAATAATGTCAATCAACCTGCGACTCCCCAGATGGTGATCGGTTACTAATACGTATAAATCGGAGAATGAGTTGCGTCTTCGACGCATTCCCAACTTGATATCCCTTGGTACTCTATACATCAGTGATCTTGTAACCAACTTTCGATTCGATTCGATTTTCAGTCGGTCTGAAATCTCTTGTACATTAATCACTCAAAGTATTAAAACAATATACTTTAGTAATCTTTACCATCTAAAAATATCACTTTGACTTTGATGCATTTGTAAGTTCTAAAACTTTATGATTCATTTGGCATAACTATAAAGCTCGCATACCGCGTATTCACGATCCTAACTTTCATAAACTTTGTATCTCTTCTCGGTGTCTGTTCTACAAACTATCAATTGCCATCGTTTTAGAATCCACACGAATTCGTGTATCTTATAAATGGAAACAAATTCTCGATATAATTGGATAGCCTACGGAATGCAAAGAAATATATTTTAAATCAGTATGATCGTTAGGTAGCGGACCGTGGATATGACAAATCTAGTCAATTCATAGTCGTTTAGTTGTTAATGTAAACCTTTTTTTCCAGAAGACACTAAGTCTGTGAATAGGGAGACTAATAGCTCCATCATAGAAAATATAATTTGTAGCAAGTAACAAGTAACAAGATCGTTGGAAGAGTTTTAAACGCACTGGTAACCACAAACGACCAGCGAATTAGCGCCTTTATTTGTATATGTATAAATATCAAAATAGCAACTTTTAATTATTGGTAAAACTGGAAAGCTATTTTATTAATATTAAAATGTAAGCTTCGCTTAGCTTGTACCGATATCAGGATTAAATTCTCAACACAACATTTTTCTTTTCAATCAATCTGTATGAAAATGCAAAGTAATCCCTCAATATTGCAGTTTTAATAGAAATTGTTATTTCTATAAAATCTCGTGTTCATTTGATTTGTTGCAAATGGATCCATTTATAATAGTTTGCGCAATCCACAATACAGCAATATTCGGTGGTTGTATTGTTTTGCACATATTAAACAATACGTTGCCAACGGCACATCAGCCTGTGTTCCACTAACAAGGCCTTTTTGGATATTTCAGTGTATTAAACACAGTACATGTATGTTTATTTTTTCTAATTGTTTATGTAATAATTTTATATACATAGTTTAATGATAATGTTTTGTAGAAATATTGAAATATGTTACCTATCTTAGAAAACGAAACTGTTTTCTATGTCTCAAGACACAACAGTGAAACCAAAAACAAACGATCTAACAACTCTGACCCGATCTGATCCTATTCATTATCAGAAGTAAATGTGGTCATTAAAAAATCTGGAATTTCTTTGATCGAATCTTTGCATTTTGAGCAATCTCTTTACTAACTATATTATACGTACCTCAATTTTTTTTTAATATCCCTACGTATTACATTAAGTAAGCAAAAGTAACTACAAACTTATTCCTAATAATATAGCATAGATTTGCATTATGAAATTATATTTAATTAATACATATGTCTAATGCGATCGTCACGTTGTTTTCTCTCGCTAAATAAGTTTAAACATGTTGTTAAGATAAACTATTTTTTTTTAAATACAACTCTCGCATTTGGAATATACATCCTGTGTCGCGGGGAACTTTACAAACATACATGAAACGGGCACAAAGAACACCCAGACTCAGTACAATAATTTGCGGATATCACAAAGTATTGTCTTATGTAAGATTTGAACCCACAACACATAGCGCAGTGGAAAGCGTCATGGCGACCACTTAAACCACTAGGCCAACCGTGCAGTTCATAATATGAAGATTAACTTTATGTTCTACCTCATGAATATTGATTATCTTACGAAAAGAAATTGGAAGAGAGTAAGAAGAGATTGGAGACCAGCATTTGTTATTAGAACGAGTTGCCAAATAACCAAGCTTATTAACGTAATTTATACTCTAGATTGTCGGCTCTTGATGGAACTTGTTGCAATACATTCTAGAATCAAACCCACTTGTACTTATTCCACTACTTTAATTAAGTTTACACCGGATCGGTGACGATTAACCTTTAATAATGCCACAAGGCGAAACCGGTCAGGTGTAAACTTAATTAAAATCCTACTACTATTATAAAGGCGAAAGTTTGTAAGTATGGATGTATGTATGTATGGATGTTTGTTACTCTTTCACGTAAAAACTACTGAATGGATTTGAATGAAACTTTACCACAATATAGCTTATACATCAGAATAACACATAGGCTACTATTTATAAAGATATAGCTTCGCCTCGCGGCGTTGCCCGCAGTTATCATCGTACCGCGGGTAGCACCGCGGGGTTCAGCTAGTAGTGGAATAAGTACAAGTGAGTTTAATTCTAGATGCTTAATAACAATTTGAATTGTAAACTAATGTAGGATCCACAGGGCAGCGCATTTCACAAGCCTGATTTTCTATCTATACTAATATTATAAAGCTGAAGAGTTTGTTTTGATTGTTTGTTTGTTTGAACGCGCTAATCTCAGGAACCACTGGTCCGATTTGAAAAATTCTTTCAGCGTTGAATAGACCATTTATCGAGGAAGGCTATAGGCTATATATCATCACGCTAATACTAATAGGAGCGGAGCACCAATGAAGTATGTTTCAAAAACGGGGGAAAGATTTCTCGCTACGGGCGTGAGTAACCTACATTGTGAAAATTGCACCGATAAATGCATTAGCTACACTTGCGTAATCGGTACTATATTTATCATATGACATACTTTGTGTATACCTATAAGATACTACACTATTTTCATAGCTTTTTACTTTTAAAGTCATCTTTGACTTTTTGAATCATCAAATACGAATATAATAATATATATTAATTGTGTTATAAAATGTTATAGCAATTTGTTCAGAAGATATACGAGCACATTACTATGGTGTTGTTGTCGGTCTGCCCGTTAAGCCTTGTTTCTCGGTAAGTCCAAAGTTGATATCTCGTGTCTCAAATGACATATAACATAAGCTTTTTAAGCCCCATATCGAATGTTATCAATATTTTTAGTAATAACCCTATAACCTCTTATCTTTATGATAATAATGCACAGTTAAGCGAATATAAAGTCTTTTTCATCATATAATTCTTACGAACATTCAAATGTACAAGGCGAGTTAATTGTGATATTTTGTGCGAAACTAATTATCCTTTCACCGTGGACTATCCTCGGTACACGGAGCTCATCCCTCCACCGTGTTAATCTAAATATCCTATTCTGTTTGTGCGTGTTTCGGCAAAAACACGGCATGCGGTCAGGCCACCCGCCCCGCCGGCGAACACAGCATTGCATTAAATAATTAATGATACTTATAATAAATTCTGTTTTTAATTTGATCTCGAGTTGAAGTCAAAGGGCAGTGTTTTTAAGGTTTTTGTATCGATATCGACCAAAGGAAAAGGTTCTGTTTGTTTGTGTTTTGGAAAATAACTCACTTTTACGTTTGTATTGAACTCATTATTGAATAAATGTAATTTTTTTTTATTGAATAGAGGGAAAACGAGCAGACGTATCACCTGATGGAAAGCGATTACCGCCGCCCATGAACACCCGCAACACCAAAGGAGTCACATGTGCATTGCCGACATTTGGAGGATGGGGAGAGGGAATGGGGGTAGGGGGTATGGGCCTCCGATATCCTCACTCACTCGGTGAAACACAGCGCAAGCGCTATTTCACACCGGTTTTCTATGAGGCCGTGGTATCACTCCGATCGAGGCGGCCCATTCATGCCGTAGCGTGGCTCTCCCACGATTTACGACGAAAGTGATCAGAAAAGAAATTTTGTATTATTTTTGTAAGTTTGTAAGTGCAATATTATAGTTCATGATATATTGGACAATAAAAAAAAAGTGAAAACGACTTAAAATTCGTTCGCCAGGAGATCACTAGTTGATATTATGACATTAAATCTTTAATATAGAAACTATAGTGGCAAATTTTAAATAAGTATTTTGAAGCTTTACCATAACTACGGAACTATGGGGATCTTGTGTCAACTGTGGTGAATTTTCGTGCGTTTAGACGATTCTGCCATATATACTATAGAAATCAAGTATAGCTAACTTAGGACCTATAATATTTTATCCGTGGTGCTTCCCGGTTTGAAGAAGGTGTTTGCCTATTTTGACTTCATTTTGTCTCCCGCTTTGTTAAGGAGGGAAATGGACATATTATATTTCCAACTCTTCGAGTTTTCTTCTGATTAATTTCCTTGCGGGGTTCCAAGACAGTTTAATTTTTCCTGAGACTTCCCGAGTGTCATAACTCGGTGTGTTCGTGGGTCACTACTGATGATCCTGGTGTACAGGAGTTACAGTGATGAGTGTGTGGGTGGGAATAGACCCATACAAGAAACGACGGGATTCTTTTCTCTTTTCAGTGACGTCATCTGCTTAATTTGATCTCTTAGTCAACTCTTACTACACGTGGTATGAATGTGGATTATGAATACTCCGAATCCTTAATCCTTCACCACAAGGAGAACATCGCACGCTTCTTTTGTGCACCACAAACAATATAATAGATTGCCTACATGGGATAAGTTCAACGAAACATACCTGTGCATACGTTTGTTTTAAGTAACATCGTCTAAACTGATTATGTACTTACCCTAACATAGAATACACATCTGCATTACGTCACTACGGTTGACCTTACGTTTTTAATGGAAGTGAATAATCTAATCTCACTGGTTAAACACATGCGAGATAAAATGCAAATTCGTAGTGTTGGGTACTTTGTGAAATACATTATTTTATTTGTTAAGGTTTTAAAAGTGTATTTCACTTTTTATATTTAACTAAAAAACACTCGTTGTTATCTGCGGTTGTTGTTGTACATTTTCGACAAAAACCGCGGTTAACACCGCGGGTAAGTTGAAATAGTAGTAGCCTTAGTTACTTGTTATATAATCAACTATTTACCAATGAAAGTCCCGTCGAAATCGGTTTTGACGGTCCATTCTGTTCATTAGCCTGAATAAATAAACAGACACTTTGAAAATTATTATTTTGATTTACTTTCGTATTTAGTGAAAAGTTGTTAATTGGATATTACACACTTCATTTTTATTTACTTGTATAGATACCAAGTAAGTGTTATAATGGTGTGAGATGATACAGTACTAAAATTACTGCAGATACATTCCTGACTATGGTGTAACTTATCACTGTAGTAATTATTGTCATGGTTTTTGCAAAGCTTATGTACATTGCAACTGAACAATTATTAGTTTGTTGTGCTTATATCTTGAAAATTATTTTATATCAGTTTTAAGAATAGATTAAATGAAGCACAACAGACTGAGTTTATTTTATACACATTTTATATAACTCACGCAACAGTGCAATGTATGTATTTATAATATGTTTATACATTTTTTGTAAATACATGTTTACAGTAAGAAAGTATATATGTATTTATGTCGATTGTCTAGTACCTATTATACAAGCTCTGTTTAGCTTGGGACTAGATGGCGTTGTGTAATAGAGGTTCGAAATATTTATTTATTACTTTGACTGTTTTAAATGACAGGTAAACGCATCTTTTTCATAATTTAAAATATCAACAACAAACATGGTAGAAACAAAATCTCCATCAATAATTCCACCACAATATCTAACAAGAAAATTGTAGGCATACAGTTCTTAATATAATTAAAAATCACTGCAAACAGCATTGCACCGACATAATTATCGAAATACCATACATTTGTATCTCTCTCGAACAATGGGTACGGAGAATTTCCAATTTACTCTGAAAATGGTTATCGGCTAATGTGTAACAAGTACCTATGATGCAGTCAACATCAAAATTGTAGTTCCCAAAATGGAAAGTTAAATATATGAAATATGTCCGACCGAATAAACCATACATTTCTAGTGTGTGATTTATTCAGTTGAACATTTTGTTTTCCCTTTAGCGTGTTCCATTACATGCTCTAATGGAGTTCACATAATGGCAAGTGGATTAACGCACAGTGGCTGTACTTTCATTAATTATAATGATTTTGTCCAAAGCATCATCAAAATTTTGCTCTAATTTGCGCAGGTTTCAGTGCATCAAACAATATCAGCGTATTAGTGAATAACGTGATTACAGCATTTTAGTCGTTACGTTGTTAATTTAAAGTTCATTTTAGCTAGTATGTTTCATTGTTCTCGTTAACAGCCACACAAAACAAAAGAATACTTATTCCGAAATGTTTTAATTCACCAAACAATACGAGTAACTCTAGAAACAATATTAGTATATCCTTAACCATCATCAATTTATGTATAGGAAGTTTAAAATACACCTGCCTGACTTTTACATAGAGAGGTCTTGCGCCGGTCTTTTTCTGCCATTCGTAAATTTCTCATACAATTGCGAGCACACACTAAACACTTAAACCTATTTCAGGCTTATATACGTGACTTTCCGCGCATAATCATTATATTTTTTGTTACCCCAATGTGTATTATATACTTACTGTAAGATAAATAATAAAGAATTTAAAGAAACCCCAACCAAATCTTAAAGTAGAGAGCTCAACCGTCTCCGAAATCGATTCTCTATAACTTTGATATAATGTAATATTGGGCGTGAACTAAGCAAAAGTACTTTATTTTTAAATCCGTTAATATTATACATAAAAACAAACAATTTCCCAAAAGAAATATTTCAAGATACGTCGTTAAACATTTTGGTCGATCCGGAAATCGAACCCAAGATCTCTGCAGAGCAATTGTATACGCACTACACCATCGCTGTTCAAGCCGATCATCACTGATCAAAATGATCACTGGTTAGCAAGTTGATAAAATCCGATTTGTAAATCAAAACGATTAAAATTTACCTCTGCAACGATTAAAATGTAACATCACTAAATTTTAAAAATAAAATTCCTTAGAGGCCGGCAACGCACTTGTACCCACGCCTCTGGTGTTGTGGGTATCCATGGGCGGCGGTAATCGCTTACCATCAGGCGATACGTCGGCTCTTTTGCACCCTATATAATAAAAAAAAGCCATAGAATGTAACTGTTTTAGGACACCTTGCAGAAATGAAGAATCACGCGATTATTTAATATTATTTGTAGACATTTAAACTGAAATATGCCCCATTACATTCATTCAATTCAGTAGTATCAATTATTATATTTGGGTATAATGTTTATTTTTTTATTTGATTTAAATTAGAATAGTTTTATGGTGAGTGCAATAGCACTCACCATAAAACGACAGAATGCAACCATGTACTAATAGTACATGGTTGCATTCTGTCGTTACAGAACGTCAGTTTCACCTGTCAAAATCACCTTCTTAGATCGGACAAACTACTGTTTTCGTGTGCAAAGGAACGCAACCCAAAGAAACCTTATTATATATTTTAAACAGTTGATTTGGTTGTTACCATAAATTTAGTGAAAATAACTTTCTGTTAATTAAAATTAAGTCAATTTATTAAGAAGTATGTTTTACTAAAACAGCGTAAGTTAGAAAGTCAAAGGTAGTATTGTAAAGAAACTGTGTTTTTAGTAAGAAAAATAAGTTCAGAGAAAAGTTAGAAGTTTTACCCACTAAATATATTTAGTATATTATTATGTTCCTTTACAACTTTAACACATAATTTAGACTAAACTCCAGAACCGTTGCCTATAAGCACAAAGTCACTCAGTGCGTGTACATTAACTTACCATACGATCGTTAAAACTTGAGTATGGCAACACCTGCGTCACCTGCTGTTGAACTTTGAATCTAAGAAGTTCAAGCGTTCACCTAAGCGCAACCATCCCGTTGACTGCCTACCTATAACTGTTCTAATAGCAAATTACAGTGTATGCACTACATACCGCGGCAAAAACCTGCTCAGTCCCGATACAAAAAGTGCATTTTGATATCACCATGTAGGGTATTCAACAAAGCGTAAATGCCATGGTCACCCATCGTAACGGCGTGAACGATTTTTTGTCGTAATTTATGCCTTATTAAAACAATTTATTCGATTTTGTTCTCGGATTCCACGGACGATTTACTTGCATTACGATGCGCTTGCGTTGCTTTTCTCCGCAGTTATTTTGCATTTATAAGCACGCGTGTTGCCGGTTTGAGCTTGCCTTGTTTCGATATTGTTATTATGTCGGTAGTTCGTTGTGAGCCTTAGCTATAACTCATTAGTTCGAATACTTTGTTATGAATGTTATGTCATTACAAGGGTATATGGATTATTAATGTTGTAACTGTTTATAGACTTTCGCGAAGGCGCTCATAGCCCAGTTGCACTCGGTGATTAAATTAGAAATAATCACCGAGGGTAAGCAACGACGACGCGGTCAGTATGTGGATGGGTGACTGCTGATGGCATAATACCATGAGCGTCTCCGTGATTCGGAGGTCACGTTAAGCAGTCGGTCCCGATTGTTATCATAGGATAAACAGTCGTGAAGTTTAGTTGGAGGCCTTTGGGCGATTTAACAATATCCAATCCGCACTTAGCCAGCGTGGGAACGTATGCCTTTAACCCTCTCCTGAGAGGAGACCCGAGCCCAGCATTGGGACATTATGGGTTGTTGATGAGTGTTTCAGTGATGTGTTTTTCATGTGATTTTCTTTCAGTATATTAACACATCCTTACGTAGGTACTGACAAAATGGCACTATTTATTGGCATAATTCAAGGAATTTAAATGAAATAAAAACGTGAATTAAAAATGCTAAAAAGTACTTTTTTATGGAGCGTTATTCAATGCAGTTCCGAGAAGAGGGGCATTCAGGAATCTGAAGTATTACAGCTAATAAATTTCTTATCTCGTTTACTGAGTTCGTTGAAACAAAAAAAATGTAGCAGATAGTCTGTAAAGTTTGTATATAAGAATTAAAGGTACTCACACATTCACTCATCATTTTCCATCATTAAAGCTGAATTAACCAATAAAGATGTACTTTGGCATAGAGGTAGTTTATAAGACTGAATTTTGGAACGCAGCTTAAGAATGAAATTTTCTACAGTTGTTCAATATACCTACGCATAATATTAAAATTCCGAAATACATTTTCGTTATGATAATGTTTCCATATTAAGGGTTTCACTTAATTTAATAATTACAATAAGGCATAAACTATTCATATATCATTCAGGTTTCTAAAACCGAAAACGAGAAAATATATTTGCAAACCATACAAAACACTTTATCTGACTCGAATCGTATCAAATCGGCATCGAACCCGAGATTTCAAGATAATAAGTCGCATACGCCATCACTACGCTACCGAGGAATCATAATTGCTTAATTAATACCCAACAGCATCACACCGTTCGAGTCGGCCCATATATACTCGTATATCAAAACCTGGCTCTCCAATTATAAAAATTATACGTGATATAAAAGTTGAGGCAAATCAAGGAAAATTAGAAGTGCTTTTTAAAATTATTATTTTTTATGAACAACAGTAAAACTAGCTAATCTATATAAATAAAAATGAATCGCCAAACGTGTTGCTAAGTGCAAAATTAGTGAGAGAAGAACCGAAGAGGAAAATAGATAAAACAACACTTTGCAGCTAGTAAACAATGAAAATTAAGTAAAATTATTATATTACGCTACTGACAAAATGATTTTATCAGCACACAACCAAATAAGTCTCTAGCATGCTTTGAATTGCCATGTGTCAAGATTGAATACTACTCACATTAGACACTCACATTAGTTAATCTACTGAGTATCGAGTTAATACGGATGACGTGATGGTTCGGTTAGAGACCTCGCCGATGTCATAGTTACAGGTCGTTCCTACCTGAAACATTTGTGTAACATCCAGGTAATAATTCCGTTAAGATGATTTCTTTGTTGTTAGAGAACTTGGATGGTGTACGTAACTATGGAAATATGATAGAAAAAGGAAACCAATGTGTATATTCTATTGCTATTTTTACAGTAAGTTTACATTAAAATAATTATGATTTGATCGTCACATTCATAGAATTAAAAAAACTGTTTCGCTTTTAAAATCCACTTTATAATACTTATATTAAGAGGTGATGAGATACAAAGTAGGGATGGTGAAGCGTAGTCCTTAAAAGCAATCAGTTCCAATTACAGTAATGACTTACTGTTAAGTACCTCTCAAACTTCAGATAAAACAAATTGTGTAACCTTATAATACTTATGGTGATGAAATATCATAGAACCTCTACATGCATGTGCACAAAAACATTTTTATGAAAATTGATGTAACGTGTTTTTGCAAATTAACTTGAAAGTAGCGAGTTTCATTGCTGATTTTACCTCGCACTTGACACACAAAATATTTAACACTATGAGCGTTAATATACAATCAACACATTCTGAATAAGGTCTCATTCCCACAGCCCAATGTTAAGGTCACGTTACATAATACCTCTCGTAGACGGCTTGGCGGCGCGCGCGCAAGTTCAATGACCGGGGCCCGTGCGGGCGTGCAGCCTAACTTTAAACTGCGGAATTTGCTCACATGCCTTCTATTACACTACACACACAATGATCACCCACACATACACACATGTGCACACGGACATGCATGGTAGGGATAAATATTTAGGTTGTTAGAAACGTTTGAAATGTTTTAATGCGGAAATTATGGGTATGATGTGTGCATGTGTGTGTCTTTATATGAATACTATGATTAGCGGGTTTGCATGTTAAGAGTAGCTGGTAGTTGTTATATGTATAAATAGTAACGAATATTACAACTATTTATAACATAATGATTTGATGTATTGTTTGTGTGCACAAAAGTACCGATTCCTATTCTATTTAAATAAGTAGAATATGAAGAAAACCTCCTAGATGAACAATTTTAAGACAGACATCATAAAAATTCTTACGCAAGTAGAGAGATTCCGAAATTAGCAAATAAATGTAAATTATTTCTAATAAGTTTATAGTATTTTAACGGAATCTATTATGTGTTAATTTGAAATACTTTGTTACTGAATGGTACACTGATGAAAATAATATTGAAATTCAAGGTAATCTTTTCACAGTAAAATAAGATAACCTAATTAAATGCTGTCAACTTAGATTAAAATAAATAAATATTTCGGACATTTTTTTTTTTTATTGAATAGTGGGCAAACGAGCAGACGTATCACCTGATGGTAAGCGATTACCGTCGCCCATAGACACCCGCGACACCAAAGGCGTCACAAGTGCGTTGCCGACCTTTGGGGGATGGGAAAGGGGATGGGGGGAGGGGTTGGGGTATCCTCACTCACTCGGTGAAACACAGCGCAAACGCTATTTCACACCGGTCTTCTGTGAGGCCGTGGTATCACTCCGGTCGAGCCGACCCATTCATGCCGAAGCATAGCTCTCCCACGGTTAACATAACATCTAACACACAACGCCATCTAGTCCCAAGCTAAGCAGAGCTTGTGTTATGGGTACTAGACAACTGAGGCTCTGACCGTCCAGAACAAGGCGCGCCTGTTGCGCCCTCAGAGGGTATTGGCGGTCAGAGCCATACGCGGATACCGCACGGTGTCCACCGAGGCGGCGTGTGCCTTGGCCGGAACACCCCCGTGGGATTTGGAGGCGGAAGTGCTCGCCGAAGTTTATCGGCGAGCGGCTGAATATCGGGCGGAGTACGGGTATCGTGCTCCGCCCGAAGAGGTACGCGAATGGCGTGAAGCCGCTCGCCGAGCCACGATGGCTTGTTGGTCGTCCCGGCTGGAGGCTCCACGCGCTGGCTTTGCTACCGTGGAGGCGCTCCAGCCGGTCATCCTCGAGTGGGCAGGGCGGCAGCACGGGACCCTTTCCTTCCGGCTGACGCAGGTGCTTTCCGGGCATGGTTGCTTCGGAAAGTACCTGCATTCGGTCGCTAGGAGGGAATTGAGTCCCGCCTGCCACCACTGCGACTGCAGTGAGGACTCGGCCCAGCATACGCTGGAGATCTGCCCCGCTTGGGCGGATCAGCGCCGGGCCCTCACTGCAGTCATCGGAGGAGATCTGTCGCTGCCGGCCGTCGTACTGTCCATGGCCGGTAGCGACAGCAGTTTTACCGCGGTCGCGACCTTCTGCGAAGAAGTAATTTCGCAGAAGGAGGCGGCGGAGAAGGCCCGGGAGGACGATATCCACTCGGACCCGATCCGCCGCCGGCGCACGGGGCGGCGGAGGCGCGCCTATCAGCGCCTCATGCCGCCCTGAGTGTGGCCGCGGATGGACGGGATGGGTTTTCCCCTCCATCCGCATTACAGGCCAACCGCGAGGGGGCGACGTACGCGTGTGCCGTGCGTCGCCTAATTTGAGATTTTTACCAGCAGACGGTGCCCGCTTCAGTGCGGGCAGGCGCTGGGAGGGGTCCGGTTTGCGTTAATAACAGCGATCCCGGACCCCTCCCTTCTCAGGCGCAGAGTTGGCACACCGTGTGATTTTAGTCGGTTCGATTCCGACACACCGCCCCGCCGCAAACCCCGGCGGGGTGACGGCCCGAGGGGGTTAAAAAAAAAAATGGGTACTAGACAACTGATATAAATACTTATATACTTTTTTTTTTGTAAATACATACATATTATACATAGAAAACACCCAAGCTCCGAAACAAATATTTGCAGATCATACAAACATTTGGTCCGACCCGGGAATCAAACCCGAGACCTCATGCACAGCAGTCGCACACGCTACCACTACGCCACAGAGGCAGTCAATAGATGTGAATTTAATAGAGAAGAAAATTATATACAACAAGAAACATTAGAATTAGGTATTATTTCAATATTATTTTTATATATTATATATTAAAAGATGCGAAGGTAATGAATTACTTCGTTGTGATCGCAAGCACACATAACATTGGTACTTTCTCAGAACATATTCATTGGTGCCATTGTTAGGACTCTCTGATGTTGATGGAAAATCAGGATAGGCCATAAAACGTTTATGATCGGTGACAGACAAAAGTAAGTTCATTGGTACTGCAAGTCCGTTTAACAAAAAAAATAATTTGTAATTTTATAACCTTAATTTTGTTCAGAAAATGTTCCTCATTGAATGACCTGCGTTATAACCAAATACTCTACCTGACTTGTCTTAGTTGACTCTTGTAAAAAAATACAAATTTTAGCGCAATATAGGTAATACGTCTTAGTCGATATAGTTCACAGAACTAAATAATTCAAACCGCGTCTTACTCCGTCACTAAATAACTAAAGCTCCCTTGTGTGTGCGTATTTCGTAATAATCATGACGTACAACCACTATCGTTCATCGTAGATACGTTAATCTCATTAGCCATACGTAAAGATCTGGCGACGAACAGGCTACACACACATTGTGGAGTCTGTTCGTCTTCAAAAACATGTCAAGTGTCTTCAAAAACATGTCAAGTTACCACACTCTCTAATTAGTAATTACCTTACCTTGTAACATACCGATGACGAGAATTAATTATTAATACTATCGAAAACAGGTGCGTTTGAAGTGTCTTTGCTGTGGAGAATTAATTCTGGATCCTTTACATATCAAATTATATTGTTTCAATTATGCCGATGAATACGTTTTCCACTACTGAACCTTAAATTATCAAACAGTGCTTCTAATTTCTAGTTTTAACTTCTACCACATAACTAAGCAGACAGCGTTTTCATTAAATATATAAATTTAAAAAGTGATTAATTAATTTTTTTTTTTTAAAACAAGCTTCTTTTATTTGTTAATAAAAGCTAATTTTATAATCATATTGGGTGGGTTGTTCAGAAATATATACGCCGCCATTTTGTTACGGCGGCCATTTTGTTTTAATAATAATACCGATAATATATCATTGCATTGTCATTAAAACTAAAGGTACTCGTATATTTCAAATTTCAGCTCAATCGTTGAAATTGAAGTTACAAGATTTGATTACAGACAAGCATCGGGACAGGTGAAGCTAAATAAAAGCTTGTAAAAAGGCATACTTCTTTAAACTGCCAAATACAAATAAAAACCGCTTGATAAAAGTGAATAAAGAACGATCGTCAATTTTTAATTAAGGCTTTCAAATTTGACTTCCTTGTGTGCTTTGGTATAGTATGTTTATTATTTTACTAGTTGCCCCGACAGACTTCGTTCTGTCAAAAGTTATTGCATTGCCTGTCGCAAATAAAATTCCATTCGGCATTAAGTCCGCCTCAGGCAAATGTAATGCAAGATGAATTAAAGTTTATTTTACTATTTTCGTTGCAATTTTTAATGGTTTTCACTCAGTAAGAACCTTCATTATGCCGCAATGAAAAATTTTTTTTTAACAGAATTTCGGTATTCGGATTTTTGCGTTTAGCAACACATTTGGCAATTAATTTTTATTCATGTAGATTATCATTAGCACATTATTGAGGTGACAAGATCAATACTTTTTAACTTACCAAAAAATCTGTTTAAATCGCAAGCCTAAACGTGGTTAATTTGAAGTGGGATGAGTCCGATTTCCACGACAATTTCTAGTCCTTTAAATTTTAGCTCTGGTTTGTTACACTTTTGTTTTCTTGTACCATGCTTTTCTAATTAGAATCAGTTATTAGTTACTTCGTACAAATATTATCTATATTTCTACAATTGACTATCACAATTCTATCTTTGATTAAGTTTATATGTATTGTACATTTTCACGTAACTTTGTTACACGTGTACGCTAATCGTTTTGTCTAATTTGAAATGTAAGCTCAAAGGCTTAACCAACTCCCAGGTACTTAGTGTTCACAATCGACTTGCGTATGTATACGGTATTAGTGAAATTGTTTTGGAATGTAGGTAATTGAACTGTTACATACAGAACTACTCTTCTATTAAAAAAGGATTTTGTGTGCAAAATCTATATATATAAAAATGTTATGTTGGTTTGTGTACGCTACAAACTCAAAAAGATCTGCACCGATCGAGCTGAAATTTTAGAATGATATATAATCCGCATCGTGGATTGTTTTTATCTAATTTTTGCATCAGTCACATATCCGCGACCGAGAAAAAACACAAAAAACCGACATAAACGCGGGCGGAGCCGCGGGCAACAGCTAGTAAATTATAATTACATGGAATCGATTTTTGAAAACAACATCAGCTTGATAATACTTTTAACAGTAATGAAATTTATCGCCATTTGTTATATTAGGTCTTTACCTATGAAATTGCCGTTTTGTATGCAATAAGTGAAAGTACTTATTTTTTCAAACTTTTTTATTTCTGTTATTCGAAGTAATCACCCATGCAATCGACGCATCTTTGCCAACGCATTGGCAGTTTATTGATGCCCTTCTTGTAAAAATCAGCTGGACGGGACGCAACAAACTCTTCAAAGGCATTTTGTACTGCCTCTCGGGAATTGAATTTTTTACCCACTAAAAAGTTGTCTAAATTTTGGAAAAAGTTATAGTCGGTAGGTGCAAGGTCTGGTGAGTATGGCGGATGAGGGAGAGCTTCCAACCCCAGCTCTTGCAGCTTGAAGACTGTCTGTTGCGCAGTATGGGGTCGCGCGTTGTCGTGAAGGAGCAGTGGGGACGACCGATTGACCAAAGCTGGTTGCAGACGTGCAAGCTTCTCCATCATTCTCTCCAGTTCTTCACAGTACACATCTGCATTAATGCTCATGCCGTTTTGTAAAATGCTGTGGTGAATCACACCCGCACTAGACCACCAAACAGTGACCATCACCTTTTTAGGGGTCATTTTTGGTTTAGGGCATTGCTTTGGTGCTGAACCAGGGTCTAACCAACTTGCTGAGCGCTTTCGATTGTCGAACAGAATCCATTCCCATTCGTTTCAAAATTCCTTCATTTCTTTGCCTGTTGAGCAGCGAAAGGCAGGTCTCGACGCGTACGTTGCGCTGGCGATCGTTAAGGTCGTGGGGCACCCATCTATCAAGCTTTTTTACCTTGCCAATTTGTCGCAAATGGATCAATATTGTTTTGATGCTTACATTAAAAGCTGCTGCTAGCTCAGCTGTAGATTGAGTTTCGTCAGCTTCCACAATCGCCTTTAATTCATTATTGTTAACCAAAGTCTCCGGACGACCACGAGCTTCATTTTTCAAGTCAAAATTTCCAGAACGGAACCGGGAAAACCAATAAAGGGTTGTGCGTTCGTTTGTACAGTTCTGTCCGTAAACGTTTTTGATGTTACATGCCGTTTGTGTCGCGTTGGTGCCACGACGGAACTCATATTCCATAATTACACGAATTTTTCAAGTATTTATTATGACGAAAAATGTTCAAATGTAATGAAAATACAACGCTAATCAAAAAACAAAAGACTGAATTTGTAAATAGAATGTCATGGTTTTAAAACAAAATTAATTTGAATTTAGAATACAGAGCCATTACAAACTTTTTTTTATTTGAAATGACCAGTACTGAAGAAACGCAATTTCATAGGTAAAGACCTATTAATTTTAGCTATTCTCTTGTATTTTGCCTTTCACACTATTCTTCTAAGTTTCTTTAAATTAATATTACAAAAGGTTTTGCTGTAACAAATAGATTATATTCATTACAAATTATTTAGTGGTTCATTACAGCACTTAGGGTTTTGTATTTTTATTAAAACATACTAGAAGCGCATCCTACCTTTTGTTACAAAAGCGAATGTGCATTTTTTGTGTATTGGTTGGTTTAGATAAATATCGTTTGGAGCTCATACATACATATCCGATAGTTGTATCTATCATCATTATGGTCTTCAACAATATTTTATTTACGCCCTATTACCCCAAAGTACTAATAATATCTTCAGAAACCAGAAAAAAGGTTTCTCTTTTTTCCAATTTTGCGTTTGCGAATTACTTTTGAACTCTACAAGCTCTTAAAATATATAATATTTTTTAATATCCATATGTTTTTGTTAAAATAGTAGTTAATTTTTATCCGTCTGTCGTTGTACGTGCCTACGACCTGTATTACTTACGCGACCAAATCCCAACTTGTTTACTCATTGGCCACTAACGAGCCCCAGTAATCTGTGTCTCGTACAAAAAGATCCTAAAAGTAAATAGTGTGCGATGCTAAAAGGTGCTTAATCCCCTCTAAGCGTGTACAATGAGCTTACATCGTGGGCCTCTTCAGATGTCCTCTAGCGAAAGCCGGACCTCTAAGATCAATGCGATTTATCCCGGTTATCCCGCTAGAGATTTCCGAAAGATAATGCCTTCTTATTTGCGAGTCGTCGAGTCGCCAATTTATTTTATAACGTTCATTTTCTTTATGTAGTACTTTAGGATGAAAACTGATAGTCATATTGTTTTTAAACATGTTATAAGATCGTTTCGGTTTTCCTAAACCGTTTTTTTCTTCAACGAAAAGCGTTTTATTTTTTTGACTTATCAGCAATGTTTTCTTCTTTAAAATTACTGAAAACCATTGAATACCGGGTGCATACACATAATAATTTATTAATATAAGCAAGTATGTATAATACCATATAAAAAAGTTGCACTCTGGTGTTCATAGTGCAATGTTAGTGTTACTGTGTGTGGTATGTGGAGTTGTGTGAGTGTGGCAGTGGCGTGGTGTGTGTACAGAAGACGCGCGTGTGGTGTGGAGCGAGTCGCGGAGGCTGAGCGAGCGCGACGCAGGCGCCCAGGTGAGTCAGGTGGGTCCGCCCCCAGCGCCCTCCGCGCGTCTCGCGCACCTGCCTCGCCGCTCAGTCCACCGCCACACGCCGGCCTGGCGACTTGTGCTACGTGCACGCCGCCACTCTCTCCACACTCTCGCGAGCCCTGCGCGACGTTTCTCGCTTCTCCCGATCGCTCAGTTTCCCGCTCCCACGCGTCGACCCGGTCCCTTCTAAACTAAACAATTAAGTTTTAACACTTTCCACCGCATTTTGGGCCACGGTCAAAAACTTGTGGAATTCCCGCGTTTTGTTTAAATTTATTTCGGAGCAAGCGCATCGTTAAATTCGACCGCTTAGAGTTCGGAGACGAGACGATATCGGGAAGTCGGCGGCATACGTAGCCGTCGAACGCTCGGAGGTCGGCCGCGGATGCAGTCGTGAGAGAGTCGTGCGAGGCCTCAAGGAGGCCGCCGGCACGCTGTTCCCGCCGCAGCTCGGGTGCGTGTCCTACGTGACGCCGTGTGCCTGCTGCCCGCCGCTGTTCCTGCAGCCGGCTCCGCATCCACACCCGCTCCCTTTGCCGTTGCCTCTCCCGTTACCCTTAGCTCTCCCGCTCCAAGCCTTAGATCCTCAAATCGCTAAACACCAACGGTTGCTGCTCTCTAACATGGTAAGTTTACGCTCACACAGTTCTTGCTCCTCCGTCACCACTGCTGAGTGCACTCAGCCGAAAAGTTTCTACGACTAGAGAGCACAACGTAAGATAAAGTTGCGAACAAACGGTTCTGATAATAACTCTCTCGGCCCGACAACTAATGTATAGCGATACAATCGCACCCGCCAGCCTACGATGCCGCACCACCGTATAACACCGTTCAAAACTTCACACACGCCGAATAAATAACAATTATATTTATTGCGTAACATTGTCTAACGCAGAGATACGCAAACTAAGTACAACTTAACTTGGTTTGTAACTATAGGAAAGTTGAAGTTCGCACGCATAAGTTAAGCATATTAACGTCTCCGCTGTGAATTTAACTTTTGGTACACTGATCTTTAGGGAATATTGAATTCTTTAGGGTATATTAAAATTAATTGATCTAGTTGTGCCACTTCAAATTATTTCTAAACCTAACATTTAAAACTTTCAAAAAAAAAAATTATTGTTATTTCTGAACTGTTTAAAATCTGTTATAATGTATTATAATTTTAACACCGCGAAAGTACCGCAAGTTATAAATACGTATATGTGTAGGTGCGAAATAATTTATTACACAGCTACTTTTATCCTATTACTTTAATAAAACTCATGATAATTTAATTTATATTAACCGTTAGCAATTCTGAAAGAGTTTTTCCTGCAGCTGATCCGAGTTTGGTATCCTAAACGAAAACAATGATTTAACTGGTACCGGCGACAAACTTCGTCAATATAAACTTTTAACACAATTTCGAATGCAATCCTCACAGAAGTTAGGAAAGGCGGAAATCGAACAGAGCGGTCGCCTATAGTCAATAACGAAATCAAGTTTTGTTTACTTTCCGATTGAGATTTCTTATCTGGTTTCCGAGGTACAGTCGAGCTGTCCGCCTCGCCTTGCCCAGGAAAGTAAATGCTGATGACAGAAGTTTGACTTAAATGGAAGTCGTATCAAACTTTTCTCATTAAGACCACCCGTCAAAGGTGTGTTTATGTTATTTTAATACTTGCGCGTAAATCTGAGTCGCTCATTCCGCAGACCGAAAGATTTAAAACTTGACAATAAAAAGTTTAGTTTTATTATTCTAATCAAATCAATTAAAAATGATATGTAACATACTCTGGTAGATTAAAAATTATTTGCAGAACTTGCAAAACTTCCCATTTCTCTATCCCATTATATCTTGTAAAATCTGCATAAATTTTGGTACTACATGATTAACATACTACAGAAAATATTCGTACTTCAAATTGCCAAATTGTAACAGATTAAATTTATACTATAAGTAACTTACTTATTTGTATGAATGTACATCAGGTTGTCAATATTCAATCGTAATGTAAATAACGGATCTCAAATGTTTCCTAAGAACCAAGCACCATTACGATGTTAAATTCTTTCAAGGAAATCTGGTGAGTAGTTAACGGCATAAGCCATACTCGAATACCTATGAGCACACTTACCAGTACTTAGATCTTGAATAATATAATTTTGTATGATGAGACTTTTTTAAGAAATATTCTTAAATTATATCTATTTTTATTCCCTAAATTGTACACATTTGTATTTTATAGTTCTTTTACATTTATTGGTCTTAACCTTTATATGCATCAAGGTAACAATAGTTGTTGGAAAGAAGTTCCTTATCGCGCGTTGCGAAAGGGGGCTAGACGGAAAAAATTGTAACGACACTTTTTAAATTGTAACGACACCTTCTTTTTAATATGTAGTTACTTCATAAGTACAATTTTTCTTCCTCTAAGGAAGAAGGAAATTGAAATTAATTTTTTGAGAGGAAAGTTAAAATCTTGTAAATCTGAAACAGACTAATTTTCTGAATAAGTATAAATATATTGCTCTTGATTCAATTGTGATATGAGTATTCCATACGTTTATACCAGCAACGATTTTTTTATACAATAGCATTAAATCCTTCAGGACTTTGAGGTGTAGTTGTGCCTGTCGCGTACATAACATACACATCGCTTACGAAGTCGTTACCTTTTAATAGAAAACCACATAATGATGGAGAAAGCCATGTTCTGTGTAATATACAGTTTAAACTTAGATCTAGAATCATTCTCACTAATACTGAAATTAGGTTAAGATTCACATAATGATACTAACTGTTATGACCAAACGTGGCAAACAGTGATATTTAGCTTTTTTAGTTACAGGATTTAACACAAATTAAAGTTAAAAAGCTGTAGTAAATAAAAAATATATACTCATTCATGAAGATATATAAAACATAATAATAGTAGGTATATGATCGCGTGGTCGGTAGCGCTATTATTTCAGTTTCCCCAGTTTCGTTTGAAAGTTGCTCGAGCTGAGGCGCGACCGCGCGAAACGGTATTCACTACATAAATATGCGCCTAATTGCATTCATACATATAATGAGTGTATTAATTCCAATTCAACAATCATTTATTGATGCAAAGAACGAATGTTGTCACGTGATTCAGTGCTATTTAGCGTTGTGTGGCCGACTGTAATGTGGGTTTCAACTACACGATGTAAAAAAGCAAACGAACATGATTTTCTCCTGATATTTTACACTAACAAATTATGAGTTTGCATGCTGACGACGCTACTGAAACCGTTAGAGCTAAAGGTTTTGAAAATTTATTAAGTGATTTTCTAATATTTTGCAAGCAAATATGAATATCGTGTTGTTAAATATGCTCCGTTGTTCTTAGAAATGGTTATCAAAAACTATCAAAGATTATGACCGCCCCAGTTTGCTAACTAAAGCACAGATTTGTGGTGTAAAAATATTTTTGGACACATAAAAAAATACTTTTAGGAAAAAAAAAATTGTGGTTTTTAATCCAGTTGTCATAAATAGACTATAATTCTACTTAATCGTTTCTGAAAATATGTATGTACTTCCATCTGCCTCTTTCTGTAGGAAACCGCAATAAACAGTTTTTAGTGCTTCTAATAACTGTCCGTACAGTACGTAGTACGTAGACAGTACGAAGCTAAATGTTCAAAAATACTGTTTTAACGACGATAAATATTGATTGAGTCGTGACAATATTTACCTACATCAATAAATTACGGCAACAAGCCATCAACGAATCCATTCCCTACATTTTAAATTTGAATCTGTACCATACTATGAAATGAGAATTAAAAGAACGATTCGTTGCAGTGAACAATAGTGCGAGTACTATTTACGGTTAGGGCGGGAGATGGGCGTATGTTATTCTTTTATCCAGCGCGTGCGTGCCGCTTACTTCGTTAAACCCACTCATAAACAGTTTTTAAAAAAGGATTGAACTAGTTTAACGTTTCCAGCCCCTTTTGTTTGTATTTTTATACGTTTCAATACCAATTGAATGAACGTACGAATTGAAAAAACACGGCCACTTATGATATTGTCCAATTATTCAAACTAGATTACCTGACTATAACTTGCGATACACCCAACTAATATTTATGAGCTTTTGACATAGCCAAATAAATTTTAAATTTAAAGTTTTAAGAACATTATTGTCGAGTGCCTTATATCAATCACTCAAGGTTTCGGGCAGATTGCGTAATGGGACTTTAGGTTGCCTATATGGCGATGATACTAATACACACTCAATTTTTATATATAGACATGGAATAATACTAATACATTATTATGACATAATCCAAATAACTACCATTTCTTTTAATTTTTTAGTAGTTTTTAAATTTTGTATAAGGATATACATGAGCAGTATAATCCCAATTTGTAAATGTACGAGTATTTGATAAGCAAGTACAGAGTAAGTAGTTAATGATATAAAGATCTTCCGAGTGGTCTGGGCAGTGGTAATTTTATGGGCACGTATAAAAACTTACCGTCCGAGGGGCCCTATTGCGTCACCACGAATGTTGAGAAAATTTGTATAATAATTACTTATAGTATGTACCAAGAGCGAGCAGCGATTAGTAACAAAATAGCTATAGCAAAATTAGTTTTTCAAAATAATATATTTTTAATTTACGGTAAAATCGCGCCTTCTGTTTTATTTCCAAATATATATATTTTTATCAAAAGATTTGGGAACAATTAAATTCTTGCTGTAATACGTTTACTTATATTCGGATTAAGAAACATATATGTTTTTATATGTTCGAGAAAACTACAAACCGAATGATTAATTGAAAATAATAATAAAAAACAATATTAGAACTAATAACACGTATAAACATGACTATTTGTTATAAATCTAACTTTAAAAAATGAGACCTCGAATTCTAAAAAAAAGTATATTATAAATTTCTGAAGCTAATCGTTTGTAACAATATGCGCCAATTAAACAACAACAACTAAGTAAATCGTAACGTAGAACAACAGAACATACAACCTCATTTTAATCACTAAAATCTAATACCACAGGTGCGTTTGTAAATTATCGCTCTCGCCCACGATTTGTACTATTCCATAAATGATATAAGTTCATCGTGCCGACTTACAAACCGGAACGGCCGTAGATTCAAGTGTCTGCGTTAAAAAACTAGTCTATTCACCATTTGTAGACACATTGTCGTTATTATCTATACATTTGTAGTATTATATAGTATATTTAGCTAACCTGTTCACACAGTAGTGTGATATATACATATATATATATATAATACGAAAATTGTACACGTATGATGGTCTTCGGGATTTACCCCTCATTCGGGAGTTTGAGTTAGACCCATAAATTAAATATTCCACTCTTCTATTTAAACGATTCAAATTTATAACATAACAGTAATACGTAATACGATGTAAGTATTTTTTTTATTTACGTAACTTTATAATCTTCGTCGGCTTTTTAGTACTTTGTCTTTGCACCTACCGCATCATACTTTTCCATCACTCGAAGGGTGACTGGGAGAGAATGGCTTATAGTACTAAGTTTGTCTTTGAACGTCATATGTAATAAGTTTCAAATAAAATAATAATACAGCCTATCCCTTGTAATTTTAGACCAAAATTAGCGAACAATTGCCCACACAATTATTCTAAATGAGCCAAAGCCGATTGGCTCGATTAAATAACAAATAGGATAAAATAATACTTTGCTTATCAAAATTGCTTTCCCGTAAAATACGTATTAAGGTTTTCGCATACACATACAGTTAAATACTGTTTTTCTAGTTGGTCGGAAAGTGAGAACAAGAGAGGTTAAAATCCTTCAAGTTCAACTTATGAGTTGAAAATGGTCAGAGAACAGGTTTCATGCAGTAATGCGACGCCCTACGCTTTAGACCATTCTGTGGTCACTATGCGATTCTGCATTAAACCTTTAACCTCGTAACATAAAGAGCTATTCTTTAAATTGTTTTATTTTATGTCTTTTATAACTCTGTCTGTTACACTTTCACGGCTAAACCGCTACCCCGATTTCAGAAAAAATGACTTTGAAATTTGGCACGGAGTTACTTTAATTCTTGAGGAAGAACATGGGCTACTCTATACTGTGATACTTAACTGACTTACACGCGAGCGGAGCTGCTAGCAAAAGCTAATATCTCATATGAAAAAAGCAAAGCTGAACACTAAATCACTAATGAAAGTAATTATATTATCTGTAGGAAGTTTAAGAAAACCTTTGCGTATTGATACGTGTATCACACTTCATTAATAGAAATAAAATTTTAAAACCTAGACAATTTAAAAAAGTTATTTTACCGCAAAACTGAAACACTGTACTAGACGTCAGAGTAACGAATTTTTCTCTCTAATTACACGGTGTCAGGGCGATTGTGCAGGAAATGCTCTGGCGCCGGACAAAGGAGTCCGGGACGTTCATTAATAGGATCTTTCTAACTGCAATTTCGCTGAATAAAACCCCGGTCTCGTTTGAAATATTAATATCGGGCAGCATTCAACCCGCCGCGATAATAGTTATAATTTGTTTGTTTTTGCCGTGAGAACTAATACAATCGCTGTTAAGTTTTGTTTTCTATGTTTCACTAAATACGTACTGTAGGCAATAAAAAACTGCACCTTACAGTTTGTTTAAAAAGCAATATGTCAAAATAGTACTGGCATTGTATGCTTTCGACTGTCCTTCCAACAACTGACCTTCAATACAAGTTTTTAAGACGTCATGCTGTCACTATTTTTTTAGCTTCGTTGACGCAGCTCCCTGTTCTGTTTATAATGCCTTTTGGGGTCATAAAGATAGTCATACAAGAAATCTTACAAGTATTAGGCAGTTATGTCTATCTATTAATATATAAATAAAGAGTAAAACATTGAATAAGAAAAAATATTCAGTTTTCTTAATCAAAAAGCTTTTTAATTCAACAATTATTTTTCATTCTTTTACAAAAAGGGGCAAACTGGCACCGATATCACATCTTTCATCTTTAAAATAAAAAATACCTCATTATATTAGAGAGAACTCTGTTTCTTTTTATGATTCAGGTAATGAAAAGAAATGGTTGAGGACAACGTTGAAATAGGCTGTACGTATTAACGTTTCCTTTGTTTAAAACTGAATATAAAATATATAATTTTCGTTATTATCATTTGGACTCATCATTATCTCTATATCAAAATTGTGTCTTTATATATCTACCTATATAAAAATTCGTAATCCTGAAAGGGTTCAAAGAAAGGACCACTAAAAGTATGTGACGAAACCAGTGTAATCTGTTCTCTAATTAGAAATATTCAATCAAAATGAACAGGCATCAAAAGTCAAAGTTAATTGGCACAAAAATTTACTTAGTTTGTTTTATGCAGAAAAAAAAACAGTACATTACAGTGAATAGTAATATTTTAGTATAGTGATTCAACTCTGTCAGTCCGTCTGTCACCGAAGTTTATATTAAATGTGGTACCTATATATGTGTGTTAATTCAAATTACTTCAATTCGGATATGTTAAGGTCTATAGTGATAGTTTAAGTAATGTATCATGTAAGTAAAACTACAAGAATATTAAATAAGTTTTATTCGACTGTTATACTTTGAAAATTCAACTTTTCTATTACAAAAGTACGGAACAGAATTCCTGAGGGTTAAAAAAGAGTACCTTACTGTATTTCTTAAACATGTAATAAAGGATTGGAAGTTTTTCTCCGTTGGGAACACAAAGTTTTTTAACACTCGTTGCTACTAAAACAATAGTTGTATAACTTTTAATATTTATGAAGTTGGTTTATGGAAACATAAGTGTTAAGAGTGACCAAGGCACTCGTTTGAGATATATAGAATTAACGTTGCTTCTTGAGACTGTTAGATTTGCTTACAAATTCTAAACAGAATTTTATATTATTGGATATATATATATATATATATATATATAGTGAGAGAGGATACTGGGGGCCCAAATCCCCATTTCATACTATTCGAATATTTCAGTGATATTATGTAACACATAGGTTACTCCTGTTATTTTTATACGTTTGCCAGTACAACTGAGAAAATATACGCAATCTAAAACCCTAAAGAATTTAAAAAATTGAAAGATTTGTCGCTCACGAGATTGCCTACAATATAAAAGAAAACTCATGTAAATGTTCAAATGCGCGACCATTAACGGCAATATTGGTTTACGTTGGAGCAATAACGATCTAGATATCGAAACTATCCCAATTGAATAGCAAGAACCGAGGTAGGGTGGATTTACGTATTCATTGCCAGCAATGGCCCGGATGCATACAGTTGTGTAGTTCCATTTTGAATTTCTCTTTAATATGCGTATTAGGAGAAAATATTGTATTCCTTTTTATTGGAGTAACTATTTCTGAGCTTGATTGCTGTTTAGAGTCATGAAGTAGATTTGCATATAATTTCAAGCTTTTTTTTAACTAGAACAACGGTAATGAACGAGTATCGTTAGTTCATTTAGCATCTTCTTAACACTTGGGTACGTATTTTTAATCTAAAATACATTAAATTATTTTGAACATTCAAAACATTTTTAAAGTGATGTCTGGCAAACTTTGATAGACATGTGCTTTGTTTTCACAATCATGTTATCAGAATGTTAAATTTTAGATTAAAAAATTGTGTAGATTTTGGATCAAATACTTTTTTTTATCACAATACGTAAAAGTGAATACTGTCAAAGGTCGCATGCAAGGAATGGCGAAATCGTTTCAAAACTTCTTGAACAATTTTATATAAATCGACCCATACATAAAATATTGGTTTTGAACAGTATTTTTACTTTCATTTTCTCGTGTGAAGCGATAGTTTTGTTGTTTAACCTTCTCGTGAGCGGCCATAACTCATTGAACAATGGCGGCGATCCAGAAATAGCTGCGGAAAACAAACATACGGTTTACGGACACCGCACTCCATCTCTACGTACACGCTGAACTCTCATACCATAGATAAAATTATATTTTTTATCTACACCAAATTACTGTTCGTGTAATAGTCACCTACGTTTTCAGACCACTTCCTTTCGCAGTAACGCCGCCCCATGTCCGTAGAATAAAACAATTTTAAACCGTACCATTAAATTTCCTAATGACTGTGCACTGTGTTCAAATTAATGACTATACTAAACCCTTACAAGCAACTTGTTAAGAAATAGACGTTTGGCCATATATTTCTTTTACTTCACCGCCACTAATTCTCTACGAGTTTCCGCTTCGGTTACGACGTTAAAAATAAAATTCACACATAGTTACGAAAAGAGTTAGTATACATTACGCGTTTGTTTCTAAAAACAATCTGATACACGGCTGAGTAATACACACTGGTGCAATAATCCAACATTCCCTACAGAATACCGATTCAAAGCTGAATGCTCATCGATTCAATATTCGGTTCTGTAAATGCATCACACATAATAATAATAAAAAAATGAGAAACCATACCAATTGCAGCAGAAAAGTTGTACGCTTTCATCGGGGGATGGTGAAACGGGGCATATCCTAATGTAAGCAAATTGCCGTCACAGCCTTTCAGCGTCCGGTCGCGGCTATCATTCCCAAGATAAGCGCTTAAAAGCCTCATGGAAAACGCTTTCAGCAGACGGACTATTACCGAGTGTTTCCATACTTTTTGCTTTGCTTTCGACTAGACGGACTGAATAACTCATATCTTATATGAAACTCGACTCGAGTTCTGTGCGCGATCGAAATCTACGCTCATTATCCTTTGCCTTTTATTTATTCCTAAATCAAACCTTGCAATTTGTACCTTTGATCTGTATTTTTAATACGTTTCAATTAGTTTAAATTTAATAAGGTCTGTTACATATAACGAACATAAAGTATATTACAGCTAAGAAATTCGTTGTACATAAAATACCGGTAAATTTTAAAGAAATAAGATGATGTCAGAACAACCTAATAATCTTAATGCATTAGATTACAAAGGGCTTACTCAGCGAAGGCGAGTAACGGGCGGGGAGAAGTCCCTTTATTTTTTATCATAATATTAGATTTTATGATTATTTTAAAAGGGGCAAAGGCTCTTTGCTACTATACATCAAAAGATGCCAATGATAGGATAGATATATTTATCGTATTACATGATTACGTAGGTATACTAAACATGGCTAGGATTTTCTTTGTGTTTGAGTGGTCGTTGGAGACCTAGGCGGGTGTGTGAGGGGATGAGGCGCGACGCGCGCGGCGGTGTACAAGTACTTGCAGCGTAATGCCGCTGCACTTGCCCTGGTCAGGAAGCGCGGCGGAATGCAGTCAGTCGCGTCTGTACCACCGCGTGGGGTGGGGTGCGGGGCTGCACGAGGGCAATGCACGCGGCGCCGGCGCACCTCACTGCCTCCCATTCAGTACATCTCAGTGATGCTGCATTTATTTACTACTCTTAATGTCCAATAGCTTTTTTAAGCGCGAAGTTAGTCGCAAGATCGACGTGAAAAGGGCACAAACTTACAAAGCGAGTCGTTTTAAAACGTCGCTGTGCTGTGCGAATGGAAGTCGCTTTTTCGTTTATGGAGCTCTGGTGAATTTGAGAATGAATAGTTAACAATAGCTATAAATTTGTGTAGGAGATGCCTTGGGATTTTTGATATTCTTAGGTTCCCCGTAAATTCAATATATATGATCTGTATGTATCTTATGTGGCGCATCATAAACATTACATGACATACATTTACGAATATGTTCTAGATTCAGAAAAATGATTGGTTTGTTCGCAAACATGATGCGTATTGCAGTGAATGCGAGCACGTCACTCACACATGTAGACACAGCCCTCTGATGCACATCATGCAATGATACGGCCCCGTCATCGCTTTGAGTCGGCGAGTGCCGCAATTCTGGTATATGCCGTGCGTTTGGAACGCGGCACGGGTCGGAATGCACTCGTTATATGCACACCACTCGAAAGGATTACCCACTAGTTGGCAGCGATTAACTGCGCGCTCGTGGTTCACCAGCGCCCCGCTATTGGTTTATATCCAAACGTTCCTAACGTTTGAATTTGGAATGTTGCTTCCGATTTCAAATAATTTTAATTAAACTCGTTTCGGAACTTTTTACAGCTAAAGCAAAGCAAACTAATAAAATTGCATGTTGAGGTTTGCTGTAAAATTTGGAATATGTTGAAGTAAATTCATATGATATTGAGAAAAGTTTACACATAGTATAGCCTTATAATATAGTTATGCTTTAGTTATCTTTCATTGATAAAAAAATATTTTCTTTGCAGGTACGTGGGTGTTGTTAGAGAAAGTAGATTTCATTGATTTACAACTGCGTAAGTAGCAGATTTGTTTTATTTTGCTAACATGTGTTTTGCTCTTCATCCCGTTGTCCGTACTAATGAGGTCGCTCTTCTATTCAGCATAAACGCATATGTCTTGATAGACTGCTCTTAGTAGAATCATGAACACGGTAAATGACTACATGCAACCGTAATTCTCTTAAAGTGTCGTTTTGAGGAAATGTCGAAAGCATGAACAGCTTTATTTGATGTCTTTAAAATACTTTGTCTCAGTGACGTTTATTCACCAAACTAATATCACCTTAACATATTTTCATAAATCAATATACGAGTACATATAATATATTTTGATATGTCATAAATGCTTCATAGTAGACGGACGGAAGACGGTATAAAAAACATAAATTTTACAAGAAGTAAATCAATTATTACTTGAAGACTCCAAGAAATGACTACTATTAACTATGGAAAACATTTTTTTTGACACATACTGGTTATAATATACAGATAACATAAGAATAACACTGAATCGTTTTGTATCACAATTCCAAAACAATAGGCAACAAAATCTAAATTGAAGTATTGCCGACGTAGGGCAAAGTCAAAATTTACATTTCGCCGGCACTTTATTCCCGTAGTAAAATATCGAGTAGTGTGTCGCTACCCCAGGTGTTCAAACGACGCAAGTTTCACTAATGTGCGGCTTAAATGATGACATTGTTGTGGGTGGACTTACCGTCCTCACCTGTGCAGACTTTTTGGTAGTATGCGTGAAAAACGGCCGCGTTATATTATCTATGATCGGTAGTAATTAGTTGCTAATGTAACTGTTAGAAGACCGCTAAATGTAAAATGTTACTCACAAAACACAATGTAAACCGTTCGTCTTATAAAAAATGGGCACAAAATAGGTATTTTACATTTATTATTTTCAGTCCGTAGTATAAAAAAGATACGTTGCCTTAATGAGAAAAAAACAGATAAAGGCAAACGTATCATTATCAAATACTAGAATTGGAAAATTTCAAGCCTATTTTCTCGTAAAATTAAATTCGATTCGGCTCCCTGTTGGTTTCTTACAAATCACCGGTTGCTTATAAATCGCTCGTCTCGTCAGAGATTTATTTCGTCTCTCTCGCTCGTGGCCAAATCCGGCAATCGCATAATGTTCGTCGGTTGTAAACCGCACTTGGCGTAAATTACACACGTAGGTATTTGGCAACAGTGTTTAAATAGGGGGCGCTTAAATTTGTACCCTTAAGTAGGGGGTAATAGAGGAAGTTTGCGTGTCTTACGTAATCGAACCCGGGAGTTGGGACTGAACAAACTAAGTTTTTATCTGTTAACTTTAGAGTATGTTACGACTGAGTGAGGATAGATTTATTGACAACAAAACTGGTTGGGAGACTTTCACATGCGATCATGACTTATTTGTGTGTATTCACGATGATTTAACAAGTTAAATGTTGTTCTTACTTTAGTATACAGAAAATGTCGCAAATACTACTGTAACACCTTTTTCTTTACTGATTGATTTTCCACTGATTACTCTTTTCGAAAAAGTTCAGAGTCACTCATAAAACCAGATTATAAGCTTTTCAAATAAACTCTTGAAACGACTGGAGTAAAGCTCCTCCCAACTTTTTAGTGCTTTATAATTTTAGTTCCAAAGCACTTCCACTTATGACATAATGAACGCAAACGTCCCATTTCGTACCCGACGTGATCTTCAATTACAATTCACATTGTGATAGTGCGGCCCGCAAGGGAGCCAAACTTAGTGATCTAATTGCTCGATGTTTAATCGATTTGTGACTTGTGTTGCCTTAGACCATTCCTGATGTAAGGGATGTTCCGATGAGGAGATAATAATGTATTATCAAGGACCTTTAAGTACTGTGATTATCTAGATTGTACAACGTTTTGTTTTTTTATTTTATTGTAAATTACTGCTATGGTTCATGACTATCATATTTGTGGGTGTATAATGTTTATGTGGTAACTTAATGGTATCGCCATGCGTCTGTGGTTTTCTGTAGCGCTTGTTTAGTATAGAATTTTTTTAAGCTTTATTTTAAATGTTAAGGCATGTAAGTATGAGACGTATATTTATAATTTTAATTACTATTTTATTAAACAACAACTGCTTAATGCTAAGTGGTTACCGTTACACAAGTCAACAACATCATTTGAGTCACGCGCGTATTATTTGGTGTGTGTTTTATTTGTGTGTTACACATAGGTAGACTTTTAGGAATTTTTTACTTACAGAACGAAATATATTATCGCTCGTCATCATACTGTAAAGTCAACAGTTATCTGTTCATTAAACAGATGAATGACGACTAACAGAAAAAAAATCGTTTCATGTAATGTATATAAAACGATATTTTTAAGAAATCCGTACAAATAAATAAAATAAAAATGTCGGTCTATTTGTCTGTTTGTTTGTTCCCTCTCTGGAACGGGTGGACCGTTTTTCACAGAACTTTCACTGGCTGATAGATGATGTTATAAGGAGTAATTTAGGCAAGCAATTTTTGTACATTAAATTCGACCCACGGCGCTCCGTGCGGTTGCGGTTCAATATCCTCGGGTACCACAGCAGGGCTCAGCTAGTTATAAATATAATGGTTATTAGATCATTTACGAACCAATAATTATTTTTCAACAACCACACATGACTATAAAGTATTTAAATAAAAAAATGTCAAACAACAAAGCGACTTAATAAAGCCAGGCTATGTGTATGCCTCCATTACTTTTAAAGTGTACAAACAAATGAATGCCAATTCATATATCGGAATGCATGCGCGTGTAATGAAAGTGGTGCAGCCTGAACCAGCTATTAATTGTCGCAGGTGTCGATTACACACGCAGGACTATTTCTATCGATATTTTTTTACGATTGCTCATCGCAGTTTTGATGACGTATAGTATATGTAGTCTGTTAACTGTCCTCCACTTTTACTCTTTCATTCTTACACTACACTACACTACACCACTACACCTCTATGTGTGAGCACATTTGGGTGATATGGATTTGGTTAGGCAGCCTAAGAGCCTAGTTAGCTAACCTATTTAGATTGCAAAACTTAGACAAGCGCCACAAGTTTTCATAAACATTTATTTACAATAAATATAATCCTTTTTATATCCAACATCCATTTTCTGAACAAATTATTTAGTTAATTTATTTTTTAACGCATGCTGTTAAAACTCATTTCTTGAAATTCTTAGGTTTGTTGTATATTTCATTAATATTGAATTCTTAAATGGAATTACTAGTAATATGAATTACGCGTTGTTAAAAAAATCTTGATTTAATGTGTACCTACTTTCAAGTTTTATGGCATATTTTCCTTATTCTTTGTCTAAAGTTTACATCATATGAACTTTAAAAGACACAGATTTTTCTTGGCGATACGTACGTATAAACATATTTAATACACAAACTAAAATTTATAAATCAACCATGAATTGAATAATGCCACAAAATTGATAGTGCGGTTTGATTCTAAAATGATAAATCCCTACAATAAGCCACACTGTTTGACAAATAAATTAAGCTAAATATTTTAGTTGATTTCTCATTTGTTAATCGGTAGCGTGTTATCAAGGTGGAACAGACAGTGTAGTACATGATAAAATACCGTGATAAGGGTGTCCGAACCAAAAAAAACCTATTGATTTTATTTTCTGTAACATTTCATACTGCTTTATCATTTGATTAATGTTTCAGCTGGGTAGATAAGGGTTTTATGTTGAAAGCATAGCTTGGCTAATTGATAGGTTCGATAGAATATGTAACTTTCAATCTTTCACTAATTTGGCTTTTTACCAAACCTGTTTTTGATTTGTTTCAAGTCGGTATTATTATACTCGTGTATTCAATACTATTAAGTGAACAAGAAACCCGAATGAATACGTTTAAGTGTTATTTCACTATCGACGTCTTGGGAGTCCAGAAACTATCACAAAAATCTATAATAGTTGTTAGACATAAGTACGACACTGTTATCTGAACTACTTAACCATCCAACACCTGTATGTGCTCAAATAATTTTCACTTAGACCAAGTGCTAACTAAGAATTAAGTAGCTAGTACATACATTGGCAACGCGGCGGTACACAAGGTATCGTGTTGAGTAAAGCTCTGTTTAACCAAGCAACTACAATATAAACTTAAATCCTCAACCTGTGCCACAAAATAAGCATAGCGCAGATGGGGTCTCGCACTTAGAAGTTGCACTGCAAGAAATAAACTTTTGTCTGTAAATAACGACTACAAAATTGTTTCTTCTTCTATTTAACAGTTATGATTCAATATTTCAAAGTACGAGTATATGTTATCATTATTCTTTATACCGTTTACATCAAATATAAAAGTATTTATATGAACTGGAATACTTATGAAATATTAGTACGTAACCAAACCCGTTAATAAAATGTTACGAAGTAAAACTCATTATAATTGCTAAAACCTTTATGAAAGTGTTTTTTTTTAATTTCAATGTTAAACAATAAAATATAAATTTAAGTGTAATAATACGTTCTTCTACTTTTTATGATTGCTTTGCCAAACGATACCGTCAGTACGTTAAATGCGGTATCAAGTTATCCATCGACCCTTATAATCTTAGAACATTTGATTGGATCTTCAAAATTTCGTATAACTTGACTAAAATAGTAATGACTCCTTTACTCCTCTGTTATTTTACACCCTTAGACAAAACAACAATAAATTACCCTAACTACATATATAATTTAACTATCTAAACCGTTATATTTTCGCATAAATAATTAAATAAATTTCTAATCTTGTGAGATACGAGGTCACTTAATCCTGCAGCTAATCGTAAGTTCTTCGGTGGACGCGCACACGCTTGCAACTTAGTTATCGGCCACCGCCAATTGTTTGGTTAGGTAATAGACAGGTCGGTAAACGGACCCCAGTAGCATTACAGGGTTACATTTAGAAACGGTAATTACCTATTAAATTACACGCGTAACCGATTATCTTAATTAATTTGTGTAAGCTCCGCGCCTGAGGCTTCCTACAAACATACATATAAATATATAGGTATATTGTAAGATACTTACTAATAAAACATACATTATATTTGAGTTGAGTTTTCTAAGTATAAACGTAGTAAGTACGTGTGTATTTTTAAACCAGATTTATTAGAATTATTCTTCGTTACATTTTCTTTAAACCAAATTTATCTAATGCAGTAATTAATTATTCAGTAATGTGAGGTCTAGTATAACACCATCACTTTCAAATCAGCAAACTTATATCTTTATCTTTAAATGGTAGTAAGAAATATAATTTTAAGAAATGAAATGTATCATAACGAAAATCTAAGACTATTATTAATTAATTTTAGATGTCGCATCTAAAATTAATTAATAATTAATAATAGTCTTAGATTTTTCTTGTGAGTTACTATGTGACCAACAGAACTATAATATCACATTTTGCATATTCACAAGTTGCAATTAGGATATTCTAACATGGTTAACAAACAATTAATGCTGGTCACACACACTACATATAATAAACAAACAGTTATCGTGTTTGCATCAAAAACTAGAATATTCAGTACAAGATTGTGCACTGTTGAATTAAGGTTTTTGTATTTTAAACTAACCGTGGAAGTAAAGAAAAATACTTAATACATAAATACCACTATAAAAAAAAAGTGTTGTGTTTTTTGCATATCTTTATGACGCATCAATTTGTCTGATTGGCAAAGTGACACTAAAAATTCACACACTATAAACATCTCAGTGTTTCAATATCTATGTGAAAAATAATCCACCTTTGTATGTACAACAAGTAGAAAATAACAGATTTCTTTTAAAAATAGTGCCATTTCTTTTTGTTCCAAATATTTTTATTGAAAACTGTTTAAATTGAGTGCAAGTCAGAGAGATGTTAATTTTTGCCCATTAAGACGTCCTTTTGAGCTTTCAAGAACTTAAATAATTCTTAAGATCTGCAAATGAAACTTTTCCTAGAGTCTACATTAAATGCTATTTTAGTTTATTTCATGAACCTTAACCATAGTTTGTATGATACGGCCAAATATTTATACTAATAAATAAATATTTTTATATCAATTTATTTTAAAAAATGCCTTTGTGAAAATGTGTTGAACACTATAAAATCATACACAAGGGGATAGTGTTTTAACTACGTCCATATAATAATAAAACAGCTCACAGCTTTGATATAAAATAAAAGTAGTAAATGAAACAATGGCGTCCGCGACCTACCTCAATATAAACAAGCGACAATAGGTGTAGCACTTTAAATAATAAATCCATATAGAGTCGGTTTTACGAGCACATTCCGACTCCAACACCTGTCGTCTATACTCCTTTATATACATATTAAATAATTTGTATTGCGATTTCATAGCGTGCTACATCACTACTCTATATATAATCCGTAGCTATTTTCAATTTTGCCAATGAATGTTTTTTTTTGTATTCTTTTTATTCGAATGGGATATGATAAAAAGTTGATGAGTAATACTTTTGACGTCCTACGTGCCTTTGTCAATTAATGCTGTCTGAATACAGCCCACTACTGACTTTTATTAGTGAGAGAGAATTCTATGCATTGTCGATCACGTTATGTTTTTTAAAGACAAAAGTTGATCAAAATTACGGGCCAAGCACTGACCTATAAATAAAAGTCACAAGTTACTAATAAAGTCATTTTCATAAAAGTTAGTTAGTAGTTTAGGTGGGGAGTGGTTTAAAAACTGTCATTTTGTATTTCAAAAACTACTTAAGACATTTTTCTTGAGAAATGTTTTGTAGTGTAACACACACAACCTAAAGATGTTTTAGTTTTGTGTACAGCAACACCACCCACTTACAATATTTTTGTACGAATTTTTATGAAATGTATAGCGTAAATGTGACAAACATGGGTTTGGATGATTAAAGATTCAACAGTAACGAGTTAGAGATATAACAAACACTCAAATTAATTTGTATCAAAAATTTAAAAACAAAAGTGCTACCAAAATAAATAAAAACGTACTCAGCCTTTAGCAATCATATCGTACGTGATTGAAGCAATGTACTTTACTTTTAACAAAAGTTTTTGTACTATTTATTTTATCTTTTATAACAAAAAATGGCTTTTATCTGTCTCTCATCGTCCCAGTTATATTAAAAATAATTGGGAACCAGAATACGAACGGTAATTTTAAAGAATCACCATTTCGGTTTTCAGATAAAAATATAAATATGTATTTTATGAGAGACCTTCCATTATTGACCTACTGCCCAGAAAATTTATATTGAAAGGTTATCATTCAATGATCTCGGTCCCTTAAGTTGTTTAAACAACGCCTCTCGGAGGCTTTAGGCCCGTCAATACATTCGGTTAAGCTTGCCTCACCCAATTAATTAGCTGTTATGAAGATCAAAGACGCACCAGTTTCCGATCTCAGTGCTAAGCCTCCAACCCATTCAACTTGGTAAAGAGCCTGACAGTTTAAGTTTGCCCCAATCCTTCTAATACAATGTACAGTGTGACTTCTGTCAATCAACTACCTATCTCAGTTTGCATCGACAACACAGATTTGCGTCTATTGTTATCAAATACGGCTCGTACAATGAACGTAATAGAGTTTGTAATTGTATACAAAGTTATGTGACTTACGTCATTGCGTGCAAGTGTGAAAGTTTATCCGATTTATTAGCAATCCATACTGAATAAATTTACTAGGTATTTGTAATAGTGTTTAGCGAGGATTAAGTGTAAAGGTTTGACTCGTCGAAGTCTGCAGTTTGGTCGCGTTCGATAGATAATATTGACGTTAATCTATTATCGCCTTAGGATAGAATATTAAATAGATATTCGGATTCCTCTAATATTTGTATAACGAAGTTTATCGAGGACAGTATAACTTCAGACGTGTTATTAGTTCTTAAACCAGACTGAATGTTTATATTAATGTTTTTGTATATTAATTTTACTGAATTTTGTGATTAATATTTAGTTTTAATATATTTTATCAAAAATCATTTAACAAAAATTTTAGTTTCTTAGTATATTTATAATTTAATTAACATTTGAAAGCTTAGTATGAATTCTACGGTACAATTCTGTCTAGCGCTCTCTTCTGACTTGGTTCAACACCGAAATAAAATCCGAATTAATTACATCATTTTTGCATTTTCAATCATAAATTTAAAAAAATATGTTACCTTGGCTCTGAGACAAGTGATGTGGTACGTTGTAAGGCTTAATATATTAGCGTTCGGTTGCTTTTTGAACGTTTATAATAGGTCTTTACCTATGAAATTGCGTTTCTTCAGTACTGGTCATTTCAAATAAAAAAAAGTTTGTAAGGGCTCTGTATTCTAAATTCAAATTAATTTAGTTTTAAAATCATGACATTCTATTTACAAACTCAGTCTTTTGTTTTTTGATTAGCGTTGTATTTTCATTACATTTGAACATTTTTCGTCATAATGGATACTTTAAAAATTCGTGTAATTATGGAATATGAGTTCCGTCGTGGCACCAACGCGACACAAACGGCACGTAACATCAAAAACGTTTACGGAGAGAACTGTACAAACGAACGTACAACCCTTTATTGGTTTTTCCAAAATTTAGACAACTTTTTAGTGGGGAAAAAATTCAATACCCGAGAGGCAGTACAAAATGCCTTTGAAGAGTTTGTTGCCTCCCGTCCAGCTGATTTTTACAAGAAGGGCATCAATAAACTGCCAATGCGTTGGCAAAGATGCGTCGATTGCATGGGTGATTATTTCGAATAACAGAAATAAAAAAGTTTGAAAAAATAAGTACTTTCACTTATTGCATACAAAACGGCAATTTCATAGGTAAAGACCTAATATATTTAATCACGTCAGTAGATATATTTATCATCTTGGAATGCAATAGTGGGTAGTTAATAATTCAGTTGTTTGTACTAAAGGACTATGTTGCCGTCGAGAAATTAACAACTGTTCCCTCAGGGAACTAGTAGGTACCCTGTTAATATTCACAGTTTTATTTGTGTTAGTTTTATAAGGGATTTGCTTCAGGCTAAATGAACTCACATTTGGAATGGTCCTTGCCAAAATGCCGGCTTTACATACATATTTACGTGTGGCGTATAACAGAGTTTGGCACTACTAAGTGTGGTACATATATACGAATAGAATGGCCCTTATATGAAACTGGATTTACATTTCGGTGCTTCTTGGTATGAAAGTACTTAAATTATTGTTCACTTTGTTACTTCCGAGTAAACATCCTACTTTCTTTAGCCGGTTCTGCAAATGAATATCATAATTTTAGATAGTAATTATTATTATGTCTAGATAGAGCATCGCGATACAAAAGAACAAAAATATTTGACACAAATTTTTCGATATTTGCTATAACAGCTGCGTCTTAAAGTCGCCGCGTGTCATTCTACTTTCCTAGTGTGAGTGTATAAATGATACCAGTTGTTGATTTTTTTTTGTGAATATGAGAAAAAAAATATAATAGTATTGAATAAATTTTCTACTTAGAAAAATATGCTAAGGAAACAAAATTTGATACTATCTTATAATATATCTCGTGATTTTTTATTATTTTATTTTTATTTGCACTGTCAAAGGCACTGTCAGTGGATACGGACAAGTTTCTGTCATATTTTGTTTTGATAAAAATAGCGAATTGTGCGATAAGTGTGTAGAAATAACATGATTAAAAATATGTCATACTAGAAATTAATTTAGGTCTGGTATTGTGAAAATCAGTACTTAACGATTTTTAAACCTGTTAAAATATGTAAGAAGTATTTACCCCTTTTATTTGTGTTGTTGACAGACATTAAAAAAAAATGAAAATGCGAAGGAAATAGTTTACATTACTTTGAAATAGACCTATTTAATTGCTGTTGTGTCTTATTTTGATTGTAGGCATCATCGTTTAATCAAAGAGACAGTCGTGTTAAATATAAGAAACTAAGACGGTCTTATTAGCTGGTTGCCATTTCATCAAAATAAGAAGAAGACGGTTTTATTAGTTGCATTAGATTTCTTTTGCTTAACTCGATAGCAAACTTGATCGGATTCAATAAATTATTAACGTTCCAGCATTATATAACACGTACAATACATATTGGCAGATATACATAAATCCTATTAGCTTCATAAGGTATCCTTCGAAAGATACAAAAGCATTTTTTCCACTCAACATTCGTAAATCGCGAATTTCCTGACTTTCTCTAACTATAGATATCTATTAAGAAAGGAAATGTTCATAACCTCACGTTTTCTTTTTTCCATTCTACGCATCGATATCCACTGGTCGACCGATCAAGCGATATATTGAATGAAATTACTGGGATTTTTCGTCTTTATATTTTGTGTGTGGCGATAAAGTAGCCAGCGTGCATTTGCAACTTGTAAAAGTTCGTTGGGCAAAGCTAAAGGGAATAGTGGAAGTGGTCAGCACCATGGTCAGCACCGTGAGATTGATTAAATAATCTCTTTTGGTAATACATTTTGCCTGCCTTGGTAAAAAAATAATAAATTTGTAAAAAAAAATCTGTATTTGTTCTAGTTGACTGTTAAGTCTATTTATTGTTGTTTTTAATTATTTTGATAATTTATTTTTCGACTGTGTGAGGCACGGGTTCCACACTAAGAAATCTTTTCAAGATTTTTCTATTGAAACAGGTATAGCGGACCAATTAAGATGTCGATACTCATTTAGAAACATCGAAGCAAGTTAATTTAAGCATACTATGTTCACTATCATTTCTTTGTATAGTAACTCTTTATCATACATATGAAATCGTACATTAAAAGCAAATGCGGCAATGTCTGTTTTAAACAAATAAGAGCAACAGCTATCACTCAAAAAACATGTAGTATTTTTCCAATCCGAACATACGAGTAGTATTTAAAAAAACGTACAAAACAAAGCCCTTTATAATTCAGCCTTGCAATACCATTCCAATAGTAGTGCATTAAAAAATAAACGTTTGTAGAATGACATTGGCTATCCGTCGGCTTTGCTCCGGATATTGAAGCACGTAATCTGGCTAGAGTGTGTCTCCAGTGGCAATTTATCGGACGATGAATGGCCCGCCATTATATCCAACCCTTAACCTTCTCGCTTATTAATATCTACATAATTTATTGTAAATTGCATTCTGCAGCCGTGCGTGATAATATGTGGAGATAATCTTAAAAACACTTAGGTATGTATTAACGTTTGTTTGTTCTTTGGCCTTACATGTAGGTATGATAAATAGATTTTTATTGTAATCCATTTTTATTAAATTACATTAAATCTTTGTAGACTTTACGGTGGCTTTAATTAAGTATCTACAGTATTAAGAGTAATCTCCCTTCAGGTGGCATTACAAAATTCCACCCAATATATTTAATAGTGTATAATAAATAAATAAATATTTCGGACATCTAACACACAACGCCATTTAGTCCCAAGCTAAGCAGAGCTTGTGTTATGGATACTAGACAAGTGATATGAATACATTTATACTTTTTTTTGTACATACATACATATTATACATAGAAAACACCCAAACTCCGAAACAAATATTTGTAGATTACACAAACATTTGGTCTGACCCAGGATTTGAACCCGAGACCTCAAGCACAGCAGTCGCATTCACTACCACTGCGCCACCGAGGCAACAAGTTACTACTTAGTATTCTACGAAATTATAATATTATCGAATAGAATGCAATGTTACGTTACTAACACAAAAAAAGATATACGAATATTCATTGCTTTTTCAATACAAATTCTAAATTCATTACCAATTAGTTATGTCTGTATCTGTCTACTTCGCGCTACAACTTCAGTTACATATTAAGAAAATGTTTAATATAAACACATTATTATAATCCAGATGTTTTACCGGGAATCACCGAGTGAAATATATTTTTAGCTAAGCGTTATATACTCGTAGCTGTAAAAATATTTCAATTCACAACAAAACAAATATTTTCTTTATCCTATAATTATAGAGTCAGATTATTAAAAATGTATAAACGTTGCTCACTCAAAGACAGTGTTGTAGGCAATTACAGGCTCCATTTATCATGCGAGCATTAGTTAAATAATTTAGCATTTTTCCTCTTTTCTGTGTTCTATATTGTCACCTCCCTTATTATTACGACAGCTTTTGACAGAAACCATCATTAATAAGCAAATAATTATTTTTAGAATAGGGGGCTTGTGGATAAGTTACAAGTATAACCACGTAAATAACAGGTACCCACTGCATAGTTGTTTTGACAGCCTAGTGGTTTAAGCGATCACCACGCCGCTTTCTATTTCGACAAGTATTGTGGGTTAAAATCCCACATGGGACAATACCTTGTGTAATCTAGAAATTTTTGTTCTGGGTCTGGGTGTTTGTTTGTATCCGTTTTGTATATGTTTGTAAAGTCCCCCGCGAAGATTCCAAATGCGGGAGTTGTCTTTTTAAGAACAAAAAAGAACAAAGGTTTAGCAATTCTTGCTAGCTGTGTCTGTGGATGGGTGACCATTTCCTAACATATTGAAACCCCTTCGTTCCTCGGAGAACACATTAAGCCGTATGACACAGTTGCCTAACGAGCCCCAATACATCCGAGAACATCTTTTTAACTTGAGTCGCCTGGTACTTGGGTTGTGCAGGTCTGGTAGCAGTGATTGTATGTAAAAAATCGAAATTCTGCAGTACGTATATAGTAAAAGACGTATATAGTTGACTAATCTAGATTGGGATAAAGCCTTGTTGGACAAAAAACTTTTTAGAAATAGATAATAACGTTTGAAGGTAATGTGTACTCGCATGTATTTTAGTTACATGTAAAGGCCATTCTAACTCTAAATATATATTTCCTAATTATTTCGAAACCGCGTGTAATCTGTGAGTCAAGTACAGATTACAAAGTAGTTTAACTGTATTTAAATAGTATTCAAAAATAAATTTAGTAGCAGATACGAGCAGTGATTTAGTATGATAGCAATCAACGAGTGAGCTAAACCAGGCGTTGCTCTATAGGTTTATATTGTACTTTCCAAGTGTTAAGAACATTCTCGGTTAAAATTACATTTATGTTTTGTAGTCGTCATATTTTCAAGAGTTTGAATAATGTACTCTTCAAGGAAACTACTTTATAATGATGTTAGGGAAAGACGAGCCACTTACCAAAAGTTCACCACTTTTGGTTAGTGACAATTGCTACCCATAGACATCTACAATACAAAAATCACGTGGATTTTGATCAACCTTTGAGATAAGAGCGCGTTCTTTTCTTAAAGCCACTATGTGTTGTGGTTGCCTTTTTAGAAATCATATAAATTTATATACAATTTTATTCTGTGTTCATATATATTATAAAAATATAAAAATAAATGGATGTATTCCTAAAAGAAGTCTATTCATGATAAAATATATTATACGGACATACAAATTCTCGTTCACAATATTAGTTAAGATAACATTCTTGGCCTTGATCTATAAAATTCAAAGAAAGATCATCGGCGACATCACACAGAGCAGAACGTACAGTTGCGATGCAATGCGCATGCGTCACACGTTGCATAATGCATCTAATGACGCGACCCGTTGCCCTTCCGTTTCCTGCCCCGCATTAATTAGCTTTTACACAGATTGCTAGAATTGTGTGACATGTCACGTCGTTGTATTGCGAAAATCATCTATTTACTTCAATTGTTTGGATTTCAATTTAGAGTACGGTACAGTATGGTATGTCACGAAACCCAGACCCGTCATATATTAAAAAGTCACTCACATTAAAATTCTAAAATATTTCTTGAAATATGTCATTAATATTACTAGTGGTATTGAAATCTAAGAAAGTTTTTGAATAACCCTAACTACTTTTGTCTTCACTTTGTAATATTTCATCATCATCATCATCAACAGCCTTTAACAGTCCACTGCTGGACATAGTCCTCTGCTTAGAGAGGATGTTGTGGCCTACTAGAGTATGCTAGCCAAACGGATGGGGTTTGTTTCAAGTTTTCTCTTTGCAGTGCTGTTCCTGTGTATTTTGTCCCTTAATCTAACGACACGGTATTTTGAATTCGACACCACGCGGACAATAATATTTAGTAGTAGTAGTATACGTAAAATATAAGCAAAATAATTATTACAGTACATATGGAGTATAAAAAATATAATTAAACAAAATCTTAACTAGGTATGCAGATTTAAAAAAACTGTTATTTATGTATGTGGTGTTAAAAAGTGTTCACAAAAACCACAAAGTTATCTTCCAATGCAAAATTTCATCAGTTGTTATTAGACTCTGTTGCTAACAGTACCCTTTCTACGATTAGAGTATCGCAATCTTCTCGAAATAACAGATTGTGTATAAAGGTTTTCCTTCACCAATTTTAATGTATCTTTTTAGAAAACCAATGCCCTGTAAACCGTTATAATCCAAAACGGCAGCCGGCAAGGAAATTACGCAAGCGGCTTTCTCATGAACACAAACAAACATACATTCATGATAGGGATGTGCCGATTAATGAGAAAATGCTTATACATACTTTTGTTGAAAACGAGTGTGGAAAAAATCTTTCTTGTGTTTTAACCAGTAAATGGATATATGATCGCGTGAAAAAAAATATTATAATTTAAATAAATCTTTTATAGGCAGAAATGTAACTTGTGTCGTGATGGTTATAAACTTCTGCGATAAAAACGCACGATGACAAGTTTTCGGGCAGAAATAAAAAAAAACTATCTCAAAAAATCATTTAGCCCGTGTCATGTAATTTTTTTTTTGTAGCTTTGTCATATTGTTCTACTAATGATAGAAACCTTGCAAAATGATAAACTATTTTTTATAAATTTAACTTAGGAATAAAATATATTCAGGATACAAATATTCGCAGCAACCCCACCACACAAACACACACAGCTCTGCGCTGGCACTAAATTATCTGCGTAATGAAACCATTTGCGCCTTGCTCATATATCCGTTTCCGTGTAATATTAATTGGCCCGTAACGTACGGAAGGATGTATGACTGTCACAACTCATCTAAATTGCTGGTGTCTTAGAGGTTCTTCACTCCGAATCTCCGTCTAAGATAACTTTAAAGATACTGACACTCTCTTATGTCATAAAGAAAATAGCGATACAGTTACACATTAATTTGAGCCTCATAATAAAGTAAATCGTAGTGGATTATACTTCTTACGAACGTGGCCATCTAGTCTACTCCCAGATAGAGTAGTATACTGAAAATTATATAAACATTGTCCTTCATCAGTGATCTTACGATCACAATAGTGACTGATCTAAATTTGGCGGCTTGTCTATATCAGCTTCTCAACTATCTTATCTAAGAGCTACATAAGTTCTTTCTAAAATATATAATACCAACTTATGCCTTTGTTAATGTACACTACATTAACAATATTTTGTCAAGAAGTAACGGTTATCTTTTCTTTATAAACGCTCTCATTGTATGAGGCCTAATAGAGGCCAATGTCCAACAGTGGATGAATATGAATCTGTACTCTTTACTACATGTATAGAAAATTTTTGATAAAATTCAATTGACTAATAAGTAAGACCATGTAACACAAATGTAAGAGTTCAAATCCATTTGTAATTAAATCATTATTTGAAATTTTAATAAGGATTCTTTGATTTAAAGTATTTTATATATTCGACGCATATATATATCCCAATATTACCCTCATTCCCATTATCCTGAAATGAGAGGCATGCCACTTATATTTATTTCCGTTCCGTGATCGAGAACCATTATTGTTATAAATGAAGCCTCAAATAATAATATGAACGTTATCATTAATTTTCATTGTAAAATAAACCGCGTGATGTACCAAAATCTGTTTTTATATAACATCTGCGTAGCATTGTTAGGTACTAATCTAATTAACCTTAGACACGAGTCCAAATGTGTTAACGGGCGGCTCCCGAAAGCTCAGATGGGGAGGTCGAGAGCACACCAATCCAACGCTTATTGTTGGGTCGTAAGAGCTGTATTCGTAGGCGAAGCCATCTCATTAGCATTCATCGTACGCTCGCGGCCGCACGCTCCCGAATAAAGCATCTGTTAAATGTCTCATGCCAGCTAAAACTTGCTTGTAATTATCTGTTAACATTCCCAAGTTTGACCTCGCGGAAATCTTGGACTAAAGCGAATATTCTCAAACTCCCGACCGTCCCACCGGAGGCGTTTTACTTCCCTAATAATCGGGCTCATGGAGATTTTTAATGAAAAAGATTGTTCGCCGTTATTTAGAAAGTTGGTAAAAGGGATCCAGTCCGAAGTTTGTTTTGATTTAGTGTTGCGCACCCAACGTTGATTGTGTTCTTCTACGCGGTTTTGTATCGGATTAGATGTAATTAAAAAAACCCAGGGGTGCTGTCGATAATTTATTTTCATTCGGAGTCAGTCACACCTGCAAAATTTTGTAATTTTCATTCCCCGACCCATATTTTTTATCTAATCGCATATGAGTATATTTTCTTTTGGAAAGTTAAATTATTAATTCCATTTCACATCCGACCCGTATCGCGAGGTTTTTGTGAAAGACAGCCATTCATTTTATCGATGATTCGAACCGTATCCATTCGGGCCGCTAATGGTTTTCAAATAAACCAGTGCTATTAATGGCTCTGAATTTGTATAAAAAAGGGTAAAATCAAGCTAATTGATACCTTGCGTATGCCATTTATTTGTGGATGTTATTGACTTTTATATTTAGCTACAAAAATAACTGAAAAATGTGTTAAAATCAAAAAGTAAGGAGATTATAGGTCTATACAACTGTCTTTCTATAACAATAAAAATATTACGAAACTTCAGGTTGCTGGCTACATTACACATTAGAGCGAAGAATTTCTGTTAATGTAATAATAATTAAAAATATGTACCTATGTATCCTTGCTATATAGACTTCATCCATTTAGGTATAAATCTAGAGAGTAAGATATGGTATGGTATAGCAATTCACATTGCACTATCATGGGTTTATCATGTTACTTCAGTCGCCCGAGTTTCTAAATTCTACTTGCGAGAGAATTGCAGTGTTCTTCATTTAAAGACACCAACAAGTTATTTGATAATTGAAGTTGTTAATAAATGTATTCTAAAGTTACACTAATTTAGTCAAATGGGTTTTCCAAGTCTGTGTTGTGTATAAAAGCTGTTGCGGAATGATTATTTCATTCTTGAATGCCAAAGTTTGCCAATAATACTTTGTTTTATTTTAATTTTTGCAACGTCAGCATTTATAGCGGAAGAGTCAATAAAGCATGTCATAAGTCCGCATTAATCATAACTGACAGTATAATTCGGTCCAACGTTATCGTTTCAAAGCGGACTGAATGTATTTTGATAGATTCGTAAAGGTATGTCCCTACATCGATTTTCAATTAATCTTTTGTCCCCTTTTGCGTTTAGACAGATTCATTTTTCTGTGTCGCAGAACGTTGTAAGTGAGATTTTATTTATTTTCATTTTCTTGTGTTTGCTAGAGAAGACTGTGGATACGTTGGAATCCTCCGGTCGCCATCTCATACCTCTGTATGCTAAACAAACACACGGGAATACAAACATTGAAATCGTATGGCGATGTTATACATTCCTATCGTTTCGTTGTCATATTTTAACTCTTTCTTCGTGTTTATTTACTCTACTATATTATTTATGTATCACAAGCAATTCAACAACATCCGTTCATCTCTGAACAACTTGTGACATTCGTTGTCAGAGACATGAGCAACGTATGTTTGAGTGTTTATAAAGTTTTATAGTTTATTACATATTGGTTTTTAACATTTTTGTATGTTCTTAATTATCACACAGACAACTAAATACGTTGTATTAATACTTATTGTATTATGTAGGTGCATCAAATTTTATTAATTTTCTAAGAGTAAAACATACAACGTTTGATTCTGTTTACTCCTTATAATTCGTATAAAAGAGCCATCATGTGAAGGTCTGTATATTTAGTACTGCGTGTAAACAGCGTAGTTTTTTCTGAAAATAGGTAGTGAAGCGATAGCAAAAAAGCTCGATGAATAGCCATCTCCACCGGAAAGTCTAAAAAAATCGACAGATTCGCGCCTGTCCGTTTTATGGTCGATATGTTAATAAACATTCGGAGCGCTTTGAATGGACGAGATTACGGTACTGAAAAGAGACTGCGAATGCACGAAAAGGATTAAAATGAATAAACGCACAGAAGAGACAGCTTTTCATGTAGTTGCATAGCATTAATCCACGTTATGACTAAATGGTATTCGTATATTCATTTTAATCAGTTCATGTTAAATTACAGTATTGGATATTATTCATTAAAGCTATGTTTATTAAAACAAGATTTTTTTTAGACCATTTCTCAAAAATCCCAATGAAAACTATTTCAAGTTATAACTCAAGTTCAGAAAATAATTTGCTTCCTGTTTATTGAACACGTGTGATGTTTACTTGGAACACTGGCGGTACAGCGTGGTGTGGGTAATTTTACGTCCGTAACTTAGTTATTTTAGAATCCATTTCCTTACTCGAGAATATACGTGTTTAGTAACTACAATAGCTATGGGTGCGTTCCACATTCTTCCACGAGACATACCGAATTAATTTTAATGAAAAAAACAAGATATGTATTTCATAATAGTTCATGATAAAATAGACGCTGCCTTATTAAATTTCCTGCTGCTTGGCCAGGTTGGCTCGGTAAGACTTCGCTTTATGGCCCCATTTAAAAATGTTTCACATTATATGGGGAGAAAATAATGCAATATAGTCTTACACTGAAATTAAGGAGGTGAAAGACGCTTCAGATACTTATCTTCCTTTAGAGAGAATTGCGAAATGAATAAAATTGTTTGTAGAAGGAAGCGCAAACTGTGTAATTTCTTTAACAGGTCTGTAATGAAACGAAACCCAAAAGTTTTTCGTTATCGTGCGACCCACCAATCAAAATGTTCCCTAAGTCACTATTACAAATGGGTGGTCCTATTGAAACAAATAAAGAAGTGGTCAAACAACTCGCACGCACAAAGATGAGATTTTAAATTGACGACAGAACTCTGTAAGTATAACATGATCAAAGGAGATGAGAAGTGGAGCCATCGTCACACGAAGGGGACCGCCGACTCTGAAGCCTCCAAACATTTTGTTTAGCCTTGGAATGTCTCCTTTGAAAATGTCAAAACTAATTCGTAGCAGTTCTGTGATTACTTCGATCTAATCTTTTTTGTGATTAATGAAATTGAAAACATCTCTTTGTAGTGAAACTATTCGGTCGGATATCGGTAAATAAAAATAGTTTCCTCGATCAAAGTATTTTGTCATATAAGGTCAGGCGGTTGTGTGTGTTGTCGTCCGCTATTACATTACGCATATTGCGAAGGTATGTTATTAAACATTAGGCACATTGTGTATCTTAATAGGGGCGTAACTCCGTCGGTTGGTTGTTACACTTTAAGTTTTGGAACTTTTGACAACGCATCTTCCCGGGTATTGTTTAAAGTTTATTAAGTTTAGTACATTGTGTGACGTAAGTCGACTTGGACTGGGTAATGAACTGAACAGGAGGTGACTCGTATTATTTTATGCTTTTAGTACTCACTTAGTTTCGCAAAGTTATTACTTAAATTATTAAATTTCTTCTTATTACATTAAGCTGTACTAGAGCCTGATTCGAATATATAATTTTATTAAACTGATTTAATTTAAGTATGAATTGTAGTTTCCGTATGAATAATAAAAAAATAGTTTTTCCAATCCGGTACTATACCGGATTTTAAGGTGACTTTTGTACTAAAATTAATTGAACTGTACTTAAGCTCCAAAAGTAAATACTCAATTAGGAATATGATGTAATTAAATCAAAACGATATAGCAGTTTACACTAGTGAAAATTTACTATATCTAGATGGACAAAAAACTAGGATATTTATTTAATAATTAAAAATGTAAATATTTGACAATACGTGTATGGGCAACGTACGTTTTATGTAAAATGAGTACTGCATAAACAAATACACTGTTATGTTACATATAGCATCAAGAATTTAGTTTACTCAATATATATTCAACAACTAGCTGTGCCCAGCTACTTCGTACACATGAAATTAAAATTTGAATTTTGAAGTTATTTTTAATTTTTCACAGTTTAAACCTTCCCAGGACTACGACAAACATTTCAAAACCAAAATCAACTAAATAGGCCCAGCCGTTCTCAGGTTTAGCGAGACAAACGAACAGCAATTAATTTTTATATTTAAGACATATCAAGTGCTCCGTATACGCGTCAAAAGTGTTCATATATAATTTCAGTAGGGAATTGCAGAGTGCACCTCACATTTACCAAGCAAACATGGTCTGTTCAAGTAATTAGTTAAGACAAGTTTCAAGACATGACGGTGCAACAAGTTCGCGTGCATTAACTTGTGATCAGCCCCGAGCGCCATCATTCGCTTGAAAATACCTTCTAGTTTTATAACTAAGTACTTTGTCAAGGAATTGTGAGAACATTTTCGGTGCACTTACTTTAAGTTAGTTTCACAGTAAGAATTATTTTCATTGAGTCTGTTAGCTTTTCACTTTAACAAAATTTACTTGTTTCTATTACTCGTTTCGGGGTTTTGACTTAACATTTTTTAATCTTACTCATGATATTCGGGGTGGGAGTTTTTACATGCCTATTTAAATACCTGTCCATTTAGCTATTCATAACTCGTAGCTTGTTAAAGGGTTGGTCAAATAATGGTCAAAAATAATAGTATTACGTAATACATTTTCATCTAATTTTTTTTAATTCAAATCTGTTTACCTATGGTCGCAAATGAGTAATACTTACAGTATCTCCATTTGAGGGATGTGATGTATTTTAGAATTATTATACTGTCCTTAATATTTTGCCAGTTAATTAGAATTCCCTTTTTTTTGTTTTCATGCAATAAATGTTATTCTTATGTGAGCACAATTTACAGTTAACTTACGCTCATTGAAACATTTCACTAACTCTACTTGATTTGCTCACTTACAATCTACTCATCAAATCAGTGAAGTCGCTTTGGGATTTTGATTTCTGAAATACAATGTTGTTTGCAGTTGGTACTCTAATTTAGAGTTTATAATAAAAGAAAGAACAGAGGATTTTTTTATTTACTACGGAACGGGAATGGGTATCATGTTCCACCCAACACAAAGGATCCTCCGACCAGGCGAGGTGATCGTGCCTGGCGGGCTACTGCCCAACAGTTGATGTTGGGATGTTGTATATATGATAATCGGCGCGAGAACTATTTATTGCACGATTCAGGATTTGTAGTTACTCCGTGTAGTGCATTACTTCGGAGTTCAGTGTATCTTCGGTACATGGCGCTGTAGTAGGTTATTGTTGTGTTATATGTGGAAGTCGCCACATTACTTTTATGTTATGATACTTTTTTGATACTGGTCAGTGATCCGTATAGTTTGTTACCGGCAATCTGTATAATCCGGTATTCTATGCAATACTTAGGCAATGTATACAATACCTAAAACATTTTGGAAATGTGTGAAATATTATTTATTTATACTTTGCCTAGGTATTTCATACAATGCCTAATGTGCAGCCGCTAATGTTCTATCTACGGGTACAGGTTAAAAACAATCCACTCTAACTCATCTAATCCAAATAATTGAACAACAACACAGAGTATCTAGGTATCTAGAGTGGTCACTATTCTTACTTAACCTAAACATAGATCGTTCTGAATATCGTTCATTTTAAGCAAACAAACCTAACCATGTATCTGAATAAAGTTGCAAAATAGAAAATAGAACGCGTTTCCTTCGCTCCTCATTGTATAGGTAGGTAGGTAGTGACCTAAAATGAAAAAATACAGACCAAAATCTACAATCCCTAGAGATTGTATAGAATATCTAGGTAAAGTATGTAATGGATTAGAATATTCATAATATTTCATACATTGTCTGGATGCCCCAGGTGTTATATACATTGCCTAGGTATAGTATAGAATACCAGAATTATATAGATTGCCGGTAACATAGTAAATTACCGTTTACATTTGTGACTGATCCAAATAGAGAACAATATGATTAGACATGTATTCCAGAAATAGTTATATTTATTATAGCTTTTGTAAGATATTCAATATACGACATTTCTATATGTTTTAATTAGGAAGGTTTTTTTCATAGAGTGAAGTGTTTTGTTAAGAATTGCCTATATTTACAAAAAAACAGGGTACTATAAAAATAGTTTTACATTTTGATATTTATTGCAAAAGCTCATAAAATTCTCAAATATTTATATCTGTTATAGAAAATATCCATAGTAGAAATAAATATTGAAATTCGACTGTACTTTTTGAATTGACATTAAATGTTTTATTGTACCAATAAATGACCTGTATCTAAAGTTATCTCTATCATATCATTATTTTATTAAGTACTCAACAGAACATTTTATAAGCCAGAATTTTCTATAGACTTACTTTTATGTCGCATTGAATTTATTGGAGGTATTAAAACCGGACTATTTCTGTTCATCGCGTAAATGGCATATGTTATAAATGATATACTTATTTAAACACCAACTCTTTTAACGTGACCAGTTTAACACCTGCCTAAACAAACCTGCTAACCATTAGACCCGTCGTCTGAGTGCTTAATGAGACGTAATAAAATGAGATAATGGTTATAGTATTCCATGGTGCGATAAGGGCTAAAATAGACATTAATACACACCTTAATCAGATATCGTCTAATTGTAGTATCGTAACTCTCAACACGTCAATAACTGAAAGGGACCTTCTAAAGCGATACAATTTCCATGGGCGTCCGTCGCGCCACCATTATTCCCAGGTTTCTATGCACGACAACATTGGACGGAATTAATAACAGAGATCCATAATCCATTCTCCATTACCGTCCTTTGTGAGCTGAACGTTTATTAGCAGAAAATCATTTTGGCCTTTAAACTGGCCTCGTTTGATCGACTTTCAATGTTCGGTACAATAGCTGTTTAGTTTGAGTTTAATGTACTCATACATCATGTTAAATAAAATTTCGCTAATATACTTGTGACTGGAGTGGAAAATGGTAAAGTACGAGTAGTTTAAGAACTTTTTGATCTGATCCTCTTATTTACACTTTTTTTTACATATTTCTTTGTAAAAGCAAGTGTTAATAAATAATAAAAACTTTTGGGCGTACATAATTGTAGAAATATATTATCGAACCAAGCTCTATCGTTTTAGTAAACAGATAAAAAGTCAAGTAGACAAACGAGTATGAAAATTCGGATACGATATATACGACGAACGTGGAAGAGGCCTAAGTAATGGCTAGTAGTACACCTTTCTTTTTGCTCTTTTAGACTAACATATAATATATATTTTCATTTTTTTTTTAAAAATTGAGTAGAGGGCAGACGTATCGCCTGATGGTACGAGTAAGCCATCACCGCCGCCCATGGACACCCGAAACACCAGAGGCGTCACAAGTCCGTTGCCGACCTTTTAAGAAGGAGTACGCTCTTTTCTTGAAGGCTAGTTGATTTATATATATATATATATATATAAGTCTTGACTTAGGCAAATGGCTATCCATTGTTTTGCTATTTCCTTAATGGAACGATATTAGAATATTAAATCAAAATATATTCGATTCTCTTCGAACGTTTGACTCTTTATTTGGTAACAACAGAAACCGTCTTAGAAACGTCGAAGTGAATATTTTAATTATTCAGGGTTACAAAATTCACGTAACATTTGAATCCTTAATTGTTTATAAAAAGCACACCATTTGTTTCTAAATTTAATAATAGATCTCGCACACAATACTTGGTTCGAATTAACTTGTCCTCTACTTGACCGGATTCAATTTCTCAGAGATCTCAAACAAAACATAGGAACGCATTCAGCAATCCCAAGAGCTTGTTTCTAGTTGATGTCTATTTGCATGACTAACCACCCCTTAAAGCCCGGGCTAGCGGCCACAGCGTGGTCAACAATGCGAACGTTTAGCAATTCGGCTCATAATGAAGTTAAGCGGAGATTGTGGTCGGTTCGCCTCCACCCCTATGAATCGTGAAGGGAACAACGTTACGCGCTAGTTACTGTTTGTGTAAACAACACAATGTATTAAATCTTAATTGCAACTGCTCATAATATTAAAAGTGTTTACAATTTTATTATTTCCTAAAATAGTGGAAAGTAAAATGGGTTGTGTAAATGAAAGCATGCGTTCCTCTAGTGAGACAAATACAACTGAAAGACAACATTAATTTGTAAGAATTATTTACGTATTGAATCCGTATTGAATAGATGGTGCTTGTTATTTTGCTACTACATACATCCATATTAACTTAAACATTTTAATCTCAAATTCATGAGTGTCAAGGTTTACTTACCTTTGAAATAGTGATATTTATTCTAATTTAATAGACTGTTTTAGAAGTATCTTTTCTTTTTTCAAAGGCACCAAATCTAAAAATGTTACTAACTGTGTGTTTCTTGACAGCCACTTTACCAATAGATAACACAAAAATTCACGAACTTTATCCTCTGTTTGTATAAACTTCCCCTGTCGAAAGTCAAACGGTTTCAAGTCCAAACATTTTTTTATAGGCTACATATTAGTGACATATTACTATTATTATATGTATGTATATATACATATTTCGTATACATAAAACGCATTGATGCACTTGTGGTCAATAACCGTAACTATGATTCCAATCATACAAACAATTTGCTTGAACCGTTCGATTAAACCCTGTCTATCACATACAATTCTGTGAAATGGTAACTATTGTTTCACTCTCGAAATTAACCAGCAACCGTTTTACACGAACAAGTCGTAACAATATATCTCTTTTGTTTCCAGGTGAGTGAATCTTCACTACTTGAGTGCAGCAACGGGCGGTACATCGCGTCCGAAACGGTGAGTTCTATTCAAAAGTAATCATGTTCGCACTACCATTATATCAATTCTCAGATATTTTGTCTTCCTAATCAGTATTTATCACCCAATACTTGCCGTCAAGATCTTTTATTGCATTAAGGTTAAAATCTCTATTTATTCATTAAGCTGAAGAAAATGTTTTGTTGCTTAAAATATGGTCGCTCGTCGTCGTCGTCGACAATGACTTGTCATAAGATCTAATCTAGAAAGTAGTTACAGATGTACAATCAGGTACAACAATTGTAAAACGAATCCACTTAAGTTGTCAAAACATAATTTTGTCTAACATCTTATATAAATTATTAAGATGGAAGTTTAAAAAATGCTAGCAAATTATAAAATAAATCCTAAAATAATCTAAAATGTCATGAATTTTTGCTCCAAAATAAACGACAAGTCCAAATGAATCGTTCATTTGTTAGCAAATTTGTTTTCCTAATATTATTTTATACGGAAAACTTGAAGTACCACGAAAGTTGTTCAAAATCCTAATAAGACGAAAAATTAAAAGATACGTCGAAATAAAAAGTCCAAGAGCTAATCAACAAGACTTTTTCATACTTGAAGAAGTATCAAAGCGAGAGTCGTACTTCGCTAAAAGTTAGCGGCGTGTTTTTGCGGACTCCTACACTTGTGTAGATATATATTTTTATTTTACTTTATAACATCATTTGTAGGAACTAAACAAGATTGACCCACTTGCTTTTACAAGTAATGTAATCAACACTACGTGATTTTGTATATGTATTATCTGTGGATCGTATGGTTCAATGGCAATAAATTTAAATCATTGTTAAGTCTGTCATTGCTATAAGTTACTAGCCATGTTACTTGTTACTACGACACTGCTTGGCGGTCCGATGCGTCGCTCGTATATTTATCATTTCTTTAATGTAGACAAGGAGTTATGGTATTTAGGTATATATTTTTTATTTGTAAAACATTAATAATTGTGAATGTTGGTCAATTTAAGGGAAATATTGTTGCGATAAACATTTCAGAAATTAAACTCTTAATATAAAAAAATAAATGAAAATATTTGATACTGTTAATAAAATACGACTGGGCATAATAAGGCCAGATAAATTCAAATCGTAACGTAAATATTACTCTTAGCAATCGAAAAACATAACTCAGCAGTCGTATGCATCGGCCCTCTGTACTCCGTGCCCACTCAACCCTCCCCCGCATCTGTTCACGGTTGGGATCCAAAGACTAATTACGGCCGAGTTTTTACCACCTCTCTCTAACATGTTTCCATTGCACCGGTCGGCGAAAAACTTCAAATGTAACTGGAATGAATTTCAACTCTCACATACCGAATCAATGTTCAATATTCTCTGCAACGAAACCTTCATCATCTCCGTTCCACTAATTTGAAACTTAAGTCCTATCATTACGGTTCAAGTTCTCATTTGAACTTTTGGCTCGAGAAAATTAAACTTCAGCAATTAAGCTATTTTAAACTCTGATACAAATAATATTAAGACCAGATTTACCTAACTACTGTCGAACGATTTTCAAGCTGGTTAAGTCTCAAGATTCATTCGTACACCTCGAGTTTATAATTACTAATAACTGTAATTATTTTATTCTTAGTTTTAAATTTCAACATCACTTGTTATTTAATGTAAAAAGCTAGTTTACGACCTAATTAAAGAAATTATATTCGTGTTATCGGATTACAATACCTATTAAAGGAATTAAAGACTGATCTTTATAATGTCGTAACGCACTGTACTTATTCACTATGACTGAAGAAATTTGTAAGACGGACTTGAATGTTTAAAAAAAACAAAAGCAACAACAAACTACTTCCTTTGTAAGTCGCCGAATGAGTATTATGATGATAGAGACAATTACAAGCGTTTAATTATATTCACTTCAAATAGAAGCACTGATTTCCATCCAGTCGATATTTCGTTATCGATAACTAGGAAGTAATGGAAAACTTTAGAATCATCAAATTGCAATAGAATTCCTCAATTGGTTCACGGAATATTTGGAATACCATAGTGTCTGAACTACGATGTAATTGTAGTTGAAATATATGAGAATGCAAAAGAATTTCATTTAAAAATGGTTGAGCCAACGACGGGCGATCGCGAACAATTTGTTCGCTGCATAAACATGCAGCAATTAGTAATGAGTTCGCATTTCACGTACAGCTTTTATCATGTTCTTTTCCTTTTTACTTTCATACTATATTAGATTCAAGAAAACCCTTCAGTGCCTTGGCGCTGATCTTTTGTACCGCAAAGAATCCGAGTAAAAGATAAAGTTATAATGTAACGAATCGCTACATTTTATTTATAGGTACAATTTTGATACGTTTCTATTGAACTGCACCGTACGTTTCCATAGCTAAGTTTATATTTAGGTAACCGTGTTATTCAGTGGTGCGGATTATTTCCCTCGTATGTGTGTGCGCCGTGTAGCAGCAGCATGCAGGCAGATAACAGTCTCAATTGCACAGCGGCACTCGTTGGATCGCCTCACCTCGCGTATGCCGAGCCTCGATGAGTTTTTGAATTTTTAAATTACTCATTGTACGATGGAATGCTACCAAGCGCATTCTAGCGTACTGGGACTGCTTTCACGATCGAATATGTGCCCAATTCCTCTACCCCTATGTCTCAAAATACTACGTCTGTCATTTCGTAGTTGTTATCTTTAGGAACATGTTGAGTAGCATGCTCGCAAGCCTAAAATGATGTCATACTGAGAGCGATACTAACGAATGTCTTCATAATTTTCTTATAGGTAAAGTTCAAATATCAGTGACGATCGATTGCACACTTAACATAGTTCTCACAGACCGAACCGTGCTTAAGTTCTACTTTATAATCTGTAACCTGACTCTCGTTTACGATACTGCTGTACGTATGGTAGAATAGAATTTAATGAAATTACTCGTATATACATTCAAGTTCAAACGAACCGATGCATTTACAATGTACATGAACCTAATGTAAAAATCTATATTATGTCGTGTACCTATGTGTCGTAAGTACGTATCCACAAATTCAAATATGCTCTAACATTATATGGTCTATGAGGTTTGACGTCTCTATACTTAAAGTTTAAGAATATCGTGAGAGAAGATCATTCACCTGGAATGCAACTAGATAAGCGTAACTGTAGGTATAGGGCGTTAACAAAGACAGCCGAGACGCTCTTGTATCCAAGAAATTTATACAACTTACGTCTATGGAAAATAATGAAGTTGTCTATGCTGTTATTTTTACGTTATAACCTATATTTTGAGACTTTCTTTTAGATTACTGTCTTTTCAAATTTATTTAATTTATTTAGTTTTGCCTATAATTGATAAGATCGTCAGTATCTCTTAGGTTCTTACGAGTTTTATAAGACATAGGCTGCAAAATATTCGGCTCACTTAAGAGTATACAACGCTATCAAAATAACAGACAAAGCAAATATTTGCTACCGAAGCACTAATACATTATCTATACAGTCTCTCATTATACACAGATGTTATAAATCTCCAGACAGCCTCCAGAAAGCATATATACTGACCATTGTCTTTCACACAAATAATCGTCGAAGTCATCAACAGAACCCGTTCCACTCCGGCGGCGTACCACGTCGTAGAATGTTATTACCTCGGTACCCGGGAAGCGCAGGCGCAACCATGTGTGCGAGTGAGACATCACATGAAGAAAGTTATAAGAGTGAAGGAGATACATGCCGTGGGAGGAGGCAAGGGGTCAGTGAAAGTGCATTGCCACGGCCGCAGTGCACCGCACCCGATGGGAAAAGTTATTCGCTGAGCGCATCGAATATCCACAAACACGGAAAATTGTATGGGAAATATTTTGCCTCCACAGCATCACCAAATACCGACAAGATATACCTAAGTCGAAACCGGGTCAGCACGATTTTCTGCGCTCAGTTCTAATGTTACAAGACTTTAAAAATATTTCAATTTTATTACCTCTGTATTATAAAGAGAGGTGTACAAAATTCAGGAATATAAAATAATGTTCTGAAAAATCTTGTTAATTCATAATGAAGGCGGCTGATACACGGCGCATAGAAAGAGCACCCTCGCTCCAGTTTCAATTTAAAGAAAAGGTAAAAATGAAGCGTGTCAAGTGGGGTTCCGTACTCTCGACCAGAACAGAGAGGGCCTGTTGGTTGTCGGAAACAAAGAGGGCATTTTAAAACATTACTTCTCCTTATTTTAAGAACTTTCAAATCACCTGAGATTCCCACCCTTGACATGAATGGGACATCTCATTCGCTATCTTTATTTTCTTGTATTTTTGTAATAACGGATTTGACCTATATTATTGATTCGAAAATTATTAATAAACTCGCCAGCTAGTTAGGAAGTGTTGAAGAGCCTCCTGAGATCGGGAACGTAACGTTCGAGAAGGATTTGGATTACAGCTCTAAGGTTGTAGTTTAATATGCAACGAATTTAATAGTTAATGTTAGCGCGACGAAGCAAGCGTATGTTCACAAATTACCCCACACTTATTCCCTAGAGAGACTGTGTTGTGCAGATATATGTTTGTACTTCGACTTGTTGGCACAGGTCGGTACAGAATCTGATTCAAGACATTGTAGATGCATCACGAATATAATTGGCGACTGCCGCTCTGCACAAAATTGTATTTTTCTCCTCTTGGCAAAATTTAAGTGATGTAGTTTATTCTTTGTTCATAAGCTTACCTTTTTGTACCCGTTCTCGGTCTTTTCTTAAATGATTTTTGACAGAAGTATATTTCAATAGTTTAAATAACAAGTTGGTTCAAAACAGTACAGTTCAACTAATCTGTTATTTTTTTAAAAACCAACTTATGAAGTTTCTGTCTTGTTCTTCTTCTTGGAAATCCGGATGGCATGCTTTATTCAGATAAACCTAATAGTTAATAAATATTCCGGACATCTAACACACAACGCCATCTAGTCCCAAGCTAAGCAGAGCTACTATAGACGGTACTACTACGGTACTAGACAACTGATATGAATACATATATACTTTTTTTGTTGTAAATAAATACATATTATACATAGAAAACGCCCAAACTCCGAAACAAATATTTGTAGATCACACAAACACTTGGTCCGACCCAGGATTTGAACCCGAGACCTCAAACACAGCAGTCGCATTCACTACCACTACGCCACCGAGGCAGTCTAAGATATTTATGCAACTGTTGATAAGGGGCATTAAAACACGAATGTGTGTGCCGAGTGTGATAATGGTATCACATGAATGTTTTAATACCTAATTATGTAGGTACAATTGCATACAAGACTTTATGAAATGACTTTACCCATGATATGAATCTTCTATAAAAAGTTATGTAACCATAGGGTAGTCTGCAATCCTTATCGAACAAAAATGCCGGGATACGACGCGAATTACGTATTAGAATTAGAATAACAGTTCTTTTTTTTTAAATACGGCGCTGTGGTAGTGAAAGGCGCGTGCCTGACAATGTTCTTTTTTGGAAAAAGGAGTTGTATTATGAAATTTAGTACAACATTATTACACTCGTTTGGATGATAATTATAGTTACTATGACACACTGTGTCAGAAACTTTTATATAGGATTTATGGCATGGGTGTAAATAAAGTCACTGAGCTACTATTTCAATCTTCTAATGCGTGTTAATATTTTCAACTCATGACAGACATGACTTTTCTTCTGATTCCTTTCAATAATAATTCCAGGTCCTTCAAAATACTCAAATAATCAATATCTCCATGATATTACACAACAACGTGGGTAAAATAATTTAGCATATATTTTCTGTTTAAGAGTTTTCCGTTATTATGTATTGGTTTTATATTCTTAACCCATGAAACCAGAGCCCAAGATAGGCGTGCACTTTATTATCCTAGTTATATTCTATTTTTACCGCGTTAATAAAGGCTGAGATTATTATTTATGTCATTAACCCATAATGACCTCAACATTAAGTAGCTGAGCTCAACTTAACTATAACGGCGCCTTTAGATATACTTTTAGACATAATTTCTCCATTAAAATACAAATTCATTAAACCTTTGGTACTAAAGTTTTAACTTTTAAGCTAATAAAATTGAGAGTGGATACTACTAAACGTAGCAGGTAGCTTCCGAAGTATTTTTAAGTCACATAAAAATTTAATCACGTCAGTTAATTGAATTCGGAAGGGAGGAGTCAGATTGATTCTGTTTCGTAATATGTTTGGGTTGACGTATATTTTTTCGTTAACACTTTCCTATTTATATCTTTTAAACTAACTTTTTATTTGAAAAACTTAGAAATAATATCCTGCCACATTTGTTCATTTGTTAATGTCTTAATGTAAACTACGTAGGTATTCGTTCTTTCAAATAAATTATCACCCGCTGGAATCTATCTATCTAACTTGGATTATTATTTGAAAATTTGTTCACGATAGTAAAATAAAGTTGTCATGGTCACTTTTACAATACACTGAAACACACCACACACAAATACTCAAACAAACACAATCATAACACGCATACAGTTTTATACTACACACCTTTTGTCATCGTCTTATTTAATTTCACGTCATATTATCTCTAATTGAACTTTCATAAACAAATTACTATTTAATTTATTTTTTTTCAATTAGATAGTTTTAGTTGTTGGAGGAAGGCATCGGTGTCTGTCACACAATTCATACTAGCACAAACATCGTCGTTAAATCTATCTTAAATTTGTCATGTATAAATTAAATTATATAACATGAGCATATATGTATAAAGATAGAAAATTTGTAACCTTGATTTTGTATAATAAAGAATTATTATTATTAATAATTTAAAGATCATTACTAGATAGGATGCAAACCCTTTAGTTATTAGTAGGTTTATTCAAAAGTGCTAATACGAGATCATTGCACTCTTTACTTATGGGTCTATATCAAATCTTTATTTTGCTTAAAGCTTTCTGCGTTGTATCTTTTCTAATTACTGTTTTATAACAATCACAGTGTAGGACTGTAGGTATTAGTTGAATAGTGTAAAAAATATTATGCCTTACTTATTATCCATTAGTCGCACCATAATTCTCCCACGGGAAGTAATGGTTACTCGTAAACCACAAGGATTATCTTCGGAAATGAAATGGAAATTATTTATGTGATAACATAGGAAATAACAAATTCCTGTGTACATTGAAGCACATAAATAACATAATGGGTCGAGTGAGAAACTGTTTGAAAGGGTGAAGTACAATCTCGAGGGATCAACATATCTGACTTACTAAGAATTCAAGGTTTATTTTCGTATCGAACTGACTACACGTACATGTTATTTAACATAGATCGTTAAGTTTCGGATAGTTTATTTATAGTGAGACTATAGTTTACTGTTATTATTAATTTAATATACAAAATGTGAAGTTAAAAATACAAACTCCTTGTTAGAAAAAAATAACTCAGTTTTACTGAAAAAATAAATATGAATAAACAATTAAAATGACATAAGCTCGTTCTACTATTATTGTAAGTGCAAAAGTTTTTGATGATGTATGGATGTTTGCTTCTCTTTCACGCTAAAACTACTAAACGTATCCAACTCCAAATACTACTTTTACCACGATTGTAGAGACACACACATGTGAAACCGCAGGCAAAAGCATTATACTCATCTGACCGATTTCGGCCATGGCGACCTCTTCGCCTCCTAATAATACTATATAACCTCCCACCAGTATGTAAATACTCGTAAAATAAGATTTTCAAAAATTAATAATAAACTTTGTCCATCAAAAGGGAGAAGAGAGAATGTTAATATGCTAACGAAAGTTGAACTATTAATTTATTAATTTTTAATAAAAAAGTTATTCAGTATGACGTTAACAATGTTTTAAAGTATCTAATTTAGACACAATTAACGGCCAATTATGAATTCATTTCAACAACAGATAACATATTCTTTGCGAATATTTCTACAAAAACTTTTTAATTAAAATTCTTTCTTGGTAGACGAAATAAATTTTAAATGTCTACTGAAGCCGATAATTTCAATTTTCTACTTAAAGTTTTCTTAGAGTACAAGTCTAATATATATATATATGTATATATAAGTCTCTAATTTTTTAATCAGAACCCAAAGCTACAATTCGCTTTCTGATTGACCTGAATGACGCGAATTCTAGATTAATTAGGCTCAGAATCTTTAATTCGATAGCAGTATAAACACCTTATGATAAACACCGAACCTAATCATTTATATAATCTTCTAGTAAAAGTAATAAGGACTTATCTAGTCATACGTGGTTCAATATTCTGTCAGATAGGTAGATGTAGTCCTCATATGTACCAGACAAATATTAAGAAAACCCTATAATCAAAATGGTTTTGTTCCTCAATATTTGAATATTTTGAGTTATTCAGTAAAAACGTACAATTTTGTATAATAAAAAGGGTCCTTACATAGATATTCACTTTGTTTCCAAATGGTTTTCCTCAATATAAAAAACCATAGCATTTTTCATTTTCTATGTAAGCTCGGTTGGCCACTCAACGCAATTCCTTTCATAACTATGACAGTTGTCACGCCGGTGGGCTTTTAAAAAAACCTATTCATTTTGACCTCAAGACGACACGGGACTTAATAACCGGGGGTCGGGGGAGTCGAAAACGGCGGCGAGTGAGGTTCGCATCATCATTACGATTTAATTTCGGGGTAAGGCGGCCGTGACAAAGTCTACCGTGCCATTATTCTGTTCCACCTCGCAGGATGTTTAATAAACAAATGATGTGGGCCCTCATAATGACGCTGGTGGGGGTTGCCGCTACCACCTCTTGTCTTTTAGGACTCATTTTAAAGTTGTGGCCACTGTGAGTTATGTATATTTTACAGGTGCAATATCGGACAAGTCAAATGTCAATTTTCACCCATCACGTCACTCATAAAATGCCCTTTATTTTTCTGTTGAAATTTCAACATGTAACGCAATCACACGTGTACATTTTTCTACATCAATTTCATGTAAAAATGTCGTACCTTTTTATATTAAACGTACCCTCGAACCTCGAATTCGAATAATTACTCCAAAGATTTTGTTCCCTTGGAGCTGTAAAATTGCGAATGAAGATAACAAGCGATTTGCCCGCTCCACAATTCCCCTCTTACTAATTTATTCGTGGAAGTTCTTGTCGTTATAGTCGTATCTAACATCATTCGTGGACTTATACTTTATCCGTTTAATGCTCCCAGCATATGGGCTTGAGCTATATAATTTACTTGTGAATTTATCAATCCGCTTATAGGACTTCGCACCTGTGTATGTTGCTACAAGCCTTACATTGGATTATAAGTTTTTCGGTCGTATCACTGTCAAATGTTTACAAATTCCGGTGTCGGCTGACTTGAATTTTGAAGTGAAAATCGATTCCAATCTCATGAGGTGTCAGTAAATGTCATAACATAACACGTATTGTTTACATTATTTACAAATGGGTTCAATACCTCCACCAACATTAGCGGCTGTCGCCGTGTCGCTGTCTTAATGACAGTATTTATAAGGAAAACTCGGCCGAACACGAAAATACAATTTGGTAAAAGGTAAGAGTTGTCACAGTAACGCGAGTGAAACATTAGGCGGGCGGGGCGACGAGTCACGTGACACCGCGCGCCGGCACAGCGCGCTTGCCTACGATATACAACAAATTACTAAAAAACAATGCTCACCTAATGTGTGTATTTACGTACCAACAACATCTATCAAAAATTCATAACGAACGCGTATATGTCATAACTGGTCGTAGGTTTAACGCCGGAATATTATTTTAATTACATATTTTTTATACAATCAGTATCTAAGTTCACGATTTTTTTTTATTTCTCAATCCATTTAATTAAGCCTTTAACGATGTAAGAAGTAGAATATTTAATATATAAACGATCGTAGTTCATGACAGTTTTCACCTTGATAATGGAAGTCTTTTAACTCTATAACTATCAATTTGGCTCTGGTTTACGTCACTCGTAGTGACTCTAATCTGGCATCGATAAAAGAGGCGATTAAACCAACAAAGGATTAATGTATGACGAACTCGGCCCGCGGGAGCCGGGGCCTGCAAATCGTAGCCATCCCCACAAATTTACCCACAACAAACCACCTCGTGAGAGTGAAACGAAGATTAATCGCCGGTATACGGGATTACGGTAGTTGCGGTGGACAGAGGCACCTATAATTTTAAACCCCGCGAGCCTTTATAACCTCTAATCATCTCTGTTTAAAGCTCAAATTGCTATAATGCAATCCATTCAACGAAACACTACAATCTAGGCCCAGAGGCACATTCGTTCCTTAAACTTCGCTATTTAACAACCTTATTTCATTACAGTTTAATGTTACTACCTAAAGGTTCCTTAATATATCACCTAATTTTATTGTAACATTATCATTTAGTTTTGCCATAAATCCAATGAAATAATTTTACGTAGACTTTGTCATATTGTTTGAGTCCCAATTTTCACATTAAGAGACACTGGTGTACTATATATTTAATATTATTCATAGTATACCCCACTGAAGCAGTAAGTAATAAAAACTTTTTTCAGAGGAATCAAATCGTCATTTGAGAACCCCGATAAAAACTTTAGTCATCTACTGAGTGTATCCTATAAAACGGGCAAAACGAGCAGTTTTAACCCAATACGTCAGAAGCGAGGGACGATGTACGAAAAAAGAAATAACAAAGCATCGACGAAGAGGTCCGGATCTCATTTAGACAAATCGCTCGTAGCGGTCAGGTCAGATACCAATAACAAGGGACCTCACGTGCTATTGTAGTCCATGTCGTCATTAGGCCGCTTCCGTATATCCTTGCAACCTTCCAACTACAGCACACACAACTCTTATTACAATCATATACGGAATAGATTTGAATGTTGCATTGATGTTTGTCCTGTCACGAAGTTCAGGGCTTTAGTCCCAATAACGGACTTCGTCGGTCCCTCGGAGACGCATCCGATACAACGATGCCGATTTATTTTACCAATATATTAATGCGCATTGTACATTGTTAAATAATTACTGTCATTAATAACTGTGAACAGGTCAAATGTTTAATTAATTTTATGCTTTTTCTTTTATTCGTATCGTATCATCTTTTAAATCTCTTGCTGTAATTTTCACGTTTAGTTAATCAGTTAATAATTTATGTAAGTACATGTATAGGTTCAAATTTAATATCAAACTTTAACGTGTGAAAATGTCTTTGGTATACCGCGTCAGAGAAACGAGGAAATAAACTGTCGGACTTGTCTCGTCTAAATCGCCACAATGTTGAATATAAATGACCAACTTGTAGGGATTCCAAATTCGAACATTTAGCATTCGAACATTTTGTTTATTTTTAAATTTTAATGAACTGAATAGGTACTCGCAGCCACGATGTGAAATTTCGGATTGAACTGTCTTTAAAACTGAGTCGTGTAAAAATCGTATACTGACGAAGCCGAGCAACAATATTCGCTAGTTAAAATAAAATAGAATAAACTTGCTTAACTCCATCCAGCCTGTTTAAGTTCGGTTCAAATAAAGGAATAATGTATACATAGCCATTCATTATTCTTCGCTGCAGATTTATTGTAACATTTATTAGTTTATAAAAAGTTTTTAACCGACAGTGTTATACAGCTTTTTAGGCGTACACTTTGTGTATCAGCAGAGAAGCATATATTTTTTAAATTATTAAGAATTGTTGCATATGTTAACACCAAAGCATTTATACTTGTATGTTTTCTGAAACTAAAATTTGTTTTAGATGAAATAATATGATATGAATTGCATAATACAAAATTAAGACTTGTTTCTCATTCAAAATATTATTACTACTAATACTCTTCGATAGTATTATTCTAATTATGTTTATAAATATATAAATAAGTGAATGAAACAGCTCTCAAATATTCACTTTATTACACCAGAAAGCAATTATTAACAAAGTTTGCATACAAATCTCGTCGAAACGTAATATAGTCTAGGAGCTACTTATTTAATTCAGTAGCTTTAATAATAAAACACGCGACAGTCTATCTGGAGAGCAGTGCAAACTCGGACTTGTTGCATTTAACTTAATTAATCCAGGGGCCATATCAGATAGTCTGACTCCGAAGGACCAACCTCTCAGACGACGTTGCCACATTATGTTTGCAGAAAACACGACTAACTAACTTTAGTTTCTTGAGTTTTGTGAGAACATGTTTCTTTGAGTTATGAGTGAGCATGTGAATTTAGACATGAATGGATAACTTGGATAAAGTAAAACTTTGGTAACATTGAAGATAGTGGTTTTGAATCTAATATATTTAACATTTCAACAGTTTGTGGGGACGACTTTAAGTGATATTTCTTTGAACTTTAAGGAATCGTTGTATTGAGGGTTTTCCTTCTTAATAGTTTTATAATTTGATTTTATTTATCTCCTTTCCATTATCTATCTATAGTACATATATAGTTATTATTTGTAATCACTGTAACCCGTCTCACTAAAATTCATAACATCAGTAACGATGGCTCAATAATCATTTTTTTTTATAGAAATATATATATTAATAGTAACAATTTATTAAACACTCAGTTTAATCGAAGTTCAATCAAGTTTTTCAAGAATCCTATAATCAGATCTTGGTTGATCATAGGTAAGATCAGATTAGATACTCTCTTTCTAGCTCTCTTTGAGTTTTCAAATAACACACATTAAAAAAAATGAAGTGTACATTTTTACTGCTTTAAAACGGAACACGTGACAAGAAAGTTTCTACTAGATTCAAATTGCGCAACTGGATGTGTATTGTGTAAAGAATTTACAGTCATAATTAAATCAACGTACATCAAGTAAAGACAATAATTATATTACAGTTTTAACACATTATTCACAGCTTTCAGTATATTTCTCTGTTCTACAAAAGATGTACAGCATATATATATATATATATATATATTCTATAAAGACAATGTACAGCAACGATAAATATAGTATGCAAGTAAGTCAGTTGATGAAAAAAATAGATAAAAATTAAAAGCGATAAAAACTTAATTTTAATAGGCTTTGTTTCATAATTTTTTTTGCAACTTCTACGCGCGGACTATGTCAGTCAAATGAAAAAAAAAACTGAATTTTATAGGTTTTTTGTAATTTTAATTTTGAAAGCTTTTCGGCTTTTTATTACTGATTGTTTTTATCATTAATTGATTCGCTATACCTGTACTCCAGTATGCCCGATATAAGCTGTCATGCGAAATAAAGTTGTAGTCAAAAGCTCGTTTTAAAAAAATAAGTTTTTAGAATATATAGGTGCTAAATTCGTGTGTCACCAACCAATGAATTACAATTTCGCATCGAACGTTCCACGAAATACCTTATTGGAAACGATCCGATTCCGGAATAATGTTTGTCCACGTCAAACAATGTGTTGCCATTCTTTTTTGAGGGAAAAGCAATCTAAGGATAAATATTATATCAGTTTACGGCAATCGGTCAAAGTTTCCTTCATGATTTAGGAAATGGGACCTTTATAGTTTTAGTAGATGGAGGCGAAAATTTCGCTTTTTGTGCCGTATTTTCCGAGATTTTCAATACCTATCAACGTTTTTTATCACAGATGATAGAAAAAGTTTTTTACACAGTCAATCTTCGTGGAAATGAGTGTACAGATTACGTTTATTTTATATGGACTTTTCCTTGATTTAAAAGTACCATTTTTGTTCCAGATAATTTATGAAATGACATAAAAATTGAATATGTTTAATGTGTAAATTGAATAAGCTTTTATTTAAATTTATATTTGTTCATGATCCATCATACTTTTGTATGTATTATACCTATGTAATTATATTGTTATACTTATTACGTTTAATGTTCAATGATGATGTATGATGAATCCATAAAAATAAAAAAAAATACTTTGTAAAAGATTATCGTTTACTTTTAATAATTTTACCATAAGAGTAAAAATATTTAATTCATTTCAAATTCCATTTCAAAACCTTTCTCTCGCTACCTGAAAACAAATAAAGTATAAAATAAAAATGTAAAGCACGTAATTTATCTGTATAAGATATAATCCGTTATTCACTTGCCAATGTCTGTAAGTGAGAATCTGAATGCGTGCGAGAAGCCCCTAATCCCTTCTTAGCTGAGTCGAAGAATTTTGAGATGCTCATACAAAATGCCTCTTGATTCTACAACTTGAGGCGGGTATATGTATGAAAACTTGCTGACTAAAAATGTGGGACAAAGCCGTACCAGTGTATTTGTAAACTGATATTTGGTCGTCTCTTTTCTTTATTTACGAAAGCTTGCTATTGTAATACGTTGCAAACATGTGATTATATGCTTTCAGTTGAGGTCTTAATAACTTCTATTTTGTGAGTGCAAAAAAACGAAACGACTCTAGACTCGACTAGTCTAGAGACGAGACAAGACTCGAACCTAAAAGTCAAATATCAAAAATCTGTCAGATTACAATACTCATTGTAATACTCGGGGCTTACCTACTCAATTTCGTCTTCACTGTATGACTGAATAGTAGCAGGCGTTCCATATTCTTCGTGTAAAGCTTTATCGATGCACTTCGCATACCCTCTACTTTGTAAATATTGCATGAGGAACATTATTGTTCTTTTAAATATTTATTAGGAAGCAACATTTTGCTCTTAGTTCGGTTTGAAATAAGAGTCACTCCCCACAGGTACTTCTAACTGCATGACATATTTTTGCCAATACAGAAAAAGTCTTTTAAGTATTTTAGTAGATAAAAGTATTAAGTAATCCTTAAATTTATTAAAATACTAACATTGTAATGATCATAATACATTTAAGATCATAATAAATAATAATTTACATTAAAATTACAATTACACCATAATAAAACTAGCAGTGTTCTCATTTATTATGAATTACACGTGATTTTTTTAAAGCAAGTGTTTTAACTATTGCTAATATACTCTAACGTGATATCTTTACGCTTAAGCCAATATTTTACGCAGGTGAAATTAAGTTTGAAATTAAGTTTAAAGATTCTATGGGAACGAAGTTTTACCTTTTAGTACATTGTCTAGTAAGTTTCGTTCCTCCGGGGATTGGTTCGATTCGGTGATTTGCATCGTAATGATTCTTAGAATTTAATGGCCTGGAACCTTCCATTTAGATACCTCTAAATATTAGATCATGATTGTACTTTACCTTTATATTTATTGGAGATAACTAGTAATTTTTATAAAATTAAAACGATGATAACAAAAGTACTTTTATTTAAAAGAAGAAGCACTGGTAGGAAGAACGAGATTTTGTGACCAGAAAATAAATTACAAAATTTATTTTTCAGGAAAAATCATATTTCTGTAGATAATTATAAAATACTACATGTGGTACGTTTTTATCAGAATAGTTAATTAAAGCAATTGTCATTGTTATTTAGGTTATTTCCATAATTAAAATAGAAGTTTTAATACTGATGTATGTATACAAAACGTATGAATCACATAAGTACAGACACAGCACACGATTTCGAAATATTTTCAACTTCCCTACCATGGAAAGTTTCAAACATTATGCATATCCTCACGATAATTTAATTTACTGTGAAAATATATGCTAAAATGTTTCTTAAAACACATCAGCTTTGAAGAGCTATAGGGTATGGGTACTGACTAATAGGCCTTTTGTATTTAATCATACTAAAATACTAAATGCCATTTGATAGCCAACTCGCTTAGATCGAGCTAAATTAGATCTGCATTCCACATCCAATCGATCTACACATTAAAGAGTTACGACGCAACAATACACTGATACATATTAGCATAAAAGAAAAAAAAAACCCGACGTCAACCTCTTTAAATCATTTTATGTTAAAACAAAAAACAAAGAGATTTTCAATTTTTTTAGGTAAAGTTGTCTCTTATCTGTATTTTTAGAGCAAAGAAAACAGAACTCTCTGTCCCATTCCTAATATTTAGAGATACAGCGTAAGTTATTCATAGTCAACCCTTTGTTGTTTTTGTGTATTTTCATCAAAGAACAACATTGCCTGATCAAATATGAATTTGCAATAAGTACATTTCGCTTTGTGTAACCTTTTTAAAAATGTACAATTTGCTCCCTAAGCACAAATATTATAACAATGAACTGAAATTGAAGTTGTAATTTCATACTAAGGGGTATAAAGCCAAGGCAAGATGGTACATCATGATGTCACGGCTGCCGACCCTCTGTGAAATGACATATGTGAGGTTATTACTGGTAATTAGCAGGCACAGATAGGCAGGATGGGTAACGCAATTAGTGTTCTCGTATATTTAACTTATTAAGTGCCCTATAAACAAAGTTTGATATTCCTGATTCGTCGATAAGGCTTTCAATTTTAAAGTAAGTTTTGATGAAAATATCCGAAACAATTACGCTAGTGAGAATTTTATTTAGTCATAATGTTTCTGGTATTCCGTCGTCTCTATTCAGCCTCCCTTTGCCGCTGACTGTTTGTCTATCACGTTATTCAAGTACGAACAAGCTCATAAACTATGTCTGTTTGTACAGAAATTGTAAATCATTTTAGTGTATATGAGAATTGAATCTAAAAATACCGAGTAGTTCCGTATACGTGTGTTGGGTAAAGTCGGGCTTAAACTTAGTCATTCTTGAACATTTTAAAAAGCTGTTGACCTAGTTAAGTATCTTAAGACTTACAATGCAGACGGTCAGTCGGTGGCGTTCCACGTTAAAAACACTTTAACTTGTATACAAGCTCTTACAAAAGGTATCCAAGCTCGCAATTAACACAATTCAACTTTTTCATGACGGTTTCGAGATAAAAGTGAGAAAAATGTAATGGATTGAAGTCAAACTTGCCGTGAAAAATGTTAGTCAATGGGGGAGATAATTTCTTCAGACCAACGACAGAAGTGTTTTATGAAATGCCTGTGAAAAATGGTCGTGGCTTTAGCCCCTGGAGGACTCCCAATCGGCTGAAAGTTGCCGCAGTAATATAGCGTCATTTGTTTTCTATGAATATTTATTAGCTGATCGAAAAACAATGTGCGTATTGAAATTTGATAAATGTAGAAACACGTACTTAGTTTTATAAACTTCGTAACCGCCACTTGAGTTTTACGTATAGAATATTACACAAACATGGAAAATGTACATTGTTATGTGAGTACTGAATTTATTTAAAAAGTTTTTTTGTTCAGCTCTGTGTTACGAATGCGCTTCAGTTTCGTTCATTTTTTCTTACGTTACAGCACCATAATCTATAGTATAGATTTGTTTTATATGCAACTCGTGTTTCATAGGTGGCTAAGCAATGAAATACCTATACTAAGCTCTAGTGATCTTGTTGACAAATAGCAATCCGGCACTATACTAACTGGTACTGGTTATCTGTAGTCTTCGATACTATGCTAAAGGCTGGATGTGATATGATTATGTGCTCCTATACATATTTTGTTCTATCATTGTCTACTTCATTTTAATCGATTTCAATAATTGGAGGAGGTTCTGAAATGATTTTGAAAATAAGTGTTTTATACTGAAGGTTCGTTTCTATTTAGTTCCATTCAAATTTAAATGTTAAAATAAAAGAATACAGTTTATAATTATTAGTCATGTTGAACCTGCGGCTTATCCTTAATTGTCATCATAGATTACTAATTTTTTTTTAAACAAATATTTTATTATCTAAATCATTTAAAACTAAACGCAAACAATTACCTAAAAATATTCAGCGTAGATATACCACAAAACAGCAAACACTAAGAGTAGTGGCAATTATAACTTAGGCAGTAATAAGTGAGCGAGCAATAGAGCTAAAATTTCGCCGAGCGCGATATTTAAATTCGCTGCGGCAAGAACTTCGCCGCCGGTGACAATTCAATTACAACTAATAGCCTCTGATTCATGTTTGTATTGCTAATTAGTCGCTTGCCTCAAGTTTTGTCACTCTTCACTTACTGCCTTCGCACCCAGTGTACGCCCTGGTTCCCTAATAGATTGTTCTTTGTCGGCTGTGGCTGAACGTTAAAACATCGGCCCGCCTTTGTTTCCCCACAAATTAATGCATGTCTTTCCATTCTACATTCAAATTTGCGTACGTTGATATACTCAAAATAAATGTTCATTACTGTACGAACAAAGTTTTGACTCTTGTTATGTTCTTAGCGTTGTGATCTAATGCATTATAAGTAGGCCTAAATTAGGCAGGAGTATATTAATTTTATATTTAGCCATATAAATAGAGTAACTTGGTGTTTAATTAGTTAAGTTGTTCATTCCTCATTCGCACCAGCCTAGTCTCGTATCATCTTAACAGGAGTTACTGGAAAGTATCACTCTTGATGAAATACCGATTATAACAAGGCGTCTATAAAACTGATGTATTCTTAAAAAACATATTTATTTTAACGCAATGCCAGTTTTTGTTACTATGTAAATATAATGTTGGCACTTTCTTGAGTTCGTTAAGAAAACATTTCAAAATTCCAAAACGTAATGTTTATTTGGAACTGCTTTACGAATTAATTTCATGAAAAGTTTGATATGAAATATCAAGGAAGCAAAACAATTACATAAAATTTGTGTAGAATTTGTCTTCTTTCGGAAGGCAAATTATATCTGGATATGATATTTTTCTCAAGAAATGAGATGAGCAATTACTGATTTGTGCTACATATTAGCTCTTATTTGCCCAATTTAAAAAAAAAATTGACTGAGTTTATTAGTTGCAATCACATACAGACCTGAAAAATTAAACGTCCCAACAACATTATAGTGAACGAGAACGCACGTAAAAAATGTCCTTATTGATCCAAACGCAGTTATCAGTCAGTTTGAAAGGGGTTCGATCTGTAACAATGGATATTGTGAGGATAAGTTTATTCAACAAGCGAATTTTCTTAAGGTAGTTGGTACAAGAAGGAAAACCACAAATCGACAAAATATCAAAGGGTTGCCGCAAGCCAACTTTGTGAAAACATGGTTTTAGAAGTTACGTAAGTTGTAGGGAGCCTTAACAGAAATAACCATTTGGACCAATACAAGAAAACTTGTAAATCCTGCCGTGAAACCGCAAGCACAGGTACACGCGATCTGGGAATTAGGCAGCTCAGCGGAGACCGTCTTTCTTGCTGTCATGTAAATAGTGTTAAGTTAACGTACACCTACAACCTAACCTTGTTTTGTGGGTTTAGAGTTTCATATATTTGTCCTTTGAGTACCGCTTGCACACAAACTCTAGTACATACTTTTCGTGTAGTACGTACTTACTTTAAAACATATCCAACATTTTTCAGTAATAAAGAGTTGCAAGAGATAAATATTTATTTTAAAATATTTAATGGGTATTTGTTTTCTTGTTTTTCTATAAAAACTTATTGCAAAATGTTTAATATTATAGCGTTATACATACTTCGTTATCAAGACCCAATTTCAGTTTAGTCTTTGGGACTAGAAAACAGATATACATAAAAATAATAAAATATATTTACTACACAAAAACTTTTTCAATAACTGCACATTAATTTGCATTAATTGAGAAGTCTAATGAAAACGTAAACGTGCAGAATAAAAATGTTATCACAGATATTTGATGTGTGAATTTCGCTTTGAAGCAGAGTGCTTTTAATCAAAATATAACCTGTCGGAGGGGTGGAGTGCGTCCGATAAAACAATGCCTGCAGTGGAGAGCTCTCGAACGCCCTTTAGCAGAGACTACTTCAAAGAGTAGTCCATTGTTGGTATTGTTACTGGCCTACTAACTTGCTTTGATTAATACACACACAAAGTTAAAACGTTGTTTGATTGACCTTATTTTATTACATTTAAAAATGCGTATAAAAATTTGGGTTTAGATATAGTATTTTCGTTATACTTGTATATATATATATATATATATATATATATATATATATAATATAACTCTCTAGATGACAATACGCATGTTATAGTATCATTTCAGTTCAAATTTTAGTTTTACGATTTAATAATACATAATACATAATTTTTAAGATTTTATAAAACACTTAATACAAAAGCCCTTTGAGCGACGTATCAAATGCCTCTAACCTGCATTTGGGGAATTAGTAAAAGTTTATGTATCATGACGAGTCCGAGTATTCAATACGCTTAAACAATGAACTGAACCTTACATATATAAAGATGGTACGATGAACACACTCAAAGCAGTCGGAGGAACAGTCGGAATCACAGATACACACTCATAGTTGGTACTATTGTATTGTACGAGCGGGCCACAACGACCTGTTGCGTCGAACTATTTTATTAGCGAGCGAGTGTGTCGGCGGCCCATTCTTTAAGGCTCTTTTGTTGGCGCGCCCGTTTAGTCCCACATTGTGCCAACTCCGATGTGATTGGTTGGGTTTATACTGCAAACACCAAGAATATTTTGCTGTTTGTGATTGTCAACGTGATTTGTGAAGTTTTCTGTGTTCTTTAACAATTCTTAAGGGAAATTACATTGTTAACGAAATATTGAAGATTGCCATTGCGATTTAGGCATTTACAAACCGCGTAGTAGAGTATGGCTGGTTTGAGTCCTGCGTAGATAACTATTTGTGTGATAGAATGATCTACAAACTTTAAGTGATAAAATATTGAATCAAACAGTGCATATCACAAAGAAATATTTGACAGCGTTGACAAAATGATTTCTTATGAAATATATTTAATTGGCAACATTACCGAGTAACTTAACACGTAAAGTATGTTTGAAGAACTTTGTACCTACCATATTCATGCAAATAAATATATTGTATGGTATAAAAAAAAAGTTATTTATTTTTTCAAACTAGCTGAACCGGCAAAGGTTGTTTTAATAAAATAAAATAAAATATAATAAAATATTTAGGGGTGGGTTACCCTTATCATTCAGACTAACCCGATATGCACACAAAATTTCATACAAATCAGTCCAGACGTTTTGGAAAAGTTAGGTAACAAACAACGCGACACGAGATTTTTATATGTAAGATATTGTGTAAACTAGCAGCTGAGATTGTTGTATAAGTTTTATCGAATAAATTATAAAACGAAACTGTTAATAATACGGTAATTTCATTTTTGAAAATCGATAAAACTGTTAAAAAATAATATGTCATGTAGAATTTTAACATACACAAGATACTATAACTACTATAAACACTCAACGTTTAAATGTTCTGCAATATCGCAAATGTGCAAAACTGCACTCTAACAAAACCGCATTGTTCATCCGCCTCTTGTATGTCAAGATTGTCATTCTGATAGACGCCAATGCGGCCTGTACATAAATTGAAGGCTTTGCAGCCCGCAACGTTGTCGGGAATTTCCCTCAGGGTTTTCAACACAAAAAAAAACTGGAATCTTCTCCCGCTTCCAATACTTCATCTATAATTCAATATTATCTTCCAACGACTATTTACAATGCTGAATTACTCGACTAATTTACCGTACGAACACTGTACTGAATAATCGAGGATTTTCTCTGAAATATACATTTTTCAGCGGTTATCTCATCTCTAATGTACACACATAAAACTGAGTATAGGATACGTCGAAACTTACGTACATTTGCATCTAAATTGGATACCTAGGTTTCGAAAAAGTAAATAAAAGTTGGATTAGTCCGAGAGAGGCTTCGAGAGCTATTTCATGCACCGCGATTAATTAAGCAAATAATACCAAACGCTCGTCTAAAAAGCGAACTGAATTTATGTTCTGCACATCTGAAGAAGGGGGTTTTTACTTACATCTTGCATTCTGTACATAACGTAAGCTGGGATTATAGTAAACAAGAACTTCTTCTATTTTATGGTAATTATATTATGCAGTACATATTAAGAAACGAGTTTATGTTCATAATATTAACTTTGTAATTAATTATATAGAATCATAGTATATTTTTGTTCTATCTATTTAAAATATTTTTATCGAAAGATTAAAAACACACCCTATTTGATGCACATTAACTTCTTTTGGCAGGAGCACTGTGATAAGCGGTCATTAGAAAAAGTAATATGGTAGAAAACCATACAGTGTCAGCCTTTTCATGTGCCCTGGTGTATAAACAGTAAGTTAAATAGACAACTAATTGTCGTTGTCCATAGATTCAGATCTGGACACATCCCATGCAATAAATTTGGGTATATGATGAAGATAACCGCTACCGCCTGATTGTGAGGAAGAATTGTGGAAGACCTACACCATTTATTGATGGAGTGTGTCAGATATGAGTCTAGTAGAAATACTTTAGTGTCCGACTTGAATTTGTATGGAGCCGCCGACGTAGACATGTTTCACAAACCAAACAGCGATGATGCGAAAGCTCTGTTTAAATTAATATCCACTGTGTTAAAACTATAAGATGTAGTGACATGTTTAGATCAGAATACGGTGGAACTGACACACGTTGTGAGTAAAAGTTCCAAAAAAAAATTGCCCTGTAATATTTGTTTTAATAATTTACATTCCCATACAAACTTTCTAACAAACTAAATTACAATTATCAACTCAATAATCTTTGATTGATTATTTAGAATTTTTAAGACTAACCCTTTTTTCAAATTTTAGATATACCACACTGGGCTCCATCCAGTTTGGCAAAAATCTCAAATCCAGTAAAGTTCCGGGACTAGACAATCTTGTAACTTTATATTAAGTTAGGAAATCGTTTAAAGACTACCACCGTGCTCAGACGTCGGGTATCGATGCTTTCTTATTTAAGCCAACTTTACGGAGTTAGAATTCAATAAAGCGAGCAACGGAATTTACTTCTCTTTGACTAAATAGCTTAAAAGATTAATTAAGATAAACTTTCAATGGATCCCGTCAATGTTGGAACGTAAACACTTAAATTTAACTCGAAATTAAGTTCTGCATACGGATTAAAAAAAGTTTGGTTTTAAAGAAAATGCTTAATTTGTAATATTAAGGAACTCTGTAAGACAACAATAACATAAATTACATTTCTTCCTTTAGTAATAAAATTTTACCATGAATTTAACACACTTATAATAATATTATAAAAAATAAATTAAAAGATAAGCATTAAAAAGGTAACTCTTTTGAGACGTATTGGAATAATTAATACGATGCAATCTCATTCTTATTGAATAGTCAGTATAGCATTAATACTTACAACTAACTTTCTTCACAAAGTAAAGTTGATTAGCAGGGATTATTCTAAAGTGCAGTATGTTAGCACATCTCCACGATTGCATTGTCATCACATTTCAGTGGTTCGCACGTGACCCCATCTCCTCGTAATCCTCGGACACCTGCTTTTCAAACTTCCATTTCCTTCGTGGTAATATCTATTTGATATGTTTTGTTATATAAGTAGCTTATTGCAAACCCACTCGTAAAAGCGATATAGGAATGTAATATGAGAATAAATGATGTTCGTGCTTAAAATCTTTATACAAAACACATTGTTTTCTAGTGAACCTACGTGCCATACTCACGTGCTACTTCAATGAAAAAAGTTTATAGCCATCTAATTCAGACATTTTAAGTGTTTCTATTAACTTACTTTTTGCAATTACTTTTTTAATTATACAGAAGAAATATTGCTCTCATTTTAATTGTGAGACAAAAACGGACTGCATCTTGCACATGAAGTAAAAACGGTAGTCAGTGGCCCGTTAAAGGTATTTGCCTGATGTGATTATAGACTTTCTTTCAATGAAAAAACGCGGTGCCACACGAGAAATCGCGTGACGTGAATGAGGATGATCGGCAAGCGGCACAAGTAGATTGTGGCGAGATTGTATTTAAACTATTGTATTTAAAAAAAATGCATCTTTTTACACTTCAAAGAATGTATAATTTATTGGCAGTTAGGATCTTTAAGCGAATACCTTTTGTTAATAACTGAAGTGATTCTGGAAGATCATGATTACACCTATTCAATTAAAAATTTAAAGATATAACCATACCGATCAGATAGAATTAACAATCTACAGTTAAAATTCATGCAGCCACGAATATTTTACGAAAATTTAATAAAATGTTAACTGTTTTATATTCTCTCTTCAGTAACTTTGTAAGTGCCTTCTCAATTTGGTCTTCGTTTATTTGTGCACTTAAACTTTCGGAACAAACCTACTCATAAATATCTAATTACATTTCAATTACCAATAAATTAAACAAATTTGCATAAAGTTTTCGTCACAGCTTCAAACTAATAGAAATGGTCATGATCTTTCTTTGACCGGTCTACAATCGTATATGAAAAGTATGTACCTTCTTAATCAACGTTATCATTTTTCTGTTGCCAGCCAAGCTGAAAATAGTTATTATCATCTTAAATATATTCTCGAAACGAAACTCTTAAATTAACTTCAACAAAATTTCAAACAAACTTAGATATATGTATGTTTGTGACGTCACTTTAAAATATGTTAGTCTATTATTAATAAGAAGTTTAGTAAACGTAATCTGTTTGAGTAAATAATTTTAAGAGAATGTTTCCATAGAGCATTTGTGTTTCGAAATTATTTATGAAAAGTAGTGTAGAAACAAAACATTTTTAAAAACATTCTTGACATCTTTTAGAGAAAGGGGCCATCCATAAAGTACGTCACACGTAAAGGGGGGGGAGGGGGTCGACAAAGTGTGACATGGTGTGACAAGGGGTGGGAGGGGTCCTAAGTTTCGTGACATCACATTTCAAAATCCAATATATTTATAGGTACTAATCGCGTAATTTCAAATATTAATTTAACTAAAACATATTTCCAACTCTATCCTTAGGAGAATACGGTTTAAATTGTTTTGTTGATAATCAGTATTAAATCTTTTTCATACAAGGTCTGATGTAGTTCTGATTTGTTGCGTATACAGTATTCGATCCGAATTTATAAGTGTTGATTTCATAAAAAAAGTACTTAATTTAAATGGAAATAAAACCAATTTCGGAACTGCTGTTTTAATTTAATAATTTTTCGATGTGTAATTGCAAAACATGTGACGTCACACTAGGGAGGGGGGGTCTCAGAAATGTGACCACCTGTGACAAGGACGGGGGAGGGGGCTCAAAAAATCATGAAATTTGTGTGACGTACTTTATGGATGGCCCCAAACGAAATGCATAAAATTCGCTATGGATTGTATTATAGACACAGCTGGTGACTTGGACGTCAATTAATCTGGTGCTTCTACAATAAAATACTTAGCAGTTGGTTAACAGGTTGATAATATAATAAAGTAATGAATGAAAACACCATAAAGAAAACACAGACAATCATCAGCAAGCTATCGCAATCCACTGTCGAACTTTCTAAGGTTTTCACATTCGCGTTTAAATTTATTTATGTATACTATACTAGGCAAATTAATTATAATAGTTTAACGTCAATTCTTACGGAGATGTAATGCGAATAAATGAAATGTGGGTAATCAAACAGTACTTCCCTACAGATCCCTATTTGCCAACGTTTTGAGTGACGTTTACTTCAACTCTGTTTAATTAAACAAACACGTTTTGATGTACCCTTTGCATGTTTGGGTTATCAATTGTTTGTGTTGTGTTATAAATAATTTAATATAGCCAACATGTTAAAGAACTTGTAAAAGCTTCCAGGGATTTAGTAAAATGAAACAATTAATATTCTTGATATAGAACACTTATTTACTGATTCACTCCTCGACCAAGACTACTGGCTTTGCGGGCAGCCATTATGAGGAGAATATATACCCTCCATAATGGCAGCCGGACATCAAGTCAGTCTTTTACTTTTCTTATTTATTAATAATGACATTTAATATGTTTTAATAATTTAATTATCTTTGACTTTCGGGATTATCTGCATTATTATTACAGTTTGGCTACTCGCACCTAATATTCAATTGATAGATATTACGGAAGTCAATTGCACAATCACAACTGTATTTTATAATTAGGATTACCGCTAATACTTGTTCTACGGGCCTTCTTCCTAAATATAATCCTAACAAATTTACCTTTTTCACTAGATCATATGTGTATCTATATTGCATATCCAAAATGTTTTACTACAATTGAATATGGTGTAAATGACTGTATATAGTTCAGGAATATTTAATAAAATTTATTAGTAAATTACAATGGTTAGTTCAATTATATAAGAACTAAAAAAAAAAATTTAAAATACCTGTAAACTTAAGCAATAGAACACCTAAAATTGTTTATGAAAAAACAAGTGTTGCAACGTAGTTTGGTACTTGACACCGACGTAGTACGCAAATGTGGGCAAAAGAATGAGAAAGAAAGTTTGATAGTTTTCAAGTAAGATTTTAATCACTCTAGTTTTTAAATGTTCACTTTCCAATAACATCATAACACATTTCCAGCTTTTTTCTACAATATGTATTGTAACGACCTAGTTGTATCAATTAAGGATTAAATATAAACATCGTGCAAGATTGCGTCGAATCGCCCATTCGAGTGGACGATTCAGAGGAAATGACGCAGAAAATTGCCCACCGCCTCACGTGGACGCAATATCCTACGAGTCCTACGACGGCTTCCAATTATGCAGATTATGCCGCCGACGATACACTTATTACAGAGTTACTTAACTCTGTATACTGTCTGAACTATGGCTAACATATTATCTAAATGACGGGGCAGGAGTTACGGCAGAAGTAAAAGTATTTAACGGTAACCATGTACATATGAAAGTTCTAGATGTTAATTTTAATACCAGATTCTGGTTAGGCTTATTTGTGTAGATTTGAGATCTTGTTCGTAAAAAGTTACCGATACTATGTGTGGTAGTGTAATAGCCAGTGTTACTCGCCAAATGATTTTAATAGTCTTCTACTTATTAGTAACTTCTATATGAAAATCTATTAATATATGAATGAGTTGTAATGGAATAGTCGAAGATACTAAACTTATTTTTTGGCTGTCCAATAAAGGATCCGAGCACTATAAAAGTATTACACACATAGAAAAAAAATCACAAATACTAGTTGTACGTATGCAGTGTAGAATCTTAGTGTACGTGCAGATGTGGTTGGTGATCTGCATAATGAGAAGTCAGAGGTTATTGCGCGGATCGGACCAAGGCGGCAATTTCAAGCCTCGATTGTTATGTAGACTGCCAACGTTGAGCACACATTGATTCCTATAGCGGATTTATTTTCAGCTACAGTTTTAAGGAGCCTGTCTCGTTTGGAGATTATAAGACGCGCGTAGAAAAAAGAGATTTACTTGCAAATTGTTAGAGCTATTAAAGTTAATTGTCTGTGTTAATTATTCCATGCTACTAGTCTGCACCTCCTGTTGTGACTTCTGAGTTGCAGACATTCAATGGCGGTGGTAATCACTTTTCATTAGGTAATGCGTCTGCTCGTTTGCCCCGTGTCATAAAAAATAAAAACGCTAATGAACCCATTCACCTTTGACTTCGGTTAAAAATGAAAATAAAATTTCTTTTAATATTGGGTCGAACTGCACTGAATAAAATGTCTGCCAAGAAAAAAATAATGTTATTTAAAGGCGATAAATGCGATACAGTTGCTTAGCGATACATAGAAGAGGCTGGTCACGTGCCTGCTCCCCAAACGCTCACATTTACCGATTGCCCACTACAGCTCCGTTTAGCTTTACGACCCCTACGATCGGTGCCTGTATATCGCAAAATAATAACAGTGCCACGCTTATTGTTTTCCGTTATTCATATAAATGTCAGCAGGTCGCAACCAAAACGTATATTTAAAATAACATTACACCGTATATTAGCACTTTAATGTTTGATTTACATTTGTAGCCACCCTAATGACTATACAAATTATAGTTTGTTGAACTAAAAGTAAGTAAATCGAGACCCGAACAAAAGTGAACTTTAGCAAATCGGTTTCTTGTAAATAAATAAAGGCCTGTAGACGTCTTTATTTCTCAACACAGAAGGCAAACAGCGTTTTCTATCAATCAACCTTTAGGTTGTGCATAATTTAACAAAGGTGTGACTCTGTCTCTGACTTGAGTATTTCCGTGCCTTAAGTTTCTCATATTATTGAAGTGTTGTTCTTGCTTATCGCGAGGTCTCCGTACTTCATCTGTAAACCTATTTTATCTCTTTGTTCACCTTTGTTTTATTTTACGATGTGTCCTTATTCATTCATGTGTTCCCAAAGTTTCTATAGAACTACTTTATGTATAAGAGAAGTCGATTTCGAAGTTAGGAAAGTATCGGCAGCTCGTAAAAATTGATCTGTTACCATTATAAGTGACGGCCCAACTTAGGGTCGGTTTATTTAATATTGTCAATTTGCTCTTAGAAATGTGCTCGCAAAAATTACATGATATAGATACGTTTAAAGGAACATTTATGAACTATTAAAATCACTTGCGAGTTATGAGCCTGAATTTAGAGGTTCGTGGCGAAGCTAAAGGCTAAAGCAATTGTGTAGTTTTTAATGAAGCTGACCTTTACTTACCGGAAATATCAACAAATTCAGTAGGTACATTTTCAGTCTTGTAGATATGCGTTAGAAATGTATCTTTTTACAACATGGTTAAGTGGTCAAGCTACAAGATAAAAGCGACCTAAAATGTCAACTATCGCATGTCACCAATAAGGGCAAGTTTCTTATTCTTTTATACAACAATAATGTTAACATTGCCGTATCGTTTGCTCGGTTGACATGCCGACCAATTACCTGTCGATTGATGGTAACTGCTATCGCAACTTGCGCCAGATCATATTTCGACCACTTGGCACCCTTCACACCCCCTGGCGTCTCGCTCTTATCCCCCTTCAGTGCGCCAGACATATTTGACAGATTTGCCCCGAACCCGCTCGCCGCCAACATTTTATTGACCAGTTATTATTTTATTTTATGGACATCCACTCTTATTTCATTGGCCCTAAGACCAAGTTACAGTTTTTGTCGCTCAATTATTGGATCAAATCTTCGGTCAGATCGAACGTTTTTATTGAAACGTATTTGAGGTAGAGCTTTACTGTATTCTCATAAATTATGTGGTATGCGGTATTTATGTACGACTTCATATTTTAAAACTTAAGTTGGCTACTTGGTTGGTTGCATGGTATATTTAATTAGGATCTGCTTTTCGTCATTGGTAGAAAACTACGAGTAGATTAAATATTATGTAGGTAAATCAGTCCCTAGATAATATCAAATTATAACATGACGCAAAGTGATAGTTTATTTGTTGAAAGCAAAATCTTGTATTTAATACTTTTAAATCTATCTATATATATATAAAAAATAAATTGTCGACTGAGAAAGCATTGTTAGTGCCATCTACAATCGTCAAATGTACACGAAAAGAAACAAAATATATGGAATGTTACGAAGCGTCCTTGAAGCCGTTCAACGATATTGAATTGGATAAAAATAAAAACTAAAGTACTGTCCTGTGAGTTTTCAATCAAAGAAAATTACGCTAGGCGTGGGGCGAGATGGCACGCTTGGTCTTTTCTCCGGAGCTGTAGGTGGAGCTATATAAAATCCCTTTCCTCGCAACATATCGTTCTTTTCTCCCCAAATTGCGGCTGTCCCGACGCGGCAGACACGTCCAGGTAATAACGCAATAAACCACTGAGAGCTTCCCCCTGGAAAAGCGATCGAGTTTTCCTTCAACCTTTCGAAAACGAGTTGTTCCTCGATTTTCGTAGTTGCAGCAGTGCGCTTGTTGGAAAACTAACCCTATTTTCTGATTGTTTGTGTTGAGTTTCCTTAGACGAAGTAGTCTCTAGTGAGCGGTGTGCAATCGGTCAGGTTGCCTGACCGCGGCGGCGTTTTTCGCGGTTCGCTCACTACACTGCGGCAATCACTTTGTGTAATTGAAAACTCGATGTGCACTTGTATGGAACACCTGTTTACAAATAAATCTTTTACATCTTAATATTATACGAGCTTAGTTCTGGAGTTTATTATTAGATGTTTTGCATGTTTACTTATTTACAGTGGTTCTCTATTCACTATTTTTAGTATGAAGTAGGTTTAATATTAACATGTCTAATATTGACTTAAAGTTTTTAATAAATATGTAATAACCGCGCAATAGAAAGTAATAGGCTATTATATCCATATAGCTGATTGAAATACAAATTTGATTTATTTATTTCATCAGATAAACTACAGTATTATTGCCAAAAAACATTGTTTTTATAAGATTTTTTTAAAGTCAATAGTAATAATAATGACTAAGTTTATATAGAAAACGGCTGTTCTGAATTTCATTCTGAACTGCTGGCAATGATCTTGATTTTTAATTAATTGTAGGTAACAATAATTTCCTTATGTTGTACTGACATAAAACAGTGAAAATAAACTGTTAGAGTAGTGCTCATGTACTAATTCTGTTGTTGTCCATGGATTTCAGTATTTCTCGACACAAAACAAACCCTAAGGTACATGTTTAGTTTCTCCTTTTTGCATCGCTTCTCGTACAAGTCCGCGTCTGGTTTAGACCATTAAGTAATCTCCCCGCCGGCATCGAAAGCCTCAGCCAATGCACCTACAGCCAAGTTACTATTCCGAGGTTTCTTAAAACTGAAAAACATTTTATGTTTTTAAATCAAAGTGTAGTGCAATATTGGTTCAATAAATAAATATCTTTACGATAATACAAATGAAATTTCAATAGTTTAGATATTTAAGGAGCGATAATATTTGTCAAGTGTAGTTTTTAGTGTACCTATGTAAATTATACTTTAAAATCATAAACAATGATATACACAACCTACAATAAAAACAATAAACCAGGAGCATAGGATCGGTTGTTATGACTGCCTCGGTGGTGAAGTGGTAACGTGTGCAACTGCTGTGCTTTGAGGTCTTGAGTTCGATTTCCCAGGTCGGATCAAAAAATGATTGTATGATCTGCAAATATTTGTTTCTGAGTTTGGGTGTTTCCTATGTATAACATGTATGTATTTACCAAAAAAAATGAATTTATATCAGTTGTCTAGTACCCATAGCAAAAGCTCTGCTTAGCTTCGGGCTAGATGGCGTTGTTTGTTAAATGGGGCGTATTATCTAGTAGTGGACTACTTTCGTCCGATGATGATTTTTCATTTATATGGAGCACTTGAGCAAATTTATAACTTGATGACGTGACACTCATGGATAATATTATCCTGTTCCTTGAATTAAAATATAAAGCGTGTTGTGTCTCAGCCTCTTAGTAAACTTTAAATTTAAACTAGACATATTTAAAACAATATCCGACAACAAATGATTAAATTTTCATAAAGTCCTGTAGCATACTTAAGACAGTTGAGTTAAGACGGAGAAAACATGTATGAATACTGTTATTATTCAGGAATATTCAGTTTATCTAATATCACATTCGAAACATGCTATAACATTCAATATCACAATTTTATATGTTCAATAATCGGTTGTAGATTGTTAAGATCGGTTCATAAAAAAGTGACCCTCGCGTAAAAGAAATATAACAGTGTATTCGAACTGGGAAGGTAACTGAGTAACTTCAATAATAGTATTTGTTGCGTACGACCGTCGGGCAAATAAACCGAGCCGCGGTAACTTGATAATCGAAGCGAGCGCTATAGTCGGGAACAAAATCGGATTTTAATTAAGGGCCGCGCTTTGTCAACTGCTCCTTTTAATTTTGATGAATAAAGAAAATTATTTATTTGGCGGCGTTGGCGCTTAGCGTGATTTATTCACAAGTTAAGGACATTTATAAGGCATCGCCCTCCTCGGGGGAAATGTCTTTTTCATAATTCGCCGGTTTCACGCCAACATTAACGGTGCGTTCTATTGGACGTTACAATGGATTTGCTGATGTTCTTGTGTATTATATTTGCTTGTTAATGATGCACTTAAAAGTTGAGACTTGTTCGGTGTTGTCAGTTTTGTTAATGGTTTTTATTTTGTTGTTTCAGGTATGTATACCAGATTGTTTACAAGTACTTTGAAATGTTTGGTAAGTGTTATGTAGACAAGCGCACTTATAGCCATTTTGATATGTTTATGACTTAACGTATGCAACCTATTTTTTTGTTGATGTGGTAATAGCAAACATAATAATGTATAAATTCGTACTGCTTGCTGTGTTACTAATTTCTGAGCAATTTGATAAGCTCTCTTAAGATTTCTAGGTGTTTTAATTGAAAATAAAATAATTTCATTAAGTCATATACACTTTAGAGGCAAATTAGAAAGTACATAGAATATTTATACTGGTTACAAAAATGTCGGTTTAAATGTTTTTTTAAACAACATACGATTTAGATAAAATATCACTTAGGGTCCTTGTAAATAAGTAGCTGATTAAGGAATTACACTAATACAAATTCACCCTATAGATAGACGTAAATTTTACCGATACAGTAGGATTACAACGTTATTGGACTTGTAAAATTATTTTCTCGTAGAACTTGCGCCGTAGCTGCGTAGCTTCCGTAGCAGTCACCCTCATCCGTAGTAAATCTTTTAATCTCTTTACAATGGTCCAACGTCATAAATTTGACATCTGTGACTTTTTTATTACGATATTCGAAAACGTGTCCCTCCCAACGGTATGATAAAATCGTGTTTTATGGACGTGGGTCCCGTCAGTTCATTATTTTATTCCGTTGTATCGATTAAATTGGCTCTTCAAACATAAAATCACTACGGTCGATAGACTTTGAATTAAAAGTCTGATATCGGGAATTCAATGCTTCCGATATTTCTGAATTCATTTTAAAATATAAAATTCAATCAAACGCTTCTCACATTTGACCATAAATACAGTTAAATTTGGTAAATACTACAAATATTGTGATGAGCTCTGATGAACCCTAGACATCTCCTAAGAAACGGATAATACATTTCTTTTTTAAAATAAAAGAACAGAATAAAAAGAAAACAATTTCAGCTGCATCAGGTATCAAATTACGAAACGGTAAGAGAATCGATTCGTACTAACAAAAGCAAGGAAAACTCAAACGTGCCATGAATAAGTAATTTCTCTTAAACGCTATTGTTAAATAAACATTTCTAAGATATTTTTAATGCATAAAAAATGTTTTGAATGGACAAAAGCCTCAGGTTACATTGTGATTTCAATACATTTTCGCTCGCAAGTGATCCTGTTTTGTAGTCGCGAGGGCTCGGGTATTTCGATGAATAGATAATATCCATCCAGCTAACTGTAGTCCTATCATGAATTGGCAACTTTGGAAGAAAGCTGTACAAACGAAATAATATTTCTTAAGTATAATTTTTTCGTCGTCTTGAGACTGTATTTAACATAAAAGAGAGTATTTTAATGAACATGCTTGAGAGTTATTTGTAAGCACAGTTCATATACTCGTAAATGTTTAGACTTCGTAATATTGTGTCATTAGATGTGTACGAACGTAAAATGTATTTACTTATATAGTTTGAGTGGAGGAAATAAAGTTAATTACTGTATTATAATGAGAAGCTAAATGCCGAATTCGTTTTGTGTATTCTGGGACGTGTGTATATTATACTTCTGAGGTAAAAATGTAATGTCTTTGTTTATCAAATATTTTCGTAAACAGTAAAACTTGTTCTATTATTTTAAAAAACACAGTCAGTCAGTAATCTGCCTTACATTTTATGTAAACTGTGCCAAAACATGAAAAACTGTATACATTTTGGGATCACTTTGTTGCCCATCTGTCTTTATGTCAGGTCTTTGTTTCTTCTGAAGACGCGGATGTATTAAGTTGACATTATTATTAAAATTTTAATGTACGTGTCATTGTGAAATATATATTCTAATTCATTGCAACAAAATTTGTCCATGAATGATACTTATTTTGACTTACGCACTAAACTAACTGTTTCCTCCTTCGCAGTGTCCTTATAATCACCATTTACATTTGTATATGCCAGGGTCTACACAGAAAAGTAAACTTTCGGTAGTCACACGCTAATATCACTCCTAAAATGTTACCCATCCATATTATTCTTCCATTACTCAAGAACTTTGTCGTAACAAAAACACGCTCACAGTTATTGCGACACCTTACTTAATACTGATTTTCTTTCTTTCCCCTCAATGCGAGCATTTTTATGCCCATCGCCGGAACTTTTGCAATCCAGTTATATCAGCTGTGAAGCGCTAAGCAAATACAAAAACTTTCTCGGGTTTAATCTTCGCGTTTTAAGGATATTCATTGAAATTTCACGGGTTGCTTTAAATAATCCGCGGGGACGAATCTCTGTTTATATACGATTTTAAGGAACTTCGCCACGCGTCCTTTGTAAGCTCTTACACGTATAAAAGAAATTGAGGTTTTTTTTGTCAACATGTTTCAAAACTTTCTCGTGAGAATATGGAACTCAATTTTTAAAACACTCTCAGGGTATTTTTTATGTGATTGTATTATTTCAAAATAGCAAAGTTAATCTTAAATACTTATAAAATAATTTTATTTTGTATAATAGGTAAGTTCGAATTATATTATTACTATTTCACCACCGTTTTCAAAATAAGATTAGTTTTTTTCAAAAGACTAACAATTAATCATTATACCAAATTGAATTATTACAGCTATGTGTGTACAAGTACGCTTTGAGAATATATTTCTGTATATTCCGGCGGGTATTTTTGACAAATAGCTGAGTAAAATAATTCGTTTATGTAACGATACTCAACAGTCAACGTTTTGGCGCGTAGGGAATTCTTATCTCACAAACGCAGCACTTTGATTATGAAGGAAAGGAATATTTAAAGAAGCTTTTGCGTACTTTGCGTTGTTTCCCAACGCATGTGCAAAATTTATGTATGAAATATGAGTGAGCATTATACTCCGAAAGCATCTTTTTTACGTATGTTACTATGTTTTTTATTCCTCCCTACTATTTCTTATTCTTCGTAACGCAATTTTTCTGTTAGCTCGAGTGGGTACTGGCAAGTTACGGTACGTTTATCATTCCCATTTCCTTGGAGGAGGTTGCGTACCTATATACTCAAACTAGTTAGATAAGGACCGGACCTCAGGCGGATGAAACCTCTGAGAAACTTATTCCGGTCATTGAAATCGGGTCTGATTCGATCGCATCCCGGCTCATTCCTATAACTTATTCATCAGGCCATGAATACTTAAGTCAATTTACGTATCGTAAGCTAAGCAACAGCCTCCTTTGCTTAATGATATTGCAGGAACAGTGATGTGTTTGTGTTGATTAATAGACTATCAATTTCTAACGCATAAATACATGTTTATCATGTAAGAAAATGTACATACGAGTATATCAAACGGCTTCAAGTCGATGTTTCTAACATCCGTAGAAAGTGCGTAGAACTAACTACCAAGTACGTATTAAAAATAAAACTACTGCTTCACGTCACCTAAAACTATTAACATAATTAATTGACGATAGTACAGATCAGTACTATCATCACATCGAACTTAAAACTATATAGTTTCTACTACTATGTATATTCTTTATATACTACTATATATAAATTCTAACCCAAGTCAAGTACTTCACCTAATTGTAAGTGTCAATTAATTTCACTTGACAGTGTCTGTCCTTTGGTATTCAATGAACTAATTGAATTAGATACCTGTAATCTGAATTAAACTTGTGTGAATTCTGTATTGATATCAGAACTTCTAACAAAAATCACAGCTGATAGAAACGTTCATTCGTTTCATTAAGATCAACAACGACTATATACTATATCCTTTCTAGTCTAGAAAGGTAAGGACAATAGACTAGGCAGTATATGTATGGATGTACGTTCTACCATAGTGCCTAAACCACTTATCTGATTTAAATTATTTTTAATGAATGAGCTGTCAATAGACTCGTGATACTGGCACGGGTGATATGTGCTATATATATTCTGTCATAAGTTTTTGCGTAGGCCGATTAAAGTTTTTAAACTTTTCTTGTAATGATAATGATTACGTATCATTTATTTAATCAAAAAAGTTACTGCATAATGAATGTAGTTAAGTTAATTAGCTGCCACACTTTTCATTACAACGTTGCTTAAACAAGTTACTTGGCTATGCATTGCTGCTAAACATCACTTACAAACGCTGCTAGTCCGCGTTTCTTAAACTATTGTAAAAAAACTGTAGGTACAAGATGTTAAATCTAGGGATTAAAATAACTTTCATCACACAGACTACATAACCATGGTGAGTATCGACTTGTTGTTGACTTTGATATATAATTATATCCATAAATTACGAAGTAGTTCCGCATATGATTAATAGATGTCACTAGGATGTCGACAAAATGTTCATTAAAATACTGCAAAACTTTTTTTATAGGTGAATCAAATTGATATTTGATACCAAAATTTACTCGAATTTATTTTATTTTTTGTAAATGATTATTATATATACATACATAGCACCACGCCTATGTCTCATAGGAATAGGCAGAAACAATTGATCTCCACTTACTACGGTCCTGACATAACTCTTTTGCTTCGTCCACATTCATCAATCAATATTCTTTATAACAAATCATGACGTATAACATACTCGTATATGATATAGTAATAAATGAACTACAAATAAAACACTACTAAAACAATTGAGAAAAACATAAAATGGAACGTTTAACTCGGAATGTTTCCTTTCCAACTTCCTAAGTAGCCAGTAACTTGATAGCATTTTATTCTACAGTTAGATACTTTTTAGTCTTACGTAATACGCAAGTTTACGGCCAATGTTTTCAATTTTATCTTTGTTAGTAGTTCTCACGCTAATATAGGCACATTGAAGCATTAACCTTTACTAAATTTCGGGAATAAAATGAGCGTCCTATATAGTCCGGTAAATATACTTGCGTGAATTATTGTTATTGTTCGGCTCTTTACAAAAAAAAAAGGTTGTTAGTCCCCTTACTTTTTATATAAAGTCCCTAAGATCCTTTTACCTTGTACTAATTCCCAATAATCATAAAAAGCAATTTGACATTTACAGGCATTTGTATAGGCGCCATTGGGCACTTTATGTTTATTTAATCGCAGGGTTAAAAGATCCCGATCGTCGTCAGCCATTGTAGTGAGCGCGTGTCAAGTCTAGTACCTATGCTACCAAATTCTGTTAAGAACGCTTAGTAAATCTAATTTTCATTAAATATATTTCACCTTTGCCATTTAATAATTTCTTCAATAATTATTATCGTTAATGTGATGGGAAACTTAAAATGGCCAACCAGTACATTACATAGTAAAATTCATATTCCGGTGATTGACTTGATTTTTTTAATTTTTACTTTCAATATTACATTAATATTGAAAGTAAAAATTACCTGCTTGATAGTTAAATCTTTATACAAAAGTCCTAAATCAACACGCTTTTAATACCTTTACGCTAAAATATTAAATATCATGACAAAACTAATTTTGTAGCACACAAAGTTTTAAAAGATAAGTTGATATTATTTAGCCGGTGTCGGTTCATACGTGCGGCGACTCGCCAACTTTTTAATTTTCGTCTATGAGCCACATTGTCACCATATAGAGACTCATACATTTTTACAGTGAACAAGGCACCATAGACACGTAGTTGTCAGGTGCCCTGTCTGCAGTTAGGCTGGCTATGCACGTGCCGTCATTCATTAGCGAACAGCTGCGTCTGCAATTGGAATCTAATCCTACCGCATACTCCATGGAACAACGTTACCAGGTAGACTAGTAATTGACAGCTGTTTCCAATACTTGCTAACCATTGATGGTGATGATGGGAAGAATTGTTTATTCTGCCATTGTTTGGGGTCAAGAAAGTGACGGCTTGACTTCAGAATTGCCAATATTTTCGGCTTAATGGGGTTGCAATTGTTACAGTAGTAAACTAATTTGGCAAATTTTATTACCTTCCAAAGCAGTCTTGCTTTGGAAGGTTTACTGTTCTTATACATAGTTAATTATAATTTTTGAAAATTTGACTTTTTAATAGCAATCTTGAGCTAGTAAAAGAAATTAAACAGTTCCCGCATAAATCCCGCTGTATTTAACATTTTGTCAGTTACCTTTGGAAGCAATGTATATGAAAATAAAATCAAAAATGTTCAATATCTCACACCCAAAATTCCAATAGGTTCTATATTCAAAAATAAAAATCATCGTGTGCCTAAAGGGCCGACACGTCAGCAGCACGTAGTCGGTGCGGCAAAGCGGGCGATCCGAGGAGAGTCACGCCGTGAAATTTGTCGTTTGACACCTCCGCTCCAGCGGGCTGCACGCCTGCGACAACGTTTCCGCTGCGATTATTATATGTGAGCACACGCGCCCTCATGTGTAAACAGCCTTAGAGAGTAAATATGAGTTGTGATGTAAAACTCACCGCTACTGCATATTCTATAGATTTTGTTAAAACCCAATTAAAAATAATGCTGAAATATGCCAACAAAGTGGTACCAATCATATTTTTTTCTATTATCGAGATCAAATGTATACTTTATTTAAACCTTTATACTAATTAATGTGTGTTAAGTGTAATAAAATCATATTTCTTCATTTACTTGATAATTTGTAGACATTGAAACTCTTTAGTAAATAAAAAGTAAATCTTGAATGAATAATAATATTAAACATTACTGTCTGATTTCTTTTATTTCCGTATAAAAATATTTGAATTTGGAACATTCTTACCAAAAAAGTTCATTTGTTTACAAATTCAGAATTAATTTATTTTAACTCAACAACAACAATTCTGAACGTTTACTTAGATGTCAAATATATTGTTGTGATCTCTATACTAATATTGCCAATTGTGGGTATTTTAATTTTTTCTCGTAAATCTTTCTTAGTGTCGTCGTTTTCTGTCATGAACTTCGCCCTTTTATTGTACATATATTTACTGGCATTTTTGTATTCTGAACTAAGTTACGCGAGTGTAAATAACATAGAAATGGTGTTTAGTATTCGTGATATGTTATCCCGTTTGCGGTATGTATACGACGAACGCGATTGCTTGGATGAAGAGTTGCAGGTAAGATAAACTTAGAAACTTTAAACAAAGATAAAAATGTTTTGTTTATTAATAAAGTATTCCCCTGGTATATAATATTGTAATAAGAAGTATAGTAATATCCCCATATTACGGTCTGATTTAAATAGTCTAATTTATTATACTAAATGAGTAAGTGTGGTAAAAAAGGTCTAAATAATCTTCTAGCATCACTTTTTTCGATCATTTTAATAGAAGGAAAAATACTCGTTTCTACACAAATAAATAAAATTGGAGTGTCTGTTTGTAATATTAATACTCAGTTACCAAATTTTTTTTTTTAAATTTTGGTCTGTCTGTCGGTCTGTCTGTCTGTCTATTTGCTCTAGATAAACTATGGAACGGCTGCTGCACTGATTTTGACGGGACTTCCATTGGCAGATAGATAATATAATAAGGAGTAACTTAGGCTACTTTTTTGGACTAACTTTGCGGTGTTAACCGCAGTTGTAAAGGTACAACAATAACCGCGAGTAACACCGTGGGACTCAGCTAGTTACTAATATAATTCTCTGTTGTAGAAACAGTTCAGTAACAATTCTTATTTGTAGAACAAAATGGAAGTATATATTTAATACCGTTAATCTCTCATAAAACTATCTAAATAGCATTTTAAAGATTGTAGCCCATATTAGATACAGAAATCTTAAAATTTTAAATAATCTTAACAACCTGAATACAAAGTGTAAACATTCAAACAAACAATGAATTAAAAACATTTCCGCGGAGTTTTCTATATGAATGTCGTTGAGAAGTGAATATACTATCGTAGTTAACAAAGCGTGTGTTCCAACGCCGCGTATTCATTCGTTAAAGGAAGAAAACTTATGGTTCTCACACTCTGTCTTGTCATCGTTCGAGTATTAATCATTGAATGGTTATATAGCTTGCCAGTACCTGAGAGGTAACTGTTTCCTAACAATAATAAGGTCTGTAGCACTTTTGTCGAACACTATACGAAGGAGGTTTAGTCTAGTCATGGCCGTGTGTTGTTGTGTTAGGGCGATGACACTATAATTTTATATGAAACGATAGATATCTGTCTAATGCTTTTAAAACTGTTATTACGCTGACATATGTTACTACTTACTAGATAAGTATCTTTGGAAAATAACAATGAATTAGAGTTATAGTAAAACAGTTCGGTTACAGGTTATTAATGACTAGCTGACCCACGCAACCTCGTTTGCGTCTTATATTGCCCGTAGCGTGAAAATTTTCCCTCGTTTTTGAAAAATTCTTCATCGCTCCGCTCCTATAGGTTTTAGCGTGATGATATATAGTCTATAGCCTTCCTCGATAAATGGACTATCCAACACTAAAAGATTTTTTTCAAATTGGACCAGCGGTTCCTGAGATTAGCGCGTTCAAACAAACAAACTCTTCAGCTTTATTATTAGTATAGATTGTTCTCATAGCGAATCATTGTCTTGTCTGGCTTTGAGGTTATATTACTGTCAAAGTGATATAATTTTGAACTGTTTCTATCATACGAGTAATATTTTAACGCTTTTAGCAAACAGATTTGTATACTTTTCTTGAACAAAATGTTTTCTGAATTGAAAAAACGTTATAAACGAGATGTATAAAAATTAAACATAACATTTTTCGTTTTAAAAATACTTTATTGTTGTTGAATGAACTACGTTTCTCATTAATTTATTTTAGAGCGTATAATTCCAACGGCAGGGTATATATTTTTTCGGGATTAGAAATAAATAGCTTTAGGCGCTTTTTTGGTTCGTAAACTGTTTAATGTAAAAAAAATTAATATCATTTCACCTTTGCTATGCGAAGCAAAATTATTATTTAACATTTTGTGTAGTCTATGTATAATAAGATGTATTTACAGATCATAATATGTATGATTTGTAAGCGTATATATGTATTTATATCGGTTATCTAGTAGGCATAATACAAGCTCTGCTTAGTTTGGAACTAGATGGCATTGTGTGTTAGATGTCCGAAATATTTATTATTATTATTTATGTGTTTTGTAAGGGATCATGTAGGTTTTAGAGTACTTAGAGAGGTTTTAGAAGCATCAGCCTGGTTACTTGTTTACGTAAAGTACCTGAACGACCGATATAGATTTACAAAAAATTTTCGTTTATAGGTCTCAGATAAAACTTTAAAATTGTCTCTTAATAGTCAACACATAGTACTATCATTATTATCATATAATAATTGTAGTATTATAGTATTTTTTATGTGTTAGATTTCATTTCTAAAATGAATTTTATGTAAATTAAATCCCACTAAATATTTATTACACAATCAACTCGAAATCGGGAAAGCGTTTATCTACAACCATATTTTTAAGCGATTATTGAAATAAGTGTACCAAATATTTAACTTCCTTTGGTAAACTATGAATTTTTTTAATAATGGCCATCCGAAAAAAAGTTATAAAACCCGGTTCCGGGAGTCATCCCACACACGCCTTGCGTTTTCCCCGCGTGTGGTGGAGTGCGAAAAGCTTTCCCCGTGTGAAGAAAAAAAAAGGTCTTAAATATATATTGAAGTAGAACTTATTATACTAATATAACGTTCCATTACATTTATAAGTCCCATGAATACTACTGTAATTAATTACAATGCTATACATTTAGCGTTGTACTTAGTGTAATTAATTACTTCACAACATCACACGGGGACCACAAAAGTGTACTACTGCTTTTTGGCTAGCAAAAATGTTGTTTTGTATTACGACAACGAGGGAATATCTTAAAATTACAAGCATCCATGTAACAGTTTTTTTTTCACCTGTATTGCGGGGGACTTTACAAAGACATATGAAATTGACACAAAGAACAATTCACAGAACAACAATTAGTGGATCACAAAAATTGTTGTCCCATGTGGAATTTGAATCCACAACACTTGACGCAGTAGAAAACAGCGTGGCAACCATTTCAACCATTAGGCTATACGTGCCACCGAGGTGGTATATAAAAGCACTATCTTTATGATAAACAACGCGTTTCATTCTACCGATCAGTAACTTTTTTAACTAGCATATGTTAGAAAAAATAAACGTAACTAGCTGACCCGCCCAACTTCGTCTGCGTCTCTCAAAAGGAATTAATTTACTTGGTTTTTACAACATTCTTCTTGATCGATATATGGGCTATTACTGAATGAATTTTCGAAATTGATCCAGCCGTTCACGCGTGATGCTGTGGCCATGAGAAATATGGGTTAATTTTTGAAGTGAAAACTTCTTTAGCGGCGCTGTGTACTTTTTTGGAATGGGTAAAAATGTATAAACTCGCGTCAGGTCACGTGACAGGACGCGCTTGCGCGAATGTTCGTGTGTGTATGTAATATATATTGTCATGTTTGTGTACGATAGCGCAATAAATGAATATTGTATTCCACCACATAAATAATAGTACTTTTATACTGATAATGAAAGCAATTCGTACAAAATTATTCTCTAACCATTCCAAAATATCAAAAATGCACAACGTTAATATTCAAGTTTTCACTTCTGCCGGCACTCCCGGAGTGCAACCCGTCGATTTTTTTAATTATATATATGTTTTAAAAACCAAATTAGAAACGTAATAATATTTTCTATTGATTGAATGACAGTCATATGAATTCGTCAAATGATTTATACTGTAATAGGTTTACTGGCCTAAAATCTGTTACTGTAAAGTGTTAAACTTGACACACATTCTTACTTTCCAAAGACATAACTACGCCTTTTGCTTTCGGGTAAAATTTTACATTCTAATAACTAGGTATATATGCAAATTATAATTACTTTACAATTTATATAAAACAAATATAAAAGCAATTATAAGAGAAATCACTAATACCTAACGACACACTATTTTATAGGTTTGTCCTAAGCAATAATACCTTGAATGTTAAACGGATACGAATTAAGATTAGATAGACATAGCTTACCTTGGAATCGCTCTTGAATTACAAGTAAAAGTCTGGGCCAGTTTATAGTGTTTATAACTTTAACACTATATTAATATTTCCAGTTTAAATATAATAATATCTTGCCCGTGATTGCCCTTAACAGCGCCGTGAGAAAAACCTCGTTTTATAATGAATCAGCAAGGGTATGTTTGTTGTGGCTTCTTTACCTTGTTAAATTTTCCCTTGTAAGACATAATTAGGGACACGTATAGGTACCTATTATGCCTCCACTGTTGTGTACACGACTTTATTGTGTACGGGATCTATCTCATTATAGTTTTAAAGTTACGGTATCTCAATTTTAACTATAGTAAAATATTCAAGAGCTCATTTTGCGGTTAAATTTTGTAAAACCAATATTATAACACAAGATACCATGGGTATCAGTGTTCCAAAACCATTTATTTCATATGTCTTGTAAAAATAGTTTGGTGTTTGATTGTTGTAATTTTTTGGATAAATAAATGTTTATTATTATTATTCTCTTTATTTCATTTATATATACATATTAATTAATTTTTAAATACATAAAAAAGATAAACAATAACATATATTTAAAAATATAAAGAATAGTAGACCACTGACTTCGGGTACAGAGACCAAGAAACCGGTGGTTAGGTGGTTAGGTTAGCACGACCATTCTCGAAAACTGGGTCGGGCACATACCTGTAGTATGGCACCTCTGAGTTCACAAGATGGTATTTAAGGGCAAGTTGCTGATGTACGATCCTAGCTACTTGGTTGTGCCTGTGCAAATACTCGCCGTTAGCAAGACGAGAACAACCAGAAATAATATGCCTGATAGATTCTCCAGGACGGTGACAAGAATAATTACATAATATACAACATAATATAATATATTTACTTTATTATATTAAGAAATCAATACTAATAACGGTTTCAAATATAAAACAAAAACTGTTTGAAACTTGGAATATCTTGTCACTGTAAATAATCAAATATATTTATTAATGTGTGTCCAGTGCAAAGGAAATGAAGTTAGATAAGAAAAGTATTTCTGGAATATAAAATAAGCTCTGTAACTATGCACGTATTTAGAACATGTACCATAAAAGTGATTCAATAATGTAGTTTGAAAGCATCAATAGAGAGAGATGTGAAAATGTGTGTTGTCAAAGAAATGACATTTATTGCTTTTGCAAGTTTCAAGCTATTTGCACTCCAGGAACAAACTGCAGTTTTGTCAAAAAAGGGGTAGCAAACATAAATCAAATGGCAGTGGAAAGCCGGAAATTGATACCGGTCCGACGTACCTTCCCCTATCCCTATCGTACATAAACTTGCTTAAAATGACGTGTAGCCGTCGGGTACTATGAAATCGGAATTTTGTAGAATCTGCACGAAGCTAAGTTAAGACCTCGTCCTGGTGGATTTTAAATTAAGAATCTTTATGGTATTTTCAATCTTTTTATAAAAATCAGCTCAAATATTTTTACTTAAATTTATTTCATCAATAAAGTATAAAGCAATTCAATATAGGTAATAAAAAGAGAGAGAGAGAGAGAGAGAGAGAGGGAGAGAGACAAAAAAATACCAGAAACTCATCTCAAAAATGATTGCGTACTCCCAATTCCGTCTAATCGGTGCAACTGTTTCGTAAACCAATTTTAAATTTTAGTGAAACTGCTGAGGGTATTAAACGTTAATGCACCAACAATATTCCCGGGGACAGGCTATCGTAAAAACTTTTCCCACTAGCCAACCGGTTGCAGCGCAAATACGACCGGAGACCCGACGTAGCATACCTACTTTAACATTGTTTTAAAAAGTAAATTTCAATAAGCCAAGAAGTTTCAGAAGACGGTAGATGACTTTATATGCTATGGTTGGATTGACGAATGGCTTTTCATTCAAGGTTTAAAGCGATGTAATATTGAAAATGACTACTACTTGATATATACTATCTTACTAATGGTTTGTAAACGTAACCTTGAAAGTAAGTTCGTAATATTATATGTACTATTTTACACAAAATGTGCACTATAATATAAATGTATCGAATACCAGTTCGGTAAGAAGAAGTTATTGTGCAATGTGCTTGCAAGCAATTCATGTCCCAAAGGGTTGCAACCCTGGCAAGCACACATCCGCCGGGTCACGAATTTATTTTTCAACGGCTGGCTAGTATTGAATTCGGATATTTGTTGTTAACCTTCAATTCTTTGTCATACACAAATATTAAAGAGTTCTATTTAAAATTGCTTCAAACAACTTTTTTTTATTTGTTTACTATTTAAGTTGTACGTATACAAGACTATATTAACAGTCATACGATATTATAATTTTAATATACTAAATTAATACATTAATAAAAGTGTTAATACTGACTCAATTCATGAATGTATCGTTCCAAAGTATTATACATATGACCTGCCGAAGCAAGTAAAATTAATGAATGAAATGCTATCTTAAATATTTACTTGCGTAAATAACATTTCAAGATTGCAGTACGTGTATTTTCACAAAAATGCCAAATGTCCAATTTATTTGAACACTGTGTTGAAATTTCAGTCGATTTTTCACTCGTAAAAGAACTAAACTTCACTAGTGTGATGTCCAATTTTAAAACATACGTAACCTTTATAATTGTTTGTTTTTTCTTAATTCTCTTGAAATTCTTATAATATAACTAGTATTTTACCCGCGGCTCCGCCAGCGTTTTTCTCGGTTACCGCGGTTTAAAGTAACCTATGTCCTTCCTCAATAATCACAGTATCCTCAGGCTATATTTCATTAAAATCGGTGTAACAGTTTAGCCGTGAAAGCGTGACAGACAGACAGAGTTACTTTCGAATTTATAATAATTTATTATTAAGATGGGAATGGATTTGTCGTAGTGTTTTTATAACTATATATTTATACTTTAATAAAAAAGTTTATATAAAACCCTGTTAAAATTACTTTACTCTGCTTGGTGGAAAGCATAAGCAGAATCCAAGAGTGGTCGTCACGATACTCATTGCGAATGCAGACAATGAAACAATGTAGAATGGTGGCCCGCACTTTGGCGGCCTAGTAACACTTATGTCGAAAATATGTTTTGGTCTTGCATTTGTAAACTATAGTTTTTGGCATTTTATAACTATGACCCGTCACACCGCTAGCGTACGAATTATGTGATAGTAAAGTACGAATTATGTGATAGTAAAGTACGAATTATGTGATAGTAAAAATGCAATCAACTGATTTATGTTGAATTTGGTTAATAACATTTTTTTAACGGTTTTTTATTATATATTATAGACTGCATTACAAAATACCAATTGAATATATCACTTAAAATTTAACAAACTGGTGTATTTTGTACAACGCCTAAAATTTTGAATATTTCGGTTCAATCAAATAGAAAGTTTATTTAACACATACCTGATCTCCATTGATTCACGCAGGGGTATACTGTAGACAGATGTAGTGATTCGATTGCTAATCCTAAAGCAACAAATTCGCATTCCTCATGTTCAATGGCCAGTGGCTAGTAATTGGTATTCAGTGCACTAGACGGTACTACGACGGAAATTAAAAATGATTGTATAACCTCCCATATGCACAGAGTAGGCGGGGAAACGATCGTGTTTTTTAATATTAGGGGATACAGTTTCATTTGATGTGTTCGGTTGATATTCGCGTCGTGGATTCTGAAGTCTATATTGAGTGGTTATATTCTCTTATTTATATTGAGTGCAAATTTTTTACTAAGTTAGACGTAACGTAAAATACTTTATTGAACCTACAAGTGAACTAGACTTAGTGCAAAGAATAATTTGATTATTTACAATACACCGAGAGAGTATTTGTATTGAAATTCCAGAAAATTGGCTTAAACATTGTCTTGCCAGTCCCCAATCCGCACTTGGCCAGTGTGAAGACGTATGGCCTTAACCCTGAGAGGAGACCCGAGCCCAGCAGTGGGACACTATGGGTTGTTGATAAGAAGTTTGTAAATAGTTATAAGGACGCTTTGAATTTTATAAATTACATTTCATGTATTATATCAATTCAAAATGTCCCATTGTTCAATTGTATCTAGAAAACATTTTTGGAACTCCCAAGGGGCACAATAAAATAATGCAACCCAAAATTACATCGACGAGATTCACAATCAACGCCCTCATAATTACTACGTTAATATTTACACCGACTGAAAGTTTAAACATGCGAATTGTACACTTTTCCACTTGAACCAATTAATGTTTTGAGTTAAAAACGACCAACAAAGGCTTCCCTGTCAACACTGAAATGAACGCGTAAATGTTTACTTGACACATTGCTGTATGCATCAATTAAAAATATATTACTTGGCGGGGTGATTTCCGTTTGTCCGCTGCGATGAGTTTCGCTTCCATTCGCCCCTCGTATCGGTGCCAAGGGCTGTCAAGTAACGCGGTAAGATATCCGTTACTTTAACGTCATGTCCCTGGACTACTGCATAAATTATCAATTTTTATCATTAAACATGAATTATATGGCACTTCATACATACTCGTATGTATGTATATTAATACTTTGTTTTATTAGTGAACCTAACTTTCTTTTCCAATGTTGACTATATTTTTGATTAATGTTTGGCTGCTTATTTTAAACACAATTCCTTCTTTCAATTAAATATATCATTCAGATTAATGTCCTTCAGAGATACTAATGCTTTTCTAAGTCCAATGTGTATCTCACTCGTACAAACAGTTATGAGGTTTTTTTTTTTTTTTTTTTTTTATTGAATTGGAGGCAAACGAGCAGACGCATCACCTGATGGTAAGCGATTACCGCCGCCCATGGACACCTGCAACACCAAAAGCATCACAAGTGCGTTGCCGACCTTTGGGGGATGGGGAGAGGGAATGGGGGAGGGGTTGGGGTATGGGCCTCCGGTATCCTCACTCACTCGGTGAAACACAGCGCAAGCGCTATTTCACACCGGTTTTCTGTGAGGCCGTGGTATCACTCCGGTCGAGCCGGCCCATTTATGCCGAAGCGCGGCTCTCCCACGTTATGAGGAGGTTATGAGATTTGGCGTAGTACCTTACGCATATCTTATATCAAACAATCAAACTCGCTTCCACATATGTGAAATATTTAATTTATGCGATATAAACCAAATTCCTGAAAGTGTCTACCCTGAAACGCCGCGTACACTAACAGCATGCGTATATTCCATATTCCTATTCGTGGCGAGTGCATAACGCTCGCATCACGTCGTCGCATCGCTCACTGATAATTTTTATTCGCACAAATGAACATATTTGCACAACTTTTATTCTCACCGTTTAACTTTCGCTGGATGCGCATTCGTTCTGTTATTTGCATATGAATTTATCGTTTTGAACATTTTTTTTTATTCGCCACATTGCTCGTTAAACTACAGATAGCCTGTCGCTCAGTTTATGTTCAATATTTGAAACAATGTAAGAGATTTTTCAAATATTTTGCTGATATTGAATATCGGAGTTGGAATTCAGGTATCATATTTCAGAGCTCTCCATGATACAATCTTGTAGTGTTGCTGTGAATTATACATTATATTAAATTTCTTGCATATTTCTCAAATCAATTTTTTGTTTAGCTGAATATTCTATATTGTATTCTGTTCACGCGATTAGTTCAACGAGTACTGCATATTTTCACTAATGATGTACGAGTATGATACAAAATGACAATTTATAATTGTATGATTTATGTGCAACTGACAAGTAATTACGTAGCATAAAAAATTAATAAAAAAAAATTGAAATTGCGTTTTTGCTGTAAACGATTCATTTTTATTTACTCTATTTTTTTTCTAATGTCTTTTCTGTAATATCGCGTTATTTTTCTTAAAACAATAGTCTTGAATATTTCATTGTAATTTTTAGCCTTAGTATACCTTGACGCGTTAAGTAAATATAACACAAATACTTCAATTTGTTATAATATATTAGCAAAAATCGTAAAGTCTCGGTACCTTCTAAATGAAAGGTTTGCCCACAAATATGTCAGAGATCACCTGTGCGCAGTCTTGTCAAACTTTTTTGTGTCGGTCCTGTCGGCTCGCGGTCCGAAAATTAATATATTCCCGACAGTTCCGCTAGTTTGGTACGCCGTTACTTGCCACCTAATGATGTGGGTAAACCATTTAATATATACCCAAGGATAAATAAAATTACCTACTTACCACTTTATGAGCCTCATTATACTGAGAACGGCATTTTATCGCATATTTATTATGTTTATCTATTTTTCTTTGAAAATCATGATACCAATAAATATTTAATTATCTATCCTGTATTTTTTATGAATAATGAAATACTCTTTCTGAGAAATATTAAACCCTTATATAAGTATGAAAATATTTCATTGTAACTTTTCATATAGTCGTGCTCTGAAATTTTAATCATATTTCAAAGCGGGAATGTTTTAGATGAATTATACGTATGAAGCTAACAAAGTCTTTCAATTTTCCTGAGCAGCTTAACCGATACGTAAAAAAGTATCGACGAAGCCTGCTTTCCCGCAGAATATGAATACAATAATACCCGAAGATTTATCCGCAGTCGGCCGCTACACTTGTTTACACGAATTTCACGAAGCGCGGAAGGCTGCATATTTTAAACCTCCCGCCCGCTTCGATATGTTTATCTTGGTCTCATCTCGATATATTTATTGGTAAAAGCCACGATCGGGATCTCTCCTTATTGGTTCCAGCGGAAAACGTAATCGGTTTTATCTGTTTATTGTTATTAAATTTTAATATAAAATTCCGTTTACATTTCAACCGAAATTCCTCATCACAACTTGTTAACTAGACAAATATTTACATGGGTTAATTTAAAACTTTGAAGAAGTTAATGTTTGTGTAAAGAACAAAACGTTTCTCGTCAAAGACTTAATTTAACATAGAATTAAAACTATGTTGATACGGACGCGTGTGGAAACATGTAACGTGTTCTGATGTTGGCTTTCCATCAGCATGGTAATCGTGCAAAAATATTGGTTGAAACACGGCCGAAGCGCACCTGCCTAGAATTAAATAAAAATAACCTACCGAATGAGCATCAAAATGAACTTTGATGAATGTTCAATGTTTGTGAAACGGAACGTTTAGCATATCAGAATCGTTACGTGTGTGTTCTAACGCGTGTAAACTTAATGGTATAACTCCTATCTAATGTTAGATGGCAGACAGGTTACTTAACGAAATGTCATTAATATGATTGTAGAATCATAGGATACATTACGATCCAATTAGCTAACGAACTCCGAAATGGCCATTGTTTATGTTTGTGTATGTAGTTTTTGGTAGTTCCTCAGTTTTATGGCACTATATGTTAAGCGACGGTCGTAAAAGTGGTGTAGCCGTGTTTTACACCGTCCGTAAACTGGTAGAAGTGTCGCTGTTGTATCGGAGAAAAGTCGCTCGACATACACGTAATATATTCACATTGCCATCGACAAGGGACGCACTTAAATTATAGCCACTAAATATTGCTTCATTCAATTTGGTCTAATATTACTTTGGTTTCATTGGTTGTAAAAATCGTAAGATTAATTCTTTATTACGCAAGATGTGATACTTATGTTTTATAGTTGCTGTCTAAGTCCCACTTGACCTAACAGAAATATAATAGGAAAAAACATCAATGTAGTAAACTGTATAGTACTTTATTAAGTTTAGAGCGTAGAGTAGGCTTCTCTTTAAATATGGCCAGCCCAACTAAGTGAGTATATACTTCAGTGCCATAAATTTGTTCATCAGAAACAGACAGCAGTACAGATACCTAATTATAGTCTTGTTTGATATTGAAGACAATTTTTATAATATTGGTATATAGTTATATTATATTTTTTTATTAAATTAGCATTAGTCATAGTGTTATAAAGATATTAATTAAATTAACCTTTATTAGAGACGTATGAAAAAAACTTTTTAACACTAGAACGCGCGGCTAGGGTCTAACTGATGCCTTAGGTTATATGTAGTAGATTAACGTAGAAAACTATTGCCAGTAAAAACAGCGTACCACTAACTGTTACAGTTCGCAATGGCACGTCTCTAACAATTTATTGCTATACCAATCGCGTTTCGGACACCGTTGGGTGTTACTACACAAATAAATTTCGATGGGTCAGTTCTCTTAGAGACGTATATTGAAATATGTTTGATATTTTATTAGTTTCATAGTGTACTGAATATTTAGTTGATATTTTATTTATTACTTGTGTATAATATTTTGAGATTTGGGCCTTGTAAAAGAAAAGCGTTTATATGTAGCAAATTTAAAAAAAGATAATATTGAAGTTATAGCAGTAGGTAAATAATATTTTATCACGCATGTAAATCATATTAACTAATATTTACTATGTAATTGGGAAATAGAAAACAAGCTTTTACATAACCGAAGCCACTTTGCGAAGCTAGTACGAATATCTATAAATTTAAATTGTAGTTTATTTAAATTATTCATAAATTTAATTTCACATGTTTTATTTAAAAACAATTTCTGTTTATAATTTTTAGTTTTTTTATGATTATCAATGGTATATGACAAATATTATGATTAAAATATGCAAAATGTTTGAAGCTATTTTCAAGAAAATACGATGTAAAACGTAGCGCTAAATACTGCATATGTTAATATTGTATATGGTGAATGGTGCGACCCGGGGCAACCGCACCGGCCGCTGTCAACATCAGCTGCGCAGTCGGGGGTTACAGATAGTCGTGTCCACTAAATGTATACTTATGGAAATGTTTGCTTGTTGCAGGTAATTTCTGTTCTTATTGGAAGAAATCTTTGGCGATTATGATAACAATTTATTTGAAACGGTGTCATGTATTTTAAATACTTTTTGAAATAAAGTTACTTGACTCCTTTAGCTGCTAATTTAAAGCAATTATTCTTTAATGAAATTATATAATTCAAAGACAAAACATTTGTCAATTTTAAAATTTACATATATGTATTGAATTAAAAGTTAGGGTTTGTAGGCTTAGTACAGTAGAAATGAACGTTAGTGTTAGAAGTATCGTGACTATAATTCTTTTGAAAAATTAAATAGAAAGTAAAAACTAAAAAATTATTCAAATCGTGTAAAAAATCTACTGAAAGAAATTTAAGAGTACGTAAAAAGGAAACTGTTTCTAAGCAAATAATTTATTGAATATTGAATAAGAACCTAACTCCCTTATAAAGCAGACGTTGACGTTGTAAAAGTACCTATTTGTTCACATCGCTGGCACCCTAAATATCAAAAGTTATCCGAGATGAGCGAGAAGGGAATGTCATATTTTCTCGGTCGCTCGCGATGTATACACGCGGTGTCTACGCATTGTAGGTGCGCGAACCTCTTTCGTTCACAAAAGCCTCCTTTATTATGCTCCTGTGTAGGATATGAGGAAATTGGCTGAATGGCTTTATATGAAAAACTCAGGTAATCTTCGCGGGGTGTGGCCCACAATATCCCGCACTTGGCTCGCGCGATGTAATACTTGTTAAACCGTAATACAATTATTGCACTACATTTTGCAATTATCAAAATTATCGTCTCCTTAGTTTCGACCCAGATGCATTTTCCAAAAGACTATAATGCAAATAAGAACCTCGTATTACAATTAGATACTATACGACTTATTTTAAAATCGGTGTTAAAGAAAATACCTATATAATTCAGTTAGTAATATTTTTACTTCCCTTAACATACTCGTAAAGTGAAAAACAGACATGTATGATGTACTCGAAGAATACAAATTTGCTTTCTAATAATAACAGAAAACGGACGCGTTTATGTTTTATGCGCATACATGAACATGACACCTGGCGAGATAAAGCTTTTGTGTGTGTAGGCAGCCTTCGCACAAAGGTGTTTATTGCCGTCGGAGGGCCGCGGACATATTTCGTGAGAGCGGACCACGTTCAGCTGGTTCCTAATAAAGTACAGAGCTAGGATTCTCTACGCGCTGAGGGGGTGGGTTGGTTATCGTGGAGGTGGAGCAACGCGGGCGACGGCGCCGTAGGCATGCCGGATCACCATCGGCGTCAGAGCGCGCCTCGGGATAAAATCTTTCACCTGAAACGCTTCAACGACTGTCGACGCCACGAGCCTGTTATGAAAATTCCGACACTGGAATTCCGACTCACACTAGAGATTTTTGCTGAGCTTTGCGGTTGTCGTCGGACGGATTTTTTAAAGAACGGAGTGTGTTACGTTTATTTCAGTCTGCGTTTTATGGAGGAGGAATGTGCTTCGCTTTGGTTTATTTGCGGGCCGCTTTCCTTGTGAAATTACTCTGTTTCATTGCTTACGAATCATTTTGAGGTTCTCGTTAGAGTTACATTTTCATCGTGACGATTTTTTCTTTGCAAATTGTTTGTCATGTCCCTGGTGAAACCATTTTTATTTTGGTAACCACCATTACAAGGCGCAAACTGGTAAGGCATACAGCTGACTCTAATCGATGCGGAATGTGGGATGAAATAATGTAGTCTGACCTCCGCGACAAGGAGTCGTATTAATCGATTATCTCGTACAATTAAAGCCGTCATGAAAATCCTGAATGGATATCGAATAACAAATGACGCAGCAAAATAGGGTGCCTGAAAGAAACCGAACATAAATTGCCAAAACCCATCAACCATTAACAATTACAAAAGAAAGGTAAGGAATGAAATGTTTTATTCATTCCCTTAACGAGAAAATTACCGAGAGGGCGGGCGGCGCGGCGGATCCGATTGCAAGGACTCCAGGACCTTTGTCTTCGGGGAAAAGTGTGCCCAATGAGCACTCCGGATACTAGTGGCTACCAATTAAGGGTATCTACATGAATATTTGAATTTTTGATCTAGTAGAACTTAAAATAATACTATCGAGGCTATAGATGTGTTAAATCTGAACATATCAATAAGGGCCTTGATGTACACCTCAATTACTGTAAGCTTTCAAATTATTCCCAGGAAATGACAAAGTGCTTTGAAACGGTCCTCATTTTACTTGAAAAAGAGGTTGGTGTATGGATCATATATTTACTGAAAAGTAATTGAAAAACCCTTCTCAAAATTTACATTGTAAACATTGACAATTGTTTTTTAAAATAGAGCTTCCAAAGGTTGATGATTCTCTTTACAAAAAACTTATTTTTTTTACATTCAAATCATGTTTAATATGTTAACATCAAGAAAAAAGTTAGGAAACCGGACAAGTGCGAGTTCGACGCTTCAAGAAAGAAAGTTTTGTACGATAAAGAAGAGACACTTTAAAAATTCGATAACCAAAATTGTTTCGTAACGAACTGCACAATATTGAAAAAAAAATGCCATTAAAAAGCCACTAAGCACTACTACAAAACTACTAATTTTTATTGCTTTCTGAAGATATGTTAGTAGTTTTTAAAAATCCTTACTTTTTTATTGTAATTTTATTAAATGTTTATCTTTTATACGAAATAGTTTGCTGATTATTTATTGAGTTAATCTTAATCTCATAAAAGGTACTAAACTTAACAGAATTTTATCATACATGCGTTTACAGACGCATTCTATAACTGTTTTGTTTTTAATTCTCAAGTATAAAATTCCTTAAAACATTATTTCATTCATAAAGGATTTACTAATAAAATTGAATGAGTATCCGAGTATGCCTATGTGAGTCTTAATTATCTTAGCGGTATCCTTTGACCCACCCGTTAACATTACATCCTATTACTTCAAGACAAGACAGAGTCACTGCTTGGTACGATGTTGAAGAATTCAGTGGAACCTTTAACTACTAATAATAAGACCGTTACTGTTTTCTTTTATGTATGGGCCTGCCAAAGTGATCTATCTACAGATCGATCCAAAAATCCAAATACAGACAATGCAACAATGCGGCATGGTGACCCGCATCATGGCGAATTGCTTTTTCTATTTTACTTATTATTGTGTTTTATGATTCCATTATAATTTTCAATTTAATAAAACTCTTTGATTAAAAAAAAATATTTAACCAATTGATATAATGTTATTTATGTGCACTTGAAACATTTTCATTCTATAAGGTGTACCTTACCTTACGCAATAATAATCTGGTACATTAAACTGTCTCATTGTAATCCAGAAAATTATCTCTCTTTAGTTTCAATGTGCAACACACGGCAAGTGTTTCTTTTGATTTTTAATATATTTATGAAGTCTGCAAGGAGTAAGATTGAATTTAAAAGTTAATTTTGAAAAATATACTTAATGTCTTTTTAAATTACATGTTCGGTTTTTTAAGATTTTTATTCGATATCCTTATTAGCCTTAATTCTTGATTTTATAATATGATAGTATTATAGGTATTGTCATCATGAGCCTACAAGCAATTCACATTTTTCTCTCGTAAATAGAAGTTGCAGACAAGGGAGAGATAGTACTAGAAAGTATTAGAACTGTTAACAGGCCCGGGCCCCAGCGAACGTTTATTTTCATACAACATTAAAATTAAATAGTCCACTGAAAATAAACAATAACGGAGTATGACACCTGATTTTGTGTTTAATACTGCGTTAAAATTAAAAGAAGTTAAATTAAAAATACTTAATAAATATAGCCATATAACAAATGAAATCGTGGCATAAGCATTCATTTTGTTTAAGTAAAATGTTAATTAAATCTCAAATAATTGATGCATGAAATGTGCAAATACAAACATCAATATAAATAGCTATTTTTGTGAACAACATAATTCTTTTTTAAGTGTAACGCTTATGTAAAACTCTTGGTTAAATAAAAAAGCCATACATGCCACAACAACTGTCTATTCAGCGATCCATTCGCAGCCAAAACCGTGCGGCACATTCCACGGTTTCAAACAAAGTTGTCTGCGATTACGTCTCGACTTCGCAAAATCTGAATACACCCCAACAACGTTGGCTAATTACGTTAACTTCTTTCGGGTTCAGTACAAATTCCAAATGGGCTGTAAAGAGTGCGAATTTGCATCGAGAATATTTTCGTCAACAATTAGGTTGTCGGGCTTTTGTCTGTGCCGGCCGGGGGTTGGTTTTAACGACGTTTTAAAAGATTCCAACTCGAGGCTGGGGGCTTATCTCGAACGTGCTGCTTGCTTGTTACAAAAAACCCTTTATTAACTTTACGAGGCTTTTAACAAATAACATAAATAAATATGAAGGTTTCACTTTACAACGCCATGGTTTTATGACAACAAAAACTTTTTTATAATCACATCTAAACCACAGTTTTATCAAATTTACAGCCCCATTTCTTGAATTATTTTGATTAAATATTAATATTTATAATCAGTAAGAAGAATAAATACACTTATGAATATACGAGTACTTACACTACTATAACTATATTACAAAAATAAATGTTTTCCTTATAAATATCTACATAATATATCAGTAGGGTCGAAAATTAGTTAGTAATGGCTTAGAGCAATACCTTCGACAAACGAACACAATGACACAAATATAGTGACGCTTTTGTTTATTGCGTTGTGTGGGTAATCCACTACCTTGTGTTACGTTCATGTAAATCTCCGAACTAATACCGAGTTTAATTAGAAATGCCGAAGTAGCGTATCATATCTACAATATTTTATGGTTGACGTAACTTGGTGTTGTTGTCAAATGAATGGAAGCATAGATAGATAAAGGCGAACAGTTGTTATGATATCAGTTACGGAGCACCACACGGGAATATATTACATTAAATCAGTTCCGTGAATGCACAATCCTTCCGGAATTTCATGTTAAGTGGAATTGTTATATCGTATTTGAAGAACGCTCACCTACTCGTACCTACACAATTTAATTACATTGAGTCTTTTTTGTGGTTGCTAAAATTAAAAAGTTTTCCTTTCATATGTTTGTGTTGCGGTCCGGTGATAATTTATTTTTATACTACCATTATTTTGTGAATATGCTGCTTTTATTTGAATTATAAACTAAAGTTACCAGCTGTTTATTGTGAGAATTCGCTTTTAATAGGTTTGCCTCAAGCTTACTGGAAAATATGAAGTAGTAACATAAATCGTTTTCTTAGACGTACTGGTCATATACGATTGCTGTAAAAAAAAAGCTTGTATTAAGTTTAAAAAAAATATGAAATTCAAAATCTCCTAAAATGTCCGATCTTACAATAAATTCTCTTAGATCTAAAGTAGTTATGAAATCCATGAAAAGAATACTGTAGTCATTTCATGTATTTCGTTTCTGAGATTCTTTATTTTATACATTGAGAGAAAGTAGCTTATTTTAATAAAATATTTGGCGAGCTCAAAACCACATTTATCTTAGTGCCCCTGGGATGCCCACTAACTCATTGTTTATTTTGCGTGATAGAGGTATGAATTCATAAAATATGCCATTGAATAAATGACTGTGCATTTGACAAACGAGCATTCACAGATATATCCAGCAATAAACCGGCAAAATTACCCTCCCTAACGTATGGTATAACATAGGAGATCTAGGAAGGGTATATTCCGGATCTTGAATCCGTTACACTTCATCCGTGATCATGATAAAGAAATTTACTCACCTATCAATACATTGTCAGCTGAGCCAAGAAGCGTAGTATTGTCTTTATAAAATGATGAGTCTAAAAGACATTTTATATATTTCTTTAAGAGATATGGGAAAAAGAGCAAACGTTTAATCTGATTGCAAGTGACCGAAAGTCCCAAGTGCGTTGCCGCCCTTTGTGTTTGTGTGGGGAAGCCACAAATCCTTCCTCTAGGAGCCTCAGTAACCTTACTCACTCAATGAAAAACAACTAAAACTGCTTAACACCGATGTTTTGTTAGGTCTAAGTATCACTGGCCAAGCTAGCCCGTCATACTGCAGAATGGTTCTCACACGACATATTACCTTTAAACATATTTTTTTTGCATTACCGTAGACTTTATAATTTGTAAAATATTTAAATATACTCTCAGCTCTAAAGAAATTGTAAAAGGTTATTTGTAACAATAAAGATTATTATTATTTATTTCTATGTTGTCAATTCGATAAAAATTTTTTCTCTTGTTTCGGAAATTGAGTATTTGGAGCTTGTAAAGATAAGTTAGTTATTTAATAATAATCTACAAACATTTCGTAGTTTATGTGTTAAATGTACCATACAGAGGAGAGGGTGGAGATTATAAAACAATACGAGCTAGTTCCGTTTGTCGTACACCCGTGTACCGCCTCGAGTGAGCGGTGCTCAGAGAGATGTTATTATTAACACAATTCTTCAGAATCACAACACAAGGCAAAGGTTCATGCTTGTTTTTCTTAAATCTCTCAGTGAACAACTCTATTATGGGGAATCTTGTTAACATTTGAAATCATTTCTCTGCCCCGGGAATAATGAGTTCTGTGTTTTCATTTGAAACTCCGGTGACTTTTGTTTAATGGAATGATAATACGAATGCTGGCCTCTTTGTAGTGAGGGCCGAGAATATTGTTGTTTTTCCTCGGGCAGGTCACTTTAGTTCCAAGGGTAATTTCATTATTTAAAAAAAAAATTGCTTTCACAAACGAAACTCTGGACTGTACAATCTAAATGTTGATTTATTCCTCTTGCAATTTACTTTTATTTATGTAAAGTAATTTAAGCAGGTTCCTTCGCTACTTTTGGGTTAACTGAGGGAATATGGTTTTTGGAAATCTTTTGTAAAAAGCATTACATTTTAATGATATTTCTTAAATAATATGAAGTGAAAAGATTAAGTTTATGTTGGCAAAGATCGATTTTAAAATGTTTTTTTTTATTAAATGTCTTAATAAATTATACTATTGTAAGTAAAATTGGAATTTTTAACCTCGAAGCTATTTTGGTAACAAACTCTCGTCGCTTAACAGAATATTATGTAAACAAATTTAATTATTGGCTTGAATTAGCCACAATGGCCGGCTCTCGTCGCTCTGAATGGAAAACTTTACAAACCTCAACTTTGTCGAAGTTTCTTCTGTGTGTACAAGATCCAAATTATTTTTTAAATATAAAAGAAGCCTGCTAATTTTGTGATAAGTATGCATAATTTAAAGGAAGGAACTTTACGCGCACAGGATAATTGTTTGGAATGTTTAATTGTTTAGAACATATTATATGATATTATAGATATATGTAATATATTTGTCAAACAAACTTTTACAATAATCGAATTAAATTATCAGTCCAAAGATACAAACATAGTAAAATATAGTTGAGTACTGTTTTAAGCACTAAATTCAGTCGAAAGTCATATATATCAAGATTTTGCCAATTCATAGAATGTTTAAAGGCTAGAAATTACCTTCCTCTGATTACCAATATTAATTTGGTTGGTTAACTTTTGATTGGTCTATTATTACCCATACTATTGTCTAAAACTATAGTGCCCGTACAAAATGTTAAAGTTTTATATTACGTAAAGTAATTACTTAACGGTAATTAGTTTACACAAAATGTATCATAACATGTCTAAATAATGTTATATCAACGATTTACAACCAGGACGCCAACAAAACTTTTACAATTTATCATAAACTATTTAATCAATTTAGAAAACGATTTGCCGTTTAATATCAAATCCACGTTTTCTCAAAGGTTGGGATTCAAGCAAAATTACAGCATTGTGCTAAATAAATTGTTATTAATGACCAAAACGTTGTCTACTTGCAAATAACAAAAGGAGGTCGTATTTTGTGAATAAATTTCAGATTCCTTGCATACGCTCAGGATGCTGTGATTACGAGAAGACCTATTTCATAGTCTGTACTAAGGTCATTAAAATAATTACGACGTCGATTTACTTAAGTGTTGTAGAAATTCTCATTAATTTACCTATGATATTTTGAGTTATAAATATTCTAAAAATACGACACCAACCCAAACATACATATTTGATGTGGTTACGTGCTGCGTGTTAAAATATAGTAATTAATTCAGTGAACACACCACTAAATACAGGAGGGATCATATTTCTTATATGAGCAGATAATCTGTTCTCAGCATTAAAGTTGTAAAGTGCTATGCTCCATATGTCCCCAGTAAAAGGAGGGTTGCTTTCTATTCATACACCGTGATACTCTTTTACGGTTCAAGCAAAAACAGGCCGAACGTTGGCGAAAGATAAACCCCGGGGCGGTACGAACGCTGTTGAATTTTACGATTCCGCTAAGCCGCCTTAAAGTCGAGCCCTTCCTGAATATTTTGATTTATTTATAGGCGTGAAAGCGTAAAAGGGTGGTCCAAAAACAATATACCGCGCCGTTCAGCTGGCGCGCTACTTGGGACACTTAACATTATACGCTCCTATGAATAAACCTACATATTTATACTTTATACTTTGCGATACTCATTGCCTACTTCGAGACTTCAAAGATACGTATAACCGTAACTATGCACAGTTTACTGGGCGCGGAAATTCAACTAATTATCAGCATCTGTTTATTTTAGAGAAGCCTAAACAAATTCCCGGTTGAAAAGTTTTATACTTCATTCATTAGTATGTGATATAATCGTGTGAGAAGACGCAGACCACATTAAGCACTTGCCGCTCGTGCCTCCAACACTTCATTGTGATGCTAATTTAGGGCAGCTCTATGAATATGGGGTGGTTCTCCCGCGCGCGTACTTTTTGCCTCACCGCGCTAAATTAATTTGAATAATACCACCGATAGGCAACGAGCTCTACCGAAATGTCTTTTATATGAGTTTTCGACGTGAAAACTGTGTTGCCTCTTACGGTGAATTTTTTTTCTTCGGTCTGAAAATTATAAACTATCAATGTTTTTGTTTATGAATTTATATAGTTACGAGTGCTTTACATAACATATTTTTGAGTACTTTTATGCAAACCACAATTTCCCAATTTTTCATATTTCTTTAAAAAAAAATTTTTGTGTATAAAACATTCGATAAGAAAAATTACGTAGCATTTAAAATTAAAAGTAAATTTATTTAATCAAAGAACAACATATTTCTTTCCATCAGTTGGAGAGTAAACAAAACGAATGTTCCATTAGACAATGGAATACTCTCTCGCATGTAGCCCGATAAAATAAATTTCACTTAGCCGTTAATCACGTCCCTAAAGCGCGTGCGGGCGCTATGTATGTACTCGGGCAGGTAATGGTGTGAGCACTAAGACAAAATTGGCTTAAGTAATCTCTCGGTTGGAGTATCTGCGGTACTACGGTGCGGGAGTTCCGAAGCGTCGACGTCCAATTCCAATGTGCATTGCACTCCAGTCCCGCCGTACACGGACGTGTTCGTCATAGAAATTACTCAGGCAATTTTTAAGTGAGCCTTTCTCGCTGCAACACTCACGGTTATTCAGCCGTGTTCCCTATATGCTCAAGCACTTAAAGGAGGTAAAGCCACTCTTAAACAAATGAAAGAGCTTTCGTTCGTCCTTTTTGCCTCACGGCAATCCGCTTTACTAAGAGGCGGTGAAAATTTAATGCACACCGAATAAAAGCACCTATCAGACTGAATATTTGTGTATGCATACTAACCATTTGTGGATCCTCGACGTCATTTTCTCGTATTTATTAAGTTTTTAATTGATTCAATATAGAAATAACAAATCAATTTAATGAAATACACACAAAGAATTACCCGTGGGGAGTATATAATATAATACAGATTACTTAAAAAAATCGTAAACATTGATTTACCCGTATAATAAGGGTCCAATAAAATTAACAAGTGTGCAAATTCAGAATTTTAATATTTCTTAATTATTCCAAGTCTGTAAAATAATGTTTGGAAATCGCTATGCTTTTTCTGTGCCATTAATTTTATTTGTGTAATTTAACTCGTTTAATTTAAACGTTAAATTACTTCTGTGATCGGACCCAGTGTTGCCCGCTTAGCACGCTATTACGCGAATTGGACACGAAAAGCCTGGAATTATGTCAATTTAAGGTTCATTTTTCTGCGTGATTAGAGGGCGGGCAAACGTCGTACTGCCTGTACACCGTTTTGTGTAGACGGGCTTTTTAGCCTATTCAAAATAAGCACGACAGTGTAATGTAGACAGCGGTGATTTAAGTATTTTTTAACTTAAACAGACTTCTTTACATTTGCTTCTATTATTTATTTTTAGAACTCTGGGCTTATTTTGTCAGAAACTTATGTTTAGCGTGGTATATGCCACAAATATTTATCAAAAGAAATTTAGAAAGAAAATTTACAAACATAGACATTAAGTTCAGTTCTTATTATGACAATTGTTTTCATTTATGCTGTTCGAATTAGTTTATGTTCTCGTCTCGTCTCGTTGTATATTAACACGATTATAATTATAAAAAAATGTTGGTAAAAAGAGAAGGCAAAATAAAAAAGCGATTTTGTTTGTACGAACTCAGGAAGTCCATCTAATTGTTGCCAAGAAGTTTGATACATCTTACATGTGTATGATACCGCAGAAATTATGTTGACTATCAAAAGTAAACAAATGTTTATTCGTTCAGGTCAACAATTCTTGTCAAATAATAAATTTTGTGTAAAAAATAATACAACTTGAAACGCTGAAAATTTTCGATATATCAAAATACTTGAATGTTTATTTGAAATATTGTTCTAGTTGATAATCTTGCGACATAAATTACTTGAGGCGCATAATAATAATAATTTTTAATTTGTATTTTTTTGCCTGTTGTCTATGATTGAAACAAGGAATTTAGGATTGTAGGATGATTATTTGTGAAAATTCTTTTGAGAAAGCTTGATCCAAAAATCAAAATGCATCAACCGCAGGAAAACACATGTCCAGCACTTTAACCTATCAGAAAACATTGATGTTAACAACACTTCTGTCCACTACTGAAAGTATAACAATTACTTTAATCTATTCAAATTAGTGCTAATAGGTCGTCTTAATAAAAAGTGCCATTTTTTATGTGAAAGAACACTGATATCGTTTTACATAAACCAATCAATAGCTAATACTACTGTTAGCAATATGCCGTGAGTACAACACCAAAGTAACTAAATTCAAAATGTTCCCAATAACTTTTTAATTTGCAGAAAGTGGTAAAGTGATAAAGTGGAAAATATTTACACAATATTGTTTTCCGTTAGAGATGCGGCGAGCAGGGTTTAATATTTAAAATAATCACAATATTGTCGGAAACGGTGTCGACAGCTAATGTTCGGTGGGTAACCGCTAAACGGCCGACGAGGCTCCGCACTCGTTACGTGTACAATGTACGGGTCTTTTGACTTCGTACTACACGAGGGCGATACGACAACGATACCGTAACTTGTGATATGATATTGTTGTAGGAAAATTAACTTTAACTTCTAGTTGTACATAACCCGAGTTTCATGTTAGTTCTCTTAACTACTATATAATTAAGTAGCTACTTAATGTTTTATTTGTTATAAGAAACTATCACACTACGAAGAATATCTACTCATTAACTCTTTAATGATTTCTACTTTTTTTCCTACGATATTTTTCTTCCGTGTTTACTTTGTTGTGTGTTCATTCAATAGCCTCAGTACAGTTCAACTAGCATTTTTTCATTTTTTAAATATTTTTTGTAAAAATCGTCCACATAGATCACTTATTAGGAGAATTACCTCAGGGCTTACTACAAATCTTTTACTTTTACTACAAATTTTCAATAATCAATACATCCAGTGCTTTCTTTTATCATTAGAAAAAAAACAATATTTAATTTGTAAAGCAAAAGTTACAGTCAATTATAATAACTTCTCATTTGAGTAATGGAATGAATTCCTTAAAAATAATATTAATACTGGATTTAATGTAAATATATTAGCGAAATTATCATTTAGAAAGCAATCCCTCCTCCCCCTTCCCTTGATCCTCGAGAATACCTCATATTGTACCAAATCATTTTTTGACATATTTTAAAACCTTTTATACAATGTATGAGGTAATATCTGGAGGTGGGATCTATATATATCAACCAATCACCATTGGGCAGTCCGCATCCATCTACAGCTAGCCATTTTCTTCAGATAGTCAGTCTATCGTGCCGCAGGGCGCCTTACACGTGATGTAGTTGCTAATTTTTTTTTTTTATATTATTAACGCAAAATCTAGCGTATGGGTATAACTAGTAGGTTTCTATTTCTAGATATTTCGTCAATTTCTAATCATGAAATGTGATAAAAACCCAAATATCATATAAAACAATAATACCTTACTTAGACAACCGCGATGTGTTTGCCGCAACTGTTTGTTCACATATCCGCTTCCACCTATTATTTGTTCAGCGAATTAGACGTATCATTTCACACAAAAGACATATAATATGTTATTGACAAAAGATCTTTGACTTGGATAGATGGTATGAAATATTCATTTATGTGTCTGTGGTGGAACGGGCGTAATGTTCCACCCAACACAAAGGGAGGATCCTCCGACCAGGCGAGGTGATCATGCCTGGCGGGCTACTGCCCAACAGTTGATGTTGGGATGTTGTATATATGATAATCGGCGCGGGAACTTTATTTGCGCGATTCAGGATTGGTAGTTACTCCGTGTAGCGTGGTTTGTAGGTACAGTGCGTTACTTCGTAGTTCAGTGTATCTTCGGTAGATGGCGCTGTATGTGAAGGTCGCCACATCACTCCCCTCCAAGACTGGAGGTCGATATATGTTGAGTCAGCTGTCTGTGCTCTGATGCGGAGCTTGCCAGTGCCAGGAGTGAGTAGTTCCAGTGAGTCGGAACTGAATGCCGCAAGTTCCAGTGAGTCGGAACTGAATGCCGCTAGTCCCAGTGAGTCGGGGCTGATGTCCGCTGATCCCAGTGAGTCGGGATCGCATACGGTGCGCGGTGGTGCGTTGAGGTCCCCAGTGAGTCGGGGCGATTGCTGCGTAGTGGCTGGCTGCTGCGTAGACGGGAGAGATGTGCTCTGCTTACATGGACCGTAGGTGCAGTGTGCTGTGCCTAGACGCTGTAGAGGCCGTAGGGGTTACCAGGCTGGAGCGGTCGCGTCCTGCGTGTGGTATATCCCAGTTGAGGCCGAAGTTGCTGGCTGGCTTGAGACTTGCTGTGGGAGTGAACATGATGGTGGCGCGGCTTGAAGGCTGCTTCCGATCACGTCGGGGTCACCACTGTGGAGGAACGGGTAGCACTGTGGAGAACATGTTCCACCCAACACAAAGGGAGGATCCTCCGACCAGGCGAGGTGATCATGCCTGGCGGGCCACTGCCCAACAGTTGATGTTGGGATGTTGTATATGAGCTAATCGGCGCGAGAACTATTTATTTCGCGATTCAGGATTGGTAGTTACTCCGTGTAGTGTGGTTTGTAGGTACAGTGCGTTACTTCGTAGTTCAGTGTATCTTCGGTAGATGGCGCTGTATGTGAAGGTCGCCACATGTCTCTTTATCAGATTTTGAAGATTTATTTTTATTTTTGCTTGTACTGTACTAAACTTAGGCATAAAAAATGACTTTTTTATACACTGCAAATTATTACCTTAATATCTACCTTACCTAAATCCTTATGAAGTTTTCACGTCCTAACCAACAACCAACGGTTAATAATATAAGTGGGTTGTAAAAGAACAAGGATTGAAGAATTTGTATTCCTAATTTTTGTTTAATCAGTGTTGTAAGTGTGATAAATAATATTAAATTTTAGAATTAATTTGATATTTATCAGATTATTATTTCGCTAACGCTTACTTAGGTTCTCACATTTTTGCAAGCAGTAAAAAACTTATAAATAATAATGTTTTGATCAACATTTATATTGTAGCAAATTACTACTATATAATACAATATATAGTTATGACTACAATGATTATGTGGGGAAATAGGTGAGTTCGAATAACAGAAAATCGAAACTCTCAGTTTTGATTACGTCAATGACATATGTATAATAATTATTAGCTTTGGTATCGTTTCAAGAGCATCTTAAATTCCCGAAGAATGTTCGAGACGATAAGGGCGTCATTAAAACATTCTCCGATTCCGGAATTTGTTTGCAAGTACATACGTTAACTCGGTGTACGGTGACGGTAACTTTGTATCATATTCTACAAATTACATAACTAGATCTGCAAACTTTGCCCAAGTTAAATTTTTCCTGCGAAGCTTTCTGAGAAAGGTAAATACGTTTATTTGAACAAGCATCTCGTATTAATTGATTTGATTTCTTTATTCATTTCACCTTAAAGTTGTATGCATAAATACATTAAATAAAACGGTACATCGCATATTATGTTAATAAAACGATGAGTTCGGCAAACTATAATGAGATAACGTTAGAAATATGTTGTGCATTGTGGAAAACTAGCTGAAGATTATGAGTACGCTTAAATCTCATTTAGTCATATTAATTATATTATTAGTTCTATTCTGTGCAGCAGGGACAAATTGACGCCTGTTTCGCTAGTAATACTAATACTTTCGTTCGTTCATTCGTTCCTGTACTTAATTATACGAGTATTGATGAATAATCATGGTACTGTGACGAACTCCTCTGTGTGTATAATCCTCTAGACTGTTATTACCTAACGGAGGTAAACCGATGTCAGGTTGTCTAACTATGTCAGTACGTACAAGAAAGCACGGCTGAGCCGTTCTTAACCCCCAACCGCCGCAAGGTTCGCGGAGGACTTGTCCTAATAACTAGCTACAATAGTGGCCGTGAGTAAACAAAGCTCGCTTATTGCTACTCAGCACTCCGCAATAACAGAGCTAAAAACAATAGCGAGGGCATGCTCCTTGTGATTGCATCGCGGCCACATTGTTTCCATTACACGTAACAGCTTGTGTCAAGTTGCAGTTTAGGGTTCAATGTAAGAGTATAAAATTATGTTAATTTTGTGTTTTTTGTTTTTTTTCAGGTAAGCTCACCGTTAAGTTCTACTAACACCATGAAGTATCACCACGTGAGTCTAAACTGAAAATTGGATACTTAGAAAAACACAACAGCTATAAAATATTGATTTTGCGTTTATTCCTCACATCTAACTCTCCTCATACATGACATGACAGATTTCTTTTAATTCACACCTCTTCTAATTATGTACAAAAAAAAAGAATTGGCAATTTTTTTTTTTTAAATTGTTACTCTTGAATTTTTTTTTTTTTTTCGGACATCTAACACACAACGCCATCTAGTCCCAAGCTAAGCAGAGCTTGTGTTATGGGTACTAGACAACTGATATAAATACTTATATACTTTTTTTTTTTTTTTTGTAAATACATACTTATTATACATAGAAAACACCCAAACTCCGAAACAAATGTTTGCAGATCATACAAACATTTGGTCCGACCCGGGAATCGAACCCGAGACCTCAAGCTTAGCAGTCGCATACGCTACCACTACGCCACCGAGGCAGTTATCATTACAACTAAAAACTAATCAGTCAAAGTCATAACCAAAACGATTTAACTGAAAGTTATTGAAAAGCATGTAAATAAATCAACTTTGAACTTATTAATATCTGATCTACGGATATTCGGTGGACGATCGGTCAAGGATTATTTGGACTTCAATTCGTAACGTTGTCATTTGTCCCAATCGCTATTGGTCACTCGACAGTCCGTTTTAATTCGTCGATATCCACCTTTGATCCGGTTTTTTAACAGATTATATCATGCTTTGATACTGTTTGTTTATCGTGTGTAAAATACTTGGATATGTACTCAATTGTTTGGAACAATTCAACTGTAATAAACGTAACCACAGATTACATTGCAGTTTTCGTATTACACGTTATTAGCCAACACCTATGCGCGAATACCTATATGATTAATTTAAATAAAGTTATACCAAAAAACATTATTATGGTACCGCACGGCTTAGTCCTAATAACCGTAATAAACATCAACGGTAACGAGCAATAGGCAGCGATTCGTGCTGATGTTACACTGTTTTTATACACGACCGGTACATGGGAAAGCTTTCTAATTGCCGGAACAATGCTGAGCCGGTTATTTGCCGGCGGCATTGTTTTTGTCCGCGCCGGTTCATTTTACCCCACCTTCCCTCGGGTGGGAGATTAATGGAATTTGAATACGCATAGCTTTTGTGTTCGGCTTTACGCGTAATTTAAGCGTATACTGGGCTGGTGAGTCGGCATTTTGCTGCCAATCTTACGATCAGACTTACAGGTGCCCGAACTCTCTTGTAACTGCTAGTAAATGAAATTAAGCCTGTGTCATAAAAATACCACTTAAGTTGTCGTTGATTTTGATAACTTCAGTTTCATTCCATTTGTTTGAGTTTCGTATCAAACTCTTACAAGTATTTATCGAACTCGATCTGAACTATGACCTTAATCGATTTATAATTATTACTTTTGACCATATTTTTAATTATCATTTTTATTCTAACCAAAGTTAATGTACTTTTGATAACATTCCGTTGTATGATCGATAAAAGCTATTATCATTACGATTTCAATAAGTGTCGTAGAGTCTAAGCACTATCAATCATATTCTGCGCCTCACCACGTCTGAAAATAAAATATATTTATTCTACTGGTTTGTTTATCTATTGATTTTAGATTACATAAGTTTCGATGTGAACCGAACACGTCTGTTTTGTCCCAACTGCTATTCATACGAGTATTATCATTCTGGTAATAGCTTTCAATATTCGCAAATTATAGATTGTCCTGGTGCACTGTAATGGTCGCAAATGTACATAGATATGTACATTGGAAACTGCATATCAATCAGCTCAAGGCAGCCCTGTTGTTGAGAGAATGCTGCAAATCCATTAACATAATTAAGCGGCTTGTATCCGGGACACTTCACGGTCCGGGCCTTGGACGTCTTTGACAGCGCATCGGAGTAATGAGGACTCGAAGCAGCGCGTCATCCGCCCTAATGCATATTAACAATAAGCAGGACAAATCAAGACGCTCCATTTTGACAATGGACTACATTTCTTTTTCTACTCTATTTATTCACCCGCTCCTACAAAATTCGATATTTCGTACGTAATGACTCCATATGGGCTCCGTTGACGTATTCACTCATTCATATACGCTGTACTCATGCGTAATCATAACGACTATAATAAAATGTTACATCAAATTTATATATAGTTGATTGATTTTCAACCCTAATTATTTAAAGAGGTCATATTCAACCAATCACTAAATGAAAGCCATTACACTATTTACTTTTTCACTGATAAGCCATGCGTTCACAATCAAACCGTGCAAAAACAAAGTGCCTACAAAAATAGCGTTAACCACACAACGACGCTTTATGAAATTTTCGAAATCCCTATTTAATTGGGCGCCTGTGTCGCCACAAATTAATTAAAAGCGCTGTGGGATTTTATTAACTTATTGCAATTATATTTAAACGGTACGATTACAGGGGCGCGGCGGGTCGCGGCATCGCCTAATGTCATTGCGAGGCGCTTACACGGCGCCTCGGAATTTGATCAAACTCCTCGTAATCGGGGACAAATAAATCTCACCATTAAAATTAACGCCGACCTCAGCGGCCCGCTTCCGACCTCTTCACTAGATTTATAATCACCTTTAGGAATATCGCTACAGATATGCGAAGCCGTTGAATAGTTATTTGTAAAATTATGCGTAGGTAATGGATGTAAGATAATACCGTGTAATCCGAATAATAAAATTATTATGGTAGCCGTTGTACAGAGGAAAGCTACTTGTTTAAACACAAATATTTATATACAGGGAAAGGATTCGAAAAATTTTAACTGTATAATTTTAAACATTTAATTAAAATTGATAACCTTATCAGCTTTAAATAATATTTCTATAAAATAAATAAAAATCACGTAACAATCAGAGTTTGAAAGTTACCTGAAAAGTGGCAATCTGGGAGAAAATCCAATAAATCAAAGCCTAACCAACCGAAATGAACTTAGCTCTTAATTGAAATTTAGCGATTGATTTCGCGCAATGAATCACAAAATTCTTCAGGCTTACTGCAAGTGACACATTTTAGGGAACAGATTGGTGTAGCTGAGGGTATACCGACCGACACAGACCACCGCATTGACAAACGACTCGGAGCACTTCATTAATTGCGGACCAGTCGGCCGCGCGACCGCCTCTAAATAATTCACATACGACCACCTCACACGCCGCAATCTACAAGGGACATGGTGAAAATTACGAGCTTTCCCTTCACCATTTTAATTTATTCGGCCTAATTAATTTGGATTTTTTGATACGCCAAAGCTTCTCCATCGATGGGGTGCCTGCCTTTATCTGAAATTTTTAGACATTGATTAATATGGAGCTTAATTTTCGCCACGTATCATCTCCTTTTATCGTTTCGGTCCATTCAACCATTATAATGTTTCACTATATTGGCGTTAATAGATAAAGTGAGGTGCAAAACTAAAATGATTTTTCGTGGTTGCTAACCCTGACTAATATAATAGAACACGATAGGTACAAAATAAAAAATTGCACAGGATACTGGTTGGTTCCTTTTAGATGAATCAAAACGAATAAACACAATCACTTTTTCGCCTTTTGACTATATATATAATTTTGACTTATTAAAATTAAAATCGTTTAGCTAACGAAGAGTTTGAATTGTTTATTTTTTCACAAATAGTATTGACTATGTTGAAATCATACATAAGCTCTAAATATGTTACAATGTAATAAACGCATATTATAGTGACCCCATGTAAAAAAATACACCAGCTAGATAGTTACAGATCTGAAGTTAAAACCACTTTGTTTATCAAGATCCCAAACCTTCAAACTACATATAATAAAAAGATTCAATGAATACGTAATATCTTAATCTGAGGCGTCGAATGTTGATTGTCAAGAGGTTGGATGAGCAAAAAGCAGCTGCGGACCCGGTCGTAATGCTCGTAACTAGAGTCGTTACGCAATTCGGCAAAGGCCTAATTGATTCCTCGCCCATTCGGCCAGACGGGGCGTCGTATTATCGAGCACAGGTGGCCCTGCTCTCCGGTTATTTGCCTCTTCGCGACAAACGCCAACATCGGCCTACCTCTGACTTGAGATCTTCGACACCCGTTTCATCTTTAATTGTATATCGGAAATTCTTTTCGTGACGTGACTGAATTAGTAATAAAGTTAGAACACGACGCCTTGTAACGGAAATGGCTTAATTTTCTCTGAGTTGAGATCTGTGCATCGGCACTCGTCCATCGCGAGCCAAACTGCCTTCCCCTAGCTATTACAGAAGTGTGTAAATCGACCGAGTGTTCGAAAGGTGAAATATGGAGAATTGCTGGCCGATTTGTATGCGCGCCGGGTTCCTTCTAAGTAATTTATTTGAAAGTATTTTTGGTCGCGAAGGGGTGTGCAAGTTATACTAGCTCACTCCTTCCAATCGCACCGTGTCTCCACTCATTCAATTACATTAAAAGCTTAATTAGGGATATTGCAAAGTATCCTCGTTTACTTCCATACTCTTTAGTAGTTGGTTTCTGTAAATTTTCTCGAGTTTGTTGGAGATTATTCGATGTAGACCGAAGTTGGGCGATGCTTAGATTAAATGCGTCTCGCAATTAGAGTAATGGACGGTAACCTTTCTCGGATAAAATTAACGCCATCCGTCTATAGTAAATGTAAAAGCGCACTCGGCACAATTAAGTTGTGAAGTGGAGAGAAATTGCAACAAGTGCAACGGGCCTTGTCGCGACCACGGTCCATTTAACTCACTCGGTCTGCGGGCTGTTCCCAAACCTCTACGAACTCACATTCACATAAACACCTACATCACATTAGGTATCGTGCAATTCATCGGCTCTTTTGCTGCGAATATAACGGACACAACCTTAGACACAGACAGAATTAGTGTAGTACACTATCGAGTTACTGTCAACTTGAGTTTCATTCTGTTAATTGAAAACTCGTACCGGCGTATTCAACCGCTTTTCTTTTGTTTATCTCAGCTTTTCGATTTTTTCCACGAATCTCCCCTTTTCATAAGTATCTCTTTTAACGAGTCTCCGTCCATCGTTTATATCGGACTTCTTTCGGAGTCCTTACAATAAAACGGGGATGCACAATTGGTTTTTCCCCTTTTTCCTTTCTTTATAAAGTATTTTCTTTTGGGTCGTTTGAAGATATTTCGTTTTTTATGTCAATAAATCATCACATACCTAAGTTTTTTCAGAAATAACTACCTAAAAATTAGTTTCAACACCATTGGAAATGACGAAGATACTCTTCTTCTCTCTTCTTAATTTCTGTAACTATTTTACTTGTTATGGTATATTTTATTTTGTACGGTGTCAAAAACATACGGTGTCATATCCGAATTACATAATTTAAAAACTTAAAATATTGAACTCTATCGATGCGTTCATTATTTTTTTTATTTTTTTTATTGAGTTGGGAGCAAACTAGCAAACTGTCGCCGTGTGTGTATCGCCTGATAGTAAACGATTACCACAGCCCATGGACACCCGCAACACCAGATGCGTCACAAGTGCGTTGCCGGCCTTGAGTACGCTCTTTTCTTGAAGTTCGTATTGGTCCGGGAATGTTTTTATGTAAAAAAAGTTGTAGTATATATCTTCTGTGACTTCACAAATAGACCAGTGAATCCAAACGCAATAAAACTAAGTACTTGTTAGAAAGTATAACTTGTTTCCTTGCCGTTCCTCACTTTAGCATTCCTTCTTATGTAGACACGTATGAATTCTTTCAACATGTGGACAAAATAAATTAAACTCTTTGTTCTAGAGAACAAAGTTTGAATTCCTATGTGTAAATAAGATACTTGTTGCTGCCTTAAATGGCCAAACGCCGGATCAAGCTGTCTTGCCGAACTACCGTTCTTCCTACCCTATTTCGGAGAAAAACAAGGGAAAAGTGTTTTAGGGCGACAATATCACTATCTGTTCTCGAGCACATAATTTGCTATGCGATACTCGATGTAGAAACTCTCCTTTTATTTCGACTTCGATGAAATATTGTTGCTTTATTGAATGCATTTTTGTGACATTTACTGTTATGAAGTGCTCAGGAAATGTATGGTTATATTTATTGGTAATGTATAACGTATTTCCTAAAACATTTTGTCAAATTTTAGAGTTTCGCAATCAAGTTGTTCAAGGACTTATGTGATCTTTTCGAATGAGTTATTTAAGAAGTTCAAAAAAAATTGATTTAAAATTATTTCATAAAAACTTATAAACAAATTAGGCTTTTTTGCTTGCTAAGGATCATTTCAACTTGTTATGAAAAAGAAATTAAGATCACTACACTTCTGAATAACATAAAAGAAAGTTATACAACATTTTTATTTCACTTTGCGAGGTGCCGTTATGGCCCATAAAAACTTCATATCTATTAAGGTGCATGAATCTTGGTTCACACTTAACTCGACGATATCCGAGTAATAGGAATGGGTACTTGAATATTTCAACAATTTTTACGTCAAAGGTCTCCATCATATTGGTAGTTTTGGCGACTGTAAACTTTTGTTTTTGTGACTTATAGCCACGCTTTCTGTATTATTAAAGTGATATACGAGCTACTAGATGGCCCAAATATTGTTTATTTTATACAATATAAGAAGGTAATAAAAAAGGACATGATATAAACACGCTCTCTTTAGGTAATTTAATTTTATTGCAAGTTAGGAAATATATGAATCCCATGCTGATAACATATGTCTTGTTAATAGCTTGCAACTAAGTATCGAACATAATTATCTACTACACTGTAGTACTTGAGATGGGTCATTCAATTGGTGTCGGGTGGTTCCTGATTTAACGCACTCGATTCCACTGTAAAGTTTTTGTTTTAGAATATATGAAGCTACAAATATCCATTTAACCGAAGTCGAACGAAGGTCACGAGTTAGAAGTGTCATATTTTTTTCTCAATACTGATAATATTGATAAACATCATTGTCGTGAAAACCACGAACTCGTTCATTAGAGGTATGAGGAAGACAAGCGAAAACAATTTTAATAACGTTCATATAAGTTCACATAAACATAACACTCTGTAACGGTATTGTGCAAATTGCTGCTTTTCCTGGCGGTTTCACATCAAACAAGCGGTTTGGTAATGTAATAACGACGCTGAAATTTACCTTATTAATTTTGTTAGCGTGAAATAATCACGTAGCCAACCTCCAGTGATCCTTCAAATTATTTGTATGAGAAATAATATGAAACCTATGTTTAGGTTTTTTGCGACTATGAAGACGATCATAAATGAAAAGCAATATTTTGAATGATCTTCGTTCAGCAGTGGAAGGAAGCGAAATGATGAAAAAGATACTAAGGTTGTACAATAAAAAATGTCGAAAATACTTGTTGCGATTTAAATGATTTAAGTTGGTTACTCCTTTTTCAAGGGATAATCACAGGATATACTTACTTCCACTTAATAAAGATCCCAGTTTAAAGCGACACATTGATTTAGAGCTTCGCAATGCTCTAAAAAACTACAAATATGAAATTGCAGAGGTACATGGATAAGTAGATGTATTTATTTTACCACTATTTTAAGTTTAATATAATCTTCGTATTTGGCATGGCACTTGTATGCAATACTATAATATTTAAGTATTTACTTTTGATAAACATTGTTTTAAGATATAGGTGGAAATCAAACTTGATGTAGATTTTTGATTAATTCGATTTTTGCTCGCACATTATTAAAATTGCTGGTATTTTAGTTTAGCCATTGCAGATCGTAATGCAAGGTATAAATTCTAGAAAATAAATCTATATTTCTAGAGATAAAACTTTTTAAAATCAGAATCTGCCGTAAATACACTAATGGTTCCATCATTAAAACTCGTATCTAAACAAATAATAAGTTAAACTTACTTAGGAAAATATTACAAAAATTAGCTAAACCGCAAACGTTATTTTGCCATATAAGTTATTTCTAAAAAAAGGGGTAATTAAAAAAAGGGCTATTTGTATATTTAATGACAAATCAGAAAAAAGCACAAACAGAAAAATTAGGCAGCCCTCCCTTATCTCTAAGAGACATAGTACAATATAGATTACGATAAATTTCTTAGACCTATCGAATGTTCGCTAAAAATCCAAAAAAAATTTGAAGCCATTTTGGATGAATTTGATTACAAACACTGTGACACGATAATTTTATACATAGATATACAAATAGCTGGTGAGGAACTGAGTCAGCTTAAGATAGCACTATTTTTTTATTGAGTAGAAAGTTTCTAAAATAGATTAGTTCTAAAAAAAATACTTTTGATGTACGAGCTTAACCCTTGCTCGTAACACTCGCTTTATCCGCTTAATCTAGCTTTCATGACATCCTCTTTGTATCCGCACAATCTGATCGTTGAACTTCGTGTCTTTAAATTATTTTTCAAATAACTTACACTTCACCCGGCCACGTGACCGACAACTTTAAGGTCTACATGTCTTTATCGGTCACTTTGTTCCTGCAAAAACTTTCAGCTAAGTTTATAAACTGCTACAGTTTCAAACATATAAAACCCTCCTTACATCTTTGAATTAAACCACACGACTAAAATACCGCGTTGGTGTGTCATCCTTTTAAATTATGTCAAAACTAGGGGTTATGATGGAAGAAACACAAACTTTTCCAATTACCTATTCAACTGCGTTCACAAGAAATTTACCACTCCTCGAACAAACGCCTCTATGAAAAGAAATCACCGAATAGGTGAGCGCGGGGATAAACTCACAAGTAAACATTTGCGTATGTAAACTGGAATTATTCACGAAAAAACTTTTAATGGCGTCCCCGGAGTTCCCGTCAAACATTTATCAACAAAAGAACGAACGTCCCGCAGGCGATGGAACTTAAAATGTATGGAAATTACCCAGTCACGAGCGGGAGAACAATTCACTAACGTCGGCATAGTCAAATGTTTTTGTTGCAGCTTGTTTCGTTGTGTAACTTGTTCAGATTTGAAGTCACAATTACAGAATGCTTTCAGGTGCTTACAAAATTTGTGCGTTACATACGAAGGGTACAATTATTACACTTACCCTTCTAAAAAACGAAACATTCCATGGATGCAGATGATTCGTCAGATGTTCAGTGTCGAGTGTAGACCACCCCTCGTTGGGCGCCAAATAACTCGGAACGGAATAATGAACCGCTTCAGATTCTTCAGCAAACAATCCCTGTCATTGCTCGACTGCAGAGAGAAGATTAAAATTTTATAAATTTTACTAATAATGCTGAATGTTTAAATTTCATATTTTTATAATTTAAATATTTGTGGAATTTACTTTGAATCTGTAAACTGAGTCTGCTCGACTGTAGATGCGCGTAAGTATTTCAATGTTTATTCGCTGAATAATATACAGTATTTTAATAAATATATTATCTTTGTAATTTCGAAAGATTAGTTAAAGAGGTGGGATAGAATAAATACGTTTAGAACGGACACCGTTTCATTTGCATTTCAATCAGAACGATATAGCCTTTAGAAAAAAAAACTCGCTCCGTCGCCTCACTTAAAGCTTTTGAAATATTCCTATAACTTCTGATTCTACAAAAAAGCCTATTTGAATTGGAAAGATCAAAGCGTAAAAATTTATCGTTACAAAAAACGTCCAAAAAGACGTCAGGCACTTATTATTTCAACAGAGCGAGTGTCTCGTCTCCTCTCTCATTCTATTTGTCTTTTCGATTGTTCCGGTGCATAGACTCCTCCATTATTTGGCACTGAAAGGAAAGTTTTGTATTCAATTTGGTATTATAATTCCCATTCGAAGTCGCCACGCACCATCGCGTCGACATCGGCTATGTAAATGGGCGTTTCCGGGGTTTAGTCACTTTTTCACCAAAAAAAATATGTTGAAAATTTATTTATTTATTTTTGGACACTATGGCGGTATTTATAATAATAAATTATTAAGGTGTGTCTAAATTATCATCAGTTCTTGTATAATTCAATTAGCGTCACTATCATATTTACAAAACCGTTGGCAAGAGCAATTTTTTTACTTGCAAAAATATTGCCGCACACCTGACTTAAATTTTATTCAACTTCGCGCCGAGCCCCATCGGGAGACAAGGAACCATTTCAGTGTTTCTCTTCAATTTGAAATGGAAACTTATCCCTCGACTACCATAAAGTCTGTATTTACCATAGAAATCCACCTAGCTCGCTGTGTTCGATCCTATCCGGTGTCCACACTGAATCCACCAGGATTTAAATCGAGCATTGGCTGAACTGCGCCTCCGATGGAAAGCCTTGCATCTATGTACAACGCGGCAGGTTTTATTTTACGATATGTTTTCCACGACCGTTTCGCAGATACTAAAATAATAAGAGTTTTACGTCGCCGCGTATTATGTAGCTTTTATGGCCCCCCGAGCTTGGCTGAAGCGCTGTTACAGTAGCTTACGAGGGCTCTTGTGACGAAATAATTAACCCAATGTTGCTCGTATTAGACTCCGCTTTCATCTAACATTGACTACTTATACGTTTAACATTTTATTGTGCTCTTTATACGGGGTATGCCGAGATTAAGGAATGTTTTTTATATGAATATATCAAATAATGAGACCCTAGATCCTTTAGATGTAATAGCAGTATAATGACGATGTTTCTTTACTTTGGCAAACAACAGAACTACATCACTTTTAATTGGCGGGAACAGTTGTTGCTTTTTTTTAATTGAATCCCCCACTCATATTTCATGATATATTATGAATATGAAATGACTCAATTGTGTTATTCCTACGTTATAATAAAGAGGTAATATGGCATTTAAACAAGGGTATGCAATAGCTGTAGTAACGCGCCCTGTGTCACGAAGTACAACGTTCAGAACTATAAGCGGTCATGTTTACAAGAGACACCAAATCACGATCGAGATATAGCAGTAAGGTGTACGTCTATATTCCAGCCAGAGACAAGGGACCGATAACAGATTACCCGCAAACACGTTTTAAATTCATTTCCCGACCCGAGCGCCGATCGCTCCCCGATAAAATGTGGGGACGACCCGGGAAACGGGGACATATTTACTTTGTCTCCCCGCGGCCGGCTCGACCGCGGCCACTTCCCCGGTCAGGTAACGTTCCGAAGTGGCAAAATATTTGTCCTGGCTCGTTACCCGTCTGTCCGATTTAAGAACATTAGCTGCTCACAAATCTGAACTCACTTTCAAATTCGATTTTCGGGTGTTCTTTCCCTAATTCCCATTCATTATTCATATATTATTTGGGGTTGTTGGGGTATTGCAGATTATATGAAAAATAATTTATTTTAATATCGTAATATGTAAAAACTTATTATTTTACAGTAAGTTTTATTTTATATCGACATTATATATACTCGTAAACTAGTAAAGGCAGAATGTAGTGGAGGGTCCTATTTAAGTGTTCTTGTAAACAATATGTAAAAATATACCATAACTATAACATGTTGATTACTTTTATGTGGCATCTTGTATTTAATAAAACATGTAGGTACCTTATATTATTTGAATAAATAAATAAAAATAAATAATTTCAGCACTTCAAGAAAATCAAGATATTTTTTGTGTATTTTTTACAAAATATCGTTGTGTGCCCGAAAACAATAATTTTATTTATTTATTACAATGATAACTATGTTTGTGCTTGTACTGTGAATAGGTTTACATTCAAGCATTAACATATCATTGACCAATTTTTTATTAATCATCAAGATACGAGTGCTGCAAAAGTATGTATATATATTTTATGCGAAAAATTCGCATCCTCTAAAAATTTACCTCGAATTTTTTTAACGGAAAACCAATTTCCTTAATCTGTTAGTCATAGCGGTGTTGTTGATAAGCGTTCAAAACTCCTGCCTCACTTGTTTAACGCTACAAGGGTTGCAAACTTGTGCATGACTAAGTCCATTACAACGTCAAGAGTGTTTTAACGAGAGATATTTTGATGCACGACGCTTTTTAGTACTCTCTCTTGCCTAACACTTGCTTTGTCCGGTCAATAGCTTTGTGCGAGCCTTTGTATGAAAATTACTTGTTTTTATTGGATTATGGACGGCTCAAAACGAACTTAACCAAGCTTTACTGTTCAACAATGCAGTTTTCACGTTTCATTGCTTTTAGATTGTTAACAGCTCGCTAACGTGGCGCAGTATCGCTTATATCATTAACTACTTTTCGTTCATCTTGTTTCTTTTTATTAGTGTTGAAAACTCTTTAAAAACTTTAATATTTTTTAAATATTTGGCATTGAGTATTTAGCATTCTTTTTTGATTCAAAAACTTGTGTGTCTTTTTCAAAACAATATGTCAAATGCTTAGAACTAAAACAAGTAAGATAAACAATCATTTTTTTTAACATTTCATAAATGCAGGAAACATATAAAATACAATTACGCGGCCTAGCCTAGCAATAACATTAAACGTTTAGTTATTCCCGCAAGCCCTGTAACTTGGTATCGAAGATATCGATACGACTGTTCAGAACAATATAATCATATACTATCAGCACCTCAGTCTCATCATGGCTAGATAAGCTGTGTTTGTATTTACGTTATATACGTGGGAGAGCTATGCTTCGGCGTGAATGGGTCGGCTCGACCGGAGTGATACCACGACCTCACAGAAAACCGGTGTAAAATAGCGCTTGCGCTGTGTTTCACCGAGTGAGTGAGGATACCGGAGGCCCATACCCCAACCCCTCCCCCCATCCCCTTTCCCATCCCCCCAAAGGTCGGCAACGCACTTGTGACGCCTTTGGTGTTGCGGGTGTCCATGGGCGGCGGTAATTGCTTACCATCAGGTGATACGCCAGCTCGTTTGCCCACTATTCAATAAAAAAAAAAACGTAAAAAAATTACAATGATAAATAAAAACGTATTTTTAAGAAAATGCTTTTATTTATTCTCCTTTGCAACGATCAATTTTGCAACATTACTAACACATAAATCAACACTCTATTGGTTCTATACTGAAACAAAGTTCACCCAATAGCAAAGTTTTTAATGAACTAAATAACAACCCAAGGTGTTACGACTCAAAAATTAAAATACTTAACTAAATTCAAACCACAATCTAACCATAATATACCAGCTAATTTAATTCCAAATCGTCGTAATGATAATTAAATATTTAGCTAATGTATAAGACTCGTTTCAAAGAGGAAAGGTGAAGAATAGAGACGAAAAAGTATTTAAATCTGCACGAATTTTATTTATCTTTGCGGAACGCCGCCGGCGGTTAAATATTGCGGCTACCCTCACTCCAGGAGACAAATGTAAACACACCATTGCCTTTGAAACGCTATCCTGAAATATACGCCTGCATGCCGTAAATAGTTTTGATGAAGACTTAAACTGTATGATATTTGTGTATTCTATATATTCGTGTGTTGTCTTAGCACTGGCGTATGATTAAGATTTATTTTTTATAACAATATTCTACGTCGTATCAACAGAAAAGCTTTGTATTATTTCAACTTGCCTGTACTGATTCTTATGGCGATGCTTAAAATGACTATGTTTGAAAATCGGTACTTGTAGTGTGAAAAGTATTTCCATGAAATTTTCTCAATAGTTGAAATAAACTTATTCGGTCTCGGAGTTGTTTTAAAGATGGCATACATAGTCTAGTACTGGATGCGTTCAAAGACACCCTATCAGCATAAGCTGTGATACGGTTCTCTTTCATGCAGCCTTACAGTCAAGAATCTCACATTTCGTATTCTCTTCAGTACCTACGATTGTTGCCATCGAAAATGTAACGACTAATGTACCTACCCCACATTTTTTTTAATGTTACGCGAGATACCTTAACTTTAAAATACATACGAGCATTACACATGTTTTTAAAACATACATATTGACATATTGATTATATCTACTCATAGTTTATTAAGTGATTCATCAAAAAACATAGATTTATTGGTTCTACTAATTCTAAAGTTCTAATTTTATGTGAATTATTCCGTATTTATTTTTTAACACCATAACAGCCTATAATTAGTGTTTTCTACATTCGATTTGTCCATCCAAAGGTTGCCTGGAAGAAATTGCTTTTCAGCGAAAAGGCCGCCAGTTGTACATGCTTTTATATTGTTAAATTCTTATATATAACTTTTATATTGTTAAATTCTTATGTATTTGGTGTACAATAAAGTTATTCTATTCTATTCTATTCTATTCTATTATATTCTATATAAAAGCCTATGTCATTCCTCAAGAATCAAAGTATCTTTATGCTATATTTAAAACAGCTGCAGCAGTTTAGGACCTAGACAGATAGAGGTACTTTCTAATTTAAAATAGTAGTATATGATCGTATTCTTCAAACAAAATAAAAAATCAAAACAAGTAACGGTAACGACTGGAAAGTTAAGTGATTCCATATTTTGTTGAACTGATGCTTCACGTGTCGATATACTAAATCGGAGAAGCGTGAGAGGGCTTGAAATAACAAACAAAATCGCTGTCTTGTATTGGGCACGATATAACATTTGGAAGGCAAAAGGAAAATATGAAAAGGCGGAATATTGCCAGACGAAATTACGATCGCTTTAGATTCCGTACGGCCCATTGAGGGGTGAATTGTTACCTTCGTACATTGCCATAAAGAATCTATTTGTTTTTCCTTAGTCAAGTCATATCGATTGTCTTCAACATAAATTTACTAATACAATACAAGCGAATATATTCATAAGTTTCTGTGGAAGAACAAGTTTGAATTTATTCTACAAGTTTTATGCGGCAACTATTAGTAAACATTTATGAATTTTATGAACGAATTCTTAAAGAGATCTTTTATAAAAATACGGTTTAAGTTACTAAACTAAACAAACTCTTAATTATTTCATAGATACTATGCCATAGAGTTTTAATATATTCACATTATTGTGGCTACAGTCTAAAAGCCTAGTTAGCGAGCGTCACGGGAGAATTGAATATTAACATTAACAAGACAAATGTGCCGTTGGACTTTGATAGTTTCTCATTAGGAGCCGGCCGGACCTGTCCCGTCACATTCACTAAGCCGCTTTACTACACAACTTCTTCAACCACTCCCATTATGAACAAGGAGTAAGAGCGCCAACTCAACTGAGCTTACTGTGCATGTTAGACAACTTTCTGAATTAATTTGGGCACTTTTAACTGATGATATATCAAATTGAGTTATGATACACTATAATTTTAACTTTTGGTTAATTATTTACAAGATATCTTCGTTGAATATATCGTGAAATTATAGGAACCAATAAAGGGAGAAGCTAAAAGGAATATTAACTTCCAAATTTTTGAATAAGCAAAAAATCATGTAAGTTCTAATAAAAAACGTTTCAAAAAAAAAATGTATATAAATTGAAGTCTTTGAAAAACTCGTTTTGAGATTTTGTTAAATTACTTTATAATTATTTTAAAATGTTATATTACGTATTTTTTTGCTTTATGTCAGACTAGAGGAACTTCTTAGATATCATAGAACTCATATATATCAGGACTCTGAGACTTTAATTTATTGACAAGTTATTTTTAACATTATTATAAAGAATGTGGCTACTCTGTTGGTTGAACATAAATTTAATCCCAGTCTCAATTTTACTTGTAAAATCTTAATATCAAACCGATTCAAGTATATAGAACAAGTCTTATCTGGAAGCCAGCTGCTAGTTTAGTTGAAGAGGGCTGGTTATCGTAACTCTTGCTAGGAAATTAAAAAAATAACTAAAAGTAAGACCACTCACTTACATATTGGAGCTCTCTACAAACGAAGTTACTCGATTTTTGACCCGATTTTCTTACTTCTAACTTCATACACAATACAACTAAATAAATAAATATACAATTGTTAAGAATTTGTAGACTCAGAAATGTAATCGTTCTAATTAACACGTCGTTAATTAGATTCGTAAATAAGATTGTGAAAGTCATAAAATACTGAGTGCGCCCACTGCATTCCATTTGCATCGTCTCGTATGCAAATAAGAGTCGTCTCTAAATGTTTCTCTTTGTTTCTCTCGCTCTCTATCCGTTAACTTTTATCGCAAAACTTTTCCTGTGACAAGATTAGTTTTGCTCTAACAATATCGTAAATTGAGCGACCATTAAGCTCAAGTTTGGTTCAGATAATCATATGTTCTATCTTATAATTTTAATGGAAACTGTTTAAATTACCATACGAATAAAGTACGTATATGTTCTTTTATTCTATACATTTATGATCAAATTTTGATAATTTTTTGGGCAAGTTTTCATGTACTACTTGTCACGCAACACACACAGCTTGTGAACAATAGTAATTTCCAAGTCTTGTAAGATTCGCGTACAATTTGAAAATGACTTATTGTTCTTCCGTCTGAAATGTTGCACTTGGTGTTAGTTTAACATAGTTAAGGGCGCCAACTCCAGTTACAATAGCGTGAGTTGCGCTCGAATGGTGGTTTCAGCTTGACATCTCTATTCGTTACTAAAGTAACCGGCCCCGTTCAAGTTTGTTCGCACAAACTCCGCTTCTACTTTCCCTATAAAGTAGAGTTGTGACAGCGAGTAATGTCTCCTTATATTGTTCTGGGGCTAAGAGGTTTGTCTCCTAGTTGTGATGAGAATTCTTAACTTTTACATCGCACCGTATCTAGTTAATTTATTGCAGTCGCACTTTGAATTTTTAATAGACACATCTGAACTACAGCAACAACTGCAAACATAATAAATGACGGCTGGAATTTATATTACTCGGAGGAATGGAGGAAAACATCGTTACGCCTTATTAATGACTGCGGAACGTCTTAATATCCTAGCGGGAGCAAAGAGTTTCGGCGATAATCGATATTTCCGAATATCGATTATGAAGTTAGTGCGAAAATCATCGGGCGCGGGTGGGCGCTTGACAAATGTCCGTTATAAGCGCGGAACAAATTGGTGCAATTAATTACAAGTCGGGAACGCTGAGCCGACAAATATTATCAAGATCGTTAATTTCGACATCTTAGAGGAAGGCGGGAGATATTAAGCATTAGACGAATGTGCAGCGCACACGGTGCGACTAGCGATGATTGGTAGTAAAGGCCGCGTGCCGCGTTCTAACTGCGCTCCCCCAGTACACATGCCTTAAGCTATTCACTAAATTGATTTATTTAACATTCATAACATTTTAATTAAATGAAATATAAGGTTATAATATTTAACGCCTAGTACTCAAGACGCTGTAGGGTTTTATTCAGTAAGAACGCCGACGTTTGTACCTTTTTGTCGTCGAAGGTGTCGGAATGGAATAAGGAATTAAATAATTAAACACGAATAATAGCATCTTGATAGCTATGTTTTTTTTGCTTTCTGATTTTACAATTTGTAACTTTTGAAATGTTTCCTTAGCTTTGGAATAATAGATTAATGTCGTTAATCCATTTAATACTTTTAAAACAATGGGAAAGAAAGAAAAGTGTTTATTTTCGATTTTCCTTATTACGGAAACTAACCCTTTCCTTTAATCAACGATAAATAAGTTAATTAACACTCAGGGCACGAAGGTGAAAAATTATTTCGTTAACAACTTGAAATGAATCACAGTGTTGAATTAAGCTTTGCTATTTATTATTTAAAGTAATAAATAAATAAACATATAGAAACGATATAGCGAAGCAACAGTGATGGATAATTTAATATTGCCATCTTACCACGACCGGTAGTGTTTGATACTAGATCGCCTTTATTATAATTAATGATTTACTGCTTAATCAGTCCAGGAAAACTTCAAAAATATACTTATAAAGTCACATACACACATAACTCAATTTTTTTTTAACTTCTACTGCAAGATTACTGCAAGATTAGCCCGCCATAGTGCTGGTCGCCATGCTGCACTGTCCTTGTTTGCATTGAGGATGGTGACCACCACTCTTGGATTTTGCTGGTGCTTTCCATCAGGCAGAGAAGAGTCATTTTGGTAGCTCAAGTATAAAAAAAAAGAAAAAAGATACTTATTCCAGATATTGAATTGTGCTGAATGCATCCTTAAATCTATCAGCCAGAAAGTTTATAAAGCTACAAATGTCAGAGAGAGAGATAATTTATCATATTTTATTGTTGTGTGATGAAATGTTACCATCATATTTTACACAGATACATCGCATACTGATTAAAAACAAATTATAAAGTTGGGTTCAAAGTGCAAGTTTAGTTTCTAAAAAAGTAATAAAATCCTTACAATTCACAACTTATCACATTGTAACAATCAATAAGTTTTTAAGAAAAATCAAATTTGATACTCAACTTTTGGAATCATACTTGATATAGTAGGAGAATTGTAAAAAACAAAGAAACAATTAACTAAATCAGAATGAAAAAAAATAAAATAAACTAAAAAGCACGCTTACAAAAGTCGCTTACAGACTATACAATACAAAAATACAAGTGCAGCTAACAAAATATAAGCATAACTTTATGCTCTCTATTGCTCCTCATTTGTCTATGGTATCCAACATGGAATTTTAATGGATTTAATGGATTATTAAGTTTAATATAACAAATGCATTGAGAGCACTTTCCAAAAAATCCTGTGTAATGATAAATAGTCCCTTATACCTTTACTGCGATAAATACAATTAATAACTTTTTTTTACATACAACGCCATCTAGTCCCAAGCTAAGCAGAGCTTATGTTATAGGTACTAGACAACTGACATAAGTATATACATACTTTTTTTTGTAAATACACACAGAAAACACCCAAACTCCGAAACAATTTTTTGCAGATCACACAAACATTTGGTCCGATCCGGCAATCGAACCTCGGGTTCGATTCAACCTCAAGCGCAGCAGTCGCATACACTTCCACTACGCCACAGAGGCAATTGTTTGCACAACTCATTTCCCTTAGACGATATAATAGCGGGAGGCATTGTATGTGATCAAATTGTTGTCATTACGTAATACATGTAACTTGTAATCTATTAAATGTAATTCGCTTTCGTCTGAACTAGTCTGAAGAATCACTCCCTCGGTGGAACATTTGACATGGAAAATTTAATATCTTAACAACTTAGAAATGTTAGAAACTGTCAAGCTTGAGTTTTGAATCTATCATGTTTATAGTAAGCTTCTAATTTGACTCAAATCGGTGTAATTATAACGTTTGGCTAACACCCCAATGTGATAAACTTGAGAAAACTAATATTATTGTTTCCAGAATTTCAAGCTGTTGTTGTTTAGTTAAATGAGAACTCTAATAATATTTCATTGGGTTCCTCAGAGAGTTCTTCAACTAATTCTTAGCAAGCTGTTACGCAAATCTATGTGTTTTTGTTAACGATTCAATTCCGCTCAGTTGCTTTCGTCCATAAAACGTGAATATAAAACTGTGAGAGTAACGCATGACTCTTAATGAAAAGTATATTATCTCACATAAAAACATTTTACGCTCGTTTTCAACGTTGGTTATTAAATTAAATCATAATTTACACACGTCGAGTTAAATCAGAATGTAAGCTCGTGAAATCGCAATAAAAATTATTAGGCTCGTTATGCAGGTTTCCCGCGCTAGACCCTTTTATTTTTTTCATATTAGATTCATTCTCAGGTACAATGACGTCATAAATACCGAAGCGATTTTTCATTCGCCTCGTAAATGTTCGTTTTCTTTCGTTTCTCCCTATTTTATTCGACCACAGAAACAAGGTACTCTTGACACACGTGTTTTATTATAAGCCTACTCTGTTCCCACTATCGTTCGACATAGAGAATATATTTTTAGAAGCCTGTTTTCGTAGGGAAAAAACCTCAACCTTAGAACGTCTGATATTTGATGCTAAATTTGTTTATTCACTTCAGTAAACTTTCAGTCTTGACATGTGCATTTAATTATTACTAATTGTTAATTAATATAAACTTATACCAATTTTCTAAGAATTACTTTTATTTTTTAAAGGTGCAATAGTATAATGAATAACACCAACCTATTTATGTAAGTTGAATGTAGTTCATAAAGCGAGAAGATTTATCGAATCGGATATTTTTCCTGAATTTATTGTGTTATCGATTAATGATCTCCAAGAGTGTTAGTGGGACATAAATATTTCATATGACATCGATAGCCGATAGTGCGTGTCGACTATGTTTACGATGTTCATAAAAATATCGTGGCTGAAACGATTTTATTTGTCGTTTCCGCTATTGTAATACTAGAATAAAAATGTACAAGTAAATAATTTGGATTGAATAATATGAATTTGGTTTTTGTTTCTATAACAAATTAAGCTAAACAGAATTGCCGAAGCCTAAAATATGTAACAAAAAATCTTAAAATACTAAGTCAAAAACTTATGTTATTTTTATGTGCATATAAAAAATATTAAAAATATTTCTAAAATATTCCAAATAACACAAAATTATTACAGTTTGTAATACTTGAAGTATAAAATATTAGCGATAAAACAATAATTATTGTCCTTACTTTTTTCAATCAGACGGTAGTAGTAATAACAATAAATATCTTGTGTTACTTGATCAATATTACATTAACCTTAAAGTCTAAAAATCTCTCATCCCATTACAGATAACAGGACCGAACATACATTACACTTATTAGAAAAAATTGCAACATCATAATACCCATATCAGTATAAGATTTGGTACATGAAACTACAGTACAAAAATAGAAGTAATACCATAAACAACAAGAAGATCTTTGTGACCCATGTTCCTAAAACATGTTACATTTTAATATCTTTAATACATTATCTGTATTGATTTCTGACAATGGACTTTGATACTCGTCTTTGACCACGTAAACATATCATTCTGCCTCCTTACTATCTCAAAAAGGGCTTGAGCTCGTTCGTAATAAGTAAACCTTTCATGTATATTTTATTCGGATATTTTGATATGTGGGCCCCTCGTATCACGTTCATTCAAATGACATATTGGTGGAACGTTTGAGTATGTTTCTCATCGAGAAAAGATCTACAGTTTTCTTTCGAAAGTAAAACCAAATACCATCTTGTGAAGAACCAATCTAGGGAATTGATTCTGCGTCGTCGGTCCCATTCGTAAGTATTTACGCACATTTTATATCTGTCGAGATTAAACATTTTATTAATACATCCATTTATATATTGTGGTTTATTTTCTTGGAAATTTGTTACATAAAAATACACTGGTATTTTTATTGATAGAAATAAATATTTTTGGAGAAAGTGGAACTCGATAATTTCACTTCATATACTCAAGATTATTATAAAACGACACTAACTATTTTAACTCTTAAGTAAATGATAGGAACTAGTACATCCTTTGTTGGCTGAATTTCGGGAGTAGTTCATCAATTCTAATTGTTTGATTTAATACTTTGACCAGAATAACTTGAGCTGTTTTTTGATTTACACCATAATAATTACATCAAGACACAAATGTTACACTGTAATATATCGATTAAAAACTTTTATATTCTCTAGTTATTTAAACGAAAATAAGTATTTTACATTCGTCCTGTCTCAGATGTTGAATAAAAGTATAGAAAGAATTATCTGAAAGCATTACGGTAGGTAGGTGTTTTAAGAGCTTAGATCATCATTGTCTTCATCATGAAGACGTCATTCGACATAATTCTTCATTAACTTGAAATATTGCCAAGAAAACGATAACTGCCCTCTTTCTCAACGCAATCCGCCTTTCATCTGCAAAAATTTCCATCCGTGCCGTTTTTAGGGTTCCGTTTTTCCATACTGAAAACGAACTTTTATTAGATCGTTTCATTGTCCGTCTACCTGTCCATCATTTTTTTTTCAAAGCCAAGATGTTGCCGAATTAAAATTAACATGAAATAATTAAGTCTGCAGTCCTTTATGCTGTAAAATTCAACCTTCTTAGTCATAGTAATCGAAAGTTACGATTATATGGGTTTTTATTATTTAAATTAATGCATACCTTAACTAAACACAAAGCATAAAAGTTGACATAATGTGATTAAATCATGTATTTAGTTTTTTGTGAAATTTTACAAAATAGTTTTATTTACATATGTACTAAAATGTAAGGAACTCTGGGTGTGCAAATCAAATTGAAACTTGGCCATCTTTTTTGCGTTGTTGTGAAAAATGTTATTTAATTCCTGGCAATTATTACACGCGCTCTACGAAATTACTCCAAGGAATAGGACCCGCGAATGTTGGCTATATTTCAGACAGAATGTTTTCTCTGCTACAATGAAAACTTTATGCCGAAAAATGGAATTTCCGCTCTTACCTTTATCTGTTCGTTATAATATTAAGCGCAAAGCAAATAAAGCGCCACAGTTCGAAAATTATAAAACTTAGCTTTAAACACATTTTATAAAAACATAGTATTGTTAAGTATAAATGAATGTGAATGAAAATGAATATTTTATTCAGATGTGATTAAAATAGTGACCGATGTAGAATGACCTTAGTCTCAAAATATTATAATACAAGTTTTGAGTCTACCTCAAAAAACTATGAACATTTTAACAAAAAACCGTAATTAATACATATCTCACGATTCTTTTATTTTGTCAACAATTGTAAAAGCGACACTGGCCATTTAAAAGGATTATGCATTGTGTAGCCATTTGTAATAACAGATTACTTGCTAATTTACATTTTCATAATGGGAAACGTGTTTAGATAGGTCGGCTTGCGATTAGGCTCTGTATCATTTTTGTGTCTCGCAGAACAATTGATGTGTTCGGCTTTATTAAGTGTCTCGGGTGAGTGATACCTAGACGACACACGGCAGGTGCGATACAAAATCCGCGATGTCGCGTCATTTGTACATTTTCTTTATTACGTCGCGTGATTTATACCTTCGCCCGGTGCGTTTAACTGCTGAGGTCTGTCATTTCGCCGTCTTAAATTGAGATTGATCCAGGGGTAGGGCGGGCTGACGTGTGCGTTGGCGTGTCTCAGAATTGTGTTTTTGTTTTATTTTGTTACTTTCCCCTTTGTGCCGAGATGACGTCTTCGCACATGCAAAGTTACCTGTCAATATTTAGACGTCTCGACGCCACCTTATTTCGTTATCTTTAATATGAGGTGTACTTAATATTACAATTCACTCCTTGGAGATGCTGCTGTCACATTAATAGATACATGATGTTCCGATGTTCAATGTTTTGTAATGTAACCTCTTTATGAATTTTCAACACATGACTGATACTTATAAGTAATTCATATGCAGCACTGTTATTTTTATTATGTTTTGTTATTATTGTTAATTAATAGTTCATACATATGTTGTTTTAAGAAATATCATGGACAATCAGTTAATATAGCGTATAAACTGAAGTAGAAAAACAACATAAAGATGCCGTTCGATCATCATCACATCAATATGCATTAGCGATACTACATATAGTTGTATTATGTTTCATCAATTGTACAAATTGTCAGTTATTTATCGTTATATAGTCTACATTGTATACTTTATTTTGTCCACAGAGGGGCTCCGACGAGCTTCTTTCGCAGAGTGGCGTGACCGTCATGGCACCCGCCGCTCCGCACCACGCTGACAACAACAACCAGGACTCCGCCGCCAAAAAGGTAAACGATGCTATAGAAAATCCTTTTCTCAAAAGACTCAGGTGCTTGAAGTAGTAAGCGCTTTTATTTAATATCTCTATCAATCTTTTATTTTCTATAACCACTCAAGTTTAAACTAATATCAAAATAAAAATAATGCAAGAACTGAAACAATAATATGACTCCTATTCCTATTTTTTTTTAAATGTCTAAAACAATAATTAAACTAGTAATTAATAAACTATTTAGCATTAATGCAACCCTAAATATTTTGTAACAAGAAAGTGATGTAATAAAGCAACACAACCTGTTTAATCTTTTTGACATTGAAGTCAAAAACCTTTAGTCACCATTCAAACGGCATTTCTTTCGCTAAAATGTGTAATTAACTGAAAAACGATTAATCGCGATAAAACGTTGGAATCGCGAAACCGTAATAAGTATTAAAATAAAAGGTCCCTCGTAAAAAGCCAACGTGCCATAAAGAGGGTTCTGTGGCGGTTCGGGCAAAATTTTTATTAATCTCCACCCCGTTGTCGATACAGGGATGAATTTTTACATATACAAATTAGATCGATAAAAATACCCGTAATGATTGTACTGAAAAGGTGTTAAATGGAATTCTCGCAGCAGAGTTATAGCAGACAGACAGAGCACAGAAAATATCACTCTTCAAAAATGTTTTAGAAAAGTATTTTACTAACCCACCTGACCAGCTTGGTGTGTGCACGATATGGGGCCCAAACCTCTTTGCTAAGGAGAAGCCTTGTTCAGCAGTGGACTGATAGAGGCTGTAGATCATGATGATGAGATTTTTTTTTATTACATATATGTTTTTCGTCCCTACTCGATTCGTGTGGAATTAAGTAACTCTTTTTTTTGTTTATGGAAGAAGTCTTGAAAACTTTATTCTCCGACTTGAAAAGAAGTCGCCATTAACGCACTTGATTTAGTTATTGAAAATTGTGGTTGAGATCTTTGTGGCGAATAAACGCCCTCGCACCACATTTTGGAATAACTCGGTTTGTTGTCGATTCGTAAACCTAATAAAGCTACGACGTGAGTTAAAATTATGAGTCGCGTGTTCTGATTGAGTTCCAACTTGGAAATGTCCAATAGTCGCTGAAAACCTATTAAATTTATTGAAATATGTGAACATTAAACCCCTAATGGTTGCGTATCTATTGGCGCACGGAATTCAATGATATATGTTGTTAAATAATACTTTGTGATAAATACTAACGTATGAACCTCGCTGACACCTCGTGGATAGCAGAGGGAATTGATTACGGAAGCTTAATAGGTATACCTTGAAACTAATACTGTGCAGTTCAAATAGTTCTTATTGTATCTTGTACGTTAACTGTGATTAATTTCAGTTTTCAGTTTTTTCAGTTCGTAAGGTAAGTTTGGCACTTAACCTTATATATCCCCGCGGACCGCGGGCGATTATTTTCAAAAGTGACCCAGAGCCGTAAATACTCGTACCATGCTTACACTTTCTTACTTTAAACAATAAAACACGGTCATATGCCACATTGGGTTGAACAATATCCTTTTAGACTAAAAAGTCAATGGGAATGTTTTCATTGTAACAAAATGTATTAATTGTATACGGATACGATTTAAAAGTAATTCCACGGTCCTTTGTTCAATATTCATAAAACAATTTGAATGTTCACAAAAAGAACTTCCATTATCTTATTTCTTTGAAAATTTTCTCGTCTCATTCCTTCACTTGATAATTTATTGCGTTTGCAACGAGATGTGATATTTTATCGGTTTATTTACTTTTGTCATTTATATTCGTTTTCATAATTTGCTTTGGAAACTTACTTACAAGTTTAATCGATTTAATTTAACAATAATTCTCGTAGCAAATGATCTTGTGATTGATGAATCATTTATAAGACTAGTATTTATTGGAGTTTAAAAAAAGAGGGTTCATCATTTTGTCTCGAGCTTTTTATGATATAATCAAGAAACGTCAAACCATTGTATTATGAGATAAATGCTTAAAAAGACTTTATTAAAAAGACATATTTTTACGGCTTCTATTGGTGTAGGCGTGATGTTAACTATCTTATCTTAGGCACGCTAGTAAAACACCTTAAAAAAAACGTGAATATCGGTTAGATCATTTCGTATTTCATCATGAGACTACTTAGATTTTTATTATATTATGTGTATTCGTGTATATACGAAAAAACCAACTGGTTTGTTTATATTATACCAAACGGTCCACACTAATTAAAAAAACTCAACAAAATGTAGAAAAAATCGAGAAAAGAAAACACTAACACAAATTAACTGGTAGAAACGCGTTTTTTAGTATTTCATTGCACAGTTGTTTCATCGTATATTTACATAAATACGGAGAGTTTTGCATGCGCACTTTGTTGGGTGCTGTGCAAACAACTCTTTGTTTGTGGACACCAGCACTGGCCGTGTGTGCTCCCAGCCACCAAATGGATTGCATCATTCATTAAAACTTCAAATAACGCGTTTCATTCCGCCGGCAGATTGTGTATTCTTGTAGGTCAACGAAAACAGCTATTCGGTATTAGATGTTGATGTATAAAGGTTTTTCAATGGCAGTTAAAATTTAGTAACAAATCCTACTACTATTATAAAGGCGAAAGTTTGTAAGTATGGATGTATGTATGTATGGATGTTTGTTACTCTTTCACGTAAAAACTACTGAATGGATTTGAATGAAACTTTACCACAATATAGCTTATACATCAGAATAACACATAGGCTACTATTTATAAAGATATAGCTTCGCCTCGCGGCGTTGCCCGCAGTTATCATCGTACCGCGGGTAGCACCGCGGGGTTCAGCTAGTATTTAATGAAAGTACTTATTAAGTAGTTCATAATTTCTCAAATCTAATTATCAATCTAGGTAGGTCACTTTATTTGAATTTCTTACATTTATTTTAATAGGAATCATTTACTTTAAAAATTAAGAACAGATTTATAAGGTTTATGCTGCTTGTTGCTGACATATAACAGTTTTCGATACCATTTCATACACAAGAAGGACAACTACAGTCATAATTATGAATGGTATCTAAATAATAATTAGATATTGGAATCTTAATGGTATACAATATCACTCAGTATAGAATATCTAGTCTGCCTACAGTTATGGTATGCATATAGATAGATATCTACAATCTGGATATAATCAAGTACCATACGGTAGCACATGCACTCGATGTATCCGTCACTACTTATAGCGTTAGAAGTTTTAAACACAATATTTCATTTCTGACATAGATATTTCTGCCGGTTTACATAGTTGTATGAAAGTGATAGCTATTCGCAAATACTTAAGGTGTATATTTATAAGAATATATTAAAATTTGCCAAGGATAGTGTGATCGGTTTATGTCGCTCACGAGTACCTCATATTTAACACCGCCTCAGGTATCATTTACGCAAATTAAATAGAAACGAACCGTGTCGTTGAAAAGAAACCATTTTCTTATTCTTCCCCGCAGGCAGTTTATTTCCTCCGCTGTCACCGGTCATTATGTCACTGTGAAAATAAAATATTATACTGGCTGTTTCGTACAAGCAAAATGTTTTCTATTTACTTCAATACGTATTATTTATATAAAATAACGAGGTCTGAGTAAAATGTTACGTCATATTTAATTATGAGACATTTAAGGCATTCTTTATTGCGTGCCTTTAAGTATAATTACAATTAGATTTAGATTTTTTTCATTATTGATAAAATATTCCTGTGTGCTTGAAAGTAGTGCGACCCTATCTCATAGAAAACAGGCTTAAATTATTAACGTGAGTTGAAAAATTTAGTTTATAAAATTATTATTATCATATAAATCAAAGGAATGCCAATTTAATTCGGTAATAACTCGGTAATAATGGTAAAAATTTTGTTTCGGAGTTTGAGTGTTTACTATACGTTTTTGTAAATACGAATGTATTTACAAAAAAAAGTATATTCGTATTTATATCACTTGTCTAGTACTCATAACACAAGTTCAGCTTAGCTTGGGACTAGATGGTGTTGTGTGTTAGTGGTCCCAAATATTAATTTATTATTTTATTATTAAGATTCCAAATAAAATAATACCTTGTCCCTAGAAACAAAACAAAGTAACCATTTTAGTTTCGTAGCATTTTACCGTCCATTTACTCCTACTCTTACTTGTTGGGTTCTAAAAAAAAGCTTGCCGCAGTAATCTTAATTACATTGTGATCTCGTTACAGCTTGGCCTTAATTCATAATTAAATAGGGACGTGTCCCGGCGTTGCTTATTTATTTGCTATTTTATGGTTTTGCGATTGCGTCCTTCTTTTTTTCTCTGCCATGAAAATTTAGGGAGTGCCTTTTTGCGACACCCCTTCTCCTTTGTGGCTCTGAATATTCATTTGGTGCCTATCGGCGAAATGGCGACTCGTTTTTAAAAGTATTTTTTTATGTTTTCTCTTTGTGTTGTACTGCAAACACTTCATGTTGTTAAATATTGAAGTAAAACTCTGAGCGTCTGTTTTTTTATATAGATTGTTCTAAGACTTGAATTAATGTTGTTAAGAGACTTGATTAGTTAAATACTTTTTATTTTGAAGCATGATTTCTTAGTGTTAGTAAGCCTAAGTCACTAAGCTTAAAGTTAATACGTTTTTATAGAATTGCGACTTATTGTCAAAATGTGTCAGTGTTCCTACCAAATACCAGTAATATGCACTGGCTTTGTAGATATAACGTTCTAATAAAAACGATAGCGTTATAATAAGTATGTTTACGAAAGTTATTCCAATATTACACAAGTACATCTGTGGAAAACACACTAATCAACCCTCGTCCTCTTTGACCGGGTCATTAATGTCTAAATCAAGTAATTAATTATGTTCCACGTTTTTTTTTCCCATTTTCTTGACGTCGGCCTGTAAAAACGTGGAGAGCCTACTCCGTGAAGATCAATCAAATCAGAAAATGCTGCCAAGGGACTGCGTTTACCACTACTTAAGCATTTACGAGCTTGTCTTACGAAGTTACGACTTCGCTTGCACAGGTTGACCGTTGATCTTATTCCGAAAAGAATTTACGATCCATTCTCTACCTTTTTCTTATTCATTGGAGTACGTAATTGTTATTTTCTTTTTAAATAACACATTCTACAAGATTGGGGACAAGGTAATTACCCATTAATTCTTAATTTTCGTCTAATTAGATGTATTGTCCCGGTAAAGTAAAATGTACCTACTATGAATTTCAAATACTTGCGAGTGTTAACGAATAAACAAATAACGGGGAAATGTTTACAAACTTTGTTTGAGTATCGTTAAAGATGCTAAAAGGAAAAATTACCATCGATATTATTTACTAATGACACTAAATACAAATAAAACATTATTTTTTATTTATTTAGCTTTTGGGAATAACGGTTTGAAATAAATAAACAAAAAGAGAAATACCTTCTTTGTATTTAAGAGTTAAGATAAATCAAATAAATTTAGTTATATTTTTAAAATATAAATATTTTAAGTCTCTATTTAGCCCTTAAATGGAAGAAATTTATTCAAATACATTCCTAGCCCCTGAATCACTATGTAATACTCTTTACTATGTAAGACTACACTCTTTAATCTTATTTACTAGCAACCCGCCCCGGCTTCGTACGGGCTCTTTACGAAAAATATAATATAGCCTATGTTACCCCGAGAAGATGTGCAGCAGCAGTGTCCGTTACGAGTAGTTTGTAATAACTAGTATTTTGGAATATCTATAAATTGCCATATTACTGACAATAAATTAAATATGACAAGACGAAAGTATCAAATACAATATTCGAATTTGAATACAAATTTAAACAATGATAAATACCAATGCATTAAATTAACCTGTGACAGTTTTATAATTGGAAAACAAACAATTTAGGCCTACTTACAATCATTTATCTCGAATCGACCTCTTTTGTTATATGAAGCTTCTTACTAATATTCAAATTCATTCAGTATGGTTTACAACATTATTGATGCTCTCTTCTCTCTCTCCTGTTCAAATTCAGAAAAAAACACACTTGTCTCATATAAACATTATGCACAATCCATCAATACCATACGAACAACATATCGTTCTGATGGATTGTGTTTTATAAACGTATAGACATAAAACATATGAATAATCTGACAATGGAAGACCGATAGATCTGACAATAATGTTAGCGTATGTCGGCAAGTCTTTCGATGCTTTCATAGGCTCTAGCGGCTAAGCCTACATGTAACTATGTAGGTACATATGTTAAATAAACAACATAACTTTTATACAGTCAATTCCCAAATGAAAAAAGTTCATAATAACAATATATAAGGAGTGTATTCGTTCCAAGAAAATTCGGTAATCAATCAAATGATCTCATAAAGTTATTCATTGCCCGCACTTACAATTTTACTACTAGTTTTAGGGGGTACTAAAACCATTTGGCTATCTTATTTTACGATATCCTACCACGAACCTGTTCAAACAAAACTGATGGTACATGTGATTTAATACATAGTTATAAACAAAGTGAATCCTTTATTGCTTATTTTATTGTATTCATGTAGGTATAATATTTTTATTAATATTTAATTGCTGATTTGCAAAATGACAATTAAACATTGTACTAAAATATATTAAAAAATGCAATGAAACCACTCATTTGGTGCAAGTAAATGCTATTTAAGTTGACAAATTAAGTTGACAAACCTTTTACATTACCTATGCATGGCTCGAGTACCTTGCTAGGAGTTTTTAGATCTATTTATAAGCAAAATACTATTCAAGATCTTGTTCCTATTTTCATTTCTTCCTCCGTCGTAAACCTCATTAAGTACTTCTTTTTCTAACATAAAACGAATAAAGTAAAAATTTAATTTTTAAATTTTTCTCCTTCATTTTACTGAAAAATGTCCGTGATAGTTTTAAATAGAAAAATTGCAAATTTATTCATTATGCTACAAAACTAAATTTATAACAAAAATAACTACTTTGGACGGGTCAGATATATACTTGATAGAGCTTCAAAGTAGAAAGAAATGATTAGACAACTCTTCGAATTACAATTTGTATTTTTTTAAACTTAAAGAAAACATACAGAAAGTTAACTGATTAAGAAAATAATATTAACAATATAACTAACTGATCCACGCAATCTCCTTCATATCTTACCAGTCATACTAGGCTACTGTTAGTCTAAGCGTGATATTAACTATCCTTTTTTATTTTTTTACGTGTGGAAACCCGTATGGGGTTTTACGGCGGGGTGGTGTGTCGGAATTGGACCGACTAAAATCACACGGTGTGCCACTCGCCTGAGAAGGGAGGGGTCCGCGAACTGCTGTTATTAACACAACCGGACTCCGTAATATTAACTACCCTATCTTAAGCACGCCAGCAAAACACACATTCAAAAAGAGGTTTCGAGAATGTATAATTGATAATCTTTTGTAATTAGGTTTTTAAAATGATAAATAAAAACAAGGCGTAAGCTAACATCTGAACTTCGTAATACTATAAGTAAATATTAATATAGGTTATTATTAGTTATTAAATTGAAACATTTCTGATTCAATATTAATCGTCAGGAAAGTGGCTCAAGTCGCAAAGCTATTGAATGGTCTAACAAACTACTATTAAAAGTTTACCGGGATCGAAGTTGTCCAATTGTTATGCATGAATGAATTAGCAACTAGTTAAGTAAGAGCATTAGGACACGCTCATTTTCTGATTAATCTTTTAGAAGTAGGCTTTTTATACTTGCAAAGTTTTGTCTTATAATGCTAGAAAATTTAAGAACAACAGAATTTTAAAGAAACATTCCTATTGGTTTATTACAGTTGCCTAGGAGAAATAACCTCAGCGCTGGAAGTATCTGACCAAAAAAATGATTATCTGTTTTTTAAAACACTATACATATATTTATAACCGTAAATTTATTAACTGTACATAGATATATATACTTTAACTTACTATAGATACATATCTATAGTTATCTATAGTATATATAGGGAGACGGCTTGGGGTATGGGCCTCCGGTATCCTCACTTACTCGGTGAAACACAGCGCAAGCGCTATTTCACACTGGTTTTCTGTGACGCCGTGGTATCACTCCGGTCGAGCCAGCCCATTCGTGCCGAAGCGTGGCCTCTCCCACTTTGTTAATGGTTTAAGCCTCAACATTATTACACATAGTATCTACAAAAGTGATAATAGAGAAAGACGTATATACGCAACGTGCCTTCCTAAAAACTAGAAACTATTATTCATTATTTGAGTGCTATATTTTAATTAATCAGAATAAATGTATATTCAATATTTATTTTTCATCAAGCTGACTGTACAGAATTTATTTGATTAGTGAAATATAGCCTGGTTTGCCATGCCACTCAATCTGTATTAAGTAATATCAATGATGGTCGGCAATGTAACACAATATTCAAGTGGACTGCCAATTAAAAGTTTCAAACGGATCGGCTTCAACGATTCCTGTTGTAATAATGCTCCTGAAATTTTAACTGCAATTTGGTAAGGTTGGTGCAAGTTATGAGAGCCAATCACGTTGATTGTGTTTCTTTACAAAATATATCAGGACTGATTTACTGATAGTTCTACAATCACATTGAGTGTGGTTGTTTCAGGTTATATGACGGTTTACAAATAATTTTTTTAGTTGCAGATTTACTCTAACGATAATTCTTATATATAATTATGATCCTTATTAAATTTAATAATCACCGTTTAACTAATTTCACATGCATAAAACTTACTAGTCCTAGTCTTAACTGTATCTCTGTGCTACGGTGACTAGTGACACATTTCAAATCGAATAAATTATACAGTGGTTTGACGTTAGACATCTTAAAATGGTATTTAATAACCAAACCGTTCACAATATGGGAGAGCCTCGCTTCGGCATGAATGGGCCAAATGAAGGATACCACGGCCTCACAGAAAACTGGTGTGAAATAGCGCTTGCGCTGTGTTTTACTGAGTGAGTGATACCGGAGGCCCATACCCCTCCCCATCCCCCCAAAGGCCGACAACGCACTTCTGACGCCTCTGGTGTTGCGGGTGTCCATAGGCGGCGGTAATCGCTTACCATCAGGTGATACGTTTGCTCATTTGTCACTTAATCCATAAAAAAAATGAAACATGATGTACAGCGATTTAGCGAGATCTTAGAACTCTCACAAATACTTACAATAAGGTGATAGTTGCTATTTTCCTAGAGACTAATAAATATTATTTATTATTATCGACTTCCTCTTATTAGTTGTACCACTTATGAAACTTTCGTCGGGTTCCTGCCGAACGCCCACTAAATTGCAATTGTTATTAGTTCAAGGGTGCCTATACTTGAAGAAATTTCTCTCTGATATAACACTATTTGAGTTTCTTACAAGGATTTTAAGATGCTACTATTATAACAACTTCTCGAATAACGAAATATTTAGAATTGTACTTTTTTTTATTAAGTGGTAGTTTTCTTGTTTTTTTTGATAACGAGAAATATTTCTATGAACTGATTTACTGAAAATGTGTATTTCTTGCCGAATTTCAATAAATCTTTTTCATTAAAGCACCTTGTTTTACTTACTTAATTCTGGTATTTTCAGGCCCGGAGGTCCTAAAACATTGTATCTCTCGAAAGCATAGGTAGTAAAATAAATTAATAAATGTGTAGGGAAGAATTTAAATATGTATTTTTTATATCTCATTATTGTGAATTCCAAGTGTTCATGATTTTCCTTGACCAAATAATGAAACAAGTTAGAATTTTCACTGCTACGTAATCACGTCTACGGCGTAGCAATCTATGAAATTGTGTAGGCTTAAAACGAAATAACACCCCAACTACAAAATGATTTAAAGTAGCGATTACGATCACGTAATTTTATTGTACCCTGTTATATTATTGTTGTTTAGATAAAATGGAAGTGCAAATTTTTTTTCCTGTATCATGAAATCGATTACGCAGCAAGCGGCCCCTTTTATATTCGCCCTGTCATTGTCCGCTACACCTTCGTGGCTCTCTCTCATAGTTGCCACTCCGTTCGTCCTGTTGTAAATAAGCACTCTAGACATTTAACTTCGAAGAGGCACGTGTGTGACATCATACCTAAGTAAATCTAACGTAATGATTTTATAAAAGATATTGATACTTAATTTTTTTATTGATTTTCTTCATAAACTGTTCATCAAGCTGAAAAGTTTAATATAATAATTTTCAAAGTAAATATAAGAAGGCAAAGTCAACCAAGTCAATAGAAAATTGATGTACGAATTTAGGATTACACTTAAGACTTACTTTAAAAATTTATTAACCATGTGGAATCGAGACAGGTAATTTGTCTTAAATATGAAGAACCTTTAACTAAATTACAAACTAAATTAATCCTTATAAGGTTCACTCATAAAAGAATTTGTTGTATCAGTATAAAGTTTATCTGACAATTTATTTATTTCATCAACCATTAAAGGATACTATTGTACATTCTTCTGATCTATTACATTCAATCACTGAAAAGATTTCCGATGATAAAGTATAAATAAACATTATTGTTTATCTTAACCTCATGATCTTAAAATACTTGCCAACAGTCAGTGAGATACTCTAACCTGACCTGTTTCCCACGAGCGGATTACAAAATGTCGTTTCCTTAGCTACATAGACCGGAAGGGTGGCGTCTGTCGTGACACCGTAAGCAAAATACGGAATATTTAGCGAGGCTTATGGTAAGGTTTGCCCGTTGACATTATTGTTCCGGTGTGATTGCGGATTTAGAACTTGACGTGATATGGGACATGGTTTTTATTGCATACCGATTACAAGGAAGCGGTTATTTTATGGACATTATTTTTTTTGTTTCGTATTATTCAGCAAGGTACGGTTGTTTTTGGTAAATGTAATAGGTAAAAGTCAAGCAATGTTTACAACGTGTTTTTTGTTTATAAGTTGTATTGCATCCGATAAGTAATTTTAATTTTATTCTTTTAATGTTATCTAAGCCTTGTTAACTTAATATTTACTCTTTACTAACCCATCGCACTGGACAAAAATATTTTTAAGCTATTGCATAGCTTTTATCGCGGGCCTTGAGCGTAGGGACCGAAAGACAGAAATTCCGTAACGAAAAAAACCTAACACCCCCGATTGCGACCGGCACAGTGGTGATACTTTTTAGTTTTTCCATCTATCGATAAATACCAGAACTTTTTTTGTTTTTGTTTATTGGTCACCACGCTTAAAGTGTAACTTGAATTAATATCAAAGAAAAAAAAACAAAGAAAAAAAAATACTGCATAAATAAAATAAATATGTAATTATAATTGCATAAGTTGATAAAAATTGCTATGCAATTGCTTTACCGCGGCAGTCACCGAGTGCCACACGTCTTTTTATTATTTGACATAATGTTTGATCTAATATGTAGATACATTATTAACTTGCAGATTTTATATTGATGTTACATAAAATTATTTTATATACTTTAATGCTTACTTAAATTTTAGTGAATGAAATTCATACTTTAGTTATAAATGTCAATCCGCGAGTCTAGTTAAATCTATGAGCAAGTTACGAAACCACAATTGGCCATTGCCACTCCTACTGTTATTAAATTCAGTTCAAAAAAAATGAATCATTGGAAAACCCTCAATTAACGTAAAAAATGAATATCAATTCAGTTCATGAATGCGGAACAGATCATAACAGTGCAATATCATTATTAATAAGCGAAATACAATTAGAACAAAACGGCAAAAATAACATTTAAATAAAAACGGGTTGAATGTAACTGTTCGCAGAATTTCCCTTTGAGGAAAAATGTTTATAATTAAACAACGACTGAGAGTACTTAAATACAGAAGAAAGCTCCGTTGTTCTTTTTTAAAATATAATGTTTTCAGCTTTGACAAGGTTATCATTTTTTTTCTATGCATAGTCTAATATAATCATTTGTAATTTTTATACATAAAAAGAGAGGACTTTTTATACGTGGGGCACGGATAACAATTGTCTGTATCCTGTGGTATATAATATTACTAGCTGATTTACGCAACTAGGTTTTCGTCTCTTTTCGAGCATGTTCGGCTCCCTCTAGTCTAAGGGTGATGTTAACGACCTGACCCACGACTGACTTGACTGTGCGGCTGGCCTAGTGGTTTAAATGATCTCCACAGCCGCTTGCTACTACGCCAATTGTTGTGGCTTCATATCTCACATGGGCAACACTTTGTGTGATCCACAAATTATTGTTCAGAGTTTGGGTGGTATTTGCGTCCATTTCATATTCGTTTGTAAAGTCCTCTTCAACACAAGAATGGATATTCCTAATACGGGGTCTGTCTTTAAAAAAAATTATCCTATTTTAGGTACAACAGCAAAACACATTTTAAAAAACGAAATCGGTTATATAGTTTCGGAATTGAACTCCGAAACTATCTAACCGACCGTGACACGGTATAATTAATTGAAGGCAACTTTTTATTGCGGACCTTCATTATACACATAATATTTGAAGTACATCTTGACTAGGTCATACATTAAGTAAGACAATCTTCTTTCTGATTAATTTGTTAGTAATGTTCCCTTTCCTGTTTCCTTCTCTGTAATAAATATCTATATTTTGTCCATACTAAGTAATTGGCTATTACATAACAAAGTGTCGTTGATCGGTCCTTGTCCACACGAGTGTGGACGGTGTTATAGTTAATGATATGGCTCAAGAGAGGCGGCCAAGTGAGAAATAGTGTTTCAATAAACACGGGCGGCGCGATCACCGGGAAAATTGACCGATTCCGGCAAATCCTCACAGGAAAATGTCATACGATAGCTTTTTTTTCTATCCAAAGAACCAAGCCAAGATTTAATATTTATGGATGAAATGTGAGACGAAGCGGATGATTTAAAGTGCCTGATGTGGAAATCGTTCCTCGCAGATTTTCTGACCCAGCGAAAGTAATGTCCTTCTTTACCGTTTCACGTACCAGTTGTTTTCTTTCGTGAGAAGAGAAAATACCAAAATGTACCTTCAAGGTGGGCAAGCGTTTTCCACGATTTATTCCTCCCTTTGCAAGTCACTTTGGAAAAATATTTTTATTTGTTTATTTACGGAGATTTGGCTCTTTTGATCTCGATTGTAACAGAATTCGGATTGTTCAACAATATCATATCTGTGTACGTTTTTCCTTTAGTTAGCGGTTTGTTGTTTCAAAGATTCGAGCATGGAATAATGTTTTTAGCTCAAAACAACACAACATAGTAGGAAGAACTTGATTTCCACAAAGGTCTTCCCGTTCATGATGTATTTTTGAGAACGAGCTGGTTCAACCTCGTTATTATTTAACATCAACAAACAAACTTCCAAAAGTACCTAAGAGACGAACACAGGTATAATTAAAAAGTCAATCGTATTGTATCAACAGTATACGGAATGTAAAATACATTCCGTATACTGTTGATACAAACTACTTACAACTACTGTTATACTAAAGCCAGAATGAAGCCAAGTTCGGCAAGTGCTTCGACTTTTCCCTACACTTTTGTCAGAGCAGCTGCTCACTTTGTCTGAACTTAACAAGGTCGAACTAATAGGCATTAGACTCATTTGTTACACCTCCACGCTTCGCCGCCCGCCAAAGAACGTAAAAAGAGAGACGGTTAGATAGCCCGCAACTTCCAAATCTTATTCGTTGCTCCAGTCGGAATATTCCGAAACCTTTGTTAGCGAAAACGTCATTATAAATTTCGAAAATATTTTATGTTATTTATTAGTTATTTAAAATAGGATTTTATGTAATTTGTGTATGATTTATAATTTTATTGATTGAATAAAAATGTGTCGTACCGATTGCTCTTTTCACTTGAATGAAAAGTGAAGTGTCATACAAAGGTACAATATATTTGGGACTCGGTTGGAGCTCGCCGCCGTAATCAAAAGGCTCTCTTGGGAACAATGGCGCCCACATCGAGGTTGGCCCGATAAGCCTCAACAATTATACTACATCGACTTTTCAATTATCCAACCGACTCTTCCTCGCGAACAATGCCAGCTTTATTTATGTATATTAGAACGGTCATTTTATACGATGTGTGCCATTTAGACATATCATTTATTTGGAGCAAATCGAACTCTATTATGAACATCTCTAGAAAGACATTTTTTACAAATTTTCTTCGTAAAATTTTATTCCGCGATCAACATTAAATTACTAAGAACAAGATGAAAGGTTAAATTGTATAATGATTAAATTAACATTATTCTTTATTTGTTGACAGGTGAAACTGGAACAGAATGTTGGCAAGCCGTCGAGGGTAATCCACATACGGAACATACCCAATGAAACGACAGAAGCCGAGATCATACAACTGGGCCTGCCCTTCGGAAGGGTCACTAATGTGCTCGTGCTCAAGGGCAAAAATCAGGTAAGGATGATTTTTCGGGTATCAGATTTCGCAAGATTGTATGCATAGTATAGAATGAATGGTATTCTGATATTCTTTAGGAAGATCTTGGACCATTTTTAGATAGGCTCGATGGATAGGTTTTTATTTTATAGAAAACCCTCTTTGAATACTAGTGACCTGTGACACGTTGACGTTGAAAGAATTGTAATCCTTTCAGTTTACAGCAAAGGTTTTTCCCACTTTAATGCTAATATTTCTCATTATTTTATTATTCTATATAAATGTATTTCGTAATATGTTGACGTCAACGAGGGCAACACTTACAAAAAATCTGTTAAATATACAGACAATTGCGCGATTTAAAGTTTTGCGTAAATTAATATTCTTTCTCAAAAATTTGTGATAACATTTATCACAAAATTTTGAGTCCACAAAATATTTACCATTGTTCAGTAATCTACTTGAGACCCTCATTTACACAAACAAAAGACTGTAACAATACATATTGCGAAAGAAATGGGTGTAATATGTAATAATAGCATAAACTAAAAATAACTTTGAATAAAGAAAAAACGACGATAAGGTTAAAGTAAGATATTGGTTAAAAGATTATCAGAGATTAGAGGGAAGGAAATAAGCAGGCTAAATTATTATAAACTAATCCTATTATTAGATACTTCACTTACAAAAACTTATTTCGCTTCCCCAACATTGTCCAAAATAAATCTATTTGTACCAGTTCATTGTTTACAATAATAAAATTTTAAATGTACAGTAACAATGTATATTGATAAAACAACTTTCACGTAGAACAAGACTAAACGTTTTGGAGATCTCGTATCTTAATACCCACTGGCTTGAACAGATTAGTTTAATGGTATGGGCTCCGTACGAAGCCACTTGAGGTTTTACTCGAACGTACGAGCATGGATAAACGGAACCTAATAGAGATGGAGTACAATCACAGATAAGATGACTTACAGCATTGTTATTCAAGTGTGTTATGGATAAATAGTGCCATCAGATATGACACGGTTTTAAATAAAACTTTTAAAATGAAGGTAATATTTAAAAGTTACAATAGATGTATTCATAAATTAACAGCGTAACGCAATTCACTGCTGGATACAGGCCTCTCCAAATGTATGCCACTTAGTACGATGTTGACTTCTCGCATCCATAACAGATGATGTATTAATATGTTTGAATGAAAAGTTTATAAAATAGAAAAGCGTAAGTTCAATTTCGCATAGTAAATGATATTTCATGTAGAAATACCATAACTCAGTCGATAGAAAGCAATTTTAGTATGATCGACATCCCTGCTCACCCCCGTCAAACAGCCGACCTTTATCTATTGTGGAGACAAAATAGACGTCGATATTTGAACAAATTTTCTGTATTTTAGTATATTCTTTATTTTTTTTGAGACACATTTCAAAAATACATTTAGAATCGAAATACGAGGGTGAGATTCACTCTGAACATTTAAAATTACTTGTATATTTAGCGGAAATTATAGACTATGAGGTCTAAAATAGCATTTCAATTTACGGCAAGGAATGGCCGGCATTTTCTTATTTACGTGTTACCCATTATATAATTACTGCTTTTATTTATATTTAATAACGATAATAATACATAACTAAGAGGCAAAGAATCTAAGAAGTACAAAGTCATCTAAAAATACAAAGATAATTTTGTTTCATTATGAATATAAGCAGAAGGGAGCAAGTTATAGGATGACAGTCAGATTTTATTGCGTGTTTAATGTCCAACCACCTACCGGGCACGTGTACGAGAAATTTACGATATACCACTGACAAATTAAAAATGGGTGAGTTTACAACCCAGAAATAAAATAATAAAAAGAAAATCCTATTATGAGAACGCAGCCGGGAGGCCGCCGCGACAATGTTATCCCATCTAATAAATAGCCCATATGACATCTACCCTCTATATAGCGTGGCGTGAAGAGAAACAATCTCTCTTCTAGCACGAGAAACAAGTCGAATCCCTTTTTATGAACGATCACAGACTTCATACTCGCCTTTTCTCTTGAAATATGCTCTCTCTTTTTGTAGACTCACTTAGGTGCAAAATAGTGTAAATTTTTTCATAAGTTTTCATTCCCTGTATGATTCGAATAATGGCTTTTAGAGGCGGTATTACTTTATACTGCTATGTTTGTTTTCTTTGTAAGAGTGTAGTTTTAGTATATAGACTAAAACTAATTAATTTAGAGTACCGAATGCGGTGGAGCGTGTTAACCTTTTGACGTGTCCGTGAGTGGATGATGTAAGTATCGTTGGTAGTTGATAGTTACCGAACTTGTGAGAGTCCAGTTTCAAAGGCGCTATCTGTCGAGAGGTAGACAAACACCGATATGAGTGGGTGCCGACAATCGCCCCCACTCTCGGTGATTAAAACGAAAGAGGCGTTGACACTATTTTACGATCGGCGCTCGTCGCGGACAGCTCGCTTCTGTTAATTTGTGCTGCATCGATTCAAAAACCATTCCGACACGATAACACATTACTTTTTATACATTTTCGAAACGTATATTTTTGTACATTATACAGAATGTATATTGTAAGTGTAAAAATATATTTGTTTGTGTTTCTAAAAGGAGTTACAGTATGATATCCTTTCTTTTTATGATCAGACTGATTAACAAATATAATGTTGCTGTTTATAAGCTATTCCTAGCATAAATCTCGACGTACATCACGGTAAACCATCGTAAAACATTAATTTGTATCTGTATTTTTTTGTAATTTAAGAACCTACGGATTACTTATATTTTTATTGCTTTGTGTTGTAATTTTCAAGTAATTGTGTTTTACTTGTGTTGAACTTAAACATATAGAATAAACTACAATATTTCAATTTTCATAGGCACCTATAGGAATATTTTAATTAGCTCTCTGTTCTATTTAATTTGCGGTAGGAAACACTCACAAAGAGCGGTATATTTCGTCCGATGCCAAAAGCAAAATTTTGCGGTTAGAAATGACGTGGCAGTAGACGAATTTAACCTGTGAAACGATCATTGAAATAATAACACGTTAAGAGAATGATGCAGGTTTCCGAATTGAGTGGTAAACCTGCAGCGTTGTGAGCAAACTTCAACGTAAGGTCAGGGGGACTCGCTCCGGTTAATTGAACTTCATAGGCCTGATAAATACTAACCCTATGTGGGGTATGCCATGTTACACTATCGTCGTGGTTAGACAATTGATTTACATCAACCTCAATGGAACAATTTAGTATAAGAATCATTTGTCGTCACACGCTTTTTAGCAGCAAATTTTGGTGGGGTAATTGAAATAAAATTATTTTAAGTTCGTGCGCTTCATATTAGTATTAGATTCAACAACAATTTCACTGAATGAAATAATTAAGAGCAATATCAATTACATTTCAACTTAAAATATATTTCATATTGCTCTTAATTATTTTTTTAAGTCGCGACGTTTAAAATCGTTTAAACAGTACCCGGTCTCTGTTACTCTAGAATTTTGGTTTTATTCATGTTGTATATTTAAATTTTCTATTTAGACGAGTAAGATACTTTTAATATGATTTCTTCAAATGAGAAATACTCCTCATTGAATATCGTGTAAGTAATAAAATTGCTGAATTACACAGGACATATACTTATTAGTTTTTAAGAACATTAACGCTTTTCTCTTGTTTCAAAATTCGGTACTACACTGGTTTTACGTTACATTACATTCGTTACAGCAAATTACATTAATAACGAAACAGATTCTTCTAAAACTTTTCATATTTAATAACTTTAACCAATACTAATGTCCTTAATTTTATTCAGGCCTTCCTTGAAATGGCGGAGGAGATATCGGCAGTGGCAATGGTTGCATACTTCGGGGGTTGTGTAGCTCAGCTGCGTGGCAGAGCGGTCTACGTTCAATTCTCCAACCACAAGGAGCTAAAGACCGATCAGACTCACAGCAATGCAGTAAGTTTTGTAATTATTATCTTTAATATTTTGCAGGATGAAGACAAAATCAAGAATCACCAATAATATCTATTAATTTTATGTGTGTAATTAATATGTTTTTTTTTCTATGATTATGATATGTTCTAGGTTTATAATTATTTCGGTAAAATTCAGTAAATTGTCTCAACTGAATGAGTCATTTTATGAATATAAAACTATATTTAAAAAGGCTATTTATATACTGACGAATATTTACGATTATTTATTTTATTCACTCAACAGAAATCTAGGTAGGTAGGAAGGTCTTGTCCACGAATAAACTACAACTCATTCGAATTAGCGTTAAAGTGTTAATTAAGTTAATAAATAAATAAAAAAGTGAAGTAGTACAAAAATAGATTAATAAATAAATAGATAAAAAAATGAAGTAGTAAAAAAGTAAATAATTAAATAAGCTTTATTACAACAACAGGTTGATTGCGTAATTAGATCAGGTATTGAAGGGAAACAGGACCCTGCGCCAGGCTGCCTTTCGACCTGTTAATTCAATCTTCGGGACATCGAGAACAATTTAGATAACAGTATTCAATAAGCCCGCATGCCGCGACGGGACGTTGTCGGTACATTGTTCCAGTTTGATTGAGTTACCGAACTATTGAAGCGACTTTACACTTTTCGGTCCGATTCGTCTTGTTCAAACGGTGATATTATGTTAAAGTTAGGGGTTTTGCAATGACAGGTAAATAGCAGCCAATACCTTTGACCACATCACTCAGTTGCCGTATTTTTATCTTATATATGTTATTGTCGTACCAAAACGTGTACTACATGACTTGCCATAGATAATGTAAACACGATTGAGTATACAGTAATCGGAAAATTAGACCAATTGATAACTGCATCATATACTAGACTGAAATCTGCAAATGCGCAATCACCTTTATAGTTTTGTCTGCTTGTCTATTTTAGCCGTGATACGGACGGTTCGTGTCGTGACTACTGAATAATTTGGCTAAAGTTACCTCGTTTGTGGAGGCAAACGATCGTAAATGGTCGCATTTGGCCTACGATTGTGTTGTTTGGCATTATTTGAGTAATTTTCACTTCAAACTACAGTATGTTCACAATGATAGAGATCACTCTTAATGTAAATAAAAGATTTGATTGATTAGTTTTAACGCATTTGCAGTAAAACAGTGTACAGTCACTGTCCCAGTCATCAGATTTTTTTTTTCATAACAGAATATTGGATAAATCAAATTAAAGTTAAGTGGCGTCCATTTTATTAGAAGTCCCTCAAGCTTCATAAAATTAATGTCTCCTAACATCATCGGTAGCAATAAAGATGCCTAATCCTGTAGTGTCATGCCCTGTTAATTACTTGATAAATTATTTTAATTCAATAGAGTTGAATTTTATATAATAATAATTTTGAACGGTAGACCGCGTTATAGTTCATTATAATAGTTCCACTATCTCCTAAAAGTGGTTAGAAATTAATAGACCAGCAGAGATTATAGAAGTTTAGCTTAAGTTAGTTCTCGCGGTAACCTACCCTTTAGGTAGTTCTTTGTGTTCACAGATTACGTCATCGAATCTGTTCCCTTAACCACTTCAAACGCTATTTAGTTCGTCTTAACTCTTGGTTTGTTCTCAAACTCAAGTTAGTGAACAACTTGTTGACGAAGAAGAAAGGTTGGATTTTGGTGCTTGCGTACCTATTCGTCACTTGCAATAAATTAACCAGCTTTTGCCAAACCACCCTTGATAATACACTCTTTTTGGATAAAGTAAGGTAAAAATATAAATGTTGAACATTTGTGAGTGAACCTTCCTTACCGGAGGCTCCTCGCCACTGAGAATTGAGAAAGGAAATCAATATTTTCGGTAACAAAACACCCTATGGCAGGATTAATTAAAACGCTTAATTAGTTTCGTTTATCTCCGAAACCTATCAAAAACAAACCCTCAACCATTTCAATGGCTGATGATTTTGAGAAACTGTTCTTACCTGAAAATAAGAGGAAGGGTTCGTCGTAGATACATGTTTATATGCATACTCTTAAAATATTATTTTATTAAACTGGAATATTTACCATGAAATAAGTTTTTTTTAATTTTAGTGGCATTGATGGAACTTTAATTAATATACAGTCTTAAATATTAGATAAAATTTAAACAATAGTGAGATAAATGAAAAATTTCTTCAAATACCTCTAATAATAACGGTAATGGATACCATTACCGAGGAATTTAAATTCCAGATCAACAATGGATAGCTCCAATGAACAACTTTGACGCTTTATCACCGCTTGTAATTTATTAGTAGAATTATAATTTTGGATAAACTTAACAAACATTGAAGAAGAACATTGTTTATTAAATAGTTGCAACTGTTTGATCTAATTGTCAGCCGTGCAAACAAGCGTTTGTGTCAACACGACTGCTAATTAATGTGATGATTAAACTCAAATGGATACAACTAAATGTCTATTATATGTTTGTGTTAAGCCCTGTTCCCTAATGTACACAGTAAATATGGTAGAATAACATCTTAGTCGAATTAGTATACACAAAGTTTCGACTTAAATTAGTTGTTATTTGCTAGATAAATAATGGTATTAGTAATTATTTATATATCGTTCTAATGAATGATAAATTATAAAAAATAACGACTAATATTTAGTTCTAAAATAATACTATAATTATTAAAAAAACACAAATTATACACAGGTATATCACCTGTATTGGTTTTTTCGTGAGGTGAACAAATAAACATAAACTAAAAAACCCTTACAATTTTGTCAGGTCTGTCCGTCAGTCTACGCGATTTGTTACAGTTGATACATGGCACTAACGACAAAATGGTCGAAAAATAAATAAAAATGTTTTATAAAACACCTCTAGTACCTTTAAAGAGCGACAAGAGTTCCTAAAACTGTTATCAATATTTTCGTTAATGCCTTAAACGGTGCTTATAAGTAATACAACCACAAAGTAATATATTGTGTGTGCTACCTTATAAGATTTGTTTTTTCACTTTTGTCATTAAGTAATGTTATTCGTTATATTTCGCTACTAAAATCGGGCCCTAAATATATGTGTGTAGTAATGTATGGTGTAATAGATTCTTATTCCCGAGCTCTGCCGCAAATGATCTACATTCTACCATAAATAACATATAACTTACATCAGGAACTCAAATTTAAATTCCTATGCAAATAAAAGTGCCCATTATTTTGTACCTAGAAAATCTAGAAGATGGAGGTAATTCTAGCATGCCATGCTTTGCTCGATATCTCATAATGATGTGGCTTCGTTCCGCCTTTGTGGAGGTAGTGCCATTTCAAAAGTTCATTTTTTATGACTTCTTTATCCTAGGTGCACTTTATTCCTCGAAGATTTCATAGTTTTCTGTGAATAGGATTCTACTAGTTTCCTCTGTCTACTTATTTATTGCTGTAAATAAGAACGAACTTTAATAGCAATAAATATACACTCACGAAAGACAACGACCTACCAAATATTTATATTACTTTTTAACAAGTAAAGTCATATTTCATGAAAATTCGATACGAAATCTTGTTTTTTTTTTGTGGCATAAAGGCAAACGAGCAGACGGATTGCCTGATGGTAAGCGATTACCGTCGCCCATGGACGCTCGCAACACCAAGGGCGTCAGAACAGTACGCAAGATATTTTAATCCAATTTTTTTTATCAATTTCCGAAATCCATTGCAAGAAATATGGTTATCTAATCAGTATAACATGAATGTATAGCGATCCAGAAATCTTTACAAAAAGCATTTTTCATAATTTTCATAAAGTAACATGTTGTCTATGTTCATTTGTAAATAAATACTTTAAATGTGTATATTACAATAAAATAAAGACAGTGACATAAAAGGAAACAATGTAAACTCTCATGATGAATCCGACTTCATCCATCTTTTATGCGACAAATAAATCAAAGTTATCAAAGTAAGTGATCATAAAACTGTTATATGCTACTTGGTAGGTACTTTATCGTACACTGTACTCTTATATATACAAATAAATCTATCTATTCGAACGTTTAGAACGAAAATCATAAGCAAAACGAAGAGATGACACGTCTTATGAAGGTTTATTGCTATACAGTCACATTTAGGGACCTCTTTGTACTTCCCTACTACACTATTAAAACTTATAACGAGGCGAACGCGACACTAAGCTTTGTTATTACAATTCACATGACAAGAGACGATTTAACACATTGTTATAACTCTTCAAATAATATCCAAATTCCGTATTAAGTGTAAGGGAAGGTAGAAACGAAATAATGTAAACCCTGAATTATCTTTTAATTTCAATTGGTGTACCTTTTCTAGATTATTACAGAATATTCTATCGATCGAAAATAACATATGAATATGGTATTAGAATATATATTTAAATGGTTAACATGGTACATGATCTAAATTAGATTTAAATATTTTGTTGTAATATTATACTACGTTTATCTAATGCGATTTAGACTCGACTAATTGTTTGTCGTGCCACCACAATCTTTATGAAATAATCAATACCTTCTGAATATAATTATCGAATTTTGTTATTCAAAATTATAATATGAAAAATTAGTAATATGAACAAAACCATTTAAAAAAATAACAAGAATTCAATCAAGTAAACGTTGTGAGACTTCTGTGAGAATGTCATATTGGAGTGCATTTAAAAGGACGAATTGAACCAAAGCTTTGATCAATCATGCGACGCAAAGGTTTTTTGTGGTTGTTGAATAGAACTCTTCTGTCGGAGTTATTTTCTCTCGTCGAACGTCTGCTAGTAGCCGCTATGAGAGATTGCGACTCTGAAAAGACCTTTTAAATAACTCTGCATACCTTGAACGCCAGTGACGCGGAATATGTATTTGATGGCATCAGTTTTAGTATTAGTACAACACAATATTACTTTATTTACTTGTTCATTTAGTTAGTACGACAAAAGGAAGGATTATAAGTATGTATATATAAGGTGAAGTTTCAGTAATCTAATAGCCAATCGCTCTTGATAAAAAAAACTATAGTTGTACCTAGAATAGTGAAAGGCAACTACTAATATTGTAGGAGTAACTTATTCATAAGTGAGTTCATCTTGTAGTTATGAAATAAAAGCATATAACTATAGGCTCATCGACAATATTAAACTATTAACAATCACAATGCATATTATTTACAAACCAGTAATTCAACTTTTTTTCTCTCTGTCTATCGATCTGTCTTCGAGTAATACTTCTTAATCTAATACTAGCTAATATACAACTACCATTTCAATAACGTATCAGATTCAAAACGATTTACAGTGAAATAGATAGCTTCTAAAAATATATACTGATTTTAATAAACAAATGTTAGCACTAAAAATAACGTATTTTACAAAAGAAAATAAAATCCAAAGCCCAGACATATCAAAGAATATGTTGAAGAGAAATAGCGGAGTGAGGTGGAACAAGTCAACATGAATTTGTACCGGAGCCTTTGCCGTCGGCGGCAGGCTTACCATGACACGGTTAAAGCCTTATTTTTGTGTCTGGCCTGCCCGCTTGTCAGGCCGCCGTCGCACAAAGCCATGTGAAAATATAGGATCAAAGTGTGCCGCACCCTTGCATGCGATCGAAATGTGTAAACAAAAAGTTGTATTTTATTCGTATGTCATTACATTTTTTATTGGATATCTAACTTAAAAAGCAAATAACAAGATAATATATTATAATGATGGTTGAAATATTTTATTATTGTATGCCTTAAATATCTGCTGCAAAAGTTAATATTTTTCACCTGACTATTTTTTTTATACGTTAGTGACAAATTAGTTTACATATGCGAATAAAAATGTACAAACTTTGCAAGTTACTTATGGCTTTTCATTTTGATTGAATATACAATTTTTATTAGCTTTTGCTTTGTAAAGTAGTTGTGAGACGGAGCGCTTACTGATTATAACCATTCATATAAGAGAATAAAAGCGAAAAAATATCATTGGCTATATACGCTAATGCGTTTTATTAATTTCCTTTGCGGCCTTTTCTAATGTACTGTTTGGACTGTAATTTTTTTTATGCGATTTGGAAGTTCTCCAAACGTTTTTAACAGAATATTCCTTGATAAAAAGTAAAAAATATACGGGTACGGTAGCTTACTACCGTAAATCCCATAAATGACTAAATTTTCACACCGCGAAATAGTAATTATAACCACTTATGGTCGCGTGTTAGACCATGTCTAAAGTTTGAATTCCAAAAATCAGCTTTCAAAATATTCAAAACAGCAAAAACATCTATAAAAGTATATTGTCGTACATATAATTATAACAACATAAAGAATTTTAATTAAAAAATAAATGATAATTATAAAATAATGCTTTACAGGTCGTAAGTGAGATCACAATAGGGACTACCCCTATGTTACGACACAAAGTAACGAATTGTTCAGGGATGATACAAAATAAGTTTATGGCGGTCTGTGTTTGATGTGGTCAATGTTATCTGTTAGTCTTGAGCACTCGAAGGTGGTAGCCCAGCGTGGGTGAGATAATTCAGCTCCCGTATTACGTCTCATTGTTCGCGAAATTATTAGAGCGGAGGGTTGTTTGTATGGTTTTTTCTACGTGACAATGAATGTTATTTTTGCTTAAGAACACCGGGTTCCGAACTGAATCGTACGTTCTATTACTTTTAATGTGTAAATATCAAATAACACATATTTTCTAAAGCTAGTTAGTTAAATAAAAACACCGATTCAAACGATGATATTAAAGCTATAGAAAGTCTAGGCTCATCCTAGCACTTGTAACATGTATATTATTTACTCAGTCGGCTTCGGCGCAGGCGGCGCTTCAAGCTGCCCAGGCGATCTCCAACAGCGCCGGGGCGGCGCTGGTCGCTGGGGCTGGCGCTGCGCTGCAACCAGCTAACGGAGGCACGGAAATACAGGTGAGCTATAAATATCTTAACAAATTGTTAAAGTTCATTAAAAAAAAAATATATATATAGTAGTTTACAAATAGATCTCGAGTTGAGGTATCTATTAACTGTCCTGATTCGAATCTTATATTTATTTTCCTATCGACACTTTTTACTATTTCAACCAACTGCTTGAGTATGCCAATAATTTCTAATGCAATTGTTAAGAGCGAACCGATTACATAGATGTCAAATCTTATAGTCGCATCTCAATTGAGTTTACAGTATTCTCTTAGGGTGTCTAAGACAAGTCGATGTGCATGCAAATAGAGTTTTGTTTAAATCGATCGATAGTTTGTCGCAGCCTGGGGCTTAAACTAAAATCATGTAGCAGTCCAGGCCAATATGCTTAGTTCCTTAGAGTACTCATTGCACTAAAATTTTACTTGGTTCATTATATCATTCATTCTGCCATACATACTTACAAATCAAATATAGCTCACTTAGGACCCGTAATATTTTATCCGTGGTGCTTCCCGGTTTGAAAAAGGTGTCTGCCTATTTTGACTTCATTTTGTCTCCCGCTTTGCTAAGGAGGGAAGTGGAATTGTTATATTTCCAACTCCTCCAGTTTTTCTTCTGATTAATTTCGTTGCGGGTTTCAAGACAGTTTAATTTTTCCTGGGACTTCCCAAGTGTCATTACTCGGTGTGTTCGTGGGTAACTACTATTGATCCTGGTGTACAGGAGCTACAGTGGTGGGTGTGTGGACGAGATTAGTCCCAATCTATAACCAATGTATTGATTATTTTTACGTATATTAATAACAAGACATATTGTTTTCAATAAGTATACATTATCTGTGATATATTTGTTCAGTAATTATTACCGAGCATAAAAATATACTAACAGTAATTTTAATGTATCGTAAACAGAATAAGAAATAGAATTACGGATACTTTAGATTATTCCATTAAAATAACATCGGCTTTAAAAGTTTTCCATAGTGCATGTAAATCCATTCATATTTATCCATATTTTTATCCATTTTTATCATTCGTACAAATAGAGGGTTTAATATGATACTTGTTAAAAGAAAAGTATTTTAATTTATACATAATATTTAAATTAGATAACTATCTATTATTTATTATTATATATTATAGTATATTTAATAGCACGAAATATTAAGTTCACAGGACACCTTTCAACTAGATCCCTTTACAAATGTACAAGTATCTTGACCGCGGCGCAGTCACAAAACGTCTATAGGGAGTTTAATTTATTGATAAGCGTTTCGTATAAACGCGAATTAATATTGTTAAGATTTATCTTCTTGAAAATTATTTATTATATTTTTCTCGCTATTATTACTCTATGAAAACAGAGTCTACAAAATTTGTTAATCAAACGTTTATATATTAATTAATTCTAAATACTTGAATATTCCTTTTGCGAGGGTTCCGAATTAACTACGCCCTTTGTATACTTAAAATTTTCAAATTAGTTGGCATTCAAGAAATTATACACGTTGATAACATTTCATTAATGTTGTTTTTTTCTACCAGGGTGGCCCCAACACAGTCCTACGTGTGATCATAGAACACATGTTATACCCGATAGTACTTGACGTGCTGTACTCCATCTTCCAACGATACGGCAAGGTGCTCAAGATTGTCACATTCACTAAAAATAGTAAGTACATTTACAATTTCATTAGAGTTATGTGAGAAGGATTATACATACAATGAGAAATGGAGTAACGCCGAAATTAATTCACGTAACAAAATTATGCATATGTATTTCTAATGTTTACTGAAGACGGAAACATCTTGAGTGACAAACTCAATTTTGATAGATGATACTCAGGCACTCACCGACAACCTCGTGCGCGAATGGAGATCATGGAGTAAAAAGGCAGGGACGAAGGGGAAAGTAGAGCAACGAGGTCGCATTACCGCACCCCTTAAATAATAACTCCCAACCTCATACGCCGCCGACTCAGGAGGCTTTCGTTTGTTTTAACACAAAATCCAACTAATTAATTATGCAACAGCTCAGTTATTTGCCATTAAATGTATTGTTTATTAAGCCTACTGTCACAGTCGCTTTGTGCTTTTGGCGTCTAATATTACAGTGGCTAAAACAACTATTATTGAATAACAAGGCGAGCTTTAAAATTAATTTCGGACGAACTTGTTATAGTCATAGATTTGCGAAACATAATACAGGCTCAAAATACAAGGGCACAATCCGTTTAAAATTTAAATTGTACCCTCATGCATATCCTAAATAAATCCGGCACACAGGACCCAGGTAGAGGTAGGTAGGTAGGTACATATTTGATAAGCTCTCCCGAACTGAAGCCCGCGGCGTGGCACACCACTCCCGCACTGCTAACTCTTGGCTAATTACACAATACCTAGCCTCACCTCAAATCAACTTTATTTAAAAACCTCGGTGGGCAACGCTCTGGAAATCAGTCTGAGCATGAAATTTATGTGCCAAAATGATATTTTTTTACATTTTCTTCGCAACCTCTTTTCATAATTACTTCGAATTTGAAATATTAGTTTTTCATTTCATATATTTAATCGTTAATACTTTTTACAATTAATATCTGTAGTTTTACTTGGGGGTAAACTTTAATCTAATTTCTATATCACAAATTATTTTACAAAACTAAAAATACATGGTATCAATATGTATGTACATATCTGTAATACACTGACGAAAATTTTCATTTCATTATCTTATTACACAGTTTAATATGTACACACTGTAGCGACATTGGGATCCCGCAATTATATTCACAAGAAATAATTAAAACAACTGTACACATAAGCTTCAATAATCTCTTTGAAAGCAATGTGTTCTACGTCATTTAATAATGAAATGCCTCTAGAGATCCGATTATTGAAATTAATGATGGATGAATACTCATAGCAATAAAATCGTGAAAAAAAGAATTCAAGTAATTAATTTTTATCGGGACCTTCATTAATTAAGTCGGTTCAGCACCGTTTAAACTCAATGATTAACATTTAATTTCAAATATTAAGCCATCTTTTTCTAAAATAAACATTGAGTATTAATTTAAATTTAGTTCCTGAGAACTTTAATGGTACATTTTATTGAGATGTGTTAATTATTTCACCTTACTCTTAGCCACTGATTGTTTGCGTTCACTCTTTACTTACAATAAAACTTTATGTATAAGGTAGAACTGTTTTGTTACATACAAAATTTGTTAACCAAACTGTGATTGCAAACCCCTTGTGTATACAAAATGTAATCTACACACGTACTTATACAATACGTTGTAATATAAACAAACATTCGTATAAAAAAGCGATCAAACTCAAATTACACCGCAATCTGCCATTACAGTTAATAGGTTTTGTTCCCGCACAGTATCTCAATACATGATCATATGCGGGAGTAAGCAGTTCGGATAGCTTGGGATGCGCGCGTAACCTGTCGATATCTTGTATTGCGACTGCACTAATGTTGCGTTTTCAGTATTTCTAATTTCCGACGGGCCGCTCCTGGCCACCCAAACTGCTGTTTGCTTTTTAACCACATTCATCATTGTCCAATTGTAAAAGCTTTTGTCTCCGGGCAATTTCCCGGCACCAAGTCCTGTCTTGAATATTCATAACATTGCCTGACAGGTAGCGCTTTACTGTAATAAATAGCTAGTAGTAAATAATAATAGCCAAAGGTGGGTAATCACTACCTTCTCAGAAAACGCCTTACTTTGTAAAAACGACATATGAACGATTGAAATATTATGTAATTAGTATTTTTGCCAACATTTTACTTTTATAAAAATAGTTACAGAATTAAACTACAAGAAGGCACGTATGACTTTTTTATCATAATATGCCTCTCCTTCCTAACACATTTAGTAAAACTTTGAAGTTCACCTAATCCGGAGTATTTGCAAACCAAGGTAGATTGCATATCCGATATGTATCAATCCTTAGTTCAATTATTTTGTCTCACAGGGGAGCAAATAAACCACACAGCTATATGGTTCCCATTTTCACTTTCAACTCCCGCTATGTGTCACGCACCGGTCTAAACTTATGTAAAAGTATATGTTTCACTTGTTATTCGATTTCATAAGACGTTTTTTGTTGTTGTTCGATATTCGTGATCTTTTTAACAACACATTCAAACGTTTTTACTTTTTCATCTGGGAAATTAATGACATCCTTACTTTGAAAATAATTTTCTATTAACACACCAACCATGTTACCCTCAAGCTATTTTATAGGAGAAGTAACATTGGCGGAGGAGTTGTTTACAGCCCTCATCTTAAGTAGCACATGTAATTTAAATCGGAAATGTAATATAAGACGTTTATCTGTATTTAAACATTTACCTCCTTTCATCAAAGCCACAATTTTCTTATAACGTTAATCTCATACAAATTGTTATCGAATTTTGTTTCATGTTATTTCATGCGTGTTACTTTCATGAGTTTCGTCAAAGTTTGTCTTATGAATATTCTGTTACGTTCATATCGCTTTAGTAAGTACTGAATGTAACACAGGGTTAATAATAGCGGTTCCACTTCGTTGGCGCGTCGACCACGGGCTGACGGGAGGTTACCTTCAAACGCGTTCCTAATCCCGAAACAAATCTCAATGAAGAGCGTGGAGTCGCCGTAATCCTACACAGCCCCCCTAGCTGCCCCGACAAGCCCTTGCCCCGCAACCAACCCCGATTGGCTTTATTAAGGTGTAGCAGACCGCTACAATTATTATGCGTCCCCTGTTTGCGGTAGGTGTCGTCTCTATGTCATCGTTGGATTCCCTTAATTAAGGATTTGATTCGTCTACAAATATCATCGTTGTGGTAGCGGAATAGGTTCGACTGTATGATTGGTAATAATTGAACTCTGAATGGGCATCGAAACGAAAGCTTCTTTCTGCCTTCTTTCTACTTGAAGTTAGGTACATCTTATTAACTCATATAAACATTTTTAAAATAAACTTGCACTGATTTCAACGTACAAAATGTTATTTTACAGCGTAGGTTTTCAGTGATTTGCGAGATGTATCAGAGTGTTGAAGACGAAGGTTAGTTGAAAAGGCGCTTAAATTGCGAACGAGGATTCATTCAGGCTTGACAGAGCTTGCTCATTTCAGGAGAGACGGCGAGATTTAAGATATCAAATTATACTGTAATCGGTCGGCCGGCGCACCGCCCTGCTCTGCCCCACCGCTTAATATTAACATAGCGGAAGCAACCTCTTTGCTACACAGCGAAATGCGGATTACAAAATTTTAATTTTACCACAACTTCCATCTTGTTTTTACATAGACATTCAAATTTAAATATTCTATAAATTAATTGCGCATTCCAGTTGAATTTTTAATGAAACATAATGAACCGGCGCGTACGCTACGGATTGATTGAGATTTGAATTTCTCGCGCGCAATCGGAGCCGCAAGCAACGATATTGAATTAGCGCTTGAATATTTCAGCTTGGATAAATAAAACAGAGCAAAGGGGACAATTATTTTCGCCAATTTCCATTTTCGTTCTTACCTAAACTGCATAAAACTTTTCGTGTCAATAGCATAACTCTGAGAACAAGGTTTTGAATTTGAATTATCTTTTGTAATAACTTTATGATTAAATATTTCCAAATACAAACTCTAATGATGTTAACCGAAGATAAGAAAATAAAAAAATGAGATCATTATTGGGAAAATGTTGTGCTTTCTCCATAGTTAATTAGGCCATATACTCATAGAAATATAACATCATGGGAATGTTGCTACAACAAAATACGACGGTTGTACAAGAACATTCCTTGAGGCGAACTTTCAACACGCCCCTGTTTCACGTAACATACTGAGAGGTAAAGAAATATTTAGAAAGCTAAATAAACAAATAAATATGCTCGGAGGGCTCTCATGTTGTAATCTGTTTTGTGTACTTTTGTACGGTAAGTATATGTCGGTATGTTCTTGTACAACATCTTCTATTCTCATTATGTCTTATAATTAACCTGGCTTTGTTCTCTATCCTTTTTTTTTATGAAGCATTTCACAGTAAAGTTATTGCAAGATATTTTGATTAAAATGTTACGGATTTTCATTATAATTACTGTCATTGGTAGGTTCAAAATAATAAGTCAAGGTGGCAACATTGGATTAGACTGTGTGTAAATAAAAATCTATGCAAAAAAAGTTTTTGTTAGCCACGACTTATTGAAAATTAGTAACCTGAAAATCAAATAATATCACAGTTTGTTTTCCATATGAAGTCAGTTCTAATATCCGCATGGCCTATGTACGCCTTGTAGTAGGTATTTAAATAACAATTAATGTATTAATATGAAATAGCAAGAACATAACATAGAGATAGTATTTCAAAGTAGTTTCTAATAAAATTAAGAACATAATAGAGAAACTATTTGCAATACAAAGTTAAGGATTTTATGGATAATAAAAAGAAAAGACAACATACAAGTTTAAGCGAATATACAATGGAATTAAAGTTTTTTAAATGTACTTGTGTTGTAATCGGTAGAATGGACGGAACAGTATATCTTTATTTAGTAATTTACTTACCGTATACAGCAGAATAGAGCTTTCAAGAAAATATATACAATGTATCACATTGTATGATCTCAATGCACTTGAGGTAACTGGCACATGCTAGTGCTTGTCTTCACTGTCCTCATAAAACTCTTTTTGCTTATTCAAGATGTAATTACATAAAAAACTTTAATTTGCGTTAAGTTTTTTATGCATTCCATTTTAACGTTCCCAAATGGTTGGCCAAAGAAAATATGGGGCCTTAAAGAGCATTTAACTATGTATGAAGGAGACAGGCGTTACTTTTAATTTAGGTCGACGTTTTCTGCTACGGAGTGGTTCTACGTTCCATATTTTATGGTCGGTAAATTGTTAACTACTAGAGTAGTTAGATAATGAGGAATGAGACTTTGGGAGAGAGGGCTCGACCAGACCTTGAAGGACAGGGAAAACTTGTAAAGTTAAATAAGTCTACCCCTTAAAAATAATACAACTATTTATGAAAGTAAAGTTTATTGCATTAATATTTTAAAAAAAGTACATACAGTTTTATTTGTTTAGCTAGTCATTACTTCCATATACATTTACTGAACATTTGTTGATTTTTTTTTAAATTATTATTTATATTCTCACTAAAGCATTAAGATATATAAATGCGTCTTCACATTAAACAATGAAAATCTATGACTTACGAAACTTTCACAGATGAAAACGTGAATTTTAAAAACCTTAGCACAACAACAGCGGCGCCCCACTTACATTTAATAGTCTGTACAAAGCCTTAACCGTTGGCGAGACGTTGTCACGGCGTCTAATGGTACGTTATGTGGCCGGCCCAGGTGTTGCCAACCCGGACGATGTTTCCTAAAAATGTGAATTTATGTGCTCGCCCCACGAGCGGCAATGATCGCTCGGCTCATGCCTTAAATTAGGGGGTTTAGCACTTATCCTCTCGCAGTAAATAAACTCGACCAACTATATTACTTGTGGAACCATTCAGTTAAATACCTAGCTACCGTTTTGTTTACATAGTTCGGTGATTAATGCCTGTTGATCGTTGATGTCTGAGAATTGATTCTATTATTATTCAACAGCATTGATCACACTTTAACATTAAACTTAAAAGGCAGTTAACTCTGAGTGAGTGTAATAGCGGCAATAAATTTGAGCTGTCAAGTTTATGATGAAAGTGAAATAGGCATGAAAGTTGTTTACTGGAATGTACACTAAAGCGTTGTACATGATAAAATAGCTGCGGTGCACCTGAGACTAACTCGCTATAGGCGGAGGATCGCACGTCGTCCCACGTTGGGCGCCAATTTCGCCTTGTTTGAACGTTCTTGTGAACAAGATATTGCCTGTCAGGAGTTCCGTGGGGCATCCAACACTCACTCTAGAGAAATTTGTTTACTTTATAAAACGTAAATGTAGCATGTACCGTAGATCATTTTACAATATTTTATGTAACTTAAAATCAAAGTTACAATGAGAGAAAGTGTTTTATAAAAAATATTTTGTTTTGTATTATCTATTCTTAACTGTATTTTGTTTACAGATTCATTCCAAGCTCTCATTCAGTATCCAGACACCATATCGGCACAGACAGCGAAAACGGTGAGTACTAAACACTTTTTAGTTTTTATTTTATCCCTTTTTAAAAGTAAAGCGATAAAACGAAGTTGCTATTCCCGCACGTTTCATTCAATCAATGTTTGTCTCTCGAACTATCTAGAAATGAAATATTGTATTATTGTACTATTGTATACAAATCTAAGAAGTTCATTTCAATTCCTATGAATTACCGTGTAACCGCAACACTTAAGACATGGTTATGAAAATTTACATGTTAAAAAATTGCAACGAACGAATGAAAAAGTTTTCAAAAAGCTTTTTAGTTTATTTAGTCTGACCGCCTTCGAAATATTAAACTTGTATGTGGTATGTTCGTCCGCAGCTCATTTACAACATGGCTTGGACAACCACAGTCCGTTTATGTGCATCTACTAACAATAATATCGAGAAACAACATGGCAGCGTCGAGCCCACGACAATAGTCACAGCCTGACTCGCCGAGTGGGACATCATTTTTCTCGGTCCAACTTTTCCCATTCGCTATTCATTTGCGTTAGAAGTTGGGCGTACTGCCGCCTACTGCAGCGACTGTTTTAACTTTATTTCTGATGCAGCGTTCAGGGCAAATTAAATTTCGTTTTGCGGCTTCCGCAAACTCGCTTTACGAGTATAATTATCGAGTTTTGTGTTTTTTCATTTCCATACAGTTATGAATCACTGAACGTAACTTTGTTTGAGACCGCTGTCGACAATCAACAGATAGATTTTTGCTCTCTCAAAATGTACTTATGTATACACACCGCATACCTACTCACAAATATAATTTTCGATATTTCGACAGTGATATTAATTTATAATACTGGTAATGCGTATCAAAATAGTACAAAAGATAATTTTAACATGCTCGTTACTCTATTCATTTGTCGAATTTGCCTGTAATACCTTCAAGCGTAGGTACAATTCGTTAATGAATTCAACAATAGCGAGTCGACTATCCGTTCTAATTAGTCGCTCTTTACGCCCAATTCCTGTGGAGCTTAATACGATTGGTACAAGCAATAAACTTAAGGCACAAGACATCTTGCCAGAGGATTTATATATAGATTCGTGAGTACGTATCGCGCTCAGCTTATAACTTAAGAGACAAATTAATGTTGGAAAGCGGGGAAACCCCTCGTGAAATTGAGATATCACCGCACCAGCGGGAGAGCGAGCGGAGTGGTGAAAACTTAGCAACGCTAAGTCCCATCAACTCGGTCGTGATAGCAGGCGAGAATTGGACCGTTACCAACCGCAAGTGGATTAGGTGTGGCTTTATTTTTGTATGTAGGGATTTGAGCTATGTAACATTTTGTGCATTGCATCAAAATTTTAAGTAACAAATTTGTCAAATCTATGTTAAGTATACGTTCGAAGAATACAAAAATGTTAGAGTAAATAAACTACAAGGAGTTGTATTTGTAGTGCATTGGAGTTAAACCCCAAAAGGATATTGTTACCTTTATACCATCAGATATATACACAACTTAATATATAATTATCTTTTAGAGTTGCGTACTCGCACTTAATTTGAGTAGAGTCTATCACACACATATTAAAACGGTGTTATTGATGCATATTTTCACGTCTATAATAACGACACAACAAAATCGAATTGCATTTTTAATAATAATTGAAATGAAAATAGCATTTTAACTTCGTTGACAGCGCAATAACACGGCTCTAGTTGGTACTTTAGTTCCGTGGCAGTGGTCTCGACAGCAATAAGTCTGGATCTCGTTAACGGATCTGCCATCGTAACTCCGGGACGAACTAACGAGCATACAATGTCAGTACTACATCTATTTTTATTGCCACCCTGTTTATTACAATACTGCATGCAATCGGCATTCCTTAATCATTGTTTATGGGAGAGGTTAAGAAGTAATAGTGTTTTATTCTGCTCTTTGCCTTGTTTTCCACCTCCTGTTACTATTAAGTACCTACTACCGTGAGGTATAATCAATGGTTATTTTTTAATCAATTCAAATGTAAAGGAAGCCTGTTGTTTTTTAAATGAGCTAAAATCAATAAAGTTTGCAAATGATTAGGTTCAACCAGTGTAGATATATTGATTGGTAATATAATAGTGTTAGGTTTTTCTGTGCAGAAATTATGTACATACATAGCAGCATTATTAGTTTGGACACAAGTTCTAAGAGACTGTAATAGGATTTTGAAATTGAAATGTATATACGTACATGCGTACGTATAATGTTTTTAACAAAAATATGGTAGCATGTGTACATCCGTATGTATACGGATATATGAGTATAATTACCAAAATAGATGCTTTGTCCTCACCTGTCTTGTTGTTACAACTTACTTTCTTTGTACAAAACCGTTGAACAGAGAGAGGCATAAAATATATGTCCATATGTAATATGTAGGTGAGGCTTCAGGGTGGTGCACGGTAGTTCGACTGGACTGGGATTTTTCTCGAAATGGAATTAAAACGTCCCGCGAGGTAAGTGGCAGCACAAGTAAGAGGTACAAAGTGAAGTGAAGCCGGATAGTGCTCCAGCCACAAAGGGCACAGTCGGATGTTAGGAGCTCTGAAATCCCCCGATCCGGCCTCTATGATCCTTGACATAAATCTCTAACCTCGCCATCAAATCTTTTCAGAGAGCGGCTTATGCGCGCAGACACGAAATGTACGCTTAATGCGCTCGACTACATATGCTTAAATACATACCTGCTTACATACTCGTGTGCCGTTTAACATTCGAACCGAAAATCTTTCGTTTAAAATAACTACATTGTCAGTTACATAATAAATAACTAGAATAGATAAAATATTAAAATGGTTAGGATTCAGGTGCCCATATAACGCTATATAACGTTCTTAGCAAACACTCAAATAATAAATGACACCACAATACAGGGTCTACTTAACAATTATATAACCGCTATACCAACCAAGTCGCATTAGTGATTCTTGTATAAAAAAGGATAACCGCATTAATTTAATTTTTTCCATTGTTATGTAAGTGAAAGTTCAAAAGATTAGAAAACTAATGATACATTAATCATTCTATACGAATAGTTCAACCTTTTACGAAAGTATTAAATGGCATAAGAGCCGTATAGAATATATAGATAGTTACAGACAGTTTGGTTATTTAACTTAGAAGTTGTAAGACAATCATTAGTGCAGTAATGGTATCGTGGCTCCGTTAATCAGAACCTTGGCCGCTCCATCAGCAAGTTATGATTGATAACAACGTGATTCATGCAAGCCCGGGGCCGCAAGCCCTCCATACTCGTGGCTCATCCATAACCCTCCCGACGCTGTCACAGACAATCCATATTAACAGTATTCGAGGTACGTAGCGACTACCGGCTCCATTGTTTATGTTGACAACGATTTTTCATCACAGCCCACCTGTCATATATGCATACTCTAATATATGTATAACAGTGAAATATTTTTTATTAACAAATATAAATATCCATTAATCAGAGTTTGTTGACATAACATTACCACTTTGTACCATAAGGGGAACTCGACCGATTTGTTTGTTTGTAGGATCAATAACGAAGTCGTCGAAAACGTCTATGATGTTCAGAAATATAGATTGCTGTTATTGATTTGTTATTAATTAACTGTATGTATTTAATTTTTTTCCTGCCTTATTAAGTGCCAGAGAACAGGTATAGTTAGTATTAGAACAGGAATTTTCCCGTAAAGTAGTTATATTACATTACAATTTTTACCAGAAAGGGAACTTAAATGATTTATTGTAAAAATCAAATAAGGTTTTCTGTTGCATACGTATTTTTTTCTTTTCAGAATCTCAACAATACTTTATCAGTGTTGAATTGAAAGTAATCTCTGTAGACTTGAAAACGCTGTGATTAAAAAATAGAGAAACGTTTCCTTAAATATTGAAAAATAAATCACACTCATTAAATAAAAAAAAATATTTAGTTCAAGAAGTTATACAAAAATAAATTATGTATAATAATAATTTATGTATAAATTAGGTAAACTTGACAAGTCTCGCCTCCAAGGTTCAATAAGGCAAAATCCGAGATAGCGTTTATGGACTCAAGGTGCTCGCTTTGTTTACATTTTAAAATTGCACTTTGCACTGCGGCAGCGTCTAACCGGTGTCTTTATACCAACACTGGGACGTGTTCAAACAATGTAACCGTCAAAAATGTTATATCTTTGCCCTGGGCGAATCTGTATTTCTCCGTTGAATAGTTAACGTCTCGCTTTAAATCTAGTGCACTAAAAGTGCACAGATCAATTCCAACCCTGGAAATTCGTTCTTCTTTCGAACATCTCTATGTTTGAGATTGACAAACGAAACACAATGTACTCGTAGGTAACAAAGTTCGTAACTATCAAGTCTTTCGGTTCTAGTGACGGTCAAACTTCATAGAAATTTCACAGCGCTAACAAACAGTACCGGCGCCACCTGCGACCAAAGTCCGAATCCCGTTTAAAATTGCACAAACCGTCGCCTACCCTTGTTAGGGTTGCTACAGTGTCAACAACACTTCAGCACCCTGCTTCACATAGTTGCATGACAAACATTGTTTAACTGTTGTTCTGTTAGTCTTCTGTGGCATGTTTACTCGTCCTAATCAGAAGACGGCTTGTAACCAGTCGAGCAAATATGTCAAATTTTCATCTTCCAAACGTTTAATTTTACACAAAGGCCATCCTCATCATCAGCCTTTATAACCCGCCCACTCTCGTAACATAGGTAAAACAATGCCATTATTATTCATTTACATTTCATGAACAATATATTGGACAAAACCGATTCACGCTCTGAGCCTCGGCAAAAGTGGTAGAGTTCATTATTCACAACGTCACAGAGTACACACATTTAACACCAATTTAGTTTCATTTCCAAAGCAAACTGGAACGGTGTGTTAAGTGGGCGCGGTTGTTGAGCTATCGTCACTCGATTTTCGTTTGTCACTATCAGTCAACCACAATTAGGGGTAACCGCGAATATTAATTACATTGTCTAATGGAGCGAGCGTGGTTTGATCGGTGACGCGTCCCCAAATGTGTACCTACGTAGCGTAATTAGGTTAGAGCCTCTGTCAAAACTTAATTTATTATTTTCCCATTCAGAAAATATAATTCTTTACCAAAACTTTATAACCAAATGTTTTAAAGTTTACATTAAAAAAGGTAGTAATGAATTACAGTTCATGGTTATACTTAATGGTAATTTAAAAATATAAAAGTAAAGAAAATTGATACTATTGTAGTGTAACTTGTAAAATGTTTGTGTACTATTGAATTGTATTGATCAAAAATGTTTAATGCCAGGCTTTGAGAACGCACATCGACATTTGGTAGATTTTTTTTGTGTGATTTTCGTAAAGTGAAACCTGTCGTTACTCGGAAACATTCATTGTATTAGGAAAAATGTTCCTAGTCTCTTTCCATTTCTCGATCTTTAACTCTAACCCTTATTTGCTTGTAATTAACATTAGAGCTAATAAACTAAAGATAATTTATAATTGGATTTCAAAACTAAAAACGTAAAATATTTTTTTAAATATTGCTAGTACTGTAGAAACCATGTCTCATTTTAGCAGTGTGTGTTTTCACTTGCAAAATCAGAATAATAATCTAAAGTGATATTGGTCACAGTCCAATCTCATTGCATTACGAATAAATTTTTTGAATGTTTTTCCGATTCTATAAAGCGACCTGATTAAAGTGCATGATTGCTGTTGTGTTTGTTGGTTTATTTTTATTGATAGTTAAAAGCTCGCGCTTGATATTTGTTTTTAGTGCGCGTTGCACTAAGTGGTCCTGAACTGGAAGCTAATCAAACGAATTTAACCTTTCAACATAACATTGTTAAATAAAGCAACTGGATTAGTCTAAATCAACTTCAGTTAACGTTATTTGAATGTGGTGCATAAAATTCAGGACAATGGAAACTATCAGATGTTAAAAAAGGTTGTCCCGAAATGTTTTCATTACAATTTGTCTGACGTCATCTACGAATAAAAACCAAATGCATTCCGGCGCTAGCATAATCCTTGCACCGGCAACAGAAGCACTCTGAGCTCTATGTGGGCTCTTATAAATATTAAACGCGGCGAGCCCGGGACCCCCAACAAAAACGTTTATCTGGTCTCCGTGGAAAAACCGTCAGAATTAGCAACGGAAGGGGGTGGATTAAGGCGGACCGCATTTAATCCTTCACTAAGAAGGCTTTGCTTAAACGAGTTCTAACGAGCTAAAGATAAAACAATTACCGGGGACGTGATTAAGAGATACGGAGAACACTTGTTACATCTTACGGCGGTATCGAGACTCACCTCTACAACAAAAGAAAATAACTGTTTTCCTATTAATGTTTCCTTCACCTTTACAAACTTCTAAGTATTTATATTTCTTCATTATCTCTGGGCAGTCGTCTGGGCACTCAGAGGATAATTCAACAGTTTTTTAGGCTTCCCGACTGTACTTCATCCTAGAACATCTCCGAAGTGAAGATAACGCAAATATACTTCAAAAATTCTAATTTATGATCAGTATTTGTCGAATTCAATAAATCGCTTGAACGAAAATCCGTTCACCCTATTACGCAGTAAAAGATTCCAATATAAAATCGGGCGTGACGTTTGTCGTTTTATCACCTTGTCACTCTTCCTAATATTTTTTTACCTCAATTACGACCCCCTCCTCCAGCGCAAATAACCATTCCAGAAGATTAAAATGAAATTCTTGAGAATATTGATACTGTAGAGCGGATAGGCGGGTGTTATAAAATTAAGTAGCGCACGCTTTCATAGTTAGAATACCAGATTTTTATAACGATCAGGTAATAAAAGTTACACAAGTTTTATGAGGTGTAACTTTCCGTTGGGCAGATCACTTATCAGCTTTTGTGATCGTTTTTATAAAAAGTTTAGCTAACAAATAATGGTTATAAATCAATATTAATCTTGGTACTCGTATGTTGTGATATTGTAAAACGTGTATGAACTGATTATGTATATAGTTTAAATCAAAACATATGAACGTGCATAATGTTATTTGTAATTTTGCCTTACAATGATGATAAAATTTCTAATAAACCTTTGAAGTATTTAACTTAAAAATTTATTCATCAAACTGCTACAATGTTTTTGTATCTACAATTTAAATAAACACAATCTTTTTCAAGTAACATTGAGATTTTTAGATTAAAATAAGACTTCTTAAAGTAACGACCGAGTTAAATTCAAAAGTGCCTACGAAAAAGCTTATAAAAAGTAAGAAATTAATCTGCAATTCAAAATCTTTCTTGCCCTCTTATACTTTTCTCTCTAATTCTTTTCTTTAGCAAATCCACGACAAACGTTCGGCAGTAGTACCTTCATTGCAGATGAAATGAATGTGTGATGTGGGTATATAACAGTTATTTTTTTGCTGATCTTTGCCAATTATCTTTTTTTTTATGTATGTCCATCATGTAAATGTGTTACGAAAATATCAATGAAATTTCTATCATAATTCAAGATTTCTGGTTAAAAATGTTGAATGTTAAGATAGCACGGTTGGCCTAGTGGTTTGGGCGGTCGTCACGCTGCTTTCTACTGAGCTGGGTGTTATGGTTTCAAATACTACATAGGACAATACTTTGTGTAATCTATTAATTGTTGTTCTGTGTCTGGGTGTACTTTGTGTTCTTTTTTGTATGTTTGTAAAATCCCCCGCGACACTGAATTTATTCATAATGCGGGAATTGATAAATACTAGTGAAATGTCAATGAGTTGGCGTAATATTGTGTTCCAAAGACTCCTACTAGACATAAAGCAAATAGATATAAACCTAAGTACACGTTTAATATGATGAGTAGTCCTAATTGCCTCACATAATTTGCAATGATTAAAGTCAGTGACGAACACTTCACTTTACATCAGATCCAATATCTGATTTGTTTCCAATGTTTGTTTTTATTATGCCATTATACCGTAATTTCTCCCCGTAATGAATGCAAATTGCCGAAGATGAAACAATATCGGAATCGCAGATTATATTCTCATTTGACTTTTAAAATTTCACTCGACGATGTCTATGTATTAAATGGGATGTACATATATTAGAATTGTAAATTAATTACTCGTTTCGTTTACGGGTCGCGCGTGCATTTGGCATTCAAAATCGAATTCGGGCCTCGAGGCTCTACAAAACTAATTACGTATCGAAGCTATCTTCTTCTACGCTTTCTTACGTGCCTTTCGCATTTCCATATAAGTTGAGCTTTAAACGAGCCAATCTATTCACGTCTACACATCAGGGGGTCGCATTTGCATATAGAACAGAAATTTATTAAATCTACAGCCAATATCCCACGTTCCGACATCGAACTTTTGCTTTTTCAACGACTCCACCGATTTTTATAAAACTGTTAAATGATTGTGAACATTGTATCTGTTATTACTATTATTTTTGACAGTGACAGTGTAAAAAAACACATTGACAGTGTAAAAAAACGAAAAAAACACGAAAGCAACAATAAAAGAACTGTCAAAATTAACTGATTAGGACCATCATTAACGCTTCTCTTAGCATTAAATAAAGCAGCGAAACATTTTTATTCAACTAATGGAGTCTGCCGTAAAAATGTCACAATTCATTTGACAGATGACGGTTTACAAAGGAACTCCAATTTACTCCACAAGAATTAAATAATTCGAGCTTATAATTTTTATCCCCTGATAAAACTTTCTTATTGTAGATTCTTACATATTTCAGTGACTTTACAGACGTATCCCAGTTCATTTCTTTTAACTTATCTTTTACAAGTATCACATTAAACAAAGCCTCTTATTTTAAATAGACTCTAGAGCAGTCACAGGGCTATTTGATCTCATTTACTAATCACCTAGAGAAAATCCCTTTTTAGTCGTTCTTGAATTACTTGTGATCTTTACAAAATGTTGGCAAAACTGCTTTGCTAATTTGCCAAATTGTTAAGTTTCATTTGAGATTGGTGTCAAGAGACCCGAGTGACGAAGGGATCTATTGAAAAATATCGTCTCAATTTTAAATATTATTACAACACCTCATTATTTATTTATTAACTTTCACTCTTATACCTTTTAAAGTTAATTTCTGTAAACTTCCATCGCTCTTAGCATAATTTTGTACCATCTGTAACAATTAGTTATTTAGATACTAGTACTGAGATAATTCTGAAACTAAAAATTATAAAATAACTACATACATATGTAGTTCTGCAAAACATTAGCCTCTATTATAAAAATTAAACGTCTTGTATTTTGCTTTCCCTGTAAAAATATTATGTACACCGCTAGGAATGGGTTGAGTGCTGTTGCATTTTAATTAATTCTCTTTTCTATCGCGATGTGGTGTTATCGGCTTCCCGCAGGCGTCGGAGCCAAACAAATAGCTGTTGCTCTGGGAACGTAACGATTTTGACACGGCCTTAATGCGAGTTTTTCTTCGTTGATACGGCTAGTGTATCCGATCCGCCTTGTTATCTATCTATTACATATTTCCACTTCATTTGCATTTTTGTGCATTCCTACAAAAATAAAAATATATTTAAAGTATATTTTACCCTCTAATTCTATAAAAAAAGTTAAATTAGATTGTAATTATTTATTGCCAAAATCATCATATCCTTATTATGACCGAAATTGAACGACCCTCGGAAGAAATAAAACTTTTCTTGAAAAAAATAAACATGTTTTGATGAGATTTATAATTCGATCATCTGTTTTCTTCGTGTCAAACGAGAAAAGTTATTTCAATAAAAAGCTTCGCTTTTAATATTGTTGACTTTCACGCTTGTTACAGGCTCTCGACGGACAGAACATTTACAATGGGTGCTGCACGCTGCGGATCGACTACTCAAAGATGACGTGCCTGAACGTGAAGTATAACAACGACAAGTCGCGGGACTACACAAACCCGACGCTGCCGTCCGGGGACGGTGACGCTCACCAACTGTTGACCAGTGAGTTGATGCCACTGCGGGCACGGCTCGCCCTGGCCCTCGCATCCAGGATGAGTTAGTCCTCTACTACTCCGAGCACCTGGACGCTTTTCTCACCGCGCTCCGTCTCTCACTCACGTAGACTCTTGCGTCCTGCATCCAATGATACCTGTACGATGGGCCAGATCTCTTATTTTTTAACGTACTGTTTATAGAACTAATGCTGCGAGTGCTCTTCTTGTTTTTGTAATCATTAGGTATTATGGCCTCGTTTTATTATTCCATCCATTGAATCTTCAAGCTCGGGATATGCTCATCATAATAAAATGCACTCAATTTATTCTGTAATAAATTTAATTCATAATTCTGAACTTCTGATGAAAATGCTTGTTTTGGAAACACGTGATGATGGGCATGTTTTTCATTTTATATAATTTGCATAATATTCACTGTTATTAGTTTTGTTTGTAGGTTTGTATTATGTTGCTTCAATCTGTTTACGTAAGAACTCATATGATCTGACATAAATAAATCTGCAGTAATAACGTTTCCAAATTACATTTGCTATTGCGCGTTAAGCTCTTTTCTTGTTTATTATTCATATTTCAATGGTAAATATTCCCGAGGTGACTAATAACTCCTCATAAATCCGTATTGCACCGTAGAGGATTGTAATATGTGAGGATCATTCCAGCACTCCGAATGTTACACGCGGGTTTTATACAGTACTTTATAAAATATGTACGATTTATTATAGTAGGCCTCTCTCGTAGTGTTAGTCATTATAAAGAAACTCTTTATTTTCTAAATACCCTTAATCATATTGTGTATCTGTGCTCTAGTACTATTAGGTGTTCTTTGGTTTTTTTACTTGACTTTACTGTTTTTATACCTTTGCAATTTGAGTATACTTCTCAAAAATACCAGAAAATAAAGTTTGAATCATTATCATCACAGGTGGTGGAGTATTAGCTCCTCAGTTCCTCGGCCTGGGCTCAGGCCTGGCTTCACCCTACGGAGTAGGAGTTGGCGGCGTGGGCTTGCCTGCCTTCGGAGCTCTGACCCTGACACCCGCTTCGCCCGCACTACGCGCTCTGGCTGCGCCCCCACTTCCATTGGCCACCGTACTTCTCGTGTCAAACCTTAACGAAGAGGTGGGTACTACACATAACACACATGACATAAACTTTACTCAAACTTACTGGTAGGCGGAGTTACAAAATCCATTTCTTATAACCGTCCCTTTCCTATCTTACAAATCAAAATTTAAGCAAAATGTTAAATAACTGATAAAAGTGGTTAAAGTTAAATCTCTATAAGTTTCGATTTAGTAGTTTAATGTTAATTGGCAAAATTTATTCATTATGCTAACACAATAGCCAGTAACGTCTATCAGCCATACTTAATCGTGGGGTCCATGACAATCAAAGACGAACTAATGCAATGCACTAATACAAACGGCGTTACAGGCTGTTATATTTATATATTCTACTTAAACTCCTTAAAAATAAGTTGCTAATTTATCTATAGATATGATGTCAGATATCTTTTACGACTATTTATAATACTGTCTCTTTTCTCTTTCCTATTGTTTTAGATGGTCACGCCTGACGCTCTCTTTACCCTTTTCGGTACGTGTGCACATACATTCCGTATTTTATAATAAAACATTAATATTGCTCCTGAGCCCTGTCGCCTGGAAGACAAATTGTCAGCTAACATTCTCGATTTCTGTACTGATAACCGCATCCGACGACTTGTCGAAGCTTTGCTTGATAACACTATCGAATCTTAATTATCTCAATTCTAAACGCTTTTATTAACTCATATGACAATTTGTGTTTCAGACACCCTAGTCGTAGCTAAATTATTTAGAACTATTTACCCAGTGTTGTCTTTTTTTTCAGTTTTTTTATTTTATTTTTCTACTTGTGCTGTCAGTTTCATACGGTAGGACAGTGAGATACATATATACACACCTCTGTGACGTTTTATATTATTTGGTCTTTTTATTATTTTTATAATATGTTTATTTACCTAAATATAGTTAAACGGAAGCGAGATCACTTTTAAAACAAGTGGTGCCCTGTCGAAGATATTTCACTAAAAAAGAGGTGCTTTGTCGAAAAGTGACAAAATGCAATATACAATAAAGTAGTTGAGTGATTGTTTGCAGTAATTTGCTTCTGAACAGCGGGTGAATACAGGCCGCTGTTAACCGCTAAAGCATTAATCGAAAGCTTAACGTGACCAACTTAGAGCTTAAAGTTGTTTCTTCTTGTACCTTCTGACTGTCTCGTTTCTCGACATTATTATATATTACAAGACATTGTTATAAGACATGCTGTGTATTTCGGAAATACAGTATTAATGTAGTACTTAGCTTAGTTTAGATTTAGTTTGGACAACATTGAGATTTATCCCAGTTTTGTTAGAATTTCTTGACTTGACACTTAAGACTTTGAGTTAACGTAATTATATTTTCAAAACACACTACAAGGCTGGGACACACATATTTATTATTAATTACAGACTGTTGTAAAATTATCTTTTTACGTATTAGTACAAAAATTATATTTACGTATAGGAGTGTACGGTGATGTGCAACGGGTGAAGATCCTTTACAACAAGAAGGATTCGGCTCTCATTCAGATGGCAGAACCTCATCAGGCCCATCTAGGTAACGGTTTTCAACTTTTTACCTTTCATATTAAAGTCTATTTTGCTTAAGAAGGATATATTTGTTTAGGATTACGAGAGTTCCGTGTATGGTTCTCTTGGCTGTAGTTGTTTGTTTCCGTAACATGAAGTCCTGTTAATTACTGTTTCATTTACCAACATTTTCTTATATCCGTAGAGTGTACACAGCTTTTTTTGTTTACATTAAAATTAGAACGATTGAGTTTCAAATATTAATTAAAAATTTTTTTTTTGTTGTTTCCTGGTTAAATAAAATATCATAATTATCAACAGTGAAATTCCATTTTCTTTATATATCACTCACGTACGGTGAAATATCAATAGTTAGTTTAAAATTATAATTGTTTATAGCAATGACCCACATGGACAAACTTCGCGTATTCGGCAAGGCAATGCGCGTGATGCTGAGCAAGCATCAGACCGTTCAGCTGCCCAAGGAGGGACAACCTGATGCTGGACTTACCAGGTAATTCATCACTCATTTCATGTACAAGGCCATTCACAAAGTTCTTTTTTCTTATTTTCTATCGTGAGAATATACAAAAAAAAAATGTACAGCTGACACAATACTTTTTTAGTTTTGAAACTGTATTTTTTTACACCAAGTCCCTTTTTAGGCCAATAAGTGTCAAATCTAAGACAAATTTAAGAAAACTCGGGAATCTTTTTCCGACTCTCACGCAATAAAACGTGTCAGCAATTAAAACGTTACCTTAAAAATAATTTCAATCACATAAATCTCTCAACAGAAAGGGTGTCCTAATATATTATACATATATTTTTGTAATGTCACACCAAATATTTTATAGGGATTACTCGCAGAGCCCCCTGCACAGATTCAAGAAGCCTGGCAGCAAGAACTACCAGAACATTTATCCACCAAGCGCCACTCTGCATCTGTCCAACATTCCGTATGTATTTTTTTTATTTACCAATTGTAACATCGTCATTATATATGATGAATATAGGCTTCCTCTAAGAAAGTTAATCTAAGGTTACCGCACTGGCTAGACGGTTCAGTACAAGATTTGTTTAACTTCTCATTCAACATGTACTATATAACATATCTATAGTACTAATATTATATTAACAATAGCAATATACTCAGTCATGTGGTGAATTTTAGTTAGATTACTTACAGCTTGTTTAATTTATTGCCATAGGGATTTATTATTAACACAATCTTATTCATATTAGAACATGCTAATGCATACTAATTACGTCAAAATAAACGTCTTAATTTTCCCGTCGCGCTTCATGTATATTTGATTTCATATATTTGACAACACTACATCTTGACTGACACATTTGACTTTGACATATGTCACATATTACATGTTTAACACATTAACTGTGTATGTTACAGAGCTACCATTTCCGAGGACGACATCAAGGACGCGTTCACCAAGCGGGGATTCCCAATTAAAGCTTTCAAGTTCTTCCCGTAAGTAAACATTCACAACCTTATATATTTTCAATCATGTTTACATTGAAATGTGTCCTTTATGCACTTTTGTAACTTCAAGAAATGTAAGGGTGAAAAGATAATTTTCTCTTTGGAGTTTATTCGTACACGCAGAGGCTTTTGAAGGATAAAATCCTCTGCGTGTACGAATAGACTTCTTTAAGAAATGACATCTGAAGATACTAACCATTGGTGAGTTGATTGTGGTATTAATATCTGTGTAGCTAGCATTGACTAACGGGTATTTCGTTGAATGTATCTACTTCTGTTGTTCTCGTTGTTTTTACCAATATTGCAATTTTCACACAAGACAGATGAATGTGTACACGGAACATAGAACTATCATGATGAATGAATAAATGAATCTCGTTGGAGAAAACAATTATCTAATTAAATACTTGATGAATTGTGAGAAAATTAGACGATAGAGCATGCAAAGACTATCCCCACTTCGTAGATTTAATACAAGTCTCCCGTTTATTTAAAACTATACTTTCAAAAAATATCCAAGTAGATAGTTTCTTATAAATGGTCGACTTCAATTATTTAAGTATATTATTAATTTCCTTTACTGGTACTTCCAGGAAGGACCGCAAGATGGCGCTGGTGCAGTTGCCGTCAATCGACGATGCGGTGGCAGCACTCATCAAGATGCACAACTATCAGTTGTCAGAATCCAACCACCTCAGAGTGTCGTTCTCCAAATCGAGTATCTAAACCAACGAGTGACGTCGCAGCGAATATCACACAATCGTCGGCAGTCGGCGAGTCTGCGCTCAGCCTTATATTCTACGGGCGATCTGATACCCTATGCAGACCTAAACTGTTATCTGCGTATAACACTTTGAATTTGAAAATATGAAATCAAAATCATAAATGAGGAGTAAGTGGGTTTGACATAAAAACACTACCAATTTTACTCTATGCGCAGGTGACATACCTATTACAAGTAATAGATTGTTTAATGTCCGCATAGCGATTCAATCGCCAGCATTTAAACACTTTCGGTGTAAGGCCCCGCACACATCACGACGGCGCGAGAATCTACGACCACTCGACTGTTGACATCGTACCTCTCACACAAATCGAGAATTTCCCTCGACTGAAAATTAAATATATCTGTATTACGCTTACTCGGATCACTAGAGAATAAGTGCTATTCTATTTTCTTAATAAATACGTACGTTTACTGTTACTGTACATCTTAATCTAAGATACTTTCATCACAATTGAACGCTGCTTATAATCAACTGTATTTTAGATACTACATACTTCCATCTGAACGTATTGACGTAGAGAGGAATTATATTTTGTGTGATATTCATTCCATATTTTAATAAGTAAATGATTATTTTATTTTTTATAAACTCGGTATTGTTTTCCGACGATTTCAATAAATTTATTCGTTATATCAAATGTTCTGGGCAGTATGTGTTGCAATTAGATTGCGCTAGTTACGTTTTCGTTGGGCAATTTGAACGCGATGTGTAAGGGTCGCGAGTCGCAATGTCTAACATTGTCCTGTTTATATTGTACGGCAAGGCACACTATACCCATAATAGATTATATTTGTATTTTTCATGAACACATTGTTGAAATGAACTCTTGGTCATATATAATTTGCAGTTATTACTCTTAAATTGTATTTTATACATATATTTTATTATCTATTTTAATATGCACAATTACTATTATTGCATTTTATTGTAAGTTAATATAGTTTTGTACGCATACACATTTTTTTCTTTTTATTATTAATGGAATGTTATGTTTAGAAATGTGTATGTGTGTGCAATATTAGTTATAGAAATAACTTTAAATATTCTATTTTAGAGTTAACTGTTTTTCTGTGTCCATCGGGACCACGTTCCCGAGGCCTTTCATCTACAATCTTCATGCTTCCATACTTGTTTCATTTAATATGTCTGTTCTTACTCGATTCATAGTAATTGACGGTTAGTTAGTGTAATCACAAACTCTTATTGCTAAGCATCTAGTTGTAAATCACTAGTTAAACGTTATGTTCGATGACATAATAGAGGTATGATGCATTTATTTTGATGTTAATTTATATTAAAGGTAGCTACAACATATATACATGCTCGTGCATACTTTTCACTAAGTGGTTAATTTTAGATAATTATTTATTTGTGGTGTGTGGCCACTGCAAGTTTTGAAACTATTTTCATAATATTGCTCTGTGACCACACTGCCACATTGCACAGTGGAGTTGCGAAGGTCTACTAAGTATTAGCCAGATCTGATTTTGCTCTTTGACATATTTAATCAACAGTATTTACACTAGGTCACAATTACTTCATTAAACAGTATTTTAGTTAAATAACTGTTCTTCGATACTACGTTTTGTATATAGACACACTCCGACTTCGATGAGTTAGCTTTCAATCTTCTAACTCGGACTTCGCTCACTTCTCGATTGGATTTCACACGTCTTTGCCTTCTTAAAGTAATAAAAAAATATGTCTAGTCCAATGCAAAAGAGATTAAGTTTGTGAATTAAGTGATTTTACGTTGTCAAAATCTTACGATTCGACTCCAATAGGCTCTGGTAGGAAAAGCTTTTGAAAGATATAATGTATTATGGAAATAATTGATTGTCCCGTGAAGGCCAGGCTCAGGCAGTCTTAATTAGGACCTGTTTTAAGTGTTCAGTTACACGTCCAGTTTATGTGATTAGGCAAAGTATGCGTGAAACATAGACCTGAAAATGACAAGTTAAGGAAACCATTCGCAGATAGAAGCGCACTCCCCCGGTCGGATGAAATGTTAGTTAATAATAGAAGTCACAAATATCAATCAACCATTACATATCTCAGCGATACCACGATCGGTATTCGATTAAGATAGAAGAGGGAATGTAGGTACATTATAGGTAAATAAATCGCAATGGTTCGTACGGATATGTAGACACTCTTGCGGCAACGAACTTCCTACGTCTGATAAATGTGGCTAACGAAGTTTTCGTGTGTCGCAGTGTTAGTCCCACGGTTCCTCGTACGGTTAAACAAGTTTCTGTGTCATTCTAGAATCAAATTTACATATACTTAATCCACTATTTTTCATTATGTTTACTCCTGACCGGTTTCGCCTTATGGCATTATCTAAGTACAAGTGAATTTGATTCTAGAATGTATTGCAACAAGTTCGACAATCGAGAGTATCTATAAATTACATAAATTTCTATGTCTCGCAGCGTCAGTTCCACGTACTTATGTCACGTACGACTACGAAGTATATGTATATGCATGCGATAATACTGTCTTGTCGATTCCATTACTTTGAACATATCTCATTATAATAGCCAATTAAAGGTGATTTGTTTTTATTTTAGAAAGCATACGTGAAATTTTAAAAGATCACATATTTACACTATTATCAAATGTATAATATATATCACGTAACATACATAAGAAATAAATATAGAGCTTAGTACGATGAGTAAACTGAAATATTAGATTGTCATTATGAAGTAAGAATTAATAGAAAAATTTAATCATACAAATTGTATTAATCAGTACCTACCTATATTAAGAACGTAAAAGTAGTTATTTGGTTTAGATAATGTTAGGTGACCAGGGTGAGGTGATATTTTGCACGTTTTTGAAAATGTTTTTCTATAGGCGCAGGATTCTGTGCCTGTGTATTGAAATGATATGAGGAGTGGGCTGCGATTGGTGGTGGTCTGTGCGAGTTGAGATCGGCGGTAATCGCATTTGTAAGTTTAATAATAATAATTGTATTTAAATGAAAGAAGAAAACACAAAAAGAGATTACATATCCACTGTACTCAGCGTAGAACGCTACACACAGTCGTTTCGTTTCTGTTCGAGGTTGTGTTGCTGTACTACACTCGGTCGCTTGTGCTCAACGTTACGTTCTATTGTACTCGTAGCATCGTCGGTCACTGTGTGTGTAGCGTTTTCGGGCCTAAACGTTCTCTCATAACATTGGTATTGACTAATAGATAATTATAGGAATTTATGTGTTTAGAGAAGTATTTTAAATATTTAGATTTTAATGGTAATATTATTAAAAAATAATAAATAGATCAGAGTTTAGGATGAGATGCCAAATTTAAAGTCAATACACATTATTTTAGGTAAATGGTAATTGAAGTAATCTTAACATTTATTGAAAAGTTAACGAAAGTGTTACAGTTAAATTATATTTGAGAGTTTTATTAAGCGCAATATATGCAATTTTATTCATTGTAAGTGAACATTGTTTCAATTTGTTAGTTAAAGTTATGCGTTGATAAATGATGTGAAAGTTGTTTTCGAATGTGTTATTGTACCACTCGCGTGTGGTGTATCTGTGCGGTCTGTGGCTCTCCGTCACGCGCCTACTCGAACGAGTCCCGCAAACATATCCCCGCATATCATTACGAATGTGCTTATATTTTATTGCGCTTCTTAATATATATCTCTACACTACGTATATTAGGTGTATTTAATACTTCGTAACGATGTGAATAAAAGCCAACATATCAATAAATAGAGTTTTGGCTAGGGCGCATATATACACTTTCCTCGATTCTGCTTAGATGTTGTATTCTTTCCTTTCGCTCTGCGCTGGCCGCGTTGCAGCTGCACCATTTTTATGTGTCGTCATCTATTTCTTATTTTTAATTTTAAGCCTTTTGTGTGGTTAATTTCACTCTTTATTTTTAATTTCATAATTAAACTATTATTATCATTGACACTTTTTGTTCTTTATTTTCAATCCTTTACCTTTCTACCTGATCCCTTCTATTTCTATTTCATACCAATTGTCTACGATACGACTGCGGTGCGGAGTTTGTATAGAGACAACATTTGTTTATATTACAACCGACATCGTTTCATTTCGTTACACACTAACATTTAAGTTCATCCCTTTATTTCAGAACACCTGAACGAGTTTCGAGAAGCTATTTGTAAATAAAACTTTTGAATGTTAAAGGGGATCAATATAATGAAAATATGTACATTAGTACACAATTGGTATTCTAGACATATTCGTACTTTTAGAACTTAATAACTATCCTGGCGATATCTACACTTGACTACGATTTAAAATATCTATTACTGCTTCAATTTATTTATAAATCTTGTGAATAATTACCTCTATTCTATTCAACGGGGTCTTCTAACACAAAAGAGTATATTGGCGATACATGTTTAGTTGAATCGTAAACGGAGTAAGGGACTTTAAATATTGCCAATGATAATTATGTTTTATATAATATTATCAAGTGGAATATTACATTTCGCACAGGGTATAATGTGAATTAAAATTATAACACACTGCCCGCGGCTTTTGACCGTCCGGGGCGGTTGTTTTGTGTCCGTGCCGTGTCCCTTATTCCTCCTGTGTGAAAAGAACTGAACCATTCCGTATAGAAAGGTTGAATTAGCGAAATTATTGTGTACCTGCCACTTAAATAAATATACACAGAACACAACAGCTCTGCAAGTAACACGGTCGCCGAACCAAGCAGTGAAGTGGCAGAAACACGCATGTTAAATTTATCTATGGATGTAAATATACTCGAGTATGTTAATAATTACAAATTAAATTATTAGGTTCTATAGTAAAGATTAACATAATCATTACTTTAAGATTTACTAGTTAAATATTCTGTCTTTATTTCAGTAGTAGTTCTAGATGATTAATGGCCTACTTACTGAAATTCCTCCCTAGTAAATAATCATATAACCACCTACCTATGTTTCTTCGTTTTAATAATGTTTTTATTGTTTCAAATGTTTAAATAATGGTGTGCAAATTAAAGGGTTGTGTGTAAAGTTAAAATAGATAAATAGATGTTAACAATCGTTCGATTGACGAACATTATATCATCGTTTATCTTCGGAAAGCACATCTATTTTTGTTCACTATCGTAGGAAGACTTGCTGAAACAATTTGAACATGTCAATATTAATTAGTCTTAATTCAATAAATATGCCAAAGACCAATCATTGGGACAAAGTAACAGGGATATGATAACGTTTTCCTTTCGTCTTATCTAATGTTTTAATATCTTATATAAAACACGTTTAAAGCAAAAGGCAAGCTTTAACAAGCTATATTTCAAGATAAAACATATTTTGGTGATTGTGAAAATTAATTTTATGAGATGCCTACGGTCTATCCCAGAAGGCCAGAAGCATACTAATCTACATTATGTAATGCAGTTAAATATGAATTATAAATATATAATATACACAATATTAATATTTAAGTGACTACCCTATTGAACTCTAGATTTATTCTTTGTGATTTTATAATAAAATATAGTTGAAAATGGAGATTTCATTTTAATTCATAATACCTACACACCTATAAAGTATAACGTATAACGTATCAAAACAAATCGGAAATTCCCCGTTGAGAGAGATATACATAGTAATAGGCTTCTTATCATTGCACTTCTACGTGCCTAATTGGTAAATGTTATAATTAATATATATATATATATATATATATATATATATATATATATATAATTATCAGTCTCTACTTAATCTACTTATCGGTCGTGTTACATGCGCGTGCTTATTTTTTGTAATTGCACACATGCTGTATTTTAAACATGGATTAACAGCGCACACTCATTATTTCTGGCTCAGTAAGTGCCAACACAATATAACATATTTTTAATAACGTGGTAGAAAATTCCTTCGTATCTCTGCCTCCTCGGGAACTTAGAAGCCTCAGGTCTCAGTCTCTGCTCTGAGGAGGACCCAGACCATGTTATTTCAGAACGACGCCGTGCCCAGCCAGGCCGTATACAGGTTGAAGCCACAGAGGCTTCCCTAAGAAAATTGCAAGAACTAGTCTAATATATTTATATTTTCAGTACCGAAAGAATAGAATTAAGATACATCATTCCTACTTTTAAAGTTCATATGTACCTACCTACCTACCTACCTACCTGGAACCATAATTAGGCTTCAGTTTTTTTTTTGTATGATATAAGGGGCAAACGAGCAGACGCATTGCCTGATGGTAAGCGATTACCGCTACCCATGAACACCCGCAACAACAGAGGCGTTTCAAGGGCGTTGCCGACCTTTTAAGAAGGAGTACGCTTATTTCTTGAAGGTTTGAAGGTTTGAAGGTCGTATTGGTCCGGAAATTTCGCAGGCGACTATTCATTCTACAGTTTTAATATGCGAGGCAGAAAGTTTCTTAAAAAGAACACAGTTGTGGACTGCCAACCATCTAGATGATAGTGATGAAACTCCTGTAGCGTAGGACGATGGAGGAAAAAGGCGGCGGGGTTTAGTCCGAACCATCCGGAGCACACCCGATAGTAAATGCAACAAGGTAAATTTATATCGGCATCCGAATCATCCGATTTTACATTCTTAAATCTGTTATTTAATTATTAAGATAATTCTTAAATCTGCTATTTAATTATTAACATAATTTAACCTCAATTTTTGTAACATTTGAACTTATAAATTAAAACCAAATAAATACAGCGCCACCTGTTGAACTGTTCACAATGCAGTGATGCCTATATTTAAGAAGTGGTTACGTTAATGTAAAAAACAATATGTAGAGAGCTCTATAGGCACAATGTACCGTTCGGAAACATAATAAAGTATGAAGAAATCCGTTGCTGCATATTTAAACTCGTAGAAATCGATTTAGGTTATGAAGAAATTTAATTAATTTACATATATGATAAAAGAAATACTAATAAATAATAAAGAAATTTAGTAGAGTTTAACATTAAAAATTGTATTTAAAATTTTCTTTATAAGAAACAATTTTTCTTTAATAATTATAGCTACGATATTTCACATTAAAAATTCATAATTTAATGTTCTCGATTCTAGGTTTATACCTACTTAAAATATAATTCTAATCATAGGTCCATGAGTGACAGGTTAATTATTTATTTAATAAGGAAAAGGCTACATTTAAAATAATTAAACAACAAGTGACAAAGACAATAAAATGAACGACTTGGAATTTTAATATTCTATTCTAGGCCGGCCATGTAATTACAATGACCATACAAATTATAACCCCCGCGCGTTGACATTGGGATTGAACCTTGTCATAATAAGAGCCGCGTGACGTCATCCATCGCAAAATAGTAACGCTAGTAACACAATCTAAAAGTTTATTTTTAAGAAATTTAATTTGATAGTTTGATTGATTGATTTCAGTTGATAATTCTTGTAAATTTCACATGTACTAAAGCAATACTTATATTACTTCTGGTACTGTAAAAAGTAAATTGAGTCGATTTAGTCAAAAGATGAGAAAAACTGTTTAAATATTTAATTTATAAAAAAAAACATTTACAGTAGGTATGTAGTATGTAATTTTAAATGTTTATCGGTGGATTTTAAAGTGATCTGGTATATTCAAGCATTGTTAATGAGCCGGTTCGACCGGGTAAGAACCACCCTCTCACAGGTTATCAAATAAGTTGCGTTGCGTTGCGAACTGTACTGACGGTTCACTGACGTCACCGCTCTTAGCTGTCAATCCCAATATCAACGCGCGGAGATAATAATAATATGGTATCAGTAAGTTGCCTATATTAGTCGAGTGTTGGGATAAGTTTCATCATAAAATATCGATATCATATGAACATATAAAATTATATGATATGTAATTTTATTTTAAAACACGTGACAAATCAGTTTCATAAACAGCCTATTGGGATGCTTCTGTATACTTGGGAACCGTTACTGTCGCTTTATTGCTCTAGAAATACCTACTTCGAGCCATAAGTATGTAACCGGAAAACATTTTATCATATAACTTATTGACTGAATATATGTCCAGTCTATATGACAAAATAACAGACAAGTAGAAGAAAAAATAGGAGTCGTCAAAATTTGTTATGTAGGTACTTGGGAAGAGACAAAATTGGCAAAAATTAAACACTAAAATGGGAAGGAGTTTTTGAAAAAAACAGCAAACAGAAACAGAACAACAGAGTTCAGATACCTTTTCATCTTTAATTGTTATAATATAAAAAATATATGTATATTCATGCCGTGCCGTGAGACAGCGTCTATAAATACAGAAACCAAACATTTATTTTCATTATACATATTACTGACTTCCTTTGACTCAACATGCCTTTTTTCCGTGATATATTGGAAAGTAATCAGCGACCTTTCCTAGGACCAAATTACTGGTTACTGAAGTATTTTGGATAAATAATGCCTGATAATACTCAGCGAACAAAGATACTTTATATATTGCTACACAAAGTTCTCACTTTTTTCAAAATTACGCAATTCATGGAGCTCTTTGTGATATGGCCAGATGTGAATCACATGATAACTAGCTTAAAAAATTTGATGGTTAGTGTGGTTTGTATCGTTAAAGTGTAGGTATACGTTCATAATATGGCAAAGAAGCTGGCAACAAATCCTGAACTACGTTACAGAATCCGATAAATTTGAAAGATCAGATGAAGATTTAGTTAAAGCAGGAATTATAAGCAGTTATACAAAATACGAGTATAGCCGCCGCTTGACATATTTTTACTGGACATTGACTTTTACCACCTTTTTTACTACAATAACGATACCTTTGATGATATACGTGTCTTCTTCAACATTTCGAGAGAATTTGTGGAATGGTACTGAGAATTTTCCGCATATATTTGTTACCTAAATGCCCATTGATAAGTACCGCTTACCTGGATGTTGGATTACTGTTCTTTGGCATATTCATGTGTGCTTACGGAGCTGGAGTAATGGCAGCCTACGACACATGTATGGTAGTGATAATGGTATTTTTTGGAGGAAAACTTGATCTGATGCGAGAAAGATGCAAGCAAATGTTTGACACTTTTGAAAATGATGCGATTAGCGACATCCAACACAACGACGTTGTGGCACGACTAAATGAGATGCACCTTACATTTAATAAGTAAGGTTTTTGAATTTTTTACGTTTTAAAAAATTATTTATTCCATTTGTTTTCATACATTCGCACCAAATTTCAACCAAAATTGTTTGAGAATAGTCAATACAATGATACATTTGTACTATAGCTTACAATATTTTATTACTATTATATATGTTACCTACTTATTTTGATTAACAAAAAGTTAAACATTTAACTTAAGAATATGTCGTACCTACTTAGAAATATTTTCAGATATTCGAAGTTATTCAACAGTCTAATATCGCCTGTCATGTTCCTGTATGTCGTTGTGTGGGCTGTTATGCTTTGTGCGAGCGCATTCCAACTTTCGGTACGTATAAATCAAATTAATTCAAATAAATCTACTGGTACTTCGGAATTTTTGTCGCATTTGTATCAACTTAAGGAAGTATGCATTTTCATACTACGAGTATTTTGCTTTTTGCTTTTTTTATTTTTGTCGCCACCTCGGGCTGCTTGCAGACAGTTACCCTGACGAAGAGTAAATGTTATTTGGGCTGATTTAGCGGCACTTGCTTTTATCCCCCAGTCCTGTAATCAATTGTGGACTTCAAGAAGTAAATCTGAGAGACGCTTTGGATTTTTGTAGCTCACAAGTACCGCTGTGAATATTGCTAGTCTGACCAGACAAAGATAGAATAAATGGACTTTTTTGCTCAGTGTACATGGAAAAATTCGATAACCTTTATGTTTCACTTTAAACTGTATTGCCGAAAACTCTTGAAAGTTTCTTTTAAAATGTGAGTGACGTGCAATTGGAGAGACCTATGTCCAGTGGTGGACTGCGATAACTGCGGTTTTTAAAATAGCTATTCTATCATCATCTTCCTAGCCTTTATTATTCCCAATATTATTTGGGGTCGGCTACCAGTTCAACCGGTTTTACCTGAATATCAGTTTTTACACAGAGCGACTGGCATCTGACCTCCGCAACCCTGAGGGCGAACTGAATTCGAAGGTTGAACTAGTTGTCAGTATATTTGAGGGCACTGACTTCCCAATAACAATTGCCATAGATGTTCATGACAACCGGGACCGACGGCTTAACGTGCTCTCCGAAGCACGGGCGGGAAACACCGCCATCTTCCAGACTCCGGGCTGCTATTAGGAATTTCTTGTAGGAAAAACCCAACAGCAGTCCGACCCGGGAATTGAACCCGAGACCTCTTGATTTCCGCTAACCACTAGACCAACGAGGCAGTCTAAAATAGCTATTCTATAATTAAATAATTTTATTTTAAGGAATACCTCTTTTATATCCATTTATTTGGAGTCGATTTGTCCCCCCTCCCTCCCCCCTGGCCCAGAACCTGGGTACAATGTATACCTTACATGTAACATCGCAATTAACAGTTTACTACTTTTTTTTATTATATAGCGGGCAAACGAGCAGACGTATCGCCTGATGATAAGCGATTGTACGCCGCCCATGGACACTCGCAACACCAGAGGCGTTACAAGTGTGTTACCGGCCTTTTAGAAAGGAGTACGTTCTTTTCTTGAGGGTTTGAAGATCGTATTGGTCCGGGAACACCGCAGGTGATAGCTCATTCCAGTTTTGTTTTGTTTTATACACATATGACTAGAAATATTGACTAATATGTCTCTTATTGTTTTTTTAAGCTATCTGCAAAAACTGGTGAGAAAATATTGATGGTCGAGTGTCAGGCACAGTACCGAAGTCATGGCCAAAGTAAGCCTATTGTTTTATTAGATACTTATAAAAAATATAAAGATTATAAGTCTGCAAGATGTTCGAAATTCGATTCCACACCTACATAATCGTTATCTTAATTCCTACAGAGAGAGACTATATGAAAGTCCGCAATTTTTTGGTTCCGCTAATTATTTTTATATTATTTTTATTTTGGAATTCACAGAATGAAAATCTTATGATGGGACCTTACGAAAATAAATGGTGGGCTGCGAGTTATATACAACGAAAAACCGTAATGATTCTATCAGGGCAGCTCTGTATCAAGAACATTTTCACTGCAGGTCCTTTCGCCGATCTTACCCTATCGACGTTCGTTAATGTAAGACAGCAATCAGGCTAAATTACAAATAGGTTCAAGAATAACCACCTATTTTTAAAACAGTGTTAGAGAAATGTGCGATCACATTTTAGAGTCACATTACCTGAAAAAAATAAACAATAATTACTTCAATAAATCTGACCACATTTCACTGTAATAAGAACTTATTTTAATCTATTAAAACTTGTCTTTAATAAAGGGAGCTAAAGTAACTTTAATGTTTATTTCCTGTTACAGATTCTAAAAGGGGCTTACAGCTATTACACATTGTTACGGAACTAGCTACTTTTCAAACTTAAACAATATTAATAGCATTGAATTTATTCACTAGGCTGTTTTACTTCAGCACATGCACCGCATTTCTTACTGTTGTAAATTCACCTACGTATTGCCAAAACACTTTAATGTATAAACAAGAAAAGTTTTGAATGTTTCTGGGAAATAGTTCGCAAAGCAATATATCAATAATAATCAATATCTAATAATAATATATGTAAAGTTCTCGTGTCGCGGTGTTTGTTACCAAACCCCTCCGAAACGGCTGGACGGCTGGAAAATTTCATAAAAATCATGAAATTTTGTGTGCATATCGGTAAGGTCTGAGAATCGGTCGACATCTATTTTTCACACCCCTTAGTAAGGCTGACTCACCCCTTTTTTTTTGTGCGGAAATCCCTTCGGAAACTACCTCCCGGTGGCATGCGGACTCGAACCGACTAAAACCGCACGCCGTCTCGGGAACTAGAGGCCTGGGAACTAGGTGCACCCTAGAAAGGAACTCTCCTGGAACCCCGACGTACCTCGGGCCACCTACGCTTTGTAGACGGCTCTCTCCTGTGTGGGAACCCCAATGTCCCCGCTACTGTCCCTCAGGGCGCGCACACTCCGTAGCGTCCGCTCCGCCACCCGGACCTGCTTCTGCTAGGGTAACAGATGGCCTCATCTCAACTCATCTGTCACCCTCAGGCTTGCGCTTATGGATGGAACATTTTACAATTATTTTTAGTTTGAAGTAATGGGTTGGCATTAAATTTATTAGAAGAGTACTATAATCGTAATAAAGGTACGTGTAAGTTTTAGGTTATTAAATGCATATTCAGAAAATACAAAAAAATACAAAAAAAAAAACAGAAAAAAAAATAAAAATTATGATAAAAATTTGGAATTTCGTGAGTTACATTCTTTTATTTGATTGATGAAGAAGTTCAGCCGTGAGATGATAATACATTAAATTCACATATTAATTTTATTATATTATAATATTATTATTAGGTAGATCAAGAAGTTTCTTTTCAAAGCCAAGTTGTAAAAAGATGTATTTCAGAACGATCAAATAAATGACACATGCATTTGACAATTGATGTCACTGTCGCATCACCCCACTCACTGTCACAGATCAGATAGTAACGATGAGACATACTTGCAAAATTGAATACCAGGGTTTATAAGTACGAGTCCGAAAAAATACCAGGGTCAAAAACCAGGTTTTAAAAATACTTAAAGGTATTTGTTAATATCAAAGATTTTTAAGTATCAAAAGTACGATATATATGTCATCGAGTCGGGCTACAATTCTGGACGTTTTTAAAAATATTTGAAAGTATTGTTAGTATCAAAGATTTTTAAGTATCAATATATATAAAACTAGCTGAACCCCGCGGTGCTGCGGTACGACAATAATCACAGGCAACGTCGCGAGGCGAAGCTAGTATCTTTATAAATTATAGCCTACATGTTATTCTGATGTATAAGCTATATTATTGTAAATCGTAAAATAAGTAACTTTTCTGGTTGATTTTTTCACCTTGTTTCTTGAAAAAACGCAAATATCTTACGGAACCCTATTTGTTCCAAAATAAAATATAGCCTATGCTACCCGTGGATAATGTAGCTTTCGAATGGTGAAAGAATTTTTAAAATCGGTCCAGTACTTTTTGAGTTTATTCGTTACATACAAAAATACAAATCTTTCCTCTTTATAATATTAGTAAAAAAATACTCGGGCTCGGCTCGGGTACGAGGCTCGGTACGTCAACGCGCCGAGCCCCGTACGTACTGCTTGTGACGCGACGCGTACGACGTGTCCGGCCGCGGTGCCCAAATTTAAAAATACTTGCATAGGAATTCGGTCCGTATTCCATAAGGAATAAGGAGCAAAATCGTACAAATAAAAAAATACTTTGAGGTTCAAAGTATTTTTTATTTACATAAGAATTCGACCCGTAAGTCATTGAGAATAAGGAGCAAAATCGTATAAAAAAAAAAAGCTTTGGGCTTCAAAGTATTTTTATTTACAAATCCGATTGTGTTTTTTATTCTTATTACGATAGGAATCATTTTCCTATGCAGTGTTTTTATGTGTAGTGTTCAAGTTTTTTGAGCATACGACTTCAGCACATATACTTTCATACACTTGCAATACTTGCAAGTATATTTTGCTCGTACCAGGGCGCCGTACTTCGAATTGAAAACCTGGTTTTAAACCCTGGTAACGTAAATACGTTTCATCTCTATCAGATAGTCGACCAGTGACCACCAGTGCCGGAGTAATACGAATTGTAGGGGGCGTATATTGATGTACTACGGATAAAACTATTTTTATTAATATTTCTGAGGCTCTTGTTAGAGCAATATTAAATCAGTATTTATGTGGTAGGCACAATATAAAAAAATGTTGCGGACAATTGTCAGATTTACACCAGCGTTGACAATTTCAATATTTCATAACAACGAAAACAAAAATGATATTGTTGATGATAAAATTGCTCGTACTGAACCTCAAACGGGATGGGAGAGAGTTAAACAAATGTATACTACGAAGTAAGAACAGACATATTTAGTGTTTATTTTGTCTTATGTTTAAATTATTTTCTAACCTAAACATATTTTTCAGTGAATACGAAGAAGTGTCATTAGAGTTATCTAATGTGTTTCAGTCTGCGTTGGGTGGTGCATTCATTGGAGCATGTCTAGGAGGTTTTTTTAGTTCAAGAGTGGCTTATCTTAATTTTATAGAAAATAATCAAGCCACTATATTTAAATCCACTGCTCAGGCTAAGGTAATGAAAACCTACAACAATGCCTGAATATAATTTATTTTATGAAAAAAAAATTTTGCTAGGGAATAAATATAAACATTAATTAAACCTTTTGGTACATTATCCTGAGTTATCAATCTATGCTGTATTCCCATACAGCACTTAACTATACAGTTATTGGTACCATTGGTCAACTGTTTATCAAAAAAACTGTTTAACAAAAATTATGATCATAGATTGTAAAATGAATAAAACAAAGTGTATGGGACCCAGCCATATATCCATTTTATTGGTTTATAGTCATACTAATTTACCATGAGTGTGAGGAGTTGTTGGTTCTGACAACTGAGCTTGTGTGAGGTCTCTTTATCTGAACTTATATGAAACAAACACTAACAAGTCACAGAACAACAATTAGTTGATAACACAAAGTGTTGTTCCATGTAAGATTTGAACCCACAACACTTGTCCAGTAGAAATTGGCATGGTAACCGCTTAAACCACTATGCCATCTGTTCAGAAACCAACCTGTGCCAAACCAGTCTGTGTATGAGCCATTCTTTTTAAAGACAATCCCTGGAGTATTCTGATTTATATATACACTATCTGAACCCTGCGGTTATTGTCGTACCGCAACGCCGTGAGGCGAAGCTAATATCTTTATAAATTATAGCCTGTGTTATTCTGATGTAAAGTTTCATCAAAATCAATTCAGTAATTTTTGAGTAAAAGAGCAACAAACATACTCCCTTACTCACAAACTTTCGTCTATAATAATAGTAGGATAACCATTATTTTACATCTTTACAGAAAATATTACAGGATAATGTAACGCTAGCATTTGCAAAAGGAGCATATAAATGGGGTTGGAGGTTATGCTTTTTTACAGGAATGTTTAGGTAAGTTAAGTCAAATTATTAAGTTATAGAAAGTTCAACATTGCTATAATGCCAGGTTAGGGTAAGAAAGGTAGCAATAGCTTCCGTGTAGTCAATTTCCAAAACACTTGATATGATGCATTGTTAGTATTGTGTTACTATTTCTATCTGCCTAGTCTTCTGATATATAAGTAGTTACTTTAACATTTTCAATTCATCATTTTCAAAACTTAGAGTAATTACTGTTGTACGCTTATGACACCAATCGGGACAGATGCTGCGGGAGAAGTTAGTCTAAAAAAGTGGCCTACGTTGCTCCTTATATATTAGCTATCTGGTATAATGAAAGTACAGACATTCCAAAAATTTAAAAAGTTCTTTTTGATATATGTGTACCATATACTTTCATGTGTATTTAGTTAAAAGCCGTTAATTTGAAGTTACAAACAGACACGATTATTACCTTTGAATTACCTGATCACTAAACTGCAATCTCAATTCAATTCGTTACCGTGGGAGAGCTATGCTTCGGCATGAATGGGTTGGCTCGACCGGAGTGATACCACGGCTTCACAGAAAACCGGTGTGAAATAGCATTTGCGCTGTGTTTCACCGAGTGAAGGAGGATACCGGAGGCCCATACCCCAACCCCTCCCCCCATCCCCTTTCCCATCCCCCAAAGGTTGGCAACGCACTTGTGACGCCTTTGGTGTTGCGGGTGTCCATGGGCGGCGGTAATCGCTTACCATCAGGTGATACGTCTGCTCGTTTGCCCACTATCCAATAAAAAAAAAAAAAAAAAAAAAACTGGTTTATTCTTTATCACCTATTATATGTTCACTAAATTTTCGCGTACACATATAAGTATATATATATATATATATATCATGGAAGAGAAATTTTAAAACTTAGTTTATAATATATTTTCACTACTATTTGTGAAGTCCTTGCCCAAGGAAAGACCATTCAAGGCTATTGTTGAGTGCCGAGATGGTTATGAACATATTGTTTTGTTTGTTACAGCTTAGCAGCAACTACAATATCAGTGTATCGAGGAAATACATCTTTGGTAGAATATATCACTGCAGGTGCGCTCACAGGAGCTTTGTTCAAAATAAACCTGGGACTTGCGGCAACATTTGTTGGTGCTGGATTAGGTACATATTTTGTGTGTAATTTTAACAAACTTTTTTATAGGAAAAGGGGCAAAAGGTAATGTATTACCATCTTTTTTTTTTTTTTTTTTTTTTTTTTTTTTTTTTTTTTTTTTTTTTTTTTTTTTATTGTATTGCAATCTGTCCAGGAGACACTCAGCAATAATTAGAAAGTGATGGGTGGAATGTGAGGTACAAGTCCAGTGACATGTCCTCTTAGTAATCTAAAGTAGATCTTGAGGGACTCTTTTCTTTAGTCTCCTCATGCTTGGAACTGTTTTGTCCATAAGGTGGTGTGCCAACATGTTGGGATGCAGCTGCAGTCTATCTTTGTATGTTGTGGCTCTCTCCTTTATTTCCTTCTTTACTGTTTTTATATCGAGCTCTCGATGAAGTCTATCATTAGTGATATACCATGGTGCGTCTACCATCATCCTTAGCATTTTTGATTGAAACCTTTGCAGAATTTCTAGGTTGGAGTTGGCAGCTGCCCCCCATAGCTGTACACCGTATGTCCATATTGGTTTTATTATACTTTTATATAATAAAAGTTTGTTGTCCATTGACAGCTGGCTGTTTTTATTCAGCAACCAATACAGCTTACGCACTTGTTGTCCCATTGCTAGGCGTTTGATAAAAATATGCTTTCTCCAAGTTAAGCGTCGGTCCAGGTACACCATCTAGTTTCTAGAAAAGCGCACCGTAGGGAGCTGCCAACCAATTAAATACACACACACTTTTTTTTTTAACCCATTGTAACGTTCCGCCTGAGGGATAGAGAGGCCTAAGCATTCGGCTTGTGGCACATATTTTTCATCAATGTTTTCTTATTGTTATCACGTAAAATCATTTATTATGTTTTAGGTGCAGCATTGAGCACTATTGCTGGATTAGCAATACTAGGACTACTAAAGATCACTGGTCTGTCCATGGACGATATAAGAAAATCTTTAAACAAAATAAAAGAAGCCAGGTACTTTTTATCACACTATTATAATTAAGGCCAAGTAGTTATCTAATTAAGAAGCATCATCAGCCGCAGCAGTCCAGTGCTCGACATATGATTCTCCCATTGCATGCTACTCTGATCAATTTTGGGTGTCTTACATCCAGTGCTTATCTTGTCAGCCATCTTGAGCAAATCGTTACTCCACCTGGCTTGTGGGCGTCCTACACTAGGTTTCTTTTTATTATTGTATAGGGGACAAACGAGCAGATGTATAGCTTGATGGCAAATACCACTGATGCTGTCTCCATTCTATAATTCTTCAATTCCAATGGTTGTCAGTATTGCGGCTAATATGGCCAGCCTACTGCCACTTCAGCTTGCTAATGCGGTGGCATAGCTCACCATCCATTATTAGTTCTCTGAGTGAATGTAATAATTTTTTTTTTTTTTAATTTAAAAGACAACTCCCACATTAGGAATAAACATCCTGTGACGTGGGGGACTTTACAAACATACATGAAACGGACACAAAGAACATCCAGACTCGGGACAACAATTCGTGGATCACACAAAGTGTTGTACCGCGTGGGATTTGAACCCAAGACACTTGGTGCAGTCGCAAGCGGCATGGCGACCGCTGAAGCCACTCGGCCAACCGTGCAGTCTCAGCAATTTAATTTATAAAATAGTATTTTAAAATTATGTTAAGTTTTATGGCACAGATTGGTGTTCATATGATTCTTTTTTAATTACTTTTATTGTTTTTTAAAAAGTGGTAATAAGTTAGCAAAATTGGTATACATTTTTTTGCAAAGTTTAGCTAAGGTATTCTTGTTCTGTGTTCTTAGATGTAGGTAGAGAGATTATGGCGAAAATCGATCTTTTCATGGTTCTTCCTCCCAATTTAATTTATTATTAACTTTTTTTTATTTTACAGAGAAGACCAATACAATCAAGCATTAGAAAAGTCGGCTACAATTAAGAATGATGAGATGACAACCAGCCACAACTATATCGTCAAAGAACATGGTGAAAAAAAAATAGAAGAAATCGCTTAAATTTAAAAAATCTTCTTATAACAAGGATTTTTTTGTTAAGTTGCTCCTTTTGTCTTTTGCAAAAGTTAAATCTCTAGTTACTATCAGTAGCTAAGCTTTTTGACTATATTGGTGATAAGACTGTATATATTAGATGTAAAATGTCTCTGCGGTTTTTTGGTATGTTTTGACACAAAAATATTTTATTTAAAAAAATGCAATTTTTGTTAATAATTATGTTATCAAGCAAGTCAGAATCTTCTTTCTATAGTATAAAAAATTCTTTAGGTATTTTGTTCCTCATCAAATAATTTTAATGAGAGATTTCTTTTAAAGTTTTTTTATTTACAAATTTGTGTGTGTTTGTGTGCTAGACACGTCATAGTTATCAACAGTATCTAGTGGCAAAAAACCGCAGGGAACTAGAAAACCAAACTATTGTGACAAAATAATAATATTCTGGCCCCATCATTTTACTTATTTTTATTACAATTTATAAAAGCCTTTGTACTGTTCAACTTAGTCCATTGATTGTTTTTATTGGGCAATACCTTTTATATATTTTTTCAGAATTTCAATTAATATTTTAGTTTGGTCACTCATTATTATAATTTAAAGCGAGATTGAAGGAATTATTGTACATACATATACACTAATTGTAAATTGTGTAAAATAAATAATTTTAGTCAGTTTGTTTGTATTCCTGTTATGAATCTGTTAATTCACGGATAACACCCTGACACCAGCGGGTCATCAGTGTCCTAAGAGCCGACTAAGACCAAACTACACAGGACAACACTGTAAAGAGAAAATGCTTTCAAACAACTCCCTTTAAATTATCACTAACTAGCTGACCCACGCAACCTCATTTGTGTCTTATATTGTCCGTAGCATAGAAATTTTCCCCCGTTTTTGAAACATTCTTCATTGGTGCTCCGCTCCGATTAGTAGTAGCGTGATGATATATAGCCTATAGCCTTTCTGGATAAATGGACTATCCAACACCGAAAGAATTGTTTAAATCGGACCAGCGGTTCCTGACACTAGCGCGTTACTAGAAATAAAAAAGTATGTTTTTAAAAGCAATTTATTAATATAGACATTGCACAATACATATGTAGTCAAACCGAGTTATAAAAATATAAGGAAATATGTATGTATTTACAAATATTTCATATTGTATTTGTGCAATAATTTTCGAATAAAAGGAATTCGTTTATTATTTTTCTTTAAATACGAAAGGTAAAAAATGCTAAGGCTTATAATTATAATTATTAAACCAGATAATAAGAACGCTTATGAATACAAAATACAAATCTTTAAAAATGGCAAGATCTATTAAGTATAAATATATTGAGCTAAATATGCGTTCATAAACTTAGCTGTGACTCTAGGATGCAATATTAAAAAAAAAAAACTAAATAAAATTGCTAAATTAATTATTTTAGTGACTCAATGGTAGTAATTCTGTTGTTGACATCACTAAACTAAAATTTGTTGTTGGATTATATACTTTAAACTTATCTGCTTACAGTCCATTTACATGCCGACTAAATTACTTACGTTATCTTTTATAATTTTATATTTAAAGTTTAGTTTTTTTTTTACTGAGAAACAAGCGTGTACTTCTGATCAACTCTTAGTTGGTACTAAACTAAATATAATGAAAGCTGAGATGTGAGATATCGAAAAATGGACTGTAAGCAGATATAGCTAAAGTATATAATCCAACAACAAATTTTAGTTTAGTGATGACAACAACAGAATTACCACCAATATGTTTCAGTGTTAAAACCGATGTCACTAAATAAGTAATACCCGACCCGTTGTTAACACCCAACATTAATCTTCGGCTTTAGACTTCGGCGAATCCAAAAGGAACGGTAACAGTTTTGGCAGCCTATGTATGTTTGTATGTTCCACCGTACCGGCTAATATACTGAACAGATTTAAATGAACGACGTGTCAATAGTTTGTGAAACTGGCCTGGGTGACATAGGCAAATATACAAATTTTATCAAAGCTTTTAGTAGTCAGGTGATAGTTTTTTAAAGTTTCCGTTATCGAAAAATGTTTACTTGCTGGAGTCACAACTATAAAAACTTGATTTAATTAATAAGCAACATTTTGCAAAATTTTAAGAAAGATATAATCGTATTATAAGGTCTAAGCAAAATATACATAAGTATTTAACGATCTAATGACTGTTGATAATACTTTTGAGTATTAAATAACATTCTAAACAGCACATCACTCGGATGAGAGGCTCTAACGCCGTATTTCATAACAATTACCTTAATACTTTCAAGTTTACTACACAATTTTACACATTTTAATTCATTTCTTTAATACAAAAGTACTCAATGTATAGTATATATAGATTTTTATTGCACAGCAAGTCTTTCTTGTTTTAAATTCTACATTCTAATAAGGGCTAATATAGATCTAAACACATTGAAACAGAAAAAGTTATGCCTACAACCAAAATATCAATCAAGAACTGTCACACAGAAGTTGTAAACCAGAGACAAGTGCTTGATGACTGCAGATTATGTTGTAAGCACACACTTTAAATACAGAAGAACAAAAAGTTAATTTGCAACTGTTGTCGAATACAAACAAAATTTGATAGTGTCATACCCAATACCCAGGGTTTTCCTTTCTAAGGTGCACCTGGTTCCCCGGCTTCTAGTACCCGAGACGGCGAGACATTTTAGTCGGTTCAAGTCCACTCGGATACCACCTCCGGGTCTTCCGCAAAGAAAAAATAAATGAAATAATAATCATATTTTCGGACATTTGAGACAGCGCCATCTAGTCCCAGACTAAGCAGTTACACACATTAAATACATATATACATTTTTTTGTAAATAGTTTTTTTTTATATTGAATAAAAGCGATAATAGCCATGTAATAAACGGTAATGTACGACATTTCTTAATCCACTACGGGAGGTTTCCTCACTTTATAACTTTATTGAGCTGTTATCTACTGCTACTATAAAACTATTTAACATTAAAACTATTTGATACAGAATGAATCTATCGCGGAGTGCATAAAAAACAGATTAAAAAAAAAACTTATAACTTAGCGTTTATGACACTACTACTGTTGTAACTTTCACACATCTTAACATAGTAGAAACTGAAATCACTTCCGTTGACTGTTCGCTTATATCTTTAATTCAGTTTTAAGCAATGGACAGAGTAATTCAAGAGGAAGATTTATATGTGTAATACTATTCTAAAAGGTAAACAAATAAACTTCTGCTCATGTTGTTTCTGAAGCAACTACGCATTCGCCAAATGCGTAGTCTGGTTCTGTGTAGTTCCGAATGGCATTCGGAAATAAACAGAATGACTTTAGCGCCGTGGCCTTACGTCCTATAGACGCTACAAAACTATCCAAATTGCGGAGCCACTTTATATACTGATACAATTCATTGTACTTTCAAATACGAAACAAAAGCAGAGGATTTATTAATTAAATTAATTGTTTTAATTAACCCAAGATATCTTCTGCAGCTAGGTCACAACATATTCAGGTTATTAAAAAAATTATGAAGCAAATATTTCGTTACACGATTATTGTAGAATACAATTCATACACAGAAAGAGAAAAAATCATAGTTGATAATAGCTCATATGAATCAAAATTAATGCAATAATCATCACAATAATCAAATACTACGCAGAAAGGTTTACTTTAAAACATTTCTTAGTTAATACCATTTAGCAACACGGTTGGGAGTAGCTATACACAGGCTTTCACCTCTGTCAATGTGTAAGCCCAATTGGGCCTACGTGTTACACTCTTATGACACAGAATGTATTTGTGTGCGTGAAATTCTGAATGTTTTATTTTAATTAATAAATAATAATAAATAAATAAATATTTCGGACATCTAACACACAACGCCATCTAGTCCCAAGCTAAGCAGAGCTTGTGTTATGGGTACTAGACAACTGATATGAATACATTTATACTTTTTTTTTGTAAATACATACATATTATACATAGAAAACACCCAAACTTCGAAACAAATATTTGTAGATTACACAAACATTTGGTCCGACTCAGGATTTGAACCCGAGACCTCAAGCATAGCAGTCGCATTCACTACCACTGCGCCACCGAGTCATTGTTATGTGTGAGTTCATAGTGACAGGCGATTGTTTTTGTATGTGAGCCTAAAGGAAAAAAATACAGACTGTTTTATATCGAAAAAAGACACTACTCCACTCCGTTCGGTGGCCCGTGTTGCTCTATGATACTAGGTATATACACTCTTGGTTCTAGTTCAGTTATTTAAATAAAAAAATCTCTTAGAAATCGTAACAATAACTTAATTTTCTTCTAATTATTTCATGAATGACTATTAAAATATTAAGAATTTGGAAAAAAAATATAAATTATAAATATAAATTGAGTGTCTACTTAAACAATAGAACACTTTGTACACGATTTATTGATTGCTCTGTGACTTCGTGATCCTTTTGGCACCCCTGTTCGGAGGTCCCTTGGGTTTGGCGAACGCTGGACGGTGAAGGTTCCTTTTGGGATGGATCTCGTCGTAAAGAAACTCCTCCGTTAATTCTTTACCGTCGTCTATTTCCAACTGCAAACATATATATAACGTTTAGAAAACTTCGAGGCAAATATATTTTATATGATGTGACTTTAAGATAATATTTTTTCTTTTACTTTCTTTTTTTTTTTACTCACAACGCTATCTAGACCCAAGCTAAGCAGAGCTTGTGTTATGGGTACTAGACAAATGATATAAATACCTATATACTTTTTTTTTGTAAATACATACATATTGTACATAGAAAACACCCAAACTTCGAAATAAATATTTGCAGATCATACAAACATTTGGTCCGACCCGGGCATCGAACCCGAGACTTCAAGGTTAGCGGTCGCATACGCTACCACTACGCCACCGAAGCAGTCATCTACTATACACTATATTGATACTACACAAGCTAAAATGAAAATCAGCAAGCACTTAACCTCTCGGGTGCGGCAACACGGATCCATGTTTGTCCCGTCGGTGCGGCACACACGGATCCATGTTTTCCGCAGTTAACTTGCATTTTAATTAATTTTGGGTATTAAAGATATTATAATAAAGTCTAGAAAGGTTTGTTATGCATTTGCTTTATACGAACAACATTTTAAAACATTCGTTTGTCAAGTGCGCTTCAAGAGCCATTAAAAAAACGAGTTCCAATTTCAAAGTTGACGATGACGCAACGCGATCTTTCAAGTGCCTCTTAAAATTGATTTTTTGCCGATAAGGTGGTTTTGAAGGTAGTTTGTTGTTATATTTTACTTATTATACTTATTTTAGGAACCACTATCAATACGAATTGAGGCATAAATCATGCGTAATTTTGAATAGTGTTACTCAAAAAGTTACCGAGTCTATTACCTATTGAAAAGGGCTTACTCATTTGAAGGTTTTTACGCATTTATTCTTATGTTTTTATTGATAAAATGATATAATTGCGATGAGAATCTTATATAGAATATAGAATAGCAACAAAAATGTGTTAGAAAAGCTAAATATTTAAATAAACACTCATTTTTTGCCTGACGAGCGAAATTAGACGCACACATACACAGGGCTCCCACGCCATTACTGTTCTACATCATCATCAGCGTATCGTAGTCCACTGCTGGACATAGGCCTCTCCAATAGCACGCCACTTAAAATTGTATATCGCCGTTGATTCGTGTTTGCACGCAGCCTAGCGGGAAGTCCCGGAACTATTAACACCCACACATACACAGTAGTGACGGACAATGAACAAGACGTAAACTGATCTTTGTTTATGTTTTACTAAATTATTTTGTATTGACCATAGACTTTGTGTGTCATAATGGAACGATCAGTTTGTTCTCTTTAGCATTCAGTCATTTTCATAGAGTTTAGAGAATTCTCAGAACTTAAAAATAATAAATGAAAACTGGTCTAGCAAACGAGTCCTTTTTTTAAATAACTTGATAAATAGGTTGTTTTTTTTATGTATTGTTCCTGTCTTTTGCACTAGTTAACTAAAAAAATAAATTATTTAACTAAAAAACACTATTTCTTCATATAAATACTACGCAATTTGGTGTTCGGCGCAAATAATAGTTTGATTGTAAAGTGACAAAATGGCGAATATCTCGACAGCGAAATGTGATTTTTACAAATATGTTTCTCAATGATTTTTTACTGCAGTTATAGTGTTTTTTATATCAGTAGATAGCTTAGTTATCGAACTTTATGAGGATAATAAGTAAAATGAATAATAAACCACATAAAATATTAAAATCATGTTTATTAACACAATAGGTGCGTAAATTAATACTTGGCTCAATTGTGAGTAAATAATAAAGCGATAACATTAGTTTAGTAATAAAATATGGCATAACCATGTACGCTTGTTATCCATCTTTTGAAAAATAATCACTTTTATAACCACCGAGCATTGTTTTTGAAAAGATTTGATCATTTTCGAACACCATGCACCGTGTTGCAAAATTTTGCAATTTCGCCGCACGGTGCATGTAACCGGAAGTACCCGTTCGCGCATCCGAAAGATTAATCTAGTAATCATATGCCAAAAATGCCTTACATCATTTTGGAAAAAAAGCTGATATTCTTACAGTTGGGCCGATATTACCCAAACATAGCTTAGAATCACCGCAAAAACTGGCTTTCAAATAAAAAAACCGCATTGAAATCGGTCTATCCGTTTAAGAACTCAATGCCACAGACAAACAGACTTCGACGTCGATCATATAACACCCCTCTTTTTGCGTCGTGGGTTAAAAATGGTCAGTTTCATTTTGTAAAGGTGATATTTTTGAGATTTCATCTTATGACGTAGGTAATTTGTCAGATTAAAGACAATCAAATTTATCTTTCAATGTAATACATTTCTTTGAATCTTAACTTAATTTAATCTCCGAAGATATTTTTTTTTTGTAATACTTAATTAAATGCTTCCTATAGGGGTAACATTAACCACTTTTAGAACTTCTAAATAAAATATATTATGTACGCATTCTTATGTCGCAAAACGGCATTCTGGTGCAAAACAAATTATTTGGTTTAATATTTTCTTTAAGTACTTACTCTTTTTGCAATTTCAAGTCCCATTTTCTCAATGATTTCTAAAAACTGTCCCTTACAGCTGGAGTACATCATTCTCTCTTTTATACTGCAGTTGTATCCCGGCATTGAATAGATGAAAACTGTTCACATAAAAGTAAAATATATTCAACATGTCTAGAACTATTGCTTCACCCATACATATGTCATCATTTCATTTATACATTTCTTGTCCACTGCTGGACATATACAAAGAGGAGGTTCTGGCATAGGCCTCTAAGGATTTTGTACTTGATGTTGACCAGATCGGGTAATGTGTTTGTTTGTGTCAAGGTTTCCTTCCCTTTGCAGTGCTGATGTCCTGCGTAGTTAGCTTTCAAAGTCAGCTCTTGCGACACCCAGAGAATAAATAAATATTTCGGACATATAACACACAGCAACATCTAGTTCCAAACTAAGCAAAGCTTGTGTTATGAGTACTAGACATCTTTGTATTTAAAATACTTTATAATATAAAGATGTACATTTATTTTGTAAGTACATACATATTATACATAGAAAACACCCAAACTTCGAAGCAAATATTTGAAGATCATACTAACATTTGGTCTCAAAAGGAATCGAACCCAAGACCTCATATACACAGCAGTCGCGTACGCTACCACTGCGGCAACGAGGCAGTCGACGCAGAATAGATTAGTGACACTCAGTATATTAAATCTGTCACTACACACATAAATTAAGCAAGAATGAATGGTAAGTTGAGGGTATTTAAGAAGTCATTGATAACTTTTTGTTTCGTTTAAAATAAATAGATCAAGCTATTGCTCAAAGTTAAAAAAGAAATATTTAGATATTCAAAGATCATCTTTGATAGATATAATACAATATTTGATCGTAAATGTGAAGATTTAGCAGATCATATAGTGTTTATGTGGAATTTCTTACCTACACTCTCCATATAGTCACTTTCATGCGAATGTTTGAATATGTAAAGATGATATCTAGCCTGGTCGATTGGCACCTGTTGTGGTAACTCTATCACTGATATGTTGGCAGCTTTGGATAGTAGTATCTTCTCGTTTTCTATATCTGAAACATAAACAAAATCCATACTAATATTATAAATTCGAAAGTAATTCTGTCTGCCTGTTACACTTTCATGGCTGATTAAATCTTGGGGAAGGAAAGTCGCGGGCAAAGGCGTGTAGTATGTGTTGAGATGGTATTATGTTCTACATGTGTGTAATCTGTGATGTCTTGTCTATATCAACTCTGTTATTGTCTTTGGCCTCTTGCTCGCCGGCCATCTTTCTGTGCGTATAGAATATATCTACCATTGTTAATTATATTAAATATTAGTGTTAAACTGCATACATTTCCTCATAAATATAATCTCAAAGCGACCTGTAATCTTGAGGATTAAAGGAAGTTGTTGAAGACCTCTGTCCTTGTTTTTATGGGCACATGCCTGACACCTGCGCAACCACCTTATTTACAGTATGTTATGAATGTGGCAAAAAGTACTATAGGTACAGTTCTAGATAAACTGTTTGATTTACGCCTACGGGCGGGGTTGACATGCGTCAGTAACATAAAACGATTGATATAGATTGCCTGTTAATTAGCACTTTAATTGATAAATTATTATGAGTCTTGGTTTGAGAGTGCGGCAATCTCCTGGGATACCAACTAGTGGTTATGTCGGACACGAACCGACCAAAACCGCACACCGTCTCGGGTACTAGAAGCCGGGGAACCAGGTGCACCCTCGAAAGGAAATCCCTGCATTTTATTTTGCTATTATATTATCCTAGATCTATATGATTACAGATTTGTATTAATATGTTTTTAAGTTCCTCCGTTGTTTACAACATTTTCCAGAATAATTTATGAATAATTATGTCCAAGGTATCTTAGGTTATTTTCGTGTGCTAATCTCAGAAGTGCCGCTTTGGATGTAGTTTTCTCTTATGCACAGTGGTAAACTTCACTTTACATTTTAGTGTTTGTTTTATTAAAATCGGTTGACAATTAAATCAGTTATATCAGTTTAAAGATTCACCACAATAACCTGGGCACAGCTGCAGGCAAAAGCAGTTCTATAATAATAATAATAATAACGTTTATTTCGCAAAATGTTACATTTTTCCTTAAAAAATAAGATAAAATAGATTAGAAAGAATGATACAGAAAAAGAAAAACTAAGTAATTGTACATTGCTGATTCTCAAGCTAAGCAAGGCCTGTGTTTTGAGAACCAGTGTGTTTCGTCGTGCTGATCGCTGCTAGTGGCAAAATTTGCTTTCTATATCTGTTGCTTTCCTATGCATGTTAACATGTGTAAGTGTGTGTATGTGTGTGTTTGTGTATATTCGTGAGTGTGTGTGTGTGTGTTTGTGTATATGTGTGTGAGTGTGTGCGTGCGTTTGTGTATATATGTGTGTGTGTATTTTTGTGTATGTAAGTTTTTGGAGCAAATTTATTATGTATATACTTTTATTATTCTTATGTTCCATGTACTTATACACTATGAGTAAGGAGGTCTTCAGTAGTCATATGATCAAGTCCCTGAAGCCAGCCAACTATTTTAGAATATAATAAACACAATTGCCTTATACCATCACAACAAGTCTCTAGTGAGATCAATTACACAGACTACATAAAAATTTCTAATATTACTCAATGTTAACTTACCTATCTTAAATTGCAAGTAGTTATAGGAACCTCTATTGAGATCATGAATTCCTTGTTTGGCATCTTCTGTTATAGGAAACGACACTCCACCCATCGTTGACTGTCTGAAATATAGTAACGTCTTTCATAGATCCCTAATAAATAAAAGAATATTTGACATAGTTGAAGTCATTCCCAGTAGTCAAATCAAGCTCAGTTCCACCTTTCCACAATTCCCAGTTGTGACTATAGAAGCTAGTGGAATTGGTTCAACTATTACAACATAAGCAGTTAGGTTCTGGTCACAATACTAAATTGAATTGAAAAAGTTACCAGTTGTCCCGGTCTTAGACACAGATCGAAAGTAAACTGTTAGTAAAATTTGTCACCTGGGTGACAACTTAAAAAAAACACAGTCGTCACCTGGAGGACCACACAAGAGTTTACTACTGGGAATAAAGCTATATTTAGACCACTACCTTGCGTCAGTCCCATAATTGGTGTTCTGCTCACTTTCTTGTAGTTCTTTCAATGCTTCTTCTCTGTCAGTGAGGGGTGCTGGTGCGCTTACTCCGCTCAGATGCGTCTTGTAGCCTTTCAGAGACATTTCATCCTAAAAACAATAAGTCATTTAGTCCTGTATTTGTCATGTTCGTTTGTTATGGGAATTCTGTATATTGACATTAAGGATGCCAAAAAGATGTAACTTTATGAAATACTAACTGACCCACGCAACCTCGTTTGCGTCTTCTATTGCCCGTAGCGTGAAAATTTTCCGCCGTTTTTTAAACATTCTTCATTGGTGGTCCGTTCTTATTAGTATTAGCGTGATGATATATAACCTATAGCCTTCCTCGATAAATGGACTATCCAACATTGAAAGAACTTTTCAAATCGGACCAGCGGTTCCTGAGATTAGCGCGTTCAAACATACAAACTCTTCAGCTTTAAATTATTAGTATAGATGCTAACATTGCATCACATAAATGATCTGTGTTATATAGAATTAGCTATTTTAATACAAAAGGAAAATATTGTTATGTTCACATTGAAACTCCTACCTTGACTGTAGCATGCATTTCATCTTTAATATGGGCAGAACCAAACTCTTGTTTAAGTGTAGCCTTGGTAGACGCATATAACATCTTTTGTCTCACCGGAGCACTGTCTGGAGACCAACTAAGCAATAGCCACTCATGACCAACAGAGTTTGTTGAGTCAAGCCTGAAACATTCATTGAATTTATTTTTATAATATTTTAATTTAATACTTACCTACATTTTATTTCTTATTTTTAATATTGCAACAAAAATAACTAGAACTATTTATTACTTTTTTGTAATGAGAAAGATATACTTATTTGTATCAAAAAGTACTACTAGATAGTTCACTCTGGTCAGTCGATAATCCATGGGTTATTCACCAGTGAAGGTCATAACGAGTGACGGAGCCCGCTTTGGATTAGACGGGTCAACGCCTGTCGGGGGTGGTCTAAGAATGAAATTGCAAATCTTGCCCCCTAGTTGTTAGCAAGCAGAGGAACACTGGGATTGTTTTTAGTCAGTACGAGTCCGACAGACCCTTTCGCTCCCCCTTGACGGGCGAAGGACAACCATGAGAATCTTTCACACTATTGGCAAAAAAAAAACATTACAATCTAAAAACAGACCAATACGAAATAGTTGTTTTGACTTAAATAAATAACCAAATGCCAGCAGTACTAACTATACAAGGATTTACAAGCTAAACCTAACAGACTAAACCTAGTGTAACTTTAATGTCATAAACTCAAGAGCAAACTATAGCTGTTATGTTTTAAAGACTCTTAAGTCTGACCCCAGTCAGCGCGGGTATTGATGAAGCTCAGTTTAGAGGTCGCAAAACTCACTGATCGTGAGAGCTGTGGCGTTACTCCGAACGCCGCTACACGACTCTGAGTGCTACCAAGCGACTTTACACCTTGGCTCTTTAGGACGCTCGTTGCGGAATATACATTAGTTGTTGTTTGGTATAATTTATCTACATAAATAAATGAAATTGTAGCGTCTGTTTAAAATTTTAAATTAATATGTTTTCACTAAATTTTAATGCATATGAAAGTGTTCACAGTACTTAACAAAAAAACCGTTTTAAATTTTTTTTCTGTCTGTTTGTCCGGCTAATCTTTGGAATGGCAGCACCGTTTTTGACAGAACTGGCAGATTGCTGATGATTTAAGGAGAAACCTAGGCTACTAATTTTTTAATAGCATTGCATGGGGCTCTCCTGGTGCGTAATATTTTAAAATATTAACACAGTATTTACCTGTACAAAATATAACAGGGTAGATCTTCAACCACCAAAGAAGGAACATACTTGTCAAAGTCCTGCTCCCATGAGTGTTTTACTGGATAATACTTTGTTAGCACCAACTGTTCTGAAATTCAATAGAAATTTGATAATTCTAAGAAGAGACTGCCTCGGTGGCGCAAAAGCAGTGACTATGTGACTGCTTGAAGTCTTGGTTTCGATTTCCGGGTAATAGACCAAATGTTTGTATGAGCTGCAAATATTTGTTTCGGAGTTCAGGTGTTTTCTATGTATGTATTCCCAAAAAATAACTATCACTTGTCTAGTACCCATAATACAAGCACTGCTTTTTTTTCTTTCTATTTATTTATGGGCCTTTTAAAATGACTGTACTTTACATGATAGGGAGCATAAGCAGAATCCAAGAGTGGTGGTCACCATACTCATTGTGAATGCAGACAATGCAACAATGCAGCATGGTGACCCACACCATGGTGGCCTAGTGATGCTTCTGTATCATTGGGCCTCCGGCCTCACACCAAGGCCTCCGACACGACACACAACAACACGACAGCATGAACGCTGTCAGTTTAGGTTGGTCTTCTGTGCACAAACAACCTGTTCCTGCTCTACTACCAGAGCTCAAGTTTGTTTGCATAGTTGAGACATTAATTAAAGTTAAATAAACAATTATCCTCTGTATACAATGTTACATCCCCTATGAGGCCTTTGTTGTGATGTTAGATATTATTAATTTAAGTCCGAAGTAGAAGTATTATTCATTGACTTATGTAATTCTATGATTTTTATTTCACAATGAGAATTTTAATTACAAGTACAAATATTTATTGCAATGTCACTCCTTTGTGATTTAAAACTTATTCTTTTATAGTGTAGTATGGTAGGTGTATAAATATTATGTGGTATATAATAATAAAGAAATAAATATGTATACACAATCTATACTTTTATACTAATGTTATACTGAAGAGTTTGTGTACTCGGTTGACTACTGATCTCAGAAACTAGTGGGATTTTAATTTTTTTTCAGTATTCATAACACTATCAAATTTTTTATTAAAAAGAAACAGACTTCAAAAACTGGACCAAATTGAAATGGGACTACACGGAAAAAAAAGAAACATCAAATTTGGTTCACCCAGTCGAAGATTCTGAGGTAACAAACATAAAAAAAAAGTTGAATTGAGAACCTCCTCCTCTTCTGAAGTCGGTTAAAAATGTGTTTCAATGAAAAATGTAACAATGTGATTATAACATTACCATTCTCAATGCTGACTTTCAAAGCTCTTATCTTTCCATCTCTGCATTTGCCTAAATATTTCTTCAGTTCTGCATTTGCTGGAAATGGAAAAAAAAATTTGAGTAATTTTTTATTTACATTTTGGCATCCTACAACCATCTGTTGTGCCAAAACTCTACACTAAACTAAGGTAAAGATTTGTTTTGTTGTCCTGTCAAACAACTTTCTAAATGTTAAAAATTTACTAAAATTAATCCAGACCGGACATATTCCTTTTCTCTAGACAAATTAAACACATAATATTAGTAGAGCTTACTGTTCCGTGGGAAACTAATATTCCTAAAGACCATAGAATAAAATTAAATAAATATTACGATCTAACAACTGAACTTAACAAAAATGGCTATGTGGTTAATTTATACGCGGTAGAAGTAGGAGCGAGAGGTATACCAGCTAAATCTCTCTATAACCTTCTGAAAGACCTTGGCCTGTCGAGATCTGCAGTAAGTTCTATTTTAGAACGAGTATCCAAGGCTGCACTAACAGGTTCCTACCAAATTTGGCTAGGTAGGGCGGGAAACTCGAGCAGTGAAGGTGAGCGTTGATGCGCATCTTAAAGGGGGCCTCCTTAAACCTACATCCAGGTCGTAAGTCCTGGGAACTGCTTTAAGTTTCTCCCTCTGCACCCGCACGGTGAATCCATGGAGTGCTAAGAAGTTTGTCTCTCTGTCTTGCTTAAAAATTGATGTGAAATAGTTATTTGTTCTTCAATACAATTAACAACAACCTGTTTAAATTACACTCGGAGTATGGAAGATTAGTTATAGGAATTACAATTTACTATTATATACTCCTAATTCCTCCATCATAATTACCAATGTGTACAGGTGATGACACAACTAAATTTAAAAAAATATTTGTGTAATCCTACCATTTGGCATATTTATAGCAAATGAATGACAACAACACCATGATTATTTGGGAAAATACTTCTGAATCACGTATATAATGATATGCAGTCGTAAGATAAGATGATAAAGTTAGGTATTAAAAACAGTTTTGAATAATTGTGCAGTCCTAAAAGATATGAGATATAATTAACTGTTATTATGATAAACGTAGGCGTCAAATGGCATCGCAGATTAGCCATGATTTCTTTTAATAAATATTCATTAACATCAGTTATCATCTCTGTGCAATAACATCAAAATCTACACAATACTTTTACCGCATTTATTAGCATAATACGTGAATTATTATAAGGAGAGTTAAGATAACTGTATATTTAAAATACCTTGTATTCCTGTTTGGTGAGACATCGTTATAAACTTGCGAAAGATAAATTATAAAATAAACAGTTTCCCAAAAAATATAAACCACTAATTAACGATAAATAAACTGTAAAAAGAAACTAAATAATAAAATTCTCTTGATCACGTAAATATAATAAGGAGGATTGGCAATTTGACAGCATAAACTGACATTACAGCAACCACAGAACTACTATGGCCACACCATGGCTGTCGCTGTTAAATCGACTTTTATTTTTAATCTTGAACCTAGTGAATTTATCCAGTCAATAATAAAATTCTGAACACTCAAATCGTAAATAAGACTGTAAAAACACGTTAGAGCAGAGTGAAAGTACTAGGTATTTACGAAGTCGCAAATTTAAATATTCAAAATTATACTTATTTAAGGACTGGCGAACTTTTATTCAACTCTCATAAAGTATTTTGCAAAGATCTAAATATTATACCAGTTTTGTGTTGTTGTTGTGTTTTGTGTGTTATCTTTAACATGTCATGTAGCTTTAGATAGAAGAATGTATGCAGATGTATTGACAATCCTAATAATCTTAAATATTAAGACATTTTCAAATTCAAAGACAAATTGATATATTTAAACCTATCTAATTGTGTGACTGTGGACGTGATAAATTTGGTAAGCAAAACTGACCTTGTGGTATGAACCTAACAAAAAGGAAGATTAATTTGAGTTTTCTTAATTTTTTCTTATTTTTATGTCTATATACAGTATACACAAGACACACCGATTAATTGCTATTCGGTGTGTGTATCACATAGTATCTTAAGAAAATAATGTTGCTTTGATGATATGTATATTTATTGCAGCATACAGCCATAATATAGCGAGTATTATCTTATGCAAATTCAACTTAACTAAGTAGCTTCAAAGGGTTCTTACAAATGCACTTTGCATTTCTCATATTTATTTTGACCCAAGTTTGTAGCAAAAAGCGTTTTGTATGTAAATTACGTATTTTATATTTAGCGTAGTGACCACATCAGTGTGCGGCAATCACAAAAGTATACGCTTTAACATAGCAAGTATAAGTAAACGACACAGGGCTGCAAAATGCAAATTAGGCCGGAAAATGTGTTAATGTTTGATTAAAATGAAATACCAAGACTACGTACGTATGTGTTATAAGTGAATACTCGTCTAAGATTTAGAACTCGTCTGTTTTTGATTATGAAGGAAATAGTAACTCAGGATGTGTACCTGAGATTGTTAGTAAAATTGTGTAGGTACTTAGCTAGGCGTACAAATACCAAGTTCAACCAGATTATCCTACGCCGGCTATTCATAGGCCGCATTAACAGGTCTCCACTATCACTGACTCGCCTCGCCCGGCACATAAGTAAACCTAAAATAACACTCTTTGCTGTGTAATCCAATCCGACTATGGCTGTTTAATAATAGATAGTAGACACCTTATACATAATAATACCTTTGATAATGTCATAGGGCGAAACTGGTCAGGATTTTTTATGGGATAGGGGACAAACGAGTAGACGGATCGCCTTACGGTAAGCGATTATCGCCGCCCATGGACATCGGCAACAGCAGAAGCGTCACAAGTGCGTTGCCGGCCTTTTCAAAAGGAGTACGGCCTTTAAAGGTAAATTTTAATGAAATAGTGGAATAAAAGTTCAAGTGAGTTTCGTTGTAAGAATATACTCAATCTAGAGGTTCATCAAAACTAGAGGGATTTATCTTCTTAACATAATTAAGAAAACGACTTAAGAAAAAGTAAAGATGTTCCGGATATTTCTTTTATTTAGGAAATTATTTCAAATTTCATTTAAGTTGGAAAGCCCTTCGTGTAGCATGTACTAAAAATAAGAACCCTCTACACTTATCCTTAATTGATACCACACAAATTCAATAAATTAATTGTATCAAACACAGGGACTCATTAAATACTTGTGCCCAATTAAGGCGGAACGAAAGCCTTCCGCAATGATTTAAAGCCACTAAATAAACAATGCGTGTATTCACCGCAATTGTTATGGGCATGGCGCGCCGTCTCGGTCGATAATTTATAATTAAGCTCCAAAATAACGTTACAATAGAGATGAGGTAGGTACTTACGCATTCAACGTTATTATTGCTTTTGTGGCCTACTTGTTTTGTTTTATTTTAGATAGATAGATAGATAGATAGATAAACGCTTTATTGTACACCTTAATATAAAGAAATAATATTACAATAATACAAAAACAGTGGTACAATGGGCGGCCTTATCGCAGGCTGCGATCTCTTCCAGGCAACCTTAAGATGGATCATACTAAGTAACTCGTAGTTTGTTGTGCACATTTACAAATAGCGTATAAAATTAATACTTCCTACATATATGTATATTCACACTAACATACATATATAAATATGAACACATACATACATACATAAATATCAATACATACACACATACATACATAAATATAATACATACACATATTCATGTCCATAAAGAATATAGATATTACATAGACAGATAGTGATCCTTGACGAGTTTCTTAAAGGTATTCACTGACTGTGCCTGCCTTACGGCTTCCGGTAAGGAGTTCCACAGGCGTGCAGCTTGCACTGCGAACGATTTATCAGCAAAAGTTGTGGAGTGTGTTGGTATTTCTAAGGTTCGATTTTCCGATGACCTTAAGCATCGTATATGTGTGTCATGAACAAAGGTAAAACGTTTCTTTAAGTAAGCTGGTGTAGTAGGGTTAAATAAGGTGTTATATAGGAGTGACAGGATATGTGTATTCCGGCGAAGTCGGATTGGGAGCCACTTGAGTTTTGTACGAAAATCGGAAACATGATCATATTTGCGTAAACCAAAAATGAATCTGATACAGAAATTCTGGAGTCTCTCAAGTTTATCAAGTTGATCCTCGTTTAGGTCAAGATAGCTAACATCGGCATAGTCGAGAATGGGTAGAAGAATTGATTGGGCAAGTTCAACTTTAGTGGCAGTTGGTAGAAAATTACGTAATCTTCTAAGACAAGCTGCAGATGCAAATATTTTACGGCTAACATGTTGTATTTGAGGATTCCAGGAGAGAGTTTTGTCGATGTATATCCCAAGATTTTTAACTTTATCGCTAATTGGAATTATAACTCCTTCAAAAGACACTTGTGGGAGTGCAAGCCAGTCGATTCTTGCGATTTGTCTGGAGCTGCCGATTACTGCTGCTTGGGTCTTACTGGGGTTAACTTTAAGCCCATACATTGTTGTCCATCGGCATATATTATTCAGATCCCTATTTATGGCCTCAATGCCTAGTGGAAGCTCATTAAGATTACACTGAAAATATATTTGTAAGTCGTCTGCATATAGGTGGTAGGAAGAGAGAAGTTTATTAGTGATGGTATGAATAAATATTGAAAATAGCAAAGGAGATAAAACGCCTCCCTGTGGTACACCAGCAGATGTATTCAACCAGTTGGAGTAGTTGTCATCAAAGCGGGTACGCTGCCGGCGACCAAACAGGTAACTACGAAACCAGTCAACAGCTGATGGAGATATGTTGAGAGAGTGTAGTATGGCAAGAAGAACGTCGAAATCCACCGTACTAAAGGCGTTACTAAAGTCTAATAGACATAATACAGTGAGTTTCCCATTCTCCATACCTGCCCTTATATCATCTGTAATATTAACGACAGCAGTAGTTGTGCTGTGGCCGGGACGGAAACCAGATTGGAATGGGTTAAGAAGGTTGTTTCTGCAAAGGAATGAATTGAGCTGGTTGTGAATAAGGCGTTCAAGGACCTTTGAAAGGAAGGGTAAGATGGAGATAGGTCGATATTCGGAATAGGATACGGGGCTATGATTCTTAGGTAAAGGAATAATCTGGGCCTCTTTCCATTTAGATGGAAACACGCCGTTAATGATGGATTCATTTAGTACACGGGTGACTACGGGTAATATTTGATCAAGGATAAGGAGGACCATGTTGCGACTGATAGAATCAGAGCCAGTAGCATTAGATGTTATGGACCGAATACTCCTCTCAACATCACAAACAGACACTTGACTAAGAACTAAAGGATGATAGTCGGGGGTTGGAAATGTTGAAAGATAAGATAATGTTTTAATTTTGGTTGTCTTATCAAATTCAGACGAAGCAGAGAAGTGTTGGTTAAGTGAATTAATATCAAGATGGTTATGAGATAACTCTTGACGCTGTTTTCCAATCCCCAATGACCGAAGAAATTTCCAGACTTTAGCTGGATCACCGTTTTGTACGGAGTTATGAATATATTGGCGTTGAGCATTCCTACACACCTTGTTGCAGTGATTTCGCAGACTTATGTATTTTTCCTTATTGTAATCTGTAGGCCTTGCTTTATATTTTGATTTTGCAGCTGCTTTGCGCTTAATTACTTTTTTAATTTCGTCTGTAAGCCAAGGTGATGGTAAGTGTCTCATCTTAATAGGTCGACCCGGTGCATGTACGTCATACAGAGTTGTAATATTATTATTAAATATTTCGATCATTTCATCAGTGGATGAAGCCGATAGGAGAGGAGCCCAGTTGATCTTCTCTGCGTCCCTTCTAAGAAGATCAAGATCTATGCCACTAAAATTGCGTTGCATCAGAAGTCTCGACTTTGCCTTAGGTGGACGAGTTTTATATGAGAGGAAAAGAAGATTATGGTAAGAGAATTCGTCTGCCACGCACTGTCCATGTCTGGCAACGCGATCGGCTGCTGAAACAAGAATTAGATCGAGAAGAGAAGGGTTACAGTTAGGGAAATTATGGGTGGCATTTAGAGGAAGAAGGGAAAGGTTATTGGATTCTACGATGGAGAGTAGTGCTGAAGAGCGGGAATCATTTAGCTTGTACTAATATTTTCGTATCGGTTGATAGTAGGACATCGCTTTCAGGCGCCAGGCAATTGATTCGATCTTTAATCGAATTATCGAGAATCGGGCTTTCACGTTTGAAGTAGTCAAACATATCTATGACGCTGACTAGATTATAATATAAAATCCAGAGATATTTAATGTCAATCTGATAAACATCTACTTTCATAGTAGTTCTTAACACATGTTATAAAAGGAATCTATCAATTTTGATCTTTCATTTGTAAGTTTTTATGTGGATCATACTAATATATTTTAGGAGCCTGTAAAATAATACATTTATATTTTATTTAATCAAAACAAATACTAATTAATAATTACTACTTATTAATTAGGGTGTAGTATTCCAAGCAGATATTTCCGTAGCGTGATGTTATACAGCGTTAACTAATTTGTTTGCCATAAAAAAGGTTCTAGTGAGCCAACCTTAAAACATAAATTGCTCCCTGCCGCCTCATTCCGCCATCGTCCTACGCGACAGAACACAGAAGACAGGCAGAAGTCCACAACTATGCGATATTCCCGAAACTTTCTGCCGCGCACAAAAAAACTGTGGAATGAGCTGTCGCCTGTGGCGTTCCCGGACTCATATGACCTTCAAACCTTCAAGGAAAGAGCCTTCTCCTTCCTAAAAAGCCGGCAACGCACTTGTAACGCTTCTGGTGTTGCGGGTGTCCATGGGCAGCGGTAATCGCTTACCATCAGGCGATACGTCTGCTCGTTTGCCCCCTATATAATAAAAAAATAAAAATAAAATAAACATATGCTGTCGCAAACTTTTTTTTAGATTATTTGAAGGAAAAAAAATCTTCAATAGGTACGTTATTTTAGCGAAACTTCAATCGTTTACGGAGCGCACGAAATAAAAGCTCTAATTATCCAAATTGTTCTATGTGATCTTATAGATAGTTATGTCTTATAGCTTTTCACCGTGTTCAACCAAACGTAGCGTAACATATACACGACATATGCACCGATTTAGTTACACTAGTTTACACTAAAATGTATCAAAGTACACAGTAATATAAGCAAATAAAATTACCTATTCAACTTCTAAATAGATTGCTTCAGCTTGAATGGTCAGGTCCAATATTGTCTGTACAATTCATTTGCACAGTTTCGTCCACAATTCGCTTTCAGATGCACAAATCGCAAATAGGATAGACGAAATATTTGTTTTAGCTCATTGTTTCCATAAATCCCAAATTTGATTTTAACCGTTGCCAACAATTTGGTAATTATGGATTCAGTACTTTATGTATGTATTTTAGTACTTTATATATTTATATAAAGTGAAACAAAAGGTATATTTTAAGAGGTTATCTGGAGTATTTAAATGAGATAATGAAGCAATAAGTTGTGGGCGTAATTATTAAACAGGATTTTTTTTTCATAATTTACATAGGATGGTGAAATACAGCATGTCATTGTGTATTTGAGTAGATACCTTTTCACAGTTTATTTGTCAGGTTTCCTTTTATGACAGGTAATAAAAATAAATTTTGTATTTCCATTCAACGGAATTTTATAACCATCACAAATTTAATGAGTATCAGTAAAATTTTGTCTAATAGGGTTCATAAATTGCCTTCTATCACCCATAGACTGGGTAAATATGTTTATAAGTATAAGCATTTTAAAGAAATGTTGCATTGGTCTAGCGGTTAGCGTATGCGACTGCTGTTCACGAGATCTCAATATTATTGCCGAATCGCGCCGTTTTTTGTGTTTTTCTTACAAGAAATTCTTAAAAGCAACCTGGAGTATAAAAGTTGATGGTGTTGTCAAGCCTATGTACTATGTAGTACTATGGAGAGCCTGTTAAGTTGTTCGTCCCGGTTGACATGAACACCTATGGCAAATGGCAATTGTTGGGAGACCAGTGTTTTAAATATGCTGAGAACTAGTACAACCTTCAAATTCAGTTCACCCTCAAGGTCATGGAGATCCGATACTAATATTTTCGTGGAAAAATTGAAATTCAGGTAAATCCAGTTATACTAATAGCGGACCTCAAATGATTATAGGAATATTAAAAGTTACAAAGAAGTTGCGATCAGAGGGACGCGTATGTAATACATAGCAAATTTAGAAGAAGTTAAGAAAGCTACATTTTTTGTAAATTATGGATTTGTTACTACTGTGTTCAATTTCTGTAGCTGAATGGAGGCTAGTTTGATAATTCGTCACATACCACGTTCCACGGCCACGGCGCGGCTGTGCTGTTGTATCAGTAATTATACTGTATTGAGCTGAATGTCTGTATTGAGTCTTTGCGCTGCTGCAAACATTTTGTATTCTTATACCAATCATAAATTTCATTCGAAATCTTAGTATAATTTTAGTCTAAAAGTAGGTAATTTTGGTTTTGATATTGTGATAAATGTTTTGTTTTAATATTTTTGTAATTTGAATCTGCTTACTGCTATTACTTGATTGTTTTTTCGCATGCTCATAGGTTTCAACGCAACTTCATTTCGATATCTTATAGCTAAAGAAGTATATTTATATAGCATCACCGACAAACCGCTAGTGATTTTTGGATTTTATGTTTGCTTGTTATAAAATATTCATTGTTTTAAATATAATAAAAATATTAATAGTATGACAGCTATCAATACAATTCTTATACACACATATGTATTTATGAAATTCTAAATTCTCCATCCCTTTCATAATTGTCCATCAAACGCTAAAACGAGTCAAAAGGAATCGCTATCGGATGACAAATATTCAAAAGCTAATTGAGCTATCTAGAGATAAAATTAGTGCTACCAGCTATAGATTTATACCTAACATATATACTACGCTGCGGCATACGGTAGCGGCGACTCTAATGGGTTCCATTACGTTGCTTGCCACCTGGGCTAATGGGTCAGAAATATTTAATTGACGAGCGTAGCACGGAACACAGATTTTCAAATTCGCATTTTTCATCCACAACATAGTATATTATATTTATGTTATACCTAATTACGTTTAGGAATATTTTCTTCACTTTCATATTTTAAAAAAAGTTACGATTTAATAATATTTCTATTATGATTTTTAAAAAGTGCGAAAGAGTAACAACTGTATTACTATAAAAAAATATATATATTTATATATATTATATTTTTTTTTATAGTTGAATTAGGCGCGAAAAATATATCAAGCGCGCGCTTGTAATGCGTCCTGTCACAGGACGGCGCCACAGACACGGCATTATTATCGAGTTCTGTCATGGGATCCTCCACAGACAAGACAATTTAAACCTACTGATTTTAACAGAGCCAATAGTATAGTGGTAGTTTACAATGCCATGTCACTATTTCTTGTTTTACTTCTGTAGTAAGTAGTAGTAATAATGGCTTTTCTCTTCCAGCTGTGACCCTTAGGATGCTATTACTGGTGCTGCTAATAAGTTCCCATTTCCTTGTTTTGTTACTTAAAAATAATTAAGACACCTTTCTGTGAGATTATTGTAATAATGTATGTTTGCTGCAATTTGTTTCGATTATGATTCTAACAGGAACAAAAGAAAGATTTAATAACAAAATTCTGCTCAAAAAATATTGTTAAAAAAAAGAAAATAGAGTTTATAATAACTAAATCACAAATTGATAATATTCCCATAAAACAACTGATAAACTTTAACAAATTTTATTAAATAGGCTTTATATTAGATACTAATTAGTTACAGGATTGATTATGATTACCATTCATTCATTATCATTCAGGGAGACGAAGTGACAAACTGTATCAGTCTCATCAACAAATATCTGTGATTGTTATCGGTCTGCAATATTATGACATTGTATTTGAGACTTCACAAGTTGGATAAATTGCTGCAATCCGAACGATCCGGGCACAAATCCAACTCAAGGATTTCTTTCACTTCGCTGATTTGATAGAACTCCTCGGTTTGTTGTACCTATTGTCCGATCGTTATTATTAGTGCTTCATGGGTCAACTGTCTTATACCAGGATAAAGATCTGTGTACAACAAGGAATTGAAATTCTTTAGTACCGATGACCAGTGACCTAGTTTCACAACAATAGTAATTGAAATAGGGTTGCTCTGAAGTTATTTTGTTCTTCAATTTGTACTTAGTATTCAACTTTTTAAGTTGAATACTAAGTACATAATAATAATATAATAATACAAATTTAAAAAAAGTATTAAAAAAAGTTAAAAAAAATATGTCGCCATGACATATTAACATTCAATGTTCACATTAAAAGGAAGTAAAATTTTAAAATTGGATCAGGACTCCAAACTGATAGCAATAAAAAATACTTCATGCAAATTTTTGCTTGCTGCTGCATGGATTGGGTTTGCCGACTAAAATGGGGATTTTTCGCCGATATTTTGCTGAGTAAAGCTTCGTGTAATATTTGCCGCGTTTTCGAGCTCTTGCAGCGATTGAAACTAAATTATCTACGGTTGCTAGTTTTTGCGGGCGGCCCGGCCCAGTTCGGCGCAGCCTGTGTTGTCGTGCTAATTGTTTTCATTTTTTTAAACCCCACGCGTGTATAGAGTATTTTGCATAGACATTTCTTTCGTTTTTGTTATACATAGTTATTTCATGTGTTTAGAATTATATTTAGAATTAGAGTTTGTCAGTATTTTATCGTTTCCATTATACTATATTTTAAAGCCGCAGCTGCAATAGTCTTTGACATCAATCAATTAAGAATGTTTCGGTGGCTTCATGTTTATTTAATTTTATTTACGGAACATTTTATTTGTGTAGCTTTTGTAGACGGACTTGTGTTAAATTTTTAATGCAAGAAACGCGACTCCGAGGCCACAGTAATGGGAGAGTAAATATCGCAGTGCTCCTTATGAATGAATAATAAATATCGAGCGTCCCTGTTTCGTTGCAAATACCGCCGTGGGGAATCTTGCCTATTTTCTTTGGATTTAAATGCAAAATGCTTACGGATTGACCCGTACTATTGGTAGGAAATTGCAGTGTAATAGTATCTTCAACCGAAATAATGATCAGATTTCACCCCATAAATAAGAGATTTCACGGTTTTACAGAAAATGTGTAAGTATTTGAATAAATATGTTACGCGGCAAAGCTAGTCTAAAAAAAGTTACTCCTTATATTATCAGTTATTTGCCAGTGAAAGTCCCGTCAAAATCGGTCCAGACGTTCCAGAGATTAGCCGGAAGAAACAGACAGACAAAAATTGAGAAAAAAATATTTTGGTAAATCCACCGTGTATACACATGAATTTAGTAAAAAGCGGTTATTTTGACATTACAGACACCACAATGTTATTTATTTGTTTAGATGTATAGATGTAGTCTATATACATACAAAAATACTAAGTTGTACGTCCATTTAATATGTTTATATAAACATAGGAACCACTTTTACGTCATGGGTTAGCTTAAATTTTTTAACATCAGACATACTCGTATATTTTAAATGTCGTCGCCAAATATTAAAATCTGTTTTATTTAGTCTTGTTTGGATAGCTGAGGCCCACAGTATTTGTTAGAAGGTTGTGTAGCGCAAGCATTATTTTCAATGACACTCCGTTTCACGTTAATTGCACAGAAGTGTTTAATGAACGCTTGTTCATTCTGTTTGCAGGCACAGCTATTCGCCAGTTCTTCTATTGCTACTCTTATAAATAATACTGAACTTTTGCATCTGGCATTTTAATTTAGTTGAATGCACGATACTGTTTACATTATGACCGAAAGATACTTAAGCTAACTTAACTGACTTTACAGACAACCAAGTTTTGTATTAGGTTTTTTACAGAAGTTTCCAAGTTTCGGAACATTAAATCTCAGGCTATTATGTGTACAGATATTAAGTGAAATATTGACAACAGGCAGTTAATTTTCAGACATTTATTTGGTGGACATGAAGTCATACTACTGCGTGTATTATATGCCTCGCAGTTCGGACGAATAGGAAAAGATAAAAGCTTAAAAAATGGACAACATGACTCAATATTATCTTGGTTCAATGTTACTTTTGGTAATTGTCGCATCTTCACATGAATACAATTTGTTATTGAATGTTCTAAAATGATATAATTTGTTATATCAGCCTCTTCAAAAGCTTTTGGAGATCAGTAACAGGAAATTATCGGCAAATCAAAAGCAGATGTGTCTACAAAACAGCCTTTGTGACGCATTTATGTTCATAAATTTATCAATACAGATGTTATGATAGAAAATTTTCACATTGTGCCTGATGCTTTGAAATTCAGTGGACCGTTGGGTTGGCGTTGAAGCCATGCCGAATAAATATACAGCTCATAAATGTTTAATTTTGCAAAAACTGCGTACAAAGTACCTACAGGAATAATGCATTACAATGAGTGCATTATAGTTCGACATACGCAAATGTGGGACATCTCTCGACTCGACAGGCAAGTTAATCCAAGCAAAAAAAATTAAAAATCATTTTTGTGTGCTTGATGTAAATATAAGTTTAATCCGAAAACTTTAAGATTTATATAACAATAGTCTATTAGGTTAACCTTAAGACCTGCAGAAATGGTAGAATGATTTTTTTGTTATTATAGCTTGAAGACACATAAACAAAAAATTTCGAAAGACTTGTTTTTTTTTTCGAGCAGACGTATCGTCTGATGGTAAGCGATTACCACCGCCAATGGACACCCGCAACACCATAGGCGTCACAAGTGCTTTGCCGGCCTTTGAGGGATGGGGAGAGGGATGGGGGCAGGGGATGGGTATGGGCCTCCAGTATCCTCACTCACTCAGTGAAACACAGCGCAAGCGCTATTTCACACCGATTTTCTGTGAGACCGTGTGTATCACTCCGGTCGAGCCGGCCCATTTATGCCGAAGCGTGGTTTGCCAGAAAATGAAAAATATTTTATTCTAATATGATGACGTTAAAATATGCACTACTACTATGTTCTTCAAATTTCAAGTTACATCTTAAACATGTTCTGAAAAGATTGAAGATTATTTAGTATTTAAAGCATACAAACTCACGGTGGCAGCTAGTACCTATATGGATGTGAAAATCTGATACTAAGCTTCGGAATATTGAAGTCTACAAAGTTAGCATAAAACGCTTAGGTAGGTAAAGTACTCCTTGTTTCAAATAGTGGGACCTATTCTTGGAAATTGCTTTGCGCTTTGCACTTTGCATTTTGAACTTACTTTTTGTTCTTGACTTTCAATTTAACTTTTATGGGTTTGAAGAGTTGAATCTTAAAACTGTGTTAGGGAACTGTTTTAGACATGTATTAAAGTTTGGGAAATTTATTTTCTTGTCTGATATCTATCGAAACGCTTGATCAGTTTTGTAATGAGCTCTTATTCTATTTTTACCGTAAGAGAGCCACGTTTCGTCATGAACGGGCCGACTCGGCCAGAGTGATACCACGGCCTCACAGAGAACCTGTGTGAAACAGCGCCTGCGCAGTGTTTCACCGAGTGAGTGAGGATACTGGAGGCCCATACCCCAACACCACCCCTCATCCCTCTTCCCATTCCCCCAAAGGCCGGCAACGCACTTGTAACGCCTCTGGTGTTGCGGGTGTCCATGGGCGGCGGTGATCGCTTACCATCAGGCGATACGTCCGCTCGTTTGCCCCCTATACAAAACAAAATAGGACATAAGAAAATAAAAAGTCTAGGTAAGATGAATTTTTAACATTAAAAACTAGATTTGTAGCCGCTTTCTAACACTTATTGTTAAAGGGTTAAAAAGAAATTGTATTACATACCTTTTATTGGAGTTTATACCAACCATAAGAAACGATGGTTATACTCGTATTTAGTCAGCGGTATGAAAATTTACCGTTAAAATTTACCGGCGTTACCGCTGGAAACTTTACTATCAAGGGTAGACTCCAGTCGTGCGTCTGAGCTGACACACTCTTTTTTTCTTTGGAATACCACAAAGCTCTTCTCTGGGTTGATAGATTTCTACTTCTGGTGTCTAAATTAGCTAGCTAATCCTTTTGAGTGGTATTATTTTGACGTATTTAATATTCAAATTTCAGAGTCGTGGCAATTCTGGCCCTATATCATCGATCGTAGTTGAGGGTTTACTGATGTTTGCTTAGGACGGCCGCTACATCTTCTCACCGTGACGTCAAATATTTGATACAGTTGATGGTGGGATGCTTGAAGATTGGATGTCGTTTGAGAGTCTATAGTCAGACTTCTATATAAATAAATATATGGTGTATAATGATGAATGAATGAGGCTAGTATTGACTTGGAACTGCACAATCAATTGAAGGATAGAAAAGTAATTATCCCTTAAAATGTTTAAATTTCTAGACATTGCATATATTAAATATTTCGGACAAATAAATAAATAAATATGGTAACTACAGATGCTTGATTTGTGACTATGGTGGGCTAATGATGATGTTAAGCTTCTTACTTTGTACGTTCTAACTCTAGAAACTCTAACTTCCAAAACTCTACACTATGGTCAAAATATATCATTTGGCCGTTTAGCTATCATCATCAGCCTATCACAGGCCACTCCTGGACAAAGGCCTCTACAATTACACGCCACTTAGTTCGATATTCGGCTCCTCGCATCCAGCTCCTGCCAGCCGTCTAGCGCAGATCATCACTTCACCTGGCCTGTCCTACACTATGTTTGCAGAGACGCGGTCTCCACTCCAAAAACCAAGCTTATCCCAACGGTAATCAACTCTGCGGCTGGTATTTAGAAATATCCCAAACATACTTAGATTATATTTTGCAATCCTTTAATATTATCCAAATGAAATATAATCAACTATGAATTTTTCAATATGAGAACGAGACACTTGTTGTTCAACAATGTATTCCTTCTGTAAACTACCAAATCGTTACTTGTGTTCTCAAACATTCAAAATGTCAACTTTGAGGTAGTAATCAGTCGCAAAGCAATGCTATGTTTATTCATTAGAGACGCATGTGTTACGGTTTTCCTTTCGCTCTAAAGTTACTGATGAATATATGCATGGGCACGGGCTGTGACTCGCATTAACGATCATTGGTTATCTCTACGTCTATTTCAAATTGTAATGGTTGATAACGAAAAAAAAATTGAACTTAAGATTAGAATTTTTTAACCAATAAATTTATTTATAACATACAGTCAAGCACTTCATAGTGCCGGAAAAACTACTGCGTAGTTGAGATAGAGAGAACACTATTTATTTTTATTTTTTTAATGGAATAGTGGGAAAACGAGCAGACCTGAAGGTAAGCGATTACCGCCGCCCATGGACCCACTGTTTCACACCGGTTTTCTGTGAGGCCGTGGTATCACTCCGGTCGAGTCGGCCCATTCATGCCGAAGCGTGACTCTCCCACGGTAGTATTTGTACACCATGTTATAGAGTTACAAGATAATACATACAATGTCAGATATAAAATGTACAAGGTGCAGTCTTATTACCAAAAGCAATCTCTTCCAGGAAACCTTAAGTATTAATTTTGTCAAAATTTATAAATGAAATAGTCAGTGCATTTCGTTTGTTTATGTTTTTATCTCCTTTATATAGCGAAAAGAACCTGCGTGTACATACATTAGCTATATGTTTAGAACTAGCAAGATAACAGTTTATCCTTTTCAATAGTACTCTAAAAGCCTTTAATTTTCTTTAAAACCTAACGGTTACTACTGTATTATATAGCAAGTTTGTACTACAACATTCAATTGGGCCCTAAATATACTTTAGTATGTAATGAAGTCCGTTGTAATTGGCGGAATCATAGTCGGAGTCGGACAGACTCGCTCCCTCGAGCGAATAACTTGTAGACTAATGAAATTGGCTACCGAAATGTAAATAAAGGAAAGGGGCCTTGTTTATTCAATAATATGAAGGTAGGTACCAAACAGCTACGTTTGTCTAGGTCTGTTTGAGGAGGAAGCTAAGATTTTTGTTCAGGGATTTGGATATGTGTGCGGCGGTTTAATTGCAAACTTATCTGAACAATGTAAGGTTCGTCGCCCTTTTGAACCAGTAAGGTCTATTGCCATCTGTTTGTATGAGATAATGTAGTGAGAAAGAGTTATAACAGCGCGTAGTTACTATTATAAAGGATATTAAAAAATGTTTAAAATAGGTCACAGGTTCACAATTGTTCTATGATTTGTTCATTAATGTAGTTCATACATTGGCAAAAGCTATGAAAAATTTATCATTATCTTAATAAAATATGATTACAATGGTTATATTTTAAATGATGATATTTGTTGTAAAGACTTACTTTTGTTAGCACAGTATTATGCTCACAGACGGTGTTCCTTTTCAAGAATGATCGCCTAAAATTCGCCGAAAATAATATTTTAATATTTCATACAATAAAACAAACATGTTTTTTGAAGTGTTTTTTCAAAGGACGAGAATTCTATTAAATTAAACACCATATTATCCACGCATATTTTGTTGAAATGGGGAAATTGAAGCTTGGTTTATTCCCTCGATTATGATGCAACATAATACTTTTGGATGCAAAAAAATTCACAAATGTACGTATGTAATGTAATTCAACGTATTTGGAAGGGAGGGGGGCGTACTTGTATATTGTAACGTATTTGGAAGGGAGGGGGGCGTTGGTAGCTGTGTCCCAGTTAAATATTTTTGCAGCTATCATCGTTACCATTTTGTTTTAGTCGTACATTGTAAGCACTTCCAAATAAACGATTTATATATATTTTTTTGTATTTTATTTACTTCTTACAATCGTCTAAATGGTTTTATGGTCATAAAATAAATAAATGCGCGTGTACTCACGTGTACGCTTCAAAGAAGTCTAATTGGTTTTGGGCCCGTCAGGGACCCTTTATCAAAAGACGACGCAAGTATTCGCAATGTCAGGGGGCTTCATTGTGTATATCATACTTCATAAGGGGAGGAAAGTAGGATCCGGGAGAAGAGGTGATGTGTTAGATATATCTATTTGCAAAATGCACATTCAAACAAAGGGAAATTTTGAATGACATCTGGATTAAGTGAAAATTGACGATTAATTTAGTATTTATCATTTGTTATCTCTTTTTAGATACAACACGTAAATTATTACTGTTGCTGCAAAATCATAAGTTGAAAATTTAAAAAGCATTATAATAACCGGTGCAGTCTTCACGCAAAATAATTCAGCGATAATACATAAATATGAGGTTCATATCACGACTACCTTCAACCACCCCATTTGAGCTATGAATTCTCAACGGTCTGATTTGCATTTCAAAGATGAAATCTGTCGCTTGGTGAACTGATATTCTTATATAAAATATTTTACTACATCAAGACATCAATATGATATTTAGAAAGTTTTTATTAATCATATATTAATAAAAATCATAGAGATGTGCAATTGTATAATGCAGGCATTCGATAAGATAGCAATTTTAAAAACTTTAGTACTTGGGAAAACGTGTGTCTTTGGACTGATCACATTCAAACTGGATACAATATTGAGTGTCAAGTTGACAATAATAGTCAAGATGTCAATCATGCGACAATAAAACGAAAATTGACCTAAATCCTTATGAAAGGAATAAACTATGTGTACATAGTTTATTATGTTTTGATGTCCCATGTTACAATGTTTAGAGAAAATAACCGTCTTCCTTTTGGAAGGGTAATATTTTTAACAGTCTTAGCAAGTATGTTCCATCGTAACATCTATACTATAGAACCGATTTTAATGAATAAGTTGTAAATAGATTCGTTATAATTTCTCATGTGACTTATATATATATATATTTTATCTAACGTTTTTACGTACTCGGTTTGTATTGTTTTTTTATTCTAATCCTGTTAGAATTTTAACGCACAGTGTATGTCAGTTATGTGCTCGAAGCAAATACAAAGAAAAGATGCTCTAATGACATTTTGCGGGATGAGGTTGTGTTACTTATCTCTTTTCCATCTACCAAACGTTTATGTATTTTTTTTCCACACAATTTTGGTGTTTAGTTTGCAGGAAGATTAATTATAGTCTAAGATCCGGCAGTAGAATCAGTACGTTCATCGAGTGTTTGCTAAAAACCAAATTTTTACGCATATTTATGATTAGGAGAATGTACCTATATCTACCAAGTTGCCTATCAAAATGTTGCCGCTAATACTTTTAATGTAATTATTGCTAATTGATTTTTGGGATAAAAATTCATTCATTTGTTTTTTAAATAAAATATCGTCCACTTCACGGCAATATACATAAACACTCTAAAAAATCACGGTTGCCGTTGCGCACTTTGCCGCACCTCTTCGCAGCCAGGTGTAAACAGGTATGATTTTGATACATTTATACTTTTTTTTTTTTTTTATTGAATAGTGGGCAAACGAGCAGACGTATCACCTGATGGTAAGCGATTACCGCCACCCATGGACACCCGCAACACCAACGGCGTCACAAGTGCGTTGCCGACCTTTGGGGGATGGGAAAGGGGATGGGGTGGTGGGAATGTACTGATTCTACTGCCGGATCTCGTACTATTAGGTATAGGGAACAAAAAATAAACAAATATAGTGCACATTATTTTTTTGTTCTTGGCACCAGAACGCCTATTCGAGTAGTTTCTAGATAAAGAAATACAAAACTGTAACTTTTACTTTTTATACCGAAAAATATAAAGATTTATGATTTTTCGATACAAAACTAGAAGATTAACGTTGACTATCTGCAATTATAAGCCGCATCAAGAGCGATGACGTCGGGATGTATCTTTCGTCACGGGACACATTCGCTTATGCCCTCTCCTCCTTGTATTTGCTCCGTGGTGACGTATATGTGTGTAGTTTTTTAAACTTTTATTGTGAATTAGGTATGGCTATTCAAATAAAGATTTTGCTTCCTTCTATGTTTTGAAATGAGAGTATTTATTTTGATGGGATTTCTGGAGTGACTTAAGTTCATCCAAATAAAAATGCGAATGAATGAATGAACCAAGGTAGCACTGAACACTAAAGCGCTTCTAGAACTTAGTTGCACAATGGTTTAAGTGCATTGGAATTTATATGCTTGAAGCATGAATATTTACGTAACATTAAGTTTTTCGATCTATTATTTTTGAATTTGGAAATTGAAATTAGATCTAAATAAAACCCTTTTTTTAGTGATAGCTTCTTGATGTCGTGGAGTTATTTTGCTAAATACTAACAAACACGAGTAAAGATCATAAATCATAGTAAACTAAACACACACAAATGTGCTGACCATCGTTTTATAGGGTCTTCCATTACTCATCTCTAAAACTGTCGTCGGGGCCTGACGTTTCAGGCGGTTTAGATTTAGTAGGTACTAGATAAAATTGTTAAAAACATCAACTTTTTCTACTGTAAATCCTTCTGGTTGGTTTAATGGTTTTGGACGGTATTACCTTATTATCAGAGAACAAGTGAGAAGAATAAAATAGAATTGATCGGTTTGTAATAACGACATAATGATCAATATAGTAAAAAAGTATTTGTATTTAGAAACCTATATTTAGAAAAAAATAATCGTAGGGGAGAAACGGGATTTTACTCGAATATTCACAAAGCTAGGAGACTAAAAAATTTTAGCTTCATTCCTCAAAGTTCTCAAACACTCGTTTGAGTGTTTTTCGATAATTGTCTTGCTTTGACTGACTCGGAGGAGCAATTATACAGAGCCAATTATAGTGAGGTAACAGCAAATTGCCAAATGTTTTTTTAGGTTCTACAAAGCCAGTATGAAGTTCGTCTTAAGATATTTAGGAAAAGTCGTTTTAATTCGTAAGTTAGCTTTACATACCTCGTTTTGCTGCTTGCCTTGGTGGCGCAGTGGTCGTGTACTTATTGCGACTCCTGTGCTTAAGGTTTCGCGTTAGATTCCTGGGTCGGAGCAAATATTTGTATGATTTGCAAAATATTTTTTTCGGAGTTTGGATGTTTTCTATGTATAATATCACCAAAACGCTGTACAGTAATAGTGTGTTTCGATGTTTTGTCGCTTGAATGTATAGAAATGTGTTTTCAACAGAAATTTTAATCGCAGATCATTACTACCTACCTACTGCTATACCGTTTAAAATATTATTGATAACACTTCCATATTATACCATTTTTATTAATCGTAAAAGAATTTATGTCGTCAAGATCAAAGTGGTCGTATCTATTCACAAATAAAATATTTACAATATTTCAGTTTGAATAGCGCCTCACCTTGGGGTTTGAGTGCCTCATTTACATGACAAAGTCTCTAAGTAACCCTCAGAGGATTTAGACTATGCGTCTCCACTTTGCCTACAGCAAAATTCATTGGACTACTACCGTCAGTGTGCGAGACTAGAATTCAGAACGACACACGTTTACGTGCGTTTGTTCCCCCTATTTAATTAAGGAAAGGTATGTAACAAATAAAAACACAAAGCTTCCTTACTCCTGAAAATAGTAAACGCAGCTCAGTATTATTTTGTAGACAATGGAACAGGCGATATGTTCTTGAAATCAGCTTTGTGCTCTCGTCGTGAACTGTACATAAAATCTCTTTTGAATCAAAATATCAAAGCCGGGCCAAAGAGCAAATTGGACAAATTTTCCGGCTTTTAAAGGATCTCCGCTACGAAGTGGCACTAACGGTGGAAAGTGGGGAAAATGTTTCTTGTCACGGTCTGATGAGCTGAAGTTTTAAACAATTTTGACCCGGCCGTATATTTATCTTATGATTTTATTATCTAATGATATTGCAAAAATATGCCATCTTCAAGGCTACAACTAAAGACTTACAGATTTGACAAAACCTCGTTTAAATTTAAATTCGGAGAGTATCTTCAAAAATATATGTTTGATCTATATGTATGCATCAGGGATGTTGTTAATATTCGCATCCGCATCCGCAAATGCGGAGCTTCCGCATGGAATTGGACATCTGCATTCGCATCTGCATCAGCAATAATCAATGCGGATGTTCATGAGGATGATAATGTAATACAAGTTGCGATAAGTAAGAAATTAGGCGGGGCTAGTGAATGGCGCGTGCCGTTCGCACGTGTTAATGCCGAATGGCTTAAAATAATGAAAATGACTGATTCCGCGCGAAGATTTTTAAGCACTCCACCAGGCAGGCAGGCAGTGTTCCTAGCAAACAACTGTTTAGTAGCGTGGTTTTAATTTATGTTCTTCCTCTCCGTAACTGCCTTGAATCTGAAAAGGCTACTACTTTTTATTAGGTATAATGTTCCTATTTTTAAGTTAATATTTTTAAAAAGCATTATAGTTAATATTAATTGTCAATAATAAAATGCTAACAATTATCTACTAAATTAATTGCTTTCATTCGATATTCATATACTGTATTTTTATAGGATTTTAAACATCAGCTTCCACATCTGCGGATGTGAAAAATCGGCATCCACATCATCCCTAGAATGCATATACGTTCACTGAAAGGTTGATCTGATATTACTGAAATATCTGTTATAAGAAAAATCACATTCACAAACATTAAACCGAAAGATGATTACAAAACAAGTTCCATTTTATTATTATAGTTATTATTTTACAGCACAGTTAAGATTTTAATTTCATTTTCATTTATATTTACTTACCGATAAGAACTAACACGTATATTAAAAGCTTCGTCACAAGTATGCAGACATGCTAAAATGAAAAGTCTCTTGCTATTTGAAAATAGTCGACAGCTATTCGTTCTTTCCGACCCACTGAACAAGGACTGGAAACGCTAGTCTGCCTGCGTTTGTGTTCGTACAAGCACTTGCCTGTGTTTTCATTTAGTGGAATGTTTTGTTTACCCCTGTGTGATAAATACAGTCGTTTCAAGGTACCTGTGGGCTTTATGCCAATGTGCTTGTTTGCGTTTAAAGAACAGAATTATTGCGAGTTTTTTAATGGGAATATATATTACGTATTTTGTTAGCGCTAACATTCTAATCTAAAGTAGGTAAAGTAAAGTACTGTACTAAATTAACTTTTGGTCGAGGGACAATCTTTGAGTCTCAGGGTTTTACAAACTAAGCGTAATTTAGTATCTTTAAATCTTAAAGATTCAACGATGAAATGTAATTATGTGCATTGATGAATGATATATAACATCTTTCCTCTTGCTCATTTTCGATTTATAAATTGTAGAAAATAACGGCAATCTGGCAATAGGACAATGGCCAAGTGCTACGTTAGATGTACCAATCAAATGTATTTCATTTCCATTCGCATTCGTAGAAAGGGATACAAAGTATTATTCACGTATAAATATTAGCTGCATGACTAATTTATTCTGACTTCTGATAACATCATCAGCCTATCGCAGTCCAATGCTAGACTTAGGTATCTCCCATTGGTAGCTACTCCGAGTGATTTCGGTCATCTCAAATCCAGTTCCTGCCAGACAGTCAGCCTGTGAGCCTATTATATTTAGTGATATTTTTATAATAATAGTTCTTCATTAAACAAAATCAGGAATACAAAATTTTTTGTCGTTGTCTAAGCCAATTTTATGCAATTTAATTTATAAATGACAAATTTAAAATAGAGTTAACAGCGATGTCTTTGCTAGTATAAACTGTGTGACTGACACCAGCCGATTTAAATAACATTTAGTTTGAGTCATCTTCTTAGCCTTTATTATTCTCAAGACTATTTGGGGTCGGCCACTAGTTCAACCGGTTTTACCTGAATATCAGTTTTTCCACGGAGCGACTGGCATCGGACCTTCGCATCCCTGAGGGTGAACTGCATTCCAAAATTTAACTAGTTGTCAATATATTAGAGGGCACTGCCTTTCTGATAACGATTGTCATAGATGTTCATGATAACCGGGATACACCGCCATCTACTATACTCTAGGTTGCTATTAAGATTTTTTTGTAAGACAAACCCAACAGTAGTTCGACTCGGGTATCGAACCCGAGGACTCTTGATCGGCAGTCGTTTACGCTAACCCCTGGACCAATGAGACAATCAATATATAGTTTGAGTGAAATACATAAATTGATTTGATTGATGATATGCCAACTCATACAAGCAACGATAATGGGGAACTATAATTTAAATATATATATACATATTACAAATCTCACCGCCGTTTAATCCCAAAATTAGGTAAACCAAGCATGGTAATGGCTATGGTATTCAGACTGTTGATAAACATATATATTTATATACTTCTAAATGCTTATGTGTTTAGGTGTATTGGTCTTTAATATTTATATATTAAAGACCAATACACCTAAACACAGAATAAATGATAGCGGTCATCACACAAAGAATGTATCCTGGGTGTATATCGAACCCACGACCTCTGGCGGTCAGGATCACTAACCGATCCCCGATCAGGACGGGCCTGTTGGTCTAACAGGCCCGTCACTTTGGTTAATGGAATTTAGTATAAGAATATTAGTATAATTATTTTCGATACGGTTACTTTTCAATAAAATATTTTAGAGTAAGATCCCAGAGCGATCAGACAACTTATTTTCACATAAATGAAACCTAAGGTTCTCAGTAGCGTCTCATGTTCTCTGAATACCTGCATGCTTGTGGAACCCCATCTAGGTCACTTAACTAAAATTTACATGGCTGACTTTTATAAATGTTTTGTAGAATATTATTCTCAAATAATATCATAAGTGACAGACACTTCCCACGGACCAAAACTTTTGTCAGGCGTTTTAAAGTGCCACTGTTCAAGCGCCTGCCAAATTATTAATGGCAGCGTTTGATAAAAGTAATTATTGCTGTGTCTTCCAGTTCTTTTTACTCGTGTATTTTAAATAACACCACATAATTACTACTACTACCACCGATTTTGTTGGGACTTTTACCAGCAGATAGCTGATGTTACAAAGAGTAACTTAGGCTACCCACTCTCTAGCCGCGTCCTGCGGTGTTACTCGGGGGTTTTGCGAACTTAAGTTAGAAATTCAAACGTTTAAAATTATAAAGATGCAGATTTATTCTGTCGACGGAATCCCACTCGTTAAATTTATCTCATAGGTAGGTACTAAATTGGTCGGCTTGTATTCATTATAAAACTCCTTGAGTCGATAATTCAATATTACAATTCTTTTGATATTGGCTCTAGCCAATCAATTTATGAAAATAGTCACCGTCGTCGTCGGGAAATAGATTAACATATTTTTAAATTGCCGAGGAATATTCAGATTTCCTTCCAGTTTACTCTTAGAGGACACTCTATTGGAATTCACTTTCGTATTGAATATTGCGATCTTAGCTTGTTGGCAAAAATGCATATGTATAACCATTTTCATTGGTTATTGCAAAGGCAATTATTTTCGCTTAGTTCTATTCTATGCTTAATCTCTTGTTTCTTTTGTTTGTACGAAATACATGAAGGATATCGTAGGTAGGTTTTCGTAGTCTATGTGCTTTTGTTTGTATTTATGTATGTTCAGATCCGAGTATTGTTTGTAAAATAATTTTGATAAATCTCATTAACATAATCGTAATAGTCTGTGTGACATATGGAAATTAGCCCGTTAATTATTGAATTGTAAAAGAATAATCATGATAATGTCATATGTTCAAATCACTTAAAACTGAACCTGAATGTTGTGAAATTAAATAAACATGTGTAAATTGTTAACAAATAAGCAAAATCGTGAATGTTTAGCCTTGTCAAGTGGTAGTTTTTTATGAAAAGTAATATTACAATAATACCAATGTAGATGTCCTATATTTACGAATATATTGTAAAACAAATAAAGGACATGAGGACACGACACTCAAAAATAGCTAGAGGAGGTTAAATCACCATTATTTAACCTTAACTATATAATAAGTCTCAATATTGTCGTTGACCATATTCATCCACATTCTTTTATTTCGTATTTTGTAGATTAATTTTATTAGGTATTCTACTTCTTTTGTTTTTTTATCTTTATTGTTATGTTTTAAGGTTTTATAGTCAATTATCCCTTTTATATACATATATCAAGTGATCACATATTTTCACAATGCCTTTCATCAACGATAACAAAAAATACAATACATACATAAAAGGCTCAGCTGGATGCGTGTAAAGGCTTCCGTGTGTATTTAGTTCAAGTCAAATATTTATGACAAAAATAATACTGTTACAATTTGGGCAAGAATAAGATGCAATAAATACATAACATTGTTTATTTTACATATGCCTGCAAAAGTGACTTTACTCTGCCTGATGGAAAGCATGAATAGAATCCAAGAGTGGTGGTCACCATACTCATATCTCACAAAAAAGCAACCTAATCAGATACCTTATTTTCCAGTCCTATCATATGTTCTTCAAGTTATAGATAGCAAATATTTCGCTTTTGCAAACTAAAAGCTGCTGTGGACAGCGTGAAATGCAATAACTGGAAAGTCGTATTTAGTTTCAGAGTTCAGTTCACTTAGAGCCGACATGTTGATTGATAGTAAATGTAAACTTTGCCCAAAGTGCCTGGTCTCACCCACATATCGTAGGCGTACGATAGGCAATTAAAATGCCTAGACGAAATAAATAATGCAATAAGCTTTACTGTAGGATGGCTGCTAATAAACAAAAATAAATAGCAATATTAGAGAGACAGTCTTATCGCATTTCTATCAGCGTTTTTAGAACATAAATAATTTTTTTTTTTTTTTTTTTTTCAACGCCATCTAGTCCCAAGCTAAGCAGAGCTTGTGTTATGGGTACTAGACAACTGATATAAATACTTATATACTTTTTTTTTTTTTTTAAATACATACATATTATACATAGAAAACACCTAAACTTCGAAACAAATATTTGCAGATCATACAAACATTTGGTCCGACCCGGGAATCGAACCCGAGACCTCAAGCACAGCAGTCGCTTACGCTACCACTCGCGCCACCGAGGCAGTCATTAAATATTAGCATCACGGATCTATTAATAAATAAAAGGGTTTTCTAACAGATCATGAGCACATGGAATCTGCTTATCGAGGTACCATTCTGGAGAGTTAAAACAAAAGCGGTCGATCTTATACAATTCATTTATAATGTATAAAATCTGACATTTCTTTTCTAATTTGAGGGTATGTAACTAACTTTATTTTACATTGACTCGCATTTGACGATGTGATTGGTAAAGACTTCAGCCTAGGGTAATCGCATCACCCCTTGCAGTCACAGTGACGGTCAGTTGATGTGATATCAACTCTCACTAGCTTCTTTAATGGCTAGCTTCTGTATATACTGACTAGATAGACTACTTCTTATATCTTGACTGCCACAGTGGCGCAGTAATAGCGAATGCGACTGCTGTGCATGAGGTCTCGGGTTCAAATCCTGGGTCGGACCAAGTGTTTGTGTGATCTACAAATATTGGTTTCGGAGTTTGGGTGTTTTCTATGTATAATATGTATGTATTTACAAAAAAAAAGTATATATGTATTCATATCAGTTGTCTAGTACCCATAACACAAGCTCTGCTTAGCTTGGGATTAGATAGCGTTGTGTGTTAGATGTCCGAAATATTTATTTATTTATGCTATGGACTTTCATCGGTCAATCAAACAACACGCTTCCCTTTTAACGAACTCATTTCTACAGATTATAGGAAATATGTTACACAAACCAGTGTCTTCAGCATGAATAAGCAGTCAGTACTCAGATAATAATAACTTTGGACCACTCTCGTACCCCTATTGGTAGTCATTACAACTCAACGGATAAATTAATAATACGAGTGTAAGTACTATTATAAAATTTTGTAAACTTAAAATTTTATTAGTATTAAAAAATAATGTCGAACTTTACTTTAGAAAAAAAAATTGGTTTCAAAATGAAATCTCATTTTGAAACCAATTTTTTCAGTGTGAGTGGGTTTTATTATATTAAGTATTCCTCCGATCGAGATATAGGTTCTTATTAGAAATCTCTAATAAGAACCTATATCTCGATCGGAGGAATACTTAATATAATAAAACCCACTCAACATAACTAGACTAATTAACAATAACCATTGATACCGATGATGATTAAATCAATACATTAATGTGCTAATAACTAAGAGCTAAGCCGTGTCTTAGCATATTATAGCACTGATTTATATTACTACAATACGTGTAATCCGTTTAGTTAACTCGTGTTAGCTGTTGTTAAGTAACTTGTTATACAATTTAGAAGCTAATAAAATTGTGGTTGATCGAATTATTAGATACTGTTTGGTTAGGCATGAAAGCGCATGGAATATAAAGGACCACGTTCACATATTCAATATCAAATGCTTTTATGAAATGTTGTAAAAAAAATACCTGTGGAATTTGATACTCACAATATTAACTAAGCAATAATAATTAGAAGATTCCGAAGAAAGGTAGATTTATTTTCGGTGCTTCATAAGAATCCTATTAGTTCTTGGAACAATTCATTTGATGTTGTTGGATCTGACAGGGGCTTTTACCTCAGGTACACTTCATTCTAATAGGATTTGTTTTGTTCACTTGATCAAAATGACTTTGACTTTTTAAATGGGAACTGCCAATGTTGACTTGACGGGTAATACCTATACATATAGCCATATCTCGTATTGAGGATACCTGAAGCTAGTGTTGTGTTGATGATATCAACAAGTTTCAATTCTAATCAACTTTACTGCAAGCTATTTTGGATTATGGCTGGTAAGAAATGTGATGGTATGGAAAGTATTCATTGACAATTATTTAGGCATACGTGAAGGAGCTGTCTGTTTTCTTATATCCTATATTTTCTGGATAACAGAGATATCTGACTACGACAAAACAAGCATTATTGGTAGTTAAATATTAGATAAAATAAAAAAAATACTTCTAACTTTTTGAATTCCTTTTCCTCCGTTCATCACAAATACTTAAGTCTTCTTCATAGCCCAAGATTATTTGGGGTCGGCTACTAATTCAACCGGTTTTACCTGAATATCAGTTTTTCCACGAAGCGACCGGCATCAGACCTCCGCGACCCTGAGCGTGAACTGAATCCGAAGGTTGAAACTAGCGTCAGTATATTTGAGGGCACTGACTTTTCAATAACGATTACCATAGATGTTCATGGCAACCAGGACCGACGACTTAACGTGCTCTCCGAGGCACGGGCTGCTACACCCATCCCCCATCACAAATACCTAGATTTTTTTTTATTTTTATTGAATAGTGGGCAAACGAGCAGACGTATCACCCGATGGCAAGCGACCACCGCCGCCCATGGACACCCGCAATACCAAAGGCGTCACAAGTGCGTTGCTGACCTTTGTGGGATGGGGGTAGGGGTTGGGGTATGTGCCTCCGGTATCCTCACTCACTCGGTGAAACACAGCGCAAACGCTATTTCACACCGGTTTTCTGTGAGGCAGTGGTATCACTCCGGTCGAGCCGACCCATTCATGCCGAAGCATAGCTCTCCCACGGATGAAAATAGGTAATAATATTAAAGCACTGTTGCGTTAGCCTAGTTTTTAATAAAGGAAAATTCGATCATTTGTTTCCCATTACACCGAAGTGAATTTGTTGGGTACTTTTTCCATTTCTTTAACAATAAATTTCTTTGAAGATGTTTTTAATCCCATTAACAAATGTATTTCAATGTTATGAGTATTTTTGATCCCTTTCAAAGGAATATCTTTCAATATTCGATGATTTATGTTATTCTTTGAAACACATCGATATTATGGTTAACGATTGAATTTTGTATATATTTTTATTCCATTAAGTACGTTTTATGTGATTCGTGTACCGATATCGCTTATGTAAAAAATATTATAGCACAGACCTGTGAATGGAAATGGAACTCAACTACTCAGTATACTTCACATCATTTGATCAGTTAGCCAGCTTTTAGTTAGTTAACTAAAAACCACATTCCACTTTTGATAATTTCTATACATCGATTGGTATATATTAAATTTATAAGATAGGTTCCTCTCTTCCTTCTTCATCAGTCTATTGTAGTTCACTACTAGACGTATGTAAGCCTCTCCTATTACACGCTACTCTGATTAATTTTGGGCTTGTCGCATCCAACTCTTACCAGCCATCCTGCGCAAAGCGTCCGTCCAGCTGTTTTGTGTAAATGTTTTATATATCTCTATATACGTATACGTACGTAAAGCAAAAAATATCTATTAATTTATACGAAAATTATGCGAACGGAGGTGTCTAATACTCCTTTTTTTGCAATTGGCAAGTTTATATGGAGGGAGAGTGCAAAAAGATAAAAAATATTAAAAAAAGATAGAAAATGAATTAATTACCCTCTTCCTAGACCTCTTGGCGACTAATACTTAAATAAAAAGTACTGAAGAAAGTGGGAATTAATTACCTATGCGTAAGCTTAGCCATACTCATTAAGTATGCCATAAAATACCTAAGCAACATTGGCTAAACCTTGAATAATAAATAAGTATTATCGCTGGTAACAAAATTAATCCGCTCCCTATTAATAGCAATTATACTTATATAACTTAATGAGTCCAGCTTGGTGTAGCTACTTTTTAATATATTAAAGACCTAATTTAATTAAAAATGAAACAACCTTCGTAACAAAATTGAGATGAAGGAGAAACATTTTGCTAACAGTTGAATATATTAAGTAATGTATATAATACATTTCATTTTCGTTTACTATTTCATTTGTAATTTATAAAATACCTATTACCTACACTATCTAGTGTAGGTAATAGGTATTTTATTGTATTCAGCTGCCAAGGGGATATCATGCGGTTGAGTTTACTGAACACAAAGAATATTATTGTGTATCTATAATGTTTTTCATAACCACTCCAATCAATTCCTCAAATACCAGGTAAAAATAAAATTTTCGCTCGACAAATAGAGAAAGCCGTAGGCATTAATCCGGCTTTTTTTATTGTTTTATTGAATAGTGGGCAAACGAACAGACGTATCACCTGATGGTAAACGATTACCGCCGCCCATGTACACCCGCAGCACCAAAGGCGTCACAAGTGCGTTGCCGACCTTTGGGGGATGGGAAAGGAGATAGGGGGAGGGGTTGGGGTATGGGCCTCCGGTATCCTCACTCACTCAGTGAAACACAGCGCAAACGCTATTCCACACCGGTTTTCTGTGAGGCCGTGGTATCACTCCGGTCGAGCCGACCCATTCATGCCGAAGCATAGCTCTCCCACGGCTGATGCATATTTTGTGCATCAAGAAAAAAATATTATGAATGTGGGAAAGTGGAACGAAAAATTTAGTCAGAGCTCAACTAGTTTCTCAAATCTTATTCAGACCAAAATCCGGACATAACGAATCACGTAAGAAATCACAACATGCGATATTTAACACTAGCTGACCCATGCAACCTCGTTTGCATCTTCTGTTACCCGTAGCGTGAAAATTTTCCCCCGTTTTTGTAACATTCTTCCTTGGTGTTTCGCGCCTATTATTATTAGCGTACGTAGCGTGATGATGTATAACCTATAGCCTACCTCGATAAATTGACTATCCAACACTGAAAGAATTTTTCAAATCGGACGAGCGGTTCCTGAGATTAGCGCGTTCAAACAAACAAACACACTCTTCAGCTTTATAATATTAGTATAGATTAACAGACAGTACGTACATGTCACAAACAAAAAAAAAGGAATGGAATTACAAAACGTTAGGGGACGAGTAGAGTTTACTTAGGTTATTCGTACCCTTCTCTCGAAGCATTGTCAACTTGAGCAAATTGTATGACCCTTGTAACACTATTGTGATAAACTTCCTTTGTAACTAGTTTTAGATGTATGGATTTATATGCATACTTAAGTAGTTTCGGTATTCCTATACGGCACACCAAAGTTAGTTAACGAAAATAATGTATGGTGGTACTGGGAGTTATGTCGGCAATTGTGCGACGTGTTTAGTTTAGGAGAAATTATTGCTATCAGTGATTGTAGTTTGTAGTTGCTATTGTGAAGTTAGAGTTATGAATTGGATTGGTAATTCTATAGTACCTACTGTTTATTACATTCCAGTTATCTCCAAAATATAAGCACAAGTAAAAAGACATTATTTTGTTAAATTTCATGAAAATCGGTTCAGGGGTTTAGCCGTGAAAGCGGATTAGTGACGTAACGAAATGCGATGCAAGTGTTTTAACGGGACATTTTTACCCGACGGCAAAGCCAAAGGATGGTTATGATTTTGACAAGCTATGTATATACATATGTATGCATGTTCATCTGTTCCCTCATAGCTCAACTACTAATTAGAACTGGACAAATGAGATATCCTTAAAGTGTCTGATGTGTAGCTAAATCTAATGTGACGCGCTCTAGCGGTCATAAAATCTGTGTTAAAATATTAGGTCTTTACCTATGAAATTGCCGTTTTGTATGCAATAAGTGAAAGTACTTATTTTTTCAAACTTTTTTATTTCTGTTATTCGAAGTAATCACCCATGCAATCGACGCATCTTCGCCAACGCATTGGCAGTTTATTGATGCCCTTCTTGTAAAAATCAGCTGGACGGGAGGCAACAAACTCTTCAAAGGCATTTTGTACTGCCTCTCGGGAATTGAATTTTTTACCCACTAAAAAGTTGTCTAAATTTTGGAAAAAGTAATAGTCGGTAGGTGCAAGGTCTGGTGAGTATGGCGGATGAGGGAGAGCTTCCAACCCCAGCTCTTGCAGCTTGGAGACTGTCTGTTGCGCAGTATGGGGTCGCGCGTTGTCGTGAAGGAGCAGTGGGGACGACCGATTGACCAAAGCTGGTTGCAGATGTGCAAGCTTCTCCATCATTCTCTCCAGTTCTTCACAGTACACATCTGCATTAATGCTCATGCCGTTTTGTAAAAAGCTGTGGTGAATCACACCCGCACTAGACCACCAAACAGTGACCATCACCTTTTTAGGGGTCATTTTTGGTTTAGGGCATTGCTTTGGTGCTGAACCAGGGTCTAACCAACTTGCTGAGCGCTTTCGATTGTCGAACAGAATCCATTTTTCGTACGCACGTAACTATTCGTTTCAAAATTCCTTCATTTCTTTGCCTGCTGAGCAGCGAAAGGCAGGTCTCGACGCGTACGTTGCGCTGGCGATCGTTAAGGTCGTGGGGCACCCATCTATCAAACTTTTATACCTTGCCAATTTGTCGTAATTGTTTTGATGCTTACATTAAAAGCTGCTGCTAGCTCAGCTGTAGATTGAGTTTCGTCAGCTTCCACAATCGCCTTTAATTCATTATTGTTAACCAAAGTCTCCGGACGACCACGAGCTGCATTTTTCAAGTCAAAATTTCCAGAACGGAACCGGGAAATCCAATAAAGGGTTGTGCGTTCGTTTGTACAGTTCTCTCCGTAAACGTTTTTGATGTTACGTGCCGTTTGTGTCGCGTTGGTGCCACGACGGAACTCATATTCCATAATTACACGAATTTTTAAAGTATCCATTGTGACGAAAAATGTTCAAATATAATGAAAATACAACGCTAATCAAAAAACAAAAGACTGAGTTTGTAAATAGAATGTCATGGTTTTAAAACAAAATTAATTTGAATTTAGAATACAGAGCCATTACAAACTTTTTTTTATTTGAAATGACCAGTACTGAAGAAACGCAATTTCATAGGTAAAGACCTATTACATCTATACAAATAAATAAAATTGGAGTGTCGGTTTGTAATATTAAAATAACCGCTTTCTACTACATGCATATGAATGTATATACGGTACACATACCAAAACATATATTTTTAAATTTTTGTCTGTCTGTCTGTCTGTTTGTTCCGGCTAATCTCAGGAACCACAGGATTTGAAAAATTATTTCGGTGTTGGATAGTCCATTTATCGAGGAAGGCTATAGGCTATATATCATCACGCTACTACTAATAGGAGCGGAGCACCAATGAAGAATGTTTCAAAAACGGGGGAAAATTTTCACGCGGCAGGGGCAATATAAGACGCAAACGAGGTTGCGTGGGTCAGCTAGTATAATTTAAATTGATAATAGATTGGAAATTATGCGAGTACATAAATTTCGGTGATTCATTTTAATAGATACCTACATACAATTTATTCACAGAAACAGATTTTGTTTGGATTAGTTGAGTCTTATTTAGCTGAGAAAAGCGTTGTCTGCCGTGCTAATCGTGCAGCGTTCAAAGCTCGGGTTTAGGACCTCTCATGAGAAATCTGTAATGATTGACGGCTTCGTTTAGTGATCTTGGAAACTTTTAATGGCTAAGGCCACGGTCGAGGATGTATTTCACGATATGGTATTAGTGATTTTTATTAAATGAACACTCGCTCAATGAAATGCTGCGACCGCCCATTTCTTTAGCAGAAGCTGTGTAAAATAGTAAGCTCACTAGTGTGGTTAATATAATTAGAGTGGTGGTTGAGTTTCTTAGAGATATGTTTAACGGGGTGCGCAGACCCTTACTATCAACGCATTGATGTTAAAACACGATACTTTTGGGATTAGTTAGTACATTCTAACATATCTAAGCGAATGGTGCAAACTTGAGGCGCTTATAGCCCAGTTGCCTTAAGTGATTAAAAATAATAACCATGAGTAAGTAGCGACAGCGCAGTCAATACTTGGATGGGTGATCGCTTGTGGCACGATACCATGGTTCTGAGGTTCCATGGTTCGGAGGTCACGTTAAGCAGTCGGTTCCGGTGGTTATCATAGGATGACAGTCGTAAAGCTTAGTTGAAAGCATTTGGGTTTGCTTAAAAAAATCCAAATAATAAATATATATTTTATATATATAGAACATAGCCACAATGTTGTTTTGCCAGTTCCCAACTCGCACGCGGCCTGTGTGGGTACGTATGGCCTTAACCCTTTCTTGAAAGACCCGAGCCCAGCAGTGGGACATTATGGGTTGTTGATGATGGTGATTGATGGCGCAAACTTTGAAATTCAATAAAATACACGCACGATAAAAAGGTGTTGTAGGTTTTTTCAAAACTAGTTAAAATTTTCTTAAAATATAATAAGCAATCTTCCTATGACCCCTCTCAGCACACAAACAGTAAAGAACAACCATGGCCGCCATGGTGTGCTACACCATGCTGTATTGTTGTATTGTCTGCATTCCCAATAAGTATGGTGACCACCACTCTTTGATTCAGCTTATGATTTCCATCAGGCAGAGTAGAGTCATTTAGGCAGGGCCAAAAAAATGCGTTGATTTTATCTACTGCTGCTGCCTTAAATAGCTAAAATTACTGAATATTCTATCAGGAAGTAAATTGATTGCATTGATACCCCTATAATGTTACTTTTGCTTATTATTATTGAAACTTATGTCTTCTTCTTCTTTTGATGATAGGCAACCAGCCGGATCACTCGGATCAGCTATTTCTGCCAATGTCAAGTATTTACAGTCTTCAATTATAAGTCTTCGAGCCTTTGAGTCGTCGTCGTGATGAAATTAATGATAAAAATATAGAAAATTTGGATGACATGAAATGAGGACCGTCTTCCGAAAAAACAAAAAACGATCTCCCTATCAAAATTTATGTCGATTTGTGTCGAACATACATATTTCGGACATCTGACACACAACGTCATCTAGATTAAAACTAAGCAGAGTTTGTAACGTGAAAGCTTGACTAAATGATAAAATACTTCTATACAGTTTGTGGTACAAACTCCTAACTAAATATTTGCAGATCATACAATCATCTGGTACGACCCGCGACCTCATGCACATCAGTTGCGGACGCTACCGCTGCGATAACGAGGCAGTAGATATATCCTCCATATAATCGTGTTTGAATATTGTAGTTTTAATTAAAAACCCGAAGTCTAATTGTTCAGTAAACCACTTCCTATTGAGGTAGATGTCAGAGCATTCAATATTAAAAGCTTGATCTCTCAAACATACCCGTCTTAATCTAACGCGAAGATAGTTAATAAATCGCTATCAACTGATTAAGGATACACAAGGATCTCAAATTAATTCGGCTTAGTTGGTCCCTAACAGTTTGGAGACACCTGTTCCCCGTTTATATAATGTAGCAAGTTACGTAAGCTTTGGCTTTTAACTCAAAGCCGTAACTTTGTCCGCCATATTGGAGCAACAGGTATATCATGTACAAGCATTATTATTTTTAATATGATAGTCATTTTATAAGTCATGACATTACATGTGTGTTTTAACAAGACCGTTGAATAGCTAGAAACTTTGTTTTGTTTTAGAGTATACGATTTCAATCGCGCAAGTCGTTTGCACAAGACGTACCTAAGTAAGAAGAAAGGTAGGAACGTTATAAATGATTAGTTAAACTGTTAATACCTAAGCTTAGTGTTAAGTGCAAGTTATTTAGGTTCTATACTATATATGTAAGCTTAAATTTCAGTGCTAAAGATAGTTTATGTAATCTCTGTGTTTAATTTTTTTTTGTCGTGAACATATAAATTTATGATTTGTTCTACTAATATGCGATTACATTTTGAATACAGTGAAGTAAAGAATAGTCCTATAAAGTAAGTGAAAGTTATATCACTGCCTTGGTGGCGCAGTGGTAGTGAATGCGACTGTTTTGCTTGAGGTCTCGGGTCAAATTCTGAGTCGGACCAAGTGTTTGTGTGATATATAAAAAAGTATATATATATTCATATCAATTGTCTAGTACCCACAACACAAGCTCTGCTCGGCTTGGGACTAGGTGTAGTGTTAGATGTCTGAAATATTATTATTATTATATACGAGATTTAAGCCAATTACTTAGCTTACTTACATAATGGTAAATTATTGCCGTATCTAGCATATTGTGTAGGTATGTGTATTCGTTTAAACTTTTCACGAAAAGAAAGGGGTATCAATTTTAAACGAATCAAAAGTGTTGTCAAATATCTGAAACTTTCAAAGGTAGTCTGGTCAAGTATATCATCTCATAAGTGTCTACGTGTTCTTTACGTTTCTTTAATACAAGCAACGAACGAAATACGAAGTCACAAAGAACAAAATCTAAAAAAACTGCCTACTTATTTTTTGGCTAGAATACTCTCGTACCGATGGTTAGTCTAATGATTATTGTGGTAGTTTTTTTTTTTTATTGTATAGAAGGCAAACGAGTAGACGCATCACCTGATGGTAAGCGATTACCGCCGCCCATGGACACCCGCAACACCAAAAGCGTCACAAGTGCGTTGCCGACCTTTGGGGGATGGGAAGAGGGAATGGGGGGAGGGGTTGGGGTATGGGCCTCCGGTATCCTCACTCACTCGGTGAAACATAGCGCAAGCGCTATTTCACACCGGTTTTCTGTGAGGCCGTGGCGTCACTCCGGTCGAGCCGGCCCATTCATGACGAAGCGTGGCTCTCCCCGAAAAGATTTATAGCTATTTATTAATAGTAAAAAAAATCTAATCGCATTTTTCTACTATCGTCAAGCTTTTATCCGGTCATAATTTTCCGGGTTAATTTAAACCTTATGGCACCCACAAATAATGAGCCTTTCTGTGGGTAACAGAATTTTCAAAATCGCTTCAGTAGTTTCAGAAATTACCCCATTACAACCTCACAAACTTTACCTCTTTATAATAGTTGTATAGACTCCTACACTCTAAAACTAGCTCATTCTAGCTTTCGCCGTCCTGTTAGAAACGTAAATAAATTATAATCTCTTACATCTGGTCTCAAAATAGGTAGTGCCTGTACTATGCTAATCAGATTCCTGATAAACATACTTGTATATTTTTAAATAAGTATATATATACCTATAAATTAATTATATAACTTTTATGATACAATAAAGATCACGGTCAGTGTTATAAAATATATTTGCGGATAAAGACGAAATACACTAAAATATCAAAGATTAAAATAATTTAATGACCATTTCAATGAGTATGTAAGAAACATTATTTTAACTACGTTCTCCGACGACATTAGGACTGAATAGTTTAACTGAATAGAAATAAACTTACTCCTGGATAGAACTGTTAAGTTGCGTTTAGGAGTAAGTCCATTTAGTTTGAGTTAATAATTCGACGCTCCCTACAAACATAAAGACTATTTAACCTTCCTTCATTTACAAATCGTATAAGAGAACAAGTAGGTAATAAATAACAACGCATAAGTGTCGTAGATGCGGATAACTATACATATATTTTTGTACGGTGTTTCAAAATGCACGCCACTCGGTGGGAACGCAGTCTTGTTCGACTTAACGTCATTCACGAGGTTCCCCAAATGAGACGGACGTCCCCAAATGCTTGTTCGCATGAAATATTACTTCATTAAATTAATGTTTTGATACAATTTACAATTAGTGGTGAATTATTTACATAAAATTTATATAAATAGCATTATAAAGTTCCTAAAACTAATAAAATATTATAGAAAAAAATATTTATGATTATTCATAGATTTATTTCTAGAGAGTGCTAAACATAAACTCTCTCCTGTAAGCCTCGGTTTTTGACATGTCCTTTTGTACGTAGGGACCGTCGAATTTCTCGCTCTAGGAGCTACCTACATATAAGTGGTTTAAATTATTATGGTCCGTCTTTAATTTGTACTACTTGTCAGAAAAACTTTGGTCTAAATCTCATTAAGTTACATTTATTTGTTCATGATTCGAACATAAAATATTTTAGTTAATTCGAGCCAAAAGATAAGTTTACGTTTTTTAAAGAAACTCCACATTTTTATTGTACAATTACATGGAAGTTATGTTATGATGGGAAAAAAACTATCTAAAACCCAATCTATCTAAGTATCAGTTAAAAATAACGTCCAAAATCGATAACATTCCTAGGTTATTCAAATTTTGATTTTCTGTCTATGCTCAGACTACATTTAATACGAGTATTTACCGTCGCTGTCGTAGTTTAAAACCTAAAACACTAAGTTTACTATTGGCCTGCAAACTAATCTGAACTTCTGAACAAAATCCGACAATAATCGAACGAAACCCGAGATCCAAGTTCACAATTCGTATAAAAATAAACCTGAGGTAAAAGACTTTCAGTTTATTTTCGTCCTAGTAAATTATTTTACATGTAAACCCTGTAATACTTAAGAGCTTCATACATGTAGGTATGAGTAGGTAATGCTTTTATATAAAGCCATTTTTTCTTTGCATTCGTGAGTGGTTGCCTTTTAAGTTGTAAATTAAGTAATAAGTGAGCTACAGTGTAAATAAAGAAATACGCAGTGGAGCTACTTCATGGAAGGTGACTTAGGTTTGTGTAGTACCTTCATTTTGGAGAAAAATATTTTTAATTGTATTTGTTAGGCACGTATCAGTATACATTTTACTATAGTTCTTTCGCATATATTATTAATTTAAATATTTCTGAATAAATAAAGAAGCACGTTAGTTGGAATTGGCTTTTGAAAACTTTGGAAAGGGGCCAAAAAATGGTAGGGTACTTAGCAAGGGTCTTCTAGTGGTGTTGATACTACCACCAGAAGTAATGGTTTGTGTCATCACGGATTTGTGTAAATGAGGTGTAAGGTACAATTAGACAGTCAACTGTTTAACTGTCCACGTGGTTTTTATTCTTTGCGCTTTTTGGTTCACTTGATGCGGCTTTACAATGACGCAATTAGAAAAACAGAAAGACGAAATAAGAAAGGATTAGTGCTTTGCTACAGCAAGGTACACAACAGAGTTATTTTTTATTTATTTATTTATCTTTAATGTATACTCAAAAAAAACAGTATAACAAAATGATTAAAAGTATGTAAGGATGTATAACAATTGGCGGTCTTATAGCTCACGGCGTTTTCTTCCAGACAACCATAGCACGGACATTAGGCATTTCAAAATTTAGAGTACCTTATAGACAGGTAATACATTAATATTAAAAAATATCAGTAGAGATCCATGCACAAATATTATACACACATTTACCGTGGGAGAGCTATGCTTCGGCATGAATGGGTCGGCTCGACCGGAGTGATACCACGGCCTCACAGAAAACCGGTGTGAAATAGCGTTTGCGCTGTGTTTCACCGAGTGAGTGAGGATACCGGAGGCCCATACCCCAACCCCTCCCCCCATCCTCTTTCCCATCCCCCAAAGGTCGGCAACGCACTTGTGACGCCTTTGGTGTTGCGGGTGTCCATGGGCGGCGGTGATCGCTTGCCATCAGGTGATACGTCTGCTCGTTTGCCCACTATTCAATAAAAAAAATATATATATATATATATATATATGTATATATACAGACCAATATATATATATGTATATCTATACTATAATATTATAAAGAGGAAAACTTTGTTTGTATGTTTGTTTGTAATGAATAGGCTCAAAAACTCCTGGACCGATTTTAAAAATTTCACTATTCGAAGGCTACATTATCCACGAGTAACATAGGCTATATTTTATTTTGGAAAAAAATAGGGTTCCGTAAGATATTGGGGTTTTTCGGACACAAGGTATAAAAAATCAACCAGAAAAGTTACTTATTTTGCGTACGCTGCGTAAGCTATAAAAGATAGAACCATAAAATGTTCTAATTAATCGTAGATCTTATAAATATCTACAGAAAGTCTGCGACACACTATACGGGGAAAAATTTTTCGCCACGGGCAATAAAAGACGCAAACGAGGTTGCGTCGGTCAGCTAGTATTATATAAAAAGAAACCAAAAGTATTCACAATGATAAGTAGTAATCCCTCACCAGCTTTTTAAACATAGTCAAAGTTTTCGCTCGTCAGATATTATCAGGCAGGTTGTTCCAAAGCCTTAACGCTTGCACAGTAAAAGAATTGTCTGCATACTGAGTGGAATGTGTTGGCATTTGTAGTTTTAAATTCTCTGATGACCTCAGGTCTCTGCAATGTGTATTTTTTAAGAAATGAAAACGTTCTTTGAGATAAGGGGAGGTGTGAGGATGAAACAGAACACTGTATAAAAGAGTAAGAATATGCAGATTACGGCGAAAGCGTATTGGTAGCCACTTGAGCCTAGATCGAAACTCTGAGATATGATCATATTTACGTAATCCAAATATAAATCTAATATATAAGTTTTGGAGTCGCTCAAGTTTGTCCAATTGGTCTTCGGTGACATCCAAATGTGAGTTGTGAGTTAGACAAATCACAATTATATTCTTTTGAAAGTAATAGATATTAGCATTACTGATTAAGATAATTAGATATAGATTGATAGATTTGTACATATTATATCTACGGCTTTTAGCATAACGAGTCACGATAACATGTTCAAAAACATACCTTATGTAGCTATATCTATTTCATAAGAACGATCGAATAATATACAAGGTATATGATACATACATACTTATAGTTAGGTATATATATAGTACCTACCATATTTTAACACGACTCCGCATGTGTAAAAGTCAGTGCTCATTCGTAAAATCTACTTGGAAATTTGTTCAATTCCAAATTTACTTTAGGCTAACATTTACTTGATTTAAGTACAAAACACAAAAAGCAAATGAAAACGTATACGACCATTTGTTTCAGGAAAGTACCGACCTCAATTCGTGTGAATAGGTATCATACTTCAAGTAAATTTTTGTAAATTCTAAATACATGTGTTTAAAACATTATATTATACGCATTAGTAGGATAGAATATGATCATGACCCGCTTACGGTAGGCAGACGACAAATAATGAACATTACTTATACAATAACTGTCTCAATAAATAAATCCAACGTAACATGTTGCTTATCAATCGAAGAATGGGATTTGTAAAGTCAGTGCCGTATTAAGACTACTTGATGCCCTAAGCAATCCACGCCTCTGGGGCCCCCCTATCCATAAGTAAACTAGTATCATAAATTACGTACCTTAGAATACGAGTATGTATGAATGTCGAAAGACATACGTGGAGAAGGTATTACATACAATAAAAACCAAAGCATTTTTTAATTTTTTTTATTGATATACGACTTGCGACTTTTTCGGGCATTAAATTCGCGGAAAATAGTTTTTAAGTCCAACGTTTTTAGCATATCTGACTCTATGTACAATATTGATAAAACATCGAGCTTTTTTGCTGTTTCTGGTGCTGGTGCCCCCCTAAGACGTGATGCCCTAAGCAATTGCTTAATTTGCTTAAGGGTTAATCCAGCACTGTGTAAAGTACAACAGTACCCCAAATGACAACAACATGCTTCAATTATTGAATCTCCAGAGTGACATAGTTTGAGTTCATAAGGACTTGAAAAGTTGGAAGGTATTATTTATTTATATATTAAACCTTTGATTTTAAATGAAACATTCTCGTAATAATTATAGTTGATGACGACCCAAAATGTTTGTATCCTTATTGCTATGCTGCTCTAATCCACTTTACACTTTTCTTAAGGTCTGATTCATAATATCCTATAGAATGATCTATGTATTACTTGGTTGCTATTAGTGTAGATACTTATTAAGTGTATCATTATTATTATTATTGTGTAGACATTCTTTCATATGAAATTGGAAAGTTAACCTAGTTACTAAGTACAAAATATGAATATGCAGACAACCTCAAAACGAAAAACGTCTGACACTTGCAATGAATTCGTCAAATATTCAGGTCTCTCGTCGCCTTGCCGAGATTCGTTTTGGTGTAGTAGTGTAGTAAACTAGACGTACTGATTGAGCTACATTCATTAGTTGACATGAGAATATATAAAAGGGATATTAGTTTTCCGGGCAAACAGGCCCAAGGCATGCAGTTGTGTAGTTTGTAGGACTTTAAAAATTTAATAACAAGATGTGAGAAAAGCTGAAAATTATTCTAAAGTTCTGATATTTTATATGTAGTGGTCTTTAATTGCAATAGGTATATTAAACCTTGTTCAGAGTAATTACAAACAATCTTGTTTGGAAGCAGACCTTCCAAATTTTAGTACTTGGTAGTATAGGACAATCTTGCTTACATGGCAAAGTTTTCCGGCAAAATTAGTTTCAATTTCTAATTTCAATAGGTCCAGTGAATTTGAGGATCCAGTAACTTCATAATAGAGTCCTCTTTAGATACTATGATTTAAAGTTGTAGGATCGAACCCAAGTATAGATATAAAGCCGATATGAATGTATTTGAAATATATAGCTTTGTTGAAAAGTTAAATAATATTAACGTTTACTGAAAATAATCGTCCATAAAATACTTTAAGACAAGACAAAATTAGGATTTAAAAACGAAAGTGAGTAGAGCTTAATTGAAAAGTAATGTATTCCCCATTTGTTTCCGAAGTAACGATCATCGCCTTGAATAGACTACTGTTGGACTTATGACTCTACTTGTAAAGGAGGTTTTAGCGTATTTTCACACTGGCCAGACGGTTTAGTATAGGGTTTCTGTCAAGGGACTACCATCTTTTTAATTTTGAGAATCTCTGAAAGGATTGCATAATTTCTACCACACGCAACTGACACTAACATGTATCATGGTATGGTATTTAATTTACCACTTCATATAGATAGAAAAAACAACATACTCCATTATTTGGGATTTTCTGCTGAAATGGATATCTATTTATTGCGGTCGTTTATCTTTTGTTTCAGCTTTTACAAGAATTTTAGTCACGCCCTCTCCAACTTTCGCAGCATTTCAGTACTGACAGTATTAGTTTACTAATAGTGACTAATAATAACATGGATGAAATTAATATTTCGATTGTAACGTATGCGACTGCTCTGCTTGAGGTCTCGGGTTCAGACTAAATGTTTGTCTGATCTGCAAATGTTTGTTTCAGAGTTTGGGTGTTTTCTATGTATAATATGTATGTATTTACAAAAATATATACATATATATATATGTATGTATTTATATCAATTGTCTAGTACACATAACATGAGCTCTGGTTAGCTTGGAACAAAATGGGGTTGTGTGTTAGATGTCCGGAATATTTATTTATTTTATTTATTTATTTCATTTATTTATTACTAGCCGCCCTCGACCCAGCATCCTCGTTTACGTCGCCTATTGCCCGTAGCGTGATAACTTTCCCCCGTTTTTGTAACATTCTTCACTGATTCTCCTCTCGAAAAACGTTTTTTTTATATTTATTCACCTCCTAAACCTTCACTAGACTATAACAAATATTTTGAAACCAAAATCAGCTAAATCATTATCAATAAAGTTCTCAAGTTTTAGTGAGACTAATAAACAGCAATTCATTTTTATATATAGAAGAAGGTATATAGATTCGTCTATGACCCAAACAAACATACAAACTGCTGAAACTGCTGCTGAATAAAAGCTTGTTAAAAATGTGATAGTTTTTTCAAACCACATGCTAGCTTGTAATAGTAAATAACCTTTTTTTAATTTGCTTTTCCAAATTTATAAGTACTTAGTATATTTGTATGGTTGTGTGTTGTGTAACTGATCTTTATAGTCGTTCCAATCGTTTATTTAACTTTTGACAGATCACGCACATAAAGTTTTGTAATAATTTTTGATGCAATGTACTCCAGGGAATACTGTACTTCATGGACGGGCTCCGCCCACTTAGAGATGTGTCATTCGTAATAATTAATTATTAATGACAACAGACTATAAAAACGGTATTGAAATAAATCGATTATCGATTATATTTATAAAACATACAATAAAATTATTCTTGCATGTCCTTTGAGTACTTTATTTTTTGGTATTTTGACAATAACGAAGGGAGGAACGATACGCTCAACTCAACCAAACGTGAGAATTCACAAATAAATCAATACGGACGAATATAAATACTCAACTCGACGTATGAAAATGTGGATTAACACTAACAACAAAATGGCGACCCGCGTCGGCTCCGCGTCCGGTGTTGCTGTTTAATAATGGATAAAAGTACGAAATTATCGATAAAATAATGAGTGTGTTATATCGATTAAAACTTCTCCATGCATAAAATCGATCTATAAAAGAAATCGAATCGGTAACGGGTCAGGGTATCACTATTTGATTAAATTTTGGAGCTGTCAAAAGTTAAATAAACGATTGGAACGACTATAACTGTTTTATATCTACCGTCTAATACTTATTCTTCATAAAATTTTCTACCAAGGCCTATTGTATATTGTATATAATTATATATTATATATAACTATTTCATGTTCTTTGTTTTCATATCTATCCTTTAATACTTTATTCTTCATGAGATGTTCTAATAAGTCTTATTGCAGTTTTAACACTTGAATATTCATTTAAATTAAGATTACACGCGAGTTCTCAAACTTCAAACTTGTTTACTGTATGTACCTCAGGAAGACCACGTTTCTTCAAAAGTCTCCCTCATCCAAAAGTTCATTTCTGTAATTTTGAAAACGTACCTGTATACTTTCAAAAGTACAGGTTAGTTATTGATGTTGAATCACCCGCAGAGGGCATATCGGGACACGCAGATTCATCAGATGTCATTATGAACATTGTTGACATTGCGATGTGAGTTCGCGGATACAAGCAGCGGTGCAAGATCACTAGGGTGTTGGAGCGAGAGATAGCAGAACGATCTCCGTCCTCCATAAAAGCAAGTCTGAGGGTGACAGACGAGGCCATCTGTTACCCTAGCAGCAGGCCAAGGTGACGGCGCGGACGCTGCGGAGCGTGCGCGCCCTGGTAGACAGTAGCGGCAACATTGGGGTTCCCACACAGGAGGGGCCCATCTACAAAGCGTAGGTGGCCCGAGGTACGTCGGGGTTCCAGGGTTTTTCCTTTCTAGGGCGCACCTGGTTCCCCGGCATCTAGTACCCGAGACAGCGTGTGGTTTAAGTCGGTTTCAGTATGACATGCCACCAGGGGGTGGTATCCGATGGAATTTCCGCACAACAAGAAAAAAAAGGTGTTGGAGCGACATGACTTTTACGCGCACTTTGTTTTGCGACACATGATTTACGCACTTATCACTTGCAAGCCAAAGATTATAATTCATTACCGCGGTACAGAGCAATTAGTAAATAAACCGATAACACATCTGTTCTCTGCGACATTCAAACAGATCTTATAATATTATCTTATAATTTTAATTCCATTCACTCATAATCTGAATAAATGTTTTCAGTTTTGTATTTGTGCATTTAAAACAGCTTAAAAATATTTACAGGTAATTTAGACGAGGAACAACAGTGTCATCTAATATAATCAAAGAGCTTATAAAGACGTTAGCGCGCCTGTGAAAGCAATTTTCATAGTAATTACCTACAGAAATATTCACTGTATATTTTTACTCAAATTCTTTGTTAAAACGTAATATAAAAAAAGTCTTTGAGCATAATGATTACGTTAATATATTTATGTTAATTTTAGTAATCGTTGCGAGTAGGCGTGAGCTTACCCTTATAAAACAAAGATACAGTCTGAAATTTGTGTTCAAAAGCGTACTACTTTAAATATGTGCTGTTTATTTAGCAATGGATTTAGTATTTATAAGGAAAAGAAAAAGGGAATACGAAACATAAACTTATCTGTAGTATTGTAGTTATAATTACCTCAGGTAGAAAAATAAAAGATATTAAAATTTAATTTTTCGTTTCAGTTTTTCTTTGATATTTATTACACCTAAGAGAATATTATATCTTATATTCATAGTAGGACTGTATTATAATATTTTTTATTTCTTAAAAGTTCAAAAAAGTAAAGAGAAATAAATCATTTAAAATGATGTTTCTTGAAGTTATGCGTACATAAGAAGTATCGAAGTTTTTGTAGATATTATAGATATTTACAATTTACAATTTATAATAAAACCAAACGTGAACTGAACTTATTCAGAACTACCAGAAGGATTATAATTGTAAAACTCGTTTTGATCCGGGATTAGACGATGATTCTAGAAAATTATGAACTTTTTCTACTGTCAAAAGTTAACTTTGAAGTTGAGCTGTTTATCTCGACGACACTTTAAGTGCTTACTTAAGTAGCCGTGTTAGATGGTTAAACAGTGTTAAATTTTGCTTAGCGTTACAAAACTAAAACAACTGTAATGTTGTGTCTTGTTAATGACTGATGAAAACATCAGACGTGATATGTATATTATATATATTATTTTGACATGAGTATTTATTCATACTACATGAGTATTTATACTGTTGAATTTTACAAATTTTTTCATCAATTTCCCAAATAGAACATAAACGAGTCACATAAAGGCTTTCGATAGTTCCATTAATGGATTAGAGCGCATACAAGATAGATTCAGATTCGGGGCAGGTGAAGACGTCGGATAGATCATCTTTATTGGCGTAACAACATTTAGAAAACTTGTACATGCAGTGAATCTTGGCACATAGCCAAGTTAATTAAGTTGTTCGTAAAACTCATGCATCACTTTAAACACGAGTTGAAAATCCTTTCGTGTTCTTTATTCAAAATTCAACCTTGTAAAATCGGTTTAACGATAAGCCTTTATTCACGATATCTGATGACCCATGCGACAGCTTCATTTATGAATTTAAAAGGGTCACAACAATTTCTCGACAAAAGGCAGAGGTTCCTTTCCACTCACGCACCAACGATCAACAGTTCGCTAGGGACAACAGTCATTAATACCTCCGAGCAATTTGGCCTCATTTATTCAACACCAAGTAAAATTCTGTCGTATAGGCTAAGATTTACGATGAAGTCATTACGTTTTATGGGCCATAATTGATAGAGATAACATCTCAGGGCTACTGAAATTGCAAAGTGGTGTTTGAAGCACATTGAACTCAAAGACGCGCATTAGTATAAAGAAAAATAGCCCGTATTACCATAAACGACTGGCGTTGTGGTTATTAATTACAACATTTTATAGGCAGGCGACACGCGAAAGTTCTTTTATGTTTTACACAAATATTTCTTTTTGGGGCGTTAATATTGAGGTTGGTGATTTGGTTTCATAATAACGATCGCATTACGTAATTAAGTCTTTAAATGGTTGCGTACTACGATTCTATGTTTTGTTTTGAAATTTTGACAAACACGTAACGTTGTTTATATTATAATTCATTTCTAATTACCAAAATAATGCCTTGAACACTTTATTTCAGTTATAATCCGTGTCTTACCATACATTGTTTGATCAGAATTGATTCTGATGATCATGTAGAATTTAAAGAAAGAGTTGACATTGAAATGTTGTTTAGAAGACAATTAGTATTAACAATTTTAAATAACATGTATACATACGAGTATATCATATAAATCATGTATTTGTAATAATATACATTACTAGCTGACCCACGCAACCACGTTTGCGTCTTATATTGTCCGTAGCGTGAAAATTTTCCCCCGTTTTCGAAACATTCTTCATTGGTGCTCCGCTTCTATTAGTAGTAGCGTGATGATATATAGCCTTTAGCCTTCCTCGATAAATGGACTATCCAACACCGAAATAATTTTTCCAATCGGACCAGCGGTTCCTGATTTTGGCGCGTTCAAACAAACAAACAAACTCTTCAGCTTTATTATTAGTATAGAAGATATAAAGTAGATGAAGTACCATAGCGTACATTGTTATCAATACATTACTAATTTCACTACAGGATGTTCCACTACGTCATTACCTTGTATACATAATTAGATTCTGATCCATTCAATTTTCTGTTGATCCGCCTGCTAAGGCGGGTAGCGCCTCTAGTATTTACATTATATAAATAAGTACAATCATCAATACTTTGTTGATCCTCTATTCATTTAATGTAGCGCTTTTGGTTAACAATGAATTTCGAAAGGTACTAAGGTAAATTTAAGTAAATAATTGGTTTCGATTAATATTACTGATAAATGGTTGAAATGTTTTTAATTTTAGCTCTCTTTCAGATTATTTTATTAAAAATCTCAATAAAGTTGTGTTTTTAGAATATTTGAGGAGGGAACAATTTGGTGAGGATTTGCAGTCGACCAAGACTGAAACATGGTTGTTAAAGTTCTATTAGGGCGGTACTTTAGTAATTTTGTCAGATTACCACCCTGACAAAACCTGAGTCTGAGACACGACCTGGTCGTTCTGTGGGGGTATCCGATGGGATTCCCTCCCACGAAAAAAGGAAAAAAGGGTTGTTAAACTCTGAAAACCATACTATGAATAATTTCCATATTTGTTGCTATACTTTATGATATTTTAACTAAAAGTTACTCATTTTAACAATATTTATATAATATAATCAAAATTGTAAGATGTCGATGTCTGTGCCTAAAAAAATAATAACGAACAGGATCTTGATTAAAATAATATAACACAAAACAACAGATTATAGAATACTATCATTTGCGCGCGGTTACGCCCGCGAGTTTGTCGTTTATCGCAGCAAAGAGTACTGTTACGGGGTGGGTCTAGAAGTTCTTTAAAAAGAAACAATTTTAATTGAGACTGAAACATTATTTAATTAAAAATCAATAGAATTACATAAATACCTAGTGCCCTCAACGAAATCGGAAATAAGTCTGATGTCATATATTAAAATATCGTTTATAATGAATTGCGTCGCTTACGTCAATGCAAACGATGCAGTTTTGTTTTATATGGAATGCCGGGGTTGCGACATCGTAACATCCCCCCCGTTAAGATTGATCATTACAGATTAAGTAAAGATCAATGTATTGACTTAAAACAGAGATCGCCGTGGGCTACAGAAATGGATAATCACTACAACTTAATTTTATACTTATCTACTTAACTTTAAAACGTTTAAAAGATTTTACAATAAAAAAAAATATATATTAAAAGTATTCATATCATAGACCGTTTAACTAGCAGTAAGTCGATGTTTCACATAACATTATTTAACATTACATAATTGTATTTCTTTTCAAATTAGGTAAGGATTTTACAGATGAGCGAAGATCATCTTCCTCTGAGGAGTCGGATGTATGATGTTGTGACTGTCGGACTACTATGTCCTGAGTTTTTTGACTCTTTGTTTTATTATTATAATTTTTGTTGTATATAGTGACGCAGCAGCCTGAATGTTTACTACAGACATATCGTCTACTTTTAAATAAAATGTATAATAGAACGACTGTAGTGATAACATAAGTTAATGATAAATAATGAGTAGAATATCTTTCTAAATGAGAAGGCTCTTCAATTTTCCTTATCTGGTTTTCAAATTCATCTAATTGTGTACTGGCTTTAACTAAGGAATCCAGATTATTAAATTCATTTAATTTTATTAGAGGAACCTGATTGATGGTTTTATTTAAATGTCTGGTATCGCAACAATCGGTTACAATATTAAAATTCGAGATTGAACTGGTAGTATTTGAAGTGAAACTGTCGGCTGGAGTAAAAGTTAAAGTCTTATAAAAAGCAGAACATGATTTTGGTACATGCATTATTCCTGAACCAAACAAGATTTCGTCGGTGTTACTGGTGGCTTTGTCACATACGAAATGACATTTTCCTGGTTCAGATTGCACGAATATCCATCGATTGTTGGTAATTTTTTGGAACAAATCCACTGAACCCCGAAGAACTCTTGTTTCGCAAGACTTTGGTAACTTAGAGATAACTTCTGTAAGCAACGTAGTTTCGCACGTAGGATTTGCGATAGTCGAGTAAACGTTACCGAGAACACACACATAGCACTGGTCTTTTATGATTTTGCACTCACTCACACTATCGAGTTGTGAGTAAAACAGCCTATCCGAAGTTATTGCCAAATGTTGTTTACTCGGTGCGACAAGAAGATAAGTGTCTGGTGCAGAAACGTCGAATGGGACAGGAAACGGGATGTTATGGTAAAGGTTATAAATCTGAGGAAGAACCAGCGGTATTTTTACAACTATAACAAGCTTACTGTCATGGTAATAACATACAATGTCACATATATTAATTAGATCATTTATGTTATGTAATGATAAACGAATAGGTAGTTCGGAATGCTTAGGCAAATAGTTGACGTGTAACTCGAGCTCCTTGTATAACTGTATGGGACTGAGTACTGTCGGGTGCAGTACGTTTATTTTACTAAACAATATGGCATTGTTTATATCGTCTATATCAAAGGACAGCGTTATGACAATGCTTTCTATTGAAGTTAACATAAGAGACAAATGAGATCTTATTTCAAGCTTGTCGTTGGTGTTTATCAATTTTTCAAAGGTTTTTTCAATAACAACCATATTTTGATTTAGACGATACTCATTTTCTTTGACCTTTGACATAGTATTGTTAAAAGTAGAAATAGTAGACTTAATAACGTGAATGTTATAGCGCATAAGTATTGTTAACTGTTTTTCGTCCGACTGTACTTTATTAATAGCGTCCGTGAACTTGTTTGCATCATCAGAATCTAAAGTGCCGAAGAACGTTTTTAATAGGGAGCCACCGGCGTCAAATAGCCCGCGTTTTGAGCGTTTTGTTTCTTTTACATTTACTAAATAGGAGATAGAAGAGAACTTTTTAATATTATTGCTATGTTGAGTCCTTAATGCATTTAAGGAATTTAAGCAATCATCTTTTACTTTAGGAGACTGTGTTGAATCGCAATTTTTAGAAACTCTTTCTAACAAAAATTCGACATTTTCTATATGTGGTTGAATATAAAGAAATAGCTCAAATCTATATAGGTGATAACGTTCCAGTAATCATTTGTAAACTTTAAATCTAGTAACTTATCGAAATATAACCGGGAAACTGCTGACATTAACCTGTAACCAATAGAATGGAGACATGTTTACACTAGACGGAGGCGGGTTTAATTTCGTCATAATGATGGATACGTAAATACAAATGTGTGTAGATATGTTTGTCATTGGAAGTACTTTGTAATGTACATATAAAGTTCTCGTTCTAAGGTCATTATGTCGGGCGAGTTGTCATCGAACTTAGAAAGTTGCATGACTCTGGGCTCTTGTTTGGGGCTGGCTACCCGTGTGACCCTTGGATGTAAAAGAATGGACACTTGTTTGGGGCTGGTTACCCGTGTAGTCCTGGGAGTTAAAAGGATGGACACTTGTTTGGGGCTGGTTACCCGTGTGGTCCTGGGAGTTAAAAGGATGGACATTTGTTTGGGGCTGGTTACCCGTGTGGTCCTTGGATTTAGAAGGATGGACACTTGTTTGGGGCTGGTTACCCGTGTGGTCCTTGGATTTAGAAGGATGGACACTTGTTTGGGGCTGGTTACCCGTGTGGTCCCTGGATTTAGAAGGATGGACACTTGTTTGGGGCTGGTTACCCGTGTGGTCCTTGGATTTAGAAGGATGGACACTTGTTTGGGGCTGGTTACCCTGTGGTCCTTGGAAATAGTATTTTGGTATTTGGGTGATGAAACAGTGTTAAAACCATTTTTCGATTCTGATGTAGAAGGAATAAGACGTTCATTGCCAATGGGATTTTTATCCGAAATAGAAGACAATGTCACGTTGTCACCGTTAACAATAAATAAATAAATAAATATTCCGGACATCTAACACACAACGCCATCTAGTCCCAAGCTAAGCAGAGCTTGTGTTATGGGTACTAGACAACTGATATAAATACATATATACTTTTTTTTTGTTAATACATACATATTATACATAGAAAACACCCAAACTCCGAAACAAATATTTGTAGATCACACAAACATTTGGTCCGACCCGGAAATCGAACCCGAGACCTCAAGAACAGCAGTCGCATACGCTACCACTGCGCCACAGAGGCAGTCAATGGGCACTTTAGCCGAAATAGAAGATAACGATGACGTATTCAGTGGAAATAGAATTAGATTTAGCATTTCGTAGACTGTACTTAGAAATTGGCTTATTTGATTTAGAAACAGTGGATTTAGATATTGAAGTAGTAGGGCTGGTACCTAAGGTATGGGATTTGCGTTGGTACCGATGCGCAAACCCAACATTTAGTTTAAACAATCACCATTTTCTTTTTCTTGTACTTGTGGAGGCAATGATGTCTCGGAAGTCGATTCTATACAATTTTGTTGATATGCTCTTGAACCACTAGGATAGTTATTATTGAAGGGTCGTGAATTATTATACTGTCGTTTCCTGCATTGTGAAATATCATGGCCTATGTTTTTGCAATATCTACACGTAATTGTTGTGTTAGCATTTTGAGACTTGTAATGAAAATTATTAGTATGTGGCTGTGAATGAACTCGAAGTTGCGAGCGTTGCATATCACGTTTCAATTTGCTGTAGCATTCCGATTCTACATGACCCATTTTATTGCAATTTTTACAATATTTAGATATGACAGAAGTATTTTTGGCTAAATTTAGGATCTAAAATTCAATAATAAGAAACAGATTTAATGTAGAACGCGGATATGGCAATAACTAGGGATAAAAATATTTTACTCACAGTAAAATCGCGTACTGGACGAGCATCGTTGGTTGACAGGATTCTTCACAGGAACGGCGTCGGTAGAGATGTCGTTGGCGGCGGTACGAATGGCAGCTCGTTTTCAGCGACGGGACTGCCTTGCAAGTGGCGCAAGACTTTCTGTCGCAGGCAATTGCGACTGGATGCAGCGGAATACGACAAAGTGCAGTAGGGCACTGCGGGATACAGTGGGACGAGTCTTCTGATGTTGTGTGGTACAGGAGCAGCGAGATACGGCGAGATATTTGATGGATTCTTGAGTCGGAGATGTATTACAACGATTGTTTTTGTCAGGAAAGCAAATAGAATTGAGATACGGTTTAGAAAATGGGCACTGGTTATCTTAATCGGAATTTTGGGCACACGTTTATTTTCACGCAAATCTTACCCAAATATCCCACTTCTGACACCACTGTTACGGGGTGGGTCTAGAAGTTCTTTAAAAAGAAACAATTTTAATTGAGACTGAAACATTATTTAATTAAAAATCAATAGAATTACATAAATACCTAGTGCCCTCAACGAAATCGGAAATAAGTCTGATGTCATATATTAAAATATCGTTTATAATGAATTGCGTCGCTTACGTCAATGCAAACGATGCAGTTTTGTTTTATATGGAATGCCGGGGTTGCGACATCGTAACAGTACCCTATGTCCTACCTCAAGAATCAAATAACAAATAATAATTATAAGAAATACATCTAACACACAATGCCATCTAGTCTCAAGTTATGCAGAGCTTGTGTTATGGGTACAAGACAACTGATAAAATACTTACTTAAATATACCTACAATTTTTTTAGGTAAATCCATACATATTATATATACATAGAAAACACCCAAACTCCGAAATAAATATTTGCAGATCATACAAAGATCTGGTCCGATTCGAGAATCGAACCAGAGACCTCAAGTACAGCAGTAGCATACGCTACCACTACACGAGGCAGTCAAAGTATTTCTATTCCAAATTTCATTGAAATTGGTGCAGCGGTTTGGCCGTGAAAGCAGGACAAACAGAGTTACTTTCGAATTTACAATATAAGTATGGATTTGTCTGTTTGTCTGTGTGTGCTGTGTGTTTCTGTGCGCTAATGTCAGAAGTAGCTCAACTGATTTGAATGCAGTATTCTCGTTTATATTGTGGTCAGTAAAAAAGTTACATCAGTCGAAATAATCACAAATACAGAGCCGCAGGTAGAAGCTAGTTTATTAATAATACTAGATGAAAGTATCAGTAGTTGTGGACACACTCACTTGCGCCCATTAATCATAAGTTGGTAATGTCTCGTGTACCTAAAGTTGCAGCTCTTAAGCCAAAGGAGGCATTAATGTTGTAGTGCTCTCTGCGTAACAAGTAACCTGTACACATACTATTGGCATACTATTGCAGGTAACGTTACACGAACCTTTAACAATGCACTGTACTAACTACAGTAGTAATTTTGTTTATTTTATTGAACCAAAACTGGTTTTAAAATAATGTATGAAATGATGGAGGTTGTGGTGACTTCCACATACAGCGCAACAGCGACACACTATAGCGCCTTATGTTTCACATCACTAGTATAACTTGAATATACCATTGATTAAATTAATACTACGAACTAGTAGAAAATATTTTCTTTTCGTGGGAGAGCCACGCTTCGGCATGAATGGGCCGGCTCGACCGGAGTGATACCACGGTCTCACAGAAAACCGGTGTGAAATAGCGCTTGCGCTGTATTTCACCGAGTGAGTGAGAATACCTGAGGACCATACCCAACTCCTCCCCCCATTCCCTCTCCCCATCCCCCAAAAGTCGGCAACGCACTTGTGACGCTTTTGGTGTTGCAGATGTCCATGGGCGGCGGTAATCGCTTACCATCAGGTAATGCGTCAGCTCGTTTGCCCCCTATTCAATAAAAAAAAAATATATATATTTTAATGATTAAAACTAATGTATGTGTATACAAAAACTCATGGTAGGGGATGGTGTTGGTCATAAATATATTAGGAAGGTATGAGGCATAAGTTTAATGAAAGACGCGACACGAAGCTAATGTCTAAGTGAGGCACGTAAGGCAAATACAGGATGTTCCGTTAGTGCACTGTGTCGCCCGAAAGTAAAAGTAAACTAACGTAAAACTTTGTTTCTCGGACAACGCGCGCTGTTGGGAATTAGGTGTTGTCGTAAACAGACTGTTTATAGTAAAGTGTAGTATAAAGAAAACTGCCTAGAACCACCTAACATATCAAATAAATATATTAACAAAAAACTTGAGAGGTGTCAAGGGACACCCGGATGGAACGAAGTTCGAAATAGAAAGACGAGACGAAAATATCTGTGTGTGTCGTCGTCGTGTCGTGACAACAAATTGTGTCGTGACAACAAATTGTGTCGTGTCAACAAATTGTGTCGTGACAATTTTTCCGTCTAGCCCCCTTACACAACGCGCCATAAGGAACTTCGTTCCAAAAATTCTTATTGTCTAGTTGTCTTTTCTAGTAAAATCGAATTAAAAAAAAAACAGCTAAATAAAATAGAAACGTTATCAATGCGCTTTAGTTCTATAGAATAATCTATCGCAATCTCATGGAATCATAATTTCACCGTGAGAGAACTATATGTTGACAGGGCCATCAATGGATAACATTACCTTTCAGTGAAAATGAACTATCGTAAAGTCCACGGGATCATAATTTCACCGTGACAGAGCCATGCATCGGCGGGACCATCAGTGGATAAACATTGTTCTTCAGTAAAATGCATTGTCGTTGTCGTGAAGCCTACGCAATTATAATTTCACCGTGAGAGAACCGTAATTTGGCATATCAAGACCGGTTCGAAGAGAGTGATGACTTTTCACGAGGTAAGTGTTATACTACGGGTTATAGGCACGCCCAACCCCTGAACCTTATTCAAAGAGTGTCAACACACATGTGACGTTTGAGTTGACTATGAACGATGATAGTCACTTACCAGTTCTGCTAGTTTGTCTCTTATACTATTAAAAACACTAAAATTAGTTTTTCTTCGAACTTATAGTCATTCAATAAATCACTTTAGTTGCTATTCCATTGGTTTCTTTCAAATGAAAGTTGTACAGCAATTTCATTATAAGTTCTTCCTTATATACCCTTTTCATCTATCTGATCTTACTATAAAATTTATAAACGCCTGCAAGTATCTATAAGGCAATTTACAGACGTACTAGTTTAAGTTTTAAGTACTAAAACTGGGGAGAAGTTGATTACAATTTAACGGCTTAAGTTTTAGAAATAATTAGGTTAAACATGTACGTAACTAGTTAATGTTTATGGTAAATACATATTTGATTTTAAGCATTATCACATTATATGGCACGGGTGGAGTCTAAATTTTAGAAAATCTTTTGGAATTTCAATATATACTTCAGGAGGAGATTCAAACTTTTAATTTTATAATTCATCAATAGCCTCTAAGCTAAGCTAAGCTAAAGGTATTAATCAGTTGTTACCCGACCACCGCAAAGCCAAAGGAAGGGTAATCTAATGTATTTCGGCGGATTATAAATGTTGATTTGTTCCATCGCATCGCCTAAACTGCTAATCGATTTTAATAAATGAGGTGTCAATAGATTTGTAAAAATGGCCGGGGGGACACGGCCTAAATATATTTTATTACTAGCTGACCGGACAAACGTTGCTTTGCCATAAAAGGGAATATATGTTGTAGAGGTGGGTCAATAAAAATCGCGATGGAAAAATAGGGGTTGATCTTAGAGGGTTGAAAGTTTAGGGTTGTATGTATTTTTTACTAATGCTGTATCATAAAAAAATAGAAATTAAAAATTTTGTCTAAAAAAAAAAAAAAAAATTTAGGGGTGGACTACCCCTAACATTAAGGGGGATGAAAAATAGATGTTGGGCGATTCTCATAGATACCGGATAAGCACAAAAAATTTCATCAAAATCGGTCAAGCCGTTTCGGAGTAGTTCGATTACGCACCCCGTGACACGAGAATTTTATATATTAGAAAAGTTTTAACGTAGTCGGGTTGTAGCTTTTAAACGATTTTTTGTAGTCTATTAATTAGTATATATTATATATAGATAGTATAGTTTAGTATTCTATTAATTTCTTAATCAAATAACCTACCAATCTAAACTCTAAACTCAAATACTAGTTTCGTTGGAAGGGATCAGCGGTTTATTATCTTAAAGTATATTTGAAATAATATAAAAAAGGTCCTTTTTCAGAGAAGCGTTAAACCTACTATCACAATACTTAGAAATTATTTGTAATAGAATGTATTGAAAATGTACACACAAATAGGTCTTATTGTGGTAATACTCGTATCTACTTTTTCTTTTGATGATGATGATGCCAATGTCAAGTATTTATACTCTTTAATTCTAAATCTTCGAGTCAAGTTCAAGTCTTCGTCGAAATGAAATTAATGATAAAAAATATATAAAATATGGATGAGATGAAATGGGGATCGTCTTTCGAAAAAACAAAAAACGATCTCCGTGGTAATATCTAAATAATGTGGGTTTGTTAGTCAAATTAATAATGACATACCATAAATCTGAATACATTCCTGTGTTTATTTTTTATTATTCTGAAGGTTGCTCCATATTAGCTATTAACTATAAACTTCTGCCATTCCTAAATATTAAATTAATAAAATATTTTTTCTTTCTGTATTAATAACTTTAGAAGATTAGAAATAAACTACTTTACTAACGTATTCATAGATGAGTTTTAGACCGATTCAATAATGTTCCTCAATTTAGTTGTATTATAGTTATGTTTGTTAATTATAGTTTATAGATTAAATTAATGGACTGTGGCGATATCGCACTGTCTCGTCGCGCCGACACGACCTAAGTTACTACGTCTGCTTGCAGTGCGAATTAAGAAATAATAAACTGATTCTCAGCGCGACTCACATATTTACGTAAGCTTCGTCCGTTCCTATTGGCTAAAATGTAAATCAAGCTCACGACAATCGTCGTCAGTTGTCTGCCTTTGTACATAATATAATTAAATGCACTTAGACGAATAAACAAGATAAGTCGTAACTTCCTCATAGTTTTACTACTATACTAACTACGCCGGCTGACATACCCATCCCAGTACCTACATTCATCAGTCAGCTGGCCACTGCCCACCGGTCAGCAAGACGCTCAGCTGAATCGAAAGGACCATATAGATTTAGAAAATTATTTTTTGCTTCGTAGGATCTCCTTTGGTTTCATTAAATTTTAAAGAAAAACACAATTTCCTAAGAATGTCAAATTGAGGCAGATGAAGAGTGGGGAGAGTTTATTTAATCACATTTCATGATATTTAAAGTCAATGATTTCGTATAAAAGTAAAATAATGTTAAACGTGCACGTGTACCCACTGTAACCTTTGCCAATTTTAAATCCTAAATTGAGCGGAGGTTTTATTTTTTTCTGAAACAAGGAGTATCTACTTCGCTGTTTAATGTTTAATGATTTTGTTTGTACGAGCATTAGTTTAACACCAATATGGATGCATTTTCTACAACACAGAAGTAATGAAGAAGCAAACAGTCAATAAATCTCAAGTCCGCACCGCGTAACGTATTACTCGTTTAGTACTCAGTCAAACGAGATTGGATAAGTTTATACGAGCTTACAAATTGTTTTACGAGCGCTGTGTGCGCGATGATCCTTATTTTGTCCCTGTAAATGATGTCTTTACACCGTCCTAACTCGTGTACTGTTATGAGATAAGTTTTACGGATGAGGGCGTTTAATATTGTGTTAGGGTGTTGCTTTCAGATTTCGAATGGTAAATATAATATTTATACTTTTTATTAATACAAATAAAAGTTTTACAAGAACGGATTTTCGAGTTTTACGGCATTTCTATATTAAATTTACGGTTTTTGAAAGTTTGTAAAGAAACTTTAGACTATAGAAACATTTATTGTACAAACATCTTGTTTTTCATCAACAGAACTGAACAGAACCTTACACGTGGGTTTATAAATAGTCATAGGTACATTAAAGTAACCAAGCTCATAATATTCAGTTTGTGCTTTGGAAAGCCCCCATTAAATACAAAACCGTTACTTCTAGGTCAATTTAGAGTTTCATAAGAGCATTTTTTTCACATAATCTTTGAGCAGTAATTACTCTTTTTTAGGGTTCCTTACGCTTTGTTGTCCGTCTGTCTGTCTGTCAAGGCCCGTTTTTCCGGGAACGCGTGGAGGCATCGAAATTCATATCAAATACTACTCTACTGTCTACTGTCCCTTACAGCTGTAAAAAAAATGAAACTTCGGAGCCAACGCAATAAAAAGATACAGACGTTTATACTGGAAATTTTGGACACTCGCAATTGAATCAAAACCTGCAGAGTACATTCCGTGAAATCAGAATCTTGAAATTTGGCACGAAGCAGCTTATAGAACTGATTAAAAAAAAATTGCGAAAGCATAAATTTTTAGTTACGTCATATAATATACCTACAGGTTTGAACGGAACCCTCGGTGCGCGAGTCCGACTCGCACTTGGCCGGTTTTCGTAATCTATAATTAGTAATTCAACTTTTGCAACTCCATATCTTAGCTTAAAGTTAAGTATTTTCAACTAATTTTAGGTTAGTGTTACAAATTATAATGTAGTAACGAGCCGTTATAGTGAACTTAAAGGTTTTCTTTATGAACGATTTATTTAGATTATCTGTTTCGTACTCCTAAACCTAAAACTAAAATTATATCACATCGTAATTTCCGTGACATGAACATCTCAGATCTTTGCAGAGACGCAGAAAACATCGATTGGGGTTTGCTTTTGAACTCTGACTGTATTGATGACAAAATTAACCAATTCACAAATAACATTACGTACCTATTTGATAAGCATGCTCCAATTCAACAGAAAAAGGTAAGACATCTGCCTGCACCTTGGCTTACGGAAGAAATAAGGGCGGTGCAAAGGAGGAAGGCAAGAGCCCAGTCCAGGTACAAAAGTCACCCCACAGCAACAAACTGGAAAAAATTTGTACTCATCAGAAATCACTGCAACAAGATGTGTAGGAATGCTCAGCGCCGACATATACACAAATCTGTTGGAGATGGTAACCCAGTTAGGGTTTGGAAGTTTCTTAGGTCACTAGGAATCGGCAAATCACCTCCTAACTGTGCTTCGAAAGATTTCGATATTGATTCCATGAATTCATATTTTTCTGCCTCCTCCAATTATGGCGGGGCTACCAAGATTGCGACGCAGAACTATCTTTCTACTCTGCCGACTCCCGACTGTTCCCCATTCATTTTCGCTCAATTCGCTGTATGTGATGTTAAGAAAAGTATAGTGTCAATGACTTCGAATGCTGTAGGGAGCGACTGTATCAGTTGTACTATGATTCTTCCCATCCCAGATGAAATTCTACCCGTGATCACCCATATCCTTAATTATTCTATATCCGTCAATACCTTGCCATCTGCTTGGAAACAAGCTCAAGTTATTCCGCTCCCCAAGAAAAGTAATCCTACCACCCTCACAGATTACCGTCCCATTTCCATCCTCCCGTTTCTCTCCAAAGTCCTCGAGCGTCTCACTCACAGACAGCTAAGCTCATTCCTTTCAAGAAATGGTCTCCTTAATCAACTCCAGTCTGGTTTCCGCCCAGGCCATAGTACTACAACGGCTCTAGTCCACATTACAGACGATGTTAGGTCGGGTATGGAGGACGGAAAGCTAACGGTATTTGCTTTGCTAGACTTCAGCAACGCTTTTAATACTGTGGATTTCGATGTCTTATTGGGTATTCCGTGCTCTCTTAACATATCTCCATCAGCTATTGACTGGTTTCGTAGTTACCTGTATGGTCGCCAGCAGCGTGTTTGTATTGAAAATACTTACTCCTCTTGGTGCACTACAACTGCAGGAGTGCCTCAGGGCGGCGTTTTATCACCTTTACTTTTCTCAGTTTTTATTAACTCAATCACAAATCAATTACTTTCTTCCTACCATCTTTACGCAGACGATTTACAAATTTATTCACAAGTCACTCCAAAGGAATTAACAGACGTAGTGAATACAATTAACAAAGATTTGATGAAAATATGTGACTGGAGCGAAGAGTTTGGACTGAGTGTGAATCCGACCAAAACGCAGGTCATCATAGTGGGTAGCCCTGGGCTACACTGTAGATTAAACTTCCAGCAGATACCAAACATTGTTCCCTTCAGTGAGAAAGTAAAAAACTTGGGGATACTTATGGATAGGTACCTATCCTGGGGCCCCCAGATTGGGGAAGTTAGCCGCAAACTATTTGCGGCAGCGGGGTCTCTGCGAAGGTTGCGAAACTTTCTTCCCATAAACACTAAAATTGCGCTCGCACAATCTCTTCTTCTTCCCATCCTTGACTATGGTGATGTCAGCTATCTAGATCTCACCGAAGACCAGCTAAATAAACTTGAGCGACTCCAAAATCTTTGTATTAGATTCATATTTGGACTACACAAGTATGACCATATCTCAGAGTTTCGTTCTAAACTCAAGTGGCTCCCAATACGCTTTCGCCGGAATGTACATATTCTTTCTCTTTTATACAGTGTTGTGTTTCATCCTCATACCCCCTTTTATCTTAAAAAACGCTTTCAGTTTTTACACAACACTCATTGCAGGGACCTGAGATCATCAGAGAATTTGAAACTCGAAATGCCAAAACATTCCACCCGGTTTACAGACAAATCTTTTACTGTGCAAGCAGTAAGACTCTGGAACGATTTGCCTGAAACAATCCGTCGCGCTAAAACCTTGGCTGTATTTAAAACGCTAGTGAAGGATTATTATCCGTCATTATAATTATGTACTTGTTATATATATATGTATTATAGTTTAGTCTGTGTATTTATGTGTATGTATATATGATTATATTTATATTTGTAATATGAGTAGATGTGTAAGTACTTATATGTAAAAGTTAAATATTTTGAATTTGGTGTTTTTTTTTTTTTTATTTTTTTTTTTATTTAAATCTTGTGCACCCTTCTACTGCTACCCTAAATAATCTCACTTACCTTAAATATCCGTACAAAGGTTGTCTGTAAGAGATCGCCATGAGCGATAAGACCGCCAATTGTCACATTTGTATATTACAACTCCTTTTGTCTATATGTTATGTGTGTACAATAAAGATAAATAAATAAAAAAATAAATAAATAATATTTTTTTTCTCCGATAATACTAATGTAGGTAAAACGTATTCTGTTGATATAAACAAGTTTTTGTCATAAGTCACAAGCTCTAAAACAGTAATATTCTAAACTTATCACAAAATATACTAAATCTTACATATAACAGTTTTTTAGTAAACTAACATTTTAGATGAAGTGCTGAAGGTTTCTAACTTTCAGTCATTTCAGTATCACGTTATAATAATAATAATAAATCTCTTTATTGTACACCAGTAGTAGTGTGATTACATGGTAAACTTAAAACTATTATAAAGTATGTACTAGTGGCGGCCTTATCGCTCCATGGCAATATCTTACAGGCAACCATGGGATAAGTATATGGTAGTTGCTGGTGTATTGTTGGTGGAAAGGAAATTAATATGTATATAGAAAGAAATAGAGTTTACACTTTACATAAAATAATAGCAACACGTAAGTGAATCACCTCTTTACGCTAGCATTCAGTTTAGACGAAGCATTACAAAGAATACTGCTTGTACAGGTTTACTTAAATTTTGAAAAAAAACGACGGGTTGCACTCCGGGAGTGCCGGCAGAAGTGAAAACTTGAATATTAACGTTGTGCATTTTTGATATTTTGGAATGGTTAGAGAATAATTTTGTACGAATTGCTTTCATTATCAGTATAAAAGTATTATTATTTATGTGGTGGAATACAATATTCATTTATTGCGCTATCGTACACAAACATGACAATTTATATTACATACACACACGAACATTCGCGGAAGCGCCCTGCGCCGCCTGTCCTCTCTCCATCCGTCTGACGCGAGTTTCTACATTTTTACCCATTCCAAAAAAGTACACAGCGCCGCTAAAGAAGTTTTCACTTCAATGAAGGATATTATTCGTATTATTAATGTTTACAAATGACATTGGCATCTCTGTTGTTTACTATTCTTACATTCCTTTTAGGAGGAGTAAATAACACTAGATACTGAGCAATAAAACGCCGTATATAAGCTCTTAATTTATGTGGTTGAGATCTCGAGATCTGAAATTACGTTATACCTTAGTAATTAAGTATATATCTAATTTCGCATACCACATAACTATTGCGAGCAATTCGTTTGTTTCATGTGAAACCACTTTATAGTGTTAGAAGTTCATAAAGTACGTGTTCATATTACTTTACAGTAGACTAATATAAGTTTTAGAGATTATCTCATATTCTTCGACTAAAACAGGTTTCATATACGTACCTAATATTGTTTTATAGTTGTGTCTGCTGGCGTTTTAAATAAATATTCGCCTTTTAATTTATGAAGAAGCGACTTGTACAGCTTCGTATACGTCCTCAAACTTAGGTATGAAGACGTAGGTTAGGTATATAAATTATAACTTTTTTCGAAACATATCTTCTTGTTTTTTTATTTTTCTTCTTTTCAGCATTTTGTAACCCACTGCTGAATGTATTAAAATATGCCTCTTGCGGGCCCTTCTATAGAGATCTATTTGCGCGTCTCTACTCCAGGTTGGCAATGACGCCTAATAATAATAATAAATATGCTATGCAATACTAAAATACTTTTTAATTCAAACCAGTTATTCCTGAGATTAACACGTTAAACCAAATATACACACAAAGAAACTCTACAGCCTAATAATATTAATAAAGTCTAGCTTAACCCGGCAGTGTTACCCGTGGTTATCGTCGTACCGCGGGTAACGCCGCGGGGCGAAGCTAGTCACAAAAAAGTAGCCTAAGTTACTCCTTATATCTTCAACAACCTATCAATGAAAGTCCTATCGAAATCGGTCCCTTACTGAACTAACTCAAGGTTGACTGGTAGATAATGCCATGTGGCATCAAGTCTGCCTTTTGCAATTATAATGCAGGAAGCATAAACATATAAGAATAATAAATAGCTAAATAATATCTCACTTTGATAATTGAAATTAAAACCTTATTTTGTTTTTAACAAATGGAAGTGCTATCCAAACAAGCCTTGAATAATATATCTATTTATTATTTTTGTTCCGTGCAAAAAATAAGAGAAATAGTTACATGTTCCCAGTCAATTCTTTTTGTAAAGGATAGTGGAAAGCGATAAAGTTTTTTTAATGAGATATTGTTGATAGTTACAACGATATAACTTCGTAGTGTTTATTTATATTTAACATTAGTGTAGTGTCTCAAGGCCATGAGGAACTTTAATTACAAACTTATGAATACAAATACTCAGCATACTTATAAATAGAAATTAACTATCGGCTATATGCAGAAAACTAATTTATGTATTGAAAGAACTTAGAAATGTCAAAATTGAATATATCACTCTGCCAGTACATATTGCTTAAGCGTTTGGGGAGGAAAAGCTTAATCATACCTAATGCAGTTGGAGAGAGCCAGAGGTCAATACCTACTCAAAATAATGCTTAAAAAACCAATTAGGTTTCCAACTGTGGAAGTATATAAGGCTGCTGATATCTTGAGTATTCGACAGCTATATATATTAAACTAGCGACTCACTTAGGCTCCGCGGGGGAGGGGGGGATTTCAGATGCACACAGCGACGAAACGGTTCGTGCATTTGAAATCTGAATATCTTTAAATATATAACCATGGGCATGGGCAGGTTTGACCGGAGTGATATCACGTCCTCATAGAATACCAGTGTGAAACAGCGCCTACGTTGTGTTTCACCGAGTGAGTGAGGATACCGGAGGCCCATGCCATACCCCTTCTCCCATCCCTCTCCTCATCCCCCAAAGGCCAGTAACGCACTTGTGACGCCTCTGGTATTGCGTGTCCATGGGCGGCGATAATCGCTTCCCATCAGACGATACGTGTGCGCGTTTGCCTACTATTATATAAAAAAATGGATACTGTAAAGGGCAATGTATTAAAGTACTTAATTGGATAAGGATTAATGCTGTATTGCTTAAAAGCACTTCGTAAATAAGCCATTAGTTTTCGTAAAAAGAAAGAAACAAAAAAATGTTTTTATGGGTTATACATCGCGTCCATGTATGCCATCGTGGACTTTTTAATACAGTGTACAAAAATACTGTTGTACATTATTCAGATCTATCTCGTCAGGTTGCAGCCAGCGTTGGCAATGTAAAATTATCAGTGTTTCTCTACTGTATTATGCATGTGTTATACATATAAGCCTTCCTCTTGAAACGCTATTAAAGAAGACCGTATCAAAATTTGTTTAGTGGCTTTAATGATCTAAGCATTTATAGGGACAGACAGACTTTGTTTTATACTATGTCGTGATGCAGACACCCACTCGCACGACATAGTATACGAGTACTGGGTTTTGTGGACTAAGGTACCACGGTAAATGCAAGAGTTAAAACGAGCTTCGCTAATTATATAAGATAATCACTAATTTAAACAAAAAACAACGGACTTCAAGAACTGGACTAAATTAAAATGGACCACACGGGAAGCACCAGCTTTCAAATAAAAACATAATCATCAAAATAGGTTCACCCAGTCGAAAGTAATGAGGTAACAAACATAAAAAAAAGTGTGTGTGCGATTCACACACGATAGAAGTGAAACTTCAGTAAATCGACAAAATAATGAGACCGACATTTGCTCTCTTGCTCTGGCTCACTAATCACAGGCGACTTTTTGTATTTGTGTCTCACACAACGATTCTAAAGAAGTTTCACTGCAAAGTGCACTTTTATGAAGTCGGTATAAATAGTCAAAAAGTGCGATCTGCGGCACTGCTCAAAATATCAGGCTACAGTTAAAGACTTTATTTCTAGCTTAAATGACATGGATACAGAACAATTTTTAAAAACTACAATTTGATGGGTCTTTTTAAAATTTGTGCATGATTTTCTTGAAAATAAACTTTTATTATTATTAGATATACCAATATTGCGCAAACTTTACTACTGATTACAACTTCTTCGTTCAGCACATTACACGTTCTAGGACCAGAAGAGAATCAACACAATCTTGTCGTTGCAATAAATACGTACCACACTATTGTGGTTCTAATCATATCATGAACTGGTTTAGAAATGTGGTATAAGCTACACGCGTGGAAAATCTAATGTAGCACGGTTTACGTGTACAGTGATAAACTTGTGGAGCCCTAATAACGATAAAATATTGATAAGAAGCATAAAATCACATATAATTCACACGTGAATAGTATTTTAATTCAACAAATAGGTATAAGAATTTCATTTTATTCAAAACTAGCTGACCCACGCAACCTCGTTTGCATTTTCTATTGCCCGTAGAGTCAAATTTTTCCCCCGTTTTTGAAACATTCTTCATTGGTACTCCGCTCCTATTAGTATTAGCGTGATGATATATAGCCTATAGCCTTCCTCGATAAATGGACTATCCAACACTGAAATAATTTTTAAACTCGTTCCGTATGTTCCTGAGATTAGCGCGTTCAAGCAAACAAACAAACTCTTCTACTGTATAATATTGGTTTAGATACGTACGTATTCGTATAATTGCTTTGTAACTGAATAATTGACTAGCGTAGACCTAAGTATAAGTTACAGTTGAGTCTAATCACTGGAACAAATAATTTAAAAACAAACAAATAATTGCGGCACGATAAACAACTCGCGCGTGGTTGGATGCTGACTGTTCAAGACCGAAGCTATTGGCATACTTCGGGGAATCATTTTGTCAGTCGTAGACGGCGAATGGATAATGACGTTGATATGATAAAGGTGTTCAGAAGGCTATACTATACCTCTCAGTTATTGAATTGATATAATTTGAACTTATAAACAAATAAACCAATAATTGTAAAAGAAGTAAAACCTGTGGCAAAAAATGTAGCTAATAATTTGACCCGAGAATATTTAAAATGATTGAGAGAGATTTTGCGTTCCTCACTTCCCCTATTCAGGAGACATAGGATTAACTCAAGTAAATCAAGTCAATACCTGATAAAAATAGAAAGTAATAGTTTTTATTATTAAAACAAAGTTAAGATAAAAAATGAAATTATAATGATAATAATAATATTTATTGACATTAAAATAAATATGGTTATATAAATTCACACATTTTCACTGATGATAATTTTCAAATGTAAACCAAATCTTAGGTTGAGAACTATACTCCTAGATAGGCTACTCAGCAGCCTGTGATAAGGAGTAACAGTGCCGACCCCCTGTTGGTGTGTGTGTGTGTGTGTGTGTGTGTGTGTGTGTGTGTGTGTGTGTGTGTGTGTGTGTGTGTGTGTGTGTGTGTGTGTGTGTGTGTGTGTGTGTGTGTGTGTGTGTGTTTGTGTGTGTTTGTGTGTGTTTGTGTGTGTGTGTTTGTGTGTGTTTGTGTGTGTGTGTGTGTGTGTGTGTGTGTGTGTGTGTGTGTGTGTGTGTGTGTGTGTGTGTGTGTGTGTGTGTGTGTGTGTGTGTGTGAGTGTGATTGCTTTTATTTAATTAATAGGGATTCAGTTTCCTCATAGCTTAGCGTCAATAAGTATTTCTCCACAGACTTTTTACAGGCAAAGTAAGATAAGCCGTAGATATTAGCACTTAGCATTATTTTATTGTACAAACACGGACCAAGATGCATAAAATTTGTTTAATGTATCAAATTAAAAAAATAAATAATTCAATTGTTTTATATTCTACTAAAGAAAACGTCAGAAAACGCAATTTCCTATGACTTGTAGCGTTTGTCAAGGTAGTCTCGTTAGCAAGCGTCTGCCACTGCCTCGGAAGCCTTTATTAAGTGAGGCAACATTAAACGCTCGACAAGACAGTTCGTTTCTGTGCTATTGCAGTGCTGGATGCTAATAGACATGAGATTACACTTTGTTTTGCTTACAGTTGTGGTCGGAATGGCAATCGTCAGTGCTGTGAGTAACGTTTATTAATTATTTATTAAAATTTAATATAAATTTATTTTATTTATAAAATTTCAACACGCGGTTTGTATTACTTAGACCGGTATATAATATCATATTCAATAAGAATAATAAGTCGATTCATTAAATATTTTTCATAGTTGTTTAACTTGACACACACGAGACTTTGCGTTACTTCAATATGCTACTAGGTACAATTATATTTATACACCGTAAAAGAAAATATAGAATTCCAAAAAAACGAAAATAAGGGCAAATTTATACAAAAATGCAGTTCTAATATTTAAATTTTTTTTTTATTATTTTTCTTGTGACCCTAAATGTCAATGATATTAATATTTTTACTCTTTCTGCTCCTCGATTTTCAAGAAGGTCATATAAATACAAAAAAATCTCAAATAGACGTCGAATTACAACAGTATCTAATATTCATCATAGTAATGAATAGGTTCAATTTAAAAAAGGAGAAGTTTTATAACAAGCCCCTAGTATATCTATATTATTAGGTATTTATAATAATAAATGATTCTAATATTATAAATTCCGAAGTAACTCGTCTGTCTGCCTGTTACCATTCACGGCTAACCGCCCATTGAAATAAGAATTGAATAAAATTTTGCATGGAGATACCTTGAATTTTGATGAAGAATCGACATACATAATTATAACGTCAAAAACAATCTACAACCACCAAGTGCATGACTCGAATCTAAGGACGTGTAATGGTCTTTTCTATAACTTACTAACTGCGTACCGCCTGACCTAAGTTGCCGAAAAACTTGTCTTGTATTTTATGTACGCCTCTGGTTTCCACGGATAGGGTATATTTGCAGACAAGAAAATATAACCTTCCCATTTTCTATTAAATTTCTTCCCTTGTCCTTGTCCCGACAGTAATAAACATATATTTAACAAAAATAATAATAAATAAATATTTCGGACATCTAACACACAACGCCATCAAGTCTCAAGCTAAGCAAAGCTTGTGTTATGGGTACTAGACAACTGCGACTGCAGTGAGGACTCGTCCCAGCACACGCTGAATTTCTGCCCCGCTTGGGCGGCGCAGCGCCGGGCCCTCACTGCAGTCATAGGAGGAGATCTGTCGCTACCGGCCGTCATACGCTCCATGGCCGGTAGCGACAGCAGTTTTACCGCGGTCGCGACCTTCTGCGGAGACATAATTTCGCAGAAGGAGGCGGCGGAGAAGGCCCGGGAGGACGATATCCACTCGGACCCGATCCGCCGCCGGCGAACCGGGCGGCGGAGGCGCGTCCATCTGCGCCTCATGCCGCCCTGAGTGTGGCCGCGGATGGTGGTGACGGGTTTTCCCCTCCATCCGCAATACAGGTCAACCGCGAGGAGGCGACGTACGCGTGTGCCGTGCGTCGCCTAAATTGAGATTTTTACCAGAAGAAGGTGCCCGCTTCAGTGCGGGCAGGCGCTGGGAGGCGTCCGGTCGTGTAATATCTGCAGTCCCCGGACCCGGTCCCTTCTCAGGCGCAGAGTTGGCACACCGTGTGGTTTTAGTCGGTTCGATTCCGACACACCGCCCCGCCGCAAACCCCGGCGGGGTGAGGGCCCGAGGGGGATTCCACACGTTAAAAAAAAAAAAATGGGTACTAGACAACTGATATGAATACATATATACTTTTATTTTGTAAGTACATACATATTATACATAGAAAACACCTGAACTTCGAATCAAATATTTATAGATCACATAAATACTTAGTCTGACCCAGGATTTGAACACGAGACCTCAAGCTCAGCGGTTGCATTTACTACCACTGCGCCACCGAGGCAGACGATCGGAAGTTATGCCCGTATATACTTTTCGGTGATTCATTTTTTAGTTATATAGATTAACTACTTGATTTCAATAAACAAGAACTAAACTAAAGTAATTTCAAACAAACAACGACCATTATTGACTTGTTACAAAACTACTAAATCTAACAAAACTTAGCACTTTATAAAATCGGTTTACCGAATTGTAAAATAGTCCCGAAAATCACATTAGGACACGTTTCCATTAGAAATAAGCTTCGCGATTTTATTTACATTGTTAGTTATTTAATGTGAAGCTAATAAATACTGGTGAGTTCATGAATAGTTGCGATTAATGGACTGTACGATTGGCCGAATGGTTTTAAGTCAAACGTTATGACATCGAACCTCTATTGGAAATGTTAATTTGTGAGGTATACTGATATTAAATGTGAGTCTGATATTTCTGATAAACGAATTACCTATATGTAAAAGGAAATAATTTTTATGTACTTCAATATATTTTTGCATACAATTTTATAGAGTTATTGTACTTAATTTTAATAATACATTGAGGTCAATGCGAAACTAGTAATATATAATGTTATTGGTTACAGGAAAAAAATAAGCGCAGCGCTGATTTTCGTAAGTATTTCCATATATAATATAAAATTCACGTGTCGCGGTGTTTGGTACTAAGCATACAAGTGGTGGTTCACATGATCCATCAAATTTCTAAAATAACTAGACCCCGGGCCATTTTTTTGCAACCGGATTTGCTATACTTTATCTTGGACTCAGCATCATGAAAACAACAGGAAATGGTTTAAAAAATCTTAAACTAATTTTATATTTTTTCATTTTTACGAATATATTGACACCTCAATTCAGCAGTTAAGGCGCTATAAAACATATAAACAAAGAGAGACTAACAAAACTATTACCCTTCCTTTTGCCTTAGACGTAAGAAATAAAACATTAATAAAAACAATTGTACATTTTCCATGAAAGCAGACGAAGAGTATAAGTGGCAATATAAAAATTTCAAACTCAAACATTACCCATTGGTTGTTGAGATAAGCTCTTGGGGTTCTTTCCGAATATCATCTCATATTTGCAAGTAAATTAATTTCCCTATAGTCAATAAACTTCTTATTTATGAATACACAAGTTCTAAACTTGCTTGCAGTCAATGTTGACTTTGCAAAGAAGAGGGGACGTATCGCATTGAACATGTTACATTAATAATGTATCAAATCAAATAAACTATCGGCTGCTGTCGGCGCCGTTTAGAGTTTTGAGTTTCCATTATTGATAGAGCTGTTAACTAGATACTTCAGACTGAATATGTACGCTTATTACAAGGCATACGTAGTACTGATTTTTTCAAGGTTCTTTATAGTACTTGGATTAATGAAAATGACGCAATAAGGCATCGATTCCTTATAGGTATATATATATTACGGGAACTTTAATAGGTTAATATGATCAAAATGGCTTTCTAGGAACTATAAAATACTGCGTTTAATTCCAGCTCAGCACGGCACAGCTTTCGACCTATGTATCCAATCAATTTTATCAATACCCTAATGTAGGACTCTAATTATGTAGTTTAAAAAGTACAGAACGCATTTCAAAACAAAGTTGAAGGTTAATATAAATTGTCTAGTCGTTTGCCTAGTCTAATGGAGACAAACGTTGTAATTTATATTTTGTTGGAAGTTCTTATGTAAATATATAATAGCTTATATACTTTGTCTACCGCTTCGTCTATTTGCTTTGTATATCGGAGTCGCTGACGTCTAAAGGCTTTAGTCGAGTGGCTACTATTAAACAAAGTACTTTACCAGCTCAGTTTGACAGTTTTAAAAAGAAATGTATTTCTCCATAGATATTTTTGTTTTAAATTTACTCTTGGTTGAAATTACTACATTTAATTATAGAAATTCGTTGAAGAAATAGAAATTTGGGATTTCTAACATACTTATAAAGAATTTCTACAGTATTTTTTTATAATTAACCTATGTATCTAACGTAACTTTGAATAACAATATCTATCAAGTAGTTTGACAGATTAGATTAAAAAATGAATATATCAATTATTTAATTTGCAAGCCAAAGTGAATTTGAAATTTTATTACTTAAAAATTTGAATAGGTAGGTAATTTAAAATAACATTTACGATTTTCATGTCCGTGTATTAGTAATTGTAGACATGCAAAGAATATTTATTACTTAACCTTGGAGGTTCGCGGTTCAACGGTTCGCTATTTATATTATAAATCAATGCGGATATAATTTAATCCTTGCTACATAATAATGAATATAAAATAATCTACGCTGGTCTGTGATATAACAGGAATCATCGTTTAGCATCTAATAATATAACGAATATGAGTAGGTACTTGTTACAGGTTTTTTGTGAGGCCCCGGGCGGGTAGACTTTGCGAGTCCCCAGGCAAGTATAACATTGCGATTCCGCAGGATAGTAAGTTAACGTGAGACCCTTGTCTTTTAGCAATTAGTTTACAACTCAAGATAGCACGAGATTCACATGCATGAGTTGACTTGGAATGTTGCAAGTGAGTTCTTGCATAAGCGATTCCCCAGATGGTTGACCTGCTCACCACTCCCAAAGGCCACTGGTGATTGAGTCTATATAATCGCCGAAAACAGCTAGAGCGTCGGACTTATGATAAAGTAGTAACAAGTTTAAACCCCACCCAGTGTCCTACTGATGTGTACTCACATCTAATGCTCCAAAACATAATATATATTACAAACTACAATCTTTCTTTCAAAAGATTAAATCTTTCTTTGCAGTGATCGGCTCCACAAATCTAGGTGCTACAGTAACGTTTGGTGAACAAGGCGTTTACGATTGTATAGCTGAAGGAAAACTTCCCTGGAAATGCTACACAGAACAAAGTGGAATTAACCCTCAGTGGCGATGACAACCAATAATGACAACTAGTGAATATTAGATATTAGGAAATTAGAATGTTAATTTGTTTTTTAATTTAAGTTTATATTTATATGAACATTATTTGAATGTACGTAGTAATAACTGTGGAGCGTAATTTTCAATAGCAAACGCGCCATTCATAATATATGTAATAAGTTGTTGTAAATGTAAATGTATGTAATGTTATTGTATATTATTTTTATTAGTACATAAATTATATATGTGCTAATTATATTATCAATGATTAAAATATGACTGTGATGACTAAGTAACCCAATGGTAGTTCTTATCATGTTAATATCAATATGTCTCACTAATGTGGGAAAAAAATGTATGAATTGCATAAAATATTAATAAGAAATGAATCATATCTTATCTCTCTCTCAAGATTAAAAAGAGGTTTTTTTTTCCATTTTATGTCCACCCATATCTTTGCAATGCAATATATCTATTTTTTGACAGTTTGTTTTCCTAGCTCTAGATTTTTTTCGTTGTTTTGTAATACATTGGTTATGTTATATTTCCATTTAAGTAACAATATAATAGTATTTATTAATAAGCGAAAACTTACATTTGTTTTATAAAACTTGAACTTATTTACAACCTATAACTTATAAAAATAATTAAAGATCTAAAACCTACCCAAGTATAGAAGGTAGGTTGGTAAAGATGTAAGTTTAATGCACCCATAAACTTATAACTGCAGGATTAGTTTTATTATAATTTTAACTTTAGACTCAGCACGTATCAAACGGCTAACTTTAATACCGAGTCTAGTTTCATAAATCCTCTCACTTCCCTGTATCCGGTCCGTTTATTATCCGGCTCGTACCAATTTAGATGGTCCCACTGAATTTCCAGATATTATACAAGAGGTACGTGACTTTGGAACCGTGAAGATTCGCTCTGCGATCGTCAAATCAGTTGCGGTTTTGTACGTATGTCGAGAATTATTTCAAGTTATTCAGTTTGCACTCAAGCAGTTGTGCTGTTTACATTGCTTCTATTTGTGTTTGTTAAGTATATGTTATCAACATTATAATTATGCTCTATTCTTAATTTTTTTTAACGTTAAGTCGTCGGTCCCGGTTGCCATGAACTTCTATGGTCATCGTTATTGAGAAGTTGGTGCCCTTAAATATACTGACACTAGTTTCAACCTTCGAATTCAGTTTACCTTCAGTGTTGCGGAGGTCTAATGCAAGTCGCTCCGTGGAAAAACTGATATTCACATAAAACCGGGTGGAACTAGTAGCAGACCCCCAAATAATCTTGGAATAAGGCTAAGCAGGCAGAAAAATATATTAAGATATTTTATTGTAGTTTATAGAGATTATTCACTGAAGCTATGGTAGGAACGGTTACTAATACCTGTATTTTGTAAATTTAAAACGGTCAAGTTTACTTTAACGGGATGGTGCTCATAGTTATACATTGGGGGTGATTGAAGGGGTCTGTTGGACTCTTGCCGACTAAAAACGTCCCCAGAGTGTTTTTTTTTCTTCGTAGCACGATCTTCGTCCTCCATAAGCGCAAACCTGAGGGTGACAGATGGCCTAGCAGAAGCAGGCCCGGGTGACAGCGCGGACGCTGCGAAGCGTGAATGATATGCATTGAATATCATTTAAAACTTTCAGTACTTGGGTAGTTATACAAGAGCAATACGACACCATTGCTCGCCTTCTGTTTTGTCTTAATTGGTCTAATTCGCTAAGTACATCCGTCGACCATTAAAGTTCACCATCCTGAGAAAGACTCGTTACCTTAAATTTGTTCTTAACTAATTTTAAGTACTCGTCGAAACAAATTCAGAAACTCCAACGACTATAGATATATTATATTTGCAATATGCACATGATACCGATGACGATACGGGATGATATAGTTTTTTTTGTTATTTGTAATAGTGGGGCAAACGAGCAGACGTATCGCCTGATGGTAAGCGATTACCGCCGCCCATGGACACCCGCAACACCAAAGGCGTTACAAGTGCGTTGCCGGCCTTAGTATGTGCCTTTAGTGCAACAAATGGTATCTAACGGGTGTTTTTTTAAGCTAGATAGAACTTTAAATTGTAAAAAGTAACACAAAAAATTAAATTTTGATGAAACTTTTTTTTTTATTTGTTTCAGTATACTCTGACAAATCATCATGAATAGATTCACGCTTGAACAACGCTACGAAATTATCCAAATTTACTTTGAAAATCAGTCGTCGATTCGCGCAACTTATAGACGACTGTTTTATCGCAAAATTGTGTTCAGCGATGAGGCGCATATGGAGTGAGACCAATCCACAACAGACCCTACAGACTCCATTACATCCAGAAAAATGCACCGTATGGTGCGGTTTTCACGCTGGTGGCATCATCGGACCTTATTTCTTCAAAAATGAGCTGATTTTCAAAGTAAATTTGGATAATTTCGTAGCGTTGTTCAAGCGTGAGTCTATTCATGATGATTTGTCAGAGTATACTGAAACAAATAAAAAAAAAAGTTTCATCAAAATTTAATTTTTTGTGTTACTTTTTACAATTTAAAGTTCTATCTAGCTTAAAAAAACACCCTATACATATTTTGTTTTCAAGTATTTGTACTTTTCCTACAAAAACCCAAGATGCATCAGTATCAAGAAGTATCATATACGTATGCAATAAAAGAGATTTTAATATAGAGTGATTAAAGGTACCTTTAATCACTCTATTTTACTCTTAGATACCAAATTAATTAATTATTTTTTTGCTTAATTTTATTATTTGGCTTATTTCAGGCAATCTGACTGACCATTTTAATTTTTAGTAAGTTTAAACTGATTTAAATATTTATTTACTGTCATTGTATGTTCAACTGTCTTGAAAGTATAACGAACGTCTGAAATAATTATATTTAAGAACCTGTAATGAAACTGTAGTTTCTAAAACGTGTGCTAGTTCACAACTGTGTACCAATAATTGGTGTACGTGAGTCTTAATTGCATATCCGTGCCAAGATTACAAAGCTGTCTTATAGGTTTACTACATTTCGCTCGTAGCTCCGCCCGCGTGTATGACGGTTTTCAGTAAAGCCTATGGCCTTACCTTAAGAATCAAAATATATCCCTGCCAAATATGATTAAAAGAGGCCTCATTTTCAGGCACAAGTTTGTTTGGGCTCTCAATGACGTTTTCTCGAGAAATATTAGCGCGCCCGGTGTAAAGCATCACCCATACTGTCATCTGCATAGCAATGAATGCCGCTAATTCGCAGTATGTCATTGATATGGAGGAGGAACAGAGTAGGCGATAGCACACAGCCTTGCGGGACACCAGCATTCACAGGTATGGAATCAGAGCATTCATTAGAGATGTGGCTTCGTTATGCATCTTCTACCGCATTTACTATGGGGAGTGCTCCGAGGAATTGTTTGGACTGATTCCTGCTGTCTCTTTCCGCAATCGTCCTACGTGACAGCAATTTCATCCACATTACTTAGATGGCTGGCAGTCCACAACTGTGCGTTTTTCGCAAAACTGTCTGCCTCGGTGGCGCAGTGGTTGCGTATGCGACTGCTGTGTTTGAGGTTTCGGGTTCGATTCCCGGGTCGGATCAAATGTTTGTATGATGTGCAAGTATTTATTTCGCAGTTTGGGTGTCTATATATAATATAAAAAAGTATATATGTATTTACATCAGTTGTCTAGTACCCATAACACAAGCACTGCTTAGTTTGAGACTAGATGGCGTTTGTGTGTTAGATGTCCGAAATATTTATATAATAAATAAATAAACGCCTTGGCTGGACTTTATCCGAAAGAATCATACTGCCTGTCATTTTCCAGTTAGGTATATTTTGTATCATCATCATCTTGGAAATAACTCTACTGCGAGACATTGGCCTCCCTCAAGTATTTCCACAACAACTGGACCAGTGCTTTTCAAATGTAACGGTTTCCTGCAATTCATTCTCCCGTTGCCATTATCGTTCTTAATAATTATTTTATACTGAGTAAAACTCGTTAGATTAACATGAATAAAATCATGTATTATTCATCAAACGGCAAATGAAGTACCCGTTTAGTACACGTCGTTACATATAATCCCCCCTTTTACTTCATATTATCCAGGGCTATCTAGAGTTAGTACTACAGATTCTCGAACATGACAAATATACATAGATACGTTTATCTTTTAAATACATAATATACATATTTGTACGTACATAGCGTACGTTACATAGTTATAACATAGATGTTTTTTTTTAATTCTTATATTGTATATTTAGGTAAGCAATTGCTATTTTTTATTTAACAACTTAACTTTATTTAACACAGAACATACAATGGCGGACTTCTAAATAGACATTGAAAACTAAAAATTAAGAAACAAATAAGAAAAATGAAAAAAAAAAAACAATGGAATACGGTAAATCTAAACAGCCACACAAAAATATAATTTTCCTAGTGTTCCATAAAGTAGAGCTTAAAAACAAACACAGTTGAGCTGAATTACTTTTAATCAGGGCATACTATTTCACTAAAAATCCATTCATTGTATTGAGAGAAGGTTTTAAATTATATTTCCTAGCCACTGTAGGTTCTGTTATAATCTGGCCGCTTTTGTATGCAGCACAGAGGCTTCTAACTTTTATTCTATTTGATACTATTAAAACACTAACTATATCTTCATACATTTATGGTATATATAGGCACATGCTACTCGGTCAGTACTTTATTAACTATCTGGTATCTCAAATACGAAATAGTTTAGGCAGAACTAATAGTTGATCATGGTTGATTGAACTAACGCATCAAAGACTACTGAATTCCAACTAGCTAATAAGTGACAATGAGGTAGAAAAATTACTAGATGTACTATGTTAATATTCAGTATTTTATGTTTTAGGTGACACCTATTAAACTGCGGCACCTGTTGTAGGCGTGGTTTTATATACATTACAATTATTTGTACCATATATAAAACAGTAAAAGGAAAACAGATGAAGGCAATTCACAAAGATAGATTATCACGAGCTTCTGGCCAAAATTGTAAAACTTCAAAAGATATAAAGCAAAGAAAAGTAAATTGATGACTGTACAGAAAAGGATACATTAATTCTCTCTAGATCTTCATCTTTTTTTCGGAGAATTTAGTTATTTAAAAAAGTAGAATAAGACGAAATTTATTGAAGTGAAACTTCTTTATCGGGGTTGTCAAAAAATTTAGTGTAACATTTTTTCGTTACGCGTAACATTTATCCGTTACGTTACGTGTAACATTCATCCGTTACGTTACGCGTCAAATTTATTAAATAAAACACAAAACATTTTCAAACACAAACAGGACCAAATTAATACTACAATGAAATATCACATTACAAACAATATTATTTTATTTAGTCCACAATGTAAATAACTACACACATCACATTCCACAAACTTACTTCATTCACACCACAGATCGCGAAATATTTACTCAGGTCTCGCTCCTTAACTTTTATTGCACTTGAAATAAGAATTGTCACGAATATTGCTGGTTTATAAGTCTTTTGTCGTTATACCTTACGTCGACATATGATATTTATTTTTTGAAAAATAACGTTATAAAGAAGTTTCACTTCTTACGAGTGTACGCTAGTACACGCAACTTTTTTTTACTAGCAAATCTGGCGGACTACGTACCGCCATTATTTTGTGTAATATTATCAAAAAACTTGTTTTAGTATTTAAATAAAATAAATAAATAAATATTTCAGACATCTAACACAACGCCATCTAGTCTCAAGCTAAGCAGAGTTTGTACATGGGTACTAGACAACTGATATGAATACATATATACTTTTTTTAATACATACATATTATACATAAAAAACACCCAAACTCCGAAAGAAATATTTGTAGATCACACTAACACTTGGTCCAACCTAGGATTTGAACTCGAGACCTTAAGCACAGCAGTCGCATTCACTACCACTGCGCCACCGAGGCAGTCAAAATATTTGTGTACTTCAAATTTTCTTTTATACAAACATTGTCCTGGCCATAACGAGCACATAAAAAAAATAACCAATTCGGTTCTTCGATCGGAAGTGCATAACTTCGCGTGCGTACATACATTTCAGTGATTCATTTTTACTTATATAGATTTACAACATTCCATTTTCAAATAATATTGCTAACGAGTGCCAATGTTGTCGGTTAAATTTTAATCTCAACTCAAAGTAAAACTCGACTTAAAATCTAACTGAATTTATCTTTATTCATTTCAGTTCTATAAAATGTGGCTTTAAGATTCCTGTCATATAAATAGTTAGACACTATTTACTCTAAGGAAAAAAATGCTTGAGCTCAGCTCAAGATCCAAAACTCTCGGCTGTGCTTAGGTCGATCATTACCCTTATAGTTTCTCAAGTTTACGTAGCTGTGAAGAAGTTTATGAAGCTACAACTATACCATAGCCATTAAGGTAAAGATTGGTCTGCCGGTAAATTAGTTGACCGATAGAGTTTACAGCCGCTTGCGAATTTCACAATGAACTAAGACCCACTAACTATGAACATCGGGTAGCCTCCCGATAAGATCAATTTACTGGAGAGCCAGCGGTCTTTACAATCGACGGAGTTGAGCTAAATTTATGAGAAACTTCGATGTTATCCGAAGCTAATTTAGTAGCCGTACTTATGAAATCGTTTTGCCTTACCTGTTGAGACCGTAATATTAGACATTCGAGACATCAAGTCATTTAGTATTTATCGTGAAAGTAGAGACTGGTAATGTTAGTAATACCTAAATGTAACGTGTTTTATTCTAATTAGATTCATATACTGTTAAAATATTTATAGGATGTATGAACCTGTTAAAAATTGGGAGAGGATAGCGGTAATAGAGATACCGTATGAAAGGAGGAAATTATTTGAAGAACTTCAAGTTTTAATTAATTTTTACCATGGATATATTAAACGGTACAACGGCGGAAAGTTAACCCTTTATGAATGTTTCTATTTTTTGTAATGAAAATTCCAAAGTTATTTTAGACGCTATAAAATTAACTGTGTTTAAATTAATTTAGTGTGATTTTTATTCAGGAAGTTTTCCTCGCCTAACAAAACCAATATTTTTGTTCGGTTTCTGAACATGTTATCTTACACTTATACCTAAACAAACTTATGTTCAACAAACAACCAGTGAAGAGTGAAGAACCACAATCACTTGAACTATCCCATTTTCCCACATCCCCATACGGGTGTTTACGCAAAGCTGCGGCAAACAAGATAAAATACTTCGACTGACTTTGTGAACAGATTTTGTTACGAAACGTTGTTTCTTAATTACAAATTCCAATGTCCGTTACATTACAAGACTCAGACGGCCGCAAATCTACTCCACTGTGCAACTTTAAGGGCAACTGTTTAATTAAATCATCAATATAGAAGTCCCAAGGGAAATAGCGGTGGCTGATTTCGTGATCAATTGCTCGCGATTGTTTCAGATCCTAAACTAATACATGACTGAACAAAAGCAGAACAAAAAATAATTAAACATCGTACGTTAAAACTATCAAAGGCAGCTAAAGAGAGATAAAAGAATATTATTCATTTAGTTTAAATTGTATCATCAACCTTTTCTCTTGTATTTAAACGTAATTTTTAGAATGAAATTATTTGTGGTTTATAGATCAGGTAGTTTTTAAATACAGATAATATACAATAACTTCATGGAACTGAAACAAACAGGGTTGCTTTACCGTGTTTAAATATCGCAAGCAAGTGTTTGGATGTTTTAGAATACGTAACAAGATTTTAGTAAAGTTCTGAAATTTTGAAAAATTCATACTCTTTATAGTAAATGATGTAATATCAAGAATAACCAATGAACTATTTAATAATGTTGCATCAATATATTCATTCTATTACGATTGATTTTTCAAAGTTCTTCGATACTTTAAGTTGAATGTAAGTAATGCCCATTAACTCTGTTTGTACTAACCCTGTTTATGCCAACAAAATAATTAATATTCTCTATCTAAAAAACTTAAGAGAGAAGTAAATTTACCTCAAGTAAAGAGGCGTTGTATTTAAAATTTCAGGAAAAGATATACAAGTGAAATACGAGTATAACATAATGTTTCCAAAATAATAAAATAAAAAGGCAAATAAATCAAAACTACACAGCAGGCAAAAATAATATAGAAGTACATGACGTTCGTATGTATTCAGACTAATGGAGCTTAGATTAGGGAAAAAGTTACACAAAATAGAATACCTATATTGTCAACATTTCAGGCTCTATATATAAGATATATAAGCCTGATCTAAAGTTCAATACACTCGATTTTATTTCCTGTTATATATAACATATAAAGATGTCATGTAAAATTTAAGTTTTAGGTACTGGAGTGATAAGTAGAGCTTTATTAATCTAAAAAGGGAATGGAAAACAAAAAGGAATAATACACATGAAATTAAAAAAGTAGAAAGTAATGATCCAGTTTACTCAAAGAATATATAAAAAATAAGGAAAGCAATCAAAATTGTTTAATGAATACCAAGTAAATTAACAACTACATGTAAATCAATAATACAAAATAAATTTTATTTTTATATAAATAATTTGAAATAATTTATGAGATTTGGAATACAAATTCACGATTTCCTTATGTAGCACCTATGAAAACTCCAGAAAACATTGGCTGATTTTGGAACAATATGTAAAATAAGAAAGAGCGATTGGCTTTAAAAACATAAGTTGGAGTTGGCATTACCATGACGGCAGTTGCTCTTGACATAGTTACAGCTGAAACATAATTAAAAATAAATTTATTAAAATTGAAATTTATAAACATATTATTCGAACAAATTCAATAAAATGTAAATTTATTAACCTCCTTGCTAAGGTCTTTCGTATTTGTCCAGCAGTGAGCTACTAAAGGATGATGATAATTAAAATCGTCTGCTGTCACTGTTTAGTTCAGTACCAAATTTATTTATTTAGGTATACCAACAGCACACATACGATACACTTTTTAAAAAAAATATGCAATAATATTATCTAGTATGCATGCCCATTACAGGTACACACATCATTCATCGACATTCAAATAAACGTCAATCAGAGAGACACGGTTGTTTATTAATTGAAAAAGTAAAATTTACTTTGGTTTAACCAAAATTACTTAAATTACTCAACTTGGGCCATAAATTTTCTTTTCTTATTCCTGTGTTGAACGTTTAAAACATGTAACGTGTTACATAAAATTTGAAATGTTGCACTAAACTTAGACGTCGTCATACATGGCGACTAAATGACTTACGTAATTATTATTCATAATTTTTACATTTAGAGTTCAGTTATTTTTACTAATAAACCTATATATAACAGTTTACCTCCGATTGTACTGAACTAAATGTAGTGAAAGCTGAGATGTGAGATATCGAAAAATGTACTGTAAGCAGATTAGATTAAAGTATATAATTCAACAGAAATGTTAGTGAATTTGAATTTTTGAAACGTTAGTGAATTTTAGTTTAGTGATGACAAGAATAGAATCATCACCATTGTCGTTTTTATTAATCCAGTACTTTTGATTAATATATGATACACATAAGAGAGAACATAAATATAATTTCACATTGATAAGAAAATGCTGAGGCCCAAATAAATACAAAGAAAAGCACAAACACCGGATGATCTTTTACTGCATTAAAAAAAATTGTTTCCCATTTTGGTTACTTTCAATTTAAAGTCTAAATATTTTTTACCCGACTGAAAGCCAAAAGAAGGGTTATGATTTTTATCCGACTACGGCAATTTATGAGGGTTACGACAGGCTATGTGTGTTCAACTGTTCCCTCCTCAACTACTAATTAGAACTGGACAAATGAGATTTAGTAAGAAGCGTCTTTTTAAGATCCGCTGGTTATAGGCTTTATGACGTGTCACTAAATCTAATGTGGCGCCCTCTATTGCTCGTATAGTACTGTGTTTAAAAATAAATTGTGGATGAATATGCTAGTGACCTCAAATATTCTAATAGAAAAAATGTTTATTTTATATGTTTGGTTGCAAAAAACGCTACAAATATGTCAGTAAGTAAAGTTGTCTTAAACTTTGTAATAATGACTAGGTTTGTAAAATTCATTTAGATTATTTAAATGTGTGCCTTTTATCTTCATACGACTGTGTAGCAATATAAATAGTATTATATATCCATATAATATTTAACATAATTCTCTCATATATTGATGATGTTGTCCTCGCCGATTATGGCCACGGCAGCCCGGTTCAACGAAGACCAGCCAACCACACAGGAGATCTTATATATCGGTGCACGAGAGTGTGCACGAACGTTTCCTCACTCATAATCCGATGGGAAGATTATCTGATATGACTAGGGATACCTCAAGCTCAGGACCGATATCTTTACGTTCTCTCCGAGGCACGGTATTCAGACACTAATTCTGAGCTGTTATTAAGGATTTCTGTAATTCGAAGAACACAATAACGCTTTTTAGGATTAGCGTACCGCGAACTGTAGAGGAAAAAAAAAACGGCACCCTTACATTGTTGTCCGTCTGTCTGTCTGTCAAGACCCGTTTTCTTAGGAACGCGTGGAGGCATCAAGTTGAAATTCATGTCAAATACTCAAATCTACTGTCCCTTGGAGCTGTGAAAAATTCAATTAAGTTTATGGTACATTATTTTCAATAAAACCGTTTAAATAAAAAAAAGCCCATTTATTTTATTATCTCATGTAGTTAACTCGAAGCATATGAAAAAATAGCGGCGAAAAAGTAATTATTTGATAGGTTTCGGGTCCCATTTGTCTAATAATAATACCCTTCCCAAAATGACTATCATAAATCAGGGTTCAGGTCACAATTATTTGCAAGACACTCGCAAGGGAATCAAAACCTACAGGGCACTTCCCGTGAACTCAGGATCTTAAAAAATTGGCACAAAGCAACGTCTTGTAGCACAGATTAAGGAAATATTGCGAAAAGCATACATTTTTAGTTACATTTTTTAATATACCTACAGGTTTGTACGGAACCGTTGGTGTTTGAGTCCGACTCGTACTTAGCCGTGTTTTTTCAGGAAAAGATATAAAAGTAAAACATTTATTGCCCAAACATGTTTCCAAAATAATATAATAAATAGGAAAAAAAATACATCAAAATTACAAAGCAGGCAAAAATTATTTAGAAGTACACGACGTTTGTATGTATCCAGGTTAATGGACCTTAGATTAGGGAAAAAAGTTACACAAAGAGAATACATATATTGCCAACATTTCAGGCTCCAGTAACGTTATTATACTAGCTGACCCTCGCAACCTCGTATGCGTCTTATATTGCCAGTAGCGTGAAAATTTTCCCCCGTTTTTGAAACATTATTCATTGGTGCTCCGCTCCTATTAGTAGTAGCGTGATGATATATAGCCTGTAGCCTTCCTCGATAAATGGACTATCCAACACTGAAAGATTTTTTTCAAATCGGACCAGCGGTTCCTGAGTTTAGCGCGTTCAAACAAACAAACAAACAAACTCTGCAGCTTTATTATTAGTATAGATATAGTAAAAATATAAGCCTGACCCAAAGTTTAATACATTCGATTTTATTGCCTATAATATGTAACATGTAAAGATGTCATGGAAAATTTAAGTTTTAGGTACTGGATGAAATTCAAAAAAGTAGTAAGCAATGATCCAGTTTACTCAAAAGAACACATAAAAAATAAGGAAAGCCATCAAGATTGTTTCTTTGGTATTTTTTTTTTATTATATAGCGGGCAAACGAGAAGACGTATCTTCTGATGGTAAGCGATTAAGCGATGGTTGATACTAATGAATATCAAGTAAATTAACAAAGATATGTAAATCAACAATACAAAATAATTTTTATTTGTAGATATATATTTTTAAATAATTGAGATTTGGAATACAAATTCACGATAACTTTTTACATTATTTGATTTCCTTATGTAGCACCTATGAAAACTCCAGAAAACATTGGCTGATTTTGGAACAATATGTAAAATAGGAAAGAGCGATTGGCTTTAAAAACATAAATTGGAGTTGGTACCACGGCAGCAGCTGCTTTTGATATGGTTACAGCTGAAATATTATTATAACAAATTTATTAAAATTCAAATTTATTTATTTATTAGAACAAATCAATAAAATTGAAATTTATTAACCTCCTTGCTAAGGTCTTTTGCATATGTCCAGCAGTGAGCTATTAAAGGATGATGATGATTAAAATGGCCTGTTGTCACTGTGTTTAGTTCAGCACCAAATAAACGTTAATCAGACAGACACGCTTGTTATTAATTGAAAAAGTAAAATTTACTTTGGTTTAACCAAAATTACTTCAATGAGTAATTAACTTAGGTCATATTTTTTCTTTTCCCATTTCAGTATTGTACGTTTAAAACGTGTAATGTGTTACATAAAATTTTAAATGTACATATATACATGCCGACTAAATGACTTACGAAATTACGAGTAATTTTTAAATTTAGAATTCAGTTATTTTTTACCAATAAACCTACATATATATAAGAGTTTACCTCCGATGGTACTGAACTAAATGTAGTGAAAGCTGAGATGTGAGATATCGAAAAATGTACTGTAAGCGGATGAGATTAAAGTTTATAGTCCAACAACAAATGTTAGTGATTTTAGTTCAGTGATGACAAGAACAGAATCACCACCTTTGTCGTTTTTTATAATCCAGTAATATTACTTTTTAATTAAAATATGATACACATAAGAGAGAACATAAATATAATTTCACATTGATAAGAAAATGATGAGGCCCAAATAAATACAAAGAAAAGCACAAACACCAGATGATCTTTTACTGCATTCAAAAAAATTGTTTCCCATTTTGGTTACTTTCAATTTAAAGTCTAAATATTTTTTTACCCGACTGAAAGCCAAAGAAGGGTTATGATTTTTATCCGACTACGGCAATTTATGAGGGTTATGACAGGGTATTTATGTATGTATATTCATCTGTTCCCTCATAGCTTCTCAACTACTAATTAAAACTGGACAAATGAGATTTAGTAAGAAGCGTCTTTTTAAGATCCGCTGGTTATAGGCTTTATGACGTGTCACTAAATCTAATGTGGCGCCCTCTATTGCTCGTATAGTACTGTGTTTAAAAATAAATTGTGGATGAATATGCTAGTGACCTCAAATATTCTAATAGAAAAAATGTTTATTTTATATGTTTGGTTGCAAAAAACGCTACAAATATGTCAGTAAGTAAAGTTGTCTTAAACTTTGTAATAATGACTAGGTGTAATAATGATTTCTGTAATTCAAAGAACACAATAACGCTTTTAGGATTAGCGTACCGCGAACCGTAGAGGAAAAAAAAATGGCACCCTTACATTGATGTCCGTCTGTCTGTCTGTCAAGACCCGTTTTCTTAGGAACGCGTGGAGGCATCAAGTTGAAATTCATGTCAAATACTCAAGTCTACTATCCCTTTGAGCTGTGACAAATTCAATCAAGTTTATGGTACATTATTTTCAGTAAAACCGTTTAAATAAAAAAAAACCTATTTATTTTATTATCTCATGTAGTTAACTCGAAGCATATGAAAAAATAGCAGCAAAGAAGTAATTATTTCATAGGTTTCGGGTTCCATTTGTCTAATAATAATACCCTTCCTAAAATGACTATCATAAATCAAGGTTCAGGTCATAATTATTTGCAAGACACTCGCAAGGGAATAAAATCCTACAGGGTACTTCGCATGAACTCAGAATCTTTAAAATTTGGTAGAAAGCAACGTCTTATAGCACAGATTAAGGAAAAATTGCGAAAAGCATTATTTTTAGTAACATTATTTAATATACCTACAGGTTTGTACGAACCGTTGGTGTTTGAGTCTGACTCGTACTTGGCTGTATTTTTTTACGACGCATGCGATCGGCAGTCCCATACGTCAACCGCTAGACCAATGAGGTGGTTAAGAAAAATGTAAACAATACAATGAAATACGTCAGTGATTATCTCATGTATTGATACAGGACTAATAGGTTTCGGGAATGAAATTAGAAATAAACATTTCCTTATAGGACGTCTCTTGTTGTTTCAGGAATAAATAATATATGTACACGGCCTAGTTATAGCGATTTGTGTCATAAAAAGCTGTATTATGCCTACTATCATTATTTCTGTAAACATTATGATTAAATATGAAAATAGCAAAATCAAATTGTATTAAATTTTTATGAATATTGTATCGAATGTATGAATGTTATAGAAATTTACTGGTAAATTGAAATAAATAGAATAGAGCAAATAATTTTCTATGAATGCTTACAATGAATGAAATACGTAATTTCAGGAATTAGTTATTCTATAAAAATGTTCACAGAAATTAACGAGAACACAGGCTGACACAGGTCGTGGTCAGCTGTACCTGACTGCTGGCCACTGCTGCGGATTGGATCCAAGTGGAGGTCTTCCTCTTAGGCCTTCTCCGCCGCCTCCTTCTGCGAAATTACATTTTCGATGAAGGTGTCGACCGCGGTACAGCTGTTGTCGCTACCGGCCGTCTCAGGACGCCCTCTCGGTCCTTGTACACGACGGTACGTATTGGCGATGTTCAACGACACCGCCAACAATGCCTCTTCGGTCACGGACCTCAAACGCATCACGCCGTCGACCGACGAACGCCCCTCTCGGAACCCGAATTGGGCGTCCGACAGGTCGAGGTTCACCTCATAGAGGTGCTGGACGATGCGGGCAGAGAGTATCCTCCCAAATAATTTGCCGCGAATAGGCCGCGACCAAATCGGCAGGCCGTCCCGGCTTCTTCTGCAGGACTAGCTTGCCGCATTTCCAGCACTCAGGGAAGCGTCCGGACGCTAAGCTAGCGACCAAAACCTTGGCAGTGTTCTTGGAACGGATCCTCAGAACAGCTGCCCCTACCTCTGATTCCCTGACGGGCGGAACGTGCTGACCACAACTTGTGTCAGTAAGTGTAACCTGGTCAAAACGTCAGGCAAATCATAGATGTTTACTTTATACCTGTGGTGAGTGCATTAATTGTCGTAAATATAATTATGGAACGATACCTGGAAAAACACTGTAATTAAAAAAATAAGAACAAAATCACAAACGCTAATATCTCAAATACATAAACAATAAAAACAACAATACTGAAAAAAATACTCAAAGAATGGTTTATTACTTAGTTAGAAATCCGTAATGCTATTTAAAAATAAGTGTTTTAAAACTGAATTCATGTTGGATTTTAACAATATTATATCATATTATGCAGCACCTACGAACGATCCAGAAAATAATGGCTGTCCTTGGAACAGTATGTAGAATAAGAAAGAACGATTGGCTTTGAAGACGTAAATACGAGGTTGTGCCATGACAGCAGTTGCTCCTGCTAAAGTTAAAGCTGAAAATTAAACACAGCATTTTAAAACTGCTTATATACTCGTACTACATGAGTACATATTCTTAATAAAGAGTTATTAGCATACTGTTTAAAGTTTATTTTAATCTTCACGTTGCATGCAAATATTAAATGATAAAGTTATAAATACGAATGTGAAAATCTTTATTTTTACGCTTTCACACAAAGACCAAATGCTGACGCATAACCGTGTTATCTACCACCCAATATTTGAGTAAATATATATTTTAGTGTACCCCTTAGACAGTAACGATAACCTTACGTGGTAACACTTTTATTCAGCTACATGTTGAATAAAAGTGTTACTGGCTGGGTCATGGGTCTTGTGGATATTAGTTGCTTTATTCGTTTATGCATAAAATAATATTAATACATTGTCTTAGCAATTTGGATACTCCTTTATGTTGTGTTTATAATTTTTTAAGCAGTGGGGTGTATTAACTCTTTATCACTAATTATCTAATTATACATTCATAATTCATTACCAATAAATCATTACTACATGATTAAAGATATATCTCTATATATATATATATCTTTCGATTTTAACAAAAGCCTAAGAAATTAGAGTCCTCCTTTAAAATTCAAATCTAACAAGAACTAGGAAATTCACGGCTGAATGCATTTCAGGGTACAATTTAAATTATAAATTACAATACCTATTTAATAAAACAGGATTAAATTATCAATAAGCTGTCTCTTAACCGTTATATTCAATTATAACGAGGGTTGGTCAGAATAACGTTTCCTTTAGAAGATTATCCAGGATTTCATCTGGATAACTGCGACCTAACTCGTAATTTCATTTGATGCTGTCGATATTCCCATCTTAGGGATGTGATGTGTCCTAATAATTCTTGTTAATTGGAAACTAGTCCCTATGAGGTTTGTCTGACAAAAATCTGGTTGTTGCTATGTATAAAAATAAATGCACACGTTATAAACAGTATTGTTCTTAATAGTTGATTAGTAGTTATTTGTTATACAAGAGTGCAAAAGCATGCTCAATTTTAATGACCGATCAAGTGAAGGAAGGAAGAAATTAGAATCCTGAGCGTTAGCAAGGGCACTTAGACCGGCAACGCACTTGTGACGCTTCACGTGTTGCAGATGTTCATGGGCGGCGGTAATCGCTTACCATCTACATAGGCGATAAATCTGCTCGTCTGCCCCCTTACACAAAAAAAAATTAAATACCGCATGCTATGCATGCTATGTTAAATTTATTAATAAAATGAAAAATTAAGTTTTTAGTCTGACTATGGCCTAGCTTGATGAGGAGAGTTGTAAAATGACTATTTGGTATCTAAGACCTACCGAACTAATTTTTAGCTTTCCTACGTTAACTAACGTTATTACTATACTAATTTTAATAAAATCATTTAAGATAAAAAAAAACTCAATTTATATCAAGTTTGTGGTGACCCAATGACAAAAAACTCAATATAAATATTTTATTATTACTAAGGTATGATTTACATTAAAACGAAATGAAAATGATGTCCAAAACTTTATTTCCAAAATAAGTACCGATGAATGGCCGTAAAAGACCGCATCTAAAAATATTTAAAAGAATTTAAGTAATAATTTTGCCATTTTTAAAGTGACTTATAAACATTAGCTTACTCAATATTAAAGCAATTAATGAAACTAAGCCACTTGACATCATAGTTATTTAAAGAAATGAAAACACATACAGATAAAATACATACTCATTAAAGTTAGTTAGGTTAGTAGTTAGGTAGAAAGCGACACCAAAAAGAAAATAAATTAAAAAATAAAATCGTTCGTTTCATAAATTCGAATGTTATAAAAATGTTTTAATTTTTAAATTGTGTCTAATTCTGTAACGAATAAGAAAAATGCAGTAAATAAAGGTTTCAAAATAAAAATATAAAATAATATCGAAACCAAGTAACTGAAACTCACTTGTAATCTATTAGTAGACAAGAACCGTGATTAGAATATATAAAGAATGATGTTATGCAAATGAATTTAAAATAAACAAAGAAGAACATACGGACGTAAAGACACACATATCTGACAGCTGTTGCACTCTAAAGGAGACTTTGCACTATGGATCAACATAGAATGAGCTATTTTCATAACATATTACACAAATGTAAAACATTATGCAAACGATTTTAGTACTTCCAATTACTCATATTTCTTGTTAATTGAAAATATAGTCGTTTGTTTTTTTTTCCTGTCTTTCTTTGGCTTACATATTTTTTTTTTAAATAACATCAATCAACACGATATAGTCAGAAGATATTGAACAAAATATAACATTAAATAATTTTTGGTCCTTTCGTGTCTAATGAAGAATAAATAAAAGAAATATTAAGAAGCCGAAAGTTTTATAACGTTTAAACATACTTAAATAAATAATTAGACATTCAAGTAAAAAAACCTACAAGTGTATGTACATATGCATAATGGTAAATAAACATGAAGATAATATACAAAAAAATAACAATTTGCTGAGTAAATTATTATCATAAATATTGCAAAGAAAAATCACCTTATGAGGCACCTACGAATGCACTACTAAACATGGGGATTCGTTCAAATAAAATATATGCTATAAATGGACGATTTGCATTGAATATATAAACCTCTGGTGGATTTATAGACCCGCCAGTTGCTGCACCTTCAATGGCTGAAATTTATTTAGAACTAAATTTGTAATTTGTTTTACGTGTCGTACCTACTTATCGTATGACGTATGAGTTGTAAACTTTCGGAGACTTACTAGTTTGGTTATCTGGTTATATTATACGGAATTACACAGAAGGACGATAGAAATGGATGGAATACAATAAATATATATGTATATATTCTGTTTTGTCTATCTAATAAAGGATTGAAAGAAACGTAAAAAAAATATAATTGTAATTTTAAGACAATAATGGAATAACTAACATTTATGTCATGTTAAACATAAAATTGTAAAGTTATCATTATTGTAGAAATATTTATTAAAAATTCAGTAAAAAACAATCATTATTGATTTACTAGTTTTCAAGTTATAAAACATATTTATTACTTAATTATAATAAATATTTAGCCGACCCCACCTAACGTGGGAAGGGGCAAAGGAAAAGAAGAATTATAATAAATATTTACCAGTTGATTTTAAATCAAAAGTCAGGTTTTAGTAAAAGAAAAGAAAATCGTGCACTATTATGTTGTAAATATATAAAAAACAGTGAAATTGTAACATGTTCTACAAAGCAAATAATTTAGATAATGATATGTCAGCTCCTTTATGATGCACCCACAAATGCGCCACTAAATAATGGCACTCCTTTCCATATAATACAAAAAACAAATGGACGATTAGCTTCGAACAAAAACACACGTTCTGGATGCCGACCTACTGTGTCACTGAAGGAAACAAGAACAGCTGAAAGTAAGAATTAACATTTATGTTATAACATAAATTTATATTTAATAACCAATAATAAAAATTCTTCAGTAGACTAGAAAAGGAATTGAAAAAGAAAGTATTAAAGAGTATATAATATACATAAAAATACTGCAGTGAGCGCAGTCAAAGTAACACAATATTGAAATATTTTTATCGAAAAAAGTATACAAAATCACTTCAAATTTTACTGAAATCCAAAATATAAATGAAGTCTCACAATTTGAGTCAACTTGTATTACATTAATAATCTGTAAAAAGCAACACATAAAATTTCTCCGAAATATTTCAGTTAAAGAGCTGCAATATTTGTTGTGGTAGGGAAAAATAACGTGCTAGTGGTGAGATATTTTCAATGTAACATATTGTAGACAATAACAATATAGTTCTTACTTAATGATTATTGCTTGAATAAATTATTTTTTATTTAAGCAATAATTATTAGCTTTTCGATCAATCATGCTGAATTTGTAGTATTATATTTGTATAAATTAGTTTTGCAAGTTCCCTTTTATTTATTATTAAATAACGCTAAAAGCCAAATCCGCCATGTACTTAACTATATATATATATATACATAATCCAGTGGATAATCCACTGCTTGCTGCGTGCTTCTAAAAAAACATTCGTTTCTTTTGTCACAATGCCTTTTTGGCATGTGCTATTCTTAGAGCACATCAACATATTACTCGTACATTGCTACAGTAACTAAATTATTATAACAACGTAAAAACAGAGTAGCAACTCCACCGCTGGATATAAACCTTTCCCACTGCTCGTTACTAATATAATGATAGCTATAATATAATACGCTTAAGTAATAAAAACAATGATATTGTGAATAATTATTAAAATAGTGTTTTAAAGATAGTTTTGAATAACAGTGCGAAAAATTAAAATGAAACACATCCTTTATTTAATGATTGAATAAGTTAGTCACATTATCACTCGGAGAGTTTTGCGAAAATGAATTTATATTAACAAACGACCGGCACAGTTTCTTTCTTTAAAAAATCATTATTGAAATATTTTGCAAATATAAAATGCTTTATTCCAAATAAATAATAATATATAAATAGTGGTAATTTATTTTGTATCACTAAAAATTTAAATAGTTTTGAGAACATTATGGCATGGTTATATTCTATTGCAAAAGAGATCTAGAATCGTAAAATCGATTAGCACAAGGTTTAGGTAAGGTTGCATTGATGGAGAAAAATGAAACATGAATTACACAATAGAATCGCAACTTATCATAACATACAAAAAATAAAAATAAGTAAAGTTAAAAGTAAAAGCAATTGGCTTTACAGACATTTGGTTTCAGATTTCGCAAAATCTCTGAGCGTTCTGAATAGAAATATTCATTAACTTGTTATATGAAGCAATAACTTTAACCAAATTCTTAAATTCACCTTATTTGGCACCAACAAAAGCTCCAGAGAAGAGTGGCACGCCTTGAAATAGCAGGTATATTAAAACAGGGCGATTCACATCAAAAATAATGACTCGAGGAGGTTCCAATACTGCTGTGATCCCAATAACAACAGCTGAAAAAAAGTGTTCCCCGACTCTAATTATAGGCAAAAGAGAATAGAGTTAGGTTTGCACAACACTTGGCAGTCTAACTGCTACTATACTTGTATTGTAGAAGCAGGTAGCTAAGCGTGAGACGACGTATTAAGAACACAGAGTATAACCACACCTATTCAAAAAGTGAGTATCGTAAGAGATGCCTAAAGAATCAAATTATGTCCGATACTAGTACTGCAAGCCCTATACCTAAGTTTATGCAATGGCCGCAGAGTTGTAGGTGGCATTAAAGAAAGGGCGGCGGAAAATGGCATTTTGTTATCATGTATACTTTTAAGAAAGAAACAATAAAAAATACTTCATCAACAACCCATATTGTCCCACTGTTGGGCTCGGGTTTACTCTCAGGGGAGGGTTAAGGCCATACGTCCCCACGCTGGCCAAGTGCGGGTTGGGGACTGGCAAGACAACGTTGCGGCTACGTAATCTTGGCGTTGGATGTTTTTAAGCCGCCCAAAGACCTCCACCTGAGTTTCACGACTGTTATCCTACGATAACAACCGGGACCGACTGCTTGACGTGACCTCCGAATCAAGAAAAGAAAACAATATTGAATCGTTTTAATGTCACAGTTAAAGATTAAGTCACGTTCGTAAAAAACAAGTTTCAGTAATTAAGTACGTTTTTCCCTCACCGAATTATAAACCAAAATAAAGGATACCTAGACCCATGCATACAAAGTTGTGTCGTAGAATGTTCTAATGATGTGAATGTACATGTTATTTTATGAAGTAATCTACTATAATGAACATAAATTAATAAATTATTTATATAAAAATGGGACAGTAGGAAATTACCTTAAGTAGCACCTGTGAAGGCACCACAAAACATAGGTGTAGTTTTGTATAATATGTAGAATAGGAAGGAATGATTCGCGTGAAATAATTTTAGTCTCATAATTGATTTTGCCTCAACAGTAACCGCTGAAATATTAATTTTCACAAAAGTTTACAAAATGTACCTATATTATTAATATATTATGCCTATAAAACTATTTTTATTGCATTAAATAAGGGAACAAAAATTTCAAGATCATAAACCTTATTTGATATAGCTAACGCTACTTATTTGTATACGATTACAATCATCCGATGTATAAGAAAATATACAAATATTTTTTTTATTAAAAACGCATTCTACAGCATACTATAGAATATAATGAAATATTTATATAATAAAACACTCAGTAGGATCACTAAAAATCGTTAACCAAAACATTGGAGCTTTTCGATCAATCAATGACCGTCTGTTAGTGATTGACCTAATTGGAAACGACTAATCTGATTGTTCGTACGATGGTTCGCAGTCAAAGAAGAAGACAAGTATTTATCACCATGTTACATCATATAGAAGAGGAACAGAGAGAAGTAAATAAAATAAACGAGATAAAGTTGGTATGAATATTAGGTTGCAGAAAGGGATTAAATCCTTAAGCAGGACAGTAATCGGCTTTTAAAGGATATTAAATGAAGGGTACTAAAGTCAAATGGCGATTTAGTCTGATGTGTGTCTTTATGTAGTGAAATTTATCCTATGTCTGGTGGACCTATGAATAAATACCTATGTTTGAATATGCAACACACACGGCACTACTTTTTGAAAATAATATAAAATCAGTACGTTTTTATCACATCATGTTTATTTTACTTGCGATTTCATTTATTTCCCGATAAAAGAAAAGCGTAAGCTGTTCTTACTATAATTTTATATCTTGACAGCTCAAGCGTAGAAAATAAAATACGGTACTTTTATGTTTACCTTTAGTTTACTTTAGTATGAAGCAGCTAAAAAAAAGTAAGGACTTTATTTACCATTCATAAAAATAAAAAACCACAAGACAGCGATTGTCTTTGAAATAAGTCTATATATAATTGTATAATATGTATGTATTTACAAAAAAAAGTATATATGTATTCATGTCAGTTGTACAGTACCCATAACACAGATGGCGTTGTGTGTTTAGATGTCCGAAATATAAAAAAAAATATAAGAGAAAAACAGAAATAGGTGATCAGCGCTGAATATAAAAATATGATGGTGGTGGAGATAGTGGAAGCGCACGAGGTATAATAATACCTGAAATGTGCATATCTTTTACTTAAATAACAATCGTAAACATTTTTCATAAAATATTATAGATGAAGCGTCATTACAATTATCTATTAGAAGTCGTAAAATTTGTAAACTGCGAGGCATTTCATACTTAAATTCTTTATAAACGTTTATGAATACAACACTTAGCAAAGGAGAGATAAAGTCACGTAGATTTTAAAAGCTGTTAAATACAAGATGACTCAATATAGACGGTGAGTACTTTATTGCGAGAACGTGGCGTTTAGAAGTGAGGTCGGCTTTTAGGTTCAGAATCACGACAAGTGTAACACCTTTACCAATAACTTCCACCAATTATGTAAAACTAACACGAATAGCTGATGTGAGCAATGTTATTTGGAAATTGTAATAACTATTTTTTGTATATTCACCAAATATTTTCTTCTCATACCATTGTTAAATTATTTGTAAAATATTAGTGAATGAAATAATTTGAAATTGAAATTTTTCTTCACCTTAGCTTAGGAAGCCTCCACAGAATAATATGGTCTGCTTAAAAAGGACGTAAAATAAAAATGGGTGATCAGCCTTAAAAACTGGCGGAGGATTTAATGGCAAACTTAATGTAGAAATACCGAGTGCTGTAAGTGTAAATATTAATCAATTAAAGATTGATGAAACAAGAGAATAAACCTATAAACTTTGTTTAAATTGTCCTTAATATCTTATTAACATCGTAGTTTATAGAGAAATAAATTTTGCACATAAATTGTATTGAAAACACGTTGTCATACAAACCTGTAGCAGCGGCTGCTTCTGTCCCTGTTTCATCAACTCTGATAAAAGCTTTTTGAACAGCTGAAGATATATACAAGGGTTCATTATTTTTCAACACTCCTTTGAAACCATTAGAATTTGGATTAAACATTGCTGTCACATTGTCCTTGAACACAAAAATGGTATATTTAAATTTTTCGTCAAATTGTACTTCAAATACATGTTAATGTAGATCGTTAATGTCAGTTAGATATTCAAAACCGGTTATTGTAATGTAACCTTGTGACTAATTAACTATGGCTCACCATTCAGGGTTGTCAAATAGTCACTTACGGTTGGATAAAGTACGAAACAGTAATTTAATACTTGAAACATATGATTTTTTTTTGTTCTGAATACTAAAATTTGTCAAAAAATAGATAAAAACTTGATCCTGTCTGTCAATGAAATGTTGTATCAATCATTTTGAAAAAAAAACATTCTATCTCCAGTTTTAACTAGAAATAAGTTACTAAAACTGTCGTAATTCTACAGAAATCTTATATCATAAATTTTATTATAAATTCATCATTATCATTATATCAAAAATAATAGTTGTGGCGACTTCCACATATAACACAACAATAACCTACTACAGCGCCATATACAGAAGATACACTGAACTACGAAGTAACGCACTACACGGAGCAACTACAAATCCTGAATCGCGCAATAAATAGTTCTCGCGCCGATTATCATATACACCACATACCAACATCAACTGTTGGGGCAGTAGCCCGCCAGGCATGATCACCACGCCTGGTCGGAGGATCGTCCCTTTGTGTTGGTGGGACGATACCCGTCCCCCCACTATAGATTTAAGAAAACAAAAAAAACACGCTTTTATAAATCTCTCTCTCAGCCTATTGCCGTCCACTGTTGAACGGAGGCCTCCCCCAAAGAGCGCCAACCATCCCTGTCCTGGGCAGTCCGCATCCATCCGTTGCCAGCCATTTTCTTCAAGTCGTCGGTCCATCGTGCCGCAGGGCGCCCTACACTGCGTTTGCCTAAACGCGGTCTCCACTCTAAGACTTGTCGGCTCCAGCGACCATCAGTCCGCCTGGAGACATGACCGGCCCACTTCCACTACAGTGTGCTGATCCTGCGTGCGATATCGGTTACTCCAGTTCTCTTTCGGATTGGCTCGATTGAATCTTATCAAGTAGAACACCCAGCATCGCACGCTCCATTGCACGCTGAGCGACCTTAAATTTATGGACCAGCCCAGCGGTGAGTGTCCACGTCTCGGCTTCATACATCATTACGGGCAAGACGCACTGGTCAAAAGCCTTGGCTTTCAATGATTGTGGGATCGACGACTCGAAGATATGACGAAGCTTCTCATAAGCTGTCCAGCCTAAACGAATTCTTCTATCGGCCTCCCGATCGAAGTTGTGCCGGCCGAGTTTAATAGTTTGGCCAAGAAAGACGTATTCTTGCACAACCCCGATACTAACACCATTAACGGCTACGGGACTCGGCAGCACATGCATATTATGCATGACTTTGGTCTTATTACTGTTCATTCGGAGCCCCACTCGTCTTGAAGAATCGTCTAAGCCATTCAGCATTTCCTCGATATCTTGCAAAGACTCTGCCAAGACAACAATATCGTCTGCAAATCGCAAGTGTGAGATGTATTGACCGTTAATATTGATTCCCCGTTCGTTCCAATCGAGTGTTTTGAAGACATCTTCCAGTGCATTGGTAAACAGTTTCGGAGAAATAATGTCTCCTTGTCTAACCCCACGATGCAAGGGAATTGGTCTTGTGCTCTGTTCTTGTACTTGGACGGTCATCATAGCGGCTTCGTACAGACATCTCAACACTTGGGCATATCGGGAGTCAACCAGGCACCCCTGCATGGCTTCCAGAACAGCCCAGGTCTCGATGGTGTCGAAGGCTTTCTCGTAGTCCACATACGTTAGGCTTTTATAAATACAAGTAGGAAATATTATTTCATTATTTTAATATAAAAAAGTTATTAGGGCGAAATTATTGAAATAATTTCAGAAAGTACCCCACTCTTTATTTTTTCAAATTATTGTATTGTCATCGGCCTCAATAAGTCTATTAAGTTTAAATAAAATCTAAGCGTTAAAAGTGGCTCAAAATCAAGTACAAAGAAGTCGTTTACGAACATAATATACAAAAAAAGCAAACTGACCTTTTGAAGCATCTCAGCCATATTCATGTATGTATCAATTATCATTTTCGGCATGTAAACTTCCACGTCCCTGTATGTCAGATTGTTGAATATTTCAATGAAGGTATCAGGATTTCGTAGGGCTGAAACAGTAGAACCGAAATAGCCTGGTTTGGGCAAGATTGCTAGGAAACTGAAGTTTTCATTTTTGTACGGCATTTCGAGTGCCTGAAAAATAGTTACAATAAAACATTGTGATTATATTTAAAGAATTATAGACTTTCTAACATTCTTCGTCTGGTGACGGATTATAAATACGGAGTGCCACGACCCCTATTCATTTTGTGGGTGACGAGGCGACTAAGGGAGAAAATTAGGTATACCACATACCAAAAGAACAAATTTAAATTCAAATCCACCGACCCAACTGGCTAGCGGGATAAAGTAGGCCTAAACATCTACTTTTAAGGAGAGGCTTATGTCCAGTAGTGGATTATTATACTGTTGATGTGATGTGATATAAATAATAAATAATAATTAAATACCTGAACCTGTAAAGCTTCAATTTTAGTATATTTGAAAGTATGCTTTTGATACATTGTATCCAACTGCACAACTTTTTTATTTCGTTTCGTAAAGCTACGTTTTCTTGTATTGTTTGGGTTGAACTGATGTTTCCAGTTGCCCTAAAATTTAAAAATATTGCGGAGTTCGTAATACTAAAAGAAAGGTTTTACGAAAAGAAGAATGAAAAATCAATGATCTTACCAAGAAGTATATAGCATTCACCAACACTGCTACAGTACTAGCGTCCAGCGAGTCAGGGCTCACAAGATTTTTTATCCTGTCATGTGTTTTATTAGCAACCTAAAACATACATTCGATTGTGAATTTAACTCAACCAATAACAGGTTAAACATTTTAATTTTTTGGAAAAGTTTATGTTCTTCAGTATCATAAAAGAGCCCTCTCTTAATCTTAAAAAATAAAATAAATGAAGACAAAGAGTATGGTTTATAGAATATACCATATTATTACTACTATTCGATATCCCTTCGCTGTTAACACCGGTAAATTGAGGGCCTTCAAAAAGATCAATGTAATTTATAAATAGCTATGTGCATAGGTATTTACACACTAAAGTGTGAAAATAACATCTTAGAAACCTTAAAATAAATCAGAATAGTCGATGTGTGATGTGTTTTATTACCTTAAACTTTGAAAATGATTTTAGTCATTTGGTAAACTTATAAAATATGATTATTTTCTTGTATTGGAAAATATCTGTCCCAACAAAACCGTCGAGAAATATCAGCACCACAAAATTTGACATACCCACCCTCAAATCTAATCTAGGACTCGTATTATAGAAGGCGCTTCAAATATCATTTGAACTTCGATCAGCTGAAACTAGTTTCAAGTTCTCATCAAATCTCAAGCGTCGCTCTTATTATAGAATGCGTTTTAAGTTCTACTCAGTTGAAACTAGTTTCAGTAACTAATCTCAACTCACAAGTCTGTTCTCAGTTACGGTTCTGCATGGTCGAAATTACTGTTCCGTATTACGCAGGAAATTGTATTAAGCAAATCATATCTAACAAATTTAATTTATATATTATTGGTTATTAGTTTATATATAATACACTATTGGCTAGATTATCAATTTGAATTTAATATTAAGAAGCAGTTTGGCCTAAACTAAATATTAAAATAAAATTGACTAGATACTACCTATAACGGAACGTTTAAATTGTTATCAATACTTGTCATGTCGAATTGTCAAACTCTGTTTTTGTTTTTATTTAAAATATTGTTATATTTTTGTCAGAAACCAAAAGGTTATTTCTATTGCTTGAAGGATATTACTTGAAACGAATAGTTGAATGTGTATTATAAGTGAATTTAATATCAATATAATAGGCAATTCTTTCGTAAATAAAGTAAAGTAAAATAAATATTTCGTTGTTAGTCAGAAAAATCATTATAAAATACATTAATTTCCCTTATAAGGCATTCGAAATTACCACTGGAGACTAGATTGAGCTTGTCTCAGTTGAACAAAGATCACATCTGTCAAAATCTATTCTTGAGAGGAGATTTTGACATAAACATCTTTCTTCTAAAATAAGCTATTCATTGATCTTTACTCACTTGATTAACGATCAGTGAATCTTGTCTCACGACTGAGATGCCTTTTAAAATACGGGCCTATATCTGAATGTACCTCTGACGCGTATATGTAGAGAATATAACAGCATCTGTTCACTAACAGATATAGGCACATCCACCTCTCTTTAAATAAATTTAGACGCTCATATACGCGCACGTAGCTGAGAATACTGTTAAAACTGACCAAATTTAATATTTAATTCTTTTTTACTATTATTTGATTTTTTTCATCTTTTGTTTCTTTTTATATATTAATAAGAGTATTGTCATTGTAATTATAAATTATTAAGTAGTATTAAGTTTTCTTCAGTATTTTGATTTTTGTAACTATTGCCTTACTCCTAACACTGTTTTGTTAGATGTATCTTATCTCATATGGTGAATGTTGTGTGTACCTACCTGTAATGGGCATGCATACTAGATAATACTTTTGTATAATATTTTTGAAAGTGTTTTCGTATGTGTGTTGTTGGTATAGCATATAAATAAATATAAATATTACTTACCCATCCGTTGATGGTATTCGCAGCTTGGACACTGTGACAAAAGTCAACATTTTGAGGAGATGCATTGAAATATTTTCTGGAGTACTGTTTGAATTTTTTAGTCAGTTCAAGTACGATATTGACAAAATAAGTAGTAGTCAGTTCGAATTCAACCTGATTCTGATTTTCATAGCTAGCTGTTTCTTTCAAATATACACTTTTTATCTAAAATGAAAATAATTAAAATAAAAACACTGCTTACTTTGAAGTTTTCTGTATCTGTTTAATAAATAGTTTTTTATAATTCATAAAGGATGCGTACTAGTAATTTATTAATTTCAATAAAAAAAATATTTTCAACCAATTGTATTTTTATTTATGTACTTACCTCTTCTTTGGAACTGAGATTGAGTACTGTTAGCAGTTGTTGTAATACTTCATTTTGAGCAAAGAGAGCGATCTGGGCCAGTGGAATCATAATAGAAGTAGCTGATGTCACGAAGTTCTCATCAGGTCTGCTATGACTGAGTTGCTGTGGATAGAGAAGAAAGATAAATATGGCATTTAGCAAACAATACTGGACTGAAAAAAGAAGAAAAACTTTACACAAATGCTATTCCAACTCGTTTGATTAGTGATGTAGTAGGCCAAAACCTCCCTTTAAAGAGAAATATTTGTCCAACAGTGAAGTTTTAAAGGCTGTTTATGAGAAAAAAAAGATTACAAATGTGGAATACTCACGTAAATGAATTCTCCGCTTAGTGCAATGGTTCCCCTGTCTAAGTGTTCTTTTCCGTCAGGATATTGTTCTTTCTCCGAGCCTAGTAGCAATAAACATAGGTATTAGATGAAATGTATTCATAATAATGGATCTGGATCTTCAAAACAAGTGTCACACGTTGAACTACATATCTGGTCTTACCAGTCCCAATTTCGACTCATTTAAATTTTCTTCTGTGTCTTGTGAGGATATCAAAAATATTTTATGATCATTCCGTTCTAATGCTGTGGGGTATCATGGCATTATCCGTCGCATGATAACTAAAATCCTCAAATATACTCTCTCATCAATTATACACAATTTCTCACTCGACTCAGGAACCTTCCCTTCTTCCTGAAGAAAGGCATATATAATTCCTCTTCCTAAAAAAATGATCCTTTACTACTTAAATACTTTCGAGCTATCTCCATTATTCCCTTTCAATCTAAAGTGCTCGAAGCATGTATTTATAAGCAGCTTTCAGAATTTGTATTCAAACACAATCTGCTCTCTACAATCGGGCTTAAGGTCTGGTTACAGAACTGTTACCACTGTCCGTGAAGTGATTGGTGATATTAGGCATGGAAGATCAAAGTTACAGGCTTAGTTTTGGTTGACTTCTCTAACGCCTTCAACACAGTCAGTCACGAATCACTACTATCAATCCTCACTCACTCACAAAAAGATTTCCCCAAATGCACTGTAATGGTTCTCCACATAGAATGTCAGTAATATGTTCGTGTTCAAGACTTCGACTTCGAGTTGGTGCGACCTCTATACTGGCGTCCCGCAAGGCAAAGTTTTGTGTCCTCTATTGTTTTCTCCATTTATAAACCTAATAACTCAACGTCTTCAGTTAGCGTATCACCTGTATGCCGACGGTTTGCAGCTTTATTCACAGACTTTCATGTATTTCCGCTATCCCTTTGGTCGAGGACATAACGCGAGTCATCAATAACATCAACAAGGACCTAGATTGTATAACATCGTGGTCGATGAGATTCGGATTGTCAATAAACCCTACCAAATATCAGGCAATCGTGGTAGGCAGCAAATTTATGATTCAAGTCAAGGACCTACGCCTGCTCACTTGGGCCCCTCAACGCTTGATTGGTGAGGTCAAGTCACTCAGGTGAGTGAGAAAGTTACTGGAAGAAGCCTAAAGAATTTCTTACCTCCTTATACGAAAACCTCCCTCATGAAATCCCTAATTATCCCAATAATTGACTACGGTGATGTGTGTTATTTCGACCTGAATGCAGACCTTCTCAATAAGCTAAACCGTCTTCGCAATAATTGCGTTCGATTCATATTTAATCTCCGCAAGTATGACCACGTGCCTGCCTTGCGCTCCTAAATAAAATCGTTACCAATCCGTCTGCGCCGCAATTAACGAGTTTTGAACTCAACTTTTCTTATCTCAACTCCCCATTCTCACCTCCTTACCAATATGCTTGACTATCTTCTTGAGATGTCAGTCACCTAACCAATAGTATACCTCTTTAAGTAGTCTTCTATATACTAGTCTGGTCAACTATAACCTCGATGCATCTACTTTCCTATATCTCCACACCTCCCAAAGGTTAGCTGGTAGACAATGCCTAAGGCATTAAGTCGGCCGATGTACATAAGTGCATGAAGTTTTAAATAAATAAATAATGATTTTATAAAGTAGCTCTATTTGTTTAAAGTGAGTGATGTCACAATACAACAGTAGGTATACGAATTGACGCATATGATATCTCGGGAAGATGCTCGAGTAATTAAAGTTAAGTTATGTGTTAGTGTACATCTGAAATATATAAAGTTATGATAATTGCTAAATATTTAAAATGTAACAGATTATTATCAAAATTAAAGAATCAATCAAATGCAGCACAAAAACATATATGTGAATAACTAAAACAATAGGCAAATAATTAAAATAAATATACTATCAAAATATTCGTGCAACTTGAAATATATAAATATCATAATGATATATATTAGTGCATGTAAAAGACATAACATTACAAAGTACATGAAATATAAATGACTGCTACATTTTACCTTTACATTCTGAATGTACGTAAACCACGATTGATATCAAATAGAGTAAATATTTGAACATTTTATTACACTGGTGGTACTTCAATGAACGATAGATACCATTTGTATCAACCTCACGACGTATCGCTTTTATATTCGATTGGTTAATCACCACTATAAATGTAAATAAATACGAATACACGATTTTATCATAACAACCAAAAACTATTACGACTTTCGAAATAAATACATTATTACTTGTTTTATTATGGGGAATCACTAATAGTTAGACTCATTCTCATCACTGGGAAGTGAATATACTTGAATACAAATTAATGTTCTATTTTAACGCACAATAGTGGTGGAAACCTTAAGTTTATCACATTCCGACTTTCTGTTAACAGTACAGTAGGAATAATTATTGTGTCACGAGGAATTTATAACGCCTAAATTTGGTATAACTATTTTATAAATTACAGGCTATACTTTTGTTCGATGTAGACTTTCACAACTCGCGCGTGGCTTAAGTAAGAGAAAATTACTGTAACCGCTGCGTCAACCGTGTATCATTTTATTTAATTGTATTTCAGAATTGTTTCTGATAGCAGCTAGCATAAAGTGTGAAGTTTAATGGCCTCGAGAAAAAGGATTGAGGAAAATAGAAATATTTACTCTATTTAATATATAATAATAATAATAAAAAATAATAATACAACAAGACATAAAATGGGTCGATGTTTCATAAATAAGATATTAACACGCCTAAAATGCAAATATTAAAGAGGAATATCTACCATAAAACATGACGTTAAACGTCATGTCATAACAATGTACAAATAAGAGAATTTCTGACTAAATCATAACAAGAGCTAGATCCAGAGCACTTTTACCACCTTCGGACTCGTCGCGAAGCTCCGCCTTGCCGTCCTCGGAAGCAAGAACAGAAGCCCCAACTGTTGCAGAGGCGTCGAGCTCTTCATCAAGCGACGAGTTTTTCTCGCCGCCGACTTCGCCAACACCTGTGCGTCGGCAGGGGAGATGCCGGCCACCAGACAGCCTGGGACCCCGAGGACCACTGACCTCGAATAGGGCCAAAATACTCGGCGTATTTGCACAGGCACAACCAAGTAGCCAGGATCATACATCAGCAACTTGCTCTTAAATACAATCTTGTGAGTTCAGAGGTACCATACTATAGGTATGTGCCCGACCCAGTTCTCGAGAATGGTCGTGCTACGTTATATTGGGATCGATCTATTATTACAGACAGAACTATTGTTGCCAATAAGCCTGATATTGTGGTGATAGATCGATTAGAGCGCCGCGCAATGATTGTCGATATCGCCGTTCCTCATGACGAGAATCTCGTGAAAGTCGAAAAAGAAAAACAAATAAAATATTTGGATTTATCTCACGAGATTGTCGATATGTGGAATGTGGATTCGGTGATTATTGTTCCGATAATCGTATCTGTCCACGGATTGATAGCCAAGAGCCTCGACCAACACCTTAAGAAGCTCACGTTAGAGGGCTGGATCAAGGGTCTGATACAGAAGGCAGTCCTTCTTGACACGGCACGTATAGTGAGGAGGTTCCTGTCTTTGGAGCCCTAGCCACCGGTTTCTTGGTCCCTGTACCCGAAGTCGGTGGTCTACTATTTTTTATATTTTTAAATGTATTTATTTTTATATGTATATTTAAAAATGTAATTTATATGTATATTTAAATGTAATAAAGGAAATAATAATAATAATAATAATTTATTAGCAAAAAATTACATTTCACATTTCATACAGTTTCACAAACAGTTTCTACTACATGCCACAGTCTATGTAAGTTTTTTCCAACTGGCGCCTAAAAAGGAAAACCTGTGTAAAAGGCACCAGTCTCCTTCCAGTTTGACAGGATATGCTGCCATCCATTACAGTTGAATCATACTTTGCACTAGATTCTTATAGTAGTTTATTTACAATTTACAATACTTATGTCCGTTTTTTGAATGTGTGAGTATGCACGCATATAATAATATTCGAGCGTGTGCGTATATGTACTTGCAGGTGTATTAATGTGTGGATTTGCGTAAGTTCGTGTAGCTGTGTGTGTATGCGTGTGTGCGTGCATGTGTGTGCATGTCATTTCACAACTCTATTGAGGGGGATGTAGAAGAGCTTCTGTCTCTTCATAAGATATGTTTTGCAGATAGGATGAAACTTTTGTTTTAAATTTATATTTAGTTTTATTATGAAAATCGAGAATGTTATTTAGTTTGTTATATAAATAACGACCAAGAAAGAAATAGAACCTCTGCCCAAATGATGTCTTAATGGTAGTGGTTTGAGAAATCCTGAATCCACGTCTGGTGCGTGTTTATGTGGATGAGTTTGTGTTTGTTTCCGTATTAGAATGGATATGTTGTCTCAGCAGCACCCGGAGTATGAACATCTGGCGTACCGTTAGGACTTCACAATATTCGTAGAGACTCCTGGTTGGATATTGGTATGGTTTAAATGTGCAGACCTTTAGAACGGCTCTTTGAGCTCTCTCAAGAGGAAGCAAATGATTCTTTGTTGCACCACCCCAACTAGAAACACAGTATCCTATTATAGATTGGCATAGTGCACGATAGACCATTTTCAGTATACTGGGGCCGGCAGCATGTCTCAAGTGTTTAAATATGTAAATTAATTTGCGTACTCGACTACACAATTTATCGACATGGGGCTGGAATGAGAAATTGTCATCGATTATGATACCCAAGTATTGAGTTTTAGACGTTTGGGTAAGTTTTGGACAGTTGCAATCACTATTACACTTATTACTTTTGTGTGCGGTAATGTCAAACGAATGTTCATTTAATGAAGAGTTCCTTATTTTAAAGGTCATAAGAAAAGTTTTATCTATATTGAGGGTTAGTTTATTCTGTGATAGCCATTGTGTTACTTTATTAAAACCTAGTTGAGCCGCATGGAAAGTTTCACTCCAAGAATGAGTTTTAAAAACTAATGCTGTATCATCTGCAAAAGATACGATTTTACTGTTTTCCAAAAGTAAGTCGCACAAATCATTCACATACACCAAGAATAGCGTAGGCCCCAAAACACTACCTTGCGGAACACCGTACTCCACTGCAAGTTCCTCACTTTTGTGATTTCCCACTTTAGTACACTGTGTTCTATTGTTTAAGTAGCTCTGAAACAATTTTAGTTGGTTCCGTCGAACTCCCATTCTTTCAAGTTTCATGCACAGTCTAGGTACGAAAACAGTGTCGAACGCCTTCGACAAGTCAAGAAAAATAGCTAGAGATTTTCCTCCCTTATCTAGTGATGAAGCTATTTCATTTGTAAGATCGTGAACTGCATCATCGGTAGATCTGGAATTACGGAAACCATACTGACTGTTCGATAAGAGATTATTTGACTCGAGGAAGCCTTTAAGTCTATTGTTCATAATACGTTCCAGTATTTTAGATAGGGCTGGAAGCACAGATATTGGCCTATAGTTGTGTACATCGCACCTATCACCTGACTTAAATATGGGATGAACAAGAGCTTTTTTAATAGATCTGGGAACACTCCTGTTTTTATACACAAATTTAAGATGTAAGTTAAAGGAGGAACAAGTGTAGATCTAAACTGTTTTAGTATGAAAGATGAAATCTCATCAATGCCAACTGCGCAATCAGATCGCAAACTCATAATAATCTGTTCTACCTCAATTTCATCAGTTTCAAGAAAAATGAAGGAGTTTGATGAGGGCAAAGTTTTACTACATTCGGAAGTGGTGTGTAGATAATTTGGGCTTATTACATTTTCCGCCAATTTTTTACCTACGTTAACAAAGTATTCATTAACTAAGTTAACGGATGAGACCGGGCAATGACTAGTTAACAGTAATTCCTTAGGAATACCAACGTCTTTTGAGGTGTGTGTAATGTCTCTGATAGCATTCCAAAGTTTTTTAGAATTACCATTTGATTTCAGTAATAAGTCTCTCTCAAATTGCCTTTTCACATTTTTTAGCAAATTGTTGCAAAAATTTCGGTATCTCACGAATGTTACTCTTAATATCTCATTATTAGGGAACTTTTTAACCTTTTTGTACATACGATCTCGATTTCTCATACACCTTAGCAGCCCAGGTGTAATCCAAGGCTTGAGGATTCTCAATCGAGATGGTATTACACGGGTACTGGAGCTCATATGGATAGCTGAGGACAACGAATTCATAAAATATTTGCACGCGTCATTTGCATCAATGAATTCGTATACAGACGAGAAGTTTATCGAGGTAACATGTTGTTCCAGAAGACTAGGATCGATTTTTACGGACGTTTTTAAGGACGAATTATTTTGCATATCCATGGCTAAAGAAAAAATAACTGCACTATGGTCAGTCACGGTAGAATGCAACACTAGTACTGTACTGTTACGTTTAGTTTTTAAGATTACGTGATCCAAACACGCTCTCGAATGAGTTGGTTCAGTATGAGCAGGCAGAAGTCCATGACTAGCCGCGAGATACAAGTAATCCGAAGCCCCACGATCCTTAGAACCCTCCACTATGTCCACATTCAAGTCACCGACAAGCACAATATTACCAAATCTAGAGTTGACCGTCAAAGCACTGTCAAGAGACGTGAGAAAATTGCTTATGTCTCTAAACGAAGGGGGACGGTAACAAGCTATAATACATGTTTCACTACTAATTGTTACTATCAAACAATTAGCCTCCTGAAATAGAGGTTCAGAAACATGTACATTTTGTGAGAGGGTTTTGCGAATATAAATCACTATTCCATCATTTTGGTTAATTGTTTTAGTGCTATGAAAACTATTATAGCCTTCCAATAGTGGAATATTTGGGTTGGTAGACAGCCAGCACTCTGTGAGCACTATAATGTCCTGTGTTATTGCAATTCGAGTCAGTAGAGTTAACAAGCTAGGCACATTCGCTGAGACACTACGAATATTCTGTGTGAATATGTTAAGACTTTCCGTTCTGCTCAAAAACGAGACGCATTCCTCAGGTTCGCAGATGTAGGAATTAGATACCTGCAATTTTTCTATATCTCCAATAGTTTCAAACAACGGGTCGAATGTTGTTATTATAATTATAGATATTCATTGCCCCTCGACAAGCTAAGACAATCAGTATGTTGTGAAGTCGTGTGTAATATATTTGAAAGTATCTTAAGTTATTATCTGTAAGAGAAGCAATAGTTGCCTCTGTGTGCAATACAACGTGGTTAGTAATCGAGTGATGTGCAAGTGTGTACTGTGTTTTATTACTAAATGTTAACAATTTGCAAGAACTACAATATAAGAAAGTTTGCGAATTACCGCCGTACATGCAGAGAAAAACATCACAAAACCTCAAAACATTAAACAGGCATACCAGACAATCAAGGAACACAGCGATTCGTACAAATACCAGTCATTCACTATTTCTCATCTTTAATAATTCAGATTCGGTGTTTACTCGGATTTGAGGTTGTCCCACTGATTTTCGTAGGTAGACTGTTCCTCTTGACGTCCAGCAAAATCTAAATCCTTTTTCCTTTGAACACTCTCGGGCCAAATAAAATAATTTTTGTGTTTTGGTAGTCAATGTTTCCATCACATATACAGGCTTAGTCGGTCCATTAACATTTAAATGACCTGTGTGTAATTTTTCTCCTTTCGGCTTTTCGTGATTAAAGGATTTTACAGCTCTCAAAACTTCCTCCTTCTTTAGTATGCTAGTGAATTCTACGATTAGTGGCTTTACATAATCCTTGCCTGAGTTATTCCTATATATATCCTTGACATGTTCCTCCTGCAGACATACACCAATTGTCTCTGCCAAAGATTTAACCAAGAGACACATATCCTGTTTATTTTCCGGTGTTTTGCCACCTCCCGCCACTCGTGGCAGGTTCCGTATTTCCAAGCCCGTAGATTTAATTTTACGTTCAAAAGTTTCGATTTTATTTTCTAATGTTTGTATCCTGACCTTATCTTCTACTTTTTAGTTCTAGTGGATCGTTCAGACCGAGTGTCAGAGTCGCATACCTGCGGAGCCACAAGAGGCATATTTTCACCGGTAGGGGTCAGTGGTGGTTGCTGTGGTGAATGTCGAAGCGGCATATCGTGGGTTTTTTTTTTCGTTCTTTTCTCCCTTTGGCAATACTACCCGAATGACGTTGCTGCTGTTGTTGACAGGCGTCGCTCTCGTTTTTCCGCCATATATGATACGAAGTTTTAGTCACTTGTATATTATTATGTCTCTGATACGTGACTTGTTTTAGATCAAACGAAGCACCTTTATAAAGGAGTGAATCGACTTTCTGGTCTGTGTCAATTTGTCACCCCCAGGCTTGCGCTTATAGAGGACGGAGATCGTTCTGCGATCTCTGTCGCCTGAGTCGCTTGCGGTACCTGGCCCGTTCTCGGGCCCAGCGGGCCGGGAGATTTCTAAACCTGTCCCGGTCCCGCTCCGCCGTCTCTTTGGCAAGCATAACTTGCTCGCAGAAAGAAACGATTCCCCCACGCCGGACATTCTGACAGCGTGTGGAGCGCCGTGTCCACGGTCTGGCCATCGCAGTGGCGGCACTCAGGCGTTGGCTACTTGCGGATCAGACACAAGTGATCTCCGAAACATTTACAGTGATCGCCTGCGTCAGCCGGTATGAGAAGGTCTCATAACGCCTCTCGAGCCATTTCTCCATAACGGGTCTTACCGTCGCAATAACGGCGTGCCCAGAACTTTGATCCTTAAGCTGGTTGGTGCAGCGCTTGCATTGGCACGGTTGCTGCCGTATGAGGAGGCCTGATAACTATACGCGGGAGTTGTGCGGTCTATGGCCCTTTATGGGTCCCTAGTATGGCCCTTTATGGGCATAGGTCCTGAAGACCAGAAATTTCGCGCTATTGCAATGACCGCAACGAGTGCTGGACATCAGAATCATAAAGGGGTACCGCACAATCTCCTTTAAGGCGGGTGCCATCTATAAACCGTAGGTGGCTCGAGGTACGACGGGGTTCCAGAAAATCCTTTTCACGGGTGCACCTGGTTCCCCAGCTTCTGGTACCTGAGACGTTGTACAGTTTTTAGTCGATTCGAGTTCGATATAGCCAGCAGTTGGTGGTATCCAAATGGATTTCCGCATGTTAAAAAAGGGTAGTAGTAGTAGGGTGCACAGATTTAAATTAAAAAAAAAACCCTATAGTTCAAAAATATTACGTTTGTGGCATCTTTACTTGCACCTGCTTAACAAGCCGTTTGTAAAATGTCTCAGTAGTCGGCCGCGCTGGCGTATTAAGAAACGTCGAAAAATATTGGTTATCTTGGAGACAGAGAGTTGTTATGTCATATATAAAAACATTAATTGTATTAAAATAATTATTGTTCTTACTTTTCCTATTTGTGTAATTCTGTATATACAAACAAGAATAACATTATATCAATTACAAGATATAGTGATTTGATTTATTTTGGAATCCAAGTGATTCCCAATCACTATACATTTATACACAAATAAACATTTATTCACTTCACAGATATAAATATACAAATACATACATACACTAAAATATGTACTATATTTAACAAGTTATTATATAGTAATGACAGATAATAATACTTTACTAGCTTTTTAAATATAGGCAAGGTTTTAGCGTCACGAATTGTTTAAGGCAAACTGTACCAAAGTCTTACTGCTTGCACAGCAAATGATTTATGTGTAAACCGGATGGAATGTTTTAACATTTCAAGTTTTGAATTTTCTGATTATCTCAGGTCCCTACAATGAGTATTTTGTAAGAACTGAAAAATCTTTAAGATAAGAGGGAGTGTGAGGAAGAAACAGTATACTGTACAGAAGAGAAAGAATATGAACATGCCGAACATTCAAGTGGCTGCGAAGTGTGCAGCTGAGCTTAGAACGAAACTCGGAGATAGGGTCATATTTGCGCAATTAAAATATAATAATAATAATATATGCAGATCAATTCAATCTAATGCAGAGTTTTTGCAGCCGCTTAAGTTTTTTAGTTGGTCTTCGGTCAGATCCAGAAAGATGACATAACCATAGTCAACTGGAAAGAAGAAGAAATTAAGGTGACATTTACTTTTTTGTAAATGTTTATCTATTGCTTCGTTCTACTTTGGAAAGTTACTGTTTTTCGTTTCTATCAAAAAGTTAATTTTCTCTATAGCGGTACAGCTGTCTAGCGGAGGTGTAGCCGTCGGCAATCATCGAGTATACTCGGCGCCACGCGCGCCGCTTCGTTTTGAGCCTACTCCCACCAAACAGTGCATTGTCTGCTCGCGCCCGACGCACACTCTACGCTAGTTCTCTTGGGCTCCCGCTGATTGATTTCGCTTGACGCTTACAGCTATTATAATTTATATTTGTATGCTCTTATTTTAATTTCTAGTAAACTGTATCTTTCCGCTATACACTTGCTATATGTCTGTTGTCTTTTGTGCGTGTAACTACAATGTCAATAATAATTATAAATTGTGTGATTACATGAACATTATTTATCTATATATTTATATTCATTTTTATTATATTCAGTGCCCGTGGACCGATACACCCTACATTGGTGACTCCGTACGGAAAGTCGCAAAAAGAAGATTTTCTTGTAACTGAAACTTTTCGGGTAGGTGTACGTCCACCTCCTTTTTGGCCCGAAAACCTTCAAATGTGGTTCGCCCATATGGAGTGCCAGTTTGCGATAGCGAATATTACGGAGGATTCTACGAAGTTTCAGCACATCGTATGCAATGCAATGGAGGTAAAATATGTCATTACAAACCCACCCATAACCGTAAAATTATGTCAAATTAAAAGTGGAACTAATAAAGCGTTTATCAGCTTCGCGCGAGCGTAAGGTACAACAGTTGTTGAGGTATGAGGAATTAGGCGATAGAAAATTCTGAGAAATTGAGATGATTTTTAAAAACATTATGGTCTAATTGATTACCTAACAGTTTGCAAACAGTTTCAGCGTCGCAGCCCGAACTTTCTTTGGAGAAGCTGGCGGAGTTGACCGATTCCGTACACGACATAGCACCCGCCGGGCCCCAGCAGTTGGCGAGTGTTTCTGTACTAGGACAAGGAACTTTAAGAATTCCAGATCTTGTTCACGGCCTCGCCAGCCGCCCCCTGCTTACCCGCACTGTTATTATCATTACACGCATTTACGGATCGAAGGCCCGTAAATGCGTGCAGTCTTGTGAATGGTGAGCGGAAAACTCCAAGGGCAGCCGGAATTGGCGGCGTCTGACTGCCCAAATGGTACAGGCCGACTGTTTGTACTCAAGAACCGATCCAATATGCTATTCCTTGTTGATATCGGTTCAGATTTATGTGTTTTTCCTCGATCCGCAGTTAAGACTCCGTGTTATAAGACTAAGTATGGGTAGAGAGCCGCAAATGGTTCTCTTATAAATACTTATGGCCCCATACAACAGAGTCTGAACCTGGGACTTCGCCGAGACTACGAATGGAAGTGCACGATTGCGGACGGATCGAAACCGATATTAGGCATCGATTTTATGAGTTTTTATAATTTGTTAATAGACTGCCGTAATCACAGGCTTATTTATGGCACCACGTCACTCACCGTGTCCGAAGCACCACAACGAGCTTCAGACGGCGTGGCATTTATAAAAATAGTGAGCGGATCTAAAAAAAAACACGAACTGCTGCGAGAGTTTCCGGAGCTGATCCATCCTGCAGGTACCATTTCTGAACCTAGACCTTTTAAACACTCAACACTACAATATAATAAGACTACACCTGGACCAGCGGTAGCCTGTAGACCTTAACGTTTAGATCCCGAACGTCTTAAGATAGCTAAGAAGGAGTTCATTGAAATGGTTGCCAAGGGTACAGCTAGGAGATTTGAGAGTCCATGGTCATCAGGCCTGGACCTGGTGAAGAAGAATCACGATGGTTGGCGACCATGCGGCGACTACCGTGCACTCAACGACCGTACTATAGCCGATAGGTATCTAGTTCAACACATACAGGATTTTGCCCATCAGCTCACTGGATGTACCATGTTTTCTAAAATCGATCTGGTAAAAGCATACAATCAAATTCCCCTCTGTCCACCTGATGTACCCAAAACCGCGATAACTACACCGCTCGCATTATTTGAATTTAAATATAAGAATTTTGGTTTACGCAACGCTGCTAGCACCTTTCAGAGATTTATAGATGAAGTGCTTACAGATCTTGACTTCCGCTACGGATTTATAGACGACTTGCTCCACGAGGTTCACCTGAGATCGCAACTAACACGCTTATCTGACTATGGCGTGCTAATCAACGAAAGCAAGTGCGTATTGGACAGCCACAGTAACTTATCTGGGTTATCTAGTTTTTGCTGCTGGCTTTCAGCCCATGGACACCAAGATCCAGGCCATCCAGGACTTTCCGGTACCCAGGACAATAAAGGAACTTCGAAGAGGCAGAGGCATTCTGAACTTCTATCGAAGGTTTATACCAGGTGCTGCTAAAGTTCAAGTGCCGCTACACGCTATGCTAGCAGGAGGTATCCTCAAGGGATGAGCACCAGTACATATGACGCAACAGGAATTAGCCACCTTCAATGACTGTAAGAAAGCTCTATCTAACGACACTCTTCTAATACATCCTCTGCCTCACGCTGAGCTGTCCATCCTAACCGATGCTTCCGACGTATCCATTAGTGCTGTACTTCAACAACGTAATGGCAAAGAATGAAAAAAAAAAATACGGCTCAGAAAATACTCGTATATAGCCCTTAAGATCGTGAGCTACTAGCTATATAAACGAAGCTATAGAGCATTTCAGACACATGATTGGAGCAAGAAATTTTGCTGTATTTACAGATCACAGACTACTTACCTACGCTTATAAAACACCTAAGGAAAATTGTTCTCCTCGACAGTTCCAGTATTTTGAGTACATTGCTCAGTTTACAACTGATATAAGATACATACCGGGAACAGAAAACATCGTCGCTGATAGTTTATCCCGCATAGAAGAGGTTACAAAGGCTGTCGACTTCACTTTACTCACTAAATCGCAAGAAATGGACTTAGAACTTCACGCACTCCTCTCACATGGTTCATCGTTAAAGTTAAGACCTATTACTCCGGCAGGCTCAGACACCAAACTATACTGCGACGTCTCAACTCAAACACCAAGGCCTTATTTTACACCGGCTTTACGTACGTTTCCAAACTGGTTAGGGCATTATTAATGCCACTTTTTTGTAGAATAGGGGGCAAACAAACAGACGTATTACCTGATGGTAAGCGATTACGGCCGCCCATGGACACCCGCAGCATCAGAGGTATCACAAGTGCGTTGCCGGCCTTTGGGGGTTGGGGGGAGGTTAGGGAATAAGCTTCCGGTATCCTCGCTCACTCGATGAAACACAACGTAGGCGCTGTTTTACATCGGTTTTCTGTAAGATCTGCGTTACAGATCGCCTAGAGTAAAAGAGCGTTAAACCACCTAAATCTTGTGTGCATAATGGAAGAGAACGTAATCTGAACAAACCAATTGTAATGTGTATAATTGTCCATTATCTTTCTCTTTGATTCGCGTGAGGTGTTTAATGGCAGAGGGGGAGTTAAGAGTCTGGTGTCCTGCTCCACAGGGTAAAACGGAGGAGGGGCGTTAACTCTTCGGAGTTCGCTGTTGTGAAAACTCCTTGTTAGATAGCCGATTACTTACGTTACTCAGACAAGGGCTTAATGAAGCACCGTCACATCTTCTCGAAGAATTATCATTATTTTAAAATTTAAATACTCTAAAATATACCTTAATTGTTTTTAATAATTTTAATGAAATTCCAGATACTCGTAAATTATACAGCCTGTTTGTTATGCACACAGAATGTGCAAATAGTAACTGATGCTTATTCAATTGATTTAATTATATTCATATCGGAATTATTAATTTAAATACTAAAAACTTAAACAAAACTTATATCTACAATACACCAATACTTGACTTGACGCAAATGGCAATTCAATTTGTTTACATGGTTTTATACTTATGTTCTAAAGTGTCTTTTGAAATTTTTCACCTTAAATTTATATTACATGTTTGTGGTAAATACGTATTGAACTTTTATAAGTTTGTTTGAGAAGTTACTGCTTTTTATTTCTGTTAAAAAAATGCTAAGGGAAGGCACATTTCATTTTTAAATTTAAATTTTATCATATTTTAATTGATTTTCGACCTATCTAACTTGATTTTACACAAAACAGTATTTTTGAGGTTGCTACTTTTATATACTTTCCCATCGAATTATGACAGTATTATGATAGAGAGTGCATACACACACTTGTGAGTGTTTGCACACACACTTGTGCACTATAATATATTCTGCATGCCACGGCGGCTTGTCTCAACTGAGTCTAGCTGCCGTGGCTAAAATCGGCTTGGAGAACATCATATCAGAGTGATACGTTTATCAACATTCATCACCCATTTACATTAAACAGAATCATAGCTTATATTATCAAACTACTAAGTATCGAATAGAAATTGAAAAAAAATTGATACCATTAATGATTTTTGGTAGTCCACAACACATCCACATTTATTATAAAAACCAAATTGTTCGTAGTGCTATTGCGGCAAACAGATGTCAATGTGAGCGTAATTGTATCGCTCACAGCAGTGGTAACTGGTGTGTCGAGCCGACATTTGCACACACTAGCGCAACTTATAGTTTGCTAAATTATACTGAATGTAGATTTGCCTTTGGATTTGGTGTCGAGATACGTTTATTACTACGACTTTGTTAATCCCTACTGTGGTGAAATAGATCATTGGTTTGTGGAAAACTTTTTATTGTTTCAATGGATTTACTTGAAACTTTTTAAATATGTTTCTCAATTGATATAAATAAATACTAAGAAAAATAAATTCCTCTTAGGGAGTAAAATTAGTGCAGTTGGTGCCGTTCTGCCTTACCTCGAAGCTTGGATAGGAAGGGAGGAAGGTCGCGTCACCTACCGACTTACGCAGATACTCACCGGGCATGATTGCTTCGTTGAGTATCTGAATAGGATCGGACGCGAGGAGACGGTACAGTGCCACCATTGCGCGGCCGGCTTGGACTCCGCCCAGCATACGCTGGAGGACTGCCCCGCGTGGGCGTCTGAACGCGAGGTCCTGGTCGGCCAAATCGGACGGGACCTGGCCCCACCAGCAATCATCGTTGCCATGCTGGCGGGTGAGGAGGGCTGGGACGCAGTGGTCTCTTTCTGTGAGACAGTGATGCTCCAGAAACAGACCGCTGAACGGGATCGGGAGAGGGCCGATCCCGAGCGTGGGCGAAGTCGCCGGCAGCACCAGCCGCCGACAGTACCGCAAGCTGCCAGAGAGTGGGGACTTGATCTGGTAGCTGATTGATGCGGTCAGCGACAGAGGGGCGTCCTGGTCGCAAAACCGCGGTCAGGCCGCAACATTTAATGGTTGGGCCAGCAGGCAGGGAAGCCCAGACTTCCTCAGGAAAGAGTCTTGTAGACGCGGTGTCGTTCCTGGGGGGACCTGAAATAACTTGGTCCGGGTCCTCCCCAGAGTAGGGCGCCTGAGACCAGCTGCCAGGGTGGTTTTTAGTGGACTCACCACATACCTGGAGTTCCCGTTCCCCAGTTCCCGTGGAGATCCGAAGGGATTTTTACACCCCGTCAACAAAAAAAAGGGAGTAAAATTAGTGGTTCGGAGTTTTTTATAAAACTGTTTTATTTCTTCAACAGATTAAAAATGAAATGTTTCTAATCATGGAGTACAACTAGGCTATGAGCTATGTTAGTACGAAAAAAAAATACAAATGCAAACAATTCTCGGCCTTAACATCATTAACCTAAAAATGTGGTTTTTGGCGTTTGTAAATGACGTTGATCATGAATATATAAAAAATATGTATAATGCCATAAGGTATATATAAAGTCCATAAGGTCGATAACTGCTTGCACTTATTTTTTATTGTTTAGATGTGATTTTTTGATCAATGGGTGCAAGCATTTCTCTACTTTACGTCATTACCTTGTGTACAACTAGGATCATATTTTTCCATACTATTTCTTATTTTCATTTACTCAAAACGCAAAACAAAACAAAAATGCAAAACGCAGTAATAATGTGTGATGCATCATAGTCAAAAAAATAATGATTTTGTACTAATGAACTGAAATTTATAAATAAGTTAGCTAACTGTTTGTTTATTTAATTTTTCTCCCTGAACATTAATCAATAATACATGAATAAAATATAGAAGCATGTTTAATTAAATTAACTAATCCGAATCACTGACGATGACATAAGGGCAATGGTGGTCATTCTTATCGACCCTTTCTTAGATTGATTTTGTAATACTTTACAATATCAGGTTGGTAGGGCTTTTTGGTTGGATATTGTACGTATTGGTGAGTTAAATTGTTTTGAGCTCGTCACTGATAAGTTAACCTCTTTAAATGTACTATGAATTTATGGTTTTACTAGCTTGGCAGCGGTGCTAGTAGCTGAAAGACATTCATTCTTGTGCGTGTTGGGATTCTCCTAACTCTCATTTCCCACAACTGCATATATAAGAAAATAATTGTATGTAAAAACCTACAAAGTACTAACGCCATCTAGATTATAAATTACTATTTCGAATATTTGACGAAATGCGTGTTAATATTTTGACAGGGTACAGTATAAGAATCGCCAATTACCTTTAATTTTTACATACGTAAAAGGGGCGAATTCGTTGAAGTGGTTCTAATGTGTAGTTGCATAGTTATGTGAGTAACTTCAAGTACCAGCTGATTCCCATTACCATATTCTCCCCTACCCCATGTGGATCTGTCTATTATATACAAAACCCCATGTAGTTTTTGGCTAACGTTGTTAGTAACATTATACACTTCAAGAAGAAAGAAAGAAAAAAGAAAATCGCACTACATCTAGAGAATTGTACATGAGTTTCGATTTTCCAAAAGTTCAAAATTTTTATTATTATACAAAGATTGTATTGTGTATTGTATACTTAGATAATAATATTTATATGTATATTCATTAAAAAAATCGCCGTAATTAAGTACGTATTGTAAGAACCCTTTTTTTGCTATTGATAACTATATAGATAAACCAAAAGTAATACGATTTTTTATTTTACATAAATATAATAATATAGAAAGAAAATACAGTAAAAAGTAAGTACAGTACAGAAAAATTAATTTACTACTACTTTTATTTGCGATTAAGAAAAGTATCTGGGCCCATTGTCGTGTTGTTTTACAAACGTTTGTTTGTTGAGGATATTGTACTCTACTTTTGTGTAGAGTGCTTATCTTAACTCTCAAGGCCTATTGATCTCTAGTTAGTGACCATGGTTTTGTTTAAAGTCCATTTAAGTTATAATATCAAAAGACAATCTAACACTATAGTGCATAAAGATGCGTATTTATGAATATTTATTTATATATAATAATCTAGTTACCATAGTGTGGTCCATAGTGTGTTGGTTACCATATACCTATTGGCTAAGCATAATTTAGGATTAAAAAATGTAGGTGAAAAAAAAACTGATACTGGTCCCTATCGCCATCCCTGGCCCCAAAGGCCGGCCATGCACTTGTTACGCCTCTGGTGTTGCGGGTGTCCATAGACGGCGGTAATCGCTTGCCATCAGGCGATACGTCTGATCGTTTGCCCCCTATTTTAGTAGTGTAGTTAAATTTATCAGAGTCGTAGTTGTGGTAGGCTATATAAATTTTCAAAATGGCGCTCACAAATGGAAGGAAAGGGAGGTGGGGGGAATTGTATTTTTCTTATACCTTACCAATATGGGTATCAAATGAAAGATCTTGAAAGTAAAATCCCATAAACATATGAATGTAAAATCACGTTTATATTATAATTTTAACACAAATTGACAATTAATATACTCAAACCCAAAAAGTTATTAGAGTGGCCACATAATCAAAATTGTTTGAAAACTTTGCAACGACTACGAAATTTAAATCCTAAACATTAATATTTGAAGAGAAAGAGAAAGAAATATTCGATTTTCTTCTTCATGAAATGTCATTTAGTCCAATTCAACTCTAATCCAAATTCTTCAGCTCTTTTCAGCACTTCCGCTAGTTTCGTAAATCCTTCGGATTCATCTTTCAATGGCAGAGTTATGTCATCAAGATACGCCAGAACAATGCCTTTAGATTTGATCTTGGAAAATATTATTTACAAATCTTTGAAATACTGAAGGTGCGTAGTCTTCTTCAGGAATACATGTTTTCCGCGAGGTGTTACGAATGAAGTGTACTTTAGTTGATCTTCTTGGTCCTCTATTAACGGTATTTTTTTATTATCTTTTTCATCATCGTCATCATCATCAGCCTATCGCAGTCCACTGCTGGACATAGGCAACTCCAATAGCACGCCACTTAGTTCGATCTTATATATTATCTTATCTATTCTTAGATTATCTTTTTATTCAGTCTGTAATCAATGTAACCTATATTGACCATTTTCTTTCTTTGCTAGCACGATCGGACTTGCGAAATCTTGAATAATATTCTGTTGCATGTGTAGTGGTTAAGGTAATTCTTGTATCTGCTGGTCAACAATATCCTTTTTTCAAAAGTGTCAGTCGACGTGGACTTTGATATATCCTAGTACTCCTTCTTAAAAAGTTGGCAACGCACTTGTGACGCCTCTGGTGTTGCGGGTGTCTATGATCGGCGGTGATCACTTAACATCAGGCGAAAAGTCTACTCGTTTGCCCCTACTCAATAAAAATTACGGATTTTTATCGGTAAGTATTATTTTAAGTTCAACATTGTTTTTTTTCTTAGCCTCAGTAATATTTTATCATCGTCTTTATATTTTCAAAAAATATTGTTTCTCCTATATCAAGATCATCGTGTGGATTCTTTTCTGTGAGCAGCGTGAGGTGTGTGGTTTTTCAACAGTTGTGCCATCTGATGTGAAGTTGATACTAAGATCATGTAAAATTGGATTACCCAGAATCAAGTTGACACGACATGAAAAACTGTATTGCAGAAAACAGTCATAGATCTGCAATTTACCGACAAAACTCCCTTATTTATTTATTTATTTATTTATAACTTTATGCACAAATACATGCATCGGCGGACTTAATGCCGAAGGCATTTTCTGCCAGTCGACCGATTGGGCGATGCAGAGAAAAGATGAAGTAGGTGCACTTAATGGTTATGTATTAAATTATAAACTATTTGACATTTAATAAATATATCCAATAATACGCATATATACATAAATACATACATATATACATACATACATACATACATACATACATACATACACACTCACAGAGACAAATTATAAATATATCCACGAATACATAAACCGCTGTGGGTACTAGGAGATGATCTAAGAGCTCGCCAGTTTCGCCAATTCACCCAATAAGAGCTCCTTCACCCTCATCCTGAATGAGAAGCGACTTCCGGCCATTCTGACCTCGACAGGCAGCGCATTCCACAAAAGAATAGACTGTACGATGAAAGAAGAGCCCACAAACGCAGTGGTGTGAGAGGGACAAAGTAGTAGGAGATTGTTACAAGAACGAAGGTCTCTGTTGTGGTTATTGCATAAGAGTTGAATTTGTGATGTTAAATAAGTAGGACGGGATGGGGAGTTGAGGATAGTATACAGGCAAGTGAGAGCGCGCAATTTCCTGCGTTGACGAATAGGTAACCATTTGAGCTCGGAACGAAAACTTGAAATATGATCATACTTACGAAGATTAAAAATGAATCGAATGCAGTTGTTGAGAAGACGATCTAACTTGTTGAGGAGATCTGCATTCAGGTCATAGTAGCACACGTCACCATAGTCGATTAAAGGGATGACTAGAGACTGCACAAGCGCTGCCTTAGTTTTCACAGGGAGGAAGTTTTTTAGACGATATAATGTCCTCAGGATGTTGGTAACCCTCTGACATACATATGTAACTTGACCACGCCAGGTCAAACTGCAGTCGAGTTGTAAGCCTAGGTCTTTCACTGTTGAACAAATAGGGATAGTGGTACCATTTAAGATTATCTTCGGCAACGTCTCGATACCGACTCTGTTCATCGAACGGTGGCTGCCGATTATAGTAGCTTGGCACTTTGTCGGATTAACCGATAACCCAAACCTCCCCGACCAGCTTTCGATAGCCTTAAGATCTATGTTAATCTTGTCGATTGCTGTTGCTATATCTTCAACGTTGGCATGAGCGTACAGTTGCAGGTCGTCAGCATACAGATGATACGCACTGCGAAGTTCAGGAGTTAATAGATTAATAAACAAAGAGAAAAGCAAAGGTGAGAGTATACCGCCCTGAGGGACACCAGAGTCGAGATCACACCAGGTCGAGGAGAGGTCATCAACCCGTACGGACTGCTGGCGTCCCTGAAGATAAGATGAGAACCATTCCAGTGCTTCAGGTGAGATCATGAGATAGGAGAGGATGGACAGGAGAATATCGTGATTGACGGTGTTAAATGCATTTGAAAAGTCCACCAGAACTAAGACTGTTACTTTTGTATCTTCCAAAGCCGCCCTGATGTCACCAGTCACTTTGAGGAGAGCAGTAGTAGTGCTATGGCCAGGCCTAAAACCAGATTGATAAGGGCTTAATAAGTCATTTTTATAAATAAAACCAGAGAGCTGTTTATGGACACAACTCCCTTCCGTGTTTATCTCGTTTCCTCCAATACCAGTCAGACATATTTTAGAATTTTTCTCGTATTTAGGGTTCTCTTCTTGAAATACTGTGAATTTACTAGTCTTTATAAGCTTCAATTAGCTTCCGGTATCCATCAATGCCATTGTGGCGACCTCCACAGACAACATAACATATTACAGCGCCATCTACCGAAGTTACACTGAACTACGGAGTAACCTACAATACGAAGAAACTACCAATCCTCAATCGCGCAATTAAAGTCCTCGCGCCGATTATCATATATACACATAAATTGTATTGAAAACACGTTGTCATACAAACCTGTAGCAGCTGCTGCTTCTGTCCCTGTTTCATCAACTCTGATAAAATCTTTTTGAACAGCTGAAGATATATACAAGGGTTCATTATTTTTCAACACTCCTTTGAAACCATTAGAATTTGGATTAAACATTGCTGTCACATTGTCCTTGAACACAAAAATGGTATATTTAAATTTTTCGTCAAATTGTACTTCAAATACATGTTAATGTAGATCGTTAATGTCAGTTAGATATTCAAAACCGGTTATTGTAATGTAACCTTGTGACTAATTAACTATGGCTCACCATTCAGGGTTGTCAAATAGTCACTTACGGTTGGATAAAATACGAAACAGTAATTTAATACTTGAAACATTTGATTTTTTTTTTGTTCTGAATACTAAAATTTGTCAAAAAAATAGATGAAAACTTGATCCTGTCTGTCAATAAAAATGTTGTATCAATCATATTGAAAAAAAAACCATACTATCTCCAGTTTTAACTAGAAATAAGTTACTAAAACTGTCGTAATTCTACAGAAATACTTATATCATAAATTTTATTATAACTTCATCATTATCATTATATCAAAAATAATAGATGTGGCGACTTCCACATATAACACAACCTACTACAGCGCCATATACAGAAGATACACTGAACTACGAAGTAACGCACTACACGGAGCAACTACAAATCCTGAATCGCGCAATAAATAGTTCTCGCGCCGATTATCATATACACCACATACCAACATCAACTGTTGGGGCAGTAACCCGCCAGGCATGATCACCACGCCTGGTCGGAGGATCCTCCCTTTGTGTTGGTGGGACGTGATACCCGTTCCACCACAGTGGTGACCCCGACGTGATTGGAAGCAGCCTTCAAGGAAGCAGATCAGCAGTACCATCATATTCACTCCCACAGCAAGTCTCAAGCCAGCCAGCAACCTCGACCTCAACAGGGATACACCACGCGCAGGAAGCGACCGCTCCAGCCTAGTTACCCCTACGGCCTCATCAGCGTCTAGGCACAGCACGCTGCACCTACGGTCCATGTAAGCAGAGCACATATCTCCCGTCTACGCAGCAGCCAGCCACTACGCAGCAACCGCCACGACTCACTGGGGACCTCACCGCAGCACCGCGCACCTCATGCGATCCCGACTCACTGGGATCAGCGGACTTCAGCCCCGACTCACTGGGACTAGCGGCATTCAGTTCCGACTCACTGGAACTTGCGGCACTCAGTTCTGACTCACTGGAACTACTCACTCCTGGCACTGGCAAGCTCCACAACAGAGCACAGACAGCTGACGCAATATATATCGACCTCCAGTTTTGGTGGGGAGTGAGATGGCGACCTCCACATACAACATAACATATTACAGCGCCATCTACCGAAGTTACACTGAACTACGGAGTAACCTACAATACGAAGAAACTACCAATCCTGAATCGCGCAATTAAAGTTCTCGCGCCGATTATAATTATCATATATACAACATCCCAACATCAACTGTTGGGCAGTAGCCCGCCAGGCATGATCACCTCGCCTGGTCAGAGGATTTGCGTTGGGTGGAACATAATACGCGTTCCCCCACACCATTATGTCAACTCCATTAGTTTTAATCTTCTTATAGGGAATTTTCCGTGCTTCTTACTTGGTGTGAATGTTTAAAAAGTTAAAGTAATTGTCGATTATTTTATTGTAAACTGTTAAAATATAAACATGCATTAAATCAAATATTCGAAATAATAATTTACAATCTAGAATGCGTTAGTATTTTATAGGTGTTTAAAATATAATTATTTTCTTATTTAAGCAGTTGTGGAAAATGAGAGTCAAGAGAAACCCATCACGCGCAAAAGTGAATATGTTCCAGCTACTAGCACCGTTGCCAAGCGAGTAAAACCATAAATTCATAGTACATTTAAAGAGGATAACTTATCAGTGCCGAGCTCAAAACAATTAAATTTACCAATTACTAAAATATCCAACCAAAAAGCCCTACCTGTTCTTAAAGCTGATATTGTAAAGTTTTACAATATCAATCTAAGAAAGGGTCAGTGATTCGGATTAGTTACTTTAATTAAACATGCTTCTATATTTTATTCATACATTTTTGATAAATTAATTATAAATGTTCAGGGAGAAAAGTAAACCAAACAAACATTTAATCAATTTATTTATAAATTACAGTTCATTAGAACAAAATCATCGTTTTATTGACTATGAGGCATCGCACATTATTACTGCGTTTTGTATTTTTCACGCCGTCATTCACACCTCAACCACCTTTAGTTTCCTTTATGATGACAATCACAAGGCGCTGTTGAGAATAAAAAAACATTTGTAGGAGTAATACTAACTAATACCTTCGTTTATGTAAATGGTAAAACCAATTATTTTTTATTTATTTCAATTAAATTCTACTAATATTTTATTTTTGTACCTACTCCATCACTCTATTACTCTAAAGTTGACTGGCAGGGAAAGCCTCATCATCATGTACAACACGTGAATTAAGTTTAAATAAATAAAGTATTTATACTTCAAACAAAAAAAAAAAAAAAATTACAAACTATTTAAAACTCTATTTCGTTATATTTTTTTTACATGAAAGTAGGGAATAATATAGAAAAATATGATTCTAGTTGTAGACAACGTAAACGTGTTTAAAAAGGTTACACAAATTACTCACAGCATTGAGACTTCGGTACACAAACCCCATGTTCGTTTCTCAAGTAATCATCTATGCAGATGCAAGCAGGCTCGAGGTGATTGAGGTTTTTAACCGATTTTTCCTCAGGTTGACGGCCCAAGTCTGAACACTTTAGTGGTCCGCATAGTACTGTTGGATCATCTTCATATCGTTCATTTTTACCACAAACATGTTCTGGAAATATGAAAAGTTTATTAAGTACAAAAATGGTTAAATCACAAAGCTGATTTTACATCGATCGCTTCATAGAAATAATAGTAGCCTATTTAATGATCTTATTGTTTAAGTGCTACAGGAGGAATAGTGAGTGAAATTATTATGGAAACCTCTTTAAGGCGGTAGATGGATAGGCTTGAGTCAGTGGCTCCTTTCCATTACTATTTTTTTTTCTATCGATTGGGAATAGTATGAAAAGCGCGGTATAAAAGTGCAATAATCTTTACGTACCTATGTATGTACGTACGTACGTTACGTTTGGTATATTATATCGTCACATCTGTTGCTCACAATGAACACCGAGACAATTTAACCGCTTATTACATTTTTTAAATGTGTGTTTTTACGAGCCTGCCTTAGATAGGGTAGCTAACATCACGCTTAGACCAACAGGATCATGATTGAAAACAAACTCGGACGATGGTACGTGGGTGAGCTAATACTTTGTACATAATATACTGTTTTCATAATAAAATTAAGAGACCCGTTTTGTTAATTGTTTGCAACTTATCTCGGACTTGACTTTTTAGTTAACTATAGAATCTCTTAAAAATACGATTTACAAAAGGTCTTTCGATTTTCGGAACTAAATAATCGCGCCAATAGGAATAACTGCAGTGTAGTAACTAAATCGTCATAATATACATTACAAGAGCAATTGCAAATTTTATACAAGGCATTAGTCGTTCAATTTCTTATCAAGGTTTAGGAAATATTTATTCACAAGAAATACTGTTACAGTTCATGTTGAAAAATTAATGGTTGTAAATTCTGGGTATGCATAATAACATTATATGTACAAAGTCAGTAAAATAAAAGTTGGTTTAAGTTATACGTACCGCACTCTTCAGGAAATACACATTTTCCAATGTCTTCGTTATATTCAAATCCATCTCTGCATTTACAAGTATCCCCATTGCCACAGCTAATCGCGTTTGGATCTCCTCCGCACTCAGCTATAATCGGTCAAATAATGGTTAACAATGAGACATTTTTTCTAAGAATATATAAAAAAATCATGCCCAATGGATGTCAACTACAAAAAGTTATTCTTTCTTTTTTATGTCTTCTGGTTACCCTCATACCATTTATAATTATCGCTATAATCATAGTTGTCTGTAATAGATTAACTTCGGGCTATAAGGTCGCCTCCCAACTATAAGTTATTTTGCAAATTAATCTGGTGTAAATTAAATATTTAAATATTTCGGACATCTTACACACAACGCTATCTAGTCCCAAGCTAAGCAGAGCTTGTGTTATGGGTACTAAACAACTGATATAAATACATATATGCTTTTTTGTAAATACATATATATTATTTATTTTTTTATTTATTAACTTATTGCACATATATACAATTATACTACATACTATACTAATACATATATTAATGCATACACAGTATACACAACCATATAGGTACATATATTGTACTATACAAATATATATAAATACACACACACATATATACATATATATATATATATATACACGGGTACCAACGTTGAGACTGTATTGCCAATTCACTCCAAAGGAGTTAGCGCACTATTTTCTTAAATGTAAGGCGGTTTGTGGACATCCTGATTTCGGTAGGAAGTGCATTCCACAGTAGGACTGACTGCAATATTACACATAGAAAACACCCAAACTCCGAAACAAATATTTGTAGATCATACCGACGCGAGAATAGAACCCGAGACCTCAAGAACAGCAGTCGCATACGCTAACACTGCGCCACAGAGGCAAATGAATTAAAGTAATAATTATTATTACAATCGCATACGTATTCCTTCTTAAAATCACAACTGTTAACATTGTGCGGCAAATGACATACAAGATTTTTATATTTGTAGTCGGTGCATTTTTTGTTACAGTTCACATCAATTCCTGGTGTAGCATTAGGATCTGCGCCACGTAAAGCTAAAACTATTTGAACAATTTTCTTTAACACTCAATACTTAATCAATATAATTAATAAATTGATCAATAGCGCTCGACGTGTTCTATACATCTATCCTACAAAAGATTGGGTTAAAATTATACCTGTTGGATAAATGTATACTTTTCTGATAATAAGTAATAACAAATAACTCCAAGAATACTTACGGCACTGTTCTTTAGGTATACACTTCCCATTGTCATCTCTTACATTACCATTCGCACAGATGCACCTTGGTTTATCAAGACACTTAGAACCAGAATCATCTAAGGACACGGGGCATGGTATCGGAAACCCAAGTTGGTCACACGTTTCCGGTATGCATAAATTATCTGGACAGTATTCATATACTTCGCCAACGGGACACCGTGGTTCTATAACATTACGAGTAATATTAAATATATAATTTATGTGGTAGTTTCCACTGTTATAGTTTTCAACATTATTCACATATTTTTATCTAAACTAAAATGATAATAAAAAACAACTAAATAGTTAATTTAGTAAAGCAATCTGCCAATAATTGATCTGAGTTTTAGTGCCCACAACGTCTCTTGAACTGATTTTGGTTACTGATTGAAGTTTTTGAGTGTGACATTTACGAGAGATTGACTGTTGATTGATTTTTGAGTGATTGTGTGGAGTTTTTAACGTGGTCATTTTCTATAATGTAGTATACTAAAAAATAAAACTGTCTTGCAAATTTAGAAAATACAAGTGTTACAAAAACTATTTTGTTAGATCTTGTTCTCTTTAACATGTCGAAGAACTGGACTATTGTACCGAAACGCAGTCACAAATGATGGCAAACTTCTAATTTTATTGCAGCTAAAATATTAAATACAAAATTTAATGTAATAATTCTTTGGTTTGGTCTATTTATCGGTCAATAAAAGAATAGTCTTATAAAGTTACTACCTGGACATTTATCCTCTGAAATACAAGTACCATTCTTGGCACGAGTGTATCCTTTTTTACAAGAACATCCTGCTTTACACTCAGTAGGGTCTTTACAAATTATTGACTCGGAACATCTCCATCTACGGCAACCACCGTTACTGCACTTATCGTAAACTTCATGAATACCGCATGTTGGTTCTGAAATAAATAACTTACGTGTAAGAGTATGTCTTCATTTTAATAGATTATTTGAAAAATTGTGTTTGAAATACTCTTGAACTGATTTTCGTTACTGATTGAAATTTTTGGATGTGACATTTACGAGAGAGTCTGTTGATTGATTTTTGAGTGATTGGTGTGGAGTTTTTTAACGTGGTCATTTTCTATAATGTTGTATACTAAAAAATAAACTGTTTTGCAAATTTAGAAAATACAAGTGTTACAAAAACTATTTTGTTAGATCTTGTTCTCTTCAACATGTCGCAGAACTGGACTATCGTACCTAAACGCAGTCGCAAATAATGGCAAACTTCTAGTTTTATTGCAGCTTCGATATCAAATACCAATTTTAATGTAATAATTCTTTAGTTTGGTCTATTTATCGGTCAATGAAAGAATAGTCTTATAAAGTTACTACCTGGACATTTATCCTCTGAAATACAAGTACCATTCTTGGCACGAGTGTATCCTTTTTTACAAGAACATCCTGCTTTACACTCAGTAGGGTCTTTACAAATTATTGACTCGGAACATCTCCATCTACGGCAACCACCGTTACTGCACTTATCGTAAACTTCATGAATACCGCATGTTGGTTCTGAAATAAATAACTTACGTGTAAGAGTATGTCTTCATTTTAATAGATTATTTGAAAAATTGTGTTTGAAATACTCTTGAACTGATTTTCGTTACTGATTGAAATTTTTGGGTTTGACATTTACGAGAGAGTCTGTTGATTGATTTTTGAGTGATTGGTGTATAGTTTTTAACGTGGTCATTTTCTATAATGAAGTATACCAAAAAATAAAATTGTGTTTGAAATACTCTTGAACTGATTTTCGTTACTGATTGAAATTTTTGGGTGTGACATTTACGAGAGAGTCTGTTGAATGATTTTTGAGTGATTGGTGTGGAGTTTTTTAACGTGGTCATTTTCTATAATGTTGTATACTAAAAAATAAACTGTCTTGCAAATTTAGAAAATAGAAGTGTTACAAAAACTATTTTGTTAGATCTTGCTCTCTTTAACATGTCAAAGAACTGGGCTATCGTACCAAAACGCAGTCACAAATAATGGCAAACTTCTAATTTTATTGCAGCTACAATATCAAATACCAATATTAACGTAATAATTCTTTAGTTTGGTATATTTATCGGTCAATAAAAGAATAGTCTTATAAAGTTACTACCTGGACATTTATCCTCTGAAATACAAGTACCATTCTTGGCACGAGTGTATCCTTTTTTACAAGAACATCCTGCTTTACACTCAGTAGGGTTTTTACAAATTATTGACTCGGAACATCTCCATCTACGGCAACCACCGTTACTGCACTTATCGTAAACTTCATGAATACCGCATGTTGGTTCTGAAATAAATAACTTACGTGTAAGAGTATGTCTTCATTTTAATAGATTATTTGAAAAATTGTGTTTGAAATACTCTTGAACTGATTTTCGTTACTGATTGAAATTTTTGGGTGTGACATTTACGAGAGAGTCTGTTGATTGATTTTTGAGTGATTGGTGTATAGTTTTTAACGTGGTCATTTTCTATAATGAAGTATACCAAAAAATAAAATTGTGTTTGAAATACTCTTGAACTGATTTTCGTTACTGATTGAAATTTTTGGGTGTGACATTTACGAGAGAGTCTGTTGAATGATTTTTGAGTGATTGGTGTGGAGTTTTTTAACGTGGTCATTTTCTATTATGTTGTATACTAAAAAATAAACTGTTTTGCAAATTTAGAAAATACAAGTGTTACATAAACTATTTTGTTAGATCTTGTTCTCTTCAACATGTCAAAGAACTGGGCTATCGTACCAAAACGCAGTCACAAATAATGGCAAACTTCTAATTTTATTGCAGCTACAATATCAAATACCAATATTAACGTAATAATTCTTTAGTTTGGTATATTTATCGGTCAATAAAAGAATAGTCTTATAAAGTTACTACCTGGACATTTATCCTCTGAAATACAAGTACCATTCTTGTCACGAGTGTATCCTTTTTTACAAGAACATCCTGCTTTACACTCAGTAGGGTCTTTACAAATTATTGACTCGGAACATCTCCATCTACGGCAACCACTGTTACTGCACTTATCGTAAACTTCATGAATACCGCATGTTGGTTCTGAAATAAATAAGTTACGTGTAAGAGTATGTCTTCATTTTAAAAGATTTTTTGAAAAATTGTGTTTGAAATACTCTTGAACTGATTTTCGTTACTGATTGAAATTTTTAGGTGTGACATTTACGAGAGAGTCTGTTGATTGATTTTTGAGTGATTGGTGTGTAGTTTTTTAACGTGGTCATTTTCTATAATGTTGTATACTAAAAAATAAACTGTCTTGCACATTTAGAAAATACAAGTGTTACAAAAACTATTTTGTTAAATCTTGTTCTCTTCAACATGTCGCAGAACTGGACTATCGTACCGAAACGCAGTCGCAAATAATGGCAAACTTCTAGTTTTATTGCAGTTTCAATATCGAATACCAATTTTAATGTAATAATTCTTTAGTTTGGTCTATTTATCGGTCAATAAAAGAATAGTCTTATAAAGTTACTACCTGGACATTTATCCTCTGAAATACAAGTACCATTCTTGGCACGAGTGTATCCTTTTTTACAAGAACATCCTGCTTTACACTCAGTAGGGTCTTTACAAATTATTGACTCGGAACATCTCCATCTACGGCAACCACCGTTACTGCACTTATCGTAAACTTCATGAATACCGCATGTTGGTTCTGAAATAAATAACTTACGTGTAAGAGTATGTCTTCCTTTTAATAGATTATTTGAAAAATTGTGTTTGAAATACTCTTGAACTGATTTTCGTTACTGATTGAAATTTTTGGGTGTGACATTTACGAGAGAGTCTGTTGATTGATTTTTGAATGATTGGTGTGGAGTTTTTTAACGTGGTCATTTTCTATAATGAAGTATACTAAAAAATAAACTGTCTTGCAAATTTAGAAAATGCAAGTGTTACAAAAACTATTTTGTTAGATCTTGTTCTCTTTAACATGTCGAAGAACTGGACCATCGTACCAAAACGCAGTCACAAATAATGGCAAACTTCTAATTTTATTGCAGCTTCAATATCAAATACCAATATAAACGTTATAATTCTTTGGTTTGGTATATTTATCGGTCAATAAAAGAATAGTCTTATAAAGTTACTACCTGGACATTTATCCTCTGAAATACAAGTACCATTCTTGGCACGAGTGTATCCTTTTTTACAAGAACATCCTGCTTTACACTCAGTAGGGTCTTTACAAATTATTGACTCGGAACATCTCCATCTACGGCAACCACCGTTACTGCACTTATCGTAAACTTCATGAATGCCGCACGTTGGTTCTGAAATAAATAAGTTTCGTGTAAGAGTATGTCTTCATATTAATCGATTATTTGAAAAATTGTGTTTGAAATATTCCTGACTGCAGTCTTCAGGTCGTACACATTTATTTAAATAATCGTCGTAGACAAAGCCGTCTCTACATTTGAAACAATAACGATCACAGTAAAGTGAAATTAATCTGTTTGCTTCTTATAAATTAAAATTAGATTGTATATATGTATATATATATATATATATACTACACTATAAAAGAACGTGATAAGAAAGAAATACTTATGTCTTCCCCTCTTGTTCATTATTTGACTATGAATTGTTTCGCGCAATAAAAAATAAAGAATGCGGACAGACTTTGTTGGACAACATCATTGCATGGTAAAGAAAATTTGAATCAAGCCTTGCAACAATTAATCTATTGTAGGCTATCCCGAAGAGAACCTATGCTCAGCTGTCGGCTCTTGAGCACTATCGATGTTGTTGATAGGTATGGTAACAACATGATCTTTTATCAGATCTGAGTTTTAGTGACCACAACGACTATGAACTGATTTTCGTTACTGATTGAAATTTTTGGGTGTGACATTTACGAGAGAGTCTGTTGATTGATTTTTGAGTGATTGGTGTGGAGTTTTTAACGTGGTCATTTTCTATAATGAAGTATACTAAAAAATAAACTGTCTTGCAAATTTAGAAAATACAAGTGTTACAAAAATTATTTTGTTAGATCTTGTTCTCTTTAACATGTCGAAGAACTGGACTATTGTACCGAAACGTAGTGATAACTGATGGCTAACTTCTCATTTTATTGCAGCTAAAATATCAAATACCAATTTTAATGTCATAATTCTTTGGGTTGGTCTATTTATCGGTCAATAAAAGAATAGTCTTATAAATTTACTACCTGGACATTTATCCTCTGAAATACAAGTACCATTCTTGGCACGAGTGTATCCTTTTTTACAAGAACATCCTGCTTTACACTTAGTAGGGTCTTTACAGATTATTGACTCGGAACATCTCCATCTACGGCAACCACCGTTACTGCATTTATCGTAAACTTCATGAATACCGCACGTTGGTTCTGAAATAAATAAGTTACGTGTAAGAGTATGTCTTCCTTTTAATAGATTATTTGAAAAATTGTGTTTGAAATACTCTTGAACTGATTTTCGTTACTGATTGAAACTTTTGGGTGTGACATTTACGAGAGAGTCTGTTGATTGATTTTTGAGTGATTGGTGTGGAGTTTTTTAACGTGGTCATTTTCTATAATGAAGTATACTAAAAAATAAACTGTCTTGCAAATTTAGAAAATGCAAGTGTTACAAAAACTATTTTGTTAGATCTTGTTCTCTTTAACATGTCGAAGAACTGGACCATCGTACCAAAACGCAGTCACAAATAATGGCAAACTTCTAATTTTATTGCAGCTTCAATATCAAATACCAATATAAACGTTATAATTCTTTGGTTTGGTATATTTATCGGTCAATAAAAGAATAGTCTTAAAAAGTTACTACCTGGACATTTATCCTCTGAAATACAAGTACCATTCTTGGCACGAGTGTATCCTTTTTTACAAGAACATCCTGCTTTACACTCAGTAGGGTCTTTACAAATTATTGACTCGGAACATCTCCATCTACGGCAACCACCGTTACTGCACTTATCGTAAACTTCATGAATGCCGCACGTTGGTTCTGAAATAAATAAGTTACGTGTAAGAGTATGTCTTCCTTTTAATAGATTATTTGAAAAATTGTGTTTGAAATACTCTTGAACTGATTTTCGTTACTGATTGAAACTTTTGGGTGTGACATTTACGAGAGAGTCTGTTGATTGATTTTTGAGTGATTGGTGTGGAGTTTTAACATGGTCATTTTCTATAATGAAGTATACTAAAAAATAAACTGTCTTGCAAATTTAGAAAATGCAAGTGTTACAAAAATTATTTTGTTAGATCTTGTTCTCTTTAACATGTCGAAGAACTGGACCATCGTACCAAAACGCAGTCACAAATAATGGCAAACTTCTAATTTTATTGCAGCTACAATATCAAATACCAATTTTAATGTAATAATTCTTTGGTTTGGTCTATTTATCGGTCAATAAAAGAATAGTCTTATAAAGTTACTACCTGGACATTTATCCTCTGAAATACAAGTACCATTCTTGGTACGAGTGTATCCTTTTTTACAAGAACATCCTGCTTTACACTCAGTAGGGTCTTTGCAAATTATTGACTCGGAACATCTCCATCGACGGCAACCCCCGTTACTGCACTTATCGTAAACTTCATGAATACCGCATGTTGGTTCTGAAATAAATAAGTTACGTGTAAGAGTATGTCTTCATTTTAATAGATTATTTGAAAAATTGTGTTTGAAATATTCTTTACTGCAGTCTTAAGGTCGTACACATTTATTTAAATAATCGTCGTAGACAAAGCCGTCTTTACACTTGCAACCATTAAGATCACAGTGAAGTGAAATTGATCTGCTTGCTTCTTATACAATACAATTAGATTGTATATATATATATATATACACTATAAAAGAACGGGATAAAAAAGTAATAATAATGTCTTCCCCTCTTCTTCATTATTTGACTATGAATTGTTTCGCGCAATAAAAATTTAAGAATCCGGACAGACTTTGTAGGACAACATCATTGCATGGTAAAGAAAAATTTGAATCAAGCCTTGTAACAATTAATCTGGCGACCGTACTATATTTGGCTATCCCGAAGAAAACCTATGCCCAGCTGTCGGCTCTTGAGCACTATCGATGTAGTTGATAGGTATGGTAACAACGTGATCTTTTATCAGATCTGAGTTTTAGTGACCACAACGGCTCTTGAACTGATTTTGTTACTGATTGAAATTTTAGGGTGTGACATTTACGAGAGAGTCTGTTGATTGATTTTTGAGAGATTGGTGTGGAGTTTTTAACGTGGTCATTTTCTATAATGTAGTATACTAAAAAATGTGTGCGTGTACTAGCGTACACTCGTAAGAAGTGAAACTTCTTTATGACGTTATTTTTCAAAAAATAAATATCATATGTCGACGTAAGGTATAACGACAAAAGACTTATAAACCAGCAATATTCGTGACAATTCTTATTTCAAGTGCAATAAATGTTAAGGAGCGAGACTATCCCCGCGGATACCATCTGGTGGCATGTCGGACTCGAACCGACCAAAACCGCACGCCGTCCCGGGCACTAGATGCCGGGGAACCAGGTGCACCCTAGAAAGGAAAACCCTGGAACCCCGACGTACCTCGGGCCACCTGCGCTTTGTAGATGGCCCCCTACTGTGTGAGAACCCCAATGTTCCCTTTAATAACCCCCAGGGCGCGTACGCTCGGCAGCGTCCGCGCCATCACCCGGCCTGCTTCTGCTAGGGTGACACATGGCCTCATGTGTCACCCTCAGGCTTTCGCTTATGGAGGACTGAGATCGTTCTGCGCTCTCCGGCGGCTGAGTCGCCTGCGGTGCCTGGCCCGTTCCCTGGCCCGGCGCGCCGGGAGAGTTCTAAACCTCTCCCGGTTCCGCTCCGCCGTCTCCTTGGCAAGCATAACTTGCTCGCAGAAAGAAACGGCGAAGTTCCACGCCCTCTCGCTCCGCAACATGGCCGCAATCATGTTACCGAGCGAGCGAGACCTGAGTAAATATTTCGCGATCTGTGGTGTGAATGAAGTAAGTTTGTGGAATGGGATGTGTGTAGTTATTTACATTGTGGACTAAATAAAATAATATTGTTTGTAATGTGATATTTCATTGTAGTATTAATTTGGTCCTGTTTGTGTTTGAAAATGTTTTTTGTTTTATTTTATAAATTTGACGCGTAACGTAACGAATAAATGTTACACGTAACGAAAAAATGTTACACGAAATTTTTTGACAACCCCGATAAAGAAGTTTCACTTCAAAAATTAACTGTCTTGCAAATTTAGAAAATACAAGTGTTACAAAAACTATTTTGTTAGATCTTGTTCTCTTTAACATGTCAAAGAACTGGGCTATCGTACCAAAACGCAGTCACAAATAATGGCAAACTTCTAATTTTATTGCAGCTACAATATCAAATACCAATATTAACGTAATAATTCTTTAGTTTGGTATATTTATCGGTCAATAAAAGAATAGTCTTATAAAGTTACTACCTGGACATTTATCCTCTGAAATACAAGTACCATTCTTGTCACGAGTGTATCCTTTTTTACAAGAACATCCTGCTTTACACTCAGTAGGGTCTTTACAAATTATTGACTCGGAACATCTCCATCTACGGCAACCACTGTTACTGCACTTATCGTAAACTTCATGAATACCGCATGTTGGTTCTGAAATAAATAAGTTACGTGTAAGAGTATGTCTTCATTTTAAAAGATTTTTTGAAAAATTGTGTTTGAAATACTCTTGAACTGATTTTCGTTACTGATTGAAATTTTTAGGTGTGACATTTACGAGAGAGTCTGTTGATTGATTTTTGAGTGATTGGTGTGTAGTTTTTTAACGTGGTCATTTTCTATAATGTTGTATACTAAAAAATAAACTGTCTTGCAAATTTAGAAAATACAAGTGTTACAAAAACTATTTTGTTAGATCTTGTTCTCTTTAACATGTCGAAGAACTGGACCATCGTACCAAAACGCAGTCACAAATAATGGCAAACTTCTAATTTTATTGCAGCTACAATATCAAATACCAATTTTAATGTAATAATTCTTTGGTTTGGTCTATTTATCGGTCAATAAAAGAATAGTCTTATAAAGTTACTACCTGGACATTTATCCTCTGAAATACAAGTACCATTCTTGGCACGAGTGTATCCTTTTTTACAAGAACATCCTGCTTTACACTCAGTAGGGTTTTTACAAATTATTGACTCGGAACATCTCCATCTACGGCAACCACCGTTACTGCACTTATCGTAAACTTCATGAATACCGCATGTTGGTTCTGAAATAAATAACTTACGTGTAAGAGTATGTCTTCATTTTAATAGATTATTTGAAAAATTGTGTTTGAAATACTCTTGAACTGATTTTCGTTACTGATTGAAATTTTTGGGTGTGACATTTACGAGAGAGTCTGTTGAATGATTTTTGAGTGATTGGTGTGGAGTTTTTTAACGTGGTCATTTTGTATAATGTTGTATACTAAAAAATAAACTGTTTTGCAAATTTAGAAAATACAAGTGTTACAAAAACTATTTTGTTAGATCTTGTTCTCTTCAACATGTCGCAGAACTGGACTATCGTACCGAAACGCAGTCGCAAATAATGGCAAACTTCTAGTTTTATTGCAGCTTCGATATCAAATACCAATTTTAATGTAATAATTCTTTAGTTTGGTCTATTTATCGGTCAATGAAAGAATAGTCTTATAAAGTTACTACCTGGACATTTATCCTCTGAAATACAAGTACCATTCTTGGCACGAGTGTATCCTTTTTTACAAGAACATCCTGCTTTACACTCAGTAGGGTTTTTACAAATTATTGACTCGGAACATCTCCATCTACGGCAACCACCGTTACTGCACTTATCGTAAACTTCATGAATACCGCATGTTGGTTCTGAAATAAATAAGTTACGTGTAAGAGTATGTCTTCATTTTAAAAGATTTTTTGAAAAATTGTGTTTGAAATACTCTTGAACTGATTTTCGTTACTGATTGAAATTTTTAGGTGTGACATTTACGAGAGAGTCTGTTGATTGATTTTTGAGTGATTGGTGTGTAGTTTTTTAACGTGGTCATTTTCTATAATGTTGTATACTAAAAAATAAACTGTCTTGCAAATTTAGAAAATACAAGTGTTACAAAAACTATTTTGTTAGATCTTGTTCTCTTTAACATGTCGAAGAACTGGACCATCGTACCAAAACGCAGTCACAAATAATGGCAAACTTCTAATTTTATTGCAGCTACAATATCAAATACCAATTTTAATGTAATAATTCTTTGGTTTGGTCTATTTATCGGTCAATAAAAGAATAGTCTTATAAAGTTACTACCTGGACATTTATCCTCTGAAATACAAGTACCATTCTTGGCACGAGTGTATCCTTTTTTACAAGAACATCCTGCTTTACACTCAGTAGGGTTTTTACAAATTATTGACTCGGAACATCTCCATCTACGGCAACCACCGTTACTGCACTTATCGTAAACTTCATGAATACCGCATGTTGGTTCTGAAATAAATAACTTACGTGTAAGAGTATGTCTTCATTTTAATAGATTATTTGAAAAATTGTGTTTGAAATACTCTTGAACTGATTTTCGTTACTGATTGAAATTTTTGGGTGTGACATTTACGAGAGAGTCTGTTGAATGATTTTTGAGTGATTGGTGTGGAGTTTTTTAACGTGGTCATTTTCTATAATGTTGTATACTAAAAAATAAACTGTTTTGCAAATTTAGAAAATACAAGTGTTACAAAAACTATTTTGTTAGATCTTGTTCTCTTCAACATGTCGCAGAACTGGACTATCGTACCGAAACGCAGTCGCAAATAATGGCAAACTTCTAGTTTTATTGCAGCTTCGATATCAAATACCAATTTTAATGTAATAATTCTTTAGTTTGGTCTATTTATCGGTCAATGAAAGAATAGTCTTATAAAGTTACTACCTGGACATTTATCCTCTGAAATACAAGTACCATTCTTGGCACGAGTGTATCCTTTTTTACAAGAACATCCTGCTTTACACTCAGTAGGGTTTTTACAAATTATTGACTCGGAACATCTCCATCTACGGCAACCACCGTTACTGCACTTATCGTAAACTTCATGAATACCGCATGTTGGTTCTGAAATAAATAACTTACGTGTAAGAGTATGTCTTCATTTTAATAGATTATTTGAAAAATTGTGTTTGAAATACTCTTGAACTGATTTTCGTTACTGATTGAAATTTTTGGGTGTGACATTTACGAGAGAGTCTGTTGAATGATTTTTGAGTGATTGGTGTGGAGTTTTTTAACGTGGTCATTTTGTATAATGTTGTATACTAAAAAATAAACTGTTTTGCAAATTTAGAAAATACAAGTGTTACAAAAACTATTTTGTTAGATCTTGTTCTCTTCAACATGTCGCAGAACTGGACTATCGTACCGAAACGCAGTCGCAAATAATGGCAAACTTCTAGTTTTATTGCAGCTTCGATATCAAATACCAATTTTAATGTAATAATTCTTTAGTTTGGTCTATTTATCGGTCAATGAAAGAATAGTCTTATAAAGTTACTACCTGGACATTTATCCTCTGAAATACAAGTACCATTCTTGGCACGAGTGTATCCTTTTTTACAAGAACATCCTGCTTTACACTCAGTAGGGTTTTTACAAATTATTGACTCGGAACATCTCCATCTACGGCAACCACCGTTACTGCACTTATCGTAAACTTCATGAATACCGCATGTTGGTTCTGAAATAAATAACTTACGTGTAAGAGTATGTCTTCATTTTAATAGATTATTTGAAAAATTGTGTTTGAAATACTCTTGAACTGATTTTCGTTACTGATTGAAAGTTTTGGGTTTGACATTTACGAGAGAGTCTGTTGATTGATTTTTGAGTGATTGGTGTATAGTTTTTAACGTGGTCATTTTCTATAATGAAGTATACCAAAAAATAAAATTGTGTTTGAAATACTCTTGAACTGATTTTCGTTAATGATTGAAATTTTTGGGTGTGACATTTACGAGAGAGTCTGTTGAATGATTTTTGAGTGATTGGTGTGGAGTTTTTTAACGTGGTCATTTTCTATAATGTTGTATACTAAAAAATAAACTGTTTTGCAAATTTAGAAAATACAAGTGTTACATAAACTATTTTGTTAGATCTTGTTCTCTTCAACATGTCAAAGAACTGGGCTATCGTACCAAAACGCAGTCACAAATAATGGCAAACTTCTAATTTTATTGCAGCTACAATATCAAATACCAATATTAACGTAATAATTCTTTAGTTTGGTATATTTATCGGTCAATAAAAGAATAGTCTTATAAAGTTACTACCTGGACATTTATCCTCTGAAATACAAGTACCATTCTTGTCACGAGTGTATCCTTTTTTACAAGAACATCCTGCTTTACACTCAGTAGGGTCTTTACAAATTATTGACTCGGAACATCTCCATCTACGGCAACCACTGTTACTGCACTTATCGTAAACTTCATGAATACCGCATGTTGGTTCTGAAATAAATAAGTTACGTGTAAGAGTATGTCTTCATTTTAAAAGATTTTTTGAAAAATTGTGTTTGAAATACTCTTGAACTGATTTTCGTTACTGATTGAAATTTTTAGGTGTGACATTTACGAGAGAGTCTGTTGATTGATTTTTGAGTGATTGGTGTGTAGTTTTTTAACGTGGTCATTTTCTATAATGTTGTATACTAAAAAATAAACTGTCTTGCAAATTTAGAAAATACAAGTGTTACAAAAACTATTTTGTTAGATCTTGTTCTCTTTAACATGTCGAAGAACTGGACCATCGTACCAAAACGCAGTCGCAAATAATGGCAAACTTCTAGTTTTATTGCAGCTTCGATATCAAATACCAATTTTAATGTAATAATTCTTTAGTTTGGTCTATTTATCGGTCAATGAAAGAATAGTCTTATAAAGTTACTACCTGGACATTTATCCTCTGAAATACAAGTACCATTCTTGGCACGAGTGTATCCTTTTTTACAAGAACATCCTGCTTTACACTCAGTAGGGTTTTTACAAATTATTGACTCGGAACATCTCCATCTACGGCAACCACCGTTACTGCACTTATCGTAAACTTCATGAATACCGCATGTTGGTTCTGAAATAAATAACTTACGTGTAAGAGTATGTCTTCATTTTAATAGATTATTTGAAAAATTGTGTTTGAAATACTCTTGAACTGATTTTCGTTACTGATTGAAATTTTTGGGTGTGACATTTACGAGAGAGTCTGTTGATTGATTTTTGAGTGATTGGTGTGGAGTTTTTTAACGTGGTCATTTTCTATAATGTTGTATACTAAAAAATAAACTGTTTTGCAAATTTAGAAAATACAAGTGTTACATAAACTATTTTGTTAGATCTTGTTCTCTTCAACATGTCAAAGAACTGGGCTATCGTACCAAAACGCAGTCACAAATAATGGCAAACTTCTAATTTTATTGCAGCTACAATATCAAATACCAATATTAACGTAATAATTCTTTAGTTTGGTATATTTATCGGTCAATAAAAGAATAGTCTTATAAAGTTACTACCTGGACATTTATCCTCTGAAATACAAGTACCATTCTTGTCACGAGTGTATCCTTTTTTACAAGAACATCCTGCTTTACACTCAGTAGGGTCTTTACAAATTATTGACTCGGAACATCTCCATCTACGGCAACCACTGTTACTGCACTTATCGTAAACTTCATGAATACCGCATGTTGGTTCTGAAATAAATAAGTTACGTGTAAGAGTATGTCTTCATTTTAAAAGATTTTTTGAAAAATTGTGTTTGAAATACTCTTGAACTGATTTTCGTTACTGATTGAAATTTTTAGGTGTGACATTTACGAGAGAGTCTGTTGATTGATTTTTGAGTGATTGGTGTGTAGTTGTTTAACGTGGTCATTTTCTATAATGTTGTATACTAAAAAATAAACTGTCTTGCAAATTTAGAAAATACAAGTGTTACAAAAACTATTTTGTTAGATCTTGTTCTCTTTAACATGTCGAAGAACTGGACCATCGTACCAAAACGCAGTCACAAATAATGGCAAACTTCTAATTTTATTGCAGCTACAATATCAAATACCAATTTTAATGTAATAATTCTTTGGTTTGGTCTATTTATCGGTCAATAAAAGAATAGTCTTATAAAGTTACTACCTGGACATTTATCCTCTGAAATACAAGTACCATTCTTGGCACGAGTGTATCCTTTTTTACAAGAACATCCTGCTTTACACTCAGTAGGGTTTTTACAAATTATTGACTCGGAACATCTCCATCTACGGCAACCACCGTTACTGCACTTATCGTAAACTTCATGAATACCGCATGTTGGTTCTGAAATAAATAACTTACGTGTAAGAGTATGTCTTCATTTTAATAGATTATTTGAAAAATTGTGTTTGAAATACTCTTGAACTGATTTTCGTTACTGATTGAAATTTTTGGGTGTGACATTTACGAGAGAGTCTGTTGAATGATTTTTGAGTGATTGGTGTGGAGTTTTTTAACGTGGTCATTTTCTATAATGTTGTATACTAAAAAATAAACTGTTTTGCAAATTTAGAAAATACAAGTGTTACAAAAACTATTTTGTTAGATCTTGTTCTCTTCAACATGTCGCAGAACTGGACTATCGTACCGAAACGCAGTCGCAAATAATGGCAAACTTCTAGTTTTATTGCAGCTTCGATATCAAATACCAATTTTAATGTAATAATTCTTTAGTTTGGTCTATTTATCGGTCAATGAAAGAATAGTCTTATAAAGTTACTACCTGGACATTTATCCTCTGAAATACAAGTACCATTCTTGGCACGAGTGTATCCTTTTTTACAAGAACATCCTGCTTTACACTCAGTAGGGTTTTTACAAATTATTGACTCGGAACATCTCCATCTACGGCAACCACCGTTACTGCACTTATCGTAAACTTCATGAATACCGCATGTTGGTTCTGAAATAAATAACTTACGTGTAAGAGTATGTCTTCATTTTAATAGATTATTTGAAAAATTGTGTTTGAAATACTCTTGAACTGATTTTCGTTACTGATTGAAATTTTTGGGTTTGACATTTACGAGAGAGTCTGTTGATTGATTTTTGAGTGATTGGTGTATAGTTTTTAACGTGGTCATTTTCTATAATGAAGTATACCAAAAAATAAAATTGTGTTTGAAATACTCTTGAACTGATTTTCGTTACTGATTGAAATTTTTGGGTGTGACATTTACGAGAGAGTCTGTTGAATGATTTTTGAGTGATTGGTGTGGAGTTTTTTAACGTGGTCATTTTCTATAATGTTGTATACTAAAAAATAAACTGTTTTGCAAATTTAGAAAATACAAGTGTTACATAAACTATTTTGTTAGATCTTGTTCTCTTCAACATGTCTAAGAACTGGGCTATCGTACCAAAACGCAGTCACAAATAATGGCAAACTTCTAATTTTATTGCAGCTACAATATCAAATACCAATATTAACGTAATAATTCTTTAGTTTGGTATATTTATCGGTCAATAAAAGAATAGTCTTATAAAGTTACTACCTGGACATTTATCCTCTGAAATACAAGTACCATTCTTGTCACGAGTGTATCCTTTTTTACAAGAACATCCTGCTTTACACTCAGTAGGGTCTTTACAAATTATTGACTCGGAACATCTCCATCTACGGCAACCACTGTTACTGCACTTATCGTAAACTTCATGAATACCGCATGTTGGTTCTGAAATAAATAAGTTACGTGTAAGAGTATGTCTTCATTTTAAAAGATTTTTTGAAAAATTGTGTTTGAAATACTCTTGAACTGATTTTCGTTACTGATTGAAATTTTTAGGTGTGACATTTACGAGAGAGTCTGTTTATTGATTTTTGAGTGATTGGTGTGTAGTTTTTTAACGTGGTCATTTTCTATAATGTTGTATACTAAAAAATAAACTGTCTTGCAAATTTAGAAAATACAAGTGTTACAAAAACTATTTTGTTAGATCTTGTTCTCTTTAACATGTCGAAGAACTGGACCATCGTACCAAAACGCAGTCACAAATAATGGCAAACTTCTAATTTTATTGCAGCTACAATATCAAATACCAATTTTAATGTAATAATTCTTTGGTTTGGTCTATTTATCGGTCAATAAAAGAATAGTCTTATAAAGTTACTACCTGGACATTTATCCTCTGAAATACAAGTACCATTCTTGGCACGAGTGTATCCTTTTTTACAAGAACATCCTGCTTTACACTCAGTAGGGTCTTTACAAATTATTGACTCGGAACATCTCCATCTACGGCAACCACCGTTACTGCACTTATCGTAAACTTCATGAATACCGCATGTTGGTTCTGAAATAAATAACTTACGTATAAGAGTATGTCTTCATTTTAATACATTATTTGAAAAATTGTGTTTGAAATACTCTTGAACTGATTTTCGTTACTGATTGAAATTTTTGGGTGTGACATTTACGAGAGAGTCTGTTGAATGATTTTTGAGTGATTGGTGTGGAGTTTTTTAACGTGGTCATTTTCTATAATGTTGTATACTAAAAAATAAACTGTTTTGCAAATTAGGAAATACAAGTGTTACAAAAACTATTTTGTTAGATCTTGTTCTCTTCAACATGTCGCAGAACTGGACTATCGTACCGAAACGCAGTCGCAAATAATGGCAAACTTCTAGTTTTATTGTAGCTTCGATATCAAATACCAATTTTAATGTAATAATTCTTTAGTTTGGTCTATTTATCGGTCAATGAAAGAATAGTCTTATAAAGTTACTACCTGGACATTTATCCTCTGAAATACAAGTACCATTCTTGGCACGAGTGTATCCTTTTTTACAAGAACATCCTGCTTTACACTCAGTAGGGTTTTTACAAATTATTGACTCGGAACATCTCCATCTACGGCAACCACCGTTACTGCACTTATCGTAAACTTCATGAATACCGCATGTTGGTTCTGAAATAAATAACTTACGTGTAAGAGTATGTCTTCATTTTAATAGATTATTTGAAAAATTGTGTTTGAAATACTCTTGAACTGATTTTCGTTACTGATTGAAATTTTTGGGTTTGACATTTACGAGAGAGTCTGTTGATTGATTTTTGAGTGATTGGTGTATAGTTTTTAACGTGGTCATTTTCTATAATGAAGTATACCAAAAAATAAAATTGTGTTTGAAATACTCTTGAACTGATTTTCGTTACTGATTGAAATTTTTGGGTGTGACATTTACGAGAGAGTCTGTTGCATGATTTTTGAGTGATTGGTGTGGAGTTTTTTAACGTGGTCATTTTCTATAATGTTGTATACTAAAAAATAAACTGTTTTGCAAATTTAGAAAATACAAGTGTTACATAAACTATTTTGTTAGATCTTGTTCTCTTCAACATGTCAAAGAACTGGGCTATCGTACCAAAACGCAGTCACAAATAATGGCAAACTTCTAATTTTATTGCAGCTACAATATCAAATACCAATATTAACGTAATAATTCTTTAGTTTGGTATATTTATCGGTCAATAAAAGAATAGTCTTATAAAGTTACTACCTGGACATTTATCCTCTGAAATACAAGTACCATTCTTGTCACGAGTGTATCCTTTTTTACAAGAACATCCTGCTTTACACTCAGTAGGGTCTTTACAAATTATTGACTCGGAACATCTCCATCTACGGCAACCACTGTTACTGCACTTATCGTAAACTTCATGAATACCGCATGTTGGTTCTGAAATAAATAAGTTACGTGTAAGAGTATGTCTTCATTTTAAAAGATTTTTTGAAAAATTGTGTTTGAAATACTCTTGAACTGATTTTCGTTACTGATTGAAATTTTTAGGTGTGACATTTACGAGAGAGTCTGTTGATTGATTTTTGAGTGATTGGTGTGTAGTTTTTTAACGTGGTTATTTTCTATAATGTTGTATACTAAAAAATAAACTGTCTTGCAAATTTAGAAAATACAAGTGTTACAAAAACTATTTTGTTAGATCTTGTTCTCTTTAACATGTCGAAGAACTGGACCATCGTACCAAAACGCAGTCACAAATAATGGCAAACTTCTAATTTTATTGCAGCTACAATATCAAATACCAATTTTAATGTAATAATTCTTTGGTTTGGTCTATTTATCGGTCAATAAAAGAATAGTCTTATAAAGTTACTACCTGGACATTTATCCTCTGAAATACAAGTACCATTCTTGGCACGAGTGTATCCTTTTTTACAAGAACATCCTGCTTTACACTCAGTAGGGTTTTTACAAATTATTGACTCGGAACATCTCCATCTACGGCAACCACCGTTACTGCACTTATCGTAAACTTCATGAATACCGCATGTTGGTTCTGAAATAAATAACTTACGTGTAAGAGTATGTCTTCATTTTAATAGATTATTTGAAAAATTGTGTTTGAAATACTCTTGAACTGATTTTCGTTACTGATTGAAATTTTTGGGTGTGACATTTACGAGAGAGTCTGTTGAATGATTTTTGAGTGATTGGTGTGGAGTTTTTTAACGTGGTCATTTTCTATAATGTTGTATACTAAAAAATAAACTGTTTTGCAAATTTAGAAAATACAAGTGTTACAAAAACTATTTTGTTAGATCTTGTTCTCTTCAACATGTCGCAGAACTGGACTATCGTACCGAAACGCAGTCGCAAATAATGGCAAACTTCTAGTTTTATTGCAGCTTCGATATCAAATACCAATTTTAATGTAATAATTCTTTAGTTTGGTCTATTTATCGGTCAATGAAAGAATAGTCTTATAAAGTTACTACCTGGACATTTATCCTCTGAAATACAAGTACCATTCTTGGCACGAGTGTATCCTTTTTTACAAGAACATCCTGCTTTACACTCAGTAGGGTTTTTACAAATTATTGACTCGGAACATCTCCATCTACGGCAACCACCGTTACTGCACTTATCGTAAACTTCATGAATACCGCATGTTGGTTCTGAAATAAATAACTTACGTGTAAGAGTATGTCTTCATTTTAATAGATTATTTGAAAAATTGTGTTTGAAATACTCTTGAACTGATTTTCGTTACTGATTGAAATTTTTGGGTTTGACATTTACGAGAGAGTCTGTTGATTGATTTTTGAGTGATTGGTGTATAGTTTTTAACGTGGTCATTTTCTATAATGAAGTATACCAAAAAATAAAATTGTGTTTGAAATACTCTTGAACTGATTTTCGTTACTGATTGAAATTTTTGGGTGTGACATTTACGAGACAGTCTGTTGAATGATTTTTGAGTGATTGGTGTGGAGTTTTTTAACGTGGTCATTTTCTATAATGTTGTATACTAAAAAATAAACTGTCTTGCAAATTTAGAAAATACAAGTGTTACAAAAACTATTTTGTTAGATCTTGTTCTCTTCAACATGTCGCAGAACTGGACTATCGTACCGAAACGCAGTCGCAAATAATGGCAAACTTCTAGTTTTATTGCAGCTTCGATATCAAATACCAATTTTAATGTAATAATTCTTTAGTTTGGTCTATTTATCGGTCAATGAAAGAATAGTCTTATAAAGTTACTACCTGGACATTTATCCTCTGAAATACAAGTACCATTCTTGGCACGAGTGTATCCTTTTTTACAAGAACATCCTGCTTTACACTCAGTAGGGTTTTTACAAATTATTGACTCGGAACATCTCCATCTACGGCAACCACTGTTACTGCACTTATCGTAAACTTCATGAATACCGCATGTTGGTTCTGAAATAAATAACTTACGTGTAAGAGTATGTCTTCATTTTAATAGATTATTTGAAAAATTGTGTTTGAAATACTCTTGAACTGATTTTCGTTACTGATTGAAATTTTTGGGTGTGACATTTACGAGAGAGTCTGTTGATTGATTTTTGAGTGATTGGTGTATAGTTTTTAACGTGGTCATTTTCTATAATGAAGTATACCAAAAAATAAAATTGTGTTTGAAATACTCTTGAACAGATTTTCGTTACTGATTGAAATTTTTGGGTGTGACATTTACGAGAGAGTCTGTTGAATGATTTTTGAGTGATTTGTGTGGAGTTTTTTAACGTGGTCATTTTCTATATTGTTGTATACTAAAAAATAAACTGTTTTGCAAATTTAGAAAATACAAGTGTTACATAAACTATTTTGTTAGATCTTGTTCTCTTCAACATGTCGCAGAACTGGACTATCGTACCGAAACGCAGTCGCAAATAATGGCAAACTTCTAGTTTTGTTGCAGCTTCAATATCAAATACCAATTTTAATGTAATAATTCTTTAGTTTGGTCTATTTATCGGTCAATGAAAGAATAGTCTTATAAAGTTACTACCTGGACATTTATCCTCTGAAATACAAGTACCATTCTTGGCACGAGTGTATCCTTTTTTACAAGAACATCCTGCTTTACACTCAGTAGGGTTTTTACAAATTATTGACTCGGAACATCTCCATCTACGGCAACCACTGTTACTGCACTTATCGTAAACTTCATGAATACCGCATGTTGGTTCTGAAATAAATAACTTACGTGTAAGAGTATGTCTTCATTTTAATAGATTATTTGAAAAATTGTGTTTGAAATACTCTTGAACTGATTTTCGTTACTGATTGAAATTTTTGGGTGTGACATTTACGAGAGAGTCTGTTGATTGATTTTTGAGTGATTGGTGTATAGTTTTTAACGTGGTCATTTTCTATAATGAAGTATACCAAAAAATAAAATTGTGTTTGAAATACTCTTGAACAGATTTTCGTTACTGATTGAAATTTTTGGGTGTGACATTTACGAGAGAGTCTGTTGAATGATTTTTGAGTGATTTGTGTGGAGTTTTTTAACGTGGTCATTTTCTATATTGTTGTATACTAAAAAATAAACTGTTTTGCAAATTTAGAAAATACAAGTGTTACATAAACTATTTTGTTAGATCTTGTTCTCTTCAACATGTCGCAGAACTGGACTATCGTACCGAAACGCAGTCGCAAATAATGGCAAACTTCTAGTTTTGTTGCAGCTTCAATATCAAATACCAATTTTAATGTAATAATTCTTTAGTTTGGTATATTTATCGTTCAATAAAAGAATAGTCTTATAAAGTTACTACCTGGACATTTATCCTCTGAAATACAAGTACCATTCTTGGCACGAGTGTATCCTTTTTTACAAGAACATCCTGCTTTACACTCAGTAGGGTCTTTACAAATTATTGACTCGGAACATCTCCATCTACGGCAACCACCGTTACTGCACTTATCGTAAACTTCATGAATACCGCATGTTGGTTCTGAAATAAATAACTTACGTGTAAGAGTATGTCTTCATTTTAATAGATTATTTGAAAAATTGTGTTTGAAATATTCCTTACTGCAGTCTTCAGGTCGTACACATTTATTTAAATAATCGTCGTCGACAAAGCCGTCTCCACACTTGCAACCATTAAGATCACAGTGAAGTGAAATTAATCTGTTTGCTTCTTATAAATTACAATTAGATTGTATAAATATATTACACTGTAAAAGTACGTGATAAAAAAGTAATAATAATGTCTTCCCCTCTTCTTCATTATTTGACTATGAATTGTTTTGCGCAATAAAAATTTAAGAATCCGGACAGACTTTGTAGGACAACATCATTGCATGGTAAAGAAAAATTTGAATCAAGCCTTGTAACAATTAATCTGGCGACCGTACTATATTTGGCTATCCCGAAGAAAACCTATGCCCAGCTGTCGGCTCTTGAGCACTATCGATGTTGTTGATAGGTATGGTAACAACATGATCTTTTATCAGATCTGAGTTTTAGTGACCACAACGGCTCTTGAACTGATTTTCGTTACTGATTGAAATTTTTGGGTGTGACATTTACGAGAGAGTCTGTTGATTGATTTTTGATTGATTGGTGTGGAGTTTTTAACGTGGTCATTTTCTATAATGTTGTATACTAAAAAATAAACTGTCTTGCAAATATAAAAAAACAAGTGTTACAAAACCTAATTTGAAAAATCTTGTTGTCTTTAGCAAGTTGAAGAACTGGACTATCGTACCGAAACGCAGTCGCAAATAATGGCAAACTTCTAGTTTTATTGCAGCTTCAATATCAAATACCAATTTTAATGTAATAATTCTTTGGTTTGGTCTATTTATCGGTCAACAAAAGAATAGTCTTATAAAGTTACTACCTGGACATTCATCCTCTGAAATACAAGCACCATTCTTGGCACGAGTGTATCCTTTTTTACAAGAACATCCTGCTTTACACTCAGTGGGGTCTTTACAAATTATTGACTCGGAACATCTCCATCTACGGCAACCACCGTTACTGCACTTATCGTAAACTTCATGAATACCGCATGTTGGTTCTGAAATAAATAACTTACGTGTAAGAGTATGTCTTCATTTTAATAGATTATTTGAAAAATTGTGTTTGAAATACTCTTGAACTGATTTTCGTTACTGATTGAAATTTTTGGGTGTGACATTTACGAGAGAGTCTGTTGATTGATTTTTGAGTGATTGGTGTATAGTTTTTAACGTGGTCATTTTCTATAATGAAGTATACCAAAAAATAAAATTGTGTTTGAAATATTCTGACTGCAGTCTTCAGGTCGTACACATTTATTTAAATAATCGTCGTAGACAAAGCCGTCTCTACATTTGAAACGATAACGATCACAGTAAAGTGAAATTAATCTGTTTGCTGTTTATAAATTAAAATTAGATTGTATATATGTATATATATATATATTACACTATAAAAGTACGTGATAAAAAAGTAATTATAATCTCTTCCCCTCTTCTTCATTATTTGACTATGAATTGTTTCGCGCAATAAAAAATTAAGAATGCGGACAGACTTTGTAGGACAACATCATTGCATGGTAAAGAAAAATTTGAATCAAGCCTTGTAACAATTAATCTGGCGACCGCACTATTGTAGGCTATCCCGAAGAGAACCTATGCTCAGCTGTCGGCTCTTGAGCACTATCGATGTTGTTGATAGGTATGGTAACAACATGATCTTTTATCAGATCTGAGTTTTAGTGACTACAACGACTATGAACTGATTTTCGTTACTGATTGAAATTTTTGGGTGTGACATTTACGAGAGAGTCTGTTGATTGATTTTTGAGTGATTGGTGTGGAGTTTTTAACGTGGTCATTTTCTATAATGTAGTATACTAAAAAATAAACTGTCTTGCAAATATAAAAAAACAAGTGTTACAAAACCTATTTTGTAAAATCTTGTTGTCTTTAACAAGTTAAAGAACTGGGCTATCGTACCGAAACGCAGTCGCAAATAATGGCAAACTTCTAGTTTTATTGCAGCTTCAATATCAAATACCAATTTTAATGTAATAATTCTTTAGTTTGGTCTATTTATCGGTCAACAAAAGAATAGTCTTATAAAGTTACTACCTGGACATTCATCCTCTGAAATACAAGTACCATTCTTGGCACGAGTGTATCCTTTTTTACAAGAACATCCTGCTTTACACTCAGTGGGGTCTTTACAAATTATTGACTCGGAACATCTCCATCTACGGCAACCACCGTTACTGCACTTATCGTAAACTTCATGAATACCGCACGTAGGTTCTGAAATAATAAGTTACGTGTAAGAGTATGTCTTCATTTTAATAGATTATTTGAAAAATTGTGTTTGAAATATTCCTTACTGCAGTCTTCAGGTCGTACACATTTATTTAAATAATCGTCGTGGACAAAGCCGTCTCTACACTTGCAACCATTAACATCACAGTGAAGTGAAATTGATCTGCTTGCTTCTTATACATTACAATTAGATTGTATATATATATATACACTATAAAAGAACGTGATAAAAAAGTAATACTTATGTCTTCCTTTCTTCTTCATTATTTGACTATGAATTGTTTCGCGCAATAAAAAATTAAGAATGCGGACAGACTTTGTAGGACAACATCAATGCATGGTAAAGAAAAATTTGAATCAAGCCTTGTAACAATTAATCTGGCGACCGTACTATATTTGGCTTTCCCGAAGAAAACCTATGCGCAGCTGTCGGCTCTTGAGCGCTATCGATGTTGTTGATAGGTATGGTAAAAACGTGATCTTTTATCAGATCTGAGTTTTAGTGACCACAACGGCTCTTGAACTGATTTTCGTTACTGATTGAAATTTTTGGGTGTGACATTTACGAGAGAGTCTGTTGATTGATTTTTGAGTGATTGGTGTGGAGTTTTTAACGTGGTCATTTTCTATAATGTAGTATACTAAAAAATAAACTGTCTTGCAAATATAAAAAACAAGTGTTACAAAACCTATTTTGTAAAATCTTGTTGTCTTTAACAAGTTAAAGAACTGGACTATCGTACCGAAACGCAGTCGCAAATAATGGCAAACTTCTAGTTTTATTGCAGCTTCAATATCAAATACCAATTTTAATGTAATAATTCTTTAGTTTGGTCTATTTATAGGTCAACAAAAGAATAGTCTTATAAAGTAAGTACCTGGACATTCATCCTCTGAAATACAAGCACCATTCTTGGCACGAGTGTATCCTTTTTTACAAGAACATCCTGCTTTACACTCAGTGGGGTCTTTACAAATTATTGACTCGGAACATCTCCATCTACGGCAACCACCGTTACTGCACTTATCGTAAACTTCATGAATACCGCACGTAGGTTCTGAAATAATAAGTTACGTGTAAGAGTATGTCTTCATTTTAATAGATTATTTGAAAAATTGTGTTTGAAATATTCCTTACTGCAGTCTTCAGGTCGTACACATTTATTTAAATAATCGTCGTGGACAAAGCCGTCTCTACACTTGCAACCATTAAGATCACAGTGAAGTGAAATTGATCTGCTTGCTTCTTATACATTACAATTAGATTGTATATATATATATATATACACTATAAAAGAACGTGATAAAAAAGTAATACTTATGTCTTCCTTTCTTCTTCATTATTTGACTATGAATTGTTTCGCGCAATAAAAAATTAAGAATGCGGACAGACTTTGTAAGACAACATCATTGCATGGTAAAGAAAAATTTGAATCAAGCCTTGTAACAATTAATCTGGCGACCGTACTATATTTGGCTATCCCGAAGAAAACCTATGCCCAGCTGTCGGCTCTTGAGCACTATCGATGTTGTTGATAGGTATGGTAACAACATGATCTTTTATCAGATCTGAGTTTTAGTGACCACAACGGCTCTTGAACTGATTTTCGTTACTGATTGAAATTTTTGGGTGTGACATTTACGAGAGAGTCTGTTGATTGATTTTTGAGTGATTGGTGTGGAGTTTTTAACGTGGTCATTTTCTATAATGTAGTATACTAAAAAATAAACTGTCTTGCAAATATAAAAAACAAGTGTTACAAAACCTATTTTGTAAAATCTTGTTGTCTTTAACAAGTTAAAGAACTGGACTATCGTACCGAAACGCAGTCGCAAATAATGGCAAACTTCTAGTTTTATTGCAGCTTCAATATCAAATACCAATTTTAATGTAATAATTCTTTAGTTTGGTCTATTTATAGGTCAACAAAAGAATAGTCTTATAAAGTAAGTACCTGGACATTCATCCTCTGAAATACAAGCACCATTCTTGGCACGAGTGTATCCTTTTTTACAAGAACATCCTGCTTTACACTCAGTGGGGTCTTTACAAATTATTGACTCGGAACATCTCCATCTACGGCAACCACCGTTACTGCACTTATCGTAAACTTCATGAATACCGCACGTAGGTTCTGAAATAATAAGTTACGTGTAAGAGTATGTCTTCATTTTAATAGATTATTTGAAAAATTGTGTTTGAAATATTCCTTACTGCAGTCTTCAGGTCGTACACATTTATTTAAATAATCGTCGTGGACAAAGCCGTCTCTACACTTGCAACCATTAAGATCACAGTGAAGTGAAATTGATCTGCTTGCTTCTTATACATTACAATTAGATTGTATATATATATATATATACACTATAAAAGAACGTGATAAAAAAGTAATACTTATGTCTTCCTTTCTTCTTCATTATTTGACTATGAATTGTTTCGCGCAATAAAAAATTAAGAATGCGGACAGACTTTGTAAGACAACATCATTGCATGGTAAAGAAAAATTTGAATCAAGCCTTGTAACAATTAATCTGGCGACCGCACTATAGTAGGCCATCTCGAAGAAAACCTATGCCCAGCTGTCGGCTCTTGAGCACTATCGATGTTGTTGATAGGTATGGTAACAACATGATCTTTTATCAGATCTGAGTTTTAGTGACCACAACGACTTTTGAACTGATTTTCGTTACTGATTGAAATTTTTGGGTGTGACATTTACGAGAGAGTCTGTTGATTGATTTTTGAGTGATTGGTGTGGAGTTTTTAACGTGGTCATTTTCTATAATGTAGTATACTAAAAAATAAACTGTCTTGCAAATATAAAAAACAAGTGTTACAAAACCTATTTTGTAAAATCTTGTTGTCTTTAACAAGTTAAAGAACTGGACTATCGTACCGAAACGCAGTCGCAAATAATGGCAAACTTCTAGTTTTATTGCAGCTTCAATATCAAATACCAATTTTAATGTAATAATTCTTTAGTTTGGTCTATTTATCGGTCAACAAAAGAATAGTCTTATAAAGTTACTACCTGGACATTCATCCTCTGAAATACAAGCACCATTCTTGGCACGAGTGTATCCTTTTTTACAAGAACATCCTGCTTTACACTCAGTGGGGTCTTTACAAATTATTGACTCGGAACATCTCCACCTACGGCAACCACCGTTACTGCACTTATCGTAAACTTCATGAATACCGCACGTAGGTTCTGAAATAATAAGTTACGTGTAAGAGTATGTCTTCATTTTAATAGATTATTTGAAAAATTGTGTTTGAAATATTCCTTACTGCAGTCTTCAGGTCGTACACATTTATTTAAATAATCGTCGTGGACAAAGCTGTGTCTACACTTGCAACCATTAAGATCACAGTGAAGTGAAATTAATCTGTTTGCTTCTTATAAATTACAATTAGATTGTATAAATATATTACACTGTAAAAGTACGTGATAAAAAAGTAATAATAATGTCTTCCCCTCTTCTTCATTATTTGACTATGAATTGTTTTGCGCAATAAAAATTTAAGAATCCGGACAGACTTTGTAGGACAACATCATTGCATGGTAAAGAAAAATTTGAATCAAGCCTTGTAACAATTAATCTGGCGACCGTACTATATTTGGCTATCCCGAAGAAAACCTATGCCCAGCTGTCGGCTCTTGAGCACTATCGATGTTGTTGATAGGTATGGTAACAACATGATCTTTTATCAGATCTGAGTTTTAGTGACCACAACGGCTCTTGAACTGATTTTCGTTACTGATTGAAATTTTTGGGTGTGACATTTACGAGAGAGTCTGTTGATTGATTTTTGATTGATTGGTGTGGAGTTTTTAACGTGGTCATTTTCTATAATGTTGTATACTAAAAAATAAACTGTCTTGCAAATATAAAAAAACAAGTGTTACAAAACCTAATTTGAAAAATCTTGTTGTCTTTAGCAAGTTGAAGAACTGGACTATCGTACCGAAACGCAGTCGCAAATAATGGCAAACTTCTAGTTTTATTGCAGCTTCAATATCAAATACCAATTTTAATGTAATAATTCTTTGGTTTGGTCTATTTATCGGTCAACAAAAGAATAGTCTTATAAAGTTACTACCTGGACATTCATCCTCTGAAATACAAGCACCATTCTTGGCACGAGTGTATCCTTTTTTACAAGAACATCCTGCTTTACACTCAGTGGGGTCTTTACAAATTATTGACTCGGAACATCTCCATCTACGGCAACCACCGTTACTGCACTTATCGTAAACTTCATGAATACCGCATGTTGGTTCTGAAATAAATAACTTACGTGTAAGAGTATGTCTTCATTTTAATAGATTATTTGAAAAATTGTGTTTGAAATACTCTTGAACTGATTTTCGTTACTGATTGAAATTTTTGGGTGTGACATTTACGAGAGAGTCTGTTGATTGATTTTTGAGTGATTGGTGTATAGTTTTTAACGTGGTCATTTTCTATAATGAAGTATACCAAAAAATAAAATTGTGTTTGAAATATTCTGACTGCAGTCTTCAGGTCGTACACATTTATTTAAATAATCGTCGTAGACAAAGCCGTCTCTACATTTGAAACGATAACGATCACAGTAAAGTGAAATTAATCTGTTTGCTGTTTATAAATTAAAATTAGATTGTATATATGTATATATATATATATTACACTATAAAAGTACGTGATAAAAAAGTAATTATAATCTCTTCCCCTCTTCTTCATTATTTGACTATGAATTGTTTCGCGCAATAAAAAATTAAGAATGCGGACAGACTTTGTAGGACAACATCATTGCATGGTAAAGAAAAATTTGAATCAAGCCTTGTAACAATTAATCTGGCGACCGCACTATTGTAGGCTATCCCGAAGAGAACCTATGCTCAGCTGTCGGCTCTTGAGCACTATCGATGTTGTTGATAGGTATGGTAACAACATGATCTTTTATCAGATCTGAGTTTTAGTGACTACAACGACTATGAACTGATTTTCGTTACTGATTGAAATTTTTGGGTGTGACATTTACGAGAGAGTCTGTTGATTGATTTTTGAGTGATTGGTGTGGAGTTTTTAACGTGGTCATTTTCTATAATGTAGTATACTAAAAAATAAACTGTCTTGCAAATATAAAAAAACAAGTGTTACAAAACCTATTTTGTAAAATCTTGTTGTCTTTAACAAGTTAAAGAACTGGGCTATCGTACCGAAACGCAGTCGCAAATAATGGCAAACTTCTAGTTTTATTGCAGCTTCAATATCAAATACCAATTTTAATGTAATAATTCTTTAGTTTGGTCTATTTATCGGTCAACAAAAGAATAGTCTTATAAAGTTACTACCTGGACATTCATCCTCTGAAATACAAGTACCATTCTTGGCACGAGTGTATCCTTTTTTACAAGAACATCCTGCTTTACACTCAGTGGGGTCTTTACAAATTATTGACTCGGAACATCTCCATCTACGGCAACCACCGTTACTGCACTTATCGTAAACTTCATGAATACCGCACGTAGGTTCTGAAATAATAAGTTACGTGTAAGAGTATGTCTTCATTTTAATAGATTATTTGAAAAATTGTGTTTGAAATATTCCTTACTGCAGTCTTCAGGTCGTACACATTTATTTAAATAATCGTCGTGGACAAAGCCGTCTCTACACTTGCAACCATTAACATCACAGTGAAGTGAAATTGATCTGCTTGCTTCTTATACATTACAATTAGATTGTATATATATATATACACTATAAAAGAACGTGATAAAAAAGTAATACTTATGTCTTCCTTTCTTCTTCATTATTTGACTATGAATTGTTTCGCGCAATAAAAAATTAAGAATGCGGACAGACTTTGTAGGACAACATCAATGCATGGTAAAGAAAAATTTGAATCAAGCCTTGTAACAATTAATCTGGCGACCGTACTATATTTGGCTTTCCCGAAGAAAACCTATGCGCAGCTGTCGGCTCTTGAGCGCTATCGATGTTGTTGATAGGTATGGTAAAAACGTGATCTTTTATCAGATCTGAGTTTTAGTGACCACAACGGCTCTTGAACTGATTTTCGTTACTGATTGAAATTTTTGGGTGTGACATTTACGAGAGAGTCTGTTGATTGATTTTTGAGTGATTGGTGTGGAGTTTTTAACGTGGTCATTTTCTATAATGTAGTATACTAAAAAATAAACTGTCTTGCAAATATAAAAAACAAGTGTTACAAAACCTATTTTGTAAAATCTTGTTGTCTTTAACAAGTTAAAGAACTGGACTATCGTACCGAAACGCAGTCGCAAATAATGGCAAACTTCTAGTTTTATTGCAGCTTCAATATCAAATACCAATTTTAATGTAATAATTCTTTAGTTTGGTCTATTTATAGGTCAACAAAAGAATAGTCTTATAAAGTAAGTACCTGGACATTCATCCTCTGAAATACAAGCACCATTCTTGGCACGAGTGTATCCTTTTTTACAAGAACATCCTGCTTTACACTCAGTGGGGTCTTTACAAATTATTGACTCGGAACATCTCCATCTACGGCAACCACCGTTACTGCACTTATCGTAAACTTCATGAATACCGCACGTAGGTTCTGAAATAATAAGTTACGTGTAAGAGTATGTCTTCATTTTAATAGATTATTTGAAAAATTGTGTTTGAAATATTCCTTACTGCAGTCTTCAGGTCGTACACATTTATTTAAATAATCGTCGTGGACAAAGCCGTCTCTACACTTGCAACCATTAAGATCACAGTGAAGTGAAATTGATCTGCTTGCTTCTTATACATTACAATTAGATTGTATATATATATATATATACACTATAAAAGAACGTGATAAAAAAGTAATACTTATGTCTTCCTTTCTTCTTCATTATTTGACTATGAATTGTTTCGCGCAATAAAAAATTAAGAATGCGGACAGACTTTGTAAGACAACATCATTGCATGGTAAAGAAAAATTTGAATCAAGCCTTGTAACAATTAATCTGGCGACCGCACTATAGTAGGCCATCTCGAAGAAAACCTATGCCCAGCTGTCGGCTCTTGAGCACTATCGATGTTGTTGATAGGTATGGTAACAACATGATCTTTTATCAGATCTGAGTTTTAGTGACCACAACGACTTTTGAACTGATTTTCGTTACTGATTGAAATTTTTGGGTGTGACATTTACGAGAGAGTCTGTTGATTGATTTTTGAGTGATTGGTGTGGAGTTTTTAACGTGGTCATTTTCTATAATGTAGTATACTAAAAAATAAACTGTCTTGCAAATATAAAAAACAAGTGTTACAAAACCTATTTTGTAAAATCTTGTTGTCTTTAACAAGTTAAAGAACTGGACTATCGTACCGAAACGCAGTCGCAAATAATGGCAAACTTCTAGTTTTATTGCAGCTTCAATATCAAATACCAATTTTAATGTAATAATTCTTTAGTTTGGTCTATTTATCGGTCAACAAAAGAATAGTCTTATAAAGTTACTACCTGGACATTCATCCTCTGAAATACAAGCACCATTCTTGGCACGAGTGTATCCTTTTTTACAAGAACATCCTGCTTTACACTCAGTGGGGTCTTTACAAATTATTGACTCGGAACATCTCCATCTACGGCAACCACCGTTACTGCACTTATCGTAAACTTCATGAATACCGCACGTAGGTTCTGAAATAATAAGTTACGTGTAAGAGTATGTCTTCATTTTAATAGATTATTTGAAAAATTGTGTTTGAAATATTCCTTACTGCAGTCTTCAGGTCGTACACATTTATTTAAATAATCGTCGTGGACAAAGCTGTCTACACTTGCAACCATTAAGATCACAGTGAAGTGAAATTAATCTGTTTGATTCTTATACATTACAATTAGATTGTATATATATATACACTATAAAAGAACGTGATTAAAAAAGTAATACTTATGTCTTCCTTTCTTCTTCATTATTTGACTATGAATTGTTTCGCGCAATAAAAAATTAAGAATGCGGACAGACTTTGTAGGACAACATCATTGCATGGTAAAGAAAAATTTGAATCAAGCCTTGTAACAATTAATCTGGCGACCGTACTATATTTGGCTATCCCGAAGAAAACCTATGCCCAGCTGTCGGCTCTTGAGCACTATCGATGTTGTTGATAGGTATGGTAACAACATGATCTTTTATCAGATCTGAGTTTTAGTGACCACAACGACTCTTGAACTGATTTTCGTTACTGATTGAAATTTTTGTGTATGACATTTACGAGAGAGTCTGTTGATTGATTTTTGAGTGATTGAAGTGGAGTTTTTAACGTGGTCATTTTCTATAATGTAGTATACTAAAAAATAAACTGTCTTGCAAATATAAAAAAACAAGTTTTACAAAACCTATTTTGTTAGATCTTGTTCTCTTTAACATGTCGAAGAACTGGACTATTGTACCGAAACGCAGTCACAAATGATGGCAAACTTCTAATTTTATTGCAGCTAAAATATCAAATACCAATTTTAATGTAATAATTCTTTGAATTGGTCTATTCATCGGTCAATAAAAGAATAGTCTTATAAAGTTACTACCTGGACATTTATCCTCTGAAATACAAGTACCATTCTTGGCACGAGTGTATCCTTTTTTACAAGAACATCCTGCTTTACACTCAGTAGGGTTTTTACAAATTATTGACTCGGAACATCTCCATCTACGGCAACCACCGTTACTGCACTTATCGTAAACTTCATTAATACCGCATGTTGGTTCTGAAATAAATAAGTAACGTGTAAGAGTATGTCTTCATTCTAATAGATTATTTGCAAAATTGTGTTTGAAATATTCCTTACTGCAGTCTTCAGGTCGTACACATTTATTTAAATTATCGTCGTAGACAAAACCGTCTCTACACTTGCCACTATTAAGATCACAGTGAAGTGAAATTAATCTGTTTGATTCTTATACATTACAATTAGATTGTATATACATATATTACTACACATACACTATAAAAGTACGTGATACAAATGGAATACTTATGTCTTCCTCTCTTCTTCATTATTTGACTATGAATTTACCTACAAATTATTTACCCACATTTCTTGGCTATTAAGAATAAAAACTTCTGGCATCAATCTGTCAGTACGTCTTTTGTCCTGTATTACTCTTACAGACTTTTTTTTTCACTTTTGTGTAGTTTTTACACTTGTACGAACTAACGAAAAGTAGCGTAGCATGTTACATGTGTGTGCGTTTACGCGTGTATTTACTTAGAAGTAGCACAGTTTTATTTGCTTCACAGACGAAACAAAAGCCCTGTGTTATCTACCTTTTTTTTTTATCTGGGAAACTATGATGTAAATAATTTATATATTCGACGAAATTCTTACCTGGGCATTCGGGAATAGGTATGCAAATGTTTTTCTTATTCCTGGCATAACCTTTTTTACAGTAACACTTGTAGGTACATCGTATGTTGACATAAGGGCAATTCGTTTGATTTTCTTCATGTAGTTTTTCGCAAACATTATCACACATTCCGCCACAATAAAAACTTTCGTGTGGACCTGGACACTTTTCTAAAAGATAAAAATGAAAACTTTGTATTATATATATATTCTCATATCGATTCTTTTTGTCATTCAAGCCTATTTATGCTGTATGTTTCATTATGATAGTTATTGGAATCGTTCATAATTTTACATCCAATAAATTCATGAACATATTAAATTGCTAAGTTTCGTATCTCCAATAAATAAAAAACATTAACGACATTCATTCTCTGGAATGCAAGTGGCATTATCCGTTTTTGTATATTTATCGCGACAAACACATCCTCCTTCACATATTTCGCTACAATCTTATAAATAATACTCACTCTCTACACTCTCTCTCACTACAATCATGATGAGTGAGAATGATAAGTTTATTAAGATTGCATTCGGGCAATAAGGCCGCCACTTATACCTCGCAGCTATAAGTGACTTTTGCAAATTAATCTGGTGTAAATTAAAGCAAATATTATTATTACCATTATATACGTATTTCTTTTTATAATCACAAAGATTAACTTTGCATGGCAAATTTCACACAGGCAGGATTCTTATCTTTGTAGTAGGAGAATTATTTGTTATACTCGTAGTTCACACCAATTCCTGGTGTAGCATTAGGATCTGCGCCATTTTTTCCGTCCCGGGTTTTGAACCCGAGCCCTCAAGCACAGCGGTCACATACGTTACCACTGCGCCATCGAGGCAGTCATACTTTCCATCAGGCAGAGTAGAGTTATTTTGGCAGGGTCATACATAAAGACACATAATTAACCAAAAATTTCAGTGTTCTAAATTTGACGTATTTCATTAATTGTATGTATGTTTTAAATCCTTTTCGTATTGAATATAAAATGTATCGGCGGTAGTTTAAACTGTACGCTAGTAGTTGATGCCATCGCAATATAGTTGTATAAAGATATTTAAAATTATTGTTTTCTGATTAAAAAATGAAACCTACGACAATGTTTTTCACGTACACATTCTCCATTTCTGTCTCTGTAATAACCTGTTTCGCAACGACAGGCTTCTCGGCAAACCAAAGGTTGCTGTAAACAATAATATTTCTTTCCAATCTCACAAGTTTGTGGTGGACAAAGTAGAGCAGACCTATCGTAGATTTCGTGTGATTTGTCGAATCGAAATTGAAATTAATTATGGAAACCGCTTTTAGGCGGTAGATCGATAGGATTGAGTCAGTGGCTCCTTTCCATTACTATTTTTTTTATTGCTTGAAAATAGTATGAAAAGTGCGGAATAAAAGTGCAAAAATTGCTATTGTACCACTACAATAGCAATTATTGTTTGAATTACAGAGACAGAAATGGAGAATGTGTACGTGAAAAACATTATCGTGAGTTTCATTTTTTAATCAGATGACAATACTTTTAAATAGCTTTATACAACTAGATTGATACCACTATCTTAATGTACCTACGTATGTACGTACGTACGTTACTTTTCGTATAATATGTCGTCTCATCTGTTGCTCACAATGAACTCCGAAACTGTTTAAATACTTATCACATTTTTTTAATGTGTGTTTTAAGAGCCTGCCTCGCGTAGCTAATATCACGCTTGGACCAATAGGATTATGATTGAAAACAAACTCGGACGATTGTACGTGGGTGAGCTAGTACTTTGTACATAATATACTGTTATTATAATAAAATTAAGAGACCCGTTTTGTTAATTGTTTGCAACTTATCTCGGACTTGACTTTAGTTAACTATAGAATCTCTTAAAAATACGATTTACAAAAGGTCTTTCGATTTTCGGAACTAAATAATCGCGCCAATAGGAATAACTGCAGTGTAGTAACTAAATCGTCATAATATACATTACAAGAGCAATTGCAAATTTTATACAAGGCATTAGTCGTTCAATTTCTTATCAAGGTTTAGGAAATATTTATTCACAAGAAATACTGTTACAGTTCATGTTGAAAAATTAATGGTTGTAAATTCTGGGTATGCATAATAACATTATATGTACAAAGTCAGTAAAATAAAAGTTGGTTTAAGTTATACGTACCGCACTCTTCAGGAAGTACACATTTTCCAATGTCTTCGTTATATTCAAATCCATCTCTGCATTCACAAGTATCCCCATTGCCACAGCTAATCGCGTTTGGATCTCCTCCGCACTCAGCTATAATCGGTCAAATAATGGTCAACAATGAGACAATTTTTCAAAGAATATATAAAAAATCCATGCCCAATGGATGTCAACTATAAAAAGATATTCTTTATTTTTATGTCTTCTGTTTACCCTCATGCCATTTATTATTCTCGCTACAATCATAGTTGTCTGTAATAGATTGACTTTGGGCTATAATGTCGCCATTTATACCTCCCAACTATAAGTTCCTTTTACAAATGAATCGGGTGTAAATTATTATATTATTACAATGGCATACGTATTCCTTCTTACAATCACAACTATTATCTTTGTACGGCCAATGACAGACAGGATTCTTATATTTGTAGTCGGTGCATTTTTGTTACAGTTCACACCAATTCCTGGTGTAGCATTAGAATCTGAGCCACGTAAAGCTAAAATTATTTGAATAATTTTCTTTAACACTCAATACTTTTTTGCACCCTATATCGGGAAATATATCTTAAATGGTGATATGTTTATCAGTATGGATAGACCCCGCCGGTCACAGTAAAGTAGGAGAAAGGAAGAAGCGGTTGTACTAATTTATGATTTAGCTTATCTGATTTGTAGAATAATCTAAAGCGCTCGACGTGTTCTATGAATGTGATATGAATGTGTTAAAATCATACCTGTTGGATAAATGTGTTTATTTCTGATAATAAATAAAAAAGTAATAGCAAATAACTCCGAGAATACTTACGGCACTGTTCTTTAGGTATACACTTCCCATTGTCATCTCTTACATTACCATTCGAACAGATGCATCTTGGTTTACCAAGACACTTGGAACCAGAAACATCTAAAGGCACGGGGCATGGAATCGGAAACCCAAGTTGGTCACACGTTTCCGGTACGCATAAATTATCTGGACAGTATTCATATACTTCGCCAACGGGACACCGTGGTTCTGTAACATTACGAGTAATATTAAATATATAATTTATGTGGTAGGTTCCACTGTTATAGTTTTCAACATTATTCACATCTTTGTATCTAAACTCTAAACTAAATAGTTAATTTAGTAAAGCAATCTGACAATAATTTATCAAAAGAATATTGACCACATTGATTATTATCTGCAAGTGGCGTTATTTGCTTTTAAATAGCTATTGGTCCTGATAACACATCCTTCGTTCACTTTAGTTATGATATTTATTTCAGTTAATCTAATGTGAATTATTTATAAGCCAAATGATAATATTTAATAATTTCAAGATAGTGGCGCTACGCTGACTGCAGCACGAACGGACCGGCTCGACCGGGGCTTTACTACCTTCGCACTGAAGATCAACGTTAAATGACAACGTTCGTTCTGTCGTGTTTTGTTGGTGAGTTCGAGACCGGAGGCCCAATGATGCAGAAGTATCACGAGACCGTCATGGTGCTGGTCACCATGCTGCATTGTCGCATTGACTGCATTCGCAACCAGTATGGTGACCACCACTCTTAGATTCTGCTTGTATATATATATAAATTAAAATATATATTTGTACTTTATCTGTCGGACATCTAACACTCATCGCTATCTAGTCCCAAACTAAGCAAAGCTTATATAATGGGTATTAAACAACTGATAAAAATACTTTTTTTTTGTAAATATGTACGTACATATTACATATAGAAAACACCCAATCTCCGAAACAAATTTTTGCGGATCATAAAAACATTTTATTCGACCCGGGTATCGAACCCGAGACCTCAAGCACAGCGGTCGCATACGGTACCACTGCGCCACCGAAGCAGACATAATTTCCATCAGGCAGAGTAGAGTCATTTCGGCAGGGTCATACATAAAAACACATAATTAACCAAAGAATTTCAGTATTCTAAATTTGACGCATTTCATTAATTGTATGTATGTTTTAAATATGGTAACAATATGATATTTTTTTGAGTCCAGATCCGACTTTTGAGTGTTTGGTGTGGAGTTTTTTAACGTTGTCATTTTCTAAAATGTAGTATGCTAAAAAATAAACTGACTTGCAAATATAGAAAATACAAGTGTTACAAAAACTATTTTGTTAGATTTTGTTCTCTTTGACATGTTGAAGAACTGGACTATCGTACCGAAATGCGGTCACAAATAATAGCAAACTTCGAATTTTATTGCAGCTACAATATCAAATACCAATATTTATGTAATAATTCTTTAGTTTGGTCTATTTATCGGTCAACAAAAGAATAGTCTTATAAAGTTACTACCTGGACATTCATCCTCTGAAATACAAGCACCATTCTTGGCACGAGTGTATCCTTTTTTACAAGAACATCCTGCTTTGCACTTAATAGGGTCTATACAAAGTATTGACTCGGAACATCTCCATCTACGGCAACCACCGTTACTGCACGTGTCGTAAACTTCATTAATACCACATGTTGGTGCTGAAATAAATAAGTTACGTGTAAGAGTATGTCTTCATTTTAATTGATTGCTTGAAAAATTGAGTTGGAAATTTCTCAAACAGTTAAGGTGTGATAGCTTAAAGTATACATTATTTTTGTTATCAATAAAAATGTATCTTTCAGTTTTGATTCCTTGCCAAAATGCGTTTATCTCAAATATGAGGTCATTTTGTAATTGCTGTAACACGTGTACCTATATTGTTACGAGACTCATAAGACGTATTTGGAGATGCGGCTATTCCACAGTGAGCACGTGTTGTGATCTTTTTTGCTCTACTGCCGTTTATTGTATTAGAGATTGGGTTCTAGCACATGACATACCGTTGTTTGTGTATTAAATGATAACATTTTAAAAATGCAACATACTTATTTTGAATTAAAATTGTTTTTGAAATATGCTCAGATCAATTAAAAAAGGTAGATAAAGCACGTAAAATAAGAGAGTGAAGCCTTTTTTTAAATATGTGTGAGTGACTGAAGTGTTTCCACTTAAAAAAATAGGTTTCTGAAAATTGCATTACAGAGGTAATATGCGAAAATTAATCTGTTTTTCTTTTACATGACAATTAGATTGTAAATATATTACACTATTAAAGTACGTGATAAAAAAGTAATACTTATGTCTCCCCTTCTTCTTCCTTATTTGATTATGAATTGTTTCGCGCAATGGAAACTTAAGAATACGGACAGACTTTGTAGGACAACATCATTGCACGGAAAAGAAAAATTTGAATCAAGCTTTGTACCAATTTATCTGGCGACCGTACTATAGTAGGCTATCCCGAAGAGAACCTTTGCCCAGCTGTCGGCTCTTGAGCACTATCGATATTGTTCATAGGTATGGTAACAACATGATCTTTTATCAGATCTGAGTTTTAGTGACCACAACGTCTCTTGAACTGATTTTAGTTACTGATTGAAACTTTTGGGTGTGACATTTACAAGATAGTCTGTTGATTGATTTTTGAGTAATTGGTGTGGAGTTTTTTAACGTGGTCATTTTCTATAATGTAGTATACTAAAAAATGAACTGTCTTGCAAATTTAGAAAATACAAGTGTTACAAAAACTATTGTGTAAGATCTTGTTCTCTTTAACATGACGAAGAACTGGACTATTGTACCAAAACGCAGTCACAAATGATGGCAAACTTCTAATTTTATTGCAGCTACAATATCAAATACCAATTTTAATGTAATAATTCTTTAGTTTGGTCTATTTATCGGTCAACAAAAGAATAGTCTTATAAAGTTACTACCTGGACATTCATCCTCTGAAATACAAGCACCATTCTTGGCACGAGTGTATCCTTTTTTACAAGAACATCCTGCTTTGCACTTAATAGGGTCTATACAAAGTATTGACTCGGAACATCTCCATCTACGGCAACCACCGTTACTGCACGTGTCGTAAACTTCATTAATACCACATGTTGGTGCTGAAATAAATAAGTTACGTGTAAGAGTATGTCTTCATTTTAATTGATTGCTTGAAAAATTGAGTTGGAAATTTCTCAAACAGTTAAGGTGTGATAGCTTAAAGTATACATTATTTTTGTTATCAATAAAAATGTATCTTTCAGTTTTGATTCCTTGCCAAAATGCGTTTATCTCAAATATGAGGTCATTTTGTAATTGCTGTAACACGTGTACCTATATTGTTACGAGACTCATAAGACGTATTTGGAGATGCGGCTATTCCACAGTGAGCACGTGTTGTGATCTTTTTTGCTCTACTGCCGTTTATTGTATTAGAGATTGGGTTCTAGCACATGACATACCGTTGTTTGTGTATTAAATGATAACATTTTAAAAATGCAACATACTTATTTTGAATTAAAATTGTTTTTGAAATATGCTCAGATCAATTAAAAAAGGTAGATAAAGCACGTAAAATAAGAGAGTGAAGCCTTTTTTTAAATATGTGTGAGTGACTGAAGTGTTTCCACTTAAAAAAATAGGTTTCTGAAAATTGCATTACAGAGGTAATATGCGAAAATTAATCTGTTTTTCTTTTACATGACAATTAGATTGTAAATATATTACACTATTAAAGTACGTGATAAAAAAGTAATACTTATGTCTCCCCTTCTTCTTCCTTATTTGATTATGAATTGTTTCGCGCAATGGAAACTTAAGAATACGGACAGACTTTGTAGGACAACATCATTGCACGGAAAAGAAAAATTTGAATCAAGCTTTGTACCAATTTATCTGGCGACCGTACTATAGTAGGCTATCCCGAAGAGAACCTTTGCCCAGCTGTCGGCTCTTGAGCACTATCGATATTGTTCATAGGTATGGTAACAACATGATCTTTTATCAGATCTGAGTTTTAGTGACCACAACGTCTCTTGAACTGATTTTAGTTACTGATTGAAACTTTTGGGTGTGACATTTACAAGATAGTCTGTTGATTGATTTTTGAGTAATTGGTGTGGAGTTTTTTAACGTGGTCATTTTCTATAATGTAGTATACTAAAAAATGAACTGTCTTGCAAATTTAGAAAATACAAGTGTTACAAAAACTATTGTGTAAGATCTTGTTCTCTTTAACATGACGAAGAACTGGACTATTGTACCAAAACGCAGTCACAAATGATGGCAAACTTCTAATTTTATTGCAGCTACAATATCAAATACCAATTTTAATGTAATAATTCTTTGGTTTGGTCTATTTATCGGTCAATAAAAGAATAGTCGTATAAAGTTACTACCTGGACATTTATCCTCTGAAATACAAGTACCATTCTTGGCACGAGTGTATCCTTTTTTACAAGAACATCCTGCTTTGCACTTAATAGGGTCTATACAAATTATTGACTCGGAACATCTCCATCTACGGCAACCACCGTTGCTGCACGTGTCGTTAACTTCATTAATACCACATGTTGGTTCTGCAATAAATAAGTAACGTGTAAGAGGTGTGTGTTTTGACTGCACGGTTGGCCGAGTGGTGTCAGCGGTCGCCATGCCGCTTGCTACTGCGCCAAGTGTCGTGGGTTCAAATCCCACGCGGTACCTACAACACTTTGTGTGATCCACGAATTGTTGTCCCGAGTCTGGATGTTCTTTGTGTCCGTTTCATGTATGTTTGTAAAGTCCCCCACGACACAGGATGTTTATTCCTAATGTGGGAGTTGTCTTTTAAAAAAAAAAAAAAAAAAGAGTATGTCTTCATTTTAATTGATTGCTTGAAAAATTGAGTTGGAAATTTCTCAAACAGTTAAGGTGTGATAGCTTAAAGTATACATTATTTTTGTTATCAATAAAAATGTATCTTTCAGTTTTGATTCCTTGCCAAAATGCGTTTATCTCAAATATGAGGTCATTTTGTAATTGCTGTAACACGTGTACCTATATTGTTACGAGACTCATAAGACGTATTTGGAGATGCGGCTATTCCACAGTGAGCACGTGTTGTGATCTTTTTTGCTCTACTGCCGTTTATTGTATAAGAGATTGGGTTCTAGCACATGACATACTTTTGTTTGTGTATTAAATGAAAACATTTAAAACACAACAACAGAAAAACAAACAAACAATGAAACCTACGACAATGTTTTTAAGTACGCATTCTCCATGTCTGTCTCTGTAATACCCTGGCTCGCAACATAATAAATATTTAAATAAATATTTCGGACATCTAACACACAATGCCATCTAGTCCCAAGCTAAGCAGAGCTTGTGTTATGGGTACTAGACAACTGATATGAATACATATATACTTTTTTTTTTTGTAAATACATACATATTATACATAGAAAACACCCAAACTCCGAAACAAATATTTGTAGATCACACAAACATTTGGTCCGACCCAGGATTTGAACCCGAGACCTCATGCACAGCAGTCGCATTCGCTACCACTGCGCCACCGAGGCAGTTTAGTTCAATAATCGCTATTGTAGTGGTATCTTTACATACCTACGTACGTTACGTTTTGTATTTTATATTGTCTCATCTGTTACTCACGATGAACCTCTTAAAAATAAGATTTACAAAAGATATTTCGATTTTGGTAACTAAATAATTAAGCCAATAGACAAAACTGTTGTGTAGTAAGTAAGCTGACATAATATACATTACAAGAGCTGTGTTAAAAGTTTTATACAAGGCATTAGTTATTTAATTTCTGATCAAGGTTTATTAAATATTTATTCGCAAGACAGTTATAGTTCATATTGAATTATAATTAATGGTTCGAAATTCTGGGCATGCATAATAACATTAAATGTACTAAGCCAGTAGAATAAAAGTCTGTTTAAGTTATACGTACCGCACTCTTCAGGAAGTACACATTTTCCAGTCTCTTTGTTATATTCAAATCCATCTCTGCATTTGCAAGTATCCCCATTGCCAGAGCTAATTGCGTTTGGATCTCCTCCGCACTCAGCTATAAACATAGGTCAAATAATGGTCAGGGTAAACTTAATTAAAAACGCAGACTGTTCACATGAATGCATTTTAAAATTTCTCTATATCTTTGACATTGGTAGTGGTATTCTAAAAACTAAAAATATCACTATTCAAACGCGGAATGGTAATCTGTTCCAGAAGAAAGATTTGAATTGTGGTTACAAGAAATGTTCACTGGTTCAGTTCGTTTCTTCTTAACGGAACTATTATATTAATACACTATGACATTTTTTTTTCAAGAGGGTCGTCAATGTTCCTGATGTAGAAGATAGATAGAGTAAGACAATCAGGGAGAAAAGTTTCCAGTTAACGAAACTATTATCGGCATTTATCAGACAGTAAGTAAGGTTCTTCGCTAAAAAGAACAATAACCTGAAAGGCTCACGAATCCGAGTATATTGGACTTCTAATACAGTAGAGAAAACTTTATATCTCATTATGTCATTTGTAACTAACGTTGTAATTGGCTTCAATAATTTTTCATAACTAATAAGTCCATAAAAATTTTCTGTTTATCAAAATACCAGCTTTTGACAGCGACGCCGACCGTAAAACTCAAAGTAATCTATGTTATTCTGATGTATGTACTCTATACACGTATTACTGTCAACATTTAACAAAAATCTGTTCTGTGATTTATGCATGAAATAGTAACAAACGTTCATGCATGCTTATAAAATTTCGTATTTAAAATATTACTAGTGAGAAGGAAGTAAGACAATGTAATATGTATTTAATACTTACGGCACTGTGATTTTGGTATGCAATGTCCATAACAATCTCTTAAATACCCGTCCTTGCAAATACAACCTCTTCTGCAATATTTCGGATCTATTTTTATGCAGCCTATATTATATCCTAGTTCATCGCAAGTTTTAGGACCACATCCTCCATTACTGCAGGTTGAATATATTTCATTTTTACCACAAGTGCGGGCTGTAATTAATTATTTAAAACAAGGTCATCACATCGTAAAACAGTTCTAACTAGCATTAATTTAATTGAAAAAAGAAAACTTGTTACAGACTATGTTATTACTCTTTTTACATAATTAAAAATAAATATGAAACATATAAATTTATTTTTTTTATTTATATTTTAAAAAGTTTAAAAAATAAATAAAAACATAATTATTAAATTATTAAAAAAATATTTAATAGGGAGGCCTTTGTATAGCAGTAGACGTCTTTCGGCTGAGATGACGATAATATTAGAATTTATAATAATTGTTAAAGTTTCTAAGTTAATGATAAAATGATCATCCCTCTGGTATTTTTCGAACTGTAAAATGGAAAATTTTACACACTTATTGAATTTTATCACAGCAAAGCTCTTAGTTAAGATAATGGTTTTTCAATTTAATAAACTACAAAAAGCCACTGACACCGCGCGTGTCACGTTTTTGTATTTTTGTACTCAGTTGACAGTTTTTAATCAAATCAAAAAATCTTACAGTAACTATTGCTACCCTATGTGAATATATATGTATAGATTAATATTTTTATTTTTTGTGAAAGATGTTAAGTTATTTTGTGTACGCTATAAAGTTACACTAAAAAAATTCTACATCATTTTAGCTTAAATGACAATGGTAGGTTTGTATGGGACTTTTTTTACCGCCTGTGTGTATCTCATGGTGGGGATTTGGTTGCTAATATCACCGACAAGTAACATTTCTATTCCCAGATTTTTAGTAAAATTGCGTTAAAAGTTATTTTAGTGTAAAGTGGTATAAATCTCGTAATCATCTATTAAATATTACCAAAGGTACAGGATCTACCACTCTCCTTTGACACGATACGCTTATAAAATGCTTTTTATGTATTTTTTGCGTTCACAATATGCTATAGCAGAGTGGTGCTGAGTATAGCTCGTAGTGTATAAAAATACACAAATATTTTAAAATTTAAATAATAAATGTTTTCAGATTTTGAATTATCTGGCAAGAATAAATACACGGCATGTAATGTTCAAGTCATTCCTGAAACTCCTTAAGATACATTAAACAATGTCATTTTCACTCAACTGATTTTTAATTTTATCTACACACTGACAACTTTTTCATCTATGTATCTAAAGGTTCCCAGGAGACGCTATTATATTTTGCTTCTGTTATATAAGAAGAGTAATGTGTGTGTTAAATAAAAAAAATAAAGATCAGTTCGCTTGTACCTTGTTACTGTTAAATTAACTTGTACCGAAGATAACTTGTTTTAAAAAATAATGTAACCTAGCCAATTAGCTCTAATAACCAGATAAATGTATTTGTTATGTATATAAAACTGGTAAATATTTACTTACGACAAAGATGTGCAGGTATGCAAACGTTATTCCCATTTCGAACATAGCCAGGTATGCAGGTACAGCCCTTTATGCAGACTCTTCTGTCGAAACGTGGACAAAATGCTATAGGACGATCCAGATCAGCACATGTCCTTGGTATACATCCATAATTGATACAACGTGAATAGATTTCTGGCCATCTACATGTTTTTCCTACAATATAAATATTTGTTTTAAATTACTTACTTAAAACATGCTTACATGCATTTGTAAAAATATGTTATTATATATCAACATGAGTCATTTTGTTTGTAAATAAAGTTTTTAATCCTTTTAATTATTTTGAAAACATGTAATCACAACATATTAATTATTTTTCTTTTATCAGTACGACTATCGATTTTAAAGTCAATTAAGTAATAATGTGATTCACACGTTCGTTGTATTTTAATATTTGCTTCTCAGCAGTACATGATTATGGATTTTATTTTATGGTTACTAATCTTAATTGTTAAGCTGAGGTTATGAGTTTATTCATACTCAGTAAAAATAATTAAGTGATAAGTATTTATTGTATGGACAGTTTGGGTGTTTTTTAAATTATGTTATGGAACTGGTGAGCCCTTCAAACTGGCTGTCTTCTTTTTACCACCCACTGTAACTCCTGTACACCAGGACGAACTAATACACCGAGTTATGACACTCGGGATGTCCCAGGAAAAAATAAACTGTCATGGAAATATCATAAGTTCACTTCCCTCCTTAGCAAAGCGGGAGACAAAATGAAGTCAAAATAGGCCGAAACCTTTCTCGAACCGAGAAGCACCACGTATTAAATATTAGGGGTCTTAAGTGAGCTATTTTCGATGACTATAATATGTATGACAGAATCGTCTAATTCACCGCAGTTGACACAAGATCCCCATAGTATATCACCCCAGATGTCATTTGTAAGCTATTCAGCATTATGTTACGTTTATTGTACCAAAGTCTACATTCACAGAGGACATGATGAGCTGACTGTTCACAGCTAGACTCAGGTGTTTGGGCAATGACACAATGGTGAATCGACTAATTTAAAAGAGTAAACTAGTACTAGAGTTAACTGTAGTTAGTGTGTATCGGTGATAAACCATGTCATCCTTCGGCCGATCGTCAGGAACAAGTGATTCTAAAAGATATTTTGCTGTTTGTTCTACATCTGTGGTATAACTATTGTTAATTTTTATATTCTGTACGTATGCAAAGTCGATGGATCTATTTGCCTTAAATTTATGATATGACCATGGACCCTGTCTATCAAGTTTATCAAAAATGGCCGTCTGCTAGATGTTTTTTGTAGTATAAAATGGGAAAAAGCGGATGATTCACACACTTCCAAGATTTGACGAGGTCAGCTAGTAGTTCAACCGTTTTTACCTAAATATTAGTTTTTCCGCGGACGGAACGCTCAGGACTAACTATATTATTTTTATTTGAAGGTTTGCTAAAGTGACTCTACTTAGTCTGATGGAAAGCTTGAGTAGAATACAATGGTAGGAGGCTTACAAACTCACTGCAAATGCAGACAATGCAGTATGGCGACCCTCACTATGCCGGTCTACTGAGTTGTGTTTTGTTAAGCCCAGCTTAAAAGACTCGGGATCATAGTGGGAGGGCAACACATTGGAGCTATTAGAAGTAACATAGGATACTTTTTATTAAATGCGATCGAAACCTACTGATAGAAGTATGTCTGTTTGCAGAACAAATACAATAATATCACTTACAATATGAAACGAAGCCTATTTATCTTTGAATTCAAATACAATTTTCTAACAATAGATCTTGTTCGTGGTATAAATTGCCAATCCTATTTAATATAATTTAGATTATAGAGCACTTTCGAGTTTGTAGAATTGAAGTTTACAAACCGATGTGTCACTAAAATTACTTGACTATACATATAACTTTCTTTCTTAGTATTTATGCTCATAAAATAAAATTCATCAGACACAGATATATTATTACGTACTTTATGGGTGTTGCCAATTTTTAAAATTTATACTCGTGTCTACGAAGACTGTTCTTATTAGTGCAAACACTTTTTTTGAGTGATTGGTATTGGTATATATTTACAACAAAAATGAAATCTAAGTTCATTAGAGTAAGATTTAGTTACCCCATAAAACCCACACTAAAAGTTCTGCTAAGGTTTGAGTTTGGAAATTGCATACTTTAACTACTATTAAGGTTAATTGTTGTCAATTTTGTCTTTGACATTATAGTCCCACTCCTATTCTATAATGTAAGTGACATTGCAAGAGGTCCTAGTAGTATTTACTTAGGTTTTAGAACTCAAGGTGCTTAATGTGTATATATATTTTTGTACAAAAGGAAGGAAAGAAGAAGAAGGAAGGAAACAATTCTTATTGATTGTTGTTACTTAGGAGTAAAGAAAGTTAAACAAAAGTCAAAAGGAAGGGTCATGAAAAGAGTTCAAGTTTCAAAAAATATAGGGTGTTTTTTTAAGCTAGATAGAACTTTAAATTGTAAAAAGTAACACAAAAAATTAAATTTTGATGAAACTTTTTTTTTTATTTGTTTCAGTATACTCTGACAAATCATCATGAATAGACTCACGCTTGAACAACGCTACGAAATTATCCAAATTTACTTTGAAAATCAGCTCATTTTTGAAGAAATAAGGTCCGATGATGCCACCAGCGTGAAACCCGCACCATACGGTGCATTTTTCTGGATGTAATGGAGTCTGTAGGGTCTGTTGTGGATTGGTCTCACTCCATATGCGCCTCATCGCTGAACACAATTTTGCGATAAAACAGTCGTCTATAAGTTGCGCGAATCGACGACTGATTTTCAAAGTAAATTTGGATAATTTCGTAGCGTTGTTCAAGCGTGAGTCTATTTATGATGATTTGTCAGAGTATACTGAAACAAATAAAAAAAAAAGTTTCATCAAAATTTAATTTTTTGTGTTACTTTTTACAATTTAAAGTTCTATCTAGCTTAAAAAAACACCCGTTATATAACAAAATTAAAACATTTCTTATAGTTTTCTACTTACTTGCTTTATGTGGTAATGGGTAATTGAAACCGGGCCAGCCTGTACCATCCCATTCCAAACTGTATGAAGCTTCTGCAATAATTTAGTGAACATTGTAGACCATTAACATTTTAGTTTATTAGAAAATAAAACCTATAATTGTTATACAATGACTCCATACTACTAATAGCAAAAGGCATAATGTAAAATCGTCTTAGAGAAAGTGTTTCTGTTTTCGTTTATTTTTAAAAACTTTTACTCGAAAGCACTCAAATTGCTGCACTTGTTTGCCTTTGAAATCGATCGAATGGTTCATACACTTCCAGGACTTGACGAGGTCAGCTAGTAGTTCAACGGGTTTTACCTAAATTTGAGTTTTTCCAAGGACGCAACGCTGAGGACTAACTGTATTTTTTTATTTCAAGGTCTGCTAAAGTGACTCTACTTAGTCTGATGGAAAGCTTGAGTAGAATCCAATGGTGGGAGACTTAAAAACTCACTGCAAATGCAGACAATGCAGTATGGCGACCCTCACTATGGCGGCCTACTGAGATGTTTTTATTAGCCCAGCTTAAAGGACTCAGGATCATAATGGGAGGGAAACACGCGCGCTGGTAGGGTTTCAGTTTTTGACTGCACTTCACACGAAGGAAGAACTGAACCGTTTAGTTCGAGAGCATATTTCTACGACATCGAGGCGGTGACTTTCATGGCCAGCATGTGTTGTCCTATAGAGGAGGTGGGACCAGTTAGAGGAGTTCATCTGAATACTCTCTATGGTAAAGACGATAGAGTACTGCCACAGAGGCGATATCTCTACGCACCTATAGAGCTTCTAGGAATTCGGTAGCTTCGAGTCTTGATAATGCGGACTGCTCGCCACTGCAACCGATCGAGAGTGTCAAGCAAATACTGTACGTATTCATCACAGAGGTGATAAGGACAGTACCCCATGTACGAGCGAACCTGAATCTTTTTAAGAAGACACATATATTCGGGTAAGAAAAACCGTTTCAACTTGTTCAGCTTCACACCAAGTTACCCGCGAGACCGCCTAAGTGACCCTCTTAATATATTACCGCGGGTTGAGGTCCCGGCAAATACTCAGAATAACGAGCTTATGCTATAGCGACCGAAGAGTGTTTTGATAGGTGGTGTAGGGAAGAAATGAAGACTTTTCTGTAGTAAGCGCGCACACCTGAGTTTTCTTGGCGTTGAACTCGAACACGCTAAGAAAACACAGGTATGTGCCCTGATTCACTCGAAAAGATTCTCAATACCCCATTGTGAAATGCGGCTCAGAATCCGGTCGAGCTCTGCAACAAGCTCCTGCCATTTTTCCTCAACCTCTACTAGCTTGGCTATAGGGTGTGGACTGTACTGTAGTCTGAATAAAAATTTATGATGCCAACATGTCATCGGCAGAGCATGGGCGCCAAGATGAGGTCCTTAGCTACACCAACAAACCAGAAACTAGTTTAAACACTTAAAAGTGTACTAATTGCCTATACCGGAGTTCTGTGAAACCAGTGAAGTAACTTGAAACAAGCAATTTTATTTAGTATTACCTACATTTCCTTGGCGTGCTAGTATTATGACTAACTAGCTGAACCCCGCGGTGCTACCCGCGGTACGACAATAACCACGGGCAACGCCGCGAGGCGAAGCTAGTATCTTTATAAATTGTAACCTTTGTGCTGTTCTGATGTATAAGCTATATTATTAACTGCCTCGGTGGCGACTACTAAGCAAGAGGTCTCGGGTTCGATTCCCGGGTCGGACCAAATGTTTGTATGATCTGCAAATACTTGTTTCGGAGTTTGGGTTTTTCCTATGTACAATATGTATGTATTTACAAAAAAAAAGTATATAAGTATTTATATCAGTTGTCTAGTACCCATAACACAAGCTCTGCTTAGCTTGGGACTAGATGGCGTTGTGAGTTAGATGTCCAGAATATTTATTTATTTATTTTATTGTAAAGTTTCATCAAAATCCATTTCTCGTTGATTGTTGTTAATTATGAGTATAGAAAGTCAAAAAGGAGGGTCATCAAAAGAGTTCAAAGCATAAAAATATATAACAAAATTAAAACATTTCTTATAGTTTTCTACTTACTTGCATTACGTAGTAATGGGTTATGTGAACCGGACACGTCTGCAGCAGGCCTTACCGAACTGTGTGAAGACCCTGCAATAATTTAGTGAACATTGTAGACCATTAATATTTTAGTATATTAGAAATTAAAATCTTTAATTGTTATACAATGACTCCATACTACTAATAGCAAATGGCATAATGGAACATCGTCTTAGAGAAAGTGTTTCTGTTTAAGTTAATTTTAAAAATTGTTACTTGAAAGCATTAAAATTGCTGCACTTGTTTGCCTTTTGCATAAAATAAAAAAATGTTTTTGTAGATTGTCTCATCACGATTACATAAAGATTATTTAAATTTACATATAAGAAATTACTTAAAAATGGTTTTCTGTTTTGTGATTTTGATTAGATTTGACGTGGTCCTAACTCAGGATCTATCGTTTGTTAACAACTTCATCAACTAGCCTAAATACCGTGAAAAATAATCCATTAATCTGATCGTACCTTTAGATGGTGTTATAAAACACACGAAAGTGGCAAGGGCTAACACTAACAGTGGTTTTAACATTATAACAATTTAATTATCTATGGGTACTTACCGAGGCTATTTAACACTTATATACCAATCTATACGACTTCGTGCACTTGTTTCAATATATTAATGTTAACAAATAATTGTTTTTGTAACAATGTTTCTGTTTAGATTGTTTAATAGGTATATTTGTTTTTTTTTATTCTGTTTAGAACATATGTTTCTATGTTTACCATTTCACACATGTTGAAGTGATTAATACTCGTAATTGAATATTTATTTAAGCAATGTGGTTTGAAAAACAATAATAGAAAATACTCGTACGTTCGACTAGTAAAAAGTAACAGTAAAATGTGCAAAGAAAAAAAAACAATTATATAACAGATTGTAAGTAGGTTAAAATCATGTCTGTATTCATCAACAGTGTTTAACAATTTACTGCTGGATATAGGGCACTCCTTAGATGTTCGCCGTGTGAAGCCGGCATAGAATAGCTCCACCCCATCTCCCGTGGGTGTCGTAAAAGGCGACTAAGGGAAAGTAGCTGGGCCGCCATTGCCTGGTTCACAAGCGAGGACGAGGTGATGACGGATAAAAGAGAGGCCTTCCGGGACCGGGATCGAGCTGGGTGCTCTCCCGCCCCGCGGGCCCCTAGCGAGGGGTCGACGGCGACAGGGAGTCGCCCGCGGCCTCGAACGAGAGTGGCCACGGGCGGCGGGTCGGGGGACCTGTCGCCCTTAGCCGTGTGGCGGAATGCGCCCCTGTTGTTCCGGGGGCGCATACCAACATGGAATGAGGGGCCTGAGCGATCTGGCCCCCCGAGGCGGGCTCGAAAGGGCATCCCTAGCCGAGTCGCGGTGAGCAAACTGTCCCGTGGCTCGGTCTTAGGTGAGGAGGAACACTGTGGGGTTTCGTGGTAGTCTGGCCCCCTCTCGGAGGCCAGGAGTCCCACACGAAGCGAGCGGGCGAGCGAAGTGCGTAAATGCATTCCCCCCAAAAATAAAATAAAAAATAAAATAAAAACTCCTTAGATGTGAGGTTTTGCCTACAATACCATCGTGCTTACTTTCTTATTTTTTTTATTGGCAAACGAGCAGACGTATCACCTGATGGTAAGCGATTACCGCCGCCTATGGACACCCGCAACACCAAAAGCGTCATAAGTGCGTTGCCGACCTTTGGGGGATGGAGAGAGGGAATGGGGGAGGGGTTGGGGTATAGGCCTCCGGTATCCTCATTCACTCGGTGAAACACAGCGCAAGCGCTATTTCACACCGGTTTTCTGTGACACTCCGGTCGAGCCGGCCCATTCATGCCGAAGCGTGGCTCTCCCACGGATAAATAAATAACTTAGACTTGAAACAAACCTGTTAAACTTTAATAAATAAATTATTTTTATTAAATACACATACACTATGAGGAATGATTAGTGTAAATGTGAGTATAGTCTAGGTTTGTAATAATATATAAGTTCATATTTAGTATCTTTATGGTGATTTTGAGTTTTTCCCCGGCCTATCTAAATATCCAGCTGGCGGTAGTGTCGCGCTTCGGGTACCACGATGGCTGGGGCTCATATGCCTTCTGTATGGGCAGGCCGACTCAATAATAATAATATAATAATATAATAATAATAATAATATATTTATTCGTACTTAAGTTTTACATTTTCTCTTATTCACAGACATTTTTTTTTTTTATTCTACTTAAAAAAAAAAAAAAATGTCTGTGAATAAGAGAAAATGTAAAACAATGCTATGGTCCTTTCTTCAAAAGGCCGACTCAGATCCTATACTGCACTTGCATAGATGTTTATTATTTTGTATTTAATCAACGGACGGATTATTCACGGACTTAACGAAAAAGACACGTCTGTGGTTTGTTTCGGCATTTCTTCCCAGAGTGAGTTTAACGAAATGCCGACGCTCGAGTTTCCCACCCTACCTAGCCAAATTTGGTAGGAACCTGTTAGGTTGCCTTGGATACTCGTTCTTAAATAGAACCTACTGCAGATCTCGACAGGCCAAGGTCTTTCAGAAGGTTATAGAGAGATTTAGCTGGTATACCTCTCGCTCCTACTTCTATCGCGTATAAATTAACCACATAGCCATTTTTGTTTAGTTCAGTTGTTAGATCGTAATATTTATTTAATTTTATTGTATGGTCTTTAGGAATATTAGTTTCCCACGGAACAGTAAGCTCTACTAATATTATGTGTAACACCAACATCCTCTGGGATTTTATAGTGCTTATCATACGTATCCATCAAAATAGTCCAGTCAGGTGCAGTACCTAGGATTGAGAAAGGCTTGCTTTTAGATCTGGTAGTTGAGCCATCCTTTATAAAGTTAAGTTGTCGTTTATTTGTAGTCAATCCTTTTTAGGCTCCAGCTACTGAAATACTTACTGCTTCACGTATGATTTCTAGTACATTTCTCATCATTTATCATAAATATACGTACTTTGTACCGCCATATTTTTGTTCATGAATAGTTACTATGTTTCTGAAAAACTTGTTTCAGTATTTAAGCTCGTTTCTGCTTCCCACGGGTAGTGTATAGTTGCGGACCAAGAAAATATAACACTTCCAGTTTTCTTATAATTTTCTTCTATAAAAACCTTGTCCTAATAATAACAAACACACCAAAAGATAATTATCCAATTCCGTGCAGTCCATAAAGTTATGCGAGTACATAAATTTCGTTTGAATTAATTTTTTGCATGCCTGATGGTAAGCGATTACCACCGACCATGGACACCACCACCAACACCAGAGACTTCACAAGTGCGTTGCCGGCCTTTGGGGGATAGGGCGAGGAATGGGGGAGGGGTTGAGGTATGGCCCTCCGGTATCATCACTCACTCGGTGAAACACAGTGCAGGCGCAGGCCTTGGTATCATTCCGGTCGAGCCGGCCCACGCATGTGAAAGCGTGACTCTCCCACGTTTTTTTCTGTGTTACTCTTATGGGAAATCGAAAAGTGCGATGCGGACAACTTTAATATTAATGGCTCATATTTTCGGAGGCCTATTTTGACATCTAAACGAAACTTTAGTATGATAACCAAAAAAATAATTAAATATATGTACATGCAATAGTGTAAAATGTATCCAAAGTGATGTATCTTAAGTTCTATTTGGTATTGTTTATGATTTTAATAATTATTGTGTTAATTATCACGTTATGCTAAAAATGAGGAGCAGAGTTATCTACTACAGGCATTATTTGCTTAAAAGAAGATTCTGAACACTAATTGTTTGTAAACAAATTATTTGACATTTGTGTAATTATAATACAAAAACATCAATTGTTTTTTTTATTATAATTACACGAACGTGTTGCCATTTCAAAGGTGGAGGTCGATAAAGTGTAACCGCAATAAGCAGAAAAGTCGTGAAAATATACAACTTTAATGAATACTGTCTAAAAGTATATGAAAAGGAAGAGCGTAATACACACATTCTTAATATATCCACGTGTAATATGAGCATACAATACTGTCTCATATCATTCTCTTGACAAATGAGGTTCTCATCGATTTATCTAAGTGATGCTCGTAACGTATATTTACTGTAATGGTTTTGTTTTGTCTTGTAACAATGTTTAACAAGATCCTATGTTCCACTGTCTTTCATTTATTACCATTGTATAAAAAAGTGGATCTTATAGTACCTGAGTCTGTTGCCAATCTTATTTAGAATCTTAGTAGATAATTAGGTCCTTCGTATTTTGCTGCTGAAAGAAAAATATGTAAGAATTTTTTTTATTGTTTTTTTATTAACAAATATGAAATATGTGAAATATCAATTCTACTTAACGTTTACAAGATCAGGACCTTGTAAATAATATTATATATTATTTTAACAAAAGATTGAAAGCCTCGGTGCTTGAAATAAGTTTTCTTTATCTTTTATTGAATACGTTTAAACTGAATTATCCTACCAAAATATACTTATAAGGACAGTACCAGATTTTGTATGAGCACCGTCACCACTCTCGAACAGGCATGAGATGTATGTCAGTTTTTTCATTCCTAAACGTACAAAAGATAAAACAGCTGATTAAGTTGTAAAATAAATTTGATTTACATTCAAAGAAAAAAAATAATAACAAAAATATATTGATTATTTTCCATACACAGATTTATTCCGTTATACCTATTCTTGATTAAAGCTGCTAGCATTATCTACAGTCATTTACTACATAATGATCAAGCATTTAGGCTGGATTATTGATGGGGTATGGAGTAGCTACAACATTAATATAAAGATCAGCATCATTTTCGTCAGGACGATCTTCTTTGTTTATTGTTATCAGTTCTATTTTTCTTGATTATTCTATTCTTCTTAAATATTTATTTTTGCCTATGTCTGTATCTGTGACATTTATATGTCCATGGTTATCCATGGTGTTGTCGAAAACACCTTAAATACAAAAATACATATTTAAAATGACTGCCTCATTCACGCAGTAATAGCGTACGTGACTTATGTGCCTGAGGTCTAGGTTTCCTATACCGGGTCGGACCAAATGTTTGTATTGTGGGGGAACGGGTATAATGTTCCACCCAACACAAAGGGAGGATCCTCCGACCAGGCGAGGTGATCATGCCTGGCGGGCTACTGCCCAACAGTTGATGTTGGGATGTTGTATATATGAAAATCGGCGCGGGAACTTTATTTGCGCGATTCAGGATTGGTAGTTACTCCGTGTAGTGTAGTTTGTAGGTACAGTGCCAGGAGTGAGTAGTTCCAGTGAGTCGGAACTGAATGCCGCAAGTTCCAGTGAGTCGGAACTGAATGCCGCTAGTCCCAGTGAGTCGGGGCTGAAGTCCGCTGATCCCAGTGAGTCGGGATCGCATGCGGTGCGCGGTGCTGCGGTGAGGTCCCCAGTGAGTCGGGGCGATTGCTGCGTAGTGGCTGGCTGCTGCGTAGACGGGAGAGATGTGCTGTGCCTAGACGCTGTAGAGGCCGTAGGGGTTACCAGGCTGGAGCGGTCGCGTCCTGCGTGTGGTATATCCCAGTTGAGGCCGAAGTTGCTGGCTGGCTTGAGACTTGCTGTGGGAGTGAACATGATGGTGGCGCGGCTTGAAGGCTGCTTCCAGTCACGTCGGTGTCACCACTGTGGGGAAACGGGTATAATGTTCCACCCAACACAAAGGGAGGATCCTCCGACCAGGCGAGGTGATCATGCCTGGCGGGCTACTGCCCAACAGTTGATGTTGGGATGTTGTATATATGAAAATCGGCGCGGGAACTTTATTTGCGCGATTCAGGATTGGTAGTTACTCCGTGTAGTGTAGTTTGTAGGTACAGTGCGTTACTTCGTAGTTCAGTGTATCTTCGGTAGATGGCGCTGTATGTGAAGGTCGCCACAGCATGATCTGCAAATATTTGTTTTGGAATTTTGAATGTTTTCTATATAAGATATGTATATATATATTTATAAAAAAATTAATATCTCTTATATCATCATCATCATCGTCATCAGCCTATCGCAGTCCACTGCTGGACATAGGCCTCTCCAATTTCACGCCACTTAATTCGATCTCTTATTCTCTTATATATTGCCGGGAATCTTTGAAGCAATCTATTTGAAAGACAAAAAATTTCGGCATGTATGGGCCGGCTCGAATAATAATAATAATAAAAATAATAATTAACGAGGAGACCGGTTCAATCAGAATCGCATGTTCCAAAGAAATGAGAAGTGGGTATACTTGAAAATGGGAGGCACCGAATCCATGTGATCGTGATGGGCACTTGCGAGATGAAAATGCCATAAATACATTTTGGCGTAACATTTGGTCGGTGCCTGTCACTCATACAGATGGTGATTGGATGCGGGATGTCAGACGCTCATGTGAGTCTATAAAATCTATGGAACCTGTTAGCATAGATAAAGAGGATGTAAGTTGTGCAGTCCGTTCATTACCGAACTGGAAAGCACCTGGTCCTGACGGACTGCACAACTTTTGGCTTAAGTGGTTCCGAAGCTCACATGCGTGTTTGGCATCTCAATTCCAAACAGCATTGGATTTGGGTTCATTACTAGAATCTTTAACGACTGGCATTACCCACTTACTCTACAAATCTGGTAGTACCATGGATCCCAAAAATTTTAGGCCTATAACTTGTTTACCAACTTTATATAAACTTCTGACATCCATTCTGAGACTCAAAATTACCACACATATTAATTATAATTCGATACTTTCTATTTCTCAGACTGGATGTAGAAGTGGGACTCGTGGTACTAAAGAGCTCCTTATCATAGACATGACCGTTAGCCAGCAAGTACGTCGTGATCGTAAGAGCCTGGCAAAATGCTGGATAGATTACAAGAAGGCTTATGACTCCGTTCCACATACATGGCTTTTAAGGGTGCTTGAGTTGTATAAAATTAATACAACTCTGTGCACTTTCTTGGCATATCACCGTCCTGGAGAATCTATCACTCATATTATTTCTGGTTGTTCTCGTCTTGCTAACGGCGAGTATTTGCACATGCAGTAGCTAGGATCGTACATCAGCAACTTGCCCTTAAATACCATCTTGTGAACTCAGAGGTGCATACTATAGGTATGTGCCCGACCCAGTTCTCGAGAATGGTCGTGCTACATTATATTGGGATCGATCTATTATTACAGACAGGACTATTGTTGCCAATAAGCCTGATGATTCGGTCCCCACGCTCAAGGCCCGCGATAAAAGCTATGCAATAGCTTAAAAGTAATAAATATAACAAATATAAAATAACAAAATAAAATCTCCAACGGTATATATATAGATGTAGGTACTTCACAACGTATACAACTTCAGACATTACTTACATATTCTGGAAATTTGGAAAATTCATGATATACAAAACTACATAAAAATTAACAAACCTATATTCATAAGGTTATTGACTTTCAGTTTTGATAACATTGATAGCATGAAACTTTTGTAGTTACATTCTCGCTTGCACTGCGCTGACGTATCATGGATGATATCATGTCAGCTATGCCGGTTAATACAATAAAACGGCAATGTAATAATAAGTGATGTGCTAGCGTTCATCCGGAATAAGGATGAAGTTATGGACATTGAAATGATTGATTAGGATACGTGTGTCAACATTTTCTCTTCAAAGAAACTGTTGTTTGAATTTGTAACTACTAGTAGACGAAACATTTCCCGGCGTAAAGATGGAAAAAGGCAAAAAGACTGTTGCCTAATTAAAGAAATTGATCCTGATAAAATCTCCGTCTTAGTCGCGAGAGATTTACAAAAACTACATACGATATTATATTATTGCTTATTAAACTAATACTACTAATACTTACTATATGTTAGGAGAATATTGAAGAGTGTGTTAATGAGTTTAAAATATAATATAATTGTAGAACATGAAGCTTTAGGAAGCATAATACATGTCATGTATGTTAGTTTTGAGGTGAAACTCCGGTGCTCATAATTAAAGCACAAATCAATATCACGTTTACTGAAACAACGTACAACCACCATGTTGTTTTGGTGAACATACTCGTAACATGTTATGCGCATATTATGTTACACTCAAAGGAAAATTTAATAATTTCTGATTACTGTGCCCTTAGTGTCCTTTGAGGCTAAAGATTTAGAGATTACACCTATCACCTATACAAGGTGGATAATAATTAGTTTAATCAACAAGTCATTTTTATTTATTAACAAGAGAAAATATTTATTTGTATAGTACAATGTCAGTAGAATAACAAAAACAGTGAATATAAACGTTAACAGTAAGTGATTAAATAGCTTATTTGTAAGAAGGTAAGTATCATAATACACTTATCCACTATTGTACATTCATAGGTTTTATAGTTTTACGTGCATCATCCATGACGCTAGCAGCTGTTTGTCAGAGGGCATTTACAGTCATAGATGTTGTTGCTAGGACAACATTTTCTATGTATGCATTGGTGTCGTCGTAGCCGTAAGTACTGCATTAGGATTTCTCTCTTTTTAATGTAATTGCAGCAACCACGACTGATTGGCTATCATTTATTGAAGAATTCTATTGTATGTCTCCGAAGAATTACATAAAAACATCACCAAAATAGAAAGAGGTCACTACAAAATACTATGATGCTCCTCAATTTAATCATCGTAAACAGTTTTTTTGTTCATTTCATGCACTGACGAAATAGAAGCATCATCGAATGGCCTTAACTACAAATGCCAGTTCATTCTTGCTGTTTTAAGCTATTCACTTAAAACTATTTATCAGATCTCATTTAGATTTGAATGTGATCACACGACAAGTACCAGCTGCCGAATATAAAAGAATCATCAAAACAGGTACACCCAGTTAGAAGTTATAAGGTAACAAATTCAAAAAAATAGGTACAATCGAGTTGAGAACCTCCTCCTTTTTTAATTTAAATCGATTAAAATGACAACATTGTTGTGGTTAAATCGTGAAATCACGAAATGGTTTTATTTATAGAAAGCGGCGTGGCGACCGCTTAAACCACCAGGCCACCTCTGCAGTCACAATTAGTAGACTACCAAAACTATTACCCTTCCTTTTGGTAAAACGGTGATAGCATTGGTTTTTTTATGCATTATATTTTGATACTATTCTATATCCAATTTGCCATAATAATGGTACCTAGCCATAACCTATTACGTTAGCAAAATGTAAATTGTGAGTGCCTGCTTCTCATATTGCAACCATAAAAGTGTTTGAGCCTTATTTGTACAAATAATAAAGTTTATAGATGCTTTTGTTCTAGTAACAAATGTTGCATTGTTAAAGTTGCTAGCACAAAACAACTGACGCAATTAGCTATCGAGCTACAGAAAAACAACTAACCCAATAGGTTGTGATTATTTCAAAAAAGTAATAAATAAAACAAATATACACTTGTTTGTAAAATAAGATATCCAACGGTATAGATGTAGGTACTTCAAAACGTATTCAACTTCGGACTTTACTTACATATTCTGGAAATTTGGCAAATTCATGATATACAAAACTACATAAAAATTACCAAACCTATATTCATAAGGTTATTGACTTTCAGTTTTGATAACATTGATAGCATGAAACTTTTGTAGTTACATTCTCGCTTGCACTGCGCTGACATATCATGGATGGTATCGTGTCAGCTATGCCGGTTAATACAATAAAACGGCAATGCAATAATAAGTGATGTGCTAGCGTTCATCCGGAATAAGGATGAAGTTATGGACACTGAAATGATTGATTAGGATACGTGTGTCAACATTTTCTCTTCAAAGAAACTGTTGTTTGAATTTGTAACTACTAGTAGACGAAACATTTCCCGGCATAAAGATGGAAAAAGGCAAAAAGACTGTTGCCTAATTAAAGAAATTGATCCTGATAAAATCTCCGTCTTAGTCGCGAGAGATTTACAAAAACTACATACGATATTATATTATTGCTAATTAAACTAATACTACTAATACTTACTATATGTTAGGAGAATATTGAAGAGTGTGTTGTGAGCTTAAAATATAATATAATTGTAGAACATGAAGCTTTAGGAAGCATAATACATGTCATGTATGTTAGTTTGAGGTGAAACGCCGGTGCTCATAGTTAAAGCACAAATCAATATCATGTTTACTGAAACAACGTACAACCACCATGTTGTTTTGGTGAACATAACATGTTATGTGCATATTATGTTACCCTCAAAGTAAAAGTTAATAATTTCTGATTACTGTGCCCTTAGTGTCCTTTGAGGCTAAAGATATAGAGATTACACCTATCACCTATACAAGGTGATAATAATTAGTTTGATCAACAAGTCATTTTTATTTATTAACAAGAGAAAATATTTATTTGTCAGTAGAATAACAAAAACAGTGAATATAAACGTTAACAGTAAAGGATTAAATAGCTTATTTGTAAGAAGGTAAGTATCATAATACACTTATCCACTATTGTACATTCATATGTTTTATAGTTTTACGTGCATCATCCATGACGCTAGCAGCTGTTTGTCAGAGGGCATTTACAGTCATAGATGTTGTTGCTAGGACAACATTTTCCATGTATGCATTGGTGTCGTCGTAGCCGAAAGTACTGCATTAGGATCTCTCTCTCTTTTTACCTGACTGTGAAAGAAGGAGGGTTATGTTTTTCGAGTAGAAATATGTATGTATATTTCTTTGGCACGCCCTGGAGACTAGTGTCAATAGATTCGTCTTAGTCTTGAGAGTGACACTGGGTACATTAAATCTTTACAAGATTTTGCAAATATTGATTTTAGATATTGTTTTTTTTTTAATAATTAGTTACTTGTTAAAGGCTGGGATGCTAAAATTGTCAATACCTCTTCCATTTGTGTCTTACCCAATTTAGGTGTTCTTTAATTAGCTTTGGAATAATCGTGGTAATCTATCTTTGCAATAACCGTAACTTGCTTGCGCATTACGATTAGTTTATATTTACTTGTTAATAAAATGTCATTAATGCATTAACATAGGTAATAATATTAATGTAATTAAGAAGCTTTCATTGTGATTCTATATCTACAATGCCCATTTCATCAAGTTTAAAAAGGTTATTTAAAAAATTACATAAATGTAAACATTACTCGGTTTCTACAATAATGATGATGCAATCCTCTGATTTTGTCGTCTGGTCTCAGTCAGCCAACTACGCAGAAGATATTATAAATAATTTGTTTATTTTTAATTGTAACAGTATTAAGGCTAGACTGCGTAAAGAAAGTTTAACGTATAAGTACTCAAAATCCTCTCCTAAACAGGTAACACAAAAAGAATTTTGACGTAGCAACTTCATAAAATGGATTCTATATACTAGATGTTTAGTGCAAAGTAAAAATGTAATGATAACAAATGAAGTGCATTTTTTAAATTTCGTTACAGCTGATCATTAAGATAATCCTGTTACAAATGTTCTCGATGTACTCACGCATGTTGAGATCATAGCAGATTCCCATAGTCAGGATATCGAGCTTATCCGTTCCGGAAAGTGGGGAGAAGAAGGAAGGGAGACTTTTTGGTAGATAGCGCGCATACCTGTGTTTTTTTGGCGTTGAACTCGACCAGATTCTCACTGCCCCATTGAGACATTCGGCTTAGTTCCGTCGTTTTTCTTCAATGTTTGTAGACTTGGCTGTAGGGTGACCAAAATATTGCCCATGATCTGTACTGTTGTCTGCATAGCAACCAACATGTCATTGATATGCAGAAGAAACAGTGTGGGTGCCAGGACGGAACCTTTAGGTCGCCAAGGACCCTAATGCGGCGTTGGTGCAGGAATGCGGTGACACCTGTTTATTACGCTGGATCGTGGTGGGGTAACAAGAGGCACCGTGGTGGATACCAGGTAGCGGCCAGAAGATCACAGAAGGTCGTGGACCGATACATTGTACTGCGCTGGGTAACTCGTCAACAGTAGGCCTAGCAATGAGGATACGTAACTTGTTATGTCTGGTATCCTGGTGGGCTGGAGTACCAGTTGGGTGAGGTCGTTTGTGGGAGCGCATGCGTGGGTAGTTCGGCCCGCGTGGTCAGTTTCGAAAGATTCCAACCAGGACTCATAGTGGGCATTAAAATCATACCCGGCCGACGGTCGATCCCCGCAAAACTCACCATGATTTCAAGAGTACTCTTTCACTCACACACTTAACACAATAACTGTCACTCCTGCATCAATGGGCCTCCGGTCTAGCACTCACCAACGAAATACGACAGCACGAATGCTATCATTTAAGATTGGTCTTCTATGCAAGGGTAGTAGCTCTATTCACACCTCTCATTGTGTCACGGTCACTCGTGAATAATAGTAGTTTTCTATTAATTTAATTTACTATTTATTTTTAATTTAAAAATAAAATAAAAATTCGTTATAACATTTTTTTTTTTTTTTATGTACAAAACATTATTTAATCAAAATAACATATATTTACGTAAACATAAATAATTTAAATAAAAAACCTTTGGAATTGCAACACTATTAAGGCAGTTTTACTGTTTTAATAAGAGTACATGCCGGCAAATAAGACTACTTTCTTATTAAAAAGGTAAAATATGAAAGGGCGATTCGCTTTAAAGACATGTGTGCGTTGATTATGACTGTGGAGTTCAGATTCATTATTGCTGAAATCTGAAAGTAAGAAGTGAATATTAAATTAGTATTGTCTTTTTCACCTTATTTAAAACACTAATTAAAACGGTATAGTATATGTTTTAAATAAACATGCACATGAATTATCAGTTTTAGGCACACACCTACAAAAGGTTAATGAAAAGTAGTGAATCTAACGATTCTCCCAAAAAAATCTAATTAATTATTGCTGTAAAAACAGGATGACTACAATAACAATATCATATAACAGGCTTTAACAGTCCACTGCTAGACTAAGGCCTCTTCTTAGAAAGGAGGTTTTTGCCTAATATACTACGCTGGCAAACCGTGTTGCTTTCTTTCTCATTGCATTGATATTATTCTGCGTAGTTTGCTTCCTTATAGTTGGCTTATGCGACACCCTGTATTACTAATCCGTTACCAAAGTAGCAATGTAAAATTTTCTTTTACTTACCAGGATCATCTGCAGCGTTGTTACCTCCGTTCTCATCAACTGTTATTATAATTTTCTGTAGGATGTCGCTAACAAAGGGTGTAGTACAGGATGCAACTTGTTGCAAATCGGCTCTCGAAGCGTTAAATATTCTATCAAGATTTACCTTTAACAAATAAGTATTACTGGTCTTTATATACAACTATTTTACTTGCTTACAACTCTTTTTCACATCAGATTTATTTATTTATTTGTATAATACAAATAAATAAATAAATCTTTAATACTTGGGACTAACTCTCCAGATTAGAGGTAGTATAGTATTAGAAAGCTAATAACAGGTCTTCACTTTAATAAAGAAATCTAAAACTAATTGTGTCTGGTTCTTGTGGTTTCCACATTAAACTTATTAATCTTGAAGAAGTAACATATTTGTTAATTATAATCAGTTATATTTAGAACAGTGTCCATGTTATATGTGTGTAATCCTATATTTCTAAAGTATTACACTTGCCAATCATATTTATGCTTATATTATAAATACCGTTATGGGCTCGCTAGCTGGAATTAAAATTATAATTCTAACCTTCAGGTGATGATGCAGACGATGAGCAGATGAAATTTTGAATCTTGGTAAAAAGATGTCCACATTTTCAATACGCAAATCGTTTAGGACCTTTAAAACGTCCTCAACTGATGAAAGTTTTTTAACCAAATCGACCACTCCATTAGCAACGTGGGGTAGGAATATGACCATATTAAAATCGCTGCTCTTATAGTTAAGTTTAAGGACCTGCATTGAAAAATTACTGTTAATAAGTAGTACGACTGTGTTAAAAAAAACTCAGAGATTTGTTTTTGTTTACGAATAAATAAAAAATGTACATATTAAAAAAAAATATGAGAAATAAATATACAAGGAAATTGCATGTACAAAGTGGAGCTCAAACCAAAATTGAGTTTTCATCCAGCTAACCCTGAGTTAATAGACGATAGCAAATAAAAGCTACGGAACAGTCATGCGTAGTTAGGAATCAAGTACCTGATAATAGTAGTATAGATTTTGATTTATACTGTAAAACATTTGTACATATATACATATAGACATACATATTATATAAATATAATATATTAAGGATCTGATTATTGTAGGGACAGATGATAAAAAGATAATAATGGTTCTCTTCCTGAGCACAAACGGAGAATTGACAAGAAGTAAAATGTATATTAACCTTACACCTGAGTGATAAACTGTTGGTGTATAAGAATTTGCCGCTTTGAATCATTGTTGGTTTATTAGTAACTCTTCTATTAGCGCCATAGAATGGCATCTCAATAGTATTTTTACTATCAAACTTTTCCTGCCATTCTCCCTGTCAAGCATAATGAACAAGTTTAATATATTATATCCGCTACATCGAGAAAATATGGTAAAGTATATCAGAAATGACCAGGATGTTGAAGGGGTAAACAGGTGTCTTTATAAATAGCTTTTAGATTTTGGCCCACTGTAACATGCTGGCCTGACGTATTGATATACAGTTTTCCTTATGATATACCCACGGCATGAATATGGGTGTCAGTGATACCTAGTATTCTTAACAAACGACATGTATCAGTGCGACATTATTATTTTTCTAAAATAAACATACTTATACATTTTATTTAACACAATCATGTACCAAATAACCATAAACATTACACCTCTTAACAGATTGAGTGCTTCCCTCACATTCCGTCCCGAGAGTGACAGAATTGTTGGTTGGCAGTTAGTAATCTTACCTGCTAAATCCAAAGGTCGAGGGTTCAACTCCCACAGGTTCTTAATAGTAAAGGTATTTTTTTTAATTTGGTGATTCTAAATAATTTTCGTGAAGAAATATCTAAATATTACATGCACATGCACTTTCACTTTATTTTTCAATATACTACAGTTAAACAGTACTTTATCTGATAACAGTGGTGTGACATTAAAATATTTATATCTATTTCTACATTTTGTTTCTTTAAAAATAGGTGGTGTTTTGTTTACAACATTTGTCAATATTTAAGATAATTACATTTTCAACTACTTGAATTCATGTCAATTTAGTATGTTGTGGCCTCTGAGAAAGTTTTGCTTATCCTGGAACTATTAGAATATTATATTTTGAGGGTTTTCCTAAAAATTGGTGCAGTATGGTATGGGAATCAATAATTTATCGATAGCAGTAACTATACTAATATGCGAGTAATAGACAATAAAAAATAAAGTTGAGAGTAGAGTCTTCGCAAATTCAAAATATTATTGATTGAATTAAGGTTAACAATTAAATAACTAGTGGATGGATTAAAATGAGATAGAAGAAGGGTTTTCTAATCAGCTTAATTAAAATTTTACCTAATTTAATACGAGTAGATAGTACTTACTCTGAATGATTGAGCATCCACTAGAATTAAATTAGCCAATGAAGATAAAACATCGGTTGTTACAAAATTATTGATATGGTTGTTGGTACGCATTGAGATCTGAAAGCAATAAAAAAAATTAAAAATCATTTGTGGTTGTCATCAGAAAAAGTTCATAAGAATAAATCTAACAATCAATACTGCACATGTCATACGTATTTTATGTGGCACATTTTTTTTTCTTTTAGTAATTGGTTTACAATGTACATTTTTTTGCAGTTATGAAATTGTATCTTTTCTTTCTTTCTTTTTATATGATACAAATTATTACCAACTCACCATGTCGTTAATCACTCGAGCGCTAAGAGGATTACTGAAGTCATACTGAGACGGTTCTGTATGAAACACTTCTTGTAGGCTTGTTGTGAATTTGTCGGTGAATGGGCAATTATTTTCTGCTACAATAGCAGTTACCGCATCGTATTCAATGGTAAATTGTGGTTTTGTAATATTTTCATAAAGTTTTGGAAAAAAGTGTATTATCTGAAAAGTGAACGGATTAGGATATTCAAAATGTTATAACATTACAGTATTGTTAAATTTGTACATAAATAACTTTAACTAAGTTTATTAAGTATACAAATATGCAGTGGTTTTAATAATTAAATAGATCTTTTATATAAGTTTTCACGTGTAATTCGGTCATCACATGTAATAATTTAAGGTAAAAATGTATCCGCGACGCCAAGAAGTGTCACTTGACAAAGGAATATCAAACACAAAAATAGTGGCCCATCCCCGAAATACAAGTGTTGGTAAAATATATTGTCGTTTATAAACTACTGTATAGTGCTCTTCATACAACGAAAGTTTTAGAGATTGCCTTGCCGCTCTAACTAAACAAAAGAGCTATGGCACGTGTGTGCCTATTGGAAAATGGCTTATATAGTTCCAAGTTTTATTCTGGTTTCTTCTACGTGTTACAGGGTATTATACAAATTTAGAACCTACAGCATACACATAAACTCACAACTTTGACCGATGTGCTCGACAAAGGTGAATTAAACGCCCAAACTTTGTTGGTTATACTTTCTGTATTTGCCATCAGCCGTCAATATGCATTTTTAAATAAATATAAAACAATCATCATCTAGCCTTTCATCGTCATCATCAGATTGTTGCAGCCCACTGTTGGATTTAGGCTTCTCCTAAAGAACACCACAGAGCCCGATCTGTTTCACACAGAGCTTTCTGAATCCAGTCGCTGCCAGCCCACTTACTGTCACACACACTTACTTATAAGTCTAGTGCTAGGCCTAGTTTTTATAATCAAAAATTTATAAAGTATGAAAAGGTCTCTAACCTGCTTGTTGTTCAGGTTCAAGATTTTTTGTATTTGTTTTGCGGTAAGGTTAACCGTAAATAGCTGCAACTGTCCTAACAAATATAATATCGATGAACCCCCAACTACCAAATTGTTTCCATAGTTTTCCTTTGCTATTTCCTGTATTAAAACATAAGATTTTTTAAATCCCGCATGCTTTAAATAATCATGTTTTAAAACAGACTGAAATAGCTTTAATTAACTTAAAATTTATAAAATTACGAACTTCAAGCATCTTGGTTGTAAATGCTAGGTCAGCTTTTAGATATGTTTCAAGAGATACTGTCTCGTACGTGTCTGTTTCTTGTATCATTGAATCAAATGCAGGTTTTGAAGAATTTGCGGAGATTTCACCTAAAAATAAGGAAGTAATGGTAGTGAAATAGAAAATATCGTGTGTGTTTTGTTTAATTGTAACACGCTTTTATTAGCGTGAGTTCACCTGAGTTTGTGAACTATAATTTGAATATTAATAATACCATAACGGACCCCAAATAGTAGTTTATTATAATCTATTTATTATTGTTCATTTTTTGGTGATTTATTTGTTGTAATATACAAGACTCGTTTCGTTTAGATCTGTATCGACGGCACACTATGTTTATCGGTGTAGCATTTTTTAAATAATTCTTAATAATATTTAAAAAAGCAATCTCCTGTTGTGGTAACTTTTAATTTGTTTATGTTTTAGGTTATATAAAGGCATAAGTCTCTTATGATTCTGACAATATTTGTAATACTTTTTATATAATTCAAAAATAAAACCTCTTAATAGTTATTTATGCAACTGTTGTATAATAATGGGTTTTAAAACATGAATGTGGGTTTAACGAACGAGGCAAAGCCTAGTGTGATAATAGTGTCACATGAGTGTTTTAATACCTAATTATATATAGTTGCATACAAGACTTTATCTACATCCATGATATGAAGCTTGTATCACTCATTTAACTGCCTCGGTGGCGTAGTGGTAGCGTATGCGACTGCTAAGCAAGAGGTCTTGGGTTCGATTCCCGGGTCGGACCAAATGTTTGTATGACCTGCAAATATTTGTTTCGGAGTTTGGGTGTTTTCTATGTATAATATGTATGTATTTACAAAAAAAAAGTATATAAGTATTTATATCAGTTATCTAGTACCCATAACACAAGCTCTGCTTAGCTTGGGACTAGAGGGCGTTGTGTGTTAGATGTCCGGAATATTTATTATTATTATTATTATTATTTTTGTAAACAACTAAGTAATACATTTTTGCAATAGATATTATCGAACAAAAAACGGCGGGGTACGACGTGAATTCGAATAACAGTTATTTTTTTAAATACGGAGCTGTGTTGTGAAAGGCGCGTGCCTGACAATGTTCTTTTTTTGAAAAAGGAGTTGCATTATGAAATTTAGTACAACATTAGGACACTCGTTTGGATGATATGGTTATTATGACACAGGATGTTTTAATGTTGACAATATGCTAGCTGTTTCAGAAACTTTAATAGAGGATTTATAGCATGGATGAAGATAAAAGTATTTTAATGTAATGTTTGGGTTCTATAACAATAATAATAACCATTTATATCAGATCATATAAATCCATATTTGAAGCATGCAAACAATTACAAATTAAATTAAATTATAACACAAAATAAAATTAACATGAAAGAGTCAAAATCCAAAATTAAACCAAAATATAAATCACAATTAACTACATTTCTTAAACTTAGGTAGAAATTATATATGAGATTAATGTATTATGAATACAACCAACTATTGTTTAAGTGATAGTTAGATACGCTACAATTTCTTTTAGTATGAATGGTACAGAATCTATAAAAGTTTTGTGAACAATATAATTTCTATAGATTCGGTACCATTGTTTTCAATATATGATTCTCGTTACACAATAAACTCCGACATTATTTAATCAATTTGTACGCTTTTTTAAATTGGCGTTTATCCTAAGATAGGATAATTAAAATCATGTTCAGACCAATAAGAGCGAAGTATAATTGAAATGAGACATAGACAAATATGTGTGGATCTTGTAGACTATAACTCACGTAACCTTGCTGCGGTTCCTATTGCCCGTAGCGTGATGTTACACAGCGTGATGTTACACAGCGTGAACAAATTCCTTTACCACAAAAACGGTAATAGTAAGTCAATCTTAAAAGATATAATACATTACACGTCATTACATTCATACATTGTTAACATGTTGTATTTACTGTACTTATATGTGTTTACATTGCGCATATATATTTCTTTACACTATATTTATAAACTATGAATTTTTTTAAAGGCGATCATGTGATATCTTTGTTGTTGCATCATGTCCCAACGTTGCTTGCAACATCTTAGGGTCGCAGAACATGTCAAAACTCAATCATTTACGACAGTTGACATGCGTGACTTATATGTTCCGAGTACTCCCGAGACAGCTTTTGATAAATGGAAAAACGCTTATTGCTTTTTGTTGTGCGAAACACTGTCCCGACTCTTCGGGTGACATCTCAATGATAACAGCTTGTTGTGGATAGGGTAAGTGTCAAGACCAAGTCAAGAGGCACTAGAAACATATTTTTAGTTGCATCTGTTAAATGCCTTTTGTTTATTTATTTTTTCTGACAACGTAAAGCAAAGTAAAGCGCTTTACTTACAATACACGTTCCTTAATGAATAAATGGCTTTAGCATTAATTAAAAAGGTGATGCTTTATCATTAATTAGCGACCCGACCAAACTTTGCACGAAGTCTTTGGAATATGCATATGTTACATGTATAAACATTTTTCTTTTCTTCATTTCTGAAAACTACATTAAAATCTGTTGAATTGTTTAAAAGATCTAAGTAAACAGACAGCGGAACTTAATTTTAAACTATATAAAAAGATAAATACACTGAAATGTTAACACTACATTGTACTTGTATTATTGCAAGGCAATTTTTATATATCTTTTTTTTACGTTTTTACATACTGTATATTAACGTACTCGTTAACAAAATATGTATTATGAATTATGTAAGACATAGCAGCATCATATAAAGTGAATTTAACAGTATTAAAAAAGGCTTAAGACAACTTATCACACTTTTTTGGGTTTATGCATTTATTGATTTTAGAATTGTAGACATATCCTTCTTTACATTCGCAGCTATCTTTTGGACATGCACACTTATTGGATGTATCACCAGGGCAACGTTTTATACACTTCCTGTCACAGCCGGGCATTGCGTTTAAATCTCCTTCACAAGATGTTTCTGATTTTTTTGTCGTAACAACTGATGGCTTGGAAGTACTTTTATTTGAACTCTGGTCCTCATCTGAATCAATAATGGTTTGCTTAGTAAGAAACTAACTTCAGATTAGTAATGGTTGATTACAAACTATCGCAAGTAATTTCACGAAAGACGAATTTAATTTGCTATATTTAAAATAGTGACCCTGTGGATTCCATACATGGTGTTGATAATATAACTTTAACTGGAAACTTCTGGTTGGTTTATATAATTATAAACCAATGTATGGGTAGTTTTCGAATCCTGAGGTTTTCTGCTAACATGACATTCTGCAGATTCAACCAAAGTATTCGAACTCATTGGAGGCGTTTGTAAACCCACACTTAGTGCTGCCACTATATTTATACACTGCTGCACCCACCTAGATTACTCTACTTATACATATTTCAGTATAGAGTGGATATACTTTTTATAGCCTATTGTATTATTGTTTAAACTTTTTGGGTAGCTTTATTGGTTTAAATATAAACAGTTAATACTTCTTTACTGATTCTACAGTTTTGTTGTGCGTACAACACAGAGGCGGCAGGAATCAGTACGAACAATTCCTCGGAGAACTCCCCATAGTAGATGCATAACCCTTCCCCTCGGACCTCGGTAGCGAGCTAACGTGTGTACAATATTAATTGAAGTATTTAAATATCTTTTTAAATAATTAAAATTTGGTAAATATATTGATGAGGTACTAGGCGCTCATAACGTGCCAGCAGATCGCTCAGTCAGTGTGCAAAGAAGACAGCAACAAGCGAAACGGACATAACAGCTAAGTCTACCCTCATTTTATTTGACATTCCATATGTCACCTGTGTTAACGTCGAAGCGTCAACGTCGTCTGTCACCGTCACCTGTCACCGAACATCCAACTTCCGGATAGTGCTGCCATAGCTGTAGTTAAAATCTCCACCGCCACAAGGCCGATAAAAAGGTAAATAAAAAAAAAAAAAGAAAAAAAAAAAAGGCCTCTATTGTCGCGCATCAGAATGCCCCTGAAAAGGACTCCGCCAACCACGTCAAAGGATGTCTTGCCAGATATGAATATGAGCTCGGCGCCATTTACGGATACGGACGATGATACTGCGAGTACTGCTGCGAGCAGAACACGTCCTCGCAAGCGCAAGCATGACGACGAATTACATGCCTATATGGCCGAGACGAAGAAAACTTTTTTCACAATAAAAAACCAACAAAATTCAATACAAAGTGCTATTAATAATATTCTTACCCAAAATAGCGATATAATGAAATCCATGGAATTTATATCGAAGCAATATGAAGAGGTGAAGGACAAATTAACCAAAATGGAAACAGAACGTCGCGAACATTTATCTTATATCCAAACGTTGGAAGTAAAGGTGGATAATTTAGAGCGATCCCAAAAGCAGACCAGTATTGAGATACGAAACGTTCCTGTCCCAAATATTGAAACAAGGGACGACTTACTTTGCTTGGTGAAGAAAATTGGGCACACGACCAATACCCCGATCGAAGAACACCACGTGAGAGACTTATTTCGTCTAAACGCTGACAGGGGCGGCAAAAGACCTATCATCGTGGATTTCTCTTCCGTTACATTGAAAGAAAAGGTGTTATCTGCCGTAAAAGTGTTCAATCGTATGAACAAGCAGAACAGACTCAGCACGTCACACCTTGAATTCGGAGGAGAGCCTAAACCTATATATGTGGCTGAATGCCTTACGCAGAAGGCAAAAAAGATGTTCCACATAGCCCGGGAGTTTAGTAAGAAGAACGATTATGAGTTCTGCTGGACTGCTCATGGAAGAATCTATCTTCGCAAGAGGACTGGTGCTCGATCCCATCGAATTGACAAAGAAAGCGATTTGGATCGTCTAGTTCTTCACCAAGAGTCATGACTGGATTATATAGTATGGCATTTTAATTATATAATTTGCATGTTCGTGTTAGTTAAGTTATATTTTTCTCAACAACTACATAATTATACTTCTATGTCATGTGACCATTACTATTTACCGCAATCACATATTTATCTGTTTTATGTAAGCATGTCATTCCTAATTTCACATCGTAACCCTACTACATATACTCTAAAACTAATGTTACACTCTCCACACTCACAATTAAACACAGGTTTGAACACCGACTATACACTTGCATTCGCGGCTAGCATCTCTAATTCCTTCGGCTTGTTGGAGATGTATGCCGTGATTGCACGCGACAAGCATTCACTTGCTAAAATAAGAAGGTCCATTATCTCATCTCATAACAATTATGACTCAGTTTAATGATATGTTAGATGATATTGATTCTATTAAAACCTCCAACTCACTAATATGCTCGCCTGATAAACTTGTAGAACATATAGGTAGCCCTCAAACATCACTGACTATATTGCATACTAATATTCGCAGTATAAATTGTAATTTTGATAAATTAATTGTTTTACTGGAAAGAATAACTATCGAGTGCCATATTATCGTACTGACAGAATGCTGGCTAAGTAAAGCTGCAGTTACACCGCAAATTCATGGCTACATATCACATAGGTCAAACTTTTCTAATCAAAACGACGGCGTAATCGTATATGTTAAATCTGACATGGAACATACTGTGGTAGACCCTCTATTAACTGATGCAAACTGTCTAATCCTCAGATTTGGCGGCGAATACGCTTTAATAGCTGTCTATCGGTCACCCTCACAAAAAAACATTAATAGTTTTTGTGATAGTCTTGACCGATGCATTACATCTTTAAATTTAGTTAAGTCGGTAATACTGGTTGGTGATATCAATATAAATATTTCTGCAATGAACAATAGTGACACAAGTGCCATTAAATATCTGGACCTAATGGCGTTCTACGGTTTTCTACCCGCTCACCAAATTCCAACTCGAAATGTAAACTGTATTGATCATGTCATGCTAAAATCAGAAAGAAGTGCCGTAACTTGTGTACTTGACACTCTTATAACCGACCACGCACCAGTGGTGGTTAGTTTAGACCAAAAAATAACAAGAAATAATTCTTGTGCCACTCGTCTTAAGTTCGACTATCCCTCAATAATCGAAAAGTTGGCACATACTGATTTCACTTCGATTCACACAGCAACAGACGCTGATTATGCGGTGTCTACTCTATCTAACATCATTGTAAACATAATTACAACTCACTCTATTAGGGTGACAATCCCGAATCGCAAGCGAACTATCAAGCCATGGATAACCCCAGGGTTGTTAAGATGTATCAGGCACAGGGATAAACTGCATAAAAATTCCAAAAACCATCCGGAGAACGCAATACTCCACGTAACCTATACCAGATATCGTAACTATTGCAATAATCTACTTCAAAAGTTAAAAATAGAATTCGAAAGAAATGAATTTAAAAAAAATAAACGAAATCCTAAAGGCACGTGGAAAACGATAAAAGAAATCTCCAATTTAAAGAGATCAACCTCTGTGTGTGACCCTCTGCTGTGTTTGACTGGGGACCCACGGACATCAGTCAATGCTGTTAACGATTACTTTGCGGGTGTAGGTTCCGCCCTAGCGGGTGCTATCTTAGATGGTCCTGGAGCGCAGGAACAGTTGCAGATGCCCTCAAACCCGGATGAGTTTCAGTCGTCCGGTAGCTCTATGGGGCTATTAAGCACGGACCGCGGAGAGCTTGACTCAATTATTTCGAATCTGAAAAACGAAACTGCTACAGGCATTGACAATATACCTAGTCTAGTAATTAAAAGTTCCAAGATGAGCCTATTACCGCCACTAACATCCGCATTTAATTTATGCCTGGCAACAGGTACTTTCCCTGATATTTTGAAAACTGCTCTGGTACACCCTATCCATAAAGGTGGCAATGGAGTTGGTGTCGAAAACTACCGACCAATATCTGTGTTAACAGTATTATCTAAAATTCTAGAGAAGCTCCTAAATGCTAGACTTACTAAATATCTCCAGAAGAACAAAATAATTGCACCTAATCAATTTGGTTTTATCAAAGATAAGTCTACCGAAGATGCAACGTTACTATTAACGGAAACGGTTGCAAGACATCTAGACAACTCCACTAAAGTCCTTGGTGTATTTCTGGATTTATCTAAGGCATTCGACACCATCTCTATTCCTCTTTTGCTACTTAAATTGGAACATATTGGAGTGCGAGGAGTTGTGTTGGATATGTTCCGCTCATATCTAACTAACCGTACCCAGTGTGTTAAAATAAGAAACCATGTTAGTGATCTCCGATCCCTTAGTTTCGGTTTGCCACAAGGTAGTGTTTTATCACCTTCTCTTTTTCTGGTGTACGTCAATGGCTTGTGCACTAAGCAATTGCCAAACTGTACCATCATATCCTACGCCGACGACACAGCTCTAATCGTGCATGGCTGCTCCTGGGAAGAAACACATATATACGCGGAAAATGCACTCAGGGAGGTAATGGTCTGGCTAAAAAATAACCTATTAACGATCAACTTAAACAAGACAAAATATATTACATTCTGCCATCGGTTGAATGCCCAACCACCACCTGACTTTAACATAAAAACCCACACTTGTCTTGAACGAAGTACATGTGCTTGCCCCAATTTGTTACAAATAAATACTATAAAATATCTTGGTATCATCATCGATAGGCATTTAAGCTGGTCAGAACATGTACAGGCACTAACGGGAAGAGTGAGAAAGCTTATGCCGATATTTAGGAAACTGAGGCGCTCAGCAGACATGGATACTATGCTGATGGTGTACTACGCCCTAGCGCAGAGTATAATCCAGTACTGCATTGTGACTTGGGGTGGAGCCGCTAAAACAATTCTACTTCCTCTGGAGCGGGCTCAGAGAGGTGTACTCAAGATTATACTTGGAAAGCCAAGAAGATACAGTACCAACCAGCTTTATGATGACTGTCAGGCTCTCTCAGTGAGACAACTTTTTGTTAAGGCGCTATTACTACGTAGGCATAAATCCACCTCGTTCAAGCCTATCTTAAAGCGCAACAAAAATAAAATTTACCCGGTGCCTGCCCATAAAACATCTCTCGCACGGCGCCAGTTTTATGTCCTTGGCAATGTTCTTTATAACACTGTCAACGTCGATTTTAACATTTACCCATTGGCGGCACACAAAGTCCAAGCAGTCATTATACGATGGCTCAAAGGTTTTAACTATGCGACTTTGGAGAATCAAGTGAATCGTCAATCATTATGTTAGCTGAACCTATACGTTATATCTCACGCACACGCATTTACACATATACACTAACATGCTTACACACTTTGACACTAACACTCACATGCACAAATTTACACGCATACACTCATACTTGTGGTAATTAGATGAATATAACCAGATAGTGAAATAGATTGAAAGAAAAAAAAAAAATGTAACTAAGTGTTGTTTTAATTTTATTTTAATCATTTTTGTTTCTGTTTGAATTTTTGTTTGTGCGATTTAAATTGACTATTTGTCTGAATTTAATTTTATCACTGTTAATTTATTACTGGACAATTAAAATAAGGTAATCAATTATCTAGGGTGGAAGGCGCTGACGACTGTAACACAATGAATATTAGTACGGTCGTCATCGATAACCTCTTATTAACGTGAATTGTCTGGTCTTTTTAAATATGTAAATTTAGAAATGGAAAATAAGAGAAAATTGTAAAACAAGAGATTAATAAAATAAATATTATTATTATTATTATTATAACCAAGCCATATCTCTACGCAGCGCCAAAGAGTCTAGCCGAATTGAGAATTCCTGGCACGTTGCACTCCATTGAATACGATCCAGAGGTTAGAGAGAGAGTCAGGAGAGAGAGCTGGTACTGGGATGTCCCCACCCAAAGATGAGGACAGTATTCCTCATGGGGCCGAATCTGCACCTTATAAAGCAGAAGGCGGTGGGCCGGAGTGAAATACTGGCTCGATCTATTGAGCACGCCATGCTTCTTCGATACAAATTTGGCCTTATCCTCCAAATGGCCATGGAACTGGACTTCACTCGATATGTCGACACCAAGTATTCCAATGTTGGCTGAGGCAGATAAGGGAATGTCTTCAAACCGAGCACATACAATCCACGACAGTTTTTAGCGGTGAACGAGCAAAGTTGTGTCTTCGTGGGGTTAAAATGGACTAAATTGAGTCTACCCAAAACTGAGACTTTTCCAAAGCGATCTCAATTTCAGACACAAGTTTGCTTCCACTCTCAATGATATTTTCCCGAGAAATATTAGCGCGGCCGATGTAAAGAGCATTGTCATCCACATAGCCGGCCGGCCACATAGGTGGGGCGTTAACGGATACGAACAGACGTATCGCCTGATGGTAAGGGAATACCGGCGCCCATGAACTACCGCAACACCAGAGGTGTCATAAGTGCGTTATCGGCCTTTCAGGGATGGGGGAGGGATGGGATCCTCAATCACTCGGTTAAACAGAGCGCAGGTACTGTTTCACACCGGTTTTCGATGAAACCGTGGTATCACTCTGGTCGATCTTGCCCATACATGCCGAAGCGTGGCTCTCACACGGTAATCTTTACAGGCTTTTGTAAAACTGCTTATTTATAAAATTTATTTTGATAAAAATATACTGCCTCGTTGAACTAACGGTTAGCACAAGCGAATGCCAATCAAGAGGTCCCGGGTTCGATTCCCGAGTCAGACTGCTGGTGGGTATTTCTTACAAGAAATTCTTAACAGCAGCCTGGAGTATGAGGTTTGGTTGTGTTTCCCGCCCATTCCTCGGAAAGCACGTTAAGCCATCGGTCCCGGTTGTCATGGACATCTATGACTATCGTTATTGGGAAGTCAGTGCCCTCAAATACACTGACAACTAATGAAACTTTCGAATTCAGTTCACCCTTAGGGTTGCGGCGGTCCGATGGCAGTCGCTCTGTGGAAACACTGACTTTTAGGTAAAACCGGTTGAACTAGTAGCCAACCCCAATTAATCTTAAGAATAATAAAGGCTAGGAAGATTTTGAGATGATGATTGGGAATAAACCCTGTGTCGGGAAGACAATAAAAGCTAGAAAGAAATTAATGCTTATTTTGATAAAAATATTTTACTCGTATTTGTAAAGAAAAGGACGACCGTGTGGTGACAGATTGAAAAAAACAGAGTACTACCGCCCTAATTGTTTCCATAGATATTTTAAGAAACAAGAATGGTAGCAAAGTAACCAGAACGACATCACTGCATAAGAAGGTAAACTTGGAACAAACCCTCTACCAACCCGTCTGGCAAGAGTGGTATAGTAGGCCAAAATCTTCTTTCTGTATAACAGTTGATGATTAAAAGCGGTTGATAAAATGATGCGACGTAAAGTTAGGGAGAAAAATCACTTACCACATTTGTCTTTCTTTGTACATGTATAGGTCATATGATTGTATACATATCCTTTTTTACACTCGCAGCTGTCTTTTGGGCATTTACACTTATTAGGCTTATCACCAGGGCATCGCTTTATGCACATTTTGTCACAACCAGGCTTTGCATTTGGATCTCCTTTACATGATGTTGTCGCATTATCTGATATTTTAAAACCTGAAATTATAATACTTTCATTTAAATCTTGGTCTCGATATGAATCTGATATCCCTTTAGAAATCTGTATCGTTACTGCAACTGCTACAAGAATTGTATTATTTTTTAACGGTTTTATTTCGCTTGCCCTGTTTGTTTGGGTCAAATATAGTAATTTAATTTTTGAAAAAAAAATACCCCTTCCTGTTGATAGATTGAACTGAAATTTGGCTGGTGTGTAACTATTAAATTTTACAATTAATTCTGGGAAAGGTCTTGATTAGTAAAACATAGTTTACTATGAAAAAAAATAAAATCCAAGGCGAACGCCGCTACAAAATGGTGGTATATACATTTTGTCACGACTACCAGTATATAGGTATCAAATGAAAGGGCTAGATTAGTAGAACACAGTTCACTATTAAAAATTAAGAACTTAAAATTTGAAAATACCGTTGAACGGTTTCTAAAAACCAAATATTTGGGCCCATGTCTCAATCCAGTCAGTATATTTAGTTTATGCTAGGCCCAACGAATTAGCGAATTATAAATCGTTAGTGTGGATGTTACATATAATTAAACAAAATAATTAGAGAAAACAAACGGAGAAAATGTCTCACCACATTTATCTGGCGTTGTACATTTGTAAGCTTGGTGGTTAAACACATATCCATTTTTACATTCACAGTTTGGTTCTGGACATTTACAATTTTTGGTTTTATCGGCAGGACAACGTTTTATGCACTTCTTGTCACATCCAGGCATTGCGTTTGGATCTCCTTTACAAGATGTTTTTGTATTATTTGACTGCTCATCAGCGAACTTTTTTGTATGTTCATTAAAATCCAGGACTCGATATTCATCTGACATTTTGTTAGGAGTTTGGGTTGTTACCATAGCTGTAATAATATAGTTGGCTTATTTCAAACTATAGCAAACAACTTTTGTGGGAACGTTTTCAAAGAAAATAATGTTATTCAAAGGGGGTGCAAAGCGAATGAAATTTTAGCCTCTGGCGTATTCGTTCTTACAAAGAATAGATTCCTAGTCAGTCTGTGTCGCCTTATCAAGGGAGATTATTACTGTGCCTTTTCCATCTTTCGAATATATGCTACAGATTTAGTTGTAAACTAAGCATTATAACATATGTGCTGAAATTCTCTGTACTTCTATCAAAAAGTTTTTTGATCTATTTATGTCCACTATATTAATTATTCTAGGCGTTAGAGGGCAAACGAGGAGAAGGCCAATCTGCTACAACCTCTAACTATGATTATGAAAAACTATCGCCACCCATGGACACCTGAAACTACACGTATATGTTGCTATACTTTTATTTCTCTCCCCAGAATCTCGACGAGGAGGGGTATTTGAGTACCAGTAACCTCACTCTTTCGGTGAAAGGTAGCAAGTGAATTACATAACACTAATTATAATTAGTGTCACCTTTCCCTATCTCTAAGTACGCGATATAAGTCCTTGCCAGCACATTTGTACCGAATAGCTTGGCACTATCAAAAATAATACTGTAGTAGTAGGGTAGTAGTTGTAGTTTCGATTTCAAGTGCAAGTATTAGTGGGAAAACAAATATATCCGCCTAAAGAATGTATTAATTTTTTAACACTTACGTTCATTACTATGGTTATTTTTGCAGCAGTATTCGTCATCTACTTTGTTTGTACTCACATCTGAACTTTCATTATTTTCTACTTGTTGAGAATCTATACTAGCACATTGACTTTGTGTCTTAATTTCATTGTCGTTCATTTTGTTTGCCGCTTGGACTGGAGCTTCACAATTTATAAAGCAATTATCACAAGACTTTGATGGTTTAGCTTCTACTGGACTTTTATCGTTATTCGAAGAGGTTTCAGACTCTTTATCATTCTCATCACGATCTGGTTTATTTTTATTACCTAAAGACATATAATGTTATTGATTTAATTCAAAAATATCATACAATTGTATTTTAAAGTAAAAAATATCACAGCACCTCATTATAAACCAATTTTCCTCTGGATCTCAAAGATATCTTTTTAAAGTCAAGTGTAGGGCTTGATTTTATTAAAAGTATTGTTTTTTTATTATAGCTTAGGTCGAGATTTAGGTGAACATTCACTTAATATGGTAATTTAAGATGTCGAAAATTTCATAAGCCCTTTCATAAGCGTTCGTTTACCTTATCTTATTTCTACTTAAGAACATTGTACCTTCTAAATAATTAACAATTTAATTACAATGGAATTTAAGAACCTACTTAACGCTAAATAAATTTCAAAATTTATTAAAATGTTTCATTAATACGTTGAGTTGAACAATATTAGACGAGAACTGTTCTCTTCTTGACTAAATTAATATGCTGTCTTAAAGTAATTTCTTTGTAACATATCTTTAGCGTGTTCTAGGTTTAGTTGGTCCCAATTCTAATAACAAATATGTTGTATTTTGATACGTATTTACATATAAACTAGAAACGTTGGAGGCTTAATAGGTACTTATAAAAAAACATTAAATACCTGTTTGAAAGATGAACAAACATGACAAAAAAACAAGTTTTGTTTTTACAGAACCAGAAAAAGAGGTTCAGGTAAATAATAAAGTGGAATTAAGGGCAAAAATATCTTACTAGACCCTCATTTTGTATCAATGAGCTATATTTTACTTGGTCCAATAGCCTTCTTTGAAAGTTTTGTCGTACTATCTACTTTAATAAATAAAACCTCCACTATTATGTATTGTACTTTTGAAGAAGTGACTGCTTTTGTTGTTCATAATCACTTTTTATAACGTCAAAAGTTGTACTAGTTGTCAGTATACTTGAGGGCACTGACTTCCAAATAACGATTGTCATAGATGTTAATGACCACCGGGATCGACGGCTTAAAACACGGCACTGTGGCGACCTCCACATACCACATAACATACTACAGCGCCATCTACCGAAGTAACATTGAACTACGAAGTAACCTACAATATGAAGAAACTACAAATCCTGAATCGCGCAAATAAAGTTCTCGCGCCGATTATCATATGTACAACATCCCAACATCAACTGTTGGGCAGTGGCCCGCCAGGCATGATCACCTCGCCTGGTCGGAGGATCCTCCCTTTGTGTTGGGTGGAACATGATACCCGTTCCCCCACAGTGGTGACCCCGACGTGATTGGAAGCAGCCTTCAAGGAAGCGCCACCATAATGTTCACTCCTACAGCAAGTCTCAAGCCAGCCAGCAACTTCGGCCTCAACTGGGATATACCACACGCAGGACGCGACCGCTTCAGCCTGGTAACCCCTACGGCCTCTACAGCGTCTAGGCACAGCACACTGCACCTACGGTCCATGTAAGCAGAGCATCTCTCTCCCGTCTACGCAGCAGCCAGCCACTACGCAGCAACCGCCCCGACTCACTGGGGACCTCACCGCAGCACCACGCACCGCATGCGATCCCGACCCACTGGGATCAGCGGACTTCAGCCCCGACTCGTTGGGACTAGCGGCATTCAGTTCCGATTCACTGGAACTTGCGGCAGTCAGTTCCGACTCACTGGAACTGCTCATTCCTGGCACTGGCAAGCTCCACAACAGAGCACAGACAGCTGACGCAATATATATCGACCTCCAGCCTTGGAGGGGAGTGATGTGGTGACCTCCACATACCACATAACATACTACAGCGCCATCTACCGAAGTTACACTGAACTACGAAGTAACCTACAATACGAAGAAACTACCAATCCTGAATCGCGCAAATAAAGTTCTCGCGCCGATTATCATATATACAACATCCCAACATCAACTGTTGGGCAGTGGCCCGCCAGGCATGATCACCTCGCCTGGTCGGAAGGTCCTCCCTTTGTGTTGGGTGGAACATGATACTCGTTCCCCCACAGCACTATTGTTTCGAATATATTTACATGTAAAATAAATTATTAATCAATCTTATTCCTCATCAAATGTACTGTTAAGGCTTTTCCAATTAACATATTCTATGTACACTGCGTTCAGTGATCTCTACGTGTAATGTGCAATTTGTCTAAATGCTAAATCTACATAAGTCATAGCACTGACCTGAAATATTTGTAGGTATGGATTTTGAACTGTATCATTAACATAAATTTATCTATAATATGCTGTATTTATAAATACTAGTAATCACCCAGTGACCAAAGTGTGATTCAAAAAAAGTATTTTAAGCTTTCTGCATTCCTTCTCGTTCTAACTTTAACTATTGCAAAATCTCATACTCCTCCGTCTTCATAATTTTCGTAAAAATGGATAAAACGTTTTTGTTTCTCGTTTAAATGCTCGTATATACATAATATACAAATAAGTATGTTTATCAGGAGTCTGGTTACTATAATACACGTTTTGCCTAGTTTGAAACCAGACAGTCATGTACTCATGTGTGAGATGTGTGAGAATATTATTATTTTTCTATTTTTCAAATTTATGTAATATATTTAAAAACTATATAAATGAATGTTAGTTAATTTACTTATGACGTAGATCGTTCTCGATGTCTTACATCTTTATTTTTAGATTAATCTTTATAAGTTAGCTAGGCTAAGTCTTTATCATCAGTGTAAGTACAAATCAGATTTTTAAGGGACTTGTATGTCAAAGTAATAATAATTCTATTTTTATATTAACATACAACTGGTAAATAGAAATAGAAAATAGGATGCTTGTTAATGTGCGAAACTGTGTTCCAAGGTGAAGCTAAAGTGTTTTTTATACTACGAGAACATACTGCAGATTCCATTTTATCAAACATGATGTTTTATACATTTAATTTTTAAGAAGGCATGCATATTAGGTTTAATTTAATTTCAATTCAAAATGTATACAATTTTTTTAATGATGTTTATTTATTTATTACTTTTTTACTCACTGTTTAATATTTTGTTTTGCGTATTTGTATTAAAAACTAAAAACTGCCAAATTCAAAAATACATTTGCGAGAGATTTTATACTAAGTGCTGACAGAACCTCGTTCATACAAGTAAAGGTAACAGACGCAGGTGCTTAAACAGTGACTGTTAAAAGGGCCTGTCGCAATTGGTACCATTTATCTTGAGAAAAAGACAAACTCTTTTTTTTATCTCTGTCTCTTAAACGTGTTAGTGTACACAGTATTAGAGCATAATTATTTATTTATTTATACTCAATGCATACGTTGTAAAAAGGCGGTCTTAAAATTCAATCAACCTTTAGGTGTTGGATGGAGTAATATTATGCGGTAAGTGCAAAAATATATTTTATTTTAAATGACATAGAACATAAAAATAGTTTTTGAAGTAACGATAACATTACATATGCCTACATATTGTACCTTAATATTATATCACACTAATATTGTAAAGGTGAAAGTAAGTTTGTTTGTTACACTTTCACGGTAAAACTAATGAACCGGTCATCATGCAACTTTGTACACATATTCTTGAAGGTAATTGGACATACAATACTTTTTATGAAATACGAACGAAGCCGCGGGTGAAAGCTAGTTATAATATATTATTAATAATCTGAATCTCGAAAACGGCTCCAACGATTGCGTAAAAATTCGTTTCGGAATCGATAAATCGATCTAGTTAGGATTCATATTTAGAAAATTGATAAAAAAGAAGCTCGATTATCCAGGTACTTAAATATCACATTAATATTATAAAGGTAAAAGTAAGTTTGTTTGTTACGCTTTTACGGGAAAACTATTTCACCGATCATTGTGATACTTTGTACACTTATGCTTGGAGGTATTATAATTAACATAGGATACATTTTATTAAATGCAGCCGAAGCCGCGGGCGATGGCTAGTAATAAATACGTACTTAGTCGGATACTGATGCTATTTAAATTTTATTTCATAAAGTATACTTACTACAATCTTTAGGAAGAACACACAGACCAGTGTAATCATCAAATACATAGCTCCTTTTGCACTCGCACTTATTTACATAGCAGATATCAGCACATACCACACCTTTTTGCTTATAGTTTGAACATCTCCTGCCGCAGTTCATGCCACAACCAACTGTTGCATTCTTGTCGTTGCCACACGAAGCTGAGAATTCAATATTGATATCTTAGTTAATTTAATACCTACAACACAATCGAAAAAAATACTGTTATATAGAATTGGTACAAAATTAAACGTTTAAAAAATTATTTTTATTTTAGACTAGATGACCTCGTTTGCTTGTTCTATTTCGCGAAGCATGATTTTATTTACCACAAATAGGTTTTAGTGTGCCAACCTTAAATGATAGAGATGAATATGCCACGCGGCGTTTTTAAATACTTTCATACGCTTTTTGTGAAACTTTAATCATTTGCGCAGCGCCGCAAATCAAACAAAAAAGGTAGATAACGCACATCCTTTGTTCTTACTGAAGCCAAAAAACTCAGCTACTTCCAAGTAAACACACGCGTTAATGCACACATATGCAACAAATTGTAGTGCAGTAAGTTTACCTACAAAATGCAATGCAATCCAATTGAATGTAAACTACACAAAAGTAAACAAAAAGTTTGAAAGAATAATATTTCATTCGTAAACACACACAAAAGACGTACTGAGAGAGTGTTGTCAGGAGTTCGTATTCCTAATATCCAAGAAATGTAGTTAAATTCATAGTGAAATAATGAAGTAGAGAGTGAGACATAAGTATTAATTTATTTGTTTAGTTTTTATCGATACCCTACTCTTTTTTTTGGTCGTAGTGTGATGATAATAATATATAGCCTCCTCCCATTTTTCATTACTGAAAGAATTCTTAAATCGCACCAGTACTTCCTGAGTTTAGAGCGTCTAACCTGACAAACAAACCAATTCTTTTTCTTCACTTTTGACATGATAACTGATAACGTCTTATAAATCGATGAACTTCGGTTATGCACTGATATGGCTCATTGTCACGTTCCGCGTGAGCCAAGCGTGCAAGCGAAAGCGTAACAAGCGATAGAGAGGCACGATTGTCCTAAGTCTTAAGTTTGTGACGCTTAAAATGATCATCCTTAAACCGACTTTACAGACAATCAATCATTTTTTTCTTTTACTAGACAACACCCGCATTAGGAATATACATCCTGTTTCGTGGGGAACTTTATGTATTAACATAAAAGGACACAAAGAACACCCAGACCGAGAACAATTAAAATTAAAATCCCACATGGGACTACACAAAGTGTTGTCCCATGTCCCATGTGGGATTTGAACTCACAACACTTGGTGCACAACCAATGATCTACGAGTATTTAATCAGCGAATGGGAATGAACGTAATACAACATGTTTATTAACGAACAGAGCATCAAGCTCTTTTATTGGGTAATTGGTTACTCACATATGCTTGCTTTTGTAAAATGAATGATGTAACTGTAATTGTTGAGTGCCAAATATAAATGTACGAGTTTGTTAGTAGAGAAGGCTTTTATACATACCCTAGTCAATAAAATCTTATGTTATCCTAATAAAACTGTTAAAATAAAATAAATGAATGATAAATATTTCGGACATCTAACACACAACGCCATCTAGTCCCAAGCTAAGCAGAGCTTGTGTTATGGGTACTAGACAACTGATATGAATACATATATACTTTTTTTTTTATAAATACATACATATTATACAGAAAACACCCAAACTCCGAAACAAATATTTGTAGATCACACAAACATTTGGTCCGACCCAGGATTTGAACCCGAGACCTCATGCACAACAGTTGCATTCGCTACCACTGCGCCACCGAGGCATCTTAAGTGTAAAAAAAATACTTACGGCATTCACGAACGTTGATGCAAACACCATTTTTGTTTCTTACATAATTTTCTATACAAACACAAGCAGGAGGTCCGTCACACTTTTTGCCAGCTTCTTTGAGGTAGTAATATCTTTCTTCATGGGAAGTGCATTGTGGAAAACCGACATGTTCGCATACTTGGGGTAAGCAGAGGTATTCAGGGCAAGGTGCATATTTTTCATTTATACTGCATTTTTCTACAAACATTTCAAATGTATATACGGTACATACATAGCTTACGTTTTCTTCTATTGTTACTTTTAAAATTACAGAATATAATGTTTTATTTATTTAAAGTATCAGTATTTCAGTTTAAACTTACCTTAGGAGGATGGGTCGATGAGAAATACTGGATATTAAAAAAATTGATTCGCTCTCATGTCACTCTTTTGTTAATTTTGAAACAGATATTTGCTGAACAATATTATTATTTAGTAAGTAAGTATAGTAAGTAAATGTGGTGAATGACTTCCATTAGTAAAGCCATGTGCTTCTTAATCATTGTGGGTCATTTTAAACAATGTTGTAAATATTATTCTAATAATTGGAAACTCACTGTGTATTATGTAGTCTTGCTTTATCGATGACATCAGATGGTACAAAATCATTCATAATATTTCGTGAACTGAATAATAACATAATACTGTACTTTATGAAAATTTATTTGTCTTGTAATAAAGAAATTGTCATTGTCTAAAGTTTTCAAGTTTCTGACAACCTTCAATTGCAAAAGAAATCGTTAATATATGTATTATGGACCTTTAAAAAAATCTGAACTTTTCTCGTCACTCGAATTCTAATTCTGGTACGTTTACCTTTTAAATTTTTAAATTTAATTCTTGAGTACCATTGTTGAAAACTGATAATACGAGGCTTAGGGTTCTTTAAAAAAAACCATGAATACGTTTTATGTCAAGTCAGTGTAAATTCTGAATTTTTTATGATGATTAAGAACTTACCTCCTGCTTTTTGACTTACATTGGCAGCATTTACTGAAGTTTTTATTTCATTGTCGTTGTCTTTTATTAAGCCTAAAAACCAAGAATATTCATATAATAATATATAAATCATTATTAAACTATTAGTTTTAAATTTTAATATTCTTTATTTAACTTATTTTTTAACTGAAACACTGGCAGGCTTGAAGTGCCTTTGCAAATAAAGATTTTTATCATTTAAAACTTTAAAACATTTCAGTATACTTTGTATATGTATATTCAGATATTTATGTTACGTATCCAAAAATATTTAAAAATATACGTTTTGTCAACAGCAACATAATTGGAGGCTTTACACACTTGACCACTTAAGTGACTAAAAACTGGCAATATCTCACAAAACGAATGGCTTAATCCAAACTGTGAAATAATAAACACTATTATATTTTCGTACCGTGCGAAGTGCAAAATAAATTTGCCAAAAGTGTTAATATCAGTAGTAACTTATTCATTCTCTTCACGTACAGGAGTTTTATCGGAAAGTGTTTTATTTGTGTATTATCATTACTGTTTTATACTAACTTTAATTTGCGGATACTACTCACACAATTGAGGCTTAATTAGTTCCATTTTATTGTCAATAAATATTATGTTATCATCTCAGACTTACAATTACGACGTACTTGTTGGCTAATGGTCATGTTTATGATAAGGAACTCTTTAATGCTACGGGTCCCACTTCTAGATCCATTCTGAGAAACCGAAATTATCGAATTGTTATTAATAAGTGTAAAAATTTAAAAAAATATAAGGCTCATGACCCCAATTTTTTAACTACCAGATTTATAGAGTAAGTGAGTTATACCAGTGGTTAAAAACTGGGGTGTGTGTTAAGTGGTTGAAAAATGAACCCGAATCCACAGCGACTTGGAAATGAGATGTCAAACACGCATGTACCGATCTATTCGCTTTCTATACCACCTTATTATATTTGCCGACGTATAAACTTTAATAATTATTAATATTTTTAACTTCTTCTGAGCTAGTTTACTCTACAGTAAGCACAATTATGTTGCACAGGTGTGCTATATCATTCATGCCTTCCATCAGATAGAATAGAGACATTTTGGTAAAAAAACATTTAATAAAATGATTTGGGCACTTTTTAAACTATCTTACTAGTTAATTAAAATGTAATAAAATCCTACAAAAAACAATTGTAATAATTCGAGATGTAATGTTATGGATTTGTACCATCTGATGTCGACAATAAGACATTATACACACAGTGAGTTTTCAATTTTTATAATAATATAAAAAAAACATTGGTGTAATACATTACAAAACACTTGTATTCATATTGCATATACACGTTCACAGCCACGCTCACTTACACACGCGCGCTAAATTGATATTTAAACGTCGCTAAATAATAACTAGCAATCTAGTTCATTGTATACCCAGAGGGAAAGGAACTGTTACCCCTTAGCACGGGCTACTACCTAACCTACCGAGGGTGACAGAACTTCACCCACAACATTGTATCTATGTGTCATTGTATAAATGATTGTTAAATTGATAAATTTTAATTTTTTATGCTACAATCTGCGCGCTTTTAATAAAGTTATTATTATATTTACAACATTATTTTGAATGAATCACAATAATGAAGAAGCATTTTCTTACTTACTTTACTTACTTATAAAACAATATTATTGTTCAACAAATATCTGTTTCAAAAATAACAACATATTGACTTGAGAGCGAATCATTTTTTCTCATCGAACCATCGTCCTAAGGTACGTTTGAACTGAAACACTGATAATTTAAATAAATACAACATTATATTATGTAATTCCTTATGCATTAATACGAGAAAACGTAAACTATGTATATACATTTGAAATGTTTGTATAAAAATGCAGAATGAATGAGAAATATGTGCCTTGGCCTGTATACGTGCTTACCCCAAGTATGCGAACATATCGGATTTCCACAATGCACTTCCCATGAAGAAAGATATTACCTACTACCTACTTTAAAGAAGGAGTTTTATCGCTAAGTGTTTTCTTTTTATATATTATCATTACTGTTTATACTAACATTTATCCATTTTATTCTCAATAGACATTGTGTTATCATCGAGTTATTAGAATTCGTTACTATAGGACCGCATTACGCTTTAACTAACTAGTAAGGTTGTTTAATAAGTGCCCAAAATATTTTTTATAAAATGTTTTAGCTACCAAAATGTCTCTATTCTCCTTGAAGGAAAGCATGAATAGAATTCAAGAGTGGTGGTTACCATCCTCAATGCGAACGTGGAATGCACTATGGCAACCTAGCCTAGTAAGATGCTTTTTTACGCCCTGCTTATAGGACCTTGGATCATAGTGGGAGACAAACACGTGCGCTGGTAGTGCAAAAAATTTTTTTTAAATAAAAAATAAGTTTCCGACAAATTGATAACTTTCTCTTTTTTTGAAGTCGGCCTAAAAATTAAATTTATAAACTAGTTGTCATACTACTTACAGTTAACTTTAAGATTACTGTGATAATCGATTGATATCAGCATCAAATGATAAATAAAATAAAGTAACTGTACTCATAGACTAAGAAATAATATTGGCGGATAATATTTATTCAAGAACATTTTAAATGAGAAATCTATACATTTATAAATATTTGCCGACAGGCGTTTATCTTTAAAGTTTTCTAATAATGGACTGTTGCTAAATGGCTCTGCCAAAACTTTTGCACTTTGTTTTAGAGAATGGTTTTCATGAAACGTAAACATTTATCGTGGCTTATTCCTCACTTACAAAATTGGACTTTAAGTGACTTCCTCGTCAGCGACTAAATGGGAGAAACAATTATTTTCTATAGTTACCGGTATTATAGAGCAAAAATTAAGTATTTTGTGTCTCTTTTACTCTTTTATCTTTAATTTGTGTGGGGGAACGAGTGTCATGTCCCTCCAACACAAAGGAAGGAGGAACCTCCGACCAGGCGAGGTGATCATGCCTGGCGGGCTACTGCCCAACAGTTGATGTTGGGATTTTGTATATGTATATGATAATCGGCGCGAGAACTATTTATTGCGCGATTCAGGATTTGTAGTTACTCCGTGTAGTGCGTTATTTCGTAGTTCAGTGTATCTTCGGTAGATGGCGCTGTAGTAGGTTATTGTTGTGTTATATTTGAAAGTCGCCACATTTGCATTACATTCAAATTTTTCTTTTAAATTCGTTGACGTGATGTGAATTCAGTAAGTAAATTAGTTACAAAAACAGCTACAGTGTGCTGATAAGATGTAGTAGAAGTGCCAATAAAAAGTTGCGTGTACTAGCGTACACTCGTAAGAAGTGAAACTTCTTTATGACGTTATTTTTCAAAAAATAAATATCATATGTCGACGTAAGGTATAACGACAAAAGACTTATAAACCAGCAAAATTCGTGACAATTCTTATTTCAAGTGCAATAAAAGTTAAGGAGCGAGACCTGAGTAAATATTTCGCGATCTGTGGTGTGAATGAAGTAAGTTTGTGGAATGTGATGTGTGCAGTTATTTACATTGTGGACTAAATAAAATAATATTGTTTGTAATGTGATATTTCATTGTAGTATTAATTTGGTCCTGTTTGTGTTTGAAAATGTTTTTTGTTTTATTTTATAAATTTGACGCGTAACGTAACGGATAAATGTTACGCGTAACGAAAAAATGTTACACTAAATTTTTTGACAACCCCGATAAAGAAGTTTCACTTCAATAAAATTACATGATAAAAAGCAAGGTTTACTAGATCGCTACTAATAAAACACATCACGTGAAAAAAGTTTCGTGAGTTGAGTGTTGTGAAGTAGGCGGTTGATTCAAAAAGCGCGTGCTAGAATCAGATACGAACGGAATGAATCGAGGGGTCGGACCGCCCTGGGCATATGCTGCCTTCCATTAACTTGCTACAATTGCTCTACAACATAATTTTTGTTTCCATCTAATTCATGAACTGTCGGAAATGAAAAAATAAATCAAATTATGTTACTGTACTATACAAAGAAATCGTTATACGTCTTTTATTTCAAGGTGGTTGAACATTTTGTTTTTTGTTTTTGTTTGTGGCAATAAACACAAAGCCGTTATTAGATAAATAAATTTCTGTAGATATAAGTTTTGATCAATTCATTGGAAATCCTGCAATTTCTTAAAATTAATAAAAAGACAAGTGCATATTACTTCATCTAATATTTTTTTATAAATGATATTTTAAGAAATAATAAGAGTTGATTGACAAGCTTTTAGTGTTATTAAAGGTGATAAATCCCTTTTGTTTATATATAGTCCGCCTTCTAAACGTAAAAAATAACATTGCAATTGTCAACTGTCCTGCCGGGACACATTAAATAAAGACATTTAACAGATGTTATTCTATTAAAAAAAATATCTTTACTCTTCAGAGTAAAATTCAGTTTTAAAAGCCACTAGCTTTTGCCGGCGTCTCCGCCTGTGTGTATGTTAGTCATCGCGTTAAAAAGTAGCTCAAGAATCAAGGTATCTTTGAAGCAAATTTCATTAAAGTCTAGGTAATATTTAATTGAATTCACTATAGGTGGTTTAACCCTGAAAGAATAGCAGACGTACATAAAATTTCGGATTTATAATATCAAGTATGAATTTTTCAAGTTCACGTCTTTAAAGTCATTTGCAGCACAACGTGGTACGCGTACCTAAGTGATAATTTACTTCGATACTGAAATTTTCATTAGGGTAATAATACGATGGTAGTGTTTTGAAGGAATCATTAATTTGTCGGTGCATTAACAGCCTTGGCGTGATCGATAGTAGGTTTGATGAATTGCTGTTAAAGCAATATGACGTGGCACCGGCGCCGTTATTATACTGCCTTTATAATCCGTATAAAAAGCTGTTAATACGTAAGTTCGTAACATCCGTAACGTCATATACAAAACATATGGGAATTTATAAAAATGTACATGAATTGTGAGTGTTTTGTTCTCTGAAATTAGTAATTATTATTACTGATTAAAAGTGAATGTTGTTACTTTATGAAAACTAATTATTTTGTGGAGCATGGGAATATCTTAAGACTTATCGCATAGGAATATTTTCATGGTATACAACAACATACAAGTGTTAATTTTATGAGAAGTTGTCCTTGATTGAAGCAGTATGAAACTTTGTTCAGTTTTAAGACAGTTCAAAACATGACTTAAACGTATTCTGTCTTTTAACAAACTGCCTGTCTTTTATTCTGTCAATGTGTGTCAACACTCTTTTTACGTAACGCGTGTTAAGTTAAAATTAACATCACATAATTACAGCTCTTATTCTTTAACTGTTAAAAAAATGTAAAATATAAAAAATACCTTTAGATAAGTTATTAACCCCTTAAATCTATATTTCCATGAATCTCTTGTTATATTTGGTATTGGAAAGGTTTTCCAAAATAAGTAAATGATTTATTGTTACATCAGACAAAAGTTAGCACAATAATCGTCATTATTTTTCTCAACAGCTTTTAATAGTCCACTGCTAGACAAAAGCCATAAAAAACTGATATTTCACGTCTGAAAAATTTACTATAACATATATTTATAGACATTTGGGGAAGTATTTTCAGAATAACAAAATTAAGTTGATCATTCAATAAAAAACGTGTAATGGATTTCTTCTGACATTCATTTCCAACCTAGATAAACTCACACTCGTAAATGACCGTTTTTCTGTCTAATTTATAGAAATACATAAATTATTTAATCTCATATATCAATTTTATTAAGGAGATATTTAAATCATAATTTTACTTCGCATCTGTTTTTTTTAAGAAATAGCTTTAAGCTTCATAATCTTTTGTAATCTAATATACCTGTAATGTAGGAGATAACAGTCGAAACAAGCCAATCGTGTCCGTCTTAGAAGTCTCTTGTCCGTTGTTGAGTGACATGTTAGTGCAACAGACAGAACACAGGCAGGAGAACGACGCTTGTCGCTCATGCCGCTTAATTGACCTGTCTCGATCCCCTGAGGTGACTTCTAGAAGTCATTCTACTCACTTTGGTTTCTAGCTATAAATTTTAACGTTCGACATTAGATGTATAAAAGAGTCATTTCAAAATCAACCCTTCACAAAATTTTCTAAGTAATATTGTAAGTCTTTTAGCATGAAGCTTATAAATTTCCACGAAGCAAATTTTATAACTAACATTAACATTGCGTATGCAAATTTTTAATATTCTGTGATAGTATTGATTTATCGGTATGCTATTACTCTAATCCATTTTAATGCACCTTATCAGGCAGAGTAGAGTCACTTTGGCAGGCTTAGTAAAAACATATCGCATTTATGGTAAAACTAGGAAAAATAAAATGTGGTTTACAAATAGTCGTATACTTTTTTCATTGTAGATTTCAGACATTACTTTTATTAAAAAGAAAACGGTTTTGAGTGGATAGATCGGTTAGCTAAGTTGTAAAAGCCTAATTGCTCATCACTTACAAAATATTATTGCGGCTATTAGGGTCTTAATTATAGTTTGTAATTATTAACTTAAAATTGTTTAATCAAGAAAATACTAAATCTCAGAAAAGATTAAGAATTTCAGTGATTGAAAAATTTTAATTATGAATGGCCCTAACGTGTATTTACATATCAGGCGTAGACTGTCGGTATTTAAATATATAATAATGTATTTATATATGTAATTTGGCTATATAGAAAATATTACCCTAACATATGTACATCAGAGTAAAGAAAAGTCAGTATATTCTCTAACTAGTAACACAGTACTATCATTCGTTCACTAGTAAAAATTTAACACGTATAAACTTCAACTCATAAAAAATAATATTAGAAAACATACCCAATTAAGTGATTACCTACTACTACTACGTAAACCATGGTGTGCTACGCATAATTTAAACTAGCAACAATAAAAATGCTAAATGGGTTCGTTACCTCTCATAATAAGTTTTAATTGTGTCTCGGTACGATAACGCTGTTAGATGTGCACAAATTATGGCAGTAAATTTTATGCCCATTTGCATGAAAAGTGAGGAAACGTGTGCATAGAACTACTTGGCCAAGGCTTTATGGTAGAAATATTTTAACGACTCACTGCCTTATATCTTCATTCAATTCAATGGTGCAGTCTGAAATGTCTTATAAAACTAGAATAAAAATGAGAATACCTTACAATGATTCAAGTACACTGAAATAAACGTCTTATTTCGTAAGAAATAATGTAGAAATTTGTGTAAACGATAACTTGTTGTTTTGTTTAACAGGCTTAAGTAATAAAACTACGAAGTATAAAGTTGCATTGTTAATTCATTTTAATTGAATATTCGAAACGTAAGGACTAAATAATTGATACTAATCTTTATCAGTGCCAGGTGCTAATTACCTATTCGAAGAAGGGCGTTTGAAGAACTTATACTTAAAATTTATAGTGGTCCTTACAAAAAAGACCTAAAAGGTCATAAATATGATCCAGTACTCAGACATACCATATATTTCTGATATCTACAAAGTATTTTAGCATTAAGGAAAAAAATTGTCTCGAATCAAATTGGTCTAAACTTTGAAATTATTTTGTTATAAAGGCTTAAATCTACATTTCAATACGTGAAAAATATATAGCTAATCTTGCCTCTACACAAATTTTATTGGGGTAAAATTCACAGGGGTAAATTATTTTTAGTAATTCATTGATAGAAGTTTTGGTATTGCTGTTGTTAAGTTAATCTTGAAATCTCTCTTATTTAAATATTGTTTCTTTTTTTGCAAAACTCCTCTTTACTAAACTTCTAAGATAGTTTATTTTAATATAAAAAAGATATCTATGGTATAGAGAGTTCAGATTAATTTAAGACATATACTAACCAATACGAAGAAGGAATCTCAGGAAGTAAACAAATTTCGGTAAATGCTATTTCATATATTTTAATCGGTAATAATTTCTGATTCAAAAATAAGAACTAAACCCAAAAAAGAGTTAACTAGTTTTAATCTGACTGACTGCATGAATGCCGTAATATTTTAAATGATATATTTTTAAATGGAATATGGGGGCAAACGAGCAGACGTATAGCCTGATGATAAAAGATCATCACCGCCCATGGACATCCAATACCAATTTTGCCACTTTTTTTGTGCTGAGTGTTGTATGTTCATACCCCACATTTTGTTCTGTTATTAGATGTTCTTTATATCAGTTTCATGTACATTTGTAAAGACAACTGCAATACAGGAGTACTCCTACTCTCAGAGTGATCTTTAAAAATTCTCAAATTATAAATTGTCCTCTAGTAAGTATTCGACACAACATGACACACATAGTTCTTATTCAACAAAAAATGAATCCTAATTTTGTGTATACAATTATTTATCCTTTGTCAAGTTTCGTACAATCAGTACCGGATACATTAGTGATTGATTTTTGAAAATCGGTGCCTTCGTCGTGTTGGTACCATTTACCTCTTATTATTCGCCCTCTGGCCGCACTTTGGCTATTGAATGCTGAATACAAAGATACATGTAGTTCTAGAAATATGTAAAAGAAGTGCATTAAAATTAGGATCTGTGTGTGTCATTGTATGGGAATCAAATTATCAAATTTTGTTATCATTCTTCTCAGCCTTTATTATTCCCAAGATTATTTGTTTTATTATTTTAATTATTTCAATTTATTATCAAATTTTGTAATCTTACTTAAACATTAGAAAAGTATCTACTAAAAATCGTATAAAACGATGTGGAAAAAACAAGGAATTTTTAAAGAGGAAAATATTTGTGCAATTCCAGTGACTTAAAATGTGTTAATTCCACTATCTCTTAATTACTTAGGATTAATTTTATTATCTACAAAATGATGTTTTTTCATTAAATATAAAAGTAACATAAAAATGCATCAATACAGTGCTAATATAAAGAAAAAGAGTATGTTGATCAAATATATTTGCAAAGTCTACATCGCAATGTAGACTTTGCAAATATATTTGACAAATAATTTCGTGTTTCAGCATAAAGATTTTAGAATCGAAATTTATGTCTTTATTATTAACATCTTTAAATTTAATTTAAGAGCCGTTTCCAGGGTAAAGCTATTTCCCGGGTATTAAACCTCAACATCAAAAGCATTGTTCCCGTTCCAATATACGATCCTTTTGTGTTCATGTTACACTAATCTTCATAAATTAGATTTTGATTAAATTTTATTGTTGTTAGACCTTTGGCAGTCATCTTGTCACAGTACCATTTGATGTAATCAGTTCAGACAATCTCTTACACAGATTTTACAAAGACTTCCTAAAACATTCGAACAAAATATTAGATTTAGTATACGAACTTTGTAACAGTAATAAACTTCAGTAGTAATCTTTAAAGTACTAGAGTAATATGAATCATCAGTTTGTTTGTAGCTTTAAACAATGGTGCTATTTCTATTGTTCGTAACACTCTAAATTAAAGGACTAAAATTTTATATACCTACTATTCTCAAATTATATTGTGCATTCTAAAACCATAGAAGTAAATACATTTAGTTTCACACGACTAATATATTTACTTCATTGTTTAAGTAAATTATCATGTCAGTCTTAGCTGGTATGCGCTTAAAATGATGTCAAATTAAAATTATAATGAATACTCAATTTAGATAAATTTGAGAGTAGAATAGAATTTTGGAAATCAATTTGTGAAAAATAACCAAATTTTTTAGTGAAGAGCTCATACTCTTACACTGCTGAACCGATTGTGGGGGTCATCTTAATGTGGAAGTCGCCACACAATATTATCGAAACATAGCTAAGAAACACCGCACAGAAACGGGCTTTGAAATGAAAAATGCCGCATCGAAATCGGTCCGAACGTTTGAGAGCAACGATGCCACAGCCAGACTCACACACACTTATTATGATTCTTTCAAGAATTATTCTTAAACATTTAGTTTAGGGTTTAGGCAAAGCTAAATATCGTTGAAAAGAATTTAGAGATTAGACGGTACGTCAGTATTCATGAAGATTCGTTTCTTATGTTGTCTCGTTTATCTATCAAAACAATAAACCTTTTTCAGGCCGTACGCCGTATCTTTCACAGTAAAATATTCTCCACGTGACAGATTTGGCTCGATAAGATAAGTCTGTTAGGTCCCATCTCCCGTTTGTAAGCCAAGACATAAAATAAATGTAGCTAGTAAGTCTATTCCGGTAAGAATAATGTGTCTATCTTGGCAGTACTCTCTGGATGCTATTTAATATACATATTCTTTTCCTCAGAGTTAACAGATCCATGGTTACTTACTTTTTTTTTGACAATTTAAGGAATGAACGCTTGGAGCTTTGATGTCTTGATTTTGTGAAAGGTGGTCCTTATTTTCACCACAGCAATAACTTAAAGACTTTAGAATTGAAGACTAAATAAATAACATTACCAGAAACAGCTGATATATTTTGGGTGGTTGCCACCTCACCAATGAAAGAAGAATTAAAACTAGAAGAAGGTTCTCTATATATTCTTGTTTATTGTATAGACAATGGGCCACAAGACAGTATATTTTTTAGATATTTTGCAAATTTCCAGAATATTTCATACACCTAGTCTAAGTTGTCCACCAGCTCTTGTACCAGTAGTGGTGCAGGATGACAGCTCACTAACAGGGTTTACATAGTTTTTTTTATTAGTATAAACATAAAAAATAGATAGATATCATTATTCTGTGGCGACTTCCACATACAGCGCAACAGCGACATACTATAGCGCCATCTACTGCAGACACACTGAACTACCCCGCAATGTACAACACGAATAAACTACCCATCCTGAATCTCGCAGTAGAAGTTCTCGCGCCGATTATCATATACACAACATCCCAACATCAACTGTTGGGCAGTAGCCCGCCAGGCATGATCACCTAGCCTGGTCGGAGGATCCTCCCTTCGTGTAGGAGGTATATGATACTCGTTCCCCACAACTCCCAATAGGTATGAGCATCTGACTTCAAGTTTGGCCTAGTGGTTTAGGTGGTCGCTACGCCTCTTTCTACCGCAATGAAATAACACTTCGTGTGATCCACAAACAGTTGTTCTGAGTCCGAGTGATGTCCGTTTCATGTATGTTTATGAAGTCCCATGTGGCACAGGATTTTATATTAATTGTAACGGCCGCTGTTGAAGGTCGCGAAACCGATGTGGTGCGGGCCCGCGCTTCCATAATAAACATAACAACTTAAAATTGCATTTGCATTCTTTGCTTTCGAGTACAGCACAAGCAATATTGCTTAGTAGGTATCAGGACATTTATTAAACACGATGGAACTGCATATATCAATACCACAAAACTTAATATCAAAACGTAAAAGTTTCAGTTATGGCTAAACTTAGATAGGTTTTTTTTACTTAACAAAAAAGGAAAGGGCGACTCGCCTGCCTAAACTCTGAGCACAAACACAGGAAATTTCGCGTAATAGATTACTACGTCACTTTGGACGACCGTTGTCAGCGGACAGCTGTGAACTGTCACCCTCCTAGTACCACAACAATTTTATCCTGTCTCCTCAGTGTCCGATGTATCGCAATCTACTTGATTTTAATAAGACGATATTGTGTGTACAAAATTTTGGTGACGTAAGGCTTGGGACCTACTGAAATTCGTTAGTTTTATTTCTATACATTGAAATATTTACATAAAGTCTTATGCCTAGATAAGTGGTAAGGATAATTATGTGACATTTAGTTTACTAATACTGCTACAATAAAGCATAACTTATTGTTATGAATTATCATTAGGGTTTATAACAACAAAATGCTCGGTTTATGTAGATTTTAATAAGGCCAAAAATAATTTTTTCATTCAAGTAAGATAACAAGTATAAAAACAAGTTACAATTGTGGTTACAATTCAATTCAATGAAATTATTAGCTTGCTAAAACACAGTTTGACCTACATACAAGTTACGAGCAAACTACCATAAAACATATAAATGAATGATTAAATAGTATTATTAAATTGTGTGTAAGTAATGACTGCCCATATTATAGTTCATAAAAAATGTTGAACTTAAAAGATAAATATTCTCGTAATGTTGATATTGAAGTAAGTGACGTGCCATTGTATGGAGTTCGACAATGATCTGAAATAAAAAATAACTCTGGTATCTGTAAACAGTAGTCGAAACAATAATTAGTGCATAAAGAAAAAGAAGGTGTATGATATTTATATATTAAAAGAGTTTTATTATAGATCAAAATTTCAGTCTGGGTTTCATAAAGTTATATGATTACGAAATCGTAAATAAAAATAAAACAAAGCCTCTGCCATTTGAAACTTTCGCACAAAAAGCTAATTGAATGTTATCTGAAACGTTGCCAGTCTTCTTGTGAAACAGGGAAAAACTTGGAGAGTATCTCGCTACTTTTATTATTGCGAAAGTTCTACTTGACAGGCCCTACAACAACACGAAGGAACAATTACGCGTTGACATTTATGTATTCCTATTGAAAAGAAATTGTAACGGTATTACCTGAACTTTGTTAAATACAAACAAACTTATTTAAACTTAAGCGACAATAGTAATGTTATACATTAAAATGTGGAAATGTTGGAAGTAAATAAAACAAATATACTACTATTAAGAGGACCAGAAATGTCTCTATTATTTTAAAACGTTATATAAAATCAATAAGAAAACAAATCCCGAGAATGCTGCCCTTTATTTAATCACATTTTTTGTCATGAAATATAATGTTTTTATTTAAAATGCTTAAAAACAAAAGATTTCACGTACACTCTGTAAATACATGTGTATTTGGTTTCAATAGTCACACCTTTTTAAAGTTTCGTACTTTGCAATTCTCCAAGACATTTGTGAATGTACTGCATCCTATTATTTCGCAGACAAAGACGATCCATATCGGGTGGATATCTCTAAAATGTATTATACCATTTCCTCGTGAGACAGTCGGTTATCGTAGCCTATATATGTTTAAAGAAATGAATGTGAATCGTAATGAAATTGTGTACAAAAGCTACAAATGCAAGAGCTTTACATTTATGAAATGTTAAAAATCGGTCAAGTGCAAGACGAACTCGTGCACGGAGGGTTCCAAACCATATTTATACATTTATACATACAGGGTCTGTCGTAAATAATGGATAAGTCGTAAACTGGAGTTGGTCCGGCTATGAGACTATTAGAAAATCGTATCTTTTTGCCAGGGTTTCTAACCGTATGGAAATGGCGTAGACTTTTATGTTTTTTTATAAATTTCGCTACTCTTTGCATTCATTCCGTTGCCATTTCGTTAAATTTAGGTATTTCTGTGTCATTTTTTTTGTATTATAGTCTTGAAGATGTGTATTATTTAGTTTTAGTACTGTTTTAGGCGTTTTTAACGTTGGTCATTTTCAAAATTGTCATTTTAAGATTTTTTATGTTTTTGTTTTACTTAGGGTCAACTTTTGATCATTTACTGTGTAAAAAAAAAGTACAGCGCTATAGCTGCCCATGATCTTAATAAATTATCTAGTATGTGTAGATTCTAAAAAGGTATAACAATGCATACTTCACAAGTAATATTAAGCTACATGAGCGAGATCAATATCAAGGTGAGAAAATATTTTTTTCATGTAATGTTGTAAATGGTTATAAAACTTCGTCAGAATGATTTATTTCTGCCAAGATTCTTTACACAAACACTATGGGGCCACTATTAAGGATATTCAAAGAAAACTAGGTAGTTTTTTGTCAAAAAAATTTCATGCCTCCTCATTTCATAAAGGTGTTTAATTTTAAAATTGATGTGCTCTAATAGTTACATGCGACAAACATGTTACAAGTTTATTCGTAAAAAGGATCATCAGGTAAAAAAATGAACAAAGACAGCAATACAAAGGGTCTCCCCGCGTGAAAAGGACATTGTTACTAGGCACACTGCATGCTGCACCGTCCTTTTCACACTCACGATGTGTGAAAAGGTTAGCATGCGTTTAGCTAGGGCGCACTCCTGATACATCTCTCAGTGTGATTTTGACCATCGCATGTGCTCTCGTTTTCATTACTGTCGTCAATTTGTTACTGCTTTCTAATATCGGACTTAGATTTTCTTTGTGATTTGGACTTGTTAACCTGGTGATATTGACAACTCAGCTCTCATTTATGGGCATCGTGTTGTGCTATCGATTGCACGTGTTATTTTGGAAAATTTTGTATATCATGCCTCAACAATACACGCCGGCCGAATACGTAAACATGCATTACATTTATGGTTTATGTGATGGCAACGCCAATAGAGCTGCTAGAGTTTATCGGGAAAAATATCCAAATGCCCGGCATCCTGACTATCGTGTCTTCATAAGAGTGCACAACACATTTTTGGAAGGACGATTTCCTGGGACCGGCGTAGGCGGGGCGAGTGAAGGACGACCACAACGCCACAGTGCAGCCGAAGTACTGGAAATAGTTGCAGAAGACCCTGGTACGTCCATAAGTGTAATTTCAAGGCGCACCGGTATACCTCAAAAATCTGTACACAGGATTTTAAAAAGGCATGAATTATATCCCTATCATTATCAAAGGGTCCAAACATTAATGCCAAGGGACGCTGCTGCGAGAATAACATTTTGTCGCATAATGCTGCGAAAGATGAGGGAAGACCAAAGTTTTTTTAATAAAATTTTATGGAGTGACGAGTCAACGTGTCGAAAAGATGGTTTTTTGAATCTTCACAACATACACAGCTGGCAACTCGAAAACCCAAGACTTATCCGAGAAGACCGATCGCAATATCAATTTAAAATTAATTTATGGACTGGCATTATTAATGGCAAAATCATTGGTCCATTCGAATTGCCGGCAATATTAAATGCGGATATGTATTTGAATTTTTTAGCAAATACTTTACCTAGTTTACTGCAAGACGTCCCACAAGAGATAAGAAATGAGATGTGGCTACAAAATGATGGGTGTCCAGCACATTACGCTGTTCGTGTCAGGGAACATTTAAATAATACTTATCCAGATAGATGGATAGGGCGATTGGGGCCAATTTTATGGCTTCCACGTTCGCCAGACCTGAACCCCTTGGACTTCTTTTACTGGGGCTGTATAAAAGAAAAAGTATACAGTGAAACAATAAGTTCTGTAGAAGAGTTGCGTGCGCGCATTCAAGTAGCAGCGAGAAAAATTGAAGAAGCCGGTTATGTGCGCCGGATTAAGCGATCGTTTATTAGGCGATGTAGAGCGTGCATAGCTGCCGGCGGAGGACACTTCGAACATTTAGTTTAAGTTGTTGAATAAATATTTTTACGTACTAAAACAACCTAGTTTTCTTTTGAATATCCTTAATAGTGACCCCATAGTGTTTGTGTAAAGAATCTTGGCAGAAATAAATCATTATGACGAAGTTTTATAACCATTTACAACATTACATGAAAAAAATATTTTCTCACCTTGATATTGATCTCGCTCATGTAGCTTAATATTACTTGTGAAGTATGCATTGTTATACCTTTTTAGAATCTACACATACTAGATAATTTATTAAGATCATGGGCAGCTATAGCGCCGTACTTTTTTTTTACACAGTAAATGATCAAAAGTTGACCCTAAGTAAAACAAAAACATAAAAAATCTTAAAATGACAATTTTGAAAATGACTAACGTTAAAAACGCCTAAAACAGTACTAAAACTAAATAATACACATCTTCAAGACTATAATACAAAAAAAATGACACAGAAATACCTAAATTTAACGAAATGGCAACGGAATGAATGCAAAGAGTAGCGAAATTTATAAAAAAACATAAAAGTCTACGCCATTTCCATACGGTTAGAAACCCTGGCAAAAAGATACGATTTTCTAATAGTCTCATAGCCGGACCAACTCCAGTTTACGACTTATCCATTATTTACGACAGACCCTGTATAAGGACAACAACGGTAGCTGCTTATCTACCGTTGTGGTCCTCATAAAAATATGCAAAAATGAGTAAAAAAAACACGCTTGTTGTATGGGAGCACCCTTAAATATTTATTTTATTCAGTTTTTTAGTATTTGTTTTAGCGGCAACAGAAATATGATAAAAATATTCAAGCAAAAACTTAATTAATCGTTAAAGGTGCTGACTTGAATTTTAGCGATTTTATTTGCAGTAAACCCCATTTTCAGTGTGAAATTGTTAAAGTGATTGTGGTATTTTTGTTTGTTTTTTTAATCGCTATAATGCCTTTTGATGTACGGGTACTCATTCAATTAACATTAAAATATACCAAGACTGCATACGTGTTTGAAAGCTTACAAATTTTTTGTATTTGTAGATGTTACTAAAGAGGTTCTAAAAGAGCCTTAGGCCGCGTACACGAACTCAGAGGGAGCGGACGAGTTGCGGCACGTGGCGACGAGCGGGTTACGAGCGGTTTACAAGCGTTGTCCAATTACCAATATTTTATACTTTATTTACTTGTTGCTATTTAAACATTTTAATAATCTTTATTACTTCAGTTTTTGTTCGCTTGGTTGATGTTTGTTTTTCATTGTGCTTTCTGTGATCTTCTATAATGGAATGAGTATAGCAACCTAATACCCCCGAACTAGTCAATTATAGTTAATGATTGTGTTTGAAATTACGATCTAATAAGATTTTAATTATTGGGTTGTACGATTTTAGAAAAATAAATTTAAAATACTTATTTATCACGCTAATCCATAAGTAGGTCCCATGAAATAAAATATCATCGAACATTGATCTATTTCACTAATTATTTGAATTTACCAGTAATTTTTTGTGAGATGCGTCATCCATACCAAGCTATATTTTAAAAAGTATAATTTCTTAAAACACAACACTGAAACGCTCTAGCACCCGCTGCTAGCCACTGGTGTCGAAAACGGGTTAGAGTTTCCGCTGCTCCGTTAGTGTTTCCGCTGCTCCACTCCACTGCCGCACCGCTCCCCGCCAACTACGAAAACGTGTCCTTACGGATGTCCTTAGTTTGTTATCGTGTTTCTTTTTACATTAATATGTGTAAAATATCAAGTAAGAAAAAAGATTTCCGGAGAATAAAAATTCACTTAGCACTTAGCTTTATCTGAGGGAATGCTACTTTGGCTTGAAGGTTTTGTTTGAAACCGTTAATAATTCAGTTAGCAAGGTTATTTAACTTTCCAAGAAGTTAGTTTCTCACTCCATTGTACGATTTATGAATAGTGGTGAAAGGTACGGATAAATACATAAAAATATTAAAGAATCGGGGGATCGAGCTATCCAACCACAACCCTACACGTGTACCCTGGATAGTGCTAAAGAACAACAAACGCCGAGTCGTAGGCGGCAGTCAACTAATCTACTAAGTAAACTTAGCCGCTAGCTTCCGTAGAGGTAGGAAATGACTTTTACAAACCGTACACTTGCGGTCATGTATCGGGAGAAAAAAAAAAAAGAAAGGTTTTCTATAGTGTAGAAAATTAATTGTAACGTGAGAATCATGCAGCACAATAAAGTCGTAAAAAAGTATAACAACGAAATCTAAACACAATAATATTCTGCGTAAATAAACGTTGTTTGTATTTATCGGCTATCGTAGTGGTAGTTTAACTTTATTGAATCCATTCAATTTAACAAACATAAAACAAAATATATTGACAGTGCAATATATTCTTGTTCCATACATTTTTTTTACTGAAACACGACTGAAAAGTGATAACTCCTATTAGGTACATGTAAAAATATTATGGAGATTAATAATCAAATCGTTATAGTTTTGTTTATTTGACCGCTAATAATATACATCAGATATTATTACAGAATGAGAAAAAATTGCAAAAACATTGAATAATACTATGAACATGAATATAAGCCTGTATTTTTGTTATTTACAGCCCAGCCGAAATGAGTCTACTCTGCCTGATCGAAAGCATAATCATAATACAAGAGTGGTCACTATACTCATTGCGAATTGATCGATTCATTGATTGATTGGTGATAATGATTTGATTGAATCTGTTAAGGACATACTCAATAAAACTACTCATCCATAAACTCAGTTAAACACGTACATCAACGAAATCAATGTATTGGAATATATGAAATAAGTACTCGAATGTTGGCATAAAATGAGAATAATAAACAAAGTGTAAATAAATCGGAAAATGAAATTTTTAATGAATATGTAAGAGTGGCTTTAAACACTCTGTTTGTTCCAAAATTAAAACATTTCATTTTGCTTTTGCTATTTTCATAGATTAAATTTAAATAAAAATTTTGCTAATTTCTCATAAATGAAATAAACGTAGACAGGGACTTGGACCGGCACACCGTCAACAATGTTTCCTCTACAGATACGGACCCTTTACAGTATTGCTATGATCTTACGATAACTGTTGTTATAGGAGTCAACTATATTTACTGTAAAAGAGGTTAAAACTAAGTTTTTGTGTTTACGTGTCACATAAAATACATTTCTGTGTATTAAAGTTTAAGGACGTTATGTGTAGGCGACAAATAGTTAAAATAGATTAAAATATTATAATATATTTATAAATAAAATTAATTGAGCTTTCTAATTTATTTTTGTTGAAATCTGTCTCTTTGGTATCGATTAACTACTAGGAAGCTTTACCTATTCCAAAATTGGGTTTTGATAATATCAATATGACATGACCTACATTAATGCCGCTATGGAATAAATGTGTAAAAATAAAAAAAAACCTCATAATGAGGATTGCCAATATAATTTTGTTATTTTTCGGTAGGGATATGTATCCCTATGGATATTTAAGCAATTATAAAATCATGTTACATTACTATACGATTAATGCAGATATTTTACGTACGTCTTTTGTAGATATTTACCAGTTAATACTCTTAGGAGTACACAACATGAAACAAACACAAGCTTCCACATACAGAGAGTTATGTTATTGAATATGAATGAAGTCGCGCGGTGATTAATCAATTAAATTACGTATGATTGTCATTCATGCGTGGCACGTCCCAAGGATAGTCGCCTAGAGCCTTCTAACCCTAAATATGAATATATGGAGCAATAGTGAGCCCGGTTACTCCCACGGGTGGCGCTCACGATTTTCCCAACGAACTTGGCTCATAAATCCACGCCTTACATGATGCTTGTTTGCATAATACAAGACTTAGTCGGCTTTGTTCCACGAGTTTGATAGGTAGGCAGCAACGCTATGGAAGTACATACTTAGTTTCAGGTCCTGTGACGTAAAATATTAATATTACATACGAAAAATATTAATATTAAATACCAAAAGTATTAATTGACTGTCACATTGAACCTTGATTTGACATTTTTTTGACAAATTTTATCTCGGATATATAATTTTCATATTATGTTGTTGCTCACGATGGACTCTGAAATCATGTAACTGATTTTAATTTTTTTTCTTAACATGTGTCTCATTTGCTGTACTTACTGTCACGCTGAGACAAATAGGAGCCGAGCATGATTGAAAAGAGATTCAGAAGAAATTGTGTGCGTAATAAATTGATTGTGATTGTCGAGAACTGAATGAGTGATGGAATTATTTTATACGCTGCAATAAGTAAGCTGAAACCTGGTTATCCTCTCCTGTGTATTTCTTAAAGCATCGTTTGGTTATTGCCCCCTATGGGCAATAACTACTCTATTAAAGCTGGCTGATAATTATGAGGTTAAGCATGGCATATTTTTTTAGGTCGGTTAAGAATACCAGAAGTTTCTAATTCAACTGCATTAGTATCTCACTAGGCCGCCATAGTGGAAATAAACATGTGTTGTTTAATAGCCAAGTGAAAATCCCTTACAGTAAACCTGTAACAGAGCATTAAATATATATTGACATTAACGCCATCTGTTGTCGAATAGAATTAATCTGAAAAATACCTGGACACGAACCGACCATCTCATTGATCCCATATAGAATACAGAGTCATCGATGGGCAGAATGGCAAATTGTGCAACCTGTGTTTAATTCATGTCTTCCAAGGGTATCGGTCTATGTTGCAGGTGTACCAAAAAGCATCAACTATCGTGTGTTAACATGACAAGGGCGAATAGGGAATGGCAATGTCAGGACTACAGGGGCAAACTTGACAAGGACCGCAACCAACCTATTTGTGCAGACGAGAGTAAGAGTACTCCCGTTAGCTCATATGACTCTTCCCAGTCTGCCACTAGCTCTGCGGATAAAGTTGTCATGATGATGATGTTCGATCCTCGGCTTCTCGCATCCAGCTCCTGCCAGCCCACTGCTTGCTAATCCTGTGGGCTATGTCGATGACCTTGGTTCGCTGTTCTATAATAATAATAAAGGTAATAAAAAATATGAATACAACATTGTGAATAAGATACAGGGTTTTAAGGACTTTGTACACATTAAAAAACGGAAACTGAATAAAATAATACATACAATACATACTAATTTTCATATAAGGTCTAATGCTATTAGGATTTACGTGATGACTACCTGCATGTGGCAAACAAAGGCATATAACGACAAACAACCACTAGCTTCATTTAACATATTACATTGCAAATATAATCTATAATGACCCGTAGGTAGTTTCTAAAATTTGGTCTTTTTAATGCAGGTTTCCTGGGAACTAGGCATGTTGAGTTTTTAGTGGCAATGAGTCTACAGCCAGTAGACATCATGACCATAAATGACACTTACTTGAGGCCAGGTAAGGAGGGAAGACACCAACAGTACCGGGTTGTAGGCTGAGGCACATTGCAAGATCTAATTCTATTTTATTTTATTTTATTTTACAATTATAGGAAAACTTACAGCTTAATGGTTATATTATACAAACTTAATACGAAAAAGAAGGCCAATAACAAGTTTTTACAGTTAACAGAATTAATAAGTGGAAATACAAATAAATACACATTCACATGTCAACATAGACACAAGCAAGAAAGACACTATCGATAAACAGACACCGTTACTCCCGGTTACAAGAAGTGAAGAAGGAGTCAGTCAGAGTTTTCCTGAGCTGGTTGTTTCCATGCACAAATAAGTCCATATCAGCACCCGGGCATGACGCATGGAACATACGAGTCGCTCGAAGAATAAATGAGTTTTGTCTGTATGTAGTATTTACCTTAAGTGTGTGTAGCAAATGTGGTTTACGTAGGAAAGTAGATGGCACGCGCAAGCTTATTTTACTCACCAGATCACCAACGTTTATCAACCCTTTCGCGATTATTGATAGTAGGGATAGGTCCGCAACTTTTCTTCTTTCCTCTAGTGGGAGAAGATAGAACTTTTTACACCTGCTGTAATAGTCTGGTAAATAACAATGTGATCGAAACTGAATGTATCTCAGAAATCTCTTCTTTAGGGCTTCTAAACGATTTATGTAGATGTTATAGCACGGATTCCATACTTGAGAGGCGTACTCAAGATGACTGCAAACGAAAGAACATTACAGAACTTTTATAGTTTTAATGTTCTTGAAGTCTGCTGAGACTCTAAAGACAAAACCCAGTGAGCGAGATGCTTTTTTGATTATGTTTTCTATATGCATATCCAACAAAAGTTTGGTATCAAAGGTGACACCGAGATCCCTAACCGTGCTCATTCTAGCTAATGTGGTGTCTAAGAGCTTATATTTGTGTATTACTGGGATGGCTTTACGAGTAAATGAGCTAACATTGCATTTAATAGGATTAAGGTCAAGCTTGTTTCTTATACAGTATGTCTGAAATCTCTGTAGGTCCTCCTACAGTAGCATGGCGTCGTTGGTAGAATTTATTTGCTACATTTTTTTAATCGTCCGCATATAATAATATTTTAGAATGTTGAAAACAGCAATCAATGTCATTAAAAAAATGTTAAATAAAAGTGATCCAAGCAAGGATCCCTGGAGTACCCCGGAAGGTATAAAAACGGATCTAGAAGAGTACCCATTCAACACCACTGTCTGGCACCTATTTTCAACGTATGACTTAAACCATCTAAACAGATTACCCCTATACGGATGCTAAAAAGTTTCATGATTAGGGTATCATGATCAATCCGATCGAAACATTTGCTGTAGTCAGTATATAATATATAACGTCGACTTGTGACCGTTGTGACATACAGTCCGAAATAAAGTCGCTGCAAAGAATTAAGTTTGTCGTAGTTCATTTACCTTTTAGAAAACCGTGTTGTTGTTCTATAAAAGTGTGCTGTAAAGCGGAATAAACTTGTGTATATACGATTTTCTCTAAAATTTTAGCGAACACGCATAGTTTAGAGATCGGTCTATAGTTTTCTATGTCATTATTTGGACCTTTTCTGTGTATTGGTGTTATATATGCCGACTTCCAAACCAAGGGCATGACACCGGCGTCAAGGGATGACTGTAACAAGATGGTAAGCGGCACTGCAAGACATTCAGCGCAGTGCTTACGTGCACGTATTAGGGATGGTCGTGGTATGGGTGTAGGATACTACGTAAAAAATGGAATAAAAGTGCAAAATAGAAGCCACCCCGCACATAAAGAGGTAGAACAATATTGGCTTTCATGAACCATAGCTGGAAAAAAGCTTTTAGTGGGTACAGCCTACAGACCCCCTGGTGGTTCATTGACAAGTTTATAGACAGTTGTATGACAGCATTAGTGCACTGGCCTCTTATGATTACATTATTATTTTGGGTGATTTTAATTTTAATATGCTGGATGGGTGCAGCACAAACACTTGGAAACTGCAACACTTTTTACACTATACCAACATGCATCAAGTGATTAATACTCCAACACATTTCACAGGAAATAGTAGCACCTTTATAGATGTGATATGCATGGATGTTAATGTAAGAAATGTTGTAGTGAGTTATGTTCCCGACTTAGGCCAACACTCCATAGTGACATGTGAGTCGGTGTTTAGGAAGGAGAAAGTCAAACCAAGATGGGTTACATATAGACCATTTAGGAACATTCTGCAAGTCCGTTTTAGTATAGATCTGAAGAATATTACATGGCAGGCTTTGCAGGATGGGGTGAACAACATGGTGCAAGGATTGTCTTAATACATTGTACAGCTGTTCGATCACCATGCTTCTGTAAAGCACACCTTATTTAAGGGGAATTGCACCCCATGGATAACAGACAACATTAAACTAATATTCATATTGAGGGACAGGGCTAGGACTACATATCAGCAAACAGTTTTCATGAAGCAAATAATTTGGACCTGCTAATAGACCCCGAGCTGAAATTTGAAGTTCATATAAATAATACTGTAAGGAATCGTTTTAATAGACTCAAAATGTTATATGACCCATAAACAGCAAATTGCTATCACATTCATTTCCACTTGCATTGGCTTCCTAGTCTGATGTTTCCCGGTAAGATGTCAGTTTCCAATTATTTTTTTGTATTTTTAAATATTTTTTCATCATCATCATCATCAGCCCGTTACAGTCCACTGCTGGACATAAGCCTCTCCCAAGGAACACCACAGAGCCCGGTCTGTTGCTTTTTGCATCCATTCGCTGCCAGCCCTCCTACGCAAGTCGTCCCGCCATCTGGCCAGAGGGCGTCCCACACTACGTTTGCCAAGACGCGGTCTCCATTCTAAGACACCCTTACTCCAGCGGTTGTCTGTCCTGCGACATATGTGACCAGCCCATTGCCACTTCATCCTACTAACTTTCAGAGCTATGTTGGTCACTTTGGTTCTGTTTGTTCTAATATTTTTTCGGTTTGGTTTAATTATAGTTACTTATCCCTAAAAGTAATTGTTAGTGGCTTTAAGAATAATTGTAAACTGTAAAGGTGTTTATAAAAAAAGAAGGAAAAATGACAAATATCACATACCTACTTAACATTTGAACTTAATCTGTAGGTAGAAGAGGCCCAGATGGAACCTCTGATGGTAGCGGCGCCTATCGTCTTTTTACTGTGTTTGAAAAACAGTATTTTGTATAATTTAAGAACATACAATAAAATATTATAAAAAAAATACATTCGGTATTCTATAGTGCGTCTAGCAATCCTTTTAGTGGCACTACTTAAGAGGGTCATGACATGACAAGGGTTGTTGTCATACTAGTCTCAATAGTGAGGTCATAACAAAACAAATGACACATTACCTAATACCTACTAACCCTAATTTCAAAATAAAGTTTCGACTAATTTTGATTTATTTCTGACACAAATCGTGGAATAAATATTATAATTTTAAAATATATCACACGTATGTACGAGTATGTCGTATGGCGAAGGTCTATATCAAGCAGTGGACGTCTTTCGTCTGAGGTGTTGACGATGTTGATGTAGAACATATTAATACTATTAAGGTTCTAATTATATTAAGGTACTCGTAATTTAACCTGAGGCAAGACCTAACGATAAAGCAAATGCTCTGTTAAAATTTAGTTCAATAACCTGAGAGTCGGAGACTACTATGAATAGCGCTCTTTGCTGTTGCACTGTTGTGTTTCGTGGTAGTGTTGGACAAGAGAACGAAGAAGAAGAAGAGTCTGGGAGTACATACTACTTTGACGAACCATTACACGTATGTTATTTCAGCATCCTTTCAGAGCAATAAGGTCAGTTGATATTAGAGCCTGCTTAAAAAACACAATTCTGTTATAAAATACAGGCCTCAACAAAAAGCGTAAGAACTTTAACTGTAAGTTTGTTATTTACTTCATTATTACAAGAATATTAAATTGAAATTAATGTTTTAAACAGTTATAGACTGTTTAAAATATTCTCTCTAGAGTAACGCTGATAGATGAAGTTGGAACTAATTTTAGGTACATTTTTAATTCGTCAGGCGCACTATGGTCTTTTTGAAGATAGAGTAGGTGTTCAGTAATTTTATTTAGTGAAACAATATTATATTTACTGTTAATGAAAAACATAATATTGAATCTTGATTGACATGTAAAATATTAATAGGAAAATAGTGGCGCAGAAAGCCTTCCTTAACAAGATAGTAACTTAATACTAACAATAAATGATTAGAGTCAATACTGATTACGTACCGACATCTTTCGAATGGGTACAGGAAATATGAACCCTATTACTGTGTAAGGACCTAATTAGTACTTCGCACATGCATTTCCTCCCAGTAAATCAATGAATAGAATTCGCAAGTTTCGAAGCTAAAAAAAAATCACTAACACTTTAAAATCACTTGTTATTTTTTGTGAATCTATCATCCGTATCAAGCTATATTTTACGAGGTATAATTTCTCATAACACAACACTGCTCTAGCACCCGTTGCCTTGCCCGGTGTTTTCAAAAACGAGTTAGTGTTCCCTGCGCTGTCCGACCCGATTCCGCTGCCGCTCCGCTCTCCGCTGAATTTGAAAACGCGGTCTATATCTGCATGAATTGTTTTTTATAGGAAAGGGGCAAACGAGCAGACGTATCACTTGACGGTAAGCAATTACTGCCACCTGTGGACAACCGCAACACCAGAGGCGTCACAAGTGCGTTGCCGGCCTTTTGCGGAGTTAAAGGGGGATGGGGAGAGTTCCTCACTCACTCGGTGAAACACAGTGCAAGCGCTGTTTCACACCGATTTTCTGTATGGCCGTGGTATCACTCCAGTCGAGCCGGTCTATTCATGCCGAAGCGTGGCTCTCCCACGGTAAAAAAGGTATTTTTACCTTAAGTATAGATACTCGATAATAAAAATTTTAACAAAAAAAAATACTTCAAGTACTGGACCAAATTACAGTTGAAAGTTCTGAGGTAACAAACATAAAAAAATATTGTCGAATTGAGACCTCCTCTTTTTTTAAAGTCGGTTAAAAAGGAGAAACTGGGAATATGTAATGAACACCCTACTATAGATAGAAGAACTTAGTCAATAATATATATCTGCTTGCATCCCAATCCATTCAGCCATTTTCTCGTTATCCCAAATAAACAAAACTCCACTCTACAGCGACCCTATAAAAAATCTAAATATTAAGCCAACTTTTGTACTTGTCATACGAGATTAAATAAATTCAAAACGAAAAAATCCTATAATGAAAATATATGTTTATTTATCAACTTATAAAGATTTGAATTTATTACTGCCATACAATTCTGCCGATTAGGTTTACTTAAAGTACTGCTAATCTTACCGTTCACTTATTATGAATGTAAATATGAGCTTGTATTGTATATGCTTGTATGTAATTATGTAAGATTCGGAAAAACAGAATCTATAAGGAAAAGCCTATATGTATTTATTTTTAAATTTACTGTTGACACACTAACGTGTAATGTAATATGTATTGGAAATATTTAATTTTCAATATATTCTAAAAACACAATAAATGGATTTGTGCGGTAATAAACAATAAGGATAAACTTTTTGATGGAGACAATTTTAAAAATAAACAGTTGTAAAATCTTATATTTAAAAATCAATTACTGTTCGTATGTCGAAGAACTCGAGACTCGTACTCGAGAACGGCTGGGTCAATTTGGCTTATTTTGCTTTTGAAATGTTTGTCGTAGTCCGGGAAAGGTTTAAACGGTGAAAAATTAATAATAACTTGAAAATCTAAATGTCAAAATTAAATAAAAATTCCTTCCACCTCTGGACGTAGGTGCTACCTCAAGGCAATCGCGATAATCGGTCCTGTGCTACCCGCATACTATGGCTTCCTGGGAGTTCGAAAGCTCTACCTTCCCTTTGTCTTACACTAAACAATATCTTTTATAATTTTAAAATAGCTTAGAGAAATATAAACCTGTATAAACTAAAGCAAAATGTTTTAATTATAATTTTTAAGTTAGTTTATTATAAGATATAGATAATTCAATCAAACTTTGAAAACCAACGCGAGGCTCCACATATTCAAATTATTTTTTGGAGCATTGTGACAATATTTATTTTACAGTGATATTCTTAAAATTTTGGTTTATTTTTATTAAAGACACATTCAGGCGCATTTCTTAACGTACAACGTATTATAGTACCTACCTATTCTAACATCAGATACGGTCCCTTTACCAGCCACTTAGTCGTTAACGATTAATTACTTCATTACCTGTACATTCCAGGTTCATTAAACCGGTAACTTGTAGGTATTCCCGAGGCAAACCATTCAAAGGAACTGAACTATAAACGGACCAGAGATTTAATTTTAAATGTCATTGTCTTGTTTAATTGAATTATAACTTACATATTATTTTGCAATGACGTTTTATTTTTTTATTGTAAATCATAAAATTGTTATAATTTTCAGTGTCAGTTGTTTTATTATTCAAGAGCTATATACTCGAACACAAATTAAGAACATATGTCTATTTTGTAATTTAACATAATAGTCCATGGGTCAGGGCCTGTTTTTTATAATGATTACTAACAAACTGAATATTTGTGAGTAGCTTCATTTTAACGAGATGCCCAACTTTTTCCTCTATGAAAATTCTCGATAGTGAGGGCTAATACAGTATGGAGGCGTCAAAAGTGTTAAATGGGTGATTTTTAAAATTTTATTACTAACAGCTACTTTATTAATTAAATCTTGAAACAATTTTATAACGAATTGAAAACAATAATTGTCTTGCAAAAATGATGATTCTATCAAAGTGTCCCCCACTCCCAACATGTATCAACAACTAGGTCTAAAGAAAATATTATTAACCGGCTGATTTTTTCACTGTTGCTTAGCAAATATTTCTTTATGACCTGGTTACATTGTCCTACAAATTGAGTGGTACGTTTTTCCAGTTCTACGCTCGGAAGTTGTACCACAGAACCCACAATTAAAATGATTACTAACAATCTGAATATTTGTGAGTAGCTTCATTTTGACGAGACGCCCAACTTTTTCCTCTAAGGAAAATCGCTATAGTGAGAACAAATACAGTACGGAGGCGTCAAAAGTGTTAAACGGGTGAATGTTCAAATTTTATTACTAACGGCTACTTTATTAATTAAATTTTGAAACAATTTTATAACAAATTGAAAACAATAATTGTCCTACAAAAATGATGATTCTATTAAAGTGTACTCACTCCCAATATGTACAGTGGACCAAATTGATTCATGACCCCCCTTAGAATCATTTTCCTACAATTATTTTATACCATTAGGTTGAAATTAGCTTGAACATACATTTCATAAGTGACGAACCATTATCATTCTACTAGACACTGACAAAGCCATGACATAGACATAGACTTATACTATGATAAGTATTGCACGAAAAAGTTTGTTAGCCAGTGAACGTTCTTATCTATAGGTATATTAGGAAAGATTTAATTGTATATTTGTTTGAGACATAGGATTGACTTTATTTCGGACTAGCTGACCCCCGCAATCTCGTTTGCGTCTTCTATTGCCCGTAGCGTAAAAAAATTCCCCCGTTTTTTAAACATTCTTCATTGGTGCTCCGCTCCTATTATATAAACGAAAAACGCAAATATCTTACGGAACCCTATTTAATCGGTCGGTAAAAATAAAATCGGTCCAGTACTTTTTGAGTTTATTCGTTACATACAAAAATACAAATCTTTCCTCTTTATAATATTAGTGTAGATAGTGTAGATAATGGGTAGACTTGAGGTAGGAGGGTAGAGGTACCGTAAAGGTGGCATAGGGTACTGTAGAACAAAAATAGATAAGCATTTATTTAACAGAACGAAGTCTGTCGAGACAGCTAGTCATACATATTAGTAAAATAAAACAGTAAAATTAGAGACCTTTGTTTATTTCATATTATTAAATTAAAAATAATGGCATTCACTTCGTAAAGCGAATAAAAAAGAAAACTTCTCAATAGTTAATTTTTGGGTTATAATGGTTCCAATTGTTTGGGTCTGTAGGGTTACTGGTTAAACCTAAAACCGAGTGTAAGCGCCATGGTTTTCAATAACGTCTAATAATCGATTACGCATAGACCCGATTAGACGACTGCAAATGTCACTTCCCCTCATGAAATCCCAGATTTCGTTACAATGCAGCTCGATTGCTTCTTTAGTCCTCTCGTTCCTGTTATCCCACATTTGAACCATCAAACCCCATAAATTTTCTATTGGGTTAAGATCTGGTGACCTAGACGGCCATGGAATGAGAGTAAATTCATCTTCATGCTCCGTAAACCAATTTGAGACAATTCTGGCAGTATGCACTCGACAGTTATCATGAACATAGGAGAATACTGGCACATCTTCACGGGGGTAAACTGTTCGCAAAGTCGGTAACATTTATTCTTCCAATAAATCGACATAGTTGATAGCGTTATGACGAGGAGAAATAGGAACAAGTTCGCCTATGTTTCCAGCATCCATCCATGCCCACATGTTAGCTGAAATACGGCCAGATGATTGGTTAGGCACTACGTGGTCTTCTGTGTATCGCGTGTTATCGTAACGCCACAAAGTTAAGCGACCATGTTGAGAAGAGCGAAATGATTTTTCGTCTGTAAAGATGGTGTTTGTCCAGTCGAAATCTAAATAATTACGTGCAAAATTCAATCTCACAGTTCTGTGTGCATCCGTTAAATGAACTTTCTTAGCATGATGTCTGTAATGCAGCCCAGTGCGGTGCAAATTATTTCCAATTGTTTCGAGACAAACGTCGTAACGTGCTGCAAAATAGCGGGTACGAGTAAAAGGATGTTCTTCGTAATGGTGTTGCATTTCCGTTCTCTGTTGGTTTGTGATTCGACGAACCCCATGATTATGTCGTCGTCGGTCTTCAAGGATACCCTCTTCAGCATGCCGTCTGATCCAGGTTCTGACCGTGTTACGACTTATATTTAACTCACGTGATATTTCTCTAACGCCGCAACCTTGCTCACTGATCACTACGATCCGAGCTCTTTGTTCTACCAAATTGGCCATTATACGATTCGTTTATAGATATAAATATATTCTTAGATTTTTATTTTAATATTTTCACATTGACTACTACTTGACATCTCACACATAATGTCATTTCATTTTAAAAATTATAATACTTTTTCTCCGCAATGAAAAGAGTTTGGATTATAAACGATTATATTATTTGAAATTCAAATAAGACTGCTGTATCAAAAGTATATCTAGTTCAGTGACGACAAAGGTTTAAATTGCATTGACATCTAACCCGTAATGACGCATTTATGTTTATATCTAAAACGTATTATGTGCAAATAGCGAAGAAAACCTAACTACATTTATGATTACAAAGGAATAATTGTCAAAGTGGGTCACCTTTCAATTTGGTCGATAGTACCAACAACTAGGTCTAAAAAAATTATTACTAACCGGCTGATTTTTTACTGTTACTTAGTAAATAATTCCGTTATGAAATGGCAACATAGTCCTATAAATTAAGTGGTACGTTTTTCCTGTCCTACGCTCGGAAGTTACCAATAATTCCTGCTTAGTCATGAAATTTTTATAACTGTCCATTTGGTGAAGACGATACTCAATATGACAACATACGGAAAGAAAATAGACGTCCCACAGAGTTCTGTAAATGATTGAGAAGTTCTAATTTTAAAGAAAAATTGTTCAATTTATAATTGAAGATTGGACAAGAGATGAGTTTGTGATATTAATGACAGGAAAGACTGTGGTATCCAGCGTAAATAAAATAAAAAGAGTGATTGATTATAACCTTTCTTGTTATCATGAAGAAGGTGACACCAAAATTGTGTACCATATTTGCCAATTTAACACTAACTATCGTGTGCAGGTTCATTGTACAGATTCTGATATACCTGTGATAATGTTGGTAAATTTCAAATACTTAAAATATGAAATTGAAATAATAATTAATTTAAGTACAGGTAAGAAAAAATTGTATCTGAACATAAATGAAATCTTTGCCAAGCTTGGCCAAATTTTTACGGGGAATGATTACAAGCCTGCTTTTTACCGAAAAGGAAAAAAAGGCCATTCAATATTTAAAAAAAAAACAAAATTTCAAACAGCTTTTATACAACTTCAACGATATGTATTTATGGAATTAACAACATCCACTGAAATTTTTAAAATTATAGAAGAATATGAATGTGGAATTTATCCATTAAAAACAAAAAATGACATTAATGAAGGGCGATATGAATTATTTGAAAAAAGTTATAAATGCAAAAATGAAAACGAAAAAATTTAAAAAAATAATATTATAGGATATGATCCCTCAAGTTTGCCACCAACAAAAGAAGAACTGTTACAGCAAGTAAAAAGAACTCTGTACATTAGCAGTGTATGGTGTAATGCAAACATGCGAAGTCCCACAGAAAAAACGCCAGAAAATTATTGGTGGACAGTAATTGAAGGCAAATACGAATACTATTGGTTCGATGGTCCTCAAAGTCCGTTATTTGGAGAAATATCTTCTAATTTACAAGGTAATTTATAAAAATTATTATTGGTTATTATTATCCAATTTATTAACTATTTCAATTATTTTATTACAGAGTCCGATAATATAGACGAAAATCATAGTAGCCAAGAAGATAAAGATGTAGAAAGTGAAATTAGTAGCGAAGAAGGAACATCGAGTGAATCTGATGAAGATTAATTTAATAATTGTACATGTATGTATTTTTGTATTTTATTAATTAAAAAAAATATATTAAAATTTAAAAAAGAATCATATTTTTAAATTAAAAAGAATATATTAAAATTTAAAAAAAGATCATATTTTTTTATTTATTAAACAGTAATCGTGCTACACCTTTTCATGGAATTTGTTTTACAACGGCTGCAGTTGCACTATTTAATTTTGAATAATTCTTGTCGGACTAGCGATAGATATCTATTTTTTTGTAGGACACTGTTTTATTTGGGTAAGAAATACGCTAACCTATCATATATATTTATGTCCTACAGTTAGTAATAAAAAAAGTAGTATCGTAAAATTGACAATTTACGAGCGTAGGACTGGAAAAACGTACCACTCAATTTGTAGGACAATGTGACCAGTTCATAAAAGCAATATTTGCTAAGCAACAGTGAAAAAATCAGCCGGCTAGTAATAATTATTTTAGACCTAGTTGTTGATACATGTTGGGAGTGGGGGACACTTTGATAGAATCATCATTTTTGTAGGACAATTATTGTTTTCAATTTGTTATAAAATTGTTTCAAGATTTAATTAATAAAGTAGCTATTAGTAATAAAATTTGAACATTCACCCATTTAACACATTTGACCCCTCCATACTGTATTAGCCATACCTATCGAGAATTTTCATAGAGGAAAAAGTTGGGCATCTCGTCAAAATGAAGCTACTCACAAATATTCTGATTGTTAGTAATCATTATGAAAAACAGGTCCTGGCCCATGGACTATAAAGTTTCATAAAAAACAAAGCTAAAAGAAGCCCCTCTTGGAGTTCATTTAAAGAAACCTATATTAGTTGTGAAAATCTTGCGACTTCAATAATTATGTAAAGTAAGTAACCGTCTTCCTCCCCATCATCAGTAAAAGCGTTTTAAAGTCGATTGCTGGACACATGCTTGTCTTAATAATGTTTGTTTTGACTTTCTATACCACCCTCATTTTCAAAAATACATTATGTCATTAGAATGTAAAATATCCCTGTTACTACACAATATCGATCCAATGGATGAAATTATTAATATATGTATTATATTAACATATACCTACCAATAAAACATATTTAATTTTATTATGTGAATAACTTTTTTTTTCTAAATATTTAACGAAACTGTAACACTGCAGTTAATTTAATACTTTTGTAATAATAATAGTAATTAGTATTTTTTTTTTTTATAATATAGGGAGCAAACGAGCAGACGTATCGCCTGATGGTAAGCGATTACCGCCGCCCATGGACTCCCGCAACACCAGTGGCGTTACAAGTGCGTTGCCGGCCTTTTAGAAGGAGTACGCTCTTTTCTTGAAGATTTGAAGGTCGTATTGGTCTGTGAACACCGCAGGCGTCAGCTCATTCCATAGTTTTGCTGTGCGCGGCAGAAAGTTTAGGGAAAATGGCACTGTTGTGGACTGCCAACCATCTAGATGATGGGGATGAAATTTTTGTTGCGTAGGACGATTGCGGAAAGATGCGGCAGGGATCAATCCGAACAATTCCATGGAGCACTCCCCATGGTAAATGCAGTAGAATATGCACAGCGAAGTCACATCTCCACGCAGCGCCAGAGAGTCTAGCCGAATTGGAAAATTCTGGCAATCGAAGATACAAGTCACCCACCGCTGAATGCGGTCCAGAGGTAGGAGCTGGTATTGGGGTGCCCCTGCCTAAAGATGAGGACAGTATTCCATGTGAGGCCAAACCTGCGCCTTATAAAGCCGAAGGCGGTGGGTTGGAGTGAAATACCGACACGATCTGTTGATCACACCAAGCTTTTTTGAGGCCAATTTGATCTTACCCTCCAAATGGCCACGAAACTGAACTTCGCTCGATACGTCGACACCAAGTACTCCAATATTGGCTGAGGCAGATAGGGGAGTATCTTCAAAACGAGGATATGCGACCCACGGTAGTTTTTCAGCGGTGAACGCGCAAACTTGTGTCTTTGTCGAGTTGAAATGGACCAAATTAAGTCTACCCAATTATGAAACCTTTTCCAAAGTGATTTCAACTTCAGACACAAGTTTGTTTCGACTCTCAATGACGTTTTCCTGAGAAATATTCGCACGGCCAGTGCAGAGAGCATCGGCCATACTGTCATCTGCATAACAATGAATGCCGCTAATTGGCAGTATATCATTGATATGAAGGAAGAACAGAGTAGGCGATAGCACACAGACTTGCGGGACACCAGCATTCACAGGCATGGAGTCAGAGCATTCACCGTCGACTACGACCTTTACGCTTCTACATGCCAGAAAGCTAAGGAAGGAAGCTTCGAAATAAGCGCTTTGTGCCAGACCCGATTAAAGACTTTCGCGATGTCCAAACTAACTGCCAAGGCTTCCCTCTTAGTCTCAATCGCCTAAGCCCAGCGATGTGTCAGGTATGCCAGAAGATCACCAGCTGATCGACCCTTACGGAAACTGTACTGCCGGTCACTAAGCAGATGATGATCCTCTAGGTACCGCAGGAGTTGATGGTTAATTATGGACTCCATTACTTTCGAGAAGAAGGAAGTTAAACTTGTTAGTTATTCTAATTTTAGTGGTAAACATTGAGTATTTTTTTTTCAAAATAAAAGTTATTTTGAAATCTACGTTAACACAAGCTGAAATTTTTAAATGTCAAATCAACTGAAATAGGGCCGTCAGTAACAACCGACATTCGTCTATGTTACACAAAGTGGGCATTATTTATACAAAATATGGCCACCGACACGACTGTACTAATGGAATATGCAATACTCCCTCACTCTTACCATCGCATTAACGCCATCATCCTGTCCAAAAAAGGTTAATTTTTGAAACGGGTTTAAAAAATACCATTATCAATTTCGACCTATCATCATTTATTTAACAGTGGTCGAAACGATTTTAATTCTTAATTACAGGGGAGTATAAAAAGTATGATAATTTGCCCATTTTCGTAGTCATTATACCATAATGAACTTGTTAAGTATCAATAAATCGTTGGAAATATAAAGGTAAACTTAATAAAGGTATATTTATCCGGATGTAAATTATTGACGTAAAATATTGTCAAATGTCTAAAAGAACGATTTATACGCAATACCACAGCAGAGTTATTGAAATATATGTCCCAAAAGACAATATACCGATGCGGGATTTGTCTCTACAAAGAAGATTATACCGTATAAAGCCGTGAAACGGTATAGATTCGTATGCGAAATACAATCAACGATGAGAAAACAACAAAAATGGGTATTACAGTAATATTCAAATAAAACGCAAAGCAAAATAGGAATGAGTCGTTTGGCATTGAGGTATAAATCTAACAAATGGCATTTGCATGCATAAGGACAGAATACTTACTGGTTGGTGTATTATTTTACCAGAGACAGAATCGTTACAGATATATTCTCGTTAGTCGAGTAATAATGATAGGAATCTTTATTAATAAACCTATAAGCATGGACGAAAAAAAACGGTTATATAATCTGATGACGTCAAACAAATAAAAATATATTAGCATTTAGTTATGACCGTCTAGGTTTTGTGAGTCTACTTTATTTTTAGAACTTTAATAATGTAGTTTAGTAATGTGATATTGTAATGAGATGTTCCATGAATATTTATGTAGAAATGAATTCGTGAATATTAAACATTCATATTATTCTATCATATTATGTAGGTTTAGTTACTGTTTTTATGACTTAAAACTATCTCTATTTATGTACTTAAGAAGTTGAGAATGTTGTATTCTACAAGATATAAATAAATAAACGTACGGTATAGCAGTAAGCTTCACAGATACTATTCAAATCAATAAATCAAAATATGGCATTCAATGAAATTGTACTACGTTGACCAGCAAAACTGTTTCGAGAATGATACTTGGTTTGTTGTCAATATATGTCTGACTGTATGTAGTTCCAGCATAAAAAGTGATACTCTAGTACATAATTATGTCGACGGATATTAAAAATGCATTTAGATGTTTGGTCTATCCCACTGTAACGTTTTATCCAAACATAGTACTGCTTTACTTTATTTAACCTTTAGAGTTGTAAAAATACTTATAATCTTGTCTAAGCCAAGATCTTTTTGCAAATAAAATAATCAATATAGCAAGCAAGAATATCATTGAAAATAAAATTTATATGCAAATAAAAGCGCATTTTTTTTTCCTGAATTTCAATCTTATATTTTATTGTTTATTCATTAGTATAATTGTAAATTTATAATTTTCCAATCTACTTGATCTGAACAAGATACATAGATGAAGCCGTTTTAATTTAACTATGGAAAATATGCTAAAATCCAAGGATTAAAGATAAAATAAGTTCGTAAATTACCTCTACCATAATCTAACAAAAACGAGTATAATGCGAATGTGAGCTTCTTTGTTGCATTTTCACCCCTAACCCACAAAACTGATTAATTATTATTAAATTAATCAGTTTTGTGGGTTAGGGACCCACAAAACTGATTAATTTAATAAAAAAAATAATATAAAAACAATAGAATAGAAAAGCTACATTATCAACGAGTAACATAGGTTACTTTTTACCGTGACAACCGACACACACGTGGGTGGAGCCGCGGTCACAAGTTGGTATAATATATGTTTAACGGCCGCGGCCCTCTTTAAATTAGGTGTCACTAGAATGTATGGACTATAAATCATTTCAGTACGAGGTGTGATTGGTGTATCACGCTGAATCGTGATCGAAAGCTCTGAGTGCGTGACGCGTTCAGTACAAGATATTTTATTCATGACACCTCATCGTTCATACGTGCAATAACAGTTTCTGTTCAGAGCCAATGGGAAGGGAAAGCGGAAAATAAATCCAATTTGTACCGACATATATCATGGTCAGAGCGGAGTTTACGATTTATTCACAATTTCAGGCTCTGGAATGTGTGTCTATGTGTACTGGCATGGAGCCCACTTCAATCCAATCTCATTGGTGCAGCGGTACCTGTGAAATACTTTGGAATATACATGTACTTTTCATTTCTTTAAAATCTTTTATACAAACTATCTTTCTATACACACCAGGCTCGTTTTCTGTCGTATTAAAACAAATCAACTAAAGATTATAAATATACTAGCTTTTGTACCTGACATACACCTGGGCGACATATACCTGGGCGGAGACCAGGACCGGAGACGCGGCTCCGCCCAGGTGTCTGTCAACTTAAAAGTAATGCTCATTACACAATACATATTTAATCATATTAAATAAAACAAGGTAGTAGAGCCACGCTGATTTCAGCACGAACGGGGCGAATCCTCGCACAGAAAATGAACGTAAAAAGACAGCGTTCCTGATGTCATATTTCCTTTGTGAGTGCGAGATCGGAGGCCCAATGATGCAAAAGCATCACTAGGCCGCCATGATGTGGGTCATTATGTTGCATTGTTTGCATTAGCAATGCGTATGGTGACCACCACTCTTAGATTCTGCTTATGTTTTCTATCAGGCAGAGTAGAGTCATTTTGGCAGCAAAAAAACTTTGAATATATAAGAAAATACCTTCTATCTATTGAATTATTTCAAACCAAGTTTATTCAACTTTTCGCCAGTTGTTGCTAATTGACCTGACAGTTGTACAAGTCGTACGCTAGTCATTTTCGAACAAAATATAGAAAAAATTCAAACGTGGGTTTACGTTTAGGGTCCCTAAACAACATAAGGGTGTACAAAGTTACAATTATCACACAAATGACCTTCCTGTGTAGGGCTTTTATGGCTGCAGCTGATACCAACGGCTGTCCTTTTAGCATTCAAAAGTTAACGTTTTCATCGCATAATTATAGCGGTGAATATAACCGTAGTACCGAAATATTTAAGATGTACAACGATTTGTCTTTTATTTTCTTTACTATCACCATATACCTTGCTTTTAGAAACATTTAGTATAACTCTGAGTCCTTGATAGCTAATCGGATATGATATTAATATATTAAATATATGTTTAAGCTGAATCTGTTTCTTATGATAAAATATTTCTTATTTCATCTTTTTATTTGATAAGGACAATAAAAATGAAAATCTAAATATAAAATTCACTTTGGATTTCAAGTTAAGGTCAAGACTAATTATAACTTTAATAAATGTTATTCATACATTTGATGATTTACAGTTTTGTACGAGCGGATTGTTTTAAATTATGTTATTGTGAATATAATTTATATAAATACCACAATTTAAATTAGTATTATAATCAAAAACCCTAATAAGGATTAACCCAAACAACACAAAAAAAATAAAGCTATGTTCAAAACGAAAACGTTTCGCTTCAATGTGTTTTAACAAGAAATTTTAACGAATTTGTGTGAACATAAATCGAAAATAAAATCCTTTTCTAAGTTAATGATGAATGTTAGGATCAACCCTTAAGGCAACTTCTATTTAAAAAGAACGATTTACAAAATCACTCATTGAACTCGAACAAACTAGTAAGAAGCGTGACAATAAATTCAGAAATTCTCCTTTCTGCAGTTTCTTTTTTATGGTGTAGTTAGCAAACGAGCAGACGTATCACCTGATGTTAAGCGATTACCGCCGCCCATGGACACCTGCAACATCGGGAGCGTCAAAGGTGCGTTGCCGGCCTTTGGGGGATGGGAAGTGGGATGGGGGGAGGGGTTGGAATATGGGCCTCCGGTATCTTTACTTAATTTTTTTAGTTTACGGAAACGCATGTTAGCGTCATCATGTCAGTCGAAAGACATCTACTGCTGGACTCAGGCATTCCCTGAAGATCCCCACAGCAACCGTTGCTATGCTGTCCCCATCCAACCTGCAACCTTCACCAGAAAAATATTGAACACCGAGGCTGTCAATGTCACTCCGGTCGAATACGCCTATTTGTGTCGTAGAATGGGTCTCTTACGATGCACATTTTTTTATAATACCTAAATAAACACATAGAATAGTAAAAAAAAAAAAAATGTAAATATGTTATTTATTTATGTAGGTTCAGCTCTGTGCTTACTGCACTGCACTGGTTACTTGAAGCAATTTCGTCCAAAATGTGAAAGGGGCTGGCAGCGGATGGATGCGGGCTAGCCAAGATCGGGATAGTTAGCACTCCTTGTGGGAGACCTTTGTTCAGCAGTTGACGGCGGTTGGTTGATATAATTCATCCTAATATTATAAAATCAAAGGTAATTCTGCCTCTCTTTCTGTTTGCTAAGCTTTTATGGCTAAAACTCTGTACTGATTTCAATGAAATTTGGCACGAAGATACTTATAATCTTGAAGACGTAGGCTACTTTTTATTACGATAACTAAGAAACCCACCGTCAGAGCAGCGGACAAAAACTAGTGAAAAATATATATTTAGTAATCTTAAAGAGAGAAGTCTAGTTTTAATCTGATTTTATGTATCACGCCACTTCTTAGAGGCAGACAGAGGCATTTGCGATAATTAGAACATTAGTTTGATCTTGATAAAGATCTCACAAAACTTTCTCTCAAGTTCTTTAATTTTAGTTCAGAGATTTCAAATAAGCTATTCAGTCACGGTTTCGTATTAAATTTTAACTTATTAAACTGTAATCTGCTTTAGACATTATTTGGGTTGATTGAGACAGTGACGACTGGGTTGAGTGGAAACTTGTTAAAAGTTTTTCGATCGACTCGAAAGGGTAAAGAATGATGATATACTAATGTCAATGAGGTATAAGTATCACTAGACTGCCATTATGTGAGAGGCCATACTGCATTGTCTGCATTCGTAATTAGTGTGGTGACCACCACTTTTGGATTCTGCTTATGCTTTCGTTACTCATTGCCAGTTTATCATTAAGTGTAGTAGAAGTAAGTATTCGACTATTATAGGAGTATATCATTAATTGTTTTTTTTTAAATGTCTTTATTTTGCATTGAAAATTATATAAAATTTCCCATAACCGTTAGATAAGTGTTGGAAACATGCACTTCCTTTATTTCAGGGTTATCTCCATCAGAATAACGTCTATTATTTTTAGAGTATTAAATAGATACGGATATCACACCCCATTCGTAATACCCAAACGGCTAGTCTTAGCGTTATTGTTTAAAATGTTAGCGATTATAAAATACATTTGGCAATTTTATACATTGTGAAAGTTCAATGTCGTTTGGTCATATTATCAACCATCTTGTTACATTGTATTTTATTTCATAGGATATGCATATATATCTATACCATATCTATATATTTTACATACCTACATATTTAGTGAAGATAGTAGATGCAGCTAAAAAACTTGAATAACGTAGATTTAAATTTCCTTTATATCTTACAAATCCCATCTATTTTATTTCAAAGTAAAAGATCGCAGGTTTAATTCCCACTAAGAACAAAGAATAGTGTGATGAGTACATTCATTATTTTGTTTGTATCTGTATGTAATTTATATATATTATGTATGTGTTCCGGCAATCTGTATAATCCAGTATTTAATACTTTGCCTAGGTATTCCATACAATGCCAAAATCTATTTATTTTACACATTACCGATGGTTCAGTAGGTATAATAAATATTATAATATATTAATCGTTAAGTTTCAACAAACATAATTATACTTTTTTAAATGAAATATTATTTATTACCAAGAATAATTGGGGTCGGTTACTAGTTCTTCGTGAAATAACTGAATATCAGTTATTTATGGAGAGTCTGGCATCGGACCTCCGCAACCCTGGAGGTGAACTGAATTCGAAGGTTTAACCCATTGTATTTGAGGGCACTGAAATCTCAATAACGATTGTCATAGGTGTTCATGACAACTGGTACCGACAGCTTTAAGAGCTCTCCGAGGCACGGGTGGAAAATACCGCCATCTTTCGTACTCCGGGTTGCTATTAAGAACTTTTTATAAGAAAAACCCAACAGTAGTCCGACCCGAAATTCGCACCCAAAACCACCTGATCACAGCCTAAGATGATTAACAGTTTCATCAGTAATGATATATTTATTTGTTTATTTCACATCCTTATACGTGCACTAAGCAATTCAGCGGACATAATGCCCTGAACGTCTTCTACCAGTCAGCTTTTGGGTGAAGAATTGCTGTCTACTTCTTAACCAGGCGGCACATGTGACAGCTTTATTTTTACTTAAAAGCAGATGGCAGATAAAAATGTTTTACTCCTACGTTCATTGCTATGAAAAATTTAGACGCTACGCAAGTAAACTTCTAATATAATTCGTCACCTTACAATGGTATCAAAGACATACACTCCAGAAAAGTTTATTTTTTAAGGTCTTATTAGATTGACCTAGTAATGGTTACGTCAATCAAATAAAGAGAAGAATGATCTAGATTCGTAAATTAGAACAAGGTTTTAAGATTGAGATTACTGTCTGTGAGTCATAGTCATGCATATGAAGAGAATCAGGTCACTTTATCCATACAAATGTATGTAAATAAGTTAAATAACCAAGTTTCTAATATTACTTCTATATGTATAATATACTCAACTCAATTTTTTTTATGTATGGCCCTTCCATTATGACTCTACTCTGCCTGATGGAAAGCGTAAGCACCAAGAGTGGTGGTCACGAGTATGGTGACCACGCATGATTGCGAATGCAAACAATGCAGCATGGTGACCCAGACCATGGCGGCCTAGTGATGCTTCTGCATCATTGGGCCTCCGGTCTCGCACTCGCCAACAAAACACGACAGCACGAGCGCTGTCATTTTACGTTGATTTTCAGTGCGAGGGTGTACCGCCCCGGTCGAGTTGGCCTGTTTGTGCAAAACCTGAAATCAGCGAGGTTCTACTACCGTGAAATAATATATATTTAATAATACTCAATAATACGATATAATATGTATCGACTGCATGTATGGCGTATGTAGAGGGGTTTACTTGATCGGCAGTCGCTTACGCAAACCGCAAGATCAACGAGGCAGTTCCAAAATATGAAGTTTTCCTAAATGTAAATACCTGATAAGCAAAATAAAAGCTCGTAATATCCTGAATTTTGTGATGATGTTGTATTTTTAACACCAAAACGCCTTCGCATTATTCTAAATGGAATCTCAAATCATCAGAATATTTCGTTTATCCCCAAGGTTTTTTTATTAATTTCATCGAAAGCTGACTGTAGTTGTACAAGAACATATATGGGTATACATGGAGTATGGAGGAATAGATGCCTTTAGGGGCATCTATCCCTCCAAAAAATCAGGGCAACTATCCTTTTTGATATAGATAGATGCTCAGCTATTTTTTAAATAAATTAACAACATAATCGAAACTATTTACTTTTAGGTGCACCCTTAATGAACTAGTGTATTGACGTAATTAAAAAAATAACATAATTTATTACTGCTTTTAAAGTTATACAACGTTAAAAGAGTAACTTTAAAAAATATTACATGTTAGTGAAGCTCATTTCGGATATAAATACACATTGAGCAAAACATATCCTCAAAGCACGACAGCTCGTGGATTAATTAGGTGCAGGGTGGCAGCGGCTCCTACTTATACTATGAGTATTAATTCTTAGTTGCGATTTTGGGAAGTTAGGTTTTTTGAACATGAGGCATCTATCCCGTTGCGGCATCTATCCTGGTTTTACCCTACTACTAAAAGAGGAAAAGCATCATAAGTGGCTCTATTGTCGTTATACCGGTACAGTCTGTTTTTATAGTAAAATTTTACTCAACATTTTTCAGTATTTTAGCAAAGTATACTCTGTTTGGAATTACTCATCGTCAACATATATTTATATAGATTAAGTACGTACTCACTCGTACAAGGCCAATGAAGGGATGACACTAAAGAAGGCAAAATGTAGAAGGATTTCACCAAAATTACTTTGTTCTACGTATTTGTATAGATATACCTATTACGTTGGCCTTTAATACAACCTACACGGAAATTTCCTGGTTCGAATTATGTTGTACTTAATATAAATATAATAAATGAGGTAGGTACATACCTTAGATTAATTATTTTCTTTTATTTTGACTAACATTATAATTTTATTTTGTGAGACCACGATTATTAATTAATATTCTGTATGTTTTTGTAGTGTGCCACAAAAATACATGAAACGAACACAGATAACAGGTAATTGAACTCAGAACTATAATTTGTGGAATTTACAAAGTGTTTTCGAATGTGGTGATTGAACCCACAACACTTAATTCAGTAGAAATGGCGTTGGCGAGGTGATGCTTATAACACTACGCTATCCGTATTTATTAAACGCATAATATTTTTTTTGACACAAAAATTCAACTAGAACTAGACTTTATTATTTCCAAAATTATTTGGGGTCGGCTACTAGTTCAACCGTTTTTACCTGAATATCAGTTTTTCTACGGAGCAACTGGCATCGGACCTCCGCAACATGAAGATTAAACTAGTTGTCAGTTTATTTGAGGGCACTGACTTCCCAATAACGATTGCCATAGAGGCATAGACGTTCATGACAACCGGGACCGACAGCTTAACGTGCTCTTCGAGACACAGGCGGGAAATACCGCCATCTTCCATACTCCGAGCTGCTATTAAGAATTTCCTGTAAGAAAAATCTAACAGCATTCTGAACCGGGAATCGAACCCGAGACCTTTTAATCAGCAGTTGCTTTCGCTAACTACTAGACCAATGAGGGTTTATTCCCAATGCGGAGGTAATATATATAGACCAAAGTAAAAACGAACCAAATAATAATAATAATAAAAGCCTTTATTCGCTGACCTTTTTAAGTAACATGCTATTCTTAAAAACAGTAGTATTCTTAAATCTTAAACCACTTTGGTCAGGTTGTCTGTCGACATAGGCCTCCCCCAATCGCCAATTCGAAAAACGAACAAAATAGCTGCCTGTGAATGCCGTATATTAAAATGAAACATCACACATTTAACTCTCTTAAATTTATAAGAGTAATTACAAGATAATTAAGTAGGTACATAATGGGTAAATAATAAACATAAATATCGAACATCTAACACACAAGGTAAGGCATTCATGAAAATCATTAAATCTCAAAGCTTAAATATAGTTAACAATCAATTCGCTGTGGTAAGGTGTAAAAATACTATGAATATAAAATATTATTTAACTTTCAATTTTCAGTTGGCAGACTAGTAGACAAATTCTTGACCAACTTCTAGAGTAATACAACTAAAAGCATCTAAGAACATAGACTTATCAATTCTAACTTCATATTATTAACACTAATGAACTCGGTACACAAATAGATTTAAATTAAATGAAATATCTATCATTTCTATTTAATATAACATTTTCTAGTGAAGAACAGTTAACTCATCACGATTCATGCACACGATTTGTACGTAATACCTATATCTTGCAACGAAGTTCCGTAGCGTTTGCATATAGCATTGTATTAGACAGTGTTATAAACTTTGATAGCTTTGCCAGTTCTGTACGCAGTCTCACAATGCTTAAAGTTGGCCGTCGGAGACGCAATCTCACGAACACGCCGACGTGTCTTGTGTTTCAGTAAATTTCATCTAGCGGCCTCTGAAATTAACTTTGTTTTGTTTTGAATAGAAAGTAAGATTATTGCGCAATCTGATAAAAGTGTTCGTTTGATTCTATTATTTTGATTTTATGTTAAAACAGGTTATCTTTTGCTGTTCTTTGAATAAATCTTCTTAAAATAATTACTTTTTAACGTTACAAACCAAATAGAGATCTTGATGAAGTAAGTATAGAAATGAAACACGTGTATGTATGTATGTAAAGAAAAAATTAAAATAACTAAATAAGATGTTGTGATTAATGTAGGGAATATTTATAAAGTAATCCGTTTTAAATTTTCAATGAAATAAAAATATAAATAATTTATAAACATAATTATGTTCTAATGAAAACTGAATAATAAGTTAAAATTTTAAATTACACTAATAATGATAAAGAGATATGCCGTCTTCAGAAACCAAAGGGGAAAAGGTAATATTTACTTTATAACAAGCAAGAGAACTGAAAACTTTTTAACTTGAGGAAAAGTAAGCTTTCACAAAAATATTTTGCCTGATTTAAGAACTTTAAAAAAGGCTTGACTATTTAAAACTTTTTAAATTTCCAAACATATGTGCTGTGTAATGTGAATATTCTATTTACTAGGATTCCTAACTACGATTTTTTTTGTAAAAAAACTTTTTTTGAATACAGAATATTCTTTCTTGAATTGTTCATCTATTGGAAAGTATTTTTACAGTAATAGGTTACTGTAAAATGTACAGTTTTGTGTTGTAATATTAAACAACATTTCATGAATTGATTAACAGGACGCCATTATGTAAAGGACAAAAATGAATTTTAAAACTGAACTTTGTTTTTTATGATATGAAAAATTTGAAAAGCATTTGGCAGTTATTAAAGTGGATCTCTTGCTACCAGATTATATTTTCCAGTTTTTGTCTAAACACACCTACATAGAAAGTGAATGTAAATATTAACCGAATAGATTAACAACAACACAGTTAAGATTGCTGCAGTCCTGAAAATGTTGCTTTTTAATTAACACTACAATAGCACGATTTAATAAAATAAATAAAATTGTTACTAACAAGGAAAGTTTCTCAAGATGAAGAACATTAAGCAGATTTTCGCGTGCGTACGGCTTATCAATCATCGGCAAAAGGCCTTAATAATTTTGATTAGGCGAGTGGAGATCGCCGCGCTATATATAAAAACGCCATAAATGTTTATATTCTCACATTGTGATGAAAGTCTGGAAACAAAAGTAAAAACTATGATTTCAAGCATTATAAAGATTTGAATTTACTTATTCATTAGATAAGTTTTGCAATTATTTTTTTCTACAAATTCTTACCAATGTTTTGAAACATTTTGTATTTGTGCAAGAAGTAATTCAAGCTGCCTGTAAGCTTTTGCATAATAAAAAACTAAAAAGAGTATATAATAGTGGTTATATAATGTATTATGTCGCTTATCCTACTAATATTATAAATGCGAAAGTTAGTGAGTATGTAAGTATGTTTGTTGCTCTTTCACTTTAGTTAGTTAGTTTATACATCAGAATAACGCATATACTACCCCGCCTCGCGGCGTTGCCCGCGGTTATTGTCGTACGGTTCAGATAGTCTGTTATAAATGTGCCATGGTTTAATCATCGTCTCATAATCATTATCATCTTTAAGAATCAAAAATATTATGAATACGATATTCACGAGTAATTTTAAGAAATTAAATATTTACAATAATAATATTATATTGTATTTAAATTAACAACGTAAATGTTGAAGTTGTAGTAGAAAATATATTTATAAAAGAGTACTGTCAAAATTGATTTTATGTCAGGTGGATGTATTTTTATACGGAACCCTGTTTAGCAGAGTAATCATTTTAAGTTTTACATCGTGAGCTTTGTTTAGTTTCTTTTAATCTAATTCATTTTGCGAGCCTCAAGGCAAACATTTATCATTTTATTCCATGCCGTCGCTATCAACCTGTAATTAACGGTGTTGGGAAACAATATCGATAAAGAAATAGTTCGTAGATTAAATATGAGTTCTATACCTTTCAGTTTAAAAAAATTCAAGACAGTGTACTACCAATTATGGTATTTTCTTTTTAATATGTTTTTGAAGTGAATTGATGTAAATTTAATTAAATTGAACAATTTTAAGGAAACAACTCTAAAAAAATTTCGCGACATGCGCTACTTTAAGTACATGCCTATATTCTACAGGAATTCTGTCTATACGCAGTGCCTATTACAGACATTGTTTGCAATTAAGAAACAGGCCACACGGCCTGTTTCAAGGCTGGATGTATAAATAAGATCTGGAGAAGACCTTTTATTGGTAACAGAGTCGTTTCAGAGCCGTTTAATTCGCAAGGAACCTACAGTCGCAGTAGTAGGATTTAGCTTATACAAGTAAAATAAATAAAAATAAAAATGTTTATTTGTACTAGAAAATAAATTACATGAGGGTGCTAGCACTGGCTCCCAAACTAGGCTTGAGCCTGTATTTTAGGAGTCAGTCTTAGTTATATGTGCTTTGTGGAACGTAAACGTACTTTAAGTAATGCGTCTGGTATATTGTAGACGTTTTCTGATAAGAACTTGTCTAGTGTTGAAAAAAAATCTAATGTAGAGCAAATTTAACTTTTATGTGAGCGCAGACTGAAAATTATCAAATGAAGTTCCTCAGAATCGATTAGTTTCATTGTTTATTGGTCTAACTAACTTTGTCTGTCTACAATACTTTTGACTGTCATTCCGTCATAGATTATGCCATTTATTATATTTATCAATATATTCTTTCAAAATACCCCGTTCAGTATCAAAGTCGGCAATAAATTTTGACGTCTTACTAAATGTTCATGCAAGCTCTACATGTCTTTAAAAATTAAATAAATTAAACGGATATAGGCAAGTTTATTAAAAGTAGACGACATTTTCGTTCTTTTGTGTCTTTTAGGTGATATCGACAAATGATAATCTAAGAACCCATCAAGCTTTGTACTCTACTAGAAACAAGGTTTAATCTTACCCTAACACCAGTTACTATTGTACGTGTTACATCTCACGTTATTATACTACGTGACTACAAAGTATTATAACATAGGACGTAAAGTATTTAGTCTATGGATTTTTTCACTTTTTAAGGAAGCCCGAGAGTGATTCATAATTATTGGTATTTTTAGACTATGTTGGGTTTATTAATCATACCATTTCTTGATGAAATATTTATTTGCAATTTTATTTAAGTTACGTAATATTATCAAGAAGAGGTATAATATCTACCGGTTATCGCGGTAAAGAGTAGTCTACATCCTCCGTCAAGAATAAATGTATCTCCATACCAAATTTCATCATTAAAATAGGTGCAAAAATTTAGCTGAGAAAGTGTTACAGACAGATAGATAGAGTACAGACACAGTACAGACAGATAGAATGAAATGGTGGTGAAAGTGGTATGGTGCAAGATTTGCAGCTATTTAACAACAAATATTTTGAAATTAATTCACATAAACGAGCATTGATAGCATAGTTGTTATGTGAATGTCAACAAGAAGAAATGTAGTGTCCTTGTTAGTTTTCTCTTATATGACCTATATTAGTAATCTAACAACGAGAGTTTCATTTAGGGTTTTATTGCTGTAAAATGTTTGGTTTGTTTAAAATGAGCATAATGAATCGCTTCACCGGTTTTACACAACTATTTGTATTCGAGACAAGGCAAATATAAAACAAAAACAGAACTTTCATAATACATACGCACCCCAAACGAAATGTATATTTTATTTATATATAGAAAAAGTAAAAAATGTAAGAAAGGGTAAGAATGTTGACGCCTAAATATTCAAAGGAAAATTCGAAACTTTCTCGAGATTTTTTTTAAAAAACTGCTTGTGTATATCGTCGTTGAGTTGACTTTAAAAACTTCCTTACTTTTATAAACTTGACACAATGATTTTATTTATGATGTCATTTTGGATATAGAAGTTCAGTGTATATTAAGAATTCTATCTTTTCTTGATTGATAAACAGGGAAAATTTTGTGGAGCTTCTCAATCATTCTAAGGTCTCTCAACTCGTTGATAAATGGATATTGCGCATACGAATCAATCTGCGGTTAAGTAATGATGTGTGCGATCTATCTCTGGATGTAGGTTCTAGTAGGTACCTTATTATGCATGGTTAGGCACATATTCACTAATGGACATAAGTGTTAATTGCAATTTAAATTTAAATCTGTGTAGAAAGGTTTCACAGTTTCCACATACTTATTATTTTGATTTTCATCGTGTGAATCGTATGTATTATTATGTTGTTTAAAATTGATTTTATAATGTAAGTTGAAGTCTGTTAAGAGATAATAGATTACTGGCTATAGAGTTTTGTCTAATGTGCTCTATTTTCGGCCATTTGAGTATACGGAGGAGATTCTGGGTGAGTACCGATGTGATTTCTATCCATGATTAGGTCATCAACGGACCTAATTAATCTGCTAAGGCCTGGAGAAATCATATGAGTACAACATCACCTTACACCATCCGTTTATTGACTTCAAACAGGCGTTTGACAGTGTTAGCAGACGCGCTGCAACTCATAGTCCCTTTTGACTGGGAGTATCTAGTAAATTAGTAAAATTAGCGGAGGTGATAATGGCCGGTTCGAAATCGGTTGTGTCCATACAGAGCACATTCGAAATTAACACTGTGGTGCGGCAGGGGGATGCTCTTTCGGCGCTGGTCTTCAACTTCACCATTGAGTCTATTATGCGTGAGCTGAACATCCGAGGGCTTTTAAACTTTAACAGCACTCATATTGCTACGTATGCCGATGATATAGTGATCACAAGTAGGACACAATGGGCATTACTAGGCATTTGCGATCCTTAGTGGAGCACGCCGCCAATTTTGGGCTGGGTATGAATGTGGCAAGGACAAAAGTTCTAGGTGCTCTCAAGTATTAGAAAATCTAAACATTGACGGGGAAGAGTTTGAGGCTGTTGGGGAGTTCAAGTACCTCGGATCCACTCTCACTACCCAAAATAAGATCGAGGATGAAATCCTAGCGAGTAACGGTTGTTTTTATCATTCAAGAAATTATTAGAGTCGAAGCCGATTTTGAAAGCAACCAAGCTGATAATATATAAGAAGATAATAAGACCTGTTCTTGCATACGAATGTGAAACCTGAGCTTTAACTCCGAAAAAAGAAAGCCAGCTCGCAGTTTTTGATCGAAAAATCTTGCGAAAGATCTCAGGACCAGTTAGGGAAAGACTTGGAGTGTACTGCATCCGTATGAATCACGAGTTATATCGCCTGATGGGCAACGAAACCTTCGTTCCATTCTGCAAGGCGCAGAGACTTCGGTGACCACAAAGATCTTCACAAAATGCTCAGCAACAAAAACTGCGCGGTAGGCCCAAGAAGCGGTGGCGCGACTGTATTAAGGAAGACCTGGCTACTCTAAGAAAGAAGACCAACTAGAGACGAACTGCCCTGAATATAGATCGCTGGAGACAAATTCTGAAAGAGGCCAAGACCCACACCGAACTATAGCGCCATAGGAAGAAGAAGAAGAGATCAATGGCTTACAGATACAATATTACATAAATGATAGAAAAAAGGCGATACTGTTAATTTATACGCGTTACGTTGACTTTCCTTTCTTTTAGCAGCGTTCAGCTACAATTCTAGACGTAATTTGTCAGACATATTTTAAAAAATATTTATTAATTGTATTTGTGTATTTATATTTATATCAACTGCCTATATTGCCCTTTGTGTAACCAATTGTTATTGAATCAATTTGTGTTTAAATGAATTCATTTCCTTTTAATTTTCATTTACAGTAATTAATAATTAGCTTTAATTCAAATTAACTATATTTGTGATTCATATTTTCGTTTGTAGGTAAATAACTACCTTACTAAATCTCTTTTATAGAAATTAAGAATTTCAGTCAGCGGTCCCCTCCACCGATTTAACACCCGGTTTAGGCCCCAGCCGAAATATATGTATTACTCCAATAACAATCAAGTGATGAATTCTGTAAGAATCCTTACCAAAATCAAATCACCTAACAGAATGAGAAGAGTCGTTAACAAAGGAAACTATCCTGAAATTGTCTAACACGTTTGTGCTGGTAAGTGAGCGGTAAGGTGGTCTCGCTTGCCTGAGCAAATGTCCCATGACGGCCGTGTCCGCATTTCGGTGGCCATTACACAAAGATTAATGACATCATCCTATCTACTTCTGGCACACAGTCGCTGCTATCACCGCTACTGTTGTGATCCACGTAACCATTACGGGTTAAATTAAACCTGAAACTAAACAGTATGGCTAAGATTATATTGTTCTGAATTTATAATTGTTAATTTTTGGTCGCAGTTTCGCCTTTGTACTTCTTCAAGAATCAAAATAAATAATTATACATGCCGCATTTTATTGAATTCGGTGCTGCAGTTTCCGTGAAAGTGTAACTGACTGACAGACATACAGAGTTTCTTATGAATATATAAAATTAGTATGGATATTAAAATGTAGTCAGTGTGTATACAGTTCTAATTCATCACATTGAACAAAATAAATAAATCACTATTCGTGTCAGAATACCTAGATAACTAAAAGCTTTGTAAATAAATTCTTCTCGTGAACGAGTCACAAACGCATTTCCAGAATTTAATAGTAGCCATCACATTAACCATTTCCACATCATTTTACTCGTACTTTTAATTTTACAATTATTTCTAAATTCAGACTGTATGATATTTACTAAATATAAATAATACAAATAATAATAATAATAATAATAGCTTCTGGAATTTAAAATGTTTCCAGAAATTTAAAGCATACAGTTTTTTTTTGGGTAAGCTGTTCTACTTCCATAAAGGAAGTTAAAACACAAACGCCTATACACTACTTAAAATACTCAAAATGACTACCTACTGACCTACTCCTCCGGTATACGGTGCTTAATCGCACAGCAAGACACTTTTTTTATTTTTTTTTATTTTATTTTACAATTATAGGAAAACTTACTTAATGCTTAATGGTTACATTATACAAACTTATTACGAAAAAGAAGGCCAATTAAAAGTTTTCACAGTTAACAGAATAAATAAGTGGAAATACATATAAATACATACTCACATGACAATACAGACACAAGCAAGAAAGACACTTTCGATAAACAGATACAGTTAATCCTGGTTACAAGAAGCAAAGAAGGAGTCAGTCAGGGTTTTCCTGACTGACTCCACTTGTAAAACTAGTATCACAGGCAATGATAACCCAGATTTATTCATACAAAACTGCCAATGACTGAAAAGAGTTTACAGTTAGGAGTACATTTGCCGCTCTATATTAGTATTTACACTAAATATTTTATTTCTCTATGTTGTTCCATCATTACAAAACTTACAAAAACACAAATTAATAAATAGTATTGTTATAGCCATACTGTATTAGAGCTTAACAATATAAATTGATATGTTGAACTATTCCATGAATTTGTTTGTTTTTATTATACCCTAACTGCAATAAACCTATGTTGGTTATTGGCTATTTTTTTACTATAAAATCAATAGAATTGTTCTGACTATGTGAATTGATGACTCAAATACATTCAGTGCAGGTAACATGAAACAAAAATAAACTTCTGCACTGAACCGGATTCAACCACTCGTGGAAATAATATCAATTGCGCGCGCCATAGGCAATATTTTTACAGCCAAATGAAACAATAAAAATCTTTATTGGTTGTTTGAATACTCGCTGTCCTAGAAAATGCAATCTGCACGCTGGATTGCACTTCATTAATTAAATTTTATGTACATACATACGTAGTTTTAAATTTTTAATTATTCTTCAATGTGTTGAATGTCTGCCGGACGATTCGAATTGTTTTGTTAATAATATGTTTTGCAATTATTGTTTATTTAGTAAATTTTTATATAAAATAGTAGCTGAACGATACGTTTACGATTTACGATGAAATACAAATAGTAAAATACAAATATATAATTATTAATTATTACTCTGTCAAGTTTTTGTTGAATATTACAGTCACAAGTGTTCAATCGCAAGTTCCAATAGAAATATAACAGTTAAGTACAATTTCGTAAACTTACTTCAAAAGTTCTGCGCTCGATTCTGAGGCGGATAAAATTTGTGTAATTGGGTTTTTATGGCCTGAGATTGCTCCCAATTCCATTGAGACCTAATGTCGCGATCGGCAAATTGTAGGGGTTGTACCTACATGAATATTTATCTTACCCTTATACACTAGACACTGTATAAATATACGGTTAACTTGACAGGTAATTTGAACAACTGATCTAGATGATTGTTGATTATCAGTTTTTGACTACATAGGTTGTGATTTTTTTTTGTGGTTCATTGCAGTATCTAATGGTTATACTAGAAGTTTGAACAGTGAACTCAACCTGTTGCAATTCAGGTCTTTCGTTTCAGATGTTGGTATTCTTTCTATAAAAATCGAAACAGACTATCACTTATTCAAAATTGTATAGATAATGTAGTTTATTGTTGTCGGTAAGACAATATGTTTTGTTTTTGAGGTACATTAATTTCATAGTGGTTAACACAGCTATCTAGAAAATTTTGCGTTCGCAAACCATACAATGTGATAAGACGAAACTGCATCAAAGTGAATTACGCAATAAGCTGTTTGAAGACGCCATCATAAATACTAGTGTCCTATAAATCTAAGACAACAGAGATATTACCACGTACGAGAGACCTGGCGTCGGTACTTTAACAGGAAATAAGAAGTTAGAAGGGGAATTTTATCTAGTTTAAATTAAATCGTTATTTTTAAATAAAATAGGTTTACTTTATTCTTAATTTTGAGACCTTGAAAGAATTTGGCCTTAACATTTGACTTTATTAAAAAAGTTTTTAAGAGTGGTTGTAGTAATACAAAAAAATGTATTATGCATTCTCATATCCGATTTAGTTTGGGTTAAAATACTACATACTATCTAGATATTATGCCCACAAATGACGTGCAAGATGAATCATACTAAAAATCAAATAAGTTTAGAATTATATTCTAATAGCTGAACCCCGCGGTGCTACCCGCGGTACGATAATAACCGCAGGCAACGCTTCAAGGCGAAGCAAGTATCTGTATAAATTATAGCCTGTGTTATTCTGATGTATATGCTATACTAGCTGTTGCCCGCGGCTCCGCCCGCGTTTATGTCGGTTTTTTCGTGTTTTTTCGCGGTCGCGGATATGTGACTGATGCAAAAATTAGATAAAAACAATCTTGATGCGGATTATATATCATTCTAAAATTTCAGCTCGATCGGTGCAGAACTTTTTGAGTTTTTGAAGCGTACACAAACCAACATAACATTTTTATATATATAGATAGATATATGAAGTATTATAACTAATGTTATGTATGAACTGGAAGGATATATTACACTATTATTACTATTATTTTCAAAAGCAATCATTAGCCTGTACATATTTAATAAGTTTGTTACTCTACTTTGCGGCCAACACATAATGCAAACCGCAACCTCGGTGTCGCAGTGGTAGTGAATGCGACTGCTGTGCTTGAGGTCTCGGGTTCAAATCCTGGGTCGGACCAAATGTTTGTGTAATCTACACATATTTGTTTCGGAGTTTGGGTGTTTTCTACGTGCACCCATAACGTTGACGCTTTTAAACACGCATTTATTTCATCTGCAGGGGTGCCTTTAGTGATAACCGGCAAAGTCTGTCTAAAATCGCCCGCTAAAAGTACCACCATCCCCCCCATGATATTTGGATTACTCTTGATGTCTTTCAAAGTCCGATCTAGAGCTTCAATTGCTCTTTTATGGGACATAGTACACTCATCCCAAACTAATAATTTACATTGCTGCAACATACGTCCACGCTCGCTGTTGTAGCTTAGGTTGCTTTTGAACAAATATTGATGTGAAGTTGAGGACTGGAACACGATAGTGGGACATTGTTGCAGGGGGACTTACAGCCGGAAGAAAACAAAAATCTTATGCGGACGAAGTCGCGGGTAAAAGCTAGCTTTTAGCGAATACTTAATTACCTCCTCAAGTTTAAAGCGTAGCTAGTTATGTAGTACTATATTAATTTTGTGGTGTAGGTAATTAGATTTTATCTGTATGTAATGTAACAGTCAGTTGAATAAAAAATCGTATACAAATCAGATCAATAGTTTTGGCGTAATGTGATTCTAGACAGAGTTTTAATGTTTTAGATAGTTAGCTGTGTATAGGTTCCTGTGGGAATGAGATATTTTCCCGAAGTAAAAAGTAGTCTGAATTTTGGTACCTTCCTACCCTATAAGTTAAGTAAGTACCGTGGGAGAGCTATGCTTCGGCATGAATGGGTCGGCTCGACCGGAGTGATACCACGGCCTCACAGAAAACCGGTGTAAAACAGTGTTTGCGCTGTGTTTCACCGAGTGAGTGAGGATACCGGAGGCCCATACCCTAACCCCTTCCCTCATCCCCTTTCCCATCCCCTAAAGGTCGGCAACGCACTTGTGACGCCTTTGGTGTTGCGGGTGTCCATGGGCGGCGGTAATCGCTTACCATCAGGTGATACGTCTGCTCGTTTGCCCACTATTCTATAAAAAAAAAAAAAGTAGTGTGATGGAATGTCGCTAAGTTTCGATCCAAGTAAAACTGTTAAATAAAGACAGTTGCATCAAAATTTTATCATAAATTCCCTAAATTATGGCGCCTACTGACCCTCTAAGTTAGAAAAGTGATCAAATACTAACTTGAAGTCTTAGTAAAACTGAGTTAAAAAAAAAACATCAAAATCATTTCAGTAGCTATGACGTCATGCTAGATTTCCGCGGGAATGAGGTATTTTCCCGCCGTAAAAAGTAGCCTGTGTCCGTGCCTAGGATCCTATCTTTATATTAACCAAGTCTTATAAAAATCCGTTCTGACGTTAAGGCGTGAATGAGGTAAACTTTTAAAACAAACGATTAAAAATCACTAACTTAATTAGTTTTCTGCCTACTGCCTACCCCCTAAGTACGATGACGTGATCATTTTGATCTTATATCCGTTTTTAGGTAACCATCTATTACCTTACTAAATTTCATCAAAATCTGTTCAGCCGTTTAGACGTGAAAGAGCAAAAGTCCCAACAAAAACGACTAAAAATCACTAACTCAATTTAGTTATCTGCTTACTGCCTACCCCCTAAGAACGATGGCGTGATTATTTATAGCCTATGACCATTTCTAGGTTATCATCTATCACCATACCAAATTTCATCAAAATCCGTTCAGCCGTTTAGGTGTGAAAGAGCAAAACTCCCAGCAAAAACCATAAAAAAATCACTAACTCAATTCAGTTTTCTGCCTACTTCCTACCCCCTAAGTACGATGACTTGATCATTTTAATCTTATATCCATTTTTAGGTAACCATCTATTACCTTACTAAATTTCATCAAAATCTGTTCAGCCGTTTAGACGTGAAAGAGCAAAAGTCCCAACAAAAACGGCTAAAAATCACTAACTCAATTTAGTTATCTGCCTATTGCCTACCCCCTAAGAACGATGGTGTGATTATTTATAGCCTATGACCATTTCTAGGTTATCATCTATCACCATACCAAATTTCATCAAAATCCGTTCAGCCGTTTAGGCGTGAAAGAGCAAAACTCCCACCAAAAACCATAAAAAAATCACTAACTCAATTCAGTTTTCTGCCTACTTCCTACCCCCTAAGTACGATGACTTGATCATTTTAATCTTATATCCATTTTTAGGTAACCATCTATTACCTTACTAAATTTCATCAAAATATGTTCAGCCGTTTAGACGTGAAAGAGCAAAAGTCCCAACAAAAACGACTAAAAATCACTAACTCAATTTAGTTATCTGCCTATTGCCTACCCCCTAAGAACGATGGTGTGATTATTTATAGCCTATGACCATTTCTAGGTTATCATCTATCACCATACCAAATTTCATCAAAATCCGTTCAGCCGTTTAGGCGTGAAAGAGCAAAACTCCCAGCAAAAACCATAAAAAAATCACTAACTCAATTCAGTTATCTGCCTACTTCCTACCCCCTAAGTACGATGACGTGATCATTTTGATCTTATATACGTTTTTAGGTAACCTTACTAAATTTCATCAAAATCTGTTCAGCCGTTTAGACGTAAAAGAGCAAAAGTCCCAACAAAAACGACTAAAAATCAACTAACTCAATTTAGTTATCTGCTTACTGCCTACCCCCTAAGAACGATGGCGTGATTATTTATAGCCTATGAACATTTCTAGTTCATCATCTATCACCATACCAAATTTCATCAAAATTCGTTCAGCTGTTTAGGCGTGAAAGAGCAAAACTCACAGCAAAAATCATAAAAAAATCAATAACTCAATTCAGTTTTCTGCCTACTTCCTACCCCCTAAGTACGATGACGTGATCATTTTAATCTTAAATCCTTTTCTAGGTAACCATCTATTACCTTACTAAATTTCATCAAAATCTGTTCAGCCTTTTAGACGTGAAAGAGCAAAAGTCCCAACAAAAACGACTAAAAATCACTTACTCAATTCAACTAACTCAATTTAGTTATCTGCTTACTGCCTACCCCCTAAGAACGATGGCGTGATTATTTATAGCCTATGACCATTTCTAGGTTATCATCTATCACCATACCAAATTTCATCAAAATTCGTTCAGCTGTTTAGGCGTGAAAGAGCAAAACTCACAGCAAAAATCATAAAAAAATCAATAACTCAATTCAGTTTTCTGCCTACTTCCTACCCCCTAAGTACGATGACGTGATCATTTTAATCTTAAATCCGTTTCTAGGTAACCATCTATTACCTTACTAAATTTCATCAAAATCTGTTCAGCCTTTTAGACGTGAAAGAGCAAAAGTCCCAACAAAAACGACTAAAAATCACTTACTCAATTCAGTTTTCTGCCTACTTCCTACCCCCTAAGTACGATGACGTGATCATTTTAATCTTAAATCCGTTTCTAGGTAACCATCTATTACCTTACTAAATTTCATCAAAATCTGTTCAGCCTTTTAGACGTGAAAGAGCAAAAGTCCCAACAAAAACGACTAAAAATCACTTACTCAATTTAGTTATCTGCCTACTGCCTACCCCCTAAGAACGATGGCGTGATTATTTATAGCCTATGACCATTTCTAGGTTATCATCTATCACCATACCAAATTTCATCAAAATCCGTTCAGCCGTTTAGGCGTGAAGGAGTAACAGACAGACAGACAGACAGACAGACAGAGTTACTTTCGCATTTATAATATTAGTATGGATTATTGTAAAGTTTCATCAAAATCCATTCAGTGGTTTTTGCGCGAAAGAGCAACAAACATACTCACTTACATACTCACAAACTTCTGCGTTTATAATATTAATAGGATTTGCTTGTTATTAGGTTTTTTTGTGAATAGTAAACTAGTCCTTTGTCCTTTGACTAAAGATTAGTCTACTATCGCATCTACCCTTTGGTAGATACCTTTTGGCTGTCCTTTTTACCCTTTGCTCAATGATCTAATTACTCATTTAGTACTTGATTTAATGGGAACGGTTTTAATCATTAAAAAAAAATTTTACTTACATATGGATTTACAGTTATTTGATTATGCAAGTTTTGCGGCCGTGCTTATTTCAGTAAAGAAGATTTGAAATAAAATGTTTAAAATCTTGTTTTGTTTCAACAATGGCTCGTTTTGTTAATAGAGGTAGCGTGCATTGTAATGATGTATAATGTTTTTCTACTTACCTCGTGAAGAAGTGAGCAATGTCTGTAGGGAGCGAAGTTAACAGTCATAAATCGTTTTAATGTCCCAACTTTGTGTAAGACAGATGGCCGACAAAAACCCGGCAAAAAACATCTGCAATGAAGTAAATTATTTATGAAACATGACGCATTTTAATACAAAACAAAGTAAGTACGAAGTGTGTGTTAAACGAGAAAAGCATTTCACACATAATCCTATGTAGGAAAAGGAACTTGACACAAAACTTGAAATAATACAGAAATATTGGCATATTTACTTTTTGCTTAATTTTATTAATTTTCAACCCAAAATTTTTTATCGTACTTTGGATGGTGTAGAAAATAGAAATTGTATATAATTATTTAAATATAAAAGTAGAAGTCCTACTCTTATTTTAATGAATATTCAATATATGGTCAATCGATTTAGATTTTTAATCAATAAAGTTTCAAGTTAGTAAACGAGTTCAGTGTGAGCTAAAATATAATTTTCTAAATAATGTACTTTATCTAGGTAGTGCAATATCAGAAAAAATGTTCATAAGGGTAACACAAGTATAAACAAATTTACTTAAAGGATAGTCCTTTTATCATCTTCTTTGTGTATCCATTTTTCGCGTTAAGAGAGTAAAAAGTTTTTCGATAATTGGAGAGCGATTAGCATCGCACGGATAGGGATGAGAATAACTGCTCTTTGGGGCTATAATTCTTGGAGAAACGATATTAAAGACACAAATAACCATTTGTGGTTATACCTACTTTTGTACATTTAACGTTAGAATTTTTGTAGTTAGTAGTACCTTTAGCTGTCGCAAATTCTTTTTCTCTTCCCTTCCGGAGTGGCTCTCCATTATATGAAAAAAAAACAGTAGTAGCAGCAAAAAAAAAATTGTGACATAATATCTAAAGATATTAAAAAAAACTACACACTGTATTGAAATTAGCCGTCAATCCAAAATAGTTTCATGAAAGAAGAGATTGTATTTATTCTGTAGCTATCAATTTTCGGAACAACCTAGGTATATGCACAGAAAATTACTGTTAAGTTATTTTTAGTTACTTTTCATTGAGGTTCCTGGAGCCTAAGCCCCTTTCCTGTAAGGGGAACTGTGGGGTTATACCCAGGGCGGCAATGCACTAGTGACTCTCGAGATGCATATGTCTATGGGATGCAGCTAGCAGCTGCATCCAGCACCCATTACCATCAGGCGAAATGTTTCCTCTTTTGTCTCTTTAAATTATATTAAAATTACCGCTTATAATTCTGGCATGTTACATCAAATTAATATCAAACATATATACACACACACACACACACACACACACACACAAACACACATAACACCGTAAAAGTTATGCATTGATACGCAGGATAATTGTCGAGTTTATTAAAAGGGAAAATGCTTGTGGGTGTTTTGATACGGTCATATTGGAAACATCCCGCTGAAGCCTGGCATGCAAACTTTTCACCGTGACCTTTACATTGTCCAACAGCCTTGGAATAACTTGATACTGTATCGGTACCCCATTGAGTAGAATTTCTGGTATAATAGTTCAAAAGCAACTTTTAAGTTAGATATGGAAGAATGTTTGTGTGTTTTATTTAATGGTGGTTAACGGATTAAGAATACAGATTATCAACACCACTGTTTATCCCTTGCGTCTCGTAATAAGGGATCAAACTACGCAGGACAACATCAATATAAAGATAATTAAATCTTGAAAAAACTCTAGTCTAACCCGTCAGCTTGGTGTAGTGGATTACTATGGGTTGTTGACGACGATAACTACATTTTAATACAAAATCAACAAATTTTAAACTTAGAATAGAACCTAACATACATGCATACGAAGCCAATGAATTGCGTTACTAATAATTACTTCTTTGATTATTGACTTTGTTCTTTTTACCCGACTACGGCAAAGCCATAGGATGATTATGATTTTGACAGGTTATGTATGTACGTATGTATGTTCATCTGTTCCCTCATAGCTCTTCTACTACTTATTAAAGCTGGACAAATAAGATACCGTTAGAACTGTCTTGATCGTTCGCTGGTTATAGGCTATATGACGTGTCACTGAATCTAATATGGCGCCCTCTTGCAGTTACTTGCAGTAAAGAGCGTTACTTGTACATTTCCAAAGTATAGATATTATCAGCATTTGCTTGTGACTTTGACCGTATTTATTCAAAAAAATTAAACCCAATTATGACAATATACGACGCTGAAAAAGTATGAAACAAGTTTGAAAAACCGTAGTTACATATGTTACATAGAACATACTTTTTCTTACCTATTTACATACAGCAATATATTATAAACCTTAAAATTTATTTTTTTCAGAAACATGTTTCAGGCCCTCAACCCCTTTCCCCCCGTTCTGTACATCCCAAGGTTGGTGAAACACTTGTATATCTTATTTATATATGTCATGGGCAGTGTTGATTACTTAACATAACTTTCTGATAGTGATAAATTGAAGTAACAAGATAAGAAATTAGTTATTATCAGAAAGGCGCAGTAATTTAAACATGAAGCGAGCGATTTCTTCCAAATACGATTAAATAAATAATGAAACTTAAAAATGCAAAACTATAGTATATTACAATAGATATGTTACCGTCCATGCATTTTGTAAATAGACGTTGGGTATAATCTGATCTCAACGTCAAAAAATTATTGAAATATTTTTAACAATAGTAAAAAATAAATAGGCCTAATATCAAGATATTTGTCTTTAAAAGATTAAAGAGTGAGCAATAAATAAAAGCTAAAGTTATCTTTTGAAGGCACTTATCTCTGATATTCCCCAAAGTACAATAAACGATTAAAACAATGTAAATTAGGTACCGACCCATTTATTACACTGCTCTTTCGTTGGGAACGCTTTGCTCTTTTGAAATATTTAAATTGCATTTTCACTGTATGAGATATTTTGCTCAATTTTTCACTGCTATTATATTTGAGTACTTTATGACAGCATTTTAGAGTGCAAACTGTAACATATTCTGATATTTTTCCGTATAATACGAACTACGAAAAAGCTGATTTTTATAGTTCTACTGAAATCACATAAAACATATTTGGTTAATGTTAAAATTTATTTTAAATTGGTTTTATTAATTGAAACAATAAAGTTAAATTAATGAATAATTCTTAGTGAAAAAAAAAGACTAAGTTATTTCACACAGCAATAAAATTCACATAAAATCAAACCCCTTTTCTTCTAATTTATCAATTAAGTTATTTGAAACATTAATGCTTTATTACGCATTTTAGAGTATATACAATACTAGATTACTATTGTTAAGGGGCAGTTGATGTCTGTCTAAGTTGTCTTTAGAATTACGTTCGTTTTAGAATCTTCAACCTTTTCGAACAGGCTCAATCCTTTTTTCCACACGAGATTTATATTTATACTAAGCTTAAATCGCTCATTCTATTGGTGTTCCATTCTGCATATAGCCATATTGTCAGGAAGGATTGATAGACGACTTGATCATAAAAGGCCAAAAAACAGATAAAATGCTGTAAAATGACGTATATTGCGCCCACCTCCAATCAAATTAATAAAATAGTGATGGTGGTATGATTACAAAGACCGTAAAATTTAATTTAATCCATACTTCCTATTATCCTATTAATATTGAGTGTGACTAACTGAGTGTGTTTATTGCTCTTTCACGCAAAAACTATTACATGAATTTCGTTGAAACTTAACAATAATATAGCTTATACATCAGAATAACAAATAGGCTACAATTTATAAAGATACTAGTTTCGCCTCGCGGCGTTGCCCGCGGTTATGTTCAGCTAGTAAATTTTAAATGCAAAAGTAACTCTGTCTGTCCTGCTTTTACGGTCAAACCACTGCACTGATTTCAATGATATTTGGCATGGAAATATTTTGATTCTTAAGGGAGGACATAGGCTACTCTTTGCTGCGATAACCGTCAAACACGCAGGCGGAGCAGCGCGCAATAGCTAGTATAAAAATAAATTATCTTTGTAATTACATAGTAGTTATAAAAGACGGTAGTTAATGAAACAGCTAAAAATTGCTCGGACGAATTTGAAAATTTTCAAATGGCATTAACTGTGCTTAAAATACGTTAAATTACTTTGTTGAACTACAATTCTATTAGTATTACTTAACAGAGTAATACGTAAACGTACAAGTATTCTATATGCCCTGAGAAACCATACTTATTTGTTAAATTGAATATATAATATCCGTAAAAGCTTGGGAAGTGTTGACTACACGTTTCTTTACGTTACAGTATTCGTTTGCAGGGTGCAGCTAGAGAGCCAAATAAATTAGTTATGTGGTCATGAATAATTGAGCTGGTGGAATAATTTATTTTAAACCTATAGTCTATATCAGTAACATTTAACCCTCTACTGCACGGACGGTGTAATGGCTTAAGCGGCGATCGCGTTATTTTCTAGTTCGCTGAGTCTGTGTATTTTTGTCACCTAACTCCAAAAAAAGAAGAGGTTATAAATTCATCGTAATCTTTTTTGATGGATGTTCATCGAAATTTTCGTCGTTTATGACCGATTTCAAAAATTCATTTCGCATTAGGTTTGGTGTAGCTCCCAGGTGGTCTCATGGTCACCATGTCAGGATATGATGATGGGATTAAAAAGAAATCGTGAGGAACCCTCAAATTTTATTCAACTCAGTTTTTCTAATCAGTTTCTTTACTTTCATTCATACAATTTTTGCGTTTGCTCCTGTTTCCTTCGGCCTGAAGTGTTTCTTCACCTCGTGAAGAATGTTTTTTATTTTGAAAGTATTGATATTTGTATACTTAAAATATACCTACCTAGTTTAATAGGAAATGATTAAGTAAGATATTACGTTATTTAAATATTAGGTCTTTACCTATGAAATTGCCGTTTTGTATGCAATAAGTGAAAGTACTTATTTTTTCAAACTTTTTTATTTCTGTTATTCGAAGTAATCACCCATGCAATCGACGCATCTTTGCCAACGCATTGGCAGTTTATTAATGCCCTTCTTGTAAAAATCAGCTGAACGGGAGGCAACAAACTCTTCAAAGGCATTTTGTACTGTCTCTCGGGAATTGAATTTTTTACCCACTAAAAAGTTGTCTAAATTTTGGAAAAAGTAATAGTCGGTAGATGCAAGGTCTGGTGAGTATGGCGGATGAGGGAGAGCTTCCAACCCCAGCTCTTGCAGCTTGGAGACTGTCTGTTGCGCAGTATGGGGTCGCGCGTTGTCGTAAAGGAGCAGTGGGGACGACCGATTGACCACAGCTGGTTGCAGATGTGCAAGCTTCTCCATCTTTCTCTCCAGTTCTTCACAGTACACATCTGCATTAATGCTCATGCCGTTTTGTAAAAAGCTGTGGTGAATCACACCCGCACTAGACCACCAAGAGTGACCATCACCTTTTTAGGGGGATTTTTGGTTTAGGGCATTGCTTTGGTGCTGAACCAGGGTCTAACCAACTTTCTGAGCGCTTTCGATTGTCGAACAGAATCCATTTTTCGTCGCACGTAACTATTCGTTTCAAAATTCCTTCATTTCTTTGACTGTTGAGCAGCGAAAGGCAGGTCTCGACGCGTACGTTGCGCTGGCGATCGTTAAGGTCGTGGGGCACCCATCTATGAAGCTTTTTTACCTTGCCAATTTGTCGCAAATGGATCAATATTGTTTTGATGCTTACATTAAAAGCTGCTGCTAGCTCAGCTGTAGATTGAGTTTCGTCAGCTTCCACAATCGCCTTTAATTCATTATTGTTAACCAAAGTCTCCGGACGACCACGAGCTTCATTTTTCAAGTCAAAATTTCCAGAACGGAACCGGGACAACCAATAAAGGGTTGTGCGTTCGTTTGTACAGTTCTCTCCGTAAACGATTTTGATGTTACGTGCCGTTTGTGTCGCGTTGGTGCCACGACGGAACTCATATTCCATAATTACACGAATTTTTAAAGTATCCAATATGACGAAAAATGTTCAAATGTAATGAAAATACAACGCTAATCAAAAAACAAAAGACTGGGTTTGTAAATAGAATGTCATGGTTTAAAACAAAATTAATTTGAATTTAGAATACAGAGCCATTACACACTTTTTTTTATTTGAAATGACCAGTACTGAAGAAACGCAATTTCATAGGTAAAGACCTATTATATAAAATTTCACTAATGTACAACATTTTGTCATTTGTAAGAATGCATGAAACGATGGTCTTCTATCAGAGGCTCCTCAAGCTTATAGCATTTACAAGACTGAGATACTATTGTTCTGACGCTTAATTAATGTTATTAAATTAATTCTAGCGAAATGTTAATTTGCTTGAATATTAAACTAACTACAGTATTTCATTTGTAAAATTATTTGTTTAATTTCCACAGAATCGTTTATCAGTGAGATTCATAAATTAAAAGGCAGTGCAATTTTTCAATGAAATAGCTGTTTGTATTGTGAATGTTCACCCCTTTGCAGGGGTCGGTTTACTCGTGAAAGTATTCTTTTTAAATCTCTTTCTAAGCGGATGGGCCAAAGAAGAGAATTATAAATATAAGCTAAATATAAAAATAAAATGATCTAGGCATCAGTCAACGTACTTTCTAGATCTAGTTCTGGTCTGTAATCGTTTCACCTTATAAAAATAGTAGACACTTTTAAGAAGTATTTCTGTTGACTTGACTTGAGTCATCAATACACCTAGTATGGTAGGAAGTGCACCAAAAAAGAGTGATCTCCCCACTAAAACTCTTACAATCAAGCCCATCATCCTGATCTGATGAGGTTATTGCTTACAATTTCCAATACATGGATTCTAATTGTATTATGTTAGGTTTTATCACCTTTCCTATTTTTCTTCCCATATTGGGTATATGGACAGAGAAAAAAGAATATTGGACGGGAATAGGCTAGACACGTATTAAGTAATGGAACCAAATTATAGACGACAACACGTTTTCGTTTATTTACCACTGCTTAAATGGAATGGTGTGTATGTTTGGTATTAAATAAATATCATTGAAACTAAATCAAACTCAAGAGAAACATCATTAATTTGATGAAAAAAGTAACCAAAATTTCTACAACAGGATCGTTTATTTACATTGAATTTTAGTTGAACTCAAATATTTTTCTGTTGATGAATAAACTAACAATACATAAATTAATTTGACTTTAGTTTATTCATCACTACTTGAAAAAGTACTCATAGCATGTTTACGTACAGACTAAACTGCTTCAGTAAATTCTTGCGAATACATAAATATGTACATATTTAAGCTTGCTTGCTCGTGACTCAGCCACTAAAATTTATAACACTCGTGTGCTGAGTTTTAAACACATAAGGTTAATTAATTCCTTTTTGAATTTGCTGTTCACTTCATAAAGTTGAATTCACGTATCAAAAATGTTCACTTAATGTAGGCTTTTTATATGCGTTTACACGTTTATAACTGGATTCCGTATAAAATTTTGCACGTTGTTAGGTTAAATGCTTATGAAAATGAAACCTTTAAATAATTTAAATGGTGGTTGTAATACTAGCATTAAGTATCTGTATTGTTAAAGAAATTGCTAGTGAGTAAAAACTATTTTGAAATTCGACTCGCACCAACGTGGCTATTAAAAAGAACATAAAATATAATAAAATAAACATATAAATACTTGCGAGTTGATACCGTTTAAAGCCATCCATTTTTTAGTTAAGAGATGCCTAATGACTGCAATCTAAAAGCGTGTTTATTGAAAAATCACAACATAACTTGTTTCTTTGTCTAACATAAGATTTACTTAGCATAGATTTTGTAATAAATTGATAAATGTCTAGTAATTTGATGCATAGTTTTGTTTGATTCCGCTTTGCACGATGCAGTGAGGAAGCAATAATAAGCAAAATTATAGAAGTAAGTACTTTATCTTAATGTGACATGAAAACTTTTATGTCGCCCAATTAAAGAACAATTTTCGTTGTTTTAATCTTATCTGTCACCTACAGAGTAAGTATGCCTAACAGAACGCACAACATTATACTTTATTTTAGTTCAAAATGTTATTTGTATAAAGTTTTAAAATCCATATTTTAAAACTTGCCTTAAGTTTGTCATGTAGTGATCCAGTGACGATGTCTTAGAGTTTATTATAAGTTCGTACTTATAGTCAATGGCTTATTAGGTTAAATCCACAGTTCAAATTAAAACACGATTTATTCTTATTTCTAAAGGGTTGGTTTCAAGTTTTCATTTCTCTGTTGCAGCTGCGCGGTTAGAGGCGACTAATGGAGCAATAACCTAGCCTTTAACCATTTCTTACGATACCTATCTGATGAATAGGGGGTTACACTTCATATTCTTAATTATAAGGCAAATTTATGTATTACTATTCTCCTAGACTTTTAAAGACAATGCCATCAGTAGAAATATATCCTGTGTTGTGGGGCATTGTGAAAACATAAATTAATGAGATAGGAAGAACACCCAGACTAAGAATAACAATTTGTGTATCACATTCTCACGTGTGGTTTGAACTCACATCACTCAGAGAAAGCCGCTGAACCACTACGCCATATTAGGCGTTATTACAGCGTAGCTTAGTATTATTATTATAACGTATTTTTACGGCGTAGGAATCACACCCACAACATGATACGATGAACTTACGATGCAGTAAGTATCTAGACCTTATTGACTTGAACGCTATCTAGAAGATTTAAAAATACCACTAATAAATATTATTAACAACGTAACGTTTGGCTTCCAAGAAACAAAGCATTTTGTATTTTTTTTATAAAGTTACGTGAGACAGTTACAAATGTGTATTTTTCTTTAAATTAACTTATTTTGCAGTCGGAAGATATTTACGATGTTTGCATTGCACGCACGTCTTAGGCCTGGCTGTCTGTAATAAATAAGTTAAGGTCGGGAATATTTCTCCCTGAACCAATATCGTTAAAGACACAAGAAAGAAATGTTAAAATGTTCATCGGTACTTATTAATTCCGTTAAACCCAACATTGTTGTGTTTAATTTATTTATGAAATTTATTTCAACACCGTAAATTACTAAAATTTTCTTTTTCTTTTCTTGAGACATAATAAGTAACCATGCCTGACTTTTTAACATCACCGTCACAGCGTTAAACAAAAATAACTCCAGACAATTTTTGAACGACGCAGACCCATGAATTTCAAATACGTTTTTACAGATAAAGACCATTGTTGATATAAAATACGATTACGCAGTGTAACCACGCGAGCGCAGGCATCCTCGACCGTAAAAAATTACAATACAACAAAGCATGAGGTACAAATCATGGATATACAAAGTTTTGTATTAATGTCGGTACTTATCCTTCATTTTTACGATGAAAAATTATTTTATTACTAGATACTTTCAACTTTATACTAAGTAATATCTAGCTTAGATAATGTTCAATTATTATCAATTATTATTCGGTTTGGTATGTACTTTTTTAATGTTATAACCATTATTTCCGCTGTTAGCCCGTTTGTCAAATATGAAATTGCCTAGAATAGTTATAAATATCCGGCCTTACTGTGCCAAACTAGATAAAAACTAGGAACCTTGTTATATTATTGTAAGAATTAATATAACTCTGTTACCACTTTTTCATCTTAATATAAAAGCCTTAAAAGCCTTCACTCCTTGACTGCAACCTCAGGCGCGGTGTCTTGGTTTCAAAGTGAAAAATGTGGGAAGTTCGCGAGTATATTCCAGTTAGTTAATTACTCACCTAAGACATCATAACAAAACTAAATGCAAAATTATCTCGGAAGCACCTGGCGTAAACACGTCATGAGAGTCGTAATAGCAGAAGAATTAAGACGAATCCCGGCAATTTAACTCGTAAGTCGACTTGGAAACATTTGGCACCGAGAGAAAAGCTTAACACAAATTCTAAATGCCTTTATTATTTTAAGCTACCTCCTTCACATTATGCCGTCTTTTGTCCATGAGATTCTACTTCAACTAAAGATAATTTGGAAATGCTAAATAATTCATCTGATGTTTAATAATATTTGGAACTTTGTTCACCGCCTTCGTCTCGGGGTTAATAAAGATATAACTTTAAGATTAAACAATAACAGTATTTCAATTATCGTTAAAAAAGTGATGTTTGTCTTTGGGTAATGAAGAAGTCGAGAAGGGCTAACTTAACCTAAACATAAATTTATTAAATTGTAAGTTTTACCTGAATAGGAGAACAAGCTTGACCTTATTACAGGATTATAATTAATTGACAAGATTTAGGCAACGAGCTACTTTTGGGAATTTCTGAATTATGTAAAAGCCATAGATAGCCTATAAAGGTAGATCATGTATATTTTAGACTTTCTTGCACATTCCATTCAATGATTGATATTTCAAGGGTTTACTATTAGCGTAACCAGCTGCAAATAAATTTCTTTAAATATTTGTGATGACGTCCTTTCTGTAGTGTTTGTATTAAAACGTAGCATAAGAATAATTACGGAATCAATACATTGTTATTATTATTATATGTCGTCATGCGTTGACCTGATTACAGATCTCACGGGTTCAAACACTGGGTACTATTAGTATTATTAAGTTAGTGAACCTCCTTCCGAGGTCGATCGTAATTTATGAGTCGGCTGCCTAAACTTTTTTTTCTGAATAATAAATAGTGCCCGTAAGCTCTGTACAGATTGTTGAATTTGTTATTCTACTAATATATGTATTATTTCTTGCAACTATTGAGTCTGGTGGTAAAGATATGTTAATTAAATCAAAGGCCAAAATATTTTCATTTTCGCCTTGACTGGCTTGGCTTTAAAACTACCACTTCACATACGATGCAAAGTTTAATATTTCTCATTTAGTCTTACTTATAACGAAAGTATCTTTATTCGATCTGTTCAAAAATAAATCTCAGATTAACTACTACAATTAGTGTAAATAATAATTACTGTTACTGTTACTGTACTGAAGACTGATGAAGAGGAATGCCCTAAACATATTATGATAACATGGCTCAGTAATAATACTGTCTCTTGCAGTTCTCTGTAAGTTACTCACATAAATCTGTGTTAACGCCCCGGAGGGACAGTGTTTGCACATTATTGGGTTAAAACATCCGGACGCCACGTAACAAGTGGAAAATAACATTATAGGAAATATCAACGATACGTGAGTTATAGATTCCTTTCCTGGTATATACAGTCAAAGTGATTTGCGAGTTTTTTAATAGATTGTTTTATAATATACGAAAAAGGTGGAGAGATATGTACAGAATTGTAGAAATTGTTATTTGAAGAATGTAAGTCATTTATTTTAAATCTATTTTGTAAGAACGATATGTTAAAGTTGGTGTTAAGTTTAATTAATAATGGATAGCAGGAAAACAAAAATCAAAATTAATATGTTTCAATGGAACGCACAAAGTTTATCATCCAAGATATTAAGTAGTATCATGGAATAAGCCACGTTGGAGCTAACATATTACTTTTTTAATAAAAGCCCCTAAATTAATTAAGATTAAAAAAAAAACGAGTAAAGGTATATATTACCTTTTACTGCAGTTTTTTTTTGGAAAATTTGAATTTTTTTAATTAGATGTGTAATGAACCTTGCCAAAATTGCATATGATTATAAAAATAAAAAAAATAAAGTTACTAACCAAATAATATTTGTTAATTTGGTATAAAATTTTACTAATATATTATATGTATTTTATCAGTTTTTTAGAGTTCCGTACATCACAGGGAAAAAAACGGGACCCTTATAATATCACTTTATTGTCCGTCTGTCTGTCTGTTAAGACCTTTTTTCTCATGAACGCGTGGAATTATCAAGCTGAAATTCCCTGGAAGCTGTAAAAAAATCAAACGTCTAAGTCAACGCAATCAAAAGATACAGCCGTTAATACTGCAAATTTTGACACTCGCAAGGGAATCTAAAATTTTAAATACCTACATATTTATTTATTTTTTAATAAAATGGCAACTCCCAACTAGGAACAATTCCTGTGTCGCGGGGGACTTTACAAACATATATGAAACGGACACAAAGAATACCCTGACCTAGAACAATAATTTGTGGACTACACAAAGTGATAGAAAGTGATTTGAACCCATAACACTTGGCAAAGTAGATAACGGCGTGGCGACCGCTTAACCACGCTTTGGGTATCTCAAAGGTGTAAAAGTATGTGGAACTTAATTTTTTTAGAAGTTAAATTTAAATAATAATAATAAAAACAATTCAACAGGTCGCCCACATCTTTATGTTTAGTATATCACTACAGGTGAGGTCTTGTGCTTAGCTCACTGTTTTCTACTTGATTGCAAATGTTATTATGTTAGGTTTAAGTCCTCCATAACATAAATAAATAAATAAATAGTTGTTTCTCAATTATCCTCCTCAAACTCCTTGTGTCGTTTTCCTCAATTGTGAGGGTCGTGACCTCTATTTGGAGCTATTGTGCGAGTGATAGCTCGCCACCTGTTTCTATCTTGAGCTATTTTTGGGGCAGCATGGATCGTAGTGCCGAGAGTAGTGCGAACTTGGTTCACCCAGCGCAACGGGCTACGGCCCCTGGGTGTATTCCCCTCTATCTTCCCCACCAACATCAGTATTTCAAGGTGACCTTCTCTTTTCACAATGTGACCAAAGTATTCAAGGATTCTGTAGAGACACGGGGACGATAGGCACTTACGAATGTTTAGTTCCATTAGGATGGATGCGTTGGTACAATGGGTTGTCCAGGGCATTTGTAGCAGCTTCTTCTAGCACCACATCTCGAAGGCATCAATGCGTTTACAGTCAGCAGCCTTTAGCGTCCACGTCTCGACACCCTTACCTTCCCCATTCTGCCGTACAGGAATATTGGAAAGATAAGGGTTCGTACCAGCTTTATTTTTAGCCCTCTAGAGATGTTACGGCCCTTCTACACCCAATCCGGACCAGACATTGCACTCTTAGCCATACCAATTCGTCTCCAAATTTCTTTTTCAACTGATTATGATGTTGGAGCTAAGGTGAATGAAGTCCTCCACCACCTTAGCCCAGGCTAAGCGAACCTGTGAGTTCCAGTTTGGCGGTTCTATCGACAACCATAACTTTCGTTTTGACCCTGTTCATTTTGAGCCTTAGGTCTTCACTGGCTCTCTACATTCTGCTTAAGAGAGCATGCATATCGGCCTAATCTGCAGCTAAGAGACTGGTGTCGTCTGCGTAACAAAGATTTGAGACTTTGACGCTACCAAAAGATAGGCTGCCGCTCCAGTCCTCTAGTGCTCGCCTGAAGATATACTCGCCGTAGGTGTTGAATAAAATTGCAGACATTATGCAATCCTGGCGCACACCTTTATCGAAGGTTTTGAGGGGGTTTGGTCTACCCTGACTGAGGTGTTGTAGCACGCCCATTTCGTCCAACACTAGCCACAAGCAGTCCCATCTGACGCAATCAAAGGCAATAGTACACGAAACATAGTACCACTAATATGTCGAACTCATAGGCTTTCTCAACGATCTGCCTGAGGTTGAGTAATTGTTCTCTGGTGCCCTTGACTTTTACGAATCCTGCTTGTTTTTTGTCTTGTTCTTTCTTTTGTGAATTCTTTTACAGTATAAAGTTTCTTTCGTTATTGAAATTAATGTTCTCAAGAAAATTTGTATAAATATTAAGGATAGGCATGAACTTTATATTATTAAATACATTTTACTTTCTACTTTTGCCATTAAACAAAGTTTAACTTTGAAGTCAATAAACAGATAAAAGAATCTTGTTACGTAGTCAGTAATGAATTAGGCATTGTTGATACAAACAGCACTTTACTGGCAAATTAAATTAAGAGAATCATCATAGCTTAACTTATATAAACCTCTTCTCTCTTTAAACTTATTTAAAACGTATTGTAAACGTAACTGAAAATACAAAAGTGCACGTAAATAATCAAATTCTAAATATCTTAACTTAATACACCATCTTATTTCTTTTCAATATTTATTCAATTATAGTTAAGTGTCATTGCAGAGCGAGAACACTAAAAATATATCAGACTAGTCGACCGACGCAACCTCGTTTGCGTCTTTTATTGCCCGTAGCGAAAAAAATTCCCCCGTATAGGGTTGATTTTTTACACCTTGTGTCCGAAAAATCCCAATATCTTACGGAACCCTATTTTTTTCCAAAATAAAATATAGCCTATGTTACTCGTCGATAATGTAGCCTTCGAATGGTGAAAGAATTTTTAAAATCGGTCCAGTAGTTTTAGAGCCTATTCATTACAAACAAACAAACAAACAAACATACAAACAAAGTTTTCCTCTTTATAATATTAGTAAAGATGAAATGCTAAGAATTCAACAGAAGCTTTAGCAACAAAAAGAGATATCATCGTTATAACAATAGCGTTTAATGCACACCAACTAAGTGTATAATGTTGCAATACTAAGGCCCTAATGTTGGCACTAAAGCTATTTGCGTTATGTGAAGAGCAAAAGTTACTACGTGAACATGCACATAATATGCTTGACTCTGACTTTGGGAGTATGCTAACTTTAAATGAGATTCTTAGAATGTTCGTAGGGGACACTTTACGGTTGTATTATTCCACTTGCAACCTGTTTTAACAACCCTAGCTCTAAAATATTGTCGTTCTAGTGCCACCTCGTTGCACGTGTTCACATGCATATTAATACAAAATATGAACTTTGGCCTCTGTATTTTGTTGTTTTTGACCATGAAAACCTTTATAACTAAACTGCTGAGACATCATATCTGTTAACAGTATTAAATGTATTATGAAAAGTTCAAATTCATAGTAAGAAAATAAATTTATTGAAGAAATATGACGAAATAAGAAGAAGAAATAACATGAATATTCAATCAATATAAATCATTCAATTTAAAGGTTGCAAAAGGAATAATCCAACCGTTACCGCTTCTGAGTCTCAAAATTTATTCGTATATTTGCTCACTCTTACCATGCACTGAGTGCCATTTCGGTTTCATGTTTTAGAAATTACCCTCTTTAATACTTAATACTTTATTCAAGAACAATACTTCTATAAAAAGCTGCGTAAATCTTTAAACACAAATTCGATGCGCATAATAGAGTATTTCTTAATAGCTTATTGCATAAATATATTTAAATGAAGGGTAACCTTCATTTAATTCTATTTCTTTGTTTAAGTTTAAGAAGTTTAAGAAGCTGTTTATAGTAATATATTTAATAAAATGTGAGAACATGCAAAATTTTCGTATGGATAACGTGAGAGCAATAAGGCTAACACTTTATTGTAAACATCGGCAGTGCGTTCACGTTTTGTAGTGGTCTTTTAGACTACTAAAGGATCACTATAACGTGAGAGCGAGAGCACTGGATTTGCAAAAGTTACGGAAGCCTATGGTAATTTTTAATCCCAACACTAACTTTCATACACTCTATACAAATACGGGATATAGGTTAATAACGCCAGATGGGTTGATAGTTTTGTGCAATACAAACTAAAAGGGTTAACTGGTAACGTGTGTTTTACTCGGCAGATACGGCTTATGAAGTTGGTCCTCCTCGCCGTCTCCATGGTGAGACTGCCGACTTCTGGTGTAGGACATCCGGGCACGAGTACAGACCAGGCGGAAGTCCACCAACTCCTGTGACGAAGTTGCCTGGATCAGCCTATAACAATAGACTTTGATGTTATAGAATCCAGATACTATTAAACATACTCGTATTTTGATCACTACACAATCTACATATTGCAATACATAATTTACACGCTACGTGACATTAAACTAACTAAAGGAATCGAGTTTAACAGAAAATCCTCAATTATTTATTCTTCTTTAATGTTTGATATCAGGAGCAATAAAATTATAATGTACCCCAGCGATATATATCCATTTCATTTTATTTCTCACGTATACAATTATAGTCTTCTTCGTTGTTCCTTTATGTATGAATATCATCTTACAATTGAGGTAATGTTGCGTGAATGATATCTTCATGTCTCGTGACGCCCATTTCGTTACATTTTTTGTTCAGGAAATAACTATTGTGTTACTATGACTTTATTTACATAAACTTCTAATTTTTGCATTAACAACCGTGTCTATTCCTCATTGCGTATAATTTATAAAAGCATTTAATCTTTGACTACATGCGGAAGGAATCGAATCTTGTTAAAAGTCTGGTCAAAATGCTTTGTAATGAAATTACATTAGATTTGAGAATTTATATTCATAATTATTAATGTAATTGTCGTTATGGAAACTACAAAGGAAAATAAAACTACATCCCTAAATTATTTGCTCTCAGTAAAAAGTTCAAATGGCTTTTCAATGTTGGTTTGTACAGACAGAATTACAACCCGCTTTGATTCCCTTCATTTGTTCACAAACCTCGAGCTCGTGTACAAACCGTACAAGCGTCGGAAGTCAATTCAAAGAACTATTCTGCTGCACCTAAATAAGCATTTAAAATGTTTGTTTTTAGTTTTAAAATAGCAAATGATTATTTAATTAACATAGTTTAATTCAAGCTTTAAATTCATTTCTACAAAGTTGTAACATTAGATTTTTCTTTTTTTTCTCTTCTGGAAAATCATATAAAAAGCATACTTTTGTTTAATGTCTTGTGCCCGGCGCGCCAGGCCCGGAAACGGGCCAGGTACCACAGACGATGAATCGATTATGCGTAAGCGTGGGGGTGACACTAACTGACTGGGGCCACCAGTCACCCTAGCAGAAGCAGACCGGGGTGGCAACGCAAGTTTTATAAAGTGTTTGCGTCCCTTTTCCAGAAAATAATAGAAAATTAGCAACAGGGTTCCTACGTAGGAGGGGGTCATCTACAAACTGTAGATGGCCCGAGGTACATCAGGGTTCCAGGGATTTCCTTTCGAGTGTGCACCTGATTCCCTGGCTTCTAGTACCCGAGACGGTATGTGGTTTTTATTTGGTTCGAGTTCGACATAGCCACCAGCCGGTGGCATCCGAGGTGTTGCCGAACAAAAAAAAAGGAGGTGTAATAAAACTGTAGATGGCCCGAGGTACATCAGGGTTCCAGGGATTTCCTTTCGAGTGTGCACCTGATTCCCTGGCTTCTAGTACCCGAGACCGTATGTGGTTTTTATATGGTTCGAGTTCGACATAGCCACCAGCCGCTGGCATCCGAGGTGTTTCCGAACAAAAAAAAGGAGGTGTAATAACTGGAATGAATTCACAACAGGTTTAAACGGTCAAACTAGTGATTCATCATCATCATTCATCAGTTTTATTTTTATTTTTGTACCACTCATCTGTTTTATTTATTACCAATAATATCCAAAAGTATTCAGTTAAGAGATACCGGAGAATGTACATTAAAAATGGAAACTGATTTAACGAAAATTGTTTCAAAGTTCCGATATTTCGATGTTAAGGAATGGGATTCGAATAGAAAAATACTACCGTAATTTTATTATGAATCTTGATGCTACATATTTCAGATTCCAAATCTTAAAAAAAAAAAATCATTTATTTTAATTACATAGGATATGGCGTGAACATATTTTTTTAAACCTTTACTCATGATTTCAAGCTATAAGCTCAGTTCTTTAATTTTTCTAAAATTCTGTTGTATATCTCTATAATATATATTTTTATGAAATTAAGGTTATAAACGTCATCCAATACTTTAGTACTCTTTTTTTTCAATTTATGTAAAGTCGATTGCTTGATATATTTATATATAGGAGGTGACTTTTTACTTCAAGAGCAAATAAAGATTAATGGGTCGTATCTATGCAATTGATTGTCGGATGTATGAAGTCTTCAAAAAATCTAGTGTACCTATACATGTGAGAGCAGTTATCCCAAATCGTGTCAGTATCGTAATAGCTTACGTGTCGAATTTGTAATGTTGAAGACGGTAGTTTGAATGTAGGAGCAGTGATCCCTATATCGCCCCGCAATATTTTTCTGCGCAGAGGGATTTTAAAGGCATGAACTTATTATTACATACAATTTTTTTATGAATATAACTCTAATGTCTGTGCACGTAAGCAAGCGACGGTGACACACCCACGTTTCAATAAGATAATGACTTCCAGTGATTCCTAGAATCAATCTTTTCATCTTTATAATCTATATATATATAGTAGTCTAGTAAAAATATTATTTCATATCTTTGATGTGACAGAATGGCACATATTAATAGAAGTAGATCGAACTTCTTAGAATATAATTTTTATTTATTTAAATATATTTTACCTAGAAGAAGAGATTATGGAAAATTACTTATATAAAATCGATTTGTAAGAAACCTAATAATTTAATTGGTAAGGTTTTAGGTTTATTAATTATAGATCCAAATAGGTTATAAGTACTTCTAGTTTTTGTTGTATCTAGACTATTATTTTTAAACAGGTACTTACGCGTATTAGTTATGGCCTCTGCAAAACATTGGGAGTTGGAAGGTATCGTAACCTTTTGAATATTTATCGCGAGTCAGTCCTAAAAATTTCATTATTAAAATATATATTCTTTTATATTCTCTTATATTTAGACCACTTTGCAACAAACATAAATATATCTGTGTAATTTATACTTGGGAAGATACTGGCTACCAACATACAGCTCACGCTAGTTTGGGAATCAGGGCTTATATTTATATTGTTAAATATAATTTGCTGCAATAAAGAATTTATTATTATTATTATAAACTTATATAGACTTTATAGATAACTGAAAAGTTTATAAATATGATGTGTCAATATCCAAAACAGGATATAATTATCTTTCATTGCTCCATAATATTATATTGCAAAAGTAGAAGAAATGCTCATAAACGTCTAACCACTGAAGCCCTGTATTCATGTAAAAAAGTTGTTTATAAACAGAGTTGCATCAACATGCAACATGCGGCAGTTGACGCCCGACGACATCTGTTTATGAATAATTGTTTACGTGTGTGGACGTGTTTGCAACCGTTTATAAACATAGAAGTAGAGAATATAATGTAGAGCAATGATAAAATAATATAATTAATAGAACTATTTCATTAAAAATAATTATATGGGCTTAGTAATAAATATGGGATTCTTCAATCAAAGAATACAAGGTAAGAAACAAAAGGAATGATGCCTTTGAAGAAATTTCTCGAGCCCTAAATAAACACAAAAAGGACGTGGTAACTAAAATACATGTACTGCGTACTCAATTTACTAGAGAGAAAAGAAAGTCACTCATCTAATTTTCTTTTTGCATTTATGATGGTTTCTCACCCACCATTTTTTTTATTTTATTATTATACTTATATATTATACTTATACATCAGATACAGAAAACACAACAACACTACTTCCTCGGGCAACAATTTAGCGCAGACTGACGTGTGGACAACCTATATTAATTTAAACAAAGTTTCTAGGAACATTCTCGTTGATCAACTGCTGCTAAACAAATGTTGACAATGAATACGAGGCTTAATTACGATAATCCGGAGGATCCAAAATAAACATAATAACATAATATATAAGTAAATTTATTTGGGTAACTACTTATTTTACAAAATAGTAACTATAGCTAATTGCAGATGATTCAGTTTCGAAGTATGAAACAGGAATCTCCTTATAAACTAATTTTACAAAATAAAACCTATAGCTAATTAAATTAGTGATTCCGCCTCGAAGTGTGAAGCAAGAATGAACTTAAAATATGTTTTTGATATCCGGTGGAAGTCCAATGTCGTCATCCTTATAGACTCACATTCCACAGACCTCAAGTGCCGTGTGAAATATTTAGGGGTACGTAACAGCTTAAGAAACATACTAAAGGAGGATGTTTAAGTTATCTATGAACTTTATGTGCATGTTTGAGAAATATATTTCGTCTTAGTACTTATTTCATACCTTTGTATTGCCTAATATTTTGCCCGGGTACTAGTTGTGGCTGGCTTTCATCGCCCATGGGCGGCGGTAATCGCTTACTATCAGGCGATACGTCTGCTCGTTTGCTCCCTATTAAATATAAAAAACAAAAAAATATAGAAATTTTTGAAACTCATAAACCATAACATTTTTCATATGATCATTTCGTTAGTTTACTTAAAATGTAACAATAACATTTTTCTAGTAACATTTAGATAAAATGTTTTTTTTGCATTTTAAGTAAACTTTACTAGTCAAGAAACCTAGCAATGGGAATGTGTACTTAATGTATTATGTAGGTGTAGCAATTATAAAATACATGTTATCAGTTTTGCATCTACATGAAAACGGTTACATGTAGCTATATGTCCTTATAATATAGGTGTATTTGATTCATTTCAGATTTCTGAAATATACATACCGAATATGGTCCAAATATCGACTGCCAAGCGATCTATGGCAATTATATTGGAAACAAACACAATGTACCGCCCAAAATGGAACGGTTACCGATACCTTTTTCTTTCTTCCTAACCGTATCTCAAGGTTATTTGGAGTCGGCTACTTGTTTAACAGGTTTTACTTGTATTCAGTTTTTCCAAGGGGAGGGGACCTCCGCAGCCCTGAGGATGGAAACTGAATTCAAAGGTTGAACTAGTGTCAGTATATTTGCGGTGGGCAGTTGCCAAACTCGACAGGTACCTACTAGAGGAGGCGGCCATAGTTCAGTCTTGGCTGTCTCCGCGGGCCCCGGCCGAGGAGGTCGACATAGGAGCTGGCCGCTTTCGGCGGCGACGCCACCGCGTAGACGGTGAGAAGGGCTTCATGAGGAGAACGGCGAAGCGCGGAGGACTCTGAAGCTGGCCATTTGCCACGCCAAGGAGGAGAGGAGAAAGGAGATGCTGGAGAGTCTCGATCGTGACCCCTGGGGTCGCCCATATCGTGCGGTGCGTCAGAAGCTCCGCACGGCAGCCCCCCTCCTTACCGAGACTCTCCAGCCCAGCTTCCTGCAGCAAGTGGTCGAGGGCCTATTCCCGCAGCAGGCGGAGCACACGCCCCCGTCGATGGCTTATCAGGTCAGAGGCGACTGGGACGGAGGGAGTGAGGTGCCGCCCGTTAAGGAATCGGAGGTTGGGGCGGCTGTTCTTCGGATCCGTTCCAAGAACACCGCCCCCGGGCCGGACGGAGTACCACCCCGAGTGATGGCCCGAGCCCTCGACCATATGTCGGATCGCCTCAGGGAGGTTTTGGACGCCAGCCTGGCGTCCGGACGCTTCCCTGAGTGCTGGAAATGCGGGAAGCTGGTCCTGTTGGCGAAGCCGGGACGGCCTGCCGATTCGGTCACGGCCTATAGGCCCATCGAGTTGCTGGACGAGGCGGGCAAATTGTTTGAGAGGATTCTCTCTGCCCGCATCGTCCGGCATCTCAGCGAGGTGGGGCCCGACCTGTCGGACGCCTAATTCGGATTCCGGGAGGGGCGTTCGACGGTCGATGCCGTGATGCGCCTTAGGGCCGTGACCGAAGAGGCAGTGAGCTGTGGCGGCGTGGTGTTGGCTGTGTCCCTGGACCTCGCCAACGCCTTTAATAGTCTGCCATTTAGCTGCATCAGGGAAGCACTCCAGTTTCATGGGGTGCCAGAGTACCTGAGGCGGCCGTACGAGAACCGAGATGGCGTGTTGAGACGGCGACCCATGTCGTGCGGCGTTCCACAGGGGTCTGTCCTTGGACCACTCCTGTGGAACGTGGGGTACGACTGGGTCCTTCGAAGTCGTCTGCCCCCCTGGGCGTAATTTGTTACGCCGATGACACACTTGTCAGAGCCCGGGGGGCGAATTTCCAAGAGGAGGCGCGCCTGGCCACCAGGGGCGTTTCTCTGGTGGTTGGGCGCATCGAGGCACTGGGCTTACGGGTGGCCCTGGATAAGACGGAGGCCCTACTTTTCCATGAGCCCCGTCGTGGTCCACCCCCCGGCGCCTCCATCGAAGTCAACTCGGTCCTCGTACCGGTTCGGGCCCAGATGAGGTATCTGGGCCTGATCCTCGACGGTAGGTGGCTCTTCGACGAGCACTTCCGACAGCTTGCCCCAAAGCTAGTCGACGCTGCCTCCGCCCTTGGGCGTCTTTTGCACAATCTGGGTGGAGCCAGCGTCGCTACAAGGAACCTCTACACGGGGATTGTCCGGTCTATGGCCCTGTATGGGGCACCGGCAGAACAAGGCGCGCCTTTGGCGCCCTCAGAGGGTATTGGCGGTCAGATCCATACGCGGATACCGCACCGTGTCGACCGAGGCGGCGTGCGCCTTGGCCGGAACACCCCCGTGGGATTTGGAGGCGGAAGTGCTCGCCGAAGTTTATCGACGAGCGGCTGAATATCGGGCGGAGAACGGATTTCGTCCTCCGCCCGAAGAGATACGCAAGTGGCGTGAAGCCGCTCGTTGAGCCACCATGGCTAGTTGGTCGTCTCGGTTGGAGGCTCCATACGCTGTTTTGCCACCGTGGAGGCGCTCCAGCTGGTCATCCTAGAGTGGGCAGGGCGGCAGCACGGGACTCTTTCCTTCCGACTGACGCAGGTGCTTTCCGGGCACGGTTGCTTCGGGAAGTACCTGCACTCGGTCGCTAAGAGGGAACTGAGTCCCGCCTGCCACCACTGCGACTGCAGTGAGGACTCGGCCCAGCATACGCTGGCGACCTGCCCCGCTTGGGCGTCGCAGCGCCGGACTCTCACTGCAGTCATCGGAGGAGATCTCTCGCTGCCGGCCGTCGTACTGTCCATGGCCGGTAGCGACAGCAGTTTTACCGTGGTCGCATCCTTCTGCGAAGACGTAATTTCGCAGAAGGAGGCGGCGGAGAAGGCCCGGGAGGACGATCTCCACTCGGACCCAAACCGCCGCCGGCGAACCGGGCGGCGGAGGCACGCTTACCAGCGCCTCATGCCGCCCTGAGTGTGGCCGCGGATGGACGGGATGGGTTTTCCCCTCCATCCGCAATACAGGCCAACCGCGAGGAGGCGACGTACGCGTGTGCCGTGCGTCGCCTAAATTGAGAGTACTTTTAATAGCAGACGGTGCCCGCTTCAGTGCGGGCAGGCGCTGGGAGGGGTCCGGTCGTGTTAATAACTGCAGTTCCCGGACCCCTACCTTCTCAGACAAAAAAAAAACGGTGTCAGTATATTTGAAGACACTGGCTACTCGATTACGATTATCATAGATGTTTATGATAACCGGGTTCTGCGGCTTAACGTGCTTCTCCGAAATACTCTTGACCGCTTAATAAGAATTTCATATACGAAAAACACGATATATTATTTTGGCTTGATTTGGGAATCCAACCCGGGACTTCTTCATTGGTAGTCGCATACGCTAGCTGCCAGACCAACGAAACAGTCGGTTATCGATGCCTATTAATAACCATATCAGACATACGTCACTCATCTATCTCATTTTAGTAAGCGATGTTTAGTAATGATCTTTTGTAAATCTGTTTAACTCCGTCTATTAAACGTTCAATTTCTGTTATTAACAACATAGACTATTCTATTGTTAACATAACAATACACCTGAAAGTGAAGAAGGCATCTTATATTCATTATCTTAAATTTTGAAATTGGCAAGAAATTAGCTATTTATTATCACTACATATTATAAAACAAAGTCTTCCACAGCGTCTGTCTGTCTTTCTATTCGCTAAACTCGAAAAGTACTGCACGGATTTTCGGATATAACAAAACATTTCATAGTGGGATATTCTTTTTTTATTGATCTACAAAAAAGTCAGCGATAGCATATATTCATCTTTAAAGGATAACTTACTATCCATTTAATATATATATACATAAATATTTATATAATTTACTATATATTTAGAAAAATTGTTAAAATAACTTTTGCTAAATTCGAAACATCATCGCAAACCAACTACTCTCTTGACTCAGTTGTGAATAGAGAGGGCAGTAGGTAATTTAAAAGGGCGTCATTGTCATGTCGCTGCACCCCAGATGCGGTATACTCCGCAAACAGCAGAACTACGTCATCCGCGAATGCTTGACAGGTGACGCCCCGTTCCTGTAGACCCTTCAGAAGGGGTCTAATAGGATATTCCATAGGATGGGTCCACTAATGGACCCTGGAACGCAGCCCTTTTGGATGTTACAGTAATATTCAGCCCCGGCGCACCTTAGCTTTACGTACATGTCGTCTAGGTAGCTATCCAGTAGGCACATGATATTGACCGGGCAACCTTCCTCAGCCATCGGACCTTGATGGTAGGCCACCATGCGCTATCGAAGGTGCCCTCTATATCCAGTGAGACTAGAGTGACCAGCTTTTTGTGCTTAATTTCGATTTTGATTCGGTTCACCATGGCCATAAAGCCATACTGGCGAGTACTGAGCCTCGGTACCAGGTGCCACTGGAGTCTCGCTACTACCATATTCTCCAAGATTTTTCCCAATACACGCAACAGGCCCATGCTTGGCGCTCTTCGTCGTCGTAAATTTTTCGAAGTCATATATTTTTGAAAATTATTTTATGCTTCTATACTAATGTAAACAAATATTATACAGAGAAAATATTTAATTTTATTGTTTGTTATGATTTAACTCAACCTACTCAATCCATTTTAAATTTCTTTCAAAATATTGTATTTCCCATAAGGAATTCGTGCGAGGCCGAGGCGGGTTGCTAGTTCTATTTATATTTGAAAAGAAGACAATAGATGAAACCTCTCGTGCCACTTTTAAGGAGAATCTGAAAGTGAACATTTTATTGGTTGAACGCGTTTGCTTATTAGGTAACAAACCGATCGTAACCGAATTTTGGAGCAAATTTTGTTGAGGTTATATTGGCTTTGGTTTTGTTACGGCTTATAAAACATTTTATATCAGTTGTTAAGTAAATACCTATGCTAAAGCTACCTTTACAATGAGAATAAACTGAAATATGGTAATGAGATGAACCTAGTTCTAAAGCAGTTTAACTTTATAATATAACTAACTACGACTAAGCATTACTTAATTGTAATAATTTAAAAATGTTTAAAATAAATACGAACTTTAAGCCAAATAAAACTACATAGTTTTATTTTAGCTAAAAGTTCATATTTATTTTAAACATTTTTTTTAAGAAGACACTTTTGAGATAAAAGTATTTTATAAATTTCTTTTTCATGTCTATGACAGGGGGCAAACGAGCAGACGTATCACCTAATGGTAAGCGATTATCGCCGCCCATGGACACCCGCAACACCAGAGGCGTCAAAAGTACAATGCATGCTGATATTCATACCACTCTGCGTTTTGTTTATAAAATAATTTAAATTGACAACATTACATGGTTTTCAGCTTATGGCTAGGTACTGTATTCTCTAATACTAACGTTTTATTTCACTTTAAGTTGGGTTACTTTGAATACACTTGCTAACCAGTTTCTTTTATAACGTTGCAATGTTACCCATTCGCCTCTACGTGTCATTCACAATGCTGATAACCTGAGAAATAACCTGTACTAATACTATTGACTGCACGGAAATAATTTTACTAAAACCCAAGCACGAGTTACTTAAAATAGATTAAAGTTTTGTTATAATCCAAAATTACTTCTCTCTTACATATATGTAAGTAAAACACATTCTCCTGAATATCTTGTAAAGCTGTAATGAAGTCGCAATGACGTCATTATTACTATGCGAAACAATAACGTACGGTTTCTTTTCATTCGCAAAGTGAATTACGCAAACATTCTTTCGTATATTTTCTCTTAGTGCATGATGTAACTACGACGCTTCAAAAAAGGGATTCATTACATACATAGTGAGTTCAATGCGTACAGATACAAATTTATTATAACTGGGTTCTATAGTCGTATTATAGTATATTACTATTTCCATTTAAAGCTTTTCCATTAAATTTATGTTTGATACTTTAGTAGAAATTACGAGAATTCCGCACTGCGGTATATTCGTGGTTGTGAATAATCTCTGCTGTCACTGCGTTCGTTCTTAGTATGAGTTTATTGCGCCTGTAATTTTCTAGTAGGCAATGCCTAGTCCTGATATGACTAAAAAAGTGAAGTGAATAGTTCTACTTTTTTTGTTTATACCCCTTACAGTAAACTTATTAATGAATTTATACTATGGATAATGTAATCACTCCCTTAGTTTTAATAATATTCTTCCATATTCATACAACGTCTCTAGTTGAGGTACTATAGAAATTAGACAAATAATACAGAAACTTAAATGCTTTTTTTAATACATAAATATTAAAAATCGAAACATTCAAACCGAATCAAACGATAAATGTTCATACACGCAACCATTTCATTCAAGTGGGAATTGGACTCGCGACCTTTGGTGGAGCCATCCGGCCGTCAGAATTTATCTTAGCAGTCACCATACGAAGAAAACTAAAACGTAATTTTCAATCCATATCCAATTCATGGGAAATTTTATACGACAAAAACAAGTGAAGTGTTTTAGAAGAAGATTTATATAGATTGGTAAGTAATTATTATAACTAAATAACATTTTGTGCAAATACGAGTCCTTTCTACATTACCGCTCTACCTTATTTAGTGTTGCAGTGTGAGCATGGATGTATAGATCTCGTTAGTACGAGTATTTACGGTATTGTCCACAACAAGTTTCTATTTTCATCAGTATTTCGTTCACAAATCGGATGAGAGGCTCATAAACACACGCACATAATAATATGGCAGTAAATGAAGGTTAATTTGTAGGTATTTTAATTTACTAATATGTCCACATCGTGTAACATTAAATATGATTGTTTACTTTCAATATTTACGGTTTTATGTTGTTTGGTATTCCAAACAACTTAAAACAGCAAACATGGGCGAGTAGGTCAACAAACCCTAACATATATTATTTCGTTAAAAGAATGCCACACCATCAACAACCTTATATTTATTAATTTTTCTCTCTATATTTGGGCTTGCCAACGAGACTTTACTCTGAATGACGGATAGTACGAGCAGAATCCATAAGTTATGTTACCGTTTTCATTGTGAATGCAGTTGATGGAACAATGCAACATGATTACCCACACGATGGCGGCCTGTTAAGATGCTTCTTCTGCAACATTGGTTCTCCGTTCTCACATTTACGAACGAAACACGACAGCACAAATGTTATTTTAGGTTGGTCTCGTTCGTGTTGAAATCAGTGTGGCCAATCTACTTATGTACGAGCCCTTGTATATGACACTAAGGGCACAAAGTTGCCTTTTTTCATGCTATACTTGAATTTTAGCGCTTTCAATCATTTTATATTGGTAAAGTCTGATAAAGTATTATCAAATAATAAATACAGAAAATGAAAAGAAAAATAAAAATTTTAGTAAGTAGTTAACCATTTAAAAACTAGAAGATGACCCTATTTAGCATCAGTAGAACCCTCGAGATTACCAATTTACAGTTGGGATTTTTGGACTCTTTTCGAGAACTCTGTCAGGAGCTGTAGTGTTTACTTGCCCTAGAGTAGTTGATGGTTCTGATTCAAGCACACTGTCAGCAGCTACGTTGTCTAATTGCCCCAAGATGAAATGAAATGTAAAGCCAGAAAGATGAATTTCTGGTGATCCCGGTGCCGATAAAAGCAGTTTATTACTAATATGTACACGATGACTCATGGTTCAATTGTGGTTTCCAGAACACCATCAGTATTGCTAGAAGCTGTCGGTTCTAATGAAAATCATGGTAATTTTAATTGAGTAATGGATATTTTAAATACCTTGTTACCTTAAGTAATCCTAAACAAATTAGAAAATCAAAACAGTAACCATAAACAAGGTAATTGTTATGAATTACCAAAGAATACGTTTACGCTGCATCACATAACATAAAAATGTCGGCCGTGTGTAATATTGCAAAAAGGCAAATGTGGAATTGGCGCGCTTTGATACACAGAGTGCAGCATTGTTTAAAAATATGGAATCAGTTATAGAATATACCTACGAAAAATTCTTATTTTATAAGTTTATACGTGTGAAGGGTCGTACTATATGTATACATGGTCATTACTAGTACTCTTATTTTACTATTTACCCGGTGGACAGCTAGGTCCAGACCTAAACAGAAACGATGACGACGAACCACGTTTAAATTCACAAAACCAATAAGTAATTGTTGCAAACGCAGGAGTAGATTCCTAAAAAGCAGCTTGTAAATTTCTTTAGTCTTCTTAGAGTTTAACCATTTTTTATAATTATAGAAAATCAGAGCAATTCTTCGTTGGAGAAGATTTAGCAGTGCAGACGAGGCATTAAAAAACGTGTCTTGACACACGTTTTTTTAATGTTTTGAAAACTGGTTCACCCGATTGCATAAGTGTATTGGGATTGGAGGGAAATATTTTTAAAAGCTGTAAATTTTTCTTGTTCCAACTAACTATTTTTGGAACAGCCCTCGTATAAAGACTTCTAATGTCAATAGTCCTGAACTCTTTGTTGAGCTACGACAAGGTAATGCTTCTGTTATGTATCTAGAGTGACTGGAAATAAATGCTATATATAAATTCTATTCAGAATACGACCCACCGTATTCTATGATTAAGATACAAGAAACATTATTTTTAAACTTTGTCAATTAATTATAATCAAGATAAAATAATTATAATCAATTTTAACAGTCTTTATTTTCAGTAAGTTATTTTATAATATTGATCATAAATACAATCAGTACTTCGTGACGTACTAAATCTAGCAACACATAATGGCGTTAACTTATCTGCAAGTATATGACTTGAAGTAGTGGAATGAAATTAAAATAACATCAGGAAAATCATTATAAATACTTTTAACATTCATATAAAAACCGTTTAACGTTTCGAAGAACCTAATAAACTTGCTACCTCAGTTTTTATTTACTTCTAATTACTTTCACATTTGTGATAGGTTTGCGATTTAAGGCGCTAGATTTTAAAACGCAATTCAAAAACCTGGTGGCATTTTTTTATATAGAAGGTAATAATAATAAATCTTTATTGGAAACTAAAAGAAATTCTAGGGCTTTCCATTCTTCAGCTGTTCATGGCTTCTCCACTTGCTGAGGTCAACATCTTCCAAGAGTTTGTGTGAATACTTTTGAGGCAATCGTTCCGCACCAGCGAGACGGGCATAATTTTCTTCGTCCGCAACAGCTGAAGTACCGTGGTGGGCCGAAATTGGGCCCGATACGCAGTGAAGGTGATAAATAAAAGATGTTACCTCACTTCGCATTGAGGTAATTCTCAAAATTCTGAATACAACTTATACAGCAAGAAGTTTCGGTACATTATCCAACTCTTATTCATATAATATATGTAGATATATTGTCGTTAACATCTTTAGAAGTTTGCTTATGTGGGCATGATGGTTTCTTGCCGATTGAGATCTTATTTACATAATATCAGACTGATGTAATCCAGACCGTTCTATTAAGTAAGCAATTTATGTGTGGTACAAATGTTATTTGTGTCAATTAACTCTCAGAGATTAGCTATTTAAATTAAGTGTACATATGTTCGACTGATGTCACTGTAATCATTTTCACTGTTTACATAAGATAAATCGTAGTTACGTAGTTTACAGATGAAGTATAGTTATATGACGAATCATAACTAAATTTGATATTTGCTGCCGTAATATTATGTTATAATTTACCAAATTTCATTAATTTTGTAGATATTAAAGATGATCAGAAAAGCAATTTGAAAATAAAACAACTACATCAAATATTACAGAAATGAAAAGGCCTAAAGAATTTTAATGTTATTTTCTAATTAATTCAATGACTAAAGAATTGTTTCTCTTTCCTATTTATTTTAGTCAAGAATAACGAATTTATCGTCGAGGAATTGGGCGATATCAAAAACTAACTTTGATACCAAAGTTGCTAGATCGTTATTGCTACATATATCCTTCTGTCTTATTTCAGACTAGCTGAAACCCGCGGTGCTACTCGCGGTACGACAATAATCACAGGCAACGTCGCGAGGCGAATCTAGTATCTTTATAAATTATAGCCTACGTGTTATTCTGATGTATAAGCTATATTATTGTAAATCGTAAAATAAGTAACTTTTCTGGTTGATTTTTTACACCTTGTTTCTTGAAAAACACAAATATCTTACGGAACCCTATTTTTTCCAAAATAAAATATAGCCTATGTTACTCGTGGATAATGTAGCTTTCGAATGGTGAAAGAATTTTTAAAATCGGTCCAGTACTTTTTGAGTTTATTCGTTACATACAAAAATACAAATCTTTCCTCTTTATTAGTGTACATTGATATCTAACAGGTTGGATGTTAGATTCTGATGACGGTTTATTAGCCAAAGTTTAGACCCAGATATTTATGAATGTAAAAGTAATAAAAAATATTTCACGACATACCAACTATATAATTATAATATTCATTACTTTTCGAGTACGTGATCTTCGACCACACTTCCTTTAAAAAAAATATAAATTAAGGTAGTAGAGCCACCAGGTAGCCCGGTACTTTTCGCGCACAGAAGAACGACCAAAAATGACAGCATTCGAGCTGTCGTGTTTTGTTTGTGAGTGCGAGACCGAAGATCCAAAGACGTAGAAGCATCACTAGGTCGCCATGGTGTGAGTCACCATGCTGCATTGTTGCATTGTCTGCATTCTCAATTAGTATGGTGACTACCACTCTTGGATTCTGCTTACGCTTTTCATCAGAATAGAGTTACTTTGAGAGACCCATAGATGAAAAAAACTAAACTGTAGCCTCAAAACCAGCAATAGTGGTAGAATATTGCTAGTATCCCTATTTTAAAAGATAGCTTTAGAAATATTTTTCTATGACAATAGAAAACTATTATAAAATTCAAAGTTATGATTAGAATTCAAGTTTTAGTTTCAAAAGAATATAAAAAATATAACTCCAAATGGTTTATCATTTTCATTAACTATTAAGTAACTAGTTTTCAGAAGCTTAATATTAAATGAATACTTCACTAAATTAAAAAAAATAGTACCTATCACCAATTTAAAATGAAAATCCTAAAGAAAGATGGTACAAAGCGTTACTTTTCTTTAATGACACTAGTGGATATCTATGACCTACATCTGATTACTTTGAGAGAATGAATTCCGTTGAGTCAGTGAAAGAGCTCGAGTTGAATTATCGGTACCTTGCCATCCTCGTTCCGACTCATTTGGTAACGTTTGCACTATACCTTCAATACGAATCGCTATAATTTTCATTAGTAACGATGACTCTTCTAGATTTCTACCAACTCAAAGATCTGTAGACATATAATCAGTTGAAAGAAATAATTCCTTATATATTGAATCGTAGTTAATAGATGAAAGGCTCGGCAAAAGTTAGGGAACTGAAAGAGAAAAAGTTTATTCGCTTTCTATGACGTAAATAAGAGTCTATGATATTAGTTTACTTAGGGTTCAGTATCCTCACTTAACAGGTTAAATTGAGAGGAAAATATTTATATCGGTATAAGAGGTTTTGTTGTACGATCTTATTTTGTTAGAGGAATTCCTAACAAAAGGGTTTTAATATAATGATCCTTATAAACTCATCATGGCACAATAACCGCACTAAAGATATTAATTAGCTGTTAATTGGTTGGAAAAATCTGAAATATCAGTTTGTTATGATATTAGCGTTTTCTTTTGATCTAAACTTAAAGCACTGATTTCTTTGATTACAGAATACTAGTAAGTCTAGCAAATCTGACCTATAAAAATTTAAGGATTTAATGTTACGAGTATGCCACAATTGTGGCTGTAACATCTGTCGTGTAGGATTGGCAATAGATACGACGTAGTACTTTGTGGTTTAAAGTCTGCATGTTACACTGCGGAGGTGAGCTTAAGTGTATCTTAGTGGGGGCGCCACTAAGAATTATTTGAACACATATATCTGCTTTGGAATGTGAAATGATCCTTTTGAACTTCACACGATACAAATAAATTAATGTACTTATCTAATCAAGAATACAGATGACGAGACTCCACTATCTATCCGGTATCGCAGAACACAATTTTTTATACCTACTAATAATACCAATTATCACCAGATTCAAAAATATATTTTTTACTAGCTTTTGGCCACGGCTCCACCCGCGTGTATGTCAGTTATCGCGGTAAATAGTAGCCTATGTATTTCCTCAATAATCAAAGGAAATTCATTGTAAAGGACAATGACAGGTTTGTATGTGATTTTAGTACCACCTTGCATATCTCATGGTAAGGAATATTTTTAACACACGACGCAAAAAGGGGTGTAATAAGTTTGACGTCGATGTCTGTCTGTCTGTCTCTGTGTGTCTGTCTGTGGCATCGTAGCTCTCAAACAGGTGTACCGAGTTTAATATGATTTTTTTCAGTGAAGGAAGTCAGTGTCCTTGCGGTGGTTCTTAATATATGTTTGGTTAATATCAATCCTGCAGTGTAACTCTTTTTTAAAAATGATACGCGTAGGGGGTTTCTTAAATTTTAACTTGTGTATTTATTTGGCTGCTAATATCACCGAAAATCACTTTTTGAATTCTCAAATTTTAGAACATTACATCAAAAAGTTATTTTAGTTTTTAGATTATAAAGGAATACATGGAACACAAATGAGATGTCATTATTGTCAACAAAAGTCAACAAGATGGCGTTACATAATATTTTTGAAATCAAAATCATTCGTTTACGATTTCCTTAATCAGTCAATAAAATGTTGCTTTTTACTGAATACATCAGTCAGCTCATTCATATCAAATAAATTGTTTCATCGTTTTTTATGTATTTTTTAAATTAAAATATGATGCATGCGGCAGTCTGACACGCAATCCCATCTAGTTTTAAAACTAAGCTTTAAGCATTTACATGCATGCTTTGAGCACGTGTGTTTTATTAATGAAGTTGTAACCACTTTTTGAGCAGAATTTTTTCCCTTGGTATTGTTATAAATATGGATACTGCGGTTCTCCCACAAATAGAGTACAACAACGTGGATATACCTCTGAGCGCAGTAGTAAAGAATCTGGGGTTATATATAGACTCGACACTTGATTGGCGGGCACAGGTTACTCACGTCAGTCAGAAAGTCACCTATTGTCTCCGAGCCTTATATCGTCTTAAAAACTTCCTTCCCGTTAAAACCAAGGCCACACTTATGCAGTCTTTAATCATTCATTTGATCGACTATGGTGATGTGTGTTATTTTGACCTGAATGCAGACCTCCTCAATAAACTAGACCGTCTTCTCAATAACTGCATTCGATTCGTTTTTAATCTTCGCAAGTATGATCATGTGTCTGCTTTACGTTCCCAGTTGCAATGGCTACCAATTCATCAGCGCTGCAGTCTGCGTGCTCTGACTTCTCTTTTTTCCTTTTTGAACTCCCCATCATTGCCCGAATACTTGGTACCACACTTCCGCTTCCTTTTTTCCAATCACGACCGAAGTCTTCGGTCAACAAACAATTTGGTTCTTCTATGCCCCTCTCATACCACTAACTTTATCAATTCTTCCTTCTATGTACAGTCAGTCTTACTGTGGAATGCACTTCCTACCGAAATCGGGATGTCCACAAACCGCCTTACATTTAAGAAAAGAGTGCGCGAACTCCTTTGAAGTGAATTGGCAATACAGTCTCAACGCTAGTACCCGTGTATATATATATATATATATATATATATATATATATATACATTTATATAGTAGAATATATGTATATGGTTGTGTATACTGTGTATGTATTAATATATGTAGTATAATTGTATATTTGTTACATCTGATGTTGGTTTATATATTATTTACGTAATTACTATCTATAGAAATTAATATTTTGTCCTTGCACCTACCGCATCATATTTCTACAACACCTGAAGGTTGACTGGTAGATAATGCCCAATGGCATTAAGTCCGCCTTTGTACTTCATGTGCAATAAGTTAATAAATAAAAAAAATATATATATGATAAATACATGAAAGTAATGAAAATACTAAACTTAACAAACGGTACAAATCTCATAACAACCTACTACTACTATACTATGTATTGCCAGCGGTACAGGATCTGCCATTCTTCTTTCATCCAAATCGTATCTGCAGTTTAGCTGTATATCTAAGCGTAAAAGAAAGAGTGACTTTCTCCATGCTAAATTCCATAAAAATCGTTGTAGCGTTTTAACCGTGTAAGTGTAACAGATTGCCAGACAGAGTTACTTTTGATGATTTACAATATTAGTATGGAAAGAATAAACCAAATAGGTAGAACTAAATAAGTCTGTAGATATGGATATTTGAAGTGTGTGTACATCGAATACATAATGATCAAAGCCCATTTGTAATAATATAATTCAGGCACGTTAGTTAATCAAAATTTGAATGACCAACAATGACAAAATAAAAACTCTAGACTATAAGTTTTGTAAGTAATTGAGAAAGTTAAAACTAAATATTTGAGAAAATAAACTGTTCAAACTAATGATTTATGTATGTAAGTGTGATGTTTCGTAAGTAACTGTAAATTATTATGTCAAACAGTAGTAGTGATAAATGATTTTTTTATTGTAACTCGATAAAGTATATAACTCTAATTATTCTAATGGCGTTATGTAAACAAGTGCGTTAAATAAGCTTATATTTAAATTACAAAATAATATATTTACTTACTACGAGTATCTTTGGTTGAATAAAATCAATATTGATGAAGTACTCAAACGTAACAAGTCTCATTTTAATAAGCTTATTGAATCATTAGCATTGTATGCGTATCGATTTGAAGTAGTGAGTACGGGATGCACTTGCAGTTCTCCAGTGCAAGCTGTAGCAACGTCGGTCGCTATAAACGAGATAGACCACGATCTACTCGACTAATGATACTTGACATCTTCATTCAGAGCATTGTGTTCCGTGTTTTCTTTATTGATTGTCTGATACACGAATAGTGGACTTAGTAATATAGCTGCCTTGTTACGAGGCTTAGTTGAAGTTATTTCTGAAGTACCCAATTATTTAAGAATATAACATGAGCATTGAGTAGTAAGGATAAAAAAACATATTAATATAATCATAACTGAAATGTTTTGTTAACCTAGTTTACTAATGTGGCGACTTCCACGTACAACATAACCTACTACAGCGCCATCTACCGAAGATACACTGAACTACGAAATAACGCACTGTACCTACAAACTGCACTACACGGAGTAACTACAAATCCTGAATCGCGCAATAAATAGTTCTCGCGCCGATTAGCATATATACGACATCCCAACATCAACTGTTAGGCAGTAGCCCGCCAAGCATGATCACCTCGCCTGGTCGGAGGATCCTCCCTTTGTGGTGGTGGAACAACAACCCGTTCCCCCTACACTAACATATAATAATAATAATAATAAGTTTATTTATTCACTCTTTCTTATATCTATTACAGTAAATACTAGCGATTGTTACAAATCCTAACGTTCGTAGGTTAACGTCGGCAGCCATAATAGTATGAAACTGTGCTATAGCTGCCACCGCCTTCCACTCTGGAAACTCATAAATTGAGTCTTTTTCATATTGTACAACTAAGTGATTCGATATTTGCAAAAGATACATTTATAAAAGTAAAACTAGAAACCAAAACAACAATAAAATTATAATATGTAGGTAGAAGTAAAATAAAAAATAAAGTAGGGAATCGGACTATGTGTCTGCCAGAAGTATGAATTGTGCTTGCTTGAGAATTATTTAACTAGGGGTACAAATATGTGTGTGCGGGTATGTGTATTTGACATGTATAAGATGGTGTGAGATTGTATGTTTGTGTAATTATGTGTCTGTGTGTTTGCGCGTGAATGTAAACATATGAACAGAACTTGTATTATTTGTCCAGAAGAAGTGTACAGTCGCGGACAAAAAATACTACTCTGGTAATCCTTGATTTTTTTCTATGACAACCTTGTATTGACAATAACAAACACATAGAAAAAACAATTATCTAATTTGGTGCAGTCGATCGGAAGTTATGCGCGTACATATATTTCGACGATTCGTTTTTATTTACATAGGTAAATAAAAACGTAGTCTTAATGTATGTAAGTACACTTGTATTTTAATCCTAAAAAATGTACATTACTAATTTACTATCACACAATTAAATTAAAATTAAATAAATTTTTTGGACATCTAACACACAACGACATCTAGTCCCAAGCTAAGCAGAGCTTGTGTTATGGGAACTAGACAACTGGTATAAATACTAATATACTTTTTTTCTGTAAATACATACATATTATATATAGAAAACACCCGAACTCCGAAACAAATATTTGCAGATCATACAAACATTTGGTCCGACCCGGGAATCGAACACGAGACCTCAAGCATAGCAGTCGCATACACTAGCACTACGCCACGGAGGCAGTCTAACAATGTCAATTTAATCTGAACCAAAGAAGTAATGTTTAACTAGTTTAGTTTAATCTTTGACTTCGTTGTGCAATCTCAATCTGGTGCAATAAGACTGACAAAGAGGTAACAAGATTACGAAGAACGTACTAGCAAGAACGCGGTTACAGGCTCGACAAATTAAGTATGTGACGTCACGCGTTTGAAGTAACTTCCCAACTATATTTGCCTCTGTGAAATGATTTAGTTCGAGTCTACGGTGAGATGTTCCAATGTAATTTTCGAGAAAGTTTTCTACGAGATTTGTATGAAATTTAGTTTTTATGGCTTCTTTGATGTTGGATTATTTTTTGTTGTTTTAATTCGTAGCTTATTGTTAAAAATAGTAATATTTAAATAAAAGTTATTAGTCAAACGACTGGAAGCAAAAAGATCAACGCTGTGTTTTACATTGTTTTTTTTTTGTTGATTACAAAATTTTCAAACTTAGAAACGTTTCATTAGATAAAATATTTACGGAAACATGAATTTCTGGAAAACATGACATCATCATCATCATCTACCTTTAAACCTGTGCTTGATGTCTCGGGTTCGATTCCCGTGTCGGACCAAATTGTGTATGATTTACAAATAAAGTATATAACTATGTATTTTTGTCAGTTGTCTAGTACCCGTAATAAAGCTCTGCTTGGGACTAGACGGCGTTGTGTCAGATGTTCGAAATATTATCAGTATATTAATGTAAGTATTTGTGATATGCATTTTTTGTAGGAAATCTATACATAACAAAAATATATAATTTATTTTCGCTATGTATAGATTAAAAGATGCAAGAAGCACAGCAGTGATAATTTAGTAATTACTTACGTCAACGAGATTTTTAATAAAAATATCTGTTTCTCTGAAAACTAATTAGTAAAATGAGAGAACTGTGTAGACTAAGGTAAATATCTGGGTAATTAGTACTATACTTGAAATGGGGTCACGAATTCAATTAAGTTGTTTGACGTTATTTTTTTGCTACTGCGCTGAGTGTTAAGGGTTTAAACTCCACATGGGACAACGCTTTTCGGGTACTTTCCCACAAAATAAATATTAGGCATATTCCTAGTACGAGAGGGAATGGGTGTAAGAGGGAACGTTTGTTTTAAAAAATAACAGTCATGAGCATGTGAACCTATGGACTTATTTGAATAAAATTAAGTATGTGTATAAAAGAGAATGTGAATAGAAATAAACTCCAAATATTGTTGAAATACTTAATAGGCATCGTATACTTAGAGTCTGTCTTTCTCAAAGTATGTTTTCAAGACGCTCGTTCCTGTAGACTGGGACCGTCATAATACATGGTATTTTACTTGGAGACGCTAAGTGTAATGTTTATGTTTATTAAAACTACCCTCTCGCTACTTCCAGCTTCTATCATTATGAAGTTAAAATACGAATCATGCATTATATTGTGTTTGGGGCAATCCATTAAGTACGTCACACGAATTTCATGATTTTTTAACCCCCCCCCCCCGTCCTTGTCACAGGTGGTCACATTTCTGAGACCCCCCTCCCTAGTGTGACGTCACATGTTTTGCAATTTCACATCGAAAAATTATTAAATTAAAAATCGACGACGAGCAGTTCCGAAATTAGTTTTATTTCCATTTAAATTAAGTTAAGTTTAATTAAGAAACAATAACAAAGCAATAAACTATTGAATATAAAGAAAAAGAAGAAGAAAGAAACTCAATCATCTTCAGTCCATGGACTTTGAACCCACTCCTTTAAATTATTTATAACTGGCATGACAGTCACTTCGTTCTCATTTATTCGTATTATATTAGATATTGAAATGTGATGTCACGAAAATTAGGACCCCTCCCACCCCTTGTCACACCATGTCACACTTTGTCGACCCCCTCCCCCCCTTTACGTGTGACGTACTTTATGGATGGCCCCTTTAAAGAAAACCTTTTTGTTTCAGAGTTCTCATTTTGAATTACTACGTTCAAAGCGGTCATCACCCCTATTCATCTCATGGGTATTGTTAGGAATAACTAAATTTAACTTTATAGAAAACTGCAAAAAAAAAACACTTGAAACAAACGCTATACCAACCTTGTGACCGTCGTGGTACAGCAGGTCAAGACCTTTTTACGGAGAGGCCAGTACGCCAATGGATAGTTGAAGGCTGTTGATGATGACAAACGGAACCGGAACAACTAAAACACTTGGTCACATTCTCAGTTAGTACTGTGACCGAGAACTTAGAATACTGATAATTGAGTACATTGAAATATCTATACTAATATAATACAGCTGAAGAGTTTGTTTGTTTGTTTGTATGCGCTAATCTCAGGAATCGCTGGTCCGATTTGAAAAAACTTTTCGGTGTTAAATAGTCCATTTATTGAGGAAGGCTATAAGCTATATATCATTCCGCTACTACTAATGGGAGCGGAGCACCAATGAAAAATGTTTTAAAAACGGGGGATAATTTTCACGCCACGGGCAATATAAGACGCATACGAGGTTGCGTGGGTCAGCCAGTCCAATATAAAATTTAAAATGTAACTATGACAATTTATTTGACAATCAACATTAAGTTAATTTCAACACAATAAGTCACAAAGGAACATACCAACAATGCATGTAAACTGATCAGGTAATTGATGCACAAGACAAAAAGTTGCAAACAGTCGCTTTCATACAGTTATTGCAGAAATAGAAACACAATCGTAAAACAACATCGTCATCATGAAAGATTAGACAGAAAGACAAATGACAGTACCTACAGGCATAACACATTGTACAGAGCGTATTGTTCTCAAAGAGACGAGAATATTTCTTTTTTTCTATTTGTGTTTTTCCTTTTTTATTGCTCCATTTGCGCAGATTTTGGCTTGGCTCTGCTTTCCAGTGTTCCCCATGGAGTGTAATTAGGGTAGACCACACGACTAATTGAATAAAAACATTGCATAATTAACAAAGGAAGCATACCCCTACTATCTAATATAGATATATACACCTTGAGTTCAAAGTTGGTACAAACTTTGCCTTTCCTTTAATAACTTTGATTTAACGTAAATAAAGGAGCTCTATGTTTATAAGACGAATGTTGTAATACAGATACGAATGTAATAGTGAAGATCGTACGAAAAACATGAAACTATAAAATGTTAACGCTTAATTATGTCATTTTGGTGCATTTTGTGCATTTCTTTGTAACACTTATTGTGCATTTATAAAATAAAATATAAGTATTTTTTATGGAATATTGGGCAAACGAGCAGACGTATCGCCTGATGGTAAGCGATTACCGCCGCCCATGGACACCCGCAACACCAGAGGCGTCACAAGTGCGTTGCCGGTCTTTGGGAGATAGGTAGGGGGATGGGGGAGAGGATGGGGTATGGGCCTCCGGTATCCTCACTCACTCGGTGAAACACAGCGCAAGCGCTATTTTAGACCGGTTTTCTGTGAGGCCGTGGTATCACTCCGGTCGAGCCGGCCCATGCATGTCGAAGCGTGGCTCTCCCATGGTTAGTTAATTTAGGTCGAAATTCAATGAACATAAATAGGGTTAATGAAAATTCATAATTAAGTTCGATTATATATTTTTTTTGTTTCAGATTATTGATTTAATAACATCTTTATACGAACAGTTGCTAGAGAAGAGTGAAATCTATATCAAATTTTCAATTATTATCCTTGTAAGGAAATATTTCTTCTCTATTTAACATCTATTGTATAGGTACAGAATGGACATAAATGAAAACATCGATTTTGTGGTTATCTTAGTTTCAGTTGAAGGTTTGAATGTTAACGCTATTTATTTTACTTATCATATTACCCCTTCAACAAATAGGGGAGAAAAACAGAACAGTTATTACGACAGACCATACAGTGGTTAGGTGGCATATTACGAGCAAGCCTGCAAGATCCCACTTGTAATCTCGAACTCACCACGTCAACGGGAAAGCAAGGACGACCTTTGAAGTCGTGTGAAAATATTTCAAAGAAGACACGAAAAATAAAAAGGAAGGAATTACTTGAAGTTTGTGGCTTCAACTTTGTACTTATTGCCAATTTTTTATTTAAAATTTATTGTTCAATATTATTAACTTATTCTCAAACATAAGTCCACGAAACTGTTTCAAACAGTTTGTCCATAGACTCAGTTAAGCCTCAACAATATGCTTTTATACAACACTGTACACATCACATCCATGAATTAGATACATGATACATGCGTATGTATAAATATATTTACATATTTATGTACATGTCACATATAAAACATAACATTCAACATAAAACTTGTATCAGTTTAATAACATCCATATATATATGTTTTTATTTAATTGTAAAATTATTATTACAAATATATATAAACATATGTATATATGTTTATAATGTTGATGTTAATATTTTTTTTATTTATTTATTTCAACTTGATGCACATTTTGCACAAAGGTGAACTTAATGCATTCTATGCCAGTCAACCTTAAAGTGATGTGAAAATATGATGTGGTAGGTGCGTAATAATGTATGGTCTTCGATCGTCTGGTAAAACTGAAGAAGCATTAATCGTCTAAGTTTTACGATGAATTGAAAAAACGATATACGGAACAATCTCTTAAATAAGCCAAAGCTCTGTTCAGATTCATGTCGATTGTTTTTAGACGATAAGTATGTAGTAACTGGTTCAGGATACGATGGAACTGGCATACGCTGTGCGTAAAAGTTCCAAAACAAAAAAGAATAAAAAAATAATAATAATAATAATAAGCCAAAGCCCATTGGCGCCTATTAAAACGATGAACTCGGTGTTTACATTGAGCTGGATCAGATTAAGACATAACGACATCTTGGATCATACCGTAGCCAAATTAAAAAAATTGTCGGTGTCTTTATTTCCTGGGGATGTGACGGATTTAGTGGTGGGAGTGAATGTAAGCAAAAATCATATCGGAAGAAAATTAATTGATTTATGACGCAAATTTGTATATACCCCCTGCCGTACCTCAGGACTGAGGTACATCCCGGGGTAACCAGAGTCACCCCCGGGGCGGTCGTTTGGAGCGGCCACATTTCCCCTAGATGTGGCCGCAGTGACCCTTAGACGACAATTGGGGAGCTAGCGGCCTTTTCCCGATCACGCTCCGTAGCCTCCCATCCTATGCGATTCAGATACTCACCGAAGCAACCGTGCCCGGAAAGTATCTGACTCAATCGGTAGGTGACACGATACAAAAAAGTATTTGTATGTATTTATATCATCCGTCTAGTTCCCATAGTACAAGTTCTACTTAGTTTGGAACTAGATGGCGTTGTGTATTAAATGTCAGTAATAACTTTACATTTTATTATGGGCACATGCTCAAGCATGTGCGTTCCGCCGTAGTAATCCGGGCTCATGGTCCGGCGCTGTCTCTTCGTCACTACGACCGATGTCGATGACACCTATACTAATGCAAGCATTGTATCACAGTTGTATTATATTTGTATGGAAATGTATTAATTAAGTTTATTGAATCAAAAACATATTAATTTTAGTGTCAGCATTAACGTATAATATTTAAAAAAAACCTTTGAAAGAACCTCGCGCGCTTTTTGGCACTGTACGCGCCACATTTATTTTATACGGCGTGCGGTTTGTGCGGTGTGTGCATTCAGCTTTATACCGTTTTGTGTTTATGAACTCTTGGATAATGCAATAGATAATTCTCTGCGTAATTAAATGACAGATAAAAAGTATGTAACTTATGTGTGTAGTGTATGTATGTAAAAGTAAGGTGGAACGCGCTTAAATTTGTCGTTAGTACATAGTTTACATTCGTTTTCTAGCTAATCCATAACAAATTGCTAGGGTTTAAATTTTTCTGTTTAATGTGAAGTAATTTTTCTGCTTTATTTGATGGGGACACTTCTGGCTTTAGCTACATTGGCTTAGTAATAAAAAAACACAATCAATACCTTATACATAATTCATTATAAATTTAAAAACATTTCACTAAATTGAAAAATAACATTTCAAAAGTTCACTTCATTTTTATTTACTGTAAAATATAATGAGAAATATTTCAATATTTTGCCGACGAAACAATTTCATTATACTATTTTACAACATTGAAGCTTCATTTTAGTTTTGTTAACTCTTTTAAAATATTTTTTGTCCCATATTTTGAGGAAAGGTAATTTGATGATATACTCATAATTATCCTCATGAGTCGCTTACCCTTCGCCGTACGTGTTACGTACGTTAGGTAAGAACTCAATAAATCTAAATTTGTGAGAAAAATTAAAAGTTCTCGCTCGTACAAGTTCAGTATTTATGAAACGGCTTGTGGCAGTTACTACTTTACGAGGTCATTATGGAAACCATTAAATGTATGATTACAGGGGGTCCTGTTTTGGGCAGGGCATTTGTATAAGCACATCAACTTTCCGTAAACGACCTGTGCCCAAAGTATTTTAATTCATTAGGACCGCCTCCTTGAACTTTAAACCACGGTGCTGGATTTTATTACTTCATAAAGTATGGTTCGGAGGCTGTTTTATTGCAATGACCTGATAGTTAACGTATTTTCATAAACCGAATAAATAATAGGATATAATATGTCTATACTTTAATTTTTATATCATCAACACCTTCTAAGTTGCCAGTAGCTAAAACTAAAAAATAGCTGATCTTTATCACTTTAATTTTGAATCACTAATGGATCAACCATGCAATAAATAATTGTACTATAAACATTACATCTATTAGCTGTTGCCCGCGGCTCCGCCCGCGTTTATTTCGGTTTTCTCTTGTTTTTTCGCGGTCGCGGATATGTGACTGATGCAAAAATTAGATAAAAACAATCCTTGATGCGGATTATATATCATTCTAAAATTTCAACTCGATCGGTGCAGAACTTTTTGAGTTTTTGAAGCGTACACAAACCAACATAACATTTTATATACAGGGTCTGTCGTAAATAATGGATAAGTCGTAAACTGGAGTTGGTCCGGCTATGAGACTATTAGAAAATCGTATCTTTTTGCCAGGGTTTCTAACCGTATGGAAATGGCGTAGACTTTTATGTTTTTTTAAAATTTCGCTACTCTTTGCATTCATTCCGTTGCCATTTCGTTAAATTTAGGTATTTCTGTGTCATTTTTTTTGTATTATAGTCTTGAAGATGTGTATTATTTAGTTTTAGTACTGTTTTAGGCGTTTTTAACGTTGGTCATTTTCAAAATTGTCATTTTAAGATTTTTTATGTTTTTGTTTTACTTAGGGTCAACTTTTGATCATTTACTGTGTAAAAAAAAAGTACGGCGCTATAGCTGCCCATGATCTTAATAAATTATCTAGTATGTGTAGATTCTAAAAAGGTATAACAATGCATACTTTACAAGTAATATTAAGCTACATGAGCGAGATCAATATCAAGGTGAGAAAATATTTTTTTCATGTAATGTTGTAAATGGTTATAAAACTTCGTCATAATGATTTATTTCTGCCAAGATTCTTTACACAAACACTATGGGGTCACTATTAAGGATATTCAAAAGAAAACTAGGTTGTTTTAGTACGTAAAAATATTTATTCAACAACTTAAACTAAATGTTCGAAGTGTCCTCCGCCGGCAGCTATGCACGCTCTACATCGCCTAATAAACGATCGCTTAATCCGGCGCACATAACCGGCTTCTTCAATTTTTCTCGCTGCTACTTGAATGCGCGCACGCAACTCTTCTACAGAACTTATTGTTTCACTGTATACTTTTTCTTTTATACAGCCCCAGTAAAAGAAGTCCAAGGGGTTCAGGTCTGGCGAACGTGGAGGCCATAAAATTGGCCCCAATCGCCCTATCCATCTATCTGGATAAGTATTATTTAAATGTTCCCTGACACGAACAGCGTAATGTGCTGGACACCCATCATTTTGTAGCCACATCTCATTTCTTATCTCTTGTGGGACGTCTTGCAGTAAACTAGGTAAAGTATTTGCTAAAAAATTCAAATACATATCCGCATTTAATATTGCCGGCAATTCGAATGGACCAATGATTTTGCCATTAATAATGCCAGTCCATAAATTAATTTTAAATTGATATTGCGATCGGTCTTCTCGGATAAGTCTTGGGTTTTCGAGTTGCCAGCTGTGTATGTTGTGAAGATTCAAAAAACCATCTTTTCGACACGTTGACTCGTCACTCCATAAAATTTTATTAAAAAAACTTTGGTCTTCCCTCATCTTTCGCAGCATTATGCGACAAAATGTTATTCTCGCAGCAGCGTCCCTTGGCATTAATGTTTGGACCCTTTGATAATGATAGGGATATAATTCATGCCTTTTTAAAATCCTGTGTACAGATTTTTGAGGTATACCGGTGCGCCTTGAAATTACACTTATGGACGTACCAGGGTCTTCTGCAACTATTTCCAGTACTTCGGCTGCACTGTGGCGTTGTGGTCGTCCTTCACTCGCCCCGCCTACGCCGGTCCCAGGAAATCGTCCTTCCAAAAATGTGTTGTGCACTCTTATGAAGACACGATAGTCAGGATGCCGGGCATTTGGATATTTTTCCCGATAAACTCTAGCAGCTCTATTGGCGTTGCCATCACATAAACCATAAATGTAATGCATGTTTACGTATTCGGCCGGCGTGTATTGTTGAGGCATGATATACAAAATTTTCCAAAATAACACGTGCAATCGATAGCACAACACGATGCCCATAAATGAGAGCTGAGTTGTCAATATCACCAGGTTAACAAGTCCAAATCACAAAGAAAATCTAAGCCCGATATTAGAAAGCAGTAACAAATTGACGACAGTAATGAAAACGAGAGCACATGCGATGGTCAAAATCACACTGAGAGATGTATCAGGAGTGCGCCCTAGCTAAACGCATGCTAACCTTTTCACACATCGTGAGTGTGAAAGGGACGGTGCATCATGCAGTGTGCCTAGTAACAATGTCCTTTTCATGCGGGGAGACCCTTTGTATTGCTGTCTTTGTTCATTTTTTTACCTGATGATCCTTTTTACGAATAAACTTGTAACATGTTTGTCGCATGTAACTATTAGAGCACATCAATTTTAAAATTAAACACCTTTATGAAATGAGGAGGCATGAAATTTTTTTGACAAAAAACTACCTAGTTTTCTTTGAATATCCTTAATAGTGGCCCCATAGTGTTTGTGTAAAGAATCTTGGCAGAAATAAATCATTATGACGAAGTTTTATAACCATTTACAACATTACATGAAAAAAATATTTTCTCACCTTGATATTGATCTCGCTCATGTAGCTTAATATTACTTGTGAAGTATGCATTGTTATACCTTTTTAGAATCTACACATACTAGATAATTTATTAAGATCATGGGCAGCTATAGCGCCGTACTTTTTTTTTACACAGTAAATGATCAAAAGTTGACCCTAAGTAAAACAAAAACATAAAAAATCTTAAAATGACAATTTTGAAAATGACCAACGTTAAAAACGCCTAAAACAGTACTAAAACTAAATAATACACATCTTCAAGACTATAATACAAAAAAAATGACACAGAAATACCTAAATTTAACGAAATGGCAACGGAATGAATGCAAAGAGTAGCGAAATTTATAAAAAAACATAAAAGTCTACGCCATTTCCATACGGTTAGAAACCCTGGCAAAAAGATACGATTTTCTAATAGTCTCATAGCCGGACCAACTCCAGTTTACGACTTATCCATTATTTACGACAGACCCTGTATAGTTACAAATATATCTCCATCAAGATGTTTAAAAATAAGTAGTCTATATGAACTCTCTAAAATGGTATTGGAAATATTTGTTGTTTTGACGTTTCTAAACGATTAATCGGTAAAGTGGGTCATGATTATAGTTTGTCGACAGTACAATAGAAAAGTTACTTTTGAAAGTTTGATAAAAGTCTGCCACAGCATATATCTACCTTTTAAGGTTGGCTTACTATAAGTTTTTAGAGACATCAAATTTGTTCAGTCTGTATAACATTATGCTATGACCATCAGGAGACAAAAACAAAGTACCGTGTGGCAGCTAGTTAAGTATGAATAAGCAATGATCCATAAATAAAACTGTCAGTAATAACAATGAAAACATGTGACCTATTTTTACATTAGTCAGAAAGTAGCAATTAAGAACCCTTTTTTGATAAACCTTATTTAATTTTTTAGGTACATTAGGACATCTAATTGACTGTTCACTTGGTCAGAGGTTATATGCGATCACTGACAGTTAACACAATTTACACATTAGCACTGACCGGCCTCAGCTATTTTGATTAAAACAATCGCCGTCCTGTCCGCGATGCGACCCTTTAATCCATTTATCTTGTAAAATGCACCTTTTATACCCTCTCGTTTTAAAGTATAAATATATATTTATATATATACATAAGATTTTATTTAGTCCGGTGACATTAACATGCAAAGTGTTTTTTTCATAGAAAGGGATTCGTCAATTACTTGAATTACGCTTATATGTTTTATATATATACCACATGGATTTGGTGAGAATGATTGAAATAGTCGGCAAATGGTTTCATAATTATTAAATGTAAATCAGTCGATAAAACTGAAACCTTCAAATGGTATTTATCGTTTTGTTGTTTAGTTTATGCATACTATTCAAAATAACTAGTTATTAAATGAAGGAGTCATAAAAACATTGACCTTATCGGGACGAATTTTTTGGAAAAATACTAAAAAGTTTTTTAGCTCAAACTGTATTATTTTTCTTGATTTTAAAAGCAGTCAATTTTTGCAGTTAATAACGAACACAGCGTGACATATACTTGTATACTGTCCCGGATAAAACCTACAATTATTTCAAAGATTTTACGATAATATGCAGGCAGAAAATAAACAAGGAAAACTGGCTTGGCAATAATTTTAGCTTGTTAATTTATAGTCCTTAAGACGGCGCAGCTTTCTTCGTATAAAATTGTTTTATGTGGAAAATGTACTAAGATTTTCAACCGCTGTGATATTATTTTATCCTGAGCTTCGTTGTATCTATGTATGTTCCCCATTATTTGCGGTTTTGTAAAAAGTTTTTGCAACATATTGCATTTGTGTTTTGGTTTTAATTGAATCAAGGACTTGAGGTTTCACCTGTAATTCCCGAGGTACAAAAACAACATACGAGTGCTCTGGCCCTGCTATCATAGAGCTACTGCAATCTTTGTTTTATTCCTCTTAGACTGGCAATACCTTTGCATTTTGTCCGTTTTTCTCAATCAATTACATTCTTAACAAAGATTAGTGCCAGGTTGACATGGAATAAAGAAGGCCAAAAATAAAAAAAATGCGCTGCGTGACCACTAACCACCACTGGGTTAACTAACATAAATACGTTTATACAAATAATAGTAAAATATTAGACAGCTATTTAAAAAAAAATAACAAAAAAAACGGTTAATAAAGTCAATCGTTGAAAAGATTCACTTTTCTTTTGTATTGCATTTGAAAATTTTTAATTTAAAGTGAAGTAAGTAAAGTTCACTTTTCATTTTGCCATCAAAATTTATGTAATTTTATCAAGAACATTATACAAAATCATATTTTAATGAGATTATTTCGCCATGTCATGTCATGGTTAAACATTTTGTTGCTTGAATATTTATAGTAATTTTAATGTACAGTAAAACGACTGAAGCTGCCGAATCTGTACATATATTATAATTAATATTGATGTGACGATGTGTACTGATGTAACGTGAGTGAACCAGTTTTGGTAAATAGATCAATGCAAGTTTTATAATATCGTGTAAATGTACTTACATACGTACGTACTTATTTTAAGCTTCATTTTTCTTAACAAAATGTATTCTTCTTGCAATAAACTCGATGATTTCTTAAATAATTCAGTCAGGATAAGACAACTAATACAATAACTTCTCTTTTCACAGTTGGGCGATCTTACCGTGATTCTACCAGAAAGTTTCAGTGTAAACGTTCTCGATTCAATGACTCAGAAATCTGTTTTCCGTTACTGGACCCTCTTGTACTCTCTGGCAGTATTGTTTATGTTGGTAGTAAATATATTGGATACATATATATACACATACACACACACACACGTATATATATATTATTAAACATAATTAAAATATATATATAGTTTTTAATGCCCACGCCAAACATTTTTGCAAATAAATGTTTCTGATTAAATTAAGAAGGTTAGCTTTGCAACATAAATTGCCTTTACATTATTCATACAATGTGTTCATAAGTAGGTTTGGGGAACAAGTGTTATGTCCCTCCAACTCAAAGGGAAGATCATCCGACCAGGTGAGGTGATCATGCCTGGCCGACCTCGGCCGCCGAACATGAACACTGGTTGATATTGGGTTGTTGTGTAAATGCTAATCAGCATGAGAACTTCTATATCGCGATATAGGATAATTAGTTACTTTGTGTAGTTAGTTACTCTGTAGTTTGGTGTATTTGATAGATGGCAATGTAGTATATTTTGTTGTCGTATGTGGAAGTCGCCACATAGGTCAGTGCTGTGTAGTAGAAAATAATTTGATCGAATTGTTTACATGCTCTATATGGACCAATATATGTACTTCAAATAAAATTTAAAGAAACCTATTACCTTTTGGAGCCCACGAAGATAGATCTTGATGGAATTCGGAAAGTGGACGATGAATGGATGAAAAATCTATTTAATAGAGATTTAAATTAAAACATAACACAAAGTAATTGCCTAGAAGTTATTTTACCTAAAATATAAATGAGACCAATATTAATTGAAAAAACTAACGTAAAGTAAGAAACATCTGGCACTTGAAATAAATAGGTAATATTCTAAAAGCCGAAGAGATCTACCGACCTTCCTAAGTCTATAGGGGTTCCCCATAGATTCCTTTTTAGGGTATGCTGATTCTCAATTATGTAAATAAATTTACCAGTAGTTAAATACTTCGTAGTTTTCGTCGGTATTATTGTACAGAGAGCTGAACAAATTATTAATCTTCTGCTTATATCACTTACAAAGTGAAATAAAAATTGCAATCAATAACAGTCAGAATAGCTTACTGAGCGTAACATAAAATTTACCCTGTTTCTTTCTTTTGTTTTGTAATTTCTTGTTGATTTTATATTTTTACTCTCCAATCTTAAATAAACTTTGATCTCTCATCAAAGTTCTTTAAAACTAGTTGTTTACAGGGAAATTAAAAGACAATAATTATAAGGTTTTTGATCAACTGTTTCTAATGACAGGTAAGTCATTATGTGTATTTAATCAAAATAATCTATATTTAGTTATAAAGTTCAACGAAACAAATTAAATTAAAAAGAGTTTAAAGTAAGTTTCACAACGTTTTGCTTCCTATCTGATCGCTGATTACTTCCGAACTAGCGATGGAACGATGCAAGTCTGAAAATGTACACCACTAACTTTAGCCGTGTTACACCAGCTTCGAACTTGGAAGAGTGCTTCTCAAACTCCTTTCAACGTATGGTTTAGCAAGATGAATCCTATAAGCTACATGAAATGCTATCTATGGTGAAATACTTAATGAAATTTCTAAGACAGTTGAACAGTTACGGAGTCGATGCGATAGTTTTACAAGATTATTACCGGTAAATTTATGATCAATAGCACGACTTAGAGGCTTTGTTTGCGGTCACGATGTGCCCGTGGGAAATTAAGGTCCGATGGATACAGATCGTAGAAGGGTCAGAATACGATAGTGAGTGTACGCACTCTTTTGTAGACCGTTAACAGTATTAAAATACGGTATTCTCGAAGGCCAGAGTGCTTTGGTTACGATGTTTTAAATATGTTAAAACGTCTTTTTGTATTGACATTTATACTTTAGGTATCAACAAGGTTATTGTATTTAATAAATATTCTGTAGTACTCTAAAGGTGAATTAAAGGCAATGAATTGGAACAGACTCGATATGACACACGTAGGTTTGTTTTTTCTGAATTTGATATTATTTACTTCAAATTCGTTCAGAGTATTTTGAATAGCAATGAGATATATGATACTATATATTTCACAGCTATTTACTTTCTAAACAAAAATTTTTGTTTGAAGATATGTAACGAATTCTAAATTTCTACAGGGTTTTTGGGTGAGGCTCTGCCATTTAGATAATGTATTTATTTATGAATTACTTCTTGAGACGAAAACCTGTTTAGCAGCCTAAAATTTAATTAATTACTATATTATTGGTTATTAAATTATTTAATCAAATATACTAGTACATTGTCTTATATTTTGACAAAACCTTTTTATATCATAATAATAAATATTATTTAATGTTAAGAAATTAATGTTTGTATATGGTACTTATATGGTAACACTGTATGTACGTATATATTGAGATATACAGATAACTTCCTTTTAACCCATTTGGCGCCTCTGTACCTGATTGGGTACAGCTAATCAATTGAAGGTAGATAATAAATTTACTAACCTAAATTTGTATTTTTCGACCCATATTAAAAAGTGATAGTTTAAGCATCAAAAAAATCACAATTTGTGTGGGTATATTCTTAAAATCTGTCACAGTGAGAATTTCAACTTCGCGATATAATCGTTTGTCGAGGTAAGTTCGTTGATATATTATTTTTTTGTGTTTGCATAACCTAATTTTTTGATATATTTATGTTTCTTGTAGTATATATCCTTATTCATAAAATAAATAATAAAAATCCATTTTACAACAAGTATTTACAAAGAAATCGTGCTTCAAAGACAACTGTACCCAATTGTGTACAGCGGCCGAATCTAAATAACGATAGTGCTTATTGTTCTAGGATTTCGTTAGCATGAGTTCGAGACATTTTAACGTTTCTAACTGTGACAAAGGCTTAGAGGAAGCAGTCAATGCTGTTTTGGATAAGAGTGACAGTGATGGTGATTATGACTTTGCTGTTATACCGCCAGAACCTAGCGTCGTTACCGGTGAAGAAAAAGGCGTCGACGAGGACATGGTTACCGCCTCTTTGCCGCAGGATGTGCCTGGCAATATTGAGGTTTTTGGAGCTGACGAGGACCTCATTCAAAGTAACGACAGCAGTGATGAGAAACCATTGGCTGAAACGCCAAAGAGAAGGCGACAGCAACTATGTCAGCCGGCATGGCGTAAGTGTTCCCCTACCTACTTTTCTACGACTGAAGAAAGAACTGATGTGCAGAAAGACGGGAAACAGTAAAGGACAGCTCCGAGAACTTAGTCCAGTACAGATATATGAAAAAAAAATTGATGAAGAAATTATAAACCTGATAATTACTAACACAATTTTATATGGTAATCAAAATACCAGACAAACTTTTAATTAGACTCTGTTGATTTGAAAAAGTTTATAGGTATATTGATATTGTCTGGATATCATAAATTACCCAGGGAAGATTATATACTGGTCTTATGATGAAGATGTCGGTGTTGAAATGATATCTATAAGAACTGGGTAAGAGCAAGTTCGACGGGATACTGTTATACTTTTGATTTTTACTGCGGAAAAGCCATCGAAGCCTCTACTTATCCTTTAGGATCAAGAGTAGTCAAAACATTATTACAGTAACTACAACATATCCAAACTATTTCAAACATATAATAAAAAATATGGGGGTGTCGATGAATTAGACCAATCGATTGCATTGTATAGGATTGCTGTTCACGGAACAAAGTGGTGGTGGGTTTTGTTTACCTACATGGTTGATATGGCGATTGCAAACTCATGGCGTTTGCATGTTATGAATCATAGTGATAAAATGGACCAGCTACAGTTTCGACGTGCCATTGCCAGATATTATTTAGGCCAAAAAACACATCATAAAGCTCGACTGTCATCTTCAATAGTACAAGGTTGGCCTCAAGATGGTGTAGGGCACTATCCAAAAAAGCTTGAAATACCATTGAGATGGGCTGTTTGTCACGCAAGAGTTCGTTGGCAATGCAAAAAGTGTGTAAAAACATTGTGTTGAAAAACAATATTTTCAAAATTTTCACCTTTAATACGCCGCTGTACCCAATTGAGTACACCCCTCTCCTGAAAAGCCTAATTTATTTTTTGAATATTTTTTAATTTTTTATGTTTTTTTGATTTATAAACAACATGAAAATAAATGTTTTGTAAAAATATTACTGCTGTTTTAATTTTGGCGGTTAATGGGTTAAAATAAAACAGGTAATCAGAACATAACATAAGCTGTCGTGATTAAGTTTGTGAAACTAAAATAAAATATAATTTTTCACGAGCTCCAATGGTCACGCACAGCTTTAGGCGTTTCTTTTTATTACTCAAGAAAATTCCTGTTTCTTTTATGTTAACTGGTGCTTTATCGTGTTGCATGCCACTGAACTACCCCTGTGGGGCTTTAATAACAGCGTTTTGGAACTTCCGTGATCGTAACGGAGTGTTGTAGTCACTGCCCTTACTCGTTCGTAATGTGTTATTGAAAAAGATTGTAGCATGCATGCTTAGAGTAGAATAGAATAATCTTTATTAAACACGAGATAATACAGTGTACATAAAAATAATAATAATAGGTTGTCAAATATCTCCCTTCCGCTTTTTTGCTCTTTATTCAATGCTTTATAAAAAGTGTTACAGTGATCGGATTTAGTTCAAATATGCGCCGATTTGTTCGATAATCTGTTTTCATCTAGACGGCAACTTCATAATACCCCCCTCGTAGAAGCTCCCCTCCTTATATGCGAAGAACTCGGACAGCCACTTTCCACAAGCCTCTTTTGAGTTTAACTTTACACCACCAAGGGCGTTCGCCATGGACAGGAACAGGTGGTAATCACTTGGCGCTATGTCTGGGCTATATGATGGATGCGACAAAACCTCCCATCCAAGCTCCCGTAGCTTCTGACGAGTCATCAACGAAGTGTGTGGTCTGACGTTTCCCTGGTGGAACACTACACCCTTCCTGTTGGCCAATTCTGGACGCTTCTGGTCGATCACCTGCTTCAAGCGGTCCAGTTTTTCGCAATAGATGATAGAATTAAGCGTCTGGCTATATGGGAGCAGCTCATAGTGGATGATTTCCTTCCAATCCCACCAAACACACAGCAAAACCTTCCTGGCCGTCAATCCCGGCTTGGCCACTGTTTGGGGCGATTCACCGGCCTTCGACCATGACCGTTTTCGCTTAATATTGTCGTATGTGATCCAATTTTCGTCGCCATTCATCATCCGCTTCAAAAATGGGTCGAGTTCGTTCCGTTTCAGCAGCACATCCCAGGCGTTGATTCGGTCCAGAAGGTTTTTTTGCGTCAAATCATGCGGCACCCTAACATCAACCTTTTTTTTGTATCCAGCCTTCTGCAGATGGTTCAAAATGGTTTGGTGACTAACTCTCATCTCTTGGGCGATGTCACGAGATGCCACATGCCGGTCTAACTCGATGTTTTCCATGATTTGATCGGTATTCGTCGTCACAGGTCTTCCGCCGGCTGGCTTATCCATGGTGTCGTTTTTACCGGCTCTGAATCGTCGAAACCATTCCTCCGCCGTTCGAAGTGATAGAGTACCATCTCCCAAAACACCATTAATCTCATGGAACGTTTCTCTAGCGGATTTGCCTTTAACGATGGAAAACTTTAAAATAGCACGAATTTCGGCGTTAGTGAACTGCATGTTTACACGTCTATAACTGTTGAACCCAATATTCAAACTAATCACGCATAGCGTCGTTTTGTAGGTTATGTCAAGACCTTTTAAATGATGTATAGTATTGCCAGGTACAAGCTCTGTAGCGCTTTGTGCATAGCCGCAAAATTTCAAACACAAAAAGGCGGATATTTACCAGCCTATTATGTCAATTGACTCACCACGTATAAATTTCGGCCTTGTCGCTAGAAAGCAATGTCTTCATGGCAACCTTGGGATGGAAAAAAATATTGAAATGAAAAAAAAAACTAATTCATGGGCAGTTTTGGTGCGAGAATAAAAATAATGTAAAAGAATTTAAGTGAATTAGATAAAAGTAATTAACACAAGAAATATTGATTATTATACATACTAATCTATCTATTATATAAAATTCTCATGTCGTGTTGGTGCGTAATCGAACTCCTCCGAAACGGCTCGACCGATTTTGATGAAATTTTTTGTAATTATCCGGTATCTATGAGAATCGGTTCTTATCTATTTTTCATCCCCCTAAATGTTAGGGGTAGTCCACCCCTAAATTTTTTTTTTTATTTTTTTGACAAAATTTTTAATTTCTATTTTTTTATGATGCAGCATTAGAAAATACATACAACCCTAGATTTTCAACCCTCTACGATCAACCCCTATTTTTTTATATTCCCTTTTATGGCAAAGCAACGTTTGCCGGGACAGCTAGTATATATATAAATACATATTCACAAATACAATATATACATTTTCACAAAAAAAATAATAAAAAATAAATAAGTAGATAAAATATGCTTTAGATACATAACAAATTATGATGACAGATAATAATCATTGACAATTAAAAAAAAATAGGCAAAGCAGTCGTCTGCGGTACCGTTTCTGTGCCTGTCGGACCGGCAGAGTTCTAAATCTTTCCTAGTTTCGCTCCGCGAAAGGGGATCGTGCGGTACCCCTTGTGATCCGTATGGCCAGCACTCGTTGTGGTCATCGTCTGCATCATATTACAATTTTAATACATTATGTGAAATTATAGATGATTTTCACCTAACATGTCACCGTTACATCATTATAGTTAAGAATAGAAGAAGAATAGTTCATAAAAATAACAACATTAACAAACATATTTGCTTTCACCTCATTTTCTTCTTTTAAATATCTTATTTGATATTATGTTAGCAATTCAAAAGATATTCAAAATCAGACCTTAATAAAGATGATCGAAATATAATTACTCTAATCAATCATATGCTCATTCATAATTTGTTCATTTTACTCACAACCATTAATATTACGATCAAAGTAATTTTATTGACTCAATCAGTCTTTTAATTGTTCATCAGTCTACACGCGATGCTCACTTTATCAAAATCAGTTTAATAATTATGTAAGAATCATGTTGGTTCGTTTGCTAGATATTAATATAGATTGTAAGTTAATAGAGTATTTTTATTATGTGTAGTTACTTCAAGTGACAATATATTTACACGTCAATTTTATTCATAACAAGGGACAGTTATAATAAAGTAAAACGTTTTTATAGGCCTCTAACCACATTCTGTTATACGAACTGTAAAAACGAATAGACGAAATAGCAAAAGTCGTATTTTTCAATTGAAACAAAATGAAAAATGGCGTGTCTGAAAATACTGATTTTAAAATAATAACTTAACTTAAGATATTGACAAATTGTAACTGATTTACACAATTTCAACTAAAAAATATATCTATGTAAGTGTTGTCCCAAATTCTGTACTGTTGATATGTTTCGTAGACTGAAAAGGTTCAGCTTTTAGGGCCATACTATTACAATTACTCTTGTTGGGAAGGGCTGTACATATTTATTTGTCAGCAAAATCGCGCTCACCCATTAGGGCTGGGGAAATCGTAAGCACGCAATAAAGAGTTTTGGAACTTCTCTGTGTTGTAGCGAATACCCATTGCTTAATGTTTATTTCATCCGATATCCCAGATAAGGACAGGAGTTAATGTTAGGTGTAATTATTAGTTAGTTGTCATAAATGATAGTTATTTTTACAAAAAATAGAATGTTTTAGATTTAGGCACTTAGAACAACGTTTAGATTTCAATCTTCTTTCTAGCCTCATCTCAAGATTATTTGGGGTCACCTACTAGTTCCACACAGTTTTACCTAAATATCAGTTATTCCACGGAGCGACCGGCATCAGACCTTCGCAACCCTGAGGGTGAATTGAATTCGAATATACTGACACTAGTTTCAACAACTAGTGTCAGTATATTTGAGGGCACTGACTTCTCAATAACGATTACTATAGATGTTCATGGCAACCGGGACCGATGACTTAATGTGCTCTCTGAGGCGCAGGTAGCTAATACCGCCATCTTCCATACACCGGGCCGTTTAATAAGAATTCCATATACGTAAAACACGATATATCACTCTGGCTCGACTCGGAAATCGAACTAGAGACTTCTTGACTGGCAGTTGCATACGCTAGCCGCCATACCAACGAAGCAGTCTTGTTTTGATTTCAATATACTCACAGATACTATCACACTAATACTGATTCCTTGTTTGGTTGTGACTTATATAACAAACTATATGCCATAGACAAACAGTAGACTATGCTCCAATATTTGTAAATGCTTTGCCAATAAAATAGTACTTGTTACTACACCTTCACAAAAAATACCTAACGGGACATATTATTTGGACTATGTGAAATACCGCTTCTCGACAACCGATAAATAATTTTAATTTAAAAATTGCGTTTATTTGATCTCTTAATTTAATGGACGTTACACTGTCTTGTTGGTCTTGCGGTTGACGTATGCTATTGCCGATCAAGAGGTCTTGGGTTCGAATCCCGAGATGGGCCTTGAGTGAAAGTGTTATTGAGTTTTTCTAATTATAGAAATACTTAATAAAAGCTTAGATTTTGAAAGTTGTGGTCTGAACCCCCGTGCCTCGGAGATCACGTAAAGCTGTCGGTCCTGCGCCTGATAACTCCCTGATCGTGGCGGTTAATTGTCCCATCATATTATGAGAGAGAGGGAACAGAGAGCGAACTTGGGTTTGCGCACACACTTGTGCACTAATCACTAATAAAACACAAAAGTAATATCTCCTTCGTAGTTGGCTAGTCACCGTTGTGACTGGCTTAGCGGCTAAGGGAACATTATTGATGGGTGTAGTAGTTTAAGGGGTCACCTCGTCACTGAATGGTGTGGTTTTAAACCTCACCTGGGTCGACGTGGTATAGTAGATAAACACCTCTTTTCTATGGAGAGGCTTATTCAGACTGTTAAAGGCTTATTGATGATGACGATGATGGGGAAAAAAATATGATCCACACATACGTTTTATGTATATTTATGAACTCTCCCGTAACACGGAAATATTGGTGCTGAAGTTGATTTAAAAAAAATACAAAGAAAAATTGTCTTTAGTTTTTCCGTTACTTTAATCTTAAATCAATCAGAAAACTTTCAACATTGATGTGGATGTTTTGTAAACTATCTCAAAAATAAATATCGGTGTCACGTTAAAGTGCTTATAAAATATACAGTGTCTATATTGATAGCAGAAATGGACCACTAACAATCGCTAGTGGACAATAGCTTTTCAGGACGTTGTCATAATACGTACTCGTATCAAAATGCTTTAGAAGTGGAGTACAATATGGGTAACAATAAAATAGTTTCTTTATTGTGGCAGCAGGTGAACCTCTTGGGAAATTAACGATAGATTGCAACGTCAAAAACTTGATCACATATTGTACTCGATTTCCTTCAAATATTACCCGATGTTGGGTCGACGTACATATTATATTTCATTCACTACGTAATAATCATCATTTTCGTGGGCAGACACGTTAATCTACGTCCACTAGATTGCGTATGACACCTTGGTAACAACTAAGAAAAAGTTGGTCACTTTTTTAGCTTTTTTATATATGACCCTGCCAATCGACTCTACTCTGCCTGATGGAAAGCATAAGCAGAATCCAAAAGTGGTGGTCACCATACCCATTGCGGATGCAGACAATGCAGCATGGTGACTCTAGGTCTAGTGATGCTTCTGCATCATAGGGCCTTCGGTCTCACACTCACCAACGAAACATGATAGCACGAACGCTGTCATTTTAGGTGAATTTTCTGTGCGAGGCTAGTACCGTCCCGGTCGAGCCGGCCCGTTCGTGCTGAAATAAGCGTAGCTCTATTACTTACAAATATGTAAACTAACGAAAGTGAGCTACGTAAATAACTACTATTTAAAGGTTTGTGTTTGGGTAAAAATATTCACTAGAGTTATATGTAAACCCGTATTTTCATTTTCAGACCTGAAAATTGGAGCACACGGACGAACACGGCACGTTTCATGCAACCTAATAGCCCGAGCCAGCCGTGTATACCTTCCTTTTGGTTAGATCGCAGAACATTTCTAACATCCGCCTGATTTGCACGAGCACCAAGTTTATTAATGTACAGACCTTATTTAGTAATAATCTTGGTTTTATTAGGAGAGAAACTGTGCATATTCATAAATGTTAAGTGAATAGACGTTTTCAAATGCGGTATATTTACGATTTAAATTTTGACTGTCAATGTACTTTGTAATACATTGACATTTTTAATAATGGCCTACTTTAATACAAAAATGTTGCATAATCTTTTACTAAACATGTTGTTACGTCTGACGTCAGGAACCGAGACCTTCGAAAATAAAAGAAATCAAAATTATTTTGTCTTACGAACTTTTACTTGGATGTTTATGATATACTCAGTAGTAAAGCGCCATGATAAAGCTGTCCCTCCTCCATAACAAATTTCTTACTTTTAACTGTTTTCTATAATGTGACAACAATTTAATATCATTCATACAGAATTGTTCTAGACTCAAACTAAGGAAGCTCTTTATTTATAATAGCTCACATTATAAAGTAATGGTAACGTAATACGGTTATTCGTTAAACCTTTATTTTCTTTTCAAAACCTAAGGAGATACGGAGGCAAATAATTGTAGAGGTGAAATGAAAAGTGAATTCATATTTTTGTTATTATAACTGTGAGTCGCTTACATCGTAATTATTTTCTTAATTAGATCACTATAAATTTGTGAAAGTTGGTTTTAACTAAGAGTATAAAATGAAGGTAAAATGCATTTACTAAGAAAGATAGAAGTTCGCCAACCTTGTATAATTAATTGTGTATAGCTTTGGGACTGAACTGTAATGCTCTCAAAAGTAGTGCTTTTAAGGCTACGTGGGAAAGCAATTATCTTCACACTTGGCAATTACAATTACGCAGGTGTTTCGTAGTATAATGCTATTTTACTACATTTTCTGTTTCCCTGCAGGACAGTGACATTGACGTTGTTGAAATACGTTTTAGTTGCAAATTTTGTAAGTGTTAAATTGATTGCTGCTGTGAAGACTTTTTGAAAGATTGTCTTGAAAAAGATTCCTTTGTAATTTTCTATTTCAATTACGTTATACAAATATGCTATTAAATTAATAATAATAGTAACAGATCAATAAAATATATTTATGATACGTGTTCATGTTAAACATATATAGAACTGTAAAAAAACTTTTTTTAGACGTTTTTTTTATAAAATTTATACACCCTATGTCAATCAGATGATGATTATTCATACCAATATACCGATCCCAATATCGGTTTAGTAGTTTAGGCGTAAAGGAAAAAACAAATAAACATTTATACACAGACTGCCAAAATTTATAATATTCATTATGCCTTCGCCGTATTTGGGAGAAAGTAATTCAGACATTAACGTTAATACGAGTATTTTAAATTTCTTTAAATTCTAGGTTGTGCCCACATCAATACCCATGACTATATCGGTTATTGTGATACAAGTAGATACGTTGCTTGATGAAAGATTCTTGAATTGGCTTAAAAGTAATAAATAAATTTACATTTATGATATTAGTTATTAGAATAATGTGACTTACAGATATTTTTGCCAGACGTAATTTTAAAATACGAATAATATTTAGACAGACATAGAACTACCACTTATTGTGCTTACTTTTGTCAACTTTTTATTTGAAAGTAAAATATAAAACTGATTTTAAATTACTCAACTTGTATATTATAATGTAACTATTTAAACTTTTACTGTGGGAGAGCCATGCTTCGGCATGAATGGGCCGGCTCGACCGGAGTAATACCACGGCCTCACAGAAAACCGGTGTGAAATAGCGCTAGCGCTGTGTTTCATCGAGTGAGTGAATATACCGGAGGCCCATACCCTAACCCCTACCTTATCCACCTCCCCTTCCCCTAAAGACCGGCAACGCACTTGGGACGCCTCTGGTGTTGCGGGTGTCTATGGGCGGCGGTAATCGCTTACCATCAGGTGATACGTCTGCTCGTTTGCCCACTATTCAATAATTAAAAAAAAACATATATAATGAGAAATTTTTCTTGTCTTTATCATTCCCAAGATTATTAGGGGTTGGCTACTGGTTCAATCGGTTTTACCTAAATATAAATTTTTACTCAGAGCGGCTGACATTTTACCTCTGACACCCTGAGGGTGAACTGAATCCGAAAGTTGAACTAGTTGTCAGTATATTTTCCTATGTCTACGAAGTCATCTCCCTCTCGGGCAGGGCATAATTCGTAACGCCGATGACACTCTGGTCACAATGCGCCTAACCATCCGGGGTGGTTGGGCGCATTGAGGCGTTAGGCTTACGGGTGGTCCTGGATAAGACGGAGGCCCTATTATTCCATGGGCCCCGTCGTGGTCCGCCCCCCGGCACCTTCATCGAAGTCAACTCGGTCCTCGTATCGATTCGGGCCTAGATAAAGTATCTGGGCCGACCCGCCAGACGGTGCCCACCTCAGTGCGGGCAGGCGCTGGGAGGGATCTGAAGGTTAATAACAGCAGTTCCTGGATCCCTCCCTTCTCAGGCGCAGAGTGGCGCACCGAGTGGTTTAGCTCCGCCACAAAACACCGGTGGGGTGACGGCCCGTGCGGTTGTCCACACGTTGAAAAAAAAAAGCTGTTGGTATATTTAAGAGCACTGATTTGCCATATATGTTCATGACAACCGGGACTAACGGCTTAACGTGCTCTCTGAGGCACGGGCGGGAAACACCGCCTTCTTTCATATTCTGGCCTGCTATTAAGAATCTCTTGTAAGAAAAACCCAACAGCAGTCCGACCTGGGAATCGAACCTGAGACCTCTGGATCTGCAGTCGCTTATGCTAACTGCTAAAACCAACGAGGCAGTTAATGAGAAACGTGCATATTAACATTACCTAATTAGTTTGCCTCTGAGTTTGTATATTTTGAATCCATTGTTCCAGTCTAACCAGCATTAAATTCTGCGTCTTTTTTTTCTCTACAGATACTCGTATTAATAATATCGACAACCAACTGCTCATTATGTTACTTTTACTTAATACAAATGAGTAATTATATTATAAACGTGAAATGTTGTGAGGGTAAGTAAAATGATATTATTCAATCATATTAGAACGGCTAAACTGATCTGGATAAACTTTGGCACATAAATATAGTGTAGAAATTATATAATAGCACATAGACTACTCCGTGTAAGATCCGTGGAACATAGTGGGAAACTTCTATTATAAAATCCCGTGACAATAGACAGAGGGCAGTGACATTAGAAGATATTAAGTCCTCTGAACGTAAGATATTTATATATAGATATTTTCACACTTATTCTTATCTTTCTAGACTTTCCTTTTACATAAATATATTAAAACTAATTACTATTTAATTTAAAACCTAGTTTGCAAGTTAAAAAAAATGATATATATAGGTTTTAGTTTAATTACTTATTTAAAGATCGCTACCATGGTTTAAAACTAAAAAATAGATCGTTATTTTTATCCTAACCCGACAAGCATTGTAAAATATTCATGTAAAATAAAATTCTGTACTCATTACCCCTACCTTACTACCGCTGTTCTACATTTAGAGGTTTTCAAAAAATAAATAGCTCTTTAAATTGGTAGTCTAAATTATTTTACTGTGTAGTTTGTTTTGTTTGCTTTCTGTAGTACTTTCGCTAATGATGCGATGCTACTTAAATATTTTTACTTACATAAAAGTATACTATAAATGTGACAATACGGTAGCTAATATTTTAGTGTAATAATGTCGTGCTCATGAATATATCATTCGTGTGTTTAGTGTGATTTTGTAATATTTAGTATTAGACATTAAAAACTCACTACAGGTAAGTCATTCATTCAGTAACAGTCTTGTCGTTTAGATTCCAACACGGGTCATGGGATTCCAACAGTTTCCGTGATATACATAGTATAAAGTCGACCCGTGTCAGGTTGTTGATGTCTGCACATTCACGAATTTTTATAGTAAAAATACGGTACATAAGGTGCCAGGCTTTTTCTCTCGCCTACTTACTTCGACGTCTAACTTAGAATGCTAGGCGTATACGTATATGTCAAGTAAATAGATAACAATGTACTAGTAAAAAATGCATACCTAAGGACGATTGAATTCCTCGTTGAGAGTTAAATTGAAGTTAGAGAGTTAAATGAACTTCTGCGTGAATTCACGCCTTAATATAAACAGTTTTTATTGTATATTTAATACTAGCTTTAGCGCGCGGATCCGCACGCGTGTTTGTCGGTTATCGCAGCAAAGAGAATCCTATTTTCTTCCTTAAGAATCAAAGTATCTCCATTCCAAATTTTATTAAAATCTGTGCAGTGATCTGGCCGTGAGAGCCGCACAGACAGACAGTAACTCAGTCTGTCTGTTTTCTTTCACATTTATAATATAAGTACGGATATTGTACCTATATTTTTTAAACTACAATATTTTTTTTAATTTTAATAAGGATAAACCCATCAATTTGCTTCTGGCTTAACGTGCTTAAATACACCTCCCTTTTTAGAAGAATATTCTTATACCTATTCTATTTTATTCAGCAAATAAAAAGTATCTACTTTTGTTCTGCTTACATAAATATTACCATCTCACAACATTAAGCACAAACTTAAAAAAAATAAATTCAAATACCGTATTCCTTAACTATATTTGTTATACCCATCATAAATATAGGTCGTAGAGTATAAAAATAAAATAAATTCATCGTTTTTGTTCCAGTAAGGTGTAATAGTAGCATAAAAATGCGGTTGACTTGTAATTGAGTTATGATCGGTGCGTGGTCAGGGTAGGCCCGGGGGACTTTCTTTATTACCTTGGACGTATTTTCGGCCCGTTACAGTTGGACCCAACGAGTATTTTGTGCGAATGTACCTTAATGTTCAGTATCTCTGCGAGTTGCCTGCGAGATGGTTTGTGAAAAACTAATTTGTTTATTGGTATGATATCTGTTTTGACCAATCATGAAACAAATTATGTTATCGTAATGACTGATACTGGTATACAGTTTATAGAAGTAAAGTATCGAAGTTTTGATTCGATATCATATATGACGAAGTTCTTCGTCTTATATTTTATATTTGTAACATTTATGTAGAGCCAGAATACGCCAGACGAAAGAGTGAAAATAATACTGCAGTCGGTATTTGTACTAAAAAGGTATCATTTTTCAAAAGAACGTTAGTTTTTGATATACATTCCTCATTTTTAGACTATTTTAGTGTTCAATGTAATATTATATTATAATGTAGATAAAAATAATGTTGCCCGAAGTCATCAGTTAGCAGAAGCCAGCAGAAGGCGCTTAAGTTAAGGCGATTTCAGTTCAACATTACTTTCACAAATTAAGGTAAATAGTTTATAATAGAGTAATTATTTTGGCAGTCTATGTATGTTTGTTTGTTCCACCGTAGTGTCCAAACTACTGAACCGATTATAATGACCGGTGTGTCAATAGCTTTATAATAATAGACCGGGTAACATGGGCTACATAAATTCAATATTATTTGATAAAAAAACAATGGTACTATTTGATAAAAAAAAATTGTATACGACAACTACAATAGAAAATGTGTAAGTGCATTCCTAGCATTAGCTATTTATATAATTAATTATAGTTATTAGATAATCTGTGTTAGGGATTACAAAGTCGGTCACTATTGGATAATTGTATTAAGATCGTACATATTGTGAGAAAAATGTAGGTTAAAGGCTACATAATAATGACTTGTAGCAAAAAGTGCAAAAATTGAGCAAATTTTGATGACCGAGCGAAGGATTCAAAAATTTAGCACAAAAAGAAAAGTTACGGGAAGAAAATTTGAATCCTGAGCGTATACGAGGGAATCAAAAGAGCACGAGGTGAAAAATCTTAGCACTTGAGTGCATCACGTAACTTTTCATCCAACCTCAGCGCGGAAATGACAAAATGCAAAAAAGAAAATAGAGCGTTCAAAACAAATAAAAAAATGTAGGTACATCAAAATGGTTCCGAGTCTGAGTTTTTTTTTACAAACTTGATGCACACGATGTTCTAAATTTAATTTAGGTACTTTATCCTCTAGCGGATAAAAACGGCTTTTGCACTATGATATTCAAGGTCAAAAATTCTCGTTTCGAGTTGAGGGGGGATGAGAAAGTAATTATGAAAGACAGTATTTCAATAAAATAAATAAATAAATATTTCGGACATCTAACACACAACGCCATCTAGTCCCAAGCTAAGCAGAGCTTGTGTTATGGGTCCTAGACAACGGATATAAATACTTATATACTTTTTTTTTGTAAATACATACATATTATATATAGAAAACACCCAAACTCCGAAACAAATATTTGCAGATCATACAAACATTTGTTCCGACCCGGGAATCGAACCCAAGACCTCAAACTTAGCAGTCGCGTACGCTACCACTACGCCACCGCCAGTTAAATATAAAGCCATAAACTTCGATGTTGTACCTACATATATCTGATATATTAAAATGAATGATGGTGAGTATTTGGCTGTTTGTCGGTTTTGAATTATTATTGGAAGACCAGAAAAAAAATTAACTGTGTTTTTTACACTATATAATATAAAATAAAAATAATTATGATGACCCTAATACTACCAAAAGCCAAATTTCACACGTACTTATGAGAAAGCGGAGATAGCTAGTAATATATATTTATGTGTGAATGTGTAAAGTGTTCGTTATGTGTACCATACACACTCAACTATGAGAGGCCGTTATTGTTTCTATGCGTGTTTTATATGAAATGTTTATGTTATGATAACTACTATTACAGCCATGATTACGAGTTACAAGTTTTTGTGTCAGTGTAAATTTTATTTTGAAGGTTTTTATATTACGATGTTATTGTTTACAAGAAATTTCATTAAGTTTAACATGAAATTCTATTCTAAGGAACTCAGTCGATTTCTGACTAAATAAAATACAAGATAAAAACTATTACACCGTAACTTACGTAGCATGTCTTCCCACTCAACCTGCTCCAAATGACAGGCTGACAGACAAAGGATAGATCAAATGCTTTACATGAAAGAGGCGTCTATCAAGTTCAAATGATTTTGATAAATAACTCAAGCACTCACTGATTATAATTATGTTGTTAAAAATTAAGCTGTCTCTGAGATATTTATATAAGATGTTTAACATATAAAACGTCTGACCTTAGTAGCTGTTACGTTGTAATTTAAACGAACAGTGAACAATGAAAAAATGAGTAGTTTCTAAAAATAGTATTTGTATAACTAACAGTTACAATACAAACTGAAATACGTCACAAGGCAAAGCTCGGACGTGTATTTTTATCGATTTCTCATGTTGCGTTAAAAGGGCTCATTTGGTTTTATTGTATGAAATAGATGGAAGTATAATTTGCATTGAACCTGTGGTCACGCACGTCGCGGGCGTTTCCTTTTTTTATTGTTCGGTTTCTTAAGCTTTCGACGTACCTTTAATGCGGTGGGTGGTCCGACCCACCTGCGGTAAAGTTGCGAACGGTTAAAACCTGTCAACTACGCATATTATTTTGTTTCTGATCGCTATTATGGACTTTTAATCGCTTCATTTCGGGCCTACCCTATTATTATGTACGGTAAACTGCTACATAAGAGTGGACCTTTCTTCTACATGTGACAAAATGTTTACGACAAAACGAATACTTTTTTTTACGATTTAGTACCTTAAAGCTTAATGGTGTAATAATTACCCCGTTACTATCACTCATTAAAATAATATTATTCTCCACATATTACTTTTCACGACCCTACTTTATAGCATCTAAAGTATAAAATACTTTGTATCACAACTAATGTTGATATAAATCAGACATAATATTTTCTTTGGAAGTGGAAATATTGTTCACGTGATAGATATAAGTTTTTAAGCTTTTTAGATGACAATTTGACATTGTCGGCACAAGTGTTTTTAAAATACTCTAAACGAATTTGAATAAGATCTAATTTTAGAGTCTACCTACATACGTTAATATTACGACAACAGCTTTTGCAATAAAACGAGTTCGTTACATTTTAATTTTATCCTTTATTTTAATTATTTTAGTTTCACTTTCTCATACTCATCATCATCATCATCATACATAATCTCTTTGCGGGGGCATACCCATATTCACCCGTGTTCGTATTCGTATTTAGAGTGGTAGTCACCACCCTAAATACGAATACACTCAACATACAGATGGTGTCCTAAGGTGTGTTGTGATACAATTACGAGTACGAAAATGGTGCATACTTACAGCTCCTTCTCGACTGAAATAGATGCGATATATTATATCTACTAATGAATCTAAATAATCCCCATCTCTATTTTAATAATGTACATATTGAAGTTCCCAAGAATTTAAAAAAAACAAAAAAATATTAGTCAAAACCACATTCCTTACAGTATCATATTCATCGCAAAGTAGATATGAAGTAGGTTGCAGTCTTAGAGGCCGTAATATAGAGACTTTTCTCCACACAAATATTTTTTCCTCATACTTTCTCTAATGAGGCTTCTTTCTTCAATACCTACTTATCCGAAGTTTTTCCTTCCGACCGTGATGTCCATGTAACTAAGCCGTTCGCCAGTAGTAAGAGGCTAATGTTGATATATAATCTACTATTGGCCATTATACATATGTACACACGTTAGATCAGGGATTCAGTGGTCTCTGATTAAATGATTTAATATATTATCATGACCCTGATGTAATTGGAAATACAAATATAGACGTTTTCTTTTCAAAACCGTAAAACTCATTAGATATATTCGGTATGTATCAAAATCGTGAAGATACGAGTATTTAGTTTTGACATTGGAAGGGTTTACACAAATTAGCTATTGAATTCGGAACTTATTTGACTTATCGGACTTATTTTGATAATCGCGTACGAAAATAACAAAACAAAGTACAAGATCAAAGATGAGCAGTTAACGAAACTTAGAAAATCGTCGTGGTCAAGGTTGTCAAGTTAACAAGCAACGTTGTCTTTGCAGTCCCCAACCCGCACTCGGCCAGCGTAGAGACGTGTGGCCTTAATCCTTTCCTGAGAGACCCGAGCCTAGCAAAGGGACGTTACGGGTGGTTGATGGTTCAAGTTTGAATGGATCCCATATACACATCTAATATGGTATGTCCCTAGTACAATATCGTATATATCATGTCCAATAAGCCTGCACGGTTGGCCGAGTGGTTTCAGCGGTCGCCATGCCGCTTGCTATCGTGGTGTCGAGGGTTCAAATCCCACGCGGTACAACACTTTGTGTGATCCACGAATTGTTGTCCTGAGTCTGGATGTTCTTTGGGCCCGTTTCATGTATGTTTGTAAAGGCCCCCACGACACAGGATGTTTATGCCTAATGTGGAAGTTGTCTTTTTAAAAAGAAAGAAAAAGAAAGAAAAGAATATCTCACCAAAAACTAAAGAATTCTTTGTTTTATAAAGTGAATACAACTGTTGAAGAAATGAACACCTTCATGCCGAGTTTTATTATGAATCAACACACGTGAAAGTTACAATTTATTCCAAATTTTGCTAACTTATTCCAAATTTCAGCTCAACTCAACGAATACTAGAGTACGTTATTCCGTATTTCGTGTTTAGCTGTATAACTTGGACCGATCCGTGTCTGCTTTGCCCTAGTTATAGCCATGCCCGGCTTGTTATTATAAGATAATCTTTCATGACAAAAGTACATCCATCGTCGATAATATAAGTAAGTATTTGGTATATTAGGTATTCAGCATACATTAAAATTTTATGATCACAAATTATAATACTGTTTATATCGGTATCGCAAAAAATAATATAAGAATTACAATAGATCACGATGATTCCCTGATCGTAAAAACATCAGAAAAAACCAATGAAGTCAATGATGTTGGTTGTTAATAACCGAATGGTTATTTCGGTTATTAACAAGCAACATCATTGACGAACGTAGGTGATACATTCGGACTGTAGTCACCAATGTACGGACTACCCAATCAAGGGTCATTCAGTCTGAGTCCATCTAAATACACCAAAGGAATACATTAGAACCGGCATGAGCCAATCATTGTAGGCTATCACTTTCTTACAACCTACTAAAAAACTTTTAAGTACTTTTATATACCGACCGTATAGGTCAAAGAAGCGTTATGTATTATAAATACATTATAATTGGAACTAAATAAACCCACAAAACTTCGAGTCCATCGGATAAAACAGGGGTTTTTAATATAATTTTCCTAAAAAAAATATTAAACACAACGTCTACCTATTAAAACGTAAATACTAATATAAGACTTAAACAAGATTACTTAGAATAATTAACGAACGTCGTACTTTCTTGAATATTAACTAAGTTAACCACAAAAAATATATTTAGGCTTTAAGCCCTCCCAATGCAGAGCCGTGTTAAGCTGATTACTTGCTCAGTGACCTTTTAAATACAAGCTTAACGCTGAAATCTGACCCATGCTTAAAAATTAATAAGTATTGGTCAGGTCAGTAATAATTATTACATAGTCATTGGAACAAAATAATTAGCAATAATCGTTTAAAAGATAAATCTCCGTACAATAATATCGAACAACTATATATTTCCTACTAATATTGTAAACGCGAAAGTTTGTGAGTATGTAAGTGAGTATGTTTGTTGCTTTTTCACGCACTTCTTTCACTTTCAATAATATAACTTTTACATCAGAATAACACATAGGCTACAATTTATAAAGATACTAGCTTCGCCTCGCGGCGTTGCCCATGTTTATTGTCGTACCGCGGATAGCACCGCGGGGTTCAGCTAGTTTGAAATAAATGCAAATGTGCTTTTCACAGCTAGATGGACATTCTTCAGCTTAACTAGGATTATTTATTACACATGAAATACTGAAATGAAATAAGGTGCCTTTTTAGACAAATAAATATAGCATAGTAACTACAAAGTTCTCGTATAAAAATAATCTGAACTTTGACATTTGGCCTTTGGATTTAAGAAACGAAGAAGTATGAGTTCAGACGTCAAAAAATTTCGTTGTCAGTTTTTTTACGGAGTGACTGCCATCGGACCTCCACAACCTTGAGGGTGAACTGAATTTTTGCCCTGACCCGAGAATTGGACCCAAAACCGGATACACTAACTGCTAGACCAGCGAGGCAGCTGAGGATAATCATACAATACAGATAATACCCAAACTATAGACATCTTTAGTGTTGAGTAGGAGACTTACTCATATATTATAATTTTTACTGAAAACAGTTCCCAATTGATCGAAAAACAGTTTACTCGAGTCCCGCAAGCAGTGGCAGTGCGTACATATATATAATGAAACGTAACCCGCTTGTTTTCCCCAAAGGAATTATACGAATGTTTTAAATATCTTTCACAGCACTTGTATACGTTGCGTTCGTGTTAAAACGCGTCAAGGCACCCAGGGAACATTATTTCAAAGAGTTTGTGAACAGGGTTGTAAACCACTAACGACTGCCCGACCGCGATAATGAATTCACTCTACACTCCAAACGCCACCGCACATTTGAATCTAACGAGGAGCTCAAAATATTTAGAAAATATGTACCTACGCATATTTTACTAGCAAACTATTACTCCAAGAGGGCTTCGCAAATTAGTTCGTAAACACAAACACAACCATTATGTAGCAGTTATACTATGTAGCTATTCTATTGAAGGTATTTAAGAATAAAACACCCGTAATAGTGATTTCTTTGCATGACTTTTTATTAACAGAAAACTAATGTATTTTTCATAAAATAATTACACTGTAGTTAAAGATAGACTTCAGAACTTCATAAATGAGTTTCTCTTTTGACTGATATGTTGGAGTTAATGGAGTGTATTTTTCAGGTGTTGGGTTACTCGAATTGAATTTGAAATTGAAGTGGTTTTATCTTTTACTTGTCAGAGAGCACATACATTAATATGACATCTATACTAAAATTATAAAGGGGTAAAGTGTATGAGCTTGTGTGTTTTTAGGATGTAATGACTCCACGGTTGGCCAAGTGGTTTATGCAGCCTGGCTGTTATGTCTTTAGACAATATACAGGTGCTAAATAAATCTACAATAATCGCAATTGCAACCGTTTTATTATATTGATCGTTACAGTTTGAATGTTCAGCTTAGAGTTAAAAAATTACAAATCAAGACGTAAGTCGAGTAAATGACATTGACGTTTACCGTCTCACAACCACAGATTATACAGTTACTTATTGTAATCGTCGGTTGCAGCGGCGCTGGAACACTGGCCCTGGACAAGACGGAGGCCCTACTATTCCATGGGCCCCGTCGTGGTCCACCCGCCGGCGCCTCCATTGAGGTCAACTCGGTCCTCTTACCGGTTCGGGCCCAGATGAGGTATCTGGGCCTGATCCTCGACGGTAGGTGGCTCTTCGACGAGCTCTTCCGGCAGCTTTCTCCGAAGCTGGTCGGCGCTGCCTCTGCCCTTGGGCGACTTTTGCCCAACTTGGGTGGAGCCAGCGTCGCAACGAGACACCTCTACACGGGGGTTGTCCGATCGATGGCGCTATATGGTGCACCGGTGTGGGTGGCGGCTCTGACCGCCCAGAATAAGGCGCGCCTCTGGCGCACTCAGAGGATATTGGCGGTCAGAGCCATACGCGGATACCGCACCGTGTCGACGGAGGCGGCGTGCGCCTTGGCCGGAACACCCCCGTGGGATTTGGAGGCGGAAGTGCTCGCCGAAGTTTATCGACGAGCAGCTGAATACCGGGCGGAGAATGGGTATCGTCCTCCGCCCGAAGAAGTACGCGAATAATAATAATAATAAAATAATAAATAAATATTTCGGACAATTTAACACACAACGCCGTCTAGTCCCAAGCTAAGCAGAGCTTGTGTTATGGGTACTAGACAACTCAAGTGGTCGAGGGCCGCCCGTTAGGGAATCGGAGGTTGGGGCGACTGTTCTTCGGATCCGTTCCAAGAACACCGCCCCCGGGCCGGACGGGGTACCACCCCGAGTGATGGCCCGAGCCCTCGACCATATGTCGGACCGCCTCAGGGAGGTTTTGGACGCCAGCCTGGCGTCCGGACGCTTCCCTGAGTGCTGGAAATGTGGGAAGCTGGTCCTGTTGCCGAAGCCGGGACGGCCGGCCGATTCGGTCGCGGCCTATAGGCCCATCGTGTTGCTGGACGAGGCGGGCAAATTGTTCGAGAGGATTTTCTCTGCCCGCATCGTCCAGCATCTCAGCGAGGTGGGGCCCGACCTGTCGGACGCCCAATTCGGGTTCCGTGAGGGGCGTTCGACGGTCGATGCCGTGATGCGCCTTAGGGCCGCGACCGAAGAGGCGGTTGGCTGTGGCGGCGTGGTGTTGGCGGTGTCCTTGGACATCGCCAACGCCTTTAATAGTCTGCCATTCAGCTGCATCAGGGAAGCACTCCAGTATCATGGGGTGCCAGAGTACCTGAGGCGGCTGGTGGCGGACTATTTGGAGGAGCGTACCGTCGTGTACGAGGATCGAGATGGCGTCTTGAGACGGCGACCCATATCGTGCGGCGTTCCACAGGGGTCTGTCCTCGGACCACTCCTGTGGAACGTGGGGTACGACTGGGTCCTTCGAAGTCGTCTGCCTCCCGGGCTGGGCGTAATTTGTTACGCCGATGACACTCTTGTCACAGTACGGGGGGCGAATTTCCAAGAGGCGGCGCGCCTGGCCACCAGGGGTGTTTCTCTGGTGGTTGGGCGCATCGAGGCGCTGGGCTTACGGGTGGCCCTTGACAAGACGGAGGCCCTGCTTTTCCATGGGCCCCGTCGTGGTCCACCCCCCGGCGCCTCAATCGAAGTCAACTCGGTCCTCGTACCGTTTCGGGCCCAGATGAGGTATCTGGGCCTGATCCTCGACGGTAGGTGGCTCTTCGACGAGCACTTCCGACAGCTTTCCCCAAGGCTGGTCGACGCTGCCTCCGCCCTTGGGCGTCTTTTGCCCAATCTGGGTGGAGCCAGCGTCGCTACAAGGAACCTCTACACGGGGGTGGTCCGGTCGATGGCCCTGTACGGGTCACCGGTGTGGGTCGCGGCTCTGACCGCCCAGAATAAGGCGCGCCTTTGGCCCCCTTAGAGGGTATTGGCGGTCAGAGCCATACGCGGATACCGTACCGTGTCGACGGAGGCGGCGTGCGCCTTGGCCAGAACACCCCTGTGGGATTTGGAGGCGGAAGTGCCGAAGTTTATCGGCGAGCGGCTGAATATCGGGCGGAGAACGGGTATCGTCCTCCGCCCGAAGAGGTACGCGATTGGCGTGAAGCCGCTCGCCGAGCCACGATGGCTCGTTGGTCTTCCCGGCTGGATGCTCCACGCGCTGGCTTTGCCACCGTGGAGGCGCTCCAGCCGGTCATCCTCGAGTGGGCAGGGCGGCAGCACGGGACCCTTTCCTTCCGGCTGACGCAGGTGCTTTCCGGGCATGGTTGCTTCGGAAAGTACCTGCACTCGGTCGCTAAGAGGGAATTGAGTCCCGCCTGCCACCACTGCGACTGCAGTGAGGACTCGGCCCAGCACACGCTGGAGTTCTGCCCCGCTTGGGCGGCGCAGCGCCGGGCCCTCACTGCAGTCATCGGAGGAGATCTGTCGCTGCCGGCCGTCGTACTATCCATGGCCGGTAGCGACAGCAGTTTTACCGCGGTCGCGACCTTCTGCGAAGAAGTAATTTCGCAGAAGGAGGCGGCGGAGAAGGCCCGGGAGGACGATATCCACTCGGACCCGATCCGCCGCCGGCGCACGGGGCGGCGGAGGCGCGCCTATCAGCGCCTCATGCCGCCCTGAGTGTGGCCGCGGATGGACGGGATGGGTTTTCCCGTCTATCCGCTTTAATGGCCAGCCGCGAAGGGGCGACGTACGCGTGTGCCGTGCGTCGCCTAAATTGAGATTTGATTTGAAGAAGGTGCCCGCATCGGTGCGGGCAAGCGCTGGGAGGGGTCCGGCGTGTTAATAACAGCGATTCCCGGACCCCTCCCTTCTCAGGCGCAGAGTTGGCACACCGTGTGGTTTTAGTCGGTTCGATTCCGACACACCGCCCCGCCGCAAACCCCGGCGGGGTGACGGCCCGAGGGGGTTTCCACAAGTAAAAAAAAAAAAAAAAATGGGTACTAGACAACTGATTTAAATACGTATATACTTTTTTTTTGTAAATACATACATATTATACATAGAAAACACCCAAACTTCGAAACAAATATTTGCAGATCATACAAACATTTGGACCGACCCGGGAATCGAACCCGAGACCTCAAGCACAGCAGTCGCTTACGCTACCATTCGCGCCACCGAGGCAGTCAATGGCGTGAAGCCGCTCGTCGAGCCACCATGGCTCGTTGGTCGTCCCGGCTGGAGGCTCCACGCGCTGGCTTTGCCGCCGTGGAGGCGCTCCAGCCGGTCATCTTCGAGTGGGCAGGTCGGCAGCACGGGACCCTTTCCTTCCGACTGACGCAGGTGCTTTCCGGGCACGGTTGCTTCGGGAAGTACCTGCACTCGGTCGCTAGGAGGGAATTGAGTCCCACCTGCCACCACTGCGACTGCAGTGAGGACTCGGCCCAGCACACACTGGAGATCTGCCCCGCTTGGGCGGCGCAGCGTCGGGCCCTCACTGCAGTCATTGGAGGAGATCTCTCGCTACCGGGCCATCATACGCCATGGCCGGTAGCGATTGCATTTTTACCGCGGACGTCCACTCCGATCCGCCGCCGGAGAACCGGGCGGCGGAGGTGCGCCTATCTGCGCCTCATGCCGCCCTGAGTGTGGCCGCGGATGGTGGGGACGGGTTTTCCCTTCCGTCCGCTTTACAGGCCAACCGCGAGGAGGCGACGTACGCGTGTGCCGTGCGTCGCCTAAATTGAGATTTTACTGGCAGAAGGTGCCCGCTTCAGTGCGGGCAGGCGCTGGGAGGGGTCCGGTTGTGTTAATAACTGCAGTTCCCGGACTCCTCCCTTCTCAGGCACAGAGTTGGCACACCGTGTGGTTTTAGTCGGTTCGATTCCGACACACCACCCCGCCGCAAACCCCGGTGGGGTGACAGCCCCCCTCGGGCTGTTTCCACACATAAAAAAAAAGAAGTGGTTTATGCAGCCGTCACGCCGGTTTTTACAGCGCTGTATTGTGAGTTCAAACCTAACATGGGACAATGCTTTGTGCGGTACATAAATTGTTGTTTTGAGTCTGTGTTTGTCTTTATGTCATCTTAATCTGTGTGTCCGTGTCATGTATGTTTGAAAAGTCCCCGCGTTATTGTTGTTGTTGTTGTTTATTATCAATGCGTTGTTAAATTAAAATATAAAACCTCTGGATCTACTGAACCGATTTTGAAAATTCTATACAATAGAAAGTCGAATTATCATTGAGTGTCATAGGCTATACATTGACCTGAAAAATAATCACAGTGATATCTGACATAAGCTAGTTTTTAATAAAGAAATCACATGGCTACGTTACGTTACGTTACCGTGTGAGAGCCACGCTTCAGCACGCATGGGCCAGCTCAACCGGTGTGATACCACGGCCACACAGAAAACCAGTGTGAAACAGTGCCTGCACTGTGTTTAACCGAGCGAATGAGGATATTAGAGGCCCATACCCTTGTAGCGAGTAAGCGAGTTGAATAAGTCATCTAAACGCTCCTCGGATTCGTAGGACAGACGGCACCCGCGCAACAGAGAAGGATGTCGTCTTTCCTACGAATTTGCGTAGGATATTCATTTTCATTTACAATATTAATTCCTAACTTGTTGTTGTAATTATATTGTAAACAATATACTACGTACTTCGTTGCTCAAGTCCATCGCATCCTCCATAGATAGTGATCTGAGGTTCCCTAACCACAGGCTACTACACACTAAACTCTCCTCCCATCATTCTCCTCATCCCCCAAAGGCTGGCAACAAAAATAATACCCACCAGAAATTACAGAAAATATTACTTTTGTTGCTACGTTTCTTAGAAGATGTTGTAATGAGAATAAATAATGAGGGCTTTTTACAATATTTTTAAAATTTTTAATAAAATAATAAGATATGAAAAAAGATGACCTGTGCGGTTTAGAAGCTTGAGAACATGTTACAAAAACTACTTTCTAATAGTACAAAACTATGAAACAACACAAAGATAAATTTTCTATATATTATAATAAATCCATTAAGCAGTATAATCTTGGGAATAATTAAAGTTAGAAGGAAGAAGAAGAAATTATTTTTCCATTAACGAATTCAATATAATATTAATAAATAATTTTTATAATGATCAAGAAATTAAATGAAATAAATATTGTGACTGTATATTATTATGTATATTTGTCAAAAAAATTAAAGAATATTTTATTATTTTTCTACGTTCACTCGGCTGTTCATCTTATAAAGATTATAAGTTCGTTGAGACGCTTAAGTTGACTATTTTGTCCAATTTCTTTTTGAATCGGTGGTCGCATACGCGTGCTCAGCGGGAGCGGTTCGGTGGTAGCAGCGCCGCGGGCAGCGGAGCTTTCAAATGTATAGATTTATATGGGAGTGTTCTCGAACACAGCGGCGCGATCTACGAGCGGTGCGCACCAGTCTATTGGTGTCAGCTAGGGAAAGAATAAAATCGCAATCACTTGTAATTAATGTTTATAAAATTTTGTTAATTGTGTGATTTCTCCAAATTTGTTTAAACAATTTTTATATTTTACTAGCTGACCCACGCAACCTCGTTTACGTCTCTTATTTGCCCGTAGTAACTTTCCCCCGTTTTTGTAAAACAATTACTATTATTTTATAACTATTATTCACCTTTTAAACCTTCCCTGAACTAATAAAAAATATTTTGAAACCAAAATCAGCGTATACAATACGACCCGTAAGCGCGCGTAGCAAATGAAGTAATGTAGATACCAATGCGTAGCTACGAAAGAACGCTACGCGGACTAGCAACGGAGTTGTAGTGCGCGTACTACTTTACCTATGAAGCTGTGTTCTTGAAAATGACACTGCTTTTGATAAATTATGTATAGAGTTCCATCGAAAGCAAACTTCACTTTGGAACAAAGACTTTGGAAGAGCCTTTTGGAATATTTACTTTCAGAGTGTTGTAGTAATCGAACGAAATTTGCATTCACCGATACTTGATAACCTAATATCTCATTTATCAAAAACACGTTTAAAAGAATTTAACTACATACAGTTTTCACATTTTAGTTACCCCAGCTTTATGAGACGTATGATTAAAAGTACCATTTAAATAACGTTCCACAGTAGCGGTGATGTTTTTGCTAAAACCGCGTTTTCGTTCCACGTTGTAAAAAATATCCGTTATGCAATTAAAGCGCGCAGATAAACTTGTTACATTTTAAGGGGCATTAAAATACCTGACGACTTGTAAACGACATGACGTTTATATTTTCACAGCCCGCTTTGTAAATCTACAACGCGACATGATAATTAGAATCTCAATTAATTAGTCTATAACTGTAATTTTTGTTTACATTGTACATTTAATTAGTCGATTCTGTAGGGCTCATTAACACCTTAAAAATATAACTCGTATGACATTCAAATTTTGATGATGATGATGACATAATTTTGTTAGTTATGCTTTTGCGGGTTACTACTTCATCAGCATTCATTATATTTTACGTACACATTATTATAGATATTCATAAAAAAAAAGTTACTATGGTTTTAAAATGACTGCACGGTTGGCCGAGTGGTTTCAGCGGTTGCCATGACGTTTGCTACTGCGCCAAGTGTCTTGGGTTCAAATCCCACGCGGTACAACACTTTGTGTGATCCACGAATTGTTGTCCCGAGTCCGGATGTTCTTTGTGTCCGTTTCATGTATGTTTGTAAAGTCCCCCACGACACAGGATGTTTATTCCTAATGTGGGTGTTGTCTTTTTTAAAAAAAAAAAAAAAAAAATAGTAACTGTCTATGAGAGAGGTACTGTCAAGGGTCGAATGCAATCGCACCGTGTTATTCATTTTTACATGCCGTTTCGGTGGCTGTCTATGTATGTGAACGAGCATATTACTATATATCAAGTAACATCCTTCTTTAATAAACATTATATGTAACCGAAGACTGATTATATATAAAAAATATTTTTTAGTAAACTTTCATAATATCTTCTATCGTATTTACTATGAGGAGTGCTCCGAGGAATTATTCGATCTGATCAGTGAAGCCTTACCGCACCTTATCGCTTTTTTCCACAATCATCCTACGCGACAGTAGTTTCATCCCCATCATCTAGATACTTGGGAGTTCCTAACTGTGCACTTTTCTGGATACTTTCTGCCTCGCAGAATAGAACTGTGGAATGAACTGTCGCCTGCGTTATTTCTGGAACAATACGATCTTCAACAAACCATCAAGAAATAAGCGAACTCTTCCTTAAAAGTACGGCAACGCATTTGTGTATGTGTGCATGCCTCTGGTGTTACGGATGTCCATGGGCGGCGGTGGCGGTAATCACTTAACATCAGGCGATACGTCAAATCGTTTGCCCCCAATCCCATAAAAAATAACATATATGTCATCATTATAATTAAATCTTTGCCAAAATCTTAAAACTTGGTATTTCTAATATCTTTTACACAAGAAGAATAGTAAATCAGCCTGCCTTTTTAGCGTTAAAAGGAGGTTGGTATTTTCAAAAAAGGTAGTAACACCATAACTTTACTAGTTAATATTTTATTGTAAATTAAAGTTATATTTACTTTTTAAATTATGACTAAAACTTGAAACAAGTTAATTACGAAAGAAAACCACAATAAAAACCCGACTGCCTACACAAGCAGCAAATAACTAACATTCTGAGTTATGTTGAGATTTTTGAGGAATTATTTAGCTGTCGTGCAGGAACATAATATTAACATACATGTAGACATACATGGTACTACTGGGTAAAATGATTTGCATAAAGCATTTCCAAGCTTTATAGCCTCGCTCACGGCATCTGTAATGACTAAGGTGGCGTTATACGACGCCTTCGCAACTGTAATTAGAGAAACTGACGAATAAAAACGTCATAAAAGCATTTAAAATTCAGTGAACTAGGTACCTGTTCGCTTTCAGTCTTTGTACGAGAAGAATTAGTGCTCATTGGAAGGGTTAGACTTTTTATTTCCTTTTCACAAATATTAGTGCAACGGTCGTCGTGCTTTTAATATGATACCGTCACGACAAGATTTGTTAGATTGTACTGTGTTGCTCATCAGTTACCTGGTTAACCCTTAATTCTATAGAGAGATAGCTTTCACTTACTTACTATTAACGTGTCTTCTTTTGTGAAATAACGGCATCGCCAGGGAGTACTTTTTTACGTGCACTCGACTTTGAAACGCTACTGGTTACTTTCTTGGAGTGTTCACTTAGATGTGCTGCAAAATCCTTATTTTAAGTAATAAATTCTGAACTGAGTTGCTAAAAATGCACGTTGTCCTTTTATCAATTGATACAACCCACAGCTTGTTGTTAAAATTCGGAGAAGAGAATAGAGTCAGGTCAGTCACTTAAAGGTTCTAAACATCTATGTATACCGAGGGATGAGCTATTGCTCAGCACATAATTATGGACCGCCTCTACCAGAGCGATTCCATGGCCTCACTAAACAACCGTTACTAAGTAATTCTTTCGTTGTTTTACAACATCCACTAATTTTAAGGACACTCCAACACACTAACTTACCATTAGTTTTAAAAACTGTTTTTTTTCAGCTGTACCAAGAAAATGTCTAAGTACCAAACAATATTGAACTAGTTCTATAAGTGACAAAGAACATATTGCGAAATTCAATATCTACGGCACATGCACTCGAACCAGGAATCTATCACTTGATTGAAATTCACAATAACCAAAATGTGCTTTAAGAAATTGATTTTTGCTCAAAAGTTGTACAGAATAGAATTGAAATAAAAATAATACGTTTAAGATGATACTTTTATATGTTCTACAGTTTGATGTTCAATATTATCAAATTTTTAGCATATTTAATAAAGACTGCTCCTTTACAACTCTTTAGTGTCGTGATTAAATAAGGATCTACAACATAAAATGCACAGTCTCCCGAAAAAAAGGTTCTGTCGTTTTTGAATTGTATCATTCAAACCGTATTTATAATACGAGTATTTCGTGTATATAGTAGTATAATTGATATATTTTAATATAGAGCTAAAGTTCAGTAAAAATGGTTGTTTTCATTGCGTTTTGATAACTTTGATACTAATTCCTAATTATCCAATGTAATGTTTTTAAAGTCATATGTATTGCATTGCATTACCTACATACTTTTTAAGCTAATGTTATAATATCATACAAGCAGAACAGTGCTAACAAATGTGTGTGAAACTCCAGGGACAACTAGTCTCACTGTATTCATAACAAAGTTTCGATGCTATCACGCTCGGAAACATACCTATTCGGTGTGTGATTCAAAAATAAACACCACAATTAAAATGTAATCTATACATAAAGATTGTGATATAAGTTAAACTCAGTATTTATCCGAAACAACAATGCACATATGCTTATTCTATAATGAACACGTCTGTTTTAAGTAGTTGACTAAACATTAACCCGTATATATGCGGAGGGACAGGCAAGGATCAGCAAATATCCGGTTCGGTGAGCTTTTATGACCAAACTCGTTTTCCGGGTTATTTCAAACAGGATTTTTACCTTTTCAACAGAAGATTTGCGTGCGAACACTCATCGTAAAGTCAAAGAAAGTTCTTTAAAAGAGTGTCTCAGTTCTGTTCGCCATTAGACACTTTTCTAGAAAATGCTATGCATAAAAACCGTATATTTTTTTATGATAAGTATTCATATAAACTTCACAAGTTTAGCTAAATAAATGTATAATTACATAAAAGTGTATGTGTCTGCTATTATTTAAAATATTGATATTCTTGTGGTTGGTAAAGATTTCAAACAGGCCAATAGAGGTTTCTTTTTTCTGCAGAGTTTTGGCGCTGATATTATTTAACTTTGTATTATTTCTTCATTTTTATGAATAAGTATGACAAAAGTGGAGGTAATGTTTGGAGAGTACTATTTAGTGACAATTAATGTATAGAGTGTTACCATGTTATTCCTTAGATTATAACGGAAATAATATAATGAATTTGTTAGGTATAATGATCTTATTTATTAGTTCAACACTACCAAAAAATATTTAACAGTCAACAATCCATACGATTTTAAATTTTGCAGTTTCTAATTCTAATAAAATATAACTAAAACTACAATTAAAAAAAGCAAAAATACAAATCTGAAATTAGCAAAACTATATCTTTTTTTGATGTATGACCCTGCCAAAATGACTCTACATCGACTGATGAAAGCATAAGCAGAATCCAAGAATGGTGATCATCACCATATTCATTGCGAATGCAATAATGCAGCATGGTGACCCACACCCCGGTTGCCCTGTTCTTCTGCATCATTGGGCCTCGGTCTCGCACTTACCAAAGAAACACGACAGCACAAACGCTATCATTTTACGGTGATCTACTGAGCGAGGGGTAGGACCAACCCGGTCGAGCTGAATTCAGCGTGCCTTTACTACCTCGACTTCGTTTGTCCTTGTTCTATGTTGTCTGAAATTTAGAAAAAGGCAAGATACACTGAAACAAAAATATTACAGAGTTGACTTGGCGTACTCCACTCCGATACACGCCCTGACCGTAATATATGCAAACAATACATTGTGGCCAATGTTACTAACTAAAAATAAAGAAAAAGATATGGGCTTTTACACTAAATAACTTTGTAAGTATAAGTTGACTTCGAAAAACTTTAGTTAACTACGGTAAGGATCATAAATAGTCGTCTATTGTTTTACCCACAAAGCCAATACTTCTTTTTATTATTTGACCCTTTTGTGGGTTAGTAATAAAATGCGGTCGAAAGTGGTAAATAATAATCTGATTTGCGTCGCTTCGTTGAGCTCAAACCCCCGAGACCAATAAATTGTTGTAAGAGCACAATATGTACTCATTTTGATATTTGTATTGATTAAAATAAAAGCATTTCAGGATTTTGAGGTCGGTCTTTTAGTCTCGAGAGAGTTTCCAGTAATTAGAACAAATGTGTATCATACGAACAAAATTCAAAACAACACATTTTAAGGTATTATTTAATATAAATTTTTTAACAAGTTTTTGTATACATAATTACGAACAAACGTAAATTCGTGAGCGTTATATTTAGTCGCGAAAACGTATTTACTTACCTAAATGTGAATAAAATATTTTCAAACTTCAAGATTGTATTACCATTAGGTATATTCATTGAACTGAGACCCTAGTTATTATAGTTGTAGAACATAATCTTTTTAATAATACTGTCGATGAACTGCACATTTCAAAGTTACAAAACGTCAGAAGTCGGGATTATATTTTGAACAAAACAGAATAATGGCTCGGGAGGACCAACGACAACGTGACCCCAATTATTTTTATAACAATGGCTGTTTTGTACACTGGATTCTGCGGCCCTACCAAAATTTGCATGACATTGCCTAACACCCAAGACGATTTGTTTTTGTGAATGCTCAAGTGAATTTTGCTTTTCGATTTCGGTAATTTTATGTATGAATATTATCTGTTCATTGGCTGTGATTTGACACAGACGAAAATTGCGAATTTTTATTCTTGACTTCACGCAAGATATTGAACTGTTTTTATTTAGTAGGAACAGCATTAGGTATCGGTAGTTATTTCTAGAAAAGTTTCCAATTTGATAGATTTTCGATAAAGTTTTATTTTATTTTATATTATTATATGAATATATATATATATATATATATATGATTTCCAACTCCTCCAGTTTTCTTCTGATTAATTTCGTTGCGAGTTCCAAAACAGTTTAATTAATTATCCTAAGACTTTCTGAATTTCATAACTCGGTGTGTTCGTTGGTCACTGCTGTTGATCCTGGTATGCAAGGGTTACAGTGGTGGGCGTGTGGGTGGGATCAGTCCCATAAAAAAGGTATTTTTAACAGAATTAATTTAACTAATGTAATTTTATTTTATAAAACTATTATTTACAACAGTTTGTTATTTCTAGTCTTGCTTGTGTTATAGGGTACAAACCTACTACGAACTCAAAAAATCAGAACAGTTAAAACAGCTGGAAGATTACAGGCGGCTACTACTATGAACACCCCTTGCATTTTTATTGGAAAATTTAATAAATATTACTATCATAACAATGTTTTTTTTTCACAACCTAGCTAGTTTTTAGTATTATTAAATGCCATGAATGAGACGCCACTCGTGGCATTTAACATTGGTGGATGTAACATCGTTTCATTCCACGTTACTTCAATTAGTATTTTTTTGGAAAACATATGACATTCCTTGTAATTAATAGTTTATATAATAGATAAAGACTGCACAGTTGGCCGAGTGGTGTCAGCGGTCGCCATGCCGCTTGCTACTGCGCCAAGTGTCGTGGGTTCAAATCCCACGCGGTACCTACAACACTTTGTGTGATCCACGAATTGTTGTCCCGAGTCTGGATGTTCTTTGTGTCCGTTTCATGTATGTCTGTAAAGTCCCCCACGACACAGGATGTTTATTCCTAATGTGGGAGTTGTCTTTTAAAGAATTAAATTAAATTAAAAATTAAAGATGTTGAAACATGTTTCAATATTTTACAACAAATATTGCGAATGAGGTTAAGGTAGATTTTGTAAATTTAAAAAGCGAATAATGTTCACTAGCTGCACAACGAAGTAGACGGTCGTATCTCTGCTCACTACATAAATCAAATATAAATAAAGGACCTCATAAGCTGTCAACGTAATGCCATTCAAGCTAGGCCTGGGTGCGTAATATCGTCGAATAAATCACGTTCAGCTAAAATATGCCTCAATACCCACTGTTGAATATGAAATCACTTTCAACCGTTTAGTTTGAAAATACCTATATCGTAAAAAAAACGAACCAGTTAGATAGGTAAGAAAATATGGAAAAAATCCTTGACATATTTATGTTCCTCTGTCTTTTATGTGATATATTTGGATTGATAGTAAATTTGAATTTTAAAATTACTTGCTTATATTTTTCTGTCTACGTAAGAACATTTATTTTAGTCTTCTTTAGTATACATTTTTAGGGTTAAAATGGTTATAGTCTCTTTAAAAATACAAATTTAATGTAAGTGGTAACGCCACCTATCCCATGCAGAGAGAAGCTCCGTAAATTGTAAATAATTTCGGGTACTTTAGGCTGTTGGCGTGATTTTCCTATTCCCCAAGGCAATATAAGCCGCAACGCGAGCGCACAGGGCCCACTTCGTTTTTACTTCGCTCGCACTTAGTCATTTAGTTTCACTTCGTCTTAAACCCGCTTTAATGTTCGATTATCCCGCTATATTTTTACTACATTCCGCATCCACTCCCGCTTATAACCCTTCAAATACCGCTCAAACCTTCGCGCCGCGTAAATGGCCGCCATATTTGTTGGCAAAATAGTTCTTGCAGACAAGTGAGGACATCGCTATAAACTGTGCAGTGCGCTGACTTTTTAGTGCCACACCGCGACAGAGGAGACCAGGCTGCCCCCCATAGGCGGGTCTGTACACCAGATCAAGACTTAAAGGTAAGCGGTTCCTTTTCTTTCCTAACCCCGCATCAGCCACAGCCAAATAGTTTAAAATATACAAAGAGTTCAGGCAATGCTCAGTCATTGAAGTCATCTCTCGCAACCCGCTGAGTGTGTATGGCACTGGACTGGATTCTGGGCTAGCCAGTTTGGCGCCACCAGTAAGTCTAAAATCTCTCTTAAATATCAAACGAATTTTTATGTTTTTAGGTTACGTCACAAGTTTTCAGTACTCGATCTTGACTGGCATCAGGAGTCATTTATTTGTATTAATGTAGTTCAAATGAGCATAAGAATCGTATCAGTCTTTATAAACATAAATTTATTTTACTTCCATGTATAAAAACGCTGTATATTCTATAAAACTTGTCATAGCTTATACTTTAGTGTGGAAATATAAAATATAAATATTCACTATATTATGTTAGATATTCTCGTGTATAATAATATATTTTATTCACAGGAAACGACTAAACTGAAATAATTATTGATCATAAAATTGTAATTCAAGACTCAGTAGATGGAATCGAGTTTCTTGCAAAAAGTAAAGAAGGCTTTATTATAAAGATAAATTCATTAAACTTAATGCTGAGTTTCTATTTTCAGAAAATATCCCGTATTCTATTGAATCACGTAATGATACAGAGACATTTTTTTTTATGATTAACAGTATACATTGGACTTACTTTTGCCCACGGCTCTGCCTGCGTAATCATTGTCGGGTTATTATAAAGCCTACCACACTAGTAAATAATGTGGCTTTCTATTTTTATAAGAACTTTCAAAAGGCGTAGTGTAGATCCAAAGATTATTTTCCTATATATATCCACTAAATCCCGTGTCGTCACAACGTTATTATATGGTATTATGAATAACCGCAGCTTTATACTTTTGTTCAACGTGATAAACATTATATTAACATAACTTGGGTAATTGTCATTTTATTTATCCAACAGCTAGTCTATAGAACAAATTATTACCAAGCATCAACCAATACGAGCCTAAACTTATAGGAAACAAGTTTACTCACACATCAAAGGCCGACAAAACTATAGTAACCCTTGTTAGAGATACAGCTAAGGCCTTATATGATTTGCTATTATTATTTGATATTATGCTGAATATATTAGAATAATGTAAAATAAAAAAGTGGCTACGATTGGCTAATTTACATATAAGCAAGTGTTAGGTTTTTATCTACTAGATTTAGATTTAAGTAAATATAACTGTACAGGAAATAAAGACTATTTTTAACTAATTTATGTAATCTTCATATTTATAATTTAATTTACTACATGTGTGTCTATATCAAAGTTCATCAATATTCATCAGTATATACGTATTTATATCAGTTGTCTAGTATCCATAACACAAGTTCTGCTTAGCCTGGGACTAGATGGCGTTGTGTGTTAGATGTCCGAAATATTTATTTATTTATTTGTTTATTCATCCAATAAATTACAAAAATGTTCATTACATCATTCATAGAAAAAAACACGTAATAAGTACGTTTTATTTTACTAATTGTAATTATCACTCTGACATTTTATCTCATTGTTTCCTGTTTCCGCTTTTCTTACGTTATGGTGCCGGAGTTAATTGTTAGATGTATAGTATATTTCCTAATAGTAATGAATATAATATAATGTTCAATGCGTCATGCCCGAGTGCTGTTATGGACTTATTTGTGCATGGAAACCACCAGCTCAGGAAAACCCTGACTGACTCCTTCTTCGCTTTTTGTAACCAGGAGTAACGGTGTCTGTTCATCGATAGTGTCTTTTTTGCTTGTGTCTGTGTTGTCATGTGAATGTGTATTTATATGTATTTCCACTTATTAATTCTGTTAACTGTGAAAACTTGTTATTGGCCTTCTTTTTCGTATTAAGTTTGTATAATATAATCATTAAGCTGTAAGTTTTCCTATAATTGTAAAATAAAATAAATAAGATAAATAGGCATGCAATACAATCTCATTGAACACTTAACATAAAAAATATAACGATTTCAATTTTGCGTATATTTTTTACAGTTATATAAAAGTAAGATATTATAATAATAAAAGTATTTAAAAGTTAGACTTATGGTCGAATCTGTACGTGGAACAAGAACTGATTAAACTAACCCAGTGCAGAAGACTTGAGATTATAAATTATTATGAATTCTATGGACTTTGAAAAAGGATAGGATTAGAGAGGATTAGTAAAAAAAGATATAAAATAAGTTCAAATTTAATTTGATAGATTTTACTTACTCGTGTGCAAGTTTTACGATCACACTACGATATTATGTAAACCTGATTTACATAAAGAAAAATCCAATTATGTTACATTTTGTTTAAAAGGTTGTCCATTAATTGGGTTAGCATCATGGCGACCGGTGGTGGATTTTGTGTCGCAGGTGCGCCGGAGGGCAACACATCTTGTTTTATTTGCAAGGATGTTCTGGACTCGTTTATCAACATAATTAATGTAAGCCTATGATAATGTATTACGTAAAATACATAAATGAGAGCTCCTTATGTCATCAAAATTTAAGTTTAGTTCAAAAACAAAGTATCGTAGTATCAATATCGCTGAATATGCCCAACTTGCCACTAATTCTGGCAACCTGAGAGAGCTGTATAAAGTGACTAAAACTTTGGCAGGAAAGACCAGTTTTGCTAACAATCCTCTTAAGTCAAAGAATAGACAGCTGACAACGATGGAAGACTGGCGTGAACACTTTGAGAAGATATTTCGTGCACAGTACAGACCGTACCAGATGTACCGTAAGACACACCCTCACCATCTAGGCCTTAAGACGAAGAAGATGCGAGCTGACATAACTTTCGCCATCGATCTACTGATACCCTTAATAGTAAAGTATAGCATTAGCATAGCATGTCATACAGCACCGAACAGCTGCCCACGGTATGCTCTTTTGACGGCTCGATCCTCACCCATTCTTTCGATGTGGCCAAGCCAGCGAAGTCGGGCAGCTTTTATTTCCCCGATTATGTTTGACACTAGACTCTCTCGGTTGTACCTCTGTCTCTGCTCTCCATTCTCTCTTACCGTCGATCCCAGAATAGCCTGAAAAAATATTATTTACGCTTTTCTATCACTCTATCCCAGTTACGTTGAAAACAACGATAATCTGACCATATTTACTGAGAATATTGATAACCTAGTCTAGATCTACCCTGCACTATACCTACAATTATTTTGCATTCACGGAATTCATACAATGAATTTAAACATATTCTGGTTAAACGACGAACATAAGTATGATTTATATTTCAAATCACATAAAGTATATTGCTCGAATGACAAAGATGATCAAATGAAAAACATCAAAAACACAATAAAAGGCGGGCAAACGCTTCGATCGCAATTCGCCTCTGTGATAACGCACAAGCAGATATATTCTTGAGTTACGCTCAATACTATTTACTTGGCGATATTCTCCCTTGTGAAAATCTCTTAGATGCGATCATAAATCGCTTCGGTTGACATAATAGCGTAAAGGGAGAGGCCTGGATTTATGCATGTTTGATTTAGAGGGAGGTGAATGTTGTCATTTTACCGACGTACCCACTAAAAATATGGTGTGCTCACTTTTGCGAATATCATTTTCAAACGTAAAACATAGGCGCTCGTTTTTACAGTACCATTTCGAGTATTTCGTTTCGTTTTGTGTTTAAATAAGAACATGAATTTTTATGAGAATTTTGAAATACCAGGCACGTAGGTAATAAGACACTTTATAAAAAGAAACGAGGGTAAAATATATGTCCTTTAGAATCGAACGCACTATGGATCATAATGTTGGTCTACTAACAATTTGTAAACGATCCCTTGCATGTTTACCTCAGGAATATCGTAACTTCGTTTCTTATGCACGTTTTCATTTTATGATTTACTGTTAGAACTCATTTTGATGATTGAATAATAAAACTGCTCGGTCTGGTACCGCATTTGCATTTGACTTTCATTTTCCAGGTGAATTTTAATAAGATTTGTAATAAAAGAGATATTTTTTCACAATGCCGATAAATTCAGTAGATAATTTACGAACGACGTACATTTTATTTAGAATTTATCAGATAACATCTCATTGGGAACTTATTTAACCTGCCGATTGTGAAAGAAAGCTGGCTATTAAATTTATTTGAGAGGTTCGTTTATTGCGACTGGGATTGGAATTGGAATATCCAGACAGAACAGATTAACAATTTTCGAATTCTAAGGAAAGCCTGTGTTCTAAATTCAAGACACGATTCAAATTAAGTGATAAAGCGTTAGGAGTACGCCGCCTGTGCCCAGTTGTCACCCGGTAATACCCAAAGAAGCGACGTGCCCCTTCGCCCATTACGGCGAGCTGCATTGCAACAATTTAGAGTGAGAAAACTTTCAAAGTGTATCACAGAAATAAGGCGACAATTATCTTGTAAATCAATATAATATTTTAAACAAAAGAAACAATCGAGACTTCTTGAATCGGGTTTATCTAACGTTGCTTAGAAATATACCCGTAACTGAGAAAATGTAAAAGTTGGTAGAATTTCTAAGTTGTGGAATGCCATACTTTATTTGTAGCTTTACAAAAAGACCTAACATTTTGAATTTTCCGTAAATTATGCAGAACTAATTAGGATAATAAAAAAATTGAGAGGTGTCAAGGGACACCCGAATGGAACGAAGTTCGAAATAGAAAGACGAAACGAAAATATCTGGCTTGCTTTCTATAAGAGAGAGAGAGAGAGAGAGAGAGAGAGAGAGAGAGACAGACAGAGAAAGGGTAATGATTCCTGACAATTTCAGGGTGTGCAAGGAGGGACTAAAAAATGTCTCCGAGCGATAGTTTCGGAGAAAGAGGGGACATCTTCCTCAAGGGATGATTTTAGGGGGTGGGGGTGGAATTGAGTAACTTGCTAGTTAAACGTGATATCCAACTAACGGGTTGAAAATATGTGCGGTCCTAGCGTGGGTGGGGGGGGATGAAGTTACTATCAGTGGGGAGGAGAGGTCAGAAAATGACTAGTCTGGTTGGGCGAAAGGGTTGAGGGTGCTGTGCTCGTTAAAATGAGTCCAAGCACTAAGGTGCTGGGGTAATTGGTTCAAAAGTTAGGTTGAGGGGGGGTGAAGTAATTTTGAAATGGGGGGGGGGTAGGCAAATATTGAGGGGTGCTGATTTCTGACAAGTTCAGGGGCTCTACGGGGGAATTAAAAAGTGTCCCCGAGCAATAGTTTCGGAGACAGAGGGGTGTCTTCCTTAAGGGATGATCTTAGGGGGTGGGGGTGATCAGCGTAGTGGGGTGAATGGATTGGGGGTGAAACGCTAGATTAAAAAGCCCCAAAAAAAGGGTTGAAAATATAGGTAAAGGGTGGGGGGGATGAAAGTATTAGGGGGGGGCACTTCGACTGAGAAGTATGGCGGTATCGAATAACTCGACTTCACGATGTGACTAAGTAGGCGATCCAGGAATATGTGGGGAAAATTTTATCCTCCCTGTGGTATCACTAAATTTCTTGGGTAAACACACAATATGGTATAATAAATTCGTCTTGACAAAATGTGTCGTTGACATAAGTCGAAAGTGTCGTTACAATTCCGTCTAGCCCCCTTCCGCAACGCGCGATAAGGAACTTCGTTCCAATAAATAGGAACTCAGTAGGTATCTAAGGAGACAATTAACTTAAGTGGTCATTTATAATGATGCTTAAACTGCCATGTATTAACATCTCACAGGTGCTAAAATTTGAGTTGTAGGTATATTTAAAATAGTCTGAACTGATAAAACTGATAAAAGATGGTTGATTGGTGTGCATATACACCAATCAATCATCTTCATACACAAATTCTTTCTAATGGTTCTTTTTCAGTTTTTTAAGTTAAGGAAAATAGCAATGTAATAAATTTCATATGATCTAAATATACAATTAATGAAATACTTATGATTGACAAACAAATATTATTTAAACTTATTAATTTAAAATGAAGCTAATAAATTAAACATTGTTTTTGCTAATTCTTTGAATCTGTCTTCCCTGACTTCTACTATTTCAAAAACAAAGAAAGCACCTAACATGACACAGTAGATGAAACCACTTAACACCCTTTAACACATACTAAGAACAATGTAATATTCGATTGTTCTCAATAGATTCGACTGTTTAATAACAACTGTGGATCACAGAAACTGCTCACGTATTGAACACGAAATTCATAATCGGCGATTGAACGCAACCCCAAGAAATTTGTTGGAGATAACGCGAAACCAGGAGGTGTTTATGATTTTATGATGCTACTTCATTCTCGAATATGGTCGTACAATAACGATAACGTGTTACGATCTATCCATAGTAGGAAAAATTGTCGTATTCCTCCTAATAAGTGACAACTAATGATATCTTACTTTGATAATATTATACGATATAGAAAAAGATCGGTTTAGAGAATTTCTGCGCACGCTAATTATGTTAAAAATAGGCTAGGTATACAAATAACAACAAGGTAATAAAATTATATTAAGGACACGTCCTGTCAAACCTAAACAATGTTTGCAAAAGTTTTAGGGTAAAACTTAGCAGTGAACAAAGTCTCTAATAAACGACCCCTCGGCCATCGATTAACTTTTACCAACACCGGACAGATATAGTCTAGTTCTGAAGCTGGGAGTTAGTAAATATCTATAAAGAATTACTGAGATAGCCCGGAGGGAACAAAAATATGATCGAGAAGGTAGTGTGTGTACAGGAAGTGTCGAGTTTGAGAGTGCATATCTATGACACAGTGTCAGCACAACTTTTTGAAAGAACTTTATTTCTTATTATAAAAGTTCATAATCTACTTAAAATAAAAAATTAAAACTATCATTATTCATTAGTACGGCGCTTTATAAAAATCAGGTGCTGAGTTTAAATTCATACAGAATCAGAAGAATATGTATATAAATATGTATATCATGATCACCTGCGGGCGGAAGACTCATTTCCTCTGGCGTAGTTATAATCATGTTTTTCACATTTACATTTGAGAGATATGTTAAAAATGTTTCTAGTGAACACAGAGATTATTAAGATTAATATAATCTGCTCGTCACAGCCTATAAAATAGGGCTACAACAGATGCCTTAAACAAAAAAAGTAAAAATAATTCTTACTATAATATTAACCGTTGCCGAGTTTCAACACATGTCATTCTCTGCATTTGCAATGAGTATGGTGGCCACTACTTTTAGATTCTAGTCATGCTTTCCATCAGGCAGAGTAGATCATTTTAGCAGGCTCATATTTAAAAAAAAGTATGGGCCGTATGTCCTTGCGTTACCGGAGGTACGACCTCTTACCAACAGATGATCTGTTTGTTTAATATCTGGACATAAGAAAGACGAAAGCGTCTGTTTTTTTTATCGTCCACATAACAAGATTTTCCAAAATAATAATACTACCCTTGTGAATTTCATTACATGAAACATGAATAAGAAGAGAAAAAGATTACTATAAAATTTTTGTCCGCCATTCTAAAATAACTTCGAAAAGATGAATACCAAAGATATATTCCTCTGAAAAATAATGTTTACTTTAAATAAAACTTGCTAGCTAATCTTTTGTCCTCCTACGTACCTATTTCATCTTTCGCTCTCGTTTTGTGTGCTTAGCTAAATTGTAGGTGTCCGATATTCCATCCAATTTCTTTTATATTGTTATTAGAAATACAAAGTAATAGGATTCTTACGCCCAAGGCTAAAGTGATAGATGTAATTGACCACATTTCATGTAATTGCATTCTGACCTTGCGGGAGTAAACTTACGTTAACGTAATGATTATTTTCTTCCATGAATAAGGTACACATGCCGTTACCACTGTTGTTTCTTGATTTGACTAGAATTTTTAGATAGACTAAACAGTATCATAATAAAGGTCGTTTGAACTTCTCAATAAAAAATAAGTCGTGTTCTACATCTAAAAATTAATATCTATTTAAGCTGTTTTACACATCAGTATCCATACTTGTACATTCTAATTTAAGCGTTGGTTAATAACTATCAGTTCGAGTCTTCTGACTAATGAATGAATACTTAAATTACTAATTGAAATAGAGAGAAAATTATAGTCCTATGTTTAAGAACACATTATTATTTTAATAGGAATAGTCGCTCTACGCAAAGGTTAATTTATTCAAAGGTCAGATTAATTTAAAAGTCTAGGCCAAACAACCCAAATTCCAGAAAACTAGCACCATTGAAACCTCGAGGAACATGTTCTCAAGTTACTAAATCTATTAGTCATATTTATTAGTAAAAGCGATTATCGACTTGCCCCATAAGGTCACGAAAATTGTAAGCGGTGACCCCAGTTGGGCGAGGGGCGAGCGACTACGAATGCGGCCGAACAAGCGAGGAAACTCTTCAGTTCTGTGACAGGCGCCAGCAAAGCCGGTCGTCAGTGTTGCGCCGCGTCCTAAATATTACGTTAGCTTCGTCATAACTCGGCTACTTGACTGAACTCTCCAATTGAAATGTTAATTAAAACTGTGTGTGAGTAAAGTGCAAGCACAAAAGGAATAATAAAGCTTTGTGATATGTGATGGAACTGTTTGTTTAAAAACTTAATGAGGATGTATGTCTTATTGGCAACCGTACTCAGTTTACTTATTAAAGGTAATACCTAAATTTTATGTGATTTAAATGTTTGCCTGATAATTATAATTTAATATATGGAAATGAAAGAAAATTTAAAGGTTGTTAAAAAAATTGATAATGTTAATTCAAATTGTAATTAACCTAGATCCGAGGTCCCAAGTTGTGAAATATTACGTGAACGTAGCAGATGCAAAAATTTAAGCACCATTATATTCAATTTAGGAGCAATGTTGAGCCAACAATTTATTCATGAAGAACCAAGAGTAAAGTAATATAAAAGGACTAAGGATATTCATCTTTCAGCGACATCATAAAGAAACAGATGTTATCATCTAGTACAGAAATAAACAAGATTAAACTCCTTTGAATAAGTTAGATTGGGTCTTTAAATACGAAGATATTTTGCCTCGGAGTAGCTAATGTAACCATTCAGTGTAACAAGTAAAGACATATAAAAATGTGAAACATAAATATTTTGCTTTGCAATTTACGAGATTGAAAAATGAATTTTAGATTAATGTTTTGAAATTGGAGTGCTACAAAATCACCCTTTTCTTTAATGTAACAAAAACAAAAAAAAGATGTCTACGAAATCATTTCAGTATCTTTTATCTGGAGGACCTTTAAAAGATTTATTCAAGCCCGGGCGCGGGTCGCTAAAAGCAAATTGAGCCTTAAAAATACAAGCTGTTTCTTTTTTAATTTTATTATGGAAATCACAAAGAAGTCTGTTCCATAATCGATATTCAATTTGTTGTGACCCGTTACCTAACTTTACTGTTAGCCTGAAACTTTTAAAAGATACTCAGTTCTACTTTTAGGTCAATTTGCATACTTTGAGATAGTAAATGCAAACTTTCTTATTATTTATTCTGCTATCGTATACAGCTTTTCTTTGAGCAAAATATGCACAATCTTGAGTAAAAAAAACTGAGGACTTGTCCACAACTTTCTTTCTGTCTTTAAAAATTGCATTGCGAACTTTGTAGGTCTGTATGATATAATGCTCTTTTTTCTTACCTCAAATTAAACATATAACTATCTTTCTGCCAGTATTGATACTTTTAAAAACTATTTTGGAATGAAATGAATGACAAATACATAAGTATGATAAACTTTTTGTTTTTGTCTAGTTGTTAGTACTCGTATGATACGAGTTTTATCTTTAATAAACAACTTAATCAATTTGAATGTGAACAAGTTATAAACGTATTAACAGACATACTGACAATTTCTAGCCTTTATAATAACAGTATAAGCTACAAGAATATGGAATAAGTTGTCTTTTTAACTCATCTGTAATTTTTAACCAGATGGTGTAAAAAGGTATTTATGATCCCGTTTACAAAATAAGCGATAGTTATGACGTATTTAATTCTACCAAATTTAAAATACTCTTTCAACGTCAACAGTGGTTTTCTAACTTTGTTGAAAGAGTCTTTAAGTGCACGCTATTTAAAGATAAGTTCTTGAGTAAAATACGGTGCTGTCATCGGAATAAGAAAAAATAAAATCGACCGGCTTACGTTGATAAAAGTACCGCACTGCAAATTGCGACGACGCTTCACTTAAAGATGTGCAGATAAACCATTTCTCACAGTTGAAGCTTACCACTCGTGTGAGATAACGACCAGACTCTGATATTATCATATTTTTTACTATCTTCTTCTAGGACAGCTTTACTAGTCTGTGGTAAAACTATCACTTTATATTCTACCGTTTTTGTATTCGTTTAGACGAATTTAGCCGTGGCAGATTCATTGAGTTACCCGTGATAATTTATTTTATTATTTTATAAATGAGTACAACTTTTATATCATATAGTGTATACAATAATTATTGAAATTATGAATACGTCTATTATTATTACTACTACGGACAATTTTTGCCTGATACTAGATACTTTTTTTTTTGTCTCTGCCTGTCCCTTTAGGAAATAGGCGTGACATTGTATATGTATTTATGTAAAAAACGCTTATTTAAAGTTGAATGAAGTCTCAGGATCATTATTGGACAAAATATTTCGTAAAAGTGCTCTTAGTGACTTTAATATTGAATATTTTTTTGTTTAAAAAATAAATAAAACAATAGTCACAAATTAGGCACTACAGCAATCAATTTCATCAATCGTTATGTACATTTCCATTTTTATATTTTTATTTAGTTCGTAAACGAGTTAGTAATTTTTTGAATTGTTTTTCAATCACGAAAAATTCCGCTGCACAAAATTGTTATATTTTTTTACACATGCAAGATGCAAGACTTTAATTTGTATCCAATAATAAAATTGCATAAAAATGCAATTATTTGCATTACGAAATTATTTTATTTTTAAAAGTAGTAATCTGTAAGACTGTCATGCTTCTGTCTATAAATCTTAAAAGAAAGGATGAAATATCTCGGCGAACGAATAAGAGTACGCTTTGTCATTTTACTACGCGATGTCATTCACAAAGAATCCTGGTGATTTGTACACGTTTTTTCTATACATTTAAAAAAGCCCCTGCCACGCTTTATCACCTGTAGGTACGCGATAAACCCAAAAAAAATGTAAACCAGTTTTAATGCGGTTGTCACCATTGGATAGAGTGATACATGAGGATTTTTTAAGTGTAAAAGTTTTTGGCTAGATAGGTTGCATGATAAACCATTGGAGTACGTGCACAGTTACGTATATCTTGGTAAACAAGTATCATTCAGCAACAAAAATGAGGAAGAAGAAATAGAACGAAGAGTGAACATAGGGTGGAAGAAATTCTGGTCTTTAAAGGAAATTCTAAAAGGCACCTTCCCTCTCCACCTCAAGAAGACTGTTATGGATAAGTGCGTTCTACCTACTCTCACATACGGCTGCCAAACATGGACCTATAATACAAAAATAAAAAAGAAAATAGCGAATTGTCAGAAAGCAATGGAAAGAAGTATAATGAAAGTAAGAAGAATTCAAAAGATAAGAAGTGAACACATAAGAGCAAAAACCAACTTAATAGATGCGCTTAAATATGCACGTACACAAAAGTGGCGATGGGCAGGACATGTTGCGAGGTGTCAGGACAACAGATGGACACTAGAAGCAACGACATGGAAAGGACCAAGCGGAAAAAGAAAAAGAGTTAACCCAAGGAACAGATGGATTGATGAGATAACGGAAATAGCGGGAACAGACTGGAGAACTAAAGCTAAAAACAGAAAAACATGGAGTAAGCTGGAGGAGGCCTATACTCAGAAGTGGGGTTTCAACAATAGATTATAACAAATATTTAAATAGCTATAGGATGAATTATGTCTTTTTTTTAAGGTTGTTGAAAATAAAAAAGGCTTATTATTATTATTATATTATATTATTAGATAGGTTGAAATATTATATATAGTGCACTGCGCAAAATAAAATCTTTGTAGATATAAGTCATATTTCATTCTAATTCACATAAACGGTAAAATCAACGAGACCATATTGCAGAAAAACTTCAGTATAGATTATACAGTGATACACTGAAGAAGTTTCTTACAACATATTTTACTATCTATTTCTTTATGCATAAGGTTAGTTTTAAAACATCAACATCAATGTAGGTGTAAGTTAGTGTCATTTCTTACCTACACATTTATTTATAGATGAGAGATTCCATTTTAATATAGTTTACAACAATCAACAGGTGACAAACTCAATTTACTTGTATATATTATATATTAAATAATACGTTTTAAGTTTGAAGTAATGCGAATAAAGTTTTAGATGGAGAGTTAAGTCTAAACGACGTAAAGAAGTTATAAAAAAGTATATATAAATATATTTATTAAATATTGTTTTCATACACATATTTAAATTAAAACGTTATAAAAATATGGAAGTTAACCAAAGAGGTAAACAATATTCACAAATTTTACCAAAAATACCAACATCAAGAACTGGACCGAATTGAAACTGGACCACATGGGAAGCATCAGCTTTCAAATAAAAAAATAATTATCAAAATTGGTTCACCCAGCCGAAAGTTATGAGGTAACAAATATAAAAAAAATACAACCGAATTGATCAATTCCTCCTTTTTTAAAGTCTGTTAAAACTAGGGCTTAAATGGGAACTTCCGTTAGGCTTTGGTTTTCGTTAAGAAATGAAAGGAAGGGAGGGAAACATTCATCTAATTTTAGTACGTTAATAGCTGTAAAGAGTAGCTATGCCCTTCTTCAAGAATCAAGTAAATCTATGCCAAATTTCATTAAAATTTGGGCAATGGTATTGCACTTTCTGGTTGGCGAGATCATGACGTACATAGCTGCTTTCGAATTTATTACAATAGTATGGATTTCTATACTTATAAGTATGTGGTATATAGCTATGGTACATCTTTATTATTTTTCGAGAAATGTACTTTTCTAATGAAAATAACAACAAGCAATATGAATGTTGATGATGATGAAGACGTACAAGAGTTGATTGCAAAAGTCGAAGATTATTTCTTATCCAAAGTTACTAGCCGTAATTGGTTTCTCAAATGCGGTCAAACATTTTTTTCTTTGGCTACTAAACCGATGCGTTGTCCGTTCTAATTAATTGGATCCTGAATTCTTCTGTAAATGAATTTACTAGGAACACTAAATTCGTTTTTATTGTATATTTATTTAGTATTGGAATACCAATGATTTTAGTGCTATAGCCTAAAACCAACTAAATCCGACGATAGAAAATTATTATTATTAGTATTATATCATCAGGTAATTAAGTTACTGCCTAACTGCCTAAGCCATTTAGTTTGAGTTCATAATTTACCGGGTATTTAGTATTATTATTTTATAACAGTTCGTTTAAAGTAAATTATCTAATTCCAAAATAAATTTAATTAACGTGTATTTGCTTAATGGCGCTATGGGCTTACACAGCGCATACCGACAATCATTTTTTCGAAATATTGTAGGACAATATCATCATATTTTACATTTGTCTGTTAAAATATAATAAAATGATATTTAAACAAATCTAATATAGTGTACATATAAATATAAGTATATCGGCTGATGAGAATCATGACATCAGACAAATAAAGCTACTATTTAATCAGCCTCAACATTTGTTTGAGATTTAAACAAAAAATAATTAAAAATTTTATTAATTCTGTCGTACATTCGTATAACAAGTTATATTCTAGAATCAGGTTTGTCCGCTCTAACGCGATGAATAATGACGATTCAGGTATGTTCAGCCCAAGGTGGCCTATCACCGTGTTTTATTGTATAAAGTAGAAGCGTGCTATACACCATTTTAGGCTACAGTTGAACATAATCGCCCCGGATTAATATACCTATCGCCCGTGGCTATATAAGGTTAAATAAATGCTAACTCATCTTGCGAATTCAGCTGAAATTAATTACAGTTGGGTACAAAATACAATGAGAACTATTTCGATTCTGCAGTGATCTAAGCTTAAGTATACTTGCCAACCTTCTTTAATTAGTCGTCTAACCCACGCGATCCTTAGTGATTTTAAGCATTTCTATAGTTTTTCACGACAAGACATCAGTTTCACTTTTAAATATTATCTTGACCACGTGTTTTTATAATAATCTAACTCACGTCGAAAGTGTCACTGCGCTTACATTTCCGACGACAAACCGAGTTATTCCAAATTTATATGGTAAGAGAGCATTTTCCACGCTATAATGGTCTCAACCACAATTTTTAACCAATTAATCTGGCGAATTTAACAATCGAACCTCGCCATTCACGAATTATAACCAAGTTGGAGACATTTTGCTTAACATAATGAATGACAGCTTCAACTTCTTAAATTTGTAAAAAAACACAACACGTACACTATCTCACAGGCGGCGTGTGAATTTTTTGGAGAATACCGCTCAAGATAACTTTCAAATGGCTTTTTCTCAGAAAGGTTAAGTCTTAGAGAAAAAGTATGATAACAATTTTGGTACTTAAATACCTGATCTACAATTTTGTCTTAGTTACTTTTATCGTAAAAGTAACCGATTCGCCAATAAATCCAAAAAACCCATCTGTGCGCTTTCAAACCTTGATTACAAAAATTGCACACACCGGATCAATGGGTATTGTTCAGGATTTCATTAGAGTAGTATCCCTTACATGCCTGTAAATTTTCAGCTTGTTGGGAATTAATGCAAGGGTACCTCGATTATAATAATATGTTCTTACAAATATTTTGTGCGTGTTATGCTTCTTTAACGCGTTTCTAAAAGCTGCCAGCTACAACAAAAACGAATATAGGCAATAATACATTTATTGATACAATATCACATGCAAAACTTTTTTTAGAAACAAATAAGTTAGATTTTCGATTAACCTTATGTATGTGTGGGGTAACTCCCTTATGGCCAATTTGTTTTAAATTCGAGAAATCAATTTCACTTCGTTGAAAGCACGGAATCCCCTATTGGGATGGCTTTGAAAGTTCTAAGCTCGTAATATGTTTCTGTTAGGGCGTAATATGATAGAGGTCGAGCCTGCCCTTTAAATTGTTATCACTGTTTTAAAGTGAGGATAATACGTATTCAATATATCATTAGGCGCATCAGAGTGTAGACGGCTTTCTATATCGTTAATATTTATATAATGAAACAAAAAAGTTTGTTTTTTAATTAACTGTCATTCGCTTACATAATTTTGTTAGGAAAAACATCTTGATTTTAAAATCAATTCAATTAATAAAAAAACTAAACAGCAAAATGCATGCCAGTTTTGACAATAATTAATTTATGTTAATTTCAAAACATAACTTAAATATGATTTTGTTTACACACACAGCACACGTATTTCATGTGTTATTTATTACTCAAAAATATATTACTTTTATCATACTTAGGCTATTATTTATATTCATTCAAGCCGCTTTTATGTTCATATTTAACTTAAAATATTCTGCTACTAAAACCCCAGGTCTATAATTGAGTCTTTTGTAAAGTCGTTAAACAGTAGCTAAGTTTCGCGAAAACGTCTAATTATTTAAGGTTACTACAAAGGTAAATGATTATAAGGCATTGTGTAATATTCAATATCTATACCGGTTTCGATGAATCGATGTTTATTGTTTTCAAGCCTTTTACAAAATGAATATATCATTATAGAGCCATCTCCTAATTGTTCCATTTATTTAGTCATTTAGTATAAAATCTTGTTTTATTGGGCTCCAAATATAACATCTATAATTAATTATCATGACACTAGCATCTGCCCGCGTGTATGTCGGTTATCGCGTTAAAATTTAGCCAATATTATTTCTTAGGAATCAAAGTAGTTTCGAGCCAAATTTATAATAAATTATTGCAGCGGCTTAGCCGTTAAAGCACAGCAGACAGAGTTTGTTGCTATGCACGATAGCAACACTGAAAAGAGGCACATCTAGCACTAGGCCTGTGCTTACACATCAGACCAGTGTGGTATACAAAACCTAAACCTCATTACTAAGGAAAGGTATATTTATTTTAAGACGAACTATTTAAGTATTACGAAGTATTAAAGTGTATATTAGTAATACAAAGTATTAAAGTGTAGATGATATTCCTTCCAGAAACGTTTCATCATAGAAAAGAGACAGCGATAATATCAGATTAGTTTAAATTTGAAACTGTTTAATACTAATTTTAGGGGTCATTGTATATCATGTCTTATTTAAAGTTTTCATAACCCGCTTTCGGTTAAAAGTGTCTGGACAGACGATCGATACGGTGCGGTGTGATAAGTAATAATGTGGTAATAAATAAATAATAATTTAAAGTTAAACGTTAAGGTTTATACATTAAAAATCAAGTGTAATTCTCAGCAGCAACCTAACATGTAAAGCATTAATTAATATTCTACAGCGGCTTGGTCGTTGTGTTACGTGTAGAATTAATTATTCTACAACTTATTAGTAGTAGTTACATCATTATATATGTGAGGAAATTGAATAAATGATTTGCGATTGATGTGAGGGTATCCACTATCCCCCATAAAATCATCTATTTCTTTATTATATAGTTGTATAGTCTTCAATCATCAATCGTTAGAATCAAATTATAGATCGTAATAGGGTAGCTTTCTATGCTCAAAATAAGTTCTTAAGCAGCCCTCATAAATTCTTAAAGAACCTTAGTATCAACCTATCGTCATCCACTGCTGAGCGGAGGTTTCCCCCACCTATCCCGGTCTTGGGCAGTCCGCATCCATCCGCCACCAGCCACTTTCTATAATTTCTCTTTCTATTATAAATGTAAATTTTATTTATAACACACCTCTGCCTAATCATTCGGAGATAAAGGCTTTAAAGATGTGTAATGAAAACACATATTAGCACTAGCTGATCGGCGCAATTTTGTCTGCGTTTCTTTTCCACTATCTATCTTAGACACTACAGAAAATACACTTTAAAAAAACGTTATATCGGTTAGATAGCTTCCTAGTTCATTGTGGACTACAATGGTTTTTTTTGTATTGAATAGTGGGCAAACGAGCAGACGTATGACCTGATGGTAAGCGATTACCGCCGCCCGATTAGTGCGTTGGATGGGGGAAGGAATTGTGCTGTGGGCCTCTGGCATCCTCACTCACTCGGAGAAACACAGCGCAAGCGCTACTTCACACCGGTTTTCTGTGAGGCCGTGATATCACTCCGGTCGAGCCGACCCATTCATGCCGAAGCGTGGATCTCCCATGGTATATCGGTCTCCCTGTTATCCTAGGATAATTTGTAATAGATGTTTGTAAAATAAAACATGTTACTCTCCACGTGTGTAATAACTGTTAATAACTTTAATGATATTTTTTTACTGACTAATGTTGAATAATAAATAAAATAATATTTCGAGAATAAGTTTCAAATTCCCACACTTTGGGCATCTCTTAAACCCTAAGATTACAATACAGTCCTGATTCACATTCACTCGAGTATTTTAACACTGAAGTTAAAAGCATCTGTTTATATTGTGAATTACGAATCATTTTGTGTTCCTTTCACGAGTCAACTTTCAAACAGTCGAAACTGCGGTAAAGTCAGAGTGTTTAGCGATAAACCACAAAAACTTATGAGGCTCGGTCTTTCTCTTGAAAGTTAAGTTGTCTTAGAACTGGCGACGAACTTAATTAGAGGAAAAATAAGAGCCGAGAGAAAACCTTTTTGTTTTAGTTCGGGAGTGAGTATCTACACATTTTACACTTTAAAATACGGGTTCTTGATATAAAAGATATAATCTAGCAAATTGAAAAACTATATATCCCCTTCTATAGTAGAGTAAACCCAGGATATAAAGGAGAGTGAATTCACAATAAAAAATGATGTGTGTGCGATTCAAATACAATAAATTGAAACTTCAGTAAATCGACGAAAAATGAGACCAACATTTGCTCTCTCTCTCTCTCTCTCTGGCTCACTAATTACAGGCGAAATTTTGTATTTGTGTCTCTTATCTGTCGTTTTTTCGTTGCATCCGGTTTGAAATCACTACGATTCTAAAGTTTAACTTCAAAAACGTATTTTCAGTTATTTTAAATTTAATCATGTGATACAGATTATTGAAATAATTCAATACCATATACTAATTATAATTACTATTTTGTAGTATTTATAACGTGGTACTTACGAGAAAAGATAGTTGTCTTCTCATCGATTAATACGGAGAAAGCACTTAACCCACTTCAAATTAATTGAACTACCATTAAAGGTGTAATCTGTTTAAGTGAAAATGTATATATATTATCAGATATATCTGTTATGTCATACAGTCTGTAGCCATAACAATAAATCATTATTAATAACAAAACATATAAATAAAGTTAACAATATTTTTGATGTGAAAATTGTGTAGGACAATACGTAAAAAGCACAATTACAATAGTTCAACATCCTCTTCTATTGTCAGTTTTTGAAATCTTTGCATTTAATTATGAATAACATCACTCCCAAAGAGAAGAAGTCCTTGGAACAAACCCTTTCTTTTTTTTCTATTTTATTTACGTGTAGAAACCCCTACTGGCCGTCACACCACCGGGAATTGCGGCGGGTGGTGTATCGGCATCAGACCGACTAAAACCACATAGTGTGCCACTCTGCGCCTGAGAAGGGAGGGATCCGGGAGCTGCTGTTATTAACACATACGGACCCCTCCCAGCGCCTGCCCGCACTGAAGTGGGCACCGTCTGCTAGTAAACCCTCAATTTAGGAAACACACGGCACATGCGTACGTCGCCTCCTCGTGGCTGGCCTCTGAAGCGGTTGGAGGATAAAACCCGTCCCGACTATTTGCGACCACACTGGTGGTATGCGCGCCTCTCCCGCCCGGTTCGCCAGCGGCAATTTGGGTCCGAGTGGAGGTCGTCCTCCCGGGCCTTCTCCGTCGCCACCTTCTGCGAAATTACGTCTTCGCAGAAGATTGCGAACGCGATAAAACTGCTGTCGCTACCTGCCATAGAGTCTATGACGGCTGGTAGCGAGAGATCTCCTCCGATGACTGCACTGAGGGCCCGGCGCTGCAACGCCCAAGCGGGGCAAATCGTCAGCGTATGCTGGGCCGAGTCCTCACTGTAGTAGCAGTGGTAGCAGGCGGGACTCAGTTTTCTTCTAGCGACCGAGTGCAGATACTTTCCGAAGCAACCGTACCCGGAAAGGACCTGCGTCAGTCAGAAGGAAAGGGTCCCTTGCTGCCGCCCTGCCCACTCGAGGATGACCGGCTGGAGAGCCTCCACGGTGGCAAAGCCGCCACGAGCAACGAGCCTTCGTGGCTCGACGAGCAGCTTCACGCCACTCGTGTACCTCTTTCGCGAAAAAGCGTTATCCGCCCGGAATTCAACAGATCGTCGTCAAACCTCCTTTCTAATGTTCTCCTACTGGACATAAGCTTCTGCTTATATTACTACTATATTACACACTAGCTGACCCACGCAACCTCGTTTGCGTCTTATGTTGCCCGTAGTGTGAAAATTTTCCCCCGTTTTTTAAACATTCTTCATTGGTGCTCCGCTCCTATTAGTAATATTTTAATTTTGCCATAACTTCAAAACCAAACGTCCAATTTTTATCATTCAAAGACCAAATAGTATCTACATAAACTGTAGTTAGTGATGAAATAATTTATTTTGATAAGGATTGATAGCATGAGTAAAATAAACGCGTTTAAATGTAGTCCAAACAAAATTCAAGATTTTTAAATAAAAAAATGGTTGTTGTGCCTCACTCGACATAGATAGGTATAGTGTGTCGCGGATTTTTTTGTAGATATTTATAAGATCTACGATTAATTAGAACATTTTATGGTTCTATCTTTTACCGTTTAGGCAGCGTACGCAAAATAAGTAACTTATCTGGTTGATTTTTTACACTTTGGGTCCGAAAAACCCAAATATCTTACGGAACCCTATTCTTTCCAAAATAAAATATAGCCTTTGTTACTCGTGGGTAATGTAGCTTTCGAATGGTGAAAGAATTTTTTAAATCGGTCCAGTAGTTTTTGAGCCTTATTCATTACAAACAAACAAACAAACAAACATACAAACAAAGTTTTCCTCTTTATAATATTAGTGTAGATAAATTTGTATCATACCTTTTAAAAAAATTTTGTTTCTTTATTTTAACTCCTTCTATAACTTACATCTTGTCTAATACCAACTCACTTTGGAATATATGGAAAATGGATAGGACCAGTAAGTTAGGGTTCAGAAATAACAAAAATCTTAAAAGGGATAAGTACAGATTCTTCAATTAAAGAATGTAAAGGGACTGTTCGTTATATAAATGAAAAGACAACTAGCTGCACTGATCACTAATTAACTGACTTTAAACAATAAAGTTACGTCGGTGATGTCTTCTTGTCACAAACGTTAAGACTAGAGTTTCAAAGATTACACAGTTTAAATTTCTTAAGGTTTAACCAGGTCTCGCTTTTCTTATTACCAAACGATAGTTGTAAAACCAGTACACTCATCTCGTAGAATATTAAACGAGAAAGATATTTTCACAAAACGAATACGAGTATGTTTTTCATCTTTTAGAAAGTCACAATGTTTTATTAATCTACTCGCATTGGTTTGTACTTACATCTAATAAAATCGTGTAAACATCCAACTCGTAAAAATTTTAAGTGTCTTACTTCTCAAATTATTATTTTTCTTTTTGTTCTTTTATTAAAGTATGTACTCTTTTCATTAATTGGCGTTTCACCTCAAACGGGGAAGATATTTGTGAAAAGATTTATTTATTCATTTCTTTGTAATATCGGGATAACCCCTTTACCCCAAAAATAAGGGGTGGAATCTGGTAGACCCATTCAATTAGAAACAAGTGAAAGAAGCGACTTCATTTCATCAGATTATCACTGGTTTTCTGTAAATTTGTGGTATCAGTACAGTCGAGGTAGCCCCTTTGTGCCAGTATTGGTCTTACATGGCTTTATAGTTAAAATCTGATATGACTGAATCCATGAGATGTTTGCAATGATAAATAACATGAGAGCAAGATAGACATCTAAATCACATAAACTTATCGATATCCCGCTTCTATACAGGCCAATTAAAAAGTTCACAACTCAGAATTTATGGATAACTTTTGTTGGAAGTTCTAAAAGAAGTTTGAATATCAGATACGAATGGAACCAAAAGATATTACAGTGCATAAGTATGAGCGTAAACACACGTACACTCTCTGTTACATCTCTCATAATCCGATCGTACCGGCGCAGAATCGACAGTTTTACGTGCTCTCCGAGGCTCGGGGGTTCAGACCCCAACTTGGAAACTCCAAGCTGTTATTAAGTATTTCCATAATCAGAAAAGGAAAACACTTTTGGCAAAACCCGGGATCCAAATGCGAGACAGCTTGATCGGGATTCGCAAACGTCAACCGCAAGACCAACGAGGCAGTTAATTATTCAATAACTTACGTTTTCATAATTAGGTATTGGGTTAATGTCATTAATGCAAAATTATAAAAGAAGATAATTTATCAAACTACGTAATTTACTAATAGTTTACAAGAAATGGCTAAATATTTTATACATGAGAGAAAAGTAGAAACAGTTCAGAGTAAGTTAAAGGCGAACTTTCTAACTAAGTTGGTTCAAGGTGCGACATGGATGTTTTTCGTTTGTTCTGGTAATAAAGACTACACTTTATTGTTACTTTTGTTACTGTTACAGGTCTAAAGACTTTACACTCGACACTAGCTTGTGCCGAGTACTATGGGTTCGATCCCCAAGAAGTCATTATCGTCTCACGTTCTTAGAATGTTTATAAATCCTCGCATTTGTCATTCTTCTTAGACTACAATGATGCCTTAAGGGATAACTAAATATTATTTTACAAAAAAAGGCACAAAAAAAGATTGACGTGCTATACTTCGGACTAAATGCTTCATGCAGAAATAGGCCGGCTTAGATGGAATAAAACAAAGGTCTCACAGAAAATCAGTGTTGAATGGCATTTTCACCGAAAAAGTGGAACATCGAAACCCAAATTCTTCCCTGTTTTGGAGAGGGAGATTTGGGACACTCTCCTCAATCACTTATTTATTAGTTTAGCATGTTAAACAAGATTTTTAGATCTGATACACTAATTTTTAATACCCTTTAGAATCTGGCTTGATTTACTTAATTTACATTTACATATTCCATTTTCCGAAATTGCAATATTTACTCGTATTATTATTGTTAGTTTTATTGAAATAAATTTTATTAAACAATATTTTTCATAAATACTATAATTATCGTTTCTTTGTAAAAGTTCATTCAATTGTTTCATTTATACACTGACGTCATTCTGATCGAGGACTACTGAACTAATTCAAACTACAAATACGAACAACTCAAATTGTAAGTAATTTAAAGGCGAACGACTGGTAATTTATAAACCAGAGGTGAGTAGAAACTGTTCCGAGTAAGTTAAAAGCGAACTTCCTTAAGTAAGTTAGGGCGAGGTGCGACCTGGGTGTTCTCTGTTTGTTCTAGTAATAAAGACTTCACTTCACTGTTATTTCTAAACACGCTGACTGTCGCACGGTTGTAGTAATTGAGTTCGCCCAAACAACATTCATATTTCTTTACAAAAAAATAACCAACTACATTCTTGAGCATAATCATGAATTAAAATAAAACTCAATAACAGCAAAAGAAAATTGAATTTTTAATCTGGAAACGATTCCAGGTAATTCTAAATACTGAATAACTTATTGTACTCAGGCATATTATACCACAAATTTCAGTTGTTGACTGGAAATCAGGTTGTTTTTGCCTTTGTATGCCTGTCGGACTGATTGTAGATACAATTCTCTATGTGTAGTAATTGTATAAAAATCTCTAAGACCAAAACTTGACGCATAAGAATTTTAAAATATCATTATCCAAAAACCGTAAGAATGGATTCAGTTACGGCTTTACCTAGTTTCAGCCGACTCATGAAACTTCATTTGCGTCTCTCAAAATGAATAAATTTTCTCCGTTATAGCAAAATTTATCATTGATGATGGGCTACTATTATTTGTTGCGAGATGTTATATTTCCCACAGGTTTCCTTGATAAATGGAATATATATATAGATAATAATTCAGTTATATTGTATAAAATATTCAACAAGTTACATTTTAATACAGCCATTCAAAACAGGTATTCATATTTAACCGGGGAACCATTGTTGAGATATGTGTTAAAGTTAACAGTACGTATGACATAAAAAGGGTGAATGGTAAAGTTAGACAATGAAGTAACAGGTGAGCCGTCCATCTGCTTGTCCAACACAATATTCCTTAGTTAACACACTTTACAACTTTATATAGTTGGGGTTGTAACAGATTGGACAGTACCAGAGAACATCTTTTAACTATCATAAAAAAGGACTTTTTAAATAACTAGTTTTATTTATTCTAAATGAATTGTTACCGGTTATTTTCTATTTTAATATTTCGTCAGTAAAAACAAAGTAAGGAGAATGCTTAAAAACTAAATCAATTACAGATTAAAAATTATAATTTTATACACATGTAAAACACTTTTACTTGAAAGACTGGAAAACTTTGACCCAATGAACTTATGAACAGAAATATTTTTTTCTGTGAAATTACGTCAAAAATGAATTAGTGAATCATCGTTTAATTGATTATCGTAATTAATCTATTGATATAATATAAAATATAATTGTCGGCTTGAAATATATTTGAAAATTTGTATTTATTGAACTTTCCGCGTAGATTTTATAAAATGTGATACCGCGTGACGGATATCGGACACTATTGCCAGTCGATAGCGTAAATAGTTGAAATGTAGGTTATACAAAACATTTTAGCTTGAAATACACTATATGCATTGTGGTGAACAATATAGAAAAAACTATAAATAATATTTCAATGCTAAAATATGATTAAATCAAAAATTCATGGAGAGAAACGCAAATATAGCTCTCACGACACTAGAACAGATTGATATCTTAAGCAGTTTTTTTAACTAAATTAACTTGCAGAACTTTTATTTACTCAGATCTTAAAACTTAAATATTTATTTAGAAGGACCGTACCTTTGAAACCGTAATTATTTACTCAGCTAATTGTTTTCTTTGCTTGTGAAGACTACCTTGGCCACTACAGCAACTGTATCATATTAATTAGGTCGAGTCGGAACTAATTGCATTACAATCCATCACTGGGCGAATGGCTGGCGGTTGAAATGTGGACTACCCATAACATCTTTATAAAAGATCGTGTTTTATTTTCAATAAGGAGACCCAAAGGAGAACAGTTGATGATGTTAGCATGATTGACTCTGACGGTGTTTCGATAACTATTATTGTTTGACATATTTTGTCTAAAAACCGAAAGGATTTAGAAAACAGGCTTTGTAACTTCATTCCTCGGTATCAGCATCAGGTATAATCATCATCATCAGTTGCAGTTAGGTGCTGGACATATTAGGCATCTCTCAAGGCACACCACAGAGCCCAGTCAATTGCTTTTGAATCCAGTCGCCGCCGGCTCTCTTATGAAAGTCGTCCCGTCATCTGGCCGGAAGGCAATTATTTTTTTTGTAAATATTTAATTTGTTATCATTTTAGTATAAGGGTTTACTTCTTTTGTTCTAGATATCTAGTTACTATCTGTCGAGACTTATTAAGGACGTATTGTTGCAACTTTTATAATCTATGTTAAGAGTATTGCTGTAAGTTTCCCTAAGATTAATAAATAAATAATTAATAACCCTATATTATTCAATAGTGAATCAGGTACAATTAAAATGAAATTATTTAATGATTAGCTGACCCAAACAACATCGTCTGTGTCTCCTATTTAAATAGCGCGATGTTTTGACAGCGTCAAAGATAGACATATGTTGTTGAAGAAAAAGAAAATATTGTTGTGTAATAAAGACTTCTAATAATGAGATGCTTTATTCAGTATGTTCTCTCCTTTTGCTATTTAAAGCACGCATAACATTGCTGGAATCCTGCTACCACTTTATTCTTATATCCCTAGAGTCAACTAAATTGGCTAAAGAAATAGTCTATGAAATCTTCGCTGTACCGATATAATTTTATTTCTACTGAGGAAAATCGTAGCTTAGTTGTGTTACAAGTAGCGTTAGAAACGTTATGCATTTAGAGTATTTCATAACGTAAATCGACTATGAACCTAGCTGTACGCGGATCAGGAAAATGATATATATTGTATATCGGCTGGAACCGAAATCTATTGTAAAATCACTGAAGGCGAGCGCTGATTGAAAACTACAAACAAAAATATGAACCACAAATATAGTTAATTTGGATTAAAGCTAATCATTAGTTACTAATTGATGTAAAAAAACTTAACAGACATGAATTCATTTTAACACAAGTTGATTAAATTACAATTGGATTCACAAAGAGAAATATAGACACACGACATATAAATACAATAAATCACAAATTAAATAATATGAAAACTATTATGACTTAGGAGTGACCCATATTACAATTGAAAGATATGGACGGAGCGAGTTTTGAAGAGAAACTGTCCCCTGTGGTTCACTTCGTAGACCCCGTGGGGTCTCGGGGGACAAAGCCGGGTTATGTAAGGCTGCTAGCAAATAAATAAGTACAAATTTAAATTACCTTCAATACTTAGAAGAATGACCAGTCTTAGCTAACCAGACATTAGAATAAATATAGAAAGTATAATGTGACACATTAAACCAATAACTATTGAACATTAATGTGACAGTCAGTTCCCTTGGTAGAAAATGACTCTAAGCAGAGGGTACAGCTGCCTACGTAATCCTAGAATGCGAGGACGTGGGCACCGAGGGCTAGTATGGTGTCTGACACAGAATTGCTCCTAGAAGCAGAAGCTTCCTGGCGCGTTACTAACGCGGAAGCTTTTGTGCTACTGCAGGAAGCTGAGTTAGCTTATCTACCGTTCTTAAGGCTTAATACGAAAACCGGAGCCCAGTACCACTACAATAAGTAAATTTGCTTATTAAAACAAAATTTCCAGGACGTACAATATTTCTATAAGCGTAGATAAATATATTATGTCTTGTTAATCCTATAACGCAAGGCTAAACAACATATATGTAGCGATAACCATTACGCTCGTAGCAATGAACTGGCAAGCTGCCATTACAGACGCATAACAAGTTTCAAGCAAGATACATAGTAATATACATGTGATACCTATATTGTATGTATGAAAGCTGGTGCCATCGGTCAATAGAGAGCTTTGAGATGTGGTAATAATAATAATAATGGCTTTTGGTGTACAGAAGTGTAGCAATGCTAGTATACATTTACCGTGAGTAATACTAATAATACTGTAAATTTATGCCCTAAACTATATGTGTGACTTAATAAATTAAGAAATTTTACGTTTAATTTCTATTCGATTATATTAAAAAAACTGGCCATTGCGAGTCGGTTCCGTACAAACATGTAGGTATATTAAATTATAGGATGTAACGAAAATTTTATGCTTTTCACAAATTTTCCTTTATTTGTGCTATAAGACGTTGCTTTGTACCAAATTTCAAGATTCTGGGTTCACGAAAGTACCTTTTAGGATTTGGTTCCCCTGCGAGTGTCAAAAATTTGCAGCATAAACGGCTGCATCTTTGAATTACGTTGGCTAAGAATTTTGGTTTTTTCACAGCTCTATGGGTGGGTAGACTTAAGTATTGCGTTATGAATTTCAGCCTGATACAGTTTCTGAGAAAAAGGGTCTTGGCAGACAGACAGACGGATATATAATTATATTCGTAGTGATAAGTGTGTTGAAAAATAAATTGAAATTACTTATTTAGAAAAACTCCCTTTTAGTTTCCTGCTTACTCAAACCCTTAACAATTTTTTTAGCATAAATTTTAATAGTAATTCATACTTTAAAACACTCATTTGTCAGTCGATTTATGTGTATAAATATACACATTATATTATAAATATGCTGATTATATCAATTATTTGCTAACAAGATATTGGTATGCAGTACAATCCTCTGTATTTTGGAATCACTACCACAATTTAGATGACCTACGGAAAAAACTCGAAGTCTATAAACCGAGTTTGCGTTTATACATTTTACAGACTTTTATGAAGCACTCCAATCATGTAGAACGAACTGTGTGTGTATTTTTTCAATTAAGCTTCCTGTATCCAATAGCCAAAATCCATACAGTTACTCTTTGATGTTTTCCTTTGCTATCTAAAATATCTTGAAATATTCATCATAAAACAGAGATATAATAAAAAATTCGGACATATTACACACGATGCCATCTAGTCCCAAGCTAAGCAAAGCTTGTATTATGGGTACTAGACAACTAATATAAACACATACATACTTTTTTTTGTAAACACATATACATAGAAAACACACAAACTCCGAAAAAAATATTTGCAGATCATACAAACATTTGGTCCGACCCGGGAATCGAACCCGAGAGCACAGCAGTTGCATATGCTATCATTGCGCCACAGAAGCAGTCAAAGCACACCAACATATATAAGATCCACAGCACACATACATTCAGTTTTGCTTCAGTCTCATAGGTAGTTAGGGGTAGAGACAGTTTATATGATATACCTACAATTTGTACTCTGGCGCATTTATCAGGTTCTTTGTTCCTTTTTGCCAGTTATAGATGCTTTTAACCATTCAACTTTGGTGAAATTAGATTCATAATTAATTTGTATCATAAATATACACATAACTAATATATAACATATATATATCTTTTAAATTTTGAATGCTTTTATTATTCACTAGTCATAAGACTCCAAAATTTAGATATAACTACATTTTTTCCTATTCCATTCCTGAAATTAATTTTAAAAAGTACAGCGTAAGCAATTACTTTAATTCTATCTCTAAGGAATGTTTTCGTAAAAGAAAGCTAATATTTTTCTAAAATAAACTGTGTCGTACTGAAGAATTCGTAAAATAAATGTATATATGAATAAATTTGGTCGAGATGAGCTACTAGTTTACTGCGATACGGCTGAACTTTTACTTACGAGTATTATACTAGTTGATTTCATTATTGTTTTCGTTCGTTTTGATTACCAAAAAAATTAGTACGGCCACGAGGCCCACGTGTAAAATTAATGGTAAGAAATGGTTTGACCTGGCTAGGGTTGCTTTAGCCCACTAAATTCATTACACTTAAAAATTCATAAACTATTTTTCACACTTTTTTAAATCCCTGATGACATAAGTATTTTTTTTATGTTAGTCCCTTCTAATTGTTACAGAATCATTACTACTGAAGATCATTCGGGTGTCAGTGCCCGTATACAGGGTGAGAGGGCAGCCAGCCCAGTTCGAATGCGACTACGAACTGGGTGAAGACATATTATACTCGGTAAAATGGTACAGAGACAACGAAGAGTTTTACCGCTACATGCCAAAGTTTGACCCACCGAAACACGCGTACAAATTAGAGGGGATCAAAGTTGATGTAAGTAGATATAAAGTAATAAGACTTTAAGAAGTACATGCGTCTATTCGTGTTAATGTCGACGATGATTTAGGTATCGACAATAGTAATATAGGTGTGCTTAACAAGTCTTCGAATATTTGGTTTGAAGTATACTTATGTAAGTTCTCGCCGACACAGCGTGGCATCGTTTTGTTTTAGCTACTTTACTGTTTCCGTGCTATTAAATGCAGTGATATTACAAATAAGTAGAGAGGATTTTTTTGGGATCCATTCAATAGTTAAAAAAAAAGTAGTGATCGTTGACAAATTGACAAAGTTCAAATAAGTTAGAAAGTTTAGCATTTAATAAATAAATGAATACTAAATTACTGTAAGTACAATAATATACCTACAATCAATATTTTTTTGAGTACCGTGAATGTATCCTAAAATACTACATAATACGAATTGTAGAAATGTTATGAAACGCTATCAGGCAAATTATGGCATGATTTGAAAGGTTTTCCTTGAATCTCATTCTTTAAAGAGGATATGTAGTCCCGCTATCTATTGGGGAAGTACAATAGAATACGCCGGCGAACATTGACAAAAGATCGGGATAGAAATGAGCTGAAGCCACACAATATACATGCTGCATTGAGGAGTACTATCGTCTAAGCTAGTGGATACTTGCTTAACAAAATTACTTGGAACAGATTTAGCAACGATTTAATTTTCCTTATTGGTTTTCATATACTTTTTAATTTTTTTCAGACAATATATTGAATAATTTATTTCAATTTAGTATTATAATGGCAAAATAATGATTACAGCATAAGACTTAATAATTTAACAGCAACAACGGTCGAATTTAGCCGATTGTAACTTTCCATCGATCCGTTTAACCTAAACTACTCGTATTATGTAACTTAAAATTACTTGTAATATCGAATTCATACTCGTAGTTTCGTATATAATCGAATTGATTCGAAATTATATTAAAAGTTAATATTTGAATCGCTTACTTACAATTTAGTGACACCATTGAGGAAATTCACTTTTTATAAAATAAAAGATAATGAAATTTATTTTACTACGGTTTCATTCTTATAGAAGTAAATAAGAATAACATTTAACCTAAAAGAGAAGATTCCGATTGCATTGATTTAAAACAGTATGTAAGTAATATTACCTGAAATATTATGAAATCCAACGTTTTTCTATTCTTACTAAAATAAATATTTTGGATATCTGACACACAACATCATCTAGTTCAAACTAAGCAAAGCTTGTACTACGAAAGCTAGATGAACTTACAGAATACTTCCACACTTTTTTTGAAAATACACATATATTATACATAGAAAAAACCCAAACTCCGAAACTCATTTTTGCAAATCATACAAACTTGTTGCTGAGCTCGACTACGATTCTAAGCCGCATTTCCCAATGGGGAGTTAAGAATTTGGTCGAATGCAACGCCAATAAAACAAAAGCCAAAAGCTTCCGTTTCTTCCCCTCCCTACTTTTTAGAACACTCAACTATAGCGCAACTGCAGCATAAGCGCGGTATCCTGGATCTGGTTATTTGTCGGAATCTTAACCCGCGGGAGTACATTGACGCGGATTTATGAGGCAGCCTCGTGGAACCTAGCTGTACTGAAAATGGGGAGACGGTTATTCGACGCACGGCCATCTGTGTCTTCTTTAAAAACCCAACTTCGCTCATGCGTTTACAGAACTGTTTATATTTTTGTGTTGGATTCGCTCAGTATTAGCTTGACACTCTCGATTGGCTGCACTAGTGAGCAGTCCACAGTCTACAGACAGACAACCACCGAGTCCATTAAGCCTCTACCGTTCTGAAGTGATATCGCCTCTATGGCAGTCGTTAATCATGGAGAGTCTTCTGAACAACTATTCCAAATGGTCCCATCTTCTCCCTTCCTCTACGGGACAATACAATATGCTGACCTTGGAAGTAGCAGTTTCAGAGTGGTTGTTCTAGAACTAAATGGTTCAGCTCTTCCTTCCCATCAAACCCGGCAAATTTGTATCAGTGCTTACCACCCACTATGATTCTGGGTCTGTAAGTGGGATGTTTTAAAAGCATCTCACCAGGCCGCCATAGGGTGTGTGCCGCCGTTAACCTCAATTATGGTTATGGATTACAGTATTATTATTACATTGTAATTTTAGAAAAATATTTTTGTAGATTATTTCAAGATAGAAAACTGAGTAATAACTATTTATTTATTACTCTTTCACAAAAGTAAGTACAGATTAAGTTATACAATACAATTTTACAGTATATTACAAGGTATGTCATTTTCAAGGGAGAACGAGAGAAGAGTTACTCACATCACTGTTGGTTTTAGTCGAGAATTCCATAATACGCACGTAATCAAAAACCGTATAATATTTAAATATAGTTTAATCCTAAATTTACCACCAAATTGAACTTGATCTATATTAACATCTGGTCCATCGCTCTTCACACTAATCAGGTAATGCTTTCTATAAATGATGAGCTCTGAAATTATCGTGCTTTTGTACCTTGATAAAACGTTGTATTTATTTTAGTGTGAACCATCAAATGACAATTACTGTGGTGATTTGAATAGTTCTTGGACTGCAACTTCAAAAACAAACATTGGTACGTACTGAAATTAAACTTACTTGCATTCATTGCACTGCTACATCTGCAATGTAAATTAAATACAAGGAAGTTCAATTCTAGAATATATCTTAACAAGTTCCACTAAGTGACGCCAATCGAGACTAAAAGTTTTACAAACATTAAATTATTTGGATCTGAATAGCGCTGTGGACTTAATATTATCATGTAATAAATTATCCTCGTGAACAGTCTAATACTCTACATAACTTAAGGTAAATTTAATAAAGACTGCATTAATAGCCAAAAGCTTTTTGCTAATAAACGAAAAAATCCATGATACTCCGAAGCGGTAGAGTAAAATTGACCACGTACCTAGTTCAAACCGGTAAAATTGAGAAAATGATCAAAATATAGAAGATATAGAAAAGAGTGTCTGACTTCAACTTTAGAGCATTAATAAAATGATTTTCAACGTTAAAAAAAATAATCATTAAGTTAAAACAGTAAGTACTCACAAAAAATTAAGTTAGGTATACTACTGAATGTTCATACACAACAAATAAATCTGCTATATCTTTGTACGTATGAGCCTGCCAAAGTGACTCTACTCTGCATGATGAACAATCCAGTGGTATCACAATACTCATTACAAATGCACATAATGCAATAATACAGCATGGTGACCCACACTATCGAGATGCCTCTACATAATTAGTCCATCAATGCCTGATGGGAATAATTCTAATATATGTTAATAAAAGTAGTAGTGTCGGAACACATGTGGTGTGTTTTGTGTGGAACGTATGTTATTTATAAACAATCTTGATAAAATCTCAAAAAAACCGAATACAACTTAATTTATAAAATTATAAAGATTAAGATCGCAAAATTACACCTAATACGTTCATTCGTACGACCCAGAAAGCCTGCCTGTTATTCCAATTTCCGGAGAACAATTTTAGGTGGATTTAATTCAAGGCAAAATTAACAGCCTTAAAACTTAATTCATAACATTCAGATATGTACGTATATAGCTAGAGGCTGCCTGGCAAACAATAAATCTGTCCTGCGCCGGAATCTCGAGACCACTTACACCAATAAAATTAACACACTTCAAATGTTCATTTGAAAACGGAATATTTGTTTTGTGTTTTACAATATACGATTTTTTTAAAACAAGGTTTTTTTATTATGTATTGATTGTTCAGAGCTTAGTAGACGAATTTTCACTTTTGCAAAATCAAGATGTACTGCTTAGGAAGAATTCAGAAAATTCCCTGTTCAACCCTTTTAGACTCCACGTGCAAAAATGAGGACATAACGCATTTAAAAAAAATATACCACTAGCGCTATCTCTTGCAATTATTGTCTACTGATTCTCCACATTCGAATAGTAACCGTAGAATATTGCAGGTATCGATGTAGGTAAGCGAGATTTTCATTAAGATAAATATCAAGTTTTTCTGCTAGATATATTTTAAAATAAATGTGTCGACAAGTTATGATGTATCGATAAAGAACAACGAGTGTTAGTTACGTGTAAATCAATTCTGAATATTCGTAATGTCCACAAAATAAAGAAGCGGTTTTAACTATATAGCATTTGCCAAACATTCATAAGTTGCAAATGTGATTGATACAAAATGCACTTTTTCTCAACATTTACGAGCTTATTACGGTATGTTTTTTTAATAGTGACATTCTAAAAGGCTTATTTTATTTCAAGTGATAAATGGTATTTTAAAATATGTATGTAAAGTCGAAGAAGGCCAGATGATACGGAACGCTAAACGCCGCCATATTCTAGATAATATTTCTTCTTCTTCTCCTGCCGACGTCTGGAAGTTCCTTGGAACTCTTGGTGTCGGCAGATCGCGGCATGTAGACTTTCCACAATCAGTAAGTCTCGATTCCCTGAATCAACATTTTACTACATCTTTTATTATGGACAGTCTGTCTGAACATAATACCCTTAACTACATTAATAGTCTACCGCGCTCTAACTCAAGCCCTTTTCACTTTGCTCCAGTCGCGGAAGGAGAAATTGAGAAAGTAATCCTATCCATCAAATCCCAAGCGGTTGGTTGTGATGGAATTAGCCGGAGAATGATCACCACATTAATAGTTCACCTCCTCCCTGCTATTTCCCATATTATTAACTTCTCCCTTGTGTCCGGCACATTTCCTTCTCTGTGGCGTAAAGCGTATGTACGCCCATTGCCTAAAATTCCTAATCCGTCTCTTCCCAGTCATTTTCGTCCTATTTCTATTCTTCCTTTTCTCTCCAAAGTGCTAGAAGCCTGTGTCCACAAACAGTTCTCTCGCTTCATATATTGTAACAACTTACTCAGTCCTCTTCAGTCTGGATTTCGACCAGGCCACAGCACAGTTTCTGCCCTTCTTAAAGTGACTGGTGATGTTAAGGCGGGAATGGAGAATGCCAAGGTTACCACCGTGGTACTGATTGATTTCTCCAATGCCTTCAACACTGTCAGTCATGAACTCCTTCTCGCTGTCCTATCCAATTTCTCAGTCTCTCAAGAAGCGCTGGACTGGTTCTCCTCTTACCTTCGGGATCGTCAGCAGTCAGTGAAGATGGAAGATTGTTCCTCTAGCTGGTGCCATCTCCATGCTGGCGTCCCCCAAGGCGGTATTCTTTCACCTCTTCTCTTTTCAATTTTCATTAATCTCATCACGTCAAGACTTCGGTGTTCCTATCATCTGTATGCTGATGACTTGCAATTATATTATCAAACTGATTTGTGCGATGTATCGTCCGCGATCTCGATCGTAAACAGTGACCTGGGAGCCATTAAACACTGGTCCGATATGTTTGGCGTATCGGTAAATCCAAATAAATGTCAGGGTATCATCATCGGAAGTAACCGTCGCATGAGCCAGTTAGACTTTGCTTCGCTTCCACCACTTACCTACGATGGTATGGTTATCCCATACTGTGAAAATGTGAAGGACCTCGGACTGTACATCGATACAACACTCAGCTGGCAAAAACAAGTTGCATCTGTGTGCCAGAAAGTCACGGGCTCGTTACGAACTCTCTATAGGCTTAAAAACTTTCTGCCAATGAAAACTAAGGTAATGCTTGTCCAGACCCTAATATTCCCAATAATCGACTATGGTGACGTGTGCTACTTTGACCTGAATGCAGATCTGCTCAATAAGCTCGACCGTCTTCTCAACAATTGCATTCGATTCGTTTTCAACTTACGGAAATATGATCACGTGTCCGAGTATCGGTCTTATTTGAAGTGGCTTCCAATTCGCCAACGTAGACATATACGGGCATTAACTACCCTTTATTCTTTACTCTTCTCTTCAAGCTCTCCTTCCTACCTAACTACTCAATTTCATTATCTAGGTTCAAACCACGATAGGAACCTTAGGTCTTCCAACAACTTGCTTCTACAATGTCCCACTCACCGCTCTGATTTTTTACACTCAACCTTCTTCATACAAGCTGTCCTACTATGGAACGAGCTCCCTCTCACGATCAGGATGGCTAAAACTAAACAAAATTTTAAACACTTGTTGCAGAGACATTTCTTGAGCACCCTATCGGATCCACGCTGATTTCATCATACTCTCTCCCCTTTTAGAATTTATATTATGTATGTATTATATGTTTGTGTGTATACATGTATATATATATATATATATTAGTACCTATGTATGTATAAGTATTTAATACGTATATGTTATGTGTATCTATATAAATTATTACTAATTATTGTTTAATTTATTATTCTTAATCTTGTTGATTTCTCGATGAGAAATTTATTATTAATTGGTGAATTCCTTGTTGAGAAGTCGGTATAAATTTTTAGTTTGTGCATCTACCTTGTTTGGCTCTGCATCGCCCTAAGGTCGACTGGTAGAAAATGCCTACGGCATTAAGTTCACCTTTGTTACTATAATGTGCATAAAGTATAAATAAAAAAAAAAAAAAAAAAGAAGGCCTTTGCGTTTGATATTTTAGGCATCTGATATGGTAGTTGTTTAAACCTTCCGCGGCTATGAGCTTGATAACGATTTGCTTGGAGTTCAAAAAGACTGTCTCTTCTTCTTTTTAGTTGAAGATCAGTTGACAGCTTAGTTTTTCGCAATAAAATACCAAGCCAAAAGGGTTATCTTCCAAGTAGCAGTCATATTTCGCTAATTGTTCCAAAAAGACCTGGAGATTTTGGTCCGTCATCTGAAATAGCTCGAAATGGTGTTGGCCACTTCCCTGCTCATGATGATGGATCAGGAATACGTTGCAAGTTAGTGCGTTGCAAAGGCAAATCCCTGCCGCCGCATTCAGTGCCTAAAATATACTTATGTCTAACTTATTAATATGGCAATAAAATGAAAAGTTTTTGAGTTGTCTGTGCTAAGAACTGTATTCCTTTCCTTTTAATGTAATGGCGGATTGCGCCACAAATAAAATATTCAAGCAAGAGTTTACTTTATATTTCCTCATACAATTTAACATAACTAAAGATAAAACCTCATGTTCCTATAATAATGTTGTTTTTATTGGCTTTGAAGTTTAATTGTTGATTTGAAGAACTGAGAATATAATTTTGCAACAATTCATGCTTTTATAATAAAACTAATATGATAAAAACTATATTTCAGTGTTCATTCGGGTTAATCATCAACTAAACCGAATGTCCACTTTTAAGCTCATAAAGAAAAAAATTCACTGATAATAATAAGTTCAATTTTTTCGTCGTTTCCAATCAACATAATTTAATTATAAACAATTCAAAATGTAAATAGTCAAAAGAAAAAAACAGGTCTGAAAGTGCAAAATTTTAACAAAAACACCGTATTTTTTTGTATTTTTTTTTATTGAATGCGTGTGGAAAGTCCCTCAGGTCGTCACCCCACCGGGGCGGTGTGTCGGAATCGAACCGACTAAAACCACACAATGTGCCAACTCTGCGCCTGAGAAGGGAGGGGTCCGGGAACTGCAGTTATTAACACAAAGCGAATAGTTTATTTTAGTTATTTTCACAGTGTCATGTCATATGGTATTTTACTATGGGGCAAGGCAGCTGATATTCAAACCATTTTTGTAATTCAAAAACGGGCAATTCGTGCGATTTACAAACTTAAAGTTCGAGATTCTCTGAAAGAACGATTTAAGGAAATAGGTATTTTAACAGTAGCATCTCAATATATATTTGCTAATATTATGTTTGTACGAAAAAACGAGAAAAAAAGAGTCGTCTTATGGAAGGGGGCTATTATACGATAAGCGATTTCTTGACTGATGCAGTGCCTTGGATGTGAGTGAGAGTCTGGCATTGGCTCATGTACTGGTTGGGGTGATTTATTTTTATACGCAATGTATTTATTTACTTACAATCCTTAATATAATTTATTTGATTGTAATTAATTCTTGACATCTTATTCTGCATTTATTACCTGACATTTGAACTTTGTTAAGTTAAGGCGATCTGTGTTTACATTGTTGGAGCGTAAATAATTTGTATTTATTATTTTATTACATTTTGAACGTGTTTTCTTTTTCTCTGGGACCAGTATGTATGCACACATTGCTTTTACTCCTTGATGTGTAAGTGATTGCAACCTTATATGCTATGGACTAATTTTTATTATTTTATTAGACAAAAAATTGATTTCCTAGCTTTAACATCTTATTAGACCGCTTTCTAGCCTTTGTGTTTTGGTTGCCTTAACTTGCACATAGAAATACTGTTGTCAAAAACAAACAAGCTTTGTATGAATTATTTGAAAAGTTGGTGCACATGAGTTTCTCACCAGCTCTTCTCATGAATGCAATACCCATCGGAGCTGGTACTTGGATTGATTTCAATTTAAACCTTTGAGTTGAATCGAAATCAATCTAAGCTCCGGTAATTCAAATGATCTCAGTGCATTTAGTATTAGGAGTTTTGTTTTATATTTTTATGTTTGTATTTTTGACGTGTTCAAGTGCCTTTTGGGGCCTATGGAAATAAATGATTTGAGTTTGAGTTTGAGTTTTCAACCGGACCCCTCCCAGTGCCTGCCCGCACTGAAGCGAGTACCGCCTGCTGATGTTTACTCTCAATTTAGGCGACACACGGCACACGCGTACGTTGCCTCCTCGCGGTTGGCCTGTATTGCGGATGGAGGGGAAAACCCATCCCGTCCATCCGCTGCCATACTCAGAGCGGCATGAGGCGCACGCCGCCTCGGTGGACACGGTGCGGTATCCGCGTATGGCTCTGACTGCCAATACCCTCTAAAGGCACCAAAGGCGCGCCTTATTCTGGTCGGTCAGAGCCGCCACCCACACCGGTGGGTGGGGGCCATAGACCGGACCACTCTCGTGTAGAGGTTTCTCGTTGCGACGCTGGCTCCACCCAGATTGGGCAAGAGTCGCCCAAGGGCAGAAGCAGCGTCGACCAGCTTTGGGGCAACCTGTCGGAAGTGCTCGTCGAAGAGCCACCTACCGTCGAGGATCAGGCCCAGATACCTCATCTGGGCCCGAACCGGTACGAGGATCGAGTTGACTTCGATAGAGGCGCCGGGGGGTGGACCACGACGGGGCCCATGAAATAACAGGGCTTCCGTCTTATCCAGGGCCACCCGCAAGCCCAGCGCCTCAATGAGCCCAACCACCAGAGAAACATCCCTGGTGGCCAGGCGCGCCGCCTCTTGGAAATTCGCCCCCCGAGCTGTGACCAATGTGTTAACGGCGTAACAAATTACGCCCAGCCCGTGGGGCTGACTACTTCGAAGGACCCAGTCGTACCCCACGTTCCACAGGAGTGGTCCAAGGACAGACCCCTGCGGAACGCCGCACGACATGGGTCGCCGTCTCAAGACGCCATCTCGGTCCTCGTACACGACGGTATGCTCCTCCAAACTATCTGCCACTAGCCGCCTCAGGTACTCTGGCACCCCATGATACTGGAGTGCTTCCCTGATGCAGCTAAATGGCAGACTATTAAAGGCGTTGGCGATGTCCAGGGACACCGCAATACCACGCCGTCACAGCTCACTGCCTCTTCGGTCACGGCTCTAAGGTGCATCACGGCATCGACTGTCGAACGCCCCTCTCGGAATCCGAATTGGGCGTCCGACAGGTCGGGCCCCACCTCGCTGAGATGCCGGACGATGCGGGCAGAGAGAATCTTCTCGAACAATTTGCCCGCCTTGTCCAGCAACACGATGGGCCTATAGGCCGCTACCGAATCGGCAGGCCGTACCGGCTTCGCCAACAGGGCGAGCTTCCCGCATTTCCAGCACTCAGGGAAGCGTCCAAAACCTCCATGAGGCGGTCCGACATATGGTCAAGGGCTCGGGCCATCACTCGGGGTGGTACCCCGTCTGGCCCGGGGGCGGTGTTCTTGGAATTGGGGTATGGGCCTCCGGTATCCTCACTCACTCGGTGAAACACAGTGCAAGCGCTATTTCACACCGGTTTTCTGTGAGGCCGTGGTATCACTCCGGTCGAGCCGGCTCATTCATGCCGAAGCGTGGCTCTCCCACGGGTATTAAATAGAGTTGTCCAGTACTTTATAATCTAATCCTGTAACGATCAGAAATCAACGAAGTTACAAAATTAAAAACAAAAACTAACCTTAACAATAGCTTATTTTTCTATTTATTTCTTGTACTATAATGACTACAGTGTTTTTACTACCTATTGATTTATAAATTAGATTATATTTGTACCCAAATGAAGATTCTAAACATGATCGTCTGTTGTAACAGAATGAGTCAGTACATAGAAAGTGTATAAAACAACCAAAATTTTATTTAAAAGAATTTTTTGTAACGCTTTTAAAAAACATTTCAACAACATCTAAGAAAGATGATTACAGCATCGTCTAATATAAGTATTTATTATTTATTTATTTATTTATAACTTCATGCACATGTACATCGGCGGACTTAATGCCAAGGGCATTCTCTACCAGCCAACCTTTGGGGGGTGTAGAGATCTAGTAAGGTAGGTGCATCGAGGTTCATGTTGTAACCTAAATTTATCTAACCAACACAAAATTCATATACTTAAATACATACATACATCCATACAAAAATAAATATATAGGTACATAATACATATACTTACTAATCGTACACTGGAAAGTAGACTTTAAGTAGGAGTACATTTAAATAAGTTATTCCGCGATTTGAAGAAGGTGATTGTGTACGCTCTTTTTAAAAATGTAACGGTTTGTGGACATCCTGATTTCGAGTGGGAGCGCATTCCAAAGCAGCACCGCTTGCACAAAGAATGAGGCGTGAACGAAATCGGAGGTGTGGGAAGGACATAGGAGGAGCAGATTATTCGTAGAGCGGAGGTTTCTGTCGTGATTCGAAGAAAGAAAATGTAAATCGGGGTCAAAATAAGTAGGTGAGAATGGGGAATTAAGGAACGAAAAGAGAGAAGTCAGCGCACGCTGATTACGACGTAGACGGATTGGTAACCATTTTAATTGGGAACGTAAAGCAGATACATGATCATACTTGCGAAGATTAAATATGAATCGAATGCAGTTATTGAGAAGACGGTCTAGTTTATTTAGGAGGTCTGCATTCAGGTCGAAATAACACACATCACCATAGTCGATTAAAGGAATAATTAAGGTTTGCATGAGTGAGATTTTTGTTTTGGGAGGCAGGAAATTTTTTAAACGATAAAGTGTGCGCAGATGTCCTGTCACTTTTTGACTCACATTAGTCACTTGAGCTCTCCAATCGAGCGTTGAGTCGATGAGCAGTCCTAGGTCTTTGACTACAGGGCTCCAAGGTATAATTGCGCCGTGGAGGACGACTGGTGGGAGTGAAGTTGTGTCCACTCTGCGCATCATATTTTTGCTACCCACTACGATTGCCTGACATTTAGTAGGATTGATTGACAATCCGAACCTCTTCGACCACGAGTTTATGCGATCTAGGTCCTTGTTGATACTGTCGATGGCTCGTGATATGTCCTCGACTTTTTCCTGTGAATAGATCTGCAGGTCATCCGCATACAGGTGATACGCACACTGAAGATGTTGGGTTAAGAGGTTGATGAATATAGAGAATAATAGGGGAGATAGAATACCGCCTTGAGGGACGCCAGCGCTGAGGTCACACCAGCTGGAAGTGGAGTCTTGAACACGAACACATTGCTGACGTCCTTGAAGATAAGAGGAGAACCATTCCAGTGCATCTGGGGTAATTTTAAAATACGTAAGGATAGATAGTAGAATTTCGTAACTGACTGTATTGAAGGCATTGGAGAAATCAACCAGGACTAATACTGTAACTTTGGTGTCCTCCATGCCTTTACGAATATCGCCAGTTACCTTAAGAAGGGCAGTAGTAGTGCTGTGACCGGGCCTGAAGCCTGACTGTAGAGGACTGAGCAGCTTCTGTCCGAGTACATATTCTGAAAGCTGCTTGTGTACACAGGCCTCGAGCACTTTAGATAGAAAGGGAAGAATAGAGATAGGTCGAAAATGTTCAGGAAGTGACGGGTTATTTTTTTTGGGAAGAGGGATAATATAAGCTTTACGCCAAATAGAGGGAAAGCTACCTGAGTCAAGTGAGAAGTTAATAATGTGCGTAATAATAGACAGTGTTTGATCCAGGATAGTTGTGATCATGCGGCGACTAATGCCGTCACACCCCACGGCATTGGAACTGATTGATAATATTATCTTCTTGATATCCCCAGAAGACACCGGAGAAAAGTCGAATGAGTCGGTACTGGGACTGGTGAGACCAGTTATGTAGCTCACCGTTTGATACTTGGTATGAAGGTCTAACGTGGTTGTGGATGAGAAGTACTGATTGATGTCATTTAAACTGATTATATTCTTAAACTCGGGTAGCTGCCTACTGCCAATACCTAAAGTACCGAGAAACTTCCAGATACTGGAAGGAGAAGAGGACTCAATGTTGTGTAGAATATGTCGGCGTTTAGCGTTACGTATCACCTGATTGCATTGATTCCTCGCAGTCTTATAGCGATTCCATTTGTCTTCGCATCGATCTTTCCTGTAACGGAGGAAGAACTGATCCCTGCGCCTCATCGCTGTACGGACCTCCTCGGTCATCCAAGGTGCCGGGGCACGTTTTATTTTTATTGACTTCATAGGAGCGTGGACGTCGAATAGTTTAATAATAGTGTAATTAAAAATATTGACTTTGGTGTCCACGTTCGTAACCGCTGTCACACTTGACCAGTCTATATTCGCAGCATCTGTATGTAATTTCTCGAGATCCATATGACGAAAACTGCGAAGCTGTACAATTTTGGGAGGTGGTTTAGGAGGTTTCAGGGTATACAATAGGAATATTAGGTCGTGATGGGAGAAACCAGGAGCAGGTAGTTGACCATGGGAGGATATAAGGTTTGGGGAGGATGTAAGCATTAAATCGAGCCAGGTGTCCTGACCGTGAATATTATGATGTGTGGCTTGAAGGGGTAGGACATGGAGGCTGGTTGATTGGATGATCTGAAGGAGATTGTGTGTACGGGGGGACATTAAGGCTAAGAGGTCAGTGTTAAAATCTCCCATGATGATGTGATGTGAGTGTTCCGACCCTAAAGATTCCAGAACTGATTCCAGACTGGAGAAGTAGTTGACAGCAGGGGGGCAATAGACTACACCAAGAATAACGATAACTCCTCTGACACAAACCTCGAGGAAAAGATATTCAGCATTTGAGGAAATATTGGAAGAGGACGAGGCAAGTGTTTTATACGGTAAATCGCTACGAAGGTAGATAGCAACACCACCCCCCCTTTTGTCCAAGCGGTCATTGCGAATAAGAACAAAGCCGGTGAGTGAATAGGAGGAGGAGGGAAGGTGAGGCTTGAGCCACGTCTCAGAAATCAGGATGGCATGAACGTCATTGTTTGAGAAAGTTTCAGTTAAATCGCTGAAGTGACTGGGGACACTTTGTGCATTGATGTGGCAAACATTTAGGAGATAACGAGATTTGAGATAAAAAGCTTGCCGCAGTTGGTCACCCAGAGTATCCGTCAGAGACGCGTAACTGTCATCTGAGAAGTCATCGGCGGACAGATATAAGTCAACTGCATCGTCTATCATTAGTGTACTTTAAACTAAATAAATATTTAATAATATAATATAAATTTACTAAAACTAGTAAAGTTAATAGAAAATAAATGAATATGAAGCGCATTTATAAATAGGCCGGGGTTGGTAGATAATATCTCCACACCACCCACCAGCAGGCAAAACAAAAAATAGTCAATTAGAAAAAAAAAGAAACAAAACAATACAAAATATTTTTAGTGACAAATGTCTGGAATAACTTAAAAGAAGTTACTGCATTCATCTCTGTAAATAATTAAGAAAACACAAATATAAAACTAAACAGGTGAGTGAATATAAACATTAAAAATAAAAAATAAAATTTACTATTAAATTGTCTATAGTTAAACAACATTCAGACTTGGATGACGAACGAAGAAAAAAAAAAAAAAAAAAACTTTTTGACAGATGTCTTGTCACCGCGACTGTCACTGTATTGTTTACGATTATGATCGACAATGTAAACATTGACTACGGTGTTAAAAACAACAAACTTGCAGTAAATATGAGCAGAATATAAAACAATAAGGAGTGATGTGCAATTATGTGATACCGTTATTGTCTCCGCGGACCCTTCGTGGCCATGGCCGAACTCGCTTTAGGCGGTGAAGTCGTCTTGGGATGTTTGTGTATCAGCGGCTTGAGCTCGTCCAGTGTTGTTATTTTGTGACGGCTGTTATCGGCGAGTTTAATGACAATGGTGCCATCCTGTGTCCAGCAGCCCGACATACCAAAATGTTGCCGAGCCATGCTGAATGTGGTCTGTCTGGTTTTAGTTAGGAACTCTCTTACCGAATAGCCGGATCCCTTCAACGTAGTCTTGGCCTTCCACACCGCAGCACGGACCTCAGCCGAAGAGAATCTGACGAGTACTGGACGACGACGTTCCTTGGATGGAGTACCCATACGGTGACAGAGCCTGATATTCGATGTAGTGATGTCACTAAGGCCCATCCTCTGATTCACAATACTCAGCAGGGTCTTGCTACAATCTTCCTGGACTGCTTCAGGTACTCCGAGCACTATAAGTGCCTTGCGGCGGTGGCGGGTCTCTATAGCATCCACCATCTTGGTACACTCATTTATCTGTTTCCGCAGTAGGCCCAGCATGCTGAACATAAGCTCCCGGAAGGTCCTGAACTCTTCTGAAACCCGAGCAACAGTGTCCTTAGAGTTTCCTCCAGAGTGCAGCTGCTCCTCTAACTGAGCCATCCTTTTGGAGAAAGTTTCTTCAAGACTGCTTTGGGCCAACTGAATTTCGGAAAGTTGGGACATCTTTGATGGAGACAATGATAATAAGCAAACTTCTTCTTCTTCCAAATATGTGATTTGCTGTGGTTTGTTTGTGCAAAAAAATAAAGCTGGCAGGTGGATTAGAGTCTTCAGTCAATTCATGTACACAATGAAGGCCTTGCAAATAGTAAGTAAATAACCAATAATTTACTAAATTAGAATATGAATTACTATAAAAGAATTAAAATATTCAAGGAGCTTTTACAAATATGTGTGAACTTTTCAATGCCTACCCACAAAAGGTTTAGGTTTAGGTTTAGGTTTAGTTCCGGCAACGTTGCTCGTTCGTGCAGGTTGGTCGTTAAATGAAACAACTTTTGTATGACTTCCCGCAATTAGTTCAATACACTTTTTCATCTCGAAATAGGTTAAAAAAATCGTAATTGCATTTGCTTGTACGATGAAATAGAACCAACTTGGTTTATAATTTTTTGTATTTTTATCAACTTTAGGATTTGTGGTATCGCAAAAAAAATATATTTCAATTTACTTACTTACTTTAGTGGCTCAGCGACCCAAAGTGGCTTGGCCTCCAACAGTATAATGCGCCATTATTTCCTATTCTGTCCCACTTCAGACCAATTGGGCACTTTGATATTTCATATATTTAGAAACCTCATCTTTCTAGCGGTATCTAGATCGTTTCAAAGCCGCCGCCAATGGGCTTCCCGAGTTATGCTCATTAGACGGCTCGATCCTCACTCTTTCATTTGATGAGGCCAACCCATCGAAGTCGGGCATCTTTTACTTTTATATTTGACGCTGGCAATAGGCTCTCCATCGTTTTCGGTTATGTGTTTTATTCAAACAAGGTAAGCTTGATCAATATGTGTCTAGTTTTTTTAGTAGGAGCGGCTAGGTTTAACCTTTCACAGCGGTTGATGTCATTCGTCGTGGTGTAAGTGTTTTTTACAACAGTATCAGCAATATTTTCGCCTTCGGTCCTCTCAATACCGTGCTTGTGTGGGACAGAGCCTCCTTCTGTTGCTGCAGCAGTTGTAGGGCTGTGTTACAAAAACTCTAAATGCATCAAATTCGGTAGATAAACTGGCCATACTTACTTACCTATGATTTGGTGAGCTGGGCTTCGAAATCGGCCATCCTCTTATGAAGGTGTTTGATAGGTTGATAGGAGTAGCCTGCACAAACAGTGTAACAGGCAATAAATTAGTAAAATAAATAAATAAATATTCCGGACATCTAACACACAACGCCATCTAGTCCCAAGCTAAGCAGTGCTTGTGTTATGGGTACTAGACAACTGATAAAATTACTTATATACTTTTTTTTTTGTAAATACATACATATTATACATAGAAAACACCCAAACTCCGAAACAAGTATTTGCAGTCGCATACGCTACCACTACGCCACCGAGGCAGTCAAAATTATTAAAGTGGTTGATTTTCTGGCAGAAATTTCATTATATCCGGCAGGTGGATGGTATAATTATGATGGCACAGAATAATTATAAAACCACAAATATATTTCAAATTCATTTAACATTAATTTATAGAAGCAAAGAAATATAAAAATGTTTAAATGAATTATAAATAATAAAAGAACGGTACAAAAATTATTTTAAACTTTTTAAGTCAACAGTAAGTCTTAAGTAAATTTTGTTGTGATAAGTAAGAGAAGAAAGTAAGGGAGAATTTTAAAATACGTTAAATGAGATATAAATATAGGCAAGGTCATCTTGGCTCTAAATTCTTTCGTGGGAGAGCCACGCTTCGGCATGAATGGGCTGGCTTGAACGGAGTGATACCACGGCCTCACAGAAAACCGGTGTGAAATAGAACTTGCACTGTGTAGCTGGACAGCTGGACATTGAAATCCTCGTAGCAAATACATTTTGGCCTACCATTATTATTATTATTACTAAATTAGTGTTGTGTTAATACTCAACGCCTGACTCTAGCTGTGTCTGCTCATCATATCCTCTGGAAATGTAGTTTATGGTACAATGAACGTAACAAAAATAAATAAATATTTCGGACATCCAACATAATGCCACCTAGTCCCAAACTAAGCAGAGCTTGTATTATGGATACTATTCAACTGACATAAATCTTACTTTTTTGTCAATATATATCTACATAATATATTATACATAGAAAGCACTCAAACTCCGAAACAAATATTTGCAGATCGTTATTTATATAGCTATATATATATATTAAAATGTCGGAAGTCACAATCATGTTATTTTAATATGTGACATGACTTAACAGATATTATTTTTGTTCCCAGTTACAAAAATCTGATGACAGAAGAGTGACTCTTCATCAGGTGACCCTTAAGTCAAGTGGACTGTACAGATGCGAGGTCTCCGCAGAAGCTCCAAGTTTTGCGTCAGCTGCTGGCGAGGGCAGAATGGAAGTTATATGTAAATATGTGTATTTGTTTTTAGTAAGCTAAGTAGTAGGTATCGTAATTATGAACGCAAAGTGACTTGCTGTACTCAAGAAGAAAAAATGCAAAACATGATCGTTATTATTAATTAAAACATTAAAATTAATAGTAATGCTAACTTTACATATTAGTAGCTACATAATTGCGATTCGAGAGGGAAGCTATGCATCACATTCGTAGTCTCTTCTTATAGTGTCCATGGTAAAATTTTGAAGAAAGAAAATTTTATTGCCTTTAAAACAAACAGTATACATGAATAGAACAATAACTCACAACCTATGAACCGAATACAATAAAAGTTTGTTTTGCAGACCTACCTCGGGAAGGACCAAGAATAACAGGCAATGAACAAGAAAATAGAAGAGGGGATTCCTTGTTCCTTAACTGTACGTCGGGACGGTCATACCCCGCGGCGGTCCTCAGTTGGGACATTGATGGAGAGAAGGTACTATTAACATTTTGTATGTAAACACTGAAATATATTTTTTTGTACATAAAGGCTGATGTTATGAGAAATGTAAGAATATTAGGGTAAATATTGTGAAACAAAACAATTTTGTATGTAATAACTCGGTTACATACACATTAATGGAGCTACTCGCGGCATTTTCGTCTGTATTATCATAAAATATGGAATGATATTAGTTTTTATAACTGAGTGAAACCTTAAGAAACAATGTACAAATCAATTGGTTATTTCACATGAATTTATAAATCTATTTATACACTTTTGATTTTGGGTAGAAGATAAACCTATTTAATGTAACTTCTCCTCATTTCTTCAAGTAGTAACTGTACATTGTGAGAGGGGGGCATTCTGAAAATTGTGCCAGTTTAATGGAGTAGGTACTGGAAACATCACTTTGTGTGATCCACAATTTATATTTCTGAGTCTGGTTCTTCTTTGTGTCCTTTGTTTGTGTTTTATGTATGTTTATAAGTTCCTACCATACAGGATATATTTGATTCCTAATACAGTTTTTTATGTATGGCCCTGCCAAAATGACTCTACTCTGCCTGATGGGAAGCATAAGTAGAATCCAAAAGTGCTAGTTACGATACTCACTGCGAATGCAGACAATGCAACAATGTAGTATCGTGACCTTCGCCATGGCGGCCCGGTGATCGTCTGGGTGGTCATGGTCTGGGTCACTATACTATATGCAATACTGAATTAATCGCTGTTGTCCTGAATATCAAAGGTTGGAAAACAATCGAATTCAAGCCAAAGCTTATATCTCATCACAATTGTGTAGGACTGTCATTAAAATTGACTTTCTTGTATGTATGACTTAATGACCAGATAAACCTGATTAAATTATATAATCTAACAGTCCATGTATCGAGGAAGAGGGGAAAAAACGGTAATCTAATGAGTTCTTTTTATATAGATGGATTTCCACCCAATAAATATGAATCATAAAACCAAACCAATAGGTAATCTGATACCAGTTTATAGTATACGTATTTAATGACCTATTTATTACTAAAATGTGAAATAAAACATAAAATTTTAACGAACGCCCAGTAAGCACCAATAAAATCTGTCCACGTTATGAAATAAAGTATAAAGCAATTTATTTATTGAATTTACGAGGGAGGTTTTTATCTATTTTATGATAGAATAAACGTTTAATAATGAAATTATATAGAACATCTATAATTTATTCTGTAAGTTAATTAAGATGTTTTAATTTTGACTGAAATATATAATAGCGTTTAATAGATTTTATTAAAGGCCCGAAGTCGTTATTAACATAATTATTAGTTCAACGCCGAGGTTCGTTCTGAAATTTGACCCTTTAAACGAGTTTTTGTAATTTTACCTCTTCTTTTATCAAAGGCTTTTTTTTAATTTGGACTTCTAATCCTTACAAAGGCTTATTAAAGTACCGGATTGGGTTCATTTTTCAATTTTACGTAATTTGTGATTTGGCCAAAATGACTTTCGTTTTTAGATTACTAAGCAAATCATTTGTTTTATTGGAATCTAGGAATGTTCAAGAAAGTAGGATTGCGCTAAAAAAATATTCAAAGCTTAGTTTTATTCTTGCACTTTCCCGACCATTGTCTATAAATTTGTAATCAATATTAAGCCGCCTGAAATTCACTTTAGGCATAGGATGTATACCGGTTTGAGAGATTAGGTTTTGGAAATTTAACATTGAATCGGCACCATTATAAGATGAATCCATTTACAAAGTCCCTGTGTGCAATGGTTAGTAAGCATGAAATTTATTAACAATTACAGCATCGAATGTTCTAAATCAGAAGGTCATGTATACTTTGAAGTAGATTTCTCTTTTCTGAACTACAATTTTGAGGGTATCCCAACGACAATTTTTAGGATGTCACATAGGTATAACATAACTACTGAGAAGCTTCGACAATGAGCAGTAATGCTGTTTAAATAAGCTTAAGTAAAATAATCGAGGTTTCTATGGATAGAAATCTGTATGTTTTTGGTATGTCCATTATCGGTATGATTTCGGAACGCTGTGTTTGAATTGCTAATAATTTGACCTGGCTTTTTTATCTATCTCTTTCTTCTTGTGCGACGGCTGCTAGAATAAATGGTGCAATTTTATTGGTCTATCGACATCTCTTTTGATCACATTTTTCTTTTTGATGAACTGTTGGTCTGATTTTGACGCTTTCTAGTGTTTTCTGCCACTTATAAAATAAATATAGTTCGAAAATATATTTTTTACGATAACTAGGGACATGTAGCCCGACAGGCTATGTCCTATTTTCATATTGATACTAGCTTTCTCCCGCGGCTTCATTCGCAATGCGCATTGCCTATGAGACTATAAATTATGTCACTAGTTAAAGGTTTAAACTAAAATAATAAAAAATATAATCAGCACACGCAATGAATCAGAGAAACTGCACGGTTGGCCGAGTGGTTTCGGCGGTCGCCATGCCGCTTGCTACTGCGCCAAGTGTCTTGGGTTCAAATCCCACGCGGTACAACACTTTGTGTGATCCACGAATTGTTGTCTCGAGTCTGGATGTTCTTTGTGTCCGTTTCATGTATGTTTGTAAAGCCCCCCACGACACAGGATGTTTATTTCTAATGTGGGAGTTGACTTTTTAGAAAAAAAAAAAAACAAATAAAATGCTGATCATATGATTTGATCATTAGCTTGTATCCGTGTGATTGAAGGTTAGATGTCAATTGACAGGGCGGGACGATAGGCGGACGAGATTCGTAATAATATGAGATAATATAGAAAATGACGAACTCACTGCCACCCAGAAAGACCCTGCAAGGTCTTCGTGGTGCAGTTTTCATCACTGTGTCTGTAAATGTATGTGTATTGAAACCAATAAAAAATAAGAAGTAACACACAGTTCCTTACTTCTCACATGATTATTAAACATTACATGAATTTAGGATTAGAAGTTCTTTCTTACTATATTATAAATTTGTTCCATAAAATTATTTCCATTCAAAACGTAGTATTTGTAGAATATAATATAGTGCAATTCTTTTGATAAACAAATTTAATACTTTATTAAATCAAGTTATTTTTTACAGGTCACGGATCCTGTTCTATTGGTAGAATATCCACCTACCCAACATGCGCACGGTCTACTTTCAGCAGCCTTGGGCCTCCGGGTACCATTTGGTAAAACGATGCAGGTTCGCTGTACAGCTAGAGTAGCGCCAGGCTGGCGAGAAGGCAGCGAGGCTGTGGTTGGCAACAGCCAGCTAGCCGATAGCAAGGAAGCTATGCTCTTAGGTAATTTAGAAGCATAAGTACTTTATGTCATCGAAGTTGTAAGGTTTTTTCATAAAAGGCGAAAGCTTCATACGTTATGAAGGGAAACCTGATATTGATAGTGATCACCACCTTGTCGTTGACGAATTTCGATTGAAGGTATCAGCATCCTGAGCGTCCACTGACACCACAAGAACAAGCAGACGTTTTAATGTGAGCAAGCTGAAAAACCCGGACGTCGGACATACTTTTAGACTGGAGATGAGGAGTGGCATCGCTTCAAAATGGTCTATACAGACACCATAGAGCAGATTCCGTCCTAGGATATAAAACACACACCAGAGAAGACACATATCGAACAAAAGTTTACACACTGAACTAGAAAATGCTGGTACATCATTGTGATGTCCAACTTTTTATTACTTACCTTGAGGAAGCGTCATTTAACTCAAATAACAAAGCTTGTTTGTTTCAGTGAGGAGTTCAAGCGAGGCGTCTGCGCAAAATGTAATACTGTTAACACTTTCCCTCGCCCTCTTCTTCAGATCCCTAATGCAATCAGAAACGTGATAAATTATCTCAACTCTTTTATTAACAAAACGTGATTTAGACGCAGGCACGACTCCAGTTTATTCCTTGCGTATGTGGAACATTCCTTCAACAAACTTCATACATGTAATTAAATGGTTACTTTGTCTGTTTTCTAACTCAGTAATTTATTGATCAGAAGAATATTTGTTTATATGATAATGTACAACTCAGGTAGCTAGTAAATATTTTTAATGTTTTATAGTAAAATATAAGTCTTCGAAACATATCTCAGTCATTGCTATGTATAAATAGTGTATAAATATTTTTGTTGATGTTTCTCAAAACAAACGTGTTATCATTAGGTAAAAAAAATATATATTTTTGCAGTAAAGGCTAATCGTATTAAAGTTTTTTATTTGGTAGGTATATCTAAGTTTAGAATCTAAAGTTATATTGTAAATAAAAATTTAGAATCGCCTTCTTAGATATTATCTACTGATGTATATAAAGTATAATATTTATCGGGATACCTTTTTTGTAAGATTATTTCTAAAAGAATCGAGAACTTATAATATGTACAGCAATGTTGAAGTTATAAACAATGGCGGGTTAAATATCTTTACTAAAAACAAATGTAATATAGTTATGTCAGTTATATTAAATGCTTTTAAGGGCATTAATTTTTGGAACCAAGTTTTCGTATCAATACGTAGGAATCTATGAGATATTAGTACACTGCTGTACTAAACTATAAGTTGTTCTATTGCGTACATTATTATAATGCAACAGTTTTGTATAGTAATAAGTTAAATTGGAGCAAACAATTATGAGTACATATCCTGAATTGCTATATCACGATTCCCATTGTATATATTGATCTAGAACACGTATGCTTTCGTTGTTAATGTGTACTGTAATTAGTAAATTTACTGGCATGATTTCTGTTAAAATAAAGAACAATTTGTTACACAATGATTTTATTATTTTTAACATTTCAAATTTTTTATAAGGCATATACAATTTAACGTTTCGTACAATATCAAGATATTTTTTGAACTAAAAAGGCATTTCTCAAATAGATCACTTTACTTTTTATCTCTCGCAGATTGCAGTACCGGAAAGTAAGTTCTGAAATATATGATTAGCGCGAGCCTCGATGCTTTACGGACACGTGTAAAGCATTTTGGACAGTTTTATTAGTGGGGTAGATGGATGTGTAGATTGTTCTTTGGGTATAAAAGTTTTATATACTTAGGTACTTCCCAAAGCATGAAGATCGATCACTTCGAAGGGTGCTATAATTGTAGACTCAGTTTTCTTGCTACTTGCACCAAAATGAAACGTGTAAAAAAGAGCTTATTATTCTACCAACTTAGTCAAAGAAATCGCTTTAGTAGTTTAGCAAAGTTATAATATTATATATTTACTGTTAATCTTTTGCAAGACTTCCTCATCGAATAAATCAAAAAAAGAAAGTTATGACAGTATCAGGAAAGTTTTTTGTTACTGATAATGATCATTAGAATAATAAATTTAGATTCATTTGTATGAAACATACCACCTGATTATATGTAATTGTGAAAAAAAAAACAATTATGATACGATTCTCATTGTCTATTTACGTGAGCAAGTATCTTCCAAGTATGTTAGATACCGCTATAAAATGACACCGTTTACACGAACATTTCGGAGTAGCAGACTTAGTGACGCGTGTTACGCGCTGTCCTAAATCCCTGAGGAACGCTATCAACTTTCTCCCTCTATAAATTATGCCACAGTATACAGATTAGAATCTACCTTCTAAATTTTATTACTTATATTAGGAATCACTTTACATATATATCTTAAATATGCACAGGTTACCCTCAGACTAATGACGGGTTCCGACGGGGTCCTTTTTACAGGGAATGAAATAGTCAAGTGTCAAAGTAGTTTGTGTTTTGGCCAGACTACAATAAGTAAAAATTTGTCATAAGTAAAAGTTATATGATAACTTTAAGTATAAATTTATGTTAATATAGATACGTATAGTTGCTTCGAGTTTAGATGCTTTTTGTTTCTGTTGTTTAAAGGTTTATGAAATCTCCCGCGGTGTAAAATTATCTTAATGCTCTGTCACTAGGAATTATTTAAAAGTTCCTCCTTTCTTTTTAGTTCTCTTTTTCTTAAAAGAGAACATGCAATATTTAGAAAATATATCTGAGTATATAACAATAAGTTTGAAGACCAATAGCCGGAATCCAATTGGTTATGACCACGTTTCCACACTAGTAGGCAGTTTAATGATAGTGAACAAAATGTAACACTGTATCCTTGTGCAAAATTAACTTAAATTCAAACTAAATAAAAAATAAACTATTATAGTGTGATAATAAGATATAATCTTAATAAAAAGAAATATAAAACTACAAGACTAACATAAAAATTGTGATGGTATAAAAAAACTTGTGACCTTGATTCTTGCTAAAATAACAAAAAAAATAGTAGTTATAGAGTGTATACACTCTATAACGTATTAAGAATACAGAGTATCACCACCACTATTAATATCCGTGAGTGTCGTAAGAGCCGACAAACGGAGTAAATAACGCAGAACAATAGTTCCGCAAAGAGTAAGAAATCTGAAATAAACCCTGTCGCCCTCTGACTATCATAATATGACTGCACAGTTAGCCTAGCGGTTTAAGTGTTCACCACGCTGCTTGCTACTACTCCAAGTGTTATGGGTTCAAATCCTACATGGGACAACACTTTGTGTGAATCACAATTTATTGTTCTAAGTCTGGGTGTACTTTGTGTCCGTTTTATGTATGACTGTAAAGTCCCCCGCGACACAGGATGTATTTTTTTTTTTTTTTTTTATTGAATAGTGGGCAAACGAGCAGACGTATCACCTGATGGTAAGCGATTACCGCCGCCCATGGACACCCGCAACACCAAAGGCGTCACAAGTGCGTTGCCGACCTTTGGGGGATGGGAAAGGGGATAGAGGGAGGGGTTGGGGTATGGGCCTCCGGTATCCTCACTCACTCGGTGAAACACAGCGCAAACGCTATTTCACACCGGTTTTCTGTGAGGCCGTGGTATCACTCCGGTCGAGCCGACCCATTCATGCCGAAGCATAGCTCTCCCACGGTATTTTCTATATTCTATGGGGGAATTGTCATATTGTAAATAAAAAAAAAGTATAGTAGGCCCAAATCCTTTTCCAAGAAGAGCTTATGTCCTACACTAGACTTTAAAAGGCCGTAAATGATTTTGACGATGCTATACACCGAAAAGACAAAAAAAAATCTATTACTAGTGTAATAGGTATCATTACTATTTCTACTAGTTTACTACTAGTGTCTCTATGCACAAATTATCATAGGATTATCAAATTAACAAATTGATAGTATCTTATTCTAGCAATAGGGTATGTTTTACTCTTTATGAAAATGTGATATACAAATACATAAAAAGTAATGCTTCGATGATATGAAGAAAATAACTAAACGCTGTCTTTCCTTCCCAAACATATATTATTTCAGAAATATAAGCCATTTACCTATTGAACGCATTATAGAGCCAACCTCAACATTCGAGAGTAAAACCTGGGTCAGTTCTTGTATCTTTGCAATTTCAAGAAAAAAAATTTAAATATTGAAGAAACTAAACTGGGTATCCTAAGTATTGTATTTTATTTACTACAAAATTAATAAGCTTAAAAAAATATATAAGAAAATCTAATGGATAATATTTATCTCGCTACTTTAATTCAAAAGCGGCCAGGAACAATTAATAAATGCTACTAATACCCGTTAGGACGATTGAGGCTAAAGCCGTAAACCTAATTTAAGTTTGCGTGTTTTAAAGTCTTAAACACAGCTACTTACTATGCCTAAAGCCGATAAAGTTTCCACCTACAAAGAATTACTTTAAGCTCAACATAAGATTACAATATATATACAGATAATACAGGAAATTGGATTCTTAACAGATTTCAGATTAAAACAATAATTGCTATCAGTTTTAATAAGTATAAGACTCAACAACATCAAAATATATGTTCGCCGCTTCGTCTCCTTGGCAAAGTTGTATTAAGTCAGTGGCACGGGTTTCTCGACCTCCTTCAACCTTTTAATGTCTTCGAGATAGACTGGATGGTATTAATACAACAATGGCTTATGATTTCCTGTCAGCTGAATAGAAGACAACACTTTAATGAAAACGTCACAGTTACTGAGATGTTAGGGAGTTTTCACTCATCAAAGGAAATGCGTTGTGACAGCGGAAATCCGTTTTAATATAAACGGATAAAAACTTTTGTGCAAAAATAAAACTGTGTAAAACCCATTTTAAGAAAGTTGCGATATTGTTTCAAATTTCTTTATGTGCCATACAACAAGTTTATAACAATTTTAATGTTATTTAAGAAGTAGGACGAGTCCATTGAGACGTTGGAAAGGCTAATAAAATTTAGTTTCAGAAGTTCAGGGAACATCTCTCAAGTTTGTAATTAAATGATTAATTATTGAAACGTAATCTTACAGCCGAAACTATTACGTGGTTGCTGTTACGATGGAAGCTGGAACTTTTATTTTACTTTTTTTTTATTAAATAGGGGGCAAACGAGCAGGCGTATCGCCTGATGGTAAACGATTACCGCCGCCCATTGGCACCCGCAATACCAGAGGCGTTACAAGTTCGTTGCCGGCCTTCCAGGAAGGAGTACGCTCTTTTCTTGGTGGTTTGAAGGTCGTATTGGTCCGGGAACACCGCAGGCTCATTCCACAGTTTTGTTGTGCGTAGCAGAAAGTTTCGGGAAAATCGTAAAAGGTTATTAGTAAAAGGCTTACAACAAATTGTACACAGCATAGCTGGAAGGGTTGACTTTATACAAAAGATCTCTTCTTGGATATAATATTCTACGGCAGTTATAGGTTCAGAAAATACATACACTAAACTTGCTACTATGTTATAGAAAACAAAGGAATGGAAAAATTTTACGTATTTATTTTTGTTTTAAGAAATAATCTATTATTTGTTTATTTTTATAAACATAGTTTATTATTGGTGTGTTGATAACTAATAGGGACACGAAGAAGTTGCTCGCACGATGCTTTAATACACTTATATAAATAGACGCTCATGCGGCTACTTGAAGTCAGATAGAGGGCATAGATAAAAATATTTCTGTATTCTCTTTGAAATGATTTGTTTGTATTATATTGCCAAATTATACACGGTTTATGTATAAAATATGTATGAACAATTTAGACCCGTTTTCTGTTTTATTCACTCTTGGCTCTTATTTCCGGCCTATTGACGCGTAAAAACTGCCTACACGCTTGGCTCGTAGTTTTGATAAAATCGGGAACCGATTAGGGTGTTCTTACACTACACTTTTTATTCGTACTTTATTCAAATTGACACGAGGGAACCGACAGAGTGTAAAAGCTGATAGGCTAGTAGTTTAGTAGTGGAAGTGGACGGTGATAGCCGTCCAGTGGCCGTAGACTCGGAACGCTTCGATCTGATTAAAGTGTACTTGTATTTTGTCACGCAATATTACCTTCAGATAAGTTTTAACAGAAGCAGTTAACCTTTAACACATTTCACGATATCTACGTCTCCTTAGGGAATTTTTAACTTTCCTTGGTGATTGTAATTATCGCTTGAAATTTAGCTTAATGAAAATGTTTAATCATTTCTCTGAAGTTATTATCTATTATCATTTATATACATAAAACTTTTATTTTTAAAGTTAAAATTGTTAAATTTAACAAAGAGGTACCTACTTCAGACAAACAGCAAGAAGTCATTACTAAGTAGTTGATAATATTTACCTACTAAGTTATTGAATATTACACGTGTAATTATTACATTTCATTATGGATCAAAGAAAAACGAACATGTTAAAACTATTATGGTTTTCGAGTTCTTCGACATATATTTTCATTGTTCTAAACTGTGAAAATCACTCTCATATGAATGAATGCAAACATCCTTTTATCGTTAAAAGATCTTACGTACAGAACATTGATTCGCTGATTCGGATGTCGGGTAAACATTCACTTATACGATGATACTTAGGTTCCGAAACCGATTTTCGCACATTCTAAAAAGATATTTGCTCGATGCTCGAAACACAATGGCAACCGGGCAGGGTATTCACAAAGAATGTAATTCGTCGCAGCTGGCGGCGCCACAGAGAAGTGAATATTATCGAAGAGTACCTCTTCGAGTAACCGGTGAGATTATAACATGTGACATTTTGTGTTATATCTTCACTTATATACCTAATATAAATTTGTAACATTACACATAAAAATGGAAATTATATATTATATACTACCTGAGTCCTGCGGTTATTGTCACTGTGAGTAGCCGCGGGGCGAAGCTAGTCTAAAAAAAGTAGCCTAAGTTACTCCTCACATCATCAACTATCTGCCAGTGAAATTCCCGTCAAAAAAATGTGAAAAAAAAAGATATTTAGATAAATATACCGTGTACATACATATATATTTTGTAAAAAGCGGTTATTATTTGTATAGATCCAATTTTAATTATTTGTATAGATGTATAGATTTAGATTTTAAATTTTAATGATTAAAATGCTTTGTTTAAATAACTTGAAATAGATAACGGCAATTGTTAAGATTTTTATTGGATAATTGATTATCATGTTATTATATGCTAGCTCATTGGCATTAAGTAGGACTAAAATAAAAATCTATGTATCATTCATCTTTCTAGTCTTTATTATTTCCAAGATTATTTGCTGTCAGCTACTAGTTTAACCGGTTTTATCTGAATATAAATTTTTCCACGGAGCGAGTGGCATCGGACCACCGCAACAATGAGGGTGAACTGAATTTGAAGGGAGAACTAGTTGTTAGTATATTTGAGAGTACTGACTTCCCGATAACGATTGTCATAGATGTTCATGACAACCGGGACCTACGGCTTGACGTGCTCTCTTAGACACGGGCGGGAAACACCGCCATCTACCATAGTATAGGTTGCTACTAAGAATCCGTGATCGGCAGTCGCTTACGCTAACTACTGGACCAACGAGGCAGTCCAACAAAAATATATGTATACTAGCTGACCCACGCAACCTCGTTTGTGTCTTCTATTGCCCGTAGCGTAAATTTTTCCCCCGTTTTTGAAACATTCTTCATTGGTGCTCCGCTCGTATTGGTATTCGCGTGATGATATACAGCCTATATAGCCTTCCTCGATAAATGGAGTATCCAACACTGAAATAATTATTCAAATCGGACCAGCGGTTCCTGAGAACAGCGCGTTCAAATAAACAAACAAACTCTTTAGCTTCATAATATTAGTATAGATGATTAATTGGCCACAATAAGAGATGTAGTGCCGTCTTCGTAAGTCCTTATAGTTCAAGATCCCAGGGCCACCAGACGTCACGTATTTTCTGACGAACGAAATGTGGCTGATTGCGTAGTGTTAGTATGTACTAAGAACGCATGCCTACCTGCTAGCTTGCTTAGACGGCCAATTTTCAGGTATCAGGTAATCAAGGTACATAAAAACATAACGTACCTCACGTAAATTCTAAAAAGCTGATTTTTACGCATATTTTAGGTAATATCCTTAAAAATAAGTCGCCAATACTCCCAGACACTTTCCGTCGGCCGATTTGCTTTGCAGACGCTGAATGTATGGTTATGAATTATGAAGTGAATTATGAAGTGTATGGTTCTCCGGCCTGGTTCGCCCTCGTCTCTGAAACGAACCGCCGCCGGCTCCGTGCGCAGCAGTCGCTCGCACTACGCACCCTTTCAAACGCCCCCCGTTTTGTACGGAACAGGACGATCTCCAGGGATCTCCGCATGGAGAGCCTGGATGAGTTTGTGGAACGCCTGAGCACCAAACTATTTGTGCGTGCTGACGGATCGCAAGTTCGCCACCTGCGGGAGATCGCGCCCTACCATCGGCGACCGCCAGACAGATATGGTCTGCCACGAGATCTAATCTCCGTGGCAACCCACCCCGAACCGTCGTCAATACCCACCGGACCATCCTCTACCTCCGACCTAGTGCCGGCTGACGGGCGCTCCTTTGGGCTCACACCCCTAGGAGCTCGACCTCGCTAAGAACAGGTCGGACGGGTTGGCGGGTCCCCTTGAACTACCAAAAGGCCCACCAGGGCCCAACCCAGTGACCCGCCTGTAGTCGCAGGCGGCGTGGAGCACCACTTAAACAGGCCATGGCCTGGACAAGTTTCCCCGAGACCCTATCTGGAGTCTACGAGAAGAACCACGGAGAGAGATGTATAGTCTACAAAATATGGTCGTCATAACCAAAAGTTATAAACACTCATCATTTTAGGGATACAAGCAGGAATATATTGCTGTTATAAATTAAGTGGGTTTTAGTACTGTATTTGAATTTTTTTTGCCGCATTATATAGTATTTAAATTTAAAGGAATTGTCCTTTTAGTTCTATAAAATAAAATGAAGTATCCGCCTGATTGAGATAAAACTAAGGCTAGATAATAAACAAATTGTTTATGATAAACAAACCGTTTATGTTTACTTTAAAACTATTGGAATATTATTAAGTTCTTCGGTATCGCAAAAGTTGAACTGAGTGTACGTAATTATTAAATTATACGAAGGAATCTTAATATGAGTTCATAACTTCTCAAGTACTTCAAGGAAATTTTAGAGTTTATAGGTAACAAAATATTTTCGTTACGTGGAATTCTTACAGATCTTAATTTTAATAAAAAAAAACAGTTATAACATGTGTAGTCGAATGCGATAGGGCCTTTTATTCCACGAACTATAATATTAACTAGCTGGAGTGACGTGACACTGAGTCCGCAAGAGTCAGTCAAACTGCTGACCGAAACTTTTTACCCTGACGACCAGACCGACAATGACAACCCTCGCCACACCATTACTACGGATTTAGTGAACGAGGGGGCACAGGACGAACGATGCGATCCCCCGTTCACCATGTCGGAACTCGTGGCGACCTGTGGATCCTTCAATCCAAAGAAGGCGCCGGGGGCTGATGGCTTTACAGCCGACATATGTAGTCAATTTGTAAACAATGACCCCGAACTTTTCATGACTCTCCTAAACCTATGCTTGAAGCTCCATTATTTCCCCACAAGATGGAAGGAAGCTACCGTAGTAGCCCTAAGAAAGCCGGGAAAGGAAAACTACTCAGCTCCTAAATCCTACCGACCCATCGGGCTTCTCCCGGTTTTGGGGAAAATCTTCGAGAAGATGCTGGTGGCGCGCCTCAAACATCATTTGCTCCCTAAGATGAGTACTCGCCAATACGGGTTCATGCCACAAAGGAGCACCGAAGACGCCCTCTATACCCTCATGGGGCGCATCCGTGGCGGACTCGATAAAAAGAGGCTCGTCGCGATTGTGTCCCTGGATACAGAGGGGGCCTTCGACAGCGCTTGGTGGCCGGCTATAAGAATCCGGTTGGCTGAGGAAGAATGTCCGCTAAATTTAAGGCGCACCATAGACCCAAAAGACCAACGCCATGGTAATTACCAGGAAACTTAAATTTGACACCCCACGCCTGAGCATGGGCGGGACCGATATCACAATGTCCAAAGACCTGAAATTGTTAGGCGTCACAATAGACGAAAAACTCACCTTTAACAAACATGTTGCGAACGTCTGTGGAAAAGCAGTAGGCGTGAACAATTGTGCAGGGCAGCAAAATGCACATGGGGTTTACAACCCGAAGTTATAAGGGTGATTTACACGGCAGCGATCGAACCCATTATTCTGTACGCTGCCAGCACATGGGCTTCGGCCGCCAGTAAGAAGGGAATAGTGCGGCGACTGGGGACAGTGCAGAGGGGAGTCGCACTAAAAATGTGTAAGGCTTACCGAACTGTCTCCCTGAATTCTTCACTCGTTCTGGCGGGGATCCTCCCTCTCGATCTCCGAGTCCGCGAGGCGGCCTCGCTTTATGAGGCTAAGAGGGGTGTACCGCAATGTTTTCTTGGGGACAGGGAGGTAAAGCGAATGCACTCTGCACTATTGACGCCTGTACTGTACCTGTACTGCACCGTCTACCAGGCCGAACTCCTGGCAATTTGTGTCGCAACAAGGGAGATTGGGAAGACCAAGGCCCTAACGTTTGGAATTCTCAGCGACTCCATGGCTGCGTTAATGACGATCACGAACAACAATTGCCTTCACCCGTTAGCAGTAGAAGCGAGGCAGAATATTAAGACTCAGTCTCTCCAGGGCAAAACTGTGTCTTTGCTCTGGGTCAAAGCCCATGCAGGGATAGAAGGGAACAAAAGAGCGGACCATCTAGCCAAAGAGGCCGCTGAGAAATCCAAACGGGCGCCTAATTACGACTTGTGCCCGGTTTCCTTCGTCAAGCGAAATCTGCGTTTGCAGACGCTTGACGAATGGAACAACAGGTACACCACCGGCGAAACCGCCAAAATCACAAAGTTGTTCTTCCCAGATGCGGTGTCGGCGTACGGAGTAGTGAGGAAGATCGAGATAGGGTACATAACCACACAATTAATGACAGGCCACGGTGGATTCTCGGAGTACCTGGAACGTTTCAGATGCAAAGAGAGTCCATCCTGCACTTGTGACCCGGCCGAGAAAGAAACCGTTCCCCATATTATATGCTATTGCCCCGCATTCGCGTTGGAGCGACACAATTGTGAGAATATAATAGACACAGATATCATGGAACAAAATTTTTGTAGTATCATAAAAAGTAAGAATAGAAATAAGTTTTTAGACTATTGTATTAAAGTAATTAAAATTGTAATAGAGCGTAACAAAACTAGAGTTTAAGAAAACTATGTTTACACAATATAGTATGTTATATTAGTGTCAATCATAACTGTATAAGATAGTAGATAATAAGCAATTAGTCGTAAGAAAACAATGTATTAGAAATAAGAAAACAATGTTAAAATTAGTACAAAAATAAATAAGTAGATATTAAATATATAAATAAAGAAACATGTACACACTACAACATAAGATAAAAACACAAAATGTGCTTTATACATATATAAGTAGAAATAAGACTGTAAGTGTGAAGGCAATAAAAACTAATTCTGCGTACCTCATTTCCCCAAAAAAAACAATAAAATAAAGAAATAAAGATAGACACTATCGAATAGCTAGATTAGATTAGGCAAATAGACGGGAGTCCCACCCGTAGAATGAACGGATGAATGGCATAAAGAAACAGGAATGAAGCATGAAAGTGCGAGAAGCATAATCGCGAGAACTGGCATGAACGTACAGATATAGCAAAGACTCCGATAATGTTGGAGGTGTAGATAAAAAAAAAAAAAAAAAATATTAACTAGCTGACCCACGCAACCTCGTTTACGTCTTCAATTGATCGTAGCGTGAAATTTTTCACCCCGTTTTTTAAACATTCTTCGTTGGTGCTCTGCTTCTATTAGTATTAGCGTGATGATATATAACTTATAGCCTTTCTCGATAAATGGACTATCCAACACTGAAAGAATTTTTCAAATCGAACCAGCGGTTCCTGAGATTAGCGCGTTCAAACAAACAAACTCTTCAGCTTTATTATTAGAATAGATTATTAGTATAGATTGAACCCTTTAAATACTACCTACGTGAAAATATACTAAAATTAAAGACATTAGGTGTAGCTAAAACTACAGTCAGTAAGGTCCAATAACGCGGTGCAGTCAATCCACATATTTCGCTTCTGTGTTAGTACTTTTACATAGAACTTACAAGTTTTATATATATTACTAGTCTAGCCACACAACTTCACTTGCGTCTCTTTTCAATCATGATTGGCTCCTATTAATTGATCTAAGCGAGATGTTAACTTACCTATTTTAGGCACGCTAGCAAAACACGCATTTATACAAACTGTTTTAGATTTAATTGTGATCAACAAAGTGACACGAGAATTATTATTATTATTCTCTTTATTTCATTTAAATATACATATTAATTACATTTTAAGTACATAAAAAGATAAACCATAACATTTTTTTTAAAATATAAAAAATATAAACAGTAAACCAACGGCCCTGTACGAACGAATTGTACCCGAGTACAGGGACCAAAAACCCATGGTTAAGGCTCCAAAGACATTAACCACCTCACTATATGTGTCGTGTCAAGTAGGACAGCATCTGTATCAAACCCTTGACCCTTTATGATTATTTATATATTTCGAACATTTAACACACAACGTCATCTAGTCCCAAGCTAAGCAGAGCTTGTGTTATGGATACTAGACAACTGATATAAATACATATATTCTTTTTTTGTAAATACTTACATATTATACATAGAGAACATTACATACAAACATTTTGTCCGACCCGGGAATCGAACCCGAGACCTCAAGCACAGCAGTCGCATACGCTACCAATGTGCCACCGAGGCTTAAAATAAAAACTTAATAACAAGCGTATCTCTTCAAGAAATTGTTCACAAGCTTGGACAATTATTTAATTTCTTTTGAATAAATAGACAATGATTTTGTGGTGACAGAGCCCCCGCGCCGTCACGTCACGCCAGCGTCCCGCCAGTCACAAAGCATGCGCTGTACCGCTCGTCGCGAGAGCTAAGAAATTATGAACGGATTCTCAGCGCGCGCCCATATTTACGTAAGCTTCATATGCTACGATTGGTCGAGGTTTTCTTGACTCGAATGTGCGGTCTAGTAAGCTCGCTAAACCCACCGCGGGTTGTCTGTCAAAAATGAATTATAAGGAAATGCATTTTATAAAATAAACAAGATAAGTCGTAACCTCCTCCGAGTTTCACTACTATTCTAACTACGGTACGAAGGCTAACAGCTGGGTCAGTTAGAATAGTTACCACCACATTTCCCTGGTATTAAGGCTACGGATCGAAGGCTAATCAGCTGGGCCGGCCAATATACCTATCCAAGTATCTGCTGTATTCAAGCCAGATGGCATAGTGTAGGGCCGGGTCAGTACACAACCCCACGAGTCAGCAAGCCTGACAGCTGCCCCGAAAATGTTTATTAATATTAAATTTCTTTCTTCAAAGACCCTGTAACTTATATTACACATATAGTATGTTAACTAATAGATTCAGATTGAAACATTAACCGAATCACATTCAATATGATTTCTGAACAGTTGGCACGTTTGTAATAAGTTTGACATTTTAACGCTTTCATACCAAAAAAATCTGTCTCCTTAATATCAACACTCGAGTAAGGTTTCGAACAATTTTAATCGATCCTTGATTTACATTTGAAAACAATTCCGTTCTGCGTTTTAATCATTCATTTTAAAGGTTTGGAATAGGTAAATCAAGCACAGAAAAAAATATTACCACAGTATTTAAATTTTATGATATTTTTACACTTCAGTCATTTATCTTCGCTTTATCGCAATGAAATATTCAACTTTTTTACAGCAGATTTGAATGATCTGGTATATATGCCTAGAAATATTTTTGATTTTGAAATTATCATTTTCCTTAAATAATATACATGATGAGGAGGCAGACCCCGTAAAAGATGACGCGACGATCTTGACGCCTATCGCAGAGACTGGCCGGAACTGGCTTTAAATAGAGAGAAGTGGCTTGTTGCAGGGGAGGCCTTTGCCCAGCAGTGGGATACAACAGGCTAATAAAAAAAATGTATACATGATTGTGTTTAAAACAACAAAAACATAATGACTTTTTGATTGCCTTGGTGGCGTAGTGGTAGTGTATGCGACTGCTAAGCTTGAGGTCTCGGGTTCGATTCCCGGGTCGCACCAAATGTTTGTATGATCTGCAAATATTTGTTTCAGAATTTGGGTGTTTTCTATGTATAAAATGTATGTATTTAAAAAAAAAGTTTATATGTATTTATATCAGTTGTCTAGTACCCATAACACACGCTCTGCTTAGCTTGGGATTAGATGGCGTTGTGCATTAGATGTCCGGAATATTTATTTATTTATAATTAATTGTATTTGAATCCAGTGAATTTCAATATGCATATCTCAATGAATCGTTCCATTGTGCTTTATGCGACATTGCCAGCAGGTTCGCCCGATTGTGTATGTTTGTATGTTTAACGCTTCTGCAGGTTTTCTACCACCGCTGTGAAGTTATGTTGGGGATTCTCATTCATACACAATACACAAAAGTGGTGAGTCGGTGAACTTTGGACCGCTTTAATTAATCAATGTCGTGTTTAGTTATCAGCTGATGGGGACCTACTGGGTCCAATTGTGCTTTCAAAACAACCAGGTTCCCGTTGACATATCCACACAATCAGTTCAGCTATTTCGGAGATAGATGACAAAGACATATACACAATTATTATCTATAATAATATATAATTTGTACAAACCAAATGAGTAAAATCTTTCACTTGAATAAATTATTTATTTATTTTTCGGAAAAAAGAGGTCATACAGAACAGTGAATACAACAAAAGTTATCTTTTTTTAAATTTGGAGATTATATAATGTGGGAAGTTAAGTTTGGTTTGTTTTTATATAGATTTTCAACTTTTGTTCTCGACTAAGTTCTATTATTAAAAGCGGGAATCGCATGAAACTACTTCAGGTAAGTAGATGAAAATACGGGAAACTATAAAATTTTGAACAATGCCAATTCACTTTAATCATGATCGAAGAATTTTAAAAAATGACTTTTCGTTTTCTAAATCCATGAAGACTGTTTCTCATAAATAAATATTTTAACTAAAATATTTTCAATGTTCTGACGCTTAAAGCTTTGATAACGATTACGGTTCCTACTAAACTATGCGAAAACTTTCATTTCACAATAAAATAAAAGTAGTAAGTAGGTAATTATGCTTTGTCTTCATTTTCAAATATGTACAATATTGAAACAGACTTAAAGTAACATAAGCCCATTTATACATAATACATATATTTTTGATTACAAGAAGCTTCGAAAAATAAGCACCAAATGCGACTATTGTTCGGCAAAGTATACCCACGACAGATACATTAATGAACGAACATGTTTCGTAGACTGTCCTCGATTGTTGCGCAAGTAATATCTAACAGGAGCCCTCGGTACAAAAAATCACTAAACAATATTGTAGAAAAAGCGAAATGCTTTCAAATTGTCTTATAGCGTGTGAGTATATTATTGTATTGTTATTCTAAGACTTCTATAACTTATTCTAAGGAAATTCGTTTACAGATAAAAGTAAACGAATTTGCTTTGCACAGGTATTTATTAGCTTCAATACAGAAAATGTATTCACAAAGAGAAGCCTTGGAAATTATATACAAGTTGAAATAGTTTTACTTATAGACATAACAAGTTATCGGCATCAAATCACTTTACTAATACGAGACTAATTAGGAACCTCTTTCAGAAATTTGTATTAAATATTAAATGTTAATTAATAAAATATTGAAATAGATAAGCCTATGTAGTAATTAAAACGATTTTATTTCATAAAGTAATTTAACTGTCGAATGGTTATCTTGAACCGTTTCCAAATTGATATCTCAACAGTTTCTAAATTATCTCTTAATCTAATATGCCATTAATAAGAAAAAATACAATGCTTTTAAGAACTACTATTCAAAATATGGCATGCGATTTATTAAATAAAATATATCACTTTTATTTTCAAATTCCATATTTCTAAGTTAATGTCTCAGAGCTTAATTTATGGCATTTCACATTTATTCTAACTACGCCTGATAAGATTGCCGCCATAAAATATTAGAGCCTTAATTTACGATAAAACTCAGACAAGACTACTACGAAAACAAATCATATAAAGTTGCGAGTATTTCAAGTTTCTTTGTTATTTTCAACATCATTCTAAAACTTACAAGCATAGAACTCGCAATCTCAAATATATTATTTCGACTTCGATAAACTGTAGTAGACCAAAAATGTGTAAAAGCATGATAGACGCACATGAAAAGTACCTAAAACTTGCGTCAAACTTTAACTTATTTTAAAGGTGAAAATTTCGTGTAAAAAAATGTCCTTCGTGTCGTATTTCTTAAGACTAGTGATCAATGGGCAGTGGTCACGCAGAGCGGGACACGCGAAGCTCGTCCAACTCATACCTCAGTCGGCTTCTACCACTTCGTTTCTAGATTACAAACATAAAAATACCAGCCGTGCCTCTTCATTACCGACTACTAATTTAAAAGGATGCCTTTTCATTGCGCTCCTGGTAGACGGTTCGTAATTTAAAGCCTCATTTGTATGTATTATTATGTTGAAATAATAGTTTTAGAATGGGGCCACGGCGAGGAGAATGCAGATTCGAATATATTGTAGTTATTAAATATGATTTTTACAATAACAAAGATACTTCCAGAAAAATTTAAATTAATTTAATTATATTTTTTTAATTAATTTTATTTATTTCGTGAACATAGTTATTAATTATTATTAACATATATGTATATTATTACGTTGTTAAATTACGATAATACCGTATAACAACACAGTAGGGTGTAGCCATGCGTATTCGTTCCCCCCTGTTAATATGTAAGCCCTAATAATATATAATATAATGATGGATTGAACGTAAGATCTACGTAAATTCTAAAAATCAAATAAATCAATTATTTGCATGTATATAAATAGTAATATTCAAAAACTGTTGCTGCCTACTTTATGTTACTTCTAATACCTCCAAGAACACGTGTACCTACAAAGTTTCATGTTGATCGGTTAAGTAGTTTTCGCGTGAAAGCGTAACAAACAAACTTACATTCGATTTATAATATTAGTATGGAAGTATGGATTTATTTGACAAACGGATCTTCAAAACACCGATTAGCGTGGTGTGCAGACGTGTTTGATGTTTTAATTGAGTAAAAAGAAATACGTGCAAAAATTATTTAAACTTAATATCACTGGAAGTAAACAATAATTTTGAATAATAGTGAGTGCTCAGCGTATACGTACACGTCACTAGGTAGTGCACATATTACACAAGCAGAGCAGGTAAAATACTGAAATAATTTAATTAATAACAAATACAATTGTATGATTGTTTTAAGATCACCTACTGACACCGCTAGAGTTAGTAGTTCTCAAGCAGATCTATCAAGTTTCGGGACTACTGAACCGGAATCTATAAACAAAGCCATACGAAAACGAATAATTCAACACGATGATTTCTCGCAAGAATTCACTGGATTTAGAAATGACATTCTTGGAATGTTTAAGGAGGTCAAAACTTTTCACACAGTTTTACAGCCATAAGGCAAGACATTTCTTCTGTAAAGAAACAATTGAATGATATCAAAATCACAACGGAAAGACTGACTGCTAATAATATTATGTTCGACACAAAAATAGCAAGACTCACAAGTGCTGTTAATTAAAATCAGGAAAAAATAAGTCCCTGGACAATGAATCCCAAAACCTTACAATTGAATGAACGCTTTTCGGCATCAATGGAAAACCTGGAACCAACCACTAGTAATAAAATAATAGCAGAAGTGCAAGACCGCATTGAACGTAGCAAAAATATAATAATTACAGACATTGCTGAATCGTACTTTGACACGTCGAATTGAAACGGGCGAAAAGGACTTAATTATAAAATATTAAAGAGGTATACCGTAAATAATTAAAGAACAATTAAAAAAAAATTGCTGCTGCAGTAAAAAGTGTAAGACCAAACAAGTTTATTACATTTAAAATTTGTAATAGATATGCTCAATTATCGGTTTTTTTTTATTATTTTTTTTTTATTGAATAGTGGGCAAACGAGCAGACGTATCACCTGATGGTAAGCGATTGCCGTCTATGGACACCCGCAACACCAAAGGCGTCACAAGTGCGTTGCCGACCTTTGGGGGATGGGAAAGGGGATGGGGGGAAGGGTTGGGGTATGGGCCTCCGGTATCCTCACTCACTCGGTGAAACACAGCGCTAACGCTATTTCACACCGGTTTTCTGTGAGGCCGTGGTATCACTCCGGTCGAACCGACCCATTCATGCCGAAGCATAGCTCTCCCACGGTAAAATCTCTAGAACAGTTCCGAATAAATCTCTAAAATTTCTCTAGGCAAATGTGCAAAGCATAGTAAAACCAGGCAAAATGAACGAAATAATCTTGGAATCTTTTCGAAGTACTATACATGTAATTGTGTAACATGTATTAAAATTTGAAAGGTTGTTAAAAAGCTACAATTTAAAGAATGTTTCGCTAATGAAATACTAATTAAAACTACTATTTTTAAATTTTCATGTTAAAACACTAATACTAACCTTACATCTAATACCATACACACAAATTTCTTCTTCACTTAATTTCTATATTTTCTCGAAATAATTTCTCATAAAATAAAAATAATAATTCTTACACTAAACCACATACTTTTATGGGAATGGACGGCAAGAAACTAGACGCACCTATACATTTTCGGTTCTAAAAGTAAAATTTAACGTGTCGTTTTAACAAAAGCCTGTGTCGCCAAAATCGCGTCCCACTGCTATCGAGCATACAAAGCGAATTCACCTCCCCATTCTCATTAAAAGTGTCAACAGAGCAGACGTCGTCTCTCATACAAATGCATAGTGTTATGTGAAGTCATTAGCCAGTAATCACGTCACAGGATTGCCGCAGTCTTTCGTTTGTTCTCCACCTACCCGTATACATCAACTTCAAAATCGTTATTGCAGTAAATATATTGTTCAACCCAAGGTGACCTATCACCGTGTCTGTTATTTAAAGTGGAAACATATTGTAAGGTTTTAGACCACCATTGAACACAATCGATCGCGATACACGGTACTAAATTTTTAAGGGCCAATGACGCTTGGGAACTTACCTTACGATAAGATACAATAAGAACTATTTCTACTGCGCTGTGATTAGTTTTGAAGTAAACCCGTCAAACTTCCATAATTAGTCTCCTCTGCAGCAGCAGCTTTTATAGAAGATTTAAGTAGAAATCGTGAGTTTGATTGATTATTTTATATTAAAATATTCTATTGATATGAATATTTAATTTAATTAATTTGTTTTTATAAATATGTATCTATACATTTCAATTCATTATAGTTAATTATTTGTAGTGTCATGTGTCATTATAGTTAGGAAAAAAACCTTCATAACTATAATGACTTTCATCAAATGGAAGTAGAAATAATATTTAACTTTTCTCTGTTTAGAAAGAAGAAGAAAGAAATATCTAAGTAGGTTTTATCAGCAATTAATATTTATTATTATATTATCACTCATTCATCGTTAAACCACACCAAAATTACTTTTGTGAATGTCGGTTATAAACTTATTCGTGCTATTCAGAAGGTCAGAGCTGAAGTACAAATCTGTCATGGCCTACGAGAGAAATAGTAATACAGTTTGCAAAGATAAATTTGAATATGACTGCGCAATTTGTTACCGTTATCTTGAAATGATGTGACAACGATGAATGTTCCCTTAATGCATTTTGCGTAAAAAGTGGGTAATTATCCTTTGATAATTTGTATTGTCGAACGAAAACTTACTCAAGTTGTTTTAGTTCTTTTGTGTTACATGAGAAGTTGATTATACACGAGAAAAGTAGCACAATTTTTTCTTGGACTGTAAATACACATTTCAAAATTATTATACTTGAATCTTTAATATGCTATAGTGGTAGTGTTATGGCACAATAACAATAGTGTAATAAATATAGGCATTCGTCAAATCAGATATAGTAAACTTATGCAAAGTCAGGTCAAATATAGACTTACACAAAAGATAATGTTAGAACATCGGAGCGCAATAGATATTGTCGTTTTCAACTTTTCATGCTGGGAAGATTGAAGGACGTGCTCGGCGTCTGAAAATTCGTATATGTTTATAATTATAATACTTTAATACTATATTGACCGGTATTACCTGCGTAAAATATAGCAGGAACAAGAAAAGGTAAATACTTTACGAAATGTCAAATAAATATTTACTAAAAGTTACAATAAAATTCTAAATGCTGATTTTAAATACTATTCTGCCACAATACTTAATCACACGCTGAATGTGTAGCACAAACAAAGTTTAAACTTATATTGAGAATTTTCTTTATTAAAATGGTAAGTTAAACTTGGTAATTAATATCTATTGCCAAGTAGTAATTATTCAAATAACAATATGTTTGTCGATTATGGATTTCGTGCTTCAGTTCCAACGAAGACCTCGGTTAAGTTTATTGAACTACCGTTTGTAGTAAAATCAATAAGGTATTAGTCGATTTGTGTAAGTTGTGCACCTTAACCGTTACCTGAATTATTTAATGTACTATTGTCCTTGACGTATAGTATATTGACTTAATTTATTACAAAGTATTTATGTTTAACCGTGTGGTGATGGAGTAATAATATGGAATGGCACCATCCCTACTTATACTATAGGTGTCGTAAGAGACAACTAAAGATTAAACTACGCAGGAAAAAATCACTGCAAGGAAAAGGAAAACTTGAGGCTAAACTTATGTTAACCCCTATTTAATATCGTTTTACTGGAGAAAAATAGACTAACGTTCAAGTATGTCGTTACTCACAGTCTGACACCGGACTGTGACTACGATTTGCAACCTAGTCGAAACGACACGCAATCTAAATACGTGATTCTGTAAATTCCCGTGTATGATGGTATAGAATTCAATACCTACCTTAGTATATTTTTTTCTTTCCTTTGGAGGTGCAGCTGCATTTTTTTTGTTTCTGTATAATGTTTTGAGCATATTAAATGAAATAAATATTTTTTCGGCTGTAGGGTGGACCTGGAGATCCGTGACACAGGCTTCGAGCCTAGTGCGGACTCCAGCTCAAAACCAAGGAAATTTTGGAATATTTTTAGTTTTTAACTATATATCCTGTAGGTAAATACTAGCTCCCTTGTGAGAGAATTTTCTGTTTCTTAATGAAATATCCTACTAGTATTATAAAGGCGAAAGTTTGTAAGTATGGATGTATGTATGTATGGATGTTTGTTACTCTTTCACGTAAAAACTACTGAATGGATTTGAATGAAACTTTACCACAATATAGCTTATACATCAGAATAACACATAGGCTACTATTTATAAAGATATAGCTTCGCCTCGCGGCGTTGCCCGCAGTTATCATCGTACCGCGGGTAGCACCGCGGGGTTCAGCTAGTACAACATAAAAGTATACCTATTCTCTATCAGTCTATTTCTGTATACTTCTTCTCCCCCAAAGAGCGCTAATCATCCCAGACTTGGGCAGTATGCATCCATCCGTGGCTAGCCATTATCCTCTATTTGTTAGTCCATCGTGCTGCGGGGTGCACAGCATTTGCCTAATCGTGGTATCCACTTTAACAAGTAGTGACCATTAGTCCACCTGCAGGTATGACTGACTCATTTCCACTTCAGCACTTGAAAAACACTAGTTATTAAATATTATGCCAGACATCACATATTTAAATGTATACTATTTGTAAGTTTATTAAAACATCCAATCACAACAATATTGAGTTCAATATCATTCCGAAAACAAATATGAAATAATATTTACTTAGTATGTTATTACTCCACGTTTAGTAGTCTGGAAATGTTAAAGATACCAAATACCTGTAAAATTGAAATAAAGTCTCTGTTGTAGATAGGTCAAAAATTATTGGATAGGAATGCAATATAGACGTTAGTGCTATTTATCAGCATTAAACTCATAACCAGTCCCGGCCAGACTCGGCCAGAGTGGGAGTGGACTCATGGCCTCAGCCCTCTCCTAAGAGGAGACCCGAGCCCTGCAGTACATTATGGGTTCTTGATGATGATGATAGAAACTCAAAACACACTGAAACATAATGGTACAGTCTCGCATCAACCTGAAATTTCAGTTTGTACGAATAACAAACCAAATATATTAAACGTAAAGTGCTTGAAATGTTTATTTAATTTTGTCGACCCGTCAAATTCCCAGAGAATACGGATCACATGATCATTAAGATATCTAAGCCGAATCCACGAGACAGTGCTTACACTGCGACTCTTTTGTGATCTCCGTAATTAATAGGCTTAATATTTCATACACTTCCTGAGGATTTTCGCTAATTTTCTCGGCGATACGTTTAGGTAGATTACGGTGCGCTTAGCACAGACACCATCAGTCAAGATAAAGAAGAAGTGGGAATAACTACCGCTCTTAAAAGCTTCTCCTTGTTTCACAGCTCATTAAGGTAATTTCGTTAACATAATAAAAGTCATTTAAAATGTTTCCATATTTCAGTTGGGTCAATCCGTTATTTTTAAAATTAACCAAATAAAGTTTATTTCATAAAAAAGTTTGGTAAAACACTTTAGATAAATGATTATCTTAACATCTGCGTTACTTTCAGGAGGTATTTATCAGTAGAGTGGAAATAACAGTTTATGGAATATTTTACTTTTGGAAAATCACTATATTTAACACTTTAAAGTGTAGCTATTTAGAACTTTAACCTAAACAGGCTTCGTTTTAAATTACATTACCATTCAATGTTTCGTGTTGTATCAGATCCTTTGACATATGGCATATTTTTTACAGTCTGTAATTGTAAATTGAGAGTAAACTAAGGCAACTTTAGGGATATTTTTAATGTGCTGACCTAATGCTATGATTGATCTGCCTGGAGAGTAAAATAATAATTGTTTATTGATAATCCATCTTCGATATACAATAAGAAAATATTTAATGGCTGCAATAGTTAAAACTTATTCAGGTACTCAACTCAACTCAACTCATAAAGGCACCTTTACCCTTTATAATTTCATAATTATAGAATAAATTCACGAACGGCTCGACAAAGTCACGAGTGAATAGTAATAATATATATTTTTTGATAGGTAACAGGTAACGCTGTTTCTAATAATACCAAACACGTATGTTTATTTCTAATTTATTTTTTAAGGCAACTTTAGGGATATTTTTAATGTGCTGACCTAATGCTATGGTTGATCTGCCTAGAGAGTAAAAATAATTATTGTTTATTGATAATCCATCTTCGATATACAATAAGAAAATATTTAATGGCTGCAATAGTTAAAACTGTGACGCAGCTATTAGCGCTCACATTCGTGGTTATAGTCAACAGAAAATCATAAAATATAGGCACAAAAAATCATAAAATAAAGATAAAACAAAAACAAAACATGCAATGATTACAGTGTTAAATAGAAAGCACACGTTTGTGTATGTCTTTGTGTTTAAAAGAGTGAGTGAATGTAGAATGCGAAACAAGACTAAAAGTAGAGGATGACAAAAAAATATTTTAAAATAGTCGACATCTCCTCAACTCTCCACTGACTCTACTATAGGATTGGAATAGAGCTCACGTCGCTAGACTACCTGTGGTTTGTTAAAACCAAATTGTAAAGTTCTGGTATCACAGTTTCGGAGTTTGTGACTGGAGTAACACTTGTAGTTTTCATGTTTGTGCGAAAACAGTTTGGTATTTACAAGTACTAGACACGTGGGTGGTGTCTGTTCTCTGCCGTGGTGAAACAGTGCATCGTGTGATTTGGCTAATTATTTGTGTATGTCTTATGCTGCACTAGTAGTTTAGGTTATAATATTTATATATAAGTATATATTATTTATGAAATTATGAAGTAGTGTTCATAACTCTTGTTATGAAAAACAATTTTCAACAACAACAGTAATTCATCTAAAAGCACTGAAAACCTTAAACTTTTTACTCGTACACATTCTTTATCGCTTCGACGTTTCAGTTGTCACTTAAATTTATCTCAATAAGAGAAACTGAACGGTTGACCTGACGCCTTTACGTCGCTGTCCGATACGACACGCGATGTCACGGAACATTGGTTACGTTAGATAAGATAACGTGAATTAAAACCGAGATATTCAACTTTGACTTGTAAAGGTAAGAAATTTAGAATTTCTTGAAAACAGATGTATATATAGTAGTAGTTCACAGACTCTATGTGAAGAATAAACATTAAAAATAACTAATGTTTCACGTCTTTTAGTTTTGTGTTTCGTTTTTTTGTGCACGCTAATTTCAGAAGTGGCTTGGCCGATTTATTATTGCCTTGTGGAAAACCAAATCTAATGTTAAGTGAATTTTACCACAATATATAAGTATTTTAGTAAAATTCACTTATCAGGTAGTTTTTGTTTCAATTGGACTAAAGTTTACCTCATGTGGCGATACAAACGCTTTTGTGCACAACGAAACGCACAAGTGCCATGAAACTCACGGCACTTAATCACGAGAAAATTGGCAGTGTCTGAAGATACACATATTCAAGTTTGAAAAGCCGTAGTCACACGTATAGAGACGTACCATATCACTTTAACAACGCGTGACTACAGCTTTTCAAACTTGAATGTCTATATCTCTTCAGACTGATATTGCGTACTATAGTATCGGATCGTATGACTCTTGTTAACTTGCAACGAAGGTAGAGTCTATGTCATGTATACTTGTCGATTATCTTGCTTCTTCAGTAACGTTGTTTAATTCAGTATCCTAAAAATCTTGTTTCATACTTTTTTCAGCATCGATTTCTGTCGTTGTGGGATTTTTTTTTTTTTTATTTCAAATATAATAGTGCCTTTATCCTTTATAATTTCATAATTATAGAATAAATTCACGAACGGCTCGACAAAGTCACGAGTGAATAGTAATAACATATATTTTTTTGATAGGTAACGCCGTTTCTAATAATACCAAACACGTATGTTTATTTCTAATTTATTTTTGAACACATCAATTTATGACCTCTAAAGAGGCCACATTAGATTCAGTGACACGTCATATAACTTATAACCATCTTACAATGAAGACTCATCTCACGATACCTCATTTGTCTAGTTCCAATAAGTCGCTCAGGAGCTATGAGGGAAGAGATGAACATACATACATACATAGCCTGTCAAAATCATAACCCTTCTTTAGTTTTGGCGTAGTTGGGTAATGAGTGTTCTAGCGCTGTTTGTAGTAATAGTTTGTCTCGATTTTAATGTCCATAAAATTTCATATCTCGGCATAAATAAAGGAAACCTTCAAGAAAAGAGCGGACTCCTTCCTAAAAGGCCGGCAACGCACTTGTGACGCCTCTTGTGTTGCGGGTGTCCATGGGCGGCGGTAATCGCTTACCATCAGGCGATATGTCTGCTCGTTGGCCCCCTATATAATAAAAAAAAAACTTAAGGAGTCAACTACAAAAAAGTTACATAATATTTAGATTATATATTATGTATACAAATACGGGGGCGTAATAGCAGGAAAAAGCTAGTTTAAAATAACAAATAACAGTTCAGTAAAAAAAATTTTTCACTTACTGTCACAAAAAAATATGCTCAACTATCATTTACATCCTACTATCAATTAAACTTAATAAAATTTATTTTTGTTTAGTAACGTATAAAATTGGTTATATGGCTTATAAAAGCCTTTACGTGATGAAGATCTAGCGAAATACGTATTATATTAACTCTATTTTACTTTATATTTATTGCGATACAAATATTTTAACCAAAATAATATAGTTACCAGTATACTGAATTACATTAATATCAATTAATTTTATTACTTGAGTGTTTCAGTCTACGTTGTAAGGTAATTAGATCACTAGATCATGACCGTATCATAATATTAATCCTGTTAAGATAGTTATGAACCGCTTTCAATTAACTATCTAGTGCCTTAGGAGTGGGGTTAATCCCTAGGAATATAATTATATTTTGATTCTTATTATGTTTTGCTACATATGTACGTAGAACTTTTTTGTTGACGAGGTGGCAAATTCTTCGGATCTCCGGATATTCAGTGACTGAGGAGCCAGGTAGGTGATGATTCCACTAAAAAGTATCCCTGCGGTTTTTAGACCTGAATGCAGATCTCCTTAATAACCTAGAACGTAACTGGATAAATAAGGTGTCGTTAGAAACGTCTTAATCGTCCGCTAGTTATGAGTTATATGACGTGTCGATGAATCTAATGTGGCGCCCTTTAGTGGTCATAAAGGACATTGATAAAAAATAAAGTTGAGATAAATATGCCGTGTTTGGCGTCACTGGATAGGGCATTACTTGTCTATTTTAAAAATATATTACTAGCATTTTCTTGTGACTTTGTCCGTATTAATTCGATAATTGTGATATTTCTATGGCATTTAAAATCTAGTTTGCAAAGAAATTAATATTATAATGTAACCAAAATATTTTAAATAAAAAAAGTTAAAACTAAAACCCAACAACGACAAAAAACGACGCTGAAAAGTAAGAAAGAAATTTGAAGAGCCGTAGTCACACGTTACATATAAACATACCATAACACTTTAACAACGCGTGCCTACGGCTTTTCAAACTTTTTAAGGATCGTTTTGTGTCGGTTTTAGTTTTAACTTTTTTTATTAGTTGTTGAATCAGACTGCTTAGCAATTTAAATTTTTTTTTGAAATTTACGAACACTAAAATTTACAGGCACAGAAGACGTGTGGTGTAAGCTCCATACTCAATATTATACCTAAACAGTCTTCATGCATTATTTAAAGATAAACAGTCACGTATTTTTCGAGTAGTTTCAGTCCGCTTTGGTCTATGAATAAATGAAGCTAAAAATGTCCCTAGCAATTGCAGGGTTCTGACAGACGTAGGTTTTGGTTGAAATTCCTCAGTTGAATTCAGGTTTTTCATCAGCTGTAATTGTAGGATTTGCTATTTTTAACTCGATTCATATTTTATTTTATTTCATCAAGTCAATTCTTTATTGACTAAATGTAATTGTGCATCCTGGAAATATAAAAGTGAATAATACTACCCACGAAAGCTTTGATTTTAATATTTTGCTAACCTACCCACTGTTCCATTTCTGAGCAAAGGAAAGGAAAACGTACTTCAGTTATTTTTTATGTTATAGTGATTATTAGACTTTTCATTTGTTGTCATGTTGTTTTGTAACTATATTATCTGATTTTGGCACTTATTATTTATTGGTTGTCTGTGACAGAAATGTTTGCTGGTGAAAAGGGCAGAATTTTTATATTCCCGTATTTTTAACGAAACATCAAAATATTATTCCACTTTTCGCCATTTAAAAATTATCTATGATCTTCTCACAGATGCAAGTGTTTCGCAGTCATACAAAGATACACCCACTTCATTTAATATATATTGTGTATGAAACGTAAATTATGTAAATAGCCGAAGCTTATACGCTGAAGTAGGTATAAACCTCTCCCAGTACAAAACAACACAAAATGCAAAGCTACATCGAAACAAATCTTCCTTTTTATTAGAGCCATGAACGTGGAGATGTAGTTTATTGCAACGTTAAAATATGTTTGCAATTTTGGTTTCCCGATACTACATAATATATTTTATTTATCAAGCGAAAACATTTACGTTTATCCCTTATTATTTTTAGCACTTTATCTATTTCTTTTATCAACTTAGTTATAACACAAATTTCATAATGATCCTTGTCTGGTATTTTTGAAGGTAACGTGCGGTTTTAATTCAAACTGATAACAATTTACTTACCTTTGTGATGCCTGTGAATGAGAACAGAAGAAGACTTTTCTTTAACCATTAAGAAATATTTAAAAATAGTATTTACTTTGTACGGGTCAATTAATTAAAAGTGTCTTAAACTTTTAAATCTAATAACCTAATGTGGCGACCTCCACATACAGCGCCATCTACCGAAGATACACTGAACTACGAAGTAACGCACTGTACCTACAAACTACACTACACGGAGTAACTACCAATCCTGAATCGCGCAAATAAAGTTCCCGCGCTGATTATCATATATACAACATCCCAACATCAACTGTTGGGCAGTAGCCCACCAGGCATGATCACCTCGCCTGGTCGGAGGATCCTCCCTTTGTGTTGGGTGGAACATTATACCCGTTCCCCCACACTAATATTGGTTTTAAAACATGATATTGTATTTTGTCAGTTATTACGGGGATTGGGCTTCTAGTTGTTTTGTTTAGTTTGTCCAGTTTCTTTATAGTCTTTAAGATATGCTTAAGAGGATTCAAGATCAAGATTTTTTTATAAGTAATGTAAAAAAAACTGTCAACTTGCTCTGGTATTCTCATCTGTCATTCTTATCTCATTCATCGTCTCATTCTTAAATGTTGGTAGAATTTAATAAAATTTTATTTGAGTTCGCAATTTCGCTTGTGTAAAAATAATCCATCGAACAAAATGAATATCAAATTACATAATGCTCGATTGTGCAGTTCTTCAGTCTAATATCGATTTTATAGTTCCGTACTGCTAATATGAAATACTTCTTATTACACCATCTTTTAGGGTGCCGCAGTTCACGTCTCGGAAGAATACGTTTCGTCATGTCCATCCGTCCGTTCATTCTCCGCTTCCCTTCTAAACAGTTAGTGCTAGGAATAACTTTGCATGGACGTGATTAAGATATGTATGTCGACAAAATGTTAAAATAAAATCAAGAATTTTAATATTTTTGTGGTACCTTCGGTACCAAAAAATACACAGAGATTACGTGACGGCTTAAGAATGCAGAGTTCCTACGGGAACAAAAAAAGCGACTAAAGTGCACAATATCGGAATAAGTGGACAATATCGCTGCAAAGAGAAGGAAATCTGAACAAACATTTTTTTCTGGTCAGCGTGGTATAATAGGCCAAAATCTCCTTTCTAAAGAGAGACAGCTTCAGCAGTAGACCTGTTGATGATGTGACACAAATTAAAGCACTCAGTGCAATTAAAATAATGCAGTTACTTTCAAACTAAAGATAGTTACTTTAATTTAATTTATGGATTAAATTATCTACAAAAATACTTACATTATGGAATTAGCCCAAACTGCGGGACTTTATTCCCATAAAATTTTAGGATTAAAAGTATTTTGTCAAACCCGTCTAGTAAATATTATAAATACAAAAGTTTTTATGTATGGCTGGATGTTTGCTACTCTTTAACGTAAAAACTACTGAACAGATCATGCTGAAATTTTATAGCAATAAAGCTTATAATATATACCAGAATAACGCGTCGGTTACTTTTCACCGCAACAACCTACACACACGTGGGCGGCGTTATTCTAGAAAACAATTACATATTATAATCTATACATTTTACAAACATCAATACTTTTGTTAAAATATTAGTTTGAAAGCTGCGCATATAAAGCGCTTTTGAAACGAAAATTGTTTCTTTGTCAGCAGTTTTTCCTTTCTATAACAATATTTCGAATACTATTACAACTTCTACAAGCTTTATGTAAGCAGTTTAGCAGAATATAAGAATATTGTGACTACGAGTAATAATGGTAATAATAAATTTGGTTGTTAACACAAACATTACAAATGAGTAGAAATACTTAAAACGCCGTAAAAGCTATACATACTCGTACTACACTCTGGTATTCTTTGATAGCTTAATGTCCTATTTTAAAATAGCCCCGTGTTTATAATTGTACCAATCGAATATTGTTCTATTATAAGGAAGGAGAATATACTGGCAGAGCCGTGACTTCAAATGCTTTAATCTTTTTGTAAATCTCAAAGTCAAATATACAGTCAATAAAGAAATAATTTAAAGTAAACTAACCTAAATTTTTTTTGCTAAGTTTACTTTATACTGAAATACCATATACCAATACAAACTACATAAATGACAAATTTTCGGTCTCCAGAAAACAAGAAACGAATTGTTTATAAACTTGCGAGAACCCTTAGTCCTCTTTAATCCGTCCCTGTCGCAAAATCCGTTCTAACCTGACGTACCCTAGTCATAAACTACCTCCCTGACAAATTTTATATTCATAGAGCGGACAACGAAAATAAGTGAGGTTCCGAAATTTGTTCATTTTTTTTTGTAAATTTGGACTTCTAGGGAATACAAAAATGTACACTTCATATATTTATTTTTGCATTTCTTATTCGAATTCGTTATATTTAGGAAGCAAACCAGATCTCAAATTATCGAAATTTGAAGATGTGACGTGATTAACAGAAGGGTATTTTTTTGTTTGAAATTTAGTTTCCACATAGTAATGTTTAACTGTTGTATTTTGTACTTAAAATCTATTACTGTTATAAATCTTTATCAAAAAACTGAATATTTATTGCTAAAAATAAAAGGTTGAGACGACTGAAGAGGAAAGCAATGTATTAAAACATTGTTTTTGGTATTATATACCAATAATATCAAAATCAAATAAACTTCCGAACAAAATAATTAAATAAGTTTAAAAGCTCATCATGGCCTTTAATAGTATCCATCTTAAAATAATGGCGCGGATGGGTAGTCGGATAACACTTAAAATGAAGCAAATATGGCTGGATTTCATAGAGCAACACAGGCCGGCGGACTGAGGGGAGTAGCCATCGTCTTTTCCCGATACAAAAAAGCCTGTATTTTCACATAAACACAGTTTCGACTCACATACAATCAAAATAAACTTAAGAACGAGTATGCTTTTTTCTTGAAGGTTTGAAGGTCGTATTGGTCCGGGAACACCGCAGGTGACAGCTCATTCAACAGTTTTGTTGTGCTAGGCAGAAACTTTTGGAAAAAGCGCACAGTTGTGGACCGCCAACCATCTAGATGATGGGTATGAAATTTCAGTCGCGTAGGACGATGGCGGAAAGAGGTGGCAGGGATCAGTCCGAACAATTCCCCGGAGCACTCCCCATAGTGAATGCGGTAAAAGATTCACAGCCAAGAAGCCACATCTCTACGCAGCACCAGAGAGTCTAGCTGAATTGGAAGTTCTTCTTGGCAATCGACGATACGAGTCGCCCTCCGCGGTGGGCCGGAGTGAAATACTGCCTCGATCTGTTGAGCACACCAAGCTTCTTCGAAGCCAATTTGGCCTTACCCTCCAAATGACTACGAAACTGGACTTGGACGTCGACACCAAGTATTCCAATATTGGCTGAGGCATATAGGAGAGTATCTTCAAAACGAGGACATACGATCTACGGATGTTTTTTAGTGGCTAACGTGCAAATTTGTGTCTTTATGGGGTTGAAATAGACTAAATTAACTCTACCCCAATCTGAGACCTTTTGCAAAGAGGTCCCAACTTCAGACACAAGTTTGTCTTTTATTCATGCTGTTTTGATGAAATTTGTCACTAACAATCCACATCTATCTTTGTATCGTTGACAGTTTTGGTCACTTTATGACAGTTAAGAGTACTACGCACATTTACTATATACATTAACATTACCGTTCATTTTATTGTTTACAATGGTAGTTAGCCAACACAAATTTCGTAAAGTTAGAGTCTGCACCTTAAACCGGTCAGCACCGTAAAGTTCTAATCACCTTTGGTATCGTTAACAAGGTAGCTATTTCTGTAACTGCTCACATTAACTAAGCTTAGAACATAGTCTGCTATATGATACAATACATTAGTATTTTTAAACAGTTATTGTATGTACAATATATACATGTAGTTCTTTACTATTATACTATTTGAATCTTAATTCTGAGTAAGTTTCCTTTAAAATCATTTCTTTCTAAATTACTATCATTTTACTATATTCTATAGTAATTAAACGCTCTTGATGCTTGTGAGTTACTAGTATTTGCATTATCTAAAACATACAATAGTGGTAGATTCCAGGTATTGAGTTTGACGTATTAATTTCATCGCTCACGTAAAGCCGATCATCTATTAACAATATGGTAATATCCATATACAACCCCTCAGAGCATATTGAAATATTTCCAGTACAATGTTAAGCTTTCAATAGTAAATATAATAGTAGTTTGAAAAATACACTGTTATAATGTTTTTAAAATATAAAAAGTTATTTAGATATTAGTGCAAAATAAATTAAACCTATGAATTTGTGTTTCTACAGTCGATGGGTCCATTCAAAGGTTGTCTATAAGAAATTTCTTTTCAGCGATAAGGTCGCCATTTGCATATGGTCATTATATAGTTAAGTTCGTAAATGTAAACTGTATCAATTAATTATAAATAACGATGTATAATAATATTCATATTTCTAATAATTGATGAGGACAAATAACACAACACAATGCACTTATATGGTAAACTAGTTTCCAGGTTAATATTTCATTTTCAATAAACAAATAGGTACATCAATTATTTGTGTACGAGAATACCCTAGAGGCTCAGAGGAATCAGTGGTAGTTGTAGTTATTAGGTAATAACATTCGGAAACGGGTAGTCTGTTGAATTACTGGGGCGGACGAAGCTCTATTGCGTTTCAAGCAAACAAAGATGCAATAAAACCCGCCAAGATGTAACGCTCCTACTATCTTAATAGCGCCTTTATCCATTGGGTGGGCTACACATGTCGCTTTGTGAATTCCTTGGAACATTGTCTACTTTACTGCATTTTATTTTCAGTTTATCTCGTCCAAATATCGATCTTCTTCTTCTTCCTAGCCTTTATTATTCCCAATATTTGGGGTCGGCTACCAGTTCAACCGGTTTTACCTGAATATCAGTTTTTACACAGAGCGACTGGCATCTGACCTCCGCAACCCTGAGGGCGAACTGAATTCGAAGGTTGAACTAGTTGTCAGTATATTTGAGGGCACTGACTTTCCAATAACGATTGCCATAGATGTTCATGACAACCGGGACCGACGGCTTAACGTGCTCTCCGAAGCACGGGCAGGAAACACCGCCATCTTCCATACTCCGGGCTGCTATTAGGAATTTCTTGTAGGAAAAACCCAACAGCAGTCCGACCCGGGAATTGAACCCGAGACCTCTTGATTTGCAGTCGCCTACGCTAACCACTAGACCAACGAGGCAGTCAAATACCGATAATGCTCAATATAGTTTTCTACATTACATGATTTTAATTTTTTATATTAGTCTAAGATCCCGCTATATAACGACCTTCACCGAGATGTTTATTTCATGAAACGTATTTTATATTCAATTTAATATGTCAATAAATATGTTGCATATGGGTTGCCTAACAAATTTTAGTCCAGATAAATTTAATTAATTTTTCAAAAAAAAATTTTTTTTAAACATTCTACCGGTTTGATTATTAGATAAATTTTATACCAATCGAAAGTATGAAGCCCATAGAATATGCAAACGTTAGGTTACCTTTTCTTTTCCGGTCACAACTATCGGGTAGCCAGGTATAAACAGGTAAATCTATACTAGCATTTTGCAACGGTCTGATTATTGAATTGAAATAAATAAAATTAAAGATTATTTTATTATTAACACGGTGGTATAGGGTTGCCTGCGAAAAATCAGTCCCGAATTCCGGTGGTCGAATTATGAAAAGTAAAAGATCGCTGCGAGTGAATGTGTGCGACTGAGAGGTCCCAACCAACCATCCCATGCGATAGAAGAGGACACAGCATAGCAGCTGTTTGAAACCCGCCCATTTAAAGAAAGAGAGTGCGCATGCTATTTGTGATTAAAAATGAAAAGGATATAGGAATCAAATTATGCCAAAGTCTTTTCAGCTATTTTCGAAAAATGAAAAATATCAAACAGTTTTTGCATCATTAACAGATGCTGCTGATATTTTCATTGATGAAAAAATGAAGACCGTTCAAGAATTTACGGCTAGTATATATGGTATCAGAAACTGCACCAGTGTGAATGTTGCGAGACATCGCATGTTTATAAAAAAATACTCTGCAAAAAAAAGCAGCGAGCACTTTAAAAAAAAAATAAAAGGCTTCGACTCCAACTCCATATCAGCCTGAGAACTGTGGTTGGTTCTTAGATGAATATTTAAAACCAGTAGGATTCATTGGAGATCATACACCTTTAAAGATAGAAGACATTGTCGAAAGAACTGACACGGAGAGTGATGACGAAGAAGATTCAGAAGTTGAAGATCACAGTTATATGTCCGATGACTCGGAACCTGAATAATTTAAAAAAAATGTATTTTTAGTTTTTTACAATAAACAGAAGTATTTTTTTAATTGTTGTTTTTTATTTTGTCTTCTAATAATAAAGATAAAATTTGCAAGATTAGTATTATATATGTATTATTATAACCTTCTTTTTTACTAAAGATGTGTATATACTTTAGTGTCACATAAAAAATATACACAGTTAAATAATTAATTGATTAAAAAAAATAATTAAATAACTATTTCTCTATTTTAATAATAAACTACTCCAAAATGATGCACAGCATGTACGAATCTTTATCCTTTTCATTTTCGAGCACAAATAGTACTCTTTCTTTAAATGGGTGGAATTCAAACAGCTGCTATGCTGTGTCCTCTTCTATCGCATGGGATGGTTGGTTGGGACCTCTCAGTCGCACACATTCACTCGCAGCGATATTTTACTTTTCAAAATTCGACAACCGGAATTCGGGACTGATTTTTCGCAGGCAACCCTATACCACCGTGTTCATAATAAAATAATCTTTTATTTTATTTAATTTCAATTCAATAATCAGACCGTTGCAAAATGCTAGTATAGATTTACCTGTTTATACCTGGCTACCCGATAGTTGTGACCGGAAAAGAAAAGGCAACCTAACGTTTGCATATTCTATGGGCTTCATACTTTCGATTGGTATAAAATTTATCTAATAATCAAACCGGTGGAATGTTTAAAAAAAATTTTGTTTTTAAATATTAATTAAAAATACCCTGGACTAAAATTTGTTAGGCAACCAATTTGCAATATATTTATTGACATATTAAATTGAATATAAAATACGTTTCATGAAATAAACATCTCGGTGAAGGTCGTTATATAGCGGGATCTTGTACTATATATAGAACGTTTTATACAAGCAATTTTATATTATTTAATATTATTTTGATCTTTAAATAATCGTTTGTAGTAAATATAGTTACCAATGGGTACCATATTCATCCTTCCTCTTCTCGGGAGAGCCTCACCCTTAAAGAACGCGTCCCCAGGTGGCGGAAAGAGGACCGTTTGGCAGACATATCGATTAGGAGAGAAATAAAATACCTTCCCCGGACCAACAGGACCGGAGGTGGATACTCCGACACAAGACCCTTTTTTTTTTTTTTACGTGTGGAAACCCCCTCGGGCCGTCACCCCGCCGGGGTTTGCGGCGGGGCGGTGTGTCGGAATCGAACCGACTAAAACCACACGGTGTGCCAACTCTGCGCCTAAGAAGGGAGGGGTCCGGTAACGCAGTTATTAACACGCCGGACGCCTCCCAGCGCCTGCCCGCACTGAAGCGGGCACCCTCTGCTGACAAAATTCTCAAATTAGGCGACGCACGGCACACGCGTACGTCGCCCCTTCGCGGCTGGCCACTAAAGCGGATGGACGGGAAAACCCATCCCGTCCATCCGCGGCCACACTCAGGGCGGCATGAGGCGCAGATGGGCGCGCCTCCGCCGCCCGGTTCGCCGGCGGCGGATCGGGTCCGAGTGGATATCTTCCTCCCAGGCCTTCTCCGCCGCCTCCTTCTGCGAAATTACGTCTTCGCAGAAGGATGCGACCGCGGTGAAACTGCTGTCGCCACCGGCCATGGAGCGTATGATGGCCGGTAGCGACAAATCCCCTCCGATGACTGCAGTGAGGGCCCGGCGCTGATCCGCCCAAGCGGGGCAGATCTCCAGCGTGTGCTGGGCCAAGTCCTCACTGCAGTCGCAGTGGTGGCAGGCGGGACTCAATTCCCTCCTAGCGACCGAGTGCAGGTACTTTCCGAAGCAACCATGCCCGGAAAGCACCTGCGTCAGCCGGAAGGAAAGGGTCCCGTGCTGCCGCCCTGCCCACTCGAGGATGACCGGCTGGAGCGCCTCCACGGTGGCAAAGCCAGCGCGTGGAGCCTCCAGCCGGGACGACCAACGAGCCATCGTGGCTCGGCGAGCGGCTTCACGCCAATCGCGTACCTCTTCGGGCGGAGGACGATACCCGTTCTCCGCCCGATATTCAGCCGCTCGCCGATAAACTTCGGCAAGCACTTCCGCCTCCAAATCCCACGGGGGTGTTCCGGCCAAGGCGCACGCCGCCTCCGTCGACACGGTGCGGTATCCGCGTATGGCTCTGACTGCCAATACCCTCTGAGGGCGCAAAAGGCGCGCCTTATTCTGGGCAGTCAGAGCCCCCACCCACACCGGTGACCCATACAGGGCCATCGACCGGACCACCCCCGTGTAGAGGTGTCTAGTTGCGACGCTGGCTCCACCCAAGTTGGGCAAAAGACGCCCAAGGGCGGAGGCAGCGTCGACCAGCTTTGGACAAAGCTGTCGGAAGTGCTCGTCGAAGAGCCACCTATCGTCGAGGATCAGGCCCAGATATCTCATCTGGGCCCGAACCGGGACGAGGACCGAGTTGACTTCGATGGAGGCGCCGGGGGGTGGAACACGACGGGGCCCCCAAAATCAAGGGCCACCCGCAAGCCCAGCGCCTCGATGCGCCCAACCACCAGAGAAACACCCCTTGGAAATTGGCCCCCCGGGCTGTGACAAGTGTGTCATCGGCGTAACAAATTACGCCCAGCCCGGGGGGCAGACGACTACGAAGGACCCAGTCGTACCCCACGTTCCACAGGAGTGGTCCGAGGACAGACCCCTGTGGAACGCCGCACGACATGGGTCGCCGTCTCAAGACGCCATCTCGGTCCTCGTACACGACGGTACGCTCCTCTAAATAGTCTGCCACCAGCCGCCTCAGGTACTCTGGCACCCCGTGGTAATGGAGTGCTTCCCTGATGCAGCTGAATGGCAGACTATTGAAGGCGTTGGCGATGTCCAAGGACACCGCCAACACCACGCCGCCACAGCCAACCGCCTCTTCGGTCACGGCCCTAAGGCGCATCACGGCATCGACCGTCGAACGCCCCTCTCGGAACCCGAATTGGGCGTCCGACAGGTCGGGCCCCACCTCGCTGAGATGCTGGACGATGCGGGCAGAGAGAATCCTCTCGAACAATTTGCCCGCCTCGTCCAGCAACACGATGGGCCTATAGGCCGCGACCGAATCGGCTGGCCGTCCCGGCTTCGGCAACAGGACCAGCTTCCCGCATTTCCAGCACTCAGGGAAGCGTCCGGACGCCAGGCTGGCGTCCAAAACCTCCCTGAGGCGGTCCGACATATGGTCGAGGGCTCGGGCCATCACTCGGGGTGGTACCCCGTCCGGCCCGGGGGCGGTGTTCTTGGAACGAATCCGCAGAACAGCCGCCCCTACCTCCGATTCCCTAACGGGCGGAATATCGTCCTCTCTGCCCCCGTCGTCTCTGGCCACTGAATAGGCCATCGACGGGGGCGTGTGCTCCGCCCGCTGCGGGAAAAGGCCCTCGACCACCTGCTGCAGGAAGCTGGGCTGGAGAGTCTCGGTAAGGGGGGGGCCCGCCGTGCGGAGCTTTTGACGCACCGCACGATATGGGCGACCCCAGGGGTCACGGTCGAGACTCTCCAGCATCTCCTTTCTCTTTGCCTCTTTGGCGCGGCAAATGGCCAGCTTCAGAGTCCTCCGCGTTTCGCGGTACTCCTCATGAAGCCGGCCCTCCTCCCCGTCTACGCGGTGGCGTCGCCGCCGGCAACGGGTGTAGGACCTCCGGGACGAATGCAGGTCACACGGAGGTCCGCCAACTCCTGGGACCGACACAAGACCCTGCCGCAGGCTTCTCTGAAATAGTTGTATTAGAGGCTGTGGTCAATACTGTGTCTTGGTTGGGGCACCCAGAAGTGATGGCGGTGGAAGAGACTCTTTAAGGTTAACGGTGGCGCCCACAAGTCTCCATGAGAATAACAGTATTGGCATCAGGTCGCAACTGGCCGTAAAACTTCAGGCAAAAATTTTAACTCTTTGTACATTAAAACTTTGTACATAAAATAGCTCACTAGCGCCACAAATCACCTCTAGATATTAAATCCATTAAATACGTTGAAATTTCCGAGGATATACTCTTAATAGAAAATAAGGATATCAAAGTAAGATAAAAGAAGTACTAAAAGCAAGTAATGAAAGACGAATTTCCTAGCGAGTAAATGCCATACATGTCACCCACTAAATGCCCCATAAGACTCATACCAACTACAGAGATGAGAAAGGCAGTATCAAAATTAAATTACCAGAAAGCTACTGGTCCTGATCAAATACTGGCAGACACATGGAAGAAAATATTACGGGATACTTCACTTTCTTGGCTAATCAAGCTCTTTAACAACATTATCAAAGAAGGCAAAATTCTAGACTCCTGACGTAATAGTATCTTATGCCCTATTTACAAGCAAAACAAAAAGAAATAATGTGGGAACTACAGAGGCATCAAGTTCACATCACATACTCTGTAATTGTTCGAGAGAATTATCGCCTCTCGATTAAGCGATATTTCTCAGAAAACAAACAATCAGTTTGGTTTCCTACCTGGCAAATCGACTATAGACGCCATACAGACCATTAGAGTTGTGATGGAAAAACACCGTTCAAACAAAAAGTACATGTATCTCCTATTCATCGAATTAGAAAAGTCTTTTGATAGGGTGCCTAGAAACCTTCTTTGGCAGGCGATGAGAGCCTAACACATTTTAGAATACTATCTAGCACTGGTCCAAGATATATATATAGAAACACCCAAACGCGCATCAAAAGCCCCGCTTTGCTGCAAAGTTAAAAGAAAGCCGAACGCTGGTGCGGCCACATCATTGGACGAAATGACGAACACTCGGTCAAAAAGGCCTTAAGTATCCCTGACCGCCCACGAACTAGAGGAAGACCACCTGCCACCTGGTGGTCAAATATGTAGAAAGATACCCAGCAAGAGGATTTGAGCACACAGAGAACCCAGAACAGAGTTCTCTAGCGCAGACATACAAGTAGACCCGACACCAGCTGAACTGGGAAGAGGGTTGGACAAAGAAGACTCCTGGATACTATGTTGATTTAAGTATTATTTATCTTTTTTAAGGAAATAGAAAATACAGTTTTTGTTATATTGATTTAATGCGCCTACAAGATTAAATAAGTATTCTCTTAAGATTACACTGGTAATTCGTTTTTAAATCTGACTTATCCCACAAGCTTGTAATTCAATTAAGAAAGATTATCTTGTCCGTTAACTTGTTAGCTAGTTCCCTTCAATATATATCATAAATATATCGTTTTATGATGAATAATATATAAATAACATCTTCTATATACCTATGAATAAACACAATATTTTTTTGAAGTAATGAAATCCCGTATAAGGTCCAAACTTCTTAGGTTCGAATACTTATAAATCGGATCGAATCAGTATTTTATCATTATTTAATTAATTATTACTTTATGAATTTTATACATTTTGATATTAAACGCTGAATTTTACCACAGCAATAGTTTTTTTTTTTTTTTTTTTATAAAGACTACTCCCGCATTAGGAATATACATCCTGTGTCGCGGGGGACTTTACAAACATACATGTAACGGACACAAATAACACCCAGACTTAGGACAACATTTTGTGGATCACACAAAGTTATGTCCCACGTGGGATTTGAACCCACGGCTTTTGGCGTAGTAGTGAACGTTTAAACCACTAGGACAACCGTGCAGTCACTTGCACATGTGTCTCAACTTTACACTTAAATGCTAATTAATGGTAAACCAACCTTTTAACCTAACTTACCGAATCGAACGGAATCCTAGCTAAATTATATCGAAAAACAATTTTATTAAGTAAGAGTTCAGAACCTGCTTTAATGGTCAGGTTTATTATTTATTTACGTTAATAAATTCTAAGATTAAATCCATTTACGAAAGATTGATCCAGATCCCGACTGATTAAAGTAATTTACAACAGTATATCTTGCTTACTAAGTAACAAGTGTTTCTTAAGCACATCAAAACAGAACGGGGTTTCTGATAAGTTTAGGTTCAATGTAGTAGTGTCCTTTAGGTGCAAGAGAAATAGTAAATAATTAACATTATGCAGAATGTTTTTTTATTACAGTTGAGTATGCTCCCGTTTATACTTGGCAAGGTTTTCAATTAGATAGCTATTTAATTCACTGTATTTGAATTACGAAATACCAGAATAGAGTAGCGTTGTCTCTAACAGTATAAAATAAAATTTTGTACATCACGTTGTTAATCTGTGTCAAATATTGTAATTAATTTAGCAGCGTTTTGTTAAGCCTATTAGGCTATGAGATTTAAATATTTTATATTTCAGTGTGGAAAATTTGAAATTAATTCCACCCCCACTTGTAAAGGGTGACTTATGGAGCCAAATCTTTGTTTGGTTCTCCGTGACGATGCATAACATGTGCTGCTAAAGAAATAGGATAAAATGTACGTAGGTAAATAAAATTTGAATGTGTATGTTTTATAGTCAATAAACATTGGAATAGAATTCGTGGAGATAATAAAGTAATGGATTTTTTCGAGACAGTATTTATAAAAGTAGTTTTATTCAAAATACAATTATTTTATGAAATGTTATCCATATGGTGACAGAATAAGAATACGGAGTGTCACCACCCTTATTCGTTCCATGGGTCATGTAAAAAGCGACTAACGGAGCAAATTACGCAGAACAATATGACTGTAAAGAGAAGGAAAACTTGAAACATGGTCTATATCAATCCGACTGGCCAGCTTGGCATAGTAGGCCAAAACTTATTTTCTAATGAGAGGTCTAAGTTCAATAGAACACTGTTAAAAGCTGTTGATTGTTTTATGGAATGATGAGCAGATTAGCATGTGGTAACTTGGTGATAAGGAAGCACAGCCACCTATCGAGACCTGCAATTTTAAAACTACAAGTGTTGCCGTCTTTTGAGGTAAATAGATGCCTATGTTATCCCACTCACTCAGCAAATAGCAACAAAATAGTTGCTTAGCATCGGCTTTTTGCCTGGCCGTGGTATTATGTGTATCGTAGAATGACTTCATGATCTTCTATCTGTATTTTTCCTTAATTCAAGTATTTTGGTAACAGTATATTTTTCCTAGGTGAAAGTAGTAGAAAGTGTCCTTATCTATAATCCTAAAAGGGTGCCAAGTGACAACAAGCCGAGCCTAGTTGCAATTGGCCGGTGAATTGAGCCCGCTCCTTACGATAAAGAACAAACTGAACATTGTAGTTGAAAATAAGTTTTTGTATATTTCTGGCGTTACAAAGCTGGCTTTACGAAAAAATGGGTCACTTCTTACGATGTTTTTGTAAAGAAAGAATTGTTATCTATTTTTTTTAATTGTGACCCGGCTATATTTGTTCTATTATGTTTCTAAAACATATGAAACTTAATAAAAATAGTTACAAAAGTTAGTTATAAATCTGTATTTGAGTCATAGGTTTTCATATGTGTAAAATATTTCAACGTGGTTCGTGTAGGTATGAATACCTAGAACTTTGATAAATAACTAAAAAAACGGCTACTAGCGATCTACGATTTCTATCTAGCTAGTAGATAGAAATCGTTAAATATCCTACACTAACGTAAATTTATTTTTTTGATTTACGTGATCAATTCGAAACGATCGAGCAAAGATAGGAAATTACAGTTATTGACATAGGTAGGAAGATTCAGGAAAAGTAAAGGGATGTTGCTTAGCGAATAAATGTTGTTTACCGGAATTCCCAACGTCAAAAGAAAGAAAGGGGGGGGCTTTCTTTCTGGGGTGGAAGATTGTATAAATACTACCCAAAATCACTATTCCACGCCGGCGAAGTCGCCTGCACATCTAGTTATAGAATTACATACAATACAGAATTGGTACTCAAGATTTGTTATCAATTTCAAAATCGTGTTATAGGGCTGCTTAAGAGTTTGTTACAACTGTCGTTTGAAAAACTTCGCTATCTTATAATTTATATAGGGCAATTCGTAACAAATAAATTACGGTAAGCGAACGTCCGACAAGTGTTAGGCGGGACAGTTTTTCTTACTGTATATTAATGAAGCCGTAGCTATACAATCTCAGGCGATATCTAAATAATTTATAGCTACACCAGGTGTCGCACTGAAGACGAATTTACATACCGTAAAGCGGAGAATAGGGTGTAATTTATCGCGACGTATTTTGTTCACAAGAAAACGATGAGTTCCCGATAATAGGGTCAAACTTTGTACAGAGAATGTACTTGTAAATTTGCGTCGCAAATTAGATGTTGTTTGGTGCTAGGGAAGAAATTGTGACGAGGCGCTTGTAATGTCTGTATGTTGTTTATGTACTCTGAACTATTTAATGTGTGTATTTGCAAGATCATACTGAACTACTGTATCATTCATAACTTTCTACAAATATTTGACTACTTCTTGTAATTACTTTATTCATAGTCATTAGTTTCCTATGTTTTCAGCAAACTATGAATTGAAAAATGAAAATGAAATTTCTCGGAACCGCTATAAGCTTTCAAACTTTTAATGTGTACTAATATGAATATTTATACGGACACGTATGTCGGATGAATCCGGACCGGTGGGCCAAGGTCGTCGAACACTGGGTGCCTCAGGGTGGACGCCGACGACGAGGCAGACCCCGTAAAAGATGGCGCGACGATCTTGACGCCTATCGCAGAGACTGGCCGGATCTGGCTTTGAATAGAGAGAAGTGGCTTGTTGCAGGGGAGGCCTTTGCCCAGCAGTGGGACACAACGGGCTCATAAAAAAAATAAAAAAAAAAATATGAATATATTACAAAACTCTTATAATCGAATAAAGTCCCACGAAACGTAAACACAGTCACACTTAGTTAAGAAGAACAGAAACTTCAAGAGTCAATAAATTATCTTATATAAACATAATCAATGTTAGTTACATCAACAAACTACGGCAAATAGAATACGAATATGAGACACGAGTTTCTGAACTAAATAATTTAGTACTGTTTTGTCTGGTTCACTTCGGAGCTTGAAGTACCTAACTTGTATGTTGCTCCCTTAGGAACGAAGGGTCCATCTATGTAAAATATGACTATGTTGACAACATATTTCGTTTAAAGGATGACTATTTGGAGTGAGAACTATAGCATCAAATATTTCTGATATTACATGTGTTATCATTTATTTAAAAGCAACGAGTAAAGAGAATTCAAATGATATTTCAATAATCTCTTCAGTTTAAGCAACATTTTACATATTGTTACCATGTTTCTGTTTGTTTTGTTTTATTTCTCAAACGGAACAAGAACCCTTTTAGGATTTGTTGTCCTTTAGTATGTTTTCAAGTTAACCATTCTTTTTTCAGAAACGCGTCCTGAAGCATAATTCAATTGACGGTAGTCAAAAGTGTTATTTATTTAGGCTAAACTTAATAACAATGCGAGTAACCTCACTTTCGTACTGTGTTTTTCTAAACAAACAAACACTACTAATTTGTTCTAATAAGTAGGTACTGTTTGTACGTACAAAATCTATTTAAAACATATTACAACAGAATATATGTATACATAATATCAATTTTTAACTACCCATGTAAAATAGGCCGGCGTCGACCGGAGTAATACCACGGTCTCACAGAAAACCGGTGTGAAATAGCGCTTGCGCTGTGTTTCACCGAGTGAGTGAGGATACCGGAGGGCCATACCAAACCCCTCCCTCTATCCCCCAAAGACCGGGAACGCACTTGTGACGCCTCTGGTGTTGCGGGTGTCCATGGACGGCGGTAATCGCTTACCATCAGGCCACACGTCTGCCCGTTAGCCCCTTATTTCATAAAAAAACGCATGATTTTGGTTGTAGACAGTGATGTTGTGAAGTTACTAGAAAATATGCCGATAGCATATAATTAATCTATTACACACGCACTCTGAGATTGTAGACATTTACCGTATATTTTTAGATAACAAAGTTACGAGAAATAAAAATAAATTATTTGCTTTAATTTGGGTATAAAACAAATAAGGTCCTATATAAATACTTGAAACGACACTGGTTTTCTAATACGAGTAAGGTCAAAAGTTCATAAGTAGTCATCTATTAAATAGAAATGTTGTGTTACGTTGTTTCTCACGAACTTCATCACTAATTATGTAACTGAATTTCACGTGCTTTTTTTAAATAGGTTAATTAGGTAGATTGCTTAGGGCATTAGGAGATATGCATTATTGAAAAAAGAATCAGACTAAGTTGCGCAGTCAGCTAGTAGATTAATACAGATTAATAAATACGTCGTATAATGTATTATAGTATATTATGCATCTTTCACAAATAATTATTTCAAATTATTACATTAGATATGTACATATATTACGCATATTCTATCCTAAATATGATCCTAAAACAGCACTGATAGCTTTAGTACAACCCAACAACAACAGGTAAAGGACGAAACGACTTGGGGTGTGAAACCCCGCAAACAAGACATGCTTACGTAGATAAATTTTATTTATTTTTAGGTTCATTTTCGATATAAGTTTTAATAACATATATAGTGTTAAATGAATATTTAGTACATGAAGCTATTCAGACACTGAAAATATCTTGGTAATTTTAAAGTAGTACATAGTATTTTTTCATAGTAAGAAGTTATTGTAGAACAGTAATTGCCTGAGACACAGGTCTTACCTAGATCAGACAGGACACTAAATTAAAATATTGACCTTACTTAACAGTTTAAGAATTGTAATTTTTTGGTAAGATAAAACTAAAACTTGGTTCTAATTGTATAAATCTTTAAGAATTTCAGTTTGTTTATCATATGTTAAGTCTACTCTTAAGTTACGTAACACCCAAATCTTGTAAATAGAATATGGAGTAAATTTGATTTTATTATTTTTATATTAGTATTTAATATATATGTCACCGTAAGATTGTAAATACCGTTAGATTATAATCTACCGTTTTTATTTGTGCGACAATCCCTTCGGATACTATCGACTGGTGGCTATTTCGGACTCGAACATACTAAAAACCGCACACCATCTCGAGTATTAGAAGCCATGGAACCAGGTGCATCCTCGAAAGGAAATCCCTGAAACTCCAACCCCACCCCCTCCTCCTCCTCGCGTAGCTACCCTAGGGTGACTGATGACCTCACCTGTCACCCCTAAGCTTGTGCTTATGGTGGACGGAGATCGTTTTGCGATCTCCGGCACCCGGGTCGTCTTCAATACCTTGCCCTTTTCCGGGCCTGGCGGACAGGAAGAGTTCTAGACCTCTCCTCTTCGCAAGCATAACATGCTCGTAGAAAGAGACGGCAGAGTTCCACGCGCTCTTGATTCGCAACGTAGAACGTATGTTACCGAGCGAGAGAACCCCCACTTTAATGGCCACTCGTGGTGGCCATTAAAGTGGGGGTTCTCTCGCCTCGGATCGCTCTACGCCGGACATTCTGTCAGCGTGTGTCCAGGATTTGGTCATTGCGGTGGTGGCACTAAGGCGCTGGCTCCTTGCGGATCTCTCCAAAGCATCCTTTACCAGTGATTACCTGCGTCAGCTGGTGTGAGAGGCTCCCGTGATGCTTCTAGCCAATTCTCCATAACGGGTCTTACCGCCTTACCTTACTAAATTAGAAGAGAAAAATATCCTTAACAGATAGTAAGCAATTAAGAAATATGGAGTGCAGATTTTAACAGATTTTCATGAATTCATTAACACATTTTTAATGGTGTTTAATATTAATATCATAAATTTATACTTACAATTATGAAAATAATAGCATTTAAGCCAGTTTATTTTCAAAAATAAAAGCGATTTTTTGGGCACCGTTAATTTAACTGACTACGGACAAACGAATTACAAAAAAACATGGAACAAAAAACATACATTTGCATTTGTAATGTTGGGAAGGATTAGTACTAAGAGCATACTCAAAAAAATAAGACGACAAGGAATCAGTGAAAGACTGGTTAATAAAAAAGTAAGGTGCAAAACTGCACTATCATGGAAGATACTTAACACAGATTCCGAGAGTAGCCGGTGTGAAACCAGGTAAGAAATTCTAAGTACCTCTGAGAGAAAACTCAACTGACTGAAGCCGCAAATCAGATCTAGAAAGCTGTTTTATTTGTTGTTTAGCTAGGAAAATAAGTAATACTCTTAATAAAATATTTCTCACCTACCTAATGAAATATGCTTTTAATTACGTAAGAGCTGTTTGGTGAAAATTTTATAGGAGACAATAATTAGTTAAGTTTCGACAACTTTCTTTTGTCAATTGAATGTAGAATGTCACAAGAAGAATAAAAGTAAGTACCGGAAAAGTGAAACAAACTTATTACGTAAGATAAGTTATCCTTTTCAGATGAACTTTATAAAAATTTTTCTTAAAAGAATCTACAGTAATCATATAGGTCACATGTACGTTGTTTGCACTTAACTTTATTATAATTAACAGAAAAGTATCTGTTTTTGAAATAGTACTTAGCCAGCACTCTTTGTACAATATAGCATGTGAGATTTTCATCAATCATTTAAGATTCATGAAAGATGACCATAAATTTTATCAGAGTTCAAACTAAGTTCCAGTTTTTTATGCAATTAATTATATTATTATTACAATTATTTTATTATCTTGAGATATAATAGGAAATACGAAAACTGTTTGTGTTTCATATTTATACCATGAAGTTGAACAATTATGATATATCTTATACCTTACACACGATATATGGTTAATGCACTTGAAACAACACTTAATACTATAAAGTTTCAGGAAGCCTTTATTATATATGGATGGTTATACAAAGATAGTGCGTTGTTAATTTGCCATTAACGCCATCATGTTTCAATATGGTGAACAAAAGATAATTTGACATTATTTCATGAATTTAACAACATATTAGTATAGTTCCTTAGTATCCAACTTTATTTAAAGTGTTACAAATTTAATATTTGTTACTTGAGAACTTAATGAAACCACTGAGATCGACATCCTAGGACTTAATAAAGTAATATATTGTAGAATATGTATTTTATTTGTATTTTTCCCACATTTAAATTGGACGGTAGATGTGAAAAAGTATAGACGTGTCGTGAGTTTCGGAATTTAAGTAATATTTTAATTAGTATACATTTTGCTTAGTTAAGTATTTTTGGACAATAAAACACAGTTAGTGTATTGGTAATCACACTTAGAGCGTATTTAATGTGATAATAAGCCACCTAATCTACACCACCTGCCGGCGCATCGCGTTACAGTGTTTGACATAACTATTTCACTTATATCACTGTATATAACTATAGAATGCCACAAATAAATGAAATATTATCAGCGCAAAGGTCACTGGAGGAGACCTTCACAAGAAAGATGACTGATCTGGAAGCTCAAATACAAAGTGCAGGCCCCGCAAAAGACACCGTAGCCAAGGTAGCTGAGGAGTTCAGAACTTTTAGAGAATTAGTTTTCTCAATGCTAGACTTATTACGAAAGCAAATTAATGAATGCTCCAAACAGGTTGATGCCATGGAAACTAGACAGCGGTGGAAGTCAGTGATCTTCTTGGGTATTGAGGAGACTGAGAAGGAGGCTTGCAAAGATGTTATAATTCAAGTCATCAACAACAACTTAGGCCTCAGGAATATTTCTGCTTCCTCTATCAGAGTGTGCCATCGTCTTGGAGTGTCGAGCAAAGATTGTAAGCGGCCTATACTTGTCAAATTTTCCACTGTGGATGACCGATCATTAGTATGGAGGGCTAAATCAAGACTAAAGAGTTCTTCCATCACCATTAAGGAGTTCCTGACTTAAAATAGGCAATCCATCTTCGCAAGGGCCAGGTTACACTTCGGCGTCTCTGCGTGCTGGACTCAAGAAGGCAATATAGTCGTCAAGGTCCCTGGTGGTATCCGGCATTAGATATCGACCGGCGAGGAGCTGGACCCGCTGCTGAAGAGATATCCTAAGGCCCATAATGCTCCATCAGGGTCTGGTGACCGGTCTGCGGGGGAAATCAGGTCTCGTAAATAAGTACACAAACTTACTTTAGTGGTTATATTTACCTGTTGCCATTAATATTATAGATATAAGGTATAGATAGTTCGTTTAGTATAAAAATCCTTTGTTATTGCCTTTATTTGTACTGTGTTAATTTTGTTTACTTATTTACAAAATTACAATTTATTGCCATACCCTCCTTTGTTTTGAAGTGATATTTGAGTGTAACATAGATTAAATATGTTAAGTCATTCAATCCTTTCGGTCACTAACGTTCGGATACACTGCGCTATAATATTTTTTTGTTCTGTTTTAGTTTTTTGCATCTGTTAAGCTGTAACTTTATTTTTATTTTTCTGTTCCCTTTTTATTCTTTTAGTGATGTAAGCTGGCGGGTGGTGCAGAGTTAAAAAAGGTGTACCGGAACATCTGCACGTGATTTATTAATATTTCTTGTTTTTTTTTTTTATATTTATTCATAGTATTTACTTATATTTATAGTTTATTTATTTTGATGTCTTCTGACAGCGAAAGCTATGTTTCAGCTCATGAGTTGGAAGCCTCTTTGAGTGACGAAAGTTTTTCTTCAGTAACGGATACTCTCGGTAGTGTTCTACGCAACAAATTTAATGGTAACGATAACAATCAGCTCTTCAATGTGTGTCATTTAAATGCACAAAGTGTTCCCAGCCACTTCGCTGATCTGTACGAGGCTTTCAGTGATACCAATGTTCATGCCGTTCTGATCTCCGAGACTTGGCTCAAACCGCATCTTCTTTCCAACTCTTATCTACTGCCTGGCTTCATTCTTATTCGGAATGACCGGCTGGGGAAGGGGGGAGGTGGCGTAGCTATTTACTTACGCAGTGACTTTCCGTATCAAATTATATCATCTTCCCCTTCTAATTCTAATTATGTTGCCTCTGCTGAATTTCTTTTCCTGGAGGTTTGTGTCAAGGGCGCCAAAACTGTGCTTGGTGTTGTCTATTGTCCCCCATCCATTGACTATTTCACTGAATTCGAATCAGTTCTTGAATCTTTGGGTACAGAGTATGCTCATTACATCATCATGGGTGATTTCAATACTAACCTTTTAGCTCAAAACTCCTCTCGTTCCCTCAAGCTCCAGTTCCTTCTTGAGTCGGTCAGTTTTCGTGTTCTGCCACTACATGCCACTCACCACAATAACACTGGCGAGGACACTTGGCTCGACTTAATCGTCACCTCTAATCCCTCCCTTGTTTCCTCTCATGGTCAACTTGACGCTCCCGGATTCTCACATCATGACCTGATTTTCCTCTCCTATGTCCTCAGGCCCCCTAAACCCAAACCTAGGATACTGTACAGGCGTAGCTTTAGGCGATTGGATATGAAGAAATTAAATGATGATGCTTCACGGATTGACTGGGCACCCTTGATCGATTCCACTTCGATCGATGACAAGGTGCACGTATTTAATGCAGTAGTAACCAAACTGTATGATATTCATGCCCCAGTTAGGAGGATAAGGCTCAAGCGACCGCCAACGCCTTGGATGACTAAGGATATACAGTTGGCCATGAAATCTCGAAATCGTGCCTTTAAGACTTATAAGAGGGACCGCATCGAAGTCAATCAGGAACGGTATAGGATTGCAAGGAATCGGTGTAACCAGTTGATAAGGAACGCTAAACGCCGCCATGTTCTAGATAACATTTCCTCTTCTTCTTCTGCCCATATCGGGCAGCTCCTCGGAACTATTGGAGTTGGCAAATCGCGACATGTAGACATGCCGCAATCCATAAGTCTTGATACCTTAAATCAATATTTTGCTACCTCTTCCACCTTGGATAGTCTGTCTGAAACGAACACCATTAATTCTATCAATAGTCTACCGCGCCTTCAAGTAAACCTTTTCCACTTCAGTCCAGTCACAGAGGAGGAAGTCAAGAAAATTATTCTGTCCATCAAATCTCAAGCGACTGGTAGTGATGGCATTAGTGGAAGAATGATCACCATATTGTTAAACTACCTCCTCCCCTTCATCTCCCATATTATCAACTTCTCCCTCACATCCGACACATTTCCTTCTATTTGGCGAAAAGCGTATGTACGCCCGTTACCTAAAACTCCTAATCCGTCGCTTCCAAATCATTTTCGTCCTATTCCTATCCTTCCTTTCCTCTCTAAAGTGCTAGAAGTCTGCGTCCACAAGCAGTTTTCCCACTTCATTTACAGTAACAACTTACTTAGTCCCTTTCAATCTGGTTTTCGACCGGGCCATAGCACGATTTCTGCTCTTCTTAAAGTGACTGGCGATATTAAAATGGGGATGGAGGATTCTAAGATTACAACCGTAGTACTGGTTGATTTTTCCAATGCCTTTAATACCGTCAGTCATAACCTCCTACTTGCTGTCCTATCCCACTTCTCGGTATCTCGTGAAACACTGGACTGGTTCTCCTCCTACCTTCGGGACCGTCAGCAATTAGTCACTGTGGACGATTCTTCTTCCAACTGGTGTGTCCTCACTGCTGGGGTCCCTCAAGGCGGTATTCTGTCTCCTCTCCTATTTTCCATCTTTATTAATCTTATCACTCTATGACTTCAGTGTTCCTATCATCTCTATGCTGATGACTTGCAATTATACTATCAAACTGAGCTGAGCAATGTATCATCCGCGGTTTCAGTTGTAAATAGCGATCTAACAGCTATTAAACAATGGTCTGACATGTTTGGTGTTTCGGTGAATCCGAATAAATGTCAGGCCATCATCATTGGTAGTAACCGTAGTATGAACCAACTTGACCCTGCTTTAATTCCGCAACTTACCTACGACGGTATGGTTATTCCGTACTGTGATAGTGTAAAAAACCTCGGACTATATATGGACACAACCCTTTGCTGGCGTAAACAAATTGCAACTGTGTGCCAGAAAGTCACAGGCTCATTGCGCGCCCTCTATAGGCTTAAAAACTTTCTGCCACTAAAAACTAAGGTAATGCTTGTTCAGACCCTAATATTCCCTATAATTGACTATGGTGATGTATGCTACTTTGACCTGAATGCAGATCTGCTCAATAAACTAGACCGGCTTCTCAATAATTGCATTCGATTCATCTTCAATTTACGTAAATATGATCATGTGTCTCAGTATCGCTCCCTATTGAAGTGGCTTCCAATTCGCCAACGCAGAGAGATACGAGCATTAACGACCCTATATACTTTACTCTACTCACCAAGCTCTCCATCTTACTTAACTTCCCAAATTCAATATCTGGGTGCTAACCACGCAAAAAACCTTAGATCGTCAAACAACTTACTTCTTCACTGTCCCACTCACCGCTCGGATTTTATACATTCTTCTTTCCTGGTTCAATCTGTCCTGTTATGGAATGCGCTCCCTCTCGAGATCAGAATGGCAAAAACTCGTCAAACTTTTAAGCACATGTTGCGGAAACATTTCACAACAATATTAACACCTGAATCCTAATTTTATCCTCTCCACAACAAAATATATAATATTTAGTATGTGTATGTATGTGTATGTGTGTATATGTATGTATATATGTCTATATGTCTATATGTATGTATACGTGTGTGTATGTAAATACTTAATTATTATGTGTACTAATATCCTTATGAAACGTTTTTTTATCCGTATGAAATTATTATGTAATTTAATATACATTTCCTGTCATTTTGCATCTACCATTCTTAGCTCAGCATCACCCTAAGGTCGACTGGTAGAAAATGCCTACGGCATTAAGTCCGCCTGTGCACCAATTATGCATAAAGTCTTAAATAAAATAAATAAATAAAATAATAAAATATTGTATATTTTGAAGGTTATTTATGTTTACGGCGGTTACAAAATGGTAATGAACAACATTACCATTTTGTAGTCATTTAAACAGTATTGAGATTGATTTAAGTATTATTGTTTTCTACGCACTTTCAGTTAATATGCTTTTTTATTTAAATGATCTCTTATAAATGTCAAAAACAATGCTATATCTAGTGGTAGAAGTACGCAGCTTACGAATTAAACTTTTTATAAAATGAATAAATACATAGATTCATACCCATCTTACTAATACGAAAGTAACTAAGTCTGTCAATTTATCCATTACGCTTTCACAGCTAAACCGCTGTACTGATTTCCATAAAATTTATATCGAAATTTTTAATGCTTAAAGAAGGAAATAGGCTACTATTAACTGCGATAACTGACATACACACATGCGGACCCACGAGTTATTTTGATATTGAACTTATTTGGTATTTATAAAAAAATATTCTTATAATTTTACTGCCGGAACATTTAAATATTCCGTCCCGACAATTACCCGCACTCTCGTATGTAATCATAAATCAAAATATTTTTGCATATCTGATTGGTTAAAGCGAAATCTGGATTCCTGGTTTTGATTTGTGGAATGTTAAATTAGGACATCGACATAAATTCTCTTTGGGGAAAACAATAGTTTATTGATGAATGATAAAATTGAATTCCATTCTGAAGTACCTACAGCATAAAAAATTTCGATCGCATTTACCGAGACACGGTTTCCACTTAATAACTCATTTATCGCAACGGTTGTCTGTTTTGGGGTTTATACATCCAGCCTACTGCCACTTCAGATGAATTGGTCATTCAAAGAAGGATGTCGACGACTTTAGTTCTCGGCCGGATCACTCCTTTCTGATACGATACCTCGAAATACGAATATTTCTTAGGCCATAGAACATAATTAAGATTTATGTAAATAGATAATTATTCTAACTAAATCTTTGAGGCAAAATAGGTATTATAATTGAAAATAAATAAATAGTTTCTAGACAGACACTGCAGTATATGACTTATCAAAGTATAGGCACACAGTTTTTAAAGTTTACCATGTGTTTGAGAAAACTTTCAAGAAAAGTAAAAAAGCTTTATCAAATCTGATCCGACCAAAATCGCTCACGTCAATAATTGTAAAATGTACAAGAAAATAAATGACAAACAAATATTTGAACAAATTTTCTAGTGTGGCAATTCTTTTAACTTTGTTGAGGCTTGAAAAGAGTTTGTCTTTGCTTTTGCCAGATGAAGTGAAATTGTTATTTAAAGTTTCAAGAAAATAAAAGTACTTGGTATTATATTTAGCAACTTTCTGTGGAGTTATATGATTACTGCATGATGAAGCTCCTATCTTTTGGCAAACAAAGAAAAATACCCAATTAATCAGAGTATTGTGGTAAAGAACATGGTGATATAACCTATCACTGCAAAGTGAAAGTGACATGAAGGAACATTTCCTGTTTAAAAGGTTCAAAGTACACTAGTTTATTTGCAAAGATATAACTTAATACTTTGTTTTCTAATTTGATTGGGAACTAACACCTCATATGTTTAAGTTAGTCACTATAATTATCATCGAATAAACTTTTTGAGAGGTGATATATTACCAGTAGCTAAAGTGATTACTAATGTGTTTGTTAATTCTCATACCAGTTCTACTTTAAACAACACATATAGACCATCAAGGATAAAATAATAAAGCAATCGATATGTCAGGATTGAAGCAACTAAAACAACTCAGCGTAACTGACATTCGACGTGGGTATTAATGAGAAAGGCGGTAACAGTTATAAACATCGCAGCCGCTATTTTTTTTTTTCAATTATTCGATGTTAAATCCTACTAATATTATAAACGCGAAAGTTTGTGAGTATGTTTGTTGCTCTTTCACGCAAAATCTACTGAATGGATTTTGATGAAACTTTACAATGATATAGCGCTTATACATCAGAATAACACATAGGCTACAATTTATAAAGAAACTAGCTTCGCCTCGTGGCGTTGCCCGCGGTTATTGTCGTACCGCGGGGTTCAGTTAGTTTCATATAAATTGCTTAGCTTAACTGTGCCATACTTTGCTATGATTTGTTATGGTTGTATTATCGAAAACTAAGGGAGGCCCTGACATAAACAAGGTAAGGCAGGGTTACAGGCAAATACCTGTAACCCGGTGATATCACCAACCATGCTACTCGTACTAATATCGAGTCATAATAGATTTCAAACAAGCAATTAAACCGTAAATTTTATCCTGTAACGTGTCTATTTTGATAATACATTAGTTAGTTTTACTACAAACAAAATACTATCAACATCCATGTAATCCTTGGTCTATTTTGTTAAAACCCAACTATTGCTACCTTCATTTTATTAAATGGAATTATACTAATCCGTTTAAAAGATTAGTACAATAACAAATAGGAAAGTGATATACAAATGGATGGATTACTTTGATAGGATTATAGTTTTGAATAAATTTGGCAATTGGATTTTGGATATTATCTCGCTTGTGCATGAATTTGATAAAAGCTATTGGTTCCGAGGGTTGGATTTATATCGGACCAGTAAAAAGGAAATCGTAGCGAAATCTGATCACAAAAAAAATATTTTCGTACAACGCAAATAAGCGAAAGAAGAATTTAAATGCAGTAAATTCATTTATTGTATTACCTATAATCTAATGTTGTATTTATAATGCTAGTTGGTAAATCTACGTCTATACTAACTTTTAATTTAATAAACTTACACTTTAATAATACGGAACTAAGAATTATTTAACTTGACTTTTATAAATACATTAAGCGTTGGTAACGTACCTTCAGATAACTGACCCCGATATATAATTCAAAAATTATTTTTTCAAGTTTCACAATAGTCAAACAAAAAATGTCTTCTTTAAAATAGCAAATAATTTCTATTCTTTTTATCTTACGATTAATAACCGATTTAATTATTTTATTTGATATTGATTAATTAAGATAAACGAAAAGCATTCAAGCTTCTGGTGATTTTTGTCAGACGAGTCTAGACGTATATACGTTTCTTTTGTCTACTTCATAATTTCTTTATTTCAACTTTAATCAATTAAAAGTAATCGGTTCCTGGAAACTTATCTTCAGCATGAACATTGTAAAAAAATAAGAAATATGTGAAAACCCTCGTCGGAAGTTGGAGACGAGTAATATAGCCCTTGCGTCTTTAAAAGTGGTGCTTGAGGACTTTCTCGACGCACCGCCCCAGACAGTTGGCGAGTTGTTGGAGAACACATATTTTTATTTAAAAAACAAGATATGTGAATGACGTGAAGAGGAGTTTCATGTGTAGTGGGTTTGTTATCTCGAGCGATTAGAAGAAGGTAGGGAACAACCAATAATGAACTTATATGTATAATAAAATGCTATTGAACGCGAATTACCTCGCGTGATTTTATTATGTTCTTTTTGTGTTTTAAACTTCGAAAATCGTAAACTTCTATATAATCATTCGTACCTTATTATAAGTAATTAATAAATTCTGGAACATCTTTTGTTAGAGGGTACTTACAAAATAGAAAGCGTCAGCTACCAACATTTCAGTTTTGAATCCCCAGCGATTAAATCAAAGTCTTTACTTAGATTTGTTTTTTGATTAATTAGGCAGCTAGAACAAGTAATTTATGGTTAAAAGTAATAAGAAAATGTATCAAATGTGTTTAATACTTATAAGTGGCTAATATTATAAACGCGAAAGTTTGTGAGTATGTACTCGTATGTGAGGATGTTTGATGCTCCTTCAAGCAAAAACTACTGAATAAACTTAGATGAAACTTTACAATGACATAGCTTATACATCAGAATAACACATATGCTACAATTTATAAAGATACTAGCTTCGCTTCGCGGTGTTGCCAGCGGTTATTGTCGACCAGCAGCTTACACCGCGGGTAGCACCGTGTGGTTCAGCTAGTTGTCTATATTCATAATTAAACTCCTCTCAGAAGAAAGTTAGGGCCATAAGTACACTTGTTCACGTTCTCCTAATTTAAATTGTAAAGTAATATTTCAAATAATAGTCAGAAAGGCTTTGGACATCCATTTATTTGTACATAAGATAAAGAATTATAACATACGGAGACTTAGATACAATCTATACTAATATATAAAACTAAAGAATTTGTTTATTTGCTTGAACGCTCTAATCTCAAGAACTGATTGTCCGATTTGAAAAATTATTTCAGTGTTAGATAGCCCATTTATCAAGGAAGTCTATTTGTTATATATCATCACGCCAATATCTGGACCAAATGGAGAACCAATGAAAAATGTTTCAAAAACGGGGGAAAATTATCGAGGATGCGTGGGTGAGCTAGTGTATAATATATGTATGCTGTGTATTCAGTATCCAAGTTTGCAACACTCAGCAATTCCGACACTTAAAAAAGCCGTCGAAATATGTGGAAATTTGGCTATACGGGAGCTGTTGAAGTGTAGTGCTAATCATTCTCGCTTCATATAACGGGCAGCTTTTGACTCGGTTATGTCGTATAACTGACCTGTTTTGGTTACGTTATTACTACCTCCGTTATCGGATGCAGGAAAATAGACAATCTACTTGTTTGCAAATACATGTACCTACACAGCTAGTACATGTACATGTAAATGTACTAAACATGTAACGTGCCTAAGTTTATTTATTTCTTTATTTATTTAAGCTTCCTGAAGTTACATTGCGTAAGGCGGACTTAATGCCGTAGGCATTATCTTCCAGTCAACTTTTGGGTGGTGCAGAGCTGTGTAGCAGGTGTATTATTGAAGCAAGCGAGAACTATACATAAAGGTACTATTACGCAACATAAACATCATAAATACAATAATCATAGATATATATATATATATATATATATATATATATACACTTCAAGTTTATCATTTTTTATTCCTTAAAACGATTATGAAGCTTAAATAATATGTACTGTAATATATAGCTATTAATTTCTCATCAATAATATGATCGGTCACATACAAGGATAATTAAATAATAGTGATAATGTATTTTCTAACCGATTTTGGTCAGGCAGGAGATATTAATAATGCACAATATTGTGTGTGCAAACACGGGTGCACTCTATATTCCCTCACTCTCACAAGCTGATAGGATGGCTATCCGTAACGACCGAGGCTCTCCGAGGCACAGGGATTAAAACTCCATCTTTCAAATTCTGGACTCTTATTAATTATTTCTACAATCAGAAAATCCCAATAACACTTTTGACCCGATTTGGGAATACTTACAACAACGAGGCAGTTCTATGATATGATATGATGCATTATTATTATCGATATAGTAAATGGAATTACAGTTATGACATAGACTGCTTGATTACAACTTATAAATGAAGGTCATAATTATTTGCTTAGTGACCAGCAGCAGTACGGCTTTCGTCGATCAGCGTGTGATCTTGTAGTATACCTGATACATCGCTGGGCACAGGCGATTGAGACCGAGGGGGAAGCCTTGGCAGTTAATTTGGATATTGCAAAGGCCTCGATCGGGTCTGGTACACTGCATTTCTTTTGAAGCTCCTTTCCAATGGGTTTCCCGATAAATTTTGCGATTGGTTCACTAGCTTTTTGGTAGATAGAAGTAAGACCTCTTCGGAAAAGGTCTCGATTGGGGTACACTTAATTTAGTCCAATTTAACCCCACAAAGGCACAAATTTGCGCATTTGCCGCTAAAAACTGCCGTGGGTTGTATGGCCTCGTGCAGAGGGCACTACTCTATCTGCCTCAGCAAATACTGGAATAATTGGTATCGACATATTGAGTGAAGTTTTGATTCGTGACCATTTGGAGGGTAAGGCCAAATTGGGCTCGAAGAAGCTTGGCGTGCTCAATAAATCGAAACAGTATTTCACTCCAGCCCATCGCCTTCTGCTCCATAAGGCGCAGGTTCGGCCTCACATAGAATATTGTTCTCCTATTTGGATGGTTGCTCCCCAGTACCAGCTCCTCTCTCTGAACCACATTTAACGGAGAGTGACTCGAATCGTCGATTGCCAAGAAGTTTCAATTCGGCTAGACTCTCTGGCGCTGCGTGAAGATGTGGCTTCGCTGAGCATCTTCTACCGCATGTACTATGGGAAGTGCTCCGAGGAATTATTTGAACTGATCCCCGTCGCCTCTTTCTGCCTTCATCTTACGCGACAGCATTTTTGTCCCCATCATTTAGATGGCTAGCAGTCTACAACTGTGCGCTTTTCTAGAAAATTTCTGCCTCGTACATCAAAACTGTAGAATAAACTATCGGCTGCGGTATTCTCGGACCGACAACCTAAAAACCTTCAAGAAAAGAGCGTACTTCTTTCTAAAATACCAGCAGCGCACTTGTAACGCTTTTGTTGTTGCGGTTGTCCATGAGCGGCGGTAATCGCTTACCATCAGGCGATACGTCTGCTCAATTTCCCTCTTTCCATAAAAAAATGAAACTTTCATCCACAAATTTTTTACTAGCTCCGGGTATTTTTGTGTTCGTTCCATGTGTCTTTGAAAAGTATGTTTGTAAGGTCCCCCTTGTATAAGACTTTAAAAAAGTTTTTCTTAGTTTACAAAAGATTGTAACGGGTGTTTTTTTAAGCTAGATAGAACTTTAAATTGTAAAAAGTAACACAAAAAATTAAATTTTGATGAAACTTTTTTTTTTATTTGTTTCAGTATACTCTGACAAATCATCATGAATAGACTCACGCTTGAACAACGCTACGAAATTATCCAAATTTACTTTGAAAATCAGTCGTCGATTCGCGCAACTTATAGACGACTGTTTTATCGCAAAATTGTGTTCAGCGATGAGGCGCATTTTTGGCTTAACGGGTTTGTTAATAAGCAAAATTGCCGCATATGGAGTGAGACCAATCCACAACAGACCCTACAGACTCCATTACATCCAGAAAAATGCACCGTATGGTGCGGTTTTCACGCTGGTGGCATCATCGGACCTTATTTCTTCAAAAATGAGCTGATTTTCAAAGTAAATTTGGATAATTTCGTAGCGTTGTTCAAGCGTGAGTCTATTCATGATGATTTGTCAGAGTATACTGAAACAAATAAAAAAAAAAGTTTCATCAAAATTTAATTTTTTGTGTTACTTTTTACAATTTAAAGTTCTATCTAGCTTAAAAAAACACCCTATAGAAAAACGTGAAAACAATAATATATAGAACATATATATGGGGAAGGGTTCAGGGTATGGGCCTCTGGTGTCCTCCCTCACTCGGTGAAACATAGCGCAGGCGCTGTTTCACACCGGTTTTCTGTGAGGTCGTGGTATCATAATAATAATAAACCGCTATGTTTCATTCATTCGTGTAAAAATAATGAGGATTTAAAAACGAATTTAATGTTGGAGTCAGATTATATACCTAGCTTGCTTTTAATAATAAGTATACGGTATGGCGTCTACTGTAACCGCTAGCTTTCTAGAGCACAACAGTATTCTATAAATGAAATAATATATAATAATATATGTCATATAAATAATTGTTATAAAATTTATTTGTGCTATACCAAATACTTTATAAAATATTTATGTACAGTAATATTTTTGGTATTAATTGTTGTTGGACTGCCTAAATTTCATGTTAATTAAAAGTTGTCTCCAACATGAATTTCGATAACAGGTAAAGGTTTTATACGACCCCTTGTTAGTGCATCGTTAATATACATATATTTAAAAATGACCAGCATATCCTCAAAGTCTGTTTAACATTCTTAATGCTCAATCAAGCGATTCACATTCCTGTTTGATCATTTTTGTCACTTGATTAACCAGTTATTAATGTGTATGACACTCGTAAAGTAATTCAATATCGCTTACTTGATTTCTTTATTTTTCTTATGAGATTTTGGAAACCCTGTATACAGGACTACATTGGTAGTCATCATTTTATCAAATTTTGCTCCATGGTAGTAAGGTGCCATACATTAGTTGTATGTATTTAAATATAACCATTGACTACAACAAGTGAATGGAGACCGCGATTAAGCAAACGTAGTGTAGGGCGCTCTGTGGCACGGTGGATTGATGACTTAAAAAACCCAAGACCGTAATAGTTGGCGCTCCTTGGGGAGAGGAAAGGAATCAAACTAGTATTCCTGAGATCAGCACTCTCAACCTAGCAAATAAACTGTTCGGCGTTGTAATATTAATATAGATACGATACGATGTTTGTCTCAAATATTAGTTTTTAAAACCATAAAAATTAAATTGTATGTTTCTGAATGTTGTACCTATTCACTTTTCTAGATTTTTTTTACTTTTTAATGATTACTTCATGCTGTGCTTTTTATTCTTAATAAAATATGAATTCTAGTAGGATCTAGGATAATACCCAGAGGGTGAAGAGGAGTTTCGACTATATTCAGCTTTACACATATCTCTTGTAGAAAGTTATAAAATTTCGTTAGCAGATCTGAAAACAAAAGACAGTTTGCTAATTACCGTCATTGTACTTCATTTTAACTCATATTTGCCCAAGTTCGTGAGTAAACAACCACATTAAATGAAATCAACAACAAGAAACAGAAAATATACTCGTTATTATCTCATTTAACTTATATAAATCGTACAATAAATTTAATAGCGCATACCCTAAAGCCAAATTGCTATTTACTAACAACAAGACGAGACGCAATTTAAATTAAAACCAGATTTGAGTTTACTGATGTCAAGTTTAAGTAATATTACCGAAGCGGAACTTTTTACCCAGCTGTACTATGATAGGTAAGTGCCTATTGTAATGTACATACGATATGTTGACATAAGAAACCCCATTACCGAAGCGGCACATCAGATTTACGAGTGTTTGCTGCTGGGGGATTCTCCTAACTTATATATGTTTTTCCTTTATACGTTCCTGAATTCGAATTTTTAATTAAGGGTGGCTGTCGCATTTTATGATCACACTTGGGACCCGTAACACACTTCATTTATGACATTTGTATATTTTTTTTGGGTACCTAATTTGTTTCATTTGAAATCTACGAAAATTTTGTTATTATGTGTAATATCCTTCATTATTTTTACTTAGTCACAAATCGTGGTGTACGAGCGTATCCGAAACATATAAATATAGGTTTATAGTAGGTTTGTTATTGCATTACCACAAAATATTGGTACTTGAAAGTCAAATAGATTATTTACTTTTAGCTTTTTCCTAAATAACTGTTACGTAAGTCCAGCTAAACGTATTATTGATATAACAAAGAAATTAAAAAACAACATGTAGTAAGATATTTAATGGTGACCATAGACCTCTACCGCAGGTTTCAGTAACGGTTTAAACCCCAATCCACGTAATTCGATATTGATTATTCTATTCATTAAAATTCAAAGTCAAATGTTATTCGAAGTTTATTCACACATAAAGTGGGACGTTTATATATACACGTATATATTATAAATATAGGAACGTTATCTTATAAGGAATTCAGTCACTCTATCTATATAGATAATAATTACAATTGGCATATTTCATATCAGAATACAATTCAATGTACACAATGTCACAGTACCGAACTAAAAAAGTTTTATAAGTAGGTACTTTTGGTTTTACACTTTTTTGTTAAATATTAATACTTGCTTTCGTATTGAAAGAGTTATTCTTTTAGAATTATCTAGGGTGCTAATGACAAAGTTTTACACACTCAAATTAATGATGAAGGCAAATTGAAGGTAGTTTATTGAACTTTAGATATACTGCGGTTATATTCTGAAACAAACGTTAATATTTTATTTAAAATTTCACTGCGGAAATAAAAAATTAAGTATACCTATTTAGCTGGGTTTCCCTAAAAATTGCTACGTTTTATTATTTTGTGATGGCTGCTGGAAGAGAATAAAACGCTTTTTTAGGTTTATATTAGAATTCAAAGTAAAATAAAGGGATTTCTAAAATATCACAAAAAATCTAATGCGAACCTGAAATGGTAGGGGCGAGTATTACTTTTTTCGTCCAAAAATATAACCTTTTAGTTTATGCGCGTAATTTAGAAAATCTGTAACGTGTAATACAAGTTTCAAGACTAATATCAAAATAAATATATCACGTTCGATAATTCGAGACTTTTGTTGTTCTGACAAATTATATCGCGTGTACAAATAGTATAAAATGTAACACCTAGAAACACATTTATTTTCGTTAGTAACACTTCTTACTAGCGAAGATAGTAGGTAAACACGCCAACTAATAAAATGTTAATAGAGAAATAATGCTCCTTGGAAAGAACAACATTTGTTTCAAATCATATTTATTAATAAATGCTTTTCATTCCCTTTGTTTATGTCTGATTTTATTTAATTAAGCTGATCAATAGGTACAACTACTCATAAGTTATTTTCTTATTCAGTTTTACTCTCAGCTTTATCCAATTGAAAACAATGATCTTTTAGCAATATTTTAACCACCTTTGTCATGTTTCACATGTTTACAACCATGTACCGTGATCTTCAGAATTATTGGACAAGCTGTATGAGAATAGTAGAAATAATTATTTTTTTATATCACAAAGGATATTTCGTAATTTGTAACAATAATACATTAAAATATACTTTATAAAGAAATGTATGCTGGTAGATCTTTGTAAATTGTGTTCCCTACACTATTTGTTAACTTATATTATTTATTCATTTTAAACTTAATGAACTTATGTACATCGACGACTTAATGCCCGAAGCATTCTCTTGACAACCTTTAGGTTGTGTAAAAATCTTGCAACTTAGGTTTACAGAGGTTATAAATTAAGTAATCAACGAAAATAAACACAGTTCACTACATCATAAAGTACACCTACGAGGTGTAATTTCGGTCTAATTTCAAATTATAATGATTTAATTTTCGTCGATCGTTCTCAAAGCGATACGTATCGTGTGTATGGCGAGTGTCTGATTCCTTGAACGCGAACTCTATCTACATTCCAATTAAATGCGTTTAGGCTCCCTCTATTCCAGAGAAATCGATTTTGCGTTTGTTACGGACCAATCCACGGCCCAATTACGAGTACCTATTACTGGCCGATACTCTATTTGATAATGTCTTGAGAATAGATATAGTAGTCCTTTTAACGTTATTATGCTAAGTGATTTTTTGAATAAAGGTAATATAAAGCAGAACACAAGACTGATAACTATCTTGGAATTATTCTCTGAATACTGAGCATTAAGATTTGGTTACGTTTTGCATACAGAAGTATAAACTATAAGCAAACACAAGATTTCACTTAAACAATTTTAGATTATTGAAATGAATTTATCTTCACAATCTATTTAAAATATTTAGTTATCTTTTATTAACTAGGAGAATATTTTGTCTTTATAATCCCAAAAGTTATTCAACAGTCGGTATTTTGAATCAACATAAAAACCAAAACAATATCAATTCAATGCTCTCTTTAGGCTAAATAATGACAATATTGTAAATAATAACCGCAAAAAAGGAAAAAGGCGAGTTCAGATCTACCACATTCACGTGATGTAGTAAAATAGTATGTCCTTAAAAAGCAATTCAGGCTAAGTAAAAGCTTTCGCTGCTAGCAAAGCGAGCGGACTCACTCCATTTCCGGTGTAGTGGATTTGACATTAAATTTTACCACGGGGCACTCAAATTAAGGCTCGATATTAACAATTAAACTAAAAGATACTTTTATTTTTTAAATATCTTTATATTTTTATGTATAGGTGAACTTCGTACTGCCACATCTTTTTTCGTAAATATTTTCTACATTTCTGAAAAACTTGTTTTAGTAATTTGGCTCACCTCGGTTTCCCACAGGCAGTGCACAATCGAGAACAAAAATATTTATTGTTTCGATTATCTTTTTTTTTTCATACTAACCTTCTCCTAACAATAACGAAGATATAAAAAAGAATTATCCAATTTAGTGCAGTCCACTAGAAGTTACGCGCGTACATACGTTTAGGTGATTCATTTTTATTTATATAGCTTTGCAAGTCATGACTAAATAAGTGAGCTCACGAAGAGTTTCGAAAGGAGAATTTACATAACACGAAAAAAACATTTTGAATAATGTCCGAAAACATTTCAGTGTCATAATAGCGTCTAACAAAAGTCACACAGTTCAGCTCATATTTTAGCCGCAATTCTAACTTTAACAACTATGAAAATATTTTTCGGCACCAGTATAGAGGATGTCTCTAGAAATATTTTTCACCTCGAATACTCCTGCATCATAAACTCTGAACTTTCGCATATTTTAGTGTAAATGACAGATGTAGAAAAAACTAACGCATATCGTTTTGTGTACAGTTAGCAAATAAATCACTGGAACAGGAGCCAAATTTCAAAAGTTTGTGATTTATCATAATCCGGATTTCCATTTGCCAAACGAGTGGTCCATTACTCTATGTCACAGACACGGGAAGGGTGCGTGATTGTCGAAAAATAAAGGCATTTATCGCTTCAAACGTTATTTATAAACAATAAAAAGTTCTCCAATCAATAGGAATGAAGTGAAACAGGAAGAATTCAGGAAATAAAATTGGGGACAGATTGGTTTGGATTATTGAGGAAAAACATGAATTTAATTTGGGCATTCCAAATACAAATATTGTATCCAATATAAATATACTTATAAAGTATAATTCGTTGTCCTAATTTTACTTTTTTGTAAAAAAAATATTAACTTCATCAAAACTAGTAAATTACAAATTAAAATCTTCATATTATGTCAACACCTCATATAGTAATGAAAATGTTAGTAAATATTAATTCCTACAAAAGTATAATTATTTTTCTAAAGTCCTGTTGCACTGGTTACAAATAACTTACATATAGTTTATCAGACAGATTGTTTGACGCAATTTATATATAAGATACATCTAATTAATTGTCACATATGCTATTCGAAACTTATCACAGGGCCAAAATAGCGACACTTGAAATCAATAAACCTGTTGGAAATAGACACAATATTTATAGGTACAAATAATTACACTTTGTAACAGTCACAACGAATTCATTTTACTACATACATATATTATTTCCAAAAAAAGTAACATTGTCCATTAACATCCGAACCTTATAACAGAAGTGTAAAAAGTGTTATGAAGTGCGAGATATCACATTGCTGACATAGATGTCATAATAAAAGAGCAGCCACTTAAATTACAAAGCGTATAAAATATGCGTTACCTTCGGGAAATCTTCTCGTACCAGAATGTAGTCGCCTCGTAAAACCATCTAGTAACGAAGCCCCTTTGGGAGAACACGCTGTATTTTATTCTCGTCAAAAAAGGACATTTACGTATCACATCTATAGCTATGTGTATATGTTGTCCTTTTCAATAATTTGTGATCCGTACATCTGAAAGCTTCCCTTTACGATTATATAAAAATGTACTCAAGTACGGACAAATTCTTAGAAAAGCTTTTTTCCTTCGAAATTAAACCGATTTTATTATTAAATTTATTGTAATGATCTTTCGTACTCGTACTATAATTTATTATGTAACTGTCTTTAAAAACTCATAAAAAAACTGTATTAAATAAACAAAGTTCTGTAACTTAATAAAAATACAAAATCAAATGCTAAAGTTTGCCAAATTTCAACCTTCAATAAAAATACTTTACTTTCAATTTATAATGCTAGTTACATTCTAAGTTACAAATAGTACCGCACTTAAACTCGTAACGACCCGTGTTAAAAACTTAAACTGTCATTCAGAACTTCTATCTACCGCCATTAAAACAAATTGTAAAAGAAAAAGTTAGGAAAATACCTCTACTTTAAAAGTGCAAGCTATTACTCAACTTTTCATGCGAACAATAAGAGAATTCTTAATCAACTAATTAAAAGGTAGAGCAGTTAAAACAAACTTAACAAACGTCATGAATAATATTGTCAACAGCTGTTTATTGCTGAAATTTATCGTCCAACTTTGCACCTCAAAAACACCCTAAATGAAAACATAAACAAGGCAGTGGATGCAAAACAAAAATTATTGATAACATTTAGTGGCTGTGCCATTAAACCCTAAAGTTGGAGTAATTTTAGTGTCCAAATAATTTTATGGTAGATACAGTAGGTAATCTAAGAGTAACTTTATAATGTTAGAATAAATTTCACGTTATGAGAAAGCTAAGTTATAATTCAAAGTGAAGTTCATAAGAAGTGTAGAATTTAAAGTTTATTTTGTTCCTTCTCTGGCACATTTGAAAGGCATTTTAGTATCTGAAAGTAAAATACAGAACCTTTTGTACACACAAGCTTATTTGGAGGTTACAAAATTTGAAAGCTTATTTTAGCCAACGGCACTGTACTGTTAAGAGAGGAAATTATACGTTTATAACGCTATTCACTTACATTACCTACCTATTTATAGGTATGTTTTTATGATTTTGAGTAAAATATTAAAGAACTAAAGTGAAATAAATATGTATTCATGTATTCAGTATAACTTTCGTTTGTCTAGTAGTTAGCGTATGCGGCTGCCAATCAAGAGGCTTTGATTCGCAAGTCAGGCCAAAGAGAGTTATTGAGTTTTGCTGATTGTGAGAATGCTTAATGACAGCCTGATATTTAGAAGTTTGGCTCTGAACGCCCGTGCCTCGAAGAGCACGTAAAGCTTTTGGTCCTGCGCCTGATCTCTCCCCAGTCGTATCGGTTAACCGTCCCATCGTATTATGAGAGAGAGGGAAAAGTAAAAATAAAATAAATAAATAAATAATATCTCCTGCGTAGTTGAACATCATGATCATATTATTTCTAGTATTTTTTTAATAATTTTTTGTTTAGTAGGTCTATGTTCACAAAGTTTATATTTTATGTTCCATGTAAAAAAAATAAAAATTGTATCATGACTTTATGGCAAGTAAAAAAATAACAAATGTAGCAACAATATATTAAAATAATAGCAAAAAATAGTATCACTTTTATACATATCCCAATACTCTTATGCATTCGGGTAAGTCAGCTTTGAAAACATTTAAAAACGTGTCTTGCGGGAGGTTGAAAAATAACCGCCAAAATTCTTCGACGGCCTCGTCTGCAGTGCTAAACTTTCGCCCATGAAGCATTCGCAATCGCATGGAGCTAAATCTGGGCTGTACGGAGGATGGGGTAACATTTGTACTACCGAAGTTGTCAAATAGTCCATAGCTCTAACAGCTGTGTGAGTGGGCGCGATTTCGTGGTGAAAAAGAATGCCACAGACGCTGCTCCGCATAATATAGCGAATCTTGAGGCACACAAACTTCGTTACATCATTCAGAATTACTACTACTGGTCCACTGCGTCGAAAACAACCGCTATAATTATTTTAATAATACTTCGACAGCGAACAACTTTTGTAGGCAAATCGTCGTCTTTAAACACCCATTGCGTGGATTGCTGTTTCGAGACGAGACGAGAGGATCGTAGCCGTATATCCATGATTCATCAGTTGTAAGAATGTAGGATATGTTTTGCCAAGTTTTTTTTCATGAAATAGGGTAAACGAGCAGACATATCACCTGGTAGTAAGCGATTATCGCCGACCACAGAGCAAATGATCGTGCTTACACAAACTAAATATTATATAAGTATAATGTTTGTGTCATATTGTTGCTCACGATAAAATCCGAAACTATTTGACAGATTTCCAAGTTTTTTTTTAAATGTGTAATTTGTTGGAGTGCCTAAGATAGGATAGCTAATATCACGCTTAAACCAATTTCTATTAGTCTAAGCGTGATATTAGCCATCCGAACACGATTATAACAAGACGCAGTTGAAATTGTGTGGATCAGCTAGTAATATTATGAGCTTATTGGTATCAAATTATTCCATTAGCTTATTTTTCATCTTCTATAAATTATCGCTGTTTATTCTGTTTTCGATTTATCATTACAACAATCTATTACCAAGTGTACACAATGCTTTTGCAGTGAGATACGCTTCCGGCCGTATTCCGTTCTATTCTAGTATCCGTAAATGGCCGGAAATGAATTCAAAACACCCTATAGTGGCAACCGATCTCTTGTAGGATCTGACTATTCACAAACGTTGGTAACTATCTGTCTAGCACCTATTACGTTCATCTTTGTTACTGATTCACTAGATCTGAAAATGTTAGTACAATGAAATGACGTTACTGTAATAATTTTAGTATCTTTAAAAATATATATTAAAAGTAGATTATTTAGGATCAGTGTTTGTAAATAGGTTTAGAGTAAAGTATTAATTTTTAAAGTAAACGAACCCTATTAATAAGACTCCGCTGTCCGTCTGTCTGTCCGTCCGACCGTCTGGCTATCACTAAGCTGTATCTCATGAATCGCTAGACAGTTGAAATTAACACAGATGATGTATTTCGTTATAATCCTACTACTATTATAAAGGCGAAAGTTTGTAAGTATGGATGTATGTATGTATGGATGTTTGTTACTCTTTCACGTAAAAACTACTGAATGGATTTGAATGAAACTTTACCACAATATAGCTTATACATCAGAATAACACATAGGCTACTATTTATAAAGATATAGCTTCGCCTCGCGGCGTTGCCCGCAGTTATCATCGTACCGCGGGTAGCACCGCGGGGTTCAGCTAGTACCAAATACTAAAATCAATAATGTCTGACTAAAGTCAATAAAATCAGACTAAAAAATTGTGGGGCTCGCGTACAACAGGCAGGCGTAATTTTTAGTCGTTTTATATTCGAATTTAATAATTGTTAATTATATAATAATAATATTTAATGTATATATGTATTATTAGGTAGTAGAGCTATGCTGATTTCAGCATGAATGGGCGGGCTCGACCGGGGCGGTACTACCCTCGCACAGAAGACCAGCCTAAAATGACAGTTTTAGAGCTGTCGTATTTCGCTGGTGAGTGCGAGACCGGAGCCCAATGATGCAGGGGTGACAGTTATCGTAGTAGTGTGCGAGCAGTGAATGTTCGTAGAGTTATGTTGAGGGTGATGTGGATCGAACCGTCGGCCAGGGAGACCCGTAGAAACGGTGGTGCCGCTGGCCGCCCGCGGCATAGAGAGGGGCCCAACCAAGGCTAACCACCCTGGGAGGCTGCCCCGTCAGGTCGCGCATAATCCACGGAGTGGCTCGTCGTGCCGGTTGGTGACCGGACGGTGGGACCAGGCGACCACTTCCGGGAGGGTACGGGGGCCCTTCCGTCCGACGGTTCGGTCACCGTCAGGCCTCACTATTGTATGGCGATACAGCATTCCGAGCCTCGGTATTACACTGCCGCGATGACTGTCGCGCCTTTTACGCTCCCACTTCCCCCCCTCTATTTTAATCATGGCAGCAAAGAAAAGATATAAACGTTCAACAGCGGCACCCCATTCACCCACCAACCCGCTTTTTGAGGTGGAGTTTACTAACATCCGTGGACTCCATGCAAACCTCAATGCCGTCCACCAACATCTTGAGACGGCTCGGCCGGCCATGCTTTTCTTAACGGAGACACAAATACGCCGCCCTGCCGACACGACATATCTTCTCTACCCCGGCTACGTGCTTGAGGAGCGCTTCCTCGCTAAGGCTGGAGTGTGTCTTTTCGTCAGGGCGGATGTTTGTTGTCGCCGATTACGTTGCCTTGAAGACCCATCCTTCTCCACTATTTGGCTACACGTGGATACCGGCTCCATGAGCCGAATCTACGTGTGCCTATACCGATCCCATTCTGGAGACTACGAGACAACTAAACTTTTCGAACATCTCAGTCAGGCAGTGGATAAAGCGCAGGAACAGTTCCCGACCGCTGAACTGGTGTTTCTGGGAGACTTTAACGCCCACCATGAGTCCTGGTTGGGATCTTCCAGAACTGACCACGCGGGTCGGACTGTCCACGCATTCGCTCTCACGCATGACCTCACCCAGTTGGTACTCCAGCCCACCAGGATACCAGACATACTGAGTCAAGCGCCTTCCTTGCTGGACCTTCTGCTGACGAGTCACCCAGAGCAGTACAGTGTATCGGTGCTCGCCCCTCTGGGATCCTCCGATCACTGCCTGGTGTCCACCACTGTGCCTCTTGTTGCCCTCCCACGAGCAGTGGCAGCAAAAAGACGGTTATGGCACTACTCGTCTGCAGACTGGGATGGAATGCGGGACTACTTCGCATCTATCCCGTGGGCACAACGCTGCTTTAAATACAGTGATCTGTCGCAATGTGCGGTTGCTGTGGCCGGCGAGGTCACTGTCGGAATGGAATACTACATTCCCTACAGTGAGGTCGCCGGCGCAACAACCCGTCGCTGGTTCAATCGCGAATGCGCCCATGCTGTTGCCCAAAAGCAGTCAGCCTACCGCGCATGGACCAGGGCCCGCGCTCACGGCCACCCCGACGTGGATCGACTAAAAGCAGCGTTCAACAAAGCCACTAGGGAATGCAAGAAGGCTTACATCACAGCGGATGCCCAGCGCATTGCGCGGCTTGGCCACGAACTCGTCGCATACCCTACGGGTAGCCGAAAGTTCTGGCGATTGGCTAAAGCCGTGCAGTCCAACTTCTGCCAGCCCACGCTACCACCGCTTAAATATCCCGACGGATCACTTGCCCATCAGCCGCAGGAGAAAGCGAAACTGCTTGTCGATCTCTTTGCGGCTAACTCCCGAGTCGATGACCGCGGCATGCACCCGCCTACCATTCCCGCCTGCGATGCAACAATGCGGGATATTCGCATCCGGCTGAGTGATGTCCGTGCGGAACTTCGGTCACTCGACGTTCGGAAAGCCAGTGGACCCGACGGTATCCCGGCGGTGGTTCTTAAGAACTGTGCACCAGAGTTGTCTCCGGTTTTGACGCGCCTGTATCGCCTGTCATATTCCTCGGGAACTGTTCCGGAGGCCTGGAGAGAGGCGAATATTCAACCCATTCCCAAAAAAGGCGACCGCTCCAACCCGGCCAACTACCGCCCAATAGCTGTCACCTCCATTATCTGCAAAGTATTCGAACGGATCATAAACAAGCAACTGGTCCACTACCTGGAGGATCACACCCTACTTAATGATCGTCAATATGGTTTCAGGCCGAACCGATCCACGGGTGATCTTCTAGCGTATGTCACACACCTTTGGGGTGAGGCTATTGACAGGCACGGGGAATCTTTGGCTATTAGCCTGGACATGGCCAAGGCCTTTGATAGGGTTTGGCACCGTTCGCTTCTCTCCAAGCTACCGGCATTCGGCTTGCCCCCCAAACTCTGCAACTGGGTTGCCGGATTCCTGCACCAACGTCGCATCAGAGTACTTTGTGACGGCGCGGCCTCCGACGTTCAGTCGATTAACGCAGGAGTACCACAGGGTTCCGTCCTGTCGCCCACGCTGTTTCTTCTGCATATCAATGACATGTTAGACCTTGGCAACATTCATTGCTATGCAGACGACAGCACAGTTCATGGACGATATATTGGGCGCCCTGCGGCAAAACCGGTAGATGTAGAGAAAAATCGACAGGAGCTTGTCGCTCAGCTCGACCATGTTCTAGGCCGCATTTCACAATGGGGCTGCGAGAATCTGGTCGAGTTTAGCGCCAAGAAAACACAGGTGTGCGCGTTCTCTGCCAAAAAGTCTCCATTCCTTCCCCTTCCGACTTTTCAGAACACTCAACTACCATTACGAGGCAGGCTCGGTGTCCTGGGCATGGACATCTGCTGCGACCTCAACCCGCGCGAGTACGTTGAGAGTGTCACTAAGGCGGCCTCGCGGAAGTTAGGAATCCTTAATAAGGTGAGACGGTTCTTCTCGCCCGGGCATCTGTGTCTGCTTTACAAGACCCAGGTTCGCTCCTGCGTGGAGTACTGTTCTCATCTTTGCGATGGAGCCGCGCAGTATCTGTTCGACGCTCTCGACCGGTTGCAGCGGCGAGCCATTCGCATTGTCGGCAGTCCCCAGGCCACCGAGTCCCTTGAGCCTCTGCAGTTGCGTAGAGATATCGCCTCTATGGCAGTCCTCTATCGCCTTTACCATGGAGAGTGTTCTGAAGAGCTGTTCCAACTGGTCCCCCCTTCTCCCTTCCTCTACAGGACAACTCGTGCTGGCCTCAGAAGTCACCGCTTCAGAGTGGAAGACATACACTCTCGCACTCATCGATTCGGCTCTTCCTTCCTCTGCCGAGCGGTCAAAGCCTGGAACTCACTGCCAGCGCACGTGTTTCCGTCCCACTATGATCCCGGGTCCTTTAAGCGGGGCGTAAAAAAGCATCTCACTAGGCCGCCATAGTGCTGGTCGCCATGCTGCACTGTCCTTGTTTGCATTGAGGATGGTGACCACCACTCTTGGATTCTGCTGGTGCTTTCCATCAGGCAGGGCAGAGTCATTTTGGTAGCTCATGTATAAAAAAAAAAAAAAAAAAAAAAGAACAAATAGAAATGTTTGCATATACCTCAATGGTACGGAATCCTTCTTTGCCGATTTTTATATTTTTTATATATGAGTTGGTTTATGTATGATTTCCCAAAAAAAATAATACAGAATGAATTATTTTAAATAAGCTGGAGGCTACGTTCATCGAAATGAACTAAATTCGATAGGAAACAGACGGAATTCAAGACTCGTTACATTAATACTTCTTCTAGTTCTATTTTTAAGTTACTAACCCTTTTAAAACTAACCCGTAGTTGACAGCCGAGTTAAAAGTTAAAACTCGGCCCGGGTCAGAATAGCCAAATTTATGGAGTTAACATTAATATTTTTTAAACAAAAGTGTTATAGTACTCCTTGCTTTAAACTAGTATAAATTAAATTAAAACAAAACAAAATACATTTTGTAAGCCCATATTATTTCATTAAATTATTGATATAACTTTTTGTTCATTGACTTTCTCAGTATGTTCATGTTTAGAGATTTACATATGACATTCAGTAATTATCTAAATATTATTTTCTCATCGATGCTATTTGTTTTAAAATATGATGTTATTGACGTAAAATTAACCATTAAAGCATATTTTCAGTTATGGGTGACAAAACCAAGTTGATGGCTTAATTTTAGTTTGTAACCAATAAATAAGAATATATAAACTTTTATCAAATTATTTTTAGAAAGGCAGTAATAAACTTCTCACTCTGTAGTTGTTCCTTCATGTTACTAAAGTAAAGGAACGGTTTCGGAAGTGAAGTCTTTTGCTACATTAACTTGGTTCACGGGACAAAGCCGCCGTTAATCTAGGCTTACGCGCCCAAACTTTGGTTTTCTATTAGACAGAATCGATTTCCGTCTTCGTATTTAAGATGTCGATTCGTCACTTGACATTTAAGGACAAAGTTGAACACGGACAGAGTTAAGTTTGAGACTGTTATACAAGTAAATTTATAAAAAGTAAATATCTATTTACAACAGTTGTTCTAAAGGTTGGATCTATAGGTACTACACCTATAGATCCTACCTATTTTACTGCCTCTGTGACGCAGTGGTAGCGTATGCGTAGCTGCTGTGCTTGAAGTCTCGGGTTCGATTCCCGGATCGGACCAAATGTTTGTTTGATCTGCAAATATTTGTTCCGAATTTTGAGTGATTTCTATACATACCATTTAAAAAAAAGGATAAATATATTTATATCAGTTGTCTAGTATCCATAACGCAAGCTCGGCTTAGCTTGGGACTAATGGCGTTTTGTGTAATATGTCCGACATATTTATTTATTAAAATGTTTTTAGTACCTACTAGTTCTGCTAAGTTCGGGACAAGATGACGTTGTATAACAGGGGTGAAATATTAAATTATTATTATTCTTTCTTAAAAGTATTTCTAGGCTTCAATAATAAGTTAAAGCAGTAAACATTTGAAGTAACATCGTTACATAAATCTCTCTAACACTAATACTGGACTCTCTAAAATAAGTAGGTAAATGTAATCTCTCTCTATGATTACTGGAAAATCCTACCATACCAGGGGGTTGAGTACTAGTTAAGTGGAACTACTACCAGTTAACGCGCGGTGTACATGCCGATACTTATATGGCGCATGACAAATTGGTCGCTCGCTCTTTTTTTAATGAAGTAGCCGGCAAACGAGCACACGTATCGCCTGATGGTAAGCGATTACCTCCGCCCATGGACACCCACAATACCACCGGCGTCACAAGTGCGTTGCCGGCCTTTGGAGAAATGGGATGCGGGATGGGAGAAAGGGTTGAGGCATGAGCCTCCGGTATCCTTACCCACTCGATGAAATACAGCGCAGGCGCTGTTTTACAACGGTTTTCTATGAGGCCATAGTATCACTCCGGTCGAGCCGGCCCATACATGCCGAAGTGTGGCTCTCCCACGGTGGATTAAAACCATACAAACCTACCCATAGTTTAGTATTGTTTCATAGAGTGAACGACATTATTGGAACCCAACAGCCTCTCCCTGCCTTTTTAAAGGGTCTGGCTCAAACTCTGTTAAGTTGCACGGGCGGTACTCACTTATTCAGGTGACACGTCTATTCGTTTGTCATCTTTCTATCATAAAACAACATTTTATTGACTACTACTAACCTTACCTGATTCTAATTACTTTCATTACAATCACTGATTCTAAAAGAACCACTTACTGGAAGTGATCTATTAGTTATCAAGGTTTGGGAGGGTTAATAAATAAATAATAAGCTGTTTGATCGATTCAATTAAGTTATAGCTTTACAAAATTGTTTTTTTATAAGAATCTAGTAGTACCTATCTATGATCTAGGAGTACTAATAGTAAATTGTAGTTATTTGAATTAAATGCTAAGAATAATATACTAAACTTTCAACGAAATTAAATTATTTTTAGCCAACATTATATTAGACAAAGAATATTTATTTCATGTAAAAATAACTACACAACCTTTCACCTATCATTTACCGAACTTTTCCTATTTATACCATTACGCGTTTAAAAAGGTTGTACTATAAAGTTTTTATTGCGACCAGGACATGAAAGTAATCCATGCAATTTGTGTAACTATTCTTTGGATACTGCATGCGTCCTTAATAATACGTGACGTCATTACCTGAGGATTATGAAGGTGAGGCCGTACTCGACTTCAGCATTTTGTTCTTAATTCAAATTGATTTTTAGTTAAATTGGCTTATGCGGACTTGATATTGATTTGGGATAAGTTAAATAAGTAATTGACTTGATGAGAAAATGGGATTGTTAACGTTTGTCTAATATTTAATAGACAGTCTATAAGAGGTACAGATCAATTCACACCGAGCTCTTTAATTATAGTACCTAATAACTTAAACTAAGTTATCAATGTTAAACATTTAATAAATAATATTTTGATAGATTTATGAATAGTTTATGTTCGAGTCAGATATTGATAGTACAGATGTATCTCGTCAGAATTTTTCATCGTATTAATAAATTTATTGTAACACTCTTTGTTTGATCAAAACAAGTTTTTGAAAACTAAAAAAGTTGAATTAACAAAACGACTTAAAAGTAAAAATACAGTTTGTTACCATAAATGTCAAGATTTTATATAGGTTTAGTATTAGTTTCACAGATCAATAGGTTTTAATAAGCATTAGTTCTTATGTTATTTACCAAATAAATTAGCAATGCCAATATAAAAACATGTAAATTATTAAATTAGACGAATAATAACAAAAACTATGTGAAATACCTAACATACATAGCACAGTCTCTTCTCTTAAGTAGAATTGTAGAAATGGTCGAGGAATAAGTTTATTTCCCATAGTTTCTAATTACAACTCATTTTCATCCACGTATGTTACACAGTATGCGTATAACTTGAATCTATTGTGTATTCCCGTTCCTTGTAACTTATATCAAAGTTCTAAAGCGTATACATCCTTTTAAGTGACAGGGAATAGCTTTGTTAATCAACAAACACTGGAATGAAACTTGTTCCACTGAAACACAAAGAGTAAATATACTATATTTGTCAGAATTTATTTCAAGCTGTTGTATACCATTTCGCTGATATATTTTATAGTTAATTCGTTTTATACTTAGAATTTTTAATTACTCTTAAAACGGTGAAGCCTATTCAGTGTACATTATATTATTCTTTCAAAGTATTATAAACTAAACAATAGAAGTAATGAATGTGCTGTGAACATGCTTGAAAAGACAGATTGAAATGCAAATAAAAACGACTCTGCTAGCGGAATTGCATATTCAAATTGCTAACTGCATAAGCTCACCACCCTTTTATATTACATTTGAACAAAACAGTTTTCTTCCTATCTATTATATATACCAAAAACTCTTATAGCTAATAATTTACATTTTAAGGATAAAATCAAATCGCGTATAAAAAAGACCAAATTATAATCAATTTCAATATCATCAATATTCCATTCTCCGTTCGTTCCGATAGCATTCTGACAAAGAGATTTTATTGAATAAATTACCTTTCGTTAAAATATGTTTAATGGCCATACTGTTTGAAAATCTAACGACGTAGTATAGTTGGAAAACTGTTGAGAAGTCAACTTCTTCTTTACAACTTTAGTTTTGCTAGTATCACTGATTCTAGCGAGTGTCGATGTACCTAATAATGCAAACATTTTTGCTTGCACTTCATAATGATTACCACCGCCGTGTTAAAAAATTCCAAGCGTTTAATTAAAAGTGAATTTTCTAAGCAAACATAGATAAGATTCTAAAACCGACAATCAAAATATAAATCTAGATCAAAAACGTGAATAAAACAGTATTTTAACTTTGCCTTCTTTGACAATGCAACTATTGGTCTTGCTTCTCAATAAATGTATTCTGTGTGTGACGCATTATTTTAGAATAGTGTCGGCGTCGGAGGAGAGGGTACGTGAGCGTAATGTAAACAGTAGCTGGCATGCCGCGAGACATGTTTCGTCACTTTAGCTGAAAAGGCGAAACATTGGCGCGACCGTCGCGCGTCTCGCCAACAAATCTCCCGAATAACCTTTCCCATTCATACACGTAAGTTATTTGGCTATGCTGGCAGGATTTTCGTATTTGAATTGCTTCACTTGCACTATTATCTTTGATTATCACTAACATCACGTCGAGTAAATTTTATTTGCCTAATTTTGTTCAGGTAGGTGAATGAATGAATTAAAACTTTTCTAGACTATTTGTGATACAACTTTATGATGATTTAATTAAAATTAATCATAAGACTTTGTGCCATGATACAGATAATATTATAACTCAAATAATAAGTTTGTTATTTGATGTTTGAAAAGTATATATATTCTAGTTATTACTAATTAAACAAAACAACAGCTAAATATTTTAAATTTAGAAATATAAAAGTTTGCTACATTTTGTGTTAATCAGGTTTTGTTTCGAAAGTATGAAAATATATTATATTAACATAGAAAGTAACACTTTGTAAATATTACTTTTGTTAAAATAACATATTAAACATGTTGTATTATATTTTCATTATTTGTATCGGGTTGACGGGTGTTTTTTGCGGAACTCCAAATGAATTAATAATTTATATTTCTCACAACTGCAAACAAAATATTCGACCAATATTCCCAATGTATGTACGTTCAACTCCAGCCATGTGTATAAAATCATTAAAATGTTAATGCGTAGTAAAATTGTTGACGACATCATCAATAGCCTTTTATAAATAACATCTATAGATAAGCATCCTCTTAGAAATATCATATTAAACGTGAAATATAATATCGATTAATATTATAATGATAATTATTATTAATTTATTATTATTAATGGTTGCTTGCTGCTTTCAATTAGTAGTGTCAATGTTTTTTATTGTACTTTGCCACGTTACTCATGTAGGCCCAAACAATTGCTTCCCATAAAGAAGGTAGTATGCGTTTTCAATTCTAATACAAATGTAATTACGTCACACGGCTGTGTTTTTGAGATTTTTGACTGTTGAAATATACACGCTAATATTATTATTCTCTTTATTACATTTTACAAATATATTTATTACTTTTTTAAATATGTAAGAAGAAAAATAATATACATATTTAAAAATAAAAAGAAACAAATAACCGGTGGTTAGTGCTCCAAAGACAGGAACCTCTTCACTATCTGTGCCGTGTCAAGGAAGACTGCCTTCTGCATCAGACCCTTGAACAGCTAGGGTGAGCGTTTTAAGATGTTGGCCGATGCTCTTGGCTATTAATCCGTGAACAGATACGACTATCGGAACAATGATCACCCAATCCATATTCCACATATCGACAATCTCGTTAAATGAATCAAAATATTTTATTTGTTTTCTTTTTCGACTTCCACTAGATTCTCGTCATAAGAAAGGGCGATATTGACAATTATTGCGCGGTGCTCTAATCGATCTATCACCACAATATATCTTTCATCAATATTCCTGTGCAAATATTCCGTTAGCAAGACGAGAAAAAACAGCAATAATAACCCTGATAGATTCTCCAGGATGGTGAAATGCCCGACAGATGTCGGCCATACCATTTTTCAAGATATACTTCATATAGTCATGATAACTTCGTCCATAATCGCACAGACAAAACCTTTGGTTTTTCCGAAGACATCACCATAAGGTAGCCAGGACGTAGATGCTTTATAATCTATATCGGATCCATTAAGGGCCCGACCATGGAGTTCTTTGCTCTTCTTTGTAATTTAGCGGGGGCAAGTAGTTTCAAATCATCCATATAAAGGAGGTGAGATATAACTCAATCATCTTTCTGCAACCTATAGCCTAACCCTGATCCCTCTAATAGAGTGCTGAGACGGTTCAAAGCTAGACAAAACCACAAAGGACTATATATATATATATATATATACTAAACAATATTATTAATCTCTTTATGACATCTCAAGTTCTAACAAAAAAACCGATTTTATGGGGATTAATTATTTATTTGTACAATGTCTTGCATTATTACTTAGATAGATTGTCTTACTTTAAATGGGATTAACAATTAACAATAACCATAAAATACAAATTTAATGACAAAGGAAAACGAGAATTTAAAGTTATTAAAGTAAGTAGGATCTTCAGCAAGTAGATATTTTTTCGTTTTATTTATTCTCTTATTATGTTACTTTTATTTAATAAGAAAGCCGAGGTTGGCAGAAAAAGCAGATGTAAATTTTATTCATGTTGAAGAGTTTTTTCGCGACGCTACGTACCCATGCCATATTTGATAATGAATTTTTCTAAGAAATGTTCTGTAGTAGATTTCTGTCACATTAAATTTAAACTTTAAATAATTTTTCTGTCCATTCTTTACTTCATTCTTCAGAAGTATACATCCTAGAATACTTTTGAACTAAACTACACTATACTACACATTATATATAAATATATATCATCCATGTATGGGCTTCCCAAAGTGACTCTACTCTGCCTGATGGAAAGTAAAAGCAGAATCCAAAAGTGGTGACCACCATACTCATTGAATGCAGACAATGCAACAATGAATGGTGAGCCACACACATGGCAGCCTATTGATGCTTATACATCATTGAGCCTCTAGTCTCACACTCATCAACAAAACACGATATGCACGAATGCTGTCATTTTAGATTCATCTTCTGTGCGCGGGTCGCACCGCCTGGTCGAGCCAGTCCGTTCGTAAAATATTGTTAAACATTTTTTTATCAATTCACGTGCAACAAGAAGGTACCTAATCGAATGGGCGTTATAAAATGGGCAAATTATTTTTTATTTGAAAGGTAAATAATTTCTAGGTGGTAATAGTGACATTACACAAAGCGGAGTTGAAATATTTTATTGTAGAACTAGCTGATCCCCGCGGTGCTTCACGCGGTATAATATCAACCGCAGGCAACGCCGCGGGTCGAAGCTAGTCCAAAAAAGTAGCCTGAGTGGTTTCTTATATCATCAGCTATCTGACAATGAAAGTCGCGTCATAATCAGTCCGGCAATTCCAGAGATTAGCCGGAACAAACAGACAGATAGACGGACAGACAGAGAGACAGAAAAAATTTTTATAAAATGCTTTTTTGGTATACGTCCGTGTATACATACATATGCATATAGTAAAAAGCGGTTATTTTAATATTACAAACAAACACTCCAATTTTATTTATGTGTATAGAAGATATATAGAAAGGCCCAGAAAGTTTAACTTTTGAAAGCTTTAATGTTAACACCAGTAGAAAAAGAAATATAACAGTTAGTAAGAGCTACTCTACACTCAACAGTTTTATTAAGTGTAGGTACCATTCACATGTAACACAATAGTTTTATCACATAAATTCTATTTTTCCAGATCAACCCATATATATATGTAATACAATCTACGAAACTCAAGGTAATATGACTAACAAAATGTAGTGCAAACAACATTGATAGTGAATCAGGGACTGTATAAAGTTAAGCGACAAATCTTGACACTGCAAAAATATTCGCTACTTGGATTTCGAGAATTCGTCGACATACGAAAGAATATATGCAAATACACAAGGATTGAAACAAATAGAAATGTACTAACTTTATCACAATTTCCTACTTTCATTCCAGGACAATTGTAATCTTGTATTTTTATATTACAGTAAATATAATGATGGGCTGACGAATAATGATAATTGGGCTTTTAATTTTAAATACGGGACAGTTATCGAGATTACGTGTGTTACGTCGATACAAAGTTCTGTCGTGTTGATAAGTATGAAACATCAAACTCTTGGATTCGATGAACTATGCCAATGTTTTGAATTAGCAAATTTCTTATTTTTAATTAACAAGCACCATTTCTACGACAGTGACTTTGATAGATTAAATTAGAATAACGGTATTTAAAAGTGAAATCTATCAATTATAGAAATTTTATTAATTTAATTAATATCGTCAGGATAGCACCTCTTGTCGGTGTCTTGAAGACCCGCCTCTAAACACAAATTGCAAGTGAAACACTACCTAATGGAATTTTATATTACAGAGATTTACATTCAGTAAATCCCTAGGGCGAAATTAGAATATATTAGGTCTTTACCTATGAAATTGCCGTTTTGTATGCAATAAGTGAAAGTACTTATTTTTTCAAACTTTTTTATTTCTGTTATTCGAAGTAATCACCCATGCAATCGACGCATCTTTGCCAACGCATTGGCAGTTTATTGATGTAAAAATCAGCTGGACGGGAGGCAACAAACTCTTCAAAGGCATTTTGTACTGCCTCTCGGGAATTGAATTTTTTACCCACTAAAAACTTGTCTAAATTTTGGAAAAAGTAATAGTCGGTAGGTGCAAGGTCTGGTGAGTATGGCGGATGAGGGAGAGCTTCCTACCCCAGCTCTTGCAGCTTGGAGACTGTCTGTTGCGCAGTATGGGGTCGCGCGTTGTGGTGAAGGAGCAGTGGGGACGACCGATTGACCAAAGCTGGTTGCAGATGTGCAAGCTTCTCCATCATTCTCTCCAGTTCTTCACAGTACACATCTGCATTAATGCTCATGCCGTTTTGTAAAAAGCTTTGGTGAATCACACCCGCACTAGACCACCAAACAGTGACTATCACCTTTTTAGGGGTCATTTTTGGTTTAGGGCATTGCTTTGGTGCTGAACCAGGGTCTAACCAACTTGCTGAGCGCTTTCGATTGTCGAACAGAATCCATTTTTCGTCGCACGTAACTATTCGTTTCAAAATTCCTTCATTTCTTTGCCTGTTGAGCAGCGAAAGGCAGGTCTCGACGCGTACGTTGCGCTGGCGATGGTTAAGGTCGTGGGGCACCCATCTATCAAGCTTTTTTACCTTGCCAATTTGTTGCAAATGGATCAATATTGTTTTGATGCTTACATTAAAAGCTGCTGCTAGCTCAGCTGTAGATTGAGTTTCGTCAGCTTCCACAATCGCCTTTAATTCATTATTGTTATTCTCAATAACATAGTGCTATGAAAATTAAAATTACAAATAAAACGGCTAAAGTCGAGTTCAGGTATACGGTAATGGTAATTTACAAGTTGGCGAACTTGATGTTTGATTCTGAAAAACTAATTCAAAGTATAATTCTGATGTTTTAGTGAAATCTAACGAAGGGTTTATGATTGTTATTGAAATATACTATCTTTACTTTTATGGAAAGTTGTTAAATTGAATTTAGATCAAAGAAATAATAGAAAATTAAAGAAATTCCAAGTATTTTAAATGTCTAATTCACATTTACCAAATTTTTTTCAGAAAGTCTCCTTATGTTTAGTGCCTGTCTGTTGTTTCAGTAAGAACAAATTAATACTTTTATTAAATTTATTATTTTAGCATAAAACGTATGGTTGGTCTGATTTTCTTAAAAAACTCAGATGGAAACAAATAAATTATGTAGTAGATAATGAATACAATTTCTAACGTACATTTTATTTTGAGATTTGAGTTCTAAACCTGTAGAGAAATTTCACTCTTATTTGGTTAAAGCGGCACGGCACATATTTGCAGGTATTTCACCAAGTTATTGCCACAGAGAGATGATTCACTTCGTTCAATATTTACAGACTAACCACCCACCGGCGTCGACTAGTCGCCCTGTATACATGTTGTACATATAGGCGGGAAATGGGTGAGATACCGACGAAATAGCCTCACGATCCGTTTTGGTCGTGAATGCAAATTAATCTCTCTAGCTTCGCCAATCGTCTGTAGTGTCTTCTGACTTTGAATACCAAATACCAGGAAGGTACTTACTGATACTACTACTAATTCACAGTAGTACGTTTGAAGAATATTGATAAACTGTGAAACAGATGTTGAGAGTGAATTTGCATAGAAATCGCTTGGGTGAGGTGACAGAATTCTGTGAGTGACTTTAGTAGTTTTATCTTTTTGCACTTTGAAGTTTACTTTCAGATTTTTAGTGCTTTTATTTTTATTTAGATATAAAAGTTTCTCTGTAGAAACCTTTACTAGGATAAGGTGAACTATGACATATGAATTAACTATTTTATTTTGTTTTGATGACTACATTTCGAGAATAAATCTTTAGTTAATATTTATAAATGCACACATTTCTATATTTCACAAAATAATATATATTGATAGAACACAAATTGATGATATATTACAAGACTAGACAGTTTCTTTTCAATTTTATCTACAACATCACTACTAAATTAAATAACCGTTTATTTTTAGATTTTCAGAAAAAAACTTTATTTCATGGAACAGTGGCTTATTTTTTTGCGTACTTCTTCCTAAAAGGCCGGCAACGCACTTGTAACGCCTCTGGTGTTGCGGGTGTCTTTGGGCGGCGGTAATCGCTTTCCAGCAGGCGATACGTCTGCACGTTTGCCCCTATATAAAAAAAAAATCATCACAGCTTTATTAAGTATAAGCCTCAGCTTTATTAATTATCTATACCTAATTGGTAAAAGTTATAATCATCACAGTATTGTTGATAATGTTCCTTATCTACCTACCTAATCGCAGAAATGTATATACCCGCATAACTTCCGACCAGCTGGACCAAACTAAATAATGTTTTTTTTATGAGTTCGTTATTGTTAGGACTGCTTCGTTGATCTGACGGCTGGCGTAAGCAACTAACGGCCAGTCAAGAAAGTGCGATACCCGGGTCGGGCCAAAGTATGTATCGTGTTTTTCGTATATGAAATTCTTATCAACCGGCCCGGAGTTTGAAAGATGGCGGTGTTAGCCGCCCGTGCCTCGGAGAGCACGTTAAGTTTTCGATCCCAGTTGCCATGAACATCTATGGTAATCGTTATTGAGAAGTCAGTGCCCTCAAATATACTGACGCTATTTTTAACCTTCGAATTCAGTTCACCCTCAGAGTTGCGGAGGTCTGATGCCGGTCGCTTCGTGGAAAAACTGATATTTAGGTAAAACTGGTAGAACTAGTAGCCGACCCTAAATAATCTTGGGATAAGGCTAGGAAGAAGAAGAGTTAATGTTAGGACAAGGTTTGTATACAAGAAAAATTCAAAGATAATGAGCAGTCTTTTTTTTGTTCTTGACTGTATACTGCTCGTGTAAATATGGTGGTACGAAGTTCGCCAGGTTAGCTAGTTGGTAATACTTAATAATCATCACAGCTTTATTCAGACTTATTGCCCATGAACAATCGCTATTCCAGAGACGGCACAAGTGCGTTGCCTGCCTGTGGGGGATGGGGAGGGGGAGGGGAGAAGGGGTTGGGGTATGGGCCTCCGGTATCCCCACTCACTCAGTGAAACACAGTGCAAGCGCTATTTCACACCGGTTTTCTGTGAGGCCGTGGTATCACTCCGGTTGCGCCGGCCCATTCATGCCGAAGCGTGGCTCTCTTACGTTAATTATACCTATTTGTGTATGTGTATGTACTGTATGTACTTATATAAGTTTATATGTATTTAGTTGTATGTATAATATTAGTTTTTGTGGCTACGTTAGGTATATATATAGTGTGTATTTGATATAATATTTGATCTGTTTATTTGAATAGGTACAATTATTAATAAAAGCACCTACTTTCCGTTTGCTCTGCATCGCCCAATGGTTGACTGATAGAGAATACCTTAGGCATTAAGTCCGCCAATGCACTACAAATACATAATGTATTAAATAAATAAATAGAAGAAATACGAAATGTCTAAGTGCAAAAAAGAACTGAATCTTTTAATATATACTACTTTTGTGAAAATAAAACAAAACTAAAGCAGTCAATAATAAAATTTCAAATGCTTAGAAAGAAATAATAAAAAAGCTCGTCTGTAAGTAGATAATTTAAAAGCAGTGAATAAAAATAACCCACAAAGTTGGTTTTATAACTTTGAACGTTAGAACATTCAAAGTTATAAAACCAACATAAACAAAGTCAGTACGAGACTAACAATTTAGACAAACTGATCAAATTCTATTCATCCAGTTAGGCTGACGGCAAAATCCCTGGCCGTATGCGCTAAATCATAAGTTTGTGAACTCATATGGATAAGACAGTACAAGAAAAATTTTTTTTTTCACGTTGTCTTCCTAGACTTATTCTCCCGATTATTTGGAGTCGGTTACTACTTCAACCAGTTTTAAACTAGTTTTCAGTATATTTGAGGGCACTGACTTCCTAATAATGTTTGTCATAGATATTAATGACAACCGGGGCCGACCGAGGCTTAATCTGGATAACCCGGACGTGAAACACCGCCACATTAAATTTCTTTTAAATACCGAGGAAATTTAAACATTTTATCTTATAAGTTAATATCACTCTAGTAAACCTGATTGTATAGTGCTTATATGTAAAATTTTACAACAAAAAATGAAATCTAATTTTTAACTATGTATATCTACATACATGTTTTCAATACAACACCTAAAGTAATATATTATAATAATAATAATAATAATTTATTTACACAAAAAATGCACACATTCCACCTTGTTTACAGATATTACGTACTTGTTACAATCGAATTAAAAGAAAAAAAACAATCAACAGTCAGTTCATATGTATATCATCATCATCAACAATTAAAACATTTAAAATTAGACAAAAGAATAAGACTTTCGTAAGTTTACAACTTTATTTATATCAAATATTCATTTAAAAGAAAAGCTAGAAACGAAATTTGAAAAAAATAACCTAAATAGACAAACATGAAAAAAATATTACATTGCAAATAAAACTGCAACAAATTATCTCTGAGCCTTCAAATTTAAAATGTTCACAGACGTTCTCATGTTCCGGTACTGCCCACAATCCTATTATGTTTTAAATGAAAATATTCCATATGCACACAGTACATGATCCGACCAATATTTTTTGTGTTACGCTTCGACGTGGTACGCACACAGTGTAAATTGGAAACAAATCAAATATGCATCGTTCGACCAACCGTGAGATGGAAAACTCACATTAGCGATATATTCGAATATCAAATCTATTCCGAATCCGCTAGCAGATAGAATCGTCAATTTACCAGTCTCCTTTTTTCCAAATATTTGGGTGAGTTTTGCTGAGTGACTTTGTTGTCACAGCTATATCTAGACTTAAGCCGACATCTATAAAATGAGATTCTCTTCGCAAATTCTCTAAACAAATATAATCATATCATTTCTTCTTTCATTGAAGATTATTATTTACTCAGATTTCGTTTATATTTATCCATAAAACCATTCTATGAAACATATAACTAAGGCGCACCATATACCAGTAAAGATTTTGATAAATTGCCTGAGTCGTCTTAGAAACGGGATTTTACTACTACCATATGGATGAAGAAGTATGAATGAATGATACACCCACATTCGCTATATGACATCCGCAATCTTGGAAGAAAGGTTACGTGTACTTTAACAGACAAATGTTGGAAACATTTAGAGTACGAAATTCGTAAGGACATCTTTAGAAATAACCGACCGCGCTGCTTTTAAAGTGCACTTACTGTGATTGTATTTTATTTGTTGTTTTTCATTTGTGTGTTGCAACGTTTGTAGATGTCAAAGGAACTGTATTGTATATTATTTTAAAACAACAGTGGATTAAAAAAGAAAATAAATACGTTATCTTCTATTGCAGATATTATTTTCTTAACAGAAGACTCTTAACACGAATATTTGTAAACAAATTATTTAACACAATATTTTAATTTTTAAGTTTTTTATTTATTTATCTATGTCCCAGTGATACCATCTAAATAAAACTTTTCTTTTGTATTCAGCCATTGTCCATTCACCCTTTGAATTTATATTTTACTACTATACATACTGTTTGCATCTCGAATGCAATTTTGAAGGATTTTCTTGGTTTGTGAATGAGTCCAGTCTAGGGACAATTTACTGGGTAACTCATGAATTTCTAAACATATGTTTACTGTTGGGAATATACTATGCATAAAGCGTTCAGTGACATGCCACATTGCGTTGTGTTAACATCAAGAATAAACGAGATTATATTACAGAAGCTTAATATATTTCTAAAGAATAAAGTGTGTAAATTATGTTTACAATGATCTAAGTAGTAACTAAAAGTCCGAGCTCTAAACTTAATTACACGTTATGCTTCTTATTGTGTAATTTACTGTAGTGCTGTTAGCTGAGATAAATTAAATTCAACGCTGAACTTGTCAGTGGCAGACGTCAAACGCATTAAGTTAAAGGCTCAAGCCGAGAGCCCATCGTTACATTACGCTGTTTAGAGGTGAACAGTACTTAGAGAACATTTTCGCCTTAGGGATGCTCAGTGTCTCAAACTAAGCATTTACTTGACCCGTTATATTACAGAGATTTCGTCCAATTATAGGTTAGTTTCAGTCCAGTGAATCTGTATCGTAAAACCGTTAAGTTAAATCAAGTTTTACATGTGTGAAACGTATTTTTCACGACATCTGATTTGACAAAAGGTTTTAATCAGCATTAACTAGCATAGTTAAAATAAATGGTTTTTATGGTGGATTGGATTTTAATAAAAGGCAAGATATTGCGGAAATATATTATTGTCTCCTTACTGGCTTATATATAACTCTTGTAAAACTATTTCAAGGACAGAAGGAAGGGTTGTGTTACGAGTATAGGATACGCTACGTGCAAGTTATAAGGAAATTTGGCACGAAATTTTGACGATTACAGAACCAGGTTCACATTCTTACTGTCGATTAACCAAGTACCAATAAATTATGTATATATACATTAGTTGGACACTTAGACTTTATTGTGTTTTATTTTATGCTTAGGTATATTTAGTGTAGTAACTACAGTTAAATTAATAAATAAACTTGCGAAAGCCATCATAAGCGATCGTTTGACACTGATATCGCAGAATTTGATATTTTAACAATCAGATTTTTCAGAAATCCTTCGTCATATAATTTAAATTAATCTTTTTTTATATTTCTATTACTACATTATGTAGAAATAATTAGTGTAAGACTATGCTGCAAGCAAACGAATGATACACAACATTTGTTGAACGGATAACAAATCATTTTGAATTTGCAATAGTATAGCTCTGTTGATTAATGAACGAATTTTAGTTAAGCTGATGTGCGTATAGTGAAACTGTTGAAGAGCAAATGGTGTGGCAAGCGGACGGACAGCCGGCTTTGGGGTTGAGTGGTCCAATGCGCTAATTTGCAATGCGACTACGGTACTTTTCATCGTCCCTTGTCGTGCATTGTGCAACCGGCTGCTTTCGACAGCTAAAACGCTGGTATATTTATTTTCACAGTCCTTTGTGGCTGTGTTCGTTTGTGATTACTTTTCAAAACACACGTACCTGGAGGCTATTTTTATTGAATAATACTGGTTGTGTATCACGAATATCGATTAAGAATCAATAAGATAAAAAACTTTAATATAAATTTATGTACAAATATATTGGTAGATACATTTATAATCTGTCTTACTGTGGCAGTATTTTTGGAAACATTCCATTTCCTAAATTAGTATAACGTTTATTTCTATTAGAAGTGTTATGTTTAAAACCCTAAATTATTGAATTATTTATATTATAATGATTATAATTCGTAATAATTGAAGAAATAGTGGTTCTACTTGCTACTTTCAAATGCTGCTAAGATAGGTTAAGTTTCGCAGGAAAACGTCATTAAGGATCGAAACAAAGTTGCGTCTGAAATTGAGAAGTCATTGAAAAAGGTCTCAGTTTGGGGTAGACTTAATTTAGTCCAATTCAACCCTAGAAAGATGTCTTCGGTTTGAAGACTCTCCCTTATCTGACTCAGCGAACATTGGAATAATTGGTGTCAACTTATTAAGTGAAGTTCAGTTTCGTGGTCATTTGAAGGATAAGGTCAATTGGGCCTTGAAGAAGCTTGGCGTGCTCAACAGATCGAAGCAGTATTTCACTCTAGCCCACCACCTTCTGCTCTATAAGGCACAGGCTCGGTCTCACATGGAATATTGTCCTACCCTCTGGACGGCATTCCAGACAAACGGAGAGCGACTCGAATCTTCGATTGCCAAAAAGTTTCAATTGGGCTAGACTCTCTGGCGCTGTATAGAAATGTGGCCTCGCTGTACATCTTCTACCGCTTACTACAGGGAGTGCTTCAAGGAATTGTTCGAACTGTTCCCTGCCGCCTCTTTCCGCTATCGTCCTACATGACAGCACAAATGTGTGCTTTTCTAAAAACATTAGGCTTGCACAACAAAACACGACCTTCGACCCTTAAAAAAATTCTTACTTCTTCTTAAAAGACGGGTAACGAACTTGTGACGCCTCTGTTGTTGCAGGTGTCCATGGGCAGCGGTAATTGCTTACCATTTTGCGATTCGTCTGCTTGTTTGTTCCCTAATCCATAAATAACTATTGGTCAACTATTATAGTGCAATTCTCATTGGTTAATAACAATAAGCCCTAAACACAAATTTATGGGTTCAATTTCCACCCAGGTTAAATACAGTGTCATGAGCATGATCATTTGCTATGTGTCTGGTGTAACTTGCCTTGTCACAAAGATAATTGTTCACCAAAAGATTTGTTTATCAAGAATATTGTAGGTGAATACTTGTCAGTAGAAAACGATTAAGTGTAGATATTTCTATCTAAATCAAAAAGTATTTTCGATGTCTAAAATGTATGTACCTATAGAAGAACAAATTAAATGAGTATACTATCAGTCAATCAGCGATATTTCATAGTACAAACTCTGCTTAGTTTAAAGCTGGATGGCATTGTGTGTCGGCTGTCGGATATATACAATTATTAATTCCAATTGTGTTTCATTTAGATTTAATTTTTCATTTCTGTCTACCTATTCAAGTAGAAAGATGTCAGTGAGCGTATTATGTTTTCTGTCATTTTAAAATCTTGCAGTTGAGCACCAATCAGTATATCATGGGAATTGTTTTTATAGTAATATTTGAACTAATATCAAACGAATATAGGTACACAAATGTTAAGCTAAGTTGAATCCAGTAAAAGGAATAATAGCAAAAAATAAAAATTATTTTATCTCTACGTTTTCGTATACACTCAAGTCATTAAAAATAATTGTAAGTAAATCAAGTTAAGATATAAAAACAATACAACCAAATTTCCACAAATATATTTATGCCTGTCATTCATTGCATAGTCATGCAAATACAAATTGGATAGCATTCATTCGTTCATGATGGCGTTAATAAATCAGATAATATGAGTTTGGCACCTTGTCGTGGGATTATCCATTTGTTAATTGAACCGTCGACTCTGGGTCACGCGACAGGTCGTTTAGGGGACAGCTAATGTTGCCAAACGTTCGTTGACTGACAGGACAGTCCTCATTCACCTTGGGTGTTTTCCAATTCGTAAATGTCTCTTTAGACAGATTAGTTTCATCCTAATAACACCCTGTGAAGAAGGTAGAGTTCGTTTCACGATAGTAATTTCATATGGTATTTTCTTTAATAAAACTTTACTCGAAATATAAACACAAACTAAAACTGTTAAAACTATTACGCTTCCCTTTAGCTTCACCGCAGTCGGGTACAAATAAACTTACAAAAGCTTGTGTTAACAAATAAAATGTTTAACTTTATCACCGGAAAGTTTGAACATGTATCCGTATTAATTACTGATAGCAAGTGTTTAAATAGTAGTGAATATTTAAAAACAGTAGCGATGCGAAATAAAAAGCAAACGTTAGATAAATAACATATACAAATTAGCTATGCAAATCAGTTTAACCGACTGTTGCAATCGTTTAAAGTAACTATAAATGTAACTATGATTGCTATCCCATAGTGTCACGAAAATAAAAGTGATGCTTTTTTTAATAACATTTTCTACAGCAATAGTAATCGACTCCACGAATGACGTATTAGTTTAAGCAGTCTTCACGCCGTTTTCTACTGCGCTGAGTGTTCTGAGTTGGAAACAGTATGTATAAACCAAAAATTGTTTTTCTAAGTTTGGGCGTTCTTTGTGTAGGTTTCATGGATATTTGTAAAGTCCTCTGTAACACAGGATTTATATCTAATGCGAAAGTTAAAAAAGTAAGTCTAAGTAATAATGGTTATCTTGCCTCCTGACTAATTTACCTTCTTATCGAAATTTGAGTTTGAAATAGATTTTTTTTTCATTCTATTCTTGATGCCAGCACAAAGTTAAGTAAAATAGTAATAGTACAAAAAATAAAGTAAATTTTAATTCAAGCCATATTTAAATCCATTCTACACCATTATAATTCAAATTTTGAACTTTTAGAACTGTTTCTTCAATAATAAAAAGGACTTCATCATGTCCTGCTAAATTTTCAATAATTGGTCACGTAGACCATAATAGACTGATCAGAATTGACGGGAGCCGATCACGAATACATAATGATGGACGTCAATAGTACACTGTCTGGGAGTGGCAAAATTAAACTTCTATAGTGGCATCAGTAATTATTATGTAAGTGGTTTATTTGAGCCATCCGATGAGCTAAAAACACGCTTTTAGCTGTATACACGCTCACTAGATTGCCTGCATAGCTAGCCAAGCTTAACTGATAGCACAATTGCAATTGTATTAAGTGCTGTGTGTGCAATTCACATAGAAAACTCTGTATCATTAGCTTCGAAAATAAATTTTTAATGTTTATTATAAATTCTCATAAACCTTACACTTTCTATTAAATGTGATCTTAAGTCCAGCCAAAAGTAACCTAAAAAAATATCGTAAAACTAAGATATAACAGACCATTCTATTATTCTAACAGTTTATTGCTCCCTATTGTATGTTGAATTTAGTACTTAGCATGCAATAAAGGATATGTAACTAGTTTTATATAGACTTAACCAGTCTTCCATAGCAGTTGTTCTAACTCTGAATGTACTTGACCAGCTTAATATTGTGTTTGTAGAGTCCCCTCTAAAAAAAACAGGGGTATTCCTTAACTGCTTGTCATGAAATTTATTAACACAACGTTATTCTATATTAGAATTTTTTCGGGTTTTGGGGTGAATAGAAGTAGCTGTGATCATTTTGCTTTATTATAACTTTTATAAAACTGTATACAGGTGAAAATGTGATTGCATCAAATGAATAAAATAACATTTATTATGCACAGTTTTTTTAAATACATCAACAAATGCAATGTAAACGATTACAAAGATGAATGGGGAAAACACCTACAAAGTGCGAGTTGAATTCGCGCACCGAGGGTTCCGTACAAACCCGTAGGTAGGTATATTATGTTACTAAAAAAACATGCTTGTCGCAATTTTTCCTTCATCTGTGTTATAAGGTGTTGCTTCGTACCAAATTTAAAGATTTTTAGATCACGGGGAGTAACCTGTAGGTTTTCATTCCCTTTGTGTGTTGAAGATAAAGATAAAGTTTTTACACTTTAGAAAGCTATTTATGGGCTTAGGCAATCATCTTTAATGAGGTATGAAAGGGTTAAAGATTGTTTCGATAAATTAGGTTTTAAAATTAGTTGTCATGAACACTGTTTCTTTACAAAATTATGTACTATTATTAAAATAATAGTAGCAGTATATGTTGATGACTTTCTTTTTTTATCTGCATGTAAAAATAAGAAGAAAAAAATAGTGTATTAAGTGCAGAATTTAAGATAAAGAATCTAGGTTGTGTAAAACGCCATTTAGATTACTTCTTATCTACATTTATTCGCATGAATAAATGTAGATAAGAAGTCTAATACTATTACAAAAAATCAACATCAGTACATAGAAAACTGTTGTTGATATGCAGAATGTTTAACTGTGGATCCATAAAATGTAAGATAAATCTTAAAAAGGCAGAAAATTGTGTGACAAATGTAGCCTATCAAAGACTAATAGGTAGTTTAATGTAATTAGTTGTCAGGTGAAATTTTTGATATTCCATTACCTATTTGAGTCAATTCAATAACTGTTATAATGAAACTAGTAACTGTAAGTATTCAAATACTTACAGAAAACCAAACATTATTGTTTTAAAAATAGTATATATATAGTAATAAATTAATACTAAAACGTCGTCTGTTATACCTATTGTTAAACTAATGTATCAAGGTTAATAAAGTTCGTCGAAAATTAAAAACAGAGCACGTTTTAATACTTATGGCAGTATTTTTCTACCACGAGATTCTTAATTGAGGCGTAGGTACTTATAAGTATTTTAAAACTGACAAAAGTGCCGTGTAAACTTTCATGTCCTAATACAAACTTCATCTGTTTTTTTTTTAAAGTACAAGGTGTCTCAAAAGAAATTTCATATTTAGTGGATTGATTAAAAAAAAAGGAAGCGGTATATAGAAAAAATGTTTATTTATTGTTAAAATACACTTTTTGGGAATTCATTTCTTAAAAATAATATCGTCTAAATGTAAACCCTCACGTTGTTGGCACTCATTTAATCGAACAGTAAAATTACTTATGACTGCTCGACAGGTGGAGTGAGGGATGGCTGCCATTTCGTGACGGATATTTTCTTTCAAATGCGCCAGTGAAGTTGGTTTATTGGCGTAAACTTTAGATTTAAGATAACCCCATAGGAAAAAGTCCATAGGGGTTAAATCTGGGCTACGTGGAGGCCAATTTATGTCACCTCTCCGGGAGATCAATTTTCCTGAGAAAATTTCACGAACACGTGGCAGAGATATATTGGACGTGTGTGAAGTTGCTCCGTCCTGTTGAAACCATGTTCTTTGGTTATAGCCAGGAAAGTTTTGCAGTTCAGGTACCAAGAAGTTGTCTAACATCTCCACATAACGCTCTGAATTCACTGTAACTGTACGCCCCATTTCGTCTTCAAAAAAGTAAGGGCCGATAATTCCTCGCGCCGACATGGCAGCCCATACGGTCACTTTAGGCGAGTGTAGGGGTTTCTGATGTTTGCGTTTCGGATTGGCTGAACTCCAGTAGCGGCAGTTTTGCTTATTTACGTGGCCATTAAGATGAAAATGAGCTTCATACGAAAACAAAATGTTGGTAAACGTTGAAAATCGCTCAATCATCTGATTTACGAAATTAAGCCTCTGACCGGCATCTTGGGGCTTTAATTCTTGCACCAATTGAATTTTGTAGGGGTGCAGCTTTAGATCTTTGTGCATAATGCGATGTAATGATGATCTATGCACATTTAAAGCACTCGCGCGCTTCCGAATTGAAAGGCTCGGGTCGTCACGTACAGATTGATTAACACTCTCCACGTTTTCTACCGTTCTTGATGACCTAGGTCGCCCGGATTTTGATTTATCCAGCGTTGATCCAGTCTCTTCAAACTTTTTAACCCAATGTCGATTGAGAGGAAGGCTTGGCGCATCATTTAAGTGGCGAAAACCTCGAATACTGCAGAATTTTCTACGCACGACAGTTGTCGAATCACCGTTCTTGTAAAACTCTCGCACGCACAACGCGCGGTCTGCTCCCGAGAAACGCTCCATAGCGACTGAATCCCCAAGAGCCAAGCTACCAATTGACATAACCCCCGCACCCCTCAAGTACGCAGCGTTCACGCAGTAAGCTAAACAAATATAAAATTTCTTTTGAGACACCCTGTATTAGAGGGCGATTTTGTAAATACCCTATACATGTATTTTTTTTGTTTCTAACAAAAAGTCCGTATACCAAAAAAATTGCCATATTATCTATAGCATAAAAATTAGTGAAAGTTTCATACAAGCTTGTACTCCCCAATTTTAGGAGTTGGGAGGCAAAATTAAAAGGTTTATATTTTTTGTTGTTGTTTGTATACTAAACTTAGTCCACATTCCAAATTTCAGCTTTCTAGCACTTCAGGAAGTACCTTTTTTTCTGTGCGTAAATCCTTTCGGATACCACCTCCATGTCATGTCACTCACGGTCTGTAGATGGCCTCCTCCTGTGTGGGAACCCCGATGTTCCCTTTACTGCCTTTGTCACTCCCAAGCTTGCGCATATGGAGGATAGAGATCGTTCTGCGATCTTAGGCGCCTGAGTCACCAGCTGTACCGGGCCCGTTTCCTCGAAGTTGTAAGCTCTCCCGGTCCCGATCCGCCGTCTCCTTGGTAAGCATAGCTTGCTAGCAGAAAGAATCGGCGGAGTTCCACGCGCTTTCGCTCTGCAACATGACCGCCATTATGTTACCGAGCGTGAGAAACTTCACCCCGATGGCCGCCACGAGATCATGCCTCGGCTTCCCCTACGCCGGACATTCTGTCAGCATGTGAAGCGCCGTGTCTATGGTCTGGCCATCGCAGTGGTGGCACTCAGGCGTTGGCTCCTTGTGCATTAGATACAGGTGATCTCCGAGGCATCTTTTTCCAGTGATCACCAGCGTTAGGCGGTATGAGAGGGTCCCGCGACGCCTTTTAAGCCAATCCTCCATAATGGGGCCTTACGGCCGCAGTAACGGCGTACTCAGCGCTTGGTTTCCCAAGTCATTTCTTCCATTCCTCCACGATTTTTGATCATCGATTTCTTGAGTCTCAGGACTCCTACCTAACTCTCGCGCCTCGTTGCGCCAAGTATGTTAGAATTATGGCACCAAGATTAACTCATAATTTGAGAACAGATTCAAGTTTATGCAGTAATAAAGTTCTATTAATGATTTCATGAAAATACTACAATGTAAAATAATAAACTCCGTACTTACGACATTAGCACCATCATAATTATAACTGGCACTAGACGCAGAACGAGTTGAACGTCAAAAACCACGTTTACGATGTCAACCGTAATAAGACATAAAGACTATTTGATGACCTGTAGAGAATATCCCTGGTTTTTACGATCCCAATAATGTAGCACATTAATGTGCAACTTTTGTTGCCCATCTGTAGGTTCTCGTACGTCGTAGATAAAAAGATAAGAACAAAAAGGAGTTACTAAGCTCACCACTTAAGCTTAGGAATGTGAGCCTTAACAAAATAAAAAAAAACGTCTAAGTGCGATTCGGACTCACGCACAGAGGGTTCCGTACAAACCTGTAGGTACATTACATGATGTAACTAAAAAATATATGATTTTCGTAATATTTCTTTTGTCTGTGCTATAAGACGTTGCTTCGTACCAAATTTCAAGATACTAAGTTTACGGGAAGTACCCTGTAGCTTTTTTTTTTTGATTTCCTTGCGTGTGTTGTTTTCTGATTACGTTGGCTTAAACGTTCGATTTTTTCACTGTGCCAAAGGACAGTGGACTGGAGTATTTGATATAAATTTCAGCTTGATACCACCACGCGTTCCTGAGAAAAATGATCTTGACAGACATACAGACGAACAATTAAGTGATCCTATAAGGGTTCCGTTATTTTCCTTTGAGGTACGGAACCCTAAAAACATGTTAGTTATGTTCAGGAAACGTGTGGACTGAAACTTTGTGTTTGTTCTAAGATTTAATGGATTTTATGGCAAATTGAAAGGAGACTGTGTGATGTAACACAACACAATCAAAATATATATAAATACAAAGGTGTATCCTTCAATATATATTGAAGGTGTGTAATGTTTACAAAAAAGTCTTAATGGCCAATGTTCTTAGGTGAATTATATACATGGATACTTCTGATGTGTCACGGATGGTTTAAAAATGTTGGTTGTCACATCAGCAGGGGTTGACAAGGCGTATAATCCTAAGAGTCAGACAAGAAGTAATGTAGTGTTAGTTTTCAATATAGTATTTATTTGTATACATATATATCTATATCGATTAGTTGTATGTTTTGGCAATCCAAATATCTATACTTTTTTATATTATAAGTGCGAAAGTAACTTTGTCTGTCTGTCACGCATTCACGGCCAAACCACTGCACTGATTTCATTGTAATTTGGCATGGAGATACTACTTTCTTGAGAAAGGACATAGGCTACTCTTTAATGTTATAACCGACAAACACGCGAGTGGAGCCGCGAGTAATAGCTAGTATTAATATATTTTTATAAATTTGTGTTTTCAATGTATTTTTTTGTTAAAAGTCTAGTTATTTATTTAATCATTATGCAGGCACACATATGTACTAGCAAACATTTGAATACACCTATAACTTAGAAGATTTGAACGAAAACATTGAATTCATTAGTTTTAAATCCGAGTAATGTTTATTATATAATCATTTGTGTTATTAAATATTTGAATATATCTAACTGTGTAACGCAGATATTCAAATGTTTGCCATCGTCAGTGTACCTTCACAAGAGGCCTCTTATTCTAATTCACCCACTCGTGCGAATATGTTAATCCCTGAGTTTCATGCATCATTTAGATAATCCTTCAATTTCCACCTGCGTGATTGAGTACTTAGTTATATTATCTTCTTGGGAACTTAACATTTAGGCTTCTCAATTCTGTCTTGGAGAATCACACATTATTAATAGTTAGATTTCGAGAATTTAAATTATAAGTGCTGGAGAAATAAAATCTTGATCTAGAATAAAAAAAGTCAGTCTCAAACCAAGAGATTATTACAATTAATTTAATCATTTTACTTGAAGTGTAATAAACATAGCCTTATGGCAGAGCTATTTAAAATCTACAGACATTTATTAAAACATTCTCTTTAAAATTTAACGAATAAAAATATTAACAATAACAGTAATATTAAAATGTCCAAAGCTTGATTAATGAGGCTTATGTACTAGTAGTTTGTATTCAATCACCAACTGATTTTGAATTGAAAATGACAATGAACCTGTAAATATGATGTGAACAACATTCTATCATGGTTGATTTTTAAATAGCCTCAAGCGTTTTTTTTGTAACGAAATTTAGTAAATTGAAATATGGATTTAAATATCAGCGATATAAATATTTAAAGCAAAAAGTTTGTTGCACCTTATAATACCGTACCGTTTAAATAGATACTTAATAGCGCTAACTTATAAATCTTGCAATTACAATTTCAATTGCATAGCTATTTAAATTTTAAATTTATTTTTATTTTCACTAAACTATCTTAATGTTATAACATACACAAGTTACAGTTGTAATTGAAAGCAGAAAGCAATTTACTGCTACTAAAAAAGTAAAATAATTCAAAACAGGAATTCAGAATCAGATTAGTGATTTCTGTTACGCGGCACACGGACAAAACCCCTCATGAATAAAACACCTGCCTCCACTCTTCATTCAATTTAAGGAAATCACACTTTGTTTTAAATCTGTTTGAGGTACATCAAACGTATTTGATCTACTTTGAGAAGGTCGTGGTTTCATTACATAAGCAGATTAACAAAAGCATAGGGGTGCTGGACAGTTTCCAGCAACTTACACGCATATCGTAACAGAATACGATCGCTTTAATGACTGACATTCGTCGGGGTAAGAGCGGACGAGATGGGCGATAATCCATCGGCGGTTAGAGCCATGGCAGCCTATAGCCTGAAGAGGCATAGGCTCAACGTACCGCAAATTTGTTGGAACTAACAATGAAATCGGATTACTTACAGAGTTTGTAGATAGAGACGTATAAAATTATATTATCAGACGTCATTGATGTCTTAAGAAGAGTTTTGTACTTGTTTGAATTCGATTTTTTTTTCCATATGATTCTAAATAAATATAAGGTACTTCTTTATTATATTTCAACGCAATCTTCATTTTAATTACATAATATTTTAATCTACTTGATTACAGTAAATCCGGTTATAGTTTTGGTTATTTATTTAAACAAAAACGAGCGTGTTTTGATTAGTATATTTTGATGACAAAAATATCTCTTGGTGTTATGAATTTGGCAGTTTCAGGCAATATTTATTATAAGTTTTATTGGCTGGTTAAAAATTTAAGCACACAATTTACATGACTAAATTGATTTAATATGACGAAATATATAAAGTAGACAGTGTAAAATTTTGTCGCCATGCCATGGATTAAAATTCGGAGACACATTAAAAGTTTCTAACAGAGACTTTTTATCATCAAAACAGAAAATCCAGAGTGACCATAAAAGGTGCTTTGAAGGGCATTATGAGGGTTGACTTGTTTGTGTTAGTTGGCCGAATAATTATCTCGAACATTTATCATTTTCATGCTGTTTTATGTCAGTTCGGATCATTTATCATAACACGAGTGGGTATCGTTGGTTCAAACTCAAACATCGTCTTTCACAAATTCACCAAACATTTTTATGTTTTGTATAGCAATTATTACAAGTTTATAGGGAAGTTAAGAAATAGAATCTTTGGGTATAACTTGGCACAAGATTGTTATCTTTTTCTTGAAAGTTGCTCGTTTTCCTCCTTAAGACTACGGTCTCAATTTACTCTTTTTGAAAAGCCAACGCCCGCATTAGGAATAAATACTGTATCGGGAAATACTTTACCAACGTAGAAAAAACAGTCATAAGAACACACTCAGACCCCGAACAACAATTTGTGGATCACTCGAAATATTATCCCATATGGGGTTTGAACTCACAACACTCAGCGCAGTAGAGAATGGCGCAGCGTTGCTACCGCTGAAACCACTACGCCATCCATGCAAAAAAACTTACATATGTGTGAACTTTAATAATATTATTTTTAGGTGGCTTCAAAACCAAATATAAATTAATGCCGTGTCTATAGCAAAGCGACAGGTAACTAAATAGTCTGCTTAACATCTAAACCTGAATAATTAACTACTATTTGTTCTCTGATGTCGTAACTTATCCCGCGGGATAACAATTTAAAATTAACAACAATCATCTTGAATAAAAATGATAATCTATTCTTTTTTATCGAACTGCCTCGTTGGTCTAATGGTTAGCGTAAGAAATTGTATATGGACGGTGTTTTCCGCCTGTACCTCGGAGAGCATGTTAAGCAGTCAGTCCGTGTTGTCATGAACATCTATGGCAATGGTTATTGGGAAGTCAGTGCCCTCAAATATACTGACAACTAGTTCAACCTTCGATTTCAGTTCACCCTCAGCGTTGCGCAAGTCCGATGCCAGTCGCTCCGAGGAAAAACTGATATTCAGGTAAGAGCAGTTGAACTAGAAGCCGACCCCAAATAATGTAGGGAACAATAAAGACTAGGATGATGACCATACGTTACAAATACATAGTATGCTTTTTTGTTATTTCACGACACGCGAACTGGAGTAAACTGTCCTAAATTTGTGTAAAGTTCGTAGAATAAAAAACTAAGGTGTAAAAACTAAGGTGTTTATAATCTATCAAAACGTTGAACCAGTCTCCATTCTATATTCTTTAGGTAAACTTTTTTTACACTAATCTTGCATTCCAAAGATGCTGTATATTCTGTCAATCTTAAATACAGCTATAAGTTAAAAGTTGTTCTGAAAAGATGAAGTCATTTCTAAAATAAATCGTTTGTAAAATATATTAATTATTTTCTAGCTTCCTTTTTACTTATCAAACAAACATAGTATCAAACTTTAAGAGCTATTTTAACAGCAACTTCTAAACAAGGAAAAATGAGTCAAAGGTTAAATATGTTGCCAATTATACTCGTAGTTTGATCCCATTCTATCTTAGTATAGGGACAAAATCATTGCTATGTCGTCGTAATACTTAGGTAATAAAAGATAAATAAATATGACTTATATTGAAAATGAATTTTACTTTAACTAATTTCAATTTAATATTAATTTTAATGAACTATTTTCTTAGATAGTAAAGATAATCCTTGAATAACACAATAAAATCTTTCCAGGGTATAAATAGTGGTCTCAGAATTTTATCACCGAACTGTATAAAACTTTTCAAATTTTAAACTAATTCAAGAGCAATGTTTGAGATTTTGTCAGCTTTATGCACTTTCCAGCAATGTTGTGTAAGTTGAAATAGTAAACATGATATGGTCCCACGATGAAATGAATCTATCTGCACACAATAACCTCAATGCATCACTAACGTTTTAGATCCCAATGGGCGAGTCTACCATTGATCTCACGCTTACACAGAGACATCCGTACGAAACGATTGTGTGACATCCCTGATATGTCCTGTAGGGATTACGTCCTAATAGTATTTGAAATCGATCCAAATTAAAGCAGATATTAAAACCAAAGGCGTAATTACGTATAATGACAGAGATTACAGTTGAAATACGAAAATATGACAATTGAAAAAAACCTGTTTACTTACCTTGATGACGCTTGTTTATGTGGGAGAAACCGAATTTTGTTTTTTAAGACTATACTACTAAGATTCATGTCATGGCAATAGCTTATAGCAGTTAAAAAAATTACAGCACTAATATCAATATGACTGACATTATTTATTAAGATACGTAGTCTATATTTTAGTTTTATATTATTTAGTTCTATATTTTATACCAAATATTGGAAAAAGCAGCATATGATAGTAGTTTTACCGTGGGAGAGCCACGCTTCGGCATACATGGGCCGGCTCGATTGGAGTGATATCACGGCCTCACAGAAAACCGGTGTGAAATAGCGCTTTCACTGTGTTTCACCGAGTGAGTGAGGATACCGGAGGCCCATATCCCAACCCCTACCTCCATCCCTCTCCCCATCCCTCTAAAGCTGGCAACGCACCTGTGACGCCCCCGGTGTTGCGGGTGTCCATGGGCGGCGGTAGTCGCTTACAATCAGGCGACACTTCTGCTCGTTTGCCACGTATTACATAAAAAAAGTGAAGTGAATTTTTATGCAAGTATTTTTGATAGTTTGCAGCGCTACTCGCTAAGATTTAGCCCATACATCTGGTACAATGCAAATTCAAATCTGTACGTAGAGCAGTTTAGTATTATTCTCGTATAGCCTAAACTTTCTTCACAATTATTATTTCGGCAAACAGTTGGATTTATTCATCTTATTAGAAGATTGATTTTAGTTTTTTTTTTACAAATTAGTAACATTTCAATTAGTAAATCAGAAAATGAATATGTCACAAAGTCAAAGTGAGACCACAAAGCTCCAGATACTGAAGAGTAGAGTTGTTAATGTATTCAATACTAGGCCACCCGCATATTTATTTAGTTGTAATAGTATGAGATCATGATTCAGATAAATATTACAGTAGCTTAAGTCCATGGATACGCCCGATTTCAATGTCGGTAATTATGGTGAAGAGTAACTTTTGTCCATCCAAAAGAATCAAATAAATTTATGATATAGTATGAATTTTATTTAGGATTGAATTACATTAGTTTCCAGAACATATAAAATACATATTCCACTCATTTACTAATAACCCTTTTCACCAGATATGTCTAGTTATTACGACGTGGAACAAGACGAAACTTTTCTCAAAGATACTTAGCCGCAAACGTGCTCAAACTCAACAAAGATTTACAAGGATATAACGTTATTCAGTTCGAGTACAAATTTTATTAACGAGGGCTTGATATATATTTTATTCATGCCACATTCTTAATTAATTAGCGGATAATAAGTGGGTACACGTTAGGATTTAGTCACGAGAGAAAAAGCCTTGCAAAAAGCGAGCGGGAAAGAGACAAAGTAGTCCATTAATAATGTAGTTAGTCCCGAGCTATTACTTCTTGATTAATTATGTCATCCGCAAACTGTATTATTATTTCTGTGTGATTCTTCGAATCTCCTGTCTCGTTTATTGCGCATTAGTGATTGTTCGATTGAATGGTACATTTCACTTCTATAGCTTTGAGTGATAATTTATTCCGAGCTACCGAACATTTAACCTATTAACTCCTGTATTGAACTGATCATCTCAGCGTACTTTGAACTAGAAAGATTAAGAATATATTTGTGCAAAAGGTAGTCAAATTTATAGGTTAAATAAATTTGATAATTGGATTTTATTTTTATTTTTTTATTTTTTTAAAAAAGACAACTCCCACATTAGGAATAAACATCCTGTGTCGTGGGGGACTTTACAAACATACATGAAACGGACACAAAGAACATCCAGACTCGGGACAACAATTCGTGGATGACACAAAGTGTTGTAGGTACCGCGTGGGATTTGAACCCACGACACTTGGCGCAGTAGCAAGCGGCATGGCGACCGCTGACACCACACGGCCAACTGTGCAGTCAAACTCAGTATAACTCAGTATAACCTATTCTAAACTGTTATATGTGTCTAGAGAGTCTGAGTTCCCTCTGTGAACATAACTTTCTATGTTAAATTCATCTAATTTAGTTTACATTACCGATTCACCAATCTAACATACTTTAGTATAAAATTTTTCTATCCTAGATTATTTTGAAACAGTATTATAGTGTCTTATCATCATTGTACCAATATTATTAATATTATCACACCGGTATTGAGAAACTGTCTATAAATTACTTTATTAGATATTAAATATAATCAAATTTTTAGAACTTTAGAAAAATAACAACTGAATTGAAAATAAACACAGATGATATTGAGGGAATTGAAGTTCACTGCCTAAATGATTAAGGTACAACTTGATGGATGCCGACTATTTTCAAAAACACTTCGTTTTCTACTAAAACTGTAATAGGTACCTACATTTACTGTACAACAACATATTTCTGGAAAATTATATAAAATTTTCGTAAGGATTTCGTAATAATAATACCAGTTTAGGTGGTCGTATCAAAATTTACAAATTATTCTAAAAACTTAAGGTATGCTGGTAAGATTTAATTTATATGCTACAGTTAAGATCAACGAATGGTTGACCATTTTGTTAATCCGAAAGGCCGACCTATTTTGTACAATTTTCTTTGAGCTAGTTATTTCAAAAATTAAGTTGTATTAATTAAGTAAATAAACTAAATCAATTTAGGAAAAGTGTAAGAAAATGATATGATTTATAAATTAACAGATTATTTATTTTAACAGGGTAAATGAGGTTTGAAGACAGTCTCAAATGAAACTAAACTAACTAACTAAACTCAACTAAAAAATTTTCACTGCCTTACACTTTAAAACTGACCATAAATCTTATAACCCAGTGGATTAAGATTAGGACTAGATGACGGCCAGTCTTCAGCTCTAATGAAGTCCGGAACGTTCGTTTCTAACCAAGATTGGGGGATCGAGCTTTATAACCCGGCGCCGAGTCTTGCTGAAATGACCATTTTTGGTCATTGACCATAGTGATGTAAAGGGGCTTAACTATCTTCTCAAGAATGGTATCTTGATTCACTGGTGAGGATGTTTTAATACCTTTTTCACAAAATATGGCTCAGTTATTTCTTCATAGCTAACACCCCACCTAATCACCACTGAATTCGAATAATGCCCACGTTATACTCTGTTGGCTAATTAGGAAGCTTCTTTAGATCTTTTAGTATAAATACAGTCATTTTGTTTGTTACAATATTACTCAATTGTAAAAAAAAAACATCGTTGAACAATTTTTTTCTGTTGCCTCACTTTGCGTACCGCTGAAGTAGTTGTTTGATTTTACCACCCTATCGTTGTTTAAATTATAAATTAAGAAATGACCAGTGCGTCTCTCATGGGCTCCAAGTCCTAAGTCATCTTTAAAAATACGCGACATGGTTCTCATCATCTTTATCTTCCAAGATAAAATCTTTTGCTTTCGAACAGGATTTCTTGGAATTATTTCCCTTATTGCTTTGATCGACTTTTTGGTATAAACAATACGTGGACGGCCAGATCTATTTCTGTCACAAACAGAGGCGGTATACAAACATTTGACTAATAGCAAGGGGAGGGAGAATTAAAAAAAAAAGACTCCATACCTACTTTAAATAATGCAATCACAGTGATTCGATTCTCTTTATATTTTACAATATATTGGCGCGAAAATGGGAAAACACAATGAACATTCATATATAAAAATGACAGATTCCAAATTCAAATGTAATATTTTGTTCATTTTTAATTATAACAATATTTATGGCCAGACTAAATATACTAGATATACCTATAATTTTAAAGATAGAAATGGCTTGTTGCTTTTACATGACGAAACCTTTAAGGATCATTGTCATTTGCAGTAACAATAATTTAATCTTACCTGATATAATTATTTTAATTTTAGACATACTACGAGTTCTTTTTCCGTTACGCTACCCAATTTAGATTTACAGTACCCATGGGAGAATAAGTTATCTAGACGTATTTAACTAACGTTACGAAACCTTAGCCACAAATTCAGGAACGGTAGGCTTGAAACAGCATCACATGACGCATAACAGAATTACCGCAAATCTCGGTTTAAAACGGGTCCACGCTTACGTTGCCTCTAAATACTTAAAACCAAGCTCATCTGATAAAGAGGTTTTAGTATTACTGCACCACTGACAAGGTTGAATTTAATGTACAACTAATCTATATGTTGTAACGAATTCATACTTAACATTTGAAACATTTTTATTTTCTTGAAATAATCTCATTTGTGGTTACTTAACTGATTTTAACTATAGATTGTACGAAAAACCTCCTCAGTCTTTTCAAGTTCATGACTTTCTTGAATCAAGATTTTACAAGGAAGCAAACGTTGCTATTGAAAACCATTTAATTATCATTAATATTCAGAAATTTTATTGTGTACATTATATCATTACGCACAAAGGAAGTACTAAGTAATGAAATTATATCCCTCAGAAGTTACAGTAATCAAAGGAAATTCTGCTATTAATCTAACAACATACAATTTATTCACTCATATGAATATCGCCTCAAAGATCTATAAGCAGCATTTGAGAAGAACGTTAGACATAAATAATAATATTTCACAAATTCAAAAATCAACATCAGGTGATCCAGCAGAGAACCAGGTTCATCGACATATCCTACAGGATTAGCAAGCTGAAGTGGGAGTGGCATGGCCATATTTGCAGTAAAACCAATAATCGTTGGGGTAAACGGGTTCTTGAGTGGAGACCGCGTCTCGGCAAACGTAGTGTTGAATGTCCACAGGCCAGGTGGTCTGATGATTTACACAAGACGGCTAGCAGGAGCTGAATTGGAGCAATTGGAAGGGCTATATCCAATTCAAAAAAGTTAATACTTAATTTTATTGATAAACACTAACATCGAATTAAGTGCAACCTCAACTCTACATTGACCATTTTTGTGTCGAGGCATTTCTGGATTTCTGTCTGAATTATTTTCTTGGTTCGTCCTTTTTTTTTTTTTTTTTTATGTCTTAGCTGCCAAAATGACTCTGCTCTGCCTGATGGAAAGCACGAGCAGAATCCAGGAAATTAATTAATTTGTGAAATATCATAATTTATTTTGAGGCGATTCATATGAGTGAATAAATTGTATGTTGTTAGATTAATAGCAGAATTTCCTTTGATTACTGTAACTTCTGAGGGATATAATTTCATTATTTAGTACTCGTTACACTTCCTTTGTACATCACTACGATATAATGTACACAATCAAATTTCTGAATATTAATGATAATTAATTACGAATTGGAGGTTTAAATTATGTCATAAAAAAATTGGATAAAATCTATATACCTCATGTAACCCGAACCATTATTATGAATCTATTGATATCTCATTCCTCCTTATATCTTTACCGTAGTCGAATAAAAGGGTTGAAGGTGTTAAACGAAAAATTCAAATTCTCATAATGCATACTTACACAACAAACTTTGAGTATTCGTAAAATGCAAGTCCCATATCAACGCGGTCAAAGCCTCATTAATTTACCCTTGTAATATTACCAAATTTAAGCCTGTTTAATACCTACAAGGGTCTTTAACGTAGACGAACAATTAAAGCCACAATTTATGTATACCTTCACTTCTCGAAGGAAGTGAAAACAATTTGTTATATTAAAATATATTAATTAAATGATAGGTGAGCCCTAGTATTATATTTGATTTATGTTATGATTTTATCGTAGTCCAATGTTGTATTTTATTCCAGTTTGTAGTTATTACAGTATATTCACGTTATCCGCAATAAATGAGACTAATAAATTTTGTGGGCCGACTTCCGATATTGTTGAGACCTACAGACTAGTTGTTCGTTCGACTAGTTCGTTCGTAGACTAGTTGTAATTTTTAACCATTGTTAGACCCGTTTCTTATTGATCCTTCTTTTTTATATTGGCTAGTTTTTAACTGTCAACACCAATTTGAAAAGCATTTCGAACTAAAATTTTAATAAAATACATATATATTTAAAAGCACTTTGTCTAAACGATTCAAGTTTTTGCGAAAATGAAATCATTTTTATACAAATACATAGATTCTAGAAGAACTAAGAAATATTTCAAAAGTCATGATCAATTTTTTGTTTGCATTTTATCTATAACAGTTTCACCAATAACGTGTGTAATGATCCTCAACACTTACCCATGAAGTGGGTAACGTACAAACACATTTCATTAACAAATTGCGTCTGTCAACGTTAAGCTTCACGGCATTAGAGAACGTTAACATCTTAATCTACAAAACGTGGGTGTTAAGCGCTTTAAATGCCAGCTTTACGTGCAAAACTAATTAATTTAACTGTTTTTGAACATTTTCAATTTTATAATGACAATGAGTTTTAATTGTGGATTTTTGTGATTTGAATCAATTTTAATTAATTTATTTCTATTAATATGTATCATATATTTTACCCACGCAAAATAGATACACTGAAGTCGTCGAGTTGCGCAGCCCGCGAGTTTCAAGTTCATCATATATTTTATTCTGAAATTTTATCTAAATTATTCCTAAACTAGCAATAGCGTCCTGTAACAGGAAATCTGGTGGATTTAGGAAGATCCAGTCTTATATAATTTTATTTATTTCTCTATTGTATACATAAAACATTACAAAAAGAAAACAAAGGATGGTTACAATAAGCGGTCTTATCGCTTATGACGGTCTTTACCAGATAACCATGACACGGATTTTCGGTATCCAAAAATTTTGGGTAATTTACATACAAGTAACACACGGAATTCTCTACGTGAATGGTTAAAAATATAATTTAAACAATCATGCATAAAATACAAAAAACAGCCATGAACAAGATGTGTGAGGTTATCTGATTATCTCTATACCTACTTTAACTTAATAATGACAAACAAAGTCGATAAAAATTAAAATATCTCCATAAGGAAAGTGAAGTCTAAAGAACAAACATACCAACTCCGAAATATTTACTTCTTTATTATTATAAAAATTGGAATCCACTCGAATTAAGAATCTTTAACCAATATTTTGCTATAAATTTGTGTGCTCCTTTTAGATTGATTTCTTACTTTTTCCATCTAAATTTATCTTTAAAATGGACGCTTGTCGACAGACTTTTCTTATTAGACAGTCTCATTACAATGATTCTGATAACAATAATTCGGACAATTATAAATATACCAAAAGTTTATTACTCTCTCAAAATAAAATCAATTGCCAAAAATATGTAAAATTTAAACTTGACCTTTCAATTTTTTTGTTTTTATTATTTTGAAATAAAACAAGGCCTTAACAGTTTGGTTAACCTTATTTTTAAACGCAATAAGCGAGTGGCATTGAGTCGATAGGAGGATTGTGATGGTTAAATTTCCCAGCGGATCCGAGAACGGGACCACGGGTCAATGTTGACTTCTAACAGAAGCATTTCTTAAACACAAAAAATCTTATACACGTTTCAAATATAAAGTATTTATGGAGATATATATCCGAATAATAAAATTATTACAAACACGTGACACAATCGAATGGTTCTACAAGTCAGGCTAGGTGGGGACGGTTTCTATATAAAGCGGCGCGATCGAAAATAGGAGACAGTTTCTCTTCAGATCAGTATTTATGTGCTTATATTAATATTGCTTTATGTGTAACCAATTGTTAAATTTAATTAATTTATGGTAAATGAATTCATGTCCGTGCATATTTTCGTTTGTAGGTACATAACTACCCAACTCGCGCTAGCGCTCGCCTTAAACCGTAGGATAAAACTATATGTATATGTGACAATATTATTTACTACTTTCAAATTACCAAGATGTTTTCAGTGTCTGAATAGCTTAGTGTACCTAAATATACCTGATACCCTTCTTTTACATACTCTATTATTAACACTATGTATATTTAATAATTTATTTAGTTTATTATATAAAAATGGACCTAAAAATAAACAAAATTTATCTATCAGATTTGTGGGATTTCACAGACCAAGTCTTTTCGTCTTTTATCTAATATAGTTGGGCTGTACTGAAGCTCTCTGTGCTGTTTTAGGATCGTATTTGGGATAAACAGTTTTAAACAAGCGTGTATCTCTGATTAACATTTATTTAGTGTTGAAGCAAAAATAGTGACAGCTAAGATTTAAGATAGAAAAAGTGGACTGTTAACTTTTAAAAATGAATTATGTAATACAATAACATTTATTTTTCGTGGGTTGTTAACCAATCAAGTTGTTGAGTTTTTTCTCTACGTAAGTAGTTAATTTTAATTAGTTTTAGTACATATTTGTGTACCTTTAAGGCAATTTCCATCAGCTAAACCATCCAGCTTCCAGATCGTATAAAAATCGTTTCCCAAAACCAACCAGCTCTCAACTCATCGAACGTATTACCCATAATCAATTTTCGAACTTCCAATCCAGGAACCTGCTTCTAAATTATTTACACTCCGGATTTCAACCCGAGCATAGCACCACTACTACCCTAATCCACACTACGGAGGACATCAGGTCTGTTATGGAGAATGGTGAAGTTACTGTACTAATACTCCTGGACTTTAGCAAAGCTTTTAACATCGTTGACTTTGACGTTCTGCTGTATACTGCACTCTTTTAACATATCTCCAACCGCATATAAGTATCGAAAATACTTTTTCTTCTTAGTGTGTCACTACAGCCGGCGTATCATCGGTTAAGTTGGTTGATGCTGATAATACCATTAATGCTGGCCTGGATAAAATATGTAACTGGAGCAACTCCTATAGTCTGAATATAAACCCGTCTAAGACTCAGATCATTTTTGTGGAAAACTCGCGAATGATTACCAAAATTGACTCGGCAAAGTTGCCCCAAATCACCTGCAATAAAACACCTTTTCCGTTCAAAGACAAGGTGAAGAACTTGGGGACAACACAACAGCAACAACAACTGAGCCGTAAAATGTTTACCACTGCAGGGTCTTTGCACAGACTTCGCAATTTTCTTTCTACATCAACCAAGATTGCTCTCACACAATCTCTTCTTTTCCTCATCCTTGATTATGCTGATGTCAGTAATCTAGATTTCACTGAAGACCAAATGAATAAAGACTTGAAAGACTCTAAAATCTTTTTATAAGATTCATATTTGTATTTCATGTCTCCCACTAGTAAAAAGCTTAACTGATTACCCATTTGCCTTCGCCGGAATGCTCTTTTTTTTCTCTTCTCTATAATAATCTTTTCAATTCTTTTACTCCACGTTACCTTAAATTCTGGTTTACTTCTCTATATGATTCACATTTAAAATTGTTGAGATCGTCAAAAGACCTGAAATTAAAAATGTCTGAACTCTACCAAATTTCTATACATACTATTATATTTCTGTATAAACGGTACGACGACTGCCTGAACGTCCTGCGAGTCGCAATCAGACGTGCACAATCACTAACCGTCTTTAAGCGACTCGTAAAGGAACATTAATTAGGAGATATCAATATTAAATAATTAACTGTTATTGTTGTCAATTAAGTGACAGTATATAATTCAGTAAATGAATATCATCTACCAGTGTTAATTATAGTACTTAAAATCAATAAAGTGGTCGTCGATTGTATCCAAAACAGCATGATGTTTACAGAAATGTGACGTAACTCACTCTTATTGGTGTTTATCTTAACATGGCGAATTGCTATATTCTGTAGTTTTATTTTTAAAAATTTACTACTAATCTTGTTCTAAATATGAAAATAAATACGACGACAACGATTTTTATAATCTGTGAACCTCATTTCATCAGAAAAATATATAATTTTAGTAGTTCTTGGTTACTGTCATCATGCCTATTGTCCTGAACTAGCTAAGTCATTTATTTTCTGATGTACAATAAAGATATTTTATATATTATACATTTAGTGAATATATGTTTAGTGGGGTCACAAATTTGCTCCATTATTTATTTAAACTACATTTATTAATTCTGTACAAATTATATTATTTTACATGGCATGTTTTTTTTTAACTAAGGACTAATCATGGACTTTATAAGTTCATAAAAATTAAAGTAGAGTTTACGAAAAACCCAATAATTTATATATTTTCATATTTTGACTACCTAAATTTAGCTTTCAATATCTTACCAAATTTTATTATCTGTGACATTTTCAATCTTTCTGCCGCTTCCTGCCTGAAATGTCGTATAACACCCACGATATATTACATAGATTGATTTCTGAAGAATTCCGTACAGAATGTGAGCTATCAATTTTGATGATTCACGAAAATGGGTTCAAACTTCAAAGGAAATTAAGTTGCATATAACAGCCAGCCAGTGACGAAGCAAGTTCTTCGAAAACCAGAGTTTGAGTGCCTCGGTGTGTGCTATGGTCTCGCGTTCGATTCTCAGGCCATACCAAATGTTTGCATGAGCTGTAAATATTTGTTTAAGAGCTTGTGTGTTTTTAACGTATGATATGAATATGTATTTAAGACTATATATTTAAGGTATATAAGTATCGTAATAGTCAACCTAGCTGTCAAAGCGTAAGTTCTGCTTAGTTGGAAACCAGATGGCGTTGTAACATACATGTCCGAAATATAAAAAATAATACTATTTTTTTTTTATATTTTTTTTTATTAACGGCAATCTTAAACACAGAGGAAACACAGTAATCGCTTAAAGAATTCGTTTGTTAAAAAAATTATGGTTCAATTGGCTATTATATTGGTACACACGCAACTTAACGACTAATTAGTTAGCATAAACAATGAATTTGTTACACATAAATAACTTTTTTCAATAGTGTATGATATATATAGTGGTAATGTACCATAGTACATATATTATGTTCTTAATTAAACATGTTGCTAACACCGAGGTTGTTTTCTTTTACAATTTCATACAATTAGTAATTAACATACCTACCATTTATGTTATAAAATATTTGCAAATGAAACAACGCATAAGTGTGTTTAGTAAATTTGTACCTACAGTATAAGCTTCGGCACAATTTTATCCGCAGATGTAAATAAGGCTATTTGTCAACTTTAGTCTTAAAATGAATTTCCAGCTTTCACAATATCTCACCATATATTTCACTAACGTCTTTAAAAAAGATAGCTACTGATAAAACAATTATTTCTGAACTTTTACATATCATCTTTCATCCTACATATCTCTTTTTGACAAAAGCTTATTATATAATAGTATTAGACAGACCTTTGATATGTCATATAAACAAGTATAACCCATTAAAAATGACAGACTAATGTAGATAGATAATAAACAACGTAAGATAGTTGGCTAGGTATAACAATTGTAGAAACATGTATGGATGTTTGCTCAATCTCGCCCAAAAGGCATAATAAATATAAAAAAACGGCTAAGTGCGAGTCGGACTCGCGCACAGAGGGTACGTACCAACCTGTAGATATAGTATATGATGTTACAAAAAATTTATGCTTTTCGCAATTTTGCCTTTATCTGTGCTATAAGACGTTGCTGCGTACCAAATTTCAAACTAGAGGAAGTACCCTGTTGGTTTTGATTTCCTTGCGAGTGTCGAAAATTTCCAGCATAAACGCTGTATCTTTTGAATGCGTTTGCTTAGAAGTTTGTTTTTTTCACAGCTCCAAGGGACAGTAGACCAGTATATTTAATATGAATTTCAACTTGATACATTTACGAGTCCTGAGAAAAAGGGTCTTAACAGACAGACAGATGAACAACAAAGGTATCCTATATTGGTTCCGTTATTTTTCCTTTTGAGGTACGGAATTCTAAAAATTGACACAGACTATGTCTATTATCGTCTCGATTTTTTTTTTGGATTATTTAATTAATTAGTTTCAGACAAGTGTAAGGGTGGAGACCATGATTAGATAAATGTAGTGTAGGATGCTCTGCGGCACGGTGTACCTACGACTTGAAGAAAGTGGCTAGCAGCGCGTGGATGCGTACAACCCAAGACCGGGATGATTGCCGCTCTTTGAGGAAAGATTCGTTCAGACAGTAATAAGCTGAAGTATGAGTACATTTATTGATTGGGCTAGGCTATAATTTTGGCATTCCCGCAAGCAACACAGTTAATAAGTAGCTTACATATTTTGTGTCATGTAAATTTAGATCATAAACTTTTTTTATTTCCAACCAATGACATTCCAAAAACTAATAACCTACAAAACGCTCAGCATTGCAGCACAATTTGACCGTAAATAAACTCAGTGCCAAATAGAGCCACTTTAATTCAAATACTTAAACCATTTTAAACCAAATGCGGAAACAAGCGCTTTAATTCCTTTGTTGGCAGAATACTTGTTTCTTCGTTGGATTGGTTGTATATTAAATATTTTTGTGTGCGGACATTTGTTGTTAAGATTAATTTTATATACTTCTTATAGCATAGGTATATTTTTATAGGGGTTTCGAAGATTTAGATTAAAATCAATCATAAGAATGATTATTGCTTAGTTTTGTTTTGTGTGCGTGTTGTTTAGTGGTTGTAGATTTCTTCCGAATGAATTCTAAGATTTTTTTTGTCTAACAAGGCCTTATACGAAATAAATATTTTTCTTCAACACCGATACTTGATAAAATAGTCATAAGATTATCAAAGCTTGTAAGCACTAGCTAAACACATAGCATTATTAGCTAGTTACCAAACTTATCTCTCAAATACCACACTGAACAATACAGACTCTAAACAGCCATAATGTAAATAACTCATAAATGATACAATAAGACTCCAATATTGACGTTGTTGAGTCGTGGAACACACTTTACTCTACTCGACGACATTTACAGTTGATGTAGAGGGGTAACTCTGAATGAAACTCCTCCATACAAAATCTTCTATTGTTTACGCGGTAATTTGTTTCGAGTGAGTTTTAAGCCGTGGATACACCCAGAGGGGAACAATCTTTTGTCTTATGCTACCTTCTTTCATATTTAAAAAAATATAGATAACGGTTTATAGCTACAAGTAACATTATTCAAAATCACATCATTAAAATAAGTGACCGAGAGACCTCGTTTTTTGTATAAAGTTATCTTGTTCTAGTGTACCTTTTGAAGTGATTTCCACTCTCACTATCACACACACTATCACAATCCTCATTAAAGATCTGATTTACGAGAAGAGAAATAACAAACAAAATAAATAGCGCGATGCAGGCCGTTTGTCAGAGAAGTATGATAAGCCACTACTGTCTGCTTTTGGACGACCTAATTACCGCCATAAACATCACTCGTGGAATACGAGGACGCCGTCTATTTGTAATGTGCTGCAGCAAATAATATCACATTAACAGATTGTTGACTGCAGTATGACTTAGTAATATAGCAGGGAATGTATATAAACTATCAAGTAACAAATATGTAATGAGTTACATATAAGGACACTAGTGATACAATCTTATTACAACATCTGTTAGAGTTTATTTAATCTACACATTACATTTTAACTTACATATAGACTGCATGGATGGCATAGTGTTTAAGAAATCACTTTGCAGCTATCTACTACGCTATGTTCTGGAATCAAATCCATGACATAACATGAGGCAACACTTAATGTATCCACAAATGATTTTTGTGATTATTTGTTTTCTTTGTGTTCATTTTATGTATGAAATAGATATAATCCCATAATATTTATAATCTTGGCTTATAAGGATGGATGTATGGATATTTGATAACTGTCAATGAATTAAGAATGTTAGAGCGGATATAAGTAAAAAGTAAGCACAGATATAGATTGCAGTCGAACAGCACGTGGCCACTTTCTAACAAAAAGAAGGTTAATTAACGTGTAATTGATGTTAATTTGGCACCTGAGGCTTGTGATAGCATTGGAAAAGTGAGATTATTTTATGGAACAATGTCACATGTCAATGCCAGCCATATTTGATATGTACAAAAGAACTACAAAATAGTTTTCAATAATACTTTAAATTAAAAAAAAAAATGTATTATTTGAATTTTAAGTCTTTATGTTATGTCATTTTGTAGCGGCGGCCATCTTGTATTTTTTTTCAGTATTTAACTAGTCAGGCCCTATAATTTGATACTCATATTGAGGTCGAGATGAGTCGTAACAAAATCTGTAAACCGCCATTTTGTAGCGGCGTCCTTCTTAGATTTATAATAAAGCAGAATTTATTATATTATATTGTCACCAGAACCAAGTGTGTGCCAAATTTGAAATCAATTTGTCAACAGGTCAAATTTCAATTAGTAGATTTGACCCAAACAAATAAATAATTATACAAAAAAAGACATACAGTCTAATAGTACGTAACCCTAGCTTAATCTCGATTACACAATGGTGTATTATTTAACGGATAAAAACGCAAGACTTGATTTAAGTTTTGATGTGACTATTTAATATTTTTTACAGAAATATATGAATAATGTATTCTTTTATCTAAGTTTTCCTCTATTTATTTTTAACGTATACTTAATGTAATAGATTATAATTTTCATATTAGTTTTAAAGGTCAATGAAATTTAATAGCTCACAACAAATTTAGGTACTTGAAAAGTATTGTAGTAAATTTTACTAAATCTAGGAACCGCCATGGGTTGGGTATCCTCACTCACTCGGTGAAATACAGCGCAGGCGCTATTTCATACCGGTTTTCTGTGAGGCCGTGTTATTGTTTGTTTTGGCTCTCCCACAGTAATTTACAACACTCATTACATTTTTTTCAAGAACATCAAATTTTCTTTGAACTCATTTTTATCTAAAGAAACAATCTAAGTCCTATTTTATTTCTAGTGGCTTATTTTTCAATTTGTATCAATTCTGAATTGAACTAAAACATTTCTATTCCGTTCCTTGTAAATTTGAGCATAATTTTACTCTTACCTATTGCAGTCGGGGACAATTAAAATAATTACAGTTATAAATAGCTTCACGAGGAGGCCACGTGCGGGTGAATATTGCCTGAGAATCCCTTGAGAGCCATTGCACTATAGATGTACATGGTTCAGTCATTTACTTTATGCAGATTTCTTAATAGCGCTATCCAAACTAATGGTTGTGTTAACTATGCGACTGTTATGTTTTAAACTTTCTATTTTTAAGGGTTAACCTCATGTGGAATATGAACTCTATTGGATGACTGGCCATATAAGCTATGGAATTTTATGGTTTTAACAACAGTATTGTGACTAGAATCCAGTGGGTGTTTTAGGGATATATTTCGCTACGAATATATTTACGTTTTATGCGCCCTCGTCTTGTATTATAAATATCAAGTAGTCTCAGATTACCAAATAATTTTATTATGATATATTTAACTTAACAAATATAATAATAATATAACAATTTGTGTTAAAAATAAAGAGGCCATACGTCCCCACGCTGGCCAAGAGCGGGTTGGGGACTGGCAAGACAACGTTTGTGGCTACTTAATTTTGCGTTGGATGTTTTTAAGTCACCCAAAGGCCTCCAACTAAGCTTCCCGACTGTTATCCTATGATAACAACCGGGACCGACTGCTTCATGTGACCTCCGAATCACGTAGACGCACATGGTAACATGCCACCTGCGGTCACCCATCCAGGTACTGACCGTGCCGTCGTCGCTTAGTTTTAGTAATTGTTTCTAATCACCAAGTGCAACTAAGCTATATATAAGCACCTCTCAACTGTACATAACTGGTATTATTGTATTTTCGATTTAGGTTTTAAAAAGTTTAATAGATTTTTAGAGAGCCAATAATGTAACGAAGGGTCCTCTTTGTGTGTCAATCTCTGTTGTTTAAAACTTATATTTACTTATAATTATGTTTAATCGTAATTTTCTGCATGGATATGAGTAGTGGTTTAGAATTTTCCAGGTGCCTGAGATCGCAGAACAATCTACGTCCTCCATAACCGCAAGCCTGAGAGTGCCAGATGAGATAATCTATCACCCTAACAGATGATATTTGCGCGAAGAAGATGGCTCGAGGTCCGTCGATATTCCAGAGTTTTCCTTGCTAACGTACACCTGGCACAACGACTACTAGTACCTGAGAAGGCGTGCTGTTTTTAGTCAGCACTAATCCGACATAGCCACCAATACTTGCTACAGAGCCCATGAAGAACAAAGACCCGTTAGTCGTCCTCAAAGACGTCCTAGTGGGGAGCGACGACGATGACATGATTAGGGCCCTTTACACCCAAAACGTGGACATCTTCATGGGCCTACCGCAGGAAGAGAGAGAGGCGAGAATTAAGTATAGGAAGAGGACTAGGAATCCGGGGACTTCCCACATCGTTCTGCAGGTAAGGCCACGGGTGTGGCAAAGGATGACGGAGGTTGGAACCCTGTACCTGGACCTGCAAAGGGTCAGGGTGGAGGACCAATCTCCGCTCATCCAGTGCACGGATCGGTCGATTCGGTCATGGGCGCAAGTTCTGCACCGAGAGTGTAGACAGATGCAGCCACTGCGGAGGCCCGCACTTGCGCGAGAAATGCGCCGAATACAGTGCGGGATCCAGACCGCGATGCTGCAACTGTCTGCACTTTGGACTGCGGAGCACCGACCACAACGCCTTCAACACCGAATGCCCAACCCGTGCTAAGTGGGATTACCTGGCGAGGAAGACGACGGCATGTTCATGACTCACTAACACACAGAATACATACTACACAAAGCATACACATACACACACTGATTTGACAAATATATTATGAGCATATATGGACACATCAGAACATGCACACAATCACTAGACACTAAATTTACATAGATTCGACAGACATACACAAGACGGAAGCAGTTCACAATAAAGATTAAGTATATATTGTACATATATACAACTTGTTTAAAAGAACGACGTTACAAGAAAGTTTGAACTGTGGAAGGCAAACACACATACAAAACACTGGACACGCACACAAACACGTACACTAAACACTGACACGAGCCATGAATATCGAGTCTCCCAGACTGGAGGAGCGAGTGGGGAGTCACCTGGATAGGCAGACTTTTGTTTCTGTTGTTTTTCTTTAATCAGAATAACTATTGATATTTTTATTGGGAAATAGTTAAATAATTGGAAATAAAATATAATTATAATATGATAAACAAATAAATGGATAAATAGTATATGTAAATAATAATGTTTTTATAATAATGTCTTATTTAAATATAATAGATAAGTAAATAAATTGAATATAAATATAATTAATAAATAAATGAATAAATAGAATCCTACTACTATTATAAAGGCGAAAGTTTGTAAGTATGGATGTATGTATGTATGGATGTTTGTTACTCTTTCTCGTAAAAACTACTGAATGGATTTGAATGAAACTTTACAACAATATAGCTTATACATCAGAATAACACATAGGCTACTATTTATAAAGATATAGCTTCGCCTCGCGGCGTTGCCCGCAGTTTTCATCGTACCGCGGGTAGCACCGCGGGGTTCAGCTAGTATAAATAATAATGTCCTTACAATAATGTCTGTATTTTTAAATATAATAGATGAATGAATAAATGAATGGAATAAAAATTTTTGATGAACGAAAGATAATGTTAACTACTACAAAGATTAAAATAGAAAACATTGAACGACAAGGACCTGTGGGGGTACGGGTGTAATGTTCCACCCAACACAAAGGGAGGATCCTCCGACCAGGCGAGGTGATCATGCCTAGCGGGCTACTGCCCAACAGTTGATGTTGGAATGTTGTATATATGCTAATCGGCGCGAGAACTATTTATTTCGCGATGCAGGATTTGTAGTTACTCCGAGTAGTGCGTTACTTCGTAGTTCAGGGTATCTTCGGTAGATAGCGCTGTAGTATGTTATGTGGAAGTCGCCACATCACTCCCCTCTAAGACTGGAGGTCGATATCTGATGAGTCAGCTGTCTGTGCCATGTTGTGGAGCTTGCCAGTGCCAGGAGGGAGTAGTTCCAGTGATTCGGAACTGAGTGCCGCAAGTTCCAGTGAGTCGGAACTGAATGCCGCTAGTCCCAGTGAGTCGGGGCTGAAGTCCGCTGATCCCAGTGAGTCGGGATCGCATGCGGTGCGCGGTGCTGCGGTGAGGTCCCCAGTGAGTCGGGACGTTTGCTGCGTAGTGGCTGGCTGCTGCGTAGACGGGAGAGAGATGCCCTGCCTACATGGACCGTAGGTGCAGTGTGCTGTGCCTAGACGCTGATGAGGCCGTAGGGGTAACCAGGCTGGAGCGGTCGCTTCCTGCGTGTGGTGAATCCCTGTTGAGGCCGAGGTTGCTGGCTGGCTTGAGACTTGCTGTGGGAGTGAACATGATGGTGGCGCTGATCTGTTTTCAATCACGTCGGGGTCACCACTGTGGGGGTACAGGTGTAATGTTCCGCCCAACACAAAGGGAGGATCCTCTGACCAGGCGAGGTGATCATGCCTGGCGGGCTACTGCCCAACAGTTGATGTTGGGATGTTGTATATATGCTAATCGGCGCGAAAACTATTTATTTCGCGATGCAGGATTTGTAGTTACTCCGTGTAGTGCGTTACTTCGTAGTTCAGGGTATCTTCGGTAGATGGCGCTGTAGTATGTTATTTGGAAGTCGCTTACCATCAGGTGATACGTCTGCTCGTTTGCCCACTATACAATAAAAAAAAAAAAAAAGACCTCATAAAGTAAAAAAAAAAAAAAGTGCTTGCTATCCGGGGGATTCTCGCACAAAAGAAAGAGGTCTTTATTAAAGTCACAGAAATCATAGAAACCGTTTTAAGAATTATTGTTCAGACGTAGCTCAAACTTTTTAGTCTCGTGTACTAGGAGTCAAGGAACCAAGTGCACTATCGAAAGGAAAACCCCGATGTTCCTAATAAAGTTCTCCATCGTTAGCTTTTCTTCAATATCTTTATGAGCACTCATCGAACTTTTATAATTTAATGTTGTTTTATATATATAATATACTCGTATATTTATTGACATATTTCTTATTATTTGTGACGATCTAATGATTTAAGCTAGTGAATTACCGCATAATGCCCGTAGTCCGATACCTTAATAATTATTCCTTCTCACACTTATTTTCTTTTATTTTCTAGTGTTATCTTTTATAAATCTGTATGATTATAGGTTCGATAACCATTCAGGGCCATTCATTTGTTTAAATCACAGATATGTCATTCTTTAATTGTATGATTGTCGTGTCAGGGTGTAGAGCAATAAATCAATGTACAATTATTTTCAAGCATTAATCAAAAACAAACTATACAAGGCCACTATACTTAACTTTTCTGTTTTACTTTTCTTTAAAAAAATTTCATACGAAATAGAGGACAACAAATAAATTGTGAAAATGCTAAAACTAATTAAAAAAAACATTAAGTTGTGGCAACTTCCAAATACAGCGGCAACAAAAACATATGACAGCGCCATCTACCGAAGATACATTAAACTTCGAATAAACGCACTACACGAAGTAACTACCAATCATGAATCACGCAATTGAAATTCTCGCGCCGATTATCATATGTACAACAACTTGTTGGGCCGTGGCGCGCCAGGTATCATTAAGATCACCTCGCCTGGTCGGAGGATCCTTCCTTTATGTTAGAGAGACCCGTTCTCCACAAAGTGCGTACACCTGTACTTTTATTATAAATTACTACTACACAGTGAACTATTAGAAGAAAGAAGTAAGCCCAACGTTTTATCTTACTGGTTAACATTTTTCATAGTTACGGCAAATCTATACAATATAGTTAGCTATGTTTTTCCCTAGCTAGCTTATAAATAGGTAGTATACTTGGGTATTTATACAATGGACTCAATGTTCGTGTAAAGGTTTCAGGTAGTTATAAATTATACCCCAACCGGCAGATCTCTACAAAAGTAGTCTCGAAAAGTCGCAACAAGACCTTACCTATTTTTCCTAAAGATTAATAGAAATAGAATTTCAGTTCAGTTATATTAAATTGGAATATATAACCAAAAATATACATGAGATAAAAATATGTACAGTAAATGAATTCTTAAGTACAAAAATTCAAAAGGGACATTTTGGGTTAAATGTTGATAACGTCTTGTCTTTTCAGCTAAAACATGTACTTTGTATCTTGTTTGTAACTCACGAATAAGGCTCTAATTTCATAAGTTGAGCTTTTTGAAATGACAGACTTTCCGTGTAACAAGTTTTTGTATGACATGTTTATTTTGTTTAATGTTTATTAGTATGCACTTAAACATTTATTATCATTTATTTTAAAATTTCATACCTAAACTAGTAAGTGGTAGTGTTTACTTTTTTTTGTTAATCTAGGTAAGTGATTAGAAAATCCTTTTTTTTTTTTTAAATACAACTCCCACATTAGGAATTTATTCATCCTGTGTCGTGAGGGACTTTACAAACATACATGAAACGGACACAAAGAACATCCAGACTCGGGACAACAATTCGTGGATCACACAAAGTGTTGTACCGCGTGGGATTTGAACCCAACACACTTGGCGCAGTAGCAAGCGGCATGGCGACCGCTGAAACCACTCGGCCAACCGTGCAGTCAACCAGTCATTAACCAGGAGTATATAGTGTTTCTACTAAATACTACCCTGGGCAGGAATCGGCCCATGTGAGTTCCCGTCCCTACCATATCTACTGCTCCTAACTAGGCCCAGATATTTCATCTTGGCCCAAACCGGTACGAGGACCGAGTTGACCTAGTGGCGTCTTCGGTTGGGGCCTGCGGAGGCAGCAAAAATTGAACACTGGCCGCCTTCTCTAGTAGGTCCCAGTTAAGCTTGGCAACAGCCCACCGCAGAAAACGGAAAGAATGTCAAGGCACGTAACGCCTACTGGGGCCCTGAGTCTGGGAGAGCTCGAATCGGATATATAGGTGATACGAGAGCGCCTCAACCTCTTCCAGGACACGTCAGTTCCTTTTGGCGTAGCCTCTGTTTGGTAAACAGTGGCCCACAGAGGTCTCCCACCCCTCTACGGCCTCGACCTTGGCGTCCGTCCCGAGGGAACCCTAATAACCGGTAACCAGGACGGCTCCGTCTCTCCACGGCGGGTAATCAGCCGCCGTGGAGAGACGGAGCCGTCCTGGTCATCAAACCAGTTTGGACGGGGAGGAACGTAATAGGGCCCCGCGACTACGGCCACACCGATCGATCACTGCGCCATGGTTTGTAGGAAGAGATCCTGCGGTGAGGCACAGTGGCTTAACGGGACTCCGCCCCGCATGCGTCCGAGCGTCGAGTCCTGTTAGTACAGATCGAACTAAGTCAATCACCGCCAGCATTGGTCTCTGCAATGCTGGTGAGTGTTGAGGAATAGGAAGCCGCGGTCTCCTTCTGTGAGGACATTATGCTCCAGGAATCCGAAAAGCGTGATCGGGAAGGGCTGTTTCCGCTTGATACTAAAGTGGTAAACTTTTTAGTTACCCGAAATTTAAAATTTTAGTTGTAACCAAAATAATGGAACATTGTGTGGTGCTTTGAAGAATTTAACATAACTTTGCCGTTGAATTTCCATTTCCAAATATCAGAACCTCGAGCGTTTTACGACTGGCCAAATATGGTTTCTTCTTTCTTCGGAATACTTTTAAGAGACAACTTTTCAAATAAATCAGTAGGCATTGCAGCGAGACCTCGCGACCGCGCAGTTATTCTTTGTTATCTGTGAACTGCTGTTAAAAGTTTTGGTGACTTATTTAAAACTCCATGTGTTCTAAAACCTTTTCATTGTAAAAATAATAACTATGATAGCCGCTGTATTCGTCCTCTGGAAAGTGCAGTGCATCTCGTAAGTCTTGTAAAGTATGTAAAATGAAAAGGTGCATTTATTTGGTTTAAAGTTTAATTCATTTTAACATACATAACTGTAACTGTCATTATGGGCAAACAAGCTAATGACATATATTTATTTTTTTTGGATTAGCGGGCAAACGAGCAGACTTATCACCTGATGGTAAGCGATTACCGCCGCCCATGAACATTCGCAACACTAGAGGCGTCACAAGTGCGTTGCCCGCCTTTGGGGAATAGGGAGGGGGAGGGAGAAGGTGTTGAGGTTTGGGCCTCCGGTATCCTCACTAACTCAGGGAAACACAGCGCTAGCACTATTTCACACCGGTTTTCTGTGAGGCCGTGGTATCACTCCGCTCGAGCCGGCCCATTCATGCCAAAGCGTGGCTGTCCCACGGGACATCTTACAGAGTATGTTTGTTTCATTACAAATTTATGTATGAAACCAGATGACATAAGATGCTAAATTAGGGACAAGTTATTTAGTTTTTATTATTTATTAATAGCCTATCACATTGCAAAGCTATTTAAAAAATATGAATCATATGTTAAGTAACTTTTAAACTTATAGCTATCGTATTTGAACAATCACTGGTTACTTTATAATAAAAATACTGTTAATGACTGCCTTAGGTTCAAGACTTTTATAATGTAGTAGTACTAGTTATATGGTCATAAAGTTTATTTAAGCTATTATATTTTTTATGTCCTTGTTGCAACATAAAAAATATTTTCCATAGTTTCTTAAGTAGTTTGTTTTGAGTTCAATACAATAGTAATAGTACCTAAAATTTACAAAACACCTGAATTCGTGTAAACAAATACCCAGCGCCAATTGACGATGTCATAACGGAAGAAAATTCCAATTTCATAGAGAAAACTGGCACAGACCCTCTGAAGCTTTTATTGAATAAATTAACTTTTATTAAAATCCTGTTTGTGACCGGGCAGGCACAGCTTCCGACTTACCGACTCATTTCGAAATCAGATTACGCGTTGGTAAATAAAAACTGGCAGTCTCACAACAAAATTATTGATCGAAAATATTGGGAGGCTCTCATTTAAGGTAAATTCGATATTTTTATTGATCATGATGATGGTCATTCAGTATCGGATCGATATATTGACACCAACATTTTTATTTGGATAAGGCGGTGAAATAAAGTATGTCATTGATAAGAAATGAACTTAATTTATCCAGTGGCAGCTAATGTAATATATTTGAATAACTATGTGCACTTTCAACTTAATGTCAATGAAATATTCTTAGTTAAAACCATCCGGGAGTGCCCAAACTAAAATATTTTATTTATATTTGTATTTTGTATTTTATGGTCATACATAATCAGCTTTAACGGCTCGTAACTAAAAGATTTACTCGGTAACTATACCAATATTGATCGAATTAAAATATATCAATTTTGTTAACATATCTAAATGACTTATTTTATCAGTTTGCAGAAGGAAGTATTGCAAAATGAACTACTACAAATATTTCGATGACATATTTCAAAATTTTCCTTGTCATGCTTTTTCGCCGTACACATCTTTAATTTATTTAGGTATCACTACGTAATTAAGGCACATTAACTTCGATTGAATAATTTAGATGCCCATGAATAATTTCAGAGCATGAAACCGAGCCTTACTCAAAACGATTCAGAATGCACGCCCAATTATGAATTTCGGGGCTGCAATATGAATCTGCATTGAGTGCAGATAAAATTTAATTGAACATGTGCATTAATTCCCACCGAACCGAGTTCCCTACCTCCCAGATTAGAGCACCATGATCGCTTCTCAGCTTCACGGTTTCTCGTCGACTACTAAATGAATTTTAATTGTATATTTAAGCACAGAGTTGATGGAAAACTTATAGAATTAGGAAAACAATGTTTTTTAACGTTGACCAATTCATATTTACTCATGAAAGAAACATTAGTACAGTAGTTCAAACTATACTGAGGCGTTTACAACAGAACAGCCTTAAGGCGAATCTATCTAAAACTAAGTGGCGCTCATAGCCCAGTTGCACTCAGTGATTAGAAACAATCACCACAATCATACAAATTTAAGGGTGAAAGTTAACAAAATACTAACCCAGAGATCCTACCAAATAGTGGTCCCATTTTGTAGAACCACATAATAGTAATGTGTAAGTTACACAAGTTGTAAAAATTATGTTATTGTATAAAAACACTTTTCTAGCAACCATTTGTTGGAAGAAAAGTGTTTTTATACAATAACATTTTTACAATGTAATATTATATCTAATAAACTAGAATAGTAAGTGGTAGTAGAATAGTAATAAATATTTGTATAGAAATGTAATTAAATTTTTTACAATGTTAACATGATGCTTAATACTGTAACAGATTATGTTTTTAGTTTTATTTAATACTAGCCGACCCGGCGAACTTTGTTTCGCTATACCTATAAAAACCTTTCTTTGAATTTATATCCGCCACAGTTACCCATTGGTACTCAATAAAAAGTCGCAGACTTAGAAAATATAACTCTACAGGTTTTCCTTACAAGGCAGAATATGGTATGATCAAAAATCACCGATTTTACCCATGGTACTAACCTATGTTCTATGCAAATAAATTTTATTAAAAATACAATATTAAAAACATGTTTTACTTTGCCTGTTAAAATATAGCTATTTGAAATTTAAGTCCCTTACCCCTCTTTTTAAAAAAACTAACATCTACCTAGGTACTACTACTTCAATCAAAAATACAACATATGTTGAACAACAAAACTTGCGTCGTCGAGTCTAACACGAAACACGAAAAATCAAGAATATTCGATTTCGTTGGAATCGATTTTAAAATGTAAAGATAAGCAACAGTTTGTTGTTGCTAAACGTCCAACCCGCTCAACTCGATAGTCGTAACATACATGTTCATGAAACAAACCAACTCTGTGAAGAGGAGTCGGGTAACTCCTGGCACTTTTACAAAGAAGCCACTCTGCAAAGTTTCACTTGACGTGGATTCCGAACGAATGTCGCCAGAGAGTCGTTTGAATAAAGTTAGCCCACTGATTTATGTGAAAACTTTTAGTAGTACCACGTCCTCTGAATATGTGGCCGGGTGTATTGTGTATACTTACGTTTCGGTGTTTATTTTCTAGTTCTGTTATTGCTTCATTCCCGACGGAAAGAGTGTGGCTATACTCAGATGTATTGTATATTATGTGATCAACTCACTGACCTCGCAAGTATTCCCCAACTTAATTTGAAGCAAAAATAAAAGGTATTGTAAAGATTGAGATCAAAATATAACTTATTTTAATCAGTTTAGGATGTTCGTTATTTAGGATGGGACGCATGCAAATTTATCAGTACTGTATGATGCACTTTTAAGACAAATATAATGCAGATAGACCGAACTCAAAACTAATTGAGCCAAACAAAGTTGTTTGTAACTGCGGAGTGAACCTGTACCATCATTATTTATAAATTTAATACTCTCAAAATATAGTCCTTAATCCATCTTAAAATCCAAGATTTAGAAGAGATTTTTTTACTGTATACTACCTATTCGTCATATATTATATACATATATAGTTTAGCTGCACTCCGTATAATCAGTGGTTAGACAAATATTTTCAAATAAACTATAAACTGTCGTGTACTAAATAATTTTCTTCGTACGGAGAATCTGTCACCGCTCGACAGCTATTTTATACAACAATAGATTCTCACGTGGAGTACGCACCCCAATAAAAAACGACTTCAATAACGCTACTCACATTGGGAATCCACAAATCGGGATCGGGCCAAAAGGTTTTTGCTAAATCGAAATAAACAGGGCATCATCGAATTCCCATTCGGTCCTTTACATTTGATTTATCTGGTGAGTGGGATCAACTTGAGATGTAATTTATTGCAATAGACGGAAAAGCCTCTTCCGCCGTTAATTCTGGGGACACGGCTAGATAACGCTCTTGACACCTTTGTTTAGGATACACACGGGCTATACGAGCGCGCGTTGACTGCTTGTTAAAACTTCTCGTTTCTATTTTATGGCGCGAGAGGGATACGTTGAGTGGGTATTTGTTGTGGTGTAATCTCTTAGAATAAGTGTGCTAGAGATTTCAGCTCAATGGTCACTTTATGAAACCTGTAACAAAATTGTACTAGACCTGTATATACCTTTAAATATACCTTACAAATGTATACGTATAAGTTAAGCAGACTATTAATGTTTGTATTTTATAAGTGTTTTTTTTTCGATTCAACGGAAGCTTTCAGTTTTTTTTCTTAATCAGAAATTTATTCACAATAAATAGTATTGCCAGAAACATTGAAAAGTAAATCACTAAAATTATCTATACCAATGTTATAAAGCTGAAGAGTTTGTTTGTTTGAAGGCTTTAATCTCAAGAACCGTTGGTCCGAGTTGAAAAATTGTTTCAGTGTTTGGTAGTCCATTTATCGAGGAAGGCTATAGGCTAATAAGTCTAATAGGAGCAAAGCACCAATGAAGAATATTTCGAAAACGGGGGAAAATTTTCACGCTACGGGCAATAGAAGACGCAAACGAGGTTACGTGGGTCAGCTTGTTATGTATATTTTGTATTCTGTAATATAATTAAATATACCGTAGAATATAAAATAGTATTTAAAGAAATATGGGTATTCGATCCGTATTATTTTAAACATAAACAACGTAGTACATTAAACATTAAAATAACATTCAGATCAGTGCAACATAGCGTTGCATGATAATAATATCTACGTCTTAACACAAACACTCATTGGGTGTCAGCTGTCACCAAGCACAGGCGCCACGTTTCCCATGTCAGCAACTTCTGCTCCTACCATCTATATAATTTGTCACGATTTTCGTCTACATAAGTATATCATGATGACATTTACTGCTAAAATTGGGCTAAAGGTAATCTTTCGGTAATTTCACTGATTTCTATATTTGTATGAATTTCATTTTAACATAAATAAATGTGTGGAGGTTATAGCATTATTGTAAGTACTTTTAAATGAAATTGAATTAAATAGGCTGTTACAAAGAATTACTTTAGCACAGCCACTTGTCAAAATTAAAGTACAATTAGGATAATGATAATTGAAGTAACTAGCTAACTCTTGTGAATACATTGTAAAAACCATTTTTTGTAAAAAGAAATAATCTTTATTATGATTACTATTTGTAACAAGTTTGTAGATAATATCTGTAGTTTATGTTTATCTACAATGATGCAAAGCATTATCTGTATTTGCAATGAGATTGGTAACCACCACTCTTGGATTCTGCTTGTGCTTTCCATCAGGGAGAGTAGAGTCATTTTAGCAGGGCCAAATATAAAAAAAGAATACTTTTCGACTTAACTTGTGTTGAAGTTCGTCTTTTTTCACATTTTAAGAATTTAATAATGTTGAATGAGCGTGTCGGCATCCTTGTAAACTAAGCGATATACCTTACAGTTATTACGCATGTATAGCAAGTGCATATTATGTTTGTTTAAAATATTAAACACGGCGGGTAAATTACCTAGAAACCAGCTGTTTATACAAATTCTATAAATTTTTTCATTATATATAATTGAACAGATTGCAGATATTAAATATAATTGAATCCGAAACATCGATAGTGAAAATAATAGTTTTTTGATACTTAATAGTTAATAAAATCATCTACATCATATTTAACTGCCTCGGTGGTGTAGTGGTAGCGTTTTAGCGTTAGCGTGATTCCCGGGGCGGACTAAATGTTTGTATGATCTGCAAATATTTGTTTCGGAGTTTGGATGTTTTCTATGTATAATATTTATGTATTCACAAAATAAAAGTATATATGTATATATATCAGTTGTCTAGTACCCATAACACAAGTTTTGCAAAGCTTGGGACTAGATGTTTGAAATATTTATATTTATTTATTTATAGTGTCCCCCTCATATTTTCTTCCCCATGCGTTTCATAGTATACCAAAAAGTAGTGCATGATAAATCTTTACGGTGCAATTCAACTAATGAAATTTTATTAAATCTAAAAACATAACGCGTTATCTATTTCAATGCTGATATAGAAGAGATAAGCATTTTTCCCGATGTCATCCCAGTCTGAACTCAATCGAAGGCGAACAATAAATACGTATCATCTGCGTCATTTACTGCCTATTGCGAATAAACTAGATGTGGTATTTTATCATGACGCAACTCGATTACAAAATGTAGGTATATTTAGGATATTTTTCGAGACGTGAAAATTACATTCTAATCAAATTTTAGTATCAATCCTATAACTGACCTTAAATTGCTATGGCAAAATCATGCATTGCTAAGAGTCTTATTAATAATAACAATAACATAAAATCATTTTTTTTTCATTTTGATGATATTGTTACTTGCGAAAATAAGTAAAAAAATACAGATTTCGTGCCTCACACGACTATCGAGCACATTGGAAAGGTATCTACGGAGTGCAAAAAAATATTGTTCCTCAGCAACAAGAAAGTCGGAATGACTACTAGAAATAATACGCAACGCAAGATGCGTGTTGAAATTACCTTGAACTCTACAAGTTGAATGGGATTTGTACTCAGCATTTTTAAGTATTCAGCACCTTGATATTCCATTCACCGGCTTCTTCGCAGTCTAAATCTTCTCCGTTAGATTCTTCCACGCTTGAGCCGGATTTGTTATGTGAAATTTGTTGATGGCTTCGGTGTAAACATCGTCCGAAAAAATTGAAAGCAATCAAATCGAGCACCAGTTTATTCTCGAAGAACGTGCACATTAATCGTTTGCTAGGCTTGTGCCACCAATAATCCGAAAATGAGACGAGCATCGAGAAAAACTTTTTACGCTCGCTTAAATCGTCGAAGGAGTTGACAATAGATCTGTGTATGGCTATTTGTGACCACGGCCAAACAAATGGTCATTTTTATGAAAATTGGCAAAATTGCGTAGACTTTTTAGGAATCTAATTCAACTTGACGCGAATATCTCTGATGTCAGCGGCCTCTCTGTCAACAGAGATTCCGGACATTTATTCCCAATTCTTCAATGACGTCTATGTACGCGTTCAACTTTTCTTCGTCGCAATAGAATCCTTTAATCGGCGCCGCTTGATACACGTTGCTGACAACAGCTTCTTGCTTGTTTCCTTTCTTACTTGGAGTTTCACGATGCTCTTCGAAACGCATCCGGCCATATAAGAACTCTTGTTCAACAGATTCTTCTTGATTCTAACATTTATAATTCGAAACCACTATAATTCGAAATAAAAATCATGTGAAAAATGATTTTTTTCGTGTGTGAGTGTTGAAAGTTCACACGCACTTGTAAAATCTCCTTAAATATTTTATTTTTTTTATATTAATTTACATCCAAACTTATTATATTATTGACAAAAACAAACCGCTGCAAATCAAATCTTAAGAAGTTAGTCTGTTTTCGTTATCTTTACCAAAGATGTCCCAACTTTCTGATATTCAGTTGGCCCAAAGCAGTCTTGAAGAAACTTTCTCCAAAAAGATCTTAATTATTCCTATAATTGACTATGGTGATGTATGTGTATGGTAAAATACACTAGACCGTCTTCTCAATAACTGCATTCGATTCATATTTAATCTTCGCAAGTATGATCACGTATCTGTTCCCACATAAAATGGTTACCTATACGTCTACGTCGCAATTAACGAGTGCTCTAGGCATTAAGGTCGCCGATGTAAATAAGTGCATGAAGTTGTTATATATAAATAAATAAAAATGTTATTCTGACTTTTTGACTTATATCAAAAAGGTTAGGCTACAGGTGAAGCCCTTGACCCGATCATTTTATTTTTAGGTTTAAAATGTACATTCTAAATTGTTTAGAGGTGTTTTTATCCAATTTTGGATATCATTCTTCGTTTCCAAAATATCAAGTGCCAAAATCAAAAATTCGGGTTTTTTTTTTCACTATTTCATTCATAACTTTTTCGTATTGACTTTTTCGAATAATTCTTTTTGCACCTTACAGTTATCGTAAATACGTGTCTGTTGAGTCTTTTTTGAATATCATACCAATGACACACACCGAGACACTCTCTTAGATATAAGAGGATCGCACTTTTTCGCGAAATCGACGCCTACATTGGAGAGAACGAAAATAAATTTCCAATGTCAAAAGCAAAACTTTAACAATAAAAACCGACTACAAACAAAATGTTCTAAGACGAAAATGAACTATATTGTTAAAAAAATATTACATACTCTTGTATCCACAATAATGTTATTTTTGGAGTCGGTGTCAGCCAACGTATGTTAACGTTACAATAGGTACCTACTACACAATTTCGAACACATTATGCAGATCGGCGGCGCAGACGGGTCGGAGTGCGGGGTGGTATCATTCATTTCATAACTGAGGTTTTATGTATAATATATTTATTATTATTATTGCTTGGTAGATTGTCGTATTTCCTTGACTGATTTGCGTTGCGGCGTGAAGATTTATTTTTGTGGTTGTGTCAACAATACATATGTGTGAATGGGCAGGCACGACCGGAGTAATACCACGGCCTCACAGAAAATCGCTTTCGCTGTGTTTCACCGAGTGAGTGAGGATACTGGAGGCCCATATCCCAACCCCTACCCCATCCCCCTCCCCATCCCGCAAAGGACGGCAACGCACTTGTGACGCCTCTGGTGTCGCGGGTGTCCATGGGCGGCGGTAATTCCTTACTATCAGGCGACACGTCTGCTCCTTTGCCTCCAATTCCATAAAAAAGAAATGTTATTGCAGCAAACACATTTGCTGTCATTTATTAAAGAGTTTCATCATTGTATGTCTCCGAAGAACTTCATCAGAATATTATCAACATAGAAAGGGAAACCTTAAAATACTATGACGCTCTTATGAATAAATTATCGTGTACAGTTTCTTGTTTATTTCATACACCGACAAAATAAAAACATCATCCAATAGCCTTAACTACAGATGCCAATAAAACCAATTCTTACGGGTAACTTAAAAACTACCTAACATATGTCATTCAAATTTTAATAGGACTACGCGACAAGCGCCGGCTGTCGAATAAAAAAGATTCATCAAATTTGGTACATCCAAAAAAGTTGAGGTATCAAGAACACAAGAAAAATATAATCGTATCGAGAACCTCCTCCTTTTTTGAAGTTGATTAACAAATTAAATTACTTCACATATCAAAAAATCGATATGCATGTAAACTATTATAGACAAAATGATTTGATGGAAGATGTAACAAATAATAAAACTTAAACTGAGTCTTGTTAAGTCTAGTAATAAAACAGAAATTATTATGGGTAACTTTATCTTTCCAACACAAACTTCACTAGACGATACTAAACTAAAACTAAACTCATTAATGAGTTTGTTCTTATTTATTTTTCTTCTACTAATTGTCTTGTTATATAGAAATAAATATTTGTTTGTGACTACTCACAATAAGAAAGTTATACATACAATATAAGACTACAGCAGTAGTCACCTAATTATAATAACTGCGCCTACCAACTACATAAAAAGTAACCTCAATTTATTCAGATATAGTGAATCTGATATAGTGTGTGTGAGTGACATAAATTGTTCATCTCTCAACTATCCCGACTACACTTGCCTGATTTTAATGTAATTTCACATTGAGGTTCTTAGTGCTTCTTGCATCAATATCCGAAATATACTATATACGCGGGCAGAGTCATGAAAAACCAGTATTTACTTTTGAGGTTGGATATATAAAATAATATGAGTTTGATTACGTTTCTAATAAATCTTCTCAAACATTACAAAGCGAAAGAGATACTCAAGCCAAGACTAAATTTTGACATACTCTAACTGTCAAAAGCTCCACTTTCTCTTCCTTATTCGTCATTCTCACCCTTCGATACTATATAAACTTCAAGGTAATTGTCGGCACGTAGCCACAATGGGATAATTAGTCGGCTTCTCTTATACTTGAGATGTTAAATAAAGGAATAGGTTTGAGGGACAATTTACGAGGAAACCGGGACTGTCGTCGCTTAATTTCCTCCCGAAAAGCCAGATAACCGGCTCGCAGTCGATTTATTACTTTAATCAAACCTACAACGTATGCTGACAAAAACTACGCACTTAATGCCTTATTTAGTAGCGAAGGGATTGAGGTTTGTTGTAGTTCTTTTTAATGGTTTTGGGTCAGACTTGTGACTACAGAATAAAATATCAGAAAGTCAATGAAAATTACAGGTAGTCCCACAAGACTACAACACAATAGCGCAAAGTTACGTAAAAAGTAGTGCAGAAATATTGAGTTTAACTAGTTTATTTTATTTCAATTATCATCAACAATCAAAATATTTTAAAATCTTAATTACATGGGATCTATGGGTACGTGGGAGAGCCATGCTCCGGGACATATTAAACTGGTGCTAAGCAATTCTTTCCTTGTTTGTGAATAACTGAGTTAACCAAAGCCCGAAGTAGCTCACAATCTCGGAGACACGTTAGAGTAGAGCTAGCTACTCTAACGTGTCTCAAAATGTGATAGTCACTCAGGTAAATAAATCATGTTCTACAATGTTTTATAGTTTAAATTATACAAATAGGACAAATCGCCTGAATTTTTGGTAATCCATCGTCTTACCTTTTCTGCTAAAATCGATTTTTTTCTATACTTTTTACATACACATACCAAATATTATTAATGACATATTATAATTGATGTTTACGTTATATATAGAATAACATGGTCTAAAAATAATATTATGTAGAATGTACTTGCCAGTATATAATGTTAAGTAACTGATCTATTAAGTGTAATGTCAAAAATGGAATCGTCGTTATGTCAGTACAATAATAAAGAAAATTTAAAAGTAACATATAACGTAATTTAAGGTATTTATATGCGACATTTTCATACCTGTAATAATTCGGTTTTGGTCTGAAAATCCAAATTAAATCTAGATTAAAACTTCGCTAACTGCTAACAGAGTTGGCGTCGATTGCTAAGTCAGTAAAATGGTTTGCGCTCGCTTTGACTAATTAGACGTACTTTATCTTTAATCTAATGTAGGTACTTCAGTTATAACTTATAAATTTCTCACACTGTTTGTTTTTAACTAAAGTTTTCCGAATTAGGTAGATTTAAAACTTTGCAGTCTTTTTCTACTTTATTTTTTAATCAGTCTAAATTCACTTTGACACTTACATTGAGTGACAACCCTAAGCCACAATGCAACCGAATTGGCGATTAGACTTACAAACGGTTAACGTTATCGAATATCGAATATACAATATCAGTCGGCATCAAGAGCTATTGTGTTCAATTCGAACATTACCATTAGTAAAATATTCCGTACTATTTCCCAATTCGGGACAAACATTGTAATAGTTTCTAACAGGACAGTTAAAAAACACTGTTTTAGTGACTAGTTGGACATATTGCAACTGATCTTTTTTTGTATATTTTAATGAAAGTTTGTATTTGCTTTTTATGTATATGAAGTATGAAGTGAAATCCAAAATTATCAAATACAAGCAGACACGGCGCACTTCGTACCGCCACATTTTGCTTTCGTAAATATTTTCTAAATTACACTGAAAAACTTGTTTTAGTAATTATGCTCTCCTCAGGTTCCCACATATAGTGAATAGTTAAACAAAACAAAACTTTATTGGTTATCTTTTATTTCATCTTTTTTTCCCATTCCAAAAAAGAATTATCCAATTTAGTGCAGTCGATCGGAACTTATGCGTGCATGTACATTTTAACTATTCATTTAAATTTATATAGGTTCGGTAGTTCTGTTCAATTTATGTGCATTTAAGTTATTGATTAATTTACATTATTTTAAATTTAGATATTATTAATTAAGATTGTAAATTGTCAGTAAAACTGATTGTTTATAAAAAAACCTTTTGGGTTGCAGTGCAAATGCAAATGCAGGAGAAAAGGTGAAAAAAAGTACCTACACCTAATATATTTAAGCGGAAACAGGAGAACTAAGTACATCAAAAAACTTTTGTGCCTTAAGAGAAACATTAAAATATAAGACGATTCCCGTTCAAATTGGCAATTACCGCCATCGAAATCAATTTCCGTCTATTTCCTATAATTTGAGTGAGTGTGAAAATATCTTACAGATTGTGTGATTGACCTTCAGAAACATGTAAGTCTAATACATAATCTGATTCAAGGACAATTATAATTGCAATACAAAACCTGTTAGTTAGATAGTTCACCCACCTAGAGATTTCCTGTACGTATGCACTACAAAATTTGATTTACGTGCATTTTTTTTTTAATTGCCTAATAATATAAGCTTGATTAAATCGACGATAACTTCTTCTTCTTCATGTGTTCTTGAAAAAAGAATTCTTTTTTCCTTGTCAGGATCGAAGAAACCCTTAAATGAAATATAATTTTAAAATATACATCGTTACCTTACCAATGCTTAATGAAAATGCAAGTTTGACATTACATTTTCATGTTTTAGAATTAATAATCTTGTCCAATCGAGTGTCAGGACTGTGTTGCATATATGTTATTTTGGTCAAAACTGTAAAAAACATTTAAGCACCATTTAAAATGTTTTTTTTATTCAGGTCACCTGGATCCAGGATTACATCTCTATGCACAAATAAGATTCTTTGCTCTTAGAACTTAATCATCAGGGTTACGATTAAAGTTTCATTCATTTTTTGTATTTTAATTAATCTTAATTACATGCAGTCGTACTGTATAGTAACTTTTGTAAGCAAACTTTGCGTCATTAGAGGGGATTCTGGTTTTTCAAGCGAGTGTTCACTGAATGTGAATTTGTGTATGAAAACTTTATGAAAGGCTGAATAATGAGTCTTTGTTTGTTTTTTTGCAAAAGGTGAACTCGATCATAACTTATAACAACCTTTGCAATATGACGCACAGTTAGTTATACTAGAACTTTTAAAACTGAAAAGAATTGTTGCGACATTAAATATTCTTAAGTAGTTTTATACTCCTACTAATAAACATACGATCTCTCCTATTTACCAGATTCCATGACCAGTTGTACTATAAATAGTATTAAATATGTGTTATTCCAGCTTGTACTTTACTTTTTAGTAATAAAGTAATTAATCGAATAATTAATTTATTTATTAACACTTATTACACATGTTGTACAAAGGCGGACTCAATGCCTTGAGGCATTCTCTCCCAGTCGACCTTCAGGTGATGTAGAAATAAGATCTAGTAGGTGCAAAGAGATTTAATTTAGTATAAAAGGTATAAACCTACATTAAATATAAATGATCTACATAAATTTTACTGCTACATATACTACATTAATAAACACACAATACATATGAATATAACATACACATATGTAATACTATACATAGGTATATGATACAGTCAGGTTTTAAGGTTGTGTTTGTACTTCCAATTCATTCCAGAGAAGTTCTAGTACGATTGGAATGTAAGACGGTTTGTATATCTCCATTGATATATTTTTGAATTCTCTAACGTTTTATGGATTTGCGTCTTAGGGTCTCTATATAATAACTGAAAAAAAAATACTATTATATTTTTACAAAATTTGGAACTAGGTATATAAAAATTTGTTTATTAAATTTTAATTATTACAAGTATAAAAAGGTGTGACAATTTGAATTTCATTAAAATATGAATAAATTTATTTTTACAGTCATAATTTTCTTATTATATTTTTCCAACGCTATTAGAGTTTTCTTTATGGCAAATTTGCTTTAGCCCGCGGCTCTATCTGTACGGGTATGTGTTATTCTGTTGTATAAGCTACATTAATGAATAGTTTCATTTACAAATGTTTAGCGGTTTTTGTATAAAGAGTTAACAACATCTATTACATAACTATCCTCACAAAATTTCACGTAAATAATAATAGTAGGTATAAAAATAAGAACAGAGAATCTACTCTTGTTTCATTCAAACAGTATACAGTTCATTCGTTTCAGAGTAAATAGAGACAGTTAATCGAATGTCAATCGTCATGATGAATGCTTGACGCTCAATGCGTTCGCTGCTAACAGGACATGTCGGTTGTTAAAGCAAGAATTTAAGGCAATATACACATTTAGTGTCTAAATCAAAACGAGGTTTATGTTTTCCTGTATTAGTCTGCATTGCAGGTACACGGCAGCTTAGTTACAACTAAAATAAAATAGGATGATAGATAGATGTGTGACGGTCCGCAAATCACTGTAGGTATCTCCTACTAATATTATAAACGCGAAAGTTTGTGAGTATGTAAGTGAGTATGTTTGTTGCTCTTTCACGCAAAAACTACTGAATGGATTTTGGTGAAACTTTACAATAAAATAGCTTATACATCAGAATAACACATATGCTACAATTTATAAAGATACTAGCGTCCCGCTTGCCCGCGGTTATTATCATACCGCGGGTAGCACCATGGGGTTTAGCTAGTCTATTATAAATAATTATTGTGTGACGATGAACTCCGACACCACTTGTGTGTTGTTGACTTTTTTTTTAATGTACATTTTCCTAACTTGCCTATGATAGGATAGTTAACTTCACGCTTAGACTAAGAAGAGCCAAGTATGATAGAAAAGAAACGCAGACAAAAAATTCAAATGGGGAAACAAATTTAAGGTCAAAAGCTTGGGTGAGTTTCATCATTTTGTGTAGTTAAATGGTAATGGTAATAAACTTTGTATAAAGAGAATTCCTGCATATCAAACGAACTGTTAAAACTGAACTCTCTGCCTTGCCTTAATAACGTTTCAATTCGAATGTCATGCAATTAAAGTGATATTTTCATTATGAATTCTTTGAAAATCCTACTGTAACTTGGTTGGTGCACTTTTTTAATTATGCGCCAGGCCCTGTGGCCTGGCGCATGTAACTTTACCAATTTATATAATATACAGCTAAATTATTTCCCTTACTATAAATTTAGATTTTTATTATTTCAATATAAATATACATATAACTATAATTGAAACTTCCACAAGATACAAACAGAATGAATAAACTTTAGGTGCGTCTTAAGCAAAGCGTCGTTGAGAGATAATAATAAAAACAAATGTTTAACTGCCTAAGGTTAGGCTCCTTTGAAAGTTGAATGAGGGATATAATTTAATTCCTCCAGGGCCGCCGTGATGACACAGATTGTGACCCAATGTGGTGTCATGAATATTATATTCGATTTCGAAATCAAATACAGATGTAGAATGCTTCGAATTGATATGTCACGCAAATAAATGATAGACATTTCCATTTAAATTACTCATGCTAAACAAATAACTATATTATGGAATGGAGATGTAGGTTTAAGATGTTTATACTAACTCAGAATATACATTAAAGAAAGCACCCACACAGCTCAGTAAAACAGCAATGGAAAAAAATTATCCCATTGGATATTTTTGTACACACACAAAAACTACTAGTTTTTGTGACTAGATAGTAGTTGCAGTAACCAAAGTTGAATTCATTCTTGTGTCCCAAAATTAAACAGCTTTTACAAAAAAAATAATCAAAAACTGACTCGTTCAAACTAAGAAACTTTTGGCTTCATATTGTAAGAACATTATCCAGGACCATATTAGTTCGATCACCTCCATCTTGAAAATTTAATTTCACCAATAGCAGAGGATTTTTTTATACTTATTATACTCAACATCTTTTACAGAATCTTCACGATATAAATTTGTATTATATAAGAATAAGGCTCCGCCCATGTATATGTCGTTTATCGTTGCAGTAGCCTATGTGTTATTGTGTATTATAAGTTATATTACTGTAAAGTTTCATCTAAATCATTTTCTCTCGTCTCGGGGTAACATAACAAATTTTCGGTAAAGATCCCGTGCGAAGTCGGGGCGAGTTGCTAGTATAATAATAAATATTTCGGGCATCTAACACACAACGCCACCTAGTCCCACGCTACGCAGAGGTAGTGTTATGAGTACTAGGCAACTCGCTGGGAGGGTTCGGTTGTGTTAATAACTGCAGTTCCCGGACCCCTCCCTTCTCAGGCGCAGAGTTGGCACACCGTGTGGTTTTAGTCGGTTCGATTCCGACACACCACCCCGCCGCAAACCCCGGTTGGGTGACGGCCCGAGGAGGTTTCCACACGTTAAAAAAAAAAAAGGGGTACTAGGCAACTGATATAAATATACACACATACAAACATTTGATCCGACTCGAGGATCGAACCCGAGAGCTCAAGCAGCTCAAGACGTTACCACTGCGCTTATACCATATATTATACAAATGAGCCTTCCAAAATGAAATCTACTCTGCCTGATGAAAGCAATTAAAGCGGAAGCTAAAGCTGAAGAAGATTTATGGTCTGTTGGTTTCTATAAATATGTATCTAAATTATTTTTGTCAGTACTCGACTTTGATATCCTAAGCAACTTTAGCGTTTATAATAGTAGTAGTAGAGTTTTGTGTTTTAAACGGTTTAGTTCAATGCTACTAAGCCGACTATCACCTTTTATGTGTAAGCTTAATGGCTTACATATTGAATTGGGTTGAAGTAATCTTAAAATAATTTGAATAAAAATGTTTACTTTTTCATTTTATTTCTCAAAGTTCTTGTTAATAAACTTAATATCACACAAACAGAGTTGCTTACTTTAAACAAATTAAACTTTCACTTTGAAAATGTAGGTTGGTACGAAGATTAATCACTATCTATTGACTACCAACTTGGCCTTAATTGCTTTCTGACAGATAAACCCCTCAACTTGATCCTTAACTCTGTACCGTTTATTAAATATTAATGCTTATTCATTGTCGTAGTCATAATTAATTAAATTGTTCTTTATATATCAAGCCCTGATTAACTTATCTCTTGACAGTTTAAGCTTCGTTTTAATCTTTATCCAGCTATGTGGAAAATAGTACTATCAGGCTATGAAATTATTAACATTTATCTTAAATGCTGGTCATAAAATTTAACAACCATGACCCAGTAATAGTAGTAGTATGGCTTCGCTGTGCATCTTCTACCGCATTTACCATAGGGAGTGCTCCGAGGAATTGTTCTGATCGATTCCTGCCGCATCTTTCCGCCATCGTCCTACGCGACAGAAATTTCATCCCCATCATCTAGATGGTTGGCAGTCCACAACTGTGCGATTTGCCCTAAACTTTCTGCCGCGCACAGCAAAACTGTGGAATGAGCTGTCGCCTGCAGTGTACCCGGACCAATACGACCTTCAATAAAAGAGCGTACTCCTTCCTAAAAGTCCGGCAACGCACTTGTAACGCCTCTGGTGTTGCGGGTGTCCATGGGCGGCGGAAATCGCTTACCGGTGATTAGGTGATACGTCTGCTCGTTTGCTCCCTATATAGTTTTAAAAAAAACTTTTTTTAACAACGGAGTGAAAAATTCGGAGATGAAGTGAAGCCAGGAGTAAAAAAATAATGAACATTGATAAAGCAAAATATGGTTAGGTATTTTTAGTTTTATGACTTCGTAAACCGTATTAAAAATATTAAATCATCACCTAAATCGCATTTCACGATTTTTTTGAGTACCTAGTCTATTAACCTGTGTATTTCTTTAAAAATAGTATGTGTAGAAACTTTAAACCAACCATTAGTAATGTAGTTACAGGTATATTTAAAGCTCAGTTGAAAAAGTTCTCTTTTGAAAGTGTAACATCAGTTCATTAGCGAGCATTCACCGGCGCGTCAGCGGTCTGCGATCTAACTGACGGAACTCCGCAATTTGTTTTACATCTGACCTAAATTGAGACTATACATAGACAATAATTTTAAAGTTTTAAAGTGAAATTAATAGTTGCTGTTTTAAATTTCGTATTTTTTAACGAGTAACGTTGTACACCTCGTCTCTTCCTAATGCGCTGAGTAAAAATACTGTAGGTTTTATCTCATATGGGATAACACTTTGTGTGGTCCACAAATTATCATTGTGGTTTATTGCTGTTATGTATGTATGTATGAATAGTTTTACTTGAGACAGGATTTTGCTAATCGATACGAATATTGCAAAGAAAGTGACTTCGTCTATCTGTCTGCTACGCTTTCATGGCTAAACCGCTGTACCAATTTCAATGGATTTCGGCCTGAAATATTTTGATTGTTATGGAAGGATATAGGCTACATGTTGCCACGATAACCGACATAACGCAGACGGAGCTACTGGCAAAAGTTGATAATCTTTAAATAAATAAATAAATAAATAAATATTCCGGACATCTAACTCACAACGCCATCTAGTCCCAAGCTAAGCAGAGCTTGTGTTATGGGTACTAGACAACTGATATAAATACTTATATACTTTTTTTTTGTAAATTATACATAGAAAACACCCAAACTCCGAAACAAATATTTGCAGATCATACAAACATTTGGTCCGACCCGGGAATCGAACCCGAGACCTCTTGCTTAGCAGTCGCATACGCTACCACTACGCCACCGAGGCAGTCAAATCTATATAATAAACTCATCATTATCATCAGCCTACCGCCGTTCACTAAAATAAGCTCATGTAATTACAAATCAATAACATATTTTTATTGAAATACTAACAAATATTTCTATTGATGCAGCCGTGCATTCGAATAGAACGAAAAAGCTAGAAATTTCCTTAGTTCTACGACGGAAACTCGTTTAAGATACCATCTTTTGATAGGTGAGGGCCATCCTTAATCTTGGATCGCAATGAATGTTATCGTGAGGAAATATATGAGTCCTCTTTTATATTCTTTAAAGTTACCAAAGTCTGTGGGAAAAAAGATGCTCATAAAATTTATTAGAACTTGTAATTGTATGTATTCTGGAACTTTGTTTCAATATCACCAAAATCAAGTGATAAGTTGTAAAGTAATTTGGTCTACCGAAACACCAATTCTGATTTATTCGCAAGTAAGGTCGCATTTATGCAAATAATATTTCATTTTAAAAGATCAGTGTTTCTTTAGTTGGTACTATAGCTACGAATTGCATTGAATGCATGAATAGTTAGTTTTTAGTTCGTCGGTAGGTCGAACCTTCTCTTCGTACGAATTATTCGTATGATCTATTCTCAGCAGTTCGAATTTTTATTTTTCTTCAAAAAGAGAACTCCCGCATGAAGTCCCGAGGGACTTTACATACATGAAACAGACACAAAGAACACTCAGACTCAGAACAACAATTTGGATCACACAAAGTGTTGTCCCATGTGGGATTTAAGCTCACAACACTTGGCCCAGTAGAATGCGGGGTAATGACACTTATATCTAACACCACAGGCCAACCGTACAGTCAAAATGTATGTTTCATTTTATATATCTATCTATCTATGTTCAATTCTATCGAACGTACTTGAATCGAAATCGACTAAATTGATTATTTATATGGACATATACACGACCCGATATGGGTCTTGTGTGGCAAATTTATTGGTTACAATATCTCCGTAACAATAACATAACAATATCTTTTTTTAGAACACATTCGTGAGTCTATGGTAAAATTCTTTACATTCAATAGAGCTATTTTCAATCGTCGCATCGTAAGCATTACCAACAACAATAAAAAGAAACTTTGTATTTACTCGGGGATCCGTTCGGATCCTTTCGATACGTGATCTAATCAAGAAAGGGTTTATCGAATGTAGTTAATTAGGCAAATAGAAAGTTTTCAGTTCGTTCCTGTTTGCTGCAAAATTGTTTGTTTTAAGACATTCCAGCCGACAATGATAGAATTAATAGTCTGCTGTTACGTGGGGATTTTAATTGCTACGAACAGCGTAAGCTTTAAAAAAACATTTCAATATTAGAATTTTAAGAATCAGTTTGTAGCTCTCTTTGTACTAACTACGTAAAATACTGGTTTGTAGCTATTTTTGAGCTATATATAGGGAAAGCATTCTTATATCAATCAAAAAAAAATGCTAAATTAGAAACTGATTTGAAAACCTGTATATAAATTGAAATAATGCTGGGATTTCACTTTTTGCTATATCGAGCTTATTTATTTACTTATTTATACTTTATTGTAGATAAATAGAAAAGTATTTCAATTACGAGGAAATAACATGTATAAGGCGAGCTTAAACCATGCACAAGTTATCTTCTAGCTAACCTTAGTACCAAGCTACTTGAGAAAAAAGGACAGAAAGTAATTTAAGGCCTAGAAATAAAGTTAGTTGAGAAGGCCTATTATTTCTCATGCTTTATAGTAACTTTAACAAACGATCATACCTACTGATACTGTTCAACAACACAATTTTAATGGTCACTTTATTACAAAAGTAATTTCATATATCAGATAATTTCTCGTGTTGTTTTAATAAACAGTTGCATGTATCTATAAAATATAAAAGATTTCATGTAAACCATATCACATGGCAACTGTTTGACCTTAATAAAATTTTGGAACAGATGCCAGTCCTTTAAACCCTTAACGGAATGGAATCTGTTATGTGAAATGTTAACAAAAAGAATAAAACATACTTTTTTAAACTGTACGAGGATACATAAAGCGCTTTTTATGTAGCATTGCGAAAGCAAAATTACAACTGAAGCGACTGTCCTCAGTCCATGACTATGAATTTCAAGATATTAACACTGGATACAATAGAAGACTTGTATACAGCAATCAGAAATTGAGGTAAGTGCCAGTAATACTAACAATAAAGTCAGATAGTTAATCAAAGTTTCCACTAAAAATACCTATGTATGCATACATATATCGGTGTTTAACCTTGGTGTTTTACCAAAGAAAGTTCTTTATTAGTTTGTTTTAGTCTTCTGTAATTTAATTGAAGAGTCCTATGGTATTTTTGTTAGTCTTTTAAATCCGGAGGTACCCTTATTTTTCAACATCAAGCCAAAACCTATGTATAGTCCCGTCCACTAATTACCGCACAAAATCTTATCACAAACAAGAACCTGACGTCACTATCGTGGCGTAGTTAGTTTTAAAACAAATTCACAGTGCAGACAGATATCTCGCTTCGTCTAGAACGGTCGCGCAATACGTGAGAGAAATTCAGACTATTATGTCAACTCCTTCCCCTGCTTTATAAGACCACCTGCATAGGGACGCGGTTTTGATATGAGGTAATTTAAACAATGTTTAGCTACGCTCCTGTGAGTATAAACATGTAGTGTTTAAATAATGTGTACTTCAGATATAGGCAGGTATGCATATCATATATATAAGTTTTACGACGTCAGAAAGATACGTCGAGCTTACGATTAAAAATGGAGATTTATTTGTGGTTTAGTTTTTTTTTGTGTAGATTAACCATTTACAATGGTCTCTTTTAGATTCTTGTTACGATATTTTACCGTGGTTATTGACATTGTAAAAGTAATGTAAGGCAATTTTATTAATTTAAAAGTGAAATGTGATTTAAGTATGAAATAAGTAGCTTTTTTTCTAATGTACACGAGGGTCCGACTACATTTTGTTGAATCTGAATTTTATTCCATTGAATTAAGTGTAAGTAGAATTTGGGTACTTAGGTTTTCGAAGATATGTTGTTTTTGAGGTCTAAAATGCCTCTGTCTGGAAAACATAATCAGAACCCAGTGGCGGTGGTCATCATGCTCATTGCAAATGCAGATAACGCAACGATGTAGCATGGTGACACACCATGGCGACCTAGTGATGCTTCTTTAAATAACTCTTAATAGAACACATTGCTCTATAGTGCCATATATAGCTGCAGAAATAATAGTTATTTGTTATACAAGAGTGCAAAGTTGGTTTTTAACCACGTGCTCAACTTCAATGACTGAGCAAGCGAAGGATTCTAAAATTAGAATTAGAATCAGAGGGAATCAAAAGAGCACGAAGTGAAAAATCTATGCACTCGAGTGAAACACATAACTTTACATCCCACCTCAGCAAGGAAATGACTAAATGCAAAAAACACCATTTACAATTCCATTTTTTTTTCAGTTTATTTATTAATATTTATTAGGTACTACATTATGATAGCTAAGTATTACAGAATAATCTTTAAATTATTTCAAATAATACATAGAAATAATTAACAAAAATTGAAAGTAAAGTTGCTGCCGTTACTTAAGTTGATTTGCGCATTTTACAATTTCAGTCAGTTCTGTCTGTTATATTAATGGCACATGTAAAACCAAAATTGTAACCTTCTGTAATCGAACAGTCGCTATACGATACATCTCAAAATAGATAAACTGTTTAACCTAAATAGCTAACATTGGACTAGCGTGGTTCGTCTGGCCTTATTTAGGTTAGTCCGTTATCTGGTACGATCAGTTGATCTAGTAATATTAGATTAATTAAAGATTTATTTATATACCGTATTCTAGTAATTTGTGAATAAATATGTAATAACCTGATTTTCCTTTTGGTCGCCAAAAACGTTATAATAAATTTTGATATTTTATTGGACTGTAAAATGGTACAACTAGAATCAAGGATATACAAACTTACCCAATAAGCAGTGTGGCGGCACTCCTTATCTTCTCCTCAGTAACGAGCCCGCCACTTGATCTGGTCCAGGTTATATCCAGGCGGAATCGTAACTCTGTTATGTTTAAAGTACTTGCCGAGCGGCGTGACTCACTTGATATTACATAGGCACAATGCAGGGTAGATAGCTATATGCGAATTATATATTTTAAATTAAAACACAGTGTTCGGACATTTACGCAGCGGTTGCAAATCAACATTTACTTTCTTATTTTTCTTTCTTTTGCCGTCAGTGTGCTGCTATCGCAGGCCCGGAGCGTCTGTATATTGGTTTGGTGAAAAGGAACATACCTTGAAACAATTATTTATTTAACTAAATTATTTGGCGTAACCTTTCCTTCGAAAATTCTACAGAAATTCTTATTCTAAAATGAATGAAGGTTTGCCAAAAAAGTACCAAAATTTTATGATATATATACCTAGCATCATTTATAGGCCAATACCAGTGGCCAAAACTAAAGCTTACATCTTTTTTAAAAATTTAAAAAATTTATGCCTTCCACAAAGACATAAGAGTTTGACTTATAAATTCAGAAAGAACCGCCTCCAATACAGTAACTATATTATGATATAGTTACTGTATTGGAGGCGGTTCTTTAACGATTAGCTATATTTGTAATTAACACTAATTAACTAAACTCTTTCTATTAGGGTTAGTTCAACACTTTTTCATAAAATCTCGGATAGAGTGTTATGAACTTATTTATCAAATACACACACATTAAATATCAGCAGCTTTATCTGCCAAAAAGTATTATATGACAGATGAAAATCTGTCATTTTATCAGGATCTGGTGAAACTAGCCCCTGGGCTTATACTTTAGTAGATAACTATATCTATCACTTCAGTTACGTTAGTATTATGATTTAAAAGTTATTGCATTTATTAAATCGCCTATAAATTAAAAGTTTCCTTTATTAGTATTTGATTTCTTAGCAAGCGTATAATTAAGTCAATCTTTAACAAATTGCGCTAAATGAACAAACGGAATTATAGTAGTATGAAATTAAAAAAATATTTTACATAAATAAAAACATACCACACAAAATTAAAATCTGTAATTTATACGCATATACTGCATTAGTTTAATTTTTTTAAAGTAAAATAAATATACACGGAAAGCCAAAGTGATAGTATAAAACAATCCAACATCACTACAATTACTACATTAATTAAGTGTCCATGTTGCATGTTCTATCTCAACGGGCTACGTACCGTACCGCCAGCAATTTGTAACGCTTGTGTGTACGGAGCCCTAAATGTCAGGATGCGAATGCTTTCATCAGTAATGTGCATTTCGGTGCTGCATAAAACATCTGCAACTAATGGCCATTTGTTAAATGCATAACTCCGAAAAAATAAGATTAATTTATCCAACAAAATAGTGTTAAATGAATCATAAAAAACGGTTACGTGTACAGGCTTGACATGTTTACACTTTCAGTATATTCAAGCTATCGCGTTGCAAGGTTTAACACATTTTAATTTAGAACACATTACTAACATATTTTTTTGCGCTGCTACTAAAATATGATAACAAAATATGTTTTTAAACAAATTTACTCCACCAGGTTGACCAAGATAGATGTGGATAGATGACATCAGGTCCTGGACTGGACTGGAAAAATATCACCAACTGAAAGAGGCTGCTCATGATCGCGAGGGATACCGTCTGCTGACCTCCAAACTTCATTTTGAAAATGGCACCCCATGATGATGATGATATCTGGTACCCGATGCGATTAATTCCAGCTGAATTCCTAAAGTGAGTTTAGCATTTATTTAACCTTATATAGCCCTACGGGATGAGGGCGATTATGTTCAATAGTGGCCGAAAATGTGTAGCCTCTGGTGTTGCGGGTATCAAAAGGTTGCTTGGGCCTTGGCAATGCGTGAAGTGATATCCTCTTCAGTTCCCCCAGTCTCTGACACGACGCTTCCGAGGTAGGTAAATTTGTGGACTCGCTCCACATGCTCTGCACCAATCCGTAATGGTGTGCTATTTTTCACTCCAGATCGCATTTCTTGGGTATGCCGTCATTTTAAGCCCAGTTAAACTCGCCTCTCGACATAGGTCGTCCAATTTGGATTGCATATAGCGGTGCGTGTGACTCAGGAGGCACAGGTCGTTGGCGTAGTCCAAGTCTTCTAGGACACTGGTCTTTAATATACATTTGTACCCCGGTCTGAATATCGTAGTGATTGTTAGATAATTAAAGGTTGACTGGAAGATAATGCCTATGGCATTAAGTCCGCCTTACGCAATGTAATTGCAGGAAGCTTAAATAAATAATTAGATGTAATCTTACAGTTATTATTGCTAAACATTGCAACTGGTTTTATAGGTACCTTTGTTTGTGATGTTTGTAGGAGCCTCTGTATGTTGGCGTTGGCTTGTTTGGTGTGGGTTGTGTACTTATGTACTATGAGTTTTAGTGGTTTGATACTCGGACTTATGTAGGCTAGATAGGCGCTATTGCAGTATGTGTCGCTAGGAGAATTTGAATTCGATCTCCAAGCCGGGTAGGCATTATAAATGCCGCTTAGATATTTCATTTGAGTATCAGGTACCAGATAGCATATATCGGCACCTGGATGTAAACCGACACCGATATAGCATTTGACCTACAGTACAGATTGCCAAAGTAAAAAAGCGTTAATCCACCTAAATCTTGAGTACATAATGGAAAAAAGAGTGATCAGAACAGACCAATTGTAATGTGTTTAATTGTCCATGATCTTTACACTTTATTTTAGTTACGAGTCTGGAATCGAATTCCACAGGGTAGCGCGGAGGAGGAGTGTTACGTCAGTCCTCTCATGAGGATTGCTGATGGTTTTAAAGAATCACCTAGTTTGATAGCTGACTACTTACGTAGGGCTCAAAGAGACACCATCACAATACGGCGGTTGAAATAAGGCCGATTGTATTGTACGTTTCCAAATGATGTTATAATTTGCTGTTTTTAATACAATGGCAAAATTTAAATTTTACCTAAGATTTAAAACTGGAGCTGCATCTGCATTCAACAAAATTGTATGAAAAGTCTTTTACTGTTTAAGCTGTACGCTTGTCGAATGCATAGTTGATACAAAATTAGAAAACCGTAAACAATAAATACTTTGAAGGATATGGTTTAAGAATTTTTACATCTTTATTGAGTCAGACGAATTAGATTATGACGTAAGTGTTTTCTACGAAAAATTTTAACCTTAAAACCTGAAATTCCTAATTAGTCGTTTTATGAAACCGAGACATAAAACAGAAATATAACGGCATAAACAATTTTATTAAAACAATTATGAGTATTATAAAATTGTTATTTCTAAGAATTTTATGAAATTACACTCAGTTCATATCAATTTTACTATATCAGACTTTAGTACTTATTAAGTTCTTTATTTGCAAAAAACATAATAGTCGTTAAATTTACATGCAATATAATAAAAGAAATAATACTTTATCATGAAAAGTATGATGAAGAAAAAAATCGTATAGGAATATGTTTAAATCAGCAAACCGTGGCAAAATTATAATTCTATTTGGAATTGCCAAAAAAGTTTAATTATCCTAAAAATATAATAAAGCGGCTTGACCATACTAGATACTGAAATAAATGTACAAAAGCCATATCTAACAGTAAAATCAAATATGATGAACAAAGTATATTAGACTGTTATGGCAATATTAAGAAAATGGGATATAATTCATCATTTATTAAGTAAGGAAAACATCTTTAGACAACATACTCGTAATAATAAATAATATGACAACAGAGGATAATACTAAACAAATATGTAACAAGTCCGCATCAGTTTTTGCTAATGATATTAATCTGTTTAAACATAACTCGATGATAAATGGTTGAATAGGTGCACCGGTAGATAACAAAATTGACAGAAATGTCATTAAAAACATGAGCGCTAAGAACTTCCACACCACACTTCCACACTTCCACGCTTGAAAAAAGCTTTCCGTCTTATTTACATAAAAGGTGATCGTAAACTGTTTTCTAACTCTATAGTTAGAAAACAGTTTATAGCTATAGGTCTAAACCTATAGCTATTGTATCCAGCTTAGACAAAATATAGAAAGAAATATAGTAAACCAACTCTCATCTCATCTACACAAAAACGAAATATTAAATAGTTGCCAACATAGATTCCCAAGAAACAGGATTACAAACACCTTGCTATCAAATTTCAATGACGGAATAAATATCTTATGGCTGTAAAAAAGTTTGTTATCGTCATGTTCTACAATTTGGTAGAGTGTGGGGTGGCCGAACCACTAAACAAATGGTTCCAGGACTACCTCACTGTGCGATGCTACTGTGTGAAAGTGGAAGACCTTTAACAAGGAGAGGACGGTCAGGTGTGGGGTGGTTCAGGGGTCAGTCTGTTATCTTATGCATGTTAATGGTCTACGAGTATGTGGTGTATTTTGCCACTGCTTGGCACATATGTTTGCTTATGACCTCTGTACAGTTAGATGTTGATGCAATAGTCCAATAGTCACATAACATATATATACTTATAATAATATACAATAAAACATACAAAAAATTCCTTTTGTACATAAAAAATACAACAGGTTTTTTTTTTCATTCTTCTTCCATAATCTTATATCCTCTGTCAAAACTTTCTTAGTACGCTGCTTGATCCAAGGCCGATAAATTATAATCGGCTTTCTAAATTAATCCTAAACAAACAAAACTTCGTTCACTTTGCTTGATATAATAAGCAGATAAAACATTTTGTTAAATCCCTAATTAAGGCAGGAAACACAGTGTATCTAAGGAGAACATGAAACAATTACAGGATATTAATTACCCAATCACTCAATAGTGATAGTTGCAAAAAGATTGATCAAAAAGTTTTCAAAAATTCGTAGTAACAACAGTACTAATAATTTCAGCTATTAATGACTTAATTTACGTTAATTTATAATAAGGTAATAAAAAAAAATACACATTAATTTAGTAAAAATTGTACAGTCGAATGTGCTACAAATGCTAAGAGATTTATTATAATATACTAGTTGAACCCCGCGGTACGACAATAACCGCGGGCAAAGCCCCTAGGCGAAACTGGTATCTTTATAAATTGTAGCCTATGTATTATTCTGATGTATAAGCTATATTATTGTACAGTTTCATCAAAATCCATACAGTAGTTTTTGCAGGAAAGAGCAACAAACATACTCACTCACAAACTTTCGCGTTTATAAAGTTTAGTAGGATTCTTGGTATATATGGTGTATATAATAGGAAATTGCGTTTCTTCAGTACTGGTCATTTCAAATAAAAAAAAGTTTGTAATGGCTCTGTATTCTAAATTCAAATTAATTTTGTTTTAAAACCATGACATTCTATTTACAAACTCAGTCTTTTGTTTTTTGATTAGCGTTGTATTTTCATTACATTTGAACATTTTTCGTCATAATGGATACTTTAAAAATTTCTGTAATTATGGAATATGAGTTCCGTCGTGGCACCAACGCGACACAAACGGCACGTAACATCAAAAACGTTTACGGAGAGAACTGTACAAACGAATGCACAACCCTTTATTGGTTTTCCCGGTTCCGTTCTGGAAATTTTGACTAGGAACTAGGTGATTCTTTAAAACCATCAGCAATCCTCATGAGAGGATTGACGTAACACTCCGCCTCCGCGCTACCCTGTGGAATTCGATTCCAGACTCGTAACTTGAAAAATGAAGCTCGTGGTCGTCCGGAGACTTTGGTTAACAATAATGAATTAAAGGCGATTGTGGAAGCTGACGAAACTCAATCTACAGCTGAGCTAGCAGCAGCTTTTAATGTAAGCATCAAAACAATATTGATCCATTTGTGACAAATTGGCAAGGTAAAAAATCTTGATAGATGGGTGCCCCACGACTCACGACCTTAACGATCGCCAGCGCAACGTACGCGTCGAGACCTGCCTTTCGCTGCTCAACAGGCAAAGAAATGAGGGTGTTTTGAAACGAATAGTTACGTGCGACGAAAAATGGATTCTGTTCGACAATCGAAAGCGCGCAAGTTGGTTAGACCCTGGTTCAGCACCAAAGCAATGCCCTAAACCAAAAATGATGGTCACTGTTTGGTGGTCTAGTGCGGGTGTGATTCACCTCAGCTTTTTACAAAATGGCATGAGCATTAATGCAGATGTGTACTGTGAAGAACTGGAGAGAATGATATAGAAGCTTGCACATCTGCAACCAGCTTTGGTCAATCGGTCGTCCCCACTGCTCCTTCACGACAACGCGCGACCCCATACTGCGCAACAGACAGTCTCCAAGCTGCAAGAGCTGGGGTTGGAAGCTCTCCCTCATCCGCCATACTCACCAGACCTTGCACCTACCGACTATTACTTTTTCCAAAATTTAGACAACTTTTTAGTGGGTAAAAAATTCAATTCCCGAGAGGCAGTACAAAATGCCTTTGAAGAGTTTGTTGCCTCCCGTCCAGCTGATTTTTACAAGAAGGGCATCAATAAACTGCCAATGCGTTGGCAAAGATGCGTCAATTGCATGGGTGATTACTTCGAATAACAGAAATAAAAAAGTTTGAAAAAATAAGTACTTTCACTTATTGCATACAAAATGGCAATTTCATAGGTAAAGACCTAATATTATTCAATATCCATATTTATATTGTAAATACGAAAGTAACTCTGTCTGTCTGTCTGTCTGTCTTGATTTTACTAAACTGCCAAACCGCTGCACCGATTTCAATGGAATTAAGCATGGAGATACTTTGATTCTTGAGGAAGGACATAGGCTACTTTTTGCTGCGATAACCACAAACACGCGGGCGGAACCACGCGCAAAAGCTGGCACCTTTATAAAGCATCGTCACTCAAAAGTGAACATGAGTATATTTCACTTTAGCAAAGCACTTTAATAACCGAAATATCAAAGTGCGTCTTGTTCGTTATACATTTATTTAGTTTTTACAAAAATATCTCTGACGAAGTTACATCATAATAATCGAAGTAATGTTTTAATAAAAAAATAAATATTACTTTGACTTCTATTATCTTTAGCCTTATTGTTTTATAAATATACTTGAAGGTTTCTTTCTCGATGTATTTACATTATATGAGTAGTTTTGCGGCATTTATAATATTCAAACGACAGGTAGAGGTACCCTAATTACAGCACAAATGGGCTGGCTCGAGCAGGCAGGTACTACACTCGCGCAGCAGACGAAACCAAAATGACAGCCTTCGTGCTGTCGTATTTCGTTGGTGAGTGCGAGACCGGAGGTACGATGATGCAAGGGAGACAGCAGTTAAATGCTCGTGAACTACATTGAGGGCGGTGTGTGATCAATCCGCATTTTGACAGTCCCGAAGCCTCCGAGTCTCTTGATCCTCTGCAGTTACGTGTAGATATTGCCTCTATGACAGTCCACTACTACATATTATGGAGAGTGTTCTTAAGAGCTGTTCCAACTAATCACCCCGCTCCTCCTCTGGTCTTCTGGTCGTGATTTCCATCGGGCAGAGCAGAGTCATTTTGTTAGCTAAAACATAAAAAACTACGTTGTAAATTAAATTTGTTACAATTAACGTAACAAAGAGACACAAGTAATAATCAATTTCTTGTTCTTTTTTTATCAGTAAATATATGAAGCTCGCTTGTAATGTAAGTATAATTTACAAAATATAGCCAAACTTTATCTAAAGTAATCAGCTATAAAACACCTGCTTTTTTTCACTTTTTGCTTTGTTTAATGAAACTTCACTCAATATAATACATATACTCGTATTTAATATAATCATTGAACCGCCTCAGTATAAACACAAAGAAAGGATTTAATGGAGATCAAATGTTTTAAATACTTTTGTATTTTCTAAATAATTATCTATAAGGAAGGTAAAGCAGAACAAATTGCAACTTAAAAATTTATACAATTCCTTGTTTATAGGTATGAAAAACAATGTTAAGACATGTCAAATAAGTTGTTAGTCATCCAGAATGAGTAAAATATATATTTAGCTATTGAAACTCCTAGTTATTGTTTTAACTGTATAAAAATAGTTTTATTTGTTCACTTTCTGTAATTTACGTCGCGTGATCTAACTAAAATACTAAAATCAAAATTACTTAAATATAATGATTTATGCAAACAACTGACCAAGTTTATGATAGATGAACTTCGGTCTATGATTACGGGACACTCAATTATTACCCAACTAGAGGCCAATAACATAAATTAGAGTTCTAACTTTGAATAGAAATTATCTAAACTTCACGTTACGTAACATTGGTATGAACACATAAGTCGTTAGTCATAGCCCTCATTGTTGTAGTATTAGGGCTAGCAAACAAACGTTGACTTGTGTTTACATTACATCGTACATTTTCAAATTATATTGACACAAACGTCACGTAAAAAGCGACATCCTGGATTAAAACCAGCCTCGTGTTGCGAACCTGATGTCGTTTACAAAAAACCCGTTTCCTTTGTTGTGCAAAGAAGGGAAAGAAAAAAAAACGCTCCTCAACATTAAGAGAAAATCAAGCGAATCGTTGGTACAATTTCTGAATGAGAATTAATAGGGCATCTTAATCTAGATTCTTGTTGATATTTTAACATTTCTCACAGTCTAGAAACTAAATTTCATCTAATAAGATCAATATTAGTAGTTTTCTGTTGCCCATTTAAATAATAAATAAATAAATATTTCAGAGCAGAGCTTGTGTTATTTATTTATTTTATTTATTTTACAACTTTATGCACAAGATGTACAATGGCGGACTTAATACCATAGGCATTCTCTAACAGTCTACCTTCAGGTGGTGCGGACATGCATGTAAGGGTGCACTACACTTTGAATAAATTATTTTAAAATAGACAAAAAAGAAATAAAAATTAAGTAATATTAATATATATAAGCATACATAAAAAACAAAAATACATACCTACACATATATATATATATATATACATACATACACACATAAGTACATACATACTAAAATAGTATCAAATTTGTGATAATTCCGCTAGGTTTTGGATGAGGAGATGTGATGTGTTATGGGTACTAGACAACTGATATGAATTCATATATACTTTTTTTTCTAAATACATGCATATTATACATACATAGAAAACACCCAAACGCCGAAACAAATATTTGTAAATTACACAAACATTTAGTCCGACCCAGGATTTGAACCCGAGACCTCAAGCACAGCAGTCGCATTCACTACCACTGCGCCACCGAGGCAGTCGATAATGAAGTTATTGATTTTGTGTAAGATTTATCATGACGTTTAAAAATACTACTTAAGGAACCTTCTAATTTGTAGTGAAATTATACAAAGCTTTATATAGTGATGTTACGTTAAAAGTAAACAGTTATCGTTATTTATCTATTCCTAACATTACCTCTATAACTGGTAACAATTCACGACGAACACCCCAAAAGCAAAATAACCACACGGTTTATTATGCTACCCCTTCCACATTAAATCTGCAGAGTCCTTCATATTCACACTTATTATAACTGGACGAGTTATGCTGCAATCTCAATGCAATAAACATTGGGCTTGGTGGCACGTGCCAGCGACGACTAGCCTTTCTGCCTCCGCAACAGATATAGTGAGAACAAATGAGACATAACAGAGGGTTAATAATGGACTATGAGGTGCATGAAACGTTGGTTTACTGACTACTGTGATTTCTGTACATTACTGTTTAGTTTGAGTAATAGTGACGGAATATATACACTTATTGAACAATTTTAAAAATATAATCTATTATTATAACAAAATAGGTAAAGGATATAATTCAAGTGTTAAGTTCGAGTCAAGTGAAGGTATTTTTTGATATAATACTATGATGAAACATGTTACCTCACTTTCATATGTTTCGTTTTAAAGACGCACATTCATTTCCGTTAAATAAATAAGATGAATCATGAAGAATATGTTTATTTCAGAAAAAAAAACATTAGTTTTTAATTATTTTTGCAATACACGTGACACAACAGACTAACTTAAAAAAAACTCCTAATAAAAGTTTTTGAAAGACGACAAAAATTCTTTACGAATAAGCTGCTCATTTATTTATAAAAACTTTACCCACATTTTAAAAAATAGCGTAGAACTACGTAGAATTGAACCGCGTTGCGTATAACATGTTGTCTCATTTAGTTACGGTTTTCTTTAAAGATTTAAAGGTTTACATAACTATTTCTAAGTGTCTATATATACCTTGAGGGTGAAAACAGAGAAACCGACTATTTCTGTTTATTTGCAGACTTCGGCTAAACTTTGTTCATCAAGTCATAAGGTCGTTGTGGTGTGTTGTAGTGGTCAACCCTCTATAACTTAACACAGTACAAGTTTCAAAGCGCCCTAATTATTTGCAAAACTTTCTACTTATTTATACTCTGTTAGAACTACAATAACCTGAGCCATGTTCCACGTTTTTAATACTAACGTATACGTAATAAAAGGAAATTTATTTTTAAAAAAGCTCTTTAAAAGTTGGCCGAGAGAACAATGAGTGAACGAATGCGAACGAACAGGCCCTGCTGGTGCATGTTCTAAAAAATCTAAAACTCTCCTTTGAAATGTGAAACTTTCCCCTCATCGCTAATATAACGAGGATCAACTCATTTGTTGAAGAGTAAATCGAGCGTTGCTTGTCATCCGAAACATTCAGCCAAATATCCGCCATTATTCATTTGTTTACCGTGTAAATTGCATTGTATGAATATACAGATTTTATATCAATTTATGTATGTCTTTTAATCGATTAGAGTTTTAATCGAAACGGAAAAATTCTGACTTAGTAAGGTATTTTTATTAGATAATTATGATAATTAGTTATTTCATCATCAATCATCAACACCCTTTAACATCGATCGCTTATGCCAACTATAGATAGGTAGATAGCTCTTTATGAATGCAAGAAGAAATTATTATCACTTCGAACCAGAACGGTAAAGAATTCCGTGTGCAAATTATTGTTGCTTTGTACAATCATTAATATTAAAACTCTTAATGAACGCGAGTTGCAAGAATGCAATATAAAAAATTCAATAACAAACTATTTTATAACACCATAAAATTTTCTGTGACTCGCAGTTCAAAACATTTATAAAAAATTGTTTTGTTTAAGTTTTTTTGTGGAAATCTATCATCAAACCCAGGAAACTTAATATCGAAAAAAAAATTTCATTATTCAGTTCCAATTTATTCTCAATTTAAAAAATTTCATAAAGTTATTCTCATAGTAAAATTTTAAGCATTCAATGTTGACTTTCGTTAAATTATTTCGACATATTATTTTGTCCCTTTTACATTAAATTGGTATAGAGTATAATAAATTGAAATAAGATGTATAATTATATAGATGTATGAATTATTCAGTGTAATATCACTGTAAAAGAAGAAAAACGTGAAACAAGCTCTATGCTATACCTGTCTGGCCTTCGTGATTATACTCGTATTATGTATAGCAGTGGACTTTTAAAATCTGTTAGGGATGATTATAATGAAATATGATGGGGATAAGTATACTGATTCCAACTATTTCTAGGGTATTTAGGATAAAAACCCTGTTACTAAGACTCCGCTGTCTGCTGTCTTTCTGTCACCAGTCTTTATCTACTGATAACTTCTAACTACTTTATAACCTGATAACTGGACTGCTGAAATTTTCACAGATTACATATTTCTGTTGAACTTATAACAACAAATACTAAAAACAGACTAAAATTAATATTTTAGGAAACTTTCATGCAATAAACATCATTTTTATAAATTTTTGCCCGATGTTAATCACGGCAACAAGTAGACACTTTAAATTTATAGATACGGAACCCTTACTGCGCAAGTTCGACTCGTACTTAGCTTGTTTTTATTTAAGACATAAATGAGACTTTTTTATGTAATAGGGGGCAAACGAAAAGACGTATCGCCTGATGGTAAGCGATTACCGCCGCCCATGGACAACCGCAACACCAGAGGCGTAATAAGTGCATTGCCGGCCTCCGGGGGATGGGGAGAGTGATGGGGAGAACGATGGGGGGAGGGGGTTTGGCTATGGGCCTCCAGTTTCCTCAATCACTCGGTAAAACACAGCGCAGGCGCTGTTTCACACCGGTTTTCTGTGAGGCCGTGGTATCACTTCGGTCGAGCCGGCCCATGCATGCCGAAGCGCGGCTCTCCCATGATGGGAGATTCAATAATTCATAAATAATACAACATTTCCTGTTAATTTCTACTTCCAGTGACGTAAACCATTATGCAAGACGGTAGCACGGGCGAAACGTGATGTATTATAACTGTGCCCACAAAGCACTCAACACAGTATACAACAAATGTGCATTGTATTCCTCACGTGAGAACAGTGCCAGACCTGCCTGTGCAATGCTTGCGGTTCGCAAGCACAGGCTTTAGGTTCGCAAAACGACCTACGAACACTAGTGTGATTGATTTCATTTACAATCTACTTCTACCTAACCTCACTACCTTGCTTAGTAGTTGAGAGGGATTTTCGGAATGTAACTTATTATACGCGGTAGTGCTGGAAATGGCATGTGCTTAGTTAAACCGCAACGTCGAAAATCGAGGGTTGTTATAATTTGTAAATGTGTTATTTCCTAATGTGGTTTTGTGCACGAATTAATACCTATACAGGTTAAATTTAATGCAGTTGTTTATTTGAGGTAAGTTTAATTGTATTGATTTAGTTCTACAAACATTTTAATAATGGTTTAACTACATACTAATATAATTTATATAATATTAGATTTGCGTGGGATAGCCCACGCAAAATACATATTTAGAAAAAACGTGAAATTCAAATTGTTATGGAGTTCAAAGTGAACGTGGCACGACAATTATATGTAATAGATAATATGAGTGCCTTTTCTGTGTTATTATTTCGTTATTTTCACATTTTTCATAATTTTATGTCAATAAATTAATATTATTCAACTTAATTTTTAACTGTGTTCCAATTAGTATTTCAAAATTAGTGAATAAATAAAGTTGCAAAGGGAATGGTAAAAATAAGCTAAGAAAAATGTTTTAGTTCCAGTTTTTTCAGACAACCACTATCAGGTTAACACTTAATGGCATGTGGAAAAGTATCTCAACAATTTTAGAAAAAATCTAGACTTTACATAATATATTTTAGAATATGTCTAACCTAAACGAATAAAATATAATTTAACATCGCTTACACGTAAATTTTTTAAGAAGAAGAATAATGTGGCAATTAGATATTAGATTAGCAAACATAAAATGCTGATATTTACGAGTAAGTAGCATTTCTAAGGTGAATCTTGTGTTTTCGTAATCGATTTATTATAGTCCTTATAAATATAGTTAAATCTTTGTTTCAGTTGACTCTAGTGTCAATTTAGAAATATATTTTAGGTGTGTTTTTATATTAATAATGTACCAGCTGAACCCTGCGGTGCTATCCGCGGAACGACAGTAACCGCGGGAAATGTCGCTAGGTGAAGCTAGTATTTTTATAAATTGTAGCCTATGTGTTATTCTGATGTATAGGCTATATTATCGTATAGTTTCATAAAAATCAATTTAGTAGTTTTGGCGTGAAAGAGCAACAAACATACTCACTTACATACTCACAAACTTTCGCGTTTATAATACTAGTTGGATTTTGCTTCATTTGTGATAAGACTGGTACGTAAAGAATGAAAATTTAGATGTTATAAAATAAAATCGCATGTTCAAATTTACTTTGTCATTCCACCTAATTTTTTATACACAATTACATACTCGCAATTGATATAACTAATTTCGAAAATACTTAGTGTATCCAGAATCAGATAATAAGTTAGTTGAATTTTATATTAAAAAAAAATCTAACAACCTTAACTTGCCTCAATTGAAAACTTTTATCGTATTTAGAAAATATATAATTGCAAATTCAAATCTTGAATACAAGAAGTATGGAATTACGTAAAGATTCCCAAGCTGTGTATGTATCTCACATATATCATATCGATATATTTCGAGATAAATCCGGAACACCTGCCACGGATAGAAAACTGCAGCATTAAAAGATTTTATAAGTATTATTCGAAAATCTCTCCTGTGACTCTCGGAAGCAGGTCTTGCATCGCTTCTAAAGCGGTGTCTTCATATTTTTAACCAAAGTACTCTATGAAAAATTATCTGTACTATACTAAAAAATATTATGATAACCCTTGCGAGCTTTTTAAAGAGAGTGCAAAACCAGTTATACATTTATTTTTCCATAACAAAAGGATAACAGTGTTGATCAAAGAAATACAAAAAAAGATTCTTTCTTTTACATCAGGATTAAATTTTGGGGAAAATTTTCTGATTAAGAAGCAGTATTCGTCGTATTCACACTAACTCACACCGTGTTTTGTTTTTACAAACCAAGTTTTTTAATGATTACATTTTTGTTGTAAATAAAAGTGAAAATGAAATGCGTATCCATCAACATATTTGGTATTGTAGGCGTGGGAGCCATGTCATGTCATGTCAATCAAATCGTATCAAATAAGTTTGCACATTCACACTTTAGAGAATGTCTCTTTATATCGCAGTGGGCATGAAATGGAGTTACTTAAGTCAGATAGTTTAAAAAGTAAATTTTAACTAAGCATAAATAAATAATAAAGTTCTTTTATTTTCTTGAGATAAATTTACTAAAAGACTAATGAAAATCATAATGTGATTGAAATATCGCCAGGTAATAAATAGTAAAGAAATAAAAAAAAACCTGTAAATGCCATACTACTACAAGTAGGACATTGCTATTACGATCTAGTCTACTGACTAATGAGTAATTTTACTTTGACCTTAAAGAAGAACTTAAATAGAAACAAAATCGTTCTGAACAGACCCTTTACTATTTAATATATAACCGATATAAGAAGCAATGTCATAGTGTTGTCAAGGTGTCAATTTTGTGCTGAATTATGTCACTTTGCAGATAAAATGTTGAAAGCTTTGTATGAATTGATTTCCACGTCGAGGCTAGAGGCGTGAGCTGCAAAATAGTCGGCATAAAGATTTATCAGAATTGCTTTTACTTGTTTGAATATACTTCTAGGTATAAGGCATATGTAGAAACAGTTTTGAAGTTACCGTTTCAATTTAAAATAATGATTCTTAATTTTAGAACAATTTCTATAACATATTTTGATTAAATTTTAAATTTCATAGATTTCACTTACACGTACCTACTAATAGATGCCTCGAGGCTTAATTAAACGCACGCAGTCACGGCAGATGGCTATGAAATGTAATTTAAACTTACATAATGTACATACACATTTACATATCAAATTCTTTTCATTGTCGTATTATCTAAAAATAAATTGCAAAATCTGTTTACCTCTAGAAAATGTAACAATTATAGGTATAGATACAGGTTATATCACAATCTGTTATCTAAATTAGCATAATCAAGCAAGGAAAGTTTCGAAATGAAAACCGAAAAAGAGCAGCAGAGAATGTCAATCAACCAGTTGGACATACGACCTTGTCAACTTCACTTGTCACTGAACACAGACCAACTCCATCCAATTAGATAGGAAAGTATTGAAGGAGTTTTACAGTGAAAAAATCTTGAAGAGGAATATTATTTCCTCTATATGTATGTAGTTTAGAAAATATATTGGGAAGTCCTCATTAAACCAGTAGTTTTTGCTTTCATTTGCAGTTATGAAAAATTAAAAAAATACTTGTCATACATAATATTTAAACTTGAAATTCAAAACTTCATCATACTGGCAAATCATTACGTATTCGAAATGTTTAGAAGAACAAGAAGAATTTTCAAAATAAAGTGCAATCTCGTTACCATGTAAGTATTGTGAGAAGTTTATATGAACTTTTAGTAAGTTTCTTTGATATTTTATGAAAATGTTTTTAAAATTTAATTGTTTTATCTCTAAAATTGAAATAGTAACCTGTGACTTAAAAACACAATTTAGGGACGTCATTTACTTAATACTTATAGTTATTGAGACTATAACTCGACTACGTAAAAACTTTTATAAAATTTATATAAACTATGTCATTTGGGCCATTATTGGAAATCTATTGACACCTCATTCATTAAAAACGGTTGAGTAGTTTACTACGGATGCACATACAAACATACATAAGATGTCAAAAATATTAGCCTTCCTTCTGACTTCAGCGTAGTCGGGTAAAAATCTTATGAATAAATTAGCATCTCTACTTAATTCATTAGCAAACAATGTGTTTTAATCCTGTATATCCTACTAATATTATAAACGCGAAAGTTTGTGAGTATGTAAGTGAGTATGTTAGATGCTCTTTCACGCAAAAACTAATGGGTTTTGATGATTTTTTACAATAATATAGCTTATACATTAGAATAATGCATAGGCTACAATTTATAAAGATAATAGCTTAGCCTCGCGGCGTTACCCGCGATATTATCGTACCGCGGGTAACACCGCGGATTTCAGCTAGTTTATAATTAAAAAATTCAGTGTTACGTTTATTGTTGAACTAAATAAATAAAGAAATATTCCGGACATTTAACACACAACGTCATCTAGTCACAAACTAAACAGTGCTTGTTTCATGGGTACTAGACAACTGATATAAAAACATTTTTTTTTGTAAAAACACATAATACAGAAAACACCCAAACTCTAAAAAAAAAATTGCAGATCATAAACAACTTTTGATCCGACTCGAGAATCAAACCTTAAGCACAGCAAAACTGCTTCACCGAGGTATTAAAAGAATTCTAACATTATTACATACAGGGATAAAAAATATTTACATTAAAACTAAACCAGTACTTATTTCTGTTATATGTTGATCCGTAATACCCCGTGCACACATACGCATTGAGAGCTCAACATATAAATTTGATATCGTTATGGTACTGAACGAATATTTGCGAAGCTAAGAGTACGAGTGACACCGATAAATTGCCAAATGCTCGGCGTTAATGCATCTGTCACCGATTGTAACTCGAGCGAAATGAATACATTTTCATTTTCTATATCAATTTTGTCACAAAATGTAAAAGGTTACCAACTTCTTTTACAATTTCGAGAACAGTTTTAGTAGAAAAACTCATTTCTGATATTTTTATATACATTTAAGATCTATTTACAACTATGCGGGTAGCACAGGACAGATTGTTTTATTAAAACATGAGTGAGGTTTATGTACAGCAGTAGACGTCTTTCGGTTAAATTGAAGATGATTATGACATAAGCATAAATTATATACAATCATAAAAATAACGTTTATTGCACGAAAACAAATAAATACAATATGTTCAACTTTAACTAATTTAAGTTATAAATCGAACGTAAGATAGACTCCGTTGCCAAACTAGGTAGAAACCTGTAGGTACATGTTCTATTTTTTGATGGACAAGCATTTATGTAGTTTATAAAAATATTCAAAGTGAATGTTAAAAAACTCTTTTGTGCTTATTATAAGATCTACCACTGAGTAATATCCTTAGTAATTATTTTGGGAATGCTGTTTTTTGAATTAAAGGTCAGAACCCCGGGCCAACCTAAGTTATTAAAATGAAAAAAATTCACAAATCTAAACATTTACCACCTATCTGGCCAAATCATGACTTATTTATGTAACCATTCTAACTTCAAAGAAGTTTTTCCTTAACATCTGTCTAACTGAAATTTCTCTAAAATCAGATTAAACAGTTTTAGAGCGATTGATCTCTCAAAAACAGTTTAAACGTTTCGAGACACACGTGTCATCACATTTATATAATTACAAAAAGTGATCAAGTGTCTGTATTTTTGATAAATGTTTTTCATATTAATATAAATGTATTACATTTCACTGGATCTGTATTTAGAGAATGTGTAGTCCTTTGCAAATGCACTTTAACACGCACTTCTTATTTTATATAAAATTTGATTCCCTCAGTGTAAGTATAACAGTTGAACTTTCATTTTGAGTTTTTAATGCCTGTTCTAAGGGTTCAATTAAAACGTTCCCTGAAACGATCTTTAGCATTCAACGAAGGAAGCAGATTAAAAACAACGGTTACGTACCACCTGTTCTAATCCCTTTCTAGAAAAAGTCGCTCGACGTTTTTCACTCAGGCGACACCAGCCGGCTCCCTGCGCGTTGCTCCTTAAGCCTCTATAATTGGGGAGCATTCCGATCACGTATTAAAAGCCGTGTCGCTCCCAGACACAGTCCGATAAGAAGGCTCTTTCTCCGTTCATATTCACGAAAAGAATACACCTTCAGAAAATTAAATATTAAAATTTGTAAATGTCGGAACGTTTCCTGGAGTGTATTTAATACATTTGAAGATTTTTTTTATGTTTTAAGGAATGGAGTAAAAGCGATTTATTATTCACAAACCATAATTTAAATACAATGTGGTTTGTGCCTTAAGATTTTTACTGATTAATTTTTTATTTATTTATTTATAGGTTTTCTCACAGCTCGTGTATACAAAATATATCGTATGAAGTGACAAATGTAATAAGGCCCACACACTTGCCAATTACGGGCCAACCAACATTCGCCAAATTGTTACACATATAAATAATATTCAGCTAGTAATAACCTAATTAGTCACATTACATTCCAACTAATAGGCCAAAAAAAAAAAACAGAAACAATGAAATAAAATTAAGCAATGGAAATGAGAGACTTCAAGGAACATTACTTAATACAGTATTGAGTCCAGAACAATCAAAATAAGGCATTTCACCATATGAATAAAACTCCACAACAATTTCATGCGACTCATCTGTTACCCTTTTAAGACTTTAGGATCTTGGATCTAAGTGAGTCATGTATGTCAAAATCTGGTACCTCTTTCATGAAAGTGTTAATTTCTCTGCACACTCTGTTTAATTTTAGTAGATAACAAATCCTTGTGGATTTTAGAAAGGTTAGCTTGTTTAGTTAAATGTACTAACCTTATTAACTGCTAGTTAGAATTGATAAATTATTATTATTTTAATATTGTTTTGTTTTATTTTGTGTATATGCCTACTTATCGAGTAAGACTTTAACCTGTCTAGATCACGCGCCTTCAATAGTAACCGACAATCAAAGCAAAATGTTGCAAAAAAACATTTAAAAAAAAACTATTAAGATACGCAGAAGAAGTTGCAAGAGTCTGTATGTGATTTGTAAATAGTAAAATAAATGAAAAGAAATATGAAACAGTTTTAATAATATAATAAATTATTAAATAGTAACTGCGTTATTCAATGACATACCTAAAGAAGCTTATAGAAGAAAATTTAGATAAAAATAATTTAAAATGGAAATACCTTCTCAGAAAGTGTATTATTTTGAGCTGTACTCATTTTATTTGAATATTTGAGTGAATATATATTCAATTAAATTTTGGTTTATAACTGCATTTTTGGGGGGGTAATGTCAAGCCAAAACTGCATGGATTTTGTGAATATACCTCATTTACAGTCGCAGACTAAATTTAGTGCCGGATTTAGCTATTTTCTATGAAATTATTCCAAACATTTTATCATCAGTACATGAATGCATTCAATGAATAATATTTTCATGACATGTATCTCTAAAAACATTAGAAAATCTAAAAAGATTAGTCTGAATTGTGCACAAGTCTCTTTCACAATAACACAGACATACAAATGGTGCATTATTTTCTTTCATTTCAGTGTCCTAATTTACCCACCATTGAATATAGGTATTGATAATAATAAAAAGACGTGCTCAGTTAAGATTATAATCACTTTGAAACACCAACTCATAGAATGAAAACGCGTAAAGTAGTTGAGGAAAATATTTTAACCTGGTATTTCCTACAGAATAATTTACATGACGGAGTTTTTAACTCCTGAAGTCAAAGAAAAACACAAAGGACATTACGCATCATAAAGTAAGAACACCTTAATACATTTTTATTAGATTATTCATTCAGTGCGTAGCAATTACACTGTAAAATATGTCGTATCTTTTAGTCCTCTTTACAAGGCTTAATTTGACAGGCGAATTGTACAGTCACCGACACTTTAGAAGGTTATTACTTTGCAAACTGCTAAAGTAATCACTTTTCAGATTATACCTAGCCAAGATACAAGTGCTTCGTATCGAAACTCTTTCTACAATCGCTAATGCCTCCTGTAGTGTTAGCTTGGCATTTATCTCTAGTATATTTCATAGTAGTTAACCTATGCTGCTTTGATGTGGTATGATGCAATAAAATATATAATAAACCCTAGTAGCGCTACAGCAATCCCAGCAAGGTATGAAGCCAGGTAATATTATGTTTTTTGTTATTATATCATTATATTTATCATGAAAGTAAATCTTAGCCTACTGTTATTTACATTGTATAAAAAACTTATCAGTAAATACCTATTATTATTTAATTCTTAAATATTCTTTTATTAACTACCAATTTTAACTAAACAGTTTAACATTGTTAAAGTTTAAAGTATATCTAATGTATATATATGTTGATTAGAAGTTAAGATAGCTGACCTCTATAAACTGGCTCGTTTTAAAAAAAGTTAGAGAGTAGTGATGTTGTATATTAGTAATATAAACAGCATTATGATATGTGTCGTAGCACTTCAAAATTTTCATCTAATACGCACACATTTACTACCTGCTACTAATTTATGCAAATATAGAACTTGGGCTTCAGCTTTAACAAAGTTAGAAGGAAACACAGAGTATATAGTTGGGATGGTATGCTTAACACGCTCAAACCTATTAACATTAATGTATAATGCAATTAATAATATATGTACATAAAATTAGAGTATATGATTTTTAACGACATTTTATTTCTCTTATGAAACTGTTTTTCTATTGTTACTGATTATATATTTATCTGAATATGTACCTAAAATAACCACAAAATAACCGCACACCGTCTCTCGTAATAGGAGCCGGGGAACTAGATGCACCCAAGAAAAGAAAACTCTGGAACTTACGGTTTGTAGATGGCACCCTACTGTGTGGGAATCCCGATGTTCCCGTTCCTTTCCCAAATGGGCCTTATGGTAGGGTGACAGATGGTCTCACCTGTCACCCTTAGGCTTGCGCTTATTGAGGACGGAGATTTGTTTGCAGTGTCTGGAACCTATTCCGTTCCCAGGCCAGGTCCACCGTGAGAGTTTTTAAACCTCTCCCGGTTCCGCTCCGCCATTACTTTCGCAAGTATAACTTGCTTGCAGAAAGAGACGGCGGAGCTAAATGCGCTTTCGCTCTGTAACGTGACTGCAATCATGTTACCGAGGTAGAGAAGTATTCTTCACACTAATATATGTATTTCAAAGAAGGGCATTGTTTACTCACCTACTAAACACATCACATTCTACTACTACTGAAGAGCGAAAGGGGATGTACCTATCGATTCTATAAGGATTCCCTGTTAGGGCTACAATACTCTTAAAAGTGGATTAACATAATTCAACATGTATAATATAAATATAAAGTTATTAAATATTAATAGGTAAAATATTATGTAAAACTAATTTAAATTAGTGTGAATCTGATATATTAACAAAACATGAGGCAGCACGGTGTAAATATTCGTGGTTTGAAACGTCCGTTGCCAGAAAGGGAATACATTTATGTAAATAGGTACAGACCGCATCTAGGGTGAGTGTCGGTGCTAGAGGCCCTGCTTAATCTTGCAAATTTATGCAAGTCGACGACAACACGTCAAACTGTCTTCGTTCGAGGACGTGATCCAAATCCGATTCAGCGCGTCATTTCGGTCGTAAAACGCTTTACCAGTTGGCACATTTGTCGCATAATTCAGATCTCCTCGGAGGCCAATAGCTTCTTGTGACGACGCGATTATTATTCAAAGCTGCTCAGACAATGTGCGTATGTGTAAGCTTAGAAGGGAGTTTGGTATAAGTGGTTACGCATGATAACAAAAATATTTCTTATTTTTCAGTAACGACTTCATTGTTTCTTAAAGATTACTATGTGATCTATATTTTAGAACCCATGCTGACTTGTCACATAATAACTACAGATGCCAGAAGGGTTATAACCACATCCTTAGGTCTCAATTAATAATTTAGGTGTTGTTATTACAAGCCGAGATTTTTTGGGCAAATTTGATTTTTTTGATGATTTTTTTTTTAATAATAATAATATGTATTTACACAATCAAAGTAATAAAAAAGGTAGAATAGAATAGCTCCAATACAGCTTCAGGCACTCTCATTCCTTTGTGAGAGGTTGGTATCTATAGTAGGAAACCAGCTTTAAATATAATTGATTGAACCCACGATTGATGTAAATATACATCATTATCCACGTTTCTAGAGGACATTTATTCAAATAACATGGCACATGGTCATGATTGTATAACGCATTTAATAAATTGATAAAAGAGAGATTACAAGTACGTTTCAGTTTGTAACTTGTAGCCCTTTGTTCACTACCAAATTACATTATAAAAGCACTAAAGATAGGTTTGAAAATTCTTTGAGGTATTTAAAAAATAAATGATTAAAAAAACGAGTTATAATAACATTTATAAGTATTTAGCTAAAAAAATATGGCACAAAACTTTAAGGTCGAACCTTATAGATAGTAATTTTGACATATAGTAGAAATATAGGGAAATAGGTTCTACGATCACATTTTTCAAAATTTGTATTACGAAAGAGGCCAAATAAAAATGTTAAATTATGATGAGTAATTTTAATATTACGAAATGACGTTGTAATAGTATGCTTGATGTTACTTGTTTATATTTCATGATCAGTTAAGGTGCATGGACAACATAAAACTCTTATGTTTCTACGGTAACACGATATTGCTGGCTTTAGAAAGAAAGTGGTTTTCCTCAGTTCGTTAGCTACTGTACAAGAACAATTTTCTTAGTCTTACAATATCCACAACATAACAAATATTCAACGAATATTATAAAAAGCGCCCTTATGATAACGTCTATTTTAAAAGTAATTTAACCATAACGGTATGAGATAGCAAAAATGAGAGCGAGTCTTTCAACATTAATATGAGTATAATGTTATTTTATCCATTTCGCTCATGTTGCTTTTTATCGATCTTACTCTTTGTATTCTTTCTAATAGTAATCTTTTAACAAGAATCAAGTGAAAAGATGATAATGTTTATAAGAGTGAGGCTTAGATGGCGTATAGAAAGTAATATCTATTCTATTTCTATTGTGGGTTCCCACAGTTAGAGTAAAGTATGTATATATATATTTATTTTAGTAGTGCACTTATATAAGCAATAGTAGTGTTCTTTTTTTAATGAAAAAAAGGGCAAACGAGCATACTTTAAGCCTGATGGTAACTTTGAAGGAAATAAAAAGTGGTTCAGTTTAAAAATTTTACATTACTTTTGATGGTTGCTTACGATTTTTCTTTTATGGAATTTGGGGTAAGCGATTACCTTCGCCCATGGCCACCCGCAACACCAGAGGCGTCACATCGGTGACGCATTTGCGTTGCCGGCCTTTGGGGGATGAGGAGAGGTATGGGGGATAGGTTGGGGTATGGGCCTCCGGTTTCCTCACTCATTCGGTGAAATACAGCGCAAGCGCTATTTCACACCGGTTTTGTGAGAGGCCGTGGTATCACTCCGGCCGAGCCGGCCCATTCATGCCGAAGCGTGGCTCTCCCACTATTAGATTAGTGTTAACAAACAAATCATATTTGGTAAACAAAAAACTATTATTCTCATATTTTTGTATGAACTGAACTGATTTCGAAAATTCTTTTACCAAATTGAAAGTCACGTTATTTGTAAGTGTCATACATTGATCTATTATACATTACGAACCAAAACTGCATAGGCTGAAATTAAGAGATTTCTCTTAATCGAAGCATACGTCAGTTTAGTGTGTAATGTCGCGCCAACCGAAGTTAACGTAGTGACACGTGACAACAACGATCATTAAAATTTTACAAATGTATAGAGAAAAATGAGATAGAAGGTCAAAAACTGTAACTACATGAAGAAGAACTAGCAGAAGTACATGTAAATATAATCTATATGTATTTAAATTAAGGCAAACAACACTATAATCGAAATAACAAAATAATAATTGCAATTTCAATACAGTGTTTTGTTGCACACACATCTTTTTTTTCAAAGTAGTACGAGAATAAGAAGATATCTACTTATGACATATTGAAATTGACATGGTAAGAACTAGCATTGGACTACTAAGCCATCACAGTTATACTCATTTGCTTCATACGATGAAGCTACTCATAAAAATAAAATAAAATAGAAAATACAAAAAGAATCTAAAGAGAGAATTGTTTACGAAGCTAAGGCTTTACAGTGGTGTTTGTTTTTGAAGTGAAAACTTCTTTAGCGGCGCTGTGTACTTTTTTGGAATGGGTAAAAATGTATAAACTCGCGTCAGGTCACGTGACCTGATCGAAAATTCGTAAGACGGATGGAGAGAGGACGTATAAACTCGCGTCAGGTCACGTGACCTGATCGAAAATTCGTAAGACGGATGGAGAGAGGACAGGCGGCGCAGGGCGCTTGCGCGAATGTTCGTGTGTGTATGTAATATAAATTGTCATGTTTGTGTACGATAGCGCAATAAATGAATATTGTATTCCACCACATAAATAATAGTACTTTTATACTGATAATGAAAGCAATTCGTACAAAATTATTCTCTAACCATTCCAAAATATCAAAAATGCACAACGTTAATATTTTATAAGCTTTTTAACAAAAAGTGTTTAGTTCTTTTATTAGTTATGCCTATTCCATTCAAATAAAAAAAAATATATATTTCAAGCTGTGTACTCAACACAGCTTGAAATATAATTTTTTTTTTTTCGTTTTTTATGGGTAAATTTTCATAGAGTACTCAACTGTACTCAACACTGGTCCGCTATTGTGATGTTAATGCTTTGTCTAATCTCAGCGGCTTTATAGTTCTTGTAATGCATATAAATGAAACATACGTATGTTTACTTTCAAATGTGTAATGGTATCAAAGCTACATCGTCATAGTCCAAAGTTGTTACATTTTTTGCGACGTGTGGTAATGAAGTATGCGCCTCTATACTCGTAGGTATATTTTAATGGTGTCATATTGCCTGAAAAATGGTTACCGCGATAGTCGATATACAAACGGGAAGAGCAACGGATAAAAGCTAGTATTGTATAAATAGAATAATTCAGTAGAAATTAAAACTAAGAGATAATTTAAAACGCACTGCGACACACCAATTCCAAAAAAGTACACAGACAGATTTATTATTGTGGTGACAGTGTTACAGTTTGCAATGTTGCCATTTGGAATTGAAATGGCTAAAAGTAAACTAAGCGATAGTTGCAGTTACATGTTGTACCATGTAACAGTAAAAAGTAATCTAAGTAAGTAAGTAAGTAATTTTACTAATCTCTGAAAGAAATCAAAAGTTAATCAGTTTAAAAGTTTTAGATTACTTTTGATGGTTACTAACGATTTTTCTTTTATGGAATTTGGGGCAAACGAACATACGTATTGTCTGATGATAAGCGATTACTGCCGTCCATGGAAACGCGCAACACCCGCAACACCAGAGGCGTCACTAGTGCGTTACCGGCCTTTGGGGGATGGGGACAGGGAGGGGTTTGATTATTGGCCTATGGTATCCTCACTCACTAGGAGAAACACAGCGCAGGCGCTGTTTCACACCGGTTTTCTGTAAGACCGTGGTATCACTCTAGTCGAGCCGGCCTATGCATGCTGAAGCGTGGCTCTCTCACGGTATAAATTATATATCTATACGATTTCTAAATTATATCCATCCACTCTCTAAACGTTTATTTTTCACTAGTATTTCTACACATCTCCGTCCGCGTGTATATCAGTTCTTGCGGTAAAGAGCAGCCGATATATACTTGTTCAAGAATCCGTTTAATGCGTACGCTTAAGTAATAAAAAAGTGTACGTAATGCATGCATAATTTCTATCATACACTTATTAATAATAGTTAAAATATGGCTTTGTCTTTATACCATGAATTATATCTGTATATTGAAAGATGTAACTACCGTATGACGTCCATAACATCGATATAGTAATAATAATGAATTCTTTATAGCAGTACATTACAATCAACAATATAAATATAAGCCCTTATTTCCAAACTAGCCAGCTGTATGTTGAGAGCCAGTATCTTTCCAAGTATAAAGTACACAGTTATATATATGTTAGTTGCAAAGTGGTTCAAATATTAGGTCTTTACCTATGAAATTGCCGTTTTGTATGCAATAAGTGAAAGTACTTATTTTTTCAAACTTTTTTATTTCTGTTATTCGAAGTAATCACCCATGCAATCGACGCATCTTTGCCAACGCATTGGCAGTTTATTGATGCCCTTCTTGTAAAAATCAGCTGGACGGGAGGCAACAAACTCTTCAAAGGCATTTTGTACTGCCTCTCGGGAATTGATTTTTTTACCCACTAAAAAGTTGTCTAAATTTTGGAAAAAGTAATAGTCGGTAGGTGCAAGGTCTGGTGAGTATGGCGGATGAGGGAGAGCTTCCAACCCCAGCTCTTGCAGCTTGGAGACTGTCTGTTGCGCAGTATGGGGTCGCGCGTTGTCGTGAAGGAGCAGTGGGGACGACCTATTGACCAAAGCTGGTTGCAGATGTGCAAGCTTCTCCATCATTCTCTCCAGTTCTTCACAGTACACATCTGCATTAATGCTCATGCCGTTTTGTAAAAAGCTGCGGTGAATCACACCCGCACTAGACCACCAAACAGTGACCATCACCTTTTAAGGGGTCATTTTTGGTTTAGGGCATTGCTTTGGTGCTGAACCAGGGTCTAACTAACTTGCTGAGCGCTTTCGATTATCGAACAGAATCCATTTTTCGTCGCACGTAACTATTCGTTTCAAAATTCCTTCATTTCTTTGCCTGTTGAGCAGCGAAAGGCAGGTCTCGACGCGTACGTTGCGCTGGCGATCGTTAAGGTCGTGGGGCACCCATCTAGCAAGCTTTTTTGCCTTGCCAATTTGTCGCAAATGGATCAATATTGTTTTGATGCTTACATTAAAAGCTGCTGCTAGCTCAGCTGTAGATTGAGTTTCGTCAGCTCCCACAATCGCCTTTTATTGTTAACCAAAGTCTCCGGACGACCACGAGCTTCATTTTTCAAGTCAAAATTTCCAGAACGGAACCGGGAAAACCAATAAAGGGTTGTGCGTTCGTTTGTACAGTTCTCTCCGTAAACGTTTATGATGTTACGTGCCGTTTGTGTCGCGTTGGTGCCACGACGGGACTCATATTCCATAATTACACGAATTTTTAAAGTATCCATTATGACGAAAAATGTTCAAATGTAATGAAAATACAACGCTAATCTAAAAACAAAAGACTGAGTTTGTAAATAGAATGTCATGGTTTTAAAACAAAATTAATTTGAATTTAGAATACAGAGCCATTACAAACTTTTTTTTATTTGAAATGACCAGTACTGAAGAAACGCAATTTCATAGGTAAAGACCTATAAGCTGTAGATTCGTACTTTAGATATAGTACTAACAACAATAACAACATAATACTTCTGTGCGTGTATGAATGAGTGCGTATGTACGTATGTGTTTGTGTGTCAGTGGAGTGAGTTTACAATCTTCAAGTAAGTCCAAGTAATGCATGAATAAACGAAGTAAATTAGAGCTTAAGTACATAATTTTTTTAGGTACTTTGAACAAAATATTGCTTGTTGTGAAGTAGTCCCTTTTTTCACGCTTTTATTAACTTCACCTGAATGTTTGTTTATTTATCTGTTTGGAACCGACTTCTTTGGACTTAATATTGACCCACTTTACACGGGCAGATTTCATTTAAACTTAGTAGACAGTACATAATTTGAAAAAACTAATAACATTTCAGTTTTTCTTAGTTTTGTTTATTTATAATGCGTGTTTTTTAGTTTTTTAACTATTATATATAACTGTCATTTGATGGTGTATGGCACAAACTAGATTTTCCAGAGAATGTAAGTAACAATTTATGATTGTAACTAGGTAAATATAAAGTACTGTCCATTAAAAAGGCATCAACAAAAGCCCGGAGTGGTAAGTGACTTTTATAAATTCAAATTAAGACTTTTTACTGCGGTGTCAGTAACATTTTACCGAGCTATCCACAGAATTTATGTTAGATGTGGGTTAATCTACTCGTATATTAATAAAATGAATACGTGTCTACATACCTTACTTGGTTAATATTTTTTGTCTTTTAAGGATTAACTTGACTAATTTTTAAATACATGTGAAGTGCATCCAGGGCTTGCAGTAACAAATGTAATTTTGACTATTATTCGAAGTGAAACGAAAACTCAAAACATCTTTAGGCTGAAAGAATTTTGAGTATTTAAACGGTAGAATAAAACCACGAGAGAAGTAATTGATTAATATTATATTCCAATAACTTGAGTGAAGTGTGGAGGTACGGGTGTCATGTCCCTGCAACACAAAGGGAGGATCCTCCGACCAGGCGAGGTGATCATGCTTTAGCAGGCCATTGCCCTACATTTTGAGGTTGGATATGTGATAATCGGCGCGAGAACTGCTATTGCGCGATTCAGGATTGGTAGGTTATCCGTGTTATATATGGCTCAGTAATTCAGTGTGTTTGCGATAGATGGCCCTGTTGGTGCTGTATGTAGAAGTCGCCACATGAAGGTTCTTCAAAAAAAATATGTTGTGCTTAAACTAATTAATATTATAAAATCCATTCCTTAATCAAATATCCACACGTAAGTAAATTCCAAATACTTTTTTCTGAGTGAGCTTTAATGTAGACAAACAAGCACAGAAAGTATAATTTGAGTTTAATACTTAATGTGTTACTAATTTTAGAATAACATTAAAGAGACTATTGATCTATACTAGTCATGTCATTTATCACGGTACTCCTGTATATTAAAATGTCATTTTGTACTGACCCTCGGAATGAAGAGAATACTTTTAAAATATTAGCAATATTATTGAAAACACTTTAGTCTGTGTCTTAGTTACTTAGTGTAGTGTGGATTACCTAAAATTTAGTTGCGATGATTTGATTTTGCTTAAGTTTTATTTCAAAATAATAGAAATTACCCAACATTACAATATCCTGCAAGTGATTGTGAAGTTACTGTCTATATTATGAAACGAATGAACTCAGACAGAGATCGATAAAATAGCGGATTTTGCCATACCAAATAAAGCGGTAGAGGTCAAAATATCTCAGACCGTTTCGTCTGAGATATTTTCAAATTTGTTGCCAAATATTCTAGCATTGGCCATTCAACATACCTACATATTTCAGTAAAGGGTAGTTTAAGCGCAACAATCCGCACTCGGATTTTACGAGCCCTCCGGAAAGGGGATGTTGATATATATTTAAAAAGGCTGTGGTGTTCCCGTATAACATACGGACGGACTTAAGTATCCAATAGGATAATCTTAAAACTCCACTTTGTTGGTTTGTGTTGTTGTAAATTTGTTTTTGTAAACCGTATAATTTTCTATGTTTTTTTATAAAATCTGGTACTATATCTCAATCAATAAATATGAAACTATTCCGTTACAAAATGCATGACTGACAGCTAACGCACATCGCCAAATACGGGCCACAGGTAGCTGAAATTTGGCACGTATGGTCCTTGAGGAGTGTAGGCAAGAACTAAGATAATTTGAAAATATCAGCCCTTAAGAGGTGAAAAGGGGGATTAGAGTTTGTATGAAATTTTTATTTCTGCAATAGATTCAATGGAAACTTTGTATATGGATTTCTTAAGTGATCTGTGTACTCAGAAAATAATCTTCTTCCAAGCTTTTATTATTCCCAAAATAAAATGAGATCGGCAACTAGTTCAACCTTTTTTACCTGAACATCAGTTTTTACACGGAGCGACTGGCATCGGACCTCCGCAACCCTGAGGGTGAACTGAATTCGAAGGTTATCTAGTTTTCAGTATATTTAAAGACACTTTTTTTTACTTTAATGTACTCTTATCCCTTATCAGGAACATAGGACTCTCAGAAGGGACCTCCATTTTTCCCGGTCCTGCGCAGCAGCCACAAGATCGATCCAGCTGTAGCCGATAGTTGCAGCCTCTCTATCGACTGATCACCTCCAAGTGTTTCAAGGGCGGCCGCATTTTCTTTTGCCGTACGCTTTCCTCTTTAAGCTCTGTTTGGAGATATGGTTGTGAAGTCTCCACAACGCATGACCGATCTAACGCCATTTCCTAGGCAGAATCTCCTCTTCTATTGGTTTCTGGTTGGTTGACTCCCACAGTTTTATGTTGGAAATGGTTCGTGACCACCATATACCCAGCATACGCCTTGGGCATTTGTTGACGAATATCTGTAGCCTGGCGGTGACCTCCTTCTGGACTAATAGATAGATTGATAGTATTATACTATGCTTTTAAAAAAGCACTTATTTTTCATAAAAGTTCATTTATTGGTTGTATTAATTTAAATTGTATAAATTGTTTTAATAAATTATTCATAACATTCTAAACTTTCATTAGTTTCAAGTTCAATAGAATCTGTTTGATTTAAATAACTTCATTTATTGAAATCTGGTAAGTTTACATTGTTGCTTAATAGTTTGTAGATAATATTTATAATCGCAGTCTAAGCCCATTATTTTGTTGTATATTTCTAAATTAATTAACGATACACATAACAACATATTTAACATTGCTTTCTAAAACTAAGGTTTTATATTAGTTGAAAGCAAGTTTAGAAAGTCATTAAAAACTACCAAAAATCAATAACTAGCAACTAGAACATGTAACTGCTTTACATTAAGCGCTCAAGAAATTAACAATGATATGACGTAATAGCGCTTATAAAAATAAAAAAAAACATAAATAAGAATATGAAATATAAACAACATAAACAGAAAATATTGTGTACGAGTAAGTATTAAATTAACTTGTATCAACCGGGAAAAGAATGACATAAAAACTTTCACTATTATTGTATACTAATATTGTTGTTATAGAACAAAAAATATTTCAAATCTGCGCATTTCAATACTTAACAATGTTATTTTCTTTTATGCTTAAGAAAATTCTCTAGACGTCTTAAAATACATAAAAACTTATTCCAAGTAGAAAATTCAAATTGAAAAACTTAGTGATTATATTTTTGAGCATGGCTGTGTAAGTTTTTATTTGTAATCCCTTATATAAATCTAGTTGTGTGCTCACGGCCCGTACTCCCTCAACTTCAGCAAGACCCAAAGTAATCTAAAACAAATAAAGATGAGTGGGACCCCACAGACGTTTTGCGCATATCGAATTCTCCTTTATGTTCATATGAATAATAACAAATGTTGTATTCAGCGTTTTGTTTGAGACTTCACTAAGAACTTTCGCAGAGTGAAATTGTTTCCGCGTTTGTCGCCGAGTGAATTTAACTTGGATAAGATGCAGATGGAATCAATCATAAGAATATTTGTTGATGTCAGCGTTTTTCCAGTTGTTGAAACCAACCATATCAATATACTTTACCGTGAGAGAGCTATGCTTCGCCATGAATGGGCCGGCTCGACCGGAGTGATACCACGGCCTCACAGAAAACCGGTGTGAAACAGCGCCTGCGCTGTGTTTCACCGAGTGAGTGAGGAAACCGGAGGCCCTACCCCAACCCCTTCCCCCATCCCCTTCCTCATCCCCCAAAGGCCGGCAACGCACTTGTGACGCCTCTGGTGTTGCGGGTGTCCATGGGCGGCGGTAATCGCTTACCATCAGGCGTTACGTCTGTTCGTTTGCCCACTATTCCATAAAAAAAAAAAAAGAAATATATATATATATATAATCTACCAGTAGAATTACAGCGATGTGAGTAATATCATTTATTTATACTTACTTTATAATCGAAACATATAACAAACTAAAAAGACAATGATGGAGAGAAATTTTTTGACGCTTGTATGTAAATATTGTTGTTTCTTTTTTTTATTATTATTTCTTAGTATTTTACTTTAGGTTTATAATATAGTAGAAGTTTAAAAAGTACAAACTAAACGCAAATATCCTTAAGGAAATATCCGATAATATGTATGGAATTCGTTATATCCAAACCAACACACTTTAGTTGTCTGTGTCATTACCAAGAATTCGATTAAAAGCCATATAAATAAGGTAAATTAGGGCACATCAATGCGTAACTGCTAAATGTGTGTATTTATTATTATTTTGGAATAATGTTTTTATTTACTTTGCCTAGTTCTGGCTTCCGTATTTAGGGACCTTACCTAAACCAAGCAAATATAGTGTGGTGTTTTATCTACATGTACGAGTATATCTCACGATTGTCGCTTCTCATAAACTTTTGTAAACGAATTCTGTAAACAAATTCATTATTGTTTTTACTTATAGAAAATGTGGTTGGAGATAATACCAGTCGTAGAAAAAATTTTGGGATGTATCTAGAGGTTTTTAGTGATTATGTTTTTTACCGTACGCATTAAATGACGTTATTGTTTTAACCATTTAAACCAGCAGCAGTTATAATAGTAATCATTATTTTTATGATAAACAAGAAACCCTCTTTTCCCTTCCTACTAAGGGAATTGAAACAATGAGACAGTACAGAGAGAATAATCATCCCTTAAACAATATTTATACTGTCCTTCGTAATTCTGTACTTGATGTTGTTTATATAGATCCCTTGCCAATTACTACAGTCATTTACTTTGTATCTATTTAATATCTATTATTATTTATTTAATGTTAAACGAACAAACAATGAAGTTATTTTTACTTTTAATTTAATATTCAGAACCTTGTAAATAGTTAAAATAATTTTACTTGTATTTACTTGTGACTTTTTTTAAAATCGTTTATTACGTAATACGAAAGCGGAACAAAGTCACAGTGGTTCTGTAGGAGCCAGCCCGTGAAGTTATAATGAAGTTTTTAAATGAACGTACCCAGTTTCATAAAGTGTTGGGCGGCTTCGAATGGCCTTCTTTTAATTTACAACGTTGGCTTCCTATGTCCTCAGTGTTTAAGATAAGAGAGTTAGAGAATATAAAAAATGATTAAAATCTTTCTATCGTGCATGTTAAGCACATCAATTAGAAAATATATAGCTTTCAATATTTAATAATCTAACTCTTTAAGAAATTAAAGAGAAAATGGATGGTTTTTTTGTGAAGAAGTGGCGCAATGGTAGCGTACACGACTGTGCTGAGATTTAGAGTTCTATTCCTAAGTTGGACCAAGTGTTCATATGATCAACAAATATTTGGGTGTTTTCGCTGTATAATATATATGTATCTGTATAATCAGTCAATCTAGTTTTCATAGTACAAACTTTAGTTTGAAACTGAATGCCGTTGCGTCTAAATTTTTAATTAAATAGATACAATACGCAACATGCAAAAGGCTTGAAATAACTGGGTGAAGCTCGAAGTTTCTAAATAGATCGGAACTAACAACAGTTCAACTAAACAAACAAGTGTCCAGTACTGGCTTAGCGGACTTTTTACGACACTCTTGGGACGTTGTACAGTGGTTTATTCTCTTTGAATAAAGCTCTCTGAAGAGTGGTTTATTCAACACATATAATAATTCATTGAAATAAGTCCTTTTGATATCAAAAAGATCTACAAGGCTTGTTAAAAAAAAGTAAGTATCTAAAGTAATTTTACATAGAGTTTTTTTCCCTGAACTAAGATAGTGAAACTTCGTGTATCCTAGCTGAAATGCTTCTTATGCTATCCTATTATATGTTTAATAAAGTAAAGATAAAAACTTGTAGTGTTTTTTTTTACATTTTGATTGTAAGTGCTATATGTCGGGCATAACAATATATTACCTACATACCTACCTACCACCACTAAGTTTAGCCAATTAGAACTATATGTAGCCGTGCTTTAATCTTCTAAACGAACTTTTGAGAACCTCTAACTTACAACTACCAGACCGGTAAGATAATAAGAAAATTTAGGAGCGGTGATTCCCCTTAGCATCATTAACAAGATGTTGTAAATGTTATCATACTTTACGAGAAAGAATATTTTAATTGAAATTTAAAAAGTATAGGTACTTTTAAAAACTAGCAAGAACAAGTTTAACAAGATATTGGACTATCAAGATTATTTAGAATTTTAGAGTAATTAAACAAATATTACTTTTAAAAAAAAATCTTTTATTTAAATGCTCTAAAACGAAGAAAATATTTTTTTTTATTTAATTTGAATGCAATCAAACCCACCATTTTATTAAATTATTAAATTTATATTGAGTTATAGAGCATTTAAATAAAAGCTACTTTAAAAAAAATATATATATATTTTTTAAATTTTTAGTTATGTATCAATCTCTGCATTTCTAATATTGCATGACTATTACACGGTATTGTACCGGTTAGTTTTATACTGACCAGTTCGCAAGGCCTCACCTTCACTTGAGTGCTTTTCATACCACCGCTTATTTCTGGTTGGATCTTACTTGCGCCTGACGGATATTCGATTCCGGGTTTGATTTTGGAGTTTTCCTTCTCCTAGACAGGTTGCAGACCATTTCTATTGACGCCCATCTCACCGATCTCTACAAAACTCCGTAACTCCAAGAGAGTTCTTGGGACTATATCTTTAGATCCTGGATATCATGTAACACAAGAGTGCTTGTGAAGACTATTCAAACGAGTCTAAAGTCGACGGTTTTATCTTGTTTAGTTTAGGAGGTCCTATAGCCATCTTCCGACGCCATCTTGAGACCAACTTCATGGTACCATATAATTGCATTGTCACCGAAGTTACGTAAGTAAACCAAATTTCAACCTAATCTAACGACAGTAAGTGGTTCTAATTTGACCCGCAACTACAACAGTTTCATTAATTAATATAAAATATTTAAATATTTACCGTCTAAAATATTTAAAGTTATTATAATCGTTTTTTGACATCGCTAGAAGCTTAAAACTTTTACTGGTTCAATAAACATGATATTATAATGAAACACCTGATTCTACTAAAGCCTTCTGTCTACCTTAAAGTGTTTGTTGAAATGTAAACTCAGGTTTAATTAAAAGCTATTCTGTATTTCCGTCAAAATATTTAAATTTAAAAAATACGTCAGATGTTAATTACTTTCTTTCTCTAGCAATATTAAAAGGGAGTAAGTAGTAGTAATTAAAGTCAGATTAAAATGCATTTATAACGTTTAAAGGGCTTAAACGACAATAATATTATTAATTTAACGGTAACATGATCGACTTCTTTTTAGATTTGGTGCCTAGAGTTCTCGAAATTATGTATAATATAATTTAATAATAATAATAATAAAAAAAAAAAAAAAAAAAACTTTAATAATTTTCAAGATACTCTTGAAAATTATTAAAATATGTCACCAAAACTAGTAACGATTATTTTTGTTTATTTTGCCATAAGAACATTTGTATTACCATTATTGTATGATTATTTTTGTATTAAGGAATTCTCAGCTTAAATAAAATGCAGATAAGAAATGGTTTGTTAATAACCATTAACATTATTACTAAAGATTATTATGATGAAAATTGTTGATTTAATTGGAGAATTATAATTATCTGGTGGATAATGACAATTCTCTGATTTAATTTAAGTATCTTGATGAATTTTTGGGCCTCGAGAACATCTTTATTGTTTTCAGAGACTATTATTTTAATTAAAAAAGGAATTATTGAAGAATTCGGCTAAACTTAAGTAAGAACCAAAAGTAAAGTGATTCCAATTAATTGATTAATTTTGTACTAGATCTGTTTGCTTGTTATCATTATTTACCGATTATAACTGTGGTCTTCACTATTCCATTTTTATAATTTTGTATATATTTTTTATTAAAAAGCTACTTTCTGTTAAGGGCCCTCAAATTTAAATTAGTCCGTTTGCTACTCGTATTAAAATTGCATGCTTTAAATTTAAAATAAAAAGCGAGCTGGGACAAGTATTTTTAACATTTTGTTTACATTAAAATGCACCTTTCTATCAGTATTCACACCGGTAAATGAAAAAATAATTAATAGAATTTATTACATCAAGTCGTTAGACGTTCAAACAACGAAACAGAAAAGAGCTTAGTTAATGTAATTAATATAATTTTCAGGTTAAAGTATATCAAGGGTTTTCACAGAGGAGGGGGTAATTTTCAAATTGTAGATGGCCCAAGGTACGTCGGGGTTCCAGGTTGTACCTGGTTCCCCGGCTCCCAGTACCCGAGGTGCGGTTTTAGTCGGTTCGTGTCCGACATGCCACCGGTATCGAATTCCGGAGGGGATTTCATCACTGGAAAATATGGTTATAGAATATCAGAGTTTATAATAATAGTCCATGCAAATACCACTCATAGAACAATGAACGCACTAAAAACAAGTGAAACCAAGTGGGATAAGCTTAAGAGATCCGACAAAACGTACGATTTGTACATTGGAAACGGGAGAATTGTACGTAATCCATGTACTGAAATAGGTTACTGTAGCTTCGCATGGCTTTTACGCAAAATCCTGTAACGGATCTCATACTAAAACTGCGGTGGTGCGTTATGAGAATATATTTAGATGACGTGCTTAGAAATCTTTACTTTAAGGACTCCACAATTTTTTATATGATTTTTTTTGCATGTTAATATTTTGTAAATCATATTGTTAGAAAAACAAAATGTGCAATAATTATAGGTTTTCGAACATCGATGTCTATTCGAGAGCCTACAAACAAATAGAAGAGAATTTATCCTGGGAGAGCTACGCTTCGGCATAAATGGGCCGGCTCGACCGGAGTAATACCACGGCCTCACAGAAAAATAGTGTGAAATAGCGCTTGTGCTGTGTTTCACTGAGTGAGTGAGGATACCGGAGGCCCAACCCCTCCCTCCATCCTCCTCCCCATCCCCCAAAGGTTGGCAACGCACTTGTGACGCCTCTGGTGCTGCGGGTGTCCATGGGTGTCCATCCATATTTACAGTAAAACCGCAATATAAGATTAACATCAGGGGGTTAAGAATACTTCCACCATGATGAACAACAGTCTTTAATAGTCTAATGGCGGACTCATGTCTCTTCGTAGAATGGAGGTTTAATCCTTTACCAGACGGGTAAGGTAGGGTTTGTGTCATATTTCCTTCTATTTTATCTATTGTACCTGATCGGTACTTCTGTGGTACCTTTTTTTTTGTCTGTGCGGCAATCCCTTCGGATACCACCGTCATGTCGGACTGGAACCGACTTAAACCACACGCCGTCTCGGGTACTAGGTGCCGGGGACCCAGGTGCAAATTCAAATCTCGGAACCCCGATATAACTCGGGCCACCTACGCTTTGTAGATGAATTCCATGAAAAAAAAAGAAGTACTTGTATTATATTTTAGAAATAAACTAGCTGTCCCGGCAAACGTTGCTTTGCCATAAAAGGGAATATATGTTGTAGAGGTGGGTCAATAAAAATCGCGATGGAAAAATAGGGGTTGATCGTAGAGGGTTGAAAATCTAGGGTTGTATGTATTTTCTAATGCTGCATCATAAAAAAATAGAAATTAAAAATTTTGTCAAAAAAAAAAAAAAAATTTAGGGGTGGACTACCCCTAACATTTAGGGGTGGACTACCCCTAACATTTAGGGGGATGAAAAATAGATTACAACCGATTCTCATAGATACCGGAAAATCACAAAAAAATTCATCAAAATCTGTCTAGCCGTTTCGGAGGAGTTCGATTACGCACCCCGTGACACGAGAATTTTATATATAAGATATCAAAGTACGGCTCATTGACATAGATATATTCATGAAACGCATCATCGTAATCGCTTACCAACAGGCGATACGTCTGCTCGTTTACCCACTATTTAATAATAAAAAAACTTCTTTGCCCCCTATTTCCACAAAAAAAACCACCACCACAGCACCACACAACACAACACCAAAACAGGGTCTGTTATTAAAACAATATTTTAAGATATTTACAAATACCTAAAATATATTTTTAGCGTATAACAATTCGTATTAATATTATATTCCAATATAAACTTCTCAGAAATGCACCCCTTTTAACAGTCAATGTGACTGTTAATAGTGGTGTAAAACAAACACAGGGTTGTAAACTGTCATACTCATATCAAATTATATCCATATCTACAACACAACTGTAGTCGTCCTTTAATTGTGTATAGCTTTTACTTTAAGTAACCTAGTTCCAATCTTGTCAAGAGGTTCGTAATATAAAATTTGTCAGAGGAAATAACACGTTTATATATCTACTTCTAATAAAGTAAAAAAAACCGAAATGTAAGTGTTTTATATCTACACTTATTTTTCCAAGCAAATGTTCCGGAAGCAAGTACGGGGGCGAAGTGTTTTCGTTTAATTTCCCAGTAAAATGGTCTACCCTCTTCAACGTAATTACCGAGCGGCTAACTGAATGTAGGTATCGCTTCATCACCGTCTCATCTTTGAAAGTATTTTTGCATTTTAAAAAGGTTCTCTCTCATTTTTTGTTAACATACTTAGGATATAATTGAAAATTCGATTGGATGATTAATTTTTAATGTAACGTTCTTTGTTTTTATAAGAAATTTCTTTGTAACTTTCATTCCAAGTTTGCGGCGTACTTGATCAGTGAAACTTTTTGAGATTGTTCTGTAATAATTGTATTAATTGGGATTTTGGAAAGTAATGATAGCTTATTTCTAAATTAGGTCAAACAGGTAGGTAGTGCTTTTCTTTTTTTATGTTTGGCTCTACCAAAATGAATCTATTCTATTCCCTACTTAGCCTGGTGGAAAGCATGAACAGAATACAAGAGTGTTGGTCACCATACTCACTGTGAATTTTACCGTGGGAGAGCTACACTTCGGCATGAATGGGCCGACTCCGATGGAGGCGGCTCACAGAAAGCCGGTGCGATATAACTTTTGCGCTGTGTTTCACCGAGTGAGTGAGGATACCGTAGGCCATTCTCCTCCCCTTCTTCCAAAGAGCGCCAACGCACTTGTGACACCTCTGGTGTTGCGGGTGTCCATGGACAGCGGTAATCGCTTACCATCAGGCGATACGTCTGCTCGTTTGCCCCCTATTCAATAAATAAATGCAGACAATGCAACATTGCAGCATGGTGACCCACACCATGGCGACCTAGTGATGCTTCTGCATTATTGGGCTTCCCATCTTGCACTCACAAACGTAACACGACAGCACGAACACTTTCATTTTACGTTGATTTTCTGTGCTAGGGTAGTACCTTCCTGGTGAAATCAGCGTGGCTCTACTACTACCTTTAAATGCTTTTGCTCTAAAACTTTGAAGCTTTATTTTAAACGCTCCCTTTATAAAAATGAACTTGAAATTAACTTAAAATAGTATATTAATTCTCTATTTGTATTTTAATAATGAACTTAAAATATGGTAACCAATTGAGAAAAGTTTGTTTTATAATTTAGCCTTCAGTACGGACTTTTACCAACTAATAATGTTATAACTTTCGTCTATAAAGCAGTAATGTTCCCATAATACATCAAATCCAATTGATGTAATTGTTACCGACACAATAGGTACTTAGGTAAATTGGACTTAGACAGCGTACCAAAATAGGTGATGAATACTAATGAATGAAGTTATTACAAACTAACATGAAAACAAAGAATGAATTATTTGCGAGCTAGTATGTATATCGCATTTCAGGACTTCGGGAATAATCCGAAAAATATTTTTTATTTTTCGTCTTTCTTCCATTTTCACCTCATCTTTTTTAATTCATTTTCTAGTCATTTATACATACATTACTCAAATACTTGAAATTTTAGCTAGCTAACTAGCAACGTTAGTTGTGCCGTTTAACAAACTATCAAAACAAACGGCTCTAGAACTTTTATTTTTATAGATTGTTTTCACGCGACTAAAACGAAATAAGCCCCAAATTGAGCAGATGCCGTGTCAAAACTGATACACACTTTTTTCAATTGTAAATTTGTCATGTGTTATAATTTATGATGCAAATGTACATTACATAGTTTTATACACAATTCAAAATGTGTTATTTTGCTAGAATATTTAACGACTATTGTAACATTCCATGTCAATATTACTTTCCGTCGACAAACTGCAATATTTCTGTCCTACCTCTTGTATTTGCCCGAACAATTTGCGTAATATCGTTCGGTAACAAGATAAGAAACTGCTTTATAGAACTCGTAAGCATTCCTTTATCTAACCTTTTATAGGCCATTGATTCTCGATAAATTTTAGCTATGTATATAGCTATGCATGCTGGCAGTTGAAAGTGAGATTAACGTAAATATATAAAGTCCAGTGCTTAGAAATCCTGAAACAGTGTATATATTTATAAAGTCCAGTGTTTTAAAAGCTGGCTACCTTGGTGTAGTTTCATTGAATAAAATGCAGTTTTTATTAAATTAATGGTATTTAATTCAGGATAGAAGCTGGATTATGGTGGTATCGTATAGTGTCGAGTTAGTCCTCAATATACCTTTTCCATGGCTTTGGCATTTGAAGTATGAATTACTAAGAAAACTCAGTAAATTGGATAAATCCATTTAGGTACGAGTATTAATACATTTTATGGTAAGATTCTAAGAACTTGTGTATTTATCAAGCACCGATACGGAAAATACTTAGGCAGTAAACTGAAAATATAACAATATAATTACAATTATTACGTAACAGATTTAAGTATAACCACTCATTTTAAGCTAAAGGCAGTTAATAAGTATTGAATTATTTTAAAGGGCATATCTCATCTTCCTCATTGAATATCAATTGGCGGTTATAACACTCGTATGTATGTAAAATTCAGTTCTTGTCTGCAGGTTTAATATGCTCTAATTAGGTACAAACTGGGGCATAGCCGTTCGGACACTCTTTTCCAAGATTCCAAACTCTTTTGATGAATGTACACCCGAATCTGAGTTCAGATGCTTCCTGTAACGTCAGTACATTTATTTTGCGAATGAATAGGCATGAGAACTATTTCCATGAATATCGAATACTTTCCGATGTGTATCGATTTCAGATGATGATGCATTTGATTTTGATACATTATTTGATAGTGTTACCTTCGATAATTCTTTAATGCCCCATTGCTTAACTTCAAATCATTATTCGAAATCAATAATATGTAATTAATAAAAGCTCCTTGGAAAAAGTTGATTTATTTATTTATTAGAATAATATATAAGTTATCGTATAACAATTTACTATAGGGAGCCTCATTTTCAGCTAGAGATGCTTGTTTCAACAAACCCCACTCCTCCAAAACAAACATAGTGAAACATAAATTTATTTTATACGTGCTAGGTTGTGTGTGTGTGTGTATGTGCTTATGCGTGTGCGGGAGTGTGTGTGAGTGCGTATGTTTAGTTTGTGCATCTTGATGAGTATGGTATAAGAGGATGAATGAACTACAACCCGTTAGAAATATCATCGAACCTGGATTAATGACGTCATGCAAACTAGAGAGTTAATATTTCACTGAACAGAGAAACAATAAACAAGAATGAGATTACGAAAGCAAGAATAATACACGTGCATAGGCACTTGCGATGGCAACGGTACTAGATATGTGAAGGCGGGGCGATGCGTGGGGAAGCGATAGGTGAAGCGCATTCCAGCCGGGTGCGCAGATATTTCCGACACGTAATACGAGTAAACGTGTTGTAAAAACATTTCCGTGTCGTCTTAGATAACACAATCATTTAATACAGCTGATCAGTTATTTTATGCATTTGGGGTAAAGCATGGATAACTTTTTATTAATAAATAAATAAATAATAAATAAATAAATATTTCGGACATCTAACACACAACGTCATCTAGTACCAAGCTAAGCAGAGCTTGTGTTATGGGTACTAGACAACTGATATAAATACTTTTATACTTTTTTTTGTAAATACATACATATTATACATAGAAAACCCCCAAACTCCGAAACAAATATTTGCAGATCATACAAACATTTGGTCCGACCCGGGAATCGAACCCTCAAGCTTAGCAATCGCATATGCTACCACTGCGCCACCGAGGCAGTCAACATTCTACACTTTTAATTACAACAGAACCTTCGCGAGACCGCTGAAATTTTTTAAAAGTAGAAAATCGCCATCAGCGCCTAATTGAGTCTGTGCGACACATTTTCTTAGTGACCGGTAATTGAGATTCAACCCACGGTAAAAAAAAAAACAGTGAATAAAATACAAAGTGCCTCCAAAGACTTCGACTGGCTTTTAATAAAGTTTTCTCTCGGTTTAAACTCTTTTAGAACAGTAACTTAAAACTTTACAGGTGACTTTTTGAACTCTCTTAAAATGTCCTTTAGGCGAATAAATTTTCTCATTATAAATTAAATTTGGAGCTAATATACCTACAACTTAATTTTTAGATTTGCAATACATCCTTTAAAATATGGTACTTATTAATTAGCTTAAAGTAGCTACACAATAAAAAAAGAATTCTTAACAAAAGATAATTTTTAAATTTATTTATTTTCTCTTTATAATCCTATATATAAAATTCTCGTGTCACAATGTTAGTTAACATACTCCTCCGAAACGGCTTGACCGATTCTCATGACATTTTGTGTGCATATTGGGTAGGTCTGAGAATCGGACAACATCTATGTTTCATCCCCATAAATGTTAAGGGTAGTCCACCCCTAAATTTCGTTTATTAACTTTTAATTTATTATTTTCCATCGCGATTTTATGAACCCACCCCTAAAATATATATTTCTGTTTATGGCAAAGCAACGTTGGTCGGGTCAGCTAGTAATTAATAAATAAATTAATATTACGAACAGTTTAACACACAACGCCGTCTAGTCCCAAGCTAAGCAGGGCTTGTATTATGGGTTCTAGACAACTTATATAAATACACATATACTTTTGTTACTTATTAGAGATACTTATTATACATAGAAAACACCCAAAATTTGATAAAATATTTGCAGATCATACAAACATTTGGTCCGACCCGGGAATCGAACTCGAGACCTCAAGCACAGAAGTCGCTTACGCTACCACTTGCACCACCGAGGCAGTCAGTAGCTAAAACCTTCCTCCTCTAAAATCTCTCGTTTTAACTGCTACAGATCTGTAATAGCATAAGTAACATAATGAATTTTAAGTATACTAGTATTGCTAACATTGAACACACAAATCTTTATAATTTTATATTTCATTTTATATTCATATCAATTTAAAATATAAAAACAATTTGTTGTTATTTTACATCCAAATAAAGGTTTTTTAATATTTTTTTAAATCAATCTAGTTAGTATTACAGGGTAGAAATTGAATATTTGAAAATTCCTTTGTTGTTTCATGATAAATTGATTTTCAGAGATCCGTACCTCAAAATGAAAATAAACCCTTATAGGATAGAATTACTTCGTTGTCTTAATGTCTGTCAAGACCCTTTTTGTCAGGAACTCTTCCATGTATCAAGCTGAATTTCATATGAAAATCTTAAGACTACTGTCCCTTGGAGCTGTGAAAAAATCAACGCAATCAAAAAATACAACCGTTTATGCTACAATTTTTTCTAACCTACAGGATACTTCCCGTGATCTCAGAATCTTGAAATTTTAATACGAAACAACGCTAAAGAAAACAATACGAAAAATATTATATAAAGCTGTACGAATGTACTAATTTAGTACAAAACATAAATAAAAAAACATATACCAATAATTTAGTCATCATTGAATATTTTTGTATACCTACTCAAATTGCATTACCCACTAGGCGTGAGTAAGGACATTATTGTTTATATTTGTTTTCCTTTCTACTTTATAACCACATACTTTCACATAAATACTCAAAGGTACGTTTACTTGTTACAGACTTAATTGCAGGTTTGCTGTCTGTTTGTTGTCTGAGTGGCATGTATAAGTAGCAATTATAGTGTTCCTGTATTGATTTTATGATGTGAACGAGGATGTACAAACGCCAACTACGTAAACAGAGAACATTATTTAACCATCCATGTAAATTAGATTCTGGGAAACTTCAGTTTCAGTATATAGGTCGCCAAAAATTGAATATGGCAAGTAAGATGTTACCTGACCAAATATAAAAACGAATAACACCTTGTCTAATGTATAAATAGCTATGTGCCAAGTATTGTACATATACATATACACGTCATACAACGCGACGCCAATAGTTATAGTCGTTCCACTCCATTTTCTCTCTCTCACACACGCTGTGTGCGTGTCACAAACACACGTAACACTACTACACACAACCTACATACCTTAGATAGATTTTGATGTCATTCATTGTTTATTATCATTTTAAATTAATGATAATTATGTATAGAATTAAGTACCTACCTTAGTCTTTATTTTTCTTTTCGATGGAGGTGCAATTGCATTTTTTATTTTTTGTTTCTGTGTAATTTTGTTGAGCTATATTTTAACAAAATATTTTTTTATTTTATTAAATAATAAAATAAATAAATAATTTTATCAGCCGTAGGGTGGGCCTGGAGATCTTACACAGGCTTCGAGCCTAGCATGGACTCCAGTTCTCACTAATAAAATTTTAAGAATCTTTGTTAGTCCTAGAAATCCTGTAACTAAAATTGTACCTTGTGACAGAAATAAAGTTTATTATATTCTTTCTATGTTAGCTGTGACGCTAGTAAATGCGAACCTATCACGGGCTCAGGCCAAGTGGGTTGGTACGTTAGTAACTATTGTTGGTGTTTGTGTAGTACATGTAAGAAATCTTCGAACTATGGAACATGTGTCGAATATAACAGACCTTAGCAATGATAGTACTCGTATGTAGAATAGGTATGGCAGTCTAGTATAAAAAGTAATGTGACTCACAACGTACAATACGTACGTACGGTAACAAGATAGACGAAGTATTAACACTTATATAATACATTTTTGATAATATTTTGCGATTAATTAATTAAAACAGTTACAATGCTGTTGGTTAGGCCAATCGATTGATAAATAAATATTCTATGAAATAAATTGCAGTTAATGTACATGTAATACTTCCACCATCATGAACAACAGTCTTTAATAGTCTAATGGTGGACTTATGCCTCTCCGTAGAAAGGATGTTTTATCCTTTACTAGACGGGTAAGGTAGGGTTTGTGTCATATTTCCTTCTATTGTATCTGACCGTAACTTCTTTTGTACCTTTTTTTTGTCTGTGCGGAAATCACCTCGTATACCGCCTTCTGGTGGTATGTCGGACTTGAACCGACTAAAACCACACGTCGTCTTGGGTACTAGATACCGGGGAACCAGGTGCATCCTAGAAAGGAAAACTTTGGAACCCCGACGTACCTCTGGCCACCTACGCTTTGTAGATGGGCTCCTCCTGTGTGGGAACCCCAATATTCCCGCTATTGTCCCCCGGGAGCGCACGCTTCGCAGCGTCCGCGCCGTCACCCAGGGTCACGCAGGCACGCTGGGTGACGCTCAGACTTGCGCTTATGGAGGACGGAGATCGTTCTGCGGTCTCACTTCTATTGTACCTACTGCGAACTTTTCTCACTCTCTTTTAGTCAGCTCTAGTAATACCCACGGAATGAATAAGGGTAGTGACACTCTGTATTCTTCACCCATCACAAGCCGAATAGAAAGAAAATGTAACTAAGAATGAAAAGAAAAACAACATGAAGAGTTAAAAATTGCAGTTTTACAACTAGGGCATTGAATTTTAAACCAGATGCAATAAAAATTAATTTTATTTCAGAATATCAAAACTCATTAATTTCAAAAACATTATATGACAGAATTCGCGGGCTGGCTGCCGTTATTAAACTTTAAAAGTAATTTTGTACATTCTCTTTACCTTACCTAGTTTATTTTAAAACGTACTTGTGAAATATAGATTGTTGTCTATGCAGTTTGTACATTTAATCTTAATGACTTTCTTTTCAAGTCATTTTTCATAAATGGTTGATTAGAATTTCCGTATCGTGACGGGTCAACATATACACGATGGAAAGTATAAATATATTATTCCGACGAAATCTAGAACATTTCCACTACTCGACCCTAATTTTATTACAAGATCTAAAAATCAAATTTAAAAATGTAAACAACTTATTGTCATTGAGACAGCCAACTAACTTTATAATTAATGGAAATTCAGTCTTAAGTCGCGTATCCACCGAAATTGTTGGCAACTTCAGTGTTTTCAAATGTTTGCAACTCTTCAGAAAATCGCCGGCTTTTGTTTCCATTGTATCCAAACCGAGTCGCCAACAACTCGCCGATCAATTAACAACTCCATTGATTCATTCGTGGACGTGTCAGTCATGTTTCAGTCGCAGGTCAGACGTGGTTTCCAACTAAGCGTCTCCTCAAAGCCAATACATATCTGCAACAAGCGTATTCTTTTGATGTTTACCGCCAAAAACAGAAACATGATTCCCAACATTTGTTGACAATTTTTGTTGCAAACACAAGGAAATTACAGAAACTTTTCTCACTAACACGTGTTGACAACACAAAAGTTGCCAACTTTTGTTCGGTGGAGACTCGGTTTTACAGTTATAATCAAAGACTTCTCATTATAAACTGAATACTATATTAATGATCAAGTTATTATACAACGACTACATGATGAAGATTTTTTTTTTCCTTGGCTGATGCATTTAGGCACTTCGCTAGCCCATCGTGTGGGACTCCTGGCCTCCGGGAGAGGTGGCCAGACTACCCACTAAACCCCACGGTGTTCCTCTTCACCTAGTACCGAGCCACGGGATAGGATGCTTACCGCGACTCGGCTAGGGACGCCCTTTCGGGACCGTCCCGGGGGGGTTGGGGGTCGGGGGCAGATCGCTCCGACCCCCCACTCCCACGTTGGTATGCGCCCCCGAGAAATAACAGGGGCGCATTCCGCCACACCGCCAAGGGCGGCAGGTCCCCCGACCCGCCGCCCATGGCCACTCTCGTTCGGGGCACCGTGCGACTCCCTGTCGCCGTCGACCCCTCGCTGTGGGCCCGCAGGGCGGGAGAGCGAGGCCAGCTCAATCCCGGTCCCGCAGGCCTCTCGTTGACCGTTATCACCAGCAACGTCACCACCATCTCGAAGCAAAACGAGGCGATGACGGCCCATGCTGTATTGTCCCTATTAGCAGTGAGGATGGTGACCACCACTCCTGGATTCTGCTCGTGCTTTCCATCAGGCAGAGCAGAGTCATTTTGGCAGCTAAGACATAAAAAAAAAAAAAAAAAAATAAGCTACTTTCCTTTTACGACACCCACGGGAGGAGATGGGGTGTAGCTATTCTATGCCCATGCTCCACATGGCGTTACATGATGAAGTAGTTTATATTAACATTTTTTAAAACAATCAAATTCAAATTCATTTATATAGTTAAAAAGGTACAATAATTTACAATTAAATTCTTAAATTTATAAATACTCGTAAAGCACATTAATTTTTATTTGCCCGAACTAGATTGAATCTGTGTCTCGGTGTTGTGTTGTGACATTTTCGACGATAAAATATTATCTAATTGAATATATTTTTTCACCTTTCATATTATATTTAGTCGTTTTTATATTTGATAAGATCACAAATCGAAATTTTATCAATTAAACATGACAAATAATCTAAAACGTGGAAGAGGCGCAAATAGTCTCTGCCTACCCTAGATTGAAAGAAGGCGTTAATGTTAAATATGTAAAATAATATATGTAATAACAGTACTACTCACGCAAAGCAAACAAAAACCCTTTTTTTTAAATTACATGAATTTAAACCATAGTCTTAGTTGAAAGTTAGCTATTAGCATATCGGTGTATAATAAAAAAATATTATATAAGTCGTTTTCATTAATCCAAAACTGTACCTTGATGAGAACATTAAATATGTAAATTATACTGCAGTGTATGAACAATAAACATTTACGAACGTTATATCTGCAGCGGCCGTGTGCTAGTTTCATTTATTAAATAAAAAACTTCCTCATAATTTCGAAAGATCGGTACAAGGCGTCACGCGAACCGTCGATCAAGCGCCAATAGGTCGCGCACCTAGAGTGCCGGAGTCAATCGAATTTATTCAGTAATTTCCTCCCAACGACGACCTTCACGAATGGACAACTTGTACAAATGTGTTTCGGCAAACGGAAACTTTGTATACAATCTACGTCAATGACGAAGGAAAGTCCGCTTTTATGTTTCCACTCTAACAAAATAAACCATAGAATTATAATATATGAATATTTTCTCAATTTTCACTAAATATGCCAGTCGTACTACATGGTTTCGCGAAACGGAAACTTTTTATAAAGGTTGGGTGCTCTACTAATATTTCCGTATCCGTATGTACTTAGCTGTAAATACAAAATCGAAAATCTTGTAAAGAAAATATTTCTACGGCAACCTCAGGGCTTTTGGTGACTAGCTGACATAAAGGTTTTCTTACAGTACGCAATTATGAATTTAATGCTTTAATGAATATTGTAGTTCAGATAATTAAAAACGTTTTAATGGTAACTCGAACTAAAAACTTATATTAATTTAAAAACAAGGATGGTATAATTAAAGAGAAAATACATTTTGTTATTAAAATGTGTAGAATGTTTTGTTTTGTTTAATTATATTGTTACGTACCGATAATAATATTTTAAAAGCCGACAACGAGCAAGCACCTCACGCTATTGTGCCTGCTGTTTTCTTTGGAGCGATTTTACAGGTTTCCTGTTTGGAAGGAAGTCGTTCATCCTGATGAACCTGTTAATAATAATATACCAAACTTATCAAATCCTTGTATCGTCATCGATTTTAGTCAATTATACAAAGTTTCAATTTCATCTGACTTGTTGAAGTAGATGAAAATCCCATTCAAATATGCCGTAATATCCACACAAACAGGCATTCAAGTAAATATTATACAAACATTTAATTTTTGACCACCAAGTGTTATTATTTCACGGTGACATTTGTTCACCTTCATTTCTTAACTTATTTTTAGTTTGGTTGGCTTTTACTTATCCTTTTTTTATCTTATCTTAATTTATTTATATTAAGTAAAATAGGTATTTATGTTACTACTAAGTTATGAAAAATATGTTAGTTGCCTTCGTGGTGTTATCTCGAAGTTTTATTACTGCCTGTTTTACTCTGCTTTTATTTATTTTTATTTGATCAGATAACAATAATAACGCACGTTTGAAAATGTGTTCACCTGAATAAAACAATTAAGGATTAATTAAATTTGGTAGTTCTTATCCTACGTAGTTGAAATTTCAACTATTACTTTAGTTCCGATGACATTGCATTTTATGATGAACGTGACAGGGTATTTTTGATTAATGACATTTCTCCATTCTATGGTGTACCGTGAACTAGCTACTGTGCCCAAGATTGGCTTGAGACAGTGCAGGCAAGTACTTTTATAAAGATTCAGTTACTATTTTTAATAATTCTTCTACCTTATCGTCTTGTACTTGCGACAAGGCATTCCATACCTGCAAAATTGGCAATCATTATAATGGGGTACCCTCCTCAAATAGAAAGTTAGGAGGTAACAAAATTTGTAATGCTAGAATTATATTTGCTAATTCAAAATGTTTTCTATTTGTGACCGTCTTTTAAATGATTATTAAACTGTAGTATCAACGTGTGTAAATGTAATAATTTATGAGAACTGATATTTTAGCACAAATAGAAGGAGGAGATACGAATTAACAGTATTATACTAACATACTGTTTTACTTTATATATTGGAACATATACTTGTTACTTGCAAATAAACTCTTTACTTATTCCCATCTTTCTATCTTTGCACCTGTAAAGTCATTTATATAACATGGTCAATTTTCATAACATTTGATTAATTTTAAATTGAAATCTAAATAATTTCATGTGAAATGCAAATATAAACTCTTTGATTCTTCAATGAAAAAAGAACTTCCATTTATATTACTTGTAATATTTCTGGATACTTGTAAACATTGCCGTCTTACCTTCTTCTGCGCTGTAGACTCTTAGAACTGGAAATATTTGTAAGGTCTTACTTCATTAGTTAAAACTCATCAATTAGACTAATGACGTAAAATATTGGAGTACTATGATCAAAAATTAAGGAAAAATAATGATTTCTCCTTAATATAATTAAGTAGAAGGGACACTATAACTAATTATTTGAAATGTTATCTTACTTATTTTATATACTTTGTAATGAGTTCTTGTTAAAGATGTATTTTAAGAAACGTTGTGAGTTTAAACTGTTCTTTTGAATGTTACTAATACTATGAACTCTTAAATATTGATTCTGTTTTCTAATTCTATAATAAATCTTATGTCTTTTTGATTAGCTATTAGTTCTCGATGTAAGTTAATCACCCTTCTGTAGTTTTTCCTGAACTCTGCATCTCGCTATTAAAAAGTTTATCTTATTATCTGTTCTATCTAGCACGTTGTATTTTTGTCGGTCATGTTTTTCACGGTATGGGTTTATGGTATTTAGTTTTGCCGTGAGTCCTTTAGTTTTTATTACTAAAAGACAACTAAAGTTACACAATTTTTTTAGTAACTGACTTGTTGTGATGTCGACAGCTTCTAATGGCAGTTTCATATGAAAAAAATATTATTATTATTTATTAAAATATGTATATAACATATTATTATAACGTTAACTTCCATGACACAAACCTAAAGGAAAAGATATTCTGCGCTTGCAGAAGAGCAGGTTGGAAGGTAGTAGTAGCAGTGACGCCACCACTTCTTACGTCCTCATATAAAAATTTGCAGAGTATAACAAAATCAACCATATCATATACTATAGCCATTACAAAGAAGGTATAATAGTGTTTGTTTCGCATCGAGAAAAATATTATAAGTTATATTTACTTAAGACATTGTAAGTTGTAAGTTTAGACGAGCGGAGAATAGGCGACGCCGCCAAAGAAACCGCTTACAACCCGGGCGGGCTCTGTACTTACTTCTTTGTTTTAGAGCTACATTTTAATTTAATTTAAGGACTATATATCTCTGCAGCTATATAGTCATTAAATTAATTTAGATTCTGAGACTTCCATTAGCAGTAGATACTACAATCCTATTTATTTCCAACCAAATTTTGAAAGACTTATTGACAAATTGTTGTTATTTCGTTCGCATTGAAATTATCTTACAGCATACTATATAAATACATAATAGATGCCTATTATCCCTCGTCACTATTACAAGGTCCTGACAGCTTATATCGTACCTACCTATCATAAATATGACATATTATACGTAGCAACAGCGGAACCCGCACCTATTAAATAAACAAAAGGAGATTCCATCCTCCATATATTGGTGTGTGGTTAATACACATGACTTATTTGTAATATTTAACTAACCTATCTCGTCAAATGCTTGTACGTAAATGTTCTACTAACAATCGCGTGATGTTCAGAATATGATGAGGTTTGAAATATAATATAAAATAAAGTAAAGTAACAAGGGTCATATTGACTTTTACAAAATATATCTGGATATTTATTAGTAAAATTTGTCTATTAAGGAATGCTCGGCGACATATAATCCTTTGTATTAAAAAAAAATATCTACAGTTATAGTGTTTTTCTTAATTACTCTTGCTAATAAATCTGATAAACTTTTAGCAAATGTAAACCGGCATATTAATTTAACTAAGTTTAAATATATTTAATAAACGCACAGAATCTGACAATAACATACTTTACGGTCTCCAGGCGACAAATAAATACAAACACAAGCTTCTAGCTTCCTGTCTCATTACTTCTTACTTAAAATATTTTAAAACAACTCTTTCTTTTATATTTTTAAAGACTGTAAGCAAATAATTATGAAACTCGTGTTTTAGAATAAAAAGTATTTTAATCGTTTGTTCGCGTGACCTGGTATAGCGTTGTGCTCTTTACTTGGGCGCTTACTTGATAAGGCATAGTTTGTTAGTACATACCTGTGAAACAGCTATTTATGTTTCTAATCTTTAGTAAGAGGCGCGATGACTTTACCCGAAGTGCGATGGCGTTAATAGAGGCTTTAGCGGCTTTTTACGTTCTTTGTGTGCGATATGTGTGTGCTGTATAAAGAACATTTTATTTTATGTAAGATAATATTGTGTGCGGAAACTCGAGAAATTGCTTCTAATATTTATAGCACACTAGCTGACCCGGCAAACGTATTTTTGCTATGAAAAATAAAAATAGGGGTGGGTCACCCGTATCATTTAGTATGGTATGATAAATAGATGTTGACCGATTCTCAGACCTACCCGATACACATACAAAATTTCATAAAATCGGTCCAGTCGTTTCGGAGGAATTTGGTGACAAATACCATGACACAAGAATTTAATATATTAGAGAAGATTAGATTTTAAGGTTTTTGTTCGCTACAATGATTAAATGAAACATCCCTTGTGTAAAACTTAGTAATCTAAAAATGGGTAAAAAATTGACAGGATTGCAAATAAGTTACATGATAAAACTAAATATTAGAAAATTAACCTAGGATCATATTTGAAATTAGAATAGAAAGATTTTAATTTCTCTAAGAATTAATGTAGGCTGAAAATAATTTGAGAAAATTCAACGAAAACAATTTGGCTGTTTCATTTATTCTTGTATATATTATCTTTATTTGATTTAATAGATATATAGTACGTCATCACTAAATAGTACGTCAACATACTGTACATAATTATCTCCAAGTATCCAACAGCTATAGTACAAAGAAGAAAAATATGGGTTTATAGGTTCAATCTTTAACTGTGTCGAAACCAAAGCGAGGTCAATTTATAAATGAGTGGGAGACATCAGTCACCCAGAACGTGGTCGCGAAGCACGGACGGTTGATATATTGGTTCAGCTTCACCTCCTTGACGTTTTTTTGAAAACGCCATTTCAGTAATGGATAGTCGCGGATTCAAAGTAATTTTATAGGAGCCCAAAATGTTCACCAATGATTGGTTTTTAATGGTTTTCAATTTAACTTTTTAGATGCGATGGGAAGTTTGATAACTTAATTTTAAATAAGTATCGATCGACAGACAGCTAATATATAAAGTGTCTCAAATATTAATATGATTGAACAAATAGTTCGGAAAAAATAAAATTTGGTTCTAAAACAAACAAATGATAGTACATTTTTATCAGATCAGATATGAAAATCAGATTCTACAATAATGAAATTATTTATATATTACTGGTAAATTAATTTTAAATATGACTGATTGACATTAACTTTATTTACACTAGGTATTTAATAGGTTGATGAGTACAAATTAATTTAATTTATAATTCAATATGACTCATGTTTTGATTAAATAAATATTATTATTATTATAATTTCATTTGGTGAAACCGTAAATCCACAAACAAAAAATCCCCTTACGAGTTACAGAAATAGTTTAGTACTACTTTTTTTTTTAAATTGTTTTAGTTGTAGGCTAATTAAAATATTTTATTGGAAAAAAACTACTAATAACACGAAGAAATGCATTTAGCACTGAATGTGTGAAAACCAGTAAATACTCCACAACAATGAAATATAATAATTCAACACCTTCACCGGTCTAAAATTAAGATAAAACACCAGCAAACGTTTTCAGTACAATATCTATTTTCAACAAGCCTCCTCGATTAATTTCATGAATATATTTATGCCAGGAAACGCATAAAATGTATATGAATTGTTCTCGAATTTAGCTAAACGTGAAATTATTATCAACACATTGACAATCAATTGTGTGTCCTTGCGGGTGATGTTGATTAGAAAGCTATTGAAATGTTGATCTCATCCTTTCCCTTTCGAAAATTCGTACCAAATCGAGCGTATCGTTCAGTTATAAATTGCCATTACATCGCAGACGACAAAGCATTGAAATTCTGCCAATAAACTTGACTGAACGGGATCCGCCGCCAAGTCCCCTGTCGATACGCCGATAGATCCCTCGGGAGAGAAAGATGTGTTCCACTTATTTCAGAATTGACTTCGTTTTATTTTCTACTTCATTTTATTTGACGTCATGCCAGTGTTTTACACTGGCATGACGTGTATACCTACCTTAATAGTCAAATTTTCGTACTCTCATAACAAATTTGTGAAAAATTGAAATTTATTGCTAACATTTCGTAGCTAAATACAGCAAGCCACACAGTTAATGGTACCATCAATCATAAAATATAGCTTTGTGTGTGGTCAGCGTTGTACGCAGATGGATATTTATAACTACAACAAATCAGTCGGCAAACGTGGATCACGGTAATCGTGAATTATTATTTGAAAAGGAAATCATTAAGGCTGGTAATTATTATTACCGTAATTAGGGATTGTAATAAATTGTCTGTGTTGAAGATTGATAGCCTGCCTCTCAATGCGGACAGTTGGTACTCTGTAAATTGTTACATTGGTACTAGTGAAGAAATTCAGTAGGTAATATATATTTCCGTGGGTTATTAGTGTTAACATTATTCGAATACGGGTAGCAGGTAGCCTTGTCAAGGAGTACAGACACGCTCGTAGCTCCGCCCATGCCTTTTCATGTTTGGCTGGCAGCACTTGGCCTGAGGCCAGCAACGGTTAAGTTTAAACATATGAAAATCTATCCTTTAGTTACTACATGTTCAGACTTGTAACAAAAGTTTATAATATTATCCAGCTAAGAAATATATATGGGTTTTCAAATTATTATCGTCAGTAAACGAATTAGACTTACTATTAATAAGGAAGAGTGTGATATTTAGGATACATAAAGTTAATGGTGGTGCAGAAGTGCAGAATGCGTATATTCTGAATAAGTGTATTAAGTTTTATCGTGGGAGAATGGCCGTGCCACGCTTCGGCATGAATGGGCCGACTTGACCGCAGTGATACCACGGCCTCACAGAAAACCGGTGTGAAATAGCGCTTGCGCTGTGTTTCACCGAGTGAGTGAGGATACCGGAGGCGGCGGTAATCGCTTACCATCAGGCAATACGTCTGCTCGTTTGCCCCTATTTCATAAAAACTACATATACCTATAGTTCCAGGAAATATATGTTGACCTCTTACACTATGGAAGCTTCATATCAGCAGTTCCAGTTACATTCTACTTTAAAATTTAAAAAAAACATTAAAGTACGAATAAATAATATGATTAAACCTAAATTAATATTTAAAAAAGTCATACGCTTCAAATAAAAACCCGATACTGAATAGCCTATGAATAATTCAATATTCTGATTTAATTATAACGCTGTACATTCCTCTTTCTTTTCTTGATTACCTTTATTTTTGTGCATTTGAAAATTTTTTGGAAGCCGCAACCCTACAGAGAATAACGATAGGGTTACACATCGGGATTAATCCGACTAGAACCTGGCGTTATATCCTACTATGTCTTATAACAGATAAAAATCGAGAACAACCATTAAATGTAGACCCCTCCTAGAGCCTGCTTGTCCTGTGTTACATGCGTTTTTGGGCAGGTTCAGCCACATACCCATCAAATGACCCGTATCCTTATGTCGTATTTTTTTTTACCTATAATTAGAACAGAGAGATATAGTAAACTTAGAAGTAAAATGCTTCAGAAGTCTCACAGTTTTTTTTTATTAATCGTATTTTAATAATTTTGGTATTTAAATCATTTAGATAAAATTATTCAATTAATGATAAAGAGGAGAGGCCTATGTCCAGCAGTGGGCTGTAATAGGCTACTGATAATGAAATAGTAATGTTTGTTCCTCACACATTACAGTTAGACAGTAATTATGGAGTATAATATACCAAATTTGTCCGAAAGCATTAATGAGAAAACAAACTTACATTCAAATTTATAATATTTGTTATTCAAATTGTTTTGTTAAACGACATTGTTATTGCCCTTCTCAACGATAACTTTATGAGTATTGTTGCAAGAAAAGAACAATAATCCAATATTTTCCAAGTTTAGCCTTTTATTGTTCCAAAAAATTGCGGCCTTCAGGGACAAAGTAAAACGAGAAATGTCCAAAGTTTGGCTGGGTTAGAGAAAAGTCCGCAAATACGTTTACCGAATTCAAGTGTAAATGAAAAGAAGTACATGAGGGAATATGGCGCATACTCCATAAGCGATGCTTAAATGAAGGAATTTCATTCATAACTTATTACATCTTTATCTGAGCCTGACTCAGCGGTTAGGTAGATTAAATAAAATGATGAGATGAAATTAATGAAAAATGAAGTGTGGATTTTTTTACAACATATAATCTTTGTTAAAATTTTATTAACTTTGAATGTAAGGTTGTTTTTATTAGTACAGTGTAGGTAGTGAACACCTAATATATTTAAACTTTTAAAAGTTAATTGTTGAGATTTCAAAGTTTTAATTCAGTCAGGATTCCTGAAAAAGGGGTTCCTTTAAAAAAGCGCTCTGGTGTATGTACTTAACATGTCTCGATAGTTAAATAGTGAACATATTCGTCACGTGTCCAATATCACTATAAACATTATCATATATTTTTGACAAATAATTTTGAATTAGCTATCACTTTTTTCAGAGGTGAGTAAAGTATAAAATATTAAAACCTCAAAGAACATGTAAGCCACTTGAATAAGATATGTTCGATAATTTTGTGAATTTGGCAAATTGTAGTCATTAAGATCAAAATATGCAATGAACTGCAGTTTTCGTAACATAACAGTTTAAAACTGTATACATTAGTTAACTTTAAGTTTTATGTAAGTTTGAATATTATTAATGAATAATCTTTCTTTAAACAGATAGCTCCTCGGTGATTTTGATTTTTTTGTACGTATTTAACGTTACTGGGCGATTGTGACTTGACCATTTTGAGCTATTAACGAAACTTTTTACCTCGCATATCCTAAGGGATTTGGAGACCAATACACCAATCAGAATTTCAAGAAAAGTGCTTACATGCAAAGACCAGTAATGCATAGTGCACTACTGGTTATGCATAATTGTGAATTGCAGGTGTGGTGCAGGTAACTCGCCTGATTACATGTATTCAAACCCTTACTTTATAAAAAAAAATTACACGAAAATTAAACCACTTTTCGGTTCGACTAACATTCCCCTTAATAAATATCTAATACGAATATTGTGTTGTAGTATAAACTACGTCATTCTAATAACAGCTGAATAAACCAGGGAGTAACCACGTGCCTTCCGATTGCAATAACTCAGGGTGTAAGTCTACACGTCCGACCCGGTTCACAACTGATCCCTCTTGATTGGATCATCGATCCAGTGACATGTTTATCACCCGGCCGTGCCCAGCTCCACGAAATCACTCCTGTGGAATACTTAGATCCATGTAGATAAAATAACACATGGTCCAAAATCCCTTATAATGAACTCTGAGATCATCGATTCAATTATTTCTATATTGGACTAATTTTCAGTACTTTAAAAACCTTTCATCATCATTTTATCAATATTTTAAAAATTTACGACTGAGAGAAAGAACTCAATTTGCAAATGTATACAATTATTTTTAATTATTACGCCGCCCAATTGTATAATTCGGTATCAAAACGTGTTACTAGACCATTCATAGCAGACTAACACTAATATGTGTACACGCCTAAATGAACAATTCTATTTCAAATGGGACCATTTTGTACGTTAAATGCAATGCGATTAATTAAGCTTACTTACATTACTAAAACCACTTAACTACAACTTTAGTTCCCTTTATTCCACAAACCATTGATTGCGTTTAAAATGGCAAATGTAAAACTTGTTCAGGATGCAGTGGTATGTTGTGGAAAACCTCAATGTTCTCATCTACAATGATTTTCATCTGTTTAACAATAGGCCTTCAGACCTATTGTTAAACAGATGATTTTAAAACTCTATTTTTTTATCTCATTCTGATTTAGTCGCGTGGACTTATACGGTTTCGATGACTTTAATATTGGCTGTGTCATACAGATATTACACTACCAACGAGAACACGTGGGTTGTTTAGTGTGTAGTGTTCCGCTGCCTCTTTCATTAGTTGTTTAATTACAATGAGTGTTTTAATCCCCATATACTAAAAATAACGAAGTAAGTCTGTAAAACCAATTTTATACTATACTTTGACAAGGAAAAACGGACAATGACTACTATTATCGCGATTATTTACAAACACATGAGCGGAGTCACTACCAAAAGTTAGTATTATTGTAAGATATAAATTAAATCTTAATCTAGTTTGAATAATTCATGCTAGCATTAAAATTAATTAAAGTAATAAAAGTACACTACTACTATACTAGAAAAAGATATTTTGGTATACACAGAATTATAATAATTAAAGTAACGAGTTTTGCATTACTACTGCTACTAAAGATTAATTTAGAAATACAGAGGTAAATACTTCAAAATCGTAATATAAAGCTGGCCGCTAGTAACAAACAACACTTCAAACGTAATCTTCAATAGTTAACATCTATATATCCTCGCTGTGTGTATATATAGCGAAGTTAACTGCTTGCAATTTCATATATCTGCAATAAAAACAAACATTTATACTAAAACACCATGGTGTAGCCAAAATAAAACTATATGAATGCCATGATATATTCTTTAATGTTTTAGTTTTAGTAGTATTGCACACATTATTTGCTTTTGAATGGAATATACTCACGCCTATAGCGCAACGGATATATTCGAAACGTGTACTCGTAATGATTTTAACAGTTATTTTATTAAATTTACACTAATAAATATAGTTTCGTTCGCTCTCACCCAGTGTTCAATTTGGGGGCGTTGGGGTATATGTGTACGCTTGAGTGCGGCGCAAAGCTATCGACACGTATGCTCAAGTTCTTCTCACACGTCCACGTCGACCCTGTATCTGCCGACACGGATCAGGGAAGAACCTACTTCCTTGCGAAGTGGGTCGTGCGCCCTGGTAATGCTGGAGATCTTTTAACGGGCGCCGCTTTTTACCACCATCCCGGACCTCCAGTAGCTAAGTGAGAAGGGCATGCCAGGCTGGACACTACCACCAGTCGGGTGTAACCCACCTATATCCCATGTTCCTACTTTACCCCATCATTACTCAATCCTTCCTCATCCTTCCCAATATACTCCCGTCTAAGTCCTAATCCCCTTTTCCTAGCCGAACCGTGGCGGCTTAAATCCACACCATGGGTCGACACAGCCCTGGGGCACTAAATACCCCCAAAAAGGTGTACCGCAACTTGCAAGGGCAAGCAAGCTGCGAGTGACATCTCCTGTCGAAACTAAATATGGCAGCACAAAATAAAAATTTTTTACCCCAGGAGGGTACCAGTAATGGAGAATCCCTCACTGAGCCTAGCTCGGTCTGCCCCGCGTATTCTGGGGGGGGCACTTTGTGCACGAAACCAGGCTCAAGCCTGGATTTATCTAGCCTCGCAGAGGCAATAAAAATAGACGATACGTCTAAACCAAGGTGGACTGTAGTCGCCCACAAGCGCCCCTGTAAAAAGGGACGCAGCAAATCGGTGACAGGCACAGACACCAAGACACAATCACATCAAACAAAACGTGGACTGCAAGGACTACCGGAACGCAGACGCCCCAACCCGCGCGCGAGAAGGGAAACCATGCAGTCCACGGACACGAAACCACACAAACAAGGACTGCAGGGGGCACTGGAACGCCGACGCATCAACCAGCGCGCGAGACAGGAAACCGTGCAGTCCATACAACCAACTAAAACCAACACAGCCACCGCAGCAGCCGGAACGCAGCGCGAACCTGCTCCGTCTACCCTGAAAAAGGGTACCTCGGAGCAGGAGGCTGTAACCCACACAGCCACCGCAGCAGCGGAAAGGCAGCGCGAACCTGTGCCGGCCACCTCAAAAGAGGTTACCACGGAGCAGGAGGCTACAAAAACACAACAAAATACACAACACCTGACACCAACCACCAGCCGGCAAAGAAGGAAACGCAGGCAGAGAGGTAAACGCGATCAGTGCGTGGCTCCCACTGAAGACGACCGGACTGACCGAGTTTCTTCGAAACGCGGTCGTCTGGACGACACCCAGTCTCCCCAGGACGCCAAACGCGCGAAACCCGACTTGAAACCGGGGCGGACGATGTGCTACGCAGATGCGGCTCAGTCGCATCTGAGAGTGGCCATCACCACCGTCCCGTCCCGGGACCTCTCGCAGGCGCAGGCAGAGCAGCTCAGAGTGGCTATCGACGATACCATTCTTGAAGCTGTACTATCTCCTCCTTCTTTGAGCTCGCAGATTCCAGCTTTCCGCGGACGCCCCTACCACACGGACGGGGCACTTGCGATGTGGTGTGAAGATGCGAACGCTCTCAGCTGGCTGGAGAAAACAATAAACACCATCGCCTCACCGATACCGAACACCACTCTGACGGTCATCAAGATGTCGGAGATGAGAAAGAAGCTCAAGGCTGGGCTTCTGTTTCACACTCACATCACCGACGCTGCCACGCTTCACAAAGTCCTCTGTGCCCAAAACCCCTGGTACAAAGTGAACACGTGGCAATGCTACGACATGACCGTCGACGACAACAAGGCCGACGTGAATTCCAGGGAGAAGGTTGTTCATCTTCTCCTTGGAATCCCCGAAGACCAAAAAGAGGATATCCTCAAAAGAGACCGCCGTGTTGCCCACTTGACAGGGAGCGGATATATTCGCTTCCTGACAACGGAGGGAGACACGGTCAAAGAACCAGCAGGGACGGAAGAGGCTGCAGGGAGGGCGCCGCAAACCTCTGAGCCTACCGCATCCACCCCGGCTCCAGATCATGATCTGACCGAGATGGAGGCGGAACCGTCTCTGAGACAAGAGGGACGGACCAGTGACGAAGACGATGTCCTGCTCAGTCCCTAAATCCACAGAAATCATCCAAACAAACCTCCAACACAAACAAATAGCGACGGCGACCTTACGAAGAGTGTTGGAGGTAAACAACCAAACAGTCGCCCTTATCCAAGAGCCCTGGGTCAGGAAAAATAGGATATGCGGCTTGAACAACATTGGCGGTAAGTTACTGGTAAATACTACTATTGACAACCCGCGGACCTGCATTTTTATGCCGAAAACCTTCCCGGCAACTATGCTTAACCATTTCTGTTCTAGAGATCTCACGGCAGTGAAAACTTACACAGAAAACCAAACTACCCTAGTCTTAGCCTCAGTGTACATGCCTAGTGATGATGAAATCCCTGCAAAGGAACTCTCAGAACTAGTGCAACACTGTGACACTCAGAACTGGGAACTCATCATCTCCGCAGATTGCAACGCGCACCATCCGCTGTGGGGAAGTAAGGACTCAAACAAAAGGGGTGAGTCATTAACTGAATACTTACTAAAAACAAATCTCAACATCATGAACAGAGGTACGGAACCCACCTTCGTAAGTTCGAGGTATCAAACTATTATCGACATAACCTTAGCAACGCACATGGCGGTTGACCTCATTGAGGGCTGGCACGTATCAAACGAACCATCCTTTGCGGACCACCGCCGTGTGTGTTTTAAATTAAAATATAAACCACCAGACCCTGTCCCATATCGTAACCCCCGTAAAACAGATATAACAAGGTATACAAAATCTCTAACCAAAGCACTGAGTAACACAAATATGGCTAACACAGCACTTGGTACTCCCAACATAGAATTAAACGTACAATCCCTAACTGAAGCCCTGGTGAACAGTTACAAATCAACGTGTCCTTTGATAACCCCGAAAAACCAGGGGAAAAGTTCGTGGTGGGGGCCAGAACTTGAAAGACTACGTAAGGGACTTAGGACACTCTTCAACCAAGCTAAAAATTCCAGGTCCATAGAAGACTGGAGTAATTATAAGGCAGCACAAAAACACTACAAGAAGCGAATCAGATTCCGTAGAACGGAATCCTGGCGTAACTTCTGTAGCAGTATAAACTCAACAAACCAAGCCGCAAAAATCAAAAATATCCTAACCAAGGGCGACCTCAACCTCCTAGGCTCCCTTAAAAAGGAAGACGGCACTTACACAAATACAGACGATGAAACCAGTGCAGTACTGTTGGATACACACTTCCCTGGATGTCAAATCACATCAGACAAGGAATGGAACGACAAAAAATACAGCACACCAACAACCCAAGAATGGGAAGTCGCATACAATGTAGCAACCGAGGATAAAGTCAGATGGGCGCTAAAGAGTTTTGAACCCTTCAAATCCTCGGGACTGGATGAAATTTTCCCAGCTCTACTACAGTGGCATCCCGAAGAGGTAATTAAACATCTAACACCTATCTACAGGGCATGTATAGCTTATAAATACATCCCAAAAATGTGGAGAGAGGCAAAAGTAGTCTTCCTACCAAAACCGGGTAGAGAGGACTACACTTTAGCCAAATCATTCAGGCCCATCAGTCTCACATCTTTTCTCCTGAAAACTTTGGAAAGACTAGTGGACAGACACCTACGGGATGGCGTTCTCAAGAATACTACACTACATCCCCAACAACACGCCTATAGAAAAGGCAGATCAACAGAGTCGGCCCTTCATACGGTAGTGCAGAAGATTGAGTCGGCTTTTGCAAACAAACAGTCAACAATGGCGGCCTTCATAGACATAGAAGGTGCCTTCGATAAAACTATACACAACAGCATAAATCGCGCCCTTCAGAAATTGAATGCCGAGCCAGTCATCACAGAATGGATCACTGAGCTGGTCAGTAAAAGGGCGGTTCAGACAGCGGTGAATAATACTATAAGAGCAAAGGTAGTTAGAGGATGCCCACAAGGTGGCGTCCTATCACCGCTTCTATGGAACATAGTAGTAGATAGCCTCATTAAGAAACTAAATGATCGAGGATACACTACTATCGGTTATGCGGATGACCTAACAATTCTGATAAGCGGGAACGCGGAAAATGTGTTGAGCGAGATCATGCGTTCAGCTTTTCAAATTGTAGAAGAATGGTGTGGCGAGCAGAAACTGTCAGTAAATCCGAAAAAAACAGAACTCATCCTCTTCACCAACAAAAGGAAGTTACCAGAACTAAAGTTACCAAAATTATTTAACACCAATCTCTCCCTGTCAACTCAAGTAAAATATCTGGGCGTTATTCTTGACAACAAATTAAACTGGGCGAGTCACATCGAAACAAAAACAAGAAAGGCCTGTATAACTTTTAACCAGTGTAGACGACTAGTTGGTAAAAGATGGGGTCTAAACCCAAAGATCACACTTTGGTTATACACTGCAGTTATCAGACCCTCCATCACCTATGGATCAGTTGTATGGTGGCCCAGAACTCAACTATCCACAGCTAAAATGAAACTCCAGAGTCTACAACGTTTGGCCACAGTAGCAACTACTGGATGTATGAAAACTACTCCATCGGCCGCATTAGAGTATCTCTTGAACTTGAGACCTCTAGATCTGGTCATACAACAGGAAGCGATAGCAGCTGCCCTAAGACTAAGATCAAACGGACTGTGGAAGATAAACACAGAAACAACACACTCGAAAGCTCTGCAGGGGATCCTAAAGGAAATTCCACTCCTCGAGGCACCCATGGACAGAACCTCATGCCAACATGTCTTCGATCGAAGCTATAATATCCAACTATCCGCAGAAACAAAAGATAACTCTGGCGTCGGCGAAGTTAGGATATATACAGACGGCTCCAAAACACAAAAGGGTACCGGAGCTGGCGTATTCTCGAATGACTTAAATATCAAGATATCAACCACCCTAGACAAGCTAAACACAATCTTCCAAGCAGAATGTGTTGGCATAATCAAAGCAGCACAAGCAGTTGCAGCCAGAGATGTGAGAGACTTAAACATCAGAATTGTCTCCGACAGTGCATCCGTACTTCAAGCGCTGCTAAACAACAAGATGACCTCGGCCCTCATCAAGGAGTGTCATGACAACCTCCAGTCCATTGCAACTACAAATAAAATTACCTTACAATGGATAAAAGGCCATAGTAACTCAATAGGTAACGACGCTGCAGACGAACTGGCTAAAAGGGGATCGGAAACGATAGTGTGTGGACCGGAACCACTACTGCCCCTGCCCCAAAGCCAAACAAAAACATGGCTACGCGTCTATACCGAAAGAAAACACAAAACACTATGGAAAACCACTGAAGGATGCAGGCAAACAAAAAGTGCAGTTCCGGTAGCACCTAAAAGACTTGCCCGCAATCTGATCAGACTAAAAAGGGACGATCTCAGGAAGGTCACGGGTGTCCTGACAGGGCATTGTCCACTGAACAAGCACCTATTCACTATAGGTGTAACAGACAGCCCTCTGTGCAGGGGATGCATGGAGGCAGAAGAAACGCCGCAGCATGTTCTCACAGAATGTAGAAGTGTGGCAGACCAACGGGCGGACATCCTCCAATCGACATCACTCCAGGAAGCATGCAGTAACCTGAAAAGGCTGCTCAGCTTCTGGGACGAACTGGGTTGGCTGGAGTAGGGAGATGACAAACTCACGTACAACGGCCCAATCAAGAGGCTAAGTGCGGAAATGGCCCAGTAAAACAAACAAACAAACAAACAATAGTTTCGTTTCAAGAATAAGGTTGCGTAGTGTATAATATAAAAAAGTAAAGAAGTAACAAAGGCGGAAAGGAATTTAAAGAAGGATTAAAATACTCGTATACCTATTCAACATTGCCTGGGTGGCGCGGTGGTAGCGTATGCAACTGCTATGTTTAAGGTCTCGGGTTCAATTTCCATGTTACAGAATTTAGGTGTTTTCTATGTTTAATATGTAGGTATATACTAAAAAAAGTAATATATGTATGTATTTATATTAGTTGATTAGCCATAACACAAGCTCTGCTTAGCTTGGATTAAATGACGTCGTGTGTTGGGTGTCAGAAAGCATATTATTATGTTTTTGTTGTTTTCCATGTTTTATTTCATGCAGCCAAAGTTTTGTTTACATAATGACAAATAATATTTGTTCTCAATACGCTCACACAATCGATGTAGCATAATAATCATGTTTAAATAACAATATTATCTTAGTAACTTGGGCATAATTTGTATATACCTATGTGTGATACCTTACAGAATTCAAATACTGCAAGTGATAACTAGGTTAAATAATCATTTACTTTTACTTTCTTTATTTTTCAATTCCTTAATTTCTGGGCACATGAGATCCTGCTTCAATTATGACATGACAAATTTTTTAAATATTTATGTTATATACTCTTTTCCATGTGATATTAAAAGGTCAAGAGTCGTAGGTAACATCTTTGATAAGGGCACGTCACTTGTGAGGTTAAGATCGAATACATATGTCTATTTTTTATAGTAAGTTTAAAAATAGTATTTGTTCTGAAAAATACACAGTTGTTAAGACATGAATAGCTCATATAATAATATCTCTCTCTTTGTCTTTCAATAGACTTATAAGAGTCTATTGAAAGACAAAGAGAGAGATATTATACTCGTAGTCAATTCACTTAAATGTTAGCTTATGACGTGAAAATAGTTATGCATTTATTTCTACTAGTTGTGTCTTACTATTGCAGTAATAAAATTATTTAAAACAAAAGAACTTCTATAAGAACAAGTTTTATTGAAATACTCTAAAAATAATAAGGTATTTGGAAACTTTCTATTTTTTTCCAAAATAAAATATAGCCTATGTTACTCGTGGATAATGTAGCCTTCGAATGACGAAATAATTTTTAAAATCGTACCAGTAGTTTTTGAGCCTATTCATTACAAACAAACATACAAACAAAGTTTTCCTCTTTATAATATTAGTATAGACAAAAGCTTGTCGCAACTATGATACAGAAAAAAAACTTGAGAGGTGTCAAGGGCACTCGGATGGAACGAAGTTCCAAAATATTAATTATTATTAATTTAAGAATAATATTTTCTTAATAATAAATATTAAGACTTCGTTTCAATAACAACAATAGTGAATTAAGCAATGAAAAATAAACTAATAACAAATATAATTTAAAGTAGCAAAAAGTGTCGTTACAACATTTCGTCTTAATTTTTTCCGTCTAGCCCCCTTTCTTCGTTCCAACAAATCAAGAGAGCCCGAACTCCATGCAGTGAGGTTGCTTTAATACAGCGATCAAAGAACACCTTTTAACTTCATCTTCAGACCCTCGATGGTATTAAAACATAAATTACTCGTCAAGCCAAATCCAAAATCCTTCCGGCTCCAGTATCAGATCAGCGCCATGTTTGCAAAAAAATTATCGTCTACAAAACATCTATAGTGCATATTATACATTTCAAGTTAAAAATAAACTTGTCTTAAACACACGTGACAGAAACTAGATGAAATAAATGCTCATCAAGAAATCTCACTTACTAGGAAGACATCTAATTGAAACTAAAGAAAAATATTGAATATTATTAACTAAAATCGTGGGCTCTGTAGACTAGTAGGAATTAATGGTAGTTTTGCAAAGCTTGGGTGTATTCTAAAGTTAGAAACTTCGCACAATAACGTTGTGAAAGTTTAAAGTGGTATGTTTTTATAGTGGCTCGGTAAAGTAGGGAAATACAAACTTTAGTTACCCACACGCCATTGTTACCACAATAACTACCGATGATTGCCAGCGGTTGTCGTCAAATAAAAGAACTACTGTTAATACAACTACTTTTCAGTTCATTTTATTTTGATACTTAAGTACTGCATAACAAAGTTTTAAATTCACTTTATACCGGGTCGTTTTCTTTTGTTTACAATGTCGTATAGTAAGTCTGTTTTGGGTATATCTGACAGTTAATGTTACTGAAATGGAAATCTAAGACGTTAGGATCGACATTAGGCATTGACATTTAGAACCAAAACAAAACAAAACACGCCAAGTTTTGGTTTGCGTGATGCTAGAATTGAACAGCGTTAAATTCTTATTATTCGCTTGGATTTAGGGTGTAGTACCCTAAATACCAGCAAATAGTATAGCCATAAGCAAAACGCTGGAAACAGATTAAGACATCTTGTTAGTATGCGTAGACATTCCTTTAATGATAATGATATAATAAGATGAATAATGAAACAAATTTCTTTGTCGCATTGTAATTGTCTTCAAAGTGAAATAAAAAGAAACATAAATTATCAAATAGATGTCCATCTTTCTGACTATCTCTATAATACCAAAAATACACAATTGTTTATTGTTACTTAACGTCATTTTCACTATTGCAAAAACGCGAATGTTTAAAACCACTTGAAGAACTTTTCTGCACTGAGATTTCCCTTTAAAAGACGAACTCCTTACGTAAAAAATATTTATATCCCTCAAAAACTGTCATTCATCTCTCATTTTTCTGATTTAAAAGCACTTTAGTTCCTGTTAATAAACGCAAATTTTTATATTCCATAATAATAACTAATGCTATTATGAAGTACACATAAATCAAATAAAGAAGATTATGAATTCAAAATTCAAAAATATTTTCGCCTTATTCTGTATCCAGGTTGTTGCCGCGGACGGAAAGTCCGGCCAAAAAATTCAAAACTACGTATTTTTCGCAACAAAATGAAAAAGAAACACAATGTCAAGTGATCAAAGAGAACCGAAGAAGGAAATTCATTGCACCGACTTCAAACAAATTTTGGAAAAGGGTAAGAAAACGTTGATGATGATCATATTATTATAAAAACATAATGGCTCCTTTGAAACGAATGATTATTAAAACCTTGTTAAATAAAATAAATCAGCTGTAATAAATGAAATAAATTTAACTAAAGATAATGTTTTCTAAAAATAAAGAAAAACAATCTTTTCGTCAGTTTACAGCAACAATTGCCTGCAATTTATAGTAGGCATTAATGAATATTTTAATAAGATTTCGAGGAAAGCGTATTTCAGAACAAAAGAGACTACCTTACAATGTGATGAAACAAGTCAAACAATAATTTCGAGCAAAATGTGGTTTAGGCTTTTGTTTTAATAAAATTTAATCAAGCGTCATTTTATTTCATTTTTCATGTCTTAAGGACGAATCAGAGTAATACGACATTGATGAACTTAATGAAATAAGATTTAATGCTTTTGGAGAGGAAGGGGTGATTAGACTAGGCACTTTGTAAATATGTCTAATATGTATTTTGTAACTATGTGCGTAGAGTTAAGTTCATGTAAACCTTACGTTTACCTCGACTTGTACTTATTGATTAATAAAATCAAGATAAAATGAATATTGTTATGACTTCTGTAAATATTTTTCTGTCACATTAACTTCTGTTTGGTCAAATATTAAATTTTCAATAAGCTAGTAAACCGGCGCAAAGATCTGTTACTAATTACTGCAAAATTAAAATATTCCTATAAACTAGCGTGTATTCGCAAGAATAGCCGAAAATCGATCAGAATGGCTTGCAATCGGATTGTATATAAGCGGACTTAATGCCATGAGGTATTTTCTGCCAAGCAACCTTTGGGTGATGTTAAATATGAGGCGGAAGGTGCAAAAATAGAATATAAGTAGAAATTAACTTAGTAAATTAAAAACATGTGTTTTCATTCACAAAAAGATGGTATTAAACACAAACTCATTGCAAAATATTATAGATACAAACATAAAGGTATAACTTACATAAATAATATAAACAAAATAAATGAACATACTAATAAATAAACTTTCTGCATGGATCTGAGTGTTAGCCAGTGAAGGTAACGGATGAGAGACGCCTGCATGTAGCTGGAATGCGAATGTTGACATGTATATGTGGTGTGACAAGAATGGATAAGGTGAAGAATGACTACATCAGAGGAAGCCTAAAAGTTGCACCAGTGGCTGAAAAGTTGAGAAGAAGCAGGTTAACCTGGTATGGACAAGTGATGCATAGAAATGAGCAAAATATTGTTAGGAAAGTTTTAAGTATGGAAGTTAACGGATATAAGAGTAGAGGACGACCAAAGAAAAAATTGATGGGCTGCGTAAAAGAAGATATGGCCAGAAAGGGAGTTATTAGTGAACTGACGAGTGATATAGGAGAATGGAAGAAGAAAACTCATTGCACCGACCCCAAATAAATTTGGGAATAGGGTATGAAGATGATGATGACTAATAAATAAACCTAATATATTATAAAACTACATAGTCGGATACTATCGTTGTGACTGTTCTGTCAATTCATATCGAAGTAGATCGCGTACTTACGTCTTGAATGTGAGGCGGCTTGTGGATATCTTGATTTCGGTATATCGGTATTATTTAGCGCATTCCAAAGAGGAACAGATTGCACAAAGAAGGAAGAAATTATGAAGTTCGAGGTGTGGAGGATAGGCAAAAAAGAAGTATATTGTTTTTGACCGAAGGTTTCGATCACGAGTGGAGCATAAGAATCATCAGGCAGAGTAAAGTCACTTTGGTAGCCTCATATATTAAAATAAAATATAGTTTTCAAACTACAGTTATGTCTGGGGACACTGTTGAGCAAGTTTTGTTTTTGATGGTATTAATTTTAACGTAAGTTACATTATTAAACTAATTTACAGAACTAAGTAACATTTCAAACATAACAAAGTCAGGTAAGTAGATATTATCAAATCACTCACAGGTATGTAACTTTATGAATAGGCATACAAATGAGGGACTTCTGTATTCGAAAGTTAAGTGAAAAACACCTTTAAACAGTCTTCAATTTCCGTCCACAGTCCGTCCGTCGAAAAAAAGATTCATCCACAATAATGGCCAATACTGTAATTGTATTTGTGACATTTTAAATTTTTTCTTAATGTAATGTACTTTCTTCAGAAAACAGAATTACCTACCAATCTAAGTTACTACTAAGTAACAATTTATACCACATTGTACTCCGATAAACATATTTAATGGACGTAGTGTCATTAATCAATGATTGTGTTAATTTCTGTTTTAATTAGATATAATAAATTTTAGGCAGTGTAACTATCAAATTTCTAATATGTGTACAATGTTATACATAATTTTATTGAGAACGTTATATAAGGATGTGCTTTTCGGCAAGTACGTATGTAAATGTTTGGAATATATTATATTGTGTAGCGTGTGCAAGAGGGCTTCACAAACATTCTAAAACGGGTACAAAGAAAACCCAGACTCAAAACAACAAGTTTGCCTATCACAAAAAGATTCTCGAGCCGGCCGATGCATACCGAAGCGTGGCTCTCCCACGGTAAAATATTGATTTCTTTTTAAAAAACTGCTTAATCTATACAAATAAATAAAATTAAGGTGTCTGTTTGTAATTTAAAATGATTATGATAAAATAAAAAAATAACGCTTGTTTACGTTACACTAAATGTCAAAAGCTATTGACATTAAAAGATAAAGTTAAATACTTCAATAAATAAAGTTCATTGAATCGACGAAGGGGCAAATCATACAAAGGTTTGAGGAACCAATATAAACATAGTATAAAAATACTAAGTCAATATCTTAATAAGCATATAAACACAGCTCCGTTATCTTCCTTCGCCAAATGACCGTACAATTAATCTAGTAACACGCGATGTGTCAGCCGCTTCATTGTCGCCAGGTGGCGCTCCTGATTAATTATCCAACAAAATTGTCCCATATTAATAAACAATTAGTTGAACACACCGGTTTCAGTTTATTTACGTAACATTTTATAATTCGATACATATACTGAAACCATTCATGCAATGTTTTGTATATGCATGTATTTTGATGTTTCTACAAAATATTTGATCCGCTATTGGTGCAAATTTTTTGATCGTATTACTTTTGACTAAACTATTGTTTTACATAATGAACCTTAGGAACCTATTTAAAGCTCTTTGCCATTTGAAAAGTTAAAAGTAACATATGAAATGCATCAGAAATAAAAGAAATATAAATATTTCGGACATCTAACATAACGCCAACTAGTCCCAAGCTAAGCAGAGCTTGTGTTATGGGTTCTAGACAAGTGATATTAATACATATATTCTTTATTTTGTAAATACATATGTGGGGGAACGGGTGTTAGGTTCCACCCAACACAAAGGGAGGTCGATATATGTTGAGTGTGGAGGAACGAGTGTCATTTCCCTCCAACACAAAGGGAGGATCCTCCGACCAGGCGAGATGATCATGCCTGGCGGGCTACTGCCCCACAGTTGATGTTGGGATGTTGTATTTATGATAATCGGCGCGAGAACTATTTATTGCGCGATTCAGGATTTGTAGTTACTCCGTGTAGTGCGTTACTTCGTAGTTCAGTGTATCTTCGGTAGATGGCGCTGTAGTTGGTTATTGTTGTGTTACATGTAGAAGTCGCCACACATACATATTATACATAGAAAACACCCAAACTACGAATCAAATATTAGTAGATCACACAAACACATGATCCAACCCAGGATTTGAACCCGAGACCTCAAGCGCCGCAGTCCCATTCACTACCATTGCGCCACTGAGGCAGTCATAAAGGAGTTATATCTTTGAAAAATGCTTTGATTGTGCTCTGAATAATCATATTTTCATTTTAATATCAAAGTCAACGACCCTAGTGTTACTTTCAAGCTACGTTTTAAGTCCTTACAAGCGAACTAGTACTTTATATCGACCATGATTAACTAGATTAGTGTGCTAAACCTATAGGTATTGTACACAACTGTTCTCAAACCTCGCTAACCAATTTACTAATGCGCATTAAACGATAAGAGGTAATCAATAGTGGGGACTCTAGACTCAATCGTTAAGTTCTGCAAGTAATTTTCATTTATCTTTTCGCTATTCAGTAAAGAAATTGTTTTGGTATTATTAGCTAAAAGTCAATAACAATGGCTATTAAACCAGTTAATGTTTTTCATCGTTGACTGAGCCGATGGTCTAGTACTACGTAATCCTAATGGCTAAGTCAGAGATTGTAAGCTTGATCAACGTGGGACAAATAACAATAATAATATAGCAACAGTCCGGTTACCATAGTACAAGCTGCCGTCTGATGGATGTGTAAAGTAAAGCATTGTATAACAGAGAACCACCAGCCAGTCAATTACAAAGTTAATTAATAGCAAAGTGAACAAAATTAATATTATTGTGGCGCATAGACTTCAAAACATTATCCGTCTTGGAAGTTTGGACATCTTATAAAGAAAGTGGATACACCGAACTATGAAATATGTGGACCTTTTGATGATGTCCAACACTTGCTGACGGAGTGTCAAGTATCGAACACAAAGGGAGGCGTTAGTGCTTAGATACGATTTAAATAGTTATGATACTGCATATCAGTATTATTATATATATTTTATTAACATTTTAGGAAACCCAACGCGCCGCACTTCACTTATTTGGAATATTTACGTATCAAAAGCTTTAGCCTGATAATTAATAGAATATAACATAGAATAAGGTACGATGGGACCAACATAATATATTACCATGTAATAAAAGTCTCTAAATTTATAAAAAATAATAATAATAATAAAGATTTTTGCTGTCTAAATCCCTTCATCTACTTTGGTAACTAGTAAAATTTATTCACATGAAATTCGCATAAAGGCATCGCATCCCACACGCAAAAAAACATTACCTTCTTCTTACATGACGTCACGGCTATTGGGCAAAAAATATGTGGATTCAGGATGTGTTTTACTACCACTTAGGGATAAAAGTATTCGTTGCAAGTACACAACAGTATACACGCAGGAATTAAAAATTACACAAAAGTGCTTTTTCTTTTGTTTGGAACCTCTCAAAACTAAACTAAAAACCGCCCAAGTGTGAGCCGGACTTGCGCACTAAAGGTTCCTTACCATAATTAACTAACAAAAACGAGCAAAAATATTACGTTTTTTGTATGGGAGCCCTCCTTAAATATTTGTTTTATTTAATTTCATTATTTATTTTTAAAATTATTATATATCTAAACATTCTGTGAATATTTCAAGCGTCTACCTGTTGCCGTTGTCAATATCGAGCAAAAACGAGAAAAAAAAACACGTTTGTTGTATGGGCTCTATTAAACAATTTTTATTTTGTTTTTTTGTATTTGTTGTTATAGCGGTCACATACATAATCTCTGAAAATTTCAACTGTCTAACTGTCACAGTTTATGAAATACAGCCTGTTGACAGACGAACAGCGAAATCTTAGCAATGGGGTCCCGTGTTCCCCTTTAGGTACGGAACCCTATAAATTACTAAAAATGAGTTATGTTCTGTTAAACGGCGTTCTAACTCAATCATTGACTAAATTAAGTTTATGACTCTGAAAATAGACGTTATCTTAATACATACATTCCAACATTCCATATTCATACAGAGCATGTCACTGGGGCCATTATTACGAATTTATATACATATAAATCATCCTTTACAATCAGTTCAGTACTTTAGGCACTACGATGGAACATACAAACATACATTACATTTTTTGTTTATTAAAAAAACAAAATGTCCAATTCCGTTAGCATCAAAACGATAATCTGATTAGACTGAAAAAGACGATCTTAGCAAGGTCAAAGGTATCCTAACTGGGCATTGTTCCCTGAACAAGCACCTATTCACTATAGGTGCAACAGACAGGCAGGCAGACAGGCAGATGGAGGCAGAAGAAACGCCGCAGCACATTCTGTAAGATAATGTAGAAGAGGTTCAGATCAACTGGCAGACATCCTTCAATCCACTCCCAGAAACATGTAGTGATCCGAAAGAAATGCTGAGCGTCTTGGATGATCCAGAATGGTTGGAATATGAAGATGACAAACTCACGTACAAAACCCAATCACGAGTGCGGAAATAGCAAAGCAAAACAAACATATATAGACTGCCAATCATTATCTCAAAGGAAGGACGTCCACTGCGTAAAACAAGCTTCCGCAAAGGCTCTCCACAGCAACCGGATATACATATACATACATACATTTTGTAAAAAAACTTCATAATACTCGTATCTAGGAACCTGAAACACGAAACTCAATCGTATCATTCATCGTTCATTCATCCGTTTGCTGGTAAACTGTCATAGTTCTTGAAAGTTCTCTTTTCAGAAGATATCTGACAAATAGGGATCCAACTCCTTTCAATAGGTAATAATCTAGTAATATGTAAAGTGTCATTGGTGTGGGGAATTGAGGAAGCATTGCCTATGCGGTTTATTAACCTACTAATGTTTTGCTAAGATACATTGAAGATTCATTTTAATTAGGATCTATCGACCACTAGTCTCAACCATAACTACGTGCAATATAAAGATCCATTCAGTCCATAAATTTAGCATTATCGGTTAATTGATTTCAAAGTAGTTCGAAGAATGCCTGTATTCGTCCAATGCTTCTGAACTTGGCATTTCTATATACTTATAGTCGATACAACATGTTCAAGACTCGCTCATAATTCGACCGAATTAGCAAAAATAGGTAGAATTCAAATTATTTCAATCTACGACAAAGGACTAAAAACATAATTGAATCCTGAAAGATTCTTATTCAAAAAGCACGTTCATTAATTTTGTGAGCGTATTTTTATCCCTGTCCATTAGCAATACGTCACAACGCCTTTAACCTGAGATTAATGACGTAGCCTGCAAAACCCTAACCTCATTTCGAAATTTTATTTGATCACTATTGATCGAACTCAATTATCCTACGAACTTTACAGTTTTGAAAAAGTGTTCATTAAAACGTAACTTTTGTTTCAAATTTTCGTAATTATTGAGTTGCTAAGCTCTTGTAACTATTGTGACTTGTTCACATGTATGTAATATTGTATAAAACATAATCGCAACAAAGTGTTGAGTAAAATATTCCTAACCTTTTAATATATAGGTGTCTTTTCTAATACATTTTAAAGTACGAGCAAATTAAATTCATTAATCCTAATAGAAGATTCCATTACATGTAAAATAGACAACAATGAAAGCTGTAAGACTACAAAAAAAAAGACAAAACATCAAGGAGTGGGTGCTTCAAAACACACCTCGTTAGCCGTCCAATTAGTGTTCAGATCGACAGTTCAATATTTACAAGAACGATGTTACATTACCAATACGATTCTATTTCTTGTTAATTTAAATCTCGCTGTTATTGATATCATGTTTTACTTGAAAATACAAACAATGTTCGTATTTTGTGTTCATTCAAATAAATACAAATGTAAATTTTATTTAAGCTTTGTACTTGCCTTTACATGAAAAATAAAGTGGAATGGCAAACCTCCTTTTACATAATCAATTCAGAAGTGTTATCATTGTTTCGAGCATACTAATTAATATAATCTTAATGATCAGTGGTCATTCAACTAATCAGTTTAAGTTACAGTTTATCAGTTTTATATTATAAATTTCCATTAAGTGTAAAAAACTAATTATAATTGCTTTGACAACAAACTAAGACTTAAAATAATAAAAGATCTGCTTTACTTTGAGGAACTTGGGACTGTAATAGAAATTTTGAATAGTCGTTCATATAACTCGACAAAGTCCTGAGTTACTTTTAAATAACAGCTACTAATATTTAAGTATTTTAGTTTCAAAATAACAATAAACAAGGTTTCAAAGTTTAACTGTTATTACCTGTTATTTACAGCTATTACTAAAGTATTAGGTCTGTAAATTAAAATTTAAGAACCAACCACAAATTCCGTGCAACGACGCGTAATGGTCCTTAACGTTTTATAGAATCGTAACTCCATCGAATGGTCTTACATAAATAAAACTATGAAAAATGAATGGATCAATTCCTTTATCCCTATTTTTTCCTCTATTGGAATCCAAATAACGTGCTCGTTTGGCATCCAGGGTCATAAATTTGGTGTCTCTGGCCCCGCGACCCATTTGCAATTGAAAGCGTTCTTTATAACAGGATATGTCCGGTCGCAGTTTTACGAGCGGGTGTACATGCAAGCTCGAGCCTCGCACTAACATAATACACTCGCCACTTTTCTATTGACTTCGTTTACGGCCATTGTATATGTCCTAGCTCTGTGCAAAAATATAAAAAAAAATAGTTAAATGTAATACAGATCTTTCTTTTTGTAATCTACGTCAATATGTCAACTATATTTACAGACTAGCTGAGCCCCTATGCGTTACCCGCGATACTACAGTAACCCCGGGTAATGCCGCGGGGCAAGGCTAGTCTAATAAAAGTAGCATAAGTTACTCCTTATATCATCCGCAATTTGCCAGTGAAAGTTCCGTCAAACTCGGTTCAGCCGTTCCAGGGATTAACCGGAACAAACAGATAGATAGACGGACAGACAGACTGACAACAAAATTTAAAAAAAATTTGATATATGTATGGTGTGAACATACATATGCATTTTGTAAAAAGCGGTTATTTTAACGGTATAAACAGACATTTCAATTTTATTTATTTGTATAGATGAATTTTCTTAGGCATAATTTTGTCATGTCAAACGATAAACTTACATAATTCTTGAAGAAAGGATTGCGAACAATATTTCTTTGGTATGAAATGATTTTTTGCCCTTAACATTAACTAATAATAGCTACAAAATAATAGTACCCTCATAATTACTTAACTTACAGTTTTAAAAAACGGTAATTAAAAACCAAATTGACAAAGATTTCACTTTAAGTAAACGATGAAAACCAAATTAAAGCCCAAATTTAACTTGTTGTTAAAATCAAAATATAAGGAATTACAGAAATGCGATAAAAAGGACCTAATAGGTCCAATTACATTTTGAAGATACGATCGCCGCATATTTACGATGGACCTTAAAAAGCATAATTGAATCTTGCCCGATTGAATATTCTAATCATACTAAACCAGATAAATAGCTTAATCTCTCTTACTTATCAGGCTGAAACCGCTATAAACAATCGTATTTCTATCTGCGTGGACATTACAGAATAATTATCTGAAAATCCAATCACCTAAAACGCTATAAATAAAAGGCTATTGTGCGAAAACCGAGTTGGATTTAGTTAAAGGCTCTAAAATATTATTGTTTAGCGTGTAAATACTGTACTAATCAAAATACAAGATAGAAAATCAATATTATTTCAAAATTTCTTCGGAAATAGAATAAATCATTTTTAAGGTATAAAAAATTAGAAATCTTTAATATTTTCAAGATACTAGCTTGCTTTCAAACATACAGGCGCAAGAGTGGATTTTACACATATATCTGTTATGAGTGGGCAGCTAGCAAATGACTCAGCTTTCAACCTTATTAAACACGGAACTGACCATATAATAAAAAGGATAAAAACAGTTATCATAGAAGAATCTTAACTATAGTCGTTCCAATCGTTTATTTAACTTTTGACAGCTCTAATATTTAATCAAATAGTGATACCCTGACCCGTTACCTATTCGATTTCTTTTATCGATCGATTTTATGTATGAAGAAGTTTTAATCGATTTAACACACTCATTATTTTATCGATAATTTCGTGCTTTTATCGATTTATTAAACAGCAACACCGGACGCGCAGCCAACGCGCGACGCCATTTTGTTGTTAGTGGTAATCCACAATTTCATAAGTCGGGTTGAGTATTTATATTCCTCCGTACTGATTTATTTGTGAATTCTCACGTTTGGTTGAGTTGAGCGTATCGTTCCTCCCTTCGTTACTGTCAAAATACCAAAAAATAAAGTACTCAAAGGACATACAAGAATAATTTTATTGTATGTTTTATAAATATAATCGATTTATTTCAAAACCGTTTTTATGGTCTGTAGTCATTAATTACGAAAGACACATCTCTAAGTGGGCGGAGCCCGTCCATGAAGTACAGTATTCCCTGTAGTACATTGTATCAAAAATTATTACAATACTTTATGTCAGTGATCTGTCAAAAGTTAAATAAACGATTGGAACGACTATAATCCATTGTAAGTACTACAGTAGCCATTTTAAGTATCTAGATATCGCTACTTTGAAATTTAATATTTCATGGTACTAATTAAAAATGATCAGTTAAATAGTCTATTAGTATAAGTTCTTATGCATAATATTTTCCATAGAAAATTTATGTTTCAACGGTTGATAAAAAGTAAATAAGTTAGTTAAGGTGTCAAGTACCCTTTTTTGTGAAGAAATCCCCTCGGATATCACCTACTGGAAGTTACCTCGGACACGAACCTGCCAAAAACCGCACGTCGTTTCGGGTAAAAGTAGTTGGGGATTCAGATGTTTCCTAAAAATGACGGCATCCCCGACGTATCTTGTACCTACTAGGATTTGTAGCCCTGTGTGGGAGTTCCTACACCAGTTCCTGGCTCACACTCATGAAGGACGCAGATCGTTTTGTGATCTCTGGCGCCTCAGTCGTTAGCGATACTGCAGAAAAGCGGTTTAGAACTCTAAGCCAAGCCCGGGAGATTTCGAAACTACTGCCAGTTCCGCTATCCCCACGTATACCTCAAGTTAACTTGCTTACAGAAAAAGACGCCGGAATTCCACGCGATTTCGATTCGTACCATGGTCGCAATTATGATCGTCTAGCAAGAGAATTGCTACTACGGTAACCGTCACTAGATTACCACAGCATTTGGAACACCGTGTCCACGTCATCGGGTCATCCTAATGGTGACACTGGGTGATATCGTGATCACCTGTATCAGCTGGTATGCGAGGGTCCCGTGATGCCTCTTGACTAAATCTTCCTTAACGAGCCTTACCGCATCAATAACGGAATAACAGCATACACGCGGTGTCAAGGTACCTAACTAAATTAGAACCTCAGTGAGTAATCATCAAAGAATACACAAATTAGTAGCCATGTACAGTTTACAAAGCCTTGGTAAGTGATAACTTATTTCAGTTGCCTAATGAAATTACTAGTAATTAAATCGAGAAATAAAGTTTTGTTAATAAAGGATATGTGTTATCGAATTAAAATATTGGCAAAATAACCAAACTGATATGTAGAAAATTAAACAAGCAAGTGAGAAAAAAGACGGATACACCATTCGTAGGAAAAGTTTTTAAGTGTAAGCTCTCGAAGCGGCCCAAGACCGCTCTTTGCGGAAGTAGTTGAGATGAGGTTAGACTTCTTACAAAACCAATATTCCGAAGGATGCAGAAGTATTATTAGAAATTGTTACGTTGAGTTTTGTATTTCTGAAAGATAGAAGAAGAAGAAGAAAGAAATAAGAATACTATCTCATAAGGTTCATCTTTATTTAAGATTTTTCTCTATTGATTTTTTAACTTTTAAGTAAATGTTATATGATTTAAAAATGCCTCCTCTTGATACAAGATCACCATCACATCATATCCACAAATTGTTGTTCTGAGTCTAGGTGTTCTTGTGTCCGTTTAGTGTATGTTTGTAAAGTCCCCCGCGACACGGGATTTATATTCCTAATGCGGAGTGATCTTTTAAAAAAACTATACTCTTTTTAACATGCAAACCCTGAAACTATATATATAATATATTAACCATAATATATTAATTACCGAAATAATTACTACAGGTTTGTCTTTCGTATCTCTCATATTTCAAATGGTTAGAGTTGCTTACAACGCAATATATTGAAATTTAAATCAGCTTTTCATAGTTTCAGCTCGATTATCATTACTTACAATGGCAAAATCTATTGTTTGGATATATAACTAAATGGCATTAAAGAACGTATAATATCATACGTCTGCTCGTTTGCCCCCAATTTATTAAAAAAAAAAAAACTTAGTAGAATTACAGATCAATGAACTATTTTTAACATTTAATAATTGTATCTAGTGCAGGTTTTAAGGAAGTGGAAGAAATGGATTGCAGCTTAAAAAAGTAATGAATTATTTTGAAAATACCCGATTGTGTCAATATCTATCATCTTTATTATTAAATTCGTTGAAGAACTGAATAGAAAAGTTTTTTATTTTGTATTTTTTTTTATTTGTATGTACCTAGTATCACTTGGACGTCTATTGGCACCACACACATAAAAATACGACAAGCCGTTTAGACTCAAGAGCGTGCCAAAGAAATTTATATACAATAATTTACATACATTTCTCCTTTCGCAGTCGGGTAAAAAAGGAAAAGTTTAACAAACTACAACCCAACATTCTATTGATTCCTTATCTTTAACATCGAATCAGTAGTTTAGGCGCTAAAGTGAAACATATTATAATCATACATAGACTGCCAAAACTATTACTCTTCCTTTCTGCTTCGGTGTAGTCGGGTAATAAATGTCATGATGTATAATTTATTTTTGAAAATAATAATAATTAGAGGTCAGCGTACTTATAAGTGAAATTATAAAGATGAAATAATGCATTCTGCAAGTTTTCCCATTCAAGAGAGACCGTAACTGTTAAGGTGGGTCAAAACTTGTCTTTTAATTTTGTATTTTAATAGCCATAATAGGGTGCTAGTTAGTATTGATAATTGTTAATGTGAAAAATGTTATTTCAATCGCTTTTAAAAAAACATTTTTTTTCTTTTTTTGTAATTGCACCATGTCATCGTTGTACTCAATAAAGCTCCGATAGATATTTATTAGGGTGGGTCACTGTAGTATTAGTTATTTTTTGTTCCGTTTTGACTTCTAATAGCAATATAAACGTGTTTTACAATTATATAAACTACTAGCTGACCGACGCAACCTCGTTTGCGTCTTTTATTGTCCGTAGCGAAAAATTTTCCCCCGTATAGTGTGTCGCGGACTTTTTTGTAGATATTTATAAGATCTACGATTAATTAGAACATTTTATGGTTCTATCTTTTATATTTTACGCAGCGTACGCAAAATAAGTAACTTTTCTGGTTGATTTTTTACACCTTGTGTCCGAAAAACCCCAATATCTTACGAAACCCTATTTTTTCCAAAATAAAATATAGCCTATGTTACTCGTGGACAATGTAGCTTTCGAATGGTGAAAGAATTTTTAAAATCGGTTCAGTAGTTTTTGAGCCTATTCATTACAAACAAACAAACATACAAACAAAGTTTTCCTCTTTATAATATTAGTATAGATATAGAAAATAAAAAGTTTCATTATGATAATGATGTTCTCCTAGTCGTTTAGTAGAGTTTTAAATATCTTAGGAATTGACTGAATAATGAAATGAGCTCATTATTCAGTCAATTCCAAAAGTTTTTTTTCAAAGCTCTTCCAATTGCTTACCCCGGTTTTTTAACCATAAATTCGCAACAGTCAACGATTAAATTAAGTTTATATTGAGTAAACAGATCGGCCAAAGACCCTCAGTTTCCATGCTCGTATAAAGATGTCCAAATAACTAGACATCTTTTAAGCCTTTTATCGTAGTTCGACAGTACGGCTAGTGAAATACGACATTGTCACGCCGGTCCGTGCAGATAGTCCTTGCTGCCGATACTTCACTTTATTTATTTTCTTAAGGTGTATTATATGTTTTTATACTGTTATATGTTATTAAGAAATCTTATCACAAGGAAGGAATGTCTACCTTAGAGTCGGTAACTCTCTGAAATAGTTTTGCAACTATGTTTTGATGTTCTTCAAAGTGACCTTGAGAGCCTCTTTTTAAGTGGGGAAACCCTCTGATATACCGTATGTTTTACGGTATATGTCAGAATTAACGCAATTACAACCACACGGTGAGGCACACTGAATAGTTGATGTTTTAATCCATGATTAAAACATCAGACACTTCTAACGCCTTTAGTTTGGATTGTACGCTTAAGCAGAGGGTCCACAGACGAAACAGCACCCATTGTCAAATACGCTACACCCACGCTCACACTAAAACCGAATTGAGTATCAACGAACTAAACCTGATCTTGCATAGTTGCCAGCTGAGCGGAGAACAACAAACTGGCTCTCATAAACAATTATCTCATGCTCACAAGGTCTTTAACACGAAGAGCTTGTGAACTGCGACTACATCGGTAAGCTGTTGCATTTTTATTAAAAAAAACGAGTTTCTTTGTTTCAAGTTAGTATATAGTAAGATAGTTACGTATCGGATTGATAATATATAAAATTTTATTACCAAAACCAATAATTCAATACAATTCATTTCAATAAATTAAAACACCTCACTTAAAATGTTACTATAACACACAGTTTATATTAATTACGAGAACAAGCCCCTGCAGTCGAGATAAAAGCCATAATTAATTAATAACATTAACTCGAATCCAGGTTAACACGGTAATTTCAGAGCAACTACTTGCAATGAATATTAGTAAGGAAACGTATATATAATTTAGTATAGGGCTTCGTAAACCTTGAGTAAAAAAATAAAATAATAATTAGGCACCACGGTCTTTGCATAGCCTTACTTGTAATATTTTGTAATATTATATACTATAAATAATTAAAATTAATAAATTACTATTTGTCCTTATTTATATTGCATTAAAATTTGGTATATACTTATCTATACTAATATTATAAAGATGAAAACTTTGTTTGTATGTTTGTTTGTAATGAATAGGCTCTAAAACTACTGGACCGATTTTAAAAATTCTTTCACTGTTCGAAGGCTACATTATCCACGAGTAACATAGGCTATATTTTATTTTGGAAAAAAATAGGAATCCGTAAGATATTGGGGTTTTTCGGACACAAGGTGTAAAAAATCAACCCTATACGGGGGAAATTTTTTCGCTACGGGCAATAAAAGACGCAAACGAGGTTGCGTCGGTCAGCTAGTCTTCTATATAAATAAAAATGTATGAACGCTCATAACTTTCGATCGACTGCACCAAATTGAATATTTTTTTATGTTTGTTATTGTCAGGACAAGGTTTGTATAGAAGAAAAAACAATGTTATATTACACACATAAAGAAATTTATAACTTGGACGGTGAAGGAAGAATGAATAGTGCGGGAACAATGTGAAGGACAAAGAAGGATGAGTTTATCGGAGGAGTGAAGATTTATGTCGTGGTTAGAGCATAGATATTGTGGAATGTTAGGTAAGTAAGTCAGTTAGGAGAATGAAGAAGAGAGTGCAACGTGGTCAACGCCCGTAAACTGCGGCGCTATCTTATAGCTAACCATGACAGTTCCGTCCGGTAAGCGGATACATGATCGTATTTTCGTAAGTTGAATAAGAATCTAATGCAATTGTTTAGAAGCCGGTCTATTTTACAGAGGAGATCTGCATTCAGGTCGAGGTAGCACACATCATCATAGCATGGTCTTGGTTTTTATTGCTAGAATTTTTTTTAGTCGATAGAGGCCACGCAGAGTATTCGTGACCTTTTGACTGACACTGGTTACCTGAGTTTGCTAATTCAAGATTGTGTCTATGTGTAGTCCGAGGTGCTTGACCGACTGACCAATAAGCAATACTGTATCATCAAATATTATGTCTGAAATAGTGTAATAGTCAATTCTACGTATCATTCTTGGGGTCCCTATGAAGATCGCCTGACATTTGGACGGGTTCACGTTTAAGCCGAACTTGCTGGACCAGTTATCTATGGTGTCTTGGTCGCGGTGGATGATGTTGATTGCTTCATCAATGTTTTCTACTCTCACATGTGAGTGGATCTGTAGGTCGTCTGCATACATACGAGTATGATACAAACACTGAAGTTTGTGAGTTACAAAGTCGATAAATAGCGAAAAGACAATTTGAGAAAGAAAGCCACTTGAGGAACACTTGCCCACTTTGACTAATTATAACATAGTATAGCGTATGCAAGAAATCTATCTTCTAAGTGACACAATTATTAAATACTAGTTGCCCCCGCAGAATTCGTTCTGTCAAATTAAGTTACCGGCCTGTTGCAGTCAGTCTGTTATTAGTTTAAAGTGTAATTATGTAAAAGTTAGGTGAGGGATAATTTTGTATGTTTTTGAGTAATTTATTTAGCGTATATAAGTATCCAACAGAACGTTTAAGTACCACTAAATCTCACTCTCTTGACTCTTGTAGAAAGTCCTCGAGATAGCTTAGTAATGAGTTTAGTAATGTAACTTTTTTAATTAATTTGTATATTAAAAAATATGACTTAACAGTAGAATTAAGATTGTATATTAAAAAAAAAATGTTTAAATTAGTTAATTGCCTATTTACTGAATGACTAGCTGAAAGAACTTTATAAGGCCGCCTTCAACTTTATAAAGCGCAGGTTCAGCCTCATATGGAATACTGTCCCCATCTTTGGGCCGGGACACCCCAGTACCAGTACCTTTAGACCGCATTTAACGGAGAGCGGCTCGAATTGTCGACTGCCAGGAATTTTCAATTCGGCTGGACTCTTTGGCGCTGCGTAGAGATGTGGCTTCATTATGCATCTTCTACCGCATCAACTATCGGGAGTGCTCCGAGGAATTGTTCGGACTGATTTCTGCCGCCTTATTACGCCATCATCCTACGTGACAACAATTCCATCCGCATCACTTGGATGGCTGGCAGTCCACAACTGTGCGCTTTTCGCGAAAGTTTCTGCCTCGCACAACAAAACTGTGGAATTAACTGATTCCTGCGGTTTTCTCGGACCAATACAACCCTCAAACATTCAAGAAAAGAGCGTATTCCTTCTTAAAATGTCGGCAACGCACTTGTGACGCCTCTGGCGGGTGTCCATGGGCGGCGGTAATCGCTTACCATCAAGCGATACATCTGCTCGTTTACCCCCTATTCAATGAAAAAAAAAGGAGAAAAGAGGTTTGGCAAAAATACTTAACTGTAACAGGTAAAATAGGGACTAAGGCCCAGGTTCACTTATACAGGATTAGTTCCTGATAAATCTATAGTTATTTGACAGATAAGATGACATTACTCTATCAGGAACTTTGTCAGCAAATGGTGAAATTGGTCCTATAACTACAAGGAACGGATAATATCAATAGATATGTATAATAACAAAATGTCACATGTCACGTTCTAACTCAAAACACTGCAACACAGATTAATCAATCATTTTTATACGTAATACCTACCTACTAAAAAGCAATAAAAGTTTTCATTTGTGTTAAATAAGGAAAATATGCAAATAAGAGACTGGAATTGAATTTAGCGCATCGACTCAAATTACATTTAGAGTGAGATCAGACGAGGTCAGCTTGTTATCGGATGAAACAAAATAGCACGAGCCTGGCCTGATTCCATGCTGAAAAGCCATCTCAATTTCTCAATAACATGTAAAAATATTGATTTATAAATAAAATATATTTTTTTGTTTGCTATTCTCGTTTCATTATTTGAGGACTCTGATTGTAATTAGTGTTTTATTTCGCAGTTTTAGTTAAAAAAAATACTAACAAAAAATATACATTTTTTTTTTTCATTATTTTCTGCTTACCTTTCTGACACAGCACTGTCAGCTGTGCGTTGATCAATCAGTCAGTGAATCAGTCTGTCGTTCCTTCGTACAAATATAGACAAAAATAAAATATTTCAATGTTTTCACAATATTCTGAAACACCAGTTTTACATGTTAATTATTACAAATGCATGCTTTTAAATATGCATAATCCTAAAATTAAAAAAAAAAACTTACTGTCTTCACAAGAATAGTCAACCCCTAAACATTATAAACGTAGATATTGTACTGTACCCCTGCATTTTAAAGTCATATGCCAATTTATTACCCCGTAAATCTAATTAGTTTATCATTATTTGATACAAAAACAACACTTAATACTATAATTTCATTAGGTGGGCTTATTCGAACATGCTAATAGGATGTTTTATAACAACTTGCCCGAAGCGTTCTGATTGGCTGCGGTTAACAGGATTACTAATGAAAGTTTCACTTAGTTTTCTGTTATAAAGCAATTTGAGCTGTGTTTATTTTTTGGATCTATCTACTGTCCTGAGTCATATTTGTGTTTCATTATGTATCTCCCTTATAATATAGTGCCAACTTTAGTATCTTGTTGCTAAAGCTATAAGCAGATTACTCCAGTAGAAAGTACAATGACTGTACCAACTATTATTATAAGATTTTTTCTTTGTAACTTTAAAATAGACAAATCCCACATAATAGTACGAGATCCCGCTATGAAACGACCTTCACCGAGATGTTTATTTCATGAAACGTATTTTATATTTAATTTAATAGGTATGTCAATAAATATATTGCATATGGGTTGCCTAACAAATTTTAGTCCAGGGTATTTTTAATTAATAATTAAAATAATTATTTTTTTTAAACATTCCACCGGTTTGATTATTAGATAAATTTTATACCAATCGAAAGTATGAAGCCCATAGAATATGCAAACGTTAGGTTGCCTATTCTTTTCCGGTCACAACTATCGGGTAGCCAGGTATAAACAGGTAAATCTATACTAGCATTTTGCAACGGTCTGATTATTGAATTGAAATTAAATAAAATTAAAGATTATTTTATTATGAACACGGTGGTATAGGGTTGCCTGCGAAAAATCAGTCCCGAATTCCGGTTGTCGAATTTTGAAAAGTAAAATATCGCTGCGAGTGAATGTGTGCGACTGAGATGTCCCAACCAACCATTCCATGCGATAGAAGAGGACACAACATAGCAGCTGTTTGAAGTCCACCCATTTAAAGAAAGAGTGCTATTTGTGCTTGAAAATGAAAAGGATAGCGATTCGTATATGCTGTGCATAATTTTGGAGTATTTTATTATTAAAATAGAGAAATAGTTATTTAATTTTTTTTTTAATCAATTAATTATTTAACTGTGTATATTTTTATGTGACACTAAAGTATATACACATCTTTAGTAAAAAAGAAGGTTATAGTAATACATATATAATACTAATCTTGCAAATTTTATCTTTATTATAAGAAGACAAAATAAAAAACAACAATTAAAAAATACTTCTGTTTATTGTAAAAATTAAAAATACAATTATTTTTAAATTATTCAGGTTCTGAGTCATCGGACATATAACTGTGATCTCCAACTTCTGAATCTTCTTAATCATCACTCTCCGTTTCAGTTCTTTCGACAATGTCTTCTATCTTTAAAGGTGTATGATCCCCAATGAAACCTACTGGTTTTAAATATTCATCTAAGAACCAACCGCAGTTCTCAGGCTGGTATGGAGTTGGAGTCGAAGCCTTTTATTTTTTTTTAAAGTGCTCGCTGTCTTCTTTTGCAGAGTATTTTTTCATAAAAATGCGATGTCTCGCATCATTCACACTGGTGCAGTTCCTGATACCATATATACTAGCCGTAAATTCTTGAACGGTCTTCATTTTTTCATCAATGAAAATATCAGCAGCATCTGTTAATGATGCAAAAACTGTTTGATATTTTTCATTTTTCGAAAATAGCTGAAAGGTTTTACTTTCCCTTTATTGTAAAATGCTGCCGTGTAATCGCAACCTGTAAATGCGTGGAAGGCTGGAAGACTTTGGCATAATTTGATTCCTATATCCTTTTCATTTTCAATCACAAATAGCATGCGGACTCTCTTTCTTTAGATGGGCGGGCTTCAAACAGCTGCTATGCTGTGTCCTCTTCGGGACTGATTTTTCGCAGGCAACCCTATACCACCGTGTTCATAATAAAATAATCTTTTATTTTATTTAATTTCAATTCAATAATCAGACCGTTGCAAAATGCTAGTATAGATTTACCTGTTTATATCTGGCTACCCGATAGTTGTGACCGGAAAAGAATAGGCAACCTAACGTTTGCATATTCTATGGAATTCATACTTTCGATTGGTATAAAATTTACCTAATAATCAAACCGGTGGAATGTTTAAAAATATTAATTATTTTAATTATTAATTAAAAATACCCTGGACTAAAATTGGTTAGGCAACCCATATGCAATATATTTATTGACATATTAAATTAAATATAAAATACGTTTCATGAAATAAACATCTCGGTGAAGGTCGTTATATAGCGGGATCTTAGACTATAAGGAAAATATCCTGTATCATAACTTTACATTGTTGATTGTACCCCAGATTTTTGAGATCGTCGGAGAACCTGAGACTGAGAATGCCTGGACACAGTACAAAATTCCTCGACCACTCCTTCACTGTTCAAGCAGTTCGGTTGTGGAACGGCTTACCAGTAACGATAAGATGTGCGCAGACATTAGCTTCTTTTAAGAGACTGGTGAAGGCATACTACCTGGGAGACTTCAACGACCAATAACCGACCTTGTTCTCAATTGGGTCACAAAACTCTACATGAGTAAATGGAGTATCTATAAATTGATATTATGGTTATTTAATAATATCCCTATTTATTTATTTAATCATCCACACTAGTTGTTACTGTCACCTTATATAATATGTATATATATACTTCTTTTTCCAATTTTAATACACCAGGGACTACCCTATACTTTCCACGTCTTTCTTTCCATCCCATGGTTGCCTGAAAGAGATTGCCTTTGGGCGATAAGGCTGCCAATTGTACCTCCTAGTATTGTGTTATCTTTATAAGTAATCTGGTGCACAATAAAGACATTATTATTACATTTAACTATTTGGAGACTTTACAAATAACAATGAAACGTACCTACATAAACAACAATATGTGAATTACACAAATGGTACTCCACGTAGAGATTGAACAAAGAAAATTCATAGCAATAGGAAGCGTGATGTTATAGCTTAAAACATCATACTATTCATCCATACACTCATATTACTAGAACGACTGTTGTTGAATGAATGTTCAATGTTAAGATTTTTCATTATTAGTAACACCTACTGAAGAATTGTTACCGTAACATTGATGTCTAGTCGAATTCGTTGTTTCGTAACATCAAAAAGCAATATCCGCGCAGTGCTACCAATTACCGGAGTTTGTGGTCTAATCGAGGTGACTCATGCCACGAGATGGAATCGCAATATACAATTGAGGAACAAATATTAATGTTATTTTAGGTTGCATTAAGCGTACACATAATTGTAACTGTCTACCTAACTGATGAATGTGGTAGCTGATCAGAGCACAACCAGGACTCCGACGAAAATAAAACTGGTATTAAGGAGTTATTTTCTTTATTTCACCGATCTAGGAGGAGTAGATGGTATAGGGAAGGTAGTAGATGCATTCATTACATTTGAGTTGCATGTGTTCATTTGGTTGGTGGTAAACACTTACCATGAGTTCGTTAATGTGTATACCCAATAAAATAGTGAATTAAAATTTAGTTATTTTTGTATAACCCTTTAGGAATACTCCTAAGAGGTGACAAACAAAATATGTTTTAGTAATTAATATACATTTATTCCTGTTAAAGTCATTTCATGACTATAAAGTATCATCGATTTCAATTTTGTGTTTATTTTTAGTGCGGCCTTAATTATTATTTATAACTTCTACCGACTTTACTGGCTATAGGAGTAACAAAAGAAACACCTGTTTTTTTTTATTGAATCGAATTGCATCAAGATATTAAAACCTCAAAATTGTATTAACGCACTATTGACACTTACAAATTGCAATAAACTAAAAGAAAACCTAAACAAGTTACAGTTAGTGGCACAGTTTAGTACGTCTAGACAAAGTTCGAGCACGAATCGTTTGAGTCGGTACAAAACTGTAACTTAGCTGTGAAAACTCTCAAAGTTGTAAAGGCGGTAAAAACTCGTTACGTCAAATCGGCCACTAAAACTTGCGAAGCGAAAATTCTATCCAAGTTCAATTTACTTTTATTGTTCTTACTCTTCTTATCCTCGAAACAAAAAAAAAACTTTTTTCCTACGTTTTAGAGACCCTCTAAACACATTTTTTTATTCCGATTCAAACGAACACAACGTCAAATTTTTACATTTCAGTTTTCCTTGTTTCAGTGTATCAAAGGAAAAAGCGGAATCTTATTCCCACTGTAATGTAAATAATCTTTATTTGAATTTCCCTTTCGGAGCGCCCACGTAAGCACTAGATAGCAGTCAGCATTTACAGACATGTAATAATAAATTATCTTTGAGTTGAAATGTGTGAATACGAATATTTTATTAGTATTGGCTTCAATGAAAGCAAAAAAAAATAAAACATAGTTGTCAGCGACTAAGTATTTGTGTAATCTACAAATATTTGTTTCGAAGTTTGGGTATTTTCTATGTATAATATGTATGTATTTACAAAAAAAAGTATATATGTATTCATATCAGTTGTCTAGTAACTATAACACAAGCTCTGCTTAACTGGGACTAGATGGCGTTGTGTGTTAGATGTCCGAAATATTTATTTATTTTTTTTAAACTTTTTCAGAAGACGCCGCGTCGTAGACTAGTAATATAGAAACAGACATCTGCTGCATATCCAGTATCATGCCTGTACACACAAAGGAGTACACAGAAGGGTAATCAATATTTTGCAGATTATAATTATCGTCTCACTTAGGTAATAACGAAAATTGCTATTCAAGGAATTGGAGTAAATTGAAAGGAAAGTTTGGTAAGGTAGAGATATTGCTTATACTCTTTCAGTATTTAATTACTACATATACAGGCCTCACAGAAAACCGGTGTGAAATAGCGCTTGCGCTATGTTTCACCGAGTGAGTGAGGAAACCGGAGGCCCATACCCTCTCCCCATCCCCCAAAGGTCGGCAACGCACTTGTGACGCTTTTGGTGTTGCGGGTGTTCATGGGCGGCGGTAATCGCTTACCTTCAGGTGATGCGTCTGCTCGTTTGGCCACTATTCAATAAAAAAAAAAACTTACTTATTAGGTATAGCAATCAATAGATAGCTTAGGCTACCGTATGTATATTTTGAACTATCTACTCTAAACTTCATCCTCCTAACCGACACCAAACAGCAAGAAACTGTTTTTTTAAATTTGACGTCTTTTATACATAGTTTTTATTGTTAAGCAGGATTTATTACCTGTTTTTTTTTTAAAGGTTACGATGCCTTCCATTTTATCGTTATATAAAATTAATAAGTTCCACTATACAACAGAAACATAAAAAAGTCACAAATAAATACACGATTCGAAAATCGCGTAATAGTATGGTAAGGTTACCGTTAAATTTTAAAATGAAAGAAGCATTTCAAAGTGCACACTTATGCCTATATCAACGAAATTATATACGCATTAAAATTAAAACAATAGGATGAGGACTTGCTGCTTTTAAATTATTATTCTGAGACTGGGTGTTCTTTACGCATGTTTATTGTACGTTTCAAAGGTCCCCCGAGATTGAGGAATATTACACTTATTACACGTCATGTAGAGTTAAGATAATATTTCATTTATAGTTTAGTATGTTAGGATTTTAATCTAAGTTATATAATTGATTTCAATAGACATTTTATTATTACAGAATTTGGTATGTATATCATTACACCTGACTAAAAATGTTCCGAATGCTGGAGTTTATTTAGTACTAGCTGACCCACGCAACCTCGTTTGCGTCTTATATTGGCCGTGGCGTGAAAATTTTCCCCCGTTTTTGAAACATTCTTCATTGGTGCTCCGCTCCTATTAGCCTATAGCCTTCCTCGATAAATGGACTATCCAACACCGATATAATTTTTCTAATCGGACCAGTGGTTCCTGAGATTAGCCGGAACCAACAGACAGACAGACAGACAGACAAATTTTTTAAAAATATATATTTTGGTATGTGTACCGTATATACATTCATATGCATGTAAGTATTTGTTATTTATAAGCGGTTATTTTAATATTACAAACAGACACTCCAATTTTTATTTATTTGTATAGTGTATTAGATTTAGAAGCATAGAAAATTTGCGTATAATTTTATTAAGTACACGTACATACTATAGCAGCATGTTTTGACACTAATTGAATATTATTATTTATTAAAATTGGGGCATGTCCCGTGACAAAAACTAATTAATCATTTCTCATTGATTGTATATTTATCGATAATATTTAAGCATGTTATTAATAAGCGACTAATCGGCCAATAGCGTGTTCACCTAATAACTGTTCGGTCGCATTTACATTATTATACATCCTCAACTGTACAGCAAATGGTAAATTATAATCGCGTAAATTGATTTAATAAGGGTGAACTTCAGAACAGCTTTATTATATTGATGTCAAGGCTAGATTATTTTCATTATCAAAGTCAAGAATTTCCTGTCGCGTAAGTACTTTGACTTGAAGGTTAAAAGCAAAAATTAACGATTTCTAAAGATGTTATTTTCAGCGCGGATCCGCTCGCGATTGGGTTAGTTTTCTTTTTTTTTTTTTTTTTTTTTTTTATTGTATAGGGGGCAAACGAGCAGACGTATCACCTGATAGTAAGCGATTACCGCCGCCCATAGACACCCGCAACACCAGAGGCGTCACAGGTGCGTTGCCGGCCTTTTAGGAAGGAGTACGCTCTTTTCTTGAAGGTTTGAAGGTCGTATTGGTCCGGGAACACCGCAGGCGACAGCTCATTCCACAGTTTTGCTGTACGTGGCAGAAAATTTCGGGAAAATCGCACAGTTGTGGACTGCCAACCATCTAGATGATGGGAATGATATTTCTGACGCGTAGGACGATGGCGGAAAGATGCGGCAGGGATCAATCCGAACAATTCCTCGGAGCACTCCCCATGGTAAATGCGGTAGAAGATGCACAGTGAAGCCACATCTCTACGCAGTGCCAGAGAGTCTAGCCGAATTGAAAGATCCCGGCAATCGACGATACGAGTCGCCCTCCGCTGAATGCGGTCCAGAGGGAGGAGCTGGTATTGGGGTGCCCCTGCCCAAAGATGAGGACAGTATTCCATGTGAGGCCGAACCTGCGCTTTGTAAAGACGAAGGCGGTGGGCCGGAGTGAAATACCGCCTCGATCTGTTGAGCACACCTAGCTTTTTTGAGGCCAATTTGGCCTTACCCTCCAAATAGCCACGAAACTGGACTTCGCTCGATACGTCGAGACCGAGTATCCCAATATTGGCTGAGGTAGATAGGGGAGTGTCTTCAAAACGAGGACATACGACCCACGGGAGTTTTTTAGCGGTGAACGCGCAAATTTGTGTCTTTGTCGGGTTGAATTGGACCAAATTAAGTCTACCCCAATTTGAGACCCTTTCCAAAGCGGTCTCAACTTCAGACACAAGTTTGTTTCGACTCTCAATGACGTTTTCCCGAGAAATATTGGCGCGGCCGGTGTAGAGAGCATCGCCCGTACTGTCATCCGCATAACAATGAATGCCGCTAATTGGCAGCATGTCATTGATATGAAGGAGGAACAGAGTAGGCGATAGCACACAGCCTTGCGGGACACCAGCATTCACAGACATGGAGTCAGAGCATTCACCGTCGACTACGATCTTTATGCTTCTACATGCCAGAAAGCTAGTGACCCAATCGCATAATTTCTCGGGAAGCCCATAGGAAGGGAGCTTCGAAAGAAGCGCTTTGTGCCAGACCCGATCGAACGCTTTCGCGATGTCCAAACTAACTGCCAAGGCTTCCCCCTTAGTCTCAATCGCCTGAGCCCAGCGATGTGTCAGGTATGCCAGAAGATCACCAGCTGATCGACCTTTACGGAAACCGTACTGCCGGTCACTAAGCAGATGATGATCCTCTAGGTACCGCAGGAGTTGATGGTTAATTATGGACTCCATTATTTTCGAGAAGAGGGAAGTTATGGCTATCGGCCTGTAGTTAGTCGGATTTGAACGATCGCCCTTTTTAGGGATCGGGTGGACCAATGCTGCCCTCCATGATGACGGGACTACGCCAGTGGAGTAGGAGAGTCGAAAAAGACGCGTTAAGACCGGTGCCAACTCTGGAGCGCACATCTTCAACACAATAGGAGGGATTCCATCCGGGCCACTCGACTTATGGACATCAAGGGACAAAAGGGCTAAGCGCACTGAGCGTTGGTGGAACTGGATATCCAGCATACAGCTCTCGCATCGCGGTATGGTAGGCGGCTCCTGCCCCCCGTCATCCAAAGTCGAGTTGGACGCAAAGTGTTTTGCCAGAAGATCGGCTTTCTCCTTTGCGTCATAGGCCAACGGATTATTTCCCATGTGAAGAGGTGGAAAGGACGGCTTACAAAAATTCCCTTCGACAGCCTTGGCAAGAGACCAAAATGCCCGAGTTCCCGAAGGAAGACGCTCAAGCCTCTCGCCAACCCTGGCGATGTGCTCCGATTTCGCCCTTGCAATGTCTCTTTTGAGGGACCTGGAGGCAAAGTTGTACTTCTTTTTCAGAGCGCTGGTATTTTGATCCCGCACCGCCACCGCGCCAGCCCAGGCTTGGTAAGCCTCCTGCTTCATGCGAGAAGCTTTTCTGGAAGATGAACCAAACCAGGGCCGACACTTGCCACCAATGGGGACCACAGAGGATGGGATGAAAAGCTCCATACCCTGCAGCACAACATCAGCAACAGAATCAGCAGCAGTACTGGGATTATCCGGCGAGAAGCACAACCGTCTCCAAGGGTAGGACGCAAAGAACGTCCGCATCCTATCCCAATCTGCTGACCTGTAGTGCCACACACGACGGCCGCGCACAACTTGCGATCGCGGCGAGAGTGTGGTAAACACTGAACTCCGGACAAGGCAATGGTCTGAAGTGCCAAGTGGAGCGTTAACGGTTACGCGGTAACCGTCCGGATGAGAGGTCAGCAGAAGGTCCAGCAGTGAAGGATTCTGGCCCTCCACATCTGGGACTCGCGTGGGCGTGGTAACCAGTTGTGTCAGGCCGTATGCTAGGGCGAAATCGTGAACAGATCTCCCCGCATGATCCGTTTTACTGGAACTGAGCCAGTCGGCGTGGTGGGCGTTAAAATCGCCAAGTACGAAGATCTCTGCGGAGGGGATCTGCTGCTGCACGAGGTCTGTAGCCATCTGGATGTGCTCGATGAGTCGGTCAGTTTCGGCATCACCGCTATGGGACCTATAGAGGCACGCATAGACGCGAGGATGGTCGTCGCTGTCTACACGGAGCCATAGGATGGAGAGGTCCCTACCTTCAAGATTGCTAAGGCGACGAGAGCTGATATCGTCTCTGACGTACACGCACACTCCGGCCTTGGAGATGAAGGAGTGTTCCAAACCGTACCCAGGATAAGTGAGGTAGGAAGTGTCCGCTGGAGACGATATCTGCGTCTCTGTCAAAAAGAGCAAGGCTGGCTTTGCTGTCTCGAGGTGGTGATGGACAGCATCTAGATTACTATGTAATCCCCTGATGTTGCACAAGTCCACGACTAGCGTGGCAGGGGGTGCCATGGTGGTACTGCTCTTACCCCGAGCATGATAGAGCGTAGTTTTGCCCCCCCCAGAATACGAGGGGCAGCCTGGGCATCCACGCTCAGGCGCGTTGTGTTCTAAGTGTGGACGCCCAGAGAGGGATTCTCCAACGCTAGCGCAGTTGGTACCCTCCTGGGGTAACATAAGTTTCAACTGCGCCATCATAGGGGGGATAGGGGGGTTGGGCCTCCGGTATCCTCACTCACGCGGTGAAACACAGCTAAAGCGCTGTTTCACACCGGTTTTCTGTGAGGCCGTGGTATCACTCCGGTCGAGCCGACCCATTCATGCCGAAGTGCGGGTGCAGCGTTTTAGCCGTGAGTGTAACAGACAGGTAGACAGAGTTACTTTTATATATTCTTTAATAAGCGAGAAAACATAAAATTTTCAGTCAAGTTTCACGCAATTTTTATAGTGTTAGCTAAAGAAGATATTTATATATTGAATGTACTTTTTTAAATATTTTTTATTATATAACATATGTACTAATATTATAAAGCTGAAAAGTTTTCTTGTTTGTTTGGTTGGTTGAAGGCGCTAATATCAGAAAGTACTGATACGATTTGAATTTGAAATTAAATATCATTACGCTACGACTAAAAAGAGCGAAGTATCGATAAAATACAGCAAAAGCAAGGTAAAATATTATTTATGATAGTTACTGTTGCGCGCACTGCGTAAACGTTTAAAGTTTTACAGAAACAACGTATGAATTGTTCCCATTCATAAATTCTAAAAAACAGTCCGAGACAGTGTGTCTCTTTCTTAAGGTCGGCTCACTATAAACTTTTCTTCGGGAAGCAAATTTGTTCTCGTTGTTGTAACATCACGCCACGGGTAACAGGATACGCAGACGAGGCTGTGAGGTTCGGCTAGTAATGAATAAAATGGTAAAATCTTGTGACTGAATGATAAATTAATCAAAAATTTTCTGTTTTTGTTTTACATCAAAGTATCTGTAATATAAGACATTTGCTTATTGTGTTATTTACGTGCTAAGAATGTGTAAATAATCCAACATGAACAAGAACTTTATGTAAAAACTTGTGAAACTACTTAGAACTCTATCACAGGTTATTTTTTTATTACAAGGAAACAATATTCAAACTCAAACTCAAATTCAAATCATTTATTTCCATAGGCCCTAAAAGGCACTTGAACACGTCAAAAATACAAACATCAAAATATAAAACAAAACTCAAGTAATCAATTCAGTGATAAAAGGTACTAATACTAAAGATACTAAATACTAAATATTACCTCGTGACTCGTACAAACACAATGACACATTTACAAATTAAGTCAAGCATAGCTTGAGGGCGAATTGCCTTGAAAACTCTTACATTGTATTTTATAGAAATTCCTTCATTTTCAGATACATTGATATCTTATCATCTTTGGCTATCGAGTTGTCCGTTCAAAAAAATGTTATAAATAAATATTCCGGACATCTAACACACATCGCTATCTAGTCCCAAGCTAAGCAGAGCTTGTGTTATGGGTACTAGACAACTGACGTAAATACACATATACCTTCTTTTTTGTAAATACATACATATTATACATAGATAACACCCAAACTCCGAAACAAATATTTGTAGATCACACAAACATTTGATCCGACCCAGGATTTGAACCCGAGACGTCAAGAACAGCAGTCGCATAGGCTACCACTGCGCCACAGAGGCAGTCAACCGCTAACCTGAAATTTTCGGCGGTCGAATTTATTGGGTCGAATATTTGCGGATGCGCTGTGTTTCACCGAGTGAGTGAGGATACTGGAGGCCCATACCACATGCCCTCCCCCCATCCCCCTCCCCATCTTACAAAGACCGGCAACGCACTTGTGATGCCTCTGGTGTTGCGGGTGTCCATGGGCGGCGATAATTGCTTACCATACAATACGTCAGCTCGTTTGCCCCCTAATCAATAAAAAAAATATTTTCAGAGATTTTATTTAAATCCGTCGTCGATATGATAATTATGTACGTTAATGGGTAATTACTGTTTTCTAGCACTAATAATCTAAGAAAGATAGACAGATGGACGCACGGATATAATCAAATATTAAATCAAAAATAATTCATAAATGGGTTCTTAAAGGACAGAGTTCTAAGGTAAAAAACATAAAAATATACAACAGAAATAAGAATCGTCAACTTTTGAAGTGGAACTAAATTCGAAATAAAATTTTAAATAACTACACCTAACTATTGATTGGATATATGTCTTAGGCGGTTCAGCATGAATAACACGGCAGTCAATAAGAAACAAAATTGAAAAAGATTTTCCTCATCCGTGAACAGAGTTCAAACGTGAATTGGCGTTAGTTATTTACGCGTTACTTATTAGTTTATATAAACGCATAGCACATCCACGTTGTTCTCAGTTCCTATCAAAGAGCAGTACACATACGTCTACAAAAATGAAGATTTACCTGTTCAGTGAGTTTTAAATACATTCAAATATTTCATTTACTTTCATAGGTTATTGTTTATGAGATAGTCCTAAAAATAAGACTATTACTCTGAATACTTTACTGTTAAATAAAAAAAAATATTATAATGTTTTTTAAACATAAATATATTTGAAACATTCTATAAATTACATACGTATATGCTTTGTTTTACACATATTTTCGTCACGTCAATTTTAACGTTCCTTAGAGTGCCTCAGTTGTTTTACTTAGAATATTTATTATATGCTTTATTTTTCTGTAATGGAATCTACTATAATATCTTTAAAAAATAAACGTATATTCGTAAAATCTCAATCATATAAAGGAACTCTTTGCGAAAGCGTGTAATGAATTATCGTTGCACACTTAAATTCTTTTCATGATTATAAACCTAACTATAAGCAAACAATCACTTTAACATTTTCTTTTAATATACCTATTTAGTTACAAAGTGACTGAAAATTTTATTTATTTGTTTTATAATTTTTAATATGACAGGTCAAAAAATATGATTAAATATGTAATAAAATTTTAAAAGACTCCCACTTTTTTGTACACCTGTTGTTTGAACACCTTATGAACAATATCAACTTAACACAAAACTAATTTCTAAGTACACAGACATACCATTTTTATTATTTACACTACAGCACACGCAGATTTGGCACACACGTGTTTGGAGCACATTCCGATAATAATTATTATAAAATAAGATTTCAATAATTTTTTATCCCTTCACATGATTTATGACATACAGTTATATGTACGACAGTTGAATATTCTAATAAAATTTTATTTATCATCAAAACTGACATCACACTTATCGCGCAGACTGATTGACAACGCAAGGTTATCGTGTATAGTGATTACGTCATAATAAGTTCACAGTTTTGAATACAAAAAGAAAAAACGTAGCCCAATGCTATGGAGATTGTTTTTGTTTGTAATTCATTTTGTTGTTTTTTTATAACAATTTTAGTTTAATAAAATGATATCAAAAGTTCACAATACATTCTATTTTGATAGCTGTTAAAAACCGATCAGCCAAAGTAATTTGAATAATTGATGAATGTCAATCCAGTTTCTCTGCTAATAATAAAAAAAATCGTAAACCAAATTTATTATTATTTAATTATCAGTTTTGATTTTGTCATCGTATGGTCAGATAATGGAGTTGACATTTTTCTCTGCAAAAATGCTACTCTAATTTTTTTTATAAAATATTACTCCTAAAGCTAAAATTGACATAACTATCATTTTAAATATTTTCAGTAATCAAAAGAAAATATAACGTCAATAAACACTTGCCAATTATAAAGATGTTTTACTTATTCAATACATTCTTCTATAAACTAAGGTTAATTTTTTGATTTAAATGCTGTTTAGAGACTTTGAAACACATTGTAATAATTTCGAAAACCATTTGGTCATTGTCAATAACATCTGAGTAAAATATAAAAACTTAAGTGACTAATATATTGCAACCTACATATTTAATACCTACATATAATTTTTTACCCATAGGTAACAAAGTATTGTTTGGCCCCGCCTGAGCACCATAAAGTATTAACTTTAACTAAGAGTAACCTACGCGCAATAACACAAAAAAGAGAAGGAAAACTTGATTAAAACCTTATATCAACTCGTTTGGTCAGTGTGGTAAAATCACTCAAAACATCCTTTCTAAGAAAGGACCTATATCTAGAAGTAGTATATTAAAAGTCATTAAATAATACAACAAATCGTGTATAATAACAATTATGTAACAGTATACCTGTCTCTCACTCTACAGTATTGGGTCTCATCGCATCAATAGTAACATCACAAACAAGTGTAGAAGACGTTCTGAAAAATGGAAATAACCAGTTCACTGCAAATTTTTTTAAGGTAAGTCAAAAATACACGTCCTTCACTTCGGAAAAAGAAAAATTATAAAAGCAAAATTAAATTATGTGAAACTAAATGCTGTTAGCCTAATAAAATATATATTTAAGAATAGAAAACAGTTTCATCACATTATTTCTAGAAGAATATAAACAATAAAAATAACGGCTGTATCTAACAAACAATAAAAGTGTAATTGACGCTTATAAAGAGTTTCTGATTTTCAGGAAGTTTCAAAAGAACAGGCAGACCGAAGTTTCATAATATCAGCTTACTCAGTTTTATCTCCTCTAGCACAACTAGCCTTAGCGTCTGTGGGACATTCTCATGATGAGATACTAACAGCCATAGGTATGCCCGACGACGACGTGGTGAGTCATTATTCAATTTTTTTATGTATCGTCCTGCCAAAATGATTCTACTTTGCCCAATGGAGAGCATAAGCAGAATCCAAGAGTGGTGGTCTTCATACTCATCACGAATGCAGACAATGCAACAATGCAGCATGGTGACACATACCATGGCGGCCTGGGATGCTTCAGCATAATTGGACCTCAGTTTATGTTATTCTTTCTTAAATTCATTCCAATACTTTACAAATTGTGACGTTCAACGTGTACAAGAATTAAAATGCACTCAGAATCAAATAGATATTTAAAATAATTTTATTTCATCAAATTTAAGTGTTTCTTAAGGAACATCATTCGAAAATTGAATCGATCAGAGTGGCGTGAAGTGGGAGAGGCTTATGTCCAGCAGTAGACTGAAATAGGCTGATGATGATGATGATGATTTAAAAGTGACATCATTTGACTATCTTATTTTGTACACTGGACTAAACGCCTAGCTTTTTTTGTGTATTATATTTATTTTATGACTTAAAAAAACATTTGTGATTTTTATGATTGTTTTAGACAAAAGAAGTATTCGCTGATGTAAATAGCAAAGTACGATCAATAAATGGTGTTGAGCTGAAGCAGGCAAATAAAGTATATGTTCGCGATGGTGCCAATTTAGACAAGCAATTCGCTGCCGTTTCGAAAACTGTTTTCAATTCAGAAGTTCAAAATATCAACTTTGTGAACTCACAAACAGCTGCTCATGAAATGAATATGTGGGTTAGTGTCTTTATTTTTTTATCTTTTGACATTTTATTTACTGTGAGCTTTTTAAGATATTTTTTGGTTCTTCCAAACATTCTGTGTATGGAATTATCCTCTCTAGTACTTCTGGATACGACTTTCAAACCTTCAAGAAAAGAGCGTACTCCAAAGGGTGATAACTCGCTTGTGACTCCTGAGTTTCTATGGGCAGCGGCAGTTACTGTTCATCTTGTGACCCGTGTGCTCCTTCGACCACTAAGTAATAAAAATATTAATAAAAATCGAGCCAAAGAAGTTCAAGGAAGTAAATTTGTTGCTGGGCTTCATATTTAAGGATTTTTTTGACGGGTGGCCTTCGTATCTCTGACTCCTCCAGAGCTGAGGAGCTAAGTATATGGTAATTGCGAGTGTCAGGCCCCTGCTCTGAAAAGGACCTAGACCATATTATTTCAGGTCCATCTATCCAGACACTATCCTGGGGGAAGCCTGGGCTTCCTACTGCTTGTCAGCCTAATCATTGATTATATGTCGTAGCCTGACCACATTTTTACGACCAGGCCGCCCCCCTGACCGCATCAATGTCACCACTCTTTGCAGCTTGCAGTCCTGTCGGCATTAAGTGTTGCCGCCGACGTTGCCTGTCCTCGGGATCGGTCCTCTAGCCGCCGTGAATCGTATCACAGCACCGTAGAGGCAGCGAACTATCTCCCACGGACCCCCTAATAGTGTTCTAAATAAATTTAAATTCTAATTTTTGCTTATACACGCATTACAGGTTGAAGCAAACACCAATAGTCGCATTAAGGACTTAGTGGACCCAAATTCACTTTCTGCAGACACTGCTGTTGTTCTTGTCAATGCTATATTCTTCAAGGTAATACCTGTTAACAAAAAAAACAATATTTCTTTAAGATGAAAACCATTGATTCACTAAAGTATGTTTTTTCTTAAACAGGCAAAATGGGCGTCTTCTTTTCCGATATATGCCACGCAAGAACGTGATTTTTATGCATCTAAAAATAAAAACATTACAGTGCAAATGATGGATACAACTGATAGATTCAAATACGGTGATAATGAAGAATTAGATGCTAAGGTAAAATTTGATTGATTTATATGAATAATTAAATAATATATTTTTGTAAGCAACTTCTATTTAGCACTAATTTTGATCCCTAAAGTTTATTATAAAAGAAAGAAATCTTTCATGAATGAAAGAAAATACAGGAAAAAATTAAATGTATGAGCCAAAATTTTGTAGTTAGAAATATTAAGCCCGAAAATTAGAGTATTGTTAACTAATTGGCAAGATAAGACCTTTTGAAGTTGTATTTTCATATTTTAAGTGGTGCAAAAAGAAATGTCTTTATCTTATAATGTACCTATTTCAGTTACTTGAAATGCCATATAAAGGAGGTGAAACATCCTTTGTTGTTGTGCTTCCAAAACAAAATGATGGTATTGAGTCACTGATTGAAAAGCTTAAGGATCCAGCGGCATTTCCGAAAGCACGAAGATCTATGGATACAGTAGATGTTCACGTTTCTCTCCCCAAGTTCAAAATTGAAACTACAACTGATCTTAAGGAAGTCCTCCAAAAAGTAAGTGTTATGAACGCTCATAGTATTCAATGTCGAAACATATTTGAATAATACTAAATTCATCTTCAAATTCCATCTTCATATTCTGTACTATTTTATTTGATTACCTATTTTAATATTTTTTTATTTGAAACTCTTTGCACATGCCGCACAAAAGCGGAATTAATGCCATGAGGCATTTTCTACCAGTCAACCTTCTGGTGATGTAGAAATATTTTACGGTAGGTGCAAAGAAAAAGAACTTAATGATAAATAATTCTAGAAGCAAACTCAGTTGCACGTATTCCACTATTTAAATTAGGTTTACACCTGACATTATGGCATCCCCAAAGGTTAAACTTTAGGTTTTAAAATAGTGGAATAAGTACAAGTGAGTTTGATTATAGAATGTGTTGTAAGTTCCATCAAGTGCCGATAATCGAGATTATAAATTACAAAGATGAATAGTTACGTAAATATGAGATAAAAATATATCAGATAAAACCAATATAGATAAATCCACTCCTATACAAGTTTGTACATACTCACCATATTTTAAACATACACATACACATATTTAAGCGTACCGTATAGGCACATACCATCGTACTAGTTCATAAATTTAAAGTACCCAGCTCAGCTTGGACCGTGTGTCCTTCTGTCCGATAAAATTCGTACTAAGTTATTCGACAGAGAACTACCGTCACCGATTTTGCACGAAGAACCAGTACGTTGAAGTAGAAATGGGTAGGTCATGACTGATGACCATCAACCCTATATATGCTAAAGTGGAGACCGAGACTAGGAAAACTTAGTGTACACGATAGACCGACAATTTCTAGAAAGGGGCTGACATCGGATGGATGCGGATTGCTCAAGACCAGGGATGTTTTGTAGTCGGCGCTTTTTGGAGGAGGCCGTCGTTTAGCAGTGAACGCCTTTAAGTTAATTGCAAGAAAATATTCAAGGAACATTAACTGATATCTGAATTAATCCTTGGCCTAATATTTTACTCCTCTGTAAACTATATTCTTTACCCGATGTGTACCTACATGTTACAGACTTTAAATAATAAATAAATAAATTCATTTATTTAGTTAAAATACAAGCATACTAATATAAATTTTCAAAGAAGTGTTGTACCATGTGGAATTTGAACCCACAACACTTGGCGCTGTGGATATCGGCGTAGCGACCGCTAAAACCACTTTTTTTTTTAACGTGTGGAAACCCCCTCGGGCCCTCACCCCACCGGGGTTTGCGGCGGGGTGGTGTGTCGGAATCGAACCGACTAAAACCACACGGTGTGCCAACTCTGCGCCTGAGAAGGGTGGGGTCCGGGAACTGCAGTTATTAACACAACCGGACCCCTACCAGCGCCTGCCCGCACTGAAGCGGGCACCTTCTACTAATAAAATCTAAATTTAGGCGACGCACGGCACACGCGTACGTCGCCTCCTCGCGGTTGGCCTGTATTGCGGATGGAGGGGAAAACCCATCCCGTCCATCCGCGGCCACACTCAGGGCGGCATGAGGTGCAGATAGGCGCGCCTCCGCCGCCCGGTTTGCCGGCGGCGGATTGGGTCCGAGTGGACGTCGTCCTCCCCGGCCTTCTCCGCCGCCTCCTTCTGCGAAATTACATCTTCGCAGAAGGATGCGACCGCGGTAAAACTGCAATCGCTACCGGCCATGGAGCGTATGATGGCCGGTAACCGCTAAAACCACTAGACCAACCATTGCTAGGACTGATTATATCCATTTTAACTATGTATATTATTTTCGCTTATTTTCCATCGTTAACAATGTGATGTTTTGTGGTATTTAATATAATCTGTTTACAACTCCACGAGTCGAAATACAAATCGAGTACGAATTGCCTGCCCAAAAGTTATTTAAATGCAACTATTCTATAGCGATCATATATCCATGAATACCATTCAATGGGGATTTTAATAGTTTATAAGTATACTTGTAATTTTTTTAACAAAATCTATAATCATAGTCTATTCATTGTTTTCTGACACTTTCTAGATCAATGTTAAGGACTTATTTAAAAATGGAAAAGCTCATCTTGATAATCTAATAGACGGTGAATCTGACCTTTATGTAAGTGGCGCTATACAAAAAGCTTTCATAGAAGTGGACGAATATGGAACCGAAGCAGCTGCAGCTAACAGTAACTATTATTTTTTTCCGACTTAGTGAATTTTTTCACAGAATTTACCAAGAGAGCTATTTCTAAGTCTGTTTTGCCAAAACTGAATTAAACAGCTTACCCAAATTCGTGAATTCAGTAAATATATTTCTCACAAATAACATGTTTCTTCAAATCTCAGAATCTTTCGTTTATCTTCTAATGATAATATTATACCCACCTTTTCACTATTTCAATTTTTATTTCACAAATTACAGTTCTAACCACGTCCTCGACAACCCTTCCTTGATGTTTATGATTGTGGTGTTAAGGCTCCTACACACTATGCCGGTGACTTAACCGGAGAATTTTTGCCGCACCGGACTGGCATAATCTTTCCAATAGTTTGTGCCTGGTGGTTAGTTTGCGCGTCATGGCTAGCCCGCTGCTTTTGCCGCCGGGCCTGTATGACAACATAACCGCCGGTAAGACCACCGGCATAGTGTGTAGGCTGTAGAAGTAACTATTAATACTAATTCATAATTTTATTGTTACAGTATTTGGAGTTGTAGGTGCTTCTTTTTCTATCGACCCACCTGATAATAAAATCTTCAATGCTGATCATCCGTTCGTCTTTTACTTAATGTATAACGATATCATTATCTTCAACGGAGTATTTCAATCGTAAGGCGAGTGTTATGCCGAGATTTGTTATGTAACTTTACTCAGAGCTATTTTGTTAAAGAACAACCGTGTTACCACGCGAGGCACACCACCCTTCTAGGCTTTATTCGTTAAAAAATAAATGGATAAATAAATACTTATTTTTTATTTCACTCGTTATGCATCTTGCCCTGGTTGAAATGTATTTTATGTTGTTTCCAAAAATTTGCCGCTGCCTATCGAAGAATATTATTTAATCTTTAGAAATTTAATCATATGTATCTAAATATAGGCTTTTAATATATATCTCTTTACCTTTTCGGGTAAGGTGGAGGTAATTGTTTTTTTGTTACTTCTGCAGTAATGGTGGTTTACTATTAAAAAAAAAACATTATTTATAAATTTATCTAAGACAGACTTCTAGTCATATAACCGAATAAAAGAATAAATTGCCATGAGGAAAACTTGAGTTACCATCTCAGTAGTATATAACAGGCATACGTATATGTTTATGAATTTCATAAGTCCTTGTCTTTTTCTATTTTAAAGTTGCTTTACACTTAAACTATCAAACCTATCGGATCTGACTATATAAGTCTTTTAAATGCCCGCATTTTGTAGTAAAATAGAAAATAACAACTTAGCTTCCGATTGGAGGAAGTAATGAGAGTTCCATACAACACAATAAAGCTCAACTGTGGTGGAGACATGAATACCCAGTGTAGGTGGTACTTCAGTTTAATGGCAGTTTTGTAAAGATGTTTTTATAAATACTCGTAATATAGTGTATAGTTTATTGATTAATGATAACAAAAGTATACATTCAAGATCTATTTAAATCAACGACAAGGCGATTTATAGACGATAAAGATATTAAAGGTCCAGTAATATTTCTTTATCATACTACACCTAGAGAATCACGACCATAGTAATGAAAATAACGACGCCATAACGAGGAGAAAGAAATGATGAAATAAAATATCCAGAATGAACTTGTAGTCATTGCAGGTCAAGACTATCATATCTTGATTAATATGTTTATTAGCCCCGAGACTTTTGAAACTTATTAAAAAACAGAAATTTTAAGTGTGAACTTTTTGTCTAAGCTTTCGTGTTTACTGCAGGACTAATAAAATGGTAAGGGGCGTAAGAAAATGTTTACAGAGTAATAATTAAAACGATCGAGTGCATGTTTGACCATTTTATTTACGTGGAAACCCCCACGGGCCGTCACCCCACCGGTGTTTGTGGCGGAGCAGCGTATCGAAATTGGACCGACTAAAACCACACGGTGTGCCACTCTGTGCCTTTGACAGAAGGGATCCGGAAGCTGCTATTATTATGACATCCGCACCCCTTTCAGTGCCTGCCCGCACTAACACGGGCACCGTCTGCTGGTAAAATCTCTATTTAGGCGACGTACGGTACACGAGTACGTCACCGATGTACGTCGATGAAGGGGAAAACTCGTCCCGTCCATTCGCGGCCACACTCAGGGCGTCATGTGCTCCTCCTAATATAATTAACAAATACTTCAATTGTCAGTGTAATAAAAATTGTATCGAAACTTTGAGAAGAGTGGGCAAAAAGGTCAGAAAATGAGAGCAGTGGTATTATATTCAGTACTTACGGAAAAAATTTAAAAGTTCAGAGAAATGTAAAATGTATTGATTATTTCCCTTATTACATTCCACAAGAACAAAGGCAAGGTATCAAAAGTGCAATTAAAACGGAAAAAGGACTAGGGAAAAAAACGTTTATTAAATACGGCAAATTGATTGTACTGGATAATAAAAACAACCAAACCAACAAAAGCATTAGCATTAGCATTGAATTGTCAACCAAATGAAGATAATAAAAAACAACCTACAAATTAAAACAAAATAGCATAATATCCGTACACAGGTTGTCTTTTGATTTGATATATTATAACTCTTTTTTTTCTATCTGTTATGTATGTACAAAAAAGATGAATAAATAAAACAAATAAATAAATGAAACCGCAAACGTCAAAACTTTACAGTTCAAGATCCCTTACAATCCACACAATAAACACCCACGAAACCCAAGCACATAACTAAACACCAAATAGCAACTAAAAGCCACCTAATACCGTCTCCCAATACGGCTTGTCACCGCGGGAGTACTAGACTGCGATCCTTTAATACATCAAGTACATCAACTACACCCAATTATTGATGATATAGTTGAAATACCTATAACTAAGAAAAACACTTTACATAATTTTTACTCTAAACGCTAGTTCGTACATAATACAAAACATTCACGGGTGTATCTAACCGAGTTTTACAACAGAAATTGACATTTTCCTTTTTGCAATAATATAGGCGTATGCAATAATACAGTGGGTTCATCTCGAAAAGATACGGAAACGTTATTTATATAAGGACCACACGAAAGATCTGGGCACTGCTTAAACGAAACACGAAATATCTATGTGCGATTTCAATGTTAATTGGATTTCATGTAGGAGGGTTTTAACCGCAAGGGATTTACACAACTTTTCTAAAAATCAAAACTTTTTAATTTTATTATTTTACACCATCTTATAAAATGTAATGTTAAGTAGACTTTAAGTATATTTTTCATTTTCTGGATAGCAAGTTGTGACGAAAAATAAAGGTTGATTATTATTAATTGAAAACGAGTGTCGAAAATGTACATATTCGACACTCGTTTTCAACATAATTTAATAAGTTTCTGGTTATATAATTAGATTTAGAACGTGGAGGCATTGCAATAATTGTTATAAAAGCTTTATACATCATCTGATTAAATCAACTCAATATTATAAAGGACTACACATAGTCGTCACATTACGTACATCTCAAAAGTTTTAATGGGACTGACAAATGGAAATTTTTAAAATGTATCAATAGAACTTGATCTATGAATGTAATCATTATCATGACGAAGAACGACCGACCTGTTGGTCTAGAGGTTAGTGACCCTGACTGTTTAACCTAGGCTCGTAGGTTCGATTTCAACCCAGGAAAAATAATTATGTGATGAGCACGAATAATTGATCTGTGTCCTTATCTAACTTTCCCATGAAATGTATATCTTTAGAAATGTTTAAGAGTTTCTATTAGCAGTCTAGGTTTTACAGTACGAGCAAAGTGAAATCTAAACTAACTAAAAATATATTATCATAAATATATCTAGTTCGTTTAAGTTATATCGTCAAATTTGAGTCACGGCCGACCATAAGCTTACCTTCTGACGGACATACAAAAACGACCTTGTTATCTGTCATTTAATAACACAGAAATATCTGTTACAGTGATATATTATAATTTGTTTTGACTTATACTTAATTGCAAAGAACATGAACTCAGAATATGATTATTACTAGTTTATTTAATATATTATCTACTGCAGTAATGATAAAATTAATATTGGATAAATCTCCGACCAGTATCGACGTAGGTAATTAAAACCTCCTAAGTGTGGCGCATGCACTGTAACAGAGGAAATTATTCGTTGTTTGACGGTTGCAAGTTGCAAACGATTTATCGGCAAAGTGGGTCATGATTCAAGTTTGTGAATAGCACATGTAAAAAATTAAAAAAGTTCTTCTTTTGTTGACATCGCAATCAGTCAAATTATCAGCTATTTCTGCTAATTTTAAGTATTTCAAGTTTTCATTTCTAAAGTGTTCAAGTCGTTGTAATAAATTATATAAGTATAAAATATGTAGATGACATGGTAACAGTTTATTCGGAAAAAAATATTTATTTCACCCCAACAGTAAAATGAATACTTAGTGGTGTACAATATGTGATAAGCTCATTCTCCATAGCAAGTAAAATATTATAGTACTAAATATGTTCATTTTAGTACAATAATATTTACAAAACAATTGATATGCATAATTTTAAGGTTCCATAAATACCATTGTAACATTTTATCTAAATTGTTTTGTCATTTTTGCAATGTTTGTTTGCAATGTGACCTACAGTGCAAGCTTTTTAAGGGTTCAATGAAATTTTCTGTCATATTATTATACCTCCTACATAAAGGAATCAATTTTCCGAGTGAAAACCTACACGATTCATGTCCACGCCGGGCTCGTGATGTAGTGGTATGGTTAAATCGAAACGAAAAAAGTCAGAGCCGTAAAAAAAAAAATAGGTAAATGTGTGAACCATTACGCCATCCATGCAATCGATATTGCAAGGGACTAGGATTTATTCTAGATAGGACGTTTTCGAAACCCTGACAATCAGCCATCATAACTCTCTCTCAGGCGCCTTGGTGCCATTTCTTCCGGACAGGCTGGTTCTCAGTTCTCGTCTGTTTTTCTAACTTTAACATGGTCTCTAGTGAGCGACTACTACGCTCATAGCCATCTCAAGGTCAAATCGATGTTGCATCCACACTGAGCGCTTCACTGGCGTTTTATTTGGAGTGCAGTATTTTTACGGCAATCTCCGCAATATATTCACGCAGGCGTTGACAGACAGACAAACCATACAATAAAAAAAGTAACGAAGACGTGGAGTTTCAAAAATATAAAATAAATAAAAGCAGATATTAAGTTATTTCTTTTTCGATAATATGAGTCTATTTATACCTCTTTTAAACGGCGCATCATAAATATCACGAAGTTACCAAGAAACAATATTAAAAAAGTTTGCCTTATTCGTGAACAAAGTTTAAACTAGAATTACCTATAGTGTTTTTTGTTTACACAAACTCACTTCTACGAAACTTGTTTTTGATTTGTAGTTTATATATAAACGAACAGCACATTCATGTTGTTCTCAGTTCCTATCAAAGAGCCGGTAACTTACGTCTACAAAAATGAAGATTTACCTGTTCAGTGAGTTATACATGTTTAAATATTTTATTTACATTTATGGGTTCCTGTTCGTTCTATAGCTTTACTTTTTTTAACATGAGTAAACATTTTTGTTTTATCTGTATTGTGTAGATAGTGTTTGTGTGTTTTAGCGAGTGCATGTGAGATTATGTGAATATGAACGCGTAATGTATTTAAAGTTTACTAGTTTTTATATTCATGCTGTGTAAAAGTTCAATAAAAATGTTACTATCAGTTTGAACTCATATTTTTGAAGGTCAAAGAAACAAAGCAACCTATTACTTTTATTAGAAAGTTAAAGACTTAGATGGTTGAATAGGTACGCCACTATTTTGAATACTGTTAATTATTAAATGTTTTAAATACCTGTTTCTTAAACAACTAACAGGGAACAATGTTATCATCCTCATTTCTTAAAACAAAGCTAATTTCTTAGTACATACCCTGATAATGTCTATTATTTTTTCTCCTAATTTGCTCTAAGGCTACTTACTGGTGAGAGAGACTTAAGTCGCTTGGTTTCAGCTATTTGAATATAGCACGTAGTGTTATTACATTAATATACAATTTAAATTAAATTATATTCAAATGTTTATATAGGTACGGTTAAACATACGTCGACTGAATATAAGATTATCAAACAGACATCATAATATGCAAGGTTATCGTGTGATTACGTCATGATCACTGTGTTTACAGCAATGAGAACAAAAGAACAATCACTTAATCCAACACAGTAGAGATTCTTCATTATTTATATTAGTAATTTTAACTACTGTAATTTAATAAAATCATCTTTTCATTAAACTATTAGATTCGCAATATTATTTGCACATACTGCATTATTTTTCAGTAAAATTACAGCCAAAAATAACTTAATTCTAAGTCAAATACTTAGTAATCCACAGGTTAGATTTTTTAATAAAACTTTGTTGCAAAATATTTAAATATATTCGTACAAAATCGTACGCTTAAAGCTATTAACTTCTCTAGAAACATTTCAGAGTTCTGATTTGACACTACTGTATAGTTGACAGCTCTGTTACTTGAATGATAATAACATTTTATTTTTAAAATATAACATGGCAAATAAACAGACGAGTCATCTAGTTCATGCCAACCTTGGCGGTGACCATGGCTCATGACCATGACCATGGCTCATGACCATGACCATGGCTCATGACCATGACCATGGCTCATGACCATGACCATGGCTCATGGCATATACATATTGTTTTTTTTAGTTAAGTCAACAGTCTAAATTAGAATTCACTGTAAATACGAACATGGTATGACTGCCTCGGTGGCGCAGTGGTAGTAATTGCGACTGCTGTGCCTGAGGTCTTGGGTTCAAATCCTGAACCACAAATGTTTGTACGATCTAGAAATATTTGTTTCGGAGTTTGGGTGTTTTCTATGTAAACATATATACGTATGTACAAAAAAAAAACATCTAAGTATTTGTATCAGTTGTCTAGTACCCATAGTATGAACTCAGCTTAGTTTGGGACTAGATGACGTTGTGTGTCAGATATAAAAAAAGAAAAATAATCTAATGGTATAATATATATTGATTTTTAAACAATTCGAAGAATCTTATTCCATTCCATCCTATACTACTATCCTTTTAGCCTACTAATATTATAAATGTGAAAGTTTGTGAGGATTTATAGACGTTTCTAACTCTTTCACGCAAAACTACTGAACAGATTTAAATGCAATTGTGATTACAGTAAGATAAGCTATGCATCTAAATAACGCATAGGCAAATGACAAACACGTAGTCGGAGCCGCGGACAAAAGCTAGTAAAATAAAAAATAGTTTTTCGCGGTTTTCAGCAAAACGGTAAGTTTTATTATAAAAGTACCTTAGACAAAATTGTAGATCATAAAATTATCTATAAGAAATGGATCAATATTTATTTCCTACGAGCCACCGTTTCTGAGACATGACGATTCAAAAAGTTATAAAAGCTGTTATTGTCATAATATGCACACGTTTCCACGCCAGTGGCGTGGAAACGTGTGCATAGCTCATAGGTGGCGTGACGCCACCTATGAGCTATGCACACTGTACTTAGCGCGTTTTGTAACGTGGTTTCCCCAGTAGGTCTACTCCTCCTATTCCACGGGTCAATTGTGATCAGGACATGAGGAGGACGATGGAAAACTGCTGCTGCCTCATGCACAATACTCACAAAAGTTTTAGGGGACACTGTATTCTTAAATTCCAGGGAATCCTAACCTCCTCTTCTCTGAAGGTTACAGAACGGGAATCAGCATAAAAACTGAGAAAAAACTCGAGTAAAAAAAAATTGGTTGCCTGTAAAGTCGGTATACGGGCGAAAGTTTTACGTGACAACGACTTTGAGTGGTAAAATAATTTTAATGTGAATATTCATTCGTATAGTAGGAAGAAGGATGAAATAATAGTAACAATTTAAAACATTTATTTATACAAAGAATTATATTTAACACATTAATTTTAACGTTTTAAATATAATTCGACGCGTGCCTTTCACTTTTTATGTCTGTCTCTCTCGCTCTTAGGCGGGCTAACCATGCCCGAGTGGAAGGGACGCGTGCCTCTCACTCGCTCTCATTGTGAGCGCATAACGTGAGCGGAGCGTAACGCAGTTTCTTGAAGTGTCACCCGGCAAACCAATTTATAAGACGTTGTCACGTCAATAAACACTTGTCTTTCACATTACAGTATTAGCCGTAATCGCATCAACAGCAATGTCAGAAAACAATGTACAAGACACCTTTAAAAATGGAAATGACCAATTTACAGCAAAACTTTTTAATGTAAGTTCTTTTAGTCGCATTTTTGTTGGAAAAAATAGGCCCATATAGCCAATAATAATAAATATCATTGATGATAGAATTAACAAACAAGGTTAAGGTTGTATTTCTAACTTCCTATTTAATCTTCTTCTCAAGTTTTTCAAAATAAATGTATTTAACTTTCAGGAAATTTCAAAAGAGCAAGCCGGCAAAAGTTTTGTACTCTCAGCTTACTCAGTACTGTCTCCACTTGCACAACTAGGCTTAGCCTCTGTGGGTCGGTCTCATGATGAGATCTTAACAGCTATAGGTATGCCCAATGATAACGTGGTAAGTTATTATCGAATTCATGTATTTTTTTTTTAAATTCAGACATAGTATATTATCTTACATAATAGTAAAAATACTTAGTATTGTTTGCTTTTAATGTTCATAATGAAGAACATCAATTTTAAGATGTACACAGAACAAAATATTCATGAATAGACCGGTGCTGCCGGACCTAGGAAGCACCTTTACTAAAAAAATGGCACCATCCAGTAACCTTACTTTGTCTATCAGATCGAATGTCTTTCAAGACAGAATGAACATTTGTGATGTTAATATGTTACAGACAAAAGAAGTGTTCTCTGACTTGAATAGCAAAACACGATCAATAATCGGTGTTGAAGTAAAGCAAGCAAACAAAGTATATATTCGCGATGGTGACAAATTAAACAAAGAATTTGCTGCCGTTTCGAAATCTGTCTTCAATTCGGAAGTACAAAATATCAACTTTTTGAACTCAAAAGGAGCCGCTAATGAAATAAATACATGGGTTGGTATCTTTAATTTTATGCCATCTTTTTCATATTTTAATCTAACAAACTTATGCATGGAAAAAAATGTATTTTACCTTATCCTTGGAAAAATGTATAAGCGTGATCGAGCATATTAAAAATGTAAAAACTCACGTTGCTTAAGTTCACTTATTTATTTTAATCACAATCTTGAATGCTAAAACTAAAGTGAAATTCTCAAATGGTTTCTCGAAATGTTACACTTCACAGGTCGAAGAAAACACCAATAAACGTATTAAGGACTTAGTGGACCCCTCCACCCTTACTCCTGACACTGCAGCAGTTCTTGTCAATGCCATTTTCTTCAAGGTAACACATATCTATAAATACTGCAAAATATGTATACTTTAGGGTAAAATATTAATGCATTATAACTTATTTTTGAAACAGGGAAACTGGCAGTCTCCTTTCCAGAGTTATAGCACGCAAGAACATGACTTTTATGTAACAAAAGATAAAAACATTAAAGTATCCATGATGCATCAAACTGATAGTTTCAAGTATGGCGAAAGTGATGAATTAGATGCCAAGGTAAAAGTTATTTTAAAATGTCATTGAGTAATTCTTCTAAGTACTGTAGTGAAAATAGGGTATTAACAATTCGGCTTTCGACTCAACTGCGTGAATAGAGTATGTAATAAATACATGCGAAAATGTATATTGAGCATCAAATTCAATTCTTTAATGTACCATGAACAAAATTTTATCGGAAGTATTCAAAAAAGTTAAACTTTTATTTTAAAATTATTAGTGTAATTTTTTTTATCTTATGATATGTTTTAGCTCCTTGAAATGTCCTACGAAGGAGGTGAAACATCTTTTGTCGTCGTACTTCCAAAACAAAATGATGGTATTGAATCGCTAATTGAGAAGCTCAAAGACCCAGCGGCATTTCCAAAAGCAAGAAGTGCTATGAATATAGCAGAGGTTCACGTTTCTCTACCCAAGTTTAAAATTGAAACTACAACTAATCTTAAGGAAGTTCTCCAAAAAGTAAGTAGCAATACGAATAGTATTCAATTAAATTGTTGTATGAAACATTTAAGATATGAATTTTTAATCTGATATTAGACGATGTTCATTAGCAAAAGGCCTTAGCATCGGCTAAGCTAATAAAATACTTATTAGCTTAGCCGCTTTTTCCCTACTTTACCTAATAAAGTAGGGAAAAGGAGCATAGGTGGGTAATTTGAAAAACAACCGTAAAATCACATCTATCCGGGGGAAAGCAACTTTGCCGTACTTTGAACCGAAGAAGGTATCGATGTTTCTGAAACAATAACTAAAAATACACATTGATTTCTGAAAATTTCCAGGTCGATGTTAAGCAGTTGTTTGAGGCTGGGAAAGCTCAACTTGACAATCTCATAGAAGGTGCATCTAACCTATATGTGAGTGACGCTATTCAAAAAGCTTTCATAGAAGTGGACGAAAATGGAACTGAAGCAGCTGCATCCAACGGTAAGACACTTTATCGTATTTAGTAGCACGTGAAATACGAAAATCCTCTGCTGATAATAATATTTAGTAAGAACTTACTAATAAGCACATACCCTAATGCACCCTTGGATTACTTTACTTTATCTTTTGTATTACATAACAGTACCTTGTACTTTTTTTTTGATTACTTCCTCCTAGAACTCTTTTACTAGGATGACTTGAACGTTACATTTTTTTTTGTTACAGCGTTTGGCGTGTCTTATCTTTCGGCTATCATTGTTAGTCATTATGAAACTTTTGATGCTGATCATCCGTTCGTATTTTATTTAATGCACCATGATAACATTCTCTTTAATGGAATGTTTAGATCATAGACAAGGATTCCTGAAACGAATTTCGTACTTTATCAGTAAAAAAACATAAAACTAATAAATATTTTTATTTCTCTCCTTGTTAGCACCTCACTTTAATTCAACTAAACAGTTCATCAAAATATAACTTATAAAAAAAAACAAGTCTCGCCACTCAGTTCTACTACCATAAAAAGTTGCAAGATCCATGTAATATCAAGTCCAATAACGAGATTGACTTGACTATCGCATGAAAACAAATTGTATCTCACAAATAATATTGTAGTAGAAGAACTGAGTGGCGAGACTTTTTTTTATGGAATTTATTTTATTTTTATTTTATTTATTGGAACAAAAATCAGATACATGTTAAATTATAGCTAGATACAATGTGTACACAACATTTATGAACATGTAACGAACACCATTGTTCACAGATTACCAGAATATGGCGGAATATGGGGCATTCGAGCTGACTTATACACACTTGTTTTTTTACAAGTTATGTTTTAATGTCATCTCGTTTGTTTTTGTTAATAGTCCTAAATTTTTCCTTTTCAGTACCTTCTACTTCTTGAATACCTACAACGAATGTTCTTGAACCCCACTGTCTGTCTAATGAGCTCACTCGTTAAACGACAATTAATGTTAATCCTAATTTAAAATTGTTATCTTTTTTTGTGTTCTTCAGGATGGTTTTTTTTATTTTTCAAACTTGGCGTGGGCACTACCATTCCTCCTAATTTAACTGATGCATGAAATTTGCTATTTCCGATACAAAATATGGTTAAACAGCCAATGATGTCACTTACAGCAGATTAAAATGATTGTCAATCCATTAGCGTTATTTTAACTTGAACATTAGTTGTTTGAACTTGTTACTTAAATATTACATTTTAAGATAGAAAACCACCAACGAAAACCAACCAAAACCCACCTACCATAAATGCATCTAAAATGTAAGAAATGGTTTAAAATACTTAGTTTTCGATGCGATCTGAGATACTAGCAAATTTAATAATAACATAAAACAATAATTTCAAAGACTTCTGGGCAGTAAAAATAGTTACTAGAAGTTAATCATGGCTCTTGTGATAGCTTTTATGAAATATACTAAAAAAAGAAGTGCTACTTTGTCCTAAAAAAACAAAAATACTTATTTTCTGCATCAACGATTTTACAGATTAATTTGATAATTTATATTAAACACAGCCTCCATCTCATAAAAAATATTATTCATTAGCCTCTTCAGTGTTAATGGTATGAACTTCATATTAATGCTGCTATAAAAAATCACTGTACAGAATTCGCAAACGGAAAGGAAAATTTATAACGCGCGGCTGTGGTTTTACTAATAAATGAGTTTGTTTCAAAAGAACTCCGATTCGCAGTGGGGAGAGCGAATTATCGGTTAAGCAATTTAGATCTATAGGAATTCTTTTTATTATATTTTTGATGTCTAATTATGGCGTGTTCGTGAAAAATACAACACTTATACGTATATTGATGAATCTTAGGTTGAACTAAAAGCAATAGAAATAATGCAAATGAAAATACTTAAAATTTACTGACAATAAACTGTAAATTTACTTTTACTATTTACACAGATTCTACTGCGCTGCGTGTTGTGTGTTCAAACTCCATACAAGACAATACTTCATAATTATTATGCTTCACAAACTGTTTTTTGAATCTGTATATTGTTTGTATCCATTGCATGTACGTTTAATAAGTGCTCCACTGTATAGAAATATTTTAATGTGAAGATGTCTTTTTAAAAAACAAAAAAAGGAATATTCAGAAGAATCATATAATTCAGTGATTATAGATGAGACGATGAGACTAGAAGTGTTAAAAAACAAACTTACTTAGCAACTAACAAGTGTAATTGTAAATTTTCTACAATACAGTATTTCTATCACAACAGTTTGAAAATTTATAAATTAACTCGACGTCATTCACCCCTTAATGGTTTGGACGACGGGGCATTCATCTCACGGTAATTGCAGAATGACATATTTCTAATGGACAAGAGCAAAGAGGGCTTTTGTTTCAGTAGGTATTCATCAAATGCATTAAAAGTGGGCAACAAAAAAAGTGCAAACTATCAGATTAGTCTGTGAACAAATTCAATTTTAAATTCCAAATTCTTAGTTAATCACGTCTTTGATTTTAGTTTTGCATCTGTTTTGCACTTCCTATGAGCCTTTTTCCAACTAGATTGGGTTTTAAGTCTATACAATATGGCTGAACTTGTTAAACGTTGTTGTTAAACGTTAGGATATAGTCAAAAGCATTTTATTTTAAAACAAGACAGGCAAGACCGTGATTTTTTCGTATCTGTTGATCAATTTATCACAGTATCTGTACAGTATGCATCGATCTGATAATTTTAAATACGACGACAGTAACGAATTAGATGCTGAGGTAATAGTTATAGTTAATTAATACCTTTAAAACGTTTGTATTTACCTTGTCTTATTAATTTGGGATAAATCTAGTAATCGAAATGTCTTCCTATATCCAGTTTTTTTTAATGAAAGAAAGGGCATAGTTTGCCCTCTCTTTCTATTAGATGGATGTGTGGATTTATCTTATCTTATGGATGTAGACAGGTCACCTGACGAAAAGTGACTACTGTCGCCCATCTTCGTATAGTCCTATGTCCCCTAGTTGGGGCAGAGGGCGTCCACAGCATTCCGCCATCGCGTTCGGTCGTGAGCTTCGCATTTTAGCTGGCTCCACGTCTTCCCGGCCTTTTTCGTCTCGTCTGCAACTGTACGCCGCCAGGTCTGTTTGGGTCGGCCACGTTTTCGTTTTCCTTGAGGATTCCAATCGAGCGCCTGTTTGGCGATATGATCGGAATCCCTACGGAGTGTGTGACCAATCCAGCTCCACTTGCGACGTTTGATCTGAATGTCGATCGGCGTTTCACGGCAGCGCTTCATTAGGTCTTCGTTGGAGATTCTCTCGGGCCAGTAAATACCGAGAATTCGGCGAAGACAGCGGTTTACGAAGACCTGGAGCCGGTGCGAGATATTTTTTGTGACCTTCCACGTCTCACACCCATATAGCAGTACGGATTTGACGTTGGACTGGAATATCTTCAACTTCACTCTTCGCGTCAATTTCCGTGACTGCCACACGGGCCGCAACCGTGCGAAGGTTGCTCGAGCCTTGGCAATGCGCGAAGTGATGTCCTCTTCAGTTCCCCCAGTCTCTGACACGACGCTTCCGAGGTATGTAAATTTGTGGACTCGCTCCACATCCTCTGCACCAATCCGTAATGGTGTGCTATTTTTCACTCCAGATCGCATCTCTTGGGTCTTCCGTGTGTTAATTTTAAGCCCAGTTACACTCGCCTCTCGACATAGGATCGTCCAATTTGGATTGCATATCGCGGTGCGTGTGACTCAGCAGGCACAGGTCGTCGGCGTAGTCCAAGTCTTCTAGGACACTGGTCAGTCCCCATTCTATGCCGCGTCGCCTATTGTGGTGTGTGCGAAGCATAATCCCATCGAGGACGATCAAGAATAGGAGAGGCGAGAGTATACAGCCTTGTCGAACACCCGCATGTACCTCGATACCTTTAGAGACCATGCCATTTTGCGTCACTTTACAGGAATATTTTCTGTAGATGGCTTTTACAAGGTTGATCATCTTCGGCGAGACACCAATTTCGATAAGTCTCGACCATATGGTAGTCCATCTCAGCGTATCGAAAGCTTTTTCAAAGTCTACAAAGGTCAGATAGACTTCCCTTTGCCATTCTGATGCCTGTTCAAGAACGATACGCAGAGTGTTGATCTGGTCGACACACGAACGATTCGAGCGAAAGCCTCCTTGCTCTTTGCGCAGTAAGGGTTCAATAGCCCCTGATAATCTGTCCAAGACAATCTTGCATAAAACCTTGGAAGGTACCGAGAGCAAAGTTATGCCTCTCCAGTTGCTGCATTGGCTGAGGTCGCCTTTTTTGGGCACAGGTATAAGAAGCCCTTTGTTCCAGTCATCTGGAAGCTCCTCACTTGTCCAGATCTTCTTTATTAAAGGTGTCAGTACCTCGACGGCGAAGTTTAAATCAGATTTTAGCATTTCCGCAGTTATAAGGTCGAGGCCTGGAGCTTTACCAGTTTTGAGCGAGAGTACTGCCTTCGCTACTTCCTCGTGCGTCGGAGGTTCGACGTTGATGTCAAGAAGCCTAGGTGGTGGAGGTGTATCTTGCGGTACATCCGGTACGGTCCATACTATGGCACGGAAGATCTCCTCAAAGTGTTCACGCCAGCGTTCCAGTTGCCCTTCCGGTGTCACAATGAGTTGCCCATTCTTTGACTTCAGAGGCCTTTTACGAAAACCGCTGTTACCTGCCAACATTTTAGTCGCTTTATACAGCTCTCTCAGATTGCCAGTATTAGCAGCGCGTTGGGCATTATCAGCGATACTGTCAGTCCATAATCTTCTATCTTTCCGCGAGCTGCGGTAGATTTTTCTTCGAATCTGGCGGTATCTCTGTCTGAGGTCGGCTTGAAGTAACTCGTCGTTAGTGCTTAGCAGTTTAACGTGAAGTCCTTTTCGTTCGTTGATCAGCTCCCATGTAGACTGTGACATCCAAGTTTCACGCCTGTGTGCACGGTGCCCTAGGACGTTAGAGCTGGTCTCTGTATAGGCCACTTTAATGCGTTTCCACTCTTCGTCTATTGAGTCATCGTCAGCGTTGAGGTCAGCGAAACGGTTACGGAGTTCAAGCCTGAATTTGAGGGTAGTGTCAGGATTCTGCAGTCGGGTAACTTCAAACCTTCTCCCAATCACACACCTATCACTTCCGCTGGCTGGTCGTGCTGCAGCCACCTTGAGCCGCATCTCAGCAACGACCAGATGATGGTCACTGTCGATATCAGCGCCTCTCCGATTTCGGACGTCAAGCAACGATGAGCGCCATCTGGAACTTATGGCAAGGTGGTCAATTTGGTTTCTAGTGACGCCATCGGATGAGTTCCAACTGTCGCCCATGTACCTCTGCAATTCAGGATTCACTAGTGCGTTACCGATCTGTGAGAAAAGTTGACTTGAAGGTTGTATCGGTTAGGAAACACTGCATAAAATTATTTGTTGCACAGATTGGTTGTGTGAGTTAAAAGTGCTTTGAATAAAGCAGAGGGATGGAGGGCCAATTGACCAATACAAGCATTTCGGTCAAAAGAGAATACTTGAATACGTTCAGATGTTCCCATATAAATATAGAGTCTCATTAAAATTGTCACGTTGAATAACCGTTGAGTTTTCGGTTGGTAACTTTGGGTGATATAGAAATTTTGTAAGGTAGATGCACCGTGGTGGAATTGGGATATTATGATTTTCATAAGTAATTCTGAAGAACTGATATAACATAAACTTAAATATAAAACTACAGATATATATGTATAAATAAATATGGATATGGCTGACCTCGCTGATATATAAACGTCGCATTCGTACACTATGTACTAGATTGTATTTTAATTATGATTTTCTTGTAATCTCGTCAATAGGTAGTTAATAACGTTCTTTTCGAATGAGAAACAACTTGTTGACATTCTCATTTCGAATGGGAGCGAATTCTACAGTAGTGCCGTTTGCACAAAGAACATCGTTGCTCACTATATACTATTTTTAAAAATAAGTATGCTTATAGAATGAATGTATTTTACCTTATAACGCGTTTCAGTACCTTAAAATGCCACATACAGGAGTTGAAAATCCTTTTTCGTTGTTTTTTCTAAACAATATAACGGCATTGAGTCGCTAATCAAAAAGTTTAAAAATTAGCTTTCTCTAGGACACGGTCTAATATGTATTCTGAAGATGTTAATTTTTCTTTACCCGAGTTTGAAATTTAAACTACAACTGATTTTAAAAATGTGCTTCAAAAAGTAAGTATTATTCACCGTCTTAAGTATTACTCCTAATTATTTATTTTAATTAATTACTATTACAAAGGTATATTATTCATAGGTGGCATATTTCACAAGGCATATTTAAGCAATATGTATTGCTTAAATATGCCTTGTGATTCACTGATAAAAAAACTCCTATCACTTATTATGTCGCTTCATACCAAGGAAATCCCGATCGATGAGGAGTGAAATTAAACATGGTAATATATGATATGTTTTTGAAATGAAAATCTGACATTTACAGTAAATCGTGTAAAAATTTTAGCCACAAAAGGCAATAGAGTCGCAAAAGGATTAGTTTCTCAATATGGCAAATCGTCCAATATTAAGATTTAAATTTATTTATGTAATTAAAAACTTCCTGGGGACATAATTACTGTATCATCTAGTCTTTTGTCAAATAAAGAAAAGCGAAGTGCTTCTATTAGGCTCCATGTAAACGTATTTATTGTTAATGTCTTTTTTTCTTGGAATGTCCATGTTATGACAACACAATATAAGGAAAAGCCATATCATTTTACAATTATCGATCTACCTATTCCGACTAACGTTTATCACAAATGACACACGAGTGTATTATGAAAGGCACACAGCCCGCGTGGCCGATGAGTCAGTTACGTAGATTATAATGTATTTTGGTCATTTATGCCTAGGATTGAATTCTTCGTGTGTAGTAATTTACATTAACAAATATTGTTGATGTAAATTAGTCCTAGGCATGCAGTGCGAGGCAGGCTATGACAATTGAAGTTTAACGGAAAATAATGCTTTTAAACCTGCCCGGGACACCTCATAACCCTTAAGTGTAAATTTCATTCCTTATATTCATTCGATAACTGCACATAAATAATGGATGTTTGACTTTTCAAATCCTCGAATTCAAATATCATCTAGACGTAAGATAATTCATTAAAACGATATTAAACAAATTAATGTATAGCACCTCTGCGTATAGCACTTCAGTGATGGAGCTTGACGCAACAACAAAGATGTCAGAGTTGAATGTACAAGAGATCCTGAAAAAGGGAAATGATCAGTTCACAGCAAGACTCTTATGTGTGAGTAGTCACTTCTATTTGTTTTTTTTTATTGGAATGGAATATGTTAAACGTTTTTATTGCAACAATATTTTATTTTAATAATTTCATATTGAGTAAAATGAGGTGTAAGAAGAACAAAATATAAAGAAGTTATTTTAAATCACAATACTGCTTTTGTTTTGTTTACTAGGAAAAAACTAAATTATACTTAAAAAGATTTTTTTTTATTTTTAGGAAGTTTCGAAAAGTCAAGAAAATAAAAGTTTCGTACTTTCGGCTTTTTCAGTACTATCTCCTCTTGCCCAACTAGCCTTAGCGTCTGTGGGGCAGACTAATGATGAGATCCTAAAAGCTATAGGTATGCCCAATGACAACGTGGTGAGTAATTTTTATTTCATATTTATCAAATACTGTTTGATACATATCATCATCATCAGTATCGCGGTCTACTGCTGAACATATGCCTCATCAATTTCACGCCACTTGGTTCTATTCTCAACTTCTCGTATCCAGCTTCTGCCAGGCATGTTCTGCAAATCATAACTCCACCTGCCCTCTGGATGTCCTACACTACATATGCGGAAACGCGATACCACTCAAGAATACGTTTATCAGTAACATTCTACGACTAATTTGAAGTGACTGTTCTGCTAATCGTATGGGCTTTACCAGATCACTTTATTCCCGATACGATCCCAGCCAGCCCAGAAACACCGAGTATAACTCTTTCCATGGCGTTACTGAGCGACTTTCAACTTGAGAACCAGTCGTACCATAAATGTCCACGTACACCATATTTACAAAAGTGACACTATTCAGTAACATAAATCCATATTTCGAAAGAGTTGTGACATAAAATAGGTATGTTATGTTCATGTATAAGTTTTTATGTAGACAAAAGAAGTGTTCTCGGATTTAAACATCAAGATGCGATCAGTAAAGGGTGTAGAGCTGAAGCAGGCAAATAAAATATATGTTCGCAATGGCTACAGTTTAAACCCAGACTTTGCTACCATTTCAAAGACAGTGTTTTGTTCAGAAGTTCAAAATATAAATTTTGTGGAATCTGAGACAGCTGCTGCTGAAATAAATATGTGGGTGAGTACCTCTATCCTTCTATTCCCCCATCCGCATTTAAAACTAGTCAACTTGTTTAAAGAAGATAAAAATATATAAAATACAAAATAAATAAAAAATCGTCTCGAGAAAGGGGCTAAGTAAACTGCAATGTTTAGATCGGCCGACAGTTTGACCGAGTTTAGCTACTAAACGCACACACTCGCCCGATTAAATAATCGAGTCTATGATGAGTACGAATACAAGAAACGGGCGACCGCTCTCGGATGACTGGCTATTTAATTCGAGAGTGGTAGGACCTGAGTCTGGCTGACTAAACAATCGGCAGTCTGCGAGCGTAAAAGAGTGTCAAAGTGGTTTAGCAATCGGCCGATAGTTTAATGACGTTTCTTATATTTATAGAAATAGTACCCATGAATAAACGTATTAAATATAAAAATTCATGTGCATATTCAGTTTTTCATAGACTTTTTATATCATTGTGCATTTATGTAGTTTATGAATTTAAAATATAACAACAAACAACGATAAAACGATTTTGAGTTTAGGTGGAATTTATATACAGTTTGTTTTTTATTAGTGATTAGAAACAATCAAGAGGGTAAGCAACGACGGCACGGTTAGTAGGTACATCCAGGTGGATGGGTGACCGCTGGTGACATGTTACCATGAGCGTCTTCGTGATTCGGAGGTCACGTTAAACAGTCGGACCTGATTGTTATCGAAGCATAACAGTCGTGAAACTTAGTTGGAGGCCTTTGGGCGGCTTAAAAACATTACGTAGCAACAACGTTGTTTTGCCAGCCCCCAACCCGCACTTGGCCAGGGTTGGGACGTATGGCATTAACCAAACTCAAACTCAAACTCAAATCATTTATTTCCTTAGGCCCCAAAAGGCACTTGAACACGTCAAAAATACAAACATAAAAACATAAAACAAAACTCCTAATACTAAATGCACTGAGATGATTTGAATTACCGGAGCTTAGATTGATTTCGATTCAACTCAAAGGTTTAAATTGAAATCAATCCAAGTACCAGCTCCGATGGGTATTGCATTCATGAGAAGAGCTGGTGAGAAACTCATGTGCACCATCTTTTCAGATAATTCATACAAAGCTTGTTTGTTTTTGACAACAGTATTTCTATGTGCAAGTTAAGGCAACCAAAACACAAAGGCTAGAAAGCGGTCTAATAAGATATTAAAGCTAGGAAAAAAAATTTTTTTGTCTAATAAAATAATAAAATTAGTCCATAGCATATAAGGTTGCAATCACTTACACATCAAGGAGTAAAAGCAATGTGTGCATACATACTGGTCCCAGAGAAAAAGAAAAAAAACGTTTAAAATGTAATAAAATAAAAAATACAAATTATTTAAGCTCCAACAATGTAAACACAGATCGCCTCAACTTAACAAAGTTCAAATGTCAGGTAATAAATGCAGAATAAGATGTCAAGAATTAATTACAATCCAATAAATTATTTCACTTTCACTCACATCCAAGGCACTGCATCAGTCAAGAAATCGTTTACCGTATAATAGCCCCTCTCCACAAGACGACTCTTAACGGCACTCTTGAACTTTTGTAGGGGTAAGTTCAAGATTTCGACAGGAATTTTGTTATAAAAACGCACACCAAGTCCTTCAAATGAATTGTGGACTTTGTTAAGGCGATAATGTTGGCCTACTAATTTGTGCTTATTCCTTGTGTTTAGTGAATGATGATCACTTCTGCAACTATATTTATCTATGTTTTTTCGTACAAACATAATATTAGCAAATATATATTGAGATGCAACTGTTAAAATACCTATTTCCTTAAATCGTTCTTTCAGAGAATCTCGAACTTTAAGTTTGTAAATCGCACGAATTGCCCGTTTTTGAATTACAAAAATGGTTTGAATATCAGCTGCCTTGCCCCATAGTAGAATACCATATGACATGACACTGTGAAAATAACTAAAATAAACTATTCGCGCAGTTTCAATATTAGTTAACTGGCGAACTTTCCAAACAGCGAATGCCGCGGAGCTCAGTTTCCCTGCTAGATACGATATATGGGCGCCCCACTGAAGCTTATGATCCAAGGTTATTCCTAGAAACATAGTTGACTCTACGAGATCAATCATTTCATTATTTATTATAATGTTCGTGTTGAGTTTCTTAACATTAGGCAAAGTGAACTTTATACATTTAGTTTTATTCGAGTTCAATAGTAAGTTGTTGCTTGTAAACCAATCTTGGACTAGTGTAAGTGATCTGTTAATATCATCAAAACTATTCTGATTACGATCAACTTTAAAAACAAGCGAAGTGTCATCTGCAAAAAGTACTACATCACAGAAATTTTGCACAAAGAAAGGTAAATCATTAATATACACTAGAAAGAGAAAAGGACCGAGAATTGAGCCCTGTGGCACGCCCATTGAGACAGGTAATCCGGAGGACCTAATTCCATTTATATCCACTTGTTGAACTCTGTCTCCAAGGTACGAGGCAACCAGATCAAGTGCAGTATCCCTAATGCCGTAGTGCCTGAGTTTTCGCAAAAGCGTTTGATGTTCAACGCAGTCAAATGCTTTGGATAAGTCACAGAAAACGCCAATAGCATCTTGCGCGTTTTCCCAGGCACTAAATATATGTTTTATAAGTGTTGAACCAGCATCAATGGTTGAGCGATCCTTTCTGAAACCATACTGCTCTTTATGAAATAAATTATTAATATTAAAATGAGTTTCTAACTGCTGAAGAATAAGTTTTTCAAAGACTTTACTGACTGCTGGCAAGATTGAGATGGGTCTAAAATTACCTGGATCGCTTTTAGACCCACTCTTGAATAATGGTATCAACTTACTATGTTTCATTAAATCCGGAAATACACCATTTTCTACACACTTATTAAATATTACAGCTAAATGTAGTGCTATATCAATAATTATATTTTGCAATAATTTGACAGAAATACCCCACAAGTCGGTTGATTTCTTTGAATTGAGCGACTTGAAAGTTTTCACCACATCATTAGGGCTTATAAACTGAAACTTGAACATGACATCACACTCTTTCACGCTGCCCCTGGCCAAGGATTCAGCTGTGACTGAGCAGGAATCCAAAGAACTGGTAGTATCAACTGGTATCTTTGCAAAATAATTGTTAAAAGTTTCAGCCAAACCCCGATTATCTTTAATAATATTGTTGTTAACAACTAATTCTAACCTATCATCCTGCGGTTTAGACCGCCCTGATTCAGTATTTATTACAGTCCAAGTAGTTTTTATTTTATTATCAGACCCTCTCCTCAGAGGAGTCCCGAGCCCAGCAGTGGGACATTATGGGTTGTTGATGATGATAACCAGACTGATAATATGTGTCTAAACTGTAGATAAATACCACCAAACACAAAATAATTTTATCACACCTCGAATTCGGAACCTCTAGTTTTATTAGTAAGCATTACTTACCACTGAATACATAACTTAGTGTTAATATTTGCATTTATAAACCTAAAATAAATATAGTAACATAGTTTCATTCATATTACAGGTCGAATCTAAAACAAATAAACACATTAAGAACTTAGTGGATCCCGATACACTTACTACAGACACTGCGGCTGTTCTTGTTAATGCTATTTTCTTCAAGGTAAAATTTGTTCCTATTTTTTTCAATATTAATAATGTTTGACTATTTTTATAAATTTGTACTAATTGATTGATAATATAAAAAAAATGTTTAATCTAATAAAACATCTTAATATTCAAGTACTGTAAAGACATAGTTATTAATGACTAATTTTATCTTAAAACAGGGCAACTGGCAGATTCCCTTTAAAAAGTATGAGACGAGAGACCGTAATTTTTTTGTAACTGTTGATCAAAAAGTCACAATACCTATGATGCATCTATCTAATACTTTTGAGTACGGCGATAGTCAAGAATTAAATGCTAAGGTAATTGCTAAAGTTATTTAATTAGTTAATTCAAAGCACTTCCGTCAAAAGAGAGTATTAGCGGCTAGCATAAGCATTGCCACTCTTATGTAAGTATGAAATGTCAATAAATTTGTCACGGTCATAGCTACCTACCGTCGTCACGTCATCGTCATCGTCCGAAAAATCGATCTCTATCACTTGGATAGCTGATCCGTGTTATCATTTGCCTCCTACAGCCTAAAGAAAAGCGAACAGTGAAGGATAGAAAATGCAAAAATTTAAATATGATAATAATATGTACAAACTTAATTTTACCTATTACAAGTATTTAATCCAAAAATTCAGTTCAAAAAGATCTATGTAATCGATTGCACACTGTACACAAATTTCTAAGATGAGATTAAATCTAACATATTTGTTTGTAGGATGAACATTTTTCATGTATACCATGATATGTTTCAGCTTCTTAAAATGCCCTATGAGGGAGGTGAAACATCCTTTATCGTAGTACTTCCCAAAGAATATGATGGTATTAATTCGCTAATCGAAAAGCTTAAAAATCCAGCAGCATTCTCGAAAGCACGTAGTAATATGTGCACAGAAAATGTTCACGTTTCTTTACCCAAGTTTAAAATTGAAACTACAACTGATCTTAAAGAAGTTCTCCAAAAAGTAAGTGTTATTCACTCTATTAAGTATTCCATTGTAGGTATATCTCACAAATGTTATTATGATGATATATCCACTACTGGCCGTGACTTGTATTACTAGCATAAAAGGACCTTTAATTTGATCAAATAATTATACAATTAAAATGATGATGATTTTGTATCTTTACAAACTAATATATCTAAATAAAAGTGTATCGCTGTTGCCCTTGGTCACAGCATCACGCATGAACGGCAGGACCAACTTTGTCAATTCTTTTAGTGTTGGATAATTCACTATTTATTTAACTAGCAGACACTTATCGAGGAAGGCTATAATAAGGCAAAAACTATTTCTTTAAAGAGAGACAAAGTTGCGTGGGTTTATTTTTCATGTCGAAAGGTCAAGCCGCAATTCAAGAAAAACAAGTGCGGCAACGCTCTAGTCTCATCTCTTGGGATCTAGAATCGACAAATGACCCATCTACATGTTATCTAAACCTGGGAAAAAACTATGAACCGGTGCAAATTAAGCCCATTTTAAATAAAAGAAATAAGTCATTTTTATAACAATAAATTTAAAATTTGACAATTTGCAGATCAGCATTAAACAATTGTTTGTAAAAAGGCAAGCGCGACTTGACAATCTTATAGAAGATGAATGTAATCTGTATGTGAGTGACGCTATTCAAAAAGCGTTCATAGAAGTAGACGAAAAGGGGACCGAAGCAGCTGCGGCCAACGGTAAGTGTAAATACTTTTACTAACGAGTGATTTCAAGTGATTATATCGCAGGTTCATTGATTGCTTCTTGTTGATCTAGTTATTTTCGGATTCTGTTAAATTATATAGTTGGATCTTAATTTTTATACTATTTGAGACACAAATGAAATAGTTAAAATCACAGTTTCGCAAACTTTATATGTACCAATTACACATGTAACTAAAAAACTCTCTAAAATTTTCAGTAATTTATAGTTTAAGCAAACAATAACCTTTTCAAAACCTTTTCTAATGTATGTATGTAATTTAAACTTAAGGCCAGAATATTATTTTATAGAATAGTTTTTTTTTGTTATAGCATTTACTATGTGTTTTATTACGTCTGTCCGTGCAAGACCTGTTTATAAATCCTTCGAAGCTGATCATCCGTTCGTTTTCTACTTAATGCATCACGACAACATTCTCTTCAACGGAGCTTTTTTTTCTTAGAAATGGGAATAAAACTATAAATATCTTAATTGTTTCCTTATTTCACCATCCTAAGTTATTAGAATTTACATACTATCTTGTAGCTGTGATAGATGCGGTATCCCCTTGTTTGTAAATTAATAATATACATTAATTATTAAATCTAAAAAAAGTACAAAAAATAAATATCTTTCAAATTGTTTGCACTATCTAGATGCTGGAGTCTCTATATATTTTTTTTATTAAAGTCCCGCAAAACATCATAAATTTAAATTCTCAATTCAAATTTACTATGTTTATTCCAAATGCGGGAGTCACTGAGGTCTTTACATACATACATGAGACGGACACAAAGAATATCCTTACTGACTGCACGGTTGGCCTAGTGGTTTAAGCGGTCACTACGCCGCTGGCTACTGCGCCAAGTGCCGTGGGTTCAAATCCCACGTGGGACATCACTTTGTGAGATCCACAAAACGTTCTACTGAGTCTGGGTGTTCTTTGTGTCCGTTACATGTATGTTTGTAAAGTCCTCCGCGACACAGGATGTAAATTCCTAATGCGGGAGTTGTCTTTTATAAATTAAAAGAAAAAAAAAAATATCCAGACTCAAAACAACAATTTATTGATCACACTAAGTGTTGTCCTATGTGGGGTTTAAACTCACAACGGCGACAAAGAAAGCGGCGTCCTGACTGCTTACACCACTAGGCTAACCTTGTAGTTAAATGAAGAATGTAACGAAATCGTTATTTCAGGGAATGGAATTTTGAGTTACTGCCGATAATAAAATATTATTCATTATATTTATGTAATCGTTGTGATATCAAATTTCCTCAGGCTTTATGGTCACCTGTACGAGCTTAGATATAATTTAAATCGTAAATCATCAAAAAAGAAATCATCAAAATCAGTTCACCCAGTGTAAAGTTGAGGTAACAAAAATAAAAAAAAATACAGTCGAATTGATAACCTACTCCTATTTTTAAGTCGGTTAAAAACTCCATAGAATATATTGTAGGAGAATATTCTAAAAAAGGAACATACTCGATTCCCTAAATCTTCATTCATTCATTTAAATGACAAGAGTAACAAAACAATAGGTCATGATTTATACTTCAAAATGATAAAAAATATTTATTTGGGAAACCAAATTGTAGAGAAGAATATAAAAAAAGAAAACTTTATATTAACGGATTAAAAATAATTTTCATTTTCTATCGTAATTAAATCGGTTTGCTAAAGTTGTTTAGTGATAAAAATAACCTTATCATCTTTATCATGTCACTTATCACTAAAGATATATGAATTATTATAGTTGGAATAAAAATAATAACATGGTATGTTTAATATAGATACGCATCCGTAATTTTGGTATTTTACATAACATTTTAGTTCTATAAGTCACATGTCACGAGATAAACATTGATGATGTTCTCCGAGTCGATTTTAGCCACGGTGGCCAGGCTCAACGGCGATCAGCCAACTACGCAGAAATAATTATTATAGTACACTAGTTTGTGCGCAGAGTACACTAGGTTTTATTTAATGAATGCAGTTTAATAATGTAGTCAGAAACTTACTACAGGGGTGATGTGATTACTGTGTGACCAAGCATTCCTTTTGGTAAATTAAGAAACATTAAAGACTACTATGAGAACTATTTGTTTCATAAATTCAGACGTTTATTCGGAATATCCACGTTAAAACTTTATATAAAAAATCAATCAAGCTATTCTGACTAATGCATATCTCATATAAATAATACGCGCTGTAGCCGATGAGTCAGTTGCGTCTGGGATTTAGGACAGAGAGGATTTGCTTGCCTGTTTTGTTAAACTATACGAAGCTGAATTAACTCACCTGTTCCATTACTTCACTGTTCGAAGTAAGATCTTTGAGTTATATAATGTGTTCTATATATATGAACCTTTATATTAACAATTTAATAAAATTTATGTTACAGACTCCATCAAAGTCTATTTTTTGTGCCTTTTTATTTTCTACGAGTTCTAGATACGTTATAAATGTAAACGTTTATGTTGTCAAGGTCGATTTCAGTTACTGAGAATAGTGAAATATATTATTAGACATTGAATAATAGCGACGTTCAATGGTGAACTTTGTCCACTGTACAAGAACAATTTTTAATAATAGTGATTTTAAATAAAGTTTTTTTTTCTAGAAGGTCAGAAATGAAGAAATCAAAAGTCTATAGAGTTGCCGAAACTAATTATGAAGACCGTGATATTTTATTTTGTTGGAGATATTGTTATCTCCACGAGATATAAGGGCGACATAATCACTTCGTGACTAAGCCCTCATTAAACAAATAAAGAAAAAAAAAAAAGAGATATTGTTATATCAAGTATTTGTATACTTAGCGATTTTACTAGGAGATATCTATTTTTATTGTGTCCTATATTCGGTTCAGGAGTTTCTGGCAAATAAGTCCGGTGTTTTCCTGTACTCTGTATGTAGAAAGAAAATATTTTGATTTATATAATCAAAGGAGTATTTTCAGTTTCTCGTGATTTTCATCCTGGTGTTACATACATATGGATAGTATTACAACAACGATGTCGGAATTAAATGTACAAGAGATACTCAAAAATGGAAATGATCAGTTCACGGCAAAATTTCTATCCGTAAGTTGTCAATTATGTTTCTTTATTTGTGAGTTTCATTATTGAAAAATAATTACGGGAACAAAAAAAATTGTGCATATATACTTTATTTTTGAATTTCCTTAATGATAGTACTTAGAACAAAATAAAGAAGCATTTCAAACATTCATTAATATTTAAAAATATTTTTCTATTCTCAGGAAGTTTCGGAAAGTCAAACAAACCAAAGTTTGGTACTATCAGCTTTCTCAGTACTATCTCCTCTAGCACAACTAGCCTTGGCGTCTGTGGGGTCTTGTCATGATGAAATCTTAATAGCTATAGGTATGCCCAATGATAACGTGGTAAGTCATGATTAATCAGCATAAAAACGTCAAGTATTCATATAAAATTATTAAATACTAAGTATTAATTGCGTTTTGGCTCATCCAAAGTAACACCATCGTTTAACCTCATTCATTCATACCTTATCATATTTCTTTCAAATCTTTTGTCTTATATGTCATGTTGTAGACAAAAGAAGCATTCGCTGATGTGAATACCAAAATACGTTCAGTTAAAGATGTAGAGCTAAAGCAGGCAAACAAAGTATATGTTGGCAGCGGATACAGGTTAAATAAAGAATTTGTGACCGTTTCACAAACTGTTTTTAATTCAGAAGTTCAAAATATAAATTTCATGGACCCGGAAGGGGCTGCTGGTGAAATAAATATGTGGGTCAGTACATCTATCCATTTTGATACCCAATTAATATTTGAAGTTGGTAGACTTATTCAGAGAAAACAACTAATAGATTTTATCTCTTAATTACTTGTACTACATCTTAAATGATTCTTAATGTGATATTTTATGCGATTATACATTATAGGTGGAAGCTAATACAAATAAACGCATTAAGAACTTAGTCGAACCTAGTGTACTTACTCCTGACACTGTTACTGTTCTTGTCAATGCTATTTTCTTCAAGGTATGTATATGGTAGATAAATGTCTATAAATATTGCAATAAAAGCGTATACTATTGAGGCAGTAATTAATTCACAAATTTATGTTTCAAACAGGGTAACTGGCAGATTCCCTTTGAAAAGCATAGTACGCGAGACCGAGATTTCTTTGTTACCAAAGATCGAACAATTAAAGTACCCATGATGCATCAATCTGAGTTTTTCAAATATGGCGAATGTAATGAATTAGATGCTAAGGTAACAGGAACTATGATTAATATTAGAGATACGTTCTTACTTGCAATAATTTTTGAGTTTATGTGAAAAGTTGGACCAACGAGCTAAAGACCAGAAGGTCAACATATTAGCTTGGTATAAATGGCTCATGGTTGTAAACACAATGTTCTACGCTGCAAGGCAAAACACTTAATCGATGATCATTTATTTCCGAATATCAACATATTCGAAAAAAAATATTCTGTAACAGATAACTTTATAAATTTGTACTATGTACTAAATAGCCTACTGTTTTCCAGCTTCTTGAAATGTCATATGAAGGAGGAGAAACATCCTTTGTAATCGTACTTCCTAGACAGTATGATAGTGTTACGTCACTGATCAAAAAACTGAAAGACCCAGCAGCATTTACAAAAGCACGAACTGCTATGTATAGTGCAAATGTTCATGTTTCTTTACCCAAGTTCAAAATTGAAACTACTACTGACCTTAAAGAAATTCTACAAAACGTAAGTATTAGGCGGCGTATTGAATACTTGTTCTATTAATATCCTATTCAATGTTAATATGAAAATGGATTTCACTGGTAGCCATGCCTGAAGGCAGGATCAATCTGATGGTAAAAATATACTTCGCACAATTAGAAACTTAATAGATCGAAGTGGCAAATAATAGCAGAGTCATGTTTAGTAGTGGACTGCGATAGCCTAATGATGATGATTCTCATGTAACAAAATATGTTTGAAAAATCTTATTTATGGCTATGACGTATTTGAATAATATTGTATTAATTATAAAATTGTATAATTTAGATGGACAGTAAATATGTAAAAAACCCACTTGCTTTAGGCTACAGATTTGCCTTAATATTTTCCAAAAATGATTTATTAAGGTCTTAAATAGAAAAGAAATTTTAGTATATTTTGTTTGCAAAAATATTAATAAAAATATTCTCTAAATATTTATGACATCATCTTTTCCCAATGGCATTTCACTTCAGTGCTTACCCATGTAATAATAACATTTATTCTCTATGCAATCTGTTTGTAAGGAATACCATTGATTAACACTTCTCTCTAAAAGCAGCAGCAAATAGCTCTTGAAATCAACCCCATAGTTCAAGTCAATTATAAAATAGTGATTTAATTGTGATGTTATTATCATTGTTAAGTTATTTATTATGTTTTATTGAGATCGGATCTGAAGAAAAAAACCATTCAAAATGCAACAACGCTATTTTATACCTTGGGTTGTGGCAGTGGCGTCAGGTGACACATCTTTGACCCATATACAAAATATAAACAAAAATTATGAAAACAATAGTCAAATTTAAAAACTCATTAAACAACAAAAAAATTACACTAAATATAAGTTTCATATAATTTCCAGATCGGTATTAGGCAGTTATTTGTAGCAGGGCAACTCAGTAAACTTATAGAAGGTGAATCCAACCTGTATGTGAGTGACGCTATACAAAAAGCTTTTATCGAAGTAGACGAAAAGGGGACCGAAGCAGCTGCTGCCAACAGTGAGTATAAATGTATTTTATTTAACAAGTGATATTAAATCAAATAGTACCCACAGCTTGGTTTCGGCGATTAAAAATAATTCAATTGATTGGATAAAGTCGAAATATTTTTAAGAAGATATGAGAATTAGAAATATTTGTGAACAATATGCAAAATAGTGACACATACAAAAGTAAGAGCCAAAGCTAGATTTCTTATCATCACATACAAGCTTGTAATTTTCCCCGTGAAGGATATCCTTCCCCTTTTATGCAATTACACATTCAGGAAACATTATCCAAATTTTATATTTATCCTCCATTGTACATCAACCATAAACTCAAACTCAAACTCAAACTCAAATCATTTATTTCCTTAGGCCCCAAAAGGCACTTGAACACGTCAAAAATACAAACATAAAAACATAAAACAAAACTCCTAATACTAAATGCACTGAGATGATTTGAATTACCGGAGCTTAGATTGATTTCGATTCAACTCAAAGGTTTAAATTGAAATCAATCCAAGTACCAGCTCCGATGGGTATTGCATTCATGAGAAGAGCTGGTGAGAAACTCATGTGCACCATCTTTTCAGATAATTCATACAAAGCTTGTTTGTTTTTGACAACAGTATTTCTATGTGCAAGTTAAGGCAACCAAAACACAAAGGCTAGAAAGCGGTCTAATAAGATATTAAAGCTAGGAAAAAAATTTTTTTGTCTAATAAAATAATAAAATTAGTCCATAGCATATAAGGTTGCAATCACTTACACATCAAGGAGTAAAAGCAATGTGTGCATACATACTGGTCCCAGAGAAAAGGAAAAAAAACGTTTAAAATGTAATAAAATAATAAATACAAATTATTTAAGCTCCAACAATGTAAACACAGATCGCCTCAACTTAACAAAGTTCAAATGTCAGGTAATAAATGCAGAATAAGATGTCAAGAATTAATTACAATCCAATAAATTATTTCACTTTCACTCACATCCAAGGCACTGCATCAGTCAAGAAATCGCTTATCGTACAATAGCCCCTCTCCACAAGACGACTCTTAACGGCACTCTTGAACTTTTGTAGGGGTAAGTTCAAGATTTCGACAGGAATTTTGTTATATATATTAAGTCACTTGAGTTTCTTAAATTAATACAATATATAAAATTCTCGTGTCGCGGTGTTTGTTACCGAAATCCTACGAAACGACTGGACCGATTTTTATGAAATTTTGTGTGCATATTGGGTATAATCGGCCAACATCTATTTTTCATAATCCTAAATGATAAAGGTAAATATTTTATTTATTTTTATGACAAAACAACGTTTGCCAGGTCTGCTAGTTTTTTTATAACTATTATGCTCATTCCAACTTTTGAATGGTATGTCCAATTTGAATAATTCAAAAGTACTGATTGGTATACTTTAGAATGATTTATTTAAATAAGGATTAATACCAAGGTACGAATAATGAGGTCTGGTTTATATCGGCGGCACTTTCACAAATTTTAACATAAAAGTAATTATTTGTGACATAACTGTAATATGAATCTTGACCTTTTTAGTAGATATTGATGTATTCTATAAAACCGTTTCTTTGCTCAATTGTCAATATTTTCCTCAACGCACGCGATGTAGGGATTTTTTAGGTATTTTTGATTACATTGGTTTGTTTACACCTTGGGTTACATTGTCGAAGTTTTCATACAAATCCCTACATTTTTTGCAAATGTAATATATCCTATGTGTCTTGGGGATGATTAAGTTTTCTTATAGTAAAATATTTTTTCAAATCGGTCCAGCTGTTTTTGAGTTTATTCGTTACATACAAAAATATTAATGTTTATTCATTATAGTATTAGTGTAGATAAAATATAGAAATATAATTGAATGATATAGTATATGATATAGTATAATGATAGATGCTTAACCTCAAAACCCACGAAAAACCGTTTTGGTGTTAGGGAAAGAAGCGGTGATTGTTATTTGGCTTAACTTCCCCGCGTTACTAAAGTTAAGCGCAGCCCCTCATGTTCCCTTCATACTGCACTTTGATTGAGCCCAGAAAAACAGTTACTTCGCATAGATCAACTACACGTAAACGTGTCGCGAGTTCTATGTCAATCAATGTCGCCAAACTGTCAATGACATTATGAAGTATAGTCTGTTTGAAATTGTCAACTGCAGATTAGTTACTATACTGAAGATATCAGTCTCACAATCTTCTGTGTCATTCTCTAACTCCCATTTCATATTCATTATCATCATCAGTCTACCACAGTCCACTTCAAACCAACTAACATGCCATTGGAGAGGCGTATGTCCAACAAAGGATGTTTTAAATTACAAAATTTAAAAAGAACTATTATATTTGGTGAACGGACGACCTGGTTAAGATCGCAGAGACTCGTTGGATGCGGGACGCTAACGACCGGTCAATGTGGAGGTCATTAGGGGAGGCCTACGTTCAGCAGTGGACTTCTTGCGGCTGATATGATGATGATGATTATATTTTTCTATTTTATTTGAATGTGCAACAATTTCTAATTAATTAAATTAAATATAACTGAATTAAACAAGTGTACACAAAAATTTTATAAATAAAGATGTACACAATTTCGTAAACTTTTTATATTATATTATATGTCTCACGCCTGAACCCTACTTACTCTATAATTTTGACCTAAGACGAGAATATTGATTTCAATGGAAATATTATTGTTACAGTGTTTGTTATATCTTGTGAGTCTATGGATAGTGCACCTGTTTATGAAGTCTTTGATGCTGATCATCCGTTCGTCTTTTACTTAATGCACCACGACAATATTCTGTTCAACGGAGTGTTTTATTCATAGGAAAACGAATATTAAGTACAAAGTATTTCGGTATAATACTTGAAGTTACATAAATCAACTTTACACTATTTTATTTGAAATCTTCACCGTACATACAAATGAGGAATATTATTCCAATAAGGAAAACTAAGATTTCTAAATGAATGAATAATGTAATAGATGTAGCTTAATTTAGTATTGTCTAATTAACATAATTTTATACAACCAGTTAGATTTGTTACAATCATTAAATAGGCTTTTCACTTTGGACAGACTTTGAGATTCAGGACTACACCAAGAGACTTCTAGCTACAATTGATAAAATCAAATAAACCAAATTATACTTAACTGGTGTTTCATTTTATATAATACTAGCTGACCCACGCAACCTCGTTTACGTCTTATATTGCCCGTAGCGTGAAAAATTTCCCCCGTTTTGGAACCACTATTCATTGGTACTCCGCTTCTATTAGTAGTAAGCGTGATGATATATACCCTATAGCCTTCCTCGATAAATGGACTATCCAACACCAAAAAATTCAAATCGGACCAGCGGTTCCTGAGATTAGCGCGTTCAAACAAACAAACTCTTCAGCTTTATTATTAGTGTAGATTGAATTAAGAATTCCTTAATTTGGAATGTGATAAAATGTAATGAAAATAAGTTATTTTTTTTTATTACGATTCATTATGGATCTTGCCAATGGATCTTTTAGGATTGAAACCTTATAATGCAGCAATTTGCTATGGTTTTCAGGCATTTTTTATTGGATTCATCGGTATAGTGAGGGATTAAGTACACGTGGTCTTGTGGGTGTTGTAAGAGGTAAATGAAGGAGCAAACTAGCCAGAACAATATCACAGTAAGGAGAAGGAATACTTGAAAAAACACTTATTCAACCCGTCTAGCCTGCATGGTGTAATAGCCTAAACCCCCTATCCAAGGAGAGACCTATGTCCAGCTATGAACTATTAAATGCTGATGATATAATGATGATGACAATATTGATTTTCAATAATGTATAGATATAGAATATTACTAAAAGATAAAAATGTAACTAAATTCATACAAAGTTAGATTCTGGTCGTTGGAGTCAGTGACATAAGTAATTTTCCTAAAATTAACCTCAACAGTAGTTTTAGACAGAGTTAGATTTAAATATCTTGGTCATATTCTGACATTTGATCTAAAAGATGAAACAAGATTTCTCACCAATATCAAAGACACTGATTAAAACGTGAAACTTATTTAGATGAAGTTTAATTTTAATGCGACATTCCTAACTTTAGTCAATCTTTGACATTTTGAACTCACAAGGAATTAACAAATGGATAATTGTGGACTAAGTAAAATAATAACCTTTCTGTTGATAAAACTGCACACAGTCTATATAGTTTTTTCTATATAATTGATTCAATATTGTCAATGAAACGCAGAATATTTTTTTTTGCACATATTTACCTATTCAGAAACAGAACTAAATAATACTCTTTTAAATTCAAATTCCCACCGTTTTCAATTAACTATCTCTAATTAAAACTGAAGATAAGATTCAATATCTAAAACGATACGGCCGTTTTCAATATCTTAATCACATTTCACATTTTCTTAATCGATTGCTGGTTTAATCAGACCGTCTATTTTTGACGAATGATAGGTAGACATTTGAGCAAGTATGTCTTACAATGAAGACCGCGAATTGGTAAGTAAAAGAGGATAGATGGAGACTGCTGATACAGAGTAGAAGTGGAAGACGGCGACGGCGCGGTGGTCCGAGAGATATGATATTCATTGGGAGTTGCCTACGTTCCGAGGTGGACTACAATTTTTCAAATTCTTTAAACCCTTGAACACAAATAAACTTAAGATAATATGTTTTCTACTATTAGCTATCATCGCAAGAAGAACATTATCTAGATGTACGGCATAGTTATTGTACAACAACAAATTCTATCAATTTTCTGGCAAATATCTGAAGAAATGTTATTTGTAGTTTCTGCTGATCAGCATTAAATTCACCTACAATGTTCTAAAACCATTTTAAAAAACATTACTTTCACAGGTCTGGGGGACAAAAATATAAAAATCAAATTTATAATCTAATTAGTAATGTTCTTATTTGTCTAGAAAAACACAGTTTAATTATTGTAAGTGCATCTTAATGTCTTACCACGAGCAATATGGCTCACTTAAACTAAGTGGTTCTATGTAGTTTGCGAGTTTAAATATTCTCATTAAAATGTATTTTCATTCTTCTATACAAAAATGTTATATACTGCAATTAGAAGCAGGCTTATTTTGTTATGTAAATATCCTAGGTTTAATTAACCCTTCAGAGACAACGTTTTAGCGGTGGCTTACGTCAGAATAGATATGGAAAACTTTTATTTGCACACATAACATTACAGAGTTTCAAGAGAGTACATAAAATTTCGGTTGTATGATGTGCAAAGAGTACCTTTATTGCTAAAAAAAGTAATCTTGTCAGAACGGCCTTAGGATGGATCAAAATGTCCCGGAGAGACAGTAGTCGTTGACTGAGCATTGCGTTATAAATTATTTATTTGCTAATATTATTAAAAACATACAAATATCCATACACATACACATTTATATTAAAAACACATATTTATATATATCAATAGATATGATATATATATCATAAAATCGTTTTATAAAAACATAACTGTATGATTATAATTAGATCAAATGTTGAAAAGATTTTTTTTAATTTGTGTGGGGGGTAGGAGTATCATGTTCCATCCAACACAAAGGGAGGATCCTCCGACCAGGCAAGGTGATCATGCCTGGCGGGCTACTGCCCAACAGTTGATGTTGGGATGTTGTATATATGATAATCGGCGCGAGAACTTTAATTGCGCGATTCAGGATTGGTAGTTTCTTCGTATTGTAGGTTACTCCGTAGTTCAGTGTAACTTCGGTAGATGACGCTGTAGTATGTTATGTTGTATGTGGAAGTCGCCACATCACTCCCCTCCAAGACCGGAGGTCGATATCTGAAGGGTCAGCTGTCTGTGCTCCGTTGAGGAGCTTGCCAGTGCCAGGAGTGAGCAGTTCCAGTGAGTCGGAACTGAGTGCCGCAAGATCCAGTGAGTCGGAACTGAATGCCGCTAGTCCCAGTGAGTCGGGGCTGAAGTCCGCTGATCCGGGTACGGGTATCATGTTCCATCCAACACAAAGGGAGGATCCTCCGACCAGGCAAGGTGATCATGCCTGGCGGGCTACTGCCCAACAGTTGATGTTGGGATGTTGTATATATGATAATCGGCGCGAGAACTTTAATTGCGCGATTCAGGATTGGTAGTTTCTTCGTATTGTAGGTTACTCCGTAGTTCAGTGTAACTTCGGTAGATGGCGCTGTAGTATGTTATGTTGTATGTGGAAGTCGCCACATTTGTATTACTTTATTAACTATGAAGTCTTAATGTCATATTTCGTGTAAAATTCTATAAATATCAGCATTTCGAAAAGTAACTAATTTCTCCAGTCCATGATGATATGCTCTAGCGTATATCTCTATCTCATTACTTTGTAGTAGCGAATACTGGTGTTATTGCTTAACCGATCTGAAAATTTTATTTATCAGCATAATCTTATGAAATATAGTAATTATGATTTTTATAGAAAATTGCTGAGCACTCTCGTATTATTTTCCAACAAAGATGTGTCGTAAATTTCAAAAGTCACGAAATGTAAAATTTATTTCTATTTCGACTACGTAGTGCAAATCAGCAGACGCATATTTTTATTCATTTCAGCTGGAAGAATTCCGGCGTACGTGATCCAAATATAAATAGCACGATGATTAGTGTGTTGCTCCATAACGACGTTGAGATAAAACACACGTTGCTAAAATCTTAGAAAATGAATAAAACTTGTATAATTCGTACAAATCACTTGTTTCCCTCGATCCTGCCTTACTGCCTGCTGCCTGCCTACTCGTATTATGAATATTAGTCAAAAAGTCATTTATGATCATATATATACGATACTATTTATGATACTCGTATCATTAGAGGCTATTGCAGTGGTTGACATTTGTCTAAAAATAACAAGTAAAAGATTATCCTTCACTTCTTATTTTCTATTTTATCGTAGTTCCATATACATGTTATGAACCATTCTTTACTAGTATAAATTCGCCAATAACTCTTTCTGTCTGTCTGTTTCGTTTTCATCTCACTACACCGATTTCAATTAATTATTTGATATGGTTTTTCTTCAATTCTTGAAGAAAAACAGAGGCTACTCTTTACTGCGACAACAGGCACAAACACGGAACAATACCAATATATCAGTATAAATATAGATAATCTATATAACATATCAAATAATATAACAATGAATAATACGTGTGTATGTTAGATAGTAACGGTTATAGAAGAAATTGCCCTCAGAAACTGTGTCTCCTTCTCTACCCTTTTTTTATGTCTGGACTTTGGGAATTATGAATGAATGAATTATGTTAAACTCATCTCGGTAACTAGACGCCGGCAAACCAGGTAAACCCTACGAGTATATTTCTAAAGGCAACACAAACTTTTACTATTAAGAATAATATTGATTTATCTCTCATTGCCTTTTGTTGCTTCAATTAGTTTTGTACAAATGAAACTCAATAGCAATCGATCATCATTATCTGCAACATATTTATTCGCTGTACTTTTTTGGGATGATTTATAAGTTTTCTCTTTGACAGTAGCTGCCAAAACGTTATGTATTGTGGGGCACTTTCGTTGCGCTTGTGTTACGCATATTTTCAGATATGTACGTAGTTATTAAGAAGTTAACTAAAACGACTTCAAAAAAATAACAGTAATATTCGATTAACGATGAAATAAGAAACGTTAGATTTCTATTATTTTATAATTTGAGACTCGATTGGCACACTGCTTTAATATTTACCTTTGAAGACAATCATTTGTAATAAAGATGGAATAAAAAAAGCATGTACTAAACCTAAACTGGATTAACGTTGAATACCTACGTTAATTAAGTGTTTACAACGATACGAAAGATATGTCCACAATACTAACAATGACTACATTCGTTGATACATGATAAATGTACCAATCTATTCATGATTTGTGGCTTCACTAATGGCTGAGATGCGATAGTAACATATCACACGAGATGTCGTAAGTTTAATAATCTCTAGCACTAGCGGTCATTGAGATACAATATGTTATGTGACTGTTATTGTCTCTTATGGGTAATATTTCGAAGGTTAATTATAATAATAATAATTACTATTTATTGTAAATTACTATTAAGGACCGAATATACTCGTATTAGTCTATCAATAAAGCCATTTTGAATTATGGACGCGCTTTGTTAGGTAAAAGTAAAATAAGCCTGTCGTATATTTCATGCAAGTATTCGTCTTTACACTATATTGAGACAAATGTCAACTAATCATAGTAAATATATATAAAGTAGCAGTCGCAATAATGATCTACGATACAGCTTGAAGTTTTTTTTTATCAATTGTTATAAAGTCGATTTACAATTATGCTTAAGCACTCGTCGAGCCAAGTTTGTACTTAACAATAAAAATCATTCTAATCTTGACGTCAATTTTTAACAATTCATCTTAAGTATAACGGCAATGGTGAAGTGGTCGGATTTCAAAAGTCATTTTTCAAACGTTATGACGTAATCGCTTATGAACTCTTAGCTTTTTTATTTGAAAAGTGGAGGAAATTTTCATATTCAACCTTTTATAAGCTTATCCGGCGAGTGGTCGGTACCGCGCACTCGCGCCCTTTACGTCCTATTTAAATACTTACTTTCTTTAATAGCAATAAAGCTGTGTCACAAACAATTTAAATGAAACTGAATTTTCTTTGTATTATTTTTATACTGTTCAAGTTTAATGTTTTCATTCGAAAAATGCTAGTTTTCACAAATAATAAGAAATATTAAGTTAAAATAATATATAGTAAATTATAGTTGCCTATTCGACTTGATATTTCAACGTCCTGACTATTCTTTCCTAATTGGTATAGAAATTTATCAGTCATCCTGCTCCAAAGGTAGTAATTTTTCATAATTAATTAAATTGTGTTGTTGAAAATATTTTAGATCGTAACAATATTTGTTCCAGTGCCGCTACAAACAGCACTCAAAATAAGTGATCATATAATTTGTTGCTGTTAGGCATTGAATAGAAGATTTTTAAATTTGAATAAATTGTATGCTGTAATTTTTTACTCGCATCAGAACATTTGAATTGTAACGATCAAAAGTAATAAAACGTTTTTTTTTGGTTTATTGATATTAAATGAGTACGTGGTGATTTAGCTTGAAACAACTCTGACGGCCTTACCCTAGGAAGACCCAAACCGTGTTAATTCAGGTCCTCTCTGAATCGACGCCTTACCTTTCAGGCTCTAATCCGAGGGAAAATAGTTACTGCCTCAATCCCGCCGCCACAGCCCTATTGCACCTTGATACAATCAAACCACTATCCCATGCTCTACTGCAGCAATTATTCTGGCATCCAGAGAGCGGGGACCTATGACGGCTCGCGGTCCAGTCAGCGGCTCATACCGCCGGTGACGTCTTATTCGCCCTCTCTTTTTCTCGTTCAGCTGTCTCTTTTTAAGCATTATAAACTCTAAGCTTCAGTAGGCATTCTCACCAGCCAGCATGGCAGTAACGATTGCTGACGAGGAAACTTATAGTCCAGGCATATCAGTCAATTTCAGGCAGATCTTTAAATTGACACTTTAAAAGTTGTCTCGAAACCTACCTATCGTAGGGTGTCTTCGTCTACATATATAGGGCAAAGCGGGCGCAGTGTTTGAAATGAACAAATTTATTTACCACTAGCTGACCGACGCAACCTCGTTTGCGTCTTTTATTGCCCGTAGCGAAAAATTTTCCCCCGTATAGTGTGTCGTGGTTTTTTGTAAACTATTAAGAGTATCATTTGAGGTTAACTTGTAGTTATGATAATTCTATATAATTTTATTTTTTTTATTAACTATTACGTTACAATTTACTTTACTCTAAGGTAGGTAAAAAAATTAAGTAGGTATATGAATACTTAGTTTTTAAAAAAATCATGTCTTTAAACTAATTATTGTTTTCATATTCAATTTCAAAGTGAACCTGGAATCAGCTTGCAACGTAAGTACAATTAAATTATGTTCGTTATTTTTTTTCTGTAACAACCAAAAAAGAAACGTGTTTCTTATTAATTCAATCAACACGTATTAAAACTTAAGATCGGCGTCGTTTATAAGTCTTCGGTCGACTGTCTTAGCTATTGTTTGGATTCTTGGCTTTAACTACTTACACATTTTGTTAGATTCGGCTGACTACTTTCATTACCCAAGATCAGACTGCAACCAAAATCCTCGTAATTGATTTTTTAATTTTTTTTTCGATTTTTTTACCGTTAAAATCTTCATATCATGTGCAATATAATAATACATATTATGTTATACTGAACTACTACTACTACTACGTACTACTGATATTGTTATACTGAAAACATAAGGAAAAATCTCTCTATTTTTCAAGTAACTAAATCAAAGTATTTGAAAACAAATCGTATTGGTATATAATCTAACACAACACAATATTTGCAGTCGTGAATAAAATAACTCAAGTAAAAATAAATTTTAAACTCATACCAGTAAAATAATAATTACGTTATTTTCTCAGAACATCGTAATATTGATTACCGACAGGTTTACGTGCTCTCAGGGGCACGGGGTGCTCAGACCACAACATCCAAACTCCGAGCTGTTATTAAGTATTTCCATAATTAGAAAAACTCGATAACACGATTCGGCCCGACCAGGGATTTGAACCCGAGACCTCTTGACCGGCAGTCGAAAACCTGAAACACTAGACGAACGTGGCAGTTACAACAAAATATATTTTGCCGACAAATACGAGTTAAAATAGGATTTTACTGACGTCTCAGAAAACGTTTTCAATTCACAGACAGGTACAAGCTAACACAAATAATCGCATAGCGAACTTAGTGGACCCATCTATAGTTACTGCAGAGAGTGAGGATGTAATTGTCAACTGCTATTTACTGGTATAACTAACTATATTTCAATACTCTCGCGGCGTTACCTGCGGTTGTTGTTGTACCTTTACAAGCAAACGGTGATTAACGCCTTGGAGCGAAGCTAGTCTATAATCAAAGTAGTCTTAGATAATTTTTATATCATCAGCTATCTGCCAGTCATATGTATACATACGGTCTGACAGAAAAACAAGAATTTTAAATAACGTTTTTTTATGTAAAAACTGTATACTTTCATAAACATTTAGTGAAAAGCTGTTAATTTGAAATTTGAAACAGACTATTTCATTTTATTAATTTGTATCGAAATGCATATGTTATAATATTATTGAAGTAAAGTTCCTTATTCACCCGCTTAATTTTTTATTTTTAATAGGCAAACTGGCAAAAATAACACTACACACTTCTCCTAAAATTGTAGACTTGAGTTTACTCAATCAACACTTCTCTGCTTCTACAAATTTCAAGAAAATAACAAAAGATGCTACCCTGAAACATCTAACTTCCGCCCCAACTCCTGACTGTTCTCCCTTTTCCTTTAGTCAATTTTCTGGTTGTGATGTTAAGAAAAGCATAATATATATTACGTCGAATGCAGTGGGTTCCGATTGTTTAAGTCGTAACATGATCCTCCCAATCCTAGATGAAATTCTCCCTGTCATCTGTCACATATTGAATTATTCGATCTCCTGTAGCGTTTTCCCGAAGGCCTGGAAAGATTCAAATATAATTCCCATCCCTAAAAAGAAGAACCCCGGATCATTCTCCGACTACCGCCCCATTTCCATCCTCCCCTTCCTATCCAAGGTCCTTGAGCGTTTAATTCACACTCAATTTTCGAATTTCATTTCTACAAACCTGCTCTTAAATCCTTTCCAGTCTGGTTTTCGATCCGGCCATAGCACCACCACTACTCTAGTTCACATTACGGAGAATAAGTTAAGATATTTTTTGTATATATTAATCAAACTAATCACCCATGCAATAGATAAGCCTATTGCAAGTATTAAAAAATAATATGACAAACTACGAAGTAAGTTTTTTTATGTTTTTTTCCTCTTCTTCGACTGGGTGAACCGATTTCGATGATTCTTTGTTTATTTGAAAGCTGGTGCTTCCCGTGTGGTCCCATTTCAATTTGGTACAGTTCTTAAAGTCGGTTTTTTTGTTGTTATAATTTGTGATTATTAACGAGCTAATTAATTAATGTAGAACCATTTCTACGCCCCCCACTTGTGCTCATCAAGTGATGATCTGCGCAAGACGACTGGCAGGAGCTGGATGCGAGAAGCCGAGGATCGAACTAAGTGGCGTGCAGTTGGAGAGGCTGATGATGATGATGAATATTTGATAATTAATTTCAAATTATATCAAGTCCGTGAACTTTGAGGACGCCTGAGAGTGTCACCAATTAGTTATGTATAAGGTTTTTATTTCTTAAGTTTGTAATTTATCTTTCTGTTCATTACTTTTAAGGCTATATGATTCATAATCATTTGATTGGTTTTGTAACAATTTACTGACCTTAAATACGGAATAAGAAAACGTATATATGTATATTATATATTTATAATATAAACACAAATATTATAGTACCTGACCTGAATATTTACACAGTTACACGTACCTATACGTCATCAGACAGTGCATGCACTTGACCTGCTTTAAATAAAACCGATGATGCGAAATATTTAGGTATCACGATTGACATAAAAATAAATATATACATACATTAATAAATATAAAAAAATTGTAACGTTCTGATTTTACTTTTCTCTATTCACTCTTACATATTTTAGAATAGTTAAATATTAGTTTTATAACGATTTAGTATATAGTATACATTATAATACTTAAAAGTCTTTTTTACACTCATAATAATAATAGGCAATAATAGGCATATAGTAGCAAGAAGATATAAACCATGGAAAACATGTAGAAAAGATCATTTTTCTTAATATTTATATAATTTTTATATAGAACTATATGTTTATTTTTAAGAACGTCACAGTTGAAAACTTCTAACCAAAGGTATTCTGTTACCCTTATCGCACATTTATCCATAAAATGTAATGTAAAATCGATCAAAACTCACTTGCACGCCCGATGGCAACTGGCTTTTCCTTTGGAAGTCAAGGAACTATTGACCTTATAATATTTTAGTAACTTTGATGTTTCTTTTTTCCGTAGTTGGAACATAACCATTATATAAAATTAATAAAAACAATTTTAAAGTAAAAAAATTAAAGAATATTTAATTAATATTTTAGATCTGTTTAGAAAACAGAATTTTGTCCGTACGAAGCAGTTTTTCAATAAATTAGTTTTAATCGTTATTCTATTTCACACACACTTGTGTTAGTTACATTACTTATAACTTAAGAATGGCTGGACCAATTTTTATGATTTTTATGTTCTTGACTTTGTCTTCATCCGGCATAGGATAATAAGTATTAAAATATAGTATTTATCGATAAAAATTCTTTAAAAAGACATGATCTGCTGCACTCATTCATTGACTGTTAGGCGGAACAAAGTTTTCCGGGTCAGGTAGTATAGTATATTCATTTTTATTATGTATTTACTAAATTGTTATTTTCTTGCTTAGGAACGAAAAACTCCACTGAAGAGAATGTTGTCGTTTTGCATTAAATAAAATACGAACGGATGATCTGCGTCGAAGTATTGATAAATAGGTTCTGCCCCGACAGAATCAATAAAACTTACACCAAACGCTGTAACAATAAAATTTATTAATTTTAATCTAGTTTTAGATCCAATTATATATAAGTTCTAAGCTCTAAATTTGTTAATATCTCATTTTTAGGGTTTCGTACCAAAAGGGTAAAACGAGACAATATTAGTAAGACTTCGCCGTCCGTCTGTCTGTCTTTCACCAGACTGTATGAACCGTTATACGCGTTAACCCGTCTCTGAAAATAAACAGTGACTCTACAAACTGCTGACTTGACTGCACGGTTGGCCGAGTGGTTTCAGCGGTCGCCAAGCCGCTGGCTACTGCGCCAAGTGTCTTGGGTTCAAATCCCACGCGGTACAACACTTTGTGTGATCCACGAATTGTTGTCCCGAGTCTGGATGTTATTTGTGTCCGTTTCATGTATGTTTGTAAAGTCCCCCACGACACAGGATGTTTATTCCTAATGTGGGAGTTGTCTTTTATAAATCAAAAAAAAAAAAAAAAACTAGACGATATTTTAAATTGTGTGTAAAACCAAAATAATTTGAACTTGCCATTAGCTGCAGCTGCTTCGGTCCCTTTTTCGTCCAATTCAATGAAAGCTTTTTGAATCGCATCACTTACACACAGGTTGGATTCACCTTCTATAAGGTTGTTAAGACGAGCTTTTTTCGCCTCAAATAACTGCTCAATATTCATCTGAAAAATATTAAAGTGTATTTTTAACTAATTCATTATCTGTTCCCTAATATTAATTATTATTCATTTTTGCAGTAATTATAATTTTAATATTAGGGAACAGTTACATTATTTGAGTTATTTATTGAGTTATGGCACTGTTTTCAAAAGCTAACTATGAGGTGTAAATTGAGCGTGTAACTTCTTGTGACCAAAAGGCTGGCCTTGTTCTTGATCGGAGAAACAGTATATACGATAATGTAGACGAAATTATGTGTCGTTTGCGTTTTTTAATGGAATAGATAATAAATAATAATACAAACATAAACACTTACTGTATTAAGATTAGAAATATTACATAATGGTGCATAATACTTACTCTTGGGAGAATTTCTTTTAGATCAGTCGTAGTTTCAATTTTGAACTTGGGTAAAGAAACGTGAACATCTACTGTATACATATTACCCCGTGCCTTCGGGAATGCTGCTGGATCTTTAAGTTTTTCGATTAGGGAATCAATACCATCATTTTGCTTTGGAAGTACGACGACAAAGGATGTTTCACCTCCCTCATATGCCATTTCAAGGAGCTGAAACACGTTATAAGATGTAGGCAAATATTACTTTATTAAATAATTTGTATAAAATGTGTAATGATCATGCAATAAGTCACGAAGTTAAGACGAGAAGAATTAAGTTTTTTAAATTCCTCCTTATATATATTGTTTGGTTGGTTGTATTCGTTAATTTTTATTCACTATTTTGTCCATAACCCATAATTATCATTTGTTCCTTTGAAATTTCACCCGAACTTAACGGGACTATTATGACACGTCTAATGCAAAACAAGTTTAATCCATTAGTACAATATGGCCAAATAATCATTTGTCACAAGTATTAAACTGAATAATAAATAAAAAACTTAAAATTGTTTTCAATAAAATTATGTATGTGAGACACTCATAAATGCTACTCAATGAGACACATACCTTAGCGTCTAGTTCATCGTTTTCGCCGTATTTGAATCCATCAGATTGATGCATCATGGATACTGTTACTTTTAGATTTTTTGTTACATAAAAGTCACGGTCCTGCGTTCTGTACTTCTCAAAGGGAATCTGCCAGTCTCCCTGTTTTAAAAATTAATTAGAGAATTAAAATCTTTAATTTTGAATATCTGTGTTGTAAAATTTATGGTAAAATTTTACCTTGAAGAAAATAGCGTTGACAAGAACAGTAGCGGTGTCAGAAGTAAGTGTAGAGGGATCCACTAAGTCTTTTATGCGGTTATTTGTGTTCGCTTCGACCTGTAATGTTCAATCAACATATTTTAAGGGTGTTTTACTTTTTTCTTTACATTTACGCATTTTTTATCACTATTCAAATGCAATATTTGCCTCTGATGCAGTTTGCAATTCAGAATGAAATGTTACCGACTAATATTTTCTAAAAATGAATATGTGATAAATATACCAACCCACTTATTTATTTCAGCAGCAGCTTCTGTTGCCTTTATAAAATTTATGTTTTGAACTTCTGAATTGAAAACCGTTTTTGAAATAGTAGCGAAGTCCTGGTTCAATGTGTATCCATCACGAACATAGACTTTGTTTGCCTGCTTCAGCTCAACACCTTTTACTGCTCCTATCCTGGTATTCACATCAGAGAACACTTCCTTTGTCTGGAAAATACCATGTTTAGTCCAAGTATTGATAAGACTATAAAACACATTTTTCTTACAAATAATTTCAAGAACTAGTTTCTCAGTTTGAAAGATTGAAGGAGGTGTTTCCTACTACCGGCAGTTCCAATTCCTGTAGAATGGTTGCCGTGTTTTACACCATTCACTATTTACATGAAATTATCAGAGTAACTCATATTTTTGTATGATAATATTTGTAAAAACCAAATAAGAATTTCACGAATAAAATTATAACTTACCACATTGTCGTTGGGCATACCTATAGCTGTAAGAATCTCATCATGTGAATGACCCACAGAGGCTAAGGCTAGTTGCGCAAGTGGAGATAGAACTGAATAAGCTGATATTACAAAACTTTTGTCAGCTTGTTTTTTTTAAACCTCCTGAAAACAAGAATATTTTACTTTTAATCTTTAAGTAATCTAAATCTTTAAGATTATTTAATTAATAGCTTTTGCCTGTGCCTTCGATCGTGTGTAGGTTAGTCGGTTATCACGGTAAATAGTAGCCTGTATATTTTCTCGAGAATTAAGGATTTCCATTGTTATATTCATCCAAATCGATTCAGGGTTTAGGCGTAAAACAGTAACAGACAGACAGAATTCCTTTCAAGCTTATAATAGTTGTATATATTTAAAAAATAATTATTTTATTGAAGTAAGGTTAAAGTAAAATGAGGAACTAATTTGTTACTCCAATGGTACATTTTAGGTAATATTTTAATTTACTGTCAGAATTATTCTACTTCTAAAATTTGAGAGACGTATATTTAAATGCCTCGGTGGCGCAGTGGTAATGAATGCGACTGTTGTGCTTGAGGTCTCGGGTTTAAATCCTGAGTCGGACCAAATGTTTGTGTAATCTACAAATATTTGTATTTTCTATGTATAATATGTATGAATTTACAAAAAAAATGTATTCATATCACTTGCCTAGTACCCATAACACAAGCTCGGCTTAGCTTGGGACTAAATGGCGTTGTGTGTTAGATGTCTTTTATTTATTATTATTTATTTATTATTTCTAGTTAAATAACAAAAAAAAAGTGATGATAACTCACGTTTAAGAATTTAGCCGTAAATTGGTCATTTCCATTTTTAAAGACGTCTTGTAGCTTTGATTCTGATTTCACTATTGATGCGACAACAGCCCATACTGTAATGTGACAAACAGGGGATTATTTAGAATACTATGCTGAGTGCTGAGTCCACGCTAAGCATTCCAAAAAATAAACCACTGTTTTGGTCAGCAAAATTCTATTAGCTTTTACCTGCGGCTCCACCTACTTATATGTTGGCTATCGCAGTGATGTTTCTAAGTAATGTAACTTTTTTTTTGTTAACCAATTGAAATAAAACAAACCAAATAAGTTAAGTCTTAGATTACGCGCGCACAAACAATCAGATAAATTGGTAGACAGATGAAAATTATGAAAACTGTTGGTTTGAATTCTATAATAATAATAAAAGTTTAAGTATGAAATTTGTTTGAAGGTGTAGCAAAGTGTTAAGTATAATAATAACAACATTAATCTAAAATTAATAATTAAATGTTGTTTTTGTAATCAATTAATGAACAAGAATTCAATGAAAATAATAATAAATAGACAGAATAAATGAAATATAATTATAAAAACTTTCAAAACTCACTCAATAGAGAAACCTTCATTTTCTTAGATGTATGGCACTGAGTATTCAATGAGAATAAAACGGTACTATGCTGTACCTTTATATCATCTTTTAATCAAAACAAGTTTCGGAGCAGTGAGTTCGTGTAAACAATAAGTGATAATATTTACCTTCAAACTCTGTTTACAAATGAGAAAAAAGTTGTGAAGCATTATTTCTTATTTACTGTTTGTTTTTTTTTGCTTGCAGTTATGTAATGTTTTATCATGTACTAAACTGTTTAAACTAATTTATTTCTGCTTAACACGTCTAATAATTAATAAGCAAACCTTTATAAAAATTAAACTAGTTTTGTCTGAATTCTGATAGAATTATTTTCGTCTTATAATAGAATTATTGGTGATTCTGATTTGCAAACTGTATTAGAGAACAATACATTACACATTCATTGAACATTACAGGTTGGATCGAACACAAATGACCGAATTAAAGATTTAGTGGATCCTTTTAAAATTTAATTTAACCCTAAACATTACAATATACATACTCACAATTAAAGATGTTGATTCTTTAACTTATTTTGAAAACAGGGAAACTGGCGGATTCCCTTTCAGAAGTACAGAACGCAAGACCGTGACTTTTTTGTAACAATAAATAAAAAAGCACGATGGACCGACGACTTGAAGAAAATGGCTGGCAACGGATGGATGCGGGCTGCCCGGGACAGGGATGGTTGGCGCTCTTTGGGGGAGGCCTTCGTTCAGCAGTGGACGGCAATAGGCTGAGAGAAATAAAAAAGTAACAGTGCTCACGATGCATCAATCTGATAGATTCAAATACGGCGATAGCGATGAACTAGACGCTAAGGTAAGCATCTCATTGGGAAGCATATAATAGTGCCTCGCATACATAATTTTATTGAAAATGGTTTTTTTATTATTATTGAGTATTTTGTTAATTATTGAGTGTAATATTTGTGACAAATAAATTTTGGACATATTGTATTAATAAATTAAAATTATATTGCATCGGACGTGACATAACAGTCACGTTAAGTTATCAAACGAACAAATGATAATTTAGGGCATATTAAATTATAACCCTGGATTTATGGATGAGTACCATAGAGAATAAAAATTAACGAATACAACCAACCATTGAATTCATTTTTGAATTATAACGCCTGTATATAATACTTAATTATTATAGTCAATTCTCAAACAAACCCCAAAAAACACAAAAATTCAATTACCAAACGTAACAAAAGTCGTCGGAAGGTTTGAAACATCCTTTGTTGACGATCAACAAAGGGTGTTTCAAACCTTCCGACGACTTAGTTACACACGAGTTAGTCTCCATATGTATACATTAATAGTTTTTGCATTGTAAGTTACTTGACTGATCGAGATATTACTTATCCTCGAGATCTGGAAATGACATATGAGGGAGGTGAAACATCTTTTGTCGTCGTACTTCCAAAGCAAAATGATGGTATTGATTCCTTAATCGATAAACTTAAAGATCCAGCAGTATTCCGGAAGAAATAATATGTATACAGTAGATGTTCACGTTTCTTTACCCAAGTTCAAAATTGAAACTACGACTAACCTAAAAGAAATTCTCCCAAAAGTAAGTATTATGCACCATTATGTAATATTTCTAATCTTAATACAGTAAGTGTTTATGTTTGTATAATTATTTGTTTTCTATTCCATAAAATAACATAAACGACACATAATTTGATCTACATCATCGTTTCTGTTGCTATTTCTCCGATCAAGAGAAAGGTTCGCCTCTTGGTCACGAGAAGTTACCCTCTCAATTTATACCTCAGAGTTAGCTTGTGGAAACAGTACCATAACTCAATAAATAACAATGTAATTATTACCTCATATTACATTTTTTACAATAATAACATATAAATAGTAGACTTCATAAATAAAATGAGTAGTAATTAATTAAAAATACATTTTTATATTTTTCAGTTGAATATTGAGCAGTTATTTGAGAAAAAAAAAGCTCGTCTCAACAACCTTATATGCAATACAAAATGCTTTCATTGAATTGGACGAAAAGGGGACCGAAGCAGCTGCAGCCAATGGTACAATCTAGATTATCTAATTTATTCTATACGGAAAGTCAAACTATTGCATGCTGTTCTATTATTATTAATAGACTTAGAAATATCCGAGAACATGTGAAAATGAGATTTTTAATCATGATACCTATTAAGGTATTTTACTGATTATTTGAAATATTTATTTCAAATTATCAGTTTTATTTAAAGCAGGGCAAGTGCATGCACTGTCTGATGACGTATCTATCAGGTCAGGTACTATAATATTTGTGTTCCGCGTGTTAAACAATTTATAATATATATATTTATGTTTCTTTATTCCGCATTTAAGGTCTTTTAAAAAATCAAAAATATGATCATGAATCATATAGTCTTAAAAGTAATGTACAGAAAGATAAATTATAAACATAAGAAATAAAATCCTTATAGATTAGTAATTGGTGACACTTTCAGGCGTCCTCAAAGTTCATGGACTTTATATAATTTTAAATTAATTGCTATTATCGATCAGGGGAAATAAATGTACCTAGGACTAAAGGCAGAATTTTCAAACTCTTCAGAACATCAATTGCTGTTAAGGGTGTTAGAAGTTTTAATTAGATTGAAGATTTGATACGTGCGTTTTAAAAGAGGAAGCGTAGATATACCCACGTATTCAAAGGCTAGTGTGGTGCGACGACCAGATGAAGGTCGCAGGATGCTGCCAGATACGTGTAGTACAGGTCCGGTTCTTGTTAATAGCCTTGGGCAAGGCTTATGGCCAGCAGTGGATATCTTTCTGCTGAGATAATGATGTTTGATGATGTATACCTTGAGACCACATGAAGAGAACCAAATTCTGATTACAATGATAAATTAGAACATTTTTCCCAATTTGTTTCAGTTATTTGCTAAGATCTTCGTAAATAGGAAAAACTACTTACTTATACTTATATTTTAATGAGAAAATTTAATATAAAACACCCCGAATGCCTGAGAGTAACATTAACATTTCAGTCTGTGATCCCCTTTCTCAAATTCATACCTTGAACCTTTCCTTTTTGAGTCGGCTTTAAGTATACTACGATACGACTAAAATTTATTTTTACGCAGAAAGACTGGTATCAGATCTCTACAAGCCAAGTACTCAGCGATGTCGAAGTTCTGTAGAAAGACTGTTTTCTTTTTAGGGCTACCCGTATAAATGACTACAAAAGTTCTTTTAAATAGTATCTAAAACCGACGGCTTAAGGTTTCTGTCCAAGGCAAGGCAGAATCTCAATGTGTTAAAAAATCTTCACCAATCCATAGACTGACCTTGATATGCTATATACCAGATTGCTTAGCTTTGCAATACACTACGGTTACAAGCCCCTCTTCCGTATAACGTCCTCTTTATGAAACCACATTCAAATGTAATTCCCCGATTCAACGTAAGCGTAAATTAGCAGACAAAAACACTATAGTTACAGGAAGCGCTATTCGCTCACATGGTTACACATTAAGAATAAATATGTGCTAGGTTAAACTTTTAAATACATGGAAATACATTCCATAGCAACGAACAAAAACCAAACAGATATCAACCAGTCAACAAGTAGCAATACTTGTGGTTTTTTTCCTTATTCGTGAACAAAGTTAAACTGTGGATATTATATTTTTTTGTTTACACGAACTCACTTCAACGAAACTTGTTTTGATTCATTGGTGATATAAACGTATAGTACAGTCGCTTTATTCTCAGTTTTCGTTAAAGATTCAGTGACGAACGTCTAAAATGAAGATTTATCTATTGAGTGAGTTTTAAATGTGTATAATATGTAATCACATTTTTACAACGAAACAAAATATTTTAAATTTTCTAAAATATAAGAATTAACCATATACATTTTTTTTCTACATTTAATGGAGGTGTTAGCGTAGACTTAATATTCATAATAAGATTACTGTTAGAAAACTTATTCATAGATTCACACAGCTTTATAAATTTTCGATTTCCATTTTTTTAATTAACACTGGCCAAATAACAATCCTCTATCTGTACTACCACAGTATGGGCTGTCGTCGCATCAATAGTGAAATCAGAATCAAATGTACAAGAAATCCTGAAAAATGGAAATGATGAGTTTTCGGCAAAATTCTTAAATGTAAGTAGACATTATTATTATTTTTGTTTTGACTAGAATCTGTCTCTCATTTTAAAACAAGTATAACAGTAGCATCAAATTAAAATCACGTAACATTTTATTGAAATAGTAAATTAATTTCGCAATTTTATTTTACATTTTTTCGCATCCACTCAGTCTTTAAATTATACTATTGTATTTAAAAAATATAAATTAAAAAGATTATCTTCTTACCTCCAAACCTAAAAATATATGTTGGTTGCCTGTAAGAAATTGCCTTCGGGTGATAAGGCCGCCAATTGTACCTCTTAGCTTTAAGTTACCTTTGTACTAACTATCTGGTGTACAATAAAGCGATTATTATTATTATTATATTTTATTTTCAGGAAGTTTCTAAAGACAATGCTGATAAAAGTTTTGTAATATCAGCTTATTCGGTTTTGTCTCCTCTTGCGCAACTAGCCTTGGCCTCAGTGGGGCATTCTCATGATGAGATCCTGACAGCTATAGGCATGCCTAACGATAATGTGGTGAGTGATTTTCATATTCGTATTTTTTCTTTTTTGGTTTTATTAATATTTTCTTAGACAGTTATAAAAACTTGTATCTTAACGTTAACGACGAAGGTTGTAAAACACATCACTCATGGCTGAACCAACGATATTTTTTTTTATTTAGAAAAAAATAATTTTCTAATTATAGAAATACTTAATAACAGCTCGGAGTTTGGAAGTTGGGGTCTGAACCCCCGTGCTTCGGAGAGCACGTATAGCTGTCGGTCCTGTGCCTAATCTCTCACCGGTCGTGTCGATTAACCGTCCCATCGGATTGTGAGAGAGAGGGAACAGAGAGTGCGCCTGGGTTTGCGCACACACTAGTGCACTAAAATATCTCCTGCGTAGTTGGCTGGTCTCCGTTGAGATTGACGACTTGGAGAACATCATCATTTTATTAATATAATAGTATTTTTTTACTTTATTAATGCTTGCATTTCATGTGGTATCTTGTAGACAAAAGAAGCATTCTCAGATGTGAATACCAGGATACGTTCAGTAAAAGGTGTTGAACTGAAGCAGGCAAACAAAGTTTACGTTCGTGACGGTTACAAATTAAACCAGGACTTTGCTGGCGTTTCAAGAACTGTTTTCAATTCAGAAGTTCAAAATATAAATTTTAAGAATGCAAATGGAGCTGCTGATGAAATAAATGCGTGGGTTGGTGCCTTTATGTTTGTTCTTGTTTTATCCCATTCACACATTAATTTGTAGAAAGTAATGCTCTATTAATATAAAAAAAAATCAGTTGATGAGTATTATAAATCGTAAATTACTATTTGCGAGTGTTACTTTATCGAAACTAAATATTCTGGATTTAAATATCGGAAAACTCTTAATATTTCCTAATAACCTTATAAACATGGATTGCACGTTACAGGTTGAAGCTAATACAAATAACCGTATCAAAAACTTAGTAGACCCCTCTTCACTTACTGATGAGACAGCTGCCGTTCTTGTTAATGCCATTTTCTTTAAGGTAAGCTTTATTCTTTTCAAAATATTTCAATGTACATACTTACCGCCAAAATAAAAACATACATTCATTGTACTACACTAAACATTTTTTTTTCTTTAAACAGGGAAACTGGCAGATTCCTTTTCAGAAGTTTAGCACGCGAGACCGTGACTTTTATGTAACTAGCAATAAAATGGTCAGAATACCCATGATGCATCAAACTGATAGATACAAATACGGCGATAACGATGAATTAGACGCTAAGGTACGCATGGCATACATTCTAACGTTACTATGTATCAAACTCAATTATTATTATTCGATATAAGATTATTTTCTAACACTTTTGTCCTTTTTCAGCCTTTTTATATATACTGTATTAATAGTAAATTCCCTTTCCATCCGTAAGGAAATTAACGTGATAATTGCAATATGTGAAACTTTGGGCTATGGAACTATAATATTTTAACTTATTTCGATAGGTTTATGTTATAAATAACTTATCCTATCCTAGGTCCTCGAGATTGACCGGAACAAGCCCACAGTATTCCTCCATCAAGTCCACGGCACTGAAATTCGCACTTGACCTCAAGTTACATCTTGCGGATTATTTTTACCTCATCTGTGACAATACGTCGTACGGTTTTCAAACGCCCAAGCTTATGTTTTCCTACCGGAATTTAATCAAACGCCCGTTAGCGATATGCCAAAGTCCCTATGTAGTAAATCAAGTCCTACTTGACCTCAAAGTCAAAGTGCTTGATGATCAGAAAATACTGTTGGTACTAATTTTATATATCAGTTAAATTATGATAGACTATTATATAACAGATTAAAATAAAATTATTAAGGTAACCGATTGTAACGAAACAGTTTTCGTAGTGCAACTAACAGGTCCAACAAGTATTGTTTACTTAATGAAAATTTAATGTAAATGAAGTCAAAGATGATTATGTAAAATTAATTATATAAGGTGTAAATTTTAATGGTAATCTTACCGCAAAATTTTCTAACCAGAATATTAATTCCGATTGCATGGTCATTGCACTACGTCCACAAATTTATAAAGCAAGATTTGATCAACTGTCTATCTGTATTTATTGGTCTACATCTTATAATGTTTTTCAGCTCCTTGAAATGTCATATGAAGGAGGTGAAACGTCCTTTGTCGTTGTTCTTCCAAGACAGCAAGATGGTATTGGTTCCCTCATCGAAAAGCTTAAAGATCCAGCAAAATTCCCGAAAGCACGGAGTAATATGTATACAGCAGATGTTCACGTTTCTCTACCCAAGTTCAAAATTGAAACAACGACTGATCTTAAAAAACTCCTCCCAAAAGTAAGGATTAAGCACTATTTAAGTATTTGGCAATAACTATAGGAATACTTGAATCAATTTATAAGTAATAACTTAGTATTATTTTTTAAAGCAAAGCAAAGCAAAGGGTATGTCTACATCATTGTTATTTTTCTACACAAGGAAATGACTAGCCCGTTTATCGCAAGACATTATTTTTTATTTTTTTTTTTATTTATACTTTATGCACATTATAGTAACAAAGGTGAACTTAATGCCGTAGGCATTTTCTACCAGTCGACCTTAGGGCGATGCAGAGCCAAACAAGGTAGATGCACAAACTAAAAATTTATACCGACTTCTCAACAAGGAATTCACCAATTAATAATAAATTTCTCATCGAGAAATCAACAAGATTAAGAATAATAAATTAAACAATAATTAGTAATAATTTATATAGATACACATAACATATACGTATTAAATACTTATACATACATAGGTACTAATATATATATATATACATGTATACACACAAACATATAATACATACATAATATAAATTCTAAAAGGGGAGAGAGTATGATGAAATCAGCGTGGATCCGATAGGGTGCTCAAGAAATGTCTCTGCAACAAGTGTTTAAAATTTTGTTTAGTTTTAGCCATCCTGATCGTGAGAGGGAGCTCGTTCCATAGTAGGACAGCTTGTATGAAGAAGGTTGAGTGTAAAAAATCAGAGCGGTGAGTGGGACATTGTAGAAGCAAGTTGTTGGAAGACCTAAGGTTCCTATCGTGGTTTGAACCTAGATAATGAAATTGAGTAGTTAGGTAGGAAGGAGAGCTTGAAGAGAAGAGTAAAGAATAAAGGGTAGTTAATGCCCGTATATGTCTACGTTGGCGAATTGGAAGCCACTTCAAATAAGACCGATACTCGGACACGTGATCATATTTCCGTAAGTTGAAAACGAATCGAATGCAATTGTTGAGAAGACGGTCGAGCTTATTGAGCAGATCTGCATTCAGGTCAAAGTAGCACACGTCACCATAGTCGATTATTGGGAATATTAGGGTCTGGACAAGCATTACCTTAGTTTTCATTGGCAGAAAGTTTTTAAGCCTATAGAGAGTTCGTAACGAGCCCGTGACTTTCTGGCACACAGATGCAACTTGTTTTTGCCAGCTGAGTGTTGTATCGATGTACAGTCCGAGGTCCTTCACATTTTCACAGTATGGGATAACCATACCATCGTAGGTAAGTGGTGGAAGCGAAGCAAAGTCTAACTGGCTCATGCGACGGTTACTTCCGATGATGATACCCTGACATTTATTTGGATTTACCGATACGCCAAACATATCGGACCAGTGTTTAATGGCTCCCAGGTCACTGTTTACGATCGAGATCGCGGACGATACATCGCACAAATCAGTTTGATAATATAATTGCAAGTCATCAGCATACAGATGATAGGAACACCGAAGTCTTGACGTGATGAGATTAATGAAAATTGAAAAGAGAAGAGGTGAAAGAATACCGCCTTGGGGGACGCCAGCATGGAGATGGCACCAGCTAGAGGAACAATCTTCCATCTTCACTGACTGCTGACGATCCCGAAGGTAAGAGGAGAACCAGTCCAGCGCTTCTTGAGAGACTGAGAAATTGGATAGGACAGCGAGAAGGAGTTCATGACTGACAGTGTTGAAGGCATTGGAGAAATCAATCAGTACCACGGTGGTAACCTTGGCATTCTCCATTCCCGCCTTAACATCACCAGTCACTTTAAGAAGGGCAGAAACTGTGCTGTGGCCTGGTCGAAATCCAGACTGAAGAGGACTGAGTAAGTTGTTACAATATATGAAGCGAGAGAACTGTTTGTGGACACAGGCTTCTAGCACTTTGGAGAGAAAAGGAAGAATAGAAATAGGACGAAAATGACTGGGAAGAGACGGATTAGGAATTTTAGGCAATGGGCGTACATACGCTTTACGCCACAGAGAAGGAAATGTGCCGGACACAAGGGAGAAGTTAATAATATGGGAAATAGCAGGGAGGAGGTGAACTATTAATGTGGTGATCATTCTCCGGCTAATTCCATCACAACCAACCGCTTGGGATTTGATGGATAGGATTACTTTCTCAATTTCTCCTTCCGCGACTGGAGCAAAGTGAAAAGGGCTTGAGTTAGAACGCGGTAGACTATTAATGTAGTTAAGGGTATTATGTTCAGACAGACTGTCCATAATAAAAGATGTAGTAAAATGTTGATTCAGGGAATCGAGACTTACTGATTGTGGAAAGTCTACATGCCGCGATCTGCCGACACCAAGAGTTCCAAGGAACTTCCAGATGTCGGCAGGAGAAGAAGAAGAAATATTATCTAGAATATGGCGGCGTTTAGCGTTCCGTATCATCTGGTTACACCGATTTCTTGCAGTCTTATACAGTTGGCAGTTGACTTCTACACGGTCCCTCTTAAAAGTTCTAAAAGCTCGATTTCGGTGTTTCATGGCCGTCCGTATATCCCTGGTCATCCAGGGCGCTGGCGGTCGTTTAACCCTAACCTTTTTAATTGGAGCGTGAGTGTCATACAACTTAGTGACTAGTTCGTTGAATATGTTTACCTTGTCATCTATGGAAGAACAGTCGATCAAGGGTGTCCAGTCAATACATGAAGCATCACCACTCAATTCATCGATGTTCATTCTCCTAAAGCAACGCCTGTATAGGATTTCGGGTTTGGGTTTAGAGGGTTTGAGGATATAGGAGAGGAAAATTAGGTCATGATGTGAGAATCCGGGAGCATCTAGTTGCCCATGAGAGGAAACAAGGGAAGGATTGGAGGCGATGATTAGGTCGAGCCAAGTGTCCTCGCCGTTATTGTTGTGATGAGTGGCATGTAGTGGCAGAACATTAAGGCTGACCGACTCAAGAAGGAGTTGGAGTTTACAGGAACGACGGGAGGTTTGATCTAGGAGATTGGTATTAAAATCACCCATGATGACGTGATGAGCATACTCTGTACCCAAGGATTCAAGGACTGATTCGAATTCAGTGAAATAGTCAACAGAAGGGGGACAATAGGTAACACCAAGGACAGTTTTAACGCCCCCGACACAAACCTCTAAGAATAAATACTCAGCAGCGGCAGCAGAAGAGGAAGATGAAATAATTTTGTGAGAAAAATCACTGCGTAGGTAAATAGCCACGCCGCCCCCTCTTCCCTCCATCCGGTCATTTCGGATAAGGATAAAGCCAGGGAGCGAGTAAGAGGTAGATAAAAGATGTGGTTTGAGCCAAGTCTCAGAAACCAGGACGGCATGAACATTAACATCACTGAACGCCTCGTACAAATCAGAATAGTGGCTAGGAACGCTTTGGGCGTTTAAATGACATACGTTAAATAGATGATTATTATTAAAATTAAATTTATTGCGTAGAACACCACCGAGAGTATCTGATAAGGAGGAGAAGCTTTCATCGCTTAAGCCGATCTCGGACCCACATGCAGAACCATAACATTCACTATCTGATGACATATATATAAATAAACTATAAATATATAATAAAATAAAAGTTAGGAGAATAAAACTTATTAATAAAACAGAATATATTAAAATATATGTGTATACCTATCAATGTGCAAATATTCTGGTACACCGTTTGTATCTCTGCACCACCCGCCAGCTTACATCACTAGAAAAAGAAAAAAAATATATATATAAGAAAATTAAACAGAAAACTAAACAGGATACATTTTATAAAAGTTCTCAACACGAATGCAAAACAATATTTATGGTGCAGCATATCCGAACTGTAATGAGTAAAATGAGTGAACGATTGCATCTTTAATCTATGATATCACTCATAATGCACCGCACACAATTGCTAAGTTACATAAAAACAGAGAGGGTATATTAATATTTTGTCGTTTCAATCAAAACAAAGGTGCAGAAATCAACACAATTTGTGATAGTGTGTTACATAAATTTAGGTATGAGTTTTGTTTACATGGAGATTTTAGGATTAAAATTGTTAAAATAAAGAAGAAAAAATAAATAAAATGAACTGAAATACCCAAAACAGAAAACTTGAATAACTATTTTAGTTGTTTACGAGACCTGATATCTCCCGCGGATCGGTCACTGGGACCCGCGGAAGCCGATTGTGGCTTTGGGTACTTCGTCAGTAGCGGGTTCAACTCGTCGATGGTCGTGACTTTATGTCTGATACCACCTGGGACCTTGATAACTATGGTGCCATTCTGAGTCCAGCTAGCAGAGACCCCAAAATGAATCCTAGCCTTGGCGAAGATGGATTGCCTGGTTTTTGTGAGGAACTCCTTAACACTGATAGAAGAACCCTTAAGCCCTGATTTCGCATTCCATACCGATGATCTGTCGTCCACACTTGAAAACTTTACTAATATAGGCCGCCGACGCTCCCCACTCGCCGCTCCAAGTCGGTGGCAGAGCACGATAGATGAAGCAGTTATGCTCTTGAGGCTTAAGTGGTTGTTGATGATTTGCAGCGCGACAGCCTTGCAGTCCTCCTTTTGAGCCTCTTCGACACCCAACAAAATTAGTGACTTACGTCGATGTCTGGTTTCTATGTCGTCGATCTGTCTGGAGCACTCGCCTATCTGCTTCCGGAGCAAGCCTAGCATCGAGAAGATCAGCTCTCGAAAGCATCGAAATTCCTCCGCCACCTTAGCCACGGTGTCTTTGGCGGGACCAGCACCCTGAATCTGAGACTCAAGGTCTGACATCTTCCTCATAAAAGTGTCTTCAAGTGTCCTCTGCGCCGATATTATATCACTGATTTGTGTCATTCTTCAATATATTTAAGATACTCGTAGTTGTTGTTTAGCACTGTAAAGCGATGCGCTGGCAGGTGGTGTGTATCAATTGTCCAATTATTACATTAAATATGTTGCGAACGTGAGTACCAGTAATTTAACTATATTCACTTGTCTCAAGATAAAGAATTGAGTCAAATGTATAATAAATTGTAATTAATTTTTAATTCCGAAATTTACGACACGTCTATATTTTTCTACACCTACCGAAGTAAGTAAAGCTTTAGAAATAACTATAAAGTTGGAGAACCCGGCAAAATATAAAAGACATTACACCTTCGATCAACATTTTCGAGTCATGCTCAGAACCAGACTTGAAACCAGTCCTGTAACTTAATAAAGGGATAAAATAATATAACTTTGTATTATCATTTTGAATTTTTCAAACTGATAAATTAAAATAGTAGACTTCAATAATTAAAAATACACTTTAAATATTTTTATTTTCAGATCAATATAAATAAGTTATTTGTGGAAAGAGAAGCTCATCTTGACAATCTTATAGAAGGTGAATCAAATCTGTACGTGAGTAGCGCAACCCAAAAAGCTTTCATAGAAGTGGATGAAACAGGAACCGAAGCAGCTGCAGCCAATCGTAAGTACAAATAGTTTTGATTTTACATATGATCCTTAAAAATCAGGACGGATTAAAGTCAAACATTATAACCCTGGACTTTCTTTTATTAGTAAATCTAGAATTATCTGAAAAAAAATGCAAACATTTAAAGTTCTGAGGCATTTACAAATAGAATTTAGAACTCCCAAATCTATCATTGAATCTAAAAAATGACTTTTTATGACATGCCAAATTTTATTGTTACAGAGTTTGGTATAGCTTTTGCTACATCGGTTGGGGCAGGACCTATTTACCAATACTTCGATGCTGATCATCCATTCGTCTTTTACTTAATGCAAAAGGATAACATGCTATTCAGTGGAGTTTTTCGTTCTTTGGCAAGCAAATGAAACTACTAGAAATAGGACTACTGAAAATTATATATGTTAAAACATTTTATCACCGAAAATATTATACTGATTCAAACTACTTTGTTGAAGAACTTCTACAGAGATAGAACATTTGTGGATTAAAAACAGATATTATAAAAAAAATAAAAATAAATGAGTCCTCTTTTATTTTTTGTCCCGCATGAGACTGTATATAATATTATACCCTAGATGATTTTATGGGTTCAAATGTAGATAACAATTGGAGAGTGAGAGTCCAGCAGTGGACTACAATACGTTGATCATGATGATGGGTATGTATTTGGCCAAATAAAATAACAGGGTTATTTGAGAGGACCTTGATACACCATGACCTTGTGACCATATATGATCACACTGGTTCATTATAGTAAAGGTAAGTGAACAAAAGAAACAACTTCTATATTAAGAGAATGTCTAATATTTTCTTTAATTTTAATATTTCTCATTACAAAAAAACAGGAGATACTGCTGCAGGCATTCTGAAGCCATATATTGTAACTACTTGCAACAATCGTAGTAAAGTAACAAACAAACCCGTTTAATATAGTAAAACCTGGATTGCGACAACATTAAGGAACCTATGAATTTGTTTCACTTTAAGATAATCTACTTTTCCAGTGTCTCAGATACCTAGGTATGAACAAATCTGTCTAATTTATTCGTTTATAGAGGTGAGAATAGGAGTTTTTTCAGTTAAAAAATGTACGATTATTAAAGAAAATAATAATAATAATAATAAATATTCTGGACATCTAACTCACAACGCCATCTAGTCCCAAGCTAAGCAGAGCTTGTGTTATGGGTACTAGACAACTGATATAAATACTTATATACTTTTTTTTGTAAATATATACATATTATACATAGGAAACACCCAAACTCCGAAACAAATATTTGCAGATCATACAAACATTTGGTCCGAACCGGGAATCGAACCCGAGACCTCTTGCTTAGCAGTCGCATACGCTACCACTACACCACCGAGGCAGTCATGAATCATGTTATCATTATGCATACTTGAATATACCGTGGGAGAGCCACGCTTCGGCATGAATGGGCCGGCTCGACCGGAGTGATACCACGGCCTCATAGAAAACCGGTGTGAAATAACGCTTGCGCTGTGTTTCACCGAGTGAGTGAGGATACCGGAGGCCCAAACCCCGTCCCCTTGTCCCCATCCCTCAAAGGCCAGCAACGCACCTGTGACGCCTCTGGAGTTGCGGGTGTCCATGGGCGGCGGTAATCGCTTACCATTAGGCGATAAGGCTGCTCGTTTGCCCGCTATTCAATAAAAAAAATATTGTAATCTGAAATATTTATCAAAGAAAAATAATTAACAAAAAAATATCAGGCACTTTTTAATAAAGAGTTTATAAATGCCTATAAAATGCGTCAAATAAAATTATGTCATTTTCGTCTGTCTTTTGAAAGTAGAGTTCAGCTTTAAGATATTAATTAATGTTAAAAGTTGTATCTTTCGCAAACGGTTATATTTAGTTTGTCAACTGAACAACACGATGAAAACTGAACATAAAAAATAAAAATTGGTGGTTACACTTTGATAAGTATAAAAAGTTGTATTGTTGAATAAAAAAAACGATTTATCTCACTAAACAAAACACTCTCTCAATTAGCTTGTTCACTTGTAATGGCTTAAACTTTGTATTGTTACCTCAAAAAGAGATACTAGTGCGCAGAATACGCAAAGGGAAAGAAAAATTCATAAAAGCACGGCACGCTGTGGTTTTACTAATAAACGAGTTTTTACAAAACAAACATAAAGTATGATTTAGAGCCGAGACGCAATCAAATTGACGGTGAAGCCGTTTGTATCTCTTGTCGCACTTTTTAATTTCATCCCTTGGAAAACAAGTTAGTTTCACCCGAACGCTTTGCATATTTACAAATCTTCCACGACGAGAACGATTCTACCTCCTACTTTTTAAATATGTTTATTGAATTTTAGAATGGTTTGGTTTATTTATTGTGGGTTTATATATTATGCATTTAAACCGATCATTATCTCTCTGTCAGTAATGAAATGCATAGCCAAATACGTCTATATGAGTTATTGTGTATTGAATATATCCACAAAGACTAATAAGGATATGGTTCTTCTCACTTTGGTTTCTAGGGCATTCTTAACTAACTGTCGGCCCTATATGAACTCTATAAATTACTAAACTATCTTAAACTACAAAGCTCAAAGAGTAATAAAATTTATATTTTAAAAATCAAAATATATATTGCGCCTAGTTCCTGAAGACACCAAAGCCATGCAATAACAATTAACAAATTTGAATTTGTAATAAACTGCAGATAACTAGTATATCAGCGTTGCTTGTCTAGTCTGTCAGCTAGTTGTTAATCAGTTGTATTTGTTCAACCATAGACCATTTGACTTGTAGACAATTTTAAATACTATCGAGAAATCAGAGAATATGTTTATATTCTATTTTACACTATTTTATTAGCATATCCACGCAAGTCTTGGGTTTAACATACATTTTCTTCTTCTTTCTTAATATTTCACTTCAAAATGCTCGTATTTTCTGATCAATGAAATATTTTCTATGATCCATGACGGGGTTAAAATTTCTTCGACGCTGGAGCCAGGAACAAAAACTTATATTTGGTATTGCCACTAAAAGCGGCGGACTCACTCTACTCTGGAAAGGTCCGGGAACATGTGATTTTAGGTCCACCCCGGATCGACACCGCAACTTTAAATAATCCTGAGTGTTGCAGCCTCGATTTCGGTGTCGATATCCTCTACTATTAATTTTTGAACAAATTATTAGGTTTATCTTTTCACTTAACGAAATACGTCCATTTTACAAAATGGTTGGCTACGTCATGAAGTAATCGATTATAATATCTGGCTCCAACGAAATACTTGCATTTTTGTAACGTTTAGTGTACGTGATTGAATAATATATTTTAAGATAACCTTGTCTCTTGAACCAAAACAACCATTTTAGATAAAAAAATATTGCCGTTAATAACATTACGATGACATATCTTAGACTTTTATATTTTTTGCAAAAAAACTGAAAATTGTGTAATTTATAGAATGAGACATTTATTTCTTTTAACTCAGGCTATTAGACTATTTTTAATAGCAAAACAATAATTACATTTAAATAACTCACTAAAATGTTAAATGGTGAAAAAACAAAATAATGATAACCTTACACATCTCACACTCGCACGCACGGCTCTCTGGTCCCAAACTAGGTAGAGCTTGGTATACAGACTCTGTGGTATCCAGACTGCTGATAAACTCACTTATATACTTCTAAATACATACATATCGTACGTAAATAACACTCAGACACATAACAAATGATCTTCTTCATCATACAAATATTGGATCTTGAATGGGAGTCGAATCCACAAAAACAAATAATCACAAAAGTTTTGAAATTTCAAACTAATAACAATGTTCTAGTAATCATTTTGGCAGGGTTATACATAAAAAAAATTAAATACATAAAGTCAAACTTGGTATTTTATGTACAATTATTACGCATTGGTCTCTACAATTAGTTGGATATTATTGTCATGTTTTAATGCCTATTGCCATGTCTTCATCGTCTAGTTGTTGTTGTCTAGTAAGGCATATGCAAGTGACGGTCGTGGTTATTGCACGCTGCGTTTGCCCATCTGAGTGCCCCACCGATGCCAGCGACAGCTCTGTTCAGTTAGTTCTCACTCAACATCTGCTCTGATGGATTAATTGCGACTTAGATCTATGAGAATTGTTTTCGAAATGCAGTTGGATAAGATTACATTGTTACTCTCTTTAAGAAATTTGCCTTGCTAGAGACTGAGTTTTAATATATGTGCAGTTTTTATAACTATTATGACGACAATATTACATATTATGTATAATAAAGATTACAATAATTATCACACTGTCTCTTAATATAATCTCTGACTTCCACCAGAGTGTACCTACCTTACAAATTTTCTACATTACCCAAAGATTGACTAGTAGAGAATGCCTTGAGCATAAAGTACGTGTGAAGATTTTAATGTATTTAATACTGAAGAAGCGCAAATATTCCATGTCCAGTAAAATCAAGTAAATAAATATAAAAAATAGTAGCAGTAAAATATAGTTCGTTATTTTTATGTAGATCGCTGTTGCCATATTACAGTGAATGCTATGTACACCGTAATTTGCATACATATCAGATACAATCTCATATGTTATTATAATTAGTTATAAGTATAATATGTATGATGCGATAGTACTTTATATAACTCTGTAATATTATGGTGTGCAAATAATGAGTTTTCTATCTATCTATTAGTCTGAAGGCTTCTTCAAAAATAAATAAATCTATTTTCAAAATAAACCCAACTAAAGCTTAAGCACAAACTTTACAATTTACTTGATATTAAGTCTGTAGACATCCAAAGGTTTGATACCAACTTCGAACGTCTGCCAAAGGATCAAACTTCTTAATGGCTTATCTAATTTGTAGAATAAAAGGATTAATTAAATTTCTAATCTTATAATTTATTTAGGTAGATAAATTTAATGAATCAATCTTATCTGCAGCGATTCGGGAGAGTAGAGAGATGAAAAAGAAAATCACAAACTTAATAAAATTTGGTTGAATTCTTAATTAGTAGTCTCTGCGAAGTAATTAAATATTAAGATACATCTTAGACACGATCGTCTGATCCCAAGCTAGACAGCGTCTGTATTATGGTGACCCGATCACTAATAAATATTCAAATATTATTGAAACACATACATGTTCAATATAAATTACACCCAGACAAAGAACAAATGATTGTGGTCGACCCACAAAAATTTGTCCTGGCTGGAAATTAAACTCCGTCTTAGCCATCAAGAACACTAGTCATTAGAACAACAGGCCCATCAAATGTGTGTATCAAACGAAGTCATGTAAAACATGAGATCATTACGCATACAGACTGCCTAAAAATACCTGCTGAATACTGCTTTTTTCACTCGATTCAGATTATCCACATAGAGACACTCAAAGTTAACCTAAAAACAATTTACAATGTAAGCACAATTAAATTGTCTTCTTTCGTATTTTTTTATAAAAACAACCCGAAGCGAAACGTGTTCCTAATTAATTCAATCAACGTATTGAAACTCAAGATCGGCGTCGTTTATAAGTCTTCGGTCGACTGTCTAAGCTATTGTTTGGATTCTTGGCTTTAATTACTTACACATTTTGTTAGATCCGGATGACTACTTTCATTACCCAAGATCAGATTGCAACCGACATGCCTTTCAATTAGTCTTTTGTTAACATTTTGCTTTGATCATTTATCTTTAGAATCATAATAGCGAATGCAGTTTAAGTTTCATGCAATAAAATAATATCATTTATTTAATAACGTTTTTAATTAATATATCTAGAAAAATTACTTCAATATAAAGCATTATGAAGTATGGAGCCTTTTCAAACCGTAGCCTCTTTACCGAGAATTGATTGGCAATTGTTTGAAGTTTCGCAAGAACTCGATATTATCCTTTGATAAAGAAAAACGCATGAAATTAATAAATAAAAATAACATTAATGTAAAAGTGTGTGGAAATATTATTTTTAATGATAGTTAATTTTTAAAAGAAAAAATGTACGGTTTCTTAGATGAATATTATTCTATCTTATGGATATGACGACGGGTATACACATGTAAATTAGTCAGGGGATTGAAAACCTAAAAACATTTATTAAAAAAGGGAAAAAATAGATATACGAGTCTAACGACAACTGACTACAGCTGCCCATCACATCAACAACTTCTAATAGTATGGTCAGAATTATGTCCATTGTTGGACATAAGTCCCTCCTTCGGTCATGAACACTTACAACTCATGAGACAAGAGTATTTTTTTACCCTTCGAATGCCTTCCTTTCAGAGTTAAATAAGATATTGGACCATACTTGCAGGTCACAGACAGGACAGTGCTAGGTCCATACTTGTGAAATATAGGCTTCGACGATTTTCTTACAATATCTATAACATCCTGGTGTATCCTTAACGCTTATGCGGACGACGGTTTATTATTGGTAGAATCTGATACTAGAACGGGGCTTGAAACTAGCTAATAGATGTTTGAACTTAATATACTTTAGGGGATGCATGTAATCGGTTAAATTTTGCATAAAATAAAACCTTCCAGCTACTTCTGAAAGTAACCTCAAATCACCACCGTGAATTCATTTAAAAATGATTTGATGGATTGACATAAAAATCCTCTTTAAAGAAAGGAGGTTTTGGCTTACTACATGAGACAAACTTCTTAGCACTCCATGGATTCACCGTGCGGGTGCCGGGTCCATCGTGTGGCAGAGGGAGAAACTCAAAGCAGTTCCCAGGACTTACGACCTGGATGTAGGTTTAAGGAGGCCCCCTTTAAGATGCGCATCAACGCTCACCTTCACTGCTCGAGTTTCCCGCCCTACCTAGCCAAATTTGGTAGGAACCTGTTAGTGCAGCCTTGGATACTCGTTCTAAAATAGAACTTACTGCAGATCTCGACAGGCCAAGGTCTTTCAGAAGGTTATAGAGAGATTTAGCTGGTATACCTCTCGCTCCTACTTCTACCGCGTATAAATTAACCACATAGCCATTTTTGTTAAGTTCAGTTGTTAGATCGTAATATTTATTTAATTTTATTCTATGGTCTTTAGGAATATTAGTTTCCCACGGAACAGTAAGCTCTACTAATATTATGTGTTTAATTTGTCTAGAGAAAAGGAATATGTCCGGTCTGGATGACGAAACACCAACATCCTCTGGGATTTTATAGTGCTTATCATACGTATCCATCAAAATAGTCCAGTCAGGTGCAGTACCTAGGATTGAGAAAGGCTTGCTTTTAGATTTGGTAGTTGAGCCATCCTTTATAAAGTTAATTTCTCGTTTATTTGTAGTCAATCCCTTTTGGGCTCTAGCTACTGAAAGACTTACTGCTTCACGTATGATTTCTAGTACTCTATCATGTCGGCGTGAGTAATAACCCCTATCAAGCAGCACCCTGCAACCTACCAGTAAGTGCCTAGCAGTACCTACTGCCTCACCACACGTATAGCAAGATTTTTCAGATGCTTTCCCCCATCTCACTAGGTTACTTTGGTCTGGGAGGGTCATTTGGAAGGCATTCAGATAGAATTTTAACAGGGCAGGAGACCAATCATATAGCAAGGTGCGCCATTTCAGGGCTAACGGGATGCAGAACTCACCTATAGTTAACCACTCACTTTGCATTTCTAGATTCATTGCATGCACTTTATAGATATCATTTTCATCTTGTTGTATAAAGGATTTTATTATTTCTCGGTCTCCCTTCTTCTTTGCGAAACCCAGCCCGACTCTATTAAACTGTGCACCAGCCATAAATTGTTTATGGAACTGAAGTCTTGACTCAAGCTCTGTAACATATTTATCTTTTGGGAGTGATGAGACTATTTCATCCTGGGATTGTCCCAAGACATGCATTTTGGTAACTCTGAGGTGTTTATAGAGTTCCGATGGCTTCTTTAACTTCATCCCAAAATTGTTTTGATCCCTAAATAGAGTTGAGGGGTCAGCTGAGTGTGCAATTCCGAGCCATAACTTCAATATCTTTTTGACATTTGCATCTAGTTTTGCCAGGAGGCTTTTACCGATGTCAAATACAAGGAAAGACCTATAACTTGGCAAAAAAATCGTGCAACGGAACTAAAATATGATCACTGGCAACACTATTTGTTTGACGGTTGTCAATCCGGTCAAGTCGGTACGTGTTGTGTCGGAGATCGTTTTTTGTTTTCTCGAATAATAAACTTACATGGTAAATCCACCCACTTTGTTTCATTTAATTTATACTATAAAATTGATGGTGTCTGTTTGACCTGATAATGCCTGTTAAACGACGCAGACCCGAGCCTATATATATTCTGTGAAATAGAGGAAGTCCCATGGTCATACAGTGGTAAGGCACTCACCGTATCCCTGTGACCTAAACCCGATTGAATTTATTTGGAGCATTGTAAAACAAGAATTATCTCACACAATTTGGGATCACTTGACATCAAGGTACTATAAAACAATAATTTTAAATTACTAAAAATAAGTTATTGCAAAGGTAATAATATTTAAACTTTTAATTTTATTGTTCTAGGCAGTGGCTGAACAAGTGTTTCAGACCATCTCTGCTAAAAATGGAAACATACATGCCGACACATAATAAAAATAGAGAGGGAATATTTACAAAGGGGACAATCTTTGTATAATGATATTGACAAAATAATTATAAGCCTGCAAGATGAAAGCAGTAGTGACAAGTCTGAGTATATACCTAACTGAAACTAAAGTACTGTATAACTGGAGATTGCTCGCGCTAAGACATGGATGAAGACTTATCTGGCGTGGAACAATTAGACGAAAGCGTTTTTGGTTCTGATTTAATATGGAATACAAATTTTTTTATTTAAAAAATACTTACATTCCCCATTCGGAAGTTTCATTATTTATTTTCATACCTTAAACAATATTATGAATGTGAAATTGAGTCAGTGAAATCACTTTTGTAATTAAAAATTGTATTTAAATCAAAGTATCCGAAACGTTATTGTCGTACTACTACTACGCTACATGCGATAGCAGCGCCGCCATTATTTTCACGACTTTTTGATGAAACTGTATTTCACATGGAGAAATTATTTGGTACAGGGTTTATTTAGCATTCATTGCTTTAAATGTTAAAGTTCCTTATTTTAAGAAACATGTTAATGTTTCTTAAAATAAGCTATTTTTATTATATTTATGATCAAAATATCAGTAAATATTGTGGAAAAATTACATCTGTTGATACTACTTTTTGAACACCTGTTTGACCTCTATACGAGTATGAACTAAAAATCCCCGCTTCGCGGACGCTTTTTTATTTATATTGATATACTCGTATGATACTTGATAGATCTCGTCATGATTTCATTTAAAATATACATACAGTTAAAAGACAGGTCGTTCGAGTTGATTTTTTTGATATAAATCACGTCAGCCTATTTATAGACCTTATGATTACATCCAAAATTCTACTCTAATTTTTTACTCGCTACTAATAGTTTGAATAATATTTTCTAAATAAAGAATAATTTGTTTTGAGGCATATTATTCCAGTAAGCTCAAAAGTATTAATAATTAAGTTTAAATTTTTAGTTATGTTCATCAAAACCTTATTTTTAAGTTTTTATTAACTATATTTTATAACCAAAATTGTAATTAAAACTAGTCATCAATATAGAACTGTGGTAAGGCCCGCGGAGGAATTAAAATTGAGTATAGGGGATGATTGGTCGCTTGTATCGGTCTATCTTCTTGTTAAAGGTTTTAAAAAAGTTGTCTGGCGAACATTTATAAAAATTAAGCATCAGAATTTATGTGAAGTTAAGTCATTATTTTGGGACTTTTAAAACGTCTAACGTTAAGCAATACGGCCGACGAAAAGAGTCTGGGAGTATTGACGACTATTTTTTAACGATATTGTCTAAAATATACGTCAGAATCAGCTTGGAGAAAATACGTGAAGTAAGCAATGTTTTTATATACCTTTATTATTATATTTGATAAATATTTAAATATTTATCAATATTTTATTATATTGATACCTGGAAATTGGCCATGTAAGCAAACTAGCAGGTAGGCATGCGATGCTAGTACATTTTAACACTACTCAATCAACCACATTTCGTTCGTCAGAAAATACGTGACGTCTGGCTGGCCTGGTATACTCGTACTATATGTTATATATATGTAGGTGATACCAAGTTCACCAGGTCATCTAATGTGAAATAATAAAGACTACAAATATCTATATAAAAAAAACAAAGTGTTTAATTTAAATCTAATACCTACAATACACCTAATATACTATACTGCTTCTGCCTCATTGGTCTAGCGGTTCAAGTATGCGACTGCCAATCAAGAGGTCTCGGGTTCGAATCCTGGGTCAGGCCAAAAGTGTTATTGAGTCTTTCTAATTATAGAAATACTTAATAACAGGTCGAAGTTTGGAAGTTAGGGTCTGAACCCCTGTGCTACGGAGAGCACGTAAAGCTGTCGGTCCTGTGCCTGATCTCTCCCCGGTCGTGTCGGTTAACCGTCCCATCGGATTGTGAGAGAGAGGGAACAGAGAGTGCGTCTGTTTGAACACACACTAGTGCACTATAATATCTCCTGCGTAGTTGGCTGGTCTCTGTTGAGACTGGCCGCCGTGGCCGTAATAGGCTTGGAGAACATCATACTATACTGGCTGAGCCCTGCAATGTTACCCGCAGTTATTGTTATACTCTTACAACAATACCCGGGGGACGAAGCTAGTCTAAAACAAAAGTAGCTTAGGTTCTCCTTATATCATGAGCTATCTGCCAGTGAAAGTAACGTAAAATCGGTCCAGCCATGTCGGTGATTACCCAAAACAGACAAAAAAATTAAATATCATTTTTGATTCAATTTGATGTAAGTACCTACTGTAAATATTTTCATACAGCATTTTATTAAAAAGTCGTTAATATGAAATTACAAACAGATACTTTAAGCTCATACCAATCCCCAAATGGTCTCGAATCTCCTCGTAAGTGATACGCCGATTTTCTTCAATTAGTTGTCTGACAATAATCACATTTTTCTCCGTGATTGCAGTCACGAATTTGAGATGTCTTTGGAGAAGAATGATAAGGAGAGCCGACCCCGATTAGAAACGGGAAAAGGCCGGACGAAGAAGAAGAATTGCAGTCACGAATTTCTTCATGGAGAGAAACACAGCAACGGTGAAACTCCACATTCTAACACCTTTCAGTACTGCGGTATTGTGCAGCTGGAGCGGGCGAAGAAATCTATGCTCCTCTCGCTAGTACGGAACGATTATCTTACATGTTTGTAACACTTCGATGGAGATAAATATATATTTCAGCTTGTAGTTAAAAGTAGGTATTTTACATCAAAACATCACGGTGGGCCCTTTTCAGCCCAACACGCACTAACGGTGGAATACATCCCCTCAGTGCGGCAGAGGTCTATTTCAGCGGCTTCCACCGTCCCTAACGGCAGCCGGCAGATAACGTAGCATCCGCTCGGTAAACGACGATGGCAAACAATAAAATAAAAATCCAAATATTGGAAAATAGATTTATTTGTCCAGCGGATTTTAACAGTAATAGTAACAGCAGCGAAGAAATGTTTTCTACTATACGTATTAAAAGGATTAATCCTGTTTACAAACAAATCCAGAAATCATTAGAAAACTCAGTAAAAAATTTATTGCACCGATACAAACATTTAAGCAAAACAAGTTTTTGAGGAAATGCAACCTGCTACTTTGTATGGAATGTTTTAAAGACAGTCATAAATAAATCAAACCGTTTCTTTAGTTTTTTACTATAATACTTTTTTATTTTCGATATCCTATTTTATTTCCTGTGTTCCATAATTACTCAAAATACTTTCTAATGCGGTTCGGGTCAATATCGGCCTGCCATTTTCCTGGTATATTTCTTATTACCTGTTTGGTAGATCTTGGGGCGAATCGAAACTAAGGGAATTGGGTTCAAGGTTATTCTAACAGTATAAAAAATTAAGTAAAAAAGTTTTCGAGAAAATGTAACCTGCACTTTTGTATGGAATGTTAAACCTGGAACTCACTACCTGCGTACGTGTTTCAGTCCCACTATGGACCCGGGTCCTTTAAGCGGAGCGTGAAGAAGCATCTCACTAGGCCGCCATAGTGTGGGTCACCATGCTGCATTGTCCCTGTTAGCATTGAGGATAGTGATCACCACTCCTGGATTCTGCTCGTGCTTTCCATCAGGAAGAATAGAGTCATTTTAGCAGATAAAACATAAAAAGCAATGTATATATATTGACATTTCTATAACGTTGCGAATCTACCTAGTGCTGGTGGAAAATTTCAGCCTACCGCCGCACCAAATGAAGGCTTATGATTTTACTTGCCACAGCGAAGGTGTTAAAAAAATACATAGATAAGAATGGATTACTAAAGCCGTTTTCGATCAATAGACTTTTATATGGGCGAAGTTGTACAAATACAAATACCTGGATATTAATACGAGTATTCTTGTTTTATTATTAATAATTCAATAAGCCGTTTAATATTTCATATCAATAAGTAACATATAGTATTTGTATTCAGACAATATTGAAGAAAAACATCATTTTACCTTTGTCAATATACATCCGATCAATGTTTACCATCGAATGGTACATTAGCTTCCAATTTCAAGGAAGAAAAACCTGACAATAGCTTCAGGCTACGGTTGAAAGTGAGTTTAGTCTGTGTACATGCATTTTTACAGCGGCACATTGTTGATGAGATTTTAACGCAAGAAATCAAAAAAACAAGTGATGGAAAGTGCTTACCGAGGTCTGAAATTGGAAACGCGTTCGTCAGAGTCCGGAAATTGTTGGTACGTCGAGGGCGACGGCTGAAGCTGACGGGTCACGTGAGCTCATTATCCTGTCACGTGGTGCCGTCGTATTGTTCATGGCAATGATACCGATGCGTGAAAACATAAGAAGTTATATTTAAGATATTGTTCTGCAACGCAAACATAACATATCTATAAGAAGATAGTAAATATGTTTAAGGGAACAAATGAAGAAACTCAAGTAAGTCTAAAAATTTAAAAAACTATACTGTAAGCTATAAAATACATCGAACATACAAAAGTTTATAAAATTAACTAGCTGTCCCGGCAAACGTTGCTTTGCCATAAAAGGGAATATATATGTTGTAGAGGTGGGTCAATAAAAATCGCGATGGAAAAATAGGGGTTGATCGTAGAGGGTTGAAAATCTAGGGTTGTATGTATTTTCTAATGCTGCATCATAAAAAAATAGAAATTAAAAATTTTGTCAAAAAAATAAAATAAAAAATTTTGGGGTGGACTACCCCTAACATTTAGGGGGATGAAAAATAGATTACAACCGATTCTCATAGATACCGGATAATCACAAAAAATGTCATCAAAATCGGTCAAGCCGTTTCGGAGGAGTTCGATTACGCACCAACACGACACGAGAATTTTATATAATAGAAGAAGAAGTATAAGATAAGAAGATGACAATGTACAACGTTGGCCTCATCGCTACAATATAATTTGTCACAGACAACCTTTGAATGCGGGCAGTACTGGAACGGTTGTTGCGGAGTACCTTGTAAGAAGCCTACGTCCAGCAGCGTCTGGCGGAGAGAACACACTTTTAGATCGGCTAGTCGAATTTAGATGAAAAACAATTTAGGGCTAGTTATGCAGTAGATACATATGTGTGTATTTGTGCGTGTAGGTTACCACAGAAAAGGCTAACACAGAAGAGAATAGAAGTAGGTATTAGTTTTGGCTGTTATATAAGTTCGTTGGTCTAGTGGTTAGTGTAAGCAACTGCCGATCTTCCCGATCAAGAGTTCTTCTCGGTTAAGAGGAATCCTGGGTCGAACTGCTGTTGAGTTTATCTTTCCTACTAGCAGCCTGGAATATGGAAGATGGTGGTATTTCCCGCCCGTGCCTTAGAGAACATAAGCTGTCGGTCCCGGTTGTCATGAACATCTATGGCAATCGTTATTGGGGAGTCAGTGCCCTCAAGTATACTGACAACTAGTTCAATCTTCGAATTCAGTTCGAATCCAGTCGCTCCGTGGAAAAACTGATATTCAGGTAAATCTATTGAACTAGTAGCTGATCTCAAATAATCTTGGGAATAATAAAGGCTAGGAAGATGATGATATAGATTCGTATTAATAAATTCAAAGTTAACACTTATCTGACTGTACCTTTATATTCTTGAAATCGTAACGTGACGTAAATGACGAATACCTAAAACGCGACGCACGAGTAACTTCTTTCTGCGTTTTTTTTTTTAAGTCTTTGTTCTGATTATGAACTTCTGAGCAAAGTTGACACGTTTCATTGTATCGTCTCGTTGTTGTCGTATTCGTTGCTCACGTAGGACACTTGTCGCATTTAGCATCGTGTCGTGTCACGCCGTATCACGTCATATTCGACGCTCACGTAGCTGTGACGCAGTGAAACTTTCGCTGCGTCCATAGATACCTTCTTTATGCATACCTGGCACATTCATAAACACTCCTGTTTTATGCCGTTAATAATTCGCTGTCTCAGACATATCTGTACTTCTTTATCATTACGCAAAAATAAAAATATCGATTGCAGTTTATAGGTAATATTAATAAGATATTTTGAAAGGGAGATGTGAGAAAAATGTAACAATGATATGAATTTATTTGCAATTGTTTTAAGATGGGTTTTCTGTCTTTCTTTGTTTTTGAATAAGGAAAGTCTTAAATTATAACTATAAATACGTCATTTATTACAGCTTTAACATTATAAAATTTTAACACATTTTCTTTGTGATAAAAGGAAAAACCTGTTCTTTGGATATGGTATAGAGAAAAATATTATCAACAAATATATTTTTTTCAATTATATATATCCTTTCTCTGGAGAGATCTATGTTGAGCAGTGGGCTGGGCTAGCTACCCATTAGCGTTTCACCTATCTACCTATGAACTTTGATATGATTAAATTGTGGAAAGACATTGAACCTTACATTAATTCCCAATAACGCTCTAAAGAAATCCTGAAAAGTATCCCTGAAATGTATGTATCCCATGTGTGATTTTTTTCATTTAAGGTCAAAGGTCGCATAAATGTGTTTTTGGATATTTTGTCCAATCGGATAGTTTTACGATAGAAGGTAGCTTAAAGAAAATTGTAGGTCATTTAATTATCTACTTCAATTATTTTAATACCTTTTTGTAACTTTGGAATTACTTTTCTCAGATATGGTCAATCTTAGAGAAAAAATATGAGAAATATTTTGTCTGAGCTACTTTAATCGCAAAATTTACCGATTACCCTGAAAACACAAAAGTCATATGCGCACCCGTGTGTGCAATTTTTCTTTTAAAAAAATATTGCATATACAGGATCAATGGGGACTTTTCAGAATTTCATTATAGTGGTGTATCCCTTACGTGCCTGTAAATTTTCAGCTTGGTGGGAATTCATACAAGGGCACACCTATTTTTCAAGCTAATTTGGCCGAGCTATAAGTGAGGTAATTTTAATGTGTTATGACAAACAAAATGATTATGTTACGTGTTAATATCACTATGTAAATTAAACACAATCTTACGTGTAATATAATAAAAACTAATCATAATAGTCGCTGTAAAACTGCAACTAGGGCATAATTTGTGGAATTTTTCTATGTCAACATTATATTTGACATGTTATCTCATTTAAGCATAAATTCCAAGCATGGTTAGAATTAAGAGCTAATTATATTCTTTTTTTTGCCACATATATATAACTGTCTCGTTGATCTGGCGGTAAGCGTAAACGACTGCCGATTAAGAGGTCTCGGGTTCGATACTCAGGTTGGACTGCAGTTGGGATTTTCTTACAAGAAATTCTTAATATCAGCCCGAGGTATGGAAGATGGTGATGTTGCACGTTAAGCTGTCGGTCCTGGTTGTCATGACCATCAATGGCAATCGTTATTACAACTAGTTCAACCTTCAAATTCTGTTCACCCTCAGGGTTGCGGAGGTCCGATGCCAGTCACTCCGTGGAAAAACTGACATTCAGGTATAACCGGTTAAACTAGAAGCCGACCCCAAATAAACTTAGAAATAATAAAGGCAAGGAAGATGATGATTTGCCCCATATATATATATTACGTCCACTTATTTATCTATTTACATTTAAGTTACACAATACTGAATAAATATGTTTCTGTATAAAGAAAACATATAATGTACTTATATTTTTTCGATATTATACGATTCTTGGAACTCACTAACATGATTAAGTTGAAAGAAGTAAATAATTTTGTGTATTTCTTTCCAAGTTTATCTCCAGTTGGTAATAATCCTATGTTGATATGCAAAGAACTAGTGATAAGAACATAATCGAACTGATTGTTCAATTAAATATAGATAGGCTATCAGATCATTTAAGTTCAGAGGTCCCAGATTTTTCGAGAATTCCAAGTTCACATACAAGAGTGTGATCTTGACTTACACCATATTTTGCAGCTGTAATTTCCACTCTCTGACCCTTCAGTATTAGCAAAATAAATTAATTTACCTTCTTTACCTGTTAAATACTATTGATATTTATCTTTTAATCCCCTAATAAACTAGTTCATAGAATTGACTAGTCCTATTATTGAGTGTAATCAAATTATAGTTAGCAAAATGTACGTAATTAAAGATTCTAACCTAGGACAAACACGTGTTTGATGAGCACTAAGACTCGTTTGTTGAGTGTTTGGGTAATATAATAATAATCTAATACTCAACGCCATCTAGCCCCAAACTAAGCAGAGCTACTGTACTATTGATAGTAAATAATTGATATAAATATATGTTCTTTTTTTGTAAATACATATTTATTATACATAGTAAACACCTAAGCTTACATCTATTATATATAGAATGTGTTTAGAAATTTCTAAGTAAATTTATCAGCAAAATAGTACTAACAGGTTTTGCCTCGTTTGGGAGCAGACAGCTTTGGGAGGTTATTGATTCATATTTTTTTGCTCATAAATACTTTTCACACTAAAAGATTTATTAATGTAATTCTTTGAAATGCGTTACAAACAACTATCCGATTAGCAGAGGCAACATTTCTTAGAAACTTCTCAACTATTTCAATTCTTGTTACATTAGCTGAACGTTAGCTCTTCATTGTGATCAGACATGTGTTAAAATATTAATTAATTTAAAATAACAATAGTAACAAGCTGAGTCGTGACCTCGTTTTCGCCTATAACCGGTAGTAACGTAACGTGTGTCAAATGCTTTGTACATAATTTTATGTAAATCGTTCTCGAGATAATGTTCTCTAATTACAAAAATAATATAATATACTATGGACAGCCGTCCATTTGGCAGGAATAACAGAATCGCACTCACACTACCGCCGACGCATTCACCCGTACCGAAGGCTCCACCCGCCCTGATGTCTTTAGATACACCACGCCGTACTGTCTAAAGCCAAGATGTCCGAATGAAAGCGATCTCAACCCCTGAGATTCAGGACCGGATGACCCTTATCAAGAAAGCTCCTAATGAGTTTTGCTTCAGAGAGTAAACTAAACTCGTATTAGAAGTTTCGAATAAGTACAAAGTGGCCTCCCATATGACAGTGGAATATCAATCCCTCAAAATAAAAGCCATTGAAGCTACCACTGAGCACTGTTGCCAAAACTGTTCAGAACCAATTTCACCTATCTAAGAACCTTTACGACCTTAAATGCACCATTAATGAATCTACCATACATACATCATTTGCCGATATAGTTAAAAAAGGTAACAACAATTATACGCCAAAGAAAAACTTAAATTCAGTCCTTCAATCTCATTGACAAAGGTATTTCAAGCCAAGATACCAAGTCATTAATACAAAAAATTATATGTCCTGAACAGATGAAGTTGCAAGTGAAAGGGCTGCGTAAAACAAAGAACGGTAGCGTCATAATCAGCACAAATACGAAGGGAGACATTGAAAAATTAATACAAACAGTCAAGCTTAAGAACTCCGGCCTTATCATTGACGACCAATATAAAAAGAAACCGAGAGTTATAGTTACCGGGGTACCGAATACCATGCAGTTTTTACCTGCTTATACCACCAGTACCCAGCATGTAAACTGAAGGACTGCAGGCTGGAAATTTTTCTGAACTCAATTAGGTTAAGCCACAAGTCAGGTAAGAAAGATTTGGAGACCTGCAATGACGCGATTGAAGTATCTGCAAACATTCGTAAAGCCCTAATAACTAAAGACAGAGTATTTGTAAACCGGTCATCCTGTCCTGATAGAGATTTTACTCTTATGACTCGTTGTGACAAGTTCCAGCAGTACAGGCACGCAGCTAAAACGTGTAGAGAGACGTTTTACACCTGAGGACACTGCGGGCAGATAGGCCACTCACCACATTTTTCAATATTGGATAACACTTTTTTTGGTGTACACCAAAGAGTACCTATCTATCTTATCATACATGTTTATTTAGGCTTTGACCAACGGTAAATTAAGATATCAACTAAGTTGCTAGGTATCTTGGTATAAAATGTTTGGTTATCACTATAACCTCCAGGTTACAGGGGTAAGAAAACAACTTATAACACGTGTAGTATAAATATTATTCATATTACGTAATTTAGTTTTAAATAATATAGTTAACTATTTTTTCAAATATACACCAACTACAATTATATATGTACAGCACAGTTGGCCTAGTGGTTAAATCGGTCGTCACGCTGCTCTCTACTGCGCTAAGTGTTGTGGGTTGAAACCCATATAGGACAACACTTTGTGTGATTGTGACCACAAATTGTTGTTCTAAGTCTGGGTGTTCTTTGTGACCGTTGCATGTATATTTGTAGTCCCCCGCGACACAGAATGTATATTCGTAACGCGTGAGTGGTCTTTAAAAAACAAATGAAAAAAATACAGGCACCATTTGTAATATGGAATGCAAGAAACTTAAATACGAGTATAGGTATATAATTTTAAATAACCTAATATAAAGTCACTCCGCTTTTCCAGCGAGACAGGCAGGGACAATCGAATTCCACTTACTACGGTCCTGATACCTCTTTTACTGCGTCTTCTTTCAATAATCGCTGCATGCATGCTCGTCGATTCTTGGTGCTTTTAATTTTTTTCCGTTCATCGGAAGATCACTAATTTGTTAGGTAAATGTTCGCCGTGGACGACCTCTTCCAACACATTCATACCGATTTGGTTTGTAAATTTAATTCATGAGTCTTCTATCATCCATCCTCTCTACGTAGAAAACTGTCGAAACATGTCATTTTCAATCCTTATCACTATTTCTTCCCTTAAGCCGTAATGTTCACGCCAAAGCACCACACATACTTCTTAAGGACCGCATACAGCATTAATTCTATTTTCGTGCCAACGAATATGTTAACGTTTAATGTTGGTAAATACGGATCAACAGACAATTACAACCAATAGATTGAGTCGTGCAGATTCGAATACACGTAACAAAAACCAGCTAGCGAAAATTCGTCAAACTTGTCTATACCGCTAAAGTTATAGATTTTGGAACGAAGTTCCTTATCGCGCGATATGAACGAAAAAACGAAGGGGGCTAGACGGAAATTGTCGCGACATAATTTGTTGTCACGACACTGTTTGTTGTCACGACACTTTTTGCTATTTTAAATTTTATTTGTTATTAGTTTATTTTTCATTGCTTGAAGCAACCCAGATACTATATATAATATAAATAAAATAAAAATAATAAGAAATATTGAAGTAAATATAATATTTGTATCGTCTTTCTATTTCGAACTTCGTTCCATCCGGGTGTCCCTTGACACCTCTCAAGATTTTTTGGACCTGACTTCTATAAAGAATAACGACCACTTTTTATATATTTCATTCCATACAGAAATAAAGGCTTCCTGGAATGCTGAGACCATAACAATATAACTTAACTAATAACAAGACTGCACTTAGATGTCATGATGCTTACCAAATATTTGATTTGGTACAGTAGTTTCAAGATAATTCACTTTGGGTACATTGGTTTTAAGACCATTAACTCATCAAAAACTCACTAGAGCGACTGCTGATAACTAATGTGGCTCATACACAAAACATGTGCAGTACATGGATTTTGCACACCTACATATTGAGGCACATCAATACAAGTTGCAATAAATACAAACTGGAATCACTTGAACACAATAACAGGTTTGAATATTGAACAAAAAACTAGGAAAAATTAGAAATTGTCGAAGCAGATTCTAAACAATGATGACCACATATACATTAATATACTCATAAATCTTTTGAATGAAATTAAGTACAGAAAGAACATTTTCGTGAATATATAAGAAAAAAATACAACGATAAAAACTAAGTAATAGTATTCTAGTAATACAGTAAAAAACCAATTAGCTGAGGCGAGAATATACATAAAACAAAAAATCAATATATGTTCTTGCCATCATTCTAAATCAAAAGAGGGAATAATACCAGTGAGTTGTTTTGTAAACGTACGAATACTAATAACAAATACTTGAATCTGAATGTCAATTTGATAAATGTGTAGTTCCCCATATCTTGTTTGGCCTCAACAATAACATCGTAACTTGGACAACTCGTAATATTTAAAAGAAGTTTGCGTCTATAACCGGTTAGTAGTGAATCAGTGTCGGCCGGAGGAACTGTTGTGCACAATGAAGTTAATTTTATATTGTGAGTTATAAGTTTTTTTTACTATATTTTGAAACGGTTCATAATATCATATAAAATCACCATCAACGATGAAGGTTAATTTAAATTTTTTGTTCAAGTGTCGTAAGCTCACAAAATGTGCTGTAAAAGTATATTACAACCTTAGCACTCGAAGCGTTATCAAAGAGATATTTAAAGTTTTGGTAAAATTCAAAGACACATTAAGGTCGAGTACACGTAATCTTTCTGTATGCAATATCAAAACTTGAACCTCATTTTAGAGATATACCTTTAAATATTACTCGGAAGGTCTCGAATGAATACGATTCAACACATAAGTGTTGAGAGTCAGACGGACAATGACGTCACATAAGCATAATAGCAAAGCCTTTGAGTTGTAAAGGTAGACTGGGATTCCCTGACATTAAACGTTAAATAGCCAAACCATTATTGCTATCTATCGATTTTCCTCATAGTTCTTTTTATATTTCTTTAGCAATGTATAGGCTATTATATCATCTTATTCAAATCTCGATACAAAGTGTTATTTTATACATCGTTGGTGTGTGTGTGTGTGTGTGTGTGTGTGTGTGTGTGTGTGTGCGCGTGCGTATGTGCGTTAGTATTTTTATAAGTACAACATTATTTTAAAACTTTGAGCGTTAAGACTTAAGACTTTTCAGAATTATTGTATACTAATTAGTTTTACTTTCATGGGTTCGAAGTTTTGATGTTTGTAGGTATATAACTTCACTTTGTTTTAATTTGGTTTCGAGTTACAAATATTATCATGATATAGCATAATTAACAGTATACCCACTACTAAAGTTTTAGATTGTTTTTGCTTGTAAATAAGTTTTTGTTTTATTTCATACTAAAAACAGTTTCAAATATGTAGTGAGAAAAACATTAATATTTAACACTGATAAGATTTAGACCTAGTATTTCTAACATTTTCATACGAAACTGGAACAGGTCGCTAGACATTATAATAATAAGGTATTTTCTAGAAAGATTAGAAATGCCGATCATCTTTACTAATATTATAAAGAGGTAAAGTTTTACAGTTTGTTGTAAGCTTAATCTCTGGATTTTTCTGAACCGATTTCAACAATATTTTACCAATAGAAACCCATGTTACTTGTGAGTCTTATAGGCTATTATCGCGATTTTCGATATAAACACATGCAAGCCGAGCCGCGGACAATAATCAGTTATTGACTTGCCTTATTATTTATTTATTATTATGTCATAGATGTGATTCGATTTAATCTTCGGAAGTCAATATTATACTGATGTATAGATTCCAAATATGGAAGAGAAGTTAATGTGGTAATAATGTGCGGTAAACATTAGGGCATTAAATATCTATCGTAACTAGTTTATTTAAATCAATTTATTGATTTAAATGTGAATCTCAATTCACATCTATACCAATATTAAAAAGCTGAAGAGTTAGTTTGAACGCGCTAATCTCGGGAACCGCTGGTCCGAATTGAAAAATTATTTCAGTGTTGGTTAGTTCATTTATTAAGGAAGGCTATAGGCTATATATCGTCACGCTAAGACCAATAGGAGCGGAGTGCCATTGAAGAATGTTTAAAAACCGGGGAAAAATTATTACGCAACGGACAATAGTGGATGTATACGAGGTTGCGAGGGTCAGCTAGTTTATACTATTATTTAAAATGGATAATTTAAGATATTACACTCTAATTTACTAACATTACACGTACTAATATAATATTATCAATCCGGTTTGTGTCTTATTTTGGTTAGTAATTTAAGCATTCAATAAACAGTCTGTACAATTAGTGATTTCCTATTACTTTTTATTAAATTAAATCATTATTATTAGTTATTAAAATGTGATTTTTTATTAGACCTCGACAGTCCTTTCATGCTCAATCGACCATCACATCAGATTTGATCTTAAAATATTTATGCATGCTATAATAGGTAATCAATTCGTACAAAAAATAAAAAAATGCATAATTTTAAGACGTGATATAAGACATTGCTGCTTGGTAAAATTCAACAGAACTACAAATATATAAATAATTTAATTAACTGTCATAAAACAACCATTTTCTCTCGAACCACAACTGCCTCGGTGACGCAGTGGTAGCGTATGCGCCTGCTGGGCTGAGATTTTAGATTCGATTTAAGTAAAGATTAATGTAAATCATAACAAATATAAAAACCTACATTCTTTTTTCTATAAATTACGACGATTCTATAAATACTAACTAGTAAGAATATATCTACATAGATATATAGATATATTTTTCGGTACTTGGTAACTTTACCCCTTACCTTAATCAGCTGTATAAGTTCGAAAATTTTAACGTGTGTGTATTTTTTCCAGTAAGCGCCCTTGTGGTAGCAGTCATGGCAGAAACAGAATTGGGAAAGGTGTTAAAGACTGGCAATGACCAGTTCACAGCCAATATGTTTCAGGTAAAAAAAGATTAATGTAACTTTAATTACATTCAGCACTAGCCCCGTGGTGTTACTTGTGACTATTTTTATAGCTTTATAACAACAACAGCGGTACCGCCACTGGGCAAAGCTAGTCTAAAAGAAGTAATTTAAGTTACTCCTAATATCATCAGCTATCGAAAGGCTCTATCTGTCGGTCCGTGTGTGTCATACACACGTTAAAACTTGTTTTTTGATTAAAACAGACAAAATTCTTAAATATTGTTTTTTGATGTAAGTACTGTATATGTACTTTTATATCAATTTACTGAAAAGCTGTTTTTTTTTTAATTACAAACAGGCAGTTCAATTTTATTACATTGATTATTATAAAAAAAACAATTCCAGCATGTATGTAATCAAATTATTAATCTAACATTCCTCTCGTTTACACCGATAAAATGAAAGGTAACAAATGAGAGTTTTAGACATCGTCACCACATAAGTACCTACATATACTTCACAGATTAAGTTGTAAGAACACAAAGCAAATAAAAGTTACATAAAAAATAAACTGGAATTGTTCAAATAAATACGAAATTATCTATAAATATACATGAAGATACTGTTTAATTAATATCTTTCGCTGATGTAAAAAATATATTCTTAGGAAGTGGCGAAAGCTCAGAAAGGCAAGAGCTGTGTGCTATCAGCGTTTTCGGTCCTGACTCCTCTTGCTCAACTAGCTTTGGCCTCGGATGGTGATTCACACGATGAGATCCTAGGAGTCATTGGCTTCCCCAACGATGACACGGTGCGTATAATCACATCAGTTTTCTTCTACCTTTTTAGCTTTTTTACCATACTAGGTTTTGGTCGGTTTTAAATCTACCGATAAGGTCTGATGTCGGACTTTTAGAATACCAACTAGACGTAACGATTGACATAGATGTCCGTATGACAATCGGGACCACTTTGCTCTCCGAACGTAGCACAGAGGGGGCAAATGCTAACGGATAGACCAACGAGGCAGACTATATAAAAAATAAAAATAAGTATTTGTTTAATTTTCTCTTCTATAACATTATTTTTAATCCTCATATCTTACTTTACCTTAAATCACAGTTTTTACGCGACTCACGTCTTAAATTACTGAACTTGTCACCTGTCAACCTGAAACTAAAAAATCCTGGCCATACTACCCAATTTCTCGACTACTCCTTCTCCGTCCAAGCTGTTCAGTTTTGGAAATAAGATCAATTGGATTCTTCTGCATAATTTTCCACTTCAATTTTAGTAAATTCAAAGAAGGATATAACACCCATTCATATGTCATTACTGAGTTAACTATGTACTCAGTAGAATAATATAATATTTTTATAATATAATATAGTATTGGTGCCCTCTGTTTAATTATTATTTCAACAAAATAATTATATTTAAAGGTGATCGCACTGTTTTTAAATACATTTGCTGTGTTAATGCAAGTATTACACAACATACCCAATTTTGCAATACTAAGTAAAATTTATACAGGTTTTTCATCATTTACAGACTAAGGCAGTTTTTACAGAGGTTAACAGTAGAATTAAAGAGATAAAGGGGGTTGAATTGAAACAAGCAAACAAACTATACGTTGCAGAAAATGCGGTAATAAATGCTGAATTTGCTGCTGTCTCAAAATCAGTGTTTAATTCAGAATTCAAGAATATAAACTTTTCAGATAATGAAGCTTCTATTAAAGAAATCAACACTTGGGTAACTATTACACTAAATTTTATTTGATACACTTACTACTACTTTAATTAAGGAAATTTTCAATCTAATGTATGTTTTTTGCAGGTTGAAGACCACACTAATAAACGCATTAAAAACTTGGTCGATAAACATTCTATTACTTCTGGTACTGTGGCTGTTCTCGTCAACGCAATTTACTTCAAGGTGAGATGGTATTTAACACACTGAGTTTATTTTTAAGTTGAACGCTATAAACAATATATGCTTAGTATGGCTATAAATATTCATTCTATCGATCTAATCAAAAGGAATTTATCATTCCTAAATGAATATCTATTTCATTTTCGTCTTCAAACAGCTTTCAACGTTATTAAATTACTCAATGAATTGTCACTGTCAAGCAAAGAAGAAGCAAGCAAGAATTTTTCTACTTTGGGTAAACATTGGGGCAGTCAGAAGTTAAAAGATAGTAAAGCCACGCTTATATCAGCACGAACGGATTGGCTCGACCGGGACAGTACTTCACTCTCATGGAAGACAAATCCAACGATGCAGAAGCATATCAATAGGCTGCCATAGTGTCACCATGCTGCATTGTTGCACTGTCTGCATTCGCAATGAGTATGAGCGATATCGAAGTTCTGTAATTAGACTATTGTCGGACTTCTTATGGCTCAACTACCAAACAAACAAAAAGGTCCGACGACTTACCGTGTTCATCGAGTCACGGAGAGTTATCAATATGTTAAGAATGACCAACAATTCATAGACTGAAATAGCTAGGATTGTTGAACTTTTCTATGTATTAAACTAAACTGTGGTTTTTACTTGGCTTTGAGCCCTCTTCTTAATTAATCTTACTTTATTCTAGGGCAAATGGCAAAATCCATTCGACAAGACGCGTACTGAAGACCGTGATTTTCATGTAACTAAAGACAATATCGTTAAAGTAAAGATGATGAATCAAGTCGACTATTTTAGATATGGTGTTAGTCAAGAATTGGATGCACAGGTATAATTTACTTAATGTTTTTACTAATAATTTACTTTCATACTATATTTCACAGGTACCAAAAAAAACTGAACATATTGATATCGTTATTTACTGTCAGCTTCTAGAATTGCCGTATGAAGGAAATGACACATCCCTCGTAGTGATACTCCCAACAAAAGTTGACGGTATTGATGACCTCGTACAGAAGCTCTCCGACAATGCAGCTTTGAACAAGGCGTTGGACAATATGTATGTACAAGAGGTAGACGTATACCTTCCTAGATTTAAAATTGAGACTACCACAGATCTTAAGAAGATATTGGGAAATGTAAGTTCATCTGTTAAGTACTTACTTATATACACACATTTTTATTTTTAATATTTGTATTATTCCAACATTTATTTGGTCATATTTATTTATTTAGCCTGATATAAATACTTATATACTTTTTTTGTAAATACATACATATTATACATAGAAAACATCCAAACTCCGAAACAAATATTAGTGTCTTCATTTCATTATGCGTTTACAGTGACAGTTGAATGTCAGTTGAGTCATGTATTACTAGCCTCGGCGCAGTTACCCGCAGTACAGCATCGACCACGGGTAACGCCGCGAGACAAAGCTAGTCTAAAAAAGTACAACCCGTCGGAAATATCTGCGAACCTGGCTTAATGACGTCATGCAAACTAGAGAGTTAATATTTCACTGAGCATAGAAACAATAAACAAGAATGAGATTACGAAAGCAAGAATAATACACGTGCGTCAGCGCTTGCGTTGGTAAAGATACTAGATAGGCGAAAACGGAGCGATGCATGGGAAAGCGAGAGGTAAAGCGCATCCCAGCCGGTTGCGCAGATATTTCCGACGGGTAATAGTCTAAGTTACTACTTTTATCATCAGCTGTCTGCCAGTGAAACTACCACCAAAATCGGTCCATCCGTTACATAAGTTAGCCGGAACAAACAGACATTGCAACAATATAATTTTATAAAAAAAAAACGACTTCAAGAACAAAATTAAAATGGGAATGGGAACCACACAGCAAGCACCAGCTTTCAAATAAAAAAGAATCATCAAAATCGGTTCACCCAGTCTAGGTTGTAAGGGACTAGTTAATAATAAGTTTCACTATTCCTACATTTTAACGATTGTTGATATAAAAGAAAAAGTGACTATGAAATGACACCTGAAAATATATTAGTATTTCTTTGTTTTAAAGATGTAATTTTAATTCTGAAAATCGAACATTTTGTCTGTCATTAAATGTCATACTGTACCTTTCAGATTCGTTTTAAGCATAAACAATATATTAGATTTAAATATTTGATCACATAGATCGATGTAGATAATAATATTTAACCTTTATAAGAAAGTAAAAAGATCCTACTTAACCCATGGAGTATTGACAACTTATTGTCCATTTATTGATGGATGTTGTAATTTTGCAGATGAACATCAAAAAGTTATTCACGCCCGGCCAAGCCCAATTAAACAAACTATTGATAGGAGGTGACTTGTTTATATCTGATGCTGTTCAGAAAGCCTTTATTGAAGTCAATGAGGAAGGTGCGGAGGCAGCGGCCGCTAACAGTGAGTACATTTAAAAATTAAAATGCCATATTATCCAAAATACTTCATTTGATCACAGTACGATGGAAAATCTTTACAATAAATGATTATGTATGGCCTTGCCAAAATGACTCCACTCTTAACTGATGGAAAGCATAGGCAGAATCCAAGAGTGGTGGTCACCATATTGCATATACAGATAATGCAATAATGCAGCATGTTGACCACTTACCTTACCTTAGCACCCTAGTGATGCTTCTGCATCATTACTCGTATATTCTCAGGAACTTTATTTTATATAATAATAAGTTTAGTGTAATAAATATTAAAAGTTTAGTATGTTGTGCGAAAGAATTTATCACTTCATATCATACAGTTCAAAACTAAGGCCATGATACTGTGTACTGATAAAAATATAATGTATTAAAAAAATGATACTTAATGTAAACAAAAGGTGTATACCCTAATTTTCACTTAAGTAGACATGATTATTTGGTGATACTTAAAACACTATTTAACATTTAAATTCGGGATACAGCTTACTCTTATCCTAACACACATATTTTTACCGTGAATTAATGAACGAAACTCTCAACTTTATCACTTCCATCATACGTTATTCATCATACCGCGACTTTAAACTTGAAGAATATTATTACTATTAGGAATTTTTAATCGAACACTAATTCGTCTCACTTACACGCCTTATATAGGAAAACCCAATTACCTATCTAATCGCCTCATGCAGTAATTATAATACAATATTCAACAAAAAACCGAACGACGTAGTAATAAGAAATTAATCATACAAATACTTAATTCAAAAGAATTTCAAATAGATGTCATTTATTCAATTCATTTATTAGCAATATATCGATTAACAATATATAAATTAGCTATTACATGAAATATTTGGATTATATGGAAATTAAGTATCAAGGTTGCTTTCAATAAATATAATAACCATATTATATTTTTTTCATTATCTTTTTGACTTTGGACTATCATATGTCAAGACAAGCTATACAAGCGCTATCTGCTCAAATTGCTGAAATGTATGTTTCGATACTTTGTATTGTTTTCACTATTGCAGACTTTGCAGTGCCTATGTCCCTTTACCGTCGATTTAAAGCAGATCACCCGTTCCTGTTTTTCTTAAAAACAAATCCGTTTTATTGTTTAACGGTGTTTTCAGATGTTAGGTAGTATTTATGCGATTAGCTTTACCCTTTTTAACAAGCTATCAAGAGGTAGTTTTCTTGTGTTGTAATTATCTATTTTCTCCGTACTTTCAGGTTTTATTGCACTGGAAAGCTTAAGCATACCATCTACTTTCAATGCAAATCATCCTTTCGTGTTTTTTTTAATGGAGCACAGAAACACTCTATTTAATGGAGTATTTAAAAAATAGGTACTCAGTCAAAATGACCATAATATAGAAGAATACATACATCTATCAAGATCCATTACAAGCATGCATGGCATTCTTATTACATTAACATACCATCGGAACTGTCTCTTGCTATTCCTATTACTAAAATAAGCATGTTTAAGAGTATATTTGTCGTTCAATCTATCGTATAGTTGTTCAGTTGCTTATTGCTGAAGATAAATTATTCCTTTAATGTATTGCAAAGACTTTTGTTTTATAAGATTCCGCGTGGCGTCATTACTATTGATATCTTCGGGCTAACCCACAGTAATGAACTATTACAGAAGCGTGGTCATCACAATAATTTCTCCTATCTTAATCTGTTTATTTATCATGCTTCCCGCTGGCAGTTTATCAAGTCCTCGACATGGTTTCTCAGCTTAAAGTGGTTACGCGTGGCCCTCACCTGTACACACTTGGATGTAAAAAGTCCTGAAAAAGTACATAATACCTATGATATTTTTTGACACCAAACAACAAAAAAAAAACAGAATTCGTTTAAACTGTGATTATTCATTATTAGTTTATAGTTTTGTTTATCAAGCATTACAAAGTAATAGCAGTTAGAGGACTCAGGAAAATAAAATAACCCATATTTAAAAAAACAATATTTGTTTTATTTATACTTTATGCACATTATCGATGACAAAGGTGAACTTAATGCCGTAGGCATTTTCTACCAGTCGACCTTAGGGCGATGCAGAGCCAAACAAGGTAGATGCACAAAACTAAAAATTTATGTTGAATTCTCAACAAGAAATTCGCCAATTAATAATAAATTTCTCATCGAGAAATCAACAAGATTGAGAATACTAAATTAAACAACATTATATGGCATCTATTTTATTATTTATTTAATTGATCACTTCCAGATAAATTTTAACGATGTAACCAAAATCTTATGTCAACAATCATAAAGAAAAAATAAAGAAAAAAAGTCTTAAATTATTACAGCTTTCATTGTAAGACCTAAAAGTGGGGCAATACCTGCTTAACCCACTTTCAAATGGTATCACCTTTCGTGTTTATTTTAATGCAGAACGATACTACTCGTATTTTATTTAACGAAGTTTACCAATGACAGACGTTCATAATTGAATCACGATGCTGGCATGCTGGTTTGCTTATTCACTTACATTGCATCACACCTCCTCTCATAACATTATAATGTTACAAAAACATAAGTAAAAGATTTTTCAACCATCTGAACTTGAAACGTAGAAAATAATAAATACCTTTGTTAAAAAAATCCAAAACAGGAAAATAAGTTCCTGACGTAGTTAGTTTAATTTACACTTAGGTTATTAAGTGAATTCCTACCTATTTAAAGGTATTCTTAAACCCAAAATAATTGTATGTGATTAATGTCACTTGGATAAAACAACAGTTAACTAAAACACACAAATGTAGGTTAACTTAAATAAAAAAATTTCATACAATGGTCGTGTATGGACATCTTAATACTGTTTTTCGCGCTGTGTTTCATCGAGTGAGTGAGGATACCGTAGGCCCATACTCCAACCCCTCCTCCAATTCCCTCTCCTCATGCCCCAAAGGTCGGCAACGCACTTGGGACGGTGTTGCGGGTGTCCATGGGCGGCGGTAATCGCTTACCATCAGGTGACGCGTCTGCTCGTTTGCCCATATTCAATAAAAAAAAATCTTAAATGTTTACAATTAATATTCATGTGAATTGAAGTGATTACATATTATATAATAGTCTTGACTTAAATAGGCTTAATATGCTAACATGTCTTATATGTGAGGGTAGACTGTTATAAAGTTGGATACCTTCAAAAGTAATGTTTTTTTTTTCATGATTGAAAATGAAATACCGTGTTTCGATACTAAGAACAATTGTAAATTATAAGGTGGGTTAAACTACATTGTGGTCAACGTCAAAATACATTGTGGTTTTCAATAGTCTATTTTTCGTTTGAACAGTAAACAGACGGTTTTAAGTCGAAAATATTAGAATACTTTTTTCACGATGACAGGTTTCATTGCAATTTTGGAAAGTATCCACACACACATCCATTCTCGTTTTTCTTAAAGAAAATTACAACAAAAAAAAATCTTAAAGAAAAAACTAAACATTTAAAAATTTGTCTTGTAATGTATTAGGCTAACATCACATATAATCAATAAAATTTTAAGGAATCGTTAGGATATCTTTCTCCAACTTACATTTGAATAGGCACCTGTTTTAGTTGAATTTGACACTGTTGCAGTTTGTTGTTGTCGCGTAGGTGTAATTTCACTACTATGAAATTAAATAAACACTTCATCATTGAAATGATCTGCTTTCTCTATACTTCCAGGTTTTTATGTACTGATGAGCGACAGCATACCGCCTACATTCAATGCAAAACATCCATTCGTATTCCTCTTACTGGAAAAAAGAAACGTTCTATTTAATGGAGTGTTTAAAAATTAGGTACCTGATCAAATCGTTATAATATATTGGATTGAAATGCACGACTAACAAACCCATTATCAATAATTAAGGGAGCATTAGACTGCATCTTGTCGTATCTGAATGGGTGGTTAAATTTGAAACTACTGCATTTTACTGTTGCAAATTATCAGTATGTATCACTAAAGTTAATAGTTGGCTGAGATTTAAAGTTATAGTCTGAAAATAATGCTTATGATATATTTAAAAAATATAAGTATAAATGTATTCATCATGATGCTTATCGTCTACAATTTAGAATATTTTTTATTGAAAAGCCCTTAATTGATTTGGTACCGATTTAACCGTTACTTAACGGATTTTTTTTGTGCAGTTAGGTGAAGCAAGGAGTTTCTATAGAAACTTTAATATTAATTCAAATTTTTTATACTTATATGTTTTATGTTAAGTTGTACTTCATGTATTTATTTATTTATCTTTATTGCATACACAAAGTAAAATAGGACAACAAAATCAGTTACAAAGTATGTATGACAATTTGCGGTCTTATCGCTCACGGCGTTTTGTTACACACAATCATAATATGGATATTAGGTGTTTTAAAATTTATGGTAGCTTACACACAGGTTACACACATTATAACACGTATATTTAAAAATATCAGTAGAGATCCATAAACAAATATATTATTATACACTAATCAAATTACACATACATGTACATGTACTATACACACTGAAATATATATATAAATACTTTTTCTTTCTTTTCTTTTTTAAAGACAACTCCCGCATTAGGATTATACATCCTGTGTCGCGGGGGACTTTACAAACATACATGTAACGGACACAAAGAACACCCAGACTCAGGACAACATTTTTGTGGATCACACAAAGTGATGTCCCACGTGGGATTTGAACCCACGGCACTTAGCGCATAGCAAACGTTGTAGTGAACGCTTAAACCACTAGGCCAACCGTGCAGTCGTATATATAGTCGTACAGACTAATATATATATATATATATTATATAAAATGAAACCAAAAGTATTCACAGTGATAAGTAGTAATCCTTCACCAGGTTTTTAAACATGGTTAAGGTTTTCGCTTGTCGGATATTATCAGGCAAGTTTTTCCAAAGCCTTACCGCTGCCTACCTACTATCATGACTTGTGTTTTAGTTAGGTTTATATTTAGTCCATACTCCCTACTCCAGTTATAAATTTGCATTAAGTATTGATTAATGACGTCCACTGCTTGTGTTAAATGATATGAAGTAGCTTGTGAATAAATTTGGAGATAAACTGCAAAAAGATGTTATGAAGAAAGTAATTGGTTTGTGATTAAGTTAATAAAAATTGCAAAAAGTAAAAAGGATAGCACGCCACCCTAAGATACCTGCAGATGTTGTGCGTCAAGAGGAGTAAACATTTTCAATACAAGCACACTGCTGGCCACCGTTCAGGTAGCTACGAAACCACTCAATTGCCGATGAAGATATGTTGAAAGAGCACAGTATGCCCAACAAAACATCGAAATCAAAGGTGTTGAACGCGTTGCTAAAGTCTAGCAAAGCCAAGACCGTTAGCTTTCCTTCACCCATCCCCAACCTAGCGTCATCCGTAATATGTAGAGCTGTGGTAGTGCTATGGCCTGGACGGAAACCTGACTGGAAAGAATTAAAGAAACAGTTTCTTGAAAGAAATGAGCTCATTTGCGTATAAATAAGACGCTCGAGGAACTCTCTTTTTGAAGAAAAAAGGAAGGATAGATATAGGACTGTAATCTGAAATGGAGGACTGATTGCATTTCTTTTGGAGCTGAATAATTTTAGTCATTTTGTATGCAGGTGTAAAAGTGTTGATGGATATGGAGTAATTGAGAATGGGTTCGGCAAAGAAGAAAGATAATTTAACGTCGCAGTTTTAGTAGCTCCTTCGTAACTGCAAGAAACAGAAAAATGTGAGTTCAGGAAATCAATATCAACATCTTTTGAAGTATTACTAGGACGTGACTTGCCGATCCCCAACGACTTAAGAAATTTATAGACTTTAGCTGTGTCACCATCTTCAACAGATTTGTGGATATGTCGGCGCTGTGCAATCCTTCAACTCCTATTGCTGAGATAAGCGCCATTTTTTCACAATTTATGTAATGTATGTATTCATTAAATGCATGTTCAATGAATTCAGTGTTGTTTTCATTTACTAGGAACTGATTGATGTTGCGAGTTTTGTTGTTAAGTACGATAAAAAATATGGTAATTAAATATACTATGTGACATTATATTTGTATTTTAATGTACTTCATCGTTTTAATCAGATTAGCAAAGTTATGTTTAGTTATGTTTAAGTTATCAACTTTCTCTGTACTTCCAGGTTTTACTATAAACAGGGTTGAGAGAATACCTTCTACTTTCAATGCTGATCATCCATACGTGTTTTTCTTAATGGAGAGACGAAACACTCTTTTTAATGGAGTGTTTAAAAATTAGGTATCTGATCAAATTGTTGCAATGTATTGGGCTGGAATGCACTGCTAGCATGCCCATCATCAATTTTTTTGAGAGTATTACAACTGTATCGTGCTGCTTCTGAATGGGTGGTTAAATTTAACACTGCTGCATTTTGTTGACTGTTTAATTTGTGTAAATAACACTTTTAATGTGCGATACATTTCATTAAGCTCAGTATATTAATTCAATGAATTTAATATTTAGCTGGAAATGAAATTGATGGCGTATATATATGATTATTTAAATCAAATAGAAACTTCATCACTTTATACGGGCTAACCAAAGCTGGTTTAGTTTATGTCGAAGTTATTTATACTGCTAATTAGTATGTTACTATTTTCTTTGCACTTACAGGTTTTATTATAGGGGTGGATGGCTTAAGCTTCCCGTCTACTTTTTATGCAGATCACCCATTCGTCTTTTTCCTAATGGAGAAAAGAAATACTCTATTTAATGGAGTCTTTCAAAATTAGGTACTTTGTCAAAATGACCTTAATGTAGAAGAATACATACTTCTATTCAGCTACATGACTAGCATGCTCGTCATTCTTATTACATTAATATACGAGTACCTACCATCGAATCTGTCTCTTGCCATTATTATTACTAAAACAAGCATTTAAATGGGGCTACTTGTCATTTGAGCTGCTTGATACTGAAGATGAGCATTTTTTTTAAAAAATAGGAAAATTGTTTATTTCGGCAACCATATTGGTCTGGTTTGTAATATCACTCGTAGATAGTCTGTCCCTTTCATTGAATAATCTATATTACGTTGACACTAGAATTATTATTTAGTTATAAATATATTTGCAAGTTTTGTGCTTGGTTTTCTCAACGTTTTTGTGACAGAGAATCCTGTTTGATAAGCTACGGTACTTAAAGACTAATAAAATTTTTGAGATCTAATGGCTAGAGAAGATCATTTATATATATTTTTGTATTACGTGTTACTCTCACGTAGATCAACTTAGATGGATGAAGTCTAGAAAAAGCTGCATCAAATTTATGATATTTTTAAGCATGCAATTTACTTTAATTTTTTAATTTTAATTTATACATGCAATTACTTTTACGTAAAAATATTTTAAAAAGAATCGCAATGTGTAAATTCTAATAGGTTCAGAATTTATTTAAATTCACATTATTAGTCAGAAATTAATGGCAAAAAGACGATACTACAAAATAAATAACTAAACACTTTATTACAACTTCTGGACATTTTAGAAATTTGCAATTGACGACCTAGTGCGAATAATTATTCATTAAACAAAAACATTTTAGAAATCGTAGAAATAACGAGATGTTTTTAACATTATTGTAGCCTTATCCACTAAAATATCAGAAAAACCCACTTTCAACGCGGAGTTTCCTTTCGTCTTTCACTTAATGAAGAAGGATACTATTTTATTTAATGGAGTTTATCAATCTTAGGTATCTGGCCTACATTTTATTTGTTTATGTTTGAACTGGCATGCCGATTCGCTTAATTATTTACGACTGTATCGTGCTGCTTCTGAATGGATGGTTAAATTTAACGCTGCGTTTTGTTGGCTGTTTAATATGTGTAAATAACACTTTTAATGTGCAGTATATTTCATTGAATTTAATATTTGGCTGGAAATTAAATTGATAATATAATAATATAATATTTCATTATACATATTTTATTACATTAAATATATATATATATATATTTAATGTAATAAAATGTATATATATATATATATATATATATATATGTGTAATTAAAGCAAATATAAACTTTATCACTTTAAACAGGCGAACCAAAGCTGGTTTAGCTTATGTCGAAGTTATTTATACTGCTAATTACTCGTAGTATGTTACTATTTTCTCTGTACTTACAGGTTTTATTATAGGTGTGGAAAGCTTACAAGTACCATCTAATTTTAATGCAGATCATCCATTCGTCTTTTTCCTAATAGGAAAAAGAAATGCTCTATTTAATGGAGTCTTCCAAAATTAGGTACTTTGTCAAAATGACCTTAATGTAGAAGAATACATACTTCTATTCAGCTACATGACTAGCATGCTCGTCATTCTTACTACATTAATGCTGCTGCCATTACTATTACTAAATCAAGCATTTAAATGGGGGCTACTTGTCATTTGAGTTGCTTAATACTGAAGATGAGCATTTCTTAAAAAAAATAGGAAAATGGTTTTCTTTCGGCAACCATATTGTTCCGGTTCGTAATATCAGATAGTCTGTCTCTTCCATTGAATAATGGATATTAAGTTAACACTAGAATTATTATTTAAACTAATAACTTATAAATATATTTGCATTTTTGAGATATAATGGCTAGAGAAGATCATTTATATATATATATATATATATATATATATAACGTGTTACTCTCACGTAGATCAACTTAGCTGGATGACCTCTAGAAACAGCTGCATCATATTTATGATATTTTTAAGCATGCAATATACTTAAAAAAAATAATTTCAATTTAGTTTGGCATATACGTAAAAAATATTTTAAAAAGAATCTCAAAACAAATTCGATAGGTTCAGAAGTTATTTAAATTAACATTATTGGTCAGAAATTAATGGCAAAAAGGCGATACTACAAAATAAATAATTAAAAACTTTATTACAATTTCTGGACATTTTAGAAATTTGCAATCGACGACCTAGTGCGATTAATTATTCATTAAACAAAAACGTTTTAACTTAGCATTATTGCAGCCTTATCCACTAAAATATCAGCAAAGCCCACTTTCAACGCGAATTATCCTTTCGTCTTTCACTTAATGAAGAAGGATACTGTTTTATTTAATGGAGTTTGTCAATCTTAGGTATCTGGCCTACATTTTATTTGTTTATGTTTGAATTGCGATACTGGCATGCCGATTCGCTTAATTATTTATATAGCATTACGCATTTAACTATAATGGTATAAAAACATTCAATGATAAGCGCAAGTTTTATATAAATCTGCAATCAATATATTTTAAACTTTCTGGCTTTCAGTTTGAAACGTGAAGCACTATAAATACATACCTACATTAAGAAATAGTTTATATTCTAAAAATGCAACAGCTAATGGTTTCTACTACACTGTTGAACCGCGGAAAATAATAAACGAAACACTATTTTTTACCTTCAACGCAAAAAGAAGGGTGTTATTAATTTGACGTCGATATCTGTCTGTCTGTAGCATCGTGGCTCTCATACGAGTGGACGGAATTTGATGCATTTTTGTTCATTTGAAAGCCAGTTTCCTTCTGGTGGTTCTTAGCTATGTTTGGTTAATATCGGTGCAGCAGTGTAAGAGTATAAACTCTTTTCCAAAATGATGTTACGCATTTTTGGCGTATAATTACTGGATTAAGTGCTTGCATAAATAAACTTAAATTAAAAACTTGAAAGTCCCCCTGATTTTCGAGTTTTTAATTTAAATTTATTTCTCATTTTCTTAGTTACCTCACACTAATCGGTATACACCTAAACTAAAACACTTTTAACCACAACACCATGTTGAAAAAACCTCATAGAGCCCAAATAATTAGTCAACAATAAAGTGCGTCGCTTGCCTCCCTCGCTCCCATTGGGCTTTAATGGTAACCTAAACCACACTTAACCACATGCTTAATTGTTAGTGCATATTATCTATGAAGTGTGCATATTATAACGTTAGAACTGAAACAGTGTTTTCTACTATAACGGGCTTGAGAAAATAATTTTCAGATTAATAAGTTAATCTACACTCTAACTGAAATTACAAACTTCCGATCACAATTAACTAAAACAATCAAATATCGCGTCTAATGAAATAACAAATTTTGCTACCTTTCCAGTTGTAAATCCAGTGAGAATAGAATTCAGGTTTGAACGTTATTGATTTACATCAAGGCCGTTAAATTCTGTAATATTAACAAAACAATAATTACAGAATATAACGGACTTGAAGTTTCTTATATATGTATGCATTTTTCAATGAGGATCATCCATTCACATACATATTATTGTAGAATAATTTTATACTGTTATTATCACGTTGCGGCTAATAATAATCGAAATATGAACAACTGTAACAGTAATTAATAATAGTAATATAAATGTATTTAAAAAAAAAATTAAGTATTTATATCAGTTGTCTAGTACCCGTAACACAAGCTCTGCTTAGCTTGGGACTAGATGGCGTTGTGTGTTAGATGTCCGGAATATTTATTTATTTTTTTAATTTAGCAGGCTACCTTTTGTGCTCAATTTTTTTAACTACTCGGTATATGTACCACCCATATTATAGGAAATTTTCACAACTTTTTTTGAGTGCTACAAACTAACGTACATATATTGTCATACCTTACACTGCATGTATACCTAAAGTGTAAATGAAAGCCTGAAAAACATTATTTAAATAAGTAGCTTATGTCAATTCTGAGGCTCTATTCACACGATTTTTTGCGCCTACCATTGCACGGATTTTGTATTTTTGAAGTACATGGTATAAATTTATATATATCTATACTTAATCTACATAAATCGTTTTTAGACTCGTCACATAAACTTACTATAATTTATACCGATTATCTTATTTTTACATCTAATTTATTATATTTCTACAATTTCTAAATATTTATAATTGTAATATTGATTTCGTGTATTGATTTAAATCTTCATGTAACTTGACACCCAAGACAGGACAACATTTAGAAATTTAAATTCTTAAAGATGCACGAAATTTTCAGCCCTAAGCTTCGGGATCAGGGCTTCGTTTATATCGACGGCTGATTTCGTTGCCAACCACCCGTTCTTATTTGTAATACGATGTAAAAGTGAGCTTCTAAAAATAAACACTGTTACCTTCACTGGAATATTCGTGACGTAACGCAATGCCAAATTCATAGTATGTATTGCTTGATGAACTATAAAGTATGACACTAATAGGTATAAAGTGGTGTTTTGGTAACGCAATGCTCGGAATTCTGTATGTGGTTCGAAGGACTCTTCTGTAAAAAAATCTCCTTCCAGTAACTAAACTCATCATATCTTACTGTTTACTTTAAGTGCAATTAACAGCATGGCTTTAAGGTAACTGCAGCATGTTGGTAATATGAGAGGCACGTTTTTTTTCTATGAACACTTTGCAGCATTTTCTGTATTGTGATAAAATTTGGTAAAGGAATTCATATTGTCAATATGTTGGGTCGCATTTAATGATTAGTAGTGCATGTGATTACAACCCGCACGTAAACTTTGAATATTTGCATGTTATTCAATCTTCATACGATTTTGTACCCCTTAATCTTTAACCATATACTGAATGTGAGGCATGGTAATATTAACGTTACAATTTTTAGTGCAAATTTATTAATAAATTACATTTTGTTTTTTATAAATTAAATTCTTTCACGTATTTGTATTGTTGAAGTTTTATTGAATAAAGTGTCTGTTGTTAATGGACTAACATTATTTATGTTTTCAGATATTTCAAAAGACGATACCAAATGGCTTAAAGTGGAAAGTCATCAATATTTGGAGTTAAAATACATTTATTATTTTCAAAAGAACGTGTTTCTTTTTTTATCCCTTTCATTGTAGAATAATTATCGCATTTATTATATCTTACGATGGAGAAATTGGATTAGAGACACTTCATATTCTTGATCCTTCTTCACACACGCGAATGTATGAAAGGAATTCAATATCTAACATTAAGAGAAATTATTCCAAACAAATGAAAAAAGCTACTAACGGCTATCCCTTAGTAACCTATGCACTGTTAGTTGCATAAAAGTATATTTATACAACATTCAATTAAATGAAGCCTCTTTTTAATTGAATAGTGGGCAAACGAACAGACGTATCACCTGATGGTAAGCGATTACCGCCGCCCATAGACACCCGCAACACCAGAGGCGTCACAAGTGCGTTGCCGACCTTTGGGGGATGGGGGAGGGGTTGGGGTATGAGACTCTGGTATCCTCACTCACTCGGTGAAACACAGCGCAAGCACTATTTCACACCGGTTTTCTGTGAGGCCGTGGTATCACTCCGGTCGAGCCGGCCCATTCATGCTGAAGCGTGGCTCTCCCACGGTATCTTATGTATATAATGTATCAGTCTCAGGACCGACAAGCAACCACATCGTGAACACAATAACTCACATACAGAGTTTATATGGATAGGTATGTGAACTACTTTTGAGTAAAGAAATCTTTTGTTAACATCCAGAATTGAATAGCTAGAAATTTGAATAGTCAGTAGTTCCGTTCAGAAGCACTATCTTTGTCTGAGCTCCCAACATTACTATACCAATTTATTAAGAAGGACGCGCGCGCGGAAACTACCTCATAGACACGCTTTTGTGCATTAATGAATGCTGTCAGGTGAACAAACGTTATACCACAGGAAGACTAATGTGAGCCACCTTTCCCTTTGCTACCTTCATGTCCGTATCTATTGTTCATATTGAGCGATGTCATGATTTAGTCATGATTTACCGTCTTATGAACCTAAATGAAACTCGGCCTTTCACCCCTTTCAGGAAACTTATTATAAAGCTCCATGGACTCTTTAATTAGAAAAGTAAACGTATTTGATTACAGGCAAATTAGTACATAATTTATTACATTATGACACCTTATTAAACATAAAAATTTAATTTACTTTTAGGTCTGGACCGTTGTACGGGTATGTTACTGTCTACCAATATTTTAGGGAATCGAGTCGTAGAGATTTGTATCAATCCCCTAATCCCAACCCTTCTCATTTTTGTACATTTCTAATAAATCTATAAGATAAAAGATCTATAAATTTGATTGCTACCTGAAGATTGTTTAGGTTCATTTTAAGTGGCTTTATAAATAACAATACTTATCTAAAAAGTAAAGTCAGATGGAAAATGTATTTCTCTGTAAACAAGTACAATATTACTTTGTTTCTCTTAGGATGTTTATATTATAACAAAATTCATCGATTATATATTATATTAAACTCGAGTCATGAGGTTGCCTAACTGTTTTATTGACAGAAACTAGTACGACTTCAGATAAGTGGGCAAAACTATGTTTGCAAACCAGGGATAGATGTAGGGCTGTAGTTTCAGTCCTTTAGGTTTAAGTTCAATAAAATATTTGAGTGTTTTTAATTTCCTTGTATTTTAATTAGCTTAATAATTCAAAATAAGTACAATGAAGTAAATTAAGGAATGTGAACCTTATAACTTCAATAAATAAAATCACAATAAATTATAATTAAACTACACTGTTCTGCAAGAACGTCGGTTCTATATTCCAAAAAAATTGATCCTACATCCAAGTTAGATGCTGTAAGACACAAAAGCGTGTTCATTGCTATACGAGTGATATTTTAATACATTTTTCATTACTAAGACCACATAGACATCAAGGCATTACAAGTATTATACTTTACACATTAAACCGAGGGATTGCTGGTGTAGTAGTTTTTTGTATTCAACCTGCACTACCGATTATTTTTAAGAGTGCAAAGATACTTAATTTGTTTATTAATCCACACTATTATCAATTAAATAAAATTCATTTTTAAGTACCTACTTATAAAGTTAATTTTCTTATAATAAATAATTTAACATCATATTCATGTCGAATGCAAAATACTCGTATTCAATTAACCTGGTTTACGTTGGAAACAAGGAGGAAGCCTTGGTGGCTTACGAGGCACCCTGCAAACGCATTGCAGTTGAAACAAGCGCAATTAACGAGCAAAGCACAAAGAAGTCTAGCAGCGTTTTCTTGTTCCACGCTATGAAAGAGAATCAATTAGCAAGTAAAGTGAGTGCCAAAAAGACAATAGCTGGTTTTGGGCTCCGCACACCTCGCTACACAAAATCTCGACTTTGCACAATCATTTTACAATTGTTTTCGCGACAGTCACAAGACTGGGAGACTTAAAGCATTACACGCTATACAATACGGCTTGCTATAACAATACAACACTATAAAATCAGGATGGCTTTACGTCAACATATTTTCTAACTTGTTTTCAGGCTATTTAAATAAAAATGACTTTACAGAAAAGATCTTTAGTAGACTCATTGTATCCGTTATCTAAAAATTATATCGGATTAATTGATTGATCTTGAGTAAAGCCGTGCAGTGCTTTAGTTAGCCGTTTTATCTTTTAAGACCAGAGTTTTCACCTAATCATCCCAAAATAAATTAAAAATAATTGATATTTATTTGGTGACGCCGTGACTATAAAACATTCTAAAACAGAGGTAAGAATAACAGCCATTATATATTTATAATGTAGTTATTATGATGTCTAATAAATAAACATCTGCAGTATATGCTTATGACACTAATTAACTGCCTCCGTTGTTGAATGACTTACTGCATTTATAACATCGTATTATTCCGTCCCTACGCCTGAGTATTTAAGCAATGTGAATACATGCCTACAGCAGGATCTATACTCCGCAGGATGCAAATAAAACACGAATTGGAAACTTCGATGAACATTGCCTCACCGACTGGGTGGACAAAATAGGCTTATCTCCGTATTTCATCCTCATATTTGAAAGCTCGATTCATTTTGTGGATTTTTATTTCTTTGAACGAACTCTTCTGATTATGACTATAATACTCGTACGACACAACAATTTTACTGCACCTGTATTCGAAGATACGGTTTGGACAATTAATTTTATTTCTTCACTAATTATTTAGGTGAATTGAAGACTGCCTCGTTGGTCTAGTGGTTAACGTAAGCGACTGCAAATCAAGAGGTCTCGGGTTCGATTCTCGGGTCGGACTGCTGTTGGGTTTTTCCTACAAGAAATTCCTAATAGCAGCCCGGAGTATGGAAGATGGCGGTGTTTCCCGCCCGTGCTTCGGAGAGCACGTTAAGCCGTCGGTCCCGGTTGTCATGAACATCTATGGCAATCGTTATTGGGAAGTCAGTGCCCTCAAATATACTGACAACTAGTTCAACCTTCGAATTCAGTTTACCCTCAGGGTTGCGGAGGTCAGATGCCAGTCGCTCTGTGTAAAAAACTGATATTCAGGCAAAACCGGTTGAACTGGTAGCCGACCCCAAATAATATTGGGAATAATAAAGGCTAGGAAGATGATGATTATTTAGGTGAATTATTCTTACAATATATTTAGAACGGTTAATCCATGGGCGTTGTTACCTTACAGTGAAGAAGGATCACAATTGTAAATTACATCTAAACCGGTTCAGCAGTTTAGGAGTGAAAACGTAACAGATCTGCAGAGTTACTTTTGAATTTATAATATTACACTCATTTGCAAAAAAAACGGGCGGTTTCGATTTTCTTCCTGGCTGAAAAAAATAAAATACCAAAAAAGTTTTAATCATTTGAACATGTTACTGGCCAGTTATAAAAGTGCCATAATGTTTATAAGAGTACATTCCAAATTCAAATTTTTGACTGAGCCTTGTTTTCAAAGAAAACAACTTTTAACTACATTTTGTGGCGCGAATTCCCTATAGTTAATATCGACTCTAATTAACTTTTTGTCAAATTTTATTAAATTATCTGATGTCCTTGACATTTAAAAGTATTGTTATTGCTGTTTAGCAATCTCGAAAATGGTAGATAAAGTGATAAAAGCGAACAAAATTATTGCGCTGCTTGAAGAAGGTTGCAGCCAATGCTTCGTGGCTCAGAGGCTAAATGTGAGTCGGTCGACAGTTCAAAGGACCTGGCAGCGCTATCAATAGACCGGTTCCGTCAAGAGAAGGCCTGGTTCTGGCAGAAAGACATGTACCGAACCACGGGATGATCGTTTTCTAGTTAGTCAAGCGTTGAGAAATCGCAAATCTTCTTATGTGGACCTCAAGAACAGCCTCGAAGAAGTAAGAAATGTGCAAATTAGTCTATGGACGGTCAGGAGGAGGCTTCTCGCTGCTAATATACACAGTCATCGCCCGGCACGCGGCCCTAAATTACTCCGTGGACATCGAGTTGCCAGGCTTAGCTTCGCTCGAAATTGTGTGTCATGGACTCATGAAGACTGGGATAGGATATTGTTCTCCGATGAAGCCAGGATATCTCTGCATGGTGAAGACCGACGTCGGCGAGTGCTACGTAGATGAGGAGAACGCTTTGCAGAGGCATGTTTTGAAGAAATCACACCTTATGGAGGGGGCTCTGTTATGTTTTGGGCAGGAATAAATTCCATGGATCGTACGGAGTTAGTCTTCATCGAAAACGGTACACTGACTGGACACCGATACATAACGGAAGTTCTAATTCCTTATGCACAACCCGCTTTAACCGCTCTTGGCGAAAACTCATTTTTTATGGAAGACAACGCTCGCGCCTACCGGTCTGGCGATGTGGAAGCGTATATGCTAGAAGTCGGAATTCGTCGTTTGGACTGGCCAGCTAGAAGTCCGGACCTCAATCCCATTGAGCATGTCTGGGACGTTCTGAAGCGACGAATGAGATCAGTGCAGCCGGCTCCGCAGACCATCAGAGAGCTAAAGAATGTGATTACCGCGGAGTGGGAACGTATTCCCCAAGAAACCATAAAAGATATACTCGCTAGCATGCCCAGACGAATGCAAGCCGTGATTTCAGCAAGAGAGGGTCACACTCAACACTAAACTTTTAATGTATTCAAGAAAAACAAAGAAATTAACGCGTTTCATTTTTATTTAGCGAGCAGGTACAATAATAGTGTTTGGAGCTTAAACATTATTTCTCAATAATTTAATCAAAATGTTATGATAAAACTGATGATACCTATTCCTTCCTAATTAATTTATGAAATTCTGAGGATAACAATACCTAAAATTGTCAAACAAACTAATAGTAACTATAAAATAGTTCTTTGCTTAAGTGCCCGTTTTTTTTGCAAAAGAGTGTAGTATGGATTAGTAACATTAAGTTTGATTTTACAAATTTATTTTCCTTATTCTAATTTGTCTAATAGTGATATTAGAGACTATATTTTGTCTGTCTGTATAGAACTTACTATTTGTGCCTAGTTCCCGTAAGTAACCAACTATATTTCGACATTGGGACTTATCCTGCAGCTCCTGTACATCAGGTTCACCAAGAGTAACAGATACAGGAAATATCAAAGTAATTATTTATCTTCCCAGAAATTCCTTCCTTAGAAATATTCTATTATTTTTGTTTAAAATTCAGTACATAATAAATTACTTCGAATTGTCAAAGGATTATTCCGTGTTTCGAAATACACTACGCTTAAGTGAAATCTACCTTTTTACATTCACAATAATATTAATAAAGCATATGAGTTTAAAACAGGCATGCTTCACTTACATGAATAAAGCGAAACTGCACGAAGATTAGCGCACCAACTTTCATACAAGGACATTGACTAGCTATTAATCCGGTACATAGAAAATGCAATACATTGTACCGAGGATGCAATATAAATATACCTTCATATGAACAGGGTGCCGAACATTTACACAGAGTAACGAGAGGCCCGTAGCATTAAATTTTCAGAATCCACCGCATCGCCATACGGAGGTCAAATTGAAGTAAATTGAGCACTGTCTACTCGCCAGCCACGACTCTACATTATGCATGTCTGTATAGATGAGTAAGTGTCATTATCAGTGCTTCGATAATCTAGTGTAGATTATGGGTGATTCGTTTTATTTAGCAGCGACGACGACAAATTTTAGAAGTGGATCTGAATACAACTATGGTACTTATAATCCTGTTAATCAGTAAAGCCAAGCTCTAATACGTTAAAAGAGCCACGCTGATTTCAGCACAAACAGGTCAGTTCGACCGGGGCGGTACTATCCTCTCACAGAATACAAACCCGAAATGACAGCATTGATGCTGTCGTGTTTTTAAATTATAAAAGTAGGTACTTTATTAAATATGTACATATTTATGTAAAGATTTTAAATATTTTTTTTATAATATCTACACGGTAACTTTTTACCATAATGTAGTTAGTTAAGCCGCTTAGTATTACAGTGAAACCTGGTTAAATGAGACATCAAGGGATCTGCAATTTTGTTACACTAATACAGGTATTTCACTTACAGTGTGTCATAAGTGTCTCAGATATAAATAAGTCTCATTTAAAGAGGGTTCTATTAATAGGGGACATTATTTAAGTTATAGAGGTGCGATTATTGAATAAAATAACATATTGTATGTAAACATTGAAAGTAATTTTAATCTTTATTAGGAACCAAAAAAAATAATAATGTAATAAACGAAAATATTCAAGCAAATTTTCGATTGAATTCACCGACGTCACAAAAACCGACATAATTTTGTCATTGCTTTTATGTTTTTAATGATGAATCTGAAGTCTAAAGTCACTCCAGCACATGATTCTAAAAGGGGGAATGCTAAGGACGGCGACGTATGTGTTTGTGAACCTTTACCATTACTTGAACCATCTGCTCATATGTAAACACATATTTAAACCTATGAACTTCAAAGATTCACAATGATTTTTTCTATTGAAAACAATCTCTTATGATCTGTAGAGAAACTATATAGTATCTCTTTTGTTGTGTTCAACAAGACATAGTTTCTCTACTCGCTAGTCTTAATACACACACAATTCCACCGCTTAAGATGTTTAACTGAAACCTGATAAGCCGCTTTCCTGCTCCCTACTATCTCAACTGTCCGAGTTATTTCAATACACTAGACTTGGGCTATATATACTTATGTTTCTACCATTAATTGTTTCTGCTAGAAATTGGTTTACCTCAGTAGATATGGGTAGCAAATGCAATTATAAATCTGTGTTCATTGTATATATCCTTTCTTTTTTTTTAACGTGTGGATACCCCTTCGGGCCGTCAACCCGCCGGGTTTTGCGGCGGAGCGGTGTGTCGGAATCGAACCGACTAAAACCACACGGTGTGCCAACTCTGTGCCTGAGAAGGGAGGGGTCCGGGAACTGCAGTTATTAACACGACCGGACCTCTCCCAGAAATCTGTATATATCCTAGTCTAAGCTTTAGTTGTTCTTTCATAACTTTTATGTGAGAGAAAAATAAAATGTTTATTTTATATTGTTGTTGTTGTAGTTATTCATAAGATAGTGTCACCTTATACAGATATAATATATTTTATATGTAATAAATTTAGTAAGTAAGTAAGTAATGAGGAATAATAATTATTTAAATCTTTGTGCACAAAAGTGGCAAAGGCGGACTTAATGCCGTAGACATTTTCTACCAGTCGACCTTATCGTCGACCGATGCAGAGCTAACAATGGTAGATGCACAGAAATAACTATACTAAAAAAAAAGAAAATATAAATACATGTGCAATGAGTAATAGTGATACTAATTCTAATATAATAAATATTTTTTACAATTATATAAATATACATAATATAAAATTTAGAAGGGGAGAGTATTAAAATAAGGTGGATCTGACGTGTTTTTGCCATTCTGATCTCGAGAGGGAGCGCATTCCAAAGCAGGACGGACTGTATGAAAGTGGAGAGTACAAAGTCAAAGCGGTGAGTGCGACAGTGAAGGAGTAGGTTGTTTGAAGACCTGAGGTTCTTAGCGTGGTTTGCTAGGTGCAGGTGTGGTAGTTGTGTGGCTAATCAGGAAGGGGAATTTAGAGAACAGTTTAGAGTATAGGGTAGTCAATGCTCGTATTTGTCTGCGTATGCGCATAGGAGACCAATTCAAAAGAGCGTACTCCTTCCTAAAAGGCCGGCAACGCACTTGTGACGCCTCTGATGTTGCGGGTGTCCATAGGCGGCGGTAATCGCTTACCATCAGGTGATACGTCTGCTCGTTTGCCCCCTATATAATAAAAAAAAATAAAAAAAAAATTTGGAGCTATGCTGAGAAATGTGTTCAATTTGCGTAAATTGAAAACGAATGCAATTGCTGTGAAGACGGTCAAGCTTATTGAGCAGATCTGCTTTCAGGTCAAAGTAACACATATCACCCTAGTCAATTCTTGAGAATATTGGGGTCTGAACAATCATTACATTAGTTTTTCATGGAAGGAAGTTGTAAAATATGAAATAATTGCACTACATTATTTATAACTAACATTATTGTGAAAATTTTGGTATGTTAAAAAATAGTATTTTCAGCTTTTTAGGATTTTGGTATCAATAATTCATAAATTACCCTAAATTCAATAAACGTCGTAGACGTCGGATATATATATTTATTCCTGTGAATATTTATCTAAAACAAGCACCAAATGGTCCCTCCGAAAGACGGTCATAGAGAAACAGTGTCTCTTATTTCCTATTCCTTGACTGCCTCGGTGGCGTAGTGGTACGCGTATGCGACTGCTAAGCTTGAGGTCTCGGGTTCAAATCCTGGGTCGGACCAAATGTTTGTGGAATCTACAAATATTTGTTTCGGAGTTTGGGTGTTTTCTATGTATAATATGTATGTATTTACAAAAAAAAAGTATATATAAGTATTTATATCAGTTGTCTAGTACCCATAACACAAGCTCTGCTTAGCTTGGGACTAGATGGCGTTGTGTGTTAGATGTCCGAAATATTTATTATTATTATTATTAACTTCTGTGTGTTGCACATTTTCTATTATTAAGAAATATAATTTAAATTAAACAAATTTTAATTAGGTATAGTTGATATAAATGTTTCTAGATAGATATGCTTACGTAAGCCAGTTGACCATAATTGTTTGTGTAAATTGAGTTCCACTTCAATATTATATATTGGTGTTAATTCCGGTTAATATGCAAAGTATAATTTTGAATACCGCAGCGGTGCAGTGGTCTCATGAATAAAGAATCCGATTAAACTGACCTATCGCGGTGAGGCAGCAGCCGACCGCACCGACACGGGTGCTGTGAAAATTTTACTAGTGCCAATCATAACCTGGATTACCATTTTATAACGTGCATCGCAATACCACTTGACTTCTGTTTATATTTTGATGTTAGTAGTTTTTTATTATGTTTATTTATATATTAAGTCAAACGAGCAGTATTCTGAACTCACATTCACAAATATTACGAGTATTTCGTATTAATTTGGTTCTACCTGTACAATAAATAATAATAATAAATAAATAATCCGGACATCTAACACACAACGTCATCTAGTCCCAAGCTAAGCAGAGCTTGTGTTATAGGTACTAAACAACTGATATAAATACATATATACTTTTTTTTCTAAATGCATACATATTATACACAGAAAACATCCAAACTCCGAAACAAATATTTGTAGATCACACAAATATTTGGTCCGACCCAGGATTTGAACCCGAGACCTCAAGCACGGCAGTCGCATCCACTGTGCCACCGAGGCAGTCAAAAAACTTGTATTATTCGCCAGGATTATTGAATCCCGAATAGATATGTTTAATGTTTGTAATCCGGATTGTCCGTGCTATTACTAGTTAAGAATAGGAGTAGTAACATTCCTATTTATTCCGTGGGGGTTTGCAAGAGCCCTCTTGGAACCACCCTTGAAGAAAAGAGCGTACTCCTTCTTAAAAGACTAGCAACACACTTGTAACGTCTCTGGTGCTGCGGGTGTGTAATAAGACTGCTCGTTTGCCCCCTATACAATAAAAAAAGAAAAACAAACTCTGCAGGATAACATAACTGCAAAGATAAGCAAATCTAAAGCATACTCTATTCTAACCCGTCTAGCCTCCGTGGTATGGTAGGCCCAATTTTTTTTTTAAAAGGCTTATGTCTGGCTTGGAACTATTAGAGGCAGTTGATATGATATGATGATGAACGGACAGTATCACTTACTCATTTTTAATTTGACTGCACAGTTGGTCTAGTGGTTTAAGCGGTCACTACGCCGCTTGTCCAAGTCCCGTGAGTTCAACGTGGGACACCACTTAGTGTTGTCCTAAGTCTGGGTGTTATTTGTGTCCGTTACATGTATGTTTGTAAAGTCCCACACAAGATGTGTATTCCTAAGGCAGTTGTTGTCTTTAAAAAAAATAACTGACATTATATTTAAATCATTTCGTCGTTTGAAAACACTATAATTTAGAGGTAACATTTCTTGTGGATTGTCTCTTGCCTTTAAACACTGAGATTCAAAAAGGAAATTATCAAACGATCTCAAATAGACTACTACTATGATACGATAACCTCCATATGTCGAATTAACAGATCGCAGCATAAGGAAGAATTTAAAAATAAACAACTTCTTCGCTTTCATATATCTTATCCATTCCTTCTATCGTTCTTCTGTTTGTTCACATAGGTACAACGTCCGTTCGTAATCGCCCGCACCCAATGTACACAATGGCTTCCGATCCAGACTGACATGACATAAATGTTCACTGTAAGTTGTATTTGTTCTTTAAATGTACTTTTATATGTGTTTTATTTCTGAAAATGTTTTTCTTTACAGAAATTCAAACATTTCGAGAAATTTCAATGTTCAAAAGTTATTTAAAAGACTTTCTCGCTGATATTTCGATTCCAATAAAGTGGTAGTGGTAAAAATACTGCCTATATAATTCATAAATTGGCTTCTAATATCATGGAAATACCAGAATGCACTCCTGCATTAAAACTTGGAGAAAATTTACCTACAACTAATTTCATGTTATCACTACTAAACGAATAAACCAGATTATTTTCTGCGTAAATGATACTTCTTCATTCAGTCTATTTATATAAGCATCTCTTTTAGCACTAAATACGAAATATCTTGTTGTTGATAACAGTTTTTGGCGAAAATTTAAACTTGTTCTAATTTTAAACATTGATTTTGTTGAATTCCAGAAGGCAAGCTGGAAAAGTGTAGAGATATTAATTTCGTTCTCGTGGTTATATTTTTATTATCTTATTAAACTGTCAGAAAGTTAAAGATTGTACCATTTTCGTTCCCTATTCTATTCGTTTGTTAGAAAGATTTACGAGAGAGGCGAAAAACCTTTATTTTATTATCCGGCTCTTTGTGGCGACTGTTCATTTCATTTCTTTAAAAAATGAATTGCGCTCGTAGTTTTCTTACTCGTACTATCGTTGTCCAGGCATACGGAAAAACCTTTACAAATTATATAAGTCACAAGTAGACTTATTTGTAAAGCTTTTATCAAAATACTTTTCCTGAATTCGTTTATTTGTATCTACAATGACATTTGGTTGTTATTTTCAAAGAATGAAAATTTATTCGATATGATTTTTGATTTCCTTCACCTACACAAATTAAAAATTATTATTCACTTAAATGAATCGATAAAAAATCTTGTAAAGAGACCTATTGCAAAAACTCTGAATATTAGAACTTAAAAAGTATTAATCGTTACACAGGAAGAAATACTATATTACATTATAGAAAAAAATATGGTTACCAACGAATTAATAAAAAAATAATACCAATCAGTTCATATGCAAACAAAATATGTTAGTTCTTGTTCTGGCTTCTAAACTAGGTTTATCACCTGTGACTTTGGAGCCAGAAGCCAGAAAATTTGCCTATGATGTAATTTTTTTTTAAATTAAATGGTTAAATTAAATTGTTAAATGACAAATATTATCTGTAAATGATGCAGAAGCATCGTTAGGCCGCCATAGTGTGGGTCACCATGCTGCATTGTTGCATTGTCTGCGTTCGCAATAAGTATGTTGACCGTCTTGGATTCTGCTTATGCTTTCCATCAGGCAGAGTAGAGTCATTTTGGCAGGTTCATACATAAATAAAAAGACAAACGACTCGGCCGAATTCAAACTCCGGTCAGCAGTCAGCAAGTTCAGCATCGCTTAAACTGCTTAAACTCAAATATTGACACTTCATGCACACGTTTCAAAGTTTTCAAGCGAAGCGTGGCAGAGTACAAATAGTACTTATATAATATACCAGCTGTGTCCGCTACTTCGTATACTTGACATTTGGATTTTAAAGTAATTTTTATTTTGTCACCGTTTAAACCTTCCGTGGATCACGATAAACATTTCAAAACCAAAATAAAGTAAATCGGTCCAGCCGTTCTCGAGTTTTAGCGAGGCAAACGAACAACAATTGATTTTTATATAAAAAAAAAATTGTGATTAATAAAAGAACAATTCGAATAAAAGAAATCTAACCTAATCTAACTCTATGGCCATAGAGCGGCCTACTGTAAGACCGACCAATCACGGACAGCTGATAATTTGACGCGCTACAGATTGTAGTTAAACAGTTTGACTTCGATACATCTTACGAAAAATAGTGCGTAAAATTGTAAGCAGTAAGCCACGATTGACAATCTTTCGACAGTTTACAATCTTGCTAGGTAAATTATAATCTAACGGTATTGATAATCTTACGGTGAAATGATTAAAATTATTCACATACAATAATAATATATTTATATTTGAAACTTTTTATTGTCCTCAAGAAAATGATTTCACTAAATTACAACTTCATAGCTCGGGTGCCAAAGCTGACGCACATAAAACTGTTAGAAGTTCCAGTTATTTCACTTTTATTTATATATGTACCGGCCGATCCATGTATCCGAGCAAGTCTTAAGTAAAAGCATCATTTGTAAACGTGGGATCGTGGGCCGGCGCCATTTAGCATTCAGTTTCATTTAAAAGAGTTCCCATTTCAATCTTTAGGTCATCAAGTCGTTTTTATAGCGGCACGATTTTCCAATTAAATGTCAGGAGGTAGTCGTAAATTTAGAAACGCAAACGCATGGAACCCTTCGATTCCCCTTTCATTAAATCGATTATTGCCTCGATGTTTGCACAGCCTTTTATGGAGGTGAGGACTTTGATCGCAAAATTGCTTTAAAAACAAAGAGCTTGACCTCGTTTGACGTGTTGACGAACCCTTGCAGAATGTTTCCATTTGTTTGTCGACACATTAAACAATAGCTTAGTTTCAAATAAAACTGCCTAGTTTTGAAGTTCGCAACAATTATGGAATATATTACTAAAGAACCATCGTTTCAATAACATCAATGATATGAACAAAGCCACCTTGAAATAAAATATTTTATTGAGTATGCCTTGTTACAGTGCACTTTCAAAAGCGCAATAGCACAATCATTGACAATTAATTTAAAAGAAAAACGAGAAACTAGAATAGCAGGGACGAACAACAGTAAAGTATTGTATTAAATTCCAGTGGTTTAATGTTGTTTTACATCTGATAAAAATATTCAATTGTTTCAGATTTATTCTTGTATTATGTCAGTCGAATTCAAACATTCTAGGAAACTTTAATCAAAATAAACACATGCTTGTAAACTGACACTGTACTATAAAATACTCTTAAAATTAAAAGCACAAACTATTCTAATAAGTTATTTCTGGAATATTTGGGTAACTACACTTCTTATTTATCTGGTTTTGTAAGAAACAAATAAGAAAATTAATTACAGACACCGCTTAATGTTTACAAATTTAAATCTTATAGCTATTACATTTATGTTGCCTGTAATTCTATGGAAGCTCCAATAAATTTCATTCGTTAATTATTATAAATAAAGCTAATAACTCACACGGGCGTGTCACTAGGGAAAGGGTCGAGAAAGGTGGCAGGTAAGCCTGTGTTATTGAAATAAACGACTTGTGACCTCCCCAGGCCGTTCACCGATATAACCCCACCTCGACGATGAGTCTTTATAATCATTCATATTTAGTCACACACATTACGTAACGAAAAATCAACTAGACTTATATTGTAGACTTATTTCGATACTTAATGCGTAGGTTGTACTTTGCTAATGTAGTAATATAACAATAAATAATGAAAGGGATAAAATAATTTTCAGAAGCATACTTCGCATCAGCGTCAACATATACATTATGAAATGAGACTTTACTTAAATTTATGATTAAACTTAAGTAACAACTTAAATTTGAGAGTGATTTTACCATCGAGTATACATCATACAAATATTACAAATTCGAAAATAACATTATATTATAGTTAATTTTGCTTACCAAGATCGTTTAAATATTTTTTTTTTTCAATTATAAACCCATACCTCACCAATCATGTTACAATCATTACACCTATTATAGTTGACCACTAAACGAATGCCATCAATGCAGTGCAGTGATAATTATTTAGATAGCCCCCATATAGTCCACGGGCCCACGTACAAGGGATTTCAGTGATTAATAACAGGCTGAAAGTTTATACACAGCTTCGTTTTGACGAGACCCCCAACTTTTATTATTGGACCAAATTCTGATAGTGGCAGGAAAAAGCGGGATAGGGAGCGAAACACGTCGATTTGATGAGTGTCCCAAATTAATAAATAACAGTTTCTAAAAATCAATACTTCGAGAAAATACGATGGAAAACTGAGAAAAACTTGTGGCATACAAAGTGAATGGTACCTTCCCGAATGACCCCCAGCTCTAACATGTCAGAATGGTGACTTGAAAAATTTTGTTCATTTTCATTAATAACAAACTGATTTTTGTTTTGGGGCTTGCAAAATATATATTTTACATAAAAAATGCATCGGCATACAAATTCGATGGTAATTTTTTTGAGACCTACACTCGAAAGTTGTCAAGATTATGTTAATATTTTTTCGCTCCCTATCCCGCTTTTTCCTGCCACTACCAGAATTTGGTCCAATAATAAAAGTTGGGGGTCTCGTCAAAACGAAGCTGTGTATAAACTTTCAGCCTGTTATTAATCACTGAAATCCCTTGTACGTGGGCCCGTGGACTAATATATTATGACGTATTTTAAGTAAACTGTATATACATGATATTTTGACAAGTGCAACTTAGCAATAACAAGACAGACAGACAGAAAGATTTTATTATACGGATGCGGGTACACTGTTACGTGACAAAAATCGTTTCCAGGGGCAGTGTTACTTTTGCGAAAAGATATTAAGGCACGTTCTAAAACTATCGGATAGCTCGAAGTGGGACTAATTCTCGTTGTTAAGATACTATTCAGTATTTCTAATGTAACTGATTAATAGGAGAATTATATTTTGAAAATAGGCCGTGAACCCACACAACTCTACTGATCCACACCACCGTTAACTTTTTAATATATAACTTGTATAATTGACAATGAATTTAGTTTACACCACTTATTTTACATTCTAACTCCATTCCTTAATGTTAAGGCTTTTGAATGTTTTACTCAATACATCTCGAGTATTCTAGTGACCTTTAATAATCCATAAAACCAACCAAATTAAAGACGCCAAAGAGGCAAACTTTAGAAATAAAAGAATGATTAAAATTTCGTCATGTGTTCAAATGTAACAAAGTAAATGTAACAAAATTTAAATTCTATCGGTCAATCAACAATAGAATAAAATTGAAATATATTCGCAGACCGAAACCAATAGATTTTATGCGATCGTAAAACAAAGTGAGATGTAAATATCTTACGTCATCACGGTCCTAAAACATTCAAATCGTTCTCCATTCGGGCGAATATCAAAAGAAGAAATTCTCAGCGTTTAAAACATGCAAGTAGATATTTCGCAGGAGTTACATTATTCGTAGAATCATGTACATAATTCATGAGGCCGCTGTCTTAGTAACGAGCTGGATTGAGAGGGAAACCTACTGTCGATAATGAACTAACGTTTTTATTACGATACCAATTCATTTCAATGCTTTCATATTACTTTGATTCATTATTCAAGCATCATTATTATAATGGCTTCTTGGAAATTCTTAATTTGCTCGTTATTGTTGTCTGGCATCTTGTTATATCAGATTAACGTTTTTTCAAGCAGAAATTACGGTCTCTATACACATTGTTATGTTTATTGCAACCGAAGGATCGAGGGTACTTATTATACGAGTAATATATACACTTGGTTTCCTGTAAGAGTTTGCCTTAGGGCGGCTTAAATCTAGGAGGTTCGCCACTTGCACCTCCTAGCTTCAAGTTACTTTTGTCATTAATCTGGTGTACAATAAAGCGATTATTATTATTCACTTGTATGTATCTTGTACTTGAATGTAAGATTACAGTAAACATATACTTAAAATATGCAAGTACATTTATTGTATCCAAAATAAAATAATCATATAAAAAGATTTGTCAATTTATTTCTGTTTATTATTTATCTTGTCTTCTTCTGGAATAGATTGTCCCAAAGTAGACAAAAAAGTAGGTTTTTTATGAAAGAGCGGGTAAATGAAGAGTCAGGTCACTTGATGGAAACTGACTGCCGCCACCTATGAACCATTTGAGGAAAGATTACGCTCTTTTTTTTAAGGTGCGACTCAAATATGTCTAATAATTTTAAATATTAGAATAGAATAAAAGTAATTAAATTATTTCTAACTGAATAGTGTAACTAACAATGTTCATAAACCACAGTAATGCTATTTAATTGATACATTGATTGTTTCACAGCTGTTTGATTTACAAGACATAAAAAAAACTACAAAACAGGTAAAGGATATTAAGATTGCAAGAAATCATTATTATAGGTAGTGTTCTTACATATGACGTCAAAGCGACCGCCGAGTCTTTATACCCGTAAAGGTTCTAACTGGGAATTGTTGAATATCAGCCTCCACTACGTGCTCCTATGTGAGTTCAACTACGTTCCATTATTATGCAAACGAACCACAATGTGACGTGCGAAAGAATTTATAAACTGAGAAATTTCCTTTTTATACTTTAAAATGCATTACAGTTTTAAAAATTTTCATGCTTGCACATTAGCTTCGTTATAAGGACTTGTTACTTTGGTTTGAATTAAATACCAATACCGATAAAACCTTAGTTTCCCAGATGTTAATTTATTGACGTAACTAAAGATTGTACGAGTATCATATCAAAATTATTATTCAACTGACAAAGCTTCCTTATCGATCACACACATTTTCCTGCCTGCAAAAGTGACTACACGAATGCAGACAATGCAATAATGCAGCACGGTGACTCACACTATGGTAGCCTTCTGCATCATTGGGTTCTCGGTCTCACACTCGCCAACGAAACAGACAGGACGAATGCCGTTCGGTTGGTCTTCTGTAAGATTCTAGTTTTTTTCAATTTTATTTTTATTTAATGACTACCTATAAATTCTGTCTGTCTCCCTCTCTCGTTATTATTTACAAGTCTTAGTTACATTATATTCGTTCTAAATGTTAATGTCAACTTTTTCTTGAAGTCTTTTATTTTTGTAAATAATTACAACTTTCGTTACTTTTTTATGCATGATTTGCATAAAAAAGTTGCGTAATGCGTTTGGTCTGAAAAAGTTAAAGGAACATAGAAAAGACATTGTCTTAAGTTTTTACCGGGAGATAGAGAACAATTACTTTCGAATAACAAAGACAAAAGCAATTTTGTAGAAATAACCGAGAATTTTGAGAAAATGACAGTCAATCTTCCTTAAACTTATTATAAATTCAATTCAAACTGAACTTGATGAGTATTATTATAATAAACCGAAAGCCAGTTAAGAAAGTGTAATAAATCCTGGTCAGAGTTAAGTGTATCGAGACTAGTTTATAATTATATTAATTACAAATTATAAATTCAATTTTCTTGCTTTCTGCATCTTCTGTTATACTGTAGTAGTACGCAGTGCAAGTTAACTCTCAATGGACCTCACCTCAAGTTAATTAATTTTGTATTGCGGCTGCAACAGGTAAGTTGTATAATAACACATATATTTATAATTAAAAATAAATTGCTAAATTAATAAGGTTTTATAAGGAGCTCTATTTATTTATTTTTATGTAACATGCACATTTGGTGGCATTTCTATGACAAAAGAGAGACCTATCTGAAACTGCGAAGATATTAATATTTACCGTAGTTAATTTGAATTTATTGATTTAAATTTTACCTTTTAGAAAATCCGAAGATATGTCGCCTAAGTTTATGACTAATATAATGTGAGCATGTTGTTTGCAATAAAGCAAAGGTGAAATTACTAAGAATCTCAAACATGGCTGTTAAGAAGCTTTCCACCGATTATATGAGAATAATTCAAAGGGTTTGTGCGTAGGGTCTAATTAATCAGTCTCTTCAGCATCTCTCGCCGAGCCTGGCGGTTGCTCCTGCACCTGAGACAACCAGCTTAACTGTGATAACGCGTAGTCACTTAGTAATGTCATAAACATACATCAAAGCGAAGAAATTTAATACAATCCTTATAACTTTGTGAGATTGCCTGGCTAATGTAAAATAAATTGACCCAACAAGATGGCTTACTTGTATGCACTTGTACTTACTTAAAGAAACATTACAGTTATGTTTTTTTCAAACTTCTTAAAAAAAACAACTTTAATGTTTCATTTGATACATTAAAGTTGAAGTAAATAACTTCGTCTTTAGCTATATAGTTATCAGTGTCTACTTCACTGTCATGTAGCTTCGGCTCTCCGTACGGGTTATTAATATTTTACTCATACAGTTTTTGGTGAAATTAATATCGTCATTAAACAACCCCAGAACCCGGAAACCATGTCTGTTTATAAAAGCGATGGCAACACCTTCAACAACTTTTAGTCACAAACTGTCTCCTGCAACGCGACTAGCCGCTATAACGAGTGGAGCCGTCTTAAGCTCATCTACGAAGCCTTGCTAAATGATTTAAATGACCTATTGAGGTCAAATAATTAAAACAATCGTTCCCAATATCATTTGCTTACTAACAATAAATTATTTCGTAGCCTCATTTGCCTTGGAACCACGCCAGGCGCCCCACTTTTTGATAATTAGGTATCTTATCAAGTAAAATAATAGTGTTGTATTATTTGTAACCTCCCAGTTATAATTACACTTGGCTGTGGATAGCAATTACAAAGGTGGAAATTAATTTCTACTAAAGTTATCAATAGGCTTACACATTTATGTAAGGTTTTAAGGATTCTAAAATTGTACCTCGATATTTAAAAAAAAAACAGTGCTTTTGTGCTGCCTAAAACCTCATTTTGTGTATCTTTTTAATGGTTTAATTTTTGTATTTGAAGAATATTGTATTTTTACATTTATGTGAAAATATTAGAATGACTGTATTTCAAATAAAACAATTTTGTGAATTTTCTTAATAAGTAAATGTCATTGTCGTCGTTTTTTTAACGGCTCTTGAAGCGCACTTGACAAACGAATGTTTTAAAATGTTGTTCGTATAAAGCAAATGCATAACAAACCTTTATAACTTTAATACCCAAAATTAATTAAAATGTGCGTTAACTATGGGGACCACGGATCCGCGTGTCCCGCACCGACAGGACTTACATGGATCCGTGCTCCCGCAACCCTGAGGTTAATCAGTAAATGTAAATATTATTTGAAAATACCACTGCGGTTGTAAATTTTGATAGGTCTACGGCCTAACTGAGGACTTTTTAGCCCTCTTAGTTATCTTTTACAAAATATTCTGCAGTCAAATACTAATACATTCAACATTAAGACTATCAATACTGTCTTGTTGGAATAGCGGTAGAACAGTCCAGATTATGGAAGTTTGGCGGTGTATGACGCCCGTGCCTTTGGGAGCACGTTAAGCAGTCGGTCCGGTTGTCATGAAAATCTATAGCAATCGTTATTGGGCAGTCAGTGTCCTCGAATATTCTGACAGTTTTTTTACGTGTGGATACCCCACGGGCCGTCACCTTACCGGGGTTTGTGGCGGGTGGCGGAGGTGTCGGAATCGAACCAACTAAAACCACTCGGTGTGCCACACTATGCCTGAGAAGGGAGGGATCCTGGAACTGTTGTTATTAACACACACATACACACGAGTTTTAGTTATGTAAGTGTATGTAGTGTATGTCCACAGTTATGCATAGAAATAGCATAGTCAGCGGAGGAACTTTGATATTCTTAGCTACTTTGAGGAGTTCGAATAGCAATAGGTCTCAGCCAGATACACTGCTATTTTAATATCAATAGTAATCAATTGCCCCAACTAAGCCTCGTCTGGCGGTAGCAGCACAATGGAATTACAGGCAGAAAGAATTGCAAAATTGTAAGAAACTCAGTTTAGACGCAAGTGCAACGTCGGCCGACTGTTTCCCAATGCTTCACAAATAATAATCTGTGGATTCTATAGACTCTCGGGATTTATTGTTACAACCCAGAAGATTCTCAGGAGATGTTTGTTGTTTGTTAAAGTTAATTATAGATTTAATTACATCCCACTATTCTTTATTACATTTAACATTACTAAGGAGTAACTTTTCAAAGATTCTTTTACGTTTTTTTAATATCGTATTGTAGATATTACGGTACCGCTTGTATTTAACCTTAATAATTAAATTGTTCGGATCTACTTTTAATTTCTTGTGAAATTTATCCCTGTTTCGGATACACCGTAAAAGACCAGAAATTATCCAAGGCTTAAGGGTACGTTTTTTACTAGGAATATAGTGAGATTTGGAGGAGAGTTGAACGGCAGTAGATAACACATCAATAAAACCACAGGCTTCAAAGTCGATCCTGCTGCTGAAGTTCAATTTTTCATTTTTACGTAAAGTAAATTCTAAGCTAAGTAGCACAGATGCATGATCCGTGATAGTAGAATCTATTATTCAGCCTGGAATTCAGTTATAAGCGTTATATGATCAAGATAGTTGAACAGTATGTTAGTGTATGTATGACCAGTCAGTAGACCAATTTCAGCAGTCAAGTTTAAATACGCTATGCAATTTCTATCCACAGAATCGCCTTGATATCAATATTAATGAACCCTGCAATTATAATGTTTTTGTAACCAAGGGGACGTATAATTGCATCCATAGAATTTAAAAAACCTTCTATGCTTTGTATGAACTCACACGAACCCTAACTACCGTTGTTCAAAGAGAACATTAATACAATTGGGAACTAATTTTATGAGTTCGAATCAATTTTAATAAACTAGTTTAAAACAAAAGTAAAGTTAAATCGGCGACCACTTTAGCAGATAGTTTCAATCTAAATTTAATCTCGACTAAGCGCCGTTTGCTAACTTAATAGAGTTTCCTGGTGGATTCTTTTCCGCTACATTCTCCCCGACGGCGTAGTCGAGTCCCAACACTCCCACTAATCTAACATTACGGATATCCATTACATGCTCACAGATTGCATTAACATGTACTCCTAGAGCATAAACATGCTAGTAAACACATATTATTTAGCTTAAGTATAACTTTTTTTGACAAATACATAAAGGAAGAACATTTTTTTGTTGTTGCCTGCACAAAAATATACGGAATTTAAAAAATTAGAATCCTCTATTTATATATCGTGTCAGCTATCGCAAAATGCAATATCTATTACATTAACATTAAATAAAAATGAGTCTTTAATTCATACAAAGTTGTGTATTATGCTTAATAACACATTTCAAAATTAAGCTACCCGCATACGTTCGCCAAAATTCTCAAAGAGCCTACCCAACCTGTCTCGTTGTAAGTCACTTTTAATTAACCGCCAGCAAAGCACTTAAAAGTTTCTAAAAACGAATTAGACTTGCACTAGATAGATGATAAAGAAACTCTAACCGTTTAAAAACTATCCTCCCGTCCGACGGACCATGAAGCCGACAAGATTAAATTGTCTCACCCCCACTCGTCTCTTGGTCCACTTAAACTTATAATAGAAAACTTCGGGTGGTATTATCTTGTTATCTTAGTACTCTATTCCATATGGATTAATCTGTTTATTCAAACAACAAATACCCAAATAAAAAAACACCAAACATGAGATACGCTTCAAACGTTTCTCACAATAACAACGTGTAACTAAAAGGAATTACGGAAACAGAAGAAACAGTAACAAATATATCGTCTTCAATGAGTCAGTAAACGTAAATATATCTGATATATTTATTTAAAAGTTTAATTATTTTATCTTCAATTCAATTGTACTAATGATTTTTAAAGAGAAATTCAGAGCTACGCACACGCAATACAATCAATTAGGTTACAATTATTGAGACTGCACGGTTGGCCTAGTTTAAGCGGTCACTACGCCGCTTGCTACTGCGCCAAGTGCCGAGGGTTCAAATCCCACATGGGACATCACTTTGTGTGATCCACAAAATGTTGTCCTGAGTCTGGGTGTTCTTTGTGTCCGTTACATGTATGTTTGTAAAGTCCCCCGCGACACAGGATGTATATTCCTAATGCGGGAGTTGTCTTTTAAAATAAAAAAAAAACAAAAAATAAAAATATAATATGTAGATTAGTACACTTCACACAGTGCCAATGGTTTTTAACCGATTTTAAAAAAGAAGGAGGTTCTATGTTATACTGTATTTATTTTAGTGTATAGTGCTAAATTTGTTTCATATAGGTATTATGTTTTCAACATTATTGGATAAAAGCGTCGTAGAATAAAGTAGAAGCTAAACATCGGATATTATGACTTTTCTTGTAGGTAAAAAATGGTATGTAATTACATTATTAAACCATCGACTGGGGTCGAGACGCTAGGTTCATGGGGTCCGCGTGCTCGCACTATGTTTAAACAACCAGCTAAGCAATTGATTGACGCTTCTCGTGACCAGAAGGCCGGCGTTTTTCTAGCACACTGAATTAGCATTACAATTCAACATGGTAATACTGCCAGTCTCTTGAGAACGTTACCAGTGGGTGCTAATACAGAGAAAGTTTTTGACGCTTGTATGGAAATATTGTAAATATTTTCATTGATTTTGTTTAATTTATTTTTTTATTTTATTTTAATATATTTTTTAACAAAAATGAATTTCATGACCTCTTCGATACGATATAAAATATCCATTTAAAAAATCCAAATTCAATATTAACATGCTGAAATAATTGTGCATTGGGACGTTTCTACACGCATTATTGAAATATAATGCACTATGAAATATTGTACTATAAAAATAGAAAACAAGAAATTTAACAATCAAGAATTCAATCGAAGGTCGCTGTCTAGGTTTGGCTACAAAAAAATGAAGAGTAAACCCTTTGCACCTACTACGTTGCGAAACTTGGCTGCAGTTATTTATTAGGCATCGAGGCAGTCGACGCGATCACTCTGTGTCCCCGGTTACCAGGCCGGGTCATAAATTTTACAGAGTCCCCACTGCACTGCAGTCTACTTCCGGCCTCTGCACCTCTTGACGTAAATACACGATGACTTTTAAAGGGTTAAGCGTATAGTATTGACGTTTTGCATATACCCGCTAATCTAATTACTACTAACTAACTAAATTAAATATCGAACATGCATATTAAGTTTAGTGTAAAATCTACCTTGTTTTCGAAAGTTACTAAACACATGGAGCTCTACTACAGTCAATACTATTTTATCTGATATATTTACATCGAGAACTTAGTTGTAGACAATATATTTCAAAACAAATACAACTAAATATCCGTTTTGTATTGTATGACTACAGACACAAGCAAAAAACATACACATATTAAATATCGACCTTTATGTGTTTTTTGTTGTGTTAAAAAAATACGTCTTTGAATATATTTAAAAAGCTGTTGTAATTTAGACTCTGTCCCTTTGATTATTTTATTTATTTATTTATTTTACTATAACATACACTATCATTACAGATTACATCCAATGCAATAGTGTCGGATAAAAATTAACAATACATTACAAAAAACCGTACACTGAATAAAAATTAACAACACATGCTAGCTAGCATTATTAATATGTCTAGATAGAGCTACGCTATACAATAGAATAAATAATACAACCTTTCGATATTTGTGTGCAAGGCAGCTACGTCTTACAGTATGCGTGCATAAATGATACCAGATGTTGAATTTTTTTGAGAAAATGGGGAAAATTTATTTACATTTTTACCATGGGAGAGCCACGATTCGGCATGCATGAGCCGGCTCGACCGGAGTGATTCCATGGCCTCACAATAAACCATTGTAAAACAGCTCCCGCGCTGTGTTCGCCGAGTGAGTGAGGATACCGGAGGCTCAGTACACCAGATGCCCCATACACGATACCCCTTGTTACAGTTTACAAAAATGGTGCGGCGGCCATATTGGATTGAAAAATAATTTGAATTTTGTAGCGTACTAATTAATTACCGTTATATACAACACAACTCCATCGGCCAACATTTTTATGAGGAAGTTTTGAATTCATAAACTAGCAACACCCACATTGCGACGTCAATAATTACTTATTTCAGAAATTATTAATTTGCTTTGTTTCCTTTACTAGATACAAAACAATGGTACTTAACGATGATAGATACCATTCTTTGTTGATATAAATCAGTCTCTTTAATTTCTACACACTTTTATTGCACAATATGCCATTTTTGTCATCACAAAATATGACAACAACGTGTATCCACTGACAGTGCGTTTGAAATTAAACGCGGGAAAAGCATTAAAACGCCAGTAGTGGCGGATATTTTTTCCTCTGTTTTTACAGCTTTGACTGTCCGTCTAGACATATACAGTATCTAAGCTCTGTTCATTCGTTTATTTTCTTTTTGACAGTTAAGAAAATTCGAAGTTAGTGACGCCGTTACCGATTCGATTTTATATGATTCGAATGTATGCGATTTTATTTAAAAAGAACTTTCAATCGATTTAATGAAATATTTTAGTTGAAATATTATGTGTGTATTTAGTAAATTAGACATATAAATATTTGAACGTATATAAGCGCATTATAAACAAGTTATCATTAAAAATACGATAAAGGTGCTCCCACACGGCAGTTATATAACGTCAAATAATGTTACTTAACATTTTTTATCTTACTTTTTTTACAAATTGTAACAAAAGTTGTAAATTGTTAATGATGTTGTACAACCTCGTGTAATAAAATGTTACAAATAATTACAACATGGTATAACAAAATTGTAACTTTTGTTGTGGAGCGGAAGGGCGTGGCGAGGAGGTTGCTCGCGCGCTTCGTTTGCAGTGTGCCTACTCTGTCACATCTGTCTGTCTCTTACTATTTTAATACAAAATGTTATACGATGTTATACAACGAGTCCAATCAGTGTGGAAGATTTTGTAACATAACATTCTTGACATGTTGTAGGATATGTTACAAACTATTATAAAATGTTATCGTACTAACGTTTTGTAACGTTATATAACTGCTATATGGGAGCACCTTAACGCAACGCATCGCTGTCAGGTGGTTCCATTTTCTTGTCACTTGCTACCTATTATTGTCACGTGACGCTTGTGTGGCATCCACTGTTTTTCGGTGGAAACGACAATAAAAATCATAATGTGTGATTGCGATCGTGACGTTACGATTGACAATATAAATGGACAAGAATTAATTATTCATTTAACCGAGGGCTCAACTGACGAGTCCAGTGTTTATTATGAAGAAGAGTCTGATGGATCATTGTAATAATAATTAATAATTATACTTGTTTCATTTAAATACCCAATTACGTAGCTAGTTTGTTAGATTTTCCAAGTATATTTGCTTTAATAACAACGCGTTTTAAAGTTAAATTGTACTAACGCGTGAATATTTTAAGGCAGCTGTCAAAAATAAATAAATGAATGAACAGAGCTATTCTTCTTTACTCTCGGTTTGAACTTGATTTCCAAGATTTCGACTTAATTCCTTGCAAATAATCAATCTTGAAGTTATAGATACTATTTTTATTTCAAATTTTTTTTTGTTAAATGTACATAAACAATACTTACGTGAAGTCAAATTATTTTTATCATAGCATAAATTCTTTTTATCATATGATCGATGTATTGTATTTCAGGGACTGTTTCATAGCCTGTGATTGTTTGTTGAGCACAAGGCACTTCACTACCCGTCAATAAAGTACGATATTACTGTAATGGCGTGAGCTGTCAAAAGAACAAACGGTTTTTTCGGAAGCCGGTCCCCATTTCATGTCATCCACATTTTATATATTTTTTATCATTAATTTCATCACGACGACGACTTGAAGACTCGAAGACTTGATAATTGAAGACGATAAATACTTGACATTGGCAGAAATAGCTAGTTCTAGTGATCCGGCTGGTTGCCATTCATCAAAAAAGAAGAAAAGAACAAACGAATGAACAGAGTATAGATGTGACTTATCGAAAACATGTTAACACCAGTCGAACAGTCAGACATGTCAACCATTTAATTCGTAACTGTTATGACGATGATATATATTTTGTAAGAAACTTCCCCCATCTGTATGAATTAGTACTAAATTCTCTTTGAATCGCCATTCATCAGATTGCGTAGATCTTCACTCCGCCTGACCTGTAGACATCCTAAACTTCATTTATCGAGACTAATTTAGAAGTAACTTAATAACAGGACTTGTAGTATAATGTCGTTTTTAAATAAGTTCTTATAATATTTCAATGAGTTTAAATAACCTTTAAATCTAAGGCTATATTATTTAGACTTATCATTAAAAATGAAGCCCGACGCGAGAGAATGCGTTTACAAAAGTTAGTGTCACACGGTTTTCTTTGGTCGGAAATCTAAATTTTGACTGCAACTACGGAGCCAGGTTCGTAAAAGATTCATGCAATTTCCGCCCGAATGAAATTATATGTTCCACTAGAATTTGTAATCGATATCGGAGTCTAGCACTAATTCAAGGCTGGACTTTATCGATACGTTGGATTCTCCAGACCTCTATTAAACTTAATGGAACGTATATTAAGTTAAGATTCATTGATCACATTCAAACAAACACCAACATTATTGCTTTGTATTCACAACTTCGAATTTACTCATTCATATAAGTAACATAAGATTGAATGTGTTTAAATTTTTTTCAAGACATCTGTCGCATTAGGAATATTTAATAAATCCTGTATCGCGTGAGACTTTCCAAAAATTCATGAGTCGGACACAAAGAGCATACAGACTTAGAACAACAATTTGTGGATCACACAAAGTATTGTCCCATGTAGGATTAGAACCCACAACACTTGGCGCAGTAGGAAGCGGCGTGGTGACCGCTTAAACCACTAAGCCTACCCTGTAGTCTTAAAATGGTGCATACTAGGCAGAAAAAAACAACTGTTATCTCTTCCTATCAGTATAACTAATTACATTTTCTTAAATAATAATATTCTGAAAGATTTCGAATCTAAAGCTATGAAAATGAATATATAATTACTTAACGGTGATAATATTTTGTAATAATTATGATAAATAAATGACATGTTTAATTTGTAATCGCAGTGTAAATTAGTCGTCTATCGATATAGTGATTTCCATAACGATTTCGTATATTGAATTGGTTCTACTTACAGTTGGTTCCATTTATATTTAAAGAAAATGTATTGCCTTTAAGAGATAAAGTTTACAATTTACCATAATTAATGATAAAGACGCATTAAAATCTATGGTACATCTTATAAGACACTTATTCCTTTGTTAGTTTAACTTAAATCAGGCAAGTTCAACACCATTTCACATTTTTAATATGTTGCCTGTCAGATATTGTGTCACAATCATTTGTCAACCAGCGCCCTTTCCTTCATCATATGCTAACACACCTGCTCATAAGCGATAAAATTTGACATCTAACATGTGCACCTTTTATGTATTTTGGTTTACCTTTAATACACCAAAAATGAAACACTATGGCGCTCAAGGTTTCAGTTATCTATGGTTTAGGGATTTTTTAAACTTATATGCTAATCGTTCTTCACCCGTGCCTCGGAGAGCACGTTAAGCCGTCGGTCCCGGTTGCCATGAAACATGGTAATCGAGTCAGTGCCCTCAAATATACTGACGCCTAAAGTCTTCAACCTTCGAATTCAGTTCTCCCTCAAGGTTGCAAGAAGGTGTGATGCCTGGTCGCTTTGTGTAATACCTGAATCCGACAGGTAAAACAGATTGGAACCTAGTAACCGACCCTAATCTTGGGACTGACTAGGAACTACTAATGACTAGGAAGAAGAAGATATGCAATGCGTTCTTCACATGAAAACTCGTGTTTTTGACCGTTCTTGCCGTGTAGGCACTGTGATTTTAATTTAATTCGATTTCCATAAAAGTGATTTCTAAAACATAAAGCAGTCTTTATCTTACTTGTAAATATTAACAATTGTTAATTTTTTTTGTATTTAAATATTCGTGTAGTTCCTTGCATGATTTGTTTTGTATTCTGTATGATATTAAATTGTTACTTGGTAACGCTTAGGATACCTTTCACATTCATAACTGATACAATGGTGTAAATAAATTCAAATCGACCTCATAGATAAAACCTACCAAAATAACTATATATGATTAATAAGGTCTTAAGTTCAGTTTGGATCTTAAAATAATTTATTCTGACGAAATACAAGTTAGACATTTTATTGTTATAGTTGAATTAGATGACTTTTGGATCGAAGTTCTTCCAGAAAGAACTATATCATTTCTGGCAGACTAAAGCTTCGTGAAATGCATAAACTATGTTCATTATAAAATATTTTCTAAAACCATAAATTAAAGAAGCGAGCTTTATAGTGCTGAATTTTTTGCAAAAAGTTATACACACGACTAGCTCTATTACCTTTTTTGATTAATTCGACTAAGATACTTAGTCCGCACTTTGAAATCAGAAACACACTTCTGATTTCAAAGTGCGGTAATCTACGAGTAGTTTTTAAGCTACTTAAATGATGCTCAGTCTTATAGTTGTTTTCTAACTGTTAGGTAGGACCGTAACTTACAATCTAGATGAATAAACATTGCAAAAGTGTTGCCTAATTGCTTATAATACTTTTTAGATATTAAAAAATAATAATTAGCTTAACAATCAAGTTAAAAAAAATTGCCAAATTAGTTGCAAAACATTTGTAGACAATTTGACAAAATTTTATGGTGCCTTCATTTTAGCTTTCTCGGTTATCATTCACTTTTACGTTTGTGAAGACATTTTTCGATTAATTTATCAGTTGAATATCGTTAACAGTTAGTAGTGTTAAAAAAACATAGATTAAGCTATCAGAGGATCTTTTGACAACTCTAAGATTGACTATTTGAAAATATTGTTAATACTTATCTGTCTGTTTTCATAAAATAGTTTTTAAACACGTTGTAATTACAACTTTTGCCGCGTGGGCCAAGTGGCGTGTGTTGACAGGCGTCATTTGTGATCCCAAATTGCCGGTTAGGTTGAAGGGACAGGTCTATAAAACTATCATTAGGCCTGTCCTCTTACATGGTTGTGAGTCGTGGCCGGTGCTAGAGCGACACAAGCAAGAACTGCGCGTCACGATGATGAAGACGTTTCTCACTCGAAAGGATCGTGTGAGACATTCGCGGCGGCTTACGTGTCCGTGGCATCGTAGTAGACAAACTGCAGGAGGATCACCTGCGCTGGTTCACCTCGTTTTGCGGCAACCGTCTTCCTTCGTGGGAAACCAATCTCTGGCCTTGTCGCCTCCGCCGGGTCCCGGTAGCAGCGGTAGACCTAAGAAGTGCTAGCTTGATGTCGTAAAGGTTGACATGCGTGCCAATGGTCTCATTACCAAGGATGCCGAAGACCGGGCAAAGTCGAGAAGAAAAAGTAGGCAAGCGGACCCCGGGACCCCGACCCATGGAAGCAACCGGGAACAACGCTAAGACGAGGATGATGATGTTGTAATTACTCACTCTTACAAACGTGTATCAAACCATTTTGACATCGTACTTTTTTATAACATTCATTTTAATTCTTCTGGAGCCATGATTTCCTTGTAGTGGGATTTACTTCAAAACTTACTCTTACTTGGCTTTCCTGCCTTGAATTATCATATAGGCACTACTTCAGTTATACGACCTTACGAAACAAACCCTTTGTACCCATGTCTTTGATGATACAGAGAACATTATTTAGCCCCTGGCACCACCTTTAACTTCAACTTTTAGTTTCGAGAAACTTAGTAATCTGTCAGGGGCGACCACCGTCATCGCATATTAAATATAATTATATACTCTTGCCTTAAAACAACACTACAGAAAATAAAGTGTAATTATTACTAATGTTCATAGCTGAAGATCTTTTGATCGAAAAATCAACGCTGAGTACAAATAATATATTATTTCAATAGGTGAAAAAAGTGAAGCGTGTACCGCTAACTATAAGCTATTCTTATAAGCAGGTCCGACCGGGACACGACCCAGCACACGCTGGAGGACTACCCTGTGTGACAGTCCAAGCGTCGAGTCCTGGTCTGACAGATTGAACAAAACCTGCTACCTCCAGCAATGATCGCGACTATACTAGCGAGTGGTGAGACGGGAAACTGCGGTCTATTTCTATAAGGACGTTATACTCCGAAAGGAGCCCGCAGACCGTGTTCGAGAAAGAGCTGATCCCGCTCGAAGAAGGCGGTGAAGGGGACTCGATAGAGGTCGCTAGCTTCCCAATCGTCGTCTATAGGTCGCTGCGGCCTCATCTTGAGCAGATATGACCACTGCAAACGACCCGAGACAGGTGACACCCTGGTGCGTAAAATATTTCGTCACTCTTTTTAATATCTTCTAGAATTTAAAAAAAAGTTTCTATAAACATACTATTTATACATAGTTTTAGAGCGAAGTAAATATTATTAAAATTGACATAATTTTACAACTTCTTTGTTACGCGAGACAACCTTGACGTAAGCTGACGATCAACCAGCTGCATTGCTGCAATTTTAAAACCTTTTTATCGCACAAGATGGGGTTGAGACGGGCAAAGCGTGCTACACCATTATACATATTTTTTTCAACAGATGAACTCTGCAAATTCATCCACATAGAATATAAATTCCAATTTTTACAACATAATCCAAAAATGACTTAAGTATTTTTTTTAGGAATGTACAATACATAAACTCAGGGCAGGGCAGTGCCCTCAAATATAATGACAACTAGTTCAGCCTTCGAATTCAGTTCACCCTTAGGGTCGCAGAGTTCCGATGCCAGGCGCTCCGTGGAAAAATTGATATTCAGGTAAAAGCGGTTGAAGTAGTAGCTGACCCTAAATAATCTTGGGAATAATAAAGGTTAGGAAGATAATGATTATCCTATGAAATACTATAACTTCGAACAATTTTGGGGTTTTCTAAACTAAGAAGATATTCTATATCAAGGCATCTTTATAGCTGGTTGGCTGTATTTCTCCCAGCCAGGTCAAAAGGTAAGCGTAACAGAACACATGCAACATGTACTAGTGAAAGCGTTAAAATTCTACTCCGTGCTAAATCGATACTATATCTCGTAGTAGACTTCCGATCTACCGGTAAGTAAGGTTTAAAAACTCACTTCAAATAACACCTGATGAATATTTAGTATTCTGAATGCAAGTACTGCAGCGATAGAGACTTGTAGTACGGAATAGTTGTATAAAGTAAGTCTCTAGCTGGAGCTCTACATACTACATTTTCAGTTTGGAGAGTTTCAGTTTTAAATGTGACCCAATTCTCTCTCAAGTATCTGTATCACGACAATGACATACTGAACGAAATTCATTATTCGAATACTTGAATATTGCGTGAATCTAGAAATTTATATGTAAAATGAATGACTATATTTCTGAACCTCGGTTACTTTGACTTTATGATACTAGCTTAAACTATAAATAAATCCGAGTGGAGGGCCGAGGTATACTAAATTTACTTCCGAGTGAAGAAATAAAGATGGTCGCAGGTAAATACGGGTTGTATTATGGGCTTAAGGCGGAAACATATTTAGTTTATGTTACGGTGTTTATAACGGGACGGTAACTTACAACGACGGTTAGTCTTTCGAATATTTTAAAATTGTTTATGTTAGTATGAATAATAAGATAAAGACAATACTAATAAATCGTATAGCTTCTTTGAAAATTATTTTATTGACTTAATTTCCTTTTTGTGTAAAAAATTGTTTTGCAGATCTCTTGACTTCGTAGGTCAACCAGTACCTAAATAATGTTTCGAATAAATTGCTGTTTATTGTATGTATCCTTGAGAGAACTACGCTTCGTGAGATGCGCAAATTCCTTTTTTCTGCTATTGTTGTTGTTGTTGAAGTGGGACTTAGAAAACTACAGACTCCCCACCTCTCTACCACAGCATTAAAGAATGGTTTCTACACTTTTAATATTACATAACTCCAGCATTTTTCAAGATGAGCAACTGTGTAGTGGATTCTATAATGTTCCCGTGAAGCAATAAATATCAAGTAAATAGAGGACGTAGCCCTCGTGACGTAAGCTAAATACATTGCCTGACACAGCCGTCCACCGAGTATTAGTCCTTATCATCCAATACATTGGACGGCGACGACACAAGGAAACATCTCACTAAGCTTTTTACTGGTATTTTACTGACATAAACTCTCGATGAAATAACTTTAGTCAAACATTTTTCGAATATTTTTTATTGGAAACTCGTTTTAAAAGTGGTCAGTGATTATTTGAATGACATCCTTATTTAATTATGTCTACAATTAAGTACGTGTATAGAGGATCTCTTATTGCGAAATAAAAAGATATTAAAAAAAATTAAAAACACTCTTAATGAGCTCAAATCTCTAATACACAATTTTAGTAAAGTATTTTAGAAAACGACTTAGAAAAGGCACAGAAGCCCAAACTACTATACTATTACTGTAGCACATCTGTAATTCATTTAGCTTCTTGTCTATTACGATATGTTTTGTCACTACCGTTGTGGACAATGTATTCAAGCAATGTAGCTTTCTGGGCATTGTAAAGTCAAAAAATCCTGTAACGTCAAAAAAATCCCAAAACTCAGTATAAACATACAAAAACAGTTAACACTCACCCAGTAATTAAAATTTAAACCAAATAAAATTTTCAGATCATATTTAACTGAATAATAATCATAGAATAATAATCATAAAATAATAGATCATATTTAACATAAATAACTGAATAATCTGAGCCATATTTTGCCGTATTTTAATTCATAGGATAGGTTCGTAACTGGGCCACGTGACGAACAAAAAACCGTAGTAAACCTTCCAAAAATGCTCAAATATCCATTACTAAAGTGACTTCACCAGTTGGGAATGTATATAGGATTAGCAGATTATCGGGTAGAGATGTGCTCCCCTCACTGAACGTTTTCGTTCTAAACTACAGTCTTAGTTTTGGTTTACTTCTCTTAGAAATCTTCAGTATTCAGTATACATATTACTTGTATGCCGACAATTTGCAGCTTTATACAAAGGAAAGAGTCAAGGACATAACGCAAGCCATCGATAACATCAACAAGGACCTAAATAAGGAGCTACGGCTGCCAACAAACTGTCTTGCAGTTTGGCAGAAGTAAAAGAGAATGTAAAATGATTGATAAATAGGTAATAAACATTTTTTATTTTCTTTTCTTTTTAAATTGCATAACATCGTGGTCGATACAATTCGGATTGTCATTAAAACCCTACTAAATATCAGGCAATGGTGGTAGGTAGCAAAATTATGATTCGCAGATTAGATACAGCTTCACTACCGCCGATCGTCCTCAAAGGCTCAGTTATCTCTTGAAACCCTGTAGTCAGCGACCTAGACCTGCTCATCGACACAACGCTTGATTGGCGAGCATAAGTCACTCAGCTGAGTCAAAAGTTACTGGAGTCCTACGTACATTATACCGTCTCCCACCTCCTAAAAAGAAAACCTATCTCATGCAATCCCTAATTATCCCAATAATTGACCATGGTGACGTGTGGTATTTCGACCTGAATGCAGACCTCCTCAATAAGCAAGACAAGACAGTTTTCGCAATAACTGCATTCGATATATATATTTAATCTCCGCAAGTACGACCATGTGTCTACTTTGCGCTCCCAATTAAAATGGTTACCAATCCGTCTGAGCCGCAATCAACGAGCTTTGACCTCCCTTTTTCTTTCCTCAACTCCCCATTCTTACCCACTTTCACAGAAATCTTCGCTGAACCGATAATCTGCTTCTCCTGTGTCTCACAACTCCGACTTTGTGAACGCTTAGTTTTTCGTGGAGGCGGTTCTGCTCTGAAATGCTCTGGAATGTGCAATATTACCTTCTTGAGATGGCAAAGTCATCTAATCAATAGGATACCTCTTTAATAGTCTACTAGCCACAGTTTGCTACTTGTGTATGTGTGTTTTCCTATATATGTAAGTATGTATGTTTGCATATGTGTGCGAGTATGTATATATGTATATGATTATGTATGTATGTATATGTTTACATGTAGTAACTCTTAGCTTATGTCAATTTTGTGTTGTTCTGGACAACTATAACTTCGATGCGCCTACCTTTCTATATCTCCATACCCCCCAAAGGTTGGCTGGCAGAGAATGCCTAATTGCATGTAGTTTTAAATAAATAAATATACGTGAAGTCACTAAATATGTATCAGCAGACGCAAATAAGGACCTTTTTACATATTATAAGTCGTATGAGTGACATAAATTATGATTATTATACAACATTTGGGACTAATGATTTCCGAAAACATAGCAGACATAACCGAGTTTCTCGAAATGATAATGGGATTGTCCGACCCCGGAATCTAACGAGGAAGTTAAGTCTCACAATAAGAATGTTTTAATAAAGTTGTCGTACACACAAAAGGTTTTTCAGTAAATGACGACTTATTTATTCTTGCTTACCAAAACCTCATTCGTGAACATGTCCATAAATAGTACCTATATACATGTAGTACAATAATTTATTCATCGGTTCAGGATCTCGGTCCGAGGCTTCGAGTTTAATGTAATTTACTGCAAGGACCACTTTTAAATTTTCAAGAACAGCCAAGAGAACAAAGGATTGTCGGAGTTTATCAGACGATAAAGAGAGTAAAATGTGTCCGTTGCAAAAGCGCATAGAACACAGTTTATAGCTAGCAAAGACACCGCAGCCACCTGTTTCACTGCACCAAGCTTTCATACGTAAGCTTTTAAGCGATATGTACCGTATATTATCTGTTATTATAACTTTAAGAGAGGTTTTGGATGTCATTAGTTTCGATATTAATAATCTTGTTAAAACGTCACTTAGAATATTGTTCAGTTATTTTCAATACATGTTCTTTGTAAGGGAATTAAGATTGCATAAATTATCAGTGGTTGAAACAGCTATTTTCTGCAGTCTAAAACATAGCATTATGATAGTTTCATCACCGCCGTTTGCAGTCCACTGCTAGACATAGGCCTCTCCCATTGCACGCCACTCTGGTCGATTTTGGGTTTCTCGCATCCAGCTCCTGCCAGTCATCTTTCGCAAGTTCTCACTCCACTTTTGCTAATTTCTTATTACTTTAATTAATTATAAGCCTACTGAGTCTGATATTTCTTTTTGACTCCCGAAAAAATGCAGATTTAGTTACTCGTCGGTGTAGTCAATCGTATAGATTCATTACTAGCTAAACAAAGAAGCAAGTTGCTGGCGTTAAACTAGTTACCCATTTTCGAAATAAAGCTATCTTTACTGTCACACATTGTGCTCAAACCTTTTGGTTTAAATAACTATAAAGTATCAAATGCAAGCACGATTTTTCTAATTTAACTTGATGAGATATTAGCATTATAATTCATTTAAATGAATTAATAGAATAAAATAGAATTTTCATTCCAGACGCTAGATAAAGTTTGTGTATTAAATTAGGTTGTCATCGTAATAACCATCTGTATATACCAATCTGCTGGAGCTAGACTCTCCAATTAAATACCACTTTTATCGATCCTCGGTTTATACTAATATTTATACATAATATATTATTACGCAACAGTATCCAATCAGATGAATTGTAAAAAAGTCCTTCTTGGTTGTATACTATGGATGGATGGAAATACTATACATCAACAAAAATATAAACTAATCGCTATAAGAAATAGTAAGATAAAAGTGAGGAGGAACAATTGAATAGACGCTACTCGAACAGAAATTGAACACAATACGTTACAAAATTTAAATGAACTAAAAGCATAAAAACCTAACTAACGCTTATTGTGTATTTGTTATTTGAAAATGTATATTTTCAAATAACAACTACACAATAAGCGACAGCAGAAAGGAATAACTCAAAATAAAAGTTACATTGTCACAATGTATTGCAATTCCCGTTAAAACTAGCAGTGTTTTAACATAGTAATTTATCCCTGACAACTGGCATTCTCAACAAATAGCATTGAATCAACTAAAAATAACAAGTCTAAAAGTTTTGTAACAATTTCGGAATTGGGAAAAGCGGAGCTAAACTCTGAAAGTGCATTGTTAAAACTTGTTACATTGTATAATATATGTAGCGAGAGCGTGGAGCACGAGCCCAGAAATAATGAAGTAAAGTCTACTCTTCCAAATTACATTTCATAACTAGCATAATAAAGGTCTCAAATTTAGTATTAGCATTAAAGCCACGATATTTATGAACTTGCTTTGATGTAAATGCCTTTGTATTATGTCTATAATTCTTTAAACTGTGTAGCTTTACAGTATGTATAACTTTAGTAACTGGTTATTTTTTCAAAATAATGAAAGAACAACTGTCTTGAACTACTATTTTTTTCTTACTTTATCTTTGTTATATTTACTACTAGGGCAAAAATGTGCAGTAATATTTGTTGACTAATTAGCCATCGAATTAAACTCCGAATATGCTGAGTCTGGCCATAAATACTGTTTAATTAAAATTAAACAAAATATTACTTTTAATGTTGGAATCTGTCATTTCTATACGATTGTTCATTATATTTTTTTATTTTCGCGGGAATATATTGTAAAATATTTTGTGATATTAAAATGGAGTGGGGTGATAAAGAAAACCGAATGGATGTAATTGCATTACAATTGGGTGTGGAGCCTGGAATACAATTTCTAAAATCCTCCATACGCTTGTTATTAGTCAAATGTTTGTGTACCGGGCTATTGATAGGTACAATGAACTGTCCCCCGAGTACGAGGGGTAGTAGGGGCGTTACATCGTCTGCTGCCCAATCTCGGGGGACCACGGGAAGAAGTTCGTTGCCTCTATATGGGCGTCGTGCGATCCGTGGTCTTCTATGGGGCGCCCCTCTGGTCTTAGGATCTGGCGGGTTCCCCCCGCTGACTGTAAGGCTCAAATAGGGAGTCTGCAGCGGCTGATGGCCATAGGGGTCGTACGGGGCTACATTACGATATCATACGAGGCAGCGACGCGATATCCTCCCTTCGACATTCTGACCGTCATGGCATTATCTGACTTCGGGGTGTTAGCTATGAAGGAGTGACTGAGCCACATTTTTTAGAAAAAGGTATCAAAACATCGACACAGGTGCATCAAGATACCATTCTTGAGAAGGTAGTAAGCCCCTTAACGATACCATGTTCAATAACGAAGAATGGTCCTTTCAGCAAGACTCGGCGCCGGATCATAAAGCTAGATCTACCCAATCTTGGTTAGACCCAACTGGTTGAACTGGTACCCGATCCCAAATAATATTGGAAATAACAAAGGCTAGAAAGATGATGATAGCTGATGTTTTGCCTCGAACATGTCCGTCATGCATCATGCATCAATATAAAGTCACAAGTATCGTCCTACATACCTACATAATGTACGTAGTTTAATAATATACATAACATATGTAACATACCACCACACTACTACCAAACTGTAATTATAAAACGAAACAAAAAAGTTGTTTATATTAAAAGAGAAACCTATAATATTGAAATGTCTCCTACAGCTAGCTTATTTACATAAATCAAAATTCACCCTGCATATTCGGGTTTTACAGAAAATATTCACAAATGAATCGTGAAAGTGAAAAAGAATGTCAAATTTAATCTAAAAGTAAAGTTTGTTTAAAGGTATTTTTAATGGAGTTTAGAAATAAAATCCTATTTTGGCCTGAATTTGGTTAAAATCTTTTAAAGTATTTTGCTTATTGACTTTTGACTCACTTTATCTAAATATAGATGCACAAACATTGGTAATCCAAACGTGGCACTTAAGCAGAACTAAACGTATAGGTAACCGTATTTAAAACCAATGTGATATCTAAGCAAAGTTGTAATGTACCGAAAGAAAGTAACGCTCTAGGAAAGTTGCAAACTCCTTTCGTTAGTCTATCTAAGTTTTGTGAAGTCTCGACATTCTTCGAAGGTGAGCTCTACGGTACAAACTTTCCGTTTATAAAATCAATGCGTCTTAACGGCTTTGAGCTAGTTAAAACGTCGGAAGTTTGCGTGCCACTGCGAACTTCAGACGTGCTGCTTACCCATTAGACACATTTGTAAATGACTTGTTCATGGCAAACTCGGTAGCAGTTTAAATGTTTGATAGAAATACTTCTAAAATCTAAAAATTTACAAACTCGATAAGGATCGATTCACAGAGTGGTTGGATGCGAAACGTAAAGGCTATTTTTGTAAACACATCTGCTAGTATCCGTATCTATTGTGTGCCACAACTAACACCCTGCGTTATTGGAAATGACAAGGATCAATAATTCAGGCGGAACTAATGAACAGGATGAGAGAACAACGTACCATATGCACATCGTTATTCTCTTTATATGTATATATGTACGATAATATATATATATATATCATTAATTGTAATTTTTTCGTCATTGTATTATGTTTCAGACACACTAATGACACAATGTGATTGTTTTACAAGATACTAAATCACATCATCATTACTCTTGACACCTTTACAACCTTGTGATGTTAATGTTACCATGCTTAAAAATGCCATTGTTATCATTACTTAATCATCGCCATTAGAAATCTCTTCCGGAATCAAAATTAACTTGAAACGATTTGTAATGGTGCCGCCCAGCAATCTATTTAAGAGGCCAGTGAATAATTTATTTTAATTAACCACGAAAGTCAGACTTTCATTTTTCGCTTTCATCTTATTTTGCGGGTTTCATGATGCCGCCGTTCTTAACTGCGACATTCATTCAAAAAGTTTGAAATCGAATTAAATTCGCCCCTTTAACTAAACTCAATTTTCTTTCACGACTTCATTAGGCGAAGCCATTCCGGTGAGCCTCAGTAATGACCTCAAAGGACGTTAAATCAAGATCGAAAGGGAAAGATAAAAAGTAACTGAAATTTAATACTTTTATCAAATCGCTATTGACGTCAACCTTTGTAGTCTTTTTGTCTTTTTGTGAGGAACACAAAACCTTTTTACGCTTTTAATTAGATCTCTCCTCGACGACATAATTTTCCCTTAACGTTTAATTTAAGTATTTTCAATCGAAATTCTGATCCCATCAGCGTCTGCAAAGTTGAAATCTATTTTGAATTACATTCGCCCTAACAAATAAGGCTCAGTGCGATTTCATTCTCGTGTAATATTTAAGGTTGTTTTGAGTGCTAATGAGTCTGCAAGGTAAAATTACTCCTCCAGTACTTACTTAAATACATTCTACATTATTATACCGTTATTTTTCGAATATCAAATCTTATTACTAAAGAGAACAAGTATTTGCCTAGGCTTTATGCCTGAATCACTTACTAGTCCTCAAGACTAACTAAATTTAAGTAAAATTTAGACTTTAAGGTTTTACAGCACTGCAAAGAATCGAAGTACCTAAAACTTTACTTCATTAAAGACGACGCCTAACCGCGAAACCTTCAGTTTGGGAAAACGACTATCTACTGAATTATTCAAATCTCGAATTATCGACAAAGATCTTCAGTATACAGAATTTTGAACAAAATTATTTATGGTAATGCGATTGACCGACTGACTGAATAACTTGTAATCCATAAAGATATCCACATAATAGAATTAAAACTCTCCGTTAACCAAAATTTCGCCTTAACATTTCTAAATCATAAATCAATTAAGATAAAGTAATTACTAATAACTAGCTGTACCCTGTGACACATAGTTGTTACATGAAATGAGAAATAAAATTAAAGATAAGAATTGGAGGTCAATCAGTGCAAAACGTTCTGAGTTTTGGATACGTACACAAATCAATTTAACCAATCATATAATTAATAGAACTAGGCTCCGCCCGCGGCTTCACCCGCGGCTTCACCCGCGTAGTTTGTTGATAATATATGAAGTAGCCTAAGTCCTTCGCCAGACTTCAGTCTATTCGCAACAAATTTTATTTTATTGATTAGAATGCATTGAATTTATTAAAGAGGTATACGTATATAACTGGTAGCGCATGCGACTGCTATACTTGAGGTCTCGGGTACGATTCCGGGGTCCGAGACCTCAGGTGTTTATATGATCTGCTAATATTTGTTTCGGAGTTTGGGTCTTTTCTATGTATTGTTACGAAGAAAGATTATTCGCGAACAACGATCGAGAAGATTAATTTTGGAGGCACGTAATAACAAACCTTATATCGATACACATAGCACCGAATATCGATTGGTTGCTGCGCGATTGCTTACAACGAGTTCGCCGGCGGGCGTGTCCTTAGTACGGGGAACGTCCTCGTATGTTCAAGATGTATCTCGTAAGCGCTAGTAACAATAAAAATGATCATAAATATGAACTCTCGCAGGCCGCAGTTTGGTGGAGTTTGAGCTACAGTGCTGTAAATATTGAAATGATGTCAATGATCAGCCTAGCGACCTCGGCGTCCATTAAGGATTGTTATTCGGAGTGACATTGTGATTTTAAGAGTGTTGTCAATAAAGTCTCTTATACACGTCAGATGGTTTATTTCCTAAAACCATCGAACCTAACACATAACAGTATTACAGATATGTATTTACAAAAAAATAATAAAAGTCAATCTAGTTAACTTAACACAAGCTCTGCTTAATTTGAAGTTAGATGGCGTTGTTTTTGAAATGACCGAAATATTTATTATTAAGTCTGTTAATATTTTCGTTAAGGCATAAGGAAGGTTTTTATAGAGGGAAAAATCGAGGAAAATAGTAAAAACAACACTTATTTATTTCTTCTATTAGACTGCAAAAAATGAAGCCACTCTGACACATATTTATTAATAAGTATTTTATGAAAATATATAAGATAGGTATATTCTCTACTGATGGTAATATATATATATATATAATAATAATAATAAATATTCCAGACATCTTACACACAACGCCATCTAGTCCCAAGCTAAGCAGAGCTTGTGTTATGGGTACAAGACAACTGATATAAATACTTATATACTTTTTTTTTTGTAAATACATACATATTATACATTGAAAACACCCAAACTCCGAAACAAATATTTGGTCCGACCTGGGAATTGAACCCGAGACCGCAAGGTTAGCAGTCGCATACGCTACCACTACGCCACCGAGGCAGATAATATACTATAATACTGACTTTATACAGTCGTCGTAAATCATAAAAGTTTCAAACGTTCTTACTCACAGCGTCTCCAGTCTCAACCAGAAGGTAAATGTGCTTCTATCGCAGTAACACTTTCATAAAAGTATTGAATCACAACTTTTATCTCAAACTCTTCTAACATCTTATTAAGAGTTTTTATAGGTACTACAAACTTTTTAGCGAGCAAACTATGGTGATCTACAAATAGTGATTTAGTGTATTTTGCTATTTATAGATAACCTATCTATAAGTAGGTACTACAATATTTAAGGCCAGATTTACCAGGTCCTGAATAGTTATCTGGCATATAACATTAGTTGACAGATAAGGGTTACTGAAATACATATGTACCCCCCAACTAGAGTCATTATTTAAATTGACATCAGTATACCTATCAGTGACTATATCATCTAGTGGTCAAACTGGTTCTTTAATTTTCTACAATAAATAAGACTTAAGTTTAAAATGAAAGAGAAATTCATATGAGAAAATCTTGTAAAAAAAATATTAGTTAATAAAAAACACTATTACAACCTATCTTTATTGAGTATCTAAAATAGAAATGAAAAATGTTTTCCCAAAGTATGGTCACAAACTAGTAAAATACAGTATTATTACTTTAATAATAAATTGTCTGTAGGGTGTATGTATTCGAGGGTGATTTGAGCAATTATCTGGCATACGAGTAGCTTATAGCCAACCCAAGAGCTAGTTTTACCGCTAGCTGATAAAGTCCCTGAATTTCAATTTGTTTGCTAAATAACCACGGCCTTCAGGTTCACAAGTCTTGGATAGAGACAGATATGTCAGATATACATATATAATTATGTGCGAGGTTTGCTCGTTTTCACATCCTCAGAAAGAACAGATACAGATACACCCCATATTCTGAATGACGTGTGTCTTACACATTTCAAAAATAGGCAATTTTTTAATTTTTATTTCTTGACTAACAATAATGTAACAATTATTAAGGTAGAACCATTTAATTAATTGAAATATAACTTAGTATATCAAGTAATTATACACCGTAAAAAGGCATATACAAATAGTTATCGGTAACTCCGGAAAACACTGTGCTGCGCTCCATGAACGTGGAATTAGCTGAACAAACAAAATAAAAACAAGCATCAAAGAATTTCACCCCCATACGTGTCACAGCGTTACGAGCTTGAAACAAAGGTGCCCCTTTGAGCTGCGACATTATAACTTATAACGTAACAAATCTGACTCCTTTGTTGTTAAACTATAGGGATAAATGTCACCAACATACCTCACCCCTGCGGCGAATTGAACAATATCATGTCACAACTAACAATATGTTCGTATTACTGTAATATGTCAGATAAATAAAATAAGTAATTTAATAAATGTTCAATAAAAAAATTAATTGAAATGTTAACAACTAAATAATGTAGATGTGTGGCCAATATCATAGCTTATGTTGAGAAAACTTTTTAAACCTTTTTTTTATTGAATAGGGGGCAAACGAGCACGCGTTTTACCTGATGGTATGCAATTACCGCCGCCCATGGACACCTGCAACATTAGAGGCGTCACAAGTGCGTTGTCGGCCTTTCAAGAAGGAGTACGATCTTTTCTTGAAGGTTTAACGGTCATATTGACAGTTCATTCCACAGTTTTATTGTGCGAGGCAGAAAGTTCCCAGAAAACCGTGCACAGTTGTGGACTGCCAACCGTCTAAGTAATGGGGATGAAATTGCTGTCACGTAGGAGGATGGCGGAAAGAGGCGGCGGGAATCAGTCCGAACATTTCGTCGGAGCACTCCCCATAGTAAACGCGGTACCAAGTCTCTACGAAGCGCCAAAGAGTTTAGCCGAATTGAAACTTCTTGGCAGTCGACGATTCGAGTCAACGGAGAGTCCGTTGAATGCGGTCCAGAGGGAGGAGCTGGTACTGGGATGCCCCCGCCCAAAGATGCAAGTCAGAAGTCAGGGCATTCCCCGTCGACTACGACCTTTATGCTTCAATCTGCTAGAAAGCTAGTGACCCATTTGCATAATTTCTCGGAAAGCCCGTAGGAAGTAAGCTTCGAAAGAAGCGCTTTTTGCCAGACCCGATCGGAGGCCTTCCCAAAGTCAATACTAACTGCCAAGGCATCCTTTATCTTTTAGTCTTAATCGACTTTTTTTTTTTTTACCTGTGGAATCCCCCTCGGGCCGTCACCCCACCGGGGTTTGCGGCGGGGCGGTGTGTCGGAATCGAACCGACTAAAACCACACGGTGTGCCAACTCTGCGCCTGAGAAGGGAGGGCTCCGGGAACTGCTGATATTAACACGACCGGACCCCTCCCAGCGCCAGTCCGCACTGAAGCGGGCACCTTCTGCCAATAAAATCTCAATTTAGGCGACGCACGGCACACGCGTACGTCGCCTCCTCGCGGTTGGCCTGTATTGCGGATGGAGGGGAAAACCCGTCCCGTCCATCCACGGCCACACTCAGGGCGGCATGAGGCGCTGGTATGCGCGCCTCCGCCGCCCGGTTTGCCGGCGGCGGATCGGATCCAAGTGAACGTCGTCCTCTCGGGCCTTCTCCGCCGCCTCCTTCTGCGAAATGCATACCTGCGTCAGCCGGAAGGAAAGGGTCCCGTGCTGCCGCCCTGCCCACTCGAGGATGACCGTCTGGAGCGCCTCCACGGTGGCAAAGCCAGCGCGTGCAGCCTCCAGCTGGGAAGACCAACGAGCCATCGTGGCTCGGCAAGCGGCTTCACGCCATTCGCGTACCTCCTCGGGCGGAGGACGATATCCGTTCTCCGCCCGGTATTCAGCCGCTCGCCGATAAACTTCGGCGAGCACTTCCGCCTCCAACACCCACGGGGGTGTTCCGGCTAAGGCGCACGCCGCCTCGGTAGACACGGTGCGGTATGCGCGAATGGGTCTGACTGCCAATACCCTCTGAGAGCGGAAAAGGCGCGCCTTATTCTGGGCAGTCAGAGCCGCCACCCACACCGGTGCCCCATACAGGGCCATAGACCAGACCACCCCCGTGTCGAGGTGTCTCGTTGCGACGCTGGCTCCACCCAGATTGGGCAAGAGTCGCCCAAGGGCAGAGGCAGCGTCGACCAGCTTAGGGGCAAGCTGTCGGAAGTGCTTGTCGAAGAGCCACCTACCGTCGATGATCAGGCCCAGATACCTCATCTGGGCCCGAACCGGTACGAGGACCGAGTTGACTTCGATAGAGGCGCCGGGGGATGGACCACGACGGGGCCCATGAAATAACAGGGCCTCCGTCTTATCCAGGGCCACCCGCAAGCCCAGCGCCTCGATGCGCCCAACCACCAGAGAGACACCCCTGGTGGCCAGGCGCGCCGCCTCTTGGAAATTCGCCCCCCGAGCTGTGACCAATGTGTCATCGGCGTAACAGATTACGCCCAGCCCGGGGGGCAGACGACTTCGAAGGACCCAGTCATACCCCACGTTCCACAGGAATGGTCCGAGGACAGACCCCTGCGGAGCGCCGCACGACATGGGTCACCGTCTCAAGACGCCATCTCGGTCCTCGTATACGACGGTACGCTCCTCCAAATAGTCTGCCACTAGCCGCCTCAGGTACTCTGGCACCCCATGGTACTGGAGTGCTTCCCTGATGCAGCTAAATGGCAGACTATTAAAGGCGTTGGCGATGTCCAGGGACACCGCCAACACCACGCCGCCACAGCTCACTGCCTCTTCGGTCACGGCCCTAAGGCGCATCACGGCATCGACCGTCGAACGCCCCTCACGGAATCCGAATTGGGCGTCCGACAGGTCGGGCCCCACCTCGCTGAGATGGCGGACGATGCGAGCAGAGAGAATCCTCTCGAACAATTTGGCCGCCTCGTCCAGCAACACGATGGGCCTATAGGCCGCGACCAAATCGGCAGGCCGTCCCGGCTTCGCCAACAGGACCAGCTTCCCGCATTTCCAGCACTCAGGGAAGCATCCGGACGCCAGCCTGGCGTCCAAAACCTCCCTGAGGTGGTCCGACATGCGGCCTTTTTCCGCGGCGGGCGTGTGCTCCGCCCGCTGCGGGAAAAGGCCCTCGACCACTTGATGCAGGAAGCTGGGCTGGAGAGTCTCGGTAAGGGGGGGGGCCGCCGTGCGGAGCTTCTGACGCACCGCACGATATGGGCGACGGGTCACGATCGAGACTCTCCAGCATCTCCTTTCTCCTCTATTCTTTGGCGCGGCAAATGGCCAGCTTCAGAGTCCTCCGCGCTTCGCGCTTCCTAATGAAGTTGGCCCTCCTCACCGTCTACGCGGTGACGTCGCCGCCAGCTGCGGGTGTAGGACCTCCGGGCACGAGTACAGGCCGCACGGAGGTCCGCCAACTCCTGGGACCACCAGTAGACTCCCTTCCGTGGAGGCCGACAACCCCGAACGCGGGGCATGGCCGCATCGCAGACCTGCGCCATCGCAGCGCGATAGTGGCCAGCCCCCATGTCGACCTCCTCGGCCGGGGCCCGCGGAGGCAGCCAAGACTGAATAATGGCCGCCTCCTCAAGCAGGTCCCTATCGAGCTTGGCAACAGCCCACCGCGGAAAGCGGGAGAAATGCCGCGCCACGTGACCCCTACTGGGGCCCTGGGACCGGGAGAGCTCAAATCGGATATACAGGTGATCCGAGAGCGTCTCAACCTCTTCCAGGACACACCAGTTCCTTACTCGTGCGGCCACAGCAGGGGTAGCGAACGAAAGGTCCACTATCGACCCCCCCTGCTGTCGCACGCACGTGTTGGTGGCGCCTCTGTTCAGCAAACAGAGGCCCACCGAGGCCGCAGTCTTATTCGCCTGCTCTAAGGTATAAAAAGTATTCAGGAACAGTTTAAATAATTCTACACCCTATGGAACATTTGATAATTTAAATGAATTAAAACCGCTCGAATGAATCTTCAGCCTACTATTTCTAAATATGTATTCCTCTTTTCACAAAAACAAAAACTATGACACTAAATGTATTTTCTAGGTTCTTGTCACATAAAACCTTGATGTTTGTGAAGTTATTCAGATATGTTATGATGAATGATCAGATAGATACGTTGTACAAGATACGCAATAAAACGTATACGTATGCAAAAGTAACAAAATCTATTCCATGTTTGGAACATTCACACGGAATGATGTTTTTGCAAGTCAACAAAACAAGCTGTTTGGCATTCGATCCCATGCCGCTTTTGAAACGCAAAAGTACAATAATGTTCATTTATGAGGTCGCTACATACAAAATGTAAAATTTGTTCTATTCTATTGTACCTGAGATACCTATAGCTATTGATTTACCTACAGAATTTTTATTATGCTAAACAAGCGTTATCACGGACAACATTGTTTTAAACCATATTTTTGTCTTTTAATTTAGGTAATCAGAAATAAATTTGCAGTAGACACACGCATTGAATAGGTATATGTTTGAAATGAATGCATGTGTTACCCATACAAAAACTCATTAAATACATTTGTAATAGTATTATTTAATACTAGCACATTGCTCGTAGACAGGATGGCCGATGGGTCCAAATAGTTCAGTAGTGGGACCACGTACTGGAAGACGGAGCGGGAGTAGACCCCATACACGATGGCCCAACGACCTGGTGAAGGTCACAGGAAACCGATGGATGCAGGCAGCACAGGACGTGTTGTTATGGCAGGCCTATGTCCAGCAGTGAACGTCTTTCGGCTGACATGATGATGATTATTTAACATACATAATTAACATAAGGGAGGTTATAACTTTCATAAAAACAGCTATAAGTACCTACTTACACATACTTAAGGAATAATTCAAAATTCGGTCATGACTAAAAAGGGGTTTAACTGAATATTGAGCCTAAACTACAAAGCTTACTTCATCTAGATGTCGTCGCTTTGTACGCGAGCGAAGCTGAGGTCAAGAGCTCAAAAAATATATGTAAATAAATTAAATATGAATAAAACATTACACGATCGTTGGTATTCGGTTTTCTGAATTTTCCAAACTAAACAAAAATTTGTTAAAACAGTTATAGTACTTGTAATTTACAGGTTATATAATCCGCATAGGTATACAGTTTAATGCGTTTTGTTATGATAACAATAGAGTGAAAATAAAACCAGCTACATGCGGGTATCTACATACAGACAGTATACGTAGGTGTCCGCATTATTTTTTCCACATAAAAGTGATTAATATGCACGCTCCAATGCGTCTACAAAGGCGCCTACGTACGTCCTCCTTTCACAAAGCCTACACCACCTCCATGTACCTATTGTGCTGTGAGTTCAGCCGTGACTGCCTACTATTATAAAGAAAAAAGGTTAATACACGTTTATCTGCTAATAATTGTGTACTCGACTCATTTGCTAATCCTAATCTATCTATAATTTTATAAAGGTAAGTGTAAGTTTGTTTGTTACGCTTTCACGCGAAAATTACTTAACCCATCAACATGAAACTTCGTACACATATTCTTGGAGGTATTAGAAGTAAAATAGAATACTTCTTATTAAATCAAGCGAAGCCGCGGGCGAAAGCTAGTACTTCTATATTGCCAAACGAGCATACAATAGACGTGGTTGAAAACTGATCTACCAACAACAACGTGTCACCTAAATATGACTCAATTGCGTTTTGTACATTTTATTCAATTTCAAAAAACTAAAAGAATGTGTGTTTCAAAATCAGTCAACAAGAAAAAAACATCCTCCTTAAATATATGCATATGGTGATTAGCTACCTTTTATAAAAAGTTAATTCTTTTACATCCACAATGAATACCTAAAGCTTTTTTATACAATGATCATTTCAACCATTCACCTTCCACTGCTGAACGTAGGTCTCCCCCAAAGAAGCACCAACTATCATGGTCTTTTATACAATATTGTTACTTAATAGGTGTTATAGCACAGTGATGTACTTTTAAAATTAATGCATTAAAATCAAATCTTCTTTTAAAATAAAAACCAATAGCAGCGTTTGTCTCGCTGAAACTCGCGAACGACCGGGCCTATTTTGCTGATTTTGGATTTGAAATGTTTGTCGTAGTCCAGTGAAGATTTAAACGGTGAAAAATTAAAAATGACTTCAAAACCCAAATGTCACGTGTACGTAGTAGCGGGCACAGTTAGTTATTAATATAGTTCTAATAGTAAAACTACTGGCAAAGTAATTTTTTTTTTGGCTCGAGTTATAAACTCAATGGTGAAATACAATCTTGAAAATTAATTATTTTCACTTTTAACATAGATCTAAAAGCTTGTTTGTAATGTTCACATATATATATTTGCCGTGTTTAGTAAGAATCCTAACTTTTCTGAAGAATAAACAACGTAGAGGCTCAAGATTAAAGATTGTATCTTAGTAACGCACGCAACCAACGAGCTGCTACACTTTTTGTGTTAATGGATACAAAGGATGAAATACCGCTTAGCGGCCTACGTGTCTGCGCTTCCCTATAAATCTTTTCAGATCTTTCTTTTAGAGCTAAGTTCACTGCGATATGTTTCCTCATTTCATAGCAAGCTTAGTAATCTATGAGTCGAGACTTAATATATTCGTCGTGGTAATTATTTCATTTTATCATTTACCCTTCGAATCGTTTAATTATAATATTAAAGTCATCTGAAACTGTTTGTTCTAGTTTAAAATTACTCCTTAATAGAATGTTACTTATTACGAGTACGTTGAAATTTAATCTCCATTAAAGAAAATCAACATCTTCGTCACTGACACTGCCTCACCTTCATACTATCGTTTAATCACAATTAAGCGATCGTTCTTTATTGGTTTTAAGACAGCTTGCGTGTTGCGTAAAGTAGGTGAATATCTGTGGCAGAATATACGACAGGTTATGTTTTTTTAATCGGTTTTAATTCGACATGCCTACTTCCAAGACTCATGAGTTTTTGGATCATGTATTATGATTCGGATTATGTTATTTTTCCTACCTGTGTGTTTATCGAATTACAAACGTTTTCAATTACTTGCTTTAAGTATTTTGTTTAGTACAGAATATAGGTTACAGGCAATACATACCTATATTTTTAGTATTTGTCTTGAAATATTTTTATATTTATGACTCATATTGCTTATTTTTATTTTGCTTTGTGGCGACTTCCACATAACATATTTTGTAGTTGTCGCAGTTGTATGGTATATACCCGCCAGGCATGATCACCTCGCCTGGTCGGAGGATCCTCCCTTTGTGTTGGAGGGACATGATACTCGTTCCCCCACAGCTTTTTACTCTTCAACATTAAAACATTAATTATTCGATAATCCCAAATACTTTAATCCAACGTTCGCCATTTATTTAAATAAATTTATATTTTTTGCAGTTGTTTGTATCCAAGCTCCAAGCTTAAAGAACTGTTTAAAAACACTAGAGGTCGGTCACACGCCTGCATAAAATGGACGGACGACTAAGTCGTCATACACAGAACTCATCTCAACTCACTCGTAGCAGACAGCTTCACACAGAGTTTGTCCCGCCATTGCAAAGTATTAAAGGAGCTCGGGGAGATTTTAGAAAACAAAGGACTAAGCCTCGGGAGTAACAACAACGTACTTGTGTGTGATACTTGTTCGGATTGTAGACTTCACAGATGACATTTTAGTTTAAAGAGAAACCTCTTTGCGGCACGTTTAAGTATATCCGCTACGGGCGACTAGTTGCACTGCATCAAATAAATGTGATGTTGTATTGCTGTAAGATGAGATCGTAATCCGACTCACGTCACGGCGTATTCGTTTTGGTTTGGGATTCAGGAATATGCCCAAGATTTTTGTTATACTTTAAAAAGTACCCTTCTTCTTCTTCCTAGCCTTTATTATTGCCAAGATTATTTGGGGTCGGCTCAACCAGTCTTAGGTGAATACCAGAATTTTTCATGGTCCATCGGACCCCTACAAACCTCCTAGAAACGATTGCCATAAATGTATCTAATTGCTATTTAATTGTAATAGATAAGTACTTTGAATTGACATGAAACTCGTGTGAGATTATCGAGGAAACTTTTTTCAAATTATCCCTTTCTTTTTCTTTTTTTTTTATTGTGCGGAAATCCCCTCGGATACCAAGCCCTGGTGGCATGTCGGACTCGAACCGACAAAAACCACACGCTGTCTCAGGTACTAGATGCCGGGGAACCAGTGCACCCTAGAAAGGAAAACCCTGGAACCCCGACGTACCTCGGTCACCTACGCTTTGTAGATGGCCCCTTCTGTGTGGGAACCCCAATGTTCCCGCTACTGTCCCAAAGGGCGCGCACGCTCCGCAGTGTCCGCGCCGTCACCCGGGCCTGCTTCTGCTAGGGTGACAGATGGCCTCATCTGACACCCTCAGGCTTGCGCTTATGGAGGACGGAGATCGTTCTGCGTACTCCGGCGCCCCATAATAGTGGGATTCACCATAGTTAAGAAAGATTGATACTTTGAAAATCCTAATAACCTTTTAAAAACTAGTTCCAACGCAGAATTTACACGGCAGAAACGGATTGAAATATCAATACATTTTGAATTTAAACTGTTAAGAACGAACGAACGAAACTTAAACTAAATGGAAACTTCTACTTGAAGAACGAACCACGTGGAAAACCGCCCTCACAGGTGAAAAACGCTGAATTGAAGATGGTGGAAGTCAATGCGAATTAAACTAGTCAGTAATTAGCGGCATAGTTTAACGTTACTTTACTATCAATAAGTCAATTCAATATTGATTGATTGATTAATTGATTAATAAAATAAATTATGAAAAATGGGTGTCTTAAGATTTAACTGCTCTGCAGAAAAAAACGTGTGTTGAAACTTGCGTTGCCTTGTTGAACCGGTACAGAAATAAAGGCATACGCATATTGGGTTGAATTATAACATGTGTGACGAAAAGTCGCAATAGTGCCCTAAAGCAAAGCTTACCATTAAAAAAACAATGGTAACTTCGTGGTGCTATTTATTATAGCTTTCTCAGGTCTGGTCAAGCAATAACAGCAGATGTTTACTGTGCCGAACTTCGAACAATTATCACGAAACAGCAGTGAAACAGTTCCGACTTCACTTCACCATTATTACTCAATGACAACGCAAGACCTTACACTGCACGAGATACCGTTGTAACTCTACTAAGAGCTGCAATTAGAAACCATACATCATACTCCGTGCTTGCCAGACCTTGCTTCAACGGACTACAAAAAATTTATTTACAAAATCACATTAGAGACCTCTAAAATTATCAATGTTACTTTACTATATTTGCAAGTATTATACATATAACCTTCCTCTTGAATCACACTATCTATGAAAGAAAACCGTATCAAAATCCGTTGCGTAGTTTTAAAGATCTAAGCATTTATAGGGACAGACAGACAGCGGAAGTGACTTTTTTTATACTATGTAGTGATGAGGTTTATAAATAAAAATAATAATGAAAATACAATTGGCAATTTCATTTCCTCCAATACTTCGAGTAGTAATTTCTGTTTTTAATGTACACAGCTTTTCAAATAAGATTCCTAGATGAAGTTGACTCTTGAAAATTGTTTTCTTTGGCAACTTACCTTCGTATCTTCTACTAGATAATAAAGAAAATGACTAAGGAGTATCAGAGACTAAAGACTAATTTTCATTTGATATTCTTAATTATAATGACGTAACAATAATATAAAATGATAAACACCTCCGAGCTAGGTACATCTTATGCATATTTTTCGAGAAAACACAAGAAAAACATATCGCAAGGGTTTTCTAACGAGTTTAAGTAGAATAGGGTCATGTTATACCTTGATGTCATAAAGTGTTTTTTTATATATGAGCTTGCCAAAGTGATCAGAATCCAAGAGTGGTGGTCACCATACTCATTGCGAATGCAGTCAATACACCAATACAGCATGTTGACCCACTACAGCGTGCTGTTGAGATGCATCTGCATCATTGGGCCTCCGTTTTCGCACTCATCAACGAAACACGACGTCACTAATTCTGTCATTTTACGTTGCTCTTCTGTTACAGGGTGTACCGATATTAGTGTTTAAGAAAGATATATTACTATTATTAATGCTAGGTTTTTAGTTTTCACAAAAGATTACTCAGGACAGAACAACAATATATAATCACACAAAGTTTTGTCCCGTATGGGAATCGAACCCACAACTCAACGCAGTACGAAGCAGCGAGGAGACCGCTGCAACTACTACGTCATCCGTGCAGTCAAGATATGAAATACATAATACTTACACAGTATGAATTGCTTCTATTACTACTAATAATAATAATGGTTTATTTCTTCTCTTCTTAGTTATGTATCAACAAAAAATATACCTTCGGCCGTTCGGCCTACTGTACTATCCAAAACGACACTATTTATTTGTATATAATGCAATCTAGAATTAATTGAACGAATTGAAGCTAGAAGAAATTGCTTATTCGTACGTTCTTACGTACGTTAGAACATTATTTATGGTGTATACCTGCGATTTCAATAAGTTGTGCAATGCTACTGATCAGCTTAACATCAAAATCAATGTTGCACGCAGTATGATCTTATTTTTAGTTTCATTATTATTTATCGTGTTGGTGTAGTGTCGTGTTGGTAAGTATTCCAGAACTTTCTATAATTTATTAGGTATATTGCATTTCGTAAAAACCTGTAATTGGCTTAAGATTGCATATCAAACGAACCATTTTTGTAGCTGTTTGTTTTCTAAACCAACAATAAATACCACACTATGTTAAAAGTGCGTTAAGTATACTTGTATTTTAGTATTCAATGGAGTCGCACCACCCAAAAGTACCTTTATATAAATGTCGCACTTTACACGCAGGATTCACTCAAGCCAGCTTGTCTTTGAAGTGTTGGTTACGTGACATGACGTGCACAACGCACTTGTAACTGATACCATCTTTAATCTTCGCACCTTTTCGTGTGGTCCGCGCGTTGAACGCTAGCCAAGCAATTTATAAATAGCGAGCACACTGCTTTGTGGGCTGAAATGAGAGTAGTTTAAGATAAAATCTTAAAACTGCGCCAAGAGAGCGATGTATCTATATCTTATATGCTCCTGCGTACTCGTCAAGAGCATTGCGATTAATTGCGGTTTGCATTACTTACATTTACATTATTTATGTCAGTTATAGTTACGAGTAGCCTATGTCGTTCCTCAAGAATCAAAGTATATCTATGGAAAATTTCAATAAAATCGGTGCAGCGGTATAACCGTGAAAGTGTAACATACATATTAGTGAAGATGAAATTGTGGCTATATTAAATATCTAGCTGACCAGCGCAACCTCAACCCCAGTTATATAGCGTTAAAAATATTGTTTGCCATAAAAGAGTTATTTTATGAGCCAACCATAAGAGATATATATGTTTTTGTAGACGTTTTTGTGAACTTTTAAAGGAGAACAATTCCTTCATACATTATTTTTACAAGACGGTTAGTCTTGCAAAACTAATGTATGAAGGATGATGAGGGATGAGAAGATGAGGAAGGATGCAGAGCACGCAATAAAAGCTCTTAATATATATATATATATATATTTAGGCCCCGTTTTTGCAATTGCATTTTAATTGATACTCAGCTCCTTTTGGTCGCAGCGTGATGACATATATGCTATTGCCTTCCTCGATAAATAGGTTATCTAACGCTGAAATATTTTTCCAAATCGGTTCAGTACCTCCCGAAATTAGACCTAACAAACAAAAACTTCAGCTTTATAATATTAGTGTAGTCTTTTGTAAAGAAAATTTCCTTAGGTAGGTATCAATTTCTTATAACCCATTCAAAGGCATGTTGTGTTAACCTTAAGTTACTCTAGGCTCTATTGTTATATTTGAAACTTTTTTATTGAATTCTTACTAAGTTACTGTTTGTATTCTATCCTTACCTGAATAACGTCCCAGAGTTCAATTGAAAAACCATCTCATTCTTTCAGTTCATTGAAACATAATATGGTAAGTCCATCCTTCACAAATTCTCTTCTTAAAATGACGTTTATTTTATTTGTGTACATGGTTCTTCAAAACTCTTGGAAAGAACCTAATATGACAAATTACTAGTCACACGGTGACGTTCCGTATGATATTACATTTTAGAAATTGTATTTATATAATGGGTATTAGAAATGAGATTTAATGAGTACATATCGATGGTCCCTATTATTGTCGGATCTGCAGATTACTTTCAGTTTCAGTTCAACTATTGTTTTAACGATAAAAAAGCAATCAGAATACTGTGTATGTTCAGATTTCACCGACTGCTTTTTATCTCTCTATCAGTTAGGTTATCAGTTTACGTTCTCTATCAGTGAAAATTGTCTTTTTTCATATGCGACATTATTAATACATATATACTAAGAGTGAGTTCCGCAAATTAATTTGTTTTAAATTCTATTATCATAATAATATTAGGAACCGAAATAAGTGTCGCCATTTAATCTTTACATATGAATATATATATATACTAGCTGACCCACGCAACCTCGTTTACGTTTCTTGTTTCGTGTAATATTTTTCTCCGGTTTTTGTAACATTCTTCATTAGTGCTCCTCTCCTATTGGTATTAGCGTGATGATATGTAGCCTATGGCCTTCCTCGATAAATAGACTATCCAACACAGAAATAATTTATCAAATTAGACCAGCGGTGCCCGAGATTAGCGCGTTCAAACAAACAAACAAATTAAATATATATATATATATATATATAGAGAGAGAGAGAAAATCAGATCGTTTTCCAAATTAATTTTGATGGTTTCAGACTTCTGGTCATGCCCAAAGGAACCCTTGATGGGACTAGTGAATCCCCACTTTACCTATAGCATGTCAAATAGTATAGCTAGCATTAATATGGACTTCTCTACTATACCGTAAGCCTGCTGAATGGTGGCTTTCAGTCTAATAGGGACTATCGATATGTATTATGCATAAGTGTTGTCTTGCTTGTTACTGACACAGTTGAATCGATTAGATGACACATAGTTATACGATTTATTTGTAAGTACCAACATCATAAATAATGATATCACAAGATGAAGGCATGCAATAAAACAATGATCGTAAATTAGCTGTATTTATTTGTAAATTAACTATTTATTCAAACTAACACATAGCAATAAATGAGCTCAGTAATTCCTGTCAAACGGATATCTATCATACAATCTTTGCATACAATTCTCCAGCCGTACTGAGCTGATATAGAAAATACGTAAACTTCAAAATCGTTAAAATAACAATAAAACAGTGCATCTATACATGCAAACAGTGTTAGAAAGGTACAGATATATTAGACATTACGATCAGTGTCAAAAACACCTGAATTTCATAATTGCTTGCTTTTAACATATAAGTTACTGTCATAAAAGATTTACTGAATAATATTTAATGCTACGTACAGATTAGTTAAATACATACAATAAAGATTTAAGAGACAAGATTAAGTATGCGTTGGTTTATACAAAGCATTGGATGTTGGTGTTAATCCTTACATTGTGTCGTTTATAACGACGGTAACTATGAGCGAACTAAACCTATGCGTAGGGGCCAGAAGGTTGCAAAGCAAAACGACCTCTGTGAAGCTTACTATTTATAACATACATTTAATGTACTAAGGTGCAATTACTTTAATGCACTGGATGCCCAGTTACATCTCTAATTAATAATATCTCATGTACAATATCCGTTAAACGAGTCTTCAAAAGCTACAGCGTATGGTAACAACCACACTTGCAAGATAAATTATTATAAACATTAATACACTGTGCGTTCAGGATGTATGTAGCTGCTTACATTTGTAAATAAGAAATTTTTATTACGGAATCTTCTAGATTAATTTAAAATTATATCGTGATTTTGTTACAACATAACTTACCTATTTTTCTTTTAATTCTTATTAGAGTTGAGGTAGTTACTGTACCGATAGTAACGCAAATACTACAAGACCATCCTGATTCACATAATAATGCAACGTTTTTCATGAAGTGTGATTAGTGATCTATACTGTAAGATCACTGTTATAAATAAGTATATCCCCAGACTAGTAAAAGGAACGTATCAAAATAAGATTCCGTTAACGACAAACCTAATGTAATATAATAGAATAAAAAAATAAAACATTTTATGTACACAAAAATAATACAACCAGCACATTGCCACTAATTTGTAATAATGTAAGATTTTAATGAATAATTATTACCTCCTAATTACGCAACCTTTTAACAAGTGGAGACTACGTGAGACTATTAAATATTGCTTTAACAATAACAATAAATAATGTTGGTACTACACGACACGTATTCTACATTAAATAAATAAATAAGAATTTATCTAATTACTCTACCTAATATTGAAAAGAGTTACAAAAAAAATACTGAGGGTAAGAACATATGTGAACAAATAGTAATTACAAGAACAAATTATCGTTCGAATTTTTGATAATTTTCGTTTCGAAAAAATACGTAATTGTTTAAAATTGTATTACATGTGTTTTATATGGCATAAGCTTGTATACTTAAAAATTTAGTTTCTTTAGACGTTTTATGGGTATAATCTATCTCTGAGTGTGTAACCGCGAATGGTATCGAAGAAAGCACGTACGATGCAACACGTACGTCGATTCAATGAGACATTAGGTCGGTAGAATCGTGTGCGGTGAGCCCGTCATTCGCGGCCCACAGCACGTCCAGGCTATGTACGTCATCGTAAGTGTTTATAATACGCAGAACTCTTCTAGGAGATTCCTCAACTCCTTGTTGTGCGCGGCCTTGGAGCCCGTGGCCGGGGACGCGGCGGTCGCTCGCCCGTTGTAGCTGCAACAACCACAGCGCGTTACTGTACCATACACGATTTATCTCTATTGTACGAGTAATATTATGGAGGACACGTTTTCCTAGACCATGCCGCTTGAGTTTTATTCACATGTTTAATACAAAAATGGATTTAAACAACAAGTTGGAATTAATCGATGAAGGATATAAAACAAGTTAAAAGCAAATATCAAATAGTTGATGTTATTCTTTTTAGAAGTCTTTGTACAACACTGTATACATTGTCACGCCGCATTTCCCACTCTTCCCAAATATATCTTGTGTTGCGAGGTACTTTATAAACATACATAAACAAAGAAAAGCGAGATTCAGGATAACAATTTGTGGATGCTGTCCCATGTGGGGTCAAACCCCATTAGCGCAGTAGAAAACGACATAACAATCGCTCAAGCACTAAGCCATCCGTGCAGTCGATCGTTAATTATTATCTTCAATCGGACCGGCAGTCATGGATCATTTACTTTTTATTGAATTTTTAAGAAAACAAAAAATCACAATATCCAAAAACCCTTAAGCGTTAAGCCATAGACAAGTGTTAGTAGTCTACTGAAATGAACTATGTATTAAGTTTTTTATACTCGTTTATTGTATTTTATGTTGTTATGTACCTATGTTATCAATACATTTATATGCCGTGAATATATCTATATAAAATGTATAAATGAAGCATAAGCAGGGAATAATTGGGGGTCCGGAGTGTTGGTTGGGAACAGGAATAATTGGCTTTTGGGTAGTTGGGATTTGCCGTTATCTCACCTAATGGTGCGCGGCACAGTCTGTGTGTCATCAACAGATTGCGGGGCGGGCTTCTCATCCCGGCCGAAAAGTTGGCTAAACCAACTGCCCCCTTGAGATTGGGACTTTGGCCTGGAACCAATAGCCAATTATGTTATGCCAAGGTTTTCATTTATTACCTCCAAATAGGTGATATTGTTTTAAAAACGGGAAGTAAGTTAGCGGGGTAAGCACATATATTACGTGAAATTCATGCAAAAGTGAATGGCACAGAATGAAAACTCAAGCAGCATAAACCCTGATCATATCACATATATTCTGACCGTGAAATGATCAGGTTTAAACACATCTGTTCTGAGAATCATCCTAAGATATCAATGATAAAAAGAAAAAGTTACAGTAGATTCCCAAGCACATACTTCACTACTACTTAATACATCTCGAAATGGTCGAGTTTATCTTTGTCGAGGCGGTCTGTTGTGTTTATGTTATGTCTTCTCCCAGATAGGGCTAACTAGAGGAAACACTAATCACTAGTTACACAGATATTAATGTAGGAATGAATAGAAAAAGAAGTTACGTACTGTATCTGTTTCTGGTTCTGCAGTAACGTCCTGAAGCGCGGTTCGATGTAGCTCCAGGAGCCGTTGTTCTTGTGTTCCTCCTGGCTCCACACCAACTGCGCGTTAGGGTACTTCGCAATCTCAGATTTGATCAAGTCGTACGGGAATGGAGAGATTTGCTCCAATCTGTTAATAATATGCTCTTCTTAAAAGTTTGATAGTAAGTGATAAAATATCCTTACACACGGCCGTCTGATACAAAACTAGGTGCAGCCTATACTGTAAAGAGACAGCTAATACACGCTAAACATACTTATAGGTATATTTCTAAATGCATACACATCACAGATACATCTAAATATGGAACAAGTTTTCTTGGTCACCACATAATCTTTTGTCAAATGCGGGAATCGAACCCACGACCGCTGGCTTAGTAGTCAGGATCACTAATAACTAGGAAAAACAGTTATCTTGTTATATGTACAGTTATATATTTATAAAGTTACGCTTTGTCACGCTTTTACCCACATATGAAACTTGTATGTGAACCTAAAAAGAGATGGGAAAACGAGATTAAAGAAATATCAGGTCAAAAGTGGCCCCAAACTAGAGAAAAAACGTGGAAAGATTTGGAGGAAGCCTATACCCAAAAAATAACTATACAAAGATAATTTAAAACTAATTAATTAACATTGATAGAAAAACTTACAAATAAGTTAATTAAGTTTGAAACCGTTATATGTATAGGATCATGAGTATCATGACTAAAATAAATAAATAAGAAAGTTACCGTGAGATAGCAATGTCTTTCTCGAGTCCCTTGTCGCGGCGGTGCTTCAACAGATCGTAGTACACGCGGCCCGAGCAGAACACTAACTTGCGAACGTTCTGTGGGGACTGAGCAGCTGGGCCGTCATCTGGGATTAGTCTGAGGATACGTACGATATCATTAAAAAATGTGCCTCAATAAATACTCGTAGTATGAGATTATATATATATATATATATATATAACAAAGTATTCACGTTTTTGTGACAGATGAAATTTAAACTAAAATAAACTGTACCCTAGATCCAGTAAATTTAAGATGCAGATTATTTTTTATTAAACTTTGTGGCGACTTCCACATACAACATAACAGTAACCTACTACTGCAGATACACTGAACTAAGGAGCAACGTACAATACGAAGAAACTACCAATCCTGAATCGCGCAGTAGAAGTTCTCGCGCCATATATACAACATCCCAACATCAACAACTGTTGGGCAGTAGCCCGCCAGGCATGATCACCTCGCCTGGTCGGAGGATCCTCCCTTTGTGTTGGGCGTAACATGATACCCGTTCCCCCACAACTTAAAACCTGGGGTTTTTCCTGTTGCGGTATTTTGTAGTACACGAGCTTTATTGTCACTACCTAGTACCTAATCCTATCTTCAATATTCCAGAACCAAAGCTTGTTTCTATAAAATTTAATCTTTCGGTTGCGCGAACGGGTTCTTTCGGTTGCGCGAACGGGTACTTCCGGTTCCATGCACCGTGCGGCGAAATTGCAAAATTTTGCAGCACGGTGCATGGTGTACGAAAATGATCAAATCTTTTCAAAAACAATGCTCGGTGGTTATAAAAGTGACTATTTTTCAAAAGATGGATAACAAGCGTACATGGTTATGCCATATTTTATTACTAAACTAATGTTATCGCTTTATTATTTACTCACAATTGAGCCAAGTGTTAATTTACGCACCTGTTGTGTTAATAAACATGATTTTAATATTTTATGTGGTTTATTATTCATTTTACTTATTATCCTCATAAAGTTCGATAACTAAGCTATCTACTGATATAAAAAACACTATAACTGCAGTAAAAATTCATTGAGAAACATATTTGTAAAAATCACATTTCGCTGTCGAGATATTCGCCATTTTGTCACTTTACAATCAAACTATTATTTGCGCCGAACACCAAATTACGTAGTATTTATATGAAGAATTAGTGTTTTTTAGTTAAATAATTTATTTTTTTAGTTAACTAGTGCAAAAGACAGGAACAATACATAAAAAAAACAACCTATTTATCAAGTTATTTAAAAAAAGGACTCGTTTGCTAGACCAGTTTTCATTTATTATTTTTAAGTTCTGAGAATTCTCTAAACTCTATGAAAATGACTGAATGCTAAAGAGAACAAACTGATCGTTCCATTATGTGACACACAAAGTCTATGGTCAATACAAAATAATTTAGTAAAACATAAACAAAGATCAGTTTACGTCTTGTTCATTGTCCGTCACTACTGTGTATGTGTGGGTGTTAATAGTTCCGGGACTTCCCGCTAGGCTGCGTGCAAACACGAATCAACGGCGATATACAATTTTAAGTGGCGTGCTATTGGAGAGGCCTATGTCCAGCAGTGGACTGCGATAGGCTGATGATGATGTAGAACAGTAATGGCTGGGGAGCCCTGTGTATGTGTGCGTCTAATTTCGCTCGTCAGGCAAAAAATGAGTGTTTATTTAAATATTTAGCTTTTCTAACACATTTTTGTTGCTATTCTATATTCTATATAAGATTCTCATCGCAATTATATCATTTTATAAATAAAAACATAAGAATAAATGCGTAAAAACCTTCAAATGAGTAAGCCCTTTTCAATAGGTAATAGACTCGGTAACTTTTTGAGTAACACTATTCAAAATTACGCATGATTTATGCCTCAATTCGTATTGATAGTGGTTCCTAAAATAAGTATAATAAGTAAAATATAATAACAAACTACCTTCAAAACCACCTTATCGGCAAAAAAATCAATTTTAAGAGGCACTTGAAAGATCGCGTTGCGTCATCGTCAACTTTGAAATTGGAACTCGTTTTTTTAACGGCTCTTGAAGCGCACTTGACAAACGAATGTTTTAAAATGTTGTTCGTATAAAGCAAATGCATAACAAACCTTTCTAGACTTCATTATAATAACTTTAATACCCAAAATTAATTAAAATGCAAGTTAACTGCGGAAAACATGGATCCGTGTGTGCCGCACCGACGGGACAAACATGGATCCGTGTTGCCGCACCCGAGAGGTTAAAAGACCAACACACGTTAATTTTGTATGTACCATAATCAGGCGTTGATATTACTGGTATATTTAATTGTAAAGGTAACATAACACTGGTTTTCAGTTTAACGCGTATAAAATATTTGAAGTCGCCTCTTTGCTAACAAGAGACCTTGTGTCCAAAATTGGGTCGTTAAAGGCTGCCTATCTGATGCAATGTGAGTCGCGAAGAAAGGATATGTGGTTTACCTCTGGAAGTTGGTGCCTTCCTTCATCTCGTCGAAGGAGGAGCGGCACTCGGGGTGCCTGAGCAGGGACTTGGGCGTCATGAGGATGAGCGGCTTGCGGAAGGGCAGCGCGATCTGCCGCCGCAGGATGTGGAACAGAGATGCGGGCGTCGAGCAGTTCGCCACGATCCAGTTGGCGTCGTGCAGTTGTCTCACTGGTAAAACATAATAAGTCAAATGAAAGTACCGTTGATAATTATTTTTATTGGTGTAGCACAGGTCAGATGAATTTTTAATGCGGTTTTACAGATCTTTACACAAATTTTAAATCTTCTTAAAATAGTTGCCATCAGGCAGAGCAGTCATTTTGGCGCAGTTGAAACATGTAGTCGGTGTGTAGTGCATACCTTCGTAGTCCCATGCTCGGGGCCCATGCCCTCCATGCCGTGCGGCTGCAGCAGCACGATGTGTAGTGTGTAGTGTGTAGTGCGTACCTTCGTAGTCGGTGCTCTCGGGCGGCATGTAGTCGGGGTCGTCGGCGCTCATCTGCAGGAAGCGCTCGAGGCGCGCGGACGAGTGCTCGGGGCCCATGCCCTCCATGCCGTGCGGCTGCAGCAGCACGATGTGTAGTATGTAGTGTGTAGTGTGTAGTGTGTAGTGCGTACCTTCGTAGTCGGTGCTCTCGGGCGGCATGTAGTCGGGGTCGTCGGCGCTCATCTGCAGGAAGCGCTCGAGGCGCGCGGACGAGTGCTCGGGGCCCATGCCCTCCATGCCGTGCGGCTGCAGCAGCACGATGTGTAGTGTGTAGTGTGTAGTGTGTAGTGTGTAGTGCGTACCTTCGTAGTCGGTGCTCTCGGGCGGCATGTAGTCGGGGTCGTCGGCGCTCATCTGCAGGAAGCGCTCGAGGCGCGCGGACGAGTGCTCGGGGCCCATGCCCTCCATGCCGTGCGGCTGCAGCAGCACGATGTGTAGTGTGTAGTGTGTAGTGTGTAGTGCGTACCTTCGTAGTCGGTGCTCTCGGGCGGCATGTAGTCGGGGTCGTCGGCGCTCATCTGCAGGAAGCGCTCGAGGCGCGCGGACGAGTGCTCGGGGCCCATGCCCTCCATGCCGTGCGGCTGCAGCAGCACGATGTGTAGTGTGTAGTGTGTAGTGTGTAGTGCGTACCTTCGTAGTCGGTGCTCTCGGGCGGCATGTAGTCGGGGTCGTCGGCGCTCATCTGCAGGAAGCGCTCGAGGCGCGCGGACGAGTGCTCGGGGCCCATGCCCTCCATGCCGTGCGGCTGCAGCAGCACGATGTGTAGTGTGTAGTGTGTAGTGTGTAGTGCGTACCTTCGTAGTCGGTGCTCTCGGGCGGCATGTAGTCGGGGTCGTCGGCGCTCATCTGCAGGAAGCGCTCGAGGCGCGCGGACGAGTGCTCGGGGCCCATGCCCTCCATGCCGTGCGGCTGCAGCAGCACGATGTGTAGTGTGTAGTGTGTAGTGTGTAGTGCGTACCTTCGTAGTCGGTGCTCTCGGGCGGCATGTAGTCGGGGTCGTCGGCGCTCATCTGCAGGAAGCGCTCGAGGCGCGCGGACGAGTGCTCGGGGCCCATGCCTTCCATGCCGTGCGGCTGCAGCAGCACGATGCCGGACTGGCGCACCCACTTGGACTGGCCGCTCGAGATGAACTGGTCGATGATGCACTGCGCCACGTTGTTGAAGTCGCCGAACTGCGCCTCCCACAGCACCAGCGCGTTCGGGTTCGTCACGGAGTAGCCCACCTCGAAGCCCAGCACACCTGTTCATCATTACTTTACTTTTAACTCGGATCCATCACTCATTACATTTCTAAATTATTATTAAAAAAACAGAAATTGAAATCTCTGTTGATGCGAAAGATATAGCTTTTTTTTAGTTATTTCATGTATTTAAACACACAAGAAATTATTGTTGAAAGGATTACTTACTTATTTTCTTTGTCAATCAATAATCAATAAATCAACTATATGTATTATTTAACTAGCCGAGCCCCGCGGTGTTAACCGCAGACGTTGTTGTACCTTTACAACAACAAACGCAATTAACGTCGCTGGGCAAAACTAGCCTAACAAAATGCCAAAATTACTGCTTTATATCATCAGCTATCAAAATCCCTTCCAAATTGATCCCTCCGTTCCAGAGATTAGCCAAAACCAACAAAGGGACAGACACAGCCATGAAAAAAAAAACTCAAATTGAGAAAATTTTTTTTTGATGTAAGTACTATATATACTTTCATGTGCTTCAAATAAGCGAAAATCTGTTAATCTAAAATTACAAACAGACACTAGAATGTTATTTACATATTTATATAGATACTAAAATCTGCTTACCATATTCAGAAAGTGAGCTGTTGCATACAGTATAGGGAGCTTGGTCAGGGTAGAGGTGAGCCAGAGGGCAGTAAGTGGCCTTGTCTACCTTCTGGTGGTGAAGCACGTGATGTCTGTAACGATTATTAAACTTATACTTGTAACAAAGAGACAAACATATATTTTCAGTATAATAATTGTACTAGTATTTACCTATGAGAGAAAGTACCACGTTCGACATCTTCACCAGACAGACGAACGTGAATGCCCTCCTTCAGCAGGGAGCCGAAGGCCATCGCCTCCGCAAGCGCCCAGTCCACGGTGCGGTTCTCCACCATCTCCATGCGAGCCTTGAGGATACGCAGCAGACCCTTGTGGATTTCGAACTCGGCGGCGTTAGGAGGAGGAGACGAGAACCTTCTGCCGATGTGAACGAGCGTCTCTTCGACCACGCCTGTGGTGGACATCTAGTAGAAAGAATATATATTATAATGATTATTATGAAATATAAAAGAAAGCAATATACAGAAACAACATATAGATCTCCCAGTAAAACTTTACCTTAAGTGGGTCCTTGCCCTCGAAAAAGCCTGACCAGGGTGAATCGAGCCAGTCCTTGTATTTGATATGGGTTTCCTGTTTAGCCTGATTGTAGGCATCTTCACAGATTTTATCGTATTTGTCTTTAACATCCTTTGCTTCTTCAGCAGTCACTACACCCTCGGTGATGAGTTGATCGGCGTATTTCTCCAACACTGTAGAAGTCGATTATTATTATTTTATTCGGTCATTCATACTATTATTCAATCAGTTTAATCAGGATACAATATCACGGTTTTTGCACATATTCTTATTATTTTAAGAAGGTTTTTGACAATATTATTAAATTTTCATATATGCTATGACTATTTCCCTAGATAATAGATCTATCTACACCAATTACATGGCTGCATTATATATTATACCAATCACGATTTTAGAGAAAATGTAATTCTTCCATTGCCTATATTTTTGGACAGTTCATATTCTAGCGTGAATCATCTTTCTAAACTATTATTAAGGTTGAATTTCAATACTTTTATGTTATTAAGTGTAAAAAAACTCATAACTGAAGACGAAAAGCAATTTAAATGTTTCAGTTTCGATACAACATTACTCAAATATAGTTAAAACGCTTTTAGTGTTCTTTTATAAAGTAAATAACCGCGGGAGATAAGTTTTCTAGCAATAAATAAATGTGAGAGAGAAAAAGAGTGGGTAGTGACCGGGCTTGGTGTTGCGGATCTTCTGGTACATGAGGGGCTGCGTGAACATGGGCTCGTCGACCTCGTTGTGTCCGTTGCGGCGGTAGCTGACGATGTCGATGACGACGTCCTTGTGGAAGGTGGCGCGCCACTCCGCCGCCACGTTGCACACGTGCATCACCGCCTCGGGGTTGTCGCCGTTCACGTGGAAGATCGGCGCGTTCACCACGCGGGCCACGTCTGCACAAACGCATCACATATCATGCTACTCTAACATTCTACCTAAATGACATTTCATTCCCTAAAATTCACATAACAAATAATAGTGTCACTGACCACAGTCCAATTAATTGATAAAAACTATCCATCTGTCTTTTCTTGACTTTCAGCCTATCTTTCTTTTAAGAAAAGTAGGCTGAAAGTATTATTCCTTAAGATTTTTACATTATAAGAAATTAACAAATTCATTGCAAACCAAATGTATACATTTTCTAAAATTCACACAACTCACAAATCCAAAATGAAAATTGTTGAAATTTTACTGGTAAAGACGGTATAATATTATTAAAACAAACCTGTACAGTAAGCCGAAGATCTCGAGTGCCTGGGGTCAGTAGTGAATCCGATCTGGTTGTTAGCAACTATATGGATAGTTCCGTGAGTGGTGTAAGCGGGCAGGTCCGACAAGTGCATGGTCTCGAACACGACACCTTGGCCAGCGAACGCTGCGTCACCGTGAAGGAGGATAGACATGACCTGTAAGAGTAAGACGTCGTACAATTTACAATTTTAGGTGTTTATTAATTTAACATTTCAATCTTTCTCTATTCATCTTTGTTCGATAATAATTGGCCAAACTTCAGAATCTAACTGAGATCTTCTTCTATCTTCTAAGATCTTCACGATCACAAACAACTCTAACCTATATTTTCGATTAGAAATAGTAGGCATGATTTACAACGACAAGAATAGAGTTGGTGTGTTTCTTTTATATTTACGAAAGAAATGTTTCGTCACAAAATAGTCTTTAGTTTGCTGTACTTTCATACCTTCTTTCCTTCATTGTCGCCTCTGTAAAATTGCTCAGCCCTCGTCTTGCCCTGCACGACGGGATCAACAGCCTCCAAGTGCGAGGGATTGGCGCACACAGCTAAGCGAATGTTCTTGTTTGTCACACGGTTCAATCGTTCAATGTAGGTACCCAAGTGATATTTTACATCACCAGAACCCTGTAATGAAAAAGTATTTTTTTAAAAGACAAACATAATTACGATAGATTCAAAACAATGGTTGTAAATTTCCAGTTATTGTATTCATTAACCTCTGGGGTGCGGCATTGCGGATCCGCGATTGTCCCGTCGGTGCGGCATTGCGGATCCGCGATAACCGCAGTTAACTTGCATTTTAATTAATTTTGGGTATTAAAGTTATTATAACGAAGTCTAGAAAGGTTTGTTATGCATTTGCTTTATACGAACAACATTTTAAAACATTCGTTTGTCAAGTGCGCTTCAAGAGCCGTAAAAATAACGAGTTCCAATTTCAAAGTTGACGATGACGCAACGCGATCTGTCAAGTGCCTCTTAAAACTGATTTTTTGCCGATAAGGTGATTTTGAAGGTAGTTTGTTGTTATATTTTACTTATTATACTTATTTTAGGAACCACTATCAATACGAATTGAGGCATAAATCATGCGTAATTTTGAATTGTGTTACTCAAAAAGTTACCGAGTCTATTACCTATTGAAAAGGGCTTACTCATTTGAAGGTTTTTACGCATTTATTCTTATGTTTTTATTGATAAAATGATATAATTGCTATGAGAATCTTATATAGAATATAGAATAGCAACAAAAATGTGTTAGAAAAGCTAAATATTTAAATAAACACTCATTTTTTGCCTGACGAGCGAAATTAGACGCACACATACAAAGGGCTCCCACGCCATTATTGTTCTACATCATCATCAGCGTATCGTAGTCCACTGCTGGACATAGGCCTCTCCAATAGCACGCCACTTAAAATTGTATATCGCCGTTGATTCGTGTTTGCACGCAGCCTAGCGGGAAGTCCCGGAACTATTAACACCCACACATACACAGTAGTGACGGACAATGAACAAGACGTAAACTGATCTTTGTTTATGTTTTACTAAATTATTTTGTATTGACCATAGACTTTGTGTGTCACATAATGGAACGATCAGTTTGTTCTCTTTAGCATTCAGTCATTTTCATAGAGTTTAGAGAATTCTCAGAACTTAAAAATAATAAATGAAAACTGGTCTAGCAAACGAGTCCTTTTTTTAAATAACTTGATAAATAGGTTGTTTTTTTTATGTATTGTTCCTGTCTTTTGCACTAGTTAACTAAAAAAATAAATTATTTAACTAAAAAACACTATTTCTTCATATAAATACTACGTAATTTGGTGTTCGGCGCAAATAATAGTTTGATTGTAAAGTGACAAAATGGCGAATATCTCGACAGCGAAATGTGATTTTTACAAATATGTTTCTCAATGAATTTTTACTGCAGTTATAGTGTTTTTTATATCAGTAGATAGCTTAGTTATCGAACTTTATGAGGATAATAAGTAAAATGAATAATAAACCACATAAAATATTAAAATCATGTTTATTAACACAATAGGTGCGTAAATTAATACTTGGCTCAATTGTGAGTAAATAATAAAGCGATAACATTAGTTTAGTAATAAAATATGGCATAACCATGTACGCTTGTTATCCATTTTTTGAAAAATAATCACTTTTATAACCACCGAGCATTGTTTTTTAAAATATTTGATCATTTTCGTACACCATGCACCGTGTTGCAAAATTTTGCAATTTCGCCGCACGGTGCATGTAACCGGAAGTACCCGTTCGCGCATCCGAAAGATTAATGCGATCAGGAGGGTTTTTATAAATAATACTTTTACAAACAATTATACGAATGTTTCTACATGTTTACCGTGGGAGAGCCACGCTTCGGCATGAATGGGCCGGCTGTACCGGAGTGATACCACGGCCTCACAGAAAACCGGTGTTTATTAGCGCTTACGCTGTGTTTTACCGAGTGAGTGAGGATATCGGAAGCCAACATAACACAGCCAACAAGCGGACATAATTTGGCTGGAATGGTTTTTATTTAAATCACAATAAAGTAATAGTAGGTATATACCAATTAAGAAAGACGTGGTTTTAAATAATCTATTGTATATTCTATTATTTAGCATATTTTACTTCTATTCATTGAACAGTTGTAAAGTATAACTAATTTATATGATTAATTACATTCAATTAAAAACAATTTGTTCAAAACTTTGAGTTACATAATTTATTAACATCCTTGAAAAGCCAAATCACAAAATACGTCACTGATAAATAGGATTCTTAGCGTTATTACAATCTCTAATCTTTCTAGAAAATAAAATCGACATAGCTAATTGTACACATTATTAACATATATATATATATATATATATATAACATATTTTATGTAAAAAGCAAAACATTTTCGTAATAGCATAATCAGATAGCAAAGGAACGTACCTACGTTTACACCGTCAATTTGCGTAATAAGTTGCGCACGCTTCACATATTAACTTTCATTATTTATTTAATCAAGTTAAAGGCAATTTTTATAAACTTACGTCATCTTCAGCTTCGAGGCCAGCAAATTGGGTAAATAGCTGGTGAAGCGGCTTTCGGCAAACATTAGCCAAAACATTTAGACGACCTTCGGAGAGAAAAAAACCATTATTGTAACCGTAAATTACTCGTATTTTTCAGACTTTCAAGAAAAATAATTTACGAGATGAAGATGATGATTTTCCTAAACTGAATCAAATATGGTCAACATGAAATTTATGTTTCCCTATTTATGGCAACCTACTAAATCAAAAACTATCATGTTTTAAACTATCACATTCCCTAATATATTAGTATGATTACGGGAATAAATTAGGTGTACTGACACCTTTAAATTGCCTGACGTTTCGGCCAAGTTGCACCGGTCGTGGTCAAAAGCTGAATGTCAGTCTGTGAAAGTCAGCCAAGCTGTCTACTGTATCTAAATTTTACATCGCTGCAATATCTCATCTTAGTTTTCTAGGAACAAACTGTTTATCCCTTCCCGCAAAGGCAGGCAAAGCCCTTTTGACGCCTCTGGAGTTTCGTCTGCTCGTTTGCCCCCTAATCAATTAAAAAAATGTGGAATAGTTGAAACTAGTAAAAAATAATCACAATCACAATATTAGTTTCTACAATTTTTGTTAAAGATAACATAACACCTTTTCACTTACCTCTATGTGGCATGCCCATTATGATTGACTCAACACCTAGTTTAGTGGAGACGTCAATGACTTGTTTCATGGCAGGAATCAATATCTCGCAACCTTCCAATCCGAAACGTTTCTCTGAAGACCATTTCTTTGCCAGGAAATTCTCAAACCTACAAGTAAATAGGCACAGGTGACAGGGTTGTAAATAACTGTCGCAGGATGTGAGTAGTAGCAGAGCACCATCACGCCGGATAAGAATAGAAGACATTAAAGCTTAATAGATTCTTAATAGAGATAGTATTTTATAATCCAGAATTTTCCTATAATTGTGGTTACTAATGTTAAAATTGTCCTAAAATCGGAATATGTATTCGTATTATCTGTGAATATTCAAGTTTTCTTCTCATGAACTTGTGAAAATTAAAAGTTAGGAAAGGAAAGGTTGTTTTATGATATAGGAAGCAAACGAGCAAAGAGTCACCTGATTTAAGAAAATACTGCCGCCCATGGTCCCCTCTGGAATATGGGGGAGAGTAGGTTTGGACTAACCTTACTCCCTGGGTAAAAAGGTACGAAAGAATTTCTTAATACCGATTTTCTTTGAGGCCATGGTATTACATATTCCGGTCGAGCCGGGTATTTGTACCGAAGCATCACAGTCCCTATTACAGTTTAAGATTAATGATCTTTTTAAATCCAATCTGACTAATCGCGAACACCGATCGAGAAATTTCTAGATTATTTGCGAACAACGATGGAGAAAGATGATTTTTGAGGCACGGAATATCGAACCTTATATCGATTAACATAGCGTCGAATATAAATTTTGCACGATTGATTACAACGAGTTCGCCGGCCGGCGTGACCTTGGTACGGCGAACGTCCCCGTATGTTCGAGACCTTACTCGAAAGCGCTAGTAATAGTAAAAATGTACATAAATACGAACTTATGTGCGGTGTTTATCGCACTGCAGTTCAGTTTGAACTACAGTGCGATAAACACCGAAGTGATATCAATGATCAACCTAGCGACCTCGGCGACTAATGGTCGTAGTAGGATTGTTATTCGGAGTGATATTGTGATTTTGAGAGTGTTGTTATTAAAGTCTCTTATACACGTCAAAAGGTTTATTTCCCAAACCCATCGAACCTAACACCGTAACAATATGTACAAAAAACCTAGTTTCTATAATTCAGTTTAAAATGAAAGTTTTTTATGAATTTACAGTTTAGGGGTAGTTTTTGGTTATGATTATTTTTCCTTGCTGATATTTTTCTAATGCTCGTGAACTTCTACAAAGAAGCAATAAATGATGAAATTTTTATCAATTACAAGTAATGGATCGGACTTATCTCTATTGTTGATATGACAGGTAATCGTGTATGTATCATATCCACTGTAGCACCTAGCGTGGAGCCTCTTTTATCTGTTGTGTACATTGCTGTCAAGTGCATTGTTGCACAACTTTCTAACTTTTGAATTTGATTTTAAATGAATATAATTTTGATTATCTGAAACTGAACTGGAATTTATATAATCCCTACTAATATTATAAATCCAAAAATAACTCATGCTTTCTTGGCTAAACCAATGCATCGATTTTAATTAAATTTGGCATGGAGATACTTTAATTCCTGAGGAAAGACATAGGCTATTTACTATCACGATAACCAATATAAACGCGCGCGGAGCCGCGGACAAAAGTTAGTACTAATTTAAATCAAAATCGCGTGCAGAAGGTTAATATGGAACACTAAGCATTTTTTGACATTTAACTAATTGGTCGTGTGCCAACTTCTCAAAATGTCGCTGAATAAGTTGGTGTTCCGCGAAGTTAAAGTTTCAAAAGTTTGCTTTATGCGAAGTTAACATTGCGCGAAGTAAGCATTGACCTATTGAGCGATGTTGTAGTTATGCAACGCTTTTACCCTTTGATAACTTGGCATCCTGTGTCAGAAATAGTTATTTCCTTTATTTATTTCAGATAAAGCTTGGAGGTCAGCAGAAGGCATTCCTCGCGATCATGAGTGGCCTCTTTCAGTTGGTGATATTTTTCTAGTCCAGTCCAGGTTCTGATGTCATCTATCCACTTCGATTTTGGTCGCCCTGGTGTCTTCCTGCCATGTATTTTTCTATCTTAAAAAAAGACTCAGAAATTCATGTCAAGTGCGTCTTAGTATGTGTCCAAAAAAGGTCACTTTCCTGTTTACTATATTTTTATTGTTTTTATTGGACATTAGTTCCCTCTTGCACTTGGCTTGCTTCAGCACTTTAACGTTGGATGTAAAGCTAGTCCATGGTATTTTAAACATCTATCGCAATAACCATATCTCGAATGCTTGCATTCGGTTACAGATGTCTTTTCTTAGAACCCTCGTCTCACACCCATATAGCAGTGTGGACCAAACATAGCATTTCATTACGCGGTGCCTCAAAGAAAATGGATTTTTTGTAATTAAGTAATTTTAGTGAAGTATGAATCCCTGTCTGACACCTCTAGCTATCGGTTTCCAGTCCGACAGCTTCCTTTCAATCAGGACTGCTGCTTCTTGTTTCCAGTAGAAGTTGCCAATAATTCGGAGATCTTTTTCATCTAATCCCTTCTTTTTCAGGACATCCATAAGTTTAGAGTGCTGGACGCGATCGAATGCTTTCTCATAGTCTATGAAGCACAGATACATTTCTTGTTGATGTTCAAATGCTCGTTCTGCCAGTGTGTTGACGGCAAATATTGCTTCCCTTGTGGGGTACAAGTACAATGACGGCTCTAAAACCGAATTGTTGTGGACATAAGGTATCTATCTGCGCACTTTTTCTTGATTCGGTTGTGGATAATCCTTAGCAACACTTACAAGGTATGACTCATCAAGCTTAACGGACAGTGATCTGAGCAATTGTCCCAAAAGTACGTACGAACGTAGCAAGTTCAACGTGTGACTTTCAAAGTCACACGTTGAACTTGCTATGTATCGTGTGACTAGGTACGATTTTTCAAACTTGTTTCATACTTTTTCATCGTCGTTTTTTCGTAGTTGGGTTTTAGTTTTTACTTTATTTTTACTTAAAATGTTTTAGTGCTGTTATAATATTAATTTCTTTGCAAACTATGTTTTAAATGCCATAGAAATATTTTATTTTTAATAAAACCGGTCACTGGTAAATGCTAATAATATTTTATATTTTTTAAATGTACAAGTACGCCTTTTAAAATGATACCAACCATGCATATTTATCTCAAATTTCTTTCGCAACATTAGATTCAGTGACATGTCATATAGCCTAACCAACCTAACCAACCTAACCAGCGGACGATCAAGACTATTCTATATTTCATTTGTTCAGTTCTAACAAGTTGTTGAGAAGCTATGAGGGAACAGATGAATGAACATACATACATAGCCGTCAAAATCATAACCCTCCTTTGGCTTTGCCGTAGTCGAGTAAAAAACGGTGAAAATCGATTAAAGTTTCAGAGTTCATCGTGAACAACAACGTGACACGAGAATTATATTTAATAGATATGGTTATGTAAATAAAATATTTGCATAGATACGGTACTTCAATCTCTCGTCATGTCGTTCTACTACACAGTTCTAATATCACTTCTGTAATTTCAATCACATATCAATATGCTAATCGCTACTGACAGGATAATTCGTGGTTTTACGAAGATAGCGCGGCTTTGCAAAAAAACAGCACTAAAACAATTGACTGAGATTTCGGTGAATTTGATTTCATTACGTCAGAGTTTTCTTTGTGATAATTAATAAAGGCATTGCATCTCTCGTTTAACAGACTTAGTTCAAATTGACAGAATGACTAGCTATGTAAATATGTCTACATTTCAAGTGGTTGTGGGTTGAAATGAAGTAGTCTATATTTTTTATCAATCGAACAAATCACTATCAATCTAATACTGTAAATAATGATAAAACGATATAACGTACGAAATTGTATTCAATCAATGCCATAGCTACATCAAATAAGGAAGCTTTAGCGGCAAGACGTAAAAGATATCGTTTTAATGTTTTATGGTTATTTTATCAGCATCAACAAAGCAAATAATCGTGAAGAAGAAAAGGAACTATATCAATGTTGAAAAGATAAGAAACAACATTATTGCGGATCGATTTAGTGTGCTAAATCCATAATACATGTTCAGCCTGATAGCGGTTATAACACCAGTGTTTTCTCTGAATCTTATCTTGCTTATTAGATGTACTAGAGGTCGTCCACTAGTCGAAATTCGACCTTTATACATTTTATTTTTTTAGCTGTTTGCACTCCTCCTCCATATAATCTTTTAACTTTGCCAAATTTTATACTGTGTTCGCATATTTTTTGTAAAAAGGGGAAGTTTTTGTTTTACGTATTAATATGTTGATCAGGAATAAATAGTACCGTATAAACTTGTTACCGTGGGAGAACTGGACCGGTGTAAAAAGTAAGTTTTCTTTTTAAAAGAACGACAAGTTCCGTATAAATCTTGTTCTGCGAAGGACTTTACAAACTTACATGAATGAAACGCCTAGACTCAGAACAACAATTCGTGAATCACACAGTGTTGTCCCATGTGAGGTTTTGACCCACAATCACAACACTGAGCGCAGTGGCAAAAGTCGCAGCGACCGTTTGAACTAATTCCTTCATTTTTTTCTTTGCAATAGGTGACCCGTCAACGCGTATGCGCCCTATACCACAAAAAACAGTCACATTAAGTTAGATATCATAATATAAAGTGTTTCCTTACCCAGTAGATCTGGTGAGACGAGCAAGGATTAATCTCTTCTGGTCATTGCTCATTTTCGTTACGTTAGGGGGCTCCATACGTTGTCTGATCCAATTACATTGTTCCAAAGAGTTGATGAACATGAACTCGATACCAATATTGTTACAGTACGCCTGCTCTAAACGGTTGAGGATCTCTCTAAAAAAGAAATTATTTTATGAAGTTATTATTTTCACTGTTTTAACAAAATATGCAGTACTTGTGCCAATATCTATAATGTTCGGCATCTAACCAACTAAAACAAGTATACGTAGGGGTTGCAGAATAAATATTAGTATATTATATCGGTCTGGTACCAACTACGTTAAAACTTGATAAAAAACCTATGGCACCTGAATCATTGAAATCAGTTGTGTAGTTTAGGCGCTACGGTGAACATGCAAACATACATAGACTACAAAATCTATAACCCTTCCTTATGGCTTCACCATAGTCGGGTAGAAATAAACAAGATATTAGTTGTTTGTGTTAGTTTTATCAAAAACGCAATAAAAGCTAGACTATGACCGTGTGTGACAAACAAGGTTAAGGCCCAACCGCAATATAGATAAGACAAACTTATCAAAAACACAGAGATAAATAGATCATATTTGTGTAGGGAGAAAGTATACAATTTACCTTAAAGGCAGCGCTTTCTCTTTTTCGCCAATAAATGTTGTGGATGGTAATTTAAATACCCTGTCCATGTCAGCCTCGTCTAAAAACAAATTTAAAATCAGAGTACGAACGTAAAAGTGCAAAAAAAACTTTAAATGCATCATTATGCAACATTACATTTACAGCAAGATAAATAGACCCTTTAGAAAAAGCACACAACGAAGCAAGTTCAAAGTTTTATCATATCCCTTTACTAGTATCATTAGTTCATTACAAGATTGTGTCAACGAAATATTAATATTGTCCCAGAATGGAAATGAAACTTCACAGTTACGTACAGACATTTCTATATACAAATACGGTAAAGTAAATTGTAGCCGTGCATGAAAATAGAAGTGATATTATTGTTGGGGTCGAGAATAATCTAGATTCTGAACATAGTTATTGTATAATAGACAAGAGCTAATACAGTCAGCTGGCTACAGTCCAACACCCACAAAATAAAGTAACTTTAGGTAGTTTCTACGCAACTTTATATCAACAAAAATGCTTCGTATCGACTAATTATAACCGTATCAAGATACATTAATTGTTTCTCATAAGATAGTACATAACTAATTAATTATAAGACCGTGCTACCGTGCTTCCATGCTACAGGACAGATGACATAAATACCGTGCATGCATTAATGTTACTTAAACCATGTGAATAAACGTGCAATCCATAAATACACTAATACTGAAATGAGCGATCGTGCTGAGCCGAGGACCTTGTGCATTACAGTCACAGTTCATAATGTGATCTTGTAGTTATGGCTACCAGCCTCCTTTGTGATTTACGAACAGATATTAAAATAACAAAAAGCAAATAATAAAAAAGACAGTGAATAATAATCTGTATAGTCTTGTAACTCTGTTCATAAATAGTCCGACAATCCGACTGCAACAACGCAATAAAATTCTTATGTAATTTTGTGCATATCTACGTGCCAAATTGCAGACTAAAAACCAATGCCAACTGTAAATAGTTTTTTTTTCTATTGTATATTACCAAACCATCGGTTTTCTTATAAATAAACCGTGTTGCAGACAGGAGATAGAGAAGGAAAGTGCTTTGCCGCCATAACTACGTATACAGTACAACGAGCGGCAGATGGTGCTTTCTGTATTCAGGTTCTCATGTCTCCTTACCAAACCTGTAGCTGTTGTGAATCACCTCCCGTGGGTTTTTACCGGACAATGGGTAGTTTGCTATTTCCAACGGGTCGAGATTCGCTATGTGATGTCCTCGGATCTGTTTTTTAGTGCACAACATACTGGTTTAGCGTGTAATAATGCAACTGCCGTTCCTTCGGTTAGTTAAAAACAATAAATAAGCAAATAATAAATACATATTTATGTCACATAGTATTAAGCTTGATTTTTCTTGAAATACTAAACGATCATATTGAAAAACTTGTAAGGTTAAATAAAACAAGCAGTTAGAATATTTTAGCATTTTGGTTACAATATTGTTGATGTGATATTAGTTATAAAACTGAAACCAAGATTTGTTACGGAAGCAAAGATTCCTAATTAGGACCTATCTTACATCTGATTGAAAGGAGTTTACTCCATATATCAAGATTATTAGGTAGGTACAGCACAGCTCATTTCCGTTTAGATTATAGCGTTACGGCTGGTTCTACACGGTGGTAATTCACCACTAACTTGTTTGCGACCTCAAAACATGAAATGATATATGACTTTTATATCAAGTTAAGATCACTTCGGATAAAATGAATGTTATGCAGGTACTAAATCTTAGTAATATACATATATAGTGGTCATATATATTGTCTATTACGGGTACACTAAAGAAACATCTCACTATTTCACACAATACATAGTTCTAGTTATAGTAATTGATCATACACAATGCAGTTATTTTTCACGTCATGTAACAGTCACAATAATATTCGTAATGTAAATGTATTCGGTCTTTAACATACTAAGATGCATTACGGTCCAGTAGCATATGTGATGCGATTATAAGGTTGCCTGGAAGAGATCGCTTTCGGCAATAAGGCCGACTTTTGTACATTACATTATATTTATATGTCATCTTATAATATGTAAAAAGGTGTACAAATAAAGAGGTTTCTATCTATCCATCTATGATAACTAATTATTATGAGATACGTCAGTGTTAAGGTTGGGTCATACAGCAGATGGTACGGGATATTGGAGGGCTATACGTATTTTTTTACACTAGACAAGAACACGGTAGGAATTTTTTTCTTGGATACTGAAATGTTTGAGAAGAAGATTACAAAATTTTTCTTTTTATCATGACATTAATTACTTATAACTGTTGTGCTAATTTTTTTTTCTTAACTTGGAAGGTATGTATCTTAGGCACGAACAAATTCTAACATGTTAAGGCTGAATATCAATATTTTGCGCGAATGAAGCATTCACTTGTTGCAAACACATATCGATTTACAAAGATCGACTAAAACTACTGGTAACAAACATGTTATTTCTAAGGTACACTGAGATCTTTGAACTAAAGGTAAAAAAAACTATTACTCATATTTTGTAGCGCGAATGTATGAAGTATATGAATATTATTTTGCTCCGTTTACAACCACAGAGACAAGGCCTCTTTTAAAAATGCAGATCTATTTGTTATCCTTTCTGAATTATTATGTTGCCAAAATTAGACAATTGATATGTCAAGACATTGTCAGAGTTGTAAAAGGGTAAAAAAACTTAGTTGAGCTTGTTTTCCAGTGACAATATAAACGATCCAAGTCCACAACCTTTAAATGGAAATAGCATACATATTGCTAGCCTTATTTTTTTTTGGTGAGACATTTAAATATGTTTTTTTTTTACCGAATCCGGTATGCGGTACTGGGACAGGTAACACAAGACATGAAAACGAATATTACACTGTATATTTTGACTTCAATGACCTACTGAAAACTTTAAACGTCAAGTTTTAACTGTTCATCTAGTAAAGGAATATGATTATTATCAAGCGATTAGTGCTAGCACTTCTTGCTTTATTCATACGTACTACTAATAATTCGGAAAACATTCGTTTAATAAAAGAAAAAATGAAAATTAGTTCAAATTTAGTATGTATTAATGACCGTAATTTTCAAAAAGCTAGTCTCAATACATATATCAAAAAAGCCCAATTGTTTTGAAAAATGTAACTCTCATAGGAGGTTAGCAAACCTCAGATGTTGTAGTGTCTACGGACTTATCTGCTAACCAAGCACCAAAAAGCATCTAATCTACATACAAAACAAGTTATAAAAAGTGTAAAACGCGTGTTGCAAGAAATACTGCAAAATAGCCTGTGCGAGGAGTGAGACCGCAACTAACCCCGTAAATATCTGTATAGTAAGTAACGTATTGCTCAATCATTTGTATAATATCAACTGGACACTGTATTTAAAACTACGAAGATAGCTTGGATAGCTGTACACAATTTTTTTTTTTTTTTAATTTTTTTTTTTTTTTTTTAATTGGGTGTTGTCCAGTTGACATCAGTGTCAATGGCAATACGAGATAGGTTTTGGTAACTCATACCGAATCTGACGTGTTCTCTAATGACAGCTTCGCTAGCAAAGGCACGTAAACCGCCATGCCATTCGCCACTGGACGCTGGGTCACCAGTTGAGATCCCCAATGGATCTAAGTGCGCCACTAGGTGACCACGAGACTACATCGAATGTAAAAAATAATCATAGTAATAAAGGCATCAAATAACTGACCCATTCACCCATCATTTTCATATAAAAGCGATTATAATAATATACATACTATTATAGAAAACACTATTATAAAAAGATCTACTAATGTATTGTAACATATAAACATTACTGTTTTATAATAACATTGGTAGAAAATTATATTTATTTCAGATTATTATGCACTTTATGCAGCATAGACAGCGTAGGAGTAGAAAAAAGAATGTATAATAGTATTTATAGAATACACCGTTGAGCGCCCAGAACGTGCATTTATTATTTTCATTAAGTTTTATTACACCAGAAAAAGATACAATTTGTTATTTTGATTAAATTTTTCAAGTTTTTTGCCGAGTTTTGAGACTAGCGTTTTAGGTCGGTCCGGTTAGTGAGCACCAACATAACGTTTATAATTAAATGATATTATTGTTGACATAGAAATTATATTTCATGAATGTAATTAAGAATATGACGATGTACATAGTTAGTGTAAACTTTGATGTTATGTGTGATTATTTAAGGTTGCTAAATCTGCTTTAAATCAAACACTACAGCAACAAAAACTGATATATATCAACCGACAGCGGGAGTTTATCACACACATGCATATGAAGGTACATTTTTTTGCTAAGTGACTATTTGACAAGCAGTGAAGTCAAATACAACGTGTTAACTACAAAAGTTATACATATACACAACTTTAGGAACGAACTTACTTGTAAACTGTACTAGACTAGAACTGTTAGAACGAGCATACTTTAGTGTTTTGCATGGTGTTAAGCTACTTTTATTAACTTTATCTACATAACACATTTTTGTAGGACTTGGATTATCTCTCACAAAAGCATGACTTGTAAATATGTATGTGTGTTATAAAATCGCTGATTACGAAACACAACAATCAGTGACACGCAATGCAATGTTGAAATAAATAACGAAACGATACGATTGTGATTGCCTTCAAATACGACATCGACAGTTCTCATTTTGTCTCCTGCGTACCGAAATTGAAATATTTCCTCATGATGAGCTCGGAGCGCGGCGCGCGCATGCCTAGATCCGGCAGGTTGGCCGTCTTGATGCCGAGCGGGTCCACGTCGGCCGCCAGGTGACCGCGAGCCTGTCACGCACCCGCCACCACGTCACATTTTTAGCCCAAAATCATTAACTTCCACGATCTAGTGACTAGTCGCTCTTTTAAATCTTGTTTCTATATATGCTAAATAAGTGCTCATGTCGTCACTAGACCGTGTGCTCAATAAAATTTGGACTTATTCATTTAAATTCGATACTGAAACCGCTATGCCAATTTGTTCACATACAGTAACAATGTTAATTGTCTCTTGTGAGCCCTAAATATCCAGCCGGCACAAAATGAAAATATTTGAAAAGTGTAGTGTATTAAAACAAGTAAAAATTACAATTTTATTTGTTATCATCCGTCTTATGTTGGCTCAATAAAAAATCGAAAAATAAAGTCGACGTCTTAAGTCCATCGTGCGTATCTACAATATTGATTTTAGTGCGACCTACATTTTAGCAATTGCTAGAAAACTATAAACTTAATTTAATATACTTAAAGCGAATGGATATTATCTGCCTAACGTTATAATAATACAATACTGAGTGTTACTTGAATGGGAATCCAATCAAGGAATACAATACATATGGCATATGGCAGGGGATAAAAAGTGCAAAACAAGAATAAAGTTCAAAAAAAAGTTTAAATATAATGGAATATTCATCACCTGATAGCTCCGAATGATGGCCTGTACAGCGAGATGGTCATCAATAATCTTCTCGTTAATCGGCGAACCTGTGAAAATTTAATTTTCTTATAAAAAATCGTCAATTGTTTTACGTCAAAATTCACGAAAAATAGGTATTAAAAATAACAAGGCTATCAAACAATCAAGATGCTATATCCAACCAACCTGCAGCAATGGATGGCATTCCGCCGCCGGTCGGCACTAGAGAATTGAGGGGAACTTCATTCTTAGAGTAAGGAGCGAGGTTCGGTGGAGGAGTGTATGCCGCGCCAGGTTGAGCGCCGTTTGTCGCATTGCGGAAAAACGCATCCCACGACTGCAACAATAAATCGTTGTCAAAAATATTCCAAACAATAGATTTTAATTGGACCTACTTATGCAACAAGGAACTAATACATACACATGCCAAAATTAAAAAATTATCCGTATCTACTTATAAATAAAGTTCTTATTTAGATTTCGGCATGTTAGTGGTTATAAACATATCTAAGAATATGACGACTTTAAAGTGAATTTTGCACTCAACTTCCGATGTATGATACTCATGGGTAAAACGTGTGTACCAAAGTGACTGCCAGGCCAGATGACAAATTCCGTCAACAAAGTCACCGGTTAGTCAAATAGTAAAATCTTATTTATAAATGATATTTTACTCGTATTTATTTATATCTTTATGCACAAATACATGCATCGGCGGACTTTTTTAGGCATTTTCTGTCAGTCGACCGATTGGCAATGCAGAGAAAACATTAGGTGCACTTAATGGGCGAACAGTAAATCGTAGAGGTTTTAATACAATTAAACTATTTTTAAACTATTTATAATCGGGTATTATTGTAATTTAAAACAATTGCAGCACTTGCGGTGTTGAATTGTTTTTAATAACTATTAATTAAGACAAAAAAGTCGACGGGAAAAGTTTTAAGTTCTTTCAACTACCTACTTGGAAAATACGTGATTTGATTTAGGAATATACAATTACAACAGATATTTTTCCTTAAGTCAAAAGTAATAATGCAACGGTTGAATATATCATATTTTAATAGTCTTAGTAGTGTGGCGTCTTTTGAATCATTAAAAACCATTTTCCTGCTACGAAAATTTTACGCTTATTCTAATAGTTTGAGTCAGTTTCGATGATAACATTGTAGGTTAACAAGGTAATTGAGTTACTTAGAGGTACTTTACGTCCCTATTAAAATCTTTATCATAGTTGGACATACTAGTCAAAACATAATATATATATACATATATATGTTACTTATCTTATCTTGTTACTTTCTTAACTTATCAATTTGATATTTGGTTATTTATGTACAGTAGATTTAAATGATTTAGCGTTTTTAACTAGCACTGAATTGAAAAACAAGAGGAAATTCCACAACACAAGTAATCGTGTGTCGCATTTCAGATTTAGAAATATAACTTTAACAGAGCTGACAATATACATAATATATGTAGTTAAAGCCGTCATCAAGTGCCAAGGCCCATTCGACACATATAATATAAAGGATGTTTAATATTCTATACCCAATACTTACGAAACTCTTGATACGCCAATTGGATACAGATAATTTATGAAAGGTGAAGGAATCTTGAAAGACATTTGAAATACCTTTACGGAATTCATCATAAGATATATCGCTTCGGTAATGGCTGTCAAATCTGCACGAAAGGAGATTTTGGCCTAGTTGCTCCATCGATGATTTGTATAAACATAATCGTTGCTGGTCTAAGAACAAATCAGCGAAAATTGCGGCTGGGTCAAGAACTTATTATGGCAAACAATAGACCTTGACATGCCGAACCGATTATATTAAAAATTCGTCAAAAAAAGCAGCATCAAACGTATAATTACTTCAGTTGAGACAACAAAATGTGTTAGTTATGTTTGAAAGTAAAAATAAATACCGTAATTATGTAATCACTGTAACTATGTATCAGGTATCACCTACCTATTACTTGATTTATTAGGAAACATTGTATACGTGTCTTTAAAATAATATTTGTTATTTATACTCTAAAGTTCTTTATAAACCATTGCACCTCTTTTAAGCGGCGTTCCCACGAGGCGTTAATCACGACAGTGAACCACGCTTTCGTGAAATACACTTCTGTGTGAACGCATAACTTGCTTTCGTGAGGGCGTTCACACAGAAGTGTATTTCACGAAAGCGTGGTTCACTGTCGTGATTAACGCCTCGTGGGAACGCCGCTTTATGTACCATACCTTTCTGAGCAATAAAATTTCACTCCTACTTAGTTTTCACATTTGATATGTAAGTTAATTTAACAACTATGACAGCGCATGGGATTTAAACAATGGTCAAAAAATAGCCGTGAGTCGGATTGATTATAATATTTTAAGTGCAATTACTTTGGAGTAGTTGCACTTGAATTCAGCACCATGATCCAACGAGTAGTATTCGTGGTGTACCTCATTTATAGCTAATCACTACATAGTATAAAACAAAGTCGCCTTTTCTGTCCCTATATCCCTATGTGCGCTTAAATCTTTAAAACTACGCAACGGATTTTGATGCGGTTTTTTCCAATAGATAGAGTGATTCAAGAGGAAGGTTTATATGTATAATACATGCATCATATACTAAGGCAACATTGCTAATTTTAGAGGTTTCTATTTTATGCCCGTGCAAAGTCGGAGCGGGGGCCGCTATGTTTTTTTATATACAACATTCATAGTTTTTCTGTAGTGTATTTAATTTAGTATCAGCATTGCACCCGTGCGAAGCCGGGGCGGGTCGCTAGTATAATATAATTAAGGACTAATGCGTTGTCTCAATTATAGTCAAATACTTTTTTTACAACTGCTGTTATATTCTCCAGGCATTGATGATCATAAAAAGCATACAATTACATAACTTTTTAAGAAAAAATATTCTTAAAGTTGTAGAACAAGGAGTTTACAGGACGTTTTGCCAAGGCAAAACTCCTTGTGTTGTTGTATGTCTTAACATAGACAAGAGAAATAACGTTTTGCTAAGGAATAGGTATGATATACAAAATAAGTGCGCTGTAGGTGTATAATGATCCCAGTCAACAATTCATTCAAGTGTCGTTTTTTACCGAAGTATACAGTTTGAAATTAGTTACAACTGGTTCTAGTTAGTAATCATTTGTAAATTAACCTTGCACGATTTGTCCGCTTAAATTCATGGATAATCACAAGGATGTGCGTGTGTAAAACTATTATTTTATGGTGTAAAGAAGCAATTTATCAGGTATTTAGCTCTACTATATTCAACTACTACTGTCTCTCCGAAACATTTGATCCATTCTAAATTTGCCTATAAGAGATTGCTTTTGTCAATAAGGCCGACCTTTGTACTATATATCATGCATTTTATTTATTATCTTTTAACTCTCCAATATACTGAGCAAATAAAGAGTTTTCTATACATCTTTCTATTTTTATTTACGGTGACAGACAGTGCTGTCGATGTGCACCCGAAAGATAATCCAACTAATTTTGAGAATACGATTGTATGCTTAACACTTCTATACCGTACGCAACAAAGTAGATAGGTACACTAAAACCTTGCGTACTACGTACACACCGTCACGGAAAATAGTGAACTAGACTGGGTAAAGCTATTTTGATATAAAATATTAAATTCTATGGCAATATGGATCTCTTAAGTGACTGCGTTAACAGTTGTTACATAATGACATATGTATCTCTACGGTCTATAAAATATGTCTAGTATAAAACTGTCTAGGCCGCGTCTACGCAGCAAATAAATATCGATATGTTATTGTAATTTATCAGCAGTTATCAGTCTAATAGATATGACAATAAAGTTGTTCTTCGTGACCATCTTGTAGGGAAACAAAATCCTTATTTATAATATGTACTATCGATAAATCAGTTTTTGAATAAAAATAATCTTAAAAAATCGTTAATAGTCATTCCAAGTCGTCGGTATGACTTCAAATTTATGGTGATTTTATTGTTTTTATTCATCATAGTAACACGATTTTATTAGTTTCACCTATATAACTAAATCTTTTTATTTTTAAACTTACTTTTGTTGACATAAAAAACTTGTGAACTTACCGGTACGACAATAAACATCGTATCCGTGACCTCGTATTTATTCAATAGGTCAAGACTCAGTTGAGTTTTATATTCTACTTATATAATTTGTACGTAAAACTTACCGCATGTACTGAGTTGGGGTCTGTTAACCATGCATTGTACATGGTCTCTACGTATGCTGAGCTGGAGCCATTGAGGAAGGGTTCAGCCGCTGTCGAACTTTTCAGCCTATTGGCATTTACTTTCACAGCGGCTGCCTGTGTAAAAAGAAAAAGACATTAAGATAAAAGAAGTGCAAAATTCATGATCAATGACGTTATTGTTACGTCACTACACGTCATATTGTACACTAGTGTGCATTTAAACATTTTCATTGAAATTGAAAATAAATCTCTACTGGCGACTGGCATACAGATTTTGTCTGGCAAATATCCAATGTGAGTGAACAAAGGCGTCATTCTATTAGCATTGGATGAAAAAATCTCATTCTCGGCGTGAACATCGAAATATACATATTTTTTATTTTGAATTAAGTTAACTATTACAATAATATTTATCAGTTAACTACGTTCCACATTTGACCACTACGAAATCCACTATTGACGGACAGCTACCGGGATCAATAAAAATAAATACATTAATTTTATAGATATTAAAATTATGGCTAGATATGAAAGAAATGATGCTCCCGTGTTGTTAGCAACAATAAATTGGCAATAAATGGCTAGGAAGATAATGAATAGTGCTGTCAGGATCACATTAACTAGCATGTTTCTCTAATCGTTGCTGTTTTTGACTGCTAAGCCAGACATTAAGCCCAGTCCCCAGACCAAACAGATTTTAAGAAAGCCTGCGATGCGTCACTATTTTCTGAACGCGAATGGTTTTATAAGTAACTAGCTGACCCGTGCCCACTTCGTTGGGCATAATGTTAATAATCCTTTTTTAGTACAGAGTGTTATGTTTTAATTTCTAACTGCCAAAAGGAGGGTTATACGTAGGTATATTGTACATGAATAAACCCGTTTAGTAATAGAATTATCATCCAATACATTACGATACGGTTACGATAATCTATATCGTATTATCTCTTTAACCATGCGTCCAAATCATATGCTGTTAAAGGGAAAGGTCTTTTATTTTAAACACTTAAGACGATGAGTTTACTTATTTTCATAAAGATTCGCTGACTTTTTTGTAGGCATTTTCAAGCTCCACATCTTTTCTCTAGAAATGAAATATATATATTTCATAGTTAAGGCAGCGTTCGTAAGAAACGCTTTTATTCGACCGTTTTTTCTCCGATTCACTATGCAAAACCGACTACCACGTAAAAGCCTTTTTATTTTTCTGTTTTTTATATAACCTATGACACTCAGCAATAATGTGGCTTTCTATTGTTAAAAGAATTTTTAAAATCGGTTTAGTAGATCCCGAGATTACCCCTTTTTTTTTTTTTTTTTTTTGTGCGGAAATCCCCTCGGATACCACTTGTGGTTATGTCGGACTCGAACCGACCAAAACCGCACACCGTCTGGGGTACTAGAAGCCGGGGAACCAGGTGCACCCTCGGAAGGAAATCCCTGAAACCCCGACGTACCTCGGGCCACCCATTGTTTGTAGGTGGCCCCCTCCCGTGTAGGAACCCAAACATTCCTATACTATAAGAGAGGCGCGAGCACTTTACAGAGCTCGCGCCGCCACCCCGGCCTGCTTCTGCTAAGGTGACTGGTGGCCTCACCTGTCACCCTCAGGCATGCGCTTATGGAGGACGGAGATCGTTTAGCGATCTCCGCCGCCTGAGTCGTCTGCGGTACCTGGCCCGTTCCCGGGCCTGGCGGGCAGGGAGAGTTCTAAACCTCTCCCGGTCCCGAGATTACCCCTTACAATTTAACAAATATACAAACACACAAACTTTACTTCTTTATAATATTAGTATAGATAAACAAATTAGTCAAGAAACTTAAGAATCATAGATTATCTCGACAACCGTATTAAGGTAATAGAGGCTTTCAAAGATACGATAACATATCTACTTGAATTAAACAATTCGCAATGTTATCTCAAGGTGACTTGATAGGACTAAACTAGTAAAAAGTGCAGTAAACTTTTACTATTTAATTTAGTAGATCAATAACGAAAATAAATAATAAAACCAACATCATTCTCATCTTTCTGGCGAAACCCCAAATATTAAAAGTCTAGCCCATTTAGTTAAGACACAAGTGTTTCGTGTCAATTCTCACGTTTTTACACGAAACTTAGCGTTCAGCATTCCCATGCATTTGTTAGTTTTCTATTAACGTTTACGTTTGTAGATTGCCAACTTGTCTAGAAGGGCTTTCCCTATTATGTAATAGTTATCAAGACTATAACACAGTTCTTTTTTAAATACCTGCTGAAAAAATCAATTTACCTTTTGCATAAATATTTTTTAAAAGATCAGTACTAAACGAATTCAGAGATAAACATGTTTTAATCCTTGTTAATAGTTGGATCTTACGAATATATTAAGGTTATTTGTTATCTTAAAATAAACAAAGTTGTCCTTCGCCTACTTTATTGTAACTGTTTACTATTTTTAAGAAACACATGTAAAATAATAACCCCGTGTTTCCATTTTTATTTGCTTACACAACTGATACAAAATGAATATTTTGATTTGTTAAAGAAACAGCTTACAACAGACAAAATCGATTATTACAATTAAAAAACGTATTTATAAATTGTTACACATGAAATGTAACAATTTATTATAACTTTTTTAACTTTATTTTATTTTTCTTATCGAACTGTATTTTTTTTTGTGTTTGTTACCTCAGAACTTTCGACCACTGAACCGATTTTGATAATTCTTTTTTATTTGAAATCTGGTGCTTCTCGTGTGGTCGGTCCCATTTTAATTTGGTCCAGTTCTTGAAGTCGGATTTTTCTTGTTAAAATTTGATGTTATTTAAAAAACAACTAACGCATTAAGATATACATCATGTGTAGCGGGGGACACAGTTTGTTGTGTGTTTACAAACATATATGAAACGAGCACAATGAACACCCAGTTTCAGAACACACAAAGTATTGTGCCATGTGGTATTTGAATCCTAACACTTGGCGCAGTAGAAGCAGTAGTGACTAGTGGCGACCGCTTAAACCACTAGGTCAATCGTGCAGTTGACCACAGACATATTATATAGCATTGATTTTTGAAGGACGTTAAAAAGGACAAAAACATTTATGAGCGTATAAGACGTAATTTAAATACCAATATCTAACCGTACGTAACTGGTGGAAACGGGTAAATACCTACGTAAGTGACACATGTGACTCATACGATGACGCGTCGTGATGACGTGTGTGCAATATGTTTTTTGTCAGTCAATTTTTATATCTCAAAATGTAAATTGACAGAATTGGTCTAACCTTTTGTATCAATCAAGAGCATGAAAAACAGACAGTCATGGTCATTTAGTTACCTTGGACTTGATATTTAAGGTTGAAAAACTTTTTAGCTGTTTAGCGACTTACAATTTGTTAGTAACTGAATTTTTACGGTTAATCTTCCTGAATGTTTTAGCTAATTTTAACTGCCTCGGTGGCGTAGTGGTAGCGTATGCGACTGCTAAGCAAGAGGTCTTGGGTTCGATTCCCGGGTCGGACCAAATATTTGTATGACCTGCAAATATTTGTTTCGGAGTTTGGGTGTTTTCTATGTATAATATATATGTATTTACAAAAAAAAAGTATATAAGTATTTATATCAGTTGTCTAGTACCCATAACACAAGCTCTGCTTAGCTTGGGACTAGATGGCGTTGTGTGTTAGATGTCCGGAATATTTATTTATTTATTTATTTTAATTTGTAATGCTAAGAAATACTAGGATTATGTAATGAATCTCAGAGGCAAGTGGTACTTCACCTATACTAATATATAAAGATGAAGAGTTTGTTTGTTTGCTTGAATGCGCCTATCTCAGGAACAGGCATGATCACTAATTTTAAAAAACTGTTTTATGATGTTCAGAAGTAGGTATCTCCTATTGTCTAAAACAATTAATTTCTACAAAAAATAATGTTTTAGTAGTAAGGAAATGTGATTCACATCTAGGACGTGATGTCACCTGTTGTCCAATAGTATCAAATATATATTATAAACAGTAAAGTGTATGTCGATTATTAAAATCCAAACAAAATGACGTTTATAGGAATGTTACGTAACTCGCTCTAATTGGTGTTCAACTTAATATGGCGGATAGCTATATTTTGTAGTTTTTGTAATTAACTATTAATCTCACTCTAAATATGGAAATAAATACTATTTTTATACTCTATGAAACCCATTTCATCAGATAAATACATAATTTTAGTGGTTCTTGGTCCCAATTAAAAAAAGAAAGTTTCCCATTTATAGGGGTGGAAAATCTAGCTTATTATAATTTATAATTTAAATAGCAAAATCTGCTGTTGTCGGCAAAAAAGGGCACAGATTAACAAAAAAAAGCAGTCTTTCTGAGAATTTGCAAGATATTTACATACATACATACTCATATTAATTTTGTGGCTTTCTATAACCCGTTATATGAACTACACCCTAGTCGAACTAACTAATCCAATGATAATTTTACATGACCGTAAGAATAAATATGTATCATTACAAAAATTGCACTACTCATAAATTATGTAAAGAATTCTTTTATGTAAACAGAAACACAAACTTGATTTAATCTAAAATTATTGAAAATACTCAAACACAATAAAAACAATTACAACTGACCAAACATTTTAACTTCCAAATAAATTTATAGCTGTCAGTTTAACATGAAAATATTTACTTTCGTTTGTCTACAATTTGTTTTGTCTTTGAAAATGAGTGTTGCAACAATTTAAATTGTAGGTTGTTAACATTGATTTAGTTCCTCCACCTGTATTTGCATTGTCTTATATTAGTTGTACTTGCATTATTCTTATTGATTATCATGAAAGATGATGAGAACATTGCCATGGTATAGTTAATACAATATAGGTAATAATATTGAACCTATTTATACTACTACAGTTAAAGTACTACAACACACTATATCAGTGGTGATAAAACTTTTGTTTTCAACTTACCTGTGGTTTGTTAAGAAGCCATGATGCAAATCGTTCTCCATTGCCAGCTTTGTGTGTTATTCGAAAAACAGCCCTTGCACGATGCATGTTTTTTTTTGTGTTAAATCCCTAAAGTGTCAGATCTGAAAAAAATTAATAGTAACAACTAAATTGTAGATATGAAAAGGTATTGAGAGAATATAAAATAAACTTATTTTATTAGTTACATTTTAAAGTAGGTGTGTCAAAGATAAGAAACAAATAGGTTTGTAATATAGATAAAAAAACTAATAACAAGGACAGAGAATATGGCATCTGATATGTTGAGAGCTGCAATGCACCATTTTCTAAAATGTCATGTGCATTCTTAGTAAAGTTTGGAAAATTTATTAACAACTTTAAAAATCTTTAGGAATGATGATATTATGAATTTAAATATATATATATATATATTTATATATATATATATATATAATACAATAAATCAATGTCAATAAAACATTGTCACCTTTCTAGTTAAAGTTTGGCAGTCAGTCATAATATGTTATATATAGTTCCAATTAAATAGTTCAAGGTTACAAGAGAAATTAGTTGTTTACATGAAGTGTAGATGAATTATTTTCACAATTAATTAGGTATTTATGTAATAATGAACTTATTATGTACATTTGTATTAGGAATGGTTTAACAATTTATATAACTAATAGCCATTATTTTATAGGAAGACTTTGTAATTTTATATTATTCGGCAAGAAAACAAGACGAAATTCAAACTTAGAATTGCAATATGAGAATTAAGAAGTTTAATTTTACATGTTCCAATATAGAACCATACTATGGTTACTTTCTAATTGCCTCGTTTTGAAAACTATAGTTATCATCATCAATCATAAAAAAATCATGTAACTGTACCTATTTTTAATACGGAGACATAAATTACAGTTACTGATTCCCTATTTTATAACCTCCATTTTATTCATTGCGTCATGTAAGGACAGTCCTTTGAGTATTAAAACAATACGCAGTACATACCTGATAACTATCATTCACGAGAAATTACATTAAAAACCACTGATCAATACTGAAGTCCCGTGATTCAAGGTTATATAACGCACTCCTTTCTAGTAAGAACGAAATCCAATTTGCGAATTGAACGATCAAACGCTGACACGCTTAATATTAAAAGCTCAAAATTAAAGAAAATGTATCAGCTTACTACATATTCTTATGAATGAAATTTGCGATAGTTACCTTTGACACTATTCGAACGTGTAATCTCTGGCAAGCCACTGAATTTTGATGTAATTCAAAGAAAATTCATACTTTTCGCTGATTCGCTGCCGACGTCCGTTCTCGAACTTGCCCTGGCAACTCGGGAATAAATTTATATTTTGCTAAAAGAGCCATCTATACTACATATATTGAAACGTTTACAATGTTGCCACAGTGGCTTCCCTAACCTCACTAGACATATTATTATTTACCGTCTAATGTAAAAAAGAGTTATCGTAGTGAAGTTTGTACGAACTTTTGAATGAGATTATAAATATTTCAGATATTTCATGTGAATAAATGAAATAACTAATGATTGATTGTTGGTCCACATTATGTACTCTACTTAAATCACTTTGTTTCAAAACGTCCATCGAAAGAACCCTGATTGAACAGTTGATTGCCAGTTGATAGTAAAAATTGCGTTGGGCCGCTATTGGCGATGTAAAGATTATTAATGTGCCTTAATTTAGCAGCGTAGAAGTTGTTTAAGAACGACACTTTGCTATTATACTCGTAAGTTGAATATATTTGTTGATGGTTGTACCAGCCAGCACGGATAGGATTCTGTATTTAAAAATTAGGAATCGTCGTGTTGACATAAAATTGAAATAATTACGAACATACATAAAACGGAAACAAAGAACACCCAGTCTCAGTCGCAGAACAACAATTTGTGGATCACACAAAGTGTTATTCCGCAGAATAGTGACCCCAATTTGATTGGAAGCAGTCTTCGATTAACAGCAGCAGCATCAGCGCACTACCATCATATTCACTCCCACAGCACTTCTCAGCCAGCCAGCAACCTCGGCTTCAACAGAGATACACCACACGCAGGAAGCGACCGCTCCAGCCTGGTTATACCTCTACGGCTTCAACGGCGTCTAGGCACAAGACACTGCACCTACGGTCAAGCATCTCTCTCCCGTCTACGTAGCAGCCAGCCACTACGCAGCAACCGCCCCGACTCACTGGGGTCTTCATCGCAGCACCGCATGCAATCCCGACTCACTGGCCTCATTGGGACCAACGGCATTCAATTCTAACTCACTCCTGGTACTCTCGAGCTTCTCAACAGGGCACAGATAGCTGACTCATCATATATCGACCTTTGACCTTGGACGGGAGTGATGTGATGACTTCCACTTATGGCGCAACACGTAAAATCTGAAAAGTGACCAACACCACCACCACCAACAAAACAACCAACTACCCGCTGTTGAAAACACCCGCCACACCGCGCCCATCCCGCTCAAACTCCGATGAACCAGACACACAATGCGGCCACCGCCAAAATCATGGCCGATACAATGTGCACAACCACCACCACCGCCGCCGCTGCTTCTGAAGGCGACCAGGCCCCATGTGCCACTACCACCACCACCAGCACCAACACCACGACAACCACAGCCACCAAGCCCCCAACAGGGAATGCCAATATCCATCGCTTATCGTAGAGCTCCTGCCAAACTGGGCACAGCATATGAAAGAGCTTAAGCGTAGACTTGGGAGAGTGGCAAACGCCCGCCGCTTTGGACAAGGACTGTGCTTCACCTCAATGATGACCAGGAGTTCCGTCTGGTACAGCGTTACTTGACTGAAATGGAAGAAACCGACGGAGTCTCCTGGTTCTCCTACTCGCTTCCGGAGAAACGTAGTCTAAAGGTGACCATATGGGGTATGCTCACTAACGCCGGTCCCCAAGAGGTAGAAGAGGAGCTGTGGGACCACGCTGGAATACGTGCAAATTATCCGAGGGCGTGGCGAACGCCCAGTGTGCATTCTCCTCGCCATCTTGAAGAGGACCGCAAAAGTTACGCTGGGAATTTACATCGAAGTGGTAAGTTTTAAGTCGAAGAGATGCTTGGCATTCAATGATGTTCCTACTGGCTACTGCTTCAATACAGCGTTCACTCCGATGGGACGTTATGTGATCCAGCTACGTTTTATTGTACATGTATTTTATAAGTTATTTATTTAGTTGAGGTTAAGGTGAGTTTCGACAATGTCAAATAACCAAATTGACCGAGAGCATCGAAAGTTAATCAAAAAAATCCAACTTTGTGGCTCACTATTTTATACGGCATCGGTTCCATACAATTTCAATACCTCTTCTAATCCATTATTTCGCACAAAATTCACGTGACAAGGGAGAAAAATGAAGGGTTGCTACCCCCTCTCCTTCACTTGTACTCAGTTAAACAGCTTACAAGTAACGGCATAGTGCTTTATGATACGGTTTTATGGCCCTGCATCTTTCTAAAAAGGGTCTTGGTGGTTCACATGACCCTTGAATTTTTGACACGGGCCCGTAGTCTATGTGTGAAAATGACCAACGAGATTCTGATAGACTTTTAACTACTTTTGAAAATAATAAATCAATTTAAATCGTGTCCTGAAGAATCGATTCTTAAATATCTAGTTAAAAATACCCATTTAAAAAACGAGGTTTAAACAATTGTATGTAACCATTTTGGAAAAACAAGAGGGATAACATAATAAACAATTTATTTATAAAAATCTGATATTTTTAAGTTCAGGTAATTTGTTAATAACGATAATTGTTTTTAATCATGTGTTAGGTTAGGTACCGTAGAGAAGTTTATATATTTGTTTTTACTTTTTTAGTCTCTTTCACAGTCTCTTTACTCGTATCTGCAGAGTAAAATTATGTGACTGTTAAATTCCTATGGTTTTATATCAGTAAAATAACCCAAAAGTCGATTTTAAAGGGTGAAATTTATTGTTGTGATGTTGAATCACTGAATAGATTCAGTAAAACATTTAGACCTGAATAATTGATTTATCGAAAAATCACTCAGAGATCGTCAGCCCTATTCCCTACAATCCCTACTGTCAGTGTCAAAAATGTTACGACTTAAAAGTATTCTATTTTGAAAATTTTCCTGTTAATATTAAATAATCATTTGAAATAAAATGTATCGAGTATCTACTCAAATGTTAAAAGCACTTACCGATGTTTCTGTATTACGGAAAATTACATCTATTAATGCGCCATGTAGTGTACTTGCAGTTAGAAGTAAACATATAGATTTCCAGCAAAATTATAACAGCAATAATAACTGTGATTGGAAAGATCGTAAGCACCCAGCTTACAAATATCTATGTTATTCACTGTTATTTAGTGCTGCAGCCTATACATCATATAAGTTCTGGTAAGTAACTTAAAACATATATTTTTCACCTATTAAATATAACATACTTAAATAAATAATAAAGCCTTTATTTCCCAAATATTAATGACATAATGATTTTTGTTTTATTACTAGTGTTAGCTGATATCTTAATAGGTATGTTACTGTTATTAGTCGTAACAACTGTCTTTGGACCCCTTTGTGGATGTAGGCCACCTCCAAGATTAAAACAATATGAATGATAAAAAATTACTGTTTGACAGGGCTCAACACCAATTGCTGCCTTCTATAAACGCCGCGGAAGAAATATCTGATTCAGAATCTGACAGTGAAGTTGACACTAAAAAGAAAAGATATCGAAAAGAGAAAATTGGATTTCGTGACAGAAAGGTACACAATTTTAATAATAAAAAAAAAAATCACAAAACATCAATGCACCAAAAATCTGATAGTATTAATTTGTTTTATGTTTTTTTTTTACTTTTTTATGGTTTTTATTTTAATTTGCCACAGATTATTGAATATGAAAACCGAATGAGATCCTATTCCACTCCAGATAAAATATTCCGATACTTTGCTACAGTCAAATTGACTATGGGTGAACACACAGAAATTTACATGACCCCTGATGACTTTTTGAGAGCCATCACTCCTGGCATGAAGCAGCCTGATGGTATATTTTATTTAAGTTACTATTTATAGTTTATTTCATTTAATTTATTGCTCATTTATTTTGGTTTTCCTCTTACAAATTACAATAACAACTATTAGTTTAGACTTATGTAAGATTTTATTACATTTTTTAACTTCATCTCATAAATAATAATAATTATGCTAAAACTTTCTACCTGGAATGCTGCTGGACAGATTATCGAATATGAGAACCGCATGCGTCATTATTCTACACCAGATAAGGTATTTCGCTACTTTGCCACTCTTCAGGCCCAACATCATGACCAACATGAGATATTCATGACGCCTGATGACTTTTTGCGTTCCATGACTCCGGGAGTTAAGCAACCTGATGGTAATTGTTAATTTTTAGAGTGATATAGTTTATCAGACAATCTTGTGTACTAATTAGTTCTTTGTATGTAACAAAGTAGCATAAACACATACTGCCAATACCAATATCCACCAATAATAGTTTTAACAGTTTATAACATTGCAATGAACTAATCATTCTTTGACATTAATTTCATAATTTACCTTTTATCAAAGAGGACACTTAAAATGTAATGTATCATGTAATAATTATACTATTCTACAATTTAGATTAGTTACAATCTAATTAGATTAGCAGAAATCATCAAAATGCTAAGATTGAAATTTGTTGATTGTTTGATTTTAATAACAGTTTTGTTTTAACAGGCTTGGGCCTAGACCAGTATAGAAGATATGATCCAAAGGTAAGATTAATTTTTAAGTTCATTGCTATAAATATTGTTAGTTTTATATAATTGAAATGTTTCTCTTTAGTTTGTAAAGAACTTTTTTCTTTAAATAGAATTCTAAAACAGAAATATAAAATTTTAATTCAATAATTTATAAAATTGAATAAACTTTTTGGATGTAAAACCTTCAAATTAATTAATGTTTGCTAACCCACCCCAGTTACAAACACAAAAATGATATGTGAGTAGAATTGTAAAGAGAAACTAAACACAAAGTAAATGGCGTGCATTTTAATGCAATCTGTATTTACATTATAGAGGGAGGAGATATTCTTCAAGAAGAACAAAGAAAGCTTACAAAAAGTATCCCCTTATTATTTCCGACAGTAATTCACACATACAACCTATAGGAACACTACCCAATCATAAATATTTAGATGTATACCTCTTGCTTTGTAAAAAATAAATCTAAATTGTCATTGGACACTTGCACAGTCAGCACCATCTTCTCAGCCACTCACATCACTTTCTTATCTTTTCAGAACATCGGTGAGGTACTGTCTATCTCCTCTTCTTATATCTTCTGCTCTCGACTTTGTAATTTTTTTATTTGATGTGCACATTATTGACTTGGTTCCCTATCTATTTTCATAACATCGCTGTTGGCGCGCCGAGCCTTTAGATTAGATCACATCCATAGACTTTTGATCAATCATTTTTCTACGAATTAGTACTTTTGCTGCAGACATGAGCTCGCTATTTTAAACTAATTACTTCAAGTACAGAGGGTATTTCATCTCGCAGAAAAAATACGTCTTCAAGCGTTTTAGTTTTTATCTATAGTTCTAAGCATGCTGTTTTTATCTTCTTTTCTTTACCGTATCATAGATTTTTAGTGGTAGCACCTTAGTTGTTTAAATTGTCAACATATTTTATAGTTTTACATAGTTTAATACACACTTTATTAGATCTATTTCGGAATAAGATATATATTATCTTAATAGTATAATTGATAAATTGGTGAAAATTTGGTACTAACCACTTCGCTATTACATAGTTGACACATTTAAATCATTAGTTTTATATTGGAGTGCCTAGAGTAAGCTTACCAATTACGGTGATATAAACTATGGGTATAACTTATCGTTTTCCACACAGAGTATCAGTCAACGTCTCAATCTCGATCTCGATGAAGACTCTATTTTCTATAAACTGGGCTCATCAGGACTTATCACGTTCAGCGACTACATATTTCTCCTTACCGTATTATCAAGTAAGTGAATAAAACTACCAATATATCTCATAAACTCTTTATTTCCTAACATAACGTTTATAAACTTTTGCATCATACCCAAACATTTCAAAATCTATACCGTAAATTTGTAACAATCCATTAAGCATATCTTCATCAATTTGACTAAAGTAATATCGCAGTAAAGCTGTAGTGTTCTTACCATCACGAGACTTATTCATCACAGTACGCAGTCGCATCCTCCGGTTACTGAGTTTCCTATCCAATACATGACCTAGACCCAGTTGTTGTATTACATACGCTGAATCTCTCGCCAATGTTTCCACTTTAGCTATGACGGTAAAGTTGACTGCACACGGTGAACAAAACCGGTAATACGGTGCCCAATGTTCGTCTAAAGTGAAATCATTGGTGTGTGCACTGTACTTTTGAATTAGGTAAGCCACAAACTCGTTAAACGTAGGCCCAAAACTTTTGATAGGCCCTAAAATTTTTATTGCCTTTGCTCGGTGTTCTGCAACTATAGCTCTTGCTAATTTCCTATAATACGGTGGGGTAATGTTTTCAAGCTTATCGCGATATGCTGATAGCAATCGCACAAAGGGTTCTCGTACAACCAAAAGTGATATAACACCCGGTGTATTAACAGCATCCTTTAGTTCTTCTTCACTAGGGCGAGGAAACTTTTTTCTTGCCAACATTAACGGCGTCTGCCTGGTTCGCGCCAAAAAACGTTTATCGTAGCCCCCTGAAATAAAATTACAACATTATTGAATAAATATAAAATAAATAAATATTTTCGGACATTTAACACAACGCCATCTAGTCCCAAATTAAGCAGAGCTTGTACTATGGGTACTAGACAACTGATATTAATACATATATACTTCTTTTTTGTAAATACATACATATCATACATAGAAAACACCCAAACTCAAGCACAGCAATGGCATACGCTACCACTGCGCCATGAATGTTATTTTGGTGAAAATTGTAAGCACATTTCTTGTCTTAGGGTACAAAGTTAAGGGGGCCTAAAACCACTTGCAAAAGTATTGTCATTCACGCCATGTCCAACACGTATACAACCAACCAATCAATCAACTAATCATTTTAGCAACGATTATAAAGACATTCTAAGACGTTGGGCTATTAGAAATCCACTTACACACGTAATTTTTTACTGTGTTTTATTTTCGGTAAGCTAAATTTGTACTACTTACCGAGTATGTTAAAATTATATAGCCAGGAAGAACTAGCAGCTTTAAATATATTGCACCACACAAGATTATGAGCGTGGTCGACAAAGAACTCTTTATTGTTGATGGGACTAGACGAAAGAGTCCGTTTACGACAAACGTTTATTACTTTTGTAGCACGCTTCTCCAAATCAAATATTGTTATATTATCCGGCTCCGACCATTCCACAATTTTATTGTTCGTATCTGGCTCATCATCGCCTATCACGGGCCCCTGCAACTGTATACATTCACTGTAAACATTTAACCACTGACAAACACCAAATTGCTTAAAACTTAACATATACGCGAATGATTACCAGCCACTTTGTATAATTATCAGGTACCATCGACCAGTCTTTCACCGGGGTCCTCACATTGCTTTTGAATATTGTCATTTTCATAACAATCATATAAAGAGTCGCCCAAAACAGAAAAGTCATGGTTTTCGCACCACATCGTAGATATTGGAACGCCTTTGTTTTTATTCTCGACCGAAATCGTTTCACTGAGAATAACATAGTGCCGCGTCATGTGGTATGAGTAGAAGGAAAATTTAAGGTAAATAGTTATGAGAATTGATTATTTTAAGTCAGTAATATGATCACTTGAACATTGTTCAAATAGCTCTGTTATTCCTATGTGTAGGTAAAAATTCCGGAGTTGCTACTGTCTGTTCCACACAGCATCCGGGAGGGTGGGGTAGCGCACAGGGCATGAGCGAATCTAATGATTTTCGCCACCCACTCGCGCGGGATTTATCTCGGTAGTGGTCGTTCTATAACGATGAAAATAGTTTCCTATGATGTGTTAGCGTGTTGGCATGTTAACATAAACCTATTAGTAAAATAACTTTTTACAATATGTGAGAGAATAGAGATAGAATATATTATTATGTGTAAAGTATATCAAGAAAATTTATATTTAACTTTGAAATCATAATAATCAGTGTCGAATTAATTGACAATAGTTATAACATTAACACAGCTTTATTTGTATTGTACAGATAATATAGTTAAACACACTATTGAGTTGAAGATCGAAGCCGCGCGTAAAAATATAGCGGAAAAAAGTGTTGCCTAACGATATTTCTTTGATAATAATAACAAATATTATGTGTATTTTATTTTAATTAATGTCTACAACTGTTACTGTATTTTTGCACTAGACGATAGTTATTGAAGTAAGCCTTAATTTCCTCTTCGATAAACCACTTTGATGTGGATGTAGATTTACCCACATCAAAGTGGGTGGGCGATGTAGTAATGTATCTACATTAATGAATCTTACTTCAGAACAATTGGAGAGTGGTATTGGGCAATGGTATCAAGGTAATTTGATAGGTACTGAAGGTTACCCATAATAACAAGTTGTGGTCGCCCAGTGATCGGAATTCGACCATTATTCATTTATTTGTTTTTATTAGCTTACCTTTATATAAACTAACTGTGCCAAATTTCATATGCCTGTCTTCGTATGATTTGTGTTGTTTAGTTTTTTTTTTTCAATTATACTCATCTCTTATTTCTCTAAGCGTGATGTTAACTATCCTTTCTTTGGCACGCCAGAAAAACACAAATTTAAAAAAAGTGAACATCGGTTAGATATCCTCGGGAGTTCATCGTGAGCACGTTACGCTGTGATAACATTACGCTATAGGCAACAGAAATCGCTGACGAGGTTGCGTGGATCAGCTAGTAATAGATAACTAGCTGCCCCGCGCAAATTAGCCTGTCTTTCAAAAGGAATATTTTTTCTGTTTATACCTATAAATTTTTAGGGTTCCGTACCCAAAGAGTAAATCGAGACACTATTACTAAAACTCCGCTGTCCGTCCATCGGTCTGTCCGTCTGTCACCAGGCTGTATATCATGAACCGTCATTGTTAGACAGTTGAAACTTTCACGTATGATGTGTTTCTGTCGCAGCTTTAACAACAAATACTAAGAAACATATTAAAATAATACAACAAACGTGATTTTTTGCCGTTTTTTACTGTTCCATACCTGATAAGGAATCTTTATAGGATCACTTTGTTGTTCGTCTGTCTGTCAAGACCCCTTTTTCTCAGAAATGCGTGGAGGTATCAAGCTGAAATTCATATCAAATACTCAAATCATACTATATCAATCTGCTGTCCCTTGGAGCTGTAAAAAGCAATCAAAAGATACAGCCGAGCCGGATATCAAAACCGACAGGGTACTTCCCGTAAACTCAGAATATTGAAATTTGGTATGAAGCAACGTCTTTTAGCAAAGATAAAGGAAAAATTGCGAAAAGCATAAATTTTAAGTTAAATTATATAATATACCTACAGGTTTCTACAGAACCCTCGGTGTGCGGATCCGACTCGCACTTGGGCAGTTTTTATAGATAATGGCGCGGAACCCTTCGTGTGCAAGTCCGACTCGCACTCGGCCTGTTTTTCATTGATGCTTGACTCCTAAAATTATGGCAACATGATGTTTGATAGCCTTATATCCTTCCTCGAATATAAACAAACAGTAAATATTTCGTTTGCAATAACGATGTTTAATCGTGGTAAATAAAAAATAAGATAAAAGCAGCTAGTTTCTTTATTTTATACTAGCTGACCGACGCAACCTCGTTTGCGTCTTTTATTGCCCGTAGCGAAAAATTTTCCCCCGTATAGGGTTGATTTTTTACACCTTGTGTCCGAAAAACCCCAATATCTTACGGAACCTTATTTTTTTCCAAAATAAAATATAGCCTATGTTACTCGTGGATAATGGTGAAAGAATTTTTAAAATCGGTCCAGTAGTTTTAGAGCCTATTCATTACAAACAACCAAATATACAAACAAAGTTTTCCTCTTTATAATATTAGTATAGATTACCTACATCTAACATTATAAAATTTGTAATGTTAAATTCACTTATTCATTGTGCCTACATTTAATTTTATTATCCTTGCTTTAAAACAATCCCAACACTACTGTACAAACTGATTAACCTATAAAATTTTTAGAATAACTAAGTACAAAGTATGACGACGAATAAAATGCAAAGCAGCTGCCTACGACAAGTAAATCACGTTAATAAAAAGTACGTGTTTGTATTTCATTTTTAGCTAATATTAGCTGTTAGTTAAGACTGAGTCTTCGTTTTAAAAGAAATATTAAAAAAAATATTTAGAGTATTATCGGAGAGAGACCAAACGCAGGGCCGACGGCTTTACGCGCTCTCCGAAGCCCAGGTCCTAAAACCCTAACTTTCAAACTCTGAGCTGTTATTAAGCATTTCTCCAATCAAAAAAGTCAATAACAGTTTTTTGTATGACCCGGGAATCGAACCCGATATCTCGATTCTACGATCGTCACGTATTATAATTTGCTATATGTTAATTAAAATTTTCCATAAATTTTAGCGTCTCGTCGCCACTTCGAAATTGCGTTCCGTATGTTCGATTTAAACGGAGACGGTGATGTGGATTGTGAAGAGTTTGAGAAGGTCGCTGCTCTTATCCGACAGCAGAGCAGCATTGGCTCTAGACACAGAGATCACGCCAATACTGGTAACACATTCAAGGTACCTATAATTTTTTTTCTTTACATATTTTCCAGATGAACATTATCTTTTGAGATACTAAATATGTTAAAGTATATTGTAAAAAAAAACATATTTTTAATATAAATGGCTGAATGATTTCTCAATTTTTGTAAATAAGTTGTGGTAAATGTACAATCTTTACGATTTACTTTTTTCGGTAGGAGTAATAAAATATCCATTAATTTTCCGTCAATGTTTTTTCAGGGAATCAATTCTGCACTAACAACTTATTTCTTCGGTCACAAACTTAGTGAGAAACTGACAATCGAAAAGTTTTTGGACTTCCAACAACAACTTCAGAGAGAAATACTATCGCTTGAATTTATGAGGAAACAACCAGGTAAGGAAATTTTTGACTGTGTAATGTTCGCCTATGATTAGTTGCCCAATGATACAGAAGCATCTCGTCATGCTGCATTCGCAATGTGTATTATGACCACTACTCTTCTATTCTGCTCATGTTTTCCATCAGCCTGAGTTGGATTACTTTGACAGACACATCTATATAAAAATTTGCAATGCTAGTGTGTGTATTTCAAAAAACTATCTAAATAATAAATTAATAAATATTCCGGACATCTAACACACAACGCCATCTAGTCCCAAGCTAAGCAGAGCTTGTGTTATGGGTACTAGACAACTGATATAAATACTTATATACTTTTTTTTGTAAACACATACGTATTATACATAGAAAACACCCAAACTCCGAAACAAATATTTGCAGATGATACAAATTCGAACCCGAGACCTCAAGCTGTCGCATACGCTACCACTACGCCACCGAGGCAGTCATAGTACAGTACTCAAAACTGCCGGTTTTTCATGCGATTCATACCAAAACAATAATTTTAATATAATTTCAGATGAAAATGGTCGCATTACCGAAGCGGATTTTGCAGAGCTTTTATTAGCTTACGCTGGTTACCCAGCAAAGAAAAAAGCAAGAATGCTCAAACGTGTTAAAAAAACGTGAGTACCCATTTTAAGAGATCCTTAGTAAATTGAAGTATGTAAATGAGTTTATCATATCTTACTTTTACTACTTTACAGTTTATTATAAAGTAGCTTTATCCGTTGACACTTATTTAGATTTACTTGTCATATCACCCTGTTATTGACTGCCTCGGTGGCGCGAGTGGTAGCGTAAGCGACTGCTGTGCTTGAGGTCTCGGGTTCGATTCCCGGGTCGGACCAAATGTTTGTATGATCTGCAAATATTTGTTTCGGAGTTTGGGTGTTTTCTATGTATAATATGTATGTATTTACAAAAAAAAAGTATATATGTATTTATATCAGTTGTCTAGTACCCATAACACAAGCTCTGCTTAGCTTGGGACTAGATGGCGTTGTGTGTTAAATTGTCTGAAATATTTATTTATTTATTTATTTTATTTAGGTTATTGAAATTTGGAAAACTTCTTCTGAATTATAAAAAAAACATTTAAAAATTTTCTATTGTCTAAAAATCTAGTTTCCGCGACCACGGCGTGGGCATTACCAAAGATGATTATTTGAAATTCTTCCATTTCTTAAACAACATAAACGACGTGGACACGGCCCTAACGTTTTACCACATCGCGGGCGCGTCCATCGACCAACCGACGCTACGTCACGTGGCGAGGACTGTGGCGCACGTCGACTTAGATCCACACGTCATCAATGTCGTCTTCACTATCTTCGATGAGAATAGTATGTATACCTACTATATAAATTTACCTCGCTTGACTACTGCTGTTTGACGAAAGATGTCGTTAATCGCTAAATGAGTTTAGTCAGTCAATGTTCCGAAAAATATTAACGAATGAACCTACAGAGTACCTAGATTGTAAGCTCTCAAAGTATAGCATGAAAACAAGATAAAACATAACAGTATTAGGTTCAAAGTATGTCTAGCTGTACCTGTCATTTTGCAGCACAGATTTTTGCAATGCTGGTTATTTATGAGAGTAAATCATTAGGGTAGTTGATACCTTAGTCAAATAAGGTCCTTTTTATCACCTGTCAAAACGATAACTTTGTATGAAAAATATACTAAATACAACTTTGTGACGTCACTGTTTTAAACTACTCATTTGAGCAATATATTTCAATGTTGATTTGATTAAATTTTGTAATAGAAATTAAAAGCGGTACAAATTAAATTTTTCGAGATGTTTTGTAATATTTATTTTAAAGAGGGAGGCATAGATATTTATTTACGATACAGCCAACTAACCTGTTACGGAATAAATGAATGTTGAAGGAATTTGACAGCCTCGGTGGTTCAGTAGTAGCGTATGCTACTGCTGTGCTGAGGTCTCATGTTCGATTTCTGAGTCGGATTAAATGTTCGTATAACCTGTTTTCTATGTATAATATGTATTTATTTACAAAAGAAAAGTATATAAGTATTATATCAGTCAATCTAGTTTTCTTAGAACACTAAGCTCTGCTTAGTTTATATCTAGTTGGGGTTATTATATTATACTATTTTATAGCTATATAAATACTGTAGACATGTCCACATTAACATAAACGTTTGTATTTTTTCTGCTTTTAGTGATTATATGAACTCGCCGCTGATAGGGTGTACCGTAACTGTAAATTTAGTAATGGAGTACTTCCATTGGAGTACTACTCCAATGGAGTAGTACTACATTACTAATTATAAATATATGATAGGTCGGGCACTAAATCAAAATTATTTTACAGTGGATGGCCAACTTAGCAACCGTGAATTTGTAGCAGTCATGAAGAATAGATTACTGCGAGGCCTTGAGAAACCGAAGGACACAGGATTTGTTAAACTTATGTATTCTCTCATCAAATGCGCGCGAGACACCAAACCAGCCATATTAGATTTCTAAATGTATTCTTAATAATTAAGTCAAACTTATAAAAGTAAGAACAAATGTAAAATAATGAATTTTCTCAATTTGTCAAACAGCAACTGTACTAATGTGAAACCTCGGTTTGATGTACGGCTATTTATACTTCTTAGTAGTGTTTTTACTATTCACTTTTGTCGAGATAAAAAGAATACGAGATTGGTTCCAGTAACAGTATACTGTGAATGCTAGTGCAAGGGACCAATCGGCCTACTATAGGTCTGAGTCCTCGCCTGCGCGGTAACAGGGGCGCAGGGGGGCGAATTTTTGTATCTCACTAAGCGCCGCCGCCGCCCGCACCTGTCTCAGTCCCCCTTTGTCGTCATACCCACGCGCCCCTGTTACCGCGCAGGGACTAAGTTAAACGGTCGGCCGTCGGTCGGTAACTACAGCTCCGATCTAAGTACCATCTAAAGTAACGGTAGGTTTCTTCATTTGTATATTGACATCATTGCTTTGATAACTTAGCTTGTTCTCGTTCAATACTTATAAATTTATTAATGTATTTAATAACGCACATGTTTAAAGTTTTAAAGACGAATGTGTTTTTTTACATGAAAATTTAGTTATAGTATTGTATTTATTGGCCTATGTCTAGCAGTGGACTATGATAGGCTGATGATGATGATGATTGTATTTATTGTAATTGTTTAGAGTTTTTATTTTAAATATACATAACTTGCAAGAGGGTTAAATATATAAACTAGAAACGTATGTTGTACGCTTTATAAAGCTTGAAGTTAACATATATGTAAAAAGACACACCTATACCTATAATTTAACTTTGATAACTTTAGAGAAATAAAAGCACATTAATTCTCTAGCAAGTATAAAATAGATTTGAATCATACTGGTACACAGTGTTATCTATTATAAACAAATTTATGTTTAATTAAAAAGGGTGTTTTTAACCATACATAGTCATTTAAATTTCATACACATATATTTTCATATTTGTGTAAATTGACACATGTTTCTCAAAAATAATCAACAAGAAAATGGAGTTATGGTAATGTTAGAAAGAAGTAAAATTGTACTCGACTCTAGAATACACTTTAAATACAAAGCGGCGCGGGTGGGTTAAGTTGCAAAAAGAGGCTAAATTACCTGTAAGAAAGTCAACTGTATACATACATTAAATACCAAAGCATGGCTTTATTTGGCTAATAGGGTAATAATTCATTAATAAAAGGTTGTGTCATTTTTGTTTTTTTTAAGATTCTTTATAATTATTAACAAAATTAATGACGTATCCATGTTATGAAGACAAATAAAATTTAGATGGCATGGAATGGAATTCCAAATTTCCAAATGGAATTTCCAAAGTAAAATTTAATTAATGTTTACACTCGGTGAAACGTTCCTTTGATCAGATGTCTATAAAATCTAGCCACACCACACTTTGATACGTTATTTATGAGCTCGACAATCTATAAAACGAATTAAGGGACGGAATTTATTTTAGCATTGCCATGTAAACAAGGTGCCTATGTATACAGAATTTGTTTTCTCAAATTCGCATAAACATATTTATAATATAAGCTTTTAAGAAACACGTTGTATTGTTGAAGTAGAAAAAGGTATTTACTTGCTTATTTTATACTATTTAAGTTAGTTTTTTTATCTTTTTTATCATTTTAAGACAGTTGCATGGTGTTGTATTTTATTAATTTTTAAGCTTACTATTCTGGTCATGTTTAGTTGTTTATAATTAGTTGACTGAAGTTAAGAATTTAATATCTCTGTTAAATAGTTAATCTAAAAAATCCAAAAAAAAAATATTATCGTTAACGTTTATAGTTTTATTGTTAGGAACCTGTTTGTTATAAACTATGTGATCTCTATCTGCTTCTAAAGGAAGATGTAAACTTGTGCATTTTACGAATAATATTTCATTAAAACATGTATATCATGAACAGTAACATCTATAGAAAATAGCTAGTGAAGATGCTTACAGTACTACAATTTATACATATATGATATGAATCAAACACGATCAACTCCAATAATAATTTCAAATTGACATTCACTCGTATATTTACAGCTTTAAACACTACTATTTCTTAAATGAAATGGTTGTCCTTAAGAATTGGATCGCCTTATACAGAGGCTTATAACAGCCATGTCGATACTTCGAGTTATGCCATGTCCCTTAGCTGGTAAAGTCTTCTGCATAACACGATTCAATTATTGTGTTTCATAGGGTAAAAAGTGATTAAAGATCAGATTATTGCAATTAACACGCATTTTAAGCTGGAAATATGATAATAACATCAAAAGTTGATAATCATATTGTTTGACATTCTAATCTAGAATAATTATATAAATAAATATCGTATGAATAGATATACAATAGCATAATACACTACAATTTTTTTTTATATCAATGTATCATTTTTTATGTTTTTGTAAATGTAAATTTTATGTAAATGCTTCAAAGCTTTTTGTCATTTTTTTATTAGTGTAAATAGTTTTTCGCTTTTAATGCTCAAATTTGTTGTTAATTTGTATTCATTATTTTAGTTTTTGTTTTTTATTTGGAACAAATGAAAAAAAAAATAGTTTGTGATAACAAATATTTTGGATTGTTAAATTTAGAATAATTATTGTGTCTAAAAATTCTGTTGAGTTTTTATTTGTTTTAATGCTCTAACTTCTGGTTTTAAGAGTTTTGCTATTGGATTAGGACGTAAATATCCGAAAAAATGTGGATAATAATTACACATCAATAGGCACCGACTTGCTTTTATGTTAAAATATATGAACATTTACTAATCATTTTAATATAAATCTTAAAGCTTTTACCACATGTTTGAATATATTAATTTAAAAGTTTATTTTTTTTATTATACTTGAGTCTGAGAGTACGACTTCAGAACAGGTTCCTCTTCCTTCCTTTACCATTCCATTTTAAAACTGTCCCTACTGATAATTTAAGTTTACTAGTAAGGTAAATAAGGCTATAATAGGCTATAATATAATATAATAAAATATAATAATGTTAAGTGATTTTATGTGCTTTTTAGCTCAAATCCTTTGAAGAATCCAATGGTTCCACTGAAATCCTCGACTCTTAATACATATTGCTATGTCCGTGTGTACTGTTATTGTAGTATCTATTGTTGTAAGACTTGTTTAAATAGAATGTTAAATTATATATGTATATTATAATGTTCAGTACATGATACATAACATCTACATAAAGGTTTTGTCCCAGCTTACTGCTACATTATTTCGGTCAATATTAATAAAGTCGGGAGTTCAACGCTCGTAAACACATTAGTGAGTCTGGTTGCAAGTTTTGACCGAATTGTACAAAAATTCGGGGGCAATGTACGTATGTCGAGTGTTCACGAGTTACAGTGGACCGAGTTTGGATCTTATTGGCCCAGAAACAGCTCGTGTAGCCCGGCTCCCCTTGTAAATCATTCGAACCACGATTCGTGTACTGACGCCCGCTATCGCCGACGCGACGCGAAAAATAGAATAAACTTAAATGCGGGAGAATAATTCGAGATAATAGAAATCGGCACTGCTATAGCGACGTCGAGCAAGTAACGACGCGGCCGCCCCCTGGTGAGTTAACCCTAATACTCCATACGACCCCCACTACGTGTTCCACGTGGTGTCTAACGTGTAATTTTTACCGTTGCTCAGCTGTCCTTGTCCATGGAACAGGTGATTTATTATATGAAAATGTTGCCAAAACGCCTACGTGAATGCATTATGATAAAAATTGATTGTTATAAAGAAATACCTAGTAATACTATGCTATTATTACAGCTACACTCACTCTGTTTCATATGTTTAGAATTGTCACATTGTAATTTGGGATTTTTTGTGTTAGTTTCGGCTGTATAACGAAGTGAGAAGTGTAGAATATGCCGATGTACGAGAGACCACCGTTTTGGCGAGTACCACACCAGCGAATAGTTGATCCTGGAAGCGAGCCCAGGGATTTCGGCCAGAGAAGAAAGGTAAGGCCTCACGCAACGTAGTTTGTTAGCACTGTGATGTTTGAAGTTTTTTAATGATGGTGGTGCTTCCATCTATATCTTTAGTAGTTAGTAATGTATATTAAGACAAGTTATATGAATTTAAATGAAATGGTAGTCATTAAGCGCATTACTTTCAATAGAGAAATTGTTACCCGTTTAAAAATGAAGAGTAATTACAAGATGAATTATTTTCTTATACAAACGGACGTCTACTGCTGAATATGAGTACGATACTTACAATGATGGCTTCTGAAATGATATCAGTGCCTAATAACATGTCAATGTCGGCATGCCTCGCGGAATACCATAACGGTTATAATTATAACTAATTCATGATCAATGATCTAAATATATTTCAATAACTGTATTATCATGCCAAATAAATATAAATCGTTAAAACTAACTATAAACAAATATATCGGTAATGAGTTCTCATAAACTGTAACGCATTGAAACAATCAATTTTTTTATAATCATAAAATTTATTGTGTATTCAATTATATATGCGCTTTAATTTTATGGGCCTTTTAATTCTCAAAGCATCTAAAGAATAAAATAAGATTACTTAAGTAAAGATTAATGCATTACTGAGGCAAAAGGAAACACAAAAATAGACATAAGTAACTGATTGTAGTTGTAACAGAAATTAATCAAGTAAAAATAAATAGAACAGCTAAATAGTTTTACGACTAAATACAATACTTTTACATGTCTTGCGTAAATGGTACATACTCGTATGTGTAGGTATGTTAAACGCTTTGAGTAAGTTGAGTGGGCAACCGGTAGTAGGTTAGTGGGTAAAGGTAAGGGAGTAGATAAATCGGTGAAGCAATCCCGCCGGAACAGCTGGAAAATCAAATATCGACATCCCAGAGTTTCTGTTAATGGATTTAGGTCGGTTGCGAAGGCAGGGTTATGCAGTGGTCTAGAGGGGCAGGGGGCGTGGCGGATTTGCGGTGAAACTAATTTAGCGCACACAACGTCGCGTGTTGCCGGCGCGCTCGCACTTCGCGCCTCCGTCGCGCTGCTCCTCACGCGTCATGGGCCGGCTTCACACGTTCGTGGTGACTCTCCGCCGCGAGAGCCGTGAGGTCAACTGGGGCCTGCGGCTCGTTGGTGGTGCGGATCTTGCCACCCCGCTCATCGTTACCAGGGTACCTATTGCTTCTATACGTCGCTTCAATCCAAAGCCGTCAACGGCGTATGTAAACACACCCGCTACTCTAGTTATACCGGTCTGTTTGTAAATAAAACGCGACGAAGGACAGTCCCTTCCTTAATCCCACAACCCGGTTTACCTGCGGATAAACTAAACTATTGGCACCATTGGGCACCAGTACATTAACATTGAAGTGAATTAATATATGTATTATTTTATCATTTGTCAGGGGAATTGAAATATATATATAGCGATATCATTCAGTCTGGGACTTGCCGTCAATCCGACGTTTTTTAACACTTTGGCTATTTTTGTTGTCCCAGTATCTAGCTAGCTGTTTAAAATATCGGAAACGACCGTTGTGTTAAGATTATCTAGAACATCATTAAAATATATCTAAGACGTTGACTGACTCTTTTTATACCAGATATATTCTTAGATTTATCGGTCACCGGCCGTTCGACAACTGGCGACGTTGCAATTTGGCCCCAATATGTGTAACTGTTTGCTACATTTTTCAGTTTGCCACTAAATTCGACCAACAACACTTTGTACACAAATGTATAGGTACTAACAGATATGAGTTTAGCTAGGTACTATGTATTTGTGTCCTTTAATTTCGTAATCCTTTTGGATATCATCGTTCCCTGCTGTCAATTCGTATGTATATACCTACATCAACACTTAAGCCCGATGGTGTAGGCTAGGTGTAATTTATTACCTTATTAAATTTTAATAAATAAAACAAAATCGATAATTAAACAACATAGTCGTTGACGACATTAACTCTTTCTTTATTGTGATAGACCAAATTATAGTTAAAAAAAGCCCTGGATGTAGGCGTAGTCCCGGAAGAATAGGTAATAGAAAAGCACTATCAAACCTATTGATCATTCGATGTCTGTTTACAGTGACGTATCGGTATAACTTATGTAAAACCAAATAATAAAAAAGTCTAAAATAAAAAGTCCGAAACTAAACGTAGCATTTAGCGAGTGCTTCTGTTACATTTTAAACCTCATTTTCGGCTGCGTGCCTGCCTAAACCTGTATGTAACATTAATACTAATTGTTTTGGCAACATCGAAAGCGGGCTAATGAACATGAATAATATTTATTTCATAACAATATTAAAACCGTATTTAAACTACAGATCTAAATAATATTGTTATCGAATAGAATTTCGATATTTTGTCATAGACATTGAAATAGTTTCACACAGGTGTCGTATCTAGGTAAATGATACTTTTGGCAGCGCATTTGTGTTACTACTATTTAAAAATAAATAAATTGCATTTATATTTTTAAATAACATTACGACATCATATTTATCATACCGAACAAAAAAATCCTTCATATATCTACTCTGAAATTAGGTATCCGAAGTGCATTAAATCACGAAGCGTATTTTAATCCGAAGTAAAGTTTTCGTAACCTTAATTTATTAAATATCAATTTGTTTGTTTCATATTTTTTTTAAGAACGCTTTAAATCTTTTTATTAATATTTTCATGCGACGTTATTTCTTCCGACTAGGGTAGGTACTAAGTTTCAATTTATTACATATTGTTGTGTTAATTTGTTGTCAAAGATGAAATTCGTTAGAAGTCTAATAAAGAGAAGAATCTAGTCAAGATAACCTACGATTGACGTAATTCTTTGCTATATATTTTTTTAGCAGTTATTTAATTCCATCAAATGCGATGGAAAGGCATCTCAGGCTGGCTCAGAAATGTGGTGGTGATTATCTTCAAAATAGGCGACCATTCGTTGTTGAAAAATTATAGACTTGTCACTCTTCTGAGTTATGTGTATAAACTGTTCACGAGAGTCTTCACAATCGTCTTGCACTCAGATTTGACGACTTCCAACCTCCCAGAAGAGTCGGTTTCTAAAAAGGTTTAGTACCATAGACCACATTCACCCGCTACGGCAGGTTATACAGAAGTCTGAAGACTTAGCATTTGTGGACTACCACAAAGCTTTTGATTCGACCGAGACTTGGGCTGTGCTACAGTCGCCCCAGCGGTGCCGAATTGACCATGTTATAATAAAAGAAAACAACTAAACACGCTCTCGCGACTTTTCAACAAGACTGCATTGTATTATTTTGCATAGTTTGACTTTCTACTTCTTGCCATAGACAAAAAAGAGTTACTCGATTCCACACGAGTCTAGTCGGAACGAAATGTACATCGAAGTATTGAAGTGTTTAGACGAGGACGCCTCTATGTCAGTCCGTTCACAAGATCAGAGCTCGAAACCAATTAAACTACAACGATTGTAAGGCAGGGAGATGTAATATCGCCGAAACTATTCACCTTAGTGACTTGGTATTAATATGGCGAGTATATCACTCGCCTTCGATTTGCTGATGATATATATATGGCTAATCCTAGAAGATCTTAGCACAATGCTCGATCACCTTAGTAGACTCTTAACGTGTGGGTCATAAAATGAATAAGTATAGGTAAGAATAAAATTATGTCGAACGCCCATGTCGCACTCACTTTAGTGAAAATTGGAGACTCTACGACTACGTGTACCTAGGACAAACTATTCAACTAAGTAAGTCCAACATCGAAAAAGAAGGCAATATCGGTTCCAACTAGTTTAACAACATTCAGGAAGCTGTGTAACGTTGTCTGGTCTTAAATACCGCAGTGACAAGAGAAAAGTCTTCAGTGTGTGTTGCCACTGTTGCCAGTGATGAATTACGGTACAAGAGATGATCTACTCACATTGGGCTATATAAGAAGGCTCAAAATCATCCGAAGAGCAATAGTGAGGGCAATGTTTGGAGTTTCTCTGCGTGATCTAATCAGGAATGAGGAGATAAACAGTTGAAAGAAAGTTCACCGAAATGACCCGGTCAATTGCTAAACTTGAGTGGCAGTGGATGGTGTATAAGGTTTTCAAGGTGAACAAATTTGTTCAGGCTGTAATAACTACTCGCCATGAGCAATAAGAGACGCAGACGAGGATGTGTGGGTCAGCTAGTATGAATATATATCGAAAAAGTAGTCTTATATTTTTAATGTGGTTCAAATTAAACACGTTGAATCGATAGCCGATAGGAAACTTACTCACCATCCGGCTGGATAGAAAAAGTAGGCCGGCAATTGAATTGGGACCGGATATCCATGTTATCTAGTATTACCCCTTGAACTTTTTAAATGTTTTATTATATGTAGATTCTTAAATGTCAATTAGCAAAATAATATTTAAAATAAAAAAATAATAATTCAATTTTTATTTTATTTTACTTGACTATATCTACTAGATATTGCTATAATAATCTACTTCTCTCTTGTCCCTCTCACAACTCCGACTTCATGAACAGCTCGTTCTTTGTTCAAGCTAAGGTACTCCAGAATAGTAACTCTGGAATGCACTCCCACTCGAAATCAAGAAATCTACAACCCGTTTTTCATTCGGAAAGAAAGAACACGAACTCCTAAATGAACTGGCAGATCTATCTTATCCATAGCACACCTCATATTCCGGTATTCATGGTGTATAGATGTGATGTATATATGTATGTATGTACCTATATATGTATGTTTATCATTTGTTTTGTGATTATATATGTAGATATATGTCTAAGTTTAACTATGATTTGTTATATATGTGTAATATGAGAAACCTATGTGCACCTACCGCAAAACATTTCTACACCATCCGAAGGTTGACTAGAAGAGAATGCCCTGGGCATTAAGTCCGCCGATGTACAAAATTAGTGCATAAAGTTTATAAAGTTTTCATGAATCACACAGTAAGCGATGTCATGACCGTGGTTGCTGGCACCCAGTCAGGTTATTTTTAAAAGACTAGATGCCTACTCTTATGCTATCAAATATGTATTAGAATCGCAAATAGAAGATCATAATCTTCGCAAAATTACTTCTTAACCTCTTGAAATTGTGTCAATGTTTTGGCACGAACATAGCGTAATTAAAGTTAACCCGTTTTCATCTCGTCTGATCTTTTGAATCCCGTTCACGTTCAAAATGTACCTACCTATATCCTACAGAAAGAAATTTTAGCCTCACAATAACCTACTGTGGGAACTGGAAAATCACTAAGTTGAAGGACTTTTTATCAAAGTAAATTTAGCTACATGAAGCTCGAATTTATCGAAGCACTTATAGTCCACGGGCCCACGTACAAGGGATTTCAGTGATTAATAACAGGCTGAAAGTTTATACACAGCTTCGTTTTGACGAGACACCCAACTTTTATCATTGGACCAAATTCTGATAGTGGCAGGAAAAAGCGGGATAGGGAGCGAAACACGTCCATTTGATGAGTGTCCCAAATTAAATAATAACAGTTTCTAAAAATCAATACTTCGAGAAAATACGATGGAAAACTGAGAAAAACTTGTGATCCCCAGCTTTGATTGATTTTTAGAAACTGTTATTATTTAATTTGGGACACTCGTCAAATCGACGTGTTTCGCTCCCTATCGCGCTTTTTCCTGCCACTATCAGAATTTGGTCCAATGATAAAAGTTGGGTGTCTCGTCAAAACGAAGCTGTGTATAAACTTTCAGCCTGTTATTATTCACTGAAATCCCTTGTATGTGGGCCCGTGGACTATTATGACTTTTTAAAGTTTGTTAAATTATTTTCTTTCTATACAATTGACTCAATTTATTTCAGATACCACCTTAAGTAAATAATAGTGTGATGAGCATAAATAATTGGTTGTCCTGTTTGGTTTTCACAGCAGCCAGTCCCGTAGGATAAGGGCCTAATTCTCGTTTAGTTACATTTGTCGGCAATGTGTCAAGTTGTGAGTCCTGTTTAGGTTTGATAGTACCTTGAAGATAATATGTCATAATAATTTTACTCATATTTAATTGATATATCATTTTTATCAGATACCTAAACATTTACCAATTTTAAAAGACAGTAGTCTGTCTATAATTCTCACTAACTTAAAAGTATTCATAACAGAATCAGTTGTCTCTCTTTGTAACTAGTTGCGGACCTACACCCTATGATCTCGCAGCAACCAGTTTAATATCTGAATTCAGCATAACAGCTGCTGCAATGCTATCGTGTATACATGCTCGGTATAATATTAGTCATTATGTTTAAAAGCAAAAGTATAAACAACATGAAGGTGCTATATTTAGAAGCTACCAACTGACCCACGCAGCGTCGTCTCTTTTTAATCATGCTCGGCTCCTATTTGTCTAAACGTGATTTTATCATATTCGTACTGTTGTATATTTAATATAAATATATATTAAATAAATATTAATGACACTGGTTTAGTAGTGTTCAATAAAGTTTTCTCTACAACGATTCAATGGCCAATGTATGCAGTTCACAAGTTTTACAAAACACAAAAATTATAATCCAAAACGATAAGTTAAAAGTAAGGTCATTAAGGTAAACCCTGACTGTGACGATGATAAATCAAACCCTGCAAATTTATTGCCGTGTCCATTTAACTATCACAACTGGCTTTTGACATAGTTTATGAACGTCAATTTTAGCGCAGCTATATTGGAGAACCACATGATGTTACGCATCTGTTTACTTTAGGCCGCCGATCGAGATTTGCACTTAGCCAATAATCTTGTCGTTGACCTTGACTGCTATAAATCTTCCAGTCGCAAATACTGCCTTGAGCTCAATTTTCTTTTGACGTAGCCATAGGTTAGTAGGTATATTAATGCTTTTATTACTTCCTTTCCATATGGTAAGATGACTCAATAGTATTGTGACGACTTCCACATGCAACGCGACAAGAAAAACACACTACAGTGCCATCTGCCTATCAACTGCCTCGGTGCCTCGGGTTCGATGCCCGGGTTATATCAAATGTTTGATGATCTGCAAATATTTGTTTCGGAGTTTGGGTGTTTTCTAAGTATAATATGTATGTATTTACAAAAAAGAAAGCATGTATTTATATCAGTTATCTAGGGGTTCGATTTCCGGGTCGGATCAAATGTTTGTATGATCTGCAAGTATTTTTTTCGGAGTTTGGGTGTTTCCTATGTATAATACGTACGTATTTACAAAAAAAAAGTATGTATTTATATCAGTTGTCTAGTACCCATAACATAAGCTCTGCTTAGCTTGGGACTAGATGGCGTTGTGTGTTAGATGTCTGATATATTTATTATTATTATTATTTATCTACCGGATTTACACTAAACAACGAAGTAATGTACGATACGAAATAACTACCAAACCTGCATCGCGATATAGACATTCTCGCGCTGATTAGCATAATATTATATGTAATACAACATTTCAACAACAACCATTGGGCCGTGGCCTACCAGGCATTATAACGTTGCCTATTCGGCGGATCCTCTCTTTGTGTTAGAGGGACATGAGACCCGTTCTTCCACGGTATAGACACGTCTAAAACCAGATGACGACAATACTTACAAAATAATAATCACATATAAGAAAAGTAAAACTAACTTCAATGCGTGTTCGAGTTTACAGAAACAAGTAAGTCTATATCATGATGAATTGAAATAAAGTGTAATATTCAACGTTTTTATAATTTGAAACCATTAGATATGGCGGTAGTATTTTTTTTGTTAAGTTAAATTGGAAACAGAAGAATAAAAACGAATTTTCTAAATGGTTCAAAATAACAGTTTTGAGGTAACGGACATGAAAATACTTAACTTAATAACAAACATAGTTTTTTTATTATTCATAAAAATATTTTGGAATCTCACACTTACACATAATATCATAAATGTTTCGATAAAATTAAAGGTTTTTTAAAAGAATTATCTCTTATATCATAAAAGAATTGGACCTACATGATCAGTTTATTAACTGGAGATAAGCTATCAAACGCAAAACTAGGCAACACATTAAACGGGCCTGGGGTCCTAGCCAAGTTGCAAGCGTTATTTTTTCTGCAATCGTTAACGCCTAATTTCTCAGGTCATGGCTTAACCCGCGGTACAAACGCGGGTAACGCCGCGAAGCAATGAGTAATTAGACTAGCTAAAAACATACTTTCTAAATTACTAAAGCTATTTGCCAGTGAAAGTCCTGTCAACATCGGTCAAGCCGTTCCAGAGATTAACCAGAACAGACAGACAAAAAAAAATAAAAAATTATGTTATTTACTTTCATATGCATTTAGTAAAAAAACTGTTGATTTGAAATTACAAAAAGACACTTCCACACAAAATATTAATTTAAAATTTTAAGCAAGAAATTTTTCCCCATAGAAGTCTGATGCACTGTTATGATACTTTTTAAGCAAACCATTCACGTAACAGCTGCGTATGAGTATCAAGCAAACTCACCAGCTGTGACCCTGTCAAAAATCATCAAAAGAAGAATTAGAATAGATTTATTTAAAAAAAATCCCGCAAGCCACGTTGACAGATGCAAATAAATATAGCTGCACGTCCTCGCCATTGACTCGAGGAAGTATGTGATGGATTTGCGCAGGTCGAGTAGTAAGTGCGACACGATCTCTGTCCGATTCGTCAGTTGTTTTCAATAAAAAATGTCAGGTTGGCGCGGCGACGCCGATAAACGTATTTAGCCTGGCCACTGGCCAAATTCATGCAAGCTCTCCACACCTCCCGCTAGCCTACCCTAGCGGCAAGGTCATCTGCCATAGTAAATGCAATTAGTTAAACCCTTTAGTCAGCCCTCCGAACATAAACTCGAACTGTTTTATCGGCACTCATTACCTAATACCGCATATTTTCAATATACGGAAGAACAATTATCTAAGAGCTATTTAGTTTTAAATGTCTTAAAAATTACCTGGGCAATAAGAAAATTTTATATAAGTAAATTTTTCAATTCTGGAAACTAGGTCGCTGGAGTGCACATTCCTTGTTTCAGACTACAAACATTGTGTTTAACAATGTAAGGCGTCATAAATCTAAACTTTCAATCTAACATGCGAAAAAATAGCCTGAAATAATATCCGTTGAAGAATTCTGGTAACGAGTAACGAATTGGTTTTCTTTGAAATCCAGATGGTGTTGACACTTCAAATGCATCCATTATTTTCCAGGTTAAATAAATATTGACAGTTGAGATTGGCAAGATATCTGTTTTGGTTTTCCCATCAATAATATAACATTCTCAGTTTTATGGCACTTTTGTGAAATGTAAACATATTATTTATTTATAAACTGTTTTGACATTTTAACTTTCGTTTTGTGAGAGGTAACCTCACGTTGGAAAGCATAAGCAGAATCCTAAAGTGGTGGTCACAATACTCATTGCGAATTTAGACAATGCAGCATGGTGACCAATACTATGGCAGTCTAATGATGCTTCTCCGTCATTGGGCTTCCGGTCTCGTACTCACCAACGAAACACGAAAGCACAAATGCTGTCATTTTACGTTGATCTTCTGTGCGAGGGTAGTACCGCCCCGGTCGAGCCGGCCCGTTTGTGTCAAAGTGTCACTGTTTTCCCTTCCCTGGGGTCTACTCGACTACACAATTGGCGGCCTTATCGCCCGGAGGCAATCTCTTCCAGGCAAACTTTATTAATTTTATTCATCACAGGGAATATCTTTATCCTGGTCTCGGGCTACAATTTGCTCGTCAAGCAATTTTAGTCTTAAAAGTATCTAGACTGAGAGTTCTAAATGAATTTCAGGTGACTTCAGGATCTCCTGCGGGTAAGGAACTGGTCCGTGGAGACATCATTGCGAAGATTGACGACTACGATGCGCGTGACCTGCGACATGAGGACGCACAGAATCTCTTTAAGAATGCACAGAAACAAATTAAAATTGTTGTGCAGAGGTAAGTTTCTCTCTCTTCCATTTATTTTTACTCTGCTTTTGATACAGGCCATTTTAACTATAATTTATTTATGTAAACATGATTTAATGAATAAATAAACACTGGTAAAATAAATATTGTGTAAAGTATAAATGATTTCTTTTCATTGAAAGTTACTTCTATCAATCTTTAATGAAGGTAAATATAAATAGAATAGAAATATAGCAAGTGTGTAAACAGGGGCGGGTCTACCGCTCACCTTTACTCGGTGCCACGCGGTTCAAGCAGCTTTGTAGGGCGCGTCCCAACGCCCACTTTCTATCACGAGTTCGCTGAGTAAGACTGCACTAGGTGTCATCTTTGTTGCCCTTCACCTAACTTTCGATTTATGTTGCTCGTAGGTGGTACTGAATTTCCACATTATTTTTAGTTCAGCCGCAAAAACTGTCGATTATATCAGTTCATTTCATTGTCAAAGGCCTTTAACACTATAGGCCTTTAGAAACGAGATTTTGGCCTTTCCTTTTGTAACTGCTTTTCTTGAGAACAACTGGAATAATTAGCTTTTTATAATCTGAACCTATACGTTTTAAATATAGATGTAATATCTTATACACATCTATATTTAAACCGTATAGGTATTCGAAACGTATGATTCAGTATCACTTTGCATTTTCAAGTATATGTGTGTACCTATGTGGTTCGTGTATGTACCTAAACCGTGACGGATATCGTATTGATCGATTTCTTGTTTGTTTAGTCTGTATATGTTTTGTAATATTCTGATAATATTCAGGCATGTTCCTAATTATAATCGATGTTATAAGTATTCTTCAAAATATTTATTAGTGAAGTAAATATAAGATCCCAGGCTGAAAATAAAGCTATTTGCCTCGGTGGCGTAGTGGTAGTGAATGCGACTGCTAAGCTTTGAGGTCTCGGGTTCGATTCCCGGGTCGGACCAAATGTTTGTATGATCTGCAAATATTTGTTTCGGAGTTTGGGTGTTTTCTATGTATAATATGTATGTATTTACAAAAAAAATGTATATAAGTATTTATATCAGTTGTCTAGCACCCATAACACGAGCTCTGTCTAGCTTGGGACTAGATGGCGTTGTGTGTTAGATGTCTGGAATATTTATTTATTTATTTATCTATTGTATGCACAGATTACCTCCTCGGGGTAATCTGTGATTGTAATATTTAATGCACGTACTTATTTATATTAAAGATAGTTTTCTGCTTTTTCAAAAAGTATATCTATGATGAAGAAAGGTTTGCAAAATAAAATTTATAGGACAACGTTTATTTTAATAGTTAATTACGAAAATAAGAAAAAAACAATTACTCAGCCCAAATAATCTGACCTGATATTTTAATTTATTTATTTTTGAAATAGTAAATTAAAGGTTTTATTTGAATGTAATAAATTTTATTTATATCTACGTGATATGATTATACGCATAACAAAATCCAATTGAAATTAATAAGTGATAAGGTCTCTAGAGACGTTATTGGTATGGTACAAATAATTAGAAGCTTCTGTTCAAAACGTGATAAGGTAGCTTTTTAATATTGTCATACCTAGTAGTTATAAGTGAACATTGTGGTTGATTGCTTGAGTACGTTTTAAAAACTCGAAAGTTCTGCACCAATTGAACTCAAAATACAAAGGTTGTTATTATTTATTTTTCGCATCAATATTATTTCTCATTCCTCGTCAATGCAACCACATTAAACCAAAGTAAAGTATAATAATAAATCTATATTTTGTACTCATTATCCTTATCCTATATTGACTATCACTGTGGCACAGTGGTAGCGTATGCGACTGCTGTTCTTCAGGTACCGGGTTCGATTCCCGGGTCGGACTAAATGTTTGTATGCTCTACAAATATTTGTTTCGGAGTTTGGTAGTTTTCTATGTATAATATGTATGTATTTACAAAAAAAAGTTTAATGTATTTATATCAGTTGTCTAGTACCTATAACACAAGCTCAGCTTAGCTTGGGACTAGATGGCGTTATGTGTTAGATGTCCGGTATATTTATTTATTTATTATAGATGTATGACAATTTCAATAGCAAACTACCAAAATATACCTACACAAAAAGTATATATTATTTTAAAATTAATTCCTATTTAAATTTTACTTAAAAATTACTATTAGTGTAGGTATGTTTCTATATATGTATATTTATGTTGCTAATTGCAAGTTATGTTATGCTAATTCCCTGACATAACTGTCGAAACATAGTTAAAGTACTACTGTTTCACAGTTTGGTCTCTTGTTAAGTCTCCTTTTGAAAGTATTGTAATAACTGAGCTAAATATATCCCGATCCATCGTATTATCTACACACGTCGGTTATACGCATTTTACTGTTTTTTTTAGTGGGCGTGTGCCAAATTTTTATTCAGTATTTGTATCTAATGCTACATAACTTGCGTGTGTTTAAATACGTGGTATGTAAACTTCCAAATGAACTGTACTAACAGCATTGGTGAACCTGTTACATGTCATGTTCATATCGTATCATTCATAGGGACGTGGACCGCGAAGGACCGCGTGGTTCTGGCACACCGCTAGCCCCACGATCACCCGTGCCGAATGCCGCTGCACCACCATACAGGTATCATTGACATTATCATTCTATTATACTGGCAGATCTCAAACGAAACCGTGTTTTATCATTTAACTGCTATAAAGAACGAGTATTAATCAATATTTAATTTTTTAACTAAATTTAAAAATAGTGGAGTAGGTAGGTGGTAATTAAATAGAGCATTCATCATAGATGGTCATTCATTTTAGTTCCTACTCAGTTGTGACTGTCCATTTTGAACTTGTGATTGTTTTTTTGTATACGTAGGAACTAAGAAAGGGCCGTTGATAGACTGTATAATAAATAATGAGCAACTCTGCATTTAAGCTATGACAACTATCAAGCAGTCTTCAAATCGCATGATGTACATTTTTTAATCATTAAAAACGTTTATAAAAAAAAATTAAGAAATCCGAATTCAGATTAATGAAATAAATTTATTGAAATTAAACAAACACGATGAAAAATGTTAATACCTCCGAACTGGACAGAATTAAATTATTACCGTAACGTACCAAATTATATATGTACATTATAATATTTTTGTTATTATACTAATGTTCAAAAATTAGAAAATACCTAAGTAGAACAAACAAATGATCAGTTACGAGTAATTTTGAGAAATATTTCCTCGAACTACACCAATGATGATCGATGAAAGTAGTGACCTGAACACAATATTGTGGCTGACGACTCTTATAATCTGATAATGGTGTAGAACAAGGAACTATTTTCGACCCTTACTTAACCATAACTTTCTTCCTTGTATGATACTTTTTACCGTATTCAGGACCCCAAGCCCGCTACCAGCTACAGCGTGGCGTGGGCCTGAATCTCTGCCGCGCACACCAGTACCGGCACGTGACCACGGACCACCTCCCGCACCTGTCTACTCGTACCCTTTACAATATGAAGATCACAGGAGTTTCGTGCTATCACCATCGTCTACGCGCACTGATGATACCTTTGATGAATCTATCGGAAGTCAGGTTAGTAAATTATACCTTTTACTAACATAGATATAAGTCGAATTCTTACTAAGGCTGAGTTATGTTTCTTGAAAAAATTAGTGATAATAATAATACGATTACCACTTTTACTCATTTGCTGCCACTACAATTCTATTGTCTCCGATAAGTCAACGGGACTCTTAAAACGCACAACAGTCACTGACCTCATATATCTGGCTATAAGCAGTTTCAACTTGCCTCATGTTTAATCTGCAGATTGCTTAGTAATAACTCGAGACATCTCAATAGTTACAGAAGAAGTTAGGAATTATTATGGGGCGTAATTCATCTCCGTTTTGCAATAGATGTCTCGAGTAGAGAGACTGTAAAAATAAATCTCTGTATTGGAACGAAGTTCCTTATCGCGCGTTGCGAAAGGGGGCTAGACGGAAAAACTGTAACGACACTTTTTGTTAAGACGAAAAGTTGTAACGACACTGCTATTTTTAGTTTTTTTTTTAAATTTTTTTGGGGCTTATTTATCTAGCGTAGCTCCCCCAATCCATTCACCCCACTACTTCGATCACCCCCATCCCCTAAGATCATCCCTTAAAGAAGACACTCCCTCTATCTCCGAAACTATCGCTCGGAGACATTTTTAGTCACCCCATGCACTCCCTGAACTTGTCAGGAATCAGCACCCCTCAACCCTTAATTTGCCTTACCCCCCCCTTTTTTCGAAAGTACTTCACCCCCTCCCCTCAACCTAACCTTTTATATATTATCATGGTTTAACAGTCTCCTGACTATATTCATGCGTCTTTGTTGTGGCTACTACGAGTCTAAAAATTGATCTGTACTTAGTTCGGAGGAGCATAGAAAGGAGAGGTATCTTTATGGATACAATGAACGCTCCTAAAAGTATAAGCGTCCCAGGAGGCTGGCTTAACTAATTTGAACTTATAATTAGACTTGCAACGAATAGTATATTCGGCAGTATACCGAATATTCGGCGAGGCCCCTGACCGAATAGCCGAATATTAGGCAAAGTATTCGGCTGGATTTTAGCGCCAAAAACTTGTACAGACGTGATTAAATTATGTACCTGTTTTATGTACCAATGACTACTTAATTATTATTATTATTATTATTATAGCCTTTTATTTCCTTAATATTTTGTACGTACATCATAAATATAATGCCTTCAATTACAATAACAAAAAAGAAATACAAAACAATTCAAAAAATTAAATTTAACATCGAAAAAATAATAATTAATTAATTTAGAACTACTGTATAATTTTTATGTCAGATTATTAATTCAAATAAACTCAATTATCAAATTAAATGCATTATTCTCATTTCAATAAAATATCTATTGATTAAGGACCTCTCAACGAGTAAAGGCCTCCTCCAGTTCTTTCCAATATTTTCTATCTTTTGTTCTAATAACTACAATGATTATAAAAGAAATGAGAACCTTACCCTTCTAAATTTTGATTACCACAATAATTCAAATACTGTAGGTACTGTAATGTATTTGGTCCCATTCAATTTCAATATCTCTTCTAATCCATTATCCCGCAACGCCGTACAAAAGGTATCGCAAAATTATGTGACAATGGAGAAAAATCGACGGTTGCTACTCCCTCCCCTTCACCTATACTTAGATGGACAGCTTCCAAGTGACAGCATAGTGCTGAATGTTATTGTTTTATGCTGTTAGTGTATTATTGTATAAGTATATCTTTCTAACAAAGTCTCCTGGTGGTTCACATGACCCATCAATTTTCGATACGGGCCCGTAGTCTATTACTTTCCGAAACAACCATGCCCGGAAAGGACCTGTGTCAGCCGAAAGGAAAGGGTCCCGTGCTGCCGCCCTGCCTAGTCGAGGATGACCGGATGGAGAGCCTCGACAGCAACAAAGCCAGCTCGTGGAGTCTCTAACCGGAACGATCAACGAGCCATCGGGGCTCGACGAGCGGTATAACGCCACTCACGTACATCTCATCTCATCGCGTAAGTCAGCCGCCCGCCGATAAACTTTGGCGAGCATATCCCACGGGGGAGTTCCGGCCAAGGCGCACACCGCTTTAGTCGACACGGTGATGTAACAGCGTATGGCTCTGATCTTTGCCAACTTACCTTGACCACTATCTCTTCTGTCCTTAAATCACATCAGAAATTTTCGCTCGAATAACAATCTGCTTCTCTTATGTTCCTTCCACATTGCCAAATATGTGAAATCATTGTTCTTCATTAAAGCCGTTCTACTCTGGAATGCGCTGCCGCTTGAAACCAGGATGTCCACTGTTTCATATTTAAAAACAAGGTAGGTACAAGACTTCTTTCTCAATGACATATGACATCAAAAGTCATCGATACGATAGTAGGTAGGTACCTACTGAAGCCTATTTAGTATTAGTATTCATAGTGTACGAATATAATTTAAACATATTCGTATAGGTATACACACAGTACAGTTTATATAAATATGTGTATTATATGTAAAGTGTAGACCTACGTTCAGCAGTAGACGGCAAGTGGTTGAAATGATGAATGATGATGTAAAGTGTATATATATTATATAAAATTCTCGTGTCGTGTTGGTGCGTAATCGAACTCCTCCGAAACGGCTCGACCGATTTTGATGAAATTTTTTGTGATTATCCGGTATCTATGAGAATCGGTTCTTATCTATTTTTCATCCCCCTAAATGTTAGGGGTAGTCCAACCCAAAAAATTTTTTAAATTTTTTTGACAAAATTTTTAATTTCTATTTTTTTAGGATGCAGCATTAGAAAATACATACAACCCTAGATTTTCAACCCTCTACGATCAACCCCTATTTTTATATATTCCCTTTTATGGCAAAGCAACGTTTGCCCGGACAGCTAGTATTTATATATAAACTTATGTTATATGTAATTTTTACTTTCGTAGTTTAATTTAGTAACGTATGCGCGCAAACCTCACAAAATATCTACACCACCCAAAAGTTAACTTGCAGAGAACGTCCCGGCCAATATGTCTGCTAATTTACAAAAGTTTATTACAATTTTGTACATTTCTTTATGAACAACATGGTTTATAGCGAGGCAAATTGTCTTTAAATTGGTTCGAACCACCATTGTTGTTGTCGACGTCCCTTTCTCAAGTAACTGTCAATAAGAAAATCAACAAATGGACATAGTTTTATTTGACTGTCCAGGATGAGGACTAGGTACTTCATTGGCCTACTTGTACTGCAGCGTCACCTATCCGAAGGCATGAGTTGGGTTGTTCCTGGCGCTTACGTAGGCTAGCTTTCCTAGGGCAATTATTTTAGAACCAAAATTAGCCAAATCGGTCCAGCTATTCCCGAGTTTTAGTAACACTAAAGAACATCATTTACTTTTTTGTATGTAAGAAGCTGAAACTTAGAAGGAATATTCGGACTACATAAAAATATGTCAATCCTTTCAAATACTAGCAGTTACTAGTTTCAAAATAATTTCTTATCATTTGGAACCCAGTGCACGAGAACTTTGTTTTATATTTATTTCTTGCCTCTTTTCATTTTTTTGTTATTTTTTAAATTTGTTCATTCTCAGAGGATCCATTGTGGAATAAAAGTACAAGTGAGTTTAATTTCAAGAATGTATTTCAAAGCGAATTTTTTGCATCTTGCATACGATATCTGAGCTTAAGTTTGTGAACTAGTAAATTATTGACGCATTATGGGAGTCAGAAACGCTATAAGAACTAAAAACATTTAGTTAATTACTCCGATGTGAATGCTGTAATGAAACCACGACATCAGATTGCATAACTTTATAACTACTGTAGGCCAAATACGAGTAGAACAGAAATACAACAATAATTCATCGAAGTCTTAGAATGTTCCCGAGGCAGTCTAAATTCGTTTTCTGAATCATGAACTTCAATAGGTGATAGATTAGATATCACTGTGGTCATTCTTATTTATATTACGACCTCAAATTAATGGCATCGTTAACTTCACCGTCATTAACTAATTTGCGTAAAAACCGTTAATGTCATTTATTAGTTCCATAAAAATCTATATGTATGAAGATTTTTTGACGTTAAACCTTTTCACATATTTTTTAAAACACTTATTTTTATCTGACTTTGTTAATTAAACATTAGTCAATAAAATATAAATGTATACCAATGCTATGTAGTTCACTCCCAACTGGCGCGATAGCTTTTCGCCCACGCTGACGCCTATTTTCCCGCCATATTTCCAAAATAGAATGCATTGAAATCGCGTTGTTTACTCGGAGAAGACGGCTGGAGCGGCAGTTCGCGATCATACGCTGTACGACACACGTCCGCGCAACAGAGTGCTTCACCACAATGGCCGTCAATCCTAATTTCTTCCCCAACGGGTACCAAGATCCCATGCATCCCGAGGATGAAGTTGTCACAAACTGGGTGCGTGCGACAATCATATTTTACACTAGAAACTACCTTTTCTTCCTATCTTCATAACTCCACATAACAATAAGTGTATAGTGGTTCCAATTATGATATAAAATTGCAAAATGATGTGGAACTTTTATCAATTCAACATCACACATTACATTACATAGAATGTTGAAGAACGTCCTAAAATTAGACCACTTCAGACGCTCGCGTAGTGTAACAAAATATGTGATGTAATGCCGTGAGCTTACAGTTTTATGAAAAAATCGTAAGTAATTAAAAAAACATGATATCATTTTATAAAAATTAAACTACACTTTGATGTTCTTTGGCTTGCAAAATATTTATAATGACGCTGTAAGAGTGTTTATGGAAAACCTTAATCAACTCAAGGCGTTCTATTTTCATACTGCGTTTCGTAAAACCGTGTTGCTTAAAACAATCTAGTGATGGAAAATAATCTGTTTTTGCTGCACTTATTGCCTTAGATAGATAGGTACTTTTAATATTTTTAAAGTAAAACAAAGCAAAAAATATACCAAATCTAAAAGATCTGTAAATATTATTCCATAAATATGTATATGGTTACTAATCTGAATAATCTATGCTAATATAAAAAGCTGAAGAGTTTGTTTGTTTGCTTGGACGCGCTTATCTCGGGAACTACTCATCCGATTTAAAAAAAGATTTCAGTGTTAGATAGCCTCTTTATCTTTAGCTATAGGCTATACATGTCATCACTCTAAGACCAAGAGGAGCGGAGCACCAATGAAGAATGTTATAAAAACGGGGAAAAATAATTACGCTACGGGCGGCTATAGGAGACGTTAACGAGGTTGCGTGGGTCAGGTAGTTATGTAGGTACATATTTGACTGAGCAAGCAGTTACGAAATTACCTAGCGGATGAAGGAAATCTTTTTTGAGACCCTGTTTTCATAGATCTTATGACGAAATTATTCGAGCAGCATAATGTATAACCTCGTCATGAGATGCCGATGCACCGTTTAGCTATGTTGGCATTATACAAAAACAAGATAGTATTTTAGGAGCTTTTAAGTTAAAATTTATTTGACAAAATATTTATTCACCACAAACTGTAATTATATAAATATTCAAGAATTCAGTTCAGTTTATTAAATCGGAAAAAACATCGTTTCTCCTGATCTTAATGTTACATTCGCAAGCTGTAAAGATATTTTAAAGTCAATGTCACCACACAATATTTTTACGTCAACTTGATCTTTCAACACTGTGACGCCGATGAATTCTTTATGAACGTAACGTAATACGTGCGTATGCGTATGCTTACGATACATAGTTTTAATGCCAACCATATTACTCGATACCTACCACCACCTTGTGGACAAATCTGTAGGGTAAGGTCGATGATCAGTTGGTTCACATTACTGAAACGATACTCAATCAATCAATTTATAAGTGTCTACAGTTCCACAAGATTGAAAAGGCGTATCAATCGAATAAAATCTAAAAATAGGGATGTAGGGTAAAGCATCGTCTACTAAACCGATTGGGAATAAATGGATATGAAAAATGGTTAGATAATATTCTCACGATCCAAATTTCAACGAGATCGAATCGAATTGGCACATCCTTGCTCTAGATGCAGTAAATTTATGTACGTATAATAAATTTAACTAACGCAAGACACCCACTTCTGTAAACATTGACGCAAATAAATGATTTGCTCATCGGCACATATACTCTGTTCAGGGTAGGTACATTTCTAAAAATGACGATTATTGCCACTTCGGTCCCTATCAAAGTTTCCCAGTCTACATATTAATTTATTAAATTCAAAAACGACCGCGACCCCAATATTCGTGTGTATAAATATATATATATAACGAAATCATGGCAGAAAACATATATATATATCATAACCTACAATGAATAACCTCGCATTATAATTAGATACGACGAGGATTACATACCACGCAAGCGATTGGTTGAATCTTGTAGAGAAATTTGAATTATTTTTTAGGAGACGGCGCCTGATTAATGTTTGCCTAGAGCTTATAAACATGAAGTTTGGAAGACGTCGCTGGTATTTTAATTGCTTTAGTCTGTCGACCTTCTGCAAGGTCACATATGTGAGCAATTCGCTTGTCTTATCTGTATTTATATATTCAACAATAGTTAGCAGGACCTGTGAAATAACAACAAGTTTATGAGCCATTTAAGCTGGTGTTTCAGTTTATGTCCCTACTACGTACGCTATATTTAGACCGGGATGTGAGATGTGAGCCAACTATTCTAGATCATGGTTGTATATTTTCTACAAACTACGTCGACTTTTACACTTACAATATAAGTTCTGGAATGTCTAAATGCGATATTGAGCATTTAACTAGTAATGTAACTTCATACAAATATGCAAAAATAGGTATATCAGCAAACTTGTATTTCGATTAGATAGTAATTTTCTCTAGAAAGTTGCTGAATAGCCGTTGGCTGCGTAATAAAATAGCTAAATAATGCATACGTATTTATTAGCCAATGATACGTTTACGACTTTAATCAAACAATTAAATTAAATTAAATTAAATATTTTTGGACATCTAACACACAACGCCATCTAGTCCCAAGCTAAGCAGAGCTTGTGTTATGGGTACTAGACAACTGATATGAATACATATATACTTTTTTTTTTGTAAATACATACATATGATACATAGAAAACACCCAAACTCCGAAACAAATTTTAAACAAATATTTTATACAAACAAACAATATTTTTATAAACAAACAATACGGAGCTGGTGGCTTACATTGCATAATTAAGATACCTTTATCAGTTCAGCCTGTGGTTTGGTAACCAATCTTAACATTAAAATCCCTCCGTGTCTTGAAGAGTACGTTAAGGAGTCGATCCCGGTTCCGGTACGAACATCTGTAACAAGGTTTGCGGTAAAGCTAGTTGGAACGGAACCCTGAAAAATCTGACAACTGTACGTACAGAACTTCGAGATCGTCTAGTATTTGGATGTAGAGGTCCAATGGCAGTCGTTAAACATAAAGACTTCCAAGATTTTGAATATAATAATGATGATATTGAATAAATTAGTATGATAGATAGTGACTGAGGTAGGTACTACATAAACACGATGTAGCATTATCTGAAAATTATTCATCTGTAAGAAATAACCAATGTAATTAATAACCAGTACCAAGGAGAAAAGTAGTTTTCATATGTCTATTTGGCTTCGTATATTTTGTTTTACTTGCTCAGCACAATAATAAAACAATAATTTCATTTAACACGAACTGTAGCAATCTTAAAGGTTTTCAAGTTTAGCTATATTCTCGTAAACCCAAACTAATCAATGCTACAAGTGAATAAAAACGCTCAATGTAGTCAATGACTTTCACAAGCTCGTAAAGTATTTTCACAACTTTATAAAATTTATGAATAAACAATGTATACTTGTTACAGCCATACCGCACAACGCCCCTGGTCCTTCCGGGCGCGAAAGTACGCCGTGAGCCCGGCCCTACAGAGAGCTACCTGCGTCATCACCCAAATCCTGCCATGCGAGCTCCCCCCAGCCACGACTACCGTGACACCCTGATGAGACAGAAGGTAAATTTGTAAACTTAATCACTTTTACACAATTCCCACATGTTTTAAATGTTTTGTTCAAAAACCTAATTCGACAATCTTAAATACCTTTATCAGTCTTCATTGGATATATCCAAGAGAAAGTATCTAGTTACCGTAGTTTCGCTGCAATATAAACGTGTACCTATTAATGTGTTTAACATATTGGATGCTTTATTCAAGTCTTAAGTAATAGAACATTGATACCAAAACAAATCTAAATGAAAAGCTAGTCGCGGAATGTCCCGATTGCGGTTGGATATTTCTAAGTAAATTGTAATCGATATGTTTTTGATTAACTATTTCCTAATTTATTGGTTTCAATCTGCTTAAATTTTAGATACGTCGTAGGAACGTCACTCAAAATCAAATCACATAACACTTTGTCAATCGAAAAACATAGGAGTTAATGTTTTTCAAAAAGAGAAGAAAATAGTTATTGCATCTACTACACTCACAGTAACCTGTATCTTACATAGTTTTATTATATATTAATGACGTTTATGACTGGAATCCCAATTGCGTAGCGCGTGCAACTAGCTGAATCAATGTTTTATTTTTACACTTCGCAAGTATTACGTACCTACCTACTGGATATTTTTACTTCTTGTTTAATGGGCGCAATTTACAGAAACTCTTTGTAATGGCGAAAATTCAAATAGGTACGAATCTTAATGATAATATACAAATATTTACATAGGTATACACACTTTTAAGATGGCATAAAAAGTTGTATTCAGCTGAAAAATTTGATTCTAGTAATATTTTTCACACTGGTAATACTATATAAATATGTGAATTCTTTACTAAACTCACACCAAGAATACACAACGCTCATTGGTATATGCCGGTTTCATGCTTGCATAAAATAAAATCGGACGGAAAATAACGCCCTTTGGACAATATTACGCATGGAATGAGCACTACAGAAACTGGCTTTAAATAAGCTTACTGTAGAAATAGGTCGTATTGTAGGCAATTAGATGATGCACGTTACAACGCATACAAGCACGCACTATGCACGCACACATATCTCCTATTTCACACACTAAAACTACACATAGATTATTACGCTTAGAACATATCCCAATCACACTTAAATGTTAGTAATCCAATCATGTATGTTGAAGAAATGAGAAAGACCATGAAAACTTTGCAAAATTATTGAGCTTTTCTTTAAAAAATTCGTTATTACTTTTAAGTTTTGAAGTAGAGTCCTTCTGGTTTCTATCAATAGGTATAGGTTTATTAGCATTAACGGTTCTGGCTATAGCGCACGTAATGATTAGTACAATAGTATTTTTAATAAATGTCAGGTGGCTGAGTCGGTGTTGCAGCGAGTTGTTGGCGAAGACGCGAATAAGGTGGTGCACATTGTGTGACAATATTAGCTTCAAGCATGACCGACAAACTTCTATGACGAAGCCCGTCTGTAAAACGATATATTGCAATAGTGCATTTGGAGTTACATCTTGACATAACAGTTTTATGGACATGTTCATTAGCTAATGTTTGTTTTCATGAACTTACATTTAACCTTCTCAATTTAAACTTATTAGATGTTTCTCTCAGTGATGAACTAGACTTGATTAATAGTTTCTGGCCTTTTTTTAGTGTCGTGTCTAGTGTTTTGAACGCCGTTACATTTGACTAAATAGTTGTAATAAAATTCGACAAACAAAAGTTATTATCAATAGGTAGTCTTCAATTTACCGTGAGAGAGCCACGCTTCGGTATGCATGGGCCGGTTCGACCGATGTGATACCACGGCCTCACAGAAAACGAAATGTGTGAAACAGGGCCTGTGCTGTGTTACACCGAGCGAGTGAGGATACCGGAGGACCATACCCATCCCCCAATCACCACAAAGGCCGGCAACGCCCATTATAAAGAAGGTTTTGGCAAACTACGCTGGTCAGACGGGTTGATAGACATTTGTTTTGTTTTACTTCTTTATGCAGTAATCTGTTCTCCTGTGAAGATTGCTCGAGATAAATAGGGGTATTGACACTCCTTATTCTTAATCGATTACAATACGGACGAAACTAATAGACAGGTGTCCCAAATTGATGCGAATTCTTTCTATACTCTTGCAATATATCGTTAATCTCACACATTCATATATCCATACGCCATCTTTTCATTAACAACCATAATGTTTCACTGCTGGGCTCGGGTCTCCTCTCAAGCGAGGGTTAAGGCCATACGTTCCCATGATGGCCGAGTGCGGGTTGGGGACTGGCAGTACGCCATCTTGTTTGAGCTTTACTTAAAATGAATAATTATATAACGTCGCACACGATTCTTAATATAGTTCATATAGAGAGTAACTACTTATCATTTATTGTTTTATTTGTAGACCTAAAACCATGATAGTAATGCAATTAAATTTAAATTGTGAAATAAGTGAGTATTTAATATTGATCTATACATCTTCAAATTGCTTTAAAACTATTTGTGGAATTGTTTTAATTGGTATGAAATTGGTGTTTTTAACATTATACAAAAGAGATTTTGTAGCTGCTCTCTGGTGTTTTATTTGTTCAGCTGTAGGTATGCGTATTATATGGAGGATGTGACTAATTTGTTTTATATCGTCGCAGATGGTGCACAAGCAATTCAACTCGCCGATCAATCTATACTCGGAACAAAATATCGCAAATTCGATCAGGCAACAGTCCTCGCCGTTGCCGTGAGTATTTAGATAGGATTTATTTCACATCATATAGTTTGGAGTTCAGTTGAGAGTTATCAGCGTAGCCAATATGTGGAAAGTTCTAAATAAACAAGTTATATACCATCAAGTAAATGTAGTGTCAGTCATCTTGACCACGCATATCTTGGCAATGAAATTGAACAACATGGCCGTTTGCCAAACCCAGCGTTACATAACAACATCCACTTGACACTGTAAAATACAAATTCTGTAAATACGTTTCTTTTGAATATTGGACTTACAAAATATTTTCCTATGCTTTGTTGCCTTAGAATTATAGGACAAAAAATATGCAGTCATAAAAATTGCTATATATAAGTTTGAGTAAGTATGTAAGTAAAATTTTGTAAGAAATACTTTGGAGGAACGTCAAACACGTTGTGTCACATAATAATGGAGTGTTTCTCTACTTACTTAGCTATAACGGCCATTACGGGCGGCCGCACGTTGTCAAGAGGCAAGTGTTTTACTAGACCGCCGCCAAACAACAGTCGACGCCCATCCTCATGATGCATTAATGCTTTATTTTATGTTTCACTATTTTCGATTCTTGTTTACTTTGTCTGTTTCACTCCACGCTCAGTTCTATCGTCCAGCATGGCGACGGCGTAGACATGCTGGCCGTTACTCCAGGAGTTTCGACATTTATATTAAACGACTCCTCATGCGTCCCACATTCACGCGATCGTATAGCGCGATCACGGTGTGGCGATCACTGTATATCAAAAATAGCTCTTAAGTAATATATGTATTTATTTAATGGAACTAAATAATATTATTAAGGTAGCGAACTTATTCTACATGATTAATGTTAGTATTTTTATCGACCTATCCTTCCTGAAAAACAAAAACTAAACTCGTACACTAACTAACCGCTTCCGCGACCCTTAACATTTAACGTACCTGCCGGGTGGAGTCTAATGTGTTTTCTCTCTATTATTGCGCCCGCTAACCGACTAAAAACTAACGCCCCACGCCCGTTCGGCCCACGCACCACGCACACCGCGCACCGGCCCCACAGTTACAAGCCGACCGTGCTGTACGACCCCGCCAAGTCCGAGACGTTCCGCGCGCTGCAGGAAGAGGGGCTGGGCGACGCAGTGCAGGAGGTGCCCACACCGGTCCAGCCGAAAGTCTTCACGGCGCCACCCACCAAGGTGCTTATATATACCTACATCACTCCACACCCCTCATAGCATTATATTGGACAGTCAAAATTATGGCTTCAATAGGCATGATGACTTTAGAAAAACTGTTTTATGATGTTCGGGACAGCTGAGATAGATTAAAGTATATAGTCCAACACCAAATGTTAGTGAATTTTAGTTTAGTTATGACAACAACAGAATCGCCACCAATATATATTTTTCTTGACAGACATTTATGGCTCTGTAACCACAAATTTACTGTAGATTGAATAGACGGTAGAATGTAGAGCCACTTATCAGTACACCATGATTTTTACCAAAATTTCTATTTATCCAATATATAGTGTTTGATTTCATTTACAAACAGAAACTAGCGCCAACTCCAAGACCAGCACATATTGAGGAGAAGCCGAAAGGAAAACAAACGACCTTCGTAAGTATGAATTAGAATGTACTTTAGAATAAAGAAGTTCATATTTGTTCTACAAAGACCTTTTCTTATCATACTAATAGGCATTGTATCAGTAGGTCCATAAAGCTAAAAAAATGTGATCCACTAATCATGACACGGATTTTTTGTCAGTTATGTGTGTTGTGGGAGACACAAAGGGAGGATTTCCGGCCAGGCGAGGTGATCCTGCCTGGCGGGCCACTGTCCGGTTGACGTTGGGATGTTGTATATATGATAATCGGCGCGAGAACTTCTATTGCGCGATTCAGTATCGCTAGTTACTTCATTTCGTTACTCCGTAGCTCGACGTATCTTCGATAGATGGCGTTGTAGTGTGTGAGTTTCTAGGTTGAAATAAAAGACAAGTTTTATTTTCAGCTCTATTTTAAAGACTTAGTTTTGCATTGACATTTTTGCAATCATTCAGAATCTGTAACCTACTCTGGTATCTGATTTTCTTGCAGGTAAACTCACTACACGAAGAGCACATCCAACAGTCGAACTCGTTCAAGCGCCTCATGTACAACGTGCTCGGCGACACTGAGTTCTAGTAATAATTCGTGAGCCACTCCACTTGATAGTATTCAAATACTTATTGTGAAAGTTCCTTTAAGTTATTACAAAATAACTCCCCTGCCGATTTGTTGTAATGACTAACATCAGCCACACAATAAGTTTATCCAGTGTGACTCTTTTATAGCAAACCCATAACACCATGGGCTAATTATTATCAAGGCAAAGGGGTTTTTAAAGGAGGTTTTCAGGCGTTAATTTTAGAAGCAATCACGTGTTGGGTTAGCAACAAATAAGACTAACAAAATTAATTTTAGGAAGCTATTATATAATAATGCTCCTGGCAGTGTGTAATATTATTTTTCGGTGGATTTAATTATTCTAATACTCGAGTATTAGTGATATAATTTATATTTACATTAAGTAGAAATATAACGTTTATTACTAAGTGTTGATTTTCTGTTGCTACAGAAATATATTGTTTATGAATATATATGAGAAATGTTGAGTGTACAGTCTAGTCACTGCGGCCAGAGCTCCGGCCGTTACTACGAGAATGAAATTCGATCAACGATAAATAAATAATTTATTTTAAATAATTATTTGTTTTATTTCAACCATCTACCAGGGCTCAAATGAAACATAAGTTAATTTCAAAATAACTATATTCATAACTCGAAGTTTACTAACGATGTTACACAACGAAATAAAATACAGTCTTACAAATTTCATGAACGATAAGTACACAGATCGAAAATCGAAAATAATTTTGAGCAAATTAAAGAAACTATTAACTTATATCACAAATCACATCGTTTGGACAGGGGTGACGTCTCTTGCACTGAAAACTATTTACAACTACATAATTTAATTTGTCTTAACATCCATATTATAAGCGTAACGGCTCATCACCAAACTCTCCAAAATACACTCGAGGCGGTCCAATTGTGGTCAACTGCTGTTAACCACACTTCATTTAAACATGACAAAATTAAACAGTTAAGTTGCCATTGAAACTTTATAAATCAAAGCCTTTCACAAAACCATTTTTTGATCACCAAATAAGGCACTACAATGTTTCAGTTTCAAAACAAATTCTTTGGATAAAAATTCATAGCACATGAGACGTGGAGATGAATACATGTTACAAGCATTACAGTAGAGATCAAATATTTATATTTTCCAAGCGATTATTTACACTTAACTTCAATTTCATAGTTCGTGATATGTGAAAACAATGTAAGTACAGAAAAAATAAATGTAAAGCATGCATGTAACATCAAAAAACATCTCCAAGCACCCGAATAAACCTCACTATCATATACATAATAATACCAGAAACTGACCGAAACATTACTGATATCCATATAAAATAGATTTACAACATTTAACATGAGAAAAAGTTTAAATTATTAATCAAAATTGAGACAAAAAACAAACATTATAACGCTTAGAATAAAACTTACAGTAAACGTCTGAATCAAACGACTAGCTATCTATTTATACAGTAAATTTCAGACATAAATAATAAATATGATGGGCACGTGTTTTATGTCAGTTGTCATTAACGAACTAAATAAAGATTACGTCACATTTGTATACCACATTGCATTGTATATTATAAAGCAAGAAAATATAAAAATGTTTTGAAGTAAATAAAATTATATGATAAAAAAGAAAATACATATAATGATAATTATGACACATAACAAGATAACATAAAAGATATGGAGTAGCAAAAACACATGAAATATTTTCGGCTTACTAAAATATTGTTACCTAATTTTGGACTGACATTCACTTTTCATTTAGCACCAAAGTCCGAACTATTTTATTTAAATACTATCTACCTAAAATTCAATGAGTGATGTTTATTCGCTAAATAAATCTTTCTCCTAATTCTTTTCTCAAGTTTAAATGTAATATCAACACAACAATGCATGCCTGGCTAAACACAACGATATTATTGAATTAATTACTAGCATTATCATCTATGATAAGTCAACTTTAAATTACACGATAGGGTAGTTATCCTATTGAAATAAATTATTTTACAGTAGGTAGGAAATAGAGTATCTTAAAAATAACGGTTGTCCACACTTTAATGTTTTAAGTTGTCCACCTAATAATGAATAAATGTATTGATACATATGCCTGGAAGCAGTTACGACAAAATTTAATTGGCTGGAAATAAAATTTTGCCCTGCAATATTTAATATCATATACATTTATTAGTTAATTTTTTTTGGTAATTCGACACTTCATAAATCTATATTCATAAAATTTATGTAAGTTACACAATTTTTTTGAATGACAAATTTCATCTATGTAAATAAACCAAATCGACTAGCTTCAGAATGTATATTATTTTAGCTTTTGTTAAAAGTTTCATGAAGATATTATTTTTTATTTCAAGACGTTTTGGCGAACCTATGTAAGGAGCTTCAATATCTATAATTATTATTCATTCAACAGGTCTAAATCGTTATTGCTCTAACTTAGATTGGCTTGCACCGAACGTGGTCGCAAACTGTTAACGCATTGTGAGTTAACTATCAAACGTGATGAAGCCGCTTTAACATTTATCAGGTCACACTTGTTTATTTAAAGAAAACCTTTAGAGAAAAAGAAACGAAGGGCGACTTGCACAACGTTTAAAAATTATTTAAATGCAGTTAAACTCATAAACATGTTGAATTTAACAAATTTAGCGCCCTCTTGCACAGTGATGACTGCAAGTAAATTTAGATAAATATGTTTATGGGGTCGATAAAGCAGTTTATACGTTCCGTTGCACGTCATAACACTGTTTTTTATGATTATATCGACGCCATACGCATTTTTTGCATAACACGAAACTCCTAGTTATTCTTTTTTTGTTTATACTATAACACGAATGTAAGCTTCATAACTTTACTTCACCGACGAGTTCCGTGTTTTTTATAAGATGTCTTCGTATATGTCTCTTCATAAAAGATAGTTTAATAAATGACGGCCCGGGTAAATACTTGACTTATTATAGGTCTCTTAGCCTAGTTGCACTCGGTGATTAGAAACAATTACCAAGAGTAAGCAACGACGGCGTCGTCAGTACTTGGATGGGTGATCGCTAGTGGCACGATACCACGAGTCTCCGTGATTAGGAGGTCACGTTAAGCAGTCGGTCTGGGTTGATATCATAAGATTACAGTCGTGAAGCTTAATTGGAGGCCTTTGGGCGGCTTAGAAACATCTAACGGCAAGATTACGTAGCCACAACGTTGTCATGCCAGTCCCCAACCCGCACTCGGCCAAAGTGGAGACGTATGGCCTTAACCCTCTCCTAAGAAAAGACCCGAGCCCAGCAGTGGGACGTTATGGGTTGTTGATGATACTATATGTATGTGTATGAGGTATGAATTAATATCATATTATTAATATGCAGGTAAGATTATTAACTTAAATGTCATATTAATAATCTAAGATTTAAACATTCTACAATTTCTCCATTATCTTCAGAACACAAGTGAATGAAATTCAAATCCATATTCGTGATCAAATACGTATTTTAGTTACTCTTTAAAAACGTAAAACCTTACAAAAATTTAAAGCAGAGGCAGTTCTACTGTTAAACACGTTTAGCGCCGCTAAATAGCCGAGTTTCGATTTTTAACTTTGGTTTCCTTAACGTGTTTAGCCAAAAAAATTACGTTGCACAAGATGCTATTTGTGTTTAACTTTTTAAATGCATTTAGCATGTCTTAAATGTGTTTAAGCTATGTCGTACAACTGGCCCTAAGATGATAAGATAGAGGGAGTGGGGGAGCAATAAAACAAAGTGTTATAGTTGGCATAAGAAACGTGTGTCGTAAGTTTTAGAGTAGATTAACTATCGAGAGAAGTAAAAGTAATTCACGTCAATAGTACACAAGTGTAACGATTACGTGTCAAACTGGTAAACAAGAAAAAGCAAGTTCAAGCTCCACTCTGTACACTACTGACGTGAATCTGTACACAACACAAATATTTGGCTTAGTTGGAGGGTAAACAACAAATAGGCATTAGGTAACAAAACAATGACCTTCATTGCTATGACTTAATATTTATTGGGATATTTTTTATGTCATGTTCATATTTTTCTTGTAAATTATATTTATAACATACTACGCAGTTAAAAAAATTCCCATCCTCCACAACAGTTTGTAATACCTACAATCATGAAGACTGCTACAACATTCTCAAAGAATTCATTGAAACGAACAACAAAAACTTGTCAACTCGAATTTTATTTAGCTTTGTATATGTAAACAAACAATATCCACAGTTTGTTACAAATCAGACGATTAAGTAGTGTGATACAATCCAAATAAACTATTGAAGAATATGCCAGTCAGTAGTACCATTATTTTAATTATTGAATGTCTAAATGAATGCATTCTAGAAGTTCAAAGAGAAATCGAGATCGTGTTTTAAAAGGAAGTACTTTTGGGGGAAGTAGTCTTTACTTCCTTGGTTTTCTCAATACACCAACATACAGACCTTGTCAGCTTATTTCATAAATGTTATTTAACTTTAAGCAACAATTCTGTATTATTTTCAAGTTTAAGACTGTAAATAAGTCAGGTACGTTGTTTAAAGTTAAATAATGAGTATAAATAAAGCTGTAAGCTCTTCATACTATGATCGTCTAAATGTCGTCAGAACCAATGCTTAGAAAGATGTTTAGAATAACATTTATTAACTTTCATGTTTATAAGAAGACAATAAAACTATATTTTACAATAGTGGTTGCTGATACCAATCAAAATTCATACAGAAATATCAAGGTAGTTGTGTATTTACATATCCACGGCGGGTACTAGGCGGATTGCAATAATTGAAAACTTTGCGTCCATAAATGTGTTCGAATGGTTGCAATTTGCAGCATTTTTTAAACATACTTAGATATTCCATAACAATATATATATATATATCTCAATAAAATTTTGCAGTTAGTAGTTAATGATTTCAGTACCTGATAGAAATTTCACAACCACTAAATAATTTGAATCATTTTGGCATAAGTAACAAATAAAAAAAGATAAATAGTGACCCTATTACGACTAAGCGGTACAGATTTTAAATTTTTAACTATTGTATAACATTAGATGAGTTGCAAAACATTCACTTTTACTAATTATGCTAATTAATAGACGTAAAATAGAACTCAATTGCAGCAGAAGTTGGCAAGGCGGCATCTTAATTGACAAAGTTTACAAAATTATGAATCTCTTGCTTGATATGCATAAAGCCTATAGTTCATTTTGAATTTTATATTGAACCATGCAAATTTTTTTCGATCCCACTATGTCATGTATCTTCTTATAATATCTCTCTTATCTAAATCATCGTGCTGCTCTTAGTCGTACTCGGGTCACAGCTTTATAATTACGCTACCAATCTTTTCAATAATTGGAATCTCAAACATATAGACTGCTATAGGCTGATGATGATTAAAAAACAAAGAGTACAACTCTAAACCGACATTGAAAAATATTTGATAAATATATGCAATATAACTTGAAATTGATTGGGACAAATTTGCAGTTTTTTTTAAATACCTTTTAATTGATTTTAATATTACGAAAATACATAATTTATCATGAGCATAAATTTATATATTAAACGAATTGTTTTGTAAGTAAAATATTAAATTTTATAGATTTATTACAGTTAACTTCAGCTAAACAACAGTGTCGTTAAATTTATTTTGGATAGTGCAACACACGTCATCGATTCAACATCTGCTTCGTACGGATTAGTGGCAACACTGATCATGTACGTCCTCGAATTTACAGACAATGTTTATTAATGCGTTGGCGATGACGGTGATAAATACAAAGATAATGTATGAAGAGACTACGTAAACTATGCTCAGTGTACACGTAAAGTGCAAAGAATCAAACGTAGCTGCGTAGGTGCGTAAAAAATTATTTTATTATGTGCAATGTAACTCATCATGATATTATGTCATAATATTTTAAAAAGTCATAACTTATTTTGAGTCAATAGAACACTGACCTTTTTTTATATACATGCAGATATACGGTGCCGATCACACAGTAAATAATATTCTTTGATCTAGTAGCCAATACGCTCTCGTATAAAAATACGTAAAGATGGCGACGCTTAGAATATGGAGGTATGGTAGGTAGCGGTGCAACATATTAAACGTTTGATCGGAAGTAACGGGTGGAAGGTGGATCGTCCATCGGTAATCACAAACAAAATATGTACATACATACTTGCACGAAGAGGCACAAGTCGTATAACGTTACTTATTTTAAAGCGATGGAACAATTCGCTAGTAAGATTCGATCTTATTATACCTGGCAGTATCGTCGTATTATCTACTATTCGCACTCGGCAAGCGGTCTACTATCAAATCTTAGTGAACTATATGAAAAAAAAAGGAGGGTAGTCGATATTTACACGTAAACGGAAGGGAGAGAAGGAGATGAGGGGACGCCGAGGAGCGGAGGCTAACTATTATTATGATGATTAGTATTTACAGGGTCCATCGCACGCCGCTAGTACACGGTGTCGTCGGGGTAGAGCAGCAGCGGGCGCGGGGCGCGGCCTCAGGAGGCGGGGGGGAGGTGCGGGGGCGGCGGAGGCGCGGGCGGCGCGGCGCCGGCGGGCGGCAGCAGCGACTCGCGCGAGGCGCGCAGGTTGGGCAGCGAGCGCGCCGCCCGCGCCACGCGCCGCGCCTCCAGGGCCAGCAGCGAGCGGATGTCCGCCTCCAGCGGGTCCACGCTGATGTGGTACACGCCGCCCTGCCGACCCGCACAACCCACTCTTAGTTTTAACATCGACGAGGCGTTCACCGAACTAGCGATCGTCAACGACGACACCCACAAGAATGTACCCAAACAAATATTTAAAAATATCTTCACACGACAACGACAGACACGCATGATCCAGTATTTATCAAATGTGTATTCAATGTTATCGAACCATATTTTAAATGAGTTTTTCTCTTTACTCTTGTTTGGAATTCCTAATAGTTACACTAGAAAGTTTCGATTGGCGATTCGAAACGACAAATAAGAATATGAGCGAAGAATATTCATTAGTCTTAACAGTCGCTCACCTCTGGTCCGAGTTGAGAGGTTTCTTCGACCGCAACGTTGACGGGATGCACGAGGCGCGTATCAGAAAATCTCCGAGTGTCGTCATGCGAATCGACTCGAAGCCTATCATCGGCGAGTGAAGACAATCGTCGATGTGGATTACCGCGGTACGTCTCGAACCCGCCGCTTTCGTCTTCTTCGTGATACACCGCTGGCGGCGGTGGAGGTTCAATATTTGCAATCACTTGACCACGCGCACTCCTCTCTCGCCTTTTAACACGAACCGGAGGTGAACCTCCACAGATTGGAATCTTCTCAGGCGCATTTTGTATTAACAATATCCTGTAAAATTTAAAAAAGAACAGTTTTCAGAATATATATGACAGTCTTTGAAATGAGAATGTTAATTGAAGTAGTACCTACCTATTGTGGGCCCGCCAACGATTACAGAGATGTAGATACTGGCGGCATTGTATATACATAAAAACTGCGCCGCCCGTAAAACCCACAGCAACTACAACCAGTTTCGTCCAAAACGGCCATGCTAAAATATTAAACCATTATTGAAAACAATAAATGCATAATTAATATTACTTTATCATAGCAAGTCTTTGAAAGAGAACTAGAATTTATTAATTCTGGTCTCGGTTTTAAAAATAACGTTCATTATTATAATAATAATTTCACATATGTGGTTGAACATGAGGGTAGTCAATTGAGATAAGGAAAACGTATAGGTCGTGATTGATCGACTTGGTTGGAAAACGAAATTAAGACTGCAGCAATATTTCTATTCAGCCATTGTAGATTCTACTAGGACAGGATCACCAATTGGCCAAACAGCGACCAACTGACCATATCATTATTTTATATGTAACATAATATACTTAAGTTTTGGAACGATGTTCCTTATCGCGCGTTGCGGAAGGGGGCTAGACGGAATTGTAACGACACTTTCGACTTAAGTCAACGACACATTAGTTTAATATTAATAATATAAATGTCGCTGTAAATTAATGATGTTTAAAATTCTGTATATCTACACTAATATTATAAAGAGGAAAACTTTGTTTGTATGTTTGTTTGTTTGTTTGTTTGTTTGTTTGTAATGAATAGGCTCAAAAACTACTGGACCGATTTTAAAAATTCTTTCACCATTCGAAAGCTACTACACCCACGAGTAACATAGGCTATATTTTATTTTGGAAAGAATAGGGTTCCGTAAGATATTTGGGGTTTTCGGACCCAAAGTGTAAAAAATCAACCAGATAAGTTACTTATTTTGCGTACGCTGCCTAAACGGTAAAAGATAGAACCATAAAATGTTCTAATTAATCGTAGATCTTATAAATATCTACAAAGAAGTCCGCGACACACTATACCTATCTATGTCAAGTGAGGCACAACAACCATTTTTTTATTTAAAAATCTTGAATTTTGTCTGGACTACATTTAAACGCGTTTATTTTACGCATGATATCAATCCTTATCAAAATAAATTATTTCATCACTAACTACAGTTTATGTAGATAATATTTGGTCTTTGAATGATAAAAATTGGACGTTTGGTTTTGAAGTTATGGCAAAATTAAAATATTACTAATAGGAGCGGAGCTGTCGCAGTTCACTGCTAAACTTATTTATTTATATATTTATATTTGACTAGCTGACCCACGCAACCTCGTTTGCGTCTTCTATTGCCCGTAGCGTGAAAATTTTTCCCCATTTTTTGAAACATTCTTATTATTAGCGTGATGACATATAGCCTATAGGTAGCCTTTCGTATCGTTGGACTATCCAGCGATTAACTACTCCAACGCACATACGCACACTGTTTTGATAGATATAATTGAATTTGAATTTTGAATAGCGGTAATAAAGTGCAAATTGACTCATTGACGTTAGGAACACACCTGCATTGCTTAGACAACAGTGAGTGCTTGTAATATATTAACTTAATACAATAGCAATAAAGCCAAAACTGACTTTACGTTTTAGTTAGAAAACGTTTCTATAGAAAAAGGGCTGTTTTTAGGGCTTTTCCGGTTATTATTCGAATTTTTCTCGCCGTAAAACCATCCTTGAACTTCAACGAACATTTAAAAAAAGAATTGACCAAATTGGTCCAGGCGTTGTTGAGTTATGCGCTTACCAACACATTGAGCGATTCATTTTTATATTATAGATAGAAGATAGATTACAATATCAGAACGTATGTATTTAGCAATAACAATTCCTTCACTAATTCATCGAAAGGAACTTCGTTCCATCCGGGTGTCCTTTGACACCTCTCAAGTGTTTTTTTATGTATATAAGATGGTAATTATCATTTTTATATGACATTTACTATATGGCAAGGTGAGTCACCTTGTTTTTAACGACAACTGCAGCCCATGGACAACTGCCTGCAAACCAACAGTCACGAGTATCTTGCCGCCTTTTAAAGTAGGTATTAGTCGTACTATCGCAACAAGCCTACGTACCTAACCATCGGGTTAGGTACGAGTACATAGGGTAGATAAAGGAGTACACTCTTATCGTTTGGGTTACATCGGTTCGGTAAAACGCTGTAGAAGGTAATTTATTCCACATGTTGTTTTTGCCGTGCAAATGCAGATAGATAGAAAGTGATAAGTATTGAGGACAAATCCCTTCCGCTGGCTAAAGACTGTATTTCGTGTACACTACTACCTTGTAACCCGCAAAGAAATTATTCAGAAGAAAACTGGAGGAGTTGGTAATCTAATAAATCCACGCCCCTCCTTAGCCAAGGCGGAGACAAACTAAGTAAAACCATGGACATTAAATATTCTGGGTCCCAAGTGTGCCATATTTGATTAATATAAAGAATATGTATGACAGAATCGTAATTCACCCTAGATTCTCATAGTATACCACACCAGATGTCATTTGAAATTCAGATTAATTTACGATCAATGTAAAGTGTAAAGACTACATTTTCAGAGGATATGATAAGCAGACTGTTCACAGTTAGAGTCAGGTGACTGGACTAATTTAAATAACTAGTGTTTGCTCTTAAAGTTACCATGATATGTAAGAAATTGATACAGTGATCCAAATTAAAGCCTGTCCTCGACAACTGTTCGCGAATAAATGAAAAGGCGGCCCTTAGATGATTCGTCTTATCGCTGTTGCCTTTCGTAAATGAGTTCATGATAGACATCGGACTGCTGTGTCGAGTGACAAGTGAAAATTTTGTCGCATCGAATGATGGTGGGTATCTGCGGCTAATGTACATCCGAACCATTCTTCGGAGTACCCCCATGATAGAATATTTCGAGAATGCAGTGTAGAGCTACATCTCTTTGTAACGCCAGTAGTTGATGCTAATCTCAACCTGACAATTGATAACTCTTTGTTCGTAAAATCTGGGAAGAAAGCTGGTACTGGGGTTCCCCTGCAAAGAGATGAGAACAGTTTTTCATATGTGAGCGAACCTGCGCTTCATAAATAGAAGGTAAGTTGGAGTTACATACCTCGCTAGCATAGCAGCGACTATTTGGGAAGTGCTTTCAAAGCAAGGAGATACGACAAAACTGTATTTAAGAGGGTTTAAAGTGGACAAGATTGAGTCAATCGACTATTGATCCATTCACAGAAGTTTGTATTTCTCACAAACTACTTTCGTCTCTCGATGTTTACTGCACGAATATTATAGTCATTTACATATTCGTGAATGTCGATAATGAGTAATACATCATTGAAATACTAGGGATACAAGCATTGACAACCTTGGAGTCAGAACATGCACCTTCGGTAACGAACTTAATGTTTCTGTCTGCAAGCAAACTTAAACCCCGCTCAAAGTTGGGTAACTTCGACGGGTATCATATTTTTCGTCCGGTCGACCAGGCAGTTAATTACTCACCAATCATACCCCGATTCACCTCCTCCACAGCACGTTCGATAAGCACAAACAGTGACCACATAACGCATAAAGCCGCGACACAATGGAATAGTACTGCACAGCATAATCTTCGGCGCTCCACACCGGACATCTCCAGCAATCTCCACTGAAAAAATAAATAAATGGACTTTCTCCTACATTGCACTTATTACGTTAAGTCATAACAGGTTTCATAAATAAAATTAACATAGCATTCATAACCGAAACGAAATGAGAGTTATAAATACATAACAGGTTTTGGACAAGATAATATGTTATGTTCAATATTATGTAACATTGGTTACTCGTGTAAAGTGGTAGCGTTGACTCACCTCATTGAAAGGCTTTATTTTGGTGTGCATTATAAAATTAAATTTACAAAGTTCACATGATCTGGTTTCAGATGCTGTTAACCACTGCTGCAAACAGCTTTGATGAACGTATTTTAAACTTCCTGTAACAAACAATAGTTTTTATAGGGCTAGTCAGAATATTTAATGTACACTTACCACAATAGGTACGGTATTAACATAGTGGTAGCTGTAAATAATTACCGTTAAAAATCGGTTGACGATTATCTATCCGGCAATAAGATGTGCAAACCTCTTATTTTGAAGGTTTTGCTTCTAAAAGAATATTTATAAATCCTTACTTTTGGTCCGTCTCTTTGTCTGTCTGTCAATAGGTACTCTATTTTTCCTGAACACATAAAGTTGAAACTAACGTGAATAGGTACTAGTAACTAACTGAAAAGTGTTAATACTTTACCTAACTTCAATTGAAATCAATACATTCGGCTGGTAAAGTTAAGCTGGATTTTAGGTTCTGACTGCTCAATACCTTCGCTAAGCAGTAGACATCGATAAGCCTATCTCCAAATATTTAATATCATCAGGCGAAGATGATAAACATTTCAGCATTTAAATAGTACCAATACTTCCCTATTGGGGGGAATTGTAGTTCAATACCTACAATAAAATTTGCTTACTAAGCTCGACCACATGGCACAAGCAAAGGAAAAAATTCTTTATTATATCATTGTTATCTCAAATAAAATAAATGAAATCACTAAGTGCGTGTTAGATCACGTTTATTATAAGGTTGCGTGCTTTATAAACACACGTTTTCAACAAGTAGGTAATGTCTTCAACAAATTTTGTATTTAATACGATTTCTTTTCGTATTATAATTATTTCATATATTGGATGATTATCACTGCCATAGGTACTACACATTGCTTAATTAGTTATATTATAATTAATTAGATAGTTCTTCATAACTTGTAAGGGGGAGAGTTCTGTCTAAAATAATCAAAATAAAGTAAAATATATTTGATTACTGAATCTATCAATATAAATCTTACTTCCCCATCTTATCTAATAGTATTTATTATTATTAGATATATTGGCCGATTAAACAACTAGGCCAACCGCCTAGTTGTTTGCGCGGCCGCCACGTCGCTTTCCACAGCTCCTAGTGTTGTGGGGTCAAATCCCACATGAGACAACACTTTGTGTGATCCAGAAATTGTTGTTTAAAGTCTGGGTGTTTATTGTGTCCGTTTCATGTATGTTTGTGACGTAGGATAGGATGTATATTCTTAATGCGGGAGTTGTCTTTTAAAAATATACCCTACACTACGGAATACACTACTGAATACACAACGGAGAAAGACTTACTTTGTTATTCCACTAGAAATAGAAACCATAGTAATGTCTTTTTTCTTTGTTTGTGCGGAAATCCTTCCGGACACAATCGGCTGGTGGCTATGTCGGACTCGAACCAACCAAAACCCGCACGTCGTCTCATGTAGTAGAAACCGGGGAACCAGGTGCACCTTCAAAAGGAAATACCTGGAATACCGCTGTACCTCGAGCCACCTACGGTATGTAGGTAGATGGCCCCCTCCTGTGTGGGAACCCCGATGTTCCTTTCCTGAGGACTTGATGTTTTTGAAATTAATATTGTTATGAAGAAAGATTATCAATGCGAACAACGTTTGAGAAAGTTCTCGTTTATCTCCTAAGATACGGCATATTGAACCTTACACCTATATACATAGCGTCGAAAATAGATTGTTGCTACCAGCAATCTCGGCGGCGGCCGCGTCTATGGTACGATGAATGACCTCGTATGTAACGAGACGTTTCTCGAATGTGCTAGTAATAGCAATAATTTGTATAAATACGAAATCTCGCTGGCCGCAGTTCAGTTCAGTTTGAGCTACAGTGCGATAAATATTGGAGTGATCAGTGATTAACCTAACGACCTCGGCGACCATTAATGATTATTATTCGGAGCGATTTTGAGATTTTAAGTGTTTTTTTAATAAAGTCTGTTTTACATGTCAAAAGGTTTATTTCTCAAATTCATCGAATCCTAACACGTAACAATATCGTTATCTATCTAGGTATCTATGTGAAAACAATGTATAGGGCAATGTGCGGGGCGTAGACGGAGTCTGACACTCGCATGACGCACGTTTTCACAAGCTTCAAAGCAAAACTTCTATTTAAATTAAATAAAAATAATGGAAGTAATTAATTAAGCAGTATGACACAATGCCTAATTCAATAATAGAAACTATTATGTCGTCAATTAACTCGAATAATTTTCACCATACAAAAATAAAAATAAATGTCAAACCTGGCAAATTTGTATTTTGAGCTCAATTTGTGTTGAAAGATTTTGTTTAGTTGAATTTTCTAATCTCAGGAACTGCTAGTCCTATTTGAAAAAATATCTTTTTTTGAAGAAGACTATTGGTTAAATATCATCTAAGACCAGTAGGAGCGGAGTATCAATGGAAAATGTTGCAAAACAGGGGCAAATTATACTCTTTGAGAGCTTATATTGCGTGCGCTGCTAAACTTTTAGATTCGCAAAAATAATGTATGAAATAATTATTCCCCTCAAAAAAGTCTTAAAAAGTCTGCGACAGCATATCTGTCTTTTAAAGTTGGCTCGCTATGATATTTTAATGTAAAAAAAGATCAGGCTACGGGCAAAAGAAGATTCTAATAACATAATTCTAACGAGATTGCAAGATACAAGAGAACTGCAATTGAGTTGATGTCATAAACAGAATAAGTCAATGGAACTTCTCAATTCAAATTTCTAGATTCAGCTGTCATTTGTCAGCTTCACTTCACGTATTGTGATGTATCAACAAGATGACAAATATTGTTTCTTATAGGTACTTGAATCTACACCTTGTGATTACCTTGAGAATTGAGTTTAACCACACCCACATAAACTCAAACATCACTCTTCGCCCCACATACACACACACTGACAATCACATACATACCAGATCATCATCCATACTCTCACAATAACACTGTCAATCACAAGTGCATGAACATATTTAATCTTCATGGAAAGTGTGTTTAAGTAGTAAGAGCAAAATTGTAATTGTAAATTGTAAGCTATTTTGTCATCCTCAGCGCAACTGAACACTGTTTCCCAAGATACAGGATAGAGCCTAGTTTGGGAATCAGTTCTAGTACCTACATTAATATAGTTATGTAAACAATGTCCTACTATTAAAACATTATCTTGTAATTTTTAGAATCAATTAAACATTTTTATTTTTTTATTTATAGTTACTAACATGACATATACTAAATAAAAATTATCCTATTCATTAATTCCATATGTTGGTTCCCTTTATAATTACAAATGAATTAAGTAAAATTGAGCTTCAATTAATATATTTTGTTCTGAAATTAATTTTTAATGCAATAAGATGATTTTAGCCATAAATAGTCTAGTTTTTAAATTATTTCTAGGTAGTGGATTTTCAAAATAACATTATTTTGATTATCACACAGTCAATATCATTTGTGGCAAGTACCATTTTACAAAGACCAATATGAGTATTAGTTTTGAAACTTTGTTTACATAAAAAAAATTAAACATCCAACATATGAAAACTATTAACAAGGGAAATAGTCTTGGCTTATACTACAGACGACAACCGAGGGGAGGGGAAATTAACTAAAAATCATACAAAATAACTCACATAGTATGGGTATTATGTTATCAAAATACATTGCTCATCAGAATAGATTGTATTACTCAGGACTCAGTACAGTGACAAATGCGTGTTTAACTTTCATACCTTACATATATACGAGTACTTTAATTTCATAGGTATATTTTCTCATACTTTATACAAGAACAACTAAATACACCCAGCTTTGGCAAAAGACAAAAGGTATTTTGACCCAACTACGGCACAGCCAAAAAGAAGGGTGATACATTAGCAGTGGACTGCAATAGGCTGATAATGATGCTGATGCACATATACATATGATCGTAGCATATAAACTAGTGAACTGATGAATGAGGTGTCAATAGATTCATAATACTGGCTAGAGTGATAAAATGGTCATATTAATTTTTATCAAAAGTTTTTACATCAAGTTATAGTTTTTTAAACTTTTTCTTCCGATAGTGATTTATTTAAAAATAAGCAGAAACATTTGATCCACTATGTTCTATATGTAACAAAAATTACATTGAAAAAAAAAAACAAAATTGTGGAATGAATATAAAATAAATAAGATCATTATTTACCTAATTTTCCATTTTATTTATAGTAGCTATACCTACTGGCACAGTTCATTCATAATTCATAAAAAGTAAACAAATAGACAGAAAAATATTTACATATCATTAAAAAAACAGTTAGAAATAATATTCTACTACATTTACACAACACCATGTTGTCTGAACTAAGTAGAGCTTGTACTGGAGTAGCAAACAACTGATATAAATGAATATTTACTTTTTTGTAAATAGATTTTCTACATAGAAACACCTAGATCGAGTCAAACACATTGAATGTGCACATGAATATTTAGTAATCTTATTTTTTTATTATATTGTTCCTAACACACAGACATTCTGTAAGAAATAGATAGCTTGCAATGTAATGTAGTTTGAGGTTTGTCAGTTAAAGTTCAAATTGGGTATATTACACAACTATAAAAAGTGTATATCAACTATATCAGATGATTAAGTGTGTAGAGCATAGCTACACAAATTCATACAAATGCTACATCTGATCAAACTACTGAGCTAATTATCTACATAGGTTAAACAATATTAATATTGTAATACATTTACCTACATAATACACACTCCTCCAACTACAGTGCCAATAGTGATGTGATTACTAATCAATTTTATGTATATACATTTTTTAGTACATATATATTTGGATGGCTTACTGTGTTATATAAAGCTATTCACAGATATTAATAAATTACTGTTAACTTATGGTATTGTAAATCCTCTTTTCTGACAATATCAGTATTAGTCATTGAGCAAATGCAATACTTTTAAATGGTTTAGAAGTAAATGTATTCCTTAAAATATTTAACTGTATAGATTACTTATTAAAAACTTTATAAAGAACATGTGAATAAAAATAAAAAACAGCTGTGATAATACGACAGTCAGGCTCATTTTTGTAAGATGAGATTTCAACATAGAATTCATGTGCATATTTTCACTAACCTGAACAATAACATGGTGCCAGTAGAGGGTTGTGCGGTTCGCTTTCGCAATGACAAATACGGCAAATATCTCCACTCGAGTTACTACACGACGTCCGACTACTTCCAGACCCTGTCCGCATCACCTCTCGACCACATCCACCACCCCATTCCCAACTTTCAATATCAGACGAGTTTTTCACATTAATTTGCTGGACAGGCATAGTGATGTTTTATTTTTAAAGCTCAAAGGCGCCTACATATCATTTCTAATATTTTCTTCGTGTTCACATTAGACATCGACAAAGCAAACATAAAAAACATGTCACCTCACATCGTTATGTAGTATGTACACTATTGATAAATACAATTAAAATTCATATTCAATTAAAGAGACTGTCTATAACTTAGAAAACATATTCCATCATCACTACATAAAACTATAATACACTGGCAGGGGAAGAAACAAAACTACAAGATCACATTTACACAATCAACCCAAAGTTATCACTACTTGTCATCACTCATCACCATCACATAAATACATTATATAGTGTACATGCATGGTACAGATTAAACAAAAAAAATAGTTACATTTCTTCACAGATATCAGAATTTTACATAGTGTTGTCTTTCTTTAATTCAAAAAATTATTATTAATACAAAAAAAAAAAAATATAAACATAAAATCAAGGAAAAAAATTATTTTATCTCTTTTTCAGTAGTCTGTGGGACTTTAGTAAAAAGAACGGAACTGTGCAACGAGGAGCTGTGGAAGTGAGTACTTTTTATTTTTACTTTTGTAGTTAATGATTATCTTACTAAAAATTTGTACCTCAATCAGAGCCACACTATGATTAGTATGTGAGTACATTAAGTACTAAGAAGTGTCATTGGAAGCAGCAAATTAAAGAGAAAAAGCGTGACAAATTCAAACCTTCACAAAGTAGTCTGACGAACTGATGACGGTCTAGGGAAGACTATTGATGCAGACAGTACAGGATTGGCAAAGTTTCTGTAGGCCTATATGCTTATGAGGAAACAGCCTAAACAATTATTTCAAGACAGCATTTGCTCACTAACATGTCAGGCATAGTTCTAAGGGGGGTCACGGGGGCATGACGTTCCCCTCCCCCCAAATTTTTTCAACTGATACTAGCATCTGATTTTTTTTCTCCTCAGTTTCCATAATTGTACAATCGACATAAGGAGTCAAAGGCTAGAAATTATTTAACACCTATAAATTGAAATTTAAGATAATGTGGATAAGAAAATTTGCCCCGGGGTTCCTCCCGCTATTGGGCTCAACTCGGGAGTCCGTAGCGTTTGATGACCATACGAATCGTACGGGGTACCATACCACACACACCCTTCACGAAGTTAGCTCCTCTAAATATTCATCCAGGGATAGTCCCAGACGCTTCAAATATTAACATACCAATAGATTTACCAATAAAAACATAAGATATCACATTTGTTTTAGTGTGTGCAATAAAATTGTGTATTGTGCAATAAAGTATAATTTACTCGACTTAAATTGATAATATATTAGTGACCTCCCAAAATTTCCGGCTGCGCATATGTGAGATGCTATGTTAGGATTAGTGATCATCGGTCATCATATTCCCCTGACCAGTAGACGTGGGTCATACTCGTTAAAATGAGTACTGAGTTTTACAAGTACGAGTACGTGTAAATACTGGTTCCAAAGACTAGCTCCACGAGTATTTAGTAGTACGAGTCCCAATGTCGCAAAATGGAAGTTGTTACAATGGAAGCTATCGAGCTTTTGTAAAAAGGATCAATCAACATAAAGGTATAAGATTAATCGAAAAATCGGTAAGGTTCTAAATCAAAGTTCACTATATAAGTTGATAGGTAAATAGTTGTATTCAAGTTGCACAGTTCACATAAAAAGTACACAAACACGAACATATATAGAAATAATATAGAAGGCGAGAAAATACTAAAATATATGAAAAGATAAAAATGAAGTTACAATTTAAATAAACACGGTAGTTAAGTTTTACTATCGAGCGCAATATTCTTAGTCTCTTAGCGGCGTGACGTATGAGAAAGGAATGTTCGTTGCCGCTCGCTCGGGAATGCTCCCACACCACCGGCCACTGTGATGTTGCGCCTGTCAAAATGTATATATAAAAATTATTGACCCGTGTCTGTTTGTCAGATACATAATATATTTTACTTTTACAATATTATTGTATGAAATAGATTAATTGAATATAAGACTATATAATTACATATATTATTAGAATATTAAATATTGAAAATATTTCAAAGTATATTATAAACAAACGTATTATATATAAACAAACGATAATTATTTACATTATAATTAAACACAGTAGGGTCCGCTACACGTATAGTTGGAATTTCCTTCACATGAGCAAATTAACTAAATAACACATTAAATAGGCACTACACATTATTAACAATGTCTTGCACACCTCCATCACCATTATTTATGCAAATTTATTACTTATTTATATTTAAACTGTTTATCAAAACCACCACCAGTTCGTATTAACTTATAAATATTTACTTTATTTTTCAATTCAAATTTAGGTACAAAATATTTTGCGCGCAGACAACCAATTGTCAAATGATTAAAATTTATAATCTCAAAGAAATGCGTAAACGAGAAAAAAATACGTATTCATCAAACCGTAGATAATACTTATTTTGGCATGTGACAACGTTTACTGGTGACAATTGGTACTTCTAAATACTCGAAACGCGTTTGTACGCAAAATAGGAACTCAGTCCTTATACGTCTTTGATGAAACCTAGTTTTAAAACCTGTTGTAGTATTTACGACTGGCTTACCTAAATAACCTTTGTCTGTTTTAAAGATTAATATACGAAATAAAATGAGGTTGCTTACTGGTACTATTTCTTTGTTATTATTAACAAAAAATTGTTCGTGGGTTCATGACGCTGTAAAACACAAATTATTTTTTAATAATTTTCAACTACACAAACGTTTTGCAGATGTAGTAGATGCAAATTATTTAGTAATTTGAAATTCATTGTATGTTCTAAAAATAGTGGATTTAATTTCCAGAATACAGTCATATCAATTATCTTTTACTTGCTGACCTAACGACATTAAATGAGATGTGGAGCATCAAAATTCCTAGGTACTAAGAATACGAGTCTAATGAAAGAAAAATCACAGCTAAAAAGTATTTGATTTAGTTAACTAAAAATATATATCATTAGTTTTTTTATTTTATAGCTAACTAGCTGATCCACGCAACCTCGTTTGCGTTTTATATAGCCCGTAACATGAAAATTTTCGCAAAATAAGTAACTTTTCCGGTTGATTTTTACACCTTTTGTCCGAAAAACCCAAATATCTTACGGAACCCTATGTTTTTCCAAAAAAAATATAGCCATGTTACTCGTGGATAATGTAGCTTTCGAATGGTGAAAGAATTTTTAAAATCGGTACAGTAGTTTTTGAGCCTATTCATTACAAACAAACATACAAACAAAGTTTTCCTCTTTATAATATTATTAGTGTAAATGTGGTAATTTAATGGTTTTACTGTAGCTTTAGGGGTAAGTGCTTTTAAGAGCTGGTAACACTGACTTCTTCTTTGGAGTGGAAGTTCTCTTCATTCTCGCAGAGCAGAGCTCATTCATTCGTATTTGTAACCTGTGGTGTGTAACAAGTGACAAACACCGGCGTCACTGCATTGCTGTGCTATTGAAAATATTTAAAGTTTTAAAATGGGGGACGCAGATATTAAATCGTTAACTATTTCTTTAGTTCATCAGTTTTTGCTGAATATTGATAAACCTTTCGCACAAAAGTTTCTGGAGAAAACAAAAGCGGTAAGTACTCGCTGTAATATCACCACGTGGGACCGGTCACCACACGTGTTAATTGCCAGTTTTATCGATTTCATTGTATAGTATTTAACAATTTATCTGCGCTTTTGTAACATAATATAGATTATAGTAAAAAAAATCACATTTTTATCATGATTTCAAATTTAGTGTCGCCCAAATGAAGTACGTTAAATGTAAGATTACTTTTGTATGTGGCTGTATTTATTGTGTGTATAAAGCGTTTTATAATTGCAACTATTTGTTCAACATAACCTTAAAATATATTTTGTTTTCAGTGATACATTATCAACTATTTACATTTATTTTATAAAATAACCTCTTTTCATTTTAGAAACCGCTTGTTAAAGGCCAAGCGACACTTACACATATAATTCAAGAACACGTGAAACTCAAACGCACGGAAAAAGCAGCTGCTAAAAGGTACCTATATTTTCATAAGTTTACTTTTTATTGTGTAATTATTTTGTAATTAATTTGTTGATTACCATTACATTAGTTTATTACACTGACGGGAATTATTGGCATGTTCATTCATACTATTGTCATACACATGTTACAATGTAATTAAATATTCACAGGGATGAATCTCAGGTACATGAAAACATGTGCTTAACAGTCTCTAATGTATGGTGGTTGTATTAATTTTATAATTTTGGACATTGTGCAAATATTATATTAGGTTACCAAATAAATACTATACATTAATTAACATGAGTACAACAATTAACATAAAAATATTTTTTCAGTTCGGACGATGACTCGAGTGAAGAAGAATCGCAGCCTAAAAAACCAGTGGGAGCCCTAAAAGTGAATGGCAAATCTCCTGCTGCTAAGAAGAAAGCACAAGATTCATCTGATTCTGACAGTTCACAAAATAAAAAGTCAAAGACAGTGGTAATAATTATTTATATTTTATCAAAGAATGCTTTCAATTTCAATTATTATGATGAGACATTTGTATTGAATAACCATGATAATAAATTTATATTATTCGTCACTACCTCTGATTTTATAATTTAAAATTTTCTTCAATTGCTTTATGGAACACTATTGTTAAGGGTATTATTATTTCAGGTTAAACCAAAAGCCGCAGTTACTCCAGCTAAAAAAGCAGAATCTTCAGATGATAGTGATAGCAGTGATAATGCCACAGCTCAGCCTAAGAAACAGCCTGTTAAACCAAGTGTTGCAGCTCCCAAAAATGTCAAGAAACAAGAGTCTTCTTCTGAAGATAGTAGTGATGAAGAAGAAAAACCAAAAGTCCAACAAAAACAGCCACCTCAAAAGCCAGCCGTAAAAGCGGGTGCAGGTACACCTAAAGCAGCTCCTAAAAAAGCAGAATCATCTGATAGTGATAGTAGTGATGATGATAAAACTAAGAAACCAGTGGCTAAGCCTGCACCAACTAAAGTGACTGTAGCACCTAAGAAACAAGAATCTTCCTCTGATGACAGTGATGACAGTGAGGATGAGAAACCTAAGCCTGCAGCAAAACCAACAACTACACCTGCGAAACCTCAACCAAAGGCAGCTGTAGCCAAAAAACAAGAATCTTCATCAGATGACAGCGATGAGAGTGAAGATGATAAACCCGCTCCTAAAAAGCCTGTGCCAACATCAGTGAAGACACCTGCTAAAGCCCCACAGACTAAAAAACAAGAGTCATCTTCAGATGATAGTGATGACGAAAAACCTAAAGTCCAACCAAAGGCTACTCCTGCAAAGGTACAACCTACGAAACCTGTGACTAAATCTACTCCAGCTAAAAAACAAGAATCATCATCTGACAACAGTAGTGATGAAGATTCTAAACCTAAGCCTAAGGTAGCAGCTAAACCACAAACTCCTCAAAACAAACCAAAAGCTCTCCCTGCCAAAAAAGAAGAATCCTCAGAAGATAGTGACGATAGTAGTGATGATGAAGATCAAAAGGTGCCCCAGAAGGCCCTTCAGAAACCAGTACCACCACCTGCCAAGCCAGCAGTAAAGGCTGCAGCTAAGAAAGAATCTTCGTCTGACAGTGAAGATAGTAGTGAAGATGAAAAGCCCAAAACAAGTCAAAAAGTTTCAGTGAAAATCCCTGCCAAAGTGCCAGCAAAAGAATCATCATCTGATGATAGTGATGATGAACCAGCTAAACCTGCAGTAAAGACTTCTCAGAAGTCAAAACCAGTGACTAAAAAACAAGAGTCATCCGATGATGATGATTCCAGTGAAGAGGAAGCACCTAAAAAACCTGTACAAAAAACTAATACAGCTAAAAAAGCTGCATCTTCAGAAGAAGACTCAGATAGCGATGATGATGCACCACCAGCTAAAGTAGCAAAGAAAAGTATTAATGAGGTAAATAATATCTCCACTCATTATTTTTAGGACACATAACAAAATTTAATAACACTTAAAAAGAATGTCTACACATACAGGTACTTATTATTAATTTAATTTCAGGAAAATGGTGTCCAAACTGGCAAAAAGAGGAAAGCTTCAGATGGCGACTCGGGTGCGCCTGCTAAAAAGCCATACAGCAATTTTGTAAAGGTATGTGATTTTTTGTTTTGATTGTTTTTGACTGATACACTTTTTGCACATGATCAATATGTGAAGCAATATCACTTTAAAGCCAAGAAAAACTACACCAATCTGTTTGGCCAGCATGGTGAGGATTAAGTCTTAAGTCGAGTGTTAAAGGCTCAACTTTTCTTAAGGAAAATGTCAATTCCAAATTTAATGAGTACTTCTGTGAAGGTTGAAGATTTCTTTGAAATGTTAGGATTAATAACACTGATAATGACTAAAACATAACCTAGTGATAGTTTTATTTATATATTATGGTTATAGTCACCTGTTAATAAAAGGTTCACTCGCCTGCAAGTTAATGGTTGCCTGTGGCCTCAAGTGCAACATGCATTGATTTTGTAGCTGGACTTTAAAATTTACTTTGTACAATTGATTTGACCGCTATACAAGTATGTAATTGCAATTTTATATAGGCCCACTTAATATCAGTTTCAATCAGTTTTTTTCTTGACAGTAATAGTTTACGCATAATGATGATTTAATTTATACTAGTGATGTTTTCACTCTTGTTTTTACCATCATTCTTAACTTCATGAATTACAGGAAACACTCAAATTGGTGGATTACATCATTTTTAGTGTTTCCTGTTTATGATATTATAGGTAAATGATGGTTAAATAATATCTTACATTAGATCTAACTAGACTTCTCTGAGAAGCTCCTATGATGAAATCACATCAACTGCATTTTCCCTGTAATGACTTTTAGGGTACAAACTGTGTATCAACACCAAATGGGTCAGATGGTAAACCAGCTCCATTTCGCCGAGTGGCCTCACAAACTATAGAGGTGGATCCTAGACTTACGGATAATTCCTTTGATGCTAAGGTAAATGCCCTAAAGTTTGAGAAGCCAAGGCAACTCTATGCAATGCCAAAGTTGGAATATTTCACAAAAGACAAAGCCTTTGTATATTGGCTTGCTATAAAATTTCGGGCATTTACTTTTTAGCAATTGTGTAGTGATCACATAGGGTTGCCTTGGTTTTTGTAATTTTAGTTTTGTTATTTTTCTCTCTAACAGGAAGGGGAAAACAAAGAGGACGGAGAAAACGATGAGAATGAGGAGAAACAGTCAGAAAATTGGTCTAATCGCGGCGGTAATCGAGGTCGAGGTTTTAACGATAGAGGGGGCCGAGGAGGATTTAGAGGACGGGGTGGATTTGGTGACCGAGGTCGTGGTGGCTTTGGGGATAGAGGAGGTCGAGGTGGTTTCGGTGGTAGAGGTGGAAGGGGTGGTTTCGACAGGGGAGGCAGGGGCGGCAGAGGTGGTTTTGACAGAGGGGGTAGGGGCGGTTTTGACCGAGGAGGTAGGGGCGGTTTTGACCGAGGAGGCCGCGGAGGTGATCGTAGAGGCCGTGGTGACCGCCACTCTTGGGGTGGGGACAGGGGAGGATTTAACAAAGGAGGTTTCAATGATAGGAAAAGTTTTGAAGGAGGAGAAAATAAGAAAATTGTATTTGACTAATTAGGTGAGAAATTCTTTTTGTAATATTCTTACTTTATTGATATAAATTTATTTTATTGAAATTTAAGGTCGCAGTTTTAGGCCCTGATACGAAAAGTTCCAAATAGCTTGTCTGACAGACAGTTTGGCACAATTTTAGAAAATATCGCTCGGGTTTTTTCCACATAAGCTAAAGGAAACTTATCTGTAACTGGTAAAACAGGGCCTTAAATTGTTGGTTACAAAAGGGTGCAAGTTATATTTTATTAAAAATATCAATTTAAGGTTGTCTGGAAGAAATCGCTGTGAGCGATAAGACCGCCAATTGTTACCTATATAACTTTGTAACTCATCTGTTATGCTTTTTGAAATTTTAAGTATACAATATAGAAATAAATATCTCATATATTGATAACTTAGTCCCATGTTAATATTGGACAGTGATTACTGTTTTTGTCTATTATCGAAAACCCTTGAATAAGGGGATTCAGGCAAATTTTACTCAAAATTAGAAAGGGTTTGTGGGATTTATTACTTGAATTCCCAATCATAGCAATACTTTCTTTTATAGTATAGTTTCCGTTTAATAATAGTTTTAGTGTTGCCACACAAATACTATTATTAACATTGAACAAAAATCCTTATTTGTATTGTATTTTTGCAGTTTGGTGCACGTGGTTCATGGGGCGAGCGTGCCAATCAAGACTTGAAACATACACGTGGCAAGTCATTCAAGCATGAGAAGACGAAGAAAAAGCGCGGTTCATATCGGGGAGGTGCGATTGATACGGGTGTACACTCCATTAAATTTGAGGACTAGGAATTTTGGCTCATAAAATATTCTGAAAAAAATACTGGATAATAAAACTTGATAATTTACAAAATCACTGCCTGCGTCATTCCTATTCATTTAGATGATACTGTTTCCAGCGATTGACATCTTTTTTATTCTAGTGGCAAGATGTTCTTAATCGGTATTTATTTTATATAAACCTGATGCAAGAGAAAGGTCGTGCAAGTGGACTACAAATTATTTTTTTAAATAGTATTTTAGTGAGGTATTAGTATGTAAAATAATTAAATGATATAAGCGTAAAATACTTAGAATGGACATACACATTTTTTTTTTCAAATAGACAGTGTACGAGATGTTTATCTTTTGTTTTAACATTTTGTTCCTTTTTCTTTTCTTTTTATTCGAATTATGCATTTAGGCAAAGATGCTGTAAGTGGGAAACTGAGCCGCTACTAAATTTATGAATTCTCATGATTCTAACTTAACCAGACTGACAATTCAATTTAATTCAGAATGTTTATTGTAAATATTTTTTATGATACTTCACTATGTACCTATATAGGATAGGTAAAATGTTTTTATTTTGTAATTAAATATAATTACATTTATAAACTATTAAGATACATTATTGACTTAGATGTAAGTACACTTGTTTGTTTTCTATAGTTATTTAAGCAGCCTTATAATATAAAGATAGATAAATAGACATTTGTTTTTATTGATTACCTACATTATATATATATGAATTTCAATATGTCCTCGTAGGTGAAAATTACTATATACACTTTGTATGTATTTATTTTATATCAATTATTTTAATGTTTTCTGAATTTAGTTATTTATCTCTAGTTTTGCAAATCGATTACAAATATTGTTTTAAATAATATTTAGTAAATAATTATATATGTATATTACAAGAGTATCATATATTATTATTATTCATATTATTGTATGTATTATAGAGGATAAATAATATTCATGATAAACATATATTTCATAGGTTCAGCCCTTATTTATTATTTGAAATGTACCAGTTTAAAAAAGTAAAGGACTTGCGCACTTATTCAGTTTATCCATAGAAAACAATAGTCAATGATTTGAAATATGTACGCATCCGTTTAGAATTCAACGTCTCTTGCGCTTTCGCGGCTAACACAAGTACACAATGAGAACATATTCTGGTTTCTCGACCCTTTGTCTACAAGTACGACCTGGAGGACCGCAAATTTTGTAAAATGTTACAATATCGATCCGAAAACATAGTTTTTAAATATCTTCTTTTCTTTAGTAGAGAATGGCAACAGATAGACGCTTGAAATATATAGGTCTCTAACACAACGTCATCTAGTCCCAAACTAAACAAATCTTGTACTATGATGAGTAGACAACTGATATAAATAGGTACGTACGTTGTAAATACATACATATTCTACATAGAAAACATCCAAACTTCGAAAAAAATATTTGCAGATCATGCAAACATTTGATCCAAACCGGGAATCGAACCCGAGACCTCATGCACAGCAGTCGCTTATGCTACCAGTGCGCCACCAAGCAGTTTTCGGCAAATTTTAGTTGCAATAACAATTAATGACTAACAATTGATTAATTGTAAAACGACACCATAGGAACTTACAATTGATCAATTGTAATTGTGAAAAAGTAAAACTAACAATTGATCAATTTTAGTTTATTACGAAAAGAAAAAATTAACAATTATTTTTGAAGTGAAAACTTTTGCGGGCGATGTGTACTTTTTTGGAATGGGTAAAAATGTATAAACTCGCGTCAGGTCACGTGACCTGATCGAAAATTCGTAATACGGATGGAGAGAGGACACGAGCGCAGGGCGCTTGCGCGAATGTTCGTGTGTGTATGTAATATAAATTGTCATGTTTGTGTACGATAGCGCAATAAATGAATATTGTATTCCACCACATAAAAAATAGTACTTTTATACTGATAATGAAAGCAATTCGTACAAAATTATTCTCTAACCATTCCAAAATATCAAAAATGCACAACGTTAATATTCAGTTTTCACTTCTGCCGGCAATCCCGGAGTGCAACCCGTCGATTTTTTTTGCCTAAGTATCACTTTTATTATTGTGCACGTGCGTGTGCGGACTTCACCAATTCAAATATATTTACTACATTTACGGTAGTAAATACGGTACGGTTCCAAAGTTTTCGTTCTGGAAATTTCGATCATTAGCAAGCCCCGTGAATGGCCGGCGACCAAAGTGGATAATGAAGAATTAAAGGCTATTGTGGAAGTGGATCCATTAAACCACTTCATCGATAGCTGCAGATTCTGCTGTGAGTAATAAAACTGTTTTAATTCACTTGAAGCAAAAAAGGGAAATAAAAAGCTTGAACAGTAGATATGGACCTCATGAATTGATTCAAGCGAACCAGCAAACAACATGCGTCGACTGCTGCGTAACTTTGCTTAATCGGCTCAATAATGAAATGATTTTAATTTGTGTGAAAAGTGGATCCTGTACGATAATTAGAAGCGCTCGTTGCAATGCCTGAACCCTGGAGAACCAGTGAAATCTTGGCCCAAGCTAAAATTAACTCGAAAAAAGCTACTTGTGAGTGTTTGGTGGATGAGTGCCGTGGTCGATCACTACAAATTTCTAAAATGTGGTCAAACGATTACGGTACATATCTATTGTCACCAACTGCAAACCATGATAGAATAACCAGCTGCTAAACAACCGAGGTTAATCGCTCTAGGTCACTGCTGCTTCAGGACAACGCTAAACCACACACTGCACAACAGACAGCCGCTAAACTAGAGGAGCTGCAATTGGAATGTCGGCGACATCCAAAGTACTTCCCGGACCTTACTCCAATAGATTATAATTTTTGCCGGAATTTGCATAATTTCTTAGAAGCAAAGAAATTTATTCAAACCGCCTTTAGAGACGCTATTGATTCTCGCGCTCATGGTTTTTTAGTGAACGGGTAAATGAACTATCAATAAGATGGCAAAAGTGCATAAATAACAATACTTTACTATAAAAGTACATACTTTGATTAATAAATATATTTTACAAAAAAAAACGACTTTATATTCGTCCCATACAAAACGCCAATGCATATGTAAGCTTATGCACCTAATATAAGTAGGTACATATATGTGTAATGTTTAAAGGTGATTTGTATATATTCTTTAGACAGTACAATAATAGATTTTTCAATATTTTTAACAATTTTATTATTAATAATAATAATAACTTCATTCAAAAACAGAAAGATTGTAGCATGAGAATTTAAAACATTGTCAATTTTACATAGATATAATCTTGTGGGTGAAGTTCTGTTACCCATGGTAAGTTAGGTAGTACCTGTGGAAAGGGATCCGGTTAACAGTTATTAATATTTGTTTAGAAAAACCAAAGAGGTTATGTACTGGTTATTTATAAATCTAATGTAATATTTTGACTAATTCCATCAAGTGAGTTGAACCGATATCGAGAGTTTGTAACTTGTATCGATAATGTATTTCTAGTTAATTGTACACACCTCAACCCTAAGCAAAAAATGTCAAAGGACACGGAATGGAATAGAAAGTGTCGGTAGTCGAAACTGTTCTCTACTGTCCTGTACAGTAGTATCTAAATAAAGTATCGAAACAAAGGCATCGAAATTACAAAGTATCAAGTAGATACTTTTCTTACCGAGGCCTTATGGCGACTTTTCTTTTAGTTTACGTGTTGGAATTTTCTTAAGGTCGCAAGTTTTATAGATTACCCATTTATCACTTAATTTATAATCAAAACGAAACCTGTCCAAAAGTACTCATTGAATAAAATCGTCGAGTATTTTTGTTACTGAGGCCTAATTGCGACCTTTTTTTGTTAACGGGTTGGTATTGCCGAAAAATCGCAAGTTTTAAAGATTAATTAATGGATCGATACCTTCCCAAAAGTACTCGTTGAGTAAAAGTATAGTATGCAACGAATCGAGTTCAAAAGTATCGGAATCGAAAGAATAAGTACTCAATACCACAAAGTATCGATACTGTTTTCGTATCCCTACAAATGTCTATTTATTTGACAGAGAGAGAGAAGAAAATATATTATTGTTTGTAAGTACCAAATTTTGCACGAGCTGTGTATTAACTTTCTTTCTTTAGTAATTCATAGGTAACAGTACCAGTATATATTAAAATGAAAGTGTTGCTAAATACTTCGGTTTTAGGTATTATCAGAGCTTCAAGAATTAATAATTTAGTTATATCTCGACCTTTTAAAAATTTTGGACACAAACGACAACCAGTTCCTCTTGTAACAACTATATGGCATGGGTTTTTAACGTTTTCGTTTATTGGATTAGTACTGAAGTGGGAAAAGTAATTAATATTATTGTTTATTTACAAAAATGCACTTACTCTTTTTTACAAATTCACATAAATATATCATCTAAAATTGTTTTGTTTCAGGATGAAAGTGTTCTTGTTTGGAGATTCAGAATCTTATATATCAGATACAATAGAATCTAGTGATCAATTTTGAAGTAAGGTTAATTGACTTCAAATATATATTAGTACAATTTCATGTTTCTAATTAACTTTGGTAGACACCAAGACAAATACATATTTAATATATAAGTTTGATTTCATTTGATGTATTTTCTTTATATTATCGTCATTAACCTTTTGCTGTGCAGTGTCAGACATAGGCCTCTTTTATTCCAAAACACTCTGATGTCAGCTGTTGATATTGTCATATTTCTAATCGATCTAACGATCTCATATTAAATTGATAATGACTGCAATGAAGTTTTTTGTTGAACTTCATATTAAATCTGCTCTGATAGAATGTTTGTCTAAATTTTATCATTCATTCATGTGGTGACCTGGTGATCTGTTACCCAGGTAAACCTTTACAGTTAAATAAAAAAAATCTGATTAAATAAATATTGATTAATATTTATAGTACGAGATCCGGCAGTAGAATCAGTACATTCATCGAGTGTTTGCTAAAAACCAAATTTTTGCCAACCAAGTTGCCTATCAAAATGTGGCCGCTAATACTTTTAATTAAATTATTGCTAATTGATTTTTGGGAAAAAATTTCATTCATTTGTTTTTTAAATAAAACATCCACTTCATGGCAATATACATAAGCACTCTGAAAAATCATGGTTGCCGTTGCGCACTTGGCTGCACCTCTTCGCAGCCAGGTGTAAACAGGTATGATTTTGATACATTTATACGTTCATAACGTACATTTATTATTTATATATCAAATTATAGCAATTTTTTTTCTGTTTATTATGATATATGGTTGCTTAATTAAATCTGGCCGCAAATAAGGGTTGCTGGCTGTTAAAAATGGTAAATATTAAAGATAGAGTGAAAGAGAGCTAGCACATAACATCACTAGTCAGACGAGGATAGCGAATGCCAGCTGTATGATCTTTAAAGGCATTGCGTCGAACTTAGACTATTATGGTTTGTTTAGTGACAATGTAACAGTAGCAACGTAAGCTGATGACTGATGAAGGCTTCTGTAATCCTGTAAAAAGCTTTAAAAGACATTAAAAATGGAGGATAAAGTGCAAATAAATCACTCCAGGTCACTTTCGCCTAACAAAGGGTATGCACTTCAGGCTTTCTGATGAGTTATTCCATGTCAAATCAACACACTTTTAACAGTTTTTTTCCCTCACCATCTCAGATTTGGTACACAGTCTACCTTAATGTAAACTAAGAAAAATGCAAAATTTCAGCTCATTATCTCAAACGGTTTCCAAAATATGACTATGTAAAGTATGCAAACATCGAGAAATTTTGACCTTCCGCGTAATTTTTAAATTGAAATTGCAGCTCTTCTAGACAAGATAGAGACCTGAAATTTGTGTCATTTTAAAGCTAATTTTATGACCTTTCATATGACATGCAGCTCAATAGGGCTTAATAAAGAAAGTTTTTTTTCAAAATTTGATTTAAAATTTCAAAATTATTTTTTTCAAAAAGCGAACATTTTAAAAAGTCTTAAAAAATCACTAATGTTAGTTAGGGTGTTGTTAATAAGTGACATAAAAGTTGTGATGGGACAGCAATGGGTTCATACTTTAAAAAAATATTGAAAAATGTATATTTTGCTTGTGGATGAAATCTGACTAGCTACTAAACCTCTCAAACGTTGATTTATAAAATATCCATAGTATTAATATTATTTGATATTAATTAATATTTTTAATATCCATAATATGTTGGTTTTTCTTATTCATCAAAGTTAATTGTGACCAAATTCAGCATTAGGCCTATAAGCAGAAGCTGGAAATTTTCAACACAAATTAGCTACAACATTTAAGGCTACATGAATATAATACGAGGGCGGTTTGATAAGTCCGTAACTTTTTGAATAAAACATTTTTTTTGCGGCAAATAAACATTTTATTTTTCTACATAATCACCTTTTAGCTCGATACATTTAGTCCAGCGTTTTTCTAATTTTTTTATTCCCCGCCAAATAATAGGTTTTCTCAAGGCTCTCAAAATACGCGTTTGTTTCGGTAATGACTTCTTCATTAGACTCAAATCTCTTACCACCCAGCCATTTCTTTAGGTTTGGAAACAGATAATAGTCACAGGGGGCTAAATCTGGAGAATATGCTGGATGGGGTAGCTTATGGTCGAGTGTGAGCAATCGCGGCACCTATCTCGCGGAGAGTTTTCTCATGTCCAAATATTCGTGTAAAATATGATGTACCCGTTCAGTTGAGATACCTACAGCATGAGCCAACTCACGCACTTTCATTCTCCGATCATCCAGTACCATTTCATGGATTTTATCGACGATTTCCGGCGTGATCACTTCTTTTGGGCGACCTGAACGTTCGGCGTCACTAGTGCTGGTACGACCACAACGGAACTCTGTAAACCACTTCTTTACCATTGAAATTGATGGTGCCGAGTCCCCGTAGTATTTATCAAGCTTTTCCTTAGATTCAGTGATGGTTTTTTTACGTAAAAAGTAATGCTTAATCAGCACACGAAATTCACTTTTTTCCATTTTTTGATTTTCCAATAGATTACAGTTGACGGCAGCACTGTTGCATTTGGAATAACTTCGCGGAAATTCAAAAAGTCACTGACAAACTATATAGTAAGTACTAAAGAATGAACAAAGTATTTTACATTTTTAATAGAACATGTTAAATAAAACAAACATTGGCCTACCAAGAAACTACTGGCTGCGATGGATCTCAAAAGCATCATGGGTTTTTTTTTCTTCTGCATCTTGAATTTTGTACACTCGTCCTGTCGGTGTATCTGGGTTTACTTTACAAAGAATGTTTGTTACACTGGCTTAGGCCACATGATATTGTCATTCAAGAACTCTTTACTTAATAAATATCGTGCTGGGTGTTTTTAATCACTTTTAATAACCATTTTTAAATATACTATTAAATAAAATTAGGAATAGGATAAAGGAATAATGAAACATAGTTATTGCATGATTTGGTAGCTGATTTTTAACCATGAGCCAAATACACATTTTTCAATAATTATTTAAAGTATGAACCCATTGCTGTTCCATCACAACTTTTATGTCACTTATTAACAACACCCTAACTAACATTAGTGATTTTTTTCAATATTTTAAAAAGTGCGCTTTTTGAAAAAAAATAATTTGAAATTTTAATTCAAATTTTGAATTTTTTTTCCACTTTAAGTTCTATTGAACTGCATGTCATATGAAAGGTCATAAAATTAGCTTGAAAAAGACACAAATTTCAGGTCTCTATCTTGTCTAGAAGAGCTGCAATTTCAATTTAAAAATTACGCGGAAGGTCAAAATTTCTCGATGTTTGCATACTTTACATAGTCATACGCCGGAAATCGAACCCATGGCAACGTGCGTCTGAAGTTTTAAGCCTAGATGTGTGTGCTGTCCGTTCAACGAATTGTTATCTTTAGGAATAGCGCACACCTACGGTTTCCTGGTTAAATTTCCTGCTTAGGAATCCCGATTTGGCAATCGGAATTCTCTTCGTTAGGAGGCATTAGCAACTATACCGACGCGTAAGTAGTATTAAATAGTTATAAATAGGCATTCCCGTAGCTACGCGGAGCGCACAATACATTGCTGGTTTCTGAAATGAATAAAAATTTTGACACTTTGTTTTTTCCGGCTATAACTGTTTGTTTTTTAATGGGTTTTGGGGTGCTGAAGCTGCCCCCTTCGTTTCGATAGTCGTCTTTGTACACCCTGTATATACTTAATTAGTTTGTCATTTAGGTAAAGTGCAATACGTGGACTGTTCCAAAAATAGATAATGAAATGAAAAATAGAATATAAAAAACGTTTATTGACAGCTTTCAAAATATCCCCCTCCAATCCCAATGCACTTATGCATTCAGGTGAACCAGTTTCCCAAAACATTTAAAAAAGTGTCTTGCCGCCGAAATTATTCGACAGCCTTGTCTGCAGAGCAAAATTTTCGCCTCCAAAGCATTTCTTAACGTGGGTAATTAAAAAAATCGCATAGAGCTAAATATGGGCTGTACGGAGGATGGGGTATCATTTGTACCCCCGTAGTTGGCAAATATTCTGTAGTTCTATCAGTTGTGTGAGCTGGTGCGTTATCTTGGTGAAAAAGAATACCACGGACGCCGCTCCTTGGGCGTCCGCTACAGGTTGTTACATTACAGTTGCTTGTATGATATTTGGAGCTTAAATCAAGTTCCTGGAAGTTTAAAACGTTCTTATCTTTTAAAGTACCTACCTAATTTTAAAAATATTGTTTGTAAGGATATACGAGTACATGCATATTAGGGTTACATGTATAAGTCTTTTCAGCGATTTTTATAAGTATTTAGTGTACATATACATACACACCTTTTATTTGTACTTCGAGAAATTTATATAGGTTGTTGAACAAATGGTGATTACAAATAACAGGGTAGTTGACACCTTAGTCAAATCAGTCAAAACCACACCCTGTCAAAACGATAACTCTGAAAAATGTACTAAAAACCACCTTGTGACGTCACTGTTTTAGACTAGTCAATAGTTTAATAGTTTAACCGTGGAAGAGCTATGCTTCGGCATGAATGGGTCGGCTCGACCGGAGTGATACCACGGCCTCACAGAAAACCGGTGTGAAATAGCGTTTGCGCTGTGTTTCACCGAGTGAGTGAGGGTACCGGAGGCCCATACCCCAACCCCTCCCCCCATCCCCCAAAGGTCGGCAACGCACTTGTGATGCCTTTGGTGTTGCGGGTGTCCATGGGCGGCGGTAATCGCTTACCACCAGGTGATACGTCTGCTCGTTTGCCCACTATTCAATAAAAAAAAAAAAATGAAAAGCTGTAATAATTATTATACTTTACGAGATGTTTTGTAACATTCGTTTTAATGAAGGAGACATCGGTATTTATTTACGACACAGTCAGCTACCCTACTTCAAATTTACACTTTAGTCTAACTCAAAATATGAAAATAAAACAATGACATAAAATAAAATACTTTATTTAAGCTCACATAATAATTATGTGTACCTAAGGCTAACTGTAATACAGTAAGTCTAAATAAATAGTTCTTAAAGTTAAAATTATTATCAACAGTAAATAAGTATTGAAAATTGATTTTTATATATGAAATTGTTATTATTACTTATAGCAGGTTAAAATATAACTTATTAAACAATTTCATGTGGGAAAGAGATAACACTACGGTTTCGTAAAAACTTACACAATTACACATAATTACTTACGTTATAATACGTTGCCCCTAATTCTGTATTGTTGGTGCACCAATCTTTTATATATATTTTGGATCAAAATCTAAAATTGTACGGTTTGTAGCTTCTTAAAATTAAAGACTACTGTTAAAGTTAGTAACAGTTTACTGCAACATTCCGTAAGCTGTGTACAAAGCCTTACTTTAAATGTGAAATATCACAATACTGCCAGCGATTTAAAGAATAGCAGGTAGTGAAAAAGCACCAAATTGTTAATTATAAAATATTATTGATTATTGGTACACAAAATACAAAAAAAAAATTACCTGTGCCTATTTACAACTTATATGAAATTGGTAGATAAAAACCACATGTCCCTGAACTCAATGACTAGTTTAGTGTACATATATATATAAATATATAAAATTTCACTCATTTCAATTTATTTTGATTACCATTACAGTTTTGTTTTATGTACTGATATATGAGGTTATATATAATTAAAAAGAAACACAGTATCGCTGCGTGGTAATGTATCGGCATGTTATATATAGCACATAATACTCCTGGTTGCTTTTTACTGACACTGTTTAATTTTGACTTACTCTTATTATTATCATCAATATCATATGAAGGCATCTTCAGCTCTGGTTCTCGCTGATATTCTTTTTGGCTAGATACTTCCTCATTATCGGCTACTTTTTCAGTCACAATATCTTCTTTACTAATTTGGTTCTCTTCATATTTGAATTTCGATATATTGGTCGAGTGTGTAATATTCTCTTCATATATTTTTTGATTCTTGAAAGTATTGGCCTTCTCATGTGTATTACATCCCATCATAATATCAGTAGACACCGGTGAAGGAGTAGATCTTACCTTAGTCCCTGAACAAAATTCTAAGCTCTCTTGTAGGTAGCTATCTATTTTAGATAGCTGCTCTGATATGAGTTCATTAGCAAGCGGGCTACAAGCTCTTTTAAGTGGCTCTGAAACATTTATTTTATTCAGAAAGTTGTCTTCCAAACTGGTATCCTCGTTTACTGTCTCAAAATTATCAAGTCTATTCATGAGAGTGCCTTCAAGTTGCAATTCAGGTAACAAATTCTCACTTTCAAACAACTTGTTTTTACATAAGGAGCTAACAATTTTGTAGCTTTGTAAATCTTCATAATCGTTATTTACGTACTCGATAGGAGCAGGACTCTTCTGTCGTATTTGATACATTTGAGATGGAGTTAACAGCCGTGGAGAGTCTAATTCTGGTAGCACAGGCGTAAACTTCACAGTGATAACGTCTTTATTGGTTATCGTTTCTGTTTTAACAATATCATCGATATTGCTGTTTCCCTTAGGATGGTTATCAAAAGTGGCATTCGGTGAATCGGTAATATCGTGTCGTGTTGATCTTTGTACCCGATCCACTGTTACCTTACTGAGTAACTTACCGTCTGTACTTCTTATGTCGGAAAACAGTCCTCCATCAAGGTGGAGGGGTGTTTCCAACTTTCTCGTCCTTTGGGGCGAAGGTGTGTTCAAGGGCGGTGTGATGGGAGAAGGTGAGACAGGCCGAAAAGTAGTAGTCGAGTAAACAGTATCAGAGTTATACATTATGTTCTGGGGACTTTTAGCGGGCGTGTATCTTACAGAAAGGCCGACCTCCTTTGGCGAAGAAGCTCTGTCCTTCGAGGTTCTTTTTGCACACCTGCAAATAAATGGAGTACTCCAAATATTATACGTAAATAGTTAGGTACAATTTCTTGTAAAGAATTTAAATATTTGAAGTATATAAATATGTTTTACTTTCAAATAGAAAATCATTTCCGTATAATATATAAATCAATTATATTAATGTAATGTCTACTAAACACAACAACACGACTCATATTATTTTTAATAAAACATTAAAAATTGATTATAATAAATACATAAAATAGCCATAACTTTTCAAACTGTTTCTTGGAAGCATATCTGCAAGCAATAATGTAAGTTTATAAACTATGACTACACCCAAAACACTATGATACTTCCTGAACTGTGGGAAGTTGAAGAAATTATATAAATATTAATTAAATAAATACATGATTTCGTTATATACATATAAATAAGTATGAGATTACACTCTATTGTATGCACACACACGATCACGGTTATTGTAGGGGGAGCAAAATGGCGGCGTATGACGAGCTTTGTAAGAAGATATTGTGTAGATTGATAATAACCGCTACCGATCAACATTTTTTTATATTAAAGATTGAAAACAGCGGTTTATAAATCTATCGATTATTTAGATGCAAATGTAATTGAATGGGTTTTAAAATTATTGTACCTTTCAAGGAGGTAGATTAAAATTGGATTTATCCAATCCAATTTTAATCTAAAATGTAGAATGTATGGGTAAGGCATGGAGAAATCGTAATTTCAATAAGGTCTGTTATTCAGATCTGTAACAGATAATCAAAAGGAAATATAACGAATTATGTTGGGTTGTTTTACTCATTTTTACAATAAAAAATTAGTGTTTTAAAATTGACGAGGTTTTGACTATTTTATGTAGGAAAAAAATATTATTAACTTCTCATAATATGAACATATTAACAAAGAAATATAATTTTGTAAATGTTGCGTGTGTGTGTGTGTGAGAGAGAGTATGTGTGTGTTTAGTAGGAGTCTCATCATACGCACCGTGCAGTTGAAGCACTGACTGTGGTAGTTATTGTTGAGCGCCTCGACCCACCTGTCGCCCGCCTCAACGGGGAAGCCGCAAGCGAAACATTTTGTAGTAAACAGGTCATTCCAATCTGTAACATTATTTCAAATTACGTACATTTCTTATTACGTGACAGATGTGTCTACATAATAAGATTAATATTAAAATATTGTATATTTACCAGCTTCACAATAGGGTAACCCATCTTCTAAGAAAAATGGATTATTCCCGAATAATTTTCCACAGTAAACGCAGTTAAAGCATTCTGGATGATAATGCTTGCCAATAGCGTTTAAGCAATCCTGAGAAAACAGAAAGTTAGCTAAGTAAAATTTCTATCTTCTGACACACACTTAAGAAGGTACTTAATTACACCGTTTTACATATTTATAAGAGAGTACATCTAAACACATGAAACTCAATGTATCCCTAGAACATCTATACAAATAAATAAGATGGAAGTTTTACTAGCTAGTATGTATTTGTAGTACTTAATAAATAAAACGATCTTAAAATTTTTCGTCTGTCAGTCTGTTTTATGATGTAGATTATGAGAAGTAGAGCCGTTTCAGATATTAATCTGAAACGGCTCTACTGATTTTGACACAACTTTACTGGCAGATAGCTGATACTAGACTAGATTTTCAGTTGAAATACATATTTAGGACAATACTTGAATGTTCCTTTCAGAATAAAGAAGAGATTATAGAATAGAAAAAAACACACTTACGCCTTTTATTTTAGCATGGCATTTATCGCAAGCAGGTGCGATGTACTGTTCGAAACAGAATTCACAGTAGAGCTGACCATTTTCTTCCACAAATCCAATATCTTGAAGCGGGCGCCTACATGTCGCATTCACGCAAATGAAATGCTCCGGACACCAGATGCGTCCCAACGCCGTTATGAAAGGACCTCTGTTTAAAATAAATTTTGAATAAGTAAACAGAAAGTGAACACAATCCAGTACAAAAAGTAAAATAAGTTTCCTAGAAATAGGTTAATCATGTTATACGAAAAAAAAACAACACTCGTGCGTTTAAAATTTAAGTTATCTTTGCCGTTGGAACTTACTTGAATAATATTTTGAAGTATTTTAAGTAAAATCTCTTTACCTGGTTATGGCTTTGTCACATTTGTGGCATACAGGATAAAGTCCGTCTGCTACATCAGCACACTGTATGGTGCTCATAGGTCGTGCAATTATATGGGAGTCTCGTCTGCCGTCGTCATTTCTAGTATTTTTTTTCTGCCTTCTTCTTACAACTACTTCCTCATCATTTGTTTCTTGATGAGTTTTCTCATCATTATCGGATGAGCTTTTTGTTTCTTCGGTATGAAGCTTTGTATTGTCCTTATTATTGTTACTTCGCTCAGCACCATTAAATTGAATGCCGTTATTTGGAGAAGTCTTTAAAGTATACAGTGAATTGTTATGTAAATGGTTAGGAAGTTCTTTCTTTTTATTTGTGTCCTCATCGTGATGAATGAATGTATTCTTTACATTTTCATTTTTACAATTTTGGTCAAACACACTCGTTTTATTTCGTGTACTATCATTTGATTTATTTTCATTATTGAAACTAGTAGAAACATTGTCTGATTTTTCAAATAATTTTCTTTTATTAAGTGTGTTTGAATAGACGCGATCTAATTTTGGCTCTGTTTTACTATCGTTATTGCCATTGAAGCCATTCATGCTATTAAGGAAAGAAGATTTATCGAGGCTGGTTTTTTTTAACGTGCCAGTGTAGTTTTGTTCCACTTTATCTTTATTAGAATCTTCACTGCTTGAATAGCCATTACCGTTATAAGATTTATCAGCACTGAGTACTATACGTTCCTCGGGTGTAACATTAGAATGTGTGGATTTCGCTACAATTTCTTGCTTCTTTTTGTCATCATTAGTATTAATGGGAGTTCCAATATTAGTGTTGTGAGCATTAAAAATTGGCACTGGGGAACTTGGCAAGGGTGGTGGTATCAAAATGTTTGGTTTAGGTAGATATTCGATTGTGTGATTATTTTTCAGGTTATCTTTAATTTTGTCACTAATATTATCAAATGTTTTAAATGCTCTTTCTGATGGCTTTGTTAAGTTATTTTCCAGAAGTGGTGGTGCATCTGTATTTAATGGATGTTTAGTCACAACAGTATCTTGTATCTTGTCGGCCATGGATTGTATGTGATCAGCGGGTTTGATTTTCCGCTGTATACCTATTTCATAACCGTTTAGAGCCATTTTAGCCATTTTTCTAATAAGCCTCTCTTCTGCTGGACTTTTAAATTCCGTTTTATGTGGACTGCTTGTAGCCAGAAGTTCATTAACTGTTAGAACATTAAAACAATCAAATAAACAAAAATGTTAAAAGCAAAATATTTTATGCTAAGATTAGTTTCTTTAGGGCAAAAATCTCAAAATGCATAAAAAACCTAAACAATATTAAAATAAAATTATCCAAACTGTAACTGCATGCCACACACAAAACAATACACCATCTTTTAAGGGCGGAATCACCTAATATTCCCATTACAGGAGCCACACAGAGGCACTCGGGAGCCTGGCAGCGCAGCTTTATTCAAAACTCCCCGACCTCGTTTTGGGGCGGATGATACACCGAAAGTTTTGCCACGAGCGGCAGCTCCTACACTCGAACCTGTCGATGGGGTAGGATCACACACTGGACCTTGGTTAGCACCAGAAATCGAAGGCTTTGTTGGTTCATAATTTTCTAATGATCTACTGGCGGCAGTGGATGTAAAATTCGGATTAGTTTGGTTAAAAGATGAATGCTGTTGTGATGGCGATACAGACATTAGAGGAGGTGGAAAGACTTGCTTAGGATTAATGATTGAAGGTCGAATATTGGAATCAAGATATTCAAATTCTCCAGGTAATGATGAACCTCCTTTACGAATTTCGACGATTTTTGCTGATTGCGTTCTTTCAAATTCTTCGAATGTCTTTCTGGTTGTATGCGTTCTAGTATTGCCTTGTTCAATAACATTTTGAGATTGCATTTGTCTTTGTCCATAATTTTCTTGGTATGAAGAATCTTCTTTTATTTTCATTTCGCCCTTTGAATAGTTTTCAGTTTTATATCCCACATTTGTATGATTTTGCTCTTTAACAACCGCTGGGTAGATTTGGCTTTGGTTCCAATGTTTGGTATCATAAGCATTATACAATTGAGCATTGTGGGAGCCCCGCTGTTCTGTCTCATATGATGATTCCGAAGTATAGTTTTGCAGGAAGTTTTCTTTGACTCGTGGCGCTTGTGCTTTTATTGGATTAGGAGGAGGGCCTTGGGCGGGCGATTTTGATCTAGGTTTGGGTGTAGGTGACCTACTAGCTTCTCGACTAGAAGGATCATACAAATAACTCTCTGGTGCTAGATGTTCTACTGTTACCAAATTCATTTGGTAATGAGGAATTATGGGTGCAGGTTTATTAATTAAACTTGGTGTAGTTGGACGACTACGTGACGGTGTAGTTCTTAAAAAGTTTTCATCTGTTACTGGTTGAAATGTCATGGTAATTGGAGTATCTTTATGGAAGTTAACGGGCTCAGTCTGAGGAACTGGTGTTTTAAGTTGTGGGATCTTGGGCGCTATTGCTTCAGGCTTGATGTAAGAAGAGCTTGCTTCAAGAGATTTTTCTTTAGATTTTCGCGGTGGTTGAGTTGTCGGCGTTACTGGCCTTTGCAAAAAAGCGGGAGCATTATAAAGTTCTGGGGTTATTCCTCTTTGAGAAGGCAATTGTTCAAAATTTCTTTGATAGGGAGGAATACTGTCTGGCTTATGTAATCCTGATTTCGATCTCGTGGCGCTGGATGTTAAGGATTCTTTTTTGTCTAATTGTTCAAAATAGTTTTGAGCGTTTTTTACCGACGAGAAACATTGAGTATCCATGCTACTTGAAACTGAAGAATGTTGCATAACCATTGATTCAGTATACATTGTTTCCTGTTTTGTTTTAGTAGCCTGAGCAAAACTTGTTTTTAGTTCATTGCTTATTGGAGGAAAGTTTGATAGTTTGCAAAATTCTTCAGGTTGTGGTGGTGGGAATATTTGTTTTGATACTGGTTTAAATGCTGAAATTTCGGAGGATGATTGCAATTGACAGGTATTTTGCATAGCTGAAAATTCTGAATGTATTTTATCAGTCATATGAGTTGAAGTTTGAGTTGCTATTGGTTTAATAATATCACACAAATTTGTCTCGGTAACATGCGAGACAGAACTTGTCATGTATTGACTTGTTTGATTGGTAGTGGTAGAACCAAATGGACTATAAGGTCGGTCAGGTGCGATAGTTAAAGCATCTCTAAGTGAACCTCTTTCTAATTCTTGGTTATGAATCTGGGTTGGTGTAAATGGTCTAGTCGGTGCTGTTGTTAAAGCGTCTACCAAAGGTGTGGCAGTTGCATCACGAGGTATTTTAGGTTCAATGATGATCTTGAAATCGGGTGGAATATATGGCTTAGTCTGTTCTGGCATCGGAATGGGCGGTGGTACTTTTTCAGGAGGATTGTATGTTTTTATTAGTGGTATAGGTGTTATGCCCCTTTTTTGTTCCTGTAGAAACATAGGCGAGGATTGCTGTAGTAACTGTGTATGATTTATTTCAGTTGTATACTTATTTTCAGTGCTTTCTTCTGCAGTGTTATGTCCCGATTGTCGGAATGTTTCTGGAATGATGTTATTAACTGGGATAGTCTGCCCGATGTTACTAATAGGTACTGATGCAGTTGGCAAGGGAGAATATGGACGGTCGGGAGCAGTTGTCAAAGCATCTACCATAGATCGCACATCAGTTTTATTTGCATCTGAATTAGCTATCTCCTGCACTACCTCACGCCTTGAAGTCTGATTATTCAGATCAGCTATACGAATGTACTCCTGTTTAATATCAGGTTTGTGTTCTGTGACTAGCAAATCTTTTTGTCTAAGTACAGCGTTTTCTGCTTTAGACTGGACAGCTGCATCGTTTTGTTTGACTTCAGTCTGATCGATTTTCTTGCTTTCTTGAACCTCTTTACTTGTAAACTCAGTATTAATTTCAAATTTATTTGCTGGTTTTATATCTGCGGCCGTTTGCGACCGTGTGTTTTCCTTAGCATCAGCTATTTGTACTTTATTAACATCTTCGAATTCAATTTTATCTTGATTAATAGATTGAGTATTTGCTTGTGATTGATAAACAGTTGAACTTTGACTTTCTGATGATTTTTGGGAAAATGATTTCACTGTACCAGTCGACGTTTCCTGCATCATTTGTTTGCTTTGAATTGCGGATTCAGATTCAGAAGTTTTTGTTAATGATGAAGTAGTGGCTGATGAATAAGAATGGCTGGAAGATATTTCTTCTTTTTGTTTCTTAGATGTAACGAATTCACCTACTGTTTGATGTTCAACAATAGCAACTGCAGATTTTGAGTCAAAGGCATGTTTTTGCGTCATCATTTCTTTACCGTATTCGGATGGTTCATCATCGATGGTGTTAGCAAGTGGGGGCCACACTATGCTTTTTACATTCTGTGCTGTTAGTGAGTAGTATTAGAAAGGTTATTGTAGGGGAAAAATAAATGAAAATAAAGATTAGTAAATATAAAGAAATCGCGTCTTATCGTAGGTTGATGTAAGCTAACTAACTAAAATCAGTAAAATCAAATTGTTTTAATGAAGCCAGAAAGTTAAAGACTGATTTGAAAGTAATTAGGTACTATTATTTTATTATGTGACGCATGACTCAACAGTGCCAGGGCGATAGTTATTTTTATATAGCGGCTGATGTTCTTAGGTATTGCCTGCGTAGCGCATTCACACTATATACATAATTATAATCATTACAAATAAACAAACCAATAGCTAAAGGAAGCTAAACTGTGCACCTATTTATAAATTACCTTTAAAAAGGGAAACTGGGGTCTCTGTCAAAATAAATAAATACCTTAAATCATTTAGTTTTAACTTTAGTCAAATTTAAATAATAAAATAACCACATTAAAACATAATTATCGACACTAACTACGTATTTTCAAATCCAGTAAACGTATGTAGGCACCTGCTTATATTTAATATTTCATAGCCAATATCTTTTAGACACAAAACAATAGAAGAGAATGTCAACATGATAGTAGTACTCACTACGACGCGACGTAGGTACATGTATGTAAAGTTAAAAATGTTAATAACTATGATAGAATATCTACTTCCTGTAGCTTTTTTAATTTGGCGACTTCAACACTTAATGCACGGGTAGTTATGTGACACAAAATGTAATCTATTTTTTTTCATGTTTGCAAATCTATAAATTCAAATTACCTCATTATAATTTAAGTACCTAATAAAAATAATGACATTGAAATCATACTTTCTAAAATACTGCGACAGAGGTTGTATAAAAATAAACTGTAAAACTGAAATATTAGTAATTAAATATTCCTTATATACTGCTTTAATCCGCTTACATTATAAAATTGACCAACTGTATACCTACAAATTGTTACATCTGAAACCCTCACAATCAAGTAGTCTTGGTAAGTATGTTGAAAATATTGTTATAAAATATACATAATGACTAGTTTTCAATATGGAGGTGACTACATTCGTTGTGACAGTCTAAGATGTTTTAAAGATTATACAGCAAAAGTGACTCTCTTACTGGGGGCAAAAGGTGCTCCTAAAGGAGCTGCTGGGGCAGGGGCGGGGGCGGGGGCGGGAGCGGGCGCCGTCACGGGCCGCGCCGGCGACAGCGGGGCCGAGCGCGGCGACAGGGACGGAGAGTACGCCGATCCGATGGACGAGCCGAACGGCTTTGGACCCGACAAGTTGCTCGATGGCTGTATAAATATAAGGATAAAACAATAAATATACTATGAAACCGATAGGGAGTACAGAGTACTACTTTGAGCTAAAACACCTAGAAGTCAGTTATCATACAATTTTTAAACATCAGGATAATGTTTAAAAATTTACTGGTAAGTCTAAAACGAGTAAATATTAATATACCGTAAATAGTTGTACAAAACTTCTAATATGAATCTCTGTACCTATTCAACGAGACAAATTCACATTGCAGAATGTTTGGCCAAACCCGTATAAGTGTGACCATTGATACGATAGAAGAAGACTAATTCATAATCGTTTTTTAATACATTTCAAATCTTCCACATGAAGTTCTCACTGAAGCACTGAAAAAAAAACTGACTGTTCAATTACATTCTGTATGAAAGAACTTCAGTTTTACTTAGTTTCATGTAGCCCTGAAGTTATTTCTTTTTACTTCCAACATTATTTGACTTTTAAGACTACGGACCGTAGAAACAACACGGAGTAACTGCCTTAGCCTATTTCGTATATGAATCTAAGATAATGAGTTAATGAAATTTTAAAAGCTCTCGAGTTTCTGGAAATAAAGTTACTTACGCTAAAGAGCGACGAAGATCCATTTGAATAGTTGTTTGTCGCCAGCGGTGGCAGTGGAGTCGAATACGTATTGGTAGGAAGGCGCCCACCACTGCACATGAAACAGTTAAGTACTACGTATTTATCATCTTAAATCTATGCAAAATATAAATAAAGAGTCTCTGACTATTGTAATGTACTATGCACCTACAGAACACTTTAATTTAAATTAATTTAAGATAACTATTGAAATTGTGTTGACAGCGTGCCGTCCCGCCACGCCTAGACCTGTAAGTTGCGCACTCGCACGTTCAAAACAAAAAGAGAGCAGAATTAGCCGATTCTCAACACGCGCACGTATTTACTTGGAGCACATGCTTCGTGATTGGTTGATGTACTGGAGCAAGCTCACTACATTGCCGTCGCGTGGTTGCTAGTTTTATTTAAATACCTAATAAGGAACATTTATTGAATAAAAAAACACACAAGTCAAATCTTCCTCCGACTTTAATTACTGCTCTAACTACGGTACGAAGGCTGGGCCGGTTAAAATAGTTAAAAACCGCCTGTCTCTTATATTAAAGCTACAGTACGAAGGCCACGGGTCCGCAAACCCTCAAAGGTCCCGAAATACAAATATACGTATAGGTAGTCCTACATCTTTATTTGTTTTCTCAGTTAAGATCAGACTAAATCATTAACAACTTTCATTTCTTCTGGTTCGTCAGTAAGCTATAAAAGTGAATTTATAGTTATGGAGTAAATGTAGAGTTAAAGCAGAAGGAATTACATAATGACTTACGGTGGAACAGTTACTGGATCGAGATTTGGCGCAGGTGGGTTCTGGCGTGCCACGAGTTTAGCGTGGATGTCACAGTAGAGCTTCCCGTTCAGGTTGTAATAGCCCTGATTTTTGAGTGAACTGCCACATGTAGAGCACTTGAAGCATTCCACGTGCAGATTCTTATCTTTGATGCGCACGAACACACCGCTAACACATAAAAGGACAAGTTAATATACAGCTGTGTACATTAGATCAAAGGAACCGCTTTACAAGAGAGTTCCACAAATGTCAATAGGTATATTTCTTCGGTACTTGGACATTCAAACATAGGTAATTAATAATTCATTACATATATGAGTACTGCGGCTAAATATGTAAAATTTTACTCTGAAAAGAACATTTCTTATTTGTTCAGAAGTAGGTAGGGAGTGTTACTTCGTACTACAAACATGCCCATCGAGTTTCTCGTGCTATTCCACCAATTCTACTACATAACTAACTTGTACTGGTGCTCATTTAAATATGTACATGAATAGCGAAGTGCGGACATGCTGAATGAATATACAGTGACGCTGATATAAATATAGGTATAATTTACACATTCGGCCTAACTACTAAGTATGAAAGTAGAAATGAAGACGATTAATAATGAGTAATGATTTTAGCACTTTAGTACAAATATCGTGATGTCAAAGCTCCAGTCCAGAAGTTGGAAAAAGATCGTTCAACGAAACACGATATGTGTACTAACTTACATGTTACGTCTCCCAGTGATGCGGTCAAAATTTATACAACACATAAAATAACACAAAAGGGAGAGTCGCAACACGAAGGATCACATCTAATTACTTTTAATCTACACGATAGAACTAGTGCACAGGTCGACACGGTCGCAAACACGTCAAGACATTCCGTGGGGCGTCGCTTACATAATGTAGCGATTACAGTCGGAGCAATAGGGGGTGTCGTTGACCACGGGCAGCGAGTCGCGAGGTTGCGGTACGGCGGGCGCGCCCAGCGCGATGCGGCCGTCCGGCAGCACCTCGTGGCAGCCCAGCGGGATGCTGGCGCGGTGCGGCTGCTCGGGCGCCAGCTGCTCCTGCGGCGTCTGCGTGCCGGCGCTGCTGCGGCCGGGCGGCGGCGAGGCGCCGGCCACGCGCGGCGTGCGCGAGCGCGAGCGGTGCGTGCGGTGCAGGCTGCACGGCGTACCCGCGCGCGCCACGCTCGCTCGCGAGTAAAAGTGAGATGGCTCTGCTGGCCCGCAACATCCAGTTACATCATACACCCTTTACTGATCGACGACAATGCTTTACCGAAGTAAAAACGTGTGTTAAATCCGTCCAATAAGTTCATACAAAACGATCGACGCGATACGATGAGAACGTAGACTAAGATAATTGAAATGATATAATTAAATTGACGCATTAGATACGATTCGATCGAAATTTTGCTTGCGATATGTGCTACCGTGTCGGCCCGCGTCTGTTGTCCGACTTACGTGATGAGTCTTTCGCACTCCTCGCAAATGTTCTGTCCTGGGGGCAAGCCTCCAGTGTTGTTGACTGGGGCGTCAGGCCTCGTGACGGGTGCTTGCACGTGACGCAATCCAGACACCGGCGTGGAGGGTGCGGGTGTCCCCCCTTGGTGGGCGACCTCTACTATTGTGCCAATTACATTAAATTAATTTTGATTTGTCTCGTGCGGTCTAATTTTGCCTTACTCAAACATATACCCTAACATAGAGATTAACAATTAATTGTTTTAGATTCTATCCTTAAAACCCTTTACTGCACCCGATCTATCTACTTATTTAATAATTTTTTATGTTATGTAATTGATTCGATTTGATTCCAAAGATCCTCCGCACCTACTTATCTGGAGTTAGTAGAGGCTGGTTATTATGTCATACAGCTAATACCTAGTACGGAAACCAGTCTCTCACACAGATCTTTTGTTTCTGGATTTTTTGTTATTTAAATGTAACTGATTTTTGTAATTTTTGAGTGAGAGAAGAAATAAACGATTTTTACTATTCACTATTACTTTTTGAAAATTAGTTCTAGGTACTAATTGTTGTACAGCATCACTTATGAGATTGCTTGGTATTGCGTTGGATTTAGTTATATGTACTTATTGAATTTTATGATATCTGAAATATATTAATTATAATATTGATTGTGATTTTATCCTATACCTGGCTCGGGGTCGTTCTGTTCCTCTTGCAAAACCTTGAAGACAGCACTTTTTTCAGCGTCGTATGTTTTCTCATTTTTCTTAAAGTTCACTCTGCCAACCATACCGAAACATTAATTAGTTGAAATTCCACGAAATGTGAAGATTTAAACAGATAGATACGTAATGAATGCTTGTTTGTAGCACACCCATGTGATGTCAGCATCCTATTATAATGCAAAAAAGTTAGCAATGTTATAGTTTCACATGTCATAAGTTCTAGTAATTTGATTTTTCTACAGCATTCCGACACTTAGGTGCCTTTAGAACAGCATGAAGTTAACAACTTACCCGAGCACGCCACCCGCAAGTACTTCAGTCTGGGCCGAGAGTGTTTCTGCGATGGTTTTGTCGCTGTACATGTTGACGGGTGTGTTGTATTGTTTGTTGACTACGCTCTTCACTGAGTCATTGCCGTTCATCTATAATAAAATATTTTTTTATATTAGGTAGATATTGATATATTATAGCTCTGGTCATGACTTGATTTTTTGAAATAGTTACGTAGGTAAAGTTCTAATTTGCCTACAACATTATAAATTGAGAGGAGGAGGAATAATAAGGGTTTTAATAATAATAATTTCAGATTAATTGTTTGGCCTATACTTACGTAGCCAAAAGGCTTGGCAACATTGTTGTGTCCGGAGCCGAAAGCTTGCGTGGGCCGAGGTGTGGCCTTTAGTGAAGTAGAGGTGACAAGAGCTGGCGAACCTCCGATAGGTCTCGATCCAGGTCTTGGAAGACTTCCAGTGGGGGTGACTGCTGGGCGCCAAGTACTACCGCCTCTGTAAACACCGATAATGACGTATGATTAATTGCCGACCTTGCGTATGGTGTATTATTAGAGTTATTAGTTATTCGTACCGTTGAACGGTAAGTTCTAGATTGACTCCGGCGGCGCGAATGGCGTCTTGCGCTTCTTGGTGTCGTAGTAAATACACGTCAGTGTTGTTGACTCGGATGAGTGCATCACCCGCTTGGAGACCAGCGCGTTCAGCCGAACTACCACCGTTCACCTGTATTAAATGTACTATAGTAAATACACGATTTTGGTTAAGTTGAGAAAAGGGTAACCATACAGTACGACATAAACACATCACATCGACAGGCCTTAATAGGTCACTGATGAGATCTTCTTATAAAAGGGGTTTTACACTACTAAACAGCTGGCCCGGAGTTGGATGTAGGACTTGTACCTATCTAGTTTTTCTACTCTTTGCAGTGCTGTTGTCCTGCGTAGTTTAGTCCCATAGTCAGCTACCCACGGGTCGAACAATATCTACTGGTATTTAAAGTGGACCTTTAGTTGAACCAGGTGAAGGTGTTGCCTCACTTTAATATATGACCTTAAGGGTGTAATTATCCTACCACGGAAAATGGCAATGATACTCATAGTATTTGAAATGTTCAATGATTTTCACTATTTTTTCTATTTTTGATTAAATCGATATTTTTTTATAAAGGTTTCATATAAACTAAAGATACATCGATAGAAATTTACCAAAAAAAACGGGTAGGCAATAATAGAAATGCACAGTTGCTATGTGACAAATATGTGTCTACATATTTGTCAATGCCAATGTCAACTGTTACACAGGAACACCATCGTTTAGGTGGACGGCAAATGGTTGAAATGATGATGATGATATTATAAATAATGTTAGGTGCATTTGAACTCTATTTCTTGATTAATGGAATAGTAATTTCTATTTACCATTCAGGTCTAACCTCCTTTCTAAGGAGAGGCCTATGTCAGACAGCGCACTGTGAAATGCTGTTGATATATTCAGAGGTATTTCAAGTAAATAACGTCGACATCCAGTTAGAATAAAGGGTACATTGTATACAACCAGTTTACACATTGACTTTAACGTACCTATAGGCACCTTATTTAAATCAGACAAACAAAAAATATCTGACTAATAAACAAAATTATCTTTGTATTTTGGAAACTATTGAAGTTGAATAGAAAATATAAGCATTGTATCTTAATGAAATAAAAACTGCGAATTTATCTTCAGTTTATTTAGGAAACCGATACTTTACGTGACACCTGTCCTTCTAGAAATCTTATTTCTTATCTTAAAATTAGGGATGTTGCGGATGCCAATTTTTTCACATCCGCGGATGCGGATGCGGATGCGGATTTTTAAAGGCTCACATCCGCGGATGCAGATGCGGATGCGGATGTTTAAAATACTATAAAAATACAGTTTATGAATATCGAATTAAAACAATTACTTTATAAAGTAATTGTTAACATTTTATTAGGGAGCGTTCAAGTATTACGTAACGCAACTTTTGAAGATTTTTGAACCCCCCCTCCCCCCTGTAACGCATCGTAACGTTTTACGAAACACCTCCCTCCCCCCCCCAATTTGCGTTACGTAATACTCGAACGCTCCCTTATATTTTCTATAAACGTTTTTTTATTTTTTAGTTTTTCTTTAGCCGTTTTCCAAATTTCATTGACATTTTTTTGTCACAGTTGCGCTGGCAAGTTAGTATGAGAGCCTTTATAGGCCGAGAACAGCTGATGATACAAATCTCCCTCTTTTGAGGACATTACAGTATGAACACTATGAACTCACTTTAATAACACCAACTGACTACAGCAATTTGCTTCTGCATAAACACTAACGAATACTAACAACGAAAACAATATATAACGTACAATACAATCTAGGGATTCCCCGTAAAATATAAACGAAAAAGTTTGTCAACTTGTGAGAACAAATTACTAATGAGTTTTAATTCCCTAATTTTTTATTTAAAAAAAGAAACAGTGTTACGTAACGTGTTATAAGAAAGATCCCTTCCCGCCCCTGTAACGCATCGTAACGTTTTACGAGAACCCCCCTCCCCCCCAAATTGCGTTAGGTACTTGAACGCTCCCTTATTGAAAATTAAAATTAACTATAATGCTCTTATTTTTTTTAATTATGTAACAACAAATGTTCGTATTAGTAAATGAAGTTAAAAATAGGAGCATTATACAAGGTGTCTCAAAAGAAATTTCATATTTAGTGGATTGATTAAAAAAAAAGGAAGCGGTATATAGAAAATTGTTTATTTATTGTTAAAATACACTTTTTGGGAATTCATTTCTTAAAAATAATATCGTCTAAATGTAAACCCTCACGTTGTTGGCACTCATTTAATCGAACAGTAAAATTACTTATGACTGCTCGACAGGTGGAGTGAGGGATGGCTGCCATTTCGTGACGGATATTTTCTTTCAAATGCGCCAGTGAAGTTGGTTTATTGGCGTAAACTTTAGATTTAAGATAACCCCATAGGAAAAAGTCCATAGGGGTTAAATCTGGGCTACGTGGAGGCCAATTTATGTCACCTCTCCGGGAGATCAATTTTCCTGAGAAAATTTCACGAACACGTGGCAGAGATATATTGGACGTGTGTGAAGTTGCTCCGTCCTGTTGAAACCATGTTCTTTGGTTATAGCCAGGAAAGTTTTGCAGTTCAGGTACCAAGAAGTTGTCTAACATCTCCACATAACGCTCTGAATTCACTGTAACTGTACGCCCCATTTCGTCTTCAAAAAAGTAAGGGCCGATAATTCCTCGCGCCGACATGGCAGCCCATACGGTCACTTTAGGCGAGTGTAGGGGTTTCTGATGTTTGCGTTTCGGATTGGCTGAACTCCAGTAGCGGCAGTTTTGCTTATTTACGTGGCCATTAAGATGAAAATGAGCTTCATCCGAAAACAAAATGTTGGTAAACGTTGAAAATCGCTCAATCATCTGATTTACGAAATTAAGCCTCTGACCGGCATCTTGGGGCTTTAATTCTTGCACCAATTGAATTTTGTAGGGGTGCAGCTTTAGATCTTTGTGCATAATGCGATGTAATGATGATCTATGCACATTTAAAGCACTCGCGCGCTTCCGAATTGAAAGGCTCGGGTCGTCACGTACAGATTGATTAACACTCTCCACGTTTTCTACCGTTCTTGATGACCTAGGTCGCCCGGATTTTGATTTATCCAGCGTTGATCCAGTCTCTTCAAACTTTTTAACCCAATGTCGAATGAGAGGAAGGCTTGGCGCATCATTTAAGTGGCGAAAACCTCGAATACTGCAGAATTTTCTACGCGCGACAGTGGTCGAATCACCGTTCTTGTAAAACTCTCGCACGCACAACGCGCGGTCTGCTCCCGAGAAACGCTTCATAGCGACTGAATCCCCAAGAGCCAAGCTACCAATTGACATAACCCCCGCACCCCTCAAGTACGCAGCGTTCACGCAGTAAGCTAAACAAATATAAAATTTCTTTTGAGACACCCTGTACTTAATAAAAAGTAATATTGCCGCCTTTTCTGATTCAAGGCGTTTACGGGAGAGGAACATCAATTAAACCAACGCTACTATAATAATATATTATAAACAGTTGTTCACTAGGAATACTGCTGCTTAAAAATTTTCGCGCGGAATCAGTAATTTTCATTATTTTAGGCCCTTCGGCATTGGTATTAGGAGAACCAGGAAAAAATATTGTCAGTATTTATTATAATCAAAATGTTTGGTGTTTAATTGGTCATTAACACGTGCGAACGGCACTCGCCATTCGCTGGCCCCGCCCAATTTCTTTCTTGTCGCAACTTGTATTACATTCTCATCCGCATGAACATCCGCATTGATTATTGCGGATGCAGATGCGGATGCAGATGTCCAAATCCATGCGGAAGCTCCGCATTTGCGGATGCGGATGCGAATATTCGCAACATCCCTACTTAAAATGATACGATACGATAATATAGATAGTCACAAGATATTCTGTGTTTACTTTTTTAACCTCTACAATAGAAAACACAAGTTGTTAATACAGTCCATTCGTTTAGATAGTGTCGGTACACCCGCACGCAATTGTGGTTATCATTGTGAAACACGAATAGGTATATATATCAAGTTAATTGATTTTTTATTCGTATTTGTAGGTTATTCACTGAAAATAATAATTAAAGTTGGTCAAACACTACAATTACAATCATAATCGCTCAATCGTTACTTGTCCGATCGCTCAATCTATTTACATGTAACTTGATATCACTGTAGTTTTTGTGAAACTACCTAAAATTTTAATAATAATTCTATGTTTCTTTATTGTAACGAAGGATGCATATAAATAAAGTACAATCCCTGATTCCGAAACTAGCGTGAGCTGTATATCGGGAATCAGTACCTTCCCAAAAAACAATGATACAATAATATTTTACAATTAACAAGTGGAACATATATAGAAACGTTGAAACATACTTACATAATAGATTTTGTTAATTTTACGTGTGCGTGTATGTACCTATTTGATGTTCGTCAAAAATTTGAACTGGGTCGTGATCGACAATAAACCCTCTACTCTACATCATCGAAGCCAAAACTCTTAAGCCACATTTTGGTTAGGTATCTTTTTAATTTGGTAGTTTGATAAATGTCTGGTCTTGTACTTTAGGTTTAATGTATTGTACAACCTAGGTGCAATGTTGATATATTGATGTTGAGCAAATTAGGTTTTTACCCTTGGGATCGGACATTTATCTTTTCTTTTACTTGAAAATTTGAGAAGAGGAACGGTAAGCTTGTGATATTTAACAATGCTGAACACTGATAGACAAACATCTTTCGTACGCTTAGAACTTCAGCTTTTTCATACACTAGTTGAGTAGGGTGGTAGAACGGTAAGTAGAGGAGTACTTTAAGTGCAGCCGGTTGTGCTCTTTTAGCCTCAATCAATACTAATTCATAAAACGACAAACTGCAAATCATATTTGCTTATGGGTGTACGTCGCAGCCGGGCCCTTTGAGTATGTGACGGCTTTGTTTTGACAAAAACTCGCACGTGCAACGGCGGTGAGATCAAAGTGACCGTATCTAAGCGAATGGACTATACCAAGTACCAACATTAGAAATAAAACTTTCTAGTTAAGGTATGGAAAAATGTAAGTACCTGCGTCTAACTTTCTGTAGTGGCTGTTTAATGAGGCACTTATTAAGATAATCGCTTTGGAAGCTGCCATGTCGAGTTCTACAGTTTTTTTTTATTATTTATTGTTTTGCCAACAGACTTTTCTGAGTCTATGGTCCTCCGCTGCCGACCGCCTTAACCACTACACCATCCGTGCAGTTAGTTTTAAACATATATTATGTCGAACTAAAACTATTTATCATTATTTTAAAGAAAAGATCAAATAAATAACGTTTTGTAAGCGAGTTATAATTATTTTTTTAACATAAGTTTATCTCATAATTCAATAGCAGATAAGACAAGAACCTGATTAAAAATGCTAAGTATATTTAATATGAAGTGTTAAGACAATTTTAATTATTCATTTATCATAAATGCATACGTCTAAATTTATTTCATTTGACGGCAATTGAATTGATGTAAAACAACGTAAGTTATACATATTGTTACATATTACTATAAAACACACACGTTGTTGTAACTCTTACCCAACTAATGAACGTAAAGTCTATGACAAACCTAAAATTGAGCAATAACATCGACTGTCATGATGTATTTCGAAAGTATAGTTAATATATTTTGAAAGAGTAAAAACCCTACAATGACACATAACTGATTCACAGACACATATATGTAGGTACATTTATGTGTACACCAGAATATTTCATTTTAAACGAGTGATTACAATCTTATATTTTTTCTATTACCGGAGAAAATAATATGATAAGTATACATACGAGTATTATGTTATGTACTTACTCACCTATAGGTACAAATAAATCCACGATATCAAAATTAGATAGGCACTGCTACACTAAAAGTACGTCGATATACTGCGAATATTTTTTTCTGTCGTATTAAATCACTGTTTTTTCAAACGAAAAATATTTATATTGACTGATACAGTTAAAGTCTGTCGCACCGAAAACACAGCGGCAACTGACAAAAAATGACTCATCGTGATATAAGTATTATATCGCCTTATATATGGCTTAAACCTCCGTCCCCTCCGCCTTCATACGTCGCATTTTTCCTTCCGGTTCGTGCACTACCGGTAATTGCCAACTTGACCCCAGCTGACTAGCGACAATTTTATAGATCAACTACATACCTACATACTTATTGAGAAGCGCGTCGTGCAGTCATTTGCAGGCGCAAAAAGTTACATTCCTTTGCAAGGGGTCGTTAGTCACGTGGAACTCTTCTACGTCCACTTTGCACGCCTATCGCTGTTTTTGCAATTCCTTATCATGTATTATCATGATTGTGTCATCGTATGTAATTATTGTAATTTAAGCGTAACTGAACGCGGACTTGTTTTTGTTTTTAAGAACATGAAGTAGTTTAATACTTGAAAAAATACATTACGTTACTGTGGCATAATCACTTCTGTTTCATCACACACTGTTTAAAAAGCTTTTTGTCACATTCTCATAAATTCCTTATTTGGATTGAGCTGTTATCTACCAAATTTGCAAAAAATGAGATATTTTTTTCTAAATATGGTATTTATGTTGGTACCTATTCCATTGTTGTGAGTGCTTGTATGATACAAACATGCTTAATACATACATGCATCTATGTATGTCCTCAGGTCGGCGCCGCACGCGCTGCTTCCATATACGGCCAGAGAAGTACAAGAACAAGAAATTAAATGCACCTCGACAGCGCCCGGCGCCCGGTCGCGAGGCCAAGTCGTATATGTATTCTTTATTATCTTCCATTCTTCTCTTACAAACGAGGACGAATACCAAGACATTATATTTTTTTTCAGCTTTAGCACAAATATAATTAATGTATGAAGCATTCTACCAAAGTGTGTAATATTGAGAAAGGTTATAATTTTACGATGGCTTATCAATGGTAATGACTAGTCTCTTATGTCCAAGGTAAAAGGTTGTTTGTTATTGAATTTTATGTAGTCACCTTTATCCATAATGCATACAAACATTTCATCTCCAATGCAAGTTCTTGACACTTCATTCGCTTGTAGGTAGGTACATAGAACGCCTAAGCATTACATTACATTACATTACATTAACAACATCCAACATTACTCATAAATAAGACATTTAAAGAACATTTAATGGCTCTGTTTATGTTTGGCAAAGATACATTTAATATATTATACTTAGTTAAAATTTATGAATGTTTCATTACACCTGAAATAACATCACTAAAGATTATTACTACTAGTTAAGAGCTGAACTTTACAGCATAACGTCTGGATATGAGTTATAAGTACATAAGGAAAACAATAACCAATGAAGAATGTAACAAAATAACAATACCTATAAATTAGTGAAGACTTAGGAACGGTAATGGCTGAAAAAGTCAGTCTTCTTTCCTAATATATTAAAATTTTATTCAAATTACTTCAATGTCAGTTACGTCTGAGAGCTATTCAGACTGTGTGTGACTCGGGCTAAATTAATTTGAATACCTACTCCTACTCGGACCTAATAGTAGACACACATTATATATGACTTGGTATTTAAAGAATGTAATGTTTGTTATCAGTAATAGCAGTGTACATGGTATGTAATTAGAATAGACACATAGCGATAATCCGCAGAAGGCGTTGTTGTCGCAGCTCACCGTCGCGTTCTAATTTCAAAACAAATCCCTGCCAGTACGTGACTCAGATTGTATTCCATATAAACGACAGAACCCGAATAGTTACGCAACTACCAATGCCCGGCAAGCTGTGCGCGATTCCGGTTAATAAGAGTGAAACTAGTACGTGGCCGTGGAGATAAACACAACAGCAAAAAATCTGGACTGCTCTTTCAGAAATAGCAACGAATTAAACAGAATAGATTTGTTGGGCCGCACTTGCTTGTAACGATATATTTTTAGCTTTAATGTTATACCTACTTCAAAGAGAGCTATCTGCTATCACGTTTCCATAATATCCGTTCTCAATTAAGCTATAATGTTTGAGATAATAATTTTACAACCTTTTGTTACCTACATTAGGACTTTACAGTTAGTAAGTGAGATAGATAAAAACTGTTAAAAAATTTTGGCGGGTGCAGACATACGGGGACAGTTGAAGAAATTTTCAATTAAATTTTTCACAAAACCTCTTTTACGAACTTCATTGAGGAAACATTATTGTAAATAAATACAAGGTTTTATATATCTGTATGTAAACTTCTGATATGTAGTCGTCAATTTCGGTTTAAAACCTTGCAAACTTTTCGAGGATACCCGTATAATTTGCGTTCTTATGTTCAGCTGTGTTTAAATTCTTAAAATGGTATTAACTTTGTATTGTTTGGGTTTTTTTTTTTCGCTTAACTAGTAATAATAATATTTAGTGATGTTATTTCAGGTATACCTACTTATTTTTTTTTATAAAATGCAACATTTGTTCTCGGTTTAAGTGTGCAGTATTTTTAGTACACAGGATCCGAGGATTAAGAGAGGAGCGTAATTCGTTGTCGTCGTAGAAATATGGCGAATTTGATTTTACTAACTAAGGAGTGCACTTTAAAATATACAAATAATGTTTATCTGTATATTTTTTTATTGTTTTTCAAATTTCGAAACGTAACTAGGTGTAAGAGCTTTTAAAAATACAATTACACAAATAATTTGTGAAAAACGAAAATCGTTCGAAAATCAAATCCGCCGTTTTAATACGACTACTACGAACTGTAAAAAAGGAAAATACCTATTAAAAGAAGTATTTTTAGTATGCTGGTTTTGCTGTACATTTCATTTCATTTTCGTAATATCCAAATTAAATTTATACTAAATATATCGTCGACGATATACGGGGACGAGCGGGCACTCCCGCTGGATGGAACTGGATGGCGATGGCACTAGATCGCGAAAAATGGAAATTGGGAGAGGAGGCCTACGTCCGAAGACGGACAAGCAAGAGGCTGCGATGATGATGATGATATCGTATAAAAATTTCACTAACTGCATGTGAAATAACCAATTTGAAAAATTGAACCTTTTTTTAACTAAATCCATACTTACAAAACTTAATAACATTTAAAATTATAAATTTTTAATGTGAATTGTGTACGGTGTCAATGTGTGGTTCGAATACGAGAATTTTGTAAATAGTCAAATGATTACCCGAGGAACAATAAGAACGATGTACCTAGGTACTTAGTATGTAGGTAAGTCCGTTTTTTTTCACTGCTACAAATGTGTGGTGATATAAACTCAATGAAATGCGTTTAAAGAGAAAAAAATGACTAATGTTTTATCTAAAATGCAGATTGGGTAAGTGGATATGTAGACAAAGGAGTTTTAAAGTGTAAACCTACGTAACGAAAAGACATTTAGCAGATAAAGAATGTCTGCTCACGTTAATAGGTACATGACATCTTTGGTGATAGTATATACGAAGTTTGTTTTTAGAAGGCTTAAGTTCAATAAACTGTCATATAAAATGCTCTTGACATCTATTTAACTGAACATAATCACAAACCATCATAAGTAACACATCATTCAAAGAGTACCGTTGGAATTGGCTAAGCTAATATACCATCGCTCGCTATCTTCTATTGACATTGCTAAACGTCATACCCGATATATATTCGACCGATCATCGGTTCACGAACATGATAAAAAATATCATTTGCTATCCACTTTTTGCGAGGATCTGTTTCTACAATTTTTTTCTAACGATTTAACCTTTGATGCTAAAACTAATACAACTTTTGGCTTGAATAGATGCTAAAAACTTGATAAGCCATGAAACATAATTAGAGTACGGCGCTTTGTTAAAATTAGCTTGTGAGTTTAGTTTCAGGTTTCCACTGGACAGGAACTTCAGGAACCGATGGAAAGACATTGAGTCGAGTTCGAGTTGTGTTGTAACTCAGATGCTATCCACGATCCTCAAATATATAAAGGACGAACTGGACAATTCCAGAAAAGTTCAAAATTACAACAATTTTTACTGTAAAATTGTGATTAATAGTTATTAGCCAGTAAATGCCCCAACGCAATATCTAATTCATCTAGGTTGTAGTGCCAGCGTTTAATTTATACTTTAATCTAATGATGAATCACGCAATCCACCACATTGCCATTTTTTGATAAAATTGCAAGCATAAAATCGCGCTTCTCTTTTTAAAAATATGAAATGAAGGCAGGACTGCGTTCAATTCTTGTTGAATATTAGATAAGTTATAAAAGCGGCCATAAAATGACAGACTCACACTATAATATAGATTATTATATATACTTATTAATTTTGTAAAGGTGAAAGTTTGTGAGTGTGTATGTTTGTTACTCTTTCACGCAAAAAGTACTGAACGGATTTGGAAGAAAATAAAATTTTGTAAGATGTTGTAGAAATATTTAAAAAACTACTGTGTGTTGCAGCGTAATTTATGAACGTATAAATAATTTGTTAGTAAGTACCTAGTATTACTGCGTTTACAAATTGTGTGCCAGAGTGGCTCTTTTTTTTATATTTCAAATACAAGAAACATATGTGTACACAAACAAAGTGTGTACCTACAAGCTACACTCAAGTATTTAAATGTAAGTTTTTTTAAATATTTTTTCTAACAAGTGTTAAATCAAATGTTTAACGGGGTCACTTAACAGTTAATGAGTGGGTAAAAGCTCCTTCGGTTAACTTATCGTTTATCGACATTTTTTCGGGTACTGACATCAACATACCTATCTACTTAAGTGGTCCTACTAGCCTAACTACATTAATCAATGAATTCATTTCACAATTTAAATAAAGATAAACTCTAAAATGAATTTCAATTAAATTATTTGTGACGATACATAATTGATGAACAAATAACTTCACTTTTTAAGTTGTTTGCTGGCTGTAATAAATAAAGCTGGAAATTCTAATTGTAATGTAGGTTAAATAAGTAGCAAAAAGACTAGATTTAACATTATGAAAATCTTTTGGCGATCAGGCCCTCATGATCGTATAACAAATTATACAGAAAAACGTTCCCGAAAATCTGTAGGAGACCATTATACGAGTCTTTTAATGCTTATAGAATTTATCTAATAACTAGCTGACCCTTGCAACCTCGTTTACGTCTACTATTGCCCGTAGCGTAATAAATTTCCCCCGTTTTTTAAACATTCTTCATTGGAGTTCCGCTCCTATTGGTCTTAGCGTGATGATATATAGCCTATAGCCTTCCTCGATAAATGGACTATCCAACACTGAAATAATTTTTCAAATCGGACCAGCGGTTCCTGAGATTAGCGCGTTTAAATAAACAAACAAACTCTTTATAATATTAGTAAAGATATGTATATGTTTGTTTGACGAATCCATAACATTTTTCGATACTCAAATCCCTAAATTTAACCTCGATCGTTGCTAGGAGGAGTCGTGCAAACGCCTAGTTTACCCGCAAACATGAACATATAAATTGAATGGTTATACTTTCTAGATCAACATCATCCTATCCATATACGTAATAATGATAAATTAGGCAAGGAAAACATTTGTGTTATGTTATTTTAATCAATAATTTGACATTTCAATATAGGGATCTACTTGAGTTCTGAGCTATTTTAGATGTTGAGTTGTTTGATTACACAGAAACAAAAATAGCTTCATTACAATTAAATAAATTAGCAACAGGAAGCTTAAAATATGTGGTGACAAATTAGAACGATGTAATGCACATACGCTGACTAACAGAAGCTTTATTTAAAAATCTTTCACGTTTTGAACTTGTTACGTATAAATGTGCATACTTTTTATAAAAACTGTCCTTTGTCGTCTGACCAATGTACCTATTGTCGTGTCCGAACGTGGGTGAACGAAAACGTACGAGATACAACTCTACTACTTGTATAACATATCAACAGTAACACTAGCAACGTTTATTCCATTGCTGAACATGTGCCCCTACATACTCGTAGAAAAGGAGGTTTTGGCCCACTATACTACGCTGGCCTGACGAGTTAGTATATATTATGGTTTGTGATAATTTTTCCTTCTCCTTACAGTGTTGTTTGTCCTGCGCATTTTACCTCCTTAGTCGGCTCTTACGACAGCCACAAGGTGAATAAAGATGGTTACAATGCGTATTCTTAATTTGTCCCTATACGGAAAGAAAGAAATAACTTCAACAAGTTGGTAAATGAGGAAATAAATAACCTATAGATATTCTAATCAATAGCTTGCAATTTGAATGAATTTTCTTTGATTCGAAATGAGTCCGCTTCAGTCGCTTTAGTAAAACTAATAATTTATAACCTCCACTGCTGATTCCTGTTACCATTTTGCAACTCCATAATTTCTCCCAGCTGTGGTACTTAAAGGCCGCGATTACGCAGTCGTAAATTACGTACTTATATAAGCGGATATTTATTTAACACGTTCGTTTACTGACCTTTTGGACGACGAGCGGTGTGCCGAAATCTTTGCCGCCCTGCAAACGAAAGCCCAGCGGCTGGTGGTCGGCTTTGTTCAACCGCACAGTTATAACCTGTGCCATCTGTTAACAAAAAGAACAAAACACTTAAGACATTTTGAATTACTTCTCATAGATATAAATTCACCTACAACACTTTTTAGGCTAGATCTAATTAAGTTCTTTCAGATTGTTTGTCGGAATCTTCGCAGATCTTAATTTTTTTTTTAGATTTTATATCCAAACGTTTATCTTGTTTTTAATTCATCACCATTCTCAAAACAAATAAATTACAAAGTACATAGATACAAAAATAATGATTAAGTAGTACACTGTGGTACCATTAACCTGGCATTTGATTGACCCAATTGAAGATTTATTTTCTGTCATGCCCAACCTCACGGGCCGCGTACTGTATGCAGACATCATGCGATCTATTTTATCTTCGATCAACATCTAAGTACAAAACTAAAAGACATCAGTGAAAGGAGGCTGAGAGCGGAACTCGTTTATTTGTAACTACAAGGAATAAACAATAATCAAATCATTTATCGGTTTTCAGAGGTCTAAGATTTCTCTCCGCCATATTTGAAATTTGATTATAAAAGTCTGATAACATCTTGGTTTCGTCAGACCGTGTATTAATTTAATAAGAAAGAGAACCAACAACATAGACGATGTCTAATTTGTTTAGTTAGAGGTTATTCTACAGACACATGGGAGGCCTCAGTGTTGTTAATTGAAAATATTATAAGTTTTAACGTTTTATTAAATGTAATGGAAAACTACAAAGAATATTTGATCTCAATATCTATCTATATATCTATCTAGTTAACCTTTTACCTTCGTCTTGTAATCTACGTTAATTAAAATATCATAATCGAATGGCGGCATCTCTAAGATCTGTAACTATCTTATTGACTTACTTACAAAGTTTAACAAATCACGTTGCAATTAAATGTAAATATTTTATAATAGGTAAACATAAAGCCAGCCGGCCTTTGTTGAGGAAGCTGAATATTAGTTGAAACGAATCGCAGTCGGTCACGTTTTTGCAAGACGTCCCGACGAATGTTAGATAGATATTTGAACTTAGTCTGGCCATAAATACTGTGACAATTAAAAATAAATTAATTATTACTTTTCAATTTGGAATCTGTAATTTGTATAATGGTCGGTTTTTTTGTTAAAGTTTGTGATTATTATACGATTGATCATTGTGTTTTTTTTATTTTCGCGTCAATATATTGTAAAATATTTTGTGATATTAAAATAATGTAAGATGATATAGAGAAATGAATCACAGATAATTTGGAGTCCCTAAAACAATTTTCCCATAGAAAGAGTGCGTGCTACTACTGATAACTGGCCTCAAAGTTTAAAGGACTGTATTGCAGCCAAAGGAGATCACTTCGAAAAAGCTTTATTTATTTTTAATAGTTTTATATTAATGTATTAAACTAACACACTACATAATAGTAATAAATATTACGTACAATTAAAAAAATGTTTTTCTTTGTAACAAGTTCTTTGTAACATATTTATGGCAAGACTAAGTATTTTTTAAAGGTCAATGTTGGGTGTTTTTAATAAAAAAAAAACACTAGAAACATCTGATGAAGTTAAACTGAAAGTGATAAGTGTGTAGTTACTACACGGTTCGTATTTACCTTTATTATTATATTCCGTACCCTTCGATTGCATCGTGACACGAGCTGACACTTTGCTATCTCCAACAAAGCTCATCTAAATTTACAATAAAGAGGCTACTAATGAACCCAACTAGTCGTTTGTTGCTAATGATGAGTATTCAGCACTGACACTTCTCAATTGCGAAAAAAGTTGTCCTATCTACTTAAATATAGTTTCGAAATAGATAACTACTATGCATACATATTATTACATGTCGTTATACTGTGGTATTATGTTAAGAAGACTTGTATGTAAACCAATGAAAATGAAATAAAGATATTAAATAAATGTTGTTGTTTATTATAATAATAGAATCGTGACCGAATGTTGCCTCTGTTTCAGGAGTTTGAACTGTTTATAATCGTTTCGGCACAGTAGCTGTCGGACGCGCCATGTAATCCCGTGTTGAAAAACAATGCAATTGTTATCCACAATTTCAAGTGCAACGGCTTAATAAGTCTTCGCACTATTTTTCTCGCCTCATGAGGGCACATTTTGAGAGGAGTCAGAATGATAGTATTTATAATAGATATTGATATTTAGAAAAACGTGCTTATAAACTCCTGTCTACCTCAATTTTTATTTTCCACCAGTATTAATGGGTGCTTATAAGTAGTCTTCACTAGATCAGAAAATGAGTGGAACACAGACTATATGGCAGTATTACAAGATGTAGACAGATCTTGACATAATATATTAACATTGATGTTGAAAAAATTGGTGAATCGAACTACCTACTTGAACGAGAAACCTCTTACATTTTTCTTACATTGTTCGGTTGTTTTATCTCGTTGTTTACAATTCTTACCAGTCATAAAATTTGAGGAAATAATCAAAAGACATGAGTAAGTAAGCTTAAGAAAGCCTGGCTGGCATAATTTATTTAAACATATTCATGATGTTCATAGAAATATTATGTCCAGTAAGTCTTACAATGAGACGTTTAGCTCATTATAAATTCAATTATCTTGGATTTAGTATTGATTTTCCTGCAATTATCTTCCATCTTTATATTGTTGTCCTTAAAGGTCCAATGTCAACGAAAGCCTTTGTTCGTGATTGAACTATGTTTACAGGCAGAGTCTTATCTCAAGAATGTTGTTTGATAATTATTATAGTTTTTTTATGACTCAGCTCTAATGTGTTTTTACATTAAGATTTTATTTAGTTTGCTGCCACCCACTAAATAACTGTAGGCCTTTCAAAAGTTGTCCGAAAATATTATTGGGAGCTTCTCGGTTGAGTTATTCACAGAAATGTTCACACTAATTTCTATTATGACTTTTACTATTAGATAAATTATCCTTTAATGTATATTAATAAATCAACTGCAGTATATATGGGCGCGGGAATTTATTAAGAAGTAGTGACAGGACAGGTATGCGTTATACAAGTATTAACCCAATTACATTTCAATTATTTAACAAATAATAGTGACATAATTAATATCTTAAAAGTTGTGCTTCCTATTTTATTAAATTGAGTAAAGGGCACAGTTCCGATTTTGCATTATTAATAAATTTATTGAAATTGCTTAATTCCGCAGCACTTCTCGGAAGTATCTCGAAATTCTTGTTGTTCAATATTATTTATTTAACACATTTGATTTTTTACCCAACTGTTAGTCATACGTTAATCGATGACGTCACCGGTGAGTAACCACGGAACACCGCGCTCGTTGTCGGTCACAAAAGCGGTTTACCAGGTATTTGGGCGAGATGAGATGGAGACTTTATGACGCGCATGTATCTCCCAAGAACACTTAAGTAAATCAGAAGCACTTTAAAATACACACAACAAATTCGAAAACTAAAGGCATTCAAATTATAAATAAGTGTTATCTAATAAGTGGGATTTGTTTATACATAGTTAGTTCTGTTTAAATTGGAACAAAATCTAAACAAGTACTAAAACACCTATATTGAATTTCGTATAGTTTATGAGTGACAAGCTATCAATGATATGTAAGTGAAAACGTACCTAATATGTCAAAATTATGCATATCATAAGATTTATACGGCATCAATTAGGTATTGGTGAAAATTTAGAAAGTAGGCTATGGTTATATTGTAAATCATTTTCTTCGCCGATTCTTTTGAAACCAGTTCTTTATTTATTTACGAACTTGGCTAAGGTTCGAAACCGGTAACTCGAATTTATTAATGACCATTAACTTTAATACAAACAAACTTCGTAGTTAATGTTTATAAACGTATACTTACTAATTTTAATTGACTTCTAAGATAAATATTAATAATCAATTACTTTTAAATGTTTGTATTTAATTTTAATTAAAACTGTTTAGACGAAAGCCATATTACTAGCCGTTTTTAATAAGGTTTTTAAGATATGGGATGAATAAAACCATAGGTACATTTTTAAAAGTAATATTTACCTATGCACACATACTGGGAATAGTACCAGTCGACAAACGACATCATTTTGCTTTCACATTATAGCATAGAAAAGCATATCAGCAAAAATTAAAGTAGGTAGGAAAACGGGTGTGTGTAATATACTTAAGTGTAAATGTAACAGATATCTTGGTGATAATAACAAAGACATATTATTAAGGTATGTGTTCACACACCTGCATAGTGTAACATAGCGGGAACAAATGCGGGATGCGTGGGAGTCTCGTTCCACAGTACATAAGTAAGTAGATTATAAATCTACAGTTACTCCCAACACGCGTCAATACCTACTAGATTAATTTAGATTAAAATGATCCAGGCTAAATAATGTAATAGTATCAGTATTTAGAACACTACAGTATTTCCTAAGTTCCGTGTAGACGTAGACTTTTTATGGTATAGGGCAAATGAGAAGTGTCATCTGATGGTAAGTGACTCCCAGCAGCAGTGGACACATGCAACTTCCCTCCTCCAGAAGTGTGAAGGACGAAATTGGGCCTCCAGTAAACTTACCCATTCTTTGAATTGTAACTTTTGAATAAAAATTAGTTTTATTTCGACCTTTTGAGTGCCCTTTTCCTCAAATGTAGGGAGAGGAATTCAGTTTGGTGGCAACTTTTTATCTAGCAAAACTATCATATAAAAACCATTGATTTTGAGTTTCAAATTCCAATGCTGAAGGTTTGGAGACTGTCCTAGACATTTGTAGAAACTTTCAAGACACTGTTGGCGTGTCTACGAATTTTTCGAACATTGTCCCCAACAATATTCTTCTGGATACATACAAAAATACTGTATCGATATCAACATCTATTCCACAGGCTGCACTTATAGGAAGATTCACAGAAGGCCTTCATAAACTCATTTTCACTGCCTCTGTGCTTCGTGCAAATCTGCTAGCTAGCTTAATACAGTTTACAGACATTAGTGTATCGTAATTACAAAATATATACGTGTTTAACATTGTTTATTCAAGTGTAGCCTTGTGAGGTCGTGCTGTTCTCGATGCTTCAAAAGACGATAGATACCCGACAGTATGTTACCGATAATATTAATCATCAAAATTGCAAATATGTGGGTATTCATCGAAAGAGCTTATTGTTTATATCTTTATGTATTGGGTTGAGTGTTTGCATACGATACACGCATATTGAATGTTAGAGCAGTGGCCGGTCGGTGCGTTAGTAGCGAAGGTGTCGCAAGCATTGGCGTCTGCTGAACTATTCCAACCAGCTGACTGGGACGGCGACGTGGCGCCGTCGGTCGTTTGTTTGCTGCCCGACTAACCAATGAATGATGTTGCATATTTTAGCCTTTTACAATTACCATATTATTGTATTCGATTAATTATGTCTACTTGTAATATTTGGCATAGAGCTCTCACGACTACTTTGAATTGAGAACTTCAAATTAGAAATATTTTATCTATGTGGACACAGACACTTTTTGTTTATAATTTTAGAGTGTAACTATTTATTTATAATTTAAAGTTCGAGTGGTTGTAATTAACCACATGTAATGTGTTAAATTTGTTGCATTTTGCTGTGTTTGCTTAACTTTTGCTTTCAGGAATGCTTTTAGCAAAGATAACCATGGTCGCACAGGACTGTGATTGGTTAAAAAAGGTTCTGCAACGACTCCAATGAGTGCTGAAACATATTTAAAGTTTGTGAAATAAAAACTAAAAAATGTTATTTATATTCTCTTGCTTTAGCTCTATGTAATCGTATTGACGGTTGCGTCTGCGTTTTGCGTAAACTTGGCACTAACACTGATCTCTCACTGTCAAAGTCTCCGTCCCATCTCACTCTAGGCTTTTACGTCTTTCTTCTAAATGTGAAATAATGTGTTGTATAACCCCTTGTTAAAGTCAATAACCCCCAAACTGCAATGTAAGAACCTTGGTATTTAAATATAGAACGGTTACGAAAGATTTGGCGACCAGCCATCGCGTCACTCGGACGCCTCGGTGATAACACGTAGTTCACAAACAAGCAACTGTAGTTCTTTTCTTTGATTGTGCCCATGTAATTATTTGAAGATACCTATTTCAATTTCTTTGCTTTCCTCATCAGAAACAACAAATTTGAAATCTGTGACAATCCCATTTCCAGAAAAAAAACTACAGCAGTAGCTAACTTACTTTTTATGGTATACGTATAACAAGTACCTACTCATAATTTGCATAATAATTTAATGAAGATTTTCAAAAGAGCAAGCTAACTAAAAAGAACGGCGAATCAACTTTTCAGAGATCAAACCCCTATTAGTAATTTTACGTAAAGAAGCTCATCTCGTTAGATCAACAGTCCATGGCGTCAGCAGTCCACGGCTGGATATAAACCTTTTCTCAGAAAGAAGGTTTTGGCCTACTAAGCTGGTCAGGTGAAATCGAATAATGAGCTGATATCGCTACATCACAAAAGGAATTATCTGACATTGGTTTTAGTACCTAGTCAAACTGTCGTTAAGTTGAAAATATGCAGCAACTAGTAAGTACTTCAAAAAGTATCGCTAAATGTAATAAATTATACGTTGTTTAAAATATTGTCTAAAGTTATACATGTAACGTTTGCAAAATGTTTACTGAACACAAATAGCATTCAATAATATATTTTTAACGTTAAGGAAAGTCTGTAAGACGCCCCACGAATGAAACCTAGATAATGTTGTCAGTGTAGAATTCTATTTGCTATTACTGTCTAATGGTCTGGCGGTGTCCCATGTACCTACTTACTTGCCAGTGTCATTAACTCAAAAAATGTTTAAATTTGTATCGGTATAAGATCACATTAAATTATACTGTCGCTAAATTTGTAGCATATAATTGATTGTGTAAATGAACGGACATACACATATAGTATTTTAAAATGTATTACATATTTGTAGTAGGTAGAAAAGATTCTTCTAAAATTAAACTGGCTAGTTGGCACTCATATTCAGTGGCGGACGGTGGGCGGATAACAGAGTCTCATGTAAAATCCATTGATCCATGAATAACATTTTTAATTGTAAAAATTAAAACTGAATTAACTCGTGATCGAAAGAGTTTTTTTTTCGGAATGTAGCTATTTAAAAAAACAATATTTACAGACTATTCCATTCCAGACAACAGAAACAAACTGAAACTACTCATGAAGCTTGTGGCTGGAGTTGACAGAAAAAGAGGGTATAAAAACCGCGAAGGGCATTTCAGGTGTTTGGTTTTTAATTGGTAGATTATCTCTTAAGTTTTCCGTAGGTGTACGTTTCAGAAAAAGTACATGTCTTATAAAAATACCTAAAAGCTCTTATCGAAAAACTTCGTGCTCGTAGGATAGTAAAATAGAAAACTTTGATGTCCCTTTCCTGGTCTAAATTTTAACATTCAACCACCGGACATTTCGATTTTAACTAAAAAGTCTACATGAACGAAGCCTGATATCTGTGTGACGGACAGGTTAAGAATCCTATTGCCTTGACTACAAGGCAATAGGATTGCAAAGAGAATTAAAACTTGACTCAAACCTGTAGCAACTATGCCTCTGACCAGCGTGTGTTATAGTAAGGCACAACCGTCTTTCTAAGAACTTCTATACATATACCTCATATGTATAGAAGTGGACTCTTAAAGGATAATGTAAAAAAAAATCTCGTTAACAAGAACTCTAGAATTTTTTTTTTTCTAATTTCTCAATTTATTGTTGGATATCCTGAAACAACATATTTGTATCTGAACGATCATGTATATTCAGATTTCCAAATACCAACTAAGCATAATAGACTGGTGATCTAAATGTGTACTTTATAATGCACAATGTAAACATTTCCAGAAGGTCAATTTATAGTGTAACGAAACATTTACAAGCTTTCTATTGACGTAGGTCAGAAAATAAGTACCTACTCACTTACTTTAAGATAAAGGTACGTCTTTATGTCCCTCCATGTATCTTCTGAATGAAAGTACTCGCCTATCAACTTGTACGTATGACGCAACAACCTCTTAGGCAACACTCATTTTCAAATAGATTAAAATAACATTAATAGGTGCGAGGAACAAGTTCAATGTTATTGTACTTAAAATACCTATAGAGCTACAAAATTACTTCTAAATGACATTGTAAATTCCTACTTACCGTAAAACCAACGCAAAATTTTAGAAGCTAATGTGTCACATAGACTTACATTTTGGCAGACAACCAATACTTTAGACATGTACAACTATCTCTACCCAAGAATCTCACGAAATTAGATGACCATGAATTAAATTGTAGACGATAAATATTAAGGCAAATCATGTCCATCATCTCTGAAACTAATTAAATTGTTCTTTAACGAAGCTCCACAACTTCCTATTTCTTCGACTCACGGATACACGATCCTACACGCAGACAGAGCTTCATTTTACCGCGTATGTGTAGATATATCTTCTTACGTATGGTTTGTGGTCATTCTAAGAAATTACGTACATGTATGGACCAACGATGACGTCACTCCGTTCGAAGCATATGACTAATAACGAAATAAATAGTCTCGTTATTGTTCTGAACAAATTCATATATATCATAAAATTATGCATGAGTTCAGAACAACGGATGTGCATCACTGATCCCGGTGCCACATTGACATCTTTATGAATGACTCGACTCACTGCTTATGCCCGTCTCCCCGACAACAATATACTTTGTCTGTACTTCAATGAGAATATAAAGCTGAAATTACAGTTTAGAGAACAAACAATAGACATTCTTGTTATTTAAAAGCAATCGCTTGACCGTTTTAACATAGTCTAAGTTCCTAATAACAATAGTAATTCGTAAGTATTAATATTAAAACGACATCACTATTTCCATTACTAATTTGTATGGTTATAATAACACCCGACACAAAACAATGTACGTGCAGTAGCGAAGTACTAAATTGTGACTGCTTACTACACAAATATCTAGCCCGAATTGGTGAAAGTCCCATGAAATTTTATAGTGCAATAAAATCGCAAATGTAACCACACACAACCAATATAATAGGCGAGGAAGAGATGAACATAGGTATTATTTTCTTCAAGTTCAAAGGTTAATTGGGGCTAATTGCAAATTGCTACAAAAACAAGTTTAGTTCTTAACCTACATTAACGAACAAGACGCGCATCGATATTGACTAACACAATCTGATATTTTTGATTGTCTGCTATCATTGTTCACATTGTGGTTACTGTGTGTCCGTGTCTGGCAATAATACATTAAAAGTAACCGTGAAGATACATGTTCTTCGTTAAATATTGACGAGAACTCATTTAAATGGAACGTTTCTTATAATTGCAATCCTTTTATACAACTTTTATATTATTTTGACAAAATAATAAAATTTGCTGCAATATGCAATGTGGAACTTGAAACGATAGGCGCTAATTTTGTAGTCGTTGCATAGTTTCATTATGGATTAAAGATATGAGTAATGTAAGCCGTACCCAGACAGGCGACCCGTATGACTCATCCTTTAAGACCCAAGAATTAAAGAAACATGCAAAAACCTTTTCTGACGAACCTCAGATACATTAGTAAATACATGTTGATAAACATGCCCAAAAGAAGTAGATTCGGTGGGTATTTTACAATAATTTATAATTGAATCTGACAATCAGTAGACTCAACAGTTATAAATTCCAACTAAGAAAAGTAGAATTATATTTACCAGGAAAAAGTGCAGCCACTTCCCTTCAATGTCAACAAATAAAAGTTACCTGATAAACATTATTCTAATTGTACGTGTCAGTAAGAATGTGTGTCACTGCTTCCGATAACAACTAAAACGTAGCATCTTCGTTTAATTGGACAACAAGTTTACAATAACGATGAAGTAGGTATGAACTTGACAATTGCATTCAAATTGTTAGTAATACGTAAACGGAAGGTGACAACCTACAGTCGTAAAACAATACAAACGTGAAGTAAGAATTCGCAGGCAGTCTACAGTCATCGGCCAATGTATGTAGTTATATATTATTTGTATGTATGTACATATGTATTGGCTTTGGTATTTTTCCTTGAAACAGTTTATTTATCTGTATATTTGTATTGTACTCTTAGGTACATACTCGCGCCTTTATCCCCGATTATGTATAAAGTGGTGTCGCATTTTGTTAGCTATATGTAATTCGGACATCTAACATACAACGCCATCTAGTCCCAAACTAATCTGAACTTGCATTATCGTTAGTATTTTTTTTTGTAAATCCTTGTGAACTCATATTTATACTATTATATTATACATAGAAAACATCCTAACTCCGAAACAAATATTTTGGACATTTGGTCCGACCCGGAATCGTATCTGAGATCTCAAGAACAGCAGTCATCTACGCTATCACTGAGCCACCGAGGCAGTCGATACCGCATAGCACCAGCCACATAAATAATTGACCTATGGCCAGTTGAGGACTCTGTTTTAGTGAACTCTCCAATCACAGGGCGAACGTACAAACTCACATCCGTGATATGCTGTATTCCTTACCTAGGCCTATGGCCCTGTACTTTAATTTTTTTTTGTGTCTGTATCTTAGTATTTGTCCTAAGCATAAAGTCATTGGCAAAGGTAGCACTTAAAGTTTCTTTTAAATTAACTTACTTGTAACGCAACGCAGTCAACTTTTACAAGTATCTTGTTTACAAGATGAAGGGGAAGGTACCAAGGAACGTAGAAACGGTTACCATTTTTCTTTTGAAATCTACGGACTCTGAATTTTTGTTTTGGGTTTATCAAAATTAATTTGAAAGTCTGTACCACGCATAAACATTTTAAAAATACAACTATAACATTTTATAACGCGCAGTTAAAAGTGTGATGTGCACCGTGTATTCAGGTCATTCAGGATTCATTATTGACTCAAAGTTTATATATCAAAACTACAACTCAGGTTTTTCTTAAAAGTTAGTTGTGTAAAATAAGATGGTCAACAACTAAGCATGTTCATCTCAGTAGGTAACCATACTTTTGAATATTTATTACTAGCTGAACCCCGCGGTGCTATCCGCGGTACGACAATAACCGGGAGCAAAGCCGCGAGTCGAAGCTAGTATCTTTATAAATTGTAGCCTATTTGTTATTCTGATGTACAAGCTATATTATTGTAAAGTTTCATCAAAATCCATTCAGTAGTTTTTGGGTGAAAGAGCAACAAACGTCCTCACATATATACTCACTAACTTTCACGTTTGTAGTGTTAGTAGGATGTACCTACAACATTGTATGTTTTAACAACTAGTAAACAAAGCATGTAGGTAGCCTATATTATTAAATTTATGGGTATAGGCACATATATAAATATATTCTTTGTTTATTTATAATTAACATCTAATGAAACCAACTAAAGGAAAATGTATGAAATTATTTTAGTGCTATGCTTCAAACGCGCTTCGTACACATTGAATAGGACGGGTTAAGCGTCGCAGTTCCAAGGATTGATAATATATTACACGTAATTGCTATTTCAATCGTCGTCGCGAACAAACATGTTGTTACATTAAGAGTCATCTCTATTTACACATAACCATGAATAACAAATGTTTAATATAAATATGGACAATTTGATTTAATTAATACCCCTAATCAAGCGTGCATGTTTGCTCATCGATATTGACAGTCTATCGCATCGTCTAGTTACTAGTAAATACATAATCAAGCAACTTATTACGGAACGTATGAGATAAAATGAATTAGTTTCAAGACGGAGATGTTTTTAATACTAAGGCTAGCAGTATATAATCAAAGGGCTTGAAAGTACGAACGTTTTAAAATCCCTTTAGTTTGGGCCGTTGCACTCTCTGCCGGCGGGACTCGTCTAACCGGCCCGCTATCAGTCCGCGGTACGATTCATCGCGCGCACGCCTGTGGCCAATGTGCTTGGATATCACCAATCGTTACTGCAGGGTCTGCAGGCCACATTCAGGCATACTACCATGGAACTATTAAACTAGTAGATGCATAATAACTCTGAATTGAGGAATAGATCGGACTACAAGACAGCAACTACAAAATGTTATTTGTTGGTAAAATGTAGTGCTCAAACTGAGCTAAAAGTCCTTTCAAATCTAATTTATAAATTTCTCATGGCGCGGTATTTGTTACCAAACTCCTCCGAAACGACTGGACCGATTTTGTGCATATAGACTAGACTGCCTCGGTGGCGTAGTGGTAGCGTATGCGACTGCTAAGCTTGAGGTCTCGGGTTCGATTCCCGGGTCGGACCAAATGTTTGTATGATCTGCAAATATTTGTTTCGGAGTTTGGGTGTTTTCTATGTATAATATGTATGTATTTACAAAAAAAAAGTATTTTAGTATTTATATCAGTTGTCTAGTACCCATAACACAAGCTCTGCTTAGCTTGGGACTAGATGGCGTTGTGTGTTAGATGTCCGGAATATTTATTATTATTATATCGGGTAGGTCTGAGAATCGGCCAACATTTATTTTTTATACCCCTAAATGTATATTTTTATGGCATAACAACGTTTCCGGGATAGTTAGTATTTTAATATTATTAACATACCTATACGCTATGGAATTCTTTCAAAATCTTTTTTCTTTGGATGTGGCATCAGTTTCGCGATTAATGATTGCAATGAGTTCTGTATTTGTGAAATTTCTACATTACTTTTTTTAAACTATCACGAATCATTTAGAAATGGATAATGTTTATCCTAAAAGTGTCCTTAACTATTATTACTACTAACGTCATGTTTAAATATCTGGACACTGGTCCAGTTCTTACGCAATTCCTTCAGAGTCTGAAAATTAATACACCACCCACATTTTGAAATGATGGGATGAAATAAAATTTCAAGGCTATCATGTTACCAACAAATTCGTCTACCTTATAAATAGATCAATGTTTTTGGGCCTATTTTGCAAAAGGATGTTTATCTTATTATGATAAATAAATTAAAAACACCCGCAGTTTCCCGACTAAATATGACAGCATTTTATGGATGGTGGCAATGCCATAATATTGGCAGGCAACATCAAGGTTTAAAAACGTTACAAACAGTACAAACTATTTTTCTATTAGACATGCTATTATACTCGTACATGGGGAAACGCACATTGTTTTTCCTTCTTCTTTGTTTATATATTACTATTATTTTTGCCTGTCCTAGTATAGGTTTTTAATTTACCGATGGAATAATAGCGACATTGCCCACTTCGTTCTCTCCTGTAGGTACTATTGCCAAAAAGTTCGGCAATAGTTGCCAATAAGTTTTAGTTACTTCTGTCAACTGCTTTAACAACAATTGCTGCTTATGCAATTGATCAAGTTCCAATGTTAAGACTTGGCTGGTCTTTATATTGCTTCCAGACAAAGTAAATAAATAACGCTTGAGTTGTCGCGCTCTTTTTATTAGGTAGGTACCTACTCAATATTAATGAACCAGTATTAGACTATTTTCAAAAATCAATTCTTTAGACTACTTGTAAAACTTCTAAAACACACATTATCATAATTCTATTGTTTAATCCAATAGCATTTATTTTCAGTCATCGTGTCCTAAACCTAGATTCCTGAATTGTTCGAGGTCAATCTGTAACTACACATCTGCCATAAATCCAGCCTCACGTCAATTCGTGACAGCTTTCCTCCATTCCAGGATGATTAAATATTTTTGCATTACGTTTAGATCTTCTTGTTATCTCTCGTCATTTCTGCACTTCAGCAATTATCGATTCGAGGCGTCGTTTCAATAACCGTAAGCATCTCATATTTCCCAAAACCTCCAATGGATGCTACTCCCAATTTAGCACTGTTACTAGCGCTATAGATTCCGAGAACAGCTGTTTATTTTAAAACCGCGATGCGGTAATACAATGTATACGGGTTCGCTTATGCCTAGACTTACATTTCGAGGATACTTACATTGAAGGCCTATAGTTCGCAAATCGGGGTAGTATTCTTCACTTGCACTGTCAATCACTGGTTCAAAACACGGCGCGCGACCGTTTCTAAATTGGCGATCGCGCTCGCAAGTTATATTTAGAGCGGTAATACGACACCGGGCGCGTGCGTGAGTCGTTCGGTCGTGGGGCTGAGGCGAGCTGCGGCGCGCGAGTGCGAGGCGCGGCGAACCGACCGGAGCGCCGTCACTCCCCTCCCCCTCTCCCCGGCCACCCTCCACCGCGCACCCCTCGCCCTCCCGCGCCCACTGGCCGCGCCCGCACAGCCTCCGAGGACGGAGGACGATACCCTCGCACCAACATCCCTTTGTGTAACTTGGAGCTCTACATAGTGCTACATGTTACATTGTACCATAAGCCGGCTTAGCCGACGATTTACTTAATCTCCATTTAAAGTTTACTCTCACTAAGAGCTTGATCGTTTTATGATTAATAAAGAATATTTCCCTATGTCTCAAGAAACTGAAGGTACTGATTAGATTAATTATTGTAATCAAGCACAAATATTAAAGCATTGACCACCAATATTTTCGGGATGTTCAACGTCTTTCAAGATTTCACGTTGAGCTATATAACGTAAAATCTTTCCATCACAAGTATATTCTAATTGAATGTATATATTAAAATGTCTTTTAAATACCTTTAAATGTAGTCCTATTATACTCAGATAAATGTGACTTGTTTAGTCTGATGGGCCTTTTCGTCTAATTGTAATGTTTACTGATTCTGGCTACTAAGCCTGAGATGGTGGCTTTCTCTCATAGAACAAATTAATGGTGTAATGTATGGCTATATTTTTTCTATAATATGTATGAATTTAGAAACATATGATTACCTCAGTGGTGCAGTGGTAGTGTATGTATATGTGTGCTGTGCTTGAGGTCTTGGGTTCGATTTTCGGGTCGGACCAAATGTACTATTGCCAATAAGTACCTTTACAACAACAATCGCGGGTTAATCTCTGTAACCGCTGGACCGATTTTGACGAGACTTTAGGTTACCTACTTTTTCTTATACTAGCTAAGACCAGCGGCGTTACCGACTTTTGTTTTTGTAGCGACTAACATTGCGAGGCTCAGGTTCTCTATAATAAAGGAAGCCAACTAAATAAGAATTAAATACCATTAATTATAATTAAAACCACTAGTTTTATAAAAGTCAGTCAGTCCCGAAGTATTAATATATACTACTATTATAATATTATATGGGAGGGCCACGCTTCAGCATGAACGGGCCGGCTCGATCGGAGTGATACCAAGGCCTTAAAGAAAACCAGAGTGAAATAGCGGTTGCGCTGTGTTTCACCGAGTGAGTGTGGATACCGGAGACCCCATCCCCCAAAGGCCGGCAACGCACTTGTGATGCCTCTGGTGTTGCGGGTGTCCTTGGGTGGCGGTAACCGCTTACCATCAGGCGATACGTCTGCCCGTTTGCCTCCTATTCAATGAAAAAAAATATCCTGTGTCGCAAGGGCATTGACACAGAACAATAATTTCTGTATCACACAGTGTTGTCGTATGGTTCTCATCTATCATATGGTTTTGAACCCACAACAATTGGCGCAGTAGGGAGCGGCGATCGCTTTAACCACTTAATACAAGAGCCGGTGAAGATCGACTTACACCCATCTGATAATCAGATATCACATTTTTTTTAAATTTTATTAGTTAACTAGCTAAACCCCGCGGCGTTTCCCGCGGTACAACAACAACCGCGGGTAACGCCGCGAGGCAAAGCTAGTCTAAAACAAATAGCCTAAGTTACTCCTTGTATCATCAGCTATCTGTCAGTAAAAATCCCGTCAAAATTTCAATGATTAGACGCAGACAGTGCAGACAAAAATTTAAAAAAAATGTTATTTTGGTATATGTACTGTGTATACACATATACATTTAGTTGAAAGCAGTTATTTTAATATAACAAACATATACTCAATTTCATTTATTTGTAATAGATGAACACATCTATAATGACTTGCTAATCGCAAGACTGTCATGATTATTAGTCTTAATTTTTTTTTGAAGGCAATGTCATTGCCATAATATTTCTTATTAAATAATCTTTATTTCGATACAAATTTCTGCTTATCATCTCAGTGTAGTTACAATTGCTATTGATAACATTTTTGATGCTGAATGTATACCAATAGATAGGCTTAAACAAAAATAAAACATGTCTGGATATAAAATATTATATTCACTCGCTCTCAAACCATACAACAAACAAACACCTCGTAATAAACTCTATAAAAATAACTTATTAACCATCGACTACTCCTCTTCAACTTCATCGTCTGTTGTGAACTCACTTTCATTTCCTCCCTGTTGAACACAAAACACAAATTAGTACACAATTAAAGTAACAATTCTAGTTAAGTAATACAGCACACTAATTTTATACAATAGTTAATGTAAAAGTGTGTCTGATATACTTTTAAAATTAAATTTACATAATCATATATTATGCACACAAATATACGCCAAATTTAAACAATTAATTTTCCATTTTTTATCTGTGAACCACATGCAATTAAAAATGTTCGTAGATCTATCAATTGGACTATGGGCTAATATTATTACCTGTAATTTCTTGTCTATGGTTCTATCAATAAAACTAGCCATAGTTCAACTATGAGTGTTTGTATTGTTTCTGGTTCTTTTGTTTTTTTTCCAATAAGGTATGATTACCTGGTCATTGTTATCCGTGTCGGAGTCGCTAAGGTCCCACTGCGGATGCTCTGCGGGGATGGCAGCTGCCTCTTTGACGTCCAACTTCATATCCTGCTGCTGGTCCATGCCGATGTACGAATCTAACATAAAAAAAATATATTTAATATACACCTCCAAATATCAAAGTATGTATTTCATTTTACTGTGCTGTGCTGCGCTCTCAAGTGCCATTTTGTTATCAGACAAAATGTTTGTGTAATCTGTAAAAAAGTGATTCGAAGTTTGGGTGTTTTCTAGTTACACATGTCGTAACAAAAAAGTATATAAGAATCAGTTAATCTAGATTTCACAGTACAAGCTCTGGTTAGTTTGAAACTAGATGGCGTTGTGTATAAGACATCCGAGTTATATTACATACTAGCTTTTCGCCCGCGGCTTTTTCTTAATAAAAAGTTTCCTATGTTACTCATAATACCTCCAATAATATGTGTACAAAGTTTCATGATGATCGATTAAGTATTTTTCGCGTGAAAGCTTTACAAACAAACTTACTTTCACATTTATAGTATTATATTAGTGTCATTGTACAGTTTACTGTAGAAGTTGATTTACTGTATGTTAAGTCAGAAGTCAATATTAACTACATGACACGTGTTTACACATTTTTCAAGGAACAACTTTGAAATTGTTTATTTGGTAAACTCTAATAGAGATCAAGGGTTCTTTAAAAACGGTGTCTTTGTAGGGTGAGCATTTGTGTCGAATAAACATTTTTTTTATGCATTCGGCATAGTTGACATATTTTCGGTTTCGGCTGGAATTTAGCCGAATCCACAGCCGAATTCAATTCAAAGCTATACAGATTTCGCGCTAAGATCGAACGTGTTAGTGCATTGAGTTGTGAGCGACGAAGTGTAATTTTGCCGCCTTCGCACTCTCGGTCGAGAGGCTTGTCATGTCTTGCTATACTTATTGTGTTCGGTTGATGTGAAATTGTGAGTAATATATTATTAAACCCTCATTAAAATATTTCATTCGCTACCGAATTTGTAATTAGTTCATAGCTAAACAAATTGATAATATTATTTTTTTAATAAGAAATTATCGTACATATCTTTTTTCATTTATAATTTATCTGATTATTTTTTTTTACAAAATGCGTTCTAATTTCTAGCCACCCAATATAAGTATAATACTACTAGTTCAATAGTAATCATAAATAAGCTACCGTAATGTCAATTAAAATAAATAAATGAATGTTTCGGACATTTGACAAACAACGCCATCTAGACCCAAGCTCAGCAGAGCTTGTGTTCTGGGTACTAAACAACTGATGTAAATAAATGTATACTGTTTTTTATTGTAAATACATACATATACATAGAAAACACCCAAACCCCGAAACAAATATTGTAGACCATACAAACATTTGGTCCGAACTGGGAATTGAACCCGTGACCTCAAGCACAGCAGTATCACTGTGCCACCGAGGCTTTCAATCACCAACATTCACTGAATGCAGTGTTACATAGACATTTGCCTTATCACGTACCTGATCTCAGACAACAGGCGAGGGTGTAGAGTCCAGGCCAGCGCGGAGCTGTGAACCTCAGCTGCAGTTCGTGCGTGTCAACAAGCGCGGTCACGTGCGCCGGCGCAGTCAGCAGAGTGTGAGATTTACGGTCACAAATGTAGCACCACCAGTATTCTTGTTTCTCCTATTTTCAACATATTAGTTATTGAGTTTATTTAGTTATTGGATTGATTAATTCAAAGTAGCGTGCAATGGGAGAGGCCTGTTATGAGTTACTGAGTAAAGCTATTCATCTCTAAATATGCAATATATACACGCTACACAGAATGACAGTTTATCATCATCATGATTACAGTCGAAGATGTCCACCGATCTATCACCACTTCAATTTGGCCATGTTCCAAGTTTAAGTCTGTCTTTGTAAACAACTGGCTGTCTTTCTACTGTTTGGCCTTCGCATATCCATTTCAAGTTATTAACTGCCTCATTGGTCTAGCGGTTGACGTATGCGACTATCAATCAAGAGGTCTCGGGTTCGAAACCCGAATCGGGCTAAAAGTGTTATTGAGTTTTTCTGATTACAAAAATACTTAATAACAGCTCAGAGTTTGGAAGTTGGGGTCTGAACTCCGTGCTTTGGAGAGCACGAAAAGCTGTCGGTCCTGCGCATGATCTCTCAACGGTCGTGTCGGTTAACCGTCCCATCGGATTGTGAGAGAGAGGGAACAGAGAGTGCGTCTGTTTGAACACACACTAGTGCACTATAATATCTCCTGCGTAGTTGGCTGGTCTCTGTTGAGACTGGCCGCCGTGGTGGTTTAGTTATTAAAGCGAAAATTGCCTAACACCTTTTCTACCTACTAAGTTAAAAATAGATAAATTTTAGTTGAAAATTATTATTTTGATTTAGATTTTAGTGGGTTGTGTGAGACAATGATATGTCATAATACTATAATTTTTGGAACGAAGTTCCTTATGGCGCGTTGTGTAAGGGGGCTAGACGGAAAAATTGTCACGACACAATTTGTTGACACGACACAATTTGTTGTCACGACACAATTTGTTGTCACGACACGACGACGACACACACAGATATTTTCGTTTCGTCTTTCTATTTCGAACTTCGTTCCATCCGGGTGTCCCTTGACACCTCTCAAGTTTTTTGCGTATTATTTTGTATGTTCTAAAAACAATATTTTCTATTGAAGGAGAGTCGGTACGGACGTCGAACTATTTTCCATGACTTCTTAATCAAAAATACCATAATACTTTATCTGTATCTTAAAAAAAAAATAGGATTAAATGCATAAAATATATACAAATGTAAATGTAGACATTACATATCAGGAAACAGCTTTTTTTAACGTAGAATTGCGATCTAAGCCGATGATGCGCTTGACCCTGACTGCCATAAAAGATAAACTCATCTTTGCGTCAATCAATTACGTCAGCTTTCCTCTACTGAGACTGTGAGGTAAATATTCAAATGGAAGTAACACCTGGAAGGATCGACGCATTTTGACATCCACGCTCATTGGTCGATATTAATAAGTGTTGCCAATAAAATTTACATATTTATTTATAGTCGAAAAAGTCGCACAGTAAGGATTACCTTACACACATCTAAAATAAAACCATATTTTTTTATCTATGGCCCTGCCAATGTTACTCTACTCTGCCTGATGGAAAACATTTGCAGAATCCAAGAGTAGTGGTTACCATACTCATTGTGAATGCAGAGTGCAGACAATACAACAATGCAACATGGTGACCCACACTGAGGCGACCTCTTGAGATTCATTGAGACTGCCTGATTCACTGGGCCTCCAGAAACGTCTAGAATACCATAACACATTTTTACGAGCATTCGTGTCCTTTCAATTATCAATTTTTGTCTGTCTGTTTATTCCGGCTAGTCTCTGGAACAGCTGAACCGATTTTCACGGGACTTTCACTAGCAGATAGCTAATAATATAAGGGAGAAACTTAGGCTACTTATTTTTAGACTAACTTTGCCCCGCGCCGTTACTCGCGGTTGTTGTTGTACCGCAGCTAACACCGCGGAACTCAGCTAGTAAGCTATATAAATTTCATGAAAGTTTTATGTTATCGTTGTAGTATTTTTGACTAAAGAAAAAAATAACCTACAGCAATGTTATTGGTATCTGGTACAAATTTGTTATAAAGACAAGAAAATGTGAAAAGAGATCGAAAATTGAAAATAAAGACCAGACTGATTTAGGATTTGCCGCCATACGCACATGATTCATACAATAATTATGTACCTAGTCAATTTTAACCGATCTCAAAAAAGGAGGAGGTTCTCTATTCGACTGTATTGTTTTATGTTTGTTACCTCAGAACTTTCAAGTGGGTGAACCGATTTTGTTGATTCTTTTTTCATAGGCTCAGTTCTTGAAGTCGTTTTTTTTGTTAAAATTTGTGTTTTGTGAAGTTATAGTGTAGTAAACTCTAGAGAAACACGCTGCCGTAACGCACCCAAATCTCATACAAGTTCTTTCTTTGAATATAATAGAACATACTTCGTGCATTTAAGTTCATTGTAATCACGATTTCTTCAATCCATCAGTATGTTTCACATTTGTTAGAATCAAATGAGCAACAAACAACGTTTCCTTTATCATTGTACACGTGTTAATCCAAGGTCAGTATAGAATTATTAACATTTATACTTAAACTATTAACATTCATACATCGGAAAAGAAAAATGATTTTTTGTTGAAAAAAGATTGTATCTTATTGCGCTGTAGGTATTTACCGTTAGTAAACAAAGGCAAGACCTCGAAACTAATAATAACTTGAAAGCAATTATGTAGGTTTGAGAAGGAACTTTGACTTTAAAGAGACATCTAACAGTATAGATACTGAATTAGGTAAAATTGTCTGTTTCGTTGATCTGGTAGCTAGCGTATGCAACTAACTGCCGGCCAAGAAGTCTCAGGTTTGATTCTGGAGTCGGGCCAAATTGATGTATCGTGATTTTCGTATATTAAATTCTTATTAACCGGCCCGGAGTATGGAACATGGCGGTGTTACTTGCCCGTGCCTTGGAGAGCACATTAAGTCGTCGGTCCCGGTTGCCAATGAACATCTATGGTAATAGTTATTGGGAGGTCAGTGCCCTCAAATATACTGACACTAGTTTATAAGTCTCGTATTGAGGGGCTCCAGAAGAAATTTTTACGATATTTGGACTTTAAAGCACGGCAATGTTCACATGATTACACTCATCGTTGCAGACGATACCATTTCCTTCCACTGGAATATAGACGCTTTATAAGTGATATTTGCTATTTGACCAGCATCGCGAATGGCACGATCGACTCCCCTGAACTCTTGTCTAAATTGAGTTTGCGTACCAACCAAATCGGTCTGAGACAACGACCTTTGTTACAAGTGCCTTTTGTGACCACTAATTACAGAAGCAATTCCTTCCTCCTGCGAGGTGCACGCAGCTTCAATGAACTTCATGGCGCTTTACGGTATGACTTGTTCTGTACTAACACTATCACGGTGAGGCGGCTTTTATCGAGGCCATTTTTTAATGTAGGCGTTGAATGCGGTGCTCAAACTGTTAGGTAAATTAAATGTGAAAAGTTTTGTATATATATACTATAAAACAATCTAGATAGATCGGTTCGAAATATTTAATGTGTCATAATATTTTTTTGTTGTTGTTATCTTTGATTAGTGCTGAATGTGTTTGTGGGTTCATTGTCACTTTATTTTGTTTATATTTTTATTTTTTCTTTTGTTACTTCTTTTTTTTTCTGTATTTATAAAATAATGTGTAAAATTATATATATACGTGTAAGAAAATGTAAGTCCATGACCTGGCACTTTGACCAGTGTAATATGTTCTCACCTATATATGGAGGCTTGTTGTTAGCAACTTGATTACATATTTGTATTATTCATAATTATGTTTATTAGTCTGTAAGCCTTCTTCAAAAATAAATAAATAAATTAAAAAAAAAATAGTTTCAACCTTCGAATTCAGTTCTTTCCTCGTACGAAAATCCCCTCGGGTACCACCTCCTGGTGTCATGTCGGACTCGAACTGACTAAAACCGCACGCCGTCTCGGGTACTAGATGCCGGGGAACCAGGTGCACTCTAGAAAGCAAAACCCTGGAACCCCGACGTACGTCGGGCCACCTACGCTTTGTAGATGGCCCCCTCCTGTGTGGGAACCCCGGTGTTCCTCTTATTGTCGCCCGGGGCGCGCACGCTCCGCAGTGTCCGCGCCTCGAATTCAGTTCACCCTCAGGGTTGCGGAGGTCTGATGCCGGACGCTTCGTGGCAAACTGATATTCAGGTAAAACAGGTAGAACTAGTAGCCGACCCCAAATAATCTTGGGATAAAGCTAGGAAGAAGAAGAATAACATAGATCTAGACTAGTAAAATTATGTGATATGGGCCAGAATACATGTATGGAATTAATGGATTGTTTTATAAGTTTATGTTAAGGGACTCAATTTTACACTATACACTGATTCAAATGTTAGATGTTGTATTATAAAATGTGTGTTTGTTTAGTATAAAATAATCTATACAAATAAATTACATTAAAGTGTCTGTTTGTAATTTTAAACCCTTAGTTGGACCGGTTTTAATGGGACTTTCAATGGCAGATAGATAATGATATAAGGCTATTTTTTTTGGACTAGGATGTTACCCAATGTTGTTGATGTACCGCAGTATCAATCATCAATAGTTTTAAACAAGAATAAACAGATCAACGTGACGTGTGTTATGAATATCAAATTCACACTTGACCAAAAACCTGGCATAAACTTGTTCTTTCTGTACCTTTTCTCCCACTGCGTGACCGCTATCTACACTACACACTGTACTAGGTCTTCTAGACCCCTTGACAGCTTGTTATAGGATTTTTTGTAAAGATAATTGGAATAATTTTGTAACCCTGTGCACCTCCCTACAAGATTTCTACACCACCCTAAGGTTGACTGGAAGAGAATGCCATGGGCATTAAGTCCGCCGATGTACAAAGTGCATAAAGTGTAAATAAATAAATAAATAAATAAAATAATAAGCGGTGATTTGAATAAAATCCGTTATATTACGAAATCATACCGTATGACGAATAATGAAAGAATATTGGTGTGTCATGTATTGAAGGATGGCTGTAGGTCAATTTAGTCAATAGGGCAACAAACTGCAGCAAAATATTGAGGAATTTCTACATCCGAGAATGATTTATCTGTTTGTTATTACCCGTCGGAATTATCTGCGCACCCGGCTGGAATGCGCTTCACCTCTCGCTTCCCCACGTATGGCCTCGCCTTCGCCTATCTTGTAAGTTTCCAACTCAAGCGTCGACACACGTGTATTATTCTTGCTTTCGTAATCTCATTCTTGTTTATTATTTCTCTGTTCAGTGAAATATTAACTCTCTAGTTTGTATGACGTCATTGAGCCAGGTTCGCAGATATTTACGACGGGTTGTATTAGAAGATTTTTTATCTGAATGTGATAAAGTTATCACATACTCAATCGCGACCTAGTCAAAAGAATTACTGAGCAATGAATCACTTTCGTTGGTAAAACAATTTAATTGGAACACACAGAGCATACTCTCATATGATCGATAACTATGTAACATAAGATTTTAATAGTTAAGCATAAGTCAGTTTGTAAAACGAGATCTCAACTAAGCTTTTTATTTTCTACATTGGCCATTGGATATTTTTTTAGACTGCCTCGCATGAGGTCTCGGGTTCAAATCCTGGGTTGGACCAAGTGTTTGTGTGATCTACAAATATTTGTTTCGGAGTTTGGGTGTTTTCTATGTATAATATGTATGTATTTACAAAAAAAAGTATATATGTTTCATATCAGTTGTCTAGTACCCATAACACAAGCTTGGGACTAGATGGCATTGTGTGTTAGATGTCCGAAATATTTATTTATTTATTATATTAACATCTAACGAGACGGAACTAGTTACGTCGTGTAAGCAATGTGAAATAAAGTTATTTATGAAACATACTACGGAACTACTTCAATGCTACTTTGCAACGCTGAAGAAGCATTATCAGTTCGAAAAACCACTACACGATAACTTTTTTATATAACTTTATAAACGAACTAGCTGAACCTCGCGGTGTTACCTGCAGTTATTAGTTTACATATTGTTATTTTTGTTTTTTTTTTTCTTACAATTAAAATAGCCTATATTAATCACTACATAGTATAAAACAAAGTCGCCTTTTCTGTCCCTATATCCCTATGTGCGCTTAAATCTTTAAAACTACGCAACGGATTTTGATGCGGTTTTTTCCAATAGATAGAGTGATTCAAGAGGAAGGTTTATATGTATAATACATGCATCATATACTAAGGCAACATTGCTAATTTTAGAGGTTTCTATTTTATGCCCGTGCAAAGGCTATGTTTTTGTATACAACGTTCATAGTTTTTCTGTAGTGTATTTAATTTAGTATCAGCATTGCACCCGTGCGAAGCCGGGGCGGGTCGCTAGTCAGTGATGTAGCATTCAAATGGTGAGAGAATTTTTAAAATCCGTCCAGTACTTTTTGAGCCAATTCGTTACAAACATACATACATACAAACCTTTCCTCTTTATAATATTAGTATAGAAGTATAGAATACAAATCGTAGTTAGTAAATTAAAACTATGTATGAAAGGATTTTATTAAGTTGTTGGTTATCAAAATGGGATACAATTTTTTTTTTATTGAACATTCGTTTAATTTTGTAAGGATTAATGTCTACCAAATTGCTTTAATTTTAATTGGATTTAATATGTATTAGACATCCCAACAGATATATTTATAAAAAGTAATTAATTAATAAAGCAATTATATATGACCTATAATGTTCTCCTAGGCGATTACGGTCACGGCGACCAGTCTCAACTGTGACTAGCCAACTACGCATGAGATATTATAGTGCACAAGTGTGTGCGCAAACACAGGTGCACTCTCTGTTCCCTCATTCTCATAATCCGATGGGGCGGTTATACGATACGACTGGGGTTACATGAGCATGTAAAGTTATGTGACCTACACAGAGTAGATCAATACTTTCTTTCGAAGCATAGGCCTATGTCCAGAAGCGGACTGTTAAAGGAAGATGAAGTTATAGGTTAATATATACAACAAGCGTATTTTTTTAATGAACCTTACCTGTGGAAAGTAAGGACAATGCACAGGATGGGAACTTTTTGAACGGCCTTCTAATCTTTCTCGCTTCTGTAACCTCTTCTGGAATTTTTCCCACTGGTCATCGTCATCTTCTGCCGCAGACGACTTCTCCTGGCGTGACTCATCTTCTGACGCCGAACTGTGAGACGCCGACTCGTCAGAACTGCCTACTTCGGAGTCCTCTCCTAAATTTAAACATTGCAATATTTAAATAAAACTAGGTTTACTACTTATGTACTACGTAACAATACTTATAAATAAATAATGTGGCTTTCTATTGGCAAAAGAATTTTCAAAATCGGTTCAGTAGATCCAGATATTATTCCCTACAACCTCACAAACTTTACCTCTTTATAATATTAGCATTTCTTAACTACAATTGACATACAATTTACAAATAGTATAGTTTTAGGCAAATTGTATTAATCGTTGACTTTTTTTTTCACGATTACAGAACACAGAAATTCACTGGAATTGGGGTTACAAAATAGAATTTTTCTTTATTCAAATAAAAAAAAATTTGTTCAATTTTGACGAAATATTATAAAAAGATTAGGCGAATAACATTGGTTTTTACTGCGAAAATAGTATCTATGGGAAGTTAAATACACACTAACATTATAAGTCTGTCAGTCTCGCTTACCTTTAAACCAATTTGTATGGAATTTACAATGGATATCCTTTGATTCTAAAAGAAGGACATAGGCTACTTTACCACAATAATTTTACGATAACCGACACATACGCGGGCGAAGCTACAGGCAAAAGTTAGTGGGGTATAAAATATTTTGATAGAGATAATTGCACTACCAAAATCATGAGAGAGTAAAGTGATGAGCACCACACATACCAAAATATATATTTTTATAATTTTTGTCTGTCTGTCTGTTTGTTCCGGCTAATCTCAGGAACCACTGGTCCGATTTGAAAAATTATTTCGGTGTTGGATAGTCCATTTATCGAGGAAGGCTATAGGCTATATATCATCACGCTACTACTAATAGGAGCGGAGCACCAATGAAGAATGTTTCAAAAACGGGGGAAAATTTTCACGCCACGGGCAATATAAGACGCAAACGAGGTTGCGTGGGTCAGCTAGTATTTTATAAATTACCTTCTTCATCCTTCTTCTTTGGTTCTTTAGTTTTCTTCGTGTCGTTGCTCGGAGGGGGAGGTGTCGACGGGGCTGGTGGTGCTTTGGCCTGCACTTTCGCCGCTACGGGCTTCTTAGCCTTTTTAGAAGCCGCGTGTTTTCTCGTCTGCTGTTTCATCCAAACCGGTCGCTTGAACGTTTCTTTCTTGTCGTTCTTGTCGTTTTCTGGTTTCTCAGCGTTCTCCCCACCGCCTTCTTCTTCTTCCCTGATAAAATAGCAAATGAATTAAGAGTGCTAAGGAATAGCATCGTAAAATGACAGGGCTTTTTTACACATTAGATATTGTCTGAGACATTTTATGCATAAAGTAAATATTTCAAGCAGAATATTTCTATTTTTCTATTCCACTGCCAAAAGTATTTTTTCGTCATTACGTCTATCCATACACCAAAATTCAACAAAATTAATTTAGCAGTTTAAGTGTTAATATGTAAGAATCAGCATTATCTGCCTAATTGCACTCCATCGCTGGATATAGGTCTTTGCCACATTGCCATTCTAATAGATTTACTTTTAAGATTAAGTACCTACGTCTTACCTACTCTTACACCGGACACTACCCAACACCTTCTCTTACTCATGTTTTCTCTCCATCCAATGGTTGCCTGTAAGAGATTGCCTCCGGGCGATAAGGCCGACAATTGTACTTCCCTAATTTTAAGCTTACCTTGTAATGCATCTAGTGTACAATAAAGTGATATATTACTACATATATTAGTAGATTATATTTTCATGAACCTTTTATTACAACAATTAATGTTTATAGAAAAGAAAAAAATACGTAGTATAAAACTTACTTAATAATTGCCTTTTCTTTGATACTCGTGTCACCAAATAATTCCTTCATGTTAGTTCGGCGCAGGAACACTGTGACTGTCACTATAGCGCCGGCGGTCACCACCGTTGAGTTCTCATCATCGATCACTACAAAAATTAGTCTATTTTAGTCGACTACAAGTAAAATACAGTTATACTACATAATATATTAGGGATAGTATTTGAGAAGGTAAACAGAATGCGTAGATTGCGAAAGAATCCCGAAAAACAGCAAACATAAATAAGCCTCAAATTCATACTAGCCCAGTGTCGAAGTGCATCTTGCACAAGTAAAGCGAAATTCCACGAACAAGCCCGTGTCTGTATGTGTGTATATCCTACTACTATTATAAAGGCGAAAGTTTGTAAGTATGGATGTATGTATGTATGGATGTTTGTTACTCTTTCACGTAAAAACTACTGAATGGATTTGAATGAAACTTTACCACAATATAGCTTATACATCAGAATAACACATAGGCTACTATTTATAAAGATATAGCTTCGCCTCGCGGCGTTGCCCGCAGTTATCATCGTACCGCGGGTAGCACCGCGGGGTTCAGCTAGTACTAATATATAAAGTTGAAGAGGTTGTTTGTTTGTTTGAACGTGCTAATCTCAGGTTCTTTCAGTGTTGGATAGTCCATTTATCGAGAAAGGCTATAGGCTATATGTCATCACGCTAATACTAATAAGAGCGGGACACCAATGAAGAATGTTTCAAAAACGGGTCAAGAGGTCTCGGGTTCGAATAACGGGTCAGGCCAATAAGTGTTATTGAGTTTTCTGATTATAGATTCTAAATAACAGTTCAGAGTTTGAAAGTTGGGGTAGGCACGGGCCTCAGAGAGCACGTCGCTAGCTGGTCTCCGGTGAGACCGGCCGCCGAAGTCGAAATCGACTAGGAGAACATAGCTAAAATCTCTAACATAATATTGTATAATGTATACCTTCTGTATTCACTTGGAAGTGTATGTAAGGCATGTTGCCCAGCACTTTCATGAGGTCATCATATTGCTTGTCATTTAAGAATCTAAGCACCTGTCTTCTATCCTCGCCCGGCAACTGTGCCAGTTGCAGCAATGACTTTATGTGCTTCTTTCGGTTTGTAAAGTATTTCAAATGGTCCTCAGTAATGTATGGTAGTTGAAGAAGAGGTGATTTGTACTCCCATAATCCTTGGACTATCATTGGTGAAAGCTTCATACAGTTTTCAATTGTTTCGATGGTTGGAAGTCGGGGTACTGAAAAATAAAGAAATTGGATGAATATATAAAGACTAAAGACTCACACCTTACGTATAGTCAATTGCTCATAGCCCAGTTGAACTCGGTGATTGTTTCTAATCACACACCAAAGAGAGTAAGTAATGACGGTGCGGTCAGGACTTGGATGGGTGACCGCTGGTGGCGTGATACCATGAACGTCTCCGTTATTCAGAAGTCACGTTAAGCAGTCGGTTCCGGTTGTTATCATATGGGCGGTTTAAAACATCCAACGGCAAAATATGTAGCCACAAAATTGTCTTGCCAGTCCCTAACCCGCACTCGGCCAATGTGGGGACGTATGGCCTTAACCCTCTCCTGAGAGAAGACCCGAGCCCAGCAGTGGGACATCATGGGTTGTTGATGAAGTTGATTTTTATATAATTATCCTTTTTATAGTCAACTCCCAAATCATTCTAACAGACACAACAAACACCCAGAACTTATGAACACCAAAGTGTCCCATGTGGGGATCGAATCTAACCCACTTGGGTCAGTAGAAAGTGGTGACCCTCTTAATCCAAAATACTATCCATAAAGTAAGTTCTATAGTTGACTAGCCGCGCCCTGTGGCCCCGTGGCGTGTTACCGCGGATCGAAGCTAGTCTAAAATAAAAGTAGCTAAGTTCCTCCTCATATAATCAAAAAATAAATAACTGATTATATGAGGAGGAACTTAGCAAATGCCAAAGTCCCGTCAAAATCGATATTAGGCAGAACAAATAGTCTGTTTATTACATAGTTAGACAAATTTTTTTTAAATTTATTGTTGATATAAGTACGCTATATACTCTCAAATACATGTAGTGAACAGCTGTTAATTTGAAATTACAAATAGACACTACTAAGAGAACTATTTTAATATTTATATTAATAAAGACTTTACTTAGATACTCACTTCTTCTAGCATAAGCCAAAGCAATCAACTGATTGACACAGTTAACCATTTCCACAATGAGGTCAGGACACCTGCCTACAATATATCTTCTGTCACATTCCAATGTGTCCTGTGGCAGACGCATCCTTGACAAATGTGCGTGAAGTAATGCACGCGCCTTTATACTGTACGGGCGACATAACGGCTGCTCCTTATTTTTTTCACCCAAGTTTGGTAGCTCACGAAGTAGCTGTAAATAGAAAAAGTCAAATGATTATTATTTATTTAGTAAAACTAGAAATATGTATAAATGGTTTGCTCAGTAGAAATTGATGGAAAATCAATTTCATCCTACTAATATTATAAACGCGAAAGTTTGTGAGTATGTATGTTTGTTGGTCTACTTCACAATAATATAGCTTATATGAGTACATAAGAATAACACATAGGCTACAATTTATGAAGATACTAGCTTCGCCTCGCGGAGTTGTCCGCGATTATTATCGTACCACGGGTAGCCATACCGTGGGGTTCAGCTATTGGATAACATATGCCAAATTATTTTCTAAAATATATTATGTGATTTGATTGAATTTCATACTTTATTTTATTATTATTTATATTTAACATATTTTGATAAAAAAAATTTTTCTACACAAAGTTTTCATACATACCATTGGAACCTCCTCATTATCTGTAATCCTTTCAATGATTTCAGAGTTATGCCTCTTGTCAAATTCACACGATGCAGCGAGAATCATGAGTGCTCTCTTTAAAGGCATAGATGGTGTCTTATGACAGAAATAAAAGTATATCTCAGTTGTATCTAATAATACTTGCTCCCCTGAAAATCGTATGGAACGATACCACCACATACCTACCTGAAAATTACATTAAAAATAATTTATATTACATGCATTAATGTACATAAACGGATAATATTAAGCTACAAGGCAGAAACATGTGTTGCGGCGTTGAATAGTTTTGAAACAGATTGTTTAATATTAACGTGCGTCAGTCGTTACGTAAGATTGGTAGTAAGAGTTGTCGCGACACGACAGGCATATATCTTCCTGCCGCGCGGCTTGTGGTGCACATTAAATAACGTGAAAAACTAGCCTATGCTTGTTACAAGCTACAGCTACAGTTATGGCTACAAGCTATAGACAAGCTAAGCAACTTATTCATTAATAAAAACTTTTCTAGGACACAAAGTCCAAGGAGTATAAGAAAACATTAATAAATAAATGAAAACTGTTTTTTTTTGTCCTCAAGCAAATTCATTGTTAAGAGAAGTTATATTCAGAAATAATGTGTAAGTGATTGCAACCTTATATGCTATGGACTAATTTTATTATTTTATTAGACAAAAAATTGATTTCCCTAGCTTTAATATCTCTTTAGATCGCTTTCTAGCCTTTGTGTTTTGGTTGCCTTAACTTGCACATAGAAGTACTGTTGTCAAAAACAAACAAACTTTGTATGAATTATTTAAAAAGATGGTGCACATGAGTTTCTCACCAGCTCTTCTCATGAATGCACTACCCATCGGAGCTGGGACTTGGATTGATTTCAATTTAAACCTTTGAGTTGAATCGAAATCAATCTAAGCTCCGGTAATTCAAATCATTTCAATGCATTTAGTATTAGTACCTTTTATCATTGAATTGATTACTTGAGTTTTATTTTATATTTTGATGTTTGTATTTTTGACATATTCAAGTGCATTTTGGGGCCTATGGAAATGAATGATTTGACTTTGACTTTGAATGCCAGAGCGCACTACCACACGTTACAATCACTGTTACAACAGTAAGCACCACAACATGTACTATGAAGATAAAACACAAAAGTATATTTTTAAACACCTTTCTTACTCTGTTGATTTTTGAGCTCATTTTGTATCTTCCTAACTTAATATCTATATTTTAGTTACATTTATAGCATAAAATTCTTATTATAATAAAAATGAGTACTTACAACTGTCGGTAAAGCAACCATAAATACAAGAGCATAAAGTCCAAGAACCCACACGCTGTTTTCTTTTTCAACAATCCAGCTGGGCAAAGCAATTCCAAAACTCATAGAACCAGGACCATCTGGGTTTCCATACTTCTCCCAATTACGTCGAGCTTCATCATCAGTAAGTGCCTGAATTTAACAATAATGTCAACGGTATAAATACAAATTAATGACAGGATTTTGATGAATATAATTTATATAGTTGGATTACATAGAACTTAAATTCTAAAAAAGTCAATTTATGAGGTAAAAATATTTATAACTCAGTGGACACTGTTATATATTGACACCACTTGTTAGACCACTATGGCTTCGTTCACAAGAGAGGTCAACATGGTACCTTTATTAGATAATCAACAAATAGAAGGCATTTAAAAAAAAATAGTAATAATGCTAAAAAAAAGAATTTAAATTAGAGTATCTAATATTATTCTGAAACTAGATTGCTTTACATACAAATTACATTTAAAAAGTTGCTACTTTTATTAGCTTACTGAGCATATTTAAATTTCAAATAAAAGTATATATTTTCTTACAAGATATCACCGGAATTGCAGTATACTATTAAACAGCTCACCTGATAGGCTTTAGTAAGCTTCATAAAAGCTTTTTCATCACCAGTTTCTTTATCAGGATGCAAAATAAGTGATTGTTTCCGGTATGACTTTTTAATCTCTGCTTGAGTTGCACCGGGAGGTAAACCCAGTATTTCATATGGGTCAAAATTGGACATTTCATAATCAAATTGTGACACTTTGTACGCTAGGAATCCAAGTAATACCCATCCTGATATTATTGCTAGTTTTATAAAGAAATTCTTTACACCCTTGTAAGGTTGTGATTGCTCTATTATAATCCGTTTGTTTATACAATTTGGGCATTGACATAGTTCTTCACGTTTTCTAGGATCTAGAAAATAATTTCAAGATTATTAGAGTTTGTTACAGAGAGGAAACAGGATTATGCCGGGTTTAATATAATAATCCGCTTCGTCATCTATGTTCCTGACATAACGGTAATTATCTAATTATTACAATTAAAGTATGGACTACATCCATTATCGTTACTGATGCTACATTACTATATAACTATTTTATCCTCGTGCACAAATGAGTAAATTGTAACAAAACATGAAATTATTACCTTCTTTCCTTTTTCTTGGCCAATAATAAAATGTTGCAGGTACGAGTATCAAGGCTAGGAAAGACAATACAAAATAAAAGAATGTAGATCCGCTCTCATCATATTCAAATTTCTGGCCTCCCATGGTTAATTTTTAATACATTGAGAAAGAAAAATCATTACATACTACACGCCACACAAAACGATTGGCATGTAAGACGTGTCATTTAGTTTTAGTGATGCATGTCCACAGAACACTTTACACTTTACACGACGGGTGCACGTCATTAAAGTAGATTATAAAACGTAAAAATATCTGCTTTGACCTTTTAAAATATAGATAACATATTTAAATTTTGCCGGTATTGTAAAATATTTGTGAGTAAATTTTCATCGCAATTACGTTCAAATAACTGTAAAAAATAATTTCATTACATTTAAATATTAACTACTTCACTTTAAATAATCTAATACTTCATTAATCTACATCTGCACTCATATTTTGCTCACAGACATGAGACACTAGACGTGGTCTTTATTTACTTGCTGCGATTCTAATTTATTAGTTTAAAATTTTGTTTTCTTACTCTTACTAATAATAGTTTTTCAAACTACCTAATATTACAAGAGCCCACGACGGCCAGACATTCGTTATTTTATAAAAGCTGAAAGTTTATCTGCGGATGTCCCCTATATAGGTAAGTACGACCAGGGACTATAAAGTTTGGGTGGTGGTTACTTGGGCAGGTAACCGGTAGTAAAGGTGTATAAAATAGTACCTTAAATTCGTTAAAGTATAAAGCTCAATTTTTTTATATTTTCTTAAAGATAACTTTAGAAATCTCGTCATCCATTGCCAGACACTTATGACAGTTGCTACCCCCTGCCAGACACCCCTAAACTTTAATAAATTATAATTCTACTTTCGTTATAGTATAAAAGCTAAATTTTATATATGTTACTTGGGGACCTATGAAAAGATATTACCCCAAAAGCCGGACAGTTTCAATGGTTTTTACATCTTGCCAGACACATCGAAAGTCCGCTGTACTTACTTACTTACTTTACTACCGGTTACCTGCCCAAGTAACCACAACCCAAACTTTATAGTCCCTGGTCGTACTTACCTGTATAGGGGACATCCGCAGATAAACTTTCAGCTTTTATAAAATAACGAAGGTCTGGCCCTCGTGGGCTCTTAGTCTATAAGAACAGTACTGTATTTAGTAAAGCTAGAAGAATACATTACGTTTTAAATCAGGCATTGAATTGCTTGAAAGAAGTATTCATCCCATCTCTTGTCTCATATAATATTATTATTTAATTTATTTATTCATTCTAATTGATTTAATTGAGGCTGTCCTACCTAATGACCTAACGATGTTTTCGTTAGGTCAATAGGTATCTCATATGTCCGTCATATTATAGTCGTATAATTACGCAGTTATTACAGTCTTTGGTTGACCATGCCATTTAAAATCTATGGGACTTTGTTTATTTTTCAAAACCGACTACCTAGTGTCATGTGTCATGATTGACACTAGTGGCATTGACAATTGACAATACTGCCCTATCTGCTGACATTGACAAATTAAAACGAAGTGCTAGCCAGGATCTTATTATTATGAAATAGTTTATTTTAATAAATTGGAAAAAATATAATAATTACGCCGTATTGTTGAAACGGTACTATTTATGTGCATTGAACTACCATGGTGGACTTAATTTGTTGTAATTATGATGCTATTAGGAAATTAAGCAGGTATTAATAACATCAAATTTCAGATGGCTACAAAAACGATTGCAAGTGCTACTGTAAGGGCTGTAAAGAAACGAGTGCTACCATCAAGGGCTGCACTCGTTTTAACATCAAACGCGGTGAATAAAGTTAAGGAAATAATGGCCAAAGAAGATGCTAAGGGTTTCATAGGTTTAAAAGTTGGTGTGCGACAAAGAGGATGTAATGGTTTATCATACACACTAGACTATGCAAAAAGTAAGGAAAAATTAGACGAAGAAGTTAAACAAGACGGTGTAACAATTATTATAGACAAAAAGGCACAATTAACACTCCTTGGTAAGTTTCTAAACTTAATTTTCTATTGTAGTTCTTTGAATAATTGTAATGTTTGACCAAACCATTTTAGCTGTACTTAGGTAATTAATAAAACACATTTTATAATTACAGGTACTGAAATGGACTTTGTAGAAAATAAACTATCAGCTGAATTTGTATTCAACAATCCTAATATCAAAGGAACATGTGGCTGCGGAGAATCTTTTAGCATATAGATTGAATTATAACAATGATTACCCTCTTATTGCCAGCAGTTAATGTAGATATTTTTAGTTGTTTGCCCTTTTATAGCATATTTTAAATCATTTTATTAGTCCAATTTTAAATGCAGCATTACTAAATTGCATGAAGAATGTGTATTATTGTTACTGTTAAATAATAAATTACTCAAGCACATTCTTTATATACGATTTGTATATGAATTTTTAACAATATGTAATTTGAAAATGTCTACTTTACAGGGGAGCAAAAGTCTGTTCTAATAACTGTTCACTATTTAAAGATGGAATTGTTTTTTGCAAGGATTTTTTAGAGGATATTGAGTATAAAAATTTAAAACAATTCTATAGTTCCAAATTCATAAATTGAGTGACATAAGTTACTTAAATTATGAAACTGCTGATTATTTACACAGTTGCAGTTTTATTGAAAAAGTTGAGTAAACATCGTACAGGTTTATGTATTGAAGGTGTTACTTCTTGTAGATCTTATTTTATTTTTTTTCTAGATCTATAAATGTTTATCTACACATAACAATATATCTCCATTCTGACTAGACAAAAAAAAATGCTATAACAAATAATTTGAAAATCTTCACTGACAAGTGTCAAGGCAAAAAAAAAATAAGACACAAACTTTCAATTAATTTGAAAGTGTAATAACCAAATAGAACTTGATGCTGGTGAATGCTCAAAAGTGCGAGCCAAGTTCTCCTGCATAGTAGCAGAAAAAAAAATTGCATGTCTTATGATTGAACTCCTAAAGAATATGACATGCACAGGTATTCTCTTAAGAGTGGGATTACTGTCTGTCTATACTTTATTGTGCATAAATATTTTCTTGTATTATCTGCAGTTTTAGAAAATTATTGTAGTTGATACTAATGATTGTGATTTAGATCTTAAAATATTTATTGACTATTTGTTAATTTTCATCCTGTAAAGAAAATAAATAAAAATAGTAAATAGTGTTTGCAAATGAATTCTAGCTTTATAATTAAATATGAGTGAAAATATACCTAGTTATAGAGAAAAGTTGTTTTGGATTTTCGCAAGTTATTTATGATAGTTTTGCTTTATTTATTATTTGTATATGTAGATACAAGACTGGAGAGATTTTAAAAAACTATTTTATTTAAAATTCTCCTTCTGTTATTTAGCACAGACAAATAGCACAATTTTGTGCCTAAAATGAACAATAGGTATTACACATATTAACCCTTAACCACTGACGTACGTATATGGTACGTTACCCAAACGGTTTTTCGTTGAAAACTTTAGTTACCGCGGGAATTATTGCACGCCCTTTTTGGTAGTTTCCTAATCGCCAATGACGCGTGTGCGAGGGTGGGGAACGGACGTCTGCCACGTTCCTAAGTAGGCTAGTTTGACCATCAAACGTATGTGGTACGTAGCGTCAGTGTTAGTGAGACTATTTAAAAAATATTTATTTGTGTTTGTGGACAGATAAAATGAACCGTAAGAGGCTAAATTCTTCTTCTATGCCATCTACATCAAAAATAAAAATAAAAGGGAAATCCCACCGGAGTTCCTTTCCAAAATACGTCAAGTGCAGTCATCTATACATGGTTTCACGAAAGAACTTACTCTATTATCTTATGTCCCAAAAAATAACAAAATCGTCATGATGATATCATCGATGCATCATATAGAAAGCACTGATTCTGGTAAAAGTATTCCCGAAATAATATCTTTTTATAACTCGTCGAAAGGAGGTGTCGATTCCATGGATGAAAAGTGTGCCAAGTACAGCTGTGCAAGAAGGTCTAGACGATGGCCATTGGTAATTTTCTATAGGATTCTGGATATTGCTGCTGCTAATTCTATTATAACGTCAAAATATAATTCTGCGGATCGCCTAATATTCATGAAAAACCTTGGAAAAAGCTTAGTAACGCCGCACCTAGAGCGTAGGTACACAACGCCGCAACTTTCACATGAGCTCTCATTGGACGCATCTTAGGCAAGGATAAGGCAAATACAATCAGTCAACCAAGCAGGGAATTTGTTAGATTTGACATCATGAAAAATTGACACATTTGTTTCAAACTGAAACGTCGTAAAACTCGGTACGGCTGTCAAGCTTGTCATAACCCAGTCTGCTTGCAGTGCTTGAAACCGACCTGTAACAATTGTTGTTAAAAAGTGCCTTATATCGTAATTTATGGCAATTGTGATTTTTTTCCAATTAGAACCATCCTTAGTAATTAATAAAACCAATAAAAGAAGTTACTATTTCTAGAGAATATTTTTGTGTTATTTTTTTTTTAAATGTCTATGTTATTTTGCTTACCTCATGGTTATTGATAATTAAAAAAAAATCTATGATTATTATTACAGTTTTTTTCATTATTCCTATTTCATTTGAATGTGTCTAAATAAAAGGATTGGAGTAATCATCAAAGTTTAAATTTTTTGATGGATCAAAAGGCCTTCAAAGTAACGTACGTATACTATACGTACGTCAGTGGGAGCGTAACAAAATCACACGTCAGTGGTTAAGGGTTAATGAAATCGGTGTTTACATAGCTGTATATTCAAAAAAAGCGACAAACTGTCGAGTACTTGCTCGCGCGGCCACCGCACGCTTCGAAACCGGCATACGAAGCTTTCCTGTTCCTGTTACATGCTGTCATTACTGTCATTTACTTATATGATAACATGATATTCAACAAACAAATAAATCTAAAGTATAGCTAGAAAGTATTAATAAAATTATAACAAGTACCTTTTTAGGGGTCCGTAGCCAAACCAGTAAAATAGGAAGGAACCTTCACAATTTAGTAATTTCCGTCCGTTCACACAATATTACGGACTGGACTTTTAGTGCGGGAAACCTGTAATTTCATATAAACATACATATTGACCCCGACGAAATAATAATATTGTTTAAATAACTATCTTTCAAAAGTATAAAGGTTTGTTCAGATAATGCTATTAAGATATCCGTTTGTGGGATATGAAGTGTTAATGCGACTATTTTTGTTACACAACATCATGTGTCTCGCCTTCCTTGGCATACAGTAGTAGGTATTAGGTATATGGAGCTCAAAAAATCACGATAGTAGTTTTAATATAACGAATATAAAAGGAAAAGTAAGCGGCTAGTAGACTTAATAATAGGATACTTATTAGGGTACGAGCAATAGTCGACCAACTTATTCAACAGTACAATCCGCCGTTATCGTTAATATGAAATGTTTATCTGCTTTTAGTTAAACAATTCGATCATGTCTTATTTGTGATTTGGTTAGGTATGTGTCGGTTCGTATCATTGATGTAGGTAATTGCGGAACCCTACATTCCATGGTTCGACATTCAAAATATTCTTCATACATTCTTTACCGTAGTCTAAGGTTACTTAGATATAGTATACAGACGACCGGAGGTCGGTCTACTCTCGCAACGCCGGACGCGATCACCGTGCCGTTAAGATAGGATACATTTTCTTATAGATATACACTATCTAGCATAAAATGTTGATGTTTATGTGATAATTGACTGTCTCGGTGGCTCAGTGATAGCGTAAACGACTGCCATTTTTGAGGTTTCGGGTTCGATCTTCGATCCCCGAGTCGCACCAAATGTTTGTATGATCTGCAAATAAATATTTATTTCGGAGTTTGGGTGTTTGTATGTTTATTATGCATATAGGTATTTATTGAATATAAATATTCCTGTATCAGTTGTCTAGTACCCATGGTACAAGCTCTGCTTAACCCTTAATTTGGTAACGTTCACTGTGATAAACATAAAAAATAAATAAAAATTAAGCAACTGATTTCTTCTTTTCTTCTGTTTTTATTTTACGTACATCAAGTTTAAAGTATATTTTATGGTGTAAAAAATATTCCTACTACTGGTAACACTAATCACCATTCACCTGACGTTATCGAGAAAAGATGTCGGCAAGACGCGGGTGCACAATTCTTCGAAAGGTATATATTATATTTTACATGCTTTACATCACTTTCCTAACTTATTCATACTTTACATTTACTGTATAATGTTTTTATTATTTAGTTTTGTGTGTTTTGCGCATTTTTATGACTTTTTAGTAACTTTTTTTTTATCGACATACGTGTTTGTTCATCACAGTGAACACTACTCGAACAAATATTCTCAATTTGAAATATTCACTGTGATGAACCTTGCCAAAATAGGTATAACGTTTATTAACCAATAGCATGCTTTCATGTGGTGGCTTTTTATTTGGCTTTATTTGGATAGAATCTTGGCACTTGTTCCTGTTGAGCATGCACCTTCGGACACTATTGACAAATCCGATGATAGTAGTGACAATGAACTACCGCCACCTTCTCCAAGCCTTGCTTCATCTTCTGCGCCTTCCATAAATTCCTCTTTAGAGCGCCTAATAAACATATACCTATAGTAGTCTGGAACCTGAAAATACTCATACAGATGATGAACAACTATTAGAACTACCCGTCTTGTATCACTCCGAAGCTCTTCAGTTGACTCCAGTTTTGCAGGAAATATGCCTTAGTACCCCATCCAGAGAACCAAATCTTGATAATATCTTATAGGACTCTGACAGTATTATAAATTAACCCGTAGCTGAAAGGATACGAAGAAACAGTTTACAGCAAGAAAATGAGAACAAATTTAATATTGACGAGATGATGATCCCTTACAAGGGCAGGAAAGCGGGCAACAGAAAACAGTACATAAAGGACAAGCCGAATACGTCCAAAAATTACGTCCGAGCAGGTGTAAGTGGAATGATTTACGATTTCGTTCACACAAGTTTACAGTGCAAGAAGCTTCACTTGGATTCGGAGCACAAATAGTTATAGCCTTTAGTCAGTCTATTCAAAATAAAGCAGCAACGATATTTTGTGATAATTTTTTCTCATCACCACAACTTTTTTTTATATTAAAAGAGAATTATGGCATCTTTGGTTTGGGGACTATACGAAGCGATCAGATCAGGGGTGCTGAAAAGATCTCACCAGACGAAAAGTCAATAAAAAAAACCGAGGGACGCATATTCGCAAGTTGTTTGCGATATAAATAAGAGTTATTGTACAAATGATGGAATGATTATAAAACAGTGACTCTTATAAGCTCATTTTTTTAATCTGAACCTGTTCAAAAATAAAGAGGTATAGTAAAGAGCACAAACAAACGATTAATGTTGATTGTCCGCAAATTGTTGCGGAGTACAACAGACACATGGGGGTGTAGACCTGGCTAAACATGTTGAAATCATTATATAAAGTAGAAGGTGGTATATAGGTATTTTTAGTCAGTTACTAGATATATGCATCATCGGCAAAAAGCCTGCGTAATAGTTTTGTACATTTTCACAATAAATAATTTTAATAATAGATAAACATCGCATTTTTTTTTACTTTTAAATAACACTAATTTGGCAGTGTTTACCACAATGAACATGAAAAAATTATTTTGTTTTTTCTGAATTTGGCGGTGTTTACTGTGAGAATTGATTTCCTGAAAACCTGTAAAAGCAATTTTTTTTCTGTACTTATTATAACACTAGGACTTCAGTAAAATATGTTTTTTCACAAAAGAAGATAACATTAATGTCTGCCAAATTAAGGGTTAAGATGGGACTAGATTGTATGTGTAAAAAAAAGAAAAAAGAACTACCGATATATTGTACTAAGCGGAAGCACTAATTTTTAAAATAAATAAGAAATTATAGTTTGAATATAAGGGGGTTAGTATAAATGAACTGCATAATACTACTTATTAAAACTTATTATTGTTAAATAAAGTTTCGGTGTGATGATCTACCTACTTATTATCTGATTAATTTTAAATGATAAAACGTATTGGATAGGATTTCCGTAAATTTCATTTGCAGTGAGCGTTGATCGAGCAACTCGAAATAAAAAAAAAAAACTTCGCATGTGTCATAGTGCTAAAATACTTTGCTCCGTTGTAGTACTAAAATACAAGACTAAAAAAAAACATTTCTGTCTCCTTCGTACAAAATAATATGGTGGTTGTGCCCTGTAAAATTTGCAGCGAAGTTAATTTTCTTTGTTTACGTGTCGAAGTTTTCGAGCGAATCTGTAGAGTACGGGAATTGTAATATTAATTTTAATGATTTATGTACGCTTACCGACCTATTCATCATTCATAGTCTCTGTAAAGTACGTGCTGAAATGAATAACGGTGAGATCAGTGGGCCAAGAGGTAGAGGCCGCGGATGGCAGCAATCCGAAAATCAACCAAGGGAGCTTCGGCGGCCTAGGATTGTTACTGAGGACTCAAAAGGTAAATCCTATTGGAATATAAGTTAAATTTATTTCACACTTTCTAAAACCGAACTCGGCGTTATGACGTCGTACTAAGACGGCAGCTAAACTGCGTTCATCGTAATTATAATACTTCAGGTGAAAGTAATGATTTTCATTTTTAATGACGTCGGTTTTGTTTGACAAACTTAACCAGCCGTATTGAGAATCGAGTACGATGCAAGAATTTTTTTTAGGTCAACTAGTTCTTAAAATATTTTTTTTGTATACATATACCTACATCAGTATACTTGAATGACGTGTAGTTACAGCCGAACCTCCTAAGTCTACATTGTCCGCTGATGCCAAGGAATGGTATCCACCTAACTACACCCCACATGCCGTGCCCACGTACATCCCAGACCCTGCGCCTTACCGACCTCCCCGATTTTCTGTGCAAGACCGACTTCGCCAGGCTCAAGATCAAGACCCTTACAGAATGGAGGAGATGTCTTATTCATTAGAAGAAGTTGAAAACTCAGATTTGAGGGTTAGTAGACAACTTGTATTGGCTGTGATTTGCAATTGTGTTTTGTCAGTAAGTGTAAACTAATGAACATTGAATTCCACAGGAAAACATAGCAAACTTGATAGCAGTGATGTGTGAGATTACATTTGATCCTGGTAAATTTGACACATTGTGTGGCCCCTTGGTTGATGCATTTGCTTCCACCCTGCATGATGTCAACTACACTAGGCCTCTAGTTGAAGCTATTGTAAATCAGGTAACTTATCTTGATTGATACAGTAGTGAATCACATGAATTGTAAAAAGTATCAATTTCCTTGAATCCACATCAGACTAGAGTAGGAGTGACAGCAAAGAAATGATTAATGTTTCTTGACAATAAAATCTAATTGTATTTTGTATATACAAATTCCCTAATTATTATACATTATTTATTTGATTACTACTATCACTATTACTACTACTTCTCATCAAAAATAAATACAAAAAGAAGGAAACTTGAAATAAACCATATACCAACATTTTTGGCATGGTAGTTTAGTATGGCAAGCTATAACTTCCTTTCTAAGGATAGCATATGTCCAGCAATGGACTGTTATTAACCAAAAATAAAATCATCAAACCCTAAATTAAAAAAAAAACAATGTTGAAAAATAATGGGAGAACATAACCTTGAAATACAACATAAACCTTATTAAAAAACAGTCTTAAACATAAAATTCATAACAACATTTTTAATTAGAATTTTATAGGAACAAAACATTAAATTCCTAATTTAAAATGTAAGTTTAAATTAATTTTAGAATGTCAACCATGTATTAGGTACATTATCATAAAGCACAATTTTCAATGCTTTTTGCAAATTGCAAATTTTAACTCTCATCATCTCAGTTTTCCTTCAGTATCCTTAAATGTCTATAAAATATTGTAATTGCAGTCAATAGGGGAGCCTAACTTCCGTTACAATGGTGCACGACTTTGTTCGATGTACGATTCTGTGTCACCACCAGAGGAGTCAACTTTCCGTGCATGTTTGTTGGAGCGCTGTTCCACTGAGGAGAACAAGATTATTAGTGGATTGGAGACTTCGGAAGAAAACATGCGCGGTTTTGCCATGTTTCTTGCCGAGATTTACACACAGCTGGAAGATAGCCAGGTAACTAATTACTAATAATATAGACTAAATATTATTGTGAAAGAAATTCAAACCTTTCTAACACCCTAGAAGCATCACACAAAGTATCTCTGAAAAGTTACTTTATGTGTATAAGAAAGGTTATAATTATGTTTGTCTGGTAGTATTACTAAATAAAAAAATATCTAATCAATGGTTCTTTGTATGTGTAAGTTTTTCTTAATATAATATATAGACAGATAGGCTTTTGAAATAACTGATTAATTAAATATTTTGTCTTGTCTGTTAAATTCTGCCATGAGCAACAAGGGCTTAAATAAAGTCCTCAATAAGAAATAAATTTATGGAAAAATGACTAGTATGTAACAAGGAGGTTGCAGACAAAAACTAGTTTAACAAAACATCAACATTATGTCACACAAATAAACAGTGTACGAAACTTTTTTTAGGGAGGAAGAGTGAAATCATTGGGGGAAAGTTTGTGTAAGGTGCTACTGCATTTGCTTGACACTGACAAAGAAGTGAATATCAAGGCTGTATGTCAACTCTTGAAGGTATTTATTTTTTGTTAATAATTGTATATTAGAGAAGTAAACAATACAAATTGTCTAAAAAGATTTTATTAATAATATGTTACAATAATATAAAACATAATTATCACAGTTTCGTAATTAAGTAGTTACAGTCTAGTTGAATAGCTTGCACAACTCTGTCAGAAAGTTTTTGAAATGGATTATGTAAAGTAGATCCTCTTAAATCTGTTTTAAAGTCTCGGAGTAGCAATTAGAATATTTATGTATAATATTATCAACTTCAAATTGTTGATGCATGCAAAAAGTATTTTATATTGATGTCCAAATGACAAGGCCCAGATGAGGCTTAGTTAATCTTGGTACTGTTCTTGAGCCCTTTATTGTTCCTCTTGGACCAGGTCTCGTAAGTTTTGGAAATTGATATTGCTGTTAGACAAGGTACATTTTGGTTATACAGAACAAACGACAAACAAATTAGTAGTGATAGACCTACACCTTGTATGGAAAAGCAGAGTAATAAATAAATAATAAAATTATGAGGTAGAGATGAGTTTTAGAATTAGTTTTAGTTCAGTTGAAATTACAGTACACTAGCATGGTTCCTACATATTGTGTGTGAAAGTAAGTAGAATTCATATGTATTAAAACAAGCTTATGTTATATATCATGAAATATAACTTTACATTCTTTTTACACAATTAAAAAAAAAGCGGAAAGAGCGCGTACTCTTCTTAAAAGGCCGGCAACGCATTTGTGATGCCTCTGGTGTTGCGGGTGTCCATGGGTGGCGGTAATCGCTTACCATCAGGCAATTCGTCTGCTCCTTTGCCCCCTATATCGTAAAAAAAACTGCTTAAGAACTAAATATGTTGGATACAATATGTTATGTTAAAATAACCAACTTTGTTGATAAATGGAAAGAATTGATTTTTTTTTGAAGTTTTGAAACTTTAGTAAGGAGAGTATCTGTATAGTTTGACTTGGATATGGATCTTGCTACAAAAGTGTCTGGACTAAGGCAAATCGGGAACAAAATCAGTACCAAAGTCTAATAATAGACACGCATACAAATTCTAATAACACAATGAGTCTACTACATCAAAAAAGCTGTTTTCACTACTCAACACATATTAAAAAAGTTATCTAACACCATGGGGTAGACAATAAAAATTTACCATTGTTTCACCTTTGTTATTATGTTATGGCTTGATTAATATATCTTTTTCACTTGAAATTCGGTTATTGATAGGAAATCAATTTTGTAGAATTTCTCATATAAGATTTTCGAACAACGGACGTAACTTGTTAGGATCGTGGTTATCAAGCTTCTCTGGTGAGTAACGGCCATGTTTTTTTTTGGGGACAGCTGTCGGGTATCGCCCTCGACGCAGACTGTCCTTCCGGCATGCACGCGGCCTTCGAGCGACTGAAGCGTCGAGGCGGGCTGGCCTGCGTGCGGACCGTCGTGGCCCTTCGAGCCGCGCGCTGGGGCATGGCCGAGCCCGAGCCGCCCGTCCAGCCGCCACCCGACACGCGCCGACGCAATCTTTACGGTGCCTACCATATTTTTTCTGTCTATTGTAAAGCATCGTCACATCATGTCTAACAGTTCACTGGTATACATAGCCCTCTTTTGAGGAAGGAGCTTTTGAGCTACTCCACACTGGCCAGACGGTATAGACACAGGGTTGATTTCAAGTTTTCCATCTCTTTGCATTGATGATTTCCTGTATAGCTTAGCTTCCTTAGTCGATTCTTACGACGGAGATGTCCCACGAGTCAGTCAAAGTGTGCAGTCTGTATGGATCATGTGATTAGTAGCAGTAGCTTAACTGCTATTAATCGTTAACTATGTTCACTTAAATCCTTGACCGTGGCAGTGAACGGCGAAGTAGAAAGCGGGTCCAGCGACGGTGGTTACCTGGCGGACGGTCACACGCTTACGGCAGAGGAGCGCGCCTTCCTGCAGAGCAACCTGCCGCCCGGCAAGAACGTCGCCTTGGACGAGGACATTCTGTGAGTCTTACTATACATACGCTACGTGACTTTGAAGTTATTTGAGAAACTACATGAACTATGAACATTCACGTTTCTAACGGTTTAGTTAAAAACATGGCCTGTAGATTTACCGAGATATGAAGAAGTATGATTTTTCAAATTCACATTGCTTCACATGTGTCTAAAAATCGACAATTAGAAGAAATTGCAGATCTGAATATTAGGAAGACACAATGATTTATAAGAACAATATAGTAGTAGTATGTTATAAGGTTTTAATTTTTTATAGGGAAGAACTGGAAAATGACGCTTGGGACACTGGTATGGACGCCGAAATGCAAGCCGGCTTCCTCGAGTTTCTCAAGATGTCCAATCAAATTAAGCGATAACCGAGCCTCATTTAGCGCCCCTTCCCTTGCGGGGCACAGACCAAACTGCGTCTAATATGCTAGGACAATGGTGAAAAACTATAAAAAAAATATAAAATATTATAAAAGTATAAAAAGATTTATTGGGAGCGATCGACCTCATAGCCATCCTATGAAGATTTAGCATGAGTTAGGTCTAACAAGTGTCGCGTATCATTTACATCGAGTTGCTGTGACTAATTATTTAGTAAAGTAGCGTCGATGTAGCCGTCGACCCGTACGCTGACTGTTAACGATGACATTATACTAACAGATTCTACCTACCTACTGAGACAACACCAACTATCCTTTTAGGTGCTCCAACGTAGTGATTTAAGAATATGTACGGACTTAAGCTTTTAATTTTAGAATCAGCTTTATGTATGACCGGACTAGGGATACTTTCAGTACGTAAAAATGTTTTGGTCTGTTTTTCCGAAGGGTTTAATTGTTTATATATAAACAAGTAATTCAGTGTGCATTCATTAAAGTTTTAAATTACTCAGTTTCTAATTTAATTTTATACGTAAACTGTTAGCTTATATGTATATGCATACATGGACTAAATGTAAACAAGTATAGATAAGTTCGTTATTTTTATTAAAAGTACTATTGTTTTCTTGAGTAAAATAAGCTGTAATTTTACTGTCAGCTCCCACCACAGTATTGGCCATAATTTAGAGCCATGTTTCTTGTTTACATTTTGTCGGTATATTAATGTTTAGTGATCTCATAATTTCTCCATAAATTTTTCTATTTCATGACATAGAGAATAAATTGTATTAATTTTGGGGTTTCTTCACATTTCTACACAAATTAAGCTGAAAATGTTGAAATAAACCATTAAAAAAAACCTTCTATAATGCAAAGGACAAGACTTGCTTCCATTCCATTGGTAACAATGTCCATTGGAGAAATATGTCACACGATTATATTGCATAGGTTAGAAGGCTGAAAACTTTTTTATTTACTTAAATGACATTTGAGTCTTATTTTACTAATTTCTATAATTTTTCCAGTGATTCACTTTGGTGAATAATGAATTAATGAAATGAACTGGCAATATCATAAATTTTTACCTTATTGCTTTGGCACAAATCTATTATTTAATTAATTCACGCCGCTCGAAGTCGCTCGCATACGCTATCATTTATCATAATCATGATACTGACTAAAAACTTATTTATTTATAAGCATAATACTGAAGGGAACCAGTTTGCAAGGCAAATTGTTGTTCCACATAGACTTCCAGTTGCATTTCTCAAGAGCAATTTATGTAAAGGTTTTCGATTTGAAGTCGAACAATATGTTTTGCCAAATTTGTTACACTTGTGTGTGTTGTTTACGTGATTAATTGATTATATTTGGCTATCTCATGAGTGAGACGGCGCGACAGTTGCGTGTGAAATGGATTTTAGCTAATGACCTAATTGCTGATCGGTTAGACTTTACAGTGTTCTGCGCTACAAACGAATCACATAGCAATAATAAAGCTATCTGCTAACTATGCCATTTGTGCTGTTATTATAGTAATAATAAATCCTTTTCGAATATATTTATAGAATACAACATTTATTTATTTGAAGCAATTAGGGAAATGTTTATAATATTCCATTGTATTTTTGTTGCAGTGATATTATGAATGTTATAAGAATAAATGGATATTTTAATAAAAGTCATTTAAATAATGTTGTTATTTTATTTAATACCTACATAAACCCAACTTGTTTTGTAATTACGCTATCGCGAGGGTTCACACACCTTCTGATAGCGTATCTATACATCTATACAAATAAATAAAATACAAGTGTCTGTTTGTAATTTAAAATTAACAGCTTTTTACTAAATGCATATGAAAGTACATACAACACAAAAAAAAATGACAGTCTGTTCCGGCTAATTTACGGAACCGCTGGATCGATTTTGACGGGACTTTCAGTGGCAGATGGCTGGTGATGTGATGTAAGGAGTAAATTGCTACTTTTTAGATTAGCTTTTCTACGTTCGTTACCCGCGGTTCTTGTTGTCAAGGTACATCTATAACCTCGGCTAACACCGCGGAGCTCACCTAGTATAGTATACAATATGTTACGCAAAGTACAGTATTTGGTGCTCACGTGGTATCACTTATGTAAACATTTCTATAAAGACATTTATCTGTATATACACATATATATCTGCCGTCTTTACCTGCATGGAACATTGTTTCTTTTACTAAGAACTTTCACAGTTTGTGGCGGCATATCCTTTGATGGTTCAATTTATGAACTTTTAAAGAAATACTTCTTTCACAAAAATAGGACTATCAATTCACACCGAATTCGAAGACTTCGACTTTTTCTCCATTAATTATTTTTACCAATCAATGTTAATAATCAAATTATACCTCTGAGGTTTTCCCATTCTAATTTAGTTAGGATCCGATGATAGCACCTTACTCTTCCTTTTTTAAAACTTAATTTATTACAGACATTGACAAGTATTTCGTCTTGTAATAAAATATTAATTTGGAATTCGGGTATTAAAATTTGTTATTTGCTGTTCCCATTCAGGTTTAAGTACTAAGGTACGTAAATAAAATGAATGAAAAAAAAAAAAAAATATTTTTAATTAGTTACCAACAAGGATAAACATAATTAACATTTATATATTGATATATATGTATATACACTAGCTGACCTACATAACTTGTTTCTTTTCAATCAATTACGACTTCTGTTGGTCAACTATCTTAGGCACGTAATAACACATTTAAAAAAAAAAGTGAAAATCGGTTAGATAGTTTCGAAGGTCGACAACTTGACAAGAAAAATATATACATACAATAGATTCCACGTTAAAGGTTATATTTGGAAATGTAAAAATGAAAATCTGCCCCACACCTATAATAAAGGCTATTTCATTCATACCGCTTATAATTAAAAACTCTGACTTGCGTCACATAAAAAACTAATAAATATATTGGACATTTTATAGTTTTTTATGGTTCATCGGGTAAAACTTTATAAGGATTCAATATTCCATTCGGATCCATTAATTTCTTGAGGTCCCTCATAAGATGTAATGCCGACTCATCCTTACTGTAGGTTATGTATTTGGGTTTTCGAAAACCAATACCGTGTTCGGCACTAATCGAACCATTCACTTTGCTCACTTCCTCGAAGATATATGGTTCCATAAGGGATGCTACCTCGCTGTTGTATTCTGGTACGACCACGTTAATATGGATGTTACCGTCCCCTGAAATATTACTTAATGTTAATAACTATCTCATAAAAGTACCTATTGTTAAAAAATATCTTACTAATTTAAAAGTTCTGAACAAAATCTAGTAATATCTATTTATTATGTCTTCAGACAGACAAAATAAAACACGACTGTGTAATCCCAAAATGGGCAGGACCTGTACCTTTGTAACCATACTGATGATAAACATACTTATATATGTATTTCCAAATACATATTATATTAAATAGATTAATTACATTCAGACAGTTAAGTGATTGTGTTCATGACACAATATTTGTCGTGGGGTTGAAATCGAATCTACCTCTTAACTAAGGTACTTAATGTACCTACATAAGATCACTAACCGCCGATCCAACAGGCCGGCCAATTATGTCCATAGTCCAAACAAACTATACGAGCTTATAAATGCAAAACTAAGTTTATTTGCTACACTTTCACGCCTTAGCTACTCAACCGCATAATTATTAGAAATGTAATCGTGTCTGCGTTTTGGGTTGTTATAAGTATGAAAGGAAATTTTAAAAATATCTTGTTTTTACTACCTACTCTATTTTATATGACAAAAATGTTTTACTTCGCTCCATATTAAGTTATGTACAAATTAAAGCTTCATTGACAGGACAAATCTACTGACATTGCAATATCTTAAGTTCAGCTATATACACACATACTTGCGTCATACGTATTTAAATATGTATTATTTTACTGGTACTAATTACTTTAATACTTATTTTTGAAAACAAGAAAATGGGTATTCATTAGTACTTTTTTATATAAAAATAAATAAATTAAGGCGTCAGCGTAGGTCATTAATATAGGTACACGTGCATTGTGCACTGTACCTACGTATAGTTGTGCACTGACAGTTACAAACTTTAAACCACGCCCACTCGGACGAATTAGGACCTTGTTTTAGTCACGGTGCACAGTTGTTTAGGCCCTCTCTTCTTTGTACATATTTACTCCGTAGGATTATGCTATGAGCTTGTGTACTGGAAATGGAATTACTAACCAACATGTCCATAACCATAAACGGAGACCGCTTTATCACCCATTCTCTTTTTCAATATCGGCACGAGATCGTAATAGTACTTTTGTGGAATAGATACGTCGTATTTGAATACGTAACCCGCTGTCAAACTGGCACCAGCTATACTTTCTCGAAGGTTCCAAATTGTCTGAAATTATAAAAAAAAAATACAAGTGGTTTGTCAGACCTCTTCCCTGGGGGTGGAAGTAAACCCATATTATAACGCTGAATATAAAATTAATTCACATGTATCAACTAAAGCCTGAGATCAAATAAAAAATAGAGGTATATAACGCACGTAGATTAAGAAAGTGAAGCCATTTTTTAAAATATGTGTAAGTGACTGAAGCTTTGCCACTTTTTAAAAAAAATCCCTGGAGTTTGCATTAAAATAGGTAATATTAAAAAATAAATATGTTTGTTTTTTACAAGTTACAATTAGAATGTAGGTATATATTAAACATCATAAAAGTGCGTGATTAAAAAAATAAAGTAATACTTATACCCACATTTCTTGGTTATTAGGAATACAAACTCCTGGCAACACTCTCCCAGTACGTCTTTTGTGTGTATTTACGTATGAAAAATATTCTTTCAGACTTTTTATTTCACTTTTGTGTAGCGTTTTACACCATTTAATTGCACAAGACGGCATTTTGTTGGTGTTTACTGCACGACAACTTGTACGATACTAACGAAAAGTAGGGTAGTTTTTTTGTATATATATTTGTTTTTATTTATTTATTTATTTATTTGTGCGCGATAACGCATGTTACTTGGAAGTAGCTGAGTTTATTGGTTTCAGTAAGAACAAAGGCAGTGCGTTATCTACATTTTTATTTGATCTTAGACTAAAGCATGAAATGAATGGTAACCTACCTGCATTTTGGCCGGCTCAGATGTCACGGTTCCATCTAATATAAGGCCTGTTTCCATTTCTTTTGAAAGGAATTTCATCAATTTTTCGTTGTCGTGGGTTTCGTTACTACCGTGTGTCTCTACCAATACATAAAACGGATAATCTGCGATCGGATTTCTGTAGAGGTTTGAATAGTTTTAATAATCCATATTTTTTTTAATTTGTATTTTCTACAGCATCAAATCTCTAAAAGAATATAGGTAGTTAAAGAAAATATCCATAGTAGAAAGCAATGTAAGTAGATATCTTACGGCAAGTTTAGATTTTCCACAGTGGTATTAATCGCATCAAAATCAGCCATCTCGAAGGCAGATAAAATTTCGCCGAGACTTGATTTGGCGCTTTTGTATAACTTCAATATATTGTCAAAGTTTTTTACACCTATAAATAATAATAAGAATTGATTATGTAGACTTGGTCGATATTTATTAAGTAACGGAATACATTTAAATACTTGATCTTAAAAAGTTATAATAAATATCTTTCTGTTTCTGAAAGCTTTTGTCTTTGGTAGTTTCGATCATTAATTGAATTGAAATTGAACGGTACTTCCTAGGAGAGTACATAACTCTTCTTTGCAGTGCAGATTGTTTATGCCTTTTTCAAATAAGCAGTTGCTGTAGGTACGTACACGACGATTTCTAAAAAGAGACAATCGGCTTATTTCGGCTTTGTTGAGGTATGTCCCTCTCGCTCGAAATACTAACAGTCCGGTATCTATTAAGAGCTGTTAAAACAATTATTGTGTTGCTTATTTTGTTTTTTTTAATTTTTTTTTATATAACATTCTTTTTTGGTCGATGTGCATTATTTCTTGTTGTACATAGCTGTTAAAAATGAAGGCGCATCTCAACATAAACAAAGTTTGATCTTTCAAAGTATGTATTGTGCTCTGTAAAGCCGTCTGTAATGTTTAAAAAACTGAAGTTATCATTCGGTTTCCTATATGTATATTTTAATAGGCACGACTAGCCAACTTACTCTGGTACAGTAAGATGTACCACAAATCTGTACCAGACCTTGTGTACCTTTAGAATTAGCTACTTAATTAATATACACATTAAGTAAGCAGCTTATTCTAGACAAAATAAAAACTTTGAAAACATTGGTATAAAGAGTAGGTAAATAGTGTAAGTAGCTACATACAAAATAGGCAAATTGCAAAATCATAAAAAAGATTAAACTGACGCGCCACATTTCCTGGAGCGGGTCGCTAGTAGGTAGGTCATCAACTTTAAAGAGATTCACGTTATTGTTAGTTATTCAGACTTAACACAAAAAAAACTTATTTTCTTACCGAAAAATCCTAAATTTACAGCATTCGGTAACACGGGACAATGGATAGCGACTTTAGTGACTAAGCCCAATGTGCCCTCGGATCCAATAAACAGATGCTTCAAATGATACCCTGTGTTGTCCTTTTTTAAAGATTTTAGACAATCTATAATAGTACCGTCAGCTTTGACCTGATAAACAGAAAATGATTAAATATTAGTGTCTGAAATAAACAAGATTTGCAATCTAAATTAAAACTTAGACTTTGTTTTTTCTCGAATCTGTGTCATGTGTGTTTTATTCCTATTATACGTTCATTAATTTGTTAATATGGTTTAGTATTATACAAAACCTATACATATAGTTCAATCAAATAATTCACCTAATGTCTCCAACAAAAGGTTAAATTCGTGTTTAACTTTACTGTTCATATTTTTACCTATAGATTTTATAATTTTTGCGCTTATTCTACATTGAAATAGGAACTAAGTATAATAATAAATATTTCGGACATCTTACACACAACGCCATCTAGTCTCAAGTTAAGCAGAGCTTGTGTTATGGGTACTAGACAACTGATATAAATCCATATATGCTTTTTTTTTGTAAATACATACATATTTACATAGAAAACACCCAAACTCCGAAACAAATATTGTAGATCATACAAACATTTGGTCCGACCCTGGGAATCGAACCCGAGACCTCAAGAACAGCAGTCGCATACGCTACCACTGCGCCAGTTTATCAGTTCACACATGTATGTATAATTCACAAGTAGTTATAAATCGTTACCTTTGAGGCGCTTTAGAGACATGAATTTGAAACCTGTATATATTTGAACTCCGAACTATGCCTAAATGAAAATATGTTTTCGCGCACCGTTTTTTAGAAAGTGTTACAAAGATTTTTCTTTAAGTATAAGTGTAACACTCAAAACCTAGACATGAGAAAGTAAACCAACCGCCTCGATTCCGAGTACAGATCCGTGTAAGTTACCGTAACGTAACAGTCGAAGTCCACCTGCATTAGTGCTGACATTGCCACCGATGTGACAGGTTCCTTTAGCACCCAAGTCTAATGGCATTATGAGTCCCTGCTCACGTACATAATTGTCCAATGTCTCTAAAATACATCCAGCTTCGCATACCACAGAACCTGTAGAAACAATGGTAAATGTTTAAAACTTATTATTCATCATAAATATAAAAAAAAAACACCGCGGACTGGAACTGTGGCTTTTTTCAGGAATATTTTTGTGTCCCGGGGGACATTACAAACAAACAAGAAACGGACGCAACGAAAACCTAGGACACCAATTCGTGGATCATACAAAGTGTTGTCCCATGTAGGATTTGAACTCACTACACTCAGCGTAGTAGAAAGTGGCGAGGTGACCTCATAAACCACTACGCTATCCGTGCAGTCCACTACCCACTAGTTAAGTTAATCGTTTCTTTGCTCTTTTCCTTGTATTAATTGTACAATATTAAACAACTATAGTGTAGGATAAATTAAATAATAATAATATTATGATAAATTATTTGCATGGATAGTTATATTATTTAATAAAAACATATAAAAGGGCTGTAAGTGCAATAAGAAAATACGTAAAAAATATTTTCTATTCTTGTCTGGAAGAGATCACCGTCAGCGATAAGACCGCCTATTGTTACATATTTTGTAACTCATTCTATGTTTTTTTTTGTATTTTTGTATGTATACAATAAAGATAAATAAAATATACATATGCAATAGGTATAATACACCAACCTGAGACACTATCTAAGCTGATGATTTTATTCATCAACGCAAAGCTCAAGACAATTTCGTCGAACACGGGCACAGAACCGCCAACGAGTCCTGTATTTCCTCCTTGAGGGCATACCGCTAATCGTCTGTCATTGCAATATTTTAATATTTTTGATACTTCTTCTGTATTTTTTGGTCGCAATACCAGCTTTGATTGGCCTGAAAATGTTATAATCCTTGTATTGTACATATAACTTTAGAAGCAAAGAGCTTATAAAAGAAAATTTCTGAGAAAGTAGCGGCAGCGTTCGGCATACAACATTATTCTTCAGTTCGGCGTGGAACGACGCTGCAGATGCGCAGGTGCTTGTTTACATCGTCTGCAGTCTAACTACACTACTGACACATTCTTTCAATTAGCTTCGTTGTGTGAGACAATTGACACACAACCGAAAGTGACCATACAACGGGCCAGCATCATACCTGACACGCGCCTAGAAGAATGCTCCAGGTTATTGTTAACTTTACCTCGAAACCTTTAAGTCTAAGTACAAAAACCCGAGCCCAATAGTAATCTACCCCTCCGCGTCAATCAACAGCTGCCAGGTAATAATAACGTAGAAGTAAATTAAACCTTTTCTTAAATTAACTGATAGCCGCTATGCTCTACACAACGAGGATAAGTTATACTAAGTACATACGTACTGCCCCATTTCTACTTTGTACTAATTGCTTACTAGTTCCCTAACTACTTCGTTAGTTTAGTACGTACCTCTGCAGTTTTTTATCCAATCTATGTTATATGGCAGTAAATCATTTTCGTCAGTTAACACCCTCTTTTCATCGAGTATTGATTTAAAGAATCCAATGTCTGAAGATTGAATCGTACCGAAGTTCTTTCTTTTTACATTGTATTTTTCCTATAAAAAATAACAATATTTTCCATGAATAATTATAGCCGCTTTATCTAAATATTTTTATCATTCACGTGTTGCGTTATCGCTCTAGAACTGGGCTGTCAAGTTCAACTTTTGTTTAAATTCAATTGGTATTGGACTGGTATGGTACTGGATAATTATCGAACAGAACACAGAGTTTTATCTCTGTTCTGTGTAATTGGCATTAGGTACACTACTTTGCTCAATATTAGTTTTTTTTCTACTGAAAATCCACCAAAAGTGCTTCACGCTGGAGACCATTGTATAAAAAGTGTAGTACTAGTATCTCTCTTTCTGTGAAGTTGGTTTACAAACATTTCATAGTCACCAAAATCATATATTACTTAGGTAATTTCCTTCTGAGCGGTTTAGAATCACTGACTTTAAGAGTGATACTCAAAGATTCAGGCGTATTTATTTACTTACCTGTTAAGAAATTTGGATAGTGGTGCACAATAAAGATGAAGAAACCTGACTACTTAGCCAATTCGTAAGTTTTTTTGCGTCGATTCTCTTTCTACAATCTCTAGTGCATCTATTGTTTCGTTTTCGTTGCTAAGATTTTATTTTGACCACGTGACTTAGTGCGTAGTGACTACATTCCTATATATTTGTTAGTTTTCTATTAACAATTTGTAGAATGTTAGAGTACGTAAATAAAAAATAGTTATGGGTATAACACGAGTCATTTCTAAGGAGAGGTAAGGCTTAAATGCAGCCAAAGATCATTGTGTCCAGCGGTCAAATTTAAAAGGCTGTTGATGTTGACCTATAAAAAAATTTGAGATTTATTAAAGATTGATTTCCTTATTAAGCATTCGCCATTGCTTTTAATAAGAAAAGTCTTAAGGATACATTTTAATTCAGCACTTCAGGTTTTAAGTATATTTTTTTCCGAACTTGTTTTTGAAAGTAAAACCATCGTAAATGGCTTTGAACAATTATAATCTAATATTTTGTGTTTGATGAAACCAATCTAGTTTATTTCACTCGTATTTGTATCGGACATGGTAGGTACATAGGTGATGCTGCAACCAGAGGGATTTCATAATTATTATTTATCAAAGTATTGTATTGTCAACTTTCTAACTATGGAAGTAAACGACAAGCGATAACTAAGTAACCGAAAAGTCTTGGCCAAAAGTATTAGGCACACCTATAAAACATCAATAATTCAAAAAGGATTGAAAAAAATGTATTTAATTTTAACTTTTGTCAATCCAGTGTCCTTGAACGATAATTAAAACCATAGATAGCCTATTTCTATGGACTGTAAAATATCTGGTGAACAAAACCATTGTCAGTCTTCATTTGTTATTATCAGCGTAAAGAAGTTATCGTGTGTAGTTAAGTGATGAAATTGACGTTCTAATTTTTCAAAAATGCAAAATATATTAATAGTGTAACAACAAACGAATAAAGATGCAGTTTGGCACGAACTTAGGAAATATCAAGTAGAGATTACTAAAATTGTAAAATGTTCACGGTGCACAGAGTATTTTATTATTAAGCAGTTTGTAGAGACTGCTTTGCATATAAATAAATCTAGGCTGGCAGAAAATATATGACTACTAAGGGCCAGGACAGGAAACTCGTCTGGGAATATCGGAAAAACCGCAAAAAAAGCTTAAACGCTCGCTGTTGTTCTGACCGAGAAAATTAAAGATACTGTTACTGCTCAGTAAGAAGAAGATTTGCTATAGCAGAATCAAAAGGCTGAAAAGCGAGAAAGAAACCATGGTTCTAAAAAAATATACGAAAAGCTCCGTTTGGAATGGACTCTACTATATGTTGTGAGATACGATTAATCAAACTTTAAGGGTAAGCTTTTATTGAATTTTTTACAAACTAACACGAATTATTCTTATTTTAAGACACTACCATAAAAAAATGAGCACACATTTCAACTCGTTTTTTTCTTACAAGTATTCTGGACAGCGGCTGTAATGGCGGTGGCAAGGAGTATCATATGGATTGTTAGGTCTCTACTACTAAACATGGTGGAAGTAGCAATATGATCTAAGGCTGCATGGCAACCAAATTGTGCCGGCAAAATATTCACTTGTCTTATGAGCAGCGTAAAGTATATAAATGTAATAAAATCTGCGCTATCGCGTTCGCTTACGTGCATTTTGGGTGACACAAACTTGAATGACGTCAAATTCATAAATCAGCAACCACAATGCGTTGATTCATATATAAGAACATTGACTTGTTAGATTGGCCGGCACAGTCCCCAGATCCTGGGTTTAGATCTGGGGACTGCATCCCATCGAGCATCTTTGAGGTCTTCTGGGTTCTGAAGCGCAAGGTCTGTGAGCACAGCATTACATCCAAGACAGTAATAAAAACTAGGGTAAAAAGTATAGGGTATTAAAAAATGCCTAATTCAAGAATGGAATGCTATAACTGCAGCTGAATGTACAAGGCTTCTAAGTAGCATACCCCAAAGAATCGCTGCTGTAATCAAAGTTAAGAGTGGTCCAACTAAATATTAGTGTTTTAATTCATACGATGTTAATGTACTATTGTTGAAATCGAAACTAGTTTTACATGAAAAAAAACATAAATTTTAGGGTGCCTAATAATTTTGACCAAGATTGTACATTTCCGAAGTTGAAGCTGATAGGACAACTTATATCAAGTTATTCGTCTCGCGGTTAGGTTCGTCTTCAAATTAAAAAAGCCAGATGGATCGTACAGAACACGAAAGTGAAGCTCCCAAAACAAATACAATTCAGAAAGTGAATACGATCTCGCGGCAGTGTTTGACAGACTGCCATACCTACTGCTTTCACATCACGAATGATTTTTTATGTTCAATATGCCGTCTTGCGTTTTTAAATAATGTGGAAGTAGTTCCCAAAAAGAAAATGAAATATCCTTTCTCAGTAAAATATATATTACTAGCATTTGCCCGCGGCTCCGCCCGCATTTATATCGGTTATCGTAGTAATGCGTAGCCTCTACCCTTTTTAACAATCAAAGTATGTTCATAGCAAATTTTATTAAAATCGGTGCAGCCGTATAACCAAACAAATAGACCTAATTACTTTCGCATCTATACTAACAGTAGCATTGCATGAACTACCCCTCAACCCGTGCGCCCCCCATGCCACGCTCCCTCATAGCAGGCGTTTAATGGCGATTTATTCAGTTCTTATCGGGATAACTTTTAAAACTATTTGTCTGAATTTATAATAATAATAATAATAAATATTCCGGACATCTAACACACAACGCTATCTAGTCCCAAGCTAAGCAGAGCTTGTGTTATGGGTACTAGACAACTGATATAAATACTTATATACTTTTTTTTTGTAAATACATACATATTATACACAGAAAATTTATTATTAAATTAATTAAATTTATTATGAAAATTTATTATTAATTATTAATTAATTAATTAAATTTATTATTTTTATTTGAATTACTTTGTGTATAAGATAAAATTCATTCACATGAAGTACTGAAAGCGAAAAATGTGTCAATTTTGATAAGTTTTAATAAATACTTTAAAATTTGCAAAGTACCTATCCTATTTTATTGTGTTTTTGGTTCATTGTTTATGATATGCTGACTGCCACATAAGAGGTAGATAAACATATACTGTCGCGGACTTTTATTTAGAACTGTTTAAGACGAACAATACTACAGTACATCGTTATCATGTAACTCTGTTTGGGCAGTAACCCCTAAAATAGCTGTGAGAGGACTGATTTTTTTCCGACTCACTTGACAGTTATCGATGCCGATGTCGTTATGACCAAATTATTAAAAAAATCTAAATTTTTTAACTTATTATGTTATTCCGATGTCTAAGCTAAGTAAAGTATCGAAAATCAGTCCAATAGTTTTTGCATGAAAGAGTTTTTGAAACATTCACACACATCATTACAAACTTTGGCATTTATAATATTAATATGATTTGGTTGCTTTTATTATTTAATTGCGTGGTAATATGGTACATGGTGGTGTCGGAACACAAAACCTCAACCGTAGTTAGCCTGCGATACCAGGTTTTTCCGATTTTTTCTCCCTTCAATTGGAAAAATTACTTGTTAGTCGAGGCATTAGTGAACCTCTATTCTATATTTAAGGACTTGGTTTCAAACCTCACTGGATTGTATTTTTTTGTGATACAGTGATTGCTCATAATTATTAAAGTATAACTGTAGAATTTTAAACATATTTAACACTAGCTGACCGACGCAACCTCGTTTGCGTCTTTAATTGCCCGTAGCGAAAAATTTTCCCCCGTATAGGGTTGATTTTTCACACCTTGTGTCCGAAAAACCCCAATATCTTACGGAACCCTATTTTTTTCCAAAATAAAATATAGCCTATGTTACTCGTGGATAATGTAGCCTTCGAATGGTGAAAGAATTTTTAAAATCGGTCCAGTAGTTTTAGAGCCTATTCATTACAAACAAACAAACATACAAACAAAGTTTTCCTCTTTATAATATTAGTATAGATGTAGTAAATACAAAAAAAAACAAATACAAAAAAATACTCAAAAAAAAAACAAAGCAAAAAAAGGAAAACATTCAAGTTAAAAACTAGAAACAAAAGCGGTATATTACACAGTAAGGGTTTTGTTTCCATTTAGTAGTAAATTGTAAATAAATGATAAAATTAATTATTTTGCAATAAAGTAATTAATTTTACCATAATATGATTTTTACGCCATGAATCAATTTCTATTATTCGGCAATTTAATTGAATCTATGTATAATATACCTAATTGAAATAAAAATAATATTATGATTTAATGATACTTTTTTATATTAAAATACCCATTTAATATAATTGGGATCATATCTTAGCTATATTAGTGCATCTGTGTATCCTAACGCGCGTACAGATGCACGTTTACCACGTTTTTGACGTTTTCCTATAGGTCGCTGCTGGTTGTCACGCACACTTAAATAAATAAACGGCGTCATAATACTTGGTATGAACGTTTCATCTGGCTTTCTTTTGTAATCTGAGGTTTCGTCCGGTTTGTCTATGTTTATTCCTTCTATTCCTCGAACTGCTCAAAGTCCAAGTTATCCAATGATCTTGGTTCGAGTAACGCAAATTTTATACAGAGAGGATTTTCAAAAAAATAAAATAAAGCCATTCAATCAAAACACGTTTTAAAGTTTATACGAATGTGGCTACCGCTAGATGTATTATACAATGCAATTATTTTATAGGGCAATAAATAAAAACAAATGGTTATGCTTGGCCCGCGTCATTACGTCCAGTTTAAACTTCAGAAATTGAGGTTATTTTTATTAACTATTCGTAATTCTATTGGCTTGACGGTGTTTCAGAGCTATAAACAACATCAAAACCATAATAGCAGCTGTTTCGTATTTTAGCTCCAGATAAAAATAAGGTTAGAATTTAAAGTTATGTATGCGTTATCGCTGGTTATCACTGTTAGCACATTAATAATCTATGTAATACCCTGTCGGGATTAAAAACACAAAAGGGATTAAACTGGCATTTTGAATACTGGTCTTTTACGTAGATTTGACCTGGAAAATATGCTTTCAAAAATACATGAAACTCACCGATGACAACTGAGGCAGAGCTTGTGAAGCATGTCTGATTTGTACCAAAACATTGTTTTTACAATGTAGTTGCACAAGTGACGATAAAGGTTTTCTTATGTTTAACATCAGTATTACTTTACTGAAAGAAGATAGAGATGTGCAGTGTCGTCCTCAAAACAAAGTAAATACTGATACCACTTCATTTATCTGTCAAGTTCGACCTTAGCATTGCCGTTAGTTGTTACGTCAACTTTATAGTCAACAACACAACGAATGAGTGATAATAACTCGTTGAATGTTAATGACACGATATTTATAGACACTTTAGTTATATTATTTTTTACTCAGTGTATATTAAATAGTATATTTTTATTGCCTACCTAATTAAAAGAGGGTACTAGATTATAAATTTCGATTTTATTAATCATCTAGGTACCTACTGTGCGCAATGATAATACATAAAAAAGAAAGATATAAAAAAGTTTTTTTTTTAATTTTAACTGCATAATCCATACTAATTTTATAAATTCAAAAATAACTCTGTCTGTCTGTGACGCTTTCAACGCATTGTATGATCGAAGATTGTATTGTATTACCCAATCTGTACTTACCTTTGTGAAAGAGTAATAAATAAATTATTATTATCATATTAATGCTATATCACACCTTGCCCGCTATTACTTATTGAGGATGGACATAGGCTTCTTTTTTTAACCACGATAAACGAGAAACACGCAAGCAGAGCCGCGTTCACAAGCTAGTTTCATAATAAATTCTAAAATATTATAACTCACTCTAATCTTAATAACTTTAATGAAAACGTTTTTTTACAAAAGTATTTGATTTTTAATTGCAGTATTAATAAATAAATATAATCTTAGCCTTGCACCAGATACGTTAGTATGCAGAATCTAGAATATGAAAATTTATAATAGGTATAGTCCATTCATCTAACTAATTTAACAATGACCACCTATTATTCGTAATACTTCGAAGTTTTGACTGCAGTAATAGTTGCATTTTTCCTACTTACCACTTGCACTGTAGCGTTGCGAAAGTGCGTTCTACTCAACGTCAGAGGTCGCCAATTCGATTACCGCCGCGCTCGGCTTGGGTCTGTTTAATTCTAATATTTTTCTAAATCTAGGTATGTCATCTATACTAATATTATAAAGAGGAAAAGTTTGTATGTAAGTAGTTTGTAACGAATTGGCTCAAAAAGTACTGGACGGATTTTAAAAATTCTTTCAGCATTTGAATGCTACATTATTGTTGTTATAATTGTAAGAAAAAAATTAAATAATAATAACAATATGTAAACTAATAACTGCAGGTAACACTGCGAGGTTCAGCTAGTTTTTAATAAAAGTTAAAACTTATAGAAAGCTGTACTGACTTCAAGGATGAAATAACTTTTATTATCTTGTTTTCAATAAACCAGAAATAAATTACATACCTATAGCGTTTTAGTACACAAATCTGAGACTAGGATAACGGACAATAATTCTTTAGCCACGCGAGGAATAGTTCGAATTTCACGTCGAACACCAGATAGCGAGGGTACCTACTGCACGACATTACGGTCGCATGCAATAAATGTGATCGTGTCGTTGCTATGTTCCACGACATAGAGAAGGCGTTTGATCGCTTCTAGCACGCGCCGGTCTGCTGTACAAGCTGTCCACGTCTACTACTTCTTGTCAAGTAGTGAAGATTGTGGCCACCTTCTTGCAAGACAGATGCTTTCAAGTGGTGGTGAAAGCGCCCTGTTCACAGAACGACCCATCTGTGCCGGTGTACCACAGGAAAGATGTCTACCTAATTCCACGAGTACCATTAAGAAATTAGGTTAGAAAAAATACGTTTTTATTGGGACATTTAATAAACATTTAATAATAACATCTGAACTTTAGCTTAAGATATTTCTTATAAATTGGGTAAAACTTTATATGGGTTTAATATTCCATTGGGATCCATTAATTTCTTAAGGTCCCTCATTAGTTGCAGTGCCGTTTGATCCTTGCTATAGTGGATGTACTGGGGTTTCCGAATGCCTATACCGTGCTCAGCGCTGATAGAACCATTGACTTTGCTCACCTCTTCAAAGATATATGGCTCTATAAGGGAGATCACTTCTTCATTGTATTCCGGTATGACAATAGTGATGTGTAGGTTACCATCTCCTGCAATAGTGATAGATAAGTTTTAAGAAAGTCTGCTATGATTAGTTTAGTTCAAAAATGAAGCCTTCAAAGTTCCTATAAAAATATTATACGCTAGGTTGAATAACAAAGACTGAGCTCTTGAATTACGTTACAGACCAAAAAGTAAGCATTACGGTATACATTTTGAAACCGATTCTGTATCCTACCAAACTATTATCTAATACTCATCACTGTTCGGCAAATACCCTTAGATAAAAACGTAGGTTTTATGCGTCGTACCTACATACATACGAGTATAAGTAACTATTGAATATTTTAATTATACGAGCATATACCTAAGTATAAACAACTTGTAAAATTTCCTAACATCGGGATCAGTCTCCCTTAGACATGACCACCTGAATGATAAACCTTATCGTGGTATATTCGTTTTTTTATTTTTTGGAGATTAATGGATAATACCTTTTCAGGTAGGTAAGACCAATGTTTTGCCCAAGCTATTTTTAGTAGTAGTAGTTTTTAGTAAGCTATTTGAGTTCGGTTCAGTTATTGAAGTGAAAACTTCTTTAGCGGCGCTGTGTACTTTTTTGGAATGGGTAAAAATGTATAAACTCGCGTCAGGTCCCGTGACCTGATCGAAAATTCGTAAGACGGATGGAGAGAGGACGTATAAACTCGCGTCAGGTCACGTGACCTGATCGAAAATTCGTAATACGGATGGAGAGAGGACAGGCGGCGCAGGGCGCTTGCGCGAATGTTCGTGTTTGTATGTAATATAAATTGTCATGTTTGTGTACGATAGCGCAATAAATGACTATTGTATTCCACCACATAAATAATAGTACTTTTATACTGATAATGAAAGCAATTCGTACAAAATTATTCTCTAACCATTCCAAAATATCAAAAATGCACAACGTTAATATTCAAGTTTTCACTTCTGCCGGCACTCCCGGAGTGCAACCCGTCGATTTTTTATTTTATAATTTACTAACCAATATGTCCAAAACCATAAACTTGAAGCGCCTTATCGTCGATCCTTTTCTTCAACATCGGTACGAGATCGTAATAGTGTATTAGCGGCAGAGTCACATCGTATATCAAAACGTATCCTTCTTGAAAGCCAGCAGACGCTATACTTTCCCGAATTTTGAAAATTGACTGCAATCAATAACAATTTTTTACTTATACAAATTTAATTGGAAAATTGAAAAATAATTGATTTATTTCAGAATTCAAAATACGAGTACTATATCTGTCGAATTTTCACCAACTAACTATAGCATAGCTGCTTTTCCAACGTCCAATTAATTGCTAGAAAAAATCTGCAATTTAATAAATTTCGGTATTCAAGAGACAGTGGTAAATAAAACTTATACCAATTATTGCATACGCAAAGCACATATTATATTAAATTAAAAATATAAGTAGGTATTAAAATACGAAATGGGAACTATAAATAGAACGGGAGACAAATGTCTGTTCTCATTCTCTTTCCTCCATTTTTAAATAAATAGATACCTGGATTTTGGCCGGTTCTGATGTGACAGTACCATCTAATATGAGTCCTGTTTCTAGTTCACTGGAAAGGAATTTCATTAATTTCTCATGGTCATGTGCTTCATTACTGCCATGAGTTTCCATCAACACGTAAAACGGATAATCTGCGATCGGATTTCTGAGGACGTTGAATAAGTTTAACTATTTGCTCAGATCAATACGATGTATATTCACACTTCGATTTATTAAAGTCGTGTTAATGTAACTTACTTACTTCAAGTTGAAGTTTTTTATAGTTGAGTTTATAGAATCGAAGTCAGCCATCTCAAAAACTGATAGGATTTCACCTAGATTTGATTTGGCTCTTTGATACAGTTTTAGTATGTTATCAAAGTTCTTTAAACCTGTAAAAACTATTATTGAATAGATTTTGTTTAACTCAAACAAATGGGTAGTTGACTTTTGTCGTAAATAAATACCGATGACTCCTTCATTATCAATAATATTATTATAGCTTTTATATTTCTATTAATAATTTTAATCAAATAAACATTAAGTAGCTCATTGAGTAGTCAAAGGCTAGGCTCATACTTATAACTTTTAGTTGAACAACTATTTTGTTGTGTTTATCTATACTAATATTTTAAGAGGAAAACTTTGTTTGTATGTTTGTTTGTAATGAATAGGCTCTAAAACTACTGGACCGATTTTAAAAATTCTTTCACCATTCGAAGGCTACATTATCCACGAGTAACATAGGCTATATTTTATTTTGGAAAAAATAGGGTTCCGTAAGATATTGTGGTTTTTCGGACACAAGGTGTAAAAAATCAACCCTATACGGGGAAAAATTTTTCGCTACGGGCAATAAAAGAAGCAAACGAGGTTGCGTCGGTCAGCTAGTATATAATATATTTAAAAAAAGTAGTAGTAGTTACCGAAAAAGCCCAAATTTACTGCATTGGGTTGTACAGGACAATGGATAGCAACTTTAGTAACTATACCCAATGTGCCTTCTGATCCAATAAACAGATGTTTCAAGTGGTATCCTGTGTTATCCTTTTTCAAAGATTTTAGACAATTTATGACAGTTCCGTCAGCTTTGACCTGGTGATAAGGGATTATACATTCTAATACAAGACAGTTGATTGATGAAGTTGTGAAAAAGATTCACATATATACCTATAGTTGACAGCATTTCTAAATAAACGATTAGATTTAGTTAAGTTCATGACTTTATAGGTAGGTGTGGCTGGTGTTTATTTTATTAACTCTATTCTTCTAAGTGTCAGGCATGTATTGTTTCTTTATGTATCTTAACTACGTCATGAGTGCATTCAAAAAAACGTAACTTACAGCCTCAATTCCAAGCACGGACCCATGCAAGTTGCCGTAACGTAACAGCCGCAATCCTCCAGCATTGGTGCTAACATTGCCACCAATCTGACATGTGCCTTTAGCACCCAGGTCCAGAGGCATTATGAGACCTTGATCACGCACGTAATTATCTAAGTTTTCTAGAATACATCCAGCTTCACATACTAAAGATCCTGTAAAGTATGTAACGTAAAACTGATAATTATCGCCTTTTTGTTCAATTTAAACTTGGCATTGGCTTGTGGCGCAGTGGTAGCGTATGCGACTGCTGTTTCTTGAGGTCTCGGGTTCAATCCCCGGGTCGGACCAAATGTTTGTATGATCTACAAATATTGATTTCGGAGTTTGGGTGTTTTCTATGTATAATATGTATGTATTTACAAAAAAGAAAAGTATATCAGTTGTCTAGTACCCATAACACAAGCTCTGCTTAGCTTGGGACTAAATGGCGTTGTGTGTAAGATGTCCGAAATATTTAAATATATATTTATTTAAGTCAAAGGAACAGAGATTTTCATGTTATTATTGCATGGTTAACATTCGTAACTACTGAATAGGCGAACGAAAGAAAAATTATTGTAAAATGTAAATGATTATAACGACTTAGTCTAAAAAGTAGCACTGAAAGTAAAAAACCAACCTGAGACATTATCTAAGCTAATAACTTTATTCATCAAAGCTAAGCTCAAGATAATTTCATCGAAAACGGGAACAGAACCACCGGCTATCGATGTATTTCCTCCTTGCGGACAAACCGCTAGTCGTCTCTCGTTGCAATATTTTAAAATTTTTGAAACTTCTTTTGTAGTTTTTGGTTTTAATACCACCTTGGATTGACCTGATACCCACATAATTAAAAATACATAAAAAAAAAAATGTCATCATCATCAAGTTAAATATATTTTCTAGGTAGTCATTTGGAGTTAGTCTTTGAAATAGGTTTTATGTTAGAAAGACTTAGCGACCTTAGTCGTTGATTTCTATCCCTAAAATTAGCGTTTTTGACAATACTAGTGGATGATGAAACACGAAGTTATTATAAAAAAAACAATTGAAAGTGTTTGATATAGAAAAGTGATTTAGAAATTCATTAAACAACTAATAAAACAGTTATTTGAATTTGAGTAAAAATATAGTTAAGTATACAGACTAATTTTTTTCTTACCTCTACAACTTTTTATCCAATCAATGTTATATGGTAACATGTCATTTTCATCAGTTAACACTCGTTGTTCATCGAGAATTGATTTGAAAAATCCAATGTCTGAAGAGGTAATAACATCAAAGTTCTTTCTTTTTATATTGTATTTAAGCTGTAATCACACGAATATTATAAAGGTGAAAGTAAATTTGGATGTTACGCTTTCACGGGAAAACTACTTAACCGATCATCATGAAACTTTGTACACTTGTTAGAGGTATTAGAAGTAATATAGAATGATTTTTATTAAATGCAAGCGAATGCGGCACAACAACTACACACTATGTTGCGTATAGTGTGTATGAAGTCTTGTCGTCATCTTGTAGTCGTATAATCAAAAATAACATAATCCTAATTTACATTTAACACATAATCAACAAAAATATTTTCGTAATGCTTTTGTAAATGTATCTTGAACATATACAATTAAGCATAATTTTTATACCCCTGTGTGCGTAATGAGTATTAAATAAATAATATGTGCGCATAGTTAATTCATCATTTTATAAAACACAAATAATTTTCTGCTCAAATACCTACACAACCGGTAGGTTGGTAGGAACGGTCGTAGAATATGAAGGGACTATGGTAGTTTTAACAGCGGCAGTGGTACTAAAACCAGCCAAGTGCGAGTCGGACTCGTACACGAAGGGTTCCGTACCCTATCGTATATACCTAACTAATCTAAGTAACAAAAACGAGCAAAAGAAGCGCGTTTTTAGTAAGGGAACCCCTCTTAATTTCATTTTATTTTAATTTATTATTTATTTAGAAAGTGCATAAATATCTAAACATTCTGTGAATATTTCATGCGTCTACCTGTTGCCCCCTTATCAATAAATAACGAGCAATAAAATCACGTTTGTTGTATGGGAGCCCCCTTAAATATTTATTTTATTCTGTTTTTTTAGTAGGTATTTGTTGTTACAACGGCTACAGAAATATATCATCTCTGAAAATTTCAACTGCATAACTATCATTGTTCATGAAATACAGCCTGGTGACATACGAAAGGACAACGAAGTCTTAGTAATAGGGTCCCGTTTTACCCTTTGGGTATAGAACCATAAAAACTGCAGCTACCGCAAATGCATGAAATGAAGGTATAAAGGTAATTATGAGAGACGCTGACTCAGTTGTACTTATTACACCCCTCTAATATACAATAAAATACATAAATAAAAACCATAATTTATTATAAAAAACAGTTTTTTTAAGTCTCTTGACTATATAATTCTTTTTTTGAATTCGTCGAAAATATAATACGTCACTAACCATAGTTCCAAAAATTCAATGATAAATTAAATTTTTACTTACTTGTATTATACTGTATCTACTTGTAGCATACTAATTTTGTTTCATCACTCTCTTCAACATTAGGAATATTTCTGATGCTAGGCTATAGAGACATGCATTTAGATATAATCATTTTAAAACTTTTTTTCTAAAAATATCTTACCGATGAAAGCTGAGGAAGAACTTGAGACGAATTTCTGATTTGTAGTACATTATTATTTTTGAGATGTAATTGCACGATCGATGATATAGATTTCTTCATTTTAAGAGAGTATGTACAGACAGAGTAAACTTCTACTTACTAATGAATTTTACCAGTTTATCATTTTTATTTACATTAAGATAACCAGACTGCAGCGTATTACTAATGAGATAATGAGTGAAGTCACTAGTGCCACGATACTTTTATTTCACTATTTATTTTTGTTTTTTATATTATTTGAAATATTAGATCAATGCAGTAGAATTGAAAAAACAAAATAAAAGATTTATATTTAAAAAAGTATCAGTATCGAAAGGATAAGTACTCGATTCCTCAAAGTTTCGATACTTATTTCTTGTCCCTAAGTTTGACATGACACATTCTCGGTCGTACTTTGACAATTGCGCTCACAGAACACATTGCGCTTGTCATAATTGTTTAACTGTAACTTGCAGAAGTTCGCACGTGTGTTTTATACTTATCTATAAAATGGTTAAACTAAAATCAAAAAATATGAAGAAAAAAGAAAATATTGCTGTACAATCTAAAAAAGACGGGGAAGATTCGATAATATTACCACCAGTTCGTATGTCAGACGATCCGGCACCTAAACAGGTTAGGATATCAATACCTGTTTTAATACGATTTCTATTATTATATAGCTTTTATAACGATTAATAATACAATTTAATGTGATTGCCTTACTTAGCTTGCGTTTTATAGAAAATGTTATGCAATTGTACAAATGGTATTGAGGTTAATATTAATGTTTACAGACGAGGTGGATAAACAGGCAGAGGGTTTTAGTGTTTGCTGCACGTGGTATTAATCATCGACATCGTCATCTGATGGAAGATATTAAGAAATTGATGCCACATCACAAAACAGAATCCAAAATGGAGAGAAGTAAAAATTTGTATGTGGTCAACGAGATCAGTGAAATGAAGAACTGCAATAAATGCATACTCTTTGAAGGCAGAAAAATGAGGGACCTGTATATGTGGATGGCTAACATTCCCAATGGTCCGAGTGCTAAATTTTTAGTTGAAAATAGTAAGTGTATTAACTAATATTGCATGCCAAGATACACCATATAAATGGTTTGTTACCATTTAGCGACAAGTTCTTTATGTTCTTTTCGTTTCACCTAAACTAGGTCGTTGTAGATATAATGCATACTTAAAAAAAAAATTAAAAAATTACTGCCCATCTGTTATATTTTCATGTCTAAACCGCTGCACTGATTTCTATAAAATTTGAAATGCAGATACTTTGATTCTTTGAACGTATACTGGGGTGAAGCTGCTGAAAAAAATAGTGTAGAAATATTTAGTTATCATTTGCTGTTTTCTTTTTGTATGTAATTCATCATAAACCTTAGGAAAAAGTGAAGAGTTTGAATGTACACACTTGTTTTTTTTAAAATAGATTTATGATATACACACACATTAAACATGTCAAGTCATATAGTGAGAAGATAATATAAATTAGGTAGATATTGAAAAGCAAAAGAATAATACTAATAATCTTTTAAGATCTCTTAGAAGCATCTGTATGTTGTTTGTCTAAATTATTTCACACCAGCATAAAATTGCTAAGATTAATTATTTTTGTTACAGTTTACACAATGGCAGAACTTAAAATGACAGGCAATTGTCTAAGAGGTTCCAGACCTCTTTTATCATTTGACCCAACTTTTACAAAAGACCCACATTATGCTGTACTAAAGGAATTACTGGTGCAAACATTTGGTGTGCCCAACCACCACCCTAAGAGCCAGCCATTTTTTGATCATGTGTACACATTCATGATCCTTGATAACAGGATTTGGTTTAGAAATTATCAAATTTTGTCTGAAGATGGAGCCCTTGCTGAAATTGGACCAAGATTTGTTTTGAATCCTGTAAGTATACAATATTTTTATTAAACTCCATTCTGAGGAGAGGCCTATGCCTAGAAGTATAAGCTGTTAGTAGTTGATACAATATTATCTGTAATAAATTGACAAAATTTACATTTGATTAACATATTTTTCTTACATTAAAGGTAAAAATATTCTCTGGATCATTTGGTGGTTCAACACTATGGGAGAACTCTAAGTATATCAGTCCAGCCAAATTAAGACAGGCAGCTTCCAGAAAGGCTAGCAACAAGTATGAAAACAGAATTGAAAAGAAAGCTGTTTATGAAGCTACCAAACCAGAGACTGGTTATCCTGATATAGAGGGTGCTGACTTCTTCAAAGGCAACCCTATGGAAAAAGCACAAGAAGTGGTTATTAAAGGTAAGTTGTCATTAATTTGTGTTTGATAAATCTTGGTGGTCAAAAAGCCACAAATTATAGTGTATTTAAACTATGATAGAACATTGTTGTGATTTGGACTTGGAGCGAATTACAATTGATTGCTTTTGCAGGTGCAGTGGTAGTAAATGTATTTATATCAGTTTCCTAGTAGGTTTGTTTGTTTGTTTTACCGGGCCATTTCCGCACTTAGGCCTCTTGATTGGGCCGTTGTACTAGTTTCCTAGTAGGTACCCATAGTACAAACTGCTTAGTTAGGGACAAGACGGTGTTGTGTGTCTGATGTCCAAAATATTTATCATTATTATATTACTGAACTTGCTGAATACAAATTAAAATGTCATGCCATGTTATACATTTTTTGTAGTTAATTGAAAGTTAAGTCATATCCCTATAATCTCAAGAGTCAATTAATACTAGTCCTTTTGTATTTGACAATAAATCATTCACCAAAAACAATCCAATTTCAGAAGAATTAGATGCTCCATCTGCAGAGGAAGGGAGTGATAATGAATCAAGACCAACAAAACAAAAACCAGCGTTTAGTATGAAACTCAATACAAAACCAAACAAGACCATCAGACGTAAACAACTTAAAGCTAAAAGTAAAGCAATATCTGATCAAATTAAGAAGCGGAAGCAGTTTAAAAAGAAAAAACCCAGTAAAAGTTGATTTTTCAATAAAGTTTATTTTTCACACATTTCATTTTTATTCAAATTTGCATTATTTTATGCCTGTAGATATCCTTCACTGAATATTTCATTGAAAGTATTAAAACAAGACACCTAACAAAAACAGTTAGATATTCTTAAAAATATGTAAAAATAATATAAAAACACACATTGTTTAAATAAGCGTATTAAAAGTATGGACGGCTAATTATTATCAAAGTGAAACTTTTATTTTAAAATGTATCTGCTCCTTCTGAAGGCCAATGCAACAGTTGCCCCAATTAGGAAAGAATGAAAGAAGACTAGCATTGCAATGTTCTGATGCAAACATCAGTGACTGATAATTCAGTATTTCAGAGGAATCTCACACAACTCATAGTTTATAGGCGATTAGTGCTAATTATTATTTATTTATTTATTTAATACATCATGCACTTTAGGTGCATTGAATAATTTAATTACCATCGCTATTCGGTGTCAATAGAAATATCTGAAACAAACCACCTGTTTCATGGATGAGGTAGGTTCAATTCATACTGGAGCAGAGTGGAAGGCGTGGAGCACAAATTCACCCTTGTCTTCTCTACATAATACACATTTTCTTATAAAAAAAAGACGCAAATTCGCGTGAAACTTCGCTTTACTTGTAAAGAATTTGACGCTTCGAGTCTGCTAGTATGAATTGACCCTTATTTCTTAAGTTTTATGAACAACAAATGAGTGGCAGAACACTGCAGATTTGGGCAGTAACGTAACGCACATTAAAAAAATTTATAAATCGGCCAATAATAAACATTGGCTGTAAAATGTGTAAAAAAAATAAACATGTAAAAACTTAAACTATGTATAAATATTAATAAAAATTGTACTCTTATGTGGCCTTAAAATAGGTAAAATGTCAACACTTGATCAATAAATCATCTATATTTTAACCTCTTTTTAAATTATTGCTGTTAAGTGGCACCAGATAATCTTGAAATAGGAATTTGTTGTTCTTTTCATTTTACCACTTTCACTTAAAATGTAACATTTTGTTCTTGCCCTTTTATGCACTTCCATTTATATCTTTTTACATTATTGTAAAAAGTTCCGTACTCTATTAGATTCTTTTTTGTCATAGATACTAATCACATCAAAATACATTAACAAACATAATTATGTATATCTCTACCTACAGATAAAATATGAAATAATGATAATAGACTGCTTTCTGCAAAGTGAGGGCAAAAACTGCATGAGAAATACTAAACACACGTGTTTTTTTACAAAATATTTTTGTGCTTATAAAGATTTCTAATATCATGTATAATTACAATAACACAAATATTTTATATACTATCACTAACGAGATTTCTGAATAAAAATTATATTCGACGAGTATAAATATGTCTTTTAAAAATGCAGATTCGTTTTGACAACATTATCAATATATCTGTCGTAGGCATATAGCCAAGGCCGTGATATTATGGACAATTTTACTAGCGATATTATAAAACGGTAGATTGCCAATCGACTTCTTTTTATTTTTTTTATTTTACTAAGCAGCGACGTTTAACTAACTTAATTACGGTTAGGCAAGGTTTTCTTTTTCATTCTTCGAAAACAAAAAAATAACTTGCTATTTTAAAACAAAAACCCGTAACTTAACCTCACAATGTCACTAAAACACGATCGTTAAATTGTAAGAAACGAAGTCGATTGAAATCTACCGTTTTCTTATAATATCTCTAGTGAAATTGTACTATCAAGGCTTTGACATTATACCTACCTGCGACATATCGACCACAGTGACTATAACTGCAATATTCATGTCTTTCTTTTATAAAATATTTTTATTCTCATAAACATTTTTAAACTACAATAAAACACGTTTTTTTAATATTACGTACGAGATTTTAGGTAAAAATATACGACAAAATTAAGAACTATAACTATAGGCGAGTATCGATCGTACATGTTTCGATCCTATGCTGACTGACAGTGACGCAATTGAGTCATTTGGCTCATTATTCATGCTTTTACTTCCGGGTGATTACCAGGAAAATACCGTTATATGAATTTACTTAATGTAATATATTTACTTAAAGAGTGAAAATTCATTTTATTCGATATTTATTTCGGTAGAACCTAACTTGTTAGATTGTATAAAAGTAATAAGTAAGTTAAAGTGGATAATTAAAGCCAATGAGACCCAATTCAAATGTAAATGCCGATACCCACAATTACACCCAGGATTCGTATTTTTTATAACATGACAAAAATATTGTTATGCATTAATGTCGTGGCAAAATGTAACTAACATTTTCGTTGTCAGGTTATTCAGGGCGTCTCGAAATGCTGTATTTTTTTCAAATAACATCATTAAATGAATTATACAAAGTGTACCAATACATAAATCATATTATTTGCGATACACACAACTTGCTTTTAATATAGAATATTATCAAAGCAGTATAATTGTAAAAATAAGTAATATTCAAGGATAATTATGTATAGAGTAAAAATATATAAGAGTATTTCTTGTTTTATAAAAACTAAAGATTCAAATGTTCATTCGCAGCAACTTTTATCTGTAAAAATAAAACATTTATTAAATATAGGTAACATCCAAACGTGTTTTAAAAATGGGAGCTACACAAGGTGTAGCGACAATCCATCATAATTTTATAAATTCGTAAGTAACTCTTTATTTGTCTGTTACGCTTTCAAGGCTAATCCGCTGCACCGATAACGATGCGCAACTCCGTCCACGTGGTCGAGTTTTGCTTTAGAGTGTCCTTTTTGAATGGTAGCGTACACGGCTGCTGTGCATGAGGTCTCGGGTTCGATTTCCGGATCGGACCAAATGATTGCAAATATTTGTTTCGGAGTTTGGGTGTTTTCTATGTATAATATCTAAGTAAGTGTTTACAAAATAAAACGTTTATATACATATCAGTTGTCTAATACGAATGATACAAGCTCTACTTAGTTTGGTACTAGATGGCGTTGTGTGTTAGATATCCGTAATATTTATTTATTTCTCAAGTATCTTCATGCCAAATTTCATTGAAATCGGTGCAACGGTTTAGCAGTGAAATGGTAACAGACGGATAGAGATGCTTTCGAATTTTGTATCACTTCATTTTGTTCTAATAATTAAAATACGTAGTTCAATCTATTTGAAAATCACATGCCTTGCCTATGGTTAAAGTAAATCATTCACCATAAGTACATTTATTTTGTTAATATTTAGAAATGTGTTAATGTTTTTATTGCAAAACCATAAAATGTTACGTACTGTAAAAAATTATAAAGACGTATAATACATATAATTATATTCTATACACGTAAAGCTTTTGTTGAGATTGAATTTCATTGCAAAGGCTCCTAAACTAAGCAAAACAGGAAGATAAATATTTATGGTATAAACAGGTCGTTCCACCTGCAAAAGCGGATTTATCAAGATAGGCAATAGGTATTTCTTTTTATAAGATTGTAATTAAGAATTTAATGAATGGAAGAAGGTAGTTTAATTTTAATTTTGTTATGATTATAACGGATACAGTATGTAAAGACTCAATATAAACGTCTATTACTCCTGAAACTGCAACTTTTCAGTAATTTAATATTTCGATTTGTTATTATTTTTAAAGTATTTTAATTACTCGGTGTCTTCAATTAAATTAGTGATGTGTTATTTGTAGAAATAAGAAGCATTAGAACTACAATATAGAGAGATATTATAAATATATCAACAAGACATTACATAGCCTGCGACAGTAAACTTCAAGGCACTGAATGGACATGCACAAACACCAAGCTCGACAGGCTCTCAGTACTTGTCCTGCAATTCTTGCAGCTCCGCTCCATCTTCATTGGCCCTTCCGTTCTGTGCCTTATGGCCACCGAGTTCTGCTAATCGAGAATTTTTCCACCTCCCGTCATCACCGTTCATGTTCCGATCCTCACACACACAAAGGAATAAGGAATCAACTACCATCTGTTGACAAACAATTTTGAATTTAAATTCTTAAATTATATACTTGACAACTTGTTTGTTTTTTTTTTTTTTTTATACCGTGGGGAATGCATTTAGGCACTTCGCTAGCCCACCGCGGGGGCGATGAGTTCGCTTCGTGTGGGACTCCTGGCCTCCGGGAGAGGTGGCCAGACTACCCACTAAACCCCACGGTGTTCCTCTTCACCTACTACCGAGCCACGGGATAGGATGCTCACCGCGACTCGGCTTGTGTTTGTTGTTTTTTTCGGTTATTTCCAAACAGATTTTTTAAATCAGATAGTTTAAAAGTAAAATATTGCGTAAACTGTAGATCATGACTTTTTTTTAATATTATTTATCATCAAAGGTTTTTTCAATATCATTCACTTTTTTTCGGACGCTCAAAGTTAAAATGTTCATAAAACAAAACGCCGACAAATATCAGCAAAAGTAAGTAAAAACGGAACAAACAACGTACCTCGTAAAGTGAAAGAATACAATGGGCAATGAAAAATGAGTAAATGCAGATCACTAGAGTTGGTACGGCGAAGAAGTGCAGATCGTTGTTGCGTTTCAGAAGTAGTAGGCCAATACTTCCTGTGACTGCAGTCACTATGCACTTGCCGAGGAACAGTATGAAGTCGCCCACACTGTTTATTGTTGCCACTTGCAGAGCATTGTTGACAATTGTGCTGAATGCCTAAAATCATTCATATTTTTTTTTGTAAATCCACACCCGCATTTGGAATATACACCTGTGTCGCGGGGGACTTTACAAACATACATATAACGGACACAAAGAACACCCAGACTCAAAACAACATTTTGTGGATCACACAAAGTGATGTTCCACGTGGGATTTGAACCCATGACACTTGGCGCAGTAGCAAGCGGCGTAGTGACCGCTTAAACCACTAGGACAACCGTGCAGTCGTTATGGTATAAACGATAATTTCTTTAGAGCTAGCTTTTACAAGCGGAAGGAACCGGTCGGTGTTCGCGATAAATAGTGGCATATGTCCTTTCTCAAGAATCTCCATGCCAAGTTTCATTGAAATCAGTGCAGCGGTTTATAGACTACGGGCCCGTGTCGAAAATTGATGGGTCATGTGAACCACCAGGAGACTTTTTTAGAAAGATACAGGGGCATAAAACAATAACATTTAGCACTATGCTGTCACTTGGAAGCTGTCCAACTGAGTATAGGTAAAGGGGAGGGAGTAGGAACCGTCGATTTTTCTCCCTTGTCACATAATTTTTGTACGGCGTTGCGAGATAATGGATTAGAAGAGATATTGAAATTGAATGGGACCGATGCCGTCTAAAATTAAATGACTAAATTGAGCGAGACAATCGCCGGGAAATCAAAAAGAAATCCAACTTTGTGGCTCACTATTTTTGTACGGCATCGGTCCCATTCAATTTCAATATCTCTTCTAATCCATTATCTCGCAACGCCGTACAAAAATTATGTGACAAGGGAGAAAAATCGACGGTTCCTACTCCCTCCCCTTTACCTATACTCAGTTGGACAGCTTCCAAGTGACAGCATAGTGCTAAATGTTATTGTTTTATGCCCCTGTATCTTTCTAAAAAAGTCTCCTGGTGGTTCACATGACCCATCAATTTTCGACACGGGCCCGTAGTCTATTAGTGAAAGCGTGACAGACAGGCAGTTACTTTCGAATTATAATAATACATATCAATGTGGATTCGGGCTTATAGAGAACAATTGCATTAGATACGAATATAAACATGCAAGTTAATAAATTTCTTTAAACCAGTGACACTTGGGGCCACTTGCACGACATCGCTTAAATACATTTAAGACACACTAAATGCATTAAAAAAGGTTAAACACTTTTAGCATCTTGCACAACGATAAATTTATCGTTAAACATATTTATGAAACTGCCGAAGAACTATCGAAACTCAGCTATCTAGCAACGCTAAGCCTGTTTAACAGTATAAGAACTGCCTCTGCAATCAACTTTAGTAAAGTTTTACGTCTTTGAAGATTAACTATTTAAGTAGTGATGCAACTCACGATAACGCACGGTCTTTTGTTCTTACTGAAGCCAAAAAACACAGCTACTTTCAAGTAAACACGCGTTAACGCACACACATGCAACAAACTACGCTACTTTTCGTTAGTATCGTACAAGTTATCGTGCAGTAAGTTTACCTACAAAATGCCGTCTTGTGCAAATAAATTGTGTAAAAACTACATAGAACTAAACAAAAAGTCTGAAAGAATAACATTTCACACGTAAGTACACACAAAAGGCGTACTGGGAGAGTGTTGCCATGAATTCGTATTTCTAATAACCAAGAAATTTGGGTAAGTAATTTGTAAGTAAATTCATGGTCAAATAATAAAGTAGAGAGTGAGACATAAGTATTACTTTATTTTTAATCATGTACTTTTATAGTATTAAATATGTAAAATGTTACTGTAATTTATAAGAAACCAACAGATTTATTTTCGCATGTTACCTATTTTAATGTAATTTTCAGGGACATTTATTTTTTAAATGGCCTTTATTACTTACTCGACGTTCGTTATCTACCTTTTATATTTGATCTGAATGCGGAAATATGTATTTGATCTCGAATATGGATTTAAATTTCATTGACTTGTGTTCTGAAGATAATGAAGAAACTGTGTAAATATTTATAGGAGACATCTCATAAAAAGGGAACTCGACGGTGAGGTAAAGTGCTGTTATGGAGTTTATATTCGTTTTATTGTGTTATCAAAAATAAAACACCTACTTATGCAAAAAAAATGCGTATGGTGTCGATTTATATATATATAATCATAACAAAACAGTGTCTGTAACGAAACGTACTTATAAACTTCTTTATCGACCCTATACACATATTTATCTAAATATATTTTCCTACTGTCGTCACTGTGCAAGAAGGCGCTAAATTTGTAAAATTAAGCGTGTTCATGCGTTTAACTGCATTTAACTAATTTTGTTTAGTAGCTACATAAGTCGAACGTTGTGAAAGTTCCCTTAGTTATTGATCTTAAAAAATTAATACTTCTACTAACTTTACATTCTTTTGATAATAAAATACATTTTCATGATTCCAATATTGTCCTCACAAAACATACCTTAGCTGCAGCCTTGCAGAAATGACATCTTTCTATGGTGATTATGGTGTAAGCATTGTGATTTAAATAACGAATGAATTTTTCAAGGCAGTAAAAACAGCAAATACCGCATTTAAGGCCACATTTTGCACAATCTGATCCCTTATCTGCCCTGGCCGATAATCTAAAAAAGAATATAATTATGTTGATACATAATAATTAATTGTTAGTTTTATTATGTCGGTTATCAGAAGACAAGTGACTTCTCCCTCTTTACTATGCATATCTCTATCCCAAAGACATGTTTAGTGTAACTCACAACAACAATAGTGTTAGAATGTATGTTTTAGAATTTATATTTTTTTAAAGTTGGCAAAAGATAGTGTTACACTTATATTGTTTTATAGTTTCAATTCATTACGACGTTGTGAAGTGGCGGAAAATCACGTTCAAATTCTGTTACATAAATTCATAGATACAAGTTAATAAAAGTGTGTAAAAAAAAGACAACTCCACCCTTTTCTCATTTATGTAAAAAATTAAAGAGCGACTTCAAAAAGAAAATAACTTAAAATCACGAATTATTATTGATGTGAAACATCTATATCGGCAGATTTAAATAACTATATAACCTTCTTTATCACATCTTCTTATTTAAAAACATATATAATATATATATATGACTGCCTCGGTGGCGTAATGGTAATGTATGCGACTGCTAAGCTTGAGGTCTCGGGTTCGATTCCCGGGTCGGATCAAATGTTTGTATGATCTGCAAATATTTGTTTCGGAATTTGGGTATTTTCTATGTATAATATGTATGTATTTACAAAAAAAAAGTATATAAGTATTTATATCAGTTGTCTAGTACCCATAACACAAGCTCTGCTTAGCTTGGGACTAGATGGCGTTGTGTGTTAGATTTCTGGAATATTTATTATTATTTATTTATTATTATTATTATATATGGTGATTGAAAATAAATCGATAATAACTTTCTTCATCGTTTTATTTTTACGGAACACTCATTAATAATCTATATATATAAAAATTAAACCCGTTTTCCGTTGTCACGACATAGCATGAAAACGGCTTGACCGATTTGGCTGATTTTTTTTTTTGTAGTTTTTTAATACTCTGTACAAGGTTCTTACGGAAAAAAATAAATAGAAAATCTCTCAGAAAGATTGAAAAATATACATTTAATTTTGCATATTTTAATAAAAGCGCGTTACGAATGTCAACGTCATTCAATTCAAAACAAAAACTCTGTGGTGATCTATGATCTATCTATGGTACGCATACATAAGATAGGTCAGCTATACAAAATAAAGTAGTGCATCAAATTTACGCTAAGGCGGTACGAAGTTCGCCGGGTCAGCTAGTCACTCATAAATAGCAAATATGCAAATGTCATATCTGTAACAATTCTAACTATTCTATATTATTATCTATCTATATCTTTCGCATTCGTATTCGTAATGTATGCACACACTTTTAAATAAGTACGTCATGTCATACCGCAACAATAACCGGAATCCGTTCAGTATGAAAATAACCTATTTTATAAAAATATCATTAAAAAAGAAATTATTTATGTAGTAGTAGTGGACCATTAAACACTGTTGATAATAATAACAATATTTAAGAATACATATAAAAATGAATCAATACTTACTTGGCGTGCAAGTAGGTTAAGATAAGTCGAGGTATTTTAAACAGCGTGATCAAGAATGAGCCCTTGGCGACTGATCCTAAATGGTACTTCAAAAGCTTGCCTATTGAGTACAGAACTGGTGATGGATGTGCGTTTGGACCTCTGAAAACAACAGTACAATACTTTTAGCTAAGTTTAAAAACACTCAAATGCTACAGTTTTGATTAATATAATGACATTTCAGGAGAACAATCCGTGTTACTACAAATCTTAAGTTCACTTTTCTCCAAATAAACCAATTTGGGCCGAATATCCGAACCTGAACGAGTCGGGATAGGGTTCATTTTAATTATCTCTTTCTGCCTGCGTTTATGTCAGTTATGACGCTAAAGAGTAACCTTTGTCTTTCTTTAAGAATCAAAGTACTTCATGCCGAATTTCATTGAAATCGGTGCAGCGGTTTAGCTTTGACGGCGTAACAAACACACAGTTACTTTCGAATTTATAATATTAAGTATGGATTTTACAGCTCATTTTCTCTGTTTTTTTTTTCTTTTACAACACCCGCAGTTGAGATATTGCGGAGGACTACACAAACGGACGCACATGAAGAACATAAAGACTGATACTTTTTGGATCACACAACGAGTTATCCCATGTGGGGTTAGAACTCACAACACTTAACAGGTAGTAGAAAGGGTGTGGCGAACGCTTAAACCATTGCACCATAAATGCAGTCAAGGTTTTAAAGTGTTTGATATGGGTCTAATAATTATAAAAAGCGGTTATAAATATTAAGTTTAACTCACCTAAAGTACCAATGCGATACAGCACCTGCGATGGTCATCTGTTGACATCCAAGTATAAATTCACTGCCCCATATCAAGCACACGAGGCAAATCCACCACATACTCTTAACCCACATGGGGTCGAACTCGATAGGGTCCAAAGTATAAGCTGGAACATAATCATGTCATAATCGCGCATTTTTTTAAATCTTTTATTTCTATTGGTAAAAGAATTTTCAAAATCAACTCAGTAGATCCCCCTAAAGATTATCCCTGCAACCTCAAAAGTTTTATCTCTTTTTAATTATAGCATACTAGCGACCCGCCCCGGCTTCGCACGGGTGCAATGCTGATACTAAATACACGTTGTATATAAAACATAGCTGACCCACGCAACCTCGTTTGCGTCTTATATAGCCCGTAGCATGAAAATTTTCGCAAAATAAGTAACTTTTCTGGTTGATTTTTACACCTTGTGTCTGAAAAACCCAAATATCTTACGGAACCCTATTTTTTTCCAAAATAAAATATAGCCTATGTTACTCGTGGATAATGTAGCTTTCGAATGGTGAAAGAGTTTTTAAAATCGGTCCAGTAGTTTTTGAGCCTATTCATTACAAACATACAAACATACAAAAATAGGTACAAATCTTTCCTCTTTATAATATTAGTATAGATAAGTAATCGTGCAAACATATTGCATAAGGTAGACTTAATGCCACAGACATTTCTTACAGCCAAACCTTTTGGTGTTGCGAAGTTATTTCTAGTTATTTATTTCTAATGTGGATAATAATAATTGATAATAATAAAGCTGAAGAGTTTGTTTGTTTGAATGCGCTAATCTCAGGAACCGCTGGATAATTTTTCAAATCGGTTGAAAAATTATTTCGGTGTTGGACAGTCCATTTAACGAGGAAGGCTATATATCATCACGCTACTACTAATAGGAGCGGAATACCAATGAAGAGTGTTTCAAAAACGGTGGAAAGTTTTCACGCGAAGGGCAATATCAGACGCAAACGAGGTTGCGTGGGTCAGCTAGTAATTGATAATACAAGTTATAAATATATAAATACGATTATTATTAAAAAAAAACGGTTTGTAGTGTGTAACGTGTTTTAAGGCCTTATAATATAACTATACGCAATTAAAATTGTGCCTATCTGTGAATTATCAATATTAAAAGTAATTACTTTTTAAATTGGCACTCCTATTGATGTTTTGTGCCTCTATAGCAGCCTTATCAATTTCATCCGGCGTTATTGTACCATTAATGAAGAAATTTGTTTTATATGGAATACCAGGATAATTAGCTGTTGCCAGACAAACCTGAAACCGAAATACTTATAAGTCTGTTACTACGTCTGAACACTATAGTAATTACCAATTAGTCTTTCCCAATGAAAGAGTTAATAACACTTATATTTTCTTAAATAATAAACTTGTTTGACTGTGGCACTTTCTATGTCAGTTTTAGACATAATTTTTTTATGTAAATCAGCGATGGCACAATGCTATAATCTCATAGTCACTTCAACTCCTGGCAAACTTGTGGAATGACTCATTTTACCATTCTAAGCCTTCTGGTACAAAAGATAAAGGCAGATCTTTTCAAATATTATGAGTGCGAGCATGTTGGAGAAAAGTATTGGAAAAGGGCAATTCAAGCTCGATGTTGATTAAAAATTATTAAGCTACAACATTCTGGAACTTACCACAACAATTGACCAAAATGTCAGGAACAATACCAGAAAGAAAAATGTTATAATTGGCTGTAAAAACAGCGATGGAATTGAGCCCAGACAGTGAGCTGTTTCCTTAAACAGTGCTGCTAGGAATGACACACGGGACCGCATCACGAATACTAGTAGAAGAAGAATTACCTGAAAAGCAAATAGTTTTATAATTATTCAATTTTATATAAAGCATAAATGTATATAACATAAATAAACAATCACAAATTTTAACAAAAAAATACGACTTTAAGAACTGGGCCTAATTAAAATAGATCCACATGGGAAGCACTAGCATACAAAGTCACTCGAAACTCACCCCAGTCGAAAGTTATGAGGTAACAAACATAAAAAAGAAAAAAATACAGTCGAATTGATAACCTCCTCCTTTTTGGAAGTCGGTTAAAAAGGTTCAACACCAGTTGTTGTAAATCACCTTTTACTAATGAGATTTATTTATTTTTTATTTTACTAAAAAAGAAAAGGTAAGAACTTGAGCAGAGTGGCGATTACTATTGATAAGGCATCAGACTTTCCATTGAATGGTTAGGGGTTCAAATCCTTACCTAGTGCGCTGACCAAAGTTATTATAAAATTATTTATTTTATTAAAATAAGTTTTATTTTTGCGCCTTTTAAATGAAATGTATATATATAAATGTTGCCGTTTAGGAAAAAGAACATAATTAAACTTCTCTCGCACTGTGCATCCTGTGCGGCCCGCGACTTTATAAATATACTTGAAATGGACATAAAGAACAACCTCATTCAGAACAACAATTTGTGGATCACACCAAGTACCATCCCATGTGGGGTTTGAACCCACGACACACAGAGCAGTAAAAAGCGATTATCTAGCTGACTACTTAAATCACTGCCCTGCAGTCGTATATTGTATATGAATACATATATTTAAAAAATAGTTTAAAAATACTCACTGTTATTATCGTAGCGATAATGGAGTACCACAAGAACGCACTCTCGTTCTTCAACGATTCCTACAAAAGTATATTAATTTAAATATATGTTACAGAACTGAATATCGTTTCATTAAAATAGAAATTACTTACAGACAAAAATGTATGATCATCATAATTCTTTTGCTTTGTTCTCAATTCGTGATAAGTGTACCAAAGCAAACCTGTCCCTATTATACTAGAAATCGATACTAATATCATGAATATCCAGGACACTAGGGTTGCGAGCAAGTGTAGAATTGAAACCATGATTAGAGAGCAAACTGAAAAAAAAAGTATTTATTCAAGAAGCTTGGTAAAAAATTCTACATATAATGCATATTTATTTTTAATATTACAACTAATCACAAATTAAATATTTACATATCTATTTCTACTTTCCGACATTTAATTTAATAATTAAAAAGTTCTACTAAAATCAACAATTTATAACACAGTAGTGTAGAAAATATGACAATGAAAGTAAAAACTTAGCTACTCATTAAAGTATTCTAATTCTGTCTAGATAAATACACATCTGAAATAGGATACTTATCGCTATGCATTCAATTTGAATAGTATGCGCGAAATTATTTCCGAGATATATGATAACTTTTAGAACATGAAGTGTAGCATTAAGAATCCTGGAACGGTGTCGGTAATCGCACGCTCGCACGGCATTGAGCACGTAGTCTATGTCGGGGGAAGTCTCTAGACAATTTCTGGCCACACAATTTGAATCATTGATTTAAAAAAGAAAATCATTTGATTTCAATCACTGATTTAAATCATATAACCTTAGAAGCAAAAAGATTTGTATTTCTTTTTATGCGCTAATTTGTTGAAGTGCTACAGTTGAGTTCACATTGAAGCAGGTTACAGAGTTTATTATATACAGTATGCATATTAGTTATGTGGCTAATACATTTAAATAAGTACATATTTTGTGATTTAGCAAGTATTTCACATACACAAGGGATAAATATTCACTATATATTATATATGTATGATGTATATAAATACATGCAATGCAATAAATGCATATGCAAATATAAATACATATTTTTTAATGTATAGTTACTTTCTACCCTCTGTAAATAGCTAGAAGTACATACAATTAATTACTGTACAGAACTACTTGAGGTCAATTGAATAATTAAAAAAAACTTACAAAAAGATTATAAAGCATAAAACAATAATGCTTACATTTAAAGGTCAACATACATTATTGTGTAATACCTAAAAACATTAAAAAGAATTTAATAATGATGTAGTGTGTGTATGTGTGTATGTGTAATAATGATGTAGACAATAAGATGCTCCAGTTTTGAAGTGTAAAACTTTATTGATCCATACACGATTGTATGATATTGCAGTAAATGCAACAATGACACATATTATAGTCTGAGATCCCACTGCTCAATTCTGCAGGTATCTGTTTTTTGATAAAATTAATTTTAAATGAAAGTTGAGGAAGTATTCAAAGGATAAGCGGTATAGCCCATAAAAAAAAAATCTGCAATTATCTTTATTTAATTTTTGTATAATTAATTTGGTAACATAAATTTCAGCGTTGCGTTTGCGTTTTTTACGTATTTACAGTCATCTGTCTTTAGATTTTTTATACAAATTACAGTTTTATATTTCCTGTTTACAATAATTTCTGGTTGCCAGTTAAAAATGGCCTCAGAAGCAGAGATATTCTCCCTTCAGGTAAGGGTGTGTGTGTGTATTTGTTTTTTCAGAAAGTTACTACCTAATTATAACTCGAAATTGATTTCACCTAATCCATTGAATACTTCCTAACTTTCATTTAAAATTTATTTCAAGGAAAAAACAGATACCTACAAAACTATGCAGTGGGATCTTGTGCTGTAAGTACTTAATGTGAAGATGACCTCACTAGACCAAATGAGTCAGTATCCTTAATTGAATTGCTTCCCACACAGGTTGTTTATTTTTGTCAGTTTAATATAGGCTACAGTCTGATGTCATGTTAGAATCATATTTTTACAGCTCTATCACATTTAATAAATGTATGAAATAATGTATGATCTGTGAAAATGCTAATTTAATATCGCCTGTGTTTCAGCAGCTGGTAATATTTAATAATTTTGATGATAAAAAATACTTACTGAATGCAACAATGACACATATTATCATTTCCTGCCATGAGGAGTAAACATCCGAAAGCATCTGTTCAATTGTATCCCAACTATTGAGTAGATCATAAAAGTCTGAGAAAACCTTTGTGGCCAACTCACGTGCCTTGTTTGGAAAGCATCTATTTAGAAGAGGAAATGATTTATAAACAGGCAATGTAGGACAAGGCCCAATGTAGTTGTTTATATTCTCATTTTTTGGAATATTATTTAAGTTTATATCATATCTGCACAGATTAGATCCTGTATCCTTATAGAACTGTTGAATATCTGCTAATGACTCCAGTTTCTTATTTGGACATTCTTTAACACATATTTTGAGAGACCTCTGTAACTCTTTAACATCCATAAAAAACAAGTATTTTTTATCTAGTGTGCCAATGCCAGCCAATGGGAAATTTATCAGTTTCTGATTGCTCTTCACTCCACATGTATTCCCAAAAGAATCAAACCCATTGATTACTCTTAGAGGATTCCCATATACAAATGATATTGCGGCGACGATTATCTAAAAATAATAATTGTTTACAAATATTAATTGATAACTAAGCAAATAAGGGTTAACGAAATCACATATTCCAGAGATACTGTAATTTAATGAAAAATATGTATTAATATCAAAATTCATAACTTACCATGAGAATCCAAAACAAAATGTAAATAATAAGCCATAACACGTCTGTGCATCCTTTTCTAGGAGTTTCGTTTTGAGGAGATATTTCACTTTGAGCACAACCCATTGTGCTGTATTTTTAACAGTGTAAATTAACTATTTTCTTCTCTCATTTAAAAAATAATGATTGAGCCCAACCCTGAACAACACCTTTTTCGACCTAAAAGTTTACATTAATCATTTCACAAACACTATCACCCAACACCAACAATAGGCTTGGAAAAAAAATATCGATATATCAAAATATCGATATTTTTACAGAAAAATATCGATATAATTCAGCGATATTTTTTCCCGCGATATATTAATTTTCGATATTTATTTTAAGATATCAAAATCGATATATTTTTAAAACTTAGCTGTCTGCTCATGGCGTCACATCATGTATTTAACCAATCCAATTTCTTAAATTTAGAAAAAGAGTAGGTATGCAGTAGGCTGTATGGGTTTAGTTTTTTTGCTTAAACACAAACGAAAATTAGAGTCTATGACCTGCTTGTCTATGACAATGGCACTGCTTGTTCGTTCGGTAGTTTGGTTGATATCACTGCACTGCCCACTGGACTGACTGCATGTGTTGGAGTGTTAGTACGAACGTTGTTTTGTTGTGTTGTCACAAGTAAACTAAGCGTAGCTCATTGTTATTTTTTATGTGAATTGTATTTATGTTAAACGTCATGTCTGCTGTATGGAAGTTCTTTAAAAAAAAAAATTTCGAATAATTTACAATTTTTATAAATAATTGCATATTGGGCATAAAATATCGATATATCGAAATATCGATATTTCTTGGGTGATATATATCGATATATTTGAAAAATATCGATATTTTTTTCCATTTGCCCATCCCTAACCAACAACAAGACCATAGATAACACGGCCACAGAGTACAATGTACCTATATACATATATAAAAATGTTATGTTGGTTTGTGTACGCTTCAAAAACTCAAAAAGTTCTGAACTGATCGAACTGAAATTTTAGAATGATATATAATCCGCATCAAGGATTGTTTTTATCTAATTTTTGCATAATTCACATATCCACGACCGCGAAAAAACACGTAAAAACCGACATTCACGCGGGCGGAGCCGCGGGCAACAGCTAGTATATTATAGAAACACAGCTTCGGGCTCGGGCTTACATTTATCAGGGTTGCCAATCTTCCTTTTAATCCCTTAGAACTATTTTCTCTTACGAAACAGTTAAAAAATTAGTAAACATTGCATTTTGGATTTCAAACAGGTAAAACAATAAAATTAGAATGTTAAATATTTTATTTTATTTTTAATGATAATAATAATAAATATTCCAGACATCTAACACACAACGCCATCTAGTCCCAAGCTAAGCAGAGCTTGTAAATAATTAAAATAATAATTATAATGTTTCCATCATTGCCATCAAGTGCCGATAATCGTAAGAATAAATTATGTAGCAGTGCCTAATAAATTTGTGTGGTCGGACAAAATAATTTAAATCACCTGGCAGCATTCATCAATTGACATTGACATTTCGTGAATTAAAGGAATACTCATGTGAAAAATGTTGATCATTTGTAAATCATATCGATATATTTTTAACGAATTGAACACCAATTGATTTTTGATGCTTGATGTCTTTACTATATTTACACACGGTTGTCTGATCCAAAATTAGCCAGAGCTTGTACTATGTAACGAAACAGCTGAAGCAAATACTTAAATAATTTTTTTTTTTTTTTTTTATGTAATAGGTGGCAAACGAGCAGGCGTATCACCTGATGGTAAGCAATTACCGCCGCCCATGGACACCCGCAGCACCAGAGGTGTCACAAGTGCGTTGCCGACCTTTGGGGGATGGGGAGGGGGAATGAGGGAGGGGTTGGGGTATGGTAATATTGATAAATTACACTCAAACTTCAAAGTTTTTTCATCATCTTCATTTTCCTAGCCTTTATTATTCCTAAGATAATTTGGGTTCGGCTACTAGTTCAACCGGTTTACTGAAAATCAGTTTTTACACAGAGCGACTGTCATCTGACCTCCGCAACCCTGAAGTCAAACTGAATTCGAAGGTTGAACGATGAATGAATAACGATCGTCATAGATGTCCATGACAACCGGGACCGACGGCTTTACATAGCTTTCCGAGGTACGAAGCTGGTGGAGGTGCTATTAAGAATTTATTGTAAGAAAATTCCAACAGCAGTCCGACCCGGGTATCTAACACGAGACCACTTGATTAGCAATCGCTTAAGCTAACCACCTGGCCAACGAGGCATTTTTTTCTATGCAGAAAAAGCCAAAATAAAGTTACACTTAAGTTACATTTGAGTACTTTAATATGGTAGAAGAGTAAAATATGTTTATTTAGTATAAATCGAGGAGGAGAGAAGATAATTCTTGCTCTTTATGTGGATGGCAGGCCAATTGCATCAAGTACTAAGGAGATAAACCATTTTCTAGATGAAATGAAAATGCGTTTTAAACTTACCACCAAACCTGCAAGTTATTTTCTAGGCATGGAGATAGAACAACAGTCAGATGGCTCAATACTGCTTCACCAGAGCCGCCTTAAAGTTTGGTTCGGACTATCGTACTATAATAATTCATCATTTGAGCCGAATCTCGATTGATTAAGATTAAGAATTTTTATATACTCTTATTAAATTAGTAATATAAGTAAGGTATAGTAAGCTCCAACTGGCTTCGTAGAAGCTTGGCGTGCTCAATAGATTGAGACGGTACTTCAGTCCGATCCACTGCCTTTTGCTTTATAAGGCGCAGAATCAGCCTTTAACAAAATCTCCCAAATAAAGGTGCTTAGCAGATTTTGTTACAATAGATGAATATCGATACCTATTACCAAATCTGAGTAGACTCAGATTTTACATCGGTGCATTGAGTTGACTGGGTAACCTGTTTTCTTTTTTCACTCTTGAACGAGTACAATAATTTCACACAGTCACTCGAGTGTAAATCGACATGAGTGAGTCGCATCACTGGCTCATCCTTGGCAGTTTGATTGATAAATTTTCTATTTTCATTTCAGCTGAATTAAAGTATCGCCTTACATTATTATTTAATTAAAATGACTACAAAAGTACTGTTAACTTTAAAATCTTCTATTTTAAATGTTTGTCCCAAAAGGTATTTGAACAATACTATCTGTAGCGTTACCAAGATTCATAGAGATATTTACCCAAGGATGTATCCTACGACAGTGGTTTTATCCGATGGAGCTTCAATAAATGTAAGATATCATGAACCTCGGAAAATTATTAAGGTTCGTACCCAATTTAATTTAACCTAAATATCTAAATCTGTCCACGACATACTAGGTTTGTTTATAAATTATTAAAGATCTTAATAATTCTTAGGTTATTAAATTTTATTCTGGTTGCTGACATAGTAACTTTCTATTGGATATTTAAAGAATACTTATAAATTGATGCAAAATGTTAAATTTAAAATTTATGAAACTCAAATTTGCTAACCTAGTTGTTTTAAAAGAGATAATTTTAAATAAAATAAAGATGCGCAGATTTCAGATACAGTTAAATGAGTTAAAATTTTCTTTACAAATTAACTGAGGAAACTGGTTAGCTATTATCCTGATGAACATATTTCAAAATATTTTTTAAATGTTCAAAGCTAAAAATTGACCCTACTTTTCTATTTTCCAGTTACCTTTAGACATCTCACAGTTGACCGAAGAAGAAAAGAAAATGAGACTAGAAAAAAGAAAACCTAAGAAGAAGGTTAAAATAATTGATGATGTAGAAGATGACTTCAATGCCAAAAAATATTTAAAATATTTAAAGAAGAAAAAATAAAATGAGTTACAAATTCAAAACTATATGTACTAGGTAGAAATGTCTTACTGTTATCATAAATTATTAAACTTATTAAGATTTCCATAACTATGTTTGGTTTTTATTGTAAAAATAGTAGAATGTGATAGGAAGAATCTTCAAGGACATCCAGAACCAACCAGAATAATTGTTACTAAATCACAGCTCCCTCATGGGATTCCTCCTATTTAACCCCTAGTGTGGTCCCCACTTCTCATTGGGTCTAATTTGGAACTGCATACAATTTAAAGGCATAAAAATTATTATCCATAAATAAAAGATGTAAGCATATAGCCAATATTTAGAATGTTAATAAAAACAAAAATAGCATTACAAATAAATATTTAAACTGACTCATTGGTCTGGCACGTTACTGGTTAAATTATGCAATACTATATTGTGCTTTGGAGTTGGAAGTATGGAAGTTTGTGAGTGTTTCACGGCGTTCCTCGGAGAGCACAGTAAGCCGATGCTCAGAGTCAGTCGCTCCATGGAAAAACTGATAGTAGCTGACTCCAAATAATGTTGGAAATGATAAAGGTTACGCAGATAAATATTACATAGGTAACGAAATACAGTTCTGTCATTAAAATTTTGCTCTGAAACAGTTTACGCTGAAAATTAAACCTGTTGTTGTTGTTGGTATGGCATCTCGTCGCCAAGGTGTGTGATAGTAGAGGTGAGGAATATTGTCTTCACTTAGTAGTTTACCCAACAACGGCGATGCCAAGGAAGGATGGGTACCACTTTTTGTAGTAGGAATATATGTATGTTCTACTGTAGCGCATGAATTATTGGCTGATTATAATGAACAAGCAGTCAATAGATTTTTTTTAAAGTTTTTACGCAACTGGATTATGGTTTTGCATAGTATTGGCATATAGTTAGACAAAGGCTAAACTATGTCTTTCAATAAAATAAATGAATATTAACCCTGTTCATTTACATAAAAGTTTAAGTTGACTGCCTCAGTGGCGTATGCGACTGCTGTGCTTGAGCTCTCTTGATCGATTCCCAAGTCGGACCAAAGATTTGTTTCGATATGCATGTATTTACAAAAAAAGTATATAAGTATCAGTTGGGACTAGATGTGTTAAATGTCGGAAAATATTTATTTATTTATTTTAAGTTGATATTTATTTAATTATGCTTTTTTTTGGTCCCTCAGCTCACTAATTAATTTGTTCAATGTTTCGTCGATATTTTATGTCACACAAATGCTTTGAAAAATATGCGGTTGTAAAAGAAAGCAACGTTGCTGTGCGGTTGTATAGGTAGGCCATTAAGCCTCTTTAAACTCTACATATACATATAATTATTTTTACAATTTTGCACAAATGCCACTATCCTCTGTTCATCCTGTCTGGGTATCGTAAGAGGCGACTTAGGGTCTTAGGGAGCAAACTATATATAGGATTACACTGCAAAACAGAAGGAAACCTTGAAACGAACCTTATACCGAGTCGTCTGGTCAGTTAAAATTACCTTGGAAGAGGTTAAGGGGAGACCTGTGTCGTGCAGTGAACTGATTTGGTAGACTGTTGATGATGTAATTCTACGAAACATTCTTAGCAAAAATACTTTGAATAACGTGGTAACACTGAATCTGTCATATCAAATTATCAATAGCATTTGTCAGATTTGTCACTTGATCAAGGTCTGCTGTGCTCTTTGGATTTGTATTCGGCCTCATGTCTATATTATCTAGTGATTAATATCGATTGAAAAGAGAATTGAATATAAATATTTATTTGTAAACTTAGGTTTTTATTGGGTTTTGTGTGTTCTTTAGATTGTTTAATAAACGAACCCTTATAATCACGAGCCTAAAATAAGTCAAAATGCACCTAGATCTCTAACCTTTAAATCTTACGTAAGAAGTATAAAAATGGGAAACTCTGTATCAGCCGAAGCTGGTGTTAAAGTGCCGAATATCGGTGGTAACTCAGAACCTCCACCAGAATGTCCCATGCACAAAAAATCAGAAGGGAAACCAGAGGATCAGAAAAAGGTATCGGAGTGTCCTATTCAACATGGCAATGACATCAACCCTTATAACATGGTAAGTCAGGAAACTATATAAGTTTTAAGTAAACATATTTACTTTATTACTATTATTGACTGGAGTGCAAACTTGAATGTCAAGCTGTCTCAAATTTCTACTAAGTATATGTAGCAAAACCTAAATGCCTGTTAATGCCATTATAGTAAAGTTCGACATGTATTTTGTTTGTAGGATTCAAAAAGGTGTAATTTAAAATCAAGCTAGAAGACTGTCTAAGAACATAAGAGTTCAATTTTTGAAATATTAGAAGGGTATGAGATATGTGACCAATAGTTAGGCCACCTATAATGTACTTGTTTTACAATTTAGCTTCACCATAGCAGCGAAAGTTTATAATATTCTGTAAAATATAATTTCTAGTAAAGTACTAGTTGTACCTGGTCAATATTCACCATAGAACAGTTGTGGTTGCATTCTTGGAGAGTAAGGCATAAAACTGAAGTAAAAATAGATGTGGTTTTTATATCTGGTCGACATGGGACTTCAACTGGTGCAGACTGTTTTGAATGTTTGTAGTGTACACAAATCCACTTAACATTTTTTGATTATAGATATGTTATCTAGTTAACTCTTTATATCTTAAGTGAAAAAACTTGCTTGAAAAAGTTAACACTTGTATTATCAACTAGAGCAGATGCAGCCAGATAAAGATTTGGATTGATCAGATGTGTTATAATGGATTCTGTAATATATTTGAGTAATATAAAATTTAATATTAATTTAAATATTCTGTTCCTCAAAATGAATACCTCATAGGAATAATTATTTATATAAATGAATTGTAATTTTGACTATGAGTCTAGAGGAGTCCTTTAATTTGTTAATTTAGTCATAGGGTCAGTGGTGAATCTAGCAGTCACTTTATAATAAAAGTGAAATTTACAGCCTTTAAACTGTATGTTATTACACATGTGTTTTAGATGCCACCGGCTAACCAGCAGCCTGCCCCAGATCAACCATTTCAATTACCCACACAGCGTCAAGTGTCTACCATACCTCGTGCAATGCCTGATGGTTCTACTGAGTTCTGGGTTTACCCCAGCCAGCAAATGTTTTGGAATGCTATGCTCCGTAAAGGTTGGCGTTGGAAGGATGAAGACATCAAGCAAAAAGACATGGAAGATATAATAAAAATACATAATGCCAATAATGAACAGGTACCTAATTCAGTTTCAACTGTTCGGTTATAGGCACACAGTTAAATCTGAGGCGTAATTCTCATTTTTTATTTTGGGTATAATCTACACTACAACGCTAAATTATCTTTCGTCTCTGCTGACTCCTAATTTCTTTTAAGTCAATTTGCTGCTTGTAGGAAGAGATAATATCAATATCTGTGGGAAGCGATGGAATCAGTCGTAATATGGTCCTTCCTATCCTGGATGAAATCCTGCCCATAATTTGCCATATTTTTTATTATTCCACATTTCCATCTGCATGGAAACTGGCCCAAATTATATTTCTCTACCCAAGAAATGCAATCCGTCTTCCATCTCTGATTATTGCCCCATATCTATCCTTCATTTTTCTCCAGAGTCCTTGAGCATCTTATTTACGCTCGGCTAAGGTCATTTCTAACAAGAAATTATTTCCCTAATCTTTTCCTATCTGGTTTTCGTCCAGGTCATGGCCTTACCACAACTCTAGTCCACGTTACGGATGATGTTAGGTCAGGCTTAGACAAAAGTAAGCTAAAGGTTCTCAGGTTGCTAGACTTCAGCAATGCCTTTATCACTGTTGACTCTGATGTCTTACTAGGTAAATTGTGTTCACTTAAAATATCTCCATCGGCAATGGACTGGTTACGTAGTTACCTGTATGGTCGCCAGCAGAGTGCTTGTATAGATAATGTTTACTCCGCTTGGCGTACAACATCTGTCAGCTATGTAGATCTCACCGAAGATCAACTGAATAAACTTGAGCAACTTCAAAATTCCTGCATTAGATTCATATTTTGATTACGCAACTATGATTTCTGAGTTTTGTTCTAAGCTCAGGTGGCTACCCATACGCTTTTGCCAGAATCTATATATATTCTTTCTCTTCCATACAGTGTTCTGTTTCTTCCTCACACATCTCTTTATATGTATGTGTAGGTATATGAATATATATATATGTATGTGTTACTTGTATGGAAGCTACTCAAAATTTTTGGATAACGAAAATCCGTTTCATGGTTGTCTGGAGAGAGATTCGCCTATTGTTACATATTTTGTAAATCATCCTTTGTTTTTAAACGGTTTTAATTAGCTCACCCTATTTGTTTTTTTCTTTATTCTTTATTCTTCCTTCAAAAAATCAAATTTAGTAATTCAAATTTCACCCTCTTCCTGTCAACTGATTAATCTGAAATTTTGTATACAATTTGGATTTTGGTGACAATACAATTATGTTTATTCATTATCATTATAAATTCAAGATGGCCGCCGCTACAAAATGGCGGATAATTTATGTTTCATTAATCCCATCAATATGGGTATCAAATGAAAGGGCTCAACAAGCAGAATACAATATAATATAAAAAATTGAAATACAAGATGGCGGCCGCTACAAAATGGCGGATAACGTAGGTTTTATCAATCCCATCAATATGGGTATCAAATGAAAGGGCTCAACAAGCAGAATACAATATACTATAAAAATTGAAAGAATGAAGCACTAAAAACTAAAAACTAGAAAATAAAAATAGGTAAAAAACTTTTTAAGTTAAACGGTTTTATGTTAAAAAATGTACTAAAAACCAAAAAAATAAAAAAATAGATACAGTCGTGGGAATTATAAACATATGCATAGACTAGACTAAAATAAAACCGTGGGGCACGTCAATTGTCTACAAATTATCGACTTAATGTGCGATAGAAGAATCGTTTAATTCGTCGTTAGGCAGTTGGCCCGCAGGCGGTGAGGAAATTAATTACTATTTTCTTGCTCATGGAAATTCCAATAGTTATACACTCCATGTTAACCCCACGGTTTTATTTTAGTCTAGTCTATGCATATGTTTATAATTCCCACGACTGTATCTATTTCTTTATTTTTTTGGTTTTTAGTACATTTTTTAACATAAAACCGTTTAACTTAAAAAGTTTTTTTACCTATTTTCTTTTGTTATTTTGTATGTATACATTAAAGATAATCATTTCAAAACTGTTATTTCACCGAGTTAGATTTAACTTCATCTCAAGTTTTTTAAACTCTTTTGCCAATACAGTTGACAGTTAGTTTATTTTAATTCTATGTATTGTATTAATTTCACCACTATATTGTTCAAATCTTTTCTTTTTCTGTAGGCTTGGCAAGAGGTTATGAAATGGGAAGCTTTACATGCCAAGGAATGTGGACATCCAAGACTAAAAAGTTTCGGTGGCAAAGCTACAGAATACAGCCCCAGGGCGCGCATACGTAATTGGCTTGGGTATGTCATAAAACTGCTTTATCTTTTAAAAATAATATACCGTCACAATTATCTTAACGTGATTAACCTGATGAATTTTAAAATCTCCGACATCACTTAAAAGTCAAAATTGGTCAAAGTTTAATATATTGTTGTATTCGCCGAAAGATGTCGACTGCTGGACATGCGCCTCTTTCAAAATCTTTATCGTGGGAAAGCCACGCTTCGACATGCATGGACCGGCTCGACCGGAGTGATACCACGGCCTTACAGAATATAATAAAAAATACCCCGACCCCATCCCCCACGCACTTGTGACGCCTCTTGTGTTGGGTGTCCATGGGTGGCGGTAATCGCTTACCATCAGGCGATACGTCTGATCGTTTGCCCCCAAAAAAATTTAGTCTACCGTGACCGCTTCCACAGGACATGACATTTTGCAAATCAATATTGTGTAGTCCAGATTGTTAATATAATATTACTTACTTTTTTCAGGTATGAATTGCCGTTTGATAGACACGACTGGATTGTTGACAGATGTGGAAAAGAAGTGCGCTATGTAATTGATTATTATGACGGTGGAGAAATCGACAACAAGTATGAATTTGCTCTTCTTGATGTCAGGCCTGCACTTGACTCTTTCGAAAACATGTGGGATAGGATGAAAGTCGTATACATGAGATATCGCTATGAACTTATCGGCTCTAAAGAAAATACGAAGCTGACTAATTAAGTTGTAGAAGTAAATTGCTTGTTGACTACAATGCAAATTGTTTAGTATAATATTTATTTTCGTGGGGTTCTTCTGTCGACAAGCGTTTGTCACTGTGGAAACTCTTTGTGATTAGATTATGTAAATTGTTGTTTACAGTTGTAGTATTTCTTTTGTGTTACCCCATAATCCATTCTAAATAATTATTGTACTTAGTTAATATTAAAAAACTTATCTGATTTGATTTGCAGAATGTAATGCAAAGCCCATAGGTTCAATTCGATAATCTCCTAAAATAATAAGTATCATCAAAACATCATTGTCTTATAAGATATTGTATATCTAGGGAAGCCTTTGAAAATAGAATATGTAGTAAAATAACTTTAGTTTATGACAAGTTTTTTATTTACACCTCAACTATTACATAAACAAGCATATATTACAAATTTACTAAATGTTAGGTATCAATTATCAACTAATATTATTTAAAAAATCTGACGATTCTATATTTAGTACATATTTAAGTAGTATAGATGCTTAAAGATAGTAAAAAGAAATAGTAAAGTAGTCTTTTATGTGGCTGTGTTTAAGTATTAAGTAGGTTTTGTATGGACTTCACTTTGTGCTTACATTTTGAACACGTAGGGACAATATCAATTGTCCAGATTCACCAAAGGGGTGCTTGGTACCCCTATACATTCATTTTTGAAAATCTCTACTTGACGTTCGATATATCTTTCAAAATTATTGTATGGACAGCTAGGCAGCACTTTGAATACAGGTTTTCCTTTGTTACAGTGATAAATTGACCTTAGTGTTATAAAGGGTGCTTTTTCTGGAAATTTGACACCTGGAAAGGAAATAACGTGACTTAAATGGTGTGCTAACTGATATTATATATCTATATATATAAAAGAAAGTCGTGTTAGTTACACCACTTATAACTCAAGAACGGCAGAACAGATTTGGCTGAAAAGTTCAAAATAAAATCATTGGAACAATGCATTCATTCAAATCTATTGACTGCGTCACAAATGAAGATGAAGCCACCAACTATCCAATTGAATTTTTAAACTCTTTGGACGTGCCTGGCTTACCACCGCACAATTTACGCCTAAAGGTTGGCTCCGTAGTAATCATGCTTCGAAACATAAACCAACCAAAACTGTGCAACGGTACGCGTTTGGTGATTAGTAAATTGATGAACAATGTAATTTACGCTACGATAATGATAGGAAAATTCAAAGGTGAGGAAGTTCTCATTCCGAGGATCCCGATGATCCCAACCGACATGCCGTTTGAATTTAAAAGACTTCAATTTCCGATACGTCTTGCATTTGCCATGACCATCAACAAATCACAAGGCCAATCCTTAAAATTTTGTGGTTTAAATCTAGAACATTCATGTTTTTCCCATGGTCAATTATACGTGGCGTGTTCACGGGTGGGAAGACCATCTGCGTTGTTTGTTTTTGCGCCTGATAATAAAACAAAAAATGTCGTGTATCACAAGGTGCTTAAGTGAAGAGCAACCTATGTACTAAAATACGAAATAATAATGAATGATTTTTGTAGTTATTTAATTTTTTTTTGTATTTTTTCCAATAAAAAAAAAACACAATCTGCTTATTTATTGCCATTAAGGCGGAACAAAGTTCGCCGGGTCAGCTAGTATGTGAATAAAAAAGGGTAGTAATAAAGAAAAGGAAATGATCTCGGTATAGCTCCAGATATATATATGTATTTGTAGATAGATTCCTATCTACAAATACATGATGTCTGGATTGGAATTTACCTATTTATTTAACAAAACAAAATCATTTTACAACATGTGTAATAAAATAATGTGAAATAATTAATTGGGTTCCTTTCAAAAACCATTAACTGTGTGAAAGACATTAGTCATACAATATACATAAATATGCTAACCTATATCTATTTGTAGAATCCAATGAAAATTATTCAATTCAAATAAGAACGCTGCACTATTAGCATCGTGTTCTAGAATAGCAGATTCATATTTAACAATCAACTGTGCTAACAGATCCCGCTTTAATTTTTCATTGCTTAGTAAATCTTTTATCTGAAACAGAGACACCAACATTATTATGAAAGGCAAGTGAGTTTGAGAAATAAGTAATAGTTTTTATTACCACTATTCGCTACCTCGAGTAAAAAAGTAGATATTAATACTTTCTTGGTTCAGCTGTGGACTGGTACTGGCTGATAGTGAGCGAAACGTATCGCCATACATAGTTTCAGTAGCATACTTGCAGTATACCCCACAATTATAAAAAAATATTTATTATGCATATTATGGCACTACTTATTCGGTTCTCGTGTACTTGCCGTACATAGCTTCAGTACTGTACTTGCATTATACCCCACAATTATAAAGAATTTTTTTTATGCATATTATGGCACTACTTATTCGGTTCTCGTCAGGCACCTAACTGAACTCATTTAATGAAACTCTTACACAATCAGAAAACGCGATGACTCCGTTACGAGTTACAGCAAGCGTGTACACTAGGCATTTCATTTCCTTCAACCAAACACTAAAGATGTACACACTAAGTGAATGCAAAATCAAATACTGTAAATTGATTACCTTGTTATTTAGCATTTCTGTAACCATTGGCACATAATCCATCAAAACTCCAGACTGGTGCATTCTAAAACGAGTAAACTAAGTATTTAATAACTGTTTCTTCATTTAGCATGTTTAATGTTTTTTTACTTATTTTTTTTATTAATATACTTACAGGGGTAATGATATATTTCCTAAGGTCTTGGTAAGCAGTGGTGATAATATTAATTCTGCATTTGTTGAATTTGGATACCTGACTAGCAGTAGGGCTGTGTCAATACCAGGGTTTTCATCAACTCTGTAACAATTTCATTATTTCAATAAGTTTCATAGAGATGTAGATGAGCTTGATTGTATTCTAGTAGGACCACAGCCTATTTAAATCATTTAACAATCTCATGTCCTGAGTATTGTGAAAGATAACATAGTATGAAGTAGTGAGTAATATTGCAAAGGGTTATTTGATTTTTTTATACATACTCTACTAGCGACAAGACTCAGCTTCGCATGAATATCTCTAAAATTCTTGGCTTTACTCTACTATAATATGCATGTAATACACATTAACCTTCCTCTTGAATCCCTATATATTGCTGTAAACTGAATTAAATTCTGTCTAGTAATTTTTTTTTTTTTTTTTTTTATTGAATAGTGGGCAAACGAGCAGACGTATCACCTGATGGTAAGCGATTATCGCCGCCCATGGACACCCGCAACACCCAAGGCGTCACAAGTGCGTTGCCGACCTTTGGGGGATAGGAAAGGGGATGGGGGGAGGGGTTGGGGTATGGCCTCTGGTATCCTCACTCACTCGGTGAAACACAGCGCAAACGCTATTTCACACCGGTTTTCTGTGAGGCCATGGTATCACTCCGGTCGAGCCGACCCATTCATGCCGAAGCATAGCTCTCCCACGGTCTAAATATAAAATAGTAATTATAAAGATTGAAGCAAACAGATAGAGAAGAGATTTTATACTATGTAAAGATCTAGGAGAATGGAAGAAAAGTCATTGCACTAACCCGAAATATCGGATAATTATCATGTATGTACCTTTAATCACCAAACATGAAACATATAAACTTACCCATCAGTGTACAATTCGGGCAGTTGTGATGTGTCTACATTTAACTTGATCAGAAACTCTACAACATGGTTTCCTACCCATACTTCAATGTCTTGTTCAGATGTTAAAGCATCACCAAGTAAAGCACTATATTCAAAACATGCTCTTGAACTTTCATCATCATTGAGTTTCTTTACCTACAATCAGATTAAAAATTATGATTATGATACAGTTCCTGAAAAGAACAGATCAAGATTTTAAATGAGAATAATATGGGGCATAATCATCAAATTCATCAGTTAAGAATGGAAGTTCTGAATAAATGTACAGTATAATTATGAAATGGCTATAGCCCAGTGCTTGACTCTCATATTTGTATAAATATTATTCTTATAAGTTTGAGTGCTTAAAACATAAAAAGTATCAGCTCCCGTAGGAAAATTTTTTTAGCCCCAGCATTTTAGGCTTCATGTTCATTAATCAGTCAGGGCAACTAACTTTGTATGTAAAGATAATAGAAGACAACAATCACTAGGCATGTGATTTTATTCAACCAGTCAGTCAAACAATAGTCAGTATCACATATATCCTAACAAATCCTAATAAATATAGTTTAAATTTAAATACCTTAAATTTCTCAAAATTTGTTAAAAAGATTATTAACCTGATGTAGTTTATAGAGGTTGATTAGTTCTGAAAGAACATTGCTAAGGGCTTTTGGGTCATTTTCATTCCATTTTGCCAAGCTGGGAACTTTTTCTTCTAACACATTTTCATCAATATTCATTAGAAAACTATCATCATCAAATCTAAAATCTGGAGCGAACCAAGGAGAAGTGTTGTCAAATAAAACTTCCCACTTGAGTTTCTTAGAACAATATGGTAACACAACACGGAATTGACCTTCTCCTCCTTCCAAATTTCCTAGTACTCTTTCAAAATCCACTTTAGTCTTACATAAACCTGTAAAAAACATTTTTAAATTATTGTTGCAAATATAAAAGACATAATTGTGAAACCACTGAAATTCATGCCTATTGCTATTTTCCATCAAGCTTCTATTACCAGCTTCTTACCCAGCTTCAGATCTTGATATACATACTGAACGTAAGGTCTAAAAACCGGAGCTAAATCATTTAATACACCAAAAGTTTCTGGAGCCATTACAATGTTGCGGCAATTATATTGTATATTAGGAAATATAATGACTAATAATTCTTAAGCTTACTAATAATGTATACAAAGTAAACTAGTGAACGTTTTCTCATTTAAAAATCAAAATACGAAAATAAAAGCTTGCTTGGGCTGGCTGGACAAATATATAACATATTTACTTGACAGCCTCTGATTAGTTAGATCCTGACAAATGTCAGAATCTGTCAGAGGCAGTCTAACAAACATCCAATTACGGCTGCCAGCTTTAGAACTTTTATTTATTTAAGTCTTCATGCATAGTTATTGCACAGGCGGACGTAATGCCTTGCGTTACCAACAAAAAATCTCATAATTTGGCATCAAAACATTGTAAATCTTGTTTAAGTTTTTATTAACTAGTTAAAAATGCTTTTTACAATTCCATAAACGTATTCATTATAAAGAACTCTTTAAAAAAATTGATATCGTTGTAACATGAAAAAATAACGTTCCATTTTTTTATGCACAATCATTTGACTCATCTATTAAAATCAGTCTTTCGAACATCGGAAATCTTGTTCAGTTTTTATTTATGAGTTAAAAATGCTTTTCACAATTCCATAAACGTATTCATAAAAACGCTTTATAAAAATAATGATAACGTTCTAATATGTAAAAATAACTTTCAATTTGTTTATGCTGAATAATTTAAGTCTTAATCTATTTAAAATCAAACGTTGTTTTTATTATTGAGATAAAGTAAAAAAACAGGGACATCATTTCACATAACCATATCAAATAATCGATACATTCAGTTTGGCACATGCCTAGGGCTGTCATTTGTTTTTGTCGTCATAGGCAGACGGATATTGTGGAATTTGCTGAACAAGGACAGGACATTAGTAAAGCAGTTTTTATTTAAACGTTCTACATATACCTTGTTGCTAGCATTAAGCTTAATTACATAAACAAGATACATTACCGTATTGAGTACAGTCGTATGGAATAGTAATATGAAAAATATGTATTCTTCCGCGCAGAATAACATTTCTGATCTACTTAAATTAGCCAAAAAATTCAACTGTTTTTATCTATCAGGTATGTGGTTACGTTTTAGAATAATATGCGCGTGTATGTAAATTATTGCTGAAGGTGGTTGTGTTTACTGGCTGCGTGTTTTGTAATAACAGTAAGAGGCAACTTGCACTGTTTGCTAACAATGTATTGTTTCAGGTTTGCATGAGGGGATATGTAAACCGTTTATAGTAGCCGGATACCAAGTGGGTTTAATTCGCCCAGATGTAATAAAGTACCTGATTAGATTTCCAGAGGTAAGTCTTCAAAAAATCTAATAAGATTCAAATTGGAATAATATTTATTTAGAGACAACAATTCATGGATTTATGATGGTTTTGTCTTCTAGTGGGGTTGAATCATAAATAGCCTAGCTTTTTGGAAGCTGTATAATAATTTGTGGATTACTTTTTTTGTAGTTTAAAAATACTTTTTTTATTAATTGCTTAAAAAATAATCACATTTTAGCAAGCACATTCTAATCATTAACAGCCCACTGCTGGACATAGGCCTCTCCTTAGAAAGGCCTACTATGCCTATATATAAGCCCTTATGGTATAGGGTTTTTTTCAAGTTTTCCGTTCTCTGTGCAGTGATGTTGTCCTTCGTAGTTTACTCCCTTAGTCAGTTCTTACAACAACTACGGGATGAGATGGATGGTGACACTCTATATTCTTAATCTGTCACATGGTCAATTGATGTCCTAATAGACAATTGTCATTCCACAGGTATTTAGGATCACTGGGAAGTATGTAGAACTTAATCCAGCATTCAGAGATTACAAAGAGAGAACAGTTAAGATAGCAGATGTGTTGCAGAGTCTAAGGAAGGAGAATGAGATATGTGCTCTGAAAGGATGGAGAGATGAGGTTTGTCACACTTTAATTGCAATCAGGACCACTTGTATAACTTTTTATTTAAGATGTGACGATCAGTCGGTAAAGCAGACTCTCCGTCCACTATCGTAGTCGGCAAAGAGTGTCGACTATTCACTCGACGCTCTTTAGCACGCTTTTAGCTGAATAGCCGACGCTTTTTGCCGACTATTCGACTTATTACTTTGTATGTATTTCTCATTAAATATGTATATATATTTTTATTTTATAATCAGACTTACACATTTTTATAATGTTAAAAAAGCAATATTTCTTCTGGTAACCAGTTTCTAAAATTACTTGCTGCTAAAAAAGCATATCTGACATTTATCAAACAAAATGTTTGCTTGTAGTGTTTGCTGTTTTTTCTTACCCACTACAAGAAATAATCATTGGTATTGGTTACACATAACTGCATCAGCGCCGCATTAGAGTCCCTTGGCACGGCGTGGCCTCTGATTTTCTAGGGGTAACTGCTGGCGTAGCTCAGGGTTCGGTCCTGTCGCCCACGCTGTTTCTTCTGCATATCAATGAAATGTTAGCCCTTATCAACATACATTGGTATGCAGACGATAGCACAATCCATGGCCGATATTTTGGACAAACTGCAGCCAAACTGCAGACATTGAGAAAAAACGACAGGAGCTCGACCAAATTCTGAGTCGCATTTCACAATGGGGTTATGAGAATCTGATAGAGTTCAACACTAAGAAAACACAGGTGTACGCGTTCTCTACCAAAAAGTCTCTGTTTCTTCCCCTCCCCACTTTTGAGAGCACCCAACTGCCACTACGGGATAAGCTGGCTGTCCTGGTTATGGATATTTGCCGGGACCTCAACCCTCGGCAATACATCGAGAGCATCACTAAGGTGGCCTCGCGGAAACTGCGCACTGAATAAGGTAAGACGGTGCTTCGCGTCCGAGCATCTATGTCTTCTTGATAAGAACCAGGTCCGCTCGCGCGTGTAGTACTGTTCTCATCTTTGTGATGGATCGGTAATATTTGCTTGATGCTCTCGATCAGTTGCAGCAGTTAGCAGTTCACATTATAAGTAGGTATCGACTCTATGACAGTGTTGCATCGCCTTTGCCATGGACAGTGTTCTAAAAAGCTCTTCGAACTGATCCCACCTTCTCCTATCCTCGAACAACACGTAGAGGCCTTGGAAGTCACCGCCTTAGAGTCGTAGAAATACGCTCTTGAAGTAAACGGTTTGGTTCTTCCTTCGTGTATCAAGCAGTTAAAAACTTGAACTTACTACCAGTGCACGTGTCCACTATGATCCAGGTTCCTTAAAGCGGGACGTGAAAAAGCATCTCATTAAGCTGCCATAGTGTGGGACGCTATACTGCTACTACTCAAGCTTTCCATCAGGTTCAGCAGAGTCGCTAACAGGCTGTCAAATAATAAAAAAAAAAAGTCCACACAAGTGATTTTCTTTTTATTAAACTTATTAAATTCAGTAAACAATAACAGCATTATATTTACACAACAATATTTTTGTACACTAAAGCTCCACTCCGAGTTCGACTCCGACTCCCTTACAGAAGCAAGTACGTTGCGACTAGGGTGCGAATCAGCTGTAAACGAAGAGTTACGGAAATGTCCGAAGCCCTAGTCGGCTAGTCGGCCAAAGTTATAATCGTCACGTCTCTACTTTTTTTTTTAATTACATCACACACACACACACACACACACACACACAGCAGAAACTTTTGAAGCTCCACCGAAAAACGACGAAGAGATTATGTTGGTTTCGGCTGACTCTTAAACTCGGCCGTGTCTTGAAACTAGACATTTTGTGTGAAGCCATTTTTTTCTCCTGCTTAGGCTAAGGTTCTGTTCATAAATCGTAGAAGAGCAAACAATGCTCATGACCCCCAAATGTACGATTCATCTGAGTTTCTTGCCTTTATAACACTAAAGAATATTTAAGAGATCTCTAGGAAAATATAAAGTTAGCTGTTAGCCTGTATTTCAAACATCTTTAGTTGAATGGTAAACTAATTGTGCATCATCATTGCCCTCTTGGGTCTGTTTCGGACGATTTAGTGTCTCAATGATATTTCTCACTTTCTTTTGTAGTTATATAAGCAATTGGGAATTTGAAAAAAAAAACTATTGATTTTTTTTATGTATTTTAAAACTTTATTATTAATAATATTGATAAATGATGCAAGAAACTTAAAAAAATATTACTAGGAAATTTATAAACTTTCGTAGAATTCTAAACAGGGGATAAATTGTAATATTTTACGTCCACATTTTCGTAAATTGATAAACTTACTGAACTCACTCGTAAAATAATAAATGCTTGAACATTTGTTGAAGAAGTAAAATTTACCACAGAGCTACGAAAGTTTTATAGTTAGTTTTATAGTAAACTAAATAACCTTTTTTTTTTTAACGTGTGGAACCCTCGGGCTGTCTCCTCGCCGGGGTTTGCGGCGGGGCGGTGTGTCGGAATCGAACCGACTAAAACCACACAGTGTGCCAACTCTGCGCCTGAGAAGGGAGGGGTCCGGGTACTGCAGATATTACACGACCGGACCCCTCCCAGAAAATAAATAAAATAACCTAACCTAACCTAACCAAAATAGTAAGAAATCGGAATGGACAGAGGAAAAAATTAAAAATGTTATTAAAATGATAGAAAATTATAATAAAGCTAAAGTTTTGGGAAGTCGGCCCACAGACAAGAATACTATCACGCCAAAAGGTATGACATAATGACATTTAGTGACGAGAAAGTTTGTCAAGTCTGATTGTACCAAAGTCTATGGACACAAGCATTGCCACTATGACCTATCAGAGAGCAGTGTGTTATTTTACGTATTTCAAAGATGCGTATATTTAAAAGGGTTTCTGTGATTGGTCGAACCATATAAAATCTTACGAATAGATATCCGTTAGTTTATAAATTTACCGTGTGACGTCGGAAATTGATAAATTTACGAAAATGTGGACGTAAAATATTACAATTTATCTCCCGTTTAGATCCTACGAAAGTTTATAAACTTCCTAGTAGATTGATAAACTTACGGATCTTGTTATTTTCCGGTGACATAGCGACTGTGTTTTACGACGTCACACGCGCTCGGGTTTATTCGGGAGTTGTCGGCGCGTCTTCGGTACTGGATTCAAAACTTAATTTTTATTTTGAAATAACTTTTGAATTATAGCGAAAAAAAAAAATAAAAAAATAGTTTTGTTATAAAACTTATATATGATCTTTCCATTTATCACAAAAAAAATTTTTATTCAAATACCCAATTATAGAGCGATAGGTTTTGTGCCTACTTTAAATTGGATAGCACTCTGCCAAGACTCGACACCTTATAAGAACTACAAATATCGATCTCGGCAGTAACTTCAAAAACAGAAGAGAGGAGAGGAGAATCATCTTCATTTTTTATAAAAAATAAAGATATCGTATTAGCAAAATTATTAACAGCGAACCACAAATTTATCAATACGAGTATATTATTTTATATAGCTTTCATAAAGCTAGTCATAAAATCTGATAGCGAAGTATCTGTAGTGGTAAAATGACTCTATTAGGGAAGCACGGCTACTTGTTTACACATGATTCTGATATTAAAAGAAAATAATCATCACTGTCAGAAAATTATTAATATTCGATGTTCGTGGAAGAAAACTAGGAATATTAAAAATAAGTGAACTTACTGTCGTTGATGATTGATTGTTGAGGTTCCTTTAAAATGTTACTTACTATAGGCCGACCGTTTATCTGAGTCCTCGCCTGCGCGGTAACAGGGGCGCGGGGGTATGACGACAAAGGGGACTGAGACAGGTGCGGGCGGCGGGGGCGCTTAGTGAGATACACACGAGATGAAATGCGTCAAGATAGTTCCTAAGACATGTGACGTCATAGTAAAGAAATAGTGATTAAATGAAAAATTATTAATGATAATACAAAATTTTAATTAAATAAGTAAAAGCTATGAAGGTACGTAAATAAAATATTTGGTAATAAACTATTGTACTATTTATTATATAGAATAATCTTAAAAAATTATATTTCAATCTGTTATGTCCATATCAATGTCGGTGGAACTTGATTCTTCACTTTCGAAGGAGTCATCATCGGATTCATCAGAATCGTCCAGAGTGTTAATAATAAAATCAACAGCATCATCCCGAATTCCATCATGTTTGCAGTACTCGTCCTCGGTATTAATTACATGGTTAACACAATGCTCCCACTTCTGTGCTATTGTGTTATTTTTTTCTAAAATATTCGTACACGTTTAAAGCCATTTGCTTGCACTGATTATTCACTTTATGACCGAAGATCTTACGATTCATCTTGAGATTGTTATCACATGTGTATCTCTCACAAGGCGTCCGCGACAATTAACACGTGCGATCGCTGTCCGCGTTGCGATCGAAATGAGCGATTACAAAAATTCGCCCGCCGCCCGCACCTGTCTCAGTCCCCTTTGTCGTCATACCCCCGCGCCCCTGTTACCGCGCAGGCGAGGACTCAGATAAACGGTCGGCCTATAGATGATCCACACAACTTTATCTGCGTGTCTTTTTAATCATGTTCAGCACCTATTGGTCTAAATCGTCTAAGTTATGTTTACTACCTATCTTAAGCACGCGAGCAAAACACATTTAAAAAATGAACTGAAAATCGGTTAGATAATGTTGGAGTTCGTTGTGAGCAACCACGTAACACGATAACTATATATGTTTATCTAGCTGATCAGGCAAACGTGGTAATGCCATAAAAAATAGGGTATGAAAAAATAGATGTTGACCGATTCTCAAACCTGTCCAATATGCACACAAAATTTCATAAAAAGCGGTCCAGCCGTTTCGAAGGAGTTTGGTAACAAACACCGCGACACGAGAATTTTATATATTAGATAGATTTCTATCTTATCTGTCAGTTTATTTAATCAACAAGGTATTTATTTGAAAATTGCTATAAAATTCAAAGCATTTTTAGTTATTTTCTACATATGGCATGTTCTATTAAAATTACTTTGTAATGTTTATTCATGTTGTAGAATTTGCGGGTCCCATTCACTTAAAATCTAGCTAGTAACGTGTGGGTGTAGCAATAAATGTAATTAATGTTTTTATGATGTTATCTTTTTCAGTGTTTTGGAGTTACCACACCATTATACCCGGAAAGCCTCTTAGAGATGGACCGAAGTGCTATGTGTCTCTTTGGTATCAGGAACTATGGAGTCAGTGTTACTGGCTATGTAAACCATCCCATAAAAGGCCTATGCATCTGGTTACAGCAGAGAAGCTTCACAAAACAAACTTGGCCTGGTAAATTTTATTCAATTACGATTTAGTTTTACCACAAATAATCACCTAGCTTAGAAATTTTATATAGACTGATAGTATTAAACAATGTGTGCCAAAAAAATGTAAAGACCACACACATACCATAATGACTGTAATTATAATATTATCCAGGACTAACGAAAATTATGAGATCTATTGTATAATTATTATTATTTATTTGCCTACACTCATGACAACAAGAAGACGTTTTTACGAGTACGTAAATTTTGATTAGCACACACAGGAGACGCACGCAGTTTATCAGGCCACTTGGGAACACTATTTCTTTTTCGAAATAAATGCAGCCATGAGTAAATCTATTGTAACTACCTCCATATTAAATTTTGTCAGAATTGGTCCAGCCATTAACGTTTGAAGAAGTAACACACACACTTTTGACTTTACAATATTAGAGTGATTTATAAGTTAAATCTTTATTTAAGGCAAGTGGGACTGCTTTGTTAGTGGCGGTCTGGCTGTAGGTTTCGGTGTTCTGGAGACAACAATAAAAGAGGCTGCTGAAGAGGCGTCTGTACAAAAAGAATTAGCAAAAAAGCTTGTATCTGCTGGTTGCGTTAGGTATGAGCCATATATCGCATTTGTCAGTAAATATATACATATACGTTACGAATACTGTATTGAACAATGATTAATGTTGCAGTTTTTACTTTGAAAGTGAAAGGGGTTTATTTCCCAACACAGAGTATGTGTATGATCTGGAGTTGCCGTTGGATTTTTTGCCCCAAAATGCTGATGGTGAAGTAGAGGGTTTTGAGTTGTTAACCGCTGAAGAGTGTGTCAAGCGAGCTCTTACACCTCAGTTTAAAACAACCAGTGCACCTGTGCTGTTAGATTTCCTGATACGCAAAGGATACATCAGTCCAGAGAATGGTAAGACATGAACACTTATATACATTAGTTTTTTTAGCTAGTTTTATGATAAAAGTTTTTATTACCTATATCTTTTCACATTATTATAGTTTTTGACTAACTATGAGTTATTATTACATATTTAATCAAGGATAAATAAGTTTAAAATAAAACAGACTTTTGAGTGAAAAGAAAACATACCGACCTTCAAACCTTCAAGAAAAGAGTCTACTCCTTCCTAAAAGGCCGACAATGCACTTGTAACGCCTCTGGTGTTCCTGCTGTCCATGGGCGGCGGTAATCGCTTACCATCAGGCGATAAGTCTGCTCGTTTACCCCTATACAATAAAAAAAAGGAACATTTTGAATTTTCGATCTTGTAAATATTTATGCAGTTAATATTTCTTTGTTCCTCCCTAGTTAAACCAATCTGGTGTCTGTCACGAACGATCGACTTTTTTTTTCAAAATCTTTAAAAGAGCATAGCAATTTTGTAGACCTCTTCGTTTGCTTTCAAAGATTACCAGCAATGTGCAAAGCCTGGGTAAAACACATTTTTGTTACATTTTAGGAAAACGTTGACAAGACTACAACGAAATTACTCGTAAATATATGTGCTAAAATAAGCTATATAATATTGTTGTTTGGTAATCATTTCAGAGCCCCACTATAGACATTTGGTGGAATTACTTCATGTTCCTCTCCAGTCGATCTACGACTGGCCATTCACAGCAGTTGCCGCTACAAATGGCGATGGCAACGAATTTAACCACGTTAATTAGATTATACATTAAATTATTCAATAATTCTCAATAATTGAATCCCTATCTTTACGAATACTCTGTAAAACGAATTAGTACTATGATATATTTTGTGTATCAATTTTCTAGTCTTCCTTGCAATGTCAAAGATAATGTGATGGCTATACATATTTGTCTCTAAGTACGAACTGTGTTTTAAATGAACTCGGTTAATAAACAACAGAGTTGTATTGTCAACTGCTCATCATGTTTTATCTCTGACACTGTTTCAGTAGGATTAGACGTTTTCAAGTGATGGCTGTACCGATATAGTATAGAGAGCTAACGATCTTTAGTGGTTTCGCTTGTGAAATAAAATTATTAAAAAACCGACTTTACCAGCGTTTAAAATAAAAAAATAATCATCAAAATCGGTTAACTCAGTCGAAAGTTATGAGGTAACAAACATAAAAAAACAGTTGAATTGAGAACCTCCTCCTGTTTTGAAGTTGGTTAAAAATCTCACCAATTTCTGAATCTGTTTTAAAGGTGTTTGTATATTTATTTAAATTTGTGATAAACAAGGTTGTATATCTATATATAATATAAAATATTGTACAATTTCGAACATATTCCGCGACATGTAAAGGTTATCTTTTCATTTTATCATTAACTAGTGACCGAATATGGTGACCGGATTATGATAAACTAATAAAAGCAAGCTATCTTTTTGTATACCTACCTTCTAGAAATCCACTAGAAACAAAAAATAAGTTATTTTGGATTATGTACACTTGAATTTTACTTTAAAATTTATTTTTATGCTTATTTATTCACCCAAATGCTATGCCTGTATTCTTGTAGCCATTCAAGCTGTACCCACAAAAGATCACGGCTCTCGCAATAATACCAGTGTTTATTATTTGATCAATTTGTAAATATTTATTAGTTTATTAAATTAATTCTTCAAGGCCTAATCATTAATTTTAATTGGCCTCGTATTCCACGTACTTGGTAAGCTTTGAGTGTTACCTGAGTATAGTTATTAATTTGTATTGGCACCTGTGACTAGTATATATTATGCATTAACGTAATATTTTAGTATAGATTGACCAAATCTTGATGTGTTGGTAATGTTCATGTATTATTGAAGACATCATAGTTTAGCTAGGTATGGTTAATTTCTGTGATACTTTACCAGTTTGGTATAAGGCAATATTATATTATCATTTGAGTTCTCTGGTAATTGTAATGAGAATAGCTGGAAAGTGTAGTGTGTTACTTTTAGCGCAATGATACTGGTTCATGTTATGCCTCAATGTTATGTATTTACGTGACCTATTTCGTGTATTTTTGTACTTAAAAAGAGGTTTTTTTTTTAATTGTATCCAAATTAAAATAATTATAGTAATAACAAAATAGTAATAATCATACAAATATAACATATTATTATTGTACTAATAGGTGCTACTGATTGGTGTAGTACGAGATAAAATTCAGTAGTCTAGTCATAAAACAGTGACGTGAGCCATTATAACGTAATATCATTACGTGCTTTATTTATGATCCTAAATTTCAGCATACATAGCTAAGCTCATTCGTATGTCCAGTTCAAAATGAGTGTTCATACTCTAGTCTCATATTCGCGTAAATAACGTAAAGTGCTAAAAGTTAATTTGCTTGTTATGGACATATAAATTGGATTTAAAAACTGATCGATATAATTATTATTTCGTTTGATATAGGGTAGGCAAAATTAAAACTGTATGTGATACATAGAAACCTTATGGATTAATTTCTAGAATTGATGTAGATTTTTGTGTGTCTAAGGCGTCGTTAACATAAATATATAGGGTTTGGTATATTGTGCATTGCTTTCGAAAAAATAAAATGTTGGTATTCATGACGGTACTTGTAAAATTTATCTTTTATGTATTAACGAAGACGAGAACTTAGATATTGATGTATGTTGAAGTTTAGAACCTAATATTTAAAATAAACTTTCACTTACATTAACTACACCCTCATTATTTGCAGCACTGTCATGATAGTATCGCATTTACCAAAAACAATCGCTTAACATTTTTAATTGCTTTATTTTTTATGTGTTTTTAATTTATCATGACAAGTTTTATTAGTAAGATGTTAAATTCTTAATAGAGCACCATAACACTTTACGAACTGTGAGTTTTCGTAAATCCTTTCCGTAAGATTATGTACTAACGGCACATACTTAGTAATTGATTAAGAGGCCTTTCGATGTTTGAAAATAGCGTTAACAGACTAGAAAGACTGAACTTTGATTTCTGAATTGTCTTTCTAAACAATTTACAAACAAAATGACCTCCAGTTAGAAGTAATTCGCATGTTAGAACTAGTAGTTGTTTGTAGTTAACGGCGAATTATTACCGAGTAAATGCTAGTATTAATATTCAGTTGTCATTACAGTTTTATACATTTTTATAAATCCGCTATTGGCGAAAGATTTTGTATCAATATTACACATACTTAAATTATGAATGTAATCGTTTATATTTGCGATAGTAATAAATTAGCGTTTTCCTAAAAATAAAGATTTGAAACAAGATGATTGTTTATTTTTATCTTATAAATAATAAAAAAAGTAAGTTGTTATGGTACGTTTCTATGTCACGTGTGACTACGGCTTATCAAACTTGTTTTATACTTTTTCAGCGTCGTTTTTTGTCGTAGTTGGGGGATTTAGTGTTTACTTATCTTTTTTGAAAATGTTTTAGTGCCGTTATAATATCAAATTATTTGCAAAGTATATTATTTTAAATACCATATACATAATTATATTTTTTTTTGAATAAATACTACTTTTTTGCTCGTGCAAATGCTAATAATATACAGGGTGGAATTTTGTGATGTCACCTGAATGGAAAGTACTCTTTAATCTTGTAGATAGAAAATTTTACTCAAAGAAAATATTTCTTTATTATTGAAAAAAAGAAAACTGCATTCAAAGAATTCCGAAAATTCGCTTGCTACACCCGGCAATCGAACCGAATAATAACCATTTTAATACCTGGATTGGAACAAACGGTACTATCAGATGGCCTGCGAGATCGCCTATACGTACGTTCATAGCCTGTCAAAAACATAACCCTCCTTTGGCATTGCCGTAGTCGGGTAAAAATGAGACCCTTTTTCCTCTGGTTACGGCATCACGCAGGAACGGCTGAACCAATTTCGCTAATTTTTTTGGTTGGATAGCCCATTACTTGAGGGCTATTTAAAATCACGCAACGAAAATAGGAGCTGAGTATTGATGAAACACGTTGCCAAAACAGGGATTTTTTTTAGTCACGGATGTATTACTAGATAAATTTTGTCACATTGCGCGGGTCAACTAGTTATTTATAGATTCAAAATTGTATGCAGCAGGATATCAAGTTGTCCCTATTAAATGGACCGAGGGTAAGAAATGAGTAACTCCAATTTCATTAGTAGTTTTATTTCAAAGAAGCTGTCAAATCGGATGCTATGTATTTATTTGTATTAGATTTTTAATTACGATTCTACACGAAGAGAAATAACATCACAAAAAAAACATATATTGGGGCACAATACAGTTGTAAAAGTAACTAACTAAATGCTTCGAACATCTTAACAAACAATACCTTATTTTTATTCTTGCCTTGGTTTTATTATGATTTCATAATTTTATTAATTAGTAAACACATTATGAGTATATACAATAAAAAATAGTCAATCCTATCTCCGATCGTATTGCATATTGCTTATTTGAAGTCAATGAACAAAGTAAAGCTAGTCCCTTCTATCTGTCCTCCTAGTAGTCATCACCACGCGATATAACTTCTTTGCAAGTGGGTCTTAATAAGATGGTGTGCTCAAACTGGGCTGTATAGCAACCCTTGATGTCACAAAGAGGGGGATATGCATCAACAACGCCTTTGTCGCACAAGTCCTTGAGAGCCAAAACATAGCGCGACGCTCCGGCTCGTTCCAGCCACCTCTTGCAGAATGCGAGTGTTCCGAAATTCTTATTGATCAAATTGAACAGCTGTTTAGATGATTGAAGTCTGAAATTAAAATATTTAGAGTTGAAGTTATTTATGGTTTGTGTAGATGCGATAATAGAATGAACGTGTTTGTCAATAACATCAGTGATACCTCAGCGGTACGAATTGTTGATCGAAGTTTTTCATATAGTGAGAACAATCCATGTCATCGTGAACTTGACCGCGGCCCGTGGATCCGAAAGTTTCAATAGCATAAAACTCATTCTCTTCCATCCGTGTTGTTTCACCACCTTTCACAATAGGCACTGTTTTGCCAGCATGGATCCCTAATGAAATAACCAAATGTTATTACATGATATACATTAAACACGTGACGAACAAATGACAAAAACAAGGCGTCCTTACTGTACGGTCCGATTGAATGGCCATTCAGATTACGTATTGGTTTCACTTGATAAATTTGACCATCAAGTTCTACCTCATGTGACTCCATTACCTATAATAAAATTACATTAGTGAATAACAGAGCGATGTGTGTCATTGTAATTGTTGAAGTTTTGAAAATTATTTTTCCACAACTTAAATATATGATAATATATAGGTATATATATATATATATAGATGTTATCTCTCTCTACATTAAACACTTATATAGATAGAGAAAGGAATTTTGCTTCCTTTGATAACTAACTGACTTTAATTTTCTCTACTTAAACGAGGCGTATATAACACGTTTAGCAAGAGGTTAGCTATGTTTCACGGTTTCCAAACCATTGGTAAACGCTGGGCGCGTTTTGACAACTTTATATATATTCTCAGTGGTTAGTCATGTGTACCAAGTGGAAATGAATATTTTACATACCGTATTTTAATAGCGTACATCTGACTCAAGAAAAGTAAAAAATTACAAATATAGATATAAAAAATAAAATCTGACTAAAGAGAGTTCTTACAGTATACCAATACTTCAATGCCTAATCACTTACTTCTTGAACAGCGGCACCAACATCACAAAGCCTGACGTCAACTCCAGATGCTTTGATACCAGCCTCCGTAGCTTCTTGAACTCCCTTCACGAGAGGATCATAGCGGGGGTTGAAGGTTAAAGTGAAAGCGCAATCGATAATACGGCCGTTTATGTGAGTGCCAAAATCAATCTTGACGACGTCATCGTATTCCAGGACTGTTTTGTCACCTAAATGAACACAAGAGTATAGTATACAAGTAGTATGTGAGAGATATATAATCACTATCTTCTAACCAATCCCAATACTTTGTATTACTTCACCTAATTTACGTTCCAATAGGTTCATATTTTTATTAACTGAAGTTAAGTACTCCTAATGCTAGTACTATATATTGGTTCAATAAAAAAATATAAATAATACCGGTGTTTGGTGTATAATGCGCTGCACAATGATTGCGACTGCATCCAGTAGGGAAGGCCAAGCCTGCTTTAAGTCCATCCTCACCAATCAAACGTCTTGCAGTCGATTCTAGTTCCTCACAAATTTGTATCATTGTCATGCCTGGTTTTATCCAGTCTCGCATGTATTTTCGTGTCTGAAAAAAGGTTTGATATGTTACCAAATGTCTACTCAAATGCAGTTAAAAGTGAAACATGTAAACTAGCCATTAAATGATGTACATGTAACTGTATGGTGCCCATTATACAGCATTACATGCATGTTTGTTTTTAAATTTTTAAGATAGATAGAACACCATCAGAATGTCAATGGTCAAGAACAATACCAAAAACCCTGCTTAATTAGTCAAAGAACACTAAGAAAATGTGTAATCTTAGGTTATAATAATAATAATAATAATAAATCTCTTTATTGCACACCAGATAAGTAACAAAATTAACAACGAAAGCTTAATCTAGGGAAGTACAATTGGCGGCCTTATCGCCCGGAGGCAATCTTTTACAGGCAACCATGTTATATTTCAGTGTAAAGTATGCTTTACACTAAAATCAGTAAACAATGTTGTTGGCAATCAGTTAAATGCAACAGTAAACAATTATATATTTTTGAGCAAATATTTACTTGTCTATGTGCCTCAGCAGCATGTCTTATTTCTTGATAGATGTCTTGGTGTAGTCTGTCCAGAGCCCTCTTCTCCTCACTGGAGAAACGTTCCTTAGCTGTTCTTTCATCAATACCTTCAGCTGGACCATGATCCATTATTTGACCTTCAGGGAAGTTTCCTGCATACACATTTTACTACATAAAATTATCATTCATCATAATGTGTATATGTTCAGTAATCACAACTTCAAACGTAAGAAGAAAAGAAGTCCCATTACAACTTAGCAGTTGATATTATGTAAATTTTTGATAGATTTTAAGCTATAATAATTCTTGAACATAACTCACGAACCATTTGCTTTTGGTAACAGGGTTATTATATATGTACTAGCTGACCCAGTAAGCATTGTTTTGCCATAACCATAAAATTTTGGGGTAGGTAAAAACAATGGATGTTGGCTGATTCTCAGACCTACTCAAAATGCACACAAAATTTCATAAAAATCGGTCCATGTTACAGAGGAGCTTAGTAAAAAAAACACTGAGGCACAATTAATTTAGATCAGTCATTTTCATAATAAATTGTGGTTAGGTCTTAATGGCAAAACCTCATTTTTAACCTCATTTCCAACAATGGCTTCCTAAGACAAAATCTTAAAGAAATCTTTAAGCCCGCACATTTAAAAAAGTACACTCAGATCCCTTTGACTCAAAAATATTTACTTGTTTCAAGGTAAATGAGAGATTTACTTTCATAAAAGCCTCCTTCCTATGGAGAAACCGGGACTGTTAAGACATAAGACAGACAGACAGACATAAGTAATAAAAAATAATAACATACCATTAGGGTACAACGCAGCGATAGGAATAGTTGGTGGATCGGTTTGCTCTTTGGACGGACCTTTCCCAGACTTGCTTTTATTCTTCTTCTTTTTCTTTTTTTTCTCATCGCCTTCACCAGGAGTATCTTCTACGGACAATGACTCTACTTTTTCAGTAGCATCTGCGACTTCAGAATTATTCTCTGCAGGAGCATCATTTTCTGCAGTAAAAGTAAACTATTATAATGTATTAAGAGAATCTATAATTTTTTTATTTGATTCAATCATTATTGTGATTTTTTATAAATACAGATGATAATAAAAATAGGTTTTACCAGAAACTAAAGTCTAATAATAAAGAATATGTAGTAGAGATAGCGAAGTAAACAAAGATTTCATCAATAAAAGACCGACTATTAGAACTTTTCTTGTTGTCTATTCAAATGCTTTCATTTTGTTGGAAGGACAGGGAATGTCAGGTAAACAAAGAACAAAATGTAACACAAGATATTTTAACCTATTACAATGCGATTATTGTCTTGTGATTTTCTGTTTCAAATAATATATCAACAGTTTCGAATAGGCGCTTATAATTTCTGAGCGGTTTAAAGATAAAAATAGATGTTAAGGAGACATGAATGTACATCAGCAAAAATATGTTTGATATGTAATCAAGTCTCGGGTCCAACCTGTCTTCTTCTTCTTTTTTTTCTTTTTCTTCTTCTTAGCGGGATCTTTGGTTTCCCCTTCTTCAACTACGTCAACTTCTTCCTCTTCCCCGTTCTCAACCACCTCATCTAGATTTATATCCTCCGCCACAACTAAAGCCATTGTAACTATAAAAGTTACTTTTGATCTCTTGAAAATCTGAACCTAACTAAACGAAGGCGCAATTTCCATGCGACTTTGAAATGGTTGTTAACCTCAATCACTTTAGTTTGGTTTCACAAAACGACAAAGGTACAGAATTTATTACATTGCAAATTGACAGCAGGACGGCAAAACACAATCACCGTGCGCGTAAAAGAGATGCGGTTACTGTTTATCTCTATCTGTGTTAAAAATATTCATCCATAGAATTCAATGTTTGTGATGTTATTTGTAATCTGTATTTCATAAACTAAAATATTTAGATTAAATGCATATAGAACTAGCCAAGTGCAAATGTAAAAATAAGCTGATTTACATTTTGTTTATTTTCTCTCACTCTATATTTTTATTGTTTAATAGATTTATTCAGCTTTTTAGTTTTATTTTATGCTTATTAGCAGCCTGTGACCTAACTTAGCCCGTGTACAAAGATATTATTAAGGTTCTTTTGATAATATTCTCTGTATTTACTGCAATTTTATAATATAACTAATAAACGCATTCAAAATGACATAAATTGTTTTATTACAAAATTATTAAGTTAATTTTGTATGTATTTGGAGTACATTGGACCGATTTCATCTCATACACGAGAACCTTGTACAAAAATGGGGAGAATTATTCTTCTTCTTTTGATGAAATGGCAACCAGCCGGATCACTCAGATCAGAGGAGAATTATTGTTTGGTAACCGATCTGAAAATAAATATACCTTTTTATTACATTTCTAAATACATTCATAATTTAGATAACTTAAGCCCAGGTACATAATAAGATCATGCTCTTTTAAAATATTGTGTAATGATGATAGTTTAAAACAGATAAAAGTACTTTAATGTCTAAAAACTCTAGACGGTACTGTACTGACAGTTGACATTTGTCAATTTGATAAATTTTCCCAAGCTAAGCACAGGCCACAGTCTATGTTATGTGTCCTAGACAACTAAATGAAATACAATAATAACCAAACAAAACAATTAAAAACACAACATAACCATTAAAATTGCTCTCTTTTTTATCTTTTTGTTTTACTATACCTAATACGGTATTGACCACCTAGTCAGTCAGTTGTCCAAATTAATTATTACACAAGAGCCGTCTTACCGAAAATGAGCTCGAGCAAAATTGATCTATGTCTAAATTTCCAGAGAATCTGCTAAATGTCATTGCGCTGCGAATGAAAAAGTCATTGCCACAGTAAATGGTACTGGTACTAATAGTGGTCTCAATCGAAACCTGATGGGATTTGTACGCAAACGTATCTTTTTTTTTTATTACATAGGGAGCCAACGAGCAGACGTATCACCTGATGGTAAGCTATTACCGCCGCCCATGGACACCCGCAACACCAGAGGCGTCACAAGCTAAGGTATCTTAGCTACAAGGTCGGGGTTGTCCACCGATCCATAAGCAATGTTCAATTAATTTGACGTCTAAAATACAGCGGCAGAAAGTGTTACCGTTTGCAACGATGATTGTAGTCAACTGAACATTGATGCGCTCTGAAGTCAAATTACCGAAGACTTTCATTGAACATTTTCTATTCTTATAAATCTCATACTGAAGATTCCACATTTGTGAGACATATTTCAGGTGGCTACTAAGGAACAATACCTACAGTATTTTAATGGGCTTTAGGGCTTTATTTGAAGTTGGGAGAGTGCCGTATTATAAATCTTTTTTACTATCGTTCCAATGTGCTGGTTTAAAGAAAGCTTACTATCCAGTACAACACTTAGATCTTTATTATTACCTATTAACTTTTCTGCTGTGTTCGTTGAACAGTTTATATGCTGAGTCAATTGCGGTTTGCTTTGGGGTAAAAATTATATAACAGCATTTAGACACATTCAGTTCAAGCTTATGCATGCTGCACTGTACTTCTTTAACCTGTTTAAACCAGTAACCGCTGTGTATCAGATTCTTTATTATTTATTCAGATTTTATTTATGACTTTATGAATCTTCATGTCATTGGCGTATAACAGACTATATGAATTATGTGCTTTCATAATTCATAGCTCAGTATATTGGCGATAAATAGAATAAATAGCAACGGTCCCAGGATCGAACCTTGAGTTACGCCCGAGGCGACCGTATCCATCCATCATGAAGCACTACTGCCTGTAAGCGATTTTCCAAATAGGAAGAAAACCATGAATTCCTGTCAATAACAACTTCTGCAAGAGCACTTGTGGTCTATGTCTATACAGTCAAAACACTTGCTGTAGTCCGTATAAACCACATCCATCTGGTTGGCCGAGTGGTTTCAGCGGTCGCCATGCCGCTTGCTACTGCGCCAAGTGTCTTGGGTTCAAATCCCACGCGGTACAACACTTTGTGTGATCCATGAATTGTTGTCCTGAGTCTGGATGTTCTTTGTGTCCGTTTCATGTATGTTTGTAAAGTCCCCCACGACACAGGATGTTTATTCCTAATGTGGGAGTTGTCTTTTTAAAAAAAAAAAAAAAAAGATGATGCTCCATACCCTATGATATAAATTCATGCGACATAATCAAGTTGGAGGTGGTGGAACGCTCCATCAAAAATCATGTTGACAATCACAAATACTACCCTTAAGGCCGAATATACCTGCTAAATTGTTAAACATATTTGTACCCATGAAGAAAAAACACAAAATGTTAAAAATTCATTATTACATTATTTTAATACCACTGTGGCGACCTCCACATACAGCGCTATCTACCGAAGATACACTGAACTACGGAGCAACGTACAACACGAAGAAACTACCAATCCTGAATCGCGCAGTAGAAGTTCTCGTACCGATTATCAATGCAACATCCCAACATCAACTGTTGGGCAGTAGCCCGCCAGTCATGATCACCTCGCCTGGTCGGAGGATCCTCCCTTTGTGTCGGTGGAATATGATACCTATTCCCCCACACTACGTAAAAATGTAATTATAAATTCATACTAATTAGCTCGTTGGCGTCTTCTATTGCCCGTAGCGTGAGAATTCTCCCCCGTGTTTGAAACATTCTTCATTGGTGCTCCGCTCTTAGGGGCCATCCATAAAGTACGTCACACGAATTCCATGATTTTTTGAGAATGTCCCTAGTCCCTAGTGTGACGTCACATGTTTTGCAATTTCACATCGAAAAATTATTAAATTAAAACAGCAGTTCCGAAATTAGTTTTATTTCCATTTAAATTAAGTACTTTTTTTCATTAAGTCAACATTAACATCAAATATTTGAAACAAAAACAAAGCAATAAACTATTGAATATAAAGAAAAAGAAGAAGAAAGAAAATCAATCATCTTCAGTCCTTTGACTTTGGACCCACTCCTTTAAATTATTTATAACTGGCATGGCAGTCACTTCGTTCTCATTTATTCGCATTATATTAGATGTTGAAATGTGATGTCACGAAACTTAGGACCCCTCCCACCCCTTGTCACACCATGTCACACTTTGTCGACCCCCTCCCCCCCCTTTACGTGTGACGTACTTTATGGATGGCCCCTTATTGGTATTAGTGTGATGACATATAGTCTATAGCCTTCCTCGATAAATGGACTACCCAACACTGAAAGAACCTGAGATTAGCACGTTCAAACAAACAAACTCTTCAGCTTTATAATATTAGTATAGATTTATTATATTTAATGTAGTAACATGTACGCGGGCAGAGCTGTGGGCAAAAAATAGTAGATGTATAAAACTTTTGCTTGTGATTTATTGTCAATACTACTATTGTACTTATCAACGCAAAACCACAATGTTGTGGTAAGAGTCAAATATGTGATAGTAATAATATTGATGATCCAACCAGGAAAACATGAGAAATATAAATTAGTCTAACGAAAGTCAACTATAGGTACTATAGGTAGGTTCCTTATCTTTTTACCAATACGTCAATTTGCATTTCGTTAATGGTTGGTTCGAATGCCAATGATTATTTAAGCAGCCAATGATTATTTAAGCAGCCAATGATTATTTAAGCAGCCAATGATTATTTAAGCAGCCAATGGTTTTGTTACTTGAGTAATATTTCGAATTGTCTCGTTCATCTAGCGGTTAGTATATGCGACTACCGATTAAGAGCTCTCGGGTTTGATACCCGGGTGGTGCCGAATGTGTTGTTGGGATTATCTTACAATAAATTTTTAATAACAACCCCGTGTACGGAAGTTTGGCGGTGTTTCACGCCCGTATTTTGGAGAGCAAGTTAAGCCGTCGGTCCCGGTAGGTAAAACCGGTTGAATTAAAAGCCAATCCCAAAATAATCTTGGAATTAATAAAGGCTACGAAGATGAAAATAATGAGCAATTATTTTTTTGTTGTCCTCATGTCGCCACTTCCTACTGCGCCATTTGGAACCACTACATCGACACGACCGTGCAGTTTACAAAGAATGACAGTATCAATCCGTGGTCAGACCTTGTACTAATGAGCTGTCTAATCAATGCTACGACATTTATGTAGCGCGTGTACGTCGTAGAACAACACAGACCACCGGCGTAGCGGACCTACGTTCATATCTTACTGGGGATTAATAATATTTATTTATACTTAGATATTTGTACCTATGTTCTTATATTTCTTGTTATCATGTAAAGTAAACAATGATGTAGACAGTTTCGACTAGACTGGCAATAGTAATAATTACAGCTTTGTTAGTATACCGTTACAATCTGAAACTTTGAATCACACTGTTATGATGTACCCAAGTATTTATTATATTTAATGGAGTGTACATAAACGCTCCGACCATTTTGGCCCATTACCCAGTGATTTCTTCTTTTTTGATGAAATGGCAACCAGCCGGATCACTCGGATCAGCTATTTCTGCCAATGTCAAGTATTTATCGTCTTCAATTATCAAGTCTTCTAGTCTTCAAGTCGTCGTCGTGATGAAATTAATGATAAAAAGTATATAAAATGTGGATGACATGAAATGGGTCTTTCGAAAAAACAAAAAACGATCTCCTACCCATGACTATAATAAGAAAATTTATGCAATTTCTATTTCAGAGTCATGGCTTAAGTCATGTCACCCTTCAAAGTCTTATGTACTCTATTCCTAACTACTTACAATCTATTAAGAAATGAACGTACGAATAGTGCAGGCGGTGGGACTGCCATATAGAAATAGATCTGTTCTATTTAAGTGATACACGTTTCATTTTCTACTCACAGCAACACGTTAGAGAGTACAGTACACAGGCGAAAAGTAAAGCCCAAATGGGTCTATGCGTTACACAGTTATGACACAGAATTCATTTATGTGAAATTCTGGATATTTTGTTTTAATTGTGAATTCTATGCGTAAATTCGTCGTGACAGGTGATTGGTTTTGTATGTGAATCTAATATGTGAATATGTAAAGATTCCCCCCGCAAAAAATGGCAGACTGTTTTGTATCGAATAAAGACGCTTTGGCTACTACCCGCCCGTTCACTGAGCCGTGTTGCTCCATGACTAAACAATATCATATTCGACTTAAATGGACGGGCTCGATCTTAGTGAAACCACGGCCTAGCAGAAAATCAGTTTTCTCGTTGCTTTTTACCGAGGATTTGAGTTTATTTAAGCCGAAATCCCTCTCTAGGTTCTAAGGTGAGAGACTCAAAGTGTGGCAACGCGTTCTTGAGTTGCGTGTGGTCATAGGCAGTGGTAGTCTCTTGCCATCAGGTGATCCGTCCGGTCATATGCCCCTATTCAATAAAAACATTACTATATAAATTTATCTTCAAAATACCATCTTAGAGCAATTATCAATACAACATACCGTTCCACCGTAAATACCCCAAGGCGGCATTCTTTCACCTTTTTTCTTTTCAATCTTCATTAACCTCATCACCCTAAGACTTGAGTGTTCCTATCATCCGTATACTGATGATTTGCAACTATATTATCAAACTGAGTTTTGCGATATACCGTCCGCGGTCTCGATCGTATATAGGGACCTGGAGGTCGTTAAACACTAGTCTGATATGTTTGGCGGGCACTCTCGAATTAAAAGATAGGTTAATCCGAAAAAATTATAGATCTTATTTACATTCCACTTAGAGAGGGTAGACTCTCTATTTAAGTCACATTCGGTACACGCGTAAATTGGTCAAAAGTCGTTCAAGGGCAGAGGCTACCAGCGCATGTGTTTCCGTCCCACTATCATCCCGGGTCCTTTAAGCGGGGCGTGAAAAAGCATCTCACTAGGCCGCCATAGTGCTGGTCACCATGCTGCACTGTCCTTATTTGCATTGAGGTTGGTGACCTCCACTCTTGGATTCTGCTGGTGCTTTCCATCAGGCAGGGCAGAGTCATTTTGGTAGCTCAAGTATAAAAAAAAAAAAAAAAAGAGGCAGCGCCGACCAGCTGGAGCATGCTGTCGGGAGTGCTCGTCCGCCTTCTTGGTCCTCGTACATGACGGTATACTCCTCCAGATAGTCTGCCACTAGCCGCCTCAGGTACTTTGGCACCCCAGCTAAATTTCAGACTATTGAATGCGTCAGCGATGTACAACGATACCGCCAGCAATACGCCGCCACAGCCCACTACCTCTTCTGTTATTAGCCCTCAGGCGCAACACGGCATCGACCGTCGAACGCCCCTCTTGGAATCCGAATTGAGCGTCCGGAAGATCAAGGCCCCCCTCACAGAGGTGTCGGAAAATACGGGCAGAGAGTATCCTCTCAAACAACTTGCCCGCCTCGTCAATCAACAAGGCGCGACCAACTTTTTTCATACTTATGTACGTCAGACGACCAGGTGAGTTTGTCATAAAGGTAGGTAGGAACTTTATTTCTAATCAGAGATCTGACAAAACAGGAAAGTTTTAATGTACGCTGGCTAAGCACATTCTAAATTCCTTTTTCGTTTTGGTATGGTAATTTGAGATATGTCAAAAATGAAACGCATACAAGGTTAGTCGTCCACGGCGTATATTTACCGACCAAGATGGTGATGTTCTGAAAAAGAGTAATGTGATGGAATCGATGAGTATACATGCAGCAATTAATGAATGTGGATAAAACAAAAGAGGTGTTTCAGGGTCGTAGTAAGTGGGGATCAATTGTCCCCTGAGAAACAGGCGTAACTGTGTATGTATATAATAGACAGCCTAGACCTGCCTTTGCTGTAGCACGAAGTAGGTAGTGGTAGGTTCATCATCAACAGCGTTTAGTCCACTGCTGGACTGGCCACTCCTTAAAAATTACATTAATAAGTTTGTAGTAAGTGGTTTCTATAAATCATTATATTTGACACATTATGGCGAGTTGCTTCATGTACTACACATACCTAGGCCGCTTCATTCAACGGGGGTAAAATACTTTTAATTAAAACCAATAAAGAGTTTTCTCCCATATCTTTTTATTCTAAATACATTAATATTCTTTAATTCAACTCAAATATTCATTTAAACTATTACAAGCTATTTTTTTTTATTTTAAACATAAATAATAAGTTATGCAAATGACCAGCATTGCACACTTTTAACTCAGTTTAATATTTAACTAGGTATTATCCAATCTTAACGATAGTTCTCCATAGTGACAAAACATATACACAACACTGAAAACCTTTGGTGAAAACAATGTCTAACTATTGAACGATGACATGTCGGGTGCACCTATTTTTTTCATCATCAAATCTTTGGTTATAGAATCACTAGTCGCTAAGCATACGAACGACACGTGACAAGGCTTGGTAGCGAATCAGACATGTCATGTTTACATACAGGTAATATGTTATTGTATTTAGTAGCAAATAGACAGATTATTTAAAATAATACATCGAATACATATCTAGTTATCTATACATTTGACTGGGTGTATATTCTTTATTATGTAGTTGCTATTGAAGGTTATGACAATTTGATAGAGGTACAAGGTAGGTAGGTACATGCATGTTCACGTTATGTGAATTACGAAGATCGGGAACGTACGTAATACACAGATCTACTGCAGTACGAATATCATAATTATTATTCAACACAATTAGTTACAAATACGTATGTATTTAATTAAAAATAAATGATTCTAAGCGTAATGTTTCTATTTTATATAACACACAAGTAGTTAAGCGTATCCAATTTTTAATGTAGTAGGTATGTATGAATGTATGCTATGTATATATAATATGTAGGTTGACATAGGTACCAAAGTTCTAATCTATGCAGTTTTAAAATCAGACATTTCGAAGACAGGCGATGCACATATATGCCCGTAGTATTTAATCGACGATAAAATCTTAAGTTATCTACGAAAATAATGTTCATTGGACCTTTCTTCTTGATGCTGATGACTGACACAAACGATGACTTAGAAAATACTTTCAATAATACTACAGGACATGTATTATGATCATATACAAAACAAGTGAAGTGACAGGAACAAATTGTATCAATCAGTTTAAAGCGAAATATCTTTTGAGTACATGAAGGAGTAGAGACCAGCTCTTAAAAATCTTTCATTAAAAATAAAACAATGGCAAATGAAATGCAAACATAATACAGGTTCATTAAGTAATATACCCTCCTTATATTATTTATGTACCAACATAAAGTTTATTTATGCCCGGTTCCTATATTTAACGAATCGTCATCGTGTAAAAGTTTTCTACAACCGACTACGAGTCGTAAATACCGTTCCTCAATTTATTTTTTATAGGAACGATTTTAGCTTACGCCCCGTATAATATACTACTATTCGTACCTAGAACGGATCGTTTTTCAAATATAGGAACCGGGCATTAGTGAAGTGAAGAAACTACTACTTACTATCGGTAACATAGTCACAAAGATACAAGAGGCCCTTATAGGATATATTTTATATGTAGTTGTTGGCGTAGTAGAAGAATATTCCTCCAATATTTGAATCTATTTCTGACAGAAATTTTCTACGCAAAAACTGCTATCAGATTTACTCAATGAAGAGATCTTATATAGTTACATAATACGTATTGTGATACCGAGTTACAATTATCAGATCTGCACAGCAATTCTGATATAACTTGATATGGTTCTGAACAATGAGAAGAGCATATTTGGTGTGAAATCAATGATCGTAAAATATTGTGCGAAGTGTTTTGGGAAGTACCTACTACTATTGCAAGATGCGGCCTTCGTGTTGTTGAGTTTCAACTTATTTAGCAAGTATATGACTTCACTCAAAATAAAACTTAGTTGTAAAACCACTCATTTGTTAGTACTTAAAACTTTAATCAAACACTTCAAGCCGTTAGTTGCGTACACGAAAACTTTAAGATCAATTACTATCTTTTTGTTACTATTTGGACAAAGAGAAGTAGAATAGAATACGCAGCTTTACAAAAATAATACGTTATTCTAAAGAGAAAAGTAAACAGATCGCCAGCGATCCTCTATAAGTAATGAGGTGCACAAAATTAAGTAAAGCTTTCTAATAGGATGAACGTTTTAAAATGTCATTTTTGACCTCGATCCAACGAGAAGAGTTGCATGTGCTCGACCCTCCAACACGGAGAGTTCGTTGACATCACAAGGGAGTATGCATCTATGCTTACGAAGGATTTATTATCATAGAATAAATACATATATTATGCGTTGATGTTTTCCCTACGTTCTGTATCTATATATCAATCGGCGGGAGAGCAGCTCAAATTACGTTCGCTACGCAGTAAGAGACTGGCCGAATATTATATATTCAGAAAAAAGACACAACAACAACTCTGAAAGGCAATTTTTAAAATTTACCTTAAAATAGTTTTTACATTTAGGATATCTATTACGTTAATATATTTTGGTGAATAACATCATTATCGCAAACCCGTATTAAATATGAGAAACGTGGATGATATGACAATATAAATTACCCTTTCATACCAATTAATAAGCGTTTTCAATGTCCTTATTTAGTCAAGCCGATATATGCGGCGTCAATGACTATAACTACTTATACGACTCATTAAGAACCGAATACTAACTACTTACAGGGATTATCGAACGTCTGTGCGAACGAAACAACATTTCATACATCTTTGGTTAGAGAAAACGAAACAATAGTAAAATACTAGACAATCGAACATTACAGTCATTGGAGGGACATAATTATTTAGTCGTTAGGTATTTTCTAAACAACATTGCATAATAATCACATAAAAATAATCATGCTCGAAATGATACGATGTTGGAAAATCGTTCCATTTCGAAGGTAAGCGTCAACAAGTATTACTATTATCCAACAAGAGGTCGACACGCGTCGGGCACCTACATCGGCCCGGACGGCGCCTACTGCCAGAGCTTCCACCAAACTTGCATCTTCTCAGTGAGTTTCTTGCAGATTCCCAGTAGTTTCCGTCACATCCCACCATCGCCTTCACCATCGCACTCTTCGGAACCTTCACCCTCTTCTAACGTTACCTGGAAAAAGACAAAATACCATATTAGTATATTGTGTTTAATAGACTGGTATATTTTATTTTTAACATTTGTTTTTTTTTTAAATTGTGTATTATGCTTATATGGAAATTGATGAAAGATTGTTTATTAACTTACTTGAAAACGTATCTGTTCTGGGCGGTCATCATCTTGGCCTGAGTGCGATGTCTGAATAGGCGCCGGTGGAGGTGAGGGTGGTATCATGCTTTGATAATAATCACGGTTCTCCTCTAGAGTGTCTAATATATCTTGAGCGTCAGGATGTACGAGGTCCGCCCATGTTTCCCATAACGGATGTACGATATAGTCGATGAAACCGACTTGAGATTTTTCTATCGTAGCGTTGTGCCTGTCACACATGGGACTTATGTCCATTCCGTGTTCTCTCTCGCGATCTCCTTGTTGGAAGAATTCTTCCATTAGTAAAGCTACCCATCGCTTGTAAAGGGGCAGAGGTTTTGTAGGATTGCTCAGATCAGCACAATGAACGAGATTCTCCAACACCTGTATTCGATCGGTGTAATTATCTAGTAAAAGCACACCGCTTCCAGCTACCTTCTTGGTTTCTACCATAGTCTTCAGGTCTGCCAACAGACTCATATGTTTTGACATATCCGTTGAGAGAACCATATCTATGACCATTTTTCGGAGCGTCTGCCTTTGTTTCTTATGTAGATTAATAAAAATGTCGCAGCCTTCATTTTGAAGAAGTTTGAACGCTACAGCCAGATGGTGGTTCTCTAAAACGGACTCGTCGTTGTACATTAATGCGAGCTCTGAGCTTGAGTTGACCAAGAATTGATTAGTAAGCCCAGGATGATCAACATCATGTACGCACGCTGCGAATAAAGCGGCGCACGTTTCTATCGGCGTGAATACAGCATCAAGTGCTGGGGTATTAAGTAGAACATGAGTGGATTGAGCCACGTCAGCGGCGTGTAGTGAGTTATGGAACGGGTTGTCGCGGCAGTAATGTTCCTCGAGGGTAACAGCAAAGGCGAGGAAAGTGCGTGCTGGTATCTGCAGAGTTCCTAATAATTCCCTGGACGTGAAAGCTGCATAGGCAACAGCAGTAAGAGGCCGACCACAAGACAAGTCTCCGATGCGGAAGATGTCGACGCCCCATCGTTCTAGTTCGCCAAGCTGCCGACCCAGTTCCTCCTCGTGAAGTGTTTCTACTCCATATCTGGGCACTCGTTCTCCAGTGAAGCTGTTTGTATGAGTCAATGCCCGTTTAACACCGGATATCTGTGAAAAAATAGCAGATTATTATTTTGAAACGTAATATCTAAATAAAACAACATAATAAAACGTATTAGGTCAGCACTTGAAAAACATTTAGCGGCCTGTTGGTGTGATGAACTTACTTGTGACATGGTGGTGCCCGGTCCAGCATGACGCGGTTTTTCCTTCTTCTTGGAGCGCTCTGTATTCTCTTCAACTTGTAAGGATGGTATGTCAAGTTCTTGTTGTTTATCTGTAGGTTAAAATATACCTGATGTTAGTACACAGCAGATAGCTTATTACTCGACCCTTTGGGGTAGAACTTGGGAAGTAATTGAAGTTAATTTATGGCTTCACATAAATCATGAGTGATAACAAAATTAGATTGACCTACATCACTGATTATTCTTAAATTGCAAACTAGAAGTCGATATCGAGGAAGCGATATCGTAGACGAATTACAAAATTTACATACTTACTCAAATTGTGTTACTGGGTAAAGATGTCAAAAAAGTGGATAGAGTATGAAATAACCATTAACGTGTTATATGATTGATACGTATCTAGGTCACGTAGCGTACGTGTTCTGTGATAGTACTGAAATACCTAATCAGACACACCGATGGGGGGTTTTGATATACATTATAATCATAGAGTTCACAGTGATCTACTTTCACTATATATAAATTGTAATACTATTACACTCAATATCTAGATTGTTCCAGATTATAACAGAGGAGCTCGTGATGTCTAATTCACTATCAGCTGTTGAATAATACATCTATATCGATTGTTAAAAGGAACGTTAATTCTAGTACACCTCATATTTCGATTATTATTAAGTTGTAGCCATAAGGTTAAATGACCGTTTACAATAAAAAATGCTTTATTCACTACTACGCTTTGTTATTTAACAGATTTCACTACATTTTCATGACAATAATCTAATAATGGCAATTTATCATACAGGGTATCTAATGAGACGATTAAAACACACTTTAATATAATCTCACACATTAAACGGATTAAGGTGCTAATCTATTTGTATGATAGTTGGTACTATGAGTCCAGTGTCTATCTTATCGACACAGATAAATAATGGCTAATTTTAAAATGTAGCTAAGAATAGCCGGTCGAACAGAAAAACAATGTCGATGTATTTTTTTTTTCAATTGTGTACAATTTACATTCAGACATATTTTAACAAGTGGATTCACTCAATATAACTGTGTTAATATACGTTATTTAAGAGAGAATTTATTATTGTTTGAGTCAGTTATTACTGTTGTATATAATTATCATTAAAGTAAAAGTTAATATTGTAATTCACCCGAGCGTTTGAAATCACAGACAGGATTGAGCACTTGGCTGATTCTGTTAATCATAATTCATGGTTGACGACTACGCAAACAAATAAATTAATTGAAATTGTCGAGCTCAGAGTCGCTACTGCTACAAGGTTCGTTTCAATAACAAAATGTTCCAAATATTATGTCTATTCCTCCCTTTGAATAATTACATAATACATATATTAACAATCATTACTAGATTTAGTTTGCATAAAAGAAAAGCTATCGTTTAAATGTAAACCAATCTACGCAAAAAAGTTCAATATAGCGTTTATTATGTTTTTATATGTGTTTTAGTCGAAGAATCGTCGATTTTACATAAAACTATTTTGAACAAGAAGAGCTTTCATAAAAGATAAACAAAACCTTCATTCTAACTTATAACAAAACAAAGTTTTCGGTAACAGACAGTATCAATATTTTGTACGGAGTATCTACAGCCAAGATGCGCACATGCCGAGGGGTTATCATCTCACTTATCATCGCGAGATAACACATTTATTTACATTTCATTTATTATCCTGTTAGTTCTATTTACTTGAGGTTCTTTTTATATTATAGAGATTTATTTACATGCAGACGAATAATAATATCACATAAATAGCTCGTGTTATAATATTTCATAACGTTTATAGACTAAACTACAAAAGTCTAAGTTATCAATTAGTTATTGTTTAGTTGGAAATGTTTAGTTTGTTGTTTATCTTTCTTTACTTAGTCGACACAAAGCTACTGTTGAGGTACTGTAGGATGGTTGTAATAAAAATGTGAACGGACTTCTAAAACACAGCGTTGTTGTAAGTAGAAAGTCACGAAATAATAAAAAATACAAGTAATGGGTTCATTATTCTTTTAGTACATTTTTGACAACTAGATCTGCTGTTCTGTGTAGGATAATAAAGAATAAACGTATTTAAATCATGAAAATGGAATCCTTTGGCGTTTACTGTCTGTTCAGCGTTTTCCTCTACTTACGATGTTCTATTACAAATGAAAAAGCTCTGATAATAAATAAATTTAAACTTATAAATGTGCTAAAAGAACCTAAACAAAATAATGACTTAGATTACTTTCTAAAATATTTTTATTGTTGTCTAGCATTTTATGATTCGTTATATAATTAAATAAATTTTGAAACACTTACCCAAAAACGTAGAGCAGATGTACTCGGAGATCTGATTGCCAGACTTGCTGGACTCCGAGAAGTGGCTCAGCTCCTTGTTCAGCATTCGCTTGAACTGCAATTGCAATATATCCATTGAGTGTCCCATTGTCGCTACACGATTTCGAAGCCAACGGGCCGGTGTAAAACGAACGCTTTGTCTCTCAGCAGGCACACGCATTTCAAAAATCAAATGTGTTTATAAAAGAAAGTAACTAAAAAGTTCAATTTCGTATTTGTAGCACTGAGCTTAGTAGCTTATTTATTCACATTAACACGTTAGAACGTCTATTATCAAAGAGCGCTATCGTCCAACTGAGCTGTTCACCGTGCGTTGTGAGCTGTATTAAACGTAGCACGATTGTCGTCACACACTACGAGTACAACGCTACACAAATACCGCCTTCTCGGTAACACGCTTTATATGTAATCTAGATTCAGTCAGTCATACGCGCTTCCTCTTATACCCTGAACTAAAGGAAAATAAATTTGAGCTACCAAAATTTGTATTTTCCCGAATTGAAGAGTTAGTAAGACGTCTTGTTGCCAAGAATAAATTTAATAAAGATTTTTGAGGAGTTAAGACAAAGGCCGTGACGAATTTAATAGGTTTTTCGTTGGCTTTTCTTGATATAAATTTAATTAGAAGATCACTGAGTAAGAAATGATATATAATTTCTTATCTTTCTACCTGCTGCATCATTAATCAACCAAGTCTGGGAAATATAAATTAGGAAAAAAGAATAGCTTATTATTTAAATAAAAAGATGAAACAAGAAAAATAAATATAACGTTTGACCATTTTTTTTCTCAAACTGGAGTTTCCCTATTGCATATCTAACTTTAGGTACATCAGTTAAAGATTCAGTTACATTATGTTTTGTTCCTCTATGTAACTAAAACACGTTTAATTTTATACCCAAACGAACTTACGTTCACCAAAAGGCTATTTTGTTTGTGTGTACGTCTTTTCTAAACAAGAAAATCGTTAGCGAATCGTATACACGAAAAGTTACAAAGAAACTTTACCGGAATAAACTAATTTCTTACTGGTTCTCAACCAAATAAACAGCCACGAACCTATTGATTTGTCTTGAGTGATTCGTTGAATTGTTTAAATTGGCTGTAGCTTCTGAATGGATTCACGTCCAATTTAAAGGCATTTTTGACAATTAAATATCTCTGTGTGTTTGAAATGTATATGTTTCCTGTATTTTGTGCCTAGATTTGTTTTAATACCTTGAAAGTATTATATTTATGACAGTAAACATAAATAGAACAGACAAGTAATTAATAAGTATTTTAAGTCCAAAAAGTGTCGGAAAGGATCTTCATCAGTAATGACAACAAGGCAACGTAATGACAAAAAGAAAACCTTGTATGCCTATTATTGCCTATCGATGATGGAGGACCAAGTATAACAGAGATCAAACCAATACAGAAGAAATAGAGTATTAAACAGGTCATGCACTACATATTTTCAGAGCCTGGTATATATATATATTTTATGATTGTGTTTACATGACACAGTAGCCTACTACTACATCATATAACACAGGGCACCTCTAACCTTAATTTATTATGCGGTAGGATGTTTGCTTCAATTACACTCTTCTTCATTTTCTACTACATTTTTAGAGAACAGTCTAAAAGTGTTAACATATACTCATGATACGACGTCATGAAATGTGTGATGGAAATATTGTAATACGAGTATATACGGTAATAATGAACCATCCATGTAACCCATTATTTAAAAAGAAACCGTTTTATGTTCTGGTCGCCAGGCGCAGGCCTAAAATACTATCGAACATTTTTTTTTAAATCTTTTAAAAAGTTAAGAAAATAAATAAATGGCTGTCTATGCTTAGGTTCTCGTACCATCATTACTATAAAACCGTACAATAGGATCAATAGCAGTATTCCACGATCACACCAATTTATAGCACTCGGGAAGTCCCAGGAAAAAATTCAATTATAATTAGTGATTAAAATCCATATCAGTAGGTTGTATTTTAAGGCAAATTTGTTGTCAGAATGTTTGTTACCATAAGGAATTCTTCTCGTTCCCTATTGTACAATTTCCCTGTGACGTCGCGACCTGTGGGTGTGCTTCTGATAACAAACGACACAATGGTGTAAATAAATAGGTATACCTAAACTGATTCATGGCTAAAACCGTGACGTACCCAGTAAATTAAAACTTATAAATAATGGGGGAAATCATATTTAATTCCTATACGTCACAGTAATACTTTCTCTTCTGGTTTTATACTTATATGTAAGTACAACATAAAAACCTTTAATATGTTTATCCTGCACATAAATATTTAAAATGTCCCAAAGTAATTGTAGCAAATGTTAGGCAATTTAAATTATGAAAATAATATTTCATGTATAAACGTGATCAATAAATTTGAATTTTAGGATTATCGTCAGAGTTGGGGGGCATAAATTCCCAAGTTTAACTTATGACACTAATGTTGTGACGTCAAATACTAAGTTGCCACTATTTGGATGTGTCATTGTTTGGGTTTGTAATACGTACTGTGTTTACATATTTTATAGTAATTATTCATTTATATTTTATGACTAGATCGTGATGAAGGCGTGAGATTATGACGTGTTTACGCACGACATTGGGGGCTAATTTGTAATGAGGTTATGACACATAATATCGACATTATTTGAATAAGGTGCTGGAACATTTTAGAAAAAAGCAAGTAAGAGTCCGATGCTTGTGCATCATTAACACAAAGTATACGAAATTTGAGGCAAAACTATCAGAATGTCATGTTACATCGATAACTTGATATTTGCCTAGCTTAGAGTGTTTTTCGCTTGTTATTTCCTGGTTACAACGGTAAATGCTTGGAATATCAACTGTATGCACGGCCTGAACGGTTGTCTGGATAGAAATGTCGCGTATTCATCATGTAATCATGATTAATCGGATAATTTTAACGAAACTTATCTCCTATGTTGATATCCATTGACGTGTTACTGATCAACTGTAATTAGCCCTAAAGTATCTTTGATGAATTAGCAGTATGCGTGGAGTTCGATTTGGAACCGGATTTAAAAGTTATGACGTCCATACATAAAGTAAAATATTAGTTGGTGGGGAAATAATAAAAACGGGATGATAAAATATACTAGTGAAACTAACTGACATGACGCTATATTAATCACTTTACGAATTATTATATATATATAATCTAAAAAAATTAGCGTAATGGTTTGGGTTCATCATTATCATCATGATGATAATCGGCAGTTCGGCAGTGAACAATTTCTAGCATTTCTTTTTCCTATGTTAAAGACACATAAAGAAATGTAAAGCTTTCTAGCTTTATAAATAAATAAAATATTGTTGGATCAAATCATTTATTTGCATAATTACATCTAACACACAACGCCCTCTAGTTCCGAGCCAAGAAGAGCTCTGCCGCTGCACTACTGAGGCAGTCAAAAGCTGTGTGAGCATTTAGCTATTATCGTTACATTCTTTTTTTTTATTTATTGAATAGTGGGCAAACGAGCAAACGTATCACCTGATAGTAAGCGATTACCGCCGCCTATGGACACCCGTAACACCAAAGGCGTCACAAGTGCGTTGCCGACCTTTGGGGGATGAGAAAGGGGATGGGAGGAGAGGTTGGGGTATGGGCCTCCGGTAACCTCACTCACTCGGTGAAACACAGCGCAAACGCTATTTCACACCGGTTTTCTGTGAGGCCGTGATTTGATCCATAGTGCAAAATGGAGGAGTTACTAAGTTTTGTCCTACAAAACTTAGTGTCAAAGCAGGTGGTAGTGACTTATCTGTAAGTAGGTATGCAGTTTTCTAAGGAGTTTTTTTATCGACTAAACATTCGATTCTCGCTGGTAACCAGGCTTGGTAAGGAAAGTAGGAGGTGTATTTATTTTTCTTTCTTAAAAAAATGAAGTTTTGATTTGTATTAAAAGAACGATATAATAATGTGAATACGTATTAATAAAGTTCAAAGTTCTATAAAAACCATTAGTTGATTTATTTGAGATTTTCCCATGTGGTTGTCCCAAGCAGATAAAATATAAATAAAGTCTCATTTATTGATGATTTGACGTAGGTATATTGTGGGACGTGGGATGACTGACTAAATATTTTACACAAATAAAGAAAAATGCTTGTTTCATATTTTACAATTACCGCAAATGCATAATTAATTTTTAAGCACTAATTAATCCGCAAAGAAGGAATAAACGTTAAATTAATTACGAAAATAAAGATCATTACGAGGCTATTGCTCACGTCACTCACTCAGTGGATCCGAATGATTCACAATCACACTATCTAATCCATTTTAATTCATCCATATTAATGTTATAAAATCAAAAGTAACTTTGTCTACCTACCTGTCTGTTACACTTTCCACTGTACCGATCACAATGAAATTTGGCATGGAGATACTTACAATTTTTGAAGAAGGACATAAGTTACTCTTTATCGCGATAACCAACATACCCACAGGCGGAGCCGCGGACCAAAACTGGTGCATAATAACCAACCGTACTGTTCATGCGATGTTATAAAATTTACATGTTTTTTGCCAAAGATGCAGAAAAGAATATAGGAAACCTTTTATCAATAATAACAAGCATCATTCACGAAAAATGGATAGATTAAAATCATGTGAGTGAAGTCGCGTGTAAAAGCAAGTATTATATAAAACGTCGAATACAATAACTTCAAATAAAATAAAAGTTAGGACGATGGTATATCATTATATTATATTCATCGATGTTGAAGATTATAATACGAATAAATTAGTAATGTGAACAGATTAGATGTATATATGTATAAGAATCGACAGACGAAAACAATAAAGTTATATAGGCTCAGATGTTATACCAGCAGTTTGTATCCCTGACCTAAATACCAACAACAGTCTTCATTCAACTTTGAAAATAAAAAATACGTGTTTACTTTAACTGTTTAGACACTCGTGAGATTCGTAGGTAAAGGATTTTCGTACTTGGATTTATCTTAACTTTTCCTTATGTGATAAAAACAATAACTGATTTCAATCGCTGTTATGTCCTCGAGTCTACTGATATGATAACAGTTGGTTACTAAGCAATTGTCAAACGTTATGAATTAATAAATAATTTGACATATGGCCAAGAGCATTGCGGCACGGCCTCCATAAATTTCCTTTCAATTTCAATCTACCCATTAATCTTTGTTTTTATCAAATAGTAGATATTCAGATATTAGGTACATATACAGTTTTACATGTATTTTATTATTCTTAAAATGATTTTAGCCCTGCCGCATCTAAAGTATATGCAAATTACCCTTGAAATATTGCGTTGTCGAGCTAGCAGATTGTTTAAATAGAAAAAATCTGTGTAATATTGATATCTAAATTACTGGGGTATTAAATAATGACGTAACGGTTTGTTAAGAATGTATGTCTGCGGATACGGATTTGAATACGGATTATTAGTAGTTATCTCATGACTATGTCGTCTATATATATATATATTTCGTTTTAGTAAAATAAAGCTTTCTTATTTTATGTTAGACATCATACATGCCTGCTAAATGTATTTTATATCAATCAATCGTTCAATATGCAGAATTTTTCTTACTAAGATTTATTCGATGCCTATATACTTACTTGTAAGTTACATTTAAATGGACGGGACAGGTAATATTTAGAATTGCCGTTGAGCAATGGTTTCTTGGGAAAACTATTAAAGAAAGATGTTGGCTCTCTATTTTCCTAGAAAACATTCAATCTCAGCCCAAAATAACAACAATGAATTTTGTGTTAACATAAACAATAAAGTACCAAGAATATAAAACGATGTGATTATTTTATTTTTGTTAGAGAACTTCTATATATTTCTATTCTATTGGACAAAGTTCTAACAAGTAGTTTTCCTCAAGATGTTTTAGTTAACCGTTAAAATTAAACCTTGAACTGCCCATAGGATATTAGGTATACTCAATTATTTAATTAAATATATACTTTATCTAAAGACAATGTCGCTCCTGTTTCCGCGGAGACCTCACATTATACGTAGCATATGATTCACTCAATTCCGTTATTTAGAACGGAGTCTAGCCCTATTGTGACGTATAATAATGAATGTACATAGCTAGCGTGATTGTACAAGTATTTCTATTACGTATATGTTTATTGAGTCAGTATGGCCGTGAGAACTTATTTAATATTATATTGACGCTATACCCAAGTAAATTGAATGATTGGTTCAAATTTAGTTATTAATAGACGTTGGTAACTTATTCTTGCTATAATAAGTTATTGTTTTGTAAGCCTCAATTTTGCATTTATTATCTAGGATTGCAATTCTTCATTGCCTTTTTGTTTCAAAAAAAAATAATAGTTATTTTCATGTTTGATACGACAATTTATTAAATTTTGTAAGATAGATGTAGATCTACTGTTCTGATAGCAAATTTCCAAAACAAATATCATTCAATGATTGTAATGATTAATAAGCCTTTTGTTTGTTTTACCGAGCCATTTCCGCACTTAGCCTCTTGATTGGGTCATTGTACGTAAGTTTGTCATCTTCCTACTCCAGCCAACCTAGTTCGTTCCAGAAGCTCAGCAGCCTTTTCAGGTTACTATATGCTTCCGTTGGTCTGCCAAACTTCTACATTCTGTGAGAACGTTCTGCGGTGTTTCTTCTGCCCTCATGCATCCCCTGCACAGAGGGCTGTCTATTACACCTATAGTGAATAGATGCTTGTTTAGGAGACAATGCCCTGTCAGGATACCTGTGACCTTCCTGAGATCGTCCCTTTTTAGTCTAATCAGGTTGCGGAAAAGTCTTTTTGGTGCTACCGGAACTGCTCTTTTTGTTTGCCTGCATCCTTCAATGTTTTTCCATATTGTTTTATAGTAGCCATGTTTTTATTTGAGTTTGGGGCAAGGGTAGTAGTGGTTCCGATCCCCTCTTAGCCAGTTCGTCCTCAACGTCGTTACCCATTGAGTTACTACGCCCTTTTATTCATTGCAGGGTAATTTTATTTGTGGTTGCAATGAACTGGAGATTGTCATGACATTTCATTAATAAGCCTTACAAATTGGTCTAAGGTTTATCTAATATAATTAATCGACATTGTGGTTAGCATTGACGTGCAAACTCATGTTGCTTTAATGCACATGTGTGATGTCAAAGGTTACGTTGTCACTTATAAGTAATGTAAATTACGAATTTTTACCCCAGGCTACTGCTGAAATGTGTTGCTGTTAATAAAATTTATTTATGCACTATACCTACAACTATTTCCTTAGTTTTATTAATCCAATTCTATTAAAGCAACAAATTTATACTTTGTAATTGTTTTATTTATTAATACAACTTTAAGGATGTATAACGCAACATTTATTCTTATTGGTTATGCATGTAACCTATGTTAAGTATTTCGACATATAGGGAACTGTATTCTGCTCTTTTATATAGTTTTCCAATCCCATCGTTAGTTTGACATAGAAAACATTTGTTTTATTAATTGGTATGCCGCTTTGCATGCTTTAATTGTATAATTTATTCACAATTACAAAAAATATATGAAATATGTTTTATCATTTGATTTGTAACGACTAAAACTAATACAATTAGGTAGTGGCTCCTATATTGGGATTCTCCTCAATAGATGTATAGTAAAATTAAAAAAAATTGTGAGCTTAACAATACAATTTAAATGATATATCAAAAGAACAAAACATTACATTGTACATCTTCTCAATGACATAGCGGGGGGGGGGGGGGGGAGGGGCACGCATGTCAACCTTCATAAACAAAGTAACGGTGGTGGCAGCGGGCGGCGCTCCGCTGAGGTCGGCACAGACGTCACAACTAACCGGGTCATTATATAGGTGGCTGGAATTGCCAGATGGCCCCTTTTTGAGCCTTCATCGGAAAACCAATTTCAATACTCATAATCGTATTCAAAACTACAGTCGGAATGAATAGCGCCAATGATATGATCAATAAAATTTCGTTGCCGCTGAAAGCGTATGCTATTGCAGTAAATTAAATAAGAACACACACACACCTTTACAGACTCACACCCTCTTAATACGCCACTGCATTAGCCTCAAAACACTTACATACATTACATCACTTACATTACTCAAAAAAGAGGACATATCACACTTTCACAGGAAAAATAAAAATATAAAATTTAAATTAATTTATATTTGATTTTAAGTAAATAGGAAATTGGAATGAAAGATTTTTATGAAGTACAACCAGAAAATTTAAAATTGTAAGGTATTGGTACAATAAAATGGTTGGAGCGATTGAAGCTGACAATCGAAATACAGGCTTTGCCTAGTTTGATTGCAGACGCTAAAAGCAAATTTAACTGTAAAACATTACCAAATTTCTTTTTTTGTAACTTTGTACTAACTTATTTGTTTGGAAATAAATTATTATTATTATTAATTATTATTATTAAAACAATAAACGTAAACTTTCTTTTATGTGCTTTGTATAGGCCAATGGGCTTAATAAATTATTTAGTTCATTATAAAACGTGATTTTGTGATACCTATTATGATAAAAGAAGTTTCCAGATAGATTACCTACTTATTTTTAACAAAACATTACAGAAACTGGTGAATGTTAATGTTTTAAAGCTGAAAAAAAAAAAACAGAATAGGCCGTTAGAAAGTTCTATTGCAAATAAAAGATTTTATACGTAATTTAATTTGTGTAATAATAACAAACGAAGTTTACGTTCCCTACTCGTCAAAACGTCGAATATTGTGCAAACACATCACATTTTCTTTTGAAGATTGTATTTAGATGGAATACTAATATTTTGAGCGTTTCGTTCGTTTCTTTATACGATTTGGTCGTGTGGGCGGGTGAGGCAGAAATCCAGCAATTTTCCTTATATTTATTGTGCAATCGTGTTATCTTGAGAGGTGTACACATGTGATATGACGTAAGATTTTCAGGTAAAAGAGATAATGATAGGGGAGTTCTCAGTTCTAGTACAACAAAGTTGCTCATTAAATCTAGTTAGGTTTATCCGCGTTTATTATGGATTAAAGCTTAACAACTGTGTCATGCAGGAGATAAATCATATTGAAGCCACGTATCTCTACATCGGATGCGATGCGTACGTGACTAGGCCGGCGTACTGGACTTCTGATGTGTATGGACTATTGCCCATACACTTGAAGGCCACACAAGTAATTTTTATCGTAAGTAATTGTTATTGTCAACATTATTTTTATAGATTATTATTATTTTACATTGGAGCCCTTTTAAGGCACATTCACTGTCTATGCAAATTTGTTGCATACGAACATATCTGTATAATATATACTACAACTAAACTAAAACATTAATCTTTGTCTAGTTTATCTTTAGCTAAAGACAAAAAACTATTTGCAAGTGTTTTTGGTAAAAAATATGTTATGACAATATTCAATTACTTTTTTTATTTTTTTAATATGCAAGTTGTTTCAAATGTTTTGAATTTGTCAGGTGCTCAATATTTAGTATTGTTTCGTGTATGCTAACTTGCATCAGTCAATACATTCAACAAAGTTTGCCAGTGATTGAGAATTGAATTTGAAAATATGTTTCTCCAGTATTTTTACCGTTGATTTACAAAGGGTTATTCAGGTAAACCTTTTCTTAGCCAACAGGTAGAAATAATTATATAGCTTATTTATATCTCATATTTTACATGTATTTAAATTGACATAAGTTTTTAACCAAGCAACGTTATTCGTTTGTGAGAATTTGGTGAATGTTGCTAGTTTTTAAGATGATCTATTATTATTATATATTATTGGCAAATTTCTTGGCAAATTCTTAAAGGTTTGCTGCCTTTTGTTTTTATATAATATAAAAGTACCTGAATATATAACTATATTCAGGTACTTTTGTGCATCATTTTAATACGTGTCACACGCTAAAGGTTAGTGAGGTTTTAATGATAGGGGGTCAAACATTTAGTTTACTGGCTTATATGTTGTTGGCAGATAATATTTCCGGAAGTGATCAAGAGCTCCGTAATCGTCACCGTACTCGTTAGGGAACTCGTTTCCCAGAATTAATCCCGCAGGAAGCTTTTAAAGGTTATTTATATACTCGTATATGAGCGACACTCACCAGCTTTTCTTTTTGAAGTGTAGTGTTATAGTCGGATAAATGAATAAACGAGTACATGAAAGTATTTTAAATAAAATTATTCTTTGTGCTAAAATTTGTTATAAGAACTTAGTTCAAAGAGAAATCAGTTTGGACTTACATTTGGTATTTAGAATGTAAGTATAGGTATTAGAGCCACGTTGATTTCAGCACGAAAGGGCCAGTTTGACCGGTACTACCCTCGCACAGCGTTCGTGCTGTTGTTTCGTTGGTGAGTGCGAAACCGGAGGCCTAATGATACAGAAGTTTTACTAGGCCGCCATTGTGTGGGTCAACATGCTGCATTATTGCATTGTCTGCATTCGCAATGAGCATGGTGACCACCACTTTTCTGAGTGAGTTCTGCTTATGCTTTCCATCAGGTAGAGTAGAGTCATTTTGGTAAAGAACGAATACTAGAGATCGACTAGCGCATGGCAGTCGAATATCTACTACTTTCAATTGACGTTTGTATGGATTATATAGCCTTCGTATGGTACGAAGGCCTTACACAATCAATATATACAGCTCATATATATAGGTCAAAATATTTAAAATACATATTTATTTCTAGGCATTTTATTCATGAGAAGCTATCTTGCCTAATATTGGAACCTCTGATGAATCTAAGAATATTCAAATTTAAGAGGAAAACAAAATTATTGAGATTAAGACAAAGAAAAGGGAAGTTCATCATTCTAATCTTTTTTGTTATTAATGAGATTTTGAGTACTAAGGTTTGTTTATAAAAGGACCATTCCTCACTACTTTTAAGCACTGTAATGTTAAAAACACTTTCGTAATGGATAAGTCTGTAATTGAGGTCCAACCTTTCAGACAAATAAAAAAAATATTAACAGTGATAAATCTTGATCACAAAACTCAATCGGTGGAACACTATATTAATAATTCCTGCCGGTGCTAACTTAAAAGGACGACGCCAATCGATGACTCAAGAATCAATATCGCAATTTAATTCTATCGCGCACCTTACCCCTTACTGTGAATGTGTGTGTTGTTTTTATCAGGTTTTACCAGGTAAATAAATAGATCAAGGCATTATTTTAGTCATTCTGATGACCAAGTGTGATGATATTATTTGGTAGCGGTCAAGCTTGACCAAGAACTAGTTACTAGTCAATCGTATACAATTTTTTTACGTATGGGCCTGTCAAAACGACTCTATTTTGCCTGACGGAAAGCATAAGCAGAATTCAAGAGTGGTGGTCACTATACTCATTGCGAATGCAGACAATGTAAGAACCCACACCATGGCAGCCTAGTGATGTTTCTGCATCATTGGGCATCCGGTCTCGCACTCATCATCGGAACACGACAGCACGAACGCTGTCATTTTACGTTGATCTTGTGAGCGAGGGTAGTACGAGTACGAGTACCTCCACGATCGAGTCGAACCGTTCGTGCTGAAATCAACGTGGCTATACTATCTTTGTACTAGTTTTTGTCCGCGGCACCCCCCGAATATATATCGGATATCGTGGTTAAAAGTATCCTAAATCCTTCCTCAGGAATCATAGTATCTCCACACAAATTTCATTGAAATCGATGCAGCAGTTTAGCCGTGAAAGCGTAACAGACAGACACACCGGGTTACTTTCGAATTTATAACACTACTCGATTTTCAGGTTTAATTTCCTTTTAATTACTAGTAGTGTAACTAAGTAATAAAATAGGTAGAACCATTTGTAAAATAAACCCAGACTTCTTAACAGTACAATAACAATATCAAATATCGCGACCTAGAAATGGTAATATAATCTTTTGCCCATGGGCTGACGAGATCGTCGATCAGTCAGTCATCTTATACAAACCCTTAAATACGAATTTTATCGTAAATTCAGTCAATCAACTCAAAACCGTTAATGCCTAAAACAGTAGATGTATCGACGTGTCTGAGATCACGTAGTGTACAACTACGTATCCATATCCATTTATAACACAAATGTATATTCTATATCGTCTTAGTACGCGTTAATTCGATTAATAACCTTTGTATTAATTTTGCGGACTACGAACATATCTAGCTTCGCACACCTAGGTTTGTAATTATTCTCATCGATGTGATCGATGTTTTCATTAAAAGACCAGGAAAAATACATATCTAGCGATTATTTCACTATTTCAATAGACCATATTTCCAGTGAATTGTCTGAGCAATATCTAAACAATAATAAATCATGATAAGAGGTTTGACGAAGCACATAGAGAGATGGCACGCTGTATTGTGTGTCATACATTCCAAGATTTATTTACATTTCTTCGTGTGAGCTACATAGTTATGTAAAGGGAAACTTCTTTGTTATCTACCGCTGATATTTAAATATTGTTGCCAAATACCAAGTTAATAAAATAATGAAACATCTTCGAGGAATCTTAGCGAGGAAAATAATCGTTTAAACCATGCAAGTCTGGGAGAAGTGCAGTATATTTATATTTTTTTGTTAAATTATTAATAATAATAACTTACCCGATAGCACTAATTTACCTTTTTTAATAAAACAATTTCCGCTTAATAAATCCTGTGGTGCGAGGGGCTTTACAAAAATACATGAAATGGACACGAAAACACCTACACTCGAAACAACACTGTGTTGTGGGTTTAAACCACTACGCGATCCGTGCAGTCAAGAGAGATGTCGGGAGAGTTCCTATTAGTGTTTGTCAGCATTTGTAATACAATAATGACAGTGTTAATTCTTATAGGTATATATATTATTTCTTAGGTAAATAAACACCCAATAAAATAAATATATGTATATATCTTTCAACTAGTCCTACTAATATTATAAACGCAATGGTTTGTACGAGTAAATTTGTAAGTGAGTATGTTTGTTGCTCTTTCACGCAAAAAATACTAAATGGATTTTGATGGAACCTTACAATAATATAGCTTATACATCAGAATAACACATAGGCTACAATTTGTAAAAATACTAGCTTCGCCTCGCGGCGTTGCCCGCGGTTATTGACGTACCGCGGGTAGCACCGCGGGGTTCAGCTAGTAATATATATATGTATATATATCTGAACTTAATTTGCTACAATATAATTTGTTTGAACGTAATTACATATTTACGAACATAATATTAATCTAAAATAAGGATTTTTCCTTGACCTAAATTCTATAAATATATAAACATAAAAACGATTTTGATTAAGAGTCAAAGTGATATAAAATAAAGATATATTATCTTTATTTTATTTTGTGTTATACAAACTGTCGTTACGGTTTTGATAAGAAAATCTATCTTGATTTGTGAAATGAGTGTGCGAGGTATTGTAGATACGTTTTTATCATTTTTTGTAACAACACGTTGAACAAGATGCGATGCAATACCTATGTATATTCCGAGGTTATCTATATCAGGCAAGTGTGACGTTGTGATGTTGAGTAAAAGTTAATCACCTGTTTTACTCACTGTGCTACGACTTTCCTTATACAGATATGTAATGGAAATAATAACAAAAATAGTTCTAGCAGAAAAATGTGAAATAGATTGTTTATATCAATGACAAAAAATGTTATGAAGTGTATACGATCTAGTTGGCTTTGAATTCTCAGTACCTGTACTAAGTCTTAATAACTATTTTGTACTGCTACTAATTTTAAAAACAAATCAGCTGTTATTCAAAAACTACGATGGTAATTCTTTTTATTATTTTATTATAAAACTAACTCCCGCATTAGGAATATAACAAAAATAACACCCAGACTCAGAACAACGATTTCTGAATCACACAAAGTGTTGGCCTACGTGGGGTTTGAACCCACATCATTCGGCACAGTAGAAAGTGGCATGGTGAAAGCTTTAACCTCTACGCCATTAGTGTCATAATCTATTATATAAAATTCTCGTGTCGTGTTGGTGCGTAATCGAACTCCTCCGAAACGGCTCGACCGATTTTGATGAAATTTTTTGTGATTATTCGGTATCTATGAGAATCGGTTCTTATCTATTTTTCATCCCCCTAAATGTTAGGGGTAGTCCACCCCTAAATTATTTTTTTTATTTTTTTGACAAAATTTTTAATTTCTATTTTTTTATGATGCAGCATTAGAAAATACATACAACCCTAGATTTTCAACCCTCTACGATCAACCCCTATTTTTCCATCGCGATTTTTATTATTCAATTTTATGGCAAAGCAACGTTTGCCGGGACAGCTAGTATAGATATATATATATCCCGAATTAAAAAGCTCTTGATCTTTGTTTAATACCAAAAGCGACTAGACACACTTGACCGTTTTTATTATTCTCTATCGAATTAGTTCCAACAATAGCTAGAATCCATATATGTAAGAAGGTATATGTGCAGTGGTTACTGACCTTGAGTGAAGCCATGTCTGAGACGGAGCGGTGTGTTTGTATTGTCTCCAGCTGGTCCAAGCACCAGTCGAGCTCCTCCACAGTTTCTAAGGCTAGCTTCATATAGGCTTCATCTAAAACAAACGAAATTACATTCAAGTTGCATATTTAATTATACTGGCTGGCTGGGTGACTGCCTCGGTGGCGCGAGTGGTAGCGTAAGCGACTGCTGTGCTTGAGGTCTCGGGTTCGATTCCCGGGTCGGTCCAAATGTTTGTATGATCTGCAAATATTTGTTCGAAGTTTGGGTGTTTTCTATGTATAATATGTATGTATTTACAAAAAAAAAAGTATATATGTATTTATATCAGTTGTCTAGTACCCATAACACAAGCTCTGCTTAGCTTGGGACTAGACGGCGTTGTGTGTTAAATTGTCCGAAATATTTATTATTATTATTATTATTATTATATATACATGAGTTACGTTAGAGAGAGAACAGATATTGTCCATACAGTTTTGATTTTAAGTACTGGAAAATGGATAGGCTACTCCAAAATAGTCTCAGCCCGTATACTACATAAAACAAAATGAAAGTAAGTGAAATATAGCGATACAGTTACTTTTACATTACAATAATTAATTTGATTACGACTTGAAATTAAAATTACAATTAAAAACACGCACTGGAATGTGAAAAGGATTAATTACATTCTTTATAGACTTATCGTTGCAATTTCCTTAACGCCTTTTTTATTTAAAATGTTCATTACAAATTTTATCTCATCATTATTCGACTCTGCCCAGTACAATATAGAATAAATGATCATATTTACGTTGTCTAAACCTGTGTTAGATGCAGAAGAGAAAATAAATAATAAAATTATTTGCACACGATTTTTTCTAAAAGACACGTTATATTCATACTATATGAATTAATCCTTCTCATATCATGAATAAATTTTTTGTAAAATCTGATTAACAAATAAAGCATTATCTATCTATTTTACACAGACATACTGTCAATGACAGAAAGGTTAAAGAACACCGTTAAAAAGTTAAATCACGCTGTGTAAACATGTTATTTTGACTTTTGTTAAGTTCACTCACATGTCACTCTGGCTACTGTATGCACGTCATCGACTTTATAAGATTCGGATACAATATAAGTTTTGTATAAATACAAGTACACATCTACATTAAATACTAGCTTTCACTTACAATTATTTTCGAGTTAATATATATAGCTTCTGTCACTCACCAATAATGTAGTATTCTATTGGTAAAATAATTTTCAAAATGGGTTTATTACGTCTAGATATTACCCGCTCAACCTTTCAAACTTTACCTTACTTTACAATGAATTAGCAATAAAATAAAGTCAAGTCAAATATTCAATAAAAGGGCTTGTTGTCTTTAGATATATAACGTCATGTTACATCGTAATACACAGGATAAAAATATTCTCAATAAATAATATTCCAGAAAGTTTCAAGACTAGTTGGATCAATACCGCTAAAGTCTGTGTGTCGTAACATGGTTCCCTACGCATCATGGCTTTTCTATATCGCCACAACGCGCCGTCTTCTTGCAAAATGCTAGCTTTGAAATGATTTTTGCTATTTGGCTTATATGTAACTTCTACAGTCCATATTGAGCTTTTTCATAAAAATCATAACATAAATTTCACGTCACTAATCGGAATATAGAAATTATGAAGTAAAAACTCTCTCGAATAGCAAATTTTACAAGAACAATACGGTAAATCTATGTTGTAAGTACTGATATTATATTGAGTGTAGAAAGCTACATTTGCAGTTAAAATATTGGAATAAATGGAAGAACATACTTTTTAAGTACAATCGTAGGTACGTTTGTTTTCTATTACGTAAAAAGTATGGAATACAAGAAATGAAACCGAACCGATTGAAGAATAAAAAACCTTTTTTAAAATGAATTGTTCGTTACCGCCAATTGAAAAATAGATCGATTAATGGAATTTCAATAGAAATAAAAATACACAGTTCTCTATATACATATATGTATGTATATACTAGTGTACTATCAACTGATAAAACAAAGTTGATGTGGTAACTTGCACAACTTTTTTATTGGCAAACATTTTTGAAATACAACATCGTGCTATGGCCGATAAGAGCGGAGCAGTAACCTACTAATCTCAGACAAACTGAGAAAATGTATAAACATACATAAGTATACGTTAACAGATTTGTATATGTGTATGAAATTAGCGCGTGATCCGGCTTTGGGAAAATATTGATGTCAAATTCTGTATCAATGACAAATTAATCATGTATTGTTCTTGGAGGGTGATCATGAAATACATTATACATTGCATGTTGTTTGTTCGTAACGGCCACAATAATGAGCCGTGATATCGTGCGTCACAAATTAAAATTTCTCACGAGATAACTTGAAAGTAAATATATTTTGACCTTAAGCTAATATCGGGGCATTTAAATACTGATAATAATGTACTGTCTGTCACAACAAACGGATCACTTAGGTACTTGTGAAAATGAAAGATTGCTTACAAATTAGAGATTATCGACTATGTGTTTAGTGTTCGACTTTTCTTTTGTAAACAGTACGCTTTATAATTGTACTAATTTAGTTACAAACGCAATGGTAGCCATTTTATATTGAATGAATTGGCCAAGTTCATTCATAACACAAACATATTCCTGTATATAAATACGTGGAGAGGATTCTTTGAATATAAAAATAATAATGAAAAAAGAAGAAATAATAATCCAAGAGTTGCATTGGTAGGTTTTTTAAATAATATGTAACTATTATAAGTTTAAAAACTAGTAGATAAAACCATCAAGTAACAGGTACACGGTAACAAGGTAACGTGGTATCACTTCGGTCGAGCCGGCCCATTCCCATGCCGAAGCGTGGCTCTCCCACGTTTAAATAAAAAAATAAAAACTAAAAAGACACGCCTTTTTAACGGGCCGAATTATGGAAGAGAAAATAGTTTTGTGTATGTTCAGAAGCATCATTTTATCATAAAAAAGCGGGGGTTGATTTTAAACTAATTTCATTATTACGATAAATGATTTCTCTTATTGGATTTTTAAAAAATTATTTTCTACTTATCAATTCGGCTAGATACAAGTGTTTTTAAAAAATTTTAAACTATAATTTATCAACAACAAACTTATCAAGACAGTTAAATTTGTTCACAACATGTGAATATAATGAAATATTATGTGTGTAACTAGTACGAAAAAAATCTCTGAATAAATAATGACATGTTGGCAAAATTTGAAATATCGCAAAGTGAGATATGGCTCATGGCTATGGCCTCTGAATAACTAGAGCATACTAAATTAGTTAGAGCTTTGTCAAAAGAATTAAAGCGTTTCGCAGATTATCATGATGTCATCTGACACATATTAATGTCAGTTATGAGGTCGATGTTTAGAATACATGGAATTTCATACTCAAGGTAGGTAAAACGCAATGAACAATCGTATAAAAATGACAGGTTCCAAATTTAAAAGTAATATTTTGAATTTGGAATCTGTAAATATTTAATATTACAATTTATAAATCTATGACCTCTGACTTAGCAGACAAAATCACTTACCACTAGAAAAACACAAGAGGCCCGTGAAATGGGCCTATTATTTTTTAAGATATATCTTATTCTCAAAGGTCATATAAAACCTATGAATTGCCTGTTTTCTTTAGATTTAGTCCGTTACAGTTATTTGCCAAGATCTCTTAAAATATTTTTTGTAAATATAGCCTGTTGTTTTAACAGCATACCATTTTTTTTCATCATCCCACACGGTTTCGATATCGATCTTATAAGTGTCAGTGTTTACTGTGCCCCTGGCTACCCGCTAACGCGTTCGTCCTACATTTGAAATTGTTTCTGGAAGCGGAAAGTAGCGAGTGGTGATTGACAGTAGGCGTCCCGAATTCAACTGATGGCAAGGTACCAACAGCGCTACTCATTAGTACCTGTCACGCTCCAAATAGAAAGCTAACGTTTCGCTAATTTGTAAGAGCTTTGTGAAAATATTATGTAGGTTTGCATGAATTACTCATTTGTTTGTATGTGAAATTATAAAAACATTCTGGGTCAAGTGTGCCGCGCAGAGCTGTGCCGAAGTGTCAGTAATCTAGCAATGTTATGTCAAGAATTGAAAATATGAAACTAATCAGGACAATGTTATGTTCCTAATTAGAAAACTAGATTCACACGTAAAAGTGGCAAAAAATTCGTCCTCAAATAAAAAAAAAACATATTTTTAAAATTACAAACTTTTTAATTTTTACTTAATTTCTAAACTAACAACCTTCTATACCAAACTATCGACACTATGCATCTTTATTTGGTTCATAAACATAAAGCATAGAATAGTCGATTCTTTTGTATAATCATCATATTGCCGTATCGGGTATTACATCAAATGGCTTAATAAGATCCTTTAAATACCAGCTATAGCTTTGTATATGAGCTATAGACACAATAGATACATTTGTGTTCCTTCGATAACAATTCGGTTACGGCTGAGCCGTTATCGAATATTATCAAAGGAGGAACAAAAGTTATTAAAACAGTGGTATAAATTAATATACCTAAGTGTTGTTATACAGTAGTAGTAACTTCAAAAAAACACGCGTAACGTGTTATTGTATTGCTATTAAGTGTGTTGTTGTGTAAATAGCCCTTGTTGTAAGGTGGCTATGGACCAAGGCTATCTTCTGAAATTTACTATGCATACGTACTAAATAAAAATGTATAGGTAAGTAGTAGTACTTAGGAGATAAAAAACTACTATTTAAGCAAAAAAATTAAAAGTTAAACCTTTAAATTGTTTACTTAAATATCTCTAAAGTTTTTTTTAGGTACGAGTATCAGACAAAAACATTTTCAAATTTCATGTAATGCAGACCAAGTCCACGTCGTTGAATTTAATTTGGAAATTTATTTTTTATTGTTTATTAAACGACTACTATTGTTTGATATAGTTTACAATGGTTTTCACCAAATTTCCCATGTCTTTGTTACCATGGGCGAGAGATACTGAAAGTAAGACATTATAACTACATTTTGTGTGTGTATTTTCTGTGTTACTTATTCCCAATCCCTTTTCATATTCAATATATATGATTTGTGCTACTCACATTGAATGTAATTCTTCAATTACCTCCGTACACATGGCATGAACTTCTTATAAAGAGCAGGATGTTGACAGTCACATTGTTTTCGAGCACTTTAGTATTTTATCACGTTTTTGTTACAATCACTGTATTAGCACAAGAAAACAAATTATAAATAGATCGATGTTATCGCAGCTAAGACACCGTCGGAACAGTTCAGTCGCCTCCAAAACCATATAAGGCAAATTATATGTGATAATTGTTTTGTCACGAATTGTGGTCATTTTCCAATAGTAATCGGACTAATTTTGAGTGTTTTGCAAATACTATCATGTATCTTTGGAATAAATTTGAAGGAAGCTACTGTTTCTCAGCATAAAAACTAATGAACGGGTCACGCTTGTCGGTGTCCTTATATATACTTAAGAACGACGAATGTTGTTACTCTGACGTAATAAAGCAAAAGGAAACGCTATTTTCAAGAACTCGGTCTATGAATCACAAATGCAACTATGCGAATCTAGGTATTCTCTCACAATTAATCATCTAACAATTTATTACAATAGTATTGAAATGTGTTAGAATAAAATAGTATTATTTATATGAGGAAGAATATAACAATACAAAAGTAAATGCTCCACATTTAAAATTATTTGATAAAACAGTATTTGATAACAAAAACACTCTTGGGAGTGTTATAAAACTATTTGAGATCATCCTAGGCTAGATACTATTTTTGTTGGGTAATTTCCATGATCTAGAAACATAGATTGCCTTAACTGGACCATGTAAATTAGAAAATTGTCATCTGGTTCTGTTATAGTTATTTATAGCAGATTGAGATGTTTAACTTTTCACTTCTCTAAATAAAAACCAATTAGAGCCGCTCTGTTGAGAACATAGAAGTATTAACTGGTTTTGTCTTGAAAAATTGGGACCATTCAACGTTTAAATCATACCGATGGTTACAGCAAAGGAACAATGAAGAATATCGTAATATATTTATGTCATGTCAAATTATTTACTTCTGGTTATCCGGTGTTCCTGGATAAGAGAATTGGTTTTCTATTTAAATATACTTAGCTCGAGCAACTGAATTATAGCGTCACACGGGATGAAAACCGCAATTGAATTGTTCTGATACCCTTTATCAGAGGCATGTGACAACGTTAGTGTAATTAAATTCAATGAAACCCTTGCTCTTATTCAAATATACACGTCGGCCGATCAGACACAATTCTTTAGATAAATACCTATACGGTTTTAGTTTGACTGCCTCTGTGGCGCAGTGGTAGCGTATGCGACTGCTGTTCTTGAGGTCTCGGGTTCGATTCCCGGGTCGGACCAAATGTTTGTATGATCTACAAATATTTGTTTCGGAGTTAGGGTGTTTTCTATGTATAATATGTATGTATTTACAAAAAAAAAGTATTCATATCAGTTGTCTAGTACCCATAACACAAGCTCTGTTTAGCTTGGGACTAGATGGCGTTGTGTGTAAGATGTCCGAAATATTTATTTATTTATTTTACTTGCGCGCGGTCTAAATTCGTCTACAATTGATTCTTTATTTTCATTACATTTAGCTTTCTTGCATAGTTTTCGTATAAAGGGGTACAATTGTTTTCTTCATGTATTGATAAATAAATAGCAAAGCACGTTTTTGTTTTCAGCATTCACTTTCACATATAAATTTGAATATTTCATAAATTTGTAATTAGCATGTTTTCGTATCTATGTTTTTTTTTTTTTTTTTTTTTTTTTCTCTTTTAAAAAGACAACTCCCACATTAGGAATAAACATCCTGTGTCGTGGGGGACTTTACAAACATACATGAAACGGACACAAAGAACATCCAGACTCGGGACAACAATTCGTGGATCACACAAAGTGTTGTAGGTGCCGCGTGGGATTTGAACCCACGACACTTGGCGCAGTAGCAAGCGGCATGGCGACCGCTGACACCACTCGGCCAACCGTGCAGTCATGTTCGTAATTTGGTTAAGATTACATGAAGCCAAAATAGTATGGTATCTTAATATCAGTACCAATACTATACCATTCATCAGTGGTTTTTATTGGTCAGTTATTATCACTGCTGGTCACAAGCCTCACGTTAAAAAGAAGAGCCACTGTACCACGCTGGCCAGACCACCAGATTTGGGACATCTAACACACAACGTCATCCAGTCCCAAACTAAGCAGAGTTTATGTTATGGGTACTTGACAACTGATATAAATACATTAATACTTTTTTTTTGTAAATACATATACATATTATACACAGAAAAAACCCAAACTCCGAAACAAATATTTGCAGATCATACAATCAATATGTCCGAATCGGGAATCGAATCCAAGCCCTCAAACACAGTAGTTGCATACGCTACACCCACATATGTATACACAACATACAAATACACAAGTAATTATAAATCGGTAGCTTTGTGGCGCTTTAGAGACAAGAATTTGAAACCTGTATATATTTGAACCCCGTTAGTCTCCAAATGGATTAATATTTAATCAATTTTTTAGACCACGGCAAGCTACTTATTAATACCCTCGAAATTAGCTCTCTCAATTTAGGCTATAAGGTTGAGAAATTCATTTTTAAATCACGATATCTATACCTAGTAATATTATAAAGCTGAAGAGTTTGTTTGTTTGTTTGAACGCGCTAATCTCAGGAACCGCTTGTCCGATTTGAAAAATTCTTTCAGTGTTGGATAGTCCATTTGTCGAGGAAGGCTATAGGCTATATATCATCACGCTAGTACTAATAGGAGCGGAGAACCAATGAAGAATGTTTCAAAAACGTGGGAAATTTTTCACGCTACGGGCAATAGAAGACGCATACGAGGTTGCGTGGGTCAGCTAGTATAATATAAAAACCAGACTGGTAAATATTAAATCGGGCGGAAAGCGGGAATCTAAGTTCCGCCATAGTCATAATGTAAGCCTAGAGTCAACAAACTATTCAAAATCTACTTTTCAAAGTTAAGGTTTAGATAAATAACAATCAGCCTTCCTTTTAAATAAACAAAAATAAGTTGTCAGAGATAATCTTGCGTTTCACTAAGGGCGTCGAACAATCTAAGCGTGTCGGCTTTATAGATGTTGTTACTGATGGCAACGAAAATAGCAAGTTGCTAGGTGATTGTTTCCAAGATGATTGTACAGTGTGTTACAAAAAATAATAGTCATGTAACAAAAGTATTAAACTAATGTTTTAGGGAAAGTTGAAATTTTTTGTAAAAAAAAAATATTAATTGAAAAAACTTAATTGGTAAATGTTTGCATATTTGTCATAAAGTGAGTCTTGATATAATAACGATGATGATGGCAATGCCCTTTTGCACTGAAAAAGTTGCAATTGAATTCACATAAAATAAGGGTTTAGTCTAGGTAAGCCAAGAAAAGAATTTTCTGAAAATAAAATAAAACAATAAAAATCGAATTGATATAAACCGTTTGTTGTGTACGTAACACTCTGTACGTAACAATGACCTCCAGAGATAAACAAATCTTTTGTAACTAAACAATACATTTGACTTGATGTAGTTTCCGTGACTGTGGAGGATATCGAGTACATAGATGTTACCCAGAATATGTTAGTTTAACCTTACTCTAAGAAACGTTACGATTCTTCGTAATCCTATCATATCGCATTGGAGATTGATCATGTCGTTGATAAATGGTAAACAATGGTGGCGTAAAATCCCGTGCATGCTGATATTAGGTGTATTACTCATAAATTCGTCGTATACTCTACATGTGTGGTTAACGTAGGTAATGGGGTATTTGCCACTCATTTTGGAAACATAAAAAAACATGACAAGCGTGTTCGTATAATCGAACATAAATGACGTTGAACTCTGCTTGCTAAAATTAAGTATTCACTCAGTGAAACAATAGCTAAGTCCTGAAAATAAGAAGGATAAAGTATACCAGATAGCAGAAATATTATTGCTTACATTATTTACCATCAACATTTGGCTATGAAAAAAGCTTTTTCCAAATGAGCGCTGCGTTTGCTAACAATTGATCAAAAAACAATGGTATTTTTGATCCCATTGTTAACAGGAATAAAAAGGATATTTTGAGTCGCATGTGACAATGGCTCTGGAATACAAATGGCAATCAGTGGAGTATAGAGTGGCCGGTGAAGATTGAACGAAGCAATCTAGCTTAGCAACGACATAACATCTGTCAGCAAAGTTAAGACCTCTGTCCTCGGTGGACATGAAATAATCTTCATGTACTAGTTTGATAAGGGTAAAAATATAAATAGCGAATATACGGGCATACTTCAACGATGGAAGTACGAAATCAGCGTAAAACTGTATCAATAAAAAGTGACCTTACATCAGGACAATTCATCGTGTATACGTTACACAATAACTGTGACCAAATTAAACAAATCGGTAAATTATTTCGCCACCCATCGTCATTCGCAAGATATGGACCCCAGTAATTACTGGCTGTTTGCAGACCTAAGACAGCACAAATTAAAATTTGGGACTCACCCGACATCGATATTAACCCACGGATGGTATTAGTTGGAGCAGCAGGTCAAGTTTAAAATATCATGAAAATACTACTAACAGTACACCATTCCACTATGATTACAAGTTCTTTAAGCAAGGTGTGAAAAAGGAACACACTAGGCTTCACTTCCACATTGTCCACGTTCGGAATGAGGATGGTGACCACCACTCTTGGATTCTACTCATGCTTCCCATCAGGTAGTGTATTGAGTCATTTTAGCAGTTTATACTTAGACTTACGACTAGGTACTTTTTTCTATATCTTTTTCAATTGTCTAGACTAGTTTGACGATTAAAAAGAAACTCATATCTTGTGCATCCTAATTATTTAAATTACGAACTGAGTGAGTGAAATATCAAGACTTATGACTTACTTACTTACCAACTCAAGGTATGAGAAGAAGAGGGAATCAACCGGCTAAGAGGTTTAGTCCTCAATGGTTTTCTACTAATATAATAAGATAATAATAGCGTCTGTGTTCTGTGTAAAATTTTAAATATTGATAAATTTAAAAATATAATGATTGAACATACCGTTATAGACAGGCAAAACTTTGTATGTAAATCTTGCTTTCATGTTGATTACTAGAAATTTATGTTTACAAATGTTATGACATTGAGTGATCTTGTGGTAACTTGATAACTTGTCTGTGTAGTGACCGATTGAAAATACGGAGTGTCACCACCCTTTTTTTTTTTTTTTTTTTTTTTTTTTTTTATTGAATAGTGGGCAAACGAGCTGACGTATCACCTGATGGTAAGCGATTACCGCCGCCCATGGACACCCGCAACACCAAAGGCGTCACAAGTGCGTTGCCGACCTTTGGGGGGATGGGAAAGGGGATGGGGGGAGGGGTTGGGGTATGGGCCTCCGGTATCCTCACTCACTCGGTGAAACACAGCGCAAGCGCTATTTCACACCGGTTTTCTGTGAGGCCGTGGTATCACTCCGGTCGAGCCGACCCATTCACGCCGAAGCATAGCTCTCCCATGGGTATCGTAAGAGAAGAATAAAGAAGCAAACTATCAACATCACTGCAAAGAGTATGACAAACTTGAAACAAACCTTATACCAGAACCTCCTTCCCAAGGAGACGTCTATGTCCAGTAGTGAACTGTTAAAGGCTTGACTACTAAAGGTTTGTAAGATGACAGATTTTAATCAATCCACCTTTATCAACATTTTCCCAATATTGAAATTGTTTTTTTTTTTTTTTTTTTTTTATTGAGTAGTGGGCAAACGAGCAGACGTATCACCTGATGGTAAGCGATTACCGCCGCCCATGGACACAGACGTATCACCTGATGGTAAGCGATTACCGCCGCCCATGGACACCCGCAACACCAAAGGCGTCACAAGTGCGTTGCCGACCTTTGGGGGATGGGAAAGGGGATGGGGGGAGGGTTTGGGGTATGGGCCTCCGGTATCCTCACTCACTCGGTGAAACACAGCGCAAACGCTATTTCACACCGGTTTTCTGTGAGGCCGTGGTATCACTCCGGTCGAGCCGACCCATTCATGCCGAAGCATAGCTCTCCCACGGCTATTTCAAGCCCTTACTTAGCGTAACCATTTAATTTGAATATAGATCAAAAAGGTTTTTTATTGGCGATTGGCTTGTAACTAAGCATATTGGAAACAAAATCCTTGTGGTATCTTAGAAGGCTCAGACTTTGGGCAACAGCGACAGCCAAGCGTATGTATCATCAACACCTTTCAGTCCACGGACTGGACTGGACTTGGCTCCCCTTAGAGAGGATATATGCGTATACGACACTGAAATATCAAAGTAAAAAAAAGAAAAGTCTGTATAAAAATTAACTGTCGCAACTTATTTCATGACGTAGGTTAAAGTGAATTTTAAGTTTTATTTACTATTGGACAGATTTATTTTTTAGTATTTTTTGTATTTAGTGTTAGAATTAAACCTATTAAATAGTATTTAAACGTGAATGTCTTCTAATACGTCTATCTCATAGACAAGCTATATATGCATAGTATTTCAACGAGTCTCTCTATAGAATTTTATGGTTACATTGCTTATAAGTGAATTATATTATTTCTATGGGCAATGTGACATAATATCCTCTTTTTATACACTACAGAAGAAGAAATGACAGATTGACCTTGACTGATCGATCAACGCACATCTAAAACCAAGTCTAGAGTCAAGAAGCAAGAAATTTGTACTAAGAAACGATTTTTAAAAAGGGGTTAGAAGTTTAAATATTACTTCATTGTATTTGGTAGCAATAATTTAAAACTCACAGTAAATACTTTTTATTAAAAAAATAATAAAAAATATATTTTCAAGACTATCCTTAGAAGTTGTTTTAGTTTGTATGGGATCATTGGTGGCAAGGCTAGTTCATTCATATCAACAAACCTTGTAATTATGACCAATTATAGTTTCAATTTCATCATGACGTGCGCGTCTACCATCATCTATCCAAAACATCCACCAATATTAATGGGTCTTCCAGGCGAGCATGGTAGCTTAGAAGAATATGGTTGGTAATTTGTCCTTTGAAATGAATTTAAGCGATCCCGAAACTAACTAAATAACTTTCTTGTACTCTAAAAGGGTCTGAGTTGCGCCTTTACCAAAATCCTTTACTATACTCAAGGCTAGAGTAACTATATCTTTGTTGACAGATTATTTAGGATAGTAAGCATTCTGTGCCACTGGATCACTTGTTCTAAATGATTTTCCAAACGAAGTAATTCAATATCTCTCGTTTGACTAGTCAGCGCGGTCGATAAGGGACTCGTGTATTAATCAATTTGGGTCAAGATACCGTTTGCAGATTTCTAAGCCTTTATATAAGTATATATAGATAGTTGTACTAACAAATAGTCTACGTTTTAATAGGATTGAGGTGAAGTTTCGACAGGGCATGTTTAAATTTAATTTGACAATCTCTTCACGTTTCTAGATTATTCTACAGTTCTTATAGATAATTCTTGTGTCACGTTGTTACGATGAACTCTGAAACTGATTTTCATGTTATTTTTACATAAAATTTTACTAGCGTGCCTAAGATAGGATAGGATAGTTTAAGAGGCTTTGGGGGCAATAAATTGATTTAGCTAGGATTCATTTTTGCAACTGCTGTGCTTAAGGTCTCGGGGACGATTCCCGGGTTGGATCAAATTTTTGTGTGATCTACAAATACTTGTTTCGGAGTTTGGGTACAAAAATAAAGTATTTATGTAATTGTATCAATTGTTTAGTACCCATAGTACAAACTTGGCATAGTTTGGGACTAGATGGCGCTGTGTATTAGCTGTCCGAAATGTTATATATATTTTATAAATATTATATTTTTCGAAAAAGTCGAAGTATACACTGACCTTTTTAGGCCATCTTCATTGCCCCTTACAGTCCAGTCGAGCTACATTTAGGTACTTATTATTGAAAAGGTTATTTTAAAATATTAATTGGCAATTAATTTCAAATAAATCAGTGGTAAGATCATAAGATTCTATAGCTTTCAGCGAATTTATCAACATGTTTATATTGTGTTATTTGTCATACATATTGATAATTTAGCCGCATAGGATAACAGGATATAAATTAACTAATGGATAAAATTATTTTTTCCTGTACACAATGTATTAAATTACAGTTGATTTACAGCGATTTATTAAGAAGTGTTTATGCGTATCACACCAGGTTATCAATACACTAAAATATAACCACAGCTACTTATGCTTTAGATATAAATATCACTTTACTTTTATATCTATAGTACCTGGAACTGTATATACGTATTTATACGTGAATTAAAAACTTTGTAGTATACAAAGTTTTAACGAAAATCATTTGACGTAGGAGTATGAAATTTGACGAAGTTAAAGTTTTGTACCTGGATGACAGACTTTGCTCGTTATTTTTTCTTTTTTTGGTAAATTTTGTAATAATGAATCCTAGTTAGATAGATATATCGCCTTCGAAAACCTTTGTATTCTAAAGATTATTAAAATCGTTGGAGAGATTTAGATTATGTATATGTAAATAAAAGAATTGCCCGTTTCAAGGTATTGTATGTGTGTATAATGGTGAAAGTAAATAAGCAATTTACTTTTATATCTATAGTATTCAAATTTCAATTCAAATTCCGGAGATTTCAAATTAACAAGAATTAAATTTAAAAAAAACAATTCACATAGGTAACGAACAATTGAGACGTTCATATTTTCTTGAGTTTCTAAATAAGAAAGTACCTAGTAGAAGACAGTCATTTGTAAAAATATCAGATAGCCACCAATCAAAGCAACACTTTTTAAATCCTTATACGTTTATCCTTCTCTAAAACATAACTCGTAAAATTTTTCAAGGGATTCTCACCTCCAGGGTTTAGGTTTTTTGGCTGTGGAGTGACGGCACTAGCTGCGCCTGAAGATCTTCGGGATCTGAAATGATAACAATCCAACATTAGCTGTATTGTACATCTGCTATTTTAACAAAAATCAATCGTTGAAATGTATTTACGCGAATAACTTCTGAACGACTGAACCAAATTGTATAATTCTTATTTCTATGTGTTCGTTATTGTTACGACAAGGTTTGTGTACAAGGAAATTAAAAGATAACCGGAAAAGTTTTTTTGTCCGTGACTGTACACTACCTGTGAAAGCTGACGCGGGCGTAATTACTAAAGTAAGTTTTTCAGAAATGTATGTATGTCTATTCTGCTTTCACAGTTAAACCACTGCATCGATTTCAATGAAATTTGGCATGGATATACTTTAGTTCTTGAGAAAGGACATAGGCTAATCTTTGCTACGATAACCGAAAAACACGCGAGCGGAGCGCAAAAGCTAGTGTTTATATAAAATGAAGAAATCTGAACACATCAGTTAAGATTAACTGAATTTACTTATGAACTGTAACATAACTCTTTGTGAAGCAGTTTAATGAGGGTCTTCAGGCTGCGCAAACAGAGTATACTGATCATCTAAGAGCCCTAAATACACTAACGAATCTTAACTGAACAAAGGAATTGCCTTCAGTAAAAGTGCGTCTTTAATGTGTTTAAATTAAGGTAAATTCAAAGAAAGTTTATTATCCTGTAAGAATATTTTCTTAAAATTAGTCTGGGGTCAAACATGGGAGGCCAATTCAAAACAAAATGTTAAATGAATTTTTGTTTACAATTGGCGAACTTATCGAGATTTACACATAATTTTATTTTCACTTCAATGCTTAGACAAGTTATTTGTAAGTGTTACTAATTTAAGATCTATTGAAATGAAGAAATTATTTTCAATAGGTATTTAATAACCTTTGTCTCAGTCATAGTAATATTTTATTACACTTATTTTATTTCGTTTTCCAATATAGTTCACAAACAACTTATTTATTAAAAATATGTGTAAGTTATTGACAGATTTGAAAGAAGTGAATCATCACGCATTTAGATCTTTTCTTTTTATATATAAATATAATATCTTACGCTCGTGTCTGTATTGAACATTTAGCTGGTATTGACTACTTTCTTTTCAATAACTGATATAAATCATTCTAAGACAACATCTCGGCCGCATTTTAAAAATATCTTTATGTGAAGCGCCCAATGCCAGATTCCTTTCTATAACTGAAGGCAGGGAGCAGTAAACCAAGATTGCAACATTAACATACGTTAACGACATTCGTACAATTTTGAAACAAAATAGGGTCGGTCTTGAAGCTATTTCTGGCATGTTATGGTCGCAATAACATTTAATGTAAACAAAAACAAACCATGGCAAATACTAATAAAAAAACAAATTAAACCTTTATGGTAACTGTAAAATAAAACAGATGAACCAAAAGAGTATTCTATTTTTAAACGCTCATTGTTAGCAGTTGTCATTCCTGACAGCAGGCACATAAACTAGATCGTAAACAGATAATCATAATAATAGTTCTATAATTAGAAAATGTATTTAATCTTGTTTGGTCTACGTTGCTTGTGTTTCTATTTTAGGTCCGAGACACATGTTAGATAACTCTAGTGAGGTCAGGTCAAGGCCCGATATGCCAGCCGACTATATATTCTAAAATATTTCTATTAGTGGCAAAATTGCCATTCAGACTCTTGTCAACGGCTTAATTATAACGCACATGTCATCAAATGACAACGAGAAAAACGCTTGCTGCTTCGTTTGTTTTCTTTAGGATATTTAAAAAGTTAATTTTAATAAGAGATAACAAAACTTATGTTCATATCTCAAAATATCAATTAATAGATAAGTAAATCAGGCAAATTTTGACATATTTAGCTAAAGTTTCCCATGATAATTATGATTCGTTTTACATGTCGCTCGTGTTTACGATACTTATGTAGGCCAAACCGTCAAATTATCCTTGACTTTATGATATTTAACAACTAGTTTAGACGAGGATCACACCTAAATAACATTACCAAGGAAATTGTGTAACATTTTACGTTAAGCGCTGTTACTTTTATATAAATTACTCGTTGCAAAGGTTAAGGATCCTTGATATCTGACGTCAAACGTAACCTTTTAATTGCCTACACAGTAATCATTCAAAAGTAGGTATATTTCATGTAGGCAGTATATGAGTGTGATTGTTAGAATAAAATAAAGATTTATTCATAGTATGACAAGATTGTCAGCTGGTATCGTATCGCGTGCCCGTACTGACGGGTTTGTGATCGAAGTTCGACGACACTATCACGTCATAACCATCACACGTCATCGGAGTTTAAAAAGCGACGCATACTATGACGATTTATATTTTATTGCATTGCACACCTTCTAAGTTGATCATGTGAGGTTGTTATTCTCGCTTCGAGTTTAAAAGTTAGAGGTTTCAATAGACATTTTTGGTTTCAAAAAATAAGTTTAGATTGCTACTAATTGCTTTATACTCGTACTAATAAATACTTTATTACGAAAATAACTCTGTCTGTTTGTCTCTTACGCTTGTACAGCTAAACTGCTGAACCGATTTCACCGATAGAAATATTTTATATTTTATATTTATATTGGACGTTGGGGAACGATAACTAATTTTTGTTACGATAACTGAAATATAAGGGCTAAGCCGCAGACAGAAGTTAGTTTATACTAACTATAATAACGATTCTTTTCTCGCGTGTGGTTTATTCTACTTTATATACTTATGTATATAAAGTAGAATAAACCACACGCGAGAAAAGAATCGTTGTTAAAATAAGAAAGTATAAAATTATGTATAACGAGTGTGGTTTCCCACACATAACTACTATCTAAATACGTCTACATCGAAAGCTTTTAATCATACATGGAGTACACCGATAGACTACACTTATCAGTTAATTTACAACAGGTAGTACAAGTATGTACTCAAATATTATTACAACAAGGATTACTTTGTGATAATACATAGACTAAGCATCAAATTGCTTGAGACCAGTTCTACGTACATCTTTTAACACGAATGTAGGGTAACCTTGGATTTTGCTCTCATGTATAAGATAATAATTATCGGTTACGATAGTCATGATTCACGTAACATATAATATGCGGAAATGTTAAAACTATAATATATGATCTTTTAATATGTATTATTACGATTTTACAATGCCAGCATATTTAATTTTATAGTAATTTTATGGTACATGATTCGCTCTTATTCAGATAACCGTTAATAACGAATAGTATTATATGTTACTAGCTGCCCCTATACAGACTTCGTTCTTTCAAAAGTTATTCCCATGTCAATGTCCCAGTTCAAAAAAAATATTCTCGTAATTTTTATGATATTTCTCTCCATATAAGGTTATTATTGAGAAAAAAAAAATGCGTCGTCAAGAAGGTTCCATTTTAACGAAAATATTATTTAAATAACTCAACTTAGGCCATAATATTTCTTTTGCTATTCTTGTGTTGAATGTTTAAAACGTGCGACGTAAATCTTGACAGGTCGCACTAAACATAGACGTCGTCTAAATACATGCCGACTAAATTATTTATGAAATTATTACTTATAATTTTCCATTTCAAGATTAGTTTAGTTTTTTTTACAAATAAACAAGCGTGTCCGTATACCAGTTGATACTAAACTAAATACAGTGAAAGCTAAGCTAGGAGATATCGAAAAAAGGACTGTAAGCAGATGAGATTAAAGTATCTAACAAAATTATTTAGTGTATTTTAGTTAGTGAAGTCAACAACAGAATTAGTACCATTATATGTAGAAACGTCGTGATGTTAATACTTTAAACACTAAATATGTCTCAACAGTAAACGTTAAAATAATAAAGTAGTTTTTGTAATGTAAAACCTACTAATGTTATAAATGCGAAAATTTGCGAGAAAAGATGTTTGGATGTGTGTAACTATTTCACGTAAAAACTACTGGACAGATACAAACGAAACTTTTCAGTAATTCAAAATATATTCCGGATTAAATTTGCTTAAGCTGTATTATGTTCATATGTATTAAATGAAATAATAAACAAAACAAATTTTATCAATATGTATTACATGTCAGCACTTTCAAATACCTTTTTAAAGCGAAAAATGAAAAGTAAGAAGAAAATTTTTTTTACAGGAAAGAAAGGTAAGTTTCTAACTCCCTTATCAAACTTTTTTTACAAGCCTGTATTGGTACTTTGACATGTTTTTAGGGTTCCGTACCCAAAGAGTAAAGCGAGACCTTATTACTAAGACTTCGCTGTACGTCTGTCTGTTTGTCCGTCCGTCTGTCACCAGGCTGTATCTCATGAACCGTGATAGTTAGACTGTTGAAATCAGAGATGATGTATTTCTGTTCTATAACAACAAATACTAAAAAACAGAATAAAATAAATATTTAAGGGAGCTCCCATACAACAAACTTGATTTGTTTGTTCATTTTTGCTAGATATTGATAACGGCAACAGGTAGGCGCTTAAAATATTCATAAAATGTTTACATATATAATTAATTAAAAAAAGTAAAACAAATATTTAAGGGGGGTTCCCATACAAAAACGTATTTTTTTTGCTTGTTTTTTTTGGTAATGGTATTGTATCCTTCGTGCGCGAGTCCGACTTACGCTTGGCCGGTTTTCTTTAACTCCATTCTAAGGGGATTTCTCTTTGTAAATTACCTTTTTATCACAGGCATTGACCATGTAATGTTGAAATAAATCATATTCTAAAACTGCAGGATTTCCGCTTTCCCTTATTATAACCATTTCATGCTAAACTTACTAGTGCAACTTACATATACTTGTTTTGCTACTCATTTTGAAGTAATAAAGTTTTTTGGCTAACATTATTTCTTTAACTTATTGTTCCACGCCGAACGTCGTGCAATTTTTCTTACATTTCACAATATTTGATCAAGTGAAATAGTATTGTAGAATAGATTACAGACCCTTAAGGAATAGTAACTAGTTTCGCTGTATATTACTGATATAAAAATATTATTATGTAACAGTAATGTACGTGTACATGTACATATATAAAAACCTAAAACCTGCCAAGATATAACGTTCTAAAACAAGTTTTATAACTTATATAGCTATATAAACGAAAGGTGAGCTCGAAAATGAGGTTAAGGAAGATTCAAGAGACGTGTTTGCGTAACGTAAACACAGTTTCGCAAAGAAAAACAAGGGGATGGAAGAAATTTGCGAAGGAAACGATATAAAAAGCGCTTAAGAGGTTTACGTATATTGATAAAATATATATCACATAACGAGATACAAGCAATTTGGATGTAAGTGGAATAGGTGTACCCAAGTATATCAGATAGTTTTTATTTTACAATCCACTGATAGGATGAATAAAAGTAATGTAAATGGAAACTGTACGATACATTGTATGTGTTGTTTGAAACAAAATGTTATGTATAGAAATAAATTGCTGCTCGTTTGTCTTACTAAAAGTCGAAAATGTGTACGCCATTTTGGTTTATTTCGAAGAATCGACAAAAAAATTAAAAGAACGATTCTCAAAGTCCAGAACGAAATAAATAAATTGATCGAGTGTTATAATATAACTAGCTGAACCATGCAACCTCGTTTGCGTCTTATATTGCCCATAACGTGAAAATTTTCCCCCGTTTTTGAAAACTTCTTCATTGGTGCTCCGCTCCTATTAGTAGTAGCGTGACGATATATACTCGTAGTTTATAGCCTTCCTCGATAAATGGACTACCCAACACTGAAGGAATTTTTCAAATCGGACCAGCGGTTCCTGAGATTAGCGCGTTCAAATAAACAAACTCTTCAGCTTTATTATTAGTATAGATATAGATAACATTCTAAAAAGATAAAGATTAAAGCTGTGTGCTTATTACAATTATAATAAAAGGTCTATGTAGTTCCTTTGTAAGGTAAATGACATTTAATTTCTTCTTTGCGTAATCATATTGTTATTGCACTGTGAAACGTTTAATTATGCATATAACAAAGAACATTTACTGTTTTTAGATATAATTTTTGTTATTTAAATCATTGCAGTAAATTTGCTTGGTTAAAATGTAATTTTGACTTTATTATTTATTTCTCGACTTTTATGTTTGCATATTGATTTTTATATATAAGAGTACTAAATAATGTGATCAGTGAAATGCAAGCATACCTACTTTCAAAACTTCATATTTCAGAATCCCTTTTTTCTGTATATAAAAGTAGGTAGACGCAAATTAAGAATCGCTTTAGCTTTATCCCATTATTATTTTTCTTTGTTAAGCCATTGAACCGTGATTAAAAAAAAAGAAAAAATGAAGACATTTCTTTGAATTAGTAGGACTTGGCAGTCTCAGGTACATGACATGTATTGTCTTGTAAAACACTTACTCATACTTCAATATTAAGTAACAACGAAAACAAAGAGATACTTACTTGGACACCGGCACGTTGGTGAGACACAAGAAGTTGTTGCGAACACTGCGCAGGCTCGCCAGGACCTGCGCGAAAGGCGTCACGATCAAGTCTTCCCCGTGACTGTAGACAAAAACAAACTTTATTAATATTGTCATAGCTTAGGTACTGGCCAATTTCGAAATAAATTATGAAACAAAAATGTATGAAAGGCAAGCCAATAATGGGCGGGAGATTGTCTGGGGGTCCGAGATGAATTATTCCTGCGGTTTTTCATATTAACATTAAATAAATATTCTTTTATGAAGAGTAAAGTAAAAATCTATAGAAATTTGGTCATAATTTACTGTTCATAAATTCATGTTTCAAGGCTTAATTTTTGACTTTACGATTTCTTGAAAGAATCTTGTTATGATCATTTGATCTCGCCGTAAGTTAGGAATTTCAGGAGTCTACATATAGTTTATGAGATCAATAAAGAAGTTTATGACTGGGTTCTGATAGGACCAATTAAGCATTTAACATGCTACTCTACAATCTCTGCGATAGTAGCCAGATTTTCTGTAGTCGAAATTCTGAATCAGTTAAGTGTTTATCAAAAAATCCAACGTTTTTATCATACTTTGAAGTGAACTGTAATTACCTTAAGAACTCTAAATAATAATACGTATCGTAATTGGTGTTTAGAAGAATAAGATATGCAGATGAAAAGAAATAGTAAAATGATAGGAAAATAGTGCAGAAAATAATAAACACTTGGTTCAGAAATAGGAATTCCATTAACTTATCAAACGTGAATATCTCACATGAAGAATATATATGTTGTCAATTATTGAAAGAATCGTCTAAACAACACCAATAATAATATCATCCACATGTTATTGGAAACCTGAGTAAAATAACTATCATTATTTGTTAACTTTGAAGTAGTACTTCTTACGAAACAACGCAAATATCATCTATCCGTTATTCGTGAGTCTTTGTCATATTGTATGTCGTATTAACCGTGGGAGAGCTTTGCTTCGGCATGAATGGGTCGGCTTGACCGGAGTGATACCACGGCCTCACACAAAACCGGTGTGAAATAGCGTTTGCGCTGTGTTTCACCGAGTGAGTGAGGATACCGGAGGCCCATACCCCAACCCCTCCCCCCATCCCCTTTCCCATCCCCCAAAGGTTGGCAACGCACTTGTGACGCCTTTGGTGTTGCGGGTGTCCATGGGCGGCGGTAATCGCTTACCATCAGGTGATACGTCTGCTTGTTTGCCCACTATTCAATAAAAAAAAATCATGAGTCATAGAGTTTTCTTTCTTTCTTCTTTTCCCTACTTACAAGTCAGTTCTAATTTATAATAAATAATAATAAATATACCGTACATCTAACACACAACGCCATCTAGTCCCAAGCTAAGCAGAGCTTGTGTTATGGGTACTAGACATCTGATATAATAATAATAGCATACGCTACCACTACGCCACCGAGGCAGTAGTTCTAATTTATATTAGTTGCTTTTAATTTTGGAAAGTTTCTTTCTCTTTTATGGAGATTCCAATATTGTATCCTCATTTCATGATATAGTGGGATGGAATCACCATCAGAGAACATGCCATTGAATAAAAATTTTCAATCGTTTTATTAAATCTTTTGTATTTATATGCTTTTTTTTAATCTATTGACAGTGGTGGTTTTAAAAATGGTGTTGATCACAGAGAAACGATAGGAAAAAATTTAATAAAAATTTAACTAGAAATTAAGTGATTATATTGAGGGATTACCAATTTAGGTTTGGTTGTTATTTTTCAATTAACGAAGCTAAGGTAAGCTATCCCTCAGTAATTGCTTGGATACGTTTAAAAACACTTTGAATTTTTTTCGTGATTATTTGTTAACCGTATTCTAATGGAAAAGAGATCTTCAAGTCTTAGTCACATTAGTATATTAAAGCTATCATTTGTAGTATATTTAAGCTTGATTAGTAAATTAATTGCAGCCACGAATTAGGCATTTTATTAATGCAACTAGTTTACATTTTAGTATTAAGCAAGTTTGATCAAGCAAAAACATAACACGTTTTCTTCTAAGTTGATATAAACATACAACACAAAACAACAATTGAAAACCAAGAAATATACTTAAATATTAAAACGTTGATGTCGCTATACATTAGTAAATTAGTGGAAAAATTAGGTAAAGAGATATTATGTATACAGTATAGATAGTAAATTGATATTATGATATAAATTTAATTTGATGATATAATACAAGCTTCACAATAGTCACTTAATGTCACGTGTATCACACAGACACTTCTGGGTGGTTAAAACGTTTAAGTAGGTGAGGCCCACGTAGTTCTAGAATTTGTTTTTCTGGAGCATTACCTCATAAATCAATTTTATTAAAAGTTTTGAGGCCGCTTCGTACTACGCAGAAAGTTTAAATATAGATTTAAAAAAATTATGTATATCTTATTATTTTTCATTCAAAGCTTTCAAGTGTCACTCGAACAAGAATCTGTATCTTGGATCTCTCAAAGTAATGATCAATCACCTTGATTTATTAAAAACACGGTGATTGATCCCAACTCTGTTAGAACACGTGACCTCTGTTTCTGGTAATATTGGTTAATGTAAATAGAAACGTAAAAAGTAACGTTAAAAAGTAATAATTAAGATTCAAAGTGTTAATTATAAAAGTAAGATTTTTTGTAAAATATGTATAACGTGTTTATATAAGTTTTTCTCAGTGAAGTTGATGTACAAATAATATAATAAATAACAATTTACACCTTATTATCAAATAATGCTTTTTATAAACTACAACTTGCATAATAGCTTTTACCGACATCGTTCTCGTGGGTGCGAATTACGGTACATTGGATTAACAAACTATAGGTGAATGTGTATATATACTTAAATAACCACATATTATAAAGTAGGTACCTTCAATCAAAAAGTTAAATAAAATAAACAATATTCTAAGAAATGGAATTCCTGGAAATTTTGAAAGTAGTATTTATAATCTAACCATGTTTATTTCCTCTGTTGATTAAGTAATGTTATAATGTTAGAAATGAAATGGAAATTCATAATAGGAACTTACTAATTAACACTGACTAATTTACTAGAAAAATATTTCAAAGCTAAAGAAGTTTTTACCACGCAATTGTTAAATCTATATATATACTAGCTGACCGGACAAACGTTGCTTTGCCATAAAAGGGAATATATGTTGTAGAGGTGGGTCAATAAAAATCGCGATGGAAAAATAGGGGTTGATCTTAGAGGGTTGAAGAAATTAAAAATTTTGTCTAAAAAATAAAAAAAAATTTTTAGGGGTGGACTACCCCTAACATTTAGGGGGATGAAAAATAGATGTTGGCCGATTCTCATAGATACCGGATAAGCACAAAAAATTTCATCAAAATCGGTCAAGCCGTTTCGGAGTAGTTCGATTACGCACCCCGTGACACGAGAATTTTATATATTAGAAAATGTTATGTTGGTTTGTGTACGCTTCAAAAACTAAATAGTTCTGCACCAATCGAGCTGAAATTTTAGAATGATATATAATCCGCATCAAGGATTGTTTTTATCTAATTTTTGCATCAGTCACATATCCGCGACCTCAAAAAAACATGAAAAAACCGACATAAACGCGGGCGGAGCCGCGGGCAACAGCTAGTGGTGTTATAATATTATAGGAATTTTGTTTTATTTCACAACCGGATTAGAAGATGTCACCCAACAAAATTATAAAGCATAATGCGCTAAAATCCTTTTATTTATTTTTTGGTTTCTTTATTTTACTACTAGCTTATAAGCGCGGATCAGCGATTTCATTAATATCGGTGTAACGGTTTAGCTGTGAAAGCGCGAAATGGATAAGTTTGTAATTTTTGTTCTTTTGGATTGCAACTCGTAAAAGGCAATATTCTTATTTATAGTTACCACGGATTGCTAATATCCTGACCTGACTTGCTCTCCGACACTGATGCGATATTTACGAGGGGTGACTATACAGCCATTCTTTAAGGACTAGTTTATGGGATGGGTGAATCGCGTTGAAATTATGTTCCAACTTATGACGTTATTGTACATCGCTGCAATATTTTTTTCCCCTATATGATTCAAAGGTATATGCATATTTGTGTATGTATGTGTCAGGTAAAAGTGTATGAAAGTGTAAGTGTGAGAATTATCATTTTTATTAATTTCATGTAAAATTATGCAAAATAAAGAAAATAATATTAGCATTCCGCACTCCTTCTCTATAAGTGTGCAAAATTTCATACTTCTCCATACGCGCAATTTCGTAAGAAGAGGTACAAATTTTGTGCTTTTTTCAATATATTTCAATAAATCAATATTGACAAATAAATATTTACCTTCTAAGTAAATTATGTAACAACATTGAGATTTGAAATATGTTCACAGTTTAATTTTCAAGCATTAAGAAACGTATTTATTTATAAGAATCACTTATATTTTTATATAAGTGATTCTTATAAATAAATACGTTTCTATTTGCGTTAGTTTTATTGCTTTTTAAGGTTCTGTGCCCAAAGGGTAAAACGGGACCCTATTACTAAGACTTCGCTGTCCACCTGTCTATTTGTCTGTTCTTTAGACAGTTAAAAGTTTCAGAGGTGATGTATTTATGTTGCCTCTATAACAAAAAATACTAAAAAACAGAATAAAATAAATATTTTAGGGGGCTCCCATACAACAGACGTGATTTTTTGCTCGGTTTTGCTCGATATTGACAACGACAATACATAGGTATATATTATAGGAGCAAAAATTTGAAATATTCTCATAATGTTTAGATATATATTCACTTTAAAAATAAATAATAAAATTTAAATAAATAAAATATTTAAGGGGACTTCTATGTAAGAAACGTGATTTCTTTGCTGTTTTCTTTAATTAGATCATGGCACAGTACCCTTCGTGCGGGATTACGACTCGCACTTGGCCGGTTTTTATTCAGATACATCATTTTGTAGTTGTATTTCGTTTGACAAGACTGATTATTGGCACTACTTTGATAAGTAAACAACTCATCAAAGCATTTTTACGCTTAAAGCACATATTTCATGACAGATATAATCGTATAACTATCACCGTATATTTCACTAACAATTTTATTGAAATACAAGGGTACCGTAAGAAAAACAAATGCTACAGACGGTCTTGATAAAACAATACGGACACGGAATACGTATTATAATAATAGTAAACCCCTAAGACAACAATCTAGTTAAGTATTCAGTTGCTATAATAGAACAGTATTTTGAATACGAAAAATATTGAATATTTATTCATGAGAGTAAAATATGTATGAATATATTCGACTAATACGAATGTTTGGAATGCAGTTTCTTTAACACGTTTACGTTTTACTTACTATACATTACACTGTTTATAACACTTACTTGAAAAATATACGAGTATCATACCCGTAAACATAATATCAGAAGGGGTGTATCACTTACATTGGTAACGTTTGTGGTCGATAGTCCTCGTTTGTGTTATGTAGTAAACAGGCAATAAGGCATTATATTTCTAACTCCTTATGTTACTGAGTTATTTTGTATTATGTTTAAAGTAAATACCTGAACAAGAGTCAGTTGTTACTGCACTAACAAGTACTCGGACTACCTAGCTAGATAAATATCATTTACCGGATATGTTGGAGAACTTACTTCATAAGGAAGGCTAATATTTAGTCACAGAATGTGACAACGCTTTTAGAATCTTGTTTATTTGAAACTAATGCTTTATATACTTTTATGTTCTTCTTATTTGAATCTAATTTGTTTCCTTAAAGTTTAACATAGTAATATAAAAAAATATTACTATTATGATTAAACTCTCTTTAGAAAGGAGAATTTGAGTGACTATTAAAATGATAGTGGTCACGCTGGAAAGACGAGTCGGTTTAGGATTTGTTTTAGGTTTTCCTTCTCTTTGTTAAGCTGTTGTACTGCGTAGTTTGCTCCCTTAGTCAGTTTTCCGTTACATACCGTTACCAAGAATTCAGCAAAGAAGATAAATTTAGAAAGAACCGTTCCTGAAGGCAGAAAGAAATCCTTTTACGTGACCGAAGTTGCACAATAAAGCGAGTTTAAAAATGAATATGACAATGAGTTTAAATATTTCTTTGAAAATGCAAATGATTTACCATCGTACAATCATGTGAGTCTACAGTCATGTGAAGACGAGGTTAGAAACGATTTTGGCGAAGGAGTTTGGAGTAATGCCCAGTCATGTGTCACGTGATCCTTACGACATTACAACTCAACATACCTTGTAAATGATTTCATTAAATCTTGCTATGCAATTGTTTTCAAAAGAAGCTTGCTGGTACTTTTTTTACAGATATACATGAAACGAGTACAAAGAACACTCAGACTCAATACAAAAATTTGTGGATTACTCTAAGTTTTGTCACATCGAACTCTCAACACTCAGAACAATAAGAAACGATGAGGTGACCGCCTAAATGCTATGCCATCCGTGCAGTCAAAAATAATATGTATAATATTATGCAATAAACTAAATTAAACCACGTTTTACTGGTACAAAATTTCATAAGTTCTTTGTGCTCACAAAATATAAAGTGTATTTTTTATTGAAATGTATCAAATTCAAACGACAACTTCTAAGTTTGGCGAATACAAACATACGAAATTTCAATATTCTTTGATATTTGAAATTAATCATTGGAAAATTCTGTTAAAACTTCAAACTTAATAGTTAATTGATAAAGTAAAGCTTTGTACGATGAAAGAGTCGTTTCCGAGATATAATATTTCTATTTATAAATACATTTTTGTGAGATTTATTTCGTAGTACTAATGCAGCATGCAGCTTTTTATGTATTAGTAGTTGGCACCTATAGGTGTGATTTTAATTTACCTTCAAAAAAAAATAAAGAAAAATAGTCTGAAGAAAATTAAGGCAAGTCGGGTATTGAATCCAAAATTAGCCAAAATATTTGACATAGTCACAAGATGCAATGACCCCAAATAAAAGTGGAAAAAATCAAGCTTGAGATGATGTAATATCTGTGCTCTACTTAACTATACGCTATATTTATATTTCATACGGTCTTCAACTCTTATTATTTTATCTCCTCCATAATTGAATTAGTTCTCGCAGACAGGATGGTACTAAACGAGAAAAGTGGCCGCTCACTATGGTCATTCGTTAAAGTTAATAAACTAAACGTACAACTAGCTTTAACCACGAGAGACCGTTATGGAACTTTAGCGTCGTAAAATGAGATAAGGACACTTAACTAACGTATATTTTCAGGAATTACTGCCCTACGTTGTTTCTAATCACTGTATAAAAAGAAATAGTAACTTTAGAAATGTTAAAGGGCTTTGAATATATGATTTTTACATTTATAACATCATCTACTGCCTTTACTTCACTACTTGACATAAATCTCAAGTTAGAAAGAAGGTTTGGCCTACCATAGCACACTGGCATTACATTTACGATAATATTGCACAGATTTATGCGAAAATAGTAAGTTAGTTTCGCTCTGTTGCGAGGTATACAGTTGTGAAGATGTACTATTATGTATTATTGACAATGTGCATACGAAATTTGATGGTGATCACTTGAGTAACTTACATTATTATCATATGTGTATGTGTATTCTACAAGTGAGCAAGTACTAAGCATATTTTGCTATAGATTCAGTATGTTCTATGGAACTAAAAAAACTTAATAATTATTTAAACTTCTCTTTTATTATATACGAACTAAACAGATAATCTTAATATTGACAATGACTTACTGAAAATCTTTTACGTAGTTATCATTATTTCTATTTATAATTTTTTACTTATTTTACAATTCGAAAAAATCTTTGTTATTTATGAACCTCAAAAATTAACCTTCGAAAACAAGACATTGTCAACGGCAGATAGAGTATTATTCCACGAACTTTTTAAAGCAAGTTGAGTATACTTTTCATAAATTGGTTTTAGAATATCCATGTATTATAAGGCCCATTCCCTCTCCCCATCCCCCAAAGGTCGGCAACGCACTTGTGACGCTTTTGGTGTTGCAGGTGTCCATGGGCGGCGGTAATCGCTTACCATCAGGTGATGCGTCTGCTCGTTTGCCTCCAATTCAATAAAAAAAAAAAAAAAAAGCTTGGTTTGACCTGATTTCAACAGGGCATTTATTAAACTTAAGTTTCATTTTTAAATTTATTTATAAATGGTTGCCTTCGGGCAATAAGGCCGCCTATTTTACCTCTTAGCTTTAAGTTACCCTTGTTAATTATCTGGTGTACAATAAAGCGATTATTATTATTGTGAAAAAGACGACATAATAAAAAAACCGGCAAATGATGAAATATAGCAACATTTAATTAGTGGCTGACAAAACTTAAATTGCTAGTAATGTAGGTAAGAGTAAATTAAGTATCCTTTCATCGTCCCGAAGGCCATGCGTAAATGGAGACGGTGATTATCCGAGGATTTGTAAGTGCCCATCTGGGTATTTGTGTTGCCGGAGTACCAATGTGAATAATGTGATTAAATAATCAATCATAGAGTACCACGGACATTCTCTTGGGAGACATCGTGTTTAAATGGCACTAAGCAATCGACGTTGGATTTCCTTTAAGTACCTATCCTTATAGTTGTCCCGCGAGATCGATGTAAATATAAATTCTTGGTTTTCTTCGTGAGACGAAAAATATCGTTTAAGCTTTACGTTTTCGAATTTAATATGATGCTTTAGTTCAATTTTAATTAGCTTAAGTTACTTATTATAAATTTGGCTTACTTGGTTGAAAGGTTTCCTTTTGAGATGAATAACTTTTTAAATTAAAGAAACAATTTAACAACGTCAATTTCTCTTTATACCTTCGCGGAAATAATAGACTGTAATACAATACTCTAACAAAAACCATTGGGTACTTGAATATTCTTACCAGTCATTCGTTACTTCTGTGAGAGATATTTTTAGGTTCCCAAGAGACAATTAGTGACGTCTTAAAATACTCATAGATTCCTATAAAAAGCGACAATAAAACCATTCGCGCGTTGACCTTCCGTGTTCTATTTTAAGATACTAATATGGTATTTCGGAAATAAACTTTAAACGATGTTGAATATATATATATATATATATATAATTTTTGACTTAAGTTTTTATTTATTGTTGGTTACATTATGTTATTTCTTTACATTTAAAAAAAATAATTGAAACCATTTTTAACTGTACTATAATTTCATTTCAGCCCGCATTAATATCAGTAAAACTGACATAAATGTAATATGTATGATATATTCTATCTATACTCATCTTCTAACTGCGTAGTAAAATGAATATAGAGAGGTGAATCATTTTTATTTCTCTGCAACGGCAACAAACTACTGTGGGCGTCTCATTATTGATTTACGTAGTACGAACGACGATGTACGTAGTTCTTATATTGTTGTGCTATCTCATTTCTTCTTAGAGAGACCTTATCAATTGATTTAAGGAGAACTTTTTTTTTTAAATTGTTATTACAGGGCCTCACTGCATTGTAATGTGACCAATGGTAAAATCAACTTTCTTTACATTTCTTTTTATGACATTTGAACAAGGTTTTTAAACTAATTGAATATATACACGTATATTGACTTAAACGTTGTTGATTTAAGTGTCCACTGTCTACCACAGACTAGATATATTGATCGGTTCCTATCAGTTTGATGAAAAAGAGAAATTAAAGAGACAATTTGTATTCTCCTCAATAAGTTAATATTAATCATTACCAAACATAATACGATAACAGGTATTGTATTTCGTAAAGCATACCAATTCTTTATCTATATTATATTTAAATAACCAACGATTAGTTTTTATATTATTAAAAATGATAAAACGTGATGAAATTTTAATTTCAAAATAAATAAGCAATGTCATGAAAATCCAGAAATTACCAGGCGAATATGACATTTAAAAACGGTTTCGACTACCAATAGCGCGAAGAGTCGTTACGTTTGGAAAGGTCAGTATACTTAACTACCAAGTAAATTTGTTTATTCAAAGAATCACAGGTTCAAGTTGAACTATTTACATATTGGTGTACGTATATATACCTGTCTCCAGACTGTTAAAGGTTTATTTGAGGATGATTATGAAATGTACGTGTAGAAGTGACATTTATTTATTTATTAACTTTATGCACAAAATGTACAATGGCGGACTTAATGCCAAAGGCATTCTCTACCAGTCTACCGTTGGGTGGTGCGGAAATGAGTAAGATGGTGCACAACACTTTCGTTAGGCATTTGAACGTAATTCAGAAATAACTTATGTAATTTCTTTTCTCTCTTTAAGTAATAAATCAGAAGAAATAATGAAATATAATATATCTGCGTAAAGTATTTACCTCACCAGTTTAATTAAAATTATTTAACGACTCATGGTTTCTAATGTTCAATTCTATATACGTTCAGATAAGATTGAAGATATACTATTGAATAGGTTGATGCCGTTCATTTATGTGTGAAATAGAGCACATCCTACTTAATACGAGTATTTTAAACGCGAAAGTTTGTAAGCATGGATGGATGTTTGTTACTCTTTCACACAAAAACTACTAAATGGATTTTGATGAAACTTTACAATAATATAGCTTATACATCAGAATAACACATAGGCTACAATTTATAAAGATATATCTTCGCCTCGCGGTTTTGCCGCGGTTATTATCGTACCGCGGGTAGCACCGCGGGGTTCAGCTAGTTTGTTAATATTTTCATGCAGATCCTATAAACATGCTTTAATGTTCATGCTCCGCCTTTCAATTCTCATTAATTTTATGTGCCGTCCTTACAAAAGCCGTTGTTACAGTTGACTTCACTCGATAATAGTACTTATCCAGGATTGGATTTGATAGAATTTCTAATTTAGAAACATTTTGTTGTACGAGAGCCTGCGCCAAATCACGTACAAACGGTAAATTGAATAAAACCTCATTTCGAAATTACGATGTAGCTGATTGTGCCACACAATTCGACATGTAAACAGAGCTATTATTATGGTCTGTCACCACGATATCTAAAAATACTGTACCGGCATTATTAAAAGTATTAAATTAACCGTTGTTACATGTATGGAGTGAACATGAGAAAGGATACAAGGCTCTTCTTACAAGCGATAGTTTGTAGCATTAATTATTCAAGATCCAATAACATAGTGTTAAGTCGTACAAAATGTATTAAAATACAGAAGCCTCGAAAACCCAGAGCTGCCAGAGGCTTTTTACTAACACCCAAAATTCTGTACAATATACATCAGAAAGTATTAAGGATATAAATCAGGCCAACTAATAAATTGTGACTATATAAAATTCATCTGTAACTCATATACGCACCTCATTTATATGGTTAAAATATTTTAGATTATATTTATCTTTTTATCTTTCGACTGACTCAACTTCAACAAGAAGAAAATATAACAACAATTACATTAATAAAATAACTCAAGTACTTCTATTATAGATATATACATGTAGACTCAACACTGACATTTCAATTGTCAACTTTTTTTATTATATTCTACTTTAACGGTGTTTGGAATTCATACTTACCTATTTGAGAAAGCAATTATTTTTCCTGAGCAATCCGTTCTTTTTTTCAAAACGAATGTATAGGTAAAATTTAGGATTTTGTGTTTTTAGCAGTTCCTAACATTGCTTAAAATCAGACAATCTTCCCTTGTACTGAGTGAGTGAAGATACTGAAGAATAATTGTGGAAGCACTCAAAATGCGTTGTCAGCTTTTGACCTGAAAGGATGGCAACGTTTTATGAGTGCTTTTCCTCCAAGAGCATTCTCCTACCAGAGAGGTTGTTCATTTTGAAGCTTTGAAGTATCGCTGACGAAATAACACAGGCGATAATTAGTGTGTTTTAAAAAATCGTCCTTGAAATGGGCTTATTAGTGAATTGTATATATTTTCCTAAGTTATTGGGATGTTTTTCCCTTTTTAGATCATAGCAGTATTAGTATGAAAAATGCGTCGGAGAATGGAGAGTGAAGCTATGTCTATAAGTAACGCGAGAGGTCAAGCCCATCTCAAATCTCCTGGCAATCGACGGGGACGATTAGAATCGCTCATTTATTTTCTAATATCGATTACAATTTGTTAAACACTTTTTGTTTATTTATTTTGAAGATATGGAATAGGGAATACATTTTGATTGCTTTGATTTCGATTTATGTCTTTATACATTCCGAAATATAAAATCTTGGTTATATTAGTAATATTTTATTGTATTATTACGATTTATTAGAAGCTTTATCATCCAGTTTATTTGTAGAACTAATTTTCTTATTTTATTTGTAGCTCTTATGACAGAAAAATGTAGTGCTAGTATGATAAGCCTTAAAACGCAACAAGACAGAGACTTGGTTTACGATCGTAATTTCATATTCAAATATGTAAACCTTTTGGTAATATACATATACTATCCCTATACACTTTGCATATAAGTGTATATAACAAGGCTTCGTACCCGTATCACAGCGGAACCTTAATTTGATTGGATCAGTTGATATTGAGTCAACAACATCTAACGTTGTTAGAAACTTTAATAACTTCCTTTACCCCTAAACGTAAGCGCTGCATTGTAATTACGATATATAGAAATGGATTTAATTGAAAAATCTATGTAATTTATAATATTATTTCGGTGGCGCAGTGGTAGCAAATGCGACTGCTGTGCATGAGGTCTCGGGTTCAAATCCTGGGCCGGACCAAGTGTTTGTGTGATCTACAAATATTTGTTTCGGAGTTTGGGTGTTATCTATGTATAATATGTATGTATTTACAAAAAAAAGTATATATGTATTCATATCAGTTGTCTAGTACCCATAACACAAGCTCTGCTTAGCTTGGGACTAGATGGCGTTGTGTGTTAGATGTCCGAAATATTTATTATTTACTTATTATTATTTATCTCCACACATCGTATAACAGTTAAGTACATGTCATATACAATCTATATACAAACCTAATAATATAATGTTTTTGTTTTATTTAAAACTATTAAAGGCATTGATTAATAAAAAATATGTTAATTAGTTGAGTGAGATTCTATATAAGAAGTCGAAATACGCTAGTAGGTATATTGACAAATAATATAATCTAATATGACGAAGAGAGACTACGCAAAAGTACTTTACTGATTGCCATGTAACCTTCTCTATACTTTATAAGTAGTAAAGACAGGAAAAGTATTGTTTTCGACATATTGGAAAATAACTTTTGCGAAAGCTCAGCCACGGGCATAATCTAGTGTTGTAATTTTTTTATTTATCTATACTAATGTTACAAAGAGGTAAAGTCTAGTCTGTATCCTGTAGTCTGGATCCACTGAACTGATTTTAGAAAATTATTTTACAAATAGAAAGCCACATTATTTTGTGAGTATTATAAAGCCGCAGGCAAAAACTAGTTCGAAAAAATTTAAGCTATTGAGCGCATGACATTTCACAACGTTCTACTTCTAGAAGTTAAATCTCTTAACATAAATTTATGTCTACTTAGTTTATTTTTAATGCCACATTTTCTCCCATTTTATTACTAAATCCATACTAATATTATAAACTCTACCGACTGATGGTTAGCGATTACCGCCGCCCATGGACACCCGTGCCTTTTAGGTGGTGGACATGGGCTTTTATTTAACGCGAAATTTTACTAATTAATATTATAAAGATAGTATAATATACATTATTTCCATTGGTCTAGAAGTCGTATGTACTCGTACAATTATTATTTATGAACAGTGCTGTACGTCATACTCTATTCTAGTATATTAATAGTCGAGGAGATTCCCTTGAATGTATTTCAATAGCGTCAAATATAGTCAGTGATGCAAAATAAACAAGTAAAAACTTTGGCCAAAGTTTGACCAGTAATTACTGTTTACACCTACTAATGTTACATTCAAATTCAATTCAAATGAAAATCATTTATTGAAATAAGACACTAAGTGACATTTATGAACGTCAAATTGAAGCTACAGTTAAAATCATAGATCGACATTAACAGACGCCACAGCATGTACTGGATTGTCAAGGTAAATTAGGCGAAAACACCAAAATTTCCTGCCTGCTTGTGCCGATAAATAACTTTTAGTTTCCAAAATGCCTAGAGCCTTATGAGAAGAATACTGGCAAAGAAACTCATGGCCACTCTTTTTAAAAGTCAGATCTTCAAGTACAATAGTATTAGTAATACATGAAAGGTAAACAGTATGCAAGCTGTTGTCAGGCTAACGCACCAATAAAAAAATCATCCAGCGATACCGTTGAAGGTTTGAACCTATTTAACCAATAATATTGACCTTCATTTTCTAAGTAAAAGAGTTAACGTTGTTCGTAATATAGTGAAAGAGTAATACGGTTGAAATCGCAATATCCCATTTATTATTCACGATGGGTTACGGTATCCGATATACAACGATACCTCATCTCATACGCAGCGTTCAGATAACGATAACACACAATACATACGAGGGGAAACATGATCGGTATTAAGGAAAGGTATATGGTGAGTATCACAGACGTCCATGACATTATATTTTTGTATATAGTACTACAGTTATCTTTCTCTCTCTACCTTTACATTGGCTCTTATTAAGAAAAGGAATTTCACTGATAAAATTTAATTTTGATTGACTGATAAACAAAAATATTTTGAATGAAAAGATAATTCTTAAATGTGAGTAAGTACACAAATTGTTTTAAAATATTTTTTGCCTTTGTGCATATCTTTTTTATCAAAAAAAATTGTTGACTTTGATTGACTGTTTCGTTATTGAAGTTAGTTAGTGTAAGTGAAACACATTCGATTCGAGCTTTTGAAATACTTATTTCAGAAAAGCAAGTAGTTTAGTTACAAACACTACGTCGGGAAATCAGTACGTTTAGAAGAAGTACAGATACTCAAAAAAATAAAATAAAATGCTTTACGGTTACATTAACCCTTGACGCTTTTATTTATTGACTTATAAGTCTTATAATAGTCCCTAGATCCATACAAATGGTCCGATCTTTCCCATTGCAGGGCGCCCGAGACCGGCCGCCGGGGTGTTTTTTATTGGACTCACCACATACCTGGCTTCTCAGTCCCCAAAGATCCGGAGATCCAAAGGGATTTCCCACTTCGTTAACGAATACCAGTTCAAATTATGAAATAGAGCAAACTTTAATTATCGTCAAAATTGGGCTACTATGTCTTGTCTTCAGACGCGCAAACAGGAAGAAATTTATACGCTTATAATAGGCCAAAACCTCTTTTCTAAATAGAGGTCTATATACAGCAGTGAACTGTTAAAGGCTGTTGATGATGATGTCTTCTCATTGACATGGAATCATTCTAATAGTCTATGTTCTCGATTATTCAAGGTGTTTTTTTTAGTAAGGAATAATCGAAAATAGTTTTATTTAAAAGGTTCATGTATCTTGTAGGTATATAAACTTATAAACTTAACCGTTTAGAAACTACAAATTACATAAGTAAAGTGAGTTTTCAACGAATAAATTTTACTAGCAGTCCTGGAGCTATTAAACATTAAAGTCTCCAATGCCAAAACAATTTGTTTATGAACATTTTGTTAATTAATAGAAACTTTACGTCGCGCCACATTATCAACAATTGTACATACAAGATTATTGTTGTAATAGTGTTGTATTGTATTTATATATATATATTTTGTATTAGATTTTTTTTTTACTTTGTTTTTCTTTGGTTATATTTATTTCGTAATATACGTACACGGCTATAATATGTTTGAAGATGCTGATAATATTGACAATTTAGTATACTTTTCTGCCAACGAATCCTCTGTGGATGAGAGCTTCAGTTCGCTACCCGACACCTTGGGTGACCAATTGCGTGACTCATTTAACAATCAATCTCAATCGCTACTAAATGTGTGCCACGTAAATGCTCAGAGTGTCCCTAGTCACTTTGGCGAATTGACTGAAACTTTCACAGGTAATAATGTGCATGCCATCCTGATTTCGGAAACATGGCTTAAACCCCACTTATCTTCCTCCGCTTATCCTCTCACTGATTTTGTTCTCATTCGCAACGACCGACCCGAGTCGAGAAGGGGTGGTGGGGTAGCCATCTACCTCCGTAGCTATCTACCCTATAAAATCCTTGTAACTTCGTCTTCCGAAACATCTGGTACCGCGGAATACCTTTTCCTTGAAGTTTGTGTCAAGGGATCTAAGGTTTTACTAGGGGTAGTGTACTGCCCTCCTGCTGTCAACTACTTCTCCAGTCTGGAAACAGTTCTGGAATCTTTAGGGTCAGAATACTCACACCACATCATTATGGGCGATTTCAACACCGATCTCCTGGCATTTAACTCCCCCCGTACTCGTAATCTCCTTCACATCGTCCAATCTACTGGCCTGCATGTACTCCCTCTTCAAGCAACTCATTTCAATAATGAGCTTCAGGATACCTGGCTTGACCTTATGCTTACCTCTGCTCCTAACCTTATCCATTCCCACGGTCAACATCCCGCTCCTGGATTTTCCCATCATGATTTAATTTTTCTCACTTATATCCTAAAACCTCCTAAATCCCCTTCCAAAATCCGGCACGTTCGTAGCTTTGGACGAATGGACATTAACAAACTGTGTGCGGATGCATCCGAATTAGACTGGTCAAAATTGGGAGCAGCTACAGATATAAACGATAAAGTCAATATTTTTAATGATGTAATACTGAACTTATACGAGATCCACGCACCTGTAAAGAGAGTTACGTTAAAACGCCCCCCTACCTCTTGGATGACGGATGAAATTCGCATAGCTATGAGACGGAGAGACCGTTGTTTTGTTAAGTACAAAAAGGATCGCTGTGAGGAGAAATGGACCGTTTTTAAAACTGCTAGGAATCGGTGCAACCAGGTGATACGTAACGCCAAACGCCGCCACATAATTCAAAATATAGAATCCTGTACAACTTCCGGTATGTGGAAGTTCCTTGCAACACTAGGCATCGGTAAACAACATCACCCTGAGGTTAAGATGACAATCGAGTTGGATGACATAAACCGTCATTTCTCGACTGCACCTCAGGTAGATTATCAAACCAAGAGCCAAACCCTGTGCTATATAACTGGTCTTACGCAACCGGATATTGTATCCTTTGGATTTTCTCCGGTATCTTCTGAGGATATCAAAAAGGTTATCCTGAGCATTCGTTCCAATGCTGTGGGATGTGACGGAATCAGTCGTCGCATGATTGTTGCCATCTTGGATCACATTCTTCCAGCAATATCTCATATAATTAATTTTTCACTCGATTCCAATACCTTTCCCTCACTCTGGCGTAAGGCCTTTGTCATACCTTTTCCCAAAATAAGTAACCCTTCCCTTCCTGAACACTTCCGACCAATTTCTATACTTCCCTTCCTTTCTAAAGTGCTGGAGGCCTGTGCTCATAGGCTGCTTTCACAATTTGTATATCGGCAGAATCTTCTCAGTCCTTTACAATCTGGGTTCAGACCCGGTCACAGTACAACCACCGCTCTCCTCAAAGTGACTGGCGATATACGGCAAGGTATGGAGGACACCAAAGTCACAGTGCTGGCATTGATAGATTTCTCGAATGCCTTTAACACCATTTGCCATGAAGTCTTACTGGCCATCCTATCCCATCTTGTGATCTCCTCAGAAGCACTGGAATGGTTCTCATCCTATCTTCAGGGACGACAACAGTGTGTTCGCATTGATGACTTATCGTCGAGTTGGTGTGATGTTTGCACTGGCGTCCCTCAAGGCGGTATATTATCTCCATTATTATTTTCAATTTTCATAAATCTCGTAACACAACATCTTCAGTGTTCGTATCACCTGTACGCTGACGATCTACAAGTGTACACACAGTCAAGGGTTGAGGACATCTCACACGCAATTGATAAAGTCAACAATGACTTAGACTTCATAAGGAGCTGGTCGGCTAGGTTTGGGTTGTCGGTAAACCCAACTAAGTGTCAAGTTATCATCGTAGGGAGCAGGCTGATGCTTAGTAGGTTGGATACTGCGGTTCTCCCACAAATAGTCTACAACAACGTGGATATACCTCTGAGCGCAGTAGTAAAGAATCTGGGGTTATATATAGACTCGACACTTGATTGGCGGGCACACGTTACTCACGTCAGTCAGAAAGTCACCTACTGTCTCCGAGCCTTATATCGTCTTAAGAACTTCCTTCCCGTTAAAACCAAGGCCACACTTATGCAGTCTTTAATCATTCCTTTGATCGACTATGGTGATGTGTGTTATTTTGACCTGAATGCAGACCTCCTCAATAAACTCGACCGTCTTCTCAATAACTGCATTCGATTCGTTTTTAATCTTCGCAAGTATGATCATGTGTCTGCTTTACGTTCCCAGTTGCAATGGCTACCAATTCGTCAGCGCCGCAGTCTGCGTGCTCTGACTTCTCTTTTTTCCTTTTTGAACTCCCCATCATTGCCCGAATACTTAGTACCACACTTCCGCTTCCTTTGTTCCAATCACGACCGAAGTCTTCGGTCAACAAACAATTTGGTTCTTCTATGCCCCTCTCACACCACTAACTTTATCAATTCTTCGTTCTATGTGCAGTCAGTCTTACTGTGGAATGCACTTCCTACCGAAATCAGGATGTCCACAAACCGCCTTACATTTAAGAAAAGAGTGCGCGAACTCCTTTGGAGTGAATTGGCAATACAGTCTCAACGCTAGTACCCGTGTATATATATATATATATATATATATATATATATATATATTTATATATTTGTTTAGTAGAATATATGTATATGGTTGTATATACTGTGTATGTATTAATATATGTAGTAGTATAGTTTGTGGTATAATTGTATATATTTGTTACATCTGATGTTGGTTTATATATTATGTACGTAATCACTATTTATCGAAATTAATATTTTGTCCTTGCACCTACCGCATCATATTTCTACAACACCTGAAGGTTGACTGGTAGATAATGCCTAATGGCATTAAGTCCGCCTTTGTACTTCATGTGCAATAAGTTAATAAATAAATAAATAAATAAAATTATGAATTGACAACGGAAGCCATGGGCGACGAGAAATAGTTAATTGTCGTGGCCAATAACTGAATAGTGCGTAGACAAGGTTATAGTTCATGGTGTGACACAGTTTAAGTAACTTACAGTCTCATGCTGCAAAGTTTCCTTTAACAACGTTAATATCTAATATCGTGATGTGGTTTCCCAAATAAAAAAAATACCGAGGAATCGGTCATCCAGGTGCATTGTGAACTTATATGCATACACTAATTGTCTACATCATCATCAAGCCACAGCCAGTCCACTGCTGGAAATAGATTTTTCCCATTGCGTTGACTACCTCGGAGGCGCAGTGGTAGGGTATGCGACTGCTCGGCTTTAAGGTCTCGGGTTCGATTCCTAGGTCGAACCAAATGTTTGTATGACCTACAAATGTTTTGGAATTTGGGTGTTTTCTATGTATAATATGTATGTACTTAGTCTGCGTATAAATATTGTTACAATTAAAAATAAACAAAATATTACTTTTGATTTTGGAATCTGTCAAATTTGTACGAGTGTTCATTGTGCTTTTATATATATATATATATATATATATATATATATATATATATATATATATATATATACATATATATATATATGTATATATTGTATAATATTTTGTGATATTTAAATGGCGTGGGGTGATAAAGAGAACCAAATCGCTGTGATTGTATAACATAAGTAGGTATGGAGAAAATACAATTTTTAAAATCTTCCATACTTTTGGTATTAGTCAAATGTTTGTGTGCCTGGTTATTGATAGGTACAACGAAACCTCCTCTGTTTGTGTCAGAAAACCATTTGGCTGTCCACATGGTGTTCGTATGGAAAAGGCGACTAAAGCAGTAAGGGAAAGAATTTGAAGAAATCATGTCCGAAAGCAGAAGATGTTATCTCGGGAGATGAAGATAGCACCTAGAACCATGTCGCGTATTTTAAAAGATGACTTAGGACTTGCAGCCTATATGTGGTCATTTCTTAACTGACAATTTAAAAAAGAATAGGGTAGTAAAATCAAAACAACTACTTAAGCGGTACGCAAAGGGAGGTCACAGAAATATTTAGTTTACGGATGAGATTTTTTTTACAATTGAGTAATATTTTAACAAACAAAGTTACCATGTTTATGCTGACAACTCTAAAGAAGCTTCCCAATTAGTCAACAGAGTACAACGTGGGCATTATCCGGCTTTAGTGATGGTTTGGTAGGGTGTTAGCTATGAAGGAGTGACTGAGCCATATTTCTGTGAAAAAGGTATCAAAACATCGACACAAGTGTATTAAGATACTCTTCTTGAGAAGGTAGTTAAACCCCTTGAACAACACCGTGTTCAATAACCAAGAATGATGCTTTTAGCAAGTTTCGGCGCCGGGCCATAAACCTCAATCCATCCAATCTTGGTTAGAAACAAACGTTCCGGACTTCTTCAGAACTTAAGACTGGCCGTTATCTAGTTCTGATCTTAATTCACTGGATTATGATTTGTGATTAGTTTTAGAGAGTAAGGCTTGCTCTAAATTTGGAGTCCCCAAAACAATCCATACGATTGGCACTGAAGAATTTTCCCATAGAAAGAGTGTGTGCTGCTGTTGATAACTGGCCAACGGAGACCACTTCGAATAAGCTTTATTTCTTTTAATTTTTTTTTATATTAATGTATCAAACTAACACACTGTAATAGTAATAAAATATAACGTCCATAAAAAAAAATGATTTTCTTTGTAACAATATTATGGCAAGACTAATTTATTTACAAAAAAAAGTAAACATATAATTATATCAGTTGTTTAGTACTCATAACACAAGCTCTGCTTAGTTTGGGACTAAATGGTGTTGTGTGTTAGATGTCCGAAATATTTATTATTTACTATTATTATTATTGAATGCCACTTTGATCGATTTTGGGTTACTCGCATCAAGCTCCTGTCAGTCATCATGAGCAAATCGTCACTCCATTTGGCGTCCTACACTACATTTGCCGAGATGTAGTTTGTTGTCTTGATTTCATTTACCGAAACGGTTGTTCGGTATTCGGTTGATGATGTTGATGCACTCTACAATATCGACTGAAATATATCGATTATTTTTTATTTTTCTTTAAACAACTATATATATTAACCGAGATTACAAAAACACGCTCGTGATAACCCGATACACAGATTTAATCTGCATATTTATTATGCTATTGTAGGTATTACATTCTGTATGAAGTAAATAATTTTATCATGTCAATAATCTTTGTAAGTTATTGTTAATTTTATAGCTACGTGTCTGTTATGTACAGGCACCTCATGCGACTATTATATTTAATACCCTTATGGTAACTATTATCTCTTTTGAAACGATTGTTAATGGTTTATAATTGATATAGGTTTACGAGATTGGAATCTTTTTAAGCACCTGATATAATTTTATTTGTTGCGACAATTATTGTCACTTGTCACATATAGAAGATAGTTGTTAAAGTTAAAAGAGCGCTGAATAGTGTGGTTGTAGTTGAGTTAGTACCAGAATCTATACTAATATTATAAAGAGGAAAACTTTGTTTGTATGTTTGTTTGTTTGTAATGAATAGGCTGTAAAACTACTGGACTGATTTTAAAAATTCTTTCACGATTCGAAGGCTACATTATCCACTAGTAACATAGGCTATATTTTATTTTGGAAAAAAATAGGGTTCCGTAAGATATTGGGGTTTTTCGGACACAAGGTGTAAAAAATGAACCCTATACGGGGGAAAATTTTTCGCTACGGGCAATAAAAGACGCAAACGAGGTTGCGTCGGTCAGCTAGTCTCTTGATATAAATATTCCGGATATTTAACTCACAACGCCATCTAGTCCCAAGCTAAGCAGAGCTTGTGTTATGGGTACTAGACAACTGATATAAATACTTTTTTTTTGTAAATACATACATGTTATACATAGAAAACACCCAAACTCCGAAACAAATATTTGCAGATCATACAAACATTTGGTCCGACTCGGGAATCGAACCCGAGACCTCTTGCTTAGCAGTCGCATACGCTACCACTACGCCACCGAGGCAGTCGCAATGACTGGCTGAACCCCGCGGTGCTATCCGCGGTACGACAATAAGCGCGGGATACGCCGCGAAGTGTAGCTTGTATCTTTATAAATTGTAGCCTATGTGTTATTCTGATGTATTAGTCATATTATTGTTAAGTTTCATCAAAATTCACTCGGTAGTTTTTGCGTGAAAGAGCAACAAACATACTCACTTACATACACATAAACTTTCGCGTTTATAATATTCGTAGGATTATATAGAGAGAAACTAACTCAAAAGAAAGTTAATATGAGATGATATTAGAATTCTCTTAACATATATAGAAACTGATACCACTCTATTTTCTAAAACTTCCTTTCAAATATGAAAATTGATATTTATGCGCGATAAAATTAAATAAATATGAATGTAGGTTAGGTAACCTCGATATTTTATTTTTATTGATGAGTTATCGAACAATTGTTGTGAAACATGTTGGAATTATGCCGCGCTGTACACAACATTGGACATTTAAATAAAACTTTTATCTCTCATATTCCCTGTTCAATTCATATTTTCTCCCGTATTCTATTAATAGACAGCTAGAGCCTGTGCAGCACGCTTCCACGTGTATTCAATTACGACCCACACAATCAGCTAGGTAACCTTGATAAAGCCCGGTAAGCTTTATACCTGGAATATAAAAAGTAAAACCATAATTCGACGAACGGACTTTCAACTCTTCTTATACCTTTTGCAATATTTAATTCACATTTATCTATCGTGGGTCACGCAAAGAGAATGAATAGAGATAAACAGATCGACGTTTGAGTCGAGCCATTAATACGCATAAAATATTCAGAGGCTTTTATGAGTCAATTTCGGTATTTAGGTATGGAGTTAAAAATACATATATATTCTCGTTTTCTTTTTAATATAAAGAAATTATTACATTTCATGCATTTATATCTGTGTTTGAATTGTATCTCACAAAAAAAATGTTAATTAAGTTAATAGCAAACAATTGGTAGATGAAATTAGCTGATTTTAAAAATATACTCATATGTGTATTTACAATATGAAGAAAGATATTGTATATATATCTTCGGTATTATTAACTTTCGTGTAGCAAGGTGCTTATACAAATTTTCAGCAATATTAGGTTAATTTTCACCAGAGTCGACACGACCTTTGAATTTTGTGGCACCAGTAGCAGTTCAAAGGGCAGCTTTTAGCGTTTAATCAAATAAAACGGAAACGTAGAATTGATGTAATGGCGGCACTGAAAGTTTAAATTGAATCTCGCATATTGGGCACTGGATTCTGCAAAAAATGCGGTAAGGTACAGTTCAGAACCCGGTTTCACTTGTTGCTTTATATATTTTTTGCGTGTTTATGGATCACTAAATTTATCTAAATAGGTGTACGTTAGACAGTGGGTTCTTACCTTATAGAGACGTACATCAAAACAGCAACCTACTTAAGTCAAATAGGTCTTAACAGTATAATAAAAATGTTGTCTTAGATCGCATACATTATTAAGAGTATGTGAGAGAGATAATGCACTTCAGTAGTATGTTGTTACTACTAATACACTTACATACCACTTTAGAGGATGATGCACATTGTTATCTATTTATAGTACTTATATGCTTCAAAGTACTACCTATGTAAGTACAATTTAAAATGAGGCGGTTTCATGGACGTGCTACTGACAGTGAAGACATATAATTTATTTAATTTCATGAGTTTACGTTATCATAAATCAAGGTTTAATCTCAATAGTGAATTCAGACTGTGTCATATTTCCTTTACAAGGAAAACGCGAATAAAACACTGTGTGTATTGCTGGTTATGCATTTGTTTGAAGAAAAAATATTCCATCATACATGTATGTCCTTTTTAGTATATTGTTTTTGGTATACTCGTAAATTGTGGCGTGTCATTATATTGCAGATGACGTTTTAGATGTAAGTACTTTCAGTAAGCTATCGAGAAATATAGGTAATATAAATTTTTATCAATTTCGAATAAGATATTGCGAGAGGTACTCACGCATCGCGTCGGGTACGTTCGTCCCAAAATTTTTCCCAGAACGTGGATCTGTTTTTAATTCTGAGTACGCTTGTGCTGAGTGTGCGTGGCAGCGTCCCACCGCTGCTGCTCCCCGACACACCAGTTGACATGCTGTGCTCCGATGCTGAACTCTTCGGAATGAAAGCCACACTGCCGGCTCCACCGCCCAGCCGCTCTGATTGAGACCCTGATCGCTGCATCACGCTCTTTGTTTTTTCTCACCGCTGTCTTACTATATATCATACCAACATGTACATAAGGCTGAGATCAATCTATCGTGGACCTATCATCTCTTTAGGAGGTTCGATCCTCGCTCGTGTTGCCGTCTTTTGTTATGTTTATCATTAAATTACCAGTGCAGTTTATATTTCTGCTTCTAGTTAAATAAACGCCAATAGTCTCAGAATTAACGGTAAATATTGAAACAATAAATGCTTCTGTCTAATATTTTAAACAATGGGAAATCCTGTCACTTTATCATACACGTGCTTAGGTAGCTTTACGTCAACGATTACGAATATAACATTGAGCTTGCATTCTTTATCTAATTCAGATTCTTAAAAATGTTTTGATAAAAGTTATTTCTCATCCTTGGCACTGTTAAACGCAACTATAATGATTGGAGCATTGCGTGCGGAGTATAGGCAACCGGGCCAACCTGTCAGATCAGTGAACGACCTCGACAGTATCCAACCATTCAAGCGCAAATCTTATTAAACACTTAGATACATATAAGCACATTGTATTTTTAGTCCAAAACTATAACTTCATTGGTGAGTCACTTCACGATGTGATAGCACCGGTGCTTTAAGTCACATATATGTTGGGGTTTAAGTTAGAATGGGGGTTTAGACGGCAGAAGAGTGGATGCATCGCGTGTCGCTGGGCATAGAATGTGGCGTGTCGCCGGCAGCCCGCGCGGACTATCAATGGGAGGTATGCGAGGCGCTGCGGCGACGTCGTCCCACTCGCTCTCTCGACGCGAGTCTCCCGGCCGTCGCCGACAGCGCGCGACGCCACCCGAGGATAAATTTGGCGCTAATGGAAACTGGCGAAGGTGGGCGCCAGTAATCAATGTTCGTCGTGGAAATCGAGAGGTATTAAGATATTATAAATATCAAAGGGAAATCAGATAAGCAAGTGCGTAGTTGGAAATCAGTGATATTGAAAGAAATCACGCACAGACAAAAGATACGCCCCCGGTCGTGCAGCCCGCGGGCTCGTATCGATTATTCCATGGCAAGGTGCGAGTGACTTTCAACTTGACTCTGTTGTATGCTCGGGCATATTTTCATAGTATTGACAAGTCTACTAAATCCAAACTTGACGCTTCTTAGATAAATATATATATGAAAGCATTTAACATTCAACGAACTGTTTTAATCGCCCTTATCGTACGCTATTTGTTATTAATATACCCAATTCTTATCGTATTTTTGACAATATAATATACCAATTAAATATTCTCAAGGTAATTAGGATCCAAGTTTTAATGCTGGGTTAGTAAAACGAGAGAGTAAAAGAAAATATGGCCAAGTTTACACCGCAGTCAAGTTAAATAGAAAATATCTAGTAAAATAGATAAGTTTAGTTTTTTCTAGTGTCTATTGTGCACGTGGCATGTGTATCGACTTAACGTAGGTACATTTATTTGTACTTTTTATACAGTAAAATATTGAATTGTTGCATATGTTTCTCTATTATATTATGGTACACGTGCATTCTTTAGCTCCTAAAGTTTTTCTTAGTTAAGATAAGTAGATTATCTCAAAAAAGAAGTATAAATTGTACTTCGTTTAACATTTGGTACTTTAGGTTCGACATGTTACCGAATACTAATTGAACACATTATGCAATAAATTAGATGTATCCTTGATATTATCAAGAAATATATATCTCTTATACAGTGACTACTATTTCGACTGCGACTACGATACCGGTAAACTCATCTAAAAGGCTTCTTAATTTTTTTAAGATTGGATGCGCATTTGTGACACCTCTGGTTTTACAAGTGTCAATGAACGGCGTTAATAGCTTACCATCAGGCGATACATCTGCTAGTTTGCCCCCTATACCGTTAAAAAAACTAGGCATCTACTGTATGAAATTCATACAAATTTACAAACACATGCATATAACCCAAAAACTAATAAGTACTAAATGTTTTTCTTAGGCAAAAAACTATGTAGAAAAAAAAATACTGCAGGGAGAAGGAAAATTTGTGAAATAGGTCTGGGCAGCGTGATGTAATAGGCCAAAACTCCTTTTTTAAGGAGAGGTCTGTGTAGCAGTGAACTGTCATTATGTTCTCCTAGCCGATTACGGCCACGGCGGCCAGTCTCAACGGAGACCAGCCAACTACGCAGGAGATATTATAGTGCACAAGTGTGTGCGCAAACACAGGTGCACTCTCTGTTCCCTCTCTATCATAATCCGATAAGACGGTTAACCGACACGATGGCAAGATCCGGCGCAGGACCGACAGCTTTACGTGGTCTACGAGGCACGGGGGTTCAGACCCCAACTTCCAAACTCCATGCTGTTATTAAATATTTTTATAATCAGAAAAACTCAATAACACTTTTAGCCCGACCCGGGATTCGAACCCGAGACCTCTTGATGAGGCAGTGGACTGTCATAAACTATTGATGACGATGATGATGATTTTTCCTTCAGTTTTTAATTTGCAGTTTGGGTGTAATGTATGAGTTTATTTCAATTTACAAATAGTACAACAATTCATTTACTTTAAAATAAATCGCATGAAATACTAAACTGTTATGATGTATACTCTTATTGTAACTAACTTAACTAATGACGTGTTTATTATGTTCTTGTAATTAATAAATACACAATTTCATAGTGCAGTAAACGTTTTCTTGACTGCCTGGGTGGCGTAGTGGTAGCGTATACGACTGCTAAGCTTCAGGTATCGGGTTCGATGCCCGGGTCGGACCAAAAGTTTGTATGATCTGCAAATATTTGTTCCAGAGTTTGGGTGTTTTGTATGTTTTATTTGTATTTGTTTACAAAATAAAGTATATAAGTATTTATATCAGTTGTCTAGTACCCATAACACAAGCTCTGCTTAGCTTGGGACTAGATGGCATTGTGTGTTAGATGTCCGGAATATTTATTTATCTATTATTATTATTTATTCCTTTTTTATTAAAGGTGGCGTTGCAAAATACTGTGTTTGGTGAAATATTGATTACGTTTTATAGTGGGTTGGCTATGTGGTTTTAAGAAAATAATCCAACAATTACATGATAATATACTGAAATAACTATGCAAGCTCAAAAATTTATTCATTTAATTACTGACGGCATAGTCATCGATCTTAGATAGGTATAACGTACAATATGAAGATATAACGTACAATAAGAAATCTCAATCCCCAAATAAACGTAAATAGTAATAACATTTAAGTAAAAAGTATGGTTAAAGGATCTACGCAAATGAGATTTCCTATTTGAATTATGTTAAATTTTTAACTTCGTAAAAGGTATGTCCTTCAATATAGGTGTTGGAATACTTTTAAATACATATTCAATGTAGTTAAACGAACACTTCGAAAAGTTTCTAAATTCACGCATCATTTATTAATTTATTCCTCGTGTCTATCTGCTGTCTCGCATTTAGGTCGAGATTCGAGATCGTTAAGTTGTTTTTAACGATGTTCAATTAAGTTAATTTAGGACGTTATCAATTGAGTGTGTAGTACAGGGATCAATTAGGTTTATATTGGAACAACGATTAATCAAAACCACTGTCATTGAAAGTGCGATTTGTACAATCACTTTTATTTGAGATGCAACAGTGTAGGCATTTATAAAAAGCCCATGGTTTCCAGTGATTTATTAAACAATTGCAACAGACAATATGCAGAAATAGCGCTTGCGCTGTGTTTCACCGAGTGAGTGAGGATACCGGAGGCCCACATCCCAACCCCTGCCCCCATTCCTTCTACCCATCCCCCAAAGGTTGGCAACGCACTTGTGACGCCTTTGGTGTTGCGGGTGTCCATGGGCGGCGGTAATCGCTTATCATCAGGTGATACGTCTGCTCGTTTGCCCACAAACAATAAAAAAAAATGTGAACTAATTTGTGTAAACTTGAATTCTATATTACCTACTTTTTTGAAGACCAAGAACATTATGTCGAAATTAATAGCGTACCAGACATTTACTTCTTAAAAATAATCATACGCCACATTAAAATCACCTGAAACTACATTAGAATTAAAATGTATTATATTTTTGGTTCAAAAGTAAAACTTAATTGTGAGTTACTACACAATATGATAGCACCGGTGCTTTAAGTTATCTATAAGTTGGGTTCAAAGTAATTATAATCCTCCTATATATGAAATTATTGCGACTGTTAAAAAAAAACCCAAAAGTCATAAATATTCTTTGTTGAAACTTCTAACCACTTTATACACGGAATGAGATACAAATATTAAACTCCCTTTCTTAGAGCTTCTTTTCCTCATTTATTGGGTATTATTCATTTAAGTGAAACTGATCATGAATGGTTTAAAACAAAGCCGTTTCGCTTAAATTAAAGGCGAGTGAAACTAATTCATTGGTTTTCAAATAAATAAATATCTAGGTTGGAGATAAGGGTATATGTATGTAAAATAGTATTGAATAATATTATATGTTACTAATATTAATATTTAAGTCACTAATTTATGATAGCATTGCGTTAACTAGGACGGGATATAGCATGCTCGTCACATGTTTTAGCATTCCACATACCCTTACATGCTAATAAGCAACGTGTTTTAGAATAATATAAATAAATAATAATAAAAATATAATCGCAGTGTTTTATGAGCTCAGCATCTAAAAAAGGAATAATAACTTGCAAAATTCTTATAATATGCTTTATAGAATAAAATAAATACGTCACAGACAATACGCACAGGCAGGCAGACAACACACAATGTGACCTACATACACAACCACGATACATACTAAAACACAAGCTCAAAACCAATGAAAGCTAGAATGGAGACGAAGCCAAGAAAACTGAGACGGTATATAAAGCGGTGTCAATATTTGTGCTATGTTCGTGCGTAGGTAAATATACGTACGCTCTGTCCAGTTGTGCCGCCTCGGCCTCCTTGAATCTGTAAGCAATTAAAAAATAAGGAGAAGAAAGAGAGTATCAAGATATCAGAGGACACCTTAATTGTTATGGCACCTAAGCGGGTCAGGTCGCGAGTACAATAATGCGGGGTTCAGCTTTTACACCAAGACTGTGCTAGAGTAGTGTGGTAAAGGCTCTGTAGGAGTGATGGCGATTGCATGAAGTGTTTGTCCTTGTTCTGTTGGCGGCTAGTGCATGACAGTATGAGCGACAGGCGACACAGTTTAGGTCACATATAGTTACACGTCGATATGCATGCTATCACCAATGTAGGCTTTTTGTGAATAAGCTGACTACTTGTTAGTTTTCACAACATACAGGTTATATTAACTCGTTATAGGGCTTACTTTTGTGCTTGTTTCTGAAGCTTCTTGGTTTCATCGATCAAACATTTTCATGCAAACTAAAGATCCTACCTACCTACCAATCTACCTTAGTTATGTCAAACTTTGTGTGTTCCTTAAAGGTAGGTGCTTCTATATGTGTATAACTATATAGACAAATATTAAGTTACTAATAAGTTTTCCTACATTTGGGGTGTATTTGAGTTTATTCATTCAAAAGGTTTGCTAAGCAAAAGTACGTAGTAGGGTCGAAAACTTTCCACAAAACTGAATAGTTTGATTATGTTCTGAAGTTGTCATTGTACTGTACTATAGGTATGTAATTTACTTCATAAAAGTATCTCATACTAGACGATATGTTGCATGTTCAGTACTAATTTTACAGCAGCTATTTAAGTCACAAGTATGTTCGTGTTGTTCTCTTGAAGGTTTCAATCTGTAATCGAGATACATTGAAACCGGTTTTCTAGAAGATGCGTATAGAAGTATACTATTATTTAATTTATACAACAAGGCAACAGGGTCATTTTCATGATGGAAAGGACTGTATTGTACCATACGTCACACACACACAATCCTTAATTACCTATGCTTAAAAAATCTGTTTTATAATAGCGTTTATAAGAAGGAAAAATATAATTACACCATATTATTGAATCTTCCTTAAACGCTCTTGGTTAGAACTTCTGTCGGACAGTTAATTAAATGTGATAATACATACAATAAATTAAGGTGTACCTAATAAGATTATAAGTGGTTTTTTATAAACTTAATATTTTCAAGTCAGGTGAAGACGAAACATTTTCTCAACTATTCACCTAGACAAACATTATTCAGCCTGCCAGGTTTTAGCAAACTGCAGTAGAAAAAACCATCTACTGTATATAATTAAAGAATAGCCGAGTCTTAATTATTTCATATTTTTTTTTAATAAAATGATTTGATGATGATAATTATTAACAAAATTTTTAGTGTTAAATAACTATATTAAATCTAGGGTAGATTTTACTGCAAGGACCTGAAATAGTATCATCTGGGTCCTCTCAGAGAAGAGTGTCTGAGGCTGCCCGTGATGATGGTTTTTAGTGGAATCAACACATACTACTGGCTGCTGTGTTGCCGAGGAGCCAGCCATCCGGAAGGATTTCTCAAAAATGAATGAATGATAAATAGGATTGTGTATGCTCGGCAGAAAGCTTTCGACCGTTCTATACAAAATTATAATCAAAATTGAAAAACTAAAAAGTACGATTGAACACAAAATTATAGAAAATGAAATCATTGCACTTTTACCGTTGTCACTGTATACACTACTTAAATACAATATAAATCTAAATTACATTCACGTTACAATAATTAATCAAATTTAATTCGTCTCTTTACATTGAAATACGACGTTTTATCAAACAGGAAAAAGTCGGAAATAGTATGACTCAATTTCAACTGCCTATATATCTATTAATATAAATATTGTATGTATTAATTGAAATCGACATCAGTGTACCTACTTTCAGGCCTCCTTGTAAAAAGTGTTTGATACTGAGCTTGAATTCGGTTTATATTGTTTGTAGATTTTTGACTTATATGTATCAATTTTTATTTATACAATATGGGTATCTAAGATCCAAAGAGGCCTTGTAATTTACAGATTGCTACTTTATATTCATGAAAGCTCGCTAGACCATTATTTTGTTCTGATTCCGTTACTGTACTGTTATTATACACAATCTTTTATGACACATTGCGTATACATTTATTTTCATGATAATGGATTTGACAACATACGTTCTTAAAAAACCAGTCGTATGTATTCAATAAAAAAAAATCTATCATTAAAAATAAATTATTTGATATTGGAAATTTTAAAACAAGAAGGATCTTTGAATAGGCTGTATATCAATCTGTCAATCAACTGGTTGCCCGCCCGCTATAAGGGTATAATAAAATCCTGCAGTCTCTTTGGCAATATAACAAGGTCGTACCCTTAAAGGATTTTAATATTGCCCAAAGGGTATATTCATATAACTTATCTCACAGTAGAGTCAAAAAATTCATTCCCGGCTCGTGATAAGCCTCAAACGATAAACTGGGACACTAATATTAATTTTTCATGTTCTAAAGGGGTTCCACTATTCTCTAGTAAGACTTCGTTCATTTAGTTGAGAACTCTAATGACTTAAAATACGTAAATATGTACACAGTTTAAGATATAATAGCCTATTTCAGTTCTAGTGCCATTAATGGAGAACTTAAGATATAGGTTTGATTTATATTTTGTATTTAAACGCAGAATGTGTTTGGCTTTAAAAAAGTACCTGTTGAAGGTGGATTTAAGAAGATTTTAGTATGTGGTTTACTATGTATCTGTATGTATGTATACGTGAAAAACTAACCTTTCGCTGGCGATGGAGCTGTTCCTCGACATTGATTTTGGCGACATTTCGAAGTCGGAATCTGAGCGGTAGAGGAAGGACTCGCGGCGCTGCGGCATGGCCTGCAGGACGAGCGCGGTGGACGGCGAGCCTCCCTCGAGAGGAGATCGCGCGCCCCCCGCTCCGCCCGCACCACCCCCGTTCTCCACATCGAAGCTGGAACAAGAAAAACGGTGATTAATAAAAGACACGTGACATAATCACTTATAAGTCACCACTTTGTGGTTGCATCAGGCGATAAGTTAAGATAAAATATAAGTGATTTACTTATTAGTTCGTTTATTTGTAAATTATATGTTAATTTTACATTTTTTATAGCTTGGAATATTACCCTAATAGCACCGGCATCTGGATAAACAATGAATTTCTTCTAATCTACTTTGGGAAAACTTTTGAAACTTTTAGGTATTTACATGACGTTTAATAAAAATAAATCTTAGTCACACCCGCACTGAATGGCAATAGTTCAAGAAATGTGTAAGTAGAACGTACACGTACAAACTGAATACAAGAAATGATATCAGTAAGTGATAACACGTGTTACGTTATTGGTACGTCACTAATCTATAGATAGATATCTTTATAACGCACGTGCTGTTTAGTTGTTTTTCTAAGTTATAAATAATATTGTCAGGGCTACCTAATTTACTGTTTATGATAATTTTCGTTTGCTAATAATAGTTTTGTAAAATACATTTGTAATTGGAAAATAATTATATTTCTATTGAAAACAATCAATAGCATAAACTACAATCGTTTTCTCTTTCAATATTTTAACAACTCCTGTATATTAAATAAATACTCGTAGTTGCTTTAAGCAGCAGTGAAGAATAAACACATAAAGTTAAATAATGTTTAAAATATAGAGGAGAAGTAATATAAATATCAACTGTACTATTACTTCTGTTTTCTGCAGTTTGAGAATTTGCAAATCCTTGGGTACTGTAGGTGGTGATTTTCCATTCAACATATTTACATTAACATATCAAAATGTATGTGTAACCATTATCAAATTTTATATTAAGAAAAGAAGAAAAACCTCAGATTAGTAGAAGATATCTCATTTGTAAATACTTGAACATCCCTTTAGTTTGTGAAGGTGGAAAGCTATATATTAAAACGTTAAGAAAACCGTTTCTTGTAACCCCCATTAAGAAAATGTCACTTGCGAGCAGAGGAATGTAAAATTAGGACAAGGTACATATAGTTTGTATAGAGACACTATTTTTAAAGAGTAAGTATAATGAATTAGAAAACTATGCTAGAATAGCTGCAAATCACGTTCAATTTTGTTTTTTTTAATTTAAAGTGTTACGAAAAATATAATAAAGTGTTATCCCTAGAAGATGTGCGGCTTAACTATTAGGACAAGGTACATATAGTTTGTATAGAGACACTATTTTTAAAGAGTAAGTATAATGAATTAGAAAACTATGCTAGAATAGCTGCAAATCACGTTCAATTTTGTTTTTTTTAATTTAAAGTGTTACGAAAAATATAATAAAGTGTTATCCCTAGAAGATGTGCGGCTTAACTTTTTTCGACTTCGTTTTTTTAGCCAATATACTCAAAACTTTAACAAGTCATATACGAAAACCTTCCTCAAGAATAATTTTATCTTTTGGTAAAAACTGCATTTTGATGCAGTACTTTTTGAGTTTATCAGACGTACGTGACGGAGAACTTTGTTTTTATAATATGTAATAATAATAATGACAGTAATTACATTATAGTACATCAGATTACTTACAAAGGTAACATAATGGTATGGATACAATTGACGGCCGTTTCACCTTTAATTTCTTGTCCATTATAAACTGAACTGTCATAACATAAAGCTTGTGTACCATGATAGGTCAACGGATAATAAGTAGACTGGATACTTGTAGTTATCTGTAGCCGTGTTCACATAATTTTAAACACATGTTGTTAATGAGTAAGTTCTCAACGTTTCTTAAACATCAACAGAGCCTACGTATTTTAACGTTCGTTCTTTAGTTTTAACGTAGAATTTTTACTTAATGAGATTTATTTAAAAAGTTTTTCGTTACATATTTATTAGGAGTTGCAAATAGATGTTAATCTGTCATATTACGGAAAAGCAATTAATTTACAGTTTGGCTTACACTGGAGAAAACCTTGATCTCTATTATACGCAATCTTTAGTCGTAATGTATTAAATTGACCAGACTCGTCGGTAAAGTGACATCTAGAGGAAAACCCTTACAACATGACGCGGAAAGCTTCGTTAGGTACTAAGGTAAATAGTACTATTTGCGATCGCTAGAGGTCGCTATTAAAATGTAACCAAATATGCATTTTGGTCTGTCAATGGTTTTAACCTCCGACGCAAAAAGAGGGGTGTTATAAGTTTCACGTCGATGTCTGTCTGTGTGTGTGTGTCTGTCTGTGTGTTCGTGTGTGTCTGTCTGTGGCATCGTAGCTCTCAAACGAATGGACCGATTTCGATGCGGTACGGATGCGATTTCATTTGAAAGTCATTTTTCTTGAGATTTTCTGGTTTCTAGTTATGTTTGGTTATTATCGGTCCAGTAGTGTAAGATTATCAGCTCTTTTCCAAAATAGTGTAAAGCGTTTTTAACGTATGATTACTGGATTAAGTGCTTAAGGAGGGGTTTTTTAAATTTTAAATTTTAGCTTGTTAAATGTTTTACTTACATAGACACAACAAAGGATAAAAAAACTGTTTCTACAATTTTTTGTAGATTACAACACATAAAAAATAAATCATAATGGAGTCATTTACTCAGACCATAGGTTATTTTATGAAAGCTGAAAGTTTCGCTGTAAATGCAAGCAATACAGGTAAGACTAGGTCAGCAAATATGAAGTTTGGATTATGGTTTCTTTGGTAGATTAAAGGTTGTAAAGGTACATAGAAAAGTGCTTAAGATTTATTAAAGTATAAAACGTATTTTTAATATTTTCTTCGGTATAGCATTATAATCACGTCATATATTGTTAGACACTTAGTGCGGTTGCAGCCAGCTTCGTCTACTTGAATCACCTGGGTGATTTATCTGGAATTTTTGTCCACAATAATCTTACAGGAGATATTTTTGAGTTTTGTTCCATTTCGATCCCCTAGGCAATTTATTTTGAAGTTTTGTTGCTTAAGCATAACGTCCCTTGGTTATCATTTTATATTAATTAAACAATATGAGGGCAAAATATATTTGATTTGTCGTTCTTTAAATAAATTTCAAAATTATTTATTTAACTGGTAACAAAAAGTTTGTCATTCTAAGAAATAATAACTTGAGATAAAATCCCTGAGGTAATATGAGATGTAGACAATAAATCCAAATAAATATCCTAGGGAATTTAGGCAGGATATTTACAGACACTTCACAGGTAAATCCCCTAGAGGTCCTAAGGGATTTATCAAAATGGAATAACAAAATACCATTACCAAACACCCTTCAACCTTAATAAATTAGCATAAAATTTAGGTCGTAGTAAAAAAACTGAAAGCCTGCTGTTGGTACGAGCGCGAGACAACAATTACTGTTCAAGCGGGCTTGAGAGAGTTTAGTTTAGACTACTTTAATTACCTAGCTATCTTATTTAAAATCTAATATATTATTTTAGATAAAAAAAAACATGTCAAAGATATGGTGGGCTTTTAACATATTGTTGAGACCCTTTTGCGTCTCAAAGGACACGGTAGGCACACACTGTTCATACGATATGGGGGGTTTAGAATACTCTAACATTAATTTAAAATTGTCCATCTTGCTTTCGAATATTTATGGCAAGACTAAGTATCCTAACATAGGAGGATTTAGTTACAAGAATCTGAATAATTAGCGTAAATCAAATTGATAATTAAGGTTGATGATTTTTACCTATCTGCGATTTTCGGGAAAGTCCAAAATCCAGTATGGATGGTGATGTGTTTTTGTTTGACCTTGGTGATAATTAACGAAAATGGTTTACGGTATTACACTAAGATCTTGTGAAGAATATACATTAACTCAAATTAAGAAGTAGGGTTTACAAAGATTGTTACACATGTATATCAGGATCATCAGCAGTGACCCACGAACACACCGAGTTACGACACTCGGGAAGTCCCAGGAAAAGTTAAACAGTTTTGGAACCACAATGGAATTAATCATAACTGCTGATTTGATTAGTGAAATATAGTAAATCCAATTCCTTTATTTTTATTAAACGAAAAATCCAGATTTCGCCTGTAGGCTATTCGAGTTTTAATTATGAGATTAGTGGTAGAAAAAAAATATCGAGACCTTAAAGCCTAATAATAAGAAAAGGATATGAGTATACAAAGGAAGTATACAAATTCTATTGTTCAAGTTTGTAGTAAAAATGGGTTTTTACAGCTGATTATTATGTTATCTTGGTACTAGCCGTATTGTGGCGACGACGTAACTGGTAAAACCGTACTGTTCTCGAGTGGCCACATAATAGGTAAATCCTTGCACTTTTAATGAATTGGTTGCATGTTAGCTCCTTATTCAGTGTACTACCGATTTAAACCACTGCTCTAAGCAGAAGAAGCATTTGGGTTATCGAAGAGGGTCATAGTAATGTGTAATAAATAGTGTAAAGTGTGTGTGTGTAGCCTCCTTGCTAAGTTTAGGCCTATCTTCAGTAGCAGACTTTAAAAGACGGATGATTATGTGTGTTCCACGTTACTGGAATTGTTTAAGAAAATCTATTATTGCTAAACTGGAAAATAAAAATTAAATATTACAAAGTTCTTGATTTCTAACATTCGGGCACCTAAAATTATGTCTCGTATGTTTTACACGTATCTAACACATTTTAAATAATTGCTAAGTTTAAGTAACGATAATTTCGAAAAAAGCAAAAGTAAGCCAAGCTGATTTCACAAATAGGAATTATATAGTATTTTAAAGTTACTACATTATATTCTAACAACGGTTATCAATTTATGATCAATTTTAAGTTTCAGTTCTTTAATTTTTCAGAAAACGTAAAAAAAATCAATATCTTTCGCGAAGCTGCAAAAATATTACGCAATCAATGGCTTCATATACTGCACGGTTGACTGCACGGTTGGCCGAGTGGTGTCAGCGGTCACCATGCCGCTTGCTACTGCGCCAAGTGTCGTGGGTTCAAATCCCACGCGGTACCTACAACACTTTGTGTTCCACGAATTGTTGTCCCGAGTCTGGATGTTCTTTGTGTCCGTTTCATGTATGTTTGTAAAGTCCCCCACGACACAGGATGTTTATTCCTAATGTGGGAGTTGTCTTTTTCAAAAAAAAAAAAAAAAAATACGAGAATATATTCATAATATGTCTATATGATATTGACCTACATCAGAATATTGATATGATCAGAGTATTCCAAAGATAAAATTAAAGTAGTAGAAATGAACTGAAAGTTAAAACAATGTTCTTAATATGTATATTTTTTGTTCTAGATCGTAGATCATTAGGGTCTACGAAATTTATAATTCAAGAGGGCAATAACAAAAAGCTAAAAATATTATGCATTTCAATGCTCGACGAAAAACCTCTTTTACATGAATACAGTTCATAACATGTTTTTCATCATCAGCTCTTTACAACATTTATTTCAGCAAAACAAAAATGTAAAGCGAATGTTCTGTACTGTTTATCACATGATCAACAGTAAATAAAAGCTGAAAAACTATTCGTTGTATTCGTATGGCCCCAAAATGGGTTGAGTTTGCTGTACTTTGGTGTTTCGACTGTTGATATACATTATTGTAAGTCACTTCACATCTCATTATTACATTACATTAGAACAGTGAACCACCTTTCATACTCCACTATTAGATACAGGCCTGTCTTTAGCAAGAAATTTCTTCTGTAACAAAATCATCTCTACAAATAAATGAAATTATGTCTGTCTGTTTGTTCCGGCTAATCTCAAAAACAGCTGGACCGATTTTGGTCTTACTTAGGCTATTTTTTTTAGACTAGCTTCACCCTGCGGCATCACCCGCGGTTTTTATTGCACTGCGGGTAATGCCACGGGGCTCAGCTATGATTAAATATAAATTAAACTCAAATAAAGACAAATGTTCGTGCTCATTATATATTGTATAATTATGTTTTTTACATATAGGTATATACAAAAGGCGTATTTTCCCAATGTTTTAGTCTCACGTAATAGGTGGCGAGCCTTTTCCAGTCATGGGATGTTTTGTATGCCAGAGCCTCAACTGTCGATCAGCAGGTGCCTTGTAGCTGAATGTGGCTCGGAACTCTAAGTTATTAGTGAGGACCCTATGCATTATTTTTCTACATGACTTATTACACCACCAAATATAACACTTATTCAACACTGTCTAGTTGTGTCACTACTTTCAACTTATTGTGGCTTTAAAATAAGATTTTTTTGTTGTAAGCATCATTTTTTACAAAGGTTCGTCTAAATATTCAATATGTTACAGCTTATCTGTCATAAGATAGTGCCGATTATTTTGCACGTTTTTGTGACGTAGCAAAAAGAGGTGTGTATTTATCACATCGTTAAAATGTGTTTCATGTAAAATAATCGGTCCAATTCAATAAATGGAGTTCCCGATAGTAAGGAAAATATATTGTGATTTTTAAGGTTATGTATCGTAATACTTGGCATCGATCCTGTAAGGTCAAGTAAAGAGAAACAGCGTCTCTAGCTGAACTTAATGCTATAGAAGCCAAACTGATCATATAATTAATTAAATCGAAATTAAAAATATAGGATGTATATCGAAATGTCAGTCTCAAAATAACGTTTAGTATTTACCAAATAAAATCGAATAGATAATCTTTATTTTTTTATAATCTATGATATAAATATAATCTATGCTTAATTGTTCACAAACTACAGTGGTAAAGTGATAAAATTTATATACCTATTCAATTGAAACTCTAAGCAAAGCAAAAAATATTTACTAAAAGAGTATTTAACTTTTAATACACTCATTTTTGTTTACACAGTCATCATCTATATATTAATACGTAAACTTTGTACCTCTTTTTACGTAAATTATGTGAACGGAGGATTATGAAATTTGGCACAGCTAAAGTTAAAATGAAGAAATATTGTGGAAACTTAAAAAATACAGAAACTAAATGAGTTATTGTCGAACTTAAAGCAATGTCAGTATTTATGTTTTATTAGACCTGAAGGTTATGTTATTTGTATTTTTATAATGTGATTATATCATTAAAATGTTGTATTTTGCTGACAAGTATCTCCTGGTATGGTAATGAAACTTTACCATACAAACTAAATTGTCATCTTATGTTTCAGACTAGCCGGCTGTGTATAACCGTGGTGAAAATAACAGTAAAACTGAGATTATTGTGCAAACTAAGCTTTTTATATCAATAACATGTCGATAGCCTTGTTTGCGCGTAAGTACTAAGTAAAGTAAAATAAGATTAATAATAATATTTAGCATTTTATTTTTTTTGATTCAAATATATATGATATTTAAATTATGTTATAAAAGTTTTCATTACTTACATTATTTCAAAAGACATATAAAGGACCTTTAATATACACGAATACAAAAATTCCATAAATAATTTACGATCTAAGGGACCAATTTCCTACAGATTAAAATCTATTTCATTTATATTTTTTAACCTCAAATTAGCAACCTAGCAAGTTATAGCCATCAGGAAGATTAGAGTCATTGTGGCATTTAATACCTAAAAAAAACTTCGTGTTTTTTTAAATGTAAATTTGAATATCAAACATTTGTACAAAGGAATCGATGACCATTTTGTCTATGTTTAATGATAAGTGCCGACATTATTGTAAAAGTTTTAATCAAAAGGTTATTTAAAGGTTAAAATGAATTAGTGTAAATAACTTTCACTTTATGAGAGTCTCCGTTGAATATTTGTCGACTTGACATTTGCATGAAATATAAGTTGATAGTGTCAACACGTGTTTCTTTAGAATATTATTGGCGGCGTAATAACTACTTGATACTGATGGATAGTCAAGACGGTTCATTTAAAATAATTTACAATGACTTACGTACTTCCACAAAAACACTTCAAAGTCCAAAATAACTGTGCAAAAACTATGAAAGGTAACGAAACCAACAAGTGATGTTATCGGTACGAAACTGCTTTGCGCACAGTATCTATGTATTAATACGTGATGCAAAACCGTTCTACCTCTTTTTATGAAAATTATGCGAACGGAGGAGTATGATATTTGGCAAAATATTATATGGAAGAGGAGTGCAGAAAACTGAAAGAAACATTAATGAATTATGGTCGAATTTCGACCACTGGACGACCACTAGTTCATATAATTATGTTACATTATCGACCGCAGAAATTTTAATACGTGAAACATAAGTGCGTTAAACGGTTAGTTTGAAAATTATTTTTAATTGACAGTAAAACTGGATGGAAGTTGAAGGATAATTGTAAAGTAATAATAATAATAATAAATATTTCGGACAATTTAACACACAACGCCGTCTAGTCCCAAGCCAAGCAGAGCTTGTGTTATGGGTACTAGACAACTGATATAAATACATATATACTTTTTTTTTTGTAAATACATACATATTATACATAGAAAACACCCAAACTTCGAAACAAATATTTGCAGATCATATAAACATTTGGACCGATCCGGGAATCGAACCCGAGACCTCAAGCACAGCAGTCGCTTACGCTACCACTCGCGCCACCGAGGCAGTCAAAGTGTCATGTTAACTACCTCGTTGGTCTAGCGGTTGACGTATGCGACTGCAGTGTTACTGAGTTTTTCTGATTATAGAAATGCTTTATAACAGTTCCAAGTTTGGAAGTTGGGGCCTGAGCTCCCGTGCCTCGGAGAGCACTTTTAAGCTGTCGGTCCTGTGATCTGTCCCCGGTCGTGTCAAAAAACCGTCCCATCGCATTATGTAAGTGATTGAACAGAGAGTGCACCTGTGTTTGCTTAGACGCTTGAGCACTATAATATCTCCTGCGTAGTTGATTGGTCTCTGTTGAGATTTGCCGCCAGAATTTTTGTCTCATAATTAAGCTAAATTATTAACAAACCATTGTTAGTTGAAAGTAATGCGTGACGATTATTATGGTAATTTGATTAGTAGTGGTGTTTTTTATCCCAAATTTCCTTATTTTTTTAATATTTAGATTGGAGCAGAGGCTCTACAAAATCTTTTGCTTTGGCATTTAATCTTCTGAATTTATCGATATACAATTACTCTTTAACTGTCTTGGTAGTTACAGTGTTAAAGTTTATCGAAGTATTATAATCATAATTTGGTTATTTATGTTTGTTTGACAAAAGATCGGGCGTCACAATTTTAATTTTTCATCCCCCAATTTAAAGAGAATAATAATAAGGCTATTTATTCCATAACCCAATTTACATTTGAATTAGTTATCTCTTTTTTATATACTTACTAGCTATATTTCTCAATTTCTCAATCCTAATCTAAAGTAATCTTTAGATTAGGATTGAGAAATTGCAACACAGTTTTGACATAATCGAGTGAAGCTAACAGTCATGAAGATAACGAGTTCTCTTTTATTACCTGCCAGTGGTCCGTCTTCTGGCGGACACCGGCGGTCTTCTTAGCGGTCTTCTGCTGGCTCCTCGTGCACTCCATCGCCGTGGCGCTTCGCTCCACCTGACCATAACGCCTATCAATCAGTTTCGACCACTACCAGTAATCCCATGTAAGCTACTCCTCCTACTATCCTTGGTGTAATAATAAAACGTATTTTTTATTGCCAATATAATCCAGTTTTTCAAATAAAGGTTACTTATGTGCCATGACTTTATAATGTAAAATCGAAGTACCCAATTTTTTTAAAGTAACTCGCTCTATGAACTTGTAGTCCGTGGTTAGAAGTTAATAATTAATATTTTGAGGAGACTTATTAAGTATATGTTGATTATAGTTTAAAGTATTAATTGTTTTCAATAATAACTTAAAGAGCATTAGTTATTTGCTATACAAGAGTGTACAGTTGCTTTTTAACTGCGTGCTCAATTTTGACGACCAAGTAAGCGAAGATTAAAATCGTGAGCGTTAGCGAGGGAATCAAAAGAGTGTGTGGGATGAAAAGTGCAACACGTGACTTTTCATCCCACTCAGCGAGGAAATAACTAAATGCAAAAAAAGCATTTACAATCACAGGATAGTTTTATTTCAGCTTAGGTATTAATATTTTTAGGTAATACATTATGATAGGTAAGTATTACAGAATAATTTTTAAATTATTATAATAATACTTGGGTATAATTAAGAAAAAATCATTTTAGGTTTTTGACTTGCTGTTTTAAAAAGTATGGGAGTTGCATGGATAAGATGGATCATATTAATGTTATTGCTATATTCATATTTTCGAGAACCAAATAGGTACGTCGGGAAGTGCTATAAAAACATGTATGAAGTGCTACGAAAAAATAGTACCTACAAGTCGGGGGACTTTGAATCATTTAATTTCTGTTTCAATTACCTAAGTTTTAACAGTCAGTCGTGATTATTTTCAAAATTGAAAATTTTGTCGTTTATTGTAAATGTGTTTCCAAAACTTTATTTAAATTTAAATTGGTTAGTTGCTATTGTGATGGACTCGAAGATAACCTTTGCCGTACCATATAAGTGTGTGTGTGTATTTGGATAGGTATAAAGCACAATATGGTATGTTTATTACCGTTTGTATACTGTAAGTTAGAATTAGCACTTACCGTACTGTATGCTGTAAGTGATAATTAGTGTGATAAGTCTTTTAGTAGCATATTAGTTGGTATCTATCAAAATAGGTTTTGTTTTAAATAATTAAACCATAAAGTAGTGGATTTTTTAATACTAAATTTTGTTTTGAATTATAATGTAAAATAACACTACCATCATTATGTATCTAAATAATTAGGTATTAACGAATTGTTCATGTATTTTAACGATCAAAAGTTTTTCAAATCATATATTTATTATTATTAATATTAAAAAAAATACAATTGTCAATGTATTAAGCGACTGTTGATATTAATTACCCAAGTAAGTAATTGGCTTGGATATCAGTGCAAAAGAGTTATCAATTTTGATTGCTTACACTGTTCATGAATTTTATTTATATAAATCACTAAATAAACATTTATTGATCGGGTTCAATTTTATTTTAAAAAGTCCGATGTTTAACGTATATGCAAATTTGATGTATATGTAGTTTAGTACGCATTGAAAAAAACGGGTAGAAAAAGATTAGCAAGAGGTGAGTACAACCATTTTCTTTGTCGATTACGGCTTTAACTTGTTTGTAATATAAGCCAACTCTAACTCTAGTTGAAACTCAATGCATAAAGATTTAAGTTTAAACATGTGGAAAGTAGCATTCAAATTTATGACAGAATGTTATAAGAAACTGCTAAGGTTTTTTTAAAACCAAACTTTATTTTTACTACATTAAAAATGGATTGAAAATTCATACTAATATTACCATTTAATACATTTTGTAATTTATTTATATGGGATCAGAATACCGAACACCATGTAAAAATAAAATGTTCGTCAGGAGCGGTGTAAGTGGATTATGTCCGATAAGCGTTTTCCCATTTAAGATTAAATGCCTCCTGGGGCTCTGCGTGTTATATCAATGTCTCCATGTCTCCTAGGACCGATGATGTTCAAAACGAGTCGTGTTTAAGAAGCTTAAGATTCAATGTTTGTCAACCAACTGCTTTAGTTTAATGTGCATATACGTAAGCTATATAGTTTAAGTCTTTTTGCGATTTTTCACGTCAATAGGCTATGGTGTCTTGAAGACGATTGTACTTTGATTTTCGTAACTGAAGGGGAATATTGTTGGTGTGTTATTTTGCGAGTAATGTTGTGTAGTAATTCTAAAACTCACATGTTTGTATATATAACTATTAGCTTTTACGAGCGGCTGCGCCCGCGTGTGTGTGTGTGCGTGTTGTCGGTCTTCGCTGCAAAGAGTAGCCTATGTTCATCCTCAAAAATTAATGTATCTCCATCCCAAATTTCATTGCAATCAGTGCAGCGGTTTGGCCGTGACAGCAAGCAAGACAGACAAACAGAATTACTTTCGCATTTATAAAATAAGTATGGATAGACTGTCTAAGTGTTAAGAATTATGAAAACTTTAGGTTTTCGTTGGCTTATCAATATTTGTATTAATCAATATAATGTGCAATGTTTGTACTTGTGCTTGTACTTGTGCTCGTATCAGTCATAAGGAAAAAGCTATTCAAAATGAACGGAAATTGTTCAAAATTCCAAAATATTATTGGAAGTTTGAAGTAGGCTATGCAATGTTCCATTATATCACATTTTAAGACATGTTTTTTAATGTACGTTTATTATCGGTTTGGTAGTTTGCCAAACAAAATACCTACGCTGATTTAGTATTTTAACGATATAGAGAAAACGTTTTTATTATTAACATTCCAAAGCAAAAGATTTTTTTTTTTAATATTAATGGCTTCAACAATATATCTATCCAATATTAAAAAGATTCGTTTTAATTTCCTACTTCTCATCTTTGGAATCTGGCAATTATTATTACACCAAGGAAATCTGTATTATTAAAATATGTAGACACAAATATCGCCAAGGATGACAGCAGTAAATGACAAACACCAAGTATAGTAAGTACCAAGCCTCCTGTTTTAGGGGCTATGAAGTAAGGGGTTTAAAAATCTCTATACATAACATCTATTATATTAAAGACAGCTGATTTCTAACATTTGTACTTCATGGTGGTTTATAAAAGCTTATTGTCTAATTACTGTACAAAACTGCTAATGTTTACTATTCTTAATTTCAATACAGTCTATGGGTTCTGCTTGCTTAGGAGTTGTCTCTATTTTCTATATTTTTAAATCAATTAATATTTACTGCTGTCTACCTTATGCGCACTCAAAGCCGAAGATTGACACACAACAGTTTTATTTGCAATTATATAAACTAGTTTTCTTTAACAATACGTATTATCCAATGTTCTATCGCAGATTCATGCTTCTTAATATTTGCGACATTTCGTATTTTACATCGTAAACCTATCAGACATCTAACGTTTATAAAAAACATCTACCAAAATTCATAGAATACAACAAATCTATACTAATAATAAAGCTGCAGAGTTTATTTGTTTGTTTGAACGCGCTAATCTCAGGAACCGCTGGTCCGATTTGAAAAATTCTTTCAGTGTTGGATAGTCCATTTATCGAGGAAGGCTATAGGCTATATATCATCACGCTACTACTAATAGGAGAATGTTTCAAAAACAGAGGAAAATTTTCACGCTACGCGCAATATAAGACGCAAACGACTTTGCGTGGGTCAGCTAGTGTAAGTATAATGGAAAACCAGAAGTTGTCTGCACAGGCTTCACGATTCTTAAGACTTTTATTATGCCAAGCAGTGATGCATCTCTTGGGTCACCCAAGAGATGCATCACTGCAACTGACACGATTCCGGGGTGTGCTATCGGCAATCCGTTAGGACTGGTAGTCCAGGTGATTGTTTATCATTGTAACCTAGCCTTATTTATACTACAATTGTTGGTTGACCCCTATCAGCATCATAAAGTACTCTAAAAGGCATATTTAGTTATCTATCTACTCTTAAATAGTGGTTATAACTGGCGATAATTCATATTCAAAATAATTTTATGTACGTATCCTTTTTGTGGATCCTTATTTCGTTAATATTTTGTAAAGCATTTGATTTACATATTCGTTTACTTTACCCGTTTGCCCTTTCCAATATCGGGCAGAAACAAGCGCTGGTCAGGTATAGAAAACTCGTATTTAAAGCTCAATTCAATCACTACCAAGCCAAACGGGTACAAAATCTAAACTTGGCCTGTTCATAATAGAAATTTTTAAAGATTTGACGATGATTCGAAACTTTGATAACCTGGCCGGCCTGCGAGAATGAAAAACTTTGTGAAAATTGGTAGCGAAATAGATTGGCCTTCATTCGCTTAAAAGTGGAGACGAGCGTAAATAAAATACCAGAGTACATTTATGTTGTATCTCCTTTTATACTTTTACCAATTAAATTAATGACTCTCTTTGATGGAAAACACCCTATTATCGATGAATTACATTTAAGAAGTAAGTTTATATTAATAACATTTATAAAATTTATATAATCTGACCTTCTTCTTCTTCTTCCTAGCCTTTATTATTCCCAATATTATTTGGGGTCGGTTACCAGTTCAACCGGTTTTACCTGAATATCAGTTTTTTACACAGAGCGACTGGCATCTGACCTCCACAACCCTGAGGGCGAACTGAATTCGAAGGTTGAACTAGTTGTCAGTATATTTGAGGGCACTGACTTCCCAATAACGGTTGCCATAGATGTTCATGACAACCGGGACCGACGGCTTAACGTGCTCTCGGAAGCACGGGCGGGAAACACCGCCATCTTCCATACTCCGGGCTGCTATTAGGCATTTCTTGTAGGAAGAACCCAACAGCAGTCCGACCCGGGAATTGAACCCGAGACCTCTTGATTTGCAGTCGCTTACGCTAACCACTAGATCAACGAGGATATAATCTGACCAACTTTCAATAATATATAAAAAGAAACGGACACATCAAAATTCTTCAACCCAATATAACAATACGGAATCATTAGAACTAAGGATAGAAGATATAAAAAAGTTGTGGGCCATTACGCTGTTATGGACGATTTAACAAAAATTGTGAACAAGTAGAGCGCAAAGACGATTAAATATATAAAATCGTTACCGGTCACCTATTTCAGTTTAAAGGAATCTTTCATATCCGTGTTATTCTAGTCCATTGAGTCTTTTCAGTCAGCATGTATCGACGCGACTATTGTCAAACATGTTCAGAGCTAGATACGAGTACCTATTGAAAAGAATAGAAAAGCGGTGGGCATGTTTCACTCAGTTATAATTCGTTTTTTATAACTATTGGACAGTATTAGATTTTTTTTCCATTTTTGTGCTATATGACATCATTTGAACTGAATAATATTTAGTAAATTCTCTAAGTAAAATATTACATTTATGGAGATGCTTAAGTTGTGAATGCAAATAGTCTTTCAATATGCTTAAGCTTTGGTCGAATTTTGTGGCAAAAGTTTTTATTTAGAGGAAACGAAACTTTAATTAGTTGCCACGTCCGGTGTGGAAATGATGAACTTAAGAGTACGTGTCGGATAAACCAATAGTAAACAAAAAAAATCTTATATGCACGAAGCGCCATAAAATGTATTATGTAAGTTAAGAAGCGATAAAGATTATCGTAGAATATAAAAAAAACCCCGTCATACGTCGTGGTTAGTAGCCACTAAAGTTTTGTTAGATGCATTCATGTACAGACTATTAATTTTTCTACATGAATTGGTAAAGAACAGGTTAAGATATGTTACCTGTGCTACCTTACCAATCGCATCAAATCAGACAACGTAATATCTTTAGATTAGTGCCTATAATAAAGATATGTAACAAATTACAATACGATGATTATGAAGTGCTCTAATTAAAACAGAATGTTCACTTATGTACACCTAATTGACTGTCTTATCGGAGTTCCGTTGCTTACGCTATGGTATATCTATCAGAATATTTTTATGAGTATGACTAATGGCGAAATAGTAACTAGGATATTTATTAGCAAAAATATAAATATTATAATTGCAATAACTGTAGTGTGTCATCAAATATTTGTGAATCGCGAGTGATAGAGACGTTGACCTCTTGTTTGGTTCGCTGCTACTGGTCTGACTGGAACTGGTAGTGGTCGTACTGAGCGTAGATAGGTCACTGGAAGCGCGTGCTGAACGAAGCCTGGGCAGCACCGGTACCTCCTCCATTTCAGGAGAAGTAGCGGCGGCCTCACATGCCCAGCCCAGCGCTCGTGCGGCCGACCACACCGCGAATATAAACGTTAACATCGTGCAGCTATCGCGCCACGCGCAACATGCACCCGCTACCCCTACCAACGCCCCACGTGCACTTCCGTGATAGCCAACACATCGGTACGAGTTCACACGAGCATGTCCTCACACAGTTACGTAAAACAGTCAATCACTAATAATGTATGACATGGATGATAGTAGAAACATGGTATTGTATTAGGAGCACGTGCGGCCGACGCGCCGCTGCGCGATTCACGCGCCTTCGCGGCTAATACTACACTGGCCTCCGTAGCGAGCTCACTGGCACATCATCCGTACTATGCATTGCGTTATCGTCATTGATAGATATTATTTCGGCAACTCCATGAACTGACTGTTAATACATATAGACAATAGTAATTGCATATTTCCGAAGTTGATCTAAGTGCGGTTGTAGTAACATTACGGACCATTCAAGAGGCCCTGTTCAATATCGATACAAACTACGTAATAAAAATCTTGCTATATATCGTATCTGATAGCACGAGGGAGCGTGCGTCTGAATATTATTTACGTGCATCGTTGATCGGTCTACGTGACGCGGCCGGCAATGTTGACGATGCGCGGCGCGGGGAACGTGAGCGGCCGACGTCACTCACTCCTTGGCTCACCCGCGCCGCCACGGACTGAAAGGGCACGTTCTATATTTGTATTTGACCCACAATTACATCACTACTAGAAATTTTAATCAACGCGACATTTAACTTTCCAGTTTTCGAATTGAAATCACTTGTTGCACGCGCGTTACGAGTTGGCAGACGTGTCGTCTCGTTGCAAGCGACGAATCGATCACGACGGTAGTATCTGTGCGGATGTGCGTGTCAAGGTGTACAGCGCTCCGGCAAATTGTGTCAACGTCGTTTCGGACAGGAGCACCGTCACAGAACATCCTGCGGCTGCCTGGCGGCCATGTTGATACCGCCATTTTGCTAGGGGTCGTACGGGGCGAGCCGCATGCGTACGGCGGCACGCAACTCCTAAGTAAGAAATGACGCAAGTCACCGACTCGTCAAGTCGAAGTGATGCTTATCGCATCCCCTTAAGAACCACTTTGGTGTACTATGAAAAGTGCGTTCGTTTATAGGTCAAGCGAAAACCTAACATCTTCACTGAAGCTTGCTACGAATCACAACCAGTAAATTCAGTTTAATACATTCCCTAAGCTGGCAAGATTACGTTTTCAACGATAAGAATGACGTTACACTTTGATTTTGTTACCTGTCCTGTTTATCAGCCACGGACAGTGGCTGTTAACTGTGTGTGCAGTTTAACTACTCCATCAACGTTTAAAATCATGGCTTCACTAACGTAAAATTGGAGTATCAAAATGAATAAAGCACCACAGTGTTCTTAGGACAATAAGTGACAGGTTCATATGATAATAAATAACAGTATTGGTTATATAAATTAGTAGCTCTTGTAAGGGTATCACAATTATAGCTATAGTTAAATAAATGTACAAAACCAATGACTAAATGAAATTATAAAAAGTTAACGTTACAACAAGAATCTTTTCCACACCGTGACAGTCTTACCAAGTTGCTAAACTTTTCGCAGCATAGTTAATGATGCACAAAACAAGTAGCAGTTTAAAAGTCATCTTAGAGGATTTTTGTTGTTTATATATTTTTTATTTACATATATAATAAGTATTACGTTACTTACTTACGATAGGTAAAAACCTTTTCTTTCTCATTTCTATTTAATACATATTTAGATACAAAGCATGAAATTGATTGTCTGATTGGAGAGACCTATGTCCAGCAGTGGATGCGATAGGCCAATGATACTGATTGTCTATCCTTATGAATACGAGTATGTGTGTATCAACGTAACAAAGTTTTAAATAACATTTAAGACTTCTTGATTAACACTGTTAAAACACAGATTTGTGAAAAAATTGTTTCAATAAATATTTGTAAGGTTTCTTAGGAGTTCTTTTTACTTTTAAAAGTAGTAAGTCAAATATAAAACGTGACTGGAGAAGTGAAAGACCACAGTTTTATGGTTTGTTGGTTTGTTGCGTAGGTCGGTCGCGGGTTCACGTGGCGTAACGTGAACTTGACCGGCGTCATTCTCTGGCCTTCGCGCATTGTGGACTCTGACACCTCCACGTCTCAACATCATATATTATACATGTATTAAATATTAGTATTGAGTGTATATCTATTAAGTGTTTCTTATACTATAACTGTAAGTAGAACTTTAAGTATTTTAAAATGCAAAACCAATCTATACTATAATATTATAAAGAGGAAAACTTTGTTTGTATGTTTGTTTGTAATGAATAGGCTCAAAAACTACTGGACCGATTTTAAAAATTCTTTCACCATTCGAAAGCTACATTATCCACGAGTAACATAGGCTATATTTCATTTTGAAAAAAAAATAGGGTTCCGTAAGATATTTGGGTTTTTCGGACACAGGGTGTAAAAATCAACCAGAAAAGTTACTTATTTTGCGAAAACTTTCATGCTACGGGCTATATAAGACGCAAACGAGGTTGCTCAGCTCAGGTGGGTCAGCTATCTTTAATAAATCTAAAATAATGTTTTCTTCAAAAATTCTATCTGTCCGTGTGTCACGCTTTCAAGGAAATTTGGCAATGAGATATTTTGGTTCTTGAGAAAGGACATAGGCTACTTTTACTGCGATAACCGACAAACAAAACAAACAAACCTCACATAATTAACACACACGAAAAAGCCAATAAAATAATGAAATTGTGGCTCCATAGCTCATAAGCGGGCAGATTTTTTTTTTAATTTGTTTGATAGTTGAGTTGATCGAGAATAATTGTCGCCATAATTTGTTTACCTTTTTTTAATTAGATTAGTTTTGAGTATTTTTCACTGTACAATACTTTTTCACATACATCAAATATATCAACAACCCATAACGTCCTACTGCTGGGCTCGGGTCTCTCTCGGGAGAGAGTTAAGGTCATACGTCCCCACGCCACGGTAATCTTGCCGTTGGATGTTTTTAAGCCGCCTAAAGACCTCCAACTAAGCTTCACGACTGTTATCCTACGATAACAACCGGGACCGACTGCTTAACGTGATGAACCGAATCACGGAGACGCTCATGATTAGATGCCACCAGCGGTCACCCATCCAGGTACTGACCGCGCCGTCGTTGCTCACCCTCGATAATTGTTTCTAATCACCAAGTGCAACTGGGCTATGAACGTCTTAACTACTAATACATCAATTAACACAGATTTAATATTTATTGAAGCCCCAACTAAAACTGCATTCGCGCATTACACATACTAAATAACTTTAAACAAAACATAGTTATAAGGTGAAGTAAAACGATATATAACTACTTAAATATTTTAATAATAAACTCTTTTTAACTAAGTAATTAATAACGGAATTAAACTATTACAACAGGCAAATACATTTACAGACAGAGCTACCGTCGGTTAGGGTGGGACACTTCAATGCCTATTATTGGTAACCAAATATTATGATTTTATGATTATTTCTAACATCTCAATAGGCCGCTATAGTATGGGTCACTATACTGTTTTGTTTCATTATCTGCACTGCCTCGGTGGCGTAGTGGTATAGTATGTGACTGCTAAGCTTGAGGTCTCGGGTTCGACTCCCGGGTCGGACCAAATGTTTGTATGATCTGCAAATATTTGTTTCGGAGTTTGGGTGTTTTCTATGTATAATATGTATGTATTTACAAAAAAAAAGTAAATAAGTATTTATATCAGTTGTCTAGTACCAATATCACAAGCTCTGCTTGGCTTGGGACTAGATGGCGTTGTAAGTTAGATGTCCGGAATATTTATTATTATTATTATTTATTATTCGCGATAAGTATAGTGACTACCACTCATGGATTCTGCTCATGCTTGCCATCAGGCAGAGTAGAGTCACTCTGGCATGCTTTCTTGCACTTATTTTGAGCACCGTCTTATCTCTTTTCTAATAAAACAACATTAAATTTAATAACAATACTACTTTACAATACTGAAACTAATGAAAGGAACTAATTCTTACATCGACGTTTGTGGTCAGAGGTATTTATATAACAATGGCCATGTTCTTTTAGACTAATGATACCACGAACATATTTCTCACAATAAACAGGAAAGCAATCACAGTTCAACATGCCATCAGAAGAGATACTTACTTGTAATAAAACTATGTTTTGACGTCCGACGTTTATCGTAAATATAGTGTAGGAGTTAGGAGTTATATTCGTAACAACTCTCCTTACCTTTTTTAATATTACTGTAGTTTTATTTATACGTATTTTTTTTTATTTATTTGGTTCTTCTTCTTTTGATGAAATGGTAACGAGCCAGATCACTCGGATCAGTTATTTCTGCCAATGTCAAGTATTTATAGTCTTCAAGTCTTCGTCGTGATGAAATTAATGATAAAAAATATTTAAAATGTGGATGATATGAAATGGGAACCGTCTTTCGAAAAAACAAAAAACAATCTTATTTATTTGGTTACTAAGTTACTATATAAGAAGTAAACGTCTTATTATGTTTTAAAGCAATATTCGCAATTTGATAGGAGACCTCCTTATATACTTAAACAAAAAGTAACAATAAGACATAGAACTTGGTAATTTTTTCAATTTATCAGAATGTGGCAATTTATGTTTAAAACTTTTTTTAGGTAGAAATAATAATAATAATAAATAGATTAAGTAAAGTTATTTGCAGCCCGTGTTTTTTAATAAGGTAATAATAATAACATTTTACTATTTAAATATATTTTACATTGTTTCACAATAACTACAAACTCTGTATAACTAATGTATTTTGTAATGCTGCGAGCCAAACATAATTACAATAGGATTGCATATAATACAATTACGATGGGCTTGCTTGATTGAGTTTATTATGCGTGCTAGCATCTACGATATACTATACATGTATATATTGTTAACTTAATCGCACACAGTTATAATATAAGTTTATATCACTTTACCTATTGAAATAATTTAAACTATAATCACAAATTTTAACAAAAAATTAACCGACTTCAAGAACTAGACGAAATTAAAATGGGACCACACGGAAAGCACCAGCTTTCAAATAAAAAAATAATCTTAAAAATCGGTTCACCCAGTCGAAAGTTATGATAACCTGAAAGTCAAATTGATAACCTCCACCTTTTTTGAAGTCGGTTCGAAAAACAAGACTTTCCTGGTTCGTAAAATTTTCTTTATTACTTTCCATTTAAAGGAGATTGTCAAAAATCTCAGAAGCTTTTCCAATTTTATAAATACAAATCTGTACAGTGCTACTTTCCGCCAGCTATCAATTAACAGTTGTTCAGACCAACACCAGACCACTTCCAAGAAAAAAAAGGCGAGGCTAAGCAATTATATTGCAGGAGATCAACACAAAGTCTGCAGCTCTAATCTAAGTGGTGTAAGAGGAAGAACAGGATCTGTGCAGCGCGTTTAGGTTTTTAACCCAAGAACTGAGGACACTTTGCCGCAAAGTATGAAAGTTGTTTTGGTCATCGGTCTGGTCATTTTGGTCTTGGCCACCGCTGAAATATCTCTATACAAACCTGGATCAGAAGCGAGAAAACTGTAGCAAAGCGGTGCCAGTGCCAACATAACAGATAGGTTAAAGCCAATACGACCTTCAAACCTTCAAGAAAAGAGCGTACTCCTTCCTAAAAGGCCCGCAACGCACTTGTAACGCCTTGGGTGTCCATATCTCGAGTACTAGATAACTGATATAAATACATATATATATATTTTATGTAAATACATACATATTTTACATAGACAACACGTATGCACTAAAACAAATACTTGAAGGTAATACAAACATTTGGCCCTACCCGGTAATCGACCTCAAGCTCAGCAGTCGCATAGGGGGGAATATAATCTTGTCTTATCAAAATAATCTGTTGATATACTTATGTATAATAACATATATTCTAGAATAAGATCTACGTCTTACTTCCAAGGATTCCTTATAACCGACAAAAAGAAGTCCAGGCCCAGAAAGACGTAACTCGTAAAACATTTACCTAAGCAATCAATACTTTAATGATATTGTCCTCATCATATCTAGAGGTATTTCAAACATACTCCTGTTTAAATACCTAAAGCACAGACATCTATACTAATGTCCTTGTTCAGCAAACAACTCTCGTTAACATGATTAGAAGGTGATGTTGCATCTTACGTGCACCGTATTACGTCTCACGATCAGATAATAAAGTCATTGTGTTTTACTCGTATGAAAGGTTAGAGGATAATCGCATTGTCGACGACGAGGCCCATTAAGGTGCTATTATCTGATTGCCACTAGTGATGTTGTAGACACGAGCCGAGGGAAATATATACGAGTATCTTAAATTTTCTTCTTAGTGCATATGCATAGCAGAAAAAGATTATAGATTGAGAGTTGGATACGCTAAAGAGGGTCTGGTATTTGATGCAGTTGATAATCAGGACGGTGACATGCCCGACAAATGTCGACCATACCATCCTTCAGGATATATTTCCGGTAGTTACTCGTCATGATAACTTAGTCCATAATCGCACAGACAAAACCTTCGGTTTCTCCGAAGAGATCACCATACCGTAGCCAGGACGTAGATGCTTTGAAATCTATATCAGGCCTATTTAGGGTCCGATAAAATCGACCATGGAGTACTTTGCCCTTCCATACTTCTCTGCGATCATTAGTACTAAGTACTACAGGTTTGCGCCAATTCTTATTATTATTATAATCGCAAGGAATTGAGGATTTATAATTGTTTTGTTAAAATGTATCACTTTTAAAAATAAATAAATCAATATTATAATTTGCGTATTTTATCAAGGTATTCCATTTCTTTGAAACTTACATCGTGGTTTTCCATTACAACTTTTCTATTATCTTCCATTTTAGTGAACCGAAATGAAAAAAAAAACCATCTCATGAAGTATTTTTCGCAACGTCTTTTCAGATCCATTGTAATTTATAGCCGCCGATAGTTTAGCTTTTAATGATTTTACTGTAGGCAGTTCATTAAATCGTAAGTGGACATTATACACCATTCTTCGCACAACCTCATAATCAAAATTGTCGATATCTAAATGATGTTGCTTTTTTGGTTTATCTTTTTTCGGGGTACTGAACTTAATTGCAGTAGAATCTATTTCACTACTGACTTCCTTTATATATTGTTTAAAAGTTTTCTAGAAATTCAACTGGCATTTGCAACTCGCTTTTGTGCCTTCTTAAAATAGTTACATACGTCTTTATCTTCATGATTTTTAAATTTGTCGGCTTCAGTTAAAAAATATTTACACACTTTGTAGACAATTTCGCGTGACTGGCCATGTAAAGGCTTCCCTATTTTTTCTAAAGATCATCATCATCATCATCAGCCCATCGCAGTCCACTGCTGGACATAGGCCTCTCCAATTGCACGCCACTTAGTTCGATCCGTACAATTCTAAATCATTTAAATTTGTGGGTGTTAACAACTCTCTATATTTATTTTAAACGGAACTCAATGGGACAATGCTCTTCAAAGCCGAAATAAACTGAATGTCTCTTTCTAGAGGTCGATGTCCATTATTTATTGACCAATATTGTACATACATACATAAACTCAAAAACATAACCCTCATTCTTTCGCAGTCGGGTAATTACTCATATGTCATAAAAACTGATTAATATTTTTATGTGTGGAACATATTGTAATATTTAGTGAAAACAAATACTTTTAGTTGATTGATAGATGATTTAGTTTTTTGAATATATTTTTTATTTTACCCATATTTTATACCTACATGTAGTCGCAAAATACCGAAACAATAGTTAGGGTTAAAGGGAATATTTTTAATATGCTAATTCTTTTTAAAACGTGAAACAATTGACATAAAACAGATGGGTACTCCCTTGTCGCTAAATTATTGGAACATCTTTTTTTCTATCAATATTATGGTGCCACAAGTTATCAAGTTATTATAACTAATCAATGCAAAAGTTACATATTCTGAAGGATATCAAGTTTGAAAATTTGAATACTAACGCTGTCGAAGGGACGACTTAGGGACTTTATAAACTCTTGACCGCTTTGCGAGTAATGGTCTTTGTGCCTTCGGGACATAACTGGACCCAACTACTTATTTTTACTTATTTAGTGAAAGATCCCGAAGTATCCATACGATGCAAATGTTACTTTATAATACAACAAACTTTTGGGACTATGAATACTATTACATAAAGATTTATAGTCTCTTAATATTGATTCTGAACTGCCTCGGTGGCGCAGTGGTAGTGAATGCGACTGCTGTGCTTGAGGTCTCGGGTTCAAATCCTGAGTCGAATCAAGTATTTGTGTGATCTACAAATATTTGTTTCGAAGTGTGTGTATTTACAAAAAAGAAGTGTATATATCTAATTATATCAGTTGTATAGTACCCATAACACAAGCTCTGCTTAGCTTGGGACTAGATGGCGTTGTGTGTTAGATGTCCGAAATATTTATTTTTTGTTATTATTATTTCATAGATGGTGTCATAGTATTAAATTAATTCATTAATATCTGTTGCTGAGCCTTGTTATTTCAGGTCGTCCCCGAATTGACGCCGTACCTTATCAGGGCCTGATCCAGGGTGCAGGGTGTGAAAAAATATCCCCTCCATCTCGATTACAGCGGTGTAGGCTGATTGCACGGCTATGCAATCATGCCGCTATCTTGACCGCAGCAATCAATCTGCTTCCAAAGGTCCTCATCCTCCGGCAGCCCGCGGTACCGTCAAAGGTTCTCATCGCCGAAGTCTTCTTTGATCGGCCCTCTCCCGATTCCGTTCAGCGGTCTCTTTCAGGAGCATAACAGCTTTGCAGAAAGAGACCGCTGCGTCCCAGCCCTCCTCACCCGCCAGCATGACAGCAATAATTGCTGGCGGAGATAGGTCTCGTCTAATTTGGTCATGTCAGCATGGTTGTCAGGTCAGGCAGGCAAGATTGAATGAAAGCTGGGGTCGTATACCCTTGTGTTTGTAGTGTTTTGAAGAATACTACCACTTTACTGTCCACCAGGATGACGCCCATTAAAATAATAATAAATTACATATATAATTGTATAAGGAAATAAAAGTTAAAATAATTGTAATCACTAATTAATATAGGTATTTATATTAACCGTGGGAGAGCTATGCTTCGGCATGAATGGGTCGGCTCGACCGAAGTGATACCACGGCCTCACAGAAAACCGGTGTGAAATAGCGTTTGCGCTGTGTTTCACCGAGTGAGTGAGGATACCGGAGGCTCATACCCCAACCCGTCACCCCATCCCCTTTTCCATCCCCCAAAGGTCGGCAACGCACTTGTGACGCCTTTGGTGTTACGGGTGTCCATGGGCGGCGGTAATCGCTTACCATCAGGTGATACGTCTCCTCGTTTGCCCACTATTCAATAAAAAAAAAGAAAAAGAAAAGACCGCTTCAGTATTCTTTTAAGTGGTTGAAGGGTTTTCAACGTCGAGCGATTCTTTTAGTTAGTGTACCTATCACTTTTTATGGCACTTAGTTGTCATACGACCTAAGAGGGAATGAATATAGTCTTTCAAATAGCAAGGCTACGAAATTAGAGCTGTTTAATTAGGATTAGGCTAGTAATATTTTTTAGTTAATAACATTTAAAATACTTTGCTAATTCTATTGTCGCCTCACTAAACTAAAATTCCCCTAAAATTATCTTCTGTTCTTTTGTTTCAGTAAACCGATTTCTTAAATGCTATTTTTGTATGTGTGTATTTAGATAACGTATATTTTCAGCGTGTATTATCTTATTTTGGTCAATATTTGACATTTAGAACGTCGTGTCGTTGGACAGATTAAAAGTCATTATTATTGATTTTTAGTTTAGTTTCAAAGGTAACCAAACAACAGAATTAAGTCTATTGGTTTAGTGAAACAAGTATGTTTGTTTGGTATATGGTATAGTCCGGCTGACGACAATTTTAAATAAAAGTATAAATTGTTAAATTTTCAGGTAACCTCAGAAAAGAAATTCGGATACATCGGCAAACATAGACCTATTAAGTGTTTAAACTCGGCTTAAAACGCAAACCAATCTTCTTCTTTATCAAATATATGTAGTGAAATCTTTTAAAGTATACAAAATATAATATAAGTAACGTTTAAGACAAAAGAAATTCCGAAATCAACGTTTGTTATTAACATAAAATATTACATGGTACAACAATTTTTGCAAAGCAATAACAATATACTATATTTTTCCCATATCAGGCTTAATCAAACTAAAAAACAAATGTTTCTAAAGTGTGTTGTTATTGTTAGTTACCGGGTGTGATGCGGGTGGTCGTCCTGGCTGCTACTGCGCTTCCTCTTGCGTCGGAAGCACCAGTCTTGGCCCATCGCATCACAGCGCGCGCGCCGCGAGCCGCCCCCGCCCAGGGCGCGCTTCACCACGTCCCCTTCATACTTTAATACAACACACACTGCCTGTCAAACGGAGGGATCACCCTCCAAAACCATCCTTCACAACCTTTTAGACACCGTTGTACTATATAATAGTCTTGAACACTTTTTATATTGTTTGTTTTTAAGCTTTCATTGTTTGCGCTGTAACCAATCGTTGAATTTCCTGTTTAATATTTCATTCAATCAAAGTGAGCTTTCCGTGCTAATTCTTTTGTTATTAATTACATTTAATTATGACCAATTTGACGTAACCGTAAATAAATATCTGTAGCAGTGTGATAATACTGAAACAACTACAAATGTAAAAATTCATATACAAGACAATGTGAATAATTATGTCCAACTGATCAGGGTTTAATATACTCAATTTTTGTGGAAAGAGATATGCAACAATAAACTCGTTCAGTTCACATTAATCCTTTCACAATTGACGTGGTTGATATACACTAGTTATTAGAAGAAGTAGGTTTTGGCTTTAAAACACATCTATCATAATTACGTTTACATTACACTTATGAAAATGGGAATGACTATCATGTTTCTGAATATATTATACGAACAAAAATATCATATTTATTGTTTATTTATTAAATTATGATCTGCACAAAAGGATATTCACAACTATACGGTATACAATAAATTACTGCAAAGGTATTATACCGGAGTACTCCTTCACTTACAGGAGACCACAGCAAGCAAATATATTTAATAACAAAACAAAGTTACAAGTAACTAAAAAGATTAAAACACATATTTAGAAGATAACTGAAACGAAAAAGATGAAATATAAACAATTAAGTAGTCATGACAAACTATACATATTACAGAATTCAAAAGCAATAAGATAAAAAGAAACATTGAAAATAGGCTCATATTGCAATGCCTAAAAATTTTAAGTATTTTTTATATCTAGACAAACTTATAGTCGTTCCAATACTTTATTTAACTTTTGACAGATCACGCACATAAAGTTTTGTAATAATTTTTGATACAATGTACTACAGATAATACTGTACTTTATGGGCGGGCTCCGCCCACTTAGAGATGTGTTATTCGTAATTAATGACCACAGACTATAAAAACGGTTTTGAAATAAATCGATTATCGATTATATTTATAAAACATACAATAAAATTATTCTTGTATGTCCTTTGAGTACTTAATTTTTTGGTATTTTGATAGTAACGAAAGGAGGAACGATACGCTCAACTGAACCAAACGTGAGAATTCACAAATAAATCAATACAGAGGAATATAAATACTCAACTCGGCGTATGAAAATGTGGATTAACACTAACAACAAAATGGCGACGCGCGTCGGGTCCGCGTCCGGTGTTGCTGTTTAATAATCGATAAAAGTATGATAATATCGATAAAATAATGGGTGTGTTAAATCGATTAAAACTTCTTCATACATAAAATCGATCTACAAAAGAAATCGAATCGGTAACGGGTCAGGGTATCACTATTTGATTAAGTATTAGAGCTGTCAAAAGTTAAATAAACGATTGGAACGACTATAAGACTGATTTTTAGCTAGCATGTTATGTTGTCAACAAAGGATAATTAAAAATCCAGACTCTTCCTACGACTGGCCAAAGAGTCCATGTTGTAGTGTCTCAACCTGTCAGTGTAACTCGTAAGTTGCATAGCAGAGCAAATGTTTTTGAACACTCTCCAATTGTTTGGTGTGTACTATGTAGTGCGGATTCCACATTACTGAGGTTCAAGGATAGAGTAGACTAGTGTGTTGAAGAGATAATTTTTTAGACGGCTCTTTGAACTCTTTAATGTTTCGCAAAACATAACTTATATAACAAATAAACCTTTAAGAAATTAGTCAAAGGTTTTAGAGACAACATTTAGGATCAGAATGTCGTAGTCAGCCCTTGGTCGAGTTGAACTTTCAACTTTCAATACATTTTATTTTGTCTAAATTTCATTTTGTAATTATTATCTAACAATATATTTATGGTTTAAGGCCTATCAATATCACTTTTTACATAACAAAGAACCCAGGCACTCCGGTTCGCTCAAAAAAAAAAACCATTTGTTTACCCGATATTTGAATCGAATTGAAACCATTTAACAAACATACTATCAATAGCCTCCAAAGAACGAATATAAAAAGTTTTAAATTAAATGTTTCAGTTCATTTTACGCTAAAAATGTAGAATAGAATATAAAAAACTTTATTGTACTCCAATTGATACAGTTATATATAGGAGCTTAACAATATAATGACCATGTACAAATGGCGGCCTTATCGCTGAAAAGCAATGTACGTACATATTATATACTGTTCTTTCTAGTTCCAAAAATAATTGAGCACAATTAAAACTAAACTACGATCGATAATACGATTATATATATGAAATATAATATGTTACATTTATATCACCGGTACTTCAGTAGGTGTTCACTTAACTAGCTTGATATGTTAACATACAGGATCTATAAATGATATTTATTTTGTAAGTAAAACTTTACAGATATTTTTACACGTCGGTCTTTACACTTAGAAGAGGCCGGTATTTCCTAAGACTCACTCTGGGAAGAAATGCCGAAACAAACCAGAAAGGTGTATTTTTTTTAAGTCCGTGAACATAGATTAATAACAAAATAATAAAAATCTATGCGAGTACATTTGGGTAGGTTATATGAACTTATGTTACAAGCCCAGCCTATATTTACATTTACATACACAAAAGAATTCAGTTGGAATTAACAAATTGAAAAACAACATACATTAATTAAAAAATAAATATTAAATGTTTATCACTTTCACACAAAATACGTAGGTATACTGGAGGGAGCCTCATCAATCCCAAGCAAATTTGTCATTTAAATAATCCAAAACTGTGTAATAAGCCTTTTCACATAGTTTTTGTTTCATTAAGGTTTTGAATTTGGTAATTCTTAATATTTGCTTGGAATTTTATTGTAGAATTGCATACCCTACCATCGGAAAGACTTGCTTACTCTTTGCAATCTAGATAATTATGTAATTGTATTTTCCTACAGGGACTCATAAGTGCGAAATATTGTTTGTAATTTAGTGCTAAAAGTATGATTATGGGTGTTGATTAATGTTGTGGGTTAATGTTTAGCTCTTAGCGAAGCATGAGAGGCTCCCTAGGAGTCGACCACAGATTTCCATTAACTTCAGCACATGGAAATACTTAATATAATAGTTTACTTCTACTTAATCGAAGGAATAAAAATATACTTTTCTAAACGTCAATATAATTATTGTATTTATAGGAAAAGTTTTGATATGAATAGGTAATATTTCAACAGTCAGTTGGTTGTCCAGAGGTTGAATTTTATTTGTCATTATTTTGATTTCAGGACAACAGTTTATTCTAATGGAGTTATCAATTCAGTAAACGTAAATTGAGTATTAATAGCATAGTCTACTTTTGCAAATAAACGAGAAGTTTTCAAATTTCAAACACGCAATTTTCTTGGTTTAATTAATATTTAAACATTTTTAGATAAATGTAAGTTTGGCGCCATGTACGACCTTGTGTAATTCAATTTTATAAATAGTTGATAACATCGATGATAAATAAGATTACTGGCCTATCGTAAGAACCGTCGTTTTAGTCGACCAAATAATATTGTCATGTTAAACGGAGTTTTTGCGGCGGAATATTGCAATATTGGACATTACAACAAAGTAAATCTTATCAGACATGTGAAGAGATATCTTGCCTCTTTTGTGTTTGAATAGAAAAGGCTTTGCTTTCTCAAAGGGTTTATTGAAATCGGTTTATTCACATTGTGTATGACACATGATAACATACGTATATATGTATATCTATATATATCATACACAGATAAAATATGGGGTATGGCAGTATCGTAGATATCGTCGTGTGTTTTTGTGATTATGTGTATTTGCGTAGATTGGTGGTTTCTATAGTAAATTCATTTACCTACTTTAACAAATCATTTAATAGATTTTCTCTTTGCATCATTAAAATTAAACAATTTTTGCGATGTTGGACGCAGGATCAGAACAATGTTCAAAATAATTTAACACACAGACACATAGTGCCCACAGCATAGTTTTAGAAGTAGAACCCCTCCTTCCCCGCACACCGTTGCCATACAACTGGCATTAAACGAATCCCTTGTAAAGTAATATGAATTTTATTTTTAATTTCTTTTTTAAAATGATATATACAGCTAAATATTCTGTGAATATTGCCATGCTAAAAAATCCCGTTGGTTGTATGCGAGATCCCTTATATTTTTTTTTATTTGTTATTATAGCGGCAATAGAAATTGATGAACAGGTGATGTACCCGTCGAAATTTTAACTGTCTAACCGTAACGGTTCACGAGATGCAGTCTTATGACAGATAGACAGACGGACGGACGTACAGACACATGGAAAGCGAAGTCTTTATAATAGGGTCTCGTTTTTACCCTTTGCATACCGATCCCTAGAAATCTAGAATCTAGCTAGAAGTGGGTTCTAGTTCTAGTTTTGGCAGGCGAGGAGATGGTGAGGCGCTTAAGCTGCTGATCCTATTTTAATGATGTCAATAGATTCGTGATAATAACTCAGGTGATGTTAGGCTATTTAAATAAAAGTTTTTACATAGTCGGTATATAGTTTCCTGTACTTTTTCTTGTTTGATCATGTTGTTGATATTGAAAGATTAATATTTTTCTTTTATTAACATTAAGTCTCATGTCATTGTCTGATTGACGCGGTAATTGCACTATTGTGTACACATCGACAAGTGAATGACGACTTGTCTGATTATAAAGTATTTGCTTTTTTATTACAAAATCGTATCTACACTAATGATTCACATTTTTTTTTTTATTTTTTTTTTATTGAATAGGTGGCAAACGAGCAGACGCATCACCTGATGGTAAGCGATTACCGCCGCCCATGGATACCCGCAACACCAAAAGCGTCACAAGTGCGTTGCCGACCTTTGGGGGATGGGGAGAGGGAATGGGGGGAGGGGTTGGGGTATGGGCCTCCGGTATCCTCACTCACTCGGTGAAACACAGCGCAAGCGCTATTTCACACCGGTTTTCTGTGAGGCCGTGGTATCACTCCGGTCGAGCCGGCCCATTCATGCCTAAGCGCGGCTCTCCCACGTGTACATTGTGGAACTACTGGGGTTTGCCATGCTTGCGGGTTAGGAGGGCTGAGGCTTAGTCTCTTTCTGTGAAGCTTTAGTAAAGAGCAATACCAGCTGTCGACAGACAGCTTAGGTTGATTGCTACATCGATTATGGGATGGCGGCCTGATCACACCAAAACACAATCGGGGTGAAAAACAAAGAAATAGTTAAGTAACCTACTGCCCAATGCATCTTCATAATCGGCGATCGCACACAAAAATGATATTAAAGTGGTCATTATTCATTTTTTTTTTCATTCATTTACCGTGGGAGAGCTATGCTTCGGCATGAATGGGTCGGCTCGACCGGAGTGATACCACGGCGTCACAGAAAACCGGTGTGAAATAGCGTTTGCGCTGTGTTTCACCGAGTGAGTGAGGATACCGGAGGCCCATACCCCAGCAAAGGTCAGCAACGCACTTGTGACGCCTTTGGTGTTGCGGGTGTCCATGGGCGGCGGTAATCGCTTACCATCAGGTGATACGTCTGCTCGTTTGCCCTTTATTCAATAAAAAATAAATAAAAATAAAATGGTCATTTTGAATTCATTTCGGCGTTTTATTCGTTTAAGTTTCTGGTAGATGTCTACTCTGATTTATAAGTGTTTAATTACATTTATTTTCATTATATCATGTATCCAATCGTAGACGATATCTGTATTTTTCACAATGCGTTACCGGCCTTTGGGGGGTGGGGCGAGGGATTGGTGTATGGGCCTCCGGTATTCTCATTCACTTGGTGAAACACAGCGCAAGCACTGTTTCACATCGGTTTTGTGCGAGATCGTGGTATCGATCTCTCCGATCGAGCCGGCCCATTCATGCCGAAGTGTGGCTACGTAAATACTCATATAATACTATTACGTTTTTATTTCACAAATATTTAAGTATATCAATGGATACTGACGAGTGGTGACAATCAAAACTCCACAGAGCGTCATGCTGCACCGAGTCATCTATCTATATAAAGAAAAATGAATCACAAAAATGTATGTACGCCCATAACTTTCGATCGGCTGCATCAAATTGAATAATTATTTTTTATGTATTTGTTATTGTCAGGACAAGGTTTGTATGCAAGAAAAAGAGGAGTTATATTCTCTTTGTCCGCTTAATTTTATACACTGCAGCGATGCGCGAAGTTGACACGGGCTAACTAAATTATTGTTTTCGATATTTTAGAAAATATTTACAAAAATAAATAAGACTGTACGAAGTCCGCCGGGTCAGCTAGTAACACATAATCATAAGTTATGTGACGCAATGAAACGATCTTAAAGTTTACCTAATCAAATTTTTCCAAAGCTTTAATGGTTTTCAGATTCTGTGACGTGCGTTAGTGAAACAGAATTAACCTAAAGCATAGAATATCCAATGGAGAAAATAATTCCGATGTTAAATGTCAAATATCAGGCTTTCAAGCTATCACAATCTGTTCTGTCTTGTGCTCGATTTAAGTAGGAGGTGGGCAAATCTGAACCGTATTTAAGTTACGAAGCTAATTAGGCCTACGCGATTTACCTTCCTTTTATACCTTATTAATTTAATAATAGAAGATACGTGTGGATTTTAGAAATATAACGTTTATTTACTCTATGAGCAAGTTTTTCGAGAGACTACAATGCATGTTTAAATATATAAATATATATTTTTATGCTTTACAAATTATTGCGATATGAATTCAGTTAAGACGGTGTACAAGGACTAAAACGTATTTGAAATAAATAATTTTTTATGTCCATTTTAACTAAATACGCTTTTTTTCGCATTGGTTCAATGAATGAATGAATTTTTTAAACACAGCTCCCGCATTGTAAACATTCCTGTGTCGCGGGACACTTTACAGACATACATAAAACGGACATAAAGAACATCCAAACTCAGAACAACAATTTGTGAATTACACAAAGTGTTGTCCCATGTGGGATTTAAATACACAACACTTGGCGCAGTAGAAAACGGCATGACAACCGCTTAAACCACTATCCCAACCGTGCAGTTATTAACGACGTCACATATACAAGAATATCTATTACATATGTTGTCTTTGTACATGATTTATGATTTGTCTATAAGTACTTTTTTGAATTTCGTAATAAGCTCAGGAGTAATTTAAAATAATAGTATTGGATAAAGTGGGGAAATGATTAACCTTGAACTATATTCATAGTATAAACGATCTTTTTTGTCTTATTCAATGCAGTTTAATTTCTTTAAATTGAAATATATTATTGTAAGAAACTTAAACTGTCAACCAAGAAATTATAAGTTTTAAATTTTTCACAAGAAATTAAATTCAAGGCAAATTTAAACATGGAATCTTGAGGACTTCCTTCTTGGGTAGTGTATAAACGAGTCCCTAAGTTATTTTGGATTGGAGCAATGTGTGTTTTAGTCGGTTCAATTCCAGTATACCGCTTCATCGCTTATCCCGGTGAGTGGTTAATTTCTGGATTTATTCACAGCATATTAAAAAAATACACAAGCATTCTAGTAAACTCACCGTGGGAGTATTTTCAAATCAATATATTTTGAGATACGCGATACGCTCCTCAACTTGGTAATATTAAGTAAAAGTACTTTATCTTAAGACTTATCTCAACATTTCAGGAGCATTTTACTAACGTATCGAACCGAGTCTCTCTCGGGAATCGTCCTAGGAAATGATGATAATCCCATTAAGATTAAGCGGTTTTGACATTAGTGTGTACATATATGAACACACCTATCTACACAGAAACTGATGAGGCCAAGGGAGTTTATTCAGTAAGATAACTAAAAACTAATTTACATATTATATAATACATGTGTCTCAAGTTAGAAGTATCTATTTAGATTTTTATCTATTAGAGATACTTTTATGAAAGGTCCAGTGTTTTGACTCATAGAAAGGAGAGTAAGTGGTTTTGAAATACATTTTATTAATAGTTTGTGGTTGTAAATACCTTTTAATATTTTCATCATTACATAAATTATTGGTAAAATAAATATTGAAAGAATTAAAAAATATGTATATTTACTAAATACTAACATAAAATAGTCATATTTAATAATAAGATTATTTTATGTTACTTTGTTATTTTATTTTGTACTGTACAATGTTTATTTTTTTAAACAGATTGTTTTTCATAAATATTGGCGTAGGGCTGGTATCAAATAATATAAAGAATGAATTATGGTACAGTGCACAGTACATTTGTTAGCTTTTTTTTGTAGCTTTAGCATTGTGGTACAACACAGGTACAACACTCAAGTTAAGTTTTATAAAAGCTATATGTTTCACATAGCTTTTTTCATGACTGTTGCTGATAATCCTACTCGTATTTAAAAAAAAAATGGTGTTAATCAGAAGCTACAGTTATTGTCAAGCATTAAAATCCGTATTTTAGAAGGGTCTCAAGTATTCGTTAAACGTCGATCACCTGAAATTATTTTTAAGTTCACATCAAAACTAAAAGGTTCGCTCCTATTGTATAATGCGTTTTAAGTTCTACTCAGCTGACACTCTTTTCAGTAGTAAATTTCAATTCACAGTCTGTTCCCTTTACGTTTCTACTTTATGAATTATATATTACTAACTAATAACTGACCTTCGTTCAGCCAATGGCAATGAGATAATATATACATGTATATATAAAAAAAAATATATAAGCTGTTGGATTATATGTATGTATATAAAACACTATTGGCTGGTGTAGCAATGTAAACATATTAATTAAAACCAACTCGCTCTAAATTAAATATAATAAATTCTAATATATACAATTTTCGGATCGCGATGTTTGTTACTAAACTCCTCCTAAACAGCTAGACCGACTTCTATGGAATTTTGTGTGCATATCGGTTAGGTCTGAGAATCGGCCTACATCTACTTTTCAAACCCCTGAATGATAAGAGTGGACACACCCCTAATTTTTTATTTTATTTTATGGCAAAACAACGTTTGCCGGTTCAGCTAGTATTAAAATAAAAATGACTAGATATTAGCTGTAACAGAACGTTCAACACTTTGTTTTCAACACTTATCATGTTAATTTAAAATAATCTTTTTTTATATTTAAAATGATGTAATATTTTTGTCATAAATTTTTACTGATTCATACACATTTGACAATGGATCAGTGAAAATCGTTTCAAGTAACGTTTAATGATATTTTTTTTATTAAAATCAGGTTTAAAACTACATTCGCAACTGAAACGCTTTTTAAAATACGGGCTTTAGTCTCACCTGATATATTATTTGGAAGTTCTATAACGTAATAAGATATATATAATATTTATGTTAGCATTTGCTAATACGACATAATATGAGATGAACTCTCGTCGTGAGGTAGTGTTAAGGAACTTATTATTTTAATGTCATTTCAAAACATAAATTAGTAGGCGTATATTCGTAAATGCTGTAATTAAGCCACGTGTTAAATACCATGAATATTGAATAAGTAAGCCCTAAAAGCTTAATTTAAATAAGACAGCGGGTTTATATGAATTAAACAGTAGTTTTAGGAACGCCCGCAAAAGCATTCTCTGGAACCACAAAGAGGATTTTTGATTTACCAAAGTGGTTTTATCATGGTGTTAGGTACATAAATACTAGTTGTATATTCACTATTTATGTACAGGGTAGACCAATATGCAATAAGTTTATAGACTTATAAGAAATATATATAAAGGATTTAATGTCAGTTATATATTATTGTACCATTATCACCAAATTCAAACTTCTTTTTCGGTTTTTATTTATTTTTAGTATATTTATATAATTTTGTTAGTAACAATTTAAAATAATTTTCATTGAAAATAAAAAAAAACCTAAATCAAATTATGGCAAAAAGTATTTCTATACAAATCTAGTATCGAAAATCTTTAGATATTACGAACACGAAGCCCATCTACCAAGGATCTAAATCAGCGTCCTTTTGTGTTCGATGGTGACCTGTTGTACAAATATAGCTCTTATTTCAAGAACATTGGAGTTCATATTGTGTTTCACATCACGTCAATTCTTCCTTATCTTAAAATACAGTATAACATACAGAAACATATTTCCTAAAGTGAAGTATATTCATAGGCATAAAATGAAGAAGGTCGATGATAATTCTAAAAACTCAGTGACCGAAAAGCTTACTATAATCTACATAATAACTATTTTGATAGAGAGTTTTCTTAAAGTTATTTAGTGGCACAGCCTGTGGATAAAAACATGTACATACGAGTATTATAAGATAGACATTTTGCATCACAGTATATTAGTAGCATTGTAACATATGAATTAATTTTACGAGTAAGATTACAAGTTACAATGTAGCTTTAAGCTAAACTCTCAAGATTCTGCAGAATGGCAAGGAACACAAAAAGATCAATCCAGCCAGAGAAGGGTAGATGCCAAGGTCGCGATGAATGAATGAATACTAAATTTAAACTGTACTCATCGCTGCAGAAATTTAGACATATATAGCACTACAATGATAGTTTGTAAAAGAACATTAAACACATTATCACACTACTACTGCTTGTTGTAAGTTTACGTTCGGTTTTCATATAATAATTATCATATAATTTAATTTGAAGAGTTCTTTGTGCAGCCAGTTTCTTGGGCTACGGCTTACAAATATACCTATGTATACATACAATCTAGGTATTAAACGGCCATAACAAACGTGTACAGCAAATAACACGGATACACAGAGTGCAACTGTCACGTCAGGTCAGCCACGTGGGGGCGCGCGCCGGTCGCACTCGAGAGCCTCCCGGGGCTAGTTTAAGAACAGTAACCGTTTGTTTATAATACAGAATTAACATCGGAAGCTCGTGATCGTGTTTAGTCGATTTAGGGCGGGAGTCGCGCGTGACTGATCGCGCGGTCGCGAGAAGCACTGGCGCGTCGCCCCGGGCGCGACGAGTGACGTCAGAGCGTGCCCCCGCCCCGCGCATGCGCACCCACCGACCTCCAGCATACTCCAAAACTCTCTACGAGGGCCCTCCACCTCGAGACCTCAGCTTCGCTTTGGGACTTAATCGATTTTTGAGCTGCAGTTTCGCGGAATCGAGTACCTACTCAGGTGTACTACAAGCTAGCCAAGTTTAGCTTTGTTTCCTTTTTATCGAAAATCGATATTATGCGAACCTCAAGGAGGTCAAATGTTTTGAAATCTTATTTGGTCGACCAAAGTATACGTTCGATTTTGCAGTAATTTTCAGGTTAGATAACCTAAATTTAATTAATTTATTTGTAAACCAATCAGTGTATACCTAATAACATGTAACGAAAGCGAGATAAGCAATCAGAGCAGTAATATAACGTTATTAGGTTGCAATAGAACCATTACCGTTTTGTAATTTAAAGATTGAAGAATTTGGCGTAAATTACCAATTAAGTTTATCACCTACATACGTAGCACTACGGGATAGCTACGAGCCCCTACGTTCGTAGTCTGTAGGCTACTTTTAGCGTGTAGACGTTGACATATTCTATGTATACGCCTGAGATTTTTATGCTGGTCTCTTTCTGCATTTATTTAGGCGAGGATTTAATATACACTTCAATGTTCAGATGCATTTAAGAACTTCTATACAACTTGGAGGCTAAGGGCGTACTATTTACGAAAGTGTGTTTGAAACCAGGCATTACCACGCATTATTGACACTTAAATGCCACATTATAATATTGATGATATATTACGATAAAGACGTAGTATATTTGCCTGTATGTGTCCTTAAATTAAAAAAAAACATTTTCATGTTTTAAATATATCCATAGTGAAGCAAATTATTTACTTTTATAACTATGACTAATGGAAAATAGTTTTTGTTTCGTATTATGAGAGTTCTATGGGCAGTCCTTATAGTCGGCGATTCTCATTGACTATCGTTTCTTTAACACTAAAAAAGAAGGGAAACACCATTACTTATTACCTCATCTGAAAGACGTCCACTACTGGGCATAACCTTCTCCCAAGGTTAGCCACATTAATCAGCCTTGTAATGAATCTAGCCAATTGCCATAACTCGCTGAGATAGTAAAGTACCAAGATATCAGCCACTAAGGACAATTGTATTGTTGAATTTATTGTCATTTTTATTAAAGTACGCGGATGACCGACTTTTACTGAGTTGTGTTTGTTAGGTAAATTTTCTAAAAATGTTAGATCAATTTATCGCCCCTTAACCCCCTATCCTCCGCCTATACTAAATTTTATGCAAGTAGTTGGAGTCGTTTCCGCGATTCAGATTATATGTATTACTGGCAATCTGTACATGTAAATGTATATACCTAAAACGTGTAGGTAGTGTGTAAAATATAATTTATTTTATACTTTGCCTAGGTATTCTATACAATGCCAAATGTGCGGCCGGGAATATACTATCTACGAGAAAGGGTAAAAAACAGTTCCCTCAAACATCATTGCACGCTTAGCCTAGTGGTTTATTGTATATTCCTAATGCGGGAGTTGTCTTTTTAAAAGAAAAAACTCAACTAATTCAACAACAACAGAGTACACCTTTTTTATAGAATAGTTGGCAAACGTGCAGATGTATCACCTGATGATAAGCGATTACCGCTGCCCATGGACACCCGTAACACCAGAGGCGTCACAAGTGCGTTGCCGGCCTTTAGGGGATGGGGAAGGGGAGAGGGAAGGGTTGGGGTATTAGCCTCCGGTATCCTCAGTCACTCGGTGAAACATAGCGCAAGCGCTATTTCACACCGGTTTTCTGTGAGGCCGTGGTACCACTCAGGTCGAGCCGGCCCATTCATGCCGAGGCGTGGCTCTCCCACGGTAAATCTGGAATGATCACTGTTCTAATACAAACCAAAATCTATCTCGTATATAAAAATACGATAAATAAATTTTAAGTTCTTGGAAAGCATCCTCATTTTATAAAACGTAAATCAAAAACTTCGTATTATCGTATGCGATTTGGCACAAATAAAGTTTATATTTAGGATAAGTGCGAAAAAAGCTAAAAAAATACAAAAACATAATTAATTATGGTTGAAATTCAACCACTGGGCGACATCTTGTTTTTATTCCTCTTTGTAATTATTGTGGAAATTATCTAAACACAAAATTATATCTTATCACTATAGTATTTAAGCCTTTTATTGTACAAAGGAATTTGCTTTTCCATTATACCTATACTAAGTAATCTGGTGTATGACAATGCGTAGCGAGTATGTGAGTGTTTTTATTATCAGCCCCTTTCTAGTTTGAGTTTGTTTGCTGAGAGAGTTTGTCAGCTAAGATTTGCAACAGGATCAAGTGTTATTTGTTCGAGGTAGTTCTGAGATTTATTGGGTAAATATGCATCAACTTATTTGTTCTGAAAAGCTTTCGACAGCGATAATACAATTTTTCTTATTTATTATTTTATTTTTCTACATTGACTCCTCGCGATGCACAATGTAAATGCAAAGATGCACAACTACATTCACTACTTTTATTAACGAGTACCTACTGCTATATTCACATAAGCTAGGAAACTTTTCAAACCAGTACCCACTTCTATCCCAACGTCTAAATGACTTTGGGATAGACAAGCATTCAAATTATTTTACACTGATTCATCTGGCAATAAAATGGAGTTACATAATTACAGTTTATTAGACGGTTCACCTGATGTTAAATGATTACTCTACTACACTACACCGACTCATTGTTATATCTTGTAATTCTAAAATCATAGGTTGGTTCCCACCCGCTGAATTCCCTGTCACCTTTTTAATAGGAGAAGGGGTTTATAGCCGGTAGCTTGATTTGCTTGATTAAAAGTAACAAAAGAATTTCCTAGCACCAGTATAAACCCATAAAAAAATAAAAAGGTTCTAATGAAAGCTTAAATTTAATGTTGATTTACGCACAATACGAGTTCAAAAGTTAAATGAAACGTAAAAAAAATCGTAGCTAGGGCGACGCTTTGCTATAGTGAATATTGCACCACTGGCTGGATAGTATTAAATTAGCCTTGGGCCCCGCCTGTGCCAAGAATTATTCCAGAATAGGACTTCGACCATTTCAAAAAAAAAACTAATTTATAAAATCGTCATCTTGGAAGTTAATTGTTAAGTGTGGTCGTCTTGAGTGTAGCAAGTCGAAGCACTGAAAGTGTGACTATTGTAGTCACACGCTATTTAATTTGAATCTAAACACCAGGTATTTATATCAAAACGACTAGGACTAAAATAAAGAAACTAGAAACTAGATAAGTCCCAATATCTGCAAGTACATCAATAAAACAAAACAACAGAAAACTGTTTGTCCGTCAAAAAAGAAAATCAAATAGTTTTCAAGTATGTCTTTTCAAGCACTTTTCAAACGTTATGCTAATGACTTTAGTTAAACTATAAAAATTAATATAAAAATAATTTGTCACAAAAGTAATTTATAATATTAATATAGGCATTACTGGTGCAGGTCGACAATAGAAGTACCCTAAGAATTAAAGATTTCTCTTTTGGTCGCTTAATTATACCATTAATTATTGGACGTACGCTCGTGGTTCTTAACAACCTGTTTAAAGAACGACGAGCTATCCGTTGGCTTTTCTCAAGGCTTTTCTATAATGAATGAGCATTCATGTGATATATACTGATTTTTACGGAACTAAAAATTTAGAAAAGTCCAAAGAGTGCCCATTACATTTACAAGCCATTACAAGTAATTTGCATGCTTCTATATTTAGAAATAAGACAGTACTAATATAAAAATTAAATGTTGTAAGGTTTGATATATTAAATCTATACAAATAAATAAAATTAAACTGTCTATTTGTAGTTTCAAATGAACAGTTTTATACTAAATGCATATAAAAGTATATGCGGTACTTACATAAAAAAATAAATTAAAATTTAAAAAATCTTTTAGCAAGGTGTATCTTAGACTACTTTTTTAGGCTATCTTCGACGTATTGTGCGTGTAAACGCTATATTAGCATCCAAAAATGATTACTGCGATAGCCGATATACACGTGGATGGAGCCGCAGGAAAACTTAGTATACCTACTTATACCTTACACGCACACAGAAATATACATCAGCTTTTAGGTATGTTTCTGTGTGCGATGCGATTGAATTACCTTCTCGTTTTTTTATTTTTTTTATTTGGGTTAGATAGCCAAATTATCGAATAACTTTAGAAGGGTGTTTAATATCTTTACGTCCTATAGAAGTGAACTTAAAGCTGACATATGAACTATATATTTTATTAATGGCATACGTAAATAAAAAAAAAACATGATACCTTTCACTAAATTGCAAGTTGTTACTCTTTACAATATTATTATTGCCTTACCGTATCTTCCACACACAGATTTCGGTTTTTCTTTTATAAAAAAAACTAGCTGAACCTCGCGGTGATACCCCCTATGCGGGCAACGCCTATTTTTTTTTTTATTAATTTTTTTTTATTGAATAGTGGGCAAACGAGCAGACGTATCACCTGACGGTAAGCGATTACCGCCGCCCATGGACACCCGCAACACCGTCACAAGTGCGTTGCCGACCTTTGGGGTATGGGAAAGGGGATGGGGGTAGGGGTTGGGGTATGGTCCTTCGGTATCCTCATTCTCTCGGTGAAACACAGCGCAAACGCTATTTCACACCGGTTTTCTGTGAGGCCGTGGTATCACTCCGGTCGAGGCGACCCATTCATACCGAAGCCTAGCTCTCCCACGGTTGAAATGTCTATGTGCTATTCTGATGTATAAGCTATATTATGGTAAAGTTTCATCAAAATCCATTCAGTAGTTTTTGTGTGAAAGAGCAACAAACATACTCAGTTACATACTCACAAACTTTCGCGTTTATAATATTAGTGGAATATAACTTACGTACTAAGAATGTTAACGCGTCGGTGGCGTAGTGATAGCGTATGCGACTGCTGTGCTTGAGGTTTCGGGTTTTTTTTTTTTTTTTTTTTTTAAGTAAACCCACTTTATGTGGATTTATTCTCACACCTCCAACATAATCGGAGTCTTTTATGAATCTAAGTCCTTTCATTCTTGTTAAATTCTCCCGTTGTTTCGCCGTTCTATTCTTCCGTTCATCCTTTCATACGCTGATTATTGTATTTGTGCTATTTTTATGCTATTCTACTATTTTTGTTTTTCCATTCGTCCTTTCATACTTTGTCCAGTTCAGTCCTTGTCTTTGTTCCAATATTTATATGCGTGTTTACTTTAACTAAATTTAATTATTGCAAATCCTAAATTTTAAAGAACTAAATATTTGTATCAAAATTATTATTTACTATGTTACTTTTTAATTTTTTACTCTGGCTCTACGCTATGATCTACTAAAAATACTCATTATTTTTGGAGTCATAGTGTTTTAATTGCCTTTTGTTGTTGTCTTCTTTAATTTTGTGTGCACGATGTTCCTTTTTATTTCTGTTGCTGGTTGTTCTGCGTAAATTTAAATTTGCAATTTTAGTTGCAGTATTTTCCTCTAATATGCGCGTCTGTTTAGTTCCAGGACTTTCCTTGGTCGGTTCGGGGGAAGTTCTTGCGACCCTAGGGTTTTGAATGGCAGACGGGTAGTGTATCACGGTCACCGAGGAGCCCTCAGCACTGATACTGGATTGTGGACCTCGCGATGTTATCCCACTTAGCCCTTACTGGGCACAAGTCGCTAAATGCGTTGTGCCCTGTGCTGCTCAGCTTCTCCCCTTGGCAGTTGCAGCAGTTTGGCTCTGTACCAACAGCGTAGTCCGGGCACTCGGTCCTCAGGTGGGGCCCGCCGCAGTGACTACACCTAGGCTCCGTGCCGGTACAGAACCTCCTGACATGGCCGTATCCTAGACACAGGGAGCACTGCACCAAAGGGGACTGGTCAGCCACCCTGATCGGCTGCAGGTCGAGATGCAGTCTCCCCATGTCCAGGGCGCGGGACCAAACCGCCGGGGAGACCCTGAGCACCACATGGCACGTGTGGAGGTTTCTTGCTGTCCTTCTGTACAGGACCGACAGTCGATCCTGGTCCGGTGTGAGGTCGCGGAATATTTCATTATTCCGCGACCTCACAGCGTTAATTATATCCTCGTCCTTTTGGTGTTTTAGGACGCTGTACAGTACTAGGAGAGGATCCTTGTTTTTTATTTCCTCCACCACGAGGTCCTTTCCCTTTTCTGTTATTCTCTTTTGGGCCTTTTTCTTATCCTCTTCCGTTTTGTACCCTATTATAATTTTCCTGTCTTTTCCTTTCCTTATCTTTTCCACTTTAATCCAACCCTCATCTTCGTTCGCTGTCTTTCTTAGCTTCTCTATAACCTGTTCCCCTGTGTCCATCTCGTCTTTGGACGTAACGGCTATCGAGTGCAAGGTCGTGCGCACTGGAAGCGGGGCACTAGAACGGCTTGCCGCCGCATCGGTACAGGTTGCTGGTCCTTTCTTTTCCTTTTCCTTCTCTCTTTCATCCTGTTTTTCTATTCTTTCCTTCAGCTCCCCTATAATTCTCCCATTTTCCCTCAACAACCTCTCGTTTTCCTCTATTTTCTTCAATATTTGTAAGTTGTTTAAGTCTTCTATGTCTCCGTCTTGAGGTTTCTTTGTATTTTGCAACTTTGATGTTTTCTTCTTCCTTTCCTCCTCGTAGGCTCCCACTATCTTCTCCAGTATATCAACACGGTTTTCGATCTCTTTTTTGATCTCCCTCTTGATATTTCTGGAAATAGACAGCTGCTCCCTGATGACCTCGCAACATCTGGTTGCGACGGAGCTGCGGTTTGGGGGTTGGGAGGCAACGTTCAGAGGCCATAGGGTTCGCCTGGCTGGTGCCGCTGAGGTCTGTTCCTCTGGAGTCAGTTCGTCTGACATTGGGCTGAAGGTGTCGATAGGAGGAGGTGGTAAAAAATTAGAGGGTGAGGCGGTCTTCCTCTGGATGGGGGTTAGGGGGCTAGACATGCTGGAGGTGAGCGTCAATAATAATTTGTCAAATCAAAAATAATTTGTAGACTAATATGAGGTGTAAAGGTCCTCTGTCAACTTAATACTAACTTAAACTAACGAAATTTCTTCAAAAACAATTTAAAGATAGAAAAGAAAAACAAAAATAAAAATATAAAAATATAAATTTTTTGTAATCCAACCGTCGGTTGGTGACCCCTGGCAATCTTGTCTATATACCCAAGTAAAAAGTGGGAGGGTGGGTGGGCGATTTTTTGCAGTTCTGCTCGTCGGATCTGGACAAATGGGGTGTCGTTCGACGGGTCTCGGTGAGACCTTTCCAAAACTGCAAAAATAATAATTTTAGGCCTAAGGGTGGTCGACTTATTCGACAAAAACCTCAAAAAGTGCCAAAAAATGAGTTTAAATGTCAAAAATTTCGAAATCTATTTACCGGACTTGTGTAAAACGCTATATATTAGGTAGATCTAGATGAGATCTAACTAAATATGTATAATAAGTTACTTCGAAAATAAGGGTTGACGAAAAATTCGACAAAAACCTTATATATTGTCAAAAATTTTAGAAAAATTTGATCTAAATATCAAAAATCTATGTTATTATTTGCCGGAATTCAAGAAAGGAGGTGTTATTAGACGGGTCTAGATGAGAGCCGTCTAAATCTGTAAGAAAGGGGATTTTAAGATGAGGGGTTGAAGAGTAATTCGACAGAAACCTCTAAAAATTTACGAAAATTCAGGATTAAAAAATCCTAAGTACAAAATAAAAAAATTTTTCTTTATTTTTCAGGTCTAAATTCTCCCACGGGACGCAGGAGAGCTCACAAGGTCAATATTAAATGTCAGGGGTAAGTATGGTAGCTACAATTAAGAAAAAATTTCGTGAGGTTTCGGGTTCGATTCCCGAGTCGGACCAAATGTAAGGTAATTTGTAAGGCGCAGGTTCGGCCTCACATGGAATACTGTCCTCAACTTTGGGCAGGGGCACCCCAATACCAGCTACTCCCTCTGGACCGCATTCAGCGGAGGGCGACTCGTAGTGTCGATTGCCAGGATCTTTTAATTCGGCTAGACTCTCTGGCACTGCGTATAGATGTGGCTTCGCTTTGCATCTTCTACCGCATTTACCATGGGGAGTGCTCCGAGAAATTGTTCGGATTAATCCCTGCCGCATCTTTCCGCCATCGTCCTACGCGACAGAAATTTCATCCCCAACATCTAGATGGTTGGCAGTCCACAACTGTGCGATTTTCCCGAAATTTTCTGCCACGCACAGCAAAACTGTGGAATGAGCTGTCGCCTGCGGTGTTCCCGGACCAATACGATCTTCAAACCTTCAAGAGAAGAGCGTACTCCTTCCCAAAAGGCCGGCAACGCATTTGTGACACCTCTGGTGTTGCGGGTGTCCATGGGCGGCGGTAATCGCTTACCATCAGGCGATACGGCTGCTCGTTTGCCCCCTATATAATAAAAAAATAATGTTTGTATAACCTGCAAATATTTGTTTCGAAGTTTGGGTGTTTTCTATGTATGACATGTATGTATTTACAAAGAAAGTATATATGTATTTATATCAGCTGTCTAGTACCCAAAACACAAGCTCTGTTTAGCTTGGGACTAGATGGCGTTGAGTGTTAGATGTCCGAAATATTTCTTTTATTATTCTTCAATGTATCCTGTGTCATGGGGGACTTTACACATATTTATCAAACGGAGTAAAATAACATACAGACTAAGGACAATAAGTTGTTGATCACATCAAGTGCTGTTCCTTGTGGGTATCGAACCCACAACCCTCAGCGGTGAATCGCTTAAACCCCTACTCAATCTGCGCAATGTTTCCTTAGTATCCGTCAAAATATGTGTACAAATGTAAAAATTTAAAATTTATGTATCTACCTATCTCCCAACAATATCTCAGTAGCAGTTTCACTAGATATTATTCTTTTAACAAGGTCATAAAAAGGGACATACAATGGAAAGTTACGGCAAAAATTTAAGAATTTCTATCTTTTTATTCGCTTTTCCGCATGTTCCGTATTTATCCTAGCGTAGTGTACTATTATTATGGTAATTTTATATCTATCTATCTTTACTTTAGTAAACCGTTTACATGATAGAACATGCACCGCGTTTTCAATGGAAAAATATGTAAGGTCTGTAATTAGTAAAGATTAAATCCCCTTATCTCTAATGTACTCGTATTTTATAACATAATATCTTTAAGGACAGTATAGTTTGAAGATTAAAAAAATTATGGTCATTGATCATGATATATTCGACAACCTAATGGTTATAGCGAAAACAAATGATGTAATAAGTGAAATCGACACATACACTAACAAGAAACATAATGATTACGTTCATTGACAGTAAAAAAGCATAGCAATTTGATAAAGTTCAAGTAAAAATCGTAGCTGTAAGTATTCGCAGGGAAACTGATTTAAATTTCGTAACTTTATAATCCTGATTGAATAATTTTGCTGTAGGGGCCAGGCCCCGGATATTTCCCGGACAGGGGGTGCGGTATCCGCGGCGTAAGCAGGTGGGTTTCTGACGTCACACGTGTGACGTCAGTACTGGGGGCGGGGTGCGCGGCCGACGACCCCCGCTCTTCAGCAAAATCTCGCAAAATGCAAACTGAGTGTGCACCATTTGAAATACAAACTTAAACGGATCCTGTAAGGTTTAAATTCGTTGTTAGAAAAGAACCTCTGTGTATTGAGCTCGTCTTAAAGAAAGACTTTTAGAAAAGTTATAAAAGTCAGGATGAGTGGATTGCATCAATGTCGTTGTTAATTAGGATTTTCAATTACATTTGCATTCGGCTCGAATCTATATAAACTTGTGGTTGGCCAGAGAGCGAACTTCGACCATAACTCTTTTAATTTTTAGTTGAAAGTTTTTAGGGTTTCTTTTGTCTTAGTACAGTAAACCTTTTTTTTACCGTGGGAGAGCCACGCTTCGGCATGCATGGGCTGGCTCGACCACGGTCGGTGCGGTCGACCGAGAAAAAAACGGATAAAATGTGAATTAATGATAATAAAATAATAAGAAAACTTTGTTTGCCTTTAAATTACAGAGTTACTTATAATTATTAACAGTGATTACGTAACAATATAGTTCCCTCAGTACACGATACTATTTGAGAGTGAATGACAATTAATACTATTTTAATTCCTACATATATAATGCGAAAACCCTTATAGGGTTTTAAAACAAATACCCTTATAGGGTTTTTAGAATAAGATAATTGGCAAGATGGCAAGTAAAAATGATAAACGTTTTTTGGAAGAAAATTTTTTCGTTGCATAAAAAGATATATCCATTTCATTAATACTCGTATTATTTTGAAATTATATTTTACTGGATTTCATCATTATCAGTGTATAAGTAGCTCAGTAAGATTTGAATTCAGAGATAAAATGCATTGCATGTTATTATAATAAATAAATAAATATTTCGGACATGTAACACTCAACGTCATCAAGTCCCAAGCTAAGCAGGTCTTGTGTTATGGTGTGTCCAGACAACTGATATTAATACTATATATATCTATTTTTTGCAAATATATACAAACATAGAAAACACCCAAACTCTGAAACAAATATTTGTAGATCATTCAAACATTTGGTCCGACCCGGGCATCGAAACCAAGACCTCAAGCACAGTGACCGAGACAGTCAAGGTAGTAAATAACTTAATGTCTGTGTCCCTACATCCACTTGCCGTCAAATGTTCGTGTGTCATAAACATATGAACAGTTGTTCTTAGCTTGGGTTAGTTCTTGCAGAATTTTAACCAAATTCCGAGTTACGTGGTCTATGTTGATCGACTTTAAAATTAACAGTATAATTATATATAGACTGCACGGTTGGCCGAGTGGTTTCAGCGGTCGCCATGCCGCTTGCTACTGCGCCAAGTGTCTTGGGTTCAAATCCCACGCGGTACTACAACACTTCGTGTGATCCACGAATTGTTGTCCCGAGTCTGGATGTTCTTTGTGTCCGTTTCATGTATGTTTGTAAAGTCCCCCACGACACAGGATGTTTATTCCTAATGTGGGTGTTGTCTTTTAAAAAAAAAAAGAAAAAAAAAGATAAAAATATTTGTTTTATTATATTTTCTATGAGGAAATTATTTAAGAACAAAAACAACTACAATTTTTGCAAGAACCACGACCTTCAAACCTTTAAGAAAAGAGCGTATTCCTTCCTAAAAGGCCGGCAACGCACTTGTAACGCCTCTGGTGTTGCGGGTGTCCATGGGCGGCGGTAATCGCTTACCATCAGGCGATACTTCTGCTCGTTTGCCCGCTATATAATAAAATAAATAAAAAACATATTGCAAAGTTCATTGGCCTAGTACAGTGATTTATAATTTCTTGCCTTAACCCCTAATCACCTGTCCACTGTAATAGGCGACTGTAATATATTATAAATAAAAGTATGATGTTAAGTACTGACGTTGTGCTAACTTCATTTATATGCAACATTTTGTTGTGGGAAGGTACTTTTTTATAGTTATAAACTTATAACAAACAAGATGTTTGAAGACATGTAGATATTATGTACAATCCACAGAAATTAAAACAATAGTGTCATACTATCACGATTTCAATGATCAAATTATAAATCAGTTCAACCAAAAAAAAAAACCGCTACAAACGATCTAATACTTTAATTTAATTAATTAATTGTTATATATTATTACATATGTTTTGTAAATTTCTTGATTACCTCGCAGCTTCTTAATTCCTGGATGGTTTTAGATAGTTAAGGTATTGTTTTATTCATTTAAAATAAAATGACTGTACGGCACGGTAAATAAAAATAAAATAAAATAAAGAGACAAACTTCTTAGCATTCCATGGATTCACCGCGCGGTTGCCGGGTCCATGGTGTGGCAGGGGGAGAAGCCCAGAGCAGTTCCCCAGACCTTGCGACCTAGGTGTATGTTTAAGGAGGCCCTCTTTGAGATGCGAATCAACGCTCACCTTCACTGCCCGAGTTTCCCGCACTACCCAGCCAAATTTGGTAGGAACCTGTTAGTGCAGCCTTAGATACTCGTTCTAAAACAGAACTTACTACAGTTCTCGACAGGCCAAGGTCTTTCAGTAGATTATAGAGAGATTTAGCTGGTATACCTCTCGCTCCTACTTCTACTGCGTATAAGTTAACCACATAGCCATTTTTGTTTAGCTCATTTGTTAGATCGTAATATTTTTTTAGTTTTATTGTATGGTCTATAGGAGTGTTGGTTTCCCACGGTACAGTAAGCACTACTAGTGTTATATGTTTAATGTGTCTAGAAAAGAGAAAAATGTCCGGTCTGGATGACAAAACACCAACATCCTCTGGGATTTTATAGTGCTTATCATACGTATCCATAAAAATAGTCCAGTCAGGTGCTAATTTGTAATGCAGATGAAACAGCGGATTTTTGGCGTAAAATAATAATAAGTTAGTGAAATAATTTAACAAACCTAGTGGAGTATTAAAAAGAAGGTAAAATTATAGAAAGATTAAGAAAATGAAATAAATTATATATGTAATGATACTAAATTACTTGTTTAAAAAATTTGTGATAACGTAAAATGGCCAGTTTGTGTCGGACCATGCGCTGCATCGATTTTCTTAACACATTTAATTTATCTTTAACATATTAAGATTAAGATTAGAAATTTTATGATTATTTCTTCTTTATTTCACCTCTGAATTTATATTTCAGAAAATAGTAAATCAAAACAAGTGTGAAACGTTTTTTAGACTAATAAAGGTTCTACATTAATCAATGTATCAGTTTTTCATATCATGTCACATAGCAACAATGAAGATGAAATACTTTTTTTTGAGAAAATAATGACTGGTGTAGTAACACTCGTGATAATGCTTAGTTAAAAGTTTTAATGAACATTTAACTGAAGAAAATTACACCTATTATTTCTTCAGGTACACGCGAATAGAAGCGATGAAAAGCACTTCTTGAAAAGTCAATAATTTTAATGCAGCGCCACCTAGTAGAGTGAGTAAGAACTTGGATGTTTGCCACGAAAAGCTTGTGAAATGTTCAGTTACTGAAAACATAAACCCTCAACGGTAGTTTGTGGTTTCACAGATTGGTTCATAGATGGCGTTTATGATCACATCATATAAACCTAACAGACGTCTTTCCACGAAGGACCGCTAGAAGTATTTGTTGTAAACACATCAGGATTCTTTAAGTTTTAGCTAAATAGTACCATATAACGGATATAATGATATATTTACTTTTTTATAAATACACAAATATTGAAGAAAATGGAGATTCGGTTTTCACCCAAACGCCGAATCAAATATTTTCAGATCAAACAAACATTTGATCCTCGAGCACAGCATGTGCATACGCTACCACTGCGCCATCACGAGGGGGTCAAATTTTTTTTTTCATTACATAATCATTATCCATATTGTTTACAATATAGGTACAAATTTATTAGTAAGTTATTATTTTTAATTTAACTGAATCACATCTTCCTATATTCGAATAAGCTTTATTAAACGTGTATAGCGAGGTTGCCTGGAACAAAAATATTGCATTGATTAATAAAATCCTTTTTATCACCTTGATGAAGAAGTAAGATATTATTTAAATGTATTGATATTTTCTTGGATATTTTACTTTGAAAAGTCGTTAGACTCAGGTAACTAATAAACAAAGGTTTTCCTTTCAGACCGCAACAACATTAATGTCGTACTAATAGGGTACCTATGTGAATTACTGATCGAAATCTTAGTAGCCGCTGCAAGCACCCTTGAAAATAGTGAAAGGTTTTTCTACATATTGGGCTGAGACCAGCAAGGCAAAATATATGCAATCTTGAATGTATTATATATACAGTCGATATTTAAAAAAATACTAGTTATAAGAAATGAGGCCTGGTTCTCTGATCCCGTTAATATTTATGTACTCAATGTGCATAGTATTATATGTATTTAACATTTCGTAATTGAGATTTTTAATTTGTGTTAACGGATATTCTAAAAAGCTTTCTAGTTTCAAATATATTACAAATATTTTCATATTTTCACTCTTTATAGGTAGATAAGTAACTAAAAAACTAAAATAAGTTTAAAATTGTACACAAAATAATTATATTACTGATTACACGATTACTGTACGTTTCTGATTATTTTGCCCGAAAAGCAACAGAACTTAATATTTTTTTGTTAATATTTAACAAGTGATGTGCGAAGAACATATTGGTCCTAATATGATGAATACAGCCATGAGTGCCGAATTTGCTGATCGGCGAGGAGAGTCGTTATAACAGGAGATTGAAAAGACATAATATCGATAGCGAATCATAGTAGCGGTACCTCCAACAGGAACACTCAAGAAATTCGTTGCTCTAAAAATCGTGGGTATTTTTAGAAAAACGATGTCCTCCTTTGAACGACTGTAGCTACACAAACCCATTATGGTGCCATTTCAGAGAAGTGGGCGCACCGTAAGCTTCTCAAACACAAGTTGTTCAAAAAACTGGTCTGACCAAATTAAAATTAATAGTTTTTTCTCAACTAAGTTTTTAGAACTATTTACAAAACACAGATACTAATGTATGAAAATTTATTGCGTAAGGAATAGAGTTGTGTGTACAAGTGCTTACAATCCCCTTTGGTTTAGAATAACGGCACAGAGTTAAATTAATGGTCAACAGTGTAGACCTCCCTTTAACGTAACGAACAAAAGACTTGATATTGTTTGAAAGCTTTGCGACATCGGCAATGTTTACTATACTAGGTAAACACGTAATGACAAATGATGTCCTCTTGTAAATTTATTACTTCTTTAGAAACATTTTAACCCTTGTACTTCCTTTTCCTAAACGTATTTTAATGGACTCTAAGTCGCACTCCATACCATTAGAAAGTTTAAAAATATTTATAAGAGGCAGCCACTTGGGTATAGTAAAATTCAATTCTATGATTGGTGTCAGATTTAATTGAGAGGAAAAATCTGTCATATTTGGTAGAAGTAGAATGAGCAGTTGGTGAATTTTTTACTAGTTAACCTCTAAAAATTGCTAGCCCGATGCGACTTCTGAATTTTTTTAAATAAAGAATATTTCAGACATCCTACACATAACCGTCAAGTCCCAAACTAAGCAGAGCTTATGGGTACTAGACAACTGTAATAAATACATATATACTTTTTTTTGTAAATACATACATATAATACATAGAAAACCCAAACTCTGAAACAAATATTTGCAGAACATACTTGCAGATTATATTCGGGAATCGAACCCAATACCTCGAGAACAGCAGTCGCATACGCTACCACTGCGCCACCGATGCAGGTAAAACCCATTACATGTTACTAGCTTTAGTTTTTCCACGCAGCGACTGGCATTGTACCTCCACAACATTGAGGATATACTGAATTCGAAAGTAGAACTAGTTGTCAGTATACTAGAGAGCGCTGACTTCCCAGTAATAATTGTCATATATGTTCATGGCCACTGGGACTGACTGCTTTAACTGTTCTTCGACGCACGGGCGTGAAACACCCCCAACTTCTATATTGTGGGCTGTTACTAAGAATGTCTTGTATGAAAACCCAACAACACATTTTGTTTCCTTGAGGCCTCTTAATGGGCAGTCTCGTACACTAGTTGCGAGACAGAAGGGGCAGGCAGGCATCTTTTCATTCCCATGCACTAGCGATCAATAATAAATTCTTCAAGTAGAACAACATTCCGTTGGTATTCAACAACGATAGTTTTTCAGGAGTTTCAAGAACATTTGAACATCTTGGTATTTTGGTTCCCAAGAGGCCTATGTCGACAGACAACCTGACCAAAGTGGTTGCTAATAAATTTATTATTTTTGCTTGTAAATTAGATTTAAGAATACTACTGTTTTTAAGAATAGCATGTTACTTAAAAAGGTCAGCGAATAAAGGCTTTTATTATTATTATTATTATTATTAATTTCTTTGACTAGAAAAATTACGTTACATCAATTAGCAGTTTCAAGCTTTTTAGAACTTAATAAGTAGTTGTCAGGCCCAAACGTATGTAATACGTAAAAGGTAGGCAGTAAATATTTATCACTTATCGTGCTCATGACATATTCCCTCAACTGATATTTTATTCAGGAAACATATTTCATTGGCTTCACAAAGGTGCTTCTTCTAAGTATTTTTAGTATTCGAGCAAAGCGCGTTTAAGTACGCGAGCAAGTACTTATAAGTTCAAGAGATGTGATGTTTATCCTAAAAACCTATATATGCCTAGTATTCATATAAGCGCAATACAATTCGATGTCATTTACTTAGTTTATTGTTATAGAAACTAAGAAAACACGTTGTGGCGAAGCCTAAGCAAAAAAATCGTATTTATTTATCTAGACCCTTCTATTCCTAATCAGCAAATAATCTAGTTATATGTACGTTACTAGTAAGAACACGATAAAAGGTTGCCCATATACAGAGTGTAGGTCAATGAAAAATGTCAATGAGAAGCACAGATATGTTTATTTTGCTCTCGATGACCCGCATTCAAAGATTGTTTACAGAATTGCAAATAACCTGTTAAAGGTAATGATCGCAGAATCTAAAGATAAAAAGAATAGCAAATATCAAATTTAAGAAGTCGTGAATGAAAAAAATAATCTTAAATGTCACAATTTACATTGAAATACGAAAAATATTCCGTGACTGCTATAAAAGAATACGGTAATCCAAGTACTTTACTCGAGTAAATATGGGCTTACTTTATTATTTCGATGTAAGAATATGAAAGTGCTTATTATGGGTACTAGGAAATTCTTCAAAGTTTATTAATGTGAAAATCATCAATGTAAATGGAAAATTTAATATACGATCTTAATCATAAGATTAGTTCTAATAATATTTCTTTATATTAGAATTAGATGATAATATTTACAAATAGAAAATTGTAGAAAGTAAGATACAAACTCTTTAAACAATATTAGGAAGAATGGGGAAGCGACTATAATGTGAGACGAATTAGTTAATTTAATGATGGTACAAAGGTTAATAGTGTTAAAGTTGATGGTGTCAAAACAAAAATTAAAAGTCGACAACTACACTTACATTAGAAACAGAAACTTGGAAAATAATTTTTGCAGGCTAATATTAATAAAAAAGACTGGAGCTATTTGTCCGATATGTAAGTTTACGTCTTGCAATTTTAGAGTATATTCTCTAGGTGTAAAGATTTTCCTAAAAATTTTTTGAAGAATCGTCATAAACATTCACTGGATACAGAAATTTAAGTTGACAATAAACAAAAAAACAGAATAACATAAACTTATAGAGTAAAATAAATTTTCATTCTTTTTTGAATTACGAATATTATTACTATCGTAAACAGAACTCATACATTCGATAGGAGCGCTTTGGGCGTCCCCACGGCCGGTCCATTTCACAAGTTATTACCTACACGTATTATTAATATTTCGTTGCTTCTGTATCACTAGACTTACAAACAAAGTTATGATGCAGATAAAGATTTTATATGAAGAAACACATAAAATGTTGTCTGTTGTTGTCTTCACTCAAAATCAATTCAGAGCAACAAAGATGTAACTATTTTTAGTGTGTGTGGCGACCTCCACATACAGCGCCATCTACCGAAGATACACTGAACTACGAAGTAACGCACTGTACCTACAAACTACACTACACGGAGTAACTACCAATCCTGAATCGCGCAAATAAAGTTCCCGCGCCGATTATCATATATACAACATCCCAACATCAACTGTTGGGCAGTAGCCCGCCAGGCATGATCACCTCGCCTGGTCGGAGGATCCTCTTTTTGTGTTGGGTGGAACGTGATACCCATTCCCCCACATGTGTATTAGTAGGTTTTAGAATGGATTCAGTTCTATATAATTCAAGACTTTATTTTCATTTGAATGATTTTAATATTCCATATGGTCAAATCACTTTATACTATTTTCTGCCTGTAGCTTAACTGAAAATCCTTAGTATAAATTTGACAGAAAGATAGTGTAAAGGTAGGACCTCAGCTAAAAATGTACTTTACGACATAGCACAGATTAAGGAGCTTAGGGGCTTTAGAAATTTAATATATAAAATATTCTGTGTTTTATAGAAGTAGTCTGAACATGGCAGTTCATAGATAAGACACGTCATCCTTAAGAGGCGGAATCGATTTTGTGTCTAGACTCACTTGAAAAGTCTGGAGACTTTGGATACATTATTATTAGTTGTTCTAGAGACGCCATTAGTTATTCTAATTTAGAAAGAAGAATCAAATAAATACTGCTTGCTGTTTAAGGTGGTATTCCTTGACTTTTTAATCAAATAGCAGATATATCTAGAACGTACTTTGGAGGTAGTAGCAACATGGTAATAACCTTACAGTAGAAACCTCTTTGTTTTCATTTGTTCATGTGTTAACTTTTGGCTTTTCACAACATTATGCAAAATACTTTGCAAGTTGGCTTTTAATTTTATAATGCGAATACACATATTTAACTATTATTATGTTCAAACATTTTATTGTTAATAGAAGAATTTAACATTATTTAGGGAGTCACGCACAATTATTTAACTGCATATTAGAGTACAAGAAATTATTTTCAGGAAGGTTACATACCTACACATAGGAGTGCATGCAAAGTTGTTTAATAATTGCTAGCTGTATAAAGGGCAGTCCTATTTGGACCTTCATCAACTGCCATTAGTAACTAGGTCATCATGATAAAATAGAGAAACCTTGGTTGGCTTGGTGGGTTCTACGTAAAGAATATCTGACTACTAAATCAACACAGTTGGCCACAAAGTAATGCTGGTCTTCATTTTGTATTAAATACGTAATTTATATTTTTTATAAAATGAACAATAACGAAAATACATATATGTCTGATATATTCATCAAGTATTTCATCATTCACCGATGGTGAAGTAATTTCCTACTCAATAAAAAGCCAGAGGAATGTGAGACAACCACAGTACGGATTCTGTACAATCATGAGTGTGTATTTTTGTAAGTTTGCAGATACGCCCCAAATATTGGGAATAATAAAGGCTAGGAAGATGATGATGATGATGATTATAACAATATTAATTATTTCTTAGGAAAGACGCATGTCAATATTATTGTTTAATTAAAAAGTATGTATTTGCCAACATAATTACTCAAGTACGTAGCAACTGTCAATGTAATTATTTGTTTATTTGGCGTACAATGTTCCTATTGTTTCTGTTTTGATAAATGATCTACCATGAAAATTCGAAGAGTAGATATATGTTGGAGGTATATTTATTTTTGAATAAAAGTGGAATTGTTTGGGTATCATTATCATCATAATGTTAAGTTCAATAAAAACGGGACAATGACGCAACGATATTAAAATTGATACAGTGTTTTTGTATCTCGGGTGTACAGACAATATAAAAAGCTACAGGAAATATTTTGTATGAAGTACTTTAGAAAAAAATTAATGTATTAACATTTAGATTTGACAGCTCCTAAATTCTCGCAGCTCCTAAAGACGCTCTCAAAGTAAGAAAGAAAAACAGCTCATCTTAATTAAACGAGTGTCACGTCCATATACATTTATTTGTAGTAGATTGTTGTAATTTTTGTATAACCATTACGAACATGGATGTAGTTTCCAGTAACGGAGAACGAAGATGTAGTATGAATTATGACACGAACAAAACGGTTTTGTTATTTTTGGTGTACTTAAACAGAATATAGTCCGTCAGCCAGTAATTGCAAGCAATTTCATTCTAATATAAAAACATTAGGCAATTTAAATGATAGTGTCTTATTAAAAATGTGAATAGCTTTGCTCACGTTTCATTGCATTCACGTTGTATGCTAACAGCGTTCTTTGAGGTCGAATGAGGACGTCGTTTTTAGCGGCTTCCACTAGCGGCATGACGACGAGAACCTGTTTTTAAATAGGCGAGATAGTTTGAAAAAAAAACGACATAACAGATTATAAAGTAATTATTCGTTCATTTCTAATTATATAGCGCTATCAATAAAATCGGGAGGGGCTATACAAAACAGAAATAGCTGTATATAGCTGTATATTGTACTTTAATTCGGTTTGGTACCTAATTGTATAGAATAATACAATTAGGTACTGTGGCGTCTTGGATACATTGCTTGACTGCCTCGGTGGCGTAGTAGTAGCGTATGCGACTGCTAAGCTTGAGGTCTCGGGTTCGATTCCCGGGTCAGACCAAATGTTTGTATGATCTGCAAATATTTGTTTCGGAGTTTAGGTGTTTTCTATGTATAATATGTATGTATTTACAAAAAAAAAGTATCTAAGTATTTATATCAGTTATCTAGTACCCATAACACAAGCTCTGCTTAGCTTGGGACTAGATGGCGTTGTGTGTTAGATGTCCAGAATATTTATTATTATTATTATTTATTATATATCAGAAACCACATACTTCAACTTCATTAAAAACACATGCCAATCTAAGTGATTTCTATTGATTCTATATCGTTAAATGGAAATTTCACTGAAAATAGATAAATATATATTTATAATTTCTATCTACAAGGCATGATTACGGTGTACTAGGGCGATCTACATGCAGACACGATTACAATACCTGCTCGTAGAATCCTCACAGAAGCGTCTCTAGAACGTGAAGCGCCAATGCAATCGTTACTCTAACGCCCTTTTAATAAGCGGAGAGCCCTTCAGTAAGCGCACAGATTCATTAAAATGACCGTGGCTAGCGCCCCTAATACTTCTGCGCCCGTGTGCACTCTGCACTATAGGTAAAAACGCCCTGTATTTTGGAGGGACATACTACCCGTTTTACAACAGTGTATTGATTGATATACGAGTATAGTTTTAGATGAAATTTACGGGATAAAATAGCAATATGCATAGTAAAAAAACATAAGCAAAAAGTAAATCTTAAACCTTTAAACGAGCATTATTGAGTATTAACTGCCTCGGTGGCGCAGTGGTAGTGAATGCGACTGCTATGCTTGAGGTCTCGGGTTCAAATCCTGAGTCGGACCAAGTGTTTGTGTGATCTACAAATATTTGTTTCGGAGTTTGGGTGTTTCTATGTATCATATGTATGTATTTACAAAAAAAAAGTATATATGTATTCCTATCAGTTGTCAAGTACCCATAACACAAGCTCCGCTTAGCTTGGGACTAGATGGCGTTGTGTGTTAGATGTCCGGAATATTTATTTATTTATTATTAGCTGAACCCCGTGGTGCTACCCGCGGTACGACAATAACCGCGGGCTACACCGCAATTATTATATTAGTAGGATGTATAATCTGAATATCGGAAACGCCTCCAACCACTTTTATGATATTTAGCATGCAGGGGGTTTCGAAGGTGATAAATCGATCTAACTAGGATTTAGGAAAACTTACAAAAAAAAACTACTAATACTGCTAGGTATTAGTACTCATCTAGGTACTAAAGTGAGTTGTGTATAAGTACTAAAGAAGGGAATCAAGTGCAAGATAAAGTGAAATAGTTCATAAAGCGTGTTTTTTAAAATAAGTCTTAAAGTATAAGACAATGGATAACCGATGGAGGGTTCAGTTTCAGTGAAGAGGCGCTGCTGATGGTAGATAGTGTCATAAACGACCGTTTATCTGTATCGGAATCTAGCCCTAAAGAGAGTCTTAGAGTTTAAAAATAATTAACATTTTCAAGTTTTGACGACGACTTTACGACGACGAGAATTAAATAGATCCAATTCTTGACAGAATTTTTGAAACAGATACTGATATTAATTTGAAGGTAATCTTAAATGGCGAAAAGTACTTTATGAAATTTTTTGAAAATTATGACAACATGTAGTCCGTAAAATTGTACACTAAATTACTGCCCATGTTGAAATAACAGTAGTTTTCTGGACAGTAGGAAATTTCGGACACGGGTGAAATGAATTTTAGACGATATTAAACATGGATTTTGTTTTAAAAATTGTTTGGCTTTGAATTATATAACTCCACTAATGAATTGTTATTAGATTTTTTGCTTAATATATAGGTATTTCTAGAATTCACAATTATCTATAGATTCCAGTAGGTTTCTATACAATATTGTAATTTTTGTAATATAGAAATAATCTTCAATCGCTGTCTGGATCCACACTGCTTTACATATAGTTAAATTGTAACAGGTCGATGTTTATGCATTAAAGGGTCTTTATTAAAGTTACAGAAGCGATAACAACACCTTTTCGATTTTTTTATTTATTTATTTATTTATTTATTAGCAGGCCTTTCTCTTAACTAAAGAGAAAAAAATATCTTGTAATGTACGTTATTTTACATTCACGTAACTATCTTATATCTGCGTGTAATATTTTAAATGGATATCTTACCATTTTAGCATTATTTGATTAATTCTACACTGCTAAAGTCAGTAAAACAATGGAGCCAGATATTTAACTAACATTTTTCTAGAAATACTTAGAATAGTTCTCAGTGGATATAGTATTCAGTTTCGTTATTAAGTGTATATGAAATATGGTATAATTATTCATTTTAGTAATGACTGTAATTCTGATGTTAATTCACTAGACTAAAATTTATCTAAAATGATTTTATTATTAATCTGCTACTCTCTTATTTTAATGAAACGATTTCCGTTAAATGTTATTTTTCTTTGTAGGTATTTAGATAACGTCTATTTTTAGTGTAACATACCTAAGTTTAGTCCAATTTTAGTTTAGTTTGGAGTGTTTTTCGAACATTAGAACTGACACAAATATAAAATTAAATTGACGTCTAATCTGAATTCAGCTCTATATTTTTAAATTCTATACCATATCATATAGACATCGTATGAGATACCAGGATACTTAAAACCTTTACGGAACACTCCAGTTTAGTCGATGGAAAAGGTCGAGGAACCATTGTGTGTTTTAAAAATGTGACACGTTGTAAAATTAAACCTTTGTTCGCAAAAGGGATCGGTAGGAAACTATGTCACATTCTCTACGTATAAGTTTAATACATTACTTTTTATTGGGCTTGCTTTAAATTATACAAGTCGTTAAGGTTAATAATATAAAGGGGTTTTTATGTAGAAGAGACAATTCTATTAAACATACTTCCACATTTGAAAATAATAAAAAGAGAAAGAATAACCCACTTCATCTTTATTTCAGCTGTAGGATATCGATTACTGGGCCCTTGTGTGAAGAAGTGTATTTGTTTTCAGGATAGATTCATTAGGACATGATCAGGTGATAAAGTATCAATTAGTAACGTTACAAAAATATATTTTACAAATCAGGCCAGTCATCACTGAAAACTAATAACGATGAATTGAGAACCTTCTTCGTTTTTCTTTAATGCATTTAAAACTACAAACCACTACACTGTTGCAAGCCAAGTCTTGACAAGGATAAAATGGTTTAAGCCATACCTTAATTACATAATTAATGTTCTAAACTGTTTAGGTCTGGTATGAATTTAAATTCAGATGCAAAAATTTTATAGTATCATCCTAAATACACACCACTTTACTAAGATAAATCCCATTCTCGAAACAAAGTGAGTGTACTTAAACACGCAAGTGCTAAAATATACACGTGTCAAGATGAACAGCTATGATTTATTATTCTTACGAAATCTGCGAACGAAAGCTCTTAAATTTTGGAGCATGTCCACCAAAATTATTTTAGCAAAAATCTTACATTTATTTTTTAAAAATATAATAAATTTTTACATTATGGATGTAAGTAAGTAACCGTGTAAGTAGTTAAATATAAATAACCTTCTTTATTACTTTTTAACAAATCACATGAGTTGATTGTTAAGAACATTTGACAAAGTTTCTTATAGCTATTAGGAAAAATATGTTTTTCCTGGTGATACTTTAGTTTTCGTAATAACCTTTTGTGTGTCGTAATGCCCATTGCCCTCAGGCTAGTCACTAGGGTATCACGAAAACTTACAACGTATGTCAACCTTTCCAGAATGAATAGAATAACATATCTCGAAGAGAAAATTGCTCTCATCATTACCGGTTTACAACAACAATTCATTCGGAAAGACCAGTCCTGTACCGCTGGTAGTATATGGGCGTGAGATTTCATCCTAATTATTTTCATCTAATTATCATATAATCTGGGATCCCCGGAACTAATTTTACAAATGATTACTATCAAGTTAATTTACCGTGAGTGACTTCACTTCAATGAGACTCCCCTTTTCATATTACAATTTTTTTTTCTCGTAGTGTAGCAAACGTATGACCGAGAAAACGTACCACGCAATTTGTACAACAATGTGGCTGTGTGTTGTGATGTATTTAGTAGGAGGGCAATGATCGTAAACGAATGATTTTGATATAAAAAATATTTTTTTAACGCTACGTCCTAAAACTACGAGAATTTAAATGATACAGTCAGTGAAATTAGCAGCCAAATAAATACATAAGCAATCCCCAATGTGAGATACGCAAGGCGGTACAAAAGTCTAATACTGCTAGGTATTAGAAACCCACCATTGCCCTTTCTTAAAGTTCACAAGGAGACTATGTTTATTAACGTGTAATAATGAATAAAATTTTGTCTATAAAAATACGTTCGCATTTGTATAGACTATGAATATCTTGTACTCTATCAAGTTGTTTCTGGCCACTTTCGGAATATTTGCGCAACATGAAAATCCAATCCAATCCATGAATGTCCCTTACTAAACCATCCAAAGGTTGACTGGTAGAAAATGCCATTCGGCATTAAGTCCGCCTCATGCAAATGTAATGCAGGAAGTATTAATAAATAAATAAAATAATAAAATATTCACGAAAAACTTGTCTATAGAGCTGTAATCAGTGTAGGCAAAATTAATTTAGCATTAATAAATGTTAGTGTCAAAAACTAACTTGTTGTAAACATTTATAAATATATTAAGAAGGAAATATTTTTTCTAAATCAGTTATTAACTATAAATCAGTTAATAATAAAAGTCCAGTTTTAATAACGTGACTTCTATGTGTTCGTAACGTCAAGAATCTTTTACTTTCATTTAATATGTTTCTATTCAAAACATAACATTAAAATGTCCAAATTTCAGAAGTTACGTTTTCATCTAATAATAATAGTGAAGGTGTGAGTAAAGATATCTCTATTTCTAGCTTGATCTTAAACAAAGGTACAGAGTTATGAAGAGCGTCTTGAAGGGCTTCGAGAAAAATAATTTTGCGGGATGTACTTCACAATTACATTGATTAAATCATTTCACTCTTTTTTGATTAATAAGTTTAGATACATGAAAAGTTACCTACTTACTTACTTACTTTAAATATTATTAAAAAGTGAAAGCTAATAAATGTTACTAACCTAGCTCAAATAAACTGATCAGAATTTAGATTTTTGCAATAAAAGTTTTAGCAATATCACTTTAAACTTCGTACAGATACCATGTTTTTTAACAACATTCGTCAATTTAGAATATATTACTTTGAATTTCAAAAATGTTTTGTTAATTAAAGCAATGTAATCTAGAGGGAGAATAGAGACTGATGTCCACTTGCTTTTATTTACAAAATATTTTCACTTATATGTACATTGATTATTATTTTAAAAATCATCTGTCGGTGTTATTAATTTACAGAACTCGTTAAGATTTATGTTACGTATTTTCTCTTTATTTTCAAATATCTTTTTTTTCGTCGGTCTCATTGTTTTTGTCTCTTTCTAACATATTCTTAACATAAGGATTTTGAACTTTAATATACTAATAATAGTAATTGAAAGTTGAATGATAAGCCTTACCATAGTTCAATGATATTAACACAGCTATTTAAGTCTCCAAAGCCTACGTTATCAACACTTTCAATTAAGTACTTTCTTCTTATCGTTTACATACTAAACTTTTACGTAGAGCTTTATCTAAAATGTTCAAAATATCCGCTTGTGTTCGAGCTCGTTCCGTGAGCGCAGGGACCTTTGATGTTATCGAAACTAGACCACGTAATTGTTAATGGGTCAATGCCAAATACCTCGATTCGTGAACTGGCATATCGTATACGTATATTAAGCTGTAATGATATAGAAGCTTTGAAAGTTTATTCATTAAACATCCTGCTTACAGATTTAGATAGAGTACTATAGTTAGTGTACCAATATATTTTCCAATTTGTAGTGAAATAAAAACAAACTGTATAGGTAGGAGTGTACTCATTGCTTTTATTAAGCTACAAAGTTAGATTAGACGTCCAAAGTCAAATACCTTTCATTATTCCAACGTTCCCTTGGAAAACTTTTCCATTTGTTGTTGACTGATTGCTTCAAAACTTACCTGAAAATAAAAATAAGAATAGTTAGAACACAATAGAAACCGCACTTAAGAACTGTTTAATAAGTTATATTGACATGGGCACGTTATAATTATGTAGATAAGTATGTAGGTACACAATAAAGATTAATTTTGAATTTAAATACAAGTAAGACTGAATGGTTAGCCTAGTGGTTTAAGCGGTTACCACGCCGCTTTCTACGGCGCTTAGTGTTTCGTGTTCACGTGCGACTTAGTTAATTTATTTAAAAGCTTGGTTGAACGATAATGCCTAAGAAATTATGCAATACTTACTGAGCCCCGCGGCTTTACCCGCGGTAAAACAATAACCCCGGATAACGCCGCGGGTCAAATTTAGTCTAAATAAAATAGCCTTAGTTACTCCTCATAGCATCAGCTATTTGCCAGTGAAATTCGCGTTTAAATCGGTTCAGCCGTTCCAGATATTAGCCGGAACAAACAGACAGACAGACGGATAGACAAACAAAAATTGTAATAAATGTTATTTTGGTATGTGTACTGTGTAAACATACATATGCTTTTAGTTAAAAGCGATTATTTTAATGTTACAAACAGACGCTTCAATTTAATTTATTAGTATGGATAACTGCAGGAAATTTGGATAAATCGTTATTGTTATCCAAGTTTGCAGCAGCTAGTGCATAGAGATGCAAGTTTATCCATCCAGAAAATTTACTAAGCTACTTTGAACAACAACACGTACATTGTGAAAATAAAATGTAATGTTATTTGATGAAAAGTTTATCCAAGTGGCATCCACTTGATCGAGTGGACTTCAGACGTGCCAACTTTTCCCAATAAATCCAATTTGTGAGATGTCAGATTTACGAAAACCTCTCGATATTTTTAGTGGACATTCGGAGTATATATTTAAATTTACATATTTATACATGTATATATTAAATCGCCACAATCTTTATTTAAATTCTAGCATTAACTATGGAAATGAGACAAATATTTTGTTCAGAGTATCTTGTAAAACATGTGTCTGTAAAGGGTATTTGAAGAATTTCTTTCTCAAATGGTTGTAGAACACCTGCATGTTGACTAATTTACGATAAAGTATGAAATAGATGCTTCTCATAGCACAGAATGGGTAATTTATTGTTAATATACGTTTCATCCTACACAATAGCCGCCTTTCAAAGATAATACCATGTAATTAATTTATGTTTGAACAATACTGAACCTCAACAGTTAATTTCATTAATTGTACAATCAGATTATTATGAGGTTATATTAACTGGCTCAATTATATATATCTAATTGCTAAAAAATATTTCAACTACAAAATTATATAAAAATGTAGCTTAAATTTAAGACAAGAATAATTGAAATTATAATAATTAGAAACGACTGTGTTCTGAAAGAAATTGTTTAATAAAACAATATTTTTTTGCCTTGAAGTCTTGTTACTGAATCGAATTATTTTAGTCTAAATTCAATAATACCAAATACATACATAAAATTAAATTATACAAAAAGGTTAAAAATTTATAGATTAATCTCGATGTATTTGGTGTTGGTGCTGTTTAATATGTTTTATATCATTCAATTCAATCCATATTTTTTCCGGTGCGGAAATCCCCTCAGGCACCACCTCCTGGTGGCATGTCGGACACGAACCGACTAAAATCGCACGCCATCTTTGACACTCGATAAGATAAAAAAATAAATGAAAATGGTTTCTTGTATTTTTGCCACCCTTTTTAACTATTTGTGCTGTAGACTGATAGTAAACGAAATTGTGTAAAAAATATAAAAAATTACCTTTTAATAATAATATACATGAACACTGTGTACTTACAAAATCTTGTTTAGGTACAAATGGTTTAACTGTAATAACACCAGGGTCTCATAGAAATCTGATGAAATGATTGCTGTTAAGATTACGAATGCTGAACCCCCATTCGTAAGACAATGATGTATAAATTCATAGAGCTTCAAATGTCTTTTGAACTTTCTTACTTCCAGATATAAAGCTTAATATCTAAAATCCAAGTCTAAAGTCCAAGTAGAACCTAATAGAATCGCTTTAGTAAACTTACACAAATACTATTAAACATGTAAGTGCACTAACGAGGAACTAGAAGTACCACACCAATCAATATCACATAATGGACCTTCACAAACCGTTTCACTATACTGTTTCAATTATCGGTGTTGTTACTCAAAACGGCAGACTTTAAATAAAACGAATGAGAAGTAATTTCAATGTAAAGAGATAAAAATGGCACAGCGGGAAATTTAGTTTATCATGATGTATTGTTTTGGGAACGATAAAGTTCGACAGGCAATATTCGTTCATCAATTTCAAGTTTCTGTCCCCGCGGTCATTACTTTAAGGCGTTGAGGGCATAGTCATCTTTCAACAGTATTGCATTTAGTCACACGTGTGCGGCAACATTTGTTATATGACTACTTATACTACATTTGTTGTAGGACAAGGAATACTTACTAAGCATAAATATTTTAAGTTATTAACTAGCATTTTAATTTTAGTTCTGAATGTCATTGTGCTAAATATTCAAGCACTTGCCATATTCTTTTGTACGAAGTCATTTTTATATAAGTCAGCATACTAATTCATATAACAAAATTTAACAAGAGGATCAACAACATCGAAGCATATTGTATTCCTCTTAGCTTAATTTTTGCATCCTTGGTGATCTTCGAGAACCAATTTAAATTCAATAGGTACAGAAATATCGCATAACACACACACAAAACTCAGTAAAATTAACCTTTATATTTAAAATATGGTTCTAAAGATAATATCATTACGATGTGTTAGTAGATATGAATAATTTAAGTGGCCTCAAGGATATTAATCATTACAAGAATAGATTCGAGATTGTTGTTAGATTAGTGATAAGCGTTGCTTATTTGTTATAAACATAGTGATTTAAAAATGATGCATACTGATTATTTATTAAAACTAGATTACCTAAATCTTAGATACAGGTATCAGTGTAATCTATTTTAACCTAAGATACTGATATTACGATAAATAATTTTAAATAGGGATAAGTGTTTAATACTATTTAAAGCAGGTGCAAATTCTAATATTCTTGAGTATTTACAATCTGAATCTCGGAAACGTAAATTAGCTCTTTCAACTGGTTCCCCCTTCTCCTTTCGTCTACAGGACAACACGTGCCGGCCTCGGAAGTCATCGCTTTAGAGTGGTAGACATACGCTCTCGCACTCATCGATTCGGTTCTTCCTTCCTTAATAGATTCGGTTTTTTCGCTGAGCGGTTAAAACCTGGAACTCAATACCAGCGCACGTGTTTCCATTCCACTATCATTCCGGGTCCTTTAAGAGCATCTCACTAGGCCGCCATAGTGCTGGTCACCATGTTGCACTGTCCTTGTGTGCATTTAGGATGGTGACCACCACTCTTGGACTCTGCTTGCGCTTTCCATCAGGCGGGGCAGTGTCATTTTGGCAGATAAAATTTTAAAAAACACGGCTCCAACGGTTTTCATGAAATTTAGTACGCCCTTTCTGCATACAAAATTTCAAGAAAACCGTTTTTTTCGGGGGCAATATAAGTTATGTCATCCAGATAATTTCTTTACCTGAGACAAAGTATTAGAATTATATATAGTATCTATTCTTACTTTATTAATTTGAAAGAGTACTCGATTTTTTTTCTTATCAACGACAATTGCCTGGACTTATTGGCTCTTTCGCTAACCTGACTGGCGCATTTAATGGCTACAATTTTTCGGGATTAGGGCAAAGTCTCACCACTTTTTCTTACCTTACGTTAGTACTGTATTTTTATGGTTCCTGCTACATGGTAAATGATTTGTTTTATGTATCGATGTATTATCCTACTATGTTACTTTATTTATACCGGCAAATATTTTAATATATTCTAATATTCATGTACATTTTGTGGGTAGATAGTATCAAGCTTACACTCAACTGATTACTTTTTTTAAAACACAATTTTCGCAATTGGATAGTGTCGTAATATATACTGTGCCGCGGGGGCAAATATACATGAGACGCTCATAAAGAACACTTAACCTTGTCTCATGTTGGAATCAAAACCAATACAGTTAGCCCCGCAGGAAGCAGATAATATATCGCCTGTATTTTTTGCAAATCATTGTGACGTCAGAGGCACAAGTTGTTTTGCACTCGACTGTATTTTATTTTGACACTTGTTTCAATCCTGCCGGACTTAAAATTTGATGACGTGTAAGTTCTACGTGATTTTCTACGGTCACGTATAGACGTCCACCTGTCCGCCATAAAAAGACTGTTGATTAACATACTTTTATATTTCTAAATACAGATAAATTTTAATATAAACAAAATATAAACAAATGCATATGCTAATTACATAATATTTAAACAAATCCGAAATCGAACCCATGACCTTCACGACTTGACCAACACGACCGTCCGATTATTAATGTTGATACGGAAGAACACTTATCTATTTAACTAAAAATGAATCTCTATTCCTTTGGTCACTGTATCACGCGTTAATTACTATACAAATTTCGCTAGTTAATTTTAGTTTATATCGAGGAAAGTGATAGACTATGAAACAACACACTTAGACCAATAGGAGCCGAGCATCAATGAAAAGAAATGTAGCTGCGTGGGTCAGCTAGTTGTCCACATTAATTAAGTCTTTAATAGTTATATTTATTTTACTTTAATATCTTACATACAATATTTTACATTTACAATAGTATATTCTAATATTAAATCACAGAATAACAAAATAACCATGAAAGCTTTTACGTGGTGTTTGAAACAATTGGCCTAAATATGTTCTTTCTTTTTCTTACACAAATTCACGGCTGAGAGGATAATCTACACACATCTCAATAGATCCGATCCGATACGATCCGATTTATGTCAATATATTCGAATAATAATATTACGTATGAAATAACAATGTATATATTATTTTGTAACGTTGGTTGCGATTAAGGAAATCACGCACACTTGCCTAATTCTATCTTATCCGTATTAAGCTAGTCTATTATTATGCCAAAATGATTTAAGGAATTTACTTTTATTATTATTACTATATTAATACATTATTTTATCATCGTATCATACAACTCTGTTTGATATTCATAGTTATACATATATAAGTTTCAAAACCTCATAAATTTTCAATTTTACGGTTCAAATAGAAGGTAATTCGTTAGGCGAACCAGGTTAAGAACATACTTTAGTATTTATGGTATTTTTAACGTTTACTCTCCAGGGTCTCACGATAAACATGTACTTTTACGAAAATGTAAATGTTTACTTCGACTTTTTGCTTAACTTCATTCAATCCCAGTAATCATGAAAAAAATCAGTGTGTTGACTTCTTTACATTTATTTTACTTCGCCAATACGAGAATAAGGGCAAGATAATGATATACTAGTCCTTTTTTAATGTATTTTAAAGGTACTTTTTTAAAACATTGAGTTGTCAACCACTGTAGTATTAAAAATGGTAAAAATCAATTAAACATTATCTCTGGCATTATGACGCAAACTTGACATTATGACAAGATTAACTTTTCACGAAAAGTTTTATCTCAAATTTACAAGTAAATTTCTTTTAAATTATAGGAAGTAATGCTCATCATGAATGAAGAAAGACGTAAATAAGTTAAATATAAAGTGTTTGAACGTTTCAGATATATTTGATAATTATTTTTTGTGTGTTATATCAATCAGCTCCATCTCGGCGCTCTCTAAGAAGATCACATCGCTTATATTCCTGAGAGTGTTTCCCCTATGAATATTTTGTTTATTTTTGGAACAGTTATACAGAGTTACTCTTTACGTACGTATTCTTAGAGTGAAGTTTAAAATTATTCTTTAAATAAGAATGTTTACAGAAATTACTTTTTCATCTTAGTATGTTTTTTTTTAATTTTAGTTTAATTTGAGGTTTTGATGCAGTAAGGATACGCCAAACCAGTCGTACCTTAATACATAGTAAATACAATTAATTAAAGTTACAGAAGCTTAGTAAACTGCATCATTGTCGAACCAGTGCAATCAGGCGACATTATTTTTAAGCTGCTTTCGAACATGGATAACTGATTTTGCTTTGTAGTAACCCCACGTGTCGTAGGAATTTACTTTCACTTTATCAGCAAGTCAGTTTTTTCATTATTAAATATGCAAATCTTGCTGATGGCCAGACCTTAATTTTAAACCTAGATTTACATAGTGTCTGATTAATCGAGCGCTATCAAACCATGCCATGTGCGGTGGAATGGGCTGAATGGTCTTATACCAGATACCTTTTCATTTTGATCTATCTATCATTTCATCTTAGTTCTTATTATTTTTAGTAGATTAGGATGTTAAACCTACACAAACCTGCCTATTAACACTGGGTAATAACCGCAGAAACTTATATATAACTTTAACAAATTTGCTATAATATTATTTAACTATAAATATATTGAGGTGATTATTATTACACTTATAAATCTACTATATATCTACTCTATCCCGTTGTTACTCACAATGAACTCCGCAACTATTTATCCGACATTTGATGGTTTAGTTTAATTTATTGTGTCGGTCTATAAAATACATGACCGAACCATTGCTTTAAATATTGTAAAAAATAACTTCTAGTTCATAAATCAAGTCATCATTATCAAGTATTTAGGTAATAATTGTATTGGTTTTGTAAAAATAAGAGAACCTCTATATAATTCTTGTGATTTTACAGTAATTTTCTCTCTTTTGACGGGCACTTAAACAATGGCTGGTGCGAACCAAGTTATGATTAACGACTGTCCTCTGACATCCAATTTGTTTTACTTATTCAAATTTATCGGAACATCACATTGTTCTGCAAAATAGAAACGTTGGCAATTAAAAAATAAACCGTCTTTAAGTGAAAGTTGTGCAATTGAATGGATGTACTTCATAAAAAAAATTCTTAAATTCAACGGATTTTTTTGGAATTTCTCTTGTCAATTCAATGTTCAATACAGAATAATAGATGAACTGTCACTCTGTAACACTTTTACAGCTAAACTGCGGCACCGATTTCAATGAAATTTGTTGCGAAGATATTTAGATTCTTGAGCGAGGATATATGCTACTCTTTACCGCAATAACCGACATACATAAATAAATAAATATTTCGGACATCTCACATACAACGCCATCTAGTTTTAAGCTAAGCAGAGCTTGTGTTATGGGTACTAGACAACTGATATAAATACATACCTACTTTTTTGTTTGTAAATACATACATATTATACATAGAAAACACCCAAACTCCGAATCAAATATTTGTAGATCACACAAACACTTGGTCCACCCAGGATTTGAACCCGAGACCTCAAGCACAGCAGTCGCATTCACTAACACTGCGCCACCGAGGCAGTCATGTCGGCGAAGTGGTGAGTACCACCACGCAAAATAGGTGCATTAAAGTCATCGAGTTCCGGTAACCCAGACCGCGAATTCAAGTCCAAGTTCAATGAAGTACCTATTTCCAAAACAAGAATATAAATGAAAATCACTGCTGAAAAGGCATAATCAAGGTTTGTAAGTAACATATTGCTCCAATGTTCTAGTCTAATATAACTAAGAAATACTCGTATGTTAGGTGTACAGGTTAATGCAAAGTCGTTGTGATGTCGTACACACAGTGCGACATGTACCTAATTAACCCGAACCAAACTGTTACTAGAATATTATTATGTTTTGGTAACAGTTTGGTTCGAGTTAATTATTTATAATTGTCCTTATGTAATAAAATTAGTTAATTAATAAAGTAAATCTAATATCTTTGAACGAGCAATTCTTGTCTATTTACATACACACATCTGAATCTCGAAACGGCTCCAACGATTTTTATGAAATTTAGTATATAGGGGCTCTGGAAGCGATAAATCGATCTAGCTAGGTTTAATTTTTAGGAAATTTACCAAAAAAGCAAATACCGAGCAAGTCGGTTATAATTAGAAACGAATAAATTAGATAAACTAGATGGAGAGTTCATTATTTTAACTAATATTTTATTAATAATAGTAATATATATTCTTATAATATAAATAGTATATTCTGAAAAATGTAGAACTTTAAGTTTTATATTCAATTCTAGAATCGTGTAAATATACAATGAGGATGACAGCAAACATTTTTTTTGCACAACTACCCTTTCGATGGCATTAAAACATCTGTGAAAATTTTAACATCCACAGTGTTTTGATTGTTTTTTTATCGCTAAACAATGTTTCAACTGCCTTACTTTTTCAGTAGTAGTAAGTCTTTTTTGCAGATCCAATATTATTAATAGGAACTATCGCTTCATAATACCCGTACTGTTCAAGACGTTTTCTGTTCCATTACATTTTGTATATAAATGTGTTTGTAAACATACCCACTCATTTTCTATACACAACTGTATAAGTCGCGTGGATTACAAATCTTTACAAAGTATAAAATGATCTGTTCGCTCAGATCTTTTGAACTACTCAATGGATTTTAACGCAGTTTTCAACAATAGAAACGGCAACTTAAAAGGAAGGTTTATACGTGTAATATATGTATATTACAATAGAGGGAAACTTGGAATTTCAAAGACTTCCATGCATGTGGGCCGGATCGCTAGTCCTACATAAATTGATATTATTAAATATGCTATCCCACACCAAAATATTATCATCATCAATTCGGTCCAAAGACGTCCACTGCTATGTCTCAAACAAACGCTATGTTAGCTTTAAATTAACTACTGTATGGTATTGACACTTATTAAAATAAATATGGTAGTACCAATGCCAGACATAACCCCCAAGGTTCACTACAACAACCAGCCCTGTGCTGCCCACTTACAATGGCTTCCCTAGGTCTTCAGACCCCCTTGTCGTAGGTCTACAAACGCTGGGATAAAAATATACAATTAAACAATTGGTAGTTTTAATTATATAACGTAATATGTAAAAGCAAGTCAAGCAATACAAAGCGGTGATTTGTTATTGTCACCTAAGAACAATTTGGAATGTGTCATCTGTAATCCCTAGACAAATAGAATGACTTGGCAGTGGCTGGCGCACGGCAACACGGCAATTATCACTCTGAGCACTGTATTTTAAACAGCGTCGGTGTTAATTTGGTCCGGCAGGTACCACTATATTCAATTAAGACCATCCAACAATTAAAATAGCACATAATTATTGGTATGTGATTACGTTGTTAACAGACGACAGTATTAATTCATTTATTAACTGACTTCAAAAAGGAAGTGTTTCTCAATTCGTTTTCTTATGTACGTTCAGGCATAAGTTCGTCATGTATAGACCGAATAGTTTTCCGTAAAGGGTTTATTATGGTCTTGTATAAATTACATATAGATGTTATGATGATTTTCAGAGATAGGCAACGAAACTCTTCAATAATGACAGCAAATTAATCGGGATTTCGTCGATCACAAAGTTTTTTGCATAGTTTGAAGTCGATTAAACTTTATTTCCTACAAAATTATTATTTAAGATATAAATATGTTTAATATTCAATAACATTCACTACAAAATTTTCTTATAAGTTTACCTTAGGTCTTGTTTTAAGACTCGGGTTTCATCATACGGTTTAAGAATCTACGTTTACTTTAAGCAAAGTCTTATTTTATTATAAGTTTGCTCATATAAATCTTAGTCTCGTTTAATTAATTATAGATTTATCTAAATACGGTTATAATACTATTTAAAATAAACTTTTTATAGTCATTAGACTTATAAAAACCGCTACTTCTGAATTCTATTCTATGTCGTTGGTATTAAGTGATACTTAATACCAACGTCAATAGCACGCCTTATCATAACATTATGGTAAAATATGTAATTAGTTTCATGTAAATTAGTTACATAAAGCTACGATAAAGCTGTAGGCGTTCAGAGGTTCCTACGAAAATGTTACGTCACGGATTCCATTAAAGTTATTATATCATGAACTCACTAGATTAATATTAGTATGAATATAATATAATATGTTACATAAAAAAATAGTAAATCAGTCTTGGGTTTAAATGAGCACCGTTGGAGATCAGAATTTTGTTACGTGTTCAAAACAAAGCTGAGAAGTGTGACTTTCAGGTGGCAAGAAAGCGTTATTTAGCTAAATGAAATACACCAATGTTTTTCCTTATCCAATTAAATAGTTTCAGTTAGATACATTACGAATTTGATATCGATCAAACTTTCTGTTTTTAACCAAATTTAAAAAAGGAGGAGGTTCTCAATTCGTCGGAATCCTTTTTTTTAATGTGTGTTCGTCGATATTTTCATCGTTTACGACCCGACTTTAAAAATATTTTGCGCAAGGTTCAGTGCAGTTATTCTCATTGTCACTATGTTGGAATGTAATGATGGGATTCCAAGGAAATTGAAGGCAAACTTCAAATTTTATAGACAAGTATTATGAGTTTTATTTATTTCCTAAAATTATTAAATTATTTGCCTTAGCTTTAGTTTATTACTACTTAACTTATATTATTACTTAGCTTTCATTCAATTCAATTATTAGATAATCTATAATATAAAAATGAATCGCTCAATGTGTTGGTAAGCGCATAACTCAACAACGCCTGGACCAATTTGGCCAATTCTTTTTTTTAAATGTTCGTTGAAGTTTAGGGATGGTTTTTACGGCGAGAAAAAAATCGAATAATGGCAAAGCCCTAAAAACAGCCCTTTTCTTTTTCCCATACAAACGTTTTCTAACTAAAACGTAAAGTCAATTTGAATTTTATTGCTATTGTTTAAAGTTCATATATTACAAGCACTCACTGTTGTCTAAGCACTTTATTACTGCTGTATAAAGTTCAAATTCAATCATATCTAACAAAACAGTGTGCGTATGTGAGTTGCAGTAGATAATCGTTGGATAGTTCATTTATCGAGAAAGGCTATAGGCTATATGTCATCACGCTAATACTAATAGGGGCGGAGCACCAATGAAGAATGTTTCAAAAACGAGGGAAGATTTTCACGCTACTAGCAATAGAAGACGCAAACGTGGTTGCGTGGGTCAGCTAGTTAGATATAAATTTAAGACAGACAAAACAAAGCCACTTTATTTTAAGCTTTTTAGTGTTTATAAGCAATATTTTAGTTAAATGTTTTTATAGTTCTTTTTTTTTCATAAAAATATTTTATCAACATTTTATTTGAAAATCTCATAATATGAGAACAGAGTGGGTGTCGGGATGTACGTCCGACTCAGTTGCAGTGCTCGGCAGGTGTAAAGCATGTCTATAAAATATTTAGCCACACAGCAAGTATGTCACAATTCTTGGACTCCAAATTTCATAGTAAAACATAAAATAGGATATATCTTAATGGTACATGTACAAGTTCAAAAAAGAGGTTTTAAAGTATTATAAAACTTTATGACACGCACGGAGTTTCACACGATATATTCGTTAAAACTTTAATGGGAATTAAAAACTCTGTAGGGATTCTGGAATATCACACACACATTACACAATTTCAGTATGTTCCCCGTGAATATTACGCTGCATTACTTCCATCATTAATTTAATATCGTCGGGCTATAATTGGTAATTAGCCGTGGACACACTTAGCTCGTTAAAGTAAGGCGCCTTCGATCGTTAACAGAATTCGTTGCTTATAATATTTTTATTATATCTTGGGGCCAGCAATTAAATGTGGAAATTAAATAAAGGTATAATAGATGGGGCATTCTCCGTGTTTTATAAAAATCGAGTTTTAAGTGTAAAAACGTAAGGATTTTATGTTGTATATAATAATTATGATTCTTAATGTTTGAAGTTATCACATAGAGGGACACCAGAGCAATGAAATAAGATATTCAGACCTCAAAAATTTAACATTTCAATTTCACTTTTTGGTTACAGATTATAAAACCAACCTATCTTAATTGAATTGCTTGTAAAATATTCCTCAGGCAATGGTTTAAAAGGAAGAAAAAAAAAACGTACTCGTCGTTTACAAATTTTTAAAATATTTTGTATTATTACGCGTAATCTTGTCGACAAAAACCCTGCCAAGTGCTTATAGATATAGCCTGAAGACCAAAAAAACTTATTGAATACGTAAATATAATCACAAGTTTTCTATAGGCAAATCAAATAAAAACTTCCATTTCTATAGGCTCTCAATTCGTACAAAAAATGTTACGTATTCGTTTCCAAGCTAGACTGTGAAGTTAGGATGAATTGTAAGAATTAAACGAACCGATCGATGAGATTTTTGTGCAGAGCAAACTGAACGTAGCATCCATTTTTATTAGCAGGATATAAGGTAATTATAGATTTGATTTTGAAAAGAGAATTATATGCTACAATGTCTGACTGTCTTTGAATAGTAGCAACATCAAACTGCCAATAAATAGGTGTGTTTAATATCAAGGAAGGAGGCTTGCCAAGGGCAAAATGGATACATTCACAACCATTTTTAATTACCAATGTATATTTTGCGAAAAATATATTTATTATTCTGGTCAAAGATCATGTTAGTCTATAAATTCAAACTGAAAATCTCAGTTTACTGGTGGGTTTACGCCATGCTTGCTAACCAAGTAGTAAAGCGCTTAAGTTTGATAGAGACATAGAATTATATAGTGAAGATAAAATCAGAAAAAAACATATGTAAGATGATAAATGTTTTTTTTCTACATACCTAATCTCATTCTTATTTCTTTCTAGTTTGACATAATGTTACATAGACAGAAAAACCTAATAAAAACGAAAAACTTTACTTTAACACAAAGGAATAGTTAATATACCTACGCGAATGGCTAACCGTAAAGCGAATCGAGGGATGTAAAATATTCAGGTCGTTCCACGACTGAGGTGGGCTTTAGTTATACCTACTTATATTACATTACCTACGCCATACCAATATTATTCTTCGTTTGAAGATGAAGTGTCTAAGTTCTATGCGCTCTTTTACGATCTAAGTAATGACTGAAGCAAATAAATTCTTTTCTAATAACGTGATACATCTCTCACAAGCAGTCTGATGCCAAACTAGACAGAGTCTGAACTATAGGAAACCGAATTTCGATAGAAATACTTATAGACTCCCAAATACATACTTACTAAGTACACTAAGATACAGATAATCATGCCTTGTATACAGTTATTTGTTCTGGGTTAATATCGAATCTATGACCTCTGAATGTCTACTGTCTGTTACGATTTCACAGCTAAACCGGAGCACCGATGACATTGAAATTAAGCACGGAGATGATTTTATTCTAGACGCAGGACATAGGCTACTATTTAAAGCGATAACTGACATACCTAGCGGGAACAAGTTAGTAGTACATAAATTACGTAAATTTTATCCACTTCCCGTTTTCCGATTGAGCTGAAATTTGAAATATACCGTTAGTTCTGATGACAATGCTTTTATATATAATCAGTATTATTATTAATCTAAAATAGCCCCCGTAACAAAATGGCGCCGTACATATTACGAACCCAACCAATATGTGTATCAAATGAAAGGGCTTAAAGTATTTTTTTTTATAATTTGTTTTTTAAAATCCTTTTTAAATTAATCACTTGTTAAATATATGAACGTATGGATTCAATAGAAAAGAGTCTAGTGTGAATATGTACAACGCTAACATCTGTTGTGTTGATCCGTCATTAAAGTTCAAACCACACTGCTGATAGATTAGCTATGAGCCGAAAGGATAAGGTGTCTGCTATACGGAGTCAGACATCCTTTCATTAATCTTGACGAGGCCGTAAAAGATTACTACTTTTAATGAAAGATCAAAGATCAAATAAAGAAAGATTATTTATTTCACTATTGTTTATTATTTAGTTCTTAATTAAAACCCACTTATATCACTGCTATTACCTACATACTACTTGTACTTGTACTATATTACTAAATGTAATAGAAAAACGAAGTTTTCTTGATTGCAGAAAATAACATTTATTTTCTTCTTTGTTTCAAACATGAAAAGCATTCGCACAAATGTAATTTTTGTTTTCGATATTTTCGAGAGTAGAAAACAAAAATATAACGATCTAGTGAATATTATATGTTTGAGTTATTTTTCATCGTGACACTTCGTTACTCACGGAGTGTTATCTGCTACATCAAAAAACGTTTATGTGGGTATTGATTTACATTTCAGGCGAAGGTTTTTATTATCATACGTATACAAATGCATTACCAAGTATAAGAATTTAAAAAGAAGAAACTATAATTTTATAAATTTGCCAACTCATTAGATTACACTTAAACTAATGAAAAAAATACACTGTTTTCCTTAACTTATTAACATATTTATTGTCATGTACAGTTGTGATAGGTCATTTAAAGTTCTGTGTCTGGCAAAACTCGCAAAAACAGTAACTTAACTAATTATTAAAAGTCATATATCACGACGATGTGTATAGAAATATTAAATAAATATCTGTAGATAATAATCAATAGGAAGGCATTGATGGAACTTCATAGAGTATTTATTTTGTGATTAAACGAGCGAGTTTCGACATTCGTTGTGTCAGTAAATTCAGTTTTATGTTGCCAGCGTAACATTCAGGTAAAGACTCTAGACGAAATCATCCTTAACATAACATTTTCTACTAGTAAACACTTTTAGAGTAGTTAGGAAGTAAACAGACGTTTCAGCATTTGTTGTCAGGTACAATAGTGTAGAGCTAATTAATTCTAGATGCACTAGGAGTTCTCCGAACGGTAGAAAGCGGATTGCTAAGTTCTATAGCGAAACTGAAGTTCTATATTTTGTTGTCGTAAAACAATTGATTGTACTAACGTGCTTTATTTCAGTCATGATTAACAAACAGCTGATGGCTTTGTTTGCATAAATCTAATAGATGCCTCGTTATTTGCATTTCAAAGATCCTTATAAGGATCCCAAATTTTAATTGACAACAAGGAAGTAAATTACGAGACTAGACATTTTAAAACAATAAATTAATGTAGCGCAAAACCATAATAATTTCGTGTATCTGTATGTTTCTGAATATCTAATAAAAAATAATAATACAGAACAAACTGACCTTTTTCTAAGGAAACGCTGTACTAAACTATGGGCACAGCGGGAAATTAACTTGGGCTTTAAATTTAATATTCGCACAGTAATTAAAATAATTTTCATTATTATTATTTTACTTCACCATTATATCGCTTATTTTTTACTATACAAGAATCTATTTAACATCTAAGATACTATTGAGATAAAGATATATTATTGCAAGAATAAGATAGTACGTTTTATGACATATCAGTACGTGCTACGCAATCTCATTGACACAGTTCTGTTTCGGGTGGAAACAAGAAAACCACTTTAGATATATATTTTTTAAAGCGTAATTTATTGACTATCTATTCGGTTTATGACCAAAATCATCTTAGCTTCAAATATAGGAACAGATAGTTCCTATATTTTTTTCATTCATATTAATTTACTATAAAGTCACCAAAAAACCCAGAAGCATTTATAAACATAATTGAATAGGTTGAGAGTTATGTTTAAAATTGTTACCCGTAGTTTGAAAGAAAATTGTTTGAAACAGATTGTTACAAATTAGCTTCATAAATTATAGTATAAAAGATTGATGGCAGTAGATTTCTAACAAATGTTTAGCATGTTTTTTATTCTTTAATGGACCGTAGAAAGGAAGCTTTGGTATATTATATCACGCTGACCAGATAAGTTAGTGTAGAAATTAATTTATAGTTACATTCTGTTTTAACATTTTTAATTAAAAGTGCATCCGTAAATCTACATTTTTTATTCAATTAAAACACTTTACCTACTCCGCATAGCCGTAAACAGATTATAGTACTGCACAGCAGTATTCAATTTACAAGAAAGAAAATAACCGGCTTAAAAAATAGTTTGGACATTCAAGAACAACATAACCTATTATTAAATATCATTGATTTTATATTGGTAAAATATAATTTTTATAAGTTAAAAATGTCAAAATTTGAGCCAAGTAAGCGTCATTTGCGGGAAATATTAGTTTACTTCTTTAATTTAAAGAAATCTGCTGCTGAGGCGCATCAATTGCTCGTAGCAGCATATGGTGAGGGTGCTTTGAGTGAGAGAACGTGTCGAGAGTGGTTTCAAAAGTTTAAAAACGGTGATTTCGACGTAGAAGACAAAGATTGCAGTGGAAGGCCAAAAATTTACGAGGATGCAGAATTGGAGGAATTATTGGAGGAAGATTCATCTCAAACAGAAAAAGAACTTGCTCTAACATTAGAAGTCACTCAGCAAGCAGTCTCACATCGTTTAAAATCATTAGGAATGATTCATAAACAAGGAAATTGGGTTCCGTACGAATTAAAGCCGAGAGATATTGAACGCCGATTATGCTTAAGTGAAATGCTGCTAGCTAGACATAAAAAAAGGGTTTTTTACATCGTATCGTAACTGGTGAAGTGGATACATTATGACAATCCAAAAAGAAGAAAATCATGGGGATTACCTGGCCACGCGTCAACATCAACAGCAAAACCGAATATTCACGGAAAAAAACTTATGCTGTGTATTTGGTGGGATAAGCTAGGTGTAGTGTATTATGAGTTGCTTAATCCGAGCAAAACAATTACTGGAGCCCTCTATCGAACACAATTGATGAGATTGAGCCGAGCTCTGAAGGAAAAACGCCCTCAATACTATTCTAGACACGAAAAAAATATTCTTCTGCATGACAATACTCGTCCACATGTTGCGGCTCCCGTAAAAAAGTACTTGGAAACACTTGATTGCGAAGTGTTACCCCACCCGCCGTATTCACCAGACATTGCACCGTCCGATTATCACCTGTTCCGGTCCATGGCACATGCTATGACGGCGCAGCGGTTCACGTCTTATGAGGATACCAAAAATTGGGTTGATTCGTGGATAGCCTCAAAAGACAAGGAGTTCTTCAGACGTGTGATTCGAATGCTGCCTGAGAGATGGGAAAAAGTGGTTGCAAGTGATGGGCAATATTTTAAATAAACTTATATTACCATTTTTCTACAATAAATATTTAATTTGTGTTAAAAAACGACGGAAACTTATTTGTACTCCTGTATATTTATAGAACCTACATAAATGATCATATAATAATTTGCTAACACAAAACTATACTACGGAAAGCGTAACTAGCGTACATGTAATATACGAGTATTCATTTAAGTAGGTTTGATAGCATTAGTAATTTAAATGACTAAACGTATAAAATAAACAAGTATGCTTGTAGTAAGGTGTAAGATCGGATATTTTTTAAATCGTTTGTAATATTTATAATTGCAATAAAGCCACATTTATATTTAATCAAAGTTTTGAGGAAAATACATACTTAATGGACTTCCAACTGAATCGATTCGACCAAATTTAGCGAAATATAGCGAGATACGACCCATGGGAACTTTAGATATACCAATAACGTATTCCGTAAAATTATGAAGTAAATTTTATAGCAGAAAACGCAACGCAATCTTACTCCAATGATAAGTAAGATCTCATAGTTATATTATAGAATGCCAATAAAATTATTTAAGTTTCGCAAGTTTATTTTTCATTTTGTTTCGTTTTCATTTCACGGAAATTTGTAATTGAAAAATGTTTCTTATAGTAAAGACAGCGATCCTATTTTACTTGCTGCTAACTTAAAACAACAGTGGTTAAGGGTTATCAGTTTTAACTATAGAATTGAAGTGTAATTAATTATAATCAACAGAGAAATATATTTTCTCTGCACACAAAACTATCGATCTTTCCTTAAAGGTTGTGCCCAAAACCATGAAGGATTAACTGTGATAAGTTACCTCGGATTGTATATTAAGCCGTAGGCTGAGTAGAGATGACGTGCTACGTTGTATTAAAGCGAATAGCTAACTGGAACATACATATATGTTAAATTTTCTTTAATTCCTTTTAAATTTGTTCGATAAAGGAAGGATTAGATTACTTTAGTCGAAATGTATTAACTCGTGGATCACTGATTTTTATATTAATGGTTAAGACAATCGTTGCGTCATAAAGCATTTCGTCTAGAAATATATTTAGTATTATCATATGAACATTTGTGTACTAACATTAATGTAGGTAATATTCCTGATCGATCGGTGAAGCTGTCAGGTTAGATTGGTCACGAGTATTGATAAATATATATTCTAAAGAAGTTGCTTCCGTAATGGTTACTTTTATCAATAAAATACTATGCAGATAAACCCTAAACGTAAACCCGTCTACGTTAGTATATTTAGTTGTTCCAGGGAGATGAATTTAAATAAAAAAAACAAATATTATCTTTTTCAAAACCAATTTTAGCACCATCGACTTCTAATTGTGGAAAGTTCATCAAATGATAGCCTTGTAATTGTCTAGTAATAATATTAGTTCTTCTTTGCAGTTGGCCTTGCATGTATGTATATCTTTATATATATAAATCTTCTATGCGTGTGTATGTTACTAAACTCCTCCTAAACGGCAGACCCGATTTTCATAAAAAATGTGTCTATTCCTGAGGATATGAGAATGGTTTAAATTCACAATTCAGCGTAGTGTTACCCACGGTTGTAACTGTGCAACAACAACTTCGGGTAGCTAGTTAAATATAAAAACAAACGTTTTAGAAGATAACTACTTGCACTAAGTGAAAGTCCTGTCAAAATCGGTACAGTCGATCCAGAGATTTATCGGAACAAACAGACACTTCAATTAAATTTATTTGTATAGATGTTTTTTTTTTATTACTGTTACATCACATTAAATTGATAATGAGTGGCGTAGAATAGGAGAGGGCTATGTTCAGCAGTGGACAAGAATGGGCTGAAGAAGTTGATACTTTTGGGCTTCTATGTATATCTAATTATGTATGTCAAGTTCAATATTGTATATTTACATCTACAATATCATATATATACAACTTCTATAGGTCAACTGGAAGAAAATGTCCCATGGCAAAAAGTCGGCATATGTGCAATATGAGGAAAACATTTTAAATAAATAAATTTATTAATAGGCTTAAAATAGTTATCTACTAATGTTCAAATATAGATTTTTGAAAGGTAATAAGATCCGTTATTTATACCAGAATAACAGATTTAAAATCTAATTTACTTAACGCAAGTCAAGCTTAGCATATTGTGTGGCGCAATAACAAATTCAGTTGACATAATTCGTACTTAGTAAGCGACATTTAGCTCAATTATCTTGACGTATGTCTTTTGATATCGTGGCTCAATTTGCTTACAAATGTCTTTACTTTATCAATGTATCGAGTGTATTTTGCAGTGAGAAAAAGATAAGACCTTTGAAATTTAATACGTTCATCTTTATTAGGTCGACACTATCACAACTACATGTACCAAATTGACACCGTTTTGAGACTTAGTTTTGAGGACACCATTCCAGTAGTATGATAAGGAACATTTCTATAAATATTATATACTTTTCACAATGTTTAACAATCCACTGCTTAACATAGGGCTCTACTTAGAAAGCGGGTATAGGACAAGTTAACTAGACGGTTTGCTATAGGACTTGTTGCATCTTTCAAATCCTTCTCCTTATCGTGATGTTGTTCCAGTTGTACTGTCGCTCCCTTGTCGCATCTTACGATACCCATGAGATGAATAGGAGTGACGAAACTCCGTATCTCCGTCTACACAATATTCGTTTACAATGCATTGACCGTTGAGAACATTAGTTACTATTTTTAATAAACTTCATATTAGACGCAAGAGAGGTTATAAACAAGGTTATATTTAATGTGCGATACCGACCTCGTACATATTACTCATAAATATAAAAGAAACGCATTATAAAACCCATACCTTTTTCTATCGAATTATTGTGAAATAATCACAAATTTTCACAAAAAAACAACCGACTTCAAGAACTAGACCAAATTTAATTGGGTACACACGGAAAGCACCAGCTTTCAAATATAAAAATATATAAAAATCGTTTCACCCAGTCGAAAGTTATGAGGTAACAAACATAAAAAAAAACAGACGAATTGATAACCTCCTCCTTTTTTGAAGTCGCTTAAAAATTAAGTATGGGTACTTTCTATTTAGCTTCCTGTTCACGGAGAGCCCTGGCAATAGACTGTTAAGGACTGTTGACGAGCTTTTTTACGTAACGTTTAGTCTTAGATGTTTTGATCAACCAATAAACGTATTTTATACTTTACGAACTTTTGCCTGTCACCTCACTGAGAGAGTTACACGGTTACTTGCGGATAGATTGCTTTCCAGTAATATCCATATCGAATTTGTCCAACGCCAATGCAGTCTGTTCGTGTACATGTGCCAACTTCTGTGTTGTTCCGGTTCAATCAATACTTTTAGTACAGACAGTTCTACACAGAGTTCAACATCCTTGAGAACTACTGAACATTCTAGTGTTTCGTCTAAACGTCACTACCTATAATATAAAACGTTTTCTGCCTGAAAATCTTTTAATATTATTGATTAAGCTAATTAATCTCATGCAATCTTTATTTTGCCTTGTATATATAAATCAATTAACCGGTTAATGTTTATAAATGTCATAAAACTAGCAATTAAATACAAATCATAAATTAATTTAGTACCATCATCATCAACATTGATCATAATTCTTTCCTTATTGGTAAACAACTGTTTCGCAACTAGGAAGGGAAGTAAATAACAACAGCTACTTTTCTAATTATAATACTATTTAAAGTATATCTCAAAAAATATTTCCATGCTTTGGCATGCATGGGCATTCTCGACCGGAGTGATACCACGGCCCCACACAGAAAGAAACGCATTAGTGTGTGAGTGAGTGAGGATACCGGAGGCCCTACCCCAACCCCTTCCCCCATCCCCTTCCTCATCCCTCAAAGGCTGGCAATGAACTTGTAACACCTCTGGTGTTGCGGGTGTCCATGGGCGGCGGTAATCGCTTACCATCAGGCGATGCGTCTGCTCGTTTGCCCTTATACCATAAAAAAACGCTTTAATTGGTGCATTTTAGTAATTAAATGTTACTGTTCTCATCGTATCCAATTGATTAGATATTTGAATTTTAATGGGCTCCTTTACTGAGTCAAAATTTTAGTTTTCATTTTCAGTCCCAAATTGAATCACTTAGTATATAAATAGAAACCATTTAAGTATATGATCGACACACTCGTGCAAACATTTACTTTCAGGAAACTCAATGGAAAACTTATATCTCGAATAAATTTTAAAGGAAAAAATAATCACACAGTTTGCTCAAATCGTTGTGTAAATTATATCAACGCCTATTAATGAGATATACACCTACATATGTTTCGCAGATTAGGCGATAATTCTATTCAATTTCGTTTAGTATAGTGGAGTATGTAGTTCCTAATCTATTTTTATCGCGATATCAATAACAGATATCAAACTGCGTGAGTGACGTGTCATAACGGTATCAATTACACTTACGATAAATTTATTTCTTTATCATTTAATATTTTGTACATAATGAAACAACCAGTTCAAGATGAAAATAATTAAACGAAAGTTGTGTCCCTCTGCTATAGGCGATATTTTAGAAAATTTGGTGGTACTTCATGTCAATGTCAGATTATCTGTACTAATTTATAACAATCGGCGTAACACTACACAATACATTAATAACTTTATTATATACTAGTTGACCCACGCAACCTCGTTTGCGTCTTATATTGCCCGTAGCGTAAAAAAATTCTCCCGTTTTTGAAAAATTCTGAATTCGGAATATTATTATTTAAACATATACATTGTTTAACGTTTAATTTACACCTGTGTCAGTCCTATTTCAACTAGTTAACAGGTTACGAAGGATTAACTTCATCTATTGTAAAACACTGTCAAGACTTGCATTGCGTTCATTATATTTTTTATCATAATATCATTGTGTAATATATCAAGGGTTTTAAGTTTTAGTTGAATTATAACTAGGTATATAAAACAAGATCCAAAAATTTAAAGGTTTTATATTAATAAAGGATTGTTCAAAAATATATGTTAAAATTATTAGGAACAAGATGTTTATAGGAGATTGAAGGTATTTTTATTAATACAAATCTTGACTGTAGAAAAATAAAAGGATTTGGGATTTTAATTTTTGTAAACTTAAAAATTTTATTAACTAAAACTGTCTGTATTATTTGAAGTTTGTATGATTGTTAGGCTAAGCACATAATTATATTGTCAATAATCCACATAGCCATATTGCATGTGTGTGGTTTGTATTGCAGTGGGCCATATATTGATGTAAATTATTGTCAATCTTTGTATTGACAACATAACAACACAACAACAACACATACCTTAGACTTTTGATTATATGTCATTGTGTAAATAAGCAAGCGAGTCAATACATTATATTTTAAAGATAATAATGATAATTTTATTTACTGTCTCAAAAAATACAGATACAGGGTTGAATCCTTAGATCCCATACTGGGATTCCCTGTGTCGTCGGATCTAATTTCTTTCATCAAAATTTACTCAACAATCAAACAAACAAACAAAAATTTTAAGAAAATAAAAGAATTAAAAAAACTAAATTTAAATTATCAAAACAAAGAACGTCGTTACCAACAGTTACGTTAACAACGTTAGCAGCACTGCTAGCCCTTTATGAAGGAAAATTTGGGTCAAAACCTAACAATATACAATACCCCGTGGTGACACAAAATGCAGGTCTCTAGTTTTTTTCACCAAGAGGATGCTCAGCTGCTTAGTCTCAGATTAAAAATATACCTGCTTTTTATGCGCAGTAGGTTCATCATTTATACAGGCAGAGTTGAGTTTTCGTTGGAGACATTCCAAAGCTTGCCATGTGTCTTTAATCTATCCAATGCTCATGATAATACATAACATTGTATTGTTTGTACGTGGTTTTACACACCTCTATATATAAAATTCAAATTGTAAATGAGTGATTGGATTTTCTTTCGCTGTAATTTTTAGATTTAACAACGAAAAATAGAAATGAATGAAGGCAAATGAGTTTAATATAAGAAATTAATAAAAAAAATACATTTTAATGAGTATTAACTCATTTTGATTTTGTACCGTCTCTGATGTTCATTATAGTAACCTCAAAAGAAAGCTTATTGGCGTGTTCCTCTTCATCATTTGAAATAGGACCTATTTCATAATAAGTAATTTAAGGTATATGATAACATATAGGTAAATATTATAGATTGAATATATGATATGGATATAAATAATTATAAATTTCAGATAAGGCGTAATTTAAAAAAAAAAGGTTAAAATTTGAAAATAATTCACCTTTCCATAAACACCTCAGAAGCTTCTGACTCGCTACGAGGCAATATAAGTTTTGGTAGCACCATTCCTTTCTTTCGCCTTCCTCGAATACCGGGTGGTGATGGCCATAGCAACTCTGCGGTTGCCATAGGACTATGGGGACTGAGGATTGTGAGACGTCGTTCGGGAGGTGGAAGACTAAGTTGCTGTAAGGCACGCCGTTCTGTGCTGGCGAACAGCCCACGTCTTTTTTCGGCAGATGTGCCCATGTCTTCACCTGATAATGCCCGCCGAGCTGGTGCACCTCGGGACTCTCGAACATCACGCTCACTTGCAGTCAAGAAAGAACTTCGATGAGTGCGAACAGTTGTACATGAGCTGGCCGGGCGCGCCGGTGACGAATCCTTACTTGGACGGAGGCTTTCCATAGAACGGGCTGTTTCTACACGGGCTGCAACTAAATATTGCCCGCTAGTTATCGTTGTATGTGCCACCTCGCATTCTTCTTGGCTCGAACTCGATGTCCCACTTCGTGAGAAGGTGCTCGTTTTTGAAGCAAAGCTTCTATCACTATATTGAGCTGCCGAAATACTCGAGGTATTAGCATCTGCAGATTCCGATGAAGCTTGTTGTCGTATATAGCCCTCGTCAAGGGAAGCTTGCACAACTCGGGCGTTAAGTGAGCTAAAAGTGGCAAGATTAGGCCGTAGGCTTTTTCTTTCATCGTCTTCCTCCTCCATTTTTAATATATTTCCCTAAGATACCTCTAATAGCACATATAAATCAACCGTAACACTATTCAATACACAATTTATTCATTTCAATTTATTTATTTCTTATAAACATTGCTCTTACACAAATAATAAAATAAAATACTTATTAAGGAACACTGGACACAGTCTTTTTCACTCTTTGAGACCACCACACACGCGGAATAAGGCAGACACCTGAAACAAATTATCCTCATGAATATAATTCAGTATATTAACTATATGTACATATTTTAGCCAATGTAGTAGAGTGTAGTAGTAGAATGTAGGTAATGAGGTATGGAAACTTTGATGTTTCATAAATTTCGTGCTCAGTAGACATTAGTAAGAAAATACTATAATTAAGAAATACATTAATAAGACCATTTGGACTGTTGGTTAGTTAGAATATTCAAAGTTCTCTGGCAAATGATAGATATGGCGTTAATAGTTTTAGTTAACGTAGGAATTTTCATTTTCATTACATTTCAGTTTGCAGCCTTTGAGTCGAGCGCCAGCTGACCCGCCTCGTTCGCGCAGTCCGTCAGGGCTTTAACTTGTTCCGCATTTAACCCAGTGGCTTTTACTTTAACGTCAGCGCTTTTCGAATGTTCGCTGCTTTCACTGCTCGATTCCACTCTTTTTGTTGTCTCGTTTCCAAATTCATCAATGAAAGTTTCCTCTTCGAATTCTTCCTCATAGCTAGATTGAAAATGTTCGCGAAATTCCTGTCGTGCCTCAATAGACACTTTTTCTGTCGTCTTTCTCTGTTCAATCAGTTCATCCATGGTCTTTTTGACAAGTTGCTGACCGGCTTGAAGTTGCTTGCTTTCAGACATTTTCGTAGGTAAATCTATAACTGTCGAAAAATTTCATATTATTGTATGTGGTGCATTGTAGTGTGGCGTGTTGTTTAATAGATTGTTCCTGAATCTATCAGTGCTCGTTTTGTTTAGACATAGAAAGACTTTTATAACTATAAAGATAAAAAAAATTATGTTGTTTTCAAAATCGTAAAAAACAGAAGAAAAAATTAACGTCTACATGGTGCATACGGAAAATTTACAAGAAAGCTGAGTTTCATAGAAAACTGTAGCGTTCGTTGGCGGAGTGCCAGTCACATCGTATTTGAACCGCATTTATATTTATGTTGCTTGAGAATTTCAGGATCTGAGTGGAAATCGGTCGCCCTCAATCACAAGTTCATATCAAGAAAGGGAAACGGAGTCTTTAATTTTCTTAAATTAAATAATAATAAGACTTGAGGAAACAAACAGTAAAAATACTTATTAAATTGTAGTCTGTGTGCATCTACAATAGAGTACAGTAAATCTCTGTACAATAGAATGCTCAAACACAATAGAACGATTAAATGCTAGAACGGTGTTGGCAATGTTGTGTTTATTTTCAGTTTTCTTCCACTTTATCTGTGGCTTATTTGTTCTTGTTTTGACTGAAAACGAACTTCTTATATTTATTTCATACCTATAACATTATGGCAAGAGATTAAAAGTAATTTAATGCCTACATTTAATTGTCCTGTTAGGGGCAGGCATCAGGACTTAATTTGCATCTTTTTACCAACACAATTGTGACTCTCTCCATTGCTATTTTACTCTAAATTGCTATTTACAAAAGAAAATTTTAAACTAACAAAGCTTTAGTCGTATTTTCCTCAATTTTACTATGTTTTATTATGAATACTAACAAGTCATTATTTGATTAATTTCAAAGATCTTTTTATGAATTTACACACAGTAATCATATATTATATTAGCATCTTTATTCCTATTCAATGGAAGCGCTCCTTGGGGGAGACCTACGTTCAGCAGCAAATGGTTGAAATTATTCCTATTAAAAGCCTTTATTAAGCCTATTATGTATAATCTAATAACGTATAGACCAAACAAATCCGTATACTTTAGAATCAAAATCTTTGTACTATCAGAAACATTTGAAAAAAAATGTTCTTGGATAGCGTTAGTGAGCCAACAATAGAAATTCTAGTCTATTAAAAACGTGTAAATACCTGTTGGAATTTACTTGACCTATATTATGGTGGCTGAGAGAAATACTGTTTCGTTTTGCTCTGGCAAAAATAAAATTACGTCTAGTTTTTCATGTTGCAATTTGTTTAAAATATATTTTGGTACTTCAAATAATAAAACAATAAATAAAAAGGGTTTCATGTAAATAAACAAATATGTATTTAATGTAAATACTTCACGTAAGTTTATAAAATTAAATGAAATTGCGAAAAATACGTTATTAAACTGTCTAAAAAGTATGATTAAATTAAGATTACTCATTTATTTTTGTTACTGCTGCCTATAGATTGCAAAACGTTGGCTAACTACACAGTATGAAATTTTGGTTGAAGGAATGGGATCATATAAAACTATTTACTAAATAAAATATTTACCTTTGAAATTTATAAACAAAAAAAAATCTTCCTGATTTTTATATTTCACTGTGAGTTTCTTCAAATGAACTTTTAATTCTGAAGAAGTTATCTTGCGCAAGCTCGCGAGCTGACTGAATGGAAGCGGTCGGAGTATCGCGCTTTGTTGTGTGCGGAGCTTTGCGTGGGCGCATATATATATGTAGCTACCTAGGAAGATATGACGCACCAACGATGCGGTGAGTTTTGGTTTGTCTGTTGGAAATAATACTGTACATCTGTCTTGGCAAATAAACTATTTTTAATAATTAATTTTGACATCGAATATGGTGATTCACGTCTCTGTACTAATTTATTACACTGCATGCTCTTACCGAACGAACAATAATTTTTCAAGTGATAGACATAGTGATATAGCGAGGGCATATACTATATAAATATTAAACGTCTACACATTATTAATTGTGCAAATCTGTCAAAATTAAACACTTTGGTGGATTATTTGAGCCAATCCAAAAATGCCGCACTTGGCAAATGTACTAAAAATAGCAACATGCGTCAGAAGTCGGCTGTGGATGCGTACGATGACTTATTCTGATGAAGAGAGTAATACTCATTCGGTGATATGAATAATGATTGGCAAAACTCGCCATGACTAAGTTTATCAACGATGCAATTAAATGCCCACGATTTCAAGAAAATGGAAATCATACTTTACTGACGCGATTGTTTACGGGTAGAAGTCTAAATGTGAGTCTGACGTGTCTAGTATTTATATTGTTTTGTTCGTTCTTTGTTCATGTTTCTATGAGTACTATTCTCGAGAACACTATAGTTAAAAATGGCACTGTGTGTAAATATCCATATCCTTCGATATACAGTCGACTCTCGTTAATTCAAACCTGCGATAATTCGAACCTCTCTATAATTCAAAGTTATCACGAGTTCCCTACAAAATCTCTTTATATTTCGAACTAAATCAATACATTTTTATGCACTTGGTAATTCGAACGAAAAATTCATTGCTATATAACAAAACGACGCGTTAATTCGAACTCATAGGCGTCTAACACTTGACAATTCAAAGTTGCAGAGAGAAAGAGGCGGAAAGATTGTAAGTTCAAACTTGTATCAACGTACACGAGCCTTTGTTTTTGTTATGATTAGTTTGACTATAACAGAGTTCTTTCAAAAGATTAATGAATTCACATTATGAATACATATGTATGTACACGAATGTACCTCTAAACTTTTGTCATTGTTATAGAATAGCAGTTAATAAATAATAATTGATCAACACTTAATAATTCGAAGTTTTATTTATTTTCTCTCACAAATTTCGAACCATTTGATATTTCAAACACTCGATAATTCGTAATATTTTAATAGTCCCTCAAGTTTCGAATTAACGAGAGTCGACTGTATGTAGATATCTATAGCCATCATCAATAGATATATTATCACCAGAAAGTGTTATTTACATTAACAGTTTATGAAATGCTATTAATACATACATAATATTTCCAAGTCTGTGGAGGATAATTATTTCCATTTTTTATATCAAACATTATCTTGTATATTCCTCCAATATGTCATTAAAATTTTGCGAATTTTAAAAACAATAATTACAAAAGTAAAAATATATTCATGTTAAGTGTTTATCTAGCTTTTGATAATTTAAAACTTTGCCTTCAGAATATCTTAAAAGACTTTGCTTTGCGTCTACTGGGAAACATTAGCGTCTTTAACGGAGTCTATAATTTGTGTCTCGGATATATATTTCTAAAATTACTACAGCAATGTGTTTGACACAAATACTTTACGAATGTATAGATATAATTATCTGACTGTGAAATTCTCATTTTCACACAGATATGTTACAACAAATACAACACAACACTGTCGGAAAGTAAGAAAATAATTCATTCAGAAGAAAGTTCTTTGTCATTTTTATTCAAAAGTTGTTACAAATCAATAGTTATTTTTATACAAAAATAACTCACGTGACGATCTTTATATTTAAAGTACACTTAAGCTCACCAGTGCGTGTTGTTACCTCAAGTTCGCAAATCAGAAGTTTACTGTAACAACTCTACTGAACCGACAAAGCGAACTAACGCGAAGAAATCCTTTCATTGCAACAGAAAATTGCTAGAGGGGACGTTGCTGCTATATTTCTATATATAAACTAAACTAGCTGACCCACGCAACCTCGTTTGCGTCTTCTATTGCCCGTAGCGTGAAAACTTGCCCCCGTTTTTGAAACATTCTTAATTAATTTAAAAAATTGAAATAATTTTTCAAATCGGACCAGCAGTTCGTGAGATTAGCTATTAGTATAGATTACTCATATACTTATCGTGTAGGTATATTCAAGAGCTTATTTCATTTATCCAAAAAAAATTTGTCATTATTGCAGTATCTTATGCAATAATGATATCATGTACGTACATTTTATTCGTAAGTGATTTACAATTTATTATAGAATCGGAATGTTTTCCTAAAAATTATTAAAGCAAAAAAAAAACTTGTCGCTTGGGACGGTTTTGTGTATAATAATAAATATAAGCATATAATAATCACGTAAAATGATTTTATTTCATTTATATGAAATAAAATCATTTTACGTGATTATTATTTTTAATATTTTTTAAAGATTAAAGAATTTTTGCTTTAATAATTTTTAGGAAAACATTCCGATTCTATAATAAATTGTAAATCACTTACTTTTTAGTTGAAACAGCATTCAGGGGATCATTATTGATCCCCTGAATGCTGTTTCAACTAAAGATCACTTTTATTGATTACACAGTCTCGATTACGACACTAGTTTATGAACCATAGCCATTTAATGTCGTTAATGAGGTTATAATTTATGTTTCTAAGAACTACCAATCAAAAAAGAGGTAGATGCTCGTAAAGTTAAATTAATGTTAGAATCTCGCAATTTACATTGACACTTTATTGAACAGTCTAAAATTAGCACATGATGAAATTAAATAATTTCCTTGGTAATAGGTTGGTTTCTGATAACATCTAGACATTTTGTACCTTGTTAAATAGAGATTCAAGGTGAATATGAATATCTTTTCACACTAACAGGTATCAGTTTAGTTGAACGTTAAACATTGTACCGTTCTGAAAGGAGGTCATCAATTTGACACGCATGTTATATTTATGAGGGCTTCAGTTTACCTGAAAACCAAACTTGTATAACTCGTAAAAAAATGTAATAGATACTACTAAATAGCTAGACGTGCGTTGTAGCAAAAAAATCGTAGTTACAAAAATCATTAGTTTATTATTTGACACGAAACTAGTTATATGGTTACGTGATACTTGTGTACGCGTCACGTAGTTTTGTAAGTAGCCACGTATAATGTTCTCATCTACTAAATTTGTTTAGTTTTGTATGACTCAGATACTTAGTCTAGATATATATATACGTAGACACGCATGGCGGTTTCCTCCATTGCAGCTTTGCAAATCGGGGGTGGCTGGGCGGTCGGTAGATAGTAATCATAGCGACGGAAACTGCCCCCTTCGCGTGCCTGCAACATAACGATGCACCGCGGTTTTTGCATTTATTACTTGGGTCCCTGTTTAAGTAAAGGTCATATTCCAAGAACAAATTCAGGTCAAAGTAGTTATTTTTAAATATGGTTTATTAAAATAAAAGCAGATGTGTAGCTATTTGTTATAGTACAATGGTGTAACTAAACTTTTTGTATCAAATAAAAATAACCTAAAGTGTTTTAAATCAACTTGCTTGGCTGCGGATCGGTATTTCTTTAATCATCATTGTAAGCCTATAACAGTTCACTGCTGTATATAGGCTCCTTCAACTGCAAGCCAATTGGTACGATTCTGGGTTATGATAACGATTGATATCAAGCCTGTTTCCACCAATGGACGTTCTTCGGTTGAGATTATGATTACGATGATGTCAATTACATACTCGTATACTTAAGCATCTTACTAATTGAGATTCAAGCAGAAGAGCTCGGAGCTTATTAATTTGTCTAACTTGTCAAGCTCAGTTTTAACTGTGTTAAACTGTTAATGTCAGATATCAAAGTAGTACGTGATGATACTAAGAATTCACTTGAAATGATACGCTATATTCAGAAAAATCAGAATACCAATAGCTGCCAATGTTACGTTTTATAAATAAACGTACATAACGCTCCAATTACTTCGTCACAATCAAAGTTAGTGCGGCACGTGTACGCTGGAGGTAAGCTTAAACTGTAACACGAGAAGTCTAGGGTCTGGGCTTGGAGGGCTTATATACATAATTAAATGGGTAAACTACTGACTAAACAGAGTAACCTACAATATTTGGTATCCGATTACATTAGATTTCTAATATAATATCAGGTCGTAAGCAGTGGTCAGATAAATGTTATTTGAACGAATTATTAAAACAGTGGTTTAACTGCAGTTAGTAGATTTTTAAAAACTCTAACTATAACGAATTTTAGAAAGTAGGAAACTAAACAAATATACATAATTCGAGTAAAATTCACGCATACAAATATTTGAATTAAGTGGGAACTTAAGAGTCCCTGCCCCAAGCCTAGTTGGTTATTATACAAACGTAAATGTCATTAAAAAACTAACAAATGTATGAGAACGAGTCATCTCAATAGTAAGCTGCTTTGTCGAAACAATATATTACTCAATAATACGAGGGAATAGAAGCGTCAGCGATAGTAGAAAAAGAATCGACGCGGCTGATCTTATAATAGAAAAATACAATTAACGAAATTTTTACTACCGACTTCAATATGAATAGAAGATAGTAGAGCCACGCTGATTTCAGTTCTACCCTCGCACAGAAAATCATCGTAGAATGACAGCGTTCGTGCTGTCGTGTTTCGTTGGTAAGTGCGAAACCGGAGATGCAGAAGCATCACTAGACCGCCATGTTGTAGGTCACCATACTGCACTGTTGCATTGGCTGCATTCGCAACGAGTATGGCGACCCCTCTTGGATTCTACTTATGCTTTCTATCAGACAGAGTTGAATCGTTTTGGCAGGGCCATACACAAAAAAAAGCTTTCCAGTTTGTCGAGTTTATTATTTTTCTGTATGTAACCTCACTATTGCGGAATGGCCCAACCAAGAGTTTCTCAGAAAATCTAGGTACACCGAAAATAGCAGATTAAATGGATGAAGGGATTGCCCGAAATTGAAAGAGTTCTTTTGATCCTTTGACTATAGAACCGGATCTGTCGACGAGATAGATGAGATAGACGAACAGTTCAATATATCTCCATCCATATATACAATCATCGAAAATATCAAGGTATCGATAACATAATAGAGCAATCGCAAGGTTAAAGATCGCGTGCCAACTATAACATCAGGGTTAAATATTTTGATGTTGCTTTCAGAAAGTTGCGAAGAAAATATTATTTGTTTTTTTTTAATAGATTCATAACCTTTTCTGACCTTTATACACGCACAGTGGTAATTTTCTCCAGTGAAGGTAATGAGGCTTTATTGAACCACTGTTAAGACAAAAGTAATGTATTCAGTTTGATTCCAGTGTTCTGATATTTTTTTATTTTTATTTTAATTTCTTTCAGTAATACATTTTTTATATTTAGTTTGAATTTATGACTTGAATTATTGAAAATATATTTTATTTTGCAAATCAAAACATTGAATAGAATACAATAAAATACATACAGTAAAAGAGAATAATCCGCATTGTACACAGCTTAGAATAAGTACACAAAGTGGATATGTACAATGGGCGATCTCATCGCCTTAGCAGACCACATTTTGCCATGAAATAAATATCTTTACAGAGCGGAGATTAAGAAAATCAATAGTTGTATAAATAAACAAATACAGATAATAGGTTTTTCAAATAACACTTATGTAAATTTTGTTATATATGATCAATTGATCAGTTTTTTTTTAGCAGATTATTATATGTTTTTTACTTTTTATAATAATATTTATGTACAAGTGTCAAAAAATTCTTCCGCATCATCGCCTGCTGGTAGCGTTCCTAAAAGGCTGTCAGTATAGTCACGTTGAATGGCAATGCTAATTCTCTGTGTTAGAAAAAGGCCGGCCTTCTAGTTGTTTAAATATAACACGAGCACTCGGACCCCATGAACCTAGCGTCTCGACTCCAAACGGTTCAAAAATGTACCTATTAGATTTTGGTACTTACGCCGTTTTAGGCTTTCCGCAGAAGCAGCAGCAGTGCCGGCATAACCAGCTGTACTTTGAAGATTAGATGACGCGAATGTGTCTTCTTTCATGGTAACGATACTATACCATCCGGTCTCTTGCCATCGTCTCGTACGAGACAAATTGGTTCACATACAGATGGAACACCGGCGGGAACAAGAGCACGACGAATAATGTCGTTAATATTGGCAGGTCGAGATATACGGCCAGTATTTCTGCTACAAGAAAGGCCATGATGTCGAGACTATCAACAGCTGCTACACAATGACAAAAATTCGGAATGTATATGTAGTTATGATAATAACAAAAAAGATTGGCATTTTGGATAAATTTTAAAATCTTTTAACCGTACCATTCCGTATTTTTAATTTTAAAAAAGAAAACAGAAGTCGGACGCGGTTTTTCGCAGTTAATTGTATCAGGTATAAATATCTTAATAAGTTCGGAAATTGCATGTAACGATAACAATTATTACTAGTAACAAATCATTTAAAAAAAAACTCGACTGCGTCAATTTCTGCCATCTTTATTAAATTTATTGAAGAACTTTTTGAATATTTCTTTTTCGTTTTTTATTCTGATTTTGATATAGCCAGTGTCCTTCTCACGACTAAAACGAATCTATTGACACCACTCACATAAAAATACAACAAGCCGTTTAGCGCAGTCAGGTAAAAATTTAATGTGTTTTTTTGTATGTTCGACACATTCTCGCATTTAACTGCCCAGTTCAATAAAAAAGGAAAGTCAATATTTTCCATGCGACGCTACACCTTTCTTTGTCTTAACTTTGTTGTCTCAAAAATTTATGTTCTCGATTTTTCGCGGCGGGTATTTCGTGATATATTTACAGAGGAATGTGACAGCAGACAGTTACGGATTTAGCTTTCAATACGTACCCACTACGTGTTCTCAATCTTGGCGACCAAAACATTATAAAAATCAATTAACGTTCAAGAGAAAGCGACGTAACCTCAACAAAATATTTTATTTTACAATAAAAAAAAGCTAAAGTATCTGTTTTTGATTCCAAGTAACAACTATTCACTTTAATACAGATTAAGTTTATATATATGGTACTTCAAAAACACAATTTTTCAAATATTTGTGTCTGTCGACTGGACTGAGTTTGTCAGAAATTTCACTGGCAGAAAGCTGACGTTATAAGGAGTAACTAAGGCTAGACATTTTATTGTAAATTAGCTACATACTGCACCAATACAAGCAGTTATTGTGACAAAGGTAGAACAATCGTGGAAAACACCGCAAGGCGATATATATGCATAAATTTAAAAAAGCAAATGAATGTCGTTCGTTACTCAAAAATAAGAGTGACATTTTCACTCTTGAGTATTCCTAAATAAATCCCACTAAAAATTAAAAACAGAATAAAAATGAGCTCTATTTCAATAATATTTGCATGATTTTTACGCCACATCGCAGTTACGTACATTTTCAGATTAAAGCTAAAGTTTGAAATTATTTTATGTAATGTCAATATTATCCTTTTACATTTCTAGAATTTCTCAACTCATGCCATTATAGTCTGGAGATAGGTAAAAATAAAGTTATTTTATGCCTATGATTAGATTTATTACGAAAATATTTAAATCTATATTTACATATTCGTCTCGATTTTGTATAATAATGTCATTGTTCTAATCTGAGTGAAAATGATCTTGCAAATAAAATAACATTTTAAAAATATATATTTTACAAAAGTGTATAGAATAGCGTCACATTAATGTAAATGTGTAAAATATAAGTCAGTGTAGGAGTAGCGAAAGACTTTAATCATTTTTAAATAGGTACAAATTTTCTTTTAAAAATAATGAAAAAAGGTGCGTTAGTTGTGAAGAACTGGTTATTTATGAGGTTGTATTACATTTTGCGTAACTTATCCTTGGTTACTACATTATAGTAAGTGGGTACCTACGATAACATGTGGGTTCTAAAATATGAATATTTATTTATTTATTTATTCAAATATTAATTACAAATAAATCTTTAATTCAAAAATATTCTAGAAGGAAAATATTTGTGCTGAACATTTCACAAATGGAATCGAGCGTTCAGCTGCCGGTATATTTATTTGCATTTTTTAATTTAATTTCATGCAAGATACTCACCACTAAAAGCTTTTTGTTATTTTATTAATATCTATAAACTTGAATATAAATAGAGACCTGATTTAGGATTCCATTTTGAACTAAATAATATGTATTTATTCTCTTCTCAGTCCAATGATAAATGCTCCTTGTAGACAGCTGTCCAGCCTTGTCATCCTGTTAATAAGGTTCTTTTACCCTATTCTTGCGTATTTACAAGGTGTGTGATTTAACGCTCTTTAGGCTTGATACTAATAGACGTTGTAATTTTATAAATACATTCAGAAAAATAAAATTGACGTTTAATGGATTTAAGATTGTTACTCATTTAGTTTGGTGGGACTGTAGTCATCGAGGAACTTTAAATTTCGAAATGAAACCTGTTAGTCTATCCGTTACACTGATTAAGTAACCGTCACGAAATAATAATTCCTAAAATTTATAATTTCTATAGCAATGTTGATAACACATATATAGGATGAGAATTGATATTGAATGCTGCCATCTGCTAATGAATAAGAATGGATTAAACCCGCTGGGATATTCAGACAAGATTTTTTACTTTTTTTACAATACACTGAATATAAATCAATACCGTCCGTACGTAGAAACGCGTTGTATAGGTACAGGGTATTATGTAAGGTGTGTCTGTGAAACGAATGTTCATTGTTGGAGCTGTCCGCCAATATGTCGAAATCGGGCTATATTCACAAGCGGTTGATTCGCCTTTCGTGGTTGTCCGTACATCAGATATGGCATTATCTGCTTCAATTATGCTTAATTTTAATTTGCTACATGCATGAATGACGTGACATAGTGTACTATGTAGTGAACACTATGTCACGTTATTCAAATTTCCAATTTCCCATTATATCCATGTCCAGAAGTGAATATGGCGATTAAAGCCTGATCCGGTTAATCATACTATAGCGAGTGTTGGTGAGGCGTAAGCAAGGCAAGATAGCTAAATCTGTGTTAATGTTTTAACAAACACTATAATGTTTATAAGGCCACAAAAAGGTTTACACAGAGAAAGACACAATTTGAAGCATTGCATGTACATTAGTTAACAAAGGAAGGAAACAACGATTTACAAGAGAATTGCAGTTTCGCGGGCGGTGGTATGCGACATTCGTGAGCCTGTATATTATGCTTTATGCTATCGCCACAATACTATGCGGATTGATTTCGGTTTTAGGTAGTCTATGGCTCAAGACTGGGATCCATACGCTTAAGTCAATAGCTTGACCAAGGAATACGTATTCTTTCACAAACTCGATACTATCGCCTTTATCAAATACACATTTCAAGAATGATTTACTGTGTAAAGGTAAATATACTTAAAGTCATATCACTAATAGTCTCAAAATACAGCTACTGACATATATTTTATGTATACCACAGTAATATGCTGAAGTAGGCGCCTTTTTATTTTAGCCATGTTTTCTCCTGTGAATGTTAGAATTAATGGTTTCTTTCTTTCTTTGTATATTTTATGTATTATTCTGCAATGTATGTAAACGATTAATTGTATAGAAACCTCTTGATGTTTGAAATGTTATTGCTGGTATAAGGGCAACATTATATTAAATAAATTAATAACCATTAATTTGCTACGGGTAAATCTGTATACAATGTTAAACGCGATTTGAGTTAATTACGGAAAGATTATGTTTTGTACTAAATGCAAACTAAAAGCATCGTACTGATCTGATTTTATAAAGTCCCTAGAGCTATAAATATTTATAGACGCACAGGCAAAAAAGTATAGACGAGAAATCGATAAGGTAAATGTACCACATCGTTACAAAGTACTTTGTCAAGCGATTATACATTTGTAGTACAATATACCACCGAAAATCACAGTGCCTAAGGTTGCTGACGATAACAGTAGTTGGCATTTTGATTGATGCTAATACAGTCAACTTTGGACTAAAGTTGCCCGTACCTAACGATTAGATACATAAGCACACTGAAGAATGTTCTTTATACGTGTACCTTTTTACAGATGAGGAAGTTTGAAAGGCTTGACATGACCTTCGATATGAGCAATTGAATAGAAAAGGTAAGCGTCACAAAACGAACGTGAACTTTAAAAAAATAACAAGGGTCAAGATCAAACCATTTTCTACTTCAAACTGGTCATAGTCATAGATAAAATGTTTAAAAATTAATTAAACCTTCTAAAAATAAAGAGCCAAAGTGTAATGTGAAAAAAAAATAAAAAACAAATAAATTATTTGATTGTGTGTCTTCTTAAGATGAGGTATCATTTAGGTTTTAGTCGGTTCGATTCCGACACACCGCTCCGCCGCAAACCCCGGTGTGGTGACGGCCCGAGGGTATTTCCACACGTAAAAAAAAGACCTTTGTTTAGCAGTGGACGGCGATAGGTTGATTTAACCATTCTTTAATATTTTGTGATATTAACTATTGATAATACTTATACTGAGCCAGGTAAATATCTCAAAACCTAAACTACTCATATAAGTTTGAACGCGAGCGAACGGGCCAGCTCGAACGGGGCGGTACTACTCTCTCACAGAGGACTAACCCAAAATGACAACCTTCATGCTTCTCGTCTTCATAGACACTAATTTTCACTAATCCAGGTGCCAAAATCACTATACTAATGGGCTTACTCGTGAGCAAGTTACGTAGACATGGCCATGAGTGAAGCAGGAACGCAAGTTTCACGCTTTGCGTGCACCTAAAAGATACACATATTTACACAGTATACATAAAGCTCATGGAAAGTATTCAGTGATGATAAAGTAAGCTCCAGTCTTTGATCACCTAAAAATTGCTCAACGCGCCTAAAGAAAATTTCACTTCAACAAAAACTATTCAATTTAGATTATATTAAAACAGCCACATGAAATTAAATATATAATAATAAATGAAACATTGACACGACATACAATAACTTGCAAATAGAAACAGTAGATTACACATTAAAATTACTAGGTATAACAATGGACTCACATATTAATTGGAAGGCACACATTGATCTTATTAAAATAAACTATCTTGATTAACATACGCTCTATTCCAGCCCAAATAGGTAAGGCTTATTTTACGCATGAAATATTCCCCTTAATTATAAAATGGAACTAAGCTAATAGTCAAAACATTACGTAGAAATATGGTAGAATCCACAATTTGAACTGAATGTGCGCAAGGAGAAACTGTATATTTACCACAAATTTCTTTGATTCCAAACGATCTTTAGTTTAAATTTAAACGATTTCAGTTTCCCCTCAAAGTCTACTTCGCGATAACACCAAACATGTCTCAAGAATAAACACTCAAATTTGCTAGGATAGATTTAAGAGAAAGCTGCTTCTCTCATGGTTTAGTTTAATGGTTTGTGTACCTGGAATAGTGAAGAATATTGTCTATAAACACGTGTAGTAGACTTTTATTATTTACTATGTTTGACATTCATGCCTTCACTCAAAATCAAATCTAACACAAGCAAAGCCGGCAAAAGCTGGTTGACATACGATAATAGCATCATAATATAAGTGTTTATGTTTAAGTTTTGTATGTGAAGAAATAACTTTTATCGAAATCTGAAGGAGCATTAAAGACGTCAACATTTGGTTTCAAAACTTATTAAATTATTTAAACCATAATATATATAAAACGAAGTTCATCGAAATCCGTCAAACAATTTCTAATTTATATAACTACCTACTTTTGCTCCCCTAGAAATAGAAATGTTATTCACTTTATCACAGTTGTACCATGTTACACTATTTTAAAAACTTATTTTTGAAATGTTTGTATTGAATTACGAGTATCAAATAGTTTGGAATATTACAAGATTTAGTTAAAAATCAATCTATGTCTTAACCGTTTCGAAATTAATCTCGTTTCAGGAAGGCAATCAGCCCAAATGTAGGTCAAAAGTCAGTAGGTACACTTTGCAGACTACTGCTGGTGTATTTCAAATTTGTAAATTCTACTAATATTTTAAAACGCGAAATTTTGTGAGTATGTAAGTGAGTATGTTTGTTACTCTTTCACGCAAAAACTACTGAACGGATATGGATGAAACTTTACAATTATATAGCTAATACATCAGAATAACACATTTTAACACAGGCTACAATTTATGAAGATACTAGCTTCGCTTTGCAGCGTTGTCCGCGACCCCTCCCTTCTCAGGCGCAGAGTGGCACACCGTGTGGTTTTAGTCAGTTCGATTCCGACACACCGCCCCGCTGCAAACCCCGGCAGGGTGACGGCCCGAGGGGGGTGCCACACGTAAAAAAAAAGAAAAAAAAAGGGAAATATAAATTATACAATTTTAGAATTTGCACATTAACATATGTCAATGTTTAAATTGTTATTTGTTATTATTATTATTCGATTACATAATTTTATATTTCATGATATACGATACTTCAATTCATATATACTATTCATTTGTTACGAATATTTAACTTATTATTATATCTCCATGTAAAGATCAGGAACAATAAACTAACGTTACCTATCCAGTCAAAATATTCTAAGATTCCTTACTTCCTTCCTCATCCTTTTTACGAATCTCAGTGAAATATATTTGTTATCTTTAAAAACTATTTTCGAATAATTTCCTTCTCAGGCGATACTTACTAACAGATTAGGGGATAATCTGTATACTCACTTGACTTAAGTAATTTATCGATAAGCGAGTTTCAAGCTCATCGTTGACTCAGCCAAATACTACCTGATATACTACTTAGATTATTGAAATATATGAATCATATTACAGTTTGTAATATTCATAAATTAACAGCGTTGGTACTTCGCAATATGATTCTTATGGAACGCTGATGACAATGTTATCTAGTGAATGTGGTTGCAGAGTAATAGTGATATTTAAAATATCGCTATCAAGTATTGTAATTATTGTAAGTTTATTAATAAGAAAATCATTTTCATCCATGTTTATTCGAGTAGAGATTGTAAACCAATTTTGCCATGCTACATAATCTTAGAAATATATTTTACGGATTTATAAATTACAGCTAACTCATTCGCCTCCGAATTCAGTTCGCTCTGAGGTTGCGGTCGGATGTCAGTCGCTCCGTGAAAAAAACTGATACTCACGTAAAACCGGTAGAACTAGTATCTGACCCCAAAATATATAGGGAATAGTCAGAGCTAGGAAGATGAAATTCCCAACATCGGTATTTAAATTATTTATGATCATTAGATTACTAAAGGAAATAATATAGAAATCGATATGATTATCTACAGCAAAAAAATAACGTATCAAAGCACCTAATTCATGATAATAAGCTACATCAACCATCCCTATTATAAGTGTATTTATCACAAGATCAGACAAGTGTGGTAATTCCAATTTCAAAAGATTTCATGACCTTATTAATAATTTTAGTCGAAACCAGAACACTAAACAAACTGACAGCTAAAGCCAAAAGGAATAAAATACTTAAAGAAGGGATGTTTACTTACACGTTAATATTGGCTGACTAAAAATATTCTCAGTTCAGCAAGCTTCTTGCGGCCGTGTATATTAAAAAAATATACCTACCGACGATAGCCGTATAGAAACATGAAAAAATTGGCTATTGGAATAGCTATCGCACTGGAGCTACGTATTCTAAGATTCTTTAACGTTTTGTTTGCGAACAAAGCTTTGCGGGATGTCTCACTTGAATATGACTTTCTAAAGAAATAGGTTTCAATAGCATTACTAGCTTGCCTTGCATAACAAAACCGTTTCGTGACTGGTACATGCAGGTATTCAGGTCGCGTACAGAAAAAGCTGGAGGTTGAGGAATTTACTGTCTTGTTAATAAATTGCACTGCACTGAATTCTGTTTTAGAACTCGCTGATGCACTTATGTACTTACTGATTTACGTACGTACATTGAAGTATTCTGTACATGTATCGTTACTATTTTAAGAATTGTTCATTTTTGTTTTCGAAAAATTTGTGATACTTTATAGTCGCTAACAAAACATTTCTTAAACTATTATTTTCATACTCCTTATGTACAGATAATCCGAGTCTGATTGACTTTTTTTGTTTAAAAGGTGACTTAATCTATCTATAAATAAATTATCATTTAAAGAAACTAGCGGTTCGAAAAGTTGATGGGATTTTTGAGTGGACGTTATTTTGGAATAATGCCTGTTTTGTTATAATATGAAAGTGTTAAGGCTTCAAAGTGTTACAAATAAACGAGCATTAAACTTAGAGAACCTCTTGGAATTGTTGTCTTCATTGAACTGTAAGCAAACTGTGAGCATTTAGGACAGTAGACTCAAGTATATCTATATGAACATAATAAGTATTGTTTGCTCCATTTCGTGATAAGCAAATGTTTCAGGTCAAAATAACGTAACTAATTTAAAAAATATATTTGATGGTCTTTACTTACATATGAACAGTATTTCTTTGTGAGTTCAAGTGCATTCTACAAATACTTAAAATTTTAAATATAAATTGGCATGTATATAGAAGGATAGGATTCTCATCATCGCCATTTTCCTCGCTTTTCGCAATTATTTGGGGTCGGTGTAGAGAGTTTTTTGTTCCAATAAAGATACTGTAAGTATGGTAACATAATAACATGGTAAAAGTGAATTATCATCCAATGTAATATCATTAGATGATAGTCCACTTTTACTTAAGCGGTAGCAATACTGTGAAATGATCTGTCGCTTGCGGTATTCCCGGGCCAATACAAGTTGTATGTAGAAAAGAGCGTACTCCTTCTTAATAGACCAGCAACGCACTTATGACGCCTCTAGTGTTACGGGTGTCCATAGACGGTGGTAATCGCAAACCATCAGGCGAAAAGTTTGCTCGTTTGCCTCCTATACAATAAAAAAAGAAATAAAAAGAAAATCGGCCAACATCTACTTTTCATTCCCTTAAATGATAAGGGTTACCCATTCCTATTTTGTTTTTATATTTATAGTAAAACAACGTTTGTCGGGTCCAGTTAATCATCTTATAAAAACGTCAGGTTTCATTTCTTTCATTCTTCTACAAATCCTGTTTTGCCTTCCTGTTGGATGCCAATATATTGTACAGCTTGGAAAATCTCTTTGCAATCGAATTTCTTCTTTGAATGCAGTAGGGTAAACACTGATTTAGCTCAAATAGATTAAGGACAACCAATTTCAAAAAGGTTCCGATGCTTTCCTAAACACAAACCGTCTGTTCACGTTCACGATACCAGGGAAATCAGACTATTCTACTGTACAGTAGTAGCGTCACCGCAGCTAAACACAGAAAGACAAAATTTCTCTATGCTCTATAGATAGATGCGTTTCTAATTGTTGATAGACCTTTACAGGACTATCAACAATCAGAAACGCACGTATGTGATAAAAATTGTCTAATAATATATAAAAAAGTGTATATATACACACTGACATTAAATGAGGTGAATAAAAAAGTTCAAATATTGAAAAATTATATCATTTCGAACGCTGCTGTATCAAATTACTCAGGAGACTTAATCGTACAACCCTGGCATCAGATTCTAATTGATTAGGTCCCGACATTTACTTCTTAAATTTTAAGTTGATTTTAAATATTTTACACTAATTACTGAAATTTAGCTTAACTTGGGAACACCGGACGTTAATAAAGAAATTAAATTTATAACGATGGATTCGTCGAGCTTAAACGAAACTTCATGTGTAATAAAATATAACAAGGATATTACACATTGCTGCTTGTGAGCACTGTTCTAATCAAAGAAGCTCGTAACTCAACATAGTCCATTAATTAAGGATGAGCAGATAAAGTTCATTGAGTCTATCGAAAGAATGTGTTTTCCAATAAAAACGTGTATCTTGGTAATTATTACTCCTACAAAAATACTCGTAGCTTACTATCGACCTGTTACGGTTATATCTTAGAAAGCTATTAATTGTAAAAATTTTTTTTTGTGTTGTCTACATCTTTTTTCAGAAAGAAAGTGAGTTTTCTCATTTTTAGTTTGAGCTCTCTATTTCTTCAACATGCCTATGTAAAAGAAATAGAGAGCTCTCTATTTCTTTAACATGATAGGCATGTTGAAGAAAAATTTAGAAATATGTAGTTACTAGTTGTTTATAAATGCCCGGTTTAGTAAGCGAATGTAACGCAAACGTCAAGCTAATATGCGCTTTGGCATGTGAATGTCTCGAACGATTTTGGATCTTGTTTAACACGCGTTTACGCCCTTTATTTGAACATAACTAGGAGTTACTTTTAGCTGATTTGTTTTGTCGTAGCTGTTATAAACAGCTGCCACTGGCATTACGGCTGACTACTACCTCTTAATTAAGTCTTCATAAACTCATGTGTCAATGTTATTTAGTCGATTAATGGTGTCACAATAGATATCTTCTAAAGTAACGCTACGATGAGCTCTGTCTAGTTCATGTGTCTACTATAAAATTAGGTCATATATAGCACTTCAATAGATATAGTTCACTTTCGGACGGTTCACTACATTGTTGAAGTTTCTGGTTTTATTCTACTCTTATGGATTGTACCATCAATGTATATTTGCATATTTCTTTTACTAAACGATAAGGACTAATAACATTATGTTTAATATAACTCACTGAATATAATACTAAACATTACTTACAAAATGAGTAGTCTTATTAGTAATAATACATAGTTTTATGTTTCAAGCACTTTCTTTAAAAGAAATACGGCATTAAAATTGAACTAAACACAATTTTAAATGAGTTTAAGTATAAACAAAAACTGTTATTATCTTCATTCATTCATTGGCAAATTATCTCAGAACAGTGTTGGTTTTGTTACGTTTGTCTGTGGGTAATTGTGTTTTATGCACGTAAGCGACTGTAGCCGTGTGAAATTGCTTTCTTGCAACCCTTTGTTCTTATTCCGAGCAAGCCTTTCGTGTGAGTACATTGTAATTAATTTTATAGATGAGATAAATGTATACGATTTGAAAACTAAGTGGTTATAAATTTTCACGACTTAGGACAAGATGGAGTATCTATATGGGCAAACTGTAAAACTATGCTCTTCCTTTGGTAAATAGTGTACAATAATGGCAAAATGCATACCGTTTTAAAGAGCACACGCTAAAGTTATTCACAAAGTGAATAAAGAAAAAAGTGTAAGGAAATTTAAGCAAAATTCCAGCGTACTACTTAATTAAATCTTGTGTAATTTTTTTAGCCTGCTGTTATAATATTCAAGATTTAATGATAAGTGGCTTTTAAAATTGATGATGCTGGCTTTAAAAGTTTCAGCTTAATTAGCCGTACTATGTAAGTAAAAAAACGCGTTTCTTTTTGCAGTGATCTGTAAACATATTTCTAGGTTCTACGTAACAACATAAATATTAATTAAAATCTAACACTAGCTAATCACTTACTTACGCTACACCGGCAGTAATGGAATCCTTTACTTTCCTTTGTTTTCTCAAGATTTTTCCTATCATTATTTAAAACGTGATTAAATTCTTCCCATTTAGAATAAAAGACATTGCAAATTTCTCGTCAAGTCTTATCCTTTTGTGGGAAAAGTAACACTTGGAAAAAACGAAGGAGAATAGAACATTTCATTTTAGGCATAGGATATATAAAGTTCATTCGCTTAGATACGGTGGCTTTGATCGCGCCACCGCCGCACGTGCCGCAGCCAAAGGAACTCCGACACAATATCAAACGAGCAGCCTATGGCGTACACACACAAGTAAGTATGATTAGTCAGTTTACGCCGTTGTCGTATTTTGCTTGCGGGTGTACCGACCGTAAACGAATGGACTATACTGAGACTTGAGCCAGTCATTCATTCATTGTATTTACGAGTATGTTACTCTAGTTTACCTATTTTGGAGTGATACCGGCATAAGTATTAGTATAGGTTTACGCATGCTAAGTTATACTTTATCTAGATTTCATGTATATTAACATAGATTTCATGTATATTAACATACTAAGTACAACAAATTATAAATTCACAAAGTAATGAATATAAATAGGATAAAACAACGAACTTATTATGCTTCATTGTTAACCTGAATTTGATATTTGTTTAGGTGAACATCTTTTCAGTAAGTCAAATAATAATTAATAAATATTTCGGACATCTAACACACAACGCCATCTAGTCCCAAGTTAAGCAGAGCTTGTGTTATGGGTACTAGACAACTAATATGAATACCGGCTTAACCGGAGTGATACCACGGCCAAACAGAAAACCAGTGTGAAACAGCGCTTGCGCCGATTCACCGATTGAGTGAGGATACCGGAGGCCCATATCCCAATCCCTCCCCCATCCCCCTCCCCATCCCCCAAAAGCCTTGCAAACACTTGCCATCAGGTGATACGTCTGCTAGATTGCCCCCTATTCGATTAAAAAAAATATCTATACCAGCAAATTTGAGTGTAGGTTCCTAAGACTTGTTTAGTGTCAGAGAAAATTACGAATATTAATTATAAGGAAAAAATAAATCCGAAGCAATCAATAAGTAAATTCGATTTATGTCACTCACCAACGATTTGAAACAACATTACTATGTTGTCATTGGCAGAATTGTCGACACCGGCACAAATTGCCATATCCAAAAAAAAAAAACATTACTATGACGCACTGAAATGAAGAAGGTTGTTGTTTGTAGGTATGTTCTTTGTTTCAACGCACATCACGAAAAAACGTGAACCTTATTTCGATGAAACTTTTTTAGTTTGTTTAAGATCAGAATTAAGTTCTTGGTTCCTTTTTTACCCGACTGAACAAAGAAAATAATACCTTTTGCAAAAAACGTCGACCAGTACAGCGGGCACACTACAAATTTATTATACCTAATAATGATGATAGTTAATGATATTTTATGTGTGCCTTGTTGAAAATTTTATAACTTATACTTAAACTATTATTCTATTTTATTTAATAATTCAGACGCTTAAATTTCCCTATTAGCCTTGATGTGGTTTGTTAAACCACATCCCGAGTACACTTTGTCCCTAAAGACTTAAATTGCTTTGTAGGATAATATAAATACCTTTCACATATCCGTTTTAAATAGTGGTTTGGTCAGATTGCACGAACAATAATAGAATAAGAGTGTGTCCAAGAGACAAAAATTTGAGAACCTAAATAGTTTGAGGTAAAACTTAACATGAATCATTTTGAATTTGATAAAATGTTAGTTCTTTCATATCTATACTAATACTCGTATTATAAAGCTGAAGAGTTTGTTTGTTTGTTTGTTCATTTCAACGCGCTAACCTCAGGAACCTCTGGTCCGATTTAAAAAATTCTTTCAGTGTTGGATAGTCCATTTATCGAGGAAGGAGCACCAATGAAGAATGTTTCAAAAACGGGGGAAAACTTTCAATATACGGGCAAATAAAGACACAAACAAGGTTGCGTGGGTCTGCTAGTGTGATATATTATTAAAGAGAATAAATAACATATTTTCGGTAAATTCATCGTTGAGAAAAAGAATACTTTTCTGACTTGATAACGCGAGAATACATCTTTGTTAAGCTTCAGAGAAATTAATTGTATTATAAAATAGCAGACCCACGCAACCTCGTTTACGTCCCCTATTGCCTGTAGCGTAATAAATTTCCCCCGTTTTGGTAACATTCTTTACTGATGCTCCGCTCGAAAATCAATTTTTTATATTTATTCACATTTTAAACCTTTCCTGGACTACGACAAATATTTCAAAATCGGCTAATTCAGCAGAGCCGTTCTCGAGTTTTAGCGAGACTAACGAACAGCAATTCATTTTTATAAATATAGATAGATAATAGACACATATCAGATGTAACACAGATATCAGACTTGTAAGACATACCACGTCAATGATGACTAGTTTCGAGATGTTCGTAAGAAGATTTTGAAATAAAATATGTGTAGTATAAATAACTTTCTAAAGTAATATATCAGAATAGCTAACGTCTAAAAAATACAAAACAAACATCTGTTGAATGGGCATTAATAAATACTTTACAGTTTCCATTTAGTATCAAATGAATCCTTCCTATAGTAGACAACATCTTATAGTTCCGCAATAGCAAGGAGCGACTCTACCTCTGGGAATCTCAGATTTGATCTAAAATGACAAGATTACATTCTTAGGTTAAGAGGCAAAAGGCACTTGTGACGCATCTGGTTAATTCTTCTGGTTGGTTCTGCATTCTGGTTGGTTGATTGATTGCTCTTACTAGCACCAAAATATATTTTTTTGTCACAAATGCCTTTTGTATTGCATCTCAAGTGTACATTTGGCGATATAACTATGTTAAAGTCCTAAAAATCCAAGTCTTGAACATGAGGCGTCTGCAGAAACTGATTGTAGCCAAATAAATGGTTCACTAAATAATCCTTCTATAGTTTTGTTTTATAAATTTAGGTCAAAGCAAAATTACTCATTAGTCAGTAGACTAGATCGTAATAGCAATGTCCTACTTGTATTACATATTTACAGAAAAAAAAACTAAATAGTCCCTGAGAGTAAAACATCAATAAGCATTCGTATTACACAAGATTATTATTATTTTACGATTTATTTTTTGAATTGAAAACTTCTTTAGCGGCGCTGTGTACTTTTTTGGAATGGGTAAAAATGTATAAACTCGCGTCAGGTCACGTGACCTGATCGAAAATTCGTAAGACGGATGGAGAGAGGACAGGCGGCGCAGGGCGCTTGCGCGAATGTTCGTGTGTATGTAATATAAATTGTCATGTTTGTGTACGATAGCGCAATAAATGAATATTGTATTCCACTACATAAATAATAGTACTTTTATACTGATAATGAAAGCAATTCGTACAAAATTATTTTCTAACCATTCCAAAATATCAAAAATGCACAACGTTAATATTCAAGTTTTCACTTCTGCCGGCACTCCCGGAGTGCAACCCGTCGATTTTTTTATTTTAAAGACATTTTATTATCATACCAAAACATAATATTAATGATTAAGTATTGTAATACTAGTAAGTACATTTAATTTTTAATGGGAATTGTTATTCTGACTGTTCTTTGTTATTCTTTGCATATCTAACGGTATAAAACAATGATGGAACAGAAATTTTTATTAGCTTATAAGATTTGCAAATGTTTCTCCATTTTCACAAGAGAGTTAATAAAATGAAATGAAAAATGGAATAATACTTTTCAACTACGATCAAATCACAAGTCTATTTTGAATTTTTATTTCTTTAATTTTTCTAGTTGTAATCATTTTTCTTAATATATCAATGAACTTAAGTTTTTATGATAAAAAAGCCCGAGAGTAAAGTTTATTAAATTTCCCTATTAAAAAGGTATCGATTAATAAGTAAATCCCAGACTAACATGTCTCGTGAACTGAGATTCAGCTGATGTTTAGCCGTATTCAATATTATTTTGCACATCTCATCATGCACAAAGTATGTATATATATATTATAATATTCATTTGCTATAATAGCACACTATCACAGCTGTTATTTTCTTATCTGTAAACTTACGATAGCAACGTTGTGAAAGTTTTGCTTGTTAGCATAACTGTAATAACTGCTTCCTTTCCCTTCCTTCCTAAGAGAATAACTAAGTACTTTAAGGTAGTAGAGACACGCTGATTTCAGTACATACGGGCCGGCTCTACCGGGGCGGTACTATCCTCACACAGAAAATCAACTTGAAATTACAATGTTCGTGCTGTCATGTTTCGTTGGTGAGTGTGAGACCGAAGACCCAATGATGCAGAAGCATTACTAGGCTGCCATGGTGTGGGTCACGATGCTGCATTGTCGGATTGTCTGCATTTGCAATGGGTATGGTGACCACCACTCTTGGATTCTGATTATGCTTTCCATCAGGCAGAGTTGAGTCATTTTGGCAGGCCCATACATAAAAAACTGTATATAGCCGAAGTCTTCGCAATATAATCGCAAAAACATTTAAGTTGATTTCTGTGTACTGTGTGTGTTTAAGAATCTCAAGAAATAAGAAATTTTATAAGATAAATTAAATATGATGGTTTTTATGATGTAAACAATTGTAAATAAATACCCTACTTACTGAAGGGTTAAATCGTTTGGTTCTTAGATACTTTACATTTAGGTAGTTTAAAAGAATATCACCAATACTTGGATTTAAAATAAAGTAGTAAATTGATGTATCACGCATACAATACAATAATGAATGAACCTCTAGGGAAATACCCTACTGTACGGTACGATACTGTTTTAGAAAGGGTTTCAAATGAATCTTTGGTGTAAAATTTAACTGTAGACTGTGAAAAGGGTTGGTTCATGAAAAATTAATAATCCCTGTCGTGTAGTTAAACAAAGAGAGACAAGACCTATATGTCTTGTAGCTTCAATTAAAGAGATAAAGTTAAACTATACAGCATGGTGATTCAAACCATGACAGCCTAGTGATGCTTCTGTATCATTTGGCCTCACTAACGAAACACGACATCACGAACGCTGTTATAGTGACTATTGCTTTTTACATTTTATATCCAAATAACTAATCAACATATAAACATGTAATGTATACATATATTTATTTATATAAATGTGTGTGTGTGTGTGTGTTTTCTTATTGTTGTAGGTACCTAACGAATTAGTATCTTTGTTGCGTATTGTTAATAAGTACACAACAGATTACATTAATTATTTCTTTAGAATGGTAAAAAATTAATGAAACCATCTTGTAAAGACTTTTGTTTTAACATACGTATCAACCAATGTTTTGTTTTTATAGAATTTGTAGGAACAAAAGTTGTAGGAGTTCTAATGCAGTTATTTTCAAAATTTCTCATTCTTAAAGATTACTTTATAATCTGCAAAACCTGCATAACCCAGTGTTTATAACTAATGAATTAAACATACCAATATAAACAAATATTAAACTAGCTCCGATCACGTGTTTGTCAGCCTAGGCCTAGGCTATGACCTTCCTCAAGAATCTAAGTATCTCCATGCCAAATTTCATTGAAATCGGTGGAGTGGTTTGGCCGCGAAAGCAAGACAGACAGACAGAGTTATTTTCGCATTTATAATATAAATATGGATATGGATTATTTACATTGATCAAAATACCTAAAGCAACGGTATTTCATACGTAGTATGTAGGTACAATAAAAAACAAACAACGTATGATTCAATCGATGGATTTAGCTAAAATAGTACACCTGACAATTGGCACTTGATATTCGCAACATCCACTTTGAAATAATGGTTTATGTGTGAAGTAGATAATTGGGTATTAAGAACAGAATTTTACTATATATATATTGTTTTTCAAGAATTTTATGTAAATCGTAAGTTTGTAAAGTCTATTATAACAGACTTTACAAACTTCGGATTTAAAGAGAATTGTCTTTTCATTTATTGAATTCAAATTATATTTCTTTTTCCAGAGACTACGGCCATGTTTATGTTTTAATAAGAACGTGAATAAGATTATTTTTTAAAGAACTGATGTAAGTTCAAGGTATACTCGTCTCTTTCATAGCATGAGCTAGACCGCGCGAATATTCTAAGACTTTACTTGCCAGCTACTGCTCTCCTGAACCTCTTTTTTCTTGAAAAAGTTTATGTAACTATGCATTACGGCAAAATTCAAAAGATAAGACTAGTATTATTCAAGCAGTAACAAATAATTTTAAGTTTTTCGGAGTATTCAGCTTAATTTTTGATCATTTTATAAAGCAATAAACTTGGTAAAACTTAAGATTTTCTAATCTTACACGTACGGGACATAAAGTTTATAAGCGAAAACGAAAATCTGCCAAATATTAATCTAACTAACAAACTATTAAGTATAAGAGACGTAATAATAGTAAAGGAGGCTTAGACGCGAGTAAAGTATAAGAACTAAGATCTTAAGAACTTATATATTTATTAATTATATTCTGAGAACGTCGCGCATTTGCAATCGATTGTTTTTCTAATAAGAACAATATTTTACCATCAGGTTTTTGTAATTATTTGAAACTTCTTTATAGAATAAGTTCCGTAATACAATTGCAATATGTTTTATTTTTTATTATATTGAAAAACATAACTATACATAACAAGTTTATATAAAATATTTGGAATTTGGCCATCATGAACCATATTTTTTTGGAAATCTTATTCCGTAGTGCAAACGAGAACAAAATTTTGACGGTTAATTACAATGGTTTAGGTTAGTTTTCCATTCAAACATTTTTTTAGTCAGGCAATGTTTTCATCATTTTGTTAAAATAATTACACATTAGAATGCATACCTTAAGAAGTTATGCTATAGAAAATAAACGTTCTTTCGCCCATGAAAACATCATATATAACATGGTGTTGACGCAACTGTAAACATTTTAAACTGAACATTAAGCATTCAAAATTTTACAGACAACACTTACGTCTGCGCATACTTAAACAGTATATTGTTATAATAATTGAACGATTTTAGCAATTTTTTATAACTACAAGTAATATTTTTGTTCATCAGTCTTTCAGGAATTTTACACGTAGTTTGTGTTAGTAAGTTTTATTCGCGAAAACGGGTTATACCTCTTGAGGTCACGGGTCGACCCGTGACCACGTATAATCCGTTCGTATAAGTCCCGCGAATTAGTCCCGCTAAACAACGAAAACTATCCTGTAATTTATCAATTTCGTTATACTCGTTGTTATTCCAAGAATTTACACCTTTTGCAACAAATTTTGTGAGCAAGTGATTAAAACAACTGAATAGTTTTATTTATATTTGAATGTGGTTTATATTCGAAGTATGAGTCAATTGTGTTCTATTTTACATTATCATAAACGCGACTATTGCCACTGCTCAGTTCTGCGTCACTTTCAGAAGCGATCTCATTAACAAGTCCACTGTGACAACCGTTTGTCATTTGTTTTCTTGTCATTGTAATATGTTGTGTAACGTACAAGATTTAAAAAAATAGTTTTGTGTACTTTGTAAATCGATATCTGTTATACAACATAATAAGTAATGCTTGCTTGTACGGTATGTGCCACCGTACCGTACCATCCGATCATCATTATTGTTTTGCATACAAGTTTCATGGGTTACGCTCATTCATAAAAGAAAAATCCCAAGGGATAGAAACAACTACGCAAATATATTTTCTTTCTCTGAATGGAGGGTTCACATTTCTTTGTTTTCTGTACTCCGGACCTCGTATATATAAAACATTCGTGATGATCGCTTCTGTAGTGAAATGTGAAAGCATTTTCGCTACATAACTAACATAGTATGTGTCATCTTTTAATTTCTGTTTAATATTGTAAAATATTTCAATGGTTAAATATTTAGTCATATAAATAGTCTGAATTACTTTTAACGTTATATTCTTATTTGTTAACATTTGTTTCTTGTACTCAATTCTTCACAAGTCTAACGCACGTTGTATAATGCATGAAATCCAATAGGGTTTTAGGTGGAATCTCAATAAAATATACCACTTAAAACCATTCTAACCATTACCCTTTCCATAATTATAATCTATTTGTAATGACTCAGTTCTGAATATTTTATAACATTGGAAGTGATAAATTAATTTCAAAACACATTATAAACCAACACGTACTACCATTACTACCACATAAACTACCGTATTGTATCGATAACATCGAGATTTGCATTGAATAGCAATGAACGCAGTCAAGAGCCACACATTAACGTATGCGCATAAAATAACACTCACTTTCAAAGTAAAACAAAAGAATATAAGGTGACATTGTAACTTGTCATATCATTACTTCAAAGCATGTAATTTGTTACTGATAAATACTGCTTCTGTAAGATTTTTTTAAACTATTTTATTGCATTTGGCAAATTAAAATATACTAGCAGCACTTTGTCTAGAAATGTCTGGGAAACAAAGAAACAAAAGCGCAATTAACTACAAAACAGACTCAAGGATTCATGAAAAAACATCGTTGGATGGATAGTTTTATGTAAATTAGTTTAATTTGAAATGTGTTCAATGTTTCTAGGTTTTAGATTTCAGGCTGTCTCGTACCTCAAAGTACTAAGACCTTCTGAAAATTTAGATGTCTCTTGCGACACTTTTGAAACTGTATTACATACGAGTAAGTGTCATTTTCAAAGGATAGTATAAAAGTTATTAGAGTTTCTAATTTTAAAAGTTTAATAAAATTGTATTATTTAGCTCATCTGTATGATAACTTTTATTGATTGCATGAGTATAATTACTAAGAGTTGTTTTATTATTCTTTTTTAAAAAATAATGCCCAGCAAATAATGGCTACGCATAGCTTGATTTAGTTTAAGTTAATATTCATTTATTTATCATACATCTATACATTCGATAAATAATACAATGATTGTATTAATGAATAATGGATCAAATCGTTAACATTGTTACTAAACAAAAGAGAGTTAAACCCTAATTACTCCCTTTTCATCTCTGTAATAGAATACGTACATCTTACGTCTATGTAACAAATTATTCCCTCTACAATACAATATTCATGCCTGTACATTTTATTGCAACTATCTTGGTCGAACAGTTTGAAGGTAAATATTGTTAGTACAGGTGTAAGTATCAAGTTGTATAACACCTGTAAAAATCTTACCACACTTGTTATAGTATCTTTATGTTTTTGTTGACAAAGTAACTTTGAACAGAATGACTCATCCGTGCTAACTCTCACTAGAAAACACTGACAAAATAAAATGAGGGAGTGTCGTGAGTGACAAGAGTACACATTGTAGGAAATTGACTCTAATTATGTGATGAAATATGACTGTACGTGTACATGTCTCAATCATCTCAAGAACTTAGTGAGAATATCAATAGAATTCAGATTTATTAACATTACACAGAAACATCATCTATGAAGTACTAAATCAACGTAGGGTGAATCAAATAGTTGGAGGATATGGAATGTAAGGTTCTTTATCAAACTGAATGGGCAATTTTATAGGTCGTTCATCAGACAAACGTTCTATCGGGCTCTAAATGGTCGCCGAACAATGGAAACATGCCTGCATGTATGTAGCTAAAACACGAATATTGAGGTAGGAGAAGAGAGTTTTATGAATGGAATATACGAGTACACTATTATATAATAGACTTACATTGTGTAGAGGACGAACGCAGAGAATATGGACGCAAAGTAAAAGAAGGGAGAAGAGTCGTAAGGGAGAAAACATGAAACTATCTATTATTTATACAATTACGATCAATATACCTAAACTTAATGTTAGAAGTGCTTGCGGTACTATCTTTTCTAGGGTATACCTAGTTTTAGACTCTTATGAGTCCTACATAACCACAAGCAGTTGATATCCGAAGGTATTTACGCACAATAAAAGAAGTGCTTGCAGTCACGTGATAGCTGTTGTCAAAGGTTTCAGATTCTATTTTCAGATTTAGGATATCATACAATAAATAGCACTTTCGAAATGTGGTTAATTTGGAAAACTAAATTCTTTCGTATCCATGATTAAAGAAATTGCATTTTATATTAGCAAATGTAAACCAAAAATAAATGTCACCACTATTAGAACCAAACTTAGCGCTTGCTAAATACTTAGGAGATAACTTTGAGTAGGTAGCCACACTCTGTGGGGGGATATAACACAGGCAGAGGTAGTGCTATTCACAGTTCACTTGTCTAAATGTTTGCTTGGATTTGAATCAATAGTCTGGGAAATTCTATTTACCAAATGATTCAATTCAAAATATTCCGTGTATGTTTCCTGAATGCAGAATGATTGGTTGGTAAATTTGTAATTTGTGTTTTGACTTTTACACATACATATAGTTTTTGTTGTCAAATAAACAAGTCGGAAATCAAGACTGTATCACTGAATTGAGCTACATTAGTCGTAAGTCTTCTCTATAAGTCGAGACTAAATAGGTATAGTAACTTATTAAATAATTTTATCGAAAACAAGTCCCACAGTACAACAAAACTGTGTTAAAGTAAACTATCTGGACACACGTATCACCATCAAGGTGTTGCTGAAAATCAGCGGTGTATCGTAAATGATGCAGCAATAGGCTGAGCAGCATCTGTTTTTAATGTGCACTGCGACGCAACTTTGCATCAGTATACGAGTATGTGTAGTGAATTCCATAGATATATATGTAAATTGTTACAACATTGATTACTGTTTCAATACTATATTATGTACCATTTTATTTAATAAACTGTTGTGTTGCAATGTCGTTAAAATAAATACTTTTTATTTCTTTCTTCTTTCTAAAAGTAATATTACATACGTTTTCATAAGATTTTCAGAACTTTGTATGTAGAGTAGCTGCAAATGAGTTAACAAACAAAGAAGTAAACTCGAGATTACTGCATGTGTAGAAAATTGTTGCAATTCTGTTTATTATTTAATATATAATAAGGATGTGGTTTGAAAGTTGTGATTAATTTAAACATTTTTGTTTGAAATAGCATTTTACGGTTTTTGAAATTACTGAGATTTGACTGGTTGTACTGCTTTACTTTACATTGCAGTTACAGTCTTCCATTTTCTTTTCATAGCAATTTAATTGGGTTTTTTATTTAATGAAACTTTAATAAATTTGTATTAATAATAAATGGGAAGAAAAGTAACAAGTACTCTGGTATGTCTATATTTTTTATATCATTTTAGCAACTCAGGTGATATTCTTAAACGTTAAAAGTAAAACAACTAAAGGATAAGTAACAACCCTTCGTTACTTCAGAGAAACTAAAATTTAAAAAAAAATCAATCGAAAAAAAAAACCTTACAATATAGACTAAAATTAACTCGTAATTTTTTTTCCCCGCCCTAGGAATATATTCTGTGTTGCGGCGGACGTTACAAACATACATGAAATGGACAAAAGGAATATTCAGAGTCAGAACAACCATTTGTGGATCGCACAAAGTGTTGTCCCATGTGAGATTTGAATCCCAATCCACTTGGCGACGCAGAAAACGGTGTGGTGACTAGGTCAAACGTGCAGTCAAACAATATATTTTATATATACGAGATACGTGGAATATATAACTTAATTGTGAATTATATCAATCTCGTTTAAGGAAAATGCTTCATTATCTTTAACAACAGTTATTGATTTTTCGTTACATTTGAAAACAATATTATATGTTCATTATCCTTAACTCAATTCGTTGGTGTCAAGCGGATTGTGTTTGTTTACATCTTTAGGTAAATCTAATATACCTATAATAGCAACATACTACGAGTATAAAAGGTAAATTGTATACGATATATTTACTTGTTTGTTTGACATCTGTATCTGTATCTTCACTACATAGTATAAAACAAAGTCGCCTTTTCTGTCCCTATATCCCTATGTGCGCTTAAATCTTTAAAACTACGCAACGGATTTTGATGCGGTTTTTTCCAATAGATAGAGTGATTCAAGAGGAAGGTTTATATGTATAATACATGCATCATATACTAAGGCAACATTGCTAATTTTAGAGGTTTCTATTTTATGCCCGTGCAAAGTCGGAGTGGGCCGCTATGTTTTTATATACAACGTTCATAGTTTTTCTGTAGTGTATTTAATTTAGTATCAGCATTGCACCCGTGCGAAGCCGGGGCGGGTCGCTAGTGTTTACATAATTGAAACGGTTGAAGACTTTAAAATAATAGTAAAGTAGATACAATCACCTCTTAAGATGTTTTTAATAGCATTGTTGGTTTAATTGATAAGATTTCTTCCATTGGTTCAACAATTGTTTAGGTTACAAACACTTCTTAAGAAATTTTTAATATGTTAGGTTTGTTTCATTAATTTTTAGCTTTTTTCAGTTGCCGAAACTGAAAATCGTGATTCAGTTTCATGTTTAACATGTTTAAAAAAATAACATTTAGTGCTAGAATTAATCCTGAGTCGGTGTGTATTATGAATACTGGTTTAATTATTCGTATGTCGGAATATCCCTTTTTATAATTCGAAATTCCAATCTCAATATTTTTCGAGTTACGAATCAAACGATCCGGGTTTAAAAGCCCTAGAGTCGTCAGCGCTCCATTAAGTAACGCTTTACTGACGATTGGGGAGTAGGTAAAATGTATTGAATTAATTTGTTTAAAAAGTGAGCATTGGAGTAAAAGGTGCTTTCATTATTAAAACATTTGAAATTTTTGTAGAACTTTGTTTCTTTAGTTTAATGTTTACGTAGGACTTATAGAACTTTAGTAATAAGGATAGTTTATTTGCCTTCGAGTATATTCAGAACTTGTTTTTTTTTAATAGTATAGTGTAACTATATATCTCATAATATTACTTACTCTTGATATTAAAACTTTTTGTTTCTACTTTTTATCTGCACAAATTTGTTTTGTCTTTTTACAGTTTACCATTATTATAATACAGATTCACTTATCTTTTATATCCATATATATATATATTTAGTAGTGTATTTATTTGTTATTTATGTTGACTGTATATATTTGTTAACTGGTAGTATAAATATTTGTTCGTGAATTCCTATTATAAGTTCAGTAAAAACATAAGTTTTGTAAATGTTGTATATTTTTTATAGTAGGTACACTATCATGACCAATTTCAAATTGGAAGGACTAAAGAATAAGCTATCCTACTACTATAGGGTGTTTTTTTAAGCTAGATAGAACTTTAAATTGTAAAAAGTAACACAAAAAATTAAATTTTGATGAAACTTTTTTTTTTATTTGTTTCAGTATACTCTGACAAATCATCATGAATAGACTCACGCTTGAACAACGCTACGAAATTATCCAAATTTACTTTGAAAATCAGCTCATTTTTGAAGAAATAAGGTCCGATGATGCCACCAGCGTGAAAACCGCACCATACGGTGCATTTTTCTGGATGTAATGGAGTCTGTAGGGTCTGTTGTGGATTGGTCTCACTCCATATGCGGCAATTTTGCTTATTAACAAACCCGTTAAGCCAAAAATGCGCCTCATCGCTGAACACAATTTTGCGATAAAACAGTCGTCTATAAGTTGCGCGAATCGACGACTGATTTTCAAAGTAAATTTGGATAATTTCGTAGCGTTGTTCAAGCGTGAGTCTATTCATGATGATTTGTCAGAGTATACTGAAACAAATAAAAAAAAAAGTTTCATCAAAATTTAATTTTTTGTGTTACTTTTTACAATTTAAAGTTCTATCTAGCTTAAAAAAACACCCGTTATTATAAAGGCGAAAGTTTGTAAGTATGGATGTATGTATGTATGGATGTTTGTTACTCTTTCACGTAAAAACTACTGAATGGATTTGAATGAAACTTTACCACAATATAGCTTATACATCAGAATAACACATAGGCTACTATTTATAAAGATATAGCTTCGCCTCGCGGCGTTGACCGCAGTTATCATCGTACCGCGGGTAGCACCGCGGGGTTCAGCTAGTTTCGAAATAAATATAGGTTGGAAATTTACAAACAAAATGAAAATGTAGACAAAACTAATATGAGAAATAATAGTCTAGAAGTACATAATTCACATACACCAAGTACAAAAATTGTAAAAATCGAAGAATTTAAAATAGAGTGAAACGATTAAATAAATGAAATTGACAAGTATTGAAATATTTCAATATTATCGTGAGCTCTTGAGAGGAAAAGAAATTATACCTAAAATAAAACCTTGATCGTTTGATAAAACATTAAAATCTTTTTATTGGCGTAAGGGTTAAGTGTTTTATATAAAAGTTTGCACTGAAACGATTTTATACATTTAGAGAATTTATCTACTTCGAAATTGGAGATATGAACACCTCTCTAGTTTATTTGAACAGCGAAATTTACTCTTACAAGTTTTAAATAAAAAATCATCGTATGTATATATATTTTGCAAGAACTTTGAACCTCTCGTAAAATCGGCTCCAATTCGGTGTGAGAAGTCGGTTTAGATAAAAAATTCAGAGATCTAGTCAATTAAATATTTACATTTTATGTTTGAATGAAGGGTCAGTATGAATATAATAAATTAGGAACTTATTCAGTGCGAAGATAATAATTTTAGTTGGTAGATAAGAATGCTGATGAATAGAAGTGTGATTGAGAAAATTACCGCTTAATAAATAATTCATGATAAAATCATATAGATACTAGAGATTTAAAGTAGTATTTTCACAATGAACTGATTGTGATAAATGGTTGTACTCGTATGTACGTAGATTTGGTAAAGTGTGAACACTTATTTAAATTTATAACAAGAAATAAGTTTGTTTTTGAATCTTTTTCACTCTTGACCTGTCCCCGATAAAGACAGAAAGAAAGATGCGATATTAAAATTGATAATTTGTGAACAACATTACATATAAAACAGACACTTAATTTTAAGATTTTGAAAGCTTCTCGAACATGAGGCCCAATTTATATAATTTTTGAAATAGCAGTCGCTAAAACCTTCTAAACAGACAGACTAAAAGAATCACAATCAAGACCAAAATGCTTACTTTTATGGCCAACATGTTTAAAAATGTATCTTATATCTTAACTACTAATAATTATGAGTGAATAAACGAACAACTGAAATTGGGCATAACTAGATGAAAAAAGGGGATTTCACAGGAATTCGCGTGTTCAATGAAACCTCTTTAGTGTACGGAAATAACATTTAATAATGACGAGTCAATGGATTATAAAGATTGCGTTCTCAACAATTTTAACGTTTTTTATTCACTAATTGATAGTATTTATCGACAGGAAAAAATGTGTTTGTAGATACATTAAAGCCTCACCCATAGACGATAAAATTTACGACATTAACTTGTGCCTATAGTGTTAGAAGGACAAACTATTTGTTGACCAGAAATATTAATAGTTACTAATCTGCAATCAATCACAATTGTCATGTTAATTATTCGCCAGTGTAATGTTCTGAGTAACCTTATTCGTAAAAGTAAATGAATTTATTGTACTACACAATCAATAGCAATAAAACTAATGGTTTGATTTTCTTAGATGGTCTGTTTAAATATGTATGATATTTGCTGTCGTGATAGGAGTACACCAGTACACAAATATTTCAAACAACTCAGAAAAGATCGCTATTTGAGGAAAATTTAAACATTTGTCTATATTTTCCCCGTAATCTTAAAGTCAAGTTAGAGGTAAAATTAAGATTATAATTTATGAGTTTATTATGTTTGACCTACTTAAGTAACAACATGAAGGCAATTTTGAATGTTACTGCTTTTAAATATTCCTTCAAAATAAAAATGTATACTTTTAACTAGGATATGTGAGAAACTTGAACCTTATCGGAAAGTTTATGTGTATATCAATAAAATTTTCAATAGATATACCTTACAGGCGAACTTGTGTAAATGTCATCATGTGTGTATCATGTAATATAAATTTCCATGCGTTACATATTCAAATTACCTTGTACTGGCATACGCAAATCCGTTTTTTGATGTGGTTCCGACTTCAATTGCTTGATTCCGATTATAACAACGAAATATTGGTGTTACATGTCTGATTCTTCTGACTCATTTTAATTATACTTTCCTTAATCTGAAGACATTTTGATCTTTTCTGTACTAGTTCATAGTTATGACAGTTTCTTGTCTGTGTTTGTACATGTTGGTAGGTTGTCTCGTATCTTCTTCTCCATATTCAAATATTCATCTGATTGTTCTGTGAGAGTAATATCAATTTTGCATTTTGCTTGTAAAGTGCGTTCTTATCAAATAACTAACATTTCATTAATCTTGATAAGCTGGAGGGATTTAGGCTCATCTCAAGGTCTCGGAACGATAAAACGTTTGTCTAGTTAGGTGATCAAACTATTCTGCTTAGGCATAACCTTTACTTCGTACTATACTTGTAACGTTTGTCCTGTTACCAGTAGTGAAATTGATATACGAAGGACGACCAATTTTTGTTTTCATAATTATGTTAGCCATAAATCTTATACAGACGCTTCTGAAACTGTTTGATTGAGCTATTACGTTCATGATTTAGTTTAATATTACGCAGATTACATGCTAATAACTTTTCCTGCTTATTTCCTGCTGCCTTAGACGAGTATATTGGTCACCTAATTACCTACAAACTACATTTGTAAGTAGTCTAATGAGAAGAACGTTACATTGGTTTCTTTCTCGCAGTTGTCAATTATGTCATACACAGTTATCTGTTGGCACTTTCAAAATAACTATTGGAAACAAAGCACTGAAATTTTTGTTAACAATCCAAATTTGCGCCTGCCACTTAATATATATGTAGAAGTTATTTATTTATATATTACTAAAATACGAGCACTGCGAGTGAGTTCGGTCGGATCTAGGGTTGAGGGAAAGTGGGGTTTGGTATATGTTTGTTGGTGTGTAGTGTTGGACGAGTACCACTAGTGTTTGTTTACCTGTGTGTGACGCCAAGCGGGGCGGAGGTACGGGCGGCGTGGCCCGCAGCGGATGGCGCGTGTGGCCGCGCGTGCCAACCGACTGTGACTGCCGCCGAGTGCCGCCGCCGCACCACTTCAGGCACCACTGCTGCCCGGTCTGCGCTTATCGTACGCGCTACCACTATGCATTATTTTGTACGATAACGATTTAATTTCTCCCGATACGATTTAATAATCATAGTAAAATATTTGATAGTAAATATTTGAGTTTATACTCATTTTAAAGATAATACTTGTGATTTATTTTTTAAGCCAGTTCTATGACTTTTTATTAAGAGAATGTGAAGTGAATTGTTTTAGTCTTTACATAGTATAAAATGAAGTCCCTTCCGCTGTCTGTTCGATTAGATCGTTTAAACTACTCAACTAATTTTAATGCAGTTTGCAGCAGTAGATAGAGTCATTCAAAAGGAAGGTTTATATGTGCAATACATTCATATTATAGTAGAAGACATGCAGAAAATTCCAGGTTACTAATTGAATATAAGTTTCGTGTATTTCGCAACATGCTATTTTTTTAAATAATAGCGGTCAAATTCATAAGAGGATCGCCCACACAAGTAATGTAACAGATAAAAACGCGAATTAAATAATATAAAATAAAAATATGTATTTAGAAATGTTATTAACATTACTGTTATTTATTTATACAGATTAAGGATCTCCAACAAAGGCCATACACAACTATAACTTAATATAAAAATTTACAACAATCTTTCGGTGTACTCCCTCAATTACAGGAGTGGTCTCCTCATCATGCAAACAAATCCTATTAAATAGTGAATAAAGATTCAAAATCACAAACACGGTTCAACACAATTATGGATAGCTTATATTACTATATTGGCAATATGTTTATTACTTTTTTTGCTGCTAGAGCCATAAAAACTTTACACGAACACATACATCTAGAGAACCAGATTAATCATAACGTAACCAAAATACTGATCCACTAAATAGTACAAAGCAGATATTGTAAGACGGCTCTTGCCCGGGACACTAAATCGCTCGACTTTCGCTAATCCGTAGTAAGTATCCTCTATAAATTCAAGAAAAGCAGCTGTTGCTTTTTTTTCGACAAATGGTTACACAAAGATAGACAAACTTGCACATTGAAATATCTAAAAGTAGTTTGTTACGCTAGTAAAAGATAGGTACTGTTAATAAAATAAAAAGGCTTTAAGGTATCATTATCGACTTTTAATTGAGGTAGATTACAAAAGTTCTTTAAGGAAGCACTTATCTGTTTAGGTTGCACAGAGCAGAAGTCTGTTATAATGCTCTACTAATAACCAACACAGATAATATGGAAGTTAGGCCTCTATAACTCTCCTCTAGTTCTCCTTCAATGTTAATCACATGGACTACAATTATGCTCTTTAAAGTTTTTAGAGAGGGGGAAACCGTTTTTTAATAAAAAAAAATGCGCTTCAAAGTTGAATATTTCGCTAGCGGACACAAATCAAAAAATCGTCTAACTAACCTCTAAATGTTTTAAAAAGACCTATTTATTTATGAAACCCCTATTTATCACGAGGTAGACACGAGAAAAATAAACTTCCCCACTTACTTACTTACTAAGAGGAGGTACTGCAAAATAAAATATTTTTCGTGATTTTATTTTAGCACTTTGGTCAACGTGGTAAATACCTTTTCATGCAAAGTTTCATCTTTTTACCACTAATTGTTTGGAATGTGAGCCGAGGAAGGACCGACGGACCGATACGGTTAGGAGACGTGAACTACGGAACCTAAATAGAAGTTTCTGATAAATCTAAAGTGACTGTGGAATGCGACTGGGACAATATCGCTTGTAAAGTAGACACTTGAGATTTTAATTACAATTAAGCACGGAATAACTACATGCTTGTGACCGTAGAAGAGCCGTGTTTCGGCACAAATGGCCGGCTCGACTAAAGGGATACTACGAATTCAACGAAATTCTTACATTCCCCGAGTGTGTGATGTTACCGTATGTCAAACAAGTGCTTAAAACCACCGAAATCTATATGTTAATATATGAAGCAAAAACCTGTGTAGGGTAGGGAGTACGAAATTTAGCGAAGTTTAATTTTATATAAAGGAATGCAGAAAGGTATATAGAAAAAAAACACAGTAGAACATAGAACCTCCCTCTTTTTAGAAGACGGTTAAAAAAGGAATAATCGTGTTTTGACCACCGGGCAACCTATTGTTTTATAGTATATGCATAATCTAATGGGTTAGGTACGAAAATAGTAGTAAAAGGACATATTTACATTTTTTTATGTTTTCCTTAGTGGTTTTGATAAACATATGTATTTTGTATATGTATTTATTAATACATTTGTAACATTGCAGTGCTGTAATGACTCGCTGTATGTGTTGGGCAAACTGTAACTGCAGTGAGTAAATAAATAAACTTATTTATATTATTTTGTATTTTTTTTAGAAAGCTACAATTATAATATTGCTTCTATAATGTACACAACAAATACGATATAAGAGATTCTCTAACGGATTAATGAGACGATAGTGAGACCTTTAGGAAAGGAAAACTGCATATAGGCTTGCCGTTAAAAGGCCAAGTAGTACTTGATTTTTGCTGTCCTTAGCTCACAAAAAGAGGCACTGGAGCTAATACCTTTTTTATGATTCATTAGGTTTCAAAACATGCTTTAATGGTCTTTAGTTGTTGTTTTATATTGCATTTAGAGCTAATCGATTTTCAAAATATGTATCTATACTCCGGAAAAAACTTATATTATAGTGTAAATTAGGAGCGGAACAAATCTATGTATGAGAAAAGAGTATGCAATTTTAGAAAACAAAATACATTTAGTTGATCCACGCAAGAACGTCTGCGTATCCTAGTGGCCTTCCTTCCTCATTCACTGAGCTCTCTAACAGTAAAATATTTTAACACGTTCAACCAAACAAACAAATTCTTCAGCTTTATCATATTAATAAGTATAGATGTTGTAAATAGTGATACTCATTAAATATGTAAGTGAGTTAGTACATTCGAACCGTTGCTAATATAGAATGGATGACAATAGGTATATAAGCAAGAAATAGTTACAGTAGGTAATTGTTATTTAGTCTAATAGAATTGCTTACAATTACTATAAATCCAGCGCAAGTAAAACTAACACATCTACACACATTGTTTACATTAATTTCAATGTTCATTCAACTCGATTAAATATTAGTTTAGTTAAAACTAGCTTTTGCCCGCGTGTTGGTCGGTAATCGTAGCAAAGAGTAGTCTATATCTTTCTTCAAAAATCAAAATATCTCCGTGCCAAATTTCACTGAAATCGGTGCAGGGGTTTGGCCGTGAAAGCAGGATAGACAGACTGACAGACAGAGTTAGTTTCGCATTTATAATACAGGTATGGATTTTGTTCTGGGTCTATTCTATCAGGATTCTTAAAACGTAGATTTAAATTTCTGTATCACTGTGGAGAGAGACTGGATATTTATCCTACAGATAACGAACCTAATAAAATTTCCATCTCTCACTGGGGTGTATTATATGTTGGTATTAACTGCCGTATCAAATTAATGTACCCATTAACCATTGACTAACCAATATTATTATTACTACTATAACCATGAACTTGCGTTAAAAGACTGATAGATTAATCGAAAAGCAAACCAGTTTTCGATGAGGTAAACATCCAACATTACGAATTACATGTGCAAAAAAAAATGTTGACAGGGATCAAAGTACAAGCAATTTGGATAATCATTTTAAATAAATGTTTTAAAAATAAATGCTAATCTACCTACATTATGCCATCACAACTTTTCATGCAAATATGAAATGCTTGATGGGTCTCAATTTCGCAACGTAAATAGGCACTGTTATCTAACAGTCGTTAGTAGTGAAACATCAATAGAATGCGGAGCACTTTGATGATACGACCGTATTACCTTAATACTATGAAGAATCTTTAGACCTTTATTGATGTTTTGTTTGCACGATGATCGGATCTCTCATTCATTCCCACTCGTTTGTTGACTAAACTCATAGGCTTTGTATTGGTTACGTATCGATCGTCCGATAAAAAAAAAATGGATAAAATGAGTATGTACGAGTATCTCATTTTGCACATTGATCATTGATCGAGATCAGTCCTAACTGTCGCAACTTCAACTGGACCGTGTTGGGTGGGCGTCACGAGAGACGAGCTTGACAAAATTACAAGGGTTTTATCGGGTCCCTCACTAATACTTGGTAGCTTGAAATATTTATTTAGATTACGCAAGAAAGATCATGTGATGTTCGAAAAGGAAAGTCTTCCACTACTTCTTACTAAGTAACATAGTAGTGTATTTACTTTTATTATTTCAGCAATCTAGTTATCATTACTTAGTTCTGATAAGAATTTGGTTTTATTCAAATTTACGCTGGTTTTGATTCATTGGCACTCACACTACAAACAATAAATATCACATCTAAACCTACTACAACACATACAAATATCTGCTATGCCTTCTAATTTTATTTTTAATCGCGTTTCTTTTCAATTGCTTTTTTTTTTAATCTTTTATTTTGTCTACATTTTCCTTCATTTAAAAGCCTGAATGATACATAAGTAGTTTTGTATAGAATTGTTACTGTGGAAAGGCCCTTATGACCTGTAACTACAGGTTTTTTGAAATCTATTTCAGGTACCAGTCTGTCACGAAGTTACTTGATTATAGTGGCATTTTGTAAATTAGCATAAAAAAGTTTTGTCAGAGTGAATAAATGGAGTTATCATTATTATTGGTGCTGCTATAAACTGAAAGAACATCAGGTAGAGTTGAGTACTCAAAAGGGATGTCAAAATTTAAGCGCAATGAGTTAAAGTTCATCAGCGCTGGCAACAACAGGATTACCGACTGTTGTTTTGGCAAAACAGCTACAGGTAAATACAAAGAATCTATTAAAAGGCCCCTTTTGATATAAGCTGGTGGGTAGTGGTGGCATAGTATGAGTCACCATGCTGCATTATCTGCATTCGCCATTGCGAAACTAAAAACTAAACTCATTAGTTTAGTTGCCACAACTCTAGGATTCTGTTCATGATTTAAAGAACTGTTTTTTTTGTCAAAAAATAAAAAAGCTATTTTTATTTTTATTATATAAAACACAAAGCTAACTTTTTGAGACAATGTGTGCTATCACAATATACACAGCTAGAATAATATGAAATCGAGTGGCAAGTTAATTTTTTTTTTTTAATACCTATGTTTATACAATGGTAGTTTAAGTTTTACTAGACAAAAAAGACAATTAAGATCAACAATCTTCACTGACTGAACTGAATACGTCTTGTGGTTCTGCACCATGTTAATCAAATATTTTATTTCCGGAAACTACTCTTCAAGCGGTAAATAGAACTTGAAGCGCTTTTTTAACCGACTTCTTACACAAAACTTTGATAGTTCAACTATTTACTCGTACAATAAATAAGTGGGACATCACATAACTAAATTAAAATGGCTTGTAATATTTATTTTATTAAACTTAGTAAAATAAAATTACATTTAATTATAGAATGAAATTAAAACACTAGGCAATAATATTTTTAAAAAACAATAACATTATTTACATACAAACGTCAGTGGCTTAGATAGCCCGTAAATATTTGATTTCGCTCCTTAGTAATTACTTTTTTGATACGCTCTCCCTAAACTAGAATCCTCTCTTGGTGATAGATTAACTGTCGTCGCAATTGTAACAGTTGGAAGGTTCAAACTTAATTAAAGTGTATTTACTGTACAGTGAGTGAGTTAATCCAAAAAACCGTCTCCATACTCATATAAATTTAAATCTTGGTAATCATGAGTTGAGGTTGTCGTACAGATGTAAAATATATAAGAATTAAACTTTGTAAAACCTTAAAAGGGATAATACACATTTTTTCCAGGTAACCTTATAGGTATTATAAAATATTAGTTGAAATTCTTTTACTACGTTCAATTTTGTATGTGATATGTTGCTATATTTTGAACTTTAGTTGAGTTCAATATCGGTACAAACATTTTCAAATGCCTTTTTAACTTACTGTTAAATCGACCTTTCGCTTCGGGACATAACATACATTTCAAACTCGCTTTAAATTTTTTTTATCGTGTACAATGTATACTGTTACGTGTTCTCTTTAAACGTAAAAAATTGCGATTAAACTTTCAAAAATGTTTTTTTTCAATATAACCTACTTTATTAAAACAAAGTTTATTAATGAATTATTTTAATGCATATTCTAGTAACGACGTACGATTACTGAAACATGGTAAACTTAGTTTAATAAAACATATATCCGTCTATATCCAACGACTGTGTAAATATACATTACCAGTCTTCGTAATTTTATAACTTGATAAAATATATTATAGTACATTGTGAAATTGAAGCTTACCTGAACTTAGTAGCCTTATCCCGTCAAGTGTCTCAATGCTTAAAGCACTGCAGATTAAAACCGCTTTCTCGTACTTACCTGAAACAAGAATGAATTTATTTAATACGGGAAATCATGTGTTTTCTTCACATTATTTTGTAATTTTCTTCAATAAACGTGTGAAACCAAAGATTTAGCTACTTGGTTGTTTTTGTTCTTTAATAGGTCTCACACATGTAGTTTGTTCGCATTACAAATTATCTATAATCAGCACACAGGAATATTTAAACTGAAAGCTCAATTAATAACATGCAATTCAGCTCATAAAAAGCCGTAGGGACTATTCTAAAAAAATCCCAAAAAAAGGTTTCTTAGAAGACGCAACAAAAAGCGATTTCGGCAATTCATCCTGTAATTGGTCGAAAATGGGAATGGTTATAAATTTGAAATAGGTACTATTTCTTGGATATAAAAATATAATTCTTTGAAAGTATTTCTTATTAAAAGTTACCACAAGACAAGAGAATTGTAAATAAACTTATCAATATCTAGCATAAGTCACAATTATGAAAGGTGGTACTGGACATTCGTCATTTGTGCTTGCTGTCTACCATCTCTTTTATCTAAATTGCAGTCAATTTTGACATATAGTAACAATGTAACAAAGCATAATTTAAGATTTTATTATATTGAACTTTTAGTTTAATAATTATTGCACTAATGTAATATTCAAGTTTTCATGAACTGTGTTATGTACGCTAAATCAACATAAACATTATAATTTGAGAATAATGTAACACGGAATGTAGTAATAACAGCAAAGCCTAGAAGGTCTGAATTTATTTGTTTAAAAATTTGTACAATATAGTGCTCAGTTACTCAGCCGTAGATTACTAAATTGCGATATCTACAAGAAATATACTTAATACTATTTTCCTGTTAGGATCCTTAAGGGCCTATTTAAGTACGTTACTAAATAAATGAACAGCTTTCTTTATTTTATGTAAGAGTCCCCCAAGAGGGCAACACAATTTCGATGGCGGGGTCGAAAAATACTGGAACAACAACGCATTACGTTTCTAACGACGGCTTTATATCGACTTATACGTACTCACAGAACTACAGTCGGAATTTATGATTTACATTTAATTTAAACCTTGCTTAAATGTTTGCGATTTTCATTCTTTAAAGCTAATAAAAAACAGTTTTTTAACCAGCAGAACCCCGCGGTACGACAATAACCACAGGCAACACCGCTAGGCGAAGCTATATCTTTATAAATTGTATCCTATGTGTTATTCTGATGTATAAGCTATATTATCGTACAGTTTTACCAAAATCCATTCAGTAGTTTTTGCAACAAACATACGGACAAACTTTCGCGTTTATAATATTAGTAGGATTAAAATAATAAAAAGTATCAAGATCTGGCAATAGAACTGAAAAGGCAGTGGCAAGCAGTAAATATCCATATAGTCCCAATAGTTATATCTGCAATCGGAATAATACCTAAAAGCCTTCATCGTAGTTTATACATTTTAGAAATGTCACAACACTCGTTGTACTTGCTTCAAAAAGCAGTTTTATTAAATACCTGTAGACTTACTCGAAAATTCCTCACTACATCTTCAAGTTCATCCACATACACTATCACTTAAACCTCATTACACTTGGCTACGACCCGTGAAATAGAAAAAAAAACCCGTTCATGGAGATTAAAAAAAGGGTAACAATAAAAATAATACTTTATTTCAAACACAAGATTCATAGGTTAATTACAAAAAAAACATGCTACTGTTTTTAACCAGTGCTTGTACACCGGTCATCTCTGGACATGAATTGAGCTTTGCGTTTTCTCTGGATGCTATGATAGGAACCTTAAATATACATGTGTGTAAACTTGTTTCATGTTGTGCTTGATGTTTTCATAGGGCACAATGTTTTCATATAAATACTGAGGCAAACCAAAAATAAACATTTAATAATAATAGAAGCAGTAATGCTAGGATTTAAATGTATTAATTATATTAAATACCTATATAATTACATTTCTTACCAATAAAGATACGTTTATAACTGTACTACTAATATTTGTTTATGTAAATTGTATAAAAGTAAGGTAAAAAATTTATAATAATAACGTTCAAAAACATTCACTTGTTACAACTTTGTTTAAGCTTTAAACAAACTTTGATATTATTACACATGAAAGAGTATTTGTAAATTAAAACAAAACATAGAATTATTTTATCTTTCATGATTGAAAAAGTAGGTCTTGCTTGAAATAACATAATATGAAGACATAAATGAAAAAATACGTTATTTTTCAAACATTTGAGATTGCTTAGTTTCAGCTTCAAAATCGTTTTTCTATGTTTCATAACGCAATGCTTTGGTACACAACTGTTTTGTACATGTTGTCAATCAAGTATTGAGCCAAGCCAAAACCCGAAGCTCATTTCAATTGTTATCGAAATTATAATAATTTATTTTTGCTAAGAAATATTTATATATATACATATATACATATAATAATGACAAATGTTACATTCAATTGTAATTTAAGTTACAATTTATACAACAATAAATACCACAATAATGATACATGTTAAATGAAAATAAAACCAATTTGTTATGATGATGTTTGGCGTCAGCACGAATCGGCCGGCCGAACAGTGTTCGTACTGTTGTGTTTTGTTGGTGAGTGCGAGACCGGAGGCCCAATGATGCAGAAAGGTCACAAGGCCGCCATGGTGTGGGTCAATATGCTGCATTATTGCATTGTCTGCATTCGTAATGAATATGGTGACCACCACTCTTGGATTCTGCTTATGCATTCCATCAGGCAGAGTAGAGTCTTTTTAATTTCAAAAAAAGAATAATGGATCGATAACTAATCTCAACTTATACTGCGTACTACAAGTAACTATAAAAATAAAATAGGTTTTTAAAATTAACTGTTACTCGTCAAATGGTAAGTAGATTTACACTAGATTTCTATATCTTTAGATACTATCTACAATAATCTACATCAGTAGTTGATGAAGATATTTTTAAATTACCTATTTTTTAAAATAAAATGATTTAAAAATTTATAGCATAAGTATTTATATATACCAATTATATCATATACACAAGATATTTACCGTTAAATGAAAGTTGTTACAATGTGTTACTTATGTTTTAAGGTTTCTAAAAGGTTTTAGACGAAAAACTAAGTTAAAAAGTAAGTGTGAAAGTTTTAGAGTTAATTTAGAGTATAATTTTATATAATACAAAACAAACAAGATGCGGTCCCTATGGCAGAGATGAACAGACGTCTCCCCTTCCCCGATTGCGAGCTCTAACGACCAATGAAAATAAGCCTAGAGTACTGTCTCTTTTAACTGTTCTATATTGACTCACACTCAGTGAGTCCATTACTGTATGTATCACATCAATATTTATAGTTTTCCGAAAATGCTCAGTAGTAGCAGTATCTTATAAAAGTACATGCTTTTTTTACTATTTACGTATTAATTTACGTAGATTGTTTCGTTCCAAAGGGAATATCTGATTAGGGCAGATCCTAATAAATATAATATGTATGCAACTTTTGCAATTCAAATGTGTGAAAATAATATCGTACAAAAGTACCTACTGTACAACTTTTATTTAAATTGAAATTGATTGTTAGGAATAATCACAAACTCAAACAACGAGAAATGGGAATAAGAGTCAATGACGTACTTAAGTTATTGGGAGTAATAGTGGTTAAATAAAAGCGTTTTGTGTTAAATAACTGTAAATATAACGGAGGGTTAAAATAACAGAATACATAACTACTAGTTAATACTTATGTTTTCTGTATTTAAACGAGTAAATTACAGCACCATTATTTAGTTCACTGTTGATGTTGTTGTTGTATCTTCAAAACACCGTATTGTTCTAAATTAGGTCGTTAAATAAGGATTATTCGCTGTTTTTGGTAATATAAATAAATTACGTATACGTATAAATATTCATCAACTAAGTTTATCTTTAAATTTAATAGTTAGTTTCTCCACATTTCTTAGAAATATTACAATAAATTAATAATCAGTAGAAACTGTGTAATCAAAATTATACATAGTCTGTACTATTTTAATCAGCTAATGAAAATGCCTGTAAGTTACTAAATACATATATATATATATATAATATTACAAAAACTCATTCTTTGCTTGATTTTGATTGAAAATAAGAAAATAAATAACGTGACTATACGTCTCGCTTTGGGCTGGACAGTTCCGCTTTTAGACTGTCTGTCCCGATATACTTGTGCCATCGCTATTGTCCCTATAAATATCCCGCATTCGCCTACTGTAATGTGTGTACTAAACCGAAATTGGATTTATATACCCTACTAAGTGCTCCGACAGAACGAAGTCATATAGAAACAATCAAAAAGTCTTAATTTTTAATAATTTCGAGAAAAATAAAGGCAAGGAAGATGAAGAAGCTTCGTAGTACCTAAATGAAAAGATATTAAAAACAAATAGCACCCATCAGGACTACCGATAGAAGTAAAAACTTATAACTTAGAATGGTTATATTGAAATTATTAACATCAAACATTAGCATATCGGTGACGCGAACCCATAAGATTTTCCCCTTTTTTTTTATTTATTTTTTTCTTCGTGCGGAAATCCCCTCGGATACCACCTCCTGGTGGCATGTCGGACACGAACCGACTAAAACCGCACGCCGTCTTGGGTACTAGATGCCGGGGAACCAGGTACACCCTAGAAAGGAAAACCCTAGAACCCCGACGTACGTCGGGCCACCTACGCTTTGTAGATGGCCCCCTACCGTGTGGGAACCCCGGTGTTCCCATTATTGTCCCCCGGGGCGCGCACGCTACACAGCGTCCGCGCCTCCACCAGAGCCTGCTTCTGCCGGGGTGACGGATGGTCTCATCTGTCACCCCCAGGGTTGCGCCTATGGAGGACGGAGATCATTCTGAGATCTCCGTCGCCCGAGTCGCCTGCGGTACCTGGCCCGTTCCCGGGCCTGGCGGGCCGGCAGAGTTCTAAACCTCTCCCGGTCCCGCTCCGCCGTCTCCTTAGCAAGCATTACTTGCTCGCAGAAGGAAACGGCGGAGTTCCACGCGCTCTCGCTCTGCAACATGGCCGCAATCAAGTTACCGAGCGAGAGAACCCCCACCCCGATGGCCGCCACGAGATCACGCCTCGGCTCTCCCCACGCCGGACATTCTGCCAGCGTGTGGAGCGCCGAGTCCACGGTCTGGCCATCGCAGTGGTGGCACTCAGGCGTTGGTTCCTTGCGGATCAGACACAGGTGATCTGCGAAGCATCCCTTCCCAATGACCACCTGCGTCAGCCGGTATGAGAGGGTCGCGTGACGCCTCTCGAGCCAATCCTCCATAACGGGTCTTACCGCCGCAATAACGACGTGCCCAGCGCTCGGTTGCCCAAGTCGCTCCTTCCATTCCTCCACGAGGACCTGGTGGAGTTGGGTTTTCTGACCATAACATTTTCCCCTACCAAAAAATGCTCAACGCGGCTTAAGAAATTTTTACTTCATAAATGTCATGTCAGCATGTCGGTAACACATACTCATAAGGTTATCTCTTACCAAAAAGTGCGAAACGCGACTAAAGAACTTTTTACTTCAAAAAAATAACCGCATGGTTCTGGAGATTTGTGCTTAATAGCACATTTGGTGATTCCTTTTTTTATGATGTTCTCCTAGCCGATTACGGCCATGGCAGCCAGTCTCAACGGAGACCAGCCAACTACGCAGGAGATATTATAGTGCACAAGTGTGTGCGCAAACACAGGTGCACTCTTTGTCCCCTCTCTCTCATAATCCGATAGGACGGTTAACCGACACGACCGGGGAGAGATCAGGCGCAGGACCGACAGCTTTACGTGTTCTCCGAGGCACAGGGGTTCAGACTCCAACCTGCCAAACTCCGAGTTGTTACTAAGTATTTCTAAAATCAGAAAAACCAATAACACTTTTGGCCCGACCCAGGATTTGAACTCAAGATCTTTTGATTGGCAATTGCATCTATACTATACTTTAACCGCTAGACCAATGAGGCATTTTTTTCATATAAACATTATGTCACTACCAAAAAATGACGCCACTGAGGCTTAGTAATCAATATGCAATTTGTGTGTTAGCACACCCTTCGATTATTTAATTTTGTATTACAGCTTTCTTTAACAAAAAGCTTATAAAATAATTATAAAGTTTGTGGTTGAGAATTGTACAGAAGTCTGGCAAAAAAATGATGCAATATTATGCATATTCAAAAATGTCCGAGCATTAAAATAGTTTTGCCTATAAATAGGTTTACAACTAGATTCTACGCACCATCTTTGAGTGATAAGTATGTCGTAGACTATAATACACCCACTTGACTAAACGTTGATTACAAATGTAATCATATGAGATAAGCGGCAGACATCGATAAATAATTATTACATCCACTATCAGTATTAACACAATAATATATAACGCTGATGAAATTGAGCGATGTGTAAATATTTCTGCGATAGGAAATTATGCTGTACACGTCAGTTAATGTATATTCCACTAAATAATTAAGTCGCATTCTTTGGTGCGCATCTGAAAATTAAATTGCACTTACTGAAACCGTTTTATTAACTTGCAATTTGTTGGCAACGAAAAGTATTACACGAATGACATCAAAAATTTCAGTGTTCGATTCATCTTTTTGAGTGACATGACATTAATTTACTAAATTGTTTTAAAGAGAGGCTGTAAATTAAAGCATACTGCAGCATATTTTGATAGCGTTGTCTTTAAAATGTGAATAATAAAAAAACAAAGAACACTAAAAATTTTTAATATCCTTCTTTTGTATAAAAATTAGCACAATTAATATATACATAGAGTTGAAGAGAAGGAAAATTCAAAAAAAGTTAAAAGTTTTAAGCAATATATCTTATTATTGTATTTTTACCTGTACGTGTATGTATTTAAATAATATAAAGAGGAAGCTGAATATTAAAAGTTGTGAACATTAAACTTTCTACTTGTCATTCAAATTGGAGGAAGATGTCTGTCAATACAAATTTCTCAGATTCGCACCCTCCAATTTACGCTTTACGTGAGAAAATTTTCAAGCGATGATTCTGTTTTTTTTTTTCAAATATCGGGAAATAAACACCAACGAATTCGTTTCCCTGAATCACTGTTTGCAAATATTTAGATTTTAGCCTGTCCAATAAAATCAGACAATATTTGTTGGGTTTTAAACCACTTTACTTTAATTTTTAATGACTGGCTCGTTGGCGCAGTGGCAGCGTACGTGACTGCTGTGCATGAGACCTCGTGTGCGATTTCGGGGGTCGGACCAAATGTTTGTATGATCTGCAAATATTTGTTTCGAAGTTTGGGTGTTCTCTATGTATGTTATGTATGTATTTACAAAAAAAGATATAAAATGTATTTATATCAGTCATTCAGTACCCATAATACAAGTTCTCCCCAAATACAATACAATACATTCTATACTAAAATCTGTAAAATAATTGAATAAAACTTTAGAATATACCTAGATATGACATGCATATGACATCTTTTAATTGTGAAAATTCTCGCTTTTGGAGTTATCCACAAGGAAATTATAGAGCTGAAATCTATTTAGCTTGAAGCGAGACGAGAATTATAAGGTGAGTTTCCAGATTAATAAGATGTGTTCAATAATAACCTTGTCGCTTGTTTTGGCAAATATTAATAAACAAGTCTGATATCAAATAATTGATTAAAAAGATACATTCGAGAAACTTGATTAACCGAAATGTCTAGAACGAATTTAATAAACTAGCTGATCCTCGCAACTTCATTTGTGTCTCTTAAAATTAATTATTTAGCCCGTTTTTGCAATATTTTCTACTGGTATTCGGTGTATGTTGGCGGTAAGGCCATGTTTATAAACGTACAGGCAACTTAAATTTTACTACACAACTCTATTTTTTATTATTATTTCAAACCTGAAATTATTCCAAAAACCTAACAAACAAACTCTTTAGCTTCACAGCATTAGTATATTATTCGTTTTGAATCTAATAATCATAATTTTTATTTCCAAAAAAAGACATACAAGTGGGTATACTGTACTCTAATGATCACACGACGTCAATCTCTGTGCAATGAATTAAATAGTTTGTAAACACTGGCATTCGTGGAAAGAATTAACTTGTAAAATCTGAATTACAACAATATTACACTTTGGAGAGACACTTAGACAATAGACGTTTTATTTTTACAACGGATTTCCAAATAGACATTGTGTTCTCTATTCTCTCTCTTTCTCTCGTTTTCTCTTCTACTCTGTTATTTTAGGTTTATGTTTCCGTAATGAGATGCATTATTACTGTCATAAGGACACTATTAATAACATTATAAGACGCATATAAGAAGTTTAAGTCCAGCAGTGGACTATGAAAGGCTGTTGATGAACCTTTATTGTTCGGCTCCTATTAATATTTACTTTAACATAATCATAAACTTTCTAGCTGGATATAATATAAAAATACTAAACCGACCTATCTTTAAAAAGTAATTGTAAAACACATTTTCCAGATAGCACCCTGTCGTGCCCTTTACGATGTTGTGTAATGCAGAATCACATTTTCTGTTTGAATACAAAATGTTTCCAAATCACAAACTATGTAGCAGAAAATGGCCTCCTCTTGAAAGTACATTAACACATTTCATTTGGAAATGGGGCACTTAAATATCGTAAAGCAATACAAAACACACGTAGTCCTTGTATCGGATAAGAGATGGCTACTAGTCACACAGTATTTAATGTAGTAATAAAAACCAAAGAAATATTTCAAATTAAGAGTCAAACTAGTCTGTATTTTTTTAAAAAAAATACGACATAGATGTAGTACTTTTATAGGAATATCGGCAAATAGTACAACCAATATGTTTGCAGGCCTTTTCAAAATCAGAAAATAAACAAATAACTTAAAATGTACGTACATTTTGGATTATTTGTTTTGTCCTGTCCAATTAAGTTAATACATAATTGTAAATGTCAGAGTGAATGCTGGACATCAATAACTTTTCAAGTGTATGTTATATTAATGTTCATTTGTTTCTTTTCAAACAACGTTATGGTTGAAAGCCAGTTCGAAATTTGAATAAAATCCTAATAACCTCCTCTACGTTCCTGTTTTTCAATTTGTTCCATTTTTGAATTATTTGAACTATGTGAGCATGGATTTTCGTACCTAATAAATTATACGGTCGCCTGAATACGACAGATATGACTTTCATATTAACTTTTACGGTCGCACCTCGCATATTTTAATGATGTTCCTATTTATATTACCACTATCAAATATTTTATTTATATAAGTAGAAAATATGGTTTGCTTAAAAATAATTTAGTACATTTCAGATTGGCTGTCCTCATTTCCGAAAAAAGGTTCTCAATACATTTAATACTCCGTAAGTAACAAAATATACAAGTACATGTAAATCTAGTACAGCTTCATGTTCAAACTTTAAATTGGCCGACATTGCAATACTCTTTCGTGTTTTTTAGTTTTAAAGATAAGAAATCAGTTTGTCTTAAGATTGAATTTAGATTTCAATGTCAGATTTGGAGATCTTTTTATCATAGAGTCTTTAATCAAATCTGCAAAAGCAATTATCTTAATGGACTGTTTGTGACAGCAACTTCGGTTCAAAGACTTTAAAATCAATGAGCAATAGAAAGCTTTGAACTCAGTGATTAAGTTGCCTTTGGGAATCGTTTCTCCGTAAAACAAAACTAGTTATGAAAATTTTATTGGATGGGAATAGAATGTTACAATAGTATTCTTTATTCAAAATGTTTTTTCTATAACTGCTAACTACTGCAAGATGAATTTGTTTCTGTTATCCTCACTAGTATCCACATATTAATAATATTTATTATCAAGTGATTGCAATATTCGAGTACAAAGTTCACTTATCCATCCAAGATTAGTAAAAGATGACGAAATGTTAAACTGATGAAATTATGTGAGTCATGAGTAATCTTAGTATGTAGGTACAAAATATGCCATTATTATGAACTGACATGCACAGTGAGTAAATGTTTAAAAAAAATAAATAAAAAAAAGCCATGTCGGTCTCTAATAGTTCGAATTTCTAACTTTATCCAAAGTCTTGCTGAGTCCCGCGGTGTTATCCGCGGTTATTTTTGTACCTTTACAACTGCGGGTAGCACCGCGGGCCAACGCTAGTCTAAAAAAAGCAGAGATTAACAATTAGGAAAACAATGGCAAAAAGTTGTCGTTTAATACGACTCTGCCGCCTCTATGGCCGTGATTTTATGCAATAACAAAGAAATGCACAGATTCCGAAACATCCAAGACGTATTTGGCCCCATGTATGCAATCTATACAAATATTTTTTTTTTTTTTAAAGACAACTCCCACATTAGGAATAAACATCCTGTGTCGTGGGGGACTTTACAAACATACATGAAACGGACACAAAGAACATCCAGACTCGGGACAACAATTCGTGGATCACACAAAGTGTTCTACCGCGCGGGATTTGAACCCAAGACACTTGGCGCAGTAGCAAGTGGCATGGCGACCGCTGAAACCACTCGGCCAACCGTGCAGTTTCCGTCCGTTCCGTTTTCAGTCCAGTACATATACCAATTTTTTTTTTTTTTGTCAAATGTTGTGTCTGTCTTTTTGTTCCGGCTAATCCCTGGAACGACTGGACCTATTTTGACAGGACTTTCACTGATGACTAAACTAACTAAAAACTAGATTCACCCCGCGGCGTTACCTGTGGTTATTATCGTATCGCGGGTAAACGCAAAACAAACTTAGTTTAATAATTAAAATCTAGATGTACATAGACACATGTGAAGCCAAGTTCATAAAACTTGGTGAGTAGAACTCGTGTGTAATATTACGATAACAACTTACCAACTGGTCCAGTTTTACTCCCTTTTGTTACTTAAAAACTGTCTCATGTAAATACTGCTTTAGTTTATATGAGAGATGTTCTGAGATCCCTAAATATACTAGTAATCTAAATTTTATAAATACAAATTTAAGAATACATTTATAATAACGTCCAAAGTTTTTCATTTTTTTGGCTTGTTGACAGATATATAGTTAAAAACTACTCAGTTCTAGATAAACTTTTTTGGTTTGGCAATCAATATATTAATATGTGTTGAAATATAGGAGAAATTAATACAAATATTGTGTGTTCTTATGAATACATTTTAGGTCACAGTTTACGTCACTATTTTCATTGTATTTAACCCATTTAAGATTTTTGTATTTCATTACTTGGCTGCCTCGGTGGCACAGTGGTAGTTAATGCTGAGCTTAGGGTCTCGGGTTCAAATCCTAGGTCGGACCAAATGTTTGTGTGATCTACAAATATTTGTGTCGGAGTTTGGATGTTTTCTATGTATAATATGTATGTATTTACAAAAAACAAAACAGTATACACATATGTATTTATATCAGTTGTCTAGTACCCATAACACAAGCTCTGCTTAGCTTGGGGCTAGATGGCGTTGTGTGTTAGTATCCAGATTATTTATTTATGTATTAATTTTAGTCGCAAATTTTCATCTAATTAGACCCCCTGAAAACAAGTTTCTAATAAGGTGTTTTAATTTAGTTGTTGGCTCTTCTCGCTGCGGTTCTGTATATAATGCCGGGTAAACTTGAGAATGTGATCCGAGATACAACGCATGTCTCCGTCTATATCCGTAAGGGCACAGTGCCAACGAGCCCGGGCTTATCACCCGTCACCTGAATAACTGAACGCGTGCCATACTGACAAGTCACGGACGACGTCAGGTAACAACGAGTGCTTCGGGCTTGACTCAGCTGGGACTTCCTATAACGAACATAGAGTTATAGTGGTAATTTAATTCTTTCGCAAAAACATGGTTTTCTTCGAAGCGACTCTTTCTAGTATTTAGAGTAATCAAGAATAGATTACAAGATGTCTTAAAAAAATGAATGCGCGTTGAAGTTTTCGGATATCAGATATACCCAGTAAAACTATTCGTACTTTCCAAATAGGATGCTGTGAAAATAGACACAGCTCAGCAAATTACCTCTCCGCTAATTTTTTTTTTATATATTTTCGTACATCTAACATAACACCATCTAGTTCCAAACTAAGCAAAGCTTGTATTATGGGTACTAAATAAGTGATATAAATACGTATTATATTTTTTTTCTAAATACATACATAATATACATAGAAACAAACATTTGCAGATTATACAACCATTTAGTCCGACCCGAATCCGGGATCCTTGAAGCGAACCCGGGACCTCATGCACAACAATCGCGTACGCTACCACTGCGCCAACGAGGCAGTCAAAATTGAACCTGTACATTACCTAGAATCGTTTCTTAAGAGCACTCGTGTATTGCTCCTGCTCGCTTCTGGTTTCTAAAGCTTATACTAGTAAAACATTAGGTATTGCAAACATTTATAGTTTCTACTTCAATTTCATTTAAACGATGATAAAAGTTTATTAATGAAAAAACTGTTTATTAAAGCTTTTAGTACCGCTCGTTTGTACTGTAAAGTTTTGAGTGTTTATTCTTCTTTATAGGGAACTTTCCACACTAAAAATATATCCGCAGGGAACGTTACAGGCAAACATAAAACGGACACAAAAAAATCCAGATTTAGAAAAATATTTTTTAAGTGTTGTTCCATATGGGGTTTAAATACAAAACACTAAGCGCAGTAGAAAGCGGCGGCGTGGCAACCGCATGAGCCACTACGCCATTTATGTAGATGGCTGTTATTATTACTATGAATACATTTCAAATACATAAAAACATTAATAAAATAATGAAAAAAAAAGTTTGCATTATCTTATGTGGTGTTCCTGACCCAAGTAAAAATGCTTGCCGCAGCTACCCTAAGAATATTTTAATGCCAAAAAAAAAGAACTATACACAACCGACATTCGAGTTTATGGTTTTCTTCACACGTATATTCAACAAATAAAACTTTACAACGTACATCCTTAATAAATATGAATACGGCGCAAAAAACTTTTTGTTCTAACTTCTCCCGTATCTCATCAACATAACCATTATACAAATATTATGGAAAGTCAGATATAAAAAATTCAGAGCTTGTTTGTTTCACGATAATCTTGAGGATATTTAAGGAGCAAAGTTTAATTTACAAAAGGACCCTCAAGAAAATGTCGTTATCTATTTCTAGAATAAACATAAGAAGAAGCAAAAACCTTAATGGTTTGTTAGCACTATAGGCTATCACAGTGCAATACACTACAGCTAACGAGAGTTTTATTAAAATCAATTAATCAAATAGTATAGAACACAGGATATCATTATTTAGACATTAATTATAAAAGCTATTTAATAAAAATTGCTACTTGTGTCTTATCAGAACTTTAACGAATCGAGCAATTTTACATTGAACCAAGGTATTCAGGGAATTATAGACATCATTAGATATCAGAGACGACAACCGGATATTATTCAAGCTACGGAGAACCTTCCAATGAACTCTCGTAGCATGCTACGGTGCTAGTCACTTAATGGATTACTATTATACAGATATATTCATAAGCAATTCAGCTAGTTGTAGCTATCTATGCAAAGCAAATTGAGATAGAATAGGGTTTGATAAAATATATTTAATATTTTTATATAAAAATAGAAACTTACAAAAGATACCAGTTGTTAGTTGCAATGGTACGGTTGTTCCATATGGCGACAAAGTCAGAAACTTGGGGATCTATCTGGACAGGTACCTATCTTGGGGACCTCAGATGGGGGAAGTTAGTCGCAAACTATTTGCGGCAGCGGGATCTTTGCGAAGGCTACGAAACTTTCTTCCCATCAACACAAAAATTGCGCTCGCACAATCTCTTCTTCTTCCTATCCTTGACTATAGTGATGTCAGCTATCTGGATCTCACCGAAGACCAACTAAACAAACTTGAGCGACTCCAAAACCTCTGCATCAGATTCATATTTGGTTTGCGCAAATATGACCATATCTCAGAATACCGTTCTAAACTCAAGTGGCTACCAATACGCTTTCGCCGGAATCTTCATATACTTTCTCTTTTATACAGTGTTCTGTTTAATCCTCACACACCCTCTTATCTCAAAGAACGTTTTCAGTTCTTGCACAATACACATTGCAGGGACCTGAGGTCATCGGAGAATTTAATTTTAAAAATGCCACAACACACCACCCACTTTGCAGACAAGTCTTTTACTGTGCAAGCAGTAAGACTTTGGAACAGCTTGCCGGAGACTATCCGAAAGGCGAAAACCTTGCCTGTTTTCAAAAACCTGGTGAAGGATTATTATCTGTCCTTATGAATGCTCTTGGTTTGATTATACGTAGTAAATGTTGTAGTCTATATATATGCCTATATATGTATGTATGTGTGTATGTATGTATGTATGTGTGTATGTATGTATGTATATGTGTGTACGTATGCATTTTGTTGTTTTGTTTTTCATTTTTATCTATTATTTTAAGAATTTGGAAAATTTACGTAATGGTATGTTTGTTACTGTTGGATTAACTGCCTGAAAATTTTAAATACCTAAAATCCATCTTAAGGTTGTCTGGAAGAAATCGCCGTAAGCGTAAAACATTGTAACTCATCTGTTATGTTTTTTTAATTTTTGATGTATACAATAAAGATATAAATAAATAAAATAAAAAATATAAAAATAGAATCTCTATATTCCGACTGTTATGTATAACTAAGAGGTCAGCAAACCTAAGTATAGAAAATTTAAAACTTAAGCTGTTTTTAATTAAATAAAATAAATAAATAAATATTTCAGGTTCCTCTTGCAGACCCCAACTAGGAGTCTCGGGGTGACTTCTCCAGGTCTACGGCCTGTCACAGTGGTTTTCCGCGCCGCTTGCAACAGTAGACGGGTCACTGGATTCTGCCCAGTTGGGCTTTTAGGATTTGTAGTTACTCCGTGTAGTGCGTTACTTCGTAGTTTAGTGTATCTTCGGTAGGTGGCGCTGTAGTAGATTATGTTGTATGTGGCAGTCGCCACAGGCCTATTGATAATTCCGGGGGTGTCTGCCCGGTGGGGAGGGTGTAACCAACGAGGTCAATTGCGGAGTGACCAACTTGCTAGTTATACTCGGGTCTTGCAATATATCACTACCTGTACTTAGCGAGGTCGAGCTCCGAGGAGGTGAGGACCCCTAGGAGCGCCCGTCAGCCAGCACCAGGTCAGGAGTAGGGTGTAGTTCGGTAAAGGTTGCCATGGAGACGAGGTCTCGTGGTAAAGCATGTCTGTCCGGTGGTCGTCAATGGTAGGGCGCAAGCTCACGCAGGCGGGCTTGTTTTTCATTACTTTAACAGCTGAATTTCGAAGCAAGCGCTTACGTCATGGTAGCGACCTACTGTCTAAATTGCATGTTATTAGTACAAGGCTTTGGTTGTATAATCAGAAATGTATAATATTATATAATATATTTTTCTGATTGAACCAACGCCATATAGTTAATACAGCCACTCATACTCTTATTATTGTGGATGATAATCATAATAAACTTGTCGTGAATAGACTAACTAACCAATGATATAAAAACTTGAATAGATGGGAACTTGTAAGAGATTAACACTACTTGTTAACAAACAACGATATATATTTTTAAGTTATTAACCAGTTACAATATATTTTTGTTGAACAAATCTATCGTTCGTCGTACCTGGCCTTTGGGGGATGGGTATGGGCCTCCGGTATCCCCACTCACTCGGTGAAACACAGCGCAGGCGCTGTTTCACACCGGTTTTCTGTGGGGCCGTGGTGTCACGTGGTATTGACTGCGTCGGTGGCGTAGTGGTAGCGTATGCGACTGCTAAGCTTGAGGTCTCGGTTTCTATTCCCAAGTCGGACTAAATGTTTGTTTCTGATTTTTCTGATCTGCAAATATTTGTTTCGGAGTTTGGGTGTTTTCTATGTATAATATGTATGTATTTACAAAAAAAAGTATGTAAGTATTTATATCAGTGGTCTAGTCTCCATAACACAAGCTCTGCTTAGCTTGGGACTAGATGGCGTTGTGTGTTTAGATGTCCGGAATATTTATATTTATATCACTCCGGTCGAGCTGGCCCATTCATGCCGAAGTGTAGCTCTCCCACGTAATCCATTATTCCGCAATGCCGTACAAAAATCATGTGATAAGGGAGAAATATCAATGGTTGCTATCCCCTCCCCTTCACCAGTACTTAGTTGGACAGCTTACAAGTGACGGCATAGTGCTGAACTTTGCTGTCACTTGTAAGTTCACATGACTATCAATTTTCAACACGGGCCCTTAGTCTACAAGAATAGTGAAATGATATCACATACAGAACGTAAATACAGAATAAAATACATGTTTTCCTTATCCATCAAATTACTCGACTATAGCGAAGCCTGTGTATGTTTGTATGTTCCACCGTAGCGCTTAAACAACTGCCTTCCTAGCCAAGTTGCAAGCGTTTTTCTTTCCGCAATCGTTAACGCCTTAATTCTCGTGCGTCATTGTCTAATATTTTGTCTATTTTCCGAGTGCCCGTGTTTCAGATAAGTTTTTAATCACATTAAATCTCAAATTGGCAAATTTCGTCGTATCTATCTCGTGGTCAAATTCACTTAATATTTAGGTACAAATAAAAAAAAAAAATATCAATGTATCCCAATGAAACATCAAAGAACACACCTAAGCTAGCGCAAAGCATTATTGCAGAAATTGTGTCCACCTTTCCGTCTTTTTAAACGTTTTTCAATTTGTAAAAATATAATATCAATCTTTTATATTGCTTTTCAATAAGAAAAAGAAGTACAAAATAAAATGGAGGCTTATTAAACGGCAGGCTTACGTCTAAGCGAATTGGAAATATATAAAAATTTAAGTAATGTTATTTCTTCCGAACATTTCAGCACAACAATATGGAATACTTGGAAAGTTAGGAAAATAAACTACGGTAGAAACTGCAAATTCTTTTTATAACAAAGTATTGTAATATTTAGACATGACAATTACTGTCAATGGTTTGTCAAGTAGTTTCAATATAGTTTATGATCACAGTTTCGTGTACTTGGATAAAGCATATGAAGATTATATAGATTAATATAATACTTTTTTAATACTTTTCAGTTGTAAGAAGTTTCGTAAAATGCTTGGAATTTACTATAGAAGTTCAACACGTATATGGACTATAGTTCGTATTGTATTGCTATATATATTGACACAATATAGGTCATCTACAACTAACAGACATTATACAAAAGAATACATTACGGATAATGCTTATAACAAAGACCTAGTTAGGTCCTTTAATTCATTGTATGAGTAGCCTCAGTATACTTCTTTCATTAGCCGTATTATGTGTGTTGTGAACAACTTTATTCCGTGAGACACAAAGCAATGTAAAAATACACAAAAATAATATTTGTGACACCTTTCAGATCTTAGATAATCCAGTCATTTTATTTTAAACCGCAATCTGCGGAATAAATCTAAGTGAGCTGAATTTTTATATACACCTTTAATACGGCGTTGTAATAAAGATGTGGAAAATCGACATTGATATCGTGCTGGCTAAAACAGATTTAAAGGTCGGAAGGTCAGGAAAACCTGTTTTCGCAAATTTTAAAAATAAAAAAATTGCTCGGAGGTCAATAGAGGTTATATGTATTTATATCAGGTGTCTAGTACCAAGTAGAGTACACAAGCTCTGCTTAGCTTAGAGCAAGATGGCGTTATGTAAAAAAAAAAAAGTTGTTATTGGCTGTAGTATATTATTTTTGACTCCCAACTCCACTGTTCTGTGTTAGCCGGTACTGATATTTATTTATTTATTTATTAAAACTTCCTGCAAACATGTTGCACAAGGCGGACCTAATGCCACAGGCATTTTCTTCCAGACAAACCTTTGGGTGTTGCGAAGTTATTTGTGGCAGGTGTGTGTTTATACGACACGAGAGACTAAATAAAATTATTTTATGAAATACAATGATTCGTACAGATAAATAGGTGCTAGATATACATACATTGAATATAATTTATACATATACAATATAAATATAAAAAATAAATAAAAGTAAATATATATATAATATATATGATATCAATGTCGATTTTTCACATATTCATTACAACGCCCTGTTAAAGGTGTTTACAAAAATTCAGTTTCTAGGAATTTTGCCGCAGATAAAACCTAAAAAGACAGGGCTAATTTAGTAGTATATAGTTTAGAATGCCGAATGAACAACAAAGGAATGCGAATCTTAGCCATAAAACGTACTAAAAGCAGATAATTCAGAAACAACTTAGAAATGTCTATCGTCCTAAAATAACAGGTTCAATATTCAATATTATATAGTTAAGACTTCGACAATTTATCGAATAAAATGCCTTGGAACCAAGTGCTAAGTTTACTAAAAAATCATTTAATGTAAATTCGCCTTCAGACAGACTTGAAATAAATCTTTTGTTAAATTATTTTTTATGAACAAGAATATTTGGTTCATATCAAAGCCTACAAAAATATTTTTATATCAAATATAAAACTTTTATATATTACAAAGAACAAGTTAATATTTTAGTAAATCTTATTCGTTGATTCTTTATATTAAAGTGTGCTACTTTAGATTCAGTAAAGTTTTCAACTGAACAACCACCTAAATAAAGTTACGCTAGCTTGCCCAACGGCCACGGGCCCAGCTAATTGGCAATTATGGCGCTTCCAAACGTAGCCTCCAGATAAAAGTCAGACGTTGATAATGTAGATAAACGTTTTATTTATCTTACGCCCTCCCCTACAATAAAAACCTGCAATACGGCAACATCGTTTTTATAAAAGTTAATTAAATTTATACCTTGCGGTAACATTTTGGCTGCTATATTATTTATTTCTTGAATTTGCCAGTTTTTATCATAGACTTTAACGTTTTAGATATACTTCATATCGCTTTAGTTTTTCCTTCTTCAGTTTAAGTGTAAGAAATTGAATGCAGCACCTCATTCTATTTTGTGTATAGCGTCATCTAGTGGCTACAGTCGCACTTACCTAGTTTCTGAGCCAACTACAGTCCAACCCCGCCGACGGCGTATTGAGCGCATTTCAGCCGTGATGACGCGATCGCGACGCCGATGTCGTGCAGCGTTCATGGAAATTTGCGCGGTGGCGCTTTCATCCTGCTCCGCAATTGACAACATTGTTTTCCTTCCTCGTTGTTGTTGTTCTTAGAAAATGCTAGATGTCGCTTTTATACATTTTTATTTACAATGCATCTTTTAACACTGAAGAATATTGTAGTACATAGGTAAATTATTGTTTCCAGCTTTAGATAGAAAAGTACTTAGAAATAATAATAATGTAGCAAAACATTGGTTTTGTGGTACCTACTTAAAGTTCAAATAAACCATTTCAAAAATCACTTGAGAGACAATCGTTAAAGACTTTTCGAAAGTGTGAGCGCTTTCTTAACCTTAGAAAAAAGTGTTGCCATTTCAGAAGGTTCTATTTTTAAAAAAACCATCGAAGTGGTTTCACTATAAAATATACAAAGGAGCATCTAAATCTATGTAAACATTGCATAGTATAGCTAATTAACTCATTATTAATAAACATAGTCGCATGTACATTTCACATTTAAATTCATTCGATCTACGTTTACAGGAACTAGAAATGAGAAATGGGCCCCAAAGCATATTATATTGTGCTCTCGAGAGGTCGTTTAATTTTGTCGAGACGTGAATCCTAACTCGTGTAATATAAACCATTGTTCTCTTGATTATACTGAATAAATATAATTATACGCTGTTGAACGAAATCTATATTACCCCGAGTAAACGATTCGATGTGTAGAGGTTTAAACGTGTGTATTGCTGTAATGAATAATATTAGTTAGATTGTATAGTAGTAGTAGAGTGTTCTGTATAGTATGTTATGAGTGCAGGTGTAGCTATAGATAACATACGTATGTACCGACCTGCCTATAAAGACAATGCCATCCAATACATTACTTAGATGAAAACAGTAATGTATTTTATATATCCACTAGCTGACCTACGCAACCTCGTTTGCGTCTTCTATTGCCCGTAGCGTGAAAGTTTCCCCCGTTTTTGAAATATTCTTCATTGGTGCTCCGCTCCTATTAGTATTAGCGTAATGATATATAGCCTATAGCCTTCTTCGATAAATGGTCTATCCAACACTGAAATAATTTTTCAAATTGGAACAGCGGTTCCTGAGATTAGCGCGTTCAAACAAACAAAGAAACTCTTCAGCTTTATAATATTAGTATAGATGTGTGTTTTATATTTTTTGAATGAATTGTAATGTTTTTAATTATTATGATTAGTTTTTATACTCCATTAATGTGGTTACAAGATAATTAAAAACCCAATAATAAAAAATACTAAAGTACAAGTTCTAAGAGCAAAACAAAGATAATTGTTTTTGCTGCAGTTTTATAAATGACTACCTAACTTCTATAGTCATTATATGTACCTATGTATTTTAAAAATTGGGTGACAAATTTCCATGTGCATAACCTTAAGCCGTATTCTTCTTCTTTTATTGTTTGATTTTAAATATAGAATTACATAAAGTACCTTCATTAGACTATTGTTAAAAGTTGATGACATTTTATGAAATAGATAATGATTTCCCTATGGAGAATACAAAGAGAGAGAGAGAGAGAGAGAGAGAGAAAGTGAAATTTAAAATAAAATTTAAAGGAGTTGTAGGATTGGGTGAGAATAAAGAAACAATGAAGTTAACTGCTTAGGATAACTATGCTAAAACAATTAAATGGGAGCAATACAAAATACATTATTAAGTGGTTTCGGTTGACCTTTGTGGCCTTTATTATCTGGTTCACTATACAGGTGGTCCTTTTTGCAATCAAGCAAGTTCCGATACGCGTTATTTTACAAAATACCAAAATGGCTATATGTATAATTCTATCTAAAATATTTGAAAAGTTGGCTCTACATCTTTGAAATCAGATCTAGTACGGACTATACTACTACTAATCGGACCAAATGTTTGTATGATCTGCAAATATTTGTTTCGGAGTTTGGGTGTTTTATATGTATGTATTTACAAAAAAAAAGTATGTAAGTATTTATATCAGTTGTCTAGTACCCATAACACAAGCTCTGCTTAGCTTGGGACTAGATGGCGGTGTGTGTTTAGATGTCCGGAATATTTATTTATTCAAATACTCGTACCTTTGTTATTTTATAATTTTTTTGGCTCCTTTTCACTTTAATATTTAAGGGCCTAACTGACACACATAATAAAAAAATTGCACTTTCTTGGTAGTTCAACTTCTGTTTTATCAGTGCATGTTCCTATTAAGGTGAATAATTTGACGAGGAGTCTGCTCTGCAACCTATTCCAAAAACATTTCTTTTTAATATAATGTAAAAGAAATAATCAAACTACAATTTGTCAGAGCTATTTTAAAACATGACCTAGAACATATATAAAATAATATAAATATAGCAATAACAAAAACGTTTAGTTAACGACGCAGTTTTTGTGTTGAATTTATTTTTATAAATAACTCACGTGGTTCATGTAGGTATACTCGGTCACAAAGAATCTTGTATACACGTGAAAAGTTATTCATCTATAGTAATAATATAAAGAGGTACAATTTATTTGTGTGGTTCGGGAGTAATCTCAAAAGGTAGTGATCCGATCTGAAAAATAAGCTAGCCAAGTTATCGAGGAAGGTTATAGGCTATATATCATCACTCTACGACTAATAGGATTTATAGAATAAATATATATCCTACAAGTATTATAAACGCGAAAGTTTGTGAGTATGTAAGTGAGTATGTTTGTTGCTCTTTCACACAAGAACAATTGAATGGATTTTGAGATCAGAATAAAACATACTATGACTACATACAATAGACTAGCCGACCCGTACCAACTTCGTTGGGCGTTAATTTTATGTGATGTAATTTTTTTATCAATCATAATAAAATATGGTCTATGTGACTCCTGAATATCGCTTTCTGTTAGTGAAAGAATTTTCAGGATCGGATCAATACCTCTGAAGATTACCCCAAATCGTTTGCTTCTAAGAAGGTGGATTTTATATTATTCCCAATGCCAGTAGACTAAATAATTCACTAATAATATGACCTTACACCGTACACGTACGTATGGGATGTTGATGATAGGCAATAGGAGATGCATACGAGGTTGTTTCGATCAGCTAGTACGATTCTTAATGTTTTTTATGGAATAGGAGACAAACGCCGCCCATGGACACCAAGGTAACACTAGAGGCGTCACAGGCGCTGTTTCACACCGGTTTTATGTAAGGCCATGGTATCACTCCGGTCGAGCCTGCTCATTCATGCCGAAGCGTGGCTCTCCCACGGTAATGTGTGCGGAATGATATTTAATAATGTAAAAGAAATATTAATAACGTGTAAAAGATTGTGATTGTTATAATGTGTATCTCCATACTAAGGAGAGGCCTATGTACAGCATACGACTATCAAAGGTTTTTGATGTGATGAATGTGTACCTATTTATATTATTTTATTAAGTTTGATAAGCCGTTGATCCCATAGTTACTTCTAAATAATTGAAAGTATAATCTATAACATATCTCAATACTTATATTATAAATGCGAAAGCAACTTTCTTTGTCTGTCCGGCTTTTATAGCCAAACCGCTGCACCAATTTCAATGAAATATGGCATGGAGATTTTTTAATTCTTAAGAAAGGACATAGGCTTACTCTAAGTGATAACCGACAAACAAGCGGGCGGAGCAACTACCACTACCACGGAGCAAAATCTAGTATTCCATATACGAGTACAAGCAAACACTTTAACTTTATTGTTCAATAATTGAAAAAGAAGTCAAACAAGTAAGACCTGGATGACCACTTCTTTCCTTGGATTTTTTTTTTAAAATGAATCCTAGCTAGATTGGTTTATGGCCGCCTAAACTCCCTGCATGCTAAATTTCATGAGAATCGTTGGAGCCGTTTTCAAGATTCATATATGTTTGTAAAAATTTCTAGTTTAAAGGTATTGGATACTAGCTGACCCTCGCAACCTCGTTTACGTCTACTATTGCCCGTAGCGTAATAATTTTCCCCCGTTTTTTATACATTCTTTATTGGGGCTCCGCTCCTATTGGTCTTAGCGTAAGATATATAACCTATAGCCTTCCTCGATAAATGAACTATTCAACATAAAAATATTTTTTCAAATTGGACCAGCGGTTCCTGAGATTAGCGTGTTCAAACAAACAAAGTAACACTTCAGCTTCATAATATTATACTATACTAACTGTTGCCCGCGGCTCCGCCCGCGTTTATGTCGGTTTTTTCGTGTTTTTTCGGGGTCGCGGATATGTAACTGATGCAAAAATTAGATAAAAACAATCCTTGATGCGGATTATATTCTAAAATTTCAGCTCGATCAGTGCAGAACTTTTTGAGTTTTTGAAGCGTACACAAACCAACATAAAATTTATATATATGTATATATAGATTATGTCGGTATATTAATTACTGTTAAATGATCATCATCAAAAGTCTAGTGCAGGACATAGGTCGATCCTCAGGTGGGATGTTTTACGAGGGCTACAATAACTACAACTGATACGAAATTTACAAAAACAATCTCAAACAAGTGGCTAAAAAAATGATTAATTCAGTCTTATTTTAGCTCAATACATAGAAGGATACATAGGATTTCACATAAATAGTGATTTTTGCAAATGTGGCCACATGTTGAGGTCGAATAAAAATTGGCTTTTAATAAATAAATAAATATTTTCGGACATCTAACACACAACGCCATCTAGTCCCAAGCTAAGCAGAGCTTGTGTTATGGGTACTAGACAACTGATATCAATACATATACTTTTTTTTGTAAATACTTACAAATTTTACATAGAAAACACCCAAACTCCGAAACAAAAATTTGTAGATTACACAAAACATTTTGGTCCGACCCAGGATTTGAACCTGAGACCTCAAGCACAGCAGTCCCATTCACTACCACTACGCCACCGAGGCAGTCAATGTATAATGTAACAGTTCCTAGTAACTCGATAAAGAATTTGATGTAAGTTTGTACATGAAATGTGTAAATACACGTGAGTGTAAACAATGTACAATATAAACATACATCTAATATATAAAATTCTCGTGTCGCGGTGTTTGTTACCAAACTCCTCCGATACGGCTGGACCGATTTTTATGAAATTTGTGTGCGTATCCGGTAGGTCTGAGGCCAACATCTATTTTTCATATCCCTGAATGGGTCAGCTAGTAATTAATAAAACTTTACACGTTCTATTAAATACAGTTCATATTTTTTATTATAAGGCAATATTCGGCTTGTTAGGAGAGCAACTCTATAACTTAAAGTGATTCGAGTGAGTTATTTGAAGAATTGTCGTAGAATTTAAACTTTACGAAACACCACACCAGACTTTCAAGAATAATGATTGTAGAAAGCTTTTAAAGGAGAAACGTTTGAATTGCAATAGGTATACCGTTCGAACGACCCGGGAAGGTGACACCGCGATGCGGCCGGGAGTGTTGTCTTAGACGGGTCGGTGTTCCGCCTCTTACTGTGTGAAACAGTGTGAAACAGTGTGAGGCGTGACAGCATACCGCCCTGGGGGTGACTCTGGTCACCCCGGGATGTATCTCAGTCATGGGGTACGGCAGGAGGGACTCCAGAAGCCGCCTATGCGTTCCTGGAGCTCCTCTCGACTGCCGAGGTAGGCCGCCGCGGGGTTAGGTATACCGTTCTTGTTTTTATTTTTCTAATGGTAGTACAATCACTAACAAACTCACATTCATAATGGCATATATAGCTCCTCACACGAGCATAATTTGATATAGATAGTAAAATACTAAATAACTTTTCTAACTTATATCAATCTTATTTGTGTTTTTTTAACCTTCTTTCTCAACAAGTCACGACCGCGCGTAACAAATACAGTTTATCTGGCTTAAGACGCCTGCCCCAAATATATTACCTACTTAGAGTAGATTCTGAGATCTTTTGAGATATATTAGTTATAGTATAAGGTAATAGTTAGCCCACACACGTTAAATTTAGTTTATATTTCTTGCAGCGACTACTACTAACAATTTATTAGATTGATTGACGTTTACTCCTACCCGCTGCTATACTTCTACGTATTCGCGAAATGTTATGCTAGTACCACAGTCAAGTAGTGCAGTCACATGTCTTCTTAATTTTTACAATGAACATTTCAACTGTTGTGATCAATTTCATGAGATTGTTGGTTTAATGGCAAATTATGCACGTCTAACGGTTTCCCATGTCTTCTAACCTCCTAATATCTGGCTACTCCTTATTAATTTGATTTGAAACCCCTTGCTAAAAGCAGTGCTATCAGGTAGTCGATTAAAAGTTTAATCATTAAGTAGTGTGCATGCATGTTATTTCAAGATGCACTAGCAAAGTAGTATTTTAATTTAGTCGAATCGAAACTTGTAAAGATATGTATAATATAGATTTGAGCTATGGTAAAATGTTAAGATAATAATTTTACTTTAACCCTGTAGAACTGAGCGTAGTTACGTGAAAATGTGCAGACTGTTATATTCAGTAAAATAGGTCATAGAACTGAAAAAACTGCCAAACTCTTAACACCTTTAATTCTTTAAATTATTTTAAAACCAATATAATGTGACTGTGGAACAACTTGCCTGAGGCAATTAGACAATCTCAATCTCTGCAAGTTTTTAAGAAGCAAGTCACTGATTACTACTTGACAATGTAAAGGCTTCTTTTATTACAGATGGTGAGAGGTATGCAGTGTATTCATTGTTTTCTATGTATAAAATGTATTTACAAAGAAAAGTATATAAGTATTTATATCAGTTGCATAATACCCATGAAACAAGCTCTGCTTGGCTTGAGATTGAATGGCGTTGTGTGTTAGATGTCCAAATGTTATATATTAGGTATTATTTTACAAATTATTCATGACATTTATGTGCATTTTATACGTATATATGTATGTTATCATGTTTGTATGTATGTATTTATGTTATATACAAATACTAAGTTTATGTATTAATTATTTATCAGATTATTTTAAACTAAGAAACACTTTAGAATACCCAAAATCCAAATTACACAATATCCGTCTAAAGGTTGTCTGGAAGAGATCGCCGTGAGTGATAAGACCGCCTATTGTTATCACCCATTGCAGTTTTTTCATTTAATTGTCTGTAATTTTTTTTTTTTTTTGTGGTGTTCAATATGACTGTATAAGTAAATAAAAAAAAAAATGTTTTCTATCTCACTTTTTAAATCCATATACTTAACAGAGCTGTGGTATGTGGTATAAATATATGGTCATTTTCAGGTATATGGAGAGTTTTGAGATATGAAAGAAAGGTTTCATATTTCAAATCCCTCCACATACATTCTTGCCTGGCTACCTGATTAATTTACCTGATTTTTAGCTAGATTAGCATTAACACTAATTACAAGTCCTCGGACGCATCTTTGTATTTATAAAAAGTTGGCGCATAATATAATAGCATCTGTTAAACTGTGACTTCACTTAACAGTTGAAACAAACACAACACTACTTGCAGTTGAGTACTCGTGCACTTTTCTCTCAACCGCTTTTATCTAGACTTTCATTATATGTGACATTTGTTAAATTCTTAGACATGTAAAACCCTAAACTGTAACTACTTTCTCATTATTTTGGTGTAGTTTGATATTTCACTCTTACAATAAACCACTCTTTTGTCGTTTTAGTAATCGTTTTCTGAATGGCCTTACAAACTATTTGTTTCTATTCTTCGTCGCTTGATCTTTTTAGTTATTTTTCCTTTTTCTACTATTTTAAATTTTACGTCTCACTCTTATTAATTTGATTGCCGAACACCGATTATTAGAACATTATTTCTTAATTCTCATTCGCTATTTCTTTTGAATTGAACTGAATTATATTGTGTTATATAAGTCCTGATATACGTATGTTATTACTATGTTCCAAATTAAATAAACGGTTCAATTGAAAAGGAAAACGGCTATCGCTAAATGTGTGTCCTGTTTACATAATTTGAAATGTTTATTCTTATCACTGATTAATATTTATGATGTCCATTGTACATTATTAATAAAAACAAAAATCGTTTAACATACAACTTCATACATCTTTATGTATGAAGTTGTTTGTTAATCCGTTTACCATGATGTTGTTATGCTACATTACCATGTTTATCACTGAATACTTTTCTATAATAATTTTATTCATATCACATTGAATAACAATAGCTAACACTTTATCACGTCACATGTCTGCACAAAGTTCATTGGGCAGAGATCACAACAAAATGCGTAAAATCAGACACTTGGAACACATCTGTAATAAGATAAAGTCTCGCGCATACTTTCTCGTTATGTTTTAATTTCGATCAACGTTTATATTGGGCGGAGCGTGGTGAGAACTGCGCGTGCGGCGCTGCGCGTAAACCGTCACATCACAACTATAGAGTCGGCATCTCACCAGAGCTAAGTCGCCATTCTGTTGACATGTCCCTATTACTCTATTATATTATTTAAAATATATTACCAGATATTACTCACTGTCTCCGTTACAGTGACTCATGGAAACAGAAAAATATCGTTTTCAAGTATTTTAAAATGTACGTTTTACAAATTATTCGAAACATATTTAAGCGTTTAACCATGTTAAAGAAAATATGTCCTAGACATAGAAAACTTATGAAGTATTTTAGGATTTCAGATATTTAAATAAAATTATTATCTGGGGAAAAAACGTTTATTCTTACTGTCACTCTTCTTAGGAGGAGTATTATAACTGTTATTTGATCGTAGAAATCTCTTCACCTCTTTTATCCCACATATGCTTATTTAAAACTAGTTGAGTCTCGCGGTGTTGCCCGCGGTTATTGTTGTACCTTTAAACCGCGGCGCAAAGCTTGTCTAAAAAAAAGTAGCCTAAATTACTACTTATAACATTAGTTATCTGCCAGTAATATTCCTGTTCAAATCGGTCCAGCCGTAATAGAGATTAGCCTGAAGAAACAGACAGACAGACTGAAATTGAAAAAAAGGTTATTTTGGTATACGAGTATGTACTGTGTATACATACATATGCATTTAGTAAAAAGCGGTTATTTTAATATTACAAACAGACACTTCAATTTTATTTATTTGTATAGATTAGTTATATTGCTACACAGATTGTAAACATTAAATATAGCTAGATAATTACTGTCCTTAAATTGTAATCACACGCATTTTTTATGCGTTCGATTGGAGCGGCTTAGCACTATCGAAGATAAAGTACCTAATTTAGTTTATAAATGTAATCATAGAATAGAGTCAACCGTTACTTCAAGTACATCTTGAATATAAAATAGCTCAGGCTCTACTTTTATTAGCGTTGTAACGCCTATTAATGAACAATGAGGTATTTTGCTTCCAATTGTTATTTCAAACTAGTTTTAGTACTTTGCTATTTGTTTTCCACAAATTACACAAGGTTCATTGTAGGCTTAGGAAATTACGCACCCGAAATAACACAGTATTATCCAACTTTTATTTTGTAGTCGAGAAAATAAAGATTTCTTAAAACTTCAGCGTAGGTACACTTTTTCCCATTTTTGACGATGTTTTGTTTGACAACGGTAAGCTCTTCATTCAGACACGACAGAAAAATCCTCAACAAGTTCAAAGTTTTAGGTGGTACTAACAACTTAAACTCGTACAAGAGTAGAATATTTTTACTAGCAATAGGTTGAAAGTGTTGAGGTTTATTTTACGTGGAATATAAGTACAAATGAGTTCATGCTCATAATACTCGTATGTTGGAGTGTATTTTTATAAAAGAATATTGCTAATATAAATACATAGAAGACAGATTTATTGAACAATAACATGATTTTGCTATTTGGTCAACAAAGTTCAAACGTCGTATTGTACCTGTGAGAACTTTAATATTCGTTTGGAGTAATTTATAGTTCAACTGCATCTATCCTTGTTATTTTACCCTGAAATGTTTCTTGTACTTTACTAATGTTCCTTTAGAAACAAGCCAGCCCAGAGTAAAGTACAGTTTTAAACTTTAGTACCTACTTGTTGTACAATTTTGTGTTACATCTTAATTTTCTGCAAATGCAAAACTTTAAAATTTGTTACAAATTAACTACATTAAAATTTATGAACATTTTATTTATATTTTTGGTTAATGGATGAAGCTGGTAAGTGCCAAGGTGATTACTGTAAAGATTAACATCGTTTACTGCCTTAACGTGTTGGTACATTTTTAAGCAATAAAAGCTGACAATATATTTCTAGGCTAAGACCATACACTATTTACTTTGGCATATAAGCCGCGTCGTTAATAATAAGTGCGTTTAAAATTAAAACCCTTATATCACGGTAGATTATAATTGTCCATTAGTATATTAATATCTCAAGATACTCATAAATAATATCGTCTACGTGCTGGTGTTTACGCGGACCCGAATACGAGAATAACTCGTGGCAGAGTTTCAAATATGTCGCCGTGTCTTGAACCGCATCTCGGAAGATTCACACTTAATAAGCAAATAAATGTAATTTATTAAATACCCGGTCTGTTTCATTTGGGTTTAAATAAAATATCACACCATCACATCAAAGGCCTTAAATAGCCCACTGCTGAATACAATCCTCTTTTTTGAAAAGAGGATTATATAGAGTTGTGGGGGAACGGGTATCATGTTCCACCCAACACAAAGGGTGGATCCTCCGACCAGGCGAGGTGATCATGCCTGGCGGGCTACTGCCCAACAGTTGATGTTGGGATGCTGTATATATGATAATCGGTGCGGAACTTCTACTGCGCGATTCAGGATTGGTAGTTTCTTCGTGTTGAACGTTGTTCCGTAGTTCAGTGTGTCTTCGGTAGATGGCGCTGTATGTGGAGGTCGCCACATAGTGATGTCAAGTTTTCCTTTTCTTTGCAGTGATGTTGTCATGAGCAGTTTGCTTCCTTGATCGCCTATTACGACACTCATGGGATGAATAGTGGTGATGCACTCCGTATTATTAACCCGCCACCACATGGACAGCATCAGGTAGATTTTATATATATCAACTTCTATTTCGAAACGGAAACAAACTTTTCTTCTAAACACTTTTAGACTAGTGAACATTTATAGTTGTTTGAGTTATTCGTTTTGATATTCCTACTTTATTTTTAAATTAAACACGTGTATCAGTTTTGAAGAGGCTCGTTATTAGAGAAGGCATTTCATATTTGCGTTGAGCACATTGCCAAGAAATTTCGTATTTGAGTCACAAAAAGTTTTAAGAGCGTCGTCACATTTCAGAAGTGCAGACAGCGTCAAAATGCGTGACAAATGAAATGTTTAAAAAACCTTTAGTTTATGAAGTGTTTTTATATACTACAAACATTAAGACAGTATTGTTACAGTTGACAGTATGAGATTAAATTTAAAAGGTAATCAACAATTGTTTTATGAAATGTAGAAGCACTACCTATTGGTAAATAAGGTAGGTAATAAAAAATATGATTGACACAATTTGCCTTTATCTGTGCTATTGTTAGACGTTGCTTCGTACCAATGAAGATTCTTATTTCACGGGAAGTACCCTGTAGGTTATGATTCCCTTGTGAGTGTCGAAAATTCGTAGCATAAACGGCTGTATCTTTTAATTGCGTTGACTTAGATATTTAATTTTTTCACAGCTCCAAGGAACAGTAGACCTTTGTGTTCGATTTAAATTTAAACTTGATAACTTCACGCGTTCCTGAGAAAAAGAGTCTTGACAGACAGACAGACGGACAACAAAGTGATCCTATAAGGGTTCCGTTTTCATTTTGAGGTACGGAACTCTAAAAAAAAATAAGTTTGGATTCGGTACGCTCTTATAGCCGTTAAACAAGATACTTGTACAGTAAGCTTTTTTTAGATTTAAAAATCAAGTCATCAATCCCTATGTCCAGCGGTAGACTACAATAGGCCAATGATGATAATGACGAAAATCAATTAGCAAAAGAGGATATTTTAGCACGAACTTTAAAACTATAACCCTTTGCTATGAACTATCTTATTTGTTCAAATTAGACTATTGTTTAGTACTCAAATTTTGTAAAGCACGCCCGGAATTTGTATTATTGCTATTTTATAGACGAACTAACGAAGGCTGGTCGTAATAAATGTCTATTAACCCGTTTTAGTACATGGTTAACTGCTTTAAATGCAAAGTAAACTTTAAGACGTCAGTAAGTAAGTAATCAAAGAGCTTAATGGACATTAGTAATTTCATAAATACTTGTGTCTGAAACAAAAAAAGGGCTGATATTTAGCCAAATACCAAGTATATAACAAAAACAAACTATTTGATCTTTATTTAAGTTGATTTATTGAATTTTCTAATAAAATCCTTAGTAAATTTATTACGAATATCTTGTTGAGAGGCTTCGCGAGTGCACCACTACATTCATAACAAATAAACATTAAACAATGATTCATTCGTTTCATGGTGTTCTAGCATTATCTATAGAAAAAATATCGTCCATCAACTCACAAATATGTACATTTAGGTTTGGCTTCCAATATAGTTTTGAAAATAGAGTGTTCGGAGAACTATCAAACATATATATGTTTATCATCCACACTTACTAAGTGTTGTAGCAAGGTGTTTATCTAATATTTATCTTTAGGATGGTTTGACTTCTGCCATTCTATTCTTGAATTTGTCGAAAGTTTGGTTAAAGAACTAAAGAAAGTGCTGAAATCGCGAAATTTGTAAGTATTCAACTTTGGATCTGGTAATTGTTAAGTCATAATCCTCCAATATTGTACTATTTTGTAGCCAAATTTCATTTAAAACATATTTTGTATAGACTTCTCATTTCACTTTTTACAAAAGAGTCCCCAAATGTATCCAAAATAAGTTGGTTCTCTCCGAAATACACATTTGAATACATGAATACCACTTTCGAAAGTTTTCATTCTCAATTGATAATATTTTGTAAAATAAAACGAGGTGTACGATATACAAACAAATTGGTTGTTTTATAACATCGTCAGTAAATAAAACGAGTTACGATCTCAGAAGTTAATTTCTAAAGCATTAAATTTAATTTTATTGCATGGAACTTTTGGAGCATGAAATTAATGAAAAAGCAAACACATTAAAGTGAGTGGAAGCTCGGGGGCGGCAATACGATAGGACAATTGAATATATTGTAGCACTAACAAGGCAGGCGTAAAGTCGTAAAACGGAACTTGAAGTGAGCATTCAGGTAAGTGAATTAAAAACCAGGTACGCATTCACATATTGAGCGGCTGACTCCAATGCCTTTGTTTCTCTAATTAAACCTATTGTTTTTGCAAGGTTTCCTTTGTAATCAATTCAGTGGTATTTAATTTATTCTGATTTACACTCATGTGCTTACTACTGGAAGCCTTTTCTAATAATATTCTTCCTATAAAATTAAATCGTACTTAAAATAAAAGTCGTTAAACCTTTTCCAAAAAAACATGCAATAAAGGGTTATAAAAATCCAAATTTATACATGACAGGCTGACCCTCTTCTCTTATGGTGCAATTGTTTAATAACAATAACATTTATGTACGAAAGTGGTTTGTTGCATTTTTCAAAAAAGTTAAATACAAAACAGTATTTATTGTCTCATTTTTCGATTGTCAATACGATTTATCTCAGATAGTTTTTTTTTTATTGTATAGGGGCAAACGAGCAGACGTATTGACGCCCATGGACACCCGTAACATCAGAGGCGTCATAAGTGCGTTGCCGGCCTTTAGGGGATGGGGTATAGACCTCCAGTATCCTCACTCACTCGGTGAAACACAGCGCAAGCGCTATTTTAAACCCGTTTTTCTGTGAGGCCGTGGTATCACTCCGGTCGAGCCAGCCCATTCATGCCAAAGCGTATATATATCCCACGGTATATCATTCCAGATCTTTATTCTTTAGTATTCAGTAGGTATAACTATAGATAGTGTCTGCAATCAACAGATACGGCTTGTGTGACAAAGTGGCTTCTATATTCAAACATACCCGATATAACCTCAAACGTGCAATTAGAGCTAAATATATGGCATCTTTTTATAGTTGGGTTAAAAACAATGAACAGCAAAGCAACAAACACAGTATTACCGAGAGTAACTTTAAAGTAGTGAGCTAAAAAAGTAATGTCTACGTGGTATGGTAGCATAATGTGGATTTTAAGTGAAGTGCACTTGGTGACGAAAATAAAAATCCGAACAAAAGAACGAGGCTACATTGTAAAGTACTCATAAAAGGCTTTAAAGGAAACCAGACATTTATGTAATAATCCTCTACCTCTTTAGAACTAGACTACCTACCAAGTAATGAATGTTTTTGTAATATGTTTAAAACATGTTTGGTTTTTTTTTTTTTTTATTGAATAGTGGGCAAACGAGCAGACGTATCACCTGATGGTAAGCGATTACCGCCGCCCATGGACACCCGCAACACCAAAGGCGTCACAAGTGCGTTGCCGACCTTTGGGGGATGGGAAAGGGGATGGGGGAGGGGTTAGGGTATGGGCCTCCGGTATCCTCACTCACTCGGTGAAACACAGCGCAAACGCTATTTCACACCGGTTTTCTGTGAGGCCGTGGTATCACTCCGGTCGAGCCGACCCATTCATGCCGAAGCATAGCTCTCCCACGTAAGTCGTCGGGTTTTTAGTATTCCTCAATTTACCGAATATACCGGTTTAGTTATAATATTAATTTTAATATTCTAATTTTAGACAAGGCATATCACTTTACTTTGAGGCCATTCTGCTAAAAAGATTTTTTTGTTGCTTTGGAAATGGAGTAATGCAAATCTGTGATTTTAATTTGTACCAATAATGCAAAAATTACTTGAGTTATTTTTATGGTAACATATCAACATTTCATAAGTAAGTATTTTTAGTGGTTACACGGAAGACCCTGTAACTGAATTGTGTATAAAATGTATGAACTGAAAAAATATATTTATTTTTTTATCAGTGGATGGAACAAAAAAATTAACGAAACGGTTAGTTAAAATGAATAAAATAAAAATAATTTAATATTTCGGACATCTAACACACAACGCCATCTAGTTCCAAGCTAAGCAGAGCTTGTGTTATGGGTACTAGACAACTGATATAAATACATATATACTTTTTTTGTGAATAAAGACAACAATATAAAGAAAAATAAAGAAGCTTTTCCATGTACTAGCGAACATTGGTGGAAGTTAATACGATCAACTGAATCTAATAACAAACACACGACATACTAATATAATTCACTTAAAACATTGATAAGATGGAAATAGCCCGCTGAGGGGAACATATAAGCAAGTTATCCTACACAGACTAATGAAGTTTATTGATGAAATGCAGTTAAACCTAATGGTCTTAAACTGTATTAAAAGCTCCGCGATGACCACTACAACATCTCTTCCCTCTTTATCGGATTATAACACTTAAATACTCACCACAAAGGTTTATATTGCTGCTTTCCCATATCTGCATATGTTCAATTCAACTCGATTACGACACCTAAATGAACTAGTCACTATGGTGTCGTAATCGAGTTTTGATTGTTTGAAAACATATTCAGTATTTTTTTTGAGGTACGTATTGTTTTTTTTCTTAAATACAGAATCGATTAGATTGTAGCTCGAACTGTAAAAAAATCGCTACAAGCCAATCTATTCTTCGTAAATAAAACAGCTGTTTTACAAAACTATTTCTTAGTACTAAATAAAGTTATAAAACGGAATATCTATACAATGAGCACTTACCTCATATTCGAATTCTATAGCCTGGATGTGAAAAAAGTAGTGCTAAATTGAATAATCATACACTGATGAGCTTAAATTGCTTATCGAATCGAAAGCGATGAAATAAAAGTGATTAAATAACTCTGATCTTGTAAACGAATATAACCTCGATGCACTTACCTTACTAGATTTCTACTCTCACCAAATATTGGCTGAGAGAGAATGCCTAAGACATTAAGTCCGACGATGAACATAAATTCATGAAGTTGTAAATCCAAATGAAGGGAGGGAAATAATAGGCCTCCCGTTAACTCACACAAGCTACGAAATAATTGTATAATACCGGTCTTCTGTAAGGGCTTAGTAACAATTCGATCGAGCCGTCCATCATACGTGTAAACCATGTCTAGATCAATTTATCTTCTAAGCATAAAAACAAACAAAACAAAAACCCGGCCGACCGATCTGTTAAAAGGTATAGTGCCACGGACACAATAAATTTATTTCCTTTTGTTCTTGTGTTCCTATAATTAAGCATTGCCATTAAAACTTAAATTCATGCAACTGCTGTGTGTATTGCCACTTACTAGATATCTGGAACAGTAAAACAAATCAACAGTGAGAGAATTGAACGATCAAATGTTCAAAGCAAGACCTTAATTGGAAGCAAACACCAATTTCCTACATTCCAGATAGAACAATTTCCGTCAGAGCGAATAACTAAAGGAAATTCTGACTACACGTTAACTTATTGGTACTCAAATAAGAACCTAAATATCAAAATATCCTCGATCTTTGTTTAATAAAAGTTTACATACCCTATTCGGAATTGGAGGGTAGAGATCAAAATGATTCACTTTCATTTAGGGCAAGACTAAGCTACATCTCATTAAGAATCGTAATTTTTAATATTTATAGTTGGTGTTAATGATTAAGATCATTATTATAGTTGCTATTGACATCAACTTAATACTATAAATTGTGTACTATAAAATGTCTACATGCCCAAAAAGGAGGTCTTGCAAAAGAGAATAAAAAAAATCCACTTTAAAATTGATATATTGAATCGTGGATTCAGATCAACCACATATGGAATGAAGCCATAAGTTACTATTGAAATTCTTAGCTTTAATATTTTGCCGTCGTCGTTATATTATGAATAATTATGATACTCAATAAAGCGCTGTGTTTACTACAGACCATGAATATTGTCAACAGGAGATTAATGGTTTCCTTTTATTTCACTTCTGAGTTCGTGATAAAATATTGGCAAAAAAATCTTCATTTTCTATTACTTCGGTCTTCGATTTCGGTTATAATAAAAATATTCCCCAGCCCTAAATTACAAGAATTTATTCCTTGCTTTACAAGATTCTGTTATAATGCGAATTTCGCGATAAACCCATGCTAATACGGGCACAAAATCACTATGATTTACAGAACAGTGTCCGTAAAATCATTGATGGATATGTGGGGGAACGGGTATCATGTTCCACCCAACACAAAGGGAGGATCCTCCGACCAGGCGAGGTGATCATGCCTGGCGGGCTACTGCCCAACAGTTGATGTTGGGAGGTTGTATATATGATAATCGGCGCGGGAACTTTATTTGCGCGATTCAGGATTGGTAGTTACACCGTGTAGTGTAGTTTGTAGGTACAGTGCGTTACTTCGTAGTTCAGTGTATCTTCGGTAGATGGCGCTGTATGTGGAGGTCGCCACATCACTCCCCTCCAAGACTGGAGGTCGATATATGTTGAGTCAGCTGTCTGTGCTCTGATGCGGATCTTGCCAGTGCCAGGAGTGAGTAGTTCCAGTGAGTCGGAACTGAATGCCGCAAGTTCCAGTGAGTCGGAACTGAATGCCGCTAGTCCCAGTGAGTCGGGGCTGAAGTCCGCTGATCCCAGTGAGTCGGGATCGCATGCGGTGCGCGGTGCTGCGGTGAGGTCCCCAGTGATCGGGGCGGTTGCTGCGTAGTGGCTGGCTGCTGCGTAGACGGGAGAGATGTGCTCTGCTTACATGGACCGTAGGTGCAGTGTGCTGTGCCTAGACGCTGTAGAGGCCGTAGGGGTAACCAGGCTGGAGCGGTTGCTTCCTGCGTGTGGTGTATCCCTGTTGAGGCCGAAGTTGCTGGCTGGCTGAGACTTGCTGTGGGAGTGAACATGATGGTGCTGCGGCTTGAAGGCTGCTTCCAATCACGTCGGGGTCACCACTGTGGGGGAACGGGTATCATGTTCCACCCAACACAAAGGGAGGATCCTCCGACCAGGCGAGGTGATCATGCCTGGCGGGCTACTGCCCAACAGTTGATGTTGGGAGGTTGTATATATGATAATCGGCGCGGGAACTTTATTTGCGCGATTCAGGATTGGTAGTTACACCGTGTAGTGTAGTTTGTAGGTACAGTGCGTTACTTCGTAGTTCAGTGTATCTTCGGTAGATGGCGCTGTATGTGGAGGTCGCCACAGATATAATAGAATACAAAAACAGTTGAAGACAGCGATCTATGTACAATAGTCGAGGTTAGCTAGGATGAACGTTTACAGCGACCGCTATTGTTGTGCTAATGCTTAGGACAGGCCACTGTCAGAGCCCCTCATGAATATTAAGTGATATTTATCTTACGGATAGCCACTCACAGCTGAAAATGTCTATTCAGTATCGACACGACACTTGAGTTACATTGTTTTATTTATGTACAAAATGTGTTATTTATGTTATGTTCACTTACACTCATCTTTAGAGAAAATATCACACTTTAGACATTTCAAAAATGTTTCAATAGGATAACATGTTAAATTTTTAAATGTTTTTCTTCCTCATGGCATATTTGAAATACCAAAAAAGAAAATCAAGTATGTTTTACTAGCAGCAGAGAGAAAAAAAAGTTTTTCTTTACGTATTAATATCTTTTGTACCTATTTCAAGGGTTTATAAGAATGTAAAGTTACCCCGATTTATTGCCTCCAAAACTATGCCTTTTAATTGTTATTAATATTGTTTGTTATTGTTGAAACTAAGAGCCACTTACCCACATATCCAGGAATGTCTTCGCCTCGGTATAGACGCAAGCGTAAGGGCAAACGGTGGTAGAGCGGTCGGCGGATCGTCTTCTTCCTGCGCCGGCGCTCCACTCACGCGCAACTCCGGTACGCGGAGTTGATGACGGCCACTCATCACTATCAATACTTCCTATCAACGGTTTCATACATTTTGTTGCGTAAAGTTACGCTTCTCAAATCCTCTGATAGATCCTCAAAAAGCATATATTTATCAAAATTAAACGTTTTATATAAAAAATCAGTTTGCGGTGTCCTCCTAAAATGAAAAAAAATATGTTTAGTGATATGTTTGTGTATATACATATTTTATAAATGTATGGAATGTGTCGCTAACTAAAACCTCAGGATACTTCAAAAAGGTTTGATTTTCAGTCTTGTTGGTAGAAATACGTCTGTATATTATTATCGAAAGAGCTAAATAAAGTAGATAGGTTTATTTTGCCACATCATTGAAAACTTACTTTTTAAACTAGAATTAGATTTTAAGTAATTAATTCCACAATACTACATCATCTTAATATTATTTTTCAAGAATCATCAAGAATATTTAGTACATGGAATTTCCAAGTTATATGTTACTAAACAAATGATATTTGAGTATTTTAATTGTGCCTTGGCTGGTTTTTTGATTTCTAAATATGATGTCAGGTCCTAATGAACTTTAACTCTGAATAAAACTTTTGTTTCCTTGCTTTATTATAAAAATGATCATGTTACAATGCTTTTATATGTGTGTAGTAACGATTACATAGAGAAATAAAGTTGGTTTTACCAACGTATGACCGGAACTATTGTGCCATCTGTTGGCTGGTTGCCTAACACCTGTGGACGTTGTGACCCCGACCTCTTTTTAGTCGTATTTGACGGAAAACTTCTTCTTCTAGCCAAATATACATACATATATTTCAAATTAAGCATGTAGTTAGGTTTATTACTGTTGATTTTCAGTGTTGTCGAGACAAAAATGCAAGTGATTTTAATACTTGTGTTTAATTTACTACAGTTTCTTTTATAGTAGCAAGTATTTTTTTTTCATGCGTCATTGGCATAGTCTCAATTTCAAACACTTTATTTACTAGACGATAAACTTCAACTGAATGTGAAACAAATTCTTTTTAAGAAAATATATCCACGTCGAAGAAAGATTGCTCGCGATTGATGCTATTTTAGTGATTAACATTTTTTTGCAAAAACAAATTCTTTACCAGTTTGCAGTTAAACTTTGTGACGCCTACCTAATGTTTTCGGGAAATTTATAACTACTTAAAAATCATGTAATTATGGAGCCCATTAAAGCTAACGACTGTTAAGGGATTCATTGTTAAAGGTTTACAAGTTTGAAATTCAAATGAAATCCCAACTCCAACGAAAGCAGTGAGGCATGTATGCGTAGGGCCATGAAACTATTTTATAACAAGCTTTTAGCCGTCAATTTTTTGGTTGACTTATTTCAGAAATACGCAAATTTATTATTATACATAAGTTTTCGATAATCCAAATGCTACTTTTTCGAGGCTTTATTTTATGAGGAATTCTATCAAAGGCTTACGACCCACTTTTAGTAAGGTCGATAGGGAATGAGAATTTTTGTGAAGAATCTGTGCACGTAACAAGCCGAGCGGCGAATGTGAGGAGAATATTTTATCTCTCTTTCAACATCGTCGCATTTGAAACGGTATTTCAGGCGTCATTGTAGTAATCTCAGTAAACAAATTCTACTTTCCTTCGAGAAAGCATGACAATAATCCCCGCTATACCCAAAGGTATGACCAGTATTTGGAGAGGTGTGATCCGATTTATTTATTCGCAGCTATAAAAGTTTTTCTCCCTCAAAAATTCATCTTGAATTGTTGAATTCTCACAGATGATCTGTTGATTTGTTATTTGTTTCGTAAGTCTACGGTTTCTTGGTTATGATTTGTTGATAAGAAAAGTTTTACCGTGGGAGAGCCACGCCTCGGCAGGCATGGGCCGTCTCGACCGGAGTGATACCACGGCCTCACATAAAATCGGTGTGAAATAGCGCTTGCACTGTGTTACATCGAGTGAGTGAGGCCGGAGGCCCATATGCCAACCCCTCTCCTCAGCCCCCTTCCCAACCCCCAAAGGTCGGCTTAACTTAACAGTCGTTAGCTTTAATCACTTGTGACGCCTATGGTTTTGCGAGTGTCCATGGGCGGCGGTAATCGCTTACCATCAGGTGACGCGCCTGCTCGTTTGCACACTATTCAATGAGAGAACGAATTTAAATATATCAATATTGTCACGTTCACTATAAAAGTTTGTTAGTGTTATTTTATTAAATTGTAACTATTTAAAACTTTTAGGACTGCGTTACGAGATTCGCATTGTTATACGTGATGTTTCTGATGAAATTATAATATTCATAATTCGTAATCGCATGAAATAAATCTATCAAGGTAATGGACAATTTGAACACAGTATACTCGTAAATACGAATTTAATTCTAAGTGGGTATGAGTTAGGTTATACCTAAATACATTTTCAAGAATAATTTCGTTCTGGTCGAGTTCAGTAGTGCAGTTAAAGTAGAGATTAAACAGATAGCTCAGTCTACAGTTGCCAGATACTCGTACCTGATCGAAATTGCCAATTACCTATACTTGATCGCGTAAGTGAAACCCTTTGTTTCTTAAAAAATTACAAACAATTAAAACACAGCAGCTAACTTCTGTAAAGTACCCACGCTTAAAGGGTTTATCTGTAGCATATATGAATGTGATTTAAATAAAGTGCCAAACTTGCTCGCTAGCTCGCTACCCGGTATCATATTTTACTATCCGAGTCAGTTTAAGCCGGATAAGCCGGATATCGAGTTATGACTGGATGTCTATTTTATACATATTAGAATAGAATTCGCCAATTAGGTATTTAAGCAGTTAAAGGTCGTGTAAGTTGCTTTTGACAAGGGTGTTGTTAAAGTACCCATAATTTAGCCTGTGGCCTTAGTTTTAAGTAATGAGTACATCTTCATAACAATGAGTTATGGATCGATATATTCGATACTTCTGAGCGAGTTAAATAAACCCATGTTTTTATCTATTTGTAATAATGCTGGATTAATTACCGCTGTTATATTTACCTATATTATTTTAAGTATGCAGAAGTAGTTATGAAAGCAAAATCTATAATTCCCAAATCGGAGGGCAGTAATTATTTTATATATACTAGCTGTGGTTATTGTTGTACCTTTACAACCGCGGATAACACCGCAGGACACAGTTAGTTTAAAAAGTAACCTAAGTTATTTCTTATTACATTAGCTAAATGCCAGTGAAAGTCCCGTAAAAATCGATTCCGCCGTTATAATAATAATAATTTATTTGCATAAATGTGGTAGAAAAGATGGTAAAAAATAAAAATAGGCACGAAACACATTTCGCCAGTTACAGGCATACAAATATAGTGTTGCAGTCTTTCGTACAACAATTAATAAATTGCTCAAGTTAAATTAATTGCTAAATTAACAATAACTAATTAACTATTACTAAAACATTTAAAAAAATTACGTGTAACGTTTTGAAAATATTTACAAAAACTACTTAATAAATTCAATACACACCTATAATGCATTTCTAAAATGATAAGACGGACACGAATTTTTTGTAGGAATTCTCTAACGGAATAATAACTATTTTCTACCAACCATTTTCTAAGCACAACATTAAACTTTTTGAGTGGTAGGTCAGTTATCCACTTGGGTATTGTGTTATAAATAAGTGGAGCCATATACACGCAATTTCGTCTAAATAGTTCGATTCTGGATATTGGCATATTTAATGGTAGTTGTGTTGCTTCACGTTTGCTAAAATTAACTTTAAATTCAAAAAGCGAACGGTTATTTATAACAAATTTTGCAATTTCATTAATTTAAATACAAGGAACAGTTAAAAGGTTGTGAGCTTTGAAAACAGGTCTACAAGATGAAGTCCATTCCATGTTAAAAATTGCGCGAATACATTTTTTCTGAGCTACAAAAACTCTTTCAATTTCAGTAGAATTATCCCAAATGACAATACCATACCGGATTATGGAACAAACATGAGCGTGGTAGACTGTCATTGCAGTTGACCTTGATACCTCATTTCTTACTACTTTCAAAGCGAAAACAAATCTGCTAATTTTCATACATATTTCCTCAATATGGTTTTTCCACGTGATATGTTCGTCAAGTATTATGCCCAAAAATTTAATTCCAGTAATTAGCCGGAACAAACCGACAGACCAACAGACAGATAGCCAAAAATTGAAAAAAAAAATGATATTTTGGTATATGTACTATGTATACTTACAAATGCATGTAGTTAAAAGCGGTTATATTAATATTACAAATAGACACTTCAATTTTTATTTATTTGTATTGAAGATTAAAGCAAAACACGTCTGTATATTTTAACTAGTCTGTATTTTACTTGTAAGTAAGGCACGGCAGGAAGGGAACTTTAAGTTAGTACTATTACATTACCCAACCTTAGCGTTCATCATTTCGAAGCACTCCAGAAGGACGGAGAGGTAATAAAGGGTGGGTGGAGAAACCTCGTACCGCTATTAATCGGAGATCCCGGCCTTCGCGTGCGCCCAGCGCCTGACAGTTAAACGGCACGAACATTCGTCTATTTGTTTGCAGTTAGTTTCTTAGCAGGCGTTCGATAACTGGGAATACTTCTGTTTCAATTCAAGAATGAATTATACATTAAAAAAAATGTAAAATATGGAAACGTCACAAATATTTAGAGTATTCCACATTTTCTAAGGAGAGGTCCATGATTGGAAGATGATATGATATGGTGATAATGACATATGATGGTGTTAAAATACCTACATCCTTTTAATATTTACTTAATGCTAATAACATGCTAAATTCTTAAATGATAGTTCATGTCAATTGTTAGATTTTACATTAATGTGATTTTTACAATATTGGTTTGGTACCCAATTGTAATAACTCAGTTTTATTTTTGTTTCAGGTATACGTTTCAGTCGCACAAGATATTGGATTGAAAACTCTCACACAGTGAATGTATATTAAACAAAAAACACTGGAAGATTGCTCTTGAAATAAACTAGGGAGAGATAATTCATGTTAAATAAATATTTTATTTATTAATACTTTCTGCATTACATTTGCATGAGGCGGACTAAATGACGAATGGCATTTTCTACCAGTCAACCTTTGGATGGTTTAGTAAAGGACGTGGCAGGTGCACTTGTCTTATGAAGAGAAGTTATGAACAATATGGCAATAACATATGGCATAGATACTTTCACATAGATACATGTACAAATTTCTATTAAATATCATAGTTTGAATGCCTGCCTATTTTCATGGCGTTGATTTCGTAGCCCATTTTTACAGTAGATAAAATTAACCTATTGGACCGTTATTTTATTTGTACCCTATACATGAAACTCGCGGGCTGGGTTTCCGCAATTCGACGACTTCTGTGCGCCGATTTTGCGTGAAAATGTGTACCCTATATCATCAAGATACAAACTACAAGTTTATTACTGAATAAATATGTTTTCTACTGTTTTATAATAAATGAACAGACCGGCTTATAAATAAATAAATAATCCGGACATCTAACACACAACGCCATCTAGTCCCAAGCTAAGCAGAGCTTGTGTTATGGGTAACTAGACAACTGATATAAATACATATACATATATTTTTTTTGTAAATACCTACATATTATGCACAGAAAACATCGAAACTCCGAAACAAATATTTGTAGATCACACAAACATTTGGTCCGACCTAGGATAAGAACCCGAGACCTCAAGCACTGCAGTCGCATTCACTACCACTGTGCCACCGAGGCAGTCATATAACCTTTTTCCTGTGTGTCGTCTGCCTACGATTATCTAATTAGAACATTTAAGGCCACTAGCACATCAAGCTTTAAATTCGCTATAACTATTCCACTGCGTATTTCATTATCCAGCTACTTTATAAGCGGACCTAATGAAATTATACACAATAGAGTGTTATGGAGTCCGCTGATAAATTAGGAGTTCGCTGGAAGCATTCAGAATGAGCAATAAACAATGAGCTGTTACTTGTATAGGGTACTTAACGACGACCGCACACTTCGCATAACTGTTTTGCTTAATACATCACTTTGTGTAGCCCTAACGAATATCATAACTCATCATTAGTTTTATTCTAGAATCGAGTAATTAACAATTAAGAATAAATTTGTTGTTCGTTCACCGTGAATGTTTTGATATACCTACACAATATTAATATCGACCTTATTACTGCAATTGATAAGTGGCATCGTAATAGGTGAGCACAAACATAACAACCTACTTTATCCGATAGTTTTCAATTTCCGCTGTTTAACAATATCGCCATTTATTAGTTTCACTTTAGTTTGAATGTCAAGAAGAAACTGTTTGCTTTGATAGCTGCTTATCAATGACTAGCAAAGCCACGAAACCTCGTTTGAGTCTTCTATTGCCCGTAGGGTGAAAATTTTCCCCCGTTTTGTTCAAATTTTCCCCCGTTTCTGAAACATTCTTCATTGGTGCTCCACTCCTATTAGTATTAGCGTGATGATATTTAGCCTATAGCCTTCCTCGATAAATAAACTATCCAACACTGTAAGAACTCATCAAATCGGACCAGCGGTTCCTGAGATTAGCGCGTTCAAACAAACATACAAACAAACAAACTCTTCAGCTTTATAATATTAGTACGGATTAAACCCGGAAGCGTTTGAAGAACATCCTGGTGCTATCAGGAATAGCCTTCAAGTAAGAGAAGTAACAATTTACTGATTTGTTTATTCCACTACCAAAATTACTTTTAGTTTTCTTTTAAATAAATAACATTTAAAACAATAATATATATATTGTTTAATAATTCAGTATGATGAACACGTTTTTTAACCTACGTTTTTTCAATATTTTTTTACGGCTTCATAAAAAGGTACAAATAAAAAGTTTTTATATCAAACATCTATACTAATATTATAAAGAAGTAAAGTTTGTGTGTTTGTTAAATTGTAGGGGGTAATCTCGGGATCTACTAAACCGATTTTAAAAATTCTTTCAGTGTTGGATAGTCCATTTATCGAGGAAGGCTATAGGCTATATATCATCACGGTAATACTAATAGGAGCGGAGCACCAATGAAGAATGTTTCAAAAACGGGGAAAATTTTCACGCTACGGGCAATTGAAGACGCAAACGAGGTTGCGTGAGTCAGCTAGTATGTAATATTTATTGAGAACACTAAACTGCTTACTGACGAACTAAAACATTTTAAAACACTACACGTGTATAAAAATAATCATAATGTAAATTGATGGAAGTTTTGATAACGAAAAATATATAATTACGATCATTTATTTGTTGTCTTAAAATAATTATACCGTTGCGTTTGCCTATATCATAGCGAGTAGGTATATAAAGTATAGTCACGCCTCCGTGAGTACACACGTACACACACGTGAACGTAATAAAGCTGGCACCACACATTAAATTTGGTCAGTTTTGTATCGCACAATCGGATGGACAGTAATTACTCGTACCTATTTGGTAAATTTATTTACTAGTGGTCGTCCATTGTTCAAAATTCGAACATGATTCGTTATGCTTTTATTTTAGATTTTTGCTTTCCTCTTCCATGTACTGTACCAAACTGTAACGGTACTAAATTACGCACTATTCCGTATTCATAATTTTCGTAAATAGGGGTACGAAGTTTGTACTTTACCTATTAATATAGGTGTAGATTTATTTTACTATTGGTCACTTGTTTAAGTTCTGTATGATAATATTTTACTGGTTTTACATGTACGGGCGTATCACGTCAAATTGACATAATACATACCGTATTACGTAAAACTCGATATTTAGTATGGATGATTAACTGCGCAAACTTAAAAATCTATCGCAGTAAGAAAATACGTCACGAAAATAATGATAAGGTGCGTAATATAATTCATAATATATTTTTACAAGAAATCCTTTTTTTATTTTTATATCTCTTTTCCAGCAAAGTACATTTATTTTTAAGTTAAATAAAAAACAAGTTATAAACTAAAAGTTTATTCCGAATTCAGTTAATTAATCAAAATCAAAAGTCTTTGATATTAAATAGCCAATAACAATAATTATCTTTGATAATATCCCTACTAACGAAACTAGAGATTATAAGAATGTTGAAATAATTATTACGTCAATCGGCTCGACATTATATGAATTTTAATATATTTATTATGTATGTCGCCGGCCTTAGAAGGCGGAGATTCTCGGTCATGTATCGTAGCTTCTGTCGCCATTTAACTGTGTAATAACTGTTTTGTCTGTGCTTAATGGTCGGTGTCATGCAGCCATATAACACATACGTTACAAAATTTATTTAAGTTCAAGGTTGGCCGTTAACTCGAATTTTGTACGAAAAGTGATTTTATTTATAACATAATAATTGTGTGTGCAACGTTTTACTTAACTTACACATAGGTATAAATTAAATTTTAACTACTTTGCTGAAGACTAAAAATAAAATTATCATCAAATTTTATTTGTAGTTAAGTAATTTTATCTCTTTATGTTTTATACAGCTCCTACTTCATTTTAGTTATTGTAGGTATAAATTATCTATATTTTACTAGCTGTCCCGGCAAACGTTGCTTTGCCATAAAAGGGAATATATGTTGTAGAGGTGGGTCAATAAAAATCGCGATGGAAAAATAGGGGTTGATCTCTGAAAATCTAGGGTTGTATGTATTTTCTAATGCTGCATCATAAAAAAATAGAAATTAAAAATTTTGTCAAAAAAATAAAAATAAAAATTTAGGGGTGGACTACCCCTAACATTTAGGGGGATGAAAAATAGATTACAACCGATTCTCATAGATACCGGATAATCACAAAAAAATTCATCAAAATCGGTCGAGCCGTTTCGGAGGAGTTCGATTACGCACCCCGTGACACGAGAATTTTATATATAAGAATAAGATAAGAAGATAAGATTAGCTTCTTATTTTGTCAAGTGTATTTGTATTGTTTTTTTTCACTTTAATATTAACCTACTTTTACCTTAATTCAAACAGTAGGTAGAAAGTACCAAATGATATTTGATGCTTTTATTTGGAAATTCTTTACGCAAATTTCAGGTAACACAAAAATTTATAATCTTTTCCTCTTCGGCCGGATAGACGTTAGGTTGGTTGCAATTTTTGAAACTACTTTACATTTACTTTGCCCTATATTAAAAGAGAGTATCCCAGATCATAAACTTATCGTAAGCTTTGTTTGCCAAGAGCACTTAATGTGCTTATAACGCCATTCTATAAGCATCATTAGTTTTTATAGCTCATGAGAGACCACCGACCTTTAATAACGGGACGACTCGGCGGCGATGGGCGATCAAAAGTTCACAAGTTCACACACTACTTACATTTATATGGCCATAAACATTTACTACTGGCGTTTGTTAAATATGTGAATATTATTTTTTTTAACCTTCAATCAAGCTGCTGTTAAATGTTTATTGACCTTGTAGATGGTTGGAAAGTACCTAAACAGATGTTAAAATTTTACTTAAACGTTTTGGTTTTCCTTTTAAATTATTTAAGATAGCGATATTTGGCGTGTCATTTTTAACCAGTTTTAAATGTCAACATGCAGATAAATATGATTCTGCTGATATCTTTTTTACTTATAAGTACTGAAAAGTATAATAATAATCAGGTATTGGGCTATTTTCCACGACAGCTATTAGACTAAAATTGCATGTAGCATGTGAGTGTACATTTGTTATATACATTTGATTTATAAAGTTTCACAATTAGGGGCCATCCATAAAGTACGTCACACGAATTTCATGATTTTTTGAGCCCCCCCCCCCGTCCTTGTCACAGATGGTCACATTTCTGAGACCCCCCTCCCTAGTGTGACGTCACATGTTTTGCAATTTCACATCGAAAAATTATTAAATTAAAACAGCAGTTCCGAAATTAGTTATATTTCCATTTAATTTAAGTACTTTTTTTATGAAATCAACACTTATAAATTCGGATCGAATACTGAATACGCAACAAATCAGAACTACATCAGACCTTGTATGAAAAAGATTAAATACTGATTATCAACAAAACAATTCAAGCCGTATTGTCCTAAAGATAGAATTGGAAATATTTTTTATTCAAATTAATATTTCAAATTACGCGATTAGTACCTCTAGATATATTAGATTTTGAAATGTGATGTCACGAAACTTAGGACCTCTCCTACCCCTTTACGTGTGACGTACTTTATGGATGGCCCCTTATGATTATTAAAAGATATTTAACCAAGCATTTGAACAAAACATGAAAATATGCTTTAACGATAAGATTAGTCTGCGAGTGCTGAAAATCTTTTCACACATAAATTTCAATAGATTGCAAAATTAAATGAATTTAAGGGCGATGAGAGATTTAAAATTGGACCTTATACTAACTATCATACTATTAACACGTATCTCAGCGACAGTTCTGATATAACATTTCAAGTATGATCAAACATATTTCACTCATGGTTCGAGACTACATGTTTTACATGTTTATAATTTCGTTAATTAATAACCAAAGCTTCATGTAAGAGACGATATTCTATCAAAATTAATTAAACTGATGGTGTTGTCAGTTAAACGGGGGTAATTTAGTTGCAAATATACCCGACGGGAACATTGTATTACACATATTAACAGTCGAATAACATATGGCCCATCTGGGACATAACGCAGCACTTACACGAGCAATCTTATATAAATTTGTATTACGTATTTTGATTGATACAGGATTGTGCGTGTTCGATTGCGTGTGTGGTTATATTTGCTGTACCTGTCAGGATTCATAATTGTTTTACCTAATATTAGGTTTTTGAGTAGTCGACCTTATGACAGCTGAGATGTGGCTTTGGCGGTAAATGCCCTGACGCCCCTACTACAGCGCATCTGGTAAGTTATTTATTAGATACTAGTGAGAACTGTTATTAAGTCTACTAATGCAATTCCTAGTTACTTGAATAAAATAATTAAAGTAAAATAAACATATCGTACCTTAAAATTTAGAAATATTTTTATTATTATAATAGAATTTGTAACATGTTTTTGACTTTATGTCGCGATCAAGTAAAGTTGGTTCGTAATTGAACGGGGGTCTGGGGTTTATATCAACAAAAAATATGGAGAAAGTTTTATAAGCTTAATCTGTACTAAGATAAAATAGCATTGTGAAACAATTAGTCAAAGATATCAGTCCCGAATTTTCATGTCAGCCATAATGATGCCAATAAAGCCAGTAATAAAAATATTCAAGATACAATTTTCATTTTTATTTTGTATTTCATTAAAGTTATTTTAAATTAACGTCACTTATTTACATGTGAAACTCAATCTAATACAAAAGTTATAATACTTCTCTATATTTTGTACTAAATTAAGGTACATTGTTTATTGCTTATAAATCATTATGATGAAACATTAGATTTGAAAATTAGATCAATCTTTCGATCCGACTCAATTATTATAAAGCTGAAGAGTTTGTTTGTTTATTTGAACGCGCTAATCTCAGGAGCCGCTGGTCTGATTTGAATTTTTTTTCCAGTGTCGGATAGTCCATTTATCGAGGAAGCCTATAGGGCTATATATCATCACGCTAAGACCAACAGGAGCGGAGCCCCAATGAAGAATGTTTAAAAAACGGAGGAAAATTATTATGCTACGGGCAATAGTAGACGTAACGAGGATGCGAGGGTCAGCTAGTTAAATATATGTACACACTTAAGTGATATAAGACGGTATTAGGTGTCTCGTATTCAATTGTATTACGCCTGCTACTTACTATCAAATTCGAAATCAAAACCATCTAAACCCAATCATCCCTCACTTTAAACCCATTACCATATTTCTCTTCTAACGATTAACAGTAAGCTGATCTGTCATCAAGTTAGATAAAGTTAGTTTGCAAAAGACACACAGACATAAATTTTACACACGTGTTCAAATAGTTAATCGAAAAATATTTGTATTCACTGAGTTAGTGTAAGATATATTACGATTTGTTGACATGTCAACCCGCATGATTTGCGATACACACCTATCTTTTTTGTAATTTACCTCTTTTTTTTTATGACTAATCAACTACATTGTATAAAGTCCCATCATGAACTGATTCAACTTACATTTAAATATTTAATAAATCTATTCTAATTAGCCTTAATGTAAAGCGAATTAGAATCGTTATAATTTCTAACAAATCGCTTGTAAAAGCTTTATGAATTGATTATTGGGTGTCGAGCGAACGGTGATAAGATTATGTGAGCAGCGTAGTACTATAGATCGCTTTGGTTATCACTAATAGAACTGATAACCTGATTAGGACAACCCGACAGTGGTTTACGAGCTACTATCCTAATTACATATCGGTATCGACGTACTGTGCAGGCAGGCAGTATCCAGTGTATGATTTAATTAAAAGCTATGCTAGCTTAAATTGAGTGGATGTAAGCCACGGAGAGATCTACTACGTAATGCATATGTTAATTCAAATGACATTTATAGTGACCACATTCTCTTTGAGTTCTAGGCATTTCTGGGAATTACACATTGGAAGGGGTCTGCTGTTAAGCGTCAATGAAGGCAAAGTTTTCTCATCAGCAAACATAATTATTTTGCAGGCACAATCTTCAAGTAACCACCGAAACTTCTGAATGTACAAACCCTTGACAAAATGAGCACAAGGAAAACTTTTATTTTGTAAACTATATACTATACTATTATATTGTACTTACATGTACTATAACTATTCTCATGGATAAAGTAAAGTAAAACACGACAAAAACAACTGCATATTTGCAATATAAAATTTAGTCAACCTGTTAGTTATGTCATGATCTTTAATGAACTAAATATAATATCTAATACTTATGTGCGAGTCTTATACTTAGTTACAGAAGTCAATTGTATGCGAACTATATCATTGATGATACTGTGTACCCACCCAGTATGCGTAATGACCGCGGACTTATAAACAATAATGGAGAGTCGTAAAACGGTCGCTATAGAATGGCAAATGTACATATTGCTGTATAGGTAGGCAATCGCTGAGAGATGTCCCCTAGTCAGCAATAAAACGAAACGAGGTCTCCAGAAGCGCCCTGCCGTGTTAATAGTGACGTCATGGCACGGGCTTGTCTCTATATCGGGATTATTTGACATGCAATTCGTACGATCGAGGTGACGGCACAATGAGATACAAAAAGTTAAAAACCCAAACTCTTTTCTGAACTGAAGAGAACCACCTATGATGTACATTAAGATTATGTGCATATATGTATACTTTTGTAAATACTATTATGGACAACCAATCTGCTATTATTTTGTTTCCGTTTTGCTTAGGTGAGTGTTACATCAAATATCTAGACAACTATTCGGGTCTCAGACACTATCATACTGATTCATACTATCACCATAATCATAATTAATTAGAAGGAATATTCATGTATTCAATTTCTTTTCCATCTGATACATAGGTAAGCGACTAGAAATGCCTAGAACTCAAGAGATAAAAGCAATTAACCTGCTTTTAAGTACGCTTATTTCCTTCGTGTTTGGAACGAAACAGTGGCTTGACGCCGGTTTTTATGTGTGGTCCTGTTTTCACTCTAAAAGGTATATTATCTTAATTTTTACTAATTATTTCATTTCAATATCCACGTGAACAGACGGTTGAATTAGTTCTACCTTTAATTGACTGCACGGTTGGCATGGTGGTTTAAGCGGTCACTACGCCGCTTACTATGCGCCAAGTGACGTGGGTTCCAACCCCACGTGGGACATCACTTTGTGTGATCCACAAAATGTTGTCTTGAGTCTGAGTGTTTTTTGTGTCCGTTACATATATGTTTGTAAAGTCCCCCGCGACACAGGATGTATAATCCTAATGCGGGAGTTGTCTTTTAAAAGAACACAACACGAACACAAATTATAACATACTACTGAGTACGCTTTCATGCGGTAGCGCGCTTGTAATATTTCTTTTAAATTATGTTATATTGCGACTGAGGTCAGTAGGATATTTCAAGGTAATCATATTAAAAATTGCTGTAAAAGTTCATTACCAACTTTTTAACCCTTTATAAAATAGTTAGATACTTTTAAATATCTTCTTCTCACCGGAGTCCAGGAGAAATCGTTTTACAACTACAGCCAACCGCATACATTACAGAGAGATTTGCCGAGATAATAAATGCTTTTTTCTGTTACTTGTGTACAAGCCATCCTCTCGTAGACGCATCGTTGGTCCCCTCTCCGGAGGGACGACCGGCGGTTCGAGCCTCGAGGCTGGCCAACCAAAATGACCGGCTCATTGTGATGAGCCGCGTGGACAACCACTTTAAGGCGAAATGAAATCACGTTGTCGTGTAGAAAAAAAGGGTTTATTTAAAAAAAAAAAATATATCTATTATTTACAATTCGCATGACACGTTGTTGCTCACAATTCGCACCATTTTCACATTTTTTGTAATTGGTATTTTATCATTGTGTCTAAGTTACAATCGTTAACATCACCCTTATACCAATAGGAGTCGAGCATGATTGAAAAGAGACAGATGAAGTTGCGTGGATCAGTCAGTATATATATGTAAAATAGTCTTAACATAAAAAGGATAATTCTTGTTATAGCGCTGTAACACGCGAACAAAACAATTATGTCTTTGTGACACGACGTGACGTCACAATAGAAGGAAAACATCATACAGAAGTAGGTATATGTTACACGCGAAGATTTTTTACTAAATAATAGTGAAGCTTGCAATATTTTATGTGTCTTATGTATAAAGATTTAAAGTAGGTTTGTGGTTTTTTTATGAAGCTCGCCAAAGATTTAAGATTATATTAACATATTTGTTTGATTTTCGAACTTATCTTTTCCGCAACTACTTCAAACAAGGTTGTTTTGTGTGCAGGTAAGGTATTTAATGCAAATCGGTTAATTTCTTTATTCGATGGTGTTCGAGATCTTACGACATTTTATCGGCGAAGTCAAAAAAAAGGGTAATGCTTTTGTAGTCAATGTATGTATGTTTGTGTAACGAATTAAGTGTCAATAGATTCGTACTAATAGTCCGGGTGACATTTTATACTGTACAATTTTGTTTTGTAGGTTTTAGATTGTTTGTAATGTTTGTTACTTTAAGTTAAATAATTAATTAAAAATATGTGTTGTCTATATGAGTCCCTAGGTTATCTAGGGTTAAATACTTAATTAATTAATTAAATACTTGTTATTATTTTTGGTTTTAAACTACTTAATAGTTTGTAAAATTGCGTCAGATTTCTGTTTGACCTCTTTGAAAAAATGTTAAGTGAATGTTAAAAGATAAAAAAACGACGGATTGCACTCCGGGAGTGCCGGCAGAAGTGAAAACTTGAATATTAACGTTGTGCATTTTTGATATTTTGGAATGGTTAGAGAATAATTTTGTACGAATTGCTTTCATTATCAGTATAAAAGTACTATTACTTATGTGGTGGAATACAATATTCATTTATTGCGCTATCGTACACAAACATGACAATTTATACTACATACACACACGAACATTCGCGCAAGCGCCCTGCGCCGCCGGTCCTCTTTCCATCTGTCTTACGAATTTTCGATCAGGTCACGTGACCTGACGCGAGTTTATACACTTTTACCCATTCCAAAAAAGTACACAGCGCCGCTAAAGAAGTTTTCACTTCAAAAACATCTAATCCTGATCAAAAAAAAAACAAAATTCACTGCTTTGAAATTTTCACCGCTTCACCAGAGAAAATGGTTTTCAATTATACACGAGTACCACAAGTGGGTATAGAAATGGTGATGCGGGCGGGCGAGCGAGATGCGAGCAAAAGAAATTAAACCATTTGAAAATCTATAAGACCCAATTACATAAATAGTAAAAAGTAACCGAAAAGGAAAATCTTTTTAGCCTTTAAAATGAAAGTAAAAGTATTGTAGTATGTTCAAATTCGGACACAATTCAGTTGATTTAGAATCCTTACATTTACTATAATATATTTTTAAACGTTTTAGAGGTGCCTGATAATTAAGTCTGTTTGTGTTTTTACGAGAAACCTTTTTCCTAATATCTCAAAACATAATTGCAAATTTTGATAAAAATAAACAATTGTTAGTAACAAAACAAGATGACTCATAGCAAGGCCAGGGCAGACTGGAATTAGTTAGTTTGACATAAAATCATTGTTATGGGTAATAAAAGCAATAGAGCAAAATAAAATAAACACAAAGTTTATTACATCAAGAAATGGTACATCTATTTTAGTTGTATTGCGCGTGTTAAATACAAAAGTTCACTCTCTAACAATAAATAGGCAAATGAAACTGTATATTGAAGACGTTTACATAATTAATGCTTTATCCTAGTCTTCTTTTCGAACCATTTTTAAGCAAATTTAGTACATGAAATAATGTTTAATATGGAACTTATGTCTTATAGGGTTCCGTACCTGAAAAGGAAAAAACGAAATTCTTATAGGATCCCTTTGTTGTCCGTCTGTCTGTGAAGACTTTTTTCTCAAGAACGCATGGAGATATCAAGCTGAAATTCATATCAAATACTCAAGTTTACTGTCTCTTGGAGCTAGAAGAAAATCAAACTTCTAAGCCAACGCAATCAAAAGATGCAGCCGTTTATGCTGCAAAATTTAGACACTCGCAAGGGAATCAAAATCTACAAGGAGTTCCTGTGAATTCGGGACCTTCAATTCTGGTTAGAAGCAACGTCTTATAGCACAGATAAAGCAAAAACTGCGGCAAGTATAAAGGTTCAGTTACATTATATAAAAGTACAAGTTCGTATGAAAACCGCGGTGCGCGGTTCCGACTCGCACTTGACCGGTTTTTTTTAGAAGGAAAGTTGAAATTATCATTAAACGGTAACAAAAGACATAAGTCAGACAGGTTCTGTAAGTATATATATATGTATAAGTATGTAAGGAAAGTCATATATATAAATACAATGGCATAAAGATACCCAGGTGTCTTAATTCAAAAGTAACTGTTACTGTTTGAAACATGTTAGGTTTTCAGTTCGATTAGTTGTTGCCAAGTCTAATAGAAAAAAGGTACGACTCTAAAGACTGACACGCGGGAGACAAATACTAAGGGAACTCATGAGATCAATAATTATAATGTCTCAAGCTGAGTGTAAGCAAGTATTTAAATTGATCTCTGGGCATGAAAAAGAAGAAAATCGCTTAGGAAAATATTTAATATCTTCCGTATTACTTTAGAAATCATCTACTCATTTCTTAAAATAGAGTGGAGGAACGGGTGTCATGTTCCTCCAACACAAAAGGAGTATCTTCTTACCAGGCGAGGAGATCATGTCTGGCGGGCCACTGCCCAACAGAGCGAGAACTTTTATTGCGTGATTCAGGATTTGTAGTTACTCCGTGTAGTGCGTTACTTCGTAGTTCAGTGTATCTTCGGTAGGTGGCGCTGTAGTAGTTTACTGTTGTGTAATATATATGTGGAAGTCGCCACATAGATAGTAAAATGATTCATTAATCAACACGCACACCGTATAAACAGTAGATTACTATATTTTTTCATAACGTAATTTTTAATTAAAAACTGTTCATCTACAAAAATAAATTCAGAATATTACACCGAAATCGGTCAATAGGCCGATTATTCGTAATCATTACAATGGTAACGACTACGAAATAAATGCTGAACAAATAAACAAAGCATTGTTTTCATTTGTTCAGCGCTCACAAAAGCTTAGCAGTTTCATTAGTAGTCATTGCTCAGTTTATCTCTGCACAAAATATATTAGGAATGAAACTGGGGCTTCTAAACTCAGTATAGTTTAAACTAACAGTTTTGTAATATCAGAAATTATAATTCCATTATTTTATATAATTAACTTGAACTATTACAATAACGGTTTAAGAAAAAATTAAAACTAGATAAATATAAGTTATCAATGTTAGATTTTTTTTGGTTTACCGACAACCGGGGTGTGAAAATGATTTACTCACTCTAGGTAAACATGTCTCGTGGTTAAAATTTCTTTCGGAATGTGGACACCAATAAATATTTTCGGATAAATATTTCGGACAAATATTTCAGACATCTAACACACAACGTCATCTAGTCCCAAACTAAGCAGAGCTTGTATTATGGGTACTTGACAACTGATAGAAATACATAAATACTTTTTTTTGTAAATACATATATATTATACATAGAAAACACCCAAACTCCGAAACAAATATTTGCAGATCATACAAACATTTGATCCGACCCGGGAATCGAACCCGAGACCTCATGCACAGCAGTCGCATACGCTACCACTGCGCCACCAAGGCAGCACCAAAACAGCACTATTATATTTAACATCAAAATTTTGGAATATAGTAGCACTTTTTGTTTGTTTTTTTTTTGCATTTTGCATTAAGACTCATTAATGCAAGTAGTACGCAGACCTTGCATTCGGGCTTTTAGAATACTAAAAACCAGTCGCAACAGGAGAAAAAGAGCTGTGGTGTACATATTTTTGTAAAATTAAAGTAAATGTTTACTTTTGATTACGTGGAATCCATGTCCATAGGCAAACAGTAGAACTCACTCACGTGACAACATTCGCTTATTTAAAAAACAGAATGCTGACTGGAGTTTTTTTTTATAGCTGCCGTTGCTGTTCAAATTCTGAAAAAAACCTATGCATTTCTTTTTTTTTCTTTTTAAAAGACTACTCTCGCACTAGGAATATATGTTGTGTCGCGGGGACTTTTAACAAACATACATAAAACGAATAGAAAATATACCCAGACTCAGAGCAATAATTTGTGGATCATGCAAAAGTGTAGTCCTATGTGGGATTTGAACTCACAACACTTAGCGAAGTAGGAAGCGACGGCAATCGCTTAAGCCATTGTTCCATACGTGCAGTCAGTATTATATACGAGTATATATATATTCGAAACTAAAAAAAACGTGTTTTTCAATTCATACTTAATTTGTAAAGAAATATAAATAATTTAATTTAATCATGGGATCCCTCCAATTAGCTACCTGCCTAGGTTATTGTTTGTGGCAGATCCTTAGGCTAATGCATTTTGATCTTTTAAATTCATAACGTAACATTTATATGACGTTTACAAAGCTAAAAATCTTTTAAAATGATAAAAGTAGTAGAAGTTTTAAAAATTGTGGGGGAACGAGTATCATGTTCCACCCAACACAAAGGGAGGATCCTCCGACCAGGCTAGGTGATCATGCTTGGCGGGCTACTGCCCAACAGTTGATGTTGGGATGTTGTATATATGCTAATCGGCGCGAAAACTATTTATTTCGCGATTCAGGATTTGTAGTTACTCCGTGTAGTGCGTTACTTCGTAGTTCAGTGTATCTTCGGTAGATGGCGCTGTAGTATGTTATGTTGCATGTGGAGGTCGCCACAAAATCATATTAGTTTTAAAATGTATAAAAAGGATTTTTCTTATCATTGTTGAAAATTAATAACTTTATTGTAGTTATTATTATAGTATAAACGAGCAATGGTGAACGGCTATCGTATACGCCCATTGGCATCTGCAACTCAAGAGCCGCTAGTTTGTAGGTACCTACTATAGACAAACTTGAATCATGATACTTTTCCGATACCCACTTTGCCAATAAATCAAAGCCGCACTTAGGGCGTTTTATATATAAGCACGTTACATCAATAACACTCAGAGATTATGCAATTTGTATCTTAATCATCACTGCAGTAGATAATATATTCATATAAGATAAAACATTAATAATGATATTTAAAATCCATGGTCATTTAAGTTAACTATTATTCAAAACAAATTACGAGAAATATCTGACATATAGATAATTATCTGTGTAATTAAATGACAGATAACAAAATCGTTACCATGGAAATGCATATTTGCGTGAATTTCTCTAAGAAAGTAAGCTTATGGTGGGTCATGATTCAAATTCGTCGATAGCACCATGTGAGCTTTCATCCTTAAATCAGGTGGACCGAGGGACTTTCAGTAAACTCATTTACTCCGTGAAAAGCAACAAAAGAAATGTTAACTGTTCTCCCTTCTAAGGAAAGACCTATGTCCAGCAGTGACTGGTTAAGGGTCGTTAATATTGATATTATTTTCTTTAAGATGATATTTTACCTTAGTAGTACCCAGTCTTGACTTTAAGAGACAACAAATCTTTCATAAAAAACATAAAAACAATAAAACAGCTGATTGGACTTCAAAAACAAACAGTAACTGATTGATAAACAAGTATTATAACCTCCTTTGCTGGTTTCAATTGAATAAAATAAACTCATAGTAGAAAAATAATTTAAGTGTAACATTAACAATGTAGACTCACTCAATTCGTCGTAAGTACTTATTACGTTTTTCTTAACGTTGAAGAAATAATATATGTTAACATTTATTGCGTCAAGAGTTTTTATTATGCTTACTTATTTGATGAATTGTGTAACTTGTGTTGAGGCAAAACATGCGTTAAACATTTTTCGTTTTACCAAAACGTTAAACATTAGCATACCCAGGTTCTGGGCCTGAGTTTTCATTTTTCTCTTAGAGTTGGAACACTAATATTAAAATTAATTAAAACTTTTTATACAGTTATAGTATAGTTGTGTAGGTTTTTTAGATATATATATCCCTTTGGAATATGGGGCAAATGAGCAGACGTATCACCTGATGGTAAGCGATTATCAGAGGTGTTACGAGTGCGTTGCCGGCCTTTGGAGGATTAGGAGAGGGATGAGCGGAGAGGTTGAGGTATGGGACTCCGGTATCCTCACTCTCTCGGTGAAACAGATATCATTAAAACAAAGTATGTCCTTGTGGTAACTGATTAAGAATACAGCATGTAACTACCGATATTCATTCAAAAGCCTATACAGAATAACAGCACTCCAAAGATACATGTTTGACACTCGTTGTACATCAAGCTAAATCCTGCTTTAGAAGGAGGGGTCTATGTCCAGCGGTGGACCAGTAAATAAGGTAAATATTGTTGAATAAACTTATTTACAAACTGATCGCCATTACATCGGTATTCGAACAGAAGATAAATTAAACATTGTAATTGTTCAGAAACTGAGTTCTATTTTGGTTATCAAAACAAAAGGCGCTTCTTACGTATTATAATAACGTGAAAAGCAGCAGCTGACTTTAAACTTCTAAATTTACTTTAGAACTTACGAAGCTTGAATAGTCTAAAGAAAATAAACAAGATGGAGTTTCCGTTCTAAAGTCAGATATCATAGATTCATCCCCACGGAGGGTATGGTGAGAAAAGCATTCCCCACGTAAAAAAAGGTTCGATCTCACCCAGGACAAATCGTTGTCTGATGAACACAACCATTTTTTCTGTGTCTGGGTCTATTTTTTCTAAAACATGTTTTTATTTAAAAAATATATAAAAGTATGTTCCTCAGCATATGTGGCTTTGCTCTGCATCTTCTACCGTTTTTGCTATGGGGAGCTCCAAGGAATTGTTCGGAGTGATCCCTGACGCCTCATTCCGCCATCGTAATACGCGACAGAAGTTTCATCCCCATCATCTAGATGGTTGGCTGGATGGTTATTTGTTTGTATATTACGCTATATCATTACGTGAATAGATTTTAATACATCTATAAATTAACACGTGAGTATAATATCTGGCACAATTAAAGTTTATAGGGAGGAGTGCAAAAATTAAAAATAATTATTGTAATTACGGTCGAGTGTCGACCACTGGGCGACTACTATAATGTTTTAATTGAAGTAATCATATATATAAAGCGGCGTTCCCACGAGGCGTTAATCACGACAGTGAACCACGCTTTCGTGAAATAAACTTCTGTGTGAACGCCCTCACGAAAGTAAGTTTGATTAACGCCTCGTGGGAACGCCGCTTTAGTTTTGATCCATTTAAATGTTGAGCAATTTTTTAATGGTTTGTAGGCATTCACCACACACATAGCAAATCCAAAACCACATTTAAATGCTTAGAATGCATTAAAAATATGATAGCTAAATTATTGTACATTTTTTTAAACATTAAATTTACAAAATATTGTATACGCAAAAAAGACATTTATTACAGTTTTTACATATTACACAAAGAACGATAAAACTCAATAGTACTTATAATAGTTAACTATAAACACTACGTTAAATTTTATTCGGTTTAAATGTTAATAAAAAAGAAAAATAAACAATAGATAACGTTAAAAGCTCGTTTGTTATTTAATATACGTATTGGGATGACAGTCAAATTAAAGTGAGCGCTGGATAAAAATCTTTTAAAATCGTGGAGAAGCTTTTGAAGGTAAGCTATATTCAGTAAAAGATCTCGTCCAACACTGGTGACACAATCTCGCCTAGAAAAAAAGCCGTTTAGAGAATTGTCTAACCATTTACAAAATAAAGATTGGTCAACAAATAGTTGATAGCAATAATGTGAGGGTATATGTTTTTTATAACTTAAACTCTCGATTGTCGGCATTTGGTGAAACTTGTTAAAATATCTACTTATATTAGCAAAAGACAATTATATTTTTATTCCTAGCCAAGTTTACATACGTATTATGTATATAAATAAAGTCCTTCCAACCTTAAGTTACGTGGTCAAAACACGAAAGAGTCTAGATATAGAATAGAGAAAGAGATCTTTGCTAGCTCCCCAAGTCAATTAGGCTTAAATAGTGAAATAAAAAGTAAAAGTTAATTTAGTTTTAATAATGTAGAGGGTATGCTATATGCAACCCTTATCAAACGATCTGAACATATGTACCTACAGTAGGTACACAGCTGTCATGTCATGCGCAGATATTGATTAATTTCACAGTCCGTCATAAGTGTCGTAATTGCTTCCTATGATGTCATTTTATTTTTGTGCTACGGCTTCACCATCCGCCTAATATTATACCGTTTGAATTTCAAATGGGGAATTATTACGTACCTGTTGCTGTTTATCTAGTACTAGCTGAACCCTGCGGTGCTACCCGCGGTACGACAATAATCACAGGCAACGTCACGAGGCGAAGCTATTATCTTTATAAATTATAGCCTACGTGTTATTCTGATGTATAAGCTATATTATTATAAATCGTAATATAAGTAACTTTTCTGGTTGATTTTTTACACCTTGTTTCTTGAAAAACGCAAATATCTTACGGAACCCTATTTTTTTCCAAAATAAAATATAGCCTATGTTACTCGTGGATAATGTAGCTTTCGAATGGTGAAAGAATTTTTAAAATCGGTCCAGTACTTTTTGAGTTTATTCGTTACATACAAAAATACAAATCTTTCCTCTTTATAATATTAGTGTAGATTAAGTAGCATCGCTTGCAAGAAAGGCATAAACCCGTCCTAATTTACAACAATTTTACATTAAAATTTAGGGCCTTATGTACGTCATGTATCTTCATTTACTTATTATGGTACTTATTATATCTGAGTGTAATTTATATTATATTTAGTTATATTTTCAAATAGAAGTCTGGTCACCCATATATGATCCATGCCTTATTTGAGACCAGACATTAGCGTGTGAGCTATTTCAAATTAAAAATTATTATTTATAATTGATATTATTAATATTTTATAATTATACTAAAAACCCGCCCCTTCGCACGGGCTCTTTACGACAAAATCAAGAATCACCCTATCTATTGGTAAAAACTGCATCGAATTATGTGCCGTAGCTTTTGACTTTATCGCAAAGAGACAGATAGATGCAGCGGAGGACTTTGTACATATGTAGTGACAGTGATGAGGTGACAGAATTTGGACTCTCCAATAGAGAAATGATGAAAATTGCTACTTTCTTTCTATTAAAGAAATATGTTACACGATATCGATACAGAGAAACTAATCTATCTAATTGTACCATTTGCCTAATAAACACTCATTGAATGTAAACGGCAGATACGTTTTTGTTGTTAAAAATTTGTAGTCATATGTTTATTTAGCTAACATTTACCGGCTTAAGCAAATTTGAACTAAGATTGACCTTAAACGTACATTTTTCCAAGACCAAAAAGTAGTCATTTAAAAAAAAATAGTTGATATTCGATATATTCTATTCAGATTAGTTTTAAAATAGAATTTGATGAGCTTCGAAACGCGACGGTGATTCACGTTTAATCCATATTCAAGCCGATTTCAAAACGTGATTTGCCAATAACGTTGCTGTTATCGCAATAGAATAATAATGTCGCTTTAGTAGCGGTTTATGATAATCTTATTTTAATTTTTGGTTGATAGACCTGAACTCAACAACTTGGCTACAAAAATCACTTTTCTTTCGTGCGTATTTCTGCACCATGAAGTATTTTTTACAAGCGTTATAGTGTGTTATGACCACAAATAGGACAATTACCCAATTAAATTCATCTCATCAAGGTTACTCGGCTAGATATAAACAACAATCTATTTAATTTGTTACATAATTTATAACCTTTCTTTTCCGTATATTGCGCAATGTCACTTTTAAAGGTCACTTTGGAGCTTGTTCAATATCTGTGACAGTATTCGTGCTAATAAACGTTATGTATACTACTGGCCAGGTTAACTGGAGACTGTGCTGAGGACTTGGGTTTGATTCCCAGATCGGACTTAATGATTGTATTATCTGCAAGTATTTGTTTCGGAGTTTGAGGGTTTGCTATGTACGATATGTATGAAGCTACAAAAAAGACTATTTAAGTACTTATGCTACGGATATAAGCCCATCTAACCTTCATAATTGAAACTTTGCTCAGATTCAACCTAGATAGCGATGTGTGTCAGATGTTCGAATATATTATATTAAGTAAATGTGTGTGAAGAGTTCACCACCTTTCTAACCTTAATTAAATGTTTTATTTAAGTACATATAAAATTATGTATTACATATTCGGGACTATGATATAGTTCAAGGATCACAGGGTCGACAGTACCAAAGGTATATGTCGATTACAGACAAAGTTAGATCGTTATCCGAATATTATTCTCGTAATTACTAGACTGGACTGAGAATATCAGAAACAGTGTGAATGAAATTTCGCATACAATAAGTACCTTATTCCCAAATTGCAGTACCTATCTGTTGATATCGATTTGATATTTTTTGGACTTAGAAAAACATGATAGAAAATTTGCTCTTAAATCTCAAAAAATCTACACAAGACTTTATTCCCTTGTGATATTAGGGTTATTTTGTTATGAAAATGAATTATATTTTGAACCAAAATTTACCTGCATAAGGTAAAAAAAATTCGATCAAATGTTACAAAATTATTGTAATGGATTTTACTCCCGCTTTCATACACGTGTAACACAATATATTTCTTCTTTGACTACCGCCTATTTCAGGCGGTATGGTTTCGATACTAACATAATTTTATTTTTGAATTATTGCCAATCTAAGGCAGGTGTGGTAGTATAATAAGATAACAATGTGTTTCAAGATACAGTATCTATTTGTTATATATATATTTGTATATGTTATGTTTCCACACCTAAACACAGCACAAAGCTATGCTTTAAGATGATGCGTCAAAGTTAGATCTATTTCTAATCAGTTACATACAAATCTACAAAATAGCAGTTATCCAAATTACAAAGTTATTGTTATAATTTCATGTATTAGGTATCTACTGCATCCCTTATTTTGATAGTAAATGACATTTAAATTAGAAAAAAACTAGATGAGATCAACATCAATAGTCCCCTGCTAACAGTAGGTTTCTACTTATAAAGTACGTTTTATTGAATGAAATAAAAATCTCCAATTGTATCCAAGGTAGATTTAGTGAGTTAAAATCACATAATTTGTTATTACTCACTATCAACAAATGAGAACACTGATAAGGAACGTGTGATGAAATGGTGCTAACGGTCTAATTGTCACATCATAATAATTGAAGTGCATATAAACAAACACACGTTATCAGCACGATTATTCACATCGCTGTGGTTTGTTTGTAAGGGAGGAATAAATAACAAACGTTTGTTGGTACGTGTCGTGGCCATGTTTCAATATGTTTACAAATACAGCGGTAGCACGTCCGCTTGCAGTCTATACATAAACCACCACATTATATCGTTATAAAAATACAATAAAGAATGATTATGTTAGATTTTACTGATTAAGTATCACATCACTTAGTTTTTGTGTATTTTGTCGATCACTATAATATAAAATCTGTTGTTTATTTTGAGTTTAAAGGTTTATTTTATTCAGTATGATCTTTATGATTAACTCGTATATAATATATAAGTACCTATTTCATATCTTTTAATTTTTCAGGTAAAATATTTCCTTCAAACTTAATAAGGATGTATCGCGGGGGTCATTAATAAAGCAATTATTGAGATCAAGACATCTTTGATGAAGATACTTTTCTTCTATCTCTTCCTGTCTAGTAAGTATTTTATAGGTAGTAATAGAATCCATATAAAAAGGCGCACTTCACTTTACGTGATATTGAAACACCATCCTCATCATCAGGTGATTAACACCTTATTTATCAAAAAAAACTTGGACATACAGTAACAAAATAACGTTATTTTCGTATTGTAGACGGTAGTGTACTATATATACACGAAATAACCTTCGCGTTCAGATTCTTAATACATCAAACATAGCAGTACATTGTTAAGAACAGCAAGAGATTCCCGAGAGAAATCATATAACTACATATGTTGACTGATAATACAACAATATGTTCAATGTTTTTTAATCTTAGCCTTGGATGAAGAAAGCAAAGACTAGGTTCATTAAAAGGTCAGGGAATGTGTAGTACAGTTCAATGGGCATCCCCATCATCAACAACTTTTAAAAATATATAGTCCACTGCTGAACGTAAGCCTCTCTCCCTTTAAATTTATAACTTATAGTACTTGAATGACCGATCTTTATGCGTTACTTTTACCGTGAAAAGTTGTGCTTAGTAATTATTTCATTACTTTTCCCGGAAATTATTGGGTTGAAACGATTTAAAGGGCAGAAAAGTACTTGTGTCTTACATTTCTTTAGTATACGAGTTGCAGGTTGATTTTATCTCAACAACAGCCTTTTATAGGCCTGTGGCGACCTCCACATACAACATAACATACTACAACACCATCTACCGAAGTTACACTGAACTATGGAGTAACTTACAATACGAAGAAACTACCAATCCTGAATCGCGCAATTAAGGTTCTCGCGCCGATTATCATATAAACAACATCCCAACATCAACTGTTGGGCAGTAGCCCGCCAGGCATGATCACCTCGCCTGGTCGGAGGATCCTCCCTTTGTGTTGGGTGGAACATGATACCCGTTCCCCCACAGGCCACTGCTGGACACAAGCCCCTTTTTAGAAAGGAGGTTTAGGCCTAGTAGGCCACCACCAGTACCACGCTGGCGAGACTGGTTGGGTAAGAGGCAAGAATAAATTATGCAAGAAAACATCACTGCAAAGAGAAGAAACTCTTGTGTTGCAGAGTACAGATTAGAATAGAATAATCTTTATTGTACCACAACATACCGCTGAAAATAAATTCACAAAGTGAATGAATACAATTTACGGCCTTATCACTATGAACGATCTCTGGGGTAGCGGTTATAGCACGCGAGTACCCTCACTTCCGTCTAAAGAAGTTGAAGCTCATCGGTTTAATGTACTTCACGACATTCTGTTGCGTGCTACATCTATATTCCATTACGTTATTACAACAAGTCTTAAAAACAAAAGTGAAACCGCTTAAGAACGAGTTCCTATGAGTATTTTCTTTCGGGTTTTGTTCTCCGGACTGTGTAGATACTTGAAATTATTCAAAGGTCCTCGTAATAATGTAAATTCACGCTGGCATTACTTTTTTTGCTATAGTTACTTAGGTTTACCTTATAAGCTGTTGAAATAATATTCTGGCTTTCGTTGGAGTGCTACGTAAATCCATACCGGTCTCTCAAAATAAAACTAACAATATCTACCGATTTGCTATACCCGTGACAAGGACTTTATATAACTTATAGCCTGTCGCCGCAAGTCAAGAGAAGACTTGCATCGTGTTCTGAAAATCATTGTGGTTTATTTCTCTATACTTTTATAACAGCTATGGGTGATTAATGATCTGGGCGCTATATATTTCGATTCGCTTCTGGGGCTTTATCCCTAGATTTATTTTCCTTAACGATCTATTCACGATATCAGCTATTCCGCACCTAAGTTTGATCTGAAGCCATAAGTCATTTTAGTGGATTTTTTCTATTCTCAGATACTGTAAAATCGTTTTTGAATGGTTATAAATTATTACATTTTATTTACTAACATAAGATAAATCTGACGTTGTTGAGTGTCTAATAGAACTTTTTACAGATCTCGCGGTTCATCTCGTAGACCCCGTAGGGTCGCGGGGTAACTTTTCCAGGCTTGCGGCCTATTGAAGTAATTTTCTGTGGCACCTGCAACTACAGGTGGGTCACGGGAGTGGTTTAGTTGAGTCTGTTGGTAGTCACGGGGTGTTGATCCGGTGGGAGGGGCATAAATAACAGAGACCTGTTAGTAACGCCTGGTCTTGTCCAGTGCGGTAACCTTTGCTTTGCGAGGTCGAATTCAATGTTTTTCTTGGTTTTATTACCACAATATAGTATCCACCTACCACCTAACTGATACCGGCAATCGACTGTACCAAGTTTGATAAAATTGATTATGGAGGGAGCTGACACCCGGAATTAATATATAGAATACTTTTGTCGTGACAACGTCTATTAAATCGACGAACACCGGCTGCACGCACAAAAAAGGATAACTCATTCTCCCGTTACGCTCATTGTCCCGTTACGCTAATTGTACTTTTACGCAAATGATTCAATTTTATTCATAAAAGTATGCAACAATTTCATCAATGTTTTGTTATGACGTTGTCACGTAAACCGACTTTACAGACAACCAATTTTTTTAATTCTCAAAAATAAAGTGAATACGTAAGTTGAGTAAAGTCAAATTTTTTTACCACCTGCTAATTGTAAATTAATTTAATTTTAAAATAATATATATATTACAAAACCTAAACAGAGCTCGTTTATATAACAAAAAACTTATCTATAATTACAATGTCGATTCCCGGGTCGGTCCAAATGTTTGTATGATCTGCAAATATTTGTTTCGAAGTTTGGATGTTTTCTATGTATAATATGTATGTATTTACAAAAAAAAAAGTATATATGTATTTATATCAGTTGTCTAGTACCCATAACACAAGCTCTGCTTAGCTTGGGACTAGACGGCGTTGTGTGTTAAAGTGTCCGAAATATTTATTATTATTATTATTATTTATTATAAACAAGCGTTTGATCTTTAAAGAAAAAACTAAACGATACTCCATTGTAAAATAATTCAATGTACGTCCTTATTAATATCTACATGTTTGGGTCAAACAGGTAAGTATATTTAAAAATATCTTTTAAAGGTTATGGCTAATGACACGTGTATAACATACTCATTGCCTCTGAATATTATTATACCGACCCTTTCTATATACTTACTTATAAAAGTGGATCTTTAATTAAGATTCTATAATCTTTAATTATATTCTTATAAAATCTTCTATCGTGTAAGTGAACAACAAGTCTAGTGTTTACAAATACATTTTACGCTTATTTATCCGAAAATCAGATGTAAATATAACTCATATTGTATTATCAATTTTTAATTAGGATATTTGAAAGAGAGTTAAATTATTACCTTGAAATTCCTGTCACTTTTCGCTTTTGCAAGGTAATCAAGGTTAACATTGTCAGAGTGATAAATATGCATGTTATAAACCGCAATTGATGCAAACAGTTTGTGTGACAGCTCTGTCTCATTATTTGGACAGTGCATTGCCATTTTGATTCTAACTATGTTTCCACGTATTCATATCTTTAACGTTAAAATATGGCTATCATTATTGTCAATACGTTCTTTCCTTTAAAACTAACAAGAGTCATTAATGTAACGTTACGAAAGCATCTAAAATGGCTTACTTGAAATAAAATCTTTTTATTTTGAGTTAATTTATATTCTAAGTTGTGTACTGTTATTTGTTTTACATGTTAAGAGCAAGAATTTAGTTTCTCGGTGGTGATATTTTTAGCCCTAGCATTACAGTCGCAGTGATTTACAGCGCCTTTGGGCAAACGCCTGAGACGGCCGTTGTTGTCTTTCAAGGAAAAGTACTACTATTTCGCTGTTACACATCTAAAGTTAAGCATAAATTATATGTTGCCACACGATTGTATGCCACTTTAAAATACTGACTTACTGGAAATAATAATAATAAATAGTCATGGCAACACCCTGAACACAATGAAGTCGAAAATTGAGTTTTGAATTTCTATTAAATTTTTAATCAATTATAATGAAGTATCAAAAGCCATCCAATCAAAATATTTTACGAACGTACGCCTTATATTTGATAAATTTAATTATAAATTAATTACTTACTAGTAATATTTTAGAAACTCGTATTTATGTATTTCTAGTGCGAGATTTGTCTTTAAAAGACAAATCTCGCACTAGAAATAGGTATATCTGTTGTCGGCAGGGACTTTATCTTGAATTCAGCGTCTTTCTAACGCGCGAAGATAAATCCTTCAGTTTTTCATTGTCTAGGACATTTGTGACGTAAAATATTACAGTTCTTAGACCAACTGCTGTAACCATGACAGACAGTTTTAATTTAAGCATGACAGTTTTATTGGAATTGAGTGTCTAAATTTCTACAATTTAAATATACGAGTATTTATCTTTGTGTTGAACAATAAATATAAAAACGGCTGTGTCGTGCTTTCACCGCAACGTGATTGATTGACCAATATCAAACCCATAAAATATTTTGTATCCCCAATTCTATCGTTAAATAACGTCGATTTATTTCCTTTATACTGTAAGCGATTTTACAGATAGTTTCGTATGAAAATGTCCCTTTTATTTTATGAGTTCGACGGAAATACGGTACTATCACAGTTTGCCGCTGCTCGGCAGTTTCGCTACTCGTATCTTTGTAGCCCGTAAATACATTCCGCAGTTTCAATTTACTGAAAATAAACTGGTTAATGTTATGTAAACTGGCAAGGCGCTTGGCATGTAAAATATTATTATTTTTGAAATATATGTTGTATAAAACGAGTTTCTGTAGGTACTGAGTCCTCTTTCCTAATTATAATCGGTTGTATTACTTGGGTTGTGGCCATATTCCTTTATAATATTTTAGTACTTTGTATTCAAATTTGCTATTTATGGAGAGTTATCATATGCAGGGTTCATGTTACATAATAAATATTTTAGGATTTTTAGTATAACAACTAATAAGTCTGTCTGGATTGTTCTTGCGATCGTTTATTGAACACGGTATTTTAATAAAATTGGAAGGTACGTACTTGCCCTTGTAAGTACCTACTACTTAGGTTTGTTTAATGTTTAAGTAGAACGATTGCATGTATTTAATTTTTTTTTATAATATACTAGATGGATCAGCGTACTTTGTACCGCCATATTTCTTGTTCGTAAATAGTTACCGTGTTTCTGTTTTCAGCTTCCCACGGGTAGTGCATAGTTGCAGACCAAGAAACTATAACAGTTCCAGTTTTCTTTTAATTTTCTTCTCTACAAACTTTGTCCTGGTTATAACAAACACATAAAAAAATAATTATCCAATTTGAAGCAGTCGATCGGAAGTTATGCAAGTACATACATTTCGATGATTCATTTATATTTATATAGAAAAATTTGATGCGAGAAAATTCGAAATTTGACCATATTTATAAGTGTTACAAAGTGCTTCACGTATTAATATATAGATGAACCTACCCGTACTTAAGGGAGGATGTGGTATAAGAAAATATTTTTGTCGACTATAACTGAGTTTTATTTTCGCGCTAAATCTTTAAAATACACTTGTAAATAATATACGAAAATATTTCTGCAGATATAAAAACTAATGTTGAGTAGTGTTTTTACTTCCGTGAATAAAATGTCTAAATAAGTACAAAAAGTTGCCAAAGTATCAAACCCTGTTTATTGAGGACCTACAAAATTTGCTTATAAATTGAGTTCTGGAATAAAAAGATGTCAATGGGTCTAATTCAATGTCATATTCAAATAAGGAGGCGAAGTAAATGTGAGTGCCGAAAAAGTTGATCTGGAAACCAAACCACATGTGCTTTATATTTATTTATCAAAGTACGTCTTCCATATTAGGGACACGCGTAAATTGAAAAGGCATTTTGTTCGAAGACAAAAACGCCTACAAGAGAAATCTCATTACAAGACTTTGGGATTGAGATGCCCGGGGACGTTCTACGGTCCGGGCACGTAACAGCAACATGTTTTTTACTATGTATGGTGTACATACAACACAAGTCATATATCCTAACGTCAGAAGTCGTTATCATAATAATAACAGGCAAAACTTTGACCAAGCTGAAATTGTGTGAATATTACGTAAAATTTTGCTCCAGTATTTGAACTATCTGAACAATTAGTTCAATGTAACTTACACGTTATTACTTCCTTACATTCATTGGAATTCTATTTCACAAGTTAAGATAGAGGTACCGTTTTACATTTGTACTATAAAAGGAGAGTTTTTACTAAAATATTATAGAAAAATGTCATAATTTTGGAAACTAACTGCATTTTGGATTTTGCTAAATGACAAAAAGCAATCATTTTAAAAGGGCTCAAAAAGGGGTTAAGTACAAATTGGAAAGAAAACCAGAGAATGATACGAATATTTGTTTCACATATATAGCTACTGAGAATATTTATTCTCATGATAATGCCATGATATAGAGAATAATTTGTAAGTACGAGGAGAACCGCTCATGAATAATAAAATTAAATTTATGAACATGCTGAATTAAACTGGATTACAATTATCGTGATACATTATTCAGGCAGATAGGACTGATATTATTAGGTTTCAGGTTGGAATATCCTAATATTGTTATATGTGATAACAATAGGAACGGATCAGGGATGGCTCATCATCAATCATTACAGTAGATACCTATAAAACACAGTAGGTTATTAAAACATTTATTCATTTAACTGTGTTTATTTATTTACGTACAAAAAATTAATACGAGTTTCTCGCCTTAACTTTAACTTGCTATCCTTGTATTCTTAAAAAAATATAGATATGGATGCTCTCATGTACCCTACAATAGAACCTACAAGAATTTTATACAACTTATGCTAAATGAGACTTTAGATGAGATCTGACGAAATTAACAAAGTCGTGGTACAAATTTCACTACTCATTTTATACGCACCTCAATATTACGTAACGTTGTTCAGTGTTTAAGGTATTAAGTACGAGTATATTTGTTAAAAACATATTCTTTTTAATTGATGACTAACATCAGGTATAAACCTTTGTACTGTACAGGTGGAATGATACTATTAGTGAATGTTTCCCGCGAGCAATTTATTAAGAAAATTTACCATTGAATTAGAAACTCACAAGGGAACTAATTTATTCTCATTATCACCAGTCTATTTAACTCTATTACTGGATATAGGCATCTCCCATTGCAATGACTAAAGTTTTATCGTGCTTGGAATTACGTTTATTAATTTTTTATAAATTTACAAACTATTTAAAATTCTTTATGTTTAGTATCTCTTGCTTTTTTTTTCTTTTTTAATTTAATAGTGGGCAAACTGGCAGACGTATCACCTGATGGTAAGCGATTACCGCCGCCCATGGACACTCGCAACATCAGAGGGGAGTGCGTTGCCGACCTTTGGGGGATGGGAAGAGGGATGGTAGAGGGGTTGGGGTATGGGCCCATTCATGCCGAAACGTGGCTCTCTCACGAAAAGCTTAATACCAATTTCTAAAAAAGTTGCTTAATAGTTCGATCCAAACACATTTGGATTATACCAACAAATACAAATCGCAGTGATATATTATATAAAACTGATAGTTACATTATATAGATAGATTATTCTAGCATATTGTATAAACGATTCATGTCTACTTAATGGTTCTATGTTCAATGGACATGAGCCATAATGAAACCTATATATGTATAGCATGTGTGAAGATAAATCTCCATTGGGGCGCATGCGGCCTATATTGACCGTGAAAATCAGTATCAATGGCTGAAATTTTCGTTTACTGAACTAAAGGATGTTACTAGACTACGTACTGTAGATTATATGAACACTCCCATCCAGTTGTCTTAGTAAATATGTACACAAATACGCTTTTTGATATTTGGCTGTAAGCTATAACTAATAAGAATAAAAAATGTTTTAAGTTTTAATTCAGTTGTGAGTTTACTAGTACATTCGTAATGATTCGATATTGATCAACCGATATTAAAATATAGAACAACTACATGCCAATCTAAAGAGATTACTGTTACTGTGATTTATTTGTTGTCACATAATAACTTAAATATTATATTAATATATAAATAACTAGCTGACCCGGCGAACTTCGTACCGCCTTAGCGTAAATTTGATGCACTACTTTATTTTGTACTAGCGACCCGCCCCGGCTTCGCACAGGTGCAATGCTGATACTAAATACACGTTGTATATAAAACATAGCTGACCCACGCAACCTCGTTTGCGTCTTATATAGCCCGTAGCATGAAAATTTTCGCAAAATAAGTAACTTTTCTGGTTGATTTTTACACCTTGTGTCCGAAAAACCCAAATATCTTACGGAACCCTATTTTTTTCCAAAATAAAATATAGCCTATGTTACTCGTGGATAATGCAGCTTTCGAATGGTGAAAGAATTTTTAAAATCGGTCCAGTAGTTTTTGAGCCTATTCATTACAAACATACAAACATACAAAAATAGGTACAAATCTTTCCTCTTTATAATATTAGTATAGATAAATAAATATTTCGGACATCTTACACACAACGCCATCTACTCCCAAGCTAAGCAGTGCTTGTGTTATGGGTACTAGACAACTGATATGACTACATATATACTTTTTTTTGTAAATACATACATATTATATATAGAAAACACCCAAACTCCGAAACAAATATTTGTAGATCACACAAACACTTGGTCCGACCCAGGATTTGAACCCGAGACCTCAAGCACAGCAGTCGCATTCACTACCACTGCGCCACCGAGGCAGCTATATATGTTAAGTATATCTAAATGGTACCTCTCTTATTACCTGGTTCACTTCCTATACAAGTATTTCTTAGAAAAGGTCACAAATTTCAGTAAGGTCACACATTACTAAATTGGTAAGCAAATTTAAGTAAATTATAATATTTTTTATTTAATATACGAGTAGAATGGTAAGTATTTCTTTTTTACTCGACTATGGTGAGATCAAAAATAAGATTAATAGTTTTGGCAGTTTATATTTGTTTGTATGTTCCACCATAACGCCTAAATTACTGAATCGATTTTAATCAAATAGGGGTCACTAGATTCGTAGTCACGACTTGTCGGACATTTTAAATAAGTGTCTGAATGTGAATCGGAACGTATTATATTGCTTTTAGGCAATACTGATTATAAGTTTGAAGTAAAAGTAAGTATAGGTAAAAAAAAAAATCGAATACGAATTCATATAAGCAGAATAAGCTGATAGGTCTTTGTAAGTCCATGTAAAGATAGTCCATATTATTCGTATCTAACTAAAACAATACACTTTATGAAACACATCATATAACCCAACTATTAAGAGAATGTGACTACAATAGGCACGCGTATAAGATAAAATGACCATTCGCACGATATCGGATTACCGTTACTGTGTAGTAAAGTACAATGTGTTAGATGTATATTGAATTGCAGGGTAAACGATATTATCATTTTATACGCATTACGGTTATTGGAGAGCATACTTATGTTTATAAAAATAAGTAGGTAGGTAAGCGGTTTCGAAAGTTAACGATATACGCATTTTATGTAATGTTTATTGTTCGTACCCTCCGTGTTTAAAATTCAGATGAGAAATATTTACCATATTTACCCTTAACGGGGATAATGTATTCTGACTGTAAAAGTTTATTGTGTTTAAATTAAATTATATTAGAAATTGTTTTTTGTTACTTTTTCTTGCAATCCATATATATCCTTAATGTGTTGTTTATTTTGTTAGATTTGTAATTGTACAATTTTATTCCCTATAATTTTAAGTAAATACATAACGTAACCAGTACGCAACTTCCGTGCACCTACTATATAAGACTGGCAGACTTGTAAAAAAAAATTAAAACTTTTTTATTTTATCCTTTTTCTGTATCAGATTTCTTATGTTGATCAAAGTATCATATATGAGCATAGCATGAGCATTTTATATTGTTACACATATTTAAGTATCATGGTATACCTACTTAATTACGAGGTTTGAATTGAAGAGTTGATTCAAATATAATAATAATAATTAAAAAGAAAGAAAACAAAGTTAAGAGAAACACTCACATGGATATATCAAACAGATAATGTTCAAAGGACGATGTCGACAGACAAACATATATGTAGTCGACTTCCTTTGTTTTTCTTTTGTTTAGTATATATCAATGCCCTTTAATATTATCAATAATATTCTGGTATATTAAAAAAAGGTCTCTTCTTTCTTCTGTCTATCTTTTTAACTATGTATATCTTTGTCTTTTTTTCCTTATATTGATAGGCAATGATAACACAGTTTATTGAAATAAGGATATTCACATATTTGTATTCCCTGGACAAACTAATACGAGTATATAAAGAACTGAAAGTATTTTTTTCCAACGAGAGTGATAAAAACAGTGTTTGTTGGACTATCCTCAACCGTATGAGCAGATTCTCATTAAATTTGTCACAAGATGAGATGACAGCATTAATCGAAATACTTTTTTTTTATTGTATAGGGACAAACGAGCAAACGTATCGCCTGATGGTAAGCGATTACCGCCGCCCATGGACACCCGCAACACCAGAGGCTCATTTCTTGAAGTTTGAAGGTCGTACTTGAATGCGACGGGAAAGTTAGTATACATCAAAATAGAAACAATATCCTAAAAGGCATTTACTTTAATCACATTAGTATCCAGATAAAGACAGCACACGCGAAGACTGGATTATGTAAGATAGGTAGTTTCACATAAATTGTCAACGCTCGAAAGAGGTTGGTTATCTGTTTTTACGAAGGTTTTTATTATTATTAGATTGTTTTAAAGAAATAAATTATTATGCAATCCAAAGACGCAAAGCCTTAAGTAAGTTTATGTTACTAAACATTATTTAAGAGCGTATGCTCCACAAGTGTATATATCATCTTCTCATTATCTTAGCGAGCATATCTCCACAAGTGTACTTACGAGTATCATCGTCTCATTATCTTGGCCTTTTTTATTCCCAAGATTATTTGGGGTCGGCTACTAGTTCAACCGGATTTACCTGATTGTCAGTTTTTGCGAAGCGATTAGCATCAAACCTCCGCAACCCTGAATGTGACCTGAATACGAAGATTAAACTGGTTGTCAGTATATTTGAGGGCACTGACTTCCTAATAACGATTGCCATAGATGTTCATGACAACCGGGACCGACAGCTTAACGTGCTCTCCGAGGCACGGGCGGCAATTACTACTACTCAAATATATTAGCAACTAGTTCAAACCATCGAATTCAATCGAATTCAGTTCACCCTCAGGGTTACAGAGGTTTGATGCGAGTCAGTCGGTGCAAAAACTGAATCCAGGTAAAATCGATTGAACTAGAATCCTAGAAAAGTAGAAGTGTTATTTTTAGAACAAAGAATCACTGAAAAATACGTTGCAAATTGAAGAATATATTCATGTTAAACGTCGACCCTCAACTCCTAATATATTCGATCATTGGGAAATCGGTTAAATCGAAGAAAAAATAGCCTTGGATACTTACTGCAAATGCTTTGCAGGTTTATTATTCCATGGCCAGTTTAACACCCGTAAGTAGATGTAAGGTTTCAGAGGTATAAAGTTGAATACTACATTATACTCGTCTATGTAGGTATTATCGATAAATAGAATTAAGAACATAAGGAAACCATTCTTTATGGCTTTTCTCCTTTACTTTAATCTCCAAGTTTATTTTAACTACCGTCACGGTAAATTTTAATATATAATTCATTTTATTGTTGACTAGCTGACCCACGCAACCTCGTTTACGTCTTCTATTGCCCGTAGCGTGAAAATTTTCCTCCGTATCTGAAACATTCTTCATTGGTGCTCCGCTCCTATTAGTATTAGCGTGATGATATAAAGCCTATAGCCTTTCTCGCTAAATGGACTATCCAATACTAAAATAATTTTTCAAATCGGACTAGTGGTTCCTGAGATTAGCGCGATCAAACAAACAACCAAACTCTTCAGTTTTATATATTAGTATAGATGCATGATACTTTGTTGTTTGAGATATCAGATTCTTTGAATCTTCATACTTTTATCAACAGGCACAAATTTTACCATCGATTTCGTATTAAATGACTATCATTACTTACTATATCGCTTTGAACAGTATATGAGCTATTTATAAGACGTATGAATTTGGGATTAGTGGTCATGCCCGGACCGTTTAAGATCATGGCCATTCCCAACTACGTGCTTGCCTGTTTTTATTACCCGATTGTACTAATAAATATTTCAGATAAGTTTAAGGGCGAATAAAATAAGGGCAGCAGTACTTTAACAGCGATTTACGACGGTACCTATAAATATGTGGCTAAATATATACACCAGACTAATGTATCTGTCTAATGTGTTTGGTAGATCCTGACGGGGGTCATTTGATGGAAAAACGCAATAAATATATGAGTGATATGAATATAACAAGAAAGAGTATTAGTAGCTGTCCTTTAGCTAATATGTTTTTCATGAGACATAATCTCAGTGTTTAGGCTGCCATACTTTTTGTACGTCTTCGTGATGATAAATCAAAGCCTTATGTGACGTCATTTTCCACGAACGTGGAAATTTCTCCCTTTGAGTTAGAAACTTTTTTTTACGGACATCTAACACACAACGTCATCTAGTTCCAAGTTAGGCAGAGCTTGTGTTATGAGTACTAGAAAACTGATATAAATACATATATACCTTTTTTGTAAATACCTACATATTATACATAGAAAACACCTAAACCCCAAAACGAATATTTGTAGATAAATAAAATAAATAAAATACTCCGAACATCTAACACACAACGCCATCTAGTCCCAAGCTAAGCAGAGCTTGTGTTATGGGTACTAGACAACTGATATAAATACTTATATACTTTTTTTTGTAATTACATACATATTATACATAGAAAACACCCAAACTCCGAAAAAAATATTTGCAGATCATATAAACATTTGGTACGATCCGGGAATCGAACCCGAAACCTCAAGCACAGCAGTCGCACACGCTCTCTCTGCGCCACTGAGGCTGTTATTTAACTTTCTCCAAGAAAATATAAAAAAATTGATGGTTCCTTTAAGATCTTGGCTAAAATCCTTTTGTACAAATTATGACTATCTAAACATACTAAAAGTTAAAAGCACAATTTGCTTAATACTTGGGTTACGAGTAGGCTTTTATCAGTAAGTCTAATAATGTATACTGTTTTGTATATAAGGAAAATAAAGTTCTTCAATGAATATATTTTTGCCTTATTTTTGAAAGTGCCTACCGTGAGAAAAAGCAAATGGCTTACTTTCCTTTTAAAGTTTTTGCTTTATGGTTCGATGGGGATTCATTACACTAATATTTACAAACAAAATGCGGCTAACAAACAAAAACAAAAGCCGTTGAGTTGAGGAATTGGAAACTATACGTACCTAAAGACTAGAAACTTATGCCAACTTATGACAAAGTAGCTTAACCGAGCTTGACCATCGATTGTCACTTGTTATGTCACAGTTTCAAAACTGTTCTGTTTAAGTATTGTTGTTTTACGATAGTAAAACTAAACAGTTTTCTAATTTGTTTGGTTAACCTTCACAGAACATTGAATAAGAAAATCCCAGAAAATACTTACCTGGGTGGTATATTCAATATTATTCTTGTTCGGGATATGATACCTGATAATTTTCTCATCTAAAGTTTATTATTGAATTAGTCGATAAAGTAGTCTTTCACATCCGAAACTAGTCGAGCTTCCATGTAATACACGTTTAGTAAAATTGTATATCATTAATTAATTGGAAACAAGTTATGTAAATAGTGTTGTGTCTAAATAACGTACTGTAGGTCAACAGTCAAATCAAAAACAACAACATAAAATTTGGCATTTAAGGATTTTTTGATACTAACCCGCTTTTAGCGATAATAAGAAGCATCGCATAATAAAATAAAATTTAAGATATATTATAATTTAACATGGTAAGTATATTAGTATGGATGTTATATTATATTCTATTCTAAACGTAGCCATATTCATTTCATTAATCATGTGAGATTAAAAACATGTATGACTTCGAAATTAACGATTTGTTTTTCTTCATGACTTATCATTCGGCATTGCGTCCTTAAATACTTTGAAATAACTCTTCAACGTATCATTGATGTTAAAAAAGAATTTGCATAAAAAGTTACTAAAACGAATTTATCCGTAAGTAATTCTCGCCAGAATTTAAAATCGTTACGAAGAGTTAGGGATCGCACAAAACTTTAGTCGTAGTCATTGTAAAATATTGAGGGTAGATAATTTCATTTAAGAATTTCTAGTACAGATGTTTTTATTATAACGGTTACTAACCAATCTAATATTAAACCATATGCTTACTCATTATTCGTTTTCTAATGAATCTTGTTAACAAGTAAACTTTCATTTATCATTTCATTCATATTATAATAATATATAATAATAATAATAATATATTTATTGCTCTTTCACAAAGGTAAATACAGATCAGGTAATGCAATACAATACGTGACAATTATTCCTTTGTGAGAGACTGGTTTTATTATAATTAACTTTGCCAATTAAATTATGTAGTTAGAATTAAAAAAGGTAAAATCTTATATTAATACCAACATATAAAGCTGAAGAGTTTGTTTGACCGCGCTAATCTTAGGAACTACTGGTCCCATTAACAAATTTCTTTCAGTTTTGGGTAACCCATTTATCGACGAAGGCTATAAGCTATATATCATCGCTAAGGCCAATAGGAGCAGAGCACCAATGAAGAATGTTACAAAAGCGGGGGACAATTATTACACTACGGCCTATAGGAGACCTAACCGAGGTTGCGTGGATCAGTAGTCTTAAATAAATATTGTTTAAAAATGGAAAAAAACTGCAAAAATTGGTTACAAATAAACAATCAAAACTATTAATAGATTGTTGAAAACATGTCACAAGGATACGAATTGCTTGTAAACGTCAATATCATGTTTTTCTTAACTCTTATTCTCTTTTTGTATTATATATATATGGTATTAAAGATGATTAAAAATCTGTTTCACAAATTAATAAACTGATAATATGAATAAGTGTTTCAGTGTAATTTACAGCAACGATCACAACATCTGATAAATTTATTGTAAAAAATAATTTTAAGTTGTTTAAGCATGGAGTGATCTAAATAAATAAGTGCAGCAAGAAAGCTTTAAATACGTTTACATATAAATATAAAAGCATATTAAATACAAATATTATTCTAAAATTAACTTTGTTTTTCCTTTAATATAATATATATATGTATATATATAATGTTTCTAATCAAGTTTTGATGTATATGAAGTCTATAAAGTATCCTTAGTGAAACTGGAGATAATTTCTTTAAGACAATTCAATAAATCGGCTTAATATGACAGACCTAACTATAAGGACAATTTTTTTTAAGCCAAAAGGAATGGAGATGTTTGGCCAGTCTATGTTTGTATGCTCCACAACAGCGCTTATACTACTATAAATTTTAATAAATTAGCTTTCAACGTAGTTGGTTTATAGTTATTTTTAAGTGTGTTTTATTAACAGATTGTATTTTTTATAATCTTTAATGTTGACTGTACTTAAATACTTCAATTGCGCAGATTTTATCGTTTAACTATAAGTTTTATTACATTTATGACGATGTTTGTACTCACGTTTATTGATATTTAAGTGAAACACACTTAATACATTATCTAGTATGGTATCGGTAACCTTGAAATGGTGTTTATAATCACAATGAATCACAATGTTCAATAATATATCTTAAATTATATTCATATATTCTTTGCTCTGTTAGGATATCTGTGAAGGTTAAACTTTGACGCGTGTAAGTATTGTTTTTACGTAGCACTATCAGTAAAATACCTTTTACGCTGAGACCATTATAACAACATGTTTTAGGCTATTCATAGAATAATAAAATATAGTTTGTACGTATAAAAGAATCAACTCAAAGCAGTTTGTGCACTATTCATAAAAATACAATCTCTTTACAAAAAAATAAATATTTTTTTATTATCTAAGTGTTACTATAGTATCCAAGAGTACCTTTAATGACCAAATATAGTGAAAACGTGTAGTATAAGCATTGGCATTAATAAATTTTAAATGTAATTTATATTCATATTCCTATAGAAATACACACACATATATAATAATAAATAAATAAATAAATAAATATTCCGGACATTTAACACACAACGCCATCTAGTCCCAAGCTAAGCAGAGCTTGTGTTATGGGTACTAGACAACTGATATGAATACATATATACTTTTTTTTTGTAAATACATACATATTATACATAGAAAACACCCAAACTTCGAAACAAATATTTGCAGATCATACAAACATTTGGTCCGACCCGGGAATCGAACCCGAGACCTCAAGCTTAGCAGTCGCATACGCTACCACTACGCCACCGCATACTTATATATTTAATTGTAGCAATATATGAAATAGTATTAGTTTTAAGTTTATGTCCTATTTTATTTGTAATTTTGCTGTGTCCGATAGGGTTCATAGTGGAACAATCTATTTTAAGACCTTAGATATAAGAAATGCAATAAAGTATTGAGTATTTACATTTCATTTTTCAATTTCAATTTAATTCTGATACCTATTTAGAATATGTTTTATAAATAATCACAAAAAACAACACGGGAAGCATCAGCTTCCAAATAAAAAAATAATCATCTAAATCGGTTCACCCAATCGAAAATTATGAGGTAACAAACATAAAAAAAAGAAGTACAGTCGAATTGATAACCCTCCTTTTTTGAAGTCGCTTAAATATACTTCGCTATAAAAAAATATCTGCCTTAGGTAAGGTTTTTAAATAACTAAAAATATTAAAAACACACACATCAAAAAGTTTGAACAGGTTTTTTTAGTGCATAAAGAAAACACTTTGTATGTTTTGGTGATTTAAAAAACGTATGTAATGATGTAACGCGATCGAAATGATCAAAAGCATTTTATTGCGTAATCAAAATAATATGAGTACGTTTTTATTTGGTAATATAAATCTCTGCTTATCACTATTTTACAAATAGTTTTATGAAATCTCTCTTATCACCCGATTGTACTAAATATAACAACAATACATCTATATAATCTTCCGCCCTTATCTGCACTATAAAATTGTACAAACGATAACATTACTCATTGTACACACAAATCTAACATACTATGTAAGGTTAAGTAAATGGCACTTTATGTTTTAAGATTTTTGTTTATCAAATCAAAAAGTATGGTCCTTTTATTTTTCAGGACTTAATGTTTGAAAGACATAGCTATATATATATATATATATATATCTTTGTGTAAAGCTCATTATATTTAAATTAAACACCTCATATAACTCAAAAACAAAATTCACAATATCCGTACAAAGGTTGTCTGGAAGTGATCACCGTGAGCGATAAGACCACCTATTATAATACCATATGTAGATATCCATTTATGTCTGTACAACCTTTTATACTTTTGTGGTGTGCAATAAAGTTGTTCAAATAAATATACCTACGAGTAAGTATATCTCTGTGTGTAAAGCCCATGTTGCACAGTATTTCAAGTTGCTATAGTATCAAAACTAAGTATGAAAACAAGCATGCAAAAAGTTTCCTGTTTATCTATACTAATAAAGCTGAAGAGTTTGTTTGTTTCTTTGTTTGTTTCAACGCGCTAATCTCGGGAACCGATGGTCCGATTTGAAAAATTCTTTCAGTGTTGGATAGTCCATTTATCGAGGAAGACTAGAGGCTATATATCATCACCCTTATACTAATAAGAGCGGAGCACCAATGAAGAATGTTTCAAAAACGGTGGAAAATTTTCACTCTACGGGCAATAGAAGTCAGCTTGTATTTTATAAATACACGGTAACAGATTGAAGAAGAAATTTAAATACAAAGTCGTTTTATTGTAACTGTGTCGAAAAGGGTAATAAAATCGGTTCACCACACTACTACGAATGTGCCAAGTGACGCGAGCATAATTTCCGCCCGAAGAAATAAATATTTGTGTAACCAACATATTTGTATTCTTAGTCCGAATGTCTTTGTATCTTTAGCAGTTTGCGCGATGCGTTAGTGTAGCACGCTGTTGCAGTGTTAGATTTGTGTTCATTACAGTATTAATGAAGATAAGTTGTTAAACTAGTATTAAACGTCAAACTTGTATTTCAAATATTAATTATTAGGTTGCACTGATATTTATTGTAATTGGCGGTCGGAGAGGCCTAAACCTAGTAGTGAACAGCAATAAGCTGATGATGTATTTAACGTGAAACCTAATAATGTATTTTCTCCAGCTCAAATGTACGAAATCCAAGTTGGATTAGGTCTAACCTACCTTTCGTTAATCTCTTTGACGCGACAACCGATTTCTGCCTCATTGCTTTGCCTAGATACTTGTATCGTATTCAGCGATTTTACGTTCATGAGCCTTGAGTGAAGATTATCGTGGTCGTATATCTTACTCGACCTCGCCTTAAGGGATTACTCAGCCAGTCTGAGGCACTTGCACGTCCTATCCGATGTATAAGTGGTTATTGAGCATTGTGTCAATCAAAGTCTTCAGGAGTCTTCAGGATTGATATAGACATTGATGAGTATACCGAAGTTTTATTTCATATATGTACTATATGTATGGCTTGCTTATTCATTTTCATTACGTTCTTGAAGTTTAACAAAAGTAAAAAAGAAAATAATGGGATACTTACCATACTTGTGACAAAATATTGCTTACAGTTTTGTTACGATTTTTATCAGAATCGGAAGATTTCTAATAATTTGGAGTTGAAAAAGAGCTATTTTATAAATGTATCATTGAAAGTATTTTTGAATATCCCGTAAAGCGCAAACCGTATGAAATCGTATGAATTATGAAACAAATTTTAAAAAATGTCTTTATTTATTCTGTATGATTTTTGTGATTTTGACTAGGTTCGCTAAAATGCCATAGAATAACTGTGCCACAGCCTCTTACATATATTTTGTATTATCCTTCTCACGAAAAACGATTTTCATTCGTCAGTCACAGTCCTCCCGATCAGATTAATGTCCGGTGGATCCATAGAAATTTTAATAAAGCCAGAATAGCCCAATTTCTGAATATGGAACCGTTTTTATCCTTAATAATAAATCCACCTTAATTCGGTCTATAAACACTGAAAGTCTGAATCGAAAAAAACTAATAAAAGCGATCCGTATAACTTTTTTCAACGTTCAACTTCTGTTTTTCTTTACGTCATACACGTACCGAGCAAGACGAATGAAAATGTAAATTAAGTTTTGTTAGAAGTTCTTTTGACAAGTCCAAAGTGAATCGTTAGGCAATATACGTGTGTCTTATATCAATCAGAGAAACTGTAATTGTCATTGACATACGTGGTGGATGGACCGAGAGATAAAATGTAACGACAATTTTTTTAGATTTCACCTTGAAAGTAAATTGAAAGTAATTAGTTTGAATATCATCAAAGGAAGCGTACAACTTATTTATTGCATTTTACATACATGCCATGCGCAATAGCCATGTGGTTTTAATCCATTAAATTGAAAAGTAAATAGTTAAACAGTGGCAAGAATCTGAGAACTTTAAAAACGTATTGTAATTTCTACCATAAACTTTGAACAAAGGTTATTTTTATTACGACAATGCCGTGACTGTTCCTTTAAGTTAAGTGCCTTTAATGTTAATATAAACTTCTTTAAGCATATGTTGGATTTAAGAAATTGGCAGTATTCTTTCAAAATGATATGATTTTCAGTATATTCGGTACAACGTAATAAATGTTGTATGTATTTTACGAGTGACGAAGTGAATAAGTTTAATCTAATTTGATTAATTTGTGCTACGGGAAGTTTAATTATATTAAGAAAATAATCCTTCTTAAGTAACCATTATTTATTCATTATATTCCTGCCCGAGAGACTTATGAAAACTTTTAATGATTTAGATCGAAAGTAGAGAGCGCTAGCGGTTAGGGTATACCTACTTGCATAGGAGTTTAAGCTCGCTAGGGAAATAAATCATCTTTTTAAATGAGTGTTGGTAGTAATTTTAGTTTTCTGGATAAAGAAGGTTGGACTATGGTAATAGATAAGGGAGGAGAGACAGAGCGCATGTTAAATTCGTCTTGTATAAAGTATTGTAATCTAAAGAACCGTCTTTGAGTTTTGTAAATACGAATTAGCTATTTAATTTAATTTGACAAAATATTTTTTTAATGGAAAATCTGCAATATTTGTCATGAAGTTTCATAGATTCTGTTTCCTGTATTTTATCTATTTTCATTGTATTCTCTTCAACAACATACCGAAATAATATAATAATAGTAGGTATAAAGTAAAACTAATCGAATCAGGAAAATAATGTACATTTTCTTGCACAGTCGCTGTCTAGGAACGATATAAATTAATGTCAGAACCGAATATCAGGGCAAAGTTATCGACTTGGAAATCAATTAATTTAGCCACTGACATGCTGTAGGTTTCTAAAGTATTTCTATTGATGCGAATGGCATTTCGATGCGATGGCGTTCGCTATAATATACTTTGCTTTTTCTTAAGTCTTTTGTTTTTAACCGTAATAAATGACAGTGTTTATTGCTACAAATCTAATGTAAAGTTTGTACTGAAAGAACTCTATAAAGTTTTCAAATAATAATTTTTATTTATAAACTGACATGATATTAGTTTAGTAAATGTTAAGTTACTGAAACCGATGGAGGGTATTAGAGGAGGACCTATGTCAGAAGACAACGTGATCTGGTTACTGATACTGTTAGTTTATTAGATATAATTTTATTTTTAAGTTATTATCACACATACCATCAACTAGATTTAAATTTAAAAAAATATAGAAAATTGTAAAAAGAGGTTACAGGAAATAAAGGCTATTTTTATTTTTATTTTTATTTATATTAATGTTAAGTTATGAATATATCACAATTTAGATTAAAGTAAATGTAAATAATATTGTATGTGAGTCTCATAAAACTTACAGAAGCTCAGGTAATGTTTGTTATTATTTAAGCTGTTAATTTGAGTAACTTTTTGAAGTTCTGAAGTTAGTTTGCTATTTTCGAAAGCAAAACTAGTAAATATGTGTGTGTAATGTGTGAATATACAAGCATCATCAGCATATATCAGCAACTGTATTTTAACTGTATAATATAACCAAACTTAGAGTTTGGAATTTCATCTTCAAAGAAATCGAGGATCTTCAAAGGGAAAGAGGGAGTCCCTAAGCTTTTGATATTAATTTCAATTGAATATCATTTCGTCATACTAAAAACAAACTTTGGTCTAGACGGATAGACATATGACAAAATAATCTTCAAAGTTGCCGCTCATTCTTTTAAAGTACCCTAAATGTGAAATCAGAGAGGTTTACACCTGAAGACAGATATAAAAATGGCTGAAAATAACGTTACTTTTTAGGTTAACAGGTAAAGTTTTTATGAGACGTGAGATATTATTACTTTTGAAAGAAAATATTGTACTTGGAGTACTTTTAACGGAATAGGAAAGGAGCTAAAGCGTGCAGATAAAGCTAGATATATAGGTACGTAAAATACCGTATGATAAATACGTAAATAAACTAACCGTGACAATTTTTACGTGTTATTTAGAATCTATTTTCAGTTCAAAGCAACCTTAATAACAATTTTAACGTAAGTTGCTTTACTAAAGATAGTTCTTAAATGGAAAACAGTTTTTATAGAGACATAACTAGGATGTGTAGGCACTTAGAGTTAATACGCCAGAGGATGATTTTGGTTTAATTGGGACCGTTAATATTAAACCATGCTTACGGAGGATTGTAACGCACAAACGACAACATCGTATTTAGAGACATTAGATTTAACTTAGTTTTATGAAAAATAACTGTATGGATGTGGACTGCAAAATTGTACTAGATGGACTTTCCAAATAATTCGAGCAATTATGTTGACTACATAATTGCTCGAATTATTTGGAAAGTCCTTAGGTAATTGCAATATACGAGTACATGGACATGATATGAATATTATTATACGCAAATGAAATGTATTGGCGTTTAGTTTTTTAACTACGGCATGTAACCAGCCAAGGTGTTCACAGGATTAAGGCCGATAAGTACCGTCGAAAGTAAACCCCCGAAAACTAAAGAAGACTTGCCAGCAAGTCTTGAGTCTCTATAATGCATAGAATCCTACATTTCTGTTTCAGAGAGGCAGACGTAGAAAGGTATTTTTGCGAAAAATGGACGTGACGCATAATATCTCATGCAACAATATCTTGTTTTATAATTATTATGATGGAAGATTTCTTTTCCAATTGAGTTATTTAAATAAGCAATTAAAAAATTTGTTAAAATTGAAAAAAAAAAAACAACGTTTGGGATAACATTCTGTGACTATTGCGTTTAGGATAGCGTTGGACATAGCAAATTTGGGTAGTTTGCAATTATAAAATGAATATTTTGCTCAAAAACCTGAAGATAAAACATATTTTTACTCTTTTGCTCATCTCAAATAAATAGCATTTGCGTCAAATGCTTCAAAAACAGTGACATTGCTTTGCTAAAGGTAGTGAATACTCATTTATGCCCGCTTGTAACGTTTCGCGAAAATGTCCGGAAGTCAGCGCAACTCCGGTTCGTGCAAACTTTATCAAGTACCTTGTACTCAAACTTTACTGTGTGGAATATTGCTCGCTTGAGACAAACTAGCTGGAGACAAACAATGAATTCCTTTATAAAAGTGGACTTGTAAGGCTTACATGCCAATGATGTTATAATTGTACAACGAAATGTACTACGCATTCGCATAATACATTGTTGTAATGGTAAACAAACAATCGTTAGTATCATTAGTTAGAATGATTGATGAATATGAAGAAAGTATGAAATATTATGTACTACTTGTATATCATAAAATGTTATAATTGTACGCGTAAAAGTGTATAACGTCGCGTCACTACGAGTTAGTGACGAATTTAAGCATCAAAACTTTACTATAGGATCATCATAGTTCCTATTAGTGAGCGCGTAATAATTACTTTATATTAGTGGTTTAATTATCTGGAGTCACAACATTTTTAGACCGTCTATAGGGTTAATTACCTTTTATTCTTGTATGTATTAGGATATGATAATTTATTTACAATGGTTCCCGTACACACTAAACAAGGAGGCATTATGTCGTGTTTTTCTTATTCCGTGTGCTGAACAAACAATGTCCTGAGACACAAAGGTTTAGGCAAAAGGTTCTGAGCGATGAATAGTAAATTACAACAGATGAAGTACGGTAGAATATAGTCCATTCGCTAAGAAACGGTCACCTTGATTGCGCCGCCAACTGCGGTGTACACTCACAAACAAGTATGATTTATTAGTTTATGCCGTTATATGAATTATTATATTAGTATTTTACAACTATAACGACAATTGCGTGTACATTGCACAGCATGCACCGACACTGTCTAAACGAATGGACTTTCTATCTATCTATACAATATACGTATATCATATGATAAAGCGACAAATGTCAGTTACAATTCCTGTTTGCTTGGTGGCATTTATAAAGTGCAATTCGACTTTTTTTTTAAAGTAAACATACATGTGCGTTTATAGGTACTTCTTGACAAAGGATCTCCGTTGGGTAGACTATTTACCAGTAAATAAAATATTGTTTTCGTGTGCTGATGAGTTTAAAAAAATTTAGTAATACTATCCCTGTTCATCCTGTGGCGCCGTAAGAGCTTACTAAGGAACTGTAAAGAAAAGGAAAATGGACGAAGAAATAAAAACAACCATATTACAAGCCGCCTGGCCAAGGTGGTAAATTTTAGACCAAAACCTTCTTTCCAAGGAAAAATCAATGTCCATCGATGGACTATTAAAGGCATTTAATGATTATGAATAATGAAAATAATAAAAATCACATAAATGGTCTAGTGAAGGCAAATAGCATTTCAAATACATATCACGAAACATGACATTTACATCCGTTTGATAAAAGTTATGTATGTAACGTTATCACAGTCTCGGCATGAATAAATAATGATTAATATTTTATGCTTTGTAATAAATCATAATTGTTTAGTTTGAAGTTTGTTGGAATTAGCATATCGGAGCGTAAACAGTGGTAATTAATCAAGTAGCAATGGTTAGTGATTATTTGACGGTTCATATTTCATTTGCTTGTCTCAATTTTGACACCGTATTTGAATTAAAGACTAATTAATTGGATTGTATATGATCATCATTAGTCGGTATTTATCTCCAACTTTTTATCACAATGATTATGCAATGATGACTTAATTTGTGTGCGTCACGGTGTGCGTGGTTGGTATAAGTTTGAATTTTTTTTTTTAATTTTTTAAACTGATTAGTGAATAAACAAGTAAACATTATTTTAGCGTACGAACATTTTCTGTACGAACGAACGCTGTTATCAAATCTGGGTAGTTGTTTCGATCTAAGCAAATAGCTACAGCCGCTGTTTATAAGCACAAAGATTCAGTTGGGGGCGAAGGAAATAATTTATAGGTGATTAGCCGCTGTCAGATGGCAGATTAAAACATTTTGTTGCTTTTGGGCAAAGGCCGACGAGTGGGTGTACCAAAACAGGGGAATATTTTTCATTAATTTAATGTCTTTAATTATAAAAACTTCAAAAGATTATAAAGCCTTAGGTCTAGTCTATATTTATATATAAATCGTCTTAATTTTGACTGAGAAAAATAACAAAACTTCGATTCTTATTTGCAAAAACTCAATACATGTAGATACTACGTGGCTTTAAGTATTAATTTACTAAGAGGTCTTTTCAATGATATAGGGGCTAAACGGTACATGGGTCAATGATATTACCTGTTTACCACCACATGTTATATAACACCTGCGACTCAAGAGTCACCAGTACGTTGTCACCTTTGGAGTTCCGCCGATTGGCGAGGGTTTGGGGGTTCGCTAACCTTACTCATTTTGTGATAAATAATAAAAACATTGCTTAAGTCTGGTTCTGTTAGGTAGTAAGGTAAGTGTATATAAAAGAGTTTTACCCGAAAGTAGTGATAAGGTGGCAGGCAAAGATGAACCCTAGTCATTAGTCTCAAGGTATGAACTGCGCTGCACATACACACACTATTTTATCCGTTTTGATTGAGATTACTTTTAGACATTAGAATTATCTATAACAATCTCATGTCATAGGTTAAGAGAGCATAAATTTAAATCGAACACTTTAATTAAAGGTGAGGTTGTTGTACAATAATCACAGGTTTCATAAAAAGTAAATGCTATATGCTTCAATACGAATAATAGTTTATAAGGATAGTTTATTGTTATTCTTGACAATAAAATGCATCATTATCATTTAAGAGGTATTTTCCTTCACATTTATTAGTAATGCAATTATTTCGTCTGCAGACTGTGTCAGAATCTGTGTCATCATTGTGACTGTGACGTCATGACAACATTTTTAATGAACGTCACTGTAGTGTGTGATTATTATTCGTCAGTTTGAGTTGGTCATGAAGGTATGTCAGCGATTTCGCTGTACTCATAGGTATTATTTACATAATTAAGTGTGTTGGTAAAGTTTTTGTTGAAAAGTTCAATGAATGTGTGCATAATTAAAATTTAATTATTTATTGTTGGATTGTTGTTCTTTATTTAGTTCCACTAAATTTGTTTTTTTTTGTGTGAAGTAGTAAAAATAAAACAGGACTTATGTATATAAATTAAAATACCCATTGCAAAATTGATAGGCCAGGTATAATGCTCATTGCAATTTTAATAACTTAGTATTTTGTCTATTCAATAATAAAAAGTATAATATCTGTCTAATTACACATGGACATGCAAACGGTAAGACTATGTTCTAGGCTAGACACTCATCGTAGCGTGAGTACTCTTCATAGCAACGACTTTGTAACTTTATATGATTTGTTGCGTATCAAGTTACCATTATGTTGAAAATAACTTTTTTCATTTAAACCGACATATATTGTCATATTCTCTTACCAGCAAGGCCATCATCAGCATCAGATCCGTAAATAAAAACCGGCTTACATACGTCGCAATCAAATCCAAGTGACTGAGTGTATTTAACGACACATTAATTTATAACAAAACAATGCAAGCTTCCATAACGTTTGCATTAATATCTCCTGCGTTACCCGTAAAAAATAACACTGTGTAACTAAACGCATTATAAACAACGTGCACACTAACACGACGAGACAATTACCGGTAAAACTAATAAAAACACATCAAAAAACAAAACTCTATTCTTTGTAGCCAAGGTTATGTATTTAGCAACACATTCCATATATGTAATCGGTACGCGTAAAAAACTTACTCGAAAAAAACTTCACGACAAAAAGGTACAAGTCAAACGTTTGTAAGTATCGAACGATGCCGTGCACTGAGCGTGCTATTCGGCGGTGTTAATTGCTAATCGGACGTTATCGGGAAATGTAGGTAGGTGACATTTCGTAGGCATGTGCCTGCAACGGAGGGCGCGCCGCGGCAGCAGCGCGCTCACTCGCGGTTAGGAGAGGACTGTGGTGCGTGGCGTGCGGCCCGCTCACCCGCTCGGCGTTAGCGGAGCGAGCAGCGGACGGTCGCTGCCCACCCGAGCGGAGCCCGAGACGATTGTCTCCTCGCCTCGCTGCTGGTGAGGGCGCTCACCGACCTGGATCATCCCTCGCGCGTTAATAACGTGTACAACTTCAACGGCTCGCCAGTGCAGCCGCGACCTAACGCAATGAAACCTTTTAATACAATAATGCAAATGTCAGCGCCCTTGACAACCTTGACTATGTTACAGCACGTGTGCCTCGTTCATTGAAACCGTGCGCTTATTTGTTAATGAGTAGTAGGTACATAATTAAAATATCGACTATTATATTTTAATTGTGGTATTCGATAAAACAAACGGTATGCATAATGTAATGAGTACTAACATAGTACACTTACTAGTGCATAGTTTGTTGCAATGGAGGATATTTAATTTATAACTAACATAATATAAATGTATCACTCGTAAGTTTACCACTTTTTTTATTCATGTCATTATTGCAATCTATCAATCTTGCTGATATTCAGTAATATGTATAGTATTTTATTGAATAAAGGGCTTGCACGAAAACCATCCAGTGACTGCCCCGTTAATTCTTGTGTCTCTCAGAGGTCTTGAGGAATTTTTTTTTTAGTCTGCGAGCAACTGTTTGGGTATTCATTAGATTGACTGCCAGTATATTTGGATGATCCGCTTTCCGTACGCTTTTGTCCTTTCCGAGATTTCATCTATAACACTTGACGCAAAGGTCGCGATGGAGTCTAATGTTTGAGACATACCAAGGTGCGTTCGTTATTATTTTTAATATCTTTGACTGGAATCTCTGTTTCATTTCAATGTTTGATTTTGCTGCTGTTTGGTCATATTATATGGGATTTATTATGCATTCATAAAGTAATAGTTTTTTTTGAAGTGAGTGTCGGGATTTTTTATTTATTTATTTACATAGTGAGCAACTGCTGGCCCATAGCTAGTCGCTTTGTGAACTACCACATAACACATAAGTGCATGTTTCGGAAACTCATTGCTATTATTTTCGTGTGAACAACGGTTGGGCTTACTTTAGTCTTAAGGCCCTTCCAATCATAGAACGGTACGGTCCAGTGTGTATGTGCATATAAATTAACCTTAACAGGTCAATAGAAAATCTACATAACGAAAATGTAACTCATACTGTACATTAATAGGTTGATTTATATTATAATTAGGTCAACAAACTAAAACAAAACATTCATCATTTTATGAATTATCGTCAAACTTCGACCCCAAGGCTCTAGACGTCTTTTGTGTGAGTTTAATGTTCTTCTGTTAGATTTATTCGATATGACGATCTCTCCTACAGATTCGAAATTCAATTTAATTTTTTTCTTTAATTTTTTATTCTCTTCTTTTGTGCCTTAATCACGATTGTTTGGGGAATTTCAATAAAACCAATTTTGGTTTATGTATTTAATTAATAGATACTTTGATCTTCTGGAAGTTAAATGTAACTTTCACATAAATGTCAAAAGTAAGTTTCATTATTGGGAAAGTACTCGAAACTTAGTGTGGAAAATAAAATCAATGACCAAAAGAATAGTAAATAACAATGAGAATATTACTTGACAAATCTTACTACTGACATTAGGCAATTATATAGTACAAAGTATGATTATCAAGCCACTGATGAATTTTGATTGCAAAGAGTGCGTAGTGGTTTAAATGGTCGGTACACCGTTGTCTACTGCGCTGCGTGTTGCGTGTTCAAATTCCACATGGAACAAAACACTTTGTGTGATTCACAAATAGCTGCTCTGAGTTTGGGTGTTTTAGTGTCTGTTTGTTTGGTCCCCGCGTCATTGGATATATTCATATTCCAAATGCGGGAGTTTTCTTGTTAAAGGAAAAAATCTCTTAAATATACCATTTTGTTTTATTTAAAGTAAATTGTTTTACTTGTGAATTGTTTTCCAGCCGTATCTAATTAAACGTCGGAATAGACAATAACTCGTTGAGTGAAGCAATCTCATATCTGTCAATCAACAATTCATACATACTTCCAGATATAAATTAAATATTCATAACTTGAGTAGGTAGTTTTTGTAAACTAGTTTAAATCCAACCAAATCCTTTTGTGGAGTACTATAAATAGGATGAGATTGTTTGATAACTCATAGTTATCTTAGGTTTGTAATACCCAAAAGAATATATTAGTGTATTCACCGTACAAAGTGTTAAAATGTTAGTTAAAGCCTTTGTCGAATACAGAGTCACAGGCTGTTTCTATTACTGTTGCTATGTGTGATAAAAAAAATCGACGGGTTGCACTCCGGACGTGTCGGCAGAAGTGAAAACGTGAATATTAACGTTGTGCATTTTTGATATTTTGGAATGGTTAGAGAATAATTTTGTACGAATTGCTTTCATTATCAGTATAAAAGTACTATTATGTATGTGGTGGAATACAATATTCATTTATTGCGCTATCGTACACAAACATGACAATTTATATTACATACACACACGAAAATTCGCGCAAGCGCCCTGCGCCGCCTGTCCTCTCTCCATCCGTCTTACGAATTTTCGTGACGTGACCTGACGCGAGTTTATACATTTTTACCCATTCCAAAAAAGTACACAGCGCCGCTAAAGGAGTTTTCACTTCAAAAATAAGAAAAAATATTATTAAACTGTTAAAATAATATTTAAGTCCATAGAACAGTGGTGTAATATAATGCTAACAAAAATAGAAGATTCGCCGAGCAGTATGCTCTGTATTTCTGAGAAAATGTATTTGATTACTGCTATGAAAAGAAAGTTTTGTATTACGTTAATACTCAACTCCTAACTAAGCAGTGAATGATACAAACATTAGGCCACAGAGATATTACCGCATACTGTAATATCTATTAAAAATAGCCACACTATTTAATTAATAACGCAGTTTATTGACCAAATATACAGCACCGACTAGACACTTGCCAGCCCGGGCGAGAGAGAGAGAGCACCAGAAAGAGGGAACGTAATTAAATTGCCTGATAGCAAACATGATCAGAATTTAAGAATGATCGTCACCATCCTCAATACGAATGTGAACAATGCAGCATATTAAGCTTAGAAGCGTTAGTCGTACCCTGCAGAATTAACTTTCTTTTTACTACTACTACAATCCTTAAAATGATTTGATTTATTAGAACCCATGTCGACCCACAAATGTACGACTTCAGTTCGAAATTCTGAGATTTATGTCTTAAGATTCGTGGACTTCAGGCGATTTTGAAAAAATATCTATGTGTCCATAATAAATTTAATGTTTGTGAGTGAAAGAGCGTGGGAGTGAGAGAGCCACGCTTCGGTATGAATGGGCCGGCTCGACCAGAGTCATACCACGGCCTCACAGAAAACCGGTGTGAAACTGCGCCTGCTTTGTGTTTCATCGAGTGAGTGAGGATACCGGAGACCTATACCACAACCCCTTCCCCCATCCCGCTTCCCACCCTCCATAGGCCGGCAACACACTTGTGACGCCTCTGGTGTTGCGGGAGTTCATGGGCGGCGGTAATCGCTTACAATTAGGCGATACGTCTGCTCATTTGCCCACTATTCCAAAAATAATAATATACCTCTGTGTGATGACGGAATAAAAATTAAAACTGCGGGAAAAATCACATAAAGAGATGGAAAACTTGAAAGAAACCCTGTATCAACCCGTCTGACTAGTGTGTTATAGAAGACCAAAAGCTCTTTTGTCCAGCAGTGGACTGTTAAAGACTATTGATGTGATTTTCAATATTATTGTACTTACTTTTACTAACGCCTAAATAAATTACCATCGAATAGTCATGTGTTGTTACCACGAAGAACTGATGTCAAGAAATTCTTTCATTGCTTTTCACAAAATGTGGGGATAAATTCCTCTTCACATTGTTTCTAGAAAGAGGAACCCAAGATATGAGAACCCATACCCTTGTGGCATTTGAATTACAGATGTGCATGGGCACGGTAGTTAATTCCCACCAGGTGATCGTCAAACAATTACATCAGTAACAGCAAACAACTAATGTAAACAGAAGTGTTTAAAAGCGGAAGTGGATATGTACAATGTACAGGTTTAATATGAAACTTAATAAATAAATATAACGGATCCAATGCAAATATTTCCTTCGTGATCTGCGACGCTTTCATTTATTTAGCATATATTCAATAACAGTATAAGAATGTTAGAATCATAGGATAAAAGGAGAAAGTACATATTTACATTCAAAGTAATATCCAAGTAGAAAAATATTTTTGTTTTATTCAGATATGGCATTACCTTATTCAGGAGCTTTTTGAATGTAATGTCCTTAGTAGTAAAAATGAAAACCTGTTTCGGTTAATCACCAGCATAAATGTAAGAAACTGAAACAGTGATCGAATTGGTCTGGAGCTCGTAATGTACCAATAAGATAATGAATCGCTTTCTCCTTTTACAGTTTCACGATAGTTTCTGACTTCATATTCTATTTGCAACTGAAGAAGATTGTCTGGGATTCAAAAGAGACGATATTAATTAAGCTTGTTTCGTCCTTACTTCTCAGAGCTGATTAGGAAAGGCCGAACTCTTACGCTCTAAGGAAGTTCGACTTTTAAAAGTGTTCTTGTTACCTATTTGCAGAATAAAACAACTTCATTTAATTTGCAGAAACTCTTTAAAATTTTAAGTTGTGACATATAGTGTAAAACAGTGACAAAAATTGTGCCTGGGTTTATCCTCTCTGACAGTTGCAATTTTATCTACAACACAATCTCTACTCGTTTGTGGATAAACCTCTTTTGATAGTTTAAAGTTCTGCGCAGACCTTCCAGTGATGGATAAAAGTGATATAGTGTAGTAGTTTCGTGAGTTGGGCTTACTCTTCCTTAGAAATCCGGAACTTTTGAGAGGTAAATCGTAGTTCGTAATCCGATAATGTGGAATAGAAAACTTTCAATGTTACTTCTTTTATGTACCTATTATTGGAGATTACCTACATTGTGATGTACGATCAACTATTATTTTTGTTCGAATAAAGTTTTTTTCACTCGATTAAATTAGATTTCAAAAAACACTTTGATCAGGTTATTGCAGTCCACTGCTAGGCATTATCCTCTCCAATCCTAAATTATGTAGATATAGTCAAACTGGAATTAAAACGACATTTGTAACTACATTTCATACTCAGTCGTACTCGAAAGCATGCTTACAACGTGTGCCTTTTCTAGATTTAAATATAAAGTATTCCAAGTACCTTCCGTGTTCAATGTTTTTTAGCTTAGTAATTTGTCATCTTTTTTCCTCGTCTGGCAATCTTTAGTAACAAGTATTATTATTTCCACTTGAAGTTTCATTTAATATCTATCTATATCTTAATATCGCAGCATTCCTACAACTTACAACTATTTCGTTTAAATATTAACTTGAAAATGAATGATATCTACTTCCATGTAAAACCTCACATTGTTAGGCTAGGCACACATCGAACCGGTCTCTGACGACACGGTTTTTGACAAGACGGTTTTCGACTGTTGTCTTGTGCTGACGCACACCGCATCAGATCGAACAGAAGGTCGGAGAAGGTTAAGGGACGACTAGATTCTGGGAATACTCGTATAATGCCTTTAAAGTGTGTTTGTTCATCTTCAAAAGCTATTCCTATTTATTATCTCTTTTTCCTTCTAAGTGAACATAAAAATATCTTCGGCTTTTGAAGAATAGTTTTGTGTTAAAATATGGTAAATTATATTTGGCGACAGTTTCAGGAAGATATTAGGTTTATCCTATAAATAAAGTAAGGTCTACGGAGAACACGTTAATTAAATTTATTTCGGAAATGAAAAGGATGAGTATAAATTAATAAAATTACGCACACATAACGCCACGTTGGTTTCATTTCCTATTGAACTTAATTTAACACTGGATAAAAAGACTGGATATCAACGACAGGAAGACTCCGGGGAATAAATTGTTACATTACTTAAAAACGCCAACACCTTAGAATCAATAATTAAAATTAAGCACTACCTATCTATAAAAACCCCATATCTTCGGTGTTTAAAGTACCGTGGCGGAGTTGTCGAGCATGAGACGAGGTAGTAATGTCGGCTTCGTTGTCGAGTCGAAAACATACTATCTGAAACGGCCTCAGTGTGCGATGATTCCACCTTTTTTTTTTTTTGTTGACGGTGTGGAAAAATCCCTTCGGATCTCCGGCTCCTCGGGGACTGGAGAGCCAGGTATGTGGTGAGTCCACTCAAAACCACCCCGGCGGCCGGTCTCAGGCGCCCTGCTCTGGGAAGGACCCGGACCAAGATATTTCAGGTCCCCCCCAGGAACGACACCGCGTCTATAAGACTCTTTCCTGGGTGAAGTCTGGGCTTCCCCCTGCCTGTTGGCCCAACCATTAAATTTTGCAGCCTGACCTGACTGATGGTTCCACCTTTTCCTGTTCCACAACGCTTTTTACGGCAACCTGGTCGAGCCTCTACAAACTGTCTCGTCGGAGACTATCTGTCAACTCCGATGTGCGCCTTGCCTTAAATGTCCTTAAGTTCTTTGAAGGAGTAATGTATAAGACGCTTTTAAGATAAGTCTATACTGTATCTGTAAGGGAGACAATATGAACATTTCAACGAAGTCGTATGGAAAGCCTTGTTAGCTTTCGATGATACTCGAAGAGTTGATCAATAGGCTCGGATATAAAACTTCTATATATATATTTTTATATAAGAAAGATTTTGGTATATAAAATGTATACTGTGGAATATTGCATATTATATAGATTGATATAATGATACCAATCAATTTTGCCAGCCTAAATGTGATGGTCGTCAAGCTTTAAATCATAAAATTAAGTTTCAAGAGGATTTACGTACTTGTAATTGTGACCCTTTATTGCTGTCTACTATCAGGATATTATAAAAGTTTAAGAGAAGAAAAATAATTCAGTTAAAGTTAATCATTTTCTTCTTAAGGCCTTTTTTCTTTTATACTTTGTTACAAATTTAAATGTATAATTTGATTTTCTACGTTATTAAAATTGAAATACTGTTATTTGAAAAGAGGATCACTTCATAACGGTTTTAATAATTATCTTATTATGGATAAGAGCTCAAGGTAAGAAAAATCATAAAAGTTTCTTAGGCGATGGGGACATTCAGTGGCAAATGGAAATATTTTTTTCATGAAATTAAATCCTTTTTTATAGGAAAATGTCTGTGGCGTTTTTGGTATAAATATTAATGGTGTTCGTAATAGTAAAAACTAATCTGTTTTAGAAAAGTATAGTTCAATTTAAAGAATTCTATAAGAATATTAAAAAAAGTGCGGTGAAGACTGCCTCGTTGGTCTAGTGGTTAGCGTAAGCGACTGCAAATCAAGAGGTCTCGGGTTCAATTCCCGGGTCGGACTGCTGTTGGGTTTTTCCTACAAGAAATTCCTAATAGCAGCCCGGAGTATGGAAGATGGCGGTGTTTCCTGCCCGTGCTTCGGAGAGCACGTTAAGCCGTCGGTCCCGGTTGTCATGAACATCTATGGCAATCGTTATTGGGAAGTCAGTGCCCTCAAATATACTGACAACTAGTTCAACCTTCGAATTCAGTTCGCCCTCAGGGTTGCGGAGGTCAGATGCCAGTCGCTCTGTGTAAAAACTGATATTCAGGTAAAACCGGTTGAACTGGTAGCCGACCCCAAATATTGGGAATAATAAAGGCTAGGAAGAAGAAGAAGAGAATATTAATGCAACAACTAAGTTACATCACTTTATTTAGGGAGTTAAGTATACATGAATATTTTTTATTTATTTTTCTCACCTCACAAAACGTACACATGTAATCGCCTAAGCGGTGTGTGTCGGTGTAATAATGACAATGGGTCTAAGTATTATTTCCCTAATATTTTGTTTTCCATTTAAGATTTACAGATTTATGAGTATTTTACCAGACCTGTACAGAGAAAAGGTGGCTCGTTAGTCTCTCTCTAAAAACAAGTCGTGTTTAAATAGGTATTGAATTAACGTCACATTATTGTGCTGGTACTACTAAAACAAAGAAAAATATTTCTAACTGTGTATTTATGCTCCGGGCACTCGATATGAGGAAGCAAATATCTTCGATATTTACTCAAGCTAAAAGTACTGTATACATACTTTTAATTTTTGTATAGAAACAGCATAGGTTCATTAGGAAATCAAATACAATACTTTTCATTTAAAGTAATATTGCGAAAAAATAAGAGTAATCCTTTTATGACATCCAGATAAATGGACAATATTTTATACATTAGTTAGAACCCTTGGAGGCTGCCTAAGACAGCTAATCAATAAACACTAGGTTTTATTCTTCTTAGCAATAACCTCTATAAACAAACAGTGTCTATGACATCATAAGTGTTATATTTAGGAGCAGTTATGTACGTATAAGAGTGAGACGAATTTATATGGATATTGTAGTCCCGAAATAAAACAAGTTATTTAAAAAAATATAAGTTGACTAAGAAAATAATAATTTGATGATTTGGAAGTCTTTAAGTACGAGTTCAACTTCATTTCAACACGTTTTTATTAGCTTCAATTTTATGTTTGTATGTATGTGTGTGTATTTTAATTTTTTACAGAATTATTTTATTCAAAATTACACCAACTATTTAAATGTATATTGAAAATAACATCAAAATATAGCATTAAACTTTCCTGGAAGTATTAACGAAAATCAGGTTACTAGAAAGAAAAAAAAACTAGAAAATGAGATAGGTACTTATTCAAGCGTAGTGCTTGAATAAACACCTCGATATCGAGTTGAAACGCTATCGCCTGAGAACTCTGGCTTCAGTAGATAAATTGAAATTTATCATCCATTGCACTGAGGAAATAGAGCTTTGTAAATGTCTGCATAATTTATCATTTAAATAATTACCATGAGCATACAAAAGTTATTTTGAAATACCGAAGAATAACAGATTCTTCAAAAACCTTCAAATAGTATTATTTGTAAAAACAAATAATACTATTTGAAGGTTACAAACTCTACGTAAAAACGTAGAGTTTGTATTATCGTATCGATGCAGGTGTAATAATAGCTTATAAAGTTTTATTTCCGGTAACAAATCGTTTTAAATGGGTAAAGTCTCCTCTATGGGTTTCTAGGGAAAGTAAATTTTGTGTGTCAAAGTTTTGTGTAATTATGCTAATCATAAATTCGTTATTTAAAGCAGAGATATCAGTTACGACAGCCATTCTCGATATACTCCAGAAAACTACGCAGTAGACATTATAGAGCACAAGTGCGCAAATATAGGTTAACTTTCTCTTCCCTCACGCTCATACTCTTCGATGGGATTACTATCCTACACGACGGGGTAGAATCAGACGCAGGAACGACCTATTTTATGTTCTCTCCGAGCCATATGGGAATTAAAACCCCAACTGCCAAACTCCCGGGTTACTGAGCATTTCTATCAATAGAAAAACTCAATAACACTTTTTTTTGGACTGACCAGGGACCAGTCTTCATGATCTGCAATCGCATACAATACCGCTAGACCAATGACGCATTATTCAACCGCATATAAATCAACGGCCTAATATTTGACTTTTGATATCATCTAATTATTGTGGTTATTCAAGTTCAATAATCTTATATAATAATAACTTTCTTAGAACTTAGTAGTTTCGCATTCTGTAAATATATTTACACAAAAAATTACTCACACTTTCATAAATATAAAGAAAACTGTTTTATTGAAACAAAAATAGCTTTCTTGACTTCAAATAAAACGTAACCAAATCAAAGCAGAAATAAAAAAAATCCGTAATAGAAACCACAAGGGGTACAATACAATACCCTTGAAAAAAATATAAAAAGATTGGAGTCAAAATTGTGCACAAGTTCAACCAAAGATGATATCGTTGTGAACATGATAACGTATTTATCGATAGTAGAGAGTTACAGGAGCCCGTAGATGTTTTTTTCTTCGTTGTCTATGTTCGAGGCAACATAATAAGTTTTAATAATTAGGAATAACTTATTTATTCACGGAATAACAAACCGCAGAAAATACTTCTCTGTATTTTGTAAATGCAAATGTTACAGAACAAAGAATAAAATAAGCTAGGCACATGAAAAAATCTAAGGCAATTTTTAAAATTTTGTGAAAGTTTTCAGTTTTGAAACAATCATTATTTTTTACAAAATCTCTATTATTCAGCTGGAAACTTGAAAGTTTGGCTTTGTTCTACTTGGATAGATATGTTAGTGTCCACTTATATTTGTATTGATTAATTATTAAACAATGGGACAGACCAAAACAGATGGGACACTGAATTTGTTAAATTTGCAAAAGCAAATGCACTATTTATGAATTGCTCACGTGTGTTCGTATTGGTTACAGCCTATAATAGTGCACTGCTGGGCATAGGCCAAATATTTGAAATTTACAGCCGCAGTGAAGTGACACTACTAGAAACCAAATAATATATGTACATGTAAAATATGTCATTGTTTATAAAATAAGAATGTGAAAATATTTATTGTTCATGAATGATGATGATTGCAGAAGAATAAAGAACTCACTATGTTTATTTACAAGAAGGCGCGTGTTTATTAGAGTTTAAAGGTATAAGTAAACTGCATTATTACTATTCGTCTGTCTGTCACACACAATGCATAAGTTTCAAACAAGAACAGAAACATAACTATACTATTTGGAGTTCTGAAACTGCAACTATATGTAGATCGTAGGCATATTCTGTGTTGTGGGAAACAATTGTACAGTCGACCAAATTTATTCATGACCCCCCTTAAAGTCATTTTCCTACAATTATTCTATATCATTAGGTTGAAATTAGCTTGAACATACATTTCATAAGTAACGAACCGTTATCATTCTACTAGACACTGACAAAGCCACGACATAGACATAGACTACTAGATAGATTTGACAGAACGAAGTCTGTCGAGACAGTTAGTCATACATATTAATAAAATAAAACAGTAAAATTAGAGACCTTTGTATATTTCGTATTATTAAATTAAAAATAATGGCATTCACTTCGTAAAGCGAATAAAAAAGAAAACTTCTCAATAGTTAATTTTTGGGTTATAATGGTTCCAATTGTTTGGGTCTGTAGGATTACTGGTTAAACCTAAAACCGAGTGTAAGCGCCATGGTTTTCAATAACGTCTAATAATCGATTACGCATAGACCCGATTAGACGACTGCAAATGTCACTTCCCCTCATGAAATCCCAGATTTCGTTACAATGCAGCTCGATTGCTTCTTTAGTTCTCTCGTTCCTGTTATCCCACATTTGAACCATCAAACCCCATAAATTTTCTATTGGGTTAAGATCTGGTGACCTAGACGGCCATGGAATGAGAGTAAATTCATCTTCATGCTCCGTAAACCAATTACATGCAAAATTCAATCTCGCAGTTTTGTGTGCATACGTTAAATGAACTTTCTTATCATGATGTCTGTAATGTAGCCCAGTGCGGTGCAAATTATTTCTAATTGTTTCTAGACAAACGTCGTAACGTGCTGCAAAATAGCGGGTACGAGTAAAATGATGTTCTTCGTAATGGTGTTGCATTTCCGTTCTCTGTTGGTTTGTGATTTGACGAACCCCATGATTATGTCGTCGTCGGTCTTCAAGGATACCCTCTTCAGCGTGCCGTCTGATCCAGGTTCTGACCGTGTTACGACTTATATTTAACTCACGTGATATTTATCTAACGGCCATAATTGGCCATTATACGATTCGTTTATAGATATTCTTAGATTTTTATTTTAATATTTTCAGATTGACTACTACTTGACATCTCACACATAATGTCATTTCATTTTGAAAATTATAATACTTTTTCTCCGCAATGACAAAAGTTTGGATTATAAACGATTATATTATTTGAAATTCAAATAAGACTGCTGTATCAACAATATATCTTGTTCAGTGATGACAAAGGTTTAAATTGCATTGACATCTAACCCGTAATGACGCATTTATGTTTATATCAAAAACGTACTATGTGCAAATAGCGAAGAAAACCTAGCTACATTTATGATTACAAAGGAATGATTGTCAAAGTGGGTCATGATTCAATTTGGTCGACCGTACATTAATATATCCGTTAAAGGCTATTAAAGGCATAAAAAATAGTTTTCATTTCTATACGATACAAATATCTAAGCTTTTTTGATCTGTAATAAATCTGCATTTTCTAAAGCGGTTCACAAAGATAGATCCGAGTATTACGTAGAACGTAATAGTTTGAGTAAAATGTTTCTTGGTACAGTTTAAGTATTACGTCAACAACTGCATGCGATGCGTCTATTTCTATTTTCACAAAAACACAATCCCAGGTTGCAGTTCTAGATGAAGACTGTGACAGATGCCTATACCCTGATGGTAGAAAATCGACCTTTGTAATCTGTCTGAAATCGCTGTGTTAAATATTTTTAAGGTAAAGTATTACTACGAAAATGCAACGATAGTTGTCTTAGAATAGAAAATAGGCTTCCAAGGACACCATATCATTTTATAACAAGATATGCATACATCTTAAGAACATTTACTTTAAAGACAATCAGTTCTTGCTTACCAAATTCAAAGTACTATCCATTTGTACTTACCTTATGGTTTATTAATGTTTCTTTACGACTCCCATATTTCTTCAAGAACCAATATTGTCAGATCTATGAATAAACTTACCTGAAAAGAGAAAAACAAACGATAAAAAAAGAATACTTCTAATTCATGAAGTAACAACTATTTATAATAAAAATCTAATGTATAAAATTCTCGTGTTGCGGTGTGTGTTACCAAACTCCTCCGAAACACCTGAACCGATTTTTATGAAATTTTGTGTGCATATTGGGTAGGTCTGAGAATTAGCCAAATATTTTCTATTTTTATTTGGCTATTTTTCACACTCGCAAATGATAAAGGTCCACCCCTAAATATCTTTTTTTAGTTTTATGGCAAAACAACGTTTGTTAGTTCAGCTTATAGCTATATAATTATTTGCAGACATCATAGTAACAGTATTATGATTATATACGAGTGATAGATTTAAAAGTCAAAAATCATTAATAAAATTAACATTATTAAATAAACAATGGAATCAAAACTTACGAAATAACAACTTCAAAAGACATCTCACTCATGGCCGTCTAATTCTAAACTAGATAAGATTAGTATCACCATCAACTAGGCTTCTCTGAGAACGACTTCACGATTTACTATAAAAATACTGTAATCGCTTAATATATATATATTCATGAGGTCACATTTTGATTATTAGGCACCAAGACAAAAAAAATATTTACAATTATACACTCACTATAATATACTTTGAAACAAAAACGAAGACAAAATATTCTAAATCGAGGCAGCTAACTTCGAGTAATAGATACGAAAAGCCATAAAACTATCGGACGAACTTAAAATGTTCTCCCTTTTTGGAGATAGCAATATATATACGTTTCCAAAGAAATATAATCATTAAAAAGGCATACTTAAAAAGAAATGGTGAGCATTTAAAGTGTACTGACAAAATGATCTAACATTGTTAGGAAAAAAAACATGCATATACGGTTTACTAACACTGATTACTTTTAAGGCTAACATAGTACAAACATAGGGAAAGTGTTGTATGTAGAAGATATTAGAAAAGACGAAAAAGATAAAAGGCATGCAAAAATGTTAAAACTTGGTGAAATTGTCGTGAAGCGATTGTGACCGTCCGCAGGGTGCGCCGCCGCTATCGACCCGTGATTACGTAACGAGCTGAGACCGATGCTGGTACGCCTCGTACTAACTTCACTAGACCCTTATTTAGAAAACAAAACTTGTCGCTATGTACCATTCGTCTCTTGAGCGAATGACTAATAAGCACTTTGTAATAATTTTCTCTCAATACCAATGTCTTAGGAATACAAACTAAATTGTTTTTGACTGAGAAGTGGGAAAAGAATATTAACGAACTTACTTTTGATGATCGAATATATTTATCAATCTGAGAATATACATATATATATTCTTCAGAGATGGAAAGTACGGTGAATAACATGGGATTGCATTTCTCATTTTTTTAAAGAGTTATGGTTCAAATACATTTAAGTAGTAGAAATTCTAAAAGAAGTCTAATTATTCAAGGGTGGTGACATTATCAAAAAGCTGTTTATTCATAACATTTCTAGTTATGATATAACTAGAGGATAGATTCTCCAAGAGATTAGCGCTGATAGTTTTGGCGCACGGAAATCAATAATAGCTAAAGTTAGTGTCGCCTATCAAATGAATATTTTATAAAGCAGCATAATTCAGATGCAAAATGCTATGCTTATTATTCGAATTCATTATAAAATTAAAATGATAAATATATTATATTAGCAAATATTTATCATCATCATAAATGGACCAATACGACCTTCAACAAATTATCGTACTCCTTCTTAAAAGGCCGGCAACGCACTTGTGACGCCTTTGGTGTTGCGGGTGTCAATGGGCGGCGGTAATCGCTTACCATCAGGCTATATGATAATAAAAATAAAAAAAAAACTTTTTTTTCATATTGGGCAATCTATCATTTTATTGATTTAATTTTTGATCAATGTTTTTAGTCATTCTCGTGAAAAGGTTTTTCTTTAAACGTTAATATTCCGATTTATTGAAAATAAATTGACTACCTACTATGACTCGGATTAATGGTCTCCTTTGACGTTGTAATCTCTCTGTTATTAAACTAAATAAGCGTACATACTCATAAATACATACATATACAATTGTAATTAACTGTAATACTATTCAGTAACTTAATGTTTATATAATAATCTTGGACTTCATCTACTTTCGGATTATCTTAATTAGTCTTAAACATCAAAGAAACTCTGTCATTCTGCGTGAGATATAACCTTGAAATTAGACAACCAGACGAACGCCTCACACCGCGGGAACTTGGCCTTCCCTTCATCAAACTTTGAACTGGATGTCAGTCAGTTTTGCTGACAAGTAAAAACAAGGGTAGACCCTGTTTTTAGGTATACACGCACGTTCAATACATTATAGACTTTTTTACATTAAAAAGAGATTAAACAGTGACTATTGAACTTTTCACTTGCAGTTAATGTGTTTAGTTCAGGTGATTTTTTACTTTTGTTTCTATAAGGATTGCTCTGGATATAATTGATGATATTAAATCGGTTCATAAATTATTTTAAATATGACGTATATATTACAGTACCATTTGTGATAGGAAGTATTTATTAATTAAGTAATAATAATTGTAGCCAGGTGTGGAATACCTAGTTGGCGTTTCTTTGGCAAACCTTTGTTCAGCAGTGGACAGAAATACGTTGATAGCAATAGAATTAGAAGCCTGTATGTACATTATGTATGTAAACAAATCTCAGTAATTGTTTATGAGATGAATAGTATAAACAATACTAAATTTAGTGACTCCGTTAACTCCTGCACCTTGTGTATGATCACAATTACTAGTGAATAGGATCTACAATACAAAAGCAATTTTTCAATTTTTGGTTATAAGTCATTGACTATCAAAAAAAAGTACGTAAGTGATGTTACCATCACCGTGCGGCTCGTGTTGATGAAATGATTTAAAAAAAATTGAGTGTATAGAAATACAGAATTAAAAAAAAAAAACATTTATGTATTCTGGAAGCAATAACATCATATAAATGAACTGTCATGAAGAGACATAATTGTAGCTGGTGTTTAAATCAAGGGTTAAAAAAGCCTGTAAAGTTATTGTTAAAGAGGTGTTTTTTTTTTCGATTTTCTACATGTAGGTTAAGCAGTCCAAACATTGTAATTGATGCATAGATATATATTATATTCTCAACAGGCGAGATAGCATTGCCTGCGGTGAAAAGTAGGGAAAATTACACCAACATTTTTAATATCGTGTCGCCCACGGCCAATCTTGTTAAAACCTAATACATATTGAATGTCAGATGTCAGGCTTTCGAAGCATTTTCATTAATTGTATTAGGTTAAAATGAACATATAGCTACATACTTTCATCTTAACAATAAAATGTCCTTCTCAGAACATATGAGGCGGGATGTGGGTAGTGCTCATCGGGATGTGGTTCCTATACTTGTATAGCAGGATTATGCTAGAAATTTATCATCATCATCAGCCTACCGCAGTCCACTGCTGGACATAGGTCTCTCCAAGGCCACTTTGTTCGATTCTCGGTTTCATTATTAGGAAATATTTTTTACAAATATGCTGCACAATACTCAGAGTATTATTAAAATATTAATCAGTTTGTAACTGGTTTTGTACAGATCGGTACAGATCGGAAAATTGCTTTCTATAATATACCCATTACGACTTATTTTTCAACAAATTTAGTGAGGCAGATGTACCAATGGAAAAATGTAGTTTACTCGGTTTTATAAAATTTGATCAAAGAAAGAGTGGAAGTTTGAAATACAATCACGGAAAGACGGTACCCATTTCATCTCACCCACATTTTTTCTTTTTTTATTATTTATTTTATCACGACGACAAGACTCAAAGACTCTAGATTTGAAGATTTTAAATACTTGACATTGGCAGAAATAGGTGATTAGGTGATTACCATCTCATAAAAATATGAAGAAGAAAAAGTAGTTTTTTTTTTTTTGCAGAATTGCTATATGGATACTTTTTTACCCGTCTAATAAAGATACGCTTTTTTTAAAAAAGATTGGACCTGTACCATAGACACTATTATATTTATTTATTATAATGATGAGTATAATTAATGTCTGCTTTGTAAACATTATTAAAATCCAACGTTACCAGAAGCCAAAAAATCTTAAAAACGATACCTATATTGCTTTTAAGACTTTGTTACCCCATTTTACACCTTAGGAGATTGATTTTTAAAAAAAATCCTTGAAAAAGGTTTTTGTTTATTTAGTCAAAGGATTAACGACGTGAAGTTTCGAAACGAAAAATTTTCACTATTTTGGTGCTCCATACAAACTTTCAATCCCCTTTTCACTCCTTTAGTGGATGAGTTTTAAAAAATCCTTTCTCAACGTACGCCTACATGAATATAGCTGTACGTGTTCCGTGGTTTGAGCTGTGCACTGATAGGTCAGTCAGTGACGGTGGCCTTTTATATCTATAGAAGACTATAAAGTATATATATTATATAACACTTAATTTCATTTGAATTTAGAGTTACGTTTATATTATATTTTGTTTCAGATTTATTATACAGGAATCTCTTCTACGACCATTAGATTTATGGATAAGTTGGTATTACTGGCCAATTTTGGTGATAGCGATTTGGATATCTTGTCAAAGACATAAGTAGAACTTACAGCACTCTCTTTAGGTATAGTTTTGTTAGTTTAAATAAGTAATTATCTTGTCTATCTGGTTTGAAGCTAAATAATCGTAAAGTTACAAAACTGACAAGTAGTTTGATAATAATCTTAGTTCAGATCTTTAGGTTCTTTGGTTTTTTGTTTAAAAGCATGTTTGTATAGGGCCGAAATGAATAGCTTGCCAACACCATTGTAAACATATTAATAGAGTCAGGTGTAACTATTATCTGTCTTGGATTTATAAAGTATCGCTTTGACTAATAATATTTGAAGGATTTATGAAACCTACTATATCCATAGTAGCCTACAGGTATGTGATATTTTTTTATGTAGTTTTTTTTATTTTTATTATCGTATACCCTGATGGTGAGCGATTACCGCCGCCCATGTGCCGTTGCAGTGCGTTGCCGGCCTTTAGGGGATGGAGGGAGGGGTTCACTCACTCGGTGAAACACAACGCGGGCGCTGTTTCACACCGGTTTTCTGTGAATTATCATTCATTATATAATATCATCATAAGTGTGATATTATTAATAGTAGTCCACACAGGTACGTGACGATATATTTCATAGGCTATTAGATAGGTGTCTTTAAGGATTATTTTTACACAAATATTCTGAATGTAACTTATGTATTCATAATGGTGTAATAATACAATTTTATCATAAGTATATATTTTAAAAAATCAAACATAAATCATGACCACAGACTAAACAAATCTGATTTTCATACGCAAATGTCTGAGTATTTCATTTTAAATGAAAACGTTATTATTAAACTACCTATCTAGACTCAACGAATCGTAAATGTTTATCTTAATGTATTCAGATTATCCATATCCAATTTTACATTTTAACATTGGAAAACCACGCAAAGTTTAGTTTTAGTTAATAGACTTAGACGTAATAGATTTACGAGTAGTTTTTCTAATTTTTTGGTATTTTGTCTTTGATATGTTTTTGACGAACTGACTGACTGCTTCGGTGGTGCAGTGGTAGCGTATGCGACTGCTGTGTTTGAGACCTCGGGTTCGATGCCCGTGTTGGACCTGATGTTTGTATTAGCTGCAAATATCTTTTTCGGAGTTTGGGTGTTTACTGTTTATACTTTTAATATGGATATATTTATAAAATAAATATGTATTTATATCAGTTGTCTAGTACTCAAAGTACAAGCCGTGCTTATTTTTGGACAAAATGGCGTTATGTATCAGACGTCCGAAATATTATTAGATAATATTAAGCAAAATTGAATTTTGTTGAGTCATTTATACCTATTCAGCGAGAGAGTGTTCAGTACGAGAAGCTCAAGATAAAATTTGGAACATTGTTATGAAACAAGTGGCAGTTATATGTATTTACAATGATAGAATCACGTGTATGACTTGCGGGTGTCTAACTACTTTACCACTTTCGAAGCTCAACATTTTAGTTGTTGAAAAGACTCCCGGGAGATTTGAAACTAGTCACGCACATGTTAACCGTTTTGTTTGATGAATGTATAATCTGATTTACCGTGCCGGATTTTTGAAGAGAAACCTTCTTTAGGTGCGTTGTTAACCAATAAGTATTGGTTAACAAAAATAATGAAACTCACATCATCGTCACCGAACACCTTCTATAACCTGTATTTTTACTTGTTTTTATTAAATTGCGAAGAGGTTCATTTCAGGTAAGGTTAAACATATTGTTTATAGTTTTGAGTTTTCACTTCTGTCAGCAGTCCTCATGACTTCTTATAATTAATATAATGTTCAAGGTTTGATATATTTTATATAAATGTAAAAATTCTTGCTTATAATACATGAAAGATAATTGTTTTTCCATATGTTAACATTACAACACCTAAATAATGGTTTTTCATACTAGTGACGCGACTCGAGTTTTTTCTCGAATGAATTTGTTGAACTCGTACTCGACTCGGTTACTCGAGTGCAAACGAACTCAAGTCAATATTTTTTTCACTCGACTATGAATTCAACAAATTCAGTCACTCGAGAAAAAACTCGAGTCGCATCACTAGTTACACACGTCTGCAGAAAATTACTTTTGTGTGTAAACTACACCACTAGTTACAACTCTGAGAACTTTTATTATTTTTCATTTGCATATCATTTAGTTTTTTAACAAAAACAGAGAATAGAAAATCTAAGTACTAATATAAGAAAATTTTTAAAAATGTCGTTTTACTAAAGTGGGAGTGTCTCTTGGGAAATTATTGTAGTTGGTGGTTAAGCTCTTGTATACTGACTAAAATAGCAACAGTGATTATCTTGAACAGAAACAATATGTAAGAGAGAAGAGAAAAGTAAGAAAAAGTTCAAAGACGGATAGCTCGTTTGTTTATTTAAAAAATTGAGGCCTGTTCAAATCAAAACATCTGAATCAAGCCAAATGGTCGGATATAATGTGAATGCAAACTGCACGGTTGGCCTAGTGGTTTAAGCGGTCACTGTTTTCTACTACGCCAAATATTGTGGGTTCAAATCCCACATGGCCATAACCCAACCCCTCCCCCCATTCCCTCTCCCCATCCCCCAAGGGTCGGCAACGCACTTGTGACGCTTTTGGTGTTGCTAGTGTCCATGGGCGGCGGTAATCGCTTACCATCAGGTGATGCGTCTGCTCGTTTGCCCCCTATTCAATAAAAAAAAAAAAACTTTGTGTGACCTGCCAATTATTGTTCTGACTCTGGGTGTTCTTTGTGTCCGTTTCATATATGTTTTTAAAGTCCCCTGCGACACAGAATGTATATACCCAAAGCGGGAGTTATTTAAAAAAAAAAAAACAAATAATATATATTTGTTTTGTTTTGGATGTGCAGTTCACAATTTAACTATAATAGTAGCTTAACTATATTAGTTATCCTTTAAAATATCTAACTAAAGACTCCTACAGGTAACGTAAAGGTTTAAGTATTTTGTATTATTGTTATACAAAAGTGTTTTTTTTAGGAATCTTCAATCGGATAAAACCAACAAAACGCACAGTACTCGTCGATACACAACAGTAATTTATTCATTTAAGCATTATTTTTCCACTCGCGAAACGTCAACGCCTCATAAATGTTAATATCGTATTATAAGAGGCAAAAAACAAAAAGTAAAATAAATCTTTTGATTTCCACCACAGTGTACCTATCTGAATTTTTTTTACATCACACACATGTTGGCCTCTCCTCTACCTCTCATACTCATACTCTACCCATGTACATCGGCGGGCTATTAAACATGTGTGTATGAAATTTCAAGAAAAAAAAAAGTATCGTAATGTTTCTGAAATCCCTTCAAATATATCATAACATCATATAACAATATATAATATCATTAAATATAAGGATAACTTATCATTTCTAGTTCTAACCATCTTAAAACATCAAGAATCACGACTTATGGCCCATTCCTTTGTTAGTAGACGTTTCGTTACAACGAAGATTGCGAACATTTAAATATATATCATAACATCATTTGCAATTTATATTTACTGATTCTATATTCAGTACACAAGTTCCTGTTATTGCAGTTGAATATGGAGCAAAAATCTGGAACAGCGACAAAATTGGTCAAATCAAGAATTCTCATATGCGAGAAAGACAATTTCAGGTCTCAGGGATAACATGGAATACACGTTAGTTTAAGTTCTTTTGAAAGTGGTTTTAAAAAGTGTATTGCAATAAAAAAATATACTCATAACGTTTATGATAAAATGTAACATTTGAGGAGTCTCTTGATGTTGTGGTTATTAATACTGACTACAAAACCAGAGATTAAAAGTTTGATACCCATCCAGGTCTCAAACCTTCAAGAAAAGAACGTACTCCTTCCTAAAAAGCCGGCAACGCACTTGTGACGCCTCTGGTGTTGCGTGTGTCCATGGGCGTTTGCCCACTAAATAATTTAAAAAAAAAAAAAAGGTCTGTATATAAATTGAACATAACACCCTGCATAAATATCAATAGCCCAACAAAAAATTGATGAAATTGTAATTTTCGCTCACAATACTCTTTGCGAGACAAAAGATCGGATCAGATCATATAATGTATAAAATATTTAAAATTCCAATATGCAAATAGTAAAGGAGGTAAACTTAGCCTTGGGTTTCTAATAGTTTTTGTACTTTAAATATCGAGCGAATAGCTATTTCAGCAAACAGCCGGTGCTGAACATTCTTATGCTATATAAGAATATGAAATAGTAACGGTTTATAAATAGGTAGAAAGGAATGTTCAGTAAAAAGTCCTGTCCCCTTAAATCTACTGACAAGTTCAGCCTCTGTGTAAAAACTGATATTCTAGTAAAACCGGTTGAAGTAGTAGCCGACCCCAAATAATCTTGGGAGTAATAAAGACTAGGAACAGGAAGTTTAGTAAACAGAACATCCGATACATTTTCATCAGAAGCCGATTTTAACAGGAGCAGTGGTGTTTAAAGCAATCACCTCGTTATTTTCTAATACGCGAGTATTGTTAGTACAAACCCCGAATTGAACAACACTTGGTATGATCCAAAAATTTAAAATTTGAACCTGGATATTCTGTGTCTGTTTCGTGTATATTTGTAAAGTACCCCGCGATACAGAAATATTTCTAGTGCGGAAGTAGTCTTTTTAATGAACAAAATAGAAAATTAATCACAACGTTTGCTATTAACGATGAAATATGTGTAATTCTCTTCACAAGAATATAATGCACAACTCGCGTCATTAAGGAATATTATGGAATATATTATTATAGCATCATTAGATATGCAAATGCGCATGATCTATGGATATAATATGATCTCAGTATTGCTCACCATATGAGATGTCTAGTCAATAAAAAAACCAATATTCACACATAAACATTTTATGGTATTTTGTCCTTTTTGATTACAAAATTTTAGATTTTCAAAAAAAAACACAATTAAATACCGTTTATTCGTACCGTAAGCTCGTTATGAGACCTTAAAAGTTATAATAGCTCTCAATTCAAGATATTTGCTATAACTAAAGTTTAGTAAATCATCACAATTTTCAGTACGATTAAATTAACTAAAGTTTGGCTCCCGACTCAAGGACATGGTGCCATACATGTTGAGAATTTCAGTTAATCAATCGAAAATTTAATTAGATATGTAAGTGTAGGAAAACACAATAGTAAAATCATGTTACCCGTCATTGGGAATTTCCCAGTTATGTAGTCTTCGTATCATATGAATACTATTATTTATTTATTTATTTATTAAAACTTCCTGCAAACATGTTGCACAAGGCGGACTTAATGCCACAGGCATTTTCTTCCAGACAAACCTTTGGGTGTTGCGAAGTTATTTGTGGCAGGTGTGTGTTTATACGACACGAGAGACTAAATAAAATTATTTTATGAAATACAATGATTCGTACAGATAAATAGGTGCTAGATATACATACATTGAATATAATTTATACATATACAATATAAATATAAAAAATAAATAAAAGTAAATATATATATAATATATATATTACATATATAATAGACACTTTTAAATGTTATTCTGATGCCTCCGTCAGCAGGTCCCTAAAGTGCTTACGTACTTTGAATTTAAAAGATAATCGGCTAGTAGCTAATTATTGTGTTTTAAGAATTGAATATATAATATAATATAATAATAGCTTCTGTCACATAAGTGAATGCTGTTACTCCATATCTGCGGATGCTCCCGCATGGCTGTATGCTAACGCCTACTTTGTTGCTTTTCCATATCAATGACACGCTGCAAATAAGCGGTATTCTTTGTTATGCGGATGACAGCAGCGGCAATACTCTCTGCACCAGCCGCGCTAATTTTTCTCGGAAAACACCATTAAGAGTCGAAACAAGCTTTTGTCTGAAATTGAGACCTCTTTGGAAAAGGTCTCAGATTGGGGTAGCCTTATTTTAGTCCGATTTACACATAAAGAGACAAATTTGCGCGTTCACCGCTAAAAAACTGTCGTGGGTCATAAGTTCTCGTTTTGAAGATAACCCCCTAGCTGCCTCAGCCAATATTGAAATACTTGGTGTCGACATCGGGCGATGTCCAGATTTTGGTTATTTAGAGGGTAGGGCCAAACTAGCTTTGAAAAAGCTTGGCGTGCTCAACAGATCGAGACAGTGTTTAAGTTTGGCCCACCGCCTTTTGCTTTATAAGGCGTAAAATCGGCCTTACATGAAATATTGTCATCATCTTTGAGCGGGGGCACCCCAATACCAGCCTCTGGACCGCATTCAACGAAGAGTGACTTGAATCGTCAATTGCCAAAAACTTTCAATTCGGCTAGACTCTCTAGCGCTTCATAGAGATGTGACTTCGCTGTGCATCTTCTACCGCATTTACTACTGGGGAGTGCTTCAAGGAATTGTCCGAACTAATCCCCGCCGCCTTTTTCCGTCATCGTCCTACGCGGCAGCAGTTTCATCCTCATCATTTAGATGGCTGGCAGTCCACAACTGTACGCTTTTTTAGAAACTTTCTGCCTCACACAATAAAACTGTATAATGAATAATCGCCTACGGTATTTCCGGACCAATACGACCTTCAAATCTTCAAGAAAAGAGCGTACTCCTTTTTAAAAGCCCGGCAACGCACTTTAGTCGCCTCTGTTATTGCGGGTGTCCATGAGCGGTGGTAATCGCTTACCATCAGGCTATATGTCTGCTCGTTAGCCCCCATTGCCATAAAAAAAATACGAGAAGTATGCTACATTATGATAAGTAATAGAAATGTAGTACACAATGTTCTTGGAAAGATTTATTTTAATATACCTACCTACATCATGCATCACGAATGAACAACAATTACACCCAAAGTAATCGCAGCCAAAGCCAAATTTTCAATATCTCTGTAGTATATATACATATATAGTAGTAGTATAAAAAGTATATACTCTCTATAAAAGACACGCAGTAATTACGTAAACGCGAAGGAAAGTTAAGACTCAAGACCGCGTAAATAATATAATCCCAGTTTGTTGTTTCTGACAGTGTAATTTAAACTCGACAGTTTCAAAAAACTACAACGACAATTTGTTAGGCCAGTGATTATTTACTCTACGTGTAGTTTCGTGGTAATAAATACGTGATTATGTTAAAATATCAGTATTATTCTGTTCAAATTACTTGTGTAATAGTAGCCATTAGCATTGATGTGTACGTTAAAATGAGATATTTGTAATAGTTCCGCTTTTTTTTTATTACAAACGCTTACTTTGTACAAGTAAGGTTTTGTTTCTATATCATTATTATATGATTCCGTAATGTATGGGGTTTTCCTATAGGACTTAATTTTTTTTTTTTTTAAATTAGTTGCCAATGGATTCGATAAGTTTTGAAAGGTACAAAATTACGTATAAGTGTTACGCACATTTCTAAAATTATTTTTATGTTATTCTAATACGCTTTGAAACTTTATTTAAAGAGTGTTACATAATAAATTTAACACAATATCGATACTACCGTCCCATTTTGTCTTATTTTGTATGTACCTATTCGTGATCAATATTCAAAGAGCGCTATCGCTTCTCTACAGGCCATTTATTTTTCAACACTTGCGTATCCCTGAAACTGTGACATTCTTTCTTTCTTCTCAAAAACTAGGTCAAGGCACGCATAACTCAAACTTACTGAATCAATCTTAACATCGTTGGTAAAATAAATACTGGAATATAATATATCAAATTACTTTTTGTCCAACTGAATTCTTTTATTACAGACGGGACTTAGCATTAAGTCAGATGAAAACGTAAAAAGGAGAAAAAACAATGAAATGGATATTAATCAATTTTATATAAATTAATCATAAGAAGAATATTTTTATTTATTTTTATTGAATATTGGGCAAACGAGCAGACGTATCACCTGCTGGTAAGCGATTACCGGCCCCATGAACACTCGCAACACCAGAGGCGTCACAAGTGCGTTGCCGACCTTTGAGGGATGGGAAGGGGGATGGAGGGAGGGGTTGGGGTATGGGCCTCCGGTATCCTCACTCACTCGGTGAAACACAGTGCAAGCGCTATTTCACACAAGTTTTCTAAGAGGCCGTGGTATCACTCCGGTCGAGCCGGCCTATTTATGCCGAAGCGTGGTTCTCCCACGAACAGTTTTAAACACGAACAAATTGAAATCCATGTTTAGCATACATAGCATCCATCTGTGTTCTGTGCTTATTATTATGCTTTGGATGTTGCCTTTGTGTGAAAGTACAAAGACTTTATTTAGAAATAAACTCGTTGATGACTTCATCTTCCTAGCATTTATAATTCCCAAGATTATTTAGCGACGGCTACTAGTTGAACAGATTTTACCTGCATTTCAGTTTTTCCACGGAGCGAGTAGCATCGCAATTCCGCAACCCTGGGAGCAAACTGAATTCGAAGGTTGATGACAAATTGTTAATTTTCGGTTTAAAAAATCTGTTGTTGCACTTTGAAGTACTCTGCTCTTGAGATTCTCATGCATAATTCTCTAGTGAGAATGTTTACAAGCATTGGCAAAGTTCGAACACTCATTCGCGTTATGGTTCTGATGTACTCGTATATTATTTGTAAAATTGTTTTTTTAGGATATAATTAAAGTTTAAAAATACTGATATAGTATGGAACGGCTTTGTCCACTAAGATCCCGCGATAAGATCCCCTGGGAGATTTACTTGGATTTTTTGTTTACACTGATCACCAATTGGATTTATTTAAAAGTTTCACAGCAATACCTGTGAATGTAAAGGAACAACAACAATTGCTGACAACACCGTGGTTCTCAGCTAGTTATAAATACTAGTGGTCCCCCAGAGGTCAAAACTCGACCTTAATTCTTGAATTTTTTTAGTTAGAACTGTTTAGTGTTACTCCCGTTTATGGATATTACACCCCTAAAATCAAATATTTCATCATAGCTACTTTTGAAATTCAGTATGGCAATATAGACAAATAAATAATCATATTTTTAGTTCAACTTTAATATACATACATTTGTGTACTTGGTTATTTGTATTTGTGTCTGTCACGAATGATAGTGTAGAATGTCATTTTCATAATTAAAAAAAAAATTTAACATTCTGCACTTTTTCTCTATATATACTATACCCCTTCGTCCGCGCGCTATTTTCTTAAAAGGGATACAAAGTGCTTAACGTATTAAGATACTAAATGACGTTATATTAACATTATAATAAAATTTTATCACTCAACATCTTGTTTATGCTTTTGAAAACTTTATAAAAATGTCGTTGGAAAAAATACCGCATCACAATTTTAGAGTTTCATAAGCGAACAAACATGGTGGAACTTAGTTTTCCCTAAGTGTCTATTGAAATTCATGTCTTGAATTTGGTACTCGGAAAAGCATTATAGAAATATGTTTGTGTATTGCGCCGCGCCGTGTTCCAAAGCATAGTAATCAGTGTAGAGACCCGGGAAACACGTTACTACAAAATTTTGAACATAATAATATGTTTTGCCTAAATTTGGATTCCAATAGACAGAAATAGCAAGATTCTTGATATTTTGAATATTTACAACAAGTACAATTTACGCGTAGTTCTGATATCAGAAACGTCGTCTTTTAAATTCTATCTGAAAGAAGAATACACAACAAAGTTAAATAAATAAATATTTTCGGACATCTAACACACAACGCCATCTAGTCCCAAGCTAAGCAGAGCTTGTGTTAGGGGTACTAGACAACTAATATAAATACTTATATACTTTTTTTTTGTAAATACATACATATTATACATAGAAAACACCCAAACTCCGAAACCAATATTTGCAGATCATACAAACATTTGGTCCGACCCAGGAATCGAACCCGAGACCTCAAGCTTAGCAGTCGCATACGCTACCACTACGCCACCGAGACAGTTTTTTGTCAGGTTGTAAAGTTGGTTTAACTTCTTATCTAGCATCTACTTCCCCCTAAACATCTTGTAGAGATATTCACGGGCGTATTGAGTGATGCTGCTTGAAAAACAATACTTAAGTTATTTATGAAGCTTTGGCATTCTGACATAATTGGGTAGTATATCTTTAAAGTCGTAAATATTTCAGACAGTTCAAATAATTTGCCCAACTGACAGTTACTATTTTATGTAGAATTTAGTGTACTTCAGAACTTTCTGGGCTCCAAATTAGAAGTAATTTAACACAAAATGTCGAAATTTTACTGCTGAAGAATTTCTTCTATTATAATTAAATTAATCAAATTTTATATCACGCCTTCTTAGATATAGATATTATAGACAGATTTAACGAACAAAAAAATGGGATTGATAAATTCATTCTAATGTGCCCGGTGTTCCCGGACCAATACGACCTTCAAACCTTCAAGGAAAGAGTACTACACTTGTAACGCCTCCGGTATTGCGGGTGTCCATGGGCGGCGGTAATCGCTTACCACCAGGCGATACGTCTGCTCGTTTGCCCCCTATATAATAAAATAAATAATAAATCGTATTTGTAGAACATAAGAAAGGTAGTACCAAACACATACAAACACCAATCCACATGTTCGTGTTTGGTGTTTGCTGTTTGTCTAGTATATGAACGGGACTTAAAAATAATTAAACAGTTTTAGCAGATCGCAAGTGTTAATTGGTTGATAGCTATCTGTAAAAATTTCGTTAAAACTAACACTAGATTAATGTTATTAAGGCAAATGTTTGGAAGTGTTTATGTGTTCGTTACATCTTCACTATCAAATGACAAAATTAGGTATGGAAGTAGCTGACACCATAGCCTGATAGCATATATAAAATAATATATTCTAAAGACTATTCTTTAACTAAATTATACATACGAATATTATATATTATATAAGCAGACTCTTCCGGGTTAGATGCCTATCTATGTAGATCCTTCGTGTCTTGTCAGATCGAAATTCAAACGTATAATGTACTACATACATAAAACTGGAATTGAACTGCTTGTCGATACAATATTATTATCTATCGTGCTGCTTTAAATTTTAAATTATTTCGCGAACAATTGTGCTAGACTGTTCCATTTTCAAATATTTAAATTTATTCAAGGTTTGAATGTTTTCTATTCACAGCTCAAATTTAGTATTGTGGTATTCAAAACAAAGAGCGACATCAACTGTAACGATTACTTCACAAAGTACTGTTTAGCATCACTTTAGTGAAATAGTTAGTACCTACTTTGCAGAGAAGATAATTTAAAATTATTTTACTTTGTTATGTATATACCTAACAACATTATGGCAATATAGTGTATCTAGAATAATAAACAACGCTAGTTTCATTCTTACCATTATCAAATTTACAAAAAATAAGATTTTACGCAACATTCAAGTGTAACTTGAAATTTGGAATCAAATTTACAAATTTACAAAGAACGTCTCTAGTATCAATTAGTCCATTAAGAAGAAAACCAGATGCGTCACAAAAAATAAATCTAGTTTTAATTTTAGTACAAATAGTTTTGAAAAAGAACAACTGTACTGAGATATAAACAGAAATTTTACTTATGTGCCGTTCAACAATCGCAGAAATTTACTGCTTTCCTAAAAAGTGCAAGTAACGAGAGCAACTTGGTACGGGAGGGAGAATTATTTAGGGTTGCGTGCCTCTCAAAGTGACAATCGTGTTCGGAATTTTCAACGGCATCCAGTCTTAATAAGTTCTGGAGGTATCTACAAAAATGTACTCTATGGTCTAAGTTTTTATTTTTATGGTTAACTCAAAGATTTCTAAGAAATTCAAAAGTTTTCTACCAAAACAAATTTCTGAACCTTCGAAAGTTTGATAAGTTTCGTTGGCTTTTCATTTTTAGATATTTTGAATGGCAAGCCTCTTCACATGAAGCCGATACCAAAATTGTTTCCATGGAGGTCGTTAGATAGAGTATCAATTCATAGTTTAAGAAGCCTAAAACATTTGTTGTAACATGTGAAAATTACTAACTAGTTTGGTAGATCATACAAACCATTCAATATGTAAGAAACCCAGACATATCTACTGATATAAAATATATAATACAGGACAATGGAGAAACTACGAATATTTACACATCAAAATATGTGACGGTATAAAAATATGCTGATTAAATTGCCTAAATATAAGTCAACATTATATTTTCCAAATATTAATGGACGTTGTAATGTGATTCAGATCATATCCTATTATTTTGTGACTAGACTTATGTAAAATTCATATCATACTAACCAACAACCTTGATAATAATATTCTTTGTATTTTAACTTCTTTAAATGTTTGGACTTTAGACCTTTGTTGTTTTGCATGTTTTTATTTCTGTCTAAAGATTGTAAACAATATAGATATTGAATAATTTCTAGGTTATATATATAGACAAGAAAACTGTTTCTTTAACTAAAATAAATCTAGTAAATATGATGAAACAAGCACCATAGAATGACCATGGGCCTCGAAGATAAGTCTTTCGATAATACGATACTAAACGGATAAAAAAAAACTGTTGTTGAGGCATGGATTTGGTAACTAAGTGTTACCAACCTTAAAGATAACTCTGGCACATTTAAAATTCATAAAATAACGAATTAAAATCATATGAAGATATGTAAATAACATGGGAATTTCAATTTATCTTGTCAGCCCTAACGGCGCTTAGTGAGAGTGGCGGAGAAACCCTCGCGTGCGGCTCCACGATTTAATTGCTTTGGCGCTGTTCCATCTCAAACGACGTTCGAAATACTAGAAGGAGTACGTGTGAAGATTGTTAACTCTGCATATTAATCCTGCTAAATAATGAGCTCCATATTGCTATAACATAGGGAGAAGAATGTCGTTTGCTACAAATGTTGAACGCGAATGTTAGATGTTTTAGAATGTTGTGAGATATAATTCGTAACAAATTTGCTTTTCGTATTAAAATTGTTACGCTACTTTATTCAACACTTTATAAAATTTATAACATATACATGTATTAGATATGGAGGAAATATTTTAGATATTTCGATAACAACAGTTATTTAGAAATCCCGTGAACTATGTTCCCGAAAGCATTGCTACACCAGGCCGGTACTTTCGCGTAATAGCGTAAATTGAAATGCGGTTGAAAATAAAATGAACACATGGCAAACAACATGATACGTGATCTTGGTCGCACCCGCACCTTACTACCTTCCGGATAGGTAGAAACAACAACCTTCCGGATAGGTAGAAACAACAACCTGCCACCCACTTCCACCTTCATAATAGGACTATTCTTGTATCGTCATTCATTCCGTTCTTATTATCTTCACGTACCCAAAACACTTCAGCATACCCTTTCTAAAGTACACTCCTCCCGAATAATTATAATCCTCTTACTGTCAACTAATTTTACAGCATATATTCTAATTGCTACTCTAAATAGACAAAGCGAAAGTTTTATGATATTACTAGGTAACAATATTTCTATAGCTATTTAGCAAATACTAAATATATAAATAAATATTTCAGACACCTAACACACAACGCCATCTAGTCCCAAGCTACGCAGAGCTTGTGTTATGGGTACTAGACAACGGATGAATACATATTTACTTTTTTTTTGTAAATACATACAAATTGTACATAGTAAACACCCAAACTCCGCAACAAATATTTGCAGATCATACAAACATTTGGTCTGACCCGGGAATCGAACCCGAGACCTCAAGCCCAACAGTTGCATACGCTTCCACTGCGTCACCGAGGTAGTCATTATATAAACACGTCTTTGAAAATAATTTAATTTTTGTCAGAGACGATATGATATATTTACTATGTAAAATATCGCAAAAGAAATCAAAAGTTAAATCGTTACGTAACAGTTTCAGTGAGGCGAAAACGTTAAAATTTTCAATTTATCAGCAATTTCACGGAGCTTAAACTGTGACGTAACATGCACAGTTCTATTCATATATGTATAGTTGATAACTATGCATGTATTGCTTGTGTATGTAACGATGAAATATATTTTTATAAGGATTATCATGGAAGTGCTCAAATCACGGCATAAATGTTCCTGACAAGTTGCTATCGACCGTGGTTTATGTAAAAGTACTAAAATTGTCTTACTATGAACGTATATAATGACATATGAATACGAATAATTTATTAATGGTACTTAGGACTAAAAATCTGCTTTTTTTAATTATACGCATTTACAGTTGACATATAGTTGCAATAACGATAATTACGACACAGCGATAATTCTAGTTTTAATATGTTTCTATTAGCTTCTAAGTTTTTTGCTGCTGTTCCTCTAAAATGTTGTGATATTTAATTTTAATTCAGTCGAATTGAAGAAACCGAGAGAGAAATTGAGAACCTTCTCCTTTTTCAAATCAGTTAAAAACGAACATAAGCTGAGCTGGGTTAATTAATTTGTCGGAAAAAGAAAATCAATTGCTATTTATTAACATGTGTTGTATGGGAGTCCCTTTAAATATTTATTTTATTCAGATTTATAGTATTTGTTGTTATAACGGCAACAGAAATACATCATCTCTGAATATTTTATCTGTCTAACCATCACGGTTCATGAGATACAGCCTGGTGACAGACGGACATCGAAGTCTTAGTAATAGGGTCCCGTTTTACCCAAAAAACGAGTACTACCGTTCCCACCAAGGGATAATTAACATCAGGCGTAGACCAATATGAGCCTAGCATAATTGCAAATATACACAGACGAAATGGTGTGGGTCGGCTAGGGTTATATAGATTATTTTGTGGATGGAAAATGCAGGAGCTATATCCTATAACACGAATGGTGTGAAAAGCTAACTAAAATAGCTTTAGACGTACCTTCTATTCAAGTCACGTCTTAGGGTTAGCTTTTCATTGTAACGACTAGATAAGTTTGGTATAGTAGAATAAGAGCTTAAGAGTTCTTTTTAACTGCACTTTGTACATTCGTTTGTTGCAGTATTTATTTTTTAATTTTTTAAATGTATAAGTAGGTACTAAAATACAAAAAAAAAAAAATGAAGTATTTCTTTTTTATATTAATTCAAGTTTTTTCTTTGAAATTAATTCAAGTTACACTTTTTGAGCATGGTGACCGATAAGAAAACATTTTTTTTCTTTTATTGAATAAATGAGAAGTTAATATTATTTAAAGTATTTTAATTTTTTTTATCTTACAATACATGTAGGTTATTCAGGATTTTTTATCATTAAAACTATAGGTTTCCGGTAACTGAAATAAGAAACATAAGTTTGAGACTTGATATCTTGATATGATTAACATCAGGCGTAGACCAATATGAGCCTAGCATAATTGCAAATATACACAGACGAAATGGTGTGGGTCGGCTAGGGTTATATAGATTATTTTGTGGATGGAAAATGCAGGAGCTATATCCTATAACACGAATGGTGTGAAAAGCTAACTAAAATAGCTTTAGACGTACCTTCTATTCAAGTCACGTCTTAGGGTTAGCTTTTCATTGTAACGACTAGATAAGTTTGGTATAGTAGAATAAGAGCTTAAGAGTTCTTTTTAACTGCACTTTGTACATTCGTTTGTTGCAGTATTTATTTTTTAATTTTTTAAATGTATAAGTAGGTACTAAAATACAAAAAAAAAAATATGAAGTATTTCTTTTTTATATTAATTCAAGTTTTTTCTTTGAAATTAATTCAAGTTACACTTTTTGAGCGTGGTGACCGATAAGAAAACATTTTTTTTCTTTTATTGAATAAATGAGAAGTTAATATTATTTAAAGTATTTTAATTTTTTTTATCTTACAATACATGTAGGTTATTCAGGATTTTTTATCATTAAAACTATAGGTTTCCGGTAACTGAAATAAGAAACATAAGTTTGAGACTTGATATCCTCTAAATATCTGGAATAGAGTGTGGCATTTAAAAGATATGATAGATACCTATACACCTATATACTTTCTCACAATTAGCTGCTTATGTATTCGTACGATGTCGGAGCAGTTCGTCTCGATCCGTGCGAGCTTCGTACAGTCGTACTACATACACACACGTTAAGCGAACGCCCGGCCGAGCTACATGGTAGGTGGAGTGGGGGTGTTAGGTTTTATTTTCGTTACGTAATTTCTTGATTCGGTCGCCGCGCTCAAAGCCCGCGATAAAAGATATGCAATAGCTTAAAAAAGAAAAAGAAAGTACCAAAATACATTTAATAGAACATGGTGTATTTTGTTTATTTACTGTCAAAAGTATGTATGGCGAAATAGTTTTATATTTAATACTATAGTAATAATCGAAACATCAGACACATTTTGACGCTCTTTATAACAAAGTATTTTCATACTAGTACCTACCTGAGTACATAATTAGCGATAATTATGTACTGTTCACTTTAAAGCTAGCTAAAAGTGATGTACCTACATAATTAAAGTAGGTATATATATATTAACAATATAATAGTTGTGCCAACTTTGTTTCATCAGATATGAAAACGAGTAATACTCGTCATTTAACGCTTCCTCGAGGCAAATTGCCAATGTAATGAATAGTTATGGAATTATTTAGCGGTTTGGCGGTATCACCACCCTTTATTTACCAACGTACCAACTGTGTTTTGTAATGTGAAAATGTCAATTTATGATGACACTAAGTGAGGCTAATTTTACTATTTTATAACTATTTTTACTATAGTCGTTCCAATAGTTTATTTAACTTTTGACAGCTCTAATACTTAATCAAATAGTGATACCCTGACCCGTTACCTATTCGATTTCTTTCATCGATCGATTTTATGCATTAAGAAGTTTTAATCGATTTAACAAACTCATTATTTTATAGATAATTTCGTACTTCATATTTCTATGTGTTTCAATGTGCGACCTCCTTTGTCAAAATAAAGAAGAAATGGATTAAAAGAATGTTGTTCAAATATGACGGTTCTTTTTTTTTTTTTTTTTTTTATACCTGAGCTACCAAAATGACTCTGCCCTGCCTGATGGAAAGCACCAGCAGAATCCAAGAGTGGTGGTCACCATCCTCAATGCAAACAAGGACAGTGCAGCATGGTGACCAGAACTATGGCGGCCTAGTGAGATGCTTTTTCACGCCCCTCTTAAAGGACCCGGGATCATAGTGGGACGGAAACACGTGCGCTGGTAGTGAGTTCCAGGTCTTAACCGCGCGGCACAGGAAGGAAGAGCCAAATCGATGAGTGCGAGAGTGTATGTCTTCCACTCTGAAGCGGTGACTTCGGAGGCCAGCACGTGTCGTCCTGTAGAGGAAGGGAGAAGGGGGGACCAGTTGGAAGAGCTCTTCAGAACACTCCCCATGATATAGGCGATAGAGGACTGCCATAGAGGCGATTTCTCTACGCATTTGCAGGGGTTCAAGGGACTCGGAGGCTTCGGGACTGCCGACAATGCGAATTGCTCGCCGTTGCAACCGGTCGAGAGCGTCAAACAAATACTGCGCGGCTCCATCGCAAAGGAAATGTCATGAAAAAATATATAAAAGGAACTGAATTTTCAAAATGTATTATTGTATTGTGTTGTAATTCAGTGGTTAATATTGTATTTGTTAAACTATTGATGATCTTTATTAAATCTCTCTATGTCTATTTTAAAATAATCTACAGTATTTCAATGAGTAACCTTCAATATAGTTGAGTATTTATATTCCTCCGTATTGATTTATTTGTGAATTCTCACGTTTGGTTGAGTTGAGCGTATCGTTCCTGCCTTCGTTACTGTCAAAATGCCAAAAAAGAAAGTACTCAAAGGACAAACAAGAGAGTTTGTCTTGCGACTTCGTGAATACTTTGAAAAGGAAAGCCGTAATGGTGGGCCTCTTATACCAGTGACTCAAGTTAGAGACCGTCTTGCAGCAGCATTAGGTATTAGTGCTCCAACAGTGGCAAAAATAACAAAAGAAGGCTACGGCAGCAGTGGCATGGAACAGAATAAGCTATCTACACCTAAGAAAAAACGTCCGCCTAGTAAAGTTACAGCCGTTGACAATTTTGACGCTGATGCTATTCGTCGTCATATATACGACTATTACCAAAGAAAAGAGATTCCAACATTAAAAAAACTAACACAATCTCTTCGAAATAGTGGTTTGTTCCGTGGTCAAAAATCTTCTCTGACAAAGGTATTGAAAGACATTGGAATGTTATTCCAAAAATGTGACAAACGAAAAATTTTAATGGAACGCAATGATATTGCTTTGTATAGATGCGATTTTTTAAGACAAGCAAAAAAAATAGAAGATTGGTCGAATGTTGTTTTCACAGATGAAACTTGGCTCAATGCGAATCATACGCTGTCAAAAACTTGGACTGACAACACCGTTGGCTCCACTTCTACAGTACCAATGGGAAAAGGCGAACGACTGATTATTTGTCATGCAGGAACAGTAAAAGGATTTGTGCCAGGCGCTCTATTAGCTTTTAAATCCCAGAAAACAGGAGATTATCATGAGGAGATGAATTCGAACGTGTATGAAAAGTGGTTCAGAGAAATGCTTACATCACTCGAAGAGCCATCAATAATATTTATTGATAATGCACCTTATCACTCTCGTCAAATTAATAAAATACCAACACAGGCCAACAAAAAACATGAAATTATAAACTGGCTCCGTGACAATGGCGAAGAGGTGAATGAGTCCCTACTAAAAGTAGAGTTAGTAAAGATATTAAAAACAAAGAAGCTGCCAAAACGATACGTCTTAGATGAAATGGCAGCAGAGCATGGGCATACCGTCCTCAGAATTCCCCCATATCACTGCCAATATAATGCAATTAAAATGATCTGGGCACAAGTTAAAGGATATGCTGCGAGGAACAATACAACTCCTCCTTTCACCGCAAGAAACATGCTGAATTTACTGAAAAATGCGTGTGAAAAAGTAACTCCAGAAAACTGGGCGAATGTTGTAGAAAAAACAAAGAAGGTGATAATGTCGGATTGGGATCGGGATGTTGCATTCGACAATTTATCTATCCAAAAAATGATAATCAATATTACTGAGAACTCAAGTGATGATGATTCCTGGTCATACGAAGAAGACGATTCTTTATAATTAAAATTAGTATTACAGTACCTCTTTTGGTTGTTTTATTTTTAATCCGTAAATTACTACGAATTTCAACATTTTGTACCTGTTCATTACAAGTAGGTACCGCAGGTAGTTTTTATTTGAACCAACTATAGTAAGTCTAAACAATTATTTTAGATTCATTAATTTGCGGCGAATACATTCGATCCCATTACTAGGTACGAGTACGATGGAACTGTTTTCATTACGCAAATTATTTATGCATTGAAACAGAGACATTTAGGGCATTTTAATGCAAAATAATAAAGCTTTTTACGTGATTTGATATAAAATATAATCACAATAATTTTATTGTATGTTTTATTAATATAATCGATTTATTTCAAAACCGTTTTTATAGTCTGTGGTCATTAATTACGAATGACACATCCCTAAGTAGGCGGAGCCCGCCCATAAAGTACAGTATTATCTGTAGTACATTGTATCAAAAATTATTACAAAACTTTATGTGCGTGATCTGTCAAAAGTTAAATAAAGTATTGGAACGACTATAATATGTTCATTCATCAAGCTTTTTTCACTTCAACTGCAGTCGATCGATAGAAATAATAGAAAATATGAAACCAAAAATTATAGTATTTAGATATGTACCTATAGAATCACAATACACAAAAGAAGAAAATATAGATTAAACGTGACATAGAACTTTTCTGAATCTTCTTTTATTTTACCTTTTTTATTTTTTTTACTGTTTGAATTAGATAATAGTTATGGTTTTCTACGAGAAGGTTTCTTGAGGCTCGAGGCTCTTGGCAATGAATCCGTGAACACGTAAGACTATTTATTATTATTACACCAATGCAATCAGTGAGATACATGGATCGAAAGAGTCCATATATCCTCACCGGTGGCGATAAATGGAAAAAAAATTCAAGTGTTAGTACTAGTAGAAATATTTTTGTGTATATGGATTACTAAAACTATTAAACCAAATAAATAAATAAATATTGCGAACATCTGACACACAGAGCTTGTATTATGGGTACTAGACAACTGATATGAAATAAATGTCTACTTTATTTTTGTAAATACATACATATCATACATAGAAAACACCAAAAATACGAAACAAATATTTTCAGGTTATACAAACATTTGATCCGACCCGGGACCTCAAGCACAGCAGTCCCATATTCTCCCACTGGTCCACCGAGGCAGTCAAACTTAGATTAGATTGAGTTGAAATAGCTGGAAAGTTTAAAAATAACCTTAACATACTTATTGTTATAGCAATATAAATATCTGTATATCTCCATCCAACTGAACCATGCTCGTTTCCTTGTCATGTTTGTTGTTTGTGTTTTGTATACATACTCACTGTAAGTATCCAAAACAGAGCGTCGAAATTAATGATTGCGGTTTAGTCTTCTGGTACTCACACAAACTGGGATAACATTTGATCGATCTACAGTTCATCGAACTAATGTTTTCTTAACCCAACGGAGGGTAGAAATAGTGTTAGGTCCAGATCAATTAATTTAGTTCGGGCAGACATGTCGAAAAAAGTAGATAGATATTTTGTGTAATGGAATGTTTTGCACAGTTACGAGAAGACTCTTGTTATTTTATAGACAGAAAATATTTAGCCTTACATGTCTAATGTAATTATTTTACGAAACATCAAGTTTCATATCATTCAATCATACTTTTTATATTAAAATATAATAAAAATTTCACGTCTTGAATAATAACTTTTGCCATTTTAAAAATAATTATTTAATCCTCTATGAGAATGACAAAGGTTAAGTGGGAAAACTAAAACACGATATGTATCTATGAGTATATATATGTAGTACCTATATTCGTGTGAAACCGTTCAAGTGTAGTGTAAATTATATCATTTACACTACACGTGAACGGTTTGCTCCTAGAAGGTTTTGGGTGCTATTTCTGGCAAACACGATAATTTGGGCAACAAGATATTCGTCTCTCAGGTACCTAACGAATTACAAATGCACCGTCATCCCCAAATTTTGGGTCACTGAGTGCCATTTCTGCCGCCATAAAGCCTTGTTATCATTTTATAGAAACTTCTGAACAAATAATACATACCTACCTTGATAGAGGTAATCTCAGCGAGGTGGGGCCCGACCTGTCGGACGCCCAATTCGGGTTCCGAGAGGGGCGTTCGACGGTCGATGCCGTGATGCGCCTTAGGGCCGTGACCGAAGAGGCGGTTGGCTGTGGCGGCGTGGTGTTGGCGGTGTCCTTGGACATCGCCAACGCCTTTAATAGTCTGCCATTCAGCTGCATCAGGGAAGCACTCCAGTATTATGGGGTGCCAGAGTACCTGAGGCGGCTGGTGGCAGACTATTTGGAGGAGCGTACCGTCGTGTACGAGGATCGAGATGGCGTCTTGAGACGGTGACCCATGTCGTGCGGCGTTCCACAGGAGTCTGTCCTCGGACCACTCCTGTGGAACGTGGGGTACGACTGGGTCCTTCGAAGTCGTCTGCCTCCCGGGCTGGGTGTAATTTGTTACGCCGATGACACTCTTGTCACAGCCCGGGGGGCGAATTTCCAAGAGGCGGCGCGCCTGGCCACCAGGGGTGTTTCTCTGGTGGTTAGGCGCATCGAGGCGCTGGGCTTACGGGTGGCCCTTGACAAGACGGAGGCCCTGCTTTTCCATGGGCCCCGTCGTGGTCCACCCCCCGGCACCTCAATCGAAGTCAACTCGGTCCTCGTACCGGTTCGGACCCAGATGAGGTATCTGGGCCTGATCCTCGACGGTAGGTGGCTCTTCGACGAGCACTTCCGACAGCTTGCCCCAAAGCTGGTCGACGCTGCCTCCGCCCTTGGGCGACTCTTGCCCAATCTGGGTGGAGCCAACGTCGAAACAAGACACCTCTACACGGGGGTGGTCCGGTCGATGGCCCTTTACGGGTCACCGGTGTGGGTCCCGGCTCTGACCGCCCAGAATAAGGCACGCCTCTGGCGGCCTCAGAGGGTATTGGCGGTCAGAGCCATACGCGGATACCGCACCGTGTCGACGGAGGCGGCGTGCGCCTTGGCCGGAACACCCCCGTGGGATTTGGAGGCGGAAGTGCTCGCCGAAGTTTATCGGCGAGCGGCTGAATATCGGGCGGAGAACGGGTATCGTCCTCCGCCCGAAGAGGTACGCGATTGGCGTGAAGCCGCTCGCCGAGCCACGATGGCTCGTTGGTCTTCCCGGCTGGAGGCTCCACGCGCTGGCTTTGCCACCGTGGAGGCGCTCCAGCCGGTCATCCTCGAGTGGGCAGGGCGGCAGCACGGGACCCTTTCCTTCCGGCTGACGCAGGTGCTTTCCGGGCATGGTTGCTTCGGAAAGTACCTGCACTCGGTCGCTAGGAGGGAATTGAGTCCCGCCTGCCACCACTGCGACTGCAGTGAGGACTCGGCCCAGCACACGCTGGAGTTCTGCCCCGCTTGGGCGGAGCAGCACCGGGCCCTCACTGCAGTCATCGGAGGAGATCTGTCGCTACCGGCCGTCGTACTATCCATGGCCGGTAGCGACAGCAGTTTTACCGCGGTCGCGACCTTCTGCGAGGAAGTAATCTCGCAGAAGGAGGCGTCGGAGAAGGCCCGAGAGGACGATCTCCACTCGGACCCAATCCGCCGCCGGCGCACGGGGCGGCGGAGGCGCGCCTATCCGCGCCTCATGCCGACCTGAGTATGGCCGCGGATGGACGGGATGGGTTTTCCCCTCCATCCGCATTACAGGCCAACCGCGAGGGGGCGACGTACGCGTGTGCCGTGCCTCGCCTAAATTGAGAGTTTTTACCATCAGAGGGTGCCCGCTTCAGTGCGGGCAGGCGCTGGGAGGGGTCCGGTCGTGTTAATATCAGCATTTCCCGGACCCCTCCCTTCTCAGGCGCAGAGTTGGCACACCTTGTGTTTTTAGTCGGTTCGATTCCGACACACCGCCCCGCCGCAAACCCCGGCGGGGTGACGGCCCGAGGGGGTTTCCACACGTAAAAAAAAAAAAAAAAGGTATGGTTAGGCAAATTGTACAATCGACTATACAGAATTGACTAATTTATGTAAGCATTCAAAGTAAATGAATGTAACATTTATTACAAGTTCTAATTAAAACTTGGATTAGACTTAATTCTTTTCTTCAAAATTTTTGGCATGGATACTTTAAAATGAATTATTTCAGACCACTCTTTTCCACTTGGCAGGATGTGTTTTATTATTATTTATAATAATAAATAAGTGATTTTTGTAAAGACTTTTATGCAACTGTGATTATACATTATTACAAAGGACTAAACCCTTTGAAGAAGCGCTTTAAGAAGTTGTAATAAATGTATGTGTAAAAAACGCTGCGATTTTTGAAAACCGTTTTAAAATAACATTATACATACATAAAACTATCGGTTAAATATTCGATTTTATAATCTTTAAAGTTATATTATAAAACCGGACATTTAATTACGGTTGATGTAGTTTGATTTAGTTAAAATATGTTCTGAGACTTTTTTGTGTTACTTACGGTTATTTAAATAAGATTATATAAATATGAAGAAGAATTCATTTTTGACTTGGTTCAAAGTTATATATATTTGTATATTAATTCGGTAAAAACAGTAGAGACACGCTATTATATAGGTTGATGCGTGTGCTGTTACTATTTAAAATTCAAAATTATATTTAATTTTATGAAAAATACTAAGCAATCACCAAATCAAGAGGAACATTTTGAAACTTGTGATACAAGTACCTATTTTTCCCACAAAATTTACAAAGCTCGTCAACATGACATCTGTCGGTGAATGCTGGAAGTATGAAAATATTTTCCTTCCAGTGAACCCTGTTCTGCGCTAGCCAAAGCATGAAATTCAGAGCGCCGCCCGTAACTGTTCATTTGAGCTGCGGTACATAGATGGCGCTAGAAGTACTTTTATTAAAATAAAATGGTAAACACAATCTATTATAACACTATTGAATATTTTATATTGAACAACTGTAAGTAAAAAACTAATTTTGATCTCCTTCGTCTATATAAGCTCAGGAACTTTTTAGGGGTCCAATTTTTATAATTTTCATATATTATGTTATTAATTAATGATAATAAATAATTTGTAGATTTCAGTACTGAAAGAATGATATTTTTTAGGGCGTCGAAAATAACTCCATGGGCATATAAGATGGTACACCACTAGCCAAGTAGGTAATCTTAATTTAAAGAAAATTACGCGAAAAACAGTCTTAATTTTAGTTTTAAAAACAATAATATTGTTCTTTTTAAATTAGTGTGTTACCACTAATTACTTCCATTGACAATCTGCTGAACTCGGATATTATCACTGAGTCTACCTACTCCACCATTACATTACTCCATCGATTGTATTGCTGTACTATATTGGGTTGTTGACATCTTATAATATGTTTTATAATATAATGGCCAAGTTCGGAAAATTCGATTGGTTCGCCTTTGTTAGTATCAGCACAGCTCGTGAAGGTAGAGAGGACCACTCGTCTAAGTGCGAACACAAAATACGCTTTAACCAATTCTGTGACCTCATACGTGATCTGGCTGTAATATTACACGAGATGATTCGAAGAAGAGTTTCCTGGTGAATCTAGTGTGACTATTCCTCAAGGGACTGTCGCGTGCCACGTGACTTCTGATCAAGTCTCGTTTTCAATTTCTGGTTTGGTTCAAAAAGAGTTGTTGGCTTTTTCTTACAAGAAAAAAAGAAAAGAAAATTTCGAAGTACGTAGCCTTTGTTGCCTTAAAACAGGCCTCTATATTTTGAATAATGGTAAAATCGGACGTCATCGTTTTTTTCTTTGTTAGACGTATTGCACCAGGTCGCAAAATTTTTCATTATGCACACACAAGTAACTTGAACTGAGGCTTGTGAATAGAAATTCAGAAACCTTCGTTCCTACCTCATAAACTTGCATTTTTATCTCTTCTGTGTAATATGCATGAATATATATGTATAAAATATGTATGTGTATATGTGTATTGCTGTATGTATTTGCATTATTAGGTTAAATAGTTTAATTATATTGAAACTTCATGTTTTCTCTGCATTGCCCAGCCGGTCGACTGGCAGAAAATGCCTTTTAGGCATTAAGTCTGCCGATGCTTTTTTTTTTTTTTTATTGTATAGGGGGCAAACGAGCAGACGTATCACCTGATGGTAAGCGATTACCGCCGCCCATGGACACCCGCAACACCAGAGGCGTGACAAGTGCGTTGCCGGCCTTTTAGGAAGGAGTACGCTCTTTTCTTGAAGGTTTGAAGGTCGTATTGGTCCGGGAACACCGCAGGCGACAGCTCATTCCACAGTTTTGCTGTGCGTGGCAGAAAATTTCGGGAAAATCGCACAGTTGTGGACTGCCAACCAACTAGATGATGGGGATGAAATTTCTGTCGCGTAGGACGATGGCCGAAAGATGCGGCAGGGATCAATCCGAACAATTCCTCGGAGCACTCCCCATGGTAAATGCGGTAGAAGATGCACAGTGAAGCCACATCTCTACGCAGCGCCAGAGAGTCTAGCCGAATTGAAAGATCCCGCAATCGACGATACGAGTCGCCCTCCGCTGAATGCGGTCCAGAGGGAGGAGCTGGTATTGGGGTGCCCCTGCCCAAAGATGAGGACAGTATTCCATGTGAGGCCGAACCTGCGCTTTGTAAAGCCGAAGGCGGTGGGCCGGAGTGAAATACCGCCGCTTGTATTTGTCCATAAAGATGTAAATAATAAAAATCGCTATACGATGAAACTTGTCTATGGTTTCTTCAAACTGGTTTCTTCAACTATTTAGAGATAGTGTTGTAATTCAAATTATTAGATGAATACACTGAAATAAGAATAAAATAAAAAATAATATTTATTTTTAAAATCATTTTGTTTTGAAACTTAAAAACCGTTTCCGTTCAGAAATGCACAATTTTAAAATAATAAATGCAAGAAACTGGATATAATACTAAGAACAGAAGTACTAAAAAACTCAATATCTTTCATTTATTTTTTAGCGAGATGAGATATGTTTTAAATGGAACAATTAATATAAATTGTCAGTATTCATTATTAATTTATATACTTCTTTTAACAAAATGTTAAATAGTGTCAATCTTTTTTATTTACTAAAATACTTAAAGTTATGTTTTATATTTAATTCTCGTGATTTTCACGTTTCTTTATAAGTATGTTTCGCTTGCGTGCCGAAAATAAGATAGTCAACATCACGCTTAGACCAATAGTAGCCGAGCATGATTGAAAAGAGACGCAGATGAAGTTGCGTGGGTCAGCTAGTACCTATTCTATAAATTGCTCGCGGTGCTCGTCGCCAAACGAATTTTTATATTTCAATATTTTATGACCGGCACGTGATGTGCCGTGAGAATATTAATTTTAGCGACAATGTTTCAAATCTCTCCAATACATTAACAATCTAAATGTACTCCTAAATGCGTCATTCGGTTGTGGAATTATTTCACGGACGTTACTTACAAAAGTAATAGGCCTGTTCAAGATCAGTTTTTTTTATTCTTTGTGTTCTATCTATAGTTAAACGTTTGTCAAATAGTACCTACTGATATTAAAATAGGAATAAAAATTCTTAACGATTTTGTGTTTACAAAACTAGGTTTATCTGGTTTATATGACATATTTAATTAGTTTTGTTAACTTATTAATCTTTAAAAAGTATAGTGACTTTGAATTGTCTATAATTAATTAAGACCTTTATTATGTGTTTTTTTTTAATGGCCCATTTAAAAGAATATTCTTCTAAATGAAAAATATTGAAAAATTAAATAGAAAATAGAGGGATCAAAAGATAATGAAAAATATAAAACCGTGTATCTAGTCGTAATTTACAACAGTACCTAAATACGTATCTTGTGTGATTTTTCTACAAAACTTATCATTCATATGACAAGGGTTCATATGACTTTAATATTATAAATTAAACTTACTTTTCTGCGATTTACTTATTAAGTAATTTTGTATTTATGTTTTACTATGTTGTTGCCTTTACCACTTTTCATTGCTTTATACGAATGAACTTACAGAAGGTTACAGTGCTTCACAATAAAATATGAAAACTACAAAAGGTCGATGTGTTAGTATTTATTAAACGGGTATTTTTGAATCATTCATAAACAGAGTGAGGGAAGAATTTTTGATTGGATGATAGCTTATATATTTATTCAGTGTCCAAAAATATCACGAAATAAAGTATACTTGTAGTATACTTGTATAAATTGTAATAAAAACGTAATGATAAGTATATCTTTCTTTTGATAAGTATTTTTAGGCTACTTTTGATTATTTTAAGTTCCTATTAATGACGGCATTCGTCAACATAGCAACAGTCGTATCATGTCAGGCCACGGACCAATAGCTTGGTCCATGGCCACAATCCGAAGTCACAGAATTACCAAACCTCAGTCGAAGCTAAACTACAACGACCACAGAGATTGGACTATCTGACGGCCATAGGCTGTATGAGTACAACACCGACTGCAGCTCTGGAAGCCATCGTAGGTTGACCACCACTCTCCCTCTTTATACGGCAGGAGGCTCTAGTCACGGGAGCGTGGTTAAAGATACAAAATCTCTAGAGGTCATAGGTAAGGAACCACTCATGGAAGCGGTAACTGACACGATACCCAGGCAATTCGTCTTCGGCAAAAACTACAAGATACTACTTTACGAGGACCCCCCGGTAAGTCTTAACCCAAGAGAGTTAAGAATCTTCACGGATGGATCCAAACCAAGCCCAGGCGCTGGCTCAGGAGAATTCTCTGAGGACCTAAACATACAAATCTCAACACCGTTGGGAGCCCACAACACAGTCTTCCAGGTGGAGTGCATTGGTATAATAATGACAGCCCATGCAATCATTTCCAGGAGGGTAACGGAGTACCCCATCCGCATACTTTCCAATAGCGGATCAGCCTTATAAGCCCTACAGAGTCATGTGACAACCTCATGCCTAATTTACGAATACCACAGAGTCAGTGGATTAAGTCAAGAGGCATAGCAACTCGCACGGGAACGACGCAGTCGATGCACTTGCAAGAGGTGGATCAGAGACAAGGGCAGTAGGCCCAGAACCAATACTGCCCTTGCCAATTGCCAAAAAAAACAAGGTAGGGTAGTAAAAACCAGATATATTGATTCAATCTTTGTATTTGCAAGCAGACCAAGGAGGCCCTCCTGACGATTAACCCTGGATTGCCACGTCAATTTATGCAACTCAAGAGACCGCTACAAAAGCTCACGTAAGTTTCAACTCTAAATTGGAGCAATAACTGTTCATGCACTACTAAACATACATCTTTTCACTCTAGGTGTAACAGACAGCCTTCTATGTAGAGCATGCATGGAGGAGGAAGAAACAGCCGCCCATATCATCATGGCATGTCCTGGGGTGGCAGAATACCGGACGAGACACTTAGGATCGCCGAGGTCACTTCCAGAAGTCGTCGGAAACGTAAAGGGTCTGCTAGGATTCTTGGAGAAACAAGGTGGACATGAATACTGCCAACCCAGACACTATTGTGATTGAGCAAATCAATTGTTAATTATATGGGATCCTCCTTTTCATTTATTTTCTTACTTGTATTGTCAGTTACACAGTTCACTATTGTCTCCGTTTTAAAAGTATTTCATTTTAGAGCTACAGCAGTTATTCGAATAGTAGGTCAACAATAGGAGCGATAACGAATAAAGACAGCCAAAAATAACTTTTCTGGAGCTTTCATTTTAATTTACTTACATTTCATTTCATCTCAAATTTATTGTGATAAACACACTTATTCACAATATAGCACAGAATCGTTTGTGTTTTCACCTTAAGTCCTTGTTTTATTCATATTTCTTATAGTTATATAAGCAAATATGTATTGTGTTACTAATTTCAATTGCCTACACATTAGATACGCTACGCTACATACTGCTCACTGACAGACAACCAGCGAAAGCTTTGTTATTTTGAATAGTGTCACGTTGGCACCCTTATTGTGCGGAAATTTTAGGGTGCTATTATCAAGGTTGATATTTATTTGTGAAGTGATATTAAGGTATATTTTGAGATGCGACTTGAGACCGAAACGAATAAGTTACAGTCCAGTGAGCACCTGCCCTTATCTGTTTACTAAAATAACTTTATCTTTATGACCTTTTGTTACATTAGAGAGGTATACTTAAAGGTTTAGTTATATTTTATTCATTTCATATTCTATGCTTGGTTGGCCCGCGGTTTCACTCGCGTGTATTACAGCGCGTTACAGCGACGACATGTAGTCTATTTTAGTCAATGAAATATCAAAGATTTTAAAATCAACTGATTTTTGTGTAAAAGAGTAACAACGACACTCATATTCGGATTTATAATATTAGTTGGAATGTTATACTTATTGTTTGTGAATCGGTACCGATAGTATTCCATTTTTGATGTAAAACAAGTTAGAGACTTAATTGTAATCAATATCTGTTCATGTAAATGAAACAAAATTAATATCGTTCAGTCGTCGCTTTAAATGTTTATTTATAAGTCAATGGGTGACAGCGCCCCTTGGCCTAATATAATCTTTTAGTGAAAGTCAAGCCTTTAGGAAATACAGGCGGAAGTATAGAGATGATTTTATAAAGACAACACTCTACTCTTGTGGTATAATTTCAAATTCCATTTTGCGCTCTTATGCAATAAACTATGAAACGAAACCTGTTCTACTAGTAAGCATACCCAGACGGTCTTATATATATTATTTATAATTCTATATAACTATTATAGTTATATATAATTGTATAAAAGTATCTAGCCGATTTTAATAAAAAAAATTATATGTCTGTGTTGCTGATGAGCCCAATAGGAGCAGATTATGAAATGAAAAGGGATGCAGATAAAGTTGCGTAGATCAGTTAGTTAATTATATATATAATTCTCGTGCCACGCTGTTGCTCACGACGAACTTCGAAACTCTTTAACTGATTTTCACGTTTTTTAATGTGTGTTTTGCTGGCGTTCCTAAGATAAGATCCGAAGATAAGAAACCGAGCAGAATTGAGTCTCAAAAGAAGATGTATGGATCAGCTAGTAAAAAAGTTAAAACCTATTCTACTTGTTAGAACAAATAGACCGTCGTACACCCTTGAAGCAGCTTAATATAATTCGTATCTATATTTACTAGAAAAGTGTATCTAGGTATTGATCTGGGAGCTGGAAGTCAACAAACAAGGTCTCCTTGATTTGAGGCTAGATGGCGTTGTGTGCCGTAATTCAAAATTTTATATTATATCTTCATTCATAGTGTGCTTCCGCATCACCTAAAAATAATTTCCTAAGCAGCTCATAGTTTGAACGAAAGCAAAATAAAAATTGTATTTTTCTTCGCACCAAGAATAGATCCGTCATAAATAATGTTGAAGTCTCTTTAATCACTCTGGCGATTACAACTATGCACGATAATTCAGTCCCACAAGATGATTTACAGTTGCTTAGTCTATCCCGGTTATTACGTTTGTCTTCTGTTATCAGTTTCATAATGAGATGGTTTGTAATAGATAATTTGTGACGAAACAATATAGCTTTGTGGTAAATTCATCACTAAAGAGATTCATAAGCGGCTGCCAAATGATATGTAGATGTTTGATGTTCATTTTCAAGATGACAATAATACGAATATCATATTAAACAGTGATGTGTACCTAATGAACGCTAGCTTTATATTAATACGGTTATCAAGGGAATAGTAACTGTATTTTTTATGATAGTAGCTTAAAATATCACCTTGATTCTTAGACGTTAAAAATTTGTTTTTTCCTACACAAATTATTTACTAAATATCTACAAAGAAAGGATAGGTAGGCAAACAAAAGATCCAAAATATTGATTGCAAGTCACCGTTTTCATTTTTCGATCACTAAAGCTAAAAATAAAACTAATTGGCTACTATTATCTAAACATAAACACATCCACCAATAAAAAATGTTTGTATATAATATAACTTGGAAATATGGATGAGGCGTAATTTGCTGAGATATGTTACGGGTTCTGGACTGTTATTACTTAAATATCGAAATAATGTTCAATGCTACTTATATTTCATAACAGAATGTTTCTGATAGCCCAGATTTACGAGATCACATTCTTAACAAGCATACTTTTCTCACATTTATTATATGATTCCCTCTTTAAGAAATATTTAATCAACTTAGCTTCGTTGACCTCGTTTCCACACGGAGTATGAGAAATTGGCTGGTTGAGAGCTAAACCGATAAGAATGGAAGATAAAGACAGAGGTATTTACTCGTAAATAGAGAGATGTCATTTCTGAACTGAAAGTATTGTCAGCAATGCTAGCGTAGCGTAGATTTGTCATACCCTTACCGCCTTTTATTTACTGTACGTATCGTTAAAAAGTACATTCATTCTGCTTACAGTTCAATAATTCATTCCGAAAGACAGGCTTTTACATAAAGAAGCCTTAAGTTTTACTGAAGCACGAAATTTCTTTATACCCTAATAAAAATAATGTCTACATGCAAACCTCTTTTATCGAAACTGTGAAAGTTAACAAACCATCCTGCATTTATATAAAGTAATTTAACCAGGTAGTAACGCACTCACACTGATGGGATTTTAACGGGAATCGAACGATTTTAATACATCTGCTCCCTTTACGTGCATCAAAATCCAATACTTAAAATGCGAGATACTGTTGGTTGGTTGAGAGGTTGTCGACTCAAACTTTCTCTATACTCTTAAATTATCTTAATCAATTTGCTGTGTTTTTCTGAAGGTAGGTTTAGTTTCTAATTTACATAGCTTTACTTTAGTACAGATATCGTATTGATTTTTATCAAACTACCAAATTTTCGTAAGAGTCGACTAAGGGAGCAAACCATTGCACTGTAAATTGAAGACTTTATCATAAAACCTATAGCAACCAGTTTTAAAAGCATGTCATAGTAGGCCAAATCATACTTCCTAAAAGAGGCCTATGTCCAGCACCAGCCACACTGTTGAATGACTAAATATAAATTTGTGTATCATAAATCAAATTTAAAGAATGCAATATTTCGGTGTTTAAAGAAAATAATAATAATAAACATTTATTTCCTCACCTCAATACATTTTTCAAAGTTACAGCTTACATATAAATATGATAAGGTTCAATACTGTGGGAGACTGGTGCCTAAGCTAGGCTCAGCTTGTATTTCAGAACACCAGGATCCCCTCCGTTAATGATAATTAAGTTCATATTACTTTCGATGATCGGTTGTGGTCGAACAATTCGAGAGTACAAAGAAGTACCTATATAAGTGGGTGAGTGTGAAGGTGGATATGTTTGTGTGTGTGATAATGCGTAAATGTGTGTAAGTGTGTGTGTGCGTGTGTGTGCATTAGAAGACACTGTAGCATATCCGTGACCGATACCTCATCTATGCTAAGACAACAAGCAGCTTTTCAGTATCATTATTGGTTAAGTCTGCGAGATAATTTTATTTAATTTATTATATAAGTTATAGTATAGTGTAAGATGTTTAGATGTAGATTATATTGGATGGAAAAGTAGGTACTAACTGAAGGAATTGTAAATCGGTTCAACCGGTAGGTACAAAGGGGAAGCAATAACTTAAGTAGGTCAAGGTCACACACCTGTAATTTGAACTGGTAGTTAATGGCTCAAGGAAGCTCGAGTCCTCTAACAACGGACATTTATCATATGTTTTCATAGAAATAAGGTTAATTTGTTAATTTCCCAATAAACTATCAGTTGTTCAGCCGTATTGGGAAGATAACTTGATTTTATTTGTGTATATCTCAAATTTGACATCAGTTCCTTATTTAGGTTCTATTCTGAAAACCAGTTTCTTGTATATAGAATTGGTCAGAAGTTAAAAATAGTTAGTTAAAATGAAGTTATGAGGTGTCATTATAATGTGTCCTACGGTTGTACAGTTTTAAAAACTGGACTTTTATGTAAGAACTAACTTTCGGCTGCGGCTTCGCTCGAATTGAATAAAAAGTGTGTGCAAAGTTCCATGATAATCGGTTAAGCAGTTTTCGCGTAAAAGCGTAACAAACAAACTTACATCCACATTTACAATATTAAGGAAACTGTTTTTATGATGACTTTTTTTATTACTTGATATACTTCGGGTTGTAACAATAGCGTACACAAACAACACCACTAACGTGTGCCTTATAAATAGAACCAAGTGACGTGCAATTGGAGAGTGAAATGTGATGGGCTGATGATGAAAGTAATGATGTTATTTTCTAAGCTGTTTTAATGCTCCCGTATATTCAAGAAGAATTAATAATATTGTATCACGCTAGCCACACTGGATTGGATTAGGGTTTGTTTTAAGTTTTCCTATCCTTTGGAGTGATGGTGTCCTGTGCAATTTGTTTCTGTACTCGCTTCTTACGACACCCACGGAATGAAAAGTGACAATTTGTATGCTTACTTTATATTTATTCATGTACTAACTGACACACGCAACCTCGTTTGCGTCTTATATTGCCCGTAGCGGGAAAATTTCCCCCGTTTTTGAAACATTCTTCATTGTTTCTCTGCTCCTATTAGTAGTAACGTGATGATATATAGCCTATAGCCTTCCTCGATAAATGGACTATCCAACACTGAAAGAAATTTTTAAATAGAACCAGCGGTTCCTGAGATTAGCACGTTCAAACAAACAAACAAACTCTTCAGCTTTATTATTAGTATAGATTGGATATTAAATAGAAGACTACCTAGACACAAGTGTATTAAACGCTTTCATCGAGACGATTACGATTCCAGATTTACTAACGTAATCGAGTCAAGTGATTAGGAATGTAATCACCATATTCTTCTCCATCTACAATGAAATGATCTTGTAAAAGTAGGAGAGAAAGATGGTTCTGTCAGTATTGGGTGAAGTAGATAGCACTTAGATCTTTTCGCTGTAGCGAACCATCACGAAAGGCAATAAACTCACGGTTTCATTACCTACACTGTCACTAAGAACCCAAAAGATTTTTTAAAACACAAAGAAAAGTGAGTAATTGATGAAAAGCTTTTTCACTAACATTTAGTGAAAAACCAAAAACCACAATTCTCACAGGGATATCTCGCGAAGGCACTCCCCGACTCTGTTGACAAAATGAATTTAGCGGTAGTAATGATACTCGAGGGAGCATTTATTAATTTGTTTTTCACTCCGAAGATGTTTGGACGCTTGTTAGCAAGAGCCGTCGTCCAAGCCCTGTTACCAAGTGAGGAAAAGATGTTTCGGGATTTTTTAAACTTTACATGATTTAATATTCTACAGTGCAACGTAAAAATGTTTCGCAAATTGCGTCGTGTCATTTGAGTGAGATTCAAATGACCCGCAAGATGGGAGCTTAAAATCTCTACGTGCAGAAATAAGTTTATTGAATATTGAGTACCATGTACCCAACGTTGCGAAATGTTACTGTGTAATGCTATAGGATATTTTATACACTCTTTTGCAAAAAAAACGGGCACTTAAGCAAAGAACTATTTTATAGTTACTATTAGTTTGTTTGACAATTTTAGGTATTGTTATCCTCAGAATTTCATAAATTAATTAGGAAGGAATAGGTATCATCAGTTTTATCATAACATTTTGATTAAATTCTTGAGAAATAATGTTTAAGCTCAAAACACTATTATTGTACCTGCTCGCTAAATAAAAATGAAACGCGTTAATTTCTTTGTTTTTCTTGAATACATTAAAAGCAGATAAAAGTTTAGTATTGAGTGTGACCCCCTCTTGCTGAAATCACGGCTTGCATTCGTCTGGGCATGCTAGCGAGTATATCTTTTATGGTTTCTTGGGGAATACGTTCCCACTCCGCGGTAATCACATTCTTTAGCTCTCTGATGGTCTGCGGAGCCGGCTGCACTGATCTCACTCGTCGCTTCAGAACGTCCCAGACATGCTCTATGGGATTGAGGTCCGGACTTCTAGCTGGCCAGTCCCAACAACGAATTCCGACTTCTAGCATATACGCTTCCACATCGCCAGACCGGTGGGCGCGAGCGTTGTCGTCCATAAAAAATGAGTTTTCGCCAAGAGCGGTTAAAGCGGGTTGTGCATAAGGAATTAGAACTTCCGTTATGTATCGGTGTCCAGTCAGTGTACCGTTTTCGATGAAGACTAACTCCGTACGATCCATGGAATTTATTCCTGCCCAAAACATGACAGATCCCCCTCCATAAGGTGTGATTTCTTCAAAACATGCCTCTGCAAAGCGTTCTCCTCGTCTACGTAGCACTCGCCGACGTCGTTCTTCACCATGCAGAGATATCCTGGCTTCATCGGAGAACAATATCCTATCCCAGTCTTGAGCCCATGACACACAATTTCAAGCGAAGCTAAGCCTGGCAACTCGATGTCCACGGAGTAATTTAGGGCCGCGTGCCGGGCGATGACTGTGTATATTAGCAGCGAGAAGCCTCTTCCTGACCGTCCATAGACTAATTTGCACATTTCTTACTTCTTCGAGGCTGTTCTTGAGGTCCACATAAGAAGATTTGCGATTTCTCAACGCTTGACTAACTAGAAAACGATCATCCCGTGGTTCGGTACATGTCTTTCTGCCAGAACCAGGCTTTCTCTTGACGGAACCGGTCTCTTGATAGCGCTGCCAGGTCCTTTGAACTGTCGACCGACTCACATTTAGCCTCTGAGCCACGAAGCATTGGCTGCAACCTTCTTCAAGCAGCGCAATAATTTTACTCGCTTTTATCACTTTATCTACCATTTTCGAGATTGCTAAACAGCAATAACAATACTTTTAAATGTCAAGGACATCAGATAATTTAATAAAAATTTACAAAAAGTTAATTAGAGTCGATATTAACTATAGGGAATTCGCGCCACAAAATGTAGTTAAAAGTTGTTTTCTTTGAAAACCAGGCTCAGTCAAAAATTTGAATTTGGAATGTACTCTTATAACATTATGGCACTTTTATAACTGGCCAGTAACATGTTCAAATGATTAAAACCTTTTTGGTATTTTATTTTTTTCAGCCAGGAAGAAAATCGAAACCGCCCGTTTTTTTTGCAAATGAGTGTATTTTTTATTAGGCGCATTGTGGTTGCTAAATCTACACAAACAAACTAAAAAATAATACAATATATATATTATATCATATACTAGCTGAGCGATGCAACCTCGTTTACGTCTCCAATTGTTCGTAGCATTATAATTTTCCTCCGGTTTTGTAACATTCTTCATTGGTTCTCCGTTTCTATTGGTCTTAGCGTGATGATATATAGCCTATACCCTTCCTCGATAAATGGGCTATCTAACACTGAAATAATTTTTCAAATATTGCCAATAGTTCCTGAGATTAGCGTGTTCAAGTAAACAAACAAACTCTTTAGCTTTATATATTAGTATAGATTTATTCATAACAACAAGAAAGACCGCCGGTTCTTTCTTACTCTTACTAATATTAAAAAGAGGTAAAGTTTGTAGGAGATAACCTTAGGATCTACAGTATCGAATTTAAAAATTATTTAGTAATAAAAAGAGTCACTATGATTTTTATTATAATCCTATTGAATTAAATTACTATTGTTTGCCATAAAATAGTATTTGCGTATATAAAATGACTTTCACTAGAACTATCGAGAAAAAATAAAAGGATCACTAGGCCATAAATGAAAGAACTTTGAACATTCAAGAGACATCACAGAAAAAGAAAGCTTTGAAGGAGAAAAATATTTTGTAAATATGGCTTTTACACTGAAAATATTAATAATCAAGCAACAGGTTGTAACGTTGACATACTTGGAAAGGTCAAGGGCATTTCATTTTAATGATATTATATGTTACTACACGTAAAATAAAAACGAGTAAGCGGGAAAATAACATTCTCAGCGGTGACTAGTATTTTCAAGATCGCGATATTTTTTTAGGAAAACGAAACTTGTAGGCATTACTATAACTCTCCCTTGAATGTATAACCCAGTGATTATGTATAAATATACGCGTATCATATCATATTTGAAACATTGAATGTTTTAGAGAAAACCGCGTCCCGGCTTTTAGACATGAGAAAAACCTTTCTCTGTATTGAAAGTTATTGTAACATTGCTTTATCCCTTTTCAGCAAGTACTAACTTTGAACTTTAATAAAAGCCATCCTTATATCTTTTCCTATATATAAGGTATGTAAATAACATAAAAATTGATTGGTGCATCAGTTATATTTGACCGTATTTACAGTTTGAAAAATATTACTCTAGTTACAACTGAAACAAATTGGAAATTTGTTGAAATTTTGTATCTGCGTAGAGAAATGATAGTTATATGTTTATATTTCGAATAATTACAAATCAGGTGAGTTAGTGCTTATTTCTCCAAGCTTAATGGATTATTATCTTATAAGAACGAAACTATTCCCGAAATCATTAGTTTTAAATCCTAGTAATATTATGAACGCGAAAGTATGTAAGTGAGTATGTTTGTTGCTCTTTCACGCAAAAACTACAGAATGGATGTTGATGAATTACAATGATATAGCCTATACATCAGAATAACACATAGGCTACAATTTATAAAAATACTAGCTTCGCCTCGCTGCGTTGCCAGTGGTTACTGTCGTATCGCTGGTAGCAACGCGGGGTTCAGCTAGTAATAATATAGTTTTAAGTCTGATCTGTACCTTATGATAGTGTATTTATACCTACAGTCGCTAAAATATAGCTTGATCTCTGTGACACTGAACTGGGTGCGTCACAATAAGTTTAAGCACGTGATTTTATTGTGTATCCCCTGCTTTTTCTACAGTTTTAACACAAATAAAGTGCAATACATTATTAATAATTTAATTCACCTCTAAAATGTACCTCATAAGTGCAAAGGGGACACTAGTTAAAACTGTCACAGAAAAAAAGAATTATTTTAAGTACTATAGCAATGGGAACCAATCTCTTAAAAATAAAGTATGTTTATATTTAACATAGATCACGTAATGTATAATATATCTTGCACATATTATTTTAATTTTCAATCCATCATAAAATGCTTACACTGAGAACAATACCTGATCGTTTATCTATGAAACCACAAAGTACATTGTTCACTAGGTTTGACAGGGAGATGAATGAGCGTGCGTAAACCACCCAATCCTTCATACAGCTAGCCTTTGTCCATGCAATAGCTGTTTTCAAATTGGAATATAACGATATTGATACTAACATCGATCTATCATCACTAAAGATCGCTTGATGGTCGGATGTCGTTTGTAATTCATTTGTTTATTTTTGTATTCGTTTAATTGATCAGTTTTACTTCAACTATTATCTACTGTATAGACGGACTACACATTTGTATATATTGGCTTATCAATTCTGAATTCTCGTGGTTTAATATTGTAGTATGGAAAACACACATTGTTTGACTTTCTGCACTTCGTTAGTACTAATTTTATTTAAATTCTAGTGTTGGTGCCCGTTTGTTTTAAGATATTTTTTGTTTTTAATTACTCCTTTGGGGAGACTTTCGTTCAACAGTAGACGGCGATAGGTTGATACTATACTATGCGGTAATGGAAACACGCTATTGTCAGTGCCAGGTCTATAAAGTAAGTCATAATATCTTTTGTTATCTTTGTGAGATAGATATATTTTTTTCTAGTATATAAAGTAGTATATAACCTTGCCTGTGTGAGGCAGCTAGTGACGGATTATTATCTATCATTATATAACGTATCAATAAATGAAAATTATTAAGAATCTCAATTTTAATTAATGGTTGTGATTTTAATTCAGACACAAACTAACTATTACACTTCAGTGTAATATCGGTATACCTCAAATTGACAGCTCCAAAATACAATTATTCAAATAAGCGTTTTGAAATCAAAAAACAAAAACATATTTTTAAGCCAAACTTCTTTAACTTCGATAACAATGATTTTAAATCACTGAAACTTCGCCACTTGTTTTCCACCAAAAGTTTTTACACGGCAGCCCATTTTACTTGTGTACCTATGGGCTCTGTGGACTTACTTATAGTGCAAAAATAATATTTTCTGTTAAGTATTTTCTTTCTCTCAGCCTTCTCTTCATTCCATAAAGTTTTGTTAGGTTGTAAAAAGATTAACAATTACTTTATTGAAATTGGTGGATCATACAATTAAAAAAAAACCTTTAGAACAATTATGGAAGAAGGTGAAGATGAGGCCTTGAAGATTGTGAATCAAAGGATAAACTTAAAATATATTCATAAACAACAAAACGTTTTCACAATGTCATTGTTTTGTTTATTGTATACAATGCATTTTTATTGTAATAATAAATAAATAAATATTTCGGACATCTAACACACATCACCATCTAGTCCCAAACTAAACAGAGCTTGTTTTATGGATACTAGACAACTGATATAAATACTTATATACCTTTCTTTTTAAATACATACATATTATAGATAGAAAATACCCAAACTCCAAAACAAATATTTGTAGATCACACAAACATTTGGTCCGACCCAGGATTTGAACTCGAGACCTCAAGCACAGCAGTCGTATTCATTACTGCGCCACCGAGGCAGTCAAATATTATATGTTGATGCATTATATATAATATATAATTCTCGTGTTACGTTGTTGCTCATGATGAATGCCGAAACTATCTAACCGATTTTTTAAATGTGTGTTTTGTTAGCGTCCCTAAGTTAGGATAGTTAAAATCACGCTTTGAACAGTAGGACAATAGGCTAGGCATGATTGAAAAGAAAGTCAGGGTCAGCAGCAAGTCAGCGTGGGTTAGCTAGTTACAGATACAATAAGTGTGTGCTACTGGTATACAACATAGAAAAAAGACTTGCAGAAATACAATATCTATATGTTTGCATATTTTAACATAGAATTTCATTAAAGTTGTAGATTATTGTAGATCGTAATTTAATATTTTCTTTATAAAACCGTCTCACAAAATATCAGCTCGATCTATGTAGCTACAGTTTCTGAGAGAAAAAAATATGTGACCGATACAGTATTTTTAAATACTCTAAAAATAGGAAAATTAATCAAAAAGGTCAACTTTACATATGTGGGTCACTCTTCTTTCCTGTGTTCGTTTAAAAATAAAAGCAAAGCGTAGTTTGCGAAATTAACACGAGAATACTATACCATTGATGTATAAATTGAAGTTACAAAACCGTTGTTTAACTACTCACTCAATTTTCTTTGTCTGTAATTACAGACTATACTTAATAAAGTGGATGGTATATTAAGGGTTACATATACATATCAAATACGCTACAATGTGCTACTTCCCATCTTCAACTAAAACAAACATAATTTTTGTTATTGAATAACAATGTATTGTACTTTGTGTTAGTATAATATTAGAGCTTTTTAAACAATAAAATCCCATTATTCCTAAAGAAACTTTGTAATACAAACAACCTATATTTAAAGTATTTACGTACGTAAGTCCTTTAAAGTATTTCAGAATAAATAACTTATACTGCATTCAATGCCATCTGTTAAGTATATATACTTAATATATTAAATTAGTAACGTAATTTCATGATAGTCCAGCAGTGGACTGCAACGTGCTTCTGCTAATGATAATGAATCTCCAAGAGCTTCAAGTTCGATGATTTACAATGTAAAATTAATAGGTAAGGAGAAATTACTTTAAATCTTTAATGAGGGGACGTGTAATTTAAATACCTAATGTTTATATTTACATCAATACTACTTTGTTGGCGTAGTGGTTATGCGACTGCTGCGCTTGAGGTCTCGGGTTCGATTCCCAGGTCGGATCAAATACTTGTATGATCTGCGAATATTTGTTTCGAAGTTTGGATGTTTTCTATGTATAATATGTTTGTATTTACAAAAAAGTATGTATGTATTTATGTCAGTTATCTAGTACCCATAACACAAGCTCTACTGAGCTTGGGACTAGAGGGTGTTGTGTGTTACATACCCGAAATATTTATATTAGGGTCAAAAGTTTTTTTTAAATATATTTAAGCAATGAAAAGCTGAAGATATTTTACGACAAAATATAATCAATATATTTGATGCACTGAATGCGAAACAAGGAGAAGCTTAAAAAGCTTCAGCCCGATTACGCCTCATTAAAATGTAGTTTAGATTCTTTAGTTTAGGCGCTACTGCAGAACTGCCAAAACTAATACCCTTCTTTTGACTTCGCCATAGTTATGTAATAACTTTGACGTGTTGATTCACTTAACGTTTCATTAAATATATGTAGCCTGTAGGAACTGAGTTCATTTATTTCATGAATAACTTTCAGAAAGTTAGTTTGTTAACTTTAACATAACATTACGTTACATTCATAATAAAACAAGTTTAGGGGTACTAATTATCTAAATGTTACCTACAAACTAGCATGTGCCAAGGGTAGTTAGTAACTCCAAAAGTTTGAGTTCCTATTTTGTTATTTTTTTGATAAATAATTTAATTTAACTTGTATTGTATTAAGTGTTGTTGTAAAAGGGAAAAAAACAATCTAAAATTAACAATAATCCTATCTTCTATTTATTCTATCCTCCTATCGCAATCTAGACAAGGTTCTCTCAGGAGCTTCAAATATCTTCTTCAGTCTTGGGCAGTTTGGCTCCAATTGCTGCCAGTTAATTAAATCAATAGTTGTGCCATCGTGCCCAACTCCAGCAACTATAAGTTTGTCTGGAGACATGACTGGCCCATTTCCATTTCAGTGTACTGATTCTACGTGCGCTGACTTACAATTGCTAACGAAAAATATCAAATAGCATAATTTGCACTCATTGGCTTATAAGTATATAAATCATTATTTAAAGACGTATATTTTAGTCAAGTAAATTTCAACTTAAAACAAAAACACGAAAGAAAATATAGAACTCATTTCAAAATTGTGTCCTTCTTTTGGGCTATGAGCGCCTCTAGCATAATATGACATAAAATGTCGTAAAAAGATGTACTTTAATAATTTAGTTTTATTCAAATTCAAATTAATGATAGAGTCGAGTTACTGTATGTAATAGTAGGTATTAAATTAAAGCTAACTAAGATTACAAAAGAAAGAAGACTGAACGAGATAAAGAAAAACAAGGAAGGATGTGATCAGGCAGAACTAAGGTCCTGTGGGCTATGATCGACATAGCCACTTAAAGGGCAGTGGATTCAACTTATTAACCGTAGAACTGAGAACCGTTGGAGTAAACGGGTTCTTGAGTGGAGACCGCACCTTGGCAAATGTTGTCTACAGGCCAAGTTGAGTGATCATTAAAACTGAATGCGAGAAACCAAGGATTGAATAAAGTGGCGTGCAATTGGAGATGTCTATGTTACCCAGTGGACTGCGATAAGCTGATTACCATTATAGATTACACATACTTACACTTCTTAATTACTGCGACATATTTCACATTTTGAGAATTAGAAAATTAGTTTAGAATATTGTTCAGAGAGACCGTGCTACGTGACCACAATATAGTTACGCCAAATTTACCAAATATGACAAACTTACGTACATAACTTTTACTTACACATCGGTATATTTATTATCTTTTTGTTTTGCTACTAATGCTATACTATCATTGCCTATGAAACTAAAGGTAGATAAATATTCATCATGAAATGATTATCAAATAATAATAATAAATATTCCGGACATCTAACACAACACCATCTCGTCCCAAGCTCTCGATGCGTCTGCTCGTTTGCCGCTATTCGATAAAAAAAAAACTAAGCAGAGTTTGTGTTATGTGTACTAGACAACTGATATAAATACTTATATTCTTTTTTTTGTAAATACATACATATTATATATAGAAAACACCCAAACACCGAAATTAATATTTGCAGATCGTACAAACATTTGGTCCGACCTGCGAATCGAACCCGAGATCTCAAGCTTAGTAGCATACGCTACCACTACGCCACCGAGGCAGTCAAAGAAATAAGATGGAATAAAACGCAAAACAAACTAAATATCTATCGTAAAGTCGATTTAATTGCTACTTCTTAGTTAGAAAGTGTATTTATACTAATACTAAGTTCTGCGCGCGGCCGTGTGTTTGTCGGTTAACGCAGCAAAGAATAGCCTATGTCCTTCATCGAGATTCAAAGTATCTCCATGTCAAACTTAATTGACAGACAGGGTTAGTTTCCCATTTATAATAAAAGCAAGGAAGTATGGATTGACGACCCACCCCAGCTACACAATGGGCATCCATTGCGCAGCTGGAATGGAGCCGGTTACTAAGTGTGGATTTATATGAATCAATCTCTTTGTTAGTGAAATTTCCGCATTAAAATCCGTTGAATAAGAACAAAAAGCGACTTCATTTTATACTGTGTGAAGATGATAGTATAAATACAATGTAGAAAAAAAAATAGTTGTAGTATAAATAAATAATTCGTTACATTTATTCAAAGTTTATTTTGCATTTAGTCATATTCTATACAAATGCTATGAACAGAACATCAACAGGTGTAGTTTTCGTCCATGTCAGATTAAAATAAATATTATCATTAATAAAAAAAAATCTTGTTAATCTAAGAGAAAAAAAATTAGAAAAATGATAAAACATATAATATTTTTTTCCACGGTGACAGCTGTTATAAGACTAGTAGTTTTAGCACGAGATTTGGCAACAAGCCTGCTCTTAAGATACCGGAAGCTAGAAAGTTTAGCTTTTCACGATAAAATAAATAGAACATATGTTCCAGTTCCACGTGGAAGGAGTAATAAGCGTTATTGAATTAACCTCGAGGGAAAAAGGCAAAGAGATGTTGACATTATAGAATTAAGTTTATATGGGTAGTGCAGGGCTTTTAGTGTTTCGTGTTTAGACAGAGGTAACCATAGTAATGATAAATTCAATTATGATCAAACAAACGTGATAAGACAACGGAAGTGTATTTATTTATAGAAATCTTCTAGAAAATATACTGTTCATAAAAACTATCTGTGAAAGCAATTGTACGAAACTAATTTTATTTAGTACTAGCTGACCCTCGCAACCTCGTTTACGTCTACTATTGCCCGTAGCGTAATCATTTCCCCCCGTTTCTTAAACATTTTTGATTGAGGGTTCACTCCTATTAGTCTTAGCGTGATGATATATAGCCTATAGCCTTCCTCGGTTAATGGACTATCCAATACTGAAAGAATTCTTCAAATCGGACCAGCGGTTCCCGAGATTAGTGCGTTCGAACAAACAAACTCTTCAGCTTTATAATATTAGTATAGATAAATAAGTTTTGGTAGTAAAGAGTAGTTATTTAAAAATATTTACAAACATTTCCCTTTTTGGAAGTAACTAGTTTTACTTACATAATTTTTTTCTGTAATAACTGTACCTATTTTTGTTCAATTTAGATACATATTACTGATTTCACCGTAACATATTTTTGTACAGTAGGTAATTAGTCTACGTTGAAGATAACTAATAGGTGTATAGTACGATCCCGACTTTCCTAGGTAAAGGACCGCATCTATCTAATAAAGGACTTGCAATTTAGGGGGAAGCCCTTCAGCAGATCACCTAATATATTACTAGCCTGACCCCTTAATAGGAGCCATAAATTTAGTAAAAACACACTTTGCTACTACCTAGCCTACGCGTTTTAATAATAAAAGTAATTGAAGATAATTATTTAATTAGAATGAATGAAAATTATCATTGGATAATTAAAAAAAATGGTACTTACCTTTAAAGATCTTTATAAAAACAGAATTAAAATGAACCTGAACCTGAACTAGGATGAAAGAGGAGCATTGCAAGTGTACGTGAAAGGGACACCAAAAACCAAAGACCACCCAGACTGCGAGCAACAATTTTTAGATTACACAGAGTGTTGTTCCACATAGGGAATTGAACCCACAACATTTAACGCAGTAGAAAGCGGCGCAATGACAGGTGTTGGTCGATTTGTAGCCATTACACTTATATTACCACCGTGTAGATTCTTAACCCGTACTAATTAGGGTCAGTTTTATCAATGTAATTCGTTCGAATATTTGTCCCTATTAGACTCTTTATCTCTACGGTTTGGTAAAAGATCACGGGATCTTTTTAGTGATAAAGAATATTGATAGATAAGAAGATAGGAAATAGAATATTAATATTTACGTTATTAACAAAATGTATTTTATTTGCGGATACTACAGTGATGTTTACAAGCTTTTATTTTTTAACGGTTTTATTTAGCTTTCCCTGTTTGTTTGTTTGTTTTTGTGGGTCAAATCTAATATCTATCAAATCCCTACCTGTTGACAGATTGATATGAAATTTGGTATACACCTTTAGTTCTGATGACAATTGAATTGAACAAATTCTGTTTCATTGTAAACGTATGGTGGCCACCGCTACAGCTTTTAGAAAACATGTCATAACATTTCACGTTTCCTAATCTATAATCATGTTACACATACGAATATATAAGAAATAGTTAATTCAAGATGAGTCTACGCTGTTTATCCATCATCTAATTCTCGTAAGCTACATATCGTAGCAAGGTGATATGTCGTAACTCAGAACTATATTAATACAACGCAAACTGTGTAAGGATAGATTAGTTACGTGATCCGCCTTCACGAATCGTGAAGGATTAGATGGGATTGAGTGTGTACAGTAAATAAAATAGCTATTGACTAGATCTAATACCTAGCCTATAGTTAATATTTCATGATATTTATACTTTGTTTAGCCATCCTACAGATTACTGTTATAAATGCAGACCCTTTAATAATGAAAATATAAAACTTGAGAGGTGTCAAGGGACACCCGGATGGAACGAAGTTCGAAATAGAAAGACGAAACGAAAATATCTGTGTGTGTCGTCGTCGTGTCGTGACAACAAATTGTGTCGTGACAACAAATTGTGTCGTGTCAACAAATTGTATCGTGACAATTTTTCCGTCTAGCCCCCTTACACAACGCGCCATAAGGAACTTCGTTCCAAAATTCTTTGTTTTAAGTATTCTAATATTAAACATTATGAAATAAAAAGCTTTCAACCCTTTTGTTGGATATCTTTCAATATTCTTTTTTCGTTATTTTTCGTAAAATAATGTTTTTGTCGTTATGATCTTTATGACGTATAAATTAAGTTTTCGGCAATATACTTACATTGATAGACCACAGTAAGAATTTAATCGGTCTGATTATCATACACCACTTCACCGTGAGCCCCGGTGAAGTGATGACCAGTGGAAGTAATTTTCAACGATTTTTAATTGAAAATACACGCTGATAATATTTAATAACACGTTTTAATAATAAACGGTATAATTAATGTTTCGATTAAATTCTAAAAACTATTAGGAGCACATTTTACATAAGTGAATTATATAAAATAAATGTCCTTCTCATACGCATTAAATATTACATTCTATGAGTAAGCGTGTCTTGCCAACTTTTCCTAATAAAATATTTACCTAAGTTAAGTGTAACGATTAAATGAATTCTTGGAAAAAATGGAAAATATAACTCTCGCCACTTCTATCTTGAAATAATTTATTTTAAAGTCTGCAAAGAAAACTACAAGTGATCGCAGCCAGCGATAAACCCGTGTATTGTAACACTGTTTAATTTTATTATATAACTGCTGATGCAATATTTGTTTAACAAAGTATATTTACGTATCCATTGCTGATACTAAAAAAGGGTCAACAATAAATAAAACAATGTGCAACAGAAAGTACTTACGGTAAGTAAGCAAACTTAGGGTCTATTGATCTTCCCTGTTTTATTTTGTTTGTTTGTTTGACAAAACGAGAGAGAAACAAAGTTCTTTGTTTGATTCAAATTGACGCAACAATATTGCTCTCGTGACTCAACGAATATTCATTTAATGTATTTACACAAACCCAACGGCGAGCCATGCCAATTGAGTTTATTACACATATAACATCTTGGAAGGTACGAGTGCGAACCTATTTTGTATTATACACTGCTAGCAATGTATGATTATTCTATGCTAATATTATAAAGAGGGAAACTTTGTTTGTATGTTTGTTTGTAATGAATAGGCTCTAAAACTACTGGACCGATTTTAAAAATTCTTTCACCATTCGAAGGCTACATTATCCACGAGTAACATAGGCTATATTTTATTTTGGAAAAAAATAGGGTTCCGTAAGATATTCGGGTTTTTCGGACACAAGGTGTAAAAAATCAACCCTATACGGGAGAAAATTTTTCGCTACGGGCAATAAAAAACGCAAACGAGGTTGCGTCGGTCAGCTAGTATATTTATAAAATGGAAAACTAAGGTAAAGTTACTATTCCATTTTCATTTACATACATACTACAGGCTCATAAAAAAATGTCAGTTAAACTTTTTAAAAAGAAATAGATTGCCTATTTTATTTTCAAAACTTGTTCGTTGCCAGTAGGTATACGTGTTAAACTATAACCAAAAAATAAACACATGATAGCAGGCAACATGATTTTGTATATATATTGTTTCATATTTTTACGCGATAAATAAATAAATAAATAAATAAATAAATATTTTGGACAATTTAACACACAACGCCATCTAGTCCCAAGCTAAGCAGAGCTTGTGTTATGGGTACTAGACAACTGATATAAATACATATATACTTTTTTTTTGGTAAATACATACATATTATACATAGAAAACACCCAAACTTCGAAACAAATATTTGCAGATCATACAAACATTTGGACCGACCCGGAAATCGAACCCGAGACCTCAAGCACAGCAGTCGCTTACGCGCCACCGAGGCAGTCGAAACTTATATACAGAAAAAACATTGAAACATTAAATTATAATTATTATATTAAAATAATATAGACTCCATTCTCATAATAAAATAGAAAGTAAAGATAACAATTGCTAAACGGGTAATATTAAATTAGTTTTAATAAAAGTTAGGACATCGGGCACAGAATATAATTTCTAATTAAGCCCAAAGTCAAATAAGAGTCGGGCGGTGTTTACTCAGTAAAACGTAATCCCATTCATAAAATTTAATTAAACGTAAGCACAAATGATAATTATTAAAAAGTTTACTCACTTTATGACAAGTTATTTGCAGAGAAAGTAATAACTCAACAAGTTAAAATGTATTACAGATAACGAGAGACACAATAGTAGTCCCCGCCTGCTTACTATTGAGAGAAGGCAACGATAACAGTAAATACGATCTGATTATATTTTATTTTAAAACTTTATGCACACATGTACAACGGTGGGCTTAATGCCCAAGGCATTCTCTACCTGCTAACCTTTGGGAGATGTAGAAACTGAAAACCTGACTGATGGAAGGTTTATCTGTTTATTATTCAAGCATACCCATGCATCTATGGATACTTAAAATTCAAGAGTTATGACTATTTTGCCGCATTTGAGTACACTCTGAGATTCATAGTTCTCCCGTAACCATACTCATTCGGTGAAAAGTAATAAAGGGATTGCTTACACCGGTTTCTGTGAAGCTATGGGACACCACGGCTTCACAAAACCTAATCATGAAGAACATGTGGCAACTTCCACATACAACACAACAGTAACCTACTACAGCGCCATCTACCGAAGATACACTGAACTATGAAGTAACGCACTACACGGAGTAACTACCAATCCTGAATCGCGCAATAGAAGTTCTAGCGCCGATTATCATATGTACAACATCCTAATATCAACTGTTGGGCAGTAGCCCGCCAGGCATGATCACCTCGCCTGGTCGGAGGATCCTCCCTTTGTGTTTGAGGGAAATGATACTCGTTCTCCCACAAACATTCCATGCCTGCCAATTTGTGCCGGCGGGCTAGCGTGGTATATTAAACCAAAAGGCTCCTTTCTAACCTAAATCCAATAATGGATTGTCAAAGGTTGATAATGATAATAGCTCTCCGATATCTAAGCTCTCTAAAAAAATATCGTAAGTAAAACCGTATATCTCTTATTAATATAAAAACCACTCACAAATGTTTTTATTCGCATAACATTACAAATACTTTTATTGGTACTTTGAGCAAAACAGCTAGCTACTACACTTCGTTAATACTACACATCATAGAGATTTAACGATATACTACATGTAAATGTTAGATTTTATCATTCATTCATAAAATGTTTATTTGATAGTTTAATGTATTACAAAGCAAATTCAATAAAAGAATCAGCCACATAAAAATAAAAACTTGCTTGAAGTTTAAATTAATTAAATGGTTATGAGCTAATTTCATTTCAACATTAAGCCATTGCTAATAATTTAGTTTCAAATTGTTTTTTAAGCTTTGTGGCCTACTCTATAGTAAATAAAGCTTTTTTTTTGGGTCAACAATCAGTTTAGACAGACGAACCTTATGAACAACTTACGAGGCTATCGTTGCGTATCCTTAAAATAAGACTGAAGAAAATATTTTTGATTCGAATCTTTAATATTTTAAATGTGAATCAAATTTTGTTTGTATCGCTTTCTCGCTATAACCGCCATGAAACTTTGTACAAAAATTCTTGAAGATATTAGAAGTAATCAAGGTTTTAAAAATGCGATCGGACGCGGGTAAAAGCTTGTCCTTTTGTAAATTTACGCAAGGATTATAAAAGTATTTTTATTAATTTAAATATCTTTATTGTATACAAAGATGAGTAACAGCGTTATATTGTATACATAACAATTGACGATCTTATCCTTTACGGCGACTTCTTCCAGAGAACTTAGATAGAAAGTTCAGTATAATATAAGCTTTGTGACTGTGACTGATAGCATAATCAGTTGAAATTTTAATCTCATACATAAGCAGTTGTTCAATCAAACTTGAAATTCTTTATTAATATTTATTTTGTCACTGCGGAGCGGAAATAACACACTAATATTTGATTAACCCTTTTACTTCGCCCATATATCTATATGACATCTTTAGGGTAACCAAAAGGATCATCGTGATCGGTGACAGTCAGTAATAACGATTGTTCCTTATTAACATACTTTGTACCGCAGAGATGTGACATCTACATATCACTATTTACCGAAGCTACGTCCATATTGGCTTGGGCAATATTTGAAGATTTTCATGGAGGAGGTAACATTTACATTAAGGTTAATAGAATTCATATATTATTGTAGGGCTCCTAAACATTTACGGTTCTTTCGGGAGGAAAAGCACAGGACATTTTACATAATAACGGGTGTTTTTTTAAGCTAGATAGAACTTTAAATTGTAAAAAGTAACACAAAAAATTAAATTTTGATGAAACTTTTTTTTTTATTTGTTTCAGTATACTCTGACAAATCATCATGAATAGACTCACGCTTGAACAACGCTACGAAATTATCCAAATTTACTTTGAAAATCAGTCGTCGATTCGCGCAACTTATAGACGACTGTTTTATCGCAAAATTGTGTTCAGCGATGAGGCGCATTTTTGGCTTAACGGGTTTATTAATAAGCAAAATTGCCGCATATGGAGTGAGACCAATCCACAACAGACCCTACAGACTCCATTACATCCAGAAAAATGCACCGTATGGTGCGGTTTTCACGCTGGTGGCATCATCGGACCTTATTTCTTCAAAAATGAGGCCGGAGCTCGCGTTACGGTCAATGGATTACCGCACCATGATCAATGATTTTTTGTTTGAAAATATGGATGACATTGATCCGGAGGAGATGTGGTTTCAACAGGATGGCGCTACGTGCCATACGGCGAACGCAACCATCGACTTATTGAAATCAAAATTTGGCGATAAGTTGATTTCGAGAAATGGACCTGTCAATTGGCCTCCAAGGTCGTGCGATTTGACACCTCTCGATTATTTCCTGTGGGGCTACGTAAAGTCACTGGTTTATGCTGATAAACCAGCAACAATTGACGCCTTGGAGGCCAGCATTGTTCGTGTTATACGCCATACAAATGACGAAGTCGTCTATAAGTTGCGCGAATCGACGACTGATTTTCAAAGTAAATTTGGATAATTTCGTAGCGTTGTTCAAGCGTGAGTCTATTCATGATGATTTGTCAGAGTATACTGAAACAAATAAAAAAAAAAGTTTCATCAAAATTTAATTTTTTGTGTTACTTTTTACAGTTTAAAGTTCTATCTAGCTTAAAAAAACACCCTATATAAAATGAAGTAGCTTCTACTGACAAAGACCTTTTAAAGTACTCGATGTATTTTAATGCAGTTTTCAGTAATAGATAGGGTGAATCAAGAAGTAGGTTTATATATGTAATACATACATATTAAAGTGGTAGAAATTAGAGAATTTCAAAGACTTCCGTACGATGCCGGGCTGGGTCGTTAGTCTATACACCTGTACAAATAAATAAAATTGGAGTGTCTATTTGTAATAATAAAATAACCGGCTAGACCGATTTTGACAGGACTTTCACTGATAGATAGGTGACGATATAACAAGTAACTTTTTTAGACTAGCTTCGCCCCGCGGCGTTGCTCGCGGTTCGACAAAAACCGCGGGTAACACCGTGGCTAGTTATGTATATTATATTAAGACAAGTCATTTAATTAAAAGGCTTCAATTTCTTTATAGGTTCTGTCTCTTAAGAAACTTAAATCGGTTTGCCCCATGTCGAGTTTTTATTCACCTGTAGAATGAATCAGTCGAATTTGTCAGCTTGTAAATATTTCGGAGACATGTAATCTGTTATCGGTATTAGTTTATTTTAAGAAACGCCATATGTACTCAAAAATTAGGATAAAATAAGTAACTTTTCTTATTAACAATCATTACCAGTAATATAATAACAGTCCACTGCTGGACATAATAATAATAAATATTTCGGTCATCCAACACACAACGCCATCTAGTCCCAAGGTAATCAGACCTTGTGTTATGGTACTAGACAAGTGATATATAGTTCATACATACTATACATAGAAAACACACATACGCCGACACAAGTATTTGCAGATTATACAAACATTTGGTCCAACCCGGGAATCAAAACCTTCCTTAGAAAGGAAGTTTGATCTACCATACCACACTATCCAGACGGATTAGTATAGAGTTTCCATGTTTTCCTTCTCTCCTAGCCGATAGCGGCCAGGCTAAACGGAGACCAGCAAACTACGCAGTAGATATTATAGTGCACAAGTGTGTGCGTAAACACAGGTGCACTCTCTGTGCCCTCTCTCTGTCATAATCCATTAGGACGGTTAACCGACACGATCGGGGAGAGATCAAACGCAGGACTGACAGCTTTACATTCTCTCCGAGGCACGGGGGTTGAGACCCAAACTTTAAACTCCGAGCTGTTATCAAGTATTTTGTAATTCTTCTCAGTGCATTTATGTTGACTTGCGTAGTTTGCTCCCCTAGTAAGCTCTTACGACGGCCATGGAACGATTAGGGGTGGTGATACTTTGTCTTCCTAATCCATCTCAGATCCATCCATTCCACCACCTTCCACGAATTCGTTATTTTGAATTCATAATAGCTCTTAAGTACTTATGCTCATAAGGCTCACTAATACTCTTAAGTTGAATAACATTTATGATGTAGGTAGGCACATAATTTACGTAGCTTCCCATTTCATTAGAGTTTCACTTATGTATATTACTCGTAGTATGATGTGTGGAACCAAAACACTGGTGATGGGACTGATGATTGGGCGTTTAAATACCTCTGCCTACCCCTTCGGGGAAACAGGTGTGATTTGATGTAAGTATGTATATTAGTATGAGCTGAAGAATATTTACTTACTAATAGTGTATTTCACTTCCTTGCGGTTGACGTTGGCGATCAAGAGGTCTCGGGTTCGAATTCCGGGTCGGGCCTTAAGTGTTACTTTATTAAGTTTTTCTGATTATAGAAATACTTAATAACAGCTCGGAGTTCGGAAGTTGGGGTCTGAACCCCCGTGCCTCGGAGAGCACGTAAAGCTATCGGTCCTGCGCCTAATCTCTCCCCGATCGTGTCGGTTAACCGTCCCATCGGATTATGAGAGAGAGGGAATAGAAAGTGCAGCTGTGTTTGCGCACACACTTGTGCCCTATAATATCTCCTGCGTAGTTGGCTGGGCTCCGTTGAGACTGGTCGCCGTGGCCTTGATCGGCTAGAATAGTATTATTATTCTTATCAATAAGTTACTCAATTAACTAAAAAAAACAAGCATTTATGTTGAATAATAATAAAGTAATGTTAGTACGACTACAATTACAACTCCAAATATTTTACACCAGATTATTGCTTGCATTGCTGTACAATATACAACTGTGCATAATAATAAGTAAACCTTACTCACTTAGACAATCCATAGTAATATTGCAAATTCAAAAGTAACTCTGTCTGTCGATCTGTCTATTACGCTTCACGGCTAAAGCACTGCATTGTTTTCAATAATTGAATTAAATATAAATACTCAACTCGATGCATGAAAGTGTGGGTTAACACTGACAACAAAATGGCGTCGCGCGTCGGCTCCGCGTCCGGTGTTGCTGTTTAATAATCGATAAAAGTACGAAATTATCTATAAAATAATGAGTGTGTTAAATCGATTAAAACATCTTCATGCATAAAATCGATCGACAAAAGAAATCCAATCGGTAACGGGTCAGGGTATAACTATTTGATTAAGTATTAGAGCTGTCAAAAGTTAAATAAACGATTGGAAAGATTATAGTCTTTGTAAAATCCCCTATAGTATTTTGCAAACAAAGTAATGCTACACAACTGTAAGATAGTAGGTACGATGAATGACTGTAGTGACCTAGAATCTCTACAGTTAGCTTAAAATGAAAACTATCATAATTTTTTCAGTTTGAGAATAATAAAAAGATCATCTCATGAATTATCGTTGGCCGCACCGTAAAATTTTATTATACGAATATATTTTTAACTAGAAGTTGAATGGAGGCCACGAGAATGTATTTTTGACCGATAAAACGTGGCCAGGTGACAAATTGAAGATTGAAAACACCGCATTCCTCTAAAGTTTTATGTCTACTATAAATTTGTACAATTTAATACATGTCTATTAAATATATGTATCATGAAACTCGATATTTTTTTTGAGCACAAAATAGTCATCGAAACTACATTTCGCGTATTAGTGCACAAAACTATAACATACTCGTAGGTACTATCTTCATATTTATAATATAACATCACAATCTAATCTTTAGGACTTACACATTTTTCTTGAATAAGTACGTCTGAATGGCGAAGATAATATTGTTTTTTTATATCATAAAAGCTAGGAAACTTTTTAATTGTGAGGTACACAAAAACAACAGAATTTACATGCAACCTTAGTATAGAACAAAATGGTTTTGAACAAGTTTTAAAAGGTTAATTGCTACTGAATATTAAAGAGGCAAAATATTCACTAACACATTACTAATGATACTTAAGTATATAGTATTTATTTAAATCAAATGAAATATGTAACTACTAAAAAGTTTACTTGTTCTAAAAAATCTCGTCAAATTGTGCCGTATATTATACCACACATACTTTTTGTGTATGCTTCTTAGTTATAAACTGCACCATACAATGAATTCTGCTTTTAATAAATAATGTTACTGTTTAATAAAATAAATATTTCACAGAGATAGATAGATATGACACAGTCTTTGTTCGATAGTTTCCACAACAGAACGTATTAGAATTTAACGGTCGCTAGAAAGCGACAGGTCTTCAAGTAACTTTTTTAAATAACTTTACTTTTAAATTGTCATTTGTTATAGTTATATTATTACTAGTTAAAATAATATTTTTATTATTTGTTAGCATAGGTACGTAGTTTTTAAGATTCTTTCTTTTTAAAAAATATAATGTCGGTAGAGCTAAGTAAACTACGGTTACTACCCTGGAAAAGTAAAAAAAAATCAGCTACATCTACAGACGTACTCGGTACTGAATGTAATTATTGACTGAGCGAGCAAAGCAAGCGTAGCTTTTCTATTTCAGGTCTGGCCGATTAGGTTTACATCTCTGTGTGTTTGTTTATTCGACCGAGTAACTCCTGTGCAGGTCGTACTTTTTGTAACCAAACTAGATGTCCGAGTGTTTTGCACATTAAATTACTTACCCCATTTAATAAAAACCAATTACGTTGGCCTTTAAGCTGCTATGCAGATACTTAAGCATTCAACTCAAGATCCATTTAAATTAGTATTCAATTCACAGTATTCAAAATTCGAACAAAGAACCCCTTCACTCAAAGGAAAAAGTTAAGTTCTCAAGACAATAAGGGAAAATATCACTAAGACTACAAAATAGTATTCAAAGGTTTGACGCCAAAGTTTTTACAAATAATCTTCGTAATATGTTCAAAACTGAAATTGATACTAGCATTAAAATAGCCCACAGTTCACACGTCAGCCACAGAAAATACATCAATCTGTTTTATAATTTCAAAATTTCTAACACATACTTTTTAAAAGTTTTAACTTCCTGCGCTAGTTCAAATCTTTGACTATTTTCCTTTTCGATTCGCGTAATTTGCTTGATAATACGTAGGTACAAAAATGTTTTAATGTAAGATTATTGATTTGAGTATTATTTCTTATTCAACATCATTTTAAATGACAACATATTAAGCTAACTTCTTTGTAGTTTATTTTCGTTTATAAGGACCACATCTTGTATGACAAGCTGATTACCATAGCTTCTATAAACTTAGTAGAATAAGGTTTTATTATTTAACGGCCTTCATCAAGGGTAATGAAGAGTAACTTCGTTTTGGAGCCGCCGCTGCGACGGTCTTTAATAGAGGATCTATCTCCCTTTGCGTAATAGCTACTTATATATACAAATTCATTAAATGAGCTGGTGTTAACATAAAATTAATGAATAAAACTTAACGAAGATTGATGGAAAACAAGATAGTAGTAGAAGTAGTAAGTCATGCATTAATTCTTTACTAATACTTACTGTTTTATATAGTGTAGGTTTTTTAACATCCAATAAGTCGTAAATTTAGCAATACGCTTGGATACTGTTCCACAACAAACAACATTGTCTGACTCTATAACTTTGAATATACTACTCAGTGGGTTTTAATTCGCATCAGTAATGTAGTCTATTATTTATTAAGAATTATACCAACCATTAGCCTGAATTAAAGTACCTATTATCGTGGTAGTAATTTGTAGACAGACACGTAATGTACTAATATATGGGTCATTCCACAATAATAGTACCACCCATTGTCCGTGACACATTTCACATAGAATAATTAGTAATATTTTGTTTCAACATTGTTAAGTAACAGCTCACAATGTGTTTTATTCATTACCCATATATTTAGAAATAAATTTATTTAAAATAAAGCTGAAATCTCTCATATAGACCCCAAAATATCAGTCCCTAGTCATGTCCGAACTCCAAAAAATTATATTTCGGCAACTATATTTATAGTTACCTCTACTATATACTTTATTTGACATAATAATTATGTAGTTTATCGTACATACACTACATTCTATTAATACTTTGTAGTTTCAATAAAACATAATTCGATTTTCTGAAGTTAAAAAAGTGTCCTCGATTTTATCCGTCAGTCCCTAGCCACGCCAAGATTTACAAATTTCGCGCCATTATATGAATGAAGAGTGAATGACATCTAGTTGATTTAAAAGAACGACACCAAGTTATCTATAGACCACACTCGCTGAGCGGCAGCCATTTTGTGAATCAGTGCAAACGCGGCAATTGATGCGGAAACACGTGTTGATTCAGTCACTTCGTCATTCCCTCGGTGAGTAATTTTTATTGTTTATAATACGAAATTGATGATAATTATAGTCGTTCCAATAGTTTATTTAACTTTTGACAGCTCTAATACTTAATCAAATAGTGATACCCTGACCCGTTACCTATTCGATTTCTTTCATCGATCGATTTTATGCATTAAGAAGTTTTAATCGATTTAACAAACTCATTATTTTATAGATAATTTCGTACTTCATATTTCTATGTGTTTCAATGTGCGACCTCCTTTGTCAAAATAAAGAAGAAATGGATTAAAAGAATGTTGTTCAAATATGACGGTTCTATGTCATGAAAAAATATATAATAAAAGGAACTGGATTTTCAAAATGTATTATTGTATTGTGTTGTAATTCAGTGGTTAATATTGTATTTGTTAAACTATTGATGATCTTTATTAAATCTCTCTATGTCTATTTTAAAATAATCTACAGTATTTCAATGAGTAACCTTCAATATAGTTGAGTATTTATATTCCTCCGTATTGATTTATTTGTGAATTCTCACGTTTGGTTGAGTTGAGCGTATCGTTCCTGCCTTCGTTGCTGTCAAAATGCCAAAAAAGAAAGTACTCAAAGGACAAACAACTGTCAAGTGATGATGATTCCTGGTCATACGAAGAAGACGATTCTTTATAATTAAAATTAGTATTACAGTACCTCTTTTGGTTGTTTTATTTTTAATCCGTAAATTACTACGAATTTCAACATTTTGTACCTGTTCATTACAAGTAGGTACCGCAGGTAGTTTTTATTTGAACCAACTATAGTAAGTCTAAACAATTATTTTAGATTCATTAATTTGCGGCGAATACATTCGATCCCATTACTAGGTACGAGTACGATGGAACTGTTTTCATTACGCAAATTATTTATGCATTGAAACAGAGACATTTAGGGCATTTTAATGCAAAATAATAAAGCTTTTTACGTGATTTGATATAAAATATAATCACAATAATTTTATTGTATGTTTTATTAATATAATCGATAATCGATTTATTTCAAAACCGTTTTTATAGTCTGTGGTCATTAATTACGAATGACACATCCCTAAGTAGGCGGAGCCCGCCCATAAAGTACAGTATTATCTGTAGTACATTGTATCAAAAATTATTACAAAACTTTATGTGCGTGATCTGTCAAAAGTTAAATAAAGTATTGGAACGACTATAAATAATATTTACGTGTGATTTGTCGGTCTTCTTTGTTACATCGTATTAAACAGCTTTAATTAGAAGTTAACCAGCATTTGTCTTAAGTTTTACTCCATATCGTCAGTCCCTGGATCATCAGGCCCTAGCTTTTAACTGTGCTAGGGACTGACGGACACAGCTAGGGAATGATGTTTAATATTTTGTGATGTAACCAAATTGTCTTAAGCTAGGTTATAAGTAAATAGACCTAGAAACTTTATGAAAAGATATAAAGGGACGAAAAAGTCATTTAGGGTTTATGTTATGTATACAAAAATGTTTAATATTTTAAGTTAAGAAACTGTAAAGTTATAGACTGGTAATAAGTTGTTTGCGGTCGTTGGTCACAATATTTAAGCATTTAGTTCAGCTCTGCTTAGTTTGAGATTACATACAAGATATATTAAGTGTTATCTTTCCATTTTACAGAAAAATTCCACCTAAAAAGAAGCCAAAATTGTCCAAAGAGGAAATAGGCAATAAAAAATCAGCCGCCGCCAAAGCTCGTTTGGAAAAAATCAAAAGTGATCCAGTTATTTGGCAGAATATAAAGAGAAAGAAAGACTGAAATATTTAAAAAAGAAAGAGAAGGGACAACGTAAGTCTATTCAGGATATGACCCCACGTGAGCAGAGAAATATTAGAAAACAGTGGAAGAAGTATTCAACTGGTTACAGAAAGAAGAAAACAATTAGAAAAGATTGTGAAAATTTTGTTGCTCAGAACACGCTACCTACATCTGAAAATGAAAAAAATGTAGCTCCAGAACCGCAGATTAATAATAACAGTAATGAAACCCTTAGTCAAGTGGAAGCTAAACGAAGGAGCCGATATCAACCGAATTTAAGAAATAAAGTGCTACAGGAAAAATGTGCTATTATTAATGATTTGAAGAAGAAACTTAACACTCAACAGAAGAAGTACAATAGATTGAAACGAAAAATTAAGAAATTGAAGAAATTATTCACACCTAAAAGTAAAATAGAACAAATGGCAGAAGATCATAATGAAAGTAGAGAACTGGTCAAAAAGGCTTTATTTGGCGAAGTTTTGCAGGCTCAAATTACAGAAAATATTTCAAAAGCTCGAACTCATCTAGAAAAATCCAACTTTAAACAGATTGTTGCAATCGTTATTCAGAAAAATGTTTGTTGAGACTGTGCAAAGTCTGCTCTACTAAAGTTTTACCATATGCTGAATTTGATAACAGCAAAGATATTTTGGTAAATCAGTGGACACATGGAAAATAACTAATTACAGATTCTAAAACAAAAAAGAGCGTTTAGTTTCAAAGTATAAAAAAGAGACAAAGAATGTGAACCCACGCAATTTGATTATGCAACTGGAAAATGATCTGCAAAAATTTTTCCAACATGAAGTTAACATTGTTCAGCAGTACAATACTTTAAAATCTCTCAAACAATCATTGACGGAAAGAGACGCAGTAATACATATGGACTTCTCAGAAAAATTTTTTTGGTTATTATTTATGTTCAAAAGTATTAACGAGCTATGATTTTCGTCTTACATACTATATTCAAAATATTTTACAAATAAATATGATTCCAAATACATAGCCAACAAATTTTATTACCATATCATTATTGCTTATCAGTCCCTCACAATACCTATCAGTCCCTAGATGCCTAAATTTAAAAAACTCTAAATTTCTCCTAAAATAAAGCGTAAAATGACTGTTCCCTTTAGATGTAAGATAGTTAGTCAATTACATATAATATTCACCACTCAAGTATCATACATGATCGTATAAATATATAACAATGGTCTGTAAGAAATTGCTTTTAGTGATAAGCCGTCCTATTGTTAATTTATTTGTGTTGCTAGATAATTAAGTTTATTTGTATTCTATTTCACTATTCTCATTTATTCAAATAAATGTCCCATCTTGACTAATTACAAAAAGATTTAGTTGTATTTTGATAATGGTTAAATAGTAAAAACCGATATGGCTTTGTATATACATATTATGGTAAAAATAACATAGCATCTTTGAAGCTTATCTTATTCGGAATATCTATATTAAAATCATAAATTCTAATGTAACTTTGTCTCTGTCTGTCTCTCTCTTACGCTTTTACTGCTAAACCGCTGCATCATGAGAGTGAAATTTGTCATGGAGATTATATGATTCTTGAGGAAGGACACAGGCTACTCTTTATCGTCATGACCGACATACAGGCGGGCGGACCCACGGCTAAGTTTAGTTCATAGTAACTCTTTCTTTCTTCGGGCTCTTTCCCAAACTAATTTGAGGTCAGTTTTATGTCCATCTACTTAAATTTTTTACATCGAACTGCAATCAATTCTCCAAAACCCAAGTACTACGTGGTATCGAAGTTCTGTAGAAAGATTATTGTCGGAGTTATTTAACTAATACCCTTAACAATTTTGTATATACAAATATCTTAAAAATACTGCAGCAAGTTTTCCAAAGCAAGTATTGTATAATTATGAACCTTACTGAATAAAGAAGAGTTTCTTATAAGGAACTCCTTGTTAGTAGAGGAATATAACAACTTTGTTTCCTCCGTTTAACGTCGTAAACGTTAACGATTATGAACAGTCCCTACGATGAGTAATAAAAATGTTAGTAAGAAGTGTTTTTACAAGAACAAGATAATGAAGTTAGTGTTACCTTATATGTATATCAAGATACGGTACAATATCAAGAAGAATATATGGTAAAATAACTTTATTGTATTGGAAGAAAAAATATTTTAGTATATTTTATGAAATAGGGGGCAAACGATCAGACGTATCGCCTGGTGATAAGCGATTACCGCCGTCCATGGATGGTACCGCAACACCAGTCATAAGTCATAAGTGCGTATCCGGCCTTTGGGAGACTGGGAGAGGGATGGGGGAGGGGTTGGGGTATGGGCCTCTGGTTTCCTCACTCACTCGGTGAAATACAGCGCAGGCGCTGTTTCACATCGGTTTCATGTGATATCACACACACACGCTGTGTTATCACTCCGGTCGAGCCAAAACAAACAAAACGTATTCAGTATTTTATTATTTTTTTAAATTTTCATCAGCCCATATAGACAACATTTATAAAAGTTTCATTGACGTTATTTAACGTACATTCAACTAAAATTACAGAATTTTAGATTAAAAAAAAGTTTCAATGATGCCCAAATGCCCTGAGAAAGAACATAAACCATTATACTCGTTATCCAAATATTTATGTTATTAATTCAAATGAAATGACAGTAGTGTTTAAAGATTTTTAAATGAACCCTTATTTAAATAAAGAATTTAATGAATTTATTATATTTTTAAGTATGACTTTATGAATGACAGACATGACTTTACGTGTCGATACTTTAAACTTCTTCTTATTTACTTCTTCCAAGAAGGTAAGAAAATATATGTAACTAGCTGAATCCCGCGGTGCTACCCGCAATACGACAATAACCGCGGGCAAAGCCGCGAGGCGAAGCTAGTATCTTTATAAATTGTAGCCTTTGTGTTATTCTAATGTATGAGCTATACTATTGTAAAGTTTCGTCAAAATCCATTCAGTAGTTTTTGCGTGAACGAGCAACAAACATACTTACTTACATACTCACAATCTTTCGCGTTTATAATATTAGTAGGATAAGAGTATAAATTAAAGTATCGTCTTAAATATGAATATGTTCCTTTTAACTATTACTTTTTTTGCAAAACCTTATTTATGTCGTATTATAATGCATATATTTAATTTGACTGTTATGCAAAAATGAAGCACATCCGTAACCCAGGGAAAAGATGTCAAAATGCAAGAAGAATGTTCTAACCTTAGATTATTCTATGTTTATTCTATGTGTATATCTATCAACACTGGAAAAACACCTACAACTTTCAAAAACTTCAACGCAACACTGTGGGGGACTTTAACAAGACAGGGCTACCTTGTTAGAAACATTATCGTTCCAACGATATAGAAGTTACCAGCAATATTAAAATAATCTCTTCCTGGTGGCATGTCGGACTCGAACCGACTGAAACCGCACGCCATCTCGAGTACTAGATGCCGGGGAACCAGGTGCACCCCAGAAAGGAAAACCCTGGAACCCCAACGTAAAGGCCGCCAACGCACTTGTGACGCCTCTAGTGTTGCGGGTGTCCATAGGCGGCGATAGTCGCTTGCCATCAGGCGATACGTATGTTCGTTTGCCCCCATTCCATAAAAAAAACTACGAAAATACTTAATTTTATGGTGTTATTTATGAGTATTTCTATCAATGGTTTCCGATGTCTTGTCTTTATTTTACGTCTAAGTTTAAACCAATAACATATTATTAACTATTATAGTATTAAAAACATATCATTATTTCCAAATGAAAAACTTTCTGTCTTACAAATAATAAAATAGTTTTAAAAAACTAATAACACGCTTGTGTAAATAAACCAAACCAAAAACAATTTTTTTATATAATTCAAATTAAGGATAGACTGAAAATAAATTATTTTTGTGTGAAAACTTGGGGCGACACAATAAAAAAAAGAATTTGTGGTGTTACGGGTGTCCATGGGCGGTAGTAATCGTTTACCATCAGGCGTTACGTCTGCTCGTTTGCCCCCAATTCAATAAAAAAAGGAATATTATCAGAAACCACTCCACAACACACTCTCAAAAAAGCGTTTTTTCACAAAACGTCATCAGACAAAATGAAGTTCAAAGGAGTCGATTATAAATATACAAACATACAGGTGAAGCTAACAATATGTCATAAGTCAGTATTTTTAAACTGTGTACGTATAAAAAAATATAATTAAATAGGTTTTCAGACTGGACTAATACCGAGTAAAACTCGGTCATCGAGGTACTTAACACATAAAACGACATTCATTTAACATCAGAACATCGGCTGACTGACTTCTAGTATTGATTAATCCTACTAATATGTATTATAAACGCGAAAGTTTGTGTGTATGCAAGTGAGTATGTTTGTTGCTTTGTCACACAAAAACTACTGTATGGATTTTGATAAAACTTTACAATAATATAGCTTATACATTAGAATAACGGCTCGCGGCGTTGCCCTCGATTATTGTCATACCACGGGTAGCACCGCGCGGTTCAGCTTGTTAACCGTATAGATTGCATATTTGTTGAAGAAGTCGTAAGTCTGACTTACATGTTAAATATACCATATATATGGCGCCAGACCCGTTCATTCATTATAATGTTAACTTATTATATCAAAATAGCAGCTTAATGTAATAAATATTTATATGAAAAATATGATACCAATTTTTCTGTTTGATGTGTTATGTACTAGAATAATATTGTACATGTTTCATCATCTAACGAAAATCATATCACTGTAGATAGTGTGAATAATAAAGCAGTTTATTCAGAATGTGGAATAATGAGCCGTAAATTTTTATTGGATAATAAAAAAAAAACTTACAATCCACGATATTTTATCGAAATGTTTGATAGAGGTACAGAGATAGATACAGGTTGTTTATACTTATTTCATTTAGTTTTTTTCAATGAAAAATTAATGCACTTAATTTGAATGGTTATCTAAATATTAAGTATTTTCAAGCGCACTAATTTCAGGAACTACTCGTTATAATTGGAAAATGGTTTTGGTGTTGGATAACCCATTTATTGCACGCTACAATCAATAGCAGTCGATCGGCGAACACCGAAGAAAATATCACAAAACGGGGCAATTTGATTCCTTTTGAGATACGCTATTTATCTATTTCATACTCAAACGCGATTTCCTTCCGTGAAACACAAGTTTGTAAAGCATAGTGAGTAAAAGCATACTGAGAGGTACTACAGAACACTCGTTGGAATGAGGTCTCACATTAGATGTATTTATACCTTTTGAGATACGCTATCTATTTATTTCATACTCAAACGCGATTTCGTTCCGTGAAACGCATAGTGAGCAGACTGAGAGGTACTACGGGACACTCGTTGGAACGAGATCTTAGAGCTTTTGGCCTCTTAAATTGGTTGAGTAGAAGTTAAGCTAGGTATCAACATTTAACTTGAAGTTACTGATGTAAAGAAACATTGGTCTGGCTGACTGGTCGTGAAATAAACTATATTATATGATATAATTTTTCACATGTACTAAAATATAAAACACAAATAAAATAAAATAATATACCTACGTAAGTACGTATTCATATATCAAAATTTACGGCTGAAAATGTAAAAAGTCATTTTCGGATATGTAAAATGGATATTCATACGAATTTTCACACAGTGTAATAATTACAAAATAGAAGACCATTTATGAAAATTACAAGAACTGGTTAATAATAATGACAGTTATGTTACGTGAAAAAATACATACTTCTCATACATAACATTATAGTAGAGCAATCTATTTAAATAAATGTTAGTCTTTGAAATATGATTACGTTGCTCATTTACAAAGTAAACGAAGCAGAAAACGAAACGCTACCGAGGTGGTCTATTTGAGTAACAGTAAAGTATCTAATTTAAACGTGCTCGTATATAATGAAAACCAGCATTTGTCAACTGTGGATTAATGATTCTGTCGTCCATCTCAAACTATATATATATATATCTATTATGAGTATAGATAAAACATTTGTATAAGCACTTTTCAACTCTTTTTTGGTCACGGGACTTTATTTTTTGTTTGTAATGTGTTACCAAGCTTGAACGTTTTGTTTCTTTAATCACATAAGGAAATTTATAACCTAATAGAATCCCTTTTTAAAAAACACTTTCAAAACCAATCAAACTGATTACAAGCTAAAACAAATCAATTCAGAGGGATTATTTTAATTTTTTTATATTTAAATATTGCCAAAATAAAAACAATCATTAGAAAATCTAAAGCCATGACTAAATAGGAGTGTATTAAGTTTAACTATTAAAGAACGACGCGAAGTTGCCGCACGCTGTGCCAAAAACGCCCGTTATGAAGGGTATCCCAAATCTTATTAAAGATTAAAAATATCATGGAGTTTATTGATATGTTACGTTAATAATATACGAATACATTGCTCCAATTATGTTTAGAACTCGCGCAATATCGTATATACTCGTACATGGATACACGATGTGGATTAAATATAAGCGAGCCCTCGGGCTGTTGCTCTATTTTCAATCTTGCCCAGAGGTTTATTGGTTTGTTAAGTAAATATTTTTCAATATCCGTAATCTGTGGATGTTTTCAACGTATATTATATGTGTATCATGAGATACTCAAGGTGATAGAGTATTAAAAATTTAGGCTTAAAAATAAAATAGATATAATCATAACTCATGTCATCATCGTACCTCGTAGTTTCGTGGAAAAATAAATATTCTTGCCCGGGAGGCAATTGGAAGAACAAGTAATAAGCTTAAGAATATATTTGTAATAAGATTTTATTTACGATTTTTCATTTTAGAGAAATTTTTATTTTATTTATTTGGAACATAAAACAGTTACATGCTAAAATCTTAACTAAATACAATTAAATATTAGAGGTAATGAACATGTAACCCACACTATTGTTCACAGATTAACAAAAATAAAATTGAGACGAAGCAGGTCACACTGTTACAGTGACATTTAAACTTAAACGCATTCGGGCACGATACAAAATTGAAAAGAATAACTTATTCCGTTGGCAATGCAGACAATAATTTTATGGCATGACTCTTGAAGAGGCTATTGGATAAAGCAAATATGTCAACATCATTGAAATATCTATTATATGTATCCACAAGGCGTCGCAGAGGTATGCGGACACCAGCGTTAGTCCTACAAGATGGTGTGTGAAAAAGTTGGTATTGATGTGCTTTTCGCCGATAGGCTGTTCTTGGCACAATGTAGCAAATTTTATTTGTGATGAAAGAACAGTCAAGTTTATTGCATAGTCTGTGCAACATCATGACATCGAGAAGCAGACGTCTAGACTCCAAGCTTAAAACATTGAAATGGCTTAACAACTCAGAATCGTCTAGATCCCGTACACCTATAATAAGCCGAGCGTAAGAAGAAATAACCATTAAAGTGTGCGAAAGAGTTATTACCTACTCCCTCTTGTTGTTACTATGTCATTATAATGAACGAAAAATAACACACAAGCCGGCGAACACAAACAAAATACTTTTGCTTATTTCTATTCTTATATAGAAACAAGCTAATTAAAAAATAGATAAATTCTAACGATAGCCACATATACTTAACGATGAACGGCAATGTGCCTATTGTAAGAAGTTGTATTATTATTTTGTTATTTCTTACCGTTAGAATTGGAATTTATCTCAGTTGCTTTGCTCTTGTTAACTGCTGATCAAATTCCACAAGATATTTCTTTCCGGGATTCAGGCACGTTAATTATTAAGGAATTTCTTTTATACGACTGAAGACAAAATACTTGGCTATCACAAAGTAATCGAATTGTAGCCCGTAAATTACTTTTCAGAATTTGTACTGTTCATCATCAAGAAATTTTACCTTACCAAATAGTGTTACAAAAATGCCTTACTCAATTTGTTTTAACATTTGAAGTGATTGCCTTGAATTCTCTAGATGTTAGACGATTCCAAACTCACTTCGATGTGATCAATTAGAAAATTCAAACCATGAAAACATTCAAACTAAAAAAAATATTTTTGCGATTGCCAAACTAATAATTAGTGTAAAAAAGTTATCTGATCTCTCATAAATTGCAATATTATTATGCTATACTATCTTCCATAATTTAAAAAAAAATGTCGAAACAGAAATACTTTTTTAAGACTTTTGATAACTGTTAGATATTTACATTATCACCATTAATAACCATCAGATTTTCAAAACAATTGAACAGATTGTTTTCAAATTTAGCTAAAAATCGTTTTCATAAAGTTCTCGTAGTCTGTGGTATATACAGAGAATATCATAACATTTTGCGTAAAGGGTTAAAAATAGAAAAGGTGACTTACCTGAAACTCTTCAACATTGAAACACTGACAGTAATTAATTAGTACCGAGTGAGCTGGGAACTTTAGGCAGTATCTGAATTTTGTTAATGGATTAGACGCAGTACAGATTTCTAAGCCACAAAATTTTCATTCATTTATAAAGGTTCATTTATTATTTTGCAACGTAGACACATTTTTTTTGTTTAATAATTTAAAACTTGGGTTGGCCATATGAATATTTATTTTTTGCGGTCAAATCACACCAAAAATTGGGTTTTTGCCTAAAAGTCTTGGGGCTTTAGTAGTATACAATTGGATATAGCCGTCTCGTTATTTCCAAAATCTCTTTTACTGGATTTAAGTTTTAAGCTTTTTAGCTTACTATATCACAATGGCTGGACTGGTTGGTTAGTTTTTTTGTTTCGAGTTTTCATTCTCTTTGCAGCGCTGTATTCCTGCGTTGCTCCATTAGTCTTATAATTATATTCCCAGTATTAAAATTAATTATATTCGCAAATATCTTACATGCTAGACAGCTAAAACTGATGGTATATCAACAAAATTATGATAAACATTATTACAGTAACGAATATTAAAAACACGTTGGAAAATATATTTTTACTCGTCTTCATCACGACTGAAGTACTCGTATAATGACTGAGCAATTAGTGAGTGGATATTTACATAATTGTTTCATCTTAAGCACGTCTCAAGCCTGCTAAGAGAAAATCTCTGACATAAAATACAAACATCGTCCACTTATTTCAGTTCTTATTTAATTTTAAAATAAGAACTGTGTTTTTTTTTATAATTTTGTCTTCAAATGTTACTGTAAACAGTGGTCAACGGAGAAACAAAAAGACAATCGGATAGTTTGTTTTTTTGTGAAAACCCATGAAAGTATTTGGTTTATCATCATTTCTAGTATACTACTTTGCGAGTATAACAATCACAGCAGACACTGACCTTAGGATTTGTACCAATCTATGCAATACCGTACAATCTATTGTAATAGGTTCAGACAAACCCTCAGTGGAGCTTTTTTTATGGAGTAGGGGGCAAACGAGCAGACGTTTCGCCTAATGGTAAGCGATTACCGCCGCCCATGGACCAACCAACCAACGCATCTGCAACACCAGAGACGTCACAGATGCGTTGCCGGTCTTTAGGGGATGAGAAGAGAGATGGGGGGGGAGGCGGGTTTGGGGTAAGGGCCTCCGGTATCCTTACTCACTCGCGCTATTTCACGCCGGTTTTCTGTGAGACAGTGGTATCACTTCGGTCGAGCCGGCCCATGCATGCCAAAGCGTGGCTCTCCCACGCAAAAAATTCTATTGTTGACATCTCTGAACTTAAATCCAGTAAAATTTGTTGTTGGATTATATACTTTAACCGAATTGGTTTAGAGTTCATTTTTTGAAATCTCACATCTTTTGCTTTTACTATATTTCGTTCAGTACCAACTAAAATTTGATCAGAGGTACACACTTATTTGTTAGTAAAAAAAACTAAACTCTAATGTAAAAATTATAAGTAATTTAGTCGGCATGTATTTAGACGACTGCTAAGTTTAGACCTGTCAAGTTTTACGCCACACGTTTTAAACGTTCAACACAAGAATAGCAAAAGAAAAATATGGCCTAAGTTGAGTAATTTAACTAATTTTGGTTACCTATGTCAAAGTAATTTTTTTTAAGTACTCGTAATAAACAAGCTTGTGTCTCTGATTGACATTTATTTGGTACTGAACTAAACACTGAGTCAGATAAGATTTCAGATATCAAAATATGAACAATAAGCAATTGAAAATAAAGAATATAATCCGATAACAGATTTTAGGGAATTTTAGTTCAGTGTGTGGTGGCTTGGTAAGAAGCTTGCAGAAGATCTACGTTCAGCTGTGGACGACGATTGGTTTAAATTAATAAAAATAGTGTAAAGTAATGAATTACCAATTAATTTTACATTTGCACATGCTTTCCTTGTTTACTTTTTCTTTTGTTTTGATTGTGGATGTGATTGCGATTCAGGTTTAGCAAGTAAAGCTTTACAATGCAATATAAAAATACCTAAATAAGTTTAAAAAAACTAACTTCTTATATTGAAAAGAATTATTCGTAAGAAGATTTGCTATGAATTCTGTTAAATCAATATATCTTTTGAAATTTGTCTAACCAACATAGTTGATGTGTGAAACCTTTGTAATATGAGATTTATCGTATCACAGGTATCTTTGATCTTTGAGGCAAATTCTAATAATTTTCAAACATTTACCGAGATATTGTAGCTAATTTTCTGTTATTCTTGGAATATATGAGTAACTTTCTTTATGGGTTGCTAATACATTTTAAATTGTTTCCACTCGTTTAGTAAATGGAAAACAAATAAAGAGCGTTTACAGTTTTAGGCGAGCGTAATTACTTTACATATGCCGCCGCCGGCGAGGCAGCCGCTTCAGCGCGTTAAATTAACAGCGAGTCACGCCTGTTCGCCTGCACATAGTTTCGTTACTCCAGGAAGCTTTTCAATTCGACACTCATGGCTTTCAATGAAACATACCCTGTACGTTACCCTAATTATTTTGTACGAGCGTTCAGTTTGAGTTAGAGATTGAATATATTTCAAGAGATTCTCTTGTCGTATCAGACAACTTTTTTTTGTATATACGAGAATATCATAAACATTCTGATCACTAAAAGAACCGTAGAAGTTACTCAGCAATTGAATAATAAGATGTTAATTAACCAGAAGTAAATTTATTATCCATTTTATAAGGTTATTTTTAATCTTTTTTAATTTTTCCTTAACATAATTACCACGGAGTAGTATTATTACTTTCGCGTTCCCTATTTAATAAAAGCTTAAGCGATTTTATTCCATAGCGGAGGAGAAGTAACGATCAGTGCTATTGCCGCAGATATTGAAATATAAAACAGCGTAAAGCGCCTTACTTCTATCTAAGCGTCGCATTAAAATATACTTAACTCTAGTTTGCTATATATTCACGCACTGTTTTATACCATAAACCCTGCTTTGTTTATTGCAAAAATTTTACGGTTCCTGGTTAACGCATATCCTTACTGTTTACTTCTGGAGATCGTAGAGTAATTTTAAATAAATTTTCTGAAGAAATGATTTATAAAAATAATGTTTTAATAAGAGTCAATAGATCTTACGATTGTAGATAATTGTTTGTGGGGATGTAGCTTCAACGAAATGTTTTTCAACTTATTACGACTTTGAGATTATTCATTATGGAAAGCCACTAGAAGATTGAAACGGCCTGTTAGTGTTTCTCCTCCTAGAAGGAAATCTGATGGTTCCTGGGCACGGACGGACCAAGAGAAAGCCGAAACCTTCTCAGAACATCTCTCAAAAGTCTTTATTCCTCATCCATATGAAGGCTCTCCAGTTGATGCCGCAGAAATTACTGACTATTTGAATACTCCTAAAGATACGGAGGAAATGCCTTTAAAATTTACAAAGACAGAAGTTGCCCGAATCATAAAGAAATCAGACCCAAAAAAGTCACCAGGATATGACCTTATCACAAACCGCATATTACAAAAACTACCCGAATCTGGCATAACTTTCCTGACGTCATTATTTAACGCCATGACAAGACTGCAGTTCTTCCCCCTGGAGTGGAAGGTTGCGCAAATCATAATGCTGCTGAAACCTGACAAACAACCAGAAGAAGCAAAATCATATAGACCTATAAGCCTGCTGCCTATCCCGTCCAAAATATTTGAATCTCTACTGCTGCAACGAATTCTACCCATACTCAAAGAAAAAGGACTAATTCCAGACCATCAGTTTGGGTTCCGCAATAAGCACGCCACTGTCGACCAAGTACACAGACTGGCAAATAAGATCATGGAATCACTGGAGGCAAAGTCTTACTGTACCAGTGCATTTTTGGACATATCTCAAGCGTTTGATCGCGTTTGGCATGCAGGTCTGCTTTTTAAATTAAAAAACGCCCTAACAGGTAACCTTCACGGAATACTAAAATCATTCCTCATTCCTACATCAGCGCCACTTCATAATACAAAGTGGGGAAGCACTGTCTGATCTTTTTGCCATACAGGCAGGAGTGCCACAGGGTAGCGTACTGAGTCCCATACTCTACTTACTGTTCACTGCAGATTTGCCGACATCCGAATCCCTAACTACTGGCACCTTTGCTGACGATACCGCTATACTAGCTGCACATAGTGACCCAAAAATCGCCTCACAAATACTCCAAGAAGGACTAAATGACATATCGGACTGGCTTAAAAAGTGGCGGATAAGAGCCAACGAAGCCAAATCAGTCAATGTTACATTTACACCAGTCACAGTAAATAACATTGAAGTCCCACAAGCAGATCATGTGAGATATCTTGGATTGCACTTGGACAAAAGACTTACCTGGCAAAAACATACTTTTACTAAGAGGAAGCAACTTGGTATCCAAACAAGAAAACTTTATTGGCTCATAGGGCGAAGGTCTCAGCTTTCTCTCGAAAACAAAATACTCCTGTACAAGGCTATACTGAAGCCCATCTGGACGTACGGGATCCAATTATGGGGCACCGCATCTCACTCAAACATAGAAATCATACAGAGGTTTCAAAACAAAGCTCTGCGTATGATAACTAACGCGCCGTGGTTTGTACCCAACGAGCTTTTACACCGTGACCTAGGAATGCCTACGGTGAAGCAGGAAATCGTACGCTATACCAAGTCCTATAAAGAACGAATCCAACAACACCCAAATACTCTGGCTCAGTCACTGATGGAGAATCACAACAAAGCGCGACGATTAAAGCGCAAAATACCTCAAGACCTAATCCAATCACAGTAAATATAACTACTGTTAGACAATGAGGATGTGACACATGTCACATACCGAGCAAGCCAGCGATAGCACCAACCAACATACTTCTGAATGTCTCACGAAGGAGACAGATTGTAGTAAATAAAAAAAAACTTATTAAGACGAACAAAAATTGACTAAGTGCGAGCCGTACTCGCGCACAAAGGATTCCGTACCATTAGCTATACAATTCAAGCGTTTACCTGTTGCTGTTATTAATATTGTGAAAAATAAACGTTTATTTTATGGATGCCTCCTTAAATATTTATTTTAGTGTTTTTAGTATTTCATATTATAGAAGTAACAGTAACACGTCATTTGTTAAAATTTCAAGTGTCTAGCTGTCACGGTTATCAAGATACAGCCTCGTGACAAACAAACGGAAGGACGGATAGACAGATGGACAGCGGAGTCTTTGTAATAGAGTTACTCTTCGGGTACGGAATCCTAACAACGAAGTTTACAATGATTCTTAAATGGATTCAATTGCATGTAATAATGTCTGAGACAAACCGTTTCAATCTCACATGGTACAATAATTAGATGATAAAATATGATATAAAAATTACATACAACAAATTGTAGTAACAAATGGGCCGGCCAACACAAATAAATAAATATTTTCAGACATCTAACACACAACGCCATCCAGTCCGAAGCTAGAAGATACTTTTTTATAAATACTTACATATTATATATATAAAACACCCAAACTCCGAAAAAAAACCCGGGAATCGAACCCGAGACCTTAAGAACAACAGTCGCATATAATACCACTGAGCTACCGAGTCAGTCAACAGTATGACTGACCGGATTAATACCAGAGGTTCACAGAAAACAAGCATTGCGTTATTCTTTTGTCATTACTCACCGAGTGAACGATGTTACTAGAATCCCAACTGCCTCCTCACTAAAAGAGCAGTCGGTGCCGGTAGTCGCTTACCAAGTGACCGACTGCTCGCATCCCTAATTCGATAAAAATATCAAAGGTTCGTTAAATGTCAACAAATTCAAATCTATATATGAATTTAACAGCATGGGTTGTAAAGGTAAATCTTGAATTAAAAAATTATTGTTGAGATTTTTTACAAAGACATGACTATATACGGTCTAGATTCGTTGGTAAAGGTTAATAAAGGTTACCGTTTGGTAAAAGATAGGTCATTATTATGAGTCTAGAATCTTCTGGAGAGGACAACATTAGTTTTAAGATGCAGTATTTTATATTATTAATACATTATGCACATTCTGTGCATTGGCGGACTACTGTGTAATGACTACGGCATTCTCTACTAGTCAACCATGCGGAGAAAGCAGAAAATACGCAGTTTGGTAAAAATGTTTGAGAAAACAAAATGAAATAATATATCGTACGAACATAATATATATATATATATAGTTATATACATACATATATATATAGCTATTATATAATTAAACCTATACACATAATCAAATACATATATCAATAAGTATATATGTGTATTTGATTATTACCATTACACAAACTGTAGAGACAAGCAACAGATTGACTTATTTTTATGTGTAAAAGAGGTAATTTAAGTACTACGGTATAATGACACATATATCCGACTAACTGGATAACTTATTTGGAATGTTAATGAGAATTTCGTTTTAACATGATGCGACCTTCTGACGAATTATCCTAGTGTAAATTTGAAATGAACAAATTTATATCAGCTCAGTATGTGTGAAGTATGTTGAATGTATGAGAAGAATTAAAATTAAGTGTTTTAGAGCACGTTCGAGTGATTACTTGATGTTGTTTTTACCTTAAAAACGTTTGATTTAATCATAGGTGGCAAAAATTTAACGACAATTATTTGAAAACAATATAAACCATGAATTTAAATGTGTGATTTGCATGCATTTATAGCTTATTTATAATTAAAGTTTATTACTGCAATTGATAAAACGAAGCTGCTTTTTAAAGATTATGATATTTAGAAACAACTTTTTTTTGTTAAGACAACTGCCGCACTAGGAATAATTCCTGTGTCGCGGAGAACTTTACAAACATACTCGTACATGAAACGGACACAAAGAACATCCTGACTTAGAACTTAGAAGAGAATTTGTGGATCACACAAAGTGTTGTCCCATATGGGATTTGAAACCCACAACACTTGGCGAAGTAAAAAACGGCGTGGCGACCGCTTAACCATTAGGCCCAAAGTGCAGTCATTTTATTATTGAAATAATAAAATATATCAGTAAACATAGTTGCAACGATACAGATAGAGAAATATACAGATACTAGTAAAGACTATATAGTACAATAATTGATATATTTTTTTATTCTATAAACAACAGTAACTTTAGTAGTTTAAACATATAATTGTTGCTACAATAGTAAATAACTAACTATCGGATAGTATGTTTAATCTATATTTTCATCTATACTTCTACACTAATAAAATGAATCTTAAGAGTTTGTTTGTTTGAACGCGCTAATCTCAGGAACCGCTGGTCCGATTTGAAAAATTCTATCAGTGTTGGATAGTCCATTTATCGAGGAAGGCTATATTTCATCACGCTACTACTAATAGAAGCGGAGCACCAATAAAGAATGTTTAAAAAACGGGGGAAAATTTTCACGCTACGGGCACTATAAGACGCAAACGAGGTTGCGTGGGTCAGCTAGTCTATGATAAATGTAAAGAATGAAAATATAGGTAAAACACAATAGAATTGCTTGATCAAAGTAAATTTGTCGGTTTCGTAGCCATCTGTGTATAGCCGAGATCAAGCTGTATTTTGAGCATAGTAATGGTAAATGTCAAGTGTCGCCCATGAACACCTGTAACCCCAAAATCACTAGCGCATTATGCCCAAACCAGAAGAGGAGGTGAGAGGAGGGGAAGGATGTACCATTTTCAAAATGAAGCTATCTTCGTTCTTTCTTCTATCGTCTGCCATATATATATATATATATTCCATATATATATATATATTCCATATATATATATATATATATATATATATATATATATATGGCAGAGGTATCCCTCACGATCATGAGCGGCCTCTTTTAGTTGGTGATATTTTTTTGCTTGCAACCAGTTGGCTTGTCGTATTTATTAATTTATTTTTATTTTAGTCAGTCAACCTTAAGGTGGTGTAGAAATCTTGTAGGGAGGTGCACAGGATTATATTATAAGTGAAAAATATATATACCATACATAGACTTAAACACACATAAATATATATATACATATACAATTAATACGTGTATACACATTTACAAGTAATGGTATCACTCCGGTTAAGTCACCAATGTGTGATAAAGTATCGCTTCTCCTATTTTTAACGTTATATATATTGGTACATATTTCCACAATTTAATAGTCTTATGGAGGTGGATGCAGTTAGCAACAGTACGTATTGTTCTTGAGATCCTTGCGCCTTATGCACAGTAAATAGCTTTTGTCGGAGGTGATAATTATGATGATTATAGTTAAGAGATATACACTTTAGTACGTTTACAAATGTTTTACAAAACATAAATTTTGTTATTTAGAATACTGTTATGAATACAGTATTATATTAATATTTGTAAGCGAATTTGCTATCGGTCCACACAAAATATCAGCCGAAGGGTATAACAGTAGTTCGTCAAAAACCTAACATTGCTCGCTTAAGATATATATTTAGTTTATTATGAAAAATATCCGGAGGTAAATGAGACGTTGTTTCTTTTCCAAGTAAAATATAAGATCATTAGTTTGTGTACAAGATCTTAAATATCAAGGTTCACGTTGTTTTTGATATTCCTCTTGGTGTTTATCTAAGCGATCAAAATTGTAAAAAACCTCCTGTCTACTATCCTGTCCATTAGTTCATCGGTACACGTCTAGGTCTCTATTTACATTAGAAAAAATGCTTATAATTAACTGTATTTTGTAGTTCAGTTTTCACTTTTAAATGTTAGCTACTACATATGAACTCCGATGAATATATAATACAATTTTATGGAATAGGGGGCACACGAGCAAATAGTAAGCGTTTACCGCCGCCCATGGACACCCGCAACACTAGAGGCGTCACAAGTGCGTTGCTGGCCTTTGGGGGATCGGGAGAGAGCTGGGGGAGGGTTTGGTATATAGATCTCCGGTATCCTCACTAATTCGGTGAAACACAGCGAAGGTGCTGTTATCATCCTGCAATAGCAACACTGGTACTATGCTTTGACTCTGAGTATCAGAGCCAATCAAAGCTATATAGCGTGAAAGCTGCGATCAAATACGTAACGATAATAATATAATTAAATCAGGTTTAGACAATACGTAGACACATTAGTAGGTACTGTACTGTATTGTAATTATGTTTTCTTAATGACTTCAATGTTAGTATAATTCAGAAACTTTATAAATGTAATACAGTGATATAGGTCTCGTTTGAAAAATCGTAAAGTAATTGAGTGTGTTTAGTAAAACTGTTGCTAAAGTCTAGGTCGTCGTCATGCAAACACAGTTCTGAAAATAACCCATCGGTTGAGGAATTGTTCTCCTTTGATCCGACTCCGCTGTATTGCGAAAATCACATGCCCTAATTTTGCACTGTCACACACAGCGAGGGGTGTACACATACCAAGTGTTTGTACCCAGAACGTCGATATTTACCTATCGATTTAAAAGTAATGGGTTTATGATATGTTTACCGAAAGCATTATGCTCTTTACATCGAGTAAAAGACTGCTTACGTAAACACATATTGTTGTTTTAGCTGTTAATTGCTTAGCATTTTTTGTACATTCCCACGAAGTTTATTTAATGTTTAACTTGTTTACTTCATGTTAATATTCAGGATGACTGTGATTTCACCATACTGTTTCGTCAAAGCGATATAAACTTCTTCGTGTTTGGCGCTCATTTAAGCAAATAAATAAAATTGATGTGCATACATATATATTAACTGCACGGTTGGCCGAGTGGTGTCAGCGGTCGCCATGCCGCTTGCTACTGCGCCAAGTGTCGTGGGTTCAAATCCCACGCGGTACCTACAACACTTTGTGTGATCCACGAATTGTTGTCCCGAGTCTGGATCTTCTTTGTGTCCGTTTCATGTATGTTTGTAAAGTCCCCCACGACACAGGATGTTTATTCCTAATGTGGGAGTTGTCTTTTAAAAAAAAAAAAATAATAATAAAAAAAAAAAAAACTGTGTGGTTTATGGATATTCTATTCACTTTAACTCCGAGAAGACGTAAATCTGCATATACTTACTTATATTTCAGCCTATTATCGTCCACTGCTGAAAGAAGGCCTCCCCTGAAGAGCCATTAAAACTGAATGCTCCATTTTAAAAAGAAGAGCCGAAGAAGAGAGAGAACGAATGTGATACATATAGATCACGATATTGTGTAAACTAGCAATATACCGAGTACTGAACAAGTGTCGCACGATGGACGAGGCATCTGTTCATCTGTGTAGTGCAATTGATTATCTGCTTGATTACCAATTTGCTGCATAGTAAACTGGTGAGTCAACATAAAATGTAAGTAATAATTTCGTCAAATACATTATGTTATTATCATTATGTTTGTATGATCTGCAAATATTTGTTTCGGAGTTTGGGTGTCTTCTATGTATAATATTATGATTATACATAGAAAACACCCAAACTCCAATATTATAATATTATTATTTAAAAAATAAAAATAAATGTATAGTTGTCTAGTAGGTACCCATAAAACAAGCTCTGCTTAACATGGGACTAGATGACGTTGTGTGTTTAGGTGTCCAAAATATTTATTTACATATTTTAAAATAAATTATTGGTAAAAACAACAATTAATAATTCTGCATAAAATCAAAGATAAGAAATAAAATAAAAAAAAAACAGCACAAATATTATATCATTATTTCATTTAACCCATCCCTGATCGCCTCCGGTGGAAAGGTGCCCATGATTTTATTTATTTTATTTTATTTGGAAAACATACAGTATCTTATGACTAATTTACCTCTAATTAAATTACTATAAACCATTTACACGTTTCCACAATTAGATGTAAAGTGCTTGATTTTTAGAAAACAAAAAAAAAGATCACAATAATATAAGATTACAATAAAATTATATCAGACAGCAAAAAAAAATATATATAGCAGCATTGCCGAGTTGAATGGCAATGGCCAACCTTTGCACCAGGAACGAGCCGGATCGGAAGTGACCCTGAAGCTCCGCAAGCCTACGGCCCAGTTCCCCCACAAACCTCTTCGTCTCCACTGCCACCGGAACTAAATAATAATGCTGCTCTAAAGACGCATATTTCTGTCTCTTCCTTAACAACCGTCCTCCGCGGCGGCCTACTGGGAATGGATGATACGACTCAGATCAACCAAGCCGATGTAGGTTCCACCAAAAACGCTATGCTCACCTCACCACCATGGGATCCAAATAAAACAGTGACAAGGAAACACCACGCGCACACGCTAGGTAAACTAGTAGGTAAAACCGCATACTTCGCACCCCAGACCACTACACCGGATCGAAAGACCCGCCTGACCCCACTGTCTCTCATCCATGGAGGACGCTTTCCACGACCAACTTTAGGGTTTTGTCAAGTGACGAAACTTCCTCGGGGCGAAGCCAAGTAGAAGTGGTTCTCAGCAGGTAATTAATTAAATTATTTATTTTGCTATCTAAACTGAGCTGAGTTTATATCGACACACATATCAGTTTTAAATACATATAAATTATAATTAAAAATATATTTTACATATAAAATGAATGAACCACAGCCTGGCTGTCGATCTTTCTAAATACTTGCGATTATTTACACACAAACGAACACTAACTTAAAACTCGCAGGCTGGGTCTCTGCAACTCGACGACTTCAGTGCGCATATTTTGCGTGGAATGACGAAACGAACACTAAATGTTAAATAAGTTAAGTTTAGGGCGATACATAAGAGAAAACCTCATCCAAACCAATTAAGAAACTGCTTGGTTTAGCCCGTACAGACAAACAGTCAAAATATTCTAAAAATGTTGTTGTTAGTTATGTAAATTTAATAAAGATTTATTACTTTTTCTTAAATATATTTAATATAAAGACATCGACCGCTTACATCTATTTTTGTATGTAGGTGTAGATAAATTAAACACAGGAAAAGAGTTTTAAGAATTCGTGTTCACGTAATATGTATTTTTGCCAAGAAAAATTAATCTACAGAGACATATATTGGTCTTTATTCACTCGGTCCCTTGTTACAAGTGACAGAAGAAAAGATTTAGGTAAACCTCGCCTGGGTACATACTCAATACCCTCTAAGATAAGGGTGCTAGAATCGTGACCAAGTCGAACCGTCTTCAAATTAAAGAAAAGCCGTATCATACGTAACAATAAATTTTATTGTTACAGCTACAATATTAACTTCTGGTGTTAATATCCCAATATATAATACTATCGATACTTTTGTTTCCCTATTCAAACCATCGACCCGGTTCTAAGGTTCAAAGATTGTGACTTCGTTTGTTCTTTTTCTGGTTAATAAATCAATAATAAGAATTATAAAAAATGTGCTATCTATTACAGGCGACCATAAGGTGTAATTGTTAATAATACCACAGGAAAAAAATCTGTTCAAAGAATTTCAAGGCACGATTTACAGCACTAATGGGATACTCCAAGTTGGTAACTTTGTGAAACTTTTAATGGCACTTTTTACAGACTTATTGTTTACAACTGCTATGATATAAATGATGTTCAAAAAACTGCAAAGTCTAGTAGGAATTTAATTATTTTATATAAATTTCGTTATTTTCTATCGTGAAATTGCTTAAAAGTTTAAAACTGCAAAACAAATTAAATCTAGTAACTATGTTAGATTTTATTACAGTACAAATTAAATTATTTTAATTTTTGTATAATTTTAATTTAGTTAAACTTTGTTGATTTTATCTGATTAAAAAGTACTATAGGTGTATAGAAATATTTTCATGAAAATTCATTGTGTATATTTTGTTATTTAACTGTACTATTTTAGTAGAATACATACATACTATTTTCTTTTTCTAGATGCTACTTCAAAATGAAATACTTCAGTAGCAACATTTATTATTCCAAAAGTAGGATTAGCTATTTTATTATTTCAGCAATGTATTCCAATACACAACAAAATGTTTATAAAATTATAACCCAAATACACAATTTTTTTGAGAAAATATATATATCATATGCCACCCGGACCTTTATTACAAATCTATTGATTTCGTCATACATTAAAATCGGTTTTAGTAGTTTAAACACTACCGTGGAACATACATAGACTGCCAGGACTATTACTCTTCCTTTTAGACTCGCCGTAATCAGATAAAAATCCCAAATAGGTTCGGACACAGGTAAAGTTTACCGCAAAAGAAACTAGCTAAATTAATTGTAGAGGTCACCCAATGTACAAAGTATTCGAATGCCGGTTTGCCGAGTGGTGTCAGCGGTCGCCATGCCGCTTGCTACTGCGCCAAGTGTCGTGGGTTCAAATCCCACGCGGTACCGACAACACTTTGTGTGATCCACGAATTGTTGTCCCGAGTCTGGATGTTCTTTGTGTCCGTTTTATGTATGTTTGTAAAGTCCCCCACGACACAGGATGTTTATTCCTAATGTGGGAGTTGTCTTTTTAAAAAAAAAAAAAAAAAAAGAAAAAAAAGAATACCTTTTGTGTCATGTTCAAAGAAAGTAATAGTTAATTCAGTTAATAAGTAGCCTAGTCTACTAAAGGGTAATTTGTTAAGACGACCCAAGTGTCAAGTAATAAAGTACTAAAACGTACCGGTTTCTTTGTTTAGTTTGTGACGTTAGTAATGACGTGGACCGCTTAACTAATCGCGCCCAAAATACCCCTTAAATTATTGAACGCATTAATCCATCAAAACGGCTTGTAAATGTCTACTACTAAACTTGGGCCTGTTTGATAAAGTACCCCAATACACATTCTATATCCTACAGCCTGATGAATTCATTAAGGTGTTCAGGTACAATAGAAATCGAACGATTCACTGAATGTTGTATGTACAGTAAAATTTACGAACATTTACAAGGAATTCATTTTCGAGATTTTGATTAAAGTTTATATTATGGTAGTACTGAGATGATTTGTTACATTTAAACTGTTATAAAATAAAAATACTAATAAGATAAACTTGAATGAAAGAATAATAAGAAAGTAAGTTGAAGCTTGTTAAAAAAGCTTTCATTTGACTTGTAAACTAGGTAAATAAGGTTAAATACTTAATTTAGGTATTGTAAATAATATCACAAAAGTTACTTCGATAAGTGCTTATTTTCGACACGAGAAGTGGTTCGGCAGTAAAGGAGTCACGTAATTTTACTTGTAGATAACAATAATATATGTATTTTAACACTTGTAACACTTGAGTATCATAGCATATTAGACATACCTATGTCTAATATGCTATGATATTTAAATGTATATGGCATGGCACCTGTTTCTAATAATAAAAATAAGACAGAAAAATCTAAATTTTGTTTGACCACACCTATTCTTTTTGTCCATCTGGACGGAAAAATGGGGCGCGGACGTAGACAGTAGAATAGAGGTGACAAAATCAATAGCGTCTATTATGAAAAGCATCAGGAACCCTTGTAAAATAAATCAGGAGCGTGTTCACCAAACAAGAAAAAACAAAATAATAATATAGAAATCGTAGAAAAGAATATGTAAATAGTAGGTACTAACAATGTATTTAACTACATTATAACGTTAAAGTTACATTAATAACATAACTAAGTGGTCATACCAAACACGTAAATATAGCAACTACACTAATAAAAATAATTAACACGTTTACGATGGTATGAAAGGGTTTCTTATTTGTTATAATTATCGTTCCTATTATACATAAATAGATTTAACAAGAACGATAATATCACACAAGCATTAACAATCCTACTGTTTGGAATAAATTGATTGCAACACGTACGAATATGAAACGGGAATCTTATTTCATTTTGATAAACTGCAAAAGCATTATAAGCACATTGTACAACCAACGTTTAATTTATTAATTTAAGTAAAAATAATTTAAGATAAAATGATAGTTTGAAAAATAAAACTAAATCTAGATCTGCGGCACTGCATGAACTACATGCGGGTTAAGATCGACAAGATGTAATGAAAACCCATAAGAAAAGTATTTTTCATCATGATCATATGCAATAAAGCTGTCACAAAGCGCCCTTCTACGAAAGCAATAAAGTTTGGCTTTTAGGATTCATCATCCTATGATTGTGTCCTTGCACAGTGCGCAAATACTTACGAAAATTGTACAGAGCGTAAATGTTACAAACATCAATAGAAAGGTATGTCTGTATTTTTCTTTTTTCTTATAAAAGACAACAAACACACACTAAGAACATTACATATTCTATATTGCGGTGATATTCAGAGTCATTTACATGTAACAGACACAAATACCACCCGTACTAAAAACAAAAATTTTTGAGACACCCAAAGTGTTGACCTAAAATTAGGGGTTGAGTCCGCAACACTCACCTCAATAAGGCGAACTGACTATGACCTTTGTGATATTAGAAAATAAAATAAAACACCACACCTAAAGCATTTTGTTAATTTAACTAGTTTTAAGTAGTACAGATTATTTATTTTTTCTGTCATGCAATAAATGTTATTTTTAATTTTATTATTTTTTTTTATTTCGGTGATGCTCTATTTGGTTGACATATTTGTTTTAGTTATATTACTTCACTGTGTGGCACGTGCCTCCTAATCATACCAAAGTAGTTAAGTATGTTAAGTTTATTGTAAACATATTATTAAAGTTTCCGTTTAGGAGCATATCAATAATTTTGGGCACGCCGTTAGCCGTTAGCGCCATGCTAAGATCCATTATAGAGGTGTGACTCGAGAGGCGTCATGGGACCCTCTCATACCGGCTGCCGCAGGTGATCACTGGAAAGGATGTTTAAGAGATCACATGAATCTGATCCGCAAGGAGCCAACGTTTGAGTGCCACTACTTCGATGGGCAGACCATGGCCACGGCGTTCCACACGCTGGCAGAATGTCCGGCGTGGTGGGAACCGAGGCGTGATCTCATGGCGGCTTTCGTGGTGAGGTTCTCTCGCTCGTTAACATGATCGCGGTCATGTTTAGGAGCGAGAGCGCGTGGAACTCCGCCGTTTCTTTGTGCGAGCAAGTTATGCTTGCCAAAGAGACGGCGTAGTGGGACCGGCAGCGGTTTAGAACTCTCCCGGCGTGCCCAGCCAGGGACGGGCCAGGCGCGCCACGCAGAACGATCTCTGTCCTCCATAAGCGCAAGCAAGGGGTGACAGATGAGGCTATCTGTCACCAGAGCATTAGCAGGTTTGGGTGGCGCCGCGGACGCTGCGGACCGTGCGTGCCCTTGGGGACAGAAGCGGGTTTGACATGCAGCCAGCAAGGTGTTATTCGGGGTAATTTAATGACCATGTACAAACTGCGGCCTTACAAGGTCCCTTTACTTTGTAATACTTTTAAGCTATAGCTTAAAATTAATTTCTTACTAGCAACCTTTGGCTGTACAAATCGACTACAGAAAGACAAATTCATTAGTGGTTGACCGTCAAAAGCTAAGCACCGTCAGAACTAAAAATATTAGGAGATTTTAAAATTTTTGTTTAAACTCAATATTTAACCAATCTTTTCAAGCTATCAGCGATTAGAAATTATATCTAAACTTTAAGCATAGTCGAATAGTGGTATGTATCATCAAAGAGTTATGTTACAAAAGGATTTTGTAATGAAGGATAATTCCAGAGTAGAATGAGCTTGTGAGTAACTTAACAATTTTGAAATTGTCTGTCAAATAGCGTACTGCATGTATTAAAGGTATTATTAAAAAGCATGAACCATAAAGAAAACTTTTACGGGATTTATTTTACAGACAGGTTTTGTTACTATTTTAGGCAGATTAACTTTACAACACATGCCAAACTTTCTCTTTAGGATTACTATATCTATAGTAATACTAGCTGACCGACGCAACCTCGTTTGCGTCTTTTATTGCCCGTAGCGAAAAATGTTCCCCCTTATGGGGTTGATTTTTTACACCTTGTGTCCGAAAAACCCCAATATCTTACGGAACCCTATTTTTTTCCAAAATAAAATATAGCCTATAGATTTACCATAGCAGCGCCATCTATTGATTACTTACTCAACCCAGTCGAAAGGTATCGACATCTGTTAGAATCATTTGGAGTTAACAGATAATTGTGACTGTCAAATAATAACAGACAAATAATTAGCAATAAATTAAAATTGCGACTATAATTTGAGATTTAAACTATCCTATCTCTCAAGTTGGATCGAACTGCACATGGTGTGCGAATTTTATTATCGGTTAAGAGGTTTAGGAGTCCATTGAGGACAAACATTGTGACACGAGATTTATATATATTAAGATAATAGAGCTACTCTTCTGATTAAAATCGATACTCGTTCTTTTGCTGATAAAGAGTCCATTTATAGAGGTAGGATATAGACTATAAACTATTATGCTGCTGATGAAAATGAGCACAGCATCAATAGAAAACATTCCGTGCTAATTATTACTTACAAAACGTAGATGAAGTTGCATTGGTCGGCTAGTGACAAAACAAAATCATCATTCACATCAACAGACTTCTCATAAAAAAAGTTGATACACCAAATTGTAAAACTTGCGGAGTACTTGATGATCCATGATATATGAGATATGATGATAATGAGTCCAACACTGGCTAGTTGATTGTGTCAAATATCGAAACCAAGTAAACTCGTTGATGTGCAAATATAACTTTAATGTGTACGATGCAAGACTTTTCATCACTATCTTAAGTAATCCTAATACAAATGCGGCGTTAGACCTATTTGAGATATTTGCACGACAACGACTTCCTCTATCTCTAAGGTATTTAGTATCATAGAATGAGCTACGATGGGGCTTACATATCAGTTTATAATAAAAGCCCCTAAATTAAATAAAATTAAAGAAAAAAAATGCTATACCACGTAGGCCGACGCAGCGGTGGTTCTGTATAGTTTGTTTCAAATTTACTTTCTCTTGATAAATAAAATGGATCACAATATTTTAATACATCATATACACAATGTTGAACCACTTCGAGCATTAAAGGTATTATAGCGGTTACCATAGTGAAAAAGTTACAAGCTTAATCCGATTTCAGCACTAATCGGATTAATACATAATTGAAAAGCGACAAGCTGCCTGTCACTACTTATAAACTTAAACCAACAAGTAGTCTCGCATAGCGACAAACAAACTTCAGGCAATTTAATGGATTATTTAATTTTGTAACTAAAGTGGTAAAACAGTATTCTGAAGATCTTGTTTTAAATAATTCTGAAATATTTGTCACTCAAATATCCATCTCCCACATATATTTATTTAAAACTATTTGCACATTTTGTATAATGATTTAAGGCCATGACGCATTATTTCGCAGTCGATCGTTAAATCGATATCCACCTAACCGTTAACTGTTTAATTTGTGTACAAAAAAGTTTGTTCTATTCTATTCTGTTCTTAACTTTTTTGGTTTGAGTATGACACATGTGTCAAACAGTATGGTAATATGACTAAAACGAGAAAGTCAACCAAAGAGAGCGTTACGCAAATCAAAAGCATTATCTAAATACTTTAGGTATGTTAACTGAAAATTAACGAGGTTTAGGAGCTTGAACAAGCGTAAGCATCCTTCATTTTATTTGCTAATATAATAAAGGTATATATATATATATATGGCTGCATTGTAGTCAGCTCGCCGCTGGTGATTACGCTTGATCAAGCTTCTAAACCTCGTTAATTTCCAGTTAAATAGAACTGCACTGGCAATGGAAAAAGGTGTCATTATTCGCGGGGAAACAAGCGCTGCTAAAACAAGTTCTGCATCAATATCAATAAATTGAGCTTTATTTTTATATGTATTTCCTGCAAAATCTGCCTGTGTGCCGTGTTTTTTTTTAAGCCACGTGTGCAGTTTTTTTTGTTGAAACATATTCTCATCGCTGCAGAACTAAGCCGGAACACAGTTTAATTTTATGTTCTGAGGCTACTCGCCGGTGCAATTAATACGGTTTCATTAAATATCAGTGTAAATTTCATCAGCTGACAAGACAGTTCATAACTATCACGAAATTATTTTCAAGATCATTGAAAACTGCATATATTAATATATTAAAGACAATAAAATAAGTAAATAATTTTATTTTAGACTAGCTGAACCCCGCGGTGTTACCCGCGGTTATTGTCGTATCGTGGGTAACGCCGCGGGGCGAAGCTAGTCTAAAAAATGTAAGCCTAAGTTACTCCTTGTACCATCAGCTACCTACCAGTGAAAGTCCCGTCCAAATCGGTTCAGCCGTTCCAGAGATTAGCCGGAACAAACAGACAGACAGGCAAAAATTTTAAAAATATATATTTTGGTATGTGTACCGTATATTCATATGCATATAGTAGAAAGCGGTTATTTTAATATTATACACAGACACTCCAATTTTCTTTATTTGTACCTATAGATATGCATATAATTTTAATTTACATGCATTTTTTAAATGTCAGCTAAACAAAGTATTAATTATTGGTAGAAAAATCATCAAAATTAATATTGTGCCAGTACTCTTTATCAATTAACTTCAATAATCGAATTTATTTACCTTTGAATTCGCATATTAATAAGGTCAAGAAGACCAAATTAATACAATTATATTCTCATAATGTGACCTAAGAGTTATTTCCAGCGGAGTAATTTTGATGATTCCTTCAAACGTAAATTTTTCAAAGTAAAGCTTAATCGTAAAAGTAATAATATCCTATGAAAAGCAAGCTTTCTAAACAACAATACAATACGAACTAGACAATTAAGTCGATTGAACGGAAAATCGATACCTACGGCTTGACCTTTACATTATGTTTCACTTCATTCAAAGTCGATTTGTAACGGAGAATAATAAAATATTATTATCGTAACGGCAATTTTAGATTTTCAAGTTATTTGTTTTTTTTACATAATTTTATATATATACATATGCACAAAGAAAGTATTTTTGCAGGATCGACTTAATTATAAAGATGATGAATTCTAGTTCCATCATCACACATGAGACTTTGTAATATCTTAAGTCTTGTTTGTTAGGTTTTACAATAATAACTATAACATAAATATACCAGGGCTGTATTATTTAATGAAAGGTTTTTGCACTCCTCTTTCGTCTACATAATCACGTCTTGTCCATATTAATGCAAACGTACCTAACGTTTGCATTAATATGGACAAGACGTGATTATGTGTTGTTATGTCAAAGAATTAAACAGATTTATTATTAAAATGAACAAATAGCAAAAATTGTAGCAAACTAAATAACAAACCGATGTCTTTAACTGCAATCGTTTATGTTAAATTTAATCATATCTCGTATGCGATTGAATATTTTATTACATACTAGCTGACCGACGCAACCTCATTTGTGTCTTTTATTGCCCGTAGCAAAAAAATTTCCCCCGTATAGGGTTGATTTTTTACACCTTGTGTCCGAAAAACCCCAATATCTTACGGAACCCTATTTTTTTCCAAAATAAAATATAGCCTATAGATTTACCATAGCAGCGCCATCTATTGATTACTTACTCAACCCAGTCGAAAGGTATCGACATCTGTTAGAATCATTTGGAGTTAACAGATAATTGTGACTGTCAAATAATAACAGACAAATAATTAGCAATAAATTAAAATTGCGACTATAATTTGAGATTTAAACTATCCTATCTCTCAAGTTGGATCGAACTGCACATGGTGTGCTAATTTTATTATAATCGGTTAAGTGGTTTAGGAGTCCATTGAGGACAAACATTGTGACACGAGATTTATATATATTAAGATTATCTGAGCCACTTTATAGTTTCATTTTCTTTGTGCGTGTTTTATTATTGAACGTTCAATTCTTAGAATAAGGTTGTGCACATCGATGAAGAACATTAAAATACTGCTCATTTCATACCCCTATAGCCATATCTTTAACGACTAGATAGAACGAGACAATAAATTTTAAGCGCAACCTTCTCCACTCCAACGCTTACCACGGGTAGTTTAAAAGTTAGTGCACATAAAGTAAAAGAATAAGTATCCCATAAAAAATATGACAAAATATAGCCTCTTATACCTGTGTCAGTATCAATATAAGAAAATTTCAATTTATGGTAACAGATCTCGAATAAATGTTTCATATCTGCTAAAAACGTTTCTAGCTCTATCTTTTTTTTCTTTCTTTTTCTTTTTTTTAAAAGACAACTCTCGCATTAGGATTTTACTTCCTGTGTCGCGGGGGACTTTACAAACATACATGTAACGGACACAAAGAACACCCAGATTCAGGATAACATTTTGTGGAACACACAAAGTGATGTCCCTCGTGGGATTTGAACCCACTTGGCGCATAGCAAGCGGCGTAGTTACCGCTTATACCACTTTTTTTTTAACCTGTTGAAATCCCCTTTGGGCCGTCACCCCGCCGGGGTTTGCGGCGGCACGGTGTGTCGGAATCGAACCGACTAAAACCACACGGTGTGCCAACTCTGCGCCTGAGAAGGGAGGGGTCCGGGAACTGCTGGTATTAACATGACTGGACCCCGCCCAGACCGCTTATACCACTAGGCCAACCGTGCAGGCAATCTATGTAAATGGTATTACAGAACAAACATCAGTTATGTTTAATCAATTGGAATTATAAGAAACAACATTTCAGATTGTAAAGCTACTAAATAAGCACCTATATAATAGTCAGTGTATATCAGTTGATGTTTAGCAGATGAATGTTAAAGATCGAATAAAATTTACAACATGAAAAAAACATTAAATCTAAAATCACTAAAACACTATTTTATTGTCTTTTATTTTCGTTCTGAAATAGAAAGGAAATATTGTTCATAGCAATGACAACATTTAGTCCTAAATCTACATACAGGTATTTCGTAGAAAATTATACGTTTTAATATTGAACTTTATTCATGGAATAAACCAATTTCGAGCAACACTTGAAGTATGCCTGAAGTGACTTGGTATTTAATTAATTTTTGTTCAGTTGGATCATTATTCAAAGGTAATGGTAATATAAAACACTAAAATGTTTTTAAAAGCGACTGAAGAGCACTCAGATTTATACGTCGTTTGTCAAAAACATGAAATGATTTAATTATAAATGAAAATCTTGTATAACTTCTACTAGATGTAGTATTTAAATAGTTACATATTCTCTATCCAAACATAAATCTTTAATGTAGACTTAGGCTCGTATTTAAAAGACGTCTCAGCCTTGAATCTAGTTTTAAAACTAGTTTTAAGAGGAGATTTTATTATTGAACGTCTCTTGAAACAAGATTCACTGATCCTTAACCAAGTGAATATAGAACAGTGAATCTTAGTGAATAGCTTATGTTTTAGAATAATGTTTAAGGCCTAACTTTAACATGTAAAATCACTTTAATTAACATAGTGTATACATTTCAAGTAAAAACTTCTGATATTAATATATTCTGTAGACTGCAGATACAAACTTGGGGTAAACAGAGCAGTTCAAACACAACTATGGCTTTGGAAGTAGAGTGAAAGTCAACTGAACTTGGCTGTGTTTATTCTCCGCAGGGTACGACATATAAGTGTTTTGTACGCTTCTACAAGCAGTTGGCCGTGACTTGTGTCCATTGTTTAAATAATAGCAATAAGTTTTGGTAGAGGTTTTCTTAAGAACAGTTAAAAATTATGATTTTCTTAACAGAAACCAATGGTTGGTCTATTTCTTGAAAACAAATTCTGGAGGAAGCGGTCATATAACTAATAAGACGAAGGCTAAGGTGATTAAGTTATTCATGATGATAGACCGCGAGGAACAGTTTAAGCATTTATTAATGTAAAAATGAGTCTAAAACCTTTGTGGTTTTTACTCTATGTCCTATTCGTATGAAAAAGATGATCGGAATGGCGACGTAGAGAAATGTATACGTAAATTTTAGAAATGTTTGTTAACACGGTTTGTCATATAAAAGTATTAAGTTGAGAAGTAGCCCAAGTTTATATTTTATCAATTAGAAAATTTGGTGTTATTTTTTAACTTTACATTGACTCTCATAGTGATAAAAGTGAAGCTTTATATATAAAACAACATAGTCATATATATAAAAGATTTATATATATGACTATGTTTCACCCGCTGCTTCGCTTGCAATTAATTTAAAATATCCTATGTTATTTGGAATACCTACAAGAATATTTGTATAAAGTTTCATGATGATCGGTTAAGTAGTATTCGCGTAAAAGCGTAACAAACAAACTTACATTGACATTTATAATTATAGATAGTATATATTTATACATATATATAGGTACAATATTGTTGTTAGAGTCTATACACAGTCTATACCTTTTTTTTATTATATAGCGGGCCAACGAGCAGATGTATCACCTGATGGTAAGCGATTACCGCCGCCCATGGACACCCGCAACACCAGAGGCGTTACAAGTGCGTTGCTAGCCTTTTAGGAAGGAATACGCTCTTTTCTTTACCTAACACAAAATATGTTGAAAATCGATATTTACTCTACTTAAAGCAGAACTCATGAAACAACAATATTAATTTTCATTATTCTTTACCAAAGGTAATTATACTAATTGTTATCAATTTTTTCATGAATCATTGCAATTAGTGGTAATCCGTATTAAATCAGGATTGAAATAATGTCAAAAGTACCTATTCAAAATAACTGGTTCGATATACTCACGAAATTATATTGGACTTTAGTTTCAAATGAAATTAGAATAATAAATAATAAATTGTTATTCTCTGTGAATCCACCTATATATATGTATGTTGATTTGTTTATGTATCAATCTATATACTCGTAGATAATTTAATTTTTGTTTGGTCGAGGTGTGATTGAGTATGAATATCGAAACTTTATACAAATAATAATGTTTATGCTATTAGTGAGTTAGCGCCTATATGGATAATATATTTACTCCTAGTCTTTAGAAGGTCAAAATTTGAGTGAAACAAGTGCTTAGTTGAAGATTTAAATAAAACAATATATATTATGTTCCTTTAAATGTTTGAATACTCCCTTCTAAAGTACTCTTCTTATTTATTAACAATAATCTATTATTAATAAGTATTTTCATATTAATAATAGATTGTGGTATGTGTTATCTAGCACGCATTATAAGAAATAGTCTTGAGTTGATTTAAAACCCGTTTTAAAACTAGCGAACTGAATAAACCCACTGACGAAAAGCAACCTTTCTGTGAAAAAAGGGCAGATGAACTAGCTAAACCCCGCGGTGCCACCCGCGGTACAACAATAACCACGAACAATACCGGGAGGCGAAGCTAGAATGTTTATAACAACAGGTGTCTTGCCTTGTCACGTGATTCATGGACACTTGCAACCCAAGAATTATACTTACTCAAAGCAACAGCTTAAAGAGCTGCAATGCTAGTACGAGTAGAAGTAGTGCTGCTTCCTTCTTAGAACCAGGAGTGAAGAAAGCTCTGCAACTTCACTCTCTTGGTGAAAAGCAACGAAACTTAGCACCGGTTTCCTGTGTAGTCGTTGTATCATTTCGCTCACGACGGCGACGTCTCATATGTGTAAACAATACTAATGTGCTATAACAATAATGTAAGCACTCGTACATTTAGAGGAGTGTTATTATTCTATTTACCGAAACTTAAAGCATTGTACGTACGCCAATCATATCTGTTTATTCTTTGAGAGTAACTTGTATCTTTATACTTACAATTCGTTACATCGTCTTTCAAGGGTGATGTAACTAAGTTGGTACATAAATTGTTCGATAAGGTTCAATGGTCTGTAGTAAATAGCGCTAGTCATGGGTAGTAGAATAACAAAATGTATACGTTGCTAAGAGCATGTCTTCTCTTCACAGGTGTCATTTCATATTAAGAGCGCAACTTGAGACGACAAAGGAATAATAGGTGAGATACCTAATAAGTGGTATTACAGTATTCTTTTCATATATCATAAATAGCCATTATGTTATCACTATGAACTGCAACTACATTCTGCGACTTGCAATATTCCATTCGAATAAGAAAACGGCAAGATCTAAATTACATGTTGGTTTTTTTGTTTTATATATACACTAATTAAACCGCACAACATCGTCTGCTGCTACGGGCAATAGGAGACCTTATTGCCCGTAGCGCGATGTTGTACAAAATGAACAAGTTTGTTCACTATAAAACGATTATAGTGAGCCAATCTTTAAAGATATGCATATGCCAGATGCATATCACGAACTTATTTTTAAAGCTTTGAAATATATTCGAGTTGAGTATTTATATTCCTCCATTTTGATTTATTTGTGAATTCTCACGTTTGGTTGAGTTGAGCGTATAGTTCCTCCCTTCGGTACTGCCAAATGCCAAAAATAAAGTATAATAATATATAATATATTTTATTATTATAATCGATCATCGATTTAGTTCAAAACCGCTTTTATAGTCTGTGGTCAAAAATTACAAATGACATATCTCTAAGTGGGCGGAGCCCGTGCATGAAGTACAGTATTCCCTGTAGTACATTGTATCAAAAATTATTACAAAACTTTATGTGCGGGATCTGTCAAAAGTTAAATAAACGATTGGAAAGACTATAGCTGCCCCAACTGACTCCGTTCTGTCAAAAGTTATCATAAGTCTGTCGCAGTTCAACAAATATAAAATAACACCTTTTGACTTGATTGACGTCAAATACTTGACAGCTGTGGACAGGTGTTTTAGTTTACTTTGTGGTTTATATGGGGAAAAATGTGTTCCTTTTTCAATTTTTTTATATTGCCTTTGCCTTTCCATCATAATGAAAAAATATACCCGAATTGCTTACAGTTTCTCGATTCACTTGAATTTATAAATGGATAGTTATGTTGGTATTCATTTAATGTACCTAAGTGTTCAACTGCGCACATTATGCTATACAATAAATTTGTAAAAATACACATGTACAAAGAATAAATGAAAATCCTTCCTACCTTTCGTCTCGTTTGATAACCTGCATACATTAGAACACATTTCTTAGAATTTCTTCGTAACAAAAATTTCTTCGCAATATTTAAAATGTGGTTGCCTCCTAAAGTATAGTAAGTGCTTTTGAGTTACTAAGTACAGTCGTATAACTTCAGCGGCTATTCAATGTCTTTTCCTTCACGAATTTATGGACCGGCAAGTCACGGAGTTTTAATAAATTAATAAGTACCAAATTATTAAGCTTCTTAACTGTCTTTACAATTACCCTTTTGATACATCCTACTAATATTATAAACGCGAAAGTTTGTGAGTATGTAAGTATGTTTGTTGCTCTTTCACGCATCAACTACTGAATGGATTTTGATGAAACTTTACAATAATATAGCTTATACAATTATTTATAAAGATTCTAGCTTCGCCTTGCGGCATTGTCCGTGGTTATTGTCGTACCGCGGGTGGCACCGCGGGGTTCAGCTAGTTCTTTTATATATTATAAATGCGAAAGTAACTCTGCCTGTGTTTGTCACGCTCTATCACGCTTTCACAGTAAAACCGCTGCATCGATATCAACGAAATTCGAAATGGAGATACTTTGGTTTTTGAGGCATGACATAGGCTTCTTTACTACGATATTCGATAAACACGCGGGTGGCGCCGCGTACAAAGCTCATTTTTAATATTTAAATTTTTAACGCTTTTCTTTTTTCACAGATTTAAAATTTGCAAAGTATTGTTCTTAACTCTAACCATAAACTTAACTTAATAAGATTTTGAATGTCTTTATAGTTGGGTTATACTCCGAAGACTCTTTGAACATAATTATGCAGAAACTTGTCATCGTCGTGAGCGTAGTTAGAAGTTCTGCTTTTTAAGTGTACGTGTTTTTGCAGCAGTGAAATACTAGTTCTGTACTCCGAAAAAAATTTTATATAGTTTTAGTAAATAATTAATTTGATAAAATTTCGAACAAAGCAAAATGATAATGCACGACAAATATTCGGATACCTATTATTTTATTGTTTTTTGTCATTTATCACTACGTGGTAAAATTAGTTCATAATTTTCCACATAATGTTCTAAATTATTTGTCATATTAGTTGGGCTAGTAATAGTTCACAAACTATGGGCATTTAACGCAGCTCTGGCTGCTTGTAATAAAAGAAGCAGAAGAACCCATTAGAATAAAGGATATGAATTCATAGAATATATATCTATCCTCACCACGGAACGCCACTTTATGAAAATTTGAAAGTCAGTTTCATATTATTACTGACTTTAAACTGTATTTCTTCCAAAAAACAATCTATTAAAAGTAAGTCTTTTTTATCACGAAAACAATTTAAAACTTCATGTCAGTAATTTGTACAATTACAGAGGTTGTGCACAGGTTAAGTTTCGTCAGAGTGTTCTCGAGAAAATGAGCCAAGTGTCACGTCATATAAAGCACAATAAACCTTCATTCATATTTCATATACATGGACTATGTAAAGACCTAGAGGGATCTTTTGTTCTATACGTTTCTTGAGGCCAGTAACTCACAACAATTACGTTACTTAGTCACGGGTAATTACCGAAACCTATGTTAAACCAACATTATTGTTTTTTTTGTGTATTTATTATTTATAAAATAAATACTTTGATAAGTCACTTAGTCAGTCTGTCAGTACTTTTTTGTTATTACTATTGTTTAGAGAGTTAACTATTATTTGGAAATGAATGCAGTCTTTCAAAATTTTTATGACAAGAGTTTCTACGTAAATTAAGTGTTGAGAGCGTCCTAATCATTATTACTTAAAATCGGGTGACTGATTAAATAAATAAATTTGGCAGTGATACTTATCAATTTAGACTTTTGACATTGGAAATATCTTTTCGTTCGCGTCAGTTATCGCGTCATATTTTTTTTTTGGGAAATCGGAGTCTACTCCGATTTCCCAAAAATAAATATCCTTATATCTTGGAGAGTTGTGAAGATATGATATTCAAAAAAGACTCAAAACACGCATATAAGCGAGAGCTATAAGGTGCAAAAATAACTATTCGAGAAAATCGAAAATGAAAGAGTTATGGCCGAAATAGTGAACAGCCGAAATAGTGAACAACAATTTCATATTACCGATTTTTTGATTTTAGCGCTCGATGTTCCGGAAACGAGGAATGATATCAAAAATCTTTTCTGGACAATTTAATCAGTTAAAATTTAAGCCTAAAAGAAAAATGATCGGTAACCTAATCTTTTTGAAAAAAAGTGATAAAGTCAGAACAAAATTTTTGAAGTGAAAACTTCTTTAGCGGCGCTGTGTACTTTTTTGGAATGGGTAAAAATGTATAAACTCGCGTCAGGGCGTCAGGTCACGTGACCATAAACTCGCGTTAGGTCACGTGTCCTGATCGAAAAAATTCGTAAGACGGATGTTTATTGTTAACAGCGCCATCTACCGATATACTTTGGTAGCATTCGTTTTTCTAGATAGTGGTCCTTTCTCAATATGATTTTATATACTTAAAGTTAATATTTCAGTATTTTAAAGTGATTTGCAATAAATTAAAATAACGATTTTCTACTTACACAAAACCTTTTGTAAATCAAAAAGATTGTTTTCAATTTTTTTGAAAACAGCGACATCTATTGGAGTATCAAAGCTTTTTTACATGAACACGTTTTCAAATTCCTTGCATTATATTTCCAATGCTCTAGAAAGTTATGTAAGGCACAATATCTGTGGATTTTATATATTTTTCTTTTAAAATGCAATGATGGAGGAAAGAACTACCAATGGTTGTGACTTAACGTTAGAATAATATGTCTCCAAAAGTAAGTCTAAATTCTAGTGCCACTATCATTTCAAAAAAATCTTATTTTATTACAAGAAAATATTAAAAGACAAAGTTAAAACCACGGAAGCGAAGCTGTATGTATTCTGTATTTCTCAAGATAGTGAAAGCGATTCTACATTACGGATAGAATCCAAGAACCAAAATATTAAACGTGAACGAAAAAAGCAACTGCAGGTTACACCAAGATTTATTTCATCTTCCTCATCATGATTTTCTTGAAGAGAAATAAATAAAGCTTATTGCAAACATAAAAAGCATTGCTGACATACTCTGTGAATTGCGCTTAACATTACTTAGAACATTTATTGTCCCTATAGGAAACATCGTTATATTGGCGTAAAATGTAACTTGTGGGAACGATACACCATATGAACGCCTAATGAAGTGAAATTTTCTTGGATGAAATATTTTAATAATGACTGTACAGTATCTTGTTACACTTGGATGGAGTTTCAATTGCCCATTAAAAAGGGCATAATAATTGTGAAATTGAAACTGAGAGATTATTGATTTATTTGCTTAGAATTTTACATTAACCGTTGGCATTATTTAAATTATAGGTTTGTGATATAGAAATGTACATAACCAGTACACATGCATATGAAATAAGTCTCTATTAGTATTTATTGAAAAAAATTGGGATTGTAGAAATATAAAAGATTCTATTCTATACACAGATAATAGTTAATTAAAAGACAAAGACTTATACAAATAAGAAACGACTTATAGTGTGTGTTTAGAGGTTTAAATACGGTCTTAACTAACGTTTGCGTTGAAGGAAATATAGAATAGATATTATTTTACATTATCGTAAATCCCTCAATTGGCATTATAAGAATATATTTTAATATTGTCAGTGTAAAAAATGGCAAATTCAAACGCTTGCGGTTTAGTACATCGTAAATTTGCCGAACAAGGGATACGAAGAATGGCCATTAGCCTGAATACTCGTCTATTAAACAAAATACTTTTCATGCCAGACTTTCCGATATTACTTTTTTCTTTATCTCTCTTTCATCTGCACTTTTGGATTCCATAAATTTAAATTTCAAAATGAATGTTTACAATACAGTAGTTAATGGATTGCAACTGGTGAATAATGCGTATATTGTTCAACATATTAACGTCAAGGTTTATTGCTTCCCATTTAGATAAATTTGTGTTTTGCGGCTCAATAAACAAAAAAGCTTCATAATCATGGGGACACAATCTGGCGTAGAACGTAACTCGACCTTGAGAAGTGTGACGGAAAAATTTACCCGTGTTATTTGCATCTTTCCCAAGTATGGACAGAGGCCAACTTATTTTGGTTAAATAGGTCAAAGAATCTTTTAGGTAGACATGTACATAATCTCAGTCGATGTCATAATGTGTCGAACCGCATACCTTATGATCAAAGTATCGAGTTCACAGTCGAGAAAATGCGTATTCGAATCACACTCTCCCACTTATCTCACCTGACGTGGTTACATCTACACGGCCATTTGACGCAGTTGTTTTATTTGCTTTTAAATATTGTGAATCTACACGACGCCATCTTTTAAAATAATTTATCCCACCTAAAACATTTTCATGTAAAATGTTGTCAAGACGACTGCATGTGGCTTACCATGTGAAAAATATATCAAATCTCATGTGGAGTCCAGCTTCTGAAGCTACACGCCCTAACTCTACCAACCGTAACTTCACAAACTCTATATCTCGTAAAAATGTGAGGCTTCGTAGTGCCCTTGCGCTTCGCTTGTCTCGTCTTGACAGGGACACGACAATGGCCCCAGATAAGAAATCATTAATACGATTGTTTTGAGTGTAATTTTTTTTTTATTAGATTACGCTGCTATTACATTTAATTAAGCTAAGTTATTGAAAATGACTATTTTTGATTAAACAGTAGGCGGGACTGTTTAAATACTATTTCAGATGTATTAAAAACATTTATCTAAATTTACGTAGCGTTTGTCACCAATATTAGTACGTGTAGTATTTAGTATTATTTTAAGCATATGTAATAAAATTATTCAGCGTCCACTAAATCCGCTACACCTTGAATAAAAATTGCTAGAAATGAAACAGTATCTTACGGCCATCCGGTATTCGGCGTTCCCAAATTAGTATCTGGCCGGATAGCTCGGCAGTACGCAAGTATCCGGCCTGATATTGATGTTAAATTAAAGTGCTTTCTTTAAATCACGTAACATAGACATACATTTTTCCTTAAAATGAATGATAAATTATATTTATTTTGTAAGTAAATCTTTACAGATATTTTTACACATCGGACTTTACAACTACAATTATTAGATTTGAAGTTAGATAGTGAGATAGAAAGATTGGAAGTTTAAAAATGATTAAATTGATTATTAGAATGACCAACTTCTTCTTCTTCCTAGCCTTATTCCAAGATTATTAGGGGTCGGCTAATAGTTCCACCTGTTTTACCTGAATATCAGTTTTTCCACGAAGCGACCGGCATCAGACCTCCGCAACCCTGAGGGTGAACTGTATTGAAGTTTGAAACTAGCTTCAGTATATTTGAATAACCAACATATCCTTTAAAATATAAATAATAAATTTATTCAAATAGTTTAGTAAATATATTCTAGCACTTCAAATGATTATAAGGCATATGAAGGTATACTAATTATATTAAGTATTGCTCTGCATTACTTTAGTAGCACGTCCCGCTAGTTATATATTACGATCACATTGGCTCTCCAGTAATTACTTTCAACATTGTGCCTACCACAAACAATATGGAAACAGTAAGTAAACACTGCAATTGTCATATTTTCTTTTAAATAGCTATTAGCTTTATTATACACAAGTTTTACCCGCGGCTCCAAACCCGCGTTTGTTGGATATCACGGTAATTATTTTTCGGGTTAATACATAGCCTATTACACTCACAAATAATGTGGTCGCTGCCTATTGTAAAATAATTTTCAAACGCAGGTCTGTAGATCCAAAGATTATCCCATATAACCTCAAAAAGCAAGTTTGAGAAAAACAAAGTAATATCATTGATACCGCTATTAATATGTTTTTTTTGAAAACAAACTAATAAAACTTATAAACAAAACTGATCTCAAGTTAAATAGCTTTACAAACTTGGTACTAGACTAGAAATATATGATCCTGTTCTATTATATATGTGACCATGTTTAGTCATGTTGAACAGAATTTTCGGAATGCATACTCATTTGTTACCATTTGTTCCGACTTTTAAGATCACACACCCCTCAAACATATATCTTTCAAACGTTTACCGCTAAACAAGAACGCTAGTGTAGCAAAAAAAGTCAGCGAAGTGAAAACGTGTGATAATAATATAATAGACGTACTTCAATCCAGGACAGCTGCTCTCCTAGATTAGACTCTTTCCAAAAGTATTAAATGGGTTTTCATACGGCTTTCAACGATAAACATAGTAATTCACAAGGAAGTTTATAGCTTTTAACTAACAACAAAGGTAAAAGAAACCACACAACCTTGAGTTTTATTGCTTTTAGGAGTGTTTATTTGTGATATGTCCATATTTCTGTCATTTTTGTCAGAAAGATCAGTATTAATATAATATTACTCGCAATTGCAATGAAACGAGACTCTACTCCGTATTCGTATACCCGCCCAGTACGAAGCTGAGGCGAATCGCCAGTAAAAATAAAATTGAATGTCCAACAGCTTTAATTCCAAAGAGCGTTTGTAATGTGGATCGCTCCAGTGAATAATGCTTTCTACCAGTATCCGCTGGTTGAATGGCGCCGTGAGTGCATTGAGCCAAAGTTAATTAAATGTGTCACGACGATCTCATACTTGGTTAAATACATTAATGTATCCAATAGTTACGTAGTACGTACGTCTAACCCATAAAATTAGCTACAGTGTTAATTATAGAAGAAGATGGCGCAGATAGATACGCAATAGATTAAAGGGATTAGTACGAGTTTTAGACTAGCGTCTGTGAGTTGCGAATGTATTTTCAAATCTACGAGAAAGTAGTGAACTTGATAAGATCTTATGCAGAATTACATTAGAAGTTACTTATATACTTGTATAGCTAATAAGCCAACCAGATTTACCTAATAGGGTACGGAAAAGATACATGCGTTTGGGTTGGTGAGAGGATGTTTTTGCGGAACAATGTTAGCATTTAACTACAAAATTACTAATCTCAATTTGATGTGGTTTTCAGTGATGGGTTCATACTTGATTCTTCTTCTTCTTCTTAATAAATGGCAAACTGTGCCGATGTCGACAATTCTGCCAATGTCAAGTGGGATGAATTCATACTTGATTAATGCATATTGTTAAATAGGTGTCATGGTGACAACTCACCACAGGGTGCCGCAGTAAAAATTTGTTCACGCAAAACCAAACCTATGAAAAATGACAGATTACATACCTATGGACGTAATAAGAAACTAAGATAATTTCTACCTAAAACTGGTTTTATAACTTATAAAAGATGATGATCATTTAATATTGGACTACCACAACTGAAAAAATAGTAAAAACAAAAATATATAGTTGGATGAAGTAATTCAATTTCAATTAATCAATTTTTCGATTTACTGGCCCATCAAAACCGAAGGTTATATTTACTAAAAATAATTATTAATATAGCACATTTTTATATTTTTAGTATCCCCAATAATTTTATTTCTCAGCCAATTGGATCTAGTGCAATCCTGTTTAATCTCAAGAATAGCAGTTCCTCTGGGTGACCACTTTGTGTCCGCTTTGATCAACTAACATTAACGACCGGTCGTCTAACCACCTCCAACGTAATTACGTTATCTAGTAACTTACGCCTGAGGGGTACTGTAGAATAATACCATTAGGTATAATTTGTTTAATGCCACGTGGGACATCACTTTGTGTGATCCACAAAATGTTGTCCTGAGTCTGGGTGTTATTTGTGTCCGTTACATGTATGTTTGTAAAGTCCCCCGCGACACAGGATGTATATTCCTAATGCGGGAGTTGTCTTTAAAAAAAAAAAAAAAAAAAAAAAAAAAAAAAAAAAAAAAAAAAAAAAAAAAAAAAAAAAAAAAAAATGCTCAGTAGCTAAAATATCTAGTGTGTTCTGAGTTCCGAAAAGAGACGGAGAAAGTACAGTTTTCCCAATTTCAAAACGAACGAGTAAACCACCATCAGACTGTCTCGTTGGCGCAGTGGTCGCGGGTACAACTGCTGTATTTGAGGTTCGATTCCCGAGACGGACAAAATGTTTGTTTGATTTTTAAATATTTGGTTCAGATTTTTAGGTGTTTTCTATGTATAAGATGTATGTATTTACAAAATAAAAGTCAATATGTATACATTTCAATAAAATAAAAAATATCAAGTATAGTTCCGTGTCAAATGTCAGAAAATATTTATTTAACAATTACCAGTTGTAAACGATACTGTAATGCAAATATGTGGACTCCAAAACTTTCTTAAGTCTCAAACTATGCATATGATAGATTCATAGGTGTACGGAATCACGGAAGAGTAGATTAAAGGCGGTGGTAATATGAACGGCAGATGCAGTCTTAGATGAACTATAGCACATTGAAACAGTCAATGTGTATAATAATAATAATAAAAGCCTTTATTCGCTGACCTTTTTAACTTACATGCTAAAAAACAGTAGTGTTCTTAAATCTAATTTATACGCAAAAATAATAAATTTGGTCAGGTTGTCTGTCGACATAGGCTTCCCCTAATCGTTTTCACGTATCTCTATTTCACCTCCTCGTTGTCTTTTCCCGTGCCTCGGATACCACTTAATAATATCCTTAGTCCATTCCAGTTCTCATTATATGTCCAATCCAGTTTCATTTAAGTTTCGTTATTTTTTGTAACACGTCGCTGACTTTTGTTCTTTTGCTTATTTATGAAGTTGTCCATCGATCCAGTAGTCTTATATTAAGCATGCGTCTTTCGATGCTGTGTTGACAAACTACTAGTTTTTGGTTGTTTTTGCTCGTCACAGGCCAAGTTTGACATCCATAAGTAAGACATGGTAGAATACATGTGTCATATAATTTGCTTTTCATTTCCATGGCAGGAATTGTTTCATTTTTAACAATTTTTTTTAGAGACCAGTACCGTTTCCAAGTGTTGCATATTCTTCTATCTATTTCTTTAGTCAATGTGTAGTCCACATTCATTTTATTACTAGTCTTGAATGTGCGATGAAGGAAAAGAAAAATTTTAAGAATAACGTCAATACACATATTCAATCAATCAATTAGCCCGTCGTAACATGTGCAAAATTTTTGCTCTCGCGTTTATTATTTTGCCAATAACGTAACTTGATGAAAATACAATAATTATGACGAATTGCGTGCCAAATATCGGGACTGAAGAGTCTAATTTAACTGTATATATTTCAAAATAAGTAAAAAGATCCACAGATTTCATGCTTTGTACGACTATCGAGCACATTGAAGTGAAAAATGTCGTTCTGACTTTTTGACTTTTTTCAAAAAGTTTAGACTATAGGGCAAACAATATAGCAAACTATAATCCAATCATCTTTGGTTTAGGCTCAAATTGTAGCTGACTAAATTGTCTAGAGGAATTTCTCTAATTTTTGATATCATATTTTGTTTCCAAAATATCGAGCACCAAAATAAAAAATTCGAAACAAAAAGATTTGTACCATGTCGCCCATAACTTTTTTAGTTTTCTACTTAATTTTTCTTGCACCTTACTCTCGTGAATACGCATCTTTAAAGTTTTTTCTAAATATCTTATTTTACAACTCTCTAAGATATAAGGGGATCGCACTTTTTCGTGAAATCGGAGCCTACACTGGAGCGAACAAAAAGACATTTCCAATGTCGAAATTCTTGTTTCCCAATATTGAGACACTCTTACCGTATTATATCATCTTAATGACAAAAACTTTATCGCCTAATCATTTAAATTCTAATAATTGAAATACAAATTCTAAAAAGCTATTTCTAAAAAACTATTGGAACTACGAGAGAGTTACATAAAAATTGCTAAAGAAAAAATAAGAAAATACTTGTTAAATGTAGGTATAATCCACATTTTTGTATAATCGTGTGTGTGTTAAATTATTTCTAATACTAGTATTAGTTTACGTAGAACAGCAATATTTAAAATGTAAGTGTTTGTAAGTGTCATGGAAACATATTTATTCAAGCGTCTAAAAGTCTTGTCAACATCATAGGTTTCAATTGTATTGCCATACCTCTCAAAACAAATATATACGGACATGTGAAATTCATGCATGATGTTTGTAACAATATGAGTATTTTGTCATAACCATGAGTATGTCAACTAAGGTTTTCCCTTAACACATCAGTATATAAACCAAAGTTAACATCTAACTGAATAAGATTGTAGAGCTTTAAGATATTTTTTCATCGTCGAGGGAGCATTAAATTGAAGAGAATTAAGATCTCGTCGCTTCGTGTCCTTCAATAATTGACGTTAATCGCAAGCTTGCCACCACGGCTGAAATATAATTTTTAAGACAGAATTGATTTAAACAGAAAGCTTAGAAACTTTTTTTATTTGTGTAATATTTTTTGTTGTTGTTGTTATCAGAAAAAAAATTGTTATTTATTATATACCAGCGACCCGGCCAGGTTTCGCATGAAAGTTTTAGAAATTCTCAGATTTCGTCTACTACAATATGCATGTACGAGTATTATACATACAAACTTACCTCCTGAATCACTGTATCTATTGCTGGAAACTGCATTAAAATCCGTTGAGTAGTTTCAAAGACATAAGCGAACCGACACAGGAAGCTCCATTTTACATTATATAAAGATGAGTAAGTATTGATGACTCGCAATTTCTGCTATAATGTAATTTAAAAGTTTGAAGTCTGTATTATCTCTTTAGTCAGTTCCAATTTATTTTAAACTGTACTTTGATAATATAAATGGTACGTGCCCAGATTTCTGAAAAAAAATTACTTATAATCAAAAACTTTCAGTTACTAATTGCAAACAAGAAAAGAAATTGTGGTACAATTTGATGTATGGACTAGATGCATATACTACTCAAAGACACGTATTATCTTTATTGCCTTCTTATTTGGCTACTATTGTATCCAAAATTTAAATTGAAATAAACGTCGGTACACAACCCACATCTGTACAAAAACAAAGAGTAAAATATGGCTTCATAGTTATATGTGACTGAAGTTACGATGCAATACTATATACAATTTACTTGTTTAGATTTATTAAGGTATTACATAAATTGTGACAAGTTTATTTATTATCATTAATTAGATACAGTTCCAAACTTCATAATGCTAATTGAAATTGCCCGACGGAAATAATTGGTATTTGAATAAAAAATAATTTTATGGAAAAAGTACTCACCATTGTAGTATTTAAGACATGTTTATGTCCTAATTCCTGTTTTTATAATTTATAATTACCACAATTGTGTAACATAAATAATAATAATAATAAATAATCCGGACATCTAACACCAACGCCATATCCCAAGCTAAGCAGAGCTTGTTATGGTTTTTTTTTGTAAATACATACATATTATACATAGAAAACATATAAATTCCGAAACAAATATTTGTAGATCACACAAACATTTGGTCCGACCCAGGATTAGAACCCGAGACCTCAAGCGCAGCAGTCGCATTCACTACCACTGTGCCACCGAGGCAGTCACCGCAAGTTTAATATAAAACAGATTTTAATTGTTTCCATCACTATGCTTCTAAAGATTTATTGTCATGACTTATCGACTGTACTGTTTGACAAATCATAAAGATGGGTTGCTAATGTCTTCTCATAAAGAACCATTATGTACGTGACATACATAATGGACGTATAAATTACTGCGTCAATGCTTCGCGTTGTTGCCTATATTTTCTAGTGTCATAATTAACAATATGCTGCATAGTGTTGATATTCATAGTGTGACTCCACTATACTATAACTAGTCCATCAGCAATTCAGGGTACTAGGGTGACAGGAGAGGCCACCGGTCACCCTAGCAGAAGCAGATCGGGGTAGCGGCGCTAGCTCTATAAAGTTCTTGAGTCCCTTATCTAAATAGAAAAGGAGCAACAGGGTACCTACACTGAACTGAACTGCACGATTGGCCGAGTGGTGTCAGCGGTCGCCATGCCGCTTGCTACTGCGCCAAGTGTCGTGGGTTCAAATCCCACGCGGTACCTACAACACTTTGTGTGATCCACGAATTGTTGTCCCGAGTCTGGATGTTCTTTGTGTCCGTTTCATGTATGTTTGTAAAGTCCCCCACGACACAGGATGTTTATTCCTAATGTGGGAGTTGTCTTTATAAAAAAAAAAAAAAAAGAAAAGGAGGGGCCATCTACAAGCCGTAGGTGGCCCGAGGTATGTCGGGGTCCCAGGGATTTCCTTTCGAGGCTGAATCTGGTTCCCCTGAATCTGGTTGGCTTCTAGTAACCGAAACGGTGTGCGGTTTTTAGTCGGTTCGAGTCCAACATAGTGGCTAAAAGAAAGGTGTTACAGTGAAAGGGTCATGCTACGATGCAGGTTATATTAGTAAATACTGCAATTGTGGTTAAAATTTTCACTAGTTTCTACACATAACATACATATAAAATCTAGAGATTACTTTTACAGAATTGTCTCTTGCTGAAGATTTCAACAATTGAAATCAAAGGTTAGAACAGGTTTCATAAAAAAAACTTAGTTTAGCTACTAATAGGAATTCATGTGTCTTAACACATGAATTCCTATTAGTGATCATACTATTTTTGTTCCTGCGTCGTCAAAGGAAGATTTATGTTCACATTTCGTAAATACCGTTTGCAATGTTCTCTGGCCTAAAATAGACTGCGGTACAACAGCGAATGTTACCAATGACACCGAGACCCTCTTTCCGGTAACGTTGTTATGCTGCGGACCCAATTTTATGTTATCATATCGTATAATATTTGTGCTTCAAATAGCATTAACTAATCAGTCTTATTCCTGTAAAAATTCAGCTCACTTCACTTTCAAAAATTAAAAGAATCGACGGGTTGCACTCCAGGAGTGCAGGCAGAAGTGAAAACTTGAATATTAACGTTGTGCATTTTTGATATTTTGGAATGGTTAGAGAATAATTTTGTACGAATTGCTTTCATTATCAGTATAAAAGTACTATTATTTATGTGGTGGAATACAATATTTATTTATTGCACTATCGTAAACAAACATGACAATTTATATTACATACACACACGAACATTCGCGCAAGCGCCCTGCGCCGCCCGTCCTCTCTCCATCCGTCTTACGAATTTTCGATCAGGTCACGTGACCTGACGCGAGTTTATACATTTTTACCCATTCCAAAAAAGTACACAGCGCCGCCAAAGAAGTTTTCACTTCAAAAAAAAAAGAAATCTTGATGTGATCAAACAAGATGAACCTAATACAATATTACATAAAAATAAAAGATCCAAAGCTGCCTATCATACGAAATTTCAGAACATTGTAGGACGCACGCAATCTGATTCCGTATAGCAAGTCCATTAATAAACGTAGACAAATTTATTATACAAAATAACATATTTAAATTTGAAACATGCTTACCCGCGTCTAGATTATGAGGTTTTATTTTATTTATATATTTTTATTACAAAATTTACAAGCTATTTATATTATGTTATACTTTGTGTTATACATAATTTTATAGCGTGATGACGGAACAACGATGTCTTTTATGGCTTATATCTTCTATTGTGCTTATAATTTTTGCCAAGGTGTGTTTATGAATTCACAAAAATATACATGTTAATACATATTCGCATAGCATTCGTTGTGATTGTTGTGTTATTAAGATAACCCGTAATAATAAACAAGATTTATGTCACACATTCCTCAATCAATGCGATATTAGAAATATACATGCAATGGACAACTACCTTGCATTGAAACTAAAATATATTTTTATATTATTTACTTAAACCCGACTGCTTCATTGATCTTATGCAACTAGTTGCCAGTCAAGAAGTCTCGGGTTCATTCCCGAGTCGGTCAGCCATATATCGTGTTTTTCGTATATAAATTTCTTATTAACTTGCCCGAAGTATGGAAAATGGCGGTGTTACCCGCCCGTGCCTCGGGCCACGTCAAGTCGTCGGTCCCGGTTGCCTTAAACATCTATGGTAAGCGTTATTGAGAAGTTCAGAGCCCTCAAATATACTGACGCTATTTTCAACCTTCGAATTCATTTTGCCCTCAGGGTTGCAGAGGTTTGGTGCCGGTCGCTTCGTGGAAAAACTGATATTCAGGTAAAACTGGTGAAACTAGTAGCCAAGCCCAAATAATCTTGGGACAAGGCCAGGAAGAAGAAAAAGATTTACTTAAACCCATTGAAGGAATATATTGTTTTTTTATAAGACCATCTAATTTGTGGATCCTATATCAAATTTAATGAACATAGACACATAATCTACATTTGAAATAATGAAGAATTGTTAATAACACAATTAAGTTAGGCTCCAACTTCAAATTCTTCATTTTCAGAAACTCACAAATCTCAAATCACAAAAAAAAAGAACGAAGAATGGTGGACTGATAAGAGTAACTGTACGAACTTTAATAGAAAAATATAGAGATTTAACCACTCGATATGCTGGAGCACTTCACTACATAAGTATTATGCATTCGTCCACAATTCCTTTGAAAGACTACCGCATCCGTTCCCTCGTTGACGACGTGCGTTTCATTAAAAAGCGAGTGACTTGGAGAAAAGAACAAAAGCTACGGCTAGAGCATCGTTCGTTTCATAAAATATTAAAAAATAGGCACGTACATTTGTTTTGTTTTAGACCCTTACCGTTCTTTTTATAACAAGCTCCATTAAGCTATTACCAATCAGAAACAGGCGTATTAAATACGAAAAAGGTTGTTTCCATGAATCACGCGTTTTGAATGAACTTTTATACACATTTCTCCATTAGAACCGTCAAAGTACACGTTTTTCAGTTAAGTACACGGGTGTGAAGTTCAGTAATGTCATTAGTCACGCCCCGACTCCAAATGAACTATCATTCTCAAATGAAGATACTTTGCTATTTTTACAGCTTGGCCTTAGGGAAATTCATAACACTTTCCTGTAAAGACACACCCCGCAAATGTTTCATTTTATCATATCGGGCCAGGTAAATATTTGACAAGTTCCAACTACACTAGACTAATATTGAAACTGGAATATTATCATGGTTGAATCTATGCTGAAATAGTTTAACTAGTAACCATTCTCTAGATATTTAAGTTTCACACTTATTTACGTGAATAGACACTTCTAAATATTCAACAAGCTATTTTATATTCATATTAGATTATACTAACCCGGTATAATTTTGTTAGAAAAGAGAAAACACATTATTTATGATGACAGACATCAGTTGGGACTTCATAGAAGAAGCTTAAAGCTTCCTCCCTATTTACCATAGCGTTAGATTGATGGATGTTTTATGAAAGGGTTGTTTTAATACACGAATATGTGAATTGACGATACACATATTCCTGCTATCTTTAGATATGAAACAACCTCGATTATTAAGTGCCATGCGAATAAAAGTTTAATTGTACCGTGGGGTCGTGGATTAGACCTCTGCTCACCGTAGATACGATTTTTATTTGCTTTAATATGTATATACCAACAAATTGTCAGGCACATTGGTAGTACCAGTGGTTAGTGATCTCGATCCTAATCAGAGGTCCGATCAATAGCAACCCAGAAAAAATAATTGTGATACGACCACGAAGTTCTACGTTTTGGTGTAATTTATCTATAACATGTATATATTTAGACATATTTTAATGTGTTTTCAGGAATTTGGTTTTTTTACAGTACAAGCTCTGCGAGGTTTGGAATCACGCGGCCTTGTGTGAGGTGTGTGTAAATTATTATTATACTAGCTTTTCCCACGGCTCCACCACGTTTTGTAATTGCAGTAAACAGTAGTCTATATACTTCCTCAATAATAAAATTTCATTTCAATGACATTTTTATATGATAGACATGAAAATAAATAACGATATGACACAGAAATCCATAGTATTACTGTTTTAGTACAAATGAAAATTATTAATGGTACTAAATTGTAATAATTGTTTGTAACGTGTGAATTACGCAATGGCAAATATAAGGGTGGTGTTTGTGTAAATGTTCATGTGTGTTTTATATAAAAATACTTTTATATCTTAGGTAAACCGTGGGCTTTATGGTGTAAGTGACTTACGATAGGGCACTCGAAGAAGTTTATTGAATTTCAGAAGGAGTTTCTCGATGTATATCTTTATTTATTTTAATTTTATCCTTTTCAGAACACATTTTACGTAGTCGGGTTATAATTTTAAAACTTAATTTTTACAGTGGCATTGGCAGTACCAAGTATGTTAATCTCGGTTAAAAGTCTTGCTAATAGTGGTGTGATTGTTGAAAACCTCGCTCCCTTTAATATGGTTGACCTGGATGAAGGCTGGCGCGTGCGTAATACTAGGGAACGAGTGCACTGGACTGTTGTTACTTAACTGTAGTATTGACTTCCGGGACTTAATATTGTCTGTAGTAGTTTAACACATTATCCTAGGATAAATTTATCGTTTAAAAGCAACTATTTCAAAATTGAAAAATTTATTATTAAGATCCCATGGTGGTAAGGTGAGCATACCGTTTTTAGTGGATGCTACATCAGCTTGGTTGGCCTTCAGCCTGGGTAAGGCGTGCCCCGGAGCAGCGCACATGCAGCGGGCGTGGGATAATGTGGGGGTGAAGTGGATCCAAGGCGCATTGGAGGACTCTTCGGGAGCAGATATGACTGGGCTGATGGCTGGTTCGCGGACTGAGGCGGGTGCTTCGTTGTACGCGCTGCCTTTACCTCATTTGAGGACTTTGGAAATAAGATAAATCAAAGAAGATTTTACTTCTAGAAATTTGTTACTCCTAATATTAACTAAAGTTGATTTGAATTTAAAACTTATTTCAATTATAAATTAGAAATGAAATTTATATTTATTAGGTTCCAAAATACCATTGAAGCGGTTAAAAAAATACATAATATACATAAAAACGTGGCTATGCATTATGCCTCTTAATCAAACTAAAAAAAAAGCGACTGAATTTCATATATTTTTATTATATAATATTATCTATATTGATTTTATAAAGACGTAAAGTTTGTGAGGTGGTAAAGGGATCGCCGATCTACTGAACCGATTTTAAAAATTATTTTGCCAACAGAAACTATTTGTGAGTTTCATAGGCACTTATCACCTTCCTAGCCTTTATTATTCCCAAGATTAATTTGGCTCGGCTACCAGTTCAATCAGAATTATCTGAATATAAGTTTTTCCATGGAGCGACTGGCATCGGACCTTCAAAACCCTGAAGGCAACCCTGAACTAGTTGTCAGCACATTTGAAGGCACTGACTTCCCAATAACGATTGCCATAGGTGTTCATGATAACCGGGACCGACGGTTTAACGTGAACTCCGAGGCACGACCGGAAATCACCTCCATCTTCCTTGTAAGAAAAACCCAACAGCAGTCCGATCCGGGAATCGAACCCGAGACCTCTTGATCGGCATACGCTTACGCTACTGCCAGACTAACGAGGCAGTCAAGTCATAGGCTAAACATTAACCCGAAAAATGCGAAATTACTGCAAAATCGACATACACGTGCCCGGAACCGAGGGAACATACTAGTTAAGTTATAAAATAGAAAAATTAACGTAACATTTTCTAAGAACATGATGTGTCCACTTCAAACGGGTTACTAATATAGTATGCGAAAGCTTGCTCGTATAATGTCAGCAGTCATTCAAAGAGCATGCAAAGGATGCTTTGAATAGCAGTCTGTGTCGGAAACCTGAAGTGGTGCCGTGTGCGTGTAGCGGATTTCTTTTATGTCCTTTAACAGTCCGTCAACCCTGGAGCAGAACAATTCTGTCCGTGGCTTCCTTTTGCAACGAAACCTCGAAAGGAATTTCAAATTAGTGTGGTTGCATAGACGAAATTTTAAAGTATAAATATTGACCAAGAGGTTAATATGATAGGATACCACGACTTAATACTCGTAGAGACGTTTTCGTGATACTACCGAATACAAAAACTAAAATAGTGAGAACTTACTTTCTGATACTATTTTATAGCTGACCTTAAAAATGTCCTTTTCTAAAACTCGATTTTGCCCACGACTCCGCCTGCGTATATGTGAAATATCGCGAAAACTATTTTTTAGGTTATTATAATTATGACACTCTTTATTCGGCTTTTTATTTGTAAAATAATTTTCTAAATCAAATAAATAGATTTTCCTCTACAACCTCAGACACTTTCCTTATTTATGATATTAGTACAACAACAACAGTTATACTTAATGCCATATACAATTATAAATAAAGAAATTCAATCCAAAGCAAAGGAGAATGGCAGATCCTGCACTGCTGGCGAAATATAAAGCAGGTTTATTAAGTCCTAATTATTTTTAAAGTAGAAATTTAATTGTGCTGTAATTTTTAAAGTAGAATATAATTGTTACAACTGCACTAACAAAACGCATTCCTATTTTCATAAACATGCTTATGAAGTCTACTTAGCTACTGAAAACTAGATGGCGTTGTGTCAATATATTTTCTATTATTTTACACTAGGTATACGTTATATGTATTTGAATCGATATTTATGATTGAGCTCACTGAATTATTTAGTAAAAGCGAAACATTTTATAGACATATCAAGAAAATCGTTAATTAATCACTTAGATTTTGAAAATATTGTATAACAATAAATAATATTAATAAATTTTGGACAATCTGACCTATACCTATGACATATGACCTTGTGTCCATATATAGAAATCAAATGGACCGCAAACTTTGCATGCTCTTCATTTGAAGCTATTCACTTGCCATTTGGCAAGTGACGAGAAAACATAATTTGAGATGGTACCATTACTGATGTTTGCCACTATTACTTTAGGTTTAGTGTTATTATTTTTTAAGGCATTCACGTGTTTCCAAGTTGGAATTAAAAACAAAACATATATTCTAACTGAGAAAATAACATATTAATTAAGGGAAATCTGTTAAGTCTAAAATAAAAAAAGAAATTTCAGTTTTTGCAAATATTAAGAACTAGCTTTAGCCCACGGACTCGCCTATGGCTATGTGGGGGAACGAGTGTCATGTCCCAACACAAAGGGATCCTCTGACCAGGCGAGGTGATCATGCCTGGCGGGCCACTGCCCAACAGTTGATGTTAGGATGTTGTATATATGATAATCGGCGCGAGAACTTCTACTGCGTGATTCAGGATTGGTAGTTTATTAGTGTTATACGTTGCTGCGTAGTTCAGTGTGTCTGCGGTAGATAGCGCTATAGTATGTCGCTGTATGTGGAAAGTCGCCACAGGTATATCGGTAATTGCGGTGAAGAGTAATCTACGTCCTTTTTCATAAATGAAAGTAATAAATCGGAGCAGCGATTTAGCCGTGGAAGCGTAACATGTATATGACAGATAGATAGACAAAGTTTCTTTAGATTTTGTAACATTAGTATTAATTAAGCACAACAGCATTGAATAATAAGATACATTTATTGCATACCATAAAGAGATACTATAAGCACTATGATGAGAGTATTAGTATAACTGCATATCGATTGTGTGTGAAATGAAACTTGTGAAACTTTCCCATTAACGGTTTCGGCGCCCTATAACATCGAATTAGTTGGTCGACTTTTACTCGTCTTCGTAGCTGTTGTATTTTAAGTTTGGTAACATCTTATAGTACTAATAAAGGAAAAATTGCGAAAAGTAGAAAATTGTATTTACTTCATATAATAAGTCGTTTATGATGCAAAGTTTCGACACTCGCAAGGGAATCAAAATCTACAGGGTACTACCCGTGAACTCAGAATCTTGAAATTTGGTACGAAGCAACGTCTTATAGCACAGTCAACGGAAACATTGCAAAAACCATCAATTTTAAGTTACATGATATAATAAAAATATTTTTAATAATATTAAACTTACTACCTTTTCCTCATGAACGCGTAGAGGTATTAAACTGAAATTCATATCTTATATACTTTTTATAATACCTTTATGTTGTAACAAAATTAAACTTCTATGTATACGCAATCAAAATAAACAGCAATTTAAACCACCTATTTTGAAACTCGCAACTACTCGCAAGGTAATCAGAACCTAAAGGATACTTCCAGTTGACCTAGGAGTCTTAAAATATGACACGTTTTATAGCACACATGAAGGGAAAATTTCGAATACCTTAAATTTTACTTACATCACATAATATTTTTTTATCATTATAATCTTATTGCCCTTTTCCTCATGAACGCGTAGAGGTATTAAGTTGAAATTGATATCCTTTAAACTGTGAAAAAAAAACTTTTCTAAACCTATAGGTTTGTACGGAACCCTCGGTGCGCGAGTCCGACTCGCAATGGGCCGGATTTTTTTTTAAGATATTTAAATATTCATTTCATTTGTCCAGAAGCCATGGTGATTAAAAGTACTGTTTTGTTATTATTATGAACTGCAAATGATGATAGACAAGTATTGTCAGCCGAAACCAAATCTGTATAATATTATTTATCTCAAAGATGTTATAATCGTTTTGAAAATTAGTTCGAAAAGTTAATAAAAAAATCATTAAAGTTGCCAGTGTTACTTTTCTTTCGTCATGGTCGTTCAGCAATAAATTCGGTTGTAAGAAATTCAGGCTTTCATCAATTGTTTTCTTCTTATCTTGGCGGTAGAAAAACGGGTAAGTACTCTTTGATTTTTATATTGAAATGCACCGTGTAAAATAAATTAGTACAAATACAATTAATACAAATTTACATATTTAACTGTGTCGGGTATAGCATGTATCTGGTGTACACAACACATAAATGTGCACAGCATAAAAGCGAAATATAATCGTACAATATATTTTGATACATCACTAATCTATAAATATTATCTATAAATACTTATTACAGAAGTAACTGTTATTTTGTAATAAATAAGCATTTTGATTAAACTTACCTTTAACTTTAGAAACACAGCACTACCATATAATTAGTTTTTTCGTGTAAAGTAGCTTACCCGTGTGGTTCAGACTTTCAGTCTGTCTACTAAATAGGAGTAATTGTAAATATATTTAAATAATAAACATCGTGACTTATGAATAAAAGATTTGGTTTCAACATAAAAGTTAATAAAAATAAGATCAATTTATGTTTAGGTGTAAAAATACATATAAAGTATATAACTTTTATTAGTTTATTAAATGATGATTAAACTGTGATTTGTCTCATTCGTAAATAAAACTGTGCTGATCATAATTCTGATAAAAGTAGACTTTGATTGGAACACTTTTTAACCAATGAAAAAAAATCCGACTACCACACTAAGTCGGGTAAAAACTGGAAGAATTTTTCTGGTCAAAATACCCACTTTTTATGCTTCATTTTACTTATGATAGTTTAATCTCATGTAAAATAAAAAAAAATGAAAAAATAATGTACGGTACAAGGATTAAGTTTGGAAGATTTAACCACTAGACTTACGTGTACCTACTAAAATAAGGATATATAATCTGAAGTCCTATTGTTACATGAATTTGTCCTTTTCCAGAAAACGATGTCTGCAGGACGGAAAAGAAATAAAACACAAAAAGTAAATAAGTATTGTAAATGTCGAAGGTAAAGCTTTTATTGAAACGATCTCAAAGCCTTTCAAAGCTTTATTTCTTACAAATTTTAGATTTTGACTCTCTTTATTACGTTCTTTGAATAGTATTTACAGTAACGTTATTTATTAAATGGATGATGTTAATTGCTCTGGTATTTCCAATAGACGTTAGCTTTGTTTTATAAAGTATCAGCATTTTCCAATAAAATATTTAATCATGTGTTCTAAACATACTTCATAAATTATATACGAGTTCTGTTTGTAAAAACTGACGGTGCAAAATTAAATTTTACATCTAATTAACAGCGAATACATGGAACCTAATCGAACCTACATAAAGCATAGAAGTACAATCTCAATGCGTGAAATACGTTTTTTTTTCTCTTTATTTTAAGGGGCTTTTACCCTATTAGGGTATGCCAGCCCCATAAGGCCTTAAGTTAACCAAATGTCAATTTATATATTATACGCTAGACTATACAATTTAATAGCGTTTTTTGATGTCGGTATAGCTAAAACACGTGAAATACTTAATATTGATTAGTTAAAACATTAGTTCCATCACCAAAAGATCGTTTCTGAAGATCACATGCATGAGTTATTATAAAATACTCCAAATGACTACAGAAACTTCCGAGCGCACAAATTTTTCAAAACTCTTTATACAACTTTGAGTAAACAGATAACATATTTGTAAGAACTAAAAGAATATGACATATTTTTTATAAACACATTTCTGCCGCATTTTAGTGCTCGGCAACCTATAAACTGGTGCCTTAGAAAATATGTTAAACTGCTGTTACTACCTATTAGAGATGAATCGAGAACCAGTAGACGACAACCAGAGAAGTATTTTCTCATTTCGCTAGACACAAGATTGAGAGTGCAAGTTTATACAATACGAAAATAGTTCATAAATTATTTAGCATGTTCAAAATATATCGATAGTCCTCAATCTCACATTGGGAATAACAGTAATAAATTATCAAATAAAACTAAATTGATGGGACGGATTATTTCACAGTCAGGATGAACATAACGCTAATGGACTTTCAGATTCGATAGGAAATGCCAAAGCAATCAACATCGTCAATTAGATAAATAACTTTCCTTTACTGTAAATGTTTGAACATTACTATTCAAATGAACTTAACAAAGGGCTGTAAAATTCTAATTCCGTAAGAAATAAAGCTTTGTAATACATTGAGACCGTTTTCATGAAAGTTTTGGTATTGAACTTTTTTATTAGCCTTAGATGCAGTACAGTACAGTAAATACATTTCGTTTCTCACGACGCATGTGAATAAGAATAATTATTTAACAAATGAATGCACTGCAATAAGAAACAGTTGTTTTTAAAAAAAAAATAATGATAAGCCGACGATGAACCGAACCCCAAAAAAGCAAAAAAAAAATTTAACTACATTAAAATGACCTTAACTTGAAATTAAGAGATGTATATACTATCTATTTACTCGTCTCTATATTTAGGTCAAATTATCATTGATCATAATTAAAGTTGTTTTAAAATATATTTTTTATATTAAATAACCCGTTTCAACACTGAAATTGCAAATTCCAATTCCAAATATAGGCTAGTAAATTTAAGGTGTTTAAATTATATTCGAACAAAGGGGTTTGTGCGTGTGATATCAGGTAACACACGAATCAATCACTAGATGTCGCCGATTCATCATTTAGAGCACTCTTGAAAACGAGTACCTACATATGTAAAACGTGTTTGTATTGTATATAATTTGAATATTATAATATACTCGTAATTTAGTGAAATGTTCATTTAAAGGTACAGCAGCAGTTGATTTGCTAAAGAGTTACAATTTTTAATATTTTATATTGCTACACTTGAGGTAGTTTTTTATACATTATGCACATTTGACATATTATTATTATATTGACTACCTCGATGGCACAGTGATTGCGTATGCGACTGCTGTGCTTAAAGTCTCAGGTTCGGTTCCCGGGACGTACTAAATGTTTGTATGATTTATTAATATTTGTTTCGGAGTTAGGGTGTTTTCTATATGTAATTTATATGTATTCAAAAAAAAGAATATAAGTATTACATCAGTCAGTCTAGCTATCATTGTACAAGCTCTGCTTAGTTTTATTTATTGGATGTAAAAACGTCTCACGCTAGATTCAATATCGGAATTGGGATGGGAGGTACTGGAACACCCGCCCTACAGTCCGGAATTATCACCCTGCGACTACCACTTGTTTCTTCCTCAAAGATTCAACAGCGTCGTAGAGTTTTTTTTTAGTTTTCTTCGATACTGGCATCGAAAAGCCTCCGGAAAAGTGGACAGAATGCTTACCTAGTGAGTTTTTCTAGGTACATCCTGTACCTAGAAAAACTGTAAATGAAAATAAAAACAATAGTAAATAAACGTTTCAGAGCATTTGTCTCCGTCATATTTGAACGACCCTAGTATATAGCAGCTCAAGGTTAAGGAGTCACAGTGCTGTGACATTTTAAAGTTTATATCATAAAATTGTTAGTCATATAGAAAAAAAAAACTCTTAATTTTTACTAATTAATTTTTTTGTTTTATGAGAAAATTAAATAGTTCCAGTTTATGTAATGTGAAACAATGTCTACAAATATAATTATAATGGATAATCCCAATCCTACCCTATTGTTGGCATTACGTAACAAATTGTAACTATCAACACAATCTAACCGCTAATGGTTAGAATCCGGGGCTGTTGAATTAGATTCTAGAGGCGATCGAAATATAATTAGGGTTTCTGTTGTCCCAGTACTATTTCAGGCCGGAAGAGGGACTTTATAAGGATATATTATCGTACACTCGGACTCCTAATATCCTCGTTATCAAATCGTTTACTATATGAAGTTATATACGACCAATACGATCTTTAAGAAAGGAGCATAATCCTTCTTAAAAGACCGGCAACGCACTTGTAACGCCTCTGGTGGTGCGGGTGTCCATGGGCGGCGGTAATCGCTTAACATCAGGCGGTACGACCGCTCGTTTGCCCCCTAAACAATAAAAAAATGTATTTTCTTTTCAAAATATTTTAATACTTTCTATTCAACATTATGTAAGATCTAACTAACCAGATCTAACGCTATCATAGTAACTGAAAAGAGATATAACATTAAATATTTTAAAAATAAAAATATATTTTTCTAGAAAGTACTTTTTGGCAACTGACTGATAAAATGGGAAGGGCACAAGCTAATATAGCCCACCCTAAAAAAGCGTGAGTAAAATAGGTCTATGGTAATTAATACTTCCGAAATAAAATTAGAAATATTTAATATTACAATCAAAATTAGTGAGTTAGTGTGAAATAGGCTTTAAAGTAAAGGTAAGAACAGTTCTTTCTTTAAAAGATTCATTCGACTGTAGGATAAACATGTCATATAATATACTCATATGTCTATACAAGTAAATTAAATTGAACTATCTGTTTGTAATTTCAAATCAACAACTTTTCACTACATGCCTTTTAAAGGACATACAGTACTTACATCAAAAAATTTTTGGAAATGGATTTCAGATGGTGGCCGGTGGTCGCAGTCGATATTCGACCGTTTTATTTTCTGCACTTATAAACTTTTACTGTGCTAAATTTATTACTTCTCCATTTTTATATTTTTTTGTAAAAAGGGGCTACATGTATTAATATATAGATTTACTGTTTTTTTCTTCATGATAGGTTTTGAGAGAAATTCCGCCTCAAAAAAAAAAAACCTGTCCAATGCACGATCAGCTACGTGCAAAAACTTTTCTGAAAATGAATCCAATTATATCACATATTTTCTTAGAGATATTGTTTCTTTTTTGTTCAGAATCATGGTTGTACATGTAACAGTACAAACAAGGACTTTTGCTTTTCTTTTTTATACAGTGCTAACGTTGTAGATATTTTATGTACCAAAACATTAATTGTTTTGTAGAATGTAGAAATAATAATAATTAAGTAGCCATAAAAACTCTATTTACACGATTATTATACTATATTTAGGTTTGAAGAATTTTTTTCTGTGTCGCAGAAATTCAATTTAAATTTAATTTAAGTGTTATGTAAATTTTCTAATATAAGTGAATGTGTATTTTTATTCTTTATGAGAAATAAAATGATCTTAAACCTGAAGAATATTCCTTATTATGTTATTAAAATGTATTCATTTTACTTAAAAAAAGAGAATAAAAGGTTTCTTAACTTAAAGAAAACGTAAGCACTTAGTATCTTAATAATTTAAGTTAAATCGTAACATCGAAGAAGACAACTTATTTTTATATAGTCTTTCCTAAAACTATAAGATTTGTTGAAATACAATACCATACGCTATAATTCATATTTTGTAAAAACAAATTAAGCATTGTTGTATCTGACAACTTACAGGTTCACGTAAATTGTTCAATGAAACTAAACAGGCGCTGGTCAATAGAAAAAAGATGGATGGATATTAAGGTAGAGTGGGGTTGCTATAATTTAACACTCTGAGACTAAGAAACTCGTTATGATAAAAACTATCGTTAGCCGCAAAAAAGTAATGTGACGAGAAGATGCGTAGATCAAAGTTCAACTCGTTTAACAAGTGCTAGTATTTATCTATAACATGTTTAGAGATACTTAAGTATAAAAATATAAATATGACACAAGTATGGGCTATATTGTAAAAATACTGTTTGAGTGTAACTCACCGGACATTAGCAAGAGTGTGCCTTCGACTCTTAAGATATCTGCCATGATATTTATGCAGCTCGCCGATACTGCCTTGCTCGGCCTGCATCTTGCCGTGTGATGGCTGCGACGTAAGCGCAACCTCTTCGCCAGCCTGGGAAGGCGACACACTAACCGCACCGGAGCCACGCTTACGTGCTTTGTTACTTTTCCTTGCCGCCGCCGACAAACATATTTTTACAGACGACGGGCTTCCAAAGCTTATTTTTTTACCCGAACTTCTTGATGACGTATAAGCAGTATCTGTGCTACTCCTAGTACTCTTGTATGAAGGTGTTAGTGTTGCGTCTGTCGCGTCATCAAGAGGCCAATCGGAATCGTCCTCCTCCGCGATTCCCGGCAAAGGAGATTGTTGACCGATCGGACGCGGTGAGTTTATTATAGGCTCTGGGGCGACTGCAAAGAAACAATAAATGCACTGAATAAACACACTTCTAGAAAAATCCGAAACATTACCTACTTTCAAAGAATGAAGAAGAAAGATTGTTTTCAAAACGACTTCCAAAATGAATGTTAACGAAACAAAACTGAGAAATTATTTTTTGAAATATTTTAATCACTAACCACGTTTTCTAAATTAGGTTGATGCTATTTTTTTTTATATAAAAATCTTGCATGAGAAATTGACTATGTTCCTCTTAGCTTTTTAATTTATGTTTTATTAAACTTTAGATTTGTATGTAAGAGCTTGTAATGAAAGCAAGTAAATCTAAACATAAACTTACATTTGCGATTACAAATTACACTAAAAGTCTACGAAAATTTAGGGATAACAAATAAATATGACTTAGAATCTCAGTTTTAAATAACGATTACTATTTATCTTTGTTGGTAAAAAATAATTCGTAAGTCATAACGAGAACATTCATTATAAGTTATCAACCTACACTGTCGTTTAATCTAAAATATTCACAAACAATGAACATCAAAAAGTAATAGCCCTCGTTGTGGCTATAACAAAGTTTTTATTATATTACTGAAGATCTAAAGTCTATTCAGACTGGGGATACGAAAAAAATAATGTCCTTATTATTGAACTAAAGTTCACATCATCACATCACATCAATAACCTTTAACATTTCACTGCTGGACATAGGTCATTCCTTAAAAAGACAGCTTTGGCCTGCTATACCATGCGTGCGAGACTGCTTGGTATAGTGTTTGTTTTAAGTTAATCACTGCAAAAGGAAAAAAACTGCTGTTTTACGTAGCTTGTTTCCTTAGTCACCATTTACTACCCGTGGGATGAATAGGGTGGTAACACTCTGTATTTATAACCCGTGACCACACAGAATAAAAATTGTCACACCTAAAGTTAGTAGGTTTTATACGATTGCCATACGTTTGGCATTTATTTAGGGTACATAGTTAGAGCATTACCTTCAACAGTCTTGACTTGATGAAAAGGTTAAAAGAAAGAGAATAAGACCCTTACACATATCACATCTTGTATCGTGTTTAGTTTATTGTTACAAGGACCAAAATCTGTCGTACAGAAAACTAAGACAAATGTTTATGCATGCTTCAAGTTACATACGAGAGAGAGGACTGTATACTGTGGTAAAACACATAACAGAATTTAAACAAGTTAATCAACTGAGAAATTAGAGGTCAGAGCGGAGTGTTGCAGCCGCCCGCCACTACATCGGTTAATTATTCAAATAGGCCTGTCGTGAATCGATACAGGAAAGAATATATTTTTGAAAGTTGGAATTAAAAATATGGGTAAAATATCATTACGTTGTTATAATTACGTTGTAAAATGTAATTTCTCAAACAATTGAAACTAACTTTTATTAACCTCACAGAATGGGTACTAGAAAAAGTCTGAACTAGGCCAAGTAATTATAAACAAGTTTAAAAGAGGAGAATCAACTACAAACGTTGTTGCATATTAAGAAATAGTTACGGGGTGAAATTGTAGTATTAGCAATACCCTTTCAATTTTATAATTACGTATGATAGATAATTTATTATGGGGCAATCATCAATTTGAACTATTTTATGAAACTCAGTTAGTCACTAGACGAATGTAAATGCGAAAAATAATTATGAAATAAAAAAGAGAAGAAACTATCATAATTTTAACTAAAAATAACTACAGTTAACCCTTCAATCACCAATTTAGTACATAAAAGGCATTTGCGGCTTGAACATTGGATGATAATTAAATAAAAAACATATAAATTGACATGGGTACTCGACTGTAAGTGAACTGTAGGGACCACTCTGCACCCACAAATACGATTTCCTCCACTCTGAACAGGTATTTCCAAATTTGATCAGTGGCTTGATTGAGAGTTATCGTTTAATATCATTTGAGCCGGCGAGTTGTAAGTGGAGAGTATTGCTTCACAAAAATATCACAAACGTCGACAGAAAAATAATAATTCTTTTACTTCTTTAGTTATTACGAGTAAGGCAATATAAATAAACAATCAATTTGTTACTAACTCGATCTGTCTAATAAAGCAAAGATCTGCAAAGGTCTGCTAATAATGTTAATCCATATTTATATAACAAATGCGAAAGTAACTCTGTCTGTCCTGCTTTCACGGCGAAACTGCTGCACCGATTTCAATGAAATATGGTATGGGGATGCTTTGATTCTTGAAGAAGGACATAAGCTACTCTCTTTGCTGCGATAACCGACAAATACGCGGGCGAAGCCACCGCCAAAGCTAGTAGAGATATATATTCTAGCCGTGTTTTTTTTCAGTTGTATTCGGCTCCTATTGGTCTAAGCGTGATGTTAACTATCAGCAGTAAACATATATTTTAAAAAATTGCAAATCGGTTAGATGATTTTGGTCATAGATCGTGAACAAAAACGTGACAAGCTAGTTATATTATACATGTATATTTGTAAAGGAACGCTAAATAAACCATAGAGTTCGAGAGCATTAAAAGCGCGATTACAACAAGAGCAAAGATACAAAAGATGAAATAAATAAAAGTAGGGTGGCCGAACTGTACACATAAGTATACCATTTTTTGACTGCCTCGGTGGCGTAGTGGTAGCGTATGCGACTGCTAAGCTGGAGGTCTCGGGTTCGATTCCCGGGTCGGACCAAATGTTTGTATGATCTGCAAATATTTGTTTCGGAGTTTGGGTGTTTTCTATGTTTAATATGTATGTATTTACAAAAAAAAAAAAGTATATAAGTATTTATATCAATTGTCTAGTACCCATAACACAAGCTCTGCTTAGCTTGGGACTAGATGGCGTTGTGTGTAAGATGTCCGGAATATTTATTTATTTATTTATTATTTATTTACTAGCAGCACATCAGTAATATCAGGGTGATATTCATTCTGCACTGATTGTCAGGTTGTGACCCCATTCATTACGCGCAGATGAGGGTATGACAGAGAGGAAAACAATAAAATACATACACAAAGGTAGTATGATGCTGTTTCTTTCCACTAAGTGCCAAGTATTACATTTAAAATTTCCTGTATTGATCATTTTCTATTTCTTTGTGTATGAACGTTGTTGTTTCAACTCCATCAGTAGCTACATTTTGTATACAGAACAAATGCATTATAATGACAATTACATACGTATGGTACTTTCATGAAGTTTAATATATATTGATTGTGTTGAAATAAAGGTGTACGAGTATGTGTTTGTATAAAATATGTATTTATTACTATTTTAAAAATTAATACTGCTTGATAAATGAATTGAATTTAAATGAAATCTGCCATAAATGCAGGAAAACCAAATATCTAAAACAAAGTCAATAGAGCAAGAATCATAAAATTGACTGCCTCGATGGCGCAGTGGTAGTGAAAGCGACCGCTGTGCTTGAGGTCTCGGGTACAAATCCAGGGTCGGACCAAAGGTTTGTGTAATCTACAAATATTTGATTCGGAGTTTGGGTGTTTTCTATGTATAATATTTATATATTTACAAAGAAAAAAGAAGTATATATGTATTCATATCAGTTGTCTAGTACCCATAACACAAGCTCCGCTTAGCTTGGGACTAGATGGCGTTGTGTGTTAGATAGATGTCAGAAATAGACGTCCGAAAAAAATTGGACACCTTTAGTTTAATTCATTATTTTATTTGACTGCCTCGGTGGCGTAGTGGTAGCGTATTCGATTCCCGGGTCGGACCAAATGTTTATATGATCTGCAAATATTTTTTTCGGAGTTTGGGTGTTTTCTATGTGTAATATGTATGTATTTACAAAAAAAAAGTATATAAGTATTTATATCAGTGGTCTAGTATCCATAACACAAGCTCTGCTTAGCTTGGGACTAGATGGCGTTGTGTGTTAGATGTCCGAAATACCTACCTATTCATTGACATACGCAAAAATCAATAAATAGGAACACCAGATATCACATTCGTTCATTAATCTGTGTCATATAATGTTTACTGGACATTATCAAAATCATCAAATATTTGATTGTATTGAGTTGAAGATTAGTTTTAAAATATACACGACACATTCCAAAATACGAGTATATTATTGCTGTGAAGGCATATCTTATAGGCATCTTCTATAATCTTAGCCTACCAAATATTTTATGAACAACAGACTAATAAATATGACTACTTGCGTCTTTTGCCAGTTCTGAAGTCAGCACAAAGTAAAGAATTCTCGCTGGCGTCTCATAGTATCAAGGCAGGGCAAATCGAGAAAAGCAGAATGACTTCTTTCAATCATTCTGTGAAATATTTTAGGAATATATTACTAATTGTCTTGACTATCTGGGTAACGAAAGTATTTTGCGTCTTACGATAGCTGATATTTATCAGTTTTTACCCTATAAACTATAGGCAGCAAGGTTAAGTTATGTTGGAGAAATACTGGACCAAGTGCGTTCAAAAGTAAAACGAAACTACGCAGAAATTAAAAAATATTTATATATTTAAAATGTCTGACATAAATGAACTTCAATACTTAAATTGGGACTGAAAGGTCAATGTATAATTTGGGCATCCGTGGGAGGAAGCTTTCTTTTTAACCTTATAATACGCTGATAGACTAGCCTTCATTTTTAAGGGTTAAAGCGGAGGGCATAATTTTCAACTTAGTGACGACAAGAGAAATGACGTCACTTTAACCTACTTTCTAAAGGCATTTTTGTAGAACTGAAACAATTGTAGGTTAAAATCTGAAAACATAAGCAAAATAAGTTACTAGTGACCTAATTATTCAAAAGCAATTTTGACAAAGAAGATGGGATTTGTACAACATATATATAAAGAGATATATATATATATATATTATATATATATGTAGTTAACCAAAGAATTACTAAACATACTATAAAACTTGTTGTCAACGCGTTTTCTTTCCTTGTTTCAGTATGTAACACATATTTACACAACTAGAAAAGTTGGAAAATATTTAGAATTTTAAGACATTTTAAAATTACAGATCTTATAATAATAATCCCAAATCTCACACACAGCTCGCTGTCTGATTGAGTCTGTAATATGGTAACTAGACTTGTCAAAACCTGCTTAAATATTTAATAATATTGTATGCATTCAAAAACATTAGGGTTTAGGTAAGTAATTATATTGTTAAAGTTACGAAGTATAAGATAAAACTGTCATAACTTTTGCTAGGAATAAAAAAGAACAAACAAAAAACAATTTTTGTACTAAAACGTAGCAAGAAGTTTTTCATAACGAACCGAGGGAAATTTGTAGGCTAATATATCGTGAATTATTTCAAAACTGTGTTGTTGACTTGGCAAAGAGAAGATATACGAATAATTCAATTAATCCGTTGCTCTGGGGAATCAACAACTAAAGTAATTTAATAATACCCGTTTGTTTTTGCCCACAAATCTGTTATGCTTTGAAATTATTGCTTGTAATTTATTTTAAATATCTTAGCGTTTAATTAAGCGATGGATGTGTCAATTTAAGGTTCTTAACCAAACAACTGTGTATATATATATTACGAATTTGATTTAATTAATAAAAAAACAACAAAACTATTTGATTCTTTTCATTATAGAGTCATATTTCAATAATAAATAAACAAAAAGTCCTCAGTAGATATAATACAAAGAGAAAAAACGTAGTTTCATATATAGGGAAATAATGTTTTCCTTTTATTAATATACTAGCTGACCCACGCAATCTCGTTTGCGTCTTCTATTGCCCGCTAAAATTTTCCCCCTTTTTTGAAACATTCTTCATTGGTGCTCCGCTCCTGTTACTATTAACGTGATGATATATAGCCTATAGCCTTCCTCAGTAAATGAACTATCCAATACTGAAATATTTTTTTAAATCGGACTAGCGGTTCCTGAGATTAGCGCGTTCAAACAAACAAACAAACTCTTCAGCTTTATAATATTAGTATAAATGGTTAATTACTTATTATTTTTATGCGTTAAAAAATAGTACTCTATCTTCTATGGCGGCAAACATAAATCTGCCACATTAAAAGTTTTAATAGTGTATGGAAAATATTCTGGTCCCTGAGATACAGTACACATTCACTAGGTCAGGGGTCAGAGAATTCACATTTAATATATGTATAACTTTATGTCAATAAATAAAATAAATAAGTATGTATGAACATTAGAAAAAAAAATATTCAACATAATACGTAGTTTTAAGTATCCTATATCTCTCTATAACCTTTCGAAAGACCTTGGCCTGTCGAGATCTGCAGTAAGTTCTATTTTAGAACAAGTATCCAAGGCTGCACTAACAGGTTCCTACCAAATTTGGCTAGGTAGGGCGGGAAACTCGAGCAGTGAAGGTGACCGTTGATGCGTATCTTAAAGGGGGCCTCCTTAAACCTACACCTAGGTCGTAAGTCCTGGGAACTGCTTTGAGTTTCTCCCTCTGCCACACGATGGACCCGGCACCCGCACGGTGAATCCATGGAGTGCTAAGAAGTTTGTCTCTAAACGTGAATCTAAGTTTGTTTGTTACTCTTTCACGCGAAAACTATATTATTCAGGAAAGGAAGAGTAATAGATTCGGGAGTCTAAGTATATTTGTATGTTCCACCGTAACGCCTAAATTCCTGAACCGATTTTAATTAATAATTCGTAATAAGGGCACTTATTAAGGGTAACATTGGCTATTTGAGTTTTATAAAAAGTATGGTTTTTTAAAATAGTTTTTTAAACATTTTCTTGTTAATTTATTTACGTCAAATTGTGTTACTTATTAATTATTTCTTTACCACAGAGCGATTGTGTTCTTTTAACAGCATTACATCACCCTACTCTAAAAGAGCGTACTCCTTCCTAAAAGGCCGGCAACGCACTTGTGACACCTCTGGTGTTGCGGGTGTCCATGGGCGGCGTAATCGCTTACCATCAGGCGATGCGTCAGCTCGTTTGCCCCCTATATAATAAAAAAAAACACTTAAATAAGCAAAATCATCGTTACATAGAAACAATCTAACCAACCTGTCAAAAAGTATATTTAATATAACCTAATGTGATTACTGTTCTTGACTTACAGAAAAGAAAATCTATTTATTCAATATGACTAATGGCAACCAAAATAATTAATTATGTTATTTAATGTCGTTATTAATCTTCTCTACGCCTCTTTTCCATCTATTATTTTATGTTTTTAGGGATTTATGTTACACTCTGAGAATATAGACAACAATAGTTTAAAACGACTCTAAAAAAACATTTCAAATTATATACCTATCTGTATTTTGTTAACTTCGTAAATAAAAAAAAATTGTGTTATAAGTATTTTTGTTCATATCTGAATAAGTTGTGATATGATTTATATCTAAATTAAAAATTTTGTTTCACTAATAAAATATACAATTTAATCCAAACATTAACATTAACCCTAGATATATTTACTCGTACATTCTGATAAGATACGTATGCTACTAGTAATCAAATTAAAGGGTAATTTCAGACAAGCCAAGATCTTTATATTTCTTAGTTAATTACTGTACTAACTTTTAACTTAGTCGTGTCATTTAATGTCGTTTAGCAAACTCTGGCGAAGAATAACTCGCTTACGACGCAAAACAGACTTTAATGTTATAACTATTGGATACAAGGTACAATTGTACATCTTTCTAACCTTGATGTCGTACCTATTCTTTAGCAGTTTAAATGAAAATCCTATTGTATCCTGTATTGTAGATAAGCCGCAGTAAAATGAGGTCAGATATAATTATATAAAAAGTTAATCTCTTTTGTACATCAGTAATAATGTTTTTGATATGATTTTACCTGTTATAAATTAACCAGCGAAATATAATGCGAAAGGGTTGCTTTATACACTTTAATATACATAAGTCAAGAATATAAACTATTTTAAATTGAATTTATATAGGTTTTGTAAAATAAAGTAGTTTTATAATAATTAAAAAATACTTTTTAGGGACTTTCATTTTTAACCCAAAAGATTTGTAGCGAATTTATTCTCATATTTTATTATTACATAACTTATATTAAAAGTAGGTTGTCATTGTAGTTATATTCTAATTCGCGCTGTTCTCTCCTGTACCAATCTTATGAAGACAGTTCAGAGCATGAAAGCATCATTGAAAAAAGGAATATATGTCCGAAGAACATCGGTAGACATTTAACATCAGGCAGAGAATCAATACGAAAACGTAAGACGTTTTCGTATTGATTCTCTTCATACCTTAAAATATAAACAAAAAGAATAACACTCTACATCAAATCCGACGAAGAGTGGAAACAATTTAAACTACTGATACAAATAATATAAGATATACGCTTTTTCAAGTAATCTGAAACAGTTGGTTCAGAAAATTACGGGAGGCGTATACTCTGTCTTTTTACGAGATACTGACAAAAATGCCTCATTAGTCCAGTTACGTATACAACTATATTGCTTACGGCTATATTTATTGCAATACAGTGACTAAAACAGAGTTAAATGAATGACTGGAAATATTCCTCTACTCTAGATGTTTATTAAACGAAGTATCCTTAGTTGTCTGAGTGTCTTGATATAAGGTAAACGTTGAACTTATTTTATACATACCCTGATTTCTTATATGGTTAAATAATTATAAGCCTAGTTTTTAAAACAATTATAAATATAATGAATAAGTGAACGTTTTCTAGGGTAGTCTGAACTTTACAAAGGAGACCCACTTTCTGCACAAAATTGACAAATATTTTAGAACTAAACGTTTTCCGTTTTACGATTTTGATAATTGGGAAAGTGATAATGACAGTAACTTTTATATTCTTTAAAAAAATGCCTTAATTTCCTTTTTATGTGCTTTTTTCATGTGGTGTAGGATTAAAAATACGGATGGATCCCAGGAATGTCGTAAGGGCCGACTAAGGAAGTCAACTACGCAGGACACTACAGTGCTGCGAACAAGGAAAACTTGACGCAAACCCTACAACGATTCGCCTCATCAACGGCGTCAGAACCTTCTTTCTAAGGAGAACCTTGTATCCAGCAGTGAACTATGAAAGACTTGTGATGATAATACCTTATTAACTAGCTTAAAACATGCTTACCGTATTCGTCATGGTCGGGTTGAGGACTGCCCTCCCGTAGGGCATAGTCGGCGTCGTCAACGGGAGCCGCCGCGCGCGCCCCGCACCAGGGCACGCAGCAACGGAACACCCCGCCTCCGACCACCTTGGTGCCGTGCGCGCCCCCGAGCCAACGCGCCTGCGCCGCTCCACGCACTAACACACACACTACAAAAACATGCGCCCGCGTGTAATACACACACGTACGATATCACCATACGTTACTATACACTGTCAAAAACACTTGAAACTCTTTTTGAGAGCAGTCAATGAACACAGCAGATTTGATTATATTGGCACTTCTATATACAAAATAGTATTAATAACAAGAAAGATCTAGTTCAGTCTTGAAAGTTAGCTTAAAAGTTAAGATAAGTTAAGGTATCGATATGTCAGGCGACTTGTTTGAATATTTACTTTTGGGATTACGAGTAGGAAAGTTTTACATACATTGGTAGAAAGGGAAGGTCGAGGATAGAAAGAAATTGTTCGATGGAAATGTTCACTTTTAGTCTTCGTCGTATTAATAGTTATTTTAATTTTAACACTATTTTAACATTTATAGGTACACAAAACTTTAATAAAATGACTTAACCCATTGTATATTGTTTATTATTTAACACCTAAAAATCGTAAACGATGGTAGGTTTTAGTGCTATCGAATCACTAAGATACTAACTTAACTGTGTAAAACAAGTTGGTTTAGAAAATATTTCACTACATGTCACATATAATGAACGTCTAACAGCTTAAATCAAGCTTTACTTATATGGAATTTAGTTGAAAAGGGAATGATTTCAATAAATGAACGAATAAAATAACATGCTCAAGTTAGTAATAATACATCCGACGCTGTTCTTGAAAACTTAAAAGTAATGAATTGCAAATCACCTGCGAAATAAAAACCTATCAGCTTAAAAATAAATAAGAAATAGGGATTTTATTTGTTTTGGAACAGAATTTATTACGGAGAATATGGAAAATATCTGAACCGAATATTTTTGCCAATACAAATTAGCTGAAAATTCCGAATACCTAATATATTAAGAAAATATTTGACGCACCTCTAACGTTAACGTGTCAACATTACAAAGTTTCAGCCGCACGTACATGCGTACATGTTCAAACATGTGAAATAGGTGTTGGATATAGTATGTGTAAGAAATATTTCGTATGTACCTATTGGAAAAGCGCCAAAGAGAAAAGTAAAGCGGAGTTCTTCACAGGTTATTGCTTTGAGCATACCTAATTCACCGCCAGTCACTGAAATATTAAAAGAAGCACATCTATATTTCAGAGACCGCATCCGATACCATTTGCTCAGAGACTTAAAAAACCAAGGGGATTTATAAAACGCTAGAGATCAAATAGCGGTTGAATTTTGACGTTTGAATGTCATGTTTTATTTCACTGTATACCGTAGACCGTCATTGTAAGTATAGAATGTTGTAAAATCAGTAAAATATTTACTTCAACATTATAATTTTATGTAGCCGTTTCAACATAATTTTTAAGTCTAATGCTAATATGATCTTTAAAAATAATTGTAGATGCTTGCACCACTCTTCCTAGTTATATGGAATAAGTATGACTCAAAGACTATCTTTCGCCATATTTAGGTATATGTTCAAAAAGAGTTTTAAAATTTCTCTTTACGTATACATTGAATTTTCAAGAGAATCATTTAAATACACTATGAAAATTCTATTTTTGATGTAGTTTGAAAAGAGATAAAAGAATGTTTTTTTTTCTTTTATAATAAGCCGTGCTTCCTAAAATAATTGAGTGTTGTTTATTAAATAATGAACTTGAGTCAAAACAGCAGAAGATTATTTTCTTCACTAAGTAACGTAAATCCTTTCAGTGATCTCGAGAAAGAGTGTAAATCCAATTTAAGCTCACCGGGTTTTATTACTACTTTTAATACATTCATTGCTTTATACTTGTTTATATAAATTTGCGATAAAGCGAACTTGATCCACATTTCATTTGACGTTTAAATCAAAACCACAGAAATTAATTAATACGAGTATTATGGAAAACTTACAGCTAAATATAAAAAAAAATTATGTGTATACAGGTACTAGTAGATATATATATAGGGTTAATCTTAACCCTATAGATGGGTTTAAGATATATATATAAATAAAAATGAATCGCCGAAATGTACGTACGCCCATGCGCATAACTTCTGATCGACTGCACCAAATTGTATAATCATTTTTTTATGTGTTCGTTATTGTTGGGACAAGGTTTGTATAAAAGAAAATTAAAAGATGATCGGTGTTTTTTCCGCTACTGTACACTGCCTCTGGAAAGCAGAATCGGACAAAATTACTAAAACGAGATTTTCCGAATTTTAGAAAATATGTATATAAAAAAAATATGATACTAAATTTGCCGGGTCAGCTAGTATATAATATGTATATATATATCTCACATGTAGTGTACAAAACACGTGGTTATACATAACGACAAACGTGGTAGTCATAACTTAGATACTATTTGATATCATAGCATTCGATTGTTTTTAATTATAGATAAAACTTTCTTGAAATTATTCAATTAGCTAGATAAAATATGCAATTTAATTAGGTAGCATATGTACAAAATGATTTTACGAGAGGATAAAATAAACAGTTTATTTATCCAAATGTTTATCAAAATAACTTCTCACACAATACACGATTGTTCAATTATGTTTATTGCATGTTTCAAAGTACTGATTATGGCATTATAATATTTTAAGTGTTTTATTTGATATATGCCTATCAAATGTAATTAATCAGTAAGTACTAATGGCGGTCACTTAGATTATTTGTATTATAAATAATCTAAGAGAGATCGATTAGAAAAGGATAGCAGCATTTCATAACAATGTATAATATATTGTATGTACTATGTAGGTTTATAAAGAAAAAAGATACATGGAGACGACATTAGACTTACATTAAAAGGAAAGTAATATCCGGAACTATTTTACAGGCACTTTACCTAATTTGCATCTTTAGTTTGAGATAATGATTATTTTTTCACTTCTAACTTATCCCTGTCTTCTAAAGTTTCATCTTACTATAGTAACTAAAACAAAAGTAAAGTAATCGATTTATTTCTTATAAATGCATTTTTGTACCTCTATGATCAACAGTAGCAGACTTATGAGACATCAGAGTAGGTACTTATAATATAAAATATAAATATTATACTTATAAAAAAAGTATTTACGTTGAACTTTGGCACTTAGAATAAGATTTAACTTGTGTTGAGGATAGGTAAGAACACCAAAATATAATGCAATTCAATGGTGTTAAGTATGTCAAGTTCGAGGTAGAAACAATCGCAGAATATGTGACGTTGCCAAATACTGCGCTTCATGACTTCCCTCTTCAATTGTAGTTCGAAATACAATGCGTTGATAAAGATACATTTTCATTTTCTCAATGAGGTTTGGTCAACACGAATAATTGTTATTATTATGGTCCGTATAAGCAATTGCTGGCAGCAATAGCGATCGGCACAATCAATTACTACTCGTTGAGCGGTCGGCGGTTTCAATTGTGTAGTCATTTTGCACGTCATCGGTAACTAAACGGAGAGATACTCAATGTTCAGTGTGCCGCAGTTCATTGACAAATATGCCCTAAGATTTATGATATACTAATTCGATCAATTCATGTATTAAACGTTAATTTTCTGAACATGAGACAACACATCAAGAAGGACTTATTATACATCATACATTCTCAACATATTTTGGGATATTGCGAAGTAGTTTCCTATTATCTTCTTACTTTTCAGACTGAATTTTAAATAACAGTACGTACTAGAAACGATATATGTTAAAGATTATGCCTAAACTTTAACACTAAAATTATGGTATGTAATCTGTTTCATAATTAAGAGATGCTAAAAACATTGTATTTGTCTTAGCTTCGTCATACGTACAATCTAATTATTGCATTAACATTATCATGTTCTAATCTTATTATCAGCCGCTCTCACGCGAAAACTACATCATATTACTGACTGATATAACTACATTACTGTTCCAAACTCTTCAATATAAATGGGTTTTTAATGTTATTTAAATTCATAATAATGTGTTTGATGAATGAGTGATGACATGTGAAGTGTACGTCACTGTGTATCGATTAGTACCTTACTGTAACGTTGTTTTACGGGACATTGGTATTGAGTAGTATTGTAATGCCACTTCATGGCCCATTAGTGACATTTAAATGTTAAAATAAATAAAATGATCACGAAACGTGCAATGCAAATTACGATTGCACCTAAAAATAAATCAGACAAACACGATGTTGGGAAGAGTTGTTGACAGGAAGTGATAAATATATAACATTTTCAAATTATGACAGCATGTTGATCATGCGTACGCTCTTCAATGATTTGTTTGCTCTTAAATTAAGGTTAATTACCGCAGTGGCAGTGATATCGTAAAATATGATAACTGATAGGTAGTAAACGGTACGCTCATGGTATTCTTGCCTATTGCGCTAGTTGATTGGACGGTCTGTGCTAAAATAATCAAATTTAAAGACGTTGTACCTAGTTGGGTTCATTATTTTCAATGACCCAACAAACATTCAACAAGTTGTTTGCAAGATCAATATTTTCAATATTTCTTGTAAGCATAACTCAATGACTTCTAATCTTTAAACATATTTACTTGGGGTTCTGTGGCTTCGAGTTTTAATAATATCGATCGTTTAAAACCGTCTTTCATACTGTGTGATACTAGTTTCATAAAATAACGAATATTTGAAAGATGCTATTTACTTTATCAAACGTTATTTTCAAGCCGACAACGTAACTGAGGCTAATTTTAAAACCGTTGCGTGTTTGATAGAACCTTGACACTTTCATAAAATTATGCTTTAGACATTAGTATAATCGTAGGCAAGACCATATATAAAGGACTAATGCGTGTATTATACGACAACGTTGATATACGGATTAAACTGTTATCTTTTGTCGCAACTTGTTACAATAATCACACAAAGCGAGTACTATGTTCTCCTGAATCGAAATTGTATTAAGTATCTCATGAGTGATTCGATAGCATACCGAAATCCATCGAATTTAGCACGTCAGATAACCGAAACTGAATCACTGTTTAGTAAATTTATCACTGATGAGATGTATATTCAAAATATACAGACATAAAACAATGCCCCAGTGACACACTGCACTATGGTCGCCGGTACACGAGCGCGGAGAGGTTTTAGACGGGGGCTACGTTGCCCAACGTAGTCACTGGCAGTCGTAGCTTCTACCAAGCGCACACGATGCTGATGCTCAGTAGTGCATCTCACACGTTGGTTACATACGCGGAAAGCGGCGAGGCGGCGCGTCGTCGGAGCGGCCCCGAGCGTCGCGACGGCCGGCAGACCGCGACTGGATCGTCAGTGCGCGTCGCAGCCTAGGGCGACGAGCGAGCAGGACGAACATACTTGCCATTGGCGCACTCCGTCTACAATTCTAGCCCTTGAACCTTCTATCTTGATTCCTATTTACCTTGTTCACGTTGAGTCTCTTATGTTTTTGCACGACCGCAAAAGGGTTTTCACCCCGAGAGGCGACCGATCCCGTATACGTTACTTAGACGCTAGAGATAGAGATGCTGCGTGGCCTTTCCTATGCTATGGGTCGTGCCGATGTTATGTCACTATTGAACGTGTTTGTGCTTTGTTGTTTGGCCGTGAATGTATTTTAGCGGTGCATGCATTTGATTATTGTGATTTATTTGGTAAAAGTTATTTCGGATCCACTAGTAATATAGTATCTTTGTTACTCTTAATTAAGTTGGAGTTAAGATGTAGAAGCAAAAAATTATCACTAGTTATGTTAGTATTTTATTGAAAAATAAACAATTCTAATAAACTTTTAAACGAAAAACTTACTGAGTACCTATTATTGGAGTAGTAACACTGATTCTTATACTCATGACATGACACATTTATATGCTATTTAAATTATATTATTTGGTCGCCTGTGTTTTAAAGAATTTTTATGACAGTGTCGTGAATGAATATTTCAACACGTGACATTTTTATCAGATAAACATGTTAACGAAATATGTATCAGAGTATTAAAAACTACCTCTTGACGAGTTTAGAGCTGATATATTCACTATTATTGAAGGTGTATAGTTGTTTACCTAAAATACTTTAGACTACGGGCCCGTGCCGAAAATTGATGGGTCATATGAACCACCAGGAGAATTAATTATTTCATACAAGTTGAATAATAACACTCTTTTATAAAGACATAAAAAGGAAGATAAATGAAAAACAATGGTAGTGTCAACGGCAGTGGAACTCTGTTACCCATGATAAGATCTAACTTTTGTTACGGGTACCAGTGCTCTCTCAGATTATACATCTCTAACATTTTTACATAGTGGATCGCCAATGAGGAAGAAAAGATACAACCTAGGGGCATAAAACAGTAACATTCAACACTATGCCGTCACTTGTAAGCTGTCGAACTGAGTACTGGTGAAGGGGAAGGGGTAGCAATCCTCGATTTTTCTCCATTGTCACATGATTTTTGTAAGGCGTTGCGGTTGTATAGAACCGATGCCGTACAAAATCAAATGACCAAATTGACCGGGAGAATCGCCGGGAAATAAAAAAAAAAACAACTTTGTGGCGTATTTTTGTACGGCAAAATCACAAGGACAACAATGACAAGGGAGAAAAATCGAGGGTTGTTACCCCCTACCCTTCACCAGTATTCAGTTGGACAGTTTACAAGTGACGGCATCTTGTGTTGTTGTGGCAGTGTTGAATGTTATTGTTTTATAGCCCTGTATTTTTCTAAAAAGGTCTCCTGGTGTTTCACATGATCCATCAAGTTTCGGCACGAGCCTGTAGTCCCTTCAGTAAGTTCAGGTAGGGTTATCTACCTGAACTTACTGCAGAAGCAAAAAAGATTTAAGACTCTTTATTTCTTCTTACATTCAGGAGATAACTGAAAATAAGTACACATTTTTTATGTTTTTAGTCATTTCAGCTACAGATGTACTGATAAATTTATTTATAGGCAGTAAAATTATTGATTAATTATATTATACCGATTTGATTAAAGATATCTACTAAATTTATTATTTCTCAGGTTCTCTTTATGTTGTACCATGATATGTTATTACTTTCGATTACAGTTGCGCCTTGTAATAATTACAATGGCTTGTAGGTCGCAGTGACTGTGCACCATTATCGATCACCCCTATCATCCTAAGAGTGTCGTAAGCACTGAGTACCTAAGGGAGCAAGCTACACGGTACCTCAGTACCGCAAAAAGCAGAAAAGTTAAAACGAATCATAGGGATTAATTCAGCTTTCATAGCTGTTGAGACGCTAAAGTCACGTGAATGATTTGAGTGGATATCGGCGTTGTGTCGTAGTCAGTCTTCGGCTATTATAGTCTTAGGCCTCTCGTATACAAAGCTAAGTGCTGGAGCCGTTATATAAGGTTTTTGTGAGAACCGCGTAGCTGCTACGGCTATAGTGGGCGAAAACACAACTTTTGAATTGTTCTACACTAAACAATTCAAATATCTCATGTCAAGAGTGCGGTGCAAGGTATTCACACTTAAGTACTCGTATATAACATAAGTAATATCGGAGCTTTACGCAGTCTTGTATTCGAAAGGAAGTAACATCTCGCTTCCACTTTTAAATGACATATTGGTGGTAATTCTGTTGTTGTCATCACTAAACTAACATACATTAATTGTTTTAGCTGGATTTATATCGATTTAATTTATCAAACAATAACTATCAAAAAATACTTATTAACGAATATTTTTTGATATTGAAATGTGTTCGAATATCATAGAAAGTTTTCCATCTGATGACTGAAAGTTTGTACATATAGATTTAGAAGAAATTTTTTTTGGGGAACGATAACACATCTTTTTAATTTAGTCTCAAAATATTTGCTATTCTTATCACGAACAGGTGCAAGGCTTTGCTGTGATTTTGATTTTCACAAAATTTGATACTACGACGTAATTTTATGGACTTCATATCTCTAACTATGTTCAACTTTTTAACAATAATATTTGTAACAAATATAAATCAAAGTGACATATAAATATTAACACGTTGTGGCTTGTAAACGCGATAGTTTTAACCTTGTAAATTGACCTAAATGTAGAAGTCATAAACACACGCAATATCAAGACATTGTTTTTACTTATCATGTTATCAATTATAAAAGTCGTAAATGCAAATTGAATCTACAACATTTAGTTTTATTATGTCGAATGCTGTAATAATTTTATTTTGTGTAAAGTAAATTTATTACCATTATTCTTAAATTCTTACAGGCACGCAACTAGAGAATGGCAAAGCAAAATTATTAATATTTCCCCTTAATGAATGTATCCAGTTCATGGATGGCCGCTTCAACTAAGTTTAGGCAACCATTTTTAATCAAAAAATTAAGTTTTATAAAATATTAAATTGTTTAAAATTTCAGTGTTATCTAGTGCCGTATTCCCTTTGGATCTTGCGCGATATTATATAATTTAATCAAAGCAAAATCCAAGCTTAAGTTTTATCGGAAATTTAAGAATATTCCTAAAAAGATAAAATAATTTTATCATTGAGTTATAATACAAGATTATATTTATATTACAAGTATTTTTTTTATTTTATCAGCCCGTTGTGTCCCACTGCTGGGCAAAGGCCTCCCCTGCAACAAGCCACTTCTCTCTATTTAAAGCCAGCTCCGGCCAGTCTCTGCGATAGGCGTCAAGATCGTCGCGCTATCTTTTACGGGGTCTGCCTCGTCGTCGGCGTCCACCCTGAGGCACCCAGTGTTCGACGACCTTTTTTTTTTAGGAAATATGAATATAATATTGTTTGATTAAGTTTTCTTTTTTCTTCAATCTTTCGGAGCTTTTATGATAGATTTTGCAAGTAGTGGTTACTATGTTGTACATTGCGACATCTATCTATTGTCGTGTCCTTTACTTTAACACATTAGTAGTGACTATTATACAGCTGTTGACGGCATGAGGTGTTCTAGGTCGTTTATCGTATTAGGAATTTCCTTAATCTATTTGAACGTCACAACTGGAGTGTACTCTGAACTCTCTGAGAGAGATTACGATTTATTTATTACGAAGATTGTTAATAGTACAATACGTGGTATGAATGTGTTAATATTACGTGTTTGGTATCATTATACCAAACACGGCATATTTGTCGCAAAAATATTTTTTTTAACACAATACTTTATGACCGCTAGAAGGCGTCACATTAGATTTAGTGACGCACCATATAGCCTTTAACCAGAGGACGATCAAGATGCTTCTAACAATAACTCATTTGTCCAGTTCTAATAAGTAGTTGAGGAGCTATGAGGGAACAGATGAACATACATAGCCTGTCAAAATCATAATCCTCCTTTGGCTTTTCTGTAGTCGGTTAAAAATAGACTGCCATAGTGTGGATCACCATGGTGTATTCTCCTTATTTGCATTGAGGACGGTGACCACCACTTTTGGATTCTACTCATGCTTCCCATCAGGCAGGGCAGAGTCATTTTGGCAGCCTACACTTATAAAAAAATACTCCCTGTAATGAAGACAGCATTATATACCACAGTCTTAAAGCCTCATATAGTAACAGTTAATCTAATCTATCAAGGTTAGTTTGTCTAAATATAATCTTAGTTGAATGACATACAGAAGCGATGCGTATATAGTTAAAATTGGGAAAGTGTTTGTGCGTAAACCTCGATTGAATTCTCTGAACCGTATAATTACATGTGATTATCTCGAGTATCATCCCATGTAGTAATCGATCACTAAGTTCTTTATGGTGCTACTACTGCTAACATATGTACACACATATAATATACTTATAGAACATCATGCTCCTATTTTCTTTAAAGCTTTAAACGTCTTCTGCTTTCTTGTGTATAAAATATGTATGAGGGCAAACGTTGTACACGCCAATATCTTTTATTTTGTGTGTTCTAGAAAAACAAATAACAGTAGGGTAGGAAGCGACATGAACTAATTGATTGAATTGAATCTTTTGAACGTTACACAGAAATAAAGAACACTTAAATGCATTAAAGCGAAATTGTTTTTTCAATTGATGCGATCTCTTTTGTATTGTATTCCGTTAAACTGGATTGTCTACTGGAACCATGAGCGGTCCATCATTTAAACTTCATCAACTTTGATCATTTATCGTTAGAAATTCAGCTTTGATTCACAAAAGGTATTTATGTCCTTTAAAAATTGGAAAATTATCGTAAAGAGAAGAGTTCGACATTGATTTCTTTATTTTAAAAAGCATATATACAAATGGTTGTATAATACTGCGGCGTGTGAGCCAATTTATACTTGATGCGTGTAACGTGACGGGGGCAGGGCCCCGCATGGCGCAGATCACATTTAAACAGAGCGATCATATATAGAGATGTGTCATTATAATGAAAATATTACGTTATCGATTATGTCGATAAAACTACCATCGATTTTTCGTCACAGTTTACTGTATATATATATACATATATATATATATATATATATATATATATACAGTAAACTGACGAAACGAAAAAAATAATCATATATCACATATATATATATATATATATATATATAAAATTCTAAAATCGCATTGATATATATATAAATAAATATATATATATCATGCGAATGTAACAGTATATACCACGTTCCATTTATTACATAATATCAGTTTCTTGCTCATCCATCCCTCATCTTCTCAACTTCAGCCATCTGACCTCATTACACTAAAAAAACTGAAAGGCAGTTTTCTTAACCAACTTTAGATAAAAAATATGATAAAAGAATAATAAACACCAATATTCCGTTCATTTCGCTATATTCTCTGGAGAAATTACTTGAATAAACCACTGATTGATAAAATCAATTGGTTTGTCACCTCGATAAAAAAAGTTTTCATTTGTCCGTCAAACTATCAGAACTGGCAATTGCGCATCACTAGGCGACGTATTGTCAATTTGCACGCCAAATCGATCACTATTTATAACTGATTGAACTGGGCCAAACATCGGACTTTCTACGAGACGAATTATATGTTCTCTATTTTTCGATAACAGATATTTTGTAATGATTTATGGATTATTTAATCGTCAAATACAAATTTAGATTGAAGCCCAGACAACGTAAGCATGTGTATGTTTACGTTATTATTGACAATAACCATATGCTCTACAACATAGTAACAAATAGGTAAATAGGTTTCCTGTGTTGTCAAGAATTTTCATTTAAAAGTGAAGTGATGTAAGTGAAGAAGAGTAGGTACACTAAGAATTCAATTCTCACCTGTGGAGAAAAGAGAGCTTCATTAAAAAACATTAAATTATAAAAATATTTAAAAATATATTATAAAATCATGCCAAACTTACATAAAATTTAATTGAGGAGTTTTTGAAATTTAAAATGTTTTATTTATTTTTAAAAGTACAAAAATTTACTTTGCAAGTAATTTTAAATCTTATTTGCATTTCTTGTAACCTCATCATCACGGTTAATGAATTTCAAAATACATCAAAGCCTAGAATAACGACATTTTTCATGTCATGTGATATGACATCGGTTTTAATATGAACCCTTTTATATTTAATACTAACCCACCTGAATGGAAATATATTTTCGTTAAGCTGGTGTCATTAGAACGTTATGTGCGTATTTATTTATTTTCTATATAAAAACTCTATATACAAAAAGGCGGATCATATTAGACTTTTATACAAACAGATATAAAAAATGTTAAATGATTTGAATCAGTTTAAAAGAAAAGTAACATACATTAATATTTTCACCGTAGGAGGGCCACGCTTCGGCATGCATGGGCCGGCTCGACCGGAGTGATACCACGGCCTTACAGAAAAAGGGTGTGAAATAGCGCCTGCGCTGTGTTTTACCGAGTGAGTGAGGGCACCGGAGGCCAAACCCTACCCTTCCCCCATCCCTCTTCCCATTCCTCCAAAGGCCGGCAACGCACTTGCGGCACGCACGGCGGTGGTAATCGCTTACCATCAGGCGATACGTCAGCTCGTTTGCCTCCTATTCCATAAAAAAAAACACGATATGCTTGAATATTTTGAAAGTAAGAAAATATTATCTGATGTCTATAACACGTGTACGTGTACGTTCGTCATCGACAACCTCTAATTACCAAGAATTGTCTGGTTATATTAAATGTATATTGAAATAGGAAATAAGAGAAAGTTGTAAAACAAAATGATGAATTACAATAAATTATTTGATTTAATTTCCATACCATGTGGTGACCATTAAGACTATGGAATGGCACCATCTCTATTCATCCTGTAGGTGTCGTAAGAGCAGACTAAAAGAGCACGCATGACAACAGCACTGCAAAGGGAAGGAAAACTTCTCAGAAACCCTATACTATCCCATCTGACAAGCACTGCTCAGAACAGTAATCCTAAACCTCCTTCCTAAGGATAAGTTCTCATTTATCTAGCAGTGAATTACATGCTTGTGAAGTGATGTGAAGGGATATAATATACATATTTATATACTTTTCCAAAAAGCAGTTGAATTAAAAAAAGTATTAATTGGTTATAACTGTTGATATTTAACTTTTTTTACGAACGATATAACGAACGAATACGAACTTGCAGATTTAAAAGCAAGAATAGTTAATGCTGCTGCTACCCATTAGGTGGTTTAATCCAGTCCTTGCCGGATAATTGTGAATGCAACGACGTAGCATTTATCACTCCTTTAATTTACTTAATTGGCTGTCAACCGCTAATATACAGCAGTCCTTTTTAGCATGTGCGAGAACTCTGGGAATAAAACGTTCTAGGGCGAGTTACAATTTACGAAACAGATTTTAAGAGACTGCGCGACCGAACTAGTTCATATTTCATTTTACGACATGAGTGTCTCACATTGGGCAAAAGTTTAACTTGAAAACTTTACGATTTCGCTACAACTTAACGCTTTGTTGTTCTATACTGCTCAATTCAAAACTTTCTCGTTGTAAAATTGTTTTGGATTCTTAGGGAGGCGATGACAGAGTCTGACTTTAATATTTAAGTCAAGCCGAGGCTATGTGATCATTGAATCTGATAGGGATAGATAAGGTAGACAATTCCATGTAGCAAATTGGACGAGACCTTTTCCCGATAGCAATTATTACTGCTATTCTGGCATGGTCCTGACCTGTCTAGAGTAGGGTGCCTAATCCTAGCGTTGAAGTTGTTTTAAATTAAAACAATTATATTTGCCTGGCTCTAGGCAACGCAAGAGCCTAATATCATATTTATCTGATAATATCATCATTACATAAAGACAACGACAACCCAAGTATTAATCAATTCTTGTCAAACGTAATCACATCGTAATATCTGCTACGGAATGGATCTCTAGAAGTTTTTCTTATGAAACTTGAAAAAGAGGTGTATGTATTTAAAAATAAACAGTACGTATTATGTGCCTTAATATGGAAGAAATGTAATTTAAGCCAAGAGTACCAAAATCAATTCACCTCCGGCAATAAAAGCTTACCCTTGAGGCAGACGTTATTCGTCGAAAATATCATATGAAAGTTGAGCGTCAAGTATCAAATATTTCACTGTTTACAGCTCCCCTTGGAGACATATAAGACGAATTAAAGATAGTATAAATAGAATCTTCACTTGACAGGATAGGAGATACTCGAGTATGCTGACATTTAGTGAGAACTGAAGGGATGAATGATCAAGCGTTATATTACGTACACATACTTGTAGATAATAGGTCTTTACCTATGAAATTGCGTTTCTTCAGTACTAGTCATTTCAAATAAAAAAAAGTTTGTAATGGCTCTGTATTCTAAATTCAAATTAATTTTGTTTTAAAACCATGACATTCTATTTACAAACTCAGTCTTTTGTTTTTTGATTAGCGTTGTATTTTCATTACATTTGAACATTTTTCGTCATAATGGATACTTTAAAAATTCGTGTAATTATGGAATATGAGTTCCGTCGTGGCACCAACGCGACACAAACGGCACGCAACATCAAAAACGTTAACGGAGAGAACTGTACAAACGAACGCACAACCCTTTATTGGTTTTCCCGGTTCCGTTCTGGAAATTTTGACTTGAAAAATGAAGCTCGTGGTCGTCCGGAGACTTTGGTTAACAATAATGAATTAAACGCGATTGTGGAAGCTGACGAAACTCAATCTACAGCTGAGCCAGCAGCAGCTATTAATGTAAGCATCAAAACAATATTGATCCATTTGTGACAAATTGGCAAGGTAAAAAAGCTTGATAGATGGGTGCCCCACGACCTTAACGATCGCCAGCGCAACGTACGCGTCGAGACCTGCCTTTCGCTGCTCAACAGGCAAAGAAATAAAGGAATTTTGAAACGAATAGTTACGTGCGACGAAAAATGGATTCTGTTCGACAATCGAAAGCGCTCAGCAAGTTGGTTAGACCCTGGTTCAGCACCAAAGCAATGCCCTAAACCAAAAATGACCCCTAAAAAGGTGATGGTCAGCTTTTTACAAAACGGCATGAGCATTAATGCAGATGTGTACTGTGAAGAACTGGAGAGAATGATGGAGAAGCTTGCACATCTGCAACCAGCTTTGATCAATCGGTCGTCCCTACTGCTCCTTCACGACAACGCGCGACCCCATACTGACAACAGACAGTCTCCAAGCTGCAAGAGCTGGGGTTGGAAGCTCTCCCTCATCCGCCATACTCACCAAACCTAACACCTACCGACTATTACTTTTTCCAAAATTTAGACAACTTTTTAGTGGGTAAAAAATTCAATTCCCGAGAGGCAGTACAAAATGCCTTTGAAGAGTTTGTTGCCTCCCGTCCAGCTGATTTTTACAAGAAGGGCATCAATAAACTGCCAATGCGTTGGCAAAGATGCGTCGATTGCATGGGTAATTACTTCGAATAACAGAAATAAAAAAGTTTGAAAAAATAAGTACTTTCACTTATTGCATACAAAACGGCAATTTCATAGGTAAAGAATTAACAATTAACTTAATAATTCCGAATTTTTCGGTTAGTAACAATTTACTTTACTTTAATAGTTCACGTCAATACGTGAACTATTAAAGGCATGCAGAAAGTTCACAAATGGCAAACTGTAACCGTCATTTGCCTTCAAATGTGTCATGACATGAACTCATCACCTACGCTAATAACCTATTTAAAATTTTAGGTTTGTGCTTACGCGTTAAAAAGTTTTTTCGAAAACAGTTAATATAGGTGGACATTATTTAAATATTCTGACGGCAAGTTCAAAACAAGTCAATTCAAAACTTCCAAGCGCAAAAAGAGATAGTAAATTCATATTCATTCATGGGTATATTTGCCACCAATTATATCTATCCTTTCTCCAGTAACATAATACAAGGTGTCTCAAAAGAAATTTCATATTTAGTGGATTGATGAAAAAAAAAAAGGAAGCGGTATATAGAAAAAATGTTTATTTATTGTTAAAATACACTTTTTGGGAATTCATTTCTTAAAAATAATATCGTCTAAATGTAAACCCTCACGTTGTTGGCACTCATTTAATCGAACACTAAAATTACTTATGACTGCTCGACAGGTGGAGTGAGGGATGGCTGCCATTTCGTGACGGATATTTTCTTTCAAATGCGCCAGTGAAGTTGGTTTATTGGCGTAAACTTTAGATTTAAGATAACCCCATAGGAAAAAGTCCATAGGGGTTAAATCTGGGCTACGTGGAGGCCAATTTATGTCACCTCTCCGGGAGATCAATTTTCCTGAGAAAATTTCACGAACACGTGGCAGAGATATATTGGACGTGTGTGAAGTTGCTCCGTCCTGTTGAAACCATGTTCTTTGGTTATAGCCAGGAAAGTTTTGCAGTTCAGGTACCAAGAAGTTGTCTAACATCTCCACATAACGCTCTGAATTCACTGTAACTGTACGCCCCATTTCGTCTTCAAAAAAGTAAGGGCCGATAATTCCTCGCGCCGACATGGCAGCCCATACGGTCACTTTAGGCGAGTGTAGGGGTTTCTGATGTTTGCGTTTCGGATTGGCTGAACTCCAGTAGCGGCAGTTTTGCTTATTTACGTGGCCATTAAGATGAAAATGAGCTTCATCCGAAAACAAAATGTTGGTAAACGTTGAAAATCGCTCAATCATCTGATTTACGAAATTAAGCCTCTGACCGGCATCTTGGGGCTTTAATTCTTGCACCAATTGAATTTTGTAGGGGTGCAGCTTTAGATCTTTGTGCATAATGCGATGTAATGATGATCTATGCACATTTAAAGCACTCGCGCGCTTCCGAATTGAAAGGCTCGGGTCGTCACGTACAGATTGATTAACACTCTCCACGTTTTCTACCGTTCTTGATGACCTAGGTCGCCCGGATTTTGATTTATCCAGCGTTGATCCAGTCTCTTCAAACTTTTTAACCCAATGTCGAATGAGAGGAAGGCTTGGCGCATCATTTAAGTGGCGAAAACCTCGAATACTGCAGAATTTTCTACGCGCGACAGTTGTCGAATCACCGTTCTTGTAAAACTCTCGCACGCACAACGCGCGGTCTGCTCCCGAGAAACGCTCCATAGCGACTGAATCCCCAAGAGCCAAGCTACCAATTGACATAACCCCCGCACCCCTCAAGTACGCAGCGTTCACGCAGTAAGCTAAACAAATATAAAATTTCTTTTGAGACACCCTGTACATATTAGTCTATGAAATTTCATATTATTACTGTGACCTGTATTAAATCTAGCTATATTAAACAGTAACGTTCCGGTGGTTGCTACAAAAAACAGCAAACTATCCATCATAGTGAGCACTGAATGACAGCAGTGAAACTGTTGTATAAATAGCTTATAAATGTTATAGAAAGGAGATAAATGATATTCAATAAAACTAGGTAAAAAATATTTCTGTATACATATGTTATTTATTTTTATATTTCACGAAAGTTAATTAGTTTGGTTAATTTAAAATAAAGAAAGAATAATTCAAAATTGAATTAAAAACAAAATCATGTGCGCAAATAGGGTATGTTGAACTAGTTTTGATTGGATGGAAATGTATATCCATTGAAGTATGTAATTAATCATATTAACAGTATGTATATATGCTCCGTAAGAGCATGTAGTATGTACATCATCATCATGAGCCTATCGCAGTCCACTGCTGGACATAGGCCTCTCCAATTGCACGCCATGTAGTATGTACTGGTTTTTACACTTTATTACAAGTTGGGTGTATCATTATAACTGACTATTTTATTTCATCAAACAATATTATACGTATTTTTAAATTAATAATTTAGATAACTGTATTTTAACACTTGAAGTTTTTTTCTCAAAATACGTGGTAACAGTTTTTTTCGAAAGAACTTCTTCATCAAGCAAATGAAGTTCTAAAATATAAAATTTTAAGTCTATTACGAAATGCAATTTTAACTACGTCTTTATTTTAACTACGTCTACGGAATAGTGTGCAAACGATCAGACACATCGCCTGTTGCAACACCAAAGGCGTCACGAGTGCGTTGTTTTTGGGGGATGGAGAGAGGATTGCGGTAGAGGTTGGGGAATGAATGTCCTCCGGTATCCTCACTCACTCGGTAAAATACAGCCCAAGCGCTGTTTCACACCAGTTTTCTGTGAGGTCGTGGTATCACTCTGGTCGAGTCGGCCCATAAGTGCCGAAACGAGGCTCTCGCACGGAAGCTGCTTGCCGACTGTAAATAAACAACTAAGCATCGGGCATTAAGATTGTCAATATCGATAGCTATCATTTTCAACTTGTTAGGATGGCCATTTGTTCAGTATCTGAGTAATTTATGCATTTCTAGATATATATAACTATGTTTATTGGCAATTTGTCTACCATGGGATAAGTTAAAAAAGTTTGAGATTCAGGTGTTTAAGATTCATTGTCAGAGCGGCATTTAGAGGTGATCCCAACGAAACAGAGAAAAATCAAGAAATGGAAAAGTATACTATACTACAATATATGTCACTAATATCTGATGATCTGCCAGCTAATCCAACCTCCACTCTTTTCTAGTTTGGCCTTACGATCAATTCTAAAAATCAAATAGGCAAGAATCCTAATTTCTGATAGTGCAAAACCAATTTGAACGGAAGGATTATTGTTATTTTTTTGTCATTTTGCAAAAGTTTTAAATATTATATTGAAACCACGGGTACGAGTACAATAATTTAGAGTATTACATGAATAAAACTCATGTGTTGCGGCTTCGCTTCTCTATAGACATGCTCCTCGACATTTACCTGGCAACACTTCGTTGGCGATTGGCGCTAAAAAATTTCTTTCGTGTCAAGATGGCGTCGCACGTGCAAGTTCAAGCGCACGCTTTAAATTAATTTAAATATGTTTTATAATCATTAGTCTCATCATTAAACGACTACCAGAAGAGTTGTTTGTTTAATTAATAAATCAATAAATAATCTTGATTCAATTTCTACTTATCTTATTCCGAAAATGCTCTTGATAACAACCAGATAAATATAGTCGTAGATATATAATCATCATAGGTATATATGTAGAATAAAACTTAAATGAACCTGATTTTATTTTACCTGCAAAACAAATACTGAGCCCCTTCTTCCGTTTCAAAGTTTTCAAGAATTCGTTATTTACTGCTCACATCAACTTACGAGTCCTATCTAAATAAAAAAATCTTAAAGATTCTCGTCGGCAATGTGTTTACTTCCTCAATCAGTGTCGGCGGCAGATGCGAAAGTTTGAAAAACTCCCTTACTACAACGGGCTCTTTCTTTTTTGGAATATACTTTTACCACTATTATTTTTGATGATTCATATCGTTTTGTGTAAATATATATCTAAGTAAATATTTTATTGTCGCTTAATGTCGCACAAGTCATGGGCAGGCAACGCGGCTAAAGATCTAGAAACATTTGGCATGAAATTAAAACTAGTATTCATTTACAATTATTATACTTCTAAGTAGATCAGACTTAATGTAACATAAATTTGTAATACGTTTTTCAAATGAAATGAAATCTATAATATTTAAAAGAATTTCTATGAATATTAAGGCACACATAGACACATTTTAACACAACAGTCTTTTGCTATTTTCAACCGTCATCTATTCATCTACGACAGGGATAGATACCCTACGGCGCTCTTTCTAAACTACTTGAGAAACCCTCTGCAGCGGTTGAAGATGCTACGAAGTGTAAAGTATAGTCTAACATTGGAGCTTTATTTTATCGAAGTTTTGTAGCATCTTATGTTATACTAAGCTACATTAGTAACGTGTTCTTCTTAATCTCGAAAATTTTATATTTTGCTCAAATAATACGTCGCTCATTCTTTAGCCAAGATTAAAATATAAAATACCTATTTTTCATGGGGATTACCCCGTGATATGTTTTTGACGTGTCTGTGTGTTTCTTTTTGTTTGTGACTGCCATTTGGCAGTAGTTAGAGGTACAAGTAACATTCATAATATTATTTGTACGCCCATAAAATCTCCTAAAAATTAAATTACTTTCAAATAAATACAGATTTGCAAATTAGGAGATAACTTTAATTCGGTAAGGGAACACGATGTTTTCAAATAGTTTGGCAAACGATTGAGATATTTGAGATCGCAAAAGCTATTTTATCATAGCTAACAACAGATTTACAAATCTTTGGAAGCTTACCAGAAAGTTATGATGCACTTTACAAGTTCCATATTCCACTGTTGAATATTTCAGAAACCAAAAATAACGTGACCATTTATTACTAACATTAGTTAGTCTGGAGATTTCATTCAAGCATGTTTGCCAACGGATTAATGTTCTCTATTGGCGTCGAATTCACTGATTTATTTACATTGGCCGCTATCAACAATGTATCTGAGACACCTGTATCTTTAAATAGTACGAAAATTATGTAAAACTAAAAACGTTAATAAGGCCAAAAATTATATCAAATAGACGTGGATTAATTAAAACATATTCTGCCCAGATGTTCCTTATTCAAATTTTATTTTATTTGATCTGTTAATCTATAGCTCAGTATTTCTGTGAAAACTGTCTACCAGAATATACAACTTTTTATTTGAAGCATAGAGTACATTTTATAAAGAAATAACAAATATGCTTAAATAGGCGGGAGATACTTGAAATTCAAATTAAATTTATGTGTCTGTTTTGAGTTTTTTTAAATGGTGTGAGTATTTCACAAAATATAACAAGAACCAAAGACATGAAGTTTAATTCTAATTAAATAATTAAAATATACATATATATATATTTTTAGTTTTATTTGATATATTAGAAATGAAGATAAAGACGATATAATTTACAATCAAAGTGCCAAAGTTCTATTTAGTTAAAAGTTGTCTATTATTTACTATACTTTTTTTTTTGGTACAAAATTTCATAGTTTTAAGTCCAAAATATCATTACTACTAACTAAATAGCAAAAAGCTAATAATTGGTATACTATAGTCATTATTTTCATACATTATTTTTATTCAATACAGTAATAACAAAAATGAAACTTCAGTTTTATATGCTAGATGCCCAAAAATCGTATTACCAGTTTCCTATGACTATGATCTGTACAAGCTCTCGTTTTCATAGATATGACGCAGTCAAATCAATTAACATGGTTCGGTGGCTTTATTTTTCCTGCCAGTTAGGACACAACGACCTACACGTGTGCAAATTAGAGTAACTCGACTAGTGAAGTTACTACATAATACAGAATATGACACACATGTTTTAGGAACTATTACTATATTTTTATTTATTGTTCAATAAAGTTACCTGTGTAAATAAATTATGATTACAGAATATATTTAGTTAAGGTAAATAACATTGTACATAAATATACTATTTCTTTTGTGACAACACTGACTTCATGCGCTCGTACCCTACCAGTGACGTAGGATGGGGGGAAGGTGTTGTGGAGCGCAGAAGACATTTTTGTAAACAGTCTCGTCGTGGATGTCGGACTAGACGGACGAATATTGAATATATTTCATGTAAGGTACATATTGGCTGGTAAGTGATCATGCCTAATAAGAAGTACCCACTAGTAATGGTAAAATGATATGCTAATGTAGAGGTAAAACAACGTTGTTATTTAACTAAGAGTGTTTTATTATGTTACAATTTCTAAATGTATGTGATGAAAGAAAATGGTAAATACATAAATGTTTGAGAATCAATTGTTGAGTTTTCTTACACATGGCACAACATTCAAAGACAACACATACTAATTAGGCACTGATAAAAAACTTTATTTATTGTTAAGTTGGTTGTAAACCAAAGTCTGATAAAATATATTTCAAACCAACCAAATACTCACGATAAAGCTCGTTGTTAAAAAATATTACAGAATGCAGTATTTGCATAGTAATAAATATGTTTAAAAATTATTGGTAAATTTCACTGACTCAAACTGTAACTAAAATATAGATATATCATTTAACGTAATCATATTATTGATATTTTTTTAATATAATTGTATTGTGGTGTAAAGAACATGTTCTTTGAGTCTTAATTGAATAAAAATCAATATTATTCGGTTGCTAATTGTCTTCAAACTGATTATTTAACACTTTCTTAAATAGGATACTGTGAAATATATCAATTGGTTGAGACATTACAGAAAAACTTAAGGGTAAAAAAAAATTGTAAAGATATTAAATATTAAAAATATTTTACCAATAGAAAACCATAATAGTTCGGTTGCCTGTAAGATATTGCCATAGAGCGATAAGGCCGCCACTTTATAATAGTTTGAAGTTTACCATGTAATTATATAAGCTGGTGTACAATAAAGAGATTTATTATTATTATAATATTTGTGAGTATTACACGCTACGGGTACATTATCCGAAAAAAATGTTTTTTTATTGAATAGGGGGCAAACGAGCAGACGCATCACCGGATGGTAAGCGATTACCGCCGCCCATGGACACCCGCAACACCAAAAGCGTCACAAGTGCGTTGCCGACCTTTGGGGGGAGGGGTTGGGGTATGGGCCTCCGGTATCCTCACTCACTCGGTGAAACACAGCGTAAGCGCTATTTCACACCAGTTTTCTGTGAGGCCGTGGTTTTCGAGATATCCGACACACACGCGGATGGAGTTCCAGGCAAAAGCTAGTTCAGGTATAAGTGTATAAAGAAAAAGGTGCTATGATGACAAAAAGCTTTATGATAAAAATATTATTATAAAAATGACCACTAAAAATGAATTGGACATTAAAATTTTCTTTGTCATTTAACTATCAAAGAGAATATTTAATGAATACATGATATTTCTAATTTGCGGCGAATAAAACAGCAAAAAGATGTCGAATTTTCGTAACCTAATTGTCTGTTGGAAGTAAAAAGATATTATAGGTTAAATGTTATTCCATATTATATTGCTATTTTATGGCTACGAATTTTATCTTACCGTAAAAGGTGGGTGGTATTCCAGTAAAATTTTTACTTCAGAACAAATTATTACTTATTTTACAAAATGAAACTAAGAAGAGAATATTGTATCGAAACGTTAATTACAACATATGTGAAAGAGTCAATTTTCAGTCAAGTCACCGATGTTACAGTATTATGTAACGAGATTTAATTAATATTGTAACGCGTGTTTTACAGAAACACAAAAAAGATGTTTAATAATTTAAAAAGAACGTATCCCTTACTTCAAAATGCTTTATGGCAAAGGCCCTCACCAACTCTCTCCATTCTCGCAGTCTTTCGCATACAAATGCATAAAAAATATACGCAATTACACAACGATATCCATTAATAAAAATATTATTACAACAACAAAAAACCCAACTGCTTAAATGAAAAGTGATATAATACATAAATTTTTTAATGATCTTTTCACGACCTTAAATTTGATGCCGATATTGCTAAGGAGTGAAAAAATACAAACTCACTTCCCCTTTTTTTCAGGCGCCATTTTGAAAATTTATATTACCAAGGTTCTGATGAATTCAACTACACCTCATATGTCAAAAACCACCCAGCCATTTGGGATATGGGGCATGCCAAAGAAATGGACATATATACCCAGTACCCACACCCATACATACAAACTGTAGAAACACATTACCCTCCTTCTCACTCAGTCAGGTAATGGATTGAAACTAAAGTAATCAAAGAGAGTTAACGAAAAAGAATCGTGACTTTTCTGATTTGTATGGCTTTTTTATCTTAACTTTATAAGAGATCGTGATCGAACAATAATGAGAAGAGCGCAAATAAGTTAAAAGAGAGAGTTTGACTCAAGCTATTTTGTCACGTAAGTCAAGGGACTTGAGAGTCAAAAAAAAAATTCATGAATTTATTCTTATATACTTACTACTTGCCCGCCTGCCCATGTGTATTTTGGATTCCACAGTAATCATTTTTCGGGTTAATGTATAGCCTATGACCAATATGGCTTTCTATTAGTATAAGAATTTTAAAATTGGTTTAGTAGGTCCAGAGGTTACCACCTATAACATCACAAAATCCCAAATTTTATAACTTTATATTATTAGTATAGATTATCATAATTTCAACTGTGATTTAATTTAAATAGTTTTTACAATATACCAACAGTAGCAGACCTAAAAAGGTTTACAAATCAAAGAGAGTAAGAGTGTATACTCGTACATCAATTATTCATTTTACTAATTACCGTTTGAGAAGGACGCGTACAGAGTAATTACTATGTGACAATATTATTCTAAAGCTGTCAGTGCTGTCAAGTTGTTACTACTGATCTGAAACATGTTATAGTAATCAAAACTTGAATTACGCTACGAATGGGGTAGTTATAGCTACGAATACAGTTGTTAAAATACTCGTATTTAAGTTTCATTTTTAACGTAAAGGCTATAATAATTTAGTTAAGCCAGAAATTAATTGTTTTTAACAACCAGTTTGCAGGTTTCTTGTTTTTTTTATCTGTTATATCTAAAAACCAGAAAATGCCAAAATTTTATATCTATTTATGAAAACTAACATGCTGAATTTGTCTTAGTACCCACGGCTTGAGGTCAGACGTGTGTCGTTTGTATGTCGTGTGCTCCACTGGTATGTCGGTATAATTTTTAAAGCTTTTAGACTGCTAAACTACATAAGAACCTACAAGAAGAAGTTAAAAAAAATATTTCAAGTCGCCCGACTTGAAATATTCCTTTGATTCCTGGAAATAGTAATGTTTTTTTTTCACAAATACTTTTTTTATCTCCAAGCACTTACACACGGCGAGTACACAATTTTTAATATTTCAGTGACTTGGTAAAAAAAAAACAATTTTTCCTATTCAAATAAAGAACTAGTTAGATTTCATTATAAGTATAAACCTTAAATTTAAACACTATCATATCACAATTTTAATCTGTTGCAACCGTGCGAGAACCAAGTTTCGGCATTCCTCTATCCTCACGGAGAAGCGGTGTTATGAGATGATGAGAGCTATGTTTTGTTGCTTTGCACGGAACAAATGAAGTTACCTGAAATCCTACCACGTCATCTGAGCCTGGGCTAATCTATGCCTGCTATACCTATTCAAAGACTTCGTAAGTAAAGAAGATAAGTATGGTAGTAACAGCATTTGCGCGCGGCTCCGTCCGAATGTATATTATGTATTGCAGTAAAGATTAGGCTATGTGCTTCTTCGAGAATCAAAGAATCTCTACGCCAAATTTTATGAATCGGTGCAATGCATGGTTTGATTATAAATGACAGAGTTACTTTGGAAATTATAATATTAGTATAGTATAAATATTTACTTACTATATGCTTTTGTTTAATTAGTTTTATATTCTGTACGTATTTAGTGTTTATATATGTTGTAGAATATGGTAGAGCAAGTTTCAATCATGTAATTAGTGGTTTAGCTACAGAGGACCGAGTCAAAGCATTGGTGGTGGTTTGTCGAACATGTCACTTGTTTCATTAGATATTTAATCACATTTAAGGGCAGATTTCTGCTTTTATTAAACCATTGCCTAAATTATAATCTGTGATATAGGCTTAATGTTGTCTTAATCTATATCTATATATATATGTATAAATAAATTGCTGTTCGTTAGTCTCGCTAAAACTCGAGAACGACTAGGCCGATTTAGATGATTTTGGTTTTAAAATAATTTTTGTAGTCCAGGGAAGGTTTAAAAGGTGAATAAATAAAAAAAAAGATTTTCGAGCGGATCATCAGTGAAGAATGTTACAAAAACGGGGGAAGTTATAGACGTTGCATAGAAGTTGCGTGGGTCAGTTAGTGTAGTATAATTTATTATATGACGTGTATTCATTGGTTATCATTGTAAAGAGTAGACAATGTCCTTCCTTAAAAATCAAAGTATCTCCATACTAAATTTAATTAAAATCAGTACAGCGGTTTAGCCGTGATTATGTATGTTACACAGACACAGATATAGCCAGGCAGGCAGGCAGTATTACACAGACAGGCAATCAGAGTTAATTTAAAAAATTATAATGTTAGTTATGTTGGTGTATGAATGCTAGTTAGTTGATGTTTATTTATTTATTTATTTATACAGCTTTATTGAACACCACTAAAAATATAAAATTTACAGACATAACTACATTAAAAAAGTACCATAGGCAATAACAATAGGCAGTCTTATCACTCACGGCGATCTCTTCCAGACAATCTTTTAGTATAATAACTTAGTCTTAATTTGGTCCTTATAATTGCTCAAGTACAAAATGAAAGCATTATTTTAAATATCCAGTAACGTCATTACCTAATAAGTATCTCTTAAACATGCTAGCGGTTTCATTATAACTGTCAATGATCATGTGCAAAAAACGACTTTTAAAATTCAATATCATTTTTAAGTAGTTTCAAGAAATAAAATAGCATAAAGACCTAACAGTTGTGTTTAAAACCCTAATGATTTTTGGTTTTACTAAGCTTGCGACTGCGAAGCCTCGATAAAAGTACCTTGTTGTATAATATGGTTTTAAATAATCGGCTTAAAAATTCTTAAAAAGAAGATTTAAAAAGTAAAAGACATTTAAGTGCCTCAAAGAGTGTACATATGAATTGAGTACCGCTCTCTCACCGTACAAATAGATACACCTCCTGAATATCTAATGGTCATGAGATGTTTTATTGACGATATATGTATGTACTCGTTCATATTTATGTATTACTGTTGAGTGGCTTAAAAATATTTAATTACAATTTAAAATCGTTGCATTGTCACTGCATTATAGAAACGCAAAGATCTTAACGTCTGAATTTTGAGAATTTTTTTTTTCAAGAATTAAAACATCGCAATATTTGTTTTGGAGCTTGTGATCAGTTAACCCATTTGGCCACGATGTCGTTTAAAGGATTTCATTAAAATCATTCTTTGTTAAAATTACACAACTGAAGATGCTTTAAAATAAAATACTTATTACGTAAAAAATATTCATGGAAGAACCATGGTCCACAAGTAATTTTCTGAACAATTTTATAGTTCATAGTCTTTTGTAGCAACTCTCGGAAAAATAAGATGAGATTTAAATGCTCCACCAGCATTACACGCAGTTTTCATTGTTGACACCATTTGGTGCAAGAATTTTTGGAGAGACGTGCACTGCATGCTGATAATTCTTACGACTATGGAATTTAATGAATCCTGAAGAACGAGGTAAGCTTCTGAATTTTAAAGGGTTTTTTGTCTCCAAAAAATACAACACTGCAGCATTTGTTTGATGTACTTATGATCACTTATAATCACATACACACATGAATAAAAAATAATATATATTTATTATAAATAACACTGCTCTTATGTACTTTATCTTTTAAATAGTTACATGTCATCACAGGCGTCGAGAATTTTGCTAATTGAAATATTATTTGAGATGAAACTTATGATATAGTTTCTAATAAATAATAGTGTGGCTCTCAACAATGTTAGAAATCAAAGATCCAAAAACAAATATTAAACTAGAAAAACAAAAGACAGTAAAACTGTCAAGCCTCCTTTAACTAGAAAAGTGTTTGACTAATATATTTTACCAAGAATACTTGTGTCGACACTTGATAAGGTAAAAGCCACTTGCTCAACAAGTGCCGTCTCACCGTACAAGACTAATGTTTCTTACATTATAAAATATGGTGATCCTATCTTAAATTAAATAGGTTCTTGAGCCGTAAAAATAAGTGAAGTTACTATGAACGATTTTGCCTTACGCACTCATAAATTTTGTATTCGCCAACCGTATCATTACAATTTTTGCTCGGCGAATTTGAATAAAATTACGGTTGATGTTACGCTCCAATTTGAGTAATATCTAAACAGGTTGCGTAAATTTTCATTTACGTGACTTTTGCCTATGATAAAAGTATGAGTTATGTATTTATATTTCTGTAATAATTTTCACGGTTCATACAATAAATTGAAATGAATTTGCTCAATGGACGGTTTTTATACTGGATTATTTGATTCCATCCATGAAATATTTTAAAGTATTTTTTTATAAACTTTATATGTTACCTTATATATATCATACATCAACAACCATATCATCCCACTGCTGGGCTCAGGTCTCCTCTCAGGAGAGGGCTAGGGCCATACGTCCCCACGCTGGCCGAGTACAGGTTGGGGACTGGCAAGACAGCGTTGTGGCTACGTAATCTTGCCGTTGGGTGTTTTTAAGCCGCCCAAAGGCCTCCAATTAAGCTTCACGACTGTTGTCCTACGAAAACAACCTTATATATATAATTAACCATTTTTTATTAAAACTAAGTGCATAAATGTGAAGTAACAGACATAATAGACTTTTTGAAGTGAAAACTTCTTTAAGTAATTTTTCAATGGGGAGTAAAATCATGTAAGACGTTATGGACATAGTCACATGATAAGCCAGCTGTGAATGTATAGATATACCTATACATACATACTCACTAGTGCGTGTGCAGCTAGTAAACATATACAGATCAACAAATTTTAATTTAAGATCAAACAATTAAGTTGTATATCCAAAAATAGGTTTGAATGGTGGTGGAAGGTTTTGAGTTTTCACTTTTGTTGGCAATCTTTATGAAAGCTTTGTGTTTTTTTTGTTCAGTTCAAATTGAAAAATATAAAACCTCATTATTTTCAGCAATAGAAGCTACGTCTTTAAGCGAAGACATAAACCACAGTGATCAAGGTAGCATATTTCTTTGAAATTACACAATAAAAGACCGATCCGATGTTAAAGTACGGTCAGATCAATAATATTGAACAAAATAATATGGATAAGAAATAAAACACTAAGCCGCGGTAATACCACAGCAAATAGGCCATTATGTATACGATAAACCACACATTAAAACAACCTTTTTTTATTTAAGGTTACGGAATTTAGTGCATTATGTTACAATTTCAAATGTGGCCAATCCACGTTAAATTGGGCATCTAAACCCACTAAGCTCGACGTTCTATTTCGTTAAAACAATACCTGTCTCTAGCTCAGAGGAGAGATTGCCTACTGTTGTCTACGATTATGTATTTAGATACTGTGTTAGAATCTACATAGTGTTTGACAATAACGAACTTTTACATGTATTACTGACATACGTGGAAATAAATAAATAAAATAAATAAATATTTCGGACATCTAACACACAACGCCATCTAGTCCCAAGCTAAGCAGAGCTTGTGTTATGGGTACTAGATTACCGATATAAATACATATATACTTCTTATTTTTGTAAATACATACATATTATACATAGAAAACACCCAAACTCCGAAACAAATATTTGTAGATCACACAAACATTTGGTCCGATCCAAGTTTTAAACCCGAAACCTCAAACACAGCAGTCGCATTCACTACCACTGCGCCACCGAGGCAGTCTAGCAACAGTAGATAACTAATGCTTTCCAAATTGTTTCATTTTCTTGTTATAAGGAAGACTGATAGATATTTACAAATTAACGTTGTTGTTGTATTTTTTTAGAAAGTTTCTGCTACAACCAAACATAAATAGAATATACACAAGGAACACCCAGGCTCAGAACAAGAATTTATGGATCACCCAAAGTGTTGTCCCATGTGAGATTTGAACCCTCAACACTCGAGTAGTAAGAAGCGTAGCTACGACCGCTTAAACCACTACGGCATACGTAATAGTCAATAAATTATTTACTGTAAGGGTCTTATAGAGTAAATATGTCTATAGACAATATTTAATGACGTCTGTTAAAGATGACGTCGGTGATGAACGATTTAAATATGAAATGAAATGAGATGACTGAATATTCAAAGATGTGTGTTAACATACACGTAGCCAGGTGGTCAATGTTTGCGATGCTTTATTGTTTTCACGATGATTTCGTTCTCAAACTGGTGAGTGATGTGGCCTACGCCACAACGGTTCTCGGAATAATATGCCAAAATACAGTTATCCTATTTCTATTTAATTTTTCAACAGAGAAACCAATAACAAAAGGAAAACATTGTTTTAAAACTAAATTAAATTAAAAGCTTTTGTATTGTAATGTTATACGTATTTACGATAATAAGTAAAACTAAATAATAGATTTAGTTATTTTGAATTTTAACCTTTAAACTAAAAGTTCGAAGATTTTATGTATTCCTTCAGTAAAAAAAACATACTGCCAGAGACACTTTTTAATATTTCTGTTAATCTTTTGACGTTTGCAACAAAAAATAAATTAGCAAAATTCAAAAGTAAAGAGATTCGAAACCATTCGTATATACATGTATATTGCCAATTAGAAACAGTTTGTGTGTCAATTCTTTTAAGATAAGCTCTTAAGGCCGGTCAATCGTCCTAATCCTTTTAGGTGTTAACAAAATCTCAGCCGTTATTGCCAATCTTCTACACATTAGTGGGCGAGGTTTTCTGAGCGATTTTGTTTTATTTATTACTAGCTAACCTAAGCGGTGCTACCCGCAGTCCGAAAATAATCACGCGCAACGCGGCGAGGCGAAGCTAGTATCTTCTCAAATTGTAGCCTATGTGTTATTCTGATGTATAAGCTATATTATTGTAAGGTTTTATCAAAATCTATTCAGCAGTTTTTGCGTGAAAGAGCAACAAACATACTCACTTACATACTCACAAACTTTCGCGTTTATACTATTAGTAGGATTCTTACAATAAAATATTTTGAATTTGTTGCAGATAAACTAGAGCATTGTGACTACAGCAATAATAATAGCAATTTTACATAACTTACACGTCTTAAGTATCTAACCTAATTAAAAATAGAACTTCAGATTACGTCAATCTCAAATCTACTTATTATCATCCTCATCATCAACGGCCATTAACAGTCCACTGCTGGACATGTGACTCTTAGAAAGGAGGGTTTGGTCTACTGTACCACGCTGGCTAAACAGGTTAGAATAGGGTTTTGTTTTAAGTTTATCTGCTCTTTGCAGTGATGTTATTCTAAATAGTTCGCTCCCTTAGTCACCTCTTACGACATCAATAGAATAAATAGGGGTGGTAACACATGGTAAAGGCTATGGTCGGCAATAAAAATAAAGGTAAAATTAAAGAACACTACACACCAGCAAACTAGTAAATAAGACAATGCAACAACAGTATTATATCCAAAATAATGATTATTTTAATAGATCACAATACAAAGTCAAAGAAATTGGAAATTTAATAAAAGCAAATTGTACAGTAGCAAAAATATTCAGTTTAATTTAAGGTATGTAATAATTTAGATGTAAGAATAGTATATACATAATATAGAAAATAAGGACTAGAGTATGAAAGAACGAATGGAAGAAGAGAATATTATGAGAGTGAGAGTGCTAGCAGTGGCGAGGGTGAGATAATCAGTTGATTGAGTGGCGTCAGATTGACTGAATGAAAGAATCAGTAAACAATAGTCTCCGATTATGTAGGAGGTGTTAGAAAAAAAAAACACTTGGTAACGGTAGGTAGCCCGAGGTACGTCGGGGTTCCAAGGTTTTCTTTACTAGGGTGCACCTGGTTCCCCGGCTCCTAGTACCCAAGACGGCGTTCGGTTTTAGTCGGTTCGGGTCCGACATGTCATCAGGAGGTGGTATCCAAGGCGATTTCCGCACGGGAAAAAAAGAGGTAGTAACACACTGTATTTTAATCCGTCTATACACTTTGGAAATCTACTCCTATAATTATAATCCTCGTAAAGTTGAAATTCTAAGACATGTGTTTAAACAACAAATTCAATAATGAAATAAACGAACAAGAAACATAAACATCAATTATACTCAACAATAAAACTAATCGTAGTAAAACTTCGCCTTACAGATGTGGCGTTTACGATTGTATATATCAAGTTTACTCGCCAGGGGATCACGTAGGTTATTTTTAATTCAAACAGTTGTAACCGTAATATTACAAACAAATGGATTTACGGACTGATCAAAACACACGTATGCGAAGTAAACACAGTTTAGTCCATTCCAATCGCGACAAATTGCTAGGAAAGTTAATTGATTCTTGTTTGAATTAGGAAAAGCCATTGCCAGAAGTATTATCAGTTCAGCCAGTTCAGCTCGTTGTTTAAGTCATTATCTGCATACCGATTCGAGCTCGTAAATAACGAATTAATGACATATAAATTACTATTCTGATAAATACTGTAATATATGCATATAGAGTACTGCATAGAAAATCTGTACTTGGTGTCAATGAGTCCACTATTCGATTGGAGAGAAACTTTTTTTAATATATATTTTTTTAAATAAACGAATTTTAAAATCGATTTGTAAATGGTAGAAATGTCGGCAAAATAAAGGCGTACATAGACTCTCTCCCTATTGCGATTGTTCTAAACGTATATTCAGTGACTTTTATATTTTGAATATGATCTTGAACACCTTACAAAAGGGTCAACCGTTGTTATCATAACAATGTTATAACAGTAACATAGAACAAAGGCTCTTCAACAAAATAAACCGTTGACCTAAAATATTAACTCTGTTTACACGTAACGTAAGCCTGTGACAAAGCTGTCTAAAAAATATAATAAGCAAAAATTCTTGTCTCTCTACACACTTTTACCACAAAATTATATGAGATTTAATTGATTCCTAACTGGTTAGAATATCATTTTAAATGATCTCTATCATTATTATACATTTGACCGATTTGTTGGTCTTATGTTTAATGACCCTGACTTCTAAGCCAAAGGCCTTGTGTTCAAATTCACCTAGGAAAAATAAGTGTGATCATTTCTTCTGTGACTGGTTGGACATATATGCTTTTGGTTTGAATAATATAACGATGTGTAAATTACTTCAAAATATTAATTCATTTTATCGATTTTTGAAGATAGTATTTTAGACACTTTATTTTATATTGTTATAAAAGTAACTGCCACACTGGGAACACCTGTGTCGCGGAGACTTTATAAATAATATGGCTACCTTAATTCCATTATTTATCTTAATTATCGGGGATTTTTTTCTTACCTAATACACAAAAAGGTTATCCGAAAAACACTGATTTCTAAAATATGTACAGGCGGTAGAACATCAGTTTTGTTACTGTCGCCGAATGCTACCGTTACTGAAAATTTAACAGAATATTTAATGCACAAACACGGCTCAGAATCATTTCAGTACACATGCATGTAAGCCGATAAAGCTGTTGTTCATCGCGTACATAAATATTTGTTTTAACGAGGAAACAGATCATTTAAGTAAGGGATTATTTACGAAAACTAAGGAACACATCAATAGTAAGCGATACATAAATGTTATTAGACCACGTACATTATAGAAATTAGGGGATTAGATCAATATCTAGTTTGATATCTCCTATTATTTCAGAGCTGATGCAAGAAATTCTGGTGCAATTTAAAATTAGGGATATCCTAACAAGAAAATCATAGTATACTCTAAAAGTCTTAGAAGAGTCTACAACAATTTCTTGAGAACTAAAAAAGACAAACAAAAACTAAATCCGGATCTTCTGATATAGGTGTATTCCGAGAATACTTTAGACTTCCGAAAGTTATCAGCTTAAAGTTTATATATACGAGAAATCAATTTAAAATGTTATAGTTCTGTAAAATACAAATTAATCAATTCTATTCTACCTTTTATATTACGTAATGTCAATGTTTGTTTCGCAGAGTTCAGCGTCTACAGGTTAATGATGAATTGTTATTGAAGTCAAGAGAGGCTGAAAGTGGAAAGTTTAACATTTAACATTATTCAAAACGGCTCCTTGTTATTGTTACAAACTGCGTTGTTTGATTTTTGGATGTAAAAAAATATGTGTTTTTGGCTAACAGATTTTATTTGGATCCTCAAATTCGTAATCTCAATACGCAAACGTAAAAACACAAATCTTTCTTAAGTATTAATCTTAGATGAAAACGAAGGAAAGGGATTGATTTTGGAAACAGATTAACTCTTTATTTTCTTTCAGTTTTATATGTTTACAGTTTAGGCAGACATATAAAGTTTGTATAAACATTTAATTTTACATTGCCAAAGTCAAAGCTATATAAAAAGTTGCACATTCTGTACCATGTCACAACAAAAATCGTAAGAAAAATATAGAGTACCCAGTACTATTAAAAATTAAGCAGTTTTTAAAATTATAATGCTTTATTAAAATATTTATTTGTATCCCAACTTATTTACTATTTTCTGTTATTTATGTTTCATTTATTTCGTATCGTATTTAATTATTACATTATCTAATAAAAGGATGCTGATTTTAATCGATAATGGGATAATTCATGTGATTAAAATGTAAGCACTTCTCAATAATATTCATGCTTTCATAATCACTTGATTATAAAATGAATAACATTTTTTTATCGATTACAAGATAATATGAGATTTTCTTTGTATATAAATTGCAATATTTCAAAACTAATTTCCGCCCGCTGAGATTGAACTAATAAATCTCAGTTACTCAAGCATATAAATAATAATAAGGTGGCAAGTACTTTGATACTTAAATATAAATAATTTAACTATTAATTTGAACTGAAAAATAAAGAATAAATAATAAAGGCCAATAAGCAGATAGGGTTAGCTAGTACTGTACTTAAAAGTAGAGATAGTCTGTGCCGGAGTGTAATTATTCACAATACGCGATAAGTCTCTTTTCAATTATGCTTGGTTGCAACAAAATATTTAAAAGACTACGTGATCATCGTTAGTATTTTTATTATATGATAAGAAAACTTCATTATTTTATACCAAGTTTGTTTTATGGGATGGGGTGCAAACCAGCAGACGTATTTCCTGATGGTAAACCGTAACCATCGCCCATTGGATACCCGCAACACAAGTGCTATGCCAACCTTTTAAGAAGGAGTACGCACTTTTCTTGAAAGTTTGAAGGTCTTATTCGTCCGTGAATACCGCAAGCGACAGTTTATTAAAATTCGGTTCAATATTGGCGAAAGTTATGTGATAAATTATGTATATGTCAATGGTTTAAATATCAATGCAGTTTTATATAATAGTTTTCGTTTAATAAATGTCCCATTTATTCGCAGACTGAAATGTGAACGTAGAATTTCCGTTTTGGTAAAAAGAAATAGCGTCGGTGGAGACGGACGCGTTGTTCGTAATCAAAGACACAAAGCGAAAACATGCAGGCTCATGAAAAATGTAAATAAATGTTGTGTGGAGATTTAATCTACATTGAAAGTTGAGCGAATACGGTTAGTACGTATACAATAAAAGGTAAAGATACACATACAGTATTGTTCACTGTTTGCAATGCAGTACAAACATTGTAAGCAGAGTACGATATATTATTTACAGTAAATTTACCCCTCTACTGATTTCCTCATGTATTTATGATACAAGTGAAATGTTTAAATTGGGATGGCAAAACCATTTCAATTCACTTCCTTAAGATGTGCCGATATAATACTTTTTATTTCATATTTTTATAGGAATTTATGTAAAATTAAAAAGTATAACTTCTAGAAACCAGCCTCATCGTTTAGCTTTACTAGGTATCGTCAAAACAGTTTTCTTTATCGTTCTTGTCGTATTTATAACGACTTAGTACGCAAGCATGACCTTGACATTTTTGATGAGTGTATCAACTATGAGGAGCAGATTGAATTTTTAATTTAAATCTTATTGAATTTTAATTCACATTAGGCATGTTGATTGTCAGATATTTAAAAAAAACGGACTTAACTTCAATTATTCTATTATTTCTCTGTCTCTATCTCTATCTTATCTATATTTTATTTCATTTTTGTTCAAGAGTTTTCTTTTTAAATATTTAGTTTCTATCTGTGAAGACTTTTAATGGCGTATTGTTGCTATTTTTGTAACATATGTTAACTGTATGGCTGAAAGTTTCCCTAAGATTTATAATAAATAAATAACACTATATGAAAACTAAAACTTGCTATAACAATCTAAAATGTTATCAGAAATTACAGGTTATAGTTATTTATGATTTAACAACATCGTCTTATAACTAAATAGAATTATCCAAATTTGAACTGCATAAAAAAACAACAGACAACAGAGGAATGTTGCCTATCCTTATAGTTTAAAAACGATAACTCGACTATGAAAAAACCGATGAATACATTAATTATATAAACCATATTTTTAACTGCCTCGATGGCGTAGTGGTAGCGTATGCGACTGCTGTGCTTGAGGTCTCGGGTTCGATTCCCAGGTCGGACCAAATGTTTCTATGATCTGCAAATATTTATTTTGGAGATTGGGTGTTTTCTATATATGATAGGTATGTTTATAAATTGTTGTTTATAAATAAAAGTAGGTATATATGTATTTTTATCAGTTTTCTAGTATCTAGCTTATGCTTAGCAATGCAAGCTCTGCTTAGCTTAGGACTAGATGGCGTTGTGTGTTAGATGTCCGAAATATTTATTTATTATTTATGTTTACGATACCCGGGGGTATCGACTCATATCGACTTATTACAATCGCTTCATTAGTTTAGGCGCTACAGCAGAACATACAAACATATATAGATTTCCAAACCTTCCTTTTGTCTTCGCCTTAGTCCGGTAAAAATGTATTAAAGAGAGAATTCTACTTATACTGCGTATATTTATATAATTTGGTAAAAGTTGCCCCGTATACAAAAAGTTACGAGCAAACGACACCGTGAAAGTTTTATGAACTCACACACTCTGAGGAACAAAAAGTGCCCACTTTACAGAACAAAATTATCTGTACTCACATCTTACGTGATATAATCAAAAAGCGGTAAAACGAGACAATGCGGGCAACAAACATATAAAATGCGATAGGGGCTTTGCTCATACGCATTCCACTGTGAAATCACGATTGATCTGACATCATTTTAAGAAATCAATCTTCGTAGCACGTACAAAGAGATAACCATTATTTTTGTACGCAAAAGCAATATCCAGATTGCTTTCACGTTATACAGAAAAGCTTTTACTTTAGACTTAATTCTGAGTTTACGAGTATTACCCTAACTAAAACCACTTTAGTTTAGTTTCGCTATTCGGTTATAGCTGTTGGCTATGTTTTCCACTATTATTTCTCTGACATAACACTTGTTTGACTGAAGCTTTGAGAATAAGGTAGTTTCTATAAATGTTATTTAAATTGATTCAATTACACTACCGATCTGACTAGCCGCATAATAAATGTTAATAAGGTTCGTTTTAAAGAGGCAATTTATTACAGCATAATTACAGTTTAATTTTTAATTAAATTTTCTGACGTATATTAAGTCAATTTAATAACATCTCTAGACCACACTTTAAAACTCTTATTTAATTTTATGAGAGATTTAAAATTACATTAACGAAATTAATAAAGTTTACGTAACTTACTTTATCAGATAACGTTTAGGTTCCTTTAACAAATAAAATATCAATTATTTTGTTTTTAGAAATAGTTTCCTTAACAAAACCCGTCGATGTATAGTCTCAATGGTTCATCATCATCAACCCATGGCAGTCTACTGCTGTACATAGGCCTCTACAATTTTACGTCACTTGGTTCGATCCTCGGCTTCTCGCATCCAATTCAATGGTTCAGTGTAGTGTTATCACAGTTACGCAGGAACGAACTCAGGAGACCATCACATATTAATCCTTAAAGCCGGCATAAAAGGCATAAATGATACGAATCAAAAATACTATTACTACCATCTCTGACACTTGATCATATGACCGGAAAAATAATTTTGCCCGTATTGTATTCATGAATGACTCTGAGAACCGACATTTTACGAGTGTTTTTTATTTAACACATGATCAGCTTTCGATTCGATTATAATCTTAAAGAAATGCTATTTAATGCTGTTGAATGACTAGATACATATAAATTATGTGTGTTTTGGACTACATTTTAATGTACTACGCAACGTATATATGTACTGGTCTGTGGGGGAACGGGTATCATGTTCCACCCAACACAAAGGGAGGATCCTCCGACCAGGCGAGGTGATCATGCCTGGCGGGCTACTGCCCAACAGTTGATGTTGGGATGTTGTATATATGATAATCGGCGCGGGAACTTTATTTGCGCGATTCAGGATTGGTAGTTACTCCGTGTAGTGTAGTTTGTAGGTACAGTGCGTTACTTCGTAGTTCAGTGTATCTTCGGTAGATGGCGCTGTATGTGGAGGTCGCCACACGTCACATACATACATTGTTTAATATGCTTAACTAATGTCCTGTAATTATAATCCACACTCATATTATAAATTGGAATTAATTAACTATTAAACCGATATTAATAAAATTTGGCATGGAGATCCTTTGATTTATTAATGAAGGTACTTTTTAACGCAATAACCGAGATAAACGCGCCGCAAAAGCTAGTATAATAATATGATAATTGTACCACTTTCAGTCAACGCCATCTAATCCTAAGAAAATGGCGTTGTGTGAATGTGGAAAATGTGTGAAACTAAGCAGAACTTGTACAATGGGTACTAGACAACTGATATAAATACATATTTGCTTTTATGTAATACATACATGACATGTAACCGTGGAAGAACCACGCTTCGGCATAAAAGGGCCGACTCGAACGTAGTGATACCACGGCCTCACGTAAAACCGGTGTGAAATTGCGCTGTGACTCCCTCCTCAATCCCCAAGGGCTGGCAACGCACTTGTGACGCCTCTGGTGTTGCGGGTGCCCATAGGCGGCAGTAATCGCTTACCATCTTATTTTTTCTTATCTTTTTTTTTTTAAGACAACTCCCACATTAGGAATAAACATCCTGTGATATGTCTGCTCGTTTTCCCCAGTTCCATAATAAAAATACATATTAAATATACAAAACACCAAAACTCCGAAATAAAAACTTGCAGATCATACAAACATTTGGTTCGATCCGGGATTGATTCCCGGACCCAAGACCACAAGCACAGCAGTCGCATACGCTATACGCTGATATAGTATATACAGAGATACACATTGTATACACCCCTTATGTCATATATAAACAACGTAGCGGTTTCCTCACTGGGATTACGCGCACTCTCAACGTGACGAGAGTAGCTCACAAACAACAACAAGAGCTTAATCTCAAAGCTTATCTTGACTTTTTAGTTTTAAATTACTGAGTTCCTATGATTGCTAAAACATGTACTGAATCTAATTATTCTTCAGTATTATTTATGAATATTTTTGTTTTCTAATAATTTCACTAATGTGACATTTGATAAATTGTATAGTGTGTAATAAACGTAATAGCGTATAATGTAAGATATATATCTCATTTGTAATAAGAAATAAGTTAATTAACACCCCACAGTTTGTTTCACAATTACCTTAATTTACCTTAATATCTACTACACTAAAACATTCAACGAAAAGTGGTCATTGAAAACTCTGTAAAGCCGGAAAGCCGTTTAGTTTGATCTATTTAAACCTATTTCTTTAATTAATAACAGCTTACAATAAAATAACTTTTAAGGTTTTTGTTCCTAACTAGTAAAATTTAACGTTTATAATATCCCGTTCATGGGATTATTTTTCTTCAGAAGGTATGTCAAATTTATATTTTCAAGTATTGAAACTTGTGTTTAGATTGTCGACTTATCTAGATAGAAAATGTTATTTCAAAGACTTTAAACAAAATTATATTTAAAAAGAGGCATTCATGTTCTAAGATTGTTTTATTTTTTTTATTGTGGTGTTGTTGATGTATGTGGAAATCCACATACATCAACAAAATGTGCTACAGGGCCATCTATTGCACACGCACTGAACTATGAAATACGAGTAAATACTAATCCTGTGTCGCGATATAGAAATTCTTGCGTCTATAAGCATATATACAATTTACCAACATCAACATCGGTTGATGTTTTTAAATTGTACCCAATGGCTCCACAGGGTCACAGTCCGCCAGGCATGATCACCTGCCGTGGCCCGACGATCATCCCTTTGTGTTGAACTGATATGACACCCGTTCCTCCACAGTATTATAGTTTGTAAGTCATGTTTTGACGGAACTGACATAAATCAAAGTCCTTCGAGACACAAAAAAAATACCTAATAGCTATAACAATAATATTAAACTGAACTAAATCAGGATCGAGTCTATTGTGGGGAACATTATTTTGATGTCTTCTAAAAATGCTATTGTGACCGTGAACTATGGTCAAAAGTTATAAATGAAAACATTACTACTACAATAGAAACTTGGTATACAATAGAAGATATATATATATATGGAACGAGACATATAGTAACTGTTTATTGTTATGTTTGGACATTGAATATTAGCTCCAATTATGTTTAGGGACAATTCAAATTCGTACTCTGCTAATCTAAATTGTCTCTCAACATGATTTCTGTTACGTATTTTGTTTTCCTATTTCAGCGTCTGGAATACAATACTCTAAAGAATAAAATATATGAATTATCTTTTCAAATAACAAACTTGATATGGTATGTATATAGAACATGGTATGTTGTCTGTCGTTCGTGAGATAAGAAAGTAATATTCTAAGTCTGTACTATTTTCTTTGACAACACAGAACATAACAGACCTAGAAAAGGTCTGTTGCTAAGGTGCGTAAAAGAATTACATGAAATTAATATTCCAAAGCAAACAGAGATGGTTGGTTTGAAATATAAATTTCGTAGACGTAACTCACACGCTAATCATGTCTCACATAATATTTCGAATCATGTGTCACGTAGATCCTAGTTATAGTAACATGATTTCAGATCTTCTGTCGTTCCGCTCGATCGATCCGTCGCTTGTTGAGCTCAGCCAAGCAATCCCGTTAAATTAATTGACCCGTGTTACCAGATTTCGTGAGTATAATTCGTTATCCCAGTTCGTATTTCATTTTCTTTTTTTAAATTAACAATATATCTGGGAAAGATTGCCTCTAACAATGTTACATCAGAAAGAAATATATTTATGAAAATGTTTTAGTTCTGATAAAACTGTGCTCATTCCAACATTACTTTATTTTTTATTTTTTTTTCAGAATCGTAAGTCAAGTCAATATTACATTATTTAAGAAAATGTCAACGTTTCAAGTTCAAAATTTCGTTTTAAGTTTTATAAAGAATTTTTAGTGAACAAATTCATAATTTTGATCATCATCATTGAAAAAGAAATAAGAAAAGAAAGCATTAAAACAAGGTATTAAAAACACTCTATTTAAAAAAAAATATAAACTAACTTTCGTCTAATAGGTATTGGATGACCAATATAAGAAGGCTTCGTCAGAAATATTAAGATCATAAGTAAGTCACCGAAATGGAAAATAATAATTCATTCTTCTATACTTAATCACTATTAATCAACTGCAAGTGAAACATATCTTTATAGCTTTAGTGATTGAGACGGAAATAAGCGATTTGTAGTGACCGTTGATCGAATATGGACGTACAAAATGGCTGCCGTGCCTCACCGTGTTGTGATGTTCCACTAAAATGACAGCTGTCACTCTATTTTGACGCATGGTACTATGTAATGTAACCTTGTGCTTTAACATAAAAATACTAAGTTATTTGTACAATAAAATTAACAAACATGAAAACTTGTTCAAAAATAAAACATATAGCAAACGCCTTCTGCTTTTCGTCTGTCAAACAGTTTATTGATATTTAGTTTAACTGTTTACTTACGATTTCTTATTAAACTTCCAGTGGTGACATACCTGCAACAGAAATTTCAGTGTTAATTAATAGGTAAAACTGTCTAGTAGGTTATGGAATTACTCTAGTTATTACTTAGAACACTTCGTATATTAATGTATAGCAATCAATTTTTTGATGAAAATAAGTATCTTTGCTAATGGACGTCTGCATCACAATACCTTTGAGTTACCCTAGATTTAGAGGTTGAAGGCATTCGGAAAATCTTTTTATGAATATGTACAGAAGCATGGTTTCCCACGTTTGAAATATAACAAGGTACCCATGGCTTGAAATTAGCTGTAGTTTTTCGTTTGTAGGTTTTTATTGTCTCTTAGGAGCATTTATCTTTACAACTTTTCTAAATTTCAATAATTCCTTTTGTATTGGATGAAAGCTGTGTAATATTTCGTCACAACACTTAGAAGCAGACGAGTACCTATAAATGGAAGTGAAACCACAGGAGACGGCTAGTTGTTATTTAACTCACAGTATGAATTTTGCATATACTTATATTTGAAATTTATCAAACTTAGCCAGACCGCGTGATTCTATTAAGAAAACACAATCCAAGTTCACAAAGTTCCAGCAATTATCAAGACGTCTTATTAAACATTTAAGTCGGTTTTGTTTCGTTAAGTCAAGCTTGTCGTAGCTTATGAAATATATTTAAGATAGATATTGCAAAAATGTTCTTACGACTGTTAAGCTCTGAAGCTGTTTCATTCGTTTTTAACGAATATTGACCAGTTTTTTTTATTACTTTCGGACTTCGGTTGCTTTTGCTTCCAGTATTTTTTATTTTATCCAATCCGTTTCTAAATTGGAACGATTTATCCAATGTTAAGTTACATGCTTGTTTTGCTGACGTTGTTCAAACATTAATGAGAGCAACTAGATGGCGCTATTTTATATGTAATTCTCACAGACAATTTATATTGTGTGGTCAGAAATGTTATTATAGTCCGGCCACTCAGAGAATGCGTTTCTGACACTTGTAAATTCGTCATGAGTAGTGATGTACCATGAATATCATTAGTAATATTTGGTAACAGTATTTATAGTATTCATTATGCATAATTATTCAATTTAGATATATTTTATATTTCAAACACAATATTAACAAAATTGTTGATGGATGAATTAAATTTAATCGTAATTTCTGAATGAAACCAAGGGAAAGAAAATAAAAATACTGTATTTATTGAAAAATATATATTATGAAATATATCGTTTTAAGATTTCAATAATATCAAATCAAAATTTAATCCGACTCCGATTCGCTTGAGGACTCGCTGTCATCTTCACCAACATGTATTATCATGTTATTATCAATCATAGTGTCTATACGAATATCGCGGTCAAAGTCATCAAATATCATTTTTTTAGTTTTTTCAACCACCTTCATCCAGTCATCTCTAGTGACTTTTTCGCATGCTTCTTTTAAAAGCGTCTTCATCTTTTTTATGCCATATGGTGGAGAAGTATTATGGCGGGCTGCATAACCTTTAATTTGAGCCCAGATTAGCTCTGAGACGACAAGAGACGACTGTTTGTGTATGTTACAAAATGGCGGTCCTCACAACGCTGTTTTGGGTTGCCATTTTTTACCAGAAATATAAAGGGATAAAAATAGTTTTTCATTTATTTTTAATTCAGCTGACTGATATCGCGACAATTATTTTCATAAGTTGGTTTGGTCGTACCTATATCGTATTATAAACTATATTAAATATGTATTAAGTACATTATACACACTCTGGAATAATTTCTCCGATGTCCCCAGGAACTTTAATGTCGTTCGTATAACTGCCCAAAACATTTCGGCACATTTCCCTGAAATGGTGACAACATTCGACTGTACGACATCCTTACATACTTTGTAACTCATCTTGTTCTACTGTTTTTTTGTATATTCAATAAAGATAAATAAATAAAATTATATATAATAAAATTAGAACGTTTTTTTAACAATATATCGACCGATATCGATTTTTGGAATCGAATATATTACGATTCCAAAAATACTCAGTTACAATTCAGTATTTTTTTGCCTCATCACTACGAAAACAAACTATTGACATAACCTTGAAACAGCGCAGTTTGACGTCGTGAGACTTTTAAAAATTATTGTTCTTAAATTAATTGATTGTTTAATTGTTAATAACTTTAGCCCAAAATAAAACGTTTATTGTACATTGGCATGATTATTACATTTTTAATGTTATTACTCATTATTAAGGTTAATAAAAGATATTTAAAATTTTGCCATAAATTGTACGCCAGTTCAAAGTTACATCGCCCATTGGATCACGACCTGTCAGGAACGCATTCTCTCAGTGGCCAGACTATAGGTTAATAAAGTTAATATTTTCAGTGCCTGAGGAATAATATTAAATAATCAATAGAAATGTATTGACAAAAACTACTTTTATTTTAGACTAAGCTTCGCCACGAGGATAACATCGCGGGGCCTAAGTCTAAGTTACTCCTTATCTTATCAGCTATCTGTCAGTGAAAGGTACGTTGAAATTGACAGACAGACTTTATAAATTTTATTTTCGGTTTAAGCACCGTCTATAATTTCAAATGGATTTAATTATAGCTGGTAATTTGAAGTTACAATTTTTTTTTTTTATGAGCCCGTTGTGTCCCACTGCTGGGCAAAGGCCTCCCCTGCAACAAGCCACTTCTCTCTATTCAAAGCCAGCTCCGGCCAGTCTCTGCGATAGGCGTCAAGATCGTCGCGCCATCTTTTACGGGGTCTGCCTCGTCGTCGGCGTCCACCCTGAGGCACCCAGTGTTCGACGACCTTGGCCCACCGGTCCGGATTCATCCGACATACGTGTCCGGCCCAATCCCATTTCAATCTGGCAGTCTTTTTGCCCACATCTGCGACTTTAGTTTTGGATCGCAGCTCCGTGTTTCTAATACGATCCTGTCGCTTCACACCCAACAACAACAACAACAACAACAGTTACAAATATGTAGTTAAATTTTATTTATTTGCTTAGATTTAGAGTATAAGGGGACGAACCACAATATATTGCTCCCAACCACATAACCTGTACGCGGTGCATCCTGCTGAACGACGAACTAGCTTCTCACTACCGACCGATGGCAATATATAAATCCCAACAGGCATAACTAAATACAACAAGTTACGTTCTGCGATCACCAACCCACCTGCTCAGCGTGATGATTATGGGCAAAACCCAACGGAGAGGCCTGTGTCTAGCAGTTGACAGCGGTAGGCTGATGATGATGATGCATAGATTTTCATTTTTTTTAGGATAATTACTGCAACAATTCTTATGATGCTTCGGCACTCCTTGTAAGTAGTGAGTGGATAAAACAAACAGACAGCGGACAGGAATTGTAAAGAAAATAATCAATTAAATATTTTTTATGAACTTAGCTTTCCCAGTGTTCGTATCAATAAGTATAATGCCGGAAAGAAAATGTGGCTTCAGTAGATCGCTTTATTGTGTTTTTCGCGGATCGTAGTCAGAGATCCACAAGGAAAATAAAAAAGTAAGGCCTCTGTTGGAGTAATGAATATAAAGGGCACTATTTACCGTTAACCCAAGGCTGAGTTTGATAAACAAAATGTTGTGTACAATGAATGTACACAACATTTTAACAAAATTTTCTCAAACTTTCTTATTAGCCGACGATTTTCATTATTTTGTGACTGGTTTTGATAATAACATCCACCGGCATGAACATTTAAAAGTTAATGTATACATAATATCAATAAGTACACTATATATAATTTATCACGGTACAGTATTCGAGATTTTGATTGATTGGTCGTCATATTTTCTTGAAATTAACAAAATAGCATCCAGTGGTTAACTGTTTCGATAAATAAAAAAGTAAGTACTCTATAAAATTATTGCATTGCGTTTAAATCAAAACTTTCATACACAAATAAAAATACCCTGAATGACTGATTTATTGACGCAGAGCGTAAACCGACAATAAATTGAAATTTTCGTAGCTGATTCCTTTTGGTGTCCATTAAGCAAAGTTTTTTTTTAAATTCCTTTGTAAATTTTATCATTTTTAAAGTAAGAGGTAAGAATTAGAACAGTATCATGGAAGCGAAGCATTTTTTAATGTATAGGCCTGCCAAAGTTTATTGGATGGAAAGCATAATCAGAATTCAAAAATGGTGGTCACCATACTGATTGCGAATGCAAACAATGCAGCATGGTGACCCACTCCATGGCATTTTACAGATGCTTCAGCATCATTGGGCCTCCGGTCTCGCACTCACCAACGAAACACGACAGCACGAATGCTGATCATTTAGGTTGATCTTCTGTGCGAGGATAGTACTGCCCCGGTCGAGCCAGTTCGTTCGTGCTAAAATAAGCATGGCTCTACTACCTTCAAACTATATTTCAATTATAACAATCTGAAAGATAAACCTCCCATGAAGATTATCAAAAATATAGAGTATTAATTTTTATGAGTATTTTCTTTCTAAATTTATCTAAAATTAAACGAACAACCATTCGGGCAACAACAATTAATTGTAGCCATCGGGTACTGTTAAATTGAAGGTGAAAATTACTCATAACGAGGAAGACGAAATTGTGAAAATTTTGAGAAATTTACTTTCTAACATCTGTTACATAACCTTTATAATATTGGTTGACGTATTTTAAATACATGAAGCAAAAATCAATATCAAAATCACACATTTTAGACTAGCGTTTTGGAAAGGTGCGGAGCCTTCTATCTCCTTAAAATTATTTCATCAATAATTTATAAACAGTTTTCTAGTTAAAAGGTGTAAAAAATTACGAAGACGATTTTATGACGAAGAGTAGCAAACAAATAGATATTTACATTGGTAAATTTAGAGAAAGTCTTGTATAATAAACGTTATATAAATTAAAGAACAAGAAGAAATTAAAACCATCGTGCCGGATATATATTATGTTTACGTACGGGAATGAACCCGTAAGAACGTAATTATAAGTTCAGTACAACTGTTGCCGGGCTCCGCCGAGTAAACACCAAAGCGAATTCGAGACCGAAGTCTCTGGGTTTGGCAGGCTGACTCCTTAAAAATTATGGTGCCGTCGTTGCTTCAAGTTCTGTCGCATTACAGTATTGATCTTCGAAAGGCTTATGTAAGCCTCTCGGTTATATACAAAGTCGATATTGAATTTTATCAATAATGTTTGTTAACAGCTATATTATTGTTTAGTTTTAAAGTTACCGAGATTTATAAAAATGTATAATTCTAGTAAGTTTATTTAGAATATACGATAATATTAGAATAATAGCTGACCCACATAACCTTGTATACATCTCCTATTGCCCGTAGTGTGATATTACAACAGTTTGAGAAATTTTGTGTACTATAAAACAGGTTATAGTGAGCCAACCTTAAAAGATAGACGTATGATGTCGCAGACTTTTATAGAACTTTTAGAGGCGAACAATTATTCATACTTTGTTTTGTGAAGTTTTAAGCGCTTACGCAGCGCACGCAATAGTAACTCTCACACACTTGTTACATTTTTTTGATACCCCGATCCTTTTGGCCGTAGCTCGATGAGCCTTCTTCGATAACTGGTTAATCTAGTAATGTAAGAATAAAATCAGACTATTATTTCTTGAAATTACAAAATCACAAAGTCACAAATTTTATCTTTAAATTGTTAGTGTAGATATTGAATAAAATATTTTATTACTATTATGTTTGACTTTATTGTCTGCTTAAATAATGCTATCTTATGTCTTATCTTATGTATCAAAAACAGCACGTAATTTATGATCACACATATTTTATAAACATACGTTCGGTTCCTTATTTTGAAAGAAAATCAGGAAATGTATTGAGCATTCTTTAAACATGTTGAACCATTGTGATATTTCTCCTAAACCTATTTCTGTGAACATAGTAAACAATCCATTGAAACGTTTCTTTTGTAATTTGAAACGTACCAGAAAGAAAAATAAAGAGCAAAAGACGTTCTTGTATTTGTAAAGGTATCAAATTTGAAATATTTGTTTCGTGTCAATCGCCTCATTTGATGTTTTGAGGTTTCCTATCCAAAACTTGAGTGATTTATTCTTTGAATTGATTTGTTTATTTCACTGTTGGGTTTTGTGGCAGTAAAGTATATTTTAAGGTCAAAGTTTACCGTAGTAATACGATCAAAACTTGATTTTTAAATATACTATTACTGAATTGGTAACAGTACCTACAATTAACTTTGAAATGAAGAAATTTCTATCTAGTTTTTAATAAAAATAGACGTATTTTTTCGAAAAATTACATATATCTTCATTATTCATATTCATTGAATTTTAACTGTGTATCAATTTTAATTTTAAGTAGTTCATTTAGTACGCATCATGTCGGAACAGGATTCCGATGTAGTAATGAAAAGTCAGCTGACCTTGGTTTACCGCCAAATTTGGTCAAATTCGCCTAGTCGTTTGGTTGTACATAAATAATTTATTATTACCCTTATAGATATCGTACAATTGAAGCATTTAATATAACAAAATAATAAAAACTTTACACATGACAAAACTGTGAAATATTAGGTGTATTAATGATTCTATTTAAACCCTTAAAATATATTTGAAGAAGATTTAGTTTCTCATAAGTTTATGGATACTATCCTGAATACTTGAAACCTCTATGTAGTAAATAATGGCATTAATTTTGCAATATGCAAAGTAATTAATATCGTTCTCAGCACTAATCACCCGTAAATCTTCAAGGGCATGATTATATTCTCTCCGTTTTGTACAGTACACTGTTCTGTGCTAACATATTTTCTTACCTCAAAGAATATTTCACATTCTTAGACTTACTTTGGAAACTCCTGAGATTATCAGGAGAACTGAAGCTGTGAATACCAAAGCATGACGCGTAATATACAAACGAGTCGTCTTTAAACATAAAAAAATTTGGATTTGACCCTAAGATACAATTCAAATAAATTATAATATAAAACTCTACTGTTTATTCTCTTCCTTAAATTAAAAGTGAATAAGATGCAGCAAATTTACGTTAATTTTAATTTAGTTTTGAATGGTAGAATCAAACAAAATGTTACGACCATTCGTAACGACGACTTCGGGACCGCTGGGCAATTTTGTGGTGGAAGAGTTGCCATTTGTTTTGTTTAGTTCAGACTTACGGTAGGTTATGTAAAGAGCTCTGTCTCACTAAATCTAGTATTGTGTCTGATAGGTGTAACTTGAATAACAGACACAAGATTGCTAGGCAATCAGAGAACTGAGATAGATAGATATAGATAATATGAGAATAATTGAGTTGAGTCAAAATCAAATGCTTCTAGGTTTTATTAAAATTTTGTTTCAACCTTCCCCAAAATTCTCAGTAGAATTTAAATTTGGCCTAAAGTTTAATTTTCAATTCTCTCCACGTGTCAAATGGCTTGATTGATACTGCCAATCTGCTTGAAACACGGTATAGCTATTTTATGACGGTTTAAAATGTTGTACCAGAAACTGTTTCAGAAGGTTTCGGCTACATATCTTCAAGAATAAAACGCAATTTGAACCACAGCGCGGCAACAAGTGACAGTAATTGTATTTATGTCGTTGTACCAACATTTTCCTATAGATCACATTTAATGATGTTCCACTTTGTACCTTACTTAATTTTTTAAAGTGTATTTTGTCAGGTTTGGATAAATGCAGGGCTTAAATAGTTAAATTTTAGCATGTCAAGCAGTTATTTTGAAAAGAACGAATTGAATGGTTTATATTAAAAAATAGTAAAAACTTAACAAAACAAAAACAGTTTATAAAACTACAACCCAACTACTACGTGAAAACTTTAGATAAAATTTTATTATTACAAGCTTTTCATTAAATTGCAATGTATGTATACATGTACGGGTGGAATCTTGCAGCTCACTTTTGAAGCAGATATTATCTTAAACCGATTTTGCTGAAATTTTTCAAGCATATATATATACAGCGCGACAATACATTATTATGATGACAGAGAGCTGATCTGATGCTGGAATTCGAAGGTGGCAGGTGGAACTCTGTAAAGAAACGTCGCTACAGCACATTTTGGCCTCGTTTTATACTTTTTAGGGCACTCCAATAATAACTTGTTTTTAAAAAGGTTTATAATTTAATTTATATTTAACTTACGTCACTCGGGCTACACTACTGCGCATTATATTATAGATATACGTCGTTCTGTACTAAGAAAGTACATTAATATCCCTAACTGTTATAATTAAATATAAAATTTATTAAACGGCCATTTTAACAGCCCAGAAACATACATAAAAGTTACTACCCGGCTGAGACCCTTTAATGTTCGGTCTTAAGCTGTATGTCAGACATCGCTATGCAATATACTCCTACACTTACTCGGAAAGCCAGGACTGAACAAATTTGCATTCAGTAGGTGTTTGATCAGACGGGTAGTGAATATCAGAAATAACAGATGTATAAAGAAATGCCATAAATTTTCTTCTTTGTCTGGTCTATTCCCGTTTCAAATCGGGGTCGGCTCGTTCTTCTCTAGAGACATCTGTTCTGGGTCGTCGTATGGTACACTTTCTCTTCCCTAAGGGTTTTCCTGATGGGTGACATTCATGTAGATAGGCGTCTGCCACGGCCTCTTGGTCCCGACTCCAGTTGCAACACTTTTTTGGTCATGTGTTCATCAGGTCGACGCATGACGTGACCGTACCACCTCAAGCGCATATCTTTGAGCATCTCCGGTACTAGTCTCACTTCGAAGCTGCCTCTGATATACATTCGGCACTTTATCTAGAAGTGCAGACGTACATTTGTTTTACCTGCAAGTTATTGCTAGCCGTACAGTGGCTTTATAGACCTTAAATAAATGATGAATTGGTTTTATATATTTTCATCCAGATCCTGAATGTGTGTATTGCATCGGTGGTAGACTTTGAAGGTAATGGTTGTTAGTCTCGGTATTCTTTCTTTTTAACTCTTTATCCATAAAAGTGAAGTGAAGTGAAAATGGACCGGTCATGTCTCTAGACGTACCGATGGTCGGTGGAGCCGAAATGTGCTTGAGTGGAGACCGCGATTAGGCAAACGTAGTCTAGGGTGCCCTGCGGCACGATGGATTGACGACCTAAAAAGAGTGGCTGGCAGCGGATGGATGCGGACTGCCCAAGACTGGGATGGTTGGCGCTCCTTGGGGGAGACCTACGTTCAGCAGTAAACGGCGAATGGTTGAAATGATGATGATGATTGATGATGATCCATAAAAGAAATGCTATAAATATTAAAAAAATATTCTCACATCAAGAAGACACATACAAAAAGACATCCAGCTTAATATTAAAAACTTAACAGTTAAATTGATATATAGAACACTTACTTCACAATATTTGAAATCAAAGACTAACTTTCAAATGAAATTGTGATGAACGTAGACGCTGCTCTCTGAATAATAGTGGTAGCCATGTGGATTATGAAATTAGTTTTGTAATACACGATTGCAGACATTCGTGGTTGTTAATCTCCAGTAACTATAGATACTTAATATTTGAAAGTGTAGTAAGCTTAAATGATCTTTAATAGTTCGTTTTGTAAAATTAAGTAAAATGTCTTGACATATTTGGTTTTGTTGGGTTACTTTAAGTAAAACTACAATGTTTTCAGTACAATTTTTTATAAAAATATCACTATAGTTTCCCTATTCCTATTAATCCTTTCTATAAAGAGTTAAACTTTTTTAACCAGAATACTCGTAAATATAATCGCTAACCAAAACCATTCTTAAAAGATATATAAGCAATTTTAAAACGTAAATAAGAATGAAGTTTGAATATGATAATCAAAATAGCTTAATATAATTCCATTCATATCACATCAAGATTTGTGATATTCTTATTCATACACTGAAATGAAAACAGAACAGCGTCAGTCAGCGTGAGGTTAAATAGATTAAGTAGATGACGTTCGGCTGAATTAACCTAACGCTCGATTTTGATCCAAAATACCACTATCGAAATATATATAGTGACGTAAGTAGTAGTAAGAGCAGTTATACTGTTTCAAACTTCAGTTTTATTCACAATTAGGGACTTCGTAGAACGTGTGTATTGCACTGCACATTCATTTCACGTACCTACTAGGGATTAAGTCATACAGTAGTAGATTCTATTTAAAATTTAATGAACTCTTAGCTACTGTTATACACTATTTACAATCATAAAATATGAAATAAATAGTTGAACCCCGCAGTGCTGCATACGGTACGACAATAACCTTGGGCAACACTGTCAGGCGAAGCTAGTATCTTTATAAATTGTAGCCTATGTGTTATTCTGATGTATAAGCTATATTATTGTAAAGTTTCATCAAAATCCATTCAGTAGTTTTTGCGTGAAAGAGAAACAAATATACTTACATACTCACGAACTTTCGCGTTTATAATATTAGTGGAATAAAGATTTTCATTTTAATTGTCTCGGCCTTTCCATGCAGACTCTGTTTTTTGGGTACAAAGCTTAGTGTATAACACTAACTTGTATACAAGGCAAACACTTGAAACTGTGACAACAGAACATAGCAATAAAACGCTTAAAATATTGATTATAATTATTCTAAACGGACGTCGTAGTTGTATAATGGAGCCAACTCAGTAAACTGAGTGATTTGTTAGATCTGACAAAGGTGTATTCTCGTAGTTAGCGTAGAAATAAAACAAATGTACTGTGCATAATGGACGAGATCCTTATCTTTATATTGTTATGACCATAATCTGTCAGTGGCTTAGATATAATTTAGTTTATTTAGCTTAGTACGCTTTTATATTATTTTAAGACACGATATTGGAATATCACCTACTAGAACATTACATGGTAAACACTGTGTATTAAACCACGATATATTATCACGTATGTGATAAAATTAAAAGTTATTAAATCTTTTACATTTTGAAAGCATTGAGGTCAAAAGTAGGCTATACTATTTTATACTTTGTAGGTAATACGGTTTCGTTGAAACGAGCTCATCCACCTATTATAATTCGAATACGTAATACTTATTTAACTGTGTGGTGATGGATTAAGAATACAGACTGTCACCACCCCTATTCGTACTATGGGTATTGTTAGAGGTGTCTAAGAGAACAAACTACGCACGACAACATTACTGTAAAGAGAATTAAAACTCAAAAAAAAACCTATAAAAACTAGTCTGGCCAGCGTGGAATAGTAACACAAAATCTTCTTTCTAGGTACAAGTTTATGCCTAGCTTAGGAGCTGTTGATGACGATTATGCTTACAATGCGTTTGAAATAAGAATAGGATTGGAAATCCGTCATATTGCCCTGCATTTTACAATTAAAAAACTTTAATACAGTTATATTGGCATTGCAAATTTCTAATGACGTTTTTAATTGTAAATTCTCGTTTTTTTGCACATCTTACAAAATATCTGAAGTTATTGAGAAATACAGGGCAAGATGGCGGATTTCCAATCCTTTCCTTATTTGAAATACATTATACGTGTCCACAAACATGTGATAATGATACATTATATGAAAGTCATAGAATAATTTTCATCTGACATCTAATATCCATTAAAGTAATATTGCATACGCATATCATTTCCCGATAATAATAACATGCATTTACGTGACGTGGTGTTCTCATTATTCACACAAAGGTATCATCATTCGTAATGACAGACCGCAACAATTAGTTCCTCGCTCCACAGACACTGTTGGGATTCAATCTCATGATTAGTTTGCGGATATAATGCACAAATTGAAATGTGTTTTTTGGTTTATTATTAACTAGATTTTAGACAACATCTAAATATATTTAGGTAAATGAATTTTTGTGTTGGTTAGATTAATTTAGGTTATAACATTAATCTCGATGCACCTACCTTGCTAGATCTCTACACCCCCCAAAGGTTGGCTGGTAGAGAATGCCCTTGGCATTAAGTCTGTCGATGTACATGTGCATGAAGTTATAAATAAATAAATAAATTATAAATATATTATAGTACGAGTAACTTTTGGGCGCGGCTCCGCCCCCGTGTTTGTCGGTTATTGCAGCAAATGTTTTAAAACCATCAAGTATCAAGTTTAGTGTAAATTGATTATTTGAATTTCATCAAAAGGCAAAGGCATAGGCTAGCCTATGTCACTCTTTTAGAATGAAATTATCTCCACGCCAAATTTCATTGAAATCGGTGCAGCGGTTTAGCCGAATTTATAATATAAGTACGGATGTACCGCTGTGAGCGATAAAACCAACGATTGTTACCTTTACATAATCTGTAACTCTTATTTAATTTGTATGTGTAAAATAGGTAGAAATAAATAAATAAGTTGGTACTACATTTTCAGATCAAAACAATGGCTTTTGGTGAAATTCAAATAATCAATTGACTAGTTTAACTTGATACTTGATATTAATGAAACATTTTTTCAAATGTTGCGTTCCAAATTTAGGACAGATTCAAGAAAGAATTATCATAACTATATTTATTATACGTACATACTTGTGTTACCAATCTTTAATAATTAATATATACAACTAAAAATTTTAAACACACAAACTTAAGAATGCCTGTTTCACAGGTATTCTTAAGTTTTGTTTTGCCTTGCAAAATTATATTAATTCGTTGTTCTGAGCGGATGAAAGTTAAATGAAAAGATAAAATGTATTGTAGTTGTGTAAGCTTAGGTACTTGTAACAACATAATTAGCTTCCTGCAAATATATTTCCACAGCTGGCGCATACGTATTGTGGGTGTTATTCATAATTAGTTACGATTTCTCTCGGTTATTTTCATAACCTTTTCGAAATTGGGTGTATTATTTAACCTCTTCGAAAGAAAGGATGAGTTTTTTAATTCGTGGTGGTCTATCGTATTCAACTGAAAATTCAAAGTCTATTTAGGATTTATTTAGGTGAGTTACTGTCTAGTCGGCACTAATAATGATAAGGTTTCATCCGTAGTAATTATAATGGTTCTTGATAGTCATAAATCGATATAACAATAAAATTACATGTGACTTTTAAGTCTCTACAATATATGTCATGTTTGATTACAAAATCTCTTTGTGGCGAAGTTTGGGTGTTTTCTACGTATAATATGTATGTATATACAAAAAAAAAAGTAAATATGTATTCATATCAGTAATCTAGTACACATAACACAAGCTCTGCTTAGCTTGGGACTAGATGGCGTTGTGTGTTAGATGTCCGAAATATTTATTTATTTATTTACATAAGCTGTCTCTGCTGCATTAAAATCTGGTTGATTAAGATATTAAACTTTACTAAATTAATCATAAGTCTATCTTATATATAAAATTCTCATGTCACGGGGTGCGTAATCGAACTCCTCCGAAACGGCTCGACCGATTTTGATGAATTTTTTTGTGATTATCCGGTATCTATGAGAATCGGTTGTAATCTATTTTTCATCACCCTAAATGTTAGGGGTAGTCCACCCCTAAATTTTTTTTTTTTTTTTTTTGACAAAATTTTTAATTTCTATTTTTTTATGATGCAGCATTAGAAAATACATACAACCCTAGATTTTCAACCCTCTACGATCAACCCCTATTTTTCCATCGCGATTTTTATTATTCAATTTTATGGCAAAGCAACGTTTGCCCGGACAGCTAGTATTTATATAAAATTGTTATGTTGGTTTGTGTACGCTTCAAAAACTCAAAAAGTTCTGCACCGATCGAGCTGAAATTTTAGAATGATATATAATCCGCATCAAGGATTGTTTTATCTAATTTTTGCATCAATCACATATCCGCGACCGCGAATAAACTCGACAAATCCGACATAAACGCGGGCGGAGCCGCGGGCAACAGCTAGTAATTTATAAAAGAAAATAAGTTATTGTCAAGAAACATTTAGGTAAATGCCACCTTGGTACTTGAACAATAAAAGCTTTTAACATAAAGAGTGAGCCTTCGTCCTCTGCTATTGCCGCATTGAGAATGCCCAATAATCGATATTCATTTATAACGCGCCACTAATGGACACAAACATTTCAATAACCACTATAAGGACTAATGAATTACCGCAACGAATATTCATCGTCCAATTGAGTTGGTATTGGTATCGATAAAGTATTATTTAATAAAATATCAATCGAATGATATATCGTTAAGATCAGCTTTATATTCGGTCACTTCCAATATGATATACTCACTAGAGATTACCTAATAGTAATGATCGAATTAATATTTTTTTGGTTTTATTTTATTAGGCAGTATCACGGAGCAATTATACATAAATATTTAAATTTATTTTATATAGAAAACAATTCTGATATCTATATATTTTAAGCATTACCGAATTTGTTTTATGTAGAATACGTACCTAAAATTATAAACTAGCTGACACGGCGAACTCCGTACTCCGGTTCCGGTTTCCTTATAATTTTCTTCTATACAAACCTTGTCCTGACTGTTACAAACACATTAAAAAAAGAATTATCCAATTCGGTGCAGACAATCGATAGTTATGCGCGTACATACATTTCGATGATTCATTAGTATTAATAATGAAGATTTATAAGTAACTCTGCCTGTCTGTCTGTCTATCTTACTATACGCTTACACGGTTAAATCACTGCATCGATTTCAATTAAATTTGGCAACTCTTACTTTGATTCTTGAGAAAGAATGTAAGCTACTCTTTATCGCGAAAACCAACATAAACGCAGGCGGAGCCGCAGAGAAAAGCTGACATGTTTTGAATTATATAATAACTAGCTGAACCCCGCGGTGCTACCCGCGGTACGATGATAACTGCGGGAAACGCCGCGAGGCGAAGCTATATCTTTATAAATAGTAGCCTATGTGTTATTCTGATGTATAAGCTATATTGTGGTAAAGTTTCATTCAAATCCATTCAGTAGTTTTTACGTGAAAGAGTAACAAACATCCATACATACATTCATCCATACTTACAAACTTTCGCCTTTATAATAGTAGTAGGATAATTCAACCCATTCAAGAGTTTGTATAATTTGTCTTTTTCCATTTTCACATTTAAAAGTAAAAGAACTCCCCTAGCCAAGTCGTAAGCGTTTTTCTCTTTGCTAATACTTTTTCTAAGATTAGCCATAGCTTTCTATCTGCAAGTATTTGTTTCGTAGTTAGTGTGTTTTCTGAGTAAGATATTTGAATTTTGCCGCCTAAACTAAAACTACATGAGCTTATATGTATATTTACAAATAGTATGTAGGTAAGTATTCTATCAGTCATTCCAACTTTCATAGTACAAGCACTGTATAGTTTAGGGCAAAATGGCGTTGTGTATCAGAAAATATGATAGTGGTATAAGCGGTAGATACAACAGCACATACAACCATTAATTTAACCTTTTTTTTTAAATTTCATCTTACTTGTACTTCTTTATTGTAGCTGTAATTTTCCTAAGTCTTTGGAAGAATATTGAAACTGTCAAATTCTGGTGAAACTCGTTGATTCTCAAAAAATCTGTGAATATTATATGAACCGTCCGTTTTTATCTCTCAGAACTCTTCTACTGACTGGCTGTTCTGCGGCTAATATGCCTTCTGACATTTTAAGTATGGAGGGTAGAGATAAGGAGTATCATCTGCAATATATAATATAATTTAATGCATTTCAAAGGTGTCCGTTGAAATGCATTAAATTAGGGTGGCGCCACATTAGCATCAGAGTAAACTTCTTAAAATCAATACACACACTTTTTCATAAAATTGAATGATAAAAAATCAATAAACGTACTATTCACAGTTCAGAAAATAAAATATATTTACTACATTATTTTGTAATACGCAAGTAGTGACAATAATGTTAAATTTTTTACCTCGGCGTACTTCAATTCGTTCACAATTGCTACATTCATACCATAACCTGTGTCTACACCAGCGCCATTCTGGAAGGTTTTTGAACTGTTATTTACAGCTTATGCTGGACACTTTTTTCAATTTTCTTCCATATAAGATAACACTCCTTGTCTCTACCCTCCATAATTTTAAGTTACAAATCTATAAGGCCATGTTGATGACATTTGTGCTGTACCGGATCACCTCAATCCTGATGAAAACAGTTGATAGCTTTTTGCAACGCACCCGGAGTAACTTAAGCTTGTGAACCAGCCAGTTAGTACCGTATTTATTCATTTGTTACCCTTTTAAGAACAGTGCGAGTACCAAACTCCTTTTTCTCACCACCGAAGTTCTTCCCATTAAGAATAATATGGACTAGTTCGACGCAAAAAAGTGTCATACATTCACTTCTTTAATATTAAAAGTTACTTATTTTATCTTGACTTAGGAGCTCTGCTCGTGTACACGAATACGTATAAAAATATTTCAAACATTTCAAAAACATTCTTATAGTTTTCACCCGAGCAAACTAACCTTTACCGTCGAATATGTACAACTGTCTGTTGTCTGTCATAACAAATATTATTTAGATATTATATGAGGGTTGCTTTTCTAAATTGAATAAGACATAGGGGTCGTCGATAGTGACTACTTATAAAAATGTAGGGCACGGTGACAGCTAACTGTTATAGAGTGGAGGTATTCCCATTGCCGGTCAAAATGTTACTTGGTGTATTTATAAATGCAACTTGCATTTAAGCACATCCGAAGATTTTATAATATAAATAGAGAAATAATTGTATATTTTTCAGAAATGTTATTACTTAAAACTTTTGTTGTAATTATATAACTATTCTATATTGATTAGCTCAGGTTATTTTGAATCGTTTAAATACATGGAAATCCGATGTTACATGTTACAACTGCATCTTATACGAGAAATCAAAAAATATTTTCATATCTTTTGAACAAATATATTTTTGGTTATATTCTTTTGAATTGCTATTTATTTATTAATTGCGTTTTGTGTAAGACCTGTCGATTAAAAGATATAAATTTTACGGGAATCAAAATCGTTAAAATAAAGCCATTTGTAACACTTAAGGTAGGAATGTGGCTTTAAAACTACACTTACTCTGAACTTAAAAGGCTAGCAGGCTGAAAAGAAGCTAGTCAATATTAACTTACCCTTTCTTACAATGTTTTTCAGCAATGGCATCTTTTGCACCAGGCAATCGGTAAAAAAGGAACATTGGCAAAAACTTACATTGGTAAGAAGTAAAACTAAAAGTCATTTTGTATTATTGCAAAAAAACCTTGGTCCCTGCCTACCACCCTGTATAATGAATGTCTACAATCGCAATTACAACGCGCAATGTCTCAATCACTCACTATTGGGTTTTCATTGAGAAAAGAATGGAGTTCGATTGAAATTCGCAGCTTCTAGATTTTAACTCTGGTTATATAATTAAGACATTATTCAAGCTAGTCTTAAAGTGTATCATAATAGTATACTTACAATTAAATATCTAATAAAAGTAAAATTCATAGCTGTAGCATACACCGAAACTCGTATGCGACTTCAAAGGATTTAATTAATCTACCGACTCAAAACTGTTTAGTAGGCAGCTGAATTCATTTCAGTGATTACCCGTTGGTTTGTTTGAATTAATTAACGCTAAGGCCAATTTCCATCATTTCGTATTATAATGATGAAATAGATTAGTAAGTTAAATGAATAAATATAACACGCCATTATCCCTCAGTCACAGATTTAAAAGCTGATATCGACGATGGCGGAATAAATTTCAATTCTTAATGTGATTATATTGTTCTGATATCGGTGGTGATCATAATTTAATCGTGTGATTTTGTAAAAAAAAATGTGTGAATGTTATTCGTACTGTTGCAAAATGATCTAGGTGTTTACAATGATAAAGTTTAATATATTTACGCAAACAGTTATACCTTGTCGACTGGGAAGATCGATATGCATAATTAATAAGATCAGTCTAGCCACTATCAACCATCCCAATTAATGTTCAGTTTGATGTGATAACTTTGAAGGCCGATAAAAGGTTTGGCATGTTACAAATTTCTAGGTTTGATTTCTTGTTATTTCTAGGTTTGATTTCTTGTTATTTCAAAGTTTAACTCTATTATTTTGCTTTAGTTTAAAAGATAATGATAAGTCAGTAACACAGAAATTAACTATTTTGTTTTATAGAATAGGTCTACTATCTACTAGAAGTTTTATTTGTCTTTTGTTAAAAGTTTTATATGCAAAGTCTATTAAAATAATAATTTCTGATCTTGTTTCTGCGATTAAATATTAATATTTCTATAATCATCAAATCATAATTATACTGAGCAATCAAACTGTAAAAATAAGAACAAGCTGACTATATAGCGATATTTTATTCTGATTAACTTAAACCCAACACCAAATTGAAGCGATACTCCTAAATCATAATTTCTCATTTTCCTACCTTTTGAATTGGTATATTATAATCATACTAGCTGAATAGGTAAACGTTGTTTAGCCATAAAAAAAAATTAGGTGTGGGTCACCTTATCATTTAGGTAGAAGTGTAGGTAAAAGTAGATGTAAGCCGATTGTCAGACCTACCCGATATGCACACAAAATTTCATAAAAATCGGTCCAGCCGATTCGGCGTTTGGTAACAAACACCGCGGTGTTTGTTACACACGAGAATTTTGTATATCAAATTTAAATGGCTAATCTTGAATTTAACCAATGACATAAAAGAGAGTGATTAAAATGGATTCACGAAATACGAATAAATCGTCACGTTTTTCGACGAACGGTACATACCCACAAAGTGTCCCACTAAGAAATGTAATGACATTTCTTTGTGGGACCACAAAGAAATGTCATTGAATGGGTTTATGGATTTTGACACGTAAGGTGTCATAAGAGTAGGTGCCAAATAGATTATAAGGCTTAAAATATTCAATGATTGATACAAAGTTATATTGGTTGATTTTATATGTAAATATTATGATAATTATGTAGACCGCTCTACTTGAAAGTCTATAACTCTAAAAGAAATATTCAGTGGATTTCTAAGTAAGTAGGATTTCAAATTATGTCTCAACACATGCCTGACAACAACAAAAATTACTTAAAATACTATAAAAAACGACATATTTACTGAAGCCCTTGCTGACTGGACCCGACTGTCCTACATTCTCTAAATTTAAAATTACTTGTTTTTATTTTTTACTTTCCAATTATAAAGCAGTTAGATTTTATATTTTTAAATGTTTCAATTTCTCTGTTAATCATTTCTCTTTAGTCGATTTCTTTTCATCTCTATTAAACGTGTATAATTCAGTGAATAACTAAGTCCTTAAAAACTTAGTAAGTTGGTTATAAAATTATGAGCCTCGTTAAAATGCCAAGAGATAAAAATACCCAAAATTTTCATAAGTATTAGAAGATTACGAAGTTGTTGGGTACAGCTAACATACTATTATATAGTTTTAGGTATGGTATATTTAATTTACAATGAATCGTTAAATTAAGTGTCACCTTCGTAAAGTAAGGAAACCGAATAGTACATTTGATAGTAGTTGCAACGGAAATTGGACGAGTATGAAAATAAACTACAATCACTTTCTTTTTTGTTTATTATACTAAGTTGTATAACAGACACAGTAGTATGGTAAGGAGCAGTTCCATTGCGCTTATTTCACATCGCTGCTCAAGCAACTAAAACTTTATCATGTGGAGTTAGTTCTAAACTTCTAAATACCGTCGCATGTATTATAACAGTATATGGCTCTACTGTTATAAGATTCACGAGTTCTATTAGAGCATGTGTCATGCATTCAATGTGGGTGTAGTGTAGTATGCAAAGTATGCGAAATCTTAGCCATGAATCATATTAAAAACCAGATAGCTCCAAAACCGTTTAACTTAAAAAATCAATTCTTATTAGTTAACACTTACCTATATCTGCATAAAATCTTAATGTACTTTTACACTACAATTATGCTCCGTCAGTTGTATTCATTATCATATGTGATGTGATGTGTGATTACCTGTGGCATATAGAATGAAAGTAACGTGATTAATTCAAAAGCATCTAACTGAAGACTAGGAACAGATATAACGTTTTTTCGAAGAGATTTATACTTTTGAGATAGTTGAAACTAATAACTAATAGTGTTTCAGTGCAATAACAATGTAATTAACAATGTAACCCGTTGGCAAGAAAGCAAGATACCTGTTTTTTACAATGTTGTAAATCAACGAGGTGACTCTTGGAAATTGAAATAAGTATACCGGCATCGGAAGCTATGATATTTTTCTGACCTGCTTAATTTTTTATGGGACTCCATTCTAGATATTCTTATTTAGCTTTTTCTTTCGACCGAAAGTATGATGTGTATGGTCATGATTATATTGTTAAATATTCTCAGCTTAGATTATTATCCTAATCAGTTACAAAAATCATTACCTTGTATCCTTTAAAATAATTCTAATAAACTTTTGTGCACCTGCTCAAGTCGATATTATAAGAATGTTGTGAGGCTTACCCATTTATATTCCAAGTTAATCCATCACTTACGAATTTAAAATAGGAGTTTAAAAGGCAATTCATGTTTCCAGTCTTCGTCAATCATTTTAAAATTGGAAAAGTTCAGTTTCTTTCTATTTACGAAGTTCGACTTGAGAACAAATTCTTATTATTGAACGAAAACCGAATGGTTGCCGTAGGTAGGTAATGAATTGTTATTTTATACAATTATCGCTAATTACTTTTTTCTAAGGTACTTATCATTGGGCTCTGTTGAAAGGGTTATTTTTTTTACCAAGGGATTTCATAAAAATTAAGTACATTAAAAGATTGTAACACAAAAAAGTTGATGATCGAAACAAAATATTTATGAATAATACAAGAAATTGGAGGAACCGTTGTAGAAAGAAATTAGACGCAAAACGTGTATCTTGACTAAGGAGACTGTTTTACAATCGTCAATGTCTAAAGATCTCGTTAACATTACAACGCTCCTTGAGTCAAATTAATAAATAAACATACCCGAGATTCTACGGTATACTAACAAGGATAGTTAAGCTTTTACTTTTTTAATGTGATGTAGTCAACAAATTCCGATCTTTTTATTCTATTATAGTATTTTAGAAACTGACTCTGTGTTTAAAGTACTTTGAATCAGCTTAAATAAAACCGATATTATCAAAATGTAAGTTGCCCGACTATCCGTCGTTGCTTTATTTGCTTTTGTCATCCTTTATAAAAACATTTTACCTTGCAAGCTACAAAACAGGCGTCCACCGGGAACGAAATGTCTATCACGTTTTCAACACAACAAAGAGATAACCCTTTTATTCCAACTCTAGGGACACACTCTTAGGATAACTGTCAGCAATAAACTAAATACTAAACGAATTTACTCACTAATTGCTTTTAAAGTTTCCTGTCAATAAATTGAGTTTGAAGAGCCTTTGTGTGTCAGCAATACGATAACTTTTACCGAGCTACCCGACGTTAAAGGTAAACGGATGAACCCTGAACGAGTCAAATCTCAAAATCCACTTTAGAGATTTAGACTCTCTATATTGATATTAGACGCTTAACTTCCACTTATATATTACAAGTGCTCTCTACGTAAGTACAGAATGAGTTACATCCTTTAATTCCTTAAGCTTAAGGTTTTAATTGAAAATTATAAAGAAATTGAAATAGTAACAAGGTCACTTTGATGAAATGAAGTATTTATCAATTCAAAATCATCAATTGCTTTTCGGAAACATTTCAAGTTTACTTCACAACCGTAGAAAGTAATTCAATTAACTACTACTACTGTTCTAATAGAACATACTGCAATAGTCAGTAGATGTTTTCTATAAAAAAAAGAAAACATATAGGTCCTAACACGATTTCGAAATTTGAATTAAATTACTTTAAAATACATTAAAATTAATTTGTTACTCGTCGCTAACATTGTACTCATAAAGTGTAATTAGTCTAAACAATATACAACTACCAGAAAAGAGCTTTCGAAACTTCCAACGTGATTCGTCCATTATGTTAAAAACTTTGAATCATAGAAACATTTTGTACATATTATAATATGTAACAAAATGTAAATAACTATAATTAGACAGCCATTCATAATACATTTATCATAATTAGTTTTAATTCGACGTTATTCTGTATTATGTACAGAATAAAAGAGCTTTCACTGAAAAGTCATTTATTTACTACAATATTTGTGTAAAATTAACATACCTTTGCGGTTTAAATAAGAAATTATTTAAGCTTCGTTTATAAGCCTTTCTCAAATGTGCACGTGTACCTCTTATTTTTTTAATATTTCAGAAATGATTACATTTTTCTTTTATGATACAAATTGCGACCTTCGCGAACTGACGGTCGAATTCAAAAGGAACCTTAGCTTTCAATTCTGTTCGATAATCTTTAGCGATTAAGAGTAACCATGTTTTCGAAACAACGTTTATCCCAGATAAGAGAATAAAAGGTTTAGACTGACAAAAATCAATTAGAAGGTCAAATTAATATATTTGACATACATTTTTTCTGGACATTACTTAATTAAAAACTGTACTGTGTACTATATGAGATTTAACTATTGAACTTCGGTAGCAATAGATACTATGTAGCACGCAATCAACATGATAGAATACATGTTTTATAGCACATTGAAGTTAATTCGGCATGCATGGGCTCGACCGGAGTGGCCACGCAGAAAACCGGTGTGATACAGCGCCTGCGCTTTGTTTCACCGAGTGAGTGAGGATACTGGAGTCCCATACCCCAACCTCTCCCCCCATTCCTCTCCCCATTTCCCAAAGCCGGCTACGCACTTGTGACTCCTCTGGTGTTGCGGGTGTCCAAAGGCGGCGGTGATCGCTTACCATCAGGCGATACGTCGGCTCGTTTGCTCTTATTTAATAATAATAAAAAAATACTGCAATCTACATAAAGTGTATGCCAAAAAATTTATTGAGAAAAGTAATGAAATACTAATCTAATAGTTTTAGATCATGCACACATTTTAAAATAAAAAAATAGCTGTACTGCGACTAGAATTGCAATTCTTTAATCCCAGTATCTAATCCATAGATTCATTTACTAATTAATATTATAATTATTATTTAAGCGACCATATTAAAGCGTAATAACTTTAACGTCAGAACTGCAATCAAGTGGTTGCAAGTTCGAACTTCTCGATACTTGAACCCACTTCTAACACACGTATTCAATATAATTATATTAATTGGAGCGGTTAACGCGAATACTAGTAATAGGTATGCATAATACCTTGTTAAATCTACTCTTCAACTATTATTAAAAATAACTAGTGAAACGCTTGAATGTAAATGTTAACGCTATTCCGATGTAATAAAATTAAGTCTTTGAATCTGAACTTTAACCGTATGACTTATCAAATCGCTCTCAATGTCAGCGAACGGTGACGTAACTTGAAAAATAAGCTAAAGATTTAAGAGATTCGACGTAACATTTCATTAACCATGTGTCAAAGCCTAAGCATGTTCAGTGATATCAATTTTTCAATCAATTGCAATTTGATTCAACCGTTTAGATTATTAAGCTGTAAAGAATTCAGTGAGGTTCTCATAACCCAGTTGCACTCGGTGATTAGAAACAATCACCGATGGAAAGTAACGACGGCGCAATCAGTACCTGGATGGGTGACCGCTGGTGGCATGATACCATGAGTGTCTCCATGATTCGGAGGTCACGTTAAGCAGTCGGTCCTGGTTGTTATCAGAGATAACAGTCGTGAAGCTTAGTTGGAGGCCTTTGGGCGGCTTAGAAACATACAACGGCAAGATTACGTAGCCACAACGTTGTCAGTCCCCAACCCGCACTCGACAAGCGTGGGGACGTATTGCCTTAATCCTCTTCTGAAAGGAGACCCGAGCCCAGCAGTAGGATATTATGGGTTGTCGTCTAAGATGGTGAAAACAACAGTTGCGCAAGTTACTTATGACAGAAAAGATTTTGAAGTATCGTTGGTTTATTGTACTATATTATATAAATATACTAGCTGACCGACGCAACCTCGTTTGCGTCTTTTATTGCCCGTAGCGAAAAATTTTCCCCCATATAGGGTTGATTTTTTACACCTTTTGTCCGAAAAACCCCAATATCTTACGGAACCCTATTTTTTTCCAAAATAAAATATAGCCTATAGATTTACCATAGCAGCGCCATCTATTGATTACTTACTCAACCCAGTCGAAAGGTATCGACATCTGTTAGAATCATTTTGAGTTAACAGATAATTGTGACTGTCAAATAATAACAGACAAATAATTAGCAATAAATTAAAATTGCGACTATAATTTGAGATTTAAACTATCCTATCTCTCAAGTTGGATCGAACTGCATATGGTGTGCGAATTTTATTATAATCGGTTAAGTGGTTTAGGAGTCCATTGAGGACAAACATTGTGACACGAGATTTATATATATTAAGATTTACGATATTAATATGTAAAAAATGAAGCTATTTCATTTTTTATTTTACTTCTAAAACATAGCTTGAGTGTTTTCAAAATTCTTTGGTACAGGTAATCGAAGGCACAAGATGTATACGTGCCGATTTATAAAAATAGGAAATGCTTTCTAACGTAGAAAGCTTGCATTGAACTGCTGTAACAAGTGCTTACTGAGACTTACTGTTAGTTAAAAATTGATAAAATATTTTGACAAACTGTCAGTCATTAAAGCTCCTGACTTCGACTGCAACAGATAACAGAGAAGACATGAACTTATTTCTTATATTCCTTGATTTATTTAACGAATGTGCGCTTTTCCCGATACTTTTTGCCTCGCACTACAAAACTGTGGAATGAACTGTTGCCTGCGGTATTCCCGGACCAATACGACCTTCAAACCTTTAAGAAAAAAGCGTACTCCTTCTTAAAAGGCCGGCAACGCACTTGTGACGCCTCTGGTGTTGCAGGCGATACATCTGCTCGTTTACAATAAAAAAAAGACTTAAATCATTGTGTTACTTTTATGATATATTGTATACAAAGTTAAAAGACTTCGTTCTAAACTTTTTCCACTCTTTGTCGACCTTTGACATGACCCTTTCTTCATCAATATGGATTACGGATAGGAATGGGTCCTCCATCAATCTAAAATTCAGTCAGTGTTACTATTTGTATACCCCGTTGTGATTTAGTCGCTGCTTTTTTTCAATGGTACTAATGTGTAATCCCTAATACATTTTAAAATCATATCAGTATCTTAACAGCAGAACAATGCGAAACAAAACTAGAAATATGTTTTGTTATCATGTTCAAGTATATTGTAATACATTTTCTCTTGACTTTCATTAACATACATGTAAGTAAAATTTACAAATTTATTACTTGTATAGACCCAGGTATTTTTTTATCATGATATAGACTACACACTTTTCTTCGTGGTTATGTAACATGTTGAAATTTTCACAATTTTAAACGTATTCAAAACTTCCCTTAGTTCATACTCGTTGGAAGTGGACATTAGATTTAAATATGCAAATTCAATTCTAGTTTAATTTCGTCCCACCATCTGGGACCGTTTGTACCTTTATGTTATAGTAACTAACATAATGACACAGAGGTTAAATGCTCTATTTTGAATTTGTTCCATATCAAAAGTCGCCTTGTATTTACAGCGGTGACATTGATATTTCGTCGTTGTTTCTAGATGTGCGTAAGTAGGGTTTGACGAAGTAAAAAAAAAGATGTAAATATTATAATTAGATGTTCTTTGTGTCCGGTTCATATACAGTTTGTAAACTCCCCACGACATAAGATGTACTACCTACTCCTAGTGCGGGAGTTGTAATTTTAAAAACAGAAAACAATTTAGAAGCTAGAATAATCCACAACGTGGAAGTCTGATGAATATCGAGAAATCTTGGACTAAAGGCAAGTAAAGCGGCCAGCGAGCTCATAACGCTATTTATATTGAATGAGTTACATGTACGCATTAGTGTCCTGGGTTGAGCAAATTGAAATTTATGATACATGTAACTGGATACGTTGGCGTAAAATTCAATAATTTCAATTTCTGCCGTAACATATATTTTATTCATTTATATTTGTTACATTATAGATTTGTATGGTACCATAGGGTATAAATTAATAAAAGTAGGTATTGCTTAAGTAAAAGAGAGATAAAACTTGTAAGGTGCCAAGGCAACAAGCTCTCTTAAGCAATGGTAATGTTCGTTTATACATATTACATGCTGCGCACAGTTAACGGAATTGATTTTTCAAGTTACAAAAGTTCAATTTATAAAATTGTTTTCATGTTTTTGTTTAATTCTTCATTTACAACTGTTTATATAAACTTATCTCACACAGTTATACAAACACGGTGTTTATCAGGAGCTCATTTGAACTTGAAATAACAGATGAAACATAGAACAAAATCCTAAGAATTTTTTCTTACCATGAACCAGTGCTCTTCAAAAAAATGATGTAATATTTTTTTTCCTAGTACAAAAATTTCAACTTATAACTCGTGTTTATAAGGTGATTGGAAATGAAGGTTCATTATTATTAATCGAGTCATTATCCATAAAACTCTAAAAAGCAGTACATTCGTCTTAATTATTCATGGGGAAAATATCGATCCCGTCGTGGCCACCATCTGCTAACTGCCACCCGTCTCCCACCTTACAAGTATTCATAAATTCCATTCCGTTTCGATGTGCCAAAATTATTTTGTTATGTAATCCAGTTATCTTTTGTTGGTTTGATACAGGTACGCCCGTAGGAATTACCTTCCCCTTTGTAATTTTCCTTATAATTTTATCAGTCATACAAAGCTCTCAACAAATCCAGGGTAGGTTACTCAAGTTCGTGAATAAATAAATTTATAATCTCTTTATTATGAATTAGTAATTCGTTATTTACTTGCAACCACAAATAATTAATTCTAGAAATGGCAAAGTCTTTGAAAAGAACAAATTTGCTCATGAATTTGCCTTTGTACAACTTTTTTGCTCCGTTATTAGGGATTTCGATATATTACCAAAGCTAAGTAATACTAAAAAACAATGCTAAAAATGTATTTAATACATGTAGAAAATGCAAAATAATCATGAAAATTATATTAACATAACTGCGTATTATATCCCGAGAGCCATCATATAGAGATATATGTAAATTTATTAAATTCAATTATATGTGATGATTAGCACAGTTCATTTTATCCACTTTTTTTTAAAATCATTTATCGTACTTAAGCTGGCTTCAAATTACGAGCTGAACCATCTTTTTTAGGTCTTTAGTAGGACTATTTATGGTTTTGGCGGTTTTTTTCAATCTATCTTCATGATATTAACTGAAGTGTATATATGTAGAATACATAGTAACTATAATTGAATAATAATAATAAACTGAAAAGAGGACCACGTTAAATTTTCATGTAAAACCCGTTTCTAGGAATTAGTAAATTTTTAAAGCAACGTATCTTCAATTATTTTCCTTTGTTTATTTCCTCTTTCTATCTATTGTGTAAAAATTTAAAAAAACTAAAAAGAGAATGTTTCGTTCAGTCCTACAGTCACAACTTTGGCTATAAACGCCGAAGGTGGTTCCACATGTCACGATACGGCAATAAAACCCATGACTGGGCACTATTAAGACCCCTTCTGTTTCTCACAACTTCGTTATGATTCTCGCTTATTCGATGAGAGCTTTCTATATACATAACTTTAATAATAACCTTTATAGCGCCGGTGAAATTTGCAGTTATTTAATTTTTTCTTGATAAATTTTCTTATTTACATACTTATCACAAAATAACAACTGCAACATATGTACGAACCCTAGAAGTTATATTGACAGGACTCCACCCTTAAATATATAATAGCATGGGTAGACGCTGATTACTCATATACGACTGTCAATAGTCATATGTTTAGTGGTTGACTCGGTTTCTGAGGAATAAGTACAACGCGATTGACACTAAGAGATTTACTGACAACATTCACTACAGACATTTTACTCGCCCTCGTTACCAGCTGAAAATTTCACAACAATTTATCAGACATATATTTGATGCTTAGGGTTCGTCACCTAATTGACGTGTGATTGAACTTTAAACTAAATTAGATACTCTTGTACTTGTAAATGTCATTATACTACTGCCAGGTTGGCCCTCAATTAATTCAATCAGAATTAATACAATGGCTTCAACCGTTCATATCTATAGTTAGTAAGGTAATATTCATTGTTTAATATTAACCGTTAAACAGCAGTACGCTGTATAATATTGTAGGTATTGGTGAAAGTGGAGACCCATTAACTGGTGTTTAATCTGATTGATTTGTTAGAACAGAAATTTGACAAATAATATTTGAATAACCAAATTGATTGTAGAATTGAATTTAATGGAGCTTGCTTGAAATAGGTTAGAATTTTATTTCTACTAAAGATATTTATTATTGTCAGTGCTTCATAATATTTGTAACTAAATTTAAAATATTGTAGCTATATATCCGTTCTGAAAAGTATTCTACTTCAAACAATAAGAAATCAATAATGATTTATGGATATTGATCCATGGAGTTTTATTTAATACTCCTAACTCAGAACTAAACAACGTACAACAAAGAATGTACAAGGAACATGGTAAAGAGAGATATATAGATTACATAAAGAAATAGATGGATTGATAGCTTTGTATTTTGAACACAAATAATACTTACTGCGTTTAATTTACATATAATATTACATTATTATACAATTGGCAGTCAATGCCTATATAGAGAAAAGTAGATTGAAAATGATTCCAAGGAAAAAATCTTTATTTTATTTGAAGTTATTAAAAAGGTAAAGTAATAAAACGCTTCTCTAAAATGAGGACTTTATTCTGTCTTCGAGTAAATTCCTTTCCGCGTATCTCACATTTTCTTACCTTCAAACTTCAGGTATAGAGATAAAGTTTGTAGCATGCCTATTGTAAATGATGTATGTACCTACAAAAGAGTACCCATAAACGCTCGCTACTTTGTTACTCGCGCAGTTTCGAACTACTCTCTATTAAGAAAATATACTTTACAGACTCGATATAGGTACTAGTAGGAATATGAGATTTTATAACTGTAGTACTTAAAACATAGCTTGATCTATGTAACAGCTGTCACTAGTGTAATTTTAAAACCAACACGGTAGATTTTAGACTTGGTTTTATATTTATAATTTATTTCACTTTACTAGCACGTTAAGAATGAAAACGTAGGTTATACAAATCAAAATCGCTTGTTCAAAGTTCATTTGTCGGTTTTGCAGTCATTTCGGCTGTGCAATTTTAAAAATAGTAAAAGACACAAGACAATTTTTTCAGGAGAGCAAAAAAACGTCTTCTTCACTTTGAGCGCATGCCGTATTAAAACTATGAAAGTTATGTTGACGGAAGTTGGCTAAAAAGTTGCGGAATATCCTTGGCTTTAATGTAAATTTATATGTACCATAATTTTTTAAAAGTGCACGTTATAAATCACTTACTAAGGATAAACTTGTTTAAGATGTGTAAATAATGACCAAATAACCATTTTGAAACCTAGCAACGGCCTATGTTAGGTTTTTCTCTGGTTATATGCTATAAACATGTTTGTTCCTACTTCATTGATATGAACGGGAAACAAAGTAGGGAACTAGTATGTATATACTATAATGTACCTACAGTAAATTATTACATAAATCACGCGATAGATATAACGATGCGCACACGCCTGCTCTTTGCGACTTACTAAGACCGTTAGTTTTAAAAACCTAGCAAGTCAAAATGACAACTTCAAAACCTAGCAAAGAACAGTCCTTTACTATGTTATAAAATTATCACTGTGCCTTACTAGGTTTCGAATTAGTTTTCGAAGCAGGTTTTTCTTCTTACGTGAACTTGCTAGGTTTATTGAAATTTATATTTTCATTTCTAAGCTCGCTGTTAAATTCATCAAAACATGATGAATTTAAGAGCGAATTCGTGCGCAATGAACTTTGAAGGAGGATACAGCAAAACACTTTCTTTTTCAAAATTTGTCCCTTCCTACGTTTTAAAATTTGCTCAGCCGATTTGTCAGAGAGAGAGATGAAGCTACATTTCAAGGACTGTAGTATGTTTGCCTGTGTTAGCTCACTGTTCATATCTATTTGTAGTTCAATATCTGTAAAAATAATTGAATTTCTTGAACAAAAGACTGTCCTGTGTTTCTCTTCCGCAACACCATTTTTGATAAGCGGTTTGGTACTAAAATGTACTTCATTCCATTTTCTATTTGAGGTTAGTGATGACATGTCCTTTTTAAACGATTTATAATGGTTGTCCTTGACATTTGAACATTTAGAAAAGTTAATGGATTTTGTAATCAATCAGTTACGAGCGCTCACAATGTTAACGATTAATCATATACGAGTACAAGAAAAAGATTTTATCAACCTCAATACTAACTCTTATCTAATGATGTTCAATATACAAATTACTTTTGAAATTAATTTACTAGAAACAAAACCTTCATTGTTTCAGTAACTACTAAACTAATAAGTTTAATCTCTAGTCCTGACCTTACATCTGAATCTACGAAAGATAATATCTGTTCTCGGTCTTCAAAGACTGAGTTTTCGTCTATGGCTACCTGGACTCTCGCAACTGACGAGAAATAAGTAGACAGAAAAGTCCCTTAGTCTGAAGGGAGGGGGCCTCAAAATATGGTAACATAATTGCTTTAATTGAAATACTATGTTTAAAACATCCATAAGTCGGAGTCAATACATACACCTAGCAACATACTACTGGTTTTGATCGGTAGTTCCTCTAACGGAAACATCTGGCTGTCATACGTATCTTTAGTAAAAAAAACATTCTACATGCAAGTACATTTCTTAGTTTACGACACCGAAACTGCTAGCGCATAATCCACCATATGTCTCTTCAACTATTTCTGTATCAAGCGAGTGCTCTCAATAATCGTAAAATACTCTCATCAACAAGTTTATATGCACCGTTTGCGAAAGACGGGAGTCGATTTTCTTTTAAGGTAAACGGATATAACTAAATATGAATAAAATAAAACAATACTGCCTTGACTGCCTCAGTGGCGCAGTGTTAGTGAATGCGACTGCTGTGCTTGAGGTCTCGGGTTCAAATCCTGGGTCGTACCAAGCGTTTGTGTGATCTACAAATATTTGTTTTGGAGTTTGGGTGTTTTCTATGTATGATATGTATGTATTTAAGAAAAAGGTATACATGTATTTATACCAGCTAGTACTCATAACTTTGCTTAGCTTGGGACTATATGACGCAGGGTTAAAAAAAAATTAAAACGTGTGTGTGCGATTCACACACGATAGCAGTGAAACTTCAGTAAGTCGACAAAAGAATGAGAAGGATATATACAGGGTGTAAAAAGACGACTACCGAAAACGAAAGGGGCTGATTCAGCACCCCAAAACTTATAAAAAAAACCAAACAGTTGTCCTTAAAAAAAATTGTAGCCGTAAAAAACAATGTGTCAATATCTTTAATAATTCCACAAGCCAGTAATGTATTATTGCGTGCACCGCGTAGCTACTTGAATACCTATGCGCCCGGCCAAGGTCATTGCACTCACCCGACCAGCTGTTTTGTTTATCAAAATACATCGCTGTTTTATTGATTTTATTTGTTTTCTAAATGAGATAATTAGGTAGTTTGGGTCCTATTATGTTGTACTATGTGTATGTAAGCAGTTAAAAACATAAAAGGACTTAGATAAATTATATTTCTTTTGCGTTTTCTTTTTGCTAAACCTATTCAGTATCATGGTCTGATTGCAACCCCCAAGTTTTCGGTAGTAGTCTTTTTACACCCTGTATAACAAGGGTAGGATAATTACAAAGTTTATTTGTTTAAAAATGAAAGTACTTTGATTAATTTATACATACACACCGACATTTGCTCTCTCGCTCTGGGCCACTATACAGGCGACTTTTTGTATTTGTGTCTCTTACCTGTAGTTTTTTTCGTTGCATCCAGTTTGAAATCACAACGATTCTAAAGAAGTTTCACTTAAAAAAAATACTCTCATCATTGAGTGGGACTGACTTAGAAACTGGAAGTAAATAGTAACTAAAACAAACATTATCCAGAAAAAGCAAGAACTGCCTATTAATAATTTATACGACCATTGACTAAATACTAATTTACTAGAATTTCGTCAGTGATACAAAGCAAGATAACTTTTACCGAATATTTTTTGTTGTGCACTTAAAACACATCTGCTTTATCATCTTTTAGAGTAGAAAAATAACTGTATCTATTCAGAAGAAATGTAGATACTAAAAATAAATATTTGTGACAAAATACTAACAGTTACGACTCATAACATTTACCTCCAACATAAATTAGACTAAAATACCACACATTTGAACACAAAATTGTTTGCTTGCTCTATATTATTTGACGTAATAAGACTACGAAACTTATTACGCGACTGTCGTATAGGATTAGTGTGCTCAGTGCTGGTAATAAATAACAGTATTTATATAAGCAGCAAAATGTACGCGCAAAGCTTTACTTCACTAGCCAACGAAACCAAGATAAGATGCTTTCTGTAAAAGATCCATAGCAATCTGAGCTTCAAATCTAGTAACAGGTCAGCATCGAATTTAACCCACAGGTAAACCCATCGCCGATATAACAACATCTGTAAAAATAAAATTCTTTACGTCTTAATATCAAAGAGTAAAATTAGAATCTTAGAATCAATTTTGGTTTCGAAAGAGAAAAATCAAATATATTCTAACAGCAATTAAAATCTTTTAATACTCCAGAAAAGTTAAATACAGCCGCTACCAAGTGGTGGATAAAATGAAATAGACTTGATGTCGAACGGGAAACGACTTAGACAGTGAGTAGGGAAGACGTAAGATTAACGAATAAAGTAATTATTGTTCAACCACAGAACTGATATGAATAATGTCGATAGTAATGGACATGTAGTGATATTCCTAAATATGTGTTATTGTGTTACAGAGACGAGTAGTAATGTAGGGTAGGTAAACGTTGCCGCTGCGCCGCGGCGCCGGCCTATCGACCGCCGCCTGTTGAATGCCGACGACCCCCTTTGCCACCCTCGTCACCCCAAGGCCTTACCGCCCATTCCACTTTTCACGTGCTTAAAATAGAGGCGTACAATGTCGATATTTCAAACATTAGCCTGCCACAGGACGCTAAGCATGACTAATTTAAAAGAAAAATATTTAATACGTTTGAAATATATATTTATATAAATATTTTTTCATAAATTACAACATTTATTTAAAATACCTTTTACATACATACACATATATTTTATAAGATGGCTTTATTTTCAAAGTGAGTTAAAAAAGTTTGTTTCTAGCACTTACTCAGTGTTTGCAAAATATAACATACCGATCCAAAAATAATTTCAAAGAATCCCAATTCCCAAATCCCAGTCCCAATATGTATATTGTGTAGAAGTATCGGAAAAGTGAAGGAGAACACTGTTACTGTGTATGTAGCGTATTATGTTTCACATTTACATTCGACGGTGTGCGAAGACTTTCAATATTGAAGTATATTAATTTTGTTAAGCTTGACTAACTAAAATATCGAAAATATCTTTCTCAGTTTTTACTGAACATTGTACATGTTACCTATCATCACCATGATAAGCCTATCGCAGTGACCCGCTGGACAGAGGCCATTCCAATCCAATCTTCATACATCACTCGGATCGATCCTCGGGTTTTTGAATCCAGCTTCTGCCAGACATCTAGTGCAAATCATCACTCCGCCTGGCCTGTGGACGTCCCACACTACGTTTGCCGAAAAGCAGTATCCATTTAAGAACCCATTTGCCCCAATGGTTTTCGGTTCTGTTTACGTATACCTTCCAATATCTAATATTAATAAAAAAATGTTTAATACTGTTTTACATGTAATTTCTTTACTCGTGCCTTTTATGAACGTTATTAATTTTTCATATTCGAACGCTATGTTTCATCTACATATTAAAATTTCAGGCGTTGATTAATCTACAAAAGACGAGATGAATATTTAGTAAATAAATTAACTTTGTTATTATTTATATATTGTAATTCTAAAACAATTATATTATAATGATTAAATTATTTTCTGTGCTCTCATCGTCACAAGTTCTAACACATGGTGTATGTATGATCTTTTTAAAGCAAGAATTTTTCATATAACTCCTATCGAGATTGATAACAGTAATATAACGAATTTCATTCGTACCTCTAATATGCCTTTAGAAGGAATGAACTTTATAATGCCTACTTAAGCGTTCGGAGAGGTTACTGCAGCGGATTCAAAATGCGTGTGCTCGTTTCTGTTTCGACATACCGCGTTGGAATCATGTTACGCCATTTATAAATAAAAATAAACTTCTCAATATGGCATCTAGAAGAAAGTTACACTTCGCTACCATGCTATTTGGAATAGTAAGGAGCCAGAAGCCTAAATATCTGTTTGATAAATTGTTTTGGCTGCAAGATAGTTACTGTTATCCTGTTAGGTCGTCAGTCCATATCTTGGATATGCCTACTCATCGCACAGCAGCGTTTAAAGGTAGCTTCAATTACGCGGCAACAAAATGTTGGAATGACTTGCCTCCACCTATGCGAAGATTTAAAACAACCCTAACATTCAAGACAAATTTAAAAGCGTTTTTATTGGATCAACAGATGTAATCCTAATTTTAATTGGTACTTAAATCGTAAATAATGGACATTGTAAACGATATTCTGCAATTATCCCGTGGCAATTATTTGGAACATTCGTACACTATACTAAATTTGTTTCGAAACACCAATCTTCATTTTGGTTCTACTATTCTGGACACACGAATCACCATCAAGGTGTAGCTGAAAATCAGCGCTGTATCTTTAATGATGCAGCATTAGGCTGAGCAGCATCTGTTTTTGATGTGCACTGCGACGCAACTTTGCATCAGTATATGTGTAAAGATATATATAAATTGTTATAACATTGATTAGTTATGTTAAATACTTAACTATGCATTAAGATAATGTTTCAATACTGTATTATGTACTATTTCATTTAATATTCTGTTGTGTTGCAATGTCGTTAAAATAAATACTTTTTCTTTCTTTCTTTCTTTCTATAATAGTTTCAATTCAGGTCAATGAATTCAATGCTTCCATTTAATATCTACTTGATAAATTGGTTACTTTACTTTAGAAACATTATTTATGACACTTTCAATACAAAAATTTCATTATCGTGCATTGCAAACGAAAGTATTTTTAAAATATACATTTTATATAGTTACTTTAAGTAATATACATTGGACATATAATATTATTAGGTGACACATGTAACTTCTTCTGCGTCTCTTTTCAATCATTCTCGTCACCTATTGGTCTAAGCGTGATGGTAATTATTTTATGTTAGGTACAAACAGACATTTTAAAGAAAGAAACATTAAAATCTGTTAGATAGTTTCGGAGTTCATCGTGAGTGACAACAACACGAGAACTTTATTGTAACAAAACAATTATTCTGGCACTTGGTCCCTTAAAACGAACAGAAACTAATATCTAATGCAGAAGTGGCTAGTAGCAAAGCTTTGAACGCGTTGCTTAGTGTCTTAATTGACCAATCATACAATTAAGACACACATATCATATGCGCTACGGTATATCACAGGGACCTAATTTTGGCCTATTTTCAATGTTTGTAAATTTTATTTCAATTCAAATATTGTCATAGCTTTACTTTAGCTTTACATCTATAATTATCAAACATTTAACCTTTCTTTTATTGTATAGGGGCAAATTTTAATAATACTCGTATCACAATTAAAATTGTTCTTACGAATGCCTTTTACAATATTTTATTGATTTATCTTCATAACTCTTGCCTCACTAGTTTTCTCGTATTTATTTACAAATAGTGATCGCTCCAATAAGACATGAGATAATCGAGACCTCCCAATTTTAAAAATTCTGCAATCTTTTTCTCTTATTTTAGGTCTATACGCTAGGACCCTTTACAGTTTAATACTGTAATACAAAAAACTGTCTACTGCAAAAATGATATTCAAGTCTTGCAAAGTAAATTCAGGACTGCAATAATACAGACAGCAAACTTTTCTTGTGTTTTTGGTATATCCTTTTATATTGTCCATATTATTTATCTCTGTACACCTTCTTGATCTAGGGGTCGATGCCCACCCAGAACAAACCTTTGTGTAATAAACACGATCATTTGTTTTGAGTCTTTGTGTAATTTATCTATAATATGTAATTACGTATTTATAAATATATAAGTATGTTCATCGGTAGTCTTGTTACCATGGTACAGACCTTGCCAAGTTTTTTTATAATAGTTTAAACTTTAAACAGTAAAATGAAAGTAGACTAACACATAACTTAAAGGAAAATAAAGGTAAATTATTGCAGTAGAATTTATAGATTATAAAAAGAGAGATAACCTGAACCTTTCTTATTTATAATTTTTGCTTGTAAAAAAAACAAGTACATACAACTAACAACACGTTCCCACTAAACTACATTTACGATTCCAGAGGCTTTCAATTTTTATTGATTTATTTTCTTTAAGCTGACTGGCTCACTATTCGCCCTGACAATGGATCTACGAGTATGAGTTTCCATAATTAAACTTGTCTAGACAAGTTTAATAATCCCGAGTCACTGATAACACAACACACTACAACAACTTTTGTCTGCAAAATATAAAATCGTAAAACAAATAAGAGAAGGCGACATTTCTTTATGTTGAGGTTGTTTCATTACAAATGTTGTTTAGATGTTTGTAGTTTAATTGACATTCCTTATCGTTAAATCAAAATATCTAAGAGACAAACTATTTTATTGTTCTATTATATAAATAGTTTTGTTTGAGTCTTCTCCTCAGAACCGCTACCCCCAGCTAAGAAGAAAAAAAATATTCAGATTTCATTTCCGAGACTAATCTTTTATTATTTATAGTCATAGTTTTAAATGTTCAAATTCGTATTTCGTTTAAGAATAGTACAGACTGGTACATAATTACTACACTACAAATACCACGATCTTTACTTTGTTTTTTCTCTGCCAGTAAATAAATACAAAATTATGTAAATTGAAATATGAAAGTCGAAATACGTTAAACGTCGCTTATCATTCTGAGCTGGCCATTTGTGAAGAGGCCCTTGCATCTCTCTTGTGTATAAAAATTAATTGCTGTTCGTTAATCCTAATTAAACTAGGAAATGGCCATACCGTTTTGGCTAATTTTATTGTCAAAATATTTGTGGAAGCTCAAGGAAAGTTTAAATGACAAGAAAATAAAAATAATGCTTCGTGTGAAAAAAATAAGATACTATTATTTAAATTGACGTAGGTGTGTAGCATAATAAGATAAGAATACAAAAAGATAATACGAAGTTGGTTTGGTTTTGGTTTTAAATAAAAATGTTTAAAACCTATAAAATTGAAATCTACCTTGGCCATGAATTGAAACCACCTGAAGACAAACTGATGCACTTGAATTGAAAATTTATATAAAGATTATCAGATAAACTAAAGCCCCGTCCATATGCTTGGTGTTTGCCACAAATACGAAACACAACAAACAAAGTCCCAAACGTCGACCACAATTATCAAACCCAAAGAGTCGTCCTGACGCTTGGCGAATGTTCCAGTATTTTCTGAATCGGTCAACATGGCGGATGACGAGCTTGTGGCGGCTATCATTTCGTATTGACCAATATTTATTTGTTTAAATAAAATGGACTCAAAAGAAGAAGACGAAGGTGATGGTGGATGATAAAAATAGTCAAAAATCGTAAACATTTTCTCATCCGCAAACATTTATTTTCTGTGATGTTCCTTTGCATACCGCGTAACTTGTTTTGGTTTTACCACCGTATTCTTTTTAATTATCAGCTTAAAAATGATCAGTGTATCTCTTATAGGCTGCAAGTCCTTAGTCATCTTTTGAAATACGTGACATGGTTCTAGGTGCTATCATCATCTTCCGAGGAAAAATGTTTTGCTTTGGGACAGAATTTCCTCGATTTTTTCTCTTACTGTTTTGATCGCCTTTTTCGTACAAATATACGTGAACAGCCAAATCTTTTTCTGCCATAAACAGAGAAGGTTTCATTGTACCTATCAATAGCGCATGAAGTATTTTTAAAAACTCTATTGGGCTCCATACCTACTTTAGGTAACGCAATCACAGCGATTTGGTTCTCTTTATCACCAAACTCCATTTAAGTATAACAAAATATTTTACACAATGAATAATCGCATAAAAATGTCAGATTCCAAATTCAAAAGTAATGTTTTGTTTATTTTTAATTGTAACTGTATTTATGGCCAGACTTTATATCAGTTGTCTAATACCCATAACACAAGCTCTGCTCAGCATTTTACTAGATGGCGTTGTGTGTTAGATGTTCGAAAATATGTATTTAAATAGGGTATGTTTACAGTGTATCATTTAATACAATTAAATTAATTCATGATCTTTTTGTCTTAGAAAATTTATAGAAGAAAAATTTCATGAGCTTATTTCTGACCCTTAAAAAACAGCTGCGTCAACAACGATGTATCGTCACGACGTCCACCGCCCTTAAGCTCGCGCTAATACTGATGTATACCAAGCGTGTGGATTCATCGCAAACTGTTTGCCAAACAACCTTTGATTTGTGAAGAAAAACCGACACCGACACCGAACAGTGGCGAACACAAACAAGAACAGGCAGAAACATACAAACATCTGTTGTTATTTGCTGTTTCCCATTGTTTTCCAAGCGTATGGACGGGGCTTAATAATATGTAAGTTGTTGGCAGAGGACGGTCATCAACACTTGAAAATTAGAAATTGTTAAAACGTTCCAAAGCTTATAGACTTATAAGGCATTCCTTATTTAAATGCAGTACTTTTTATGTTTAAAACTAACATAAAAAAATAGCTATGAGTTTAATGCATAAATGAATCTATCACAATTTAATTGTCGGTAATAACTGTTTATTGTCGAATTAACAAACGTACATTCAAGAAAGTGAATGCGAACCTTAATGTAGTGAACAGTCTTATAACTAACTAAGTAACACTTCAGAAAATAAAAGAAACTTGGTTTCACCTGTAACTAAATGGACATTGCTGACTTTAGATGAAAAATTTATTTGTATTTTGTATTTTATTTGTATGTACATGAAAGTGATAAACTAAACTAACTCCCATGAAGAGTAACGGAAAAGTGCCGAGTTTGTGACATGCCCCGTCTCTCTGCAATACAGGAACGGATAAATATACTGAACCTATTTTAGATAAGAGTCACTTTTAGATGTCTATCTATAAAATAATAAAAATAACATAAAATTGTTTCTTTCTACCCGACTGCACTAGGAGGGTTATGAATGTTGACCGTATGTTTATACGTAGGTACGTATATTACTTGGAATGCTCGATAGTCTAAACGGGTTGACGAACTTTGACTTTGGAGCTATCGCTACATATATTTTAACTGTGAGAGTGAACAAACTTTAATTTATAACCACCAGTTTAAAATTTCGTGTTTGAACTTTTTCACGCAATTAGGTTTTTTATCGATAGTTGGGTTGTTTATAATAATATACATGTTTTTTTCCTTTCTACACTTCAAATTTTGACGTAAGGTATGTGATTAATATCAAGAGTAATAGAAATATCTTATTATCACAGCAAAACAACCAATAAACAACAAAGCTTCAGTTGAACCAAATTTGTACGAAGACCTCAAAATGTCTTATGTACTTTCAGTGCGAAATAAAATAAGCATAGCAGCGACATCTACTAGTAAAAGCCAATACTGCTCTGTTGTTTAGTACGCGATAAAAGTTGCTTATAACGCCATCTTTTGAAATTTTCCAGTGATAAATGAAAAGTGGGCACATAGGGAAAACATGAATTGTTTCGTAGTATTACTAGATGGCGAAAATAGATTGACGAGACAAATTTGAAGAATGTACTTATTTCTTTTTCTATTACTTAAATTGTGTAAATGGCAAAGTAAGTATCTACTTACAGAATAATATAAAAAATCTTATGGTTGAAATTGGTTAAAGTGAAATATTGCAAGGGTGCACATAAATAAATTATGCACCTATCGAATTCCTAATTTTTTTCATATTGTGACAGAAGTTTATAAGGTAAAGCAAGTAATATTTAATGCTTAAAACCGATGTAATTAGAACCCTGGAATCTCCTGGCAGTAAGACTAGGTACTCGATATTCTTGGAACTTATACAGTCTGGTGAAAAAGATTCAAAAAGAAAAAACCATATCTTTTTTTTAAAACTTTCTGATTCTTTTTACACAAATTGCATTTTAAGTTCGAAGATTCGGATCTCGAGAGCTTCATCTGAATATATCAACTTGTTGTATTCTAATTGGCGCTACATTTTTAGAGGTTGAAATTAGAGTTTTATGAAATCAGAATTGCGATGCGTACGATTGAAGTTAGTTATGTAGAAGGCTTTATTTTGTCGTAGGATCAGTTTAACAGCTGTTAGCTTAACTTTAAGAATATCTTAACTTAATCAATTAAATCGTTTCGATGATTTTATAATACAGTACATAAGTGATCATTGTCTTTTAAAGCTGTCTTTTAAAGAAAAAGAAAACCAGATACATAGAAGATTGCACTCTGTAATGGATCTTATAAGGGAATACTATTGTATGCCTGGAATTACGTTTGTCGTCAAACCATAAAAGCAAGTTGATATACCAGCTCTACCACACTATATCTACAAAATACCAAGAAACTTGTGATTAAAATGTATAGTACTGGAAGCTAAATATATTTGGCAAAAAGTTAGCAACTTACTTTTCACCAATTATATTAAGAAACTAAGCTCAATAAATTCTAATGTTGTATTCAAAGAATGAAATAAGAAATTAAACTAGATCCATACATTTCAGTGTTCCATAGGGTATTTGAACCTTATGGAGTTTTTTGTTTGTTAAACTTTTCAGCAAACTGTTTGCCAGATGAGCATGTTCCTTTACAATTATTAATCTATCAGTCGATTCGGGAAAGCCTGCCTGTATTCGTAGTAATAATTAATATTGGACGTTAGGTCTGTCAATAGGTATTGATATTAACTTGTTGGTTCCTCATCATGGTTGAGTTGTTGCAAATGAAACAGTTTTTGTGAAATACAAAAGGATTGTTCTTAATATTATTTATTATTATTTTATTGATTTATTATACACATAGGGATAGTTTAACATAAAAGACGACAGTCTACTTTTATTTTTAAAGCAGACCGCAAACAAATCATGGACGCCAGCATTTTGAGAGTTACTGGTACATTGTCGTCCTTTGAATCCCTTCGTGGATCCACCTTTTTGTCTTTCCTTTTCGATACTTATATTTAGCAGACCACAAACGAACTATGGACGCTTGCATTTCAAGAGTCACAAGTACTTTGTAGTCCTTTGAGAGCCTACGTGGATCCACCTTTTTTGTCTTCCCTTTTCGATGCTTACAACGCGTATATCTGTTAACCGGTCGTCACGTATAGCAAAATAGCTGTTTCGCAAAAAAATGCAACCCATAACGCAGTGGACTTTAGCAGTGGACAATGTTAATAGATTTTACTTTTCTCAAAGTTAGTTTATATCACATTTTAAATAACACTCGCTACCCACCCTGGCTGCGCGAGGTCCATTTACGGAAAATATAATATGGCCTATGGGACACCGAGTAGATGTGCGGTTTAATTTATTCCGATGTCTTCAACAAATATCGTTATATTTTAGGCAATATACTCAAAAACTTAACAAATTATTTACGAAAACCTTCCTCAAGAATCACTCAAGCTATAGAACCTCATCGTGTTGTGTCGTATCAAATCCGTGTAGTAGCTTTTAGGTGTGTCGCAATTCAGACTGACGCGTCGGAGGCCTTTGTTTTATAATATACTAGCTGACTTATGCAACTTCGTCTGCTTCTCTTCAAAAGAAATATTTTTTTCCCAATTAGTAAATTGTGATATAAACTATCCTATCTCTCAAGTTGGATCGAACTGCACATGGTGAGCGAATTTTATTATAATCGGTTAAGTGGTTTAGGAGTCCATTGAGGACAAACATTGTGACACGAGATTTATATATATTAAGATAGTATATATATATATATGATATTTATCTCATAAAACATAATTACATAGTTTCCATATGTTTAACCGCAATAGTAAGATCAAACAAAACCGAAAGAATCTATATCTATATATATAAATTAAACCCGTTTTCCGTTGTCACGACATAGCATGAAAACGGCTTGACCGATTTGGCTGATTTTTTTTGTAGTTTTCTAATACTCTGTACAAGGTTCTTACGGAAAAAAATATTAAGAAAATCTCTCAGAAAGATTGAAAAATATACATTTAATTTTGCATATTTTAATAAAAGCGCGTTACGAATGTCAACGTCATTCAATTTAAAACAAAAAACTCTGTGGTGATCTATGACACCACAGACATAACCGCGCAGGATATTATCGATTCCAGTTCAAATTGAATAGGTACGCATACATAAGATAGGTCAGCTATACAAAATAAAGTAGTGCATCAAATTTACGCTAAGGCGGTACGAAGTTCGCCGAGTCAGCTAGTACTTTAATAAAAATGAATCACAAAACGTATCTATGTGCTTAACTGATTAAAACCTTACAACTTAGATTGACTGCACCAAATTGAATAATTCTTTTTTTGATGTGTTTGTTATTTTCATAGTCCTCTTAGTCCTACTGGGAGTTACAGTGGGATTAAATGCTAAAATGAGTTTTTCGGTATTTTGGATAATATTCTTAAAAATTAATATACGATATGGTGCGAAAATAATACGAAGACTTACTAAAGTCTTCGTATATCGTAAATCTTTACTAAATTTTTATATAAATAATTTAGAAAAAGTTAAAAGTAAGTCTTCAAACGTGCGTCTGTGTAACTAACTTTTCACTTTTCGCCCAAACACTGAAAAACAATTCTTTCTCCGGAACATTAATTCCTACTCAGAAAAAACACTGTATATCTGTACTACGATGGAGTTTCGTTTAAAGACTAAACTTTGTCGCCAAAAAGAATTGAGATTAAATAGAATGTTGTAACCATTGTAGCAAGGTGAGGATTAGGGTGAAAATTAGTTTTATTTTGAACTTGTATCACTTATTTGAGTTGAGAATATTTGAATTTCTTCTTCTGTACTGCCTTTTTTTTTACATGAGTAAACCTCCTCGGGCCATCACCCCGCCGGGGTTTACGGCGGGACGGTGTGTCGGAATCGAACCGATTAAAACCACAAGGTGTGCCACTCTGTGCCTGAGAAGGGAGGGGTCCGGGAACTGCAGTTATTAACACGACCGGACCCATCCTAGAGTTCTTCTGTACTGCCTACACTGACCAAATTATTTAGAATCACGTGGACAAGCTATTCTTATAATAAGTTTAAAAATGCGACAAATCTATTAAACCTAAATAATTGAACTACTCATTTACAGTGCTTTAGCTGTAGTCAATGTTTAATTAATTTAAACATACTTTTATAACATGTTCAATATGGTCATTCTAAGATTAACTTTGAGATTCTTAGTAGCTATAGTTGTGTAGGACTATCTTCAAATAGTAACTTAAGAATGAAAAGGAATTATGATAAACGTTGGTATGTTACAGTCTGAAATATTCAGATTTTTTTTAAAACATTTTTAAATAGACTTTGAAATTAAACATTCAAAGTAGGGATTTAAGTAGGACGACGAGCCCGCCTACTAGCGTGTGAGCACTGTCTTTTGTTATGATTGTAGTTTATGTAATTCTTAATTTCAACTCCCAGTCACATTCAACTAAATTCGAAAATATTTTCGCAAATTTTATCATATTTCAAACTACAAGATATTGTCGGCTAAAGTGGTAAATATGGTCATGATAAAAATCTTCTTCATATTGGTCCTAAGTCCGTGAAAAGTATATGAATATATCTTGACTTTAAAATGTGAATAAACCTCTACAATTACGCTATAATATGCTCCATTATCTACAGTTCGGTCTCAATACAAGTAAGGCATCAATAAAATCGGGTTTAACCCTTTTCACGTTAACAATATTTGTGAGTCCCTGCGGAGTTTACTCTGAGAGAATCCGTCTTTAATATGTGTGAGTTACTCCGAAGAGAATGTGAGAGTTTTAGGTCAACCGATGATATATCACCATATGAATTGTAATAAATAAGTTTTGTATTTATGACTACTAAAGTTAGGAGTTGTACAAGTAATATATGCAGACGAGATATGTTTTTCTAGATTCATAGAAAAAACAATGTTAAGAATGAAAGTCGTAATAATAAATAATAATAATAAATAAATATTTCTGACATCTTACACACAACGCCATCTAGTCCCAAGCTAAGCAGAGCTTGTGTTATGGGTACTAGACAACTGATATAAATACATATATACTTTTTTGTTTGTAAATATATACTTATTATACATAGGAAACACCCAAACTCCGAAACAAATATTTGTAGATCATACAAACATTTGGTTTGGCCCGGGAATCGAACCCGAGACATCAAGAACAGCAGTCGCATACGCCACTACTGCTCCACAGAGGCTTTCAGGATAACAGATATGGGAAAATATCAATTAATGAGATAGTGATGTACATGAGAGTACCGTCTAAGACTCGTCTAAGGAATCATTTCAAGTGGAACAAACGAGTAAATAAATCCATAACATTATCGAGTCAAGAATGATCGGTTAACTAACCAATTGATCGATTAATAAATCACGAAGTTCAAAACTGTAAAAGTAAAAAATTCTTACTGTTAACAGTTATTGTTCCTCCTTTTTTAAATTGTTATAATTTTAATTAGGTAAACTAAAATTGCTTACACGAGTACCTAACTAAATTTAGTTTACTAAACCTAATTTATCTATAACATATTACTTATAGTACTTTACCCACGAATCTGGGTGTTAAATACACTGTGTTGGTAAAAGTGTAAATAAATGTTAGGGAAAACTAGTACGTGAGCAAGATACATAAAACTAAACTAATTAAACCCGTGGTTATTACATCGGAAACATCAAATCTAACTTTTCATTAAAGTATAAACTTTAACAATATGCCGCTTGCTACTGCGCCAAGTGTCGTGGGTTCAAATCCCACGCGGTACCTACAACACTTTGTGTGATCCACGAATTGTTGTCCCGAGTCTGGATGTTCTTTGTGTCCGTTTCATGTATGTTTGTAAAGTCCCCCACGACACAGGATGTTTATTCCTAATGTGGGAGATGTCTTTTTAAAAAAAAAAATGGCACTTGTGACGCCTCTAAAGTTGCGGATGTCCATGGGCGGCGGCAATCGCTTACCATCAGGTGATACGTCTGCTCGTTTGACCATTATTCAATAAAAAAAAATAATAATAAAGGAAGTTTATTATCGCGCAATTATCCAAAACTATTTATGTCAAATACAAAAAAACTCTATTGTCATAACGGTCACTATAAAATGTTATTAATCAACGAAATTATCTCACGGTTTGATATTAAAAAGTGTTTATTAATAAATATTATTTATTAAAAAGAATGTTAAACGTCATAATCATCATCATCAATAAATAACAATCGGTCTTGTGTTGCTCGCAAAACGTTTAATTATTGCATTGAGCTTATATTACTCGTATCTGCACTCTATCTCGGTAACTAACTACTTAGGAAGTACAATACGGCTTATCCAGTTTGACAAACTTTTTTAATACTGATCAGGAGTAAATTTATAGAAAGCTTTCTTTTGTTTTTCTTTTTAAGCTTCTTTTATAGAACTAGGTAAAGCCTCAAAACTTAGTTTGCCTTTAACTTATTAAACTTTATATCGGTACTCTTATTAAGGTTCCGTACCTCAAAAGGTAAAAACGGAACCCTCATAGGATCACTTTTTTGTCCGTCCGTCCGTCAAAATCCTTTTCCTCAAGCATGCGTGGAGGTATCAAGCTGAAATTCATATCAAAAACTCAGGTCTACAGTCCCTTGGAACTGTAAAATAAATCAAACTTCTAAGTGAACGCAACCAAATGATACAGCCGTTTAAGCTGCAAATTTTCGACACTCGCAAGGTAATCAAAACTTACAGAGAACCCGTGAACTTAAAATTTAAATTTGGTACGAAGCAAAGTCTTATAGTACAGACAAAGGAAAAATTGCAAAAAGTATAAATGTTTAGTTATATCATACAATGTACCTACCGGTTTGTACGCAACCCTCGTTGCGCGAGTCCGACTCGCACTTGATTGATTTTTTAAAGCCTTCTTTTAAAATAGTATCAGTGAAATACGATTAGCGAACAGATTAAATCTCTCAAGTTGGGTGTTCGAAAGGTGACGCAGAGAAGAAGAGATCACTGTTCTTTTACAACCTTTATAATTGGAAAGAAATATTTCTTCTACGGAAGGATTGCAGGAGTAAGCAATAGCTAAAGATAGTCAGGCTCACACATGCTTGTAACGCGCATTGACCATTACTCTTTAGACTGGTCCCTTTAATCAGGGAAAATTTAAAATAATTTGAAAATATAAAAGGGGGCTTCATCGTTGATTATAAAGAAACAGATAATTTAAGACTATTTACTTCCTGGTTATAATTATAATAAATTTCAGTAAATTTTCAACATTTCATGTAATTTTAGGTAAAATAAAATTGTTTGAATATATTTTCCAATTTAAACAGCACAATTCCCGTGGAAAGTAAGGACAAACCATAGTTTTAGCATAATATTATTCTAAATAACATTATTATTTCATAGTAAAGAGGATAATCCATTTAATAAAAGAGCGATATGTCTTGTGGTCGGAAATTAAGGACAGTTTTCCAAATTGATTTATGAAACAATAAACAAAATGTCTGAAAATGGAAAGGCAATGATCCATCGTATGTTGACTGAAGTAATAAACAAACACACCACGAATATGACTCGGGAGTCTGGCCGATATTTTTAGTCGTCTATGTACACAAGTACACATTATTCAGGGCACTAAATCTTCCGTGATACCGTGAACGCGGTAGGAAACAAACTTTGTAATACATTGCTTTTAAACTTTACCAGTTTGTTAGAAATCCTTAAGATACTCATATGGTCTTAAAACTGAAATATGAGATATTATAAGATGTTTTTGGCTGCTATTTGATGTATAATATAGTCTCCTAATACAACAGATTTTTTGGATTAAAGTTATCAGTTTCCAATATTGCATAAGTTATCATCAAACATTGGCAATTATTTAACAGTCATTCATGATCAAGCTACAATCAAACACAATGTCCTATCTTGCGTATTTTACGTGTACTAAGCTTTTGGATATTTCTGGTTTAAGAACACTCGCTGCCATGATCACTTTTTGTTTTGGCTCGTATAAATGAAATTCTGCGTGCAACATGCAACATGAGCATAAAGTGATAAAAAATTCTTATGATGATAATAAAATGAATGTTCACTAGAACATCGCAAAATATTGAAAATACGAGTACGTTTACCGTAAAACCGAAAAATACAATGGAACGTTTTTCTTTTAAGAAAGGTACTGTTCCCAAGGGATAAAAATTTTGCAACAGTTGCAAAGCCTAGCTATTATTGAAAATCACAACACCTTATGAATACATGGGGCAAGGTGTTATTATAACTTTAACATGTATACAATCTGTGTGACAATCTATTTACCTGAGTATAATAAACAGGTTAAGTTATAACTCTTTGTTGTTTTTTGATAATTTTATAAAACGTGACTGTTCTGTTTTAGTTATAGATACTAAAAGAAAGTTTTGTGAGTTGAAAGTAATTAAACTTTGTAGTTTAAGTTACTACTCATACGTCTTAGGCTTATCCTAAGATTAATGTCCTATCTACCAGACTGATGACATCAGGACTGTTAGTAAAAGTTGTAAACATCATGGGTAATATAAAAGATCTAAGGTCTTTACCATAAAATAAATTTTCCAGAAGGTTTTTGTTTTAAGAATTAGAATAATAGATAATTGGTAACTTGCAACGCCTCTGGTGTTGCGGGTGTCCATGGACGGCGGTAATCGCTTACCATCAGGCGATACGTCTGCTCGATTACCCCCTATAAAATAAAAAAATAAGGTTGATTATTCTCTACAATATTATTATTTCGCCAACAGATACCTAAATCAAAAAAATATCTTAAATTCCTAAAAATGATTTTAAAATATCTATCTAATAATATCCGACACTGTCCGGTAGAAAAAAAAACACCCCCACTTTACGTGTAGGGGAGGTACCCCAAAAAAAGTATTCGTGATTTTATTAAGCACTTTCTAGACATAATAAATACATTTTAGATATATGTGTAGTGTATGAACTTATTGGTATAAAACTGTCGTCTCGAACAATGCCACACGCGGTGCGCGGGGCAGGGAGGACTGGTCTACTGACCGCCGCGGAGTGAAGACGCGTGCGCTTGCTGCGAGCCGATATCTATCAGTAGGTAGTACCTATCAGGTAAATAGATATGTGTACATTACAATATGTATTTACTTTTTTAGCAAAGTTTCATATTTTTAGCACTAACTGTTTGGAAGGTAAGCCGAGGACGAATGGAAGGACATGACGAAACTAGCTAGTTGTGAACTACGGTACCTTAAAAAGTGATGACTACTTTAATTAGGTATAATTTATAAATATTCTGAAAAAAAATCTACGATGAAACCATCTACTTTTATTGCTAACTGTATTCTAGTAATCAAGCGGTGCGTTGCCTTGTTATATCCTGTTTATAAAACTATATTTTCTCGGTATTTGGCAGTAAAACTGGCTTGTTATGATGGCAAAAGTCCAAATAGACTATAGCAGGGTTTTATTATACCTATTTTAGTTTCAGGATTGGGAATCTGATCTGACCTGAAAGAGGACTTATCCTGGTGTTTTTTATTCGGTAAATCTTTTTAATGTTTTACTGTTTCCTTTACACATAGAAAAGACAATGTCTATTATTGTTTTTGCTTTTAAGAGAGTGATAAATGTCTACAGGCTGTACAGTGCTTCAGTAGTTTCAATATGCGACTGCTGTGCTTGAAGTCTCGGGTTGGATTCCCGGGTCGAATCAAATGTTTGTATGATCTACAAATATTGGTTTCGAAGTGTTTTCTATGTATAATGTATTTACAAAAAAAAGTACATATGTTTTTATGTCAGTTGTCTAGAATCCATAACACAAGCTCTGCTTAGCATGATGCTAGATGGCGTTGTGTTAGATGTCTGCAAATGTATTTATTTATTAAGTTGACATTGAAAATACTATTAGATTTTTGTGTTTTAAGAATTTATGCTTCGTTGCGAGACGACACACTGTTTCGTTTTTAAGAGCTATTTAGAACGGCTGCTATGTTGGATAGGGTATTTTGTTAATGCCTCGCTTCGGGCTCAAGAACGATTATTTATTTAGCCGCCGGCTGTATCAAAGTGAGCAGCAAGTCAAAGAATTCAAATGATTCTTATATTTGATTTTTTGGTTTGGTGTGAAATAAAAATCTTGAAAAATTATTAAAATGCGATTTTTAAAAGCTGTGTTTAAATTAATTACCAGCTTATATCGATCACAGGCAGAGTGGTATAGTAGGCCAAAACCTCTTTTTATATAGAGGCCTATGTTGAGAAGTAGAATATTTTACGCTTTTTGAGGACTGAAAATACAATTTCATAAACACAAAGGTAGTAGAGTCACGCTGATTTCAGCACGAACGGTTTGATACATCTCTAAGTTTGTAGTTTAACTTCCTTTCGCGGTTTAATAATTTAAATATTATGTTTTTGTGTGTTCTACTCTTTGTAGTACATATTAGAGACTTCAGTCGCAGTGGTCTCTCAGCTTAGGAAAGCGTAGACATATTATAGATACTTATATATAGAAATTGACTTTTTTTGTACAATTTTACCTTGGAATATCTGTACGAACTAAAAGTTCAAAACCTTCAAGACAGAGCGCTGGGCTCTTGCCAGATCAATCATAAAGAATTTACATGCACCACCCCACGCCTTTATACAATATCCAAGTACAGATTGAGCCAGTGCCTAGTATACTTCACTCAGAACATCCATGTCAGCAATATGACTCAACTTGAAGACCCATATAAGTTTTCTGGTGCGGGCGATAACACTGTCAATATGTGAGTGCCAGTTACGCTTTTTACAATTCCCCCTTTAGGAATAAATATCCTGTGTTGCGGGGGACTCTACAAACATACATGAAACGAACACAATGCACACCCAGACTCGGGACAACAATTTGTGGATCACACAAAGTGTTGTTGGATTTGAAACCACGACACTTGGAGCAGTGGCAAGTTGAAACCACTAGGCTAACTCTGTAACATAAGTAAAGAGCAACAAAATTATGCATGACAGTTTGAAAGCGCTAAGTTAATGCAGCTAACCTAATGCGGTGAACCTATGTGTAACCTTGACCGCAGTGCGGTTTGAACTTGTTTTAGAAAAGCATGTTGCAGAAGACACGGTTTTTGTATGTATTTTAATACTGTTACGCATATCCTAAAATATTATTTTAATAATATTATTCAACCTTTAGTTCAATCAAATTATAACTAAAGGTGTCAGCGATAAACGTTTACTCTGATAAATATAATGATAGTACACATTAGTACAATGATACAACTAACCTAAATGTATTTTGCTATCCTTTCTTTTCTCAAACTCAAACTCAAATCATTTATTTCCATAGGCCCCAAAAGGCACTTGAACACGTCAAAAATACAAACATAAAAATATAAAACAAAACTCCTAATACTAAATGCACTGAGATGATTTGAATTACCGGAGCTTAGATTGATTTCGATTCAACTCAAAGGTTTAAATTGAAATCAATAGAATAAAAAGATAAAAATAGAATAAAAAGAATTTTGACTACGAACTTTCTTTCTTTCTACTCAAAGAGTGCACTATATATCGAAACGCTTTTAAGACTCAAGAGTAGATTGAAGCAGATTAGGGCAAAGTATTATGACACGAACTTATCCACTTATGTATTTCACAAGACAAAAATTACGTGTTGGCATTGTATTTCAGTGATTATGTTTCACTAGCTGACCCACGCAACCTCGTTTGCGTCTTATGTCCGTAGCGTGAAAATTTTCCCCCGTTTTTGAAACATTCTTCATTGGTGCTCCGCTCCTATTAGTAGTAGCGTAATGATATATAGACTATAGCCTTCCTCGATAAATGGACTATCCAACATTGAAAGAATTTTTTAAATCGGAACAACGGTTTCTTAGATTAGCGCGTTCAAACAAACAAACTTTTCAGCTTTATTATATTAGTATAGATTTGCATTATAGGTAATGAAACTTTTCTAGCTTTATAATGCATGTCAATCAAATGAAAACCCAAAATGTATCTCTATAAACATAAAAAATATACTGGTTTCTAAAAACTTACGTTCGGTTATTTAAAAGCCGTTTCTGGAATGTTTTAACATATATTCGAAACACATTCGAGACGGTTTTACCTTCTTTATTCTGCCTTTTAAAGACTTACATACAACAATAAGCTAAGCTACGACTTACTTACAACGAATATACTTAACAGGGCTTCTTATTTCCGTGAAAAAAATAAAATTTCCGATGGCGATGAACAATCACAATCGACATATTGAATATGGCGTATTGTGTATAATGCGCTCGACAAAACATTTTATATTATTTATACTGTATTCTGTCGAAAAATCTTTACTGTATAGCATTGGCACATATCTTTCTCTTTCAAACACACACATCATTATATGATAGATTTTTGATTACTAAATACATAAATCTAAAATTCTAGGTTTGCTTTAAACTAAAAAACGACGTTACATCTTTTAGTTAAACCAAAATAACAAACTCACACGCTTTCTATTTACATTATTTTACATAAGAGGACGTAGTCTAAATAGACTAGAATAAAAGAATAGGGAAAAGAAAAAAAGATGATGACTAACTCAGTCGAAAAACTCTGTCCCGCCGGCTTTTAGTAAATTCGTTTGTAATTCTATTAATTCATTAGAAAAAGGTTTTCTGTGTCAGAAACATAGTGTTATTACGGCTTAAAAAAATTGTTTCAATTTTTCAAAGTAAATTCATTCTTTGTGCTTAATGCGTTCTTAATATTATTTTATTGTGAACTGATTTCATAGGTTTCTGGAGGTTATTAATCATATCCTTCACCGTTCCAAATAGAAAAACTCCATTGAATCTTTCTATTATATTTGCCGTAGGGGAAATCTTATTCATTTCCAATATACAAATTGACATACAAGTTTGTTATTCGTGAAATTTATTAAAAGGAACGGAAAGAATTGAAACGTAATAAATGTATCGTACTGTAGTGTTAGGCTTTATTTAAAATTAATTATGATTGAACCTTGAAAAATAAATCGTCTATGAGAATTTTCATCTCAAACTGGCCCTAAAAACGTTAGATGCTAAACAAATATAATTCGTTTCAATCATCTTTATTAAAGAATAATATGATGTTGTGACTATAGATACGTTTTCAGGTATAGATATGTTACCTAAATAAAATTGAGTAACATATTTCCCTATATGTAGGTACGAAGTATAAATACCGTAATTTTTTTGGTTCGAATAATCTCTGAATCTTAGTTTTTCAATTAGCCTTGAGTCAGTACATCATACAATAAAATTTATTGATTGTTTGTTTGAGCTTGTGTTTAATCTTCACAGTAAGATGCAAAATTGGCCTTATTTATAGGTTTTCTTTTTCATACACTTCCGCAACTTGGTGATGTTAAAAGAAAATAAAACATAATATCCACACGTTAACTTAGTTAACGTATTCATACTTACTCTTTTGTAATCAAAATTAGTCAGCAACACTGCTATAGTTCTTAGGATTACAAACATGATCAACTTTTTTTGCAATTGTATTGCTTGGGATTCATTTTCGTTTTATACGATCGATTATAGTTCTGTAGCTAAAGGGTTCGTTTCAACACCTGCTCTCTGCCTACCCTATCAGTATATTATCTGCGTCGTATAATTTGTAACTCGTAAATAGCAGAAATTAAACATTTCTTTACATTTTCATTGGTACTAATTCTGTTGTAAGTTATTTTCTATTCTCCTATTTTAGTGAAAGGCAGATTGAATTTGAAAAAATGCTGTTTTGTATGAATATATTTACATTATATAATTGTAACAAAAATTTGTTTAAATATTGGTTTTCTGTAATAAAAAATATGTTTCACTTATATCCTTACCACTTTCTTTTAAAAAGTAGCAAATTTCTTAAAAAGGAATCATACAAAACTGATTTATAGTTACCATTAGCATTTGCATCTAATACTGTCTTAATCGTCACGTCAACAATGTCATCTTAAAAATATTATGCGAAGGAGTGCTGGCGCTACTCAGGTAAGCAATCAAAATACTTGGACAATACATACATAAAGCCTAATCTCAAACGAAAACAAAGTAAATATTTATATTGCTTAGAAGCATGACATATTTAATTTGAACTTTAAATTGCTAACGGAAACTCAGAAGGACGTGTCTATGCCCCAGTTAAGAATTTCACTCGAATGAACATGAAATCTTTATCCCATTTAAAATTACACGAACGTAACGAACAGTGTTTTCATTACCAATACTAAACTTTATTATTAAATGAAAGAAAATAAAATGAAAATGACATATGTGTTGTTTTCAACTTGCTTTTAGTAACTTCATTTATAATCATGTAACAATTAAAAAAATGTCGGCAGTTCATTTCAAATTATTTTAAATTAAAACTAACTGATAGGATAAAGGTCTTTTGCAGGCCTCTCTAGAATATCCTAAAATGTTTAAAATAACAATTTGATTAATTATATTAGAATGTATGTCTCTATCTTCTATCTATATATATAAAACAGTTATGTTGGTTTGTGTACGCTTCAAAAACTCAAAAAGTTCTGCACCGATTGAGCTTAAATTTTAGAATGATATATTATCCGCATCAAGGATTGTTTTTATCTAATTTTTTCATCAGTCACATATCCGCGACCGCGAAAAAACACGAAAAAAACGACATAAACGTGGGCGGAGCCGCGGGCAACAGCTAGTTTTATTATATTTTGTTTGCGATTAAACGAAGTGTATTTAAATACATTTGATTATCTGACGATTTTCATTTGACTAATGTTATAAATACTGTAAAGAAACACGGGAGCTCTCAGTTCTCAGAAAATAATCAAGTGATGTTAAGATAAACAATATCGGCGCCACTTGGCAGCCAGTTGATGTCGTCACCACACAAGATGACGAAGCCTTCTTACTACCCAATCAATATATTCAATACATCCCGCACAGTATGAGCTAGTGTTGTGCTACTGAAGCAATTTATTGCAAACTATAAATTTGATCTCGAAATCGTCATGAAGTTTTCTGAACGACAATGTTTTTTTTAAATATGTAGGTATGTCATAGGTAATGTAAAAGTCATTAGTCTTATACACTTTCTATAATCGAAACCCTACATGTTTTATATTATACTAGCTGACCGACGCAACCTCGTTTGCGTCTTTTATTGCCCGTAGCGAAAAATTTTCCCCCGTATGGGATTGATTTTTTACACCTTGTGTCCGAAAAACCCCAATATCTTACGGGACCCTATTTTTTTCCAAAATAAAATATAGGATATGTTACTCGTGGATAATGTAGCCTAATGGTGAAAGAATTTTTAAAATCGGTCCAGTAGTTTTAGAGCCTATTCATTACAAACAAACATACAAACAAAGTTTTCCTCTTTATAATATTAGTATAGATTTCAGAAAACTAATTTATCTATCTATCATACTTAAAACAAAAAAATCAGGTAGGTAGCAGAAATTAGCATAGGATGTTAATACTATTTTATATTTCACAAACACGGTAAAATTTTATGTGTGAGCGCAGACACAAGTGCACCTTCCGTTCCTTCAGTCTCATAATAAGATGGGATGTTTATCCGATACCACCGAGGAGAGATCAAGCACAGGAACGACGACTATACGTGCTCTACGAGACACGGCAGCTTAGACCTCATCTTGAAACTCCGAGCTCTTATTAAACATTCTATAATTAGAAAACTCAATATTTTGGTCCGATCCGGGATTCTCGGGTTCTAGACTCATGCATCAATCCATAGATAATAAAATTATAAATGCATAAGTATTTTTTTTAAAAACTGTCGGTCTGTCGCTCTTTCACAGCTAAAGCACTGTACCGATTTCAATGAAATTTGGTATGGAGATACTTTAATTCCTTAGGAAGCATAGGCTACTATTGATCGCAATAACTGTCATATACGAGTATATATATACGCGGGCGAAGTCGGGAACAAACACTAGTATTAAATAAATAGCCCTTCCAAATTTAGAGTGCTAATAATGCTTAGCTGGGCGCAATATTGTCAGTGTCGGAACACCTATATTGGAAAACTCTATTTTCGTTACCCTGACATGCACCTCGAAATATTAGATTAGAACTATACCTCATGGGGGAAGGTAAACGCTTTCAAGATGGATAGCTTTTCCATTATTCATGTTAACTGCTTACTTCTCTTTTCACCACATTCTCTTCGGCACGGTCCATTTATCTTTCCCTTTATACTTGTATTCATCTAAGTATAATACAAAAAACAATAATAATTCTAAAAATCGTAAACTTTTCTCCTAATAGTGTTTCAATTTTATATTTATCTGTTTGCAAATCATAACTTAATACAAATAGACAAAAACTGTGCTATGATAAAGTATTTTGTACCATGAAGAGTTATCTGTCTGGACTAATTAAGGAGCTAAAAACAATATAACAGTTAAGTGAAGCTAATTATTTATTTGGACTTTTAGAAAACCACGGAGCATATTAGTTAGTATCTGTACACATTTAAATATATGTATACTTTCAGTCGTTAAATATGCACGAACACATTTGCTTATTGTATCTGTCATGGACAGAAACTTGTGTTCGCTGATGGTTGTAGCAAATATGACAGTATGTAATTATTTTTTAACAGAATTAACCCTCTATATTAAAAGTACTAGGGCAGGATATCTAGTACTACATTGATTCTTTTTTTAAAGTCATCCTAAGATTGAAGAGAATTTCTCATGAATGTTTAAAATTACCTATAGGACACCGATAGAGAAAATTTAAAAAACCCTTTCGTTAATTGCCTATCAGTGAGTAGATCCGACTGATATTACTTCATTAACATTTTGGAATCAAAGATAAACAGACAATATTTCTTTCCTTGCAAAGAAAATTTTAGCAATAACAATAAATATTTACTTCGTGTTGTTTTTTTTTTCTAAAAATACTCACCAAATATTTAAACATAACAAATTTTCATGTGATGTTTGTCAAGTGACACGGTAATCATGGGGATCACACGTCAAAAGAACATCGAAAATTGAAAAGCCTTTTTCCCTTTTGTTCAAAAGACATAATTATAGATAACAGTTTCTTTGAAAACTGAGAATTTATCTTTTGATTGGAAAATCGAATCTTAAATATTACTTACAGTCCATTTGCAGCTTAATTTCTACAATTAGGTTTATACTCATTTCACTTGATTGTTTATTTATTGAAATATAATCTAAAACATTTTAGTACGATCTTATATTGTTTTTAAAAATGTGAAAATTCTTACAATAGAGAAAGATATAAAATGAATTACGTGTGTTTCTCAAATTTGTATGTCGGAGTTTGGATGTTTTCTATATATCTATTAATGAGATTTATGACTATTAAGCTAACCTTCCGTACACACGAAAGATTCATTTTGATGAGACACGCAACTAGAGTGCAAATTTATTTTATATCCTACACTTAGGATTTGGAAAGACATAAAAGAAGATAGAGAAGGAGGAAAAATATTCAAAGATTGATTACGTTCCACAACAAAAGGAAGTATGTAGAATGAAATAAAAATCGAAGTGTTTTTGTTAACTTTATCCTGCTATGAAAACGTCAAGGACACCTTTTTATGCTGTAATTCCCTTGGATACCACCGACTGGTGGTTATGTCGGACACGAATCGACTAAAACCGCACACCGTCTCGGGTACTAGAAGCCGGGGAACCATGTGCACCCTCGAAAGGAAATCCCTGGAACCCCGATGTGCGTCAAGGACACCTAATAGTATATTACAAGCCTAATAGTAAGAGGATCGATAGATGTAGAACTATGTTTATAATGACATTAAAAAACTCAACAGTCCAAACCCTTCATTAAAACGATCCTTTTACATTTGTAGTTATATAAAAGTGAAGAAATTTTATTAAAATTAATAGAACTAGCCTTTTTGTAATTTACATGTTACGTGCCTAACACAGCGATGCTGTGCAGTTGATTTGCGTTTTAATTGAAAGGGGATACTCTTCGTTCAAAACCCATTTAGATTTCACCCCATTTCGTTTAGTATTTATTATAAAGAATGGTGCGAGGTAAATTACTGTTAGAAATTATGTATATTTGATTCCATTTTATTTAAGGATTGACAAAATATATTTCATATAAACCAAATGAAATAGGTACTCGTCTCAACATTTATTTTATTTATGACTGGCTTTAGAAATCACCATCATCAGTCTATTGCAGTCTACTGTCTAGTCAGCTGGACATAGCCTCTCCCATTTCATGTGACTTGGATGAAAAAGTTATTATCATTAGAAATCAAATTATTTAGAACTAAGAGACTGCATGATTGGCTAATGAATAGAATTCATCTTACAAACCAAACTAGCCTGAATTTTAGTTTCGATTCCTGATCGATGTATTATTATGTGTACGAAGAAGGACGATCTGTCCTCTAGGTGGCCACTGAGAATAATTAAAAAGTTTCAATGTACGTCTCCAAACACCAAAACATTGGATATTTCGAAATAATACGATTGTAAAAATCACGAAACATTCGTCATTCAAATCCTTTCGCCTAAATACGTTACTTAAATAAACCTTTAAGTTAATTAAATACTAACTCACCTTGCGAATGCAGCTGAAAATAATCACAGTTAGGTACAAGATACAATAAGAACTATTTCGACTGCGCAGTGATCTAGACACAAGTACACTTGCCAAGCTTCCGTAATTAGTCTTCAAACCCACGCGATCCTCAGTGCGGTTCTCACACGTCAGTCTTTGATCACAAAAGGTTTATTTCACAATATATCACAAAATCCCTTGCGTAAATAGTTATCAGTTCATGATTATTTAACTCTCAGTAAAATAATAATAAAAAAGTGTGTTTTAATTATTTTATTTTTTAACTTTAACTTTAACAATCCATACTTATATTATAAATGCGAAAGTAACTCTTTCTGTCCTGCTTTCACTGCCAAACCGCTGCACCGATTTCAATAAAATTTGATATGGAGATACCTTGTTTCCTAAGGAAGGACATAGGCTAGTCTTTGCTACGATAACCAACGAACCCGCGGGCGGAGTCGCGCGCAGTTGCTAATGTTTTTTTTTTTTTTTTTAAATAAATAATAAATAAATATTTCGGACATCTAACACACAACGCCATCTAGTCCCAAGCTAAGCAGAGCTTGTGTTATGGGTACTAGACAAGTAATATGAATACATATTATATACTTTTTTTTTGTAAATACATACATACTATACATAGAAAATACCCAAACTCCGAAACAATTATTTGTAGATTACACAAACATTTGGTCCGACCCAGGATTTGAACCCGAGACCTCAAGCACAGCAGTCGCATTCACTACCACTGCGCCACCGAGGCAGTCACTATTAAATTTGTTCACTATTAAAGAGTAATTGTAATTTTTCACAACAGCTACATTTTATCGTTTGGAAGGTAGCCCAAATTCTTTTGGCCATTTCAATATAGTAATTAACTATATCTATATATATAAAAATGTTATGTTGGTTTGTGTACGCTTCAAAACCTCAAAAAGTTCTGCACCAAATGAGCTGAAATTTTAGAATGATATATATTCCGCATCAAGGATTGTTTTTATCTAATTTTTGCATCAGTCACATATCCGCGACCGCGAAAAAACACGAAAAAACCAACATAAACGCGGGCGGAGCCGCGGGCAACAGCTAGTATATCTATTATATAAAAATTCTCGTGTCGTGTTGGTGCGTAATCGAACTCCTCCGAAACGGCTCGACCGATTTTGATGAAATTTTTTGTGATTATCCGGTATCTATGAGAATCGGTTCTTATCTATTTTTCATCCCCCTAAATGTTAGGGGTAGTCCACCCCTAAATTTTTTTTTTTATTTTTTTGACGAAGTTTTTAATTTAATTTTTTTATGATGCAGCATTAGAAAATACATACAACCCTAGATTTTCAACCCTCTACGATCAACCCCTATTTTTTTATATTCCCTTTTATGGCAAAGCAACGTTTGCCGGGACAGCTAGTATATATATATTATTTAAAATTGCAACTTCAATTTGAGACAATAGTAGTATCAGATTATCTACGTTCCAAATATGATTTCTATTACACAGACTATCCATTATTATTTAAATTTAGTACAGAATGCGGACGTCACCATATTTCGAATATATTGTTAAGTACTACATTATCCGATGTAATTATTTTAATAGCATGTGGTCACCATGAGATACAGACAATAGTGCTCTGCGGAGATGGCTCCATTACAGCAGATTACAGGTCGGAACATTATATTTTAAAGATTAGTTCTGTTAATAGTTGCAGCGACAGTCACGTTTTGAAATAGGGAACATAACAATGCTTCAAATCGTTAGCAGTGCAACGAAAAGTTTATACATAATGGAATTTACCTAAGCATAAAAAGGTATGCTTAAATTTAACGTTCCAGCATTTAAAGAATCAAAACTCCTTAGTTGACAGCTTTACTAGCTTTACTATGTTTGAAGAGACTTTAATTAGTCAAGCCAGGTAGCAGCAACGGAGTGTAACTTCGTTCTAGACAAATATGTTTTTTATTTGTAATCGTGTATAATAAGACAGACTTATTCATAGTTTTATTCAATAAAGCGTAAGAGGGCCAGTTAGATTGGAATGATATCGAGGAGTCACAGAATCAGCGTTTAGCAATTATTATGTTTCTTTTTACTAGGTGAGTGACGTCACCGTAAACCCAATTCCAACTCTGATGGGAGCTCTTTGGGCAACGCACTTGTGTTTATTTAGCTCCATAGTCGCTTACCATTATATGACCAGTCTACATACAGTCATTTGAATAAATCTATATAATAATTAAAATAAATCACAAAAATGTATGTACGCGCATAACTTTGGAACTACCTACCTTACTACACCAAATTCGATAATTATAGAAGAAGGCTTCTAAGGACGAAAAATAAAAAAAATATGACAACATTATTTTCTTAGTCTGTTTAGTCCTATACACTGCAGCCCTGCGGGAAGTTAAGGCGAGTTGAGATAATAAAAAATGTTTTTCAGTTATTTAGAAAATATTCACGAAAATAAATATGGCCCTACGAAGTTTACCTGGTTAGCTAGTAACAAATAAATATTTCGGATATCTAACACGCAACGCAAATCTATACATGTCTTGTACTATTAAACCGAAATATGAATATCAAACTTACCTACCCTAAACCTACTTAATAGCAAACCTTCAAAGACCAGCAAGCTTTGAGGATACAAATTTCACTATAAGGGCCAAGTACATTCTCAACTACATACGATGGAGAATTTCTTAAACCGATTAACCCTCATCACTTGTACATTACTATTTATTAAGTCAATGAAAGCTTAGGTAGAAGTTATAACATTCGGCCTCATAAATCCTTTTCGGAGTTCCGTGTCATTATTCAAACCTTTTTACCACAACTCATTCCAAGATATTTTACGCAATCAAGGTAGAATCGATTTCAACACCAATTTAATATTCGATTTCAATTTCCTTTATAATTATCATAGATCTATACGAAGTTTACCCAAAGTTAAATCAAAGTTTTTATAACAAATCAATTGATTCAATCTTGCAAGTTGTGAGACGCAATATTCAGTAATTATTAAAGTATTTGCCGCAAATGATAAAGTAATGTTTGACAAAAATGATCAGTTGAATATGATTCGATTATTTTAACATTTGGTAAGTTGAAACTTGAACTTATAATTACTGATAGTTCTGATAACTAGAGTCTGACAGACTGACGGTCTGACACTCGTCAAGACATCATAAAACAGCTCTATATATCGGAGCCACTAAGTAAAATCGATGAAACGGTTAATAATCGTAAATAAATTACTAACTTAAATATAGTTAGCCGAGTTAAACCCACTTCAAATCGGTTGTCATTAATTAAACAATGTTTGTCACTACCGGGAATAGGAGTTACCACATTTGTGTCTATTCAATAAAATCATGATTAAATACTCTAGCTAGAGGCCTTTACATCTTTTAATTTTGTTAATTAATAGCTTTTAACAAAAAAACTACTTCCATTAAACGAATGATTTATGTTTTTATCGTGGGAAAGCCACGCTGTGGCATGAATGGGCCGGCTCGACCGGAGTGATACCACGGCCTCGCAGAAAACCGGTGTGAAACTGTTTCACCGAGTGAGTGAGGATACTGGAGGCCCATACCCCTTTCCCCCCATCGCCATCCCCTCCCCATCCTCTTCCTCATCCCCCAAAGGCAGGCAGCGCACTTGTGACGCTTCTGGTGTTGTGGGTGTCCATGGGCGGCGGTAATCGCTTAACATCAGGTGATACGTCTGTTCGTTTGCTCCCTATTACATAAAAAAAAAATGTGAATTGAACATTTTCGGTAACCCATAACGTCCCACAGCTGGGCTCGGGTCTCCTCTCAGGAAAGGGTTAGGGCCATATACCCACGGTTAGATTAATGTTCATATAACTGGGTTAACATTTCAAAACCTGTTGGTCATAAACATATTTTTCTAAGTTTATATATCCCAGACACCTGCACAAAATAACCTCGTTAATAGCCTATTTCCATGAAAATGAAACGATGACCAGTATTTTTTCAGATAGATTTATGATAAGCCAAACTGTGGCGTTCAATTATTTGCTTTATAAAAAATGTGTTGGACGGCTCATTGGCTACTGACTTGCGATACTGGTATATTGTAGTAACATGTGAACACACGAGAAATTATGATTGATAACTGACTCATATAACTTCGTCTGTTTTTAAAGCATTAAAAACAGCGCTAACTGACTTTCACATGTATCGTACTCGTATTATATTATTAGAAACGATAAGTCCTCACTATTTCAGTTACTTTAATATTACGATTGAATTTATTAAAATATTTTTTAAGTTATACACATCTATGACATGTATAGGATTTATACGACAGAAATGGTAGACGGCGCGTATATATTGAATTACCTACTAAAAAGCTTCATATCGGAAATAGTTTCATTCCAATTTGACTCCGAGGTCGTATAGACGACGCGACGTTTTAGTAGGTACTAAAGTTTTCGAAATAAAATAATCGGGTCCACTAAGTATATACACTTTATAACCTTACACTACGTCCTTTAGTTTTATTAAACTTTAATGTTTTAACTTTTAGTTTTCAAGTCATTGTTAATTTTCTGCACTGACTTTAGATATTCTTTTTTTTTCTCCTTAAACCTACAACTAGGTCGCAAGTCCTGGGAACTACTTTGAGTTTCTCCCTCTGCCACACGATGGACCCGGCACCCGCACGGTGAATCCATGGAGTGCTAAGAATTTTGTCTATATATATAACCACTTTATTTATTATTATTTTAATTAACTTTAATCCTGACCGGTTTCGCCCTATGACATTATCAAAGAACACATATACGGGTAAGTATTTCCTTACAGCGAATGGTCAAGGTACGAGTATTACTTTTGTTATGAAACAGGTGTATTATCATATAAACCAACAACAACCTAATTTTTAATTTAACTACGACTTGGGTGCTAAACGAATAATCGAACAGCAGCCATAGTGAATCAAATTTACGGTGAGAATGTGTACATCTGAAGAGCACCTAAATAATAAATGTAGTAAATAGGGAAACAATAACGTTAATGTGTTAGATGTTCAGAGTACAAAATTTTATTTGGAGTTAATAATTCAATATAAACCCTGATGTCGAACATATTTATGTTAGACTAGACCAGCTGACCCACGCAACCTCGTTTGCGTCTTATATTGCCCGTAGCGTGAAAATTTCCCCCGTTTTTGAAACATTCTTCATTGGTGCTCCGCTCCTATTAGTAGTAGCGTGATGATATATAGCCTATAGCATTCCTCGATAAATGGACTATCCAACACTAAAAGAATTTTTCAAATCGGTTCAGCGGTTCCTGAGATTTACGCGTTCAAACAAACAAACTCTTTAGCTTCATTATTAGTATAGATTAAAGGCAGATCAATCGGTTGTATTGGATTATTCAGAAAATTTATGTATCTACAAACATTGAAATATTGTGATATTATTTTAAATTTATTATTAAAATAATAAATTATATCACAATATTTAAAAATAGTAGGTATTCTAAAAAAATAAAAGTTAATATACTTTACTAATATTAATGTAATTGTTGGAAAGAGTACCGGATAGTATTGGAAATAATATGTAATGAGTATGGTGACCACCACTCTTGGATTCTGCTTATGCTTTCCATCAGGCAGAGTCATTTTGACTTTGACTGCCTCGGTGGCGTAGTGGTAGCGTATGCGACTGCTAAGCTTGAGGTCTCGGGTTCGATTCCCGGGTCAGACCAAATGTTTGTATGATCTGCAAATATTTGTTTCGGAGTTTGGGTGTTTTCTATGTATAATATGTATGTATTTACAAAAAAAAAGTATATATGTATATAAAAATACAGGTAATAATGTATTATGACAACAACTCTTTTTTGCGTTTATTTATATTTTTAAGCTTTATTTTAATAGGTCCACTAATTTGAACAGTTATTTTTTCTAAACAAACTATCAACTTGCATTGCAATAAATAATTGGTCACACGGTTTATCCAATGTATGACCAGTTTTCAATATACAAGAGGAACAGCTCTACATATTATGAAAAGTTCTACTAATCGCATAATATTCAACGTTGCAAGAAAACTTAAATCTTGTTCAAAGTCGAGAAGGTTCTCTGTAAGACGATGTGTTGAATTTGCTGACTGCGTTGAATTTGTTCATTATTTCAGTTCTAAAAAAAGTTTTTTCTTTTCTTTCTTTGTATTTTTTGGCTAAATTGTTAATTATAGTTAAGTATCTGCCCAGCACCGGATCGGACTAGAACCTTTATCAAGAAGTGACACTACCTTACATATCGAGGTTTGTAAAACTGTCTTCTCTATGAATATGAGTATAGAAAGTTCAGTAGTCAGTGAGAGTTCAGTAGTCTATCAATCATCGATTTTTTAAAAATGTGATACGTAATTAAATTTAAAGTATGTACCTATTAGAAATTAAATACGAGGTATTATTAATATTTCCTGGGTAATATAAGACGCAAACGCTCGTATCGTCGATTGCCAGGATCTTCCAATTCGGCTAGACTCTCTGGCGCAGTATTATATAAAAATAGTAAAAATTAAAACCCAACTAAACGTTGTTAAAGTGTTATGGTACGTTTCTATGTCACGTGTGACTACGTCTTTTTAAACTTATTTCATACTTTTCCAGCGTCGTTTTTTGTCGTAATTGGGTTTAAGTTTTAACTTTTGTTTATTTAAAATGTTTTAAATTATATTTTTAATACAAAAGAAATATCACAATTACAATAAAATATTATTATTATTTATTATTATTAATATAAAATTATGTGGATGTAGATGTCAGACATGCAATGCATCGGATATTGTAAAATATAATCATGCGTACCATAAAAGTACCCTAGTATACAGATCCTTATGTTTGTTTTATGTAAACGATAAGCTATATAGATTTTAGATTTAATAAGTACATTACAAAATAATAGTCTATGTTACCTGCGATATGACTGTGGGGCGACAGGCCAGCTACGGCGCGAACGCAGTACAAGTGCCACCCGGGGCATGGAGCCGTGCACGTTGCTCATTTGTGGTGCCGAAGTTCGCTTGCGGCTCCAACCACGACGACTGTTGTTTGCTCCCCACAAGTGTGAAGTTCCGTGTTCTGTAAAGTAATTAATAGGTTCAACATTTTCAGAGGTTATATTTAATTGTTAATGTTGGTATTGATAAAAATTAATTGATCATGTAGTATTCCAATTTTAAATGATGTTCGCTTATACTGCGACATTATTGGGTACACTTTTAGATTAAGAATACAGTTCGTTGTGTAATTTGCTTTGTTAAATAAGATTCATACCACAAGAAGAATGAGTGCAACAATTAATTATCTTGGCGGTGCATGTGTAAATTAAGCATGGGATTCCAATGTAGAACTGAAATAACGGATAACTTTCCCGAGCCTCTTTCATTAAAATGTTATATGTAGTCGTGATGGTACCGCCGCAGGCATCGCATGAGTTGGACGTAAAGTATCACTAACGATATTGTGCTTCAGCGTTTCCACACGCTTACAAAAACGATGCGAACTACAAAAGAAAAATAAATAAATAACTCAACCATCAGCAAGGTGGAAGGGAAGGATGCGCTGGGTGAATACAGAAATCTGGGCTGCCAACCTCCGTTGAACAATTGTTCCGCCTGACCAATGACAAGGAGGAGTACAAGAAACTGACCTCAACCTTCAATATTGAAGAGGCACTTCAAGAAGAAAAAAATCATGAAAACCATCGTGCTATAACATTTACTAGTACAAGCTATTAGGTACAGTTATTGTACACACTGCATGTAAGAAAATATGCTTCCATACATACTGGTTATCTTAACACATTCTACACTGAGTGTAACCGTTCGTGAAAATCCTTCGGTACTCGCACGTACGTACATTTATCAACTTATTGCTTTTCATTCTTCTACACGCAGGTGCGCTACAGATGCTGTTTTTCTGTCTCTTATTGCTTTATCTACTACTCCACTACACAACACTACTACTACATTTTATGTTAACAGTGATGATGTCATCAGACAGTGTCAGTAAGATGGCAAGTGGTGAGAAGGTACTAGAAAATCCTACTTTTTATAAACACCCATTTTGTATCGAAACTGAAAAACAAAAATCCAATTTCTTGATTATAAGAAGTACGACTTAATTTAACTAAAAACAATAACACCGATTTTTTTTTGTTTAATTAACCTTAAAGGAACCAATTATTTTAGCACAACATTGTTTTAATGAAATTTAGAACAATGTTCTTCTATAATATAAAAACTACAAAAAGATCCACACAGATAGATAGAAAGAAAAAACGAAAAAGCAACACATTTTTAAATATTATTGAACGTAATGAAATGTACCTATTGGAACAACGATATCAGCAATCTTTAGAATTTATTGGACGATTTAACAATCGTCAATGAAAAGGCCTATCTGAATATAAATTAAAAATTTAAGAAAGAAGCTTTTATTTCACCTGTCTGGTGAAAATGAAAATGATAAGACAATTTGTGTGTCATTTTAAGTGTTACAACGGAGAAAATGAATTTGCGTACGTACGTCACGTACGCAAATCTTAAAAAAAGACGTCAAAACATGAATATATATATATATATTTTTGCACTCTCATTTGATACTTCAAGACAGTAATTCTTAAGAAAATTATATAAATCACGTCATTTCATTTGTTATTTTACTTGATCTATTTGCAAAACGTTCACTGGTTCGTTCCTACTTTCACGCCTGACTGAACCCTTTTTAATGAAACTTCCATTATGTATATTTTACGCCTTTTCATTCAACATCCCACTCGAGGATATTAATGAACATTTGATTTAATTTATTATTTAGATATTTTAGACACGACAAACTAGTACACTCCGTTGTTATTGCGTCGGGAGTTAAACAACAGTCCTCTTGGAAAGCATCTACATACTTTCTATTCTTTAACATATTATTTGTTTGCCCAAACATTTAAGCATTAACAATAATTTTCTTATAGTGTTGCCAGTAAATGACAAGATTTTTTCCGGTATCATTATTTAGAGTTCAAAAGCAAGAGTCTGCAGGTTCTATGTATATTTGTAAAGTACCCTGCCAAACAGAAGATAATCTAAGAAGCAAGAAGTCACTTTGTAGAAATTAATCTATTGTTTATTTGTCAACGAGTTAATAAATTGACTGTTGAACCTAAAAACTACAGTGAACACACCGAGAAATTATCAGGTAACCTTAATTTTATTAGATTTAAAGTAGGTACTAGAAGAGGACAAGGTTGGCAATAAAGATTGCGATTACCCACTCATAGTTTTATAATAACAACATTAAAAAGAGCTAATGTACTTTTACGGCTTTTATTAAATTTTTTCCAATGATAAAGTTGTAAAAGTTTCTAAAGATAAATCTAATTGTTTCTTACAAATTTAAAGTACTTCCAAACCTAAATATACGTCCGATAAAATAATCCCTAAACTCGACTATGAAATCAATTTGAATCGTGATTCGTCTTAGTACGTATAATTATTAACTTTTTTTAACTTGTTTTCTGTTTTTTCAATATGATTAATTCAATAATTTTATTGATATGCAGAATCAATATTTTGTTCAAGGTTTATTTCGCAAAAAGGGAAAAATCAGTATGTATCATTGCACACGACATTGGCTCTCTTTATATCACGTTATTATTTATCGCCACGTACCTAATAAAAAAAAAAAAATTAAGCTAAAATAAAGCTTTTGAATCCTTCTGTTATATGCAAATGAATCAATTTTCTAAGTTTTAAACACGCGGTGCACTTTTTTCATCAACCCATAATGTTAAGGCCATATGTCCCGACGCTGGCCAAGTGGGGGTTGGGCAACGACAAGACAACGGTGTGGCTACGTAATCTTGTCGTTGAATGTTTTTAAGCCGCCCAAAGGCCTCCAACTAAGCTTCACGACTGTTATTCTACGATAACAACCGGGACCGACTGCTTAACGTGACCTATTATATATTTATTTTATTTATGCAGTTTTTTTTTTTCTTTGTTTTTTTTTCTTTTTCGTTTTGGTTTTCAACAAAAAACAAAAATAATAAGTTCTGGTATTTATCGATAGATGGAAAAACTAAAAAGTATCACCGCTGTGCCGGTCGGAATCGGGGGTGTTAGGTTTTTTATATTAGATATATATTAAATAGATTAAAAATACAAATAAAGTATAAGCCTCGCACGTTGGTATTGCGATTGGTGGGCATCTTGGTGACGCAGTCAAATTGTCAGTACCGTTCGCAAGGTCAGTCAGAGCTTACGCGTATTAAAATTGTATCAAAGTTTCGGAACGATCTCATGAATCTGTACCAGCAAATGGCAGCATAACGATAACTCTACAAAAGCAAAGAGACTAAGTCAAGTAAGTAAGAGAAAGGAATATTTTGACGGATTTTCTTTAACAACATTAAAAAAAATTCATTGAATTGAAGAATTAATCTAGAATTATTAAAATAGTAATAAACATTGATTTTATAAATTCTTGGCTTTATATATTAGTTGTGCATTAAAATTGGTTGTGAAGTTTATAAAAGAAAATGAATCAAACAGACAAGATTTATTTTTTGTTTTTCATACTTTTTTGGGGTGGAAGACGTCACACAGCTGTTATTGTGACAAGGTTCCATCGCAATATCAACGTGCGAGGCTTATAAGTGATCAAATCGTTTTAGTTAGGGGAGCCTGGAGGCAACACACATAAGAAAACAGTTAGTTGGTTTAAAATATTTAATTCAACTACTCTTAATATACCTAATGTTAGGCAATCTTGTAAAAAAATTACTACGTCTGGGTATTTATTTTACTTTCTTCATTTGAGTAAAAAAACCGGCCAAGTGCGAGTCGGACTCGCGTACCAAGGGTTCGTACAAACCTGTAGCCTGTAGATATATTAGATGATGTAACTAAAAATGTATGCTTTTCGCAATTTTTCCTTTATCTGTGCTATAAGACCTTGCTTCGTTTACAAATTTCAAGATTCTAAATTAACGGCAAAACCCTGTAGGTTTTAATTCCCTTACGAGTGTTGAAAATTTGCAGCATGAATATAATATGTATCGTTTGATTCCGTTGGCTTAGAAGTTCAATTTTTTCACAACTTCAAGCTAGTAGACCTGAGTATTTGATATGAATTTCAGCTTGATACCTCCACGCGTTTCTAAAAAAAAGGGTCTTCACAGACAGACAGACGAAAAACGAAGTGATCCTATAAGGGTTCCGTTTTTCCCTTTTGAGGTACGGAACTCTAAAAAGAAAGGATACTAATGAAAAACAGCATACGGTACACGAGACGGAAATAGAAACAAGATATAGGTATGCATAGGTACAGTAATAGCGATGTGAGCACAATACGATACATTTATTTCTAATATCGACCAATCGGTCAGGGTTTTCTTCATTGTAGTCTACTTCGTAGGATTTTCAATAAAACATTGTGTTGCACATACATATATGGCAGTTGTATTATTTAATAATACTTGTTTACGTCAATAAAATATTGTGTTGAAGCTGTTTGAAAACTTTCTTTACATGACAGACTACTTTAAAAACACCTGAATTGTCATTGTAGATTTCCCGTACTGTGACAATATTTTAAACTAAGATAATCGTTTAAAATTTACACCATGTGTTGATTAAAATGTTTGCTTTTGCCTAATATCACTTACACGCACATAAATAAATTCAATTCCTCTGATATTATTGGTTAATTACCTTTATAAGATGACTAGCTGACCCACGCAACCTCGTTTGCAAGACGCAAACGAGGTTGCGTGGGTCAGCTATTGCCCGTAGCGTAAAAATTTTCCCCCGTTTTTAAATATTCTTCATTGGTGCTCCGCACCTATTAGTAGTAGCGTGTGCCTATAGTCTAGTGCATCTAATTACTGAATAGCCCAATGATGCAAAACCATCACTAGACCGCCATTGTGTGGGTCACCATCCTGCATTGTTGCATTGTCTGCATTCGCAATGAGTTTTGTGAGCACTATTCTTGGATTCTGCTTATGCTTTCTATCAGGCAGAGTAGAGTCGTTTTGGCAGGCCCATACATAAAAAATATTAGGTCTTTACCTATGAAATTGCCGTTTTGCATGCAATAAGTGAAAGTACTTATTTTTTCAAACTTTTTTATTTCTGTTATTCGAAGTAATCACCCATGCAATCGACGCATCTTTGCCAACGCATTGGCAGTTTATTGATGCCCTTATTGTAAAAATCAGCTGAACGGGAGGCAACAAACTCTTCAAAGGCATTTTGTACTGCCTCTCGGAAATTGAATTTTTTACCCACTAAAAAGTTGTCTAAATTTTGGAAAAAGTAATAGTCGGTAGGTGCAAGGTCTGGTGAGTATGGCGGATGAGGGAGAGCTTCCAACCCCAGCTCTTGCAGCTTGGAGACTGTCTGTTGCGCAGTATGGGGTCGCGCGTTGTCGTGAAGGAGCAGTGGGGACGACCGATTGACCAAAGCTGGTTGCAGATGTGTAAGCTTCTCCATCATTCTCTCCAGTTCTTCACAGTACACATCTGCATTAATGCTCATGCCGTTTTGTAAAAAGCTGCGGTGAATCACACCCGCACTAGACCACCAAACAGTGACCATCACCTTCTTAGGGGTCATTTTTGGTTTAGGGCATTGCTTTGGTGCTGAACCAGGGTCTCACCAACTTGCTGAGCGCTTTCGATTGTCGAACAGAATCCATTTTTCGTCGCACGTAACTATTCGTTTGCTGCTGCTAGCTCAGCTGTAGATTGAGTTTCGTCAGCTTCCACAATCGCCTTTAATTCATTATTGTTAACCAAAGTCTCCGGACGACCACGAACTCCATTTTTCAAGTCAAAATTTCCAGAACGGAACCGGGAAAACCAATAAAGGGTTGTGCGTTCGTTTGTACAGTTCTCTCCGTAAACGTTTTTGATGTTACGTGCCGTTTTTGTTTGGTGCCACGACGGAACTCATATTCCATAATTACACGAATTTTTAAAGTATCCATTATGACGAAAAATGTTCAAATGTAATGAAAATACAACGCTAATCAAAAAACAAAAGACTGAGTTTGTAAATAGAATGTCATGGTTTTAAAACAAAATTAATTTGAATTTAGAATACAGAGCCATTACAAACTTTTTTTTATTTGAAATGACCAGTACTGAAGAAACGCAATTTCATAGGTAAAGACCTATTAATAAGGGATTGTGGTAGGAGGTTCAAAGACGAGTTTCCGAAGTTTAAATAGTAAATAGTCACAATATGTGGTTTATCGTAAAGTTCATAACACACGGAGCCCATGATATTTAAAAATCTAAAGCTTTAATTTATTGTCTGAAGACATCAATTTTATTTTAAAAAATCCTAATAAATTTTAATATAATAAAATGAGATTGGTATGGCTATTGTTTTACTACACACTAAACCATAACACCATTTGTGTAGACCTAAAACAGTTACATGTCAGTCTTTTGAATGAATGGAAAATATTAATTTATAAAACCACTAGCTGAACCCCGCGGTGCTACCCGCGGTACGACAATAATCACAGGAAACGTCGCGAGGCGAAGCTAATATCTTTATAAATTATAGCCTACGTGTTATTCTGATGTATAAGCTATATTATTGTAAATCGTAAAATAAGTAACTTTTCTGGTTGATTTTTTACACCTTGTTTCTTGAAAAACGCAAATATCTTACGGAACCCTATTTTTTCCAAAATAAAATATAGCCTATGTTACTCGTGGATAAAGTAGCTTTCGAATGGTGAAAGAATTTTTAAAATCGGTCTAGTACTTTTTGAGTTTATTCGTTACATACAAAAATACAAATCTTTCCTCTTTATAATATTAGTGTAGATACAGAATTCTTTTCTATTTAGTATTATAGATTATAGAATTAATCAAGAAAAGAATAATTATTTCTGTCACAAAAATGCCATATTAGTTTCCAAGCCCTCAGACATTACAAATCATAGACACTCTGCTGAGATTGATAAGAGTAATAGTATCACGCGTTTAATCAAAATATTTTTTATTAACGTAAAATAATTACTAGGTATATTTTTGGACTACGCTATTTTTAAGCGACTTCAAAAGAAAAGGAGGAGGTTGTAAGTTAAACTGTATTTTTTTTATGTTTGTTACCTCATATCTTTTGACTGGGTGAAGCGGTTTTGATGATTTTTTTTTGTTTGAAACCTTCAAAGAAAAGAGCTCTTTCCCTGTGGATTTTTTGTATATAGTGAGACTTATTTATATTTTTGTCTTCAAATAAAGTTAACTGTTACATTAGGAATTGATTTAGTTCATTAAATTAAGTGGAATATGAAAAAAATCGAGGCACCTAATTCCAATGTAAATACTCGTATGTATATTTGGTTTTTAACAATAATTGTACAAAATACAAAGGTTGGTACAAAATACAAAGTGACAAGGGTGAGAAAAATAAATCAACTCTATTCGACTTTCGGTTTTAAATCAATCTTAGTCTCTGTCTTACATAATACATAGGAGGCTACACAATCTGCTATTTAGATGTTTGCTGTACGGATATTTCTTCTTGAGTTTACTACCCTACGGCAATATTAAGTTGGCTTTGGGTTATTTATATTATAGATATGTATATACCTACTTTTGTGTGCATTTAGTGAAAAGCTGTTATTTTGAAATTACTAACAAACACTTAAATTTTATTTATTTGTTTAGTTGTTCGATGGCGATATCAATGCTTTGTCTTATACAGTATTTTTGAAAGATATCGAAAAAACATTAAGAAGTTAATTTTAATGAAAAAAAATTTTTTTTATTTCGAGTTCATAAAGTATCTAAATAGGTTATATTTGATGTTCCATAATATATACTTAATTATAGGATGCTATGTCCAAAAATATTTTCTTTTTATTCACCTATTTTTTTTATTTTAGGCAGCCAACGGTTTACGTAACTATTTTTAAGCCGAGAATCGAACCGAAGTGGCGTGTATTTAAGCAGGCCTGTGGTCTAGCGTTGGACACGATAAATGTTTGATTCAACAGGTTGGTTTGAAGTCGACACCAATTCTCTTGAGTAGAAAATTCTACACCTCAGCAAAAGATGGCATAATCTGCCAGTCGATCTCCTTCAAGCAAGGAGTGGAATTCTTAATCAAATAGGTGTACAGAAGTCATGTTTGAAATAACGAATAAAAATTACTTGATAAACTTTATTTAAAACTTTTGTTTGTTTTACTCAGAAGGGTCTCTGTGTGTGAATGTTTATTTGTTTAGGTGATAAGATTTAGTTACTAAAAGCTTTAGCGTGTCCAGGGATATTGTTATATGATGACTGGTATCGGCAGCCTTAATGACTATAGTGCCATCCTGTGTTGGACACAAGCGACATATCATAACTTTATAGAGTTGTGCTGAAAGCCATTTCTCTGAATTTAGTTATAAACCCTTTCATCGACTAGACTAGAGTTGTTGCTCTTTCGATGAAACATCAATCATAAACAACCTTTACTCATCGAATTGTCCTTATCAAAGAGGTATTGGCCTTTTATACCGTGCTGGTGGTTGGTTTCGGGTTTGTTGTAAGTTTTTCTTTTTACTGCAGTGTTGTACTGCATCTTTTGCTCCCTTAATCTCTCTCTTACGACATCCACGGAATAAATAGGGGCTATGAAACTGCGTAATTTTAATTCGCCACCACACTTATAATCGATGCGGTGACAGAACTGCAAGTGTTGATATATCATTGAGGTCTAAATTCTAGTTAATTTTATCAAGCAAGGTCTTGTCTTGTCGACTTTCGTCGATGACAGCTTTTTTAGACCATTAATTTCATTTCCTTTAAAAGTACCTATTACGGTTTTGATTTTATCGTCACAGCATCGAGGACTGACTCTATGGTCAGTATGACGACACATCATACGAAAGGTCAAATGAGCTATCTGCAGAAATATTTTCTTAGAAAAGTTTAAATGTAACATTCGGTCTCAAGCCAAAAATAACTAGAATATTGTAAGAATGTAAGCGACTACTAAAATGAAAAACCTACTACAAGAGTATAACTTTCTAAATTACCCCCCCCCTCCTCCCCAAATATTTTAACCGGACGTAACTTATCAAAAACCTATTGGGCTTGGCACCAACTTCAAACGGATTTTAAGTACCTAGTACATATTAAAATACTACTTTATTTAAATTAATAGATATTTAGTGTTTCTGGCTAGGGAGCTTACATTTGTTTTTTTTTAAGTCGTCACATGTTTTTCTTAAAAAAACCTTAAAGGCGAACCTACTTACCAGCAATAATATCATACTGCCAAATAATGTACTACTATCCATTGTATAGAAAACAATTTATTTTCATTATTTGTTTTTTTATTATTATGCTTAGCCAGGTTTTTACAGCTTCCCGCAATCTTTGGCATTTAGAATACGAGCTCGTAAAATTCATTCATAAAACGATAGAACAAACGACTTTTACTATCTTGGTTTTATTTCGGGAAACACTAATGGGTACAGGTCGTATAATGAAGAGAATTTATATTCAGTGTGCACTTCTGCAGCGCTGGTGACTTGCTATATAATAGCGTAATACCTATACGAAATAAACAAGGTCATCATAAGCGTGTTTACATCTCTTTGAAGAAGATGCCCTTTCTACGTTATTTTCAGCTGAGCAAGCGTAACTTTTTTTTTCATATCCAGTGATGCACTCTCATAAACTATCAGCGAATCTCATCGCGAGATCCGGTATACTATATCTCTTGAAATTGAGAAAATTTCAAACTGCCTTCTCCCCTCAACTCAGCAGCCAGTGTGTTTGTATGTTGGTTCAGTTTTTCCTGATAATTTTTGCTGTATGTATCAATTTCTTGTTTCACTGTTTGCAGGTTGAAGTCTAGGTTTATGTACCTATTGGATGTGTTAGGTGGAATGTTGTACATAGCTCGCATAGTTTTCCTCTCAAATCGTTCAAGTATTTCTATGTTACTATAGTTAGCTGCACCCCAGAGCTGAATGCCGTACGTCCATACAGGCTTCAGTATGGCTTTATAGATAAATGTTGTGCAAGCATAACTAAATGTTAAATAGCATTTGTATAAAAAGCAAACATTTATACACATAGACATATATTCGTTAAAACATTCCAAAAAACGTCTATCGGTTGTTTTCATGGCCTACTTCCCTGACATTAGTTTCAGAGCCACAAAGCCCCATTTTGCAGTGAATGATCATTAGTGCAGTTATAGCAGTTGTTAGTGATTGTGATAAGATTTATCATTTAGAGATATTTAACGGTATAAGTAGCCTGACGGTACACAGTAATATATAACTCCTTTGTGATATATGAGTCGAAAGAGTGAGGAAAACAAAATATAAAAAAATGTGCGCGTGAATACAAATCCTTACGGTTTTAGTGTTCAAGACAAAAGTGTTTAAGAAAATAAAAAAAAAATAGAATCTCAAGCACTTAACACATGCAGTGATAAATTTACAGGAATTGTGAAATAGAAAAGGAATTCCACGACAGAATATTAAAAATACAGTAAGCTATGTAAACTTACGAAAGTTTAATGTAGGATGTGGTCCCTGTTCGGAACAGGCGCGCCGTCCTCTCGCACTCAAAAGTACCTCCTTACGTGCGGGCCGTTCTGGCACCTCGTCACGTTCGAAGCTCGAGCCGGGCTCTGCGCACGCGCCGCCGCCCTCCTCCCTGCCTTCCTCCACCACACACGCGGACATCACTATTTTGTTAGTCAATTACGCAGCCAATATTTTGCTTGTTTTGAACACAGATGTTAACATACAGATTTAATTCCTTTTATTGTTTCACTATTACCAGTTACAAGAAAATAAAAAATATTAGTAAGTGTAAATGCAGTCACTATTTTAAATATCTTTACAGTATCGTACAGTTTTGTTTTAATAAAGTGTTTAATTATAAATGAAAATTCGTTTTCACTACAAATTGAACACCATGACGAAAATGTAACATGTCAATCACTGTTTAATCACTCTAATGAAAAGCCACTTTACTATAGAACACGCAAAGGCATATGATGTTGTGTTTATGTACTATATGATAAACTATACGTACATGAGTGACACTGTTTGACGATGTTTGTAATCTGAAACAAAATAAAATAGTTATAGTTTAATAATATATTGTTAGATATCTAACAATCTATAACTATAAAAGGCAGCGCGCACCTATTCATGACACATTTCTCGTTCGGCGCTCGGTGTGATGACAACTCTGAAGGACCGGTGTTGTGATCTTTGTTATTAATATAATTGCTATTATGAAATTGTAAAGTAAGAACTGCGTATCATGTAAGTGATTTACTTTCATTGAAAATTGGAGATCGAATGTAATTTCTTCTATATAAATAAAAGGTAGTTACTTGTGTAATTATTATTTTTGTTTTCATTTTACTTTCGAGCCTAAAAATATTACAGACTTAGTTAAGACAACATAATATTTATATATATATATATATATATATATATATATATATACACGGACACGGCACAGTCGACGCTAGATCTTAACCACCATCCTCCTAACCATGGTAACTAATTTACAATAACAGTCCAAGGGTCCTAATCCGATAAACAACTTTAACTCAAAGAGGAAACAAAAATAATACATCTTTTCAATAACATCTTTCAGGGCATATGAAACTTCACAATTGTCGAGCCAAGAGTATAAAGTCAACATAAGCTTACTAAATAATACACTTTATTTTAGGAACTCTTAAGCACTCTTCAACAACATTACAAACGTTAATAAGATAAACCTTGCCAATATATGCTGATAATTATTAGTTTGAAAATCGATGAGGATTTTACAAGCAAACCTCGCATTGGGAATATATCCTGGGTTACCGGAGATGAAACAAACATACACGAAACGGGCACAAAGAACACTTAGACTCAGAACAACAATTTGTGGATTCACATAATGAGTCTTGGGACTTGAACCCACAGCACTTGGCGAAGTAGGAAGCGGCATGACGACCGCTTAAATCACAAGGTATGTACGTGTAGGCAAGTAAGGTCAATCCCTCATAAAAAATATGGTAAGAGTTCGAATAAATACGTTGGCTATTATAAAATAACAGTTCTTGAAAGCGTCTGTATTGAAAGGTCGGTAAGAAATATAACAAATAACGTAATCAGCTGAGTTGCTACATTTCTGAATTGTCATTCTACACCCGATGTTTTGTAGGCATTCACTGATTAAATTTTAATTAAAAACAGACAAAGGAACGTCGTCTCAAAATTTAATTTTAATATGGTTCGAGTATAAAACTTTGCTTTTTCATGACGAGAAAAATTAGCATGTCATTGGATGACGTCTTATTCAGTACGTGCAACAAATATATAAGTCTATTGTTGTCCTTAGTGTAGTTAATGAACAATATAAAAGCAAGAATCCGCACAATATGTGATTTGGAATAGATTTAACTATAACATTGTACAGGATCGATTTCATTGTCGGGTAAACCTCTTCAATATAAAAAGTATACTCTTTCGACCAGTCAAAGTGATCAAGACGATCACCGGCACACCAAATGAAGTTGTATAAATACTGACAGGCGCAATAAACTTTCATCGCTGAATACTGAACCTGTGGTTATTTCGTTGTTAGCGGGACTTCAACCTTAAACTTAACAGATAAAGCTAAGGGATGGTGCCTCGGATGTCAACTTATTGTTATTGCTAATGTTTATTAATGGAGTTGGTCAGAAGATAGTGCAAAATAAAAATATCGGTCGGCAAATTAATATGGGCATAAAGTATATGTTGACAACATAGAGAACACGTAAATAAACACTTCAATCTCCGAAACTAATCCACAGTAACAATTTTCCGAACAACTCCTAACTTTCATTAAATTCGATTTTTAAAGCCCAACTCTTCTAACACTACAAGTCAAACAAAATTAGAAGGAAGGTTGTCCACGACAAACAACAATGTCTCTCAACAAAATGTTTCGTTATTTTGCTAATACAAATTTATTTAGTCGAAAGTATCAATATTTTCTCACCTATCTATCTCTCAGCTCGATCGATAGCTTTAACTTGCGAGGTAAACTTCATTACTTTAATAGAATTTTCATCTGGGTGTTCAGACCAGATGTTATCGCTAAATAGGGTTCAATTAATGAAGAACGTTCATCTCTAGAAACATCTTATGGAACTGAGACATTTAGAGTATGTGTTTTATAGTAAAAGGGGGTAATAGATACCGTTAACTTCAATCACTAGGCAAGTACAATGTGAGAATTACTGAACCCCGAGCCGGTTCATTTATTCTTTCTGAAAACCTACGGTGGTGAGAATGACATAAATTAGATCGCTTAACTGATTTCCCTTCATTCAATCTCATTGCGCTCGGTTGTCAATAACAGTCAAAGTTTTATTGCGGTCATGTGTGCGGAAGGTATTAAATATGTTACTGGAGATCGTTAGTTGTTATCTCGTAAGACGGTCCCCATTTTATCTCATCTAAATTTTTAATATTTTCATCATAAATTTCATCACGACGAAGACTTAAAGACTCGAAGATTTGAAGACTTTCAATACTTGACAATAGCAGATATAGCTAATGAACTGGTTACCATCTTTCCAAAAGAAGAAGAAGAATATGATACTGGTTCTTAATCTGCTAGAAGAAAGAAGAACAATTTTTATACATTGTTTCTTTGACAGAATTTTTAAAATCGGACCATTTCTTTCGGAGATCAGCGCGTTTAACCAAACAAATGAACAAACAAATTCTTCTCCTTTTCTTTACCTTTATAATATTATTATAGATTATATTTATACATATATACTTTTAAATACTTATTATAGTAATAATATATATCAGCAGTAAATAAGGAGTAGGCAATTCTGTAGTTAATATCGCTATTGCAATGCATTCCGTTCAATTCATATTTAACAACATTCAAAACCTCAAAAACAATATCGTTAAAAATTATATATATAACTGTAACCTGTTTTCACAATACTTTTTCAGAGAATAGTATTCTTTCTGTATTCAGTGTTTATTATATTTGATTTAGGGTTCCGTACTCCGTACTAAAAACGGATGCCTTATAAGATCACTTCGTTGTCTGTCCTTCTGTCAAGATAGGTCTTTTTCTCAGGAACGCATGTAGGTATCAAGTTAAAATAAATATGAAATTCTCAAGTCTGTGTGTCTGTTTCTCTTGTTTCCGTCGATTCAAAATCAAACTTCTAAGTTTCTAAGTATTTTGCGATGGGCCTGCCAAAGTGACTGTAGTCTGCCTGATGGAAATCATAATCAGAATCCGAATGTGGTGGTCACATTGCGAATGCAGACAATGCAATAATGCAGCATAGTGACACACACCACGGCAGCCTAGTGATGCTTATGCAGTAGGTAGACTAACCATGGTCTATGTCGTGGTATGTAGGCAATAGTGTTCCAATGGCTAAGTAAAGTTTGTTCCTACTTTACTAAAAGTTTGTACGAAACCCTCAGTGCGCGAGTCGCACTTGGCTGGTTTTTAAATATACACTAAAACTGAGTATTTATATCTTTTAGTGTCTGAAATATTTCATTGAATATTTTATAGGATTTATATTTGCAAACAATACATGAGACAGTATGGAAGCAATTATGTGATGTATTTTTACGGCGTTCTTTAAGGCTAACCTTCTTATACATAAAAGATGCTTAAGTCACCCTTCCCTATGAGAATATATATTTACTCCGGTATAAAATATTCATAACGAGGAAAATATGGTTAACGTGAAAAACATATTCATTTTTTAAAGAAACAAAATGTGAAATGTGGTTCTCAAGTAATTGATTAATGGGTAATATACGAAGAGACCTCTTATGTCTTATTTAAAATAATTCAATAAATGGATAGAGTTTTAAAACTTTAAAGTATACAGTTTTTTAAATCTTTTCTCACTGCAGTAATTGAAAGACATGAAAACACAAAAAATCAGTTTTTAGTTGTAGTTTTTTACTTCATAATTAATATAATTATTAATTGCCGTTTTCCTATTGTTATTTTTCTCGTTATTTATATATTAAATAAATAAATAAAATAACAGTTTCAAGAAATACTATAGTAAAGTATAGAAAGAAGAGTAAAAGTATTTGATCAAATCATTAGCCTATCGCAGTCCACTGCTGGACATAGGCCTCTCCAATAGCACGCCACTTAGTTCGATCCTCGGCTTCTCGCTTCTCGCATCCAGCTCCTGCCAGCCGTCTTGCGCAAATCATCACTCCACCTGGCCTGTGGACGTCCTACACTACGTTTGCCGAGACGCGGTCTCCACTCAAGAACCCGTTTACCCCAACGGTTATCGGTTCTGCGGCAAATGTGACCAGCCCACTGCCACTTCAGCTTGCTAATCCTGTGGGCTATGTCGATGACCTTGGTTCTCTGTCGGATCACCTCGTTTTTAATACGGTCCCTTAGAGAAACGCCGAGCATAGCCCTTTCCATAGCACGCTGAGCGACTTTGAACTTGTGGACCAGCCGTACCGTAAGTGTCCACGTTTCAGCTCCGTATGTCATTACGGGTATGACGCACTCATTAAAGGCTTTTGTCTTTAGGCACTGTGGGATCGATGATGAGAAGACTCGACGAAGCTTCCCAAACGCTGCCCAACCCAGCCGGATTCTCCTGTTCACCTCGTCCTCAAAGTTGTTTCTCCCTAACTGCAAAGTCTGCCCGAGGTACACGTATTTTTGAACAACTTCGAGAACGGCACCGTGTACCGCAACCGGTTCCGGTAGTACGTGTTCATTGAACATGACCTTGGTCTTGTCCAAGTTCATCCGTAGGCCGATGCGTACAGAAGAGTCAGCAAGGTCGTTCAGCATCTGGTCCTGCAGCGTCTCTGCCATGATGACAATGTCGTCTGCAAATCGCAAGTGAGAGATGTATTCGCCATTGATGTTGATTCCGCGTCCTTTCCAGTGCAGCGTCTTGAAGAAGTCCTCCATTGCATTAGTGAACTATTTCGGGGATATAACCTCCCCTTGTCTCACTCCTCGATGCAATGGTACGGGTCTTGTATGCTGATTCTGTACTTGGACGGACATTGTGGCGGCTTTGTAGAGACATCTCAACACTTGTATGTATCGCCAATCTACTTGGCAACGCTGCAGGGACTCCAGAACAGACCAGATTTCTATCGAGTCAAAGGCCTTCTCATAGTCCACAAATGCTAGACACAGGGGCTGATTATACTCTTCGGTCTTCTGTATAATCTGCCGTACTGTGTGAATGTGGTCTATGGTGCCATATCCGCTCCGAAACCCAGCTTGCTCCGGTGGTTGGAATTCATCGAGTCTTCGCGCAAGACGGTTCGAAATGACTCTCGAAAACAGCTTGTAGACGTGGCTTAGAAGGGAAATGGGCCGATAGTTCTTCAACATGGTCTTGTCACCCTTCTTGAAGAACAAGATGACCACACTTCTACTCCACGCCTCTGGAGTTCTCCCTTCGAACAGGACAGCGTTAAAAAGCTTTTTGAGCTCCCTCAATACGGGTGTACCTCCAGCCTTTAACAGCTCTGTTGTAATGCCATCCTCTCCAGGGGCTTTTCCATTTTTCAGCTGCCCAAGAGCCATTTCGATTTCAGCAATGCTGACTTCTGGCAGATCTTCGGTGTTGTGGCGTGTTAATGTAGCTCTAGGGTCCTCATTTTCCTCCATTTTCCTCATAAAGTATTTGATATTAGATACCTACTTAAGGTAATACTTAAAAAAATTGTTCGAAATTATATAGCGATGTTGTGTGTAAATATACGAGTACGTTCCCCTTCATTCTCTTAGAGAATAATGTTATAATATTTAGTTACACCGCCATCAAATAGTGCGGTTAAACTTTTTCGGACAGCTTCCGCCAAAAAATTCACATTAAACCTTCATCGAATCAAACGTCAGTTTATTGACATTTGATATATTCATATCGTATGCAAAGTGACAATTTTGAACTACCTACGAAAGTTAACTGCCTCTGTGGCCTTAATCATTTGTCTATGTGTTAATTCGTTTCTGTAATTTGTCTAATGTCAACCTTGTCATCGGACTAATTAACACTATAATAACTTTATAATTAATAATTTAATTAAAAAAAGTTGAAGATCTGATACTCAACACCATCTTTAAACTGAGCAGAGCCTAGTGCTATGAAATCTATATTGAATATAGAAGACTTATAAGCTTTTGGCCGCAGCTGTACCCGCGTGAATGTCAGATATCACGGTAATTTTTCGGGTTAATATACAACCTATGACACTCAAATAATGTGGCTTCATATTAGTAAAAGGTTATTCAGAATCAGTTGAGTCAATAGATCCAAAATTTATCCCTAAATGCTTCGTTTACAAATGTACATTTACATGCGCTGAAACAAATGAAAATACATGATAATAATAATACCTGTGTTTATGTATATCAAAACACACAATGCCATTTAGTCACAAAATAAGTAGAGCTTATAAGTACTATAAGTACTAGACAACTGATATGAATACATATACACTTTTTTTAATATATCACCACTACGTCACCGTGCCAGTAAAAAAATAGTCACTAAAATCAATTAATTACATTAATTTTTTGCGTTAAGAGCCTTTATTATAGACAAACCGACTCAGTAAATAAATAACACCGACACGTGAAGGAGAAAATGTCTTATTATCACGCAACATGACATTCGTAACGTAACTCAAATAATAACGTTATTCCCTAGAACCGTTTTCATGCGTCATTAGCCAGTCTGCAGAGTGCGATTTTTTCAAATCACGTTTTATTCATTTTACGCCGTGTCAAATGTGTAGCAACTAAATCCAAATTTTACCTGTTTTAAAAAATTCTTCATGACTTGATGACAAAAAAACTTGATTTTTAAAAAAAAGAATTTCCAAAAATCAATACTTTTAGAATACTTTTAGTCCTTTAGACACCGACTTGGAAAAGTCTTATTTTATTTCTCATAAAGTTGCATTTAAATTTCATGTCGTTGTAGGATCCCTGGATTTCTTTATGATGAAATTCTTTAAAAGTTAATGATTATCCTACTCCGTAATCGTGAGCCGTTTCCGAGGTTCAGAAACGATTTACTAAAATCTTAATATATATAAATCTCGTGTCACAATGTTTGTCCTCAATGGACTCCTAAACCACTTAACCGATTATAATAAAATTCGCACACCATGTGCAGTTCGATCCAACTTAGGAGATAGGATAGTTTATTTCTCAATTTGAGGTTGCAATTTTATTTATTGCGAATTAATTGTTGTTGCAATATAAGACGCAAACGAGGTTGCGTAGGTCAGCTAGTATTTAATAAATTTTAAATATTTACAAGAATGGCTCGTTTAAAGGTATTAGAAAGATAGATAATGAGCAACTTGCACCATACCTGTCATGGTACATTTCTTTCCAACATAAAATAAAACATTAAAACAGCCTTTGTAGATATCATCATTTATAAACAAAAAGTTATTAAATTTGTGATGGCATCACTCACACGATTCAGTTCAATAAATGCCTGACCCACTTTCTACAAAGAAACGAATACTTATTCTATTATTCAAGTCCGACTTTTTAGTAACCCACTTAGTGTAAATTGATGGAAAAATTTAGGCTACGGTAAACCATAACGATTTTTCTTTTAAACTGTCGACTTGTTAACTTTTTTAAACTCAGCAATTATAATCGTAAGGTGTTTGAAATACGAGTATAATAGCACCATAGTTAAGCAAAAATTTAAATTGTAGCCTTCTTGATTTTATTGTGTAGTCTACGTCTAATCTGACTTGACTGCACGGTTGGCCGAGTGGTGTCAGCGGTTGCCATGCCGCTTGCTACAGCGCCAAGTGTCGTGGGTTCAAATCCCACGCAGTACCTACAACACTTTGTGTGATCCACGAATTGTTGTCCCGAGTCTGGATGTTCTTTGTGTCCGTTTCATGTATGTTTGTAAAGTCCCCCACGACACAGGATGTTTATTCCTAATGTGGGAGTTGTCTCTTTTAATAAAAAAAAAAAAACTAACTTTTGATCAAATGCTAGTAATATATTTGTAATTACTTTATATTTATTTCATTAACTTATAATGTAAGTAACACAAATTATTTCAGTTGTACTGAACGGCCAGAGTGATTCGTGTATGATCCGATTTTATATTATACCTCTCGGAAATGGCTCCAACGAATGCAGGAGGTTTCTGGAGTGATAAATCGATCTAGCTCGGGTTCATTTTTAGATTATTTTCTAATGTAAACATCATTATCCATTTACTATATACTCGTATCAAAGGGTTGATGTGTTGTTAGAAATTAATCGATTAAGCTGTTACCAATACACGATAATATAACAACAATATCTATCAACTATATAATAGTTTTTTATAGCAGTTTTCGTTGTACAAGATTTAATGGGAAACAGAACCATTTTGTTATCACTGACGAAAGTATCATCGTCAATACAAAGTACTTTGAAGTTTACAATTTAATACATCAGAAATAATTTATAATGTTAATGTATTAATTTTATCACGCTTATTATACAATCTATACTAATTAAATTAAAACAATTTTCTTAAGCTTTCACACTTGTCAAAAACCTGATATTCTAATAAATAAAAATACTCTCACATGAAATAAACTTATATTATTCGAAGCGGACCATGTTCTACTTGATTTCAGGCAAATGAATGGTAGACAAGACGGGTACCAGCATATCAAAGGAAAACAAAGGAAACCCTCTTGCCCTCATCTGTGTAGCTAGGTCAAGCATTTAGCTACATGGAGAATTGTTTTACATGAGTGCACTGATTTGAACATCTATGACATGATTTGTTAGATATAGAAAAAATAATATTATGTTTATTTGTAGGCATGAACAGGTGTGATTTTCATTGGTTTAAGATTCGCTCGGATACATCCAATAAATTTGCCGTGACAAGGCTCAGAAGAAAAGAATCCGAAGTTATTGAAAATTTGTATTGTATATATTATTGGTTTTAATTGTGTTTAATGATATGAAAAAATAACTGACTCCTCATCAGGATAAACAGAAATTATCACATATAATGTTGGTAATCTTTTCCTTTTATTTATTAACCGAATTGCAAAAAAATCTGTTTCAAATAGTTTGGTCATATTCCATATTCTCAAGAATACAAAGAAGTGCGATGTTCTCCTAGCCAATTACGGCCACGGCGGCCAGTCTCAACAGAGACCTGCCAACTACGCAGGAGATATTAAAGTGTACAAGTGTGTGCGCAAACACAGGTACACTCTCTGTTCCCTCTCTCTCATAATCCGATGGGCGGGTAACCGACACGTACGGGAAGAGATCAGGCGCAGAACCGACAGCTTTACGTGCTTTCCGAGTCACGGAGGTTCAGACCCCTATTTCCAAACTCTGAGCTATTATTAAGTACTTCTAAAATCATAAAAATTAAATAACACTTTTGGCCCGGGTTTCGAACCTGAGACCTCTTGATTGGCAGTCGCATACGTCAACCACTAGACCAATGAGGCAGTTATTTTTATAATTTGCTCTGTTTATACACTTTCTTGTGTAATGCAAATCATAAACATATATGAGTACATGCTCCATAAATATACAAAAATAAACAGTGTGGCTAACTCTGCAGAATCGGTTTAAACAAAAAGTAGTTTTCGGCTATATATTGCGAGAGTTTCAGCTTAAATTCTTTAAACTGACTGCTTGACTGCACGGTTGGCCGAGTGGTGTCAGCGGTCGCCATGCCGCTTGCTACTGCGCCAAGTGTCGTGGGTTCAAATCCCACGCGGTACCTACAAACACTTTGTGTGATCCACGAATTGTTGTCCCGAGTCTGGATGTTCTTTGTGTCCGTTTCATTTATGTTTGTAAAGTCCCCCACGACACAGGAGGTTTATTCCTAATGTGGGAAGTTGTCTATTAAAAGAAAAAATGCCCTAAACGTGGTAAAAGTTTTCCCTCCATGGGTAAACTTTTACCAAAATTTAGTTACGCATGTACCGCATTATATACATAGTTATTGTACAATACACATTATTCACTATATTGCCGTACATTGTTCACTGTTTTCCCTTCTATTTAGGATTTATATATCAAAGACAATAACTGGAAATATTACGACAGAAAAAAAGACTAACTTCAGGAAACTTAATGATTTCTGCTTCAGTACCTATCAGATATTTCTTCACTTATGGTGGTGTTTTTCATTTCATAAACATATCACATAACTTATAACACATAACACTTAAGTTTTATACTTTTTGAAGTGAAACTTCTTTAGAATCGTTGTGATTTCAAACCGGATGCAACGGAATATTTTATCAATAAGCGATATTCATTTTATAGAATATATAATAAAATACAGCAAATAGCATCATCGATTACACATTTCTCTCAATCTTTGGAAATTACATAGTTCTTACGGTGAAATTTTTTGGTGATTTTTACATAGTACAAAATAAGGTCGCTTTCGCTGTGTTTTCATCTTATAAACGACTCAACGGATTTTAATGGAGTTTTCAACAATAGATAGAGTGATTTACGATAAAGGTTTATAAGTGTGAGATATGCATATTAAAGTAAGGGAAAGCCGAAAATTTCAAAGAATTGCGAATGAGTGTATAAATATTTATGTCACACTAATTATATTAATAAATATACATAATTTATAACTATTAATATTTTTCAGGCATAATTTGCAATATCAAGCCACTAATAATGCCCTTGCCTCGACTCTCAACACTTTAAATCTTTTTATTTGTCCCAGACATAAAGTTAATACCGTCAGTGACTCCAATCAAACTTTGCCATTCAGATCCGTGTGAATTCACAAACGATGTTTCACGACGAATAGCTCTATCTAGTTTAAATTCTAACCTAATAATGTTACAAACATTTAGAAACAAAACACGATCAGATTTCTAAAGTAGGTATATAAACGTTTGTTTAAAAATAATATTGATTATTTCGAGCAACTAATTAGTTAGTTTACCATTTTTGTAAGTAATTAAAATAATTAAAGATTCATGGCTTTCCTCTCATTTGATTTATCAAGTTGGTTACAATAAAAGTACAAGGTGTAATTTTTACAGATTTTAGTCGATTCGATTCCCGGGTGTGGCAAGCGAATTTTCGGAAATATTTCAATGCAGTTTTCTTTCTTTTTAAAAATAAAGGAATGTTTTCTTTGAGCAAATTTTTCTATCTACAATATTAAGAGTACTTTCCCTTCAGGTGACATTACAAAATTCCACTCTGTATATTATTTAAGTCAGAACATCGTTTGTTAACAGTTTTAGTAAAGCAATTTCTAAAACGTATATAATATCGTGAACTTATTACAAAATAGAAGTTTTCTGATGTTCACAAAGAGTCTACATAAACTAGATGAATAAACTTATTTGACATAAGAAAGTTTTAAATGAATTTTGAAAGTCGTTCAGAACGTATACAAAAAATAGTTAACGAATATGTCTTCGTACATCGATTTCTTATTATTCTATGGAACACATAATTATAATTAAAGTAACTTCTTTCATAAACCTGCATTATATTATATATGTACAATGGATCGATGAATAACAATAAACTTACCAAGGATTGTTTTATTATCGTACCGACTGTCGGAAACTTTTGTGCACATCAGTAGTCGAAACATATCTCGGGTTTTTAAGTATACTTCATGTAGAAAACTAATAAATGACAAATGATATTTAAGTGTAAGTAAATTATTACAAATATTTTTAGTCGGCCTGAAATGATTGCATGTGCTGCCATTATTATACCCATGGACTCTGCCTGGAAGACTGTGTTGTGGACTCCTAGTGGTGTCAAGATGTGTATATTTAGGTCTTCAGAGAATACTCCCGAGCCAGAGCCTGACCTTGTTTTGGATCCGTCTGTGAAGATCCGTCTGTCTCTTTAAGGTGAAGTCCTTATTGGGGGTCCTCGTAAAATTGTATCTTGTACTTTTTGTCGAAAGCGAATTGCCTGGGTATTCTGTCAGTCACAGTTTCCATGAGCGGTTCCTTACCTATGGCCTCGTAGAGGATTTAGGTGTGTGGTACCCTAGGAAGACTCCAGAGATTTTGTTTCTTTAGCCGCTAGAGCCTCCTGCCTTATAAAGAGGTGGAGTGTTGGTAAACCTATGATGGCTTGCAGAGCCGCAGTCGGTGTAGTCCTCATACAGCCCGTGGTTGCCAGACAGGCCAATCTCTGAAGGCGTTGTAGTTTAGCGTCGACTGTGGCCACCATACTATCGCGCAGTAGCTTACCATTGGTCGAATTAGTATCTCGTAGAGCCACAGAGTGATTTTGGGGTTTAGTCCCCAAGTTTTACCTACCATACGGCACTGCTAGAATACGACCGTTGCTTTTACAATCTTGTTGTTGAGGTGGGCACTCCAAGTCAGTCTGTGGTCGAATACTACCCCTAAATACTTTACCTCAGACGAGAATTGAGCTCTGTGTTAAAAAGCCTGGGAAGTCCGTAATTTCCCAGATTCCATTTGTTGGTGAACATTACCATTTCAGTCTTTCTTGAGTTGACTGAAAGATCGTTGTCCACGCACCAGCGTTTTACTACTGCCAGTGCAGAGCGTGTGAAATCATAGCGACGTAATAAGCCTAACGGTTTAGAAGAAATAAATTATAATAAATTACCTTACTACCTATTTATTACTAGCTGAACCCTGCGGTAATACCCGCGGTACGACAACAACGCGGGCAACGCCGCGAGGCGAATCTAGTATCTTTTAAATTGTAGCCTATGTATTATTCTGATGTATAAGCTATATTATTATAAAGTTTCATCGAAATCCACTCTGTAGTTTTTGCGTGAAAGAGCACCAAACATACCTACTCACTTACATACTCACAAACTTTCGCGTTTATAACAGTAGGATTTACATTCTAGTGGTATTATTTTTGTGTAATCAAATCTTATTACTATTATGTCTTAATGTTTTCTAGACATGAATATTAGACAGAAAATTTGTTAATGTTGTCTATCAGAATTTCAGAAACTTATAACATTTTATCAGAACCCTTGAAAAAGTACGGTATGTTCGTCAAAGAGCTATGACATGAGAACTAAAAGTTTTGAACATAGGGGTCATGTGGCGTGCGACACGAAGTACCACTCCGGACGTGAGTTGATGTTTCCGACTGGGTCCGGTATGCCTTTACCTCAAGTTTTCTCATTACCGCTATGTTTACTGAAAGATCTCAGGCAAACTCCACGTTCATTTTGCTAATGACCGAAGCAAATTTATATCATTTCCGAAAGAATTTACGATAAGCTTTTCAATAAATTTGTCATCCTCCAGAAACGTTGCAAACAATATTGGTTGTACTTACATGTGTTTAGTGTCTTCTATTTGTAAGATTAAGGCATGGGCGAACTGTTATATATATGTAATATATATAATAGTGCCTGACGGACCTATTCCTATCCCTTAGACAGCATCTTCGTTGGTTGACAGTAATTAGACGGTAAAGTCAGTTCAGTTCGATTCCGTCATCCGCGCGTGACATTGCACTTTTTATCGAGTCATATTATTTAATTAAATTTTCCTTCAAATCTAAGTTTATATCTTTTTTTAAAAAAAAACCTTGATTCATATTTCGTCATAACAAAACGCACTGTTGGAAAAGTTAACCTCATCACATACCGACTTCATCAACCAAGATGTAGTTATTGTGTCAACATTATACATTTCTTGTTTTTATAAATAACTATATATATCTTGTACATTTAATATAGAATACGGCTAACAAAATTATCTAATCATCATTTAGCTATATATGATGCTTAGATAATTTAGCTAGTAGTTAGTATGATCAGCCAAAAAGTTTACATTATCAATTTTTCTTATTTGTTAAGTTATCAATGGCAAGTGTACTACAGTAATGTAAAAATTAAATCACCAGGTTAAGCACCTCTTCACTAACAGGTTCGTGGAAAATACCAAAATATAAATAAAAAAACTACAGAAATGTAATATTTATTTCCAAAATTGTGGCTATTAACTTTAATAAAGAGCTTATTCATAACTAACAGAGTGCCTTTAGTTTGAGTCTCAGATGTAAAATTAATGTTCATCGCGTTTTCATTTTAATTGAATTGATCGGCTTAAACTCCATTAGAGTGATTCTTAATCTTCAATTGCAAATTGGATATCATAGATTATCCTAAAATCCTTCAATAGCACCAGAACAAATATTTATAATAGGAATAACGTACAAAGTAAGCCGTAAGTCCATCTTTTCCTTCCTCATTATTAAATGAAGCTGGGCTCCACTAATAATTTTTAAATGTCTATAGTGAGAGAATTCGCCCCAATTTCGAATAAAGGAAGATAGACTCACTATACAGATATATTGATCTCTTATGGTATGGGAACTATGAATTCATAAAATAAAACATAAACCCAGGCGGTTTCTTCTTATCATTTGTAATGAAAGTTAACAAAAAACACTAATACATAGTATTAATAAGCATGTGACTTTAACAAGTTTAACATTACTCATCTTATTTACACATACCAATCACTTATTACAACTGCCTCTAGATGCCTATGATGTCATTTTAAACTCGCTGATATCCTTCTCTTCATCTTATTGTGAGTACCAAAATTAGTCAACTAAACGGTACGTAATATAAATAAATAAATATTTCGGACATCTTACACACAACGCCATCTAGTCCCAAGCTAAGCAGAGCTTGTGGGTACTAGACAACTGATATAAATACTTTTATACTTTTTTTTTAAATACATAGATACAAATTATACATAGAAAACATCCAAACTCCGAAACAAAATATTTGCAGATCATACAAACATTTGATAATCCCGCGAATCGAACCCGAGACCTCAAGCACAGCAGTCGCATACACTGTCACTGCGCCCACAGAGGTAGTCAAATATGGTATTACAGAATCATCGCGATCATTAATAGGCATTACTATTCAATGCCCATTCTTGAGATTGCGTGGATTCCCGTTTGCACGTCTAAATACCTGTTAATGAAACCCGAAGATATAGAAATAGTATAAAATTAGAATATTTTTATTTTTTATAATTTTTTTTTTTTATTGAATAGTGGGCAAACGAGCAGACATATCACCTGATGGTAAGCGATTACCGCCGCCCATGGACACCCGCAACACCAAAGGCGTCACAAGTGCGTTGCCGACCTTTGGGGGATGGGAAAGGGGATGGGGGAGGGGTTGGGGTATGGGCCTCCGGTATCCTCACTCACTCGGTGAAACACAGCGCAAACGCTATTTCACACCGGTTTTCTGTGAGGCCGTGGTATCACTCCGGTCGAGCATAAGAAGCATAGCTCTCCCAAAGTAGGAAAATTTCGATCAAATAACCATCTCATAACATTCCGTGAACGCAATTACCATCTAGTAAAAGGAAATTACTGCGAACAAACAGGATGTTTCCTCTACATGCAAACATTACTCGATCCATATGTGCTCCTTCGTAAAAGAAAGACAAATAAGTAATAATGTCTAACCTTATATTTGTGTAAAAGTATGAGTGTAATACATTTCATTTAAGGAAGAAAATCACAATCAAGAAGATTGGAATCATTCTCGTCGTTTTAATGTATTGGTATATTAGTAAAAAGTAAAAAAAAAACACGCTTACAAAAGCCGGTTTTGAACTAAGAATGAGACAGTTGAAGCTAATGAAAGCATGTTAATCAAAGAAGTCGAAGAAATTAAAACCTAATCTTAAATCACAGGGATTTCCGCTAACAGATATAACTTGTCTATGCTCAATGTTAATAAAACATCCTTTATGTCGTATGTGTCGATAAGCTAAGAAAACGTTTATTTATCATCGTTGATTAAAGGACGTTTGTAGCCTCGTGATTATTTCTTATTTCATGTGTCAACTTTGAAAATCCCAAATACTTTCAATAAAAATTGTTCTCTCATTTTCCTCCTCCTCCTCCTTGTGGGTAAAATTTCCAAAACAATTTCTTACAATATTAAAAATATCAGCTGCCTAAAATGTTAAGTTTATAGCCCAGCCGTTTGTACTCCGTGTTTATGAATCAGTCAAGCCAAGTTATTTCATACATATAGGTAAGTTAATTTTATTTCAATTTATTTTTTCGTGGGAGAGCCACGCTACGGCATGAATGGGCCGGCTCGACCGGAGTGATACCACGGCCTCACAGAAAACCTGTGTGAAATAGCGCTTGCACTGTGTTTTACCGAGTGAGTGAGGATACCGGAGACCTATGCCCCATCCTCTCTCCCCTTCTCTCCCCATCCCCTCCTATCCCCAAATTGATTAATAATTCGTAAGATTTGCTTTGTAAAGTTGTCAACTGTAACACAACTGAGATAAAGCGAAACTGAATACGCAAAGTTTTAAAGCAACTAAACTAGGTCTGTATTCATACCGAAGAACATTTCGAATAAATTAGCCTTTATCGTACATAAACTCTTTACAAGTTTCTGTTTTTCTATTCTTTACTGGAATACATTAAATTAATGAACATGTGCTAATGGTAGACTTATCGTAAAAAGACAATCTCTTACAAGCAACCTATTAAATATTTACTACATAATTATACCAGCATTTATTTTTCACGTTAACTATTAATTTCATAACACCTTATTATATTAATGTTAAAAATGTCAAATTTCGTCATTTAGTTCAAATTAAAGTCTCGTTAATGAATTTATTAAATTTAAAAGATACAATTTTGTTGTAATATTTTAATATTGTAATGTACTGTAATGTATGTACAACAAATATTACAACACTATGTGGTATACGTAGTGTCTTTTGAAGTAGTTTTGATTAAAAAGTTATTGATAGATATGTTCGTTTATTATTTTGAGTAGCATTAACATAGTGTACAGCCTAACAAAATCGTAGGTAGAACATTTTGTGATATAGACAAGTTTCTTTTTTAATTTGAAGCCTGCCAAAGTAATCCTACTCAACCTGATGGAAAGCTGAGTAGAACCCAAGGTTGGGTGCCACCATACTTACTGCGAATGCAGAAAAAGCAGTATGGTGACCCACTCTATGATGGTCTAGTGAAATGCTTTTTTACACCTTGTTAAAGTACCCGGGATCATATTGGTAGGTAAACACTTACGCTGGTAGAGAGTGCCAGTTTTTGACTGCTCAGCACTGGAAGAAAGAACCAAAATGTTTAGTTAGCATATACCTACGACTCTAAAACGATGACTGAATGCGGTTCAGAACATGGTCAAGTTGAGCGACAAGCTCCTGTCCTTATTGCTCAATGTCTTCTAGCTTGGTTGTACGATGTCAAAAATATCGCCCATGAACGGTACTGTCGTCTATATAGTAATTAATGTTGCCGAGGGCTAACATGTCATTGATATGTAGAAGTAATAATAATAATAAATATTTCGGACATCTACCACACAACGCCATCTAGTCCCAAGCTAAGCAGTGCTTGTGTTATGGGTACTAGACAACTGATATAAATACTTATATATACTTTTTTTTTGTAAATACATACATAGAAAACACCCAAACTCCGAAACAAATATTTGTAGATTCCATAAACATTTGGTCCGACCCAGGATTTGAACCCGAGACCTCAAGCTTAGCAGTCGCATACGCGTACCACTACGCCACCGAGGCAGTCGAAGTAATAGTGTGGGTGACAGGAAGAAGCTTTGCTTAAGTATTTCATTTTATACGAGTGTGATGTAGACGGCAAACGAACCGACAGTTTACCTGATAGTAAATGATTACTACCTCTCCTGGACGACTACGACCACCTAACTGTTTACTACTGTCTGCTGAAGAAGCAGACAAACCAAATTGATGTTGTTTAGACTATTTACTTTTTTTACCAGAGGGAGGAGCTGGTATTGGGGTGCCCCTGCCCAAAGATGAGGACAGTATTCCGTGTAAGGCCGAACCAGCGCCTTATAAAGGCGAAGGCGGTGGACCGGAGTGAAATACCGCCTCGATCTGTTGAGCACACCAAGCTTTTTCAAGGCCAATTTGGCCTTGCCCTCCAAATGGCTACGAAACTGGACTTCGCTCGATACGTCGACACCAAGTACTCCAATATTGGCAGAGGCAGATAGGGGAGTGTTTTCAAAACAAGGGTATACGACCCACGGAAGTTTTAAACCTCGCACAGAAATACAAGTCAGTAAATTAACAACTTAATTTAGCAATTTTAGAAAGTTAAATTATGTTTTTTTTTAAATCTGTGCATTAAAAAAAAGGAAAGAAAAAAAAAAACTTCTGAAAAGCTTCTTGATCTAGAGGTTAATGACCCTGACTGTTAAGCGAAAGGTCGTGGTTTCGATTCTCAGCCAGGAGAAACATTTGTGTTTTAAACGCGATAATATCTGTCTGGATGTTACTTATCTACAATATATATATTGTATGTGTTTAGAAATTTAACAATTATTATAAGCAGTCCAGTGCCCGTTATTCATATACATTTATTTTTTCATTTATGTTATTATACCCAAGAAGATCATCGGAAAGTCACTCAACATAAATTGTCGTAATCAATAGCATCTCATGAGATTGAAAACTGTCGTGCCCGGACTAATATAAAGACACTTAACGGATCTCAACCTTCTCTTGTTCTTTTTATCGACAACATACTTACTGATAGAGGGTTTTTATATATTCCTTGTATTATATAAAACCTCGCACAGAAATACAAGTCAGTAAATTAACAACTTAATTAAGCAATTTTAGAAAGTTAAATTATGTTGTTTTTTTTAAATCTGTGCATTAAAAAAAAAAAAAAAAGAAAAAAAAAAAACTGCATATTTAAGTCGTATAATCGAGTACAGTATGTCACCACTCCTATCGTTTCTATAGGTATCGTAAGAGGTGACTACGAAGAACATCACGGCAAAGTATAGAAAAACTTGAAACAAGTTTTCCTTACCGTGGGAGAGCCACGCTTCAGCATGCACGGGCTGGCTCAACCGGAGTGATACCACGGCCTTACAGAAAACCGGTTTAAAACAGCGCCTGCGCTGTTTTTCACCATAGTGAGTGAGGATACCGAAAACCCATACCCCCAACCCCTACCCCTCCCTCCCTCCAACCCCCAAAAGCCGACAACGCACTTGAGACGCCTCTATGGGGCGGGTGTCCATGGGCGACGATAACCGCTTACCATAAGACGATAAGTCTGCTTATTTGCTCCCTACTAATTAAAAAAAAACCCTACGCCATCGATAGGCAAAAACCTTTGAGTGACCGTAGTATTGGCTATTTAGCGAAAATTCGCTCGTACCCAAGATAGTTTTCCTAAAAAGTACGTTAGCAAGTACTGCCCAAAGAAACTTCTTCATTTTTTACTTTTTACAAAACTTGTTAATTAAATTCAAGTGATAATCCTAGTGATATAAGTGATATCTGAGCTCGTGATAGATATCACGAGCTCAGATATCACTCTCATTAAATAATAGATAGACACTTGTCTATAGCGCCAAGTATTGTGTTGTACAACATATAAATTTCGCCAGCTCTCAACAAGATTGCACGTTCTCAAGAATAATGTAACAAAACGACCTTAAATGTGAAGACAGTTCTTAACACTCCCGGGCACGCCATGCGAATGATGAGAGTTCGCTGACTAAGTAGTACTTTATATAGCTTGTGCCGTGTGCGCTCATTTCGTCAAGCGACTAATGAACACAAGCGGAGTCTAGTGCTGCTTTATACCTTTTAATATTTAATGCTACATTCCATCATTATTAAAAAGTTATAATTGGTTTTTTCTAATCCAATATTCAGTAATAAGCCTCGGTTTAGTTTGATATACCTACGTAGTATCATGGGAGCTTGATTGATAAGGCATCTGGTCCGCTTCACATAAAAATCTTAAGATCAGTCCCCTAGCCAAGTTGACACTCTACAAACGTAAACGATAATAGAAAACTAATAAATGTATTAGAATGGCATCATCTCGCTGGGTCAAAACAAAATATTAGCCAATAATACAAAAGAAATGACTGCACGGTTGGCCTAGTGGTTTAAGCGGTCACTACGCCGGTTGCTACTGCGCCAAGTGCCGTGGGTTCAAATCCCACGTGGGACATCACTTTGTGAGATCCACAAAATGTTGTCCTGAGTCTGGGTGTTCTTTGTGTCCGTTACATGTATGTTTGTAAAGTCCCCCGCGACACAGGATGATGTATGTTCCTAATGCGGGAGTTGTCTTTTTAAAAAAAAATAAAAAAAATAGAGAGGTTAACGGTTTTAGAAGGAATTCTACGGCAAACACTTGCTAAGGGTACATATCTATGAATTGGACAGAAATCAGATGTACTGATGAGTGTGTAGTTTAAAATAAGATAACACATCACAAGTTACCATAGCTTTAAACCACCTACACTACCTTTTATTTCGTACATTTCTTTGTCCAATCAAAAGCTGCCTGGAAGAGATTGCTTTTGGCAGTAAGACCGTAAATTGTACACATCTTTTTAAATTTTAAGTGTAATAATTTGTAATTGGTGTACAATAAAATATATTTTATTCTATTCTATGACTATCAGTCACCAAGATGTTTCTTTATAAGTATTCAATACGAAAGCGATCCTGAATTCAGTAAGAGATGTCAAAAAGTAAAATTATTCGCAAAAGCAGATTCTGAAAGTAATGGAAACAAAGCATTAATATGTTACGTAACAGTCGCGAAAGCCAACTTGGCTTACTTTGCCTTGTTTCTATTATAAGTTTTAAACAAATACGTTATCCAAATTTTATCCTCCTAAATCTTTCCTACGCTGTACATAAAATCTAACATTGAAAGGAAATTGACAAAATTTATTTGTGATTTATTTACATTTCAAAAAATATTGTTTAATTTTATGTATCCGATATATTAATCCGGTAAAGTCTCGACCTTATCAGTTCTGTATTACATCTACATCCATATGTTTATTCAAAGAGAGATATATATTGATTTATAAATTCTGTTTCTTTTATTCACATTCATTCCAATATCATAAATTCGAAATTAACTCTGTCTGTCTGGCTATCTGTCTGTTACGCTTTGACAGAGAAACTGCTGCTCTGATTTCAATGAAATTTAGCATGGAAATACTTTGATTCTTGAAAAAGGACGTAAGCTAATTTTTACCTTAATAATCCAGTAACACGGCAAAAGTTAGTATGAAATAAATATTGTTTCCTAACCCATTGAATTTATTATTAGCTCATAAATATATTATGACAAAAAACTCGGTGTCGGTTCACTTTTAAATATAAATTTTTGATTTATATTTAGTCATGTTGAATTCATAAATGATTATTTTAATATTAAGGTATTAATTTTCATATAAATTGATAAACAGATTTGGCATCGATACTAATATCGACAAAATACATGTATTTTTAGAGTGGAAGATAAGATTATTCATAAAAATCCAACACAGCGAAATTAACTTGAGTGATGAAATTTGAAAAAAATGAGTATGTACGAGTATATTTTAATGTGTACGACATTAAAATATACATACTCGTTTCGTATGTATATTTATGTATATTTTAATGTGTACGACATTAAAATATACAGTTTCGACGATCAACCAATCAAATCTATTAATTAATGCCTTAAATTCTAAAGCCCTATATATGAGCCTATTCACACAGCTGTGATACGAGGTCGGCTCCATGTAATTTAAACTTACAAATAATGGTTGCCTTGTTAGATTGAAACAATAGTCTAAATACAATAACTACACTCAAAAGGTCTCTTCATAAGGGTCTGACATTGCTGATAAACTATTTTAAGTTATAGATCGTAAATTAGAAACGTTATTTCCTTTTAAACGCAATTGTAAGAATCTTTCAACATCTGGTGGCGATAAAATATAAATTCTACTTAGAATTGTGACTCACTTGAACGTAGTAAAAAAAGGTCTATACCTGCTCTATCGGAGATTTTGTGGGAAAATACGAAACGGGCATGAGGCAGTTGGGTTTTAGAATCGGAGGAGAGAGGAGTGAGTTTAGAAGCTTAGAAGGGTGAGGACTTGTTCTTAGGCTGGCGGAGAAACAGAACTCCGAGTCCGAGCCGGGCGAATCTTCGATATATTGAGTAAGTTAAAGATATATAACATTGGATAAACTCAGGTGAGCCCTACAGTCTGTTGTATTTTATAAGATAAATAGGCATTTGTGACCCAGGTCTGAGTACGCGATGATCGTTAGTAAATTATATGTAGTTCATACAACTGTTTATAATTATATTGCTAAGCATTACAACTGGTTATCGGTACGCTGTGTACCTACGTGCTGGGAGTTTAACGGTTGGATACTCGGCTTTTCTGTAGGCTGATTCGGTGCTATTGCAGGATGTGTAGCTGGGGGAAACCGGGTTCGTGTCCCGAGCGTGAAGGTGTTCAGATAATGCCGCCTTGATATTTCTGTATCGGGTAACGTATAACATATGGTAATGTACCCGGATGTAAACCGCAACTGATATAGTATTTGATTTGCCGCGCAGATCGCCAAAAGTAAAAGGGCGTTAATCTATCTAAATCTTGGGTACACAATGGGAGAAAGCGTGATCAGAACAAACCAATTGTAATGTGTTTAATTGTCCATAATCTTTCCCTTTGTTCCGCGTGAGGTGTTTAAACCAGTAGAAAGACTACGAGTCTGATGACGAGTCTTATAGAAGTGCGCGGTGGAGGGGCGTATTCTTCCAGCTCTTCAAAATAAGAGTTGCTGGTGATGTTTTAACGATAACGCCTTGTACGATAGTCGATCTATTACGTTACTCAGACTAGGGCGCTAAGAGGCATCACCTCATATAGTCCCGTGACCGTTATTTAGGCTAGCACGCGAGGAGGCATCATCACATATGGTGACGTGACCAGGATCCTCGTCATTAAATGTACTGTACAGCCGTATTTGTTACGTCAGTGCAACGAGGATGAACTTAAAAGGGTTACTACAAACACAACACAACGTAGACGATCATTAAATCATTGGCCACAACTTAGTTGATATTTTATATTTAGTGTATAAAACACTAATAAATATTAAAGTATTTTGTATTACACATAATACATAAATATATATACTAAGTGTATATTTACACTTATATTTGTACTGTTTAACAACAGAATTCTGATGGTATCATTCATCATTATATTGCATAGTGTTATAACAAAGTTATGTTCTGTTAAAAATTATTCTGCGTTAGATGTAACTGTGCTAAACTACACCACACCACGTGTTGGGTTAGTTAAGCTAGATTTAATACTTAATATCTAAGTTTTAGACTTTAGAATAATTTTAAACATATTTGTGCTACGAAAGAAGACGAACGGGCAGATTTAGGTTATTTGGGTGTCTGCAAGCGATGACAAATTACTGTATAAGTTTCGCTGTACACTGTTCGGTACAGTGTTGAATGTTCCGTATAGTTTCATTCATAAATTCTATGAGTGGTATGGGATTCGACGCCCAGATATACATAAGGTACGTATATATACGTACGTATACTTATGTAATATAATCAGTTACGGGTACAAGCATGTTATATGTGCGTATCTGTGTGTATTCCGTACCCAGATTCAGTTTGTAATTATAAACATGATTGAGTTTTACTTCTAAACAGATGATATGTAGAATTTTATGAACAAAGCAGCTAGGAGTAAAACGTAAAATGCACGTGTAAACTGATCATTTAGGTTGTGATGTTTCTTAACTGAGAGGTTACTGGGTTAGACTCCCAGACAAACAAAGTCGTTTCTAAAGACGCTATAGCAAGATCTATTTTATGTGGAGGCAATCATGAATTGCATGGCATTTAGTTTCATTAAGTAAGATATGATGGTAAATCTTATCATGTTAGATTTGAGACGGATTAATGTAATGTCACAAGCATAAGAATAAAACATTAATGAATGTCTTACAGTCACTTTGTAAGGGGGGAAAAACGCGTACGTTCAGTGTATGTAGTTGTTGGGTTTGACTCCCAATTAAACCACATGCGTAAGGATAAAACATCAATGAGTGTCTTACAATCACTTTGTAAGAGAGAAAAACGCATATGTCCAGTGGTTGGGTTCGACTCCCAATTAAACACTATCGCACGTTTTAATACAACTTTATAACCTTGTATCGTGGTTTAAGTAGGTTATAACTGAAATAATTATATATTATACACACTTATCTTGCTATGATTATGAAGTATACTTTGATTATATGTAAATTATCACAAGTAATATAATACAACGCGCACGGTTAGTGAATGTAGATTGATGGGTTCTTTCCCTAGTTAAACGCTATTGCAAGTTATATTAAAATGTTCTTATAGTTGGGTTCGACCCCCAATTAAAACACTATTGTACGTTCTAAAACGGTTTTATAACCTTTGTATCGCTGCATCAAGTGCCGTGGGTTCAAATCTCACGTGGGACATCACTTTGTGTGATTCACAAAATGTTGTCCTGAGTCTGGGTGTTCCTTGTGTCCGTTACATGGATGGTTGTAAAGTCTCCCTCGACACAGGATTCCTAATGCGGGAGGTGTCTTTTTAAAACTAAAGAACTTGTCCTGCTATGGTTGTGATAGATACGTTGATTATGTACGTAAGGTATCACAAGTAATGAGTTTAGGTTTCATTAGCTTATTGTTCTCGAAACACTAGACAAGCGTTTATAAACTAACGAAAAATATTAAACTTCAACGTTTATTAGAGAAAAATAAATAACATAATAAATAATAAATTCTTTATTGCAGCAAATTACATTTAACAATATAAATATAAACCCTGATTCCCAAACTAGCGTGAGCTGTATGTTGGATAAAGTATGTAGTAAAGTAAAATAAAAAAACATGCCAACGTATGCATGATAAAGTTTTATTTTTCAAAGATATTAATATATTCAGATTATAAATAATTAATCCTGCGTTAGCAATCATAGGTATTCATACACATGCCATGATTGTAGTGGAAAGCATTGCAAGCTGCAATAAAGAATACAATATGATATGAACAAATCGTAAAATGCGGGGGGAATAGGTTGTAATATAAAAATGATATTTTACCTTGAGAAATTTCTATGTTCGCATCTGTTCGTGTTAAGAATAGATGAGTTCAACTATGTACCGGGAAAAAAATGTTATAACATTTGTTACGCGTTGCACCGTTAAATTAGGGTCTATGCAAGAAACAATATTCTTTTAATAAACAAAGAAGTGCCCATTGGCGCTGGGTACAGAGAAAAAAAGGAAGTGCAAAAAAAAAGGGATAGGAAGACAAAAAAAAAACTGCTGTCGCCAATGAGTTTTGGCAAGCCAGATGTTTGAAAGTTTAAATGTACTGGGTTCGACTCCTAGATTAAATAGTGTAGCTATATGAGGTTTATTCTTGTACGCTCGTGCGGGTAACGATTACGAAAGCTAGATGTTAGTTAAATGCTAGCATCATAACGTAAGATAGCAATGGCGTCAATAGTTAGGCGTACGTTAAATGATGAACCGCGAGAGAAGACTACAGGGAGAATCGCTTATTGTAATAGCTTACTGGGTTAGAATCCTAAGCTAAATTACGTAAATGTGTTTGTAAAGTTATTCCTAATCTTAGAGTATCTAATTAGCAACGCATTTGAATTGGACACGGTTGCGATATGTAGTTTATGAAACATATATGTTAAATCACACACAAGCACTTGGGGTAACACTTCAATGTTTTAGATAAACATAGAGCTGATTAAAGTTGTCAGACCAATTTTTAGGTGACATTTATAGTTAGTCGTAGTTAGGTTGACGTCTTTAAGTTGGATAATTAATAATTATTGGTTATACTAATTATGTATACGACAATTGTAACATTGGTTAACGTCGTATATGTACATACTCGGTAGTAGTCAATTGTGAACAAACAATACATAGGTGTTACTTATGTGGCAGTAGGTAGCACATCTATTAAGTAAATGAAACTGAACTTGCATCTCATTTCTATGATGATGATGCTGATGATAGTATCTTTCAATTAAGAGACACAGTATAACAGCAGGTGTGAGTAATATAATATGATGGAAGTATATTATGAGTAAAGATGTTAATTTGATGGATAGCTAATGTAACTTGTATCGTTCGATTAAGAGACATAGTATAACAGCAGGCGCAAGTAATATATGTAAAAGTATATTACGAGTAGAGATGTTACTTTGGGAAAGCTGATGTAACCTCAATTAGTGCAACTTGCGAGTTAGACTTTTGCATGAAACGATACTACGTAAATGACTTGATGATGATGATGATTATATCTTTCGATTAAGAGACACAGTATAACAGTAGGTGCAAGTAATGTATGTAAAAGTATATTACGAGTAAAGATGTTACTTTGATGGAAAGCTGAGGTAACTTCAATTAGTACAGCTTGCGAGTTAGACTCTTGCATGAAACGATACTAAGTAAATGACTAAGAGTACGAAAAGATGTTAATTTGATGGATAGCTAATGAGCTAATGTAACTTGCATCGTTTGATTAAGAGACACAGAATAACAGCAGGTACAAGTAATGTATGTAAAAGTATATTACGAGTAGAGATGTTACTTTGATGGATAACTACTGTAACTTCATTAGTGCAACTTGCGAGTTAGACTCTTGCATGGAAGGATATTAAGTAAATGATTTGATGATGATGATGACTGAAGATTAACTTACCTATAGGGAGTCTAATATAGATTTCAAAATAGTGGGATCATTAAATTGCGAACTATGATCAAAGATAAGTTTAAGTTTAGAGTTGGTCATATATGAATATATACAAATATAACGGGGTGGGTAGTTATAGATCAGTAACAGTTTGATTGACGGTCCTCTAATTACTATAAGTGTATGTGTGCAGAAAGAGGATGATGATGGACATCCTAGTGAAGTAAAGTGTAGATGAATAATGGGCACTTAGAGATGTGTATGAGTACATACAGGGCTGGCGATGAAGGAAACGCCATTGATATAAATTGATAACTCTTTTACTAATTAGGTGTGTAATAATACACACAAAGGTGTAACATAATGCCGATGATGTGAATGTCATTAAAAAAAAAAAAATGATTTAGAATGCCGATGCTGGTTATAGGACTCTTATTCAGTAAAAGTTTAAATAACAATTCCAATTTTGGGAAGTGTACATCCATACACATGTGTGTATTTTAAATAAAATATGTTAAGTTGGTGTCACGAGAGAATATCGTGAATATCAGACAGTTCAAAACAAATCCTCTGCTGTGGTATTATCGTGTTCCAGTGAAAGGGGGGATTGTACAATGCAAACAACTCGTCAAGACTTGCAGATCTTCGTGACTGCGGCTTATCTAACAAAGTTAAGTTAAGTTAAGTCTAACAAAGTTCTAATTCAATCACTGGATACAATTTAAAGTAAAGTGAAATCCCATACGCTTAGAAATACTCTTCGCGTCTGAATTTCAGGGGGGAAAATGTGATACGAGGTCGGCTCCATGTAATTTAAACTTACAAATAATGGTTGCCTTGTTAGATTGAAACAATAGTCTAAATACAATAACTACACTCAAAAGGTCTCCTCATAAGGGTCTGACATTGCTGATAAACTATTTTAAGTTATAGATCGTAAATTAGAAACGTTATTTCCTTTTAAACGCAATTGTAAGAATCTTTCAACATCTGGTGGCGATAAAATATAAATTCTACTTAGAATTGTGACTCACTTGAACGTAGTAAAAAAAGGTCTATACCTGCTCTATCGGAGATTTTGTGGGAAAATACGAAACGGGCATGAGGCAGTTGGGTTTTAGAATCGGAGGAGAGAGGAGTGAGTTTAGAAGCTTAGAAGGGTGAGGACTTGTTCTTAGGCTGGCGGAGAAACAGAACTCCGAGTCCGAGCCGGGCGAATCTTCGATATATTGAGTAAGTTAAAGATATATAACATTGGATAAACTCAGGTGAGCCCTACAGTCTGTTGTATTTTATAAGATAAATAGGCATTTGTGACCCGGGTCTGAGTACGCGATGATCGTTAGTAAATTATATGTAGTTCATACAACTGTTTATAATTATATTGCTAAGCATTACAACTGGTTATCGGTACGCTGTGTACCTACGTGCTGGGAGTTTAACGGTTGGATACTCGGCTTTTCTGTAGGCTGATTCGGTGCTATTGCAGGATGTGTAGCTGGGGGAAACCGGGTTCGTGTCCCGAGCGTGAAGGTGTTCAGATAATGCCGCCTTGATATTTCTGTATCGGGTAACGTATAGCATATGGTAATGTACCCGGATGTAAACCGCAACTGATATAGTATTTGATTTGCCGCGCAGATCGCCAAAAGTAAAAGGGCGTTAATCTATCTAAATCTTGGGTACACAATGGGAGAAAGCGTGATCAGAACAAACCAATTGTAATGTGTTTAATTGTCCATAATCTTTCCCTTTGTTCCGCGTGAGGTGTTTAAACCAGTAGAAAGACTACGAGTCTGGTGACGAGTCTTATAGAAGTGCGCGGTGGAGGGGCGTATTCTTCCAGCTCTTCAAAATAAGAGTTGCTGGTGATGTTTTAACGATAACGCCTTGTACGATAGTCGATCTATTACGTTACTCAGACTAGGGCGCTAAGAGGCATCACCTCATATAGTCCCGTGACCGTTATTTAGGCTAGCACGCGAGGAGGCATCATCACACAGCTAAGTTGGAACACTAATCAGTGCAGGTTTACTTTGAGACGAATTAGTTGTTTCTTTTATAGTCTACACGTAGTTACTGGGACTTCCAGTAATATATTTATATTTTAAATTTCGCTTCAAATAATTAATTTAACATAGAAAACTATGATTTGAACTTTAGAAGTCCTATGTAGTAAAATAATACGTGTTCAAGTGCCTTTTGGGGCCAATGGAAATAAATGATTTGACTTTGAGTTTGAGTTTGAATATGAAACCTTACCTACCTTTACCTACTACATTATTGTTATTTTCTTACTTCACCTGCCCTTTTGTAACTTCACTTAGGGTTGAAAGGTGTACACAATATTTAAAAGGGTTTGGTATGATTTCTTTTGTAGATGACTGTATTTATAATAGGATACCATCCGTTCTTCAATATAAACTCGATATGCGGGCAGTTCAAGTCAAATGAAAGGAACTGTTCTATAGGTATATGATGATGATAAGGTTCTTCTAACCGATTGCGGCCACAGCGGCCAATCTCAAAGGAGACCAGCCAACTACGCTGGAGGTATTATAGTGCACAAGTGTGTGCGTAAACACAGGTGCACTCTCTTTTCCCGTTCTCTCATAATCCGATGGGACGGTTAACCGACACGATCGGGGAGAGATCAGGCGCAGGACCAATAGATTTACGTGCTGTACGGATATATTACGTGATGAAGAGGAAGTATGCAAATGAAAAAATATATTTAGTGTTATATTTAATTATGACTTGAATTGCATCATTGCATTATTTTATAATTCACTATTCAAAAGTCAGTTTTTTTTTAAAGAATCTAATAGCTTCCATATGTAAATGCAAATACATTTTTTTTCTGAATTGCATAACTATTGTTAAAATCTCATAATAAATAACTAAAAACCTCATTGCCATTATGTTTACTTTCAGTGTATATTGACTACCGTTTCATTTTTTAAAATTCAAGTAATGCACACAATAATTAGTAAGAATTTAAGTTATCTTATTTTTTTATCGGAACTGTACTAAACTCTTTTATATAATTTCCAAACGTTAGTCTCTGTCCCATGCTACAAAAGTTTGCCGTAGCCGTATATGCACATTTCATTTATGCTGCCTACACAATTATGACTTATGGTAAATGCTCCTGTTGTGAATTCTCCTCTTGGTAAGAGATGATTAAATAATATCAGAAATATAAATGGCAGAACAATGAGTTCGTTTCAAACCGCATCGTACGAGTATCAACGAAAGAAATCAAACTATAAAGCAAATGTTTGCTTTTGATACGATAAAGTTTTGTCCAAGAATGAATTTTCCCTTAGTTGATACTTTTGTTTACATTGTGCCGTTTGTTTGTATTAGATGGGATGTGTGTACAATATTTTATGGTTTTGCAACTGTATCTGTCACCGCAGTTTGGGGAAGGGTAACTGAACCAGTCAAATAATATTTTATTTCCACAGAAGGACAGGACTTCTACAAAAAATATCTATGGCTATATTTATTTTGTATCCATGTATATATTATGACATATATATACATGGTATCTATGTATATGTATATATATATATATATATATATAAGATAAATTAATACAAAATACATCTTAATCTTTTATCTTGCCTTCTTCCTATATGATAAACTAGCTGAACCCCGCGGTGCTACCCGCAGTACGACAATAAACGCGGGCAACGCCGCGAGGCGAACCTGGTATCTTTATAAATTGTAGCCCATGTGTCATTCTTATATATAAGCTATATTATTCTCAAGTTTCAGCAGAATCCATTCATCAGTTTTTGCGTTAAAGAGCAACAAATAATAATAATAATAATAAATCTCTTTATTGCACACCAGATAAGTAACAAAATTAACTTAACAACGAAAGCTTAATCTAGGGAAGTACAAGTACAAATATACTCACTTACAAACTTTCGCGTTTATAATATTAGTAGGATTTGAATGTAACTTTGTTTGTTAAGCTTTCACACCAAAACTACTCAACCGATCATCACATTTTTTATTAAATGCGAGCGAAGCTGTCGGTGAAAGCTAGTATCTTATAAGTGCGAAAGTAAGTTTCTTTAGTACACTATTGTGAACCGAACTACTTAACCGAACAGTATGAAATTTTACACGGGTGTTATCTAGGGTACAATATAATAAATTCCCAGGGAAACTCAAACAAAATGTAATATAAATTACTTCCTAAAACCTGTTGTCCCTAGATTAAGGGCAACTTAATCTAAGGACCGCATCCAACACACTACCAAAAAAGACTCCTCTACTTTAAGAGAGAAAAAAGCTGTAGTAATACAATAGCCGGCTAGCGCCAGTGCAGTTATAACACAGCGAGATTCATCAATCAATAATAGAAAAGTCAAGATCTATTAGATCAGCGGCAGTGAGCTATTTCTTTTGCTTCTTAACGATGCAGCCGTGGCAAACAAGGCCCTAACAGAACTTTTGATATTTTATAGATATCTTTTATTTCCCAGTAACGTTATAAGGCATGTATTCTTAGTATGTATTATAAAGTTCCAGAGTGTTTTGTTTGAATGTTGTTAATCCATTTCTAACCTCAGTCTAACGTTGTGTAGGACGCCCTGCGGCACGATGCCGCGATGGTCTGACGACTAGTGGAACCGCGGTGGATGGATACAGGCTGCCCAAGATTAGGATGGTCTGCACTCTTTGGCCTTCGTTCAGCAATGGAATTAGCCTTGACGGATAGAGTTGCGAGGGACTTATTGAATTATATACTGACTGTTTTTTGTATAATGACTTAAGCGTGATTGTGTATTGTTGTCTAATGCCCACTTCCTATATTTGAAAATCGATCCGTTCTAGGTATGAATAGTAGTATATTATATGGGGCGTAAGCTAAAATCGTTACTATAAAAAAATAATTCGTTAAATATAGGAACCGGGCATAAATCAATCATGGCTGCCAAACGACATTCTTACTTTCAAGAGGTACATCTGAGTTCTGCTATATGTATCTGTACACCATTACTAAACAGAAATACAAAATTAAAAAAGTTAAAAATAATATATGCCATATAGTTAAGCCTCAGGTCTGACGTACGACAAACGTAATCAAAAATTAAGTCTCAGTCAAAAAACGGAAAAATAATAACGATCGATTAGAAAGACTGATATGCGTTGCGTGTTGTTAAGTGAAGCAAGATCGGTACTTTGATACGTATCTATGTGAATATTTCAAGTTACTGAAATTGTCTCTGATGTCCCAATTAACTTAGTAGTTATATGAAAAAAAGATATATATACTTAAGATTGTTTTCGTATCAATTGCTATCTCTTTCAAGAAAAGAATTCCACTACGTTAAACTTGCCTTTTGAGTCAACGAGGATTAGCAATGAAAGGAAATCTAATAATATAATTTAATCTATTGCACAACCGATAATATAATACAATAAAAATGGCATCAAATTCATAAAATGCTTGAAACATTTTCCGTTTTATTTATATTAAAACAAACTTATTACTATTAGAATATACATAAGAATCTTATTAAGCTTCTTTCTGAGTGATTTCGAAAGTACGACCTATTTAAAGGTTGCAAATGCTTATGGAAATCAGAAACAGTACCTAAAACAAATTCACCGGTCGACTGAAACAGTCTCGCCAGTTTAAATGATGTGCAGTGAGGCTTAACTAAAGGGGTGTAGCAGGTCTGGCGTCTCGGTTTGTCGCTGAACGTTCGAAAGTAGGCGCTGAAGCAAACAACATCCTGCTAAAGTAAATATTTCATAACTTGCCTCTTACATAGAATGTTTTACAAAAACAAACAACTCAAATTTTATCATTTTTGATTGTGCAATTTACAAATCAGAATGATGCAAATTCTATTTTCGAATAAATAGATTTCATAATACATTTTTTGAAGAATATCTAAAGCAATAGATTTTCGCATTGGACAACGTTCAAAGCCTTAGAAAACGGAAAGACACAAAGGACTGATGGATGTTTCTCGATTACCTAGGGTCATATTGTAGTGGCTGTTTACGTAATTTTTTTGTAAGCCAGCCCCTCGACAACTGTTATCGATCGAAATAGGGTGAGATACATTTCATTTTCAAGAGCAATATCATATACCTACTGTTGCTTGTGATTACTTTTTCTATTGTTAACTAGACATAATGGATTTGAATATCTAATATCATAATATATATATCTATCTTAAATTGAATTCCTTTAGAATCCCATTAATTTGATATCACGATTTGACTGTTTCTTCAGATTGGCGAACTATTAGGGTTCATCAATATAGCCAAGTTACTTACAACTCAATAGATTTTGAATATCAAAGCGGCTCATACCAGAGATCTGCGTTATTATGTGAAGAGGTTATTGTTAGTGAGGCAATAATTGAAAACTCATGAACCTCAATAGGTATAACGCTAATCAACTTCCAACAACTAAAAATAAATTCTACTGCATAACTCTTATCTAGGTCGTGTCGTATGTCGAATATTAAACTTCTATTTATAATCTACAACGTTCTAAAAATGGGTATTTTAGCACAAACATTTATACGACTGAAAATGACTTACCATCGCAAATTTCTGTCTCTTGCTTCGTTGAACTAATTTTATACAACATTTTAGCGTTTTTAATGAATAACGTATATTATTAGCGTATGAACAATTTTTTTTTTTTAGTTCTCTAAGCAAAGGATTTAAAGTCCATATTACGTGAATGGTCTAATGATCTAATCAGTCTAAAGCTAAATATAATAATTATAAACAGGATAGTTAATGATTTGGTAGATGAAAATAAGAAAAATAACAATTGAGTTTAATATTTTTTGTTATTTCGAGTTTTTTAGTTTAAGTGAAAAAACACACCTTGTTGAAGTGAAACTCCTTTAGAATCGTTGTGATTTCAAACCGGATGCAACGGAAAATACGACAGGTAAGAGACACAAATACAAAAAGTCGCCTGTAATTAGTGAGCCAGAGCGAGAGAGCAAATGTCGGTGTGTCTGTATAAATTTATCAAAATACTTTCATTTTTAAACAAATAAACTTTGTAATTATCCTACCCTTGACACCTCTATCTTTTACTGAAGTTTCACTTCTATCGTGTGTGAATCGCACACACACCTTTTTAATTATTTTTTTTAGTTTATTATAGATGTTTATGTTTGGTATTTGTAAGCAGTTGATGATTACTAAATAAAAATATTATTGGTTTATTTTTAAATAGAGATTAAAACCCAATGGAAACAGTTTTAATTTTACAAATGCTAGCGAGACAAGCAAAAATTGTAAAACTATTCAGGTGTAAATTATAAAAAACAAGAAATTTATGTGTATCTCCTAATTAGTAATGATATACAAGATCATCTTATCGAAATGTTATAACTTGTAGTTAAATACAGAACTTTGCATTAAAATATTTGGATTTAATCATACACTGTACTTTATTTCGTCCAAATCAAACCGTATTACAAGATCAAACGATAATGATGTCGTATAGTACTTTGTGGATTAATTTAAACAGTTGGAATAAAGCTTAAATGCATTATATTCACTAATCTCCAGGCTCGTGTCCAGACATGTGTGTTATGCCACTGTTCAATTTATGCTACCCAATGACAATTATTAATAAATACTCTCCAGTACGATGAAAGGTCAAACGAAGATAGAACTAATGTTCATAAAAACTTCATAATGGAAAAAAGCAAATCTCATTTTAAAATTAAAAGTTTTGCATTGCCTGCACGTGCCGTCATGATTACGGTTCTACAGATTACCACACTGCACAAGTATTTTTATACAACCTGCAGTGATTCTCAGTAGCTTTCTTATAGTATTCTACATACTTGTAATATACTCGTTTGTAACGTAACATCATACTCTTTATTACCCCCTATTCTTGATAAACATATAGGAATTAGGGGGCAAACGAGCATACGTATCGCCTGATGGTAAGCGATTACCGCCGCCCATGGACACCAACAGCAGAGGCGTCACAAGTGCGTTGCCGGCCTCTGGGAGAAGGAGAAGGGGATGGGGGGCGCAAGCGCTGTTTCACACCGGTTTTCTGTGAGGCCGTGGTATCATTCCGGTCCGGGAAATGATCTTTATTTAACGATTAAATTAAGATTTCATCATCTTTTCCCAACGTGTAGAGTCGTAATAACATTAATATTTATTTTAAAACGAATAGGCTGATTATGATTCTAAAATAATGTAAACTGTTTGGAAACTGAAGTCACTGTAGTGGCCACAATTATTTATGTTCACTGTTCTGAACATGACTGCACCTTTGGCCTAGTGGTTTAAGTGGTCGCCACGATGCTTTCTACTGCGCTACGTGTTGTAGGTTCAATACCTATGTGGGACAACACTTTGTGTGAACCGAAAGTTGTTGTTCTGAGTCTGGGTATTCTTTGTGTTCGTTTTATGTATGTCTGTAAAGTCCCCTGCTACACAGGATGTATATTCCTGACGCGAGTCTATTAAAAAAACTGATTCCTTTCTGAGAGTCGTAGCTTGATAGTAGTCATAGTCGTAGCCTATAATCATCTCCTAAAAATACTCCACGAATATCAGTTTTAAAATTGTGGTAATTTAAATTCCAAAAATCTCAACGTACTTGACATAAGATAGGCAAATCACGTGAAGTGTAATAATAACTACAAAGTCATGTGATTGTGATCTGTGAAATTGCTTTCTTTTTGCTGGCTATCGTAAGATTATCCTCTTTACTTTCTGCTATATCTCATCAAAATAGACTAAAAAGGGACGACCTCAGGAAGGTCATAGGTATCCTGACAGGGCATTGTCTCCTGAACAGGCACCTATTTACTATAGGTGTAACAGACAGCCCTCTGTGCAGGGGATGCATGGAGGCAGAAGAAACGCCGCAGCACGTTCTCATGGAATGTGGAAGTGTGGCAGACCAACGGGCGGACATTCTCCAATCATCATCACTCCCGGAAGCGTGTGGTAACCTGAAAAGGCTGCTTAGCTTCTGGAACGAATTGGGTTGGCTGGAGTAAGGAGGTGACAGACGTACGTACAATGGCCCAATCAAGAGGCTAAGTGCGGAAATGGCCCGGAAAAACAAACAAACAAACAATCTCATCAAAATTCAAGTATGAGACTATAATCATCTCTTTGAAAAAGGAATCATGTTTGTAAGTACAATAACCGTCTGGCAAAATTTTGAACCTTAATGTCGCTCACACACAAATCGATCTAATGACATCAAATTTCTTCTTTCTTACAGTCTACAGTCTTACAGTCAGAAATTTTATACACACACATGAATGGGATACAAAGAACACCCAAACTCAGAACAAAATTTTATTAATCACATTAAATAGTAATAATTGCTATCGGTATGAAGCGGTGAGGTGACCGCTACACCATCCTGATATGATGTGAATCATAATTTAAACCCGTACGTTTTCGACATAACAAGCCTCTGTCTTGACTTACTTAATCCTATGTCCGCTAGATGGGGCAGAGAGCGTCCACAGCACATATTTTACCTAGCTCCAAGTCTTACCGACCTTCTTCACCTCGTGTGCGTCGCTAGGTCTGTTTGGGACGGCCACGTTTTCGTTTTCCTAGAGGATTCCAATCGAGCGTCTGTTTGGCGATATGATCGGAATCCCTACGGAGTGTGTGACCAATGCCGTTTAAGATAAGCCTCCGTGGGGTAATAATTTCGAAGCATCCGTTCATAATATTTTTGTTCGAAATGCAACCTTTTAGAGAAACTTTATTTACAACTAACTGACTGTGAAAAATGATTAACAATACGTACATATATCCAACACGGCGCTAAAATAATTTTAAGCTGAATAAATGAAATATCTAAAATGTCGTTTTTATAGTGAATTTCAATATGTATCGTATGTCAGATTTTTATCTTCTAATCTAAACAGTGCTTGTTCAGTTTCTCTGTTTAGTATCAAAACGCAAACTCGATTATAAAATTTAAACTTGTTATAGCTGCCATGGTTATAATTTATTAGAAAAGCAGGAAGAAAGATAAACAGTGAGTTTAAATTAATAAAGAATACCTCTAAAGTAAGATTGACAGGTGTTTCCGTGGAAGATTTTAAGCGCATTTTCTAACGGGAACGTAATATCAATTCTTTATTTATTTACGATACGTTCCATTACCTTTATGGCAATACGATTTTCTTCACGAAATTCTATTTTTTAATTAAACCCAAATTTTCGTCACGCTTTTTTAAAGATTCGAGATAAAGACTCAAGGAATTATAGTTTACCGTAAAAAAAATTGTATTTTACGATGGCTCTATTCTGACGAGGTAATAAAATAATTGCACTTTGTAGATGATCATAAGGAATTATACCCTTTCTAAAATCCTTAATATTACAAATGTGATGTTTTTAACACTTTTACGCGAAAACTACGTAACCGATCATAATGAAACTTTACACACATATGCTTGGAGGTAGTAAAAGTAACATAGGATACTCTTTATTAAATCAAATGAATTAAACATTCAAGTGAATTAAAAGAATCATGTTATAATTAGATAAACTGAGATAAAACAAAAAAAAGTAATTAAATATATATATTCGTATTTCACAACAAGAACCACAATTGCGTACGGGCTTACCGACACTATCTAAACGAATGGACTATACCTCAAACTCTTATACGTGGAAAGAGTAAATACCAGGCCTTATTTTTCTTTGTAAATAGAATATTTATTTAAACTTATAAATGCTGTTCTATAAATATACTAGCTGACCCGGCAAACGTTGTTTTACCATAAAATTTGCCATAAGTATGAAAAATAGATGTTGACCGATTCTCAGACCAACCATTCTCAGTCCAGTTCCAGTTTCAGAAGCTTTTAGTAACAAACACCGCGACACGAGAACTTTATATATTAGATTTATTTCATTATGTCAGTAGATAGAAGATATCATCACAACATTTTAGATAGAGGATAACTACACTCTATGTGATATAAATATTACTGATCACCACCAAATAACGGTTTTCCTTCTTTTCTACTTCCTCCTGTTGGCAGAACTGTATTCTGCCAACTAATAAAGAAAGAGTTCAATGACCTAATAGAAAAGGGAATTCTGGAATTGCCGCAGTATCTTTACGAATCAACAGGTTTTCACAATTTAATTTATTATGTATGTTGTTTTCTTAAGAGAACACAAAAATTAGTACAGTAAAAAAAACTTGACTACACAAACTATTATTGTAAATGAGTTCCGTATTTACTGGTTTATCTGTCAAATAATGTAGCACACTTTATTCAGATAAACTTATTATCTTTATATATGCGAATAGAATCCAAACTTTTCACAAGATTCGCAAACAGGATAAGTAGGTATACGTAATCGCTTAACCACAAAATTGACAAAGGCCTCAAATATTAACAAATAAATATGATTTGTATAATTGTTACAATATCGTTTAAAGTGAGGGAAATCCAATTAAAAAATGAGAAAACGTAATTAAAACTCTTTTCGCTTGAAGTCGGTATCACTTTTGGAAAGCAAATTATTCACTTTAAATACAGCTTTACCATAATTTGGTTGTCATAAATGAGTTGGCAGTTTATCCTTATTGCCCAACGCCCTTGCTTTGTGTATTCTTTATAAAAAAACATTTGTTACAGGAAGAAATGAAAATTTTGGTACATAATAAGAAGGAAAAGGGTCACAAATCTGAAATCAATAATAAATTTGAAGTAAGAAAAACGCTGTATAATTCCATTGTAGAAAGAAACTCAGGAAGAGTTTCTGGCTTTCCAATCATAATTATGGTAAGAACAAGAGAGAACTTAAAGTGTAAGAATTAAATTTTTACTGTTGTTTTATTACCCAACTTGGGCAAACCCAAAAGGAAGGGTAACGTACCGTATCACCTGATGGTAAGCGATTACCGCCGCCCATGGACCGGCAACACCCGAGGCGTCACAAGTGCATTGCCGACCTTTGGGGGATGGGAAGGGGGATGGGGGAGGGGTTGAAACACAGCGCAAGCACTATTTCACACCGGTTTCCTGTGAGGCCGTGGTATCACTCCGGTCGAGCCGGCGCATTCATGCCGAAGCTTGGCTCTCCCACGGCGTTTAAAATTACCTGAATGTTTTAGATATAAATAATGAAAAATTTACACGCACTAAAATACTAAATTAGTCCTTTCATATTACTACTGGTAATGCAAAAATGTTTTCAAAAAATAGTTAACCCTAAACTTCACTCCATTAATAGTGAATGTTCATTAGTTGAGTAGTCATAAAATGGTCGTTTTTACCGCAATATTACAGGAGGTCAATGACTTATCGATTCGAACGTGTAGCGTGTGCGAGGTTTTACGTTGATGGTTGAAAGCGGATTAGACCAAAAGCCTACGATGCATAACATTGTAAACAAATATGTGTGAGAGTTACAAATATAAAATAACTTTTGCGTGGCGTTGTTGTTGTTTTGAAGAAGACATTTCATTTCCTATGTCTTAAAATATTAGAAATAATAACTACTAGCTGAACCCGCGGTGCTACCCGCGGTACGAAAATAATGACAGGCAACGTCGCGAGGCGAAGCTAGTATCTTTATAAATTATAGCCTACGTGTTATTCTGATGTATAAGCTATATTATTGTAAATCGTAAAATAAGTAACTTTTCTGGTTGATTTTTTACACCTTGTTGCTTGAAAAACGCAAATATCTTACGGAACCCTATTTTTTTCCAAAATAAAATATAACCTATGTTACTCGTGGATAATGTAGCTTTCGAATGGTGAAAGAATTTTTAAAATCGGTCCAGTACTTTTTGAGTTTATTCGTTACATACAAAAATACTAATCTTTCCTCTTTATAATATTAGTGTAGATAATTCTCTTAGTTTCGGATAGAAACACAGCAGGATTTAAGCAACATAAATATAAATCTAGATGATAAGACGCATATTTTATTTATTATAAATAAACTTTATGCACTTTCGTACATCGGCGGACTTAATACCCAGGGCATTAGGGCATTGACTCTACCTGTCAACCAGTCAACCTAGTATATAGGTAAGTGCATATTTTATGTATATGTATGTTTCTCCCAACCAATTTGACTTATCGTGTCTACTTCATAACTCAAGAGTTTAACTATCAGCTCCGCGAAACGTTCACAAGTGGTTGATGTATCCTATCCTAGCAGGCATGCGTAGCCGTATATGGGGCAATTTAACATCATTAAGGTAATGGTAGTAGATAGTTGAAAGTGGTTGAATATTGAGTGTATCGCGTCTAATGTCCAGCTCTTTTCTTCTTTTATACTCAAAAGTATCTGCGTTCTGTTTGTCTTACTGGCGCAGTGGAAGCGTACACGACTGATGTACATGAGGTCTTGGATTCAATTCCCGGATCGATCCAAATTTTTGTATAATCTACTAATATCTGTTTCGGAGTGTGACTGTTTTTTATGGATAAAATGTATCTTTTCACAAAATAATATAAATATAAATATTATATTACTAATCAACCTAGCTTTCATAGTACAAGCTCTGTTTAGTTTGAAGCTAAATGGCGTTGTATGTCGGATTTCAGAAATATGTACTTATTATTTCTTCACTGCGACAGACTTCGAGGAAATAACTCCCATTCAATCGGGTTGATGTTGCACTTTGATTAACTCTAACAGAAGCATTTTACGCATACACTACGCAGTAAACATATAATTTATGGACGCCTAATTATCGCTTGGAAATGAAATTTAAATTACGTAATGTCTACTGCTGATTAGATCATAATGTAGGTGCTCGCTGCCCCAAATTCCCAAGCTATAAAGAAGGAATATTTATGGTTTTAATGATATATTTGAAAAGAATGACAACATAATAAAAATATATGTTCTAATGATTACATATCACGCTAGGAAACTTATGTTCTACGAGTACCTACTTTTTGTAAAATTCTCTCTCTTGTACCTTTGAAATTTTAAATGACTTTAGAAATAGAAGAAACATTATGTTAATAATAAAAAAATACGTTTAAGGCATAACAGTACACTTTTGTTAGCCTCTTTTAGAAAGTAATAAAAATACTGAATAAATTTATGATTGAAATCTATCCACTAAACATACTCTAGTGGACATAATCCATTTAATTTCTAAATGGATATATTTTATCTTATTTCGTAATAGAACTGTTCAAACTTTATTTTAATTTATTGTGAAACAGTGAAGTCTGCACAACACAAATTAACACAAATATTTACATCGATAAAATAGATTTCTGAAGTATAACACAAACAACACAACTTTACAAACAGCAACAGAAATCGTTATTTTGCTTTGCAATTTATTCATTTATTTTGATATACTTGTCTAAAGTCGAGCATTAGTGTGCGTAGTGACATGGCACAGTTATATTCATGAAATACTTACTTAACTTCAGAAGTTCAGAATAATCGCATTTGGTAATTGTCGTATTCTAAGTACTTGTGCGAGAGCCACGCTTCGGCATGCATGAGCCGGCTCGACCGGAGTGATAACATGGCGTCATAGAAAACCGGTGTGAAATAACACCTGTGCTGCGCTGATTATTGTAGAGCACGAAATGCCTGTATCCTACAACAGGTTAAACATAATTATTATTTCCACATACACACAATATGAATTGTCTTGACCACGTAGAAAAAATTGTGGAAAAGACAATATTATTTTGTTTTTTTTTTCAACCTTTAACTTGTAGGTCACTGTGAGAAGTAGTGCAGGTGTTTCTGAAATAACATGTCCTTCAATGTAACTACTTTTATTTTTATTCTTTAAATACATATATAGATCGTGAACAGTGGGTAAATTGTTTTTCTATTCTTGTAAACAAAATGAAAAATAATAATCTTCTTTCATTGTACACCAGGTAAATTATAAAGGTCTTAATTTAAGATAAGTAGGTACAATTGGCGGCCTTATCGCCCGGAGCAATCTCTTACAGGCAACCTAAGATGGAGGCAAAACAGAATAGAGAAAGTAGAGGATTGTGTCTGGTGCATTAATATTATATTCGATGGAAAAATTAAAGCAGTAAACAAGATATATAGAGTGGAAGTTAGATAAAATGAGGATTATTAAATAAAAACTAATATAATAATAGTGTTATGAAAGGAAAAAAAACAAGAAAATGATATGAGGACAAACAATGATATGTCAAATAACATGCATTTAAACGTGCATTAGTCTAAGGCATGTTACTCCGCTTGTCTGGAGAGACACCACGACCTTACAGGAAACCGGTACGAGATATTTTTTTCTTTTCCTATGGTAGAAGTAACTAGTGCTTCAAATCCCTCTTCACCTAATGCTCGAGGAAGCAACATAAACACGGGAGGCACCAACCTATATGTGCCTCTTGAATTGCAGTTGTTCATTTAGTATATTTTGTTAGTTATATAGCAAAAAGCACCAGAATATTTGGTAAATCATTCCACCATCTGATGACAACGAGTTAGAGGCAAAATGACAGGCAATTGTAAACTATGTACAGTTCATTAATCACCTTAATTGACCCTAATTAAAAAATACATTTCTCGAATTTAGAAAGTTTTAAAATAATTTAGTTACAATAGTCACGCGCGTTAATGAATTGACAATGTTTACTGTAATATAACTTTAGTAAGTGAATTACGTATAAGAAAATTAATTTAGAGGAGCGTTAAACAATGTCGTGGTAGGTACCTACATTAATTGAAATATGTTTGTGTGCTACCCGCGGTACGACAATAACCGCAGGAAACGCCGCGAGGCGAAGCTAGTATCTTTATAAATTGTAGCCTATGTGTTATGCTGGTGTATAAGCTATATTGCTGTAAGGTTTCATCAAAATCCATTCAGTAGTTTTTGCGTGAAAACGCAACAAACATACTCACTCACATACTCTCAAACATTCGCGTTCAAAATATTAGGAGGATTGACAATGTATTAAACACACAAGAAACACAACTTCTACTGTTTCTTGTGCGTAATGAATTATTAGTAACTACTATCGGCACTAAAAACCAGAGGGCCAAAAATGAGTTTATATACATACATTGGCGCTGCAATTGCTTTCAGTGCGGGCCAATCGCAACGCAGAACATAGTCACCATGACAGTGACAGTTGAAATGAAATAAATGCACACCAGGCCCTCTTTACTGGAGTGAGCCATGTTCATCGCAGTAAATGCTAACAGTTCTTCAACATATTTATATTACATAGCGTAAAACCCTAATCAATTATGTTTATGTATTTTTTATAACCTTTGTAATAAAAGTGGTCCATAGTTTCGTCAACATGCCACGTCATACGACAGACTACAATGTTAACTTTTAATCAAGTTTATGTGTTGGGTTATCACAAGTGTTTCAGACATAATTAGTGTAATGTTTCTTTTGTTAGTTTTAGTTTTTTTATTTTATTTAACTTTCATGCCTAATTGCATTAAAGGAGGTAATATAACTTATCTTTTGTCTACTCACTATACTGTCACACTTAAGATGTAGGTATATAATACTAGCTGACCCGACAAATGTTACTTTGCCATAAAAAGGAATATATGTTGTAGAGGTGGGTCAATCAAAATCACGATGGAAAATAATAGGGGTTGATCGTAGAGGGTTGAAAATTCAGGGTTGTACGTATTTTCTAATGCTGTATCATAAAAAAATACCTAAAAATTTAAAAAAAACATTGGGGGTGGACTACCCTTAACATTTAGGGGGATGAAAAATAGACGTTGGCCGATTCTCAGACCTACCTAAAATGCTCACAAAATTTCATGAAAATCGGTCCAGCCGTTTTGGAGGAGTATGGTAACTAACATTGTGACATGAGAATTTTATATATAAGATAATGGATAAAGATTTTTCTTCGTTTTCAGGGTTCCGTACCTCTAAACGAAACCCTTAAACGATCACTTTGGTGTCCGTCTGTCTGTCAAGACACTTTTTCTCAGGAACGCATGGAGGTATCAAGCTGAAACTCATATCAAATACTTAGGACTACTGTCCCGTGGACCTTTGAAAAAATCAAACTTCTAAAACATCCCATAAAAAGATATAGACGTTTATACTGTAAAAAAGCATAAAGTTTTAATAAGTAAATAAATATTCAAAGAAGAGTCTTTGAGAACTTTAGGGCCAAGACACTCAAATGCCCTTTTTTTCAAAATTGATATTTTTTTCATGCACGGCCTTGCCAAAATGACTCTACTCTGCCTGATGGAAAGCATAAGCAGAATCCATCCAAGAGTGATGGTCACCACACTCATTGCGAATGCATACAATGCAACATGTTAACTCACACTGTGGCGGCCTAGTGATGCTTCTCCATCATTGGGCCTCCGGTTTCACACTCACCACCGAAACACAACAGCACGAACGCTGTCATTTTACGTTGATTTTCTGTATCGACCCGGTCGAGCCGGTCCGTTCGTGCTAAAATCAGAGTGGCTCTACTACCTTCCACCTTCATCTTCACAAATTTCCGCATTTATAATATTATGGTATGACAATTTTGCATTCATTATACTTGAAAAACATGAAACACTCACAAGCACATCATTATACTTGTACTTGTCTCACAAGGGCGCCATAGTGTGGGTGTGTTGACTGCACGGTTGGCCGAGTGGTTTCAGCGGTCGCCATGCCGCTTGCTACTGCGCCAAGTGTCTTGGGTTCAAACCCCACGCGGTACAACACTTTGTGTGATCCACGAATTGTTGTCCCGAGTTTGGATGTTTTTTGTGTCCGTTTCATGTATGTTTGTAAAGTCCCCCACGACACAGGATGTTTATTCATAATGTGGGAGTTGTCTTTTAAAAAAAAAAAAACCATACTGCATTGTCCAGTTTCGCATTGTGAACATCACTCTTGGATTCTACTCTACTCATGATTTTGATGTAGAGGGAGCTATTACATATAAATATAGAACACTACAACGTACTTCCAAACTACCCTCAGTGAAGCTTTCGTAGGCCATTTTAAAATCAACATATGGAATCCTAATTAAAATTAGTATTTAAACCGTGATAGATGGACATGTAAACGATGTCACCTCATTTCCAGCGATACTCTATAATTATCCCTTAACAATTATTAAAAACATTCGTAGAGTATAGTAAATTTGTTTTGAAACACAAATCTTCATTTTGGTTCTACTGTTCTGGACACACGTATCAACATCAAGGTGTTGCTGAAAATCAGCGCTGTATTGTAAATGATGCAGCAATAGGTAGCATCTGTTTTTAATGTGCACTGCGATACAACTCTGCATCAATATATGTGTAGTGAATACTATAGAGATTAATACTCAAACTCAAACTCAAATCATTTATTTCCATAGGCCCCAAAAGGCACTTGAACACGTCAAAAATACAAACATAAAAATATAAAACAAAACTCCTAATACTAAATGCACTGAGATGATTTGAATTACCGGAGCTTAGATTGATTTCGATTCAACTCAAAGGTTTAAATTGAAATCAATCCAAGTACCAGTACAATTGTTATATAAATTGTTACAACATTAATTACAGTTACGTTAAATACTTAACTGTGCTTTAAGTTAATGTTTCAATACTGTATTAAGTACGATTTCATTTAATAATCTATTGTGTTACAATGTCGTTAAAATAAATACATTTTCTTTCTTCTTTCTTTCGTTCAATGAAGGTGTAATCTAATTAACTTTAATTTCCACAAACCTGTTTTCTAACAAGGCTTTTCTTCAAGGGTTAATATAAATGCTAATGGCCTGTGTCTCGTCTGCCTTGCCTCTCTTATAACACACGGAACAAGACGCAGAGATTGCGATTTATTTAAACATTGTTAACGTCTAAAGATAAATAACGACGGGATGTAAACGCTTTCCCTTACAGCTAGTTGTACTTTATTAAAAATACTAATTCACTTAGCGACACGACACATTAACGTTCATTAAACAATACAGTGTTTTTTAATGCGATTTACGTCAAACTCAGATTAAAGTTTTATAATTCTGTGTAAATTCGATATTTTGTATATAAGGAATTCAAACGTACTAGCATTTCCTAAGTTAGAAAACAAATCTTTTATTATTTGAACAACCAACACAGTTAATCTCCTTCAAAACATCAATACATCGCCATTAGCACTAATGCTTTTGCGAAATGTTCACTCCAATGTAGAAAACACCTTTTAATTTTGTCTTTTTTAAAATCCCTTTTGTCACCTTTTTGATATTATGTATTTTGTGCTCCACATTTGGATACACTTCCTTTTCAAATATCTTTTCATTCTTAAGAATAGAACACTTTCCTTTCTTAGAAATAGAACACGTTCTTTGTTAATACTAAATCGGATGAAAAGCGAGTTTTGCTTGTGGCGATCGTCATATTGAGGGCATAAAGTGTCAAAAACTATGAAACTGGACAATACTTCACAAAGTCAGATATATTCATTCTAATATTTCTGTTTGTTTCATAATAGACTCGATAGTGGCTCTTTTAATGGCGAGAAGTCAAGTGACGAAATTTGCTACAATTCTACTCATCGACATATTCACAACCCGAATAAGTAATCGATCGATTTTCCAGCTTCGAACTCGTTTAACAGCTATCGGATCTATCGGACTGATCTTCGATGATTTTATTTCTCTACAAAACTATACGAAGCTGCAGTATCTGATTATTTTAGAGTTTCCCTAATATTTATGTATTCATGCATAAAGGGATTTGTATTAAACCGATTACGGTGACCTAGCTTCACGTTGTGCAATTATTTCTAGATAATACTCACATAATCCGTAGACGCGATATCGTCGCTATAATGAATTTGACGCAGTACACGAATAATCGAGATATTCAAACATGAAATATTTTAACAATAGAAATTTAATTATTTTATTTTCCTGAATAATTCGATTCATCGATCCAACAGTAACTGAAATAAAAAAAGAATGTCTTCAATTAGCGCGACTCTAGGTACTAGAGCTACGCTGATTTCAGCACGGACGGGTGTGCTCCAGCGGGGCGGTACTCCCTCTCACAGAAGACCAACCCAAAGTGACATCAATTGTGCTGTCATTTTTTGATTTGTACTGCCTCGGTGGCGTAAAGGTAGCGTATGCGACTGCTAAGCTTGAGGTCTCGGGTTCGATTCCCGGGTCGGACCAAATGTTTGTATGATCTGCAAATATTTGTTTCGGAGTTTGGGTGTTTTCTATGTATAATATGTATGTATTTACAAAAAAAAAGTATATAAGTATTTATATCAGTTGTCTAGTACCCAAAACACAAGCTCTGCTTAGCTTGGGACTAGATGGCGTTGTGTGTTAGATGTCCGGCATATTTATTATTATTATTTATTATTGTTGGTGAATGAGAGACCGGAAGCCCAAAGATGTAGAAACATCTAAATAATTCTAATTCAAAATCATTTCATTAATTAAGACATTAAGTGACATTTATGAACGTTAAATTGAAGCTACAGTTTAAAGTCATAGATCGACACAAACAGACGCCACAGTATGTACTGGATTGTCAAGGTAAATATGATGAAAACACCAACATTTAGTGCCCGTCTTTGTCGATCTATAACTTCAGCTTCAAAAGTGTGTACGGCCTTATTAGAAGAATACTTGTAAAGAAACTCATGGCCACTCTTTTTAAAAATCTGATATTCAGGTACAATGGTGTTAGTATTACATGAATAGTAAACAATATGCAGGCTGTTGTCACCTGAATTTATTTTTTTGAAATGCTCTATAATATGTATAACGTACCAACAAAAGGAATAAAATCACTCAGTTATATCGTTGAAGGTTTGAGACTATAAAACATGGAAATCATTCAAGATGCACATCTACTTACAATCAGTTGCAAAATCTACTGTTAAAATAATAATAAGTGGCTGGATTAAGAGGCTACAGTTGAATGAACCAAAATAATAGTATAGGCTAAAGCATCGCTGACTAGGCCGACCAGTCACCCCAAGCAGCACCTGTTCACAAGTATGACGCATGGACTAGCCATTGTCTCCATCGCCAAGCTATTAGACGGAAAGAAACGACCCGCCCCACTACGACACCGCAGGCATTGACATATTAGTGAGCATGACGCACCATAGTCGAGATACTGATAAAAATCACAACTAATTACATAACCATAATAATTGCCTCGCATTACTTTCAACTAACAATGGTTTGTTAATAATTCAGCCCAACTACAAGACAAAGGAGATTGTGTGTTTATAATAACACCTTAAGACCATGACTGTTTGTCGTTTATGTAATCGTTGATCATATGATCAATAATATGATGTTTTATAGTAAGCTTAAATTTGTACAGCAAGTTTAAATAAGCCGCAATAGTCTGGATACTATGCTGCATTATTGCATTGCAATGAATATGGTGGCCCCTACTCTTGGATCCTGCTCATGCTTACCGTTAGGCAGAGTAAAGTCACTTTGACAATCTCACACATAAAAAAAGCCTTAGTCACACTAATAGTATAAAGGTAAAAGTTCGTGAGTGTGCATGTTTGTTACTCCTTCACGCAAAAACTACTGCACTCATTTTGAAGAAACTTTACAGTACTTCTACATGGGAATAAATGTGGGCTGAGCCGCGGTCAACTGCTAATACAATTATAATTGAATAAATATCGGAATTAGGCAAATAAACACACAATTTAATTTATTCAACTAACAAAATAACTAAAACAAGAACATTATGATTACTATTAAATACAATGTGATACAGGGTTTTCCTACTACAGGCACCAGCCTCTCACAAAGGAACGAGAGTGAATCAAGCTGTATTGTGGCTTTTATAAAACTAGCTGCAGTGTTGAAGTTCAAACTGAGGTGACACCGACAGTGATGGAGTTCCAAACCGCAACTTTGATCAATACTCCGAGGTCTACGGCATTATGATTTCGTTAATTAGACTTCCTTATTATAATTCTTTACCTTAAAAAGCAAAGTTAACAGAATCACTTTGTCATTCGTCCCCGTGATTCTCAAGGCCCTTTGTTTTTAAGAATACCCGAAAGTTCTCAAATTGTAATTAATGTGAAATGCCAAAATGTAAAACACCTTTGGAACTGGGCAAAATTATTGCTTCATTTACACTAACAACTGCTGCAGCTGTCTTTGCTACTAAATTGGGTCACTAAAAGCTAACTAATCTTTACTGTCTAGGCTCAAAGGTGCATAGATCTAACAAACGAAAATTTTGTGAAATATTAAAAACAGTGTTTTTATAAAAAAGAACTATTATTTTTTTCTTACTTCAGCTTTTATCAACAATTTTCTAAATAAACCATAGCGAAAGTAACTTGCCATCTTAAACTACTTTTTCACTCACACATAGACACACGCAGACAGTAAATTGTACTTATATTCAAATATAAGTTTCGTTAAATTGCTTCTTCTACGGCGTTAATATTCTCACTTATCCTGCCAGCTATTCATCGCGTGACGAACACAATTCATAGAATTGCGCCGCTACCTAAAATCGATTTCCTCATTTATTTTATTGAATACAAACACAACTAGGTACCTACCTATTACAAATCTGTTGGTATACGTATAAGATACAATATCCGCCAACTGGCGAACCACTCGTGCGGCTAAACCCGATTAATCCATGAGAAATGTCAACATCTCATATAGTTGTTTTACAAATGTATGCCGTTACATACTTATAGAGCTATTTCTTGCGGAAATCAGATTCTCATAGTATATTACAGTACACGCCTAGATAGTGCCTTCGATATTGTATAAAGAAATGTACATACATAAGTTACATTTAGACACGAGTAGTATTCAGTTTCTTATAACTTTTATTTTCAGGGTGCGAAAATTGGAAAACTTGTCTCTTTTTATTTCACCTCTACGATATAATTTACTTATTGACAATATTGTAATATTACATTAACACATATTTAGAAATGAAATTTTAATTTTTCAAAGCAACATGTTGTTCTCAAAAGTAAAATAAACTGAAAATCACTGTTGGAATGGAATACTATGTTCCCTACAGTGAGGTCGCCAGCGCAACGACCCGTCCTTGGTTTAATCGCGAGTGCGCCCATACTGTTGCGCAAAAACGATCGGCTTACCGCGCATGGACCAGAGCTCACGCTCGCGGCTACCCCGACGTAGGTCAACTAAAAGCAGCGTTCAACAAAGCCACAAGGGAATGCAAGAAGGCTTACATTAGAGCGGATGCCCAGCGCATTGCGCGGCTTGGCCAAGAACTCGTCGCACACCCTACGGGTAGCCGAAAGTTCTGGCGATTGGCTAAAGCCGTGCAGTCCAACTTCTGCCAGTCCTCGCTACCACCGCTGAAATGCCCCGACGGATCACTCGCCCATCAGCCGCAGGAGAAAGCAAAACTGCTTGTTGATCTCTTTGCGGCTAACTCCCGAATCGACGACCGTGGCAAGCACCCGCCTACCATTCCGACCTGCGACACTACGATGCGGGATATTCGCATCCGGTTGAATGATGTCCGCGCGGAGCTTCGGTCACTCGACGTCCGGAAAGCCAGTGGACCCGATAGCATCCCAGCGGTGGTTCTTAAGAAATGTGCACCAGAGTTGTCTCCGGTATTGACGCGCCTGTATTGCCTGTCGTATTCATCAGGAACTGTCCCGATGGCCTGGAGAGAGGCGAATGTTCAACCCATCCCCAAAAAGGGCGACCGCTCAAACCCGGCAAACTACCGTCCGATAGCCGTCACCTCAATTATCTGCAAGGTATTTGAAAGAATAATAAATAAACAACTGATTCACTACCTGGAGGATCACTCCGTACTAAACGATCGTCAATATGGTTTTAGACCGAACCGATCCACGGGTGATCTTCTAGCGTATGTGACACACCTTTGGGGTGAAGCTATTGACAGGCATGGGGAATCCTTGGCAATCAGCCTTGACATGGCCAAAGCCTTTGATAGGGTTTGGCACCGTTCGCTTCTCTCCAAGCTACCGGCATACGGTTTACCCCCCAAACTCTGCAACTGGGTTGCCGCATTTCTGCACCAGCGCCGCATTAGAGTCCTTTGCGACGGTGCGGCCTCCGATTTTCAGCTGATCAACGCTGGAGTACCTCAGGGGTCTGTCCTGTCACCCACGCTGTTTCTTCTGCATATCAATGACATGCTCGCCCTTGCCAACATTCATTGCTATGCAGACGACAGCACAGTTCACGGGCGATATTTTGGACATCCCACAGCTGGGCTAGCAGATAATGATAAAAAACGACGGGAACTTGTCGCTCAACTCGACCATGACTTGGACCGCATTTCTCAATGGGGCTCTGAGAATCTGGTCGAGTTCAACGCCAAGAAAACACAGGTGTGCGCGTTCTCTGCCAAAAAGTCTCCATTCCTTCCCCTTCCCACTTTTCAGAGCACTCGACTGCCATTACAAGGTAGGCTCGATATCCTGGGCATGGATATCAGCCGCGATCTCAACCCTCGCGAATACGTTGAGAGTGTCACTAGGGCGGCCTCGCGGAAGCTAGGTATCCTTAATAGGGTGAGACGGTTCTTCTCGCCCAAGCATCGGTGTCTGCTTTACAAGACCCGGGTTCGCTCGTGCGTGGAGTACTGTTCTCATCTTTGCGATGGAGCCGCGCAGTATCTGTTCGACGCTCTCGACCGGTTGCAGCGGCGAGCCATCCGCATTGTCGGCAGTCCCCAGACCACCAAGTCCCTTGAGCCTCTGCAGTTGCGTAGAGATATCGCCTCTATGGCAGTCCTCTATCGCCTTTATCATGGAGAGTGTTCTGAAGAGCTGTTCCAACTGGTCCCCCCTTCCCCCTTCCTCTACAGGACAACACGTGCCGGTCTTGGATGTCACCGCTTCAGAGTGGTAGACATACGCTCTCGTACTCACCGCTTCGGTTCTTCCTTCCCGTGCCGAGCGGTCAAAACCTGGAACTCACTACCTGCGTACGTGTTTCCCTCCCACTATGAACCCGGGTCCTTTAAGCGGAGCGTGAAGAAGCATCTCACTAGGCCGCCATAGTGTGGGTCGCCATGCTGCAATGTCCCTATTAGCATTGAGGATGGTGACCACCACTCCTGGATTCTGCTCGTGCTTTCCATCAGGCAGAGCAGAGTCATTTTGGCAGCTAAGACATAAAAAAAAAAAAAAAAAAAAAAGCACGAATATCGTATGCACTGAACAGAGAAATGAACTTCTCTGTTCTGTGATCGTAATGGTTTAAGCTGTCCCCACGTCACTTCCTTCTGGGTTAAGTGTGTGTAACCCACAAAATGATTTGAAGTAAAACTTCTTTACGCACGTTTGACTTGGGTAGTAAGCTGGTGAATGGGTGACGAGAACGTTACGAATAGCGTGATCGGGCGAGGCAAACGGAATTAGAGAGGGAGACATAAGTTAGTTCTGATAGAAAGAGAGAGAGAGAGTTACGTTTCGTATATTACTGTAGGGACAGAGAGAGGTGCGAAAAGAGAAAGAAGTTTTACTTAAGTCATATTGTCTAAAACACACTCGTTTTTTTCTGAGTATTTTTTTCGTCCCTTTCATGTATGTTTGCAAAGTCTGCGCGTCATGGAATAAATCTGTAGTGCGGCAATTGTTTTTAAAAATAAGAGTAATTTCTGTTACTATAATACTCGAGTAGAACCATAATGTTTTAAATAAAAATATATACCATTAATACGGGATCTCGAGATTACGTGAAACTATTAGTAGGCATTAATAGAAATTTACCGAATCGTATGGATATAACAGAACCCAACTGGCCCTAACTGAGCCTATTGAGGTGAAACCGTACAATGAAAACGGGTCGTACAATCAACGGAACGAGTCTATTGTGACAAATCCGGTATTACCCTTTCAATTCGGTGCATTGAATAAAATGAATTAGTATCAAGAAATGCGTATGTAAAATATTTTACGCAAACCATCTTTAAAATAATCACAACATAGTTCGTTGAAATATCCATAAATCTGTATTTCAAATATTGCTTAGCTACGTTTCGTATCTATTTTTTCGTAGTGTATCGTGTGATAGTTATTAACGAACCCTATATCTTCAAGTAGTAAGTGAGTGAAAATCTATGTCAAAGATTGGCAACGCATTAATAACTTAAGTTACAGTTCTCCATAGGCGGCGGTAATCTTCACCTGATTTGAGGTTTTAAGATGGACGATATAACTAGGTGGGTACCGCCGTTTGCCATTGTATCCGAAACGACGAAGTTACCCTGTTGTTTTAGTACTTAAAATATCGATAATCGATTAGCTACAGTAGCATAGGATTAAAGCCGGCCGAAGTCTCAATGGACTCGGAGGCTTTCATTAACGTAAAGCGGTTTGTAATCCGTATCTAGTATATTTTAGCGAAGCTTTGGGATCATGGACTGCCATGGCTTAATAGCCATGGTAATCATAGTATTATTATTACAAACATAATCGTAAGCCATTTATATTTCATTTATACATTTTACGTAAGACAATTACCTTTCTATTTTACGTTAGTTACAGGAATGCTCTGATTCAAGAGCTCTTGAGGCAAAAGTCATTAGTGTTATTAGATCTATTCATATCTATATATCTACATAGATGTACCGAAACCTAAACTGATATATTACCATGGGAGAACCAACCCTTTGTCATGAATGGGCCGGCTCCGCCGGAGTGATACCACGGCCTCACAGAAAACCGGTGTGAAATAGCGCTTGCGCTGTGTTTCACCGAGTATAGGTAGATACTAGACTACTGGTATAACACATAACACTTTTTTAGTAAATACATGCATATTATACACAACCTGAGCCCCGCGGCATTACCCGCGGTACAACAGCAACCCTGGTGCAAAGCTAGTCTAAAAAAATATCCTAAGTAGTAACGTAAAAAATAAAATTATTTGCCAGTAAAAGTCCCGCCAAAATCGGTTTAGCCGTTCCAGAGATTTGAAAGTATTCTCAAGAGCAGATTTCAGACTGAATTAGTATTTGATTGCAAAGTCTCCTTTAGAAGGAAAATATATACTGTAAACAAGCATTTAAAGAGTTAGAATGACACAAATATAATTATGATTGGTGTATAACGAATGGCAATAGTATTTTAAGGTTCGTAGCAACAGAAGATAATCAAAGAACTATTTTTCTAATTTACTTAGGGGTTGAACGTAACAGTGCTCATAAAAAAACCATCGGTAACCAGAGGTTACCTATAAAAATAATAGGTACGCAAAATACAAATAGGATTATTTAGCAACAAAAAATTCTTGAGTCGAGAATTTTCAAAGTAATAATTTATTTTTTAAATCAGACATGACAGAAAATATAATTTGAATCTATTTATTAGAGACGCTACGAAAACACGTTAGTTTTCGAGATAACACACAAAGGCTGCATGTTATCGTTTAATATTGCTATATTTTAAAAATAAAACTGAATTAATAATTACATGAAACCTTTGTGAATTATAAAAGTGATAACAGACTCTGAAGCGGGATATGAGCTTGTAATGTTAGCCTCTTCTTGCATCAGAGGCTACGAACATAATTGAGCCTACGTCAATTAACAAGGATATGTTCTGTATTTTCATCAGAACAGTCACATGACTGTAACTCAAAGTTAAGTTCAAAGAGTAATGAGTGTATACTCATTTCTCTTTGAACTCAATAATCGATGACTGATATGTTACAATATTCCCTAATGTAAACATTGAACATAAAAAAGACTCCATACTTCCATGCCAATATTATAAATTAGAAAGTAACTATGTATGTCTGTCTATTACGCTTTAGCGGCTAAACCACTCCGTATTTGGACGAAATTCACAATGAAGATCTCTCCATTCTTGCGAAAAGACATAGGGCCACTATTTATTGCGTTAGCCACGGGTAGTAAAGCTAGTATTTTTTGAAATAAAAAACAAAACACTGCTAATTTAGCGCTGGTATTGGAGACGAGTGTCGTTCCCATCTCTCGATAGAGAACATTAGCATATAGAGGACGGGTGAACCAGTTCTAATATTATTTTAGAACTGCATATATAAAATATGTAGTTCAAATTCGTAAGTAACATAATAAATGAGGCCAGTGTTGAGTAGGCCTAATATTTACAAAGTAAATAGAAGCTATCTCGTTATTTGATGAAAACAAGTAGCTTTGTGAGCATAATTAATATCATAATCTTGAAAAATAAACTTACATATCTTATCGCCCTCAACTACTTGTCCTCACAGAGAGGTTAAGTAAAGACCAAAATATACGGTCAGATTTAAGCATTTTACAAAACAATTTTCTTTGATTGAAACACGAGTTAAAATGTTTGCTATCTGTTTGCTTGTTCAGGCTAATTGCCGAATCAACTTTTGGGAAGACTTTCACTATCAGTTACAGAAGATTTAGTAGATTTAATTTAGTAGTTAGAAAAATCGGTAGTCTATTTACATTTTGAACTCGTATATATTTGAGATACATTTATTGAAGCGTATTGCAGGCTACTTTTCTATATAAAGGCTTCCTATATAAAAAGAGAAATAACCAAAGAGAATTTACATCCAAACATACGTACAAACTAGAATGGGAAACAAATTGGACAGATTACTTAAAATGTTAGCGTTCAATTAGATGGATCATATTACAAAAAGTTCTCACTACGTAATTTACGTATGTGAAAGTATACCCATGGCAGCTAACACAATTTTAGACGAAAAATACAGTGGGAGAGCCACGCTTCGGCATCGGCATGAATGGGCCGGCTCGACCGGAGTGATACCAAGGCCTCACAGAAAACCATTGTGAAACAGCGCCTGCGTTGTGTTTCACCGAGTGAGTGAGGATACCGGAGGCCCATACCCCTACCCCATTCCCTCATCCCCCCTCTCCATCCTCCAAAGGCGGGCAACGCACTTGTGACGCCTCAGGTGTTGCGGGTGTTCATGGGCGGCGGTAATTGCTTAACATAAGGCGATACGTCTGCTCGATTGCCCGCTATTCCATAAAAAAAAAAGAAAATAACTCATTTCAATTCTTTTTACGCTGATAATCATGAATCAGTTATTTTTAAACAAAAGGCAATTCAAAGCATTGGTAACCGATTTAAGAGATCCTAATATTCCTAATGCTAATATTACAAATTCGTTAGTAAGTCTGTCTGTTACGTCTGTTGTCACGGCAAAAGCATTTCAATGTAATTTGGCATAGAGATACTCTTATTCTTAAGGAAGGCGATGGGCTACCTTTAACCACCATAACTGACATGACGTGAATTGGTTATTTTTAAACAAAATGCAACTGAAAAAAGCAAAACTGTCTCATTGGTAACTGATTTAAGAGATCCATATACATTTTGTCCCACTTATTATTTCTAAATATTAAATCGATACTTCGGTACAAGTTATGAAATATGCTAACCAATCGTGATATAGTAGAGTATTAAGGTAAACAAACAGTACGCAATAAGCTTAATATGCAACGTATGTTCATATAATCATCGGTGTCAATCCAGTGAAACATTGTGCAGATTCCTGGGGAAATACATGTAGAACTTTAGATAGGAGACATCACATGAACAATATTCTAACGTTAAATAACGCTAACTGATTAAGACACAAGTTTCCGATTCAATGAGCACTCGGGACGGTATTCGTATAGGTATATTAGTGCTATTACATCAGCAGCACGTCTTCATTTACTTTAGATTTTATGCTGATAGATCGACTTTAGAAAAAAGTGCTGAATTTAGGGTGTAAAAGTTGAGCATTGGTATCAATGACAAGAACGTTCACTTGATATTTGAACAGTTCAAATCGTTATACAAAAATGTCTCAGTAATCGCCTCTTTTGAAACAGATTTTTAAAAAAGTGCTGGCAATAAATAAATTAGTCCATTTCAAATCAGTATATACAACATGTATCTAGAAATTTATATAGGTTATATACAAATACTTATGTAGTATAGTACTAACTGACTAGAAAAATATTGTTATGCCGTTTAAATTTTTTTTTTTAAAATATATCAGTTGATTGTAAAAGACCGAAATTTGGGAATTATATATATTTTTAGTACTGAATCATAAAAAGATAAGCAATGTTCAAAAAGATTTTTAAAAATTGTGACCTTTAATATTTATTAGAGTATAAAAATAATTTACGACCTCTTTACAGACCTAACGAATATGCACAAAACATTTATATAAGTCGGTCAATCTGTTTCGAATGAATTTGGTTACAAACATCGTGACTCATGAGTTTTATCGTACCATTTTGCGATATTTAGGTGTGGCTTTGGCTTATTAGAAAAGGGATTCCGTAACCAAATACTTAGTTGATTTAGCACTTGAATTCACCAGTGATAATTATTACCAACTCAACATTTATACTGAAAATTAATTATCTTAATGAAGGTTATGTGTTTGTTTAGATAAGTCCATAAAACCTCACAAGTTATAAAAAAATGTCAACTCTCTTTTTGCAAGATGTCAATGTCCGATGAAGTACTCGTAAAGTCCATTCGTTTAGATATAGTCGGTGCACCCGCACGCAGTTGTGGTTATTGTTGTAAAACACAAATATATGAATTCATACAACGGCGGCGAATTAATATATTAAAGAAACTAAGATAGTTAATTTGGGTTAATAACCCTCATATCATATCTTAGGCGGATAGCATGCCTCAGACAGTCACACATAATAATATGTTTGTGTGTGCCCATATCCATATGGATGTACCGATGTGTATAACAACAATTTTAGTTACTTTATTTTCATACTAATGGAAGTGCAATTCATGGAAACAGATTTCTTAAACAAACATCATGTACTCATTCTATACTATTTAAGGGGTGACATATGTAACGTACAATTAAGTTTCTTTTTACGACAGCATTCTATTTTAAAAGTTATTTGTTATACTGTAAATAAATAATATGTATTTATTTATTTATCGTTATAATAAGATAATATCTTAATATTAAATTAAAATACTAGGAAATGATAATAACAAAAAGAAACAACAATATTTACATACAAGCGTCAAAACATTCCTCCGCATCATCGTCTACTGGTAGCCAAAAAGCTGGCAGCATTACCACGTTTATGTGCTTGTAAAAGGCCGGCCTTATGGTCACGAGAAGCGTCAATCAGTTGCTCAGCTAGTTGTTTAAATATAACGGGAGCACGCAGGACCCTATAAACCTAGCATCTCGACCCAAACGGTTCAAAATGTAATGACCTATTAGATTTTGTTATTTACGCCGTTTGAGGCTTTCCGCAGAAGAAGCAGCAGCGCCGGCATAACCAGCTTTACTTGAAAGATGAGATGGCGCGAGGGTGTCGACGCAAGTTGCATCCATCACCAAAGACCTACCCATCTTCCATGGCAGTAACGACATGCCATCAGGTCTCTTGCCATCGTCTCGTACCAGAACATTTGGTTCCATGAGTAGACGCCGGCGTTAACAGAAACACGGCGAATAATAAAACAAAACAATTATAAATATTTATAACTTATGGAAACTAATATTTGTTTAATATCTAAAACTTATCACAATATTCCTGGCGTTTCAAACCAAAAGTTGCTCGAAGGCCTTTGTGTTTACTCGTAAAATCGTCACCCTAGCTGCCATAGATGCCAGAGATACGTGGAGTCATTAACCACATATGTAAGAACAAAGGATGATTGTCTTTTAGGGAAAACTTGAAGTTGTTAGGTTAATATTAAATTTATATTTTTTTTATGGTGTATGTGGCAAACGAGCAGACGTATCACCTGATGGTAAGCGATTACCGCCGCTCATGGGCACCCGCAACACCGAAGGCGTCACAGGTGCGTTGCCGGCCTTTGGAGGATGGGGAAAGGGATGAGGGGAAGGGTTGGGATATGGGCCTCTGGTATCCTAACTCACTAGATGAAACACAGCGCAAGCGCTATTTCGCACCAGTTTTCTGTGAGGTCGTGGTATCAATTCGGTCGAGCCTACTACTTACCCACGAAAAGGGCTGAATGATTGATTTGATTGTAGGCTTCCATGCTGACTAACTGTGGGTAGATAGGTTTAAGAAAACAAAGTCGTTAAGGTCGATCTAGGCAAAATATAGCATTAAAATAAAAAAAACTTTTACCCTAAACCCTAAATCGTAAATCTACACTAATATTACAAATTCGTTGGTAAGTCTGTTATCACGGTTAAACCACTTCATCGATTTCAATGTTATTTGGCATGGAGATACTCTTATTCTTGAGGAAGGAGATAGATTACTGACATACACGCGAGTAAAGTCGCAAATGCTAGTAATTTATCAAATTCTGGATCTCATAAATAAGAAGTTTAATTACGACACTTTTTAATAAAGAGTTTTAAGTTACGGGCTATATAATATTTAGTGTTGAAGTACAAAAAAGTACCTTAATTTTTAAACGGGCTTGTCAACTTAATAACAAATTTTCATTTAAGCCTTATTGTTGTTGCTCGCGTAATTAATTTAATATCTCTTATAAATGGTCCTCAAGTGCTGTGGCACTTAATTTATGGCCTCTGCTCAATGTTGGTCTAATTTTTATATTAAGTGACAACAAACTATATTATTACTACTTTCTTTAAAGCGGTTTTCGCTTATTTAAAGTATAATCGCTTTAGATATGTTACATTGAAACAAATCGATTTTCAAACATAAAAAGATAATTTATTACTAGCTGACCCACGCAACCTAGTTTGCGTCTTCTATTGCCCGTGGTGTGAAAATTTTCCCCCGTTTTCGAAACATACTTCATTGGTGCTCCGCTCCTATTTATATTAGCTTGATGATATATAGCCTATAGCCTTCCTCGATAAATGGTCTATCCAACATTGAAAGAATTTATCAAATCGGACCAGCGGTTCCTGAGATTAGCGTGTTCAAACAAACAAACAAACTCTTCAGCTTTATAAGATTAGTATAGATAGGCATTATGTACTCGAAATACGTGTGATAAGAGTACATAGCAATTGGTATTATTTTCAAAACTAAATTGTTATCAAGTGCTTTTCCCTTTCTGTTAGCTAAAACCCTTAGCAGGTTACTTCGTAAATTATTAATAGAAGGTCGAGAGACCAAAACCGAAAACTATTTCTGTAAACCCATCATTAAAATCTATCCTTTCCGTTATTTAATTACATTTATTTCAACGCTACAAATTACAGACATTTAATTAAACCTACCCTCAAATAGTTTTTTTTACTGTACACCAATTACAATATTAAAGTATATCTAGCGGACACGGCAAACGTTGTTTATGTGTTTGCCATAAAAAAAAAAAAAGGTAAAGGTAAAAATAGATGTTAGCCGATTCTCATAACTACCCGATATGCACATAAATTTTCATAAAATCGGTCCAGCCGTTTCGGAGGAGTTTGGTAACAAACACCGCGACACGAGAATTTTATATCTTAGATAATCTCGAAACAGACTGTTAGAAAGAACATAGAATTTTAAATAACGAACAGTTATAGTTGATTCAAAATTTGTCAATTTACTACCATATACCATTATTATCAATGACTATAAGTAATTTTATTAAGTGTAAAATTAATTACATAACGTATTTATGTAATTTCAAAACAATTAAAATTATTATCTATTCTGCGTTGTTAGTTTTATTCTCTTTAGCAATAATTCATTGAAAACTCAAGTAGGAACCCAGGAATTTCTCGTGCCGTGTGTCAAATTTCATTAAAGGATTTGTTTCGAATGAACAAGTAGTAAACAAATAATAGTTTTAAGACACTTAAAATTACATAATTTATTTATCTAATTTTAGGTGCTTTAAAATTATTATTTATGTAAGAAACCAATTGTTCACAATTCGTGTGTACACTTGTAAACTATAATAATATACTTAACGGAATATCACACATGCAAATTTTAAATTAAAACTTTTTTAATATACCACATGGTATATTAAAAATAATAATCCATAATTTATAAATGTGTTTATGATAATTAACGAATTTAATTAACCTGTGAGCACAGCCTTATGTCACGCAATTCAAAATTATGTTTGGGAATTGGCATTCTCACAATAGATATTAACCTTGCCAATCCCCGTGAACATAATTAAATATTATTTAGAGCAAATTGTCTATAACCTCATTCGTGTTAGCATCGACCTTCAACGGAAGAGATAAAACGATAATTCAGTTGTGTCACATTGGAAAGATAAAAAAGTTCGGAAAGTGCATTGTATAAAATCTGTAATCGAAAATGATCACTGTGATGAAATGTTAATATTAAGAAATTTTGTATATTTTCGAATAAAAAAATCTGAAGAATCTTATTCAGCATTGACTTGACCCAGGGTAAAATGGTGCTGGGGTCCGGTCGTGTTAATAACAGCAGTTCCCGGACCCCTCCCTTCTCAGGCGCAGAGTTGGCACACCGTGTGGTTTTAGACGGTTCGATTCCGACACACCGCCCCGCCGCAAACCCCGGTGGGGTGCCGGTCTGAGAAGGTTTCCACACGATAAAAAAAACACAAAGCAGTCATAAGCACTGCCGACAGAAGTGAAAACTCATAACTATAAACAAACGGTTGTTTTAACTGACCTGAAATGAACACCTATGCTTTTTTTAATAGTGTGCAATAAAAAGAACTAAAATAAGTAGTAAATGGAAGTAAAGCTTTGATACTCCAATAGATGTCGCTGTTTTCAAAAAAAAAATGTAAACAATCTTTTTGATTTACAAAAGGTTTTGTGTAAGTAGAAAATCGTTATTTTAATTTATTGTAAATCACTTTAAGATACTGAAATATTAACTTTAAGTATATAAAATCATATTGAGAAAGGACCACTATCTAGAAAAACGAATGCTACCAAAGTATATCGGTAGATGGCGCTGTTAACAATGAATATCCTTACGAATTTTCGATCAGGACACGTGACCTGACGCTAGTTTATGGTCACGTGACCTGACGCGAGTTTATATATTTTTACCCATTCCAAAAAGTACACAGCGCCGCTAAAGAAGTTTTCACTTCAAAAAAGAGTAAAATGGTGCTGCTTGTAATTTTTTTAATATACCTACCTGTACCGGCATTCCTTACTATCTACTACAATGAATACGGCCGAAGAATTCAGAATTACATAACTACTACTAATAAAATGTATACATTTCAAGTGCCTTAGACCACAATATGTTTACGAAAATATTTGTTCACACCACGTAATCACTGTCTCAATGCTATGAGATCTTCGACTTCGACTCATCGTCAGATTCTTCGATTCATACTTATGTCCAATTATGTAATATGCAACGGGTTCCTGAAACATTCACCAGGTCCTCGTACCACAGACCGATACCATATCCAGGAATAGCAGGGCCGTCTGGGCTGATTGTGTTTTTGTTTCCATTATAGTTGCTATCAGGGAAGCCGTTGGACAGAAGAAGCAGAAGCAACACAGGACTGGTTGTTTTGGCGTACCTTGACGGTGGCCTATGTCCAGCAATGAATGTCTTTTGACTGAGATTATAATGATATTAATTTATTTTTGAATTTGTCCTCTTTTAATCAAATACTGGGCAATATTTTAAAATTTCCTTAACATGTACACTAAATTACTAAAAATATCGTTATAATTTTATAATTAATGTCTCCGTTTTAGAATGTAAACTTTTTAAAACTCCGTAACAACCGTCTGTTTCCATTAAAAACCTTTTCGCTTAACTTTCCGAACGCCCCGCTTTCGTTTGTTTTCATCTTACGTGTATTTGAATATGTTGAATTTTCGTTTTAGCCCTGGCATATTAGTCAAATGAAGGCAAGAATTCATCATCATCATCATCATCATCCATTTCATACATTTATGAACGGTGAAATTTTAGAAATAAATAATACTTAAAAAGTATTTCTGTTTACTTAGTTAGGAATAATTAGTATAATTATTAACTTTAAAATTACCTGAGTAGGTAAGTATTATTAAATGAATAGCTGAATACTGAGCTATTGAAAAAAATATTAATTGTAACGTAAAAGTTAATAAAAAATTAAAATTATTTTAGAATTATCAGGACTACCTACAAGTTGACACAAATGATGGTATAAATTGCTTAAAGTAACTCTGACTGTCTGTCCAGCTTTCACGGCCAAACTGCTGCACCGATTTCATTGAAATTTGTCATGGAGATACTTTGATTGTTGAGGAAGGACATAGGAACACAAAAACGAGGGAGGAGCCGCGGGCCAAATCTAGTGCTATATAAACCACTTTCTGAAAATGAGTTTACTGTTTAAATAGATAAAATTAAGCAACGAAAGAGTTTAGTTCTTATTTATGTCTTATATTTTTTAAGAACTGGCACTAAAATAGATGTTCCTTTTGTCATATCGACGCATCATATTATACTAATGTGTTACCATCGTAAAAATCATATGTTAGGTTACTTGACGATCAGAAACTAATATACTAAAGTTGTTTATATTATATATTTATTATCATTCCGAATATATATTTTGTTACCTTTACCTACTAATATTATAAAGCTGAAAAGTAGCCGTTAGGTTGAACGTGCTAATCTCAGGAAATACTGATTTAAATTGAAAAACTATTTTGGTCTTGAATAGCCCATTTATCATGAAAGATTATACGTAATATAACATCATGCTACGATCAACGGGAGCAGGAGGATCAATTAAAAGGGTTAAAAAATGGGGAAAACTATTAGTGAGATAGTGAATGAATACAATGGAACGAAATTCATGTAAGCCATTTATCAAATGAATAATAAAACAGAAAATTTAGTTAAAGAACTTTTCAAGTACAAATTAGACTGTCTCGGTGGCATAGTGGTAGCGTATGCGACTTCTAAGCTTTAGGTCTCGGGTTCGATTCCCGGGTCGGACCAAATGTTTGTATGATCTGCAAATATTTGTTTCGGAGTTTGGGTGTTTTCTATGTATAATATGTATGTATTTACAAAAAAAAAGAATAAAAGTATTTTTATCAGTGGTCTTAGTACCCATAACACAAGCTCTGCTTAGCTTGGGACTAGATGGCATTGTGTATTAGATGTCCGGAATATTTATTATTATTATTCTACTTAATCAGACTGTAGGAAAATTATCAAATAAAATATAAATGTCGTTGACAATTCTAATGTTATAAAAGTGACAGTTAACTACTTTGTTAAAGAAAGAAAAGTGTGAGATTAAAAGGCTTAATTTTCTAACAAACAAAAGTAATGTAAAGGGCTTAAGTTTGAGAGGAATATGCATACGCACGCTCGCATTGTCTAAAAACAAACGTACAGCCCAACGCTTACGCCACTGTCATAGTTTTCAACCTCATGCTAACCCTACAAAAACATTAATTTCAGTGTCGTATATTAAACTCTTAAGCTCTGAGTTTAAATAGTATTTATTACTCCATAAAAATATTACGATAATGCACGGCATAAATCTTGCAATCGGTTGATTTGGAACCAGACTTTACACAACATAATTATCTTTTTTTTATGGGATATCGAGCAAACGAGCAGCCCTATCGCCTGATGGTAAGTGATTACCGCCGCCCATGGACACCCGCAACACCAGAGGCGTCACAAGTGCATTGCCCGCCTTTGGAGGATGGGGAGAGAGGTGGGGGGATGATTTGTGGTATGTGCCTTTTTTTTTTTTTTTTTACTTGTGGAAACCCCCTCGGGCCGTCACCCCGCCGGGGTTTGTGGCGGGGCGGTGTGTCGGAATCGAACCGACTAAAACCACACGGTGTGCCAACTCTGCGCCTGAGAAGGGAGGGGTCCGGGATCGCTGTTATTAACGCAAACCGGACCCCTCCCAGCGCCTGCCCGCACAGAAGCGGGCACCCTCAGCTGTTAGACTCTCAAAATAGGCGACGCACGGCACACGCGTACGTCGCCCCTTCGCGGCTGGCCACTAAAGCGGATGGACGGGAAAACCCATACCGTCCATCCGCGGCCACACTCAGGGCGGCATGAGGCGCAGATGGGCGCGCCTCCGCCGCCCGGTTCGCCGGCGGCGGATCGGGTCCGAGTGGAGATCATCCTCCCGGGCCTTCTCCGCCGCCTCCTTCTGCGAAATTACGTCTTCGCAGAAGGATGCGACCGCGGTAAAACTGCTGTCGCTACCGGCCATGGAGCGTATGATGGCCGGTAGCGACAGATCTCTCCTCTCAGATCCTGCAGAGAGGGCCCGGCGCTGCTCCGCCCAGGCGGGGCAGAACTCCAGCGTATGCTGGGCCGAGTCCTCACTGCAGTCGCAGTGGTGGCAGGCGGGACTCAATTCCCTCCTAGCGACCGAGTGCAGGTACTTTCCGAAGCAACCATGCCCGGAAAGCACCTGCGTCAGCCGGAAGGAAAGGGTCCCGTGCTGCCGCCCTGCCCACTCGAGGATGACCGGCTGGAGCGCCTCCACGGTGGCAAAGCCAGCGCGTGGAGCCTCCAGCCGGGACGACCAACGAGCCATCGTGGCTCGGCGAGCGGCTTCACGCCAATCGCGTACCTCTTCGGGCGGAGGACGATACCCGTTCTCCGCCCGATATTCAGCCGCTCGCCGATAAACTTCGGCGAGCACTTCCGCCTCCAAATCCCACGGGGGTGTTCCGGCCAAGGCGCACGCCGCCTCCGTCGACACGGTGCGGTATCCGCGTATGGCTCTGACCGCCAATACCCTCTGAGGCCACCAAAGGCGTGCCTTATTCTGGGCGGTCAGAGCCGGGACCCACACCGGTGACCCATATAGGGCCATCGACCGGACCACCCCCGTGAAGAGGTTCCTTGTTGCGACGCTGGCTCCACCCAAGTTGGGCAAAAGACGCCCAAGGGCGGAGGCAGCGTCGACCAGCTTTGGGGAAAGCTGTCGGAAGTGCTCGTCGAAGAGCCACCTACCGTCGAGGATCAGGCCCAGATACTTCATCTGGGCCCGAACCGGTACGAGGACCGAGTTGACTTCGATGGAGGCGCCGGGGGGTGGACCACGACGGGGCCCATGAAATAACAGGGCCTCCGTCTTATCCAGGGCCACCCGTAAGCCCAGCGCCTCGATGCGCCCAACCACCAGAGAAACACCCCTGGTGGCCAGGCGCGCCGCCTCTTGGAAATTGGCCCCCCGAGCTGTGACCAATGTGTCATCGGCGTAACAAATTACGCCCAGCCCGGGAGGCAGACGACTTCGAAGGACCCAGTCGTACCCCACGTTCCACAGGAGTGGTCCGAGGACAGACCCCTGTGGAACGCCGCACGACATGGGTCGCCGTCTCAAGACGCCATCTCGATCCTCGTACACGACGGTACGCTCCTCCAAATAGTCTGCCACTAGCCGCCTCAGGTACTCTGGCACCCCATGATACTGGAGTGCTTCCCTGATGCAGCTGAATGGCAGACTATTAAAGGCGTTGGCGATGTCCAAGGACACCGCCAACACCACGCCGCCACAGCTCACTGCCTCTTCGGTCACGGCCCTAAGGCGCATCACGGCATCGACCGTCGAACGCCCCTCTCGGAATCCGAATTGGGCGTCCGACAGGTCGGGCCCCACCTCGCTGAGATGCTGGACGATGCGGGCAGAGAGAATCCTCTCAAACAATTTGCCCGCCTCGTCCAGCAACACGATGGGCCTATAGGCCGCGACCGAATCGGCAGGCCGTCCCGGCTTCGCTAGCCACTGGATAGGTCATCGACGGGGGCGTGTGCTCCGCCCGCTGCGGGAAAAGGCCCTCGACCACCTGCTGCAGGAAGCTGGGCTGGAGAGTCTCGGTAAGGGGGGGGCCCGCCGTGCGGAGCTTTTGTCGCACCGCACGATATGGGCGACCCCAGGGGTCACGATCGAGACTCTCCAGCATCTCCTTTCTCCTCTCCTCCTTGGCGCGGCAAATGGCCAGCTTCAGAGTCCTCCGCGCTTCGCGGTACTCCTCATGAAGCCGGCCCTCCTCCCCGTCTACGCGGTGGCGTCGCCGCCGGCATCGGGTGTAGGACCTCCGGGCACGAGTACAGGCCGCACGGAGGTCCGCCAACTCCTGGGACCACCAGTAGACCCCGTTCCGTGGAGGTCGACAACCTCGAACGCGGGGCATGGCCGCATCGCAGATCTGCGTTATCGCAGTGCGAAAGCGGCCAGCCCCCATGTCGACCTCCTCGGCCGGGGCCCGCGGAGACAGCCAAGACTGAACGATGGCCGCCTCCTCTAGCAGGTCCCTATCGAGCTTGGCAACAGCCCACCGCGGAAAGCGGGAGGAATGCCGCGCCACGTGACCCCTACTGGGGCCCTGGGACCGGGAGAGCTCAAATCGGATATATAAGTGATCCGAGAGCGTCTCAACCTCTTCCAGGACACACCAGTTCCTTACTCGTGCGGCAACAGCAGGGGTAGCGAACGAAAGGTCCACTATCGACCCCCCCTGCTGTCGCACGCACGTGTTGGTGGCGCCCCTGTTCAGCAAACAGAGGCCCACCGAAGCCGCCCACTCCACAACGGCATCGCCCCTGGCGTCCGTCGCCGGGGAACCCCACGCAATGGACTTTGCGTTGAAGTCCCCCAGCACGAGGACGTGCCCAGACGCTAGTCGCCGCATCGAGGTCTCCAAGTTGTTAAGGAAGACCTCGAAGTCGCTCAAACTCCGGTTGGGGGAGAAATACACACCGTAAACGGTGATTCCCCCCCACTCGGCAGCCACATATCCAGAGCCCTTGTCTCTTAACGACAAGGGCGGGGAACGAGCCGCCGAGGAGCCGACGACTGCCACGGAGCCGTCCCGGTCACCCATCCAGTTTGGACGGGGAGGGACTTGTGGTATGTGCCTATGGTATCCTCACTCACTCGGTAAAACACAATGCAGGCGCTGTTTCACACCGGTTTTCTGTGAAGCCGTGGTGTCACTCCGGTCGAGCTGGCCAATTCAGCCGAGGCGTGGTTCTCCCAAAAAAATCAAAAGAAGCTATCGATCTATAACGAGTGAAAAATACAGAAAAAAAGTCTGTAAAAATGTAATACTCATAAGCTCCTGATCTCAAAATGCGTATTTATTCTCTCTCTAAATAAGATTAACGACTTCCAATACAAACCCTAAACCCTTTTTCAGTAAATTGGAAGTATATTTTCCATTACCTTTTTTCGTGAACGCAGGGAAGGTAGGAGACATTTTTTGTCAAATATTTACATGCCCTTGAAATGCCAGTTCCTTTTTTATAATTAAGATGTTATAGATTAAACTTTAAGAATAAATTTTAATACTTTTTGAACTTGAAATGTGATGAAATCATAATTTCGAATCTCTATATGAGTACAGTCCTTTCAAATGAACATGCATGTACAAAGTGCTCCTATCGAGTAAATATTTATCTTTCCGTAATTACGAGTAGAACACATGCGAGGCGATGAAAGATTTTTTGAAGCGTGTAATAAAAACATATTTAATAGGTTATAAGAAATAAGAATACCTTAAGATAACAACATTTATTATTGTAATCGAAACACTTACAACACTGTAGAAAGACTTTTCGAAGATTTCGAACCTTGACTTAAAATTTACTCTTCGAACAGGTAATCATTTGCCTTCTTGCTTATATTGCCATTTTCCTTTATGTATTTCCAGGTATTTTTTCTCCTTATTATTGTTAACTATAGTATACTTCTTCTTCTTCGTAGCCTTATCCCAAGATTATTTGGGGTCGGCTACTAGTTCCACCTGGTTTTACCTGAATATCTGAGCACTGACTTCTCAATAACGAGTACCATAGATGTTCATGCCAACCGGGACCGACGACTTAACGTGCTCTCCGAGGCACAGGCGGCTAACACCGCCATTTGCTATACTCCGGGCCGGTTAATAAGAATTTCATATACGAAAAACACGATACATCACTTTGGTTCGACTCGGGAATTGAACCCAAAACTTCCTCACTGGCAGTTGCATACGCCAGTCGCTGGACCAACGAAGCAGGTAGAAAAGCAAAACATTCGAATCAATCATTCTTTCTTGATATATATTCGTATAATTATGTTTAGAGAATTAATGCAGTCACGTAATAGGTATTATCTTTGCGTTGCTCGATGTCACGCCTAGCTAAGCAGTAGCTTAGGATGCAACAGGATGTGACCGCAAAAACATAATTGTATTTTGTAGTTGTTGAATTTAATATACGTGTAAATAAATAGGTCACCAACGGTTACAGCAATTCATCGTGTACTCTGAATACGTAATCGTTTTCCGATTTAGTATCCGCTTACCTTATTTGAGCGTATTGCTAAATTTCCTTTAACTGTGCTTGTAATTTAATTGGGGTCAAATGTTGTTACAGCTCTCTGAAATATTTATTTACGATAACAAAATAAAATTTGAAAGTGTACATATGTAATGACAAAACTTATTTATTTATTCGTCTTTAAATTTGTTCTAAAACCAAACTCCACCATCAGGTGTGAATGATGAATTCTTTAAGTTCCATAAAACAAGAATATTAAAGTAATAAACTATAAAATTCGTGTCATAGTATTATAATTACAAAAAACCGACCAAGTGCGAGTCGGACACACGCACCGAGGGTTCCGTACAAACCTGTAGGTATATTAATATGATGTTACTATAAATTTAAGCTTTTCGCAGTGAGTGAGGATACCAGAAGCCCATACCCCATCCCTTTCCCCATCCCCTCCCCATCCCCCTCCCCATCCCCCTCCCCATCCCCAAGGCCGGCATCGCATTTGGACGCCTCTGGTGTTGCGGGTGTCCATGGGCGGCGGTAATCGCTTACCATCAGGCGATACGAAAGCCCGTTTGCACACTATTCAAAAAAAAAATTCAATAAGATCTCATTCAAGTAAACATACATTTACGGTATTCGTGTTTACGTAAAATGTTGCTCCTATTTTTATTTCACGTTCTACTATACAGCCGATGAAAACCAGGTTTATTTTAAAGAATCGTTTTGAATAAATATTATTCAAGTCTTTCCTCGATACAATTTCAATTATTTATACAGAACAGACTTTTGCCTTCATTCAAATTGATTTAAGCACTAATAAAGATTTTATTCGTTCTTTATTTAAAAGATCTACTAGTAATTGAATTTTATCGTTATCTATTTTAGACTATTGTTTATAAAGAAAACGTTTTACTTAAAGAAATAATCGATTTAGTTCCATAATCATTGTTAAGTAAATAATTTGTATAGCTAAGTACAATGAAGAAAGAAAGGAAATGCAGACTATTATGTGATGTCTGAGTAACAACTTATATCTGTGGTATTGAGCAAGTTAGGTATATTTTATATTATGAACTCACTTAAAATATTATATTTCATTTTCTCAGATTGTTTTGAACTTAGATAGACCTTAGATTATCCAAAATCTAAATTACACAATATCCGAACAAAGGTTGCCTGGAAGAGATCGACGTGAGTGATAAGACCGCCTATTGTTGTAACCCATTGTAGTTTTTTCATGTACTTATGTCAGTAAATTTATATTTTCTGTGGTGTTCAATAAAGCTGTATAAATAAAAAATAAAAAGTAATAGTAGTAGCTTGTACGGATGGTGTAGTGGTTTAAGCGATTTCCTCTACTACGCTGTGTTATGGGTTCAAACTCCACATGGTACAACACTTTGTGTGATTTGTAAATTGTTATTCTGAGGCTGGATGTCCGTTTAGTGTATGTTTGTAAAGTCCACTGCGACACAGCAATATTTCTAGTTTAGTTCTAGTTAGTTTCATAACATAGGTCGATATCGTCTTGTTTCAATTTTATATGGTGCTGAAATGAGATATCGAACTATTATGAAATTGTTCAAGTGAAACAGAAAATGTATTAAACACCACCTATTTATTTAAATTCAAAAATCATTTATTCAATTAAGACATTAAGTGATATTTATGAATATTAAATTGAAGCTACAGTTAAAAATCATAGATCGACACAAACAGATGCCACAGCATGTACTGGATTGTCAAGGTAATAATTAGTGAAGACACTAAAATGTACTGCCTGCCTGTCAATACTAAATTATAGAGTAAATAAATTAAAATGGCATTCTATATCTCTCGTAAGTTGGCAAGCGATACGCCTGCTCGTTTGCTCCCCTTGCCATAAAGGGGGGACGAATTGGTTTTATTGAAAACAATATATTAAAAGCTAAAAATGATTCGGTAGGTCCCAGGTTCCAGTCATCACACCACTCCCTCATCAATCTAAGGCATTGATCAGATGAATATTAAACATCGTTCTAATGCACCACTTAAGTTTTAAATGCCAAAGGCCAGTCAATGGCCTATGTATATATATGCATACATACAGGATTTTTATGAAAATGGGGCACTATACTTAAACAGTTTACTTGTCTTCGGTACCTATTTAAAAAAAAAAATAATTCCTTATCATGAAAAAACTAATCTTTGGTGAATAGGTACTGTATTTTTAAATATGTATCACTGAGCACATATATCTTTTTTCGACAGTATGAGAACACAGTTACTTTCGTCAAAGTGGTATTATTAATTTGATTTGATGAGTTAATAGGTGAAATGGTTTCTGTATATGATTCAATTAGTCTAATTGGTGTAATGGAATCAGTAGATAGTGATGGTAAAACAATTTTAAGAATCTACTGGTGGTCAATTAATCGGTGCCATATTAGGGGGAACTGTGTTTCCTCGTAGGAGGGCAATATACTGTCCGGGAGTTTCCTTATGAAGAAAGCGAAAACGTATTTAAGTTTTTAATATTATACGAGTAAAATATTTGTATTAGTACGAAATAATTTATTTTTGTAATTAATATATTTTTATTATATTGAATTGTATTGTATATATTGTTATATCTGTAACAAACTTAACCTTATTTCGTGAATTACCCTGTACTGAAATTTAAAAACTACATACATACATTACATATGCACTTTATGGTTTTATCGTTTTATTTCATTAAAACGTCAAGGATTTCGAACTGTGTTGCGAAAAGACATGTAAATGACGCAAGCAGTAAGAGTTGTCAGGTATCTTTATCAGTGAATGTAGAAATCACGTTTCAATTTAGTTCTTTAGTTCATTGCCAACTACATGGAAAGAAACATTGTAATTAATCAGAGCATACTTTTAAATTATTTGCAATTAAACAATACGTTATCTTATTTTGACTGCACGGTTGGCCTAGTGGTTTAAGCGGTCACTACGCCGTTTGCTACTGCGCCAAGTGTCGTGGGTTCAAATCCCACGTGGGACATCACTTTGTGTGATCCACAAAGTGTTGACCTGAGTCTGGGTATTCTTTGTGTCCGTTACATGTATGTATGTAAAGTTCCCCGCGACACAGGATGTATATTCCTAATGCGGGAGTTGTCTTTTAGAAAAAGAAAAAAAAAGAAAAAGATTTTATCAAGGATACTTTACAGACAATAAGTTTATTAATACTAATTTAATTAAATTTATTTCCATAGATTATAATTCATAAACAAAAACAGTGTGTTCAACTTATTTAAAAATAATATGTAGGATTTCTGTAGTCTAAACTTATTCAAGTAATATATTTTGAAACAGTAGGCCGGCCTTGAAAAAAATATACATAACCTTAATTAAAACGGACTATTAAATCCATAACTAGTAATTGATCATAAACTTTAAGATTTAAGAATAATAAAACTAATTTATATTAGATTTCGTGGTAGTAGTTTGTTTCAGAAATTCAATTCCACAATCGATACAAATATTATAAAGCTGAAAAATTTGTTTGTTTGTTTGAACGCGCTAATCTCCAATTTGAAAAATTCTTTCAGCGTTGGATAGACCATTTATCGAGGAAGGCTAAAGGCTAATAGTATATAAGGCTATATCATCACGCTAATAGTAATAAGAGCGGAGCACCAATGATGTATGTTTCAAAATCGGAGTAAAATTTTCACTTTACGAGCAATAGAAGACGCAAACGAAGTTGCGTGGGTCAGCTAGTAATTCATAAAACTACGGGTGTCTATAATTAAGTCATTTCTCGTACCTGTAAAATGCAGATTACCATAACAGTAAAGTAACCGATCAAAGGTTACGTTTTTGTTTGGACAAGAAATAACCAAAAACAATCCAGTAAATTGAGTTGAGCTTTCACACTTACTCAAATCACCACTTAAGATAATGACGACTGAACGCACGTTAATGTACCCCAAATTAATGCCGGTAATTGTGTTCGCACCTTAATTGCGTTATGTGTCCATTTTGGCATTAAAACAGATTATACAACTTTGTTGTTGATTTTAGCACAGATTAAAGTATTTAGGCACGGGTCTCTAAGTTACTATTCGAGCAACATATGTGTACCTTAATTTTCTCTACTAATATTATAAAGTAGAAGGGATTGTTTGGTTGAACGCAGTAATCTAAGCTACTACTAGTGTTAATTGAAGAAAAACTTTCAGTATTCGATTACCCGTTTATCAAGCAAGGCCATAGCCTATACAACATTACTCTACGAATAATAGGAGCTAAGTAAGAATTGAAATGTTACAAAAATTAGTAAATATTCTATAAGGAGACTCAGACAAAGCTGCTGAGGTAATTAATAAATTTATAAATAGTAATATATATGTGTCCACAATACAAGTATTACAGTTGCTATAGGTTCCACGGTTTGGTCCGTGGGAGAGCCACGATTTGGCAGGGCCGGCTCGACCGGAGTGATACCACGGCCTCACAGAAAACCGGTGTGAAATAGCGCTTGCGCTGTGTTTCACCGAGTGAGTGAGGATACCGGAGGCCCATATCCCAACCCTTCCTCCCATCCCTCTCCCCATTGCCCAATGGCCAACGCCCCTGGTGTTCCGGGTGTGGGTGGCGGCAGTGTTGGGCAAATTTTAATTGCAATTAAAATTAATGATTAACAATTGATTAATCGTGAAAGGACACTATTAAAACTTCTTTTTTTATTTAGTTAAGTTAGTTTGAATAGTGTCCTTTCACGATTAATCATTGTTAGTCATTAATTTTAATTGCAAATAAAATTTGCCCAACACTGGGTGGCGGTAATCGCTTACCATCAGGCGGTACTACCAAAAACTTTTTAAAAAAGGTGTCCCTGTAAACAATATTTTATACAACCAATGCACATGTTTCCCTCCCACAATGACCCTTTAAGCGGGGCGTGAAAAGCATCTCACAAGACTGTCATAATGTGGGACATCATGCTGCATTGTCTGCATTGGTAATGAGTATACGTCGTACTTTCCATCAATCAGCCAGGGTAGATAGATAGAGTGGAGCTTTGGCAGGCACTATATTTAAAAAAAAGTGTATCGATACATATTACATAAACTTACTACCTAACTTATAACATATATATGTATTTAACATATATATATATATATATATGAAAATAGCCTACCACCATATTAATTACTAACATAAGTAAACAGATGCATCTTTGAGTATAAGTGCTTTAACACTAGAAAGACGGGAGCAGTCATTTGACTGCAATTTGAATTTAATTTTTGAATAACTCAAAAACCACTTGACTTAATGTACTGAAACTTTGTGACTTTTATTAATATTGCTAGTTAAATGAAACTATGTATGAAAATAACTCACATCTCTTTTGTTTATTATTTAAAATCTTGATATACCGACAAAGACGGCGGCAGTCATTTGACGGCTGGTATCCGAAAAGTGTTTATTTGTAATATGAGAAGGTAGACTACAAAACAGTGTACGCTTATACCTTTGTTTGTAGTATGCTAGTCAAATGAACCAGTATAGTTTCGACTGCCAGCGAATTTTGTCGAAATTATTGTGATTCTTGAAAAATGTCTCGAAGTCTTCAAAATAAAGAAATACTTTCATTATTGCAAAATATTCGTGAAGATGAATCGGATTGTGGCTCTGAAAGTGGAGAACGCGATAGTGAAGATGATAATACAGTACCACCTATCAGTTCGAGTTCCTCTATGGAAGAAAGTGACCTGGAAGACCAGATACCTCTAGCAACTTTACGAAACGTTGATTTGAGATCGAGTTCTCGCAGCCGTGGTCGCAGCCGTGCTCGTGGTCGAGGCCGTGGTAGGACTCATAGTTCGGAAGATTCTGAATTCCAAGATCTTATCACTTCTATAGACGGTACGTCATGGACACCTCAAATGGGATATACTCAAAGTGGTCGTCGAGCACGGCACAATATCATAACTGAGCAAGCAGGGCCTACCTCATATGCTCGAAGAAATTTTACGGGACATTTGTCAGACTCATGGAGGCTTTTGATTGATGAATCTATATTGAGACATATTCAGAAATGTACTCTAGAAGAAGCTAACCGGCAACTAGGACACAACAACTGGATACTAACTTTGGAACAACTGGAAAGTTTTATCGCTATATGTTATGCTCGAGGTGCATACGGAGCAAAAAATATTCCAGTAAATGAGTTGTGGAGTAAAACATGGGGAATACATTTTTTTTCAAAAGTTATGCCTCGTGACAGATTCAAAGAAATAATGAAGTTTTTGCGATTTGATCACAGATCTGAGAGAAGTTTACGACTTCAACAAGACAAATTTGCACTAATATCAGACGTTTGGAAGAAATTCATTGAGAACTGCTTATCTTGCTACAAGCCAGGAGAAAACGTTACAGTAGACGAGCAACTGTTTTCTACTAAGGTTAGATGCAGGTTTCTTCAATACATTGCTAACAAGCCTGATAAGTTTGGAATAAAATTTTGGCTTTGTGTTGATGTAGATTCAAAGTTTGTGCTCAATGGCTTTCCTTACTTAGGAAAGGACGAAAGCAGGCCACAAAACCAAAGCCTCGGTGAATCCGTAGTAATGCGTCTAGTGGAACCTTTTGCAAATGCTGGTCGAAATGTAACCACTGATAACTTTTTACATCGTTGAGCTTGGCGAATAACTTGCTTGCAAAACGCACAACCATTGTAGGAACTTTGAACAGGGCACGACGAGAGGTTCCGCCTTCCGTCAAATCACTTCATATGACTTTGTTTGAAACAAAAATTCTGAAATGTAATACATGTACCCTTACAATTTATCAAGGAAAACGAAACAAGAACGTTTTATTGCTCAGCACGTTACATGAAAATGTTGATATAGATGCTAATCATCCTAAGAAAAAACCAGAAACTGTGATTTTTTACAATGCTACCAAGTACGGCGTGGATGTGGCTGACCAGATGGCAAAAAAATATAGTGTCAAAGCGGCATCTCGAAGGTGGCCTGTACAGGTATTTTTCAATATCTTAGACCTTGCAGGTATAAATTCCTCCATTTTGTATAAAAAAATGTCAGGTACCAACATAAAACGAAGGAATTTCATACTAAATTTAGCAAGTGAACTTAGCGGCAAAGTAGAAATCGAACCGAGACCCTCTGAAACTGATCCCTTGCCCGAAGAGTCCACACCTTCTACTTCTCGATCTTCTCAAAATCCGGTAATTCGGAAAAGGCGAGAGTGTTATATACAAAAGTGCAAAAATAAAACAAATAAATTATGCGACACTTGCAAAAAGCCACTTTGCGGCTCTTGTAACAAAAACAAAATGTTAAAATGTAAAAATTGTACATAAATTAATATAATTATCATACATAATACCCTGTGTTATTACTATAGCTACCATTTTTAGCACTTAAATTTAAAAAAAAGATTAAATAAATTGGGGGAGTCATTTGACCGGTCGCCGTCTTTGTAGGTAGATAGATTTTCCCGTCGTTCTAGTGTTAACTTGACCCATTGAATTTATAAGTCGAGATTTCAAGGTTTTCCTCTCGTTTGATTTATCAACTTTCATTCTTATACTTGACCCTAACGATCGTAACAATAAAAATACAGGGTATAATTTTTACAGATTTTAGTCGGTTCGATTCCCAGGAGTATCAAGCGAATTTTTGGAAATATTTGAATGTAATTTTCTTTCATTTCATAAATAAAGGAATGTTTTCTTTGAATAATTTTTTTTATCTACAACATTAAGAGTACTTTCTCTTCAGGTGGTCTTCAGGTCTTCCCTGTATATACCATACACGTGTATAGTACAAGTAATAAAAAGTATGCTTAATGCTTAACAATGCAGCAATTTCACATATTTTACAAGCTTTTTAACCCAATTTCTCTCGTGTTAATGCAGACTGAGTCAATCAATCCGTATCGGTAACAGTTCTTTTATCTTTGTGATATATATTTTATTACCCTTATCTGTAATATATGATACAACGTGTACGCATACTTTCATGGTCGATTAAGTAGTCAAAGTATGCAAATGTCCCAAATAAAAATGTCACATTAATTGCCACTCAATTGTATGGTGGTTGCAGTCATTTGTTATTTAATTAAGACTTTTTGTTTTTATTAAAGTGTTATAGCGTTCGAATAAAATTATGTTAATTAGACTTTAGACCACTTAATACTATTTAAGAAGGCCTCTTTTAAGAAGAAACGCATATTTTATAAAAGTATAATACTAAATGACCCACGCAACCTCGTTTGCGTCTTCTATTGCCCGTAGCGTGAAAATTTTCCGCCGTTTTTGAAACATTCTTCATTTGTGCTTCGCTCCTATTAGTATACGCGTGATGATATATAAAGTCTACCAATACTGAAAGATTTTTTAAATTGGACCAGCGGTTCCTGAGATGAGTTTGTATGAACGCGCTATCAAACAAACAAATAAATAAACAAACAAACCAACAAACTCTTTAGCTTTATTATTAGTAAAGATGTACTTATTTAACTCTGTATTACGGTGTGAAAATAAAGAGTATTCTATTTTATAATCTATATTTGTCTTTGCACAACTAAAGTCATCAAATTAGAAATTGTTTGCACAAGACAGTACAGAACAACGAGAAGTTTGTTTAATAATGGTCAAATCTACGGTGAAACGTAGTTTAATTTTACGAGTTCTCGGCAGTCTGATGTGGGTCGGTTGGACTGAGTTTCATAAAAAAAAACATTTGATACAAAATTCTATTTACAGTTTCAACAGTACGGGAATTCATCCCTCAAATAAGTAAGTTTGAAAAGAAAACGTTTTTTTTTTTCATGTAATGATTGCGAATTTCTACACACTATTGTAATAAATGAAAATAATCAATAAAAAAATTCAGTGGTTCATCATTTGTTTCTACTGCTTTCCGATAGTTTAAACATTTTGAAAAGATGAGCGAAGTGTGAGTGTCTCAATGAATATTTATGTTGTCTTGCGGGAAAATGAACGCTTCACAACCATATAGCCATAGCTTGTTTATAGATATAACTGTGGCGACCTCCACATAAACATAACATACTACAGCGCCATCCACCGAAGTTACACTGAACTACGGAAATTCGTACCATACGAAGAAACTGCCAATCCTGAATCGCGCAATAGAAGTTCTCGCACCGATTATCATATATACAACATTCCAACATCAACAGCTGGGCAGTGGCCCGCCAAGCATAATCACCTCGCCTGGTCAGAGGATCCTCCCTTTGTGTTCGAGGGACATGACACTTGTGCCTCCACATAACTATTAGAAAGATAATAGATACAATTTGTGCCAATTTTTCAGCTAATTCCACATTCTTCATTTTAAATCAACAACATATTTTCATTTAGTACATCATTAGTCGATTACAAGAAACAAAACATTGAACTTGTTGTAAATTGTGATCGAACGTCCTTCGCTAAGTGACATATTTAGTATTACTAAATAATTAATACTATTTCTACTAAAGGTCTATTAAAAGTTTCGGCTTCTAAGTCTTACAAATAAAAATCATATTTCAATGGAAAACTCTTGAAATGAGACACCTAAAAGATATTTATTACACGGAGTAGAGGGCAATCTAAGGTTCAACGGCTTATTAAACGGTTTGCGCGACTGATTTGTTTTTTAATCATAATTCTAAATTGTTTAATCAACGTTAATGGATTTTAAGATCCGATTCTAGAACAAAAGGAAAGAAAAACGGAATCATGTTAAAAGCTGAATAAATCTGAAACTGATATTCTAATGAATTTGGCGTTTGATTATTCTAAAGAGTATTTAGACAGGCCAAACTAGCTTAGTTGTGCACCAAAAACAAACCTCTGACAAAAGATCTCACTGTTAAGACGAGCTCATTTAGTAACAAACACGCGTCGGTTTTATGTTTACTGGATTTTATGCTATGATTAAGTAGATGATTAAAACAGTGCGTGGCTAGAATTACAATTGAAGTAAAAATGTATTTTGCGTGTATAGTGAGGCACGTATTTAAGCGCATAGATAAATTACGTCTGCTCGTTTGCCTCCTATACCAAAAAAAAATAATACGCAGTTACTGTGCTCTCTTTTGTATATTTTAATAAATAAATTATCTTGACCACTGCTCGTTGATTCTGCTCATGTTTTCCATCAGGTAGAGTAGAGTCACTTCAATAATATTTAAAAAAAAACTTCACACAATGCAGCCAATTTCAAACAAAGCAGAGCTTGTGCTGTGAAAACTAAGATTGACTGATATAAAAATTTTATACTCTTTTTAAATACATAATCTACAAAGAAAAAAATAAATCCCGAAACAAATATTTGCAGATCTGCAAACTATTGGTCCAACCTGGAAATCGAACCTGAGACCACAGTGCAGCAGTCGCATACTGCCTCGACTACCGATCATCCATTACACTATTCAATATCGAGGTTAACGTTTGCATTGTTACATAAAACTTTAAGGTTCGTACATCAGGAAAGAATAAAAATTAATAAGAAACTCCACTTCAATATAATGTAGAACGAGTTTTGGAAAAAATTGCCGTATTGAACGAATATACAATTTGTTGAGCGTAAAGGCAATTTTAACCTTCTTATAAACATCGCAATCTTAAAATTGATTACTTTAGTACCATGTTTTAAGATTGTACGCAAAATACATTTTCTTTGCTTAAATATAAGCAGAGCTGGAAGATTGTCACTGTGATTTTAACATTTTTTCCATTGTTTACATATTTACCATGTTCTTTTTTGCTAATATATAATTCTATTTTCAATTCATTCAATCTATTTTGGAACAGAAAAACTTAGAGAATTGAAAACATAAACCGACATATTTTCATTAATAAAAATACAACTTTAATGAAATATATTTGACGGCGCATCACTTATTTTATTTGGAACATAAGTGTGTAGTAAGACACTGACGCAACACCGAGCATTGAAGCGTGCGACCGATGACAATAGGGATGGAAATCATTGCCACTTTAAAAATAATAATCACGCGTTAAAATAATTGAAGGTAGTTGATTATTTTATGTGATTAGTTGCAGGTAACGGTGACTTTGATCCCATCCCTAAAGAACTGTGGGTAGTTATTAATGGAACGCAGCCGGAGATAGTTATAAAATGGAACGCAGCCGGAGGGCAAGCATTATCGTTTAGCATCTCGCAGTAGCATCACATGTTCGGTGGAGTGTCGTACCTAAATCGTAACCTGTATACCATTATTGATTATCGTGAATGTATTTCACTATGTATTATCATAAAGTTATTATAACAAAGCGATTGTGAGGAAAACCATTACTATCATTCTCCTCGCCCGACAACTCACGTCTACTGTCTTTAAAAAAAATATGGAATCTACCGACACTCCTTAACGGGGAACGAGTCCCTACATATTAATTAACGAGGTTGCGAGGGTCAGCCCTCGCAACCTCGTTTACGTCTACTATTGCCCGTAGCGTATTTTCATTGAGGCTCCGCTCCTTTGGTCTTAGCGTAATGATATATAGCCTATAGCCTTCCTCGATAAATGGACTATCCAACAATGAAATAATGTTTTAAATCGGACCAGCGGTTCCTGAGATTAGCGCTTTCAAACAAACAAACAAAGAAACACACTCTTCAGCTTTATAATATTAGTAAAGATATCCAGTTAATAGCATGAACACCATTTTATTTACGGATAACACTCATTAAAACATGCGAAAGCTGTTGACCAAACAGGCAAATAGTTTTATAGCTTACTTCAAACCAACAAGCCGGCATCAATAAGTAGGTACTTAGCAAAGTTAATTAACTACAGCTTTCAGGTCAATTGCAGGTCTTCATCAAAGAGACGTATGTATAAGGGCAATATACAGGTTTATAAGCCATATGAATGCTGAGAAATTATTAAAATTAAAACTGGCTAGATGTAAACAGTTATAATAATAATTTTATAAAATTGTTTCAAGATACCTTATAAGTACCAGGATAAGATTACCAACGAATACATAATGTTCATATATTTTGTTTTTTTTATTTGTTCTTAAATATAAGTACCTGGATGACTGAGTTTGAGTGATATTATTTCTGTGTAAATTTCTTAAAATGAATCCTAGATAGATCGATTTATCGCTCCGAAACCCTTTGTATACTGAGTTTCATAGAAATCGTTGGAGCCATTTCCGATATTCAAAATCTATTTACAAAAATTGCTCGTTTAAATGTATTAGTTAGATACTTTCTATATGCGTATATTATATACGGTATAAAAAGTAGGTATACTAGCAAATCTTAAGATAATATATATGCATAAAATTACCTGCTACTCAAAACGATTAGCCGAGTGGTTTAAGCGGTCGCCCTGCCGCTTGCTACTGCGCCAAGTGTCTTGGGTTCAAATCCCAAGCGGTACAACACTTTGTGTGATCCACGAATTGTTGTCCCGAGTCTGGATGTTCTTTGTATATCTTTCATGTATGTTTGTAAAGTCCCCCACGACACGGGATGTTTATTCCTAATGTGGGAGTTGTCTTTTCAAAAAAAAGGCGTAGACAGTACGCCTCTATCTGCTTTAAACGACCACATTTTTCTGACACTAATTTAAGTCACTTAGGACGCAAATAACCAAAAAAGAGTTTTTTTTAATTACTCTCTATATATACGTACCTATAAAAAAGAAGGCAGAGGTTTACTAAACAGCCAAATTTTGGAAATAATAATTTTCGTCCATAAATATGAGAGTTTAATAGTCAAAGTCTTTGAGTTTGAGAATCACTGAATAATCATATTCAGTTTTTGATTTAATTCTCAAATTTTAATGAATCCAAACCATATCCACTTTAATAAAACTTTAAGTGTTGAATATTATTAACTTCATGAGCAGGAAAACCCTAAATATTTACTTTCGCAATGTTTATTACGTCATTAGACTTTTTGTCTCAATTAAACTTCGGTGGATATATTTTTTTTTTTTTTTTTATTGAATAGTGGGCAAACGAGCAGACGTATCACCTGATGGTAAGCGATTACCGCCGCCCATAGACACCCGCAACACCAAAGGCGTCACAAGTGCGTTGCCGACCTTTGGGGGATAGGAGAGGGGAGGGGGGGAGGGGTTGGGGTATGGGCCTCCGGTATCCTCACTCACTCGGTGAAACACAGCGCAAACGCTATTTCACACCGGTTTTCTGTGAGGCCGTGGTATCACTCCGGTTGAGCCGACCCATTCATGCCGAAGTATAGCTCTCCCACGGTATACTTCCCACTTTCATTTCGGTATACTTAAATTGTTTAGCAAAATTTTATATTTATACGAATGAAGTCCTTAGTATCGCTTGACCTTTATTAATCCTAGCAGGTCTTCTGTCAATCACAATTTAGGTGTCTAGACGATAAAGTCAAACGTAGGCAGACTTCGTTAAGTAGGTTTTTATAAGCGAATCTCAGCGAGTACTCGGTGCTGAGAAGTAATGCTTTAGATGTCAAGACGACTGCCCGACACGTGATTTCGTAAAGATCACAACTTTAAGTTACATAATAGGAAAAAATAAATACCTTTTGCATTGTAAATCCGTTATAGAAATGGTTTGAATGAAAAGTGATTTTCATATACAAACATTGTAACACTTATAAGAGATGCATTACATTAAAACACATTACGGCTGAGTTATTCTTAAAACCATATGTGAACCAAAGTAAAAGTGAGTAGTACAATAATTGAACCTGCAAATTCAACTGTTTAAAATTACTGGTACTTGAGATCAAAATAACGTATGCATATAAGAGTTTTCGGTAAGTCACATAATAAGTCAATACAATGTCGTAACTTATTCCAACCTCGATTTCGTTTACAAGTGAACCTAATATAAAACCTTCGTCACAAATTATCACCCAAATTAACATCTGTAGTAAGATAACACGCTCTGGTAAAGCAACAGTCGATATCTTGATAGCCTTAAAATATTATAATTTTTTTTTACGAAATGTTCAAGACACAATTCCAAATAATTTAATGTGTGCCTGCGGCGAATGCCGTTAAAGTAAATGTAAACAAACGTGAAATGCAGGTCATAGTCTCAGAATGCCGTACATTTATTTCATTGGGTTTACCCCTTATCTGTACTAATATTATAAAGCTGAAGAGTTTGTTTGTTGGTTTGAACGCGCTAATCTCAGGAACCAATGATCCGATTTGAAAAATTCTTTCAGTGTTGGACAGTTAATTTATCGAAGAAAGTTATAGGCTACATATCATCACGCCAATACTAATAGGAGCGGAGCACCAATGATATAAGAATGTTTCAAAAACAGGGGATTTTTTTTAATTATATTGGGTCTAACGAGGAGACTTATCACCTGATGGTAAGCGATTACCGCCACCCATGGACACCCGTAACACCAGACCAGACAAGTGCGTTGCCGGCCTTTTAGGAAGGAGTAAGCTCTTTTCTTGAAGGTTCGAAAGGTTACCGGCAATAGAAGACGCAAACGAGGTTGCGTGGGTCAGCTAGTTATTTATAACCATCATTATCATTTACTAGTTTACAGCTGGCCTTTCAATAGCAAAGAGATTTTGGCCTACTGTACCACGCTGGCCAGATGGTCGGTAAAGGATTTGTTCCAAGTTTTTCTTCCCCTTGCATTGATGTGGTCCTGCGTAAATAATCCCTTAGTCGCCTCTTACACCTCCAATGGGATGAACAGGGGAACAATACGGAGTGTATTGTGTTCTTAATTCATCGACATACCTATTTTTACACGGATCTTTACATTAAGTGTCTAATAAGGATTCTCGTTTCGAATAATTGAAGTATATGATTATTATCGACTGAAGGAATACGAGATCCAAATCCTAATATTTCATGAAGAATTAGAATGAAACGATTAAAATTATTCACACAGTACAGCTTGTCATACAATTACAATACATTTCTTTGCATCACATAACAAAAATTAAAAATGTTCAAAATCTGTACTTTAGATAGGGAAGGTCAATTCTATTTCCTACATAAATATTGATTTAAAGTGATTTAAAAAGTGATAACAATATTAAAGATTGTTTTCATTAAACGTTATTGTAATCAGGACATTTTTATGATCATGAAAAACTCCAGAGCGAGTTGTTTATTTTCAATAAATTCTACGGTATCTGGATGAATCAGCATGAACGTCAAATGTACGTCAGAGATTCAAAGGCGCTCATTTACCCTTTAATGCTAATAGAACATTAAACATGGTAAATTAAATAAGCTGTAATAACGGCTTGAACTTTAAGCAAAGAATATGTCTGCATCGAGCAATGAAAGTTGTTGAGTAGATAGTTGATTACATTACATAGCTTTCCAACACCAACTTGTGGGCCACGGACCGGTATCATCGCCTAATCTGATCGGAGAATCCTTTGTGTTGGAGATACATAACAATAGTTCTGACGCATAGGTGTGTACGTACAGTAGGTATATAAGCAAAATAATGGGTTTTCCAACAACATAATATGCAATTTGTGTTAGTGATTCCATTGTACTACATATCCTGGACAACCAGTTGTCTTGAAATAATTTATCGATACATTAGGGCATATAATATTATCATTCTCTTTTCTAGAACTTTAAACATAAATAACACGTATCGACAGACTGGCTTGTATGAAATAAGAGATTTAAAATGGAAACAAGAACAGATGTATCATATGGATGTACGTTATTTTTAAAGAAATCTATTATAAACTTAATTTATACTTCTAAACAAGAAAACCCTATCTTTTATGTTACAAAAGTTCAAATCAAAGTGGAGAAATCTTTGCATTTTTACCACTTTAGACGAACTTTCTCTCTCTCTCTCTCTCTCTCTCTCTCTCTCTCTCTCTCTCTCTCTCTCTCTCTCTCTTATTGGCTTATGCATATCTATTGATTTATTTCTAGAAAGGAGAAGCAGAGGACGGATCTACAAAATAACTGTCACATAATATTTAGAGACAGACTAAACTGACTGTTGGGGTAAACGGGTTCTTGAGTGGAGACTGCGTCTCGCAAACGTAGTGTAGGACGTCCACAGTGCCAGGTGCAGTGATGATTTGTGCAAGACGGCTGGCAGGAGCTGGATGTGAGAAGCCGAGGATCGAACTAAGTTGCGTGCAATTGGAGACACCTATGTCCAGCAGTGGACTGCGATGATGATGATGATGAAACTGAAAAAAACTCATCTTCAACAATAAGGTCAAAGTATATCAAATGTGGCCTTGTGGCTTATAACATGAAAGTAAATATTTTAATCATCTTTATTACTTGTAGTTTCGTTAGATTGATTGAAGTTTTTTTTCATTGTTCTGTGATTCCATTATAGAAGATTCTATAATCGAATGAGTATAGCAACCTAATTTGTCAATTATAGTAACAGTGACGTCATAACTATGTATTTAGTACATTTTTCATACAAAGTAAAGTAAAGTAAATTTGAATAAGAGGTCAACTACCCTATTATCGAGTATTAAAATGTTAACCGCGAATAACCTATATCGACATCCAAAACCAAATTTGCCTGTTAATCGAAGGGATTTGTAGACAATAACAATTGTTTTCATATTTGAAAGTACCTTCTAACCACTCTAATAACTTGGCTTACATTTATGATGACGCTTTCCAAAAGTTTATATTGGTTTACATAAATCTGAGAGTGCCAAAGCTTATTCGCTACTCTTTCTGAACTAACATCTAAAGGATCTGAGAATTAATTAATTCTTGTCATAGAGGCTGTTAATAGGGAAAGGTCTTTATTTTGGTTTTGTGATTGTTCTCTAACTCTTAATTAAACTTTCAATTCAACAATGGTGTAATTATAAACGTGGGTCCTCGCGGTGTTTCATATTATGTGTTGAAATTTGAGCTATAGAAAGAAATGTATGGTTTTTCAGAGTTTGTGCATGTTATTACATAAGTATTGTTGCGCCATAAACAGATGGATCTCGTTTGTACAAGAATAATCTAGATTGAATTGAGGACAGCGCCATCTAGTGTCGGCTAGCGCGCAACTGTGGGCATTATGACGATTTATCGACGCTAGATGGCGCTACAAGTAGCTCTAGAATAGTCTATTTAGCCTAGAAACATCGATCGAATATTTTCGTACATTCGAGTTATTTCGACACCCATATAAAAGCGGAACGTGTTAGCCGTAGGAGCAGTATTGTTTTACGATACAGCGAATAAACATCGAAGAGATCATCTAGTGCAACTAACGAGTGATTTAGTGATTTGTAATTGTAAAAAGTGTTGTTAATAAATATTGTGTTATATTTTTGGTAATCAATCGACTACTTTAATAAATTTAATATCCAGCTCGTAACAGTATTGTTACATGTTGTATGTTGTATTGTTTCATGGACTAACATGCAGATATATAAAGCGTAGCTCATCATATTTAAAGAGAACTAGTAAACTAAATATCTATAACACTTTGACTGCCTCTTTGGCGCAGTGGTAGCGTATGCGACTGCTGTGCTTGAGGTCGAGTTGAGGGTTCAATTCTCGGGTCGGATCAAATGTTTGTATGATCTGTAAATATTTGTTCCGGAGTTTGGGAGGATTCCTTATTTAAAAAAGACTACCCTGCATTAGGAATATACATTATGTATCGAACTCAGAACAATAATTTGTCGATCACACAAAGTTTTGTCCCATATAGGACTGGAACCCACAACACCTGGCGCTGTAGAAAGCTGCGTGGCGACAGCTTAAATCACTAGGCCAAACGCGCAGTCAAATTAAAATTTCCAAAAAAAAAGTATATATATAATTATGTATTTATATCAGTTGTCTAGTACCCATAATAAAAGTTCTACTTACTATGACACTAAATAGATGGCGTTGTGTGCTAGATGTCTGAAATATTTATTATTAAATAATTGACCCGGCGAACTTCGCACCGCCGTACTTTATTTCGTGAATATTTTCTAAATTTTCAATTTTTTTTAATATTTATATAGGTGTGTGCACAGTGTGCAGTAGCGGACTTCAAAATTATAACACTTCCAGTTTTCTTTTGATTTACTTCTATACAAACCTTGTACTGCCAATAACAAAGATATAAAAGAAAGAATTATCCAATTTAGTGCAGTAGATTGGAAGTTATGCGCGTACATACATTTCGGTGATTTATTTTTATTATATAGATTTGTACTCTCAATTGTTGGCATCTAGTGGAACTTATTAAAATACATTCTTGAAATTAAACTCCAGACATGACCGGTATCGCTGTATGGTTAAGGTCAAGGTCAAACTTACTTTTTTTACTAAGAGGACTTAGACTTCCAGTCAACAGCCTTTTCGTGTTTCGTACATTTTCCAAATCAACTGTATACCTTAGCAATATTCTACCATTACTTTCCCTTCTTACCTATCTTTCTAAATTATCTGATTTACGACACATAAATAAATAATAAATAAATATTTCGGACATCTAACACGCAACGCCTTTTGTCCAAGGCTAAACAAAGCTTGTGTTATGGGTACTCGACAACTGATATAAACATACTATACACAGAAAACATCCAAACTCCGAAACAAATATTTGTAGATCATACTAACATTTGGTCCGACCCGGGAATCGAACCGGAGACCTGAAGCACAGCAGTCGCATACACTACTACTGCATCACATAGTATAAGTCCATTCGTTTAGATAGTGTCGGTGCACCCGCATGCAATCGTGGTTATTGTTGTGAAATACGAATATATTAATTCACAACGGCGTAAACTGACAAATCATACTTGCATGTGGGTGTACGCCGCAGGCGTGCTCGTTGATTTCGTTGTGCAGTTTGTTGCACGTACGACGGCGGCGCGATTGAGGTGACCGTATCTAAGCGAATGGACAGTACAGTACAGTAGATTTATTACCTATATAAAGAAATAAAAATAAATGATTTGCATTTTATGTTATTTTTAGTACGCCAAAATCTCCTTTCTAAAGACAGGTACATGTCCAGTAGCGGTCTATTAAAGGCTATTTATATGTATGTGTGATCTATGTATGTAGTTTATATGTATGTACTTAGTTTCAACTTTAATTACTAATGTCAACACAAATTACTCTCAAGTCAATAAACAAACAGTGGCTACATTGTAATGTTAATGATCCTTCCACGAATACAAAATAATGAGCGATTCAGTTCTGTCAGGTATCTCACTTAATTATTTTCGAATACCTTCGTAATGAAGTAAATCATCAAGTAGTGCTACAATGCCTGATATATTTTTTGAATTCCAGTTTCTATGGAGTTGCTCACTAGATCAAAAAAATCATAATAAAAGTAACACAAACTAGTTGTGTTCCATGGTTTATTAGATATACTAAATGCTATGTATCTTTCGGGATAAAAAATGTATATGTTAATCCAGAATATAAGCTACCTCCATTTTAAATTCCATTAAAATTGGTCCATTAACAGCCCAACAAATAACAGACATACAAACTCACACACTCATAAACTTTCACCTTTATGGTGTGAGTGTGATTGCTAAAAGTATTTATAAAACCCATAAACAATCTTGATTTATCGGCACATTTTATGATCTTCTTGCTCGATTCAATCTATATATGATGCTACTGCCACTTATGTGATAAATTATTTCCTGCGTAAATGCTGATAAAGGAAATGCTTCGTCATCCACAAATGTTGAAAGAAGTAGATCACGTGTTCTCTTTACAATTAATTTAGGGATATTTTAAGTATTCTTTTGAATCCTCAGTAAATCTGTCAAAAAAATGGAAACTAACAGGGAACTGTTTATATTCGTGATCAGAATTAAACTCGTTATATTTTATAGGAGAATTTCTCAACAGTTTCACCTACGCTTTTAGGCACAACGATGCTCTTCATCCGATTCATACAAAATGTATGACAAAACATACACAATATGTGTGACTATCCGAATTGTCACACATCGTGTGACAATCATAAAAAGTCCAGCTGTTCTTGATGTATAAAAAGTGTAACTACCCTATTTGTGGTTTATCTATTCGAATTAAATATCTCACTTTAAATAGGTTTTGGTTTTATTTAATGAGTATTTCCAAAGGTTTGCTTGGGTGGGAGGGCTGCGAATATGATATGTTTGTAAGGTTCAGTTCCTTTGGCCCGCGACTCAGCTTAGGGACTGTTAGTATTGAAACGCACGGGTATATATGTATATGTTATCTCTGTTGGTTTAGAAGTAATAGCCGCCCAACTTATAACATGTGCCTACTTGAGGAATATATCTATAAAACTAAAAAAAAATCCGGGTTGGGCAAAAAATGTTATTGAGTTTTCTAATTATTGAAGTACACTATAGAAGTACTTTATAGAAGTTGGGGTCTGAACCCCGTGCCTCAGAGAGCACGTAAAGCTGTCGGTCCTGCGCCTGATCTCTCCCCGATCGTGTCGATTAGCCGTCCCATCGGATTATGAGAGACAGAGAACAGAGAGTGCACCTGTGCTTGTGCACACGCTTATGCACTATAATATCTCCTGCGTAGTTGTCTGGTCTCCGTCGAGACTGGCCGCCGTGGCCGTTATCGGCTAGGATAATATTATTAATATTTTAAAATGAAGAGTTTGTTAGTTTATTTGGTTAAGCATACAGATCTCGGGATTGAGTGGTCCTATTTGAGAAATTTTATGAAGTGTGTGAAGTGTTAGATGGCTCCATTTGTCGAGAAGTAAATAAATATTATAAACTAGATAAGGAACTAGACTTAACATATATTTTCTTCTACGCGAACGAAGTCACAGGCAAAGGTCAGTTTATAATACATAACTATTAGAATACAATTCCTATTTATATATATAGTTCCTTCACATGTGTGTTAATCATTATTCAAATACAGATCAAGAAATTCTGTAAAAGATTAGATATGCTGTAGCTAAATTTCTGAGAAGTACTAGAAACATTTTTTTTAAATAAAACAAAGTAAGTTTCTACTATTTCTCAGAAACTACTCGTCCAAAATACTGAAACACTACAAGTCATTTGATGCTTGCGATTATCAGGATTATGTTTATCCAAAAATGTGTACTTTATAAATAAATTATCAGACTCCATGAACCGTCACTTCAAACCACTGGAGAATTTCCTGAGCGTTATAGTATGAAAATGCAGTACGAAAAAAAAATCTCTTACAAATATTTTAGCTAAGACAATACGGAAAAAAATGAGGAAAATGGGCCTTAACATTTTTGATGTCATTAATGTTAGTAGGTCATTTTAGGAAAGATAAAAATTTTAGAATCGGTAGTCTAATATAGACTCAAAAAGCAGTTATCAAAAGTAGAAAAAAACCAAGATAGCTTACATCATTTTAGGTAGCCTGAATTTTATATATATCTTTAAGCATAATATTTTAAAATATTCTCCAATGAGCCAAACAAATCTGACGGGCCATTCAATATCCCAGACTCGATTAAAGTTTATAGGAAGTAACGCCTCTGCTATATTTACGGTAGAGATCCGCGCCATATCTATTGCTATATAAGTTATCGTAAGCGGTCATACTTCTCAACAATATATACTAAAAACGAATATTTAATACTATTTAATTTCAATTTTTTTATTATAAAATCTTTTTAGGTACTATTGTGCGGTTATTATGAGTTTGGCTTTACATCGACCCACATATAAACGTAACTACTAACTATTATAAATGTGTATCCGTGGGTTAATTTGTTTGTTGCGACTCACCATTTGATTCTCATGAAACTTTGCACTTATATTGTCAAGGGTCCAGAAGTTCTACCCCTGAGGGAACCTGCTGAGAAATGATAGTATGTTTTGAAAAACAAATAAAATGATTTAATAGATTGATTTTTGTTACATATAAGTGGGTTAATGAAATAAAACAACTAAAAAGTTTTGAATTCTAGTTACATATAAAGCCCATCTGATCTCTATATTTAGATACAAAATAAACATTTCAGTCTGTCTTTTTCCTTCCTTAGCCATTTTCCTTTTTATATTATTTATTATCTAGAGAACCCGCTTAAAACAAACCATTATTGTTATCAATAATTCAATGAATGGTTATTGAATTTCGATCTAGGACGACCGTTAACGTTCTGTACAAATATAAGGAATATATTAAACTAAAGTATAGTATTTTTATATATTTGGGAATTGTCTTTAAAGGTTTAGAATTAAGCTATCAGGGTATGTGATGGATCGAGTTTCCTCATTGGATGTAATAAGAAAAACAAGTTTGTGACGCGAGATAAATTGATATAGATTATATCGGTAGCACTTAACCGTTCCTAATGTTGTGGCTGTAGTTAGAAAACAATGTTTTTAAGACTATTTCATCATTGTTTTATTTTTATCCAATTATGGCGAAGCCAAAAAGTAGAGTTGTTGCTTGTAAGTTTGTCAAAAATATTTAAAATAGGTTTTTTTATGTAAGTATCGTATATACTTTTATTTGTGTTAGTGAAAAGCTGTTTCTTTGAAATTACAAACGTACACTTAATTTTAATTTATTTGCATATGTATAAAAAATAAATTTTATTCCTTTTTTAAAATGTATACTGATCTTTTTGCTAAATTATATTATTTTAGAGAAGTAATAGTAATAAAGAATAAATGTAAGCAAGAACACGACTTTCGTATCAGAAACTTTTAACATTTAAAGAAATATTACTCTCTTGCCTTTCTTCCAGTTTTTCCATTCAATTTATATACTTGTGAACAGAGGTTTCTTTATAAACATAAACATATTCGAATAATATTCAGTAAGAAATTGAACCCGCGATGTTGATTAAATTCTGTTTCACTGCTCTACATATTAATATGTCGTTAGACACACGTGCCTATGATCATCAAACCACCTGATTTATTTTAATAAAACGGAGTACTTAATACAAGTAACAAAATTAGTATAGAACGCTAAACGTTTTAGAAACCTATTCGACATGAAATTGTTTTCTTAGTCCACGATATCAGAATGTTTTATTATTTTTATTCGGCCTCCGCGTAAATTACGCATTTCGGCATTTCTAACCTGTATCTATACTAATATTATAAAGAAGTAAAGTTTGTGTGTTTGTTAAATTGTAGGGGGTAATCTCGGGATCTACTAAACCGATTTTAAAAATTCTTTCAGTGTTGGATAGTCCATTTATCGAGGAAGGCTATAGGCTATATATCATCACGGTAATACTAATAGGAGCGGAGCACCAATGAAGAATGTTTCAAAAACGGGGAAAATTTTCACGCTACGGGCAATTGAAGACGCAAACGAGGTTGCGTGGGTCAGCTAGTATATAATAAAATTAATTGAATCTTCAAATATAAAGTAATATTAATACACATTTTAAGATACAAATATATTTTATGAATACAGTTAAATTACCTACCTAATTTTCTACCAGCTCCACAATGTAGAAATTAAAGTAATTCAGCTCTTATTTAAGAAATTTCTCTACGCGAAAATTCTTGAACCATAAGGCAACTCATTTCGTTCGTACAAAATGAGAGGAGATATTTGTAAATTAACAAAATATTACTCACCTACAGTCAAAGTTGATAGCTCATCACAAAAACATTCACCACATATAGGCCAAAAACCCTCACATACTTCTTAACCCAACAGAAGATCTTAGAAATTACTTAGATAATTATCACTATACTAATATTATGATAACGCTCACACTTGTTTCTAAACTAAAAATATCACTTTATCAAACGAACTCAGACATTCCGGGGTAGCACAATGTACCTAGATTTTAATGAAGTTCTTCACAGGAGGAGAATATACCGTATAACAAGTGACCGGGAGATGCTACGGTGTAGCTTGTCGTAGCAAGAATCGGCGGCGCGTCGAGCGTGGAGGCGCTAGGACATACGAGACACGACTGGCTGCAACCGCGAACGACGCCTGAAAACACCTATATGCTTACTTATCTACAACGCATACGTAACTACCGACCTGTATATTACTATTCGCGTCTGTAAACACCACCGCACCGTACCATAGCGTGTCGACTTATCACTAAGATCATTGATAACTATCATGTATGACTGCATAATAGCTGTACCTTTGTGTCGCCTTAGTTGAAAACACTTCTAAATATACTTATTTTTCAATCTATTATAATGTAAATACGTATCATCATAAACAGTAATTCAAGACTTTTGTGCTACAATGTTTAATTGTAACAATGGAGGATAAAATCAAATAATACCATACGATTATTGATATTTATCTTGATTTTATTACAATATATTTTTACAAACCAATTCATATCAGCCGTTTTGTAAACATGAAATCAACTCAAAAAATAGATTAGATCAGCACTTTCAGACGTTGGAATCACAGTTCAACATAAACAAACAAAAAATCTCACTCCTACTACAATACAATTTGTATTTTAATAATAAATTCAAAGAATAATTTCATACACCAACTGTTATCGTTTCAATTACAAATATTCAAATTTTCGCGCGTCAGCACACTATTCAAATTTTTGTTCGCTATCTTACCGCGTTCCATTGTCATAGGGATGCCAAAGTAGCACGTGACCTGAATATTCTCATCTCGCTTTCACTCGTTTTACTTACATACACCTCGCCCTGCATTACGACCTCTTGCTCTCACCTGTGAAGCATGCTTTCTGCTTTGTTTAATTTATAAGTTCGTCCAAGTACGTGTAATTACTTTACCTCGTTCCATAAACTCTAGAGCGCCTTCTTTGAAAAATAAATTAAAGGGATTTTTATTTTAATGTGCTCGATGCTCCTAACTATTCTACCAAATGTTAAGTATAAAATACTTAGCATAGCATAGCACTTACCTTAAGCATATCTTTAAATGTTTGGCAGTCAGCAAACTTAAGATCATAAATACTTTGCATTTCAGAAGCTACGTGCATACCTCCACGTTGATAAATCTAGACTAATTTAAATTCTGCCTACATTTGCCAAAGTTTTGGAACTCGTAATTTATTCGTGCTTACCTACGCATACAACTAAGACTACAACAAATAAGAGATTTTTTCTAAAGCGTTTTTAAAATGGCTTTCTAATTTCCACGTTCATGTCTCATAATAGCCGACTTCAAATAATCTTGGCATTAATGAAGGCTGGAAAATGACAATGTAGATTCTAGTATTGTATGAAATTGGTAACATAATAATTTTATACTCAAAAATGGCGCTTTGACCAAAGTAAAACCACGGGCTTGCAGAAAATCATTCATAAACATTATTGGGCTCTTTTCTCGCAGGTGTCCATGGGCTACTATAGTTACTTATCATTAGAGTGATTATCTGCTTATTTGCTCCCCCATGCATCATCGACAGCCTTTAACAGGCCAATGCTGGACATTGGCTTCTACTTAGAAAAGACACTACGAGGTTTTGACTGCTATACCACGCAGACCAGACGACAACACCATAGGCGTCACAAGTGAGTTGCCGTTCTTTGGGAAGTGGGGACAGAGATGGGGGGAGGGGTTGGGTTATGGGCCTACGGTATCTTCACTCACTCGGTGAAACACAGCGCAAGCGCTGTTTCACAACGGTTTTCTGTTAGGCCGTGATATCACTCCGGTCGAGCCGGCCCATTCATGTCGAAGCATAGCTCTCCCACGGTTTTAAATATTCTTTACTAATAAAAATGAAACAAAATTTTGGTAAAATTGGTATATAACCTCAATGGTTATATACCAATTTTAGCAAAGATTTCGTTTGCGTCCCCAAATAGTATATTTTAGTTGATTGCGGAGGCCTTCATGCCCTCTTTCTTTTTAACAGACTTCATAACAGGTTAGAATCTTGTCTCAATATTCGCTTGTTTTTGTTGTCCTCATTATAAATTAAATCCTGCAAATCATTTTTTTTTTTTAAAAGACAACTCCCACATTAGGAATAAACATCCTGTGTCGTGGGCGACGTTACAAACATACATGAAACGGACACAAAGAACATCCAGACTCGGGACAACAATTCGTGGATCACACAAAGTGTTGTAGGTAGGTGCAGTCTATTGTTCTCACACTTATTACAATTTAGTCTTTTTTTTTAATATCTTTGTTAATGATCTCCTAGTATTGAAAACAAAATAGTTATAAACAGATGATAAAAGCATTTGTTTAATACATCACTCGCATCTTAATACACGTACCAATGGATAAGAGATTTGGGGTTTGTAGCCCATACAAAGGTTGGCAAGGGTCCAAAAACGATTTCTCTGACATTTAACAAATTCGTATCCGGAGGAACCGTAGAGATATCATCTTGAAATGCAAAACTTTTCTCTTACATCAACATTTTTGCTATCCTAGACGAATTGTACATAAAATTAGAGATTTCCTGAGTTTTATTTTTTGTTTGACATATTAAATCTAGAACAGGATAATGACATTTCCTTAAATGATAATTGTTTGCATATTTGTTTCTGGTTTCTCTAACCACACACCTCTATCAATTTATAAACGAATTTTTAAACTTGAAATTTAAATTTTAATTTACAAACGCGACAGAAATTTCATCTCCATCATCTAGATGGTTGGCAGTCCACAACTGAGCGATTTTCCCGAAATTTTCTGCCACGCACAGCAAAACTGTGGATTGAGCTGTCGCCTGCGGTGTTCCCGGACCAATACGACCTTCAAACCTTCAAGAAAAGAGCGTACTCCTTCCTCAAAGGCTGGCAACGCACTTGTGACGCCTCTGGTGTTGCGGGTGTCCATGGGCGGCGTTAATCGCTTACCATCAGGCGATAGTCTGCTCGTTTGCCCCCTATCTAATAAAAAAAAACTATTTTTAGGTTATTTTTATTTTTCTAATACACCAGGCACTGTCATATACTTTATCATCTCTACTCTTCTTTCCATCCCATGGTTGCTTGTAAGATATTGCTTTTGAGGCGATAAGACCACTAATTTCATTCTCCTAGTTTTAAGTTAACCTTGTAATTACGTAAGCTGGTGTGCAATAAAGAGATTTAATATTGTTAATTGAGCTATATATAAACTGTAGCAGCTAAAAAGTATTATTTACCAAAACCTGTATGCATCTTAGTTTTGAGATCTATTTTAAATATGATTAGCATTTACGCTTAATGCTTTAACCCATTTGGCGCCTCTGTACCTGATTGGGTACAGCTAATCAATTGAAGGTAGATATAAATTTACTAACTTATACTTGTTTTTTTTCGACCCATATTAAAAATTGATAGTTTGAGCATCAAAAAAATCACAATTTGTGTGGGTATATTCTTAAAATCTGTCACAGTGAGGATTTCAACTTCGCGATATAATCGTTTACCGAGGTAAGTTCTCTGATATATTAAATTTTTGTGTTTGCATAACCTAAATTTTTGATACATTTATGTTTCTTGTAGTATACATCCTTATTCATAAAATAAATAATAAAAAACTATTTTACAACAAGAATTTACAAAGAAATCGTGCTTGAAAGACAACTGTACCCAATTGTGTACATCGGCCGAATCTATATAACGATAGTGCTTATTGTTCTAGGATATCGTTACCATGAGTTCGAGACATTTTAACGTTTTTAACTGTTACAAAGGCTTAGAAGAAGCAGTCAATGCTGTTTTGGATGACAGTGGCAGTGATGGTGATTATGACTTTGCTTGACTTATACCGCCAGAACCTAGCGTCGTTACAGATGAAGAAGAAGGCGTCGACGAGGACATGGTTACCGCCTCTTTACCGCAACTTTTATATGCTAATCAAAATAACAGACATACTTTTCAATTAGATTCTGTTATATACTCTGGTATATTGATATTGTCTGGATATCATAAATTACCCAGGGAAGATTTATCCAACAAACCATCAAAAATTTTTTGATATTTTTTTTACCAATTATAATCTCTTATTTGAGCTAAAAAAAGAAGGGTATCGAGCAACAGGAACCATACGAGAGAACAGAACGAAGAAATGTCCACGGAGAAGCACTAAAGATATGAAGAAAGAAGATTGTGCTTCATATGATTACAGGTTTGATAAGCAAAATGAAATATTATTAGTGAGATGAAAAGATAATAGTGTTTGTACAATGGTGACAAATTAGGACAACATTGAGCCATTGGGAGTTGTAAAGCGATGGTCTCCCACACAACGTGAAACGGTTGATGTCAACATACCCAAACTATTTCAAACATATAATAAAAATGGGGGGAGTCGATGAATTAGACCAATCGATTGCACTATATAGGATCGCTGTTCACGGAAAAAAGTGGTGGTGGGTTTTGTTTACCTACATGGTTGATATGGCGATTGAAAACTCATGGCATTTGCATGTTATGAGTCATAGTGATAAAATGGACCAGCTACAGTTTCGACGTGCCATTGCAAGATATTACTTACGCCAAAAAACACATCATAAAGCTCGACCGTCATCTTCATTACTGCAAGGTTTGCCTCAAGATGGTGTAGGGCACTATCCAAAAAAGCTTGAAAAACCATTGAGACGTGCTGTTTGTCACGCAAAAGTTCGTTGGCAATGCAAAAAGTGTGTAAAAACATTATGTGTTGAAAAACAATGTTTTCTAAATTTTCACCTTTAATACGCCGCTGTACCTAATTGTGTACACCCCTCTCCTGAAAAGCCTAATTTCTTTTTTCAATATTTTTTAATATTTTATGTTTATTTGATTCATAAACAACATGAAAATAAATGTTTTGTAAAAATATTACTGCTGTTTTAATTTTGGCGGTTAATGGGTTAAGATGTTGAACATCTCATAGCATTATTTATACACTGTACTGTAAAGGTAAGAATTTCAAAATGCTATATTTTAGGATAAAATATACTAATAATGTGTGTACAAAGTTCAGAAGAAATACTATTATAATATTTATTTATGTAACCAATACATATGTTACAGTGTAGAGAATTTAATTTAAAGAAATAGTTATTAGCGCAATGCTTAGACTAAATTACACTAGAGTAAAACTAAAGTCAGTATATTTAGTATGTTAAAATGTTAAAATTTAGATCGAATGCCTTGATCGAGGCCTGCCTTTTTTTACGTGTGGAAACCGCCACGGGCCGTCACCCCACTGGTATTTGCGGCGGGGTGGTGCGGGGTGGTGTATAGGAATCGGACCAACTTAAACCACACGGTGTGCCACTCAGCGCCTGAGAAGGGAGGGGTCCGGTAACTGCTGTTATTAACACAACCGGACCCAATCAATGCCTGCCTCAGCTATTTTTTTTTTCTTTTTTTATACAACGCCCGCATTAGGAATATACATCCTGTGTCGCGGGGGACTTTACAAACATACATGTAACGGACACAAAGAACACCCACACTCAGGTCAACACTTTGTGGATCACACAAAGTGATGTCCCACGTGGGATTTGAACCCACGACACTTGGATTAGTAGCAAACGGCGTAGTGACCGCTTAAACCACTAGGCCAACCGTGCAGTCGTAAGCTATGGTAAACTTGTGTTTCAGGCGACGAAAATTGGAAATATATTAATGAATATCAAGTTTCAAGCATCTATTTCGCTACTATAGTCCTTCGTTAGGTGACTCTGCTATCAGTTGATACTAAGGCAAATAAAGTACATTTAAAATATGATAAAATAATTAACTCACATTTACTATGGATAAAGGGTATATCGCACTGTATAATTTTGCTCTAAGTGTTTGAGTTAATTGAATTGAACCCATTTAGTTCGGGGCAGCCGATGACTTGATACAACGAGACACATTTGTTGAAAGTTTAATGTATCTCACGAAGGTATTATTAAACACAAAACAATTTCAATATTCAGGGCTAAATTTATTACATACATAATGTCACGTCTATTTTCTAATATTTTCTTTTTTTCAAATTAAATATTTATGCCTTAGTCAAAACGAACATTAAGTTAAAACTTTCGCGTTTTACTGGTTTTTAAGTTACTTCAAAACTTACAAGTCCAACTTTTTTTTTCACGTGTCACTTCATCCCCATTTGTAAAAGTAAAGTGCTGCTCTTACACTGTTTGAAACTTGGATGGATTTGTGATTTTTTTAATCTAAAATTTTTTTTAATATAAAATAGCCTGTTAACAAGTATGTGCACAAGTCCTTTCATCCTTTTATAAGAATTTTGTCTTGCCTGTTATTGTCAACTTGACACACGACATTTTTTGAAATTAATGAGGATTAGCAAACACATTTTCTCGAACATAACTTTTCACTCCTTTTATGCTCTTGGGAGTGGAATTTTCCATCAGTTATGAATATGTCCTACAAATTTTATTTCTAAGACCATTTGTTTAGACCGGGCGCTCCTTCAGTCGTTACAACGCATTTTATGTATGTGTGTATCCTATATCATTTATAATTCTAACTGAAGTGTCACACTACTGAACAACTAAGATAAAGAGACCAACTTTATTATTGTGGGATGTGTACAAATCGAGTATTTGTAGCAGTGACAACTCAACTGACACATACACGTCACAGTGTTCTTTACATTAGTAAAAAGCTTTTGTTTTCATAGCTCCTGGTTACAAAATATGTGTATAGAGTACAATTGATGGGTATAAAGCCAACTACGAAGGGGGAAATCCCTTTATAGATCTCTTTAGAGTGTCGACTTACACATCGAATAATATTTAATACCTGATAAACAATTGAGATTTTTTTAAAGCTTCATGCAAAACTGTCACGAGTATTTTTAAATTAAATTAATTTTAATCACTTTTTTGTATCCCCTTCACTTTATTGATAACCAACAAAAAATAATTTTCGGTATAGAGAATGCGCATAGGTAGCTTTGCTCACTTATTTCTATATAGCAACCTGTAACAGCGTTGAACAGGTAAATTAATATAGTTTTTATTTTCATAACCAGTCGCAATTGGTGTCAAAATAAAGATCATAATAATAATAAATAAATAAATATTTCGGACATCTAACACACAACGCCATCTAGTCCCAAGCTAAGCAGAGCTTGTGTTATGGGTACTAGACAACTGATATGAATACTTACATACTTTTTTTTTGTAAATACATACATATTATACATAGAAAACACCCAAACTCCGAAACAAATATTTGTACATTACACAAACACTTGGTCCGACCCAGGATTTGAACCCGAGACCTCAAGCACAGTAGTCGCAATTACTACCACTGGGCCACCGAGGCAGTCAATAAACGTAATGTTACAAGTTTGACTGCATAAAATAGAAAATTTATTACAAAAAATTGTTATATTAGTCTTGCGATCGGCAAGCAATCATAGGTGTGTTCATTTCATACCAAAATTTTAAAAATAATATGTCTCATCTAAATTTCAGATCTCAGAGGCTCTTAGGCTATTAAAAGTAGATAAAAAATTTCTCACACAACTATTAATTTCACTCAGAAATAGGGACTTATAATCGGTGTTCATAGCAGTAACTTGATTCATTATGGGAACTCGGAATCAGGTTACAGCAACAGTGCGGTAGAGCTAACTTTCGAAAGACAAATTTCTATTAAATGGAGTACACTTGATTCCAGCACTTGAGTAGGACAGGACTTTACAAAACTGAGTTTAATGACAAGCGGACAAGCGGTCCTTTCTTTGAAAGTAACTTAACGCGAGTCAAAGTTACATTAATTCTAGAATTAAACTCACAAAGGTTACAGGCTATATGATATTTTGTAATTCCACTATCTGACCCACCGTTTGCGTCTTCAATTGCTCGTAGCGTGAAAATTTTCCCCCGTTTTTGAAACATTCTTCATTGGTGCTCCGTTCTTATTAGTATTAGCGTAATGGTATATAGCCTATAGGCTTCCTCGATAAATGGACTATTCAACACTGAAATAATTTTTCAAATTGTACCCGCGGTTCCTGAGATTAGCGCGTTCAAACAAAGAAACTTTTCAGCTTTATTATTAGTATAAAATAGTGGAATAAATACTAATAAGTTTAATTCTAGAATGCATCTCAACAAGTTCTATCAAATGCCGATAATCGAGAGTATAAATTGCATTAACTTCATCAAGATTTAAAGTGAAGAATATCTATCAATCGTATTAACGATACGTCATATAAATCGTACTTAAAGTACACAAGTTGTACATAAATTAAAAATGTTTACAACTCGACCTACATTTTAAGGATTATATTTAGTTCAAAATAAGATTTCTATTCGGAATCTTAATTGCTATTATTAACCGTGGTTGATTTCAAATTAGTTTGCAGTCTCGGTGGGAGATGGGTAAAATAACTATGACTCCGCACCTCTAAGTAATTATTCCTTTATTGAATAGACATCTGAACATGATTAATACAAAATAGTTCAATATATAAAACCTATAAAATATGGAAAAGCACCTATTTAAAGGTACTATCTACAACCATATTAAAGTGTTATTCAAACCAAATCATGTTGATTCCTGAATTTAGTAAAATGATCTTATGTTTTGAGTATTTTTTTAAAATGTTACTGTTTAAATCAAGAATATAGAAAATCTCATGAATCAGAAATACAGAATTACAGGAAGACAGAAACCTATAATCAAACACTAATATAACACACTGACACTTAGACATATCTTAAATGTATAAACTTTGGTAATGTCGTAATTTTAAAACTAACATGATCAAAAAAAATTGTACACCCTAACTTATTTGAAAAACCGAAAGCAAAACGAAAACTGTACGTAAAATTATGAACATTAAACTATCTATACTGCGATACTCTGCCGATTTAATTAATGTTCTCCTGTGATACAACTTAGATTAAGGTCAGGGAATTTATTCTACACGAATGACTAAAGAAATCTAGGGCTAAATTTTATTAAAGATACACAAAATATTTACATGTATAAAATAAAAATTTCTCATAATTAGAACTCCCCTAATGGCTTATAATTTTATAATCCTACTAATATTATAAACGCGAAAGTATGTGAGTATGTTGATTGCTCTTTCACGCAAAAACTACAGAACGGATTTTGATGAAACTTTACCATAATATAGCTTATACATCAGAATAACACATATGCTACAATTTGTAAAGATACTAGCTTCGCCTTGCGGCGTTGCCGGCGGTTATTGTCGTACCGCGGGTAGCACCGCGGGGTTTAGCTAATTTTCTATATATTTAAAAAATGTTCAGTTAGGTTGTGTACGATTCAAAAAGTTAGGTAATGGTTGAGCTTCAATTTCGACACGAAATACGCTTCAAAGATTATTTTTATCTATTTTTCGCACCAGTTTGGTTGCCTGAAGCCTGACAGCTAGTTTTACATAGGTAGATTTATTTTCTAAGTTTATTTTTTGGTTCCATGTTACTTTTTTTTGGATCTTTGTGGACGCAGAAAACAGGTATATGTACTTTTTCCTCTAAAGATCACGCCAACAAGCATTTTTAGACTCTGGAAACTACTATGTGATAACAGGTCTTCCCCGAATCGATGCCGGGCTTATCCAGTCCCTCTATTGGCAATATTAAAATAATGTGTACGTACTCAGACGAATGGCTTTTACGAAAACTCAGTTATTTTTGACATGAATTTCGACCTTGGAAACAATACGACTCAATCGGCACGAAATGTCATTCCGCGAATACAATGAGGTACGATTACAAACGAATAAACAGTGAGCATTAATGATTTTCTTTCAACAATTCAAATGAACTTGAACAATGAAATGAATGAAATGAAATAAGATAGATAATGATAAATTTACGGTATTAATTAATTGAATTCCAACTGTATACTGTTTTGTTTATAATTAAAAAAAACTGTAAGAATTTGGCAGTAAGCTAACAGTTCAACCACCTAATATATATATTATATTTATTATTAGTAGTATAGACAATATTTCATCAACCGTAGGGGACACAGAAAAAAACCGCCGCCTCGAACAGTCAACTGCGAGACAATGTCTATTTAGAAAGGAAGTTTTGGCGTTTTGGCAAGGGATGACACTCCGACACTTCTTCAAATATTCAGTTATAATCCTCAAAGAATTGATAGACCTGTTGAGCTAGAATAACAAATGTCTAAACCAAAATGAAATACAATATTTAGAATCAGCTTTATGTCACTAATAATGTTCTTCTGATCACTAGTTTATAAACATGGGGATATTTTCTATGTCCGTTATCCATGTAGATAATAATTATTAGAATTATAATCAAAACTTTTAAAGAGATTTTATCCTTAATTTGCAATATCTTTCTTGTCTTTTCATCGAATGCTCTCGTCATTTTCACCTACTAAGAATAAGCTTTATAATAATCAGAATTACATATTTTATAATATCTAAAATGTTCGAAGGATTTAGTTCACGTTTCATACGACAATATTTTATTTAGGTCACCACATCACCCTTCGTCCCCGACGATAGCATTTAAATATGACACTTGATGTTTTATATTTGCTGCCAGTAATAGTCAGGGGCAAATCCCATGTATAAAACTTTTCGGGCCACTGTGTTCTACTCAGATGAAATGCTTTGAAGTTATTCACGAAATCAATGTTATTTAGTGACTAATGGTCCACGGGCCCACGTACAAAGGATTTCAGTGATTAATAACAGGCTGAAAGTTTATACACAGCTTCGTTTTGACGAGACACCCAAGTTTTATCATTGGACCAAATTCTGATAGTGGCAGGAAAAAGCGGGATAGGGAGCGAAACAAGTCGATTTGATGAGTGTCCCAAATTAAATAATAACAGTTTCTAAACATTAATTCTTTGAGAAAATACGATGGAAAACTGAGAAAAACTTGTGGCATACAAAGTGAATGGTACCTTCCCGAGTGACCCCCAGCTCTAACATATCAGAATGGTGACTTAAAAAACTTGCTTTGACTGCCTCGTTGGTCTAGTGGATACATGACAATAAAATTACTGTTTTAGTGAAAAATCAATCAGTAATATCCTCAAAAGTAGTGTAGCCAAATGTTCGGTGATAATTAATTGGACATATTCTAGCCAACGTTGTAACAGTAGTATGTAAGGTATACCAAGTCTTCCTAAAAGTCTACTTTGAAGTGATATTCAGTATCTGTATTTACAACTAACAAGCTAGCAATGTAAAAAAATCTTGATAATTAATTTTCACTTTCTTCTTACTGTCGTACCGAAATGAGATTTACTACATTTGTAGTTTATACTATAATTTGACAACTTGGAGCTGATCTGACAATATAGACAAGAGGTATATGGTTGTATTCTTCAACTACATACTAGAATTAATTCGACCGAACGGCTTGCATCGACACGGATTTTACAATGTTAAAACAAGATTAAACATGACTAAAAGCTTTAATACCAAACGATCATACGTAATCGCCCGATGGTAAGCGATTACCGCCGCCCATGGACACCCGCAACACCAGAGGCGTCACAAGTACGTTTTCGCCCTTTGGGGAATGGAGAGAGAGATGAAGGAGGGGTTGGGGTATGGGCCACCGGTGTCCTCGCTCACTCGGTGAAACACAGAACAAGCGCTGTTTCACACCGGTTTTCTGTGAGGCCATGGTAGCACTCCGGTCGAGCCGGCCCGCACATGTCGAAGCGTGGCTCTCCCACAGTTAATTTGGTTACGATCGCGAACCGCGGGGGAATCTCGCTGTCAAGCTGTTGTACCCGTCTAGTTAATATAGACTTTAAATCTTGTACACAAGGTAAAATACGTGCGCCGATGCGAGCCGATCGATGGTAATCTCCTTTAATTCTCTCGTGTTTAAACTCATGTGAATTATTATTTTTGACGAGTTCCACTTGATTAAAATTTACAAAAGTTAAATTAACCGACCGACCCTCAATAATATTGGGAACAATAAATATGTATGTTCAATTCAGGGTATAACTGATTTTGGTTCTACAACAGATAATCAAAATTTTCAATTCTAGTCATGCTCGTAAATCTAGACCTTTTGAAAAGATAGTACATATTTATATTTTTAAATTCAGCCGTTTTATCCAAGTTTAATTGAGGCCATAAAACTCACTTCACGCACTAGCCAACAGTTTACTAGATTGCCTGACTTTTACGGTCCTCTTGCGGTTATATGGGTCGTAGAACTGTAGGTATTATATCACTTTACTCATTAAATGAGCTGTCTAGTAGAAAACCATTTATTGAATATCAAAAATGTAGGTCATTAGAGTAATTTAACATGAAACTAAACATTAAGTTAATAATCTATGCAAATATATTAAAATTGAAGTGTCCGTTTGTAATTTCTAATTAACAGCTTTTCAATAAATTTACCGTGGGACAATCACGCTTCCGCATGCATGGGCCGGCTTGATCAGAGTGATACCACGGCCTCACAGAAAACCGGTGTAAGTGAGGATATCGGCGACTCATACCCAATCCCTCCCACCATCCCTCTCCTCATCCCTCAACCGCCGGCAACGTATTTGTGATGCCTTTGATTTTGCAGGTGTTCATAGGCGGTGGTAATCGCTTACCCTTAAGCAATACGTTTTCTCGTTTGCCCCATACCTATTACATAAAAAAAATCTGTATGTGTTTTAAATTAATACTAAAAATATAGGACTTGGTATTGAGGCTATAGCGTTACGTATGATTTTGTCTAAATTATGATATTTCATTTTATACATATAAAAAATTGGTATAAATATTTTGGAAATATTTATCATCATTATATCCTTTCTTAATATCAGTATTCTTTTTATTGTTCAACCAACTTTACCTGAATGTTAATTTTTCCACGAAAAACTGACATCGGACATCCGCATCGCTGAAGGTAAACTTAATTCGAAGGTTGTACCAGTTGTTAGTATATTTAAGTAAATAAGTACTATTTCCGAATACGATTGCCATAAATATTTAAACATTAATACAGAAGAATAAATAGAATGTGCATATAATCAGAAGGTCTTCGTGGCCTTCATAACGAGCATGGAATATATTTAAAAGTATTATAGAATTTACAGTTGCTTTATATCCCGTCTGCCATAAAAGTCAACTAAACGATCGAGGCGGTACAATAGACAGTCACGATAACAGAATTGTATTTTTAACCTAGCTTCATCTTCATCTACATTTAAAAAAAAACAAATTTCGCCTGTTTTTACTACACAATTTAGATGCTCGGCTCCTATTATTATTAGCGTGACGTTATAGTTCTCAAAACTCGGGTAAAATATTTTTTCTTTTCAATTCCTGAGATTAACGTGTTCAACCAAACAAACTCTACAGCTTATAATCTATAATAATAATAATAAAGCTGAAGAGTTTGATTATTTGTTTGTTTGAACGCGCTAATCTCAGGAACCGCTGGTCCGATTTGAAAAATTATCGGTGTTAGATAGTCTATTTGTCGAGGAAGGATATAGACTATATATCATCGCACGACTACTAATAGGAGCAGAGCACCAATGAAGAATGTTTCAAAAACGGGGGAAATTTTCACACTACGGGCAATATAAGACGCAAACGACGGTTGCGTAGATCATAATATATATATATGGTTATCTGATTTTTTCATGTAGGTACTTGTGCTATAAATTTGACATCGTTTCATGCCAAATTTATAATTCCTAGTCAACGGGAAATACGCTATAAGTTTTGATTCCCTTATGAGTGTCAAAATATACAGCAAAAACAGATCATAAAAGGCCATATCTTTTGACAGTGTATTCTTAAAAAAAAAAATTTAAACCCTGTTCCAAGAGACCACAGATAATGAGTATTTGATTTAATTTTATAATTCTTGACATATTTTTGGTTCTAGTGTCTAAAATTTAATTTCTGTGAACTGGTTATCAATTTTAACGAAGTTTGTTTGTACTAGAATCCGAATGTTTTTCATGAATGTTGTGTTTGCCGATTTATGTTGTACACCTAGGTATATTTTATGTATTGTACATGTATAATTCTTAAGTAATGTGTAACAACTGTAGATAAATCTGTGAATAAATAAATAGTGAAAAAGGTTCTTGTTAGAGCGACAACAAAGTCTTAATTTTTTTTATTTTTTTTTATTGAATAGTTGGCAAACGAGCAGACGTATCACCTGATGGTAAGCGATTACCGCCGCCCATGGACACCCGCAACACCATAGGCGTCACAAGTGCGTTGCCGGCCTTTGGGGATGGGAAAGGGGATGGGGGGAGGGGTTGAGGTATGGGCCTCCGGTATCCTCACTCACTCGGTGAAACACAGCGCAGACGCTATTTCACACCGGTTTTCATTTTTCCGTATTTATTGCGGAACCTTAAAGAATCTCTTTTCATTTCTTGTATATGCATCTTTTGTCAAGTCCTCAACAGTGTAAATTAAAAACTTTACATTTGAACGTTGATATATTATTACTGAAAAGGTCGCTTTGTATTCTGTGACGTATATAAACTACGCATAATGTAACAAAAATGAAAGCATTGGTACAATGGAGTCATACAATAGAGTCGTACAACAGACAATTGAATACAGAAATCTTAACAAGAATATACAGCAACTTGGTGAGGTCAGACAGCACTTAGATACAAGATGAAATGTCAAGGGTTACGACAAATTTTTCAATAGATGATATTGGAATTAAATAAAAGACATTGAGATATATCATTTGTTATTGTACTTGTGTGAACAAGACAGTTGAAAAATATTCTGATATTTGTATATTTAAATAGAAAAACGCTAATCTGTTTGAAAAAGGCCTTACACCGTTTTACATATATTGCTCTATTAGCTGAGCCCCGAGGCTGTTGTTGTACCTTTACCGTAGGCAACACCACAGGTCGAAGCTAGTCTGAAATAAAAGTAACCTAAATAACTACTTGTACCCAGATGACTGATCTGCCAGGAAAACTTCCGTCAAAATTGGTACAGCATTTGCGTACAAACTGACAACAAGTTTAAAAACAGTTTTTTTTATGTAAGTAAGTTGTATCGTATTAATTTCATTCGCCGCATTTTCAGGCCCATATTTGAGAACCTCTGGATAAGACCAGAACGCTGAAATTTTCGTCATCCAATAAGCTATAAAATCACATACTTATTAAAAAATTTCAACTCTGTAGGTAATTTAGTTCCGAAGTTAAGCCAAAGCATAGTTTTAGTAATAGAACTAGTACTTCCCATAAACTCAGAGAGCTGAAATTTGGTACAGATACATATATATACTGAATAAATGGTGGTGAATAAAATCTAAATGTACTTACATTATATCAAAGCGTTATCCTATACACGCCTAACTCAAACAAATTGTCCTATTAGTTTTCCGATTCGCAAATTGGATCTCGCGACGCGATATAACCCCATTACTACTGTTAAAAAATTGTACTAATCTTATATTAGAGGGAGGAAACAGCAAGAAAACATTTCTATAATATGTGATGCTGGCCCAATATTTATAACGTATAGAAACTGAAAATTTCCTAAAATGTCAATTATTAACTACTTAAAAAGTGCTGGAAAGGTCAACCAACTGTAAAATAAATCAAAGTTTGTCCGAAATCCGAGTTGAGAACTATGATGAATATGATCTCTCTCTTGATGTCCTGCCAAAACTAAATGATAAAGTTCTAGTTACTGGAAACAGTTCTAAGAAGTTCTAAAACCTTTCATCCTTCATCACTTCGTTCCTTTTTAAATTGTAAAATTAAAATTTTGATCTCATTTAAGTACTGTAATTTTTTTGTTAAATTAATGATCTTAATTTTATATAGAATTAAGTACCTACCTTAGTATATATTTATCTTTTCTTTGAAGGCAATTTTATAAAATGAAATAACTATTTTGTCGACCGTAGGGTGGGCCTGGAGTTCTGTGATACAAGCTTCAAGTCTAGTACGGACTTCAGCTCTCAGCAAGGCAATTTTAGAACTATTTGGTTTATAACTAGATATCCTGTAGCTAAATTGTATCGTCCTTGTGAGAGAAATAAAGTTTATTATTATTATATTGTATAAAAGTTTAATTCAATCGTCAACTACAACTTTTATACCAAAAGTCCCATTTCACTCTTTGTCGTAACTCAGATTAACTTTAATTTGTTTGTTTTGTTAGTTGCGCTTTGGTTGATATGTTTGTTTTACTTTAGTTACCAAACAATTTAAATGGTCAATTAATTTTGAGCTGATGATGTTTTTAGTCTCTCATAGCGATGTGGCGGATCGTTAAGAATCTGAATGATCGGGTATGGATACGAAGATCCGTGAGTATGCAATATCATTTATGAATACGATCATCAATAGTTATTTCTCAATTAATGCCAATATGCATTATCTTGAAAGAGAAGTGACCTTGAGGAGTACGTACTATGTTATGTTTCGACTTTTACTAAGAGTAAGATACACAATGAAGATGTTTCCTAGCCGATTACGGCTACGGCGGCCAGTCTCAACGGAGGGAGACCAACCAACTACGCAGGAGATATTATAGTGCACAAGTGTGTGCGCAAACACAGGTGCAGTCTCGGTTTACTCTCTCTCATAATCCGATAGGACGGTTAATTTACACGACCGGAGAGAGATCAGGTGCAGGACCGACAGCTTTACGTGCTCTCCGAGGCACGGGAGTTCAGACCCCAACTTCCAAACTCCAAGCTGTTATTAAATATTTCTATAATCAGAAAAACTCAGTAAGACTTTTGGCCTGAACCGGGTTTCGAACCCGAGACCTATTGATTGGCAGTCGCATACGTCAACCGCTAGAACAATGAGGCAGATACACAATAAATTAGGGATAGTAGATTAGTAGAACAAGAAAATTTAACATCAATAATTATGTTAGAAACAGTAATTCATATTTTTTGTAATTTAATCTATACATAAAAATAAATAAAATTGGAGTGTCTGTTTGTAATATTAAAATAACCGCTTTCTACTACATGCATATGGATGTATATACGGTACACATACCAAAATATATATTTTTAAAATTTTTGTCTGTCTGTCTGTCTGTTCCGGCTAATTTCTGGAACGGCTGGACCGATTTGGACGGGACTTTCAATGGTAGATAGCTGATGGTACAAGGAGTAACTTAGGCTTACATTTTTTAGACTAGCTTCGCCCCGCGGCGTTACCCACGATACGACAATAACCGCGGGTAACATCGCGGGGTTCAGCTAATAAAACATAAAAGTAACAAGCATACATATTAAAATACTTAGTACATATAAAATTGTTCTATCGCTAATTATATTATGTAAAATATTTAATGAACAACATAATCTACGCATAATAGTCCAGTTCTAATGGTTTCAGACGGGCATCGTCCCACATAAACAGAACTTCGTCTTCTGATTACTTCTTCTTTAGCTCCAGGAATTATGACACGATGATTCTCTTTTGACCATGTCAAAGACTGATTGTTGCTTCCTTTGCCAAGAAATGGAAACTTCTTGAAAGGTGGATCATTATTTTTGGCAGAAAACAATAAAAAAGCATCGAGCTCGTTGATGAATGCCAGGAAAAATGAAACTTTTACAACCAAATTCATATCTCTTAGCGAGTAATGAAATGTGTAATCATCACCAGCTGATTCAGAACTGTGTATCGAATTATTTTATATCATTGGTTTTATACTTGTTTTACTTCTGCTGAGTATTAAAGGATGTATAACTTTCTCACAACTCAGTGAATTGTGAGAAAGAAATACAGTAGCAATAGATAGACAATATGTTACAATTAAATATTTGAAATAATAAAGAATATGTCGGTAGACTATGAGATCTATGAGAGCTATGTCAGAAGCAAAATTAATACATAACCAATTTATTAGTACCTATGTATTAAAATAAATACATGCGTACTCAACCGTGGGAGAGCCACGCTTCGGCATGAAAGGGCCGGCTCAACCGGAGTGATACCACGGCCTCACAGAAAACCGGTGTGAAATAGCGCTTGCGCTGTGTTTCACCGAGTGAATGAGGATACCGGAGGTCCATACCCACACTCCCCCCATCCCCCTTCCCATCCCAAAGGCCGGCAACGCACTTGTGACGCCTTTGGTGTTGCGGGTGTCCATGGGCGGCGGTAATCGCTTACCATCAGGCGATACGTCTGCTCATTTGCCCAACTTTTCCATAAAAAAAAAACACGATACATACTATGTAGTACTAAAATAGATAATATGTTTAAAATAATATTGACACTTATTTACTTTTCGAAAGCCACAAAAGAACCCAATGTAGGCATAGAATTGAAGATACGCAAATATAAAATGATCAATTTAGGTTCAAAAGCAAAAGAAACTCTTTTTTATAACCATAATAAGCGGGCATAATTAACTAATTGGATAGACAAAGGTCAGTATCCAGATAAGTCCAGTTCAGAAAGTTAAGGATACATGATAAAGCCATCCACCACTTTCTCTAATTTTTCGTATTTTCAAACTTCCATATTCGATGTACAACATAATAAGTTTTCTCGAATATACGTTAATAATCGCTTGGAAATATGTGAACGGAACTTCACGAACGGAACCCTAAAAAGGTGGAGCTTTATTTAACATTATCTGAGTCCCGCGGTGTTACTCGCGGTAAGACATCAACCTCAGGCAACTCAGTAGGGTGAAACTAGTCTAAAATAAAGTAGCCTAAGTTACTCCTTATATCATCAGTTACCCATCAGTGAAAGTCCTATCAAAATCGGTATAGCCGTTTTAGAGATGAGCCAGAATAGACAGACAAAAAATTTTAAATTGTTTTTTTGATGTAAGTACCGTATATACTTTCCTAAGCATTTAGTGAGAAGCTGTAAATCTGAAATTACAAACACTTTAATTTTAGTTTTTTTGTATGGAAGATTGTCCCAATGAATTATATTTTGACAATAAGACGCAATTCAACTTTGCCTATAATATTCTGTAGATAAAAAAATAAATGCTGTGAATTTCATTTATTTTACTCATTAGTTTAGTAGGATTTCTATACCATTTAATACAGGTTTATTTTATAACTTCTTTACGGCGCAGTAAAAAGTTGAAGACCATGCTAAATTGACGCGTAAATCCTGACGAACATTGCTATAGCCTTGACGTTCCTCCCGTTGTTTCAGACTAAATTATGTACCTAAAACGTTCATTATGTGATTAAAGGTACTAAGAAAAATTACTTTTTTAGACCACGTTTTTTTAAGTTAGATAATGATGGCCAGTACCACCTACACTTTTTATAGATAATGCCATAAATCTCCCCTATCTGCCTCAGCCAATATTGGAATACTTGGTGTCGACGTATCGAGCGAAGTCCAGTTTCGTGGCCATTTAGAAGATACGGCCAAATTGGCCTCGAAGAAGCTTGGTGTGCTCAACAAATCGAGGCAGTATTTCACTACGGCCCACCGCCTTCTTCTTTATAAGGCGCAGGTTCGGCCCCACATGAAATACTGTCCTCAGCTTTGGGCAGGGGCTATACCAGCTCCTCCCTCTGGACCGCATTCAGCGGAGGGCGACTCGTGTCGTCGATTGCCAGGAACTTCCAATTTGGCTAGACTCTCTGGCACTGTGTAGAGATGTGACTTCGTTGTGCATCTTCTACCGCATTTACCATGGGGAGTGCTCCGAGGAATTGTTCGGACTGATCCCTGCCGCCTCTTTCCGCCATCGGAATGCCCTCAATTATACTGACAACTTTATTTATTTTTTACGTGTGGAAACCCCCTCGGGCCGTCACCCCGCCGGGGTCTGCAGCGTGGCGATGTGTCGAAATCGAACCGACTAAAACCATACGGTGTGCCATTCTGCGCCTGAGAAGGGAAGGAGGGTCCGGGAACTGCAGTTATTAACACGACCGGGACCCTCCCAGCGCCTGCCCGCACTGAAATTCTGCGCCGCCTCCTTCTGCGAAATTACGTCTTCGCAGAAGGTTTCGACCGTGGTAAAACTGCAATCGCTACCGGCCATGGAGCGTATGATGGCCGGTAGCGAGAGATCTCCTCCTATGACTGCAGTGAGGGCCCGACGCTGCGACAACCAAGCCGGGCAGATATACAGCGTACGCTGGGCCGAGTCCTCACTGCAGTGGCAGTGGTGGCAGGCGGGACTCAATTCCCTCCTAGCGACCGAGTGCAGGTATTTCCCGAAGCAACCGTGCCCAGAAAGCACCTGCGTCAATCGGAAGGAAAGGGTCCCGTGCTGTCGCCCTGCCCACTCGAGGATGACCGGCTGGAGCGCCTCCACGGTGGCAAAGCACTTCCGCCTCCAAATCCCACGGGGGTGTTCCGGTCAAGGCGCACGCCGCCTCCGTCGACACGGTGCGGTATCCGCGTATGGCTCTGAGCGCCAATATCCAATTTTATTGCACACAATGCACACATCATAAAATAAATTGAAATCTTCTATTTTTCTTAGCAAATCGGGTAATAGTATTTAAGATGTCTGGAGTTATCACTGGATGAATATTTAGAAGAGCTCGACCTGTCGGCCTCTTTTCTAATATGTTTGCTATCCACTAAGTTTTTAGACGTCTTAGGGTAGAAAAAACAAAAAGAAACACAAAAGTTAAGTAATGTAGCATATACTTTATATTTTAATTTGTACACAAAAGATAATCTCTTGTAAGTTCGGCTGTGTTCATATAGTCCAAACTCGAATTAAAAAGAATCAATTACAAGTTAGGAAATCGCGTCATCACTAAATACCGGTATCAAAATTGGCATCATATTTAATACTCTGTGGTTGGCATCGTTCTCTACTAGTGTTTGTATACTCTATGGTCGGAAAGGAAACACTCAACGTTTATTGTCAAATAAAACACGATTCAATACTATTAAAAACTATAGAATTAAATAGTAACTAAGTGTTTCTTTTTATCATATTATAAGGTGTTCTAATTTAATACCGTTTCAAAATGGTTAAACTAACAACAGAATTAATTCAAAATTCTATGCAATATATGAATCCTTGTCGGGATCGAGAATTAGATTTAAGAGGTTAGTTTCCAAAATGTATAATAATCTACCCGGTTTTCTTTTAAGCGAAAGATGTGATTGCTGTTTAAATACTTTATTACTAATTGTGAGCACAGTACTAAGATGTTCCTGTTTTTGTTTAAGGTTATAAAATTCCACAAATTGAGAACATGGGAGCTACGTTAGACCAATTTGACACAATTGACTTCTCCGAAAATGATATCAGGAAACTGGATGGCTTTCCTTTATTGCTAAGGCTAAAGTGCCTGTTGCTCAACAGTAACAGAATTGTGTAAGTACAGGATAAAATTTGTTGTTGAATAATGTTTCTACTTAACCCTGTGTAGTGTACTGATAACAGTAAGTAAATGTCTGTCATAGTATCATGTATGATTCTATTATTTTGCAAATAAAATTAGTTAGCAAATTACCAACTACCCCTCTCACAGTAGAACTTTCTACTTGAAGACTTAGATGTGCTCTTTGCTACTAACAATGCCTCACTTATTAATAAGACGGTCTGTTTTGTGACAGATTAAGAATATTGAATGTCAACACCCCTGTTTATCTCATGAGTATCATAAGGCAGATGATTTGTGTGGGTCAGCTAGTAATCATATAAAACCTTATAGGCTTATAGTACCAACATACTTGAAAATCACAACCAGATAAGTTATAAAAAAAATCTTATTTCCAATGTATGTATTTAATTATTTTTTCCAGGAGGATTGGTGAAAATTTGGAACAATATATTCCAAATTTGGAATCCCTAATTTTGACGAATAATAACATTCAAGAACTAGGTGACTTGGATCCTTTAACCACATTACCAAAGCTAAGAACTTTGTCTCTTTTACACAATCCAGTTGCTAATAAACAACATTACAGGTAATTAACACTTCAAATCCATACAATTTTATAGGATTCTATGACTTTAGATTTATGAACAATTTTCCTAGGGAATTGTCTATTGAAAAAAAGACTTTAAACGATAAATAATAATGTTAGTAGAAGGCTACTCTATACATCACATTCTAGCAGTGGATATCATTTGGATGATACACAATGCTAGTACTACATTCATTGTACATCACCATTATATGAATTTAGTTCACCTAAAAGGTTGCGGATACCTGATGCCACTAACTATATAGAAAATCTAATATTCAAGTAAAACTGGTTGAACTAGTACCAAACCCAAAATAATATTTGAAATAATAAAGGCTAGGAGGAAGATTTCATTGACAAAAAAAAACTGTATGTTGTCGTTATTGTAAAAGGATTTATTTTATTTTTTAGGGCTTATGTAGCATTTAAATTCCCAGAGCTAAGATTATTGGACTTCAGAAAAATTAAACAGAAGGAAAGAGATGAAGCGAATGTGCTGTTTAAGAGCAAAAAAGGAAAAGAAATGCAAAAAGAAATTGCACGAAAAGCGAAAACCTTTGTTCCTGGAGGAAATATGCCTGATCCTAAAGCAAATAGTAAGTACATATGGAACTTTTATTCATCTATCTAATCATAAATTTAATATTAAATTAAAGAATTGGCTTTTAGACTATGACCAAACTAAATAATTATAAAAGACAATTCTTTATACATCCGTATGATAATGTAATAGCCAATTTCGTCCATGACAGCCAGTCTCAATGGAAACCAACCAATAGGAAATATTATTTTGCACAAATATATGTATGTGTATTCTCTGTTCCCTCATTCTCATAATTTGATGGAACTCGCTGCGCACGCCCTACATTACGACTTTTATGACACGGGGTCATAAAAGTGAGTGAGGAACTTTCATTTTCGTGTACTTTGGGAATATACTAAATATGTAAATGAGAAAAAAAAATGAGTTTGTGTAATTATGTACACGCGTTAGAAGTTATACTTCTTTGGCGTATGGAAAAAAAAAAAAACTAAAATGCAGTAGTTATTAACGATAAATATTAAAACTAATCAAATAGATTTTATTTAAATAAATAATATTTATTTATTCACACTGTTTAATTGTACTGTTACGAAACACGTGTTCTAAATATAAAAATACTAGAATAATAAATACAACTTGAACATAATTATCGATATTCATGCCACCTAGAACTAACTTCACGATGTAGAATTCAGGTGTTGGTGTGCATGCGCATCGTAAAAATTCACTCATCATTTTTCTCCATCGCGCCAAAAGAAGTATAACTTCAAAATCTCAAAATTTAAAATTATCATAAATCTTTATACATATGTTACTATATCAAAAAGCTTAATTGTATCTATTGTAGCATCCTATTCATTCAAACGTATGATTTCAGGCCTAAATCCTCAAGAGATCATAAAAGTACGAGAGGCCATCAGGAATGCAACATCTCTACATGAAGTGGAAAGGTTGACCAGAATGCTACAGTCAGGCCAAATCCCTGGTCAGAAACCCCTGCAGCCTCAGACACAATCCAATGGCAATCGTAAGACTTTTTTTGTTATAAAATATTGGTACTATTAAATGAAAAAATACTCGGGTAACACCAGAGAATGCATGATTGATATTTAAAATGTTCTAAGCACGGCATGCTCTGTTAAGAGGAGATTTCTTTGTAGTTCATACATTTTCGAACGATTTATTGGCTAAGTGGGTCATGATTTAAGTTTACTATTCAAAATTAATTTATATTTAGGCTTTTTCCTCAGAGTCAGCAAAATTTCAGTGTGCCGTCTATACTGTGACAATGTATATTATTTGACAAATAGTTCATGTCGCAATTCAGGCTAATACAGATGCACTAGCAGCCAGAAGCAATCTGAATATCTTTCTATTTGTGGTACTTTTCGATCATAACAACTACAAAAACTGGCAGAGAGGATATATAAATGAAAATTTTATTAGTGTAAATCATTGAAAGTGTATATGTAATATACGTATACACAATTGGCTTAGTTAAAAGACTGACCAAATGGTTTTGCAAACCAAACAGACAAAGACAACTAAGACAAAAAGATGAATTCAAATGAACCTTTTTAAAAAGATAGGAAATTCCATGCAATAAGCTCTAAACGTTGACTTTTTGTAATTCATATAAATTCTGTTTTATCATTTTTATATTTTCAGAAGAGGAGGATGAAGAAATGGAGACTGACCAAAATGGACAATAAAGAGGTTACATTAAGAAACATAGATATCTTTTTATTGTGTGTGGCTGTAAGAACAGATATTACTGTCCTATATTTCCTAAGTTTTAATATTACAATTGTGATTGTTTAAGCTGATAAGAACAGATTTTTTTTCTTTATGATACAGAGTATTTTGCTATTGATACAGGTACTACACAGCGATAAGAGTCATTAGCAAAAGAACAGATACCAAAAATAAAGATCCTTATTACAGGCTTCAGCTTTTACAATATTGAACTAGTATTATAAAAGTCGTAGAATGTTAATTTGGAACTCTGATGAGATCAGATAATATCTGAAAAGAACTACATACCTACCGCATCTGTTATCAATTACACAATTTATTTTCTAATAAAAAACATTTCTCTTCATAATGTCATTGTTTTATTCATTAAATTCTTTTATTTTTGAATATAATAGGTCTTCGTCGCCGGCGTCCAAAAACACAGTATAAATAGTTGGCAGGAGTACTATTCGTCCCATTAGCTCCTTCACAGTTGGTCTTTTATCAGGTAAGATTGACAACATGGAATCCACAAGATCCTGCATGCTTCTATTATATGTTGTCAAGTCAAGTGGATGGACACTGCCGCTAGTGATTGCTTTTACTAATCCAACTAACGTCTGAAAAAGGAAAAGAATTGCGCTTTAACACTAAAAGCATATTAAGATTCAATTCAGCTTTAACGATGCAAACAGTTAGTACAAGATCCCTATGTACTATGTACCATGTGGACCAACGAGGCACCTACATTAACTGCCTCGTTGGTCTAGTGGTAAGTTTTCCGATCAAGTGGTTTCAGGTTCAAATTTCGGTCGGCTAAAAGTGTTTTTAATTTTTGTAATTATATAAATACATTATATAAACAGCTCGGAGTTTGGAAGTTGGGGTCTGAACCCTGTGCCTCGGAGAACACGTAAAGCTGTCGGTCCTGCGCCTGATTTCTCCCCGATCGTGTCGGTTAACCGTCCCATCGGATTATGAGAGAGAAGGAACAGAGAGTGCACCTGTGTTTGCGCACATTCTTGTGCACTATAATATCTCCTGCATAGTTGGCTCCGTTGAGACTGGCCGCCATGGCCATAATCGGCTAAGAGATCATCACAAGATCCCTACACATAGTAAAATTTGAAATGAAACGGCTTGCGGAATTGAACCAAACTTCACCATTACAAGAAAATGTAGTCTACCTCCTTTGATATTGCAGTTTTTATATGTCAAAGTCGCCTCTTATATAGCCAGACAAAGTTTGTGATATTATACTCTATTCTTAAGAACGTATTCTTCATAAATGTTTTTAACAAATATTATGGTTCATCTGCGGTTTATATCCGAAACTGGTATACCGTCATTTTTATATCTTCCTAAGGCCCGCCCCTCCTATGTCTGATGAATTGTTAAAGACTTTTGATGTGTGTAGAAAAAATATATCAAGGGCAATCTAACTTCGTTATACGTTAGAAATAATAGATAATTTCTTAAATATGACCAAATTCTCAGAAAGCTTTATAAAACTAATAGTAATATTTCCAGACATTTAGCTCAAGAAGCCATCTAGTTTTAAACTAAATAGGGATTGGAGTATGAAACACTGAATACACGTCGGTACATATTTGCAGATGAATCGATCATTTGTTCCGACCTGAAAATCGGACTTAAGACAGCACAGCAGTCGAATAAGCTATTACTGCACCTGGCAACACCGAAGCAGTCAATTTATCTTTTTCATAAATGTACCTACTATGAACTAAGAAAGATGGAGTAGGTACACTGCGTGTAGTGCAACACACGCTTGGCTGCTTTTTTAATGACATCCGCTTCCTTACCTCCGCCTCAAAAGCTCTTTTATGTGTACACATCTCATAGAGTAGACAACCCAGAGCCCAAACGTCACTCTTGCCATCGTATGGTTTGCCTTCACACAACTCGGGCGCCAAGTAATATGGGGTGCCGATGACTGTTGAAGTTTTCTTGGCACTGAAGTATAAAGACAATATCCATATATTATTTTAAGAAGCTCATAGTTCAGTTAATTCTAGATTAATAATTCTTACAAAGCCTAGATTCAATCAATAATCAAAGAAGTATAATTTAATGTATCATGATCAATACACTTCCTTCGCACTATGAGAGACTTTATATAGCTGCGGAATATGAGTCCACAGCAGGAGTATAATTTAAGAAAATACTAGATGACTATCGATTTTAAAAGTAAGAAGTTTGTTTTTATCAAGTTAAAATTAACCATACCTCGCCAGCATTTTCGAAATGCCGAAATCACCTATTTTGACCACCGCTCCGCATTTTCCAGTCAAAAGAATGTTTTCTGCTTTTAAATCTCTATGAATAATGTTTTTGCTGTGAATGTAGTCAACGCCTAATAACACTTGACAGTAGTAGAAAAGTATTTCCTAAAAACAAAAATGAAATGTAAATATTTCGGACATCTTACACACGCATATAAGCAGACCTTGTGTTATGTGTACTAGACAACTGATATAAATACATATTGATTTTTTTGTACACACACACACAAACACCCAAACTTCGAAACAAATATTTGCAGATACAAACATTTGGTCCGACCCTTGAATTGAACTCGAGACCTCAAGCACAGCAGTCGTATACGCTACCACTACGCCACGGAGGCAGTCGATAATGCCTATAACCTATAACCTACTGCCTTTTTTATACTTATCTTGCTAATAGGTACTCCGTTAAATTTCTGGTCTGAAATCACATACCTACGCTAACATAACGCCACCGAGGCAGTTAAATACACAAAGCTGCCATTAATCTGCACTGCAAGCAAGAAGTTTCGGCAGGCTAAACCTCATTTCGCACGTCCTGAAATATACTCCGCCGCCGCGCCGTAAACATCACGATGCACCACCAACCTCCGCAGCTCAATTTACTTTACGAGTGCTATACAAATTAAGATACGTGTGGAGTGATGAGACCGTAGCGCGTATAAACCTTTAAGAGGTATTTTTACACGTCAGATTTACTCACATAAACATAAAACTATTTGTAAATATGTCATTTATCTGAATAAGAAAGAAAATGATCACCTGTTGGTGCAACAGTTTTGGGCATCGTTGGTACATGTATTCAGCTAAATTACCAGAAGATGCGTACTCCATGGATATCATAACATGATCATCGGTGTTATAGTATGAGTAGAACTTTATAATATTTGCATGATTTAAACAAGATAGAATATTAATTTCATTGATGATATCCTGTAACGAGAAATGTCAACTTTGTAATCATTTATTTAAAACTAGCTGAGCCCCACCGTGCAACAACAAACGCGGGTAACGCCGCGGGGCAAAGTTAGTCTAAAAAGTGGCCTAACTTACTCATAATATCATCAGCTATCAGCCGCTCCAGATATTAGCCGGAACAAACAGATAGACAGACAAATATTTTAAAAATGTTATTTTGGTCTAATTTTATGTACCGTTTGTACATACAATGCGTTTAGCTAGCATAGCATAGCATAAAAGCTGTTATTTTAATATTACAAACAGACACTCCAATTTTATTTCATTTTATAGATAAAAAACTAAATTACAACACAATTGATAGATACTCACCTGTTCATGGTCTTGAAATTTTATGTTCAATTCGATGTCCTTTACAATTGTCAAAGTATGGTCTTTGCGTTTACACAAATAAACATTCCTAAAAATTACATTAAAATATCAATAAAAGTATTTAGATGCTAGCTGATCCCCGCGGTATGATAATAACCGCGGGAAACACCGCGAGACGAAGCTAGTATCTTTATAAGTTGTAGCCTAGGTGTTATTCTGATGTAAAAGCTATATTATTGTAAAGTTTCATCAAAGTCCATTCAGTAGTTTTTGCATGAAAGAGAAACAAACATACTTACAAACTTTTTTCGCGTTTATAATATTATGTAGGACTAGCTGACCGACGCAACCTCGTTTGCGTCTTTTATTGCCCGTAGCGAAAAAATTTTCCCCGTATAGTGTGTCGCAGACTTTTTGTAGATATTTAGATAGATGTATAAGATCTACGATTAATAAGAACATTTTATGGTTCTATCTTTTATAGTTTACGCAGGGTACGCAAAATAAGTAACTTTTCTGGTTGATTTTTTACACCTTTTTTCCAAAAAAACCCAAATATCTTACGGAACGCTATTTTTTTCCAAAATAAAATATAGCCTATGTTACTCGTGGATAATGTAGCCTTCGAATGGTGAAAGAATTTTTAAAATCGGTCCAGTAGTTTTTGAGCCTATTCATTACAAACAAACAAACATACAAACAAAGTTTTCCTCTTTATAATATTATATAAGTATAGATAAACATTTACTACACAGGTAAGCAGAGGGCATTACTGCTACTTTTAAGAGGTAAGTACAAGTACATTTTACAGTTTTTTTTATTATATAGGTGGCAAACGAGCAGACGTATCGCCTGGTGGTAAGCGATTACCGCCGCCCATGGACACCCGCAACACCGGAGGCGTTACAAGTGCGTTGCCTGCCTTTTAGGAAGGAGTACGCTCTTTTCTTGAAGGTTTGAAGGTCGTATTGGTCCGGGAACACCGCAGGCGACAGCTCATTCCACAGTTTTGCTGTGCACGGCAGAAAGTTTCGGGAAAATCGCACAGTTGTGGACTGCCAACCATCTATATGATGGGGATGAAATTTCTGTCGCGTAGGACGATGGCGGAAAGATGCGGCAGGGATCAATCCGAACAATTCCTCGGAGCACTCCCCATGGTAAATGCGGTAGAAGATGCACAGCGAAGCAACATCTCTACGCAGCGCCAGAGAGTCTAGCCGAATCGGAAGATCCTGGCAATCGACGATACGAGTCGCCCTCCGCAAAGAACGTTCGTTGCGTTCGAGACCTCAAGCACAGCAGTCGCTTACGCTACCACTCGCGCCACCGAGGCAGTCAAATAACTAGTATTTAATATAAATATAATAATATATTTAACTTATTCATATTACGTACAGGTCCCACTATCCACCATGTTATTAGGCCATCATTTACCTTACGTTATCATTATTTATCTTTTATTGAAGTAAAACTTCTTTACGTAGGCTTGACTTGGGAAGTAGGCATGATGAGAGCGTTACGAAAAGTGTGATCGGGCGAGAAATGGAAGTTGACGAGGGAGACATAAGTTAGTGAAAATAGAAAGAGAAAAAGTTACGTTTCGTATATTACTGTGCTTTCTCCTTAAAAGCGCCTCTGGTGTTGCTAGTGTCAATGGGCGGCGGTAGTCGTTTACCATCTGGCGATACGTCTGCTCGTTCGCCCCAAATTATAAAAAAGGGTTGCAGGAAGGTAGTGATGTAGACACACATTCTCTTTCTCATACAGCCAGTTAAATATACATAAGTTTTACTTGAATCACCTATTATTCTAATAGGTAATTCAAAGATTTTGTTTTTAATAACTACTATTACAACTACGACCTATCTATTAACCATTTATCAATTATCTACAAGTATATGTAACAAGAAAAAGTTTAAAAAACTATATATATCCTATCCTCAGTAAAATTTTGATATATTGATAAAATTTATATAGCTCGTATGTCATCCGGGCAATTACGAATCTATTGACCACTTGAGTGCCAAAAATATTACCCCTCCTTTTGGCTTCGCCGTAGTCGGGAGAAAATAGCTTAGAGAATAATTAATACGTACCCGTATGTTCCCTTACCAACAGTTTTTAGAACTGTTAAGTTGTGACTTTTAAATATTCTATTTAAATCCATTTTTCTTAATTTTAAATCAATACTACTTTATTTCAAGATGATTTCATTAATAACAATCTACATCATCACAATTTATTAGTTTATCTTCGCAAAGACAATTTCACTTTATACTTTTGATTCCCAATTTGTGTCTTTTGTAACATGTTAATCTCTACCCTCCATAATGTTAATTTTCAAAATCAGAGAGGGTAGATACAAAACAGAAAAATGTGTTATATGGACAAATCCTCATTGTATCGATAGACGATAGTCCAAGGACAACAAAAGGTCAATGTGAAAAAAAAAAAGAATATTCATATTATAAGCGAATTGCAAAGTTATTTCAATGTACATATCACTTGATATATTGTGATGAATTGTTTACTGATACAACTATCAGCAACTTCTACCATAAGCCAACGCCAATGGTAGGAGTTAGAAAACAGAGTTAAATAATGAAATGTCGGCAACACTCAGTTTACACTCAGCTGGCCGCTGGGCTATTGGACGTAAATAATAATTATAACGAAGTAGTAGTTGCCTACCAAAGTTACTTAATTTCCAGCATTTTAGGCACATTGGTTAATTACCAAAGATACCTGTAATCATGGGCCAGATGTTGGGATCATACCCTGCAAAGGAAGTAGGTCTATACATGGATGATAACCCATCTTTCGATTCTCAATCTGGATTTTCTTATGAGAGAAAACAAAGAGGTTAGAGGACGTTACTGAAATAAAATAGGCAATTTAAATTTCAACCTAAATTCTGAAATACTATATAAAGAGTTTCTTGTGAATTTAAAATAAAAGTTACATAATTTTTGTTTAGGTTAGAAGTCAGTCAAAACAAATTGTACCAAAATAAATGAACGATTAATTGTTTTAACCCAAAAATAACTAAAATTTCATGATTTGCACATTATTATAATGATGAAAAAGGTAATAAATATTTAAAACTTTCATTTCAGAAATGATTGCTAAGGAGGCTGACCTTATCTCAGCTAAGATCCCAATTAAATACCGTGATTACTGCGCGCATCATTTGCTTGAATACCAAAATTGTCGTTATAAAAATATGCCAATGCTGTACAAATGTGCACATGAGAGACATGCTTACTTGATCTGCGAAAAAGATGAGTAAGTATATTGAACACTAATTGTATTCTTATTAGAATAACACATATAAAAATGTTAATCCTCAATTTGATTTACTGGTGACACAGATTTCCTTTAGTATTTTATAATGTGAATAATCTCCTTTAAATTTATTTAAGTTTAAAAAACTAGCAGTTCCCTATCACTTAACAATACCTGTCAAGAAATATTTCCTAACCAATGAATAGTCATTAATATGAAACCCATTCTGTGTAGCATTCTTGCATTTCTTCTTTACCATTGATTTTCTTTTTTAGTTAAAATATCATTTACTGGTGGTAGGTTTTATTTAAGCATAATATTTTTTTCTTTTATTTTTAACTTTCTGCATTCCTTCTTCATAAATAGTCAAATTGTACCAAGTTTAATTCACCTCCATTTACATAAGTTTCATAAAAAAGGGGAATATAGTTTGTGCTTCTAATAATTATATTTAAAACCCAAGAGAAATAAGTTATTATCATGCCATTTCTAAGATTCAATTCATCAAACTTTAGACTGTTGTGTTGAGGCCAATGGCCGGCAGTGTTGGCTGAGATAATGATGATTAATCAAACATCTTCATAAGTAATTCTGATAAGCTCGTTAAAAAAATCTTGAAACGAACAGAAACAAAACACAATAAACTTGTGCCTGTGACTTTCTGGATATGTTATATTTAAAACTCTTTTTTATAAATTAACACAAGACCATGATAAGAGGATATACTTTTTTCTTTTTTTTCAGTTATGTTCTGCGCATGAAGGAGTTCGAACGTGAACGTCGACTTAGGCTACGTGAGCAACGTGTTGCTGGTGTTGCTTAAAATGTATTTATCAGTAGAAAAAATTTGTTGCAATCAATTAAATGTAAATAGAATAAAAATAATATGTCAACGTTATTTATTATCATTGTATAGTTTATTTTTCACACAAGACCTTCAAAACTAATCTATTTCTGTCATTATTTTTTATGATTGAAAATCATTGGAGAGTTCGGTTCAATTCAATTACTTGCAATAAACTTGATTGTTTATAAAAAATGGTTTTCAAGACCTTTGAAATCTTCTTAAGGGACAAAATGTAACTAGTATTAAGAAAGGGGAATTATAAACGAGCATGAAGTGTGTGTCACCATAGTAGGTAGTTTGATAATACTTTTCACACCACTATGCTGTAAAAAGCCAAGCCATAGTATGGACAAGTAGCCACCAAAGCTTAGAGGTTATAGGTTTTGCAGTACACACGACAGACGAGCTACGAGTGGCAAAAACGTAACCACAAATAAATTGGCTTCAAGGCTAAACTATACAGTGTTAAAAGGCATTGATAGTATAGAGCTTTTGGAATATGCTTTTTGAGATATACTAGAAAAGAACATATCATTCCTGGAGCTCGTAAACCGAAATGATAAAAAAATATTTTTTTTATTTAACTGGCCTAAGATAGCATTAAACTATATTATACTTATTTGAAGAACTTTAAAAGAGTCAAGTCTTTTTCAGAAGTTGAGCTTTACAGGCGTCGTCATTGAATGAAACCTAGGTTTTGTTTTTTGTGGATAAAAAATATTCGGATACTGAAACTTACAAGTCAGGTGGCTGAAAGAAACTCAATTCTTAATTTATATTAACTCTTCATAGCGTATGTTTGAAATTATTAGTATTTTTAGGAATGTTATATTTTAGTTTATCTGGGATAAAAGTGAACAAAGTATTAGCATAAACAGCTGTAAAATAATTTGGAAAATACTCTATAGCTATATAACTACTTACACGGAAGGATCGAGACATTCCGTACAAGAAGTTTTTATTAAAATACTTTCTGTATATAGAATTTTCTTTTGCTACGAATCAAAGTAATTTTATCAGCGTGGCGATGTTACTAGCAACGACAATGAAAAATCTTTTATTATTTTGTATATGATAGGTAGGTACCCTAAGGAAATGTCTCCAAGTCGAAGAACAAGAAACTGAAATTAAAAATTTATTGGATTTTTATTGTATTAGACTTATTTAATAGTAGGTAGGTATGTAGGATATTCAAAGAAAAGGCGACTGTGACTAAAGGTTTCTAGACGGAAAGCAGATAGAGCACCACAATTTCTGATCTAATTATAGCCATTCGATAGTGGATCAAGAACGAAAAGAAACTGAAAGACTAATTGATTAACCGGAGTTCAGTAGTCTAGTCACCCATAGTTAAAATGAAAAGGCAGTGTGTGGGAATTCTAATAATTGTTTATATTATTGAATACCTGTTATTTAACATTATACCTACAGTTTACTTTCTCGCAGTAATAGTGCATCGGTTCGATACTGGCGTAATAGGAAGTTTATCTTAGACCAGTAATCGGCAAAATTTTCGAAGGGAAGAACACCCTATCGTCAAAATGATCGTATATTATCTGGCTGCATTGTGTATTAACTTGGTCTTGTTATCATCTATCTATTTAGGTATTTATCATAGTTAACGTCACTTAGTAACGTTAGAGTCACTTTGGCAGGCACATATATTTAAATAAAACAGTTTTTAAGAGAAAGACACACCGATTCCAAAGAAAACTCCCTGCCTCAAAACACTAAAAAGCGTAAAATAAACTGCCTTGAAAATCTTAATGAAACCCTGCATGGCACACACAATGACCACCTTACCTACTATCAACTATCATCGAACGCGGAACGATAGAGTCGCCAATTTGCTGTATGTTCGCTTGCTTAAAACTAAACTAAATTATTTATAAAAATAAGACTGGAATTTACAAAGTAATGCGAAAAGTTATCGGCCTCGTTGTCGACCGCAATCCTAGACTTTAAGCAAACCAATATTGCTTGCTGGTTACCCAGACCCCAGTGCGAAAAGGACTGGATGCAACATTTAACTCAGGATAGGTGATTTTTAATGAGTAGTAAGTGTAAGTGTGTGTGTGTGTGTAAGTGTAAGTAAGTGGTTCGGTAGTCCTTTTAATTCGATTCTTTAACATAATTTAGTCTAGGTCATTTTTAAGTCTATGCTGCTCAAGTTCGGTTTTTTTAAGTGAAAACTTCTTGAGCCGCGTTGAGCACTTTTTGGTAGGCGAAAATCTTATGGGTGCTCGTCACCGACATGCTAATTTTTGATATTAATAATTTTAATTTAAACATTATGAAATTTCTAATTTTACACCTTCATTTTACAAATAACATTCTAAGTTGTAAGTTTCCACTTCTATCGGCAATTATTATGACTGCCAATTTTTTTTCATAGTTCGACTACCATCAGACCTCCACAGTATAGGCGATATTCTGAAAAAAAAAACACTGTTGTTGGACTTTTTAGGGATCCACCTACCCGTAACGATTTCTAAAGCTGTTTGTATAGTTACCATAACCGACGTCTTATATAGCTCTAAGAGAGAGAGAGTCACGAAGGAAGTATAATGTACTATTCAATAACTTAAGAATAATCGCCCATCAAAGACTGACCTGGCTAGAATTGCTTAACTTTGCAACATGATCTGAGCTACGAGGTTACCTGAACTAGTGAACCACGAGCCCCGCAGTGGTATATATTTAATGTATATTCCTTTTAATACTAAAATAAATATGACTGTAAATACATTAAATAGAATAAATCGTCGAAGTATTCAACGAAACTTGTGATGAATAAAATTAAATGTATAATGTTAAAACTTTTATGATACTGGAACATTTCTTCAATTCAATGCTGATAATAAAAACAAGAAGAACTAATTTCTTTATAAACTATTAAAAAAAATGCGTTGTGTAACTAAAGCTTTTAAATACCAACATAACTTAAGATTTTTATCATAAAATCTAATTCTTGGTGAATTAGATTTAGTGAATAAGCAAAGTTATTGTCATAGACATAATCCGGTGAAGGAAAATCAATAATGTTGCCAGGAGTTAAAAACACTTGCTGTGACAATGTGTAACGCATTGTTTTGATTCAACAAGGACGTATTTTCAATGGCAAATTTGAGGCGACATTACGAGATTTCCACGAATGATTCTTAAATGACAGTCTGCAATTAAACACTTTAATGCTGATTGCTTATAAAGCTTTTGTGACATTTTGTGACGCAGTCGCCCGTCTACAATTTTTGTAAACACGCTTGTCGAATACACAAATTCTATACGAATAGTTGAATAGGCTATTTATTGCGGAAGTAATGGCTTCCTAAAATTTAATTGCAGACATAATTTTATTATCGATAATTAAATCAAATAATCATGTTGAATTGTCGAATTTTTCATTGAATCCTGGGTACTATGTGAAAATTGTCATCCGGCTTATTTTCCTTGCTTTTATTGCCGCGTCCTGTAAAAGCGCTACAAAGGACTGTCCTGAAAATATTGTTGGTGTAGTGAGAAAATGAACATTTCTGTTTATGAAACAAGAATGTGTTTATAACAACAAACAACTGAAATTTAAGTTAAATTGAAATAAACTATGTTGAAGATGACGGCTTGCGTTTAGGCAATAGTGTATTTAAGAAAAGGCATATTTTTTTGTCATGGGTGATGCCGCCGGCACAAGTTCAGTAAATAATAAAATGAAAGGGAAGATGCAAGACGAAGAGGAAGAAGAATCTGAGGAAGAGGTTGTGGAGAGTGAAGATGATGACGAAACCATAGCAAGGATACAACGAGCTCATTTCGCACAGGCTGCCGCTATGAGCTCTCGGAAGCGCGCCGGTCCGAAGCCCAGACCGATGAGCCACAAGAGGAAGTTGGAAGCCGTGAAAAGTTTCCACAATTTCACCAAGAAACTCAAAAAGGACACAGGTATTACAATTCGCAGCTTAGTTGGTAACAACTTTTTAGAATTAAGTGACTTTACAAGTGAAGACAGTAAATCAGAGAGTGATGGGCTTTCAGAGGAAGAGTTTGTCGTTAACCCTAATGCTGTGCAAGAACTTAACGAAGAGAATGAGAGTTACATTGATCCCGAAACTGGTGATATTATGGAGCCAAAACGAGACATACAAGTTAACTGTCAACCTTCAATAGACAGTTCTGCGTCCCTTAGTTATCCTCCTGAGAATGAAATCAAAGAGGAACAGGAGGAAGAACCTAAAACACTTTCAATCAGTGATATTATTGATGAGGGGGACTTGGACAATAAAAATGTTGAAATTGCCGAAGTGGAAGAGAGTGAGTTATGTCCAGAGAAAGCTGAAGAGTTGTTAGATATTAAACAGGAGGAGAATAGTCAAGATTTTGATATTACTGAGAAGTTGAAAGAGATGGGTGAGATCAGTGTAAAACCAATTAATAAGAAGGAAGACAATACAGGAGAAATGCCAGAAGAAGATGATGGTGATAAAAAATCTGAAGGTGAAGATGAGGTTAGTGGATTTTATTTTATCATATCTAGTAAAATATTTTTTTTAAATCTGTCATCTGATCTATGTTGATTATAGCATAATAAAATTAGTGAATAAGTTCTAAAATAAAGCAAAGTATAAGTAATGCAGATAATTAACCATATTATGTACTAAACATATGGAATATTATCTGAATGCATCAATAGCTTGTAATTATCCATTGCTTGACTTCTCTGGATAAGCCTCTCTAAGATTACATATAATTTCTCCCTCTCTACTATGCTGTCCCTGATAGAGTCCATAATTAATACTAATCTTTAGATTTACAAGCATACAACTAACATTATGAAACCAATAAGACGTTGAGTTTTGATGTTGAAATTATAATAATATTAACATTTAATAAAATCCATTTACAAAATATATTTACATAAACATATGTTGCATATAAATTTTTGAGTCATAACAATATAATAAACAAATTCTTAATAGTTCAGCTGAAAAAATATATTGTCCATATAGATATAATGAATGAATGATATTTTTTAATATTTGCAAAATAATATATGTCAGTTATTGCATTAAACAGTAGCCTAAATTCTGATGTTAAGCTTAATTACTCTAGTTTTATTGTCATTCAATTTTAAAGTATTTTTAGTACAAAAAGTAACGAACATTGACACATCCATCCTAACAATATTTAACATTCATATGCAAACCAACATAACATAAATGCCTAGGTGACGCAGTGTTCACATATATGACTACTGTGCCTGAGGTTTCGGGTTCGATTCCCAGGTCAGACCAAATGTTTGTATAATCTGCAAATATTTGTTTCAGGGTTTGGGTGTTTTTTATATATATTATGTATGTATTTATATCTGTTGTCTAGTACCCATAACACAAGTTATGCTTAGCTTGGGCCTAGAGAGGGTTGTGTTAGATGTCTGAAATATTAAATAATCACATTACATTAACAATCTTTAACAGTACTCTGCTCAACTCTGCTGGGCCTTAGAAAGGACTTTCCTTCTTTATACAGTGATCTTGTTTTGTGTAATTTACTCCCTTAGGACACCCATGTGATGAATAGGGGGTGGGACACACTATATTTCTATTTATCACTACATTGCACAAACTATAATGTACTATTAAAATTCCTTAATGAAATTAGAATTTAGAGTAATTTAGTTAATGTTCAACAACTTAACCAAAAATGACATTCTAAAAATTGTGTAGTGTTATGGTTCTAAAAATAAGCCAAAACAACAGTTAATATAATTATTAAGAAAATATACTTAGTATTGACTAATGACATTGATTATATATTATTAACTTAAAATGATGTGTATAATTTATATTAAATTATTTTCCTATTCTTATTACACAAGATTCCATTCTCATATAAAATAAAAAAAAAATTCGGAACAGGTCAAGCTAAATAAAATTCATTTAAAAAAAGAAATATAACAAATACTTACTAAATATCTTGTTTATTTTCAGAAATGACATAGTATAGTAATACTAATTCATCTGTGCCTGGCCTATTGGGAGAAAACAGGCATTATGTTTCTTATTATTTTTAACGTATGTTTTGTTCAGTAACTTTAAATTTTTTGTGCTAATTTCCAGAAAAAGCCAATTAATCCAAATGCAGTGAATGTCCGTCGGAATATACGAGAAGTGATGGATGAAAAGAATCTCGATGCATCTACTCTTGCTGCCCAACGACAAGAGTCAGAGAGATTGGCAAGAGTACAGGAGCAACAGAGGATCATCAGAGAAGTAATATAATATTCATTTGAACATTAGTTTTAATGTTGTAACAATTACAATATATTGAAGAGTGTTGTGGGTTCAAGCCTTTCAAGGGATATCACTTGTGAGATCCACAAATTGTTGTTCAGAGTCAAAATCAAACAGAGAAGAAATAAACACAATGATTAAACCACTCTTTGTGTCTGTTTCTTCTCTGTATAAAAAGTTCAATGTGACACAGGAATATTCTCAATTTGAGAATTGTGTTTTTGAAAATAAAATCACTCTTGATATATTGGTCTAATATGCTGTAAATAAAAGTTTGAAAATTAACTTACAATATTGAAAATTGTTCTATTTACACATACCTATATTAGGTTTTTGTCCAATTAAATATTAACTTAACTCAGTTTTACAAGCGATACAACACTTTTCTGACAATTCGTTCTGAAAAGCCATATATTGTATATAAATGTTCGCTTTTTTTAATTGTTTATTATGTCAACAGGTTCAAAGACAAATAGCATTGAATAGACAAAACAAAATTCATCAAAAAACTTTATCATTACTACAAGGTGGTTCGTCAATTTTGAAAAAATCTCTACCTGGACAAAAATTAAAGTATGTTATTTTTTTGACACATTTTTCTTAAGCTTATTCAACTTAATGTAACTGAATATTCCTTTTTTTAGTTTACCAAACACAGTACTGGTAAAAGTGCCATCAGGTGAAGCAAAAAAGTCTATTTTGAAAGGACAAGTGGAGTTAACAAAGTTGCCGAGACCTACAACTTCTGGGTCTCAAAAACCAGGAAAATCTGATCATAGAGCAGATAGAAAGGAGGTTTGTACTGTATTATTATTTATGCATACAGTGCATATTGTTATTACATATGTTTATAGAAGTAATTGATTTTAAGTAATGCTATATCAATTTTTATTTAACTTTTGAGTACTGTACATTTAAATATTAAAATTCTATTATTTTATAATTGTGGGAATAATACTGATAAGTTGTTTTTAGTCAATTCTTGCATTAAAATTAAACTACAAATAAGGATTAATATATATATCAAAATCTTTCAGATATTTTTACGAAATAAATTACTATTAAAAAAGTATTACTGGCTTGTATGTTGGGATTGTTGATTAAAAGAGAGTTATAAGAAGTCTGATCTGAATCGTCAGATTATATATATTTACATTGTTTTTCGTTAGGTAACTATAGTCTTTCATCATCTTCCTGACCTTTATTATTCCCAAGATTAATAAATTGGGGTAGGCTACCAGTTCAACCTGTCTTACCTGATTATTATCAGTTTTTCCTAAGGACAAACTGGCATTGGACCTCCGCAACCTTGAGGGTGAACCGAATTCGAAACTTGACCAAGTTGTCAGTATATTTGAGGGCACTGACTTCCCAATGACGATTGTCATAGCCTATAGCTGTTCAAACGTTAATATTTAGTTAAATACATTCAAACAGATTTAGGAAGCACATGTAAATATGATATGTAATCGAAATAATTTTAGTTTAGTTAATTGAAACAAGCATAAATAGATCTTTTTTAATATAGACAAAATTGTTTGTATTATTTAAAGAAAATATATAGGTTATAAAACCATATAAGTTCCTTAATAGATCCATTATAAATTATATAAAAATTAACATATAATTTTGCTATGTGTAGGTTGTAGAAATAGTTGATAGCAGCAGTGGAGAAGAATCTTCGTCTTCATCATCTGATTCTGATGATTGCATAATGCTGTCAGATTCGGAAGTGCCGCCTAGTCCTGAAGCTGAAGAAGATCCTGCTAACTCAGGTAAGACATATAATTGTGATATGTATTAAGAATGTTATTAAAAAAAATGTGTGCGTCTCGGGACTCCCGACCGATGTGATAACTTAAACTAATCTAAGTTGAAATATTTAACATTCAAATTGTTTAACTTGAGAAAAGCTTAGGTTATTACTAAAATTTTATGTATATTAATATGATAATGAAAGGCAAGGTTATATATTATAGAATATATGCTCACTGAGTAGAGAGAGGGGGAAGCGTGTCTCAGAAGTACGGCTAGCACTATGGGTTAGAGTGAGAGAGGAGGAACCTGCCTACCACTGGCATATGCATTAGAGAAAGGGAAGCCAGATAGAATGGCGCCGTAACGCGTTACGTAACGAAGCGGTTTGGTCTCCCATAAGGAGTTATCACTTCAATACTCGCAAATATCAACTGCAGAACAGTTGGTCGACGAGATTGCAATACTAATTTGATATTTTCAGTTGCACATGAATTAAGTAAAACTCTTCTTCGTATTGTATATTTAGCAGTTATAACTACAATTAAGACCTTATTTTAAATACAATATACATAGATAATGGACAAATGAGTGCCAATAGATTGACTGCCTCGGTGGCGCGAGTGGTAGCGTAAGCGACTGCTGTGCTTGAGGTCTCGGGTTCGATTCCCGGGTCGGTCCAAATGTTTGTATGACCTGCAAATATTTGTTTCGAAGTTTGGGTGTTTACTATGTATAATATGTATGTATTTACAAAAAAAAAAGTATATATGTATTTATATCAGTTGTCTAGTACCCATAACACAAGCTCTGCTTAGCTTGGGACTAGACGGCGTTGTGTGTTAAATTGTCCAAAATATTTATTATTATTATTATTATTATATTAATATAAAAGTGTTGATTCAAAATGATATTAAGTGGCGGGGCGGTGTGTCACCCTGCACCTGAAATTCGAGGGATCCAGGAACTCCTGTTATTAAGATATTCAGACCCGAATTTGTATTTCAAGATTTTTTTATTTTTACATGAAGCAATTTCTATTTCAAACCTTGATCTTTATTCAAATTTTAACATAATTATTTATGAACTTTATTTAAATTTCAAGGCCTCCATGTGAATGATGCCTACAACATCCCAGATGAACAAGGACGTGTTTTAATCAACATCGGTCATCCTGAAAATGAGGAAGATATATTCTTAGCACCACAAATAGCAAGAGTTATAAAACCTCATCAGGTAAAACTTTACTATAAAATTGTGTACAATGCGTTTCAAATAAGAATGGACTGTATTTGTGACTAACTTCACTGAAAATGTACCGTTGGTATAAACGCCAAATAATTATTAAAATACAAAAAAATAGTTAATATTATTTTCTGAAAAGCGCGGCAAAGACTCTATGTTAGCATTCATACTTTTTAAAGCCACTAATCAATTTTTTTAATTGTAAATTCTTGTTTTGGTTTTGCACACCATACAAAAATATCTGAAGTTGTTAACAAATGCAGGGCAAGATAGCGGATTTCCAATCCTATTCTTATTGGAAACGCATATGTATTTATTTACAGTATACAATTTACGTATACAAAATTTATTCTTCTCAAAAAGCTCAATCTTAAAATACTATCTTAACTGTCTGACCAGCATAGCTTCGCCTACGTCTCTTAAAAACAGTAGTTTTTCTTGTTTTTTGACAAATATGTCAAGATCTTAAATATCCAAATTGGTCCAGCAATTTCTGAGGTTTAGGTTTAGGTTAGATTAGAAGATTATAACATTTGTAAATATATCACATTCGAAACAATATAAACACAAGAAAAAAGGTTTGATATAGACCTCGTTTCACGAATTTTTGGAAATGAAATGATTTATCTCATATTACATAAAGTACATTCACAGATCTTCCTATGTCCTACCTGAAATTAATTAAATCTCCATGAAGTAGTATAAGACTAGTATTTTGACAAATAATAGACTCAAGGCATAAATAAACGCTGGATTAAATAGAAGTTATACTAGTCAAAAAAATTATCTTAACTTCTTTACTTTTCAATGATTGGATGAAAAGTAAAAAACATATTTCTTCATGTCTGTTTATTTTCATTTCAGATTGGTGGTGTGAGGTTCCTGTTTGATAATATCATAGAATCTGTTGAACGTTTTTCCACATCAACTGGGTTTGGTTGTATATTGGCACATTCAATGGGACTGGGTAAAACATTACAAATTGTGTGCTTCTGTGATATTTTTCTAAGGCATACCTCCTCTAAGACTGTGCTATGTATTATGCCTATAAATACGCTTCAGAATTGGGTAAGATTTTATTGATTATAATGAGTTATGTTGTACTACTTATTATGTTTTCATATAATGTAGTAGGTCATTGAAGATTGATAATCTAGCATCAATTTTATCAGCCAACTCTGATAGAAATGATCTAATATAAATTTTATGTGGTTTAATCATGCGTTTGCATGAACAAAAAATATTCTTCCTTTTAAACAAGAAACCTGTGAAATTTACTTTTAAAAAAATGAAATCGCGACTGAAAATTAAGGGTTGGGAATAGAAGGGTAAAAATACTTATGTCCTATTCTGATACCTATCAACACATATTTGTTTTATTAAAATCGGTCGAGCCGGAGGAGAGTGATCACAAAGACAGTGACACAGATATTTGTAATATAACACATTTGTATGTTACCCTTGAGACTATGACTCTAGTTTTGTTGTTTATGATTTAAGGTGGCAGAGTTCAACATGTGGTTACCACTGGATGCAAGTACCAGTCCTCTGTCAGCTCACGGTGACGTCAGACCCCGGAATTTCCCCATCTATGTACTCAACGACAGCCATAAAACATTACAAATGAGAGCTAAAGTCGTAAAGGTTAATTAGCTTTTTTTCTTGTCTGTAGGTACATTAACATAAAAATAGAAAATAGTAATATCATCTTTAAAGACATTGACATTGAATGTGCTTTACCGTGGGAGAGCTATGCTTCGGCATGAATGGGTCGGCTCGACCGGAGTGATACCACGGCCTCACAGAAAACCGGTGTGAAATAGCGTTTGCGCTGTGTTTCACCTAGTGAGTGAGGATACCGGAGGCCCACACCCCAACCCCTCCCCCCATCCCCTTTCCCATCCCCCAAAGGTCGGCAACGCACTTGTGACGCCTTTGGTGTTGCGGGTGTCCATGGGCGGCGGTAATCGCTTACCATCAGGACGCCTTTGGTGTTGCGGGTGTCCATGGGCGGCGGTAATCGCTTACCATCAGGTGATACGTCTGCTCGTTTTCCCACTATTCAATAAAAAAAAAAAAACAAATTTCAATGACCAAAAAAAAATATACGGTCGAATTGAGAAACTTCCTTTTTTGAAATCGGGTAAAAAGGCCTCATATTTCATTATTTAAAACCAATTTGATGACAATGTTTTAGGGTTCAGGTTTAAGTCAAGTTAAGTTCTTCTTAAATTTGAACATGACTCTACCGAAAGAGTGGATTGCAAAGTCTAAGATGTAATTATATATTATTTAATAAATATATAAACAAAAACATGCTTTACAGGATTGGACAACGACCGGTGGTGTTTTAATGATAGGGTATGAACTCTACCGACTTCTCAGTATGAAAAAAGATAAAAAACCTCGTAAGAAAAAGAAAGCTGAACTCAAAGCTGAAGCTGAGAAAGAGAAGGAGGAGAAAAGGGCTGAACTTGCAAGTGAGGATACCCAGGTAATTAAGACAAGCCATGCTATATATGTCTGTGATGGCTTTAAGTCTACCACGATACAGATTGACCACAACCCAAATAATAGACGAACTTTTAGAATTTCAATTAGCATGTTGACATATCCAAATACAGACCCGTATAAAACTGCTGCTCCTCAGGAAGAGCCTTTACCTGCCGTTGAGAAAGGTGCTTGCAATTAATTGTATACTTATTTAATTTTGCTTACATATTAATCTTTCGGATGCGCGAACGGGTACTTCCGGTTCCATGCACCGTGCGGCGAAATTGCAAAATTTTGCAGGACGGTGCATGGTGTACGAAAATGATCAAATCTTTTCAAAAACAATGCTCGGTGGTTATAAAAGTGATTATTTTTCAAAAGATGGATAACAAGCGTACATGGTTATGCCATATTTTATTACTAAACTAATGTTATCGCTTTATTATTTACTCACAATTGAGCCAAGTATTAATTTACGCACCTATTGTGTTAATAAACATGATTTTAATATTTTATGTGGTTTATTATTCATTTTACATATTATCCTCATAAAGTTCGATAACTAAGCTATCTACTGATATAAAAAACACTATAACTGCAGTAAAAATTCATTGAGAAACATATTTGTAAAAATCACATTTCGCTGTCGAGATATTCGCCATTTTGTCACTTTACAATCAAACTATTATTTGCGCCGAACACCAAATTACGTAGTATTTATATGAAGAAATAGTGTTTTTTAGTTAAATAATTTATTTTTTTAGTTAACTAGTGCAAAAGACAGGAACAATACATAAAAAAAACAACCTATTTATCAAGTTATTTAATAAAAGGACTCGTTTGCTAGACCAGTTTTCATTTATTATTTTTAAGTTCTGAGAATTCTCTAAACTCTATGAAAATGACTGAATGCTAAAGAGAACAAACTGATCGTTCCATTATGACACACAAAGTCTATGGTCAATACAAAATAATTTAGTAAAACATAAACAAAGATCAGTTTACGTCTTGTTCATTGTCCGTCACTACTGTGTATGTGTGGGTGTTAATAGTTCCGGGACTTCCCGCTAGGCTGCGTGCAAACACGAATCAACGGCGATATACAATTTTAAGTGGCGTGCTATTGGAGAGGCCTATGTCCAGCAGTGGACTACGATACGCTGATGATGATGTAGAACAGTAATGGCGTGGGAGCCCTGTGTATGTGTGCGTCTAATTTCGCTCGTCAGGCAAAAAATGAGTGTTTATTTAAATATTTAGCTTTTCTAGCACATTTTTGTTGCTATTCTATATTCTATATAAGATTCTCATCGCAATTATATCATTTTATCAATAAAAACATAAGAATAAATGCGTAAAAACCTTCAAATGAGTAAGCCCTTTTCAATAGGTAATAGACTCGGTAACTTTTTGAGTAACACTATTCAAAATTACGCATGATTTATGCCTCAATTCGTATTGATAGTGGTTCCTAAAATAAGTATAATAAGTAAAATATAACAACAAACTACCTTCAAAACCACCTTATCGGCAAAAAATCAATTTTAAGAGGCACTTGAAAGATCGCGTTGCGTCATCGTCAACTTTGAAATTGGAACTCGTTTTTTTAATGGCTCTTGAAGCGCACTTGACAAACGAATGTTTTAAAATGTTGTTCGTATAAAGCAAATGCATAACAAACCTTTCTAGACTTTATTATAATAACTTTAATACCCAAAATTAATTAAAATGCAAGTTAACTGCGGAAAACATGGATCCGTGTGTGCCGCACCGACGGCACAAACATGGATCCGTGTTGCCGCACCCGAGAGGTTAAGTAAAATATTTATTAGATCTATACTAATATTATAAAGCTGAAGAGTTTGTTTGTTGAAACTGATGGTCAAATTGAAAAATTCTTTCATTGTTGGATAGTCCATTTATCGAGGAAGGCTATTTATCATTACGCTAATACTAATTCCTATTACCACCAATGAAGTATGTTTCAAAAACGGGGTAAAATTTTCACGCTACGGGCAATAGAAGATGCAAACGTACAATTGATGATATTTTTCTAGTCCAGTTCAGGCCCTTATGTCATCTATCCACTTCCTTCTTGGTCGACCTGGTGTCTTCCTGCCACGTATTTTTCCCTATAAAAGAAGACTCAGGAATTTTTGTTGAGTGTCCCTTTGTATGTGTCCAAAAAAGCCCACTTTCCTGTTTACTATATTAGACATCAGTTCCCTCTTGCACTCTAATTTGCCACTCGTCTTACCTTTAAAAAATATTTTTCAGGTTTCGGAAGAGTCTAAGTTGGACAGAGAAGATGGAGACCTATCAAGGTTCGATGAAAACAAGGAAGATTTAAAAAGAGAAGAGAAAAAAGAAGAGTTACCTATTGACGAAGACAAGAAGCTACTAGATGGTATGTATATAATTTAGTTTAATAAGTCTTTGATAATCTCTTGATTTTGACGATCTAATTGACCTTGCATCATTCTAATGGGAACTAGTCGAAAACAGCCGAATATTCAGCTCCTTGTACACCTCTGTCTTATATCCGATTAAGTATATTGTATGTTGATATGATTTTGTAAATATTAGGCTTTTTAGTAAACATTTTTTTTATTATTATTTTATTTCAAGAGTTTGTCACAAATGTCTATGAAGAGTAATCTTTTTTTTACTTTACAGAAATGTATGAAGCCCTAGTGAAACCTGGACCGGATCTCGTTATATGCGATGAAGGACATAGAATAAAGAATTCCCATTCTAATATTTCTTATGCATTGAAACAGATGCGTACCAAACGTAGAATCGTATTAACCGGTGAGTACAAATCTTATTTTTGAAGACTAAAATGGAAGGGAATGAATATTGTGCCTTTTATGTATTATTAATTAGCAAAATTGTTTTCTAACAAGATGCCTGTTTGTAGGTTACCCTTTACAAAACAACTTATTAGAATATTGGTGTATGGTGGACTTCGTGCGACCAAATTATCTCGGCAGTAAAACGGAGTTCTGCAATATGTTCGAGAGGCCCATTCAGAACGGCCAGTGTATAGACTCCACTCCACAAGATATAAGACTGATGCGATACAGAGCTCATGTGCTGCATTCGCTTCTTGTGGGTTTTGTACAACGGTATGTATCGTACATGTAACTAGGTGCTTAAAAAAGCCTAGATATTCCGTGTTGTAGCTATTAGACCTATGTTGTGAAGTTTTCTTCGATCTGATAATTAATGCTATTGTCACAGCAAAAGCTATTGTATAGCAAAAGTGATCGTATATTAGGCATTTAACGAAGTTTATACTTTTGTTTTTTTCATGTCATAAGAGTTTACGCATACATTTAAGAGAGTAGTAAAAATTTGTAATGAAACATTGAGAAAGTTTATTGTGGACAACCCAAATGGCAATGAAAAGGGCTACATACTAATCTAGTATATATTTTAAAATAAAACGAACATTTCTACTTTATAATGTAAATTGTAGCACAAAAATGCAATATAAAAATGTAGAGGAATGAGTGTCATTTCCCTCCAACACAAAGGGAGAATCCTCCGACCAGGTGAGGTGATCATGCCTGGCTGGCTACTGCCCAACAGTTGATGTTGGGATGTTGTATATATGATAATCGGCGCGAGAACTATTTATTGCACGATTCAGGATTTGTAGTTACTCCGTGTAGTGCGTTACTTCGTAGTTCAGTGTATCTTCGGTAGATGGCGCTGTAGTAGGTTATTGTTGTGTTATATAAATATTATCATTTAACCTCTGGGGTGCGGCATTGCGGATCCGCGATTGTCCCGTCGGTGCGGCATTGCGGATCCGCGATAACCGCAGTTAACTTGCATTTTAATTAATTTTGGGTATTAAAGTTATTATAATGAAGTCTAGAAAGGTTTGTTATGCATTTGCTTTATACGAACAACATTTTAAAACATTCGTTTGTCAAGTGCGCTTCAAGAGCCGTAAAAAAAACGAGTTCCAATTTCAAAGTTGACGATGACGCAACGCGATCTGTCAAGTGCCTCTTAAAACTGATTTTTTGCCGATAAGGTGGTTTTGAAGGTAGTTTGTTATTATATTTTACTTATTATACTTATTTTAGGAACCACTATCAATACGAATTGAGGCATAAATCATGCGTAATTTTGAATAGTGTTACTCAAAAAGTTACCGAGTCTATTACCTATTGAAAAGGGCTTACTCATTTGAAGGTTTTTACGCATTTATTCTTATGTTTTTATTGATAAAATGATATAATTGCGATGAGAATCTTATATAGAATATAAAATAGCAACAAAAATGTGTTAGAAAAGCTAAATATTTAAATAAACACTCATTTTTTGCCTGACGAGCGAAATTAGACGCACACATACACAGGGCTCCCCTGCCATTACTGTTCTACATCATCATCAGCCTATCGCAGTCCACTGCTGGACATGGGCCTCTCCAATAGCACGCCACTTAAAATTGTAAATCGCCGTTGATTCGTTTTTGCACGCAGCCTAGCGGGAAGTCCCGGAACTATTAACACCCACACATACACAGTAGTGACGGACAATGAACAAGACGTAAACTGATCTTTGTTTATGTTTTACTAAATTATTTTGTATCGACCATAGACTTTGTGTGTCACATAATGGAACGATCAGTTTGTTCTCTTTAGCATTCAGTCATTTTCATAGAGTTTAGAGAATTCTCAGAACTTAAAAATAATAAATGAAAACTGGTCTAGCAAACGAGTCCTTTTTTTAAATAACTTGATAAATAGGTTGTTTTTTTTATGTATTGTTCCTGTCTTTTGCACTAGTTAACTAAAAAAATAAATTATTTAACTAAAAAACACTATTTCTTCATATAAATACTACGTAATTTGTTTTTTGGCGCAAATAATAGTTTGATTGTAAAGTGACAAAATGGCGAATATCTCGACAGCGAAATGTGATTTTTACAAATATGTTTCTCAATGAATTTTTACTGCAGTTATAGTGTTTTTTATATCAGTAGATAGCTTAGTTATCGAACTTTATGAGGATAATAAGTAAAATGAATAATAAACCACATAAAATATTAAAATCATGTTTATTAACACAATAGGTGCGTAAATTAATACTTGGCTCAATTGTGAGTAAATAATAAAGCGATAACATTAGTTTAGTAACAAAATATGGCATAACCATGTACGCTTGTTATCCATCTTTTGAAAAATAATCACTTTTATAACCACCGAGCATTGTTTTTTAAAATATTTGATCATTTTCGTACACCATGCACCGTGTTGCAAAATTTTGCACTTTCGCCGCACGGTGCATGGAACCGGAAGTACCCGTTCCCGCATTCGAAAGATTAATCTTTCGGATGCGCGAACGAAAGATGGATAACAAGCGTACATGGTTATGCCATATTTTGTTACTAAACTAATGTTATCGCTTTATTATTTACTCACAATTGAGCCAAGTATTAATTTACGCACCTATTGTGTTCATAAACATGATTTTAATATTTTATGTGGTTTATTATTCATTTTACTTATTATCCTCATAAAGTTCGATAACTAAGCTATCTACTGATACAAAAAACACTATAACTGCAGTAAAAATTCATTGAGAAACATATTTGTAAAAATCACATTTCGCTGTCGAGATATTCGCCATTTTGTCACTTTACAATCAAACTATTATTTGCGCCGAACACCAAATTACGTAGTATTTATATGAAGAAATAGTGTTTTTTAGTTAAATAATTTATTTTTTTAGTTAACTAGTGCAAAAGACAGGAACAATACATAAAAAAACAACCTATTTATCAAGTTATTTAATAAAAGGACTCGTTTGCTAGACCAGTTTTCATTTATTATTTTTAAGTTCTGAGAATTCTCTAAACTCTATGAAAATGACTGAATGCTAAAGAGAACAAACTGATCGTTCCATTATGACACACAAAGTCTATGGTCAATACAAAATAATTTAGTAAAACATAAACAAAGATCAGTTTACGTCTTGTTCATTGTCCGTCACTACTGTGTATGTGTGGGTGTTAATAGTTCCGGGACTTCCCGCTAGGCTGCGTGCAAACACGAATCAACGGCGATATACAATTTTAAGTGGCGTGCTATTGGAGAGGCCTATGTCCAGCAGTGGACTACGATACGCTGATGATGATGTAGAACAGTAATGGCGTGGGAGCCCTGTGTATGTGTGCGTCTAATTTCGCTCGTCAGGCAAAAAATGAGTGTTTATTTAAATATTTAGCTTTTCTAGCACATTTTTGTTGCTATTCTATATTCTATATAAGATTCTCATCGCAATTATATCATTTTATCAATAAAAACATAAGAATAAATGCGTAAAAACCTTCAAATGAGTAAGCCCTTTTCAATAGGTAATAGACTCGGTAACTTTTTGAGTAACACTATTCAAAATTACGCATGATTTATGCCTCAATTCGTATTGATAGTGGTTCCTAAAATAAGTATAATAAGTAAAATATAACAACAAACTACCTTCAAAACCACCTTATCGGCAAAAAATCAATTTTAAGAGGCACTTGAAAGATCGCGTTGCGTCATCGTCAACTTTGAAATTGGAACTCGTTTTTTTAATGGCTCTTGAAGCGCACTTGACAAACGAATGTTTTAAAATGTTGTTCGTATAAAGCAAATGCATAACAAACCTTTCTAGACTTTATTATAATAACTTTAATACCCAAAATTAATTAAAATGCAAGTTAACTGCGGAAAACATGGATCCGTGTGTGCCGCACCGACGGCACAAACATGGATCTGTGTTGCCGCACCCGAGAGGTATCTAGATGTAACAATTTATGTTATTGATTTGTGTCTTACATTTTTATGTTTATAGGCGATCACATGGTGTCTTGCAGTCGACGTTACCTCAAAAAGAAGAATATGTGCTCCTCATACGTATGACTGCTTTACAAAGAAAATTGTACGATAGGTTTATGAATGAAGTGGTCCGCTCCACCTCAGTGCCAAATCCTTTGAAAGCTTTCGCTATTTGTTGTAAGGTATGAAAATTAGCAATTTTTTTTTCAATTCACACTATACTTACATTATATTCTAGTTCAATCTAAAATTTTAAAACCCTGACTATTTTGGATGGAATCTGTTGCATCAACAAGTTGATGTATTTCTGGAGTCATAGACCCACATTGTGAATGATTACATACAGACCTTCAATTTAATTTCTTAAATAAATATCCAAATTTTTTATCTGATTGTCGATGTATACGTTTTCGAATACAAACTGAGTTTGTGATTGTTTTTATTTTAGATATGGAATCATCCTGATGTACTTTACAACTTCCTTAGAAAGAGAAGTGAAATAAATGCAGCTATAGAAGAAGATCTAGATTTAGAAGAGATCGGTGGTATTACAAAGAAAGGCCGGGCCAGGCGAAGTACAGCGCCTCCCCGACGCGCCGCTGCACCAAGAGTAAGGAACTGTTTACATTCATGGCCTAGGCATTATTATTCATCCATATTTTACATTTGAAAGAAACTCTGTCTATCTGTTATGCTTTCACGAATTGCTAAACCGAATTCGATAAATATCGATATAGAGATAGATTGGATGTTGGAGACAAATACGCGGGCGGAGCCGCGGATAAAAGCTAGTTTAACTATTGACGTAGGTACATATTTAAACATAAAAGAAAACCTAGCACAAATGTTCGGACAGTTTGACTGCAGGAAAGAGTCGCATTATTATAATTATGCTAAGTTTTTCTTTTATTAAAAAAAGAATACATATATTAACAGATTCAAGTTCCTTATTAAAGATAAGCGTTTAAGCGAGATACTTAAGTAGGTAATAAGTTATTACCCACCATAGTAACATATAAAAGTATTTATAACTAGACAAGTGCGAAATTAAAATTGGTCCCATTATGGGAGCATAGTTAAAAAATATGCCTCTAGTTTTTTCTTAAATTTAATGTCATTTGGCATAAGTTGGGTGTTCTTTGGTATGTAAAATAGAATACTTATTAAAAAGAAACTTAATTTTACGACTATTATTATCAATAGTTATATAGATTCAGAAATCTTGAGACTGATGATGACTGAAATTGTTCTCACTTAAATTTTAGGGTTCAGCCAAGAAACCTGCAGCGACTATACCGCCTAATACAACAACTGGTGCTGTGGTACCTCGTTCAGAATCTGGAATATACGGTAATGCCCCATATCCGTCTAACAATGTTCCACCATACGGAGGACCGCCAAATTCATTTAGACCTGAGCAGTCAGGTCCATACCCGCCATATCACAACTATCAGAACCCTGGGCCAGGTTATTACCCTCCGAATCAAGGATACAATCAAAACTATGATAGTAACTATTACCAACAACCGCCTCCTTATGGAAACAACTATCCAAATCAGTACGGACAAAATATGCCAGAAAGTGGACAGGGCTTTAACCAAAACTATTGGGGAAATGGAAACCCTGCCTATTATGGTAACCCCGGATACTATAATAATCCCCAATATCAAAACAATCAGCAACCCCAAGAGTTTCGAGGCAATCCTCCTCCAGAATACAATAATCCACAACACTACCCTCCAAATTATAATCCACCTTCGAATGAACCACCTTATCCTGGCAACTCGATGCAACCTTATACAAATAACCAAGAAGGTTTCGATAACCCACAGAGACCTCCATACCAAGGTTATAACAACCAGCCTGGATTCTCAGAATATAATGCCAATACACCACAGACTGGTTTTCCTAATAACCCTCCTGCTCAGGGATATCCGAACCAACCTTATCCCGCGCCATATAGTACAAATACCCCAGCTTATGGCAATAATTCAACTCCATACAACCATTTCGAAAATCAGCCTCCTAACTATCCAGGCTACTCAAACAATATGCCTCCTAGCCAAACATCTGATTCTAACGTGCCAATCCAACCTACTGTGAAAAGCGAGTCTAATACACCTGTTAATTATACGAATGACGTAAAACCCGAGCCAAATGTACCCCACCAGGCACAGAACACGTCATCTGGGTCTTATAGTAATTCTTCTTATGGGTTTTCTTCAAATAACTCCGTACCATCGTACCCCGAAACGTCTGCAAGTAACTCTAATGGAAATTATCCATGTACATACCAACACTTCCCACCACACCTGGAAACCAAGTCGCCCTTGGGGAGTGCCGGTTCAGGTAGCCCAGTGACTTCGTGGCCCATTACGGAAATTAAGACTGAAATCGACAAATTAAAAGCTGAAGAGAAAGTAGAAATGAAATCCGAATCAGATGGTGAGGTGAAAATAGAAGATTTGGACACGAAGAAAATAGTGAAAGATGAAACAAAAAAACCGCCGAAAGAGGTTCTTCCTCAGGCAGTACAAGATCAGAAAACTGATAAGGTAAAAGAAAAAGGAGAAGCAGCTGAAAGTGATGGGTCTGAATCAGAAGAGCAACAACAGAAGAAAGGAAAAAGAGGTAGGCCCGTTAATAGCAAAAAAGGAGACAAAGCTAAGGCCAAGGGAAAACCTAAAGCTAAGGGAAGAAACGATAGAAAGACTTCAAAAGAAAAAAATAATGATGAGTCAGAATCAGAAGAAAGTGAAAAAGAAGAGAAAATTAGTAGAGAAGAAGAATTAGCCATTGTGAAAAAGGCAGAAGAAGTAACTTACGATTGGGCTGCTGAGTTACTTAAAGATTACATTCCCGGGATCATTGAGAATTCTGCGAAAATGGAACTTTTCTTTTACATATTGAATGAAAGTATTAAGATGGGGGATAGGTTACTCTTGTTTAGTCAAAGTTTATTTACATTAAATCTTATTGAAGACTTCTTAGAAAAAAATTACATTCCCGGAACAAATTGTCTCTGGGAAAGAAATACTAATTATTACCGTAAGTTCAATTTTTATTATAAATAAATACTTAGTTTTCAAATGAAAATATTTTATTGGTCTAAATATAATTGCAGGTCTCGACGGTTCAACACATGCTTTAGAACGAGAGAAGTTAATTAATGAGTTTAATGCAAACCCACACATATACCTGTTCCTTGTGTCTACGCGCGCGGGATCTCTCGGAATCAATTTAGTAGGAGCGAACAGAGTTATTGTGTTTGACGCCAGTTGGAACCCATGTCATGACACGCAAGCTGTTTGTCGTGTATATAGGCGAGTATTTTCTCACTACTGAAAGACGTTAAGCTGTTTTTTTTTTTCTTTTTTATAGAATAGTGGTCAAACGAGCAGACGTATCACCTGATGGTAAGCGATTACCGCCGCCCATGGACACCCGCAACACCAAAGGCGTCACAAGTGCGTTGCCGACCTTTAGGGGATGGGAAAGGGGATGAGGGGAGGGGTTAGGGTATGGGCCTCCGGTATCCTTACTCACTCGGTGAAACACAGCGCAAACGCTGTTTCACACCGGTTTTCTGTGAGGCCGTGGTATCACTCCGGTCGAGCCGACCCATTCATGCCGAAGCATAGCTCTCCCACGGTAAATTTTAGTAGATTTATTAAAACTAAATCACAAATGTTATTATTTTAGATACGGACAAAAGAAGCCATGTTTCGTATATCGTTTCGTCATGGATTGTTGCCTCGAAAAGAAGATATACGATCGTCAGATAAACAAACAAGGAATGGCAGACCGTGTTGTCGATGAGTGTAACCCAGATGCTGTGTTGTCTATGAAAGAAATAACAAATCTCTGTTTCGATAACGACGAAAAGGTAATCGCTATGAAACAATACAATTACTATTCTTACTACTAATTTCAATTGTCAATAATTTTAGCAAATACTCAAGGGTATCGAAATGATCCCATAAGTCTCTTTATTCATATTTTAGAAGACATATTTAAAAAAAAAATAATGACTTTTTTCATTGAATAGTAGGCAAACGAGCAGACGTATCACCTGGTGGTAAGCGATTATCGCCGCCCATAGACACTGACCTTTGGGGGGATGGGAAGGGGCAGGGGAATGGGGGAGGGGTTTGGGTATGGACCTCAGGTATACTCGCTCATTCGGTGAAACACAGCGCAAGCGCTATTTCACACCTTTTTTTCTGTGAGGCCGTGGTATAACTCCGGTTGAGTCGGCCCATTCATGCCGAAATCTGACTGAATTTGTTATTTAGCGTCCACTTTCCTTTTACGCTGTATAAAATAACATTCTTTTTAACTCTATTTTTACCATGAATTCATGGTTCCAGGAAACTGAAATTAAAGACCTTTCTGAACACAAGGACAAATACATTGATATCCTAATGCAAGGTGTAATAATGTACCACACTAAGCTTCTGAACAAAGAGCCATTCCAACATGAGTCGCTGTTAGTCGATAGGAAGGAAAAAAAGTTGTCTAGCGCTGAAAAGAGGCTTGCACAGAGAGGGTAAGGTATTCCAAAAAACCAAGAGCACTCGTAAAGAGTACAGAGGTCGACTACGAAGGCTGTAATTTTACAGTCGAACATTAACTTAAATCCGTTTAATAATTTACGAAACAAAAATACAAATATCATCTGCCTAGCCTTTATCATATCTCATATATATCATATCTTTTCCAAGATTATTTTGGGGTCGGTTACTAGTTCAACCGTTTTGACCTGTATATCAGGTTTTTTTTTAATAACAATACAAATATGTCCGGTTATTTTTAAAGTTGCAACATTTTTCTTTTTAATTGGTAACATTATCTGTGGTTACGTCATAACACAAAAAACGAAAAATAAACCACAAACACACAGATGTGCACAAATAAGTATGGTCTGGAATAAAAATCGTTCCCTTACAAATTTTGCCATCAACACATACATAAATATATTTATATCTCTAAAAGGATTACTATTGATCTCAATACTTTAAAGATAGCAAGTTTTAAACGCACCCACTGTCGGTATTATCTCTGTCAAAATAAAATAAATTAACCTTTGATAATGATAAACTTAATGAAAATGGTGGAATAAGTACAAGTGAGGTTGCTTCTAGAATGTACGACATATTTGTCAAGTTATTAGTTACGGTCGCTTTTAGGTACGAACTTGAGAAGAAAGCGGCTCTTGCTCCAAAACCGACGACCGCATACAGAACAGTGCGAACAGCAGACGGCAGTCTCGTACAGAGGCCGGTCGCGTCTGTGAGGCCGATGCAACACGGCGCGAGGTGGATACCGGCGGACGTGTGGAGGCGACAAGGGATGACGGCACAGGAAATGACTCTACCGCTCGGTAAGGCCTTAACAACAAATAGTTTTCACACCAGCTGAGCCCCGCTGTGTAACGATATGGGGCGAAGCTAGTCTAAAAAAAGTATCTAAAGTTGCCCCACACAACAACCATATCATGAGTTATCTGCCAGTGAAAGTTCCATCAATGTCAGTCCAGTCGTCCCAGAGATTAGTTAGGACTGACAGACAGACAAATTTCAAAAATGGATTTTTTATGTTGTTATCATATTATAACCACTGGTGTGTGGCGCCCTTGCAGTGTCTAATTGACGCATCTGTGTCATCACTTCTAGGTGGTCTCGCGAAATTTAGTTTCATGTGATTAAAATGACGATATCTCTTAAAGTTTTGTATGGTAGCTTTATATGATACTTATGTCTCTGGAATCGTTATGAGACAAGCTAATTTATAAATTATGAATTAGGCCAGTTTTGCCTAGTCATATATTATTAATTCTTATTTGAAATTAGGATTTGAGATTATTATCCTGTTTTTTGTACAAAAGTTGTTAAAATAAAAAAATCACATCGATATTTCAAAAAGTTTTTATTTTATCTACTAAAATATATCTTATTTTCCATTTATTAATTGAAAAAACACATCTCGTCATACATTTTTTTTACACCACATGTATTACAAAACAGCCCCTTCGACGCTATCCGAACGCTTAGTGAAAATAAATAGGTTATGTTCATACTTGAATTCCAAAAATACTGCAAATGAAATGGCTTGGATTATTATTTCATACTTAAGTATGGTCTATATACTTATCGCATACAGAGTTTCAGCTGCTACAAGGGTTTAGTTGATAAAAAAATGGACAATAAACTAAGCACTTGAAAATAGGCTTAAAAAAGGTACTCTCAAACTTTGGGTCACTGGGTAAATTCAATTACATTTATTTTAAATACAAATTATTATTATAAAATTAGACGAATTCCATAAATCGATAAATACAAAAAAGGCACGTAGCCATACAAAAATATTTTATAAATCAACGAAGAATGTCACCAATTTCTAGGAAAAAATACGATAGGCACAAGAGTAAACGTATAACATAGTATGGATACGACAAATACTGTTACACCTGAACAAATGGAATTACAAATTTCGTAATGAAATAAATCTTACTGTAATAAAAAAAGAAGAATTTTTACCGTGAGAGAGCCACGCTTCGGCATGAATTTTTGACCGTGGGAGAGCTATGCTTCGGCATGAATGGGTCGGCTCGACCGGAGTGATACCACGGCCTCACAGAAAACCGGTGTGAAATAGCGTTTGCGCTGTGTTTCACCGAGTGAGTGAGGATACCGGAGGCCCATACCCCAACCCCTCCCCCCATCCCCTTTCCCATCCCCCAAAGCTCGGCAACGCACTTGTGACGCCTATGGTGTTGCGGGTGTCCATGGGCGGCGGTAATCGCTTACCATCAGGTGATACGTCTGCTCGTTTGCCTACTATACAATAAAAAAAAAAAAAAAAAAAATGAATGGGCCGGCTCGACCGGAGTGATACCACGGCCTCACAGAATACCGGTGTAAAATAGCGCTTGCACTGTGTTTCAATCAGTGAGTGAGGATACCGGAGGCCCATATCCCAACCCCTTCCCCCCTCCCCATCCCTCATAGCCCGGCAACGCACTCGTGACGCCTCTGGTGTTGCGAGTGTCCATGGGCGGCGGTAATCGGTTACCATCAGGCGATACATCTGGTCGATTGCCCCTTATTCCATGATAAAAAAATATATTTTTTTATACTAATAAGGTGGCAAACAAGTATGTACTATTTAAAATTCATTCTTGACTGCCTCGTTAGCGCAGTGGCGGCGTACGCGACTGCTGTGTTTAAGGTCTCGGCTTTGAATCCTGAGTCGTACCAAATATTTGTATGATCGTCTCGCTTCAGGCGGAATCGGAGGGTTTGGAAACGTTCTCCAGTCAAAGTCTAAATTCAAAGAGAGCTGCTCAGTCATCATCAGGGGGACTTCGACGGGCTCAAGTTCACCGGCAGGCGCTGTATCAGTGTAGTCTCCTTCAGCATCCTCATCAACAATATCTTGGTACGAGGGTGTTTCCATCATGCTCCTAAACACTCTTAGTATCAAAGATATGTTTTCAACATCCTCCTCATCGTTGCTCTCATCCGATTCAGGCTCGCTGCCTGTAACAAATGATAAATTGCTTTCGAATGTAGTAGGAACCAGAAATTTGGCTATGGTCCTAGGACCCAAATAAAATCAGCGGGTACTTACCATAATTGAGGATAAACTGTATATCACCATCGTCGAGAGAACGACTAGGTGGAGGTGGAAACTGCAGTGGAGATTCCTGATATGCCACAAACCTGGAGACGAAGGCAGTGTTGTAGTATCTTACCCATATCTTTACCGATAAATAGAAAAATCCGTAAGCGATTTACATTGCTGGTGAAGATACCGAACATGATGATGCCGGCGATGGTGGTGGTACACCCGCTGTTATGAGTGATAGTGACGAAGGTGCTGCTGCTGCTGCGAGAATGCTGGTGCGGGATTTGATCTAGATAGACATTTTGAAATAAAAGTTACAGAATCTTTACAAGGACACACTCCAGCAGACCTACTTACAGTTGCCATATGCGCTTCCACTAAGGACGCAGAGCGGTCTAGAGACCCCGGCCAATGGGCATCTCGTGGAGATCGCATATTACTAGTCTAAAATACAAAACGAATTTAAATAGTAAAAAAACAAATAAGTCAATTGAAAAGTAGAAAGCGGTAAACAAAAAGACTAAACTCGTCAATAGTGGAAGGTTCTGGTCTTTCAGACCCTTGGGGCATTTCCGCGGCCTTCACGACCTCTGCCACGCCTGCTGGCAGGACCACCACGAGTGGTAACTACTACCACACACCTGAAACCCTTCCGCGTCGCATATCGCGCATGCCAGGGTGTCTGATCTTACTTAAAAAGCACAAAAATAAAATGCAGATAAAATACGCAAATTTTAGAAAATAGTAATAAATACGCAAATAAATACAAAATAAACAATAAATAATTTAAATAAAAAAAAAGAAAAAAAAACTATTACCAAAACAGAAAAGTGACTAGTCTCATCCATACTAATTCGATCACTGCCCCAAAACGTCAAAAAAATGGCGGTTTACTGTCTGTATTTTTTCATATATATGTTACACAAAAACTTTGCACTATTTTTTATATTTAATACTCCGTAACATTAAAAAGATAAATAACAATATACAAAATAACAACAGTTAGTCATGATAAGGGTTTTTATTATTCGTAATATGTAGAAACGTACAAGCTTTCCGCCGCCATGGCGCGCTAAATGGCGATGAATGTTTGTTAAAATAATTATTTCAACAAACAATCTTTATCAAATATATAATCTATGTATCAAAAAGTGTTTATTATTTACCTACTCATGTTTCAATGCAGTTGAAGATACCAATTAGAGTCAATATCACACACAAAATATAAAAAAAATTACAACACAAACGAGAGCTTGGGCACGCAATGACAAATATTTTTAAACGTTAATCATTTGGCGCCAATATGTTTTCAACACTTGGAATGTGACAAAATTCCTTTCTTCGTTCTTCCTCTTCCATAATTTGTGCAACTTAGAGTAGGAAAAACATAGTACACGTCATATAATTATCGAAATAAGCTTCGATGGAATGCGATCTCTAGGAGCGGGGTACTCAGATGCGTGTATTTTGACGTCGCGCTCTAGGAGCGCGATCCACAGCCAAGGGGATAATATACTTTCCTATGCATTTATTAAAAAGCTGTTTATTTGAAAATACATGCACTTCTATTTTAATTATTAGTTTAGATTGAAAAGTATTTTTCAATCAAATCAATATTTTTAGTATTTATTGTTATTAAAAGGGGTATTCCTGACATTTTTCTTGCTATACCTTGCTTCCCTGACTTTTTTTTTTTTTTTTTTTTTTATTGAATAGTGGGCAAACGAGCAGACGTATCACCTGATGGTAAGCGATTACCGCCGCCCATGGACACCCGCAACACCAAAGGCGTCACAAGTGCGTTGCCGACCTTTAAGGGATGGGAAAGGGGATGGGGGAGGGGTTGGTGTAAGGGCCTCCGGTATCCTCACTCACTCGGTGAAACACAGCGCAAACGCTATTTCACACCGGTTTTCTGTGAGGCCGTGGTATCACTCCGGTCGAGCCGACCCATTCATGCCGAAGCATAGCTCTCCCACGGTAGAAACTTTCTATTAAATGACTGTTGGCATTTAATAGAAAGTTAATCTAAATATAATCATATGATCCCTCAAATAAAATTTTGAAGAATATGTAGTGTCTAATAATTACTGTTTTGTTCCAGACGTTGTAATACCTACGAATTCAGCTGAGAAGACGAACATAGTTTTGAAAGCAGGCCAGCGGGTTATGGTATTGAAATCACCCAAAGGAATATATATGCAGCTGGAATCTGGTAAAATAATAGCGATTAAGACGTCGTTTAAAGGGTTAGGACAGAAAGGCGAGAACAAAGACAATAGTCCAATTGGAAAGAAAGGTAAAATGTCTGCTTACATATAATGTGGTGGCAATTAGTTGTGTACGTATATTGGTGTGTGTATTATATGTATGCCATGCTTTCAGTTTTAGGTAGTCGACCAACAGCATCAAATATACCAGGATCTCTGAAGAATAATTCTGCAATCACAATCACATCAAAAACAGGTCCACGTCCTGGTTTTCACAGAGTCATCAGACCTTCTATGATGGGTCCAAATAAAATGAGACCAATGTTGCCAGGACAAAAAATAGCAGACATTAGAAATCGACTTGGTGAGCTTAGATCGTATTCAGCCATGCGTGCTAAATCTCCCATGCAAGCTCGATTATTACGACCCACCTTACCTGGTTCTGTTAGCATAACAAAAATTCCAAAGGAAGTCAAGAAGCCTGAAGGTGAAAGCAGTGAAAATAGTATTCCTAGTAGAGTGGAAGTAACCTCGGATGATGACACTCATATTTTAGACAGTGATGAGGATGATAGTAGTAATAAACAAAGAAGTACGAAGCCCACAGTACAGTCTAGTAGTGAAAACGACCGGGAAACACCAACAGCTGATTCTTCAGAAAGTCTCAAATTTCAAGACACAAACAGTATGGTGACTGAAGGAGAGTCTAGATCTGAACCTGAATCACTCGTCTTAACGACAGATGAGAAGCTGCCTTCAGAGGAAGTTTTCGAAAACAAGCATAGTATAGAAGAAAATCAATCTGAAAGATACCAACAATCAGTAACACCCAAAGCAGAAATTGCAGACGTCACGCGCAATGCAGAAGCGGTAGAGAGAAAAATTAATCCTTTGAAAAACTATAGACATCAACGACCAAGCGGCCGACCATCTCTCGAATCGAGCTTGAGTCAGTTGGAAAGAACGGCAAGCGTTTTGAATAAAGAAGGGATGCCTGACTTCCGTAAAAATTTAGACGATATTACACAATCATACTCGCCGACTGGTGAAGAAAAACCAGGAGTGAAACCTAAAAAGAAAAGGTCACCCACGAAACAGGACGGTGCGCCTGAATCTCAGGTACCGACCGTTTCTGGTATGTCACATAGCGTGTCTAGCCTTTTGGGGCCTACAACTGCAACTCCACGACAACGAAAGTCGGAAATGAGTCCATCAAATGCGACACCGATAGCGCCAATCGAAGCTTGCAACACTCAGTCGAGGTTAATGAGCAGACCGCCCCATGAGCCACCAGTTGGTCATTCGCCATTGATGCAACCACACCCAAATCACTTAACAAAATCCTCACCGGGGGCCATTAGTATGGCCCATCCTGCTATGATGAGCGGAGGTACGGCTGCACCCGCTCTTGATCCTTCCAAATCGCAGACACCGAGCCCTCTTCCAACTCCGAGTAACCACATGTTCCCCAGCGGACACCCGTCACCAGAAGGACAGTACGGATATCCAGGTAAGCACTCGTACAGCAGCACAAAAATATCTGAAAAACATCAATCCAATTTCATGTTAGCAGACATGGCAACACAAATTGTTGTTCGCATTCAAAGTCGTCAATATATCTTAACTATTAGTTGTCAATATTGTGTTGGCTGACAGTGTTCATATTAATGTATTCAATGGTATCTATGCATGCAAACTAGTTTAAAATATATTTACAATTAAGAAAAATCAACGCTACTACACGTAGCTAGACTGAACCTTGCAGTAAAATTGTCAATTTAAAATATTTTCGCCCCTTTTTTCCTTGAATACCTATCCCGTTCATTTCTTGCGTGACGTAACTAACATGAATTATGAAAGTGGCCAAACAACTGTATTTTGCAAAAACAGTAAATCAATGTTACAATCGGTCGAAGGTGGTCATTCAATCGTGATGATATACATCGATATCTGGTATACTTGTTAAAATTTACAACTGCTCTCAATTGAAATGCTTATCACCAAAAACATAATATACATCGATATCTGGTATACTTGTTAAAATTTACAACTGATCTCAATTGAAATGCTTATCACCAAAAATATAATATACATCGATATCTGGTATACTTGTTAAAATTGACAACTGCTCTCAATTGAAATGCTTATCACCAAAAATATAATATACATCGATATCTGGTATACTTGTTAAAATTTACAATTGCTCTCAATTGAAATGCTTATCACCAAAAACATAATATACATCGATATCTGGTATACTTGTTAAAATTGACAACTGCTCTCAATTGAAATGCTTATCACCAAAAATATAATATACATCGATATCTGGTATACTTGTTAAAATTTACAACTGCTCTCAATTGAAAAGCTTATCACCAAAAATATAATTTACAAAAAAAATTGAAGTTAAGCAGATTAATGCTGCAGTCTATATTTTAGTAGTATTATTTTACTAAAGATTGGTTTACTAAAAAGTGTCAACTATTTACAGATTCGTTCCAAAATAGTATTCAAATTAGTCGCTACACACTGTCGATTTGGTTTTCAACGAATATACTATATGTGGCCAGCCTTAGTTCTTAAGAACTTGACTGAAACCGAAATGTAGCCAGCCTTAATTGCAATCACTTTTGAATAATATGGATGCATAGATAACATTGAACAACCTATTTGATGACATTAATATGAACACTGTGTCACCCAATGTTGACAACTGATAGCTAAGATATTTTGACTTTGTCATTTTACTACAAAATGTATGAATTTAATATTTAAGTTTCAAGTATATCAGCTTACGTTAAATTTTCAGGTTACGGAATGGGTTACGGCGGGTACCCTAACCCAGCGTATTATGGATACGGTGGTGCGGGCGCGTACTACCCACCGTACGGGCCCGCCACCCCAACGCACGGGGGTCCGGCGGGGGTGGGCGGGGTGCCCGGGGTGGGGAGTGTGGCTGGCCCCCCGCCCCCTTTCGCCCCGGCACCCCCGGCGCCGCACTACGCCCCAGAGGGCTACTTGCCTCCTAACCCCCAGTGGTAACCAGCGAAGACTGCTAGTGTGACTGAGTGAGTTCTCGTGTGTCCATTATGTGATCGGTGTGCGCGACGACCGACCCCTAACTTTTCGGTTGAGTCAGTAGGATTGCTTTAAATTTCCTTCCTCCTCCTTCCTGTGAAGCTTTTCAAGTTACGATGTAATGTTTTCTATACTTATTTATTCTCCTTTTATATGGAATTTGTAATAAAAACTATGATTATTTATCTTACGTTTCTAAAGAAAATTATTATAAATTTCGCTAGAAAAAGCGAAAAGTATAATATTCAAATAAGCCAAATTCACGGTTATGTTATGACAATGTTTGATGAAGCTGAATTTTTAAGATTCTATAGTTAAGCATAGTAATGCAAAACTATAATTCTTTAAATGTGTTTTAATATGGCCGCTAAACCACCTTTTACTTAGTATAATCATATTGGGAGCCCTCAAAAAGGCATACTTATTATTAAAAGCACAGCTGCAATATAAATTATCATTAATTGATAATTTAAACCAAGTTCAATTGATATTGATAGAAATTAATAACATCGGGCTGTTAACAGTATTGTTGTCACAAATTGTATTGTTTCAGGCTTAGATTAAATTTCTAAATTGTAGATATTTTATTTTAAGTATGGTAGTCATTTATCAAAAAACATTTTCTTGTCAAATTTATGAACATACATTTGATGAAATGTAATTATTTTTAAGTACTTACTTTGTTACATAATGTAATATATTAAACACTAGAAAGTTCAATAATTGAATGAATTTCGACTATTATTATTGTAATAAAATGCATGAACTTTCGAATTTCTCCAAACTAAATATTAGGCAGTGAGTGTAGAATTTTCAAGTACATATTCAATCCCACGTTAGTTGTGTGTGGTTGGTTGTCAGTGAGTGTTTTATTACTGTGGCTATGGTTCGATACATGGATGTGATATGTTGCTATATAGTGTTAAGTCGAACATAGCTTGTACGGAGTATTTATCAATTGTAATGTTAGTTAGACGCCCTCTAGTGTAATATTAACTTTAGTTTCTCATTTAACCTTACAGGTCCGTGATATGTTTTACATAGTGGTTATGTATGCAAAATGCTCTACACATAGAGAACAATTTATCTAATTTTAAATGTGTTCTAAACAATATGATCTGAGCGCGAAACCGGTGACAATCTAATTTAAGACGGTATTCCTATTATTTCCTGGTGTGTAAGCAGGGTATTTTTTAAGAAAAATGTGGGAATTCTCAATTCTACTGTATTTTTTGTTATATTTAAGCAATTTGTTACAACTTTCTAAATTATAGTTTTTCTTGTAAGAACTTATATTACAAGATAAAGATTGTAAAACATTTCTGACCTGCAAATCATGGCACTGCAACGTCGCTTGACAATTTATAAGCTACTAGATTTAACCCGCGGCTCCGCCCTCGTTTGTCTTCCGTCAGATTTCGCGTTTAAAAGTAGCCTTTGTCTGTACTCAAGAATCGAAAGTATTTTCGTGTTAAAGTTCATTAAAATTGGATTAGCTGTTTAGCTATGAACACAACAGACAAACAGTCAGAAAATTTTATAAGACTAGTGAGGATTTAAAATGTGTAACAAATATGAAACAAAAGCAAATTCGAACCGTCTCTAAATGCATTTAATAGTGGCATTACTAAAGATTCTTATCTATGAAACTGCAGTTACATTCTTTAAATTTGAGAGAAAATTAAATAATATTGAGTTATTCTTAGATTATTAGCTTTTGCTCGCGTCTTCGCCCTCCTGTATGTCAGTTATTGCAGCAAAAAGTGGTCTATGTTCTTCACGTATCTCTGTGTCAATGTGTTTCATTAATTTCGGTTCAGCAATTTAAACCTGATGAAATATTAGTAGGTATGAATAGTTGGTAAGAATTCACTGCCTTATCGAACATGTTCAACTAAATTAATTTATTTTAGGTAAATAGTAATGTAAGATCAATAATATTTTACAGGCGAATGTTCAAAAACAGTTAGATAACTTTGTTATAAAGTATTACTTTGCTTTTAGTATTAGTAATTGAGAGAGGCAATGATTTATACAGGTACTCGGTTCACTAACAGGCGTGAATGACAGGAAATTCGGTGATCATTTACCTGATACAGTTGAATAAACAAGAAATGTTTGTGATGACATAACGAACAAAGATGGTGAACGAATGCAACGAAACTTAAATAAATATAAATAAGTATTTTCGGACATGTAACAACGCAATCTAGTCCCAAACTAAGCAGTGCTTGTATTATGGGTAGTACACAACTGTAATATAAAACAAATACATCCTCAACAGGCCAACAGGCGCAAGAGGCCTCAACCACAGCAGTCACATACACTACCATTACCACCGAGGAACTTAAAATCAACATTGTTTTTTTATTTATTTCATGCACAGATTTGGCACTTTCAATATAGTTCTATTTACGATACGGCACATAGCAATTAGATATGATAAAAAGGCAAATAATAATTTTGTTGTTCAGTCTGTTCTAATTTGGAATGAGCTCCCTCTCGAAATCAGGATGGTCACCAATGTCTTTTCTTTTAAGATAAAAGTAAAACAGTATCTTATTAAGCAACTTGCAGAATCAACATCTACATAATTGTCATCTATTATTCCTAGTACACCTATTCGCGTATGTAAGTTCATATGTATTTAGTTGTATGTATAGTATGCATGCAGTTTTTGTATGTATGATTAGGTTTTATAATAATAATAAATCTCTTTATTGCACACCACATAAGTAAAAAAATTAACTTAACTACGAAAACCTAATCTAAGGAAGAACAATTGACGGGCTTATCGCCATTGTTGCCAACCATGTTTTATATGTATATTATTTGTATTTGATATATTGCCAGATATGTTTATTTTAATACATTTTTTGTTTACAAAAAGCACCTACTTCTTGCCTTCTCGTCATCGCCCGATGGTTAGGCCTTAGGCATTAACTAATTCTTATTTATTTAATACAACATGCACCTAAAGTGTATGATGTATTTTGCCAAGAGAAGGCAATGTGTGGTATAAAATGCGGATTGACTGTTGCCTGTAATTAAGTAAAGTAAGTAATCCTATCAATCAATCTAAACATCATCATTTAATTGCAATCTACTGTTAGACATAGGCCTCTCCCATAGCATGATACTCTAACCAAAATTACTCACTTAATTTTTGTAGAATTTTAGATTTTTTTCTTAAAACCAGTTTAATGAGAAGTTATAATTTGTTCGATAGCTCAATTATACTTAAAAATTAATTTTAGACAGTCACCATAGGTGCGATAATTGGAGGAACTGCTAGTTTAGTAGAAATGTACTATTATTATAAAACAATACTATTATTATAAACAAAAATAGTTCAATTGATAACTGCCCTGAGGATTGACTTCAATTTTGTAATCTATACAAAAAGTATTACATATAATATAAGTAAGAACATGGCTCTACATACATATTCCCTAGCAGTATTATTTATCATTTTTTTTTCTATGAACATAAGATTTTTAAAAGCTTAGGATAATCATAAATAAGTTAACTTGTTTCGCATTGCCTGCAATGTTGTAGCCATTTATGAAAATGTACATCTTTTTAATGTATGTAGCAGTATATATATATATATATATATGTATGTAACAATCTTACGTCTTCCTTCGCACCAGGAAATATATGGAAATGATAATGTAATGTAATGTGTATTATGTTTAAATAAGTCTCTAATTTGTGTATGTTGTCCTGTGTACAAATAGTGTTCGGAATTACTATTCAAAGTGATACAATAGTAAACATTGCATTTTAAATTGGTTAATAGTATTGTACCGGCGATATTTAATAAAGAAACCAGTAAACAGTACATAATATATGTGTTTTTATGTGTACCTTGAGGTGATCTTGTTTAGCAATATTTCGCAATTCTAATTGCGTTTCGATAAGAATTGCGAAACATTCCCTGATGTTTCTTTGTTTTAAGTATACTCGTTGTCGCTCAGTAGACGACATTCGAACATAATTCATTTCATAATTATTTGTTTTTTTTTTTACTTTCTGCGCTCCTTCGCAAACAATGAAATATTTGTGAAAATTCTGCGACAAAGTTTTTACTTCAACATTAGTTTACAGATTTTATTCCCAATTTTTACTTTATTTCTGTCTCTGAATTTGAGGAAAAAAAGTACAACTTCTCTAAATTATTTATGATTATTTTCGTCGCAGGTTTCAAGACCGTTACACTTTTCGGTGGACTTCCCAAATGTCATTAATCGGTGTGTTAGTGGGTTACTGCTGTTGAGCCTGGTGCACAGGACCTGCTGGTAGTAAGAGTGTGAGAGACATTAGACCCATTAAACGTAATTTATAATTGCAACATTTGCCGTGAAGACACTATTTTAATAAAGAATAAAAACATCTTTCCGGAAGAACAGCGACGCTTTACGCTTAAAGTTTTTAATTTTAATGCCAAAGAATTTTATTTAGAGTGCACAATACCAAAGTTTATTGTTAATGATGAAATTTAAGAGATGTAATACCTGTCTCGGTTGACCTTGCATCTGTTCATTACTAATAAAAAACGTTTTTGCGCAATGGACGGGGTTGTGAAAAGTCAATCTATTTTAAAACGATGCAAACGGTTACAATTGCGTGACGGTGTCATTAGGTACATTTGTCCATCGAATATCATATTTCACCGACTGTAATAGCTCTATACGCAGGACCGAGGTTTTATTATGCGTGACCTTGTATAATACTATTTTGTATACTAGGACATAATTACTAGTCGTTACGTCCACGGAAGATGCACACGAGCAGAATATCTAACTTGTGTTGATGTAAATGCGCGCTAGTAATAATCGATCACGAAGTCTCTAATTAAATGAAAACTTGTTTCTTTGTTATGTATAATGGTCGTGTTTTTCTTAGAATAGAATCGACAATGTTTGTTTTGATATCTGATTGTTGCCACGGTCACCTTATATTGGTTTCAAAACGAGTTACAAATATTTTTTTTAGTCATGAGTGCATGTTTTTCTTAAAGTTTTTGTCAAAGATTATTCTTGAAGACGCAATCAAGGTGTATGTATAACGAACTGTCTGAGAAGTGATTTATCATTTGATTAAATTAGTCATTACCTATTTCATTGATCTATTATGTCAGAGATCAGAGATCGACGCAGATCGGGATGGTTCTCTAACCGCAAAAGTTTTTAAACATGTCATTAGTTTTTGCTTGTAACCCAAAAAAACAACTGAAATTTTGTCTATTAATTTGAAATAATTATGAATTCTAAAAAACCTTCGTTCAAAATATGCCGCACTTTTTGGAAAAAATATTCATCATACAAAAATTTTGTGCTAGTATTTTGTTGTATTTGCATCTTTGCAATATCTCATTAATTAAACTTCTTATTGTGTATAATTTCAAAACGTGCGCTATTAGACAACTGAACCGTGTTGTCTCGAACAATTTAAGCTATAAAGAAGTTAAACTATTATCTACCAATTAACCGTCCAAAATTATTTTTTTTCTAATTGCTAAAAGATTGACGTAAGTAGCTGTATGAAATACCTATAACCTTTAGGTATCATTAAATGATGTCTCTTCATAAATTTTATAAATCAAGACTTCGACTTTACCCGACTGCGAAAGAAAGGAAGGTTATATTTGTCGAGTTTGTGTAAGTATATTTATCTCTCAGTCTAAACGGCTGGTCGTATTTTTATGTGAGTGTTGTCAATAGATTTGTCTTAGTCGTGAGAGTGACACTGGGTACCTCAAATTTAAATAAAGATGACAGAAATTGACGCAGTCGGTTTTAAAAAAATAAATAATTCATTATTTGTTGATAGTCAACATCAAGAATCAATATGATATGCCGGTGAAGAGTCATGCTTCATCACAAATGAGGCTCAAATGGAGTGGTGATGATACAACCAACGGTCTTTTCATTGCTATTTCACTGAATGAGTGAAGTCATTTAAACCACCTCTCTCCTCTCCTGGGGAGGGAGATTTAGAGTACGGCAACGCACTTGTTATTCTTATGTTCTTCTTCTTCTTTTGATGAAATGGCAACCAGCCGGATCACTCGGATCAGCTATTTCTGCCAATGTCAAGTATTTATAGTCTTCAATTATAAGCCTTCGAGTCTTTGAGTCGTCGTCGTGATGTCTTACGAAAAAACAAAAAACGATCTCCTTTTCTTATGTTCTAAGTATCCATGAGTCGAATTGCCATGACATGACATAATATATTGATTGACATGACTTGCTATCAGTTACTCGTCTGCCTTTCTGACCGACTACGTTTAATCTCTACCTTAAAAAATAACATCGAATCTTTTTAATAATAACTGTCAAAATAATGTCGTAGTACCATCGTATGTTCAAAACGTTGATACTTTTTTGTTCAACACAATAAGTTCATGCATTGTTGCTGAAAATAGCGGTATACATATTAATGTCAATAGCAAACAAAAGAAACAGAACAAGAGATATATGTACTACATGATTTGCGAAGTAGACTAATCACATCTACTTTGCTATTTGGTTCTTGAATTTTTGGCGCAGTGATAAGGTCATTGACCAAGGTGTTGTCTTTTGTTGGCTTTGAATGTCTTTATTTGGTGATGATTAGTTAATAAATTGTAAGGCGATGAGGTAAATTTTACAGTTTTGGCGACCCATGAATGCCTTGAAGTTAACTAAGCCATTTAAGTATTTTTGTTTTAATTTCAAATTGCGCTGAAGGTGGCTAAAGTGAGGGTTACCATGTATTTATATGGGTACCTAAACGTAAATAAATATAAATCTCTGCTTATCCTAAAGTTTGTCACATCAACCGCTCTTGTGCTGGTCGTACCCAATGACGGGCAGTCATTGGCGTCAACCTTCACCAGGTCATTGGGCTACCTTGTAATGGGCCGACCCACTCAAAACCAACTGACCTTAATTTTTAATTTCATCACGATGTGATGAATTTAAGAATTGACATAAGAAGGTGAAGTAAACAAATACAAACGAATTAAATTAGAAGACAAGCTAAGCAACAAATCGCTGTAGAGGTCTGTTATGAAGATGCGACCTGTTTAAGAACAGTGCGTTTTAGGGTTTTCTAACCAAGGCCAAGTAGGTACCTACCCACATTTTTGTTGAGACCAGAATAGCTGTACCAGTTTAAAATAAAACAATTTACAAAATATTTTATTCGTTGTAAACTTGATCGTAAAACATGAACGCACTATATACCTGATGTTTATTTTTGTGTTAGAGAGGGGAGATCGTTATACGGAGTAGGGAATGAGTGTTCATAATTAGGTAGGTACATTATTTATGAACGTATATAATTCTATTTTAATCTAATAGGTATTGTGAATACTTGTACACTTTGTAAATAACTTTGGTAATAATAACTTTGGTGATTGCATACATTCGCATGATCGTATCATAGGCAAATGTAGGTAAAATTATTGTTATTAGTGGCGTGATATAACATTATGCGATGATAACCATGAATTGAAAAAATAAAATAATGACATAGGTAATTATTGTTGTTTGTACACGTCACCAAATCCTTTTTGAGTGTTTTTTGCGATCTGCATACTCATTTTGACTTTCAAATTTTGAAGTCGCTATTGTTGCTCTTGTTATTTGGTAAAAATGCAGAATTTATTGGTCAGACATGATTTTATATTTTTTTATTTAGGAATATTAATAACTACGCAACAATTAGACGTTAAACAATCCGAGAATAGATAATTTCACGGATGAATGACTGTGCAAATTATGATAGAGCTTTAGACTTAGATAACTTGTGTAAAACAAAACAAGTTGATTTAAGTTAAATTATATATTGTGCAGCGATTGGCGATGTTATATAAAATGCAAGCGCGACCGCCGTTCGCCTCATTTATTATGAACGGCAAGGGAGGCGCGAGCGCAGTACTGGGCGGGAAATTGTAACGCTAACTTCGTCTCTAGATAATCAAAAAGTGTTGTGCAGTATTCTTTGACAATATAACGGACCACTAAGCATTGAAATATTAGTGTCGTAAAACAAGCTGAACGGTAAAATGTGGCATCGATTAATTTTTGTAAGTATATTTCTAGTCATATATTTTATAATACTTACCTGAGTATACCAGAAAAAAACAACTTAAATGTAAAGTATAACTTGAAAGTGTGACATGATTAGCTCTACGTTCTTTATTACTATTTATAGTTTTAAATTGTAAATAAAGTTAAATATATCTATATTTTATTAGCTTTTGTCGGATTCATCGCTCGTGTCAAATTAAGTACCTAATTTGTTTCATCCCTCGAGAGCAATAGTTCTTTTTTGAAAGATACTTTATGTCCTTTTCTATATCACGGGGAAAGCGTATGCAATATTTCGTAATGATCGAATATTTTATTTTATGTAACAAACATCACAATTTAATTCAAGTTATATTTATAATGTACTGGTAATCATTATTAGCATACTTTAAATAAACTTTGACTGCCTCGGTGGCGCAGTGATAGCATATGTGACTGCTGTGCTTCTGCTCGTGTTCGATTCCCGTTCGGACCAAATGTTTGTATGATCTACAAATATTTATTTCGGAGTTTAGGTGTTTTCTATGTATAATATTGTATGTGTTTTTAAAAAAAAATATATGTAAGTATTTGTATCAGTTGTTTAGTAACCCATAGTACCTACAAGTTTGCTTAGTTTGGGACTAGATGTTCGAAATATTTATTTATTTATTTATTGAATTGGGATAACATCAAGACCGGACATTGTGATCAAAATTGCGTAGTTGCTCTTGTTGATTCTATAAAAATTTCACTGCAATTTGTTCTATGGTCGCATCTTATTAGTTTCACTTTCGTTTAAATATCTTTCACTGGGGAGATTAAACAAGCTCATTAAAACTTTACTGAGCAGTTTCACGTACTTACTTAGTATTAATACCTATCCCTATTTATTTAATATCGATTTAATTCAGAGCATCGCTTACGATTTAACGGTAAAATTAGTTACTCTATTATCGTATGTTTCCAAGAGTTTAGCCGCTTCGTAAAGCCACACTAAGAATTTACAATAAAGGGATCTTAGGCTATATTCTGACAGTAACACAAAGAACACTCAGACACTTATCAAACTACTTGTGAATCACACAAAGTGTTATCCGATGTGGGATCGAACCGACAACACAACGTAATAGGAGCGGCACAGTGATTACTTAAAGCACAATGCCCATAAGTACAGTCTCTATAACAGCTAATAATCTCCGATAGTTTCATGATACCGTTTCTCGCAATCGTATTTAGAGAATAAAAAAAAATATATTTCGGACATTTAACACACAACGCCATCTAGTCCCAAGCTAAGCAGAGCTTGTGTTATGGGTACTAGACAACTGATATAAATACATATATGTATACTTTTTTATAAATACATACATATTATATAAAGAAAACACCAAAACTCCGAAACAAATTGTTGCAGATCATAAAATCATTTGGTCCGATCCGGGTATCGAACTCGAGATCTCAAGCACAGCAGTCGCATACTTTACTTTTCTGAATAATGTTTTCCTATTATAGTGAATCGATGTTACATAAATAATGATCATAAAAAAATAAACAAAACAGAATCGTCCATTGATTTTTTAAGTAGAAAAAAATAATAGCTTCAATTAGGGGTCTAGTGTTTATGGTTACATTAATAGTGTGATGTGTGGTGAGTCAAAATAAATTAGGCTTAGAAACATTTTATGTAAGTATATTTTTGATTAAGAATACTGCGTTCAAGTTAGAAAATGCAATGCAACACTGACCTTAAGATTAATAAATTGAGTACCATCAAGGAAGTAATTTGTATCTAGGTACGCTTGTCGAATAAAAAAACCTACATTAGATCTCTGATTACGTTAGAACATTTTGCATGACCTAGTGATTAAAATAAAGTCTAAAAACTTTTAATAAGTAGGTATATCAAATTTCTGAAAGGTAAATTTTTTATGTCACTTTAAAATGATTATTAATTAATTAAGTTTCTATCAATTGATAATATTTAAAATTTGACATTTGAGAAAAAAATAAAAGTTTACAAAAATAACTGCAATTGTACCCAACAGTATGTAATAGTTTGTACCCATATGTGAACTAATTTAGAGACAAACTTCTTAGCACTCCATCGATTCACCGTGCGGGTGTCGGGTCCATCGTGTGGCAGAGGGAGAAACTCAAAGCAGTTCCCAGGACTTACGACCTAGGTGTAGGTTTAAGGAGGCCCCCTTTAAGATGCGCATTAACGCTCACCTTCACTGCTCGAGTTTCCCGCCCTACCTAGCCAAATTTGGTAGGAACCTGTTAGTGCAGCCTTGGATACTCGTAAAATAGAACCCACTGCAAATCTTATCAGATGCTTAAATAAATAATTATCGTAAAATTTACATTACTTTAATTAAATTTAAGATTCTACTGAAATGGTTGACTAGTGTCGAACTAGATGGAGGCATATTTTCAATTTAATAGGTACCTATGCGTAGATAGTAAGATATTTTTTTTACTTTTGTCTTAACAATCTTTATTAACTTCCTTTGTTAAGCATGATACCTCAGTAGATACAAGTTACCAGTTCAGTGACCCGAAGCAAATGTTGTTGTCAGAACGGTTCTTCCTTTTGTCAGGGTCTTGATGTTTTAGGAAAGAAAAAACAAAGAGTAAACCATTTTTTTAAATTATATTGTTCAGTCAATTAAAAAGCTCCTGTAGTCGGAGTACTTATTTAAATAAATAAATAAATATGTCAGACATCTAACACACAACGCCATCTAGTCTCAAGCTAAGCAGAGCTTGTGTTATGGGTACTAGACAACTGAGATGAATACATATTATACGTAGAAAACACCCAAACTCCGAAACAAATATTTGTAGATTACACAAACACTTGGTCCGACCTAGGAGTTGAATCCGACACCTCAAGCACAGCAGTCGACAGCAGTCGCATTCACTACCACTACACCACCGAGGCAGTCAAAATTAGTCGCATATTTCGATTTTCGAGCTCCATTACTAAAATACAGTCGCAGGGTATTGCTTACAATCGCTAGTTATTGAATACTACGGCTTTCTACCGAGATCAACCTAGAAAGTAGATAGGTAATGTAATACTAGACCCAATAACCGCGACCACAGAGTAAAATAAATGAACAAACCATGAGGGAAAACCTACAACTGCAATTATATAACTTTACCTAGGTTATGCAGTTGCAGTTGTATATATAAAATTCGAAAAAGGACAACATTTTGTGGATCACACAAAGTGATGTCCCACGTGGGATTTGAACCCACGGCACTTGGCGCAGTAGCAAGCGGCGTAGTGACCGCTTAAACCACTAGGCCAACCGTGCAGTAAATATAATCTATTACCAGGTCATATTTTATGGTTTCCATCATGTCGTTTTCCCTTCACAGATTATAAACAGGATATACTCGTAAGACAGTTTAGCACTTGATACGAGTATATGCAGCTTAAAGTTATTACGTACCAACTTAACTACTATTTTACGTATAAGTGATGACGGTAATCCTGTCTTTATTTGTTCCTGTAGCAAAATCTTTACTGTTGTGGCTTTGTGCGTTAGAGAAGTATCTACTTAGGAACTTCTTTGTGGATAGAAAACGCTAGTAGAGCTGTGTCAACTTCCAATTAACCATATAACCTGTATATAGGTATATTATATGATGTGGCAATAAATTTATGGTTTTTCGCAATTTTCCCTTTATCAGATAGAACCTCAGATCAGAACCTTGAAATTTGGTACGAAGCATCGTACCAAATTTCAAAGTTCTGTGTTTACAGGAAGTACCCTGTAGGTTTTGATTCCCTTGCGAGTGTCGAAAATATGCTGCATAAACGGCTATATATTTTGACTGCGTTGGCTTAAAAGTTTGATTTTTCCACAGCTGAGTGTTTGATATGAATTTCAGGTTCCCGAGAAAAAGGGTCTTGACAGACAGATGGACGACAAAATGATCCTATAAGGGTTCAGTTTTTTCCTTTTGAAGTACGGAACCCTAAAAATATCTTTTTTATATCCATTTATTAGAATTAGACGAGGTGCTTTTAAAAAACCTGATCCTCTCCCCCATTGGCTCAAAACCTGGTCACACGGACGGACGGGTTTGTTTCAGGTTTTCCTTTGCTTTGCAGTTCTGTTGCTCACTTAGTTGACTCTAACTAAGTACTCCCAAGGTATAAATTAGTTGTGGTGACACTTCGTTTTTATAATCTCACCACACGGACGAATGTAATAAATACCTACCTATGTACCTAATAAAAACTGACCTTATAGTCGTTCCAATAGTTTATTTAACTTTTGACAGCTCTAATACTTAATCAAATAGTGATACCCTGACCCGTTACCTATTCGATTTCTTTCATCGATCGATTTTATGCATTAAGAAGTTTTAATCGATTTAACAAACTCATTATTTTATAGATAATTTCGTACTTCATATTTCTATGTGTTTCAATGTGCGACCTCCTTTGTCAAAATAAAGAAGAAATGGATTAAAAGAATGTTGTTCAAATATGACGGTTCTATGTCATGAAAAAATATATAAAAGGAACTGAATTTTTTTTTTTTTGGGATATCGTTTTTTGTTTTTTCGGAAGACGGTCCCCATTTCATGTCATCCACATTTTATATATTTTTTATCATTAATTTCATCACGACGACGACTTGAGGACTCGAAGATTTGATAATTGAAGACGATAAATACTTGACATTGGCAGAAATAGCTGGTCCTAGAGATCCGGCTCGTTGCCATTCATCAAAAAAAAAAAAAAACTGAATTTTCAAAATGTATTATTGTATTGTGTTGTAATTCAGTGGTTAATATTGTATTTGTTAAACTATTGATGATCTTTATTAAATCTCTCTATGTCTATTTTAAAATAATCTACAGTATTTCAATGAGTAACCTTCAATATAGTTGAGTATTTATATTCCTCCGTATTGATTTATTTGTGAATTCTCACGTTTGGTTGAGTTGAGCGTATCGTTCCTGCCTTCGTTACTGTCAAAATGCCAAAAAAGAAAGTACTCAAAGGACAAACAAGAGAGTTTGTCTTGCGACTTCGTGAATACTTTGAAAAGGAAAGCCGTAATGGTGGGCCTCTTATACCAGTGACTCAAGTTAGAGACCGTGTTGCAGCAGCATTAGGTATTAGTGCTCCAACAGTGGCAAAAATAACCGCCACACACAGTACCAATGGGAAAAGGCGAACGACTGATTATTTGTCATGCAGGAACAGTAAAAGGATTTGTGGCAGGCGCTCTATTAGCTTTTAAATCCCAGAAAACAGGAGATTATCATGAGGAGATGAATTCGAACGTGTATGAAAAGTGGTTCAGAGAAATGCTTACATCACTCGAAGAGCCATCAATAATATTTATTGATAATGCACCTTATCACTCTCGTCAAATTAATAAAATACCAACACAGGCCAACAAAAAACATGAAATTATAAACTGGCTCCGTGACAATGGCGAAGAGGTGAATGAGTCCCTACTAAAAGTAGAGTTAGTAAAGATATTAAAAACAAAGAAGCTGCCAAAACGATACGTCATAGATGAAATGGCAGCAGAGCATGGGCATACCGTCCTCAGAATTCCCCCATATCACTGCCAATATAATGCAATTGAAATGATCTGGGCACAAGTTAAAGGATATGCTGCGAGGAACAATACAACTCCTCCTTTCACCGCAAGAAAAATGCTGAATTTACTGAAAAATGCGTGTGAAAAAGTAACTCCAGAAAACTGGGCGAATGTTGTAGGAAAAACAAAGAAGGTGATAATGTCGGATTGGGATCGGGATGTTGCATTCGACAATTTATCTATCCAAGAAATGATAATCAATATTACTGAGAACTCAAGTGATGATGATTCCTGGTCATACGAAGAAGACGATTCTTTATAATTAAAATTAGTATTACAGTACCTCTTTTGGTTGTTTTATTTTTAATCCGTAAATTACTACGAATTTCAACATTTTGTACCTGTTCATTACAAGTAGGTACCGCAGGTAGTTTTTATTTGAACCAACTATAGTAAGTCTAAACAATTATTTTAGATTCATTAATTTGCGGCGAATACATTCGATCCCATTACTAGGTACGAGTACGATGGAACTGTTTTCATTACGCAAATTATTTATGCATTGAAACAGAGACATTTAGGGCATTTTAATGCAAAATAATAAAGCTTTTTACGTGATTTGATATAAAATATAATCACAATAATTTTATTGTATGTTTTATTAATATAATCGATAATCGATTTATTTCAAAACCGTTTTTATAGTCTGTGGTCATTAATTACGAATGTAACATCCCTAAGTAGGCGGAGCCCACCCATAAAGTACAGTATTATCTGTAGTACATTGTATCAAAAATTATTACAAAACTTTATGTGCGTGATCTGTCAAAAGTTAAATAAAGTATTGGAACGACTATAGGAAAAATCATTTTAACTCAGATTGCCGTAAAAATTGTATTTCGAATTTGTGTTCCGATCAAGAACATATGTGGGTAAAGTGATACACTTCATTGGCCTTGTGTTTCTCGAATAGCAAAACAAATTCAAAATATGAGAACACCTAAGCATCTAAGTTTAAATTCAATGTTCTCTAACTTTCTTTCAACTTAACCAATTTGAGTGGGTAAAAGTTTCTTGTAGAGTTTTCGCGAACCTAAAACAAAACAGGATACCGATAGGAAAACAAAAATAAAATGACCCTGTAAAAATAATACATATAGAAAGAAAGCTCGCATGAGTATTAATAAACATGGGTGAAAATTGGGGGATTTCCCAAGATCCCGAATATAACCCATATTTTTTTATAAGTAGGTTAGGTATGTAGGTTTGTCTTTTAATATAGGTACTTGCAATGGTGTTATTATGGTATATACTTAATTTGTTACGTATTGTACTTACTTACCACTAGATTACAAAGAGTAAGCAAGTTTTTAAGTAATCAATGTTCACGGACTTAAAAAGAATACATCTCTGTGGTTTGTTCCGGTATTTATTTCCAGAGTGAGTCTTAGGAAATGTCGGCCTTTTCTGGCTGTAAAGTCCGACGTGTAAAAATAGCCGAAAATATTTACTTACAAAATAAATATCACTTATAGGAAACTATTTTTCTATGGAGGAATACTTGTTTCGATAGAAATTAAATTTGTTCCTTGATAGATCTTCCTTGTGTTGTATTTTATTGATAAGATATAGCCGTAGATATGCGTATGCCTCACCTCTGGACCGGTTGTAGTGGGTAGCCTTGGAGGACGCTTCAGTCCAGCACTTTGAGTTTGAATTGAGTTTTTCATTTTTAACTTAATATTTTCATTTCAATTTGAACATTGTATTAACAATGGCTTGTATTATTTAAAGTTTCAATGATATAAGTCTATGTATTAGGTACTAAATGTTTAGCTGGTACTTTTTTAACTTTATCTGTCTCTTCTCATCGGTCTACCCGATCCCTAAAAAAGCGATCGCTCAAATCAAATCACATCAAAATCAATTTAACCCCGAAAGACACAAATTTGCACGTTCACCGCAAAAGAACTGCCGTGGGTCGTATGTCCTCGTTTTGAGGATACTCCCCTATCTGCCTAAGCAAACATTGGAATATTTGGTGTCAACATATCGAGCGAAGTCCAGTTTCGTGACCTTTTGGAAGGTAAGGCCAAATTTGCCTCGAAGAAGCTTGGTGTGCTCAACAGATCGAGACAGTGTTTTACTCCGGCCAACCGGCTTTTGCTTTATAAGGCGCGGGTTCGGAGTTTGTGGAATGAATATGTCACAAAACTATGGAATGAACTGTCCCCTGCGTACCAAAACGACCTTCAAACCTTTAAGAAAAGAGCGTTCTCTCTTTTAAAAGGCCGACAACACACTTGCCATGGCAAAGACGGTAGTCGCTTACCAACAGGCGATGCGTCTGCTCTTTTGCCCCATTATACCATAAAAATAATAATATTATGAATTTGCTGAAATGACATAAAACGCCCACAGTTTTGTTGGAGTTTTAATGACATTTTTTAGACCACTGACCACAACTTTCATTATCATTCTGTATACGTAATTTTATGTTTTGTATTATATAAAACTGTGTCAACAAAATAAATACGTAACCTACATTAAGTTTGTATCATTTCACTTAACGTAATTTCGATTCTATTGCATTTTAAATTGTATAGCCAGTACTCCTAGACGAAATAAGTTTAAAATACCAAACACTTTCTTAACAGCTGTAAGTGGGAAAGTAAAAATTAGTTTCCATCCACAGTTCATTAATTTCACGACCGCTATTACATTTTTTTGTTGTCCGTAAATAAGTTCACGGTGTCTTTGTGTTGCACAAGTTCAACTTTTTATATGTTTGTTTGTGTTTGTGCTAGTTCTGATTTGATGTTATGTCATAGTTGTTAATATTCCTGAGGTGAGGTGATACGGAAAGTAAAAAATAGATTCTATCTTACATATTCTTATCTAACTGTGGAACAGGGAAATAAGAAGTCTATAAAATTTCTAACGGGTGCTTATCCGATTGCGTAATGGAAGTACCCGGACCATTCAGAAAAAGATTAACATTACGGGAAGTACAAATATGGTATCCGCAATGGTTTAAATATACGGATATACCTACGAAAGTTACTGATCAACGCTTCGTACTGGTTTTTAGATATAGATTGGTTCCTCAGTGATAGGAAAGAGTTATTTACCTTTGGTATATATATGCATTAAACATGCAATTTAAATAAAAATACTTAAGTACGTTGGTACTTATTATTACAGGTACTACATGTGGGTGACTTTAGTGGTCCTTGTTCGGGTAAATACCTACTGGTGTTAATTCTGTTATTTCGTCACTAAACTAAAATGTTATTTTTGTATGTATTTAGATAACGTCTATTTTTAGAATGGCATATACAATTTTAGTCAATCTTTGACGCCAATCGTCACCGCGTACGCTGTTGATGAACATGCTTACCTACAATTGTAGATTAGTAAATTGAAACACAATTGATGTGTGGCGAGCACATCGACTTACCTATATAAGATGACATATATTTTAAAATGAGTAATTCCCTTCTAATTTTAAATAGTATTTATGAACAATTTTAATATCACACTATAAGTAGATAAGTTCGAGCAGTTTCGAATTATTTACCTACCATTGGGAAATGGTGCGATGGCAAAATCGATAGGTACCAAAGCCTCACGGAAAAAAAGAGTTACCTAAGCAATTATTTCATTTGTTTTCATTGAGGGACTGCGATCACTAAAGGCCGGAAGCCCTTCCAAACTGTTTATTTATTTATTTTACACTTTATGCACTTTGTACATTGGCGGACTTAATGCCCATGGCATTCTTTTCCAGTCAACCTTAGGGTGGTGAAGAAATCTTGTAGGGAACCTCCCATGAAAAAAAATATATGTCATAGACTTAAAATATATATATACACACTAGCTGAACCTCCCGGTGTTACCCGCGTTACGACAATAACCGCGGGCAACGCCGCGAGGCGAAGCTATATCTTTATAAATTGTAGCCTATGTGTTATTCTGATGTATAAGCTATATTATTGTAAAGTTTCATCAAAATCCATTAGTAGTTTTTGCGTGAAAGAGTAACAAACATCCATCCATCCATACTTACTTTCGCGTTTATAATATTAGTAGGATATACAATGAATACGACTTAAATACATATTTATTTACATAAAGGTATTTATATACATATATATGTACAAATACACACACACACATATTTATAGGTATAATATTCGTACACTATGACAACTTGATTTGAGGTGTACTAATTATCGCTTTGATTGTTCTGCCCTTTCGTTGAGAAGCAGATCAAGTTAAAACGTCTGCTTGTTTATATAATAAAAAAAAAAACAAACAATAGAACAAAAAAAAGATTCTAGTCACAAGATATTTTATAGTTTTATTGACTATAAGGTATAGGTATTATGTGACTCATAAACCAGTTGGTTTTACTACGTTTTATTAATCGTATATTTTTAAGTCATTATCATCATCAACCTTTAATACTACATTTCTGGATATAAGTCTCTCCTTGGATAGGAGAATTTGGCACCTCTACCACGCCTGCTTTTTTCAAGTTTTCCTTCTCTTTCCAGTGCTGGTGTCTTACTTAGTTTGCTGGAGAAGTGTATGACACACCGTATTCTGAATACGTCCCGACTATACCTTTGAATGAGTACTATGTAATATAACATTAAATTAACTACCACTGTAATATTTACATATTTCATAAGTACGTAGGAATGTAGTAAAGGTATCCGGACATATTTTTAATAGTAATATGTATATTTACGGGCCTGTTGGTGTAGTCATCAGTACAACTGATTGCTCAAAGCCAAAGGTCCTGGGTTCGATTCCCATTAATGATGACTAATTGTATGAAGAGCACGATCGTTTCTTTTGTATGGGTAACATTTATTTATGTATGTTTACCAGCAGTCTATTTACCGTTGTACCAGGCTCTGCCTAGTTTGGGATCAGACGATCGCGCTGTGTATGATGAGTGAGGTTAATAATAATATCATAATTTTTAAAGTTGTATTTTATTAGGTCCGTAGGTATGGATAGATTAAGAATACGGAATGTGGTATGACTAGAAAGGATAATGTGAGGTATGACTTCATTAGAGGAATCCTGAGAGCAGCATCAGTGGATGAAAACTTGAGGATTAATAGGTTATCCTGGTATGCACATGTGACGCGTACAGATGAGTATTATCTCCGCGCGTTGATATTGGGATTGACAGCTAAGAGCGGTGACGTCAGTGAACCGTCAGTACAGTTGATATTTACAAGAATTATCAACTGAAATCAATCAAACTATCAAATTAAATTTCTTAAAAATAAACTTTTAGATTGTGTTACTAGCGTTACTATTTTGCGATGGATGACGTCACGCGGCTCTTATTATGACAAGGTTCAATCCCAACGTCAACGCGCGGGGGTTATATAATGTAGTGAACAAAGTTTTAAGTATGGAAATCGACGGATATAAGAGTAGAGGGCGAACGAAGAAAAAATGGATGTACTGCGTGAAAGAGGATATGGCCAGGAGGGAGTAAGCAGTGCAATTGTGAGTGATAGAGAATGGAATAAAAAAAAATTGCACCAACCCCAAATAAAGTTGGGAGAAGGGTAGAGAGATGATGATGGATTAGGAATACGGAATATCTCCTTAAGGGGGAATAGGTTGGTGGATTATTAAAGGCTAGGAAGAAATTTTTGTATCAGTACCCAAATGTATTTATTCGTTTTCTAGACCTTATAGTACAACTCCACAAAACCTGTGTCCAAATAACATAATTTTAAATTACCCATAGAGTGTGATTATATAATGGTTTAAATTTTAGATAGAATAGTTACTTACAAGTGACATAAATGTGTGAGCGAAAGTCCGAGAGTAAACAGGGACATTCATTGACACGATAAAATTAAAAAGAGATGATAACTGCAAAGTGTTGTAACAGTCATGGTCTAATAAATACCTACCTATTTTGAACCCAGAAAACGTTTCATTACAGAGGTGCAGGTCCACTATAGTGGATATTGTGACTGATAGGTCGGTGTTAAGTATAGTATTTATTTAGTGCAATATTCTAAAAAGCATCTCGAAATTGGTTGATTTGACAATTTAAAAGTAGTAAAATATTATAGTTTCAGAATAATCAGCAATTTTAATATATTGGATATAGTGAGGTAATATGTTTAGCAAACATACGGTTTATCCAAAATATTTGCTTTTGAATGTGGTATTTTTAGGCCACATTTTGTGACTATGTGGATAATCACAATCTATAAGTCTTGTTATTCGAACAAAAATAGGCAGCAATAAACATTTAAAATAATTATAGAAATGTAAAAAACGAGTATCTTACACTTGAATGCACCGATTTACATCAGTTTGATAGGTCTCGAATTTAACATATGGCCAATATGTGTATCGATTTTAACATACTTGGCGAATCTGAAGTATGGCTGGTCAAATTTATACACGCCAGAGTCCTCAACGTTTTGTAGGTATTTACAATATATTCACATTCGTATTGATAACAATAGTCAATGCAAACCTTTAAATGTCTACTGCTTGCTTGCACAGGCCATATAGTTTGTCTATTATTGTGCCACAGTAGTCTTTAATTGAAAGTTACGCAATGTGATTTTTAGAAAAAATATATTTATTTTCTGTTAACACTTCACTTCTTACTCTTAATAAAGCGTAATGATTGCTCTCGTAACCCTTTTCATTGTTAGGAAATAATGAGTTAGGCTGATTGAAGAATATGAAACCATTTTTTTTTGTTTCTATATAACGGTAGTAATAAAAAACATCAGTGCTGAAGATAGCGAATTTATCGTTTCGCGCGTTTATACCTACTTTTGTAATTAAATAGTGATTTGACAAAGACTTATTCCTAGGTTGCAACAGTAGATTGTAGTACCTAATCATTTCTGGGAACGCCTTCTCTACCTTGTAATTAATTAGTTGCATTGCCAGTTGATGGTTTTGATTTCCCCCTAAAACTGCACATTGTGGTGCCATATCTATTTTTTTTTTAATAAAGAACTTGACCCTGTGCATTTTCTGCCAGTTTTATTCATATTATTATTTTAATTTGAAACTGTTATTGGTTTTTTATTGATTTCAGTTGCTGCCCATAGTACTGTCAGTCTCATCTATAAAAGTACCGGTCGATAATGTAGATAGTAGTGAGGACCGAGTATCTGTGATTACAGACGATGTAGAAAGCACGCCTGTTTATTATATTAAGGAAGACGAAAACGTGGACAGCTATTTGATTCCTCCTGATCCACACAAGCCTGATGAGGCATTTTCAGACGTATTACCCACTCCTGCTACTTATCTTATACCACCCATAAAGGAACAACAGTCCGATTATTACATTCCTGCAGAACCCAGTGCACAGAGTGACTGGCTACCTATACTTCAAACGCAACCACAAAATAACAGACATGCCAGATTGCAAAGACCACTACTTGAAACAATACCAATTTTTATGAATGACGGTACACACGTGCTTGATGGAGGTCAATTTAACTTACCGATTCCAATACCGTCTACTCAACTTGTACCACCTGCAGTGGATGCCGTCAACGAGTTCTTGACACCAATAGTACCTCAAGCTGAACAAAATCAACCAAATTATGTGCCTAATTACAATTTTCCGCTTTACGAAGATAAAAGAAACGGACCGACTATAAATCCACAACTTGAATCCGTGGATCCAACCCTGGCCTTGCATCTCTTACCTCCGAAACCACAACAAACGTTGAAGCTACCAACAAAACTGTATCCAAAAAAGTATGCTAATGACTTTAAGCCAGTGCCAATACCTTTGAATCTCTTCTCCCAAGAAAAAGAGCAACAGATTCCAAAAGCAAACCCTGCGAAATTCTTCAAACCGCAGCCCAGTACCGAAGATGAATACCAATTCACATCTTCAGCCGAAAAGAACTTCCATCATTACAAGAAAGCAGAAAATAAACGGAAATTGAAAGGTGAAGAGGAAAGTCCGAAGGTGAATATTTTAGTAGAACAATGTTACTTAAGGTAAAGAATTATTAATCTTGAATATAGGAACACTTCAAAAACTTGTTTTGTTTTCAGCAAAATCAAGACGATGCGGATGCGGAAACATATGGCGAGCCTACTTCAAGTGAACAACAAACTTCGGAAACTAACTTCAGATACCCCGGACGTACGTGTGATGTAACTTAATAATAACATAACAATTATTGTTAGAAGTGGGTTAGATATATAAATCAAAAACTTGTTAGAAGGCCAAAGTTACCGTAATATAACGTCAATAGATTATTCGACTCTCCTTACAGTCCTTCAGACAACTATGGAATAATATTATTGTTAAAGATACAATTTCGGCAACTTGCCATGTACATATTGAGAACAGAACTGCTTCAGAATTGGTCTCTGTATAGGACCATTCATAGACCAATTCTCATTGTGATACAGTTAAGTTCTTGTTTTCTATACGAGTTTCCATTTTGGATTTTGATTTAGCTAGATTTTTTTTTATGATTTTGCGTAATATGATTTTTTATTGTCAGACACGAACAGAATAAAATTGGTTGGTTGGCCGAGTGGTTTCAGCGGTCACCATGCCGCTTGCCACTGCGCCAAGTGTCTTTATGTTTCTTTCTCGTTTCTTGTATGTTTGTAAAGTCCCCCACGACACAGGATGTTTATTCCTAATGTGGGAGTTGTCATTAAAAAAAAAATATATATATATATATATATATATACTGTACCTATATTCTGGAATGTGGATTCCTAACCTACGCCCCCGGTTATTTTTGTATGTATATTTGTATATTTTAAGTTTTAAGATTCTAAACAAATGATTGAATTTTAACGCGAAAATCATAAATCAAGAAGTATTGGCACGCATATTTAAGTCGATTTAATTAATGTTTCTAATATTCTAGGAAACGTATATCCTTCTCCATTACGCCAAGCTCCACCAAAAGTGCCACCTCATGATGAGAGTTCTGCAGCAGCCCCTGGTTCTGATGGCAGGACAGAGTTCAGAATGCACGGGATGAAGGGACCTCACAGTTATCAATTCGGATACGACACCGGCAAAGGGTAAGTGTTGTTATAGGTACTACTGCGAATCCATTACTGAGATAATATCAATATTGTTAGGATTACATCTGATGTAATGAAAAAATGTTTAATACTTAGCAGTCCAGAGTTTAGAAGTTGGGGTCATAATACTCGGAGAGCATGTAAAGCCATTGGTAGATATTGCACCCGATGCCTCCCCAGTCGTATCGGATAATAGGCCCATCGAATTATGGCAGAGAGGGAACAGAGAGTGCACCTGTGTTTGAGAACACACTTGTGTAACTATAGTTACACAGTTACAGTTACATAATCGGTTAAGAGTACCTACATATGTGAATATTAGGCCGTTAATTGTTATTTTTAATAGACTGGTAGTTTGTATAGTTCGCGCAAAAGACAATACAAAACATTTATTTTTTTATTGCAGAAAAAATCGTCAATTTCGTTACGAAGAACGCGACAATGAGGGACTTGTTCACGGACACTACGGCTACATGGACAAGTTAGGAAAACTTCGTATTGTTAACTACAGCGCTCATCCTAAATATGGATTCCGTGCAGAGGAACCCGTCGAGAGTACTCCTCAAACGGCCAAAGTTAAATGAAAAGATCGCATGTGATCGAATTCGGGTATACCTAACTTATGTACAGTTATATATTCTTATCATTATGACCTTGAACTCGTCTCGGCACATTTTGGTAGAGGTCAATCATCAAGTTTTCTTCTGTAAATATACGTAACTATATATACTACGTCTCAATACCAAATAGTTGGAATGTTTTACAAAGGAAAATAAACTTTCCGTGTTCGTTGTAAGGTATATTATCGAATCAAAATTTTGTTTTAAATAGTCAAGTGAGAACTGTGTTGATGTTTCAATATTAAACATATACTTACGGAAATCACTTGCATACAAATTAATGGATGCCGTAAACGTGCAGCCTATAGTTTATTTGTAAACGACTTGTACATTTTATATTAAATCGGTGTTCTAGATAAGTCGCTGTAGTTTCGTTACCTTTAGTGTCATATAGTGGATAAGGTATGATAAATAATTTATAATTTAAAATAAAAAACAATTTATGTAACGAAAATAAAAAAAAGTTTATATGAAAATATTTTTGATTTGTGCTTACTTACTGCTATTCATACATTTCCAATAATATAATTAGGTTTATTTTATTTTACCTTCGTATGAAATAAGGTTAAATACGACTAGGGAATGTTACATAAGATGGTATATATAAGGCTTAATGCTCGTAAAAAATTACCTTTCTACCTCTTTCATATCGAAATACCTGCCAATGGTAAAACAAATAAGGTTCATGTTTACAAGGTACATACCTCACTAGCTGAACCTCCCGGTGTTACCTGCGGTTATTATTTTTCTGACCTTTAAAATAGCCTATATTAATCAGTGATAATGTAGCATTCAAATGGTGAAAGAATTTTTTAAATCCGTTCAGTAGTTTTTGAGCCAATTCGTTACAAAAAACTTACATACAAACCTTTCCTCTTTATAATATTAGTATAGATTTGAAAAGCGACACACCATCATAATAAGTGTTATAGGTATTGTTTCAATATTTTGTTGAAAATTTAAATCAATAAAGAATTATGGCTTTCTTAAAAGTATTGAAAAAAGAGTAGAGCTTATATTAGACTTCAAGTTTATCAATAATTTTGTCTAACAGACTGGATGCCCCTATACGAAATAGTTTAGGTGTGAGCCATTCTGGTCCCAACTCTGTGTACACTAGGATCAACCAATTGACGGCATCCTGTCCTGTCTTTATTCCACCCGCCGGCTTTAATCCCACCTGAAAAAAAAAGAATGTTATTGAGAGCAATTGGTTTGTGAAATATGAGTGGTTGTTGAAATACAGACATTCTTCGGACACGATTGATGGTTTTACACTGTTTAATTTTGCCTGAGACTTCCCGAGTGTTCGGTCTGATCGTGAGTCTCTGCTGTTGATCCTGGTGTACAGGATTAATCTCGTAACAAGAAAAGGTTTAAAAAATTATAACCTATGTTAAAAAATTCGATAAAATTTATTCAGCCTGTAATTTTTTTTTTTTTTTCTTGAACAAGACAACTCCCACATTAGGAATAAACATTCTGTGTCGTGGGTGACTTTACAAACATACATGAAACGGACACAAAGAACATCCAGACTCGGGACAACAATTCGTGGATCACACAAAGTGTTGTACCGCGTGGGATTTGAACCCAAGACACTTGGCGCAGTATCAAGCGGCAAACCACTCGGCCAACCGTGCAGTATGTCACCCACAAAATTATTACAAGTCTATCGACACTTTATTTATTAACATCGGTTCAGAAGTTTAGTTTAATTTAGGACGCTGGGGTATTATTAATTGCGGCTTAGTGTACATTCATAAATTGTCAAAACTATTAAGGTTTAGCCGTAGTTTGGTAAAAACCTATTCAGATTAAATTTAGTTTTAGTATTTTTAAGAGATGGTTAAAAAAAATATTTTTGTTTTTGTCTTTCTCACCTTGACTCCAGTCATTTGGTAGTATTTCCGAATAGCTCTGCACATAACTAAACCGACTGGCAAAGTTGCATTTACTTCTTCCATTCCAGTTGATGTTTTTATAAAGTCCGCACCAGCCATCATAGACACCATTGAGGCTTTGTAAACCTGAAGGAAAACTACTATTTTAACAAATAAATACACTTGCATAAATGCAGTTTTAATAGTGCTGTATCTCATTCACACACACACATACACAGCGAACGCACGCGTGCACACACACACACACACACACACACACATACGCCCATTTATTGCGTATACAATTGTGTAAAATGTATTTAAAGCAATATATCTTAGAGTTCATTTTAATAATGTTAATAATTATTGTGGTAATTATCGCTTAATGTAAGGTAGAAGAGCGGAGTTTTTTTACTAAAGGCATTATTTGCTTAAAAATATTTTCAACACAGTTTATTGTAAACAAATTATTTGACACAACACATTTTATTATTTATTTGCTGTCTGCTTAGATGCGAAAGAGATATTTAAAGGTAATTTCTTGAAATTAATATTATTCTATATTCAACCTGGAGGTTCAAATAAATACAGAAATAATTCTCTCTTCAGACAAGCCTCTTTTTGAAAGGATTTTTAGGAGATGCCTCCGTCCAGAAATGGACAATTGAAGGCTATTAATGTTTTAATGATTTAAAAATTGAAATTTTATACTATAACATTTTTACATGTACAGTTTGAATTATAATTAAAACTTACATTCTCATAAGAGCCCAGTTGTCCAATACCAAGAATGACCTTCAGATGAGCTGTGCCACAAGCCTTCTTCATTTGTTGAACTTCATTGTACAGTGTATCCCACTGACCCGTTAAAACTAAACTGCGGTCAAGTACAACATCAATTTCATTTGCCCCACTTGATACTGCAAACTCGACTTCCTTCAATCTGGTTTCCAGGCTGTACAGGCCCGAGGGAAATCCTGTTGCAACTGGAATACATTTTTAAATTATTGTTACGAATAAACATCATTCCAGAACACGACTCCACACGGCTGAACATGGCGAATGTTCTCGTAGATTACTTGAAGCACAGAACAATGATTCTTACATCGATATACATAGCGATCAATATTGATTGATTTCTGCGCGGTTGTTTCAAATATATTTGCCGACGCGTTAGATTCTGTCATCGACCATTCTCGAATGAATACATCTAATATAAAAGGCATTTCGCGACACGTAGCATTATTAATTTAATGCCGTTTTTAAAAGAATAAAGGCAACAGTTTACAAAATTTTTAGTAAGGATGGCGTAGCGGTGGAAGATGAACCTAAAATGACAGTATTCATGCTGTCGTGATTCGTTGGTGAGCGCGAGACCGGCGATCTACTGATGCAGAAGCATCTTATTAGGGCGCCATAGTGTGGGAGACCATGGTGCATTGTCTGCATTCGCAATGAGTATGGTGACCACAAATATTGGATTCTGCTTATGCTTTCCATCGTGCACGATGCTAATGGCACATCTGTTCCAGTTAAGTGACCACTTAAACCCTTACACTATTAGTGCAGTCTTATTTATATTAGGTGTAGCTATATTTATATAATTACTAGCTGAACCCCAGGGTACTACATTAACCGCGGGCGACGCCGCGAGGCGAAGCTAGTATCTTTATAAATTGTAGCCTATGTGTTATTCTGGTGCATAAGCCATATTATTGTAAAGTTTCATCAAAATCCATTGAGAAGATTTTGCGTGAAAGAACAACAAACATACTCACTTACATACTCACAAACTTTCGCGATTATAATATTAGAGGGATTAATAATGTAGTTACCAGAGGCAATATTAACTTCAGTGAGCATATCCATTTTTTTGAGTGCTTCATATGCATCTTTTACTCTGCTAGGGTAGACGCAAACTGCTGCAGTTCTAATTTTTGTACCAAGTTTTAATTTTTCAGATATGGTTGGTGGCAATGCATATGCTGCCTGAAATATTGCTCTATTAGTAAAGTGGAATGCAATACTTGTTACCTAAATTAAAAACATACTTAGACTTGATAAATTTTGAAAGTAATTTAGATTTACAAAAATGTTTTACATGTAACTAGCAGACCCTCGGAACCCCGTTTACGTCTACTATTGCCCGTAGCATAATAATTTCCCCAGTTTTTAAACGTTCTTCATTGGGGCTCTGCTCCTATTGGTCTTAGCGTAATGATATATATATCATTTATTTTTGGATAGTCCAAGATAGGATAGGATAAATGGACTATCAAAGAACTTTTCAAATAGGACCAGCGGTTCCTGAGATTAGCGCGTTCAATCAAACAAACAAACACTCTTCAGCTTTATAATATTAGTATAGATTAACTATTAGCGGCCCGCCCAAGCTTTGTTTAGATATAATCAGTGTTGAGCGCTGTACTTATGCATTTTATTCTCTGATATCTTCTAAAATATTTATTTTAATGATATGCTGTCAAAGGCAACTATGATCAATATTAAATGCACAAGATTTTGATATTTTTGCTACATTATGATTGGCTAGTTTCCTTTTGTTTGCATAAAGAAACAACCATGCTTAGATACATTGGACTCACTCAACAAGAAAAGAATCGCTACCATAGTCACAGACGATTTATTTACCTCCTAAGCCTTAAAAAAGTTGCCTGGAAAAATAATATCTTTATAGAATAACTTATTTTTTTCAAAGTTCAAAGTCCAAAGTGAATCTCCAGAAGATTTAGTAGTTCAAATTATTATTCATTAAGGAGAAACTAGCTGGAAACTTAATAAAGATGTTATATTATACAGACCTTCTTGCATAGTCTGAAAACATTAGATCTGGTGTCATCTCCAGCTAGGGTAGTAAGGTCAATATGCGTAATGGCCTTTAAAAGCCAAGCATTTAAATTTTCAGGTGACTTCACAACATGATTACCTAAAATTGTTTTAATCTGTGCATCAACATTTGACTTGTTGATATGTACATTTTTCAAATAGTTTGTATCTAAAACAGGAAAAAGATTAATTCAGTAATGCTAACAAAATTGATATTATTTATTTTTGTAACGTAATAAAGAATTAAATATTAGAGGAAACTACTTTTGTCTGCCTTTCCTTTAATGAGAATGTAAAATTTATCAATAAATCCTTTGCAAATACTTTTTTTGAGATGAAATGCACTTCCTTTTCTGTCTAGTTAGTGTCATGCTTTGAGTCAATTCTATGCCTACAACTGCTAATGCCTCTATGCTCTCATTTTATTGGCTAATTCCCAAACATTTGTTAGTGTTCTATTGCTGTTTATGTCAGTAGAATGTAACTTGGATAGAGGACTATTGTGTATATCAACTTTTTAATGCTCAATTAAGTATAAGCTGTGAGAAATTTGTTACTTTTGCACTTTTATTAGCTGAGATATGAGACAATCTATACATTAGTATCATGACATAATTACGGTTCAATAAAGATAACTAATTCTTAATATATATTACGTAGAATAATATTGCAACAAGAAAATTATTAAGACAGAACATAATATTCTCATAATCTGTATTACAAGGTAGCTCTGCCCAATTGAAAACTTTCTTTAAGTAAGATCATATACTGAGTTATAAGTGAAATACCTATTAAAACTTCAGATATTAAAGTTTTATTAAGAGTGATGAAATTAACGTGTTATCAGAAGTAGTAAACAATTTATAAATATCTTACCTAGCCCTTTTGACAATGTTTCTACCATGATTATCTCTTTGCTTTATTAATAATAAATAATTTCAGGCCTAAAATCACTCATCAAGTACTTATAAGGCCGGTTAAGAAAAAACAAATGAAAGTGAAGTAAAAAATTATGGAGGGTAGAGGTACTCCATATAAAAAATGAAAAAAGGAAATGACACTGACAAATTTGACAAAAGAACTGACATCTGACATTACATATTGTATCTACCAGTAGTGGTATTTTCATTCATTTCGGTTTCCTGTTTGCTAACTATGTAAATTAAAACTCAGATCAGAAGTTAGATTTTAAATCTGTATAAAAAAGAGCCTTATTAGTGTTTACAATACGTTTTACGCTCAAACATGAACATTAATGTTTACATTTGGATTGAATTATGCAGAGTTATGCCATATTACTTATCTGTTGTAATGTATATAAAACCCAAAGCAGTGACACGCCTGTTATCTGCTTAATTAGATAAGTTAAATAATTCCTAATCATATAGAAATTGTTCAATGCTCTTCATAAAAGTCGATTTTATGTATTTTATAAAGTAATAGCCACTCAACTTAAAAAAAAGGTGTAAAAATCACGCCCCGAAATCACGTCTCGGCTCCCCCCAAGCCGGCCATTGCCACATGCCAGCGTGTGGAACGCCATGTCTACGGTTTAGCCATTACAGTGGTGACACTCAGGCGTTGGCTCCCTGCGGATCAGATACAGTTCATCTCCGAAACATCCTTTTCCAGTGATTATCTGCGTCAGCCGGTATGAGAGAGCCCTGTGACGCCACTCGAGCCAATCCTCCATAACGGGTCTTATCGCCGCAATAAAGGCGTGCCCAGCGTTCGGTTGCCCAAGTCGTTTCTTCTATTCCTCAACGAGGATCTGGTGCTGTTCGAATTTCTGATCATCAATTTCTCTAGGATCAGGACTCTTACTAAACTCCTGTGCCTTCTTGCACCACTGGTAAAGAGTCGCAAGGACTCTCTTCTCCATGTTCCATAGTGGAGTTCCAGCCAGGAGATCGTGCAGTACTCCCTTATGATCCTGATAGCCAACACTCATTGCAGTCGTCGTAATAGCGCGATGTTGCTAGCCTTCAGGACCTCCGCTTATACTGGGGTCCCATAAACGGCCATGGATTGCACAACCCTCCCCGTATGGTCTCCTCCAGGAGTCCTTGGGCCTCTTCTTGTATGGCAGGACCCGCATCAATACACGCGCTGCGCCATCCAGCTTGGGGACCAGATTTCGGAAGTGATGTCTGAGGTCCCATCGACTATCGAGTCCGAGCCCCAAATACCTCATAGAGAGCTTGATGTTGATGCGAGTGACTCCTACTATGAGGCTGAGTCCATCAGGTGGTGGTGAAAGAACAAAGCCTCGGCTAAAACACTGCACCGATTTAAATACATTTGTCATGGAGATACTTTGATTCATGAGGAAGACCAAGGGCTACTCTTTAACGCGATAACTGACAAACACGCGTGCTAAAGCTAGTTTTATATTTTGTTTGAAATGCACAATAACAAAATGACGACTAGGTAGTTTAATATATTATTTGTTTTCAACATAAGATTGATAGTGTTTTACTAAAGTTCAAAGTTCATAAATAGTGCACATTTAAAAAACAAGATCTTGCACTATCTTTTCTTTTAAGGATAAATTCCCCAACCTTTCCCTCTCTTAAGTTTTACATTTTGTTATTCCAGTTAGCCCTTAAAAATTTTACGTCTTATTTTGTAAAATCTTGAATAGGAAATGAGGATCAGACTCTTAGCCAATTTATTTTATCCCGAGAAGACAGCTTAAGATTAAGACAAGTTCGTTTTTATTTAACAACAAAAAATTAAAAGCGTTAGTTAATTTCTTAGCTTACATTTCCTTATAAAAAGCGTGCCAATAAAGTAGTTAGTATATTTGAATGTGTATACTGTTTTGTTTTGGTATTCACCTATTTATTAAGTTGTGTACACATTGAGGAGCTAATCAAAGAATAAATCTCTGTAGATACGTACACAAGAGGATTTATTGCGATCTGAGATTTGTTTCTGACTCGCAGGACGCGAAGCGGGTGCTATAAACATTTCAGCGAACCATTACTGTAGGTACTCCGCCAAGAATTTACTGCGTTAGTTCCTTTCTTTAAAGTTTTAAACGAATTAATGTTGTTTCTTTCTTCGTGCCTTACGACATAACTGAACTAGACTAGACGAAAATAAGTGGGTCAAGGTACGTATTCGAATCATTGTTTCATTTGAAAAATATAAACTTTCAGTATTTTTATTTTTAGCTAATAAAAATATTTTCGTACACAAGAGTATTGTAAGAAACATTATTTTACCTACGACGTAAAGAATGTTTGCCGGTTCAGGTACCAAGTAAATCGAAAAATAGCGGGTGCCGCTAGAGCCGATTTTAATCCAAATCTGCTACATACTTGAATTCTTTTTGATAGGATTTAAGAACCAGACATTAAAAGTGAGTTTTTTGAAATGGACTTGGATAACAAAGCCTTTTAAGGTTTAGTGAGTGTAAATGTGTGGATATTTTTCTTCTGTTGGTTAACTAAAATTCTCTTTGTCTGTATTTTTAATACTAAAATGATAATAAAAAAAACGATGGATAAATAAACCAGACACTACATCGAATTACTGTACCTAATATAAATGAAATGATCTCGTCGGAACAAACAGACAGACAGACAGACAAAAATCATCTAGATGGTTGGCAGTCCACAACTGTGCGATTTTCCCGAAACTTTCAGCCGCGCACAGCAAAACTATAGAATGAGCTGTCGCCTGCGGTGTTCCCGGACCAATACGACCTTCTAACCTTCAAGAAAAGAGCGTACTCCTTCCTAAAAGTTCGGCAACGCACTTGTGACACCTCTGGTGTTGCGGGAGTCCATGGGCGGCGGTAATCGCTTACCATCAGGCGATACGTCTGCTCGTTTGCCCCCTATTTAATAGCAGGCTTTTGCAGCATAACTTAATGTTTTTTCTTAAAACTTATCTACGAGAATAGTTTTATGAATGACACGCAGTCCGAGGAATGACATTGGACATAATATATTAGACATTCAGAGAGCGAAAGTAGATCGGAATGAATTTTGAACAAATTTTAGAGGTACGGGAATTGACCTGCTGGAATAATAAAACATTTTTATATATTTCTGCTTTAATTAAGGTAGGTTATATGATAAAACTTAAGTTCAAGGTGTCCTTAATCGATTTGCATAGAAGCAAATACATTGTTACGATCACTACTATTTGATCTGATTAAGAACTAACATTTAAGTACCTACTTCATAAATACAAAAATATTATTATGTTAACAAAAGACACATGTCTTTTGTTCATTTTGTCACCAAGTGTTTAGAAACACACAAGTTATATAATAAATTGGTGTGTGTAATTTTTTGGGACGAATTAAAAATAAATTGTGGTATATGCTGTGGCTTAGTCCCCAAGCTTTGGTAGTAGCTTGAAATTGTGCAGGAAGAATATGGAACAAACCGTGAGCCTTTGAGCAATCAGTACTCGCGAAATAAGAGAGCTTTTAAAAATACTTCCTAATTAGGTATTGTAATCGTATTTTGAAGTAAGTGTTCATTTTTTATTCTACTAATATATAAAATTCTGGTGTCGCGGTGTTTGTTATCACTCTCCTCCGAAACAGCTGTACCGATTCTTATGAAATTTTGTGTGCATATGAGGTAGGAGAATAAGCCAACGTTTATTTTTCAAATCCCTAAATGATAAGGATGACCCAACCCCAAATGCTGGGACGACTAACGGAAAAGGGCTGGCAGCGACTAGCTGTAGATAGCAACAGACCGGTCTTTGTGTTGTTCCTTGGGAGATGCCTAAGTCCAGCAGTGGACTGCAACGGGCTGATGACGAAGATGATGGTGAATAACTTTTGTAAAAAACACAGTGAAAATTTTTTGTTCCAAAGTTTCCGTTGCCGTGCTATCTGAGCTTATTTCATCAGACGCAATATTTCTCTTAGTTAAATAGACTAAGCTCATATACCACTCTCCTATTAAAAGAAAGGATAGAATTTACCAAGCGACTGTAGGTATTACCCGTTTGAGGGATATCAGCTGGTCAAGGTTCGATTTATGATGTGCTAGAGAATTTTACTAGTACATACATATGTGTCACATCGATGTTAACTAATTATTGTTTAATAATTTATCACAAAAATATTTTTTAAAAACCTTCAAGAAAAAAGCATAGGTTCTCCTTTCTCAAATTTTATAACGTTAATCCACTAGAAACTCCAGAGTTGCATCATTTTCAAGCTCTGTCATAAAAAATAAAGGCAAAATCCAATTCATCCACGGTAATTATGTCATACATTGCACATCACACCACAACATGACTGTCAAATGCCAGGACTTTTTAATTCTTTTAGGTGAGCAAGTGTTCAACGAATGCAACATACGCTCACTGGAAACTTAGCGACAATATTCAAAAAGGAAAAGGTACTGCGATGTGTTCGTGATTTTATCCAGTTTGTTCTATTCATTCGTTGTGACATTTTTTGACGACGAAGCGTGTTGTTTTGTTTGTTAGTTATCGTTCCAAAGTAAACCAAATATACTCTGTACAATAAAATATTTCTAAAAGTAAATTTACATAACTTAAACGTTACAAGTAACAATTTTGAAATGGTTTCATTTAAAAAGCCATCTTAGATACATTTTGTGAGAAGATCTCTAATAGAAATATAAATCTCCAACTGGTTAGCCGAGGATTTATTGAGCCGCCTAACTTACCCTTTTTATTAGTCACGTTTGCAGTATGAGTTTTTATCTCTTTTCGCTTCTTTTATTCTGCGAGCTACGAATATCGTTACTACCACAAAACAGCCACAACTGGCTGGCCACAACACAGCGCAAGAAAACCATTACAAGATGAAAGTTATAGACACCATAAAACAATAATGTCTTGACATAACTTTGAAAATGAATTTTGGGTTAAGCGATGTAAAATTAATCCTGTTTTAATGTCTATATTTTAACAACGTGGTGAGAAAAGTCGTTTACATTGTTAGGCATTTTATACTCACACATGGATAACATTTCAAAATGTCATTGTTTGGTTAACGATTCGCTTAATTATAACATTTATGTAGGTAGCTAAGGTAGGTTGGTAGATACTTGTATTTTTCATTTTGTCGCGTCACTTGCCCCGTCGCATTTATTGCCAATCAGACTGTGACATGTCCGGGCTACATTATTATGTAACCCTTTAACTCTACTCAATGTAACTAAACACAGTTTTTAAAAGGTGCAATCCAACTATTTTTAACCGACTTCAAAAAAGGAGGAGGTTCTCAATTCGACTTTTTTTTTGTTTGTTACCTCATAACTTTCGACTGGGTCAACCAATTTTGACGATTCTTTTTTTATTTGAAAACGGGTGCTTCCCGTGTCCAGGTCTTGAACTCGTATTTTTTTTTTGTTGAAATTTGTGACTATTTGGTAATCAAAAAATAGTAAGATTTAGTAAGACTTTTTATTTTACTTATATGTTTATACTTGTTTATTTTCAAGTTTCCATTCCGAGTTTTGCTGTGCGTGGCAGAAAATTAAAAATAAACGAAATTGAAATGGAATTAAACATATTGCTAAACTATGTATATTTTTTGAAAATAAAACTTATCTTATACATCAATGAACATTTTTCTGGTATTTATGCGTTCTACTGGTAAACCAAAAACAAAACAAACCGACTTCCTTAATCGAAGACAAAGTTTTGTTCCTACAATGAATTCCGGCTGCACTAGTTCATCAATCATCGTATTTTCGGTTGACGGAAACCGAGTCAACTTTTGATGTCGATGTTGACAGCGTACGAAAATAAAATAAAGTTTTGGAGTTGAAGCATTTGCAAAAACAAAGGACACAGAAACATGGTGATTTTTTAGTTGCAACTATTGATTGAGAGCTTGAATGTAAAAGTATTTTAAATAGATAAATATTTCTAAGCAGAGCTTGTGTTATGGGTACTAGACTGCTGATATGAATACATATATACTTTTTTTTTGTGAGTACATATATACTCGACTTGACTGCCTCGGTGGCGTAGTGGTAGCGTATGTGACTGCTAAGCAAGAGGTCTCGGGTTCGATTCCCGGGTCGGACCAAATGTTTGTATGATCTGCAAATATTTGTTTCGGAGTTTGGGTGATTCCTATGTATAATATGTATGTATTTAAAAAAAAGTATATAAGTTTTTATATCAGTTGTCTAGTACCCATAACACAAGCTCTGCTTAGCTTGGGACTAGGTAGATGGCGTTGTGAGTTAGATGTCCAGAATATTTATTATTATTTATTATACATAGAAAACACCCAAACTTCGAAACAAATATTTGTTGATCACACAAACACTTGGTCCGGCTCGGGATTTGAACCCGAGACCTCAAGCACTACAGTCGCATTCACTACCACTGCGCCTCCGAGGCAGTGAAATTTTGGTGTTCCTCCTTTTTATTTACGACATTATCACATTCAGAAACACCCTTTTAGGTCTTACGTTATTACATTTAGAAATATATTTTTTGATTATTCCTGCAACATTTATTATAATATCTGCCAGTTTACCATCTCCTGCATTCGACACTTCCTAACCTTCTTTAATCGTCAATAATCGTCTAACTGCCAAATGTTTTTATCACCAGGATTATTATCCTGCAGGCGAGCTTTTTTACATTATTTCATTTCTTTTGAACCCCTTTTCTTAGCGTTGTATCTAATAGTTGAGAAAAGTTGTGAAATAATCGTCAGTCTTTCTTCAGCTTTGTGTTTAATGTATAAAGACTGAAAAAGTAGTGATTGGTTTGTCGGACTCGAGCTTCGAAAAGAGCCATATCTAAATAAAATGTGTATTTTCTCTGTTTTATATATTTTAATCTTATTTCATATCACATTATTCTTGCTTTGTCAGATCTTCTTTCTGCTTGGCTACTTTTTATAGAATGAATAAATTAAGTACCCTTGCGATCCAAAAAAGTAAATTTAATAAGGTAGCTACTATTTTCGATGTACGTTATTTTTGTACGTTTTATTTCAGCATTAATTGGTGGTATTGCTTTGAGAATATTTCAGTATACAGCATCGCCTAATTGAGCCAGGTTATATATCCGTAATCCCTTCAAGCATTTCCTGTTAATAGGTAGGTATGATATTAAATAATGTAGAATGGTAGAATAGTTACAATTAAGTAATATTTCTAATATAGAATTAGGAAATCAATAATATTTCGGACAACTTACACACAACGCCATCTAATCCCAAGCTAAGCAAAGCTTATGTTATGGGTAGTAAACAATTGATATATATATACTTTTTTTTGTAAATACATACATAATATACATAAAAACACCCAAACTCCGAAACAAATATTTGTAAATAACACAAACATTTGGTCCAACCCGGGAATCGAACCCGAGACCTCAAGAACAGCAGTCGCATACGCATTTTACTTATAGTAGTAATAAATAATTTGTATATTTTTTAGTCTAAATAGAGCTTTCCAAATGACCTTTATATATTATAAACAACAAGACAAAAGCATAATATATATTTATAGAGTGCCACGCGACTGTGGTACGACAAGTTAATTTGCTCGCTTCCGCTTTTCTGACGAGAATAGAGGCGGACGAATATACTCTACTTCTATTACCGGCGCTTAGGAGAGTAAATGGGACACTACATGCACATATATTTATCACTAACTTGCTTTTGTCCGCGACTCCTCTTGCGTATATGTCGGGTTTTCTTTTCAGGGTTCCGTACCCCAAAAGAAAAAAACCCTTATTTATAGGATCACTTTGTTGTCCGTCTGTCTGTTTCTCAAGACTCTTTTTTTTCAGGAACACGTGAAGGTATCAAGCTGAAATTCATATCAAATACTCAAGTCTACTGTCCCTTTGAGCTGTGAAAAAAATCAAACTTCTAAGCCAACTCGATCAAAAGAAACAGCCGTTTATGCTACAAATTTTGAACATTCTTCTAGAATCTTGAAATTTGGTACGACGCAACGTCCTATAGTAGAGATAAAGGGAAAATGACGAAAAGCATAAAATTTTTAGTTACATAATAATATATAATATACCTACAGGTTTGTACTGGACCCTCGGTGCATGAATCCGACTCCCACGTGGTCGGTTTTTTTATATTTAATAAAATTAATGGAATGGTCGAGCTACAAGCAGGACTATTGTTGCCAATAAGCCTGATATTGTGTTGATACATCGTTTGGAGCGCCGCGCAATGGCTGTCGACATCGCCGTTCCTCATGACGAGAATCTCGTGAAAGTTGAAAAAGAAAAACAAATAAAATATGTTCATTTGTTTAATCTGTATGTCATCTTTATTTCATTTTTTACGTCCATATCACGGATAATATAAGTACTGCACCTAAATGAATTCTAAGTTCTAAGTGATAATTTCTAAATAATATCCAGTAACTATATAAATCGAAGGTATACAATGTATTAGTACTGAGGTATTATTATTTATCTTTTGAGATATTTTTCTCAGCTAACAGACGTCGAGAATGTTTTATACAAGTTGCTACTTCTCCTTTACAATCATAATCAGAATCATTTTGTAGACATAAATATCATAGGCTATAATGATCACAATGAAGGAAAAGCAATGCCTACAATATTATTAACAGTCTGACTGACATCGTGTCATCCGTCACTCAATGCCGTTTCGTCATTTCCTGTTTTTTGTTGATTTTCCGCTATTTCCTCTTGACCATTATAGCGCGTGGACTCTTAATATTCCCGCGTGAAAATGTTTGGAAAATGAATCAAGCTGACTAGTATTTATAATCTTTTCCTCTATTCAGGTCAAGCGTAAGATAAACTCGTCGTGCATTGATTAAGGGTGAATAAGGTAAAAGTGCTTTGAGTTTGAAGACCAACCTAAAATGCTGTGACGGATTTACATATTTGCCGCAAGTAGGCTATAAACATTTTCACCTTAGAGGTTCAAAATGAATATCTGAGGCGTCGATCTATATCGTACAGTGTTTCATAGGGGGCTGTATTCAGCATCCTCCTGCGGAACTAATTAATAGTACCTAAATTGTTATGATATTGACAGTTTGGTTACAGCTCGAGAGGCGACCATCAGAGACATCTCTCTCGTAATGAACACTTTTGATAGCTTGCTCAAAAGCTGGTGGATGATCTATTCTTCGGCGACTTTTGCCCAATTTGGGTGAACCGAGCGTGGCGACAAGGATGAACGCGGAATTCTCTGGTCGATAACACTATACAGTACCCGGGTTAGTTAGAGTCATACGAGGTTATCACATCTACGGATGCGGCGTGCCCGTTGGCCGGAACATCCATGTAGGATTCGTTCCAGGTAACGCAGGCTCTTGCCGGGTACGGATGCTTTGGGAATTACCTGCATCTGGTTGCTAGGAGTGAGTTGAATCCCGCTTGTCCGGTGTATAGTGAATCGCTGTGCCAGTTCTCAAGCATCGCAGCGCTGGGTACGCATTGCAGTTATTGGAGAGCATTTCTAGCTGTCTACCCCGTCACGTACCGTGGTCGGTAACGCCAGACAGACAGAGTAAAGGACCAGAGATGAAAATTTCTATTCGAACCTAATTCGGGGCGCTTTCTAGCACCTTCTACCGCACACACACATACACATATATCTTATACATATATAAAATTCTCGTGTCACAATGTTCGTTACCATACTCCTCCAAAACGGCTGGACCGATTTTCATGAAATTTTGTGAGCATTTTAGGTAGTAGTAGTAGGTCGGGTCAGCTAGTAGATATATAAATATATATAATTTAATACGTTATAACAATTTTAGTAGCCTCAAGTGTAGTATATATATAGTGTATATATACTACATTTAAGGCAAATATGAAATGGAAATGTAACCATTTCTGTAGTGTCGGAGAGATGGTAATTATGTAGGTACCTATTTACAAATGAATATATTATTATTTTAAATTATAAGGAGACGTAAAAAGTTTTAAATATTAAAAATTAAATTGAGTCAGAGGGGCAGCCATAAAGTCTATATGTATTAGGTATATGTATTATGATTTTACTAAATCAATTAGATACCTACTCGTAACACAGCATTAGCGGTTGGAATGAGATACTCCTTTCAGGACGCCAACCTGATATAATATTCTGGGACATATTATACAATACTACTTAGACCCAAACTAAGTAGAGCTTGTACGGATAAACATTTTTAAGATACACTTTTGAATACATTAATATAATATCCTTAAACATTTAAACAACTGCTTGGCACTGAGTGATGTTTAATCCACAACACACATTGATTTATTTGTTTATTTAATCCAATAAATCCGGTTGTAAATGTAATCAGTTTTAATTACTTTATATTGAATGTGTAGTGGTGATATTTGCTAGCAGTTTATATTTTATTTTAGTACTGGCTAAACCCCGCGGTGCTACCCGTGGTTCGGTAATAACCGCGGGCAACGCCACGAGGCGAAGCAAATTTCTTTATAAATTGTAGCCTATGTGATATTTTGATATATAAGCTATACTATTATAAAGTTTTATCAAAATCCATTCAGTAGTTTGTGCGTGAAAGAGCAACAAACATATTCACTAACATCACAAACTTTCGCGTTTATAATATTAGTAGGATTCTGTGTTATAAATGTTCATTAATGTTAATTGAGAATAATGTAACAGTATGTAGCCAAAGGAAGTCATGGATACACTTTATGTTAAGCTGATATACCCTTTTTACTTTGATAAAAACATACGTACTTATCCTAATTCTCGTCTTAAGTTTTTAAGAAATCAAGTAGGTATGTACCTACTTCTTGGTTATGAATTCGGCAAACGAAATGACAAAATAATCCATTTTTATCATACTAATATTATACATTTGAAAGTAGCTCTGTCTGTCTGTTTGTTGCGCTTTCACCCTTGAACCGCTGTATAGATTTTATTGTGAATTGTTAAAGATTAAAGTAATTGGTTACTTTAATCCTTAACTCTTTAGCACGATAACCGTCAAATACGAGTGCAGATCCGCGGACAAAAGCTTGTAATATATATTTGAAAACGGCAAAAAATATCAAACAATTCAGAATTCTACTTATTTGGCTCCAAAATAATAATTTATTGTAATATCGCTAAACATCAAAATAATTAGGTGCGAGTCCTTTCAGCGCATTTACAAGCTTTCATAGTAGTAAACCTTCTTTCTTTTTGCTGTGTTATTTTACTCATAAAGCATGCTTTTAGTAACATTTTCTTTGAGACCATGGTATCATTCCGGTCGAGCCTAGCCCGTATGTGCCGGAGTACGGCTTCCTACGATAGATTTTACCAAAAACAACACTACTCTCTCTCTTGATGTTCAGGATTAAGGTCAACTGTATTGAACATACTGTTTTTAAAATAGCTTTACTTGTACGTACCTCTATATATGAGTTAAATTCCTTTTTTATCTACATTTAAAAATGCCTTTCAAATGGAATAATAATTATAGCGGCACTGCAGCAAGCGTGAATAAATAAAGCGAAAAAAGTAGATATGCCAAATGAAAATAACTGAAGTAGGTATACATTGTGAATGATGACTATCATTTGAGTTCCAATGTGTATTTCGAAATAAGTGAAGATCAGAGGAAACAAAACCTAATACGAAATAATCCTCTTTGTAAGTCGATCAAATCAAATCTGTACGCATTATTGCACGAGTAAGTACGTACCTACTATGTTTATATTTTAATAAATTCAGTTACAATCAAGAAATCCCTGGCTTTCCTTTCCGTTTTAGACTAATCAAATTTACCCTCTTTTACAATTGAGTAAGTAGAGAGATTCCAAAATGTCTTAGAAGAAAGTTTTTAAATTTTCAAAAGTGAGTTTGGCCATTTGCAAAGTTCTTTTTTTACTTGAAAAGACTAATCGACTAAAATAACAGTCTCTCAGTTTTACACTGTACGTATGTACTGCAAACGGTTACTATTGGTTGGTATTATGACTATAATCAACTTTTCAAAGTAATGGCATCCTCCGTTGTTTTGCGCCAAGTGCGAGGAGTTACCGGATGACTAGCTGTCTAAGGTCTAGTTTTATCACTTGCTGATCAAGTTCCCGATAGACTAGTGTCTCATCTGTAAATTAGATTTCAGCTTGAATAGAAAAAAATATCCAAGACTTGTGAAGCTTACATTTATATTATTTGATTATGAATTTACATTTATAAATAAATAAATATTTCGGACATCTAACACACAACGCCATCTAGTCCCAAGCTAAGCAGAGCTTGTGTTATGGGTACTAGACAACTGATACGAATACATATTTACTTTTTTTTGTAAATACATACATATTATACATAGAAAACACCCAAAATCCAAAACAAATATTTGTAGATCACACAAACACTTGGTCCGACCCAGGATTTGAAGCCGAGACCTCAAGCACAGCAATCGCATTCACTACCACAGCGCCACCGAGGCAGGCAACCAAAAAAAAGTTTCTTTCTCAGCAACTTTATCTAAAACTTTATACTATTACTAATGTTTTATTAGTATGGATATCACACGGAGTATTATTACGAATCTATTGACAACTCATTAATTTAAATCGGTACCATATTTTAGTCACTACAGTGGAATATACAAACATTCATAGATTGCCAAAAGTATTAACCTTTCCTCTGGATTCGCCATAGCCGCGTAAAAAATCATAACGAAAACCATAGAGAATAAATTGTTGCTCATTGTTACATTAAAGATAAATCCCAAAAGTGTGGCTAGTTTTCCGAAAACAGCCGAATGTTTTCACATACGTTTACAATTTCATACACCGCTGGTTCTGTTAATTAACCTGTGCAGCATATTATAAATGAGTTCAGAGTCGCACACCAAATTGCTTTAATTTGAAACTTACATCGTCTTTTACTAAAATCATTTACTTGATCTAGGCTTTGGTGTTATTTACACGTACAAATTTGATTCCTTTTGGCCTTAAACTTTGTAATCGTTGTGATCTAATGTTAAGTAAGTTGATGAAGTAGAATCCCATTTACGATTAATGACAAAGTAATAATGGATGAGGTTTATATAGCCTAGGTGTATATATATATATTTATATACTATACCTAATTGCACCACCATCCCATATAATATAGAATACGATACGAATCTATACTAATAATATAAAGCTGAAGAGTTGGTTTGTTTATTTGAACGCGTTAATCTCAGGAACTGCTGGTCCGATTTGAAAAATTATTTCAGTGTTGAATAGTCCATTTATCGAAGAAGGCTATAGGCTATATCGTGTTTTAATACTAATAGGAGCGGAGCACCAATCAATAATGATTCAAAACCTGGGGAAAATTTCACGCTACGGGCAATAGAAGACGCAAACGAGGTTGCGTGTGTCAGCTAGTAATTAATATAGTATGTCTGGCGTTAACGCATTATATTTTCTTACATATCATTATATAATATAGAATATGTTTAAGTACTCCTACTTATAAAACAATTATGTAGGGTTATTGTTTAATAAGTATTCTAGTTCACTCCAAAGTAATGTAATCGAAACCCGTAAAACTTGAATAGACTTATGTATAAACTGTAATATAATATTTGACCCTATTTCACACATTTTAAACACTAGGACAGATTTTATAGTATACCTACAGTTAATAATTTGTACGAATATGTAGCTATTTATGCCGTTTTCATGTCTTATTTATTTAATTGGTTTCATGAAATTTCGTTTGAAAATTACTAGGAACATATCAGAAAACATAAAATACCTTTTTGCCATTTAGAAATACTATTCTCGAGAAGAGTCTAGTTTTATCCAAGAATAGTATGGATGTTTTTTTAGTATTTCTTAATAACTTAAACCATATAAAACTTAAATAAGAAGAAAAGTAATTAAATATTGCTAATAATTAAATACTAGTTAACATTTGTATTTAATTTATAACAAAGATTGTGTTAGATTATAATACTGTTAAAATATGCAGGTATATGATTTACCCCATTTTAGCAATTACAGGATCAGTTTATATTCAAATTAAATACATTTTTTAGGTCACAGAAAACCGACTTAATGATCAAACATTAGTTACATACTTAATAATAAGGAGTAATTCCATTTCTCCAGGATAGTCTATGATCAGTGTGGATTCGGAGAGGACCTGAAATAACTCGGTCCGAGGTCTTTCAGAGTACTGTGCTTGAAGCCAGGCTCTATCCTCCTGGCTCCTGAATACTAAATGAGTAGGAGATCTGACGCGATTAGAAACCTTGTCAACCAAAAAAAGGTAGGTATTTGTTAGTTATGTCCGTTTATTAATTAAGTGAAACAAATTTTTAATACATCATATTTAATGATATTTAATAACTAGATATGTATGGTCTAAATGGTTCAAATTCAAAATCTTAATGTCTCTCTCTAATAATCTATAATTTTTTCAGACTACTGAAGAATTACTATTGCAGACATAAAGGGCGGCGGTAGTCACTTTCCATCAGGTAACACGTCTGTTTGTTTGTATGATCTGCCATTATCATGATTGCCGATTATGCTCTGGTGAATGATGTCACAATAAATGAGAGAATGCGAACAGTTCAAAGTCATACTCACTAACCTAAATAAAAATAAACGAACATAAAAAATTGATTGAAGTTTCTTTTATCTATCACAGTTATAGATTGACACAATGGCACAACAATAGGTTGCTAAAAGTAATATAATTTTAATTAAAAAAGGAACTCCGTTTTGCAAATACTTCAATCAAAGTCGATTAGTGTCTGCCAGTGTTGACCTATAACCGTTTCCAAATATTTGAGCCTTGTAAGAAGAAATCGGCCAAAAAACTCATGTTCATTATTTAAAATTGCACGACAGCCATTACTTAAAAGTAATTACAACATAATTATGACTTAACAGCGTTCGACAAAAATAATAGAGATGATTACGACTTCCATTGTCTATCGCTGACAGCGGTAGACAATAGTGACTATTTTGTATAGATATATATATTAGTAGTAGCGTAGTAGCATCAATACACTTTCTTAACACATTATGGTACAAAATAAAAACGTACAGTGGTTTTTCATAGTTTTGTTAGTAGTTATGTAATTTTGATATATTTGATCAAACATTTATGATACATTCAATATCTAGGTAACAAGAAACAGTCTAATACTTTCAAGATCTATGCGTCTTTTTGAAGACTGGAGTCCCCCTTAACCTGGTTGATGGTTTGCCATTAGAAAACAAATTTGGAAAATATGATGTACTAATCCGTGTCGTATTCGGAAGCAAGTACATTGTATCCGTTTGTCACATTACTTTGAGGAAACATATTTAAAAGTTTACGATCAAATCACAAGGAAAGTGGTTGTGGTACACACAATTCTTGGTAATTCGGTAGTACAGGCACATCGCAACTACAATAAATCTGTTTAAAACCTAATTCTAAAATGTATTGTCCACCGTGATTCTTTTGAAGTTATTCGATATAGAAATGAATAAATAAATAATTATTTCGGACATCTAACACACAATGCCATCTAGTCCCAAGCTAAGCAGAGCTTGTATTATGGGTACTAGACAACTGATATAAATACTTAGATACTTTTTTTTTGTAAATACATACATATTATACATAGAAAACACCCAAACTCCGAAACAAATATTTGCAGATCATACAAACATTTGGTCCGACCCGGGAATCGAACCCGAGACCTCAAGCTTAGCAGTCACATACGCTACCACTACGCCACCGAGGCAGTCTATATTTTATTAAAATTAGATTTTTTTATTAAATTATTATAATTTTATCAAAATTTTATTGAATAAAAATTAAAATTAGAAAATTTCACACTATAAGAGTTTTGAAAAAAGATTTATAATTTATAGAAGTTTATTCTATGTGAGTTTAAAAGAGGAGAACTCGACTGTACTTTAACATTAAGTTTTGGTTAACGTGACTTTAATTAAGGAAGTTGCCGCGAGACTTCGCTAATATTATAAATGGTGAGGAAAGAGGCCAAATTCTTGCCAGCCTCTGCCTGTAATGATATTTCTTACTGCATTTCTGTTTTATGTCTTTGTAAACTTCTAATACTCCATTCCAGTTCTTAAAAGGTTAATCTCAAACAGTTTATGAATAGTATATGTTGATAATTTAATTCTTTGTTGTGAGAGCCACATAAAGGCTCCTTTTATAAAGTTATTCTTCAAATATAACATTAAGACCTAAACATTCCGATAAGTCTACATAAAGTTATTCTGTTGATCTTTTGAGTAGAATTTGTCTGTCTAACCCTTCGGGAATATAGGCCTAAGTATCTATATACGTAGTGTATACGTGTAGATTAGAAGAACAAACTCAAGTGTTTCTTTTGAACATAATTCAAACCTAATGCTTACTTTTTTTAGTATAAAGTTACAAAATTACGCAGTTAATGTTCTCTTTTAAAACATCTGTGAAATTCTAAAAGTTGAAAATTATACACAAAGGGCATTTTTCATGCAATGTTTATGTTTATTACTTAAATTTGTTGTATTTAAAAAAGCTTTGTGTATTAAGGATCTTGGCCATTATACGTTTTGTCAAATTCTTGTTTCCTTATAGAACTAATGACGCAGTGTGTGGAAATACTTTGTATCATTTCATACCTGGGGTACCTACGCTGTAGATAGTAAGGAAAAAGAAGGCATAACAAGAGAAAAAGTTTAAGTTGGTAGGGAAAGGTAGTAGGGGTAGCAGATAATCAATTTTTACTATGTAATTCCTACTCTCGATGGTCGGCACTTGATGGAGCCTGTTAAAATACATTCTCAAATTAAAAATACTTCTAATCATTCCACTATTTTAATGAGCTTTAATCCAAATTTTTCCTAGGTTTTATAAAGTGTTACACACTATTGTGAAGGTAAATTTTATGTATAGTATAATAATAATAATAATAATAAAGCCCTTTATTCAGACCAACTTAGTAACTATTTACAAAGTATTAAGTAAAAGAAAAGTTGAGAGAAATTATATAAATATATTTTTGTAGCTTACTAATCTTAATCTATTTTAATATTTAATTATTTTTTGTAGGTCTGTTTGCCAATCGGCAAAGGCCTCCTCCAATCTTTTCCATTCCTGTCTATTTTGGGCCACTCGATTCCAAGTTACTCCTGCTACCTGCCTAATGTCATCATCCCACCTTTTCTGTGGTCTGCCCCTTTTCATTTTCCCTTCTCTAGGGTACCATCGTGTCACAATTTTGCTCCATTTCTCTTGTATAGATGTGATTCTCATGTATAGTAAGAAACATAAATTATTTACAGTTACACCCTGATTGCCGTAACTATTGTTCGATTATACAATTTGATTAATAGATAGATAGGTAGGTACTTTTTATTGCACACCATAATATTAAACAATGTTGAAAACATACATATGAAAACAGTGGTATAATGGGCGGCCTTGTCGCAGTCTATGATCTCTTCCAGACAACCTTCAGATGATGTATACTTTAAAGTAGTGTGTGTGTAAGATAAGATAAGTCAACATGAAAGTGAAACAATATCGTTTATTTTGCATCACGATTAATACGAGTACATCTAAGTAGCGCAACTTGTCAATAATAGGTAAAAGTGCTTAAGATTTTCTTAACAATAGATTCGACCTTGTCAAGGAATAAGTCTTACCTTTCTTATAAGATAGGTCAAGAAAAGATACGATTAAGGATTTATTACGTTTTCAACGTTAATCGACATCTGACAGGTAAAAAAAGAGTAAATTTGGTCACGAACAAAATTTTTTTGACATCATATTTTATTCGTCCAATTTCTCACCTCAATATGGCAGAAAATATAGAATTATTCCTATCAAATGGTCGTTACTTTGGAAGGTCGAGTACAAGTGTAGAAAATGAAGGCCAAAAATATAGGTATTTGTTTTAGGGTACACAGCCGACTCGTTTCGTTTTTCTCGATTCGTTCTTATTATTTTGTCGGTTGAAAATTCTTACAAAAATTAAAATAATACGGTCAGGCATTTGAGTATTGATAATAAGTCAAATGTAATGATAGAGACTAATTGAGAATCCTGTTAAAATAATAAATGATAGTGGAAGTAAATCTATACTAATATTATAAAGCTGAAGAGTTTGTATGTTTGAACGCGCTAATCTTAGGAACCTCTGGTCCGATTAGAAAAATTCTTTCAGTGTTAGATAGTCCATTCATCGAGGAAGTCTGTAGGCTATATATCATCACGATAATACTGATAGGAGTGGAGCACCAATGAAGATTTTTTTAAAAACGGGGGAAAATTTTCACGCTACGGGCAATAGAAGACTCAAACGAGGTTGCGTGGGTCAGCTAGTAATTACATATTATTGTTTCTTATACACATATTTTTAGCCAATCTTTCCTTATTGGAACCCTTTTTTTTTTTTTTTTGTGCGGAAATCCCCTCGGATACCACCTTCTAGTGGCATGCTAATAATCCCGCCACTGTTCCCTAGAGCGCACGCTCCGCAGCGTCCGCACCGCCACCCGAGCCTGCTTCTGCTAGGGTGACAGACTCTCTCCCGGGCCCGGCGCGCCGGGAGAGTTCGAAACCTCTCCCGGTTCCGCTCCGCCGTCTCTTATTGGAACCCTGATATTAAAAATCCCAAACTATTAGATTTCGTCAATACCAATTGTCTGATATCCAATATCATAATAAATCATATAACTTATTAAGAAAACAGCTAGGTATAAAATATTGAAGAATCCCTTTTATACTATTTTTTAAGAAAAAACATTCAATTTTCTAAATTGAAAGTTTTTTTATTTTTATCCGACTACAGAAAAGTCAAAAGTGCAGTCTCAGTTTTGACAGTATACGTGCGTTTATCGATTCGACTACAGAATCGATTTTAATGAATAAGATGTCAATATCCATAACGAATTGGATATATTTGCTGGTTCTTTGGCTTCAATTAGGTCCATTAAGAGAATTGATGGAATGATTTTTATTTCATATAATTTTAAAGTTTAAACGAGTTTTTTAACTAATAAATAAGTACGTTTATTAGCTTTAGTCATAAATGCATGTTAGATTCACATCTAGTAGATGTAAATCGGAAGCAACAATATGATGTTAACCATTATTTATGTATGTAAGTCAGATTTTACATCAGTATTGTAAATTATAATAAAAAAAATTAAATATATATATTGTTATGGCCCGAGTGACATAGGCTATATAAATATCAAAAGCTTTTACATAGTCGAGTTTTAGTTTTTTAAGACTTTACCTTTTTGTGTTGATCACTTCTATAATTTGTAATCTTTAACTTTCTGCCGCGCTCAGCAACACTGTGGAATGAGCTGTAGCCTGCGATGTTCCCGGACCAATACGACCCTCAAACCTTCAAGAATAGAGCGTACTCCTTCCTAACAGGCCGGCAACGCACTTGTAACGCCTCTGGTGTTGCGGGTGACAATGGGTGGCGGTAATCGCTTACCATCAGGCGATACGTCTGTCGTCGTTTGCCCCCTATATAATAAAAAGAAATAAAAAAATACGACTGTAACCTTAGTAAGATTATTTAAGAACATTATTTTGTTAAAAAAATATCTCAAAACATTGCAAAAATCACGTCGGCACTCATTGTGGCATTTTTATTACGTAATAAAATGGAATTTAAATAGATAATCTCGTAAACGAGCTGAGGATCATAACCGGCATTTTTATATGACAGTTTCATGCAAAATGATTAAAAGAACGCACGAGGCTATCATAAAGGGTGATTATAGCTTAAAATTATTTCGAAAGGGCTGCTGATACATTGACTACATATTTCGTTGTACGATCTTTTACAAAATAATTACCTAAACATTATTTTGATCTTTAACTGTATTTAATAATAATATCACTAACCAGCAACGCTCCGCGCGTTAACATTTTTAGGATCAAAAGAAAGCTACATATGAATCCAGGGAAAACTAATTTTATACCAAATCTTATGAAAATTAGTTCAGCCGTTTGAACGTGAAGAGGTAACAGATATACAAGCACACACATTCACAAATTTTCCCCTTTATAATATTAGTGTGATGAAATAAGGGTCACATTTATTACTGCTGATACTCAAATTTACCCATCCATCTTTCTTCTTCTTTTCTTTTTAAAAAGACAACTCCCGCATTAGGAATATACATCCTGTGTCGCGGGGTACTTTACAAACATACATGTGACGGACACAAAGAACACCCAGCCTCAGGACAACACTTTGTGGATCACACAAAGTGATGTCCCACGTGGGATTTGAACCCACGGCACTTGGCGCAGTAGAAAGCGGCGTAGTGACCGCTTAAACCACTAGGCCAACCGTGCAGTCGAATCTAAATTAAATGTTTGTGTTAGAAATGAGTTTTCAAAGTTGCATTCATTTAACGTAAAATGTAATTACGTAAATCATAGAAGCGAAATATCTTTTGATTAATTGTAGATAATTACATTTACTAGAACCAAGGAATACAAGAAACAATTAAGTATTTCTTTCTAAAAGCAATTAACTCTGGAGACGTGATGAATCATAAAATGTTATTTGATTATGCTGAAAGTAATAATATTCTAGTCTCAAAGTAAATAGTGTTCTGAAAGTTTTGCAATCTAATTATGTTTTAAGTAGATTGAGAGATATGCCGATTATGTATTGTGTATTATTTCTTATTGTAATAATATTATCATTACATTTCCATGTAAGCAGAACGAATTTCAAGTGTATAGTACACTGACAGTAACAAAGACTGGTTTCATAGCTCTTTTGTTGAATATAAAAAACCTTTATATTTAACGAGACTGTCTAGAGATTGAAGAAAAACTCAAAATTTTGATTATTTTACATTTTGTTTGTTTTTCTGTTTACTTAATTTTGATAAAATGGAAAAGGTCACGAGCTGTGAAAGCGTTACTTACGAAGATCAAAATGTTTTTTTAGAAAATAACAGTGAAACATTCAACCTCAAGGTTCAACCTCGTGCTGCTCATTTTATTTGCCCGCTTCAGAAGCGCAGGGTAACGAATGGAGTTCCTGTGCTGTTTTAAGATTGATTCCTAACTTGGACCAAATGTTTGTATGATCTGCCAATATTCGTGACGGAGTTTGGCTTTACAAATATAATAAATACAAGCACTACTTGGTTTGAAATTAAATGACATTGTGTATTACACGTCCGAAATATTTATCATATTATAAATTATTATTGTTAAATATGTGCTGCCTCTTTGGTCTAGTGGTTAGCGTAAGCGACTGCAAATCAAGAGGTCTCGGGTTCAATTCTCGGGTCGGACTGCTGTTGGGTTTTTCCTACAAGAAATTCCTAATAGCAGCCCGGAGTATGGAAGATGGCGGTGTTTCCTGCCCGTGCTTCGGAAAGCACGTTAAGCCGTCGGTCCCGGTTGTCATGAACATCTATGGCAATCGTTATTGGGAAGTCAGTGCCCTCAAATATACTGACAACTAGTTCAACCTTCGAATTCAGTTCGCCCTCAGGGTTGCGGAGGTCAGATGCCAGTCGCTCTGTGTGAAAACTGATTTTCAGGTAAAACCGGTTGAACTGGTAGCCGACCCCAAATAATATTGGGAATAATAAAGGCTAGGAAGATGAAGATGATGATTGCTAAATATGTGAGTATAGTCACATATGTATGTAGTCATTGGATTATGGTTTGCTATAGATTATTGTCAATAGTATACAGTTGCTAGGCAATGTTTGCTTTATGTGATATCCTTTAGAATTTTGATGAGAGACGTTTCACATTAGCATTTGAAATACCGACAGGTATTCACTTTGGATCAAAGGAGGTCTCATAACTTTGTCGCCAGGTTTACAAATACATTTAATGGAAGGTTAATAGCTTTTAGGAATATGTCAAATATCTTTTTAAACAATAATCTCATTTGTTAGCATTTTCGTAGAGTTCAGAAACCAATTGACAAGCGATTACTGTTGTGACATGGCCCGGTTAGCTTTATAATCTAACTAGCTGACCCAAGCAAATTCGTTTGCGTCTTCTATTGCCCGTAGCGTGATGAAATTTACCCTTGTTTTTGAAACATTCTTCATTGGTGCTCCGCTTCTATTAGTATTAGCGTGATGATATATAGCCTATAGCCTTACTCGATAAATGAATTATCCAACACTGAACGAATTTTTCAAATCGGACCAGCGGTTCCTGAGGTTAGCGCGTTTAAACAAACTTCAGCTTTATAATATTAGTATAGATATCAAATGTGATAAGTACACATGTTTCTATGTAGTTGGGGTTAAAAACAGGTCATAAATGTATTTATATCAGCTGTCTAGTACTAATACTACAAGATCTTGTTATTTTGGAACTAGATGGCGTTGTGTGTCAGATGTCTGAAATATTTATTTTAATAATAGACCAATAGGCCAGTTGTGTTTAAAATTCTTGAAGTGGTCGACAAAATTGTTGAGTTTGAGTAGTTTTTAGTATCAAAGATTTTGTTTCATTCTTTCTATACCTATCTAGTTTTATATATACAGTACTTTTTATTCAGAAAAAAGTCTAAAACGTTTAGAAAAAATACTTATATAACATAGGATAACGACTAGAGGCTACTATGTATATATATACACATTTATGCAACTACAAGCTCATATTTTGCATATTTTGGTTATAATTAAGCTTTTAATCAAGAAAAAGTTAAATAACTATAACCAGACTACGCAAAAACTTTAGATCAAATTTATATAGCCAATGTCACCCGGGCCATATATTTGTGGCGACTTCCACATACAGCGCAACAAAAATATACTAGAGTGCCATCTACCGCAGATACACTGAACTTCGGACTAATGTTCTAGACGGAGAAACTACCAATTCTACATCGCGCAATAGAAGTTTTCGCGCTGATTATCATACAACATCTTAACATCAAGCGCAGGGCAGTGACCCACCAGGCATGATAACCTTACCTGGTCGGAGGATCCTCCCTATGTGTTGGAGGAACATGACACCCGTTCCTGGACATATTCATTAAAATCAGTTCAGTAGTTTTGGCGCTACGGGGGAACTTACAAATATATATAGCCTGCCGAAACTATACCCTGCGTTTTGGTTTCGCCGTAGTCCTAATCTTTTTAAGTCATTTATTAAATAGAAATCTGACTTAGATATGCCTCGTAATGTTGTAATGTTAGCTACAATTTTTTACAGTTTCAGCCTAAAAACGTTGATGAAACATACTTTATTCTAACGTTAGCCACAACTATCTTACCTTAATTTTTTGTAGAAAATACCCCGCAAATATACGCACGTAATACCTGTTTGTCCAGTTGTCAATATTTCATGATTCATGAGTTGCGTGGAATTTAGTAATTCCATTCTCGGTAGTATTTGTGTACATTTATACATGTACATATATGTATACCGCTGAAGTCAGGTATGTGAGGTTTGTGGTTTGTAATAGAACTATGTGCTTGCCATTCGACAAAATAAATTGATTTTGAAGAAACAGTTCACTGTAACAAATAATCAACTTTATTGCCTTTTGCAATGGTGTAAATGGCAGGCGATTATCTTGTTGCGATAGTTGGGAAAGTCTTTTTTTTTCTGCCCGATCTTGATTAAACTACGTCGACTTTTTTACTGTCAATGACGGTTTTACTGGACAAAGAAATATTTAAATAACAAAAGGAAACCTTAAACAGAACAAGAAGTTAAATGTAAATATTCATCCTATTATATTATATTTAGAACATTTAATAAACATTTTGTAGGGATATGGGGGATGTCTGAACGTGAAGTCCTGATCGACCAATTAGGGCGAGACCTGTTTGGCGAGGCTGGGGCGCAGTGACCCCTTTCTGTGATCGCTGAATGGAATCAGGACTGGGCCGGCACCGATCGAAAATGACGTTAACGATAGGAACCGTCGAAGGGACCGAAGTGCGCAAGAGAGGTGGAACCTCTGAGGGCAGATTTTATGTTGTGATAAGGGACCCATCCCTTACCGCAACGGCCTGATTGCATAAAAGTCAACCGGGCTGCCACGCCGGGAATAAGGAGGTAAATATTTTTTACCCGGTACAGGGCCTAATAAGGTATGGCGTTGATTCAGGGACGACCTGGAATCTCATCTCCGGGTCCGTCCGGGTTTTCTCAGAGCAGGGCGCCAAACGTCAGCCAACAGGATCGTTACTAGTGTAAATAAATAAATATTTATTTTTAATAACTGATACGGATACATATTTACTTTTTTTTGTAAATACATACGTATTAAACATAGAAAACACCCAAACTCCGAAACAAATATTTGTAGATCACACAAACACTTGATCCGCCCCAGGATTTGAACCCGAGACCGAAGCACAGCAGTCGCATTCACTACCACTGCGCCACCGAGGCAGTCGAGGTAAATTGATTTGCCTTTCTCTTGTAGAAAACGGTAAAGTGGGAATAATTAGTTTTCTGATATAATTATATTTGTTTATATCTATTTGTATTTATAGATTAAATGTACCGTAGATGAGGTTCTGTTTTATAAATCTATTTAGTTTCAGAAATTAAGGCGCAGGAAGACGCAGTAAAGCCATAACACAAAAGTTATATAAAATACCTAGTGAAAGAATAATAAAACTACATAAATCTCCATTACTCTATGTTTGTGTTTGCCTAAATAATATTTTGACTAGGTAAGACCTATTCAAGCCCAGTAATGCTGACAACAATAATGTTTACTTAGTCTATTATAATGCAGCACTATAAAGCTACTGTAACAGTTATAAAAGGGTAGTCTACATTAGCGGCCCGCGCACAACCTTCAGTAACTATAATAATCTCGGCAACAATAGGTCGGTGCCTAGAGAACCTTTGTGTTTCGTACATGAGTTAATGAACAGAAACTCAAAGAAGCATAATGAGTCGTTTCTCACACTCACTCTCATAAGGAGATATTGAGTTGAGACTATAGTGAATGAATTACCCCCACATTCCCCCCGTACTGCTATGTCGCGCCCCTGACGTCGTCGTTGACAAGCTCCATGCAATGACTTGCGATCTTGTTCGACTTGCTAATGAGTTTTCGATTTAGCTCGAGACCGACAATTTGCAAGTACCATGTATTTTCTTTCTCGTTACTTTATGATGTCTTTTGACGTTTACTGTCAAAACTTCGGTGTGTTTGAAGAGAATGACGACTTTGTTCTTAATAAAACATCTTACTTTAGATTCGATTAAGTGAAAAAATATTATCTTTGGGGTTTGTGTGGCGAAAAATGGTTAACAAGTTTTATCAATCCAAAATAATATAAAATATTTATTTCAAACGATACGTTTATTGGAATAAGTCTTATAAATTGTCAAAGCCTATTTTAGTAAGAACCGTTTGATTGCATATTCACAAAAGCTTTTCTATCGATAAACTTGTGATTATGGACAATAGAGTTTTATTGTGTCATGGATATAAGGGTTCTGTATCATATATATACTCGGGGACGAAATCGAAGATTTTTCCGTTGTCGATGTTGGCATCCTCTTATAATAATACCAGCGAGGCCTTGTTGACATCTAAATAAACGTATTGAGTGCTTTATGTGGAAGAGTTTTCTTTTGATGCTGTTAGTAGTTAGAGAATATCTCGGGTTAAAATAAATTATATACATTTATTAAAAAGGTAACTTAAGAAATAAAATTATTGTGAAGTGAGGGCAAGGAGATTAATAGCATTATTGATTTGTTCGAACGAATGAGAAATTCAAACTATGTACATTAGTGTACTAATAGCAATTCTCAACCGGCTAACTTTGGATGCACTTAACATTGAGTAATGTTTATTCAGCTTTCCAAGCAACCATACACATAGTTCTCGTAATCAGTTCTCTCATTGATTCAAACTTAGTTATTATTGTAATCGATTCATGAAATGGGTCCATTTGGCGTATGCTTGGAAAGTTATGGTAACTATGTGAGGTTTATAGATTCAGATTATTTAGAATGGCATACAGAATAGTTAACTAAAATAACTTTTAGTTTATAGGGAAATCTATATACGACTTTATAAAATATAGAACCGGACTATATGGTATACCATAGACTGCAACTCTGCTCCGACTCAACAAAACCAATATAGTTAAAATTATTGTAATTATTTTATAATATTTATTTTATTTCTATGAATTGAACTCTTCTATTAAAACTTACAAAACAAAAACAAAAATAAAAATGAAAACCGTAGCTTAAGACATAAAATGATAAGCTCGCTGGAAATAGAACGCGTTTAAAACTAAACGGATGCGATGAGAGGGATGCGGGGGATAAAAAAACTATCAAAGGCTAGAACCCTATTAAAAGCTCTGATTCATTTTATTTTTGTAAATGGGTCTCTTTTGATGTTAGATTTTTACAGAAGACTAAAACTGGTAAAAGTGTTATTGAGTTTTCCTGATTATGCTGAATAACCCGGACCTTGAAAGTTGGGGTATTGTATCATGTTACATAATCGTACCACCGGATTATGAGAGTGGGGAATATTGACTGTCAAATGAAACGCAACAGTCTAATAATTTTTGAACAGACTTTCGTTCATCAGACAAAATTTTTAGACAACTACAGAAAGAAGAAAATTTAACACCATCAATGTGTTGATACTTACACTTCAAATTTGGCAAAATTTAATCACTCCTTATAAGAATATTAAAATATTGGCTTGTTATCCTTCTTCCTAGTCTTTATTGTTCCCAAGATAATTTGGGGTCCCCTACTAGTTCAACTGGTTTTGCCTGAATATCAGTTTAATTTCCACGGAACGACTGGCATCGGGCCTCGGCAACCCTGAGGGTGAACTAAATTCGAAGGTACAATATTGGCTTGATCGTTATTTATAAATATATTACTAACAGGGCTCTTTACAGTTTAAGTTAATCGAGATCTTAACCATATTGTAGTACCAGATGAGATAACAGAAAAAGTAAAGAAGTTTTGAAGAGACACAAAGGGTTTCATCTCCACGCGTCCTCTTTTGTGTGTCAATGGGAAATGCAACCCTCAAGGGTTTTTCAACCTCATATTATTTATAGATTTTACTTAAAAACCAAAACCACCACGTTATTTCATTGGCTATCCCCACTGTAATGTTAATTAAATTTCCTTTGATTTTCATAAATTTTTATTAATACTGCACTCGTAATATTATTCCATTACCACTTATTTGTACTGAATTGTGAGTTTATATGTAAAAAGTCACATGTGGTAAATGTGTATGTATGTGTTAATTATTATACAATTTTATGTGATTTCGTTTAATGACATATTTAGGAAAACTCATTTACAATTATTAAAAGACTGATTTTCCTTATAATTTTCATTTCTTTAACTTCGTTTATCTTAAAAGATTCCCTTCAGAAAGGTTAGTTTCAATACTGTTTATACTCGTATATTCTCAAAATGTTACTAGCCTTTAATATATTTTTGTCTTAAATATTATAAGAATGTAAACTTTATTAGTGATGGCAGCGAATAGAATAATTTTAATGTTCGCTTCTTATTAAAATAACTCTAATCTTAAAACTAATTGCTAGTTACATACCTTTGTGTGTATTAACCTAGCGAGTACTTATACATGCGAATATGTATTTTAGTTAATAAAGAACCTTATACTTCAGAACCTATTTTATAATACACATCTAAGTTCTTACTTTATTCTGAACAATTCATAAATATATTAAGTAGGCAAGTCCTTTCTTCAAAGGAAGGCATGTTTCTTTGATCGCGAGATTACATATTAATCCAGGATACAATCCGTCGCTCTGCCAAATATCTAAATCAATTTAACAGACATAATTGAGTAACTTAATTCGTTGTTTTATTTAAGTTTGAAGTACTTTTACATTATTGTTTTAACTTTTTGTACAAATAATCCAGGAACAAAAGAATAAAATGATTGTTAAACTCAGAAGATTTTTCTTTGGCCTTCTTTCTATTTCATACCTTTTTTTCTCAGCAATGACATTTCCAAGAAGAGTTAGGAATGTTATTGCAGTGAGATACGACATAGCAAGAAGGTAAATTTGGGTAAGGAAAACAGAAAGAGTGATACAGTAAGTATTATATATTTTCATTTAACCAATGTCAATGAGAACCAAGGTCATCGACATAGCCCACAGGATTAGCAAGCTGAAGTGGCAGTGGGCTGGCCATATTTGCCGCAGAACCGATAACCGTTGGGGTAAACAGGTTCTTGAGTAGAGACCGCATCTCAGCATAGTGTAGGACGTCCACAGGCCAGGTGGAGTGATGATTTGCGCAAGACGACTGGCAGGAGCTGGATGCGAGAAGCCGAAGATCGAACTAAGTGGCGTACAATTGAAGAGGCCTATGTCCAGCAGTGGACTGCGATAGGCTGATGATGATGATGATGATGAACCAATAGATTAAATTGACAGCCTGTATTACACGCAACTAATAATAAAATCATTTAAGGGTCTCTCACAAATAAGTGGTTCGTTTTTTCGCCATGAGTAATAAAATGTACGGCTTTTGTTGGTTTCTAATGTGGTCAAAGTTTATATCAAAACAAATTGTCGGTATATTGTGTAAATTAAATAATGTGTAAAGTTTGAAAAGGGTCTAAAATGTGTTCATAACTCTAAACTACTGTTTATATACGGAGCTTACTGATTTTAACAGCAGTGAAAATTCGGGCGCCCATTTATTATTATCAGTTCGGGAGCCGCGTGTTGCTCGGGCGCTACATTACGGTACTCTTGTGGTTTCGTAACTACAATATCTAAGAATCGTGTGATTTACGCTTTTGGAACTTTTGCTGCCGACCCACGCTGAAACTGGTACTTATATGAAAATTTGTTGAACTCAGCGAAATTTTCGAGTTATTTAAGTAGATAACTCCTCGAGAATTTCGCTTGTTTCTTGTCTAGTTAATGATAATAATAATATAGTCTTACACGTCTTATACACGGCTGTCTGACCCCAAACTCAGCAGAGTATGCGCTACGATAACCAGGCATAGGGTTGGGTTTATGACATAGGTAAATAACATTCAAGTTAAATTAAACCCCAAAACAGAAGAAATGTACGTGCTCATCACAAAATGTCATGTCACATTTGTCCTGGTTGAGAATCGAACCTTTTACTGTAGTTATTAACGTTCGGCGACTTTGATTTGCAAAGAACTGGCTACCTTCTTGTTTCTAAGGTAAAATCAATAAAAGTTACGTCAGCTTCAAATTCTGTGGTTAATTAAATTATTTAAATGACTTGGCTCGCTGAAAGTGCACGTTACTAAATTATTTGAGAGACTTAAGTCCTCTGAAGCCCATCGGCCTTCCGTGACGTCTTTAAAAGACGTTTAGTAGTCAGAGTAATTAGAGCGATATGGTTTCCTTCTGTTGTTTAACCTGAAAGGGAGAATTTAAGAAAATGTTAAATGTATCTTACCTTAAATTAATTATATAAATAAATATTTCGGACATTTAAACACACAACGCCATCTAGTCCCAAACTAAGCTGAGGTTGTGTTATGGGTACTTGACAACTGATTTAAATACATATATATACTTTTTTTTTGTAAATACATACACATTATACATAGAAAACACCCAAACTCCGAAACAAATATTTGTAGATTATAACAAACATTTGATTTGAGCCGGGCATCGAACCCGAGATCTCAATCACAGCAGTCGCATACGCTACCACCGCGCCACCGAGACAGTCATTGAAAATGTTACTCGTTCTACCTTTGTTGGTACCGTGTTAAATTATTTATCGTCACAGATTCTTCAAAACACAGCCTAAACTGCTAGGGTTTAAATTTGAAAATCTAGCAGCCGTTGTTTTTTGTATTGTAATTACTCATGAGAAAGTATTTTAAGAATATGACCTTCAAAGGTATTATTGGAGGGTAAATTAGTAGTAAATTATATACCGCTCGGGCTCGCTCTGCTACCAATCGGGTTAATCCAGTAGCGCGCTGCAAAACGTTCTGATGTTTACCCATGTCCACATCGCGGGTTAAGGGCATCAAAATGAACATATTGTGTGTCCCTTGTAACATTTGAGTACTCGTGTCGTGATGTCCTGGCTTTGTGTTGGTATGACACCACCACGTCCAGAATGGAACCTCCTAATCGTGAAGATTAAGCAAGAAATCTACTACACAAACAGTTGAATTCAAATACACTGCACATATTTTTTGACTTACATCAGGACTGCTGATTCTCGGTAAGTTAAATACTAAATAAAAGGCGTAAAATAGTATATCAATGGTTGTACATAAATTTGACAAACTCAATGCTAGAAACACGAAAAAACAAATAACCACCCGAGCGAAGCTGCAGGCAGTAGTTATTTTTCGATATGATTCTCATAGTAGTTATTTTTCGATGTTATTTTATTGAAACTGTTGTAAAAATCATAGCAAATATTAATAGAATAACAAAAATCAATCATATCGCATTGCTTACTAACTGAAACACAGTTAAGTATGTCGTTGACAAAAACTTCAAATAAGTATGTGTTCGGAACGGAGACGAAAACTATTTAAAATAATTTCAAAAACTCTTTAAATAAATCTGCTCGTCTAAATATGTTTACAGTTAAATTGTTATTTTCGGTACATTATATGTAATCAATATTTTTTTATTTTAATACAATTTGTATTGGTACAATTCTAACTAGAAACAGGAGGCCTAGCCAAGATGAAAGTGCTTCATGTCGAATCTTTTGTTTTAACGTTGAGATGACGTCATTCTTAGACATTTACTCATAAATAAGTAATTCATGCTCGTAATCATATCACGTATATATGATTACGAGCATGAATTACTTACTACATAAAGTAGGTGATGTGGTCGTGAATTTATTTCCTGCCCAGTAAAAATATTGTATGATGAGCAAGATCATTTGGACTATGTCTGGGTGTAATTTATCTATAATTTGAATAAATTAAGATATATTTCAGTATGTTTATTATCAAGCTGGTTACCATTTTACCTACAGGTTATGCCTAGTTTTGGAATAGACTGCCTTGTGATTTCTGTGAAGCTATTATTATTTAACCATTATCTGTGACTGGATGCAGAAGGTAACTCACTGGGTTCTGTGGAGATCCTTGGGAGAGGTTTTTGTCCAGCAGTGGACTGTAACGGGCTGATAATGATGATGATGAACCATCATTTACTATTTTTAAATTTTGTTGTAAGTGACCGATCGTTGAAAAAAAAAGAAAAAAAAGAAAAAGAAAAAAGTATTTATTTTAACGACATTGCAACACGACAGAAAATTAAATGAAATGGTACATAAAACAGTATTGAAACATTATCTTAAAGCATAGTTAAGTACTTAAAATAACAGTAATCAATGTTATAACAATTTATATATATCTTTACACATATACTGATGCAAAGTTGCGTCGCAGTGCACATTAAAAACAGATGCTGCTCAGCCTAATGCTGCATCATAAACAGATACAGCGCTGATTTTCAGCAACACCTTGATGGTGATTCGTGTGTCCAGAATAGAAGAACCAAAATGAAGATTTGTGTTTCGAAACAAATTTAGTATACAGTACGAATGTTTTAAATAATTGCAGACCACGGGATAATTGCAGAATATCGTTTACAATGTCCATTAATTACAATTCAAATACCAATTTCAATTAGGATTACATCTGTTGATCCAATAAAAACGCTTTTAAATTTGTCTTAAATGTTTGGGTTGTTTTAAATTTTCGCATAGGTGGAGGCAAGTCATTCCAACATTTTGTTGCCGCGAACTTAAAGCTACCTCTAAACGCTGTTGTGCGATGAGTAGGCACATTCAAGGTATGGACTGACGACCTAACAGGATAACAATAACTATCTTGCAGCCAAAACAATTTATCGAACAGATATTTAGGCTTCTGGCTCCTTACTATTCCAAATAGCATGGTAGCGAAGTGTAACTTTCTTCTAGATGCCATATTGAGAAGTTTATTTTTATTTATAAATGGCGTAACATGGTTCCAACGCGGTATGTCGAAACAGAAACGAGCACACGCATTTTGAATCCGCTGCAGTAACCTTTCCGAACGCTCAAGTAGGCATGGTCCATACACCACGTCACCATAAATGAGTTTTGATAACACTAGTGAATCAACCAGGTTCTTACGCAGGTCAGTGGTGAGAAACTGACGTATTCTGTACAAAATTTTTAAACGGTAAAAACAATTACTCAATATATTATTAACGTGAGATTCAAATTGTAGCTTCGGATCCAAAGTTAATCCTAGGTTACGAACCTCGAAAACTCTGCTTATTAGATTTCCCTAAATGATGATCTGAGGGTTTGCAGCTGTAATCCTATCTATTTGACTCTCACTGCCCAAAACCATGTACTTGGACTTTAGAGGATTCAAAACTAACGCGTTCCTCCGGGCCCATGCAAATATTCTGTCCAGGTCCTCATTTATTGCTCTTACAGCTGTTAAAGTTGTATCAGGTGTGGGATCGAAAGAAGCGTAAATTTGTATGTCATCAGCATACATGTGGTATTTACAAAATTTAATGCATTTGTTACATCACCACTGTACAGAATAAACAAAAGAGGGCCCAAAATAGATCCTTGAGGCACCCCCCTCGTCACGGGACGAAGGGAAGAAAATATCTTGCCACCATCATCTCCAGTAATCTCGACAAGTTGCGCTCTATTGGACAGATAACTTTCAAACCATTTCACCGTCTCAACATCAAAGCCATAGTAGGAAAGCTTGGAAAGCAATAGTGATATATTAATGCAATCAAATGCACGGGAAAAGTCCAATAGGGTTAACAACGTGCCATTCCCCCTGTCACGCGCCTCCAAAATATTATCAACAACATCCAACAAGGCAGTGGAAGTGCTACGTTGCTTACGGAACCCTGACTGAAGTTCCGGCAGCAAATTATTAGTTTCCAGGTATTCGCATACTTGTATGTAAACAACTCTCTCCAAAATCTTAGACATACATGGCAGGATGCTAATAGGACGCAGGTCCTTAACATCCTGCGGATTAGAGCATTTTGGTATTGGTCGAACTACAGCCAGCCGCCACAAGTGCGGAAAGGTATGACTTTCAATAGAATTGTTTATAATCATCGTAATGGTCTTTAGTGACTGAGGCATACTGAGAGTCAACATATCAAGTGATATCCGATCCACGCCTTGAGCTCTAGATTTTAATTGTTTCAGTATTTTGAGTATACATAGCTCATTCACCGCTTTCAACGAAAAACTGGCGTCACAGTGTCTATGAAATTCATAGTAAGTGAGATCTGAAATACTTATTTCACAATGTATTAATTTCATTAATTTTATATTTAAAAAATTCATTAATGTTATTTGGATCATTAAAGTAGCTAGGTAGGTGAGTGTTTTTAGGAGGTAGTATTTCAGATTTAAGATTGGCCCAGAGACCCTTAGGGTCGTTCATTTTATTGTTTATATTTTGCGTAAAATACACTTTTTTTCATTGTACATAGCGGTTGATGTTAGCCTTTTCAGTTCTTTATAATACAATTTGTGTGACTCAAGCTTAGTACTACGATACTTAGCATGAGCCTTATCTCTCAACCTGACCATTAACCGAATATTGTCAGTGATCCATGGTGTAGGACGTGTTTTGATCACACTTCTTTTTAGAGGTGCGTGAACATCAAATAATTGTGTTATATAAAAGTTAAAAGCCTGTACCATCTCGTTGACATCACTCATGCTTGACAATAGGTTCCATGGTATGGAGTCCAAGTCAGTGGTGAAATAGTCCATAACGATGTGTTTTAGGGGACGGTAAACTAAATGTCGTGACGGAATCTTTGCCATTTTTAAGAGGATCTCGCAAATAAGGAATGCGTGATGGCCAAGTTCACTGATGTGAGTCACTGATGCATTTCGAGTACGTGCATCGGTGCAAATTACATCGATAAGGGTTTGGCTAGAATGTGTAAAGTGAGTGGGGGAATCTATAATTTGATTCAATTTAAAGTGTTTGAGAAATTCGTGAAACTTTTTTGTTGCAGTGTTGACATTGTCCTGTAAATTAATATTCATATCACCCATAATTATAATATAATCATGATGAGGAAAAGAACTAATACTATCCGAAATAGCATCAAAGAACGTGTCCACACTTAGCCAGGGTGGCCGATAAGCAGTACCAATTACAATTATTTTTTTATTAACACTTAAGGTCAACCACATCTGCTCGACCTGCAGGTGAGTTGGGAGAGTTAATGCACGCACGCCGATGCCAGTCCTGATGTAGAAGCCGACGCCACCACCACGGCCGCCACGTATGTTAGCAGGCCTTGGCATATGTCGCAGTCGATAGCCAGGCACTGCAGGCGCTCGACCTTCCTGCCCCGGCCGCAACCACGTTTCATTAATTGCCATAACATCGACCGAATGGCTGGTCATGGCCATTATAAATTCATCATGATTCGTAGAGAGAGACCCTGCATTATGAAATCCAACTTTTAAATACTTAGTAGCCATCGATATATAATATAAAACTATAATATAAAACTAAAAAATATAAAACACATGTAAACACTAAAATAGTAGTATAATTAACACCGCGACGAAACCCAACAGCAATATTAGTACCGGGTCTATGCATAGAGTACTGGTATATCTATAATATAAAAATGTATCGCTCAATGTGTTGGTAAGCGCATAACTCAACAACGCCTTTAACCAATTTGGCCAATTCTTTTTTTTAAATGTTCGTTGAAGTTCAAGGATGGTTTTTACGGCGCGAAAAATTCGAAAAATGGCCGAAAAGGCCCTAAAAACCGCCCTTTTCTTTTTCCCATACAAACGTTTTCTAACTAAAACGTAAAGTCAATTTGAGCTTTATTGCTATTGTATAAAGTTCATATATTACAAGCACTCACTGTTGTCTAAGCAATGTAGGTGTGTTCCTAACGTCAATGAGTCAATTTGCACTTTATAACCGCTGTGCAAAGTTCAAATTCAATCATATCTATTAAAACAGTGCGTATGTGCGTTGGAGTAGATAATCGTTGGATAGTCCATTTATCGAGAAAGGCTATAGGCTATATGTTATCATGCTTATACTAATAGGAGCGGAGCACCAATGAAGAATATTTCAAAAACGGGGGAAAATTTTCCCGCTACGGGCAATAGAAGACGCAAACAGGGCAGACAAGGTTGCGTAGGTCAACTAATCTAATATATAATACGAGTGTCGTGGTATTTGTTACCAAACTCCTCCGAAAGGGCTGGACCGATTTTTTGAAACTTTGTGTATATATTGGCTGGGTCCGAAAATCGGCCAACATCTATTTTTCATATCCCTAAATGATAAGGGTAACCCATTCCTAATTTTTTTTTAATGCCCAATAACGTTTGCCTGGTCAGCTAGTAGGTAATAAAATAAATTGTATATTGTCGACACACATTTCAAAATAAAAAAAAAACAAAATAACAATAAAAAAACAAGTAAACCCAACAGCCAAGTGCCAACCTAATACTAGCCAAAAACTCGTTTTATATCGCGTTCAGACCGTAAGAATACAGCAGACTGACCGCTCTCTTTTCGAGCCATGATTTTACCATCTTTAGTCCAAACATACCGCCACTTCATGTGGTTCCCGGCCTCCCGCGCCTTATAGAAAAGTTGACGATTTACTCGCGTCAGTCTTTCGTTGATGTATATTCGCTGGGTGGCCGCTGCCCCCTCCACCTCTAAATCAGCCGCCGTGAGTACACGTCTTACACGAGTGGCGCCCAGGACAGCATCCCTGACAGAACGTCTCGTGTATCGGACCGCTATGGTACGAGGCCGCTGCGCGCTGCCGCCAGTGCCGCTATCATCAGTTCTATTACGGCGCACTGGGCCCACCCGCTCCACGAACATGACATCCCGGTCATCGACCTGCAAGCCCAGTTTAGCATGCAATACGCCCAAAATATGGTGTGTGTTTTCGCTTTTATGCTCAGACACCCCCACAATTTCGACATCATTTAGGAGACTGTCCTGATCGCGTTCGTTTAACTGTCGCTGTAGATCCTCGATAATGTTTTGCGTGTCTGAGTTGAGAATAAACTCACTCTTATCTTCGAGTCGCGTTTCAAGCAGATTAACCCTGCATTCAAGGTCATCCACCCTTCCATTACATGACTGTATTGCTTGTTTAAACTCACCCACATCGGCACGAAGCTCCTGCAGCTCAGACCTAAGTGCGTTGAGTTCACTGCGAAATAGTCGCAACTCAGTGGCCACATCAGTTTCCTTAGCGTCTCTTTCCGCGAGACCAACCGTAGGGGATCGTGATGAGTCGGATGAGCAGGCCTGGCACTCTGGCACACTGGTTGACATAAGGAAGTTTCAATGAATATAAACTAAAACTTAAGTACCTACTCACAGTATATTTACAATATTTTCAAACTCAACAAATTGTAAAATCTAATAACCGACATTAACAAAAAAAGGAGTTATTCAATTCGACTCTTTTTTGTTTGATACTCAAACACTTCATCGATTTGAACCAATTCCTATTACTTCTTAATTAAATTGGTTATTCTCGAGGCTCCTCCCATTTAAATGGAAAAAACGATTCGTTTTGTTTTGTTACTACCGGTGAAAGGTTTTCATTTCTAAAATTAAGCTTATTACAATTTATTAAAATGTTCGATTCACGCAATTTAAGTCGAATACGCTTTCTTTCAAAAATATTAATTATTATCTTCCATATTTGTTTTGTAAGAAGGTAAGTGTGAATACTAAATGAACAATGCTTAAAATTTTCATTAACTGATACATTGGTTAAGGCGTCGTAAGCCAGTGTTAGCCGGTCGTGAGACGCGATTTCGTCGTTATCATGATCGTGTGATGGTCCAACAGGGTTTCCTAATAACTCGCGGGATACCATTTCGATAATGAATCTTGGCAGAGTTGCATAGTTTTCGGACAATAATGTTGTGCAATCTGCAAGTAACATTGGCTAAAGAAGATGTTGACCTTATGGTGTATTTTACGAATACAGACTCGAGTAACGATACGTGATCTTTCTCAGTTCAGGATTATTTTCTCGTCATCATCATGATTGCCTAGCCTATTGCAATCCATTGCTAGCAGTCCTTTACAATTGCACACCACTGGAATCGATTCTTGGCTATTCAAATCTAGCTCCTACCAGGCATCTTGCGTAAAACATTACGCCTGTGGACATCCTACACGACGTTTTGCTGAGACGCGGTCTCCACTCAAGAACACGTTGTAATGTCCCTAACGTCTCGGGTCAACTTCTCCTAAGGTGATTGATTACTCTGCTCTTACATTTCAATTCATGTAAGACTAGGCTACGGAACCTTGGGTGTTTCCGTTAGAATAGATGAGTATCGTACTCATCTATACTAACTGCATCAGGGGGTATAGCGGTATTATTTCGTAGTTCACTTAAAACTTGAGGCTCTATATTGAAAGTAGACGTGTTGTGACAAAATGTTTTTACATGGTATTTGTTTGTTTACTAACAAGATCGTAAAGCTTTTACTTTTACAAATTTAAAGTTTTATTTTTGAAGAATAACAAGTACCTCGGTTATCTTTTGTTTGAACGTGAAAGTATATGAGAATATACGTAATGCTTTAGATGTATGTATTTGAACGAACATGTCGTTTGCAAGGAGACATTGGTTCATTTGCAAGTTCAACATTGTCGTACTTTATTTCTTTCTGTACGTATTCTTTCATGTATATTTTATTGGCTTCGATGAATGCGACCACGTTCACAATTGTGAAAAATGTAAAATTATTTTAACATAAGCAATAAAAGATTGCATTAGGTTTCAATACTGTTTTAGAGTAATTTTAATCTTAAATTAGTAGTGATTATAAATGTTTAGTGTATATTTCACTCAGAGTAGAGTTTAACTATTGTTAAAGTCGCTTTGAGCAAACGTTTAATGTTATAATGGGCTCGATTTAATAAAATCTTTTATATGGCGTATTATAAGAACTGCAACGTGCGAACGAAAGGCTCGAGCCAGCGGCCATATGATATGCACTCCTTAATAGTATTGAAGATGTCGTTTTATTTATTTTTATTTTACATCTAAACTTCTTACTCTGCTTTTTCGATGTGATATTTCGCTGTATTCTAAAATTAGTAAATGATATTATATAACATCGCGTTTTTATGAATAAAAAAAGCAGTAGGGATTAGCAATGTATTATTAAGTTAATTTGCGAAGTTGATCTGTAGGTACTCCTTAATATGCAGTTTTGAAGAACCGAAGTCGCTTGTTATTTTTTATATTACCCACCTCTAATTTTCTTACTCTGATTTTCCGATGTGATTTTTAGCTGTATTCTAAAATTAGGAAATTATTTTTAGTGAATGAAAAAGGCTGTAGGATTTAGAAATGTATTTACACTGGTCTGTCTAGTTGTTGTTGTTTCTTCTTCTCCTCTTCAAATCTTAAGTTTGATTACCTCCCAGGGAAAATAATGTGTACCGAGCACGATAACTTCTTATATGTCTGAGTGTAATTTGTATAAAAAATATCTACTTAGTCTGGCCATAAATACTGTTGCAATTAAAAATAAAGAAAATATTACTTTTGAATAAAGAGTCTGTAATTTTTATAGCTGTTTTCGAAATTTTTCCTTTATCTGTTAGTTACATCATATAATATACATACAGGTTCGTACGGAACCCTCGGTGCGCGAAACCGACTCGCACTTGGCTGTTTTTTACTTTTGTGTTTTCTTTTAAGGACAACTTGCGTATTAGGAACCTACATCCTGTGTCGCTGGATACTTTACAAACATACATGAAACGGACACCAGGAACACCCATACTCAGAACAACAATTTGTGATTTTTTTGTCCTATGTGGGATTTGAACTCACAACACTTGGCACAGTAGAGAATGACATGGCGACCGCTTAAACCACTAGGCCAAAAGTTCAGTCTAATGATTGTGTGAATATTATATCATCAACAACCCATAACGTCCCACTACTGGGCTCGGGTCTCCACTCAGGAGAGGGTTAAGGCCATACGTCCCCACGCTGTCCAAGTGCGGGTTGGGGACTGAATATTATATATGTCAAGATAATATCTATCTGTCTTGTTCATGTCAAGTCATATTAACTTAGAAATAGGCTAGTCCGAGTCTGTGTTACAGTTACTAGACTGCCTATAGGCTGGGACAGACACTACAATATTTTATACGTAAATTACACACAGACACGAACCAATGACCTTTGTCTCAACCGTGAGAATCACTTATATTTATGTAAGTAGTTTAGATTTTGATACAATTGGATAGAAATTTTATGAGAGTTTAGTCTTGTTCACATTTTCTTCTCCTGAAAATTTTTAATTTGTACTTTGTTAAATAGTTGTAATCTCCAAAAAAACCACCTAACAAATTATTTTATTTTTACTTAAGTGCTGACTTAACTCGATCTTGTTTTATATAGGTATTTAAACAGTTGTATGAGTTTGCTGAGAGCTGCGACATTATGAAATACATGTAGCCACTTACATTCATTTATTCAAGTCAGTATCTGATATGATCTGATCATTTAATGAAGTATGCAATTTTTTTGCAGTAATACACGGCAATTTAATAAAAAAAAAACTTTTTTCTGTCTGTCACTGTGTTACGACTAGTCTCTGGTACGGATAGACCGATTTTGACGAGACTTTTATTGGCAGAGAGCCAATCATATAAAGAGTTACTTAAGATACTTTTTTAACTAGTTTTGCCTTACGGCATTACCTGCGGTTGTTGTTGTAAAGGCACAACTGGTGAGCAAGTGATTAAATAATGATTAGTTAAAAATAAGTAAGGTAATTTAGGTCGCGGGAGTGAGGATATCAATTAGTGAGCTGAACTTAGCACATCTTCTTAAAATTGAGGCATAAAAATACACTACGTCGATGGACCTGTTGTTGAAGTGGTTAGTGATTCAACTTTTAAGAGGAGGGTCGTGGGTCCGATTATTCATATACAATTATCATTATATTCGATTATCGTGATGAATACGATAATTTGTTCTGTGTCAGGGTGTAATCAAATTGGTAATTTATTAGAATTTTTACCAACAATCTGATTTTATACCATAGTACAAGGTCTACCTGTTTTTGAATCGAAGAGTTGTGGAGAAAGTTCATACTCCCTTTTTATTCCTATGACAAATGAATGTTCTAATATCTGACAGTTTATTGCACAACTTTTTTAAGAAGTAAAAAAAACAGCTTGTAAGTTTTTTTAACATTTCCCCCTCTAGCTATAAATTATTTGTAGCGAGACCTTTACAAATATACATTAAACTATTACAAAGAACACCACGAAAAATTTTGTGGAGCACATGTGTTGTTTGAAATCCATAACACATGTGTGGTGACCGCTTCAACCATCATCCGTGCAGTAAACGTAAAACATAGTTAGTCTTAGTACAACAGTTGCAGTAAATTTGATTATAAGTGTACCCACTCTCTATGGGGAATTCTTTCAAACCTTGGTAAACATTCAATTTGTTCGGTTCTATTGCACAAGTTCAGAATCTACCTAAGAATACCAATTTAAACTTTCATCGGTATGCAATGTTTGAACTTTGAAATAATTCTCGCAATTCGGAATGCTCAGGCTAAACATTGAATGTATATATGTATGTTTGTATATATACGTACATATATTTGCTTGTATGTATGAGAACCTATATGTATATTTACTTTAGAACCTCTTATTTAAGTGTAGTGCATGCAGTCATTAAATACTAAATAAAAATAGACTGACAGAGAATGTATAAAGACAACCTTTGTGCCATTTGCCACATAAAATCTACCTAGTCTCACACCTCTCCCAATTTAAGAGCCAGGCCCTTGTCGATAGACCAATCGCATCTCCTCTCTATTTTCTGCGATCTGTTTGATCTCTTGATATACCGCGACCTCTACTTTCTCCTTTACTTGCTGTATATGACTTAATCTGGGCCTACCTAGTTCCCTCTCGCCTTCTACCTTTCCTTCTAGTATTGTTTAAAAACAGATTGTCGTGTCTTATCAAATGGCCAACCATTTTGCCTCTTCTGTTATCAACAGTTTGTAAGAATTCCCTCTTTTTGTTAACCATTATTAGGACTTTCTCGTTGCATCTTTTCTCTGTCTTACTGATGTTCATCATCCGCCTCTAGCACCTCATCATAGCACATCTGAAATGCTACCTACCTATCTATTTACTTATTTATGTAAATATACATTGCACCAGTGTGAAGATCCAATATTATCTATTGGAAATCGGCACATTGAAACGCAATGTTTTTATTAACAAAATATGGTGAATGTAAAGAAATAAACTCGTTTTATTTAGTAATTCTCTATCAAGTTCTCCAAGTTTAAAAAAAAAACAATTTTGAAATTTCTCCTTATTAGGCTTTATTGGCTAGTTGTCAAGCAAGATAGCTTTATAGCAGCACGAAACCACCAACAATGGACTAACATTGTTTGTGAACATTATTCTACACAAGAACAACTAAACAAACTCTAAAACCACGTACAAGAAAAGAATAGGCTTGCAATAAGCCTCAATCAGGACACGTCTTCATCAGTACAGATAACAAGTTACATTAGGTTTACTTTTGTACAATAAGCTTGACAAACATTAATATTTCAATGTTAATAGGAACTTATTATTATTAACTAATATATATGTAAAATAAATATTTATTAGAAACCGAACTGTTTCTATGATACAGAATATTGAAAATCTTAATATAACGTCCACCGCGACGGTGTATGCCAGGGGCCGGCGAACCAAAGGAATTTTCCATCTTGTGCCAAAGAGAACAAAGTCGGACAGATTTCACGTAAAGGTTGCGGAAGTCACAAAATTAAATATCGCTCCCCCGAATTTGAGCGATAGCGGAACGGAACTAGGGTGGTTTTAACTGCACCGGTTAAATTAAAAAAAAAGACGTGTGGCACTCGTTGACTGCCGCGGTAAAGCTATTGCATAGCATTTTTTATCAACTTATGCAATTATAATTATATATTTATTTTATTATTGCAGTGTTTTTTTTCTTTGTTTTTTTTCTTTTTCGTTTTCGTTTTCAAGAAAAAACAAAGAGAGACAGAGACAAACTTCTTAGCACTCCATGGATTCACCGTGCGGGTGCCGGGTCCATCGTGTGGCAGAGGGAGAAACTCAAAGCAGTTCCCAGGACTTACGACCTGGATGTAGGTTTAAGGAGGCCCCCTTTAAGATGCGCATCAACGCTCACCTTCACTGCTCGAGTTTCCCGCCCTACCTAGCCAAATTTGGTAGGAACCTGTTAGTGCAGCCTTGGATACTCGTTCTAAAATAGAACTTACTGCAGATCTCGACAGGCCAAGGTTTTTCAGAAGGTTATAGAGAGATTTAGCTGGTATACCTCTCGCTCCTACTTCTACCGCGTATAAATTAACCACATAGCCATTTTTGTTAAGTTCAGTTGTTAGATCGTAATATTTATTTAATTTTATTCTATGGTAATAATATGGTAATAAGTTCTGGTATTTATCGATAGATGGAAAAACCAAAAAGTATCACCGCTGTGCCGGTCGGAATCGGGGGTGTTAGGCTTTTTTCGTTACGGAATTTCTGTCTTTCGGTCCCCACGCTCAAGGCCCGCGATAAAAGCTATGCAATAGCTTAAAAAACGTATCTTAAAATACCAATTACGTGTATTGTATGCTTGCTATGTGTTCTACTTTTTATAAAATGACCGGCAACGCACTTGTGACGCCTCTGGTGTTGCGGGTGTCAGTGGGCGGCGATAATCGCTTACCATCAGGCGATATGTATGCTCGTTTGCCCCTATTCCATAAAAAAAATGGAAATAAAACTGGCAAGCGTTTTTTGTTTTCCAATGCATTGTCAGTTGTATGCCGAACTCGTTTGTAAACATGTTGTAGATTTACTAAATTGTTTGAATCTTAGTCAAAAAATCTTCCAAGGTTTAAAATGTTAGTAACAAATAAAACCTTCAACAGTTTCAGCTTTACAAAGACGCAAAGCACTGGAGTATCATCATCGTGCACTTAAGAGTAAGTTTCAGTGATTGAATTTACTCAAACGTGAAGAGACAGTAATTAATCACCTCTTGAAATACAAGTAGGTATATTCTATTAACAGTACCACACAGAGTAAAGAATTTATATAACGGTGAACTAATAATAATTTTATTCTGTATTTTACGTGCATGTGGTGTGATATTTTAAAGCGCATTCTTGAAATAAAGTTAAAAAACCTTGTAAAAGTCTTTTAACGGGTATTTTGATCTTGAATTTATGTTTGAGGTTCTTACTAAGGGTATGGTCTTTTATCTAAGGAGATACTTATGCCCAGCAGAAACATTTTAAAGACTGTTCTTGTTCATGATTCTTACTATAGACTACAATGAACTCAAATGTACAAGGCATTAGACCTAGATCTTCAACCACTACCTCCGTATTCCCCTGCATAAGATTTACAATGTGATTGTTTCAATGAGATTGTAAAGTGGATTAAACTTTTTCTTTTTCTCTTGAAGATATGCAAAAAATATGATGTATCCATACTCTGTTATAGTTTAAATAAAATCACGAAATGGATAAATTTGTGGCGACCTTCATATACAAGCGCAACATCAACACAACATACTACTGCGCCATCTACCGCAGATACACTGAACTACGAAGTAACGCACAATACGAAGAAACTTACAATCCTGAATCGCGCAATAGAAGTTCTCGCGCCGATTATCATAAGTACAACATCCCAATTTCAACTGTTGGGCAGTGGCCCGCGAGGCATGATCACCTCGCCTGGTCGTAGGATCCTCCCTTTGTGTTGGAGGGACATGACACTCGTTCCTACACAGTGGTGACCCCGACGTGATTGGAAATAGCCTTTAAGGAAGCAGATCCGCAGCACCATCATGTTCATTCCCACAGCAAATCTCAGCCAACCAGCCCTTTGTGTTGGAGGGACATAACACGTTCCCCCACAAATTAAAAATGAAAAATTCCATACATAATCAAGTGCTTATTATTATCTGAGTTTCAAACTTTAACAAAACACCAAAGAACCATAGATGTTATTTTGTTATAGTTCGATACCCAATAATGTTTGTTTTATGGAACCATATTAGTTGGCAGCACTGCACATACTTGTTTACTTTCGCTGAGTATTACAACTTGAGCAGAATTATAAGTAGCTAACTGATAGAATCTGTTTTATATTCATTTAGGATGTTCTCATATTAATCTCATTGATCAGGTTATTTTATTACATCATTTATCATTAGGCTTGTAATATCAAACAATAATATAATCGTCTACAGCCCTTAATAGTCTACTCTTGGACATAGGCCTCTCCAAAGAAAGGAGGTTTTGGCCTAGTATACTACGCTAGTCAGACTATAATATGTCTATGATATACATAGGGTGGATATGACGTCACAATGCAATTACGATAATACGACATTTATTTGAACTAGACATACCTACACACGTTACAAGTCCCATTACAAAAATTTAATAAAATCGGTTCAATAGTTTAGCCACAAGACACTATTTTTCAGTTTAGAAATTCACTACACGATGTATTCAATAAAATACTAATCAAAATCATCAAGGGGTTAACGACTGTATGTCCTACAGTAGTTAATCCGTAATTGTAACGTAATTGTAAACGTAAGTTGTAGGTGCGTCCCGCGCTGTTTTGTGCTTTAGAAACTTACCAACCTACCACGACGTCGTAGCATTTGCTCTGTTACCGCTTCGGTTAATCATGCAGGTTGGTGAACCTTAATTACTAATGGGGTCCTCATTGGATTTAATTATTTCAGATTATGCCTTGATTAAATAGCCCACGGTTTTATTTCATGTCGCATTGTCATATCCATCTTGTGTATATCATTTTAGCTGCCTAGTAGAAAGCTACTTAATGGTAATAATGGTCTAGGAAAAAATCTGTTATGTTGACAGCACCTACACAGGCTATTCCAAATTTGAATAACACTGTAAGCTTTTTTTTTGTAATAACCCTATCCTGTCCTACTAATGTTATAAATCGTACTAACTTTATTAATGCAGAAGTTTGTTAAGCTGTATATTTTTTTTTCTTCAGTTTATCACTCATAAACTAATGAAGGCATTTAGATGAAACTTAGCAGTAGTGCACCTTATATATTAGAATAACACATGGGCTTTTTTAAAGTGATAACCGACTGTACGCCACCGTAGCCGCGGGCAAAGTTACTTATTACATATAATTCATATATGTCGTGATTATATTCAATTCACATTCAAGAATTGTTTACTTTTCGTTCAGTTACAAATTAACTGAATGAAAACTAAACAATTCATAAATAATAACACTAGTTTACATGGTTTTTGCCCTTGAAATGAAGTGAAGTGAATGAGTTTAAAAAAATATATGAAAAAAATCCAACACGTCACGTTTCCAAAATATTTATTATTTTTTATTTACAAAAAAATGCCTATAAAAATATTTCAAAAAAATAAAAAATGGATTGCTTTAGCTTTTTTCTTGTATTGATTTGACTCTGTTTCTCTTATAACAGACCAGCAATAATCACCTAACAAGGCTTGGTCCCAGTACCCTTGATAATTTTGTTCATACAATTTCAACTCCTGAAGAAATCTTTCTCCATGTTCGTCGCTGATTTCTCCGAGGTTTTCAGGGAAGAAATCAAGGTGCGAATGAAGGAAATGAATTTTCAGAGACATGCTGACACCCATTCGCTGAAAATTATGTAATAAATCAGCAATTATTATATTATCTGAACTTGTGTCACTTTTAATTTGATCTTCTTCGGATTCAGTGTTAGTCATCAATGTTGTGCTGGAACAACCGGGAGGTTCTAGAACTTGTTGCTTGTCTGAGCTGTAGATAGGTTTAGTAACCGAATAAACATCTGCATATATAATTTTATCTTTGTTCTTCTGATTAAAACCAAATGTCTTAGTAAGACAGAAATAACAGTCATTTTCGTGGTTGGATGGTTCCCTCCATATCATTGGCATATTAAAATTCAAATATCTTTTTGCACCTGCAGCCCAGGAGCTTAGCGTTTTTCTACATCTTTTACAAAAAACATGAGGAGCCCACTTTTTGTCCTGGTGAGAGACCGAAATTTTGAAATAATGAAAATATGCTTCCTTTAGAGATTTCGTTATGGGATATCCTTTGTTAGATATAATAAGTTCACCACAAACGTAACAAAAACGGTCAGGATGAACTTTACACGACCTTTTTGACATTTTAAAAACAAATATTAATCTAACTAAACACTACAATGCAGCAAAATTTTAAGATGAATTCAGAACCAACTTGTACGTAGTCTTAAAATAAAATGTGTCGATAACTAGATTCTTTGACGTGATAAAAATAAAACAAATATATGTTTGCGTTTAGTTATTGTCACTAAATAAAACGATATGAAATTTACTGGAAGGACATGAATTTTTTTATATTTTGTAAACTAGTGTAATTAATTAATATAAATGGTAAAATGTGACCGTATTTCGAATATGTAATAGTTGATTTTCATAACGTTTTCAATTCCGAAAAGTTATTTTAGATAACCTTTAAACTTTGTACCCATATTAAACGTTGAAGACGAAACAATGAGGCAAGCTCTTTACTGTATGTATTATTATATTCGCTGGACAGCTGCAAAGCTTTAGTTTAGTAGAGATTTTAATGGTATTTCAAATCGATTACAACTAAAAGTTTTTTACGGTTATGCCATTTCATATTTTTCTTAACACTATATATACACAGAATGTTGAAAAGAACGGTCAAGTATGATATTTAATTTCCATTTCTAAGTCTTTATCTTAGTCTTAAAATTTGTTGCCTCGTCAATTGATTTTTAAATCCAAAACAATGTTAAAAAATGTCTTTGCAATGATTTTATTCAATGGAATGTTTTTCATTTGCACCATATGAAGAAAACGTATGGTAACTTGTGTGATCAACTTCAAGCTTTTATTTGAAGAGAAATGGATCGGTGGCGTGCAAAGTGAACTTGCGAAAATAAGCACAGTTGACATTTTGGCGGAAGGCTGCAGCGCTTTCTAAAGCGGAATTGTGACGTCTGAGTCTGCTTCATTCATAGAACGACGAACGTTTGCGGTCCCGCTATACGCATCCGGGACTTGGAATCTAGGCCACAAATAACAATGAATATTATACTATATGCTAGATAAAGTAGGTACGTCCAAAAAAATTTAAATGGGAATTCTCATAGCCAAGTTTTAACGAATGTTATTGCGTTAAAATTATCTTTTGAGTTTATGCACCTATTAAATAAAAATCTGTATATTTAATTTATGATAAAAATAACTTGACATATCTTACACATGGCAATCCGATACCAAAATAGGCAGAGCCCGTATTATGATATTCAGACTATTCCACACATACCTATATATTTCTAAATACAACATATATTTACATTGTATAACATGAAATTGCCTTTTTGTTCTATTGTTTATAATCGTGCAAATTACGCAACAGATTTTCATGTCGTTTTCACCAACAGAGAGAGTGATTCAAAGAGTAAGATTTCCAGTAAAGATTCCAGTATGATACCAGGCGGTTCGCTAGTTATAGATAAATTATATCTATAGCAATAGAATAAATGATTATATTCATATAAATATTGGTTCGGGATGTTCAAAACTTTCTAGGGCTTACTTGTTAGGGTCAATAACCACTAGACTAAAAGACCACTCAAATAAACCACTTGTATTTCGCCATTTGAGCTAAGCGCTTGTCAAAAAATCAAACTGTTAGGAATGACAAATTTAAATTGAGTTGAGGAAGAGTTACGATTCTAAGTAACTCTTAAACAGTGACGGCAACAACTGGCGCATAGCGTGGAGTGTCATTATTTAGTAGTCTCTTGTAGCACGTCATCTACATCCGTTACGGTAGGAATGAAATTACTTAGAAATAGGTACCAAAAACCTTATGATGCAATCTTATTTTCTAAATATGTGATTCGGAAAATATGATATTAGCTGTAAATCAAACGATTTTCATTTTCACACAAAATACTTGTGTCTGAATGAATAGTATTTCAATTACTGAGTAACACATTAGTTTTTTTAAATACTTGTTTACATATTTTGTGACTGCAAGTATTAACCTCGCAGTGAAATTGTCGCTGCTACTTGACTAGAAATAATCAATAATAATAATAATAAATAATGAATAGACACAACCTTACTTACAGATAAATTGATTTAGACTTATTTCAGGGATATACCACTACTCCGATATTTAACATCAACCTCTATTTTTGGCTTATCAATGTAAATAAATTATTAGCAATATAAAAGCAAACAGAGTAGTGTAAAGTGTTCGGGTAGTTCCGTATTGGTAGATCATAAATTGCAATATTGACTTTAGGCCTACTTTCGAACTAAAGTTATTTAAAACAAAAGCCTTTGGGTAACATAAACAGCATTGTTCTGATATTGACATTTAATATTAGTCTGAAAAACAAAGTTTCAATAGCCACATAATCAATAAGAACAGGAAGTATCAAGTAAAACAGGATATAGATTAATTGGACTGATGAAACAGAAGAAGGTTCAACCTTACAGTCAAGGGATTGATTAGATGTCGTTGGCAGAGTAATTAATTAGTCGTACCCAATAAGTTCTCTATCACTTTTTGCTGTTTCCGTCGCATTGGTTGAATTTTTCACTTCCTATCGAATAAATTGGGTGTCGATAGCTTGAAACGCTTAATTGATAGGCAAGCTAAATCCTAATTATCTAAAATAATGAGCTGAATATTAGCTTATAGGGTACTGTTAAAGTGTTCTCGTTATGACACATTAAGATTAAAAAGCAACTTAAAACATAATAACTAAATCATATAGTAATTAATTTATTGTGTGATGTAATATTCTTACGTCTTCTTATTTTATTTAACCAAGCAGGATGGGTTCTAGAAACTTTGCGAGTGGAGTTCAGTGTACGTGGATCATTTAATATTTGTTAAAGCTGTTTTAATTAAAAAAAACATACTTGTTTTGTGGATTGTTATTTAATGCAGTTGTTTCTTTGTGTATATATTTAATGCTTACCTTTTTTGTTGCGTAACTAGGTAAATGAACAGTCAGTGTAATTGACTATTACGGGACACGTGGATCACAAAACACTAAAGTATGTTGCTCTTTCAGTACATGACTTCCTCCCTACTGTTGCTTATACTATAGTAGGTTATGCCACGGGCCCGTCCGCGTGTATGTCGGCTGTATATCTATAAAGAGCAACCTATGTCCTTTCTCAAGAATGAAAATACAGCGGTTTAATCGTGAAGCGTCACAGACAGACAAAATTTATAAGTCGCAAATAGCCTTTGTACTTATACCAGGTCATAGTCATATTGGTTTGTCGACTTGAAATCTTAATTTTTTTATGTTTTACTATCCAGGTAAGGTTTCGATTGAGTGTACCGTACCCCTTGACGAAGCTATTAATATAGATTTCTGGCTCGTTGGTGAAAACGAATCTCGGTCGTCGCCCGCTATTCTATATTTAATTCACGAATGAATGTTTTTACAAATTATACGCAATATATACTGCCTCGGTGGCGCGAGTGGTAGCGTAAGCGACTGCTGTGCTTGAGGTCTCGGGTTCGATTCCCGGGTCGGACCAAATGTTTGTAAGATCTGCAAATACTTGTTTCGAAGTTTGGGTGTTTTCTATGTATAATATGTATGTATTTACAAAAAAAAAGTATATATGTATTTATATCAGTTGTCTAGTACCCATAAGACAAGCTCTGCTTAGCTTAGATGGCGTTGTGTGTTAAATTGTCAGAAAACAAAAAAAAAAAAAAATATAGACCTACAGTTACAAGTAATTATTATGACATTTAAAGTAAATATTACTAAATCGTGTCTCTTTTATAACACGACAGTTTGTATTTTTAAGTTTTGTATTTATTGTGTGAGTGTGTCAGTTACCGACGGTATACTATTTACTTACTTACGTACACTTTAAGGTTGACCTTGTAATATTCAGTGCTTAAGTACAAAATATAAGGTCATTTCATCTAATAGTGTAGTTGGCTTTATTATTTTCTTTTTCTTTTCTGACAATGGTTACTTTGTGCCCAGCGAATTACGAAACATTCAAACAATGTACACAAAGAATGCCCAGACTCGAGACAACTATTTGCGAATCACGCAAACTTTGGTCAAACAAGAGCATCATTTATTTATTTATTTATTTATTAAAACTTCCTGCAAACATGTTGCACAAGGCGGACTTAATGACTTAATGACTTAATGACAATCATTCGTGAAGTCAATACATTTGATAGTATAGTTCTATAGTCTGGTTGGAGAATTTTAGACACTAAACCAATCTTCGGGTGACAATTATTATTGTTAGTCTCATTCCTATTTTTAGAGTTAATTCTTCCGTATTTCCTCGTATGTATATACTATGTCCATACGACATTAAAGAGTTGTAGACAAATATAGGGTTCGTTATTGTATGCGCTGAAGCGAATGATGAGGGATTCAAACACGATGTGAACACTGCTGTTCAATCGTTTTGAAATAAAAAGTAGTCTACAATTCTTTTTCCATTTTAAAATGTCAATTTGCATAAAAGAGAACGTCCGACTATATAAAGAGGTCACAATCATTGTCCCACGGGTTTTTGGTTTTGATGGTAAGCCTTTCGGAAGGAACAACCTTTTATGTAGATTGCTTTTTACTTTTCGGTTCGCAATAACGTGCCAGCTTTAATCACATATGACGACATCAAACAAAGTTTCCAATCACCACCGTTGTAGTTTAATAACATTTTGACCACAGGGATCGGAGGGATTGGAGCTCTATGTTGGGGCTGTGTTGACACACGTACACATGTCATGCGATAACAAAGTGTGCGCTTGTAATGGTCCGGCCTACTTCATATACTCTTTTGATATATTCCATTGGACTAAAATTGAACTATGGATGTAGTACAGATGAGTTTGCGTATTGGTGACTTGTGAACACATTCCAGATGCAACTGCCGTGATTAGATTTTGTATCTTGCAGAAGTGTTTCGTGCTCTCTATAAACGGTTTTAGATGTTTCTACATAGCTGCCCTCCTTAGGTGATTATTTTGGGTAATCATAAATTTTACTTGTGATGATAATAACATAACGTATAGTATAAAACTTTAAGACTTAGTAAGAAGAATTATATTCTATTACTAGCTGACCGGGCAACCGTTGTTGCAAAGGAGAATCGTAATTACTTGTGAATATGAAATAGTAACTAGTAAATAGACTCGGTGAATAACATAACATTATGTCCACTGGCACGCACACAGTCGAATCTTGACGTAAGTCGCGTTCAGTGAGACCGACCTCTACTCTACGATGTGAAGGACCATTTGTTCTAGCGAAGGAATAATGTACACTATTTTTTAATTTTACTTTAAATAACATTAGATTTAAATTCTTGCACAACGCGTTTACTTTCCGATTATTCATAAGGAACAACAATTCAAAAATACTATACGACATATCTTTATTAGTAACTTAAAAATAAACATGCTTCATAATCAGTTGTTTGATAACATGCTCGGTCTAATACGAATTTTACAAAAACGTGTTCGCTCGATACTGCTGTTCTTTCTTTTTTTGGTGAAATTTCATAAACGTAAAGATTTCATGTCCAAAAAACAGAAGCACACAGAAGAATAGAGATCAAATTGTTTAAAATTAACCTGTAGGATTTTTAATATAGGGCCACCATTGTTCCACGATTAAATACGATAGTGGTAATGTGTTTATAAAAAAAATATACAAAATATCTGTAGCGAGTGAACGAGGAGTCGAGGACCTTTATAATTAAATTCTTAATATGTGTTTTAAAGTAGTTAAAGTGCTAGCAGTTGTGAGTGATAAAGTAGGTTTAATTAAAGAGGCTGACGGTGATACGTAAAGTCTGGGTAATCATTATTTTTTATGTCCCATCTATACAAAATGGGAGTGTCTGTTTATAATATTAAAATAACTGCTTTTACTTAATGCAATACACTGTCCTTATACCAATTTTTTTTTTATTTTATCTTTCTGTCTGTCATTTGTTCCAGCTAATCTCTGAAACGGCTGCACCAATTTTAACGGGACTTTCATTGGTAGGTAGCTGATGATACAAGGAGTAACTTTGGCTACTTTTTTTAGACTAGCTTCACCCCGCGGTTTTACCCACGGTACGTCAATAACCGCGTTAATAAATAATAGTTTCAAATAAAAATCAATACACAAATGTCAGGTGATTGTGTTTCTAAGTGTTTTGAATGAAGATAACTAACTATTTTTCAAACATTGTATTCAATCAAAATGTTCAATCTCTTGCTCTTCTTATCGTGTCTATGGCAACATCTTTATTACTCTTTTGCAAAACTACTCGTACATCATAGCCGGATTTACCTTGGATCTTTACTTTTAGTTACAATTTAGTCACGTGTATGGCGTAAAATCTGATTACAAACCAATTTATCTTCATAAAATTACTTTTATCTTTAAAAGGTTTACTGTATTCTTTGAAGTGATTCAATTTTCTAAACTTGACTGAGCCTTGAGTACCCTCAAACCAAATATGTATGAAATAAACAACTTGTTTTATTTGTAAACTTCCAATGAATTAAGTCGTTTAAAAGCTTTCTTACAAATATTATGTTATTATTGTTTTTTTTTTTGTTATTGAATTGTTGACAAACGAGCAGACGTATCACCTGATGGTAAGCGATTACCGCCGCCCATGGACACCCGCAACACCAAAGGCGTCACAAGTGCGTTGCCGACCTTTGGGGGATGGGAAAGGGGATGGGGGAGGGGTTGGGGTATGGGCCTCCGGTATCCTCACTCACTCGGTGAAACACAGCGCAAACGCTATATATTGTATCAGAAATAGGAGTATGCTAAAGAGAAATAAATTGAAGTGATGGCCGATGGAAGCCGAAATCTCCTGAACAGCAGTTAATTACTGAAAAGCGTATCACCAAGAAGGTAGAAAGACGTTTACCAAATATTGCAAATTGTTAACGAATTCTGGTTCCGTTTTCTTCAGGACCGTCTATGGCTAAAAAGCTGATGATAGTGATTGGACATTTAGGCTACATTACGGCTGTAGTATGTTTCTGATAGTGAGAGTAGTTTTGATTTCGCCCAAAAATCGAGTTTCGGTCTTAGTTTCGGATTCGGTCAATAATGGCCGAAACTTCTGGCCGTGCCGAAACTCGAGTGATCGTGAATTATCATCTGAGTGCTTTGTTACGCACACTATTTGTCTTGCTGTTTAGAATAATATGCCTTGTCTTGCGTGATGGATTGCTTATTTTTTAACATGTCAATTGATGGACCCTTATAATTCTGCACTTTAATAAACAAAAAATTCTTATTTGTTGCATCTTCTTCTTTATAAAAGACAACTCCCGAATTAGGAATATGCTTTCTGTGATATATATAATATGAAACGGACACAAAGAACAGCCAGACTTAGAACAACAATTCGTGGATCACACAAAGTGTTATTCCATGTAGGGTTTGGACCCAGAACACTTGGAGCAGTAGAAAACGGCGTAACGACCGCTTTAGCAACTTGGCCAATCGTGCAGTTGAAATCGGATTATTATTCTCATGAACCTATAAATTTTTGCTATTTTAGAATTGGTGCACTTAATTGTGTAATAGTCATAAAACGGTTATTTGATATATTGGAAAATTGTAGTAGTCGTATTCCTATGAATAAAAAGTCTTGGCTAACAACAATCAATTCATGTCGATATACTGAAAAAATCTATAAGTATAATAGTTGAAAACATCATTGTTAGAACTTAGTTCCAACTTTTGTATGGCAGCTTTGTCAAACTATGTAAATCGATTGGATGCGGTGACTCATGAAAACACTGAACTAGACACTCGACGACAAAAATAAATTGAATGAAATGGAAATCTACACCGAAGCATGGCTTGATTCGAAGTTTATAGAGATTATAAAAAGGTTAGAAGCTGGCCTGACGTATTTCTTTGTTTTACCTAGCTTAGTCTTTTAGCAAGACGAACAACAAAGGTTTTATACTAGTAAGAAAGTACATTGCTTTAACATAGTAGGAAAATTGGACTTTTTAGTACAAATAAAATATATGGGTTCATTTATATTTCTATAAAATACTGTTAGGTAGATTTAACTATTTTCATGTTTCTGAGGAATAAAGTTAATACTTGAAAACAAAATAGCATTTATCTGTTGCATTGCTTTATGAAACTAAGCAATTCTGAGAAAAAATATGATTACCTTCGAAAATAATTAGAAATAGGTCAATAAATTTAAATATGCAAATAATTCAACTGAACGTTTGGCCTAGTGGTTAAGCGGTTGCCACGCCGTTCACTACTTCGCCAAGTGTTGTGGGTTCAAATCCCACATGGAATAACACTTTGTGTGATCTACAAATTGTTGTTCTAAGTTAGGGTGTTCTTTGTGTCCGTTTCATGTATGTTTGTAAAGTCTCGCGCGACACACGAATTATTCCTAGTGAGAGAGTTAATTTTAAAAAAGAATTCGTAACCAGATTAAATTGAAACAGTTAGCAGAAAATTCAATTTAATGAAAAAAAAATGAAATAATTCATCAGCAGGAATGTAACAGCTCCATGTTGGACATAGACCTCCCTTTAGAAAGATGGTTTTGGTCTGCTATACCATGCTAGCCTGGTATAGGGTTTGTGTCAAGTTTTTCTTCTTTCCTCGGTGACACAGTGGTAGCGTATGCGACTGCTGTGCTTGAGGTCTCAGGTTCGATTCCCAGGTCGGACCAAATGTTTGTATGATCTGCAAATATTTGTTTCGGAGTTTGGGTGTTTTCTATGTATATTATGTATGTGTTTACAAAAAAAAAGTATATAAGTATTTATATCAGTTGTCTAGTACCCATAACACAAGCTCTGCTTAGCTTGGTACTAGATGGCGTTGTGTGTTAAATTTCCGAAATATTTATTTATTTATCCTCTTAATACGATTGCCAGAAACGGTTTCATAAAATTATCGGAGATTATTAGTTGGTAAAGAGACTGTTCTTTTCTTTTGGGCGTTGTGGTTTAAGTGATCACTATGCCGCTACTATTGCGCTGTGTTGTCAGTTCGATCCCACATCGGATAAGTGAATAAGATGATTAGGGGTGGTGACACTCCGTATTCTTAATCACTTCATTATATATCTTGCCGCCTGCGGATATGTTAATATCAAGGTAATCTGATTTCTTAGGAAAATCATTTCGGATAATTATACTTTAGAGCTTTCATCATCATCATTATTAATTATTTACATTCAAACTTGACTGAAACTTGAGTTGAAATTCGACTCTTTGAAAGCTTATAACATTGAAGTCACTTTCTATTTTGCTATTCTACTTCCTAAGGCATACATATTTAGAATTACCAAATAAATTTATATAACCCTCAACTTTGGAACAACAATATTTGAAAAGTATCTGTGTAAAATTTATAACCAGCGCAAACGTAATATACTAGTAAACGTTCAGCTCTCAACTGATCAAATACCTTTTTGAAGTATCCATTTGGTCTAACATATTAAAAGTAGACAAATGCGAGTCGATATTTATGAAAAAATTATCAAGTCGATGGTACACGAGTTTAAACAACGATTGAACTATTTTTAGTGTACATTTCATATCAAATATATTTTGTAAAACATTTACATATTTTAAAAACTTTTGCTAGAATTGTTTAATTTCATCAATACAGTAGACGGTAAATAGAAATAAATATAAATAATAATACCGTTTTCTGGAATAAACAAGAAATAAAAATTGTATAAGAAATAATAGTTTGTACAAAGTATAAAGAGAGACAAACTTCTTAGCACTCCATAGATTCACCGTGCGGGTGCCGGATCCATCGTGTGGCAGAGGGAGAAACTCAAAGCAGTTCCCAGGACGACGATCACGACCCAGGTGTAGATTTAAGGAGGCCCCCTTTAATATGCGCATCAATGCTCACCTTCACTGCTCGAGTTTCCCGCCCTACCTAGCCAAATTTGGTAGGAACCTGTTAGTGCAGCCTTGGATACTCGTTCTAAAATAGAACTTACTGCAGATCTCGACAGGCCAAGGTCTTTCAAAAGGTAATATATTATTAAAAGATTTCTGAATTAAAAAAAAATAAATTAATAATCTTGCCTTTGTGAAAATAATTGTGAACACAATTTATTTATTGAAAGAGTGATTATTACACAAATAGTATATTACAGTAAGAATTATATTCGAAGTATCACTATTCGATAATGATTTAGAACTCCATTGCAAATTCTATTACTTCCAGAGCGGAAAATTTCGCCATTCTTTCGCTAAAGCTTATCGAACGGAATTCCTGACCTAACCCTTTGGTATTCCTAAAGTAAAATACTTTTCATAGAATGAATTTATAAATTGCAACTTCACCACATTAGACAGAATAGTTTTATGGAGAAATAAATAAAAGAATATTTTTAATTACGATTTAAAACACATGCACACGTTAATTCATTCCTCTTAATAGTGCTTAAAATGTGATTATTCTCAAACATATTTCGTCGTTGTCGACGATATCGATGTAATAAATATGGAATTCCAACGAGGGCAATGCGTCACGGAAATATCGGTCAAATTGTTTTGACGTACCGTTTTAGATATCAATCATAGAACGTTATGACGAAACCAACCTGAGACCATTTGTATAAATATTTCGATGAATTAGACAAAATTTATCAATCAGATCAATAAACAAAATTAAATAAAAAAGCAAAAATTATACATATTATAAAGTATACGCACTCTGAAAAGTTGCCAAAAAGTATTTAAAAAATATAATTTAGATTAAGGTACAACATTCGTCACAAGTGTGTTCGTTTTGAATTAGATTCTCGTAAAGTTAAAGTACTTGAGACTGTAGAGGAACGGGTGTTAGGTAGCTTGGTGAGGTATGTGACAATCGTTCCTCCATAGAAACGTTCTTTAGATTTAATCTCCTGAATTATAAAATGGCTCGTTGAGTCAGAAGTTCATTATTCAAACAGCACTGATATTTGTAAAACGTGGCAGTATTATAAATTTATGAGCAATAATTGGCTTCAAAACTGATGGCAAAATATCAACGGCAGTGTATGCGCAGCGGGGCTGGCGTGGAACATAAAACTTTAATGAGTTTTGCCTCTTCTTGTTATCTTTAACCAGGTTTAACAAAGTTTCTAGTTCTTCTGTTTATTGAACATAGCGCAGTATACCCACAGATATTAAATTATGTTTAAGTTTTCAACGGACAGAGTAGGTAAATTGAATAATAGTTGAAATAACTTGTTTATTAACCTAATTACTAAAGTGATTAAATAGTAATATTGAATATTTCTGCTTCTAAAACTTACACCTACTAAAATATATTTTTGTGAGCTTTCGGCTTCTCTAAATGTATCACATAAGTTAATTGCCACTAAATTGGTTGTGATATGATATGCAATGAACCAAAGTCATTCAGAGGTTTATCACAAATGCTTTTGGCGGTAAATTATTTCTGACACCCCAACCGATTTGCACTTAATGTTACAAAATAACAGGCCTCATTTTAAAAGGCATATACAAAATACTAAGGTAGAAACAGAAATATATATACTTCATTAGAGTAATATTTAGCCTACTTTATATATATTAAATACCATATTCTCAGTTCTGTGAGAACGATTATATTTATTTGAGTGCTGTAGGAAAGACTACGTTTCTACAATAACATAAACTTTATTTAACGAGGCGGAGCTGAAGTCTTTCTTGAATTTTACTGAACCGACCTTTGAACTAAAGGGGAATACAGATTAATTTATTACATGGGATTGAAGTTGTTATATATCTTTAATGTTACACATCCCTATCAAGTTCTTAAGCCTAAAGCTAAATTCTGTATGTATTCGAGGATTTACTTTGAAAATAAAAAATTATGTACAATTTAATACTCGTATTATCTAAGATCAAACGTTGTCCATAGAAACACAGTTTCTATTTTTTTTCATTGAATAGTAGGCAAACGAGCAGACGTATCATCTGATGGTAAGCGATTACCGCCGCCCATGAACTCCCGTAACGCCAGAGGCGTCACAAGTGCGTTGCCGACCTTTGAGGGATGGGAAAGGGATGGAGGGTGGGGTTGGGGTATGGGCCTCCGGTATCCTCACTCACTCGGTGAAACACAGCGCAAGCGCTATTTCACACCGGTTTTCTGTGAGGCCGTGGTATCACTCCGGTCGAGCCAGCCCATTTATGCCGAAGCGTGGCTCTCTCACGAATTGTCTTCAATTCATTATTAGTTTAATATGCGTGTGTATGTTTTATATTTAAGTATATTTATTTGATTAAGTGTATAGTATGTATAGTATAGATTTATGTATGTGATATGTATGTATATTTGTTCAATATATTGTTTAGTTTTTTCTCTCTCATAAACTTTTCAATCAAAATGCACCTCCTTCCTACTGTTTTATCTGCAGCACCCAATGGTTGTCTGGAAGAAAATGCCGTAGGCATTAAGTCCGCCAATGCACACCAAATGTGCACCATGTATAGATAAATAAACTACCGCATTAGAAAAATACATTCCTGTGTCGCGGGGGACTTTATTAACATACATGAAACGGGCACAAAGAACCCAGACTCAGAACAACAATTTATGTAGCACACCAAGTGTTATCTGTGTGTGGCGACCGCTTGCGATATATAAATATAATTCAAAAGTATTTCATTACAAAAAATGTATCGAGCCGAAAATATTTCTTCACGTTCAAGCCTTCTTACAACCCTTTGAGATAACGTAGAGCGCGTAGAAATAAAGGAATATATTCAAGGGCTAAGTAATATCGTTTCGTGAATGGCGCAAAATTTGCCTACATTTGTACCGTAGGTACAACTAACAAATAGAGAGTAAAAACAGCTAACAGGCTGACTTTAACATTATTTGGTATGTGTGTGTGTGTGTGATAACTTTTCGAATGCAGTCCTGTTTAAATATTATTGTAGTATAGTGACTATTATTCGGCGGGTACCCAATGATTGGGCTAAAGTGTATGGAGACTACATAACTGTTGCAGTTTTATAGTAGTTTCTTTTTTTTTAATAAATATTTTTAATAAATAAATAAATATTTCGGACATCTTACATACGACGCCATCTAGTCCCAAGCTAAGCAGAGCTTGTGTTATGAGTACTAGACAACTAATATGAATACATTTATATATTTTTTTTGAAAATACATACATATTATACATAGAAAACACCCAAACTCCGAAACAAATATTATAAGATTACACAAACATCTGGTCCGACCCAGGATTTGAATCCGAGACCTCAAGCACAGCAGTCGCATTCACTACCACTACGCCACCGAGGCAGTCTAAAGTTTATCTTCATATGGACCTCAAGAGGTATTTTACAAATTTTCTTTTAAATTCAGAGATGGTAAATTCCTATGTACAGCACAGGATAGTTGTAGTCTTGAGCCTTGGGAGAGGCCAAACGAAAGTAACTCGAAATGAAATGAAATGAAATGAAATGAAATGAAATGAAATGAAATGAAATGAAATGAAATGAAATGAAATGAAATGATTTAATTCACATAAATAGAGTACATTTACAGGTGTTGTTACAGTTTGAACTTAAGAGACCGTCTATTTAGCCACTGGTGGCATGTGAAGATGTCCTTATTTAAAATTCTATTAATTACATAAATTTTTAAAAGAGTAAAGAAAATTAAAAAAAATATAAATTGTCAAAAATGTCATTTAAATATTATTTATTATATTGCAAAATAGTCAAATTAAAAGTGAGTCAATTAAATATTACACATGTCAAGCTGTATTCTCATTTTCAATAAAAAATTCTTTGAGTGAATAATATGACTTTTCCAGAAGCCATCTCTTGAGATGGTTCCTAAAACGACACAATGGTAAATCCCTTAGACAATCAGGAATCTCATTATACACTCTTATGCACATTGAGTAACAGTTATTTTTATATAAAGTTGTTCTTGGAGTACATTCTAAAACCAACCTATTTGGGTATCTGGTATTTCTTGGATACTTATCTCTTGCTTTGGTGAACAGGTTTGGATGTGTTTTTACAAAAATCGATATCTCGAAAATGTACATACAATAGAGAGTTAGTATACCTAAGTTTTTAAAATGCGGTTTGCACGTTTCGTCTGGTGCAATTCCAACTATGGCTCTAACACATCGTTTCTGTGCGATAAAGCATCTGTTTGCCTCCGAGGAGTTTCCCCAAAGTATCAAACCATATCTCAATACCGAACTCACGTAACCATGATACGCTAATACAGTAGTGGCTTGTGATGAAGTATTCCTAAGATTGCTCAGAACATAAACAAATCTATTAATCTTACTACATGTAGCATCAATATGTGCTTTCCAGTTGACATGCTTGTCCAGTGTTATACCTAAGAATTTTATATGTTCCTTTTCTTTAATTGTTGTTATTATTGGAATTTGATTTGGAAATCGTATGCTTTGAAATCGTATGTAACTAGTTTTACTTAAGTTTACATTCAAATTATTTAGCTCTAACCATTTTGTCACCATATGGATCGTCTCATTTACTTTATCGCTAAGATTAGTCAAACTATTACATGTCAAGATTATGGAGATGTCATCAGCAAATAAAACTGTTTTGTATTTTACAGTGTCAGGAAGGTCATTAATATATAAAAGAAACAGCAACGGCCCGAGCACACTGCCTTGTGGGACCCCAAAGCTATTTATATTAAATGGTGAGCTACTGGTCGATAAGGTTGAGTTCTCTCCTATATGCCGTATGTCCACTCTTTGTAAACGATTGGATAAGTATGATTCGAGCCACGACAGAGCTGGTCCCCTGATTCCATACTGTTCCAATTTCTGCAACAGCAATTCGTGCGACACAAAGTCAAATGCTTTGGACATATCAAAAAATATCACCAGCGTTGTTAGTTTTTTATCAATACTTGTAACAACGTTATGAATTAAAGTAAAAGCCGCCAATGTTGTTGATTTTCCCCGCTGAAAACCATTTTGCTCAGGCTTTATAATATTAAATTTATTCAAAAAGGATGTTAAACGTAAGTGCATAGCTTTTTCAAAAATTTTTGATAGTATAGGAATAAGTGTGATCGGTCTGTAATTCGACATGTCCAATTTGTTATCTTTCTTATGTATAGGTTTTATGATTGATTTTTTTAATATTTCCGGAAATGATCCCTGTTCGAAGGACAGGTTAATTAGATGTGTTAGGATAGGAGTAATAAATACAGCACTTTTTTTTAGAGCCAAAGTAGATATTTCGTCATACCCCACAGAGTTGCTATTGTTTAGATCCATTATAATTTTACACACATCTGTATAATTTAGTGGCTCCAGAAATATACTATTTTGTATGACAGTTTTATTAGTGTTTTGTATATGTTTTCGTGTAATATTTAATTTTATGTAGTATTCATTGAATGTACACGCTATCTCAGTTAGGTTCCGAATTATCTGATTATTTATTTCAATATCAGTAATTATTTTTTTTATTAAATGGTTTTCAGTTTCATTTTTTATAACTGACCATGCAGCTTTGCATATATTTTTTGAGGTACTAATAAATTTATGATTACAATTTTTTTGAGCATTACATATGCAAAGTTTTAAAATTTTTGAATATTTTTGAAATATTACTTTATTTTGTAATGTCTTATTTCTGTAGAATCTATATCGTAGCATTCGCTTCGTATGACAACTACGCCGTATTCCTTTAGTGATCCACTTAACATTACGTCTTTTATGGGTAGTTTTAAATTTCAGAAGAGGAAAACATAAATCGAAGTACAACACTAAGTCATTGTGAAAGATAGTAAATGCTTTATTCGAATTATTTTCGTCATAAGCATCACTAAAACTGAGGCTGCCCAAACAGTCACAAAACTTTTTTATGCTATCCGTATTATAGTCTCTTTTAGTAAAAAATATAGTACTATGCAGTTTAGTTACTGTTTTAATAGGGACAAACAACATTTGGGCCGTTTCATGATCAGACAAGCCTAGTCCTATTACTTCGCTATGAGCGTTCTTGAATTTGTTTCCTATAATGTGATCAATACAAGAGTTCTGTCTAGTCGGTTCATTAATGTAAAATGTCAAATTGTAATTATAAACTATATCGGTTAATTGTTGGGTAATTTTCCCATGTCTTAAAGTATTAATATTGATATCACCTACTAAAATAATATTACGTCTTTTCCTAAATAATAATTTAAAAAGAAGTAAGTCCAATTGGTTGAAAAACATGTTAATATTTGAGTGTGGTGTGCGATAAACACATACAATAACTATATTTTGCTCGCTTATCTCAATACCACAGCACTCAAAAGTGTCTTTACAAGCATAATCAGACAAGTTCAGTGGTCGAACCTTAGTTGTTGTGTCAGCATATATACATACCCCCCCTCGCGATTTATTCCTACAGTAGGTATTGACCAAACTATATCCACTGATTTTTGCATTAGCTTCGCAACCTTTTTTGATGAATGTTTCAGAAAAACATAGTATCGCCGGTAGTTTGTTACAGATGTTTAAGTCATGCAAAGCTACTTCTATTAAAGCTCTTTTTGATAAAAGACCAGCAATATTCTGATGAAGAATGACAAGCTTTGAATTAACTCCGAGCGGAGCGAAAGGAATGAGGCGAATCACAGTATAAATCTGAATTTACCAATAAAGACATTCCGTGTTCATTTCTATCGTATGATAAATGGTTTGAATGTATAGTATTGTTCGTGCTAATTAAGTATTCAAGATTTTTAAAAATATTCCTCATACCATAATTATTTAATTGGCCATTACCTTTAAACATGGTATAATCACAAGAAAGGTCTAGGTTTGAATCGAGAAGCTTTACATAATTGCACATCTGATTGTCTTGATATAATAAGTTATTAAACATTTCTATTCTAAAATTGTAAATTGTTGCATAGTAGCTGTATTTGTATGTGGGTAAACATAGTATAATGTTAGTATTATTAATAGCCGACAATACCTCACGCATATATGCAATCAAGTCGAAACAGTTAAGAGATTGCTTGAAGTCCTGTTCACCTATAAATATTATGCAATAGTCATTGAAATTATAATTATTAATCTTTGTAGCAATATTATCCAATAATTTTTTAATACCACAATTCTGTGAAAGATAATGACATATGTTGTAGTCTGGAAAGGTAGTTTCGGCTATAGACAATACCTTATTGGTTTTATTGCTACTTACGATACACAATTTATTCCTCTTTTCTTGAATTTGGTCGTTCGTGTTGTTCCTCGTTGTGCTTGTGTTATCTTGTGGAACAATTTCTGCATTGATTGATTTTGGAGTCATACATTTTGTTGAGTAATCATTTTGTTGTTGATTAGACGGTGTTTTCCTATGCGGAGTTGATATCTTTTTATTCTTATGTGGAGTACTAATGGTACTTGTTAATTGTTTAGTCACTTTTTTTACTAAGCTATGTTTATTATTCATGTTTTCCATGGTTTTCTTAAGATCGTTGTTTTCAATCGAAAGATTATTTATTTCCTCATGTGCTGCCGATAATTGTGAGTTCAGTTCAATTATTTTCAATTTTAATTCTGTTATCTCTTCACTTTCAACATCTAGTATGTTTGGGACACTGTTAGTGGTGCTATCTATTGACGAGTTATTAGAACTACACTCTTCTAGTGTTTCCGATAACGACTTTGAACGTGGTCTCCGAAATGTTATATTCTCCAGAAAATTCATTTTAAATGTGTAAATATTAGTTCTCGATTATGAGTTGAACGAACCGTTTTAATATTTTAGTATAATTTACAATCGTTGTATGTTATGTATATGAGTTACTACTCGTATAATAGTTTTAGATTTATATTTATTGATTAAATAAATATAAAAACATGTTGGCCTCTAACGCTTGATTTGTGCATTATTTGCCTTATTTGCCTTTACACTGAACTTTTAGTCTTCATACACTTAACTTTTTGTTTTCAAAGATCGATGATTATATAATCATTTGACTTATAACGCCATCTATTGTTGTTCTTTGGAAATAATTTTAACAAATTTGAATTTTGATTTATTGCTAAAGTGACCGTTTTGATAATGAATTTATAACAATATTTCACAACGGTAATACAGTATAGTTATTTTTTGTATTATGTTGTCGGCCGTGAACTTCTTTTTTCCTTTTTTTTGTTCAAAAGAATTTGCATGTGATTTATTTTTATTGAGGGTAGGTACTGAGGCTCGCAATCTTTTTATGCATAGTGGATTTGTCCTCACTAAGTAACTTCATTTGACCAGTTAAAACAGTTCACCTTGGATTCAACATTCATTTGGATCCAATCACCATCATTCAGTAGCACTGGTAAGTGTATCTCAGTTTAGTTCTTATTAAGTTTTTATAATTATTGTTTGTCTGTAACTGACTTCATTGCGTCTCTTGAGTCATTCGGTTTCAAATCACTTTTATCACTTTTTGCATCTTTAATCAGAAAACGTTCTTAACGTTTCTTTAGAAGAGATAAGGATAAATCCTGAAAAGTAGCCAGTAAAAGTGACAAAGGTCTTTCGAGATAGGTCTTTATTGCAGTCATACTTAAATAAGTGAAATTTTAAATTGTTTTTTTATTATACTTTTTTTTTGGTACTTTTACGCACAGTGTATATCAGTTAAGATTTTATTTTGTATTTTTTATTTGTTACACTACCAAAAAAATGAAACGTAATGCATCTATGTTTTCAGCGGTAAAGCAAATTTATATAGCCCTTATAACGTATATCGATTAAAAATTTTCTCTCTATGATGTCAAAAAATGTATTCCATTCAAGCTCCAATCAACACTAATTGTTCTTAACTTGATATTTAAAAGTAAAATTTTTTTTTAAATATTTTTATAATTAGTAGTAAGAAATTGACATATTCAAATTAAATAGAAACAACACATTTATAAGGATTAAGTTATGTTAACATTCCTTGAAAAGAAACTGAGAACTTTTTGCCGTGGGAGAGCTATGCTTTGGCATGAATGGGTCGGCTCGACCGGAGTGATACCACGGCCTCACAGAAAATCGGTGTGAAATAGCGTTTGCGCTGTGTTTCACCGAGTGAGTGAGGATACCGGAGGAACATACCCCAACCCCTCCCCCATCCCCTTTACCATCCCCCAAAGGTCGGCAACGCACTTGTGACGCCTTTGGTGTTGCGGGTGTCCATGGGCGGCGGTTATCGCTTACCATTAGGTGATACGTCTGCTCGTTTGCCCACTATTCGATAAAAAAAAAAAGAACAATAACTTAGTTGCGATGCGGCGAGATAGGTATATACTCATAATATAAAACTTTAATTAGTTTCACCTTTTCTTGTTATCTTCTCCGTTCAACAATGTTTCGAGTTGTTGTCTGTATTCAATATTACAAGAGCAATATATCTTCAGAACTTTGTAGAGGCGTCGTAAGTTTAAATAAAGATCTGATACTTGTGTCTGCACTCCCTTGAAGGTCTAGAAAATTAAGTAATCAAAGACATAAGCATTTAAACTTAGATTTGAATCAACTATAACATTTTATATAGGGAAAGTATGAACACAAACATAAAATATTTTATAGGGTATTGCTACCCGCTGACCTAGAATCCCGAAAATCATGCTAAGCTAATATTACAAGAACTTTAATTACGTAACATATTCCCCACATTACTCATGTTCGGTAAAATTATTTTAATTAAGTTTTATTTACACAGATTGGCTTACTTTACCATTTAAAATCAAGTAAGGCGGGGTCGTAAGGTGGTGTTTAACATAGCACTTCTGAATCACAGTCCATTAAAAACGCGAAAAACATTTAATTTGCTTTTTTCAACAGTATAAAGGCGAGCGTATTATAAACTTTGGGAAATGTTTCTTGCGGGCAGATGGTCATTTGTTTTGTATTATGTCTTTTCTTGCATAGGTATAGCAAAATGAAATGGTTTTATCGAGACTAAACACATATATGTTACATTGATCATTCTTATATAATATAACAACTTGTTAAATTACTTTCCAATTTAAAGATTTACTTGTGAGTCTAAATTATTTTAAATTTTATAACTTTCTTTGTTCTCAATCTTTTCATTGCCATCGTTATAGTTTTAGTGACTAAATACTTAGTTCCATACCTACATTTCTAACTTTCATAGGCAGACAGCTAGACAAACGCTGGGAAATATTTTTATGAGGGTTAAAAAAACTGAACAAAACAATGATGTTACTTATCTATACTAATAATGAAGCCGAAGAGTTTGTTTGTTTGAACGCGCTAATCTCAGGAACAGCTGGTACAAATTGAAAAAATTTGAAAATCAGTGTTGGATAGTCCATTTATCGAGGAAGGCTATAGGCTATATATCATCACGCTACTACTAATAGGAGCGGAGTACCAATGAAGAATGTTTAAAAAACGGGGGAAATTTTTCATGCTACAGGCAATATAAGACGCAAACGAGGTTACGTGGGTCAGCTAGTCACAGGATATAGAAGTATGACTCGATACCGGAAAATTGTGTGAGTTATTAGTATTGCATACGTACTAAACGTGACCTAATTTCAAAAAAACATTACTGTCTGTCCCTTTTTATTATTATATAAATGATCGTTAACAGACTGTTTAATAGCCTTTTAATAAAGGTAGATTTTTATTAGATGCTTCAATTTTAATGTTATGTCGTTTGTTTCACCAGAAATATTGGTTGTTCATTCCTATAATAAGACACGCAAAAGTGTAATGCGCTGTATGGTGCGGCAAGTTGTAGCATTTATAACTAACTAGTTTTTGGTAGCGGCTGCGCCCGCGTGTTTGTCAGTTGTCACGGCAGAGAGTAGCCTATATCATTTCTCAATAATTAAAATATTTCTATGCCGAATTTCATTAAAATCGGTGCAGCGGTTTAGACATGAAAGCGCAACAGACACACGAACAGAGTTACTTTCAAAATTAAAACATTAGTATGAGTTTATTATTGGGAATATCCTACAAATTGTATAATAATATTGCAATGTCTAGGTAGCTGTATTATTTAAATATATTCTTGTAAAAGACATAATCTCGGAGGAATGGAAATATAACTAAGGTTTGAGTTTCATGTTTAGGTTTATGAGTTCATCACCATTAGCCTATTGCAGGATACTGTTGGTTCGATCCTCGGCTATTAATTATTTCATTGTAATTTTATTCTTAGAAATTTTTGGGGTTGAAAGAGAATATAAAAATAGATATATCAGAATATTTTAATATTTAAAAAACTGTAAGGAATATTCTACCAAATCCTTGATCTCTTGTTTTGTGGCCTTAAATGTGCACGTTTTCATGTATACGGTGGTACTTTGCCTGCGGAATATTAACGAGCCACTAAGACCAACTGTTTAAAAATTCTGACACGAATGTTTATGTTTTACGTCTGTAAATGACTACATGCATACAATACCTACTTTTTGTAAGTCAGGTAACTGAGCCCCGAGGTATAAACCGCGGTACAACAGACACGTAGTAGCGTAAGTCTAAGTCCTCCTTATTTCATCATCATAGATGTAAAAGTTGTTTTCATTACATACGATAGAAATTAGTTGTAAAATCGCCATTGAAATCTTTTCAATATTTTAAGTTTCTCAAAACAACTTAAATATATGTTTATATATAAAAAGCTCAGAACAACACTGCCTTAACCACAATACTTAAAGGGTCAGACAGTAAATTATGAAAGTTTCGCCTACATCCCGTAGCTACATTTGGGCAAAACGGAGGCGCTTTCTCCTAATTCAACCGGCCCGGAACGTTACTGTCGGCTCCGACTGCTATTTTCAATTTTAAATTTGCCTCTCCGACGTCAATAGAGTTGCACCCTTTTATGTGAAAAACTCGAGGGATCGTAGTTGTTCAGGTTCTCAGTACAAATGTTAAAATTTATCATCGAATGTAAGCTTGTTGGACAACTGTGAAGCCTAAACCACTAAATCGCTCGCACTAAGTCGCATTGTTTTTCGAGAGTATGAGTGTCACGGTGTGCTAGATTCATATACAATGTCACAGTAGCGATGTGAGCTCTAATCACCCTCTTTAAAGGAAGACTCACGTTCACGATCTCGACGAAACGTTTATTTTAATTCCCCACAAATGCTTCTCTAATTATTATAATAAGCGAATGAGTTTTGTTAATTTCAAAAGATTATAATTTTACGAACAGGAATTAGCTATATGATCTTTCCTTGTGTGTAAGGCGTTAAAATTAACACTCGTATCAAAATTCAAGAAAAGCTTTCAGACATTTATTAAAAGGAGATGCTTATCTGAACTACTAAATTCTACTTGTTTAAGGAAGTACTAAATATACAAAGTACATGAATTTATTCGTATTGGCTTGGTTGACTCAACGAAAATGCGCCAATTATGGACTAGTTCCGTAATATGGACTACCTACATTTCTCAAAAACCATCGGTCGTATTTAACTATCGGTCTCCGCACACTAAGTTCCACCCCTCCCGCGGCTCGTAAGTCGCTTGCCGGTCGGCAGAGAGCGCTCACGCATTCACGGCAGCAATTTTTCGTTTTTTTCATCGTGCGATGTAATTTTTTACTTAACTTCGTAAGGTTATAATTTTAGCAAATATTACTGTTTGGGAAAGTGGATTAAACTAGGGGAAAGGTGAGTTATTTTACAATTATTCGTAATAAGTTGATATATCCAATAGTTTTAATAATTTTCTTAGCAACAATATTAACCTAGAAATGTATGTGTATTATAATATGGACCACCGGCATGTTTTGAATATGGACTAGTGGTCCATATTACAAACAGTCACTTACATTTTAATTTAATTTTTTTAGGATGGCATCTATAAATTCTACAACCAAAGAAAACACCAGACAAACATGGTATAAAGATGCAATGGCTAAAGCAATTAAAGCTATACAAAAGAAAAGAAAGATCACAACAGAAAGAAAATCATCGTCTAAAAGTTCTGATAAAAGTGATTATTCAGTCAATGATAGTACCCATGAAAGTCCTGATCGTTCCCAAAATCAAAATGGCAAATGTTTGTATTGTAATGGGCTTTTTTCTGAAGACGTTCATGGAGAGAAATGGATCCAATGTGCATCATGTAGGGAGTGGGCTCATGAAGAATGTGCTGGCATAGAAGATATGGTTGATTTTTTTGTATGTGAATTGTGTACCAGCAATTAGTTTAATCTTAATAATTGACTGATTTAATTTTAGGCAACACATCCTTTTTTCTCAATAATTTTGAACCAAAGTGACTATGGTCCATATTTAAAACCATGTGCTCCATATTTTGTACACTTTTTGCTAATGCACAATAATTATATATTTTAGAAAATGTTGATTATTTCTAAGATGTTCATGTTCCTTAAGAATTCTAACAATCGTTTTTGATACCAAATAATTATCGAACCGTTCAAAATATATAAGGCTGATTAATCTTTATAATTCTGAGTTTTATTACACAAAATCCTTATGGTGGTCCATAATTGGCGCACTTACTCTACGTGGTAGAAACCATGAAAAAAAATTTTTAAAGTATGTTCGAAAGATTTGTGTAAATTAATGTAATAAATATATTAATTTTAGGGGTTTGGATTTTTTTATTATTTTGGTTATTTTAACGTACCTAATTGATACGAATGTACATAATTATATTAAATTACTCAGGCTTACTACCTTCTAATGATGATTGTGGGGATTGTCTACTTGGGATCTCCAACTTTATGTATTCCTCTGTTATCCCCTTATCCTACCACATAAAATACGTTATAAGAAAAATAATCTATATATATATATGTAAATAAAAATGATACCCTATTTGCCTTGGTCACGACATCACGAGTGAACGACTGAACCGATTTTGCTAATTCTTTTATTGTTGGATAATCCATTTAGCGAGGAAGGTTATATAACATCACGCTACGACCTATAGAAGCCGAGTATCGAGGGAATATGTTGGGATAAATGGGAGAAAATATTTCTTTTGGAGAGACGCAGACGATTGCGTGGGTCAGCTAGACATTAATAAAAGTTTCTCACTTAGTGAGTAGTGGTTTTAAAGGAGGTTTGAGGTTTAAATAAACTTAAATATAATTTTTCAGAAATCAGATTTAAAGTCATGCTATGTAATTTTTTTATTTTAGTATATATTTATTTTATTTATGTCCGAATTATTAAATAAGTTATAATTTTACCGTAGGAGAGCTTCGGCATGCATGGGCCGGCTCGACCGGAGTGATACCACGGCCTTACAGGAAACCAGTGTGAAATAGCGCCTGCGCTGTGTTTCACCGAGTGAGTGAGCATACCGGAGGCCCACATCCCAAACCTTCCCCCATCCCTCTTCCCATTCCCCCAAAGGCCGGCAACGCACTTGTGACGCCTTTGGTGTTGCGAGTGTCCATGGGCGGCGGTAATCGCTTACTATCAGGCGATACGTCTGCTCGTTTGCCTCCTATTCCATAAAAAAAGTCAAAAATTCTGCAGTTCCTGTTAATATGTTGTTGGTAAATATTAAATACCTGTGTTATTAGTTATAGTAACATATTTCTTATCTAATCTTTAAATAAAATGTAACGTTGAGGTCATGTTTATTACTCGCAAATCGGACTGATTGTATTTGCCAGTAAATTTTATTTATTTAATTGTTTAATAAAAAATTTCAAAGATTAAGCTCTTTAATTTGGTATAGTTAGGAGTTTTGGTAGAAAATTAACAGTTTATTAATTTATTAAGTTCTATTAACAAAAAAGTAATGAAAGGATAAAAAACTAACATTTAATATAATTTCGGAGCTTCGTATTGGTTAAAATCATACGTCCATTCTAAATGTTTCATTGGAAATTCTGCGTAAGTATATAAAACTTTTACTTTTATAAAGTAGTTTTGTTTTTTTCTCATCACAAATGCATGCATGCATTAAATACATTTGTTTTTCTCTTAAAAATATATATTCAGTAACAGTAATAAAATGAAAATGCAAAACTAGTGTAGAAGGACTAAAATTTTATTATACCTACTGGTTTAAAATAAATATGGAATAATAAATTCTAAAAGTATGAAAAAATGTAAATATTTAAATCTTCAAATAGCTACATAGCGTTTTTTAAAATGGATTGTTATTTTCGTCTGTTAAGTAAAATAAAATAAAAGGCAGGTGAAATATTGCCTGGTATTTTTCTTTAGTAATAAATAAAATGTATTTATGAAAGTAATAAAGTTATATTAGTAGCAAAGTAATGAAACTAGGAGTTCATTGGCCGCGTTAATAGTATGTGATGGTCTTCCTTTGAACACGAGCTAAAAGCTTGCGACTTTTCGTCGCGGTCTGACGTCGCATTCTATATACTAGAATTATAGTTTTTACACACGCAATGTTCACAATATTGGCAGAGCTAAATTATCGCGTGATCGCAACTAATGCCGAGTTTATTGCAATTTTCAAGAGAAACGTACAGCGGATACTCTTAAAATGTATCCACTTGCCCCTATTTTATTTTACTTTTTCCTTGTGCGGAAATCCCCTCGGATACCACCTCCTGGTGGCATGTCGGACTCGAACCGACTAAAACCACACGCCATCTCGGGTACTAGATGCCGGGGAGCCAGGTGCACCCTAGAAAGAAAACCCTGGCACCCCGACATAGCTCGGGCTATCTACGATTTGTAAATGGCCCCCTGCTCTGTGGAAGTCCCAGTGTTTCCGTTGCTTTCACAAAAGATGGGCGCAAGTGCTGTGGTGCAAGCGCGCCCCCCACCCGAGCCTGTTTGTGCTAGGGTGACAGATGGCCTCATATGTCATCCTCAGGCTTGTGCTTATGGAGGACGGAGATCATTTCCCGATCTACGTCGCCTGAGGCGACTGCGATACCTGGCCCGTTTCCGGGCCTGGCGGATCGGGAGTGTTCTTAACCTCTACCGATCCCGATCCGCCGTCTACTTGGCAAGCATAACTTGCTCGCAAAAAGAATCGGCGGAGTTCCATGCGCTCTCGCTCCGCAACATGGCCGCAATCATGCTACCGAGCGAGAGAACCCCCACTCCGATAGCCGCCACGAGATCACGCCTCGGCTCACCTCACGCCAGAGATTCTGCCAGCGTGTTATCCACTTGCCCCTAAGTGTGTGCATTAAGAAAATAAAAAATATTTTCCGTCTACTATACATCGGTTTCTGCATATTAAGTTTCAATGAAAAAATATTCTGTTTGTGTGTAAACCAATATCTGTATATTTTTACCACTGTGGACTTTGAAAACGTACAATATACGAAAATCGACGATCTTTGAAGCAGGAGTACGTTCCTTTCTTGAACGTTTGATAGCATCTGAAATACTGTTGACAACAACTTTGTTGCTTAATTTGACTGCTTGAGCCAAAAAAATCTTAAAGCATGGAGTAGTTGCTGAAAACTGAGCCCAAAGCCTGAATTTCATAATGTAACTCTGTTTGATTCAATAATAATGTAAAAAATAAGTTAGACTTGGATTGCACTATTTGATAGATTTTTTTTTGTTGAAATTATCACTTAGGTTAACTTTTAACTTAATATTTTCATCATTTTGTCAAACAAATTTTATAAACAGAAATAATCATTACTTTGTCAAAATCTCCAAGCCGTCCAAAGAACTAGCAACCGAAAGGAAGCTTATAACTCTATAAATCTACTAGCTTTGCCCGCGACTTCACCCGCTAGTATGTCGGTTTTCGCAGTTAAGAGTAGCCTATGTCCTTCCTTAGGAATCGAAGTATCTCCTTACCAAATTTCATTGAAATCAATGCAACATTTAGTCCTGAAAGTGTAACAAAGAGACAGATGTGTCATTGGCCTATAAATCTTAGTACAATAAAATTAAATAAATCAAGATTAATTGTGATAGTAAGTTAAATTAATTGCAATGGAATTAGACATCGTTATCTATGTCGTAATTAAGCAGACTTTTTTCTATTTATATTAAATCCCGTATATATAAAAAACAACTTGTAAATACATAGATGTTATATGTATCACTATAATTAATGTAGTTCAGTTTTTAAATTAAGTAGAGTAGTTTTATCAACACGGCTACGGCACGGTACAAAACACTAACATTCTTTTCTAAATTGGTAAACATTTTCTGTTTTTTTTAATTTAATTTAATTAGAGTTGTTTTCTGTAGTGAAAGTATAATATATATATATATATTTTTTTTTTTATGTAATAGCTGGCAAACGAGCAGGCGTATCACCTGATGGTAAGCAATTACCGCCGCCCATGGACACCCGCAGCACCAGAGGTGTCACAAGTGCGTTGCCGACCTTTGGGGGATGGGGAGGGGGAATGAGGGAGGGGATGGGGAGGGGGAATGAGGGAGGGGTTGGGGTATGGGCCTCCGGTATCCTCACTCACTCGGTGAAACACAGCGCAAGCGCTATTTCACACCGGTTTTCTGTGAGGCCGTGGTATCACTCCGGTCGAGCCGGCCCATTCATGCCGAAGCGCGGCTCTCCCACGGTTTCTCTTTTCATTTAATAGTTCTCATGAAATAAAACGAACCTGAAGAAGGTTTATAAATTATAATTTACGTAGACATATCTACAGAACGCAATTGTATTTAATACTAGCTGATCCACGCAACCTCGCTTGCGTCTTATATTGCCCATAGCGTGAAAATTTTCCCTTGTTTTTGAGACATTCTTTATTGGTGCTCCACTCCTATTAGTAGTAGCGTGATGATATATAGGCTAAAGCCTTCCTCGATAAATCGACTATCCAACACCGAAAGGATTTTTCAAATCGGATCAGCTGTTCCTGAGATTAGCGCGTTCAAACAAACAAACAAACTCTTCAGCTTTATTATATTAGTATAGATTATTAGTATAGATTTATTGAAGAATGAAATAAGAAGTAATTAGAACTAACAATCAGATATCGAATCACTAACTAATTCATCAGCGACTTGTTAAAGATGGGCCTTTTCTTAGAAATGAGGGTTTTAATTGACTTTTATTTAATTAGTATAGGCTTTGCTTCAAGTTTGTCTTCTCTTTACAGTGCTCAACTAATTATACCATACGAAAAATAAATTCTTCGAAGCTCTAATGAGATCTGCACAAATACCGTTCTCAATTTGTGGTGGACGTTAGAAAAGAGACCATTAACGAAGAAATATTTAAAAGTCGACGCGAGCCATGATACATGTCAAGGATGGTTGATTTGTATTCGAAGTGCGTTCATTCAGTACGTGCTTGGCGTGTTAATGTAGTTGCTAAGTAAACTCCATTTTCAATTATTGTATTTGCTATGCACGATATATGATTCGTAAAATACGGATGTGAAAATTGAATCGGCAAACATTGAAGAGTATACAGCTTGGAAGAATTATTAAAATTAATTTGCATGGTTGTAGTATAACTCGTAATGGAATGCATTAACGTCGAAAGGGTGGTACTGGCATCCGAAGAGCACTTTGTAGCAACTCGTTTCGAGCAAAAAGCGTAACGTAGACACGGATATATTCTCGAGTTCAGCCTTAAGTGCTACTTCATGCTAACGTGTAGGCCACTTAAATGATGTTCTACATATCGCTTACATCATTTATAAATTAGTTTTAAGTCTGTAGTACTGCCAGTAGTTAGTGTGTGATTCGCACATAAGATTAAGAATTTATAAAAAAAATTGTAGTGGAAACTTCTATAGGCATGTTTGGATGGGGAGTAAATTCATGTAATCGTCATCGACATGGTCAAGTGGCGTATTCACGCTTTAGCTAGTTATACCCACTGATGCTCACGCAGCCACATAAACAGGTAGACAATTTTAATTTAGAAACAAACATCTGTCGGTGGTCCTCATGACTGCTTTACATCTTTTATGTCGTAATTTACTTTTCATTTTTTAATACGGTTACAACCGGTGTTTCCAACGCATAATTTTATTGCTATCATAAATATTCACAGTAAGAATTTTTGTCGTTTTAGTTATAAGATTTGCCATATGAAATACTAGGAAGAACAGTGGTCAATAAAGAGGCAGTTTCTAAGCGAAGCTCACGAGAAAAGAGCTAATAATAACCAATAAATAAAATGAAACTGCTATTCAAAGTATCGGATAAAAATAAAAACGAGTAGGTCCTTTCTAAAAAGGTACATACATACCTACGTATTGAACTCTAAACGTCAGCAATCATCTTTTGAAAGGCATTGAATTCCACATTCAAAATGTTTCCATTCATACCACAGTTCGATTGTTTTTATGAATGAGTACTTACTATCGGAAAATACTAGCAATAAAAATACAGCACCGTTTACTTCAAATGAAAAAAACCATGTGTATTTTTCAAATTGAATGAACGAAATAGGTAAGTATCACTTTGAATGTCAATTTAACAGAAAATTAGTTAGAAGCGATGCCGGTGTCGTTTTAAGGTGATTTGGGAAATGTAAATCTGAATAATCTGAGTAGACAGAGATTGAGCGGATATATCTATCACTTTTGGCTCACTGCTAGCTGATAGCTTCCAAAATAATTACTTGACAATTTGATCTCTACAATATTAAGGCATCATGTTTATGTTTCACTAAAATATTATATTTACAAAATAAAGAAGACTCGTTTATATAGCTTAAATAATAGTGAAATTGTTTACTAGGGCGTTAAATTACGAGAACAACCCTTATAAATTCTAGATTAAAATTTTTGATTGAAATTACCTGACTGGTAGCGTCTGAGTAACGCTACGGTAAAAGCTAGGATTTTTACTTAGGTATAGATTTATCTTCAGTTATTTTATTTGTAAAAGTGTAGATACCTAATACAGGAATCTAGTTATGTAGCAGAAGTATACGAATTTTAGAGATGCGTAACGCTCATTAATATTTAATCAGCGATTGGATACTCGAACTGGTAAAAATGCTTGATAGAAAATAACTTGTACGCGTATTAATAAAAAGTCAGAAATAGTTTTTGCAAACGAATTCGATAATACTAACAACTAAGTTTATTTTCATTTCATAGTTTTTGACATAACCGTCTTGTACCTAACCTTTTTGATTAGTCAGTTGGCATGGGATTACTGCTAGTGAAATCAGGCAGTTCACAAAAGTACAATATTGAATACGTCATCACGTTAATTCCCTAACATATGCAAAATTACTTAGGTAGTGTTTTGCTAATGATAATTACATTAATGGTATAAGTATTAACATTTATAGTTAAATTTACATAGTAATACATAAATACACATTGTTAAATAGTGATTTGGCAGTCTCAATCATAAATGTTTAACTAAGCTTCGAATCTTGAACACGTCATATGTTCAGATACAGTTTAATCTCTGTTACCTAAATCTATGTGGTTTATCCCACTTCTCAGAATCAGGGTATATAAATAATACAAATATAAAGTAAATTTATTTATTAGGTTTTTTCTCTTATCTTTATCATATATCACCCCATATTGCGATAAAAATGTGTCAATATTTTATAACTGTTTCTGTTGTTATTTTATGATCATGCAATCATGTTCAGATTCGGAACACCTGCCTCTAAATCGATTCATCAATATATCTGAACGAATATCTGACATCGCCAATTGTTACGTTCGAAAATGAATAAAATGAAATGTCCGGTACACAATTCATGTTGACGACGGCATGCAAATATGGCTACATAAAATTAATTTCAATCATGCGATGTAAATATTGTTAAACACACTGAGGGTTTACAATCGAATTTGATTTACAAATTTTACCCAGACTACATACCTTTTTTAAACCAAATTAATATTTTAATATTATTAATATTTGATAATTTAAATTAAGTCAATCGAACCAATTGGCGTTCTATTGGAGAAGCTTATGTTCAACAATGTGTGATAGGCTTTTTATTGGGACTAATCCCGCCCACACCCCCACCACTGTAACTTCTGTACACCAGGATCAACAGCAGTGGCCCACGAACACACCGAGTTATGACACCCGGGAAATTCCAGGAAAAATTAAACTGCCTTGGAACCTGCAACAAAATTATTCAGAAGAAAAACTGGACGAGTTGGAAATATTTGTGATAGGCTGATGATGATGATGAATTAAAGTTAACATAATTTTTTAAGGAAAACGATTCCTTTTAAATACATTGTTTGAATGTAAGAATGTCGAGTATATGTTTTTTTAAATGACAACTCTCACTTTAAGAATACATATCCTGTGTCGCGAGAGACTTTATAAACATACATGTAACGGACACAAAGAACACCCAGACAGAATAATAAAAAATAAATATGCTTATGTAAATTCAATTTAATTTACTCATAAAGTATCAACGTTTTGGGGGTTGAGTTGAACCACATTATCATTTTTATAAAAAAAGGACTAAAGGTATACCATTCATAAGTAAGTGTATATCTTATCGACACAAATGTGTAAAATTAAGGTGTCTACTAAACGCATATGAAAGTTTAAAGAAAAGTACCAAATAATCTGTTTTTTCTTACATTAAAAAATCTATTTTTAAATTTTTTGTGTCCATTGACTTGTTCTCTGGAACTGATGGATGATTTTTTTTGGAATTTTGAGACAGTTAGTCTTTACTGATAGTTGGCAGATGACATAATATATTTTTTCTGTTTATTTCTTTTAGACTGAGAACCACATTGTAGTTTTCATTTAATTATTATACTAGCAATCTGCCTTCGCGTGGGCAATTTACAGAAAATGTAAAATAGCCTATATAACCCCGAGAAGATGTGCGTCTTAATATTTTCCGACATCTTCAACATATATCGTTATATTTTAGCGGAATATTCTTGTCGAAGGTTTATTTTTTAATTTACTCAAGAATCATTCAATCTATTGGTAAAAACCGCAACATAATTCGTGCTGTAGCTTTTGAGTTTATTGCGAACAAGCAGACAGAGAGTCAGAGGCGGCGGAGGATTTTGTTTTATAATATTATTATTGTTTATTAAATAATTATCGATTAGACTGAAATACATCGCTATTTCATTAATTTGGAGCACTGGATAAATCTTATTTAATGTGGAACAAATGATATAATGATTCAGATCAATTTAGCAGCTTTTGATGGAATAAATAAATAATAAATATTTCGGACATCTAACACACAACGCCGTCTAGTCCTAAGCTAAGCAGAGCTTGTGTTATGGGTACTAGACAACTGATATGAATACATATATACTTTTTTTTGTAAAGACATGCGTATTATACATAGAAAACACCCAAACTCCGAAACAAATATTTGTAAATTACACAAACATTTGGTCCGACCCAGAATTTGAACCTGAGACCTCAAGCATAGCAGTCGCATTAACTACCACTGCGCCATCGAGGCAGTTAATGTGAATGGAAAGTATCAGTAGCACAATTATTTGTACAATTTAACTAGATACTCATTAAATTATTTTTTCACAAACATAATTAATGTTTTAAAAAAAGTCAAATTTTTATGTCGAGTTTTGAAAAGGAATAAGTTTAAGAATTACCAGCAGTATCCACACGCGTATAACTCGATTACCTCACGTTCATCCTACCCCAGCTCTAGCGAACTCCCGCGACGACCTCCCGTGCTATCGCCGGCTACCGCTGTCGCCCGTTCCCGAGGCGCGAATCCAATTTACCAACTTGTACCCAGTTATTGTGTCCGCCCCTGTTTTTGTTCCCATAAGAAAACTTTTCTTTTATAACAAATAACCTGTGGTCTACGTATTGTTGATATAACCGTGACGTGTGACAGCCGTCTCCTAACATTCATTATAGTTATTTCTGTTATAGGCAGCAATCTTTATGGTAGGTACAAATATATATAATACCACTCACTGATTAATCAGGAAAACACAGCAAACTATAACACCTACAAACTTGAAATTTGGCAGGTAGGTTTATTATAGGGTTTAGATATCCGTTTAAAACTGATTTTACGAAATTCCCCCCCCGGGGGCATAAAACGGGGGTTAGAAATTTGTATGAAAGTCCTATGTTTTTGAAGCAAGAGATTTGAAATTTAAAATGTATGATCTCTTCATTCCTGATTTAATCACGCAGAGAAACTCCGAATGATCTCTCCATTGCTCTTTGCAGGTGGGTGATGTACTCGCCGTTAATGTTGATACCAAATCCGTTTCAGTCAAGAAGCCCAAATACGTCAATGTATAGAAGTATTAAAACGTTATTATATTATAAACAGTTTTAAGACCAAGTTTTCTTAAGCGAAACTGTGAAACCTCTTAAGGATTATGTCTATTATTATTTTCTGAAGTTTGAAAGTAACTTAAAGTACTTATTCAGCGGTTGACTTAAATTACTTAAAAGTTGTCAATGATAATGTCGCAAAAGCATGTACCTATTATGTTCTTGTAAAAGCTAAGTTTCAAACTAGTATTTTAACCAACTACGTTATTTTAATACCAAATTTTACGTGGAAGAAGAAAGAAAGGTTTAAAGACAGTCGCTTTTAATGTTTAGGATTCCACGTTACTTAAAATAGTTACAATCTAAGCGTTTTCTGAAATTTTATTCATCGAGTATTTATAATGTTCTTTCAAGACAAGACCAATTACGATATGCAATGGACCCTTTAGTCTTGCGTTGCTTTCAGACACTCAGTGTGTGATGATCCTAAAATAGAAAACTAAAGTCAGAATTGTTCTGAATATGTCTATCGCTTTATCAAATCGAATAGGTAATTACTTACCAAAGAACGTGAAGTGACGACACAATCTAGAGATGGACAGATCAGATCATTAAACATAAAAAACCGGCCAAGTGCTAGTCGTACTCGCACACCAAGGGTTTCCTACAACCCTGTAGTTATATTATACGATGTAGCTAAAAGATGTAGCTAAAAATTTATGTTTTTTGCAATTTCTTCGTTATCTGTGCTATGAGACGTTGCTTCGTACCAAATTTTAATATTCTGAGTTCACGGGAAGTACCCTGTAGGTTTTGAGTCTTTGCAAGTGTATCAGTATTAGCGGCTGTATCTTTTGATTGCGTTAGCTTACAAAGAGTTTGATATTTTCACAGCTCTAAGATTTATTTTATTTATTTTAATATGAAATTCAGCTTGATACCTCCACGCGCTCCTGAGAAAAAGGGTTTTGACTGACAGACAGACGGACAACAAAGTGATCCTTTACGGTTTCCGGTTTTTTCCTTTTGTTGTACGGAACACTAAGAAGGTTTTTTTCATGTATTGGAGGTAATAAAGCAGTCAAGTGATCTGATGGTGGAGAAAAAGCATTTGTGGCTCTAAGAGCTACAAATGCTGCGCTAAATAGGATTAGCGCCAACTTATAACCACCTTTGAGGTGTAATAACATTAGGGTTTCAAGGTCGAATCGATCGGGTAATACCGCAGGCGATCGTTTGTTGTTAAGTGACTTAAACAGTTCCTTGAAAAATGCCTAAAGCTGGAGTGCTATTATAGCTATGATCCAAGTGATATGGATAAAAGTTTCGTTGCGTTGAGTTGTGTTTTTTTGCTTATTGTATTTATGTTTTATATCATATTGTATAAACGTACTTTAACACAGTCCTTTCATAATCATTTCGATAAAGTATCTATTGGTATTTTAATTGAAAACTTATAAGCAAAACTCAATTATATATACGTTTATTTATACGTATATTTTAATGTGACAATTCATTCTTCAACTTCGTAGCACTAAATGTATACATTCTAAGTCAGGACGCCTTTAGAATGTGTAATCCAAAACAAAAGCACTTTCACATTCTATCAACGATAACTCGAATAAATATTTTGAGAAAATTCTATTAATATTACATGAAATGCCAGCTAGGATGGGTAGGGACGCGGCACTGCTTTAAGTAGACACCCGTATCAGAAGTCACGTAAATAAGGCAAGTAATAAACTTAAGCCGTTTACCTGTCCCTTTCTACGGATATAAGTAAATATTACGTGTTTGTTTTTTTTATTACTATAATATATTACTGATTAAAAAATCATATATTTATCGTACATACCTATCTGTGGGAAAGGCAGGTTCGACCGGAGTGAAAATGAAAATTATCGGTGAAAAATTCTTTTCACTGCTTTTTATCGACTGAGTGAGGCTAGTAGAGCCTAAATACCGCTGGTTTAAGGGGGGAGGGGACTCCAAAAGCGTAAGAGCGTTCAAGATCAATCACTTTTTTTCAGTCATTGCAGTTTTGTGACCCATTTAACTATGAACTTTTTTTTAACTATTTCTTCTCTTTAATCCAATGATATGTTTGATCAAAAAAATATTCCATTAAAACGATTAGAAACTTTTAAGCAGTGTAAAAGTATAAAATAATAACTAGATAAATAATGACAAACTTATCTATACTAATAATAAAGCTGAAGAGTTTGTTTGTTTATTTGAACGCGCTAATCTCTGGAATCGCTGGTCCGATTTGAAAAATTATTTGAGTGTTAGATAGTCTATTTGGCGAGGAAGGCTATAGGCTATCACGCCATTACTAATAGGAGCGGAGCACCAATGAAGAATGTTTCGAAAACGGGGGAAAATTTTCACGCTACGGGCAATATAAGATGCAAATGAGGTTGCGTGGGTCAGCTAGTAACTTATATTAGAAAGTTTTAATAATACTCGTCAGCGTACGTTATGAGTCTTTGTGTTTATAATAAAAACATACTAGGTTAAATGACGTATTTGATATGGCAGCCATTTAGTTCATTTTGTATTCATACCCCATATTGTTTTTAAAATTCAACAGAATCGTTCAGTATTTAACAGGTATCGGTCGCAAATAAGTACTTACAAAAAAATTCTATTCATTCCGTTACTGATGATATAAATATATATATATATATATATATATATATATATATATATATATAGATATAAATATATATATATATATATACATAAATGTATTTTAAAGACCTCCAAAATTCAGATATGAAATATTTGAATTATATGTTTTTATTACTTTTAACATTGGCATGCGGTACCATGTACAACACAAACGATATTTCGACCAGGATGGCGATCGCCCCATTCGCTTCGAATCCCAACCGTCACATATCCCACAACAAATCAAGTTATGTATTTTTACACCCTAATAAAACATAGAATTCAAAGGAACATTTACGGGCACCATGTTGGGAAAGTTGTATTAGATATATTCTGGTTCACTTAAAGAAATTGAGAAATTCTAACTTTAATAATAAAGTGGTGTTATTTCCAAAAGATCAAGCGTCTTGTTTTTTATGATATCCTTTTTAAGACAGTGGCAGCTGGCGGCGACATTTTGTACGCGTATTTATTCACCAAACTTAGTAGCAAAACGAAGTTCTTCATTCTAACGAGATCATCTCGCTTTCGTCGCTCTAATGATCTGTTTTACTTGTTCTGTAGTTAAAATGCTAGGTTTGAAATATAATTAAGCCGAGGTTAACTAATAAATAATTTGTTGAATACCTTACTTAGATGGATCGCCTACACGGATGGTGTAGTGGTTTACGATGTTACCACACTGTTTTCTACTGCGCTGGCTGTTATCGGTCTTTGGGTTTCAGATTCACGAATTGTGGTTCTAAACCTTAGTTTTCTTTTTGTCCGTTTTATGTGCGTTCATAAAGTCTCCCATGTCACAAGATATATACTTAGTGCGAGAATTGTCTTACTACTTCTCGTTGCTCCACATCCAGGTTACCGCTTATCACATTAACGATAAATCCGAGATTGGTACAGCTACATACAATTTTTCTTCTGTATTACTAGTGCAACCTGATTCTATATTATTCTACTTTATCTTGTAAATAAAAAAAATAAAAAATGTTTGTTGATTCGTATTTAATGCGCTGTCTTATCATGAAACTTTGCTCGCATGAGTCCAGGGATATACCGAAGATTATAGGATAACTTTTATCCAGAATAAAATTACTGTTCCCGAGGGATGGTAAAATTACTTTCGCGTAAACCCGCGGACGAAAATAAATAATGTAAACACTTTAACATGATTGGAAATTATGTAACAGGTTAGTATTTGAGGATAGGTTCGTGATAGGCCTCCTATAATATTACACTTAGATGTTTTTAGTTCTGTAGTTATGTGTGTACAAAAGAAAAACATGTATGGTAAAAAGTCATTGAAACATTTATTTAGGAACATAAAATACTGTTGTAATAATGTTTCTAAGAGACTATTGTTATTAAAATACTAATACGGGTGTTTGTATTTGTTAACGTTAAAAATAAATTAGTTTTGTGTAACCACAAGGCCTTCAAAAATGCAAAATAAATTCGTGCATAAACGCGTACCGAATTCAAAATGCAGAATTATTTTCTTTCATTTATTTTGTTTCAGTCAGCTAAACGTTTTAGTACGAGTAAGCAATAGTAGATTAGTATTTTTAACTTAGTAGAAAACGGACAATCTTAATTTTCTGAGCACTTGTTTATAAAAAAATTAATTGAATCTATACGAATGTTATAAATACTTTCTAGAATTAAACTCAACTGCTCTTATTTCCTAAATCCTGTACGTAAATCCTGATCGGCTTTGCTGTATAGCATTACCAAGGGTTATAGTATGAATTACAAAAACATATCATAAGGCTGATAACTTCAACTAACGATAACTTTGTTTGAATACGCTAATCTCAGGAAATACAGGTCTAAGTTGAATGATTCTTTCCGTGTTAGATAGCCTAGCTATTAAAGAAGGCTAAATAAAATCATGCTTTGATAAAAAGTAACGGAGTGTCACAAAAAATGTTGCAAAACGGGATAAAAATATACCTTATGCGAGCGTCCACAAAAATGAATGAATGTGAGATTTGTTTCCCTTTAAAACTTCTAAAAAAGTCCGCGACAGCAAGTCTATCTTGTAAGATTGGCTCAATATAACTATTGTAATAGTAAACAAATTTATTCGCGATGTTAAAACATCACGCTACTGGCAATGGGAGACGGTTTTTATCACGCACTTGGTAACAGAAGAAACACGCTCTTAGGGAAGCTTTGTGTGTAACTATTTGCTAAATAGATTGCCCTTGATTGTCAAATTCAATGAATTAGCAAGAGACTACATGACATTTTATACCTGTACCTTAATTTACTTAGGTAATAAACTGACATAATTTACTTTCACATTTAAATTTAAAAGTTTTATATTTGATATCGCCGAGCCCTTTGTTATTGAGATTAAGTTAGTTAGAGACCAAAAGCTTCGTCAACAATTCATTAAACTTTCATTTTCCCGAAACTGGGAAGAATAATCAATGGGCAGGCGGAATAGGGACTGTGGACTGTGATGGATTTGAACCAATCAATGCAGTTGGATAAATGAAAAGTGCTAGCTAACGAAGATTCTAAACAATGCTGTTATTCGGTTTTAGTCAGCCTTAGAACGAACATACTGTTTGTTATTGGTTCTACAAAAAGGCTGTCGATGTATGGGAAAGGCAGGATTCATAAACATCCGGAAATAGTTCAAGATAATAAAATCTTTACTTCAATTAATCGGTGTTAAAACTGTACACATGTAATGTCTCCTTAGAATAATCATTATTCCGTAAATATGAGAAGTTCCATGTTTCATTACTTTTATGCCTTCAAACAAGTAATTATATATCTACTAAATACCTCCACAAGACGAAGTAAATAGAAGTAATACATCATCATTGATTCGGAGCTGAATAATCCATTTTCCCCGACAGTGTAACTGCTCAATAAATGATTTTCTCCATAAGGATAATGGCTGGATTTTCTCCTGTTTATTGTGGACTCGATCTTGTGGTATGATTGATTGAGGCTTAGGTGGAACTCTTCCAAGGGGAAATTACTTCGTTACTCTAGATACTTACATATAGCTAACGAAAAACTCCACAATCAATGTTTTCTAAGTGTGAGATGATATTAATTGTTTGATGAAAGATATGAAGGGAATATAATTATGAATGTCGGTGTAATGAGAATTGTTTACTTTGTAGGGGTTATGTATAAATGAAAAAACATTTTAGACAAATTTCAACATACTTTTATTCTATTCATTCATAGCCACTTACGTAGTGTATGACATTTCAATTATATATTTACAAATATTTATTAACAATTTACTAGCTTCATTGACACATCTGAAATTTTAAATTTCCTAGAAGTAATAACAAATTAATTCCTTAAGTGAAAAGTAAAAGGGATATCGATAGATACTTTGTTTCAATCGCTTTTAACAAATTAGTAGAAACTTTATGATTAATAAACTTTATGTACAACGAACAAAATATTTTTCCACATTATAAACTTTAGCCATCAGTCTTTGTCAAGGGTTATTTATATGCCCCAATTTATCGTTAAAATGAATGTCTGTTTATGCCGTCAATACCTCACGGAAATGGAAGATTAGCGCAGTTTTAGTTGTCATCAAGTTTTGTTACTTTAAAATACAACTTTTTATTCAAACTATTTCATCTACTTAATACTATATTTACAATAAGCCTTAACTTACAAATTTAAATTCATGGAACGTTTATTTTACAATTTGTTTTAGAAATTTCGTGGTGGTCTAATTACATTGCTGTTTCCACTGTGTTTCGAATAATAAGTTATATTTCATTAAAACTCACCTAAGAGTCATTAAATTACTCTTTTGTAAACCGCTTTGGGTATATTTTATTTTATTTCGACTACGGATACTGAATACGTATGTTAGAATGATCTTCTTAATTTTGCTCAAAATATAGAATTCTATTCTCTTAATGGGGTTACTTAGCAACTATTTTTGGCCAGCGTGACCTACAGCTAAAATATCGTAAATAATCTGTTATAACAATAAATATAACGTTCGATACGCGATAATCGCTTTTACAAGTTACATAGAGAGGAAGTCGATCTGTTACAACAAAATGTAAATTCATGAAACTGGATATGTTTAATGAATTTGTACACGGTGAATATAACTTTTAGAGAAATAACAAATACTTAAAAATAAATTTGTACTTAATTAATTATTGTTTTAATAAACTACCGTACACTGTACAGTAATGGTGCAAAAGCTGTTGATATTCGCCAAAGATTGCGAGACGACAAACCTGTAACAATGTGAATAATCTATCAAACAAGTATTGGACACTAAAGACTCCCTTTTTAAAAAAAGCTTTTTATTATGTACATTGATTGTTTGGGGCAAAAAAAGAATAAAAACATTATACTTAATACTACAAAAACTACTTCGTGAGTATATAAAAACATAAATATGGGTAGAGGAGGTTGGAGAAAATTGTATCAACGTTTAGGTCCGATTTAACTTTAAGATCATGTTTTATGTTAAAAATGTTCCATCTAGACACTACACAAATATCGATTGCACTTACCTTCTGCTCTATTACGGACGCCTAGCACGGATGCAACTTCTGGTTGCTCCATATCGAAAATTAGTTCGGCGCGTGCCGAGTACAGGTTGTATATGTTCGCTATACAGGTCAGCCGGAGACTGCCGCGCTCGAACGCTTCGTTTCGCACCACGAACGACACCTCTCCTATTGAAGGCAGTCTATTGTCCGGGCCTGTTCTCTCAAATGATGGCTTCGAAATGTCTTTCGGTGGCCTCCTAATTTCCTCTTTATGCAGATTTATATAAGACTCGTCTAAATATTGAATGTTGCCTTCATCGTTAAAAATATTGAAAATCATGTCATCATCGGGTTGCTCTGTAGTCGTGGCCTCGGGTTTCGGTGGCGGGTCCCACTTAAACCACGATGGCAACTCGTGGAAAAGTGTTTCCATATCAATCTGAGAACAAAATAAAATTAATATAAGTACATTAACAGAACGGGAAATCTAACGGATATTACGGAGCTTGGCGTTAGATAAAGGAAGCTGTATACGTATGTATGTACATAGCTCTGAGCTCTTTTGTGATTAATGAACACGCCTACGCAGCGGCAGTGACGACGGCAAAAACAACGGTCGCGTCAAAGTGAAGTAAGTAGGAACTGGCCCATTGTCCGCCTTGGACATCGCGAACCCCTGTCTGTCTGATGAACGCTGATCAAACGAGTTTTTGAAACAAAAATTTCAATGAGGTGGACAAGAAATTACGAGCTGTGTTCGGTAAAACTGTAGTAAAATGTAGAAATATATTTTAGATGACTCTCAATATCTCATGCTATCCTTATACCTTGTGAGGAAACCAGATTCTATAATTAATATAGATACAATTATATTCTTCACTTTCACACTTTCACTTATGCGTTAATTTAAATATATTTTTATATCATTTATGATTTTTTTCATATTTTATACTAAACATATTTCCGTGGTATAAAATCAAAAACTTCGTTCTACGTAAAAAGTTTAATTGATATTATATCTAATCTTATATATAAAATTATCGGTTCACAATGTTAGTTACCATACTCCGCCGAAACGGCTTAACCGATTTTTATGAAATTTTATATGCATATTTCATAAAAATCTGTCTGTCGGTAGGTCTGAGAATCGGCTACCATATATTTTTCATACCCATAATTATTTATTAATTTATTTATTTGTACATCATGCACATTTGATGCATGATGTATAATTACCCTTTCGTAATTATTTATTTTTATTTTATTGGAATACAACGTTTGCCGGGTTGGCTAGATAAATATACATTTTGTTTTGTGTAAATTATACATACATTTTGTAAATAAATGATCATGATTTACATAAATGTAACATACCCAATAACCCAATAAATCTTTTTAAATGTAACAAAACATGAACTGAACGTGCTAGGTAAATAAAGCTTATACTGTTAACTGTAAAACCCCTTGTGTACCATCAGCTTCGCTCTTATCTCAGTGGCCTTAATTTTAAATACACTTTTAATATTACGAGTACAAATATCCTATACTTTATTTTTAACCGACTTTCAAAAATGAGGAGGTTATCAAATCGACTGTATTATTTTATGTTTGTTACCTTATAACTTTTTAACTGGATGAACCGATTTTCATGAATAGTAGGTATTTGGTATTTTTATTTGAAAGCTGGTGCTTCCCATGTGGTTCTATTTCCCCAATTTGGTCAAGTTCTGATAATGTCATCCATGAGAAAACCATATAAGTCTTCAATTTACATTATGTCCACGACAAAATGACGAATAACTCAATATCACGCCAATCGATTTCGATGATTCTTTTATATTCAAAAAAGAATTATCGAAATCGGAACCTCGCGTAAAACCGGTGTGAAACAACGCCTGCGCTATGTTTTACCGAGTGAGTGATGGAGGATACCGATGGCCCGAAACCCCAACCCATTCTCCCATCCCTTTCCCCATCCCCCAAAGACCGGCAACGCACTTTTGACGCCTCTGGTGTTGCTGATGTCCATAGGCGGTGGTAATCGCTTACCATCAGGCGATACGTCTGCTCGTTTGCCCCATATTCCATAAAAAAAAGCTTTTGAAGTAATCGTTTGTTTTTGGTAATATTTTACGTTCTATCGTTACATCGGGAGGTTAACTTCACCCAGGTAAAAAGTATGTTGCAGGAAAAGATATATACTTGGTTCAACTTTTAACTGCATATATGTTGAAAATTTTGATAACTATATTAAAACTTTGTACCTCTTTTTACGAAAGTTTATATGGAGGAGGTGTAGAAACAAAAATAAAACTATACCACTATGGCCAGCCGAGTTGGCATTAGGTTTGTTTCAAGATTTCCTTCTATTTGCAGTTTGAAGTTGTCCGTAGCTTGATCACTTAGCTACCTCATACGACACCCGTGAGTGAACTGTAACTATACGGAGAGTTCCATCAATGTTGTAATATTATTTTTAATCATGTCATTTTCCAATAAGATAATGTAGAGACTACTGGTTATCTCTGGACGAGGCCTTTACTCTCAATTAAGGGTTCACGTTAATTTAAAAATAAAAGAAATTAATATTAAGTAACTTCAAAATTATTTCTTCATTTTACAGTTAAATAATGAGACACTTTTTTTTACTTAAACATCTGTATAAAACTATTTTCATGTGATAAACGTGAAATAAGAGGCTTTATTATTGTTATTATTATATACATCGATTACAATTTGATTGTTGAATGTTACATACAGATATATAAATGGGCGGCCTTAGGTATTGCTTAAAGCAATTTCATACAATTCTGATAAATAGTGATAATAAGAACACAATGCCATCTAGGCTCAAATTAAAAACAGAACTTATACTATGGACACTAGACAACTGATATAAACACATGTTTACCTTTTTTGTAAATACATACATATTATATATAGGAAACACCCAAAATCCGAAACAAATATTTACAGGTCATACAAACATTAGTATAAATCCGGCATTCGAACGCCACATCCTAAACTAAGTAGTCGTATACGCTACCTATGCACCACCGAGGTAGTCTCATAAAAGAAAGAATAGTATAGGTTTACACCTATTGCTTCAGTAATTTTAAATAATATTCAGTAATGTCAGCATAATTACACACATACATATAAACATAAACACATTAAAATTTTTAATCTAATTATATGTGCTATTAAATAAATGTCACGTTTCATGGCCTATTAGATACATTTATAACACAATAGCCTATTCATTAAAGCTTTTACAGTAAAAATATAAAACAATAACGTAATATTTGAATTAGAAATCTTCCTCAATTCTCGTATGAATATTCATCGCTTTCTCATTTTTCTAAAATCCATTTTAAATATTCTAGTGATATCAAAATGGAGTGGAGTGATAAGGGGAATCGAATTGCTGTAATAGTATTACACATTGCCGACAAACTGTGTTACAGTTTGGCAGACTCGAGCATGTAGAATGTGTATATGATTTTAAATAAATAAATTAAAAATAAATAAAAAAAGTAGATTTGCCAAATGCAATTTTCAAAAGACTCTATTAGGTTGGTGTTATCAGTCCATTGGTTATGAGCCGGACTATTGACCGATATAGTGCTACGTTCTGAGTTCTATAAAATGTATTTTGTTCATGATCTAGCTAGTATTCTAAAATTTGACATTGACACCAAATTTGGCAGTTTGTATTGACACTGTGTGCGTTACCTCCACAAACAGCGCCATCTACCGAAGATACACTGAACTACGGAGCAACGTACAACACGAATAAACTACCAATCCTGAATCGCGCAGTAGAAGTTCTCGCGCCGATTATCATATACACAACATTCTAACATCAACTGTTGGGCAGTAGCCCGTCAGGCATGATCACCTCGCCTGGTCGGAGGATCCTCCCTTTGTGTTGGGTGGAACATGATACCCGTTCCCCCACCATACCAATGGACAATATTAGGGATTGTTTGTGTTTAATGTACCTTATTGTTCTAACTTTTATGTTTTTGTTTTTGAAAAAAAAAAGATAAAATATAATTAATACGCATGTGTTGTTATTTAGTTAAACATATATTGGTAGTAATAGGTGTAAATGTCTTACCTCACGCCCGTTTAGTGCGAAAGTCAAATTGGCTGGAGGATGAGAAGGCGACGAGGCACAAGTGGCACGCAATGTTGAACCAACGCCATACCAAGAGCGATCGGAAACTAATTTAGGACCCCACTCTGGAGCTTCTGTAATAAAAAAACCATTAAAGATATTATTTAGTATAACCCATATACCATTTTCGCCCGAACCAATAACTGTAATATGTATGAATGTATGAGTATTCCTAGTGCTCTACGTGTGTGGTAACACGTTTCAATAGGTATACAATATGAATGTATTTATAGATATAGAAAAAGTATTTAAATATGTTCATCCGTGATGTACAACCAACAGCACAAACAATGATTATTTTCGCATTGCTTGCCCTTCTAGTCTAGTACTCGCCTTCTTATTTCTTACTAGCAGACCCACGCAACCTCGTTTGCGTCTTCTATTGCCCGTAGTGAGAAATTTTTCCCCGTTTTTAAACATTCTACGTAAGTGCTCCGCTCCTATTAGTATTAGCGTAATGATATATAGCATATAGCCTTCCTTGATAAATTAACAATCCAGCACTGAAATAATTTTTCAAATCAGACCAGCGATGCCTGAGATTAGCGCGTTCAAACAAACAAACAAACTCTTCAGTTTTATAATATTAGTACAGATTTCTAACTGTGAAAATGATGCACTTCTCTACAACTTGTTGTAATTTCCGAAAAACCTTTCTTAGTAAATATTTTTCATAAAATACACCAAGTATCAATTTGACTTCTTGCCAACGATCTATTATACACTGGATTAGCAATTACGATCCAAAAATGCACAGTCCGAAAATGAAAGATTTCTTTTAATCGAGGAAAACGTCAGTTTAGTGTTCAATATCACGCCAACCGAAGTTGACGTCGTGACAACAACAGTTATTAAAATGGGCAAATGCGTATTGAAAGAATGCGATACAAGTTCAAAAAACTGTAACAAATCAAGCAGAAATACTTTTCACATGCATATTTCCTACTAATATTAAAAACGCGAAAGTTTGTATGTAAGTTTGTTGCTCTTTCACGCAAAAACTGCCGAATGGATTTTGATGAAACTTTACAATAATGATAGCTTATACATCATAATAATACATATGCTACAATTTATAAAGATTATTGTAATGTTTATGCTTTGTCTTTGTCTAATCATAGCGACGTTATTATTCTTGTAACGCGTGTGAGTGAGGCATGCGTATGTATACTTTCAAATGTCTAATGATTTCAAAGCTACATCGACATAGATCAAAGCGTTATAGTCCACGGGCCCACGTACAAGGGATTTCAGTGATTAATAACAGGCTGAAAGTTTATACACAGCTTCATTTTGACGAGACCCCCAACTTTTATTATTGGACCAAATTCTGATAGTGGCAGGAAAAAGCGGGATAGGGAGCGAAACACGTCGATTTGATGAGTGTCCCAAATTAATAAATAACAGTTTCTAAAAATCATTACTTCGAGAAAATACGATGGAAAACTGAGAAAAACTTGTGGCATACAAAGTGAATGGTACCTTCCCGAGTGACCCCCAGCTCTAACATGTCAGAATGGTACCTTCCCGAGTGACCCCCAGCTCTAACATGTCAGAATGGTGACCATTCACTTTGTATGCCACAAGTTTTTCTCAGTTATCCATCGTATTTTCTCGAAGTATTGATTTTTAGAAACTGTTATTATTAATTTGGGACACTCATCAAATCGACGTGTTTCGCTCCCTATCCCGCTTTTTCCTGCCACTATCAGAATTTGGTCCAATAATAAAAGTTGGGGGTCTCGTCAAAATGAAGCTGTGTATAAACTTTCAGCCTGTTATATAGGTATGTATCAATGCTTCTTGCTCGAGTATACGGCGTCATAAGTTTTATAACAGCGAAATTTATCTACTATGAATTAAAAATGACGAATCATCAATCAGTATTGATGTCATCTGCAGAAAGAAGGAAAATAATGATAATTAAGGGTAATAAACCTGAAGAAATTTGACATCATCATTCGCCCCATTAATAGGAACATCTTAATTAGATTTTTTAGTTGTAAGAATTTTTTCTGTATTTTGGTTAAGTCCATTTGTAAATTTAATACCACGTTAAGCAGTCGGTCCCGGTTGTTAAAGGATAACAGTCGTGAAGCTTAGTTGGAGGCCTTTGGGCGGCAAAAACATCCAATGGCAAGATTACGTAGCCACAACGTTGTCTTACCAGTCCCCAACTGGCACTTGGCCAGCGTGGGGACGTATAAGAAGCGGAAGTGTTGTACCAGATATGCAGGCAATGATGAACAGTTCAGTAAAGAATAAAGTGAAGTCAGAGCACTTAGATTGCGGCGTTGACGAATTGGTAGCAATTGCAACTAGGAACGTAAAGCAGACACATAATCATACTTGCTAAGATTAAAAACGAATCGAATGCAGTTGTTGAGAAGACTGTCTAGTTTATTGAGGAGCTCTGCATTCAGGTCAAAGTAACAAACATCACCATAGTCGATCAAATGAATGATTAAAGACTACATTAGTGTGGCCTTGGTTTTAACGGGAAGGAAGTTTTTAAGACGATATAAGGCACGGAGACAATAGGTGACTTCCTGACTGACGTGAGTAACCTGTGTCCGCCAATCAAGTGTCGAGTCTATATGTAACCCTAGATTCTTTACTACTGCGATCAGAGGTATAATCAAGTTGTTGTAGACAATTGGAGGGAGGACCGCCGTATCCAACCTACTTAGCATCAGCTCGCTCACTACGATAATAACTTGACATTTGGTTGGGTTTACCGACAACCCAAACCAGCTCTTTATGAAGTCTAAGTCATTGTTTACTTTGTCAATTGCGTGTGAGATGTCCTCAACCCTCGACTGTGTGTACACTTGTGTGTGATATGAACACTGTAGATGTTGGGTTATGTGCGAAATTTTCACTTGTACCCCATTACTGCCTCGGTGGCGTAGTGGTAGCGTATGCGACTGCTAAGCTTGAGGTCTCGGGTTCGATTCCCGCGTCGGACCAAATGTTTGTATGATCTGCAAACATTTGTTTCGGAGTTTGGGTGTTTTCTATGTATAATAAGTATGTATTTACAAAAAAAAGTATAAAAGTATTTATATCAGTTGTCTAGTACCCATTACACAAGCTCTGCTTAACTTGGGACTAGATGGCGTTGTGTGTTAGATTTCCGGAATATATATTATTTATTATTATTATATTACACATATTGAAATTCTTTTTTGAAATTTTATTGAATTTTAAGATTTTTCCCTTTTAAAATACTATTGAAGGTTCCCCTTATGTATTTGAACTGATAATTAAAATAAAGAGAAATATGCAGAAGGTGAGTTAATACCCGCGTAGAATCAAATAAGTACCATATTGTTTACATGTTACATAAACATTATACACGTAATAGAGATCAATTTATGTTTTTGGCCCGTCTATTTAATACCCAAGTCTGTAAGTACATACAATAGTTATCTTTGTGCAATTAGTAAAACTATTTTACTAATTGTCGAATAGATAGAAAAGAAAATTAATGATTTGTACTGTACTTAAAGAAAATTTAGTTTTTTTACGAGTACCTAAACATTTCATTCTATCCTAAATTAAGACTATTAGCAGATTGTGTTCTGTCCGTGTACATAAACCTTTTATAGTAATTGCGAACATCACAAAAAATCACGAAAATCGGTCGAACCGTTCTCAAATGATGCTCCGACACACATGTGACAATAGATTTAACTCACTTATACAGAATGTTAGGAGGGTCATATAGCAGACCCTGTAAATGACGTAAAGTGCTAACAATTCTAGGAAAAATCGTGATTTTTCTACAAGAATCTTATTTTGAAAGTGACAAATTGAACTTGAAAATTGACCGATAAAGCTCGTATTTCGTTAGAGGGCGAACTGACATTAATGAAGCTATGGATATTGAATACTAATGATGTTTATGAAATGTCGGGATTTAACTGTAAAAAGCAGCTGAAAAATGGAATCGTTAAGTTAACATCAAATGAGTTGATAATAATATTGTTTTAAATGTTTACCTTTTGTTAATTTTCTTTTGTTTTTAAGCATTTGTATTTAATATATACCAGCTATCAACATATCGTGTTTATAGTAAGATTTATATTGAAAACAGTAATGATTTAATAGAAAGTATTTTTTTTTATGATAATTTTGCAACAGTAATTTGTATTTTACATACAATTATATATATTGTAAAGTATTGTCATTTTGCGCTATAACTTATAAACTAATAAATGTTAAGCGTGTAATTTTAAAGTAATTTTAAATTTATCTGTGTTAGATGAAAAGTAAGCAGAGTATCTCGAATCCATGTATATCAATTTATAAATTAAAAAGTACTGATATTCAGAACTTTCATCTGAGTGTTTTATGTAAACTTGAATAAACTTAACCCTAATTAATATAAACAGTCCTTTCTCGATTGTATTTGCTTTACATTAAGTTTTAAGCTTTCTTTTTATCAATCTCCGCTAACAATATTTCAGCATTAATATTTAACGTCTTCATACAGATATTTTAAGCACTATTCACTTGTCACACTCACACACACAATAATACTTGACATATGCATTTATAACTACTGTCCTCAACTGAACAAATATAATTATTTTATTATATCTTAACGTTTAAACAATCGGACTATCGAATCGAAAGCTCTTAAGCTTATTTATTTTAGTATATATAGGTTGAAATTCATTTAGCGCAATGAAGATAAAATATTATAAAATACAATTCAGAGGAAACACAGCGGCCATATTTGTGGAGAGAACGCGGAGTTACATTAATTAGCATTACCCGCGAGTGTTCGTAGTTTTATCTTATATTTTAATAAACTTGGATACCAACTCAAAACGTTGAAGAGAGACATGTGGTGACAGTGCATAATATAAAACAGGCAACCTACTTTTTTACTGCATTTTGGTAAGTCGCCGCATCTGTTTTTTTAGTTTAGGTATTAGGTTCAACCAGTAAAAATTTACGAAAACCTTTAAACATAACTAATGATTTTTTTTAAATTGGTACAGGATTAAGTTGCAATAGTTTTATAGAGTTACTAATTACAGCCGCAGTTACTACCTTGGTTACGCGTAAATTGAATTGCATCATTGCATTGCCTCGGTGTCGCAGTGGTAGTGAATGCGACTGCTGTGCTTGAGGTTTCGGGTTAAAATCCTGGGTCGGACCAAATGTTTGTGTAATCTACAAATATTTGTTTCGGAGTTTGGGTGTTTTCTATGTATAATATGTATGTATTTACAAAAAAAAATGTATATATGTATTCATATCAGTTGCCTAGTACCCATAACACAAGCTCTGCTTAGCTTGGGACTAGATGGCGTTGTTGTGTATTAGATGTCCGACATATTTATTATTGGATTACTTTAATGTTTCTATCAGTTTATTTTTTTTAATTTTCATTTTGTCGTGTCAATCAACAATTATCGTGAAAAAATATCAGACCTAAAGACGATTGTGTTAACTTAGTAATGTACTTTCAACGATACCTAGAGTGATGATATAATAACGAGAACCCTAGTACTAGAATATTGATACTTTCGTAAAGTTAGCATTCAATGACATAACCCACATATACTTTGCCCGAAGCCCTTTTATCTAAATAGACGTGTTAATAGCACGTTTGTATGCTGCCTTTTGTGAGCTAAAAGGTGCGTCCTAGATACGAAAATAATCAAGGCGCTTTCAATCAGATCTCCTTACATTAAGGGTTCCATTATACTATGTGAGCCCTCCCTAGTGGATAAATACCATCGTACGCCTCCAGAATATGTAATGCGTCTAATCTTTGTTAAGGTGTAAGTGTGTACTTGTAAATATTACCTTAATACTCAAGCGGACATTGATTGCATGACGCTATCACGAAAAACCTTTGTAAGTAATTAACTCATGAACGCGTCACAGTAAATGAGCTCGTCAGGCGTGATTCATGACAGAAAATCACGTCATGACGGGACAGGTAAATCCTTGTAATTTGGAGAGGGTCACGAACGAAGTTATGGCCATATAAAGCCCAAGGCGTCTATTAAAAAGGTGAGAACGAACAGATTTGTGTTTATTTCCGCATGTAGATTTAAACTGTTCCTAAACTTATAGATACATTTAATATGACAATGCTAAAAACGTCTTGTTATTTAGTTGTTATTAAATTTTAGTTTTTAATTTCAGAATGATGAATGCTAAAGCACGTAACACAAAATACTTTTCGGTTATTTTGATAAAATTTCTTTACATTTTTCATACACATAATACCTAATACTAGTTAATTATGCCACCGTTCAGTTACGGTTCAATCAACTGAACCGAACTCTGTGGCAAAGGCTGAGCATTTGCATACAAATATTTGTATACGCAAATGCGTTTATTGGGCAAATTAGAATTAGGTTTATGTTTTAAATTTACGTATCCATAAAAATGATCATATTAATTTAATCTACTAATTGAGCTATCGCTGTCTGTCTCTGTACAGAACTCTCTCAATATGTGCAAAAGATTCAAGTGTCCGCCTTCCGCATATGTTCGGTATCAAGTGATCCAGGTTGAATAGATTGACACACGTACACTGGTGATGGATTAAGAATATAGAGTTTTATCATCCTTACTCAACTCGTGAGTGTCTTTAGAGGCAGCTGAGAGATCAAACAATGCAGGACAACATCACTGTAAACAGAAGGAAAATTCGAACCAAACCCATAGGGTTTGGTCAACCAGTTTGGCCACCGGGGCATGGTAGACTAAAAAATCCTTACTGGGGAGAGGTTTATGTCTAGCAGTGGACCGTTCAGGCTGTAGATAATGATAGATGAGATAGACAGACGACCTTCAGAAGATTCCTCGGTAAATTACTTTCACATCTGAAAGTGATCAGGATGTGAAATTAATTTTTACACTTATAAATACTGAACTGCAGTATAAAACAAGATACTAATTTACATTACAGTGCTATATTGTAATTACGTCGTCAATTATGCCGTTTTTGTATGTTAATGTTCATAAAAATCTGTGATAAATGATGTGTATTAACATTCATACCGGCGATTTTCTAGTATGTGACGGTTACCTAACTATGATAGAATCCGAGTGTTAATATCCAAAACGTGTTATGATATTATAAATAAAACAAAGCTTTGAGTTTTAGTTAATGTTGCGAAACTTTAACTATTTACAGCTCTACTACTCGTAAAATAATACTACTACTACTACTAATTAATAAATAAATATTCCGGACATCTAACACACAACGCCATCTAGTCCCAAGCTAAGCAGAACTTGTGTTATGGGTACTAGACAACTGATATAAATACTTGTATACTTTTTTTGTAAATACATACATATTATAAATAGAAAACACCCAAACACCGATACAAATATTTGCAGATCATACAAACATTTGGTCCAACCCGGGAATCGAACCCGAGACCTCAAGCTTAGCAGTCGCATACGCTACCACTACGGCACTTCGTCGCCAAAATCATTATATTTGATAATGATTTTAATTTGTTTTACACCACGTATACTTAATATAAAACTTTTTTAGAATCTATGAAACATAGTATAAAATTTCAAATGTCTTCTTTTTACTTTAGGCGTAATTTAATTTTAGTTTAAATTACGCAATTAATTGAGAGTAGTTTAATCCCAGAACCTAATACCATAATAAAATCCTAATGCTAATAAACTCAAACGCCTAGAAAACCCATATCCTGTAAACCTGGAAATCCGATACTACAAGAGACGTGTTGACGAGTTGTTCCACTTCCTTCTTTCCTAAGATGGTTGATAGATACAAGATCTTCTACTAAAATGATATCAAACTAAATCACGTTAAGCTTATTGTTTTTACCCATTTTCAAATGATTCTAAATCAAATAATATTTTGAAATATGAATGTTTTGTTTGCTTGACATATTGCAACAGTACACAATGTTTTCATAACGGTCACATAAAATATCTGATGTTTACACAGTTCACCTTTTCATTAAATTTGTCGGTGGAATACAAAAACCAGTTTGTATACGAGATTTTCTCTTTTGATAATTTTATTAGGTCAACGAGTATTATTCAAATGAATCATCTTTGTCATAACAAAATCGGCGTCAAAATTCTGTTGTAGGAAATACATTATCTACAGGTTAACTGTTGAGATTTGTATTAAAATATTAAAAGTTATTCATAGTCGTTTTTAGATAATCTATTATACCATGTCCTAAATACTTTTATATTGGGGTATCATGTATCTGTCGAATGTCGTTATATCGAATATTTTGTGTAGCCCTGAGCACAGGGATGTTAAAACTCGGCGAACGTATATTCAGTTCAACCCATTGATCAAATTTCGACACTATGTTAGCAGTCAGTCGGTCAATCACAAAAAAAAGTAACTGTTGATAGACTATGAGAGAGAACAGTTACAGGAACGTATACAGTTTTTTAAAATTTAAACATTCATCAAATTCGAACCCGTTTTAATGGTTTTTGTTTATTTCCACATGTATATTTTACATTACATTTACTAATCTATACTAATATAATAAAGCTGAAGAGTTTGTTTGTTTGAACGCGCTAATCTCAGAGACCGGTGTGAAATAGCGTTTGCGCACCGAGTGAGTGAGGATACCGGAGGCCTATACCCCAACCCCTCCCCCCATCCCCTTTCCCATCCCCCAAAGGTCGGCAACGCACTTGTGACGCCTTTGGTGTTGCGAGTGTCCATGGGCGGCGGTAATCGCTTACCATCAGGTGATACGTCCACTCGTTTGCCCACTATTCAATAAAAAAAAAAAAAGGACCGCTGGTCCGATTTGAAAAAGTGTTGGAGGAACATTACACTCGTTCCTCCATAGTGACTATTAATTTGACTATCGTATGATAGGAAATCTTTTGCGAGTGTGTAACAGCTGTTAGTATCATCATCATGCTCAGCGTACCGTAATTCACTGCTAAATATAGGCCTCTATAATTGCACGCCACTTTATTCGATCCTCGGTTAGTTACTTGTAGTATACAATACATTAAATTATCATATCAAACAACCTCTTTGCATGTATTGAAATTTTAAAAGGAACAAAGTTGCTGAAGCTAATGAACTATATTACGATCTTCACAACTAACGTAAATGTTTAAAGTGAGTTCATTTTCAACAGATTAGGGATAGGAAAAGAAACTTGTATTGGTATTAACGAGTTCTTTTTTGTTTGTTTGTGTTTGTTTGAGTTTGTGTTGTTTTTTTTTATTGAATAAGGAGCAAACGAGCAGACGCATCACCTGATCGTAAGCGATTACCGCCGCCCATGGACACGCGCAACACCAAAAGCGTCACAAGTGCGTTGCCGACCTTTGGGGGATGGGGAGAGGAAATGAGGGTAGGGGTTGGGGTATGGGCCTCCGGTAGGTATCCTCACTCACTCGGTGAAACACAGCGCAAGCGCTATTTCACACCGGTTTTCTGTGAGGCCGTGGTATCACTCCGGTCGAGCAGGCTCATTCATGCCGAAGCGTGGCTCTCCCACGGAAAAAAACATGACAAAACTTGTTGTGTGTGAGTGAGTTTGAGATGAAATCACAACCGGAATAAAAATAAGTAATTTATTTCTAAGCGGTCGCCCGCGCTGCTTTCTACTGTGCCTAGTGTGGTATGTTCAAATCCCACGCGAGACAACACTTTGTGTGATCCACAAAATGTTGTCCTGAGTCTGGGTGTTCTTTGTGACCGTTTTATATATATGCCCCCGCGACACAGGATGTATATTCCTAAAGCGGGAGTAATCTAAAAAAAAATAATTGTAGGCAATATCACTATTAATTAAAATATTTTTACCATGATTAGATTATTACTATTTTCATATATTTTTGATGCTGTATCATAATAAAAAATAATTATGATTATGATCCTCTATGTTAATATTTTCGCTAAGAAAGTCTCCGCGAGATTATTATATTCATTTTGTTTCAACGAAAGCGTTTAAAATAATCGATGAAACTACAACATACTATACGAGTACATACATATCTAATGCAAATGCAAATGTAAAAGTATAGGTAATTGTTACGATTACAGTTGAAAAGCGTATGTACTTATCTTCCAAATACTATTGTTGAAAATGGATTTTGTTTTTTTTTGGGACCGAACCTTTCTGAACTTTCAAACTGAAAAGAGTTCCAAATTTGAAAGCAAGAAAATAATTTTGTTTTTACCAGACACAAATATTTTCCGTAACATTAGATTATTCTTTCATAACTTTTCGTATCTATGTCCATCCGAGTAGAAACCTGTCCGTTATCTGTTTGTAAGTATCTACATTAACACAGGAGATACTTTGATAATAAATTATGTTCATTCACTTAATTAACTAACTCAAGTTTTGTAATTATTTAAATATTTGCTGATGAAGATATCTAAATAGCTAAAAAATTGTTTTAAATTTAGCAACACGAAATATTTAATAGCAATTTTTCTATTAGTTATATTATAATTAAAAAACTACCTACAAATAAAATTTTAATCCACTATGGTTAACTTTATAAGGCCATAATGGATAAAATCTTAGTATCAGGTTACGAAGCCAATATTGCACTTACCACACTTGCAGAGTATAAAGATATTTTATTATATTACTGGCAGTACATTGCGCTTTCATCTTACGGTAAGTATCTACTGAGTTACTTAATATCCCAGCTTCGCTTCTATCGTTATCTTTTAGTAGCTGTTTAAATAAAATGGTTCAAATCTTGTCATTTACACTCAAATATAATACAAAAAGTAATTAGGATAAATATACCTACTCGTATTTCTTTATTCGTATTTGAAAGTTGTTATGAATTGAATTCTCAAGTCGCTGGATTCAAAGCAATATGGTATATGAGCCGGTGAACACATCCTCCATCCCATCATCTGATAATCAGGTGAAAAAATAAAAAAAAAAATAATGAACGACCTCACCTATGATAACTCATTAATTGTATTGACTATTGAATTGTAGCTATTATATTTCTTATTAAATAATCTTTATTTTGATACTTATTTCGATTAGTTTTCGGCTTGGTCAATAAATATAACTACTACAGTTATATTTATTGATGTACTCGTACAAGTTTATGCATGTTGCATTGCAAGTCTATTTAGGCATATTGTTAGTATTTACTCGTATTTTCATGTTAATATCATAAATTCAAAAGTAAACCTGTCTTTCTACCTATCTGTTACGCTTTCATGGCTAAATCGCCGAACCGATTTTTATGATATTTTGACATAGATTACTTTTATAGGCTGGCTGTGTTAGTTGAAAATACCTCTTCCTACCTACCTACCTACACCTACCTGTAGGTAACAAAGGCGTAAGTTTGTGTATGTATGCGTTTATTATTTACCAACGACTTCTAAGGGCGCAGATCGTATTTCGGTGTGGAATGTAGGTGCGTCTGCCGAAACTTCGCATCGAAATCGACCGCCCATCGCTGGAGTTGCTTGTTGCAGCACGACTCGCCGAGCGCCGGACCTCGATATCTGATGACAAGGAATAAAGTTAAAAATAACAATTGTTACATTGCTGTAATACTAAATTCTTACTCTTCAATAACGATACAAAAATATCGATGTAAATTAATGTAATCCGTCGTGACGAGTCATCGCTCCTTTCGGAATTATTTAAAATATATTTTTGGTAACTAACATTTTTAAATTCATGTATAAGTTTTTTTTTTCATATTGTATATTACGAAAAAAAAACGATGTGAGACGTCACATTTTGATACGGTCCACAACTTCACTCACATTTTTTTTTGTATCACCTACGTACGTAGTACGACGGTGATACGTTGAGCCGTTACGATTACCCGCAACACCAGTAGCGTCACAAGTGCGTTGCGGGCCTTTTGGGGATGGGGAGAAGGGTGAGGTATGGGCCTCCGATTCTCATTCACTCGGTGAAACACAGCGCAAGCACTATTTCACACCAGTTTTCTGTGAGGCCGTGGTATCACTCCTGTCGCGGGTAGCACCGCGGGGCTCAGCTAGTATATCATAAAATCTATTATTCCAATTTTTTTCATTGACCGTTATGAACGCCTATTAGGTAAAAACATTGAGCTCAGCTGGAATTTCTCATTTCACGTTTCAATTATTCTAATTAAAAGAAAACACGAACAGAAAGGTCAATTTGAATCAACTTGGGCACCTTCTTTATTTTGTTTTTACAATTTTATACAAATAGCTAAAACTGTTTAAAAAACCTGTCAAGAAGTTTAAGGAACACTTGCAACAGCTTTAGCGTAAACGGCAATTGCGTCGCGACTGTCAGAACAATATTTCGATACTGTAAAAGTTTAAGCATTTGTGCCATGTCAATCGTCCCGCCAGTCTTGATGTTTTTGCTTTACATTTAAGTTCTGTAGTGATAGATTAAGAATACTTCCGACGTTTGCGACAACGTTTGGTATTTTTTTTTTTTATTATTATTATTACTAAAACTACTGCTCTTTCTCATTCCAGTTCCATCAATCTTTCCTCTCGTAAGTCCATTCCTCATACTATTTTCTTTCTTTCATTCTCACTTTCAGTCCTTTGGTGGGTGGGACTCCCACATCTAATCTAGTCTACGCTATTTGCTCTATCTCTTTGTTTTCTTTCCATCTTTGTTCTTATCTCTATAGGGGTGATTAATTGTGCTGCTAAAATATTTATTTATACATTCGACTTTTTCAAACTTAAATTACTTATAACTATTACAGTTCTTATTTTTACTTTATTACAGGGTTGGATTAGTCCATCAAGTTCTTACATATTACATAATTTATTCTATCTTATTCTATACTCTTATTTCACTAGTTAACGTTTGGTATTAGCGCGCAACCGTCGTGCTCTAATGGCAGTTTTATAATTTTGCATGTAACAGTACGTCACAGTATTGGTCCGAGAGCCAGGTTAAAATTTGGTTAATTATTTCTTCTCGAGAGATAATTGGTGATACGCATCAGACAATAGTATCATGAAGCCTTATGACAGTCAGCTGCGGCACGGTGGGAGGATGTGCAGTTATAACCTCCCACGCTCGAAGAAAAAAAAAACATTCACTCATTTCCTCTCGGCTAAAAATTTATCAAATTATAGCTAACCCAATATCTCAAGAAAAAAAAAATCAGCTGGCTATAACATAGTGTACTCGTATTGTACGTCAGCTGATGTCTCGATCATGGAAATAAAAATCTTTACTTTCAGTGATATCCTCTCATATAAAAATTGACCTGATGATAGCTTATATGTAACTATTGATAAATATATTACGTCAGCTGATACTTTGAAGGTCGTTACGTAGAAGTTAGCCAGAAGCATTTACTGACTATTTAAATGCATCAGCTGACTAGGTTTCCCTCGACTTACTGCTAGCTGATTTTTTTTATTTATCACAGAAACATATTTAAAATGAGCTCACGAATTTTCATGTGGGAGGAAATGACATCTCTTTAATTATTCGGCATAGCACTCCAGTATGAGTGTTGAGGTGAAACAAATATTCCGTATCAATATTTTTAAACTTATACGTGTATATTCAAATAATTTTAGTCCTATGCCAATATTTAAATAATCTATTTGCTTAGTATAAATTAACTAGTTACTTGATAAAAAAAATTATTATAAAAAAATTATGAAAAATTACAATAAGAATGACAATGTTATTTAATCATTTTCGTTTTTGCTATGGCTTGAGTCACAACCATCTCTCTCTGATTCATTGTCCAAGTCGCTGTCAGAGCTGTCTGCGGTAATATTTTCATCGTCATCATCTGTACATAACAAAAATTAGATTGCGTATTTTAGCACAATATCATTAATATGATATTGTGCATCAGAAATCACTATCCAGCCCGAAAAAGGTAACATTTTATTATCATACTACTTTACTAATTATCACTTGAGAGGAACTTGGTCATATATATCTGTTACAGGCTCTCGGACTATATGATACGATACGGAATGATAAAGCTGTTGCATAACTCTGCAGTGGGACATTGGAAGTCCATGCTTCATGCCTGTTACAAAGTGACGTCGCAGGTCTGTAATATCATGTGACGCGGCGTTCATATATTAAATTAAAAATATCTTAATACAATCGATGTCTTGTAATATTGCAAAATAGACCGCTGTAAAGTTATAAAAAAAGACCCGCTACCTCACCAAATTGTGAGATGTGAAATTTTGTGGACGATGTTCAACATTTGTTGATGGAACGTGTCAAGAATCAATCAAAAAGAAATGAACTCATAATGAGTTACATCTGAATCGTTTGGATGTCGATATAGTTCAAAGTGTTTTGGCTATACCGACATCAAAAAAAGCTATTAAATTGTATAGTCTAGCGTATAATATATAAATTGACATTTGGTTAACTTAAGGCGTTATGGGGCTGGCATACCCTAATAGTTTAAAAGCCCCTTAAAAAAAAAGAGAAAAAAAATACCTAAGTGTGCTAACTTAAGCAAATATAACTCTAAAGTAGCATAGGTAAATTAGTCGTCTAAAACTATTCTACTACCGTTATTCCTTTCAGGGTTTTCAAACCAACATTCCACTAAAAAGGGAAGGTAGAAAAAAGTTCAATGAAATATTATCTAATAGTATCAGATAGGCAACTATTAAGATGTTAAAAGGTCTAAGACCTTAACTAACTCATTGATAAATGGCTGTATATAATTCTGGTTATAAGTCAAACGGCGGCATTTAATTAAAGGCTGTCATTTGATTTGCTGTTGATACAACAAACACGTTATACACTAGGATTGCGGCACATACATATTAGAAACAGTCTGAATTTCAAGTAATAATCCTAAGTTTTTTTTTTAAGTTCTCTTTATTTTCCCATGTCATTTAATAATTTATTAACATACCTATAAGTTATTGAGATCTAATATCCTTACCATTGTTTACTCCATCAAGAACCGTCGAGGTAAAAATATTGAGCTGTAATGTAGCTGTTCATTATCCACGACAGATCAGAAACGGCTAACTTGCAAAATTTACACTCACATTTCTTACTTATCGTGCACCAGTCACAGATTTAAGCAAGAGGAAGCAAGATAAATTATAACTACCATTCTTAAACACTTTTAATGAACTTCACCGTCGCAGTGGTGCTTAGGTTAATTGTCTCACTTCTAATTACAGAACCTGATTGCCTTGCAGGTCACAGTTTGTAAACACGGTACTGCAGAGCACAGCAAACTTACAATGATATTAATTCACCGATGCAATGGATTATTTTTATTGTATAGGAGGTGAACGAGCAGACGTATCGCCTGATGGTAAGCGATTATCGCCCCTCATGGACACCCGCAACACTAGAGGCATCACAAGATTCTTAAAATATAAAGTTAAAACTTTTATACACCATTTTATAATATTGAATATATTTTCGGGTAAACAAACATGACTTTGTTCTCACAGTTATTTAAGTAAAAATCGGAAATAGTTCTAGGGAATCGGCAACAGTAATTTATTTTAAGGATATATTGAATAAAATCTCGTTGGACTGAGAGCGTGTTAGCGCGCCGGTCAGCAAATTAGCCTCAAGGGTCCCATCGCTACGGGACAAATATGTTGATATAGCATAAATCGATGTAGGGTGTAAAAAATGTCTTCTATTTCTGTAGAGTATAAAAGATTAACAAAGCACACATTAACAAAGTACAGCATGTTACAGGAATATAGACGATAATATCTAGATAGTTTATCACCATAAGGACGGCATATGATATGATGAAACTTCAATGAAGCATTTGAGGTTTGTTGATTTATTGAAACCCACGTAATATATTTCTTAAACTGTTTTAGCATAAGTAGAAATGCAGTTAGTGTCTAAGGCTAAAAATGCTACTGAATTTTTTATTAATGATCCCAAATTTAAAACTTTTCTAAAGTTACCAACGATGTTGATCTTGTCTCCTTAATTGGCAATTTAAATACTTCTAACAAGACAACAATAGTTTGCAGAAAATATAAAGTTGATATACGAAACAGGATTTAGTAAAAAAATACCACTCAATGGCATTATAGTAATTCAATTTTTACTGGATTTACAGCATTCTTGTATAATAATATTTGCAGATCATACAAACATTTGGTCCGACCCGGGAATCGAACCCGAAACCTCAAGCATAGCAGTCGCATACGCTAATAAAATAAAAGCAAATAAAATAATAATTAAAATACAAGAGTTACGATGATACAAAACTGGAATAGAAATATATCTTTGAGGAATTTAGTTCAAGGTATTAAAAATAGTTTTTGGTGATTATTTTTGCCGTTATATTAAACTTTAATAACAATTAATTAAAGTTTAATATAACCCTATTCTTAAATTTTCGATAAAATAAATTTGGGCGGAGTTGTTTTATGAATAACTTATGAGAATACGCCTATAAACGTCATATAAAATTTATAACGGTATGAAAACACTACAGTATTGATTTATACATTAATATGGTGGCAATACAAACAAAATGCAATACTCGTGTAAATGTGAGACGCAGGAAATATATATATATATATATACTAATAATAAAGCTGAAGAGTTTGTTTTTTTTGTTTGTTTGTTTGAACGCGCTAATCTCAGGAACCACTGGTACGATTTGAAAAATTTTTTCAGTGTTGGATAGTCCATTTATCGAGGAAGGCTATAGGCTTTATATCATCCCGCTACTACTAATAGGAGCGGAGCACCAATGAAGAATGTTTAAAAAACGGGGGAAAATTTTCACACTACGGGCAATATAAGACGCAAAAGAGGTTGCGAGGGTCAGCTAGTATATAATAAGGACATAAACAATAAAATACCAGCTAACTACACGAATAAATTTATACTTTAACATAACACAAATTCAATTTGCAAGAAATAGAACTTAGAAATCCTTTCCACGATAAGAAAAGAGATCTTAAGACGTCTAATTTTATACACATACGACATAATGGGAGTTAACCTCTAATGCTCTGCGGATATCCATGGGCGGCGGGAATCACTTACCATCAGGCTATACGTCTGCATGTTTGCCCCCTATTACATAAAATGAATAGTTTTCTCTCAACTAAATTTCAACTAAATAAAATCAAAGTCGGTTTATCCGTTAGGGATCCATAGATTGACAAACTAAAAGTTACTTTTCGCATAGAGGATGAAGATAGATTACTCACATCAACTTCAATACCAGGTAACGGAAATACTCTCGTATGTGGTAGTTCCTTCGGTATATATCTATAGAACTCCTCCCGCCCCCGGTACCACTTTACGCTGTAAAGTGCTTCTTCATCTTCTAGCTGCCAACTACATTCCAAGGTGACTGTTTCACCAACTAATACAGCGTTGGGGACATTTATTTCCAAGTTGTGAAGACCGCGAACTCCTGCAGACAAAACAATGACTTGTTAACGTATAATTTTTGAACTTCTTAAGTGACAAGTAATAGAGATAAGAGAAGGATATTATAAAAGGTGAACTTGTTTGTATGAATGTGTCGATAATTGTTACCCTTGATGAAATGAAAGTGAAATATTCTCAAAAAAATGTAACTACCGCGGGTAAAACGGCAGCGCATCTAGTATAGTCCACGGGCCCACGTACAAGGGATTTCAGTGATTAATAATAGGCTGAAAGTTTATACACAGCTTCGTTTTGACGAGACCCCCAACTTTTATTATTGGACCAATGTGTATGACCAATGTCAATATAATTTTAAATGGTGATGATGTTCTCCTAGCCGATTTCAGCCACGGCGGCCAGTCTCAATAGAGACCAGCCAACTATGCAGGAGATATTATATAGAAATTTTTTATTCATTTTCATTAATAACAAACTGATTTTTGTTTTGGGGCTTGCAAAATATATATTTTAATAAAATTTTTCAAGTCACCATTCTGACATGTTAGAGCTGGGGGTCACTCGGGAAGGTACCATTCACTTTGTATGCCACAAGTTTTTCTCAGTTTTCCATCGTATTTTCTCGAAGTATTGATTTTTAGAAACTGTTATTTATTAATTTGGGACACTCATCAAATCGACGTGTTTCGCTCCCTATCCCGCTTTTTCCTGCCACTATCAGAATTTGGTCCAATAGTAAAAGTTGGGGGTCTAGTCAAAACGAAGCTGTGTATAAACTTTCAGCCTGTTATTAATCACTGAAATCCCTTGTACGTGGGCCCGCGGACTAGTATGAAATATAGAAGTAGAAATAACTCTTTGCAGTCTTGAAACTGTGAAATTTTTATTTCATTAAAAGTGTACTCGTATTTCAGTTAGTGAAGTATTTAATTTTAAGATGGCTTTATTGTCAATATAATTTTAAATGGTGATGATGTTCTCCTAGCCGATTTCAGCCACGGCGGCCAGTCTCAATAGAGACCAGCCAACTATGCAGGAGATATTATATAGAAATTTTTTATTCATTTTCATTAATAACAAACTGATTTTTGTTTTGGGGCTTGCAAAATATATATTTTAATAAAATTTTTCAAGTCACCATTCTGACATGTTAGAGCTGGGGGTCACTCGGGAAGGTACCATTCACTTTGTATGCCACAAGTTTTTCTCAGTTTTCCATCGTATTTTCTCGAAGTATTGATTTTTAGAAACTGTTATTTATTAATTTGGGACACTCATCAAATCGACGTGTTTCGCTCCCTATCCCGCTTTTTCCTGCCACTATCAGAATTTGGTCCAATAGTAAAAGTTGGGGGTCTAGTCAAAACGAAGCTGTGTATAAACTTTCAGCCTGTTATTAATCACTGAAATCCCTTGTACGTGGGCCCGCGGACTAGTATGAAATATAGAAGTAGAAATAACTCTTTGCAGTCTTGAAACTGTGAATTTTTTATTTCATTAAAAGTGTACTCGTATTTCAGTTAGTGAAGTATTTAATTTTAAGATGGCTTTATTGTCAATATAATTTTAAATGGTGATGATGTTCTCCTAGCCGATTTCAGCCACGGCGGCCAGTCTCAATAGAGACCAGCTAACTATGCAGGAGATATTATAGCGCACAAGTGTGTACGCAAACACAGATGCACTCTCTGTTCCTTCACTCTCATAATTTGATGGGACGGTTTTCCGACACGACCAAGGAAAGATGAGGCGCAGGACCGACAGCTTTACGTGCACATCAAATAATATTTTAATAGTAATAACGTATTAAACTTCACAAATACCGATACACTTTGTAATTACACAAACATTATAATTTAACACAAATTTCTTCGTGGCAAAATATTTTTTCAGTTATTAGATTTCCGTAAGAATTTGATGGAAGGAAGGAGATCCTTCCGACGGGGAAATAACCATGATCCACCAGCCAATGTAACTAGCTTAGCAGAGATTTGAATTGAATTATTTTCTTTGAGTTGTCATTTCTGAAAAAAAATTCTTAACTTATAATTTATTCATTTATTTATCATTGCTTAATAGAACGTAAATGTTAGATTAAATGTGTGCTTTTAAGACGACATAACTATATAGTTACGTAAATTGTGAGTAATAATAATAATAATTCTTTATTGTACATCAGGAAACTAAATAAATGACTTAATGCTAGTTCAGTCCAATTCGCGGCCTTATCACTTAACGTGCAATCTCTTCCAGGCAACCGTGGGATGGAAATGAATATAGGATGTAAAGGGTATCTGGTGTAATCGAGAGTAGTCTGGGAAGTGAAAATGTTTTGACTGACATTATTGTAAAGAGTACTAGTTACACATGGTGTGGATGATGACACAAATGCAAATATATTTAAAATAAATATAATAAGCGAAATTCGTAAATGTTATATACACATACTGAATTAAACACTGTCACATAATTGACAACAATAACAGCTAATTATGGAATGTTGATATTTCCCAAGTGCTCGGTGCCCGGGTCGAAAGCCATAGTAAAGTATTTAAAAACAAGGTTTCTAGTTAGGAAGTTCGAGAGTTGATTATGGATAATGCGTTCGAGAACTTTGGAGAGGAATGAGAGAATGGAAATGGGACGGTAATCACTGAATGACTGGGTTTTCTTCTTAGGGATAGGTATATTTGTTTTATGGAATAAGGAGCAAACGAGCGGACGTATAGCGTAATGGTCAGTGATTGTCGTCGCCCATGGACACCCGCAACAACAGAGGCGTCACAAGTGCGTTGCCGGCCTTTGGGAGATGGGGAAGGGTATGGGGGGATGGGTTGGGGTATGAGCCTCCGGTATCCTCACTAACACGGTGAAACACAGCGCAAGCGCCATTTCACATCGGTTTCCTGTGAGGCCGTGGTATCACTTCGGTCGAACCGGCCCATTCATGCCGAAGAGTGGCTCTCCCACGGAGAGCATTTGAGGTTTTTTTCAGGCCTTTGGGAATACACTGAAGGAGATTGAAATGTTTAGGATATGACAGATGACAGGAAGAATTTCGTTAAGGAGTGTAATTAATTCAATTTAATAAATAAAATAAAACTGTTGGCTTCGCAGCAGCTGATTGCGGCTTGCTGTTTGATTTTAATAATAAATCATTAGCGCAAATAGAATTGTAAAGGCGATTGCGTACTGAGCGAGCAAACCACAATTGCGGTTCATTTAAATGAATAAAACATAAAGGAGTCTATCTGATAACCTAATATGTTTCATCTGTTTTACATAAACTCTTTTGTATCAATCATGAAACCGCAGATAGACATTACAAAATATAATAAAAATACATTAATATCTCTTCCTCAAAAATATAGGGGCATATTAACAGATAAGGGACTCAGTTTTCTACCGATCAGTTCAAGTAACACAAACTTAAGCGGTTCTACTAGGGTTTGGGTAACTAGGACGTGTTGTTATTGAAAATAAATGTTTGTCAAAATAAAAATAATCTCCGATCCGATTTTGTAATTACTTTCGCTATTAGGTTTCGGAGATTACTCCGAATATAAGTTCACAAACTATACCTTTTATAATAATAGTAAATATTTCGCCAGAAATTAACTTGATTCTACTATTATTCAGAGACTTCTAAAAGTCCCGGGAAGGCCCGGGACTAAGTTTATAGGCTGATAATCTTAAGCTATAACCACTTACACTTCTTTATCCAGCCATTTAACCAGTAACCATTTTCTTTCATTACCTTTCCATGTCACGTTACTTTATTTTTTAGTAAGTACCCAATTTAACCATCTTAAATTTCGGCAGTTAGTATTTGGCAAGCCTATTGCCGCTAAATGAAATTGTAAGTAAACGTAACTAAATTATAGTTAGCAAATTTGATATTAAACCTACATCATTCGATTTAGTAAAGTATATGTAAAATATTTAGTTCTATGCTGATAAGTAAGTTTCTTAATTAAGTTTCATTCTACATTGATATATGATATAATTAACTCTTAAGAATGATTGCTTTGAATCTGAATCAATTACTTCATACTACCGCAGTCCAGGGAGTTATCATTTATGTTTTACTGTCTAATTTGCAATCAATAAAACCTTTAATATTCTTCGTAAGATAATATTAACTCTATTATTTGTTAAATTATTTCATTCTGTGATTGTTAAATTTTACAATATAAGTAAAAAAGCATTCATCATTTCATTTTATCGACGTGAGTTATTTGTAAAATGTCCATTTACATATCAAATTTGCAAGAGGGCTACTACATAGGTACTTTTATTAAAATAAAAGTAAATAAATAGTGTGCTATTAATGTTTTCTAAGTATCATAATTTAAAATGATAGTGAAATATTTATTTTTATTGTACGAATTACCTAATCTCTCATTACTTTTTTATACATTACAAACTTTACATTACATTTCTTTACACACTTCAATATTATATAATATATATAAATTGGAAACTAACTAGTAAGAAAGAAATTTGGCATGGAGAAACGCTGATTCTTGAGAAAGGACATAGGCTACTCTTTATCGAAATACACACGGACGGAAACACAGGCAAAAGCTAGTATTCATATAAAACTGATTCGTTTAAACCAAATCCCAAGTCTCGAAGGGTCATTCCCTTACGTCAGCCTTCTGTTGTAGGTGTCTATTGGCTCTGGTAGTCACTAACCATCGGCTTAGAAGTCTGTTCGATTACCCTTTACAATATAAAAAATAAATGATGAATATAATACAGAATGGGCGTAAGCAAAATTAATAGGTATTACATACCGTCTTATCTGTGTGGTGACGGATGAAGAATACGGAGTGTCGCTACCCTTATTCACTGGCTCTTGTAACACAGGTGTAATACCTAGTACGGGAGACAGGGACTTAAAAAATATTGTAATCTGTATTTTATGTCAATAAAGATTTTTGTTATTATTTATCTATTTATTGGAGTAAATTATGCAGGACAGCAGTAAGGCAAAGAAAGGAAAACTTGGTACAAACCCTGTACCAATTTCTAATAAGTTACTAAAACTTTCTTTCTTTGTGAAGCCTATGTCCAGTAATGTACCATTAAATGCTGTTACAAATGCTCACTAGCAGCCCCGAGTTTTTAAATTCGCTCTTAACCCCCGTGCTTCGGAGAGCACATCAAGCAGACCAACGGGTCTTGCGCCTCACCTCTTCACGGCCATGTCGAATACACGTCCCATCGGATTATGAGAGTTGAGAGAACAGAATGCACCTGTGTTTACGCACATATTGTGCACTAAAATGTCTCCTGCGCAGTATGCTGGTCTCCTTTGAGACTAGCCATCATGGTAGTAAAGATTAGAAGAATATTAATATTATTATCATCATCATTACCATGAAGATAGTCGATGATGAAATACCTCTGAATTTTATCATTTTTAACACCAGGTTTTATATTTCGGTGGTCAAATGTAGCACATTTTGTTAACTGTGACCACTGATTTAATTAAAGGAGTTTGAGAACCGAATGTAGACTTTATCATACAGAAGATAAAAGCACTACTAAATATAGCATATAATCAAGCCACCAGAATCGCTGTCGCTTCTATTTACTGGAAGTTATTTGCTTACCTACATGGTTGCAGTATGTACATATGTTTAGTATCAATGTCTATGAAACGTGAGGCTATTGTGGCAGTTACGATCGCTGTTTCCATTACCGAACGTAATGAAAGCCGCTGTTAAACCACAGTAAACAACGCAGACATTGGTACAGATACCAAAATCAAAATGACATGAAATGCAAATGTAGTACATACATGAACAAGGTTACTTTGTCGTTGTTTATATGTGTAACAAATTAATATTTGTATGTGATGTGTTTTACTACAAAACCACAATCATTTTTGTTTCCACAAAGTAAAACTAGTCCATAACTCTGGGTTACTGACAAGTTAATTAACTGTTTATTATCAGATCCACATTATGTTTGTTTGTTTGATAAAATGGCAACCAGCCGGATCACTCGAATCAGCTATTTCTGCCAATGTCAAGTATTTATAGTCTTCAATTCTAAGTTTTCGAGTCTTCAAGTCGTCGTCGTGAAGAAATTAACGATAAAAAATTTATAAAATGTGGAGACATGAAATGGGGACTGTCTCTCGAAAAAAACCACATTATTCAATCGTCTAACTATCACGGTTCACGAGATACAGCCTGGTCACAGACGGACAAGGAAGTTTTAGTAATAGGGTCTCGTTTTACGTTTTGAGTACGGAACCCTAAAAGTAAATAATTACCTACTTTATATAAGTCTGATCAAAGTGACTTTCATGAAAATAAATTGCCACAAAAAAAATTGTACAAAGCTAACACGAACAGGTGTGATCAAAAAAGTTGTATCAAAAAACATTTACACGTACATTGTACAGTGTAGTAAATTTTCATTCGTTTAACTATATTCTTTTTTTGTGTTTTATTTTATCATGAAACCTACATAATACCTAAAAGAATATTTCCCCGAAAACTCGCTAGCTAAGCCGTAGATAAAACAACTTCTGCGAGATGCTGAAAATAAATTAAGTCGTCAATCATGCCGTCTACTAGCTTATCTAAGATAGGCGTTAAGTTTCGCTCGACTAAGGCGGAAGACTAATGCTATAAACAAATAATATCCAGAATCAGTCATTTTACGTGCTTGAGAACTTGCTATGTATGAAGGCTATGTTATGTACTAGCGTTTAATCTATACTAATAATAAAGCTGAAGAGTTTGTTTGTTTGTTTGAACGCGCTAATCTCAGGAATCGCTGGTCCGATTCGAAAAATTCTTTCAGTGTCGGATAGTCCATTTATCGAAGAAGGCTATGGCTATATATCATTACGCTACTACTAATAGAAGCGGCGCACCAATGAAGAATATTATAAAAACGGGGCAAAATTTTTACGCTACGGGCAATATAAGACGCAAACGAGATTGCGTGCTAGTATAAAATAAAACGGAAAATAAAGCTGTAGTAACCAAACTACCCACCATTAACAGACTTGACAACTTTGATGCGTTCTCTGTAGGTATTTGCATTATTTATCTATGAATTCGTCGAGTGTTATTGTAATCTGTAGAAGTCGTTTTTCTGTTGTACATTTGAATTTTTTATCATAATTAGAATGTGTTTTTATAATTAATATTGATTTAAGTTTCAAAAATGCTATGAATGTTGTATGTAGAGACCATTGTTTGACATTTATGTAGTGACATATGCTTACGAGAAATTTACTATGCTTTTTTTTGTACTCGACTGCTGAAAGGTCTCTTCTCTGCCTGATGAAAAGCAAAAGTGGAATTTTTTTTTTTCAATAACCAATCCCTATAGAATGTTTAATGTGTTTACCATGCGAGCTGGTAAAGTTAAGTGTATTATATTACTCCAGGAACATTTAAAAGACGATTGATACAATACGAAGACTACGGATGATGACAATTTAACAATTTGTAGTTAAAAATTCATCCAAAATCTAAGAAGGATACGCTTAACATCCTGTACACGTATCTAAGTAGCAAAATAAATTGAAACCAAGAAGTGGGACAACAGACTTTAACACACACATATGCAGTATTAATATGTTTTTTGTTTTCATCAAAGAAACCAAAATATAAGAATATGTTTTATTTCCAGCTGGATTTTTAAAAACTATCGTAACAAAATTTATGATACTAAAATTATTTTGTACAATCTTAGATAGGTTATCTACAGGTTTATTTAATGGTCGTGCTGTCATCTTAGTCCCGCGTAAAGTGAAAGAATAACATACAGACAATAGTTTTACTCTTCAATGACCAAAATAAATAGCTACTCTCTGTGAGTAGCAATAAAGTGCAAACTTAATCGCATCTCGACTTTATTCCATATATTTTATGTACTACCATTGTGTTAGTCGTCCTGAAATGTTTTTCATTCGGTGGGGTTGTGAATTGCGATTGTGATGGCAACGAACACTCGTGATAAATCTGTTTTTAGTATTTAATGGCGGTAAGTTCCATCGTAAAAACATAAAATGTGATCAAAATACAAAGAAAAAGTTAATTAAGTAAATTGAACTATAATGCTAATAGGTATCCAAAATTAATAGGAGTAATAAAGGTTGTTTCGAAATTTCTAATAAGTAGTAATATATAAATATAAAAAAACCCAACTGCGTCAATATCTGCCATCTTTATTAAATTCATTGAAGAACTGAAAAAATAGAAACAAGATTGTTATTTGAATATTTTATTTTGGTTTTGAATAATCTTACTTGACAGTTTTTACAAATGCAGTCGCCTATATCATCAATCAAGTAATGAGAAGTGAGCGTGTTATGTGTTATATCGTGTTAAGTAGGTGAGTGCGAGACCGGAGGCCCAATGATGCAGAAGCATCACTAGACAGCCATAGTGTGGGTTACCATGCTGCATTGTTGCATGAGCCATTAATATGGTGATCACCACTCTTGGATTCTGCTTATGCTTTTCATCATGCAGAGTAGTCATTCTGGCAGGGCCATACATAAAAGAAAACTTTTATTTTATTTTCTTCTAAAATGTTGTAAAAAAGTTAATGGTATAATTTAATTAATTTACGCTTTATAATTTTAAATATACAGTTAAATATCACTTATTTATATTACGCATACCTATAGATTAGTATATTTAGTTATTTGGTCTAAGGGTCAAATCAAATTACTAAAAAAAATATTTTTTTTATTATGTACAAAGCAATGACCTATGGTGCAGAATGTTGGCCAATCACAAAAGCGCAGGTAAACAAAGTGCATGTTAACGAAATGCGAATGCTCAGATAGTCCGTAGTTTCACTTCTAGATAAAGTGCCGAATGTGTCCATTAGAGGCAGCTTCAAAGTGAGACCAATACCGGAGAAGCTCAAAGAGATGCGTTTGAGGTGGTACGGTCACGTCATGCGTCGACCTGACCAACATATGACCAAGAAGATGCTGCAACTGGAGTCGGGACCAAGACGACGTGGCAGACCCCGATCTACATGAATGTCAATCATTAGAAAAAACCTTGAAGAAGATAAGGTGGACCCTACGTCGACCCAGAACAGATGTCTCTGGAGAAGAAGGACAGGGAGAGCCGACCCCGATTAGAAACGGGCAGATTTATGGCCTGATGGTAAGCGACTACCGCCGCCCATCGACACCCACAACACCAGAGGCGTTACAAGTTGCCGGCCTTTTATGTTTAGCACCTTATTGTAAAATTTACATATATGTATGTCGCCGTTCACCGGGCGACTAAATAGGCATATACGGAAGGTTATAAAGCCATATAAAGCGTCATTTAATGAATGTGTAACTTTTAAATGACTCAACCTCGTCCACGTTACATATGTTTTAAGCTTCATTTCATAATAAAAAAAGTTGCGTGTACTAGCGTACACTCGTAAGAAGTGAAACTTCTTTATGACGTTATTTTTCAAAAAATAAATATCATATGTCGACGTAAGGTATAACGACAAAAGACTTATAAACCAGCAATATTCGTGACAAATCTTATTTCAAGTGCAATAAAAGTTTAGGAGCGAGACCTGAGTAAATATTTCGCAATCTGTGGTGTGAATGAAGTAAGTTTGTGGAATGTGATGTGTGTAGTTATTTACATTGTGGACTAAATAAAAAATAAATGTGTCTATTTATGTGTTGATGTTGGCGATTGGTGATTAAAGTATTTTCGATTAACTGCGTAAAGGGCTTTTAACAGTCTATCTATTACAAATAAATAAAATTGAAGTGCCTTTTTGTAATGTTAAATTAACAGCTTTTTACTAAAAAAATACTTTAGCATATTCGATATTTACATAAAAAAAACGTAACTACTCAAAACGGGCCGCAAAATACATTGGAGACAATTACCTGTGATAAGAAAAAGATAGCGTAACGGATATATGTGACGCGTAACGTAACGGATAAATGTTACGCGTAACGAAAAAATGTTACACTAAATTTTTTGACAACCCCGATAAAGAAGTTTCACTTCAATAAATATAAAAAAACTGTATAAAAATAATAAGCTCCTGTCTACATAAGAACAGGAGTGCTACACTGACATAAAATTGTTATTTTTTATTAAAGACGTACGAAGGTGGAGATAGGGTAGAATCATAAGCCCGGTGTTTACGACTGTGTATACTGATAAACGCTTACCTTAAATTTAATAGACCGTAAGATAACCTATGTTCCATCAAATGTATACCTAAAATATAAATTAACAAACATTTTATCTTTATAATAATAATATGTTCCATGGCGTTGTAGTCGTAGTATAGTCTGCAGCATTTGAAATTTCTCATGTCTCACTTACAAGCGTTGCAAGAACATTAACGTCACGACAAAGCATAAACATCACAATGGCGGACCATTGTTGACAAATATATGAAAATTTACACATAAAAACATATATTTGAATTTTATTTTACTCCATGGAATATGTAAGATTAATAAAATAGCTGCACATTTTTTGTTAAATTAGTTATTACAACAAATAAAGTCAAACACCGCTGTGAAGCATCACTGTTGTAAATAATTGTCTCTTAGATTAATTTGCTGTCATGATATAATTTTATTTTTATGTGTGTATAAATAATAACATAAATTATTTTAAATGTATGGCTGCAACGTATAAAACAATAAAATTTCACATAGGTATTAATTCATAAGTTCACAAAATTTCACGACTACAATTAATTTGCTAAATATATATCAATTATTAAAATATGACTGTGATTACTAAGTAATCCACTGCTAATTCTTATCATATTAATATCAATTAATTAAATACATATTCTCCAACTAATATGGGAAAAAAAGGCATGTGAATGGCAACACTGTTTTTTTTTTTCTATTAATTTATTAAGGCTTATTTGCCTTAATTTCGATATACCTAGGTTGCTCTGAAAATTTATACTACAGAATAAATATAATCTCTTCTTTCAAGAAACTATTTTAGGTTCACGGTTTATTTCAGCACAAAACTCCTTTGTGAAAATCAGATTATCTGTCACTCTTCTTTTGTTTGCAACAATGGACGTCTCGCGGGAAGCTTTTCGTGCTATGATTTTCTATGACCATGAACGAGGGTTAAACTTCAAGGAATCTCAAGAAAATTTACAAGCTGCTTTTGAGGAGTCTGCTCCTGCATTAGCAACAATTACTTATTGGTTCGTGAATTTAAACGATGAGCCCAGACCCAGCAAACCACTAACTGCAGTAACTCATGAAAAGTTATCAGGGTAGAGTGGCTTTTTAGATAGAATAGACATTACACATCGAGAGGTGTCGATAACCGTGGGAGAGCTACGCTTTGGCATGAATGGCCCGGCTCGACCGGAGTGATACCACGGCCTCGCACACACGGTGTGAAATAGCGCTTGCGCTGTGTTTCGCCGAGTGAGTGAGGATACCGGAGGCCCATACCCCAACCCCTCCCCTCATTTCCCCTCCTCATCCCCTAAAGGTTGGCAACGCACTTGTGACGCTTTTGGTGTTGCGGGTGTCCATGGGCGAAGGTAATCACTTACCATCAGGTGACGCGTCTGCTCGTTTGCCACCTATTCAATAAAAAATAAAATAAAAATAAGGTACAGGCTGGGTACTTGGGTACTGGGTGGGAGGTACTTTGGATCACAGGTAGTTTCCACTATCCTGCATGAACATCTTAAAGTTGGGAAGCTTGCTTCGCGATGGATACCTCATTCTCTCACCAATGAGTAAAAATGCCGTCCGTCGTGTTGATTTGTGCAAATGTATGTTAAAAAAATTCAAAAAGGGAACTTCGCAAAACGTATCCTATATTCTTACAACTGACGAGTCATGGATATATAGCTACGATCCTTTCACGAAGCAGCAGTCCACACAATAGGTGTTTGAAGAGGACAATTTGTCCACAAAAGTTATTCGCTGTCGGAGTGTTGATAAAAAAATATAGCGGTTTTTTTGGATGCAGTGGACCAGTAGTAGTAATTCTGCTAGAAGACCGTAGAACAGTTACTAGTGAATGGTATAGCGAAGTTTGTCTGTGAGTTGGATAGCGTGCGGCCAGGTAGTGGCGTCCGTGGCATTCTTTTTCACCGCGATTGCTTACACAGCTGCTACAATTATGGACTATTTGACAACTTCGGGGACACAATTACGACAAAAAAATGCTTCGTGGGCGAAAATTTAGCACCGCAGACGAGGCCATCGAAGAATTCGGCGGTTATTTTCGACTTGCGGAAGGTCCAAAATAACCGCCGAATTCTTCGACGAAGATACGAAAATACGATTTTTAAATGTTTTGAAAGCTGGATTGGAAGGGATATTTTGAAAAGCTGTAAACAACGTTTGTTTATAATCTAACTATTTTTCATTTTACCAACCGTTTTTTCAAACAGCCCCAGTCTATATATGTATAGACTACTAGTTGCCACAGCTCACTTTGTTCCGCCAATGAATGAGTGCAGCAGATCATGTTTTTTTTATGATTTTTTATTGATGAATACCAAATTTTAATACTTATTATCCTATTCCGGACGAAGACAAATTCAAAAACACAAAATTCATAAAAATTGGCCCAACCATTCTGAAGTTATAAGTAGTGTAACTAACATGACTTTGTTTTTTATATATAGATATTAACATGTGAAAAGTATTGCTGCTTGATTTGTTAAGTTTTTTGACCTTGTATCGCATTCTTTCACCACGCGTTTGCCCATTTTAATGATTATTATTGTCACGTGTAACTACGTCAACTTCGGTTGTCGCGATATTGTACACTAAACTGACGGTTGCCTCGATTAAGAACAAGTTCTAAATTTCGGCCTGTGTATTTTTGGTTACGTACCGTAGTGCTAATCTAGTGTATCAATGTGTGTGATCAATGTTTTTCTAGAGGTCATGATGAGTAGAGCAGGTTGTCGCACTTATTTTAATTCACAGTATATATATTCACAGACTAAACTCTAAAATAGCTAATACTGCCAGCAAAATTTCATAGCAATCAGTTAATACATCTATCAGAAATTGCTACACGTAGATATTAATGTAGTCTGACTTTACCTCTACAGAGAAGTCAATTGTATTCAACTTGAATATATAAATTTCACCGTACCATCATAAAGTTCGAAAGGCAAAAGGGTACAATCCGCAGATAGAACTGTAACTGCGATTCCTAGTAGTAAAGTACTATGTTCTTGATTAGAATGTCCTCCTTTGTTTTAAAGAAACTATGCATAAAGTTAGAACAAAGGTTGTTTCAGAGAACATCCCTGCACTTGCCTCAGATATTGGCTAGTACTAAATGAATAATAATAAATATTTCGGACATCTAACACTCAACGCCATCTAGTCCCAAGCTAAGCAGAGCAGTGTTATGGGTACTAGACAACTAATATAAATCACATATACGTTTTTTTTGTAAATACAAACATTTTATACATAGAAGACACCCAAACTCCGAAAAAAATTTTTTACAGATCACACATTTTGGTCCGACCCGGAAATCGAACCCGAGACCTCAAGCAAAGCAGTCGCATACGCTACCACCAAGGCAGTTATCGCAGGCAGTATAAATAAAACCAAACAGCGTAACTAAACAGGCAAAGGGCCAGTTTCAACAATTGCTGATAACGTCCCTGATATAATATTTTGAACTGATCTGCTAGATAACTGAAGACATTAGTTTCCCAAGTCTCATATATTTTGCAGCAACTTTTATCTGTCACATAGTGTTATATGGCAAATGACAATCTAAAACTTTGTCAGAACTGGTGAAAGTGGCCCTAAAAAGGCTAAACATTATATAAGCTAAACAGAAACCCGCGTATGATTAGCAAATATGTAATATGACCCTGCAATAAAAAGAAATCCGAAACTCAAAGACCCTTTCGGTATAAAAATGTGGCAGTAGCAAGCAAAAGAGCTCAAACAAACATATCTCTCGCGAAAGTTCATTTTCCTTGACTCATTTAATCCATATCAAGTACGTCTTAAGCTATGTTCATGTGAGAGTTTATTATATTGAACCATTTTTATTTATCGTTACACTTAATATAAACTACATCTACAACTTATTTGTGTGTAAGCATCACATATACAAAGCTGTCAAGCATATTATAAATGTAAAATTATTTAAAATTGGAAACGAGTATTTCCTTAGCTATGTTATTTTTCGTTTGTTGAGCTGAACTGTAAAGCAGTTCTAAAACCCACAAAATACTTACACTTTCAGTCAAATTAAGAATATAAAAGATAATGTTTTGTTGTTCAGTTTCGGAATCGATTGTGAAAATAGAGTATGTAAGTATTAGTATTAACAATTATCGTCAGTTTTACGATAACTTTTTCCATAATAATACTTTATAATGTTGCGTGCGTGGCTTTGCATAATAAAATGATAAAATCAAACTAGCAATGAGTAATCAGGTAGAAATTAATATGTTAATATTTAGATTAAGCAAACCTTAAAACAAAATATTTGTTATTTTGTTATACACAATATTTTATTTTACGTTTTTAAATGTATGAGGTTGCCAAAGTTACTTTGCTCTGTCGGATGGAAAGCATGAACAGTGGTGATCATAGTGATCACTCATTGCAAATGCAGACAATGCAACAATACATGGTGACCTCACTATAGCGGCCTAGTGCGATGCTTTTGCATCATTGAGCCTCCAGTTTTACGAACAAAACACTACAACACAAATGTTGTCGTGTTTTGTTTAACACTTTAAGGTAGTTTTCTGTGAGAGGATAGTACCGACCCGGTAGAGCCGGTCTGTTCATGCTGAAATCAGCGTATCTCTAATACCTTGAAAATATTCACGGACACGGACAAAATAGTGAATTTTGATCTAAATTCAGAACTATTATAAACTGGTCTTGTGACTGTATAAGATTTAATGTAAATTATTCATTAGCCATACTTGTATTCTTGTAATATATTCATACCACTCATAATCTCATACATTTTATTAATTTTATGCAAACCTTTGAGTAAATTTGCTAAGCCATTTGGACTTTTTATTTCGGTGAAACCTTTGCAGAAAGTCATATTAAAGTCTCGTGTTCTTCAATGAATAATAAGTTTACAACTGTTATTTTAAAGTACAATATTTTTTGATTCAAAACGTTTTTGCATCTGGAAGTTTTAAAGTACTCTGTTATACTTACAAGTTAAAAACGACACATGATACACCTACTAAGATAATAGTTAATCAATATATTTTAGGCAAATATACTCAGAAGCAAAGTCCATCAAATGAAAATTGGTTCCTTGTCTCACCCATAAATCGGTGTCACATTGTCCTAAGCTTTTAAAGAACTTATAATTAAATATTATCCTCAGTACGTACGGTTGTCCATTAATATTTCTTATATTTTTACCACAATCAAAAAGACGCAGATTTTTAAAACTAATCTCTCTGCCTCTGTGATCTCCCCTTTTTCCGTTACACTCAGTATAAATAAACTTAGATCCTAACAAATGTACTTCAAACTATCTTTCTCAGAAACCTTGTAACTTGATTTGTTAAGAATATAGTTAGTTCTATTATGTGGGTTTAGTTTGTAGAGGGTGTCTAAAACACACTATTTCTAAACAACAACAAACGAAGTAGCTACAATTTAATTATCTGTGGGTTGGCGAGCTGTTCTCATGTTGTCTAGAGTACAGTTTGATATGTTCCTGAATAGATATAGAGTGATTCACCACATGTACAAGTTCCCCGGAGCGTTCACAACTTGTGCAATTACCTACTTTACAAGTCGCGAGGCTCTTGCATCACATACAGAGACAAGTGCATGTCTGTATATGCACTTTGGATAATATTCTAATATGCATATCCCCTGTCACTTTTAGCCCAAATGAAAACTAAAATGATGCCGGTTTGTTAATTTTAATTCGTTACAGAAAAAACAATGTTTGTTTTATGTAATGTTTGTTCATGCTTTGATTTTATTTATTTATTTATCTTTATTGTATACACAAATTAAAACAGTACAACAAAATGAGTTACAATATGTAAGGATGTATAACAATTGGCGGTCTTAATAATTTCAACAATCAATTTATTTTATCAATGATTAAAAGCCAACATAAGGTATGACCACAATAAATACTTCTCACATAAAAAATATTTTTACAGACTTTTGGAAGGGTTTTCTGTATTTTAAAACCAAATATGTGATGTTCTCCTAGCCGATTACTGCCACGGCGACAAGTCTCAACGGAGATCAGCCAACTACGCAGAAGATATTAAAGTGCACAAATGTGTGCGCAAACACAGGTGCACTCTCTATTCCCTCGCACTCATAACCCAATGGGGCGGTTAATCGAAACGATCGGTGAGAGATCAGGCGCAGGACCGACAGCTTTACGTGCTCTCCGAGGCACGGGGGTTCAGGCCCCTTAGTATTTCTATAATCAGAAAAACTCAATAACACTTTTGAAAATAAAATGTAATAATGACTAACGCCAATATTCAAATGTACTTAATATTGTGATTAAATTAAAAAAAATCTAACCTTGCCAAGTAAAAAATTATTTTAAATGTATTTTGTTTTATACTACTACTAACAAGTACTACACTACATTTTCAGAACAGCATTTATAATATCACTGTTATAGCAAGCTATTATCATAATAACATTCAGAGAACTGCAATAAAAATATTCTGAAAACATATATTTATTCATAGGGTATATAACAATCGTAAACGCGAGAAAGGAATATTAAGGCGCTCTACTAATTTGTTCATATTTCATGCAAGACGAGCTTTATGACGCCAAAGTCTTATGACCTGTGACCGAATTCAGGGTTGACATAATATATGTACTCTGATTAATATAATGTCTTGGAAGACTACTTTTCAGGAATTTATTTATAACTAGCAGTTTGACAAAATATCAAATACAAGAAGTAGATTGTTTACCGTGTGTATCAAACATTCCAATAGTTACAAAAAAACAAAAAAAAAACAAAAATAGCAAGAATGAACTTAAGTTTAAATTTCTTCATGTTGATCTGTTGACATTGACATGAATTAAGGTATAATCAACAATTCTTCTTTTGATGAAATGGCAACCAGCCGGATCACTTTGATCAGCTATTTCTGCCAATGTCAAGTATTTATAGTCTTCAATTATTAGTCTTCGAGTCTTTAAGTCGTCGTCGTGATGAAATTAATGACATGAAATGGGGACCGTCTTCCGAAAAAACAAAAAACGATCTCCTGCATTCAACAATAATGAATCACAGTAATTTGTCAAATATTTTTACTAAAAAGTAGTCACCTAGCTTCAAACAATATAATAGAGTAGCGACTGTCAAGTCAAATCGGTGTCTTTTATTAAACGTCAAAACCGTAGACGTGGCACGTCTTCGTATGAACTACCTGCCACGTACGTACGTTTTTTTCCGAATATCAAAATCAGGAAAACATTTAATTAATAAAATAAGGCAATCCAGGCCGTGCTTTAAGACCCAAGTTGTATTGTGACATATAATAATTTGGGTGTAATATAGCTTGATACTTTATTTTAAACATAGTAATTTGCCTTTTTCTGTATGTTTATGGCTGAAAACCTTTATATATCACTAACACAACATTTTCACCTAATTTTTAATCAGTATTACTTCAATCGGTACTCGAGCTCCGTACCCGTACTTAATCCTGTTTCCGTGTAACCTTTAAAATTCCAAAAAAATGGCTTCCACTGGACCGCATATAGTATACTAGCTGATCCACGCAACCTCGTTTGCGTCTCATATTGGCCGTAGCGTAAAAATTTCCCCGTTTTTGAAACATTCTTCATTGGTGCTCCGCTCCTATTAGTAGTAGCGTGTTGATTTATATGCTATAGCCTTCCTCGATAAATGGACTATCCAACACCGAAAGATTTTAAGATTTTTTAAATCGGACCAGCGGTCCCGGAGATTAGCGCGTTCAAACAAATAAACAAACTCTTCAGCTTTATAATACTCGTATTAGTATAGATACGCACAAAACATTGCTACCCGTATAAAAAATCGTAAAACGTAGTATGTTTTTTCAGAACAAACAAAAGATCTTTTAGTATTATTAACCTTGTTTTTATTCGGTTATTGTTCATACATTCTATTGATAGTTTTCTCTCGAATCTCACGGACAATGAAGACTTACCAGGTCGTGTAGCAAAATACTTTACAGATCTAATTTTTAGAATCAAACTACAACCATTTGTCAATGAAGGTTGTTAGGTTAGGTTTTCTCGTCACGTTTGAAAAAAATCTTTACAGAATAAAATATAATATATTGCACGTATAACTTAGAATGATATATATTTAATAAATGTTCACACAGATTGCTTAAAAGCAAAATAATAGGCGTTATATGTAAGTAAAAGACTGAAAGGAAAATCGTGCCGTCGATCAATCATGCGGACACTTCAGCAGAAGATATCAATGACTTTGGGTTAGGGCTGTGTATTTTGTATAGTAAAATATAGCAACATCGTTCCACGCCACTGTTTGCTTCATTGAATTACATTGCAGACCCCGTTACTAACCCAATATTGCGTTGCTGTCAAGATCACTTTACTAAGTAATTTATTTCGTTAAGATTTAGGTACATTTAGTAATATTGATGATAAAGGGAACTTTAGTTATGTTTACATAGTATGAGTGTTTAGGTTGTGTCAGTGGTTTTCTGACATAAGTATTTCGAATTCCCTGCTGCTTGCAGTAAATCTATACTAATATTATAAAGCTGAAGAGTTTGTTTGTTTGTTTTTTGAACGCACTAACCTCAATAACCACTGGTCCGATTTGAAAAATTATTTTAGTGTTGGATAGTCCATTTATCAAGAAAGGCTATAAGCTATCACGCTAATACTAATAGGAGCGGAGCACCAATGAATAAAGTTTCAAAAACGGGAAAAAAATTCACGGAACGGGCAATAGAAGACGCAAACGAGGTTGCGTCTTCTATTGTCAGCTAGTAATATACACAAAGATATTTATAGAAATGTTACAATGGTCATACAATTTCTTATAATGTTTTCTTATAAAACTGTAAATGAAACGTAAAATGAGGCTTTCGAGATATATAAATACATGTGTTTGTATTACATACATTGTATTAAATGGATTTGAATCATATTTTAGTTTATCGATAATATTGGTTTAATTAACAATGATGTGTTTTTCTTATTAAAAAATACAACACCTGCAATAGGAATATATCATGTGTCGCGGAGGACATGTATGTTAATACATGAAACGGAGTATGAGAGTGCTCAGACTGATAACAATAAATTTCTGAACCCACTATGCAACTCGTACAGTGAAATGTCAGATATATAAGTGTAATCTAAGTTGTATAACTATATAGTGACAAAATAGAATCCTACAATAACACAGTTTGATAATTTTTGGTCCAACTTTTTCATTTGTGGACCAGAAATAAGAATCATATTTAAGAAAATGTTTCAGTCTAGATACTCTATAAAAGCTTTTCAACATTGAATATAACCTCTAGACCTTAGTGTGACCATGGATGAAACTGCAGAGAACAGTAAATCAACTGTGCGATAAAATAAGGACATTTTTTTTCCTCTCTCAGTTATGCAGGAGACTTTGGCTCGCACTACTGTGCATTTGCCAGCGTCAAGTTTAAATTGTTTGGCATTTGAATGACACGAAGTGAACGGCAAGGAAACTTAAAATCGCGAAAATGCAATACGAATTTAGAACAAAAGAAACAGGATCGAGGAATGTGTATAAATTATAATATTTAATTACCACTAAGATGAGTGACCGATATGAAATTTGAGAAGTGGTCACTACCATAAGAAGAAAAAGAAGTGCACCACACAAGAGATGAGGCAAAATTAGGGGTACAAATGGAAAGAACTATTACACTGACATTTTCATTTGGCCCTGTACGTCGAGTTGGGGACCCAGAATTTAACACAAAGATTATGTTGGTCAAATATATCTAAAAATATGCCACTACTATATGGTAAAAGAGTACAACCCCAAGACATATGGTGACAGTCGAACTCACCTAAAATTATGAAACGACGAAGTAGGAAGAAGAGAAACGAGATTGTTAAACTGTTGAAGAGTTGAAGAACATGAGAAAGGCATGTATATTGAAACAATACAAGAATTATTTATTTGTGCAGCTACCACGGAAAAAATATAAAATACCGAAAGAGATAGGGGACTGTAAGAGAATAGTGTTTCTGATGAGTTAAGCAATCCCGCCATTCCCATCAGACCTATCATCTCTTAAACAAAAAATCAATAGTTTTTCTACCATTGATTTTGAAAATGGAGCCTGGCTTTGAAAGAAGTTTGCTAAATTATTTCGCTTTTTTAGTAACTGTACTTCTACAGTACCATTGTAACATGTTCTGGATTTGTAATAACATTTTTAACAGCTTGGGGGTTTTTATACATATCGACTATAGATGCAGCATTGAACGGTATGTCTATATTAGATTGAGATTGTGTGTTTATATGAGAATTTGAATTATATTTGATGTTGATATCATTGTAGGATGCGGAGTTTGTATTTAAGGCACAGCCATTTTGTGGCGTCGGTAACCTGTATTCGTCAAGTAACTGTTGATGTTTTATCTCGAACGAAACCTTTACTTGCTGAAGGGGGAGATTGATGTACACTATTTTTTCTGTAAAGTGCGTAAAGGAGAATGTTGTGTATAAGAAGATTGTGAGTTTCAGTAAACGTAAGTAGTAACCGGAGTACTAGCTACATTAGTGGGGCCCGAACCATTACCTACTCAGTTTGATTTTATTATTAATTAATTCAACTGGGCTAGCAGTAGGATTAGAGTCACTATTTTCTCTATCTGCAATTGCACAACAACAACCCTTGCTCCCATCAACAGTCCGACTGTGCTTCCTCTTTTTTATTGCATATTTTATGTAGCCTGGTTCTTTTGTGTCCACGTTGTGCACTGGGACCATTCGTTTCCATTCCAGAATCATTAGATACAATTGTTACAAAATAATAAATATAATAAAAAACTAATCCTTATACATAGGAAAATATAACAAAAGAAAATATACAGAAAAAATGCACCGGTACGCTTAAAGTTTCCCGCGCTTTTTCTCATTAAGAACCTTCTTGACTTTCTTGTCCTATTTTTTTTATCGGCTTCGCTAAGGAAGGTTGTATGTTCAACTTTATGTATTTTTATCAATCAGTAGATAAATCATTTACACATCAATTAATGAGGCTATACACTACTATTCATTTGCAGTTATTGCAAATATAAACAAAATTCAAACTAGGTAAAACTAAATTAATGTTGGTTTTACGTCTGATCTGAAGTAAAAATTAAAGTAAACGTTTATGCTAACTTACTTGTAGTAAGCGAAGTGTGGAATATATTGTAAATAAAGTCACTAGTTACTACATAGTACAAACTCAAGTTTGACTTAATACAAAAATTTTCTTACTCAAAACATACTTACAAAACAAAAGCAAAACAATAAAAAGTTTAAATACCTACTATAGGCCGACTACGTATAAAAATTCGAGGAGATATGTTTAGCCTTCTAAATTTAAAAACGAGCCCGCGTATTTTTTGGTAATGAAAAATAACTTATGTCCAAGGTCCAATCTGTTTCCATACCTAAATTATTGAATCAGTTCAGCTGTTTAGCCGTGAAAATATAACAGACACACAGAGGAATGAGTGAATTTCAATTTATAATATTAGTATGGAAATATGGATGCAACCCGGGACATTATTACGAATCTATTAACATTAAGTTGATTATTATTTATAAGGGAATAATTTCAAATTCAAATTTCTTCAATTTTGGTTATGATCTGTATGTTGGTGCCGAGGATGGGAAAGCCGACACGAAAGATCAGCCAAATATGGACACAGAAATATAAGAAATTGTTTACGGAGTTCTAAAAGTCCATTGTATAACAAAGTATCTATTATTAAACTTTATGAACAAAAACTTTCCGGTTTGAATATTATTAATATTAAAAGAGAACTTCATAAATTTAGGGGAGAGAGTATTGTCGGCATGGTTTGAGTGCACATCGAGGAAAGATTTATGAGTTAATAATTAATGCGTATTAGTAAGTTTATATACAAAAACATTTTGGTGTTGTATGTTTTTATGTCAGGTCTGTTATAAACAGATTTCAAATACCACATTTAAATGTACCTAATGCCTTTAATCCGGAAATCCAGGTCTGTTAAACAGTAGGATTACTGTCAATGAAACCGATCTAGTATTAAGTTTATTATGTAATCTTGTTTTCGGTCATCCAATTTTATATGAACTTACGTAAGCTACTCTCATTTTTAACATTATTAGTTTGAGCATTTGTTGTTTTTTTTGGAACGAATTTCCTTATGGCGCGTTGTGTAAGGGGGCTAGACGGAAAAATTGTCACGACACAATTTGTTGACACGACACAATTTGTTGTCACGACACGACGACGACACACACAGATATTTTCGTTTCGTCTTTCTATTTCGAACTTCGTTCCATCCGGGTGTCCCTTGACACCTCTCAAGTTTTTTTTTATTTTATTTACTTAAAACGAGGTTAATCCTACACATAAAACATAGTTTCTGTCAGTTGACTTTAAGTTTTGACCAAAATGAAGACGTGTTTGCGCAATTGGCACTGACTGAGATAGATTGGTAGTTTCCTGTCTGTGAGTGATACAAATGTCGCTTTAATGGCTCTAAGTGAGACAAGGGTTAATTTATTTGAAGACGACATCTCTGCGAGTATAACTTCCTCTCGGAGACTAGACAATCACTGATTCAGCATTCGTATAACAGCTACTACTGAGAATTAATTTGCGAGTAATTCTAATTTCCTACGTACAATAATTAACTTTAATTAAAATGCAAATAATCACGACACAATCTGAGAGTTTCTCTCTACTGTTGTACTGTTTCATGACGGGGGATCTAAAGAGATAGATGTAGCAATTAAAAGTTTTATTGGCTACTGGCTTCCTTTCTTTGTTTCGTTTTGAAACTGCAGGAGAATACTTTGTGCCCGAAAATATTCAATACTGTTCAAAGAAATGGGGTACATTTGCATAAATAACAAAAATGTTTTAAGGAAAATAATACATACATGAATTCAAACTGACGAATAATTTACACTTGTACTCAACACTACATCACCAAAGGTGTCACTTACAAGTTGTTTTATCTATCCTCTTTCTAAGCAGCTCCGGTGACCTCAATCATGTCTTGTAAGACAACACTTTGTAAGTGTTGTTTAGAAGCGATTTTCTGTAGAGTACTTCCCGAGGCTCTCCTGTTTCTACGGGAAATTTCATAATTCAGCAAATATTTTGCTTACATTTGAATAATAATTATGATACCAAACTTCTTGAGTGCGGTCTATCAGTTTATAGAGTAGATAGATGTAGAAAAGAAAAGGAGGTTTCTTCGCTTGCGAAATAATTGTGGGGTGTGTAGGGTAATTAACAAAATTTAACATGTTAATAAATGGATTTTGATTAAGCACCTCTAAGCAGTAACTGTTAATTTTTGACGTTAGCATTAACTCTTTTGTTTATGTAATAGGTGGCAAACGAGCAGACGTATCGCATTATGGTAAGCGATTACCGCCTCTCACCACCTGCAACACCAGAGGCGTCTCAAGTGTGTTACCGGTCTTTGGGGGATAAGGAGAGGGATGGAGGAGGTTGGGGTATAGGCCTCCGGTATCCTCACTCACTCGGTGAAACACAGCTCAGGCACTGTTTCACACCGATTTTCTGTGATATTCCGTGATTCCGTGGTATCACTCCGGTCGAGCCGGCCCATGCCTGCCGAAGCGTGGCTCTCCCACGGTCTCAACTCTTGCAACTAGAATTATATTATTAGGTTAATATTAACCGCTATAATACAGTGCTTCTACTACTGTAGTAAACATATGTATGTAATGATTTTTTTAATCCAAATAAATGTGTTCAGAAGAACTAGACCTGTAGTTTTTATTCATCTTAAGCAGAATCTTTTGGCAGCTATAACTTATGATAGAATGTATTCTGTTGTTTTACTTAGTTTTGGAGCCTCTATAAAAAGCTATATATACATCCCGGGTCATCCGTTACACCTAATTAAACAACAAATACCGTTAGCATTTACAATTGCACTTGAAATTCTTGGCTTAATTTTCTAAGAAGTAGTTCGGATCATATTCGAAACACCTAATCTTAAACATGTAACCTACTTCAAAGTAAGTTCTACCTTTAAAGTTGAAGTGATTACATCCAAGATGGGCTACCTTTGTTCAAATGAGGAATACCATAGAACCCTATCTTCTTGAAAGTGTTTAACCTGCGGCCTCAATATTCATGCGAACAGTAGGCCACTTGAACTATCAAATATTCACTAAAATACCAGGTGTTCGACAGAATTTTGCTGCTTATCTAGTAAGCAAATTAATCTATTACGACTTCCCTTGTATATTTAATATCGCAAATATAGGTTTGTAAGCAATAATCTACCTTGTACTTGATCCTGTACTAAAATTAGCAATATGGTCTCACGAGAAAGCCTATTACACAGCGGGAGATAATATGAAAAAGAGGCAAAAACATTGAAAGAAAGCACCATAAACTACATCGATGTCTTATATTATGTTCTTAGAATTACATCATTTATTTATCCATGTATCTATTTTATAAGTATATCCTAATATCGAACCTTCTGCGTTATAGAAGATATGGCTACAATGACGGCAGTAAACTGACGATTGATAGCTGAAACATTTAGCTCGATTATTTTCGTATTTCAAGAAAGCAAGAACTTTTGTATGTGTTTAGTTTCATGAAAGAGCTTTGAAGGTTCAATTAATTTTATTTGAAGTTTAAAAGTAAAACTAAAGAAAAAAACACCCAAATAAGGGTTATTACTCAAAAATATTCCTTGTAGGTAAATATTTACACGGATTAAAACCTTTTTCGCCATCCACTGACACACTTCATCAAACAAAACGTAGTCCCGCAGGCAACATTAATAAAAAAGAAACGTATCTCGTAGTTCGCAACAATTTAAAACTGATATCGGCTTGAGTGATTCACAATTTAACCGCATCCGGGTATTCATAAGGATTTTAATGGAGCTTTTTTTATACGTTATTGTGGTATAGTTTTGCGATATTGTGAAAATGCTATCAACAACTTTTTTGTAATTTTTTATTGTATAGGGGGCAAACGAGCAGACGTATCTTAAGCGATTATCGCCACCCATGGACACCCGAAAAACCCGAGGCGTCACAAGTGCGTTGCCTGCCTTTTAAGAAGGAGTACGCTCTTTTCTTGAAAGTTTGAAGGTCGTATTGGTCCGGAAATACCGCAGACGACAGTTCAGTCCACAGTTTTATTGTGGGAGGCAGAAAGTTTCAGAAAAAGCGCACAGTTGTGGACTGCCAACCATCTAGATGATTGTTTCTACAGATGTATCACCAATAGCACGGTTCGCACTATCCAGAAGAATGGATAGCTTCTTCAGCCTACTATCGTCCACTGTTGAACGAAGCCTCTCCATAAAGTTCGAAAAGATAGAGGAACAGCATAAATGCATAAATGTAAATACCTTCGAGTTACCAAGTTTGAATTTAATTCTTAAAGAAAATCAATAGTATTTGTTAGTATCTTTGTTTACTTAGATTTTTTTTTAAATATTTATTGTATTTTTTTTAATGTACGGCCCTGCCAAAATGACTCTGCTCTGTCTGATGGAAAGCATAAGCAGAATCCAAGACCGGTGGTCACCGTACTCATTGCGAAAGCAGTCAATGCAGCAATACATCATGGTGACCCACACTATGGCTGCCTAGTGATGCTTATGCATCATGGGGCCTCCGGTCTCGCACTCACCAAAGAAACACGACAGCACGAACGCTGTTATTTTACATCCAATCTTCTGTGAGAGGGTAGTTCCACCCGGTCGAGCCAGCTCGTTCGTGCTGAAATCAGCGTGGCTCTACTACCTACAATTTAAATCATACTTGATAACTCCTCTCTCTCAGTACATTTTTAGGGTTCCGCTTTACCCTTTGGGTACGGATTACTAAGACTCCATTGTCCGTCCGTCTATCATCAGGCTGCATCTCATGAACGTTAATAGTTAGATAGTTTAAGAGAGAGCAAGACAAGTTTAACTTAAGGATTTAGCGCAGGGCATTCTACTCTAACAAAACACTTTAGAAGTCTAATAGACTTAAAAAAAAGTCCTTGCATTCTCTTTTTTTGGAAAACCTTTTCAATACAAAACAAATATCTCCGAACACTAGTGTGTAAGAAGTGATAATAATAAGAAATAAGAATCCAAATTGTAAGATGTGTAATATTGTGGACGATCTTCAACATTTGTTGATGGAATGTGTCAAAAATCAACCAAAAAGAAATGCAGTAATGAAGCAGTTACATCTGAATCGTTTGGATGTCGGTATAGTTCAAAGTGTTTTGGCTATACCGACATCAAGAAAAAGCTGCTAAATTGTACAGTCTAGCATATAATGTATAAATTGAAATTTGTTTAACTTAAGGCCTTATGGGGCTGGCATACTTTAATAGGGTAAAAGTCCCTTAAAATAAAGAGAAAAAAAAGTGTTAATAAATTCGAAGATTATTTGATCAATAGTGAAAACCGTTAAAAGCCCTTCGTTTGTTATTAGAAAACTTACAATACCTACTAGTAATAAACTATTGGCTTTCTAAGTTTACCCACACTGAGAGCAAATTTCTGCGGCTTATACAAAATTTAATTTGAGTCTAGATTACACCCACATAGTGATTGATTCGGGAGTGATAGCGAAATAATTGATTACAACCCACAGACAAATTTATAGTTGAAGAACGTAAATTAAGTAAACAGTAATCATTCTGACATAAATAATCTATAATAAACAAGCTTAATATATTAATAACAAGATTAAATAGGAATAATTTAGAGAAAAGAGCGTAGTTCTTCTTAAATGGCTGGCAATGCACTTGTGATACTTCTGGTGTTAGGTGTGTCTTGTGTGACGGTGATTGCTTACCATCAGGCGTTTCTTTTAAACAAAATTTATGAAATTACTAGTGGAGCTGCCCGCGGTACGACAATAATCGCGGGCAACGCCGCGAGGTAAAACTAGTATCTTTATTAATTGTAGCCTATGTGTTATTCTGATGTATAAGCTACATTATTATAAAGTTTAATCAAAATCCATTCACTAGTTTTAGCGTGAAAGAGCAACAAAAACACTCATTTACATACTCACAAACTTTAGCGTTTATAATATTTGTAGGATTATTCGTTGTAACTGAAAAGGAATAAGTATTGTGTCAATATTGACCATATGAAACCACTTGATCGAAAGATTGATCGTAGTGATCAAGCCTGGCGGGATGTAGTCAGCCACTTGGTCGAAAGATTGATCGTAGTGATCAAGACTGGCGGGATTCGAAAGATTAATTTTGAAATGTTGCCTCTTATATGTATAATAATTTTTACGAGGCCTATCATAATCCAATACAGGTTACTACGCAATTTAACAAATATTCGTTGAATTATATTCTCTGTTGTATGTTGAAGTCGCTACACATATATTAAAGTGTCAATATAATTAGTTAAATGTTGGTTGGTATTAGTTTATAAAAAATACTTTTTCTAAATTTATTTGTAGTACTATCTATCTTAAAGTAATTGATGTTTTCTACCTCAAAAGGTTTAAGGGAATAAAAAGATATCGTATTATCTTATGATGCCTTCAATAACATCAATACTTTCGTGGCTTTATGAAAAGTCAACATATTTGAATAATGTTTATGTGGTTAACAATATGACAGCACACAACTACTTTGCTAAGTTTTATACATGGCTGAAGTAAACAAACACCTGCCCTCACGGATTGTAGTTACCGAAACACTCGTAACTCTTACTAAAGCCGACAACTAAAATGGAACACTCATAGGTCGCTGATTAAGATGTGGTAAACTCTATGCTATAAAACATAGAACAAACGAGCTCTATGAAATGCAATTAAACTAATAAAACGAAATAAAGCTCTCTTATTGAAAGCTGATAATCTTCCCCTACGGCTATGACGAATATGGGGCATACGAGCAGACGCATCACCGTAAGCGATTACCGCCGCCCATGGACACCCGCAACACCAAAAGCGTCACAAGTGCGTTGCCGACCTTTGGGGGACGGGGTGAGAGAATGGGGGGTGGGGTTGGGGTATGGGCCTCCGGTATCCTCACTTACTCGGTGAAACACAGCGAAAGCGCTATTTCACACCGGTTTTCTGTGAGGCCGTGGTATCACTCCGGTCGAGCCGGACCATTCATGCCGAAGCGTGGTTCTCCCACGGAAAAAACAAGTTGCTTTAAAAAACAGATAATGTATTTCTATTTTAAAATATTTTTCTTCTATGTCATTTGTTAAGAGCAACTAGCATAGAACACTATAACTATCAATATACTTCATACAAGTATTTAATGTACGTAACATTTTGAATTTGAGTGTGCTTAATAATATTAAATGACTTCGTATAATCCAATAGATTCTAATTTAGAATTATAAAACGAAAATAAACATTAGATTATTTAAAATTTATAATAATCTTCATGATCTATTTTACGTTAATTATTTACATCAAAATCTAACGGTAAGCTAACGTTTAATTTTTTGGTTAGAATATTCGAAACAACAGGGTACAAGGATTTAATATGCTTGACATAATACGAGTGTATTACATGAAATCTTCCAAGAACATAATATATAATTAGTGAATCTTCTTTTGATTAAGGTTTTTAAAAGATTATTATTGAAATTGATACTCACAAAAAAATGCAAAAAATATTTCGTAAACATTTTTCAATCATATAGAATTAATAATAACTTTTAATTAGTGTAGATAAAAAAAAACATTTTTTTTTATCTACACTAATGTTATTAAGCTGAAGAGTTTGTTTGGTTGTTTGAACGCGCTAATCTCAAGAACCGCTGTTCCAATTTGAAAAATTCTTTCAGTGTCAGTCCATGTATCGAGTAAGGTTATAGGCTATATATCATCACGCTAAAACCAATAGGAGCGGAGCTTCAATGAAAAATTATTTAAAAAACGGGGGAAAATTATTACGCTACGGGCAATAGTAGACGTAAACGAGGTTGCGAGGGTCAGCTAGTTTATTATATAAGGGGCAAACGAGCAGACGTATCACCTGATGGTAAGCGATTACCTCCGCCCATGGACACCCGCAACACCAGAGGCGTTACAAGTGCGTTGCCGGCCTTTTAGGAAGGAGTACGCTCTTTATGTGCTACTGTTAAGGCTTTGAATCGATTTTTATTTTAGGTATCCGACAGTTACGGATACAAAGCCATTTAACATCCCTGTTTAAAATATTTCACATTTCCAAAGAAATATAAAATCTTTTAGAGATTTATTCATATGTATGTCATTCTCTTAGTTTGTATTTATTTTATATCGTTAGTAGGTAGCTATTTTCTTAAAAGTTAAAGAATATCTTGATTATGTCTTCAAGTATATAACGTAAAAAGGGTCAAAGGGTTGGTAAAAAACAAAACACCATATATTTCTATATTCTCTAGTAAGTTTTGATACTTCATCTTTTAGTCCATTAATAATGATTAGCAAAGTATGTAAAGTTATAACTTGGGGTATATTTAACAATTCCTTGAGTAAAGCAAAGAAAATATTTCATTAGGTTTAATTACTTAGTCATGAATAATTAAGGTTTTGATGGAATTGGGCAAGAAGTAAATAGACTATAATGAAACAAAATAGAATTATACTTTAAAGAGTATTTCGCGTACCATTTTACTGTTGCGTGCTAACCATTACTATAATAGTTTTGAATATTAATAGCATGATTAACGCATTAAAATAATAGTATATGGTAATATTTTGTGCTAGTTAAAATACAATTTAGGCTAAGCATTCTTAAACTAGCGCTTATCATTGGAAAGTTTAATCTAGCCGTACCGAGCAAGACTGAGAAAGGTAAGACACCTGTCTCAGACAGACTCTTAGTCCGAACTTAAAAACTAAGCAAGTACTAAAATATCGCTAAAATCCAAGAAAGCAACTGTAAATTTGTACGTCATATTCTGTTGAAATCATTTTAGTCGAAATACAAGTTAAGTTTCCTCGGTCGGGAGAAGTCTGGTATGTTTTTCTACAGACTACCAACCAAATCGTTCCCCTATTTCAGAACAGAAAATGATTTAAATACATTAGTTCATACAACCTGGACCCTTAGATTACTCTTTTAATTAAATGTTGATATCCAGGCTATTTACACTAGGCCATAAATTAAGGATTAAATATTGTAGACCTTACAGAGACTAAATAGTGCTGAAAGTAAAGTACAGATACGTACTACTAAATCATAATTCTACTCCATAGAGTATCCAATTCAAACTCAGCAGTCAAGACCACTAATGTTGTGTATTAACAGTTTTTCCCTCTTCACATAAAAAAGCATTTCATCGTAATATAAACATCAATCAAATTTGAGTGCATATTTTTATAAAAGAGAACGAAAAACACTTAATATAAACAAGTAGACATCAGAAAATTGCCGTCTATTTCCTACAGTATCATTTCGATATGACGTTATCATAAGCGTATAAAAGCAGTAAAAGCGAAAAAAAGTAATTGATGTTTAGAAGCGCCTTCGCTTTTATTCATATACTCGTAAAGCTTGTTGCCTTCTTATTACGATATATTATACTTAACTTATATAGGTTGTTTTGGCACGTGTTTAAACTTAATCGATATTATACGTATAATTTACGTATGCGTTTATTTATGGGACTAATAATAACTACATCATATAATATAATATAATTTATTTTAAGGTTTTTTGAAGATCAGGGCAAGAGCAGAAGTAGTGTTTGGAAAAAATATACTATTTATATATTATTTACTATTCGTGGCTGGCAGCGGATGGATGCGGACTGTCCAAGACCGGGTTAGTTGGCGCTCCTTGGGGGAGACCTACGTTCAGCAGTGGACGCCAAATGGTTGAAATAATAATACTATTTCTAAGATGTATGTGTCCATGTTCTGTCGTTGTTACTTCGCTAGAATCGTTATCGTCGTTACTTAATTATATCTCGAAATTTTATTTTAAAGTTTTTATATCTCAAGAACAGTGCTTTTAGGGTTTATTAGTCGTAAAAAATCTTGAATAGTTTTAATTTGTTTTGTCTGAGTTGTTGTCGTTCGACCGTCCATCGTATGTAGATTGTTTGTATTAAATTGATGTAATTATATTAAGTAATCACTACTACGGTTTAGGTAAGTTGTTTTAGTTTAAGTGTGATAGTTGCCAAATTTGTAACATTACCTTTCCCAAGTTACTAGTTACTTGGGAAATTTCGTACTCAGAACAAAATTCTTAGAAAACAATTACTTAGATGGAGATGTTACTTGTTTAACTTGGGTAGTAATAAACTACATGGTGCGTGGATTGCGTGGTCCGACACGCAGTGCGGACTTTGTTTATGGATAAGAGGTTTCGTTTAAAGATTAAAAGGCTCCAAGATGTCTTTGGTGTTTTTCTACAAGCGTATTTAAAAGAAACTAGCATTTGCCCGAGGCTCAAGCCGTGAGTTATCGCGGTAAGGAGTAGCCTATGTCCTTTCAAAATAATTGAAGTATATCCATGCTAAGTTTCTTTAAAATCGGCGTATTCTTGAAAGCGAAACATACATAGAGGCAGATTTACTTTTGAATTTTAATAATAATATGGATTAATATTATAGTTTTAACCCTAAAAGTTTAACAGCAGCCTATGTACAATAATTGAAGTATCTCCATGCCAAATTAACATCCCCAAGAAATACTCATACGCACACTCATACATACAAACACATGCACACACACACACACACACACACACACACACACACACACACACACACACACACACACACACACACACACACACACACACACACACACACACACACACACACACACACACACACACACACACACACACACACACACACACACACACACACACACACACACACACACACACACACACACACACACACACACACACACACCGTCACACACCCGCACTTCATTTAGTTGTAGTTTCACTATTCTGTTTAGATTTTTTTCTTTTATACCTTTCTCTCTCACGAATTAATATCACTACTGTTGTAAATTAATACACTTGGAAGGCGCAGATAGCTGTCATTCGGTTTATACTAGTACAGCTGTCAACGGTCAACATATCACAACTATTGTTTTAAGCAATTGGTCAAATGGTCAAATTATAAATAGTATAAGTGATGTGTAAACTGTACCATTTATCTTGGAATTAATAAATATTATTATTAAATTTTACTGAAATTGGTGTAGTCTTAAAAGCGTAACAGATAGAGAGATAGATACACTTTGAAATTGAAATAATAGTAACGATTAATATATTTCTAGCTTTTAAACGTTTTAAGCCTGACAGTATAATAGTGAATTACTCGTTACAATGTTCTATTGACATTTATGATATTAATAATCAATATGAATGTTATTGTTATCCTAACCAATCTAACGGTCTGAGTTGTTTATACTTAAAAACTAGTAAGAAAAGAGTTACCATTTCAATATAAGCATTCCTATAGAGCTGATTATCAAGAAAAAAAATCGACGGGTTGCACTCCGGGAGTGCCGGCAGAAGTGAAAACTTGAATATTAACGTTGTGCATTTTTGATATTTTGGAATGGTTAGAGAATAATTTTGTACGAATTGCTTTCATTATCAGTATAAAAGTACTATTATTTATGTGGTGAAATACAATATTCATTTATTGTGCTATCGTACACAAACATGACAATTTATATTACATACACACACGAACATTCGCGCAAGCGCCCTGCGCCGCCTGTCCTGTCACGTGACCTGACGCGAGTTTATACGTCCTCTCTCCATCCGTCTTACGAATTTTCGATCAGGTCACGTGACCTGACGCGAGTTTATACATTTTTACCCATTCCAAAAAAGTACACAGCGCCGCCAAAGAAGTTTTCACTTCAAAAATCAAATTTGTTTTTAATTAGATAATTAATAGGTAAATAAAAAAGTATTTTTAAAAAATAACAGCCTGCTTACAACAGTAATGTTTTATTCGTAAAAATGAAGTAATATATATTATTTAAATTTTATTTGTCAATGTAAATAATTAATCATAATGATTCGATAAATTGTATCTATTGATATTGATTGCCACGGTGGCGTAGTGGTAGCGTATGCGACTGCTAAGCTTGAGGTCTCGGGTTCGATTCCCGTGTCGGACCAAATGTTTATATGATCTGAAAATATTTGTTTCGAAGTTTTCTATGTATAATATGTATGTATTTACAAAAAAAAGTATAAAAGTATTTATATCAGTTGTCTAGTACCCATAATACTTAGCATGGGACTAGATGGCGTTGTTTGTTAGATGTCCGGAATATTTATTTATAACGAGAGAGTATAATATATAACTTGCATAACGAAAGTTTAAAAAAAGTATGTTAAATCAATAAAAATATATATACCTATCTAAAAACAACTTCATTATATATAAATTAAAAGGCTTGATAATAAATTTGAAATCCTTATATTTTCAATGTTTTTGTTAATTTTAAATTAATAATGATTTTTGAATTAACGAATCTAGATAAACGTAATTCGGCGACTTTATTTTTTTCTTATTTGTAAAAGTACATCTAGTTGACGTCATGTTGTGAAATTAGGAAAAATCCTTCCTTCAGATGGTTTTAGACATTTTTCATGTAATGTCATAAAGACACTTGAATATTGAATTCTTTGATATAAAAAGAGGCCTTTGTGTAGAATATTATGTTGTAAAGCTTAAAAAGGATATGAGTACTCCGGAATCGGAAGTCACAAAGAATTTTGAGTATATTTAGAATTGCGATTACATTTATGCAAAGTTGCGGATCTAGAAAAAAATTCAACACGCTCTTGAGTAGTTTGCAATTCAAATAAATTACTAGAGTTGGGGTAAGAGCTTTTACATTTGCAAAATTAAGCTTTCATGAACTGTCATGAAGCAGAAGTGCATACCTTGAAATATATAATAGAGTGTACTGTTGCAGTCCATATGAAAATAAAATATAAAATAGGACTCCGACAATGGAAACGCTAATTTAAAATTGACACCAATTTTCAAGTTTTTATTTTAATAGCTAATACAATTCATGACTCTATATTTAAATCACTAGTCTATTCATACATATCACTAGTCTATCTATACATTTACCAACAAAAGCTCATTCAAAAATTATTAACACTCAAAATTGTCAACATTCATAAAGAGTATAGTACTCTTTGTGATTACAGTTTCGGAGTTGAATTTGATGAGCCAATCGGCGAGGTACTTGTGGAAACTGAAATGGAACTTCATTTTGGTATTCAACCTAAAATACACAATGTCATAACTTTGGATTCAAAGGCTATTTTAAACTATAACTAGTAATGGTATAATAACTTCAGATAGACAAAGTTCAAAGCATACCTAATTCAGTTTGGAACAGACATAGCGTAATAATTTATATCTGATTCAAAAGCACTGCAAATAATTAGATTAACCCTAGCCGCGGTTTATGAACATACTCTATGTCAAGTGACAACTAACTTGTAACTAACTCAATGATATTGTATTTAACTGGAATAACTTAAAGTATTTCATTTGAAAATATGGTACATTTTACTCCTTAAAGTAATGGATTAGTGAGTAGTTATGAACAAAAACGTTGTAATGTTGTTTTAACTTACCCATTCCCCAAAAGACAGTTGCAAAGAAAGCCACAAGGATGCGGCTTCCACTAGACGGTAACATCCCCATATTACTAGATATTCGGTCACTCACACTTTATCACAGTTTCAATAATCTTGTCTTAATTCGTTATATTCAAATATAAACACTTCCTTTGTTTAAAATACGTTTTTACTTAGCAGTTGTATCACGCACTTCCATGTCATGAGTTCGCAGCACAATAACATCCATTTTACGTCAATTCCGCAATTCGCCGAATCTGAAAAAGAAAGATCATTTTTATAACATACTCAAACTGCCGAAGTCCAGTGTAATTGTACAAAATTTCCAAAGGCAGGAATATTTGAAGCCAGAATTATGTCTAAATAAAAACCAGCGTCTGTAGAAACATAATATTATAAAAGGATTCGGAGAAGTTTAACTAAAGTTATTTTGAGTAAAGTATACGAAAATTTAATTTACTATGATTTAATTTAACAAAAACTTGATTTCTTTTAATATAGTATATTATTTCTCAATTCGAAAGTCGGTTCAAATTAGTTATTTGATTGTATCTAAATTTTGTCGACATTGTGGGCAATATATTTCACGGAAGTTTCAAATATTGCGACGAACCAACTTGTGTCCACGATACAAGTTTTTCTTTCAAAGTTGTTAAAAGTTTCGGAGTCTTTTGATTGTATTTTGTAACAAACAAAAATAATATTGTTAAAGAAATAAAAACATCTAAATATTCCTTTCTCTTCAAAAAATACTGTTCAATAATATCTACTTAAAAAAAATATATGGTGACAAATTCTTATTGTTTGCAAATGTATTTAATTAGATGTAAATGAAATACTGTTAACTGTGATGTTTTATTATGCTGAGTTTGGAGTTGTGAAAACTGTTAAAGGGACCTTTTGCAGACACCAGCTGCTACATAAAGGTTAAGGACAGAGTCCTGATGAAGCACAGCTGTCAACAATTGTCTTTGGTAAATCTCATTGCTTTGGTTCGTTGGCCCCTGTTTTAATTTTATATTTATTCGGGATTGAGACTGAACCATTCACAGCTCTTATCATATTGACACAGACGGAATATTTAATCCCTCAATTTATCGCGTCCTTTTCAATATATCGAACTGTAAAGACGAGTTTCGAGGTTGAGTATTTGGAAATACTCATGCAATGATCCGTAAGAAAAAGTAATTACACTTTAACCCAATACTGAATTTAATGTATCTAAGGGCCTCGAATTTAGTTCAGCTTTGGAGGTGTGGAGATCCGATGCTAATAGCTCCGTGGAAAAACTAATATTCAGGTAAGTAAAACTCCTGTTGTCCTGTTGTTAAAAGTCCTGTTGAACTAGTAGCCGACCCCAAATAATCTGGGAATTAATAAAGGCTAGGAAGATGATAGGGTAGGTAATAGGCAATTTTGGTTCAGTTCATGAGTTCTATAAATATGTGAAGCCACTATCAGCAATTTTACGAAAGTAATCAGACATGCAAAAAAATGATTTTAAAGGAATAATGGGATAAATCCCATTATTTCCGCCCACACACCTAGCACTGTAACTTCTGTACACCAGGATCAACAGAAGTGACCAACGAACACACCGAGTTATGACACTCAGAAAGTCCTAGGAAAAATTAAACTAGCCTATATTCCATAAGTATGGACCTAGCACCGATCTGCAGCACCGATTTTCAAGGAATAATCAGATTTAATGTCTATGTTTATCATTCAACTATACCTCTTTTCAAATTATACTCAAACGCAATTTCTATCAATATATTTCTAATATTTTTATACCTTCCTTTCAGCCTAGTTATTATTGAAGTCTGCATTTATTGCATTTAGTAAAACAAGCTCTTTTAACATAAACATTTAAAATGTACCTTTTGTAATTAGTAGTATAGACGAAAACTCCATGTTAACATTTAAATTTAACTTAATATTAGAACTTTTACCACAATATAAGCAGAAATTTTGTTAGAAGAAAAGAAAATGATTATAATTCTCAAAATTTAAGTATGTGGTCTACCTACTTTGTCTAAGGAAAAACATAATTCCACACATAACATTGTAAAGGATTTTTTTGTGTATAAAACAAGAAATGTTCAATCCAATTCGCAAAAGAAATAAAGATGTTACATATTCAAATCGTATTTTGCCAGCACATTGAAAAAGTTATTGAGCTTTAGAAATTTCAGAAAGTTTTCTAATAAGATCTTGACGTTAACAAAGTCAGAACATCGTTTATTCGAATTCGTGGAGTACATTGTTATGATTACTTTGTTTTTCAAAATAAATTCGAAAATCTAACTAGAATGTTGAAATACAGACCGTTAGAATAATTAAAAAACAGAAAACTTAAATTTAAGAAAAAAATCATATTATACATTTTTCTGCAGGTATAATAGTCACTTCTATGATTGCTATTACATACGAAATTAACAATCTTTCAGTATACTTCAGTATATTTTCAGTATAAGTGCAAAAAATTTGAAGGACCAATATTTTCTTTTAAAAATTTATTGCCTGTCTCCGTGGTGCAGTGATAGTGAATGCGGCCGCGGTCTCGGGTTTAATTCCGGGGTCGGACCAAGTACTTGTATGATCTACTAATATTTGTTTCGGAGTTTGGGTATTTTCTATGTTTAATAAGTATGTATTTACAAAAAAGCATAGATGTATTCATATCAGTTGTCTAGTACCCATAACACAAGCTCTGCTTAGCTTGGGACGAGATGGCGTTGTACGAAATAATATTAAATTATTTATTTCTTGATATATTCTTATCGGAGATATAACAATAATATAATACTTATAATGGCTGAATCAAGAAGAACTTCCTCAAAAATTATTTAAAATAAACTAAACTTGATACTCACCAAAATTTATTAGACTTTAATATTTAAATAATATCTAAATATAGCGAACTCCATTAATTGTTCAGAAGTTTCAATTGAAAGAGCTCTCCGATTCGTTTATGTACACTGTTCGTGAGCGTTAAGTTTCCAAGTTATAACCTTCCTTAAGGAACAAAATTAAATTACAAATACTAAATAAATTGTCTTTTTAGTAAATTCCTGTTCTCTTAAATCTATCACCAAAAACAAAAGCTTTTTTGTATTGCTTTTATTAAATTATTTTTTGTATAGCGCCACATGATTACAACAGGTTATCGAATTGTATAAAAAAGGCTGAAAGTACAATCAATTTCAAGAAACATTTTCAAAAATAAATATAAATATTCCGGAAATCTAACACACAACGCCGTCTAGTCCCGAGCTAAGCAGAGCTTGTGTTATGGGTACTAGACAACTGATATAAATACTTATATACTTTTTTTTTGTAAATACATTCATATTATATATAGAACACACCCAAACTCCGAAACAAATATTTGTAGATCACACAAACATTTGGTCCGACCCAGGATTTGAACCCTAAACCTCAAGCACAGCAGTCGCATTCACTACCACTACGCCACCGAAGCAGTTAAAAATGCTTATTGCAAAGTGATATAACTCTCTTCGAGAATATTTGGATGACGATAGCATGTATAACAAGCACTAGGATTAAAATAAAAAGACATATAATTACTTTAATGTTTTTCTTTTTTATATCCATTATATTATTGTACGTTATGAGAAATTTTAATTATCAGATTTTCTGATATTTTAGTTATCAAATTTTCAAATTTAATTAATAAATTTTCTGACATTTTAAGTAACAATCTTTCGGATATTTTATTTTAAATATTAACGTTTCTGACTGTTTTTAAATTTAAAATTATATTAGTACTTAGGTAAAAAAATGCACTGTTATATATAACGTTACAATATAAATGGGTTATATATTATTATGATATTATTAAGATCTTTGTATGCCTACATTTCTGCAACCTAGCGTACACTCGTAAGAAGTGAAACTTCTTTATGACGTTATTTTTCAAAAAATAAATATCATATGTCGACGTAAGGTATAACGACAAAAGACTTATAAACCAGCAATATTCGTGACAATTCTTATTTCAAGTGCAATAAAAGTTAAGGAGCGAGACCTGAGTAAATATTTCGCGATCTGTGGTGTGAATGAAGTAAGTTTGTGGAATGTGATGTGTGTAGTTATTTACATTGTGGACTAAATAAAATAATATTGTTTGTAATGTGATATTTCATTGTAGTATTAATTTGGTCCTGTTTGCGTTTGAAAATGTTTTTTGTTTTATTTTATAAATTTGACGCGTAACGTAACGGATAAATGTTACGCGTAACGAAAAAATGTTACACTAAATTTTTTGACAACCCCGATAAAGAAGTGTCACTTCAATAAATTAATAAATAAGCAAAATCATTAAGATTTTTTTCCTCAGTATCTGTTGTGGATGTCAATTTGATTCAAAAAGTACTGTACTGTAAGCAATGTACTGTTTTAGATAAATAGTTCATATTTTATCATCGATGTAATACTAATCTACTCGTATACTAATATGAAAAGCTGAAGAGTTTGTTTTTTTGTTTGAACGCGCTAATCTCAGGAACCGCTGGTCCGATTTGGAAAATTCTTTCAGTGTTGGATAGTCCATTTATCGAGGAAGGCTATAGGCTATATATCATCACGCTAAGACCAATAGGAGCGAAGCAATATTGAAAAATATTACAAAAACTGGGGAAAAATATTACACTACGGGCAATAAGAGACGTAAACGAGCTTGCGTGGGTCAGCTAGTTATACTATATACCAGTATATAGCTTTAGTACTTCTAACGCGTCACCCCTTCCTACGACTGATTTGATGACGATGATAAATCGCGAAACTGTTATCGTTTCTTATGCTCTTAATTTAGTATGTATACTTAAGTACCGTATACATTACACTAAAATACACCTACAGTCATTGCCATAACACAATAGTAGGCATGTTAGAACGCCGCCTCATTAATTGACGAAATTGCGAGAAAAGAGAATCCTTTACTAATTGAAGGCTTTGTAACTCTGAACAGGTTGTACGTTATCAGTGTTACGCTGTTGTGTGTTTCTTAGTTGGCAAATTAAAAACAGAGTCAAATAATATAATTTGCAAAATAATATTATTTTTAAAATTTCGGCAACTAATATCAAAAGTAACTATCAAATTGCTTAGTGGAACAAACAAAGAAACATTTTAATTAAAAATATTTAATTAGCTTTAAATTTTTGATAGGGTAGGGCACGCAAGTGAAGCATCTCCATTTTATTTACGACTACCTTAGATTCAGTAAATCTGTATAAGTTTGTGTATATTTTTGTATTCTGTAAAGGTAATTTTAAAATATAAACAAACAAAACTTGACATTAATATTATTATTTATGTTTTGTAATAATTAATGTTCATGACTTCGTTTACGTCATTTGTTTCTTGTTTGTCTTATGTTTTTTTCATAAAGCATGAATTTTTAATGCTTACAATATGAAAAGTTTCAACTGTCGAAATGTAAAGTTTGTAGCTCCAACGCTTTAGGTTCAGTATTCATGAGTCAGTCAGACAAGGCAATTAACTAAAGATATATAAATTATAGTTTCCCGCGCATGTCCATACGCACTGAAGGGAAATTGTACAAGACAGCAGTAAGACCAGCAATGTTATCCGGGGCTGAATGCTGGACAGTGAGGGAAATACATGCTCAGAAGATGCTCAAATGATCGGGCGGAGTGACGGGCTAAACAAAATTCTAAATGAATACGTCTGAAACAGATTTAAAGTGACAGTGGTCCAGTAAAATCTTACCGATACAGACCTAAAGTGGTACGGCCACGTCACGCATGAGACTGCAAGCGTGTCGTTCAGAAGGCACTGGCACTTCCGAAAGGCAAGAAAGAAAGAGGACGGCTGCCCTTGACATGGTAGACTAGTACGGACAATCTCATGAAGAAGATCCAACTACCTGACCCGACAACCCAGAACAGGCAGAAACATAAGGAGAGCCGACCCCACCTAACCTGGGAAAGAGCAAAGGATAAGAAGAAGATAGATCTAATTGGTTTATTTTTTTTTATTGCCATATTAGAAAATATTTTTTTTAAATTAGTCTATTTATTTGAAACTAAACACACTTGTAATACGATAAACTTCACTACCTGTTTATCGTATTACAAATAGACTGAGTAGATACAGGTAACAATTAATGTGACGTAGGTTCTAGTTAAAGCAAGAGAGTTTCTTAGTTCTATTAGAGCTATATGACAAACCATAAGAATGATTACTTTTAGAGGTAAAACAGAGTAGGTTTTGGCGAATAATGGCTTAACTATCATTTATGTAGAGAATACGTAGCACGCACGACTGCGATTTAATGAGGAATATTTGCTTATTGGTACAATATTTAAAACACTAACATTTATAATTTTCTTGAGCTTGTAATAGGATTTATGTTATATAATGTTAACAAGAATGATATTACATTAATCAAATCAATAAGGTATTATATCTGCCTAATACTTAATACCAACAGGTAGAATAAGAGGCTAAATGTCTTAAAAACTGTACTGAAAACTATGATAGTTTTCAGTGGCATTTTTATGTAATAAAATACGTTACTTAGTAACTAGTACCTACTTATTTCTCCTACTAAGTTACTTTGTATCTTATCTGTACATTTAACAATGTATTATGCAGAATCGTGCATAAATGATGAAAATTAATGATGTCAAAAAACTACATCTTCATAAACTTTTTGTTAAATGAGACAAAAAAGATGGGGCAGGATTAGTAACACAAAACTTTGGAATCAACACAAAGAAATGTTATACTTAAAACTATTCCTTAATTAGTAGGGTATGGAGAAAGGGTTATGGAAAAACTATACAACACGTTATGCCGGGCATGTGGGTAGATCAGTGAACAAAAGAAGGCGACACAAAGAGCAATGGAACACATTTTGCTGAGCGCGTCGCAGCGTGTCCCATATTTCCTAACGAGATGATATGCCAACGTTTATTCTTCACGTTTCATATGAATTAAACAACAGATGCGTTTTGTTCGCTTAAATCCATTTATGCTTTACTCATACGACTTTTAATTTTCCTGACGTCAGTGTTAAAATAGTCGATTTTAATGAAATGACTTTGAATGAGTGAAGGCGTTAAGCGTGTTCAAATATTTCTTCTTTTCGATTAAAATATTTTACGGTCGCGTCCTCCTAATAATGGTTAGAAATAATTAATCTTAGTTACTCAGCGTTAGAAAACTCAAATGTAGTTAAGACGGTCGGGAGAAGAGAGAATATTATCAGATAATATTGCTGAAAATCAAATGGTAGCCAGTGGATGTAGTATAATTTAAACTCAAATTTCACTCTTACGTATGTAAGCTATCATACCTATAAATATGTATATATATATATACAAGTAGCGTATTTGCGTAGTCTCGGGTTTTAAGAGGTAGGTACGTCTTCCACGCTTGATTTCTAATATGACTTCTTGTAACTTTCAAACGATCGACGTTTTCTAAACTTGAATACTGTTTAAAGTACTTTCTTTCTGGATTCTCTTTTATTTTTGTACTTAAATAAGTTACATAAGTGTTTAAGCCCCAGTTTTACACTTACATTTAAGTTTTCCTTTGTGTACCTAAGAGAATGAAACTAATAAATAGTTTCCTTTTAAATTTGGTTTATCTAAAGAGGTGGGAGGGCCAGACATACTTATGGAGAACTAGATATGGTAGCGATCGAAACTTCTTCCAAATACAAGACATACGTTGTAAAAATCTCTTAATCTTTCGTCCCACACTTTAGAAAAATTAAATGGATATTACTGAAACAATTTTAAAAATAGTATAATTATTATTATTAACCAATGTTAAGACCAGTTTCTCAAAAAGTTTTCGATTTCTTTTCATTTTATTTAATAGAATCTTAATCACCGAGCTTTGCTCGGTATATTTTTTGTTAATTTTATAAAATGTTAATTTTATCGCGTTCTAAGCTCCCTACATACTAAATTTCATAAAAATCGTTTTCGTGATTCAAATTATATATAAACTAGCTTTTACGGGCGGCTCCGCCCGCGTGTTTGTCGGTTATCGCTGCAAAGAGTACCTACATCCTTTCTCAACAATTAAAGTTTCTCCACGCTAAATTTTATTGAAATCGATTCGGCGGTTTGGCCGTGAAAACAGGACAGACTGACAGACAGACAGAGTTATTTTCGCATTTATAATATAAGTATGGGTTTACAAGAATTGCTCCTTTTATAGATAGAATAGAATTGATCATTACAAGGGTAAGATTGTGCAGTTAAAATAAAACTTGTGAGTACCTTATCCTTGCTATAAGTACCCTTTTATAATTACTGCAGTATTATACGAAAGTTACCTACCCTCTACGTAAGAGTGAAATTTGAGTTTAAATTATACTACATCCACTGGCTACCTACCTATAGTTAATAGACATCAGCCAATCGTAGACCAGTCCAAAATCAATACATACATTTTTTAGGTACAGGTATACTACTGGTAGTTTTAACTGCCTCGTTGGGCTTACGGTTGACGTATGCGACTGCCGATCGAGAGGTCTCGGGTTCGTATCCCGGGTCGGGCCTAAAGTGCTATTGAGTTTTTCTGATTATAGAAATACTTAACAGCTCGGAATTTGGAAGTTGGGGCTTAAACCCCTGTACCTCGGAGAACACGTAAAGCTGTCAGTCCTGCGCATGATCTCTCCCCGATCGTGTAGGTAACCGAAAACGGCCACGGCGGCCAGTCTCAATGGAGACCGGCCAATTTCGCTGCAGCTATTACTTATAGTGCACAAGTGTTTGCGTAAACACAGGTGCACTCTCTGTTCCCTCTCTCTCATAATCCGATGGGATAACCGTCCCACTTGTGCACTATAAGTAATAGCTGCAGCGTAATTGGCCGGTCTCCATTGAGACTGGCCGCAGTGGCCGTTTTTGGTTAGGAGAACATTAGTTAGACAGGTATTACCATTGCGATCGAGATGCTAGAATAGTAGGTCTTCGAGTGATCGATACTTTTCATAAAACGAAGGCGGTACTTCTTATACCATAGATTATGGTATATACTGGGAATGATCCAGAAGAATTTTTTGGCACTTGTATGTAAATAGTTTATTCATATCACATTACTCATTTTCAATTTTTATTTAAATTTTGCGTATATATTAATTATTTGTAATTCGTGTAACATGTCTTAGTCATTTTTATTCACAACAAGCTTTTGCCCGCGGTTCCGCCCGTTTGTATTTCTGTTATCGCAGTAAAAATTAGCCTATGTCGGTTCTCAAATATCAAAGTATCTCCTTGGAAAATTTCACTATTGGGGCACCTACAGAAAAGTAATTGGCAGTAACAGTTTCTTTCGATTTTTTTTAGCATAAGGGATCAAACGAGAGCCGACGGGTCACTTCATGGTCAGTAATTACAACTTAGGAGTTATAAGTGCGTTGCGCCCTTAGAGTTCTTACCTCCTAGAAAATTGTAAGGCTTGGTCTCTATAAGCTTCCCTCACTCCGTGAAAAGCAACGAGAAAATTGCCTAAAACTGGCTTTCTGTAAAACTAGAGTATCGCTCCGGTCGTACCGACCCTTTGTGCCGTAGTAAGCTCTCTAAAAGTAATGTTCCCGTGTTTTATTTACAAATGAAAAAAATCTTAATAAACTAGTAAAAGATGTATTTTAGAGTATTATTCGAGACTAGAGAGAGAGATAACTTATGTTCCGCCCGCATTTATGTCGGATTACGCGGGAATCATTTTTCGGGTTAATATATTATAGTCTCACTCACAAACAATCAGGCTTTCTATTAATAAAAAAAAACAAAATCGGTTCAGTAGATCCAGAGATTACCCACTACAAACTCACCAACTATACCTTTTTATAACATCAAGTAACGAGAAGCGATAGTTTGTACAATAATACACTTTAACGAAAAACATAATTTCATCAAATACATGCGATGTGATTCGTAAATCGGATCAAATGTGACAATTCATTACGAGCTCGATTCACAAAATTGGATCGGTCTTAAAACGTACATGGCTGTCTCACAAATGCTTTTAGATTGAGTTCCGGTCACTGTGTTTCTTTTATATAGTAGGTAATATAAACTAACAGCCACTCCTATTCAATAGTCGAATTAAATTGTTTTAGTTTTTGTAACTGAGTAGTCAAAAACTGACCACAGCCAGAATGCAGAACCATCAAAATCTGAATATGTAAAATAACATAAATAAAATATGAAATACGCTTTAGAGATTACATAATATTGATTATATTAACATGTTTATGAACCTCAAGTTAAATGCATTGGAAGTTTGGGAATAATCTCCACCGCAATCTTTACAAAATACTGAATTCAGGATGTGATCGTGTGAGTGAAACCAATAAAATTATTTTCTTTGTGCTTGTATTAGAACCTACTCTCAAATTTATCCAAAAAAACATAAGAATGTCATACAAGAGGGCCTAATATGTAACAAAGTCACGGAATAGATCCATCCTGCGATGGCCCCGACCCATCGAATAAGTTGCGACACGTGTAGAAAACGATCTAAACATTCTCGAACCACAACCGCCAACTGAACCGACTGCGAAACCAAACGCAATTAAGAAAGTAGATATTTCAGCGCGATAAGTGCCTAATAACCCATTTAGAGACATAGTCAGTTGAACCATTTAGTTCAATGTAACTTGAAACTTTTATATACTAAGTTTAAGAACTTTGAATGTGCAAGCAAATGCTTCGTGGACACCGCTCATAAAAAAAAACAACTGTGATGTCACGTTAATCAGTCTTTTTTATAAATTGGGTACGTTCCCCAGTAAACAGAACAAGTGAAAACGGCAACTCAATTGGCATCTACAATTTTCACGTTTGATTAAACGACCTGCCACAGTTTCCAAGAGGAGTTAAAAAGCTTGATTAAGGGACACCTTTATTGGAGAATTTCAAGGTTTACGGAATAATAGCAGTTACATGTCAAATGTAACTGCAATTAACATGGATAACACATACAATACATAGTACTAGTATTATTGGGTACAACACGTGTACCTGTATTATTACCATGTTTATAAGTCAAAGCTTTGTTATAAAGGGCCTAATTTGAAATATATTGAGTGGTATCCAGAACCTACTGATTTTAATTGAACGTGCTACTGTCGTGACATTTTTTTTTTGTTGAAATTTAATATTTTTATGACCAGAAAATTACCTAAATGCAGGCAAATTCTTTTAAGAATCATTCAACAATGAGACATTCATAAATATTTAGCTATGTATTTTTAGGCACTGCAATCTTACATTTACTGTTAGTACTATAATTACATTTAGTTTAAAGTAATTTTTAATCATGACAATGCAAGTGTGAATACATATGTTATATTTTTACTTATTGTCACAGTACTTATAAAATGGTTTCATTGGGGGACCATTTAGCATGCGTGTTAAATGCACAAGAATCTCCCTCCTTGCGGCATCTGTAGTACCTAAACCCCGCAGAATACCGCAGACTAACCTCTGTGCGGTTTAGGGTCTGGCTACCCAATTTTTAATCAGTAACCATTTTTTAGGATTTTTACATTACGAGTCAAAATCCCTCTCCCCTAGCTCCCCCTCTCTGAGAAGGAGACTCAAAAGCGCCAATGCACTCTGGACTCATGAGCCTTAAGTGTACATGGGTGTCAGTAGTCACTTGCCATTGAGTTCAAAGTAGTTGGTTTTAAATAAGAGGAATATTATATAACCAACTCTGTAATTAAGGTAATAAAAATTTACACAACAAATTTTATAAAATCTAGTTGTTTTAATTTAATGTACTGAACAAGAAACGCCCTTAGAGCTTAGTAAAAATAAAGATGGAAGTATATTTTTAAAATATATTTCATTTACGCTTTTGGTTTGTAAAATAAACGTAACTAAATTAATTACTTTCCATTATGTTGATCTTGAATATATTCCGGTAAATTATATATTATAATTAAAAAAAAATGTATCAAAAAAGAACTTATTTTATAAATTTTACTGATCCACTATAAAATTTGTTAGACATAAAATATGTTGTATACTCAAAAAAAGCACCCGCGCAATTCTAAAACCATAATATCGATTAAACAATTTAAATAAGGTAACTTAAAATAAAACTATTGCTATTAAATTGTATCAAATCAATAAACCTAAGATACTATAAACACGATTAGTATTAAATGTTATGCTGGAAATGGTTGCAGGTCCGATGTTCCAAGAATTGGAACTAAAATAGTATTAGTAATAGTATAGTAACGTTCTAATAAATCATAATTCATTTCCAATTAACCACCAGAGAAATGTAAAAAGAGAACAGACTCGTTCTTAAAATAAATTGAATATCGAATAAAGGGTCGGTCGCGGAAGCAATCACTTGATCGCCCAATTCATGAAATAAAAATATTTATTAGATTCATTAAACGTTAAAAAAGGTTCGTTTTGATTTAATTTAGTATTTAACTTGTCTGTACCTTGTAGCCAGTGATCTACAAAAGAAAAGAGAAAAGGAACGTCGGCCACGGCATCGGTAAAAGGGCCACCGCCAAATTTTATAATGAAATCGACCGTGAAATGAGAAACCTTTCTTTTGCATTTTAATCACATCGTAATTGTCACCACCTAATCCTTCAGTGTTTTTTTTAAGTTTCATTTATATCGATGACGTAACAAATCCTTCGTGTTTTTTTTATAATGTTTTTATTTTGGTCACTTTTACAATCTAACATGTTGTTTATACATATATGATACTAGATTTTGTTTTATAAATCCAACACACAGTTTGTATACTCTTTTTTATTTATTTATTAGAATAGTAAAACCTGTGAACTAAAAAAAATTTTTGTGACCATAAACAAATATATGTAATTTAAAATACAAGCAAAACAAGATTTATGTTGTTAATTTATATGAATGTATGTCAATAGCTTAGTTCACCTTTTATATTATATTATTACATTTTGTTGAAATATTATTTTTATCCACAAGTCGGTATTAACTGAATATAATTTATTCATATCATATCTATAATAATGTTACCTTTAAGTCCTTCAAAAAGTTTTCCAATTGTTGAGACTCGCACAAATAGCTGTAAACAAAACCACTTTATAGTCTGCAGTGTTTCTGATATAACTGTAATAAAACTTCCATGTGATGACGCGTCTAATTAACTATGTCCGAAAGGTTATTTGTTTGACTGAGTTTTGACAGGCGAGTAACGTAAATTTTAATAAAGGGGGTAGTGTACCTCGGCGTTGTGTACACGGAGCGTTTCGTGCGGTCGCTCGCCCCCATGGCACTGGCTACGACCGCCCCACGAGGAGCGGAGCGATCCCGCGCTAGAGCGCTGTCCCGCTCGATCCGGCAGCGCGCGCCAGCCGTTCACAGCCCGGCGCTTGGCGCCCGCCCAGCCCGTTGCAAACTCCGATTTCCGTAGCGGGCTAAGCCGAAGCTTTCCTAGATTGTGTGGCCTTAGTGAACATTAATTACACCCAACTTAGCCTGATTAAACCTTGAGGAATTATCCGGATTGACAAAATTAACTTTTAACTTAGATTTATGCATTTTGTTCAGTTAAGATCGTGGCACGTGGGATGTCTCCTAATCCATAGTGTTATATTGTGGATTATATGAAAACTTTGGACACTGATAACTTATGCCCAGTTGTACTACATGTAATATAATACTACATACTTTAAATATTTATTTTTAATATTTCATGAATTGGATTGTACTAATTAATTGACAACTTCGTATTTATAAATGGACGTCATCAAATTCGTATACGTCACCCAAATGAAAAAAAAATTGACAATTTTGTGTAAATTTTTATCTGTATTATATGCTTATAGCCTACAGTCTTCCTCGATAAAAGAGCTATCCATCTATAAAAACATATTTCAATTAATTCGAAACGGTACCTCCTCAGATTAACGCGAAACACAAACTTTTTAGCTTAACGTTAGCATAGATAGGATCATATTGTTTGAAATATTAATTTGAACATATTTTCTTGCCAAGATTATAATAAACAAATACTTTAAAAAGTGCCATTTGACCATAAAGATTAATTACAAAGTAACTAATACCCACTAACAATGTTGGATGAAACAAAATTTATAAATATTCTAAACGCAGCGTAGCAAATTAAATGAACTATGCCCGGCGGAATAATTATGAGGGCCAAAATACCAAACAAGAAACTTAAAATTTTGAAAACAGTGGCAGTAATTCAAATAACGGGATTAATGGCTTAGTAATTTATTCTTGAGCTGTAAGTGTAATCAATCTCGAGCAGGTGAAATGTTCCACATTGTGATTCGTGTCACATGTGCTGTGACGTAATTCGCAAAGCTCTCAGCGCAGTTATTAAGAACGGCTGAAACTGACTGATCACGAACTTGATCAATTAAAACTTTGACAATAATAGGAAGGAGAAATCATTTTGTGTCGATAAATACGTTTTCATTCGAATATTGTTCTACTTTCATTTGATTTATTCTAACAAACGGATTGTAGCATCTGTGAAGGATAATATTAATTAATTTATATGGGGCTCTACGTTCACCTTTATTGTGAATAAGACAGTAATTAATTTACGAATTAACTTGTCCAAATGACTGAATGGTGTAAGAACAATCATAATCATCAGGGGAATAATAGGAAAGGAAAATATAGAACATTTGCGCGGATATTAAAAGGAAGTAAATAAAATAATGTTTCCTCAGTGATGGCCGTACTAACTATTGGCAGTAGATATATTATATATATATGTAACTGTAACACAATTTGTAGAAAAAACACTATACCTATAATAGGTACTATATATACCTATATAGGTATATAATAGGTATAGTGTAGCTTATTGTAAAGTAAATTAACATTAATATTTCATGAATAACAACATAGTCAAAGGGTTTGTTATCAAAAGTTGCTGCTAATTAAAAAATACATTGGATATTACTGAACAAAATATAGGCATATCCCTTTGGACCATTGTTAACAGATGTTACAGAATGAGTTATTTTTCCATTGCGTATAATTCATGTTTGTCCCAATCCCAATACAATTTTTTTCACTGTCCAATTCGTAAAAAAGAACTTGCTCTGTTCATGTAAATATTTGATTAGATAATATGCGCAAAACAGGACTAAGGTTTACAACAACATATTTTTGTATAATATCAATGTTATTAATGTTACTGTTAATGAAAATATAATTGTACCTACCTATTTCTATACTTACACTAGCTGACCCACGCAACCTCATTTGCGTCTTATATAGCCCGTAGCGTGAAAATTTTCCCCAGTTTTTGAAACATTCTCCATTGGTGCTACGCTCCTATTAGTAGTAGAAGCGTTTCCTGAGATTAGCGCGTTCAAAGAAACAAACAAATTCTTCAGCTTTATTATTAGTATAAATATAATCCTTACATATATCAAAACTAGTTGACCCACACAACTTCATTAACATTCTTCATTGGGGCTCCGCTCCTATTGGTCTCAGCGCGATGATAAAAAGTCTATAGCTTCCTAGATAAACGAGCTAGGTAACATTGAAGTAATTTTTGAAATCGGTCTAGTAGTTCCTGAGATTAGCGCGTTCAAGCAAACAAATAAACATATAGATGTCTGTACTAGTACATTGTAGATATTGTAGGAAAACTAATGAATAGGGTCTTTATTAAAGTAACAAAAATAACAGTTTTTAAAATTTCTGTCTGTTTATCTGTGTGTTTGTGTGCGCTACTCAGAATTGGCTTAACCGGTTTGAATTCAATTTTCTCTTATGTATTGTGGTAAACTTTACTTAACATTTAGTGTTGCTTTTATTTCAATCAGTGGACAAATAAAAAAATGTAATATCAGTTTTAAGAATCACCGTAGTAACCAACATAAGCTGGCGGAAAAACAAAATATATATTCGCAAAAAATAGTACATTTCTTGTATGAAAATGTGTAGTAGACAGGTCACAATGTTAAGTAACTATACCGCCCATGAACATCTGCAACTTAACAGTTATAAGAATGACCAGAGGTTTAGGTGGCTTGGGTGTCATTAATCTCACTCGCTCACTGAAAAGCAGGTTATTCTATACACCGGTTTTCTGTAAAGCCATGGTATCACTGCGGTGAGCTGAAAAATTTATTAAATATTTAAACTGATATACCCTTTTTATTTGTTAACCGATTGAAATGCAACTAACACAATATTCGAGTATTTATAAATACAATACATTAAATAAAACTATAATTAAATAGGTTACGTCACTTCCGAGATAAGCGCGCACAAACACACAGACACACAAAAAAAAAATAGATAAAAATTCTAAAACGTGTTGTTTTGAGTTACTTTAATAAAGACCCCCTTCGTTAGTTTCTCTTCAGTAGATATACTTAATGTATAACATCGAAGTCTTTACAACTTTAATATATATCTATTAACCGCATATTCTAAAGGTAGATAAGATAATCTGGACATAAGTACACTCGATGTTCAGGTATATAGAAACGCTTTGAATCTACCCAAAATGATTCGTACCTAACATGATATTAATGTCTTTATAAGAATCACTTAGAGATTTCCATATTTTTCATTGATCCCATCGTAAATCCTTGACAAAACGAATTACCGATTCTATCTCTATTGCCATTTACCTTATTTATGGGAGACTATCCCGGTGTGCCATACTAGCAAGCGATATTTATGATAAAGATTGATTCGCTCATGTAGAAAAAATATTCTTCTTATTTCTTAAGCAGCTCAAAATAACTACATTAAACTTCAAACATAAAAAATAAATTTAATAACCTTAAAATTCTAAAGTAAACAAACAAATGTTAGTGTATATTTTTTACTAGAAGAAAATTAATTAACTCATAGGCATTGAACAAGTACCACGTGTACTAATTATGGTGTGGACTGAATAGTTCAACGAACACTTTATTTAAAGCGTTCAAATAAAAGGGTGCACGAAGTAGGTTCACATTAAATGTGTTTATGATTTAGTCAGATCCTGTGTTTATAATAAAGCTGAGATTAATGGCGCGAATGGTATGACGCATCACTGCACGGCCGCGGCTGTTCTACAACCTCGTTAAATTTTTTTAACGCAAACACTCGTCCTTTTATTCGGTAGCCGACCGCACACGCCCCACACTTTTTATTGCTTCTCTTTCCGAACTATCAGAGCCTCAGATTTGTACATTATTGGCTTTATAAATTATTTATGGCCAACCGCTGAAATGAGCATATAAACAAAAGGCGCTCGAAACCCTGACCAACCGGGATTGTACCCATTGGAAATATCAAATAAAAGTTAGTACAGCTTGAGGAAAAGTTACGGTGGTGACATCCGTAGCAGCCGCGTAAAGTGTAGTGCGGGGCGCGAAACATGAAAACTTTGTTACACAACGCTTCCTAGACAAATAGGGGATTCTTTGTTACATCACGCAACCACAAAGTTTGTCATGTTATTATTGAAACAAAAGCGCGTATCAGCTAACCTGATCCTACATACATGACCTACATCGTGCATTGCTCTGAGGTAAATTTAACGTATGACATGTTTTGTAGGAAACTATTCACCTAAGTATTATTTCGCTTCATAAAAAGACTTAAGGAAGATCTTCATAATAAACAAATTAAGAAATAAATTTCAAGGTCCGCAAATGTAATTAAAATAATTTAGGCAGGAACTGCTACAGAATGAAAAAAAGGCAATCGGAATCTTTAGTAAAATTTCTTTACTTAACATATATATATATATATTATATATCTTACAAACCAAAACGTTATTACAGTGAAATACGTGTATTATTAACTGTGAATATGGTTTATGGTAGATAACTTGATAACTATAATATTACTACAACTTATCCCAAAAAAAACAATTTATTCTGTACTAATTTAACACACCGGTTGATAAAGGATTGTAGAAGAATATTTGGTCGTCTGTACCTATTGTAAATATACAATTTGTGCATGACTAAACAAAGTTATTTTTAATATTAAACTTAAGAACGAAGATCAAAGCATAAAGAAACATTGAATTCACTAAAGCATCTCTTTAGAGCGCATTAGTGTACATATATACAAGTTGTAGTACGATGCACAGTCTTTATAAATTAAGCTTTTTCTAAACAATACGTAATATTTAATGTTTTGCAGATTGTATTCATGTTACTCGTATTTTTCAAACAGCGAACAAATATATTTCCTTTGTTACTCTTGCTGTAAAAAGCTTACTCTTATTAAGAAACGTAGACATAAACGGTATACTTCAAACTAATTTCAAAATAACGTTGCGTTAGTTTTATATCAAAGTGGTATAAACCCGTTATTCTAGTAAACTGTATGAGCACTTTGGTAGCAACCAGCAAAGGAACATAGCTCGCCCTTAATCATACGATGCCGACGTGTGTCAGAAACACAAGCGCGAGATTACCTCTGTGGTTTCTTTCTCACGGCTATTATTTACTGAATCTTACTTTATCAAATTATATTACGGTCAAACTTCGGAAAAATGAGGCTTTTATAGCCTGTGAGCCATTTAAAATATGTTTTTCATAAATATTAATCAGCTTAATGTACATCACATACGTATATTTATAATATGGTTTTGAGTTCTTTATTCTTTAGTTTTTTTCACTAAAGTAACTACAAGAATCTATTTAAAGTAACAATTTAAAAATAATGATTGAAGACCTCCCGCGAGGTGGACGGACGACCAGGTTAAGGTCGCAGGGACTCGTTGGATGCAGGCCGCTACCGACCGGGCAATGTGAAAGTCAATAGGGGTCTACGTTCAGCAGTGGACTTCTTGCTGCTGAGATGATGATGATGATGATGATTGGTATCGACAAATGTCAAAGATTTGCCATAACGTATACGTTTCACGTGTATACATAATTAATTAAAAATTTACTTCATTATCTGAAAAGTCGTTCAGCATATGTAACATATACTTAAAACTTTCGTTAGTTACTCGTAGATACCTCGTAACTTCCATTTTAATAGCGTAATATTACCGTATCAGGAACATAAAGTAAGGCAGACAAGAATAATTTCAAAGATTAATTAACGTGTCTATTATTAGGTACAGCTTGGGGTAAGAGCAATGCCGCTTACACTCGGTGTTTCAAGCGATCATTCACGCCTTAATTATATCTGAAGTATGATGCATGTGGCGAGTGGCACCTGTGCACTTTGAAAGCGGAATGGACGAGAGCGGGGACGCTATGAACGGTTAGTTTATTTCGAGAATATCCGGTTGCTTCCAGCTGTCCACAACGTTAATATGACGACACTTCTCTACACTGTCACTTCCATCCAATCTTTGTAAGTATAAATTAAACGTCAATACCGAGAAAATAGGTGGTGACATTTTTGTGCCCACAAATTGGGTGGGTGATATTCTTGTCGGTTGTTGGAAAATGTTTTTGAAATTCAGTTAGTGTACATTATTGTCACATAATGTACTTTGAACTGATTTTCTGACAGTACGTTCAACTAATGTAGAGTATACCTACTCGATCATTATAACCAATAGATGAAAAGATTTATAGTCACTTATATGTTTTCTAGACAATGGAAGTGAAATCCTGTTTTTGTGTCACACAATACTGTTCGTTCTATCTCTTATAAAGTCAATATAAAATCCGGTATGTGAGAACCAAAACTAAAAAAAAGGGCGTTCAGATGACGTTTAAATCGGGAAATTAAAACTGGTACATTATTGATAAGCAAATAAGGTTTTGTTGCAGACCGTACTTTTCAAGGGACGTTCATTTGACGTATAGAGGTCATTGACGTTCCTATTCTTATTTGAGTCGCATTGTATATTTTTTGAATCAGCACAGTACTCTTGCCATTCTTTTTCGTATATTTTCAACAAGCCTGTTGGTCTACTGGTTTAAGATCTTGAGTACTTAATTGAGAGACTTAATCTTAGGCTCGATTTTCAGTCAAGACAATTACTGCTACTACGATTATTCGTTCTATTATGAGTGTAATTGTAATCAAACTATGTTTTTAGCACCCTTTTTACCATAGTACAGGCTCTGCTTAGTAATGGAACAGAAAGATAGATGTGAGATGTTTCTATTCATTTATTAGATGTAAGTAGTTTTTTAAATATCATAGTTCTTATATACATAAAGCAACCACCACCAGTTCTATTCATCTCTCGTAGAAAGTTTTATTATGAATTTAGCAGATAAATGTTTATTAATTTGTAACTGTCATGTTTATGTAAATTATTGAAGATATTCGTGCACGTCTACGTGTTGGTGAATATGACAAAGGTACTAAAACAGTCAAATGATGTTCATTTCTATGCTCTGAGCAATATCCGGTTGGTCCTCGCGCTTTATATCCAATGTCCTATATTTAGCCGAGTAGCAATCTCCGCTCAATGTTTAGAATTACCATTTTATTATATTAATAAGTCACAATGACTAAGTCTCGTTAACTTATGTAATTATATGGCATGAACATAATTTATGTTAGTAGGTAATCACTCAAATAGAGTGCTCTAATTAACGCGGCTGGTTGCTTAGATGGTTACAAAAACTAATGATGGCACTTCAGTGATAGTTAACCCGCAATAACAGATTCTTCAAAAAACTGTTAGAATGGGTGTATGAAATGTGAAATATCTTTATTACCATGAGTTAAGAAAATCGTGATTGTGAATATAGCTCATTAAGCATACCTACCATTTAACCGTGGGAGAGCTATGCTTCGGCTAGAATGGGTCGGCTCGACCGAAGTGATACCACGGCCTCACAGAAAACCGGTGTGAAATAGCGTTTGCGCTGTGTTTCACCGAGTGAGTGAGGATACCGGAGGCCCATACCCCAACCCCTCGCCCCATCCCCTTTCCCATCCCCCAAAGGTCGGCAACGCACTTGTGACGCCTTTGGTGTTGCGGGTGTCCATGGGCAGCGGTAATCGCTTACCATCAGGTGATACGTCTGCTCGTTTGCCCATTATTCAATAAAAAAAAAAAAAACCTAAAATATATTGGACAAAGAAATATTAATGTAAGAGATGCAAATTAATTATGTCTATCTGTGGGCTATTAAATAAAGGTTTTTGATGCTGATGATGCTGTAATATAAGATTGTCTTAGGTATGAAAAAAAGACACAATTAGAAAAATCGTTAATATAATATCTACAAAAATCTGAAAATCCATGTGTCCAAGGGTACGTGCATTACCAATCTCTGAGTCCCCGTCATCCAGAATCAATACGTATACTCCGGTCAAACCGGTCTATTTGGGACAAAATATGGTTGTCTCACGGTAAAATATTACTTAACTCAATGAAGAAAAAATCAAACAGGACATTTCAATTTTATTTTCATTTAATATTCTGTTTTTGAAATCAATTCAATGCTTTCAAAGATCATGGAAGTGTAATAAATTTTACATTGATTTCCTTTTATACGTATAAACAGTATTGAATTTTATATTCACCTTATCCAAAGACAAAGAATAGGAGAACCTTCCAACTATAGCTATAACTTTGTTTGTTTCTTGTAACGTAAAATTGAAGATATATTTCTTTTAAGATAGGTAGGTATGCTTTAACCATTACGAGACGGTAGCCGAGAAAATCTAGACCATTTTATTTCATAACGGGTCCGTCATTTGGCTATACTTCCACTAGATTAGAGAGAATATATTTTATTTTGTGGTACAGTATTACTTTACGTTACTAATACACTTCGTAAATACTGAATTAAATTAATTTGAAACTAAGCTTCTTAAAAACTTAAAAAATCTTTTAAGTATTTTTGTTTTTCTCGTAGCGTTACAAGTACTGTAAAGGCGAACTATTTAGTTTAAGTACACGTTCGCTTCAATCTACCTAGAAATTCACTTATATACTTAAAAGCAAATAAATGAAACCGCACTCAAATCTATTCAGTGGCTTAGTACAAAGAGGTTTGTTTGTCAGCTTCACGTCACTGAACTTAGAATTGCGCTTTTCTTAATATTGCCTGGGGTTTAATTTTCCACAACTTCTTGTTTTTTTCTGTAAGTATGACTGCTTGACAAATTTTGCATGGAATCTAAATTGAAGTAGTCTGTTGTCACAATATCATAACAACTATACCATACCAAGTTGGAGTCTGTCCGGCTTTTCGTGTCGAGCGTTTTGTTTATTGTTAACAGGCTATTTTATTTATATGGTTTACCAACAGGACACATACGACACTCTCTTAAAAATATTATACAGAAATATTATCTAATATATATATAATCTGCATGCCCATTACCACCATTACATTATATATTAACCGACTTTACCGACCGACCGACGACTGTCTATTAGCTTTATCTGCAGTATGTTTGTTGGTTTTTGTGTTTGTAACCGACTCTTATGCGTGTTTTTTTTTCAGTTTTCAAACTAAATTTATTTTTAGTTAAACAACAGATTTTATGATATTCTATTTTTTTTAATATTTCACTTTTCAGTTGCCCTGTACACTAACAATTTTGTTGTAGTTTCTTCTCGTCTTTCCCACTATTTTATTAAATGTACCGTAATGATTTTATGTATGTATTTACTTCTCGTACATAAGCGTCTCAGTGTCATGTGTACCTATGAAGTGATAACTTCTTATAGGATGGTAAACGGCTTCGTTACGTAACGCGTTACAGCGCCAGTCTGTCTGGCTTCCTTTTCTTTCACGCATACGGCAGTGGTAGGCAGGCTCTTCCTCTCTCACAGCGTTATCTATCAACCTAAGCTTTTTCAAGTTAAGACATTTCAATATTAAATAGTTCAACTTAGATTAATTTAAGTTTTCACTTCTTTTGGGCGTCCCGAGACGCACAAATTTTTTATTTGTGTATTCGACTTGTAAGTTGTAAGTCTAACAGTCAATTTGATGATTAATGTTCACACTTGAAGTACCTATTGATGTAACCACTACCTCGGTTTATTAGTTAATTGATTGATTCAAATGTTCTTGTCGTGAAGCTTACCTTGACTCAAATCAAGAATCTAAATCAAATCAAATGCAAGGTCAGTAAAAACTTTTATATTTTAAACAATGTTTTGTTTGTTGAAGAGACATCGCTCCGTGACACCATAGATTAGCAGTTTTCAAAGAGACACCTTTTACATGGATGTTTTAGTAACACGAATACTAATTTGTACATAAATTTTAGAGCTTCGTTTGGCACGGATGGTAACACATACATAATTCAGGGGTTATAAAAATGGTTTAGCATAGAAATCAATCGGGTTTTTACATTTTTTTTCATTAACATTATATTGTCTTATGCTTTTGTCTAACATCTGTGGTTTTTTACTTGTGAATAAGGGGTAACATTTTATTAAACTCTCTAAATTAAATAAATACATTGACATTATCAAAGACAGAATAGGGACTCCATAGAGCGCAAGTGCAGAGAAAGGTGGTGGATCGACCAGGTGAATTCCATAATCTGAAGCAGCGTGTCTGACTGCAGCCGACAGGGTGAGATGGCGGGAAATTATACGAGGGGCTTTGTCCGCCGCTACCACCAATGTAGACAACTCTACGTGATCAAGACCGCTTTGCCGAAGCGATGAGTGAGAAGAGGAATCAATAATTAACACTTCCTGCCTCGCAAAACAAAACTGTGGAATGAGCTGTCGCCTGCGGTTTTCCCGGACCAAAACGACCTTCAAACCTTTAAGAAAAAAGCGTAATCCTTCCTAAAAGGCCGGCAACGCACTTGTAACGCCTTTGGTGTTGCGGGTGTCAGGCGATACGTCTGCTCGTTTGCCCTTTATATAATAAAAGAAAATACAGTTTTATAATAATAAATGTGATATAATTTTTACTATGTAGTCTAATAATCGGTAATACAACTTCCTAAAATAATGATAATTTATAATCAGAAACTAGAACTAAAATAAACTGAAATAACGATTGCAACCACCGTATAATTAGATATTTTTTAAAAGGTTTCAACCAAAATAATGACTTAATTTAGATACTGTAGCTTCTATTATTAGTCAGTAATGACGTAGCTTTAAATCAATTCTATAAATCAAACCACTATATCTCTTGGTTGAGTCCGAAATCAGTATCACGTAAAGTTATGACTAAAAAAATATAAGTATATAAATGCCGGTCACGAAAGTTATGATTCTTGTTTACGATAAAAACTTCTTCTGTATTTAATACTCACTTGTTTTCCGTATATTAGTAGTAATATTATAACCTTCCATTTGTAGTTAGTATTCACGTGGCTTGTTAATTGTACACAACATGCTCCGTTATCAGCATTTAGATAAACATCTTGCTTCGTTTCCAATGTTCGTGATCTCGATTGGCACTAAAGCAACACGAATGACGGACTCTCTGTTTACCCAAAACACACATATTATCAGTCCCGTGGTCTAAGAAAACAAGCTCTTCTATAAATAACAGTTTCGTCCTTGTTATATTAACACCTTATTTTTGCTTTTCTGTGCTGAAATGCTTTTGATGTATATGTATTTGTCTTCCATATTTCATAAAAAATGGTACATTCAAATTGTCATTTTATTATTGACCAGCTGACCCTCGCAACCTCGTTTACGTCTACTATTAACTAATATTATAGAAATAACGTCCCCTGTTTTTTTAAAAATTCTTCATTGGGGCTCCGCTCCTATTGATCTTAGCGTGATGATATCCATTGATGAGGACTATCCAACACTGAAAGAATTTTTCAAATTGGACCAACCGTTGGTCCAATCTGAAAAATTCACAAATCTTGAGATTAGCGCGTTCAAACAAACAAACAAACTCTTTGACTTTATAATATTAGTAAAGATAATATTGTATCAATGCGAATAGGGTCAATTTTGACTCTTCAATCTGAGAATTTTCTATTACATTATAACTCAACTCAGAATACTGATATAAAACATTTTAACAGTATACACCAAGACTACCGATGTAAGAAATGAAAATTAATACTCTGAATTTTTTTCTTTACAAGCTCAGCGCAACTTATTTTTTACAGTGTGACTGAACTGTTTCGTAAAACACATTGTTTTGAAAAGTACTTCTAATACTCTTTAACATATATTTTTTCAAAACCACAATATCCCAGTATACTATATTTTTTATCTCAGAATAACAGTAGGTTTATCAGTTAAGTGAAATATAAAAAAATAACGACATGCAAAACGTCGCATGCAACTTTATTTACACAAAATAATTAGCTTCTAAAATCCTACTAATCCATATGTGTTATATCTGCACGAATATATCCCCTTATAAAGATATAACATATCTCCCGATACCTAATATCAAAATTTAATGCGACAATAAAATGAAGAATTCATGAAAGTTTATTACAAACTGCGGTACAAATCCAATTTGTAGCAATTGTTACAGCACCAACCAAACGTCCACTGTAAAAGAAATACGAGTCCTTTTGCATCGTTGAACACGATGAGAAGTATGAAAGGTATATTGAGTTAATCTAAAACTTATCGACGAACAAAAATTCATATGAAATAATACTTTGCACGGAAAGCGGACGAGAGTCCCTCGGGTGCCGTAAAACGCCTAAACCTTCGCCTAAATTGAGAACCTTGTTGAAAAATCTCACTTGTGGGACAGGAACGAGAGCTATATTTCAAAAAACTAATTGGATTAGCACTATTGGTAGTAGAACTAAATTAACCGTAAAAAATATGTTTTTTATTAAATTATTGAGTCAGTAAATAATATAAAATACGAACAGGTAACGCAACTTATATCCTAGCAGACTTATTTTAATATAAGATCATGCAGCAGACGCGTGTTAGGTTGCTGACTTTTGAGGTCCCACTAAAAATGATGTACTCTCAATTATAATCAATACCAATCTTCTCTTAGTATTGTTCTTATACTAATTAAGACTAGTGTCTTCTTTTTTTAGCTGTCTGCGGGTACTTCTCCTCCATATAAACTTTAACTATGTCAATTTTTATACTCCTACGTTCGCATAATTTTCGTAAAAAGGGGTACAAAAATTTTGCTTCGCGTATTCATAATAAATCTTTATTGAATAAGAAATATATTACAAATCACTGTATAGCCCAGACCCCCAAAGTAACATTAGCTGTGTGTTGGGGATTTTACATAGATAAAAAAATTAACTGCCCTGTTGGCCTTACGTATGCGACTGCCGATTGAGAAATCTCGGGTTCGAAACTCGGGTCGGGCCTAAAGTGTTATTGAGTTTTTCTAATTATAGAAATGTTTAATAACAGCTCGGAGTTAAAAGTTCATGTCTGAACCCCCGTGCCTCGGAGAGCACGTAAAGCTTTCGATCCTGCGCCTGATCTCTCCCCGATCGTGTCTGTTAACCGCCCTATTGGGTTATGAGAGAGAGAGAACAGAGAGTGCACCTGTGTTTACGCACACAATTGTACACTATAATATCTCCTGTGTAGTTGGCTGGGCTCCGTTGAGATTGGCCGCCGTGGCTGTTATCGGCTAGGAGAACATTATTATTATTATATATATAATATAATTTCAATGTTGTGTCAACTACTAAAACCAGAAATATAGCTGTTGTGCAATAGGTAACTTTCTTCCTCGAACTACAATAGTTCGATGTGGTATTACAACATATAATAACAATTCTTTTCAAAAGTCCGGTAACCCTCATCTAATCAGTTGTTATATACAACCCTGTACAGTGGAATAAACACTATAATTTCGCCAAGAAATAACTAGTTAACTAATTTCATGTCCTTGTGTACTCTCTTAATTAACAATTACGATATATTTTCTAATTCCAAAAATACTGTTCATTAAGTTATAGAGATATTATCTATAAATAAAGTACATATTTGTTATTCTATTTGTAAAGTCCCGTGTAGAATGGCAAGCAAAGACAGTGTCTTGAGCATAATGCACCTTTACGAGTCGGTAGAATGTATTCATGTTCTAAACTACTCCATACAGATTCTAATCAACAATGTATCACACTCGAATTGTTACCGACGTCATCAATGTTCCATTAATTTAACCAATATTTGAATCCTCCATTTACCTATCTATCTTTACGTAATTATTCTTCCCTTCTGTTGCATTTTTCCTAAAAAAAATAACAAAATAAAGTAAGTAAGAGAAGTATGGTATTAATAAATTGAACATCAGTGTCAATAGATACCTTCTAATCACCATTGTAAGTACTTATGATGCTGAGCGCAGCTGATATTATATTATCAGTTTTATAATAGATAATAATAAATGTTTAGGACATCTAACACACAACGCCATCTAGTCCCAAACTAAGCAGAGCTTATATTATGGGTAGGTACTAGACAATTGATTTGAATACATAAACATAGAAAACACCCAATCTCCGAAATAAAATATTTAATCCGACGCGGGAATCGAACCCGGGATCTCATGCACAACAGTCGCTTACGCTACCACTGCGCCACCTAGGCAGTTTTCTTTGAGTTACCAAGACAAGTTAAATCTATTTATACCGTGAGCTGTATAAAAATAGTCATTCAAATGCCATAATACGTCAATGTAAAGCTTTAGAATACATTCCATACATCATTGATAAATATTACATTACCGGGAGTAGATCCACAGAAACCTAAGATATTTTTGTAGTGAAAGACATTTCAGTTAGTTACGCCCCCGTATCCGGCAAAACCCCAGGAAAAGCCTCTAGCCGCCAAATCTCCTGTCTTTGTCTTTGAAATACGTAAAGAACGCCGCCACAACTTTTCTACTAAGTATTTACTATACCTATATGTTTGTAGGTAAGTATATTATTTAAAACTATTTAGAAAGTACGCCAACGCCAATATACGTAGCTTGGTTTAGTAACTTTTAGAAAATAACAATTAATTTAGTCAGCTTTGAATTGAAGGCTCTTGGTTTAGTTTGAAATAACAAAGATAAAGTAATAACGTAGAACTAAAATGGAGGTGACTAGAGACGCCTGTCTGTCTCTATTGCATTTATCCTATAATAAAAGTTTCATTATTACAGATTTAATAAAAGAGATAGTATTTTCAGAAATCTCTCTTTGAAGTTACTAGCAGAGCACGTCCCCACCCCACAGTTTCGATTAGATTCGATAGTACTGCAACACTGGTATAAGACCGTCATAAATATTTAATTTCAATGGATACAAAGAACAACATAAAACGTTAACATGTTTGTACAAAGTACAGGAAAGATTTACTTGTGACCCGTTGTAGTGATATAGTACATTTTGGCTTAGATTTCTATTCAAGTAACTACGTGGACAAACATATTAATTAATTAAATGTAACGGAAACGTTATATTTATAACACAAGTCAGGTTCACTTTTGACAATCATTTAATTTATTATGAATCATTTCGGATACCTATTATTACATGATTTTCTCGTACTGTGTCTTCTAAGAAAACCATTAAGATTGGATTTTTGCATTGCATTTAAAATAAGAAAGAAACGAATACTCGTAACTAAGTTGTTAAAAAAATGTCAAAGTTTAATGTTTTGGAAACATTTTAAGGTTTGTTGTTATTATTTATGTAGGAATTTTGAGAACATTTTCTCGGTAATTTTATCATTGAAGTAGGTTTGCTTTTCATTGATCTCGTCCATGATTAATTCTACTATCGACATCAAAAACTCCTTTGAGAGGTGTACTATTTTTGCGAAAATATATACAACAAGGTTGCAAATTAAAAGATCGTGGGAGAGCCACGCTTCTGAGAGTGATACCACGGCCTCACAGAAAACCGGTGTGAAATAGCGGTTGCGCTGTGTTTCACCGAGTGAGTGAAGGTACCGGAGGCCCATACTCCAACCCCTCTCCCATCCCTCTCCTCATTCCCCAAAGGTCGGCGACGCAATTGTGAAGCCTCTGGTGTTGCGGGTGTCCATAGGCGGCGGTAGTCGCTTACCATCAGGTAATACGTCTGTTCGTTTGCCCAGTATTCAATAAAAAAAAAGATCGAATTTTGTTTGGGAAAGCAAACCATTTGTGTAGCTCACTGTCATGAACTATGATGATAAGTAGCTTGTAATATCAAAATGAGGCTTGTAAGTGGTGAAATAGGGCATCAGACCTATTTAAGGAACGAATGAAACCAATCACGTGTAATTTGGATGAATTCTTTTGGAAAGTAATCCTAGTAAGAATTTACTATTTCTCAAGGCAACAAACTTTAATCGTTTCAAAAAAGGAAGACAACGAGAAAAGAGACAGTCATTTGGCCAGTTCACTACTTATTGTTTACTTTTTGAAAACGGACAAATATCATTTTATTTTAAAGTTCTTTTTATTTTAGTTTATTGTATAGGTGGCTAACGAGCAGACGTATCGCCTGATGGTAAGCGATTACCGCCGCTCATGGACACCCGCAATACCAAAGGCGTTACAAATGCTTTGTCGACCTTTTAAGAAGGAGTACGCTCTTTTCTTGAAGGTTTGAAGGTCGTATTGGTCCGGGAATACCGCAGGCGACATTTCATTCCACAGTTTGGTTTTGCAAGGCACAAAGATTCGGAAAAAGCGCACAGTTGGTGACTGCCAACCATCTAGGTGATAGGGATGAAACTTCTGTCGCATAGGACGATGGCGGAAAGAGGCGGCTAGTATCAGTTCGAACAATTTCTCGAAGCACTCCCCATAGTACATGCGGTAGAAGATGCACAGCGAAACCACATCTCCACGCAGCGCCAGAGAGTCTAGCCGAATTAGAAGTTCTTGGCAATCGACGATACGAGTCGCTCTCCGTTGAATATGTTCCAGAGGGAGGAGCTGGTTTTGTGGTGACCCTGCCCAAAGATCAGGACAGTATTCCTATCACCAAAAGGCAATTTGGCCTTACCCTCCAAATGGTCACGAAAGGACCATTTGCACTTCGCTCGATACGTTGACACCAAGTATTCCAATATTGGCTGAGACAGATAGGGAGTGTCTTCAAAACAAGGACATCAGTTTTTTATTGGTAAACGCGTAAATTTGTGTCTTTGTTAAATTGGGCTAAATTAAGGCTACCCCAATCTGAGATCTTTTCCAAAGAGGTCTTAACTTCAGACACAAGTTTGTTTCGACTTTCAATGACGTTTTCCCGAGAAATATTGGCGCGGCCGGTGTACAGAGCATCGCCCATAAACATTGTTTACTAAGCCCACAAAATCCATTTGCCTAAAACACGGGCAAACAAATCGTGAAGCGTTAAGCTTTCAAATCAAGAAATGCTGACGTATCATGATTTGCCCAGGCAGATCTCAATCGGCCGGACACATATATAAAGATAAGAAAGATAATAAACTAGAAATATGTTTACGAAGAAAACATATGTTTTATTTTAATAGCAATCTAGTGAATATTACATAACCGCATTTACTCGTAACAGTAATATTAGGCTGATTACGTTTGTCAGAATCGGCTCTTATAATTTAACACATTTCTCAGAAAATCTCATTTTATATTTAAAAATCATTTGAAAATAAAAGGCAAACGAAATTCATACAGCTATAATTTGATCCGTCGTCAGCCGGTTTAAGTGAACGGAACAAACAGACAAGAATATTCAATTTCTTTTCAAACATTACACCTAAATGAAAGTGCTTCACTCGAACATAGTAATATTAATTTTACTAATACATCCCACGAATAAAGAGCTGTTGAGAATTCATAATTTAACTTCGTATAAATTCACAAAGCGTATTTCGAATAGTATTCGCAACAAATTATAATTAAAATAACCAGCTAATTGCACGCTTTAGGGTACCGTACCTAATCGATTTCTTTAAAACCGTTTGTTACTTCAAACTCTTGCAGTAATTACGTCATAAGTTCAATAGTCGATAAAATATGATAATGACGTTCAGAAAACGATCTTTACACGTTTTGAACGTAAATTACTAAGGCAACTGGAGTTTAATAAAAATAAAAGTCGGTCAATAATAGTGTATTCGAACTATAATACGATTTTTTTAGACGCATTAGCTTTTAATGCATTTAGAAATACTTTTCCAATAGCTTATAAGCTTTAGTGATGATACAGTCGTGGTTTTAGATAAAAAAATGTGACTTGCGATGAAAATATCGAACTCTCTATCCTATGTCTTACGATATAGATTGACAGTTCCTGTCCTTGTGTTTGTGAATACCTCGACTACAGAGAGAGAGAGAGCTATATACACTAGCGGCTTAGCTCAGTTTCCAGTTGCCTTACCTAATTTGCTCTTTTGGTCAAAAATAATTACATGCCCAAGAATCGTAGGCCGTGGGTAACTCTTTCTCTTTTTTAAGAAGACAACGCAGCATCACGAATTTGCTTCCTATGTCACGGGGGACTTTACAAACACACAGAAAACGGACACAAAAAACACCTAGATTCAGAACAACAATTTGTGGATCACACAAAGTGTTGTCCCACAAATGTGGGATTCGAACTCACACTTCACAGAAAGCTGCGTGGCGACCGCTTAAACCAGTAGGCCAACCAAAAAATTACGAACTTTGCACAGTTCGTCATTTTTATCCTTACAAAAACAAAATAAGCACGTTAGTGAAGCCACAGCCAATCCATACTAATTTTATAAATACGAAAGTAACTCTGTCTGTCTGTTACGTTTTTACAACTATACCGCTACACTAATTTCAATTAAATTTGGCATGGAGATACTTTTATTCCAGAGGAAAGATAAAGGCTTCTAATTACCGCTATAACCAACATAGCTACCGTAAAACTAGTAGGTACTATATGAATATGAGTGAAACTATGGCTATAGAAGCACAGGAAGCTCCTATGCAAATGTAAATCAGTGTTCCATTTTCAAGAGTTCAGACCTGGCATCGCTTTCAGTGAGCTGTCTATTAATATTTGCTTTATGAGCGGTCATAGTATTACATACGAATACTGGCTACTAAAATACTGTATAGATGAGGACTAGCGTATCACTATCCTAAGTCAAAATGTATGCTTTACATTCCTCATCATGTGAATGATAGAATGGTATTATATTACTATTTTACTTGTATTAGCAGTTCTACATCAATATGTAAGTGTTACGATTAGGAAGCTCAATATATGCTTTTTTGTTTACAATAAAAATACGAAATAGCTGTAAGCATTACGTTTTTATGAAAAAAATATTAAACAAATGTGGTGATTTTTTAAGACTTCATAAGAAAATTAACTTTATTGAAAAGGTATAGCATGGCAGGGTAAAAAATAAGTACGGTATACGGCATTTAATGCAACTTACCTATCAAAAATAGAAACTGAACTTTTAATAATAAATAAACACAAAAAATAAAAATATAGTCAACAAAATAACCAATAATGTTCGTGTGCTTAAATTAAGTTATTACTAAACATCTTTTACAGTTGCAATACAGTTGAAAGGTCCAGAAATACAGTTCTCGTTAAGAAGATTAAGTTGCATGTAAATATATCAATACAGTTGCTCCTTACCTTTACCAATTACCTATATACAGAACCATGAAATCGTCGACCGTTACACCCGTAACTGTTATGGCCACACCGTAGCGCAATTTATATTTTTATGTTAGATCAATTCACGAAGAAAAAGATATAGTCTATAAAATAGCGAGGAGTGGATCACCGAATCGCATTAGGCAGACTTTCATAATACTAATTATTATTCTACAAGCGCGCGATCACTGAGATGTATTCAAGGCTTTCTCATTTATGGTGAAAGTGGTTTAGTTATTGTCATATATATTTTATAGAATGTTCGAGAACTTTTAAATAAATATATATACATAATTATTGTACCTATATTGTATTATCACTACCTATTATGAACTACGGGAGTTCATAATACAAATAAAATGAATATCCATACTTTTACTTTTAAAAAGTAAAAAAATTCTGTCTGTGTCAAAAATGAAAATATATTTAATGAATAAATTCTTCTTTTAAGAATTACCTACTTTCACTTCGAAAATATTAGGCGCTTACATATGAAATTGTTTTTTTTTGTATTGTAGTAATATAAGTCGTCTATTATTATTATTATAAAAATTTAAAGTCTTTGAAACGAAAATCAATAAACTCTTTGAAAGCGGTTTGGATTGCCACATCGCAGAAAAAAAAAATCCTTGTAATTCCTTAGAATATATCCAAATTTGGAAAAATGGTAATGCAGCATGGTCCGCACAGTACGGTGGATGTCACAGACATACTAATTGCAGCTCCTCTAGTTTATTTGCTGTGCGGTGTGTGGTCTAGCCTTGTCTTAAAGCTGCAGTGGCCTACGGGGGTTGACCAGTTCGGTTGTTTAGTAGCTAGTTCTCCTAGTATCATCCGATGTATTAGGCTGGCTTTAGACTTCTATAAATACTCGTATATCAAAGGTGACAAACAGTTCAAGGATACTCACACAAATTTCATTTCAGTGATATTTGTGCAGGCTTGTGTACATGTAGCGAGCTACTAACTAAAATATAACTTAAGCTCCGCTATTTTTTAATTTATTTATTCTGAGCCACATTTTTTTGTCCCTGTAGGTCTTTACTTTTTATTAGCCAAAGACATGACTCTTTCTGTAAATATTTATAAATTGTTCTATCATATCGAGAACTCTATACCGGTACGCGAAAACGACGTTAAAACGTGTAGGTGGCTAGAACGTTAATGTAAACTTGTGCAAACGCAAATTTGCACAAGTTGGGAATTGAAACTTCGCACTTTTTACAGAATTTGTGTAAGTAAAAAAAATTGCGCAAGCCTGAACCTGCGCAAGTATACTGTAACGTGTGTTGGAAGATGATTGTGCATTTTTTTACTTGCACGAGTTTCTGAAAAGGTTCGAAGTTTCAGTTCCCAACTTGTGCAAACTTACTTTACATGAACGTGTGTGGGAGAGCATTGCGTTCAAGTTTCAGTACTGTTCTAAACACCTAAACGTATGTCGTTTTCGCGCCAAAATGAATGAGACTAACGAGAGGTATGGAGTTCGCGATATGATAGAACAATTAATAAATATCAAAAAAAATGAGCGATGCCATGGCAAATAAAAAGTTAAGACTACCGGACAAAAAATTCGGCTTATAAAAATTAATTAAACAATACCGAAAAGTACTAATACTGCCTCGGTGGCGCAGTGGTAGTGAATGCGACTGCTATGCTTGAGGTCTCGGGTTCAAATCCTGGGTCGGATCAAGTGTTTGAGTGATCTACAAAAATTTGATTCGGAGTAAGGGTGTTTTCTACGTATAATATGCATATATTTACAAAAAAAAGTACTACTGACAGAAAATAGTCGGCACAGTAATAAATAAATTAAAAATTCTAAGTAAAAAGAAAGATATTGATTGTCACTAGCCAGTATAATGTACGTAAGTAAAACAAATAAAAGTTTTTAAATTGCATAATACCTTCTACCTATCAGTCTGATACTTAGGGTTCACTAACTTATAAGTGAATTTAATCATTTTCCAAGTTTGGAATGCCATCTGGTCACAGTTTGATTTATCGTCAAGTTATAAATTTATGTTTAAACTGCTAACCATTTAACATATCTTTTTCTTGTGTCCTAATATTTTAAAGGTTTGAATAAAACCTACGCTACTGTTAATGAAACCTTTTTTTATAATGAAATCTGTACTATCTAGGAATTTATTTAGTTTTAGACTATAATGTAAATACCTTGGGTAACATGACAATGAAAATTACATCGTAATGCAAAAAAATATATATTGGTCGAACTAAGATACCTCCTTCTTTTTTGAAGTCAGTTAATGAAGCTTTATTTTAAAAACTAGTCAAATTAATAACGTAACTTAACCGTCTAAAAGCATGCGATAATACCGTTCGTGTATAATAAAATCTACCTTACATCACTGTTATATAGTTGTGTTATTGACATGCTATATGTTTGATGTGATTGTATTTTTTTTGTAAAGGTATTCTACTACGTATTTGGTAATGTATACATATTTTTCACTTCTATATTTAAGTAATGAAATACTATATCTGTACTAAACTATTTCTAGTATAAAAATATATTCAAGTAAATAAAGTTGAAGTGTCTGTTTAGAATTTTAAATTAACAGCGTTACAGTGAATGCGTATGAAAGTAGGTACTTACACATTTTTCTTTTCTTTTTTTTCCGGCTATTCTAGGAACGGCTGGATCGATTCGGATTTTGATAGGACTTTCATTGGCAGATAACTGATGATTTAATAAGTAACTTACGTTTCTTTTTTTACATTAGCTTTAGCTTCAGTTGTAGTAAAGGTTTACAACAACCACGAGTGACACCCCGAGTATCCGCTAGTAATACATAATAAAAAGTTGTGTGCTTAAAGTCATACACAAAACATTTAAGTCCTTAAGTTAAATTAGACAAATCAAAATTGCGCTTTGTTTTAGACAAGCTGTTGCCCGCCGGCAAAACGAGTTAAGTCAGGTTTAAAGGCACCCTTTGTCCTTTTCTGTACCTTTGACAACCTGTGTGCGAAATCTCTTGATGGCGAGTTAAGTGGTTAATGCGTTAAAGCGTAAGAAAAACAAACAAATAGACTGACTTTTGCACTTACAATGGTTAAACTCGGATTTTACCAGCCACCTTCCACGGCTTTGTACGAGTCTTATATTTATTTGTGCAACTTTTAAATTGTTGAACACATTTCAATAACTAAAAAGTTACTTGAATAAAGAGTTATACCGCGAGTTTGAAAACGCTGCTCTCAAAAATAACAAAGTTTATAAATTGTCAACCTCTATTTTGCACACTTGGAGGTTTGATTTAAAAAATATTTGTTTATGCTTATCTATTTCACCTTCATAAGGACCTTTTGTGCAAAATTTCATGCTTCTAGACTTAGCGGTTTCTGCTTCAGCTGTGTGTTGATCGATCAGTCGGTGAATCAGTCTGACAGTTTTTTTTATTTTAGGTTATTAGCTTTTGTCCACGGCTCCGCATGTGTATTTGTTAGTTTTCGCGGTAAAGGGTCCATCCTCAAAAAATAAAGTATCTATATATATATATGCCAAATTTAATTAAATACGGTACAGCCGTGAAAGTAAAATATAACAGACAGACAAAGTTACTTTCGAATTCACAATATTAGTTTGAATGCAAAGAAAACTATATTGTATACACAGTAAGCCACTAAACTATCAAATAAATCTTCTCCTACACATGTATTATACAGTCACGAACGACAACCCGACGCCTAATGAACTTCATATATATCTGTTTTGCTAAGTGAATGACTTAATAAGCAATAACAAGAGGAAACTTTAATTAAAACATTCTCATGTTCACTTAGTTCTAGCTGCGACCTGTTTAATTACACCATACAATCTAAACTCAAATTTACTGAAACTTTTCCAATAGAGCCCATCGATAAACTTAAACACATATTAGACACATATTTAACTGCCTCGGTGGCGCAGTGGTAGCGAATGCGACTACTGTGCTTGAGGTCATGGGTTCAAATCCTGGGTCGGACCAAGTGTTTGTGCGATCTACAAATATTTGTTTCGGAGTTTGGGTGTTTTCTATGTATAACATGTATGTATTTACAAAAAAAAAGTATATATATATTCATATCAGTAGCCTAGTACACAAGCTCTGCTTAGCTTGGGACTAGATGGAGTTGTGTGTCAGATGTCCAAAATATTTATTATTAATTATATACACGTACACATTATAGTAATTGGAAGTACATTATGTAATGTTATAAACTATAAAATTCTATTCAAACAACTTATCATAATTCTACCCTTACATTCATAAACAATTTGTAAAGCTTAAACGTTGACATTTGTACACACAGGAGATTCGCTTTGAGAGAATATAGCAAACCTTTGAATGCGTTGTACATTATCTCAGTTTAGCAGGCACATTTATCAGACCGTGCTCACATTCTACTAACGAAAAAATATACGGATTATGTACCTTAACGAAAATATTGCTGGCTTTACCGTGCGACCGCCACCCGCGTCGTGACAGAAATAGAAAATATATGATAGAACCCGCTAGCACATAACATACATCATCTGATGACAGCGACATGACTAGCCGTTAACTAATATCCCACGTTTGTACCCATAACACTTTTACAGCTAAAGTAAGAAATGTTCATATTAAAAGAGACCACAACTAAAAATAAACCTCTACGGGAATTTTATACGCAAATATCAGAAACTTTCCAGCCGACACAAAATTAGACTTTGCACTTAACCAAATATCGATTTAAATTTCTAGTGATATAAAAAAAATATTTTATTGTCTTTTATATAAATTCTTCTTTTTGCACTAAGTATCTTTTTATTTCTCTCATTAATTTAATATCATTACTATGGTAAATGAGTAAATATTATGAGTTCATTTATTGTTACTACTCTAAACTAAAAATATTTTAATTTAATTTTTATGTCTAATGGTCCTTAATTTATCGCTCTGGTTAAGAACGTATTAAGCATGTAACCAAAATTAATGCCTGATATTAAATGACTTAAGCGGACAGTATTTTCACTCCCTACTATATAGTGCTACTTATTCTTTCCATCAGGCAGAGTAGAGTCATTTTGGAAGAGCCAAACATAAAAAAAAGATATGATTGCTTTATCTTAACGTAAAAATGTATAAAAGAAATAAAAATATTAAAATAAATACTGTTTTTACACAATTGCTTTGTACATAAATTTAATTCACAATTCTCTACACACAGAAAAATTTAAGAATTCTATGTAATCCAAAAAAATTATAAACATAGAATTTTATATAGTTTGAAATAATTGGCTTATGTCCAGAAGTGAGAGAGAGATTTAGTTATGATATTCATTGTAATGACGACGTCCTCTCCGACTTATTAATGTTATTGGTATTTATAGCTAACATAAAATTAGTGACAAGATATAATTTGCTATCCTCGCTTTGTTACATACCGTCTTCATGAGAGACCTTGTTTTTCTGTACCATTAAGGTATCAAGATTTATTGATTGTAGCATTTATCATACAGAAACCTGAAGACATAATTATAATTATCAATATTAGTGTCGTCTCTATTAAAATCATAAAGATAAAGGTTATATTGGTAAAGTAAGTATACGAAATTTCCTTTATCAACTTTACGCTTTCAGTTTTCCCATATTGCAAATATTTGTATGTGTCAAAGTAAATATTATCGGTTTTCCGAAACCTTCGGTACAGTACGCAATATATTTATTTTTACATATAACAGTAATTTATATGTTTTTAATACGTAACTATTATGTCAGATCATTCTGATTATTTTAAGACTGTCTAATATAAACTACGAGTATAATTAACAATTGAGCCTTCCTTTGTGCAATGTGTAAGGCCTAAACACATATACCTGATCATGTATTATATTTCAATTATAACCTGTTACGTTTAAAAAATAAATTGTAATGTAGTAGAGATTGGTTAACTTAAACACGGGATGTTTATAATAATCACAGACTTAGTTAAAAAATTTGTATTGAATCAATATGTTGAATTCGACTGACGACGCGTAGTGCCCATTGAAACAAATATTTGTGTTACAAACCTTCCATCATTTTTTGATATGCTGTCATATGAAAGTCAAATAGTGGGCAACGTCTTGACATATTGAAGCAACCCCAGACAAGTTTAATAAAAGAAAAATCATAGATTAAATAATTCATAAGTTTGATGAAAAGTAACCGAATTAGTTTTTTTTTTACGGAATAGTGGGCAAACGAGCAGACGTATAGCTTGATGGTAAGCGATTACCGCTGCCCATGAACACCCGTAACACCAGAGGCGTCACAAGTGTGGTGCCGGCCTCTGGTGATGGGGATGGGGAAGGGATTGGGGTATGTACCTCCGGTATCCTCACTAAGGAGGTGAAACAAAGCGCAGGCGCTGTTTCACACCGGTTTTCTGTAAAGCCGTGGTATCACTCCGGTCGAGCCGGCCCATTCATGCCGAAGCGTGGCTCTCCCACGGTAAAAACGGTTGGCAATTAAAATAAATAATCACATCATAATCAATCTTTCGTAAAGTGTGTTCTGTTTAAAGGTAATATGAATTTTCAGTACATCAGTATTTTAATTTTAATTATTTACACACAGTCTATAAAGTTGATCTCTACGAGTTGAGTTGAGTCTATTAACAACGACTAGTAGATTTAAGAAATAATATCATCAACTTCAACAACCCATAACGTCCCACTGCTGGACTCGGATCTCCTCTCAGGAGAGAGTTAAGGCCATACTTCCCCACCCTGGCCAAGTGCGTGTTGGAAACTGGCAAGACAATGTTCTGCCAACGTTATTTTGCCGTTGGTTGTTTTTAAGCCGCCCAAAGGCCTCCAACTAAGCTTTACGACTTATCCTATGATAGCAACCCGGGCAGACTGCTTAACGTGACCCCCGAAACACGGAGACCCTCATGGTAACATGCCACTAGCAGTCACCCATCCAGGTACTGACCACGCCGTCTTTACTTATCCTCGGTAATTGTTTCTAATCGCCGAGTGCAATCGGGCCATGAGCGCCTCTGAATCTGAATGAAAAATTCAGATTCATTCCGGTTAGTTAATAATATTCTAAAATTTGAAAGTACTTTTTTAATGAAAAATCAGATAGTGTCAATCTTATTGTTATTTTATTTTGATGATACCTATTAATTTCTTGTGGTCTGCCAAGATCATTTAAGGATTGTTATAATTTTCGAAGTGTTAACCGACTTAAATTTGAATTATGAAATTTACAAAATATACCGATTCTGCCTCGGTGGCGCAGTGGTAGTGTATGCGACTGCTGTTCTTGAGGTCTCGAATACGATTTCCGAGTCGGATCAAATGTTTATATGATCTGCAAATATTTGTTTCGGAGTTTGGGTGTTATATACATTTTTTACATAGAATTATACGGATGTATTTAAAAAAAAGTAAGTATGTATTTATATCATTTGTTTAGTACCCATAACACAAGCACTGCTTAGCTTGGGACTAGATAGCGTTGTGTGTTAAATGCCCGGAATATTTTAAAAAATGTTGGTATTATGTAACAGATTCTTAGTATTTGGGTAAAATAAATATTTCAATAAATTGTTACTAGGTATATATGGTATGGGTATTCAATACGATAAAACAATGAAAAGATTTTATTCAGCGCAAACCAGACCCTTAGACAAAGCGCAAGTAGGGACCTACATCGAATATATTACAAACCGCATCTGGACCAAAAGCTTTCAGTTCCACTTTCTTTTCTTACATTTTTTTACTTTTATTGAACATTTCATTGGTGTTCCTCAAATAACTGATATCAAGAGATGCATTTTACTCGGAAGAGTTATAAACTCGTTTTCCTCCGGGTTCGTTCTATCTAAGTTGGTTCCGGAATTCAAGATTTCACCGTTCATTTTTGACGACTAAAGTGGTTCAATATAAAGTACTGTTACGAGCTGGGTATTAAATAAAATAAAGTACTCGATTAATTACCAAAAATAACACAATATTTATTAAGAACACTTTTTACAATAAGAAATCACTAAATCACTGGTTAGTCGCACTAGAAGATCTCTTCGATGTTTATCCGCTGTATCGTGAAACAATACTGTCCCTACGGCCAACACGTTCCGCTTTTATATGGCCGTGGAAATTACTCGAAACTACGAAAATATTCGATCGATGTCTCTAGGCTAAATAGATTACTCTAGAGCTACTTGTAGCGCCATCTAGCGTCGAGTAATCGTCATAATGCACACAGTTGCGCGCTTTCCGACACTAGATGGCGTTGTCCTCGACAGTTCTCGATTCTTCTAGTGGACACTAGATTCATCTGGTTATGGCGCAACACTGCCCCCTCCTAAGACATGCTCGTCCCGAGCATTATCGGTTCCATAGTATCGCGCCAGTCGATCTACATGAACTATCTTTGGGGCGCCTCTTGGACACTTCTGTATCCGGTAGGTAACATCATTGATTTTAGTGACTACCCGGTATGGCCCATCCCATTTTGCTTGTAGCTTCGGAGATCTCCCTTTACTGCGAACTGGATTATGTAGCCATACTAGCGAACACTCTTCGAAGCCCTTATTATTCGCTTTCCGGTCATAACGGGTTTTCATCTTTTCAGACATTTGTTGGCCCGATTGTCTGACATGCTCATAAATGTCATTCATCTTGTTCCGCAAGTCATTCGCGTACTCCGTTATACTTCGCGGGGTATCAGGGGGTATTCCAGTGATCAAGTCTGCGGGCAACCGTAGTTCTCTTCCGAAGTTTGCAAAAGCTGGTGTTACGGAAGTACATTCGTGGACTGCACTTCGGTATGACAGAAGAAACGGTTGGATGTGTTTGTCCCAATCTTTTTGCTTACTTTCAACTACTTTTGCCAGATACCTCTCTAGTGTTTGGTTAAATCGTTCCACCATTCCGTCCGATTGTGGGTGGTAAGAGGTGGTTCTGGTTTTGTGAGCACCCATCACTCGACACATTTCTTGAAATATTTGAGACTCAAAATTTCTTCCTTGGTCACTGTGGATTTCTAAAGGCACTCCAAAACGACAGAAGACTTCGTGCACTAATTTATCTGCAACTGTTGATGCCTCTTGGTTGGGAATGGCAAAGACTTCTGGCCACTTAGTGAAGTAATCCATTACGACCATGAAGTACTTGTTTCCGCTTTCACTTTCAGGAAACGGTCCTGCCACGTCTATAGCAATTCTTTCCCAGGGTGCACCAACATTATACAATTTCAATGCGCCTCTGCTACGTGTATGAGGTCCCTTCACGGCCGCACAACTGGTACACTTGCGACACCAGTCCTCAACATCATCACGACAATGAATCCAGTAGAATCTTTCCCTTATCTTTAACAATGTCTTCTTAACTCCCATATGACCTCCTGAACATCCATTATGGTAGAGCTGCAGGACCACTGGTATCTTAGCTTTAGGAACAACCATTTGCAGGTGACAGCTGTCTCCTCGAGCGTTTTCCCATTTACGGCACAAGACTCCATCCTGGATGACTAGACTATCCCATTGAGCCCAATAACTCTTCGTGGTCGAGCTCAGCGATGCAACTTCGCTCCAGTGTGGCTTAGGAGTCTCAGCTTTAATCCACTCGAGAATTGGTTTGATATCTGCATCCTCTTGCTGTGCTTGCTGCAGGCTTTCCTTCCATTCGTTGCTAAGGTCCGCCTTTATCGTCCTTATAGGAACAGCTTCCTTTACTTCTTGCTTGGCGCAGTGCTTGCAGTCTTCAGGGCAAGGTCTTCTTGATAGTGCGTCTGCGTTACCGTGAGACTTTCCACTGCGATGTTCAATCATGAAGTCATATTCCTGTAATAACTCAATCCATCTCGCGACTTGTCCTTCAGGATTTTTAAATTGTAAGAGCCACTTTAATGCAGCGTGGTCAGTTCGGAGGTGGAATTTACGCCCAAGCAAATATTTGCTGAAATGTTGCAGTGTCTTCACTACGGCCAGTAGTTCCCTTCTTGTGACGCAGTAATTCCTTTCCGACTTCGACAAAGATTTACTGAAATATGCAATAACAACCTCTTGATCACTTTTCCGCTGGGATAACACACCGCCAAGCCCAGTATCACTCGCATCTGTGTCAACTATGAATTCATTTTCGGTATCTGGATACCCTAAGATAGGTGTGTTGCATAGACGTCTTTTTAGCTCTTGAAATGCAATGTCACAAATTTCATCCCAGCAGAAATGTCTTTTCTCTTCAGTAAGTTTATGAAGGGGCTTAGCAATATCCGCAAAGTTTTTCACGAATCGCCGATAGTAGGAGCACAAGCCCAAAAATGCTCTTACTTGGGTCTTATCTCTTGGAACTGGCCAATCCTTGACGGCAGCGATCTTTTGCGGATCTGTTTGGACACCCTCTTCCGAAACCACATATCCTAAAAAGCTAACCTGCCGTTTGAAAAATGAACATTTCTTAGGACTTAACTTTAGGTTGGCACTTCGGATTTTCGATAATACGCGCTCCAGGTTTCGGATATGTTCTTCAAACGTACGGCCTACGATAACAATGTCATCCAAATAGACCAGGCAGGCATCTCCAGTTAATCCGGTGAGTACTGATTCCATCAGTCTTTCAAAAGTGGCTGGCGCGTTACATAATCCAAAGGGCATTACTTTGAACTGCCACAATCCTTTCCCTGTCGAAAATGCAGTCTTCTCTTCGATGTTTATCCGCTGTATCGTGAAACAATACTGTCCCTACGGCCAACACGTTCCGCTTTTATATGGCCGTGGAAATTACTCGAAACTACGAAAATATTCGATCGATGTCTCTAGGCTAAATAGATTACTCTAGAGCTACTTGTAGCGCCATCTAGCGTCGAGTAATCGTCATAATGCACACAGTTGCGCGCTTTCCGACACTAGATGGCGTTGTCCTCGACAGTTCTCGATTCTTCTAGTGGACACTAGATTCATCTGGTTATGGCGCAACAGTACTTTACTTTATGATCATTCTTCGGTTTTTATTTGCAAGTTTACTTGAGTGTGTTTACTTATATTTGTGGATGAGTATTGATAAATAACAAAATTTCATCATTTTATTTGGAAATATATTTTTTTATAAATAAACTTACTACTCAATGCGATAAAACAATGAATAGTTAATATTCAGCGTAAACCAGATTCATATTAAAAATGAATATTATAGCCTGTATTCATGTTAACTTTTTAATGTCACAATATTCTTAAATATGAAAATTCTTTTTGTATTAAAAATGAAATAGAGTCAATGTTATCGTTATTTCAATTTGTTTTTTCTTATTAAATTTTTGTGGTCTGGCAAGATCATATCGGTCGATTTCAACATATTGATCCTATAGAGTGTTTACAACTAAGTCTGCCATTATAATATATCTAGTACAGTACAATATAAACTCATTAAATTAATTTTTAAACACAGATGGTGAAAGAGTAGGATAATAATAATAAGTTTAGTAATTTCTTTTTTTTTATTAAATAGGGACAAACGAGTAGACGTATCGTCTGTCCGTCTGTACCGTCGCCCATGGACACCCGCAACACCAGAGTCGTCACAAGTGCGTTGCCGGCGTTTGGGGGATGGGGAGGGGGATGGAGTATGGGCCTCCGGTATCCTCACTCACTCGGTAAAACACAGAGCAAGCGCTATTTCACACCGGTTTTCAATGAGGCCGTGGTATCACTAATGTTAATAACTTATTATTAATTCACGTAGTCCACCTTCTGTGTTTAAAAAAATATGAAACCTTTAAAAGGGGCCGTCCTGCTCCTTCTCCTTAAAAGGAATTGTAATTAATTTTAAAATTAATATTAATTTTTTTTTTACTATACCTCAAAATTGGTTGCAGGCAACCCTATAAACAGGTCTTGCAGGGGACTTTTACCAAGAAGATCTGTGCCCAGTAATTTATGCCTAATGTGGCAGAATTAATCAGTTGCCCAGTTTAACGTTTTAACATGACAATACGAAAGATATAGAGTCCCTGTCTCTCGCTTAGTATCCTCTCAAGTTAAAACATATAGACGTAAGAGAGGATTCCTCGAAAGGGTCAAGTAATGTCATAGATTAACTTAAAGTTTAAGTGCTCGCACTTCAGTTCTTGCTGGGCATTTAACTAAATACTACAGTTTAATCGAGTCTTGTGCCTAATTGACTTTTCCATTCTACGCTAGACAATTTATTTGAAGAGTAATTGTGACAGTATGGTGGACGGCAAAGTTGTTAAATTTATTTGTGATTCGTATTTGTTTTAGTCTAGGTATATAGGAAGTAAATAGAGTTATTCGTAATGCACCTAATAAATATATTATATCATTCTTTTGGTTGTAAAAATAGTAAGTAACAGTGAACTTGCAGGTTAGGTATTAAATTAATTAGTAACGGGTGTTTTTTTAAGCTAGATAGAACTTTAAATTGTAAAAAGTAACACAAAAAATTAAATTTTGATGAAACTTTTTTTTTATTTGTTTCAGTATACTCTGACAAATCATCATGAATAGACTCACGCTTGAACAACGCTACGAAATTATCCAAATTTACTTTGAAAATCAGTCGTCGATTCGCGCAACTTATAGACGACTGTTTTATCGCAAAATTGAGTTCAGCGATGAGGCGCATTTTTGGCTTAACGGGTTTGTTAATAAGCAAAATTGCCGCATATGGAGTGAGACCAATCCACAACAGACCCTACAGACTCCATTACATCCAGAAAAATGCACCGTATGGTGCGGTTTTCACGCTGGTGGCATCATCGGACCTTATTTCTTCAAAAATGAGGCCGGAGCTCGCGTTACGGTCAATGGAGATCGTTACCGCACCATGATCAATGATTTTTTGTTTGAAAATATGGATGACATTGATCCGGAGGAGTTGTGGTTTCAACAGGATGGCGCTACGTGCCATACGGCGAACGCAACCATCGACTTATTGAAATCAAAATTTGGCGATAAGTTGATTTCGAGAAATGGACCTGTCAATTGGCCTCCAAGGTCGTGCGATTTGACACCTCTCGATTATTTCCTGTGGGGCTACGTGAAGTCACTGGTTTATGCTGATAAACCAGCAACAATTGACGCCTTGGAGGCCAGCATTGTTCGTGTTATACGCCATACAAATGACGAAGTCGTCTATAAGTTGCGCGAATCGACGACTGATTTTCAAAGTAAATTTGGATAATTTCGTAGCGTTGTTCAAGCGTGAGTCTATTCATGATGATTTGTCAGAGTATACTGAAACAAATAAAAAAAAAAGTTTCATCAAAATTAAATTTTTTGTGTTACTTTTTACAATTTAAAGTTCTATCTAGCTTAAAAAAACACCCTATATATTGTGTTTGAAAAACAAAATGACTGTGTGAATTTAGACGAGCCATGTTAATGCCTACTCTTTGAAATCTTAATTTATACAATCAAACAAAATTATCAAAATATAATGCATTGCATTGTTTCTATTTTAAATGTGTGATCATTAAGTTTTTCCCCTGACTTTCTTGAGTTGCTTACTTTTTACTATTAAATCATTAGAAATGTGCTAAGGATATTATTAAGAAAAGCACAATGACATCTTAGTTAAGTATTTCTAAAGACTTTGAATGCCTTACTAAAGTGATACAAGAAATTGTAATATCGGCTACACGTTAGCCTCGCGGGGTTGCCCGCGGTTATTGTCGTACCGCAGGTAGCACCGCGAGGTTCAGTTAGTTTAAAAATAATCCCACTTATATCACAAATAGCAATGTTAGTTCATTTGTGAATGTGGTAAATTTAATGTTTGTTTCTCCTTCACGCTCAAATGGTTCGCTGATTTCGGATAAAATGTGGTCCTTAAATAGGTCGTCCTGAATAAAAACAACTCCACATGTGGACGAATACTATCTAAATAAATTACATTTTACAACACGTCCTGTTTGTTCTAAAAATTCGTTGCTCAATTCTAGTACAGTACTTTAAGGTTTTGGAACAAAATTGAATGTAAATCCTCTTAAATAACATAGAATTTTCTAAATCGCCCGGCGCCGTAGTTCTCATTTTCCTAAAGCTGTTAAATTGTAAAATTTGATGCTTGTATTGGAACTGATGCGTTTGAAAGGTTCGTTTCGTTCTGACTCAGTACTAGAAACTGGTTTAGAAGTTGGTATAATATAATATATCTGTATTTATGTCGTATTAATTGTATATGTATATATATGTTTATGTATGTTTAAGTCAATGTATAGCATATATATTTTCACTTATTATGTGCACCTTCCTACAAGATTTCTACAGCACCCTAAGGTTGACTGGAAGAGAATGCCATGGGCATTGTCAATGCATGGGCAAGTCCGCCGATGTACATAGTGCATAAAGTGTAAAAATAAATAAATAATATTTGTTGTTCACGTTACTCCCATATATGACTGCCTCTGTGGCACAGTGGTAGCGTATGCGACTGCTGTTCTTGAGGTCTCGGCTTCGATTCCCGAGTCGGACCAAATGTTTGAATGATCTACAAATATTTGTTTCGGAGTTTTGGTGTTTTTTATGTATTATATAAAGAACACCAAAATTTTATGTAGTATTTATTTACAAAAAAAAAGTATATATGTATTTATATCAGTTGTCTAGTACACATAACACAAGCTCTGCTTAGCTTGAGAATAGATGGCGTTGTGTATAAGTTGTCCGAAATATTTATATTTATTTGTTATATGCATTGTACACAGTACATATATAAAGAATGACGTTGGTAGATTTTTTTTTAAACTTACATACGTGAATGTTTTGAGGAAAAGTAGAAGAAAAAGTAGATATTTTTATGAAGCCAAGCAAAGCTTTGACCGGGTGTTGTCTACCTTTATCAATTGAATGCAAAAGTAAAGTTAACGCATTCCATCTTTTTTACGATGTCGTCTGAAAAGGGGTAGAAGGCCTTCACTGAATCAAGATGTAAAAAGTCACGTCAACAAAGTTGTAAATAAAATATTTTCCTTATTTTTTTATGGTATACATATATATATATATTATTAGACGAAGATTTCTTTCTTTAAATTCCTAAAGTAATTTTAAAAACCAAAATCTCTTGACGTAACTTAAAAATATTGATTGTAGTGTTTATAACGAAGATTAGGAACAAAATTAGTTCTGTTAGTTTTAGTGTACCGGTCGATCAACTTACTAAATGTACCCTACTTGGCACCTTTCATAGAAAATACGAGAACCTTAGAAAATAAATACTTGGATGAAGCTGTAACGTGTTGTAAAGTGAGTTGTCCCAAATTACAAAACACTACTGGGAACTCAAGGTTGAGATCGAGAAAAACAATACGATATAATTACACATAGGTACTAGTAATCGCTTGATGGTAAATTTTTAACCATTCCAAATGTATTGTTTCATTTTTATTCATTAACTGCCTCGGTGGCGCAGTGGTAGCGTATGCGACTGCTGGGTCCGATCAAATGTTTGTATTATCTGCAAATATTTGTTTCGGAGTTTGGGTGTTATCTATGTATAATATGTATGTATTTACAAAAAAAGTATATATGTATTAATATCAGTTGTCTAGTAACCCATAACACAAGCTCTGCTTAGCTTGGGACTAGAAGGCGATGTGTGTTAGATGTCCGAAATATTTATTTATTTATTATTTATTAATTCCTTCGCAAGATATTTCTCTAAGCAGTGTTAAATAATTATATTGATTCTTTGTTTTCAATTATTTTACCTCAACTGTTTAAAAAGCGAACAGAAAGATAGCATTATTAGGTTAAACAAAATGTTAAGATATTTCGTGAGCAAACCCAAATTTGTTTTTCTCTGGAGTCGCGTCGGACGGCGTCACTTTATTCTGTAACGTATTAAAATGATAATAATATCATCTTTATTTCATTATTTTATGTCTTAGGTACATCTTGACAAATTTAAATGAGTAATTATCGTGATATGCTCTAACAAATAAACAGAACATTTACAGACATGTTTTTTATTAATTTTTGTATTGTGTGGTTGTCATAGTTTTGGCAGTCTATGTATGTTTGGGTGTTCCACCGTAACGCCTAAACTGTACAGTACTACTGAATGGGTGACAGTGGCTATTCTAATACGTAACCGGTTTTTAAACTTTTTCTTATTCTATACTGTATAGAGGCGTATTCCTCAGATTTATTATATTTATAGACGTGGGTAGTGCTATGTTTTCTCTTAGATCTCTAACGTGTATTTTTTGTGCAAAAATAACCTCATCACGATTCGTATCAGTGGGTGGCGATTATTTTTCCTTGCGGCAATACCTACACTTAGACTAAGTAAAATGGTTACGATGTACAAAAATTACAAAATACTCTATTACGTTACCTTACTATAGATAGAGTAATCGTCATCATAAACAGCCTTTAACAGTCCACTACTGGACAAGGACTAGGTATCTCCATTAAAAGGAGTTTTTTTTTTAAAGACTGCTTCAGCACTAGGAATAAATCCTGTGTCGCGGGGAACTTTACGAACATACATGAAACGGACACAAAGAACACGCAAATTTAGAACAACAGTTTGTGGATCATTACAAAGTGTTATTCCATGTAGAATTTGAACTGAACACTGGTGCAGTAGGGAGCGTGGAAGCATGGCATGGAAACGCTGGCCATACGTGCAAGATTTAGGCTCGCAAAATGCTGAACGCGAAACCATTGTCGACTAAATCGGACTAGACATGTCCCAGCAATCACTATGCTAGCGGGTGAGGAGGGCTGGGTCGCAGTTTGGGTCTGAGTCTCTATCAGTGAAGCTATAATACTTTATAATATAAGAAAGAGACGATGAACAGGATCGGGAGAAGGTCGATTACGAGAGTATTACGTCGACGGCAGTAGCACCAGCCGTCGACGGGGTCGCAAGCTCTCACAGAGCGGTAATGTTTGGCATATTAATTGCTACGGTTGACGGTAGGGAGGCGGCTAGGTTTATGGCTGACTAGTCACGGCATGAATCCTGGAGGAGTCCGGCACTCAATGTGGTTTATAGTGGAAACACTGCATAGTATACTGGCTCCTGAGTCCTAGAGGAGCTGGAGATCCGAAAGTATTGTCCAAAAAAAACGGGATGGTATAGGGTTTATTTGAATTTTTCTTTTTCTTTACAGTGAAGTTTTTCTACGTAATTTGATCCCTTAAGACACCCATGACATCAATAGGATTTTAAATATATCTAATGGACGACTCAAGAGTAAATGCTTTATACACGAAATATTTTCGATTAAAATATAATGAAAGCATGTTTTTTTTCGTTTTTTCTTGATTTATATTTTATAAAGTGATCTAGTCTAGTCTAGTCTATTCTCTATTTTTTCGCTCGGCTGAAGTGATACCATGGCCTCACAGAAAACCGGAGTAAAATAGCGCTTGCGCTATTTCACTGAGTGAGTGAGGATACCGGAGGCCCATACCCCTTCCCATGCCCCAAAAATCGGCAACGCACTTGTGACACCTCTGGTGGTGCGAGTGTCCATGGGCGGCGGTAATCACTTACCATCAGGTGATACGTCTGCTTGTTTGCCCACTACACAAAAAAAAGAAAAAAAAACAGAAAAAGTCACACATAATTTAATACACGTAAGGTTCATTTTGTAAGGTGTATAGGTTGGTATTGCCTCTTCAGCTTATTTCGAATGCCAGATAAGGCTACATCGACAGATATGTATTTTGTTGTCACAATTCGGGCAACATTCAAAGCTTTGGAAAGCTTCGAAAAACAATATAGGGCATTTTACACGTCTATATCATAGTTGTAACTAATCATTTTTAACATCTAGTAAATCTCACAGGAAAATTATATTATTATGCTACTTAAAACTTGCTGGTTTTTAAGTACACTTCGTTAAAAAAAGGCAGCGATGTGATTCATATAAATTATAAGGACGGATCTTTGCTGTTTATAGCAATACGATGCTAGGCAAACATATATACTATTGGATGGTAATATTTACCAGTGCTTGCTAATACCCGTTTTTTTTTAAAACTACCTCATTGTTAATGACCCTATCCCGCCTATCGTAAACCTTCCTTAACATTTGAAGAAAACAGTAAATACAAATAGTATTATTAGTAATGTGGTAGATATTATTTTATTTGCCTATGCACTTGGAATTATATATAAGTGTATATCTATATATAGGATTCGACCACAAATTAATATTTATCTATCAGTTAAATTAAAATCTGTTCTGAAAACTAAAGAATTTCAAATTTTAATTGTCTGCTTTCATTAATAAATGAAAGATCTTTGAAATTAATCTTTAGATTTTAATTATAATTGAAGTTCAATGAATCTCTTTTACCAAAATCATACTTTTTCTTAGAAAGAACTAAGCAATCGAAATTCATTTGAAACCTATTATTGCAAGGTATTAGAAGTCTTTGGTGTAGATATTGAGTATCTAGACTACGAGTATATCTTATTCAGAAAGGACAGATGTAAATATATTTTATAAGAATAATATATAAGCAGCCTCGGATTAGATACTCGTATAATCCGAGGCTGGTGTCCAAGCAGTGCTTTTACAGGTATTCTAAATAGATTACATATAAAATGTAGATTATAAGAAAACTTTATAATATCAGACATAGTTAAACATAACTTTGCTAACAAAACATACAAACCTTTCGCTTCAGACTTTGGACTATGGTTTCTTTTCATGGTTTCGGACCGCCAGTATAAGTGGAAGTATGTCCCCTTTGACGAGTAAGTAATATGGGCTAAAGATTCGATAGAAAGAGTGCCGGAGAGGACAAGTATACATACACTCGTCTAGCAGATCGACCCCATATTGTGCTTAATGATCATGATTGCCTGCATGAACGTTAGGTTAGGGGTGACGGTGGGACCGCTGGAAGGGGTCCGGTTCTATTAATAACTGCAGTTCCCGGACCCCTCCCTTCTCAGGCGCAGAGTGGCACATCGTGTGGTTTTAGTTGGATCGATTCCGGCACACCGCCCCGCCGCAAACCCCGGCGAGGTGACGGCCCGAGGGGGTTTCGACAGGTAAAAAAAAAAAGAATGGTGAACGTGGGGCCTGTTAATCAAGAAGCGGTCATGATTTTCATAGATTCTTCCTTAGAAAATAGCCGGGTTCTTTGCAATAGATTAATTAGTGATGGAACACCATTCAACTATTGTTGGTTCGATATCGGTATGTAACTTCACTGATAGCTTCTACAAGGTATCAACTAGTGGATATAAATTTTATATTTTTACTAGCTGACCCACGCAACCTCGTTTACGTCTTCTATTGCCCGTTGCGTAATAACTTTCCCTCGTTTTTGTAAGATTCTTCACTGATGCTTCGCTCGAAAAACATGTTTTTTAAATATATTTATTTATTCACCTTTCAAACCTTCCCTGTATTACGACAAATATTTTAAAACCAAAATCAGCTAAATCGACCGAGCCGTTCTCGAATTTTATGGAGACTAACGAACAGCAATTCATTTTTTATATGTATAGAGATTTCTGAGTTGGAAATAAATAGACAGAATGAGTCATTCTCCATAAGGTGAGTAGTCTATACGCTTCCTCCAACCATAAAATAAAACAAATGTCAGATATATTTTAACATACTCAAAAACTTTTAGACTAAGTTACCACAATCTTCAAGTTAATGTTTGTAACATACAAGTTACTGTAACATTTATCGTCACTGAGAAATTGTTGTAATAAACGTAGCGGAAAGAAAAATAGCAAGTACTGAGCCAAGAAACACTACTACTTCTTGAGAACCGTTAGAAAAATATAAATGTACTTGAAAGTAATTGCTTTCGGTATCTATCGGCCTTAGAGAAAGTTGAATTGGTTTGGTTAAGAACTCTACAGAATAATTCACTCGGTGATACCATATTTTCTTAATTGAATTTTGGCTAACACTTCGAGCAATTGGACTAATCAAAAGTAAATCTTCCTCAAAGTCGATATTTTCTATTACTGTTAAAGAACCTAAAAATATACTTAACAAATATTATTTCCTATCCTTTATTCATTTCCGATTTACATTTGGTTCTATCTACTTCAAATCAATTTCGACTATGTGGTCAGAAGTGCAATATAAAACAGCGATACTTAGTAGTTTCATTGGATTAGGTCATAAATCTCCACTCACTAATTAAAAAGATTATGCTTTATGCGCAAAGTGGATGGTGGGGACCGTTTAAGTGGTCAGATGTGTCATAGATGTGAACTGATTTTGAACAGTCATGTGTCAAATGGCTTTATTTTCATAAAATCTCATACTTTTACTAAAGTATTTATAAGTAAAACCGTAAAATTTTTAATGTGGGTCACAGCACATGTTGTGTAAAGAAGTAAACAAACAATGGGAAAAACTGTTAGTGTAAGTTTAATTCGTTTTCAATATCAAAATGAAAATTAAAGCTGAGAAATAAATTAATAGCTGCTGTGAAGAGATAAAAGTAAGCAACTTAACCTAGTTTTGTATTACTGAATATATTTTATTTTTACTATACTTCGGGCTACAATTACAACCCTTTTTGAAGTGAAACTTCTTTATCGGGGTTGTCAAAAAATTTAGTGTAACATTTTTTCGTTACGCGTAACATTTATCCGTTGCGTTACGCGTCACATTTATCTGTTACGCTATCTTTTTCTTATCACAGGGATTGGTTAATGTCTCCAATGGATTTTGCGGCCCGTTTTGAGTAGTTACGTTTTTTTTGATGTAAATATCGAATATGCTAAAGTATTTTTTTAGTAAAAAGCTGTTAGTGTGAGGTAAATACAAAATATTTTTCTCCTTTTACTGTTCACCTACCCTCTTTCTGCCTTAACTTATTGAAAACTATTCTAACTACCGACGACAAGAAAACAAGTAATGGGTTATGTATACTAACATAGATAAAGTTTGAGAGGTAGTAGGGGGTACTCTCTGGTGCTACTGACATACTAACATTTTCAGCAATAGAATGCAGCATTATTTTAAAGTGTATGTATTATAATATAATAACGACATCATTGATGGTAATAATTCTATTACAATTAATGAAATTCAATAATATTCTTTGTGGTAATAAGCTACAATGAAATAATTGTAGAATGTGTATTTATGTCGATGATAATAAAAGCCTTTTATTAAACTTTATCTAATTTAACTTTATTTAACCAATTTTTGTAAAGTTGCATATAGTAAATTATTTTTTGAAAAATAACGTCATAAAGAAGTTTCACTTCTTACGAGTGTACGCTAGTACACGCACACATTTTTTTATTTTAATGCTGATCTCAAGTCCACAATAATTGTAGCCATTAGAAGCGCTATCATCGAGCACAAAGCGACTAAAGTCAGAAACTAGACATAAACACTTATACAATGCAGTTGTATAAGTGGCGATCTTATCTTAATCAGTAATCATGTACAGAAAAGAGGTTGCTTTTGAGATAAGGTATTGTTCATTTTACAAATCAGAGATGTTCTGATTCTATAATACTCGTAATATACCTACGTAGGTACTACATCGTCTATCTTCATTGGCGTTCTATTGATCTCGATTTAATTCATGATGCCTATTCATATTCCATCGACTACAGGATCTAATTAGGACCATCATTGACATCGACTTCTAGAATAACGTATTTATGTACATATTCGTATTTTAATAAATATGTTTAACTTTAAAAAGATGATGCAATGTTAATGTTTATGCCGAGTTGTATTTTCACTTGGTAATTTTAGTCAAGTGAGCAAAAACTACATAACGAGTATGAATTTTACTGTAGCACTTTCCGGAAAGCAGCTGCAATTTTACAATTTTATTTAACTATCATTAACATAAATTTCAGAAATAACAGTAATACTTAAAAGAAATAAAGGAAGCGTTATACGGAAAATGCAACCACATCGAAAACATGCGACATATGACATTTTATTTGATTGACAGTCCAACATTGTTTGCATGCGGATTCGTTATTTTATTTCGGGTTTTCGTTGGAAAATAACAATGCCAAAATCATAGTTTATTGAATTATTAAGTGTGTAGAAATGTTTTTATTTTATTAAAATAGTATATAATTTTGTAAGTTTTTTAAATCATTTTAAAGACCTGAGTGAGTCTCAAAGCGTGTATTTGATTAAATTGATAATTGAACTCACCACTTTCAATACAAATAGTGTTACCACGTATTTTGAAACTGAAAAAACTTTTTTTTTGTATTTCCTGTTTTTGTAATTTTACCATTCATAACTTGATTGCCACATGCTAATATTTTTATAAATATGTATATATTTAAAAAGGTGTTGCAATGTTAAAGTTTATGCAGAATTGCAATGTCACTTGATAATTTTAGTCGAGTGTGCAAAAACTACATTAAAAATTTAGTAAAATTATTATTATTCATGTTAGAAAATCGTAATAGAATTAGATTTTAGTTAATATTTATTGTATACGAAAATATAGGACGGGTTAAAATAAAATAAAAAAAAGCATAATAGTTCTCTAGAGTTAAGTCTGGCAATCATGACAATAGAATTCATCAGCTGACAAATAACAATGACATATTTTTTCGCCACAGATAAAGAATAATTATTGTAATAATATTTCTTTATCTTCGGTTCATTTAAACTTCAATTTATTTTCCAATTTCAATAAAAGTAACTTTTAAGGCTTTTTCTACTTAAGTATTCATTGTATTTTACGACAAAAGTGTGTTTATTTGTGTTTAAAATTCATAGGTATATTTAGTTTATTTAAGATTTTCACAATTATGAACAAACGACGTTAGAGCACTAGATATAAAAAATGATTTACTACTAAACTATTCTAATAAAGAGATGAGAAAGAATTCCTAGCTCGATCCTAGGAGAGAGAGAGCCTAGGAAGACAATATTTGACCATGAGATTTTTAGATCAGCAAACTGACTCTGTGGCGCAGTGGTAGCGTATGTGACTGCTGTACTTCAGATCTCGGGTTCGATTCCCGGGTCAGACCAAATATTTGTATGCAAGGGTGTTTTCTATGTATGTAATTACACAAAAGAAAGTATATATATACTTTTATCAATTGTCTAGTACCCATGACACAAGCTCTGCTTAGCTTGGGACTAGATGGCGTTGTATGTAAGATGTCCAAAATATTTATAAAAATATGATTTAATTAAATATTGATGCATAGTAAATAATTGTACATAAACTTAAAGAATCATTACAGTAATATGTTTTTTTTTACGTAAGCCAATTAATACTTATACAAAAATATTGCCTATTTTTCCACGAAGTTTCTGGTTTGTTGAGATGTAATTTATTGCAGATTTTAATAAAACGCCACGATGATTCTGTTTGAAGTCCACCACAATGAAAGAACGAACAGTGAATTCCTCCATCGAAAACGAATAATCCGCATTAACCGCCTCAATTCAAGAGTGGCGGAAGATTTAATTTCCAAAATATATCTCTTATAAAATCTTAGTAGAATTATACTCGTACCTTGAAGTAAATTAATAAATGAGAGTTAAAAGCTTTTAAACGATGAGAATGAATCCGTTCCCACTGAAACCATTAACAGATGTTTATAAAAAGAAACCGAATATATTTAACGGAAACCAAAATTAATAACTGAGACAAGCGTGGCGACACATTGTAAATGTTGTATCTAGTGCGGTATAATCAATGGCGGGAAGGAGTGTGTTGCCGTGACGCCACACGACGCAACGCTCCGACTTGACGTGCGAGTCACACATGACACTACACCGCCACAATTTCCGAACCAAATATAACTTACCTTCCGGTGACAAATTGGACTTATACGCAGGTTTATACCTTTTGCGTTTTACCTACACTTTTTATACGGTTGCAGGAAATTTATCCTTTTTGAAATAAGAAATAAATCGAGATAAACTGTATGATGATACTGTCGATTATTCTAGAACCATCCATACTATAGCTCTTTAAATTCGAAAGTAACTACCGTGGGAGAGCCACGATTCGGCATGAATGGGCGGACTCGACCGGAGTGATACCACAGACTCACAGAAAACCGATGTGAAACATCGCCTGCGCTGTGTTTCTCCGAGTGAGTGAGGATACCGGAGGCCCATACCCAACCCCTTCCCTAATCCCAATCCCCATTCCCCAAAGGCTGGCAACGCACTTGTGACGCCTCTGATGTTTTGGGTATCTATAGGGGGCGGTAATCGCTTATCATTAGGCGATGCGTCTGCTCGTTAATGTTAGATACATAGTAGATCCTTTTCCTTTATATTAAAGCTTAAATTAAAACCAATGTACTTGTGAATGCCCACAACCTCTAAATTAAAACATAAGCGGACCCTAAATTACACGAGCATAGCTGAAATACACACGTGAGTGAAAACGTGCATATTTAATTAATAAGTACACTTTCAGTGACTTTTCTGCACGTGTAATTTGAAATTATTGAAACAATTTTTTTTTGTTTATTTGTTCGTTATTTAGTTTTTGGTTATTGTTTGTTTGTTCCGAGGTACAAACAATCCTTAATAACCTTTAATAATATTAGTTCTATCTTCGTTCTCTTTGTAACGCTCACTGGAAGGACATAACATCATGTCAAATAAAAAGTTTTTTTTGACTATTAGGTTTAAGTACTTAACTACATGTTGTATTTGTATTTAATTTAAACGTAAATCGTCTAACAAACCAATAAAATATAGGAAAAGAGGTACTGCTTGTAGATATCGATTGTATTTCCCTATCCATCCGAACAAGAAATACCCCTTCTTAGATTGAGAAGGTCAGGGTCGCTTACTGACTATTGTCAAAAAGTCTCCCCATAGCCAAACTCTCTTACAAAAGCTGTAATAACTAGTTACAGCTATTTATCAAATAACGTAATTGAATAATGACACCAATAAAAGAGAGATACTAACAAACTTTAAACATAATAAGTATGTTATTCTTGAAAATGTCTTTAGATATTCAGTAAAACAATTGTTAAATAAATACATTTTCAAGACGCAAGTATACAAATTATAATAAAAAATCAGTTTTTCTATTCAATACAATTAATAGTCCACGGGCCCACGAACAAGGGATTTCAGTGATTGACAACAGGCTGAAAGTTTATACACAGCTTCGTTTTGACGAGACAACCAACTTTTATTATTGGACCAAATTCTGAAAGTGGAAGGAAAAAGCGGGATAGGGTGCGAAACACGTCGATTTGATGAGTGTCCCAATTTAATTAATAACAGTTTCTAAAAATCAACACTTCGAGAAAATACGATGGAAAACTAAAAAAAAAAAACTTGTGGCATACAAAGTGAATGGTACCTTCCGAGTGACCCTCAGCTCTAACATGTCAGAATGGTGACTTGAAAATTTTTATTCATTTTCATTAATTACAAACTGATTTTTGTATTGGGGCTTGCAAAATATATATTTTTCATAAAAAATGCATCGGCATACAAATTTGACGGTAATTTTTTTGAGACCTACACTCGAAAGTTGTCAAGATTATGTTAATATTTTTTCGAGTGTAGGACTCAAAAAAATTACCGACGTGTTTCGCTCCCTATCCCGCTTTTTCCTTCCACTTTCAGAATTTGGTCCAATAATAAAAGTTGGGTGTCTCGTCAAAACGAAGCTGTGTATAAACTTTCAGCCTGTTGTCAATCACTGAAATCCCTTGTTCGTGGGCCCGTGGACTATAACAAAGAGGTATCTAAATTTAAACTTTGAATAATATTTACTTTTAAAAGACTATTGACAACCTTTCGTAATATTTTTTTTGTATCAGTTTCTTAGATTCAGCAATTCAGCATATCCATTTCAATAAAGTGCCATTTGTAGGTAACATTTTTAAAGAATTCGAATCTTTTGACAAAAGAGATTGTACACAGATAATTAATTAATACCACAGTAATGACTACACATTCTTAGCACAAAGACAAATATATTTTTTATCTAGGCTATATTTTAGGGGTGGGTCAATAAAAATCGAGATGAAAAAACAGGGGTTGATCGTAAACGGTTGAAAATTCAGGGTTGTATGTATTTTCTAATGCAGTATTAAAAAAAAAACCTAAAAATTAAAAGAAACAAAATTGGGGTGGACTACCCTTAAAATTTAGGGGGATGAAAAATAGATTTTGGCCGATTCTCAGACCTACCTGATATGCACAGAAAATTAAATAAAAATCGGTCCAGCCGTTTCGGAGAAGTATGGTAACTAACATTGTGACACGAGAATTTTATAAATAAGATAGATAAGGATAAAGAGTTTTACGTGTGTATTTATACATATATATATATTTATAAGCCTGCCAAAGCGGCTTTTCTCTTTAATGGAAAACATGAGCAGAATCCAAAGTAGTGGTCACCAACTTTTTGTTAATGCAGGCAATGCAACAACGTAGCATGGTGACTCACACTACGGCGGCCTAATGAAATTCTTCTGCATCATTGGGCCTACAGCCTCCCACTCACCAACGAAACACGACGGTACGAATGCTATTTTTTTAGGTCTTTTATGATTTTAGGAGAGAAAGCGTGATTCTTGCTACCAGTATTTCAGAAATGCCCGACTTGTTTCGGCCCTCAATGATGATGATTAGCGATCCTGACTACTAAGCATAGATCCAGGGTTCGATTGCTACTCAAGACAAATCATTTCGTATCGAACACTATAACTTTTTTCTGTGTCTTTGTTTTTCGTCGTCTATTATTCGTATGTGTGTTGTTGTGTATGTATTTTGGTATACTATAGTGCAAGGTCTACTTGGATTAAATTAAATTGTCGTCTATTATTCGTATGTGTGTTGTTGTGTATGTATTTTGGTATACTATAGTGCAAGGTATACTTGGATTAAATTAAATTGTCGTCTATTATTCGTATGTGTGTTGTTGTGTATGTATTTTGGTATACTATAGTGCAAGGTCTACTTGGATTAAATTAAATTGCCGTTTGTGAGATGCGCGAGATTATTTCAGACCCTGGGATACTTTATTAATGTGGTAAAATTACTTTCCTAGTACCACAACGTCTTTATAAATAGGAATACCACATTAAAGTTTTTATTACAACTCACATTTACGAAATATCATTCCAACTCCGTTGAAGATAAACATACAATACGTTATTCAGTATTATATGATTACATTTGCCTGATACTTATTCAAATTTTCCTCTTATTCATGTATCAAAGTTTAAGCGGAAAGCAGACCTAAGCCCGACCGGGAGCGACAACGAAACAACGCGGATGTCAGCTATAATATACGAACATATATGTACAGGTCAGTCGTCCAACTAAAAGCCGGATTATCTGTTGTTAAACTCTATTCGCCGAATGGGCCTGCCTTCGAAACTAAGCTACGCAATCTGAATCGTTTTGTTACTAATTTTAAAACTGATTTGTTATTATTTGAATATTTAATAAGTGTTGAAGTGTTTTTGTATAGAAATATGTTATGTTTACTAGCTCGTCTCGTAAGTCTCCTATTGCCCATAGCGTGATGTTAAAAAACTTTAATTATTTGGAACTTTAACTGTTCATAGCAGCGCACGCAATGGAATTTCTCTAAAGAAAGAAATTATTCCTATTTTTACAACTTATTTCTCTAATACACTGGGCTATCAATTAGTGAAATAATTTTTCAAATCGGAAAAGTACTTCCTTAGATTAGCTCGTTTAACCAAACAATCTCTTCAGCTTTATATATTTGTATGGATTTATTATATGAACATGGTATGAATACTACATGTGATAAATATATATATATATATTATACTCGTGTAATAATAAATAGTAATAAAGAGACTGCACGGTTGGCCGAGTGGTGTCAGCGGTCGCCATGCCGCTTGCTACCTCGCCAAGTGTCGTGGGTTAAAATCCCACGCGGTACCTACAACACTTTGTGTGATCCACGAATTGTTGTTCCGAGTCTGGATGTTCTTTGTGTCCGTTTCATGTATGTTTGTAAAGTCCCCCACGACACAGGATGTTTATTCCTAATGTGGGAGTTGCCTTTTTAAAAAAAAAAAAAAATTGTATTTTTTTTTTTTTTGTTCCACGTGGGATTTGAACCCACGGCACTTGGTGCAGTAGCAAGTGGCGTAGTGACCCGTGTAGTCAAGAACGAAACACTGAAGTTAATTACAATTTAAGATTGGAAAAAATATATAATTGTATTGTATTTTATTTAATACATCTCTGCCCATAGTTTCTGGTATTAAACATAAATATATGAATGTATATAGAGGTAATCGGGCCTTAAATGACTTTGACTCTGTTGATGACGTTCATGGCTAGTGGTAGTCACTTTCTTTCAGAGGACTCGTCTACCCCTTATATCATAATAAAAGCATTACTTCACACGAGCTCATCGGAAGCGATATGGACAAGTACACAACAATAACTCTCCGCATCTTTACATTAGAAGAAGTAGAAACACTTGTTACGTATTGCTAAACATTTCACACGGCACTTTTTTTTTTATTGAATAGTGGGCAAACGAGCATACGTATCACCTGATGGTAAGCGATTACCGCCGCCCATGGACACCCGCAACACCAAAGGCGTCACAAGTGCGTTGCCGACCTTTGGGGGATAGGAAAGGGGATGGGGGGAGGGGTAGGGGTATGGGCCTCCGGTATCCTCACCCACTCGGTGAAACACAGCGCAAACGCTATTTCACACCGGTTTTCTGTGAGGCCGTGGTATCACTCCGGTCGAGCCGACCCATTCATGCCGAAGCATAGCTCTCCCACGGTTAAACTTGAGGTCTGTGGAATGTGTTTCGATAGGGATGATGTTACGTATCCCTAAAACATCTCACACTTCGAGGCGGAATCACTAGTCTAGTTAGCCATAGGTTTTATTTGGAAAATTAGTTTATAAGGAGGTTCTTGCTTCACACTTCGAGGTGGAATCACTAATCTAATTAGCTCTGTAGTTGTTACTTTGTAAAATTTGTAATTAATTAAATTTACTTAAATAATATAAATTGCTTTATTTTGGATCCTCCGGATGCGGCTATCGTAATTCACTTACAATTTACTGTTATTCTGTGTGTATTTACGTCATTTACCTCTTAAGACAACGTAAATAAGTATTAGGACGGTAGGAGCCTAATCTCCACTTAAATCACTAATGTAAAGGGCGCCTAAGAATAGCCCCACATGTTGACGCAACCTGAATTATCTCAAGTGGGAGATCTCGCCATAGAACTCTACACTAAATCAATAAGCTGTACGATATTACTTTACTGGATTCCATTACACCCTTTACTTGTTAACAATCGGTTGTTTTGAAAACGTAAAATGTAGATAAATGTATTAGTCGAGTATGTTTTAGCAAAAAATATAAATAACCTATTTCTAGACTAAGTGGTGGCCAAAACCTTACAGTAACATTTGTTTTTGTTTACAAAACTAATCTTACTGAAAGGTTGTTATCGACTGGCTTAGCTATGACGAAACTGAGAATCTGCTTCATCCAGTCAATTCACAGATCACCCCCAGTGATCTGTGAGTCAATTCAATTCAATCAAAAGAGTATGGGGTAATCATAACATCGAGTCCGACATACCCAGGTTAGACCCTGATAATACGTTAGAGTATATTTGTCCATACCTCTGTACAAAAAAAAACACACACTCACACACGCACACACACACACACACACACACACACACACACACACACACACACACACACACACACACACTTATTAATTTCATTCGATAACTACGATAATTTTGTCCACAAAAATTCGATTTAATTAAGTTGGTTTTATTTGAATTAATTTAAATACAATTACTAACCTATTAATAGTGATTATTTTATTGTTATTATATTTTTTTAATTAATTTGATTATTATTTTTGATTTAGTTTGAATACAATCATCATTTTATTTTATTTTTAATTAGATTCGTTGTATATTGTTCAGCTACGATGGCCACAGAATTTCTTTTTTCTTTTTTACTCTGTACTAAAATTGATGCGATGTATTATCTAACTGTGCCATGTAAATTGATGCTCATACTTAAAGCACAGCTTTTCTTTTTAAAGTATCAGCAGTGCAATATTTGTGATTATAAATGATACGAAAACTGTGAATTATTATTGTAAGCTTGTACTTGTGAACAATAAATACATTATTATTATTATAATACACTAGCTGACCCACGCTACCTCGTTTGCGTCTTCTATTGCCCGTAGTGTGAAAATTTCCCCCGTTTTTGAAACATTATTCATTGGTGCTCCGCTCCTATTAATAGCGTGATGATATATAGCCTATAGCCTTTCTCGATAAATGTACTATCCAACACTGAAATAATTTTTCAAATCGAACCAGCGGTTCTTGAGATTAGCGCGTTCAAACAAACAAATAAACTCTTCAGCTTTATTATTAGTATAGATTGTTAGTGTAGATTATTATTAAAATGACTTCACTCAGTCTCCAAGAGTGTTGGCCATAATTCTCGTTGTAAATGCGGACAATACAGCGTAGTGAACACTATGGCGGCCTAGTGAGATGCTGTTTCACGCCCCGCTTAAAGTCATAGAGAGAGGGAAGCAATTCCACTGGTAGCGAGTCCCAGGTTAAAAATATTCATATGTAATGTACACTAACTATATTCTATATTCATTCGTGAATGTCTAATAATGTTGTCAATATACCACTACCACCACCAGCCCACATAAACTACATGCCCAAATACCTACTATGGTCGACAATACTCCAATATAAATACACCAACAAAATTACCGTCATATTATATACTTAGACATATAAAACGTAGGATTGTCAATAGTTTATCGGAGAATCTTTCCTCAAATACTCCCATTTTCTACAGACAGGATTCAAATATAACATGAGTGCCTGATTAACATAATATCTCGCTTACATATTTCTCTAGAGAGGTTGGCCAATATATCTGTGTTTGTAGTGAATAGCTTATTAATAGCCATTGCAGATTGAGCAAGGCGAGTATTTGATTGAATAAATGATTTATTTTGGGAATATCTCTTGAGATACGTGTGAGTTATTTTCTTTTCATTATAGCCTATGCCGTTTTTGGAACATTAGTTAGCTATTAGTCGATACTAAGGCGGCTTCTCCACGATTCAATGCGACCTAAAATACCTCAGGCATATTTGTAAGCATAAAAAATACTGTTAAAACTCATATTTGAACTTTCTTTATTATATGTTATACGTAAAGTACAAATATGCGTATTATTTCATTAGATAGCACATAGAATAAGAATTAGTTTGGGACTAGTTGGCATTCTGTGAATATAATATACATTTCTTTAAATCCTTATCCGCAAATTTTAGTAGAGGTACAATTTACATCTTAAAAGGAAAATACCAAAAATCTAAGCAGCTACGTACGTACGTCAAAGTGAGTGAGACTAGTATGATCTGATAACAAATACAATAGCAAAGCTATCCGTCAGACAGTTGTCACACAATCCTGTTGTACATATCCATTAGTGGCAACAATTATTTTAATTACTACACACATACATATGTTTGATACGTTTATAGTACGTTTATAATCCTATATGTCATTCGCTCAGCTCTCTAACTTCTGTTCATTGTTTAATGTTCTGTTTATTTGAGTCGTAAATATGACTGCAGTTTTAACACGTGCTTTATGTTTTTAGTTTCGAGTTTATTATTATATATTTTTAGACAAATAATGTGTTGCACAGAATTGTGTTAAAACCATGTCTGTGAACCGTTATTCCCGCGCTATCCGTGAGATTTTGCTACTATCACAATCACAGAGGTAGGATTGTCCTCATATTGTGCTATACTACAGTTTAGGAAATAAGTCAACTCGCAGGAACAGTGCAGGTGCATTCAACATGGTCCTTTAAATAGAAGAGTACGAGAACGTATGAAAAAATTTATATAGGTATGTGAATAATTAGAATTTTTAGTTCATGAAGTTCATATAGACGATCAAATCGGTATCTATTCACTTACGGTATACTTTACCGGTTCCATTGTGCAGTAAAGATTTTATTTTCGTAATTTAATATTCTGTACCAAAGAAAGTAAAAGGTCTTGCTCTAGGCCTGCGTTCATAATATAATGATATTACAAATCTGAGCAAGTTGTTTTTCGTTTATGTCATTTAACTTGTTATGTACATAAACGATGTTTCTTTGTTCGTATTATATGTGCTATCGTACCTTTTATCCAATCATCGTGAAATATATATACGAAACCAGAAATACGGCTAAGAAATAGAAGGTACTTCACGGCATGCAAACCTGTGAACTGAAGCTAGACTAGCTTAACACAAAACATAAATATAGCATTTTAATAAAATCGAAAGTAGTGTTGATTGATACATGGGCAAACAAATTCAAAATACAATCAAACTAGAATATAAACAAAACGCCAAGACCAGACAGAAATTGATAGCAAAATAGTATGTATGTATTTATCAATTGTCTAGTACCCATAGTAGATAAAAGTTCTGCTTAGTTTGGTACTAGATGGCGTTCTGTGAATGTAGGTGGTGGAAGTCAGTTTAAATAAGGTGACAAGTCTACTCGCTTGCCTCTATATTTTAAAACAATATTCGATTGAACCTAACGCCATTTACTGCTGAACGAAATTCTCCTCCAAGGAACACCAATTATTCCGTCCATAGGCAGTAGACATACCTTCGCTGCCAGCCAGCCACATATTTAGTTTTTTTTTGGATCTGGTTTTTTTTTGAAACAGGCACCTGCCATCGCAGGGTGTTACTACCCTTCCCTAATTCCTCCAACGTAATTGGAGACGTTTTATATCAAGGTATTTTCAATAGGTGACTAATAGGTCTTTACCTATGAAATTGCGTTTCTTCAGTACTGGTCATTTCAAAAAAAGTTTGTAATGGCTCTGTATTCTAAATTCCAATTAATTTTGTTTTAAAACCATGACATTCTATTTACAAACTCAGTCTTTTGTTTTTTAATTAGCGTTGTATTTTCATTACATTTGAACATTTTTCGTCATAATGGATACTTTAAAAATTTGTCTAATTATGGAATATGAGTTCCGTCGTGGCACCAACGCGACACAAACGGCACATAACATCAAAAACGTTTACGGAGAGAACTGTACAAACGAACGCACAACCCTTTATTGGTTTTCCCGGTTCCGTTCTGGAAATGTTGACTTGAAAAATGAAGCTCGTGGTCGTCCGGAGACTTTGGTTAACAATAATGAATTAAAGGCGATTGTGGAAGCTGACGAATCTCAATCTACAGCTGAGCTAGCAGCAGCTTTTAATGTAAGCATCAAAACAATATTGATCCATTTGCGACAAATTGGCAAGGTAAAAAAGCTTGATAGATGGGTGCCCCACGACCTTAACGATCGCCAGCGCAACGTACGCGTCGAGACCTGCCTTTCGCTGCTCAACAGGCAAAGAAATGAAGGAATTTTGAAACGAATAGTTACGTGCGACAAAAAATGGATTCTGTTCGACAATCGAAAGCGCTCAGCAAGTTGGTTAGACCCTGGTTCAGCACCAAAGCAATGCCCTAAACCAAAAATGACCCCTAAAAAGGTGATGGTCACTGTTTGGTTTTCTAGTGCGGGTGTGATTCACCACAGCTTTTTACAAAACGGCATGAGCATTAATGCAGATGTGTACTGTGAAGAACTGGAGAGAATGATGGAGAAGCTTGCACATCTGCAACCAGCTTTGGTCAATCGGTCGTCCCCACTGCTCCTTCACGACAACACGCGACCCCATACTGCGCAACAGACAGTCTCCAAGCTGCAAGAGCTGGGGTTGGAAGCTCTCCCTCTTCCGCCATACTCACCAGACCTTGCACCTACCGACTATTACTTTTTCCAAAATTTAGACAACTTTTTAGTGGGTAAAAAATTCAATTCCCGAGAGGCAGTACAAAATGCCTTTGAAGAGTTTGTTGCCTCCCGTCCAGCTGATTTTTACAAGAAGGGCATCAATAAACTGCCAATGCGTTGGCAAAGATGCGTCGATTGCATGGGTGGTTACTTCGAATAACAGAAATAAAAAAGTTTGAAAAAATAAGTACTTTCACTTATTGCATACAAAACGGCAATTTCATAGGTAAAGACCTAATATATTTACAACTGATTACGGATACGGATCTGGATTAAAGTATGTATACTTTTGTAAACTGTGTGAAAAACAAGGATATATTAATACACCATCCATAAGTCATCAAAAATAGTTTCCTTTAATCGGTCATTCATTTTAAAAATACAGGTACTATAATGTTATACTACATGCTAACATACTCGTAGTTAACATTATCAATCGATCAAACTGCTTTACAACTAAAGTATCAAAAGACTCTTCGACTATAAAATTAAACATTCTAACGCTATAATTTACTCTCAGCGGACACGATTTATGATTGCTCTTCTCGGGCCACTCTCAGCGTATTAATATTAGTGGAGCGGGGAGACAGGCGACATTGCTCTAAGGAAACCGATCTCGAAACAAACCCAATTAAATACGCCCCCATCAGGTCCGCACCGCTACCGCATCCGACCCGCACTACCGCGCTCGGGTCGCAATCAGCTCCTTTGCCTGCTGTTTTCCTAACCTAAATAAATTATCCGCCTTTTGAATGAATCATAGCTGTTAAATACTGCTCAAAAGTATGAAATGGAAATATATAATAGTAGCTAATATTCGTTTTATTAACATAAATTCTCATTAATTAGAATCAAATGTTGTTATTTTATGTTATCAAAGCAAAGAAGCAGTATTTATATAACCATGTACCAAAAAGCTTATTTCATATAATTATAAAAAAACGTGGGAATGGGATGGGCTTGTTTCATTTCAATTGTCTTCCTAACCGCAGACTGTTGGTACGTAAATTATCAAAAAAAAACAATTATAGAAAAATGTTCGTAAATTTACCGTTAGTTGGCGCTCCTTGGAGAAGCCTTCGTTCTGCATTGGAAGGCTGAAGATGATAATTATTTAAATAATGTCTCATCATCATCTTCTTTCTAGTTTTTATTTGTTTATTCTAAGATTATTTGGAGTCGGCTACTAGATTAACGAGTTTTACCTGTATATAAGTTTATCCACGAAGCTGACATCGGACCTTCGAACCCTAAGGACGAACTGAATTCATAAGTTGAATTAGTTGTCAGTATATTTGAGGGCACTGACTTCAAAATAACGATTGCCATAGACGTGCCAAGACAAATTACACAAATTTATCAATCCACTAAAGTGAAAATAAGTATCGTAACAACTGGTTTTCTTTTCCATATTTAAAATTACTTGACAAATGTACAAACATTTGTCAAGTAATTTTAAATATGGAAAATCCGTATATTTGCTGAAGCGTGCACACTAGATATGGTAATATGTACATTATGTAAAATAAATTTAAATGCATTTTAAAATGTACTCGTACTTCTTATATTAATTCAATTGTGTGTAAACTGTTTTGTTTGTCTCAATGAAAATGAAGACCGGGGATAAATGGACTTAAAGTACTTTGATTAATCGTTTCGCGTACGAAAATAAACAAATTCTTCTCCCTTTTCAAGATGATAGATGGAAAATGGTGACTATATCGTGTATTGTAATGTGCAATTCGAGTCTATTTATGCGTGTATGTATAAATTGTTTTAAGATTAAACAAGATTATTTTTATAAGATTATTTATTTAAGATTACACAAAACAATATTTCTTTGTCTTACTTTGTCAGTACTATTTGATATACTTAATAAATATGGAATCTTTACTATGTTATACGCATTATTTTAAGCATCACTTATCGGGACATGAATTAACGATACTTCATAATAAAACTCAATAGTTTTAGAATACCTAAAAAGTACTATTTCTTAAGTATAAAAAAGGCTTTCAGTCTAATGGAGAAGGTGGATAATATATGTTCGAAGAGACAGATTATTCTGTTCTTCAAACACTCTGAATTTACAAGTGCGTTAAATATAAATACCAATTTAAAAAAAATGAATTGTTTTTATTGCTCTTGATTTCGATACGAAAAATTAATAAAAAGGACTTGAACTATGACAACGTGCGTTCATCGTACTCGCCGAGAAGTGCTCGCCTTGTGAACACTACACAAAAATCCTTTTTAATCTTTCTAGCTATGCTAAGCTTGTGTAAGAAGTGAAAAAAACAGATATTGCATACGTAAAATGCACAAAAAAAATTGAATGAGTGAAAATGAAATAAATTCAATGCAACTAAGATTAAACTGAATACTGGATTTTTTACTTAAAGATGGAATGTTATGGTAAAATTTTAATACTTTTATTAAAACTACTAATACAGTGAATTTATGCAACGGATTAACGCAATGTTTATTAAAGGATTATCTTGTAATATATTTTCAAAATTAGACGAACCTCAGGTAAAATGTCTTCGTGACAAAATTTAAATAGAATATATCACTAAGTAAATCTTCTTTTTTTTGTTAAATGAACTGAAGTGAAATTTGTTGTTAAATTCTTTTGAGAAAAAATAAAGTTCCATAACCACCAACACTCTAAGTTACACTTGTGTAGAAAAAATATTTTTTAATAATAATCATGTTGATTTATAAAAAAAATTGCTCAAATACTTTAATCGCTGCCTGCCTGAGTTAGGGCCAACCTGTGTTCCGGGAAGAAGTTACAAATTGAGATTAAAAGCAATACAAACCTTAAACCATTTTGTCGTCTCAAACAATAACAATATTTAAATAAAAGCCGTACCCTCCTGTTTGTAAGCGACATGTATCTATTCATACAAAGTGTCGGAACCACTTCTAAGTAGGAAATGGATACACAACTCATATCGGATATGAAACAAATGGTGACTCGAGCTCCACGCCGACACTAAACAACCCGACGCGTATTGCACTGTATGTATTAAAGGTTTTACAACAAAAGTTATGTATGGGTTGAACTGGGTTTTCCCTTTGGTATGATCTAATTTTGTCTCAGTAGGAAGGCGGTAAAACGGCGTAATGGGCCTGAACAAAACGGCACTGATTTATGGAGGGCACGCCACCCAGCTCGTACTGACATAAATAGAAAGTGGCAGACACCCTGAAAAGGGTTACGCGAATATAATACATGTTTGCAGCACGCTTCAACAAATAAAATCACGATAAATGCCTAAGTTCTTGTTTCGATGTATCGGTAATGGGGTACCGGGTACTACATATAAGAGATCCCTTACACACTATGCAGCACTTTCCGCCAATAGATACTGCATATTATCCGTGTTGTAGTGTGAAAGCTGTAGTCAACAAAATGTATTAACAAGGCATCTCTAGTAAGTGTTAGCACGATAATAAGCCAACACGCACTTATTCGTCCAGCGCTAAACAAATTATTGAAATGAGTCTGAGTACAAAATATAATTTCATGTTATAACAAAATAAATTGAATCGTTATTATACTTTATAAAGCAATTGTATCTTTGTAAACTTATTTTATTAAAAGTAATATAAACCTACTCGTAATACGGATCTAGCTATACGTATACTTATATATAATATTGTGTATGTTTCTATATACTGAAAACAAGATCACAGGGTGACGTAATATCAAGTTTTATCATCATTATTATCTCAGATATAATTGTTTTCACTCAAATAACAAAACAATATAAAATATACAACTTATTATAACAATCAGATACAGTTTAATTCAATTGTCGTCCATGCTAAGTGCTATAAAGTATTTAAAGCCTCGGTGGCGCAGTGGCAGTGTATGCGACTTCTGTGCTTGAGGTCTCGGGTTCGATTCCCGGGTCGGACCAAATGTTTGTACAATCTGCAAATATTTGTTTCGGAGACCGGGTGTTTTTTATTTATAATATGTAATTATTTACCAAATAAATATGTAATTTATATCAGTTGTCTAGTACCCATAACACAATTCTACTTAGCTTGGGACTAGATGGCGTTGTGTGTAAGATGTTCGCACGCAATATTAATTTATTATAATTTAATCACAATTTAATGGCGATCTTGCCATTAAAATTGCGATTCGAAGGTATCCTATAATTAATACAAATTATTTTAATTCGTAAAATTCAATAGAATTCAAAAAGGATGCCCTTCGAAATTTAACTGTAACAATAGGAATTTTGTTTTAAAAGAACTGGTAGAAGTAAATAAGAATTTCTGATAACAAATATGAAGCATCATTGTCATCATCATCGCCAGCAGACACACACTCACACACACACACACACAAAATTCACTATTAAACATAGGCCTACTTTTAAAAACAAGGTTTTAATCTACTATTACCACACTGACCAGGCAGGCTATTAAAGCGTTTTTAATCGTATAGAACATTCACAAGGATGATAAGAGATGGTGACAATCCGTTTCCTTAATTTGTCACCATAAGGACATTAACAATTAACCGTAATTTAATCCAGACTACAATAGAATGAGTTTATACGAAGTTAATATTGAAACAAGAACAAAATTCACAAAATGTGGAGCATCATGAATTAACAACAACAAGGATACAAGAAACATAAAAGGATACGTGCAATCCGCTATAATGAGGTTAACTATTTGGAAAATACTTCCTATCACGAATAATGCGATAATAATATGACGAAGATGTAAGGAAAATATTGCACACATACTTCCGCACAAAAAGGTTTTATGGCTCGTAAACCCAATGATCCTAAAATTGGCCTTAGATTCTTTTCTAATCTCAAAGGTTTGTGTATGTAAAATACCGATATTATATTAACACGAACTCTACAAAAACTTGTAAAGAATAACAGATTTCAATGAAATTTAGCATGGAGATACTTTGAATCTTGAGAAAGGACATACTCTTTGCTGCGATAACCGACTGCGTGCATAAGATAGTGCATATATATGAATATTATGCACATTGAATATTGACAACTTATTCTTTGGCCGTTCTGTAACAATGTTAATTTATTACCTGAAGTATATTTATGTAGACCTACGACTCATGTTAAGTTTTACTTAAAATAAAACAGATTTAGTAAAAGATAAAACTATGTTCATGATTCGTGACGGCACTTCTAATATACTAAAACATTTCTCTGCATCTCAGCGGTTCAGATTTGAGAGAAACAGTCATAACAAGGTTTGTAACAAACCGATACTCAAAACAATTTTTATAAATATTTACAAAGTAATATTAGTGCGTCTACTGGTATACACTTTTCGAATTCGAATTTTATATTTAACTAGCTGTCCCGGCAAACGTTGCTTTGCCATAAAAGGGAATATATGTTGTAGAGGTGGGTCAATAAAAATCGCGATGGAAAAATAGGGGTTGATCGTAGAGGGTTGAAAATCTAGGGTTGTATGTATTTTCTAATGCTGCATCATAAAAAAATAGAAATTAAAAATTTTGTCAAAAAAATTAAAAAAAAAATTTAGGGGTGGACTACCCCTAACATTTAGGGGGATGAAAAATAGATAAGAACCGATTCTCATAGATACCGGATAATCACAAAAAATTTCATCAAAATCGGTCGAGCCGTTTCGGAGGAGTTCGATTACGCACCAACACGACACGAGAATTTTATATAATAAGATTACAATAATATCTAAATAATACGTGAAAATTACCAAGTTTCTTACAGATTTTTGCTTTCGAAACTTTTATGATAAAAGTTATCGTATTACTCGTTTAAATTCTCTCGCAACAAAATTGAGTTTATGGTAAAACAATAACATGAAAATCTTACAGATTTTAAGTTATTGAAAGCTTTATTGTAAGTATGCAAGCATCCCAAGATGGAATAGTTGAAAAGTACAAGAATACTGCAACTGGATTTACTTTACCACTGTAGTTTTAGACTCGAAGCTCAAAGCCAAAACTTTTGATATCGCATTATACAACATCTCTTGCGAACTAATGAAAATAGTAAAATCTGTATTCGTTTTCGTTTTGTGTATCCAACAACTTATGTTATTCTTGGAAACGGTTTTAATTTGATTAGCAATAGGAGCCGAGCTTGGTTGAAAAGAGAGGTAGACGATGTCGCGTAGGTCGGCTGTAGTGTATATATATTTTGTCAAAGTGAATATAACTCTCACTATATTTTATCAAAACAAGGTACTGAATATAAAAAATAAGTTTTGTATTAGGTAGAAGAAATCATAGTTTTAATACCTATTTTTGTGTACAACTAACTACATGTATGTTGCCTAGTATTGGTAGATAGTATTCGATATTTAAATAAGAGACCAGATATCCAAGATTCTCTCAAGTTCAAACTAACACTTTCACTTCGTCTGTCTTGGAATTTCAAAGTAGCCAAATACCTACCGACACTAATTTTGAACTAAATCTAAGAATAGTTTAAAATTAAAAGACGAGTTGATTGGTCTAATGTCTGAAATATAAACTAGTCTTAATACATAAATGTAAACATAATAATACCCCGAAAATGATGAAACGTGATCATTTTTAATAAGACGAAATAACATCAAATATTATATTTATTTATATGCAATGCTATATTCGTGTACTATCACGAGACACGTATCACGCCCTCTTTCAGCTCGGAAGTCTCATAACAACCAATTTAAATAATATATCGGTCACCAAGTCTGTTATTTTTATTTATATTAAATATGACACTGTATTCTATTATGGTATTTAGATTGCTGATAAAAACATACTTATACATTTCTGAATTCAAACATATTTTAGACAAACTACAAATGACATAGTACAACTGGTCGTGATGATCACACCGTTATTTGTGCAGGTGGAAAATGGAACCCGTATATTCGGACTTAACAGCCAACATCACTAATCACGAAATCAGTATAGAATCAATTTATTGCTGAGATATATTATGAGTCAGTTAAACAAATGAGGGAGACAACTTTAGAGCTTTAATCATGAAATATTTATTCCCTCTTTAAACATCCTAAACCTTACTTTTTAAGTACAATTATTTTTTTTATTTTTTTTTTTTTATTTATACTTTATGCACATTATAGTAACAAAGGTGAACTTAATGCCGTAGGCATTTTCTACCAGTCGACCTTAGGGCGATGCAGAGCCAAACAAGGTAGATGCACAAAACTAAAAATTTAAACCGACTTCTCAACAAGGAATTCACCAATTAATAATAAATTTCTCATCGAGAAATCAACAAGATTAAGAATAATAAATTAAACAATAATTAGACACAATTATCTGTGATGTGTTTACAAAATGGCTGGCGAGTTACCGACTGTTAATTTATTTCTGCAAATAACGTTTAATAATGGCACATATAAATGTGGTTTACCTACGAAACCGGATTTCCCTCTAAGCCCGCGACGCCCGAACCTAGGCCGGATCTGAGTGAAAATTTGAGGTGTTTCAAAATTTATGAGGTAACCAAAATCCTAATCATTTCAGCCACAATTTAGTGTATATTAGTACATAATTCCTTTGGGCCTGGCAGAAAACTTATACACTTTCTGATGCTTAAAGCACAGGTTATCCTTTTTTAAGCATCAGTAGATTAAATATTTTGCTATAAATTGTTTGTGTGAAATATTGTGTACTGTATTTTTTTTTATTTAAGGCAATAAACTTTATTCTTATATTATTATTATTACTTCTGCTATAAACAAAGTCACATACGTTGACCACAAGGTTATTTACTGACAGTTGCTGATATATTGAGCTTTTTGTACTTATGTACTTACATCCTTTTGCAGTTGATAATTTCAGGACACAATTGTTATATACTAATCATAACCGCGGCTGCGTTCGGGTAAAAATATTTAATCTATCCTTCGGAAACACCACCCTATTCTGGCTGTTAGTTAGCCACCCCAAATTTAGACATAAAGCTATAAAAAATTAACTCACATTGGTATTAATATTACTATTTTTAACAAATTAATCCAATTAAAGTATTTTTCCATCCTATAAGTAGACTTTGCCACTTTTTTGTCACTGTTTTGTAACTTAGTAGGCCTTTATTTACCTGAAAGTTAAATGTTTATAAATTACTTCCGTTAATAATGGTTCTATTTTTAAAACACTTTTGCTGTTTTTCTAATAGACTTATTGAGGACCTAAATACCCTTATTTACTGGGTATATAGTAACTGTTATAAAAAAGCATTCTTTTTCACCAAAATACGTAAATCCATTAATGTCCCTCACATATACAACATGTACCTTAAAAATGTGTACGTTAAATTACGTACTCTTCGCTCAATATTTAAAGTTAATGCTGCGGTACCTCTAAAAATATAACACAGCTTATACACGGTCCCTTATTCGAATCTGAGGACACAGGTGGACGCAGTGTACACGTCTGTAAATATTTAATGTACACCCTTAACAGCTCTTTGCTATTATAATCTACGATATTGTACAAGTATATAACCCTAAACTCTCGCCCACTCCCATCTCATATTTTATAAGCAAAGTTACGTTAGCGCAAGTACTTGATACTTAATACGACCGAATAATATAATACTATTTGTAGCGTTTATTAACAAGGATCTTACAGTATCTGTACTAATTCTGAAAGAACTTTAAATGTTTTCAGAGCATTCAAGCATGTAAAGCAGCTCTTAAAGATTTTTGAGAAATTTTAACACGGTTGAAATTGTATTCTGGGAATAAAATTCATATTCAAAAGTTTATCTCTATAGTCCCTCTGTAAATAGAAAAACCATAATATATTATAGATTGTTTCCTCCATTTGATGACGGATTAAGAACGTGGAATTTCACTACTCATACTCATATTTCTATAGGTCTCGTAAGAAACCACTGAAGGAGTAAACTAAGCAGGAGAACACCACTGAAAAGAGAAGGAAAATTATAAACAAAGCCTTAATCATTAGCGTGGAATACCTACCTGACCAGCGAGACAAAACAGGCCAAATTCTAATATAAGATAAACTTAGTTGAAATTGAAACCAATTTACAAACTATCTTAAAAGTAATGTAAACTTTAACGCTGATAGAACAAATACCTATGTTATCTGACTGACTGATAAATGAACGCCGTCCCAATTTAAATAACATTTAATGCAAATTAAAAAACTTTCTATGTTATTCGTGAAATATAAATATTAGACATAGTATGTCTATTATTAACTATCAAGACAATAATGCTGAATACTATTGCAATTTTTTGTGGAAGGAACAATTCTTTGTTTTCTAGTACAGTGTTTGTAGAGGATTTAATAAGTATAACTTGAACTGTAATATTGTAGAAAGTTACTGTTATATATTACACAATTTGTAATTCACTTTTCTTTGTAAGTCATTACAGAGAAGAAACTAAACAAAGACAAATTTAGTTACAAATACATGGTTGAGATTAAAGGTATGTTATTTTAAGAACGCAAAATGGCTTAGGTACTCGTATTACTGAAATAAAGGTAAGGTTACATGTGTATGTAGTATATGGAATGACTACTGACAAATTCGTCTTTTTTTATTATATGGGGGGCAAACGTGCAGACGTATCGCCGGATGGCAAGCGATTACCGCCGCCCATGGACACCCGCAACACGAGAGGCGTTACAAGTGCATTGCCGGCCTCTTAGGAAGGAGTACGCTCTTTTCTTGAAGGTTTGAAGGTCGTATTGGTCCGGGAACACCGTTTCTCTTCCTTATCCCTTTATATATTAAGCTATAGATATACCTATCTTTCCATCACTCTTATTTAATCATCAAACATATTTTTCTATTTATTTAACAACTGTCAGTAACTAGAAGCAAATTAGTACCTTTGTACACAAATGGTACAAAATTATGCGTCTAATTTCGAGATTTCAAGTATCAAAGAAAATATCTAGGGACGTTAGTGATGCCAAAACTAATTTGATGTCTAGAGCTCATAGTTCTCTATGAATTCTAGACATAAATTAGTTTTGAAATTGCTACCGATGATGTTTACGGCGGTTAGGGAAATTATAACGTACGTAACGTAAATTAAAACAATAGTTTTGTTAAATATAATTCTGTCGTAAACTCAACCAAACGAAAGATATCTTTGCGCGCAGAAATTTAATGAGTAATAAACCTAATATGGAGACTGGTTCAAGAGATCTTTGCTAAGCTTTATCCCTGGGTTTGATTTTGCCTCATTAGTTACATTATATATATATATATATGATAACTTGTATTACAAAATTTGTACACACGTATTACTTTTTTACCTTTTTAAATAATATTACTTTGATAAGAATGAAAACACTAATACTAACTTAAAATAGAAAGTAAATTTCTTCCACGTAAGCAAGATTGGAAGTAGAAGAGACGAGTAGTAGCACCAAGAAGAAGATGTAAGTTTTAATAAGCATTATTAAATGGTGTCCAACAATAATAAGATCTTACTATATGGCAATCGAATACCGTCGCTAAGATTTTCATATTCATGTTTCGCAAAAAATATTATTGGTATCTATATCGCTGCCAAAAACAAAAAAATATTGTCGAAAAACTTCTGGCCCATCTAAAAAGAGAAAAAGAAAAGAAGAAGACCCAGAGAGGAGATTGAAGGAAAGTACTGTCTGTGTTAATTAATAAAAATATTTGTATTGAATATCGCTTGAACTGCAGCTGTGAGCATTATCAACATCGCTTATTCAACAGTTATGGAAGTGGAAACTTATGAAATTCATGCTTCATTTAACATAATTCGGATATCAAAGCAAAGCTTATGAGCTGAGTTTAATTTGCGTTTCGCTTATGGAAAATTTATATTAAAGATGCAAAAAGACATTCGCAGTTACACTTACAAGCCCACGTTTCATCTCTGTATTGTCAGTATTACGCGCATTGTACTGATGAAATAGGTTTTCATTCGGGACAAAGCCTTGGCACTTTGTACTGTAACACAATTATATTAAATGGAACAAAATTCTCTTGTATTTTTATGAAAAACATTTTTGACAGAGTCCACCCACACTCGTGTCCTAAAAAACTCTAATGTCAAATAAGGTAAAGGTGCCTGGATACCGTAATCATAATGGATTAAAGAACTCAAATTTTGACAGATAATATTAATATATGGATAAAGTTTGTGTTCGAAAAACAAATATTCTTTTTCCTTATTACGAGCCACACTCAGTTTGGGAATCAGTGCATATTTAAATCGATAATGTACAACTACTGTGTGTAGATTCGATGTAGTGTAATTGTGTATGAACCAGCTTTTTTTCTGACTTTATAAAGATATTATATTATTATTATTCCTAATGTTTTCATAGGTTAGTAGTTTTCTCACCGCTATAAATTATTTCTTACTGATAACATTTTTATGGGTAAAGCAACAATAGATGACAATAGATACTCGAATAAGAAACCATTCGAAAAGAGATGCTCGATTTTGAAAATAACTCTGAACTTTAATTAGACAGATAAATGATAAAAAGAAACTGTAATCAGTCGGCTCTTTCCAGTAATTTGATTCAGTAGAAATTTATTTAATTGATAGAATGATAGAATCAAAACTAATCCAGCTTTTGTACGAAATTCATTAAAGAAATTGGAATTCACATAATTAACGAGATCAAAAAATTCTAAATATATATATTATTTTCTTTGAAAAACTACCTTTTATAACTATTTTATTTTACTAAATCGGTTAGATTGACGGACCGAGTTAATAATGTGGTTTTAATACATTTTTCTTCCACAAAATTTTACTTCAATTCTATAATAAAAGAGGTTTTCATTTCTTCTTAATTTTCAGTTTTTCTAATGACAATATTACTAACATTCTAAGTTTATTACGAAAAATATTGGTTTTGAGTTTTCCGATAAATATAGGACAGATCTATGTTAGTTCATGAGCTCAAAAACGTCATGAAGGGTACGCCTATAAAAATATCACTTAAAAAGGAAGACTCAACTGAAAGGGCCAATATTTATGTTTTACAACAAGTTAGTGGTCGCACCATATGCATTCTATTTTCATACGAGCAACGCTGGCGACATGGGTGGCGCAACCGCCATAAATCAACACAATTTGTTCCCAGAACATTTTGAGCGTCCGTTAATATATTGTGATAATTGTTTAAATAATACACAGTTAACGAATTTATTCATCCCGGATGCTGGTCGTTTGTTATTTCTGGTACATTTATTATAATATTCATCTATATTAAGAAATTCAAATATCTACAACCGTTGTTTGCTCTAAAAGTCGACCGAAAAGCTTTTTAAAACATAATAATTGCGAGTTTTGTATACAAATTGCCAATTTATGAATCGTTCCAACATTATTAGCCGAGCCATGTTTACAATGGAAATTAAATTGAATTATCAGATGTGTTTTCTTTTTTGTATTTCGATTAACGTATAATGAAATTTCAAGTTGAAATAATTCATATGAAGTATTGTGACTTAACTAAATTACTTTAAAACTATTGCGTTCTATGAAGTATAATTACCACTTACTGATAGGAATTGACGTGATTAATAGGTAGAGAAAATCTTTGAACTGCCTAAGGTTTCGACCAGATTGAACTGACTTGGATTGTCAAAGGCGCACTATAACCACGTACAGTACAATATACCTCTCGGTCGCGTGTGTTCTGATTCATTATAATAATAACAATTATATATGTAAGTTTAAACTTATACTCGTTGCGCTGTAGGATGGTGCGGGTGACATTTGCCTGTACGACATTGACATCTATCAGTACCACATAACTAAGGGATGTGACGTTATGCAATTCATTTTTATCGCTAACGATACTCGCACCATAAATCTAGTTCTCTTTAATATTGTTATGAAAATGAGTGTGTTATTCAGTTGTGCAGTGTAACTGTTATTTGTTTGTTGAGTTCGTTGTTATTACCATGTCTAAGCATACAAAAATAAACTATTTTGGGTAGTCAGGCCAGGGAGGTTGTTATTCGTTAATAATATCCGTCACAGATTCAGATGATGAATTGAGTGACAATTCAGATGTTCCTGACTCTGATATGAGTTGGATGAATAAAATGTATTTTTTCTTAGCAACCTTTTAAGCAACCTTACTATATAAATGTTCTGTTGTATTATATAATTATAGACCAATTTTAACAATAAAAAATGACCGTTTTTTATTATGAAAAATATCGACTATCCATCGTAGCAGTACATCCCATCACTAAATACTTCTATGGCGTTACGTCATACGCATAACACTGCTTAATTTTTCATTAAATTTGATTTTATTTGTAGATTAGAACATTCTGGTTTGGTTTAAAAATTTACTACAGTTATTAATGATTTAATATATTGCGAATGTGGTACAGCTGAAATACTCAGTCATAATTTATAAATCGCGGCAACTTTCAAGAGTGAAACGAAGTGTTACTGAAACTGTCACCCGCACCAAGCTACAGCGCACAGAGTATAGACGCCATATTAAAACATCTAATAACATTTTGTTTCGTGAAAAAATATTACTGTAACAGTGACTCAAGTACAAAATAAAATTATCATAATCAGACAAAAATTTTTGACTTAAGGCAATACCTCAAATTTTAATTTATCTCTGAAGTTTTCTATAAAATTGAAAATTTTAATACTGATATATTAATAAATAAATGAAAACTTAACCTAAAGAGACCATGGTAAGAAAGTTAAATCTTCAGATAAAGATAAATGGTTTGGTTGTACAGACCTTTGAAGTTTAGTAGATAAATAAACATACGTGGTCGCTATTTATCGCATTACAGAATAAGACTCTTTTTTTCTTAGGCTAGTTACCTTTGAAGTTAATAGTAAATGTCAGTTACATATCTTAGCATTTCAGACTAAGAATCCACTAGCGCAGAAATATTAACAAAGACCGTAACGCAATTCACGATGAGAATTATCTTTGCGATTGCATGGTTGGGTGCGGCCTTTACTGCACATCACCGACGGCAATAGCTCCGCTTAATGCTCTGTTCTTGCTTTGCTACTTACACTGCCTGCGGACCCGGCGGTAGTAAATCTTCCACATACCTATCGCGATTTAAAATACGTCTACTGAATTGTTGAATTGAAAATATAGTGTTTGAAATAAAAGAATTGTATTTTACTATGGCATAAGATTTTTTTTTTAACCTTATAATATTTTGTAAAAACCAAATTACATAAAACATTTACAAAAATAAGTCTATGTCTTTGGCCAATAATACCAACATATAGTGTAAAGTTCGGAACAGTTAGAGTTAGGGGTGGTGTAGATTTAGAAAACGCAATTAACTTGTTCAAAGTATTGAAAAACAAAAACTAAAAATAATATAACATAACTAAATTATCTCGTAATCTGCATATTTATTTGCACTGTGGCTTCCTAAGGACAGGACGACAGTTATCTGTACATTGTACAGCAAACACATCTCGTCACAGTTAAAGGACAATCGACAATTGATTGACTTATAAATAGCGAGGTTGTGCATCATTTACTAGACTACTACTATGCTAGGGTATGTAGCTATTTAAACAGTATTATATCCTAAACAATTTTTGTTATTCAAGACAGTTCTTTTTTCGTTAAAATTTGTTATTTGAGCAATTTATTTTTTATGTTAAGTCTACATATATTCTAAATAATCCGTGAAAGAGGTTCAATTGATACATAGAATTATTATCGATCAAGTTTTATAGATTTTTATCAGACTACAATATTTGTAATTTTGTGTTCTATTTTAAATTTTGCCGGTACAAAACACGTATCAGTCGAACGAGAGAAAAGAAAGGTAAATAAAAGCGGCGGTTCTGGCGAGCACGACAAGAATTGATTATTAACCCAAAGAACCAAACCACTAATGTTGGTCTAGTCTAGAATTAAACTGATAGATACTTAATTTAGCCGCTGCTTAAAAAGTATTAAAAAAAGAACTTTCTTGAGTTTTATTTTTTGAGTGACGAGTTATGAGTTCCACCTCCTCCTTAGTATTATGAAGAACTTTTGCTCCAGTATTTTTACACACTTAGTGTAAGCGATGAATAATTTTTTTTGACCCGCTTTTGATCATACCGTGGTATCACTTTGGCTGTGCTGGCCAATTTATGTTGACACATTACCCTCGCACCTCAAAATTACAAATAAACACAAATATCTAGATAACATAACAAGCACAATATAATAGGTGTCTACTAATTTTCCTTTACGTTACATTATTCCTTCCGGAACTATTTGTACGGTCGTTAACATAATGGACCGCTGAGCCAAAGATAAATGGTTCGCGGAAAGAGAAATCAACCAGCCAAGAAGTAGGAAAACTAGAATCCAAAGAACCGCCAACTAATGGCCATTCCTAATAAGGCTATTTCCGATTACATAACTTATATTATTATCTACAAGTTGTACTATTTTATTGTTTAAGTTATCACGTTTATTATTCAGTTGTATTCTTACTTTAATGTAGGGACAAATGTGGCGAGGTGAAAAAAATAACTATTTAGAAATGTTAATTTTTAAATTAGAAGTATATTATTAACATCCGGTAAGGAAGAAATCCTTTTTAGTACTTCAAAGATCACTTCTAAAAGCAATTTCATAAATTTTATATAATATTTATTAACGTATTGTGTCAATACGATTATGCCTTCATTGAGAACATCGTATTTTAAGAAATTCTACTTTACTAGGATTCAAAGTGGAATCCTGAAATGCGGAAAAGTAAACAAAGCATTTTAATTCAAATCATGGCACTGTCGCTGTGGAACACGAAATGAAATAAGACTTCAAGACGTCACTTATCAGCAATCTCAAACACTCTTCCAAAGATAGCGCCCTATCTTTTTGGTGATTTCCTAACATGAACGCTGCATAACGCTCGCCCTAGTTTTACTTACAGAAAAACATCGGCATTTTCCCTAAAAGATACTAATATAAGCATATCCTGTGTTTTATTTTTCCCTATACGATGTGAACGTCAGTTATTTTATTAGATCGATGCTACCGGTGAAATGTCTGTCATGGTCTGCGGTATTGAAGAAATATTCAGGTTTAGGATCCCTCGTCGGAAGCCGGCAATATTGCCGACGGAGATAATTGAGTTATATTCTCAGTCACCGTCTCAACACTCAAGCGCAGGTGAGTGAGAAAATTTCTCGTAAAACTCCAACTATTATGGAATAAATAACTAGCAATAAACTGATCGAGACAAAATCAGAACGTGACTAGAAAACAGATCTAATATTATTTTTTTTCAGAGCTTACAAAATCTTTTTAGATTTATGATACACAAGGTTTTTGATATTTAATTAATATGTGTTGATTGATTTGAACGTTCATATATTGGAAAGGTGAAGTGATGATTTGCGCAAGACGGCTGGCAGGAGCTGGATGCGAGAAGCCGAGGATCGAACTAAGTGGCGTGCAATTAGAGAGGCCTAGGTCCAGCAGTGGACTGCGATAGGCTGATGATTATATTGGAAAGTAATTACATAAAGAGCACAAAATTAAATAAAGTGAAGTAAATGGTACGTTTGAAAACCGATTAACTTTCTCTCATGTTGGTACGCTCTAAAATATATTTGATGACTAGCTTTTGTCTGCGGCTCCGCCTGCACTTTTGTTAGTTATCGCGGTAAAGAGTCACCTATGGTACTTCCTTAAGAATCGAACTAAATCCACGTTAAACTTCATTAAAATCGGTGCAGTGGTTTAAACGTGGTAGTGTAACAGACAGAGTTACTTTAGCACTTAAAATATTAGTATTTACGAGTATTATAGTAATGTAACTGACAAAAATTAATTCGTCTCACATTTTCATATTAAATATATTTTATAATGCATCCAACAAGTGGCGCTTATCGTGACTCTAATCCCATCACGGTTTCACTGCCGGCAGCCTCTCTAAGTTATTAGATTTGAAGAGTTTTGGCTGAAATGCTCTCAACCGGATCAATTTGTGCTTCGTTAAACGATTTGGATGGAATATCTTAGATCTCTCTACATAAAGCCGTTCAGTTGCACGGATAGTGCAGTACCAACGCATGTACCAATATATTGGTACTGCACTATTTATAATTATTGATTTGAATTTAGTTTTTATCATTCATACACTTATGTTTACCTATTATTTTAACAAAAAAACACAGTTTTAATGGACAGTGTAAGAAATGTTTAACATGTGGCTCAAGTATTCGATTTTTTACCAATTACACACCAGTTTAACTAGAGCAACAAATCTTAGTACTATAGCACTATTAAATATACGCCCAACTTCAAGAACTCAGGCCATACCCCTTTCGCTCATGTTATCATCTTCTTTGTTTGTTAGATAGACACTCACTCACACTTTTGAGTTATGCATAGATGAGCTGATACAGCAATACGTCATTTATGCGTTGCACTAAAACCGATAACTAATCATTAAATTATGGAATGCGGTATATTAATGATAGTCGTACACACAGTATAGTTATCAATTCCCACAATTGACTATGCCATTTAAACGATTACTGCAGACAGAAATAATAATCGTTAAAAAAATAATTAAGAGTATATGTTTACGAATGTAAACCTGTAAAAGAACTAAATAGTTCTTATTCTCTTTTTTTTAAAGACTACTTCCTTCACCAGTTCATGTGTCTTGTGGACTTAAACAATATGTGTTCACGACCAAAACAGCATCGACAGATGGCGTTGTACAATTTGCCTGAATCGCGCTGTTATTTGTTTACCACTAGTAGTATAAGATATTTTGATATTTTTAATAAACGAGACCAAGCCAGACTGCTATATAAGCATTACTAGTTAGATCAGAATACAGTTGTGGTTTCATTTTTCGGACCGCGGGGTTCGGCTAGTATAACTATAGTGACAATACATAAACTGATAAATTTAACACTACAATTCGTCGTATATAGTATTTGGCTGTCTATTCGACACATGACAATCTGAAAATCATATTAACGTAACTATGAGCACGTACGAGTATTTCTCCCTCATATCATAACACGTACACAGACATAGAAAATTGGAAGAAAAAAATACTCTCATTTCATGTTGAATAAATAATTGTGTCCTCTTTACATTTAAACAACTGTAGAAAACGGTTCCACTCTTACTCGATTTACCCTTTATGATGAAAACTAAACAAGAAAAGCTAATGTCCGGACCGTCACAAGTTGACATTGGGTACATTATTTCGTTTTATACAAACTTACAGAGACTCCAAATAAATGTTTTGGATAAACACGATTACGCAAAACACGTATTTATAATTTTCATAATATTTTGTTAACTTCCCCTAATTACTTTCTTAGTTGTCTTCGTACCTTATTAAAATTCGTACAATTGGAAAATTATACATTAACGACATTCGCTTCGTTTCACTTTTGTTGTTATTTAAGTGGCATAAAGACTTGTGTATAGTCATATTACAGCGGTATATTACATGGTTCTAATACTAGTTCAATCAGCAAATTAGCGTCGGTAACTAATTATCCCTCATTGTATTCCGTCTGAGCTGATGTGGCAAAAACTTGAGTTAACACTATACATCACTCAGCGTGCACACATGACGACGCCACTATTAAGTCATTAATTAAGCAACGACGATGTAGAGAAAGACAATTTATAGTCACACGAGATAGCCCTTAACTCGTAAGTAATAGAGTTCAAAGTGGAGTAATTTTCTTTGGATACAAAGTTAATGGGGTAGCATTAGAAGGGCACGCCACCGTCGGCCGACACCGTCGCAAACAAATAAACCAACTCGTTAAATAAATCGCCGCAGTCAAACATAGTCAAGACCTTTCCGCACCTCTACACCCGTAAATAAATAAAAGTAATAATTTGTTTAACGCACACCAAGCTAGCGTATTATTTTAATTGCTAATTACTAACTATTAACGCTTTCTACTCAATTACAGTAAAACACCAGTACTATTAATTACCCCATTCCCATTACATAACAGCTGCCGTCAAACTTTAAAATCTTATTATTTTTTTGTGAAATATATTCTATAAACCTGGCTTATGATAACAATGATCTATGAATGAATGAAATGAATATTATTATTTATTATTATTATTGTCAATGTATGTATAGTTATAGAACATATAATACAATACAATCTAATGACTTTCTATAGAACTTGTAATACGACACAGTATGTACGCACTAGTTATTTTGATAACTTGCAAGGATTGAATGACTGTTCAACGTATTGGAGACCTAAAGTTGGTAATCAGAGCAAGCGAATAACTTACTGGCACTCGGAATCTGAATTTTACTTAATATTTGAAGTTGTAGTTGGTTATATTCCTAAGGAATATTGAAGTACTAAGTGTTTCAACTAAGAATCAATACAGATTTCTGTATTTTTTTTTTGTTTCTGTTTAATATCAATTAATTAGATCCGTGATGAGAAGTTTCAGTCCTTAAGTGTTTAAAGTTTTGTGTAAAGGTATTCAACGTCCAAATTAATAGAACGTCAAACTTCGTAGACAATTTGTCTAAACATATGATCAGATCTCGACAAAATATTTTACATCATAAATCGCTCAAAAGTACATAAAATCGTCTAAAATACAATTTGAATCAAAGTCCACAAAAATGTCCTAATTTTATTTTTCCAAGTTTTTCAATCTTCAAAAAGTTTATGGATTCAATTATAATTTCTCATCCCTTTTTGAGGGCGCAATTGAAAGGAAACTCTTTTCAATGTTTTATCTTTGGTGTAAACGAATACCTTGAATTTAAAAACAGATAAATATATTTACGGTGAGATTAGCAGTGTTACCAGCACGTTTTGGTCAATGCGCAATAATAATGACCGAGTCCCTGAGGAGATTAACATAACGAGACAACGAGTTAGGGAAAAGTTACCGTATTCCTAAATCCCCAGGGAGGACTGAGTCGAGAATAATGAGTGAGCATACCAACTTTTGGAGTTCGCCGAGATCAAAGCCACTGGGACCTCGGTTACGTCACGGCTAAATTATTACAAGCGTGAATAATTTGTAAAATGTTATATAGACAAGTTTCACTTAGTAGTTTTTTTTTTTTTTTTTTTTATTGAATAGTTGGCAAACGAGCAGACGCATCACCTGATGGTAAGCGATTACCGCCGCCCATGGACACCTGCAACACCAAAAGCGTCACAAGCCGACCTTTGGGGGATGGGGAGAGGGAATGGGGGAGGGGTTGGGATATGGGCCTCCGGTATCCTCACTCACTCGGTGAAACACAGCGCAAGCGCTATTTCACACCGGTTTTCTGTGAGGCCGTGGTATCACTCCGGTCGAGCCGGCCCATTTGTTTGTTTGTAATTATGTTTGTAATTAATGGGATTTAAATACAATCAATGCAGTAAAGCCACGCTGATTTCAGCACGGACGGGCTGGCTCGACCGAGACAGCACTATCGTCGCACAGAAAATCGACGTAAATTGATAGCGTTTGTGCTGTAGTGTTTTGTTGGTAAGAGCGAGACCAGAGGCCCAATGATGTAGAAGTATCACTAGCCCGTCATGGTGTGGGTCACCATACTGCATTGTTGCATTGACTGCATTCGCAATGAGTATGGTGACCACCACTCTTAGATTCTGCTTAAGCTTTCCATCAGGCAGAGTAGAGTTAATTTGGCAGGGTCATACATAAAAAAAGGAAAATGTGTATTCCTCATGCGGGAGTAGTCTTTTAAAAGAAATATTACAAAATAAAACAAACCACAATACCTCAGCCCAGAAAAAAGCGGGAAAATAAATCAAAATATTTTAAAAAATGTACACAACGGATCATATTCGTCTTGAAATACATCAGCTAAATAGACAGCCGATTTGACTTTTTCACCATATTATATTAAAACGAACATTACATATTCTCTCTTATAATTGTTTTTCTCTGAAGATAATTGAGGAATGTTTGTCCTGAATAAAATGAATATCTCATTTTTGTTGGCTTTCGACGATTAACTTTATATACAGTGTTATGTTTGACCCAAAATTCCAGCTGTGTTTTGTAATCCAAATGTGATTGTGCTTTTGTGATATTTAATAAACAATATTATACTTTTTATTTGATGAAAACTTTAACAAAAGAATATAAAAATAGATAATTCTTTATTGTGTCTCCAAAAGTTGTACCCTCTTCAAAGGTCTAACGTACATCTACCGTTTCGTTATCTCCTTGAAGTGGGCTAAATGAACTGTTTCTGAGACTTTACCTATTTGAAAGACTTGGACTCAGGACCTTTATTTCAATAGGAATTACTTTTTAACCGACTTAAAAAAGGAGTTGGTGCTCAATTCGAATGTATTTCTTTTGTTTGTTATCTCAGAACTTTCGGATTACTATTATTATCAGGATTTTTTTTTTTTTTTTATACATGAGCTACCAAAATGACTCTGCCCTGCCTGATGGAAAGCACCAGCAGAATCCAAGAGTGGTGGTCACCATCCTCAATGCAAACAAGGACAGTGCAGCATGGTGACCAGAACTATGGCGGCCTAGTGAGATGCTTTTTCACGCCCCTCTTAAAGGACCCGGGATCATAGTGGGACGGAAACACGTGCGCTGGTAGTGAGTTCCAGGTCTTAACCGCTCGGCACAGGAAGGAAGAGCCAAATCGATGAGTGCGAGAGTGTATGTCTTCCACTCTGAAGCGGTGACTTCTGAGGCCAGCACGAGTTGTCCTGTAGAGGAAGGGAGAAGGGGGGACCAGTTGGAACAGCTCTTCAGAACACTCTCCATGGTAAAGGCGATAGAGGACTGCCATAGAGGCGATATCTCTACGCAACTGCAGAGGCTCAAGGGACTCGGTGGCCTGGGGACTGCCGACAATGCGAATGGCTCGCCGCTGCAACCGGTCGAGAGCGTCGAACAGATACTGCGCGGCTCCATCGCAAAGATGAGAACAGTACTCCACGCAGGAGCGAACCTGGGTCTTGTAAAGCAGACACAGATGCCCGGGCGAGAAGAACCGTCTCACCTTATTAAGGATTCCTAACTTCCGCGAGGCCGCCTTAGTGACACTCTCAACGTACTCGCGCGGGTTGAGGTCGCAGCAGATGTCCATGCCCAGGACACCGAGCCTGCCTCGTAATGGTAGTTGAGTGTTCTGAAAAGTCGGAAGGGGAAGGAATGGAGACTTTTTGGCAGAGAACGCGCACACCTGTGTTTTCTTGGCGCTAAACTCGACCAGATTCTCGCAGCCCCATTGTGAAATGCGGCCTAGAACATGGTCGAGCTGAGCGACAAGCTCCTGTCGATTTTTCTCTACATCTACCGGTTTTGCCGCAGGGCGCCCAATATATCGTCCATGAACTGTGCTGTCGTCTGCATAGCAATGAATGTTGCCAAGGTCTAACATGTCATTGATATGCAGAAGAAACAGCGTGGGCGACAGGACGGAACCCTGTGGTACTCCTGCGTTAATCGACTGAACGTCGGAGGCCGCGCCGTCACAAAGTACTCTGATGCGACGTTGGTGCAGGAATCCGGCAACCCAGTTGCAGAGTTTGGGGGGCAAGCCGAATGCCGGTAGCTTGGAGAGAAGCGAACGGTGCCAAACCCTATCAAAGGCCTTGTCCAGGCTAATAGCCAAAGATTCCCCGTGCCTGTCAATAGCCTCACCCCAAAGGTGTGTGACATACGCTAGAAGATCACCCGTGGATCGGTTCGGCCTGAAACCATATTGACGATCATTAAGTAGGGTGTGATCCTCCAGGTAGTGGACCAGTTGCTTGTTTATGATCCGTTCGAATACTTTGCAGATAATGGAGGTGACAGCTATTGGGCGGTAGTTGGCCGGGTTGGAGCGGTCGCCTTTTTTGGGAATGGGTTGAACATTCGCCTCTCTCCAGGCCTCCGGAACAGTTCCCGAGGAATATGACAGGCGATACAGGCGCGTCAAAACCGGAGACAACTCTGGTGCACAGTTCTTAAGAACCACCGCCGGGATACCGTCGGGTCCACTGGCTTTCCGAACGTCGAGTGACCGAAGTTCCGCACGGACATCACTCAGCCGGATGCGAATATCCCGCATTGTTGCATCGCAGGCGGGAATGGTAGGCGGGTGCATGCCGCGGTCATCGACTCGGGAGTTAGCCGCAAAGAGATCGACAAGCAGTTTCGCTTTCTCCTGCGGCTGATGGGCAAGTGATCCGTCGGGATATTTAAGCGGTGGTAGCGTGGGCTGGCAGAAGTTGGACTGCACGGCTTTAGCCAATCGCCAGAACTTTCGGCTACCCGTAGGGTATGCGACGAGTTCGTGGCCAATCCGCGCAATGCGCTGGGCATCCGCTGTGATGTAAGCCTTCTTGCATTCCCTAGTGGCTTTGTTGAACGCTGCTTTTAGTCGATCCACGTCGGGGTGGCCGTGAGCGCGGGCCCTGGTCCATGCGCGGTAGGCTGATTGCTTTTGGGCAACAGCATGGGCGCATTCGCGATTGAACCAGCGACGGGTTGTTGCGCCGGCGACCTCACTGTAGGGAATGTAGTATTCCATTCCGACAGTGATCTCGCCGGCCACAGCAACCGCACATTGCGACAGATCACTGTATTTAAAGCAGCGTTGTGCCCACGGGATAGATGCGAAGTAGTCCCGCATTCCATCCCAGTCTGCAGACGAGTAGTGCCATAACCGTCTTTTTGCTGCCACTGCTCGTGGGAGGGCAACAAGAGGCACAGTGGTGGACACCAGGCAGTGATCGGAGGATCCCAGAGGGGCGAGCACCAATACACTGTACTGCTCTGGGTGACTCGTCAGCAGAAGGTCCAGCAAGGAAGGCGCTTGACTCAGTATGTCTGGTATCCTGGTGGGCTGGAGTACCAACTGGGTGAGGTCATGCGTGAGAGCGAATGCGTGGACAGTCCGACCCGCGTGGTCAGTTCTGGAAGATCCCAACCAGGACTCATGGTGGGCGTTAAAGTCTCCCAGAAACACCAGTTCAGCGGTCGGGAACTGTTCCTGCGCTTTATCCACTGCCTGACTGAGATGTTCGAAAAGTTTAGTTGTCTCGTAGTCTCCAGAATGGGATCGGTATAGGCACACGTAGATTCGGCTCATGGAGCCGGTATCCACGTGTAGCCAAATAGTGGAGAAGGATGGGTCTTCAAGGCAACGTAATCGGCGACAACAAACATCCGCCCTGACGAAAAGACACACTCCAGCCTTAGCGAGGAAGCGCTCCTCAAGCACGTAGCCGGGGTAGAGAAGATATGTCGTGTCGGCAGGGCGGCGTATTTGTGTCTCCGTTAAGAAAAGCATGGCCGGCCGAGCCGTCTCAAGATGTTGGTGGACGGCATTGAGGTTTGCATGGAGTCCACGGATGTTAGTAAACTCCACCTCAAAAAGCGGGTTGGTGGGTGAATGGGGTGCCGCTGTTGAACGTTTATATCTTTTCTTTGCTGCCATGATTAAAATAGAGGGGGGGAAGTGGGAGCGTAAAAGGCGCGACAGTCATCGCGGCAGTGTAATACCGAGGCTCGGAATGCTGTATCGCCATACAATAGTGAGGCCTGACGGTGACCGAACCGTCGGACGGAAGGGCCCCCGTACCCTCCCGGAAGTGGTCGCCTGGTCCCACCGTCCGGTCACCAACCGGCACGACGAGCCACTCCGTGGATTATGCGCGACCTGACGGGGCAGCCTCCCAGGGTGGTTAGCCTTGGTTGGGCCCCTCTCTATGCCGCGGGCGGCCAGCGGCACCACCGTTTCTACGGGTCTCCCTGGCCGACGGTTCGATCCACATCACCCTCAACATAACTCTACGAACATTCACTGCTCGCACACTACTACGATAACTGTCACCCCTGCATCATTGGGCTCCGGTCTCGCACTCACCAGCGAAATACGACAGCTCTAAAACTGTCATTTTAGGCTGGTCTTCTGTGCGAGGGTAGTACCGCCCCGGTCGAGCCCGCCCATTCATGCTGAAATCAGCATAGCTCTACTACCTAGTTTTAGAATTAAACGTATGGAGAGATAGATTAACTTAATTAGATAACCGATTCTTCTTGCGTTCTATAACAAATTGGATCACCACTAAGCTCCTACAATTCAATGTTGTCCGTCCGTTATCCTATAATAATAAACGATATGTCTGCAGACGTCAACTCCGTTATTATTAAAGTTTCATCACATTTTAATATATCCTAATTTTAATATATTATAAAGTAACTTTCAGACATTTACCAGAGCCGATAGTTAATTATAATTCAGCCAACCTTTTAAAATGTGATCCTAAACTATCCAAATATCTTTTGAACATAAAATTAACGTACGAGAAGCCTTGATTACGTCAGTGATTTAACATAATTTGAAAATTATGCTCTGTAATACAGAACATTCTTTATTAAACATAACTATTATATATCATATTTGTACAAATGTGTTTTAGACCGATCCTCGATCTATCATGCCTACTGGCGAGTTATTTTTAATTAAAAGTACTATTTTAGGAAATAAAAGAACTCTTTGTAACCGTATTTTGGTAAACCGTGTACAAATATTGAGTTTTTGTATATTTTAAACTTGTTACTCGTAGTTTGTTGCGGCAGTACGTCCGGAATGAGAAACAAATGACAAACTCTAAAATGATACTTCATTTCACACAAATAGCTGAACTGAACGAAGTGCAGACGTGGTTTAGTTCTACTGATGAAGAGTCTGAGGGATTACTGTAAAGACAGCATATCCATAGTGCTACTTACCGGTAAATATAACTAACCGCACAGAACACCCAATTGATTTTTCACCCATTCACAGCGAGTGTACTTCACTTACTTTCTATTTGATTTTTTCTTTGTATTTCCATATTTTACTAGCTGGCCTAGCAGAATTGTAACTTCGATGCCTTTTCAATCCCATTATTTTTCGATAGTTCTTTTTAACACAAAATATATACCTACTTATAACGTCTGAACTAGATAGAATGTTTTTTATTTATTTTTTTAATATCTCTTTTAATCTTTCTTAATATTTTTTCTTTTTTTTCTTCTTCTTTCTTCTTCTTCTATAATTCTTAATATTAAAAAAAAACTTTTTAATAACTTTTCTACATGCCTTTAAATTCAAAATATGCTTAAATCTACATTCGGATTGGACATGAGGAAATAAATTCTCAATGTCAGCATTGCCTCAAGTTAAGTATGACATAACAGATATCACGTAGTGTATTTCAGGTGGCACCGAAATCAGTAGTAAAATCGGTGAAGGCAAGCGCTGATTGAAAATCTTAAGAGATTAAGTTAGGTAGTTATTTACCTATAAACATAAATATAAATATAAACACATAAATACAATAAATTAAAAATTAAATAATAGAAAACTTTTACGTTTTAGGAGTGACCCATGTCACAATTAAGAGGTGTGGAAAAACTACCTTCTGTTTCCGATCGCGCCGTTTTATATAGGTATCGTCCCGACCTCGCCTGACTCATGGACCCGTTCGATTTTGTCACATATTTGTAATAATTTTATTATTCGGATATCGATATTATTCCCACATGTATGTATATTTTTTATTAAATTATTTTAATTATGAAATCTGTAATGCATTGAAACATTTTCTGTTGAAACTAAAATGTTTCTCAATATTGAATTATATTAAAATTTTCATAAATCTTATTATATATCTAATATAAAAAGGGCGCCACAACATCATCAATTTTTACTCAACGAAAATGCGGCAAGAACAAAGGGAATATTCAGAGGCGACTGGTTTGGTATTCCAGATTTCTGTTATGAAACCTTTTATAAGTATGTAAATTAAAAATTTCAGCGAGTAGATACAAAGAAGAATGTAAAATGCTTTAATAAAGTGTAGTCCCAGATGGTTACAGAATACTTAAAAGAAAGTTAAGTTTTATCTACGTCAAGCACAGGTATTTTTATATTAACCACCTGATATAATATTATTGCGCTGCACAGGTGACAGGTAGACTACATTAACTCCTATATTTCATGATAGTCATTCAAAATCTCATCGCATGCCGTAATACAGAAGCAGTCGTTTTTATTTTACGATTTTGTAATGTCGCCGGGGCGTATCAAACAGTACGATACACTGCGTTCAAGGTGGCAGATTATATTTTATAACAAGATTCAGTACCAACGAGATTTCTAGTGCACATGGCATATATACATTCTTGAGAAGTTACTACAGTTGACGGTGCCAAAACAAATTATCCAAGTAAAATAAAAACTTATTTATATTCCCTTATAAACACAGATACTTCACTCTACAGAACAATCACTTTTTGGTAGAGTAAAGTTCGCTATAAAACAAGTCCAAACCGCTGGCAATACAAAAAGAGCCTCACTGTACGTCGTTCGCCGAAAGGCAGATGTCGGTTCAACTCAGCAAACCACCTACACTTTATGAAAGAAAATATTTTAGCCAAAGCTATTGTGTTGTGGAGCAAGAAAGCCATCTTGCATAATTTATATCTTTAAAATGCTTAGCCTATTTAATATGCTCTGTATTTTCAAATTATGTTGAGAATCTAGAAACCTAACGGTATTAGAGTTTATGATCGTTCAGTTGTATGATCTTTTTAATCTATACCCGAATTATTCATTTAATTTATATAATAAACCTATGTATTACTATTACGATCATAGATATGAAGTGGTATTACTATTCCAGTGAAATAAGTGCTCAAATATTATTCGCACGATGATCCAAGTTAAGATTTTGGTATTGAAATGTAAAAATATAATAAATGAATATAAACGACAACAATATACATATAAATAGACAAGACATACATATATGATACATAGTTATTTAATGTTTGGCCCTGCCAAAATGACTCTACTCTACCTGATGGAATGCATAAGCAGAATCCAAGAGTGGTGGGCATCATACACATTGCAAATCCTGACAATGCTTGGCATGGTGCTTCTGCATCATTGAGCCTCCGGTCTCAAACTCACTTACGAAACACGACAGCTGTAGCTGAATGCTGTCATTTTAGGTCTACCCAGTCTACCCAGTCGAACCGGCTCTTTCGTGTTGAAATCAGCCTGGCTCTGGCTTCTTCTTGTACTAGAGATAAGTACACCCAATATCCATACTAAGATTGTCTCGAAGATATCGCATTGAGCGGTAAGACCGCCAATTGTTATGTATATATCTTTGTTCATATCAACTCTTATGTTATTATTATTATTTTTGTTTTATGTACACAATAAAGATATAAATGAAATGAATATATATATTTCAGTGTATATATCTACAGATATTTTGAAATATTCGTGTTATAATGTATAATGTGTTATCTGTGTGTAAGCTACCCTAAATTTTGCAATACCTAATGTCCGTGTTATGGTTGTCTGGAAGAAATCGCCGTGAGCGATAAGACCGCTAATTGTTATACATCCTTACATACTTTGTAACTCATTTTGTTGTACCTACTGTTTTACTTTGTGTATACAATAAAGATGTAAATAAAATAAATAAGTAGTAAATCTATTTCAGTATATTCGTGAGCAGCCTTTGATTGATTTTATTTTATTATTCATATTTGTCAAACCGGAAGACTTAAAGAATAAATTAAAAAAAAAACATAGTAGAGTAGATTGTATTGTATTTAAAAAAGCTATTTCGTGATTATAATATTAAATATAATATCTTCTTTGCACCTGTCATTATTAACTTTTTACAGCGACCAATTTCTTTTGAACTCATGAACAGCTACATTTTCTGAATGCCATTAAATAAATGTATAAATTCGCAATTTATGTAATGATATTAATAAAATTAAAAAATCCGTTTTTATATTAAAACTTGGTATGCAGGCTCGCAGTGCGGGTCGTCGATCGATTAAATTCCTTCTATAGGGGGCGTACCGTAAAGGTCTTTCTGTTTATATATCTAAGCATCTAGAAATCATTATTACCGAAGGTCAAAGTTTTAATTTATGTGAGGGCTTAGAGTGTTTAAAGTTCTTTATTTCCTTAAAATATACTCTTCAAAGTTTTGACTATTTGAGGTACTACTGAACTAATTCTCAACGCGTGAAGCGAATGCGAAAAGTAATAGATAGAATAGTTATTTTTCTGTTGTTAATTCATTTTTGTTTGAATATACTTTCATTTTCAGTGAAATAAATATTCATATCATCATCATCATCACCACGACCACAAGACATCCACATACAAATAAGAATGTTCGTAAATTTAAGAAATGTCTTTAAGCTGAAATAGCTTACTTATATTGTCAATGGCATAAGCGTGTGGTGTTTGATAACACAAGGGAGGTTTTCGACCCGACATATAACGAACTCATATAAATGCAATATGGACCGCGACGGAGCGCGCCGGTACGCTGGACGGCACGCCTCACCTAGCGACCTTTGCCTCCTGATTTATTCAAAGTCTAAACTCGCCCCGAACACATATACATCGGATTTAACCCAAGCCTCTTTCGCTTTTGATAGCTCTGCGAAAAGATCATACTGTTACAAAATACGCAACAACAATCTCACAAATGAATCGACTGGATATTTTAATATTTCAGATTGTAAGAGGGCCTTAGTAATGCAAATTGGTTAAAGAAGACTGATTTTAAACTTTCGCAATATTAATATTAAACATTGGTTTCATTTTCGTTCATTATGTAAAATAAATAAATAATATAATATTTTTATCAACATTTAATGTGATTTAGGTGAATAATAAAAATAACATATATCTTTGCAGAATAAGAATCTTGATTACATGTTGTGTATTGTTTACATCTTCTTATTTATTAAATATATATTTATCGGATTATGTTGTTGCTCACAATGAACTCCGACACTATCCAACCGATTTTCACGTATTTTCAGACGTGTGTTTTGTTGGCACACCTAAAGTAGGGTAGTTAACCTCACGTTTAGATCAATAGGAGCCGAGCATGATTGAGAAGTATTGGCAAAGACTTTGACACTTGTAGCAATTGGATGATTAAATAAAATGAGTTTCACTATCTACAGGTTCGGTTGGTTGGTTGGGTTTACGTTTAAGGTTTTTAGTTCTTGTAACAAGATACATGGTTTCTTGTCAAAAGACGCAGGTTACTTTTTGTTCCGAAAATAATATTTGTAGGTAGTGGAATAGTGGATAAAAATTTACATAAGAGGGATTTTACGTAGCAGATGGGGCCGAAACTAGCTCGTATTTGATAGAACTGGTATCAGCGTGTAACATAAACTACTTTTAGCGCTATACAAACGGACAAACCATAGGTAAAATTTACGATAAAAAGTAACTAAAACATCTGGTACTGACTTTCGGGCGCAATCAAATTGTTTTATTCTATGTCAGAATACCTACTATACTTTTTTAATAATGAAATTCCTTTGTCACAACATTTTTTCTTGTATTTTTTTGTTTATTAAAGATAAAATAAGAGTCTCTCAAAGTCTAACAACAAGAACTCGCCTATGGCTACCTATCGTTTGGTACATGCCTCGCCTAAATAAACAACTAGAATATTAAATAAGTATTGTAACAAGAGCGACATTAGGTTTTCAGAATATGTTGCCAAAATTACAAATTCGTAGTTACTTATAAAGGTTTATTATTAAATAGGTAGAACAAAAAAAGAAGTAACAGGGTTCCTACACTGGAGGGGGTTCTCTACAAAACGTAGATGGCCCGTGGTACGTCGGGGTTCCAGGGATTTCCTTTCGAGGGTGCACCAGGTCCCCGGCTTCTAGTATCTGATACGGTGTGCGGTTTTTAGGCAGTTCGAGTCCGACATAGCCACCAGTCGGTGGCATCCGAGGGGCATTCCGCACAAAAAATAAATAAATAAAAGATGTAATAAAATGTTCGTGTATCGAGTTCTTTAGTAACATAGTCATCTAATATAATGTGAATTGAATTAATAAAGTCATTAGGATACTATCTGATATGAATGCAGACTTTAAGTACCAATATTTCATGTTCCTAGTTTTTATATTTTTTTACAGACTACATTACTTACACCATACTACTATCAACTCCAGATATTGATATTAAACACATATATCAATATAAATTCCCTAGTTTATTCCTACAACACGTAAAGAAAATAAGAGTTAATATATTCTATTCTCAAGAAAAGTACATTGAAAACAAGAAAACAAATTCTATGTAGGTGCCAGTGAGAGGGGAGAAAATTTGATAAAGCATTGTCTGTTCGTGCGTACGGTGCTACCTATACATGTAATATGTAAAAGGATAAGGAAAACTGCTGATATGAGTTATGTTTTTCTACAATGTATACAATATCGTCATTACTATCAGACTATTGTGAAGAAGAAGACCAATTTATAGAAAATAATTATGTATTAAAAATCATTAATTGTAATTTCAGCCTTTGAGAAAAAAGTACTGTGTTTTTGTAATATACACTATAATTATAATATTGAAGAACTCTTTAGCGTGTTTGTTAATTAAATTGAAAGGGCTGAACCAAGAAACGACTAGTTCAAATCTCAAAATTCTTTCAGTGTTGCACAATATATTTATTGAGGAAGTCTGATGATGGTCTCCTAGCCGACTACGGCCACGGCGGCAAGTCTCAACATAAACCAGCCAACTACGCAGTAGATATTATAGTGCACAAGTGTGTGCGCAAACACAGGTGCACTCTCTGTTCCCTCTCTCTCATAATCCGATGGGACGGTTAACCGACACGACCAGGAAGAGATCAGGCATAGGACCGACAGCTTTACGTGCTCTACGAGGCACTAGGGTTCAAACCCCCATTTCCAAACTGCGAGCTGGTATTAAGTATTTCTATAATCAGAAAAACTCAATAGCACTTTTAGCCCTAACCGGGATTCGAACCCGAGACCTCTTGATTGGCAATCACATACGTCAACAGCTAGACCAATGAGGCAGTATGAGGCTTCCAATGAGGAAGTCTATAGGCTACATAGCATAGCATCATGTTACGATTAAAAATTATACAAAACCGGGGGAAACTTATTCTCTTGAAAGATTCAAGCGAACAGACAGTGACGATTGACAGTATATCACACAAACTATTGATTAACTTATTATTCGTATTTTATGGACAAAAAATGACTATCATTTTAAACTCGTATTCCTTGTCTCCGTTGATAATGACAGTTGTACTTAATGCCGTATAAATATAGAACTATCATAACTTATATCACAGTCTCATGTTTATGACAACACCCTAATTAGTCAAGGCCTCTTGTCACAAATAACAAACCAAAATACTCTATTATTATTTCAGTTTACGAGGAACACTGCGGCTTCGTTGTTTGTTAGTATGAAACTATCTAGTCACGAGTTCTTTTGTCCGTATGACAAAAAGCGACGCGTACAACGCCACTACATTACTCGTAATAACTTCCTGAGTCTGCACGATGAAATAATGGGACGTTACGTGGCGTAACCGACTCGTCTTACTGTCCTCTCGTTACCTGCGATTCCTTTTATATCTCTTCTGCGTTCGTCTTTCATGTTGCGGTACAACGTTTTACGTTTCATGTAAAATAAATATAGTGTTGACTGTTTTAACAACCTTTGCTCATTTTTAGTTGATCGTTTACTGTTTTTTGTATAAGTTGTGCATTACAATATACTACGTTTATTTTCGATTCCGTGGACGACGTAGCAGAGATGAGATGAGATTACTTTTTGACGAAGCTGCTAGAAATGCATAAAAATATTTTGTTCGTTACTTTTTGATAAGCATACGATGAAAAAGATTATTTTTAGATCTGCAACAAATTCTTAACATTTCAATAATGTAAAAAAGAAGTAGGAATTAAACTTAACCTTTACTAAACACGTTTTGATAAATATCTTTTAAAATGTTTTTAACTTAAGCTGAGTTTATTAATTTAGATAAAATATATTTTACAGCATTGCAAAGTTGGCGTATTTTTTCGTTTCGACCCTTTAAGTGCTTAGACTGAAGGTGCTCCTAATACATTATTCATAAGACGGTTTTCTGTTATCTTAACTCGGCGACATTTTTTGGTGTATACGGTTTAAAAGAGCAAATATTTACTAATCAAACTATATTTACAATCATAATTTTTAGTAATGGAAATTTATTTCTCTTAAATATTTAGTGAGTAATTGTTTGCCAATAATTTTATCACTACTCCAAAAATTCACAGATTTCGTGCCTCACACGACTATCCAGCACATTGAAAATAAATCTATGGAATTAAAAAAAAATTATCGCTAAGCGATGAGAAATTCAGGATAAACAAAAGGTTATAAAAAAATTATATAATCATCGCAAGTACCATGTGTCTGCTTTAAGTACCCAATTGCAGTCCCAATCCGACAGCGCCGTAGCTTGCGTGAACTCACTTCTCTATTTTCTTTTCTCAACTCCCCATCATTACCCGAATACCTCGTACCCCACTTCCGTCTACTATGGTCCAATTATGATCGAAACCTTCGGTCAAGAAACAATATGCTTCTTCTATGCCTATGCTATGGAATTAATTGGCAGAAGTTCTCCGACTGAGTAATTATATATTAAATTATATTTATGTATGTCTATATCAGTTTTATTCAATACCATCATATCAAATATTATTATATGTCAAATTACGAGTATATTACTTTCTCTTACGCACCTACCACATGATATTTTCACATCACCTTAAGGTTGACTGGCAGAGAATGCCCCATGGCATTAAGTCCGCCTTTGTGCAAAATGTGCATCAAGTTTAAATAAATAAATAAAATAAATAAATTGTCCAAAGTCTAATTGTTCACAGCACCGAATCCTTCTTCAACACTCGCAGCTTGTTGTTCCACCAAATTCTTTCGCACACGCAGTAATTGATGTTCGTCTACGTTGTTGTGTATCCGTATTCGTCTGCGACGCGAAAGCGGATGCTTTGTCTGCACCGTCTTCATTTTCTCGAAAAATAATTTCTTTGCCGTTTTTGCACGTAAGCGCTTCTAGACTTATGCTTTGGACCTGTTAACATGTTATCTACGCCCGTGTCACGTAGGAACCCCCCCCCCCTGCCTATAACTCCGATAAATCGAAATAAATGCCATTTGATGTAAGTCGTTCTTTTTTACTCTCTTCAAAATGGTCAGGCTATAGGGCAATTCCTTAACGATTTACGACTTAAATTGTAGCTGACTAACTTGTCCAAGTAGGATATGCCACTGTGCTGCTATAAACATTAGCACCATAATTTAACATGCAAAATAAATGTTAGAACAGTGATTTAAGACACAGAAATTTATAAAAGTGATTTGAAAGAACTTCAGGAACAATTGAAAATAGAGAGAGAAAAAGGAAATACAGCTATATTGAAATATGATAAAAGTATTATTATAACAAAAAATCACAGCAAAAGGAAACTTCCATTATCCCCAGAAAATAGCACGATTCTTAAACAAAACAAGTGCACTCAAACTAGTAAAAAAAATAAGAAACAGCTGTCTGGGAATAAAATCAATAGTTCGAATAGTATCTCAGAGGGTGTTTTAAAACCTAGCATGCTTAACTTAATGCTACTTGGTTGATAAAAATGCAACAAAATCTAACAACAGGCAAGAAGGTAAAAGTAAGAACACAAAGCAATTACGCCCCGAGCATTGTCCAGAGGAGTTTTTCTTAAAATTTGATATCATTCTCCTTTTCCAAAATATCGAGCGCCAAACTAAAAAAATCGTCTTTTTTCAGTATTTCGGTCATAACTTTTAGTTTTTGACTTTCTTGAATAATTCTTATTGTACCTTATAGCTGTCATAAGTAAGAGTCTTTTAAGCCTTTTTTTAATGTAAAATCTTCACAAATCTGCGAGATATAAGGGGAACGCACTTTTTCGTGAAATCAGAGCCTACACTGGACAAACGAAAAGACATTTTCAAAGGCAATAAAAAATCTATAGACCACAATGTTTTTTATTACATTCAGATTAACATCTAAACAATTCCTTACTTTAAATAGTTTTAGTTATGTCTTTTAGGCCATATATAGGCCGAGCAACCTTCGCACAATTGCGACCCGTGTGGCAGTCACGGAAATTGACGCGCATCCTTAAAGATATTTCGTTCCAACGTCAAATCCTTACTGCTATACTGGTGTGAGACGTGGAAGGTCGCCAAAGACATCTCAAATCAGTTGTCTTCGTCGGATTCTCGGTATCTATTGGTCCGAAAACATCTCCAATGAATACTTTACGGAGCGCTGCCGTGAAACGAAAAGACGTAGAGCCAAATGAAATGCGAAGCTGACAACCGAACGCGAGGGCGAAGTTATGGACGCCCTCTGCCCCATCTAGGGGACATAGGACCTTAAGTCAAGTAAATCAAATTATGTCTCTTGTATATAAATATATAGAATAATACATATTTAGAAGGTTAACGTTATATCTAAGTCCCGGTATACCTATCTATTACGCAACAAAAATTTCTTACATTTTTCGCAAAATCAAAAATATTCCAGTAATTTCTATATTCTCTTTCTTCTAAAAATAAACTGTCGTTTGTATATTAAATTTACAAGATCATAATGTAATTGTAAGCTTTTCCTGAAAATGCTTCATTTAAGAGCATCTCGAAAATTCTTGACTGACACTTGAAATAAACTCGCCTAAAAGAAATTCAGACGCTTTCGTGACACGTTGTTCTATCCTAAAAACGAGTAAAAACTTGGCTCTTTTATTCGGGATTTTATTGAACGAAAAGTTACTGTGAATAACTAACATTACAGAGATGAATTAAACTTTAAAAAACATATATGTTACCAGTAATATACTTCGACTTTTCGAGATATGAAAAGTGTGTACAACGTTGACTTAGATAACACAAATAAACTTTTACTGGTCATCGGCTTAATCTATGTTACAAATATATAAATATAAATTTTACTAAATTATGGTCGAGTTTCGACTAACAAACGATCTTTAGTACAAAACATAGCGTACATTAGCTCTCTTCTGGTGTTTTCCCACAATACTCCAATAACAATAAATCTCTCAAATGAGTAAAGTTTCTGTTATTTGTGGTGTGTACGAGGTACATTCGGAAATGAACGAATCTAAAGCATTTGGAAATGACAGAATTCGTTATTCTTAATTTTTATTATAAATGAGTTGTAGATAAATATATTACGTAGTATTTAATAAAATGTCAACAAATTGTTTCATTTTCAAAAGTTAAATTATACACAAAAAATTCTGTTGAAATATAACGATCTCAATTAGCAAGCTAGTCATAACTATATTCCATTTATTTTTTACGCACAATTTGACCTAAAATTCAGAAGATCTTTATTAGTTTTTAAGACAGCGAAGCTCATAAAACATATTAATTTAAATTTGTGATAGACCTTACGAAAATGCCTCAAGTATAACTAAATATTAAACATGAGACAAACTACAAACTTACAGAAAGTCAGACTGAACAAATAATATTCTTCGTTAGACAAAAAAAATATAGTGAAGCCCTCTTTACCCTCAACAAGGTCTACGGCGTAGAGCTACGATTCAGTCGTAGCGAGTCCTTGAAGAAAAACTCTCTCAACGACTTTGGTCTATTTGTCTATATGTAAAAATACAAAAGTTCAAGAAAAATATAAGTTAATTTAGAAGTTTCAGTTGCGGGTTTTTTCCACAAACAGTTTGTTAAACGAGATGGGATAGATAAATGAAAAAGCTTCTTTTTCCGTATTGATATAATGATTTTAAGACTTATTTTATAAGAACCAGCTTAGAATAAAGCTTTCATTTTTCAGATCAGCATTGTGGTGAATGATCCGATAACACAGTGTTTGACATACTGAAGGAATACTCAGCTTAGACCAGTGCAATATTATTTCCATTATAATAATATTCCACATGCCTAAGGTCTATAATATTTGAAAAAAAATATAAAAACAAATATTATTTTCTCGAACTTGAGATCAAGGTTTTATCTGTCTTCTGTGGCGTAAGTAATATTAGATATCCCATCTTTCAAGGTTACATGCAATGAAACTGGGTGTATTTCCTCTCTATCGCCATTTTCCATGGGCCAATAACAATAAATCTCAGAAATTAATTAAGTTGCTCTTATTTACGCCGTTTACACCATCGAACGAGATTACATAAATATAAAGCTAAACTATATATAGATGCAAACAAAACAATACAAGAAAATCAGCATGTCGTGCATGCTATCATGCAAGCTTTGTCAAACCGATAACATAGCGATCGCGATATGTGTTTGAATAGGATCACCCTGATCTTGCATGTTAAGATGCTTTCTCGTCCCTATATATAAAATGTAAACGTATTATTTTAGTCGCTATTATAATGGCATTCTTAAATTAAATAATAATATTTTTATTTAAAACCTCTTTTATACAGAAAGGCCGATGTATGATTACAGTTTTGACGATGATGATATTTAAATTGCCAATATCGTCATTTTTTTAAAAAAATAGTAGATTGTTAATAATTAATGAACCGCTTTTTATATGAAACTGTTACATAGTCTGCAAAATATTTCAGTGTTTGAAGAGACCGTAATTTGATATGCCTAAATGTTTTGCTAACGCCTTATCATAGTATTTAACGTGGTATTTATTACAGGAATGATATACCATAAAGTATACAAAGCGATATAAACAAATAGATCACGAGAGAGCCACGCGTCGGCACGCATGGGCCGGCTCGACCGGAGTGATACCACGGCCTCACAGAGAACCGGTGTGAAACAGCGCTGGCGCTGTGTTTCACCGAGTGAGTGAATATTCTGGAGGAGAATATACAACCCCTCTCCCCCATCCCCCCAAAGGTCGGCAACCCACTTGTGACGCCTCTGGTGTTGCGGGTGTCCATGGGTGGCGGTAATCGCTTACCACCAGGCGATAGGTCGGCTTTCATACTAAGAGTATTTATTTTAAAATGTTCATATAGAAATACAAGTAACATTTTAAATGAATCCAAATGAGAAACATTTTATTAAAGTTATTTAATCTAATATACTCTTATTATTGTAACAAGACATGTTGCTTAATCCTGTAATTGCTATTTCTATACGCATACATTGGGGTACTCGCTTTATTCACTACTTATTTTCTTGTTAGAAATTCTAAGAAATTTTCATCGTACAGTATTACATTATCTGTTATAATTCCCTTTTAAAGGGTTGCCTCAAAACTTCCAACATTGATAATACTATTAAATAAATAATTATTGTAATAGGGTTTCAATCATGGTTTCCTGACATAAACTCAGCAGTAATTTGACCACAACACACGTCCGCCAAACAATAGTTATCATTAATAAGTAGAAAATTAAATTATATATAGCCACAGAAAAAAAACTTGATCTTACAATTTGCCAATGTTAAGGTCTGCAACATTATAATCTGTCAATAATAAAGCAGCTTCAGATATATTTTATATACTATTACCTCATTTATCCAATTTCCAATTTGTTATCGGCCTCCACAGAGATGGGGAGAGCGCCCTGCGGCCCACTGCCCGGTGATATTTCTACGTCATGTTCTATTGTAGTGCTCGAACTGGATAATTTACTTATGATATACAACAGTAAATTACACTGGTTGACATGACATGTTTAGGACCAAACAAGTGTAATATAAAATACAACAAAATTATTTGAAAAGACCTTATTTTATCCTTTATACATAAAAAATACATTCTTAACAGTTTTTTTATTATTTATATTTTTACCCGACTGTGTTAGGAGGAGGGTAATATTTTTCGAGCGTTTGTATGTATGTATTAATTTTGATTAATTTGAATATACATATTTAGTCACTTCGATATTTTATTAATGCTTCTAAATGATTTATTAGTCATCCGAATTTATACAGATACTAGCTGAACCTGCAAACGTGGTCTTGCCATATAAATCAAAATTTAAGGCTTTAGCATTTAGTTCTATGAAAAATAGATATTGACCGATTCTTAGACCTACCCGATAAAATTTCGTATAAATCGGTTCAGCCGTTTCGGAGAAGTTTGATAACAAACACGGCGACACGAGAATTTTATACATTAGATTGTGATACTTGTTTTTCTCTTTGCAGTACATTACTTTTAAGCAGTCTGGTTTTTTATTTTTTATTTATTTTTCTTATCTCTTTAAAGTCACAATGCGATATTGTTTAATATGTAAACTGCCTCAAATAAAGACACCAGAGTTATCATCAAAGTCCAAAAGCCATAGCGACCGTAGCCAATTATTCAATTTATTTTCAAGTTCACTTTAAATACATAACAAATAAATCCTTTTTGAAAAAACTGTTTCACAAATTAACATGACCGTAAAGCCAATTGAAATTGTATCAATATGTTATAATTGATTGATGAAACAAAAGCGTTGTTGTTGTATTGTATTTATGTTAAAACTACGTTATCTACAAAATATAACTAAAACGTCAGCACTATTCCCCCAAGAAACTATAACAAAACGTAAACAGTTATTTCCACATAAATAACAGAAATGGGATACGCTTGAAATTTACATTCCATGATGGAGGAAGGAACTACACGAATATTATAATTGTGAACATGAGAAGACGGTAATCATTTTGAAATTCGCGTAGAGAACAAACATGTGTAATACATATTAGTGTAAACATACACTTTCTGTACATTTACACATAACACAACACAATACGTCAGAGTGAAATAGTTCTCAACAATAAACAAAGTTCAAACAGTTTATTTTCCAATATTCTAAGATAATTATAGATTAATAACTGTGATTATCTATTTAAGGGAATTCAAAGGTATGTTATGGTAATAGACAGCTATATATAGCAAAACGAGGATGGTTAAAATTTACATTTAGACAAGAGCCATATGCTGGACATCCAGTTCCACCAACGCTCAGTGCATTTAGCACTTTCGTCCCTGGATATCCATAAGGCTCTGATGGAATCCCTTCTATAGTGTTGAAGATGTGCGCTCCTGAGTTGGCACCGGTCTTAACGCGTCTTTTTCGGCTCTCATACTCTTCTGGCGTAGTCCCGTCATCATGGAAGGCAGCATTGGTTCACCTAAAAGACGATCGCTCTAATTCGTCCAACTACAGGTCGATAGCCACAACTTCCCTCTTCACGAAAATAATGGAGTCCATTATCAACTTTCAACTCCTGCGGCATCTGGAAGGTCATCATTTGCTTAGTGACCAGCAGTACGGCTTTCGTAAAGGTGGATCAGCTGGTGATCTTCTAGTATATCTGACGCATTGCTGGGCACAGGCGATTGAGACTAAGGAGGAAGCCTTGACAGATAGTTTGGACATTGCGAAAGCCTTCGATCGGGTCTGGTACAAAGCGCTTCTTTCGAAGCTCCCTTCCTATGGGCTTCCCGAGATATTATGCGATTGGGTCACTAGCTTTTTAGCAGATAGAAGCATAAAGGTCGTAGTCGACGGTGAATGCTCTGACTCCATATCTGCGAATGCTGGTGTCCCGCAAGGCTGTGTACTATCGCCTAGTTTGATCCTGTTATGCGGATAACAGCACGGGCGATGCTCTCTACACCGGCCGCGCCAATATTTCTCGGGAAAACGTCATCGAGAGTCGAAATAAACTTGTGTCCGAAGTTGAGACCTCTTTGGAAAAGGTCTCAGATGTTATTATACTACTAACGAATTTCTAAGCGATAAAGGTATATTATAAAATGCTACTGTCTAAACCTAAAATAAATATAAAATGTCTAACCCTAAGATTAGTACATAAGATTTAAAATTTGTACACCAGAAATGGTAGAATATAAGGAACGTATTATAATGTGATAACATCTTTTGTACTATATTCTAATAAATATTTAAAAAAGAAAAATATTTGGGTACATGAGTTTATTGTTTTTTATAATTTTATATTAACTTATATTTTCGCTGTATAAAAACAAGAACAATAAGCTTTCTCAACAACGTTATTATTTGTTTAATGAAAGTGTAAGTATTCCATCTACGCAATATATTATTATCATTAATAATTCAGACGAATCATTAAAATATTAATCTTTTATTAATTTATATTTCGATTAATAATTCGTTTTACTACGTTTGTTAATTAAGTAGACACTTTTAGTAAATGAAGATGCTTGCGAAAACGTGGAATTCAATTAGATAGTTTTTATGAATTACGTTTAACAAACATTATAGTCGTTCCAATACTTTATTTAACTTTTGACAGATCACGCACATAAAGTTTTGTAATAATTTTTGATACAATGTACTACAGATAATACTGTACTTTATGGGCGGGCTCCGCCTACTTAGGGATGTGTCATTCGTAATTAATGACCACAGACTATAAAAACGGTTTTGAAATAAATCGATTATCGATTATATTAATAAAACATACAATAAAATTATTGTGATTATATTTTATATCAAATCACGTAAAAAGCTTTATTATTTTGCATTAAAATGCCCTAAATGTCTCTGTTTCAATGCATAAATAATTTGCGTAATGAAAACAGTTCCATCGTACTCGTACCTAGTAATGGGATCGAATGTATTCGCCGCAAATTAATGAATCTAAAATAATTGTTTAGACTTACTATAGTTGGTTCAAATAAAAACTACCTGCGGTACCTACTTGTAATGAACAGGTACAAAATGTTGAAATTCGTAGTAATTTACGGATTAAAAATAAAACAACCAAAAGAGGTACTGTAATACTAATTTTAATTATAAAGAATCGTCTTCTTCGTATGACCAGGAATCATCATCACTTGAGTTCTCAGTAATATTGATTATCATTTCTTGGATAGATAAATTGTCGAATGCAACATCCCGATCCCAATCCGACATTATCACCTTCTTTGTTTTTTCTACAACATTCGCCCAGTTTTCTGGAGTTACTTTTTCACACGCATTTTTCAGTAAATTCAGCATTTTTCTTGCGGTGAAAGGAGGAGTTGTATTGTTCCTCGCAGCATATCCTTTAACTTGTGCCCAGATCATTTCAATTGCATTATATTGGCAGTGATATGAGGGAATTCTGAGGACGGTATGCCCATGCTCTGCTGCCATTTCATCTATGACGTATCGTTTTGGCAGCTTCTTTGTTTTTAATATCTTTACTAACTCTACTTTTAGTAGGGACTCATTCACCTCTTCGCCATTGTCACGGAGCCAGTTTATAATTTCATGTTTTTTGTTGGCCTGTGTTGGTATTTTATTAATTTGACGAGAGTGATAAGGTGCATTATCAATAAATATTATTGATGGCTCTTCGAGTGATGTAAGCATTTCTCTGAACCACTTTTCATACACGTTCGAATTCATCTCCTCATGATAATCTCCTGTTTTCTGGGATTTAAAAGCTAATAGAGCGCCTGGCACAAATCCTTTTACTGTTCCTGCATGACAAATAATCAGTCGTTCGCCTTTTCCCATTGGTACTGTAGAAGTGGAGCCAACGGTGTTGTCAGTCCAAGTTTTTGACAGCGTATGATTCGCATTGAGCCAAGTTTCATCTGTGAAAACAACATTCGACCAATCTTCTATTTTTTTTGCTTGTCTTAAAAAATCGCATCTATACAAAGCAATATCATTGCGTTCCATTAAAATTTTTCGTTTGTCACATTTTTGGAATAACATTCCAATGTCTTTCAATACCTTTGTCAGAGAAGATTTTTGACCTCGGAACAAACCACTATTTCGAAGAGATTGTGTTAGTTTTTTTAATGTTGGAATCTCTTTTCTTTGGTAATAGTCGTATATATGACGACGAATAGCATCAGCGTCAAAATTGTCAACGGCTGTAACTTTACTAGGCGGACGTTTTTTCTTAGGTGTAGATAGCTTATTCTGTTCCATGCCACTGCTGCCGTAGCCTTCTTTTGTTATTTTTGCCACTGTTGGAGCACTAATACCTAATGCTGCTGCAACACGGTCTCTAACTTGAGTCACTGGTATAAGAGGCCCACCATTACGGCTTTCCTTTTCAAAGTATTCACGAAGTCGCAAGACAAACTCTCTTGTTTGTCCTTTGAGTACTTTCTTTTTTGGCATTTTGACAGTAACGAAGGCAGGAACGATACGCTCAACTCAACCAAACGTGAGAATTCACAAATAAATCAATACGGAGGAATATAAATACTCAACTATATTGAAGGTTACTCATTGAAATACTGTAGATTATTTTAAAATAGACATAGAGAGATTTAATAAAGATCATCAATAGTTTAACAAATACAATATTAACCACTGAATTACAACACAATACAATAATACATTTTGAAAATTCAGTTCCTTTTATATATTTTTTCATGACATAGAACCGTCATATTTGAACAACATTCTTTTAATCCATTTCTTCTTTATTTTGACAAAGGAGGTCGCACATTGAAACACATAGAAATATGAAGTACGAAATTATCTATAAAATAATGAGTTTGTTAAATCGATTAAAACTTCTTAATGCATAAAATCGATCGATGAAAGAAATCGAATAGGTAACGGGTCAGGGTATCACTATTTGATTAAGTATTAGAGCTGTCAAAAGTTAAATAAACTATTGGAACGACTATAATTTCTTTATTAACAGGTTCCAAGTCTGATTCAAATCTAAAGATCTGGCCTAATATCATGTGCGAAGAGCATGATTTAATAGATTCCTACTTATTAAGTGTCTTCTTTATAACTGTTTATATCGGTTAGTAAAGATCCAATTTACGTATACTATTTTTCATTGTTAGTAAAATTATTCTGAAAATAATATTAAATAAACGTTTTAGTGATTTTCAATTCATTTTTTTTTTCAGAAATTATACCATTCAAACGTACCACAAAACTTATTTAACTTGGATAGTTTAATACCGTATTACACGTTACAATGTTTCGTGTGGCGATACTACTATACCCCAATACACTGTTCGGGATCTATTAACCACACCCGAGGTGATCATCGTAACTCAGCTTGATCTAACTTCAAAATCATGGAAGACGACACAGCAGCCATTTTAGTGCCATAAATTGAGTTATCTGGTTTATTACAAGCGCAGACCAAGTGGTTATAAATCGTTGAGGCCTGCTATAAACAAGGCACTCTCTAGGCGACTGTCAATCGAGTACACTAGTAAAACGTCCCCATAAATATTGTTGCAGGTATTTCACACGTATTTTCCATACCAAATTGCGAAACGATAGTCGTCTATCATTCGCTTTGACATATTTCATATCTTGAAAAATCTGACAAAGTTATAAATGTTCGCAAATTGACGATATAAATATCTTCTTACAGTTCCATTTCGATTACATTTTTACGGCAACGTCAGATAGAATATTACACGACACAAAAATAAAATTTATCACAGCATTTCTTCAGTATTGTCTACGTTTATACAGGTTTTAAGATTTAGAGCGAAAAGTAATTATTATTTTTTATCTTATTTTTATACACGTCTACTGCGCATTTAATTTAAATTATAAATTACTACTAGAATTGGCTTGATAAACAAAACAAGAAGATTTTAGCCAAGAAACGGTGATTATTTTTGGTAGAAAATTCCAAGCTATTGATAAAATAAAATTGCCCAGCAGGTGTTCCCAGCGGGGGTCGGCAGTGACTAATGAGCGGTCACAGCGTCGACTGTTGGCCCATGAGACTCGCTGCTTAAATATTTAACATCAACATATTAGTAAATACGCGATACAAAAACCACTTATCTGCGATTACTTCGAAAATTGGCTTGAGTACGTGATATAGGAGTGAACATTAAAGTATGAGTATTCCCAGCGCGCCTGAGCTTTGTACAAGTTCAAAGATTAAGAGCTACTATTTGCTTTAAGTACGAGAACAGGTTGATTTTTCATAACAAAGTAATTATCGCCTATTGACAACCATTTTTCGAACGATGAAATGTAAACGTTATAACTACAAACAATACTACTCGAAATACATATTTGTAACACATATTCCATATTTAGTACATCACTAGGTGTTATCAGTGTACCTTACTGTGGCGACTTCCACATACAATATAACAGTAACCTACTACAGCGCCATTTACCAAAGATACACTGAACTACGAAGTAACGCACTACACGGAGTTACTACCAATCCTGAATCGCGCAATAGAAGTTCTCGCGCCGATTATCATATATACAACATCCCAACATCAGCTATTGGGCAGTAGCCCGCCAGGCATGATCACCTCGCCTGGTCGGAGGATCCTCCCGTCTACCCGTCCTTCCACACTTACTATGGTGAGCTTTATCATCTTTTTAAATGATGCAAGTAATTCTTACGATTTTTTTGTCTCATGTGCGATTGATTAACTATAATTAGTTGTATTTTTGTAGCAAAGCTTATTTTGAGGTGGATTTAAAATATAAAGTAACTTGTTATTCAACATGACAATGCTACATGACTGCCTCGTTAGCGCAGTGGTAGTGAAGGCGACTTCTGTGCTTGAGGTCTCGGGTTCAAATCCTGGGTCGGACCAAGTGTTTGTGTGATCTACAAATATTTGTTTCGGAGTTTGGGTGTTTTCTATGTGTATAACATGTATGTATTTACAAAAAAAAGTATATATGTATTCATATCAGTTGTCTAACACAAAAAAAACATAACACAAGCTCTGCTTAGCTTGGGACTAGATGACGTTGTGTGTTAGATGTTTGAAATATTTATATTTATTTATTTATTTATTTACTAGTCTTTTGGGAACGCTACCAGTAGGCAATGATGCGGAGATATTTTTTGACGCTTGTTTGTAAATATTGCTTTTGTTGCTTTTAATTATTTCCAAATATCTTAATTTAATTTGAAAATAGTTACAAATTATCTAAATAAATTAATTATATAGTAAAACAGATTAATTGTTACACAACTTAACCAATCAAAATGTCCAATGTGAACATTTCGAGTGGAGGTGAGAAATCTCGCTAACTTTATTATTAAAAACAAAAATAATACGGTGCTTATCGAACATACAAAAATTATATACATAGTTAAACAAAACAAAATTATATGTATTCCTTTTGAATTCAAATGAATAACGAAAGTACAACAAACAGAAAGATCGAACAATGCTGTACAATCCAACCTAAATACTATCAAAATAGAAACAAAAAATAGCATTTACTGAATAGAAACTTCTTTTATGATATTGTTTGTTTTTATTTATATTTTTGCGAAGAAATGTCTTTCAAATGTCTATTCGATGTGAACGAGACTATACTGCGAATTAAATTAGCCAGTTGTCGAAGAGAAGTGTCAACTATTCTTATATTTGAACTTTGGACAGCTCTTACATGATTGATTGAATTGTTTGTCCGTAGATAACTTGTAAGCTATCTTTGACTACAACAAGGTTAGACCGAGGCCTTTGGGCTACCAAACACAGAAAACACTGTAGCAGGTCAAATTATTGAGATATCAATTAATTGTATCAGTCAGTAACAAATACGAAGGGGCTTCTCTGATTTAATAGCTACCTAGGAGATTGATCGCATGCTGCCACGGTGCCAGAATGATGGAACATCGCATAACTATATAGTAAACGGGTATCGTATTGGCCAGTGGAAAGAGCCATCCTATACAGTTGAGAATCAAGGGCCGTATAAAATTATCGGTTTTCTGCAACCGGTGTGAGAAATTCTTCCGATATTGCCACTGTATAAGTTACTGAAAACATCGCAGCGGGAGTGGCCACGTAAATATTAGATATCTGATTCAATTACTGTAAACTTGGTGTGTTTTTGTGTTGTATTTTCTGTGTGTCGATACTATTTAGGCTTCAATAAACTACTAAACTAACTAAGAAGATGAAAAAATGATTGTCTATATAAATTACATAAACTATTGATAGGTAACGTCATTAGGTTTTAGTTACGAATTTCTATCAATGTAAATGGGAGATCGTTTTTTGTTTTTTCGAAAGATGGTCCCCATTTCATGTCATCCACATTTTTTACATTTTTTATCATTAATTTCATCACTGCGACGACTTGAAGACTCGAAGACTTATAATTGAAGACTATAAATACTTGACATTGGCAGAAATAGCTGATCCGAGTGAACCGGCTGGTTGCCATTTCATCAAAAAAAGAAGAATCAATGTAAATGACGTATACCTATATATTTTTAGATTTTTCCAATTTAGTAGTTTTTGCTGTCTGCGGTATTTTAATTAACCCATTAAATATATAAAACTATTTTAATTTATTTTTGTAACTTCATGATACGTCACATCGATCCAGACCCGCATAGTCGTTCCTCTTGTCGGGTGTTTATTACAGTTAGTGAAGAGGATCAGGCACCTCGGCCCAAAGTGATTGGCATTAGACACACCCACCGTCCAAATTTAAACTTAACCTAAATTCACCCAATCAGCTCCAAACTTTTCTCCTAAAAAAAAATCATCATTATAAACATTTTTAATTATTTTTTTTTTAAAAACAGTGTCATAAATGTGCATTTGCTGAAAAAAAAATCGGAAAGTACAAAATAAATATGATAATCTAAAAAATAAATTAAGTATTTAATTTATTATTTATATCTTAACACAAACAAAATGTAAAATTATTAAAAATAATTATTTAAGACAAATTAGTTTTATTTCTTTTTAAAATCATCATGAGTAAAAATCGGTCAGAAAACCATCGTAAAATGACAGCGTGCGTGCTATCGTGTTTCGGTTGGTAAGTGCGAGACCGGAGGCCTAATGATGCAGAAGCATCTCTAGGCCGCCATGGTGTAGGTTGCCATGCTGCATATTGCATTGTCTGCTTTCGCGTAACCATCACTCTTGGATTCTGCTTATGCTTTCCATCAGGCAGAGTAGAATCATTTTGCCAAGCCTAAACATAAAACATAAAAAAAAACACAAAGCAGTCTTGAGGACTGCCGACAGAAGTGAAAACTCATAACTATAAACTAACGGTTGTTTTAACTTACCTGAAATGAACACAGCGCCGCTAAAGAAGTTTTCACTTCAATAAAGTACCAATTATTATGATTGTAAAGAAAAACGAATGCTACCAATTTTGTACGAATTGCTTTCATTATCAGTATAAAAGTACTATTATTTAGTTATGTGGTGGAATACAATATTCATTTATTGCGCTATCGTACACAAACATGACAATTTATATTACATACACACACGAATATTCGCGCAAGCGCCCTGCGCCGTGACGTCAGGTCACGTGACCTGACGCGAGTTTATACCATACGTCCAACGAATTTTCGATCAGGACACGTGACCTGACGCGAGTTTATACATTTTTACCCATTCCAAAAAAGTACACAGCGCCGCTAAAGAAGTTTTCACTTCAATAATAAGTTAGTCGTCGTTGCCTATAGAATACATAGAAAAGTAGGGACAGAAAAAATCATCACGCTTTTTCTAACTTTTAACTCGTCCGTAGGTATGAGTTAAAAATTGTGAGTCATTTTATAACAAATTTGCCGATACGAGTTACCATTCCAAGGGAAAAATTAGTGTAAAATTATGTATAAATAATAAATAAATAAATATTTCGAACAACTGACACACAATGCCATCTAGTCCCAAGCTATGCACAGCTTGTTTTATGGGTATTAGACAACTAATAAAAAAAATACTTTTTTTGTAAATACATACACTCATTTGCAAAAAAAACGGGCGGTTTCGATTTTCTTCCTGGCTGAAAAAAATAAAATACCAAAAAGGTTTTAATCATTTGAACATGTTACTGGCCAGTTATAAAAGTGCCATAATGTTTATAAGAGTACATTCCAAATTCAAATTTTTGACTGAACCTGGTTTTCAAAGAAAACAACTTTTAACTACATTTTGTGGCGCGAATTCCCTATAGTTAATATCGACTCTAATTAACTTTTTGTCAATTTTTATTAAATTATCTGATGATCCTTGACATTTAAAAGTATTGTTATTGCTGTTTAGCAATCTCGAAAATGGTAGATAAAGTGATAAAAGCGAGCAAAATTATTGCGCTGCTTAAAGAAGGTTGCAGCCAATGCTTCGTGGCTCAGAGGCTAAATGTGAGTCGGTCGACAGTTCAAAGGACCTGGCAGCGCTATCAAGAGACCGGTTCCGTCAAGAGAAGGCCTGGTTCTGGCAGAAAGACATGTACCGAACCACGGGATGATCGTTTTCTAGTTAGTCAAGCGTTGAGAAATCGCAAATCTTCTTATGTGGACCTCAAGAACAGCCTCGAAGAAGTAAGAAATGTGCAAATTAGTCTATGGACGGTCAGGAGGAGGCTTCTCGCTGCTAATATACACAGTCATCACCCGGCACGCGGCCCTAAATTACTCCGTGGACATCGAGTTGCCAGGCTTAGCTTCGCTCGAAATTGTGTGCCATGGACTCATGAAGACTGGGATAGGATATTGTTCTCCGATGAAGCCAGGATATCTCTGCATGGTGAAGACCGACGTCGGCGAGTGCTACGTAGACGAGAAGAACGCTTTGCAGAGGCATGTTTTGAATAAATCACACCTTATGGAGGGGGCTCTGTTATGTTTTGGGCAGGAATAAATTCCATGGATCGTACGGAGTTAGTCTTCATCGAAAACGGTACACTGACTGGACACCGATACATAACGGAAGTACTAATTCCTTATGCACAACCCGCTTTAACCGCTCTTGGCGAAAACTCATTTTTTATGGACGACAACGCTCGCGCCCACCGGTCTGGCGATGTGGAAGCGTATGTGCTAGAAATCGGAATTCGTCGTTTGGACTGACCAGCTAGAAGTCCGGACCTCAATCCCATAGAGCATGTCTGGAACGTTCTGAAGCGACGAGTGAGATCAGTGCAGCCGGCTCCGCAGACCATCAGAGAGCTAAAGAATGTGATTACCGCGGAGTGGGACCGTATTCCCCAAGAAACTATAAAAGATATACTCGCTAGCATGCCCAGACGAATGCAAGCCGTGATTTCAGCAAGAGGGGGTCACACTCAATACTAAACTTTTATCTGCTTTTAATGTATTCAAGAAAAACAAAGAAATTAACGCGCTTCATTTTTATTTAGCGAGCAGGTACAATAATAGTGTTTTGAGCTTAAACATTATTTCTCAATAATTTAATCAAAATGTTACGATAAAACTGATGATACCTATTCCTTCCTAATTAATTTATGAAATTTTGAGGATACCAATACCTAAAATTGTCAAACAAACTAATAGTAACTAGAAAATAGTTCTTTGCTTAAGTGCCCGTTTTTTTTACAAAAGAGTGTATATACATAGAAAACAATCAAACACCGAAACAAATATTTGCAGATCATACAAACATTTGGTCCGATCCGGGAATCGAACGCGAAACCTCAAACACAGCAGTCGCATACCCTACCACCCAGGCAGTTGACAAATGAAATACATTACTTCCCGGAGTGCAAGATTGAAGCAATAGCTATGACATCTTTAAGATCTTTTAAGTCCATTTTCCAAAAGCCGAGTTGTCATTAAGTATCATTAAAATCGTTCCGTAGTTAATTGAACTCACAAATGTAACACAATTATTCACAGTGACAAAGACGTGATTTATGCGTGAACTAGAGATCGCATGATGTTTGAAATTGAATCATTTTGAATGTCTTATTTTGTTACATTAGCGTTAAATAAGAGTAGAGAGAGAGAGCGGGTAATATAACCTCCAGTTTAAGTTTAATCTATTAGCATAAACATATAGTAAATGAAAATGAAATAATAGATCGTACAGGTTGTCTCAAAAGAAATTTTATATTTGTTTAGCTTACTGCGTGAACGCTGCGTACTTGAGGGGTGCGGGGGTTATGTCAATTGGTAGCTTCGCTCTTGGGGATTCAGTCGCTATGGAGCGTTTCTCGGGAGCAGACCGCGCGTTGTGCGTGCGAGAGTTTTACAAGAACGGTGATTCGACAACTGTCGCGCGTAGAAAATTCTGCAGTATTCGAGGTTTTCGCCACTTAAATGATGCGCCAAGCCTTCCTCTCATTCGACATTGGGTTAAAAAGTTTGAAGAGACTGGATCAACCCTGGATAAATCAAAATCCGGGCGACTTAGGTCATCAAGAACCGTAGAAAACGTGGAGAGTGTTAATCAATCTGTACGTGACGACCCGAGCCTTTCAATTCGGAAGCGCGCGAGTGCTTTAAATGTGCATAGATCATCATTACATCGCATTATGCACAAAGATCTAAAGCTGCACCCCTACAAAATTCAATTGGTGCAAGAATTAAAGCCCCAAGATGCCGGTCAGAGGCTTAATTTCGTAAATCAGATGATTGAGCGATTTTCAACGTTTACCAACATTTTGTTTTCGGATGAAGCTCATTTTCATCTTAATGGCCACGTAAATAAGCAAAACTGCCGCTACTGGAGTTCAGCCAATCCGAAACGCAAACATCAGAAACCCCTACACTCGCCTAAAGTGACCGTATGGGCTGCCATGTCGGCGCGAGGAATTATCGGCCCTTACTTTTTTGAAGACGAAATGGGGCGTACAGTTACAGTGAATTCAGAGCGTTATGTGGAGATGTTAGACAACTTCTTGGTACCTGAACTGCAAAACTTTCCTGGCTATAACCAAAGAACATGGTTTCAACAGGACGGAGCAACTTCACACACGTCCAATATATCTCTGCCACGTGTTCGTGAAATTTTCTCAGGAAAATTGATCTCCCGGAGAGGTGACATAAATTGGCCTCCACGTAGCCCAGATTTAACCCCTATGGACTTTTTCCTATGGGGTTATCTTAAATCTAAAGTTTACGCCAATAAACCAACTTCACTGGCGCATTTGAAAGAAAATATCCGTCACGAAATGGCAGCCATCCCTCACTCCACCTGTCGAGCAGTCATAAGTAATTTTACTGTTCGATTAAATGAGTGCCAACAACGTGAGGGTTTACATTTAGACGATATTATTTTTAAGAAATGAATTCCCAAAAAGTGTATTTTAACAATAAATAAACATTTTTTCTATATACCGCTTCCTTTTTTTTTAATCAATCCACTAAATATGAAATTTCTTTTGAGACACCTTGTATTTTGAAAATTATTTTATTCTGGTCAATACCGATTACGGTTTACCGATAGAGAGAACTAAGAGAACAGTGATTCTCGTTATATTAAATTTATCAACTCAGTATCATTGGTGACAGGTATAGAAAATTGCGTGATGACTTCATACGGGAGTGCCGAAAATACAAACATTAAATAAAAAAAACACTCATTAAATTAATGATGAGAATGATTATTATTCATACCTTTTTCGGCCCCGGTGGCCGGTATCAACGTAGACAAGCCAACAACGCAGAAGATATAAAAATGTACTAGTGGTATTTAAACACAGGTGTCACGTCACAAAACAGATAGTGTTTATACCCTTACTCTCATAAACAGGTGAGATATCTATCTGATTTGACCTAGGAGAGATTGTGAGAGATCAGGCGCAGGATCTGTTAGGATCAGGATCGCGGCTTTACCTGTTTCCAAAGACACAAGGGGTATGACCCCAACTTCCAAACTTCAGGCAGCCATTTCTACAATAAGAAAAGTCAATGACACTTTTGCCCAGCCCGGAATACTAAAAGGGGCATGGATGTCTATGTCTCTCTGTGAACACATGCTATTGTATTCTCTACATAACGCGTCAGATTCAGATATATGTGATTGAATATTAACTAGTCATGTCCATACACGACTATCATCTAAATATTATGAAAAATCATTAAGTTTTGACCCTAGTACGAACTTGAGAATTATTTAATGTATTTTCTAAATACAAGTAAAGTTTAGAACATTCATAATGTCCTGTTAATTTCGGACATTTAATGGGCATTAAAATCATTCCTCTTTGCTCGTTAAAATCAATTCTAAGATAATAATATCAGACTTGGTTGAAACAGATAATAGCTAATCGCTTAAATGAAGTTAAAGTTAAAGTCAGTTCTGGAGAATTGGGGCTTCTAACATCAATGTTAAATGAAATAGAAGGTCCATAATCTTAACCCTTATCATTTTGTTTTTTAAAGCCGATTTAAGTATTTTTTTAAATATTTTATATTATGCAGCACAAAGTCGATCAGAGCAGCGTGGAATAGGAAAAACTGATGTCCAGTAGTGGACTGCAAAAGGATTTTATTTTCTGTATGGCCAAAATGTCTCTACTCTGCCTAATGGAAAGCATAAGCAGAATCCAAGAGTGGTGGTCGCCATACTCTTTCCGAATGCAGACAATGCAACAATGCAGCATGGTGACCCACACCATAACGGTCTAGTGATGCTTCTGCATCATTCGGCCTCCAGTCTTGAACCCAGGAACGAAATACGGCAGCACGAACACTGTCATTTTACTGTCCGGTCTGTTCGTGCTGGAATTAGCGTGGCTTGTATGTTTGTACCTTATACACCACAATTTAATTTTGACTTTAGTTTATTATTCTGGACCGTAACTCATATCGCCCTAACTTTTTTGTTGGTTGGTTTGGTTGACTGAAGTGTGTAGAAATGCACAGATGTTAACATACTCGTATTTAACTATTGTAAACTAACATACATATTTTCAATATTGAGACGACCTGTAAGCTCAGCAATAACTAACACACGATTCCAAAGCTTTGATTTTACCTTTGTAGGAGATAATAAATGCACGTCACATTTAAATAAATATTTTAGAATAAATCATAACCTCACACTGTGTAAAAGAACCACAATTTTTTTATAGATTATTTAGGTTTATTTTATGAGCCCCTTGTGTCCCACAGCTGGGTAAAGGCCTCCCCTGTAACAAGCCACTTCTCTATATTTAAAGCCAGTTCCGGTCAGTCTCTGCGATAGGCGTCAAGATCGTCACGCCATCTTTTACGGGGTCTGCCTCGTCATCGTCCAACCTGACGCACCCAGCTTTCGACGATCTTGGCCCACCGGTCCGAATTCATCCGACATACGTGTCCGGCCCAATCCCATTTCAATCTGGCAGTCTTCTTGCCCCCATCCGCGACTTTAGTTTTGGATCGCAGCTCTGTGTTCCTAATATGATCCTGTGAGACATAAGCCTACAGACCTCGTGTGAAAAATAATCCCAAAGCAATTAACAATTTGACAACCACATGTTAGGTCGATTGAAGCCGATTATAATATTATCCGTGCCATTTCACTTTTATTGGGGATCAATTGTGGAATTAAACTCGTAATAACCCTCTTCTCTCGGTCAACCTTCGCAATTACGGAACTGATAATTAGTTCACACAATTCAATGGATTGTCTCCATAATTAGTAACACTATCTGAAATTTACAGTCACGAACAATGAAATTTCCAACTTTCAATAGAACTACATGCCTATGTAGATTTGAATAAATTTGTTGTTCACACTTTTCTACAACTTACCTGTAAGCACATACTCGTATTTATATAATTTCATGGCTCTCCATAGTTATTTATATTTAATAATAAACCCTACGAGGGAATTAATTACCAGTGATAATTTCTACTGCACATCCTTTCTCATCAGATATTATTTGTACTTCTAAACTACGCATACAAATTTTGTTCCAAAATGGCACTTAGTAGTGCCCTAAAATACTATTCTAGATAAACATACGTAGTTAGTAACAAGTAACAGGTGACAATAAACGTTCAAAATAAACCTATCTATCAATAACACCTGTTTCAGTACTCTCAAACTACGAGTTAGGTTCAAGTTCAGCTACTTACAAGTACCTGAACTTAAACCTTAGTTTGGTAACAAACTAAAATATGTCTTTGAGGACGCAAACGGTGACCACGAATTCTTGAAAATATAGTTTTTTTTTAAAACTGTTCCTTCACTTTTTATTAAGAGATTGTAACTGAAAGTAAAAATACATTCTGTGCTTTTGCCGACTGGCTTTTTTTTATGAAGTATGGGGCAAACGAGCATACAAAGTATGCCTAATGGTAAGCGATTACCGCTGCTCACGGACGCCTGCAACACCAGCGGCGTCACAAGTGTGTTGACGGCCTTTGAGGGAGGGGGAGAGGGATGGGGGAAAGGTTGGGGTATGGGTTTTCGGTATCCTCACTCACTCGGTGAAACACAGCGCAGGCGCTGTTTCACACCGGTTTTCTGTGAGGCCACGGTATCACTTCGGTCGAACAGGCCCATGCATGCCGAAGCGTGGCTCTCCCACGGAACATCAGAGACGATGGTTCCGACTCTTGCCTCGTACAAATGTTTGTAAGCATAGTAATTTCATTAATTAATAGTCATTACTATTCATACATATTCTAATAAGTCCAGTTCCTGGCCACCATAGACACTTTGATTTGGGTATTTATGTAGTTACCGTGAATATATTTACAAACTAAATAAAAATTATTTTATTTATCATTTTTATATATTATCTACCACAAGTACTCACTGTTATTACTAGAATATACTGTTATGACTATATCTGAACTTAAAAACCTTTATAAAAGGAAATTCTAAAAGAAATGTTTTGAATGTATACGAGGTAGGTCTACGTATAACCAATATGTTTACAAGGAAACATACATCACACTAATATTATAAATGTGAAAGTCAGCTTGTTTGTTATGCTTTCACGCGAAAAGTACTTAACCGATCATCATGAAACTTTGTACACATATTCTTGGAGGTATTAGAAGTAACATAGGATATTTATTAAATACGAGTGAATTACCGTGGGAGAGCTATGCTTCGGCGTGAATGGGTCGGCTCGACCGGAGTGATACCACGGCCTCACAGAAAACCGGTGTGAAATAGCGCTTGCGCTGTGTTTCACCGAGTGAGTGAGGATACCGGAGGCCCATACCCCTCCCCCCATCCCCTTTCCCATCCCCCAAAGGTCGGCAACGCACTTGTGACGCCTTTGGTGTTGCGGGTGTCCATGGACGGCGGTAACCGCTTACCATCAGGTGATACGTCTGCTCGTTTGCCCACTATTCAATAAAAAAAAAAAAAAAAATGCGCGGTTGAAAGCTAGTATTCCATATTTTATAAAGCTAGCTATCTTTTTTGTTGGGAACAAAACAATAGCGATTGAATAACTAATACGCTTACAATTGCGCACGATCAAATGTCGATTTCGGCTCGTATGGAAACATTTATGGTATTTTGGTAAGTTAAAAAATGTATTCTATTAAATATAACAGTTTTGTATACTGTAATAATAAAGCTGTAAGATTTCTTTTAATTTTAAATAAAATAACGTATATAGATAGTATTTTTGTTAGTAATAATACAGTTGTTTCGTGTAAAGCACAGTAATAACAACGACAGCTCGTAATGTTAGTAGCTCACACTTCCAATATATCTGAGGTATTGTACCTTTACAAGATTTTATATCAATTTTAATTTATGTGTTATCGTTTTTTTTTAAATGCTAGTGTTTTTGTTCATACCAAGACAATGAGTTAAGTATGAGATTGTAATGATATCTATCCAGTAACTTAGAAATACTATTATATAAATTTGTAACATTCGACTATTTAGGAAACGGTTTTAACGATTTCAACAATTAAAAATATTTTACAGAGAACTTTTTTCTAAAAATATAATTTATTAATTAAAACCACTGTATGTGCATCTAAATCTCCAACACCAGTGCAACTTGAGACAAAAACGAGATCCGTGTAGGGATGGCGATTCTCTCCGAAAAAGATCGATTTTTAAATCGATTCGAATCGTGACCTGATGAATCGATCCACAAAAAAATCGAGGTCTAAAAGATCGATTTTCAAAAAATCGATCTTTTTTCGAATTGGTAGTTTATATTAACAAAAAATTATGGGAGTTTTATTATTTATAAAACAATCAATTTTTAGGTTAAAAATAGCGTTTGCGCTGTTTCACCGAGCGAGTGAGGATACCGGAGGCCCATACCCCAACCCCTCCCCCCATCTTCTTTCCCATCCCCCAAAGGTCGGCAACACACTTGTGACGCCTTTGGTGTTGCGGGTGTCCATCGGCGGCGGTAATCGCTTACCATCAGGTGATACGTCTACTCGTTTGCCCACTATTCAATAAAAAAAAATAGATGAACGGACATAAAGTAATAGTAAAGTATGAATATTTCCAATAATTAGGAATTACACATATTATTTATTAGTTATTTCAATGCTCATTACTCTCATTAGTAATTATTCGTATGTATACGTAAATATAAATGACACATATATGGTTAGATTTATTAATCACAAATAACAGAACAAACTGAAAATAATAGCATCAAATAAAAATAAGGAGTGCTTCACTTACGTACACTCAATTAGTTATTATTCCGCAACAAACATTACACAAAAATCTTTATTCATTTCGTTATACACAGTATGCTTAATAAACAGTCACTTAGTTATATAACAAACAAACAAATTAATCGAATGATGTGAGTGATGACGCAATCACAGCACAGATACAAAAAGTTAAAGATTATAAACGTAACTTTTTTCTATTGAAAAAAAGTGAGGTAGTTAGACGAAGAAGACTAAACACACAGCCATCTCGTGAGTTTTTGAGTAATTAAATGGCAGTACTCTTGTTATACGGGCACCTACACCTACAACTAATTATATGGTTAATACAAAAACAGAAAAAATCGAATGTCGATTTTAAAGGGTTATGTATCGATCCAATGAATCGATTCAGTACTACATATCGATTCCAAAGATCGATTTTCTTGGCTCCGAAAAATCGATTTCTCGATTAATGGATCTCAGATCGCCATCCCTAGGTCCGTGTCATATCTTATTGACTGCCTCGGTGGCGCAGTATTTGCGACTGCTGTGCTTGAGGTCTCGGGTTCGATTCCCGGGTCAGACCAAATGTTTGTACAATCTGCAAGTATTTGTTTCGGAGTTTGGGTGTTTAATATGTATAATATGTATGTATTTACAAAAAAAAGTATATAATTATTCATATCCGTTGTCTAATACCCATAACACAAGCTCTGCTTAGCTTGGAACTAGATGGCGTTTTATGTTAGATGTCCGGAATATTTATTATTATTATTATCCAATTGCAAAATAATCATCGATTATTACGTCAAGTAACTATCTACTCACTGCCAAATATAGAGACGAACGTATATGTATATAATATATATATACCTGTAAAAATATACAAAATGAACAGCAGTAATGTGCCCCAAATTTATTTACATGGTACGTCAATCTCTCAGAAGTATTTGGGTTAAATTAATACGCAGTTTATAAACGGACATTGAAAACCAAAATGGCCGTGTCCCTTTTTTCGTGTACATCATTTTATAATATCATAATACGGAGATGCGGCATATGTGCGATACTCGATCGATAAAACCATCAATCAAAACCAGTTCCTGGCCACTAGTTATAAAGACTTCGTATAGGTACTATTCGGCCGTCGCCGCGGTCGGGATAGCGGCATGATTGCATAGCCGTGTAATCACCCTATATCGCTGGGATCGATGGGGTTCAAAAAAATCCCTCGGACAGGTCCTGATAAGGCACGGCGTCAATTCCGTAGGACCTGAAGTAACATGGTCCGGGTCCTACCAGAGTAAAGGGCTAGAGGCCGGACGTCGGGGTGTTTTTTAGTGGAAACAACATATATTGCTTCTGTGTCCCTGAGGAGCTGGAGAACCGAAGGGATTTTTCACCCCGTGAACAAAATAAAAGGTACATACATATATACGGCCGACGTAGAAAGTACAGTATCAGATTATGACTACCTCTGTAGCGCAATGAAAGCGAGTGTTACTGCTGTACTGAGATCTCGAGTTGTGTGATCTGTGTTTAGAAGTTTGGGAGTGTTCTATATATTTTAAGTTTGTATTTATAACTAAAGTATATAAGTATTCCATCAGTCTTACTAACTATCATAGTACAAGCTCTCCTCAGTTTGAAACTATATTTATGGCGTTGAGTGTCAGATACATCCGAAAAAAATATTTTATACTAATATTATAAAGCTGAAGAGTTTGTTTGTTTGTTTATTTGAACGCGCTAACCTCAGATACCACAGGTCCTATTTGAAAAAATCTTTCAGTGATGCATAGTCCATCTAATCTATCGAGGAAAGTTAGGAGCGGTGCTCCAATGAAGAATGTTTAAGAAACGGGGGAAACATATTATGCTACGGGCAGTAGAAGACGTAAACGAGGGTCAGCTAGTTATAAAATAAATGTATATACTTTTTTATAAGAAATTCACTAATTAAGTATGGTATAAGTATTAAATACAGCAAAAAGAGGATAAGAAGAAGTAGGAACCGATACGATCTTTATTGAATCGATATATAATGTTGACATTGATTCGTAGAACCTATTTTACTATATTGGTTTTGAAAATTTTCAGAGCGCTTGTTTAGGTAGTTGCCAAAGTCATCAAATTGAAATTTAGTTGTTTTCAAAACTATCTACCAACCTCACCTATGAAGAACCTATGAATATAAAGCCCGATAGTAAGCAGATACCGAAGTCTTTGGTTCTTTACAATTTCAGGGACTCTCATACATATTGACAATACTTTTAAAACTTGTACCTATATTCTTTCCTTCTTAATGTTTTTGTAATGGAAGGAATCCTACTACGTACACCATTAAACCTTCACAAAGTAAATTTTATGAAAAGACATATCTGCGAGCTTAAAGCCTTAAAATTAACGGCGCCTTGAGCGAAGTTGTCATTTCCTGACAATCACAGAATACTGTCATTTTAGAATTTAAATATTATACAGACTGTGGATTTAATACAAATATACACAACAGAGTAGATTGGTTAAAAAATTAATCGTATTTTTTTTTTTTAACTACACTTTTATGAAACGAGTCACATATGAATTTCGTACAATGTCGTATAGAATATGATTTAGAGCAGATGTAATTCAACTGTTTAAAATACTTCCCATTCAAAATGGCGTTTAGAAAAGTCTTCATGATCTTTAAGCGACTGAACAGATTTTCTTCAATAATAACTTTGAACAATTTTCAACGACACTCCTTTACGATAAACATATATAAATATTTTACAATAAAAATTCAAAAGCTGTGAGGTCTCAGATAAACACATACAAATTAATTAACCCAATAATATCCCTTCTGTTTACTTGTTCTAATCCTTAGTCCATAAGAAATCAGTTTTCATTGAGTGTACGTAACCTTGACTATGCTCGCTCGCGTTTATTAGTTTTAACTCTTTTATGTGTCTCATTGTCTCCACCACAATGGATTCGTGTGCGACATTCGTGCTGTGATACAAGTAGGGTTGTGAGATCTTTTCATAAACCGCCTTTGAGCGAAGGGAATACGGCCGTTAGCGTGTGAGAAAACCTCTAAATTTTAACAGGGCGACATCCGATGTCGGTGAATTTCTTTTGTGCCCTGACAGTTTATTACGAGAACAAAAGGATGACGTTGTTTGAACAGACCCGCTTTAGATTTTACTACGCTGATTACACATTACTCAAGATCTGCTCTATTGTGACGAAGATCTGTATTCCCTTTCAATTCTAAAAGGAATTACATTTGACTGTAATTTACCCCAGGACGAATCGAATTCATCGTTCATTTGATAAAATCTTCCTTACTGATAGAAGTTAAATTGTCAAATTATTTTAGATTATTAAAGGGGACTTTCTTTAATTAAGAATTATACAGGTTGAATACGCTTTACAGGAAATACTTAACGTTTTATCTATGATTGAAAAGGTTTCATGTTGTTAAGCAAATTAATTTCAGATTGGTAAGGCGTTTAATATAGTCCATAATAAAATTACATATTTTTTTACATCATAAATTGAAAAATATACTTAAATCTACGTTTAACAAAAAGGTTGGTTTGAGGGGCGCTGTGGTATATGCCTAATGAAAATATATATGTAAATGAAATGAGACTGTACATGAACCTCACAGTGCAAGCGTATGCAACTTAAAACGAAGAACAATGATGGAACACCGACTTTATAATAAGGAAGTGTACCTTAATTACCGTTGCTTTTCAAGGAGTAACTGTATTTATTTTGTAACATGCAGCGACAATCTTTAAACTTTGATATACTCATCTAATATGAGAATTGGAGAGAGGCTCCACTTGAATAAGATCTATCCATTTCAATTAATAATCTCACGTCAACCTAACTGTCCTTATAATGTAATTTTATTAAGCTAAATTATAATCTAACTAAAAATAATACGTTAAATTGTAAGCAACAAGTTACAGTTCACAATCTTCCGACAGTTTACAATCTCGCTAGGTACATTATAATCTAACAGTTTTTACAGTGTTACGGTGACAGTCCAATGTGTTCCTCCAATTTCCATTAATTTAATAAAGAGTCATGCGACTGTTGTTTTCCTCTCAGTCATGTTATACGTCATGTATTAAAAAAACGCATGAAATTCTCCCATCTACTTAATAAACATCCTACCTACCTAGTTATAATACACAACACACTGGCAAAATACTTAATAAACACTTTTATGAATACTATATATAACATATACCATCGTGGCTAGACTACTTTACTTTTTACTGTTATATTACTATATATATGCTTTCCTGGCCAAGCATCAATGATACATAAATCCAATATGCTGCCTAGTTTACCACTTGAAAGTTGTGACACAGTTGAAATTCACTTATCGATCCATGCGTGCTCAATGAGAAGTGATTATCTAACAACAAAGTTCCTGCCTTACTAAGCCTTTAAACTTAGTTGGAGGGTAGCTTGAAGTACAAGCTAACAGATTATATTGATAGAAAGCAGAACTAAATGGAATAGTATGAATACAATTATATGAGTTATACATAAACGAAGTTTGTTGATGATTGCATCCGAAACTCAACGCATCAGACAATTTCAATCATTTCATCAATACTTTTGTTGGGATAGTTTTAAGGTTCAAATTACTATGTATTCCCTAAATAGAGATAAACTTATTCTGCTAATGCATAGTTTATATGTGTGACGCATATGAACAATGTTAGGTACATTAGACACCCAATATATTTGTGTAATTTGCTATTTGTTTGAATAATTTTAAATTTAGATATTTTGAAATAATTGCTTTCACTGGACGCGCTAAGATTACCATAGGACAATTTTGAGCGAATTATAATAATAGTAATAATCACTACATGTTATAAAAGAAAGTCCCCGTCGCATCTGTCTGCACATCTGGGACTCGCGTGAGCGTGGAGACCAGTTGTGTCAGGCCATATGCCAGGGCGAAGTCGTGCACAGATCTCCCCGTGTGATCTGTTTTTCTGGAACTAAGCCAGTTGGCGTGATGACCCGTTCAACCGCTAAGTAGGACGATCTCTATGGACGGGATTAGCGGCTGCAAGAAGTCTGTAGCCATCTGCATCTCGGTCAAATAGAGCAAGGCTGGCTTTGCTGTCTCGAGGTGGTGATGTATAGCATTAAGGTTACTATGTAATCCCCTGCACAAGCTCATGAACAGCGTGGTAGGGAGTGCCATAGTAATACTGCTCTTACCCCAAGCATGATGGAGCGCAATTTTGCCCCCTAGACATCCCCGAATACGAGCGCAGCCTGGGCGTCCACGCTCAGGTACGATGTGTCGTGAGCGCGGACGTCCAGAGAAGGATTCTCCAACACTAGCGCAGTTGGTACCCTCCTTGGGTGGGGTCCTCCTCATAGACGGTGTTGGGGGATGGGTCTACCGTATCCTCACTCACTCGGTGAAACACAATGCAGGCGCTGTCTTACACCGGTTTTCTGTGAGGCCGTGGTATCACTGGTCGACCGGCCCATTCATGTCGAAGCGTGGCTCTTCCACGTTAAGAGAGACGTGAAGGACGACGAAAAGACGACGGGAAAGGTCTTCCACTTCTCTTCGAAGCACGGGGTTAACCAGAACACATATCGTTGTTTTTTTTTCTATTCAAAATAATTGTTCGGATTGATCCCTGCCGCATCTTTCCGCCATCGTCCTACGCCACAGAAATGTCATTCCCATCATCTAGATGGTTGGTAGTCCACAACTGTGCGATTTTTCCGAAACTTTCTGCCGCGCACAGCAAAACTGTGGAATGAGCTGTCGCCTGCGGTGTTCCCCCTTATCATCACGGTGGTTTGAACGGAGTATTTGACTCTCAAGTTAGTTTTAGAACAATAACTAGTTTGTAATGTTTTGTAGTACTTTGGAATTTATTAAGTAGTTGCGGAGAACAATGTCGATGGTCTGATGATGATGGACGAATATTGTTAGGATTATCTAGGTATTTTATGCGTTGAAATATCTGTGAGTTTATAATGGAATTCATGCTTTACACATTATACTTTCTCAAAGAATATTGGTATTTTCGGCAAGAATTATCGGGTATATATATATAATATTCGGATTATGATTTTGGAGTGTATGTATGTATATTTCTATGGCACGCCCTAGAGCCCAAGGCAGATATTGACGCAGTCGGTTTTTTTTTAATTTTTAAATAATAATTAGTAACTCGTTTAAAGTTAATTCCTGAATCAAATTACAGATATAATTATTTTAGTACAGCTATATACCTTTAAATAAATGTTGCGTAAAGTCATAGCAATAAGCTTTATTAAGCGTGTTTGAAGAGTTTTTTTAAGTAAAATTCGAAATGGAACTTTGGGAGTTGAGCCGTACAGAAAACAGTAATATTTGCATTGAGAAGTGTGAACAAGCCGGCAACATTCTGGCACAGACGTATTCATTAAAATATACGAAAGTTTTGCTACGTAGGACTAAGTCAAGAGTTCAACTTTGTGTAGGTACGTCTACACGTTATACCATAAAATTTCATTTTCAGCATACTTTAATGAAATAATGAAGAAAAATATTATTAATATACATCAAATGAAATTTTTATTAATGCTGTTGGAATTGTACTAGAAATGGAATAGCTGTAGTTTCTCACTGTCTTTATACACGGAATGTGAGTATTAACAATTCTAAAGAAATGAGTCAAGTTAAGCAATTAAGGTACTTTTTTTTAATCCGTAACTAATAACTTTGCCATAACAAACTATGAGAGAAACTCGTAACTTTGTGAGATTAGCAGTATTATTTATCGTCTCATAGCAATAAACACTATATTCTGTAAACAAAATCTTATTTGATTCTAAACGTTTTCATACCAAATACGTTAAAAATAATAAATAACGTTTATATCTATTTCCTACCAATAATGTCTTCACTAGCCCTTATTTACTCGAGCCCACATTCGGAGCTTTTACTGTTAGGGATAAAATCTCACAATTTACGAGTTTTCCCGCTATTCACACCGTAATTGTAATAGACCAAAATAATTGATATTTACGTAGCACGGTTGTTTAACCATTGGAAATCAATAATTCATAAACATTTAATCAAGTTAGGAAACATTTACGCTCAAATTACGTAATAGACAAAGATCTTAGCCAGAGTCATAGATGATACTAAGTGTCAAAACAGAGTAGATTTGTATTGTTTAACTTTAGAATTTAAGAAGTCAAACGGTTTTTTTACTAGAATAGATTTAACAGGTTCAAAGTCTAAGTGAATACCAAATTTTATATTCAAGTGCTTAAAAGACATTATTTAAGTTAAAGTGAAAATAAATTTACTGCGAGAACCAAACATCTTGTTTCCCACTTACCTGTACTCACCTACTTACGTCCGATATGAATAGTTAATGATGAAATTGTTTCCGACCCTCCTAGTAGCCACATGTGAGCGTTCAGCCGGTTGTAAGCAGTGTTGAACGCAATATTAACATGAAGACTATATTTGTCACTATAAACATAAAATGAACATGGGTCCATGTGGCCGCCGCGTGTCCTAATTCAAGCGGTACTCGTTAATTATTTACTTAGATACATCTCGGACAAGGTTCTAGCCAGGGACTCAGGGCGAAACCTTTGTAATTGCTCGTACACTTTGAAATCCTAAGCACCCTATTATATACGAGTATATAAACGAGACATACATTTGTTCAAGTCATTGTAGCGTGCGTAATCAATGTTGTTTCAGGCCTTTTCAGCTCCATTCAAAATTGTAATAACAAAGGTACAACAGTATTTATACAAACGATTCTATCAGATATTTGAGAGAATATTTTTGCGATTCTAGTTTTAATTTACGTTACATACATTGCATAAATAAAAAAAATAATCATCAATATCGGTTCATAAACGACGATGTTATCCGAACACATAAAAAATAACATATATTTTTTTTAAGTTCGGTTAAAGTGATGGAGCATACGATCTTGTTATTGTTATTTGAAAGAAATATATACTCGTATTTACACATTCGATGATAAATAAGCCAGAACAGAACGTTATTAAAAATAATATATATTAAAGTCTATTGTTCTAATAATACTCGGCCCTTAATAAACGAGTTCGCGTCGTAAAAAGTTTGTGTAACATGTGCAGCACATGAAAGGTTATGTGGCGTCTCTTAACGTTTGATGTGCTTAGCAGACTAACTATGGAAGTCAGGATGGCTCAACGTTGCACTTTACATCTAGCAGTAGACGGTTCAAATAACACTTCCAGCTGATAGCATCGTTAAGCTTTAACGTGTTCGTGAACACTTAGTTTGTACATGGTTTATGTTCAGTTTTATTACGCCCAGTATTTGTTACGAGCAAGCGTGTATAGCTAAGCTTGTTATAATTTGCCTTGTAACAGCGAGAAGGTACAGTCATAACTAGTAAATTACACTATCAGTGGTTAATAGATAGTGTTGGAGTCATAACAACATAACAAACGGGTGGGTGAGTAACGAGTGCTGTCATTTTCACACAGCGTGGGCCGAATTGTGTGTTGGCCGAGAGAGAATTAATGAGGGCGGGTCGGCTGCCTGCCGCCAGTCGCACGCGCCGACCTCCACCCGCCACTAAACATCAATGAGCATCGACATTACTTATATTAATTTGCAACCCTGAAGCCGTTCCGAGCAGAAGTAGACGTCCTCATACCTAGGTAAACACTTGCACGAACGTACATTTTCACAACTTCTAAATACTTAATTTTTCACAATAAAAACATACCTTTGCTTGACTAATGAAATTCAATGATTGCTACAGAAATTTTGAACTAGGAACGGTAACGGTAATACAAAATTAAAAATAAAATGAGGTCAACAAAAAATAAAGTGGTTTTCTAGAAAGCTGAAATGAACGCAGCAATCACATAAATAAACAAGGCGCTTTACCCCTCGGCTACAGTTGATGATTCCAACCGGATGGCGCGTTCACTTGTTTTTTTAGGACGGTAAAGAAAAAATAATGTCTTGAATGAAAAGTTAAAGGCACAAACATGTATACTTTAGTAACAATCAAAATGACTAATTACATGTTACATATTCTAAGATTTAATCAATATTCAGCTATTTTTATTATAATACTAGCTGAACCCCGCGGTGCTACCCGCGGTACGATGATAACTGCGGGCAACGCCGCGAGGCGAAGCTATATCTTTATAAATAGTAGCCTATGTGTTATTCTGATGTATAAGCTATATTGTGGCAAAGTTTCATTAAATCCATTCAGTAGTTTTTACGTGAAAGAGTAACAAACATCCATACATACATACATCCATACTTACAAACTTTCGCCTTTATAATAGTAGTAGGATACTAGCTTTTGCCTACGGCTCCACCCGCGTATATGTTGGTTATCACGGTGGTTCTTTAAAATGGTGTAACTTTTTTATTTGTCAACCAATTGAAATGAAACACAAATCGAGCAAACCATTCAAATCAGTTAATCTGTTTCTTAGAATAACGTGCACAAACGTATAGACATACAGAAGATTCAAAAAATAATTGTTATGTGTTCTATTACATTCATATAGTCCACTTATAATAGTTTTTCTTATATGTATCATCTTTCATGTATAGACAGCAACAAGTTACGATTATATTATGTGTATTGATTGATTTCGATAGTACAGTGCGTATTAAGTAATTTTTGTGACGTATATAATCCTTTTATATATATAGCCAAATTAATTATCACATACCGGGTATATAAAACATACATTATAGTTAAAGTATTCATTCATCACCACATTTTATTATTTATAAAAATACTGCTACTGCGTTTTATGCGGTTACTTTGGTAGCGATTTTAACACAATACTGATAAAGGAACTGTGCTATAAAGCTCAATCAGTTCCTGATAAATTATGATTCAACGTCAATAAGTCAATGCAATTCGAACACATATATCTAATACCTGATCCCGATAGTGTCCGAGTGGATACATTATTCTAATCTGCACTAAGTCTATCTAATAACAGATGCAACTAATCAGTTTTAATGGTAAATTATGCCGCCCAAATTAAGTAATACGTTTCAATAAGCACTAGATGATCATATTACACATAAAATACATTATTTCTTAAATACAACCGCGGGGGCAAGAAATCGTTCAAATTGTTTCCAATATCTTTTACGAGCATTTGACACTCGAGTGAAAAATTACTAAGAGTTCCGGGCGATATTGTTATTTTCACGCTGTGTTATTTATACGAATGTAATCCCTCAACTTTTTTGTTACAGAGATGGAAGTATTTATTAAACGTACTTACTTTCAATATATATTTTCCCTGACATGTATATTTACGATGAAAGATAAATAAAACAATTCACACTTTATAACCTGCTACCCGTAGGTATGGATAGTACAAATAAACTGACAAAATTTTATTATATATCCAAATAGATGCATCTGAGGGTCAATCTGTAAATATTTACTTAATTACATTCTGGGTCACCGAAGAAAATACTGACCGAGTGAACCGCATCTAATCACTTTCTCGGATACAGTTGACAACGAATAAGCAGAGCACACATAAATAACCTATTCCAAGTTTGAATTTAGTTAGTCTGAGCAAGAGATATTTTAGAGCCAACGACTGAGTGATTTCAACTTTATAACTAAATTTATTATAACTGTCCCAGGCCAGTAACTATATAACAATTGACTTTTTCAGACCCCGTGTGACACATTTTCGGACTGAAATTGGTGATTACATCATAAAACCGACGACCGGCTATCGATTCCAGACACTTTTTCAAACAAAAAATGAGAATATTAAACTGTATTCAGTGTCCCTCTGGTATACTTTGAATCCGACTTTTATTTCATTTCTAACAATTCAGAAATGTCTATTTTACTTTGCAAGCTTGTCGATTAGTGTCGTACAAAAATTAAATGGTTCTTATTCAACTTTCAATTGTTTGATAGCGGAAGTTTGGCAATGCTATGCGTATTAACCGCGCACATTTATATTATAAAAATCAATTGCAAGCATTTGATTGTTTTATGCTTGGAAATTACTATTTTTGCTTTCTATCTCTCTTTGTCTCTCACTGGCTTAGACTTAAAGTTACTCAAAATCCGACTGCCAAAGTATTCTGACAGTCGCAGTTTAACCAACATTTATTAAAGTTTTAAATGTTTTTAACTTCATTGATCAACTTTTTAACAGCGTAATACTGATAAAGTAATAACTGGTATAGTTAAGGACTAGCTATGCCGTAACAGTTCAATATAATGGAAAATATTCATACTTAGTGTAGTCGTTTTCATATAATTTCCTTTAACTTAACTTTCACTCACTCTAGTATAACTTTATGTAGGTATTCAGAATTGTCTCATTTTCCTTGTGACAGTTTGACATAACAGCATCGAAGTTACTACTTCAGATCCAAACATATCGCTACATATTTCAATTCTTACCTAAAATCGTCTATTTAAATGTGTATTACTGGTTCGATCTTCTAAAATTTACTAAACTAAACTGTACGTTCGATGTGGTTTTATTTCCCACTATAATTGTAAATCGATGTCTGTTTATATTTTCAACACATTGTTCCATTTTCAACGTACAAAACGTACAGATTGTTAGATACGTTCGTATTTAAGTTTATTTATAAATTGTTTTTATAGATAAAAGGTTTTAATGTAAAATAATTTATGGGAGATTAGTGTAGTTACTGGCATCAGAATATCTGAATATTCGTGATAAATTTATTATCAGTAATATTCTACGTTCGTTCTAAATACTAAATTATTAACTAGCGATTAATCAAGTGCAAACTAAAATCATCAAAATACTGATATTTTGTTTTTCGATTGCATTGTGCTTTAAGATTTATCCTCAGTCGCTATTTCTTAATATTTTGTAAATGGTCTGCTCCATTGTATGATTTCATAGAGCAACACTGGCTGCTTCGGTGAGGCAATGGCAGCGTATGCGACTGCTGTGCGTGAGGTCTCGGGTTCGATTCTCTATATATGTATTTATATCAGTTGTTTAGTTCTCAAACTAAGCATTTGGAAATATATGGCGTTGTGTGTTAGATGTCCGAAATATTTAATATTATTTATTTATTATTTTAATGGCGCACGGACCGGAGGGTAGTGGCTATAATGTCTTATTCCAATACCAAACAGTCTGCCATTTTTTACTGAAGAAAATCTTTAATCATACCCATTTTAGACTTACGTGTAAAAACAATCGCCTATCACTATGTACTCACACATATCAATTAAAACTAAATTTTCACAAGCTCATAAACTCATTCTGTATCAGAACAGTGTAACACGTAGGCCCATTTGGGCTTACACTTTGACAGAGGGGAACGCCTACCTATGGTTACTCCTTATTGAGGTGCTCCATGATGTATTTTATTTGAATTATCTGACCATCAATATAGTTTCTTCAGTCTTACATGACCTTTTAGAGACCTCAAAATTGTATTAAAAGCAATTAATTTGAAGAATTGTTACTAGTTCGTATATTTTTGTATTTCAATAAGCATTTTAGGAAATGTTATCCAAGCAATTATTTTAGTATTATGATTTTACTGTACTGTCGTTAATTTATTTATTTTCTTTCTTTATTAACAAGAGAATATATCTGCAAATATTTGTATTGCAAACATAATACACCTTCGAACAGAAGTAAATTTTTTGACAAGCTCGTTTCGCCATCACCGCTTCCATAAAAACCTCGTAAAACGCAAAGACTACCAGTTTCCACCAGAAAGCCAGCCTCGTGAAGCACGTTGGTATTTTGCATAGAAATTTGAACCTGTTAAATTTTGTCACAAAACGCACTCACATTGATGACTCTTGAGATAAAGGTTCATTTGCATATTACCAGTAATCTTGTAAACCTTAATACGCAGGTCGCAGGTGACGAGAACCCACTGAATTTATATTTTATCGTTGAAATTACACGACCAATTCATTTACATTGTGGTCTGTGTACCTACCCATAACTGCTGAATTTAAATTCGTCCAAAGTCGACCTTTCTTAATCGCTAACTCTCGTTTTAATTATATTTGCCTACTGACCAAAATTTCAAAGAAATAGATTTTCTGAGACCCTTTTCATCCCATACTTCAACTGAAATGGGTTCACATAAGATATGATATAGATATTTGTACATGTACGTCAAAATTTTAATGATGTAAGTATAACGTAAGCATAATACTCGTATGCATAGAATTTATCTATTTCTCACAGAAGTTATGTCAAGTATTATCAGTGTTGTTTTCGCACTCTTTTTCTATCAATCAACTATAAGGATTCCTTGTAACCATATTAGATTTACAACAGGGAAAACGATCCATGGATTTAAATTATGTAAAACATTATTATTATTGTGGAGCCAACATAAATACGAATAATGTAAATTAAGAAAATTCTCTCCAATATTGTATTAGGTTTATTATAAAAATAAAGTTTATTATTATTATTATTAATACGCGTATTTCAATTGTAAACCATTACAGGCTTGTTTTTTTTTTTCACTATTCTTGAGGAGCTTTTCTAGAATTACTAGCTGACCCGGCTAACGTTGTTTTGCCTTAAAAATAAAAAATATGGAAGGAGTATGAAAAACAGATGTTGGTCGAGTCTCAGACCTACCCGATATGCACACAAAAATTTATAAAAATTGGTCCAGCCGTTTGGGAGGAGTTTAGTAACAAACACCGCGATACGAGAATTTTATATATTAGACTAAACAAAATTCCAGTGAACACGCGTTAGATTTACCACTTTTTATAATCGATATAGATAAACAGTTTTACTCAAGTGTGTGTTTCAGGAGTGCCGACTAGTTGCGAATCCAATTCAAAGGTGTGAAGACGACCTTATTCAAGTGGTAAAGTGAGTTTCAGCGCTACACTGAAAACAGCAAGGCATCACTGAAATACATATTCCCTTTTTAAATATGAAGGTCTCTCACAAAAGCTTCACATTTATATTTGCGAAATGAACATACGTATCGCCTGATGTAAGCGATTATCGCCGCCCATGGACACCCGCAACACCAGAGGCGTCACAAACGCGTTGCTGGCCTTTGGGGATGGGGAGGGGGATAAATGTAGGGATGGGGTTGTTGGGCCTCCGGTATCCTCACTCACTCGGTGAAACACAGCGCAAGCGCTATTTAAGGCAGGTTTTCTGTGAGGCCGTGGTATCACTCCAGTTGGGCCAACCTATTCATGCCGAAGCGTGGCTCTCCCACGGTGTAAATACGTAAATACTACGAATATATTTAACTGGCATACTATGATTATTTATGACAGTTTTCTAATCTACCCTCTATTCCACGCAGAATGCTTCAAGAAAGCCTTGGAGTAATACCACATACTTGGATAATTAGCACCCTATCTCCGTACGCTAATTGAGATACTTGAGATAATACTTTTCTTAGAGAACCAAACTGTGCAAAAAGAATTGTGAATACTTAATATAATATTTCAATCAGATACTATCTTCAAGCATACTAGAAAAAAGCGTACTCTTTCGTTAAAGACCGGTAACGCTCTTGTGACACCTGGGTTATAGACGTTTAAGGGTTCATTTCCGGGTTTCCTTTGCTCGTTGGCCCTTACGTCATAAAAAACACTTAAATTCAGGTTTAAAAATAGGCCTGAAAATAATACTTAATACTAATAGACTTATCAAATAACATAGCCAACAGATCTGACTAAATATTAAACCAACATGTAAAGTCAACGAGATTAACAGAGCTCTTGGAAATAACAGACCAATCTACGAACACATTTGTTACCAAAGGTTGCGTCATCAATTAAAGCTATATACAATTATAATAGTAATACGAAGCGAGCCGTTAGGCGATTAACTCTACGGCCAAGTGAGTATGTTGTATTGACAAGCTTTGTAGGTTATATTATACTAGGTGACCCACGCAACCTCGTTTGCGTCTTATATTGCCTGTAGCGTGAAAATTTTCCCTGTTTTTGAAACATTCTTCATTGTTGCTCCTCTCCTATTAGTAGTAGCGTGATTATATATACCCTATAGCCTTCCTTGATAAATGGACTATCCAACACCGAAAGAATTTTTCAAATCGGACCAGCGATTCCTGAGATTAGCGCGTTCAACCGAACAAACAAACTCTTCGGCTTTATTATATTAGTATAAATATGTATAATATATTATAAGTATATTAACCTGATAAAAAGGTAACTAAACAATGACAATTTGTATCATATATCTGGCATTACACTGCTTCAAGAGTCTTTCTTCACTTCAAAATGTGTTGACGCAAGTACACTCCAATTATCATGGCGTACGGTCATACAGAAAATATCGCAAAAGTTTCAAAAAGACAAAAAAAAATCTTTATCTCTGGAAGAGATTACGTTAGATTACTACTTACTGTACCTAAACAGATATCTGTGATTAATATAACTACCTATTGGCAAAAAAAGCATTTTATCTTATATATTTCGCCAACAAGCTTAACAGCTTGGCGAGTATTTAATTTTTTGCCATGTGTTAGATGTTATTGTTTATATAAATAATAAAAAGAATATTAGTACCAATGAGCTATTGTCAGGATTCATTATAATTCAATACGTAGTTTGTGATTTAATGTGACTGCATATATTCCTACCAAATTCTTCTCAAGTAACGTGATCTTGAATAGCTGTTAACCTACATTGACAAGATAAGGCACCAGTTTATGTATGTAATATAACATAAAACCTAAATCTTAGTATCTTTAACAAGGTTCCTGAAAAATATAGGTTCTATTGACAGCACGTGACGTAATTCTACGGTACACGGTAGTTCAACGCACATAATCCTACATGGAAGTCGAGTTTATGTTGGGGAAATAAAACAAATATTCTGGTTGTCAGTTGTTCAGTTGCATTAAACAAATAATGCGGTAAATTAATCTATTAAAAATATATTATTTTATATTTCACTATATAAAGTTTTACATACTATAATGTAATAAATAAATAAAATCTAAGTAGTAACTAACAAGAGTTCCATTGTTCCAACTAACAAGATATTTCATTACTTCTAACAATCTAACTAAACGTAAAAATGAAAACAGCTGTTTTTTTAAAGACAACTCCCGCTCGCAGTATAATTCCTGTGTCGTGGGGGATTTACAAACATACATGAAACGGAAACAAAAAGCACCCTGACTTAGTACAACAATTTATTTTGTATGAATGGGATTTGAACCCACAACACTTGGTGAAGTAGGGAACGGCGCGGCGGCCGCTTAACCACTAGGCCAAACGTGCAGTTAAAGAATATCTTTAATGATAAATTAGTACAATACCTAAAACTGTGAGCCGTGTGCTACATACTATCGACCAAATTGAAAGGTGACCCACTTTGACAAAGGAATACCTTTGTAATCATAAATGTAGTTAGGTTTTTTTCGCTATTTGCACATAGTACGTTTTAGATATAAACATAAATGCGTCATTACGGGTTAAATGTCAATGCAATTTAAACCTTTGTCACCACTGAACAAGATATATTTTTGATACAGCAGTCTTATTTGAATTTCAAATAATATAATCGTTTATAATCCAAACTCTTTTCATTGCGAAGAAAAAGTATTATAATTTGTAAAATGAAATGACATTATGTGTAAGATGTCAAGTAGTAGTCAATCTGAAAATATTAAAATAAAAATCTAAGAATATATTTATATATATAAACGAATCGTATAATGGCCAATTTGGTAGAACAAAGAGCTCGGATTGTAGTGCTCAGTGAGCAAGGTTGCGGCGTTAGAGAAATATCACGTGAGTTAAATATAAGTCGTAACACGGTCAGAACCTGGATCAGACGGCACGCTGAAGAGGGTATCCTTGAAGACCGACGACGACATAATCATGGGGTTCGTCGAATCACAAACCAACAGAGAACGGAAATGCAACACCATTACGAAGAACATCCTTTTACTCGTACCCGCTATTTTGCAGCACGTTACGACGTTTGTCTAGAAACAATTAGAAATAATTTGCACCGCACTGGGCTGCATTACAGACATCATGCTAAGAAAGTTTATTTAACGGATGCACACAGAACTGTGAGATTGAATTTTGCACGTAATTATTTAGATTTCGACTGGACAAACACCATCTTTACAGACGAAAAATCATTTCGCTCTTCTCAACATGGTCGCTTAACTTTGTGGCGTTACGATAACACGCGATACACAGAAGACCACGTAGTGCCTAACCAATCATCTGGCCGTATTTCAGCTAACATGTGGGCATGGATGGATGCTGGAAACATAGGCGAACTTGTTCCTATTTCACCTCGTCATAACGCTATCAACTATGTCGATTTATTGGAAGAATCAATGTTACCGACTTTGCGAACAGTTTATCCCCGTGAAGATGTGCCAGTATTCTCCTATGTTCATGATAACTGTCGAGTGCATACTGCCAGAATTGTCTCAAATTGGTTTACGGAGCATGAAGATGAATTTACTCTCATTCCATGGCCGTCTAGGTCACCAGATCTTAACCCAATAGAAAATTTATGGGGTTTGATGGTTCAAATGTGGGATAACAGGAACGAGAGAACTAAAGAAGCAATCGAGCTGCATTGTAACGAAATCTGGGATTTCATGAGGGGAAGTGACATTTGCAGTCGTCTAATCGGGTCTATGCGTAATCGATTAGACGTTATTGAAAACCATGGCGCTTACACTCGGTTTTAGGTTTAACCAGTAATCCTACAGACCCAAACAATTGGAACCATTATAACCCAAAAATGAACTATTGAGAAGTTTTCTTTTTATTCGCTTTACGAAGTGAATGCCATTAATTTAATAATATGAAATAAACAAAGGTCTCTAATTTTACTGTTTTATTTTACTAATATGTATGACTAGCTGTCTCGACAGACTTCGTTCTGTTAAATAAATGCTTATCTATTTTTGTTCTACAGTACCCTATGCTACCTTTACGGTACCTCTACCCTCCTACCTCAAGTCTACCCATTATCTACACTATCTACACTAATATTATAAAGAGGAAAGATTTGTATTTTTGTATGTAACGGATAAACTCAAAAAGTACTGGACCGATTTTATTTTTACCGACCGATTAAATAGGGTTCCGTAAGATATTTGCGTTTTTCGTTTATATAATAGGAGCGGAGCACCAATGAAGAATGTTTAAAAAACGGGGGAATTTTTTTACGCTACGGGCAATAGAAGACGCAAACGAGGTTGCGGGGGTCAGCTAGTTCGAAATAAAGTCAATCCTATGTCTCAAACAAATATACAATTAAATCTTTCCTAATATACCTATAGATAAGGACGTTCACTGGCTAACAAACTTTTTCGTGCAATACTTATCATAGTATACGTCTATGTCTATGTCATGGCTTTGTCAGTGTCTAGTAGAATGATAATGGTTCGTCACTTATGAAATGTATGTTCAAGCTAATTTCAACCTAATGGTATAGAATAATTGTAGGAAAATGACTCTAAGGGGGGGTCATTTTCATGGTCATGAATCAATTTGGTCCACTGTACATAGCGAGTGCTAATTTTTTAAATTTACCTACTCGAGAGATGATTTTATATACAAATGAAAGACAAAAATAAGATATATTTTATTTTTCATTAAATCCCTGTTATAAATCTGCCTAAATAATAATCCCTAACAGCTTAACTTAATGTTCTGAAAGACCCACCATTTTTAAAGATTTAAGTATCACGTTTTGGCTTTAATAAACACTTGTCTGTGAGAAAAAAATAATATTTTAAATAAAAGGTATTTTTTTAAATAATACCTTATGAACTGTTCAAAGAAACATAAAATAATCATAATAATATATGTGAAACTTGCGCTTACAAAAGTATTGCGCGTCCTCTCATATGAATAAAAGACATATAAAACCGAAACACATGGATATCATTTTATATTAAATAGAGAAAGAAATGTTATTTTGAACATCTTTTATGTCCACCAAACTATTATACTAAGGTACTTTATCAGACATTTACTTTCCTTAGAAGTAGCTAATACAGGAAAGTTACGGGCTATTATTTATCATAGTGGGTGGTGAAATCTGTTGCCTGAACGCCAACAAATTTTCTTATTTTCATTCCAAAGTGACATGATTCTTTTCGCCAGTAACTAGACTGAAAGTTTTCTCAAATCTGACACAAACTTGTGATTGCCTCGTTTTCTATTTCACCCACAAAGAGATGATAAATCCTTTACGAATTTACCAAGTATGTAAATACAACATTCCATTCATGATCACGCTACGAGCTTTGACTAAATACTTGTATTAGCAACGTATTATATTAACCTTATTTCAGTTATATAAACGTTACATATTTCCTATCCTATCTTGAATACAAATATATACATTCGGAGACAATATGTATTAGAAGGCATTTTCACGTTCCTTTTGTTGAAATTGTATGGTAGGTAATTTTCATATAAGCGCAGTAATGCGCCGGTAATGGTCCATAACAGAAAGCTCGCAATATATAGACGCGGGACCTTTACCCCAGCTCACCCCCGTCCCACCCTCACATTGTACTGTGGCGGTAACACCGCCACACACTAACAGAAACAAAATGTTCAAACTATTTTCGATTTATTACAACATATTTAACAAAGCATTCAGACTGGAATATAGCAAAATATCGAGCAAACAATCGCTGAGTTGACAGTGGCCATTTCAAACAAAATAAAGCACATATCGTAAAATAATATTTTATTCACATTTGTTTGCTGCTTGTACCACTTTTATTATTTTTCAGGCATTTTCTTATATGACATTGCAACAGTCTAATTTTGGTAAAATATGTAAGTGTAAACATCAAAATTTTAATGTGGCATAAAAAGCACCGTGAAAAAAATTAAACTAAAATCGTGTGGCGAGAAGCGGCGGCGGAGATGCTTGGGAATGTTCCAATGCCTCTATATCATGTAATTCATTCAAAGAATTTCCATGTCGCAGAATTTAATTTGACATAAACATACCATAATATATACATTCAGGGATCTCGCCAGTAGGTACAAAGAATATTACGCTCCAATAAGTTTAAGTCTATACGAATGTTGGCTATTAAATTCTAACCCTCAGATAACTTCGAATTTTACAAAGTCTTTATAAAATTCGCGATCAGCCTTTTGCCAAGGAAACAATACTGTGGAATCTAAGATGCGCATTCGTGCTTTCTATCTACTCGACGTTTTATTATCCAATATTACAAAGTAAAAAGGAATATGAAGTCATACAGTCACGACTACCTTATAGTACATTGAACAGTTTAATGTGAAAATTGGTCACGTGGTTTCATAAACATTATCTAAGTCGGCAATTGGCGAACAACGCACGTACGCCTAAGTACGTACAGATTGTTGAACGAGACTTAAGCCGCGAACGACGCAGGAGAACAATGAAAGCCCGGCGTGGACAAACCATAATCCTATTTGGTGTGCAGCGCAGCCGCCTGGCCGGGACTCGGTACTTGTGGCGATGGACAAACAATAACTCTAGCTCACACCTCTCGCAAACCACCAGAATTAACTGGAATCACAACGGAATTACGTACCTAATTCTCTGTTGTGCAATGTCCTTTAAGAATTGTTAATAGTTGTATTTATAAAATATTGCCACATTACGTTTAATTGTATTGATTTACTTTATTATCTATTTTGCTATTATTTCATATAGTTTTAAGAAATAGCTAGTTAACGTTACGCGTGTTTATTATGATTATCATTATTTGTTACTGTATTCCTCGTGGTTATGTAAAGAGATACGATCTTCATTACGTACTACAAAAATGTTTTTTTATTAAAGGAATTGTATTCCTTTTGTAGACGGTGTACTAATTATACCATTTCAAGTATAGAAATACATGTCTGATGTTTTTTAAGATAATAACACATTTTCTATACAAATAAATAAAATTCAAGTATCTGTTTGTAATTTCAAATTAACAGCTTTTTTTTCACTAAACGCATATGAAAGTATATATACTTACATCAATAAATGTACTTTTAACTTTTCGGTGTGTCGTTCTGCCTATCTGTCTATCTGTCTTACTGTCTATTTGTTCCAGATAATCTCTGGACCGAATTCGACGTGAACTGGCAGAAAGCTGATGATATAAGGATTAATTTAGACTACAAACAAATTAATTCAAAGCTTTATATTAAGTGCTAATATTAGATACTAGCAATTTACTTCACATTTTTTTCAAAAATGACGAAAATATTTTTTTATAAGAATGAATGAATTCGCCAATCTATATGACCGTTCTCTCGACCTCGTGTATAACTTTTGCACTCTAGATTGAAATATATGTTTAATGGTGTGATATTATATTCAACCAATTGCCTACCGATTGAAGGCCTGCCTAAAGGAGCGCCAACTATCCCGATCTTGGCCAGTCCAAATCCATCCGCTGTCAACCAATTTCTTCAAAATCGTCGGGCCATTGTGTCGCAGAACGCACTACACTACGTTTGACTAATCACGGTCTCCACTCCAGCATATTTCGGCTCCAGCGACCGTCGTTTCGTCTCTAGAAATGGACGTCCGATATCCACTTCAGCGTACTAATTCTCTCTTGGATGTCGTTATATTCAATTAAATCATCATCAAGAAAGTATCATGTACACTTTATACAAAAACAAGACAGTTCTGTAAACTTAATAGACTGTTATAAACAATAGAAATATCAATACTATTCTGTCTATTTAACTTTCGTCGTTTATTTCATTAAGAAGTTATTCGCATCTCATCAAATGAATATCTTGTTTACGAAGTTGAAAGCGCTGAGCCAGATGGCAAAATTGATTTCAAAAGACCTTAGAACTAATTCCTCTGAATTAATGTTTCTTATTCATACAATTAACACAAACTAAATAGTATATAAGTAGTAATCGTCCCTCTCATAGTGGCATATTCACAGAAGGTATATACGAGTGCGGCTTTTTCAAGCTTCTACAATCTTTCTTTGTGCGTTTCCGCAACCTTTCTTTATTTATTTTTGTTTTCCTATACATTACTTACTGTGTAATTTAGCTTCTTCACCCTATCCCATTCCAATTTTACATTAAATTAGCTTAAGTATAGGGGCATATGTACAGAAGCCTTTTCTTTAGTCATCTGATAATGATGTTATTTCCAATAAGTTGGCTAGCAATAAAGACAGCAAGCACAACTTTAAAGAAATAACAATAAAGTTATTATCTAGCTAGTCAAAACCGCCACAACCCGTAATTTAAAAAAAATATCACTTACTAATAATTTGTATCTTTTGTTGTATCAAAACCGAAATAATTGACTACAGCATTTAGCTAAGGAAAATCTAAAAGATCTGAAAATCTAGACGTCGAATTTATAACCAATATTGTTCAAGTTGTACTTAAGTATACAACATTAAACCGCGAGGTGATTAATTTGAAACTAAACCCTTACATGTTGAAACCATTCTAGCGGTACTTGTTGAGTGAAATATTCAAGGTGAGGGCATCCCGAGCGGCATGCCATGGCGGTGAGGCACACTTCGAATGAACAAAGATATTATATACTAGATAGGCAATTAACCACTAGTGTTTTTCCTTATTAATTATTGTACAGTCAATTTCATCCAGGTACTAAATCTTCTATATTTTAGTGGCCAATGACATCGGTGCACCGAATATAAAATAGTGTCTTTAGAAGTGGGATTTACATTTTATCAGAATTTGTGTTTATTTATGATCGTTGGCGAGCAGACTCGTAATTTAGTATTTAGTTTAATGGGTAAATTATAACTTTGAATGAGTTTCAACGGTATTACTTATTTACCGATAGTTTATTTTACGTTTCTTTATTGTTTATCTCTTCAAGATGAGTTTAAGAGATTTGAATGTGAGAAAAGTTATCTTACTTTATTAGTAAGTTAGTCTTATTAATAGCCATTAATATTAAATTTTCTGTATACATATATGTTCCTACAAGCCTCCTTTCTACAAAGAGGCTTATGTCCAGCTGTGGACTGTTAAAAACTGTTGATAATACACACTTCTAATCCTTACGCTTCTCATCCAGTCTATAATACGTCGGTGTAATAAACTCGACACGAACAGAGGCCGTGTTGCTACAAGGAGATAACCAGTGACCGACTGCGGTGTGTGTTGCCTAATTAATTATTCGAAAGCCTGGACACACTGTCGGGCTATTACGTAGAAACCTATAACCTATAAAATTGGTACACAACTATGTGTAGACAACACTTTACGACGAAACTAAAAAGCTAATTAATAATTTTGTCTTACTGAACCGATTTTAATTAATGAGGTGTCAAAAGGTTATTTTTGTTACAATGGCCCGGGTGACTATTAACATTTTATCAAAAGTTTATACGTTGAGTTATAGTTTTATAAACATTTTCTTTTTAAAACAATCCATTATACATTTAAACGATATCAAAAGAAAAGTTAGACACACAGTTAGACTAAGCCATTGAAGGTTTGTCAATCAACATACTAGCTCGCTGACTAAGCAACTGTCTTAAGCAAGTTGGATAACCTATGTTTTCTTGCATAAAGTTATATCATCATCAGCCTATCGCAGTCCACTGCTGGACATAGGCCTCTCCAATAGCACGCCACTTAGTTCGATCCTCGGCTTCTCGCATCCAGCTCCTGCCAGCCGTCCCGCGCAAATCATCACTCCACCTGGCCTGTGGACGTCCTACACTACGTTTGCCGAGACGCGGTCTCCACTCAAGAACCCGTTTACCCCAACGGTTATCGGTTCTGCGGCAAATGTGACCAGCCCACTGCCACTTCAGCTTGCTAATCCTGTGGGCTATGTCGATGACCTTGGTTCTCTGTCGGATCACCTCGTTTCTAATACGGTCCCTTAGAGAAACGCCGAGCATAGCCCTTTCCATAGCACGCTAAGCGACTTTGAACTTGTGGACCAGTCGTACCGTAAGTGTCCACGTTTCAGCTCCGTATTGTGATACGAGGTCGGCTCCATGAAATTAAAACTTACAAATATTGGCTGCCTTGTTAGATTGAAACAATAGTCTAAATGCAATGGATATACACGTGCAGATTTTAGAATGGTCTTCTCATAAAAAAAAAGGGACAGACATCGCTGTTAAACTATTTAAGTTATAGATCGTAAATTAGAACAAAACATTATTTTCCTTTTAAACGCAATTGTAAGAAATCCTTCAACATCTGGTTGCCATAAAATAGAAATTCTACTTAGAATCGTTACTCACTTGAACGTAGTAAAAAAGGGTCTCTACCTGCTCGATCGGAGTTATGGAGAGAGGATACGAAGCGAGCAATGGAGGGGCAGTTGGTTTAAAACCACGGAGGCAGACAGTTTAGGGGAGTTGGGTTTTAGAATCGGAGGAGAGAGGAGTGAGTTTAGAAGCTTAGAAAGGTGAAGACGGGGTCTCAGGGGCGGCATGAGAGACAGGACTCCGAGTCCGAGCCGGGCGAATCTTCGTTATATTGAGTAAGTTAAAGTATATAGCATTGGATAAACTCAGGTGAGTCCCTGCCTTCTTTGTATTTTATAGGATGATAAGTTTAATAGGTATTGTGTCCCGGTCTGAGTATCGTATTGATTGTAAATAATTATATGTAATTTACAGTTATTTGAACTAGTCATTGCAATTGGTTTTATCTGTGCATTTGTTTGTGAAGAAGTGCTCTTGAGAGCTAGGAGTCTTAATGTTTGAATATACAGGGCTACCGTAGGTGAATTAGGCGGTATCTCGGGTTACCGTCGGTGGGAGAATTCGGGTTCGATCACCGAGACGTGAAGGGATGTCCAGATAATGGCTCCCAGATACTGCTGTATCTAGTAGCGGTAGCATATGGGAATGTAACCACCATTAATACTTGATTCGGTTGTTGTTTAATCTGCGTACGATTAGCCTAGAGTAAAAGAGCTTTGATTCCACCTGGATCTTGAGTGCACAATGGGAGAAAGCGCGATCAGAACAAATCAATTGGAATGTGCTTAATTGTCAATAATCTTTCCCTTTGTTCCGCGTGAGGTGTTTAAACCAGTAGAAAGACTACGAGTCTGGTGACGAGTCTTATAGAACTGCGCGGTGGCGTGGGCGCAGGTCCAACTCTTCAAAATAAGAGTTGCTGGTAATGTTTTAATGATAACGCCTTGTCCGATAGCCGATGTATTACGTTACTCAGACTAGGGCGCTAAGAGGCATCACCGCATATGGTCCCTTGACCGTTATTTAGGTTAGCACGCTAGGAGGCATCATCACATATGGTGCCGTGACCAGGATTTTTAGCTTAGACCGCGATTAGGCATCATCTCATATGGTGCCGTGACCAGGATCTTTAGGTTAGCACGCTAAGAGGCATCATCACAGTATGTCATTACGGGTAGGACGCACTCATTAAAGACTTTTGTCTTTAGGCACTGTGGGATCGATGATGAGAAGACTCGACGAAGCTGCCCAAACGCTGCCCAACACAGCCGGATTCTCCTGCTCACCTCGTCCTCAAAGTTGTTTCTCCCTAACTGCAAACTCTGCCCGAGGTACACGTATTTTTGAACAACTTCGAGAACGGCACCGTGTACCGCAACCGGTTCCGGTAGTACGTGTTCATTGAACATGACCTTGGTCTTGTCCAAGTTCATCCGTAGGCCGATGCGTACAGAAGAGTCAGCAAGGTCGTTCAGCATCTGTTGTAGGTCCTGCAGCGTCTCTGCCATGATGACAATGTCGTCTGCAAATCGCAAGTGAGAGATGTATTCGCCATTGATGTTGATTCCGCGTCCTTTCCAGTGCAGCGTCTTGAAGAAGTCCTCCATTGCATTAGTAAACAATTTCGGGGATATAACGTCCCCTTGTCTCACTCCTCGATGCAATGGTACGGGTCTTGTATGCTGATTCTGTACTTGGACGGACATTGTGGTGGCTTTGTAGAGACATCTCAACACTTGTATGTATCGCCAATCTACTTGGCAACGCTGCAGGGACTCCAGAACAGACCAGATTTCTATCGAGTCAAAGGCCTTCTCATAGTCCACAAATGCTAGACACAGGGGCTGATTATACTCTTCGGTCTTCTGTATAATTTGCCGTACTGTGTGAATGTGGTCTATGGTGCCATATCCGCTCCGAAACCCAGCTTGCTCCGGTGGTTGGAATTCATCGAGTCTTCGCGCAAGCGGGTTCGAAATGACTCTCGAAAACAGCTTGTAGACGTGGCTTAGAAGGGAAATGGGCCGATAGTTCTTCAACATGGTCTTGTCACCCTTCTTGAAGAACAAGATGACCACACTTCTACTCCACGCCTCTGGAGTTCTCCCTTCGAAGAGGACAGCGTTAAAAAGCTTTTTGAGCTCCCTCAATACGGGTGTACCTCCAGCCTTTAACAGCTCTGTTGTAATGCCATCCTCTCCAGGGGCTTTTCCATTTTTCAGCTGTCCAAGAGCCATTTCGATTTCATCAATGTTGACTTCTGGCAGATCTTCGGTGTTGTGGCGTGTTAATGTAGCTCTAGGGTCCTCATTTTCGGGATCAGATCGAGATGTATGCGAAGCGTATAAGCTGCCGTAGAAGCTTTCGACTTCCAAAAGGACGGCCGGCTTGGAAGCAACGACTTCTCCTCCTGATGTGGTCAACTTTGTCAGGTGGCTTCTTCCAAGAGATTGTACGAACACTTTTGACCCCCGATTCTGCTCGATCGCTCTTTCAATCGAAAGAGTATTGGAGCATCGGAGGTCGTGTCGCACAAGTTTGGTGATCTCTCGGTTTAGAGCCCGCTTTGCTGACGAAGTGGCAGGTGGGTTCTCACGTCGTTCCCTCATTAGCCCTAATGTCCTCTCTGAAAGCTTCGACTCCCCGCTTTTACGCTGCATTTTACAAAATCTCGTACCTTCGTCCCTGAGAATCCGAACCACATTTTCAAGGTTCTGGTTTACGTCTCTTGTGGTTTCCATGGCAGCAAATCGGTTTTCCAGATTTGACTGGAATTTTTCAGATCCCATCGCGGTTTGGAGCAGAGTTGGTCGGAGCCTGGATTTCATCAAACGGACACGTTCAGCCTTAAAGTCGATATTCAGAGAGCCTCGGACAAGACGGTGATCACTACCGGTGTTAAACCTATTGATCACTGAGACGTCTCTGAATATGTGCTTTCTGTCCGTCAAGATGAAATCAATCTCATTTTTAGTCATAGCGTCGGGGCTTCGCCACGTCCACTTCCTTTGGGGCCGTTTTTTGAAGAAAGAGTTCATCAAGAACAGCCCCTCCCGCTCGAGAAAATTGACGAGCATTTGCCCCCTATGATTCCTGCTTCCAAATCCATGAGTTCCTATTACCGATTCGCTGCAAGTTTGTACTCCCACTTTGGCGTTAAAGTCACCCATAACAACGGTATAGTGTGTTTTAGTAGTGAAGTGGAGGGCCCTCGATATGTCATCGAACATATCCTCCACCTCATCATCCGAGTGAGCCGAAGTCGGTGCGTACACTTGTACTACCTTGAGGCTATACCTCTCGGTAAGTTTGATAATGAGGTACGCTACCCTGTTCGACACACTGGACATTTCTACCACGTTGTCAGAGAGGGACTTGTTTACCAGAAACCCCACGCCACCTTGGGATTGTTGGTCTCCCTCGCGGAAGTACATCAGGTGGCCTGAGTCGAGAGTTACGGTGTCCTCCCCCTCTCTTCGGACTTCACATAACCCTAAGATATGCCACCTAATCTTCCCAAGTTCCACCTCGAGCTGCGCCAGATGCGAGTCCAGCCGTAACGTGCGGCCGTTAAACGTTGCCAGGGTCAGTCGTTTACGGTAGCCTTCCGTAACCCGGTGATTCTTAGCACCCCCTGTCACGCCGTTACCGTGGTCGCCACCATGACCAGGAATAGCGAGACTGCCGGGAACTAGGGGCCGTGGCTTGTGTTGCTTAAGCATGGAGGAATTTTGCCCATAATCACCACGCTGGGCAGGCGGGTTGGTGATCGCAGGGCGTAACTTGTTGTACCGAAGACGCTGCTGCCCGTCTCCAGCCTATTGTATTTAGTTACGCCAAGAGGCGTGGATATACCGCCATCGATCGGTCGCCAGAGCCTCGTTTGTTAGTCAGCAGGGTGCACCGCGTGCAGGTGAGGTTGGCTGGAAGCGAATGATTGTGGTTCGTCCCCTTACACCCCATAAAGCATAAAGTTATATAATGATTTATTAAATTTAAACTGGAAAGCAAAACAAAGAACTTTAAAATTATCCTCTTTCATGAAATTTTGAAGCCAAGTCGTGAAGTGGTGAATTCTGTAATCTGATTCACACTTTATACATTCGCAGTCTTTCGTTTACCAATGTGCCAATAGAGGACGCAAACTTTCTAGTGTGCAAATCTAATTTAAATTCGTTTAATGGTAAAAGCGTGGTCGAATAACAAACCACGGTATGTGTACTGTGCTTTCTTTACAATAGTGTAGGTACTTGCAGTCACAGTTATTCGTCAGATTTTTGTTATTTACAAATGTTTATAATATAGTACTGGTGATTAATGTCTAAAAAACATATATTTTTTAGATAACTGTTTAAGTCGCGTTTGTTGTTTCAGAGTGTTGTTTGTTTGTGCTAGGATTAGAACTAATTACGATAAATCTATATTAATAAAAACCAAAAAAACTCGAGAACCACTCGACAAAATGGTTTTTTTAAATATGTTCCTTCAGGCACAAGGTAGGTTCTTATGGAGGGAATAAATGTATATTTACAGATGTTTGGGCATTTTAAAGACTGTTTTCAAAACCAAAATTATTTTTAGGAAAATCGTATTTTGTATCTTGTATTTGTACTTTTGAACTGAAACGGAAAAAACGACAGGTAAGAGACACAAATACAAAAATGTGTAGGATAAAGCCGGCAAAGAATGAGACAGAAATATACATACTATTTTTTATTTATTTTTAATCTAAAGTTTTAGATTTGTATAAATATAAACAGGACTTAAAAATTAGTTTGCCAAAGAAGTTTCACTTCTGACATGTGTACTACTTTGTACGCACGATTTTTTTTTCCTAATATCTTAAGAGTCAAGTCACCATAAATGTCTCTTATAATGCCTTGAAAATGGTACGAACCGTGGCTATTCACAGCACCCCGAGGATGGACAGCGCTATCTGTACCACTAACAGAAGCAAGCTTGAGACATAACGGAACTGCCTAGCAAAAGTTTTAGAAGAATTTTGAAAGCCACTTGCACTTTGTATTTTAAAACAAAATGTAGTGACTTAGGAGCAAGGAAGCAGAGTGTGATAAATTATGTAACTCAGATAAACTTATCGCTGTATGCTATAATTATACCGCCAGTAATTGTTTCAAGTTTGCCCTTCAAAGTTTGTTTTGATTAAGAAATCTCACCGCATAATTACATACATAATTATGCCACGGCATTTTGATGACAACAGATTTAATTATACTCCTTTATTATTTCTAGCTTCAACATAATCATCAATCACATGATTAACAAAAGAATGTATCCCTAAGTAAAAAAAATCATTTTTCAGTTTTGTTAGCTCTTTTTAGTAGACAGCGGCAATAATTCAATGGAGTTAGGTCGGTAGCACTTCTCTTGTAGGTAAACAAGGCAAATCGTTTTCAAATATTTATAAACAATATGTACATTGTGTCTAGTTCAGGTGCTTGCTTTGTTGCCGCACCTCGGAACTACGTGTTGTTACGTTTTTAGTTCTTAAAATTGGTGATATGCTTCGTAAATAACTTCTGAAAAGAAAACAGTCATGCTTGATATGTCATTTAGGTCTTTATTTATGTCTAATTGTTATCGAAATGAACTTTAACTGCAATAAGTAATAAACTAAAGAGAATAGGAGCGCGTGTCTCAATGGAACCGCATAGATTAATTCAAAACATTCTAAAGTTTAGCAATCCTGGAAAGGTCAATCTATTATGGATGACCATTTCTTAACACTTTGAGACCTAATACTTTAAGGAAATACCATACGCACAGCTTCTTCAATCGTTACGGGTAGTTAGAACGGTGGAAGTCATTTCCTTGCTGAGTTGGGATGAAAAGTTACGTGTGACAATCGAGTCCAGTGTTTTTTCACCTCGTACTCTGTAAATTCTCTCGCTAACGCTCAGGATTCTAATGTTTATTTTATAATTTTAGAATCCTTCGTTTGTTAAGTAGTTAGTAGTAATTTGTTTAGTTAGTAAAAACAACTTTGCACTCTTGTTTAACACATAACTATTATTGTAATTCCATAATTACAATAATAGTTATTGTTTAAGGAACCAGGCAACCTTTGGATGGACATATTGACAGGAGAAAGCAATGAAAGAAATAAAGGGTAGTGTAGGTGTTTTAAAGCTATAGCTAAAGATAATATATAAATGCTCACACATGCATACAATACAATATAAATAAATCTATACTAATATAATAAAGCTAAAGAGTTTTTTTATTTATTTCTTTGAACGCGCTAATTTTAGGAACCGCTGGTCCGATTTGAAAACTTCTTTCGGTGTTGGATAGTCCAATTTTCAAGGAAGGATATAAGTTATATATCATCATACTACTACTAATAGGAGCGGAGCAATAATGAAGAATGTTTCAAAAACGGGGGAAAATTTTCACGCTACGAGCAATATAAGACGCAAACGAGGTTGCGTGGGTCAGCTAGTACAATATATATTCATAAATAAAAAGCATTTAGTTATGTTTTGAGAGCAAAGGGCACATAAATTAAGAATTTGAAAATCGAACTACTGTATAAAATGTGTTTCCCTTATAATAATATAAATATCCTGCTGTATGACTTGACCTTGTTTGGGTCCGTTAATAGAAAACTATCAATTATTAGAGTCCATATCCAAACAGAACAAAAACTTTTCTCCATATAGCATTACCTGTCTTATAATAATTTATGGAAATGTCCTATTGAATGTGCCAGCACTTTGAGAAATGGATGTTCTTCATTTATCAACGTCAAAATCTTATTTTTCATAGTAATAGATGATTCATATTATAACTACATTACTAAGATATGTTATGAAGAAATTCCAAGCGTTATATCAGATCAAATATTAGTAATTTAATAATACCAAGATCTTCAAGATAATATTATAATATACCGAAACAATTTTATTTTAACGTTTAAAGTAACTAAAGGGTGTTTTTTTAAGCCCGATAGAACTTGAAATTGTAAAAAATAACACAAAAAATTAAATTGTAATCAAAATTTTTTTTTATTCGAAAGATCAATACGTGACATTAACATTTGAAAATGATTTCGGGCATATGGGCACCGCGGCTGTTCTTGACGAAGTGCATTCTGGACGTCCAATTTTGGGCCACTTTTTCGAGCACTGCTGGCCGTATGTCACGAATAACACGAACAATGCTGGCCTCCAAGGCGTCAATTGTTGCTGGTTTATCAGCATAAACCAGTGACTTCACGTAGCCCCACAGGAAATAATCGAGAGGTGTCAAATCGCACGACCTTGGAGGCCAATTGACAGGTCCATTTCTCGAAATCAACTTATCGCCAAATTTTGATTTCAATAAGTCGATGGTTGCGTTCGCCGTATGGCACGTAGCGCCATCCTGTTGAAACCACATCTCCTCCGGATAAATGTCATCCATATTTTCAAACAAAAAATCATTGATCATGGTGCGGTAACGATCTCCATTGACCGTAACGCGAGCTCCGGCCTCATTTTTGAAGAAATAAGGTCCGATGATGCCACCAGCGTGAAAACCGCACCATACGGTGCATTTTTCTGGATGTAATGGAGTCTGTAGGGTCTGTTGTGGATTGGTCTCACTCCATATGCGGCAATTTTGCTTATTAACAAACCCGTTAAGCCAAAAATGCGCCTCATCGCTGAACACAATTTTGCGAAGACGAAGTCGTCTATAAGTTTCGCGAATCGACGACTGATTTTCAAAGTAAATTTGGATAATTTCGTAGCGTTGTTCAAGCGTGAGTCTATTCATGATGATTTGTCAGAGTATACTGAAACAAATAAAAAAAAATGTTTCATCAAAATTTAATTTTTTGTGTTACTTTTTACAATTTAAAGTTCTATCTAGCTTAAAAAAACACCCCTTATTAGCTATACAATCTGTCTACATTTCATTCTATTCTTTGCGAGAATTAAAGGAAAAAAAAATATTTTTGAAGTGAAACTTCTTAAGGCGTATAAGGGTAATTTTTTTACGGATGAAACGCAATAATAATAATATTAGTGTCACGAAGATGTGCAGCGTTTTTGTCGAAGAAGAGGGAGAGAGCGATTGAGACCGATTGAGAGAGAGTGACAAAAGGCGAATTTTATTTTAATATTCATCATCTGAGATTTTACTATATTATTTTCTAAACAATATAAAATAAATGTATTTTAATAATTCTCTTTAATTATTTTTATTAATGAAGTAAAAAAAAAATTATAAGTTATATTAGTTTTCGACACTTTTAATATCTTAATGACAATTAAATTCATTAAATTCCTAACATATCTTCCTTTTTCCCTCCCTTTAAGTCTCGGAAATCTAAAGTTTTAGATTTGTATAAATATAAACAAGATTTAAAAATTAGTTTGCCAAAGAAGTTACACTTCTGACGTGTGTACTTTGTACGCACGCGCTTTTCTTTCTTTTTTCATCAGAAAATCATCATCAACAGCCTTTAATAGGCCAGTGTTGGACATAGGCCTCTCCTCAGAAAGCAGATTAGGCCTACCATAGCTTAGATTTTGGCCTGCTATATCTATAGTTTGCTCCTTTAGTCGGCTTTCAACCCACGGGATAAATACGGGAGGTGACACTTTATATTCTTAATTTGTCACCAAAGATACGTACCAACCACACATCAACAACAGCAAAAGGTGTTCTTTTAGCAGCCTTTACATAGACCAATATCATGAATTGAATGGTGAATAACCGTGCGTTTATGCGATTCTGCCATACATACTATAGAAATCAAATACAGCTCACTTAGGACCCATAATATTTTATCCGTGGTGCTTCCCGGTTTGAAAAAGGTGTCTGCCTATTTTGACTTCATTTTGTCTCCCACTTTGCTAAGGAGGGAAGTGGACATATTATATTTCCAACTCCTCCGTATTCTTCCGATTAATTTCGTTGCGGGTTCCAAGACAGTTTAATTTTCCTGGGGCTTCCAGAGTGTCATAACTCGGTATGTTAGTCGGTTACTGCTGTTGATCGACCTCTACCTTTCCAATCAAACACTACAAGCTGTCAACACAAGTGTACAAGTGTCGAAAACTAATATAACTTATAATTTTTTTTTTACTTTATTAATAAAAATAATTAAAGAGTATTATTATTATTTTTTTATTGAATAGGGCGCAAAAGAGCAGACGTATCGCTTGATGGGAAGCGATTACCGCCTCCCATAGACACCCGCAACACCAGAGACGTCACAAGTGAGTTGCCGGCCTTTAGGGGAAGGGGAGGGGGATAAGGTAGGGGTTAGGGTGGTGTGGGCCTCCGGTATCCTCACTCACTCGGTGAAACACAGCGAGTGAGTGAAGATAAACATTTATTTTATATTGTTTAGAAAATAATATAGTAAAATCTCAGATGATGAATATTAAAATAAAATTCGCCTTTTCTCACTCTCTCTCAATCGGTCTCAATCGCTCTCTCCCTCTTCTTCGACAAAAACGCTGCACATCTTCGTGACACTACTATTATTATTATTGCGTTTCCTCCGTAAAAAAATTACCCTTATACGCCTTAAGAAGTTTCACTTCAAAAATATATTTTTTTCCTTTAATTCTCGCAAAGAATAGAATGAAATGTAGGCAGATTGTATAGCTAATAGTTACTTTAAACGTTAAAATAAAATTGTTTCGGTATATTATAATATTCTCTAGAAGATCTTGGTATTATTAAATTACTAATATCTGATCTGATATAACGCTTGGAATTTCTTCATAACATATCTTAGTAATGTAGTTGTAATATGAATCATCTATTACTATGAAAAATAAGATTTTGACGTTGATAAATGAAGAACATCCATTTCTCAAAGTGCTGGCACATTCAATAGGACATTTCCATAAATTATTATAAGACAGGTAATGCTATATGGAGAAAAGTTTTTGTTCTGTTTGGATATGGACTCTAATAATTGATAGTTTTCTATTAACGGACCCAAACAAGGTCAAGTCATACAGCAGGATATTTATATTATTATAAGGGAAACACATTTTATACAGTTGTTCGATTTTCAAATTCTTAATTTATGTGCCCTTTGCTCTCAAAACATAACTAAATGCTTTTTGTTTATGAATATATATTTATATTGTATTGTATGCCTGTAAGATATTGCCATGAAGCGATAAGGCCGCCACTTGTACATACTTTATAATAGTTTTAAGTTTACCATGTGATAACATGGTAAACTTAAAACTCTACTAACTCTACTACTGGTGTACAATAAAGAGATTTATTATTATTATTTATTACAAGAACTTGGCACGGATGAGGTTACCTTAGCCAAAAAAGCTAAAAGATCTGATGCACTCTTACATACTATGGCCTTACATTTAACGGATCTAAGGTTAGTAATGTAATAAACAGCTTTAAGACCCACAGTGCCCCAGGGTTAGATAAAATAACAGCAACCATTTTGAAAACATTTTGCTACCAACTCGCTGATCCTATTGCTCATTTAATTAATCTCAGTTTTGAATACGGTACTTGCCCTAAGGTATTTAAATATGCTATTGTGTGTCCCATTTATAACTCAGGTGACTAGTGTCTTGCAACAAACTATAGGCCAATTTCTCTGTTGAATACCTTTTCTAAAGTAATAGAAAAAGTAATGAACAGACAGAACTTAGAAGGTCTCTCTCTACTCTTGAGTCCGAATCAATACGGGTTTCGTGCAAATCACTCCACTGACATACACAAACACACACGTACATACACACTCATTCATACACGCACAGAAGGTATACTTATCACTTAGAAGTATTATGTTGTTATTGTTGTTAATGCTAGACCTAAAATACGAATCTACTGCTTATATTTGAACCACTTTGCAACAACCATATATAACTGTGTAATTTATACTTGGAAAGATACTGGCTCCCAACATACAGTTTACGCTAGTTTGGGAATCAGGGCGTATATTTATATTGTTGAATATAATTTGCTGCAATAAAGAATATATTATTACTAGCTGACCCACGCAACCTCGTTTACGTCTCGTATTGTCGTGTCGTAGCCAGTAGTGTATTATTATTTCCGGTTTTTGTAACATTATTCATTAGTGCTCCGCGCTTATTGGTCTTAGCGTGATAATATATAGCCTTCCTCGATAAATGGACTTTCCAACACTGAAATAATTTTTCAAATCGGGCCAGCGGCTCCTGAGATTAGCGCGTTCAAACAAACAAACAAACTCTTGAGCTCTATGATACGAGTATTTGTATAGATTACTATACCGACATTATAGACTTCATATGGTATTTACATCTTTGAATATACAGATATAATTCTTGGTATAAAGACAAGTTAAAATATCTAACTATTTTTTTTTTTTTTTTTTTTATTGAATAGTGGGCAAACGAGCATACGTATCACCTGATGGTAAGCGATTACCGCCGCCCATGGACACCCGCAACACCAAAGGCGTCACAAGTGCGTTGCCGACCTTTGGGGGATAGGAAAGGGGATGGGGGGAGGGGTTGGGGTATGGGCCTCCGGTATCCTCACTCACTCGGTGAAACACAGCGCAAGCGCTATTTCACACCGGTTTTCTGTGAGGCCGTGGTATCACTCCAGTCGAGCCGACCCATTCATGCCGAAGCATAGCTCTCCCACGGTTGAAAACTATTATTAACAAATGGGGATCTAAAAGGTAAACAGTCTTTATGAAGTAACCCATATGTATTTATACATGTACAATACCACCAACAAGTAGATACTAAATAAATTACTTTCGAATTACAATTACGTGTGCAGGAAAAGTTTAAAACCGACGATCTTAAACAAGCTTGGCGCTTTTAAACAAAGACCTTTTACGCCTTTTCATTGTTCTTTGTATGAACAATGGTATTTTCAAAGATACGGAAAACTCCCTTGCTCACATTATTTATTCAACGATATGAAGGATTCACGGTACCACAAAATCTTTTAAGGAATCTCGTTTTTGATTCGAAAATTATTTTATTTTAGCTTACTTGTTCATTATAACAATAAAATACTACATAACACCTACGTATACACCGAAGTACAAGACAATCTACTCGCAAACCGCACCCGAATGACATTCTAAACCAATTAATAACCTACAGAATCTGCAGTTAGATGCTACATTGATAAGGGTGGTCATCAATCACCTTCTCAGCAAAGTTTATTTTAGGTGTCAAAGTAATAAAATGAGATTCTATCTTTTTCATCATTCTTTTTATGTAGTACGGGGTAAAAGAGATTAATATCAAAGGACGTTTTATTCTTACATTTCATTTTACGTTCTTCGGCTATCTAAAATAATGAAAGAACTTTTATTGTCATGTTCTTGATTTGTAGACTTTAATAGAATACGAAAATATTTGTGCATACTTGCATACATAACTTGTCTACAATTAATGTTCTACAACCTAATAGTAAACTATATTATGAGGCAAAACCGGTCAGGATTAAAGTTAATAAAAATAGTGGAATAAGCACAAAGAAGTTTAATTCTAGAATACATTTCAACAAGTTCCATCAAGTGCCGACAATCGAGAGTATAAATTAATTTGTTATATGTAGAAACAGGATTTAAAGATAATTGATCATAATATTTCATATTTTTTGATACATAAAAGCTTCAATCTTCGTCTGAGCGTGGCTTTGTGGCCATCAATGTGTGAGGGAAAGGTTGTTCCTCCTACTCAAAGGGAGGCGGAAAGAAAAAAAGTGAGTTTGTTTTTAATTCATTTTATGTCGATGTAATTTTTCTTGTTGTACGAGTGTGTAAACTAAATGCACATTTTATATCCTCTATCTAAAGGTTTAATAATAAACTATATTAATGTTATATAGGTCAAGAGACGTCTTAAACTGTAATACCAGCTGCCAACATATATTGTTCATAGTTGCTGCTTCTTTGTTGAACTTCTGAAGCAATATGTGCAGCAACTGTCTTCTACTTCACTACACTACACTTTGACGCGAATTAATCTGTTGAGTTTTGTTTGTTTATTACTAAAACGACAGATTAGAAGCATCCCTTAGCTTATTGAATGGAGAATTAACGTGCCCATTAATTTAGCGACCCTAGGCAAATTAAATCAACAATTTAATGTTAAATCAAAATCTCTTGGTGAGACCTTCACCGCTTAAACTGTGGTGTTACTACTCATTTAAATATTTTACATTAACATTATGTCTATTCGATATACATTGAATCAGGCTTTAGCTTTACATAAAGGCTTTTTGTGTGAGATAAAACTTTACTTTTAATCTTACCCCCAGAGTAGCCAGACTCATAATCACTGGGTATACCTAACATCTCCGCCCATTGGTCCGGAGTCGGTATTTCAATCATTTCCTTACTCGAACCTGTATCTCCCATTTCCATATCTTGATTTTCCATTTCCAGAGTGGCCTTTTTATTGTTTACTTCTTCCTACTCTCCTTCTCGGTCTGCCTCTTCTGTGACTTTCTTTTTAACCAATTGGTCGATGTGTCGGTTGACGACATTACCATCACCAGTTGCAACTTGATAGATGGCCCTTGCCTTTTAACCACGCTTCGCCATGAATGGGCCGGCTCGACCGGAGTGACACCATGGCCTCACAGAAAACCGGTGGGAAATAGCGCATGCACTGTGTTCCACCGAGTGAGTGAGGATACCGGATGACCATACCTCCAACCCCTCCCCCATCCCTCTTTTCATCGCGTAAAGCCCGCAACGCACACGCGGGTGTCCATAGGCAGCGGTAATCGCTTACCATCAGGTGATACGACTGCTCGTTTTTGTTTGTTCCTATTCCATAAAAAAAGGTTTGATATTTAATTCGCAAAATTACTACTTATATCGTATACATATGTCAAGCAATATAACTTATTACAGCATTGGAAAAAGACAGTGCAGTAGAAAAAGAAAGTGATTTCGCCGTGTGTTATCTTCAATTTGTCACAACGATTCTATTAAAATGATAAATCACCTTTAATATCGTGCGGCAAAATTACATTTCTGTATTTTCAGGGATTATTAGATTCGCAGACCAAAGGAATAATAAAAGGAGCAAAAAGTGTCATTGGTAAGTTTATTCAACTTTAGGAGAAATCATTTTTTTAATATTTGTGACAGATTAAAATGCGAAGTGTCACCACCCCTATGGGAGCAAATTACGGGCAACATCAATGCAAAGAGAAGAAAAACTAACTAAAATAAAACCTATAAAAACCAGTGTTGCCATCATGGTTTAGTAGACCAAAACCTCCTTTCTAAGGAGGGCAATGTCCAGAACTGAAGTGTTACATACTGTTCGTGATGATTGATGTTGATAATTTTTCACAAACATGGAATGACTAAACCTATTAACTTTTTTTTGTTTTTTTTATTGTATAGGTGGCAAACGATCAAACTTATCGCCTGATGGTAAGCGACTACCGCCGCCCATGGACACCTGCAACACCAGAGGCGTTACAAGTGCGTCGCCGGCCTTTTAGGAAGGAGTACGCTCTTTTCTTGAAGGTTTGAAAGTCGTATTGGTCCGGGAACTTTGTTTATCATTGTGCACAGAGTTAATAATAATTACCTCAGACATCTCACACACGGCCGTATAATCGCAACTCGCATACCCTGTACTATAATAATACATTCAAATTTCAGTTTATCTCCAACCAGATACAGAACAAACCATACTTATCACACAGTTATTTATTCTGGCTGGGAATCAAACCCACGACCTCTAGTTTAATCGTCAGTGGCAAGATCAACAGAACCGTCATAGGTTTATAACTTTTTTTAAGGTAGTGGAGCCACGCTGTTTACTGCACGAACGGCGGTACTATGGAAATTTATTTACGGCCAATCATATGGATTGCTTTAGGAACTTACTGGAAATTATTTATTTACTATATTTATTCATTTATACTTATTAAACATATTGTACAAATGCGTACTTAATGCCTTGACGCATTATCTCCCAGTCGACCTTCAAATGATGTAGAAATAAGAACTGGTAGGTGCAAAGAGATTGAATTTAGTAAATAAAAGATAAACCTACCTTAATATATAAAAGATATACATAAATTTACCGCTACAGATACAATATTAATAAACACACAATACAAAAGAATATTACACACATACATATTGTTACGAGCTGGGTATTAAATAAAATAAAGTACTCGATTAATTACCAAAAATAACACAATATTTATTAAGAACACTTTTTACAATAAGAAATCACTAAATCACTGGTTAGTCGCACTAGAAGATCTCTTCGATGTTTATCCGCTGTATCGTGAAACCATACTGTCCCTACGGCCAACACGTTCCGCTTTTATATGGCCGTGGAAATTACTCGAAACTACGAAAACATTCGATCGATGTTTCTAGGCTAAATAGATTACTCTAGAGCTGTTTGTAGCGCCATCTAGCGTCGAGTAATCGTCATAATGCACACAGTTGCGCGCTTTCCGACACTAGATGGCGTTGTCCTCGACAGTTCTCGATTATTCTAGTGGACACGAGATTCATCTGGTTATGGCGCAACAATATAATACTATACATACGTACCTATTCGACTTGTACGGAAGATGGTTTGTAGACATCCTGATTTCAGTTATCTATACTTATAAAGATTTAAACTTGTGTGTTTCTGAGGTTGTAGGGGGTAATGTCTGGGTCTACCGATTTTGAAAATTTGCTTTACCAATAGTAAGCCATACAGCCACGAACGGAAACTAGTAATCGATAACTCTAGGCAGAAATGTTTAAGAAATATTTGAACCGCAGACCTAGTACAAAGTACTTATGAATTCGAAACAACTACATTTGAGCAGTGTAACTATTGGGAGTTTTGTTTGGTGCTGAACACTACTCCCTGGGGCCATTATCCGTATATGCTCACAACATTGACCGTATGCCGATCACCCGAAAATTACTTTATCCAAATAAGCAAAGATCAACTACTTACTGCCTAGAAAAATATGTACCTACTGTAATTCTTGAACGCGTCATTTGTACTTGTCAGTAAGGAAAGTCAAGTAAGCTTTTATAAATAGAGTCATACAAACCATGTCTGAGTTACTGACGTTAATATATAAATCCGACGAATGTCGTGTCCGATTTTAGGGGGGGTCATACGCCCTGTGACCCCCCCCCCCCCTTATGACCGCGCCTAGATGTATGTCATGTGACGCGGGAAACTATACAAACATACATGAAACGGACACAAAGAATACCCGTAGTAGAGATGTGGCTTCGCTATGCATCTTCTACCGCATTCACTATGGGGAGTGCTCCAAGGGATTATTTGAACTGATTCCTGCCGTCTCTTTCCGCCATCGTCCTACGCGACAACTATTTCATCCCCATCACTCAGATGGCTAGCAGTCCACAACTTCGTGGTTTTCTAGGAACTTTCTGCCTCGCACAGCAAAACTGTGAAATTATCTGTCGCCTGAAAGAGCGTACTCTTTTTTAAGGCCGGCACCGCACTTGAGGAGGCGGTAATCGCTTACCATCAGACGATGCGTCTGCTCGTTTGCCCTCAATTAAAAAAAAAAGCTCTTGATATTGTAGTCATTGAACTCGGCTTTCTCTCTCTGTATCAGAGTTGTTGAGAGAGCCGCTGCTCAGCAATGAATTCATTAAAGTCCATTAAAAAAGGAGGCACATTTCGTGAAATAAACTCAATAAAATTGTTGAATGTGTTTTGTTGGATACTACTTTTATTTCTTAACATTTTAGTGAGCTTTTTTTAACTTAACATTTTAATTTGTTTTATTAAAATCAATTATAACACCATAAAAATCCTTTGTTCGAGCAAGAAATGTCCCTAAGTAGATATCAAATAAAAGTGTAGGTAATAAAAGTATCGTAGTCTCTACAAGACTTAGCAACAGTACAAAACAGGTAGGTATATAATAAATAAAGTGTAGGCAAGTTTAAATATCAATAAAAATGAATAGAATGAAAAAAATATATATTTAGATGTACTAGTAGGTACTATTACGTTTGCAAATATACTCTTATCTTTATTAAAAACGTGTTAGGAAACATTTCTTTTGTGTTAGCTGAAATCATAATTAGTACCAAACCCTGGACGCCATACTACGTGTGCTTATAGTTGACTAATTACGCACCTTATTCTTCCAGGTCTAATCCGTTGACCTTAACGTACTTAATCTATAGGGAGTTTGGAACAGACCGGACGCTGATTCTCTTTTGATGTCATTCACAGAATCCCAAATTATTTTCGTCGTTTATTCCACCCACTTTTATTACGTTTTTAACATTCTTTGACGTCCATCTACTATATTTTATATGAAAACACCGGGAAGGTGCCACCTTAATTAATATATACTATAGAAAACTCAGACATTTAATAAATAAGTACAGACCTGAAATCAAAAGAATTCTAATTGCAATTGTTTGCAGCGTCAAATTCGGTTGTAAGATAAAATGGATATCAAATGTTTGATATTGTTCGCTTTCGGTAGAGAGCTGGAGTAAGCTTGCAGGTCATTCATTAATATAATAATAATTAAGTTTATTTCTCTTCAAATGATATGTACTACTCGTATATTTTTGTTCACATACCCGAGGCTTTACTATGAGTCTCGTCATGTTAGTGCACTTTATAATGTACCAAGACAATCTGAAATTACATTAACTGAAAATATAAAAATGTTTCTTTTTCAAATTTTTGATCAATTTTGACACGCAATGTAGAAATTATAATGAATATTTAAAAAAATCACCGTAGCGTACTTGGTTAGTTCATATTATATGCCCGCTTTCCAGATTCAAGCAAGTTAATTTATCAACAAAAATACAGCTGGTTCTTTAAATTTATATAATTATTACTCCTGAGGTACGAGAATTATTCAATTAGAAAATAACTTGCGCCCCTTCTGATAGTACAAAATTAATGTTATTGAGACGGTTTTCATTTGTTTTTTATCGCCATCCATCTGTTCCTCCTTTCTTTTATTGGATTTTACTATTATGATCAATATATCTTTTAATGGTACGTTAAAATTTTATTTATGTCTCTAAGATTGACATTTTGTTCAATCTTAGAGACATAAATAAAATTCGGTTATCTTTATTTCTACCGAATTAATTTTCAACAAAGGGACAGAAATGTGAGTAGTGCATTTTATATTTACGAGTATATATAAAATGTTCGTAGGCTCCTTCTTCGATAACTATGTACGGAATGTATAATGAAAAGGGAAAGAGGTTCCTGACCCTTTTTATCTGAGCATTATCTTCAATTTCGTGCCGTTGAAATCTCTTAAGCTTATTATCGTTCGAATATCCTTGTCATCTGAACTTAAGCATGAATCTATGACAGTTAATGTTTTCATTTTTAACATGAAACACTATCATATAAATACATATACCTTGACTTACTTAACTTATAGTCCTATGTCCCCTAGAGGGCAGAGGTCATCCACAGCAATCCGGCATCGCGTTCGGTCGTGAGCTTCGTAACTTCATAGCTCGCTTCACATTTTCCCGACCTTCTTCGTCTTGTATGCAACTGTATGCCGCCAGGTTTGTTTGGGACGACCACGTTTTCGTTTTTTTTGAGGATTCCAATCGAGCGCCTGTTTGGCGATATGATTGGGAATTTCAATCATATCGCCAAACAGGCGCTCGATACACACAGTGTATCATATACCTTACTATACATGATTGCTACATTCCTATGATGGCTACAGCGGTTAGTTAGTTACAAATTTTGTTTAGATGATTAAATTATTATATCTTTGACTGCCTCTGTGGCGCAGTGGTAGCGTATGCGACTGCTTTTCTTGAGGTCTCGGGTTCGATTTCCGGGTCGGACCAAATGTTTGTATGATCTACAAATATTTGTGCCGGAGTTTGGGTGTTTTCTATGTACAATATGTATGTAATATATTTATAAAAAAACCTATACATGTATTTATATCAGTTGTCTAGTACCCATAACACAAGCTCTGCTTAGCTTGGGACTAGATGGCGTTATGTGTAAGATGTCCGAAATTATTATTTCACCCCCTAGCCAAGATGCAAGTGCTTAATAACATCAATTCTCTTTCTTGAATCGCTAACGCCTCTATTCACTTGTATAACTGCCTGAAATTTTGTTTTAACCATGTGATTTAGCGATTTTCTAATAACGGTTACGTTTGTAGAATGTCAACTTGGCTAAAGGTTTTTGAACAGAAGTTTTAGTTTGTTAGAGTATATAAACATCAAACTGACAACATTTTGACTGCACGGTTGGCCTAGTGGCTTAACCGGTCGCCACTTTCTACTGCGCCAAGTGTTGTAGGATCAAATCTCACATGGGACAATATTGTGCGATACACAAATTGATATTCTGATTGTGGGTGTTCTTTGTGTCCGTGTTTGTGAAATCCCCAGCCACACAGGATCTATTGGTAGAGGAGCCCACAATGTTAAACGAGGATTATAGACGTCATATAGGCCTTTTGGGTTCCAAGCTTAGATGGTAAAAAGAAAAAATGTAAATAATAAATAATACCTTTTCATCGGTGGGAGAGCGGCTATGAGTATTCAAAAATATAAAAACGACTGTTGCTTGGGCATACACGAGCGCGTCAGATATTGACAGCATCCATGTTCTACGTGTTTTTAATAATGAACATAAAGCCATCTACGTCAATTCGGATGGCGATTGCTCCATAACTTCGACTTTTTTCTCTAGTTCTAATGAATTAGTATTGAATTATCAGTCTGAATAAGGCATCACGCAGCTACACGCCTTAAACTTTATAGACGAATTTTTGTTACTTCGACTAGTGCCACTAGTGGAAGCCACGAACTTAATAAATAGGTAGGTACTTATTATAAAAATAATTCAACCACTTTTAGATAAAAGTGATCTGAAAACGTGTGCTTGACTTACTGAAAATCTATCTAAATACACGTATTTATGAGCCGTGCTTGACGTGTAACTCACAAGATAAAAAGGCATTCGTGCCACCTGACCTCTATAAACAATGACACAGATAGTTTGAAAAGTGCCTCTCTCACAATGTCTAGAAAATACGTTCTCAAACGGTTTTCGATAAACTTATCGGCATATTTGTCATCTCTGTATTTGTAATATTATTAATATCTTAACACTTATCGTATTTTAGGATGATATTACAAGGAACATTGTGTGGGCAGAAATAGCTGTTAAAACATTAAATAATTTCTACAAGACAGTTCTGAACTTAAGTAAAATGTAGTGAGAATATTGTAACTTTGATATTTTAAAGGTCAAGGTCACTATTAGGATGAGAATCTAATCTCATCGTCAAAAGCGGTGAGATAGATCAACGGAGACCTCCCTTGAGAACGCAAACCGACGCCCGACTTTGATAACCTCGATGAGTTAAGATGTAACTGCAAGTGGCATCAAAAGAAATATACAAATATACGCAGTCGTATGCTAAACTATGACGTCTCACAAATCGATCATCGAGTAAATTTTTCGTAGACCATGTTGACACTGCTAAAGTTTTTTGAAAGCTTCAGAAAAATTTAATGGTCCACATAAATAATTTGACATCAGTCAGGTATTTTACGTATAATTACCAAATTTCTGACATCGAAATTTGCTGGATAATAAAAAATAATGTTATATTCAGTACAACAGACTGCTCTAATAGCTCAACTCAAGACATTTGTGTAAACTGTAAAATCTAAACAGTGAAACTTCATTACTTACTCAGGTAGGTATTACAAACCAATTATTAAAACTTTAACAAAAAACACCGACTTTCAAATAAAAAAAGAATCATCAAAATCGGTTCACCCAGTCGGAAGTTCTGAGGTATCAAACATAAAAAAAAATACAGACGAATAGAGAACCTCCTCCTTTTTTGAAGTGAATTAAAAATAATGGACAAACAAATGATTTTGATATAAATGATAACAAAATTATCTGCGTATAATTTATTCAAAAATGTTTTCTGGAATTCCCTGTGACATTTTAAATCGACACCCCTCACCGCATATTATAACTAAGCGACAACGTTGTTATACTTACGAGGATGATGTAAGATTATTACACTCATTATAACTTGTGATTATGCGATATAATTTATCCTGTTTTCTGCTTGTAATAGTATAATTGCTATCATATCGTATGGCGAATCATTAAAATATTAAAGTGGTACATATACGTATTTATATGGTGATAGATTACGTCTATATTACAAATACGTTTAAACTAGAATCTGGTCAGTATTACTTGTCTTCTTAATACATCCAGTTATACATCAAAGAACATATTTTATTAAGGTCTAGTAATTTAATGTAACTTAATGACTATTAAGGACATGAGATATAAAGAAATTGCGCCAATTTGTTTGAGTAGTTAAGTCAATTTATCACATACTGAGAGACCGCATCGCATGGAGAAAGGTACGACCATCGACATCAATGTTTTTTGCAGGTCTGTTTTCCTCAGGAGACCAATGCAATTTACATCGAAAACGATAAAAATCCAATTTACGTGAAGCGTAAGTCAGATTAACGTTTTTGTCGTTGTTCTCACGTTTTCCTATCTCGAAATTGTCAAAAAGTAATCAGTAACAATGTCTTGTACATGAAAGTAAAATTCTCATAAATACCAAATCAATTCCAACTTCATTGATTCGGTTGGGAACTTCGGCTGGGACATCAATAGGGTCGCACTAATCAACTAATGTGTTAACAATTCTTGCACATACAAAATGAAATAAGAAATATCGTTGCTGAAAACTTGAATCGTACGATGTTCTCAAGGTAACAAAGCAAGATTATAGCATAGCAATAATTAACTAGCTGAGCCTCGCGGCGTTATCAGCGATTAGCTTTACCCCGGGTAACGCCGCTGGGTAAAGAAAGTATGGTAGGTATGTCTTCAGTATATTGTTGGGTTAACTTGATCCGTGGTCCGATCCTTTCAGCAGGTCAGGTCAATGTCCAGTGTTGTCGTGTACAATTGTACAGAAAACTTCTAAATTTCATTCCGAAGTTCAGGTTTCGACGGTACTTTAGTTTTATCAATTGCAGTTTTATCTTTTACTTGAAACGGTAGGAGTGCTGGAAGACATTTTGGAATAGGTGTATGAGGCATTCTGAAAATATGACAGATACCACTTCCATAGTATTCTACACACTAATGCAGACCTGGCTGGAGGTAGCAGTCATTTAACATATTGAATACTAAGACCTGACCTAATGGTCAGTTTCCACTAATCAGTCTCCGATTTCGTTGCTATTAACGCAATTCTCTAGGTAAGCATAGAAATAAAGTAGTGGAACAACTTTTAATAAGAAAAACAACATATTGATTCTGTAAAATAAATCTATGTTTTTGACACTTGTAATTTTTTACTAATAACATTACGGCTAAAGGGGCATGAAGTTCCCTTTTCGTAGTTTTTAAGTTTCCGTACTTCATACTTAATTCAGAAACCATTAAAGAATCGTTTCGTTGAACGTCTATCAACTAACTTTGCCTCAGGAATGCGTTTAGGTGTCAAGTTCTAATTAATATAAAATTCTTAAATCTGTGGTCCCTTGCATCAATGAAAAATCCAACTTCTAAGTCATTTTTAACCGACTTGAAAAAAAGAGGCGGTTATCAATTCGACTGTATTTGTTAGTTACCTCATAACTTTTGACTGGGTGAATCGATTTTGATTTTTTTATTTTATTCAAAAGCTGGTGCTTCCCGTGTGGTCCCATTGTAATTAGGTCCAGTTCTTGAAGTCGTTTGTTTTTTTGTTAAAATTTGTGATTATTGTTTTTTTTTCTGTCTATCTGTCTATTTATATAATAGGTTAATCTCTAGAAGAGCTGGACCGATTTTGACGGAACTTTCACTTGCAGCTAGCTGATATTATAAGGAGTAACAGCAGGAGTAAAATTTATTTTAGATCAGCTTCACTCCGTTAAGCTGCTATTATTGTAGTATAGGTACAACAATCCGCGTTTAACACCGCAGCTAGTATATCATAAACGGAAAAAATGAGATGAGTATCTAGGTACTCGAGTAGGACCAGCATTATACCAAACATTTATTAGGTATAAAATTGACTGTTGAAATAAATTAATGTTACTTCCAGCTAATAGCAATTGTAATACTGCGGACATTTGACGCTCAACGCCATCTGCTTTCCATTATTTTAATTTCGTGCAAAAGTACGAGTAAAGAAACTAAATCATTTAATGTACCTTTATCATTTCTTTCGTAATATCTGCTAAAAAACCATTAAAACTTTGCTATATTGCATCCATATAACACCTTATTTAGAACTCCTTTTAGGCCAATAGAATGATTATTACAGGTAAAACAATCAATAGTACACAATTTGCACGTAAAAATTTATAAAACCTTTATTACTTAATGTGAATAAATTCATGTGAACTTATATTATAAAATAATCACAAATTTTAACAAATAACAACCGACTTCAAGAACTGGACCAAATTAAAATGGGACCACACGGGAAGCACCAGCTTTCAAATAAAAAATAATCATCAAATTTGAAAGTTATGAGGTAAGAAACTAAAAAAAATATTCTGTCGAATTGATAACCTTCTGCTTTTTTTAATTTGGTTAATTAAACATAAATGCATGAACCAACCATAATTTGTAATTCGTTTTAAAATAGACGAGCTTTACACTTTCATTACGCGGTAACATTGAACAATCAAAATGGCGTCCCATATGTTAAAACCTGTCTTGTTTATGACAGAATTGTCAATTGTATCAGTGCCAGTGCAAAAGTGTTGTATGGGTCAGTGGTACTTAGTAAATAGTCAGTGATGTTTCATTTCATTTTTGAATTCCAATAGTTAAACGTGTGAGGGTTTTTTTTGTTTTTTTCGAAACACGGTCCCAATTTCATGTCATCCACATTTTTTATCACTAATTTCTTCAGGACGAAGACTTGAAGAATCGAATACTATCAATACTTGACATAAGCAGAAATACCTAATCTGAGTGATCCCGTTGGTTGCCATTTACTCAAAGAAAAATAAACCTTGTTGTGATTTTAATTCACACTTGAGAATAAACTCAAAAAATTAGAGTGCTCTTTGGATTTTGTTTAAATAACGGAGGAGTATTAAGCCATCATCATGAGTATGAGACCAGATGATCACCGTAGAAAATGGGATAAAGATGAATTTGAGAAAATCGCAGCAGAACGATTGAAGACAGAATTAGAAGAAGAAGAAAGAGCAAAGAAAAAAGGTAAGTTTAGCAATAACCGTAATGTCAATACACTGTAATGTAAAAAGTTATTTCTAATTTATGTTTTAAACTTATAATTATATGCGTTCAATTTATAATTCCAGCGCCTCCTATCAAAAGGGAGCTCCTGAAACAGCGAGACTACAAGGTTGATTTAGATTCTAAATTAGGAAAGAGTGTGGTGATTACAAAGAACACACCAACATCACAATCAGGAGGCTATTACTGCAATGTCTGTGATTGTGTTGTCAAAGATTCCATTAACTTTTTGGACCACATCAATGGCAAAAAACATCAGAGAAATCTTGGAATGTCAATGAAGATTGAAAGAAGTTCATTAGATCAGGTAAGAAAACAGATTTTTTTCTGAGTGGAGTATTTTGGTTTCATTCATTTTGTTAGAGAACCTTTGACAAATTCATCTCAGAAAAGTTAATATCCAAATCTCGGTAGATCATTCCCTTAGACCCTTACACTTGAATTAACTATGCTAAATCATTTTGCACTTAATGAGACTCTTTCTGCCTCGTACAACCAATCTGTCTAACAAGTTGTCGCTGTGATATTGTTGTTACAACAATTGATCATTATCACACAAGTTAATTTCAAATTATCTTTTTTGACTGTAGTTTATTTACCCGGATATTTCATTTGTAACAGTTAAAAATATGTATTTAAGTAAACAAAACCCCACTATGTAAAATAGGCTCACCAAAGACTAGAAATCTAACTGCGGAAACCCAGCCCGTGAATTGTTATGACATGTAATTAAAACAACACATTCGTTTGGAGACTGGCCTTTATTTCATTCCTTGTGAGACCCACCTTGTGCCTCTTACCCACACAATATTCTTCAATATTATTTACAAATACCCACATGAGTTCAAGATCAAGTATATGAAACTTGTGTCATCAACCACACACTTAATTTGATTTTGAAAAGCTTTAATTAGTATCTGATCCTGATGTTTCAATATATTCAACAAGATTTTATTAATATTTTCCAGGTTAAAGCTCGCTTCGCACTCAATAAACGTAAACTTGAAGAAAAGAAATGTGAATACGAATTGGACTCTCGTCTACGTGAGGCAGCAGAGGAGGAAGCCAGGGTAAAGGAATTTCGACGAGAAAAACGTCGAGATAAGAAACGTAAGCTGATGGAAAGCGATGAACCTGAAGATGATGCACCAGCTCAGTCAGAACTAGCACAGATCATGGGTTTCTCAGGGTTTGGAGGTGCCAAAAAGTAATTTTAAATAATTTTACGAATTACTTAGTTGTAACTAAATTAAATATTTTTAAGTGACATGTCACTAGTTTTATTTTCTAGAGTAATATAGGTTGCCTAATAATGCGGCTTACATAGTAGAAAGTCTGGTGATCACATACAGCAGCCTTAAAGGGTATTAACTTCAATCTGCAGTGTGACTAGACCTGTAGTAGTTACCAACTTCTCTGTAATCTACTTTTGAAAGACCTTGGCCTGTCAAGATCAGCAGTAAGTTCTATTTTACAATGAGTATCCAAGGCTGCACTAACAGGTTCCTACCAAATTTGGCTAGGTAGGGCGAGAAACTCGAGCACTGAAGGCGAGCGTTGATGCGCATCTTAAAGGGGGGCCTCCTTAAACCTACACCTAGGTCGCAAGTCCTAGGAACTGCTTTGAGTTTCTCCCTCTGCCACACGATGGACCCGCATGGTGAATCCATGGAGTGCTAAGAAGTTTGTCTCTCTGTAAAAAATATTTAGTTCCAATGTGTTATATAAAGTTTAATTTTCTCTTATTTATGCATCCTTAAAAAGAAAGCCATCACAGCTTGGCGCTAATGATATTTTATGCTCATAAATTTATAGTAAGAGTTTAGCTCTGCAATTCAATCGCATTTGCGGAACAACATATCAGAAGGAACAAACTCACAGAACTGAGTACTGACGTAAACCTTAAAATATTCTGCTTTTATATATTTATTTTTTTTTATTAACTTTATCCACAAAATGTACAATGGCCGACTTAATGCCACAGGCATTCTTTACCAGTCTACCGTTGGTTGGTGCATAAATGAATGAGATGGTGCACAACACTTTCTTTAGGAATTTGAACGTAATTTCAGAAATTACCTAATATTAAATAATAAATCAGAAGAAAACAATGAAATATATCTGCGTAATTATACAAGAATATATACATACATACAAACAATAAGATATATATTTATATACCGTAAAATTCTTCACAAATTTGATACCGATACAGTATCAAATTTGTGAAGAATCTGCTGCATTTCGGGCTAGGGGAGCACGTACCTTGATCTTGAATGAATTACGACTTGGTGCCATTCTGATTTCATGGGGAAGAGCATTCCAAAGAAGGACAGATTAGATGAGGAAGGAAGAATGAACACACGCAGAAGTGTGGGAAGAGCATGACACTACTGTCACGGGTATTTTTAGAGCGAAGATTTCTATCATGATTGTCACACAGAAGCTGGACGGAGGAAGTTAGGTAATTAGGTGCATTAGAGGAGTTAATAATGGTGTAGAGAGTCGTTAGGGTGTCGAGGTGACGACGCTGACGAATAGGAAGCCAATTTTAATTGAGACGAAAGGAAGAAACATGATCATATTGTAAGGTTTTTCAAACAAAATCGATTATAATTAGATAGCTATGTAAGGTTTTTCAAATAACATCGATTATAATCGGATAGTTAGTAGGTTTTCAACTGGCAGCACGGAGAGTGGAGGGAACACAAAAAAGAAAAATAGAAGATTGGCGTCGGTTGGTTTTTGGCGCGGAAGCTTTTTTTGGGTTGATGGTGGTGAATTAAAGATAATGATTGTATACTGTTGATTGGTACGAATTATATGTAATTGTGGATAGATAAAGCATTGTTTGATTGGAAAGTTACTAAAGTTTACAATATTTACGAAGATTAAAAACGAATCGAATGCAGTTGTTTAGAAGTCGGTCATATTTGTTGAGGAGATCTGCATTCAGGTCATAGTAGCATACCTATCACCATAATCAATAATGGGCAGGATTAAGGTCTGTACCAACATGGTTTTAATCTCAGGAGTCAAAGTTTTTTAGTCGGTACTAGCTTTTGTTTCGCGACATCACTTTTCTCTTTAATCTTCTCGAATACGAAGAAACACTTTATTAGGGTTATTTTTTGTGTTGTTCTTGCAGGTGGGAACAAAACACTCCCTATATTCCATGATCATTTTACTGTTACTTTAAATCTCGAATATTTTGTTAAATTTTGAGGTTATGTTTTTTTTTTATATTGATTGCAGTAGAACGAATGCCACTTTTATTTAAATCAACGTTTGTAAGCAAAGGCAACCATGCCATAAATGAGAAGAATGCCAGAATATCAGCTTAAGGTTATTCACATGGTGTAGGTGGCAAACGAGCAGACGTTTCGCTTGATGGTAAGCGATTACAACCGCCCGTGGACACCCGCAACACCAGAAGCGTCACAGGTACGTTTCCGGCCTTTGGGGTTGGGATATGGGCCTCCGGTATCCTCACTGACTCGGTGAAACACAGAGCGAGCGCTCTTTCACACCGGTTTTCTGTGAGGCCGTGGTGTCACTTCGGTCGAGCCGGCCCATGCATTCCGAAGCGTGGCTCTCCCATGGTAAAGTTTTTAATCCTTAGCAGACATCAGTAGCCCTATTCCTCGAAATGGTTTTCACATTCTAACAGTTTTTTTAAAAGAGAACAACGAATAGGCCACATAATGAGTTTTTCTCAGTAAGAGACGTTTTTGGATTGTGGATTGTCGTGGTTTCTTTGTAGGTATTTGAATTAAGCTGAGTTCTACTAGTTATGACACTATTAATCAAACTGACTTATATCTCTGAAAGGACTCACCTTATACCTACTTGAGTATATTCCTACTCTATCCGGCTTGTAAATAGGTTTTAAAAGAGAACGGATCCAGTTCGGTCGATGGATACATATGTGAAAAGGTCCCCGACCCGTCAACCCGACGGAGTTTTGGCGGGGCGGTTTGTCGGTATCGAACCGGCCGAAAGCGCGCCTTCTCCGGTTCGACGACGGCAAATAGGTACCCGGTGGAGGTTGTCTTCCCGGTTCTTCTACGCCCTCTCCGACGAAATGACTTCTTGGCAGAAGAATGCAACCTCAGTAAAACATCTGTCGTTGCTGTCCACGGAGCATATGACGGTAGGTAAGATCCTCTCTATCGACTGCAATTCTTTTAGAAAGAACTCCTGCATTAGGAATATCCTGTGTCGCGGGGTCTTTACAAACATACATAAAACGGATACAAAGTACACCCAGACTTACAACAACAATTTGTCTCTCAGAAAGTGTTGTACCATGTAGGATTTGAGCCCACAACACTTGGTGTTATAGAAAGCGGCATGGCGACCACTTAAACCACTAGGCCAGTCGTGCAGTCTGCAATGAAAGCAATGCGAGATGAAGCCTCGTGATGACCACTGGGAGTACCTACCAATGAGCCATCGTGCCTGGGCGACGGCCTCAAGTCACTAACGTACCGCTTTGTGAGATTGTTGCTAGCTAGGCCAGCTCTTTTACTGAAATCTATTACTTTAACATACTCATAAAGCATTTAATAAATAAATAAATATTCCGGACATCTTACACACAACGCCATCTAGTCCCAAGCTAAGCAGAGCTTGTGTTATGGGTACTAGACAACTGATATAAATACTTATATACTTTTTTTTTGTAAATACATACATATTATACATAGAAAACACCCAAACTCCGAAACAAATATTTGCAGATCATACAAACATTTGGTCCGACCCGGGAATCGAACCCGAGACCTCCAGCTTAGCAGTCGCATACGCTACCACTACGCCACCGAGGCAGTCTATTTGATTACACAATAAGAACGTTATATGTTGACTACTATTAATTTCCGTCAAATCCACGCCTATGATACACACTGGACAGAGCTCTATTGTGTTGGAGCTGTCATGCAGAACATGAATCTGAATCGACAAGGTCGTTACTAAATAACAACATGCATGTCATACGTATCTTAAAAGTACGTACAGCTGTGTGCAGAAGTATTAATGGGCACGTCATGATCAATGGATAATTAAATACGTCTATTAAAAAACTTACTTTCTACGCTTACAAAAGATAGAGAAAGAAAGACTACCATAGGTTATTGAAGATTTAAAGAGTGTACAAAATGCACTTTTTTATTAATCTATGTCAAAAGGTTATTTAAATCTATGCAAATGTACATGTAAAATATACAATGAAAAGGGAGCACCAAACCCGTAAGGTCTCCCGATAAAGTCAAATGCAATTTTCGTTGGTAGCACTCGTAGTACCGCTATGATACCTACCGTTGATTGTTAAGATATATTCTCAGTAGTTAACACTAAATATACCTAATATTTAGAACTAATAATTATAGAACAGACACAAACAACATGGAGATTGAGATCAACAATTTGTAGATTACACAAAGTGCTATCCTATGTGGGGTTTGAACTCACAACACCCGACGCAGTCGAAAACGGCGTGGCGACTGCTTAAACCACTGCCATTACTGTGTGTCTCTGTTTTCACAATGAACTATCAAATTAGGATGTAGATGTAGTACCATTACTTATACACTTTTGATCAGCTAATATGAGTATAACATTAATGTATTATTTAAGGAAAATAATGAAGTAGACGTCGGAACTTAGAACATATGTACTTAAGTACTTGTTAAACTTACACAAATGTACTTTCGTAAATTTTAATGAAACCTTATTACAAAAATGGTTTCAGAAAGTAATTAGGTACCTATTTAATACCTACCAGTAATTATGGCCAAGGTGTAGAAGGCTCAAATATACTAAAAGGTTGTAAGCACCTGTCGCAGCAGTGATGATACAGCAAGCAATGATTTTCCGCTACAATCAGGCGAAACCACGCCCTCGTATAAAACGCAAGTTCACAGTCATGGGAAGTCAATGTGATAATTTAATACAGAGACATGAGGACGTTAATGTTGACAGTCGCTTTATCAGTTTTATTTTATTCTTACGTATATGCTTTTCAGGTAAGTTATTTACTGTATAAATAGTTAAGTGATAAAGAATTTCCACATAAGTAACTTCATTGTAATGTTTTCTTGACGTTATACAAAACTATACTTTAATAAGAAGTTCCTATTAATAGTATTAATTATATGTTGACTGCCGGTGGTGTAGTGGTAGCGTATGCGACTGCTAAGCTTGAGGTCTCGGGTTCGATTCCCGGGTCGGACCAAATGTTTGTATGATCTGCAAATATTTGTTTCGGGGTTTGGGTGTTTTCTATGTATAATATGTATGTATTTACAAAAAAAAAAGTATTTATATCAGTTGTATAGTACCCATAACACAAGCTCTGCTTATCTTGGGATTTAACCCACGACCCCAGAGGTCGTAGGTTTAACACATATTCTTGAAGGTAGGTACCTATTAAAAGTAACATACGATATTTTTTATTAAATGCGAGCGAAGCCGCGGGCGAAAGCTGGTATCTTTATAAATACAAATAACACCTACCTAACATTTCTTACAAATAAAAAGCTTTAATTTAATATCAATATTTCCGTTGTTTCAGATTGCTTTAGATTCATCGGGCCTTTCATGTAAGTCAATAAAAATTCATTAACTAGTAAATTATTATTATTTTTCTATATAGATCTCCGGACGATGCAGGATAAAGTGATGGGCAAACTCTTTGTCATCAACAATCCATAACGTCCCACTGCTGGGCTCGGGTCTCCTTTCAGGAGAGGGTTGGTAAACTCTTTATAGTGTTTAAAAATGCCTCTTAGTCACATTATTAGATATCTTTTACTTCTGCTATGTATTTTTATTGCTTTTCGCCCGCACTGAGATCGAGATCTTGAGCTTATCGCATCACAGGAGAGCGAACAGATGGTGAAGTTTATTAGTGAGTTTAACGGAGATTTAAATGCCCCAGGCATTTAAAGAGTGGCCTTTTTCCCTGAGTTCCAGATGTTCATGGGCGGAGGCTGTCACTCATTTGTGTCCTGTATGTATTGTGTCTTGTATGTAGTGTGTCCTGTATGTATTGTGTCCTGTATGTATTGTGTCCTGTACCTAAAAGTAAACGATGAAGAACACTCAAGTAGGGCGAATTAGGTTAATTAATACATCAAGAAAAACTTTAACCAGACCAACTACGTAAAAACTTCTGATAAAATATGTATAGACCATGTCCTCGGGCCTTTGTTACCAATCTATTGACACCTTAATAGTGTAGAAACTTAGGAGGAACTTAAATAGGTACAAAGACTGCCAAAACTATTACCCTCCCTTTTGTTTTTTTTTGTTATATTTGAGCCTACCAAAGTGACTCTACTCTACCTAATGGGAAGCATAAGCGGAATCCAAGAGTGGTGGTCACCATACTCATTTAGAATACAACAATGCACCATGGTGACCCACATCATGGCGGCCTAGTGACGCAAATGCATTATTGAGCCTCCGGTCTCGCATTCACCAACGAAACACGACAGCACTCATACTGTAATTTTACGTTGATCTTTTGTACGAGGGTAGTACCGCCACGGTCGAGCCGGCCGTGCTTAAAAAAAAACAGCGTGGCTACTACCTTTTGTTTTCGGCAATCGGGTAAAAATACAAGGACCGTTAGTGCAGTAACCACTAGCACCAATAGTTTTAAACTCCATACTGTTTTCAGATAATGTTGATGCTTTTGAAGATCCAGTAAGAGGAAAGCGGCAAGTGGAAATTTTCGATGACGAATATCCAACAGCTGTGAGTCAGAATGAACAAGAGGAACCAGGCTTTTGGGATAGAATTGTAAAAGTAGCTCTTAAGATATTTAGTAAATTTATCGAATGGCTAAACGCATAATAAAAAGTATTTATGTGTCAGTGATTATGTGATATGAAAGTAATTAAATTGTTTATTTAATAAATCAATTGATTATTATTTGTTTTCTGTTATTTTTAGGATAAGAAAAAATCAGTGCTCAGATTTCAAACAGTTTATTATTTGAAATAAACATTAATCTCTCGAATTCCTATAAATATACATATTTTAAAAGAACTACTAATTAGATACCGAACCTTCTTTCAAGAACGTTTCTTATACAGCAGAAAGAAGCCGTCTCCACGTGCGAGAGAATCGCGACGCAACAAGCAATTTTATTATTTGTTGCGACTCGTAAGGGAATCGCCGAGTGTATAGAACGCGTGGCACTACGATAATATCGCCGAGATGCTCTAGCCCATGGAGATGCTAATAAAAATTGTCTTAATACTAGAAAAACTGTATATTATGTTAGTATACAGAAACTGCAGTAAATGTGGCCCAATCGCACTTGTAAACGAACCGTAGTTTTCGAAATAATGAGAACCAATCTCTTATGCATTACTATTTATTGAGTATAAAGTTACTTAAAATCAATAGATATAATGTCTAATTAGTTTGTTAAGATGTTAATCTTCCAAAAACAAATAAATAAATAAATCAAGAAGCCTCTATTTGCATTAAGTTTTTCATCACGAAGGTTACATTAAAAAAAATCTGGTTTTGATATCATTTGTAAAAAGTCCAACATTCAGGTGGTGTTTTTTGGTGGCTTTTGTTATTTTAAAGCAGGAAATACATAAAGTAGAAATGAAACCAATAGTCCAAAGACTTCCAATAGGTTCATTTGAAGCATAATACAACATCACTACAGGTAAAAGAGTGAATATAATTTTCACGGTCCAACTTCCACACATCACACATGAAAAATCTTTTATATTCTAAGAAAAAAGCAACATGAAAATGATACTCTAAAATATATTGATGGTATTGTCATGTTGCCAAACTCACAAAACAAATATTACACATTTAACACCACCTTTTTATTGGGTATATTAAACCGCTACTACTTACATTAACCAGCAAGTACAAGTTTCTATTGAATTATTAAATACAGATTGTAAGAATATTTTCTTAGATAGAATCACAATTGACACATACAATTAATGCCAAACTAAATATATGTATATTAATAGAAAACCATTATCTATATATAAACCATAATCTTGCGGGTATCGTCAGAGAGAGAGCAAGCAAAATATGCATCTTGTTAATGTGGTATAATAAACTTAAACCTCCTTTCTAGAGACAGGCCTATGTCAAGATGTAGGCTGATAGATTATTTACTTAATCAAAATTATATTTTAGCACATGTAAGGGTTTAACAGCATCTATATGTCATATATTGTCTCTCTGAGCGATTTTATCATTTTCAAGGTTTTCTAGATCGCAAGAAGGTTTCAAATGAATTTCTTGCACTCTCAAAGGGTTATAGTTTCTTTGTGATGCTAAATGTCTTAAAACTGTTAGTTCTTCGTTTTCTGTAGGTTTATGAAATGTACTTGATTCCTTATCAAAATTTATAGAATTAACAAAGTACTTGAATGTGCGATTCTTTATAAATGCTTTACTCGTTAAAGCTGTTTCAACAATACATTTGTTTAGTACTGCAATTGTTATTTTATCTAGTTGAAGTGATTTACCTTCCATTGCATTAGCTATGGTGTGATATACTTTTCGGAAGTCAACATGTTCAGTATAAACTTCGTTGGGTATCATCTCCAGTTCAGCAATCATACGCACAGCATTAGAAGATTCCGTTCTGAGCTCTTCTAAAGGTATGTTGTCTGTTAACAATTTCGCCCAGCTTGTGAGTGGCACACGTGGTTTGAATAATTTTTTAGATTTAATGGGATTTTTTTCAAATATAGGATGTTGTGCTGCTCTTTTTTTATAGTGATTAATAGCTAATAATATTTCATGTGGAGTCTTTGTATTGATATACTCATGTATTCTCTCCAACTCATGTGAACGGAACGCCTTTAAAGCTTGTAACAGATAAAATTTCTCATCTTTTGTCCAACCCTTTATAGATGAAGGTTGATCAGCTATTTCACTTTGGCACTCTGCCATTGCAATGTTTATACTACAGTTAATCATTTTTATTTACTTTACAAAATGCGTGGTGGTGAATCTCCTGGTAGAGTGGGTACCCTGAAACAAATAACATGAATTTAAACTCTCATAATAATATAAATAAAAGATGAAATGTATTTTGATGTACTGTACTTGACCTAACTTGAATCACTTAAGGCAGTATAAGGTTTCTAGAAACGATATGGGTCATTAGGAAAGAAATAGTATTATACAAAACTCTTGAACCTATAGGTTGAAGGTATAGATTATTGAAAATGGCAGTTAATAACATTAATTTAATGAGCATGAGGATTAGCAAGCTTAAGTGGCAGTGGGCTGGCCATATTTGTCGCAGAACTGATAATCGTTTGGGTAAACGGGTTCTTGAGTGGAGACGGCGTCTCGGCAAACATAGTGTAGGATGTCCACAGGCCAGGTGGAGTGATGATTTGCGAAAGACGGCTGGCAGGAGCTGGATGCGAGAAGCCGAAGATCGAACTAAGTGGCGTGCAATTGGAGAGGCCTATGTCCAGCAGTGGACTGCGATAGGCTGATGATGATGAATGAGTATTGGGACTCAAACTTCTACAAATTGACTCAAAGCATAAACAGAGAAAGGCAACAGTACGTAACATAGGAAACAGTGGTAATAAGAGATTATTTGAGCTTATATTAGAAAATCCTACACATTGAAATGACTTGCTTATTTTTAATAATTAGTTATACCATGCGCCACGCTTGTCTGTGGCACATTGTTGTTAAATTGATGAGAAATGAAAAATAGATAAAAACAATCTATGAAGTGGTTTGTGGGTATACCGAGTCAAATTTTAGTTCCATTTGGTGCAGAACTTTACGAGTTTTTGAAGCGTACTCGAATCTACTTATCATATTTATGATATAGATATAATAAAACAGCACAATACTTGAAAGCGTAAATAAGCATAAAAACACTCACTAACCCTTAACTTTCGAGGCACACACGTAGTACATAAATAAATAAACAACGATTACTTGACACTTCAAAAGTAAGTTAGAGGTTTGCACTCAAATAAAATAAACGATACAAATCGTTCAGACTTCAGTCGAATACATAGAATGGGTATGAAGCAGTGTTACCAAGTCTCAAAAATATTTATCCCTAAAGTTTGTGTCAAAAACCTAAAATTGCCTAAATTATGGAGTTGTCCCCCTAAAAAATATTAAATCTGAACAATTAAAATTGCTTATTGCAGATTATACAAAAATCAATGGACATTCAACAATTTTTTAGATTTTTATAACAAGTAAATTATTATCTAAAAAATACCAGATGTAGAAATTTAAAAATATAAAGTGCAATATCCAAAAATTTTTTTTAGTTCTAATTAAATGAATTAAAAAAATCAAATAATTCTTAAACGTCTGTTGATTCCAATGTAATATCATAATTATAATAACATTAACTCATACATACCTTTCAGTTCATGATCTTTTTTTCCATTTAGTGGTATATTTTTGAGAATAGCCATAACTTTTTCTCCCTTTGGCATTTTAAACCTGGTATTTTATATTTGGTATTTGTTTTTAAAAAAAGATAGTGCACAATGCAAAAACTAACAATTATAACTGACTGTTTTTAGCTGTCAGCTGTTAAGATTATAATAAAAAATGCATACAGTGTCATCTATTAAAATTGGAAACATTCAATCGATTTGAATTTTTTATTTTTGTTGATGTACGTAGAAAATTTTTAAAAAATACAAATGAAATTTTATCCCTAAAAATATCCCCAAAAAATTTCACCCCCTAAAAAAATCCCCGTATAGATTTTTTCCCCCTAAATTTGGGGGGAATACCCCGGAGTTGGCATCACTGGTATGAAGTATGACCATGGTATGACTTATTTCAGTGTTACCAGCCTTCGAATATTTGACCCTAAACCTCAGTCCTTATTATCCTACTACTATTATAAAGGCGAAAGTTTGTAAGTATGGATGTATGTATGTATGGATGTTTGTTACTCTTTCACGTAAAAACTACTGAATGGATTTGAATGAAACTTTACCACAATATAGCTTATACATCAGAATAACACATAGGCTACTATTTATAAAGATATAGCTTCGCCTCGCGGCGTTGCCCGCAGTTATCATCGTACCGCGGGTAGCACCGCGGGGTTCAGCTAGTATTTCAATAAATCTGCCCGTGCCCCTCAAACATTGTTTATTGAATTTTGCATTCTTGATAATAAAAAACTACACTGGACACAGATCAATAAGTAAATATGAAGGACTAGAATGCGTGATTACAGACCTTTTAAATTTTTTAAGCATTTTTAGGAAAATGTTAAAAAGCTAAAAAGCCTTAGTTTATGGATAAAAACCCTAAATTGGGCACCCTGACTTATTTCATTTATCAACGACAGCTGAAATTAATATTACCAGTTTTGAATTCATTGTACGCTAAAAGAAGATCCTAGTCCTAACCGAGTGAAACAACTATTTTTCTTTCATAAGATTAGACCTCATTATAAGATACGTAAAAATTAAAGTTTATTCTTCTGACCAGAAACTTTCACTCTCATAGTGTTCTTTTCATTTTGGTAGTTTAAACCCTGCCCAGTGCCGCGTAATCACGCGGGATAGGCAAATAAGGACCATTTTACGTATGTCGTAACTTACAAAGCAATAGCATAGAGCAAATGAGCCAAGACGCGCGGGAAACGAGAAGTACCTACATAGCTGACTACAACTTGTATGCTAATATAACAATTTAACGGCCGTGCCGCCCCACTTATAGTTCCCAGTCAGCTGTCTCGCTACTGCATTGTTCTTTCTATGGCATTACTGCACATATCTTTTATACCGTCGAAATTCTTTTCATTTTTATAGTTACGACGCATCATGTTCCTGATTTGGTGGCAAGCATACCTAAAAAAAAGATGCTGATACTGAGAGCTTTATCACAAAAATCGGCTAGTTCAAACCGGAGTGATGTCTCTTCTCTGTGTCACAGAACACCTGCATTTAGTAATTCTTTCCTTGGTGTTAAGTTTTTCTAGTGTAGTTACCGAGGCATAAACCCCTGTGGGGTTTGTGTTTCGGTGCAAGAGTCGTTACGTCGTTGGATTTACATAATTATACAGGGTTACTCTTCTGTACAAGCATTATAGTCTATCTTGAAAGGAAAGTAAAAAAGAAAACATCAGCATTTACATTACAAAATAATATATTCATAGTAATGAAGTGACATAATCGAAGTTTGGGTAGTTATAATAATGTAACACGTAATTATAACTGCAAGGAACCATCACAATGGCACTGTTGTTTTCTATGAAAAGAACGTATTACATGTGTATTCATAAAATAGTCAAATAATCGTTATAATTGCGTTTGAATATTATTATTTTTAACGAGGTGTTTCAAACCGTTAGGGATTGATCTGAAAATGTTTTAGACTAGCATAAAACAGGAAGTAGCCGTAAAATATAAGTTTGTAATTAGGATGACATTCGATATTCATAATCAATGTTACAATATCATAAATGCAGGATATCGAGGGTTCATAAATTAGTAAACTCGGAAGTAGCAATAAATCATTCTACACATAAATTATACAAATACTGCGACATATGTTCAGAACTTTTTACACAATTTAATGCATTTAACGTGTAGTACGAAAGACTAACTTATCTTAAATATTACCCACAATTATGGAACATTAACAAAATGAATCTATAACAATTAGTAGTAATATGTGACATCCAGTGTGCTATTTGTTTTAACACTAATAATACCAATTAAAATAAAGCATAAACTGCTATTCTGGTTGAGTTATCATAAATAATAACAATGAAAGTAAAAATAACTATTATTAAATGCAAACATAAGACTTCAGTTAAATAATGAACACAAGTTTGTAGTAAGTATTAAAAAAAACATACTATTGTATATTACGAGACAACCAATACTACCGTTGAAAGTGGACAAGTATCAGGTCTGGTACAGTTTTGGTTGAATCTGTAAAATAAAATGCGACTAGTACGTTTGAAACTAGGAAACATCGTTTAGGTGGGTTATATGAAAAGGTACACTATAGATAATTAACTATTGAAATCAGTGGGAATGGTGAATTGTTCAGTTATCGAAGATAACTATTGTAACTATGAGACTAGTGTAAACTAAATTTTATTTCACTATATTATTAAATCCTGTCGGTTTCGAGTGCTCATACAAATTAATAAGAAAAAGAAAATAACGTTAGAGATAAAAAAAAATCGCTTACAATAAGATTTAAAGTACCTATATACTTACTTATAATCAGAAATGCCTCGTTTCAGGCAATTCTCAAAATTAAAAGCTTGGGAGACTTAAAGAATAAACAATAGACATCTTTAAAGTATAGAAATTAACCAAGCTTCAGGCACTAAATAACAACATTATTCATATTGTCCGTCTGTTAAGAAACTAACTAAAATAGCAATTTGCCAATTCATCAAAAACTTATGATAAATAAATGTTCACTCATACAAACATGTATATACTACATTAGATATAAAATATTAGCGGTTCTTAATAGTTATAACTGCCAAAATTTCTGATACCAGGTAGATAAGAACTAATACGCATAACTTATACCATAGAACTCAATAACAGCTCTAGACATATAACCTTATCAATATCGAAGAGCTAATATTCTTATCATACTGGTGCCTGTAATATAACATAACATATACCATACAAATAATAATAAAATATCATAGCTAACTTATTACCAAAACCAAATTTTAAACATACAATTCTTATTTTATAATATAAGGTTGAGAATGAGGAACATGCATTAACAATTATCATAATATATGATGTGTTATACACACAGTCGTAATATCATAATACAATACACAAACTAAACAGTTTTATTGCTATGTTTATGTTAGGTACATCAAATCGACTTCTTTTTCAAGTCAGTTCCACAATGTGAAAGTGTTTAACGAAGTCGTTTAGTAACCTAGGGCAGGTAATCTAAACTAATATTATAAAGAGGAAAGATTTGTATTTTTGTATGTAACGAATAAACTCAAAAAGTACTGGACCGATTTTAAAAATTCTTTCACTATTCGAAAGCTACATTATCCACGAGTAACATAGGCTATATTTTATTTTGGAAAAAAATAGGGTTCCTTAAGATATTTGCGTTTTTCAAGAAACAAGGTGTAAAAAATCAACCTGAAAAGTTACTTATTTTATGATTTACAATAATATAGCTTATACATCAGAATAACACGTAGGCTATAATTTATAAAGATACTAGCTTCGCCTCGCGACGTTGCCTGTGATTATTGTCGTACCGCGGGTAGCACCGCGGGGTTCAGCTAGTAAGGTATAATTTACCGAGTATAGTCACGTCCATACTCAACATTAGTTGAATTAAATTGAAAAGCCAAAGTAATAAATATTGTAAATCTAAAAATCTCTACACAACGCATTACAAATGTTAGAATTTTTAAGAAATCTACATATAATTAGTAATTACTTTAACTTTAAAACCTAAGAAAACAGAGCTATAGCATCATACTACCATCGTTTATTATATATACTTACAAAAAACGTGGAAACAACACAACAAAGGCAGTAAGCATGCTTAGCTTTATGAAACAGTCAGTTTTTGTGTCTTTTTAAACTAACTATTTCTGGTTTATTGAATTTGAGGTATCATATTTTGATCAGACTTTAATTTTAAATTAATCCCAATATTTTAACGTTTACAATGCTTAGCTTACATAATATTTTATATGATATATTTAAAAACTACTGGCGTATAGGCGAGGCAAAATTAGAAGTTGGCGAGGTAACAGTCCCGTGTCGCTTGAGCACAGCAGCCGGCTCTATCGAGAAACAATCGAAACATGTATCGAGAAAGAGTTCCTGAATGAAACGTCTCGCACATAGCATGTATGTGTCTCTTGACAGCAGAGCGCAGACGTCTGAGTAAACACAAGGACTACGGAATAATTCTGGGTGCCGCTGTTTCATTGAAAGCAGAACGGACCGTGTCTGAAATAAAACAAATTGATCATAAACTTACACTATTGACCACACGTTAGAGAATATCAAATGAAAAAATAATTTTGCCACAATTTACTGGCAAATTGTAGTACTTACCTACTGCAAAACTTATTTATTTACATAGATCTCATACATTTCTTAACTCTTTAAAACAATTAAATTCAGAAAAAAATTCATAGTTACCTGTTTTAAATGTATAGGGTTGGACATTAAGTGCACTTGGTGCAGTAGGTCAGCTGCATGCAGACTAATTCCATAATCAGCAACAGATTTTTCGATTGTTGGACTGCGAGGTTCAGTCAGGCTTGCGATTGAACCATCCATTCCTGGTAAAACAACATTAATTAACAATATTGCTTTTGCAACAGCTGATAGTAGACAGTAGTGTAGCAAATATTGGTTCTAAACTGAGAGCCAACTACGCCAAAACAGAATTATAAACAAATACTTTTTTTTTTAAATGTTATTATAATCTTACCAGCAAAAAATGCTTCACGTAATTCATGCGAAGATGGTGGGCGGGTTCGTACGCAACACAAACAGTCGCCGGTCGCATGACGCCATTTCTTATTGGCGGACGCTGACGCAGAACTGGCTATGTTTTCGGAAAGAGGAGCTATCGCACTTTGTGAGTTTTCATTAGTCTCGGTAACGGGTTCGATTCCAGGACGGCTCGAATCAACGTCTTTTTCCCCTTCGATATTTGTTAAAGTGTCACCTTTATTCTCTTTGTTAGTCGAATTTGCGTCCTTTTCTGATAACTGTGTTGCAGTTTTTGTATAATCATCTTCACTGACGGCGGTTATGACCCTTTTGGTTTTTTCTTTGGTTGCACGTCGATTCGTTTCACTCGCTTCTGTATTTGCGGTCACGTTCGTTTCAGTTTTTTCTGAATTTGGAGTTTTGTGTACGTGAACCACAGCGGTACTGATGCTAGCACTAGAATTAACGTTCGTACTAGATTGCAAATTCTTAGTGAGAGCAAGGATGTTTTCTAAGCCTGAAATGTTATTTCAATATTAGATGTTTATTTAAACTGATACAGGCGTATCAAACTAGAAAATAATTTATATACCTTTATGGGATGGTAATTTCTGACTGTCGGGGGTAGCGCGCGATTTGTTTTCTGTACTCGCACTACTCGTATCTACGAGGAAAGATGGTAGGCGACCGCGCTTTGTGAGATCACTTTTATCGGTATCATCGTCCTTCATTTCTTCGTCCCTGTAAAATATTATCATTACATAAGTGCAACAATACTATAGACAACTTTCTTCTGTGTACTCCTGGGTCAAAGCATGACAAGAAGCATCACTAGACCGTTATGGTGTGGGTCACCATGCTGCATTGTTGCATTGTCTGCATACGCAATGAGTATGGTGACCACCACTCTTGGATTTTGCTTATGCTTTCCATCATGCAGAGTAGAGTCATTTTGGTAGGGCCATAAATAAAAGAAACTATGTATGTAGTACTAGCAATACGGCCTGGTTTCGTACGGTATTCTTTGAAATTCTCGAATGTCCTCTACTATAATATAATATGCAGGTATTACACACATAAACCTTCCTCTTAAATCATTATTATTATTATCATTGACTGTCTCGGTGGCATAGTGGTAGCGTATGCGACTGCTAAGCTTGAGGTCTCGGGTTCTATTCCCGGCTCGGATCAAATGTTTGTATGATCTGCAAATATTTGTTTCGGAGTTTGGGTGTTTTCTATGTATAATATATATGTATTTACAAAAAAAACCCATAACACAAGCTCTGAATAGCTTGGGACTAGATGACGTTGTGTGTTAGATGTCTGGAATATTTATTTATCTATTATATCTATTGCTGAACACTGTATTATAATTGAGTAGATTAAAAGATCTAAGCGAACAGGCAGCGGCAACGACTTCATTAGTACTACGTAAAGATTAATGGTTACCTGGGAAAGATTTCGGCAAGGTCTCCAGGTAGACAGATGCCCATGTAGGCGGGCGAGTGCGCGTGCGCGTGGGGGGCGGGCGCGGCGCGCGTGCGCAGCGGCCCGGCGGTGTGGCGGCGCGGCACTGACACGGGTGGCGACTGGCGCGAGCTCTCTCCCAGCGGCAGCGGCTTCCAGTCGTACTCCAACATACTGCACGTTCAACGTTATATAAACTTACAAAACAATCATATTAAACTTTAACCAAAAATAAACCGAATTCAAGAACTGGACCGAATCAAAATGGGCCACACGGGAAGCACCAACTTTCAAATAAAAAGAGAATCATCAAAATCGGTTCACCTAGTCGAAAGTTCTGAGGTAACAAACATAAAAAAATAATACAGTCGAATTGAAACCTCCTCTTTTTTTGAAGTCTGTTGATAATATAAAAAGTGGGATAAGTGAACCATTAATAATAATCCAAATCTGTGTTAAAGACTGGTATTTGTACTAAGATAACATGTATATCAGATTATCAGCCCCTCCTGCCTCAAGATAACTGTTACCCAAGTTACTTCTTTTTATGGAATAGGAGGCAAACGAGCAGACGTATCACCTAATGGTAAGCGATTACCGCCGCCCATGGACACCCCACAACACCAGAGGCGTCACAAGTGCGTTGTCGGCCTTTGGGGGATGGGGAGAGGGGTTCGAGTATGGACCTCCAGTATCCTCACTCACTCGCAAACACAGCGCAAGCGCGGTTTCACACCGATTTTCCGTGAGGCCGTGGTTCATGCCGAGTTATCATGACTTAGCCTTAGTGATGTAAACATAATGTGTGTGTGTGTGTGTGTGTGTGTGTGTGTGTGTGTGTGTGTGTGTGTGTGTGTATATTTTCGCTCACTCTACTAAAATGTAAATTAATCATATTGGGATCAAGATCTATGAAATAAATTTTTAATTAAAAATATTGTGTGACCTAATTATATTTCAATGTGTACAACACAGTACATACAATTATTTAAAATTCATTACTAAATTTTTTGTTTTCCGGTTAGCTTTAGGCAATAATAAAAATTAAATATAAAATTGAGGGTTGTAATACATATCTATATATGTAAAAATGTTATGTTGGTTTGTATACGCTTCAAAAACTCAAAAAGTTCAGCACCGATCGAGCTGAAATTTTAGAATGATATGTAATCCGCATCACGGATTGTTTTTATCCAATTTTTGAATCAGTAACATATCCGCGACAGCGAAAAAAACACGAAAAAACCGACATAAACGCGGGCGGAGCCGCAGGCAACAGCTAGTTAGTGATAATAACAATGTTTTAATGAATGAATTTTAATGGTTACACGGCACACATCAATTAATAATGAGTACAAAGATTTAAATTGTTTTCTGAGTTTTGGTTAACTTATTAAACTATATATGACTTTCTAAACAGAATGATTATTCCAATTTCAATTATTAAAAACATTTTAAAAGTCAACTGTATTTATACCTGAGTTTCGTTCTCCTTTCTTTCGTAGTTTTGGATCTGTCACGTAATGATGAAAATGGCCTTGTTCGACGATTAGATTCATTTAGTAAAAACCAGCTCAAATCGTCCATGTCTGAAGATCCTGTTGCTGCACTTTCTGATAAATGAGGCCTGCAAATAAAATTTATGATATTATTATATATATTTTAAAACGAAAACTAATTTTATGGTAGAAAAATTATAAAATTTAATTTAAATTACAGAAAATGAGACAATGTAACCAGTTTAATATATTGTAAAAAACATTAAGCAATTGTTTTTTTTAATAAGCTAGTTGCAGATGAGCACTAATCTACAAAACAGTACTGAATTAAATGTTATAAAAGTGTTATAATAATTACTTTTAATACTATTGGTGTCAGTTCTTGCAGGAATATAGAATCTCTAACTTATACTAGAATTTTTTTTTTTTAACTATTCTGTTAGGTAGCTGCACGTTCTAGCTATAATTTTTTTCTACAACCTGTCACTATAGTATTTTTTATTACCGTCTATTAAGAGACTTCAATGTGGCATAACCAGTCATATCCATTTGCGATGGTGGTGAGCTTGCAACGTCAGGACCTGTGACACCTGTAAATGTTATAATTTTTATTAGACATCATTTCTATAGGTAAACCGCCGTAAGCGTGGCCTTCCTGATGGTCTGCGGGGCGCGGGGCGGGAGCGCGCTCAGCCAATCAACTAGTCTGCCGGTGTCGGCCGGCAGTGACTGACGTGAACGCCAGTCCGCGCGTGAAATTTATGTAGCGACTGCTACACACGATAATATTAATCTTGCAACATGGATCAGGATAACCTACCTACTCTGCGTAATAAAAAATTAAATAGACAATCAAAAATTATGTTATTAAATGTTGCCAAATTTATTAAACAAATGAAATTAGACCAAGCTGCATTACAAGGTAAAATTACTAATTATTAATTATATAGTATTTATTGTCTCATCATTTTAAAATTATAGTAAAGCTAGACATTGTTTGACGAACATTTTTTTTTGTTCAGGTACAGACATGAATGTGAATAAAGCTATATCAGAGGCGACCACTGTTTCTTTGTCAACCGTTAAAAAGGTATTATCATTGAGTCGATCTTCACACAACTTAGAAGAAATAATTAAGTCACCGAGCAAAAGAAGAAAACGAAATCCAAAAATAGAAGTAGATAGTTTTACCGAAGGTATCTAATAATTAACTAAAATAATAAATTAAATTTCAATTTCTTCTGTAATTTTATCTTATTAGTAAATAATTAATCAATATTTATTTGCAGGCGTTGTAAGGCGCAAGATTCATGGATATTATGCGTATAAAAAAGAAGTACCTACTATAAAAAGACTTATAAAAGAACTTAAGGATGAGGGAATTTTATCTTGTGGTCGCGAATATTTAAGAACTTACCTTCATAAAATCGGATTTAAATGGAAAAAATTACAATCAAAACGATTATTGTTAATGGAAAATATGGATATTTTAAACAAGAGGCAAATGTATTTGTTGAAAATAAAGAAACAGAGAGAGGAAGGCAAGAACATTGTTTACGTAGACGACACGTATGTAAATTCTTCTCACACAGTTTCCAAATGTTGGCAGTCTAGAAAACATAAAGAAAGAGGGCACTTGAAAGAAATAGGAGCAGGGCCACGACTAATAGTCGTTCATGCAGGGGGACAGGAAGGATTCGTCAATGGTAGTCTTCTCATATTTAAATCTAAAAGTAAATCGGGAGACTACCATGACGATATGAACTTCCACAACTTTAAAAAATGGACCGAAGAAAAGTTAGTGCCCAACTTGCCAGCAAATTCAGTTGTCGTATTGGACAATGCTTCGTATCACAATGTTGAAATTGACAAAAAGCCTACCAAATCAGCATTAAAGCAAACAATGCTTGATTGGTTACAAAAGCACAATATTGAATGCAGTCCAAACATGTATAGACCACAACTGTATAATCTGATCCAAACTACAAATGTCGAAAAAAAAATTGTTATTAACGAAATTTTAAAAAGTCACGGGCATGAAGTGTTGCGACTTCCGCCATATCATGCGGATTTGAATCCCATAGAGTTGGTATGGGGCCACGTCAAAGGTCAACTTGCTTCATTAGATCTTTCTACCAATTTATCACAAAAGTCGAAAAAATTGGAACAAATTTTTTCTGCCTATACTCAAGCTCAATGCGCCAAATGTGTTGAACATGTGATTAAAATAGAAGATGATTATATGCAAAAAGATAATCTAATAGACAAGACCTACGATGATATGTATAGACCATTTATTATTGAACTGTCGCAAGATACGTCATCGGAATCTTCAAATGAAGAAAGTTCATGTGATGAAGAAAGTTCTGATTAATGATAATATGTATATATTTTTCTATTTCCTACTTTCAATTATTATGTCTGTGATAAATAAATAAAATATATAACGACCATTGTTTATTAATATTAGTTCTAATAAATGTAAAAATAAACTTTAAAAAATACTTAAAATAAAAAAACTCATTAAAAATATATCATAGGTGTAAATATGTATATCAATCTTAAGATCAATTAAATCTCAAGATACGAGTCATTACGTCGTATCGTGTATAGCCGGTTGCATCACCCGCCCCGCGCCCCGCAAACCATCAGGAAGGCCACGCTTACGGCGGTTTACCTATAAGTTTCTATGACGTACTACAGTAAATATTAAGTTAAGACTTAAAAGGAAAATAGAGTAGTCCTTCTTAAAAGGTCGGCAACGCACTTGTGACGCCTCTGGTGTTGCGGGTGTCGCGCGGTGATCGCTTACCATCAGGCTATACGTCTGCTCGTATGCTACTATTCAATAATAAAAAAAGAACCCTACACAGAAAACTTTGAAATTAACTACATAATTATTTTTGCTTAAAATTTGACAAAACAAAGTTTACAGTAGTTACGTGTGAGGTGATTTCAAATAATTTATAAAATTGTATAATCGACTGAAATTTGTCTCCGAAATAATTGAATTGAAACTCTCGGTACAAACGACAAGATACGAATATTATGATTCATTGGCAAAAAAATATAATTCTGTGACAAATTAAAATTGAACAAAAGAGCTCACTAGATGTTGAAGTGCGACGTTGTAATTCTGGTATCTTCGTGCGGTGAGAGCTGTTGCTACTACTCTTCATGCCGTACAAACTTGATGAGCTCGGTATTGGACTAAGCGTCAGAACTCTGTCTCTGTAAACGAAGTATATAAAGTGAGAAAACAATGGGCAAAAAAAAAATTGTAGACTTGAGTGAGCAATGTTCGATACAAATGAGTTGGCTCGACGAGGATGATTCCACGGTCTCTCAGGAAGCTTGTTGAGCAATTTATTCGTTGCTTTTCACCAAGTGTATGAGGATACCAGAGAACAAGCTTCCTGTGGTGATCTCTGGGACAGCTGTTGTTAATGACTAGTGTTAATTTTAAAAATACATTTTAGATTATTTTTTTATATTTATAATATATTGCACTTAATTTTTATAAAACTGAAGAAAAGAAAAGTAAAAAATGAAAATATAGATAATCTATACTAATATTATAAAGAGGAAAACTTTGTTTGTATGTTTGTTTGTAATGAATAGGCTCAAAAACTACTGGACCGATTTTAAAAATTCTTTCACCATTCGAAGGCTACATTATCCACGAGTAACATAGGCTATATTTTATTTTGGAAAAAAATAGGGTTCCGTAAGATATTTGGGTTTTTCGGACACAAGGTGTAAAAAATCAACCAGAAAAGTGACTTATTTTGCGTACGCTGCGTAAACTATAAAAGATAGAACCATAAAATGTTCTAATTAATCGTAGACCTTATAAATATCTACAAAAAAGTCCGCGAAACACTATACGGGGGAAAATTTTTTGCTACGGGCAATAAAAGACGCAAACGAGGTTGCGTCGGTCAGCTAGTTAGAAATAAAAGCGTTTAACTTTACTTAGTCGGTTACGTAGCTTTCTGTCACAGAGATCAAGCTATGTTTTAGGGACTATAGAACATTTTCTCCATTTAACGATGAAAAAAGAAAAGGAATTGATAATTAACACTTACGGAATAGCATATTTCCCAAGAAACGAATCACAACTACTGACTCCACTCGTACTAGATTCGCTTGTGTTTCGGACTCTGCCTTCATGGGTATGTTCTATAGAGTTCATTCGACCTATTATCAGTCTATTTTCGCCCATAGGCATTCGATGCGAGGGACGTTCATAGATAGAACAATCTTTGAGTATATCTACTGTTCTTGACTCTGTCAATGCAGGTCGGTCATGCGAGGTGTAACAACTCTGGGATGGAAGTGTGTGAGACTTCCTCTTATCAGTTTCTCTACGTCCATCACCATAGCCCTTATGGTCAGTAACATCTTGATCCTTTATTTCCGATTGCTCTGCAGATACAGATCCGGGTTTGACTAAATTTTTATCCGAATGCAAGCTCTCTGCAACACTTTGGTCAGTATGATCTGAATGTTCACTCATTTCTGTGTCGTAAACATTGTAACGGTTTTCAGGCGATGCAAAATAATAGTTGGTGCCTTGATCGAATGTTGAGTACGTCTCATCGGGAATCACTGGAAATTGGTCGTGTCTTGTATGTCTAACGCATAACCAACCTATAGTAGAAAAATTATTATTAATATTATGTTTGGATGAAACTTTACTTTGTAGATAATTATAGTTTTAATTGAAAATGTTATATTCATAAACTATGTATTTTAAATGATAGATTAAGTTATATTCGCATCTATTATACACTGCCTCGGTGGCGTAGTGGTAGCGTATGCGAATGCTAAGCGTGAGGTCTCGGGTTCGATTCCCGGGTCGGACCAAATGTTTGCATGATCTGCAAATATTTGTTTCGGAGTTTGGGTGTTTTCTATGTTTAATATGTATGTATTTACAAAAAAAAAGTAATATAAGTATTTATATCAGTTGTCTAGTACCCATAACACAAGCTCTGCTTAGCTTGGGACTAGATGGCGTTGTGTGTTAGATGTCTGGAATATTTATTTAATACTATAATTAATAAGTAGTACTATTTAATTCTTTAGTTATGATTTGTACTCCTTTTTACGAAAACTATGTGATCGAAGGCGTATAAAATACGGCATAGTTGAAGTATATAAAGACGAATGCATAAAGCTAAAAAATGGTGGAATTTCGACCACAGGATGACCACTAGCTTCTTTAAAATACAGTTAAAAAAGTTCGTATCAAATTACCTAAATCTGAAAGTAGATTAGCTCCGTCGTACGTGCTTCCGATCAGGCCGAGTACATAAAACGCCGTTGCGCGGACAGAATACACCGCGTTGTACTTCGCCAAGCGTACAATGTGCACCAGAACAGAGTCCTCCAAATACCCGTTACTCAAACTCATCAATTGTTGGAGACCTTGCGAGGTCACAGCGGTGTTCCCGACCGCCCATAGAGACGCTTTTATGTCTGCGATTTCCTGCTCTGTAGCACATCTCTTACGCTGTAGAATCTGTGAATATTGAAATATTAGTACATACACTTGCTGAATCCTAACCATTTCTTTAATTTAAGTTATAAGCTATCTTGTGAAATACAGGTAATTACTTCGTACGAGTGTATCGTACATTAACCCAATTGTTTCACATAAAAACATATTAGTCATAAGAATTCACACACAATTCAAACGTAACACTAGTTGTTATCACGTAAATTATATTACCAAGAAATCCATACTAATAATAAAGCTGAAGCGTTTGTTTGTTTGAACGCGCTAATCTCAGGAATTGCTGGTCCGATTTGAAAAATTATTTCGGTGTTGGTTAGTCCATTTATCGAGGAATGCTATAGGCTATATATCATTACGCTACTACTAATAGGAGCGGAACACCAATGAAGAATGTTTAAAAAAGGGGATTTTTTTTTACGCTACAGGCAATATAATAGACTACGGGCCCGTATCGAAAATTTATGGGTCATGTGAACCACCAGGAGACTTTTTTAGAAAGATACAGGGGCATAAAACAATAACATTTAGCACTATGCTGTCACTTGGAAGCTGTCCAACTGAGTATAGGTAAAGGGGAGGGAGTAGGAACCGTCGATTTTTCTCCCTTGTCACATAATTTTTGTACGGCGTTGCGAGATAATGGATTAGAAGAGATATTGAAATTGAATGGGACCGATGCCGTACAAAAATAGTGAGCCACAAAGTTGGATTTCTTTTTGATTTCCCGGCGATTGTCTCGCTCAATTTAGTCATTTAATTTTAGACGGCATCGGTCCCATTTAATTTCAATATCTCTTCTAATCCATTATCTCGCAACGCCGTACAAAAATTATGTGACAAGGGAGAAAAATCGACGGTTCCTACTCCCTCCCCTTTACCTATACTCAGTTGGACAGCTTCCAAGTGACAGCATAGTGCTAAATGTTATTGTTTTATGCCCCTGTATCTTTCTAAAAAAGTCTCCTGGTGGTTTACATGACCCATCAATTTTCGTGTCCACATGTCAAGATGGTCTACAAAACTGACCTTGAAAAAATTAGTTTAGGGTAAGAAACTCTGACGACGAAAAACGACCTGGTTAAGATCGCGGGGACTCGTTGGATGCGGGCCGCTACCGACCGGTCAATATGGAAGTCACTAGGGGAGGCCTATGTTCAGCAGTGGACTTCTTGTGGCTGAGATGATGAAGAAACTCTGAGTTCGTCCCTTACATCCTACACCCATTGTCAGATAGCTAAACTATATAACAACCTTAATATACAGGGTGTAAAAAGACGACTACCGAAAACGAAAGGGGCTGATCCAGCACACCAAAACTTATTAAAAAAAAACAAACAGTTGTCTTTAAAAAAAATTGTAGCTTGAAAAAACAATGTGTCAAGATTTTTATTAATTTCAGAGGCCAGCAATGTACAACTTAACGCGCTCGCGCGCTCTGTCGCGGTCATTGCACTCACCCGGCCAGCTGTTTTGATATTAAAATACATTACTGTTTTATTGATTTTCTTTGTTTTTTGGTTTTCTAAATGAGATAATTAGGTAGTTTGGGTCCTGTTATGTTTTACTATGTATATGTAAGCAGAAAAAAACATAAAACGACTTAGATAAATTAACATTTTTTTTAGTTTTTTTTTCGCTAAACCTATTCAGTATCATGGTCTGATTGCAACCCCCAAGTTTTCGGTAGTAGTCTTTTTACACCCTGTATAATGATGCGAGAAGTTTTGCTATAGTTTGGTTGATGGAAAAGAGTAAAGTAACACCTGCTCACCGCGCAATTATGTATTTGCTCCGTGGTTTGAACCCAAGCGAAGTTTGACTGCTTAAAGCACTATGCCCATCCGTGCCATACATTTAAAACTTTATAATACTTATGAAATATTTATTTTTTTATTGAATAGTGGGCAAACGAGCAGACGTATCACCTGATGGTAAGCAATTACCGCCGCCCATGGACACCCGCAACACCAAAGGCGTCACAAGTGCGTTGCCGACCTTTGGGGGATGGGAAAGGGGGTGGGGGGAAGGTTGGGGTATGGGCCTCCGGTATCCTCACTCACTCGGTGAAACACAGCGCAAACGCTATTTCACACCGGTTTTCTGTGAGGCCATGGTATAACTCCGGTCGAGCCGACCCATTTATGCCGAAGCATGGGAGAGCCCAAGAAAAAATTAAAGAAAAATAACTTTATTATCAAATAGGCTCCGCCCACGTTTTTGTCAATTATCACGGTAAATAGTAGTCTATGCGTTATTCTAAACTATATTATTGTAAAGTTTCATCTAAATTTGTTAAGTAGTTTTGCGTAGAAAAGTGACAAACATCCATACATCATCACATACTTTCGCATTTATAATATATTATAGTAAGAAGTACTAGTAAGTAAGGATTTGAAGTAAATAAAGATTACCTTATAATGGTCAGGCAGCACGGCTTGTAGTAAAGCCCTCGCGCGATGTGCGTGGGGGGCATGTGGGACTTGAGGGGCGTGCGTGGGGGGAGAGGCGCGGGGGGCTAACACGGCGTGCAGGTGCAGCGGGGGGCGAGCGGCGCGACGCGTGCGAGGGGTCACTCGCCCACCGCCCGCCTCGCTCACTGCTAGGGCTTCGTGCACGCCCGCCTCCAGCAGACGAACGTACCTGTTGTATAAATCATTATTTAGTTGAGTGACCTGCTAGCCTAGTAGTTAATGAACGTGACTGCTATGCCAGAGATCGTAGGTTCGATTCCCACCAGTCCGGCTTAGTTGTCAAGGTCGTAAACCACTAGAACGTCGGGTCACTTGATAGTAATTGACTAACCTACAAGTCAAGAATCAAACGTCGCCTTTCAATCTTAGAATCAAAAGCAGCATCGTTTAGGACCCGATGACTACTTTCTCGAAGAGAAAAAAGTTGAAAGAATTGACCTTCTCTAAGATCATGGTAAAACTTCGATTGAGTCGGCTCTTGTGCCGAGGCAAGACTCTGCCACGGCGAAACAACGCATATACGTATCATCAGCCTATGGCAGTCAACTGATTATGATATGATATGATTGATTTTAGGTTTCTCGCATTTAGCAATACTTATACGGTGAGACGACTGATACTTACATAAATAATGTAAGCTCGCCATGTAACTTCACTAACAACAAGACTAGTGTTAAAATTACAAATAGAAAAAAAAATGTATAGTATTACTTACCGGTAGTTGTAGGACTTGGTCCAGAAGTCCAAATGTTTTTTAAGAAAAGCGATGGACTTCGCATCGGCCGTTTGCACAGCGACGGCAGCTTCGAGACTGAGCCACAGTAAATAGCCTCTATCGATGACTGTGGCAAAATCTATCGCAGACGGCTCCATGTTTTTATCGAGTCGACAATTCTGACAAAGCGACTCTTTCAATGGTATCATCTTTTCAACAAAATACTGCAAAAGGAAGAACAAGATTTTATAAATAATAAATTTGTATTGCACCTTATTTTACAGTAACTTTGTTACAAAATCTTAATACAAGCGTTACTATTGTTATTATTTTACTACCCATCCACTACTAGACTTCTGCCCTTAATAATATAAAATTTTAACAAAAACAACCGACTTCAAGAACTTGACCAAATTGAAATGTGACCAAACGGGAAGCACCAGCTTTCAAATAATTCAGCTTCCCGCCTTCGTCCTTTCATCCCCATCATCTAGAATATCTAGATAGTTGGCAGTCCACAACTGTGCGATTTTCCCGAAACTTTCTGCCGCGCACAACAAAACTGGAATGAGTTGTCGCCTGCGGTGTTCCTGGACAAATACGACCTTCAAACCTTCAAGAAAAGAGCCTCTGGTGTTGCGGATGTCCATGGGCGGTGGTGATCGCTTACCATCAGGTGATACGTCTGCTCGTTTGCCCACTATATAATAAAAAAATCAAAATCGGTTCACTCCAATTGAGTTGAGTCAGTCCAATTGAGAACCTCCTCCTTTTTTGAAGTCGATAAAAAAAATAATTTGATAGATAATACAATATATATATAGTAATATTTATAGTAAAAATGATTACCGGCACATTATAAGCTTCCTCCAAAACCGTGAGTGCTATTTTAACGACAGCTTTAGACTCGTCCTTTACTTGTCCGATCAACATCTGCAATATCCATGTGTCCATATCTACGCCGTTTTTAACCTCACTATTGTCTCTATGGAATGCCCTTAAATGTTCATGCACCACAGTTTTCTTCAGTTTAGTTTTTCTGCGTACCAATTCGCGAGATTTACGCGAAGCTCTCAATAAAACGTTCAGAAACTGTGTAGCGTACAGTCTAGAGGCTTGAATGTTGCATGTGAGTGTTTTGGCGAGGATGTCACGTGGGTAGGAATCCAATGTGTAATCTAGACTTGAAATAACCAACTTCACATAACAACTGTGATGAGTTTTTGTTGATAGTTCCAAAAGACTGAAAATATCATGTGAATTTTATTGCATTGTAATAAAAAAAAGAAAATATATAATGTTATAAATAAGCCTGTAAAAAAAGAAAAACCTATTAAGTTATTGTACTGTGGTGATTAGGGATATGGCTACAGGGAGCGATAAGAGTTGGTTGACCATAAAAGGTGTGAACTTTATGTAATGTGAAATTTCAGTGAATTATTATAAATTATTACCTATTATTTATTGCAAATTATAATTAATAGTGTTACGAAAGAAGATTATTCGCGAACACCGTTCGAGAAAGTTCTCGTTGATTTTCTGAGGCACGGAATAACGAATCTCATATCGATATACATAGCGTCGAATATCAATCGGTTGCTGCGCGATTGTTTACATCGAATTCGCCGGCGGGCATGTCCTAGGTACGGAAAACGCCCGCGTATGTACAAGAAGTTTCTCGAAAGCGCTAGTAATAGTAATAATGGCTATAAATACAAACTCTCGCGGGCCGCAGTTCAGTCTAAGCTACAGTACGATAAACATCGAAGTGATATCAGTGATCAACTAAGCGGCGCCGAGGCCACTTTGTTTTGTTTGACCAACAAGAATTGTTTTTCATAGTGCCATTATGATTTTAATAGTCTCTTGTACACATCAGAAGTTTTATTTCTCAAATCATTCGAATCCCAATACGTAACATTAGCAAGGAATTTTACTATGACATTTTACAATGACAATTTAAAAAGTATGTAATTAAATTTTCGTGCATTATTAATAATTATTCCAGCACTTACTTTTCATAAAGCCCAGTTTGCTTCAATAATCTCAAGCCATTATGCGAATGGCACAATTGTCCTATAAACAAGAAGTACATTTGACACATAGTGTTGCACATGTGTTGAGGCGAGAAAAGGCATTCGTGGGCCTTCAACCCCGTTTCTATAGCTTCTATTTGCCGACTTACATCCGAAAATAAGTCTTCAAGTAGTCTTTGACATTCAAACTGTGAACAAACACTTTTAATTAGAAAACTTAGCTACTATTCGGTGTGCACGTCACTTTAGAAGTGGCAATTGATTGAATGAAAAAAGCAGACATAAATGTATTCTTATGAAAACTAAACCATTTTTTTGTTAATTTTTCGTACTTGTACTCAACAAATTTATTTATTTTTTTCTCATAATTAATTTAAAATCCAAACAAATAAAATAGAAAATTATATTCAAAGTCATTGTATTTTTGCACTCAAAATATAAATTAGTGTCCCAGATACGTTGTTCCAGGGATTTCGTTTTGAGCGCGTGGAACAAGGAGGGATTTCTTCTCATAATAAAAAGTGTCCCAGATAAGTTATACACTTATTTCACGTCATTAATTTTTTTTATTTTAATCAATTTACTTACATCATTATGTCTCAAGAGATGTCTGATAACTTGGCAACCGGCGCGGGTCGCTGAGTGGCCATGTCCTGTACTAGATAAGTCTGTGTGTGAATACTTGTTCGAAGACGGCTTCAAGTAATTTATTATACGAGTAACCCACGCCTTATGACCGCTGTCATTTAAATTTAACAATGGAGTATCATTTTCCTGAAAATAAATCACAATTTAAGCATTTCCATTTTTGTATGCACATAATATATATTGTGAACAAACATACCTTTAGAATAGTCCTTATAACCTCCCAATCCCATGTATTGCCATCTTTATTTTGCATTACTAACGTACATCTAATTAAACTGTCGCTGTCTCGTTCGAACAAATTAAAAAACTTCGCTGACTTAGTGACCTTACTCACGGCTGCACTAGTCCGAGAACTAACACTCTTACTTTTCACTAAAGCGCCCATATTTCTGCTCGATAGGTCACCTCGTGACCCAACGCTATGCCTTTGTTTCGGTTCATTTTCATTGTCAGAATCGTTCAAAAATTCAATACTATTTTCTCTTTGTATTGTCACATCATGTTTAGGCTTAACCATACTAGCGTTGTCTTTTTCTTTACGACTTTTACTAGTATCTTCTATTTTCTCTTTAAATGCACCACTGCAATACTGCATAATGTGGTCTAGGAACAAACTGCTACTAGCCGGTCTCGCTTCCAGCATGGAGTGTAGTCTCCGTAAGGCGGCGACCGCAGCCAAGGCTTGTGGCTTGCCAGCCGAGGCCTGAGACATGAGGGTAGGAAGCGCCGGCGTTATACTACATATTTGAGGAGGTAGATATAGGTATATTAAATGCAAAAGTTGACCCAATAATACAGTCGCTCGGACCGATATAAAAGTATCACTTGTAACAACCACTTCAGCTAAACCATCCAGTAAACCCGCCTGAAAATGATATTCGTTGTGTTAAAATTATCTTGCATACTATATATCATGATGATATATGAATAGCTACCAGAAATATTTGCTATAAACATTTCTTGTTTTTGCAAATATTTAGTTTGAGCTTAAATTATAGAATAAGTAAGTATTTAATAAACATATATTCATTTATAGATTACCTCTAAGAAGCACTGAAGTAAAAGTGCAAGATGAATCTCAATTATATCAGGGCCCGTAGCACCAAGGTGAGGTAATATGGCAGCGCCTTCAGCGGCAACAAAACCTTCATTCAGTCGCCAGGAATCCTACAGAAAAAGAAACTCAGTTTATAAAATCTTGCATAAAATGTAGTTTTTAGATTATAGTCCACGGGCCCAAGTACAAGGGATTTCAGTGATTAATAACAGGCTGAAAGTTTATACACAGCTTCGTTTTGACGAGACCCCCAACTTTTATTATTGGACCAAATTCTGATAGTGGCAGGAAAAAGCGGGATAGGGAGCGAAACACGTCGATTTGATGAGTGTCCCAAATTAATAAATAACAGTTTCTAAAAATCAATACTTCGAGAAAATACGATGGAAAACTGAGAAAAACTTGTGGCATACAAAGTGAATGGTACCTTCCCGAGTGACCGATTCACTTTGTATGCCAGTATCAAATCGACGTGCTTCGCTCTCTATCCCGCTTTTTCCTGCCACTATCAGAATTTGGTCCAATAATAAAAGTTGGGTGTCTCGTCAAAACGAAGTTGTGTATAAACTTTCAGCCTGTTATTAAGCACTGAAATCCCTTGTACGTGGGCCCGTGGACTATTAAGGAACGAACTAGAAATAATGTTTGGTCAAAATTATTATGTGTAATACCTAAATAGCTGCAATTATAAAAATAACTCACTTGAAAGTCAGATGGATCAACCGCATCTAAGGCAACAGAAATCTCATCTGTCCACTCTGGTTGGGGTAATCCAACTAGCTCATACAATAGGTCCAATATTGCTTTCTGAAAACATTCAATACATTTATGTAACATATTCAAACAGAACACGAGGAAATAAATAATTTACCTCGTGGTTCTTCTCGTAGACCCCGTAGGGTCTCGGGGTGACTTTTCCAGGTTTACGGCCTGTTAAAGTATTTGTCCGCGCCACCTGCAACTACAGGTGGGTCACGGGGTTGAGCCCGATGGGCCTTTGGTAGTCCCGGGGTGTTGGTCCGGTGGGAGGGGCGTCACTAACATAGTAACGTCCAGGTCTTGTTCCGTGTGATAACCTGTGCTTAGCGAGGTCGAGCTCCTTGAGGTTTAAACCCTTAGGAGCGCCCGTCAGCCAGCACTAGGGAAATAAATAATTTAAATAGTTGTTGTTATACTCACTCGAACCTCTAATCGTGGTAGATGTAAGGCGGCGACTAAAGCCTTTAGTCCTCCCGTACTAGAGGGGTGACAAAAGTGCAACAAGCCGGGCCAACTGCGCAGCACGCATAGTAGAGCTAAGCGACTACAAGTGAACCGCATCTCACGTTCATCCCTGGACAAATGAATTAATCAAACATGGGTATAGCTGCCTCGGTGGCGCAGTGGTAGTGAATGCGACTGCTGTGCTTGAGGTCTCGGGTTCAAATCCTGGGTCGGACCAAATGTTTGTGTAATCCTACTACTATTATAAAGGCGAAAGTTTGTAAGTATGGATGTATGTATGTATGGATGTTTGTTACTCTTTCACGTAAAAACTACTGAATGGATTTGAATGAAACTTTACCACAATATAGCTTATACATCAGAATAACACATAGGCTACTATTTATAAAGATATAGCTTCGCCTCGTGGCGTTGCCCGCAGTTATCATCGTACCGCGGGTAGCACCGCGGGGTTCAGCTAGTTTACAAATATTTGTTTCAGAGTTTGGGTGTTTTCTATGTATAATATGCATGTATTTACAAAAAAAAAGTACATATGTATTCATATCAGTTGTCTAGTACCCATAACACAAGCTCTGCTTAGCTTGGGACTAGATGGCGTTGTGTGTTAGATGTCCGAAATATTTATTTATTTATTATTTACTAGCTGACCCACGCAAACTCGTTTACGTCTCTTATTGTCCGTAGCGGAATAACTTCCCCCGTTTTTATAACATTCTCCACTGATGCTCTGCTCGAAAAACAATATTATTTTTTATATTTATTCACATTTTAAACCTTCCCTGGACTACGACAAATATTTTAAAACCAAAATCAGCTAAATCGGCCGAGCCGTTCTCGAGTTTTAGCGAGACTAACGAACAGCTATTCATTTTTATATATATACAGATACAGATTAAATATCAAGGTAGTAGAGCCACGCTGATTTTACCACGAACGGGCCAGCTCGACCGGGCAATACTACCCTCGCACAGAAAATCAACGTAAAATGACAGCGTTTATGTTGTCGTATTTCGTCGGTTAGTGCGAGACCGGAGGCTCGGATGATGGAGAAGCATCACTAGGTCGCCATGGTGTGGGTCAACATGCTGCATTGTCTGCATCCGCAATGAGTATGGCGACCACCACTCTTTAATTTCTGTTTATGCTTTCCATCAGGCAGGCTAGAGTCATTTTGTCAGGACCATACATAAAAAAAAATTAAAAAATGGTAATATTTACCATATATCTTTGGAATAAGACAATGAAGTGCAAGGTTCTTTGTTATTTGTTTCTTATTTATTATAACACATACATGTATTCAAGCACAAGATACAAAAAAATAACTACTTTCATCATGATCATCATGAATTGATTTTCAGACGTGTTTTAACAATGACTAAAATGACTTTATGAATAAGTATTAGGTGTATAATTTGTAAAGGTTTTGTAAATAAAACTATAATATGAAGATGGATCATGTTGACTAGGAAATCGGCATTATGTTTTGCCGTTTTGTTTTCCCGACGTGTGACGTTCCAACCAATTGTTATACGAAAACAATGTATGTATAAGTCAACAATTTCTTTCAAAAATATCTCATAATTATGAGAGGAAATAAACTATAGGCATTTAACTATTATCCGTTGCTAAATACGATCAAAGTATTCATATTTTGGCATTTGACGTCATGGTTTATTATTTCCTACTTTCTACTAATATTTTAAACGTGAAAGTTTGTGAGTATGTTTGTTGCTCTTTCACGCAAAAACTTCTGAATGGATTTTGATGAAACTTTACAATAATATAGCTTATACATCAGAATAACACATAGGCTACAATTTATGAAGATACTAGCTTCGCCTCGCGGTACGCCGGCGGTTATAGTCGTACCGCGTGTAGCAACGCGTGGTTCAGCTAGTTAATGTCATAAAGCTGAATAATTTGTTTGTTTGTCTGGTTGAACGCGCTAATTTTAGCAAGGACTGGTCCTATTTAAAAAAAAGATTTTAGTGTTCGATAGCTTAATTATAAATAATAAATATTCCGGACATCTAACACACAACGCCATCTAGTCCCAAGCTAAGCAGAGCTTGTGTTATGGGTACTAGACAACTAATATAAATACATTTATACTGGTATTTTTTTTGTATATACATACATATTATACATAGAAAACACTCCGAAACAATTATTTGTAGATCACACAAACATTTGGTCCGATCCAAGATTTGAACCCGAGACCCCAAGCACAGCAGTCGCATTCACTACCACTGCGCCACCGAGGCAGTTAAAATTATCCTGGATGGCTGTTGAGAGCTTCTATTGCGTGCGCTGCGTAGATAGTTAAAGTTTTGCATTGTAGGTCAAGTAGTTTTTTCATTAATAGTTTTATACCTGCTTTAACTTTTCAACTGAAATAACATTTATACAGCCATGCTGTTCATGCCTTATTTTACTCGTTTAGGGATGAAATTTAAAAAAAATATATTTGTTGATGTAAAAATATGTGTGATATAGTGATAAAAACATAAAAAACATCAGCTGCCAAATTTTAAGTTTGCAGCCTGAGCAGTTTAGGCTCTGCTTGTTGAATCATTCAGGACAAGTAATTGTAAGTATATGTATGGACTGTGATAAAAATAGACTTACCTGCTGGTTTCAGTGCCAGCTGGACGGAAATGGAAATCACAGTAAGGGGAACTGAGGCACATTAGGTCGATGCGCGCAGAACGTCTTGACAAAGGGTCGTTAAGTGCGTGCAGCAGAACGCCACACAGCGCTTCAGCCATGCGAGGAGTTGCACATTCCGCTAGCTGACGAGTTACAGCATTCACCCCACCGCATGATATGAACATGTCAGTGTTTAGCACGCCTGGACAAGAAAATATCAATCATTGTTATTTGTGAAACCTAATGTTTTTCTTTAGAATACAGCACTTTTCTAATAAAGTCAAACAGAACTTCAAAAAAGGTTGCGAAAATTGCGTTGCACAAATTGCTTGATACGGTACCCACAAGTTAATTGACTAATTCCCCCTTATTTCTTTTAACTAATTATCCGGTTTCGACCGATACACTACTCCGTAAATTTGATTCGTCTTTACTACAATTTGGACACAAGGCCAAAAAAAGGAGCTCAAGTGGTAGTTATGCTTTCGGTTTGAGTCGATTCAACTGTACGCCAGTTTATTTAATACATATATTATATACATTTTTATTTCACGATCCCAATATCATACATAGAAAAATACATCAAATGTTCATACAAATCTCGGCCAATGTCGCAATGGCAGGTCTTGATAGTCTGTCCCCAGTGCCATCTCCAGTACTAGCGGCTCTCGCTACAGCAGCTAAACATCGAAGTAGCCCGGGGTCAACATACGCGGCTCGGTGACGTCGCATCGGTTCACCTGCGGCACCTACCACTGCCACTACACGGCGAACCACGCGTAAGGCCTGAGCACGTTCTTCTTCGTTTCGTAGCATCAAATCCATTGATCTGTGCAGATTAATGTGAAATAGGTATATAATACAAGGAAGTCATCAGGCGTTGTATAGTAAGTCAAATACTTCCTTGTTAAGGAGACGTATATGTCCAGCAGAGGACTGTTTAATGTTGTGTATGTGAAGGCATCATTCTGGATAATATGGTTAAGTGTTCCAAACACAACCTTATTGAATCATAGCCGTAGGAGTGAATGTAAAAAAAATACTTAACTTAATATTTAACTTAGCATGTATTTACCCACATTGCACACAAAACATATTGATTTTTAATATCATATGCTTTAATTTTATATCAATCAACTACTAAATCTTAAGACTTTTTGAATACTTAAGAAATGGATAGATGTATAGAGTACAAGTCACAGGATAACAAAAAATGTTTATTTAAAACAGATTTCATTATAGATGTACAGTTCTTTCCTTGAGAATAAGGAACTAGTGAGCTAATTATCGAAAAACAAATACCTAACTGTATGAAAATGAATTTATTAGTCTTAATTTCCTTTTAAATAAACAAACTTGATAATTAAACCTATTGTGGCATTTGGTATTGAATAGTGGAGAACTCAATAGACCTAAGAATTACATGTCATACAAGAAAAATTAGATTCTCATTATATACACGAGTACGAGTACATACATTTAATAACTTGCTAATTATATGGCGATGGTGCATTTATGCTAGATAACTGTTTCATATTTAATCCTAATGCCTAACTTTTATAGGTAGGCTAGATTAATTAGGCATAAAATACATGTATTATATTAATTACACAAAACTTCATGTACACATGACTTAACGCCTGGTTGTCATGTGTCAAAAAAAAAATCCTATTATACTCGTTGCGCTGTAGCATGGTGCAGGTGACATTTGCCTGTATGACGTTGACATCTATCAGTATCACATAACTAAGGGATGTGACGTTATGCAATTAATTTTTATCGCATACGATACTCGCAGCATAAATCTAGTTCTCTTTAATATTGTTATGAAAATGAGTGTGTTATTCAGTTGTGCAGTGTAACTGTTATTTGTTTGTCGAGTTTGTTGTTATTACCATGTCTAAGCATACAAAAATAATCTGTTTTGGGTAGTCAGGCCAGGGAGGTTGTTGTTCTTTAATAATATCCGTCACAGACTCAGATGATGAATTGAGTGACAATTCAGATGTTCCTGACTCTGATATGACGATTTTGAAATGAATTTGGACGAATAAAATGTATTTTTACTTAGCAACCTTTTAAGCAACCTCACTATAATATATACTACTATAATTATAGACCAATTTTAGCAATAAAAAATTACCGTTTCTTATTATGAAAAATATCGACTATCCATCATAGCAGCACATCCCATCACTAAATACTTCTATGGCGTTACGTCATACGCATAACACTGCTTAATTTTTCATTAAATTTGATTTTATTTGTAGATTAGAACATTCTGGTTTGGTTTAATTTAATTTACTACAGTTATTAATGATTTAATATATTGCGAATGTGGTACAGCTGAAATACTCAGTCATAATTTATAAATCGCGGCAACTTTCAAGAGTGAAACGAAGTGTTACTGAAACTGTCACCCGCACCATGCTACAGCGCATAGAGTATAGACCTGATAAATGGATCCTCTGAGAATGAACCTGTAAAACAATATTCTGTAGTGACACTGTTCTACTGAAAAATAAAAATAACAAATATACTATATTGTTATCTTTGTTAAACATTACCTTATAACTAAGTACGGTAACTTCAAGTTGTTAAAAGTTGCCACATCACTTTCTGTCTTGATCAGATACCGCAGGACTCTTAGAGCTGATGCCCTGATTACCATAGACTCATCAACAAGATTCACTCTAATACTGAAAAATAATAAAACATTCTGTAACTTACTATGAAAACCTTCATGGTCAAGATGTTAATGTATCAATGTGTTATTCTTACCAGGTCATTAACTCATCAGGTGTAAATCCCAAATTACTTCGGTCTTCTTTACATAAGAGTGTGACAAAAGCATTTAAGTAGGACAGTCTACGACTATCAGAGCTATTTTTCTGCATGCCTCTTAATCCTAATTTAAAATCCATAGGATTATTTTTGTTGGTGGGAGAAGTATCATTGTGAATTGGTTTTTTAACGTATAAACCTTGTAAAATATCTTTGATGTTCTCTTCGGGTGTTTTATTCTTAGTGTCCAATTTATATAAATCACTCTGTTTACCTGCAATTGCCAATGCGTTTTTATAGTTGGAAGTGTCTGCTATAGGTTTACGTTAACATTTTGTAATGATGAATGTTATTTTAAAATCAAAATACATAATTACTTTAAAATAAATAACATGAATATATTGAAATATTGCAAATATTTACCTTTCCTACGACTAAACCAATTTTCTTGCAGGGTAGCCATTATAACATTTTTTGCGTTACAGTTTTTAAAAGTAGTGAGAGTTCATAAGTTTCTACAACACCTAGAGACATAAATACTTTCAGTTATTTCTACATTAATTAGGTATAGGTCATAAAGTTAACCGTAATTCAGTCGTGTTTTCTTCACGCACCAACATCACACATTTGACTTGACTTGACATAAACTTTGACAAGCATGTCTGATGTTACTTTTTCTAAAGTTTAGATTGTCGCTGGTTACTATTTGTTTGAACATTCTATGAAGTATCAACATTCCTTTGCTGGTACCGATAAAAGTTCTTTCTTTCTTTTTCTTAGAAATGGCAAACTGTGCCGATGTCGACAATTCTACCAATATCAAGTAGAATGGAAATACGTGGGTTTGTGTTATAAATTTTGTAACCATCCAGAATTTTTCAAAATTAGCAGTAGGCTAAATGTGGGACTTTTTGTTGTGGTTAGTAGTCTGAAACAAAAGGACAAGCACAAATAAATAAGATAAGAATTAATTATATATATAAATAATTGGTAGACAAACACAAAACAACATTGTAAAATTCATAGGAGCGTAGTTTGATGTTATTACATCGAATGAAAATCATTAAAACTTGAAGGAGCTTAGGGGATGTAAAGGTTAGTAGAGATGGAAAATTAATAGGAATGGGAATTTTTAATTTTGGTAAGTAAAAGTAGAGGTTTAGGGATGGGATATTATTGGAACAGTTAAAGAATATGTGGTCCAGACTGCCTTCATCCAAACCACATTCGCATAAGGATGAATCTCGTACCCTTATTTTGTGCAAAAAAATAGACGAGCTACAGTGGCCTATGCGGAGCCTGGATATAGTAGAAATGACTGGTTTGGACACCTTTTTGAATTTAAAATACCAATGTTTCGGGGTTATGCACGGCTGTATTGCATAGTAATGCCGTCCCTTATGCTGTGAGGAGTTGTCCCATACTTGCTGCCAAGACGTGATCAATTCTCCTTGGGGCAGCCTTAAGAGGTCATAGTGCTGATGGATTAGGTGTTTCTGGTTACCGATAAAAGTTATTACTACTTGTGATTGTGACATATTTCTTAAAGTGCTATTTCACCAAATATAACGCAATAAGATTTATTCATTTCATAACTTATACCATTATTGTTTGAGACAAAAATATGGAAACATTTTAAGTAACATTTTTGAATAAATATAAAAGTATAGGCGGACTGGAACAGTATGCATAAAACAGAAACAGTAGGTTAATTTAAGGTAGAAAATAGATTTTTTCTTAATTTAAATTTTTAGAAAACCAAATTTGACTGAGATTAATTATCATCAAAGTCATAACATTGAGATAAATATTAAAACAAATCATATTACAATTAAATATTGCACCATTCTCTTAATATTAGTAAACGAATGTCTGCGTTTTTTGGTTTATGGAATGAATATTGATTGATTAAGATTCACAAAGAATGTATCAAATTCTTCATTCGTTACATTCCAAATTCTTGCGTTCCTAATTGGGATTACTGACATGCATAATAAACTGAGAGTGATCGAGTTTAATTACACATTCATATTTAGAGGTTTACTTTAAAGAAATTTCTAGAATAAAAAAACAATTAAATAATTGGCAGCCCCACAAAATGACGCACTATTTCCTTTTCATTGTCTGTGGTGTCATAGTGAGGTGCAGAAGAAATTGAATAAAATAGTACCGAACAGGCAAGCCCTAAATATTATTCACAGGAAAAGTGAAGTGCACTCTTCGATATAGAAACGGATTACTCTCATCACTTTAGTTTTGGATAATGTTGGATCCAATTGATACTATCGACATGAAGTCATGTCGTATATGCTTGACTAACAAAAAACCACTCTGTCCCCTATTCAGATACAAGTTATCTGGTAATTATGCTGAAATGCTTACAGCTATTGCCGATGTTAAGGTGGGTTTAAATTAGACTATGTAAACTATGGTCGAATCTGTAAGCTCAAAGTTCCATCGTGATTTCGGTATTTATAAACATAATAATGACATAGTGTCGAGACAAAACTAAAATGATAACCGATAACGATGGCAGATTTAATATGTTAATTCGTTTTTCTGCAACACTCTTATTCTATATTATTCTTCTTAGAGACGAGTATATATGTAAATGATTTCAGGTGTTTTCCAATGATGGTTTGCCAGAAAAGATATGCCTCAAATGCTGCACTACATTGGAAAAGGCTTATTTACTTAAAACTGTGGCTGAAAGGTAAAGTTAGTTTAGTAAATAATAAATTTCAACTGTAATATTGTTTTCTTATTATAAACAATACGCCAGTAATATACATAGGTATTTCACAGGTTTAATTATAATTTTATAAATCTCAAGCTAGAAAAGCCTCTGAAAAGTTGTAGTTGTTGTGTGATTTATGTTAATTTTACATTTATGGATTTAATTTGCTTGCATGATTAACAATAACTATTTATAATGTTAATTGACTAAACTACTTCTGAATTATATTTTTTCCTTTTTAAGTATGGACTAAAAAAGTCACACATAATATGCACATTTATATGCATATTCAATAAACATTGGTATATTTTAAAACCATTTAAATCATGATTGAATGTAATACTTCTTCCTTTGGAAAACTAGCTATAAGATTTGTTTTAAGTACTGTGTAACATCATTTACTTATAAAAAATAATATTCTAGATATAAATGTTTTAAAATATTTTGGTTATCTAGGTCAGATAAGAAACTAAGAAAAATATTAGCAAAAGAAAAAAGGAACATACCTACCAAAAAAATAGCCTTTGATTCTTTCACTGACATCAAAAGTGAGATCGGTCCTTTGAATGTGAAAGCTGAACCAACATGGGAAATGGACATTGAAGTGCCAGAAGGATCGAAACCAGTGGAGACAATGGGCGGTAAAGATATTGTCATTGCCAATACAATCATAAGAAAAGTTGATCCCAATGCTGAGGAGGAACCTAAAATTGATGATTCAGAAGAGGTACAATTAACTTGGAAATCAACGAAGACTGATTATGTAAAAAATGATCTAGAGGTAAGTAAGAGAAAAATACTTTACATTAGTATAAGTAGGTGTGAGGTGACCAAGTGAATGATGGTAAAAGTTCAAAATAAACGTTTATGACAGCACTGTTAAGACTTTCACCAATAATGCTGGGGCCACACTAATGAGAAATGCCATTAATTATCGCGATAATGGACGTTTACCATAGGCGTAGCCACAACTTAACGGGATAATTTGACAATGGCATTAACAATGCCATTTGGAGTTAGGCGATAGCTCAAGTGGCGGTACATCAAAGAGATTAACGCGAGAATTGATGCGATGAACCGGCCACATTACGTATTGTTTGACGTGACGGATTTGCCTCAAAATCGTACGATTTTGACTGGAAATACGTACTATGGCGTCGGAGTGGAGTAATCATCCACCATCTTCTTTTTCTTTGTTTCCGTTTTCTTTTTATTCGGTAATGATTCAATAAAGTCAAATAATATAAATTTACACTCATGAGATCTAGAGCTCTGTAGACGTCCATCTTGCTTGAATTAAAGTAAATTCAATGCTGTTTTTATCGCCAATAATGAGCATTCATGTTGACCGTTGAAGTGTAGCCACCCATTTTAATGCGGTAAAAATTATCGTAATAATTATCGAGATAATGGGCATTGACGTTAAACCTTAGTATGGCCCCAGCATAAGAGTTGATAAATCTTACAATTTACCATAGTATGAAATTTTACAATAATATAAACTTTGATTTAAGAAGAAGAAAAAAAAACAGGTTAAATTTATTGTGTCCAGTTTGGTAAGGTAAAGATTTTCAATGAAATCACCAAAGGAATCAGAGCTACCAATAAATTACTTTTAGAAGAAATTGATGGTTTGGTTTAATCAAAAATTGTTTTTGACTTATAAAATGCATAAAATAATTGTGACATAACATGATCACATCAAAATGACTATCGCATCAAATATATGACATTACTTGGTTTATAAGATTTTAAATTCTGAAATTTTTATTATTATTTTTTGACAACTGGAATATTAATTAGACACCATAAAACACTTGTTGTTCTTGATTGTTGTTAATCATTACAGTAGATTTATTATTATATATTTGCATGCCGAATTGCCAAATGCCAAGGCGAAATATGTACAATAGAAAATTAGCCCTTAAGATCTTTATAATGTACCATATTTCTATCAAATAAAGAGTCTTTATCTTATCTTAATAAATCATGGTATCCAAAAAATATTCTAATCAATTTCGTAATTTTAGGCTGAATATTTAGATGACGACGTATTTCAAGATGACGATGATGATGACTATGTACCACCAGTGGAGAAACCAAAAACTAAATTCAAAAAACCTAAACTGTCAGATATTAAAGTTTTTAAAGGAAAAGCACTTGTCAGAAAAGTCAAAGTTGTTAAAAAACTCAAAGACGACTATTCTATTGAATCTAGTAGATCTAGAGATGAAAACAAAACAAAGTCTACAACTATAACTTGCTGTAAGTATATACGTTAATCTAAAAATCTGAGAAGTGCGAGTCGGACTCGCGTAGGAAGGGTTTCAAACCATTATCTAAATATTTCAAGTGTCTACCTGTTGCCGTTACTAAAATCAAGCAAAAAACCGTAAAAAAAAACACGTTTTTATGGGAGCCCACTTAACTATTTATTTTACTCTGTTTTTAGTGTTATTATATTTTATAGTGTTTGTACTTTTTATTAAATGGGCAAAAGAAATATATAATCTGAAAATTCTAATTGTCTAGCTATCACGGTTCATGAGATACAGCCTGTAGGTTGGATGGATGGATAGACAGACAGCAGAGTCTTAGTAATAGGATTCCGTTTTTACCTTTTGAGTATGGAACTCTAAGTGACAAATAACTATTTAACACTCTCATAGACTTCTAAAAATGTTTTTTCAGATCCAATTTTGAAGAATGGTTCAAGAGGTGCACCAATACTATTGAAAAGACCAAAAGATGCAACAGTATTAAAAGTTCACCCTGGGTATAAATCAAAAATGTCTAGTTCATCTGATTCAAGTAAAACAAGTCGTCGAGATAAACCTGTGAAAATTGTGAGGTCAGGAGTATCAAAGCAAAAGGAGAAGCTTGTTTGTCCAGTATGTGGTATACTCACTTATACACTTGGAAACCACATAGCAACTCATCAAGGTATTTTACTTATATACCAACTAATTGATTTTTCATTAAAACATTTATTTGTTAATCACAAAAACTATTATACATAAAGTAAACTGCTTGATTTCTGACTTAATAGTTTAAGCTAATGTAACAGACAATTATAGAACAACACATTTATTTATATTTCTGTAGCGTCCACTTTAGATTTCATTTCATTCTTCCAAAAATTTTTTTATACTATACTTTTTTCTTTTTTTATTCAGAGAAAAAGAGATATACCTGCGCTCAGTGCCCAAGGTCATTTGCGCAGAAAAGTAATTTGTTAGTTCACGCCAAACAGCACACTGGAATTAAAGACCACATTTGTGAAATATGTGGTGCTGGGTTTTACAGCCAGAAATCCTTGGTTAGGTAAGTAAAAAATGATTGTGTAACTTTAAAATAACATGTAACATACCATGTAAAAATATATTTATATAATCACTTTTTTTTATATTTTTCAGACACAACTTAATTCATAAAGGAGAGAGGCCATTTTCATGCAATCTTTGTTCTAAAAGATTTATTGCAGTGAGTATTTTTTAAATGTAATGAAATTGATATGAACAAAAACCTTTAGGGCCCCCGCAGACTGCAGACTTTTTATCGGCTGATAGTTTAGTCGGGTTAGGCTGAAAGTGCGCACACCGAGCCAACTAAACAGTTTGGTTGGTGAACAGGGCGCAGACTATCCAACAGCCGGCCGACTATTCTCGAACTAGTTTGTAACTGACTGTTGAAGCAGTCGCACAATGAAAATATTGTCCAGAAAAGTTAATGCTCTCATCATACTTCGGAGGAGGAAAATCAAGAAGAGATTCCGAGAGTATTGGGTGCATCCCATTCTCAGTCATAGATTAGTTAGTGGAAAATTTTACACTATGCATTTCACATTACTTGATTACCCGAAAAAATTTTTCGCCTATTATCGAATGAGCATTACCAGCTTCAATGAACTTTTTATAAAGCGCAGGTCTTTTCTCGACTTCTTCAATCAACTTTTGGACGGAACTTTCTACAATCAACAATAGTGATTTGGGCAACGCCATATTCAAAATATACGCACATGACGCCAAATCACAGAGCGAACTGAACTATCGGCCGACTAAACAATCGTCATGTATGCGCAGGCGTGTATACGCCAATACTGATTAAACAGTCGGCCGATAGTTGGCCGACAGATTAGTTTGAATGTAATCGGGTAGCCCATCAAACTTTTTTATCGGCCGATACTGAATCGCTGTAGTGTGCGCATATGCATTCCTCTCCATACTGATTAAGAAGCCGACCAAACTATCGGCCGATAAAAAGTCTGCAGTCTGCGGGGGCCCTTATACTTTTACCATCGCATCGAAAACTCGTATAATTTAAATTTATTAAATGTAATAAATTACATGACTGCCTCATTGGTTTCATGGTTGGCATGCAACAGTCCATCATGAGGTTTCAGGTTCGATTCCTGGGTCGATCAAAATTGTTGTTGGATTTTTCTAATTGGAAATTTTCAATAAAGCCCGGAGTGTGGAAGTTTGGCGGTGTTTCACGCCTGTACCTCGAAGAGCGCGTTAAGCCGTCGGTCCCGGTTATGTACGTCTATAGCAATCGTTATTGCGAAGACAATACTTTTAAAAAAAACTGACAACTTGATCAACCGAATTCACTTCGGAACACACACTTCGAATTCAGTTCGCCCTCCGGGTTTTTTTTTTTTTTTTTGTAGCAGGCACCCGCCATCGCAGGGTGATGCTGCCTATTCTCTTTTCCCCTTACATTATAAGGGCCCTTGTGTATCTGTTTTAATTATATATAGTGCAATGTGTGTGTTGGCTTTATAATTTAATATATATGTATATATAATATATTTGAGATGTTCAGATATATGTGTTCGGCACATTACGGTTGTCGAACACATATATTCGCCCATCTTTTACATCCATCTATTTGTGTTCTATTTGTTACAACATTTTATTTTGTGCCTATTCGCTTTCTATATTTTTCATACATCTATTATTTTTATATCTCTATTTATATATATTCAAATTTCGCCCTCCGGGTTGTGGAGGTCCTATGCTAGTCACTTTGTGGAAGAACTGGTTGAACTGGTAGCCGATTCCAAATAATCATAGGAATAATAAAGGCAAATAAATTACATTATATGTAACATCCACCTACAGGCTATTGTAAAATTCACTTAATTCTTAAAGGAGATAGGCTATTTTCAGGCAATCTTGGTAGTAACAGATTTATTGACGAGTATTTTTTAAATGTAATAAGTTATATATTATGTAATCTACTATAATAATACGGGCTATTTTTGTGCCATTTTAATTCTAAGTTTTATTGTAGTAAGTATTTTTAAACTAGATGTGTGGAAGTAACCAAATCATCGTGCATACTTTTTACCATCGCACCGGGAACGCGTATGTTTAAATTTATTAAATGTAACAAATAACATTATATTATTCATGAAAAAGTGGCCACTTTTAAACAATCATTGTTAAGATATTTATTACCGTGAGTATTGTTTAAAATATGTGATTCTTGATATTAATGAAAAGTATTACCACCAAAAACGTGTATATTACATTTATTACATGTAAAGAATTACGTTGTTTGTAATCTTACTATTGGGCTATTGTAAAAGTCAATAAAAAAATGTGCCATTGATGTATTTCAGCGTTGTGATCTGAATCGGCACCTGCGCATACATTCTGGTTACAAACCGTTCAAATGTAACACTTGCACAATGTCCTTCAACGCAAAACATCAGTTGCAAAACCACGAGCGAATGCACACCGGGGAGCGGCCATACACATGCCAGGTGCGTTTTTAACCTTTCAAAATATTTCTTATCACTTTCCAGATGGTCGGTCTGCGTCGCCATATGGATATTCACACAGGCGACAAAAGATACAACTGTGAAGTCTGCTGTAAAAAGTTCACACAAAGCCACCATCTGCAGAACCATATGTTAACCCACACTGGTGCTAGGCCGTACAGTTGCGAGGTCAGTCAGTACAATCTTGGAGATTATGGCCATTATGTAATCATTATTATATATGTATGACACTCCCATCCAAATCTTCTGAGAGGCTTATATTTCCTACATTAATACCTTTCTTGATAGTTCTTGAACTATATAAATAAATAAATAAATAAATATTTTTGACATCTAACACACAACGCCATCTAGTCCCAAGCTAAGCAGAGCTTGTGTTATGGGACAACTGATATAAATACTTATATACTTTTTTTTTGTAAATACATACATAGTATACATAGAAAACACCCAAACTCCGAAACAAATATTTGCAGGTCATACAAATAATTGGTCCGACCCGGGAATCGAACCCGAGACCTCAAGCTTAGCAGTCGCATACGCTACCACTACGCCACCGAGGCAGTCATTTAGTTAAAATATATTTTGTTTCATTCCTTTGAAAAATATGTCATGTATTTTTGGCGTCGTTAATACTTATCAATCTTATACAATGATAACTTTATTATGAAATACTTAGAGAACATTTTATTAACATTGTTCTGTCAGTAGTCAATGTATTAAAAGTCGCAATATATTTTCATCTAATGTCAAATCTTCTAACTGCGAGTCTGCTAAATCTATGACTTTCTCTATGTATTATAATTTACTAACATAATGTTTTTAAAAATCATAAACACTAACACTTAATATAGAGTATTTTATTAGTATTTATTACAAATGTCGATTCTAAAGCTATTTTATTTAAATTCTAGGTATGCAACGTCGCGTTCAGCTACAAAGTGAACCTAAATAACCATGTGTACAAAGTGCATGGTATCAACTTAAAGTTTAAATCTATTCACATTGTTACTGAAGAAATATTGCGGCGAGAGATGGGCATGGCTAATGAAACAAGGGTTGCCATATCACATATTATACCACAAATGGGCGAAGTGCCCACACCGGCCGCACATGAAACTGTACTATCATTATCGTGATCAAACTACGAATCATTAAACGCAAACAGCAAATATGAACGGCAAGTTTTCGAAAATTCATAAATTACACCAGCATTGAGTCGTACTATCATTGAAATCTGTCTCAAATTTCATCACCTATGTCGTTAAACCCAATTAATGAATTAATACCGTGTCAATAGCTCCAAAATGGAGAAATTGCCTTTAAATGCTAATAGTAGTAATTTAATCCAAATTATAACCTGTTTAGATCAAGCAATTATGGGTGCAGACAGCAGGTGGGGCGGAGTGGTGTGAATGTATTGCAATTTTTAGTGGATGTACTAATATATTTCAATAGCTCATGTCGAGTTGCCATCCATCCCGTTCGGTTTCTGCCCCGACACCTTGATGTTAAGACTGGATAGGGAGCGTTCAATTATTACGTAACGCAATTTTTTAAGATTTTAGACCCTCCGTTCCCCCCATGTAACGCACCGTAACGTTTATCTATACCCCCTCCTTGAACGTTACGTAACATTTAAGTGATCATTAAAGTCACAATTACGTTAAAAAAAGTATACAATACCTTTGTTATTGTATTAATTGCTTTTGCAGTAATAATAAACACAAGAAGAGATTTTAAGTTATATGTTTTTATTTAGCCATTAATCAAATAATTGTAGGTACGTAAAAACACAATTCAATTGAAATTACTGCTCCTCTATCCATACCAGTAATGAAAGAGTCTGAATGGCTGGTAAGCCCAGTCCAGCAGACTCTTTCATTACTGGTATTCGGAGAGCAAACGAAGAAGGTTCTGGTATTGTTCAACCACTTGCATCAACTTCGTCTTCATCGAGCCAATCGGCATCGTCAGACAACGCTTCACTGTAGTGCACAATGCAGAGCAGCTCATTTGCCCTTCAGTGGTACAACATCCGAATCCTATAAAGCAAAGTAAAATATATGAAAATAGGTATTATTGACACATGCGAGAAAGAATATATACTAAGTCTCGCATAAATACAGAGTTAATTAATTTTAATTCACTAGAAAGCGGCGGCGGATAGCTATTGCTATCACTAAAAGTATCAACTTTTGCTTCACGACTTTTCGAAATTTATTCTTTCTGTTTGTAATACAAGACTTAAAAATATTTATTCAAAAGTACATTGCCCTCAAATGATACTTTGTCAAACCGAAGTTAGCGAAATATGATGATGAGTAATGAAAATTAAGAGTTGGATTAAAATTTTAAGTCTTTAATAGTACGGTTACGAAGAACATTCAGTGTAGATAAAAGTCGTATAACAAATGTTGTTGCTTTCAGTGATGAGATTTAAAAATAACCCTGTATAGCAGGTTAGTGTGAAAACCGTTCAGAAAGTCGGATATACCATTATTTTTATTTAGTAAAATCGATGAGTCACAGTAAAGTCATAGTCGAAGGATTCCCCGAAACATAATCGAAAGGGTTACCAACTTAGGAAACAAAAATAAAAGAAATGTACAATACTATCGAGGGATTCTAATACCCTAGTTTTTAAGCTATTGCATAGCTTTTATCACGGCGACCGAATCAAGAAATTTCGTAACGAAAATAAAACCTAACATCCCCCACTCCACCTACCATGTAGCTCGGCCGAGCGTACGACTGTACGAAACTCGCACGAATCGAGAGGAGCTGCTCCGAAATCGGACGAATACGTAAGCAGCTGTTTGTAAGAAAGTATATAGGTGTATCTATCATATCTTTATAATGCCACACTCATCGCATGTGCGCCCCGTAAGTATATATGTATAGAAATTGAGATTGATAGAGAAGATCGAATTGGTGAAAATATTATGGATTTTATTGTTGATGTTGTAAGATAATAAAAATAAAATTATTTTAAACGATATTAAGTTCTCATTTATTCAATAAAAGAAAAAAAATGTTTTCGTATCGGTCACTACGCTCAAAAAGTGTAACTTGAATTAATATTAAAAAAAAATACTGCATACAAAAATAAATATGCATAAGTTGAATAAAAAATGCTATGCAATACCGCGGCAGTACCCGAATGCCACACTTTTTTTAGTAAAATAAAAAAATGTTACGTAACGCGTTGGTTAAATACCCACCTCCCGCCCTAGTAACGCACCGTAACGTTTTACAAGACCCCCTCCTTCCCCCAAATTGCGTTACGTAATACTTGAACACTCCCTTAGTACTGTTTAATAATAAAAATAATGAAATAAATTCACGCCAGATCTCATTATCAGTCTAAGTTAACTTCGTAATACTAAACGAAAAGGTTTAAAGGCGTAGATAATATTAGATGTATGTTAGCCAAAAGTCATGCATATACGAAAGTAACGATATTATTATTATTACATATATTATAATTCCATGTTTGGTAATATATTTTGAAAAGCATGCCTCTTATTGTAACGGTTTTTAATTTCTGCGTGCCAATTTTAAAATAAAGATATTTGTTTTAGAATAATTTTATTCATATTGCATGTATAAATGGAGTAAGTTTATCTAGAACACATATCTACCTATTCCTTCTAGTTGTACATACATGGTACTGAATGCGTTCGAAAACATTTGGTATACTATACACCAATTTCTTATTATAATACAGTTTCTGAAGAAATATACTGTAACGTCAAGAGTTCAAAACTATCGATAAGAGCTTACGCGCTTCGTCTACCGCCAATTTCAGTGACGATTTTGTTTTATAAAAGTAATTAATCTATTGGATTGTTCGTTAAAGTTTCGATATTTTAATTTATCTGAGATAAAAATAAGCAATAGTATATGATTTTGGGCTCGTATTTGTGATTGTCGAAAAGATATAGTCCGGGATCCCCGGAACCAATTTTACAAATTATTACTATCAAGCAATATTTTTTGTGCGAGGCTCAGTATTTATATAGTTTGATAGCTACATTGTCCTACAAATTGCGTGGTACGTTATCCCGGTCCTACTCTCAAAAGTTTTTTGTCCCTGCTGCCCCTGTTACCTACCACAATCGAGAATTTTTGTAATAGGAAAAGGGGGGGTCTCATCAAAGTGAAGCCACTCACGAAAAATTTGATTTCTAAAATTAGTTCCGGGGATCCTGGACTGATAACCATAAAATGACACTAGGAAACTGTTACTAGACAGGGTCCTCAATTGTATTGAATTAACAATTGTATTGTTAGGTCTTCTTGTAACGGTTAGTTTAAATAATTGTTTGTGAGTTATTATGATTTATATTCATTGCAATGAAATAGAAAAGTGAGGTATGAGTTTTGTTGTATTTTGCGACTGTAAAGTCGAGGTTTATTTTGTTATTACTTAATTAAAATAGTTTTGACATCTATTGTTGTTTTCTTTGTATAAATAATGAAATTAGTGAAATATCGAACGTCACAGTGCTGTCGCTCCACTTCAAGGTTCACCTTTTATATCAGTGGGCAGTGGGCATTAGAAGCTCTGATCTTTTCTGATCACTGTGGATATAACTCACGAGTGTACAAATTGTATACGTAAATACCTTTATTGACTTCCTGACGATTTATAATTGTTCCTAGAAGATATAATGTTTGCATGCATTCATTCCTCCTTCCTCATTCAGTCTGTCCTTCTATGGAATGCCCTTCCCAAGGAAATCAGAATGACACCCAGTCGTAACTCCTTTAGAGCCAATGTGCGGGCTCTTCTTGCCGGGAGCATGGTGGAATCATCACAAAATGGATATTTATTATATACTAGCTGACCCGTGCCCACTTCGTTGGGCATAATGTTAATAATCCTTTTTTAGTACAGAGTGTTATGTTTTAATTTCTAACTGCCAAGAATAAGATAGAAAGTAGTTCTGTACTAAGTAGTGAAAGTACTAACAATGTCGAAAGTGTACTAATTACGTTTCGAAAAATTCAATTTCGGAGACGTCCGCAGCGTAAGGAGCCGAGCGTAACCTACCTCTCAGATGTAAAAGGCCACGCCTCCTTCTCCCGAAGCGAGCACGAACGCGAACCGAATTAAACCCGAAGCCATCGCGCGCCGTCCGCTGCTTTGGCCTTCCGTTGAAAATTCTCAGATTCACTTTGCAAAACCGACTACCACGTAAAAGCCTTTTTATTTTTCGGTTTTTTATATAACCTATGACACTCAGCAATAATGTGGCTTTCTATTGGTGAAAGAATTTTTAAAATCGGTTTAGTAGATCCCGAGATTACCCCTTACAATTTAACAAATATACAAACACACAAACTTTACTTCTTTATAATAAATGGTGTTTTTTTAAGCCCGATAGAACTTGAAATTGTAAAAAATAACACAAAAAATTAAATTGTAATCAAAATTTTTTTTTATTCGTAAGATCAATACGTGACATTAACATTTGAAAATGATTTCGGGCATATGGGCACCGCGGCTGTTCTTGACGAAGTGCATTCTGGACGTCCAATTTTGGGCCACTTTTTCGAGCACTGCTGGCCGTATGTCACGAATAACACGAACAATGCTGGCCTCCAAGGCGTCAATTGTTGCTGGTTTATCAGCATAAACCAGTGACTTCACCTAGCCCCACAGGAAATAATCGAGAGGTGTCAAATCGCACGACCTTGGAGGCCAATTGACAGGTCCATTTCTCGAAATCAACTTATCGCCAAATTTTGATTTCAATAAGTCGATGGTTGCGTTCGCCGTATGGCACGTAGCGCCATCCTGTTGAAATCACATCTCCTCCGGATCAATGTCATCCATATTTTCAAACAAAAAATCATTGATCATGGTGCGGTAACGATCTCCATTGACCGTAACGCGAGCTCCGGCCTCATTTTTGAAGAAATAAGGTCCGATGATGCCACCAGCGTGAAAACCGCACCATACGGTGCATTTTTCTGGATGTAATGGAGTCTGTAGGGTCTGTTGTGGATTGGTCTCACTCCATATGCGGCAATTTTGCTTATTAACAAACCCGTTAAGCCAAAAATGCGCCTCATCGCTGAACACAATTTTGCGATAAAACAACGGGTCAGTTGCCAACTGCTCTAGAGCCCAATCGGCGAAAGAACGACGCATATAATGGTCTCGTGGCTTCAATTCCTGCACCAGCTGGATCTTATACGGGTGTAGGCCGAGATCTTTGCGCAAAATTTTCCACGTAGTGGACGGACAGAGCCCCAATTCCTGCGACCGACGACGAATCGATAAATTTGGATCTTCTTCCACACTTTCGTTTACAGCGGCGATATTGTCTTCAGTACGCACATTCCTTCGACGTGCTGGTGTTATTGCATCCTCTAGAGAGTATGTGGTACGAAATCTATCCACAGTTCGACGAATGGCTTGTTCAGATGGACGATTATGTACGCCATACAAATGACGAAGTCGTCTATAAGTTGCGCGAATCGACGACTGATTTTCAAAGTAAATTTGGATAATTTCGTAGCGTTGTTCAAGCGTGAGTCTATTCATGATGATTTGTCAGAGTATACTGAAACAAATAAAAAAAAAAGTTTCATCAAAATTTAATTTTTTGTGTTACTTTTTACAATTTAAAGTTCTATCTAGCTTAAAAAAACACCCCTTATTAGTATAGATTATATATTAGTATGCATGTATTTTAGTATAACTGTATGTGTGTGTGTTTATATGTATTTTTGTATGGTTGTGTAGATTTATCATATTTCATTATATGCAGTATTTTTGACTATTTCGCTTATTTCTTAATTTTAAGTTTTTAATGTCCATTATAGAATCCCTAACCGAAGTGAAGTGCACCTCCTAATTCATTTCCGCACCACCCGACGGTAGACTAGCAGAGAATGCATGTGGCATTAAGTCCGCCGTTGTACATTTGTGCATAAAGTTTTTTAAATTAAATTCAATTAAATATAAACTGACTCGTTGATCAAGCAGTTAACGTATGCGACTGCCGATTAAGAGGTCTCTGGTTCGATTCCCGGGTCAGGTCAAACCGTGTTATTTTTTTCTTACAATAAATTCCTCATAGCAGCCCGTAGCAAGTAGGTATAGAAGTCGGTAACCGCCTCGTAAAGCACGTTAATAGTCAGTCCCACTTGTGATGAACATCTAATGCAATCATTATTGAGAAGCCTTGTTGGCCTCAAAAAAGGCTACGCCAGCTTCTATCGTTTAGCCGCCACTAGTAGGCAAGCTGAAGTTTCGTAGTAGTTGGCAGTAAGATGTCCCAAGAGTAACTAATAAAACGCAATATAAAAATAGCCTTTATTCCGAAGTCACTATAAGAAAGCTACAGACGCCTAAAACAGCGGATGCATGATCACTGTGCCAACGGAGGAAGTGAAAGGCCGCGCGCTTATGCTGTCGCAGCCGTATTACCAAAACTGCTAAGGTAGGCCCGTAATAACAAGCCCAAGGTAGTAGTTTAGGGTGTGTGGATATACAGCGCTCATATATGGGAACTCGAAACACCAGACATATAATTTTAAGTTTGGACTATATACGACTCGTATTCGCTTTGTTATTCGATGAGATATTTCAAGTGTTTGGCAGCAGGACACCCGCGTCAAACCGTAGGTTACTTAAACTGCTTCGGGTTTTCAGGACAAAAGAGTTCTTATAAGCTTATTACGCGACTGCTCCCCTCCTCACCGCTGAAACAGGTGACCTCCGCACAGAAGTATGTAACAATGGACAAACGCGTTCATACTGCACCGTAGTGGGTAATACCTACTCGTAAGTATAGTACCTACTTATGTTCCCCACGTACTACGGTCGCCACCTAGATTAAATCCTCCGGGACTATACCCTGAGCTATTTATCTAAATATAATAATTCAAATATTATTTTTATATCAATTACAAACTGAGGAAATAACCAGACTTTATAATTTTTCTACGCCATTTAATCACCGGATCGTCCACGTTTGGGCGCACGAGGGCGATCCCCCTGACCACGTCACAAGCTTTATAATAACAATATGTAGAGTCCTTCTAGTGGAATAAACTGGGCAATAAATAATACCCATACCTACTTTTCTTTTTTTGATTAAATTATGCATTAAGTTCTCTACGATTGAAAGAAATATAAGTAGTTAGATATGCCATTTTCATAACAAAGTAAAATTAACAACAAGAAGAGTTAGATCCGCCATTCTTTTTTTTTTTTATTATTGAATAGTGGGCAAACGAGCAGACGTATCACCTGATGGTAAGCGATTACCGCCGCCCATGGACACCCGCAACACCAAAGGCGTCACAAGTGCGTTGCCGACCTTTGGGGGATGGGAAAGGGGATGGGGGGAGGAGTTGGGGTATGGGCCTCCGGTATCCTCACTCACTCGGTGAAACACAGCGCAAACGCTATTTCACACCGGTTTTCTGTGAGGCCGTGGTATCACTCCGGTCGAGCCGACCCATTCATGCCGAAGCATAGCTCTCCCACGGCATTCGATATACGTACTCTTATTTCAGAGATATTAACAAGTAAGTATTATTATTTTAAATGTTCTGGTCACATCTACCGAAGGTCTAATAGCCGCAAGAACTCGAAAACGGAAGACAGAGGCCACTCAGTCAGATGGGCGGAAGCCTGTGAAACATGGGTTGGGATAGATGAGATGCTGAAAGCGGGGAACCGGAGGTGAAAGTACCTATGCACCTAAATATTAATACTAGCTATATTGTCCGTGGTGTGAAAATTTACCCCCTTTTTTGAAACATTCTTCATTGGTGCTCCGCTCCTATTAGTAGTAGCGTGATGATATATAGCCTATAGCCTTCCTCGATAAATGGACTATCCAACACCGAAATAATTTTTTAAATCGGACCAGCGGTTCCTGAGATTAGCGCGTTCAAACAAACAAACTCTTCAGCTTTATTATTAGTATAGGTTCACTCCACTAAGACTCTTCTATTATGGTCCTAAAATATTTATAATAGCAGAAATAAGTCATTCAAGTAATGAGCTGTAGATTTAGTGAATTTTAAATAACAGAAAGTATTGGGTTAAGTACATCATTTAATGTTTTGAATGTGCTTAAAATATGACTTGATATGGCAACACGAACTCCTTACAATAAAATTAATTGTCTGAGCATCGTTCTTCAATACTGTCGTCGCTGTCGCTTCTAGTTCACTATCACGTAATTTCTAGTACAAACGCATCCCACAGTTATATTTCGTTTCTCAGCAATCCATTTATATTTCAATTCATTAGGTAAATTATTTGGATATTCCAATGAGTAATCAGCGCGCGACTCTCGTCTTCTTATTATTGTTAGCTGAAAAATGAACAGAAATGTATTATAAATACCTACAAGATTTAGACAAACACTTCTGAAATGAATATCCTAGGTGATATGTAATAAATTAGTTAATAAATTAAATGATTGCCAAATTAAACTAAAATCAAGTCAGACATTTTGAGTGCAACAAAAACTGTCGATACATCTAATTCTTTTCGCTTAGTATAAAATAAAAATTAAGTGTGTAATAGTTGGAGTAACAAAAATTGATCTTTACATTCTATCACAATTTACTAGTATATATACTAATATCATAAAGCTGAAGAATTTGTTTTTTTGTTTGTTCAAACAAACATTTCGATTCGGTCCGATTTGAAAAACTCTTACAGAGTTAAATAGTCCATTTATCGAGGAAGGCTTTAGGCTATATATCATCACGCTAATACTAATAGGAGCAGAGCACCAATGAAGAATGTTTCAAAAACGGAGGCGCTACGGGCAATAGAAGACGCAAACGAGGTTGCGTGGGTCAGCTAGTCTAATATAATAACTGTGGAAAATTATTTTACCTCATAAAGGTTTTCCTTGCAAATGTATGGGGACCGACAGAATTGTTGTACTTCGCTGCAGTTTCTAGTTTCCACATACCGCGGGTAAGAATTCGCTCCAAAATCTTCTGTTTCTCTCTGAAATGTTGACGATTTTTTTTTACAAATATGATTCATTATCACTTAGTATCTACATTGAGTAGTTATTATTTATGTGCATAATTGTTAAGGTAACTTACACGAACTTCACAGTTACAAGGTGGGTCGGGTATAACTTGCTGCAAAAGACGAAACATGGTGGATTAATCCATTGTAAGTAATATTAAATGATTTCAGATTTTGGCCTTAATTAAACAGACCAAAATAAATATTGATCCTATTGACTGCCTCGGTGGCGTAGTCGTAGCGTATGCGACTGTTAAGCTCGAGGTCTCGGGTTCGATTCACGGGTCGGACCAAATGTTTGTATGATCTGCAAATATTTATTTCGGAGTTTGGGTGTTTTCTATGTATAATATGTATGTATTTACAAAAAAAAGTATTTATATTAATTGTCTAGTACCCATAACACAAGCTCTGCTTAGCTTGGGACTAGATGGCCTTGAGCTAATGACCGGAATATTTATTTATTATTTATATACTTAAAACTGAGGCTAGTCTCAAATAAAAGTAATCTAAGTTACTCCTTTTAGCATTGGTTATCTACCAGTGAAAGTCCTGTCTAAATCGGTCCAGCCGTTCCAGAAATTAGAAATAGACAAAAAATTTAAAAATTGATCTTTGATGAAGTAGATTAAGTGAAAATCTGTTAATTTAAAATTACAGATACTTCAATTCTATTTATTTTTATCGGTATAGATATATTTTTTACCAAAAATGCATAAACTACTTACATTATCTTTCTTCATTTTAATATTACCCCTTTTGCTAGTTCTAGTTTCCACGGAGTCATCTAGTAAAATTACATCGTCTCGAATCATATTTGCGTAGTCGGCGATAAATGCCGACAGGTCTTCAGGAGCTGTGTCGGATTGGAAAGTCACGGTGTCATAATCACTGCCTAAGTTGTTCATATTTCTTAAATGTTTATCTCGATTCATTCTCACTACATAGTTTTTCCTTTTGCGTGTTCGTTGATCCTCGAGTAAAAATCCATTTACTCTCGAAGGACTTTTCTGTGCGTTCACTTTAGGTAAAAGAGATTGAAGTAAAATAAAAAATCCGAAGCATATTATCGCTAACACAAGAGGCCGAGTAATCTGGAAAAACAAGGATTGAATGAAATTTTTTTCAGTTTATTTAATTAGTAAAATTAGCTAAAATAATATTGCTTTTTCATTAGGAAAATCAGGATTAATATCTGTGTCAGAATGTTTCCACAAAATACTTTTATGTAGAACAAAATAGCTAGTTAAATAAGTCCATACCTAATATTTTTTTTAATTTCAAAGTTTCTTAGATACACCTGTCTTTTTATCTCGATAATATAATTTTTCCGGATTAAACATTTTTGAGTGCATATGGACAAAATATCGCGTACTATAAAAATACATACAAGTAATGATATACATACAAATTTTGAAAAGTAATTCCGTCTTTAACCAGTTGAACAGAAAGTCCGTTGTGTATAAAAATTGGAAACAAACTTCAATCAAAATCATAATTGCGGATTAAAAAAAAATAAAGGAGTTTTCTCTTACCATGACGATACCGATTTCTTCAGTGACCACAAAGGACTGATGGTTATGGAAAGCTTTTCTACCCTTATATAGTACAAATTGATTGATAGGCTTATAAAAGAATCCATTAGATAGAACAAAACCTCATATTGAATAGGTCCAATTATCCGATATATAAGATTACTATTTCTTGTCACAATACACGTTCTACATTGTCAGAATGACTATGAATAGCTGATATCCCCTATTCACCTGTAGGGTCGCCAAGGAGACAACAAAGTGTAGGCGTATTGTCGGACACACTACACAATAAGACTAAATACCTTTATTTTTAGATATTTTGTTTCAATAGATACTAGAGATAGAAGGGGTTGTGGTAACCAAGTAGACAAAAGATAAGTAAAGGTTAGCAATCGAAGCCGGGTCAACCTTTGGATTATCCGTGCAGTCATCATAACGTCATCTCAGCCGAAAACCGTCCATTGCAGGACATAGGCGTTTGTCAATGTGCGTTATAACAACTGCTCTAACTACCCATTGAGGATGTCTTGACGTACTTAAGAATAGACTAACTCTAACATACTTCAATTCATTTACAGAGTTTTAAATACGTAACTAAATATTTCAGACATCTAACACACAACGCCATCTAGTCACAAGCTAAGCAGAGCTTGTGTTATGGGTACTAGACAACTGGTATACTTTTTTTTGTAAATGTATAAATAATAAACATTGGCAACTCCCAAACACCGAAAAAAAATATTTTTGGATCATGCAAACATTTGGTCCAACCCTGGAATCGAACGCGATTGTTTAGTAGTATTTTAAGTATTTTGTGTAGCCTGCCAGGTCATGGAGAACTTTAGTATAGTTTACCATAACCAAATTTATAAGAGAATTTCATGTTTGAAATCACCCAGACTTAGAACAACAATTTATGGATCACACAAAATTTTGTCCCATGTGGGATTCGAACCCACAACGTGGTAGAGTCACAGCGCTCACTCGCTTCCGTGGGCAGACTGGGCAGTAGGGAAACATCGGGGTTTCCACCCAGATGGGGGTCATCTGCAAGCTATAGACGGCCTGAGGTAGATCAAGGTTTCACAGATTTCGTTTCTAGGGTACCTACACCTACTTCTCTGACAACTGGCGACCGAGAAAGCGTGCCGTTTATGCTCGGTTTGAGTTCTATAAATCTACCAAAAGGTCCTTATGTCTTAACAACGCACTTTATAAATATAATTGACCTTTGACGCGTTAAGTGTATGTATTAAAAATGGTCCCAGTTGACTGATCAAGTCTAAAAACAGATAGTTAACCCCTAAATAATTAACAATATATAGTATACCTATTGCAAGCTGTTCTCAAATATTTTTTACATAAAAGATAACTTCTGCACTAGGAATATGACCTTACAAACATAGACACGAAATGGACACAAAGAACATCCAGACTCAGGACAAAAATCTGTGGACCACATTAAGTGTTTTGATCCTACAATACCTTGCGCAGTAGAAAGCCGCGAGGTGACAGATTAAACCACTGCACTATCTGTAAAATATTAGAAAAAAATAATTGTAAATTGTTTTATTATAATCTTTTCTTTTACTCATTTAGTGTTTAACATCAGGGCAGATAATGTTCTTTAAATCACCTGCCTTAAGAGTAATATCATAAGTTTAAGAATTAATTTAATGTAGCTTTTTGAAAAAATATTCAACATTAAATTATTAAAAACGTTACTGAAGAAGTAAGAATATCGACACAGACTCTGCCAAGATGCCTTCGTTACAAGTTAACAATAATGTCATACGATACTAGGTATAGTACACAATTATCAGTGTACAAACATACACATATTCAAGTTGGAAAATCCGTAGTCACACGTTGCATAGAGAAACGTACTTGTTTACCAAACTTGAATGTGTAACTCTGTACACTGATAATATAATTGAGTACTATAGTATCGTATGCCGTTATAATGTTAATTTATTTGCAAAGTAGGGTACCTGGGTCGAATATGGCTAGCCAGAAAATATGGCCACATTCAGTCTGCAAGCCTTCTTCAAAATAAATAAATAAATATCGAAACTTAAGGGAATTAGTAATAATTGTGTTACAAATGTATAACCTTTACCGAACCGGATATTCAGCTGTATGATTTGGTTAACCAATTCATTGTTTTGCCGCGTACACAGATTTTAACATGTACGCCACGTGTCGCTGCTGGCTAGATGACGAGCGAGCCATGCCTTACTCGAGGAGCCGGGCTTCAACTAGTAGTATGACAAATTATTTGAAAAGAACAACTGTCAGAAAACACTTCTACTTCTGTAACAACTTCGAGTCCAATATAGACGGTCTCATTCACAAGGTACACAACAAACTCTATAGAAATCATAACGCAATCGCTGAAACAACTGACAATCAGCCTATTTCAATTCTCGAAAACCAAAGCTTCAACAGATTATGTACTGCATTTATTAAAACTTAAGTATTAGTTGCCTGGGAGAAACTATATTAGTGAAGTGGAGATGCCGATAATTTATGAGCGGGTGAAAAAAATTATTAAAGATGAAATCAAATGTAATATGTGAGCTTACGATAATAAAATGCTTAGTTTTTAAGCTTCACTATATACTGGTTTAATGAGGACTTTGTTCTAAAACATAATTAACGTCGTTAACAACCAATAACGTCCCACTGCTGGACTCGGGTCTGTTCTCAGGAAAGGGTTAAGGCCATACGTCTCCATGCTGGCCAAGTGCGGGCTGGGGACTAGGACTATAACATGTATGTATTAATTTATCACGAGTTCAGCAAATGAAATATTTTACTGGGTCTCGCTCAGGTGATCACATACGTTCTGTATAGGTAAGAATAGTTTTAGCTTTAAATTGGGACATAACTTCGCTTATCCACGTGTTTTTGAGAGTTAATGATCCCCATATTGGAACCCATAATTCAGGAAATAAATATGTGGATTTGTGGTTTAAAAATATTGTTTTGAGTTTTGAAAATAATGCTGATTTAAAATAAATACTGATTTGGAGTTTAATTGCTTTATTTTATTAGTTTTAATCAACACATTCTTCATAGAATTTCTATAACTCATAATATAACATAATGTTATATATATAATGTTTTGTCTTTCATTTCTATGGTGTCGTGTAGCTAAGAAAAATAGAAATACTCGAACCGAATAATTCGGCCGAATACAGATAGTGAAAATAATGGAGAATACGAAACGAATATTCGGCGCATCTCTACAAATGTATACAATTTAACAAATATAATGTACCTATATTATTTCTATTGATTTACGAAGTTAATACAAAATATCTCAGATAGGTAAAATTACTTCAAATCCAAAAAAAAACCGTTTGATATCGGGCAAAATGTTTTATATCCAAATACATTGGATATTGTTATCGAGTAAAATGACTTACGAACAAACCTAGTCTTGACCAGAGTGAGGTAAATAGTTTTATGTAATCTTTTTATATCTATGGAAGCCTGGAAATCCGTTGTACAGACATTATTGTGTTCGAACAAATAGGGCGAAGTGGCATAACTGTACATCTTACTATAATTTAAGCCACAAACTAAACTTTCAACAACTTAACAAAAACCTGAAAATATTTAAAATGAAACATAAAACTAAATCTTTTACTAAACTAATGAAATTGGAGTGTCTGTTTTTATATATTACAATAATCGCTTTTTACTAAATGCATATGTACGTATACACGGTACATATACCAAAAAAACATTTTCAGAATTTTGTCTGTCTGTCTGTCTGTTTGTTCCGGCTGATCTCTAGAACGGCTGGACCGATTTTGACGGGACTTTCACTGATAAGTAGCTGATGATATAAGGAGTCACTCAGGCCACCACTTTTTTAGACTAGCTTTGACCCGCGGTACGACAATACCCGCTAGTAACACCGCGGGGGTTCACTTTGTTTGTCATAAAGTTCACAAAATTAACTTGCTAGTACTTGTAACCTTAGACACGTACCACAGAATAGTGGGATCATAATAAACTGGTGGTTTTAAATTATTACGGTACCTACTGACTGTTGTTTAATGTATTTGTATTTTTTTGCCTTAGTTGTAAAGTTAAATAACCGCACTTCATGGATCAGTGCTAAAACTTATTTGTTTTAGCTTTATCATAATTCAAATAGGAGTACAAACCACAAGGTGGCCTTAATGATGAACCTAGGGTGATCAATTGAGGTACCACCTTCAGCCATATCTTTTTATACAGTGATCGAGACAGATAGATATTAAGTCAATTAGTTTTTACAAATCTTTTACTGAGAGTAATCACTTAGTTCGGTTGTAAATTTTAACTAGTTTACAAGATATGGATGTCTATGGAGTTACTGCTTTTACAAATTAATTACCTACTTAATTTACAATTGTTTGAAAATTTTTACTAAAGCCTGGTGCATTCAAAAGCTTAAAATTCCAATGTGGTCCCTCAATGGGAACGCAGGCGATTTAATGAGACGTCTTATAGCCTATAACCACAGCGGACAATCAAGACGTTTCAACGATACCTCATTCGCTTAGTAACTAGACTCTAATTCTGATAAGTAGTTGAGAAGCTACGAGGGAACAGATGAACATACAGACGTACATGTGAGTACATAGCCTGTCAAAGTCATAACCCTCCTTTGGCTTTGCCGTAGTCGGGTAATTATGTAAAAACTTGATGCACATGTTGCGACAAGGCGAACGGACTTAACGCCATGATTAATGTCATTCTTTCATAGTTAAGCTTCAGGTGATGTACAAGTATTATGCGGTAGTAGGTGCAAAGATAAATATAATAGTGAATTTGACAAAGTTATTAATAGTTATGTAGATCTATACTAATATTAAAAACTGAACAGTTTGTTTGTTTGCTTGAAACCCGCTAATCTCAGGAAAACTGGTCCGATTTGCAAAACTCTTTCAGTGTTAGATAGTCCATCTATGAAGGAATGCTATATAACATCATGCTAAGACCAATAGGAGCGAAGCACCAATGAAAAATGTTACAAAAACCGGGGAAAATTATTACGCTATGGGCGTTAAACAGATAACTCTAAATTAGCATAACTAATATACATAAATTAACTACTAAGTAGATGTATTGTGTATGGTTATACACATAATATACATTTTTAAGCATATGTATACATATTCACACACATAATGGAATATACTTTGTTTTACAACTTTATCGAGATTCATAAATGTAGGTATTAATGATGTTCACAAAAAGTTCAGATCTCAATATGTGTTCGAATCGTAAGAAAATAGAGAGTATTGTACTCCTTAAAATATATTTTACCGAACGGGCGCCGCCCGTATGTATATCAGTTTTCGCGGCAAGCAGTAGTCTATGTGTTAATCCAGGGTGTCAGCTTCCTGCATAACAAATTTTATCAAAATTGGTCCAGTCGTTTGCGCGTGAAGAAGTAAAAAATATAGACACTCACAAGCTTTCACCTTTATAATATTAGTGTGATGTGATTTTTCTTTTCGAAGCAGAGGCCTATGTTCAGCAGGACTAATTAAATACAGTCGGTGGCGATTGTATGATATAATTAAAAAATACAACTGTGTTGTTCTTGTATGTCGTTTAAATGTTTTTTTACCGTGGGAGAGCCACGCTTCGGCATGAATGGTCAGGCTCGATCGGAGTGATACCACGGCCTCACAGAAAACCGGTGTGAAATAGCGCTTGCGCTGTGTTTCACCGAGTGAGTGAGAATACCGGAGGCCCCCTTCCCCTCATCCCCTTCCCCTCATCCCCCTTCCCATGGGACGCCTCTAGTGTTGCGGGTGTCCATGGGCGGCGGTAATCGTTTACCATTAGGCGATACGTCTGCTCGTTTGTCCCATATTCCATAAAAAAAAATGTGACCTGATTTCTTGCCACATATGAAATTGAATAGAGTGAGTGCCCTATAGGGTAAAACCGGGATAGATGCCCCACTTTTTGAAATACCTTCATAATTTTAAAATAAATAATGTCTGTTCATGTAGCTAGCTAAGTCATTTAAGTTGGATTATTATTTGTTTTTGCTGACCTATCAATTACAGATTATGCAAAATGTAGGGTTTGAATTACGAAAAACATTTATTTTTAATATGACACAAACAACCATAAATAAATTTTAAAACCATTTGTTAAAAAAAAAATCTTAGTTTTATTTTAAAATATTAATTGTTAAGTTTCACCAAACATAACTATACTTTTTTATAATGAAATATTATTTATTATCAAGAATAATTAGGGTTGGCTGCTAGTTCTTAGTGGAATAACTGAATTTCAGTTATTTCATGGAGCGGCTAGCATCAGACCTCCGCAATCCTGAGGGTGAACTGAATTCGAAGGTTGAACTGGTAGCCATTATATTTGAGGGGACTGACATCTCAATAACGATTGTCATAGGTGTTCATGACAACCGGTAACGACGGTTTAAAGTGCTCTCCGAGGCACGGTAGGGACACACCGCCATCTTTCGTACTCCGGGCTGCTATTATGAACTTTTCCCTTAGGGACATCTATCCCTCCAAAAACCAGGGCGACTATCCTTTTTGATAGGGATAGATGCCCAGCTATTTTTTAAATAAATAAAAACAAAATAGCAACTATTTACATTTAGATGCACCCGTAATGAACCAGTGTTTTGATGAAATAAAAAATACAACATAATTTCTTACGACTTATAAAGTTATACAACGTTGAAATAGCTCATTTCGGATATAAATACACACACGAGCAAAACATATCCTTAAAGCACGACAGCTCGTGGATAAATTAGGAGCATTGTGACAGCGGCTCCTACTTATACTATTAATTCTTAGTTGCGATTTTGGGAAGTTAGGTTTTTTGGACATGAGGCATCTATCCCGTTGCGGCATCTATCCCGGTTTTACCCTATGTTTTTATACATATGAGCCTGCTAAGTGACTCTACTGTGCCAGATAGAATCCAAGAGCAGTGGTCAACATACTCATTGCGAATGCAGACAATGTGGGAGAGCCACGCTTCGGCATGAATGGGCCGGCTCGACCGGAGTGATACCACGGCCTCACAGAAAACCGGTGTGAAATAGCGCTTGCGCTGTTCTCACTGAGTGAGTGAGGATACCGGAGGCCCATACCCAACCCCTCCCCCCATTCCCTCTCCCCATCCCCCAAAGGTCGGCAACGCACTTGTGACGCTTTTGATGTTTCGGGTGTCCATGGGCGGCGGTAATCGCTTACCATCAGGTGATGCGTGTGCTCGTTTGCCCCCAATTCTATACGCGTGTGACCGAGTGACCTACATGCAGTTGCACTAAACCTATACTATAGGTTTTGATTAGTTACTTGTGATATGTTAAATTTAGTTAAAATGTGCCTTATTTACTTTTGAGGTGTGGTATCTTGTAAAAATATAGTTTATTGAAGATACACTCATGCATACAAGTATTCATTGTTAATAAATAACATTTTTCAGTACAGTTAGGTTTCTTTAAAAATCTTAACACTGCCGCAATACAAATAGAAAGGCAAGTAGGTAGTAAGCAGATGCGTGCCATAAATTCGGTGTAAACAAAATATTTGGTTAATTTTAACAAGAAACATACGAGCTAATTCGTTTTCTAAAGTAGAATAAACATTTTGACGGCTTGCACATGATGTAGAAAAACTTTTGGCTAAATATTAGGTATACGATATTGGATAAATGATGGCCTAGAGAAAACTTGAACGTAGACGGCGCTAGAGATCTTTTTATAGATATTTTATTGATAGTTTCATTCATGTAAATCCATTCTATATATCTTGCTCTTCAACTGTTTTTTGTTAATAGACAAATGCCGCACTAAAAATATTGGGGGACTTTACAAACATACATGATACGGACACAAAGAACACCCACACTTAGAATAACAACTTGTGGACCACACACACAAGTGTTGTCCTATGTGGGGGCTTTAACCCACAGTACTCAGAGCAGTGTAAACGGCTAGGTGATCACTTCAACCACTATGCCGTCCAGGTTTAAGCGGTCGCCACGTCGCTTGCTACTGCGCCAAGTGTTGTGGGTTCAAATCCTACATGGAAAAACACTTTGTGTGACCTACAAATTGTTGTTCTGAGTCTAGGTGTTCTTTGTGTCCGTTTCATCTTCTCGACTTCTACGAGGAGACAGAAAACCTAATTATCGTAGTAAAATAATAGTAGGTAGTAGTAAAGGTATATGTAAATTGCCATCTACATATGTCACACAAAAACTAAAACACTATCACAGATAAACATTCGCATGCACGCACACAAGCACACAATACGAAGAACACTTTTAATTTTTCCCTCTATTTTCACGTCCTTTTCTCTCTTATTATATAAACAGTATGTATAGTTTAGGTAAGTTTGTATACCGTCGTAGGGTGAGAGCCTGGAGATCCGTCATACTAGTGCAGACTCCAGCTCTCATAAAGGTTTTAACTTATGCAGTTATTATGTATTGTATTAAGATTGTGTATCTTTTTGAGAGAAATAAATATAAATGATTTGATTTGAGAATAGGGTTCCATAGTCACCGATTTGTTACGATTTTCTTATTTTACATGTTTACTTGTTATTTCGTGATTTTTGTACGAAGTTTTCCAAGTACATAAGCGCATTTTATTCTTTCCAGATTTTACAGGGGATGCCCCTTATTATGACAAAAAATGCACTTCAAAGTTGAACACCTCACAAACAAATACCTAAATCAAATAATCGTCTGAACAACCTCGCTATGTTTTAAAAGACCTATCTAATGATATCCCACACTATAAGGTAGACGCGAGAAACAAAACACTTTACGTGTAGAGGAGGTACCCAAAACATGTTTTTCTTGATTTTGTTTTAGCGCTTGTGGATGTAATAAATAATGTCGTCATGTCAAAATCAGTCTGGCCGTTCCAAAGATTAGCCGGGACATATAGACAGACTGAGACAAAAAAATTTAAAGTAGTTTTTTTATGTTAGTATAACCTATACTTTCATATACATTCAGTGATAAGTTGTAATTTAAATTACAAATAGACACTTCAATTTTATTTATTTGTTAAGGTAAGTTGCTTTTTATTTTTGATGAAATAGAAGATATGATAGGGCGGGCGGACTTCAGCTAGTAACGCAGGGTAAAAATTCATGAACGGTCACATTTTAGTGGAGCTGGCGCCGCGCTGCGCTGAAGCGCGTACAGATGAGTTGAGATGAGTCAGCAGGTCAGTCAGCGGGGCGGCGGCGGCGGCGGGGGCCATTGCATCGTCCCAGCGCCAGCGCCGCGTGGCGCGGCGGCGTGCGGCATGCGAGTGCCGATGTGCCGAATGTGAGTCGTGTGCAGTGTAGCACGCGCCGTCCGCGGCCGCACATCGCTCCTCGCGCTACGCCGCCGCCTTACCGCTCTGCCGCACCACGCGTCCGCTGGGCGCGTCGCGCGGGCCGCGGGCCAGGCCCGCGAGCCTGCTGCTTCTGGCCGCGTGGCTGGCGGCCGTCGCTGCAGAGCTCGCCTGTCCTCAAGAGACACCGGCGGCGACCATCGCGTGCACCTCCTGCCGAGCGTACGAAAACGCGAGGGAATACAGCTTGAGAGTGGTCCGCGAGAGCCTGCTGGCGAAGCTCGGCTTCACTCAGGCCCCGAACACTACAGGCAGGGAATTGCCGGAAGTGCCCGCAGCCCTCATGGCGCGATTCGAGCGCCGGAAGCCGCCGCTGGGAGTGCAGGCCGATGCATCAGCTCCGTCGCGAACCTTCGTCACTCATACAGAACAGGACGACTTCCTCGCGCGCACCGACAATGTCGTCATTTTTGCCCGTTAGTACCTTTCTGATTTCATAATAAATTCGATAAACAGTAATAATATTTCCAAAAACATCAACAGTCCAGAATTTCTACATAGAGATAAGTTCGATGCCCTTAGCTTAAATAGGAGCGGTAGCTCTTTTATAACATTATATAAAAAAAACAGTTATTGTTATGAAATTAAATTCTAGTACCACAATTTTTGCAAGTAATGGATTTGGTGCTAAATGCATTACTAAATTTTAACATTGAAAACCAGGTATTTTTGTGTTAACATTCGGTTGCAATCCATTCAAGACTTATTAATTAAATGTGACGGGTACGATAGTACCTATGTCTAGAATTTGGTCAGCTCGGCTATTGGCATGGTCTGCGAAGTTCATTGACAGGCACGTGTGCAGCCTATAAGTGGGTAAGCCACTTCGTGGTCGTGTCACGCACAGCAAATATTAATTAGCCAATGATTGCTTCAACTTCAACGCGTATATTATGTGCCATTGTCTATAGAACACGACAAGTTGAGATTGCTATCACGATGGTCTCCGACAACTTTTGAATATCAAATCCTGCAACGGTCAATGTAGAGCCATTTTGGACATTCAGATATTGCAGGTACATACTTAGTATTCTATTTTAAGCTGAAGTTATATCTCGATGTTGAGAGAATTCGTGATTGAAATAGTTATTTTGGGTGTGGTAAATTGTTTAAAGTCTTATAGGATTCTAATCCTTTGTAATTATATAAAAGAAATTATGCATGCTACTAAAGTAGTTGGGGTGAAATTGTAATGCAAAAACGGGGCTATCAAAGTTCAGGCTAGTATGTAATCTGGTACCGTGAACGAGGGGCTTCGACCGCTGACGATAACGTAACTACTGTGACATGGCTATAGCTTACGATTAATATAACAATATTAGCTCAGAAACTAACTGATAAAACTTTAAAAGTGTTTGTGTCAGGATCAAACATAACCAAAACACACTTTAGAAAACATTCGCAGATCAATGTTTCTCAAAACTTAGTCCAAGCATCAACATGACATAGATTATCAATTCTATGAGTAAATGTGTTAATTTTAGTTTCTAGCTTCAGTGTCCAATAATAACTCATGCAGGGTTAAATTGACAGTCAACTTGGATAAATGTATTTGAGTACCTATAACTTGCCGTTTTTCTTGTATGATTATTAATTTATTTGCTAAAATATCGCCTTAAATGAGTAGACATACCTAAATAAACTTACTTCTCTAGGATAGTGATATTCCTATGATTATGTGTGTATTAATAGCCCCAGATAAAAGTACGTTATTATTAGCATATCAAAGTTGATAATGTTCTCCCAAGTGTAGGTACAACACACAGCATTGAGAAGGTGCAAGATTTAATTTGTAAATTAAAGTCTTCTAATAGATACCTGAGTGCTTGTGATGTATAATATATACAGCATGTTATGCTAAAATAAGTTGTTTGTTATAGATACCTGAAGGGTAAGAGTGCGTGGCCGCCACCACAAAACTTTTGACCAGTCTGGTATAAATTAACTAATAACTTTATTGTTTGAATTAGGATATGAACACAGATGCTAATAATAATATAATATCTGAAAAATAAAATAGGTGCCAAAATAGGGTTGTGTTGTATTTTGTTGTTGTCGTTCAGTAATTTGCGACCTTTTGCGGTATTCGAAATTTTCGATCACAAGTTGACGTAGGTGACGTAGTAGGTCAGTAGCTGAGTAGGCGTCCGACGTCTCTCTGTCTATCACTCGCGCTGGCCGAGGAACACTGCCCTCGACTCATAATAATCGACGTGCAAACGCACCGCCTCCGTTTAACTGTATGACACAATTCCTGACACATTACCTAATCTCGACAACGTACGCTACCACAATTTCGGGACTTCAAAATCTCAATCTGTAGGTCAAAGTGGATTTAAATCTCAAGGAGTAATCACTGTTTATTCCTTTAGTATTTTAACTGGCCAATGTTCACAGAGGATTAGGCCTATTGGGGAGACCTCTATAAAAAAAGCGCACCTACGGTTCTTACCTCTTGGTGGTGTGGAAAAAGGACCACAAACTTTTCTTTCAATTAACCAGTATGAAATGAATACTTCCTAATTTATGAACACTGTTTTAGAAACTTTTGCATCCTCTGATTGGTTTCCCCTTGACCCACAGACAACATCCTGCCAAAACGATGACTACGATCGATAAAGCGGTTATCGCTTCGCTACATCTCTGGACATCAGGAAAATTGATATATCGCTCATGAGATGTAACATTGTCAAATATCCATTAATTTAATGTACATCGTACTTGTCATTTTTATAAATAATCATTTCTTATCAGTAGAAGCAAGGACGTGACACTGTTACGAGTTTTTATTACATATAGAAACTACTTACCTATACTTTGTGCACTTTATACAATCAGTTATCACTGTGTAATTTACCTTATTGCAAATATAATAAGCTCTGTATAAAACAAGACTTATCGTTTTCTTTCACCGTGGATTTTAATGTTCAAATGTTAAGAATAGATCGCTTAGTGTGGTTAGTAACAGTTCCCCTACACCCACGATTAGTTGCGAACGTGTTCATAACCGTCTAATGCGGATATCATAAATCTATCCTATAGTTTACCACTATCTGATTGAGATTCATACTTACACACTACATAAACAATTAGCACATTTAAAAAATATTTTCACACTAACTATAAATAAAATAATAATAATAATAGATCACTTTATTGTACACCAGATGCATTACAAGGTTAACTTAAAATTAGAGAAGTACAATTAGCGGCCTTATCGCCCGGAGGCAATCTCTTACAGGCAACCATTGGATGGAGAGAGAAAAAAAAATAGATTAAGAGAGTGTTGGGTAGTGTCTGGTGTAAAACTAGGTAAGACGAAAAATAAATAGATAAAGCAATAAAGATTATATACCGTTATACTAATACATAGTGTGGGTTATGAAATAAATACAAACAAGGAATAAGTATATAGTTAATTATAAACTTAAGTAGTAAAACTTAAACTCATTCTCATACTCAAAGTATAAAGAGCACTTAATCTGTGAAAACTGTTTATTTAGATACCAATTGGTATCTGTTTACTTAAATTGTGGTTGCAAATACAATAAACTAAATTTCCTAGCATTAGAAAAATTAAATAATAAAACTTATAGCTAATAACAAGACGAAGATACGTTTAGTTTGTTTGTGTGCGATCATTGAATTTTGTCCTAACGTGACCTAAAGGTATTTATCGTTTATCGACATGTAGCGATTTAGTCACAATGAAAAATTTATTCTTAATTCTACACAATAGAGTATATAATTGCAGAAAGGTAATATGCAGAGCGAGTAGAGACTGTCTCGCGTTCGTCTGAGTTGTGCGTGTCAACGAGACGGCCATTTGCGAACGATCGATTGTTTTGGCTGGTAGTAGTCACCTTAATTGCTCATGAATCAAGATGACTTGAGTAGTTTTGTGTGGAATGATTATATCTGTACTAGATAAACTTATATATTGATAAGTTTATTAACATTATAAATATATTGGCATTCTTTATATGTTTTGAAGTAAAATTGTGATTCCCTGACACATTTTAGTTAAGACGCACATAATCTTTGTTCGTTAACGTTTCTTAATCGTTCTTCTTTATCATTAATTTGACTGACTGACTGACTGACATTGACTGCCTCGGTGGCGTAGTGGTAGCGTATGCGACTGCTTTACTTGAGGTCTCGGGTTCGATTCCCGGGTCTGCAAATATTTGTTTTGGAGTTTGGGGTTTTCTATGTATATATATATGTATGTATTTACAAAAAGTGTGTATTTATATCAGTTGTCTAGTACACATTCACACAAGGTCTGCTTAGCTTAGGATTAGTTGGCGTTCTGTGTTTGATGTCCAAAATACTATTAAAGTGTAGGTTATTATTATAAAGGTATATTTGTCATCATTTATAAAGTCTTCAAAACTGTCTGACTATGATCATTACTATTACTATTATTATTACTACTACTACATGGTTGCCTGGAAGAGATTGCCTTTGGGCGATAAGGCCGCCAATTGTACAATAAAGAGATTATTATCACTAAAGTAAAGGTTGACTTTACAGTATTATAGTTACCATAGGTATTATTATTGTTAAATTTATTAAATCCAAATTTAATAGATGAACTTGAACTTATGCACCTATAAAATGTATGTAATGTATGGTTACATACATATTTATGTAGAAACTCGTAAGAGATGACAAGACTTTGAATAAAATGTTGTTTTTTATGGAATAGGGGGCAAACGAGCAGAAATATCGCCTGATGGTAAGCGATTACCACCGCCCATGGACACCCGCAACACCAGAGGCGTTACAAGTGCGTTGCCGGCCTTTGGGGGATGAGGAAGGGGATGGGGGAAGGATAGGGCCCCCGTTATCGTCACTCACTCTGTGAAACACAGCGCAGGCGCTGTTTCTGTTTTCTGTGAGGCCGTAGTATCACTCCGCTCGAGCCGGCCCGAAGCGTGGCTCTCCCACGGTAAAATAATTTCAACTATTTCTTAGTCATATTTATTGTTAGAGCCGTAAGTGAATCTAAATAGTATATTTTACAAGCTTTTATTTAAATTGCAATTTATGTTATTCAATTTGTTCAGTTGAAATCTTTAATTCAGTTTTGAATCAGATATCTTCAACCGATTGAGCTGAAATTTCGCACACATATGTTTATCGTGACAATGCAATATTATTTATTTGATTTTAAGATAATATATGCTATAGATATTAATGATTTAATTTATTATAATTGAAAACAAACCATGTTGTTTTCTATGGACTTTCATTGTATCTATCGAAAGGTTGCCTGTAAGAGATTGCTTTAAGCAAGAAAGCTAACCATTGTATTTATTTTGTAATTGGTGTACCATGAAGTTTATTCTATATTGTCGATTTAATATATTAGTGTTTCTCGTCGTCATTCAAGTAAAGTTCACGATACAGTTTCTATCTTCGAGCATTCCTTATATATTGGACACCGCTACGAATGAATTGTACGATATGTATGCTTTAAATGTGACATGTTAAATTAAATTGTATGTTTATATTTTAAAAGTAACGTTGATCTGTTGTATTTTATTCATTCGATAAATAAATATCTATATGCAAAAAATACCGCACTGTTCAAGCCAAAGTACTGTGTGATAACATTAGCTCTTTGCACAAAGATAGCGGATATCTCGTGTTCGGAAAGCACATCCGCAAATGAGGAACAAACAGCAAAGATACGAATATGTGCAAAACCGCGTGTAAAGTTATACGCAGCTGAGCCCGCATGTGGCGACCACCCTTGCGGTTTTGCAACAACAAACAACAAATCGGTAATTGGTAGGGTTGACATGAATAGGGATAAGATCGGAACAGGGTTTAACATTATACACAACATGCCCACAGTGTGTGACAACGCACGTTTTATTAATGTTTATTGCTTATTTGGCACAATGGATGATTCGTGTGCAGAGCGTGAATTGTGAACGCATCCGCGTCTTGAGCTAGGTCATGATCTGGGAACACATGTAATAATACAAAAAATACATTTATAACAATATATAGAAGTAGAGTTTCTCCATTAGCACATCGATATTCTTTTATTTTTGTTCAAACTGAAAACTTATGGGAAGAATTGAAACAAAACAAGACATATGTAAGAGATATATCTCGTGAAGAAATGAGATAGCATTATCAGCTTCAGCTTTGTCGCCACAACTATTGTTTTAGGGAAGTAATGTACATATGTCGGGAAGCAATGCATACAAGTCCACGTAGGATGATTCAGATGAACGAAGATTGTCGACTGAGTGGATCCCTAGTAGATTCAATACTCATAGTTTTGAGACATCCTTTCACTATGCAAACAACAGCAGGCACCTTGACACTAGAGGTTGTTAACCGGTGCATTAGATGGGGCACAATTGAGGCCAGTGTGTGAGCGAGTTCAAGAGCAATTTAGGTTCCGTAGGTCAGTTCGCCGAAGGTAACCTTGACCTTGACAACAATAGTTGTACCTGAAATGTTTGTTTTTGTTGAAATATTGTACATGCTACATTATATGTCGAAGGTGAGAACATTTACGAGAATGTTTGTCGACGAGTACTGATAAAAGTGTTGTGTAGTTACGAAACGATGACTTAATAGTTTTAAATGAAAATATAAAAGTTCCTATGTGTTACTTGATACTTGGTCACTAAAAAGTTGAACCACTTCTTATGAAATATCCAAGATACATGAAAATTGAATTTATATATTTTTAATGCTAATTGAAGTAGTTTGTTTGATGCATCAAACTTATAAGTAGGTACTTGAACCTGATAAGATTTGAATTTGACCGGAATTTGTAAAATTTTATGAAATATAATTAATAAATTTAGTTGATGTCATATCAGACTTTATCAAGCTACGAGTATTAAAAATTAAATTGCGGCTCACTTTTGTTTTATACAGGGTTATATTATGATTACAAATATCTCTGGTTTATTTAATTTGACAGTTAAGTGTACCTAAAGATTGCATGAAATAAATCACGTGACTAGCAATCATTGGTGTGTGTTCGATGAAATATAAATACCATAAAGGACAACTGATTAATTTAAGAAACGTTTAAGTTAGATAAAATTTATAAATATAAATGTTTTTATCATTTACGTCCTATAAAATAGAAAATAATTTTCCATAACTTCCATAATAGACATACCGTATACGTTAAAAATATTTGGTACGTGAGACACATTTTGGTTATCCCTTTCCTTGTTGGTAGAAACCCTACGACCGTCTAGTTATAGTAGCGTACTATAATAAATAATATTTTTTTTTTCGGACATCTATTTAACACACAACGCCATCTAGTCTCAAGCTAAGCAGTGCTTGTGTTGTGGGTACTAGACAACTGATATAAATACTTATATATACTTTTTTTTTTTGTAAATACATACATACTATACATAGAAAACACCCAAACTCCGAAACAAATATTTGTAGATTCCACAAACATTTGGTCCGACCCAGGATTTGAACCCGAGACCTCAAGCTTAGCAGTCGCATACGCATACCACTACGCCACCGAGGCAGTCTAATAAAATGATCTATGTTTAACTAACAGACAACCTATCTTAGTGTTTTCCTATTCAACGGAAAAGTATACTTAAGTACTTGTGTAGTATTCAAATAAACTCACGAATCAAGCTTTACTTGGAACTTCCCGAATTAATTCACTGTATGATCTCAGTGCCACATGGCATTTTCCGCGTATATTTTTGTTACAGTGAGCCAAAAATGAAAAGACACGGCATTTAAAATCATTTTAGCAACATAGGTACTGCATACATCCAAGTGCCAAGCCTAAAAAGTTGAATTTATTTTTTGAATAAATTCAAAAAGAAAAATCATGTTATCGTAACAATGCTTGGAGTGGCGCAAGTTTGCAAAATTTCGAATTAATCTGACATTTTAAAGTAGGTGAAGCGTATAAGTTAATAATTTAGATTTTTATTATTATTAATATTTTCTGGAGAACAAATCGAAAGAAAAAGACGCAGAAAGCAACTATTGCTCAAACAAACAGTTTATTCTGTGTGCATCTGGACCAACAGCAAACTTTACTAATTTTTTTTTACTATTTTTTAAATAAAACCAGACATTTCATTTCATCCGTTGTGCCATTATATATTCAAATGCCATTATATATTTAAAGAGAAAATTGGTTTTGAATTTCTCATAGGAAAATATTTTGTAGGCTAGAATATATAAGTTTTAGGTAATATTGTCAGCACTCGGTTCAGAGGTACACTAAGGATCTAGGTTGTGGTGAGTTAACCAAGTATAATTTATCGTCGCTTCATTTTTACTTTGACTCGTTCGATAACTTCGGCTAATTGTAAACCGACTACGAAAAGAGGGGTCTTAAAAGGACGAAACAAGAAAATATTATAGATACACATCCAGGAATGCACTGTTACTAAAATGGTTAAGGTAGAGCCGTGGTCGCACCCTCTGTATATTTTTTAGACTGCACGGTTGGCCGAGTGGTTTCAGCGATCGCCATGCCGCTGACTACTGCGCCAAGTGTCTTGGGTTCAAATCCCACGCGGTACAACACTTTGTGTGATCCACGGATTGTTGTCCCGAGTCTGGATGTTCTTTGTGTCCGTTTCATGTATGTTTGTAAAGTCCCCCACGACACAGGATGTTTATTCCTAATGTGGGAGTTGTCAAAAAAAAAACTTATTTATTTACTACGTCTATTTTATGGAGGTGTTCTCGGCATCCACATCTTCATAGTGGATATACAGTAGGGGCTACTTTGCATTACTTGTGCATTTCTGGATTGTATCTAAATTATTTAAATACATAATACCAATTATAAATATAGTTAGGATTTCTAGAAGTAGGAGTCAGGCAGAAACAGTCACCAGTAAAGTTAGTAGTAGCCAGTCACAACGTGACGTGAAGAACTGATACAATTTTTCAAAGATTTTTGTACTAAAGATACTTAATTCCGTAAATTAATAATAATAATAAATCCACAGAATTACCCTCACCTCAAGACCTTCACCAATTTTGGGCAGGTATCTGGGAAAACCCTGTGCAACATAACACACATGCAGATTGGTTACAAAAAATAGCAGACACATCAAATATCAACGAAATGGAGTTTGAAAATATCCCAATTGATACATTCACTCAGGTTATTAGTCGCACACATAATTGGAAGGCACCAGGCACTGACAATATACACAATTACTGGTACAAAAAATTTTGCTGCACACATCCATTCATCCACAGTCATATTTGCAAATTCATACAATCACCACACACTATGCCAACATTCATAACACAAGGAATCACATATATGCTACCCAAAGGTTCAGACCCCAAAAATCCTGCAAATTACAGACCTATCACATGCTTGCAAACTATATACAAAATCATTACAGGATGCATCAGTGAAATTATTTACAGTCACCTTAATCAACATAACACCCTAGCAGAACAACAAAAAGGTTGTAAAAAAAATAGTCAGGGTTGTAAAGAACAATTAACCATAGATTCAATAGTAATGAGGCAAGCCCAAACTAAAAATAGGAATATTCAGATGATGTACATTGATTATAAAAAGGCTTTTGATTCTGTCCCCCATAGTTGGTTAATGTACATACTAGAACATTACAAAATTCACCCCAGACTGATGTCATTTCTAGGAGCAGCCATGGTTCACTGGAAAACAAAATTAAAACTATTGAACAACACTTCATCAACTACTCAGCTGATTAAAATAGAATGAGGCATATTTCAAGGAGACGCACTTAGCCCGCTTTGGTTTTGTATGGCACTCAACCCCTTATCTAAGTTACTAGATGATACAAACATAGGTTTTAAATTAAGATACAATAATTCATTCCACACACTTTCACACCTACTTTACATGGACGATATTAAAATTTATGCAACTAATTACACCGAACTTAGTAAACTAGCTGACATTACACAGTCATTTTCAACAGACATCCAAATGCATTTCGGGGTAGATAAATGTAAAATTCACTCTATCAACCATGGCAAGACAGAATACAACTCTTATGCACTTAGTACAGGTGAACAAATAGAACCGTTTGACGAACATACAACATATAAATATTTAGGATTCCATCAGTCCAGACAGATTCAACAAAAACACACTAAATTAGAGTTAACAAAGAAATTCAAAGCCAGATTAAATCAGATTCTTAGAACTCAATTAAATTCACGCAATAGTATCAAAGCCATCAACACATATGCAATTCCGGTCCTTATTTATTCCTTTGGGATTATAAACTGGTCTCAAAGCGATCTTATTAAATTACAACGCACAATCAACACACATATGACAACCAATAGGAAACATCACCCCAGATCGTGCACACAACGCCTTACATTACCCCGGGAAGATGGAGGCAGAGGCCTCATCGATATACAAAATTTACACAATAGACTCATAGATAAGCTACGCAATTATTTTTATGCGAAAGCCGAACAATCCCAACTTCATAAATTCTTAACCGATATAGACAATAAATTTACCCCACTCAACTTATATGACAGAAACATTCACCCAAAATTAGCAAGTAGGCAGCAAAAAATAGACTTATGGGCACAAAAGTCTCTACATGGCAGACACCTCGCCGATCTCAGCCAAACACATGTCGACAGAAAAGCGTCGAACGAATGGCTGTTGCGCGGGGAACTCTTCCCAGAAACTGAGGCTTTTGTGATCGCTATTCAAGATCAGGTTATAGATACTCTAAATTATCAAAAACACATAATCCGTCTCCCTAACCTTTCTACCGACTTATGTAGACGGTGCCACAGTAGTTCTGAAACCATCCAACACATCACTGGCGCTTGTAAATCTATTGTACAAACTGAATACAAACACCGGCATGACCAAGTTGCAGCAATTATCCACCAAAATCTGGCTCACAAATATTCATTCATTCCCAATAAAACTGCTTATTATAAATATAAACCCAGTACAGTTCTTGAAAATAATGCATTTAAAATATATTGGGATAGGACAATAATTACCGACAAAACCATACACTACAATAGACCTGACATAACAATCCTAGATAAAGTTAACAGGACAGTTTTTATTGTAGACATAGCAGTATGTAACACACACAATCTTCTTACGACGCACACAGAAAAAGTTTCAAAATATATAGATTTAGCTACTGAAATTAAAAGACAATGGCAGGTAGAAAGAGTTAAAATTGTACCCATTATCATATCTACTACTGGTGTGGTTCCAAAGACTCTTCAAAATAGCCTCAATATACTGCAAATGCCGAAATCCACCCTATTGTTGATTCAAAAAGCAGTTCTACTAAATACATGCCGTCTCACACGAAAATTTCTTGCATCGTCATCATCCTAATCTCACATCATTTCCCCCTGGCACACTTGGCTAAGGCCCGTGTGTTAGATTTAGCTTCCCCTATAAATAAAAGGGAGACCACAAAAGGTATAAAAACATAATAATAATAATAACAGCTTTAATAATAGGTAACAAATATTTGAACGATAACGACTGCTTCATTGCACCGCTAGTGCTGAATGCTAGTCATGTCATGAGGTTGGCTACAGGTGGCTACAGAATTAATCAAGGGGCTTAGAGTAAAGCCTCCTAAAACGTCTAAACTTTGTAAAAATGTTTATTGATCGCAACTTAAATGGAATCATCTTCTTTTCCGATGCAATCATGATTATAAATTATTCTCTATACCAACGAGGTGATAATGTAGAAGTTTTGCAAAAAGGAACGCTACATAAGACAAATCAGTTGCGTTAATATTTGGAAGTTTCAACATTCAGGAAAAATAGAATAGGTATACTTTTGAATTAGCTCGCTTGCCGATACCTGACATTCTCATTGGAATTGCGATTTTCTTGAGACTCGGATTGAAAATTGGTACTAACTTCCCTTTTAGCAAGGCTTCAACGATAATTATAGGCTTTTGAATAAGATTCTATGATCTTTTTGAAGTGAAAACTTCTTTAGCGGCGCTGTGTACTTTTTTGGAATGGGTAAAAATGTATAAACTCGGGTCAGGTCACGTGACCTGATCGAAAATTCGTAAGACGGATGGAGAGAGGACATATAAACTCGCGTCAGGTCACGTGACAGGACAGGCGGCGCAGGGCGCTTGCGCGAATGTTCTTGTGTGTATGTAATATAAATTGTCATGTTTGTGTACGATAGCGCAATAAATGAATATTGTATTTATACCGATAATGAAAGCAATTCGTACAAAATTATTCTCTAACCATTCCAAAATATCAAAAATGCACAACGTTAATATTCAAGTTTTCACTTCTGCCGGCACTCCCGGAGTGCAACCCGTCGATTTTTTTATATCACCATACTTATTGCGAATGCAGACAATGCAACAATGCAGCATAGCGAATAGCGACCCACACTATAGCGGCCTTGAGAGATGCTTCTGCATCATTGGGTTAAATAATTTTTCTTATTGATTCTAATTTTAGATGTTAGTAAATTACTAAATGACAAAGTTAGAATTGAATTGAAAGGTAACTCATGTGTTACGGCGATCAGTACACACAGCACATTGCTAGAGTTTTAAACATGTAGGTACGTGAGGTAAATACTTCATAAAAAAGGTACCTGTACGAAAATTTTGCAACGTGCCTAGTAAGATGTTTTATGTTAAACCAATGGATACGTTTTCGTCTATTCAATTTAAAAAACTAAATTTATGTAATTACCAAACAATGTCGTGTTAGAATTCCGAAATATTTATTATTATTTACTAATGTACTAATTAAAACGAATTTATAGTAGTACATTTCTCATGCTTTTAGGCCGAAACGTTGGGGAGCTAGGTTTGCATAATTTATAAAAATAAAATAACTAGGAATGGGTTTAAAACTTGGATTATTTTTTATTATAAGCATTAAAGAATAAAAGTTTACAAATCTCAGTTTTACGTTTAAAGTTTAAAGAATTAGTGCTTGAATTTCGCATAATACTTATAGGTATATTGTTTTATAAAGTTAATCAAATTATTAAACTCATTTCTAATTTTAAGGAGAATTATGAGTTGTTATAATTATAGTGGGTTCAAGCTATTACGATATTCTTTTGCCTACAATAATATATAGGTTAGAACTAAGAAATTGCAAATGAAAGAAAAATAAAGCTTGTGGGTGTTTTCTATGTATAATATGTATGTATTTGCAAAAAAAAGTATATAAGTATTTCTATCAGTTGTTTAGTACCCATAATAGACTCAATAGACCCATAATAGACCATAATCCCAAACTAAGCAGAAGATCTGCTTATGGATGGCGTTGTGTGTTAAATGTCCGAAATATTTATTTATTTATTTTATTTATTTAAATCGTGTGTGTATTATTTAAAATTATGGAATAGTGGTAAAAGAAGTGCCTTCAAATTTGGAACACCCACTATTAGACGGGAACCATGATCTCATCTCGAAGACTTATTTTTGTAACGTGAACGTAAACTTTTAAACACTAAAAATATAGCTAAAAACTAAATGGCAGTGCCCAAGTGCTAGTTCCTGACTCTTCAATGCCTAAAAATATATCTGAACTCTTAGAACATGACATTGAAGGACCCAAGCTCATCACAACACCATGCTGATTTTGAAGGTATGTTAAATGAGCCAAAATGCTTATTCCAAAATAAGTTAGATAATCTTGTAAGAGATTTAAATGTTTCGAAACAAAATTCAGAATTGTTAGCAACAAGACTGAAAGAAAAAAAATGCTTTCCTCAGATACTAAAATAACTTTTTTATTTTGAAAGGGATAAATAATTACGGCGTTATTTTACTGCAGAAAACGGTTATTACCTTTTGTTTAAATATCAAAAACTTATTGATAAAAATGGGCTTAATACAATACGAACCAAACGACTGGTGTTTATTCATTGACTGCTCTAAACGTAGCCTACAATGCATTATATTACAAAATTAAAATAAATAACCTAACCATATACCTACAAAATTAAAGGAAGAATATTATAACATTTGACTGCCTCGGTGGCGCAGTGGTAGTGAATGCGACTGCTGTGCTTGAGGTCTCGGGTTCAAATCCTGGATCGGACCAAGTGTTTGTGTAATCTACAAATATTTGTTTCGGAGTTTGGATGTTTTCTATTCATTATATGTAGGTATGTATTTACAAAAAAAAAGTATATATGTATTTATATCAATTGTCTAGTATCCACAACACAAGCTCTGCTTAGCTTGGCACTAGATGGCGATGTCCGAAAATATTATTATTATTATTTCGAAAAAAACACAAAAATAAAATACAATGACCATAAGTAGTGGTAGCGTATGCGACTGCTAAGCAAGAGGTCTCGGGTTCGATTCCCGGGTCGGACCAAGTGTTTGTATGATCTGCAAATATTTGTTTCGGAGTTTGGGTGTTTCCTATGTATAATATATATGTATTTACAAAAAAAAAGTATATAAGTATTTATATCAGTTGTCTAGTACCCATAACACAAGCTCTGCTTAGCTTGGGACTAGATGGCGTTGTGAGTTAGATGTCCAGAATATTTATTTATTATTTTATTTATTTATAAGTGGTAAAATTTGTGTTTGTGATTTATAATTTGTGATTTAAAAATGGTGAACATCCTTCTCGATAAACAAAGTCGTTGCATAAAATTTTCTTGCTTAATATATCTTTAGGACAGTAGAGTTAAACAAGAGCATTGGGTAAGAAGAAACTGGCCCTTAAGAAATATGGAGCCTGGAAAGCAAAATCTGGTACAGAATACATTAATAGCCCGTGACAAAATTATTATCCTTTTACCATTATATATAAAACTGGGCATCATTAAACAGTTTGTTTAATCACTAGATAAATACATGAACTGCATTTGGCAAAAAATTCTTTAGTTCACTATGGAAAAGATTAAAGCTGGTATTTTTATTGACCCCAAATTAGTCAACTTACGAAAGATACTCAATTTAGAAATTCTATGACTGAGTTAGAAATAAAGGCTTGGACAGCTTTCGTCTCTGTGATGCAGAATTTTAAATATAATAATAATAATAAAACAAAACATTTAAAAATATATTGAACCTGTAGAAAACCTACTACAATTTAAAAATATGGGGTGCAATATCAACATAAGACTCCACTTCCTCCATAGCACCTGGACAAGTTTCTGGAAAATTTCGGAGATATGAGCGAAGAGCGAGGTGCGCATACGCACCAGGATTTACGCGTCATGGAAGAGCGCTGTCAGGGACTTTCTGGGATATGAATATGATGTCTGACTGTTGTGGGTCTCTGATACGTCATTTTCCAAAGTCATTAGAGAATAGCTTTAAAACTAAGTTTTTTAGAACTCAATGATATTTTATTTTTAGTATTTTTTTATTAGTAAATACTTTTTTTTTATTGAATAGTGGGCAAACGAGCAGACGTATCACCTGATGGTAAGCGATTACCGCCGCCCATGGACACCCGCAACACCAAAGGCGTCACAAGTGCGTTGCCGACCTTTGGGGGAATGGGAAAGGGGATGGGGGAGGGGTTGGGGTATGGGCCTCCGGTATCCTCACTCACTCGGTGAAACACAGCGCAAGCGCTATTTCACACCGGTTTTCTGTGAGGCCGTGGTATCACTCCGGTCGAGCCGAACCATTCACGCCGAAGCATAGCTCTCCCACGGTAATAAATGTAATATATATAAATACATGTTAGTTTTATACCTACATAGCTTAAACTCAGAAACTACAGCTGATAAAATTGTGCCAATTATATTTTTTAAAATAGCATGTCATAATTATGTAGTCAGCAACAGCTAAAATTTTTTCGGCAAATGATGTACCTTCAGCAAACTAGTGTTATATTTACAGCCTATTTTTAAAGCTTTGTAAACATGATGCCATCCTGTTTGAAAATAACTTCCCACTCATATTGTAGTCGGATTTCCAGGAAACAGAAGTACAGACAGAAAAAAATAACAGTTCGTAAATTAAGTGAACGAGCAGAGACGCCGCCACCCGCCACTGCTGTCCTTCTGTTTTATTCAGGGCTGTTTAAGTTCTCATTTATACTTTATAGCTGTCTGAGTTTATTTATATCAGAGTATACATTAATTATTCACCACGTTCATTAGAATCTGGACACATGGCATCATGGCACTTAGTAGAATTTCATTCTAAGTTTTACTAGGTATCTTGGACACTATAAAATCAATATGTATTTTTTAAAGATGCCTAGTGTATTCATCTTATAAATAAATAATTTTATTTAATATTTTTGTTTCTAGGATCATAAATTACCTGCAGAGATGCAGTCAGAGCGCGAGCAACTCCTGGTCTCGATCAAATGTTTGTGTCATCTGGATATGTCTTTTTCTATGTACAATTATTAGTATTTACAAACAATAAGTATAAAGTATTCTATCAGTTGTTTGAAGCTAGATCATTGTATCAAATGACCGAAATACTTATTTTGCCTTAAGACATATAAGTCATAATTATCGGTTTTTTAAATGATTTCTTTTTTAAAGCGTTCATTGTGTTCCTTCAAAAAATCTAATAATCATATTTTATACCATATTCATTACACAGGCATCATTATGTTAAATTATTTTTTCTTCTCTTTCACTTCTAGATAGATACACTCATAGTCATACGTAGTTCGAACGCTAAATAAATACGTATATTGGTGCCTCATAGTGCACCAATGTTGCGAACATTGTAATACAGCATAACCTTAGTGCCATCCTTGTTTATTTATTATTATCGTTGAAGAAAAAGAGGATGTTACGATAATGTGCGAATGTTGATTGCAATAAGCACTTACTTTGCTTCAATTTAGTCAGGACGTCGATTTCAATTTGAGCACATCCTGCTTTCTCAAGATATTCTTGTTATTTAATGTTGAGACAGTTTTTTAAATCGTCGCCGACCCTAACTTGTCATTATTTCAATTGTCAGCGTCGTGTGAAGATACTTTCAAAAAATAAATATAGAATTGATATGGTTACCACATTTCCTCTGAAAGCGAAAATGAAAAAAATTGCGGAAATGCCACATTTGTTAAATTTATTCTTCAAAATGTGTAACAGAAAATGATCCCGGTAAATAACAAAAAGTCATTATTGCAATTTTAGATATAATTAAAATTTCACATGTAAAAAAAGTAAATGCTAAAATCCAACAACGACAAAAAACTCAGTGTCCTGAAAATCGTGTTTCATACTTTTTCAGCGTCGTTTTTCGTCGTACTTGTGTTTTAGTTTTTATTATTTAAAGTGTTTTGGTGCCGTTATAATATTAACTTATTTGCAAAGTATATTTCAATTAATTAACAAAAGCGAGTAATTGATTGTCTGACTCAGAAAATACGGACAAAATCACGAGCAAATGCTAATGAAATATATACATATATATTTACTAGCTGAGCCACGCAACCTCGTTTGCGTCTTATATTGCCCGTAGCGTAAAAATTTTCCCCCATTTTTGAAACATTCTTCATTGGTGCTCCGCTCCTATTAGTAGTAGCGTGATGATATATAGCCTATAGCCTTCCTCAATAAATGGACTACCCAACACCGAAAGAATTTTTCAAATCGGACCAACGATTCCTGAGATTAGCGCGTTCAAACAAACAAACAAACTCTTCAGCTTTATTATTAGTATAGATTTGAAATGTACAAATAACGCCCTTTTCAATGATACCACACCCAACTAAAATAATTTACCTCAAATTTATTTTTAAACACATTATGACCGCTTGAGGGCGCCAAATTAGATTAAGTGACATTGCATGTGCTATAACCAGCGGAAGATCGAGACGCTTCTAACGGTACCTCATTTGTCCAGTCCTAATAAGTAGTTGAGAAGCTATGAGGGAACAGATGAATATACAAACATGCAAAGCCTGTCAAAATTATTTGCTTTGACTTTGCCGTAGTCGGGTAAAATATGTGATACCTTCACATCTTTTCAGATATGAGCGTTTTGTAAAAATTAACACAAACATGTGTTGTAATTTTATAAAGTACTAGCAGTGCCCGCTACTTTGTATATGTGATATTTGTATTTTCAAGTTATTTCTAAATTTTTACCGTTTAAACCTTCCCTGGACTACGACAAACTTTTTAAACTAACGGGCCTAGCGGTTCTGGAGTTTTAGCAATACAAATAAACAGCAATTGATTTTTATATATAAGATCATAGGCATGGTGCAGAGACACTCTAGTGTCTTGTGTCAGATAAGAGAGCGTACTCCTTCCTAAAAGGCCGGCAACGCACTTGTGACGCCTCTGGTGTTGCGGGTGTCCATGGGCGGCGGTAATCGCTTACCATCAGGTGATACGTCTGCTCGTTTGCCCCCTATACAATAAAAAAAAAAAAAAAATACAAGTTATCGAACCAGTATGAAATCATCCACTGCCTACGCATAGGTACGTAAACATTTTTTATATCAAGTTGCTTCCACTCAACACATACTCATGATAATCAAAAAGTGTTCGATGTTGGTAACTGGAAACTAAAAGTCGTCAGTTGAAGACTCATGCAACATTAACAAATTTCCTTACAATTGTACGGAACAGCACAAAAGAGGAGGAGTTGTATTCGGTGTCCGTCTCCTGTGTTCCTGTGTGCGACGCACGCAAGCCTCGCACACAGGCGACGAATTGTGGCCAGATTGCAGCCACCGGACACAGCAACTACGGTTACCGGTGACCAGGAGTAGCAACCGGCGGCAAAAAAGAATCCTAAACCTAGCTCTCAGCAGCAAGCAAATCCTGTTCTAAAGCTATGCGAGCGTTAATATTTTTTGATTTATCATCAGAACGAGACGGGTATTTTCCTTGATCCTCTTCAAAAAAGAAAAAAAAAAGACTCTAGAACTGCCGCTTTTCAAAGATCGCGGTGGTAGTTACTAACCCATTCTAATTTCGTCCAGTTCTTGAAGTTTTTTTGGTCAAATTTTTTGTTTAATTTAATTATCTTGCGACTAATAGTGATTCAAATAACTAAGTAGATTTATTTAATGAATGTTATAAGAGCATTAAATAAAAAAGAATAACTTTATTTGGCTCCCTAATTCTCTCTTCCTGCCTATATATTACCGCTAACTGAGACATCACCCAGGTTGCCAGGTTTATATATTTACAATTACATATCTCTTAAGAATTTACTGTTACGAATAAAAATACGAAACGTACATAAATGCGTTACACTTTTTTGCAGAAGGGTAGGAAGAGACAAAGGATCTCCACTTACTACGATCCTAAAAAAGCACCAGGAACCGACGAGCACGCATGCAGGGATTAGTGAATGTTGGTGGTGAAAGAAGAGTCAAAAAAATTTTTTTGTTTTTTTTTTAACTAACCGTTTATTTTTGAAGCTTTTTATAGACCACTGCTGGACGTATGCCTCTCCTGAGAAAAGAGGTTTTGGCCTATTATACCATGTACTAGAATTGAAACATAGGTAATTTTAAAAGTAGATGTGCTAATATCTAGATATCATAATGATAGGCATAGCTACAATAAATATATTAGCAATCAGTTACTTGAATGAAGAAGGAATAAAATGAAAAAAAGAAAAAACTGTTTAAAATTCTGATTACTTAATTTGAGTAACACTGAAGGTACATTTTAATAAAAAGAAAAGTAGGTAGGTCGAACCCACTAAAACCACACGCGGTCTCGTATACTAGACGTACTTCGGGCCAACTACGATTTTTAAATAAGCTCTCCTAGGTGGAAACCCCGATGTTCCCCGATGAGATCGTTTTGCGTTCTCCGACGCCTGAGTCGTATGTGGTATCTGACCCGTTCCAGACCTGGCGGACCAGAAGAGTTCTAAACCACTCCTGGTGCCGCTCCTCCATCTCATTCGCAAGCATAACTTGCTCGCAGAAATAGACGGCAAAGTTCCATACGCTCTCGCTCCGCAACATGGCCGCAATCATGTTACCGAGCAAGAGCATGTGGAGCGCCGTGTCCACTGTCTGGCCATCGCAGTGGTGGCACTCAGGGCTCCTTGCGGATCAGATATAGGTGATCTTCGAAGCATCCGTTTACAGTGATCACTTGCGTCAACCGGTATGAGAGGGTCCCGTGATGCCTCTCGAGCCAATCTCGCAATAATGGCGTGCACATTTAGTGACTCCTAAAAAAATCAGGTTATGACAGCACCTGATTTTAGGTAAGCATAGTATAATATTACAAAAATCGCTAACGACGACGGCACATAGAAGAAGCAAAGACACGACTTTTGACTGCAAGAATATCGTACTAGATTCAAGCAGTCACGCTGGGAGTTGTTAGTGTAAACCGCACAGGGCACAATACTTTGTGTTATCCACAATTTTTATTCTACTAAGTTTGTCTAAGTAAGTACTAAGTTTGTCTAAGTAAGTACTAAGTTTGTTTGTTTTTTTATGTTAAGTCAGTGTTATTTGTGACCGCTTCATGTGTGTTCAATACAATGCTCGCACACAGGAATATTCCTAGTGCGAGCATTGTATTTTTTTTATAGAAACAAAAATTTTCTAGTACGAACTTGATTTAAAAAATTTTTTTTTTCTCAAATACTTTTTTACCCTGCAATAATAAACTTAAAAGGTTAGATAAGTTATTTTAATTAAAACATGACTATTTATAATTTAATTAATGTAGTACTACTATGGAGGGTAGAGACAAGGAGTGTTATCTTATATGGAAGAAAATTGAAAAAAGTGTCTAGCATAAGCTGTAAATAACAGTTCAAAAACCTTCCAGAATGGCGCTGGTGTAGACATAGGTTATGGTATGAATGAAAAAAAAAAAATTTAACATTATTGTCTACAAAATAATGTAGTAAATATATTTTATTTTCTGAACTGTGAATAGTACGTTTATTGATTTTTTTATGAAAAAGTGTGTGTATTGACTTTAAGAAGTTTACCCTGATGCTAATGTAGCGCCACCCTAATTTAATGCATTTCAACGGACACTTTTCATGTACACAGATGATACTCCTTATCTCTACCCTCCATAAGTACTACTTGTTTACTAGTCAGCTTTTTTAAAATTGATACTCATTTAAAGTGAGGCTACTAGTAATTGACCATGTACCTATAGTTGACACTCACACGAACAATTCGTGGCATATTTTAAACAGATTCCATATTTAAAAAACAATACTACCTCTGGGTATCAAAGTGCCCCAATTACGTATTTGCCGTCGACGACCGTCATTTTTATGTTGAGTGACGCAGCGTAAACATATTCTTCGATTATTTGTACTAATTTTCACAACAGTTACACTATTTAAATGTAAACTAATATAAACTCAGTGAGTTAGTTTATGGTAACTATATAGATTTTTTTATTTGTTTAGGATTACTTAGGGTAACAAGACATTTAAAATAATAAAAGAATATTGAAAACCCAACATATGGGATGGTCCATTACTCAGTAAAAATTACCATATTTTTTTAGTAATAGACCGAAACTGTCAACTGCTGATGAAATTGTATTGTGCTATATAAATCTATGAATCTTCAGCCTGCATTAGAACCGACAGCTTCTAGCAATACTTACGGTGTTCTGGAAAACACAATTGAACTATCAGCAGCCGCGTTGCCTGCCACTATTAGTGACGAACTGCTATTGCTATCACCGGGATCACCAGAAATTGTTCTTTCTGGCTTTAAATTTGATATTACCTTGGGGCAATTAGACATCGCAGTTGCTGACCGAGTTCTAGAAAAGAGTCCAAAAATCCCAACTGTAACTTGGTCATCTGGACGGTCATCTACTGATGAAAAATAGGGTCATCTACTAGTTTTTACATGGTCAACTACTAAATAAAATTGTTAATTTTTTATTTTGTGTCCTATTTGTATTTATTTTATAACTGTACTAGAACAGCGTTGTCCATGCTTAGATAAAATACTTTATCAGATTTTACAAATATGTATAAACTTTTTGACATCGGAATAAAATTCAGGTAAAGCAGAAAATAGGAAACTTTGTGCCCTTAAGGATGTAAGGAATAGTCTGTAGTACAACATTACAACTAGACACATCTTTTAGACTCATCCGAAACTTACTAGTATGTGGAGAGTCTACACTAGTTATACTATTAATTATATGTCTGATAAATAAATTTACATGTATCTTGCTTGTAACAAAAAAATACAATCAGACACGGAATAAATTAATGTCCTCATCTTAAAATTATTTGTCTTGGATGACAATCAAACTCATGAATTCTGGCCCCTGACTTAGCACTTAGGGTCGCCGAATACTAGACTAACAGGTCAGGCAAAAAAGGAGACAAGATTTTGAAAGACATTGCAAGTAATAGTGACAAAGATCAAAATGTGCTCTAAAAAATGGGTATAATTCGATAAATTTATGCCCAATAATATTACAGTAAACCGATCTCTCTATCGGGTTTTAATACACTATTCCAAATGCACTGTGGTTAAAAAATAATAATGTTTAATTATGAAAAAAGTTAGGTTTATACAGATAGGATTTAACTTTTTTTACCGTGGGAGAGCTACGCTTCGGCATGAATGGGCCGGCTCGACCGGAGTGATACCACGGCCTCACAGAAAACCGGTGTGAAACAGCACCTGCGCTGTGTTTCACCGAGTGAGTGAGGAAACCGGAGGCCCTTTATTTTTTTTTATTTTTTTTACGTGTGGAAACCCCCTCGGGCCGTCACCCCGCCGGGGTTTGCGGCGGGGCGGTGTGTCGGAATCGAACCGACTAAAACCACACGGTGTGCCAACTCTGCGCCTGAGAAGGGAGGGGTCCGGGAATCGCTGTTATTAACACGCCGGACCCCTCCCAGCGCCTGCCCGCACTGAAGCGGGCACCTTCTTCCAATAAAATCTCAATTTAGGCGACGCACGGCACACGCGTACGTCGCCCCCTCGCGGTTGGCCTGTAATGCGGATGGAGGGGAAAACCCATCCCGCGTATGGCTCTGACCGCCAATACCCTCTGAGGCCGCCAGAGGCGTGCCTTATTCTGGGCGGTCAGAGCCGGGACCCACACCGGTGACCCGTACAGGGCCATCGACCGGACCACCCCCGTGTAGAGGTGTCTTGTTTCGACGCTGGCTCCACCCAGTTGGGCAAGAGTCGCCCAAGGGCGGAGGCAGCGTCGACCAGCTTTGGGGCAAGCTGTCGGAAGTGCTCGTCGAAGAGCCACCTACCGTCGAGGATCAGGCCCAGATACCTCATCTGGGCCCGAACCGGTACGAGGACCGAGTTGACTTCGATAGAGGCGCCGGGGGGTGGACCACGACGGGGCCCATGGAATAGCAGGGCCTCCGTCTTGTGAAGGGCCACCCGTAAGCCCAGCGCCTCGATGCGCCCAACCACCAGAGAAACACCCCTGGTGGCCAGGCGCGCCGCCTCTTGGAAATTGGCCCCCCGAGCTGTGACCAAAGTGTCATCGGCGTAACAAATTACGCCCAGCCCGGGGGGCAGACGACTCCGAAGGACCCAGTCGTACCCCACGTTCCACAGGAGTGGTCCGAGGACAGACCCCTGTGGAACGCCGCACGACATGGGTCGCCGTCTAAAGACGCCATCTCGATCCTCGTACACGACGGTACGCTCCTCCAAATAGTCTGCCACTAGCCGCCTCAGGTACTCTGGCACCCCATGAAACTGGAGTGCTTCCCTGATGCAGCTAAATGGCAGACTATTAAAGGCGTTGGCTGAAGCTGAAAAATGTCCAAGGACACCGCCAACACCACGCCGCCACAGCTCACTGCCTCTTCGGTCACGGCCCTAAGGCGCATCACGGCATCGACCGTCGAACGCCCCTCTCGGAATCCGAATTGGGCGTCCGACAGGTCGGGCCCACCTCGCTTAGGTGCCGGACGATGCGGGCAGAGAGAATCCTCTCGAACAATTTGCCCGCCTCGTCCAGCAACACGATGGGCCTATAGGCCGCGACCGAATCGGCAGGCCGTCCCGGCTTCTGCAGTAGGACCAGCTTCCCGCATTTCCAGCACTCAGGGAAGCGTCCGGACGCCAGGCTGGCGTCCAAAACCTCCCTGAGGCGGTCCGACATATTGAGGAAACCGGAGGCCCTACCCCAACCTCTTACCCCATCCCCTTTTTCATCCCCCAAAGGCCGGCAACGCACTTGTAACGCCTCTGGTGTTGCGGGTGTCCATGGGCGGCGGTAATCGCTTTCCATCAGGCGATATGTCTGTTCGTTTGCCCCCTATTCCACAAAAAAAAAAACTCTGATTTCACATAATGAAATATAATTAATTGATATCTATTGTGGCCAGAACTTGTCATATTACTAATATTATTTTTAATTATTGCTCACTGATATGTTACGATTCTTGAAGCTTTTGGAAGTGACGTAGTCTAATTATATTTTTTCATGGCAACTGCAGTTTTTATAAATGGTGTACGTACTTACTTTAGATAGTTTCTTTTACGTCTTTAAGGAATGTTTTATCACTTACTTAAGCAGTTTGACAGTTTCTTGTAGTTTATTTTATTATCTTCCTCAAAAAATAATTCTAACGTGACACTTTTTAATTCTGAGGAACGAAACTTGTGAGCTCTCTAAATGAGCACCGTTGTCATTTTCGACACTAATGACAGCTTGCGTTTTCAGATTTAAATTGACATTGACAGTCATAATGTTTACCTGATTGTCAGCGTGTAAGATTGTTAAAAAGGCTGGATTTAAATTCAAATAATTAAATAATTTAAAGTAATTATACATGAATTCAAGACAAGATACACATTTTTTAAGACATGACAATAAAAGCTATATTATGTAAACAATAGTCTAGTGCTGTGCTGATGGATTTTTCAAATGTTCATGAAAAAAATCCATTATTGTTCTACAGTTGATTCAAGGTTACACAGTTAACAGTTATATAATGAAATTATTTTCCTTGATTGAATCCAAAACAATACAATTATCAAAATGTTAGCTCAAAACTCATGCCTCTATGTTCCTATAATTTGTAAGTATTATAGGAAAGTTCCTCAAGTGTGCTATCAATGTTTGAAGCTATTATCTACACAAGCAAAAGAACAATCTTTATCAAATGAAGGTCCTTTGTCTCTGTATAACCAAAGAGTATCAAGTGGAGAATTGAGCAAAGATGCACATCAAGAAGAAGTAATACAACATTTACAACAAGTTTACAATGAAGTTACTTCTTTTGAGAGACCCGCCCTGCAAAGCCAAAGTGGACGATCTCTATTTAGCTTGTTTAAAAAACCTCAACCTCAGAAAATAATTGCACCAAAAGGATTATACTTATATGGGAGTGTTGGAGGAGGAAAGACCATGTTGATGGATTTATTCTACGATACAGTGCCGGTAAACGTTTATATCCTTTCTTGCCTTTTCATGACTACAGAGACAGTCCCAAATCTATATTCATTGTTTAATAGTTATAGTCCTATTCATAAACATTATTTAACTTTAAGCAATGGCTCTGTTTTATTCTTAACTTTAGGGATGTAAGTTTAAAGTTGAAAATTATACAGAACCGTAACTAAAAGCAATGTTTATGAATAAGGCGGCCTATCATATTGCTAAACTTCCAAATAAATTTTGGTTTGAATATGGCTGTTTCAATTTGCAGATAAAAGAGAAATTACGAGTTCATTTTAATTCTTTTATGTTAAATATTCATGCGAGAATCCATGAGTTGAAAATAAAATCAGGAAAAGGTGCGAGTTCATTCCGTGACGAAGGGTCTAAGCCTTTTGACCCAATACCACCAGTTGCTGCTGATATAACACAGGAGTCATGGCTTATTTGTTTTGATGAGTTTCAAGTAAGTTATATAAAATTGTCTCACACAATTCACACAAATCTGTCTTGTCTTGAACTATTTGCAAAAAAAAGTATATAAGTATTTATATCAGTTGTGTAGTATCCATAACACAAGCTATGCTTAGCTTGGGACTAGATGGCGTTATAAAAAAAAAAAGAAAAAAAAAAGAATTATATATTTTTATAGACATAGGTACATAGAGATGGAAGACATTTTACTAAATTGTGCTTCTGATATGGAGAGTAAATTACACCCAGTCTCAGAATTGTTATGCTCACCACACAAACATTTGTCCTGTGCTGGAATTGAACCCACAAAATAGTAGTCTCCTGTTTCTCACGTTATATGTCATAGTCTAGTTATTGGTTTAATTTAAATTGGTGTTCTTAAGCAATAGTATGTTTATCAACTGTGCTTCATACATGTTTGTTAATTTATAAATAATTGGTAAATTATAACTGCAAGTAGTAGAGTTACGCTGCTTTCAGCATGAATCAAACGGTCAGCTCGACCGTGGCAGTACTACGGCGTTTTTCTATGTATAACATGTTTGTATTTACAAAAATAATATATGTATTTATATCAGTTGTCTGGTATCCATAGTAGAAACTCCTTAGTTTAGGGATTAGATGGCATTATAGGCATCGACTGCCTCGGTGGCGTAGTGGTAGCGTATGCGACTGCTAAGCTTGAGGTCTTGGGTTCGATTCCCGGGTCGGACCAAATGTTTGTATGATCTGCAAATATTTGTTTCGGAGTTTGGGTGTTTCCTATGTATCATATGTATGTATTTACAAAAAAAAAGTAAATAAGTATTTACATCAGTTGTCTAGTACCCATAACACAAGCTCTGCTTAGCTTGGGACTAGATGGCGTTGTGAGTTAGATGTCCGGAATATCATGTGTCAGATGACTGAAATATTATTATATTTCCAAATTTAATTATTTTAATTTTTATAGGTTACAGACATTGGTGATGCCATGGTTTTAAAACGTTTATTCACCCAGTTATTTGACAATGGCTGTGTGGTGATAGCAACTAGTAATAGAAAACCTGATGATCTGTACAAGAATGGATTGCAAAGATCCAACTTTTTACCATTTATACCTGTACTGAAAACTCACTGTAATGTAGTACAACTAGATTCTGGTGTTGACTACAGGTTGAAGGGCAGTGGCAATAAATATAGCAAATATTTTCTGTAAGTACTTATGAAGTATTCAATCATTTCTTGGTGGATTATAGTAAATTAATGCCGGCCATTAGTAAATGATGAACAGGCATTAAGCTCTCTCAGCTTTAACATCATCAGCCTACCGCAGTCCACATAAGCCTCTCCTAGCTGAATATGTAACCAATTAGCCTGGAATTCGAGATGGTTATGTCCAACTATACTATAATAACCTTCGTCTTTTATTGCCCGTAGCGAAAAATTTTCGGCCATATAGTGTGTCGCAGACTTTTTGTAGATATTTATAAGATCTACGATTAATTGGAACATTTTATGGTTCTATCTTTTATAGTTAACGCAGCGTACGCAAAATAAGTAACTTTTCTGGTTGATTTTTTACACCTTGTGTCCGAAAAACCCCAATATCTTACGGAACCCTATTTTTTTCCAAAATAAAATATAGCCTATGTTACACGTGGATAATGTAGCCTTCGAATGGTGAAAGAGTTATTAAAATCGGTCCAGTAGTTTTTGAGCCTATTCATTACAAACAAACATACAAACAAAGTTTTCCTCTTTATAATATTCGTATAGATAAAAGCTATCAACTTCTATCATTTGGTTGACAAGTTTCTTTTGTAGGAGTTTATTGCTTTAAATTTTTACCGTATATACCATTTGATTTTTCAATACAACAATTCTTAAAATCTAAATGGATAGATTTCAATACAATTTCTCAGGGTCATTTTTTCATTGAAATATATTTCATGGTTAGTTATAATTTCTCTTTTGTTATTTTTTTTTTTTTTTTCAATTTCAGAAATAGTGAGCTCACACCAGATAATAATGCAGTAGATAATTTATTTAAATTTTTAGTGTCTAAGGAAACAGATACAGTAAGACCTCGAGTTATTAATATTTTAGGCAGAAATGTCAAGTTTGCTAAGTCCTGTGGAAGAGTTTTGGATTCTACTTTTGAAGAGCTATGTGATAGAGTGAGTGTTTGTTTTAAATAGAATAACATAACTACGTAGTTACAATCAATCATGATACTGTCTAGTTCAGATTATCAAAACCTACACCTAGTTGAACATTGAGGCATAATATATAGAGCAGTCATTTCAACCAAAAACTGTAGAGCAACTTAGGGGGCGGGGACGTTCTCATAGCTGAAATAATGCAAAAAGAGATGCAACATTTTATTATTCTGCCTACTAGATGTCATAATAATAGGGTCTATATATATATATATATATATATATATATAATGTATTTTATGATAATTGATCAATCAGAATTGAGCAGCTAAACACGTCTTTCTCAATTAACAATTTAACTGCGTTATCTGTAATGAAGGTATAGTTGTATTTAGGAGAGAAACATTTGCCACCACTGTTTTATTAAGTGGCGTATAATCATTTCAGTAGAATAAAGAATGACACAAACAACCCATGTCTTTCAGGGTAATTTATTTGTGATGTGGTAATCTCCTCTTGTAGTTAAACTGTTAACACACACCTCACATTTCAAAGATCGAATGAGATTACATGCTACATATCTAGAAATATATCCAAATATGATTCGTGAAACCTCTGTAGTGATCCCATGTTTAAGCAATACTAAACACCATAAAGTTAAGGACACCAAGAAAAATGATAGCAAATTGTATGTTTAGATGACGATCATTAAATAAAACATACGAACGAACGAACATCACGAAATGTTGAAATCATATTGTAGGAAGAATTTGATAAAAACTTATAACGAAATAATTAATATGGCACTAATAAAATATAATATTCAGACTGCATGGAATAAAAATTTGGTTGTTAATTTAATATCAATTAAATGAACAATCATGAAATGACTCACATATAAAACTTCTTTATCGGGGTTAAAATAAAATGTTTTATCATTATTGAGAGTAGTTATATACAATCCTTCAAAAAAAATGTATAAAATAAAACAAAAAACATTTTCAAACACAAACAGGACCAAATTAATACTACAATGAAATATCACATTACAAACAATATTATTTTATTTAGTCCACAATGTAAATAACTACACACATCACATTCCACAAACTTACTTCATTCAAACCACAGATCGCGAAATATTTACTCAGGTCTCGCTCCTTAACTTTTATTGCACTTGAAATAAGAATTGTCACGAATATTGCTGGTTTATAAGTCTTTTGTCGTTATATCTTACGTCGACATATGATATTTATTTTTTGAAAAATAACGTCATAAAGAAGTTTCACTTCTTACGAGTGTACGCTAGTACACGCAACTTTTTTTATGCGAGTCATTTTAGTTCAGTAAAGATTTACCTACGTACTTACTATTACCACGACTATTTTACCTACGTGTCAAGTCTGATTCGTGTATTTTTCATAATCTATGATTTTCATGCATAAATGACGGGCACAAAATGTTTGATAAATTTGATTAGATTTTTTATTTATTCGTCGAACAGTAGTTTTGTATAATAATCGATGATAAGTTATAAGTACAACTATCCTTTAATTTTTACTCTTTTTTAACACCTTGGATGGCATTTTTGAACAAAATTTTTGTTACTCTTTTGGAGTTCGATTACTACGAGCTTCGCAAAGCGAAGCGACTACTTGTTGATGTCCTGACTCTCGAGACATCAAAACGGTATGGAGCAAAAACACTTTACACTGTTCTGTAGTATACATTCGTAGCGTACACACGTCTTGTAGTTCGATGTAAGATTAAAAAAAAATTATTAAGTACAATACTGTGGAGCTTCATCAGAGGCATTTGAGTAGCTATAAAAGTATATATTTAAAAATATGTCACAAAATCTCCCTAACGTGTTTATTTAATTTATGGTCATTTTTCAGTACATATGTAGAGATTCTTAGAACAGTATTACGTTCACCTACTTCTGCTTGGTAGATTTCATATTCCTTGAAAAAAAAATATAGAGAAGTCAACTACAACTGTTTATACCTAACATTAAATTACTAAAAAAAAATTATAACCAAATGTCAAAAATCTATTATAACAATAGAGCTGTGTGAGCGAGAATCTTACTCAAATCGCTCTCTATTAGCACCAAGTATCAATAAAAGTTTGTCTCAAATAAAATATGTGATGTTTTTCAGCCGCTTGGTGCCAGCGATTATTTAGTTATATCAAAAACATTTCACACTGTGTTCATAAGAAACCTGCCACAATTGTCAATTACAAAGTATAGATCTCAACTGAGAAGATTTATTACACTTATTGACACTTTATACGACAATCGAGTGAGAGTAAGTCATCATAAACAAATATTTTAATGAAATTATAATTTTAAAATCGAATAAATATGTAAATGTAACTCGTTTATAATATTACAGGTAGTTATAGTTGCAGACTGTGAGCCGAAAATGTTATTCAAATCTGACGAAAAAACTGAAATTTTAGATATCGAAAGAGCTCTCATGGATGATTTGAAAATTACTAAAGATTCTGTGAGTCTTCATTTTATATCACACTTAATATTACAAATGTGAAAGTTTGTGTGTGTGTTTGTTTGTTACTTCTTCATGCGCAAACGACTGAACCAATTTGAATATAAAATTTGGGATGCACGAAGCTGGCACCCTGGATATACATATAGGCTACTTTTTGTATATATTTACTAATAAGAAAACAACACAGATTACTATTTGCCGCGAAGACCGATAAACACGCGGGCACGCTGCATACAAATGTATTCACCAGGCGCATACAATAATGTTCATTTCAATTTTACAGGAAGATGCGAAAGCAGCCATATTTACGGGTGAAGAAGAAATGTTTGCGGTAGACCGTAGTCTTTCTAGAATAATGGAAATGCAAACGGAAGAGTATTGGGAAAAGTGGGGCAAACAAATCAACTAGCATACACATTTTGTCATTTGTTTAACCCCTCCCCCCATCCCCCAAAGGTCGGCAACGCACTTGTGACGCCTTTGGTGTTGCGGGTGTCCATGGGCGGCGGTAATCGCTTACCACCAGGTGATACGTCTGCTCGTTTGCCCACTATTCAATAAAAATAAAAATAAATACAGTGAAAAAAAGATACAAAAAGGGCTATTTCTCATAACGCCATTATAACCGTGTGAGCTCATACTTCGTAAACTCATTAAATATGTCGTTGTAATTTAACTACGTACAATGATCATTATGCTAGTTACGCATGTCAAATTAGTAAAATGGATCACAAAAAAAAATTAAACAAGCCTGTGTAGTGTTCTAGCTTGTTAGAGAGCCGTGTATTATGTATGTATTATATTTTTACGTACATTAATAAGTACTTGTTCGAACTCATTTAGTTTATAGTACAGATAACTGATACTGTTGTCTTTATTAAATTAACCGCAACCAGCATAAAATGACCCTTTTAACGCAAAGCAGACTACATTTATTTATTCAGAAATGATTTGAGGAATTCCAACTTAGTAAGATGTGTTATTTTTAATGTGTAGGTATATACCAAACTTTCATCATTTAAACGTCCTAACCGTCCATTTTTAGGTATATATAAAAAATGCCGTAAATTTTGCTTCTCGGACCGTAATACAAAAAATCTGATAATCCATTACACACAATCTACAATCCACAAGAGAGAGTAAATAAAATGTCTGTTATGTAGTGTACATAGAGCGGCTTTTCCCAGACAACCTTATATATTATATACAACCTTTTTGAAATTAAGCTAGGAGTAATAACTATTGAGGAGGTGGCCATCTACAAGCCGTATGTGGACCGAGGTACGTCGCGGTTCCAGGGATTGTCTTTCGATGATGAACCTGGTTCCCCAGCTCCTAGCACCCGAGATGTCGTTCGGTTTTTAGTCAGTTCGAGTCCGACATAGCCACCAAAAAAATGTGTAATAACTATTAAACATAGGATCCGGAGATTAACCAACATTAGTGCCATATGGTTTAATTTAAGACATTTAGTTCTGCAGGAATATTATTAACTTTATTAGTAGAAACTGCAGCTAATTCAATGCATATATTTATATATATACCTAATTTTACAGAAATAACAAAGGTAGAATGTCTACGCTTAGTAAGATCTGTTTCTTTGATGGTTATTGGGTGGATGGGTATAATTAATGGCTATATAACATTCAATTAAATGCCTAACAGTTATACATATAATTTAAATGGTAAATAAATAAGAAAGGTACTTAAACATTATACACATTAAACAGTATTAACAACATTCTCATAATATTCAAATGTTTCCATTTTGTGTTCTAATGTAGGTACATATGTAAATGTAGTTGTTTAATAAAAAGAATATTTCTTTGTTAGTAAGTTATTATGTTCAATTAAAGAAAATGACATTTATAATTGTATGATTTTTATTCTCAACTAAACCTTTGGCCAGCTAGTACACTGAGTCCGATCGAAAACTGTTTTTCCCTACAATCCTCAAGAATAGTTCCAGTTTGTGCAGAGTTTTATTATCTACTAGCTGCGCCACACGGTAGTTCTTGTACGTTTACGACAACAACCGCTGGTAACACTGCCGTAGTATAAAATGAATGTAATCTAAGATACTCCTTAAAAAATCGCCTATGTGCAAGTGAAAGTCCTCTCAAAATCGGTCCAGCCGTTCTAGAGATTAGCCGGAACAAACAGACAGACAAAAATTTAAAAATATATATTTTGGTATGTGTACCGTATATACATTCAAATGCATGTAGTAGAAAGCGGTTATTTTAATATTACAAACAGACACTCCAATTTTATTTATTTGTATAGATTACAATGACACTTCAATTTTATTTACGTATAGACTCATATTTCTAAATCTACGAGGGGGTACCCAAAAATAACCGGAATTATTTTTTAAAAGTTATATATTTACAAATATTTACAAAACAACCTTATCCCCTTCAAAATACTCTCCATTAGGTACAAGCATGGGCGTACCCAGGGTAGGGCAGGGGAGGGCAGCTGCCCCCCCCTAGATGTTGACATTTCGACTATCTTCTTTCGATTATAAATAAAGCACACTGAGACGCGTAAAAATGTGACTAAGATCGACTATGGACAAAGACAGATTTATTTTTTGTGTTGTAAGATCGGTTATCGGTATGGGAATTAGTCCTAGGGCTATGCGATGTTCGAGCGCAGTGACGATCAGAGCGTACTCTCTAGCGAGGAGAACTACTCATCATAGTCCTAAGATAGTAAATCTTCTGAGTCGTTTTATGTATTTTTTTAGGTCAGCTGATATGCCCATTCATTTGGAATGTATTTTAGTCACTACAAATAATTATCGGAGGCATGTCGTATTTTCTTGCTCACTTTTTTCACTGAGAGCTGTTGATGCAGTTCCGCATTGGTAACAAACCACGATACATTTACTATCGACCTTAGGATATTGTTCTGAGCTCTCTGTATGAAGTTTATATTGGAGTCTTTTGCGGAGTCCCACAAGTGTATGCCGTATATTCAGGTTTAATTATCGTCTAATATATCAGAAGTTGGTTGTCCAGTTATAATTTGTAGTTTTGTCCTAGCATCCAGTACAGGTTTTTGTGCCGCATAGATCATCTCATTTTGCTTTCATATGATTTTTCCACCGGTCTATATGTAAGCCCACATTGGGCTCGTACCCGAAGGCCGATGGGACACCATTTCCGAAGTCTGATTCCCAAGCTGGTGCAGCGCGTGCTTGGCTCGGTTGCTGCCAAATATAAGGGGCTCCGATGACTCCTGCAGGAGCGGGCTGATGCTGGACGGAGGTCCTGAAGGCCAGCAATATCGGGCTATTGCGACGTCCTCAACATGTGCTGACCTTCAGGAGGAGTCCTAACACTCGAGAAATCGAAGACCAGAAATTTCAATTTCACCAGGTCGTTGTGGAGGAATGGAAGGAACGACTTGGGCAACCGAGTGCTGGGCACGCCGTTATTGCGGCGGTAAGACCCGTTATGGAGGATTGGCTCGAGAGGCATCACGGGACACTCTCATACCGGCTGACACAGGTGATCACGGGGAAAGGATGCTTCGAAGAGCACCTGTGTCTGATCCGCAAGGAGCCAACGCCTGAGCCACCACTGCGATGACCAGACCGTAGACACGGCATTCCACACGCTGGCAGAATGTCCGGAGTAGGGCAAGTCGAGGCGACCATCGGAATGGGGGGTTCTCTCGCTTGGTACCATTATTGCGGTCATGTTGCGTAACGAGAGCGCGTAGAACTCTGCCGTCTTTTTCTGCGAGCCAGTTATGCTTGCGAAGGAGATGGCGGATCGGGACCGTGCGAGGTTTAGAACTCTTCCTGGCCGCCAGGCCCGGGAACGGGCCAGGTGCCGCAGACGACTCGGGCGCCGGAGATCGCCAAACGATTTCCGTCCTCCATAAGCGTAAGCTTGGGGGTGACAGGTGAGGATCTCCCTAGCAGAAGCAAGCCGGGGGAGCGCCACAAAGTGCTCGCGCCCCTTTTTAAAATAGAAAAGGAGCATCAGGATTCCTACACAGGAGGGGGCCATCTACAAACCATAGGTGGCCGGAGGTACATCGGGGTTCCAGGGATTTCCTTCCGAGGGTGCACCTGATACCCCGGCTTCTAATATCCATAACGGTGTGTGGTTTTCAGTCGGTTCGAGTCCGACATAACCACCAGATGGTGATATCCAAGGAAATTTCTGCACAAAAAAAAATAAAAAGGTTCACACACTCACGTAACGGTAAGATATTTTCTCCGACTTTTACTTGCGAATTACCCTTTTTTCTGTACGGAAATCCCCCCGGATACCACTGACTGGTCCTGAACCGCGCGCCGTCTCGGTTACTAGAAGTCGGAGAACCAGATGCACTGTGAAAACGAAAACCCTCCAACCTACGGTTTGTATATGGCTCTCTCCTGTGCAGAAATCCCGGTGTTCCTTTTCTGCCCAAAAATAAGCGCTTATGCTGCCACCTCGGCCTGATTGCGGACAATTACCCTGACGAAGAGTAATTGTTATTTGAGCTGATTTAGCGGCACTTGCTTTTAGCCTCCAGTCCTGTAGGCAATTGTGGACTTCGAGAAGCAAGTCTGAGACTCGCTTTGGATTTTTGTAGCTCACAAGTACCGCTGTGAATGTTGCTATACTGACACCAGACCAGGCAAAGATAGAATAAATGGACTTTATTGCTCAGTGCACATAGAACAATGTGTTAGTGATAAAGTTAATGTTTCATCTTAAACTGTGTTGCCGAAGACTTTTGAAAATTCCTTTAAAAATGTGTTCGAAAAGTGCCGTGCAATTAATTGGAGAAGCCTATGTCTAGTAGTGGACTGCGAAAGGGTTTTTAAAATAGCTATTCTATCATGAAATAATGCATTTTAAAAAATGCCTTTTTCATATCCATTTGCCCCCCCCTGGCCCAGAACCTGGGTACGCCCATGGGTACAAGCTATACACATGTCCCAGCGGTGCTTCCACTGTTCGAAACATTGTTTGAAATCCTCTACAGAGATGGCTGCAAGCTCGGTCAGGTGAGTAAGGTGCGTGGGGCAACGGAACCATGTCATTTTCAACCAAAAATTGGTTAACAAAGAACAAATTTTGCAGCAATGCGTGAAACGTTTCCTAAATCTTCAGTTAAAATTCGCTGAACCGAGCTCCAAGATATCTCACCAATTTCTGACAGTTGATCAATTGTCTGTCGACGGTCTGTGAGCACAAGCTCTCGAATTTTTTCGACATTTTCGTCGATTCGGGCAGTTGATGGACGTCCAGAACGAGGTTTGTCATTAATTGGCATGTCGCCATTTTCAAATTTTGAAAACCACTCATACACTTGAGTTTTCCCCATAGCACCATCTTTGTAAGCAGTTTTCAACATTAAAACCGTTTCAGCAGCGTTTTTACCGAGTAGAAAACAAAATTCACGTTGTTCACTTAAACTTGCCATAGTAAAAAAGGAATGAACAGCAAAACAGCGCTAGCAAAAATAGTCACTACAAATGAACAGAACATGCAGGTCAACGGCCCGAGCGATACTGAACTGGCCGAGAGTTGTGCGAAACAGTCCCTATCGGGCGAAACCTGTACTACAAAAGCTCCGCCCACTGCAATGCTATTCCGGTTATTTTTGGGTACCCCCTCGTACACGACGACATCAGACACCAGACACTCAGTGTATACATCGAATGTCTGCATACATGGGCGTACCCAGGTTCTGGGCAAGGGGGGGCAAATCGAGATTTTTAAAAGTACCTAAGTACTTCGTCGAATAAAGGGATTTAAAAAGGTATTTTTATTCATTCTTTAATTATATAATAGCTAATTTAAAAACTCACGCCAGCAAAGTACACCTTTATGTCATCAACAACAGAATGCAGGCTTTTCTGAGTCCTGAAATAGCTATTGAGTAAGCGGTATTTGTCAGGGATCGAGGAACAAAAGAGCAGATCCTAATTCTTCGACAATTGATCGAATAGTCTAGAGTCATCAACATCCCACTCTATATCTGCTTCGTCGACTTTCGCAAGACCTTCGTCGATATCGTGAAATGGCATATTCTATGGGACGTGCTGATTTAAATGGGAGTGCCGCTTCACCTGGTTAGTCTGATACGCCGAGTTTATGAGGACGGAACGGCGACTGTTCGGATAGACGATGTTGACACAAAAGCTTTCGCATTCAAGCTGGCAACTCTGCTTAAAGTAATCGTTCTCGACGGGAAAATGGAAGGAAACGCATGGGACGAGGAATACCGCCTATTTTGGACGGAAAATCTACCCGGTATAGCCATCCTGTGATTGTGGAAGGATACAGTAGAACACATTTTATATAGATAGTTAGTCTATTGTATTTTATAGACAGTTCAGTTTATTAGTTTGTACACAAAAAAAACAATTATTTAGAAAATCAATTTATTTGCATTTGATTGACTGATTTTGTGTTTTGAACATATATCTAATCGTACATGTGGCTGTAATATTCTTGATATACTTGTATATAGGTTTCTTTCTCTGAGGGAGTCATCTGTGCGATGACGTCATCATCAACGCTCGTCAGTGGGACAGTTTTGCCGTTGACCAGTACCGTGGGCGCGTTATCATCACTGTCTGAATCTTCACTTTCCATCTCGGCTGAAAAAATTAAAAAGTGTATTAAAAGAAGCTATAGGAACTTATTTATTTATGGTAAGCTTTATATGTCCATGTAATGACGGTCTAAGTTTTTTTTTTCAAAAAGACAACTCCCGCACTTGTTATAATTCCTGTGTCGCGGGGGACTTTACAAAAATACATGAAACGGACACAAGGAGCACCCTGACTTAGAACAATAATTTATGGATCACACACAAGGTGTTATTCCATGTGGGATTTGCCCTACTACACTTGGCGAAGTAGGGAACGGCGTGGCAACCGCTTAACCACAAGGCCAAATGTGCAGTTAAATTATATTACATATGTTAACGTGAGATTGTCAAAACCGCTAGATTGTAATATATCTCTATCTAGACTGATACTGCACTTCGATATATTATAATTTAAAGAAAAATAGTACGTTAAATTGTAAGCTGTCACAGTTGACAATCTTTCGACAGTTTACAATCTCGCTAGATGATTAAAATCTAACGGTTCTGACAATCTGACAGTAACATATATACATAACACTATCGCATGGGTTACATCTGTAATTATAGTTGTTTTTATATGGATAACGGTGGTGGATCATTGGGGTGTTTAAAGAGTTGACTACAAAAGCCAACGACAACAGCACTATAAAGAGAAGGAAAACTTGAAACAAACCCTATACCAAGTTGTTAGCTAAGCTTGCTATTTTTTTTATTGTATAGGCGGCAAACGAGCAGACGCATGACCTTATGGTAAGTGATTCCCGCCGCCCATGGACACCCGCAACACCATAAGCGTCACAAGTGCGTTGTTGGGGGGAGGGGTTGGGGTATGGGCCTCCGGTACCCTCACTCACTCGGTGAAACACAGCGCAAACGCTATTTCACACCGGTTTTCTGTGAGGCCGTGGTATCACTCCGGTCGAGCCGGCCCATTCATGCCGAAGGAAAGCCTCTCCCACGGAAATGATTTATTCCGGAATAGGAAATATAATTAGCAGAAATCTGTCGAACAGTGTACTGCTGAAGACTATTGATGTTGTATAGTTGTATCTAAAAAACGCGAATAGGTTATCTGTAGGGACTGTAGGTGAATTTACGTTGTAGTATTTTTATTTCCAGTACATTTATAGATAAAATCATAGGTTAATGTCATATTTATCTACATATACATACATATACATAGACGTGTTTTTTTTTCTCTTATCATGCTCATAATTTGCAGAAGGCATTGGATCAAGTCAACAAAGTTTAAATTGTTGTTTTTAACCTCTTAAAAATAGTTTTTTTTCATGTTTTCGCTAATTATCCGATCACTGAATAGAAGGCCCAACATTTCTGTTTTATTTTGAAACTAGTGACACGCCCCGGAGTAGATTACAAATGCACCCACCGACGACACGATTCGTGCATTTTAAGCTTGTAACATCTTCGAATATATTCATTTAAATTACATACTGTTAAGGGGCATATTGATCTACATTATATGCACAATGTATTTAAGGTACTTAATTGAAAAGGATTAATGCTGTATTGCTTAAAATCGCTTCGGTAATAAGCGATTATTTCTCGTAATAAGAAAGGAATAAAAATGGTTATAGTGCGTTATCCCTAAGAGATAGACATCGTGCTCTTTTTTGTAGACCATTTTAACGTGTACTCGTAAAATACTATAGTACATTATTTTGATCTATATCGTAGGTTTCAGCCAGCGTTAGCAACGTAAGCGCAAAAAATGTTTTTTTTTTTTGTTTTTTTTTTTTTTTTCTTAAAAAAGACAACTCCCACATTAGGAATAAACATCCTGTGTCGTGGGGGACTTTACAAACATACATGAAACGGACACAAAGAACATCCAGACTCGGGACAACAATTCGTGGATCACACAAAGTGTTGTATCGCGTGGGATTTGAACCCAAGACACTTGGCGCAGTAGCAAACGGCATCTCTACTATATTATAAATATAAATTTTCTTCTTGAATCACTCTATGTATTAAATAAAACCACACCAAAATCCGTTGCGTAGTTTTAAAGATTTAAGCATTTATAGGGACAGACAGACAGCGGCAGCGATTTTGTATTATACTATGTAGTTATTGTATACAGTTTACTCATATCAAATTCATCTTTACTCGAATCATAGATTATATTGACATAAATGTTAACAAATTATATGCACTTCGTTAGCGATTTATGTGATAAAAAATAAAAGAAAAATGTGCATTTAGCACTTTTTACTGAAGTGAAACCAATGGATAAATACTACAAATGCCGACTAAAACTAACCAATAATATTTATATCACGTTTGGGATCCTTGAACTTTAATGTGCAGGCAATTTACAATCATCATCAACAGGTAGGTACTACTACCTACCTGTTGATGATGATTTCAGCACGAACGGGAGCGGTACTACTCTCGCACAGAAGATTAATGTAAAATAACTTGACTGCACGGTTGGCCGAGTGGTGTCAGCGGTCGCCATGCCGCTTGCTACTGCGCCAAGTGTCGTGGGTTCAAATCCCACGCGGTACCTACAACACTTTGTGTGATCCACGAATTGTTGTCCCGAGTCTGGATGTTCTTTGTGTCCGTTTCATGTATGTTTGTAAAGTTCCCCACGACACAGGATGTTTATTCCTAATGTGGGAGTTGTCTTTTAAAATATATATAATATATAACAGCGTTTGTCATGTTTGGTTGGTGAGTGCGAGACCGGAGGCCCAATGATGGAGAAGCACCACTTCAGTTCAACGCTGAACATATGATCCTCCTTAAAAAAAAATACTTACCGACTGCAGCCAGTTCATCTTTGAGTTTGAATGGATCTTTGGACTCGTTGTCACTGGAATCCGAACTGTCGGGCTCGATTCCTTTCAACGCGTTAGTTGCAGTATTTCCTGAAAAAAAAAACAATAAAGTAAACTATTTTTTATTACATAAACGGCCTACTCAATTATCCTGTATGACCTACCGTGGGAGAGCTATGCTTCGGCGTGAATGGGTCGGCTCGACCGGAGTGATACCACGGCCTCACAGAAAACCGGTGTGAAATAGCGCTTGCGCTGTGTTTCACCGAGTGAGTGAGGATACCGGAGGCCCATACCCCAACCCCTCCCCCCATCCCCTTTCCCATCCCCCCAAAGGTCGGCAACGCACTTGTGACGCCTTTGGTGTTGCGGGTGTCCATGGGCGGCGGTAATCGCTTACCATCAGGTGATACGTCAGCTCGTTTGCCCACTATTCAATAAAAAAAAAAAAAAAAAATATGTATGTATGTATTTAACCGTAGCAAGTTGCAAGTTTTTCGCGTCAATTCTCTTTCTACAATCGCTAACGTCTCTATTCGCTTGGCTAATATTTTGTTTTGACAACATGATTTAGCATTAAGAGAAGCCAATCCCATACATTTGTTGGTTTTCTATTAACGTTTACGTTTGTAGAATGTAACTTGGCAAGGAGCTGGCCTATTGATGAAGTTTGGTTATTCTAGAACTTCGTAGTTTATGAACCAATTATGAAGATTCTTTGTTTAATTATGAATGACTAGCTGACCCACGCAACTTCGTTTGCGTCTTATATTGCCCGTAGCGTGAAAATTTTCCCCCGTTTTTGAAACATTGGTGCTCCGTTCCTATTGGTAGTAGCGTGATGATATATAGCCTATAGCCTTCCTCGATAAATGGATTATCCAACACTGAAATATTTTTTTAAATCGGACCAGCTGTTCCTGAGATTAGCGCGTACAAACAAACAAACTAAATGGGAAGTAAACCAGATATTTTGAGAATGAACCGTAGTAGTAATATTTGTTCACCTGTGTTTTGTTTCTCGTGCGCGAGCAGAACGGACATGATGTCATCGTTCTTCTCTTTGCCCACATTCTTGGCGGTACTAGCGTTGCTGGCCGCCTTCTCCAGTGCAGCGTCCGTAGAATGAACACTATCGCTCTGCAAAATAATCGTAATAATAGGACAATTATGTGTTTTAGAATACAACAACTAATTTATTGCTTTAATCGTTAAGAATAAGCATTAAAGTTAACTATTGTACTAATTTGGGAGAGCTATGCTTCGGCATGAATTGGTCGGCTCGACCGGAGTGATACCATGGCCTCACAGAAAACCGGTGTGAAATAGCGTTTGCGCTGTGTTTCACCCAGTGAGTGAGGATACCGGAGGCCCATACCCCAACCCCTCCCCCATCCCCTTTCCCATCCCCCAAAGGTCGGCAACGCACTTGTGACGCCTCTGGTGTTACGGGTGTCCATGGGCGGCGGTAATCGCTTACCATCAGGTGATACGTATGCTCGTTTGCCAACTACATATTCAATAAAAAAAAAAATCCAATTTGTAAGCCAATGAGAGACAAAATAGATAGTCTTACAATCATTTTAGTTCAATAATAAATGTATAGGCTTCTTCTATTACTGATTTTAATTTTATTTGAGATTCAAATTTGTGTCTCCTTCATTTAATTTAATTTAAGAATAATGATGTATCGTGGATTAAAAAATTCCTACTTCCATACTAAAATTCGAAAGTAAGTCTGTGAGTTAAGCTTTCATACGAGTAGCTAAACTACTAACCCAACTTTAATAAATTTTGGCATTGGCATGGATTCTTGAGGAAGAATATTTGCTACTTTTTACCGCCATAGTCTTTGATCATTGATTGCCTCGGTGGCGTAGTGGTAGCGAGCATACGCTAAGCTTGAAGTCTCGGGTTCGATTATTCGACCAAATGTTTGTATGATCTGAAATTACTTGTTTCGGAGTTTGGGTGTTTTCTATGTATAATATGTATGTATTTACAAAAAGAAAAGTATATAAGTATTTATATCAGTTGTCTAGTACCCATAACATAAGCTTTGCTTAGCTTGGGACTAGATGGCGTTGTGTGTTAGATGTCCGGAATATTTATATTTATTAATCGATATATAAGCGGGCAGAGTCACGGGCAAAAGGTAGGGCTAATATACTCACTTGATCGTTTGTAACGATAGTGCTCTCTACCATCCACACAGGTCGTTCCTTCCTCAGCGCGCTTGCGTCATTAGCGTTGTCCGACTCACCGATGGTGACATCGACTCTGGTTTCCTCCACCAGCATACCTTGGTTACGAGTTGCTTCACCCGACCATTGCTCGCCTGATGGACGTTGGCCAAACTGTCTTGCGGTCAATCTGGAAACACATTCATTATAAGATTGTGTGGAGACGTTTACATACAGCGTCACAAGAAAACACACTACAGCGCCATCTACCGAAGATACATCGAACTACAGAGTAACTACTAATCCTGAATCGCGATATAATATCTAAATCAGATGTACCTATGGTTCGTATATCTAAAGATCGCATTACCAACAACTCACTTTTTTACAAAAGAGAGCTTTCGTTTTCTTTACCACATATAAATACTAGCTGACCCACGCAACCTCGTTAGCGTCTTCAATTGCCCGTAATGTGATTTTTCCCCCGTTTTTGAAACATTCTTCGTTGGTGCTCCGCTCCTATTAGTATTAACGTGATGATATATAGTCTATAGCCTTCCTCGGTAAATGGACTATCCATCCCTGAATTAATTTTTCTAATCGGACCAGCGGTTCCCGAGATTAGCGCGTTGTTCAAACAAACAAACAAACTCTTCAGCTTTTTTATTAGTATAGATTTAGGGTGTATTTTTACACAATGAATATAACGACAAATTTTGTTAAAGTTGACATCACATAATATGATATGCACATAAGACTATTCTCAATTAAACATACTGGCGCGGCGTGCAGAAATAAGGGAAAAATATTGTGTATTAAATCCTCTTCCCAACTCCATCTGGTTATCAGGGGATCATGGTCAGTGTGAGTTCAACATAAATGATAACTTAATCTATGTCGCAGAATATTGTTAAAATAACATTCTGGCATTCTGGAATATGATAGATATGTATTCCAGAAAGGCAATATAACATTTAGGGACTGGGAGAGCTATGCTTCGGCATGAATGGGTCGGCTCGACCGGAGTGATACCACGGCCTCACAGAAAACCGGTGTGAAATAGCGTTTGCGCTGTGTTTCACCGAGTGAGTGAGGATACCGGAGGCCCATACCCCAACCCCTCCCCCCATCCCCTTTCCCATCCCCCAAAGGTCGGCAACGCACTTGTGACGCCTTTGGTGTTGCGGGTGTCCATGGGCGGCGGTAATCGCTTACCATCAGGTGATGCGTCTGCTCGTTTGCCCACTATTCAATAAAAAAAAAAAAAAAAAATAGGTAATACAAGAAGTATTTGTATAATTACCCTCGAATGGTGTTGATGTCCACAGGCTCCGGTTCTAATATCTCCGGTGACAATTTGATGCCTTCCACTTCTCGTAGTAATATATACAACGTTTCTAGTTGTTCATTAAACTTAGCCAATAGAAGTCTCGAGTCTTTCTTTGGAAGTGCCGATTGGTCTTCTTCCACGACTTGGTTACAAAATGTACAGCGGAACTCTTGTGTCATCATATCATACAACTGGTCGGCCTGTAATATTAAATATAAACTTGAATACACTGTCCTCCTACCAGTATGTACTTTAAAAAAAGTTTGTGTACCTATTTATCCTGCCCCGTGTGATATCAGTAATAATAATAAATAATAAATATTCCGGACATCTAACACACAACGCCATCTAGTCCCAAGCTAAGCAGAGCTTGTGTTATGGGTACTAGACAACTGATATAAATACTTATATACTGTTTTTTTTTTGTAAATACATACATGTTATACATAGAAAACACCCAAACTCCGAAACAAATATTTGTAGATCACACAAACATTTGATCCGACCCAGGATTTGAACCCGAGACCTCAAGCACAGCAGTCGCATTCACTACCACTGCGCCACTGAGACAGTCTCAGTGGACAGATACTTTGAAAATTTATAAAATCCTAACATAAGACTAGTAAGGATCAAAGTAATTTCATACAATTTCACAAATCTTATGTAACTAACCAACTGCCTCGTAGCGTATACGACTGCCGTGCTTGTCTCGGTTTCAATTCTCGGGTCGGACCAAATGTTTGTATGATCTGCAAATGTTTGTTTCGGAATTTGAGTGTTTTCTATTTATATCTAACTAGCTGACCCACGCAACCTCGTTTGCGTCTTATATTGCCCGTAGCGTGAAAATTTTGCCCCATTTTTAAAACATTCATAATTGGTACTCTGTTACTATTAGTAGTAGCGTAATGATATATAGTCTATAGCCTTCGTCGATAAATGGACTATCCAACACTGAAAGAATTTTTGAAATCGGACCAGCGGTTCCTGAGATTAGCGCATTCAAACAAACAAACAAACTCTTCAGCTTTATTATTAGTATAGATATGTAAATATATACTAAAAATACAAATCTATGTAATAATATCAGTTATCCATAGTACAATTTCTGCTTAGATTGGGACTAGATGGCGTTCTGTGTTAGATATCGAAAAAAAAAATTCATTTAAGTGATTGATTCCTGCCGCATCTTTCCGCCATCGTCCTACGCGATAGAAATTTCATCCCCATCATCTAGATGGTTGGCAGTCCACAACTGTGCGATTTTCCCGAAATTTTCTGCCGCGCACAGCAAAACTGTGGAATGAGCTGTCGCCTGCGGTGTTCCCGGACCAATACGACCTTCAAACCTTCAAGAAAAGAGCGTACTCCTTCCTAAAAGGCCGGCAACGCACTTGTGACGCCTCTGGTGTTGCGGGTGTCTATGGGCGGCGGTAATCGCTTACCATCAGGTGATACGTGTACTCGTTTGCCCCCTATATAATAAAAAAAACTTGAGAGGTGTCAAGGGACACCCGGATGGAACGAAGTTCGAAATAGAAAGACGAAACGAAAATATCTGTGTGTGTCGTCGTCGTGTCGTGACAACAAATTGTGTCGTGACAACAAATTGTGTCGTGTCAACAAATTGTGTCGTGACAATTTTTCCGTCTAGCCCCCTTACACAACGCGCCATAAGGAACTTCGTTCCAGAAAAAAAAACCCATTGCATGGAAATAGGTATACCTATGAGTCTTATCCGAATATTTAAGTTACTGTAGGTTAAAAAGCCTACACAATGGGCGGTTAGGTGTATTAATCTTGGTGTGAATTACATCATTATCAAAGAGTGAAGAGGGCAAAGATAAGTTATCTTTGTTTTGTATAAAAATACTCTTTGATACAGTAATACACAACAAGATCAATTACGTAAACGGAAAATATAAGATTGTGATTGTAAAAAAACATTTTTACTTAACAAGAGGGAATAATGTAACTTAGTACGTAGTAGTATGACTGCACGGTTGGCCGAGTGGTTTCAGCGGTCGCCATGCCGCTTGCTACTGCGCCAAGTGTCTTGGGTTCAAATCCCACGCGGTACAACACTTTGTGTGATCCACGAATTGTTGTCCCGAGTCGGGATGTTCTTTGTGTCCGTTTCATGTATGTTTGTAAAGTGCCCCACGACACAGAATGTTTATTTCTAATGTGGGAGTTGTCTTTTCAAAAGAGAGAGAAAAAAGAGAGAGAGTACATAAACGCTGTCGCCTACAGAGATTCCATCGACACAAAAAGGTTTTTTGGAACCGTAATTATCTATCACTTTCTCTTACAGGTTTCAAGTATTTATGCTATAGTTTTGAGTCCGTCTACTGAAGGAAGACTGGTCTAGAATGACAGATTGCGCGGTCACAACAGCCATAAGACAAAAAAAGGTGGCGACACTCCGTATTCTTAACACGAACGAAATATACCTAAACATTTGTGACATATTACATTATCAATATGAGCTATAATTATTATACACGCACTTACTTCGAGATCTGTGAAAGTTTTCCCACAAGAGGGACATTTAAAACTAGCGCGACTTGTGGCGTCGCGTTCTTCTGTTTCCATGCGTTTGCGCATTAAATCTAATTTGTACTTAACTACGTTTACAAATGTTTTGTAATTTATGAAATAGTAGTTGACTTTCTGTGCTTTGCCATCAGGACCTGAAATTCATAACATTACATAATTACATAATAAACTTTTTTTTACTACTCCCGCATTAGGTATGACAATATATAACAATAATTTATGCATCATACACTTGGGGTAGTAGAAAGCGGCGTGGCAACTGCTACGTGTGGTAACACCCCCTCGGGCCGTCACCCCGCCGGGGTTTGCGGCGGGGCGGTGTGTCGGAATCGAACCGACTAAAACCACACGGTGCCAACTCTGACCGGACCCCAGAACCGCTAAAACCACTGGTCAACCTTGCAGATAAACTGTTAGTAATTGTACATATTAATCGTTGTATAACAAACGATTAAGGCAATTATAATTGAATGACAATACCTACTTTTAAATACAGAATATTATTTTTTACCAAAGTTGTAGTGTATGTTTTCAAACTGAATTTTAAATAGAAAAAAAGTTTTAGTAACTTATTCCTCAATAAATGTTATGTTTGTATCATTTACCTGTTTCCATTTTTAATCGTACTTGGATAAATTTGTCATTTTTCAATGTGGAGATTCGAGCTCTCAGCATCTTCCTCTCAAACTTTAATAGTTCGCATATATCATCTTCTTTCATACCTGTAAATACGTTTTTATCAGATGATTCAAAGGCCAAAGGGACCAATCACAACGCTGAACGCAGACATCGTGAAAACAAACTCATACTAGGCTTCCAGTTACACTATTATCAGTAAATAATGTTTGATTGTACATACATGGATTTCTGACGAGCATATCGACTATTAGAGCATCTTCTATTGTGTAAAAGCCTCTTACAACGAGACGTGCCAGCTGCTTCAGACTGCTCGGGACTTCCGTTACTAATCTTTCTTCAGTCGCCATGGTTCGTGGTACATATATTCTAAAATATAGATAAGAACTATAGATGAATTTTAGCCATTTTCTTATTTTTTTTCTTTTTCTTTAAAAAGACAACTCCCGCATTAGGAATATACATCCTGTGTCGCGGGGGACTATACAAACATACACGTAACGGACACAAAGAACACCCAGACTCAGGATAACATTTTGTGGATCACACAAAGTGATGTCCCACGTGGGATTTGAACCCACGGCACTTGGCGCAGTAGCAAGCGGCGTAGTGACCGCTTAAACCACTAAGCCAACCGTGCAGTCCATTTTAGGTGGACCGTGGCTCGCACAGATGGATTGATCCTGTGTACAAACTATTTTACGACTGTAATGACAAAAGTGTAAGTATTTCGGTCATCAAGCTATGTCTTAACGCATCCTAGTTTAACATTGACTATCTATATAACTTGCATTGTTTTTCAAAGATAACGAATTCCGGTAACTTCGTAGAAATGTTTATCGAGTGAGTATCAATTAATACAAGCAAGTACAACCCGTCGGAAATATCTGCGAACGTGGCTTAATGACGTCATGCAAACTAGAGAGAATGTTGCTTAACATTTGTTTTCTAACTTTGTTGTATAACATCATCAGAGCCTCAGCTGGACGTTAGCGGAAGGGCGCGGGAAGGAGGTTGCTCGCGCTCTTCGTTTGCAGTGTACCTACTCTATCACGTCTGTCTGTCTCTGTGTATTTGTTACAAAATGTTATAAGAGTTCAGTGTGCGAGAGTTTGTGATATATATCATTCTTAACATGTTATAGCGTATCTTACAAACTTTTATAAAATGTTATCGTGCTACACAATGTTTTGTAACGTTATATAACTGCTATGCTCCCAGCACCTTATTATTTCACTGAACAGAGAAACAATAAATAAGAATGAGATTACGAAAGCAAGAATAATACACGTGTCGGTGCTTGCGTTGGCAACGGTAGGCGTACTACATTGGCGAAGGCGAGGCGATAAGCGAGAGGTGAAACGCACTTCAGTCGGGTGCGCAGATATTTCCGACGGGTAATACCCATGTTATCAAATTTTTTTAACGATAGCAATATAGGATGACCCATTTCTCAGAAAATATCTAAAATAGTTTTGTATTATGAATAAATTAATAAGGAATAAAACGTTAGGATACTTCATAAAAACAAATTTAATTATTTTCACTTAGATTATTTATCGAAAACTAATATTACATTACATTGTAATTAATAGTTACATAAATAAAAACATTCTAAAAATTAAAACTTCAAAATGCTTATATATTAGCTGTCAGCATTATGAAAAATATTACAATTCACTCTTTTGTGTATATAGAACTTTTGATTGTTTGGCAGTATGTACATTTATTTTCTTTGGACATATCACTATAAACATATTGTTATCAATCACTAGGGAGACATTCAGTCCAATTTTTTGTCAATTTTATATCCTACTTCATAATCTTTTACCATTTCAAATATATTTGTAGATTAATTCCATGCTTTGTTTTCAATTTATAACACACCAATTCCATAATGTTTCACACACCATTTAAAAATATTAAGTTAGAAGGAATCAGAATAAGTGATTAAAATCAATAAGCACATTCATGTGATTGCATTAGAAATGGTTTAGTGAAAGGATCATTTTATCTTAAACATTAAAACTAACATTTTTAGCAAACAATATTCAGTTACACACAATTCAAGGACATTTTTTGTCTCATTGACAATATGCCTAACTTGTATATGAAAGAACATATAAGAGCTGCACTTGGAAAATGTACACAATATGGCTAGCCTACTTATTTAAATTAGAATAATTGAGTTCTAACCAAAATCAGTCTTAGATTTAATAGTTGCAAAATGAAATATTAAATTAGCGTACCATTTACATATAAACATAACTAAATCAGTAATAATTTATAGCAATTATAAATTAACACATAAATTCAATAACTTTATGTTGAGAACTGTTACAGTACAGAACTATAACACTTCTAGACAGTTAACATATTTAATTCAGATAACACATATAAGTAACACTTGGCAGTGAATGAATTATTACACTAAAATTATAATAAAAGGTCATTCTACTCTCTAGCAAAATTAAAAATACAGTTTGTTTTAATCTGGATGACTTCTTTCTAATATTTGTTGAATATTGTCCAATGTCTGATAGATTATTCTAAAATTGGGTCGATCACTCGGACTGCTGTACCAACACTGTTTCATTAAATCATAAACACATCTAGGTGTATTATCAGGGCAAGCAAGAACATTACCATCCTTGAGAAATCTGACCACCTCTTCATGTGTCATACCAAAGTATGGCTGTAAAGCAAAAGAGAAGATCTCCCACAAACATACTCCATAGGCCCATACATCTGATTCTAATGTGTATTTATTATACAAAATGCTTTCTAAAGGCATCCATCTCACTGGAATAGCATCATGCTCATCACCTTTATAATAATCTTGTAAGTATATTTTGTGAGATAAACCAAAATCAGCAATTTTTACAACCATGTCATCATTGATGAGACAATTTCTAGTAGCTAAATCTCGATGAACAAATTTTCTATCTGATAAATAAACCATGCCAGATGCTATTTGTCTGGCAATGTGGAGTAAATCTTGGTGGTTTAGAGGAGTAGCAAGTAGTCTAAGATCTTCTCTGTTCTCTACAGACGGTTGAAAGTTAGTAGCAGTGCTACAAGCTCTTAAATACTCATTTAGATCACCCTTGGCCATAAATTCAAATAACAAACACATTGGTCTTCCGATAGCACAAACACCAAGCAGTTTTACAATATTTGGGTGATCAAAGTCCGCCAACAAACAAGCTTCTCTTTCAAAATCTAACTTTAAGTCATGTGAAGCCTCATCTTTAAGCATTTTAACAGCAACAAGAGTAAATTCTTCTTCAGGGATAAGGCCAGGTGCTTTAGCTTGAAAAACTCTTCCAAAAGCTCCTTGACCCAAATCTCTGATATATATGATATTATTTCTTGGAAACTCTAGTTTTTCCAATTTAGGATTCAATTGTGCACCAGTGGTGTGATAGGCTAAATTACTAGGCAGTTTATCCAAATCAATGTCCATATTTTGTACATTTCTGCGATTGGATACATTACATTTAGAGTAATGATTCTTAACAAAATAGTGGCATAGTAAAGCTACTGAAGCTATCCCCAATACACATCCAAGGCCACCAATAGAGAGCAACAAGACAAATGTAGGGGTAAAATAATTTTCCATAATAATACTTGGTCCATTACTATTGTCAAATTCATCACTTGTGTTGGCACAAGACGGAACGTCACAGTATTCCCATCTAACATCTGGATCCATAGTGTAACACCAAGGCTTGCGTTCTTCACCTCCAGCATTTCTACAATAATTACTAGAATTCTGTACTTCTGGAAAGACTAATGGAGGTCTTGTATGTTGATGAGGAAATTGTGACTCCCAAGCTTGACATGCTAATCCAGTTTCTGTAGTATTCTTAGTACCTTGGTAATAGCGGCCATTGTCTCTGTAACACATAGTCGTAATCTGACTTGTGTCCATGTTAGTAGCCCCAACATTGTTGCAAGTCACTTGATTACCTTTCCCTGCGAAGTTTGGAAGGTTTTCACACTCGGGGAATCGAAAGTGTCCTCTGGATTCAAAGAAAACGCCTCGACGTTTCTGTTCTTCGATAACAATCCAGTCGTTATAACAAAACTGCATTTTAACAGCCATACAATCTTCATAACAAAGCGGTAATGCGAAATACCCAACCCCATCTTTATCAATGCACTTTGGGAATGCATATGCACATAACAACTTTTCAGCTCTACTTCGGCAAGGCTCTTTTAGTTTTGATATCATTTCTTTCCACAATCCTGTTGTAATCTTCTCATTGTCAAAACCTCCTGTATGGTTATACCATACATATCCCGTCGAATAACTTTTACATATTTGTCCATTATATGGTCCACAGTAAAGATGCACTGATTTTATTAGAAGAAGTACGATAAGAAACTTATGACAAATGTCCATTTTTTTATCTTAGGGGACTCCAAAAATCGATCTGTATAACATTGGTTCGTCGCATTTTATTGTAATACTAAATACATGTTATAAAAACACGATACTACAATGGCGGACGCAGATATTTTAATAAGTATTGATTTTAGCTCGGCAGTAGTGTATGTCTATAACATATACATTGTACTCTGTGAGTGTATGAATGAACAATGATGACCAATTCAATATTGTCCAGCACTTTATAGATGTAAATGTAAGTGTACAGTACAGATAGTATGAAAACTATGGAAGTTATACAGTGCGGATACAAAAGTGAAAAAATAATAGGAGAAAGTATTATTATGTCTAAACTTGGAGTAGAATTATTTAGTCATAATTTATATGAAAAAAACATAATGAAAGAATTAAATTCATTCAAATCCCTGGAAACTTAAGTATTAATAAATTAATCGATTTCGACTTAAATGGCAGTAGCAACCAAGGATAAAATAATCTTAATTATGTATGGCAACACAAGATTAGTCTTCAAAGTTGGCAGCGAGATTGTCAAAATATTATAAAAGATACGAACCGAGTTTATTTCATGTGAATGGCTGCTATTGAGAAAGTTAAAGTCGTCGTCCTTGGCGATTCTGGTAAATTAAATCTTATTAAATACGGTCGCACTTGCTATATGATTGTACGGGTAAATTTATCAAAAATGCACTCAAATCACCGATCAACTTGTCGTTTGCCAACATGTCTGTGGCCATGACAGTTTTGAAGGTGAGCCAACATTCAAGCATTAAAATTTTGGCGGTAAACACATGAGTGATGCGTTTCAAAACAAATGTTTGGGCAAAATAAATAAAAAATAAAATTGTTTATTTTAATAAAAGATACACATCAGAGAAACAGTGAAATACAAATGATAATTAACAAATGAATTATAAATGTTAAATTTCATAAGTACTTATTAATTAATTTCTCATTTTATTTATATTTATTTATTAATTTAAATACACCACGGAAATAGCGAAATACAAATGATAATTAACAAATAAATTATAAATGTTAAAGTTCATAAGTATTGCTTATTTTTATTTATTTATATCAATTTATTAAAACGTAGAAAAAATACACTAGCCGGAAGGCTTCTTTTTAGTTTTCTTAAGGTGTAAAAAATCACTTGTAATACAAGTGACACATAATCACATCTATAGCCGCCCCGAGGAGCTAGACAAAGGGAAGGAGCCTATAGACCCAGGCCATTATCATCTTTCCGTTCTTCACTGTTTACTTCCTACCTAGCGTTAGTCTCTTTCGCGCGCATCCATGCATCCATCGTCTAGCTAGACCTAGGTTTAAAGCGATCTTGTGGTTAGAAAAGGCCCTAATCACCGACATAAGAGTTTCCGATCCCGATCTCTTCGAACTATTGCAGTTTCAGCTATGCTTCTCTTTCTAAAACTTTCATTTTCACTGGTTTTTTCGTCTTTTCCTTATTATTTTACGAAATGTACGTTCGTTCTTTATCCCATCTGAAAACAATTACATTCTACCGGCCGGTAATAAAATAAATCTTTAAACCCGCTACTCCGACTCCAAATAAAGTTGAAAGAAGAACAGAAGGATTATGACGATTAATTATGTTGCTACTTATAATACTATGTTTCAGGCGTGGGTAAATCTTCACTTACCTATTTGATTGCCCATAATAAGCCACTGGTATCACCAGGATGGACCGTGGGTTGTTCGGTAGAGGTAAAATTACACAGATACAAGGAGGGAACACAGGCACAAAATACCTTCTTTGTGGAGCTCTGGGATGTTGGAGGTTCAAATGGACACAGAAATACTAGGAATGTTTTCTATCAGCCTACACACGGTGCGTAAATTAGGATAACCTCATGCTGTAAAGGTGCTAGATTTAATAACGATAATCGTGAAGTTTATCACATCTATCATTGTTTTCTGCAACATTGTCTACTACTTAATGTGCATATAAACGTATTGAATCTTTAAGAAGTGTCTGAATCGAATAGACTCAAGCCATTTGGTGGGTCATATCACGCCTAAAATTACCTAAAACCAAAATTAATCATATTGTGGTATATGTTGCCATCATTTTCAGGTATTATTTTGGTTCACGATTTGACCAATAGGAAAAGTCAAGTGAATTTGCAAAAGTGGCTATCTGAAATATTAAATCAGGACAGTTCGAATCCGACACTACAACATGTTGATGTGGATCCTGAACAGTTTTTAGGTTCTACTCAGGTAAAGTTTATAAATAATGTCTTTTGCTTTCTTTACATAACACCTTAAATAAAACCGTTACCTAACCTAGGTTTGTACTTCATTTTAAATTTAAATAAATACTGTTTTTTTTACGTCTCGTTTTCTTCTTACCAGTAACGAAAAGTAAGTAGAATGGTAGGGCCGGGTTGGGCAGGGCTATGCAAATTGATATATTGTGAGATTGCTTCTGGTCACATTTAAATGGAGAAATGTCCATGCTAGAAATGGAGGGCAGTTTTTACATATTTAAAAAAAATTGATTATTACACACTTGAGTGCCACACTGGGAATAAAGTTACGTAGTCTTTATTTAGTCGTGTTATGTAAAGTGTAAGCAATTTTTGTAATTCATGCTCATGTTATTACAGATTCCCATATTAGTAATTGGTACAAAATTTGATCTGGCAGAAGAGAAACAGAGGAAAAATCAATACAGAAGGTTAGCAAGCAGTATTGCCGAGCAATGCGGTGCAGACGAAATATTTGTTAACTGTCACCAAGCCAGGTTTGTAGTTATGTATATTATAATGGTTGCCTGTAAGAGATTGCCTCCGGGCGATAAGGCCGCCAATTGTACTTCCCTAATTTTAAGATTATCTTGTAATGCATCTGGTGTACAATAAAGTGATATATTATTATTATTATTATGTCTACAAGAATATGTGAATATGTCTCCAAGGCTTTTTTCCTATTTACATTTTTTTTTTATGAATATTGAAATTTCAGGTCTCTAGCGCCAGCAACGAGTAATTCCGTCAAGTTAACTAGATTTTTTGATAAGGTTAGTATTTATCTAATAGGTAATTACTCTTTTCATTATTATTTAAAACCACGTTAGGTGAAATTTTAGATTTAGGGGTGTGGCGACTTCTACATATAACACAACAATAACCTACTACAGCGCCATCTACCGAAGATACACTGAACTACGAAGTAACGCACTACACGGAGCAACTACCAATCCTGAATCGCGAAATAAATAGTTCTCGCGCCGATTATCATATATACAACATCCTAACACCAACTGTTGGGCAGTAGCCGCCAGGCATGATCACCTCGCCTGGTCGGAGGATCCTCCCTTTGTGTTGGGTGGAACATGATACCCGTTCCCCCACAGGGGATTTGATTAGGGCACAAAAAAAGGTGGAATTTTAGAGTTACATAGGTCAAAGGATAAATACAGGATCAAAGTATTCTCTTTCACTTCTACCTAGCGGCCAACACGTGGTCAAACAGTCGCTAATATTCGGGTGTGTTCTTGTAGCTTGCAATTCATAGAATATACGATAACACTTGTCATTTTAAAATAATGACATCAACTTGAAGGACCTAAACACTTATGACGGTTTAATTCATCAAAAAATCTAAAATTTTGTGAATTAAGGTGTAAAAAAATTTAAATGAAAAAAATTTGATGTAATTTTAATTACTTCGTTAATGTTCATTATATATAGTAAAATCACAAAAACTTTAACATTCCAGGTAATAGAGAGGCGATATTATTCAAGAGTAAGTCCGTTTGCAGACAAAAGGCGTATCCCACCATATATAATGGCAACATCGACGCCTCTATCAAACAACAGGCCGTCTCAGTATATGAGCCCGCGATTCTACCACATGGACTGATGTTATTTGTGATGTTTCTCCACCATTTGTATCATTCCACGTATGTATAATAAAGATTGTTGATCATGGAAATTTATTTCAGTTATTTTTTCAATACCTGTTTCTACATAGAGAGAGAGAGAGACGCAATAAACTACGTTAACAAATATGACTGAATTACAGATATGACCGTTGGAAGTTATTTAAAACTACCATCTCCGGTAAATAACTAGGATAGGCAACATTATTAAAGTGATATTGCGGATTTCAACGGATTAAGGAGTTAAGGGCCGGTTTACCTGTACCTAAGAGAAAGAATTAATCTTTTTTGTTTACTAATCCAAAAAGAACCATAGACAAGTAAAAAAAGATCTCCAAGTTGCAATCTTTTAAAATATTTTTGAGTGAGATGTTACTATTGTCTTAATGATATTTTAAGTCCTAACATTTAATTAGGTTAATGAACTTTTTTGGATTTTTTTACCTAAAAATGCAGTTTTCTCTGTGGTGTAGATGACAAAAAAACGAAATAATGGTACTAAAATAGTTTTATTTACATTTTATTCGGATTTTTACACAACATAACTAATTGATGCTGATCATCGAAGATTATAGGGCCCAAACACGAACATAGTCAACTTGTAGAGACGCATCTTGTCCGTCATTGTGATTCAAATTCCACGTGGGCAGCCATGCTCCGCGTGCGTTCCAGAAGTCACGTGTTGCCTTGCGGACATAGTCATATATTTATGAGAAGATTATATACTTGACCTAAACTTAAAAATATATTAGTTCATTGTTCTGTGGGTAAACAGGCAAATAGTTGAACTTGAAAATTAGAAAATTACTAGTCTCTAATTTAATCATATCTACTGCATTTTTGTTTATATATTCGTAAATATTAAAAGGCGTCCAATTTTTACAACTACAACTTTTCGAAGTTATGACAGTGAAAGAGTTTTACTACACGATATTTAAAAAAAAAACTATTAGCATCTGCCAGCTCGGTGAGTGATATTAGGTGCTGTCGTTGTTTTTGGCAACATTTAACTTTATCATGGTTATTAAAAAAAATGCGGATTCATTTTACTTATTACGTTCCTTAACAAAACCTAAATTCACCCAATAGCTGACTGGTATAGAATGTCGCAGGTATTAAGTTCGCCAATACACCAAAAGTGCATGATGCATTAAATATAACTTACAGTGGGTGACCCATTCCACCAGGGCTTAGGGCTAGGGTTGGAGACACCGTCAGGGAAGAATCCATTAGTTCCACCCACAGCCAAATTCATGATGATGTAGAACTAAAAATATTATGAGAATTAATTTCATATCTAAGACAGCATTAAAGTGAGTGCTTCATGTACGAGTATGAACATGAAAAAGTGAGCATAACTTACAAAGTACTCACCAAAGTTGTCTAGCCACCATTTAGCGAAGATTGAACAACATGGAAAACTACTTTAGAAATTTTCATTTAAAAACATGACCCATGGCGTTGATATTCAGTAGGAGTAGTCCTACTAACATCATAAACGCGAAAGTTTGTTGCTCTTTCACGCAAAAACTACTGAATGGATTTTGATGAAACTTTACAATAATATATCTTATACATCAGAATAACACATAGGCTACAATTTATAAAGATACTAGCTTCACCCCGTGGCGTTGCCCGCGGTTATTGTCGTACCGCGGGGTTCAGCTAGTATGCAATAATTTAACAACATCAATAAAACAGATGCCTTGCCGTGTCTATAATCTATTATCTATTTCGTTAAAAATATAATAATGACCACTAGAGACTCCTGGATCTGTGCTCACAATGTTCATTACAATTTTTAAAACTAGCACACAATAATTACTGTAATAATGTTCTACAAAGAAGTCGTGTCAAATATTTTAAAGCTTTATAGATTAAGTAAGATACCTTTTCGTCAAATGGTGCCATTTTGGATCCAAACCGCCATGGGTTCTCAACTCCAGGGTTCTTGTTGAAACCACCGTATTCCCAAAAACCTCCATTACTTGGTACAACGCGTCCGAGTTCTACATCATCAATACTGAATTTCAGAAAATCTGCCAATAAATACGAAAATATAAATGAGTGTTGAAAATTCTACTGTACGAGGGCTTTCTTTTTTTAAAAATAGAATAGAAATATGGAAATAATATTTAAAAAATGTGTGGTTTTATGAAACCACGGTAAAAGTGAAACTTTTTTCACATTATAGACATTTAACTAAAAATTTTTGGAATACTATTCCATTAATCTCCAACTAATATTTTTATTGAACTCTGTGCCTTAGAGTACGACATACATAATACTTAACAATTATTTAGATTATATACACATATTAAAAAACTGAAAACAATATTTTATTATCGTTGAGTCATTTTGATCCGCTTTTCAATTATTTTCAATCATTCTATTATCAATTTCATCTTCATCATGAGTATCACAGTTTAAAAGCAAATGAAAGTTTCACTTAAAACTTTCACAATACTATGACAATAACAAAAAAAAATGATGTAGATACTGTTTGATAAAACTTTTCTAATGAAATTAATACTAGTTAGCACTATTACTCTTAAATTCTATTTCAAACATTAGCGCCGAGATAATGAAGTGAAGTGGGTACCTGCTTCACTTAATCTTTGCGTAGCCAAAGTTTTATCAAAACTTATTACATAAGGCATAGAATCAAATAGTAATGTTGCTAGGTTAAAACAAATTCTCTCTTATTAATTCCTGTTACTGTTCCAAGCGATCAGGCCCATACAAAAAGAGCGATACGGTGATAAGGATTAAAGATATTTTTCTAACACACTGGAAAATGGTATAGTTATCTCCCACGCTTGTTCTAACGCTGTTGGCGTGTCAAGTCCATGTAATGCTTTGTCTAACATCAAAACCTTATCGGTAGTTTTTACGTGAAAAGAAACAAATATTCACACCACACGCTTCAGAGTGATACTAATAAGTAAATAGGATATTACAGATACTGTTTATCGCATTCGTTTCGTACCTGGTGTCCATTCAAGCTGGTATCGATGGAAGTTTTTGTCATAACCGTTGCTGTTCCTACGGACCCAGTGAGCGCGTTCCCATCCGTTCATCGCTGGGAAAGGCCCATAATGAAGTGTTGAGCCGGCTTCCTGTATAATATTTTAAGCTATCATTAACATTTGATATGAAACTTGAAAAGTTTAATCTTGACGTCATTTAGATTATTAATATTATGTATTATTTACATACCTAGAAATTTTTATTATTATATAGATATCAATTATTGTCAACTATAGGATCAACACTTTAGAAATTTATTGCATAAAGACCATAATTATGTTTAAGTTTGTGCAGTTACGACATTTAATGTTTGGCGTGTGTATGTGCAGATAAAGCATGAAGTATTATTTTACAACAAAACAGTTTTTGCAAGAGTTTATATCTTTTGGGCGGATTAACGACGCTACTACTGCAATTAAAATTTAGAATTAATTCGATAAAAATAAATACTACGTAAAAATTTCATGTTTTTTTTTCGTGAAGAAACCTCCACGGGTTTCCCCCTTATTAAGGCTCACAGTGAATCGGATTCAAACCAGATAGTTAGGGTATTCCCTTGGATGGACGTTCTCGGGAACCACAGTAGATCTTGTGCACCATAGACAAGCATACTATAGAGGTAGAGGTTGCTCTTCCTCCAGTTTAGAGTACAGAGACATTCCATGACTTGAAGAGTACCTACTTATAATGCTATTTTAGTTATTGTCAAACATTTTCTTTTATAGTCCGGCCACTCAGAGAATGCGTTTCTGACACTTGTAAATTCGACATGAGTAGTGATGTACCATGAATAACATTAATAATATTTGGTAACACTATTTATACTCGTAGCATTCATTATGCATAATAATTCAATTTATATATATTTTATTATATTTCAAACACAATATTAATAAAAGTGTTGATGGATGAATTATAGACTACGGGCCCGTGTCGAAAATTGATGGGTCATGTGAACCACCAGGAGACTTTTTTAGAAAGATACAGGGGCATAAAACAATAACATTTAGCACTATGCTGTCACTTGGAAGCTGTCCAACTGAGTATAGGTAAAGGGGAGGGAGTAGGAACCGTCGATTTTTCTCCCTTGTCACATAATTTTTGTACGGCGTTGCGAGATAATGGATTAGAAGAGATATTGAAATTGAATGGGACCGATGCCGTCTAAAATTAAATGACTAAATTGAGCGAGACAATCGCTGGGAAATCAAAAAGTGTATGTCACAAAATGACGGTCCTCACATTGCTATTTTGGGTTACCAATTTTTTACTAGAAATATAAAGGGATTAAAATAGTTTTCCATTTATTTTTAATTCATCTCACTGATATCACGACAATTATTTTCTTAAGTTTGGTTTGGTCGTACCTATATCGTATTATAAACTATATTAAATATTTATTAAGTACATTATACACACTCTCGAAAAATTTCTCCGATGTCCCCAAGAACTTTAATGTCGTTCGTATAAATGCCCAAAGCATTTCGGCACATTTCCCTGAAATGGTGACAACATTCGACTGTACGACATCCTTACATACTTTGTAGCTCATCTTGTTATACTGTTTTTTTGTGTATTCAGTAAAGATAAATAAATAAAATTATATATTACAAAATTAGAACGTTTTATTTAACAACATATCGACTGACAGAATATTTTACGATTACAAAAATACTCAGTTCCAATTACCTATTATTTTTGTCTCATCACTACAAAAACAAACTGTTGACATAACCTTGAAACAGCGCAGTTTGACGTCGTTAGACTTTTAAAAATTATTGTTCTTACATTAATTAATTGATTAATTGTTAATAACTTTAGCCCAAAATAAAACGTTTATTGTACATTGGCATGATTATTCAATTTTTAATGTTATTACTCATTATTAAGGTTAATAAAAGATATTTAAAATTTTGCCATAAATTGTACGCCAGTTCAAAGTTACATCGCCCATTGGATCACGACCTGTCAGGAACGCATTCTCTCAGTGGCCAGACTTTAATTATGTTGAACTTCAGAATTCATTAACTATGGCAGATAAGATAGCTCAGATTCAATATTTGTTTTTGGATTTGTTATCCATATATCATAGCGACATCCATAGAAATAATATTAAAAATTATATCCTACGTTCGTTTCAGTACTTTCCTTGAGTATGAGTTTATACGGTTTATACGAGTATTTACGTTTAGTCTTGTCTAAGTTACTTAACTTTCCCGATAAGCTTTGGCTATGAAAACTGATAGAATATATGGGTATATATCTAGTATAAAGTTAGTAGGATTTTAGATTCGTGACAATTGACGTTGTGTAGTATATGTTATCTTACCTGTGTACCGATGTGAAGTCCATTGAAAAGCATATTTCGATTGCCTCGAGATTCTAACAAGTCGATTTCTCCTGAAGCGGGCCAGGTACCATAAGCGTTGTAGGCAGGCATCAACCAAATTGCTATTAAAGGATAAAACATTTTGTATAATCTAGTGTTTATTTTATTTTTTATTTATGACCCTGCCAAAATGACTCTACTCTGCCTGATGGAAAGCATAAGCAGAATCCAGGAGTGCTGGTAACCACCCTCATTGCGAATGCAAACAATGCCACAATGCAGCATGACCCACACCATGGCGGACTAGTAATGCTTCTGCATCATTGGGCCTTCGGTCTCGCACTCACCAACGAAACACGGCAACACGAACGCTGTCATTTTACGTTAATTCTCTGTTCGAGGATAGTACCTCCGCGGTCGAGTCGACCCATTCGTGCTGAAATGTGCGTGGCTCTAGTACCTTGAAAATAATGATATTCTACCTTTATTCCTAAATTCTTTAGTTAGAATCTAGGATTTATGTAGAATATTATAAATCACTACTACAAAACTGTAGGGTTTTGCCAGTATTTTGAATTTAATAAAATTATTACTTATCTGTATTTCGTCAGAATGTAGCTGTGGGCAGGATTTGAAACAAACCTTTGAGCAAAATACGTAGCTTCTCTGAGTAAAGAAAGCTATGATGTATCTCTCTTTAGGCACTTTTGGATTGTATGAGCACCACCGAGGCGAGCATCACTTAGATCTGGTACTGTAGTAATCTGTTTCTAGGTACTCTGTGTCTTGATCGTAGTTGTAGGTGCTTTGCTAGAATGTCACATGAAGGTTTGAATGAATTTTAATTAGTACAATATTACCTGGCCATAACCAGTCTCCAGCGGGCATCTTAGCGCGGACTTCCATACGTCCATAGCGGAAGCTGAAGGAATTTACGGTGCGGAGACGTGCGCTCTTGATTGGATTCAACAAGTTTGTTGGAGTACCAGTACGCTCACAACCATAAAACTGTGGGTTTGTGCACCTTGAAATGAAGAGAAATAAAAATCAAAATAAGGAACTTCCTAGCAAAGTCAGCTTCTCACCTTAAAAATGTCACTATTCAGTATAAAATTACAATTATCTTAAAGCCAGGATCTCCGATTTATAATATTCACAGGATCTCGATTTATAAAATTAATATTGCAGTATACAGTGTATAGTGGACACTATTACTCGTATATCGATAAACTCACTTTAATAAATTACCATGGCATCTGTTGTTCGTTTATGAATCCGAATTGTATGATTTGACTGCCTCCGTAGCGCAGTGGTAGTGTATGCGACTGCTGTTCTTGAGGTCTCGGGTTCGATTCCCGGGACGGACCAAATGTTTGTATGATCTACAAATATTTGTTTCGGAGTTTGGGTGTTTTCTATGTATAATATTTATGTATTCACAAAAAAAGTATGTATGTATTTATATCAGTTGTCTAGTACCCATAACACAAGCTCTCCTTAGCTTGGGACTAGATGGCGTTGTGTGTAAGATGTCCGAAATATTTATGTATTTATTTATACTATACCTATCAGCTGGAGCACCACCTTCAATGTTCAAATGTCCGGAAGACAGGAAACTTTCGCCGAACTGATCCGATGTTAAACTCGGCCGGATATATAGGTTTCCGCTGCGTGTAAATGAGTTTGTACGGTTGTTGCTATAATACTGGAACTCCCAGTTCTGAAAGAATTTCCAGAATCCTTCAAATGCATTTCAAATGAGCTTGCCAAACCATATCGATTATTTTTAATCGAAACATTTGCCACATAAAACTTCAACCTCATCGATTAACTAATTAACCTTGACTATAGCAAGTCTAGGCGGCGGAACAATGCGTTGCCGACCTTTAAGTTTGAGTGGGGATATTTTATAGATAGTCGATAATGATCAAGAATATACTTAATAAAAGAGATCAGAAAATATAAGTATTATTCATGCTAATGTATACAGAGGCTTATGTTATCATAAGAATATCGGTTTTGAGACAGTAGATTAATAGTGGTATGTACGAAGTACACACGGGCATACTTACACCACCACCAGCTAAAGTATTTTCATGTTGCCATTTCTCAACGTCTAATGAATTGAAGTCGTCCGTGAAGATTAGTTGACCAGAACATACAACAGCAGGGGCATGAGTGCCACTGACTGTCGTCACACTGGGGGTGCAAGCCTCCCCAAATGAGGCAACCGCTAACACTCCCACTGCCACGAACAACATCTCTAGAAATAAAGAACACTATTTATTTTTTTAATTTAAAAGTATCATTTAACCTTGTGTAAAATTATATTCGTTAATGCAAATCATCGTTTGCGAACATTATTTCCTCAATTGTTTATCGCTATTTTTGTTACTTTTGACCTGCCTTTACTAAACTATACTAAATACCGATTAAAATAGATATACGATTTACATAAATGAAGTAATTATGTTCATAATAAATAAAACAGTAGACGACACTCACCGGCTAACGATAGCAAACACTGCTTTGAAATTGGATTTGTATTTAATTTATATACATTTGTATATCACGATTAACGATAATCCCACTTCATCAAGCTATAAGGCAAAGCGACACCGATGTAGTCAGTGTGACGAAGTGTGAATAATTACTATTACAATAAATAAGTTATTTTGTTTCTCCTCGATTTTATCATAAGTTTAACCGTCTTGGCTGAATTTGGGATGTTTACTGTAGTCTATAGGCTATAGTTTTATCTTAATCATATCATATAACACTCTCAAGTTTAGATCAAGATTGCAATCAATGACATGATCATCAATGATAATACTGCAATGAAAATTCGAAATACTGTTTCTTAAAAAAACAGGTTTTTTTTTATTTAGCTGAATTGAGATTTATTTTTTTAATGAAATATGTATCATTAGGTATCAATCGATAGATATTTTTAGTGCAATACTTAATTTATGTGATTGCAATAAGCTTTATAAACGTGTATTGTTATCGTAAAGCCATGAGAAACGTATCCAATTTGTCAAACTAAAACCATATAGGTATTTCTAGGTACAGTATTTTGGCTTTTTAATAAGGTACTAAATATATTTATCTGAGACACTGTATTTCTATATAGGCATAGGCGTACCCAGGTTTTGGGCCAGGGGGGGGCAAATCGGGTTTTTTTTAAAAGCACCTCGTCAAATAAATGGATATAAAAAAGGCATTTTTTAAAATAAATTATTTCATAATAGAACAGCTATTTTAAAAACCCTTTCGCAGTCCACTACTAGACATAGGTTTCTCAAATTAATTGCACGCCACATGGTTCGCTAACATTTTAAAAGAAATTTTCAAAAGTTTTCGGCAAAACAGTTTAAGATGAAACATAAACGTTATCGTTAACAAATTGTTCTATGTACACTCAGCAAAAAAATCATTATATTCTATCTTTGCCTGGTCTGGTGTCAGTATAGCAACATTCACAGCGGTACTTGTGAGCTACAAAAATCCAAAGCGAGTCTCAGACTTGCTTCTTGAAGTCCACAATTGCCTACAGGACTGGAGGCTAAAAGCAAGTGCCGCTAAATCAGCCCAAATAACATTCACTCTTCGTCAGGGTAACTGTCCGCAATCAGGCTGAGGTGGCAGCATAAGCGCTTATTTTTGGGTAGAAAAGGAACACCGGGATTTCTACACAGGAGGGAGCAATCTTAAAACGTAGGTTCGAGGGTTTTCCTTTTCAGGGTACATCTGGTTCTCCGACTTCTAGTAACCGAGATGGCGTGCGGTCCAGGACCAGTCGGTGGTATCTGGGGCGATTTCCGTACAGAAAAAAGTGTAACTGTCCGCAAGTAAAAGTCGAAGAAAATATCTTACCGCAACGTGAACATTTTTGTTTTTTTTTTGGGCGGAAATTCCCTCGAAAATCTCAATCTGATGGTTATGTCGGACTCGAACCGACTGAAAACCGCACACCGTCACGGATATTAGAAGCCGAGGAATCAGGTGCACCCTCAGAAGGAAATAAGGAAATGCTTGGAACCCCGACGTACCTCGGGCCACCTATGATTTGTAGATGGCCCCCTCCTTTTTTATTTTAAAAAGGGGCGCGAGCACTTTGTATAGCTCGCGCCGCTGGCCCAGCTTGCTTCTGCTAGGGTGATCCTCACCTGTCACTCCCAAGCTTGTGCTTATGGAGGACGGAGATCGTTTGGCGATCTCTGGCGCCCGAGTCGTCTGCGGTACCTGGCCCGTTCCCGGGCCTGGCGGACAGGAAAAGTTCTAAACCTCGCACGGTCCTGCTCCGCCATCTCCTTTGCAAGCATAACTTGCTCGCAGAAAAAGACGGCATAGTTGTACGCGCTCTCGCTACGCAACATGATCGCATTAATGTTACCAAGCGCCCTAATCTGAACATTCTGCTAGTGTGTGGAATGCAGTGTCTACGGTCTGGTCATCGCTGTGGTGGCACTCAGGCGTTGGCTCCATGCCGATCCGACACAGGTGCTCTCTGAAGCATCCTTTCCCAGTGATCACCTGTGTCAGCTGGTATGAGAGGGTCCGATGATGCCTCTCGAGCCAAGTCTTACCGCCGCAATAACAGCGTGCCCAGAATTCGGTTGCCCAAGTCGTTCCTTCCATTCCTCCACAAGAACCTGGAGAATTAAAATTTCTGGTCTTCGATTTTTCGAGTCTTAGGACTCCTACCTGAAGGTCAGCTCGTTGCGGACGTTGCAATAGCCCGATATTGTTGGCCTTCAGGACCTCCGCCCATACTGGGGACCGCACAACGCCCGCGTATAGTCTCCTGCAGAAGTCATCGGGCCCCCTCATATTTGGCAGCAACCGAGCCAAGCACGCGCTGAGCCAGCTTGGGAATCAGATTTCGGAAATGGTATCCCATCGGCCTTCGGGTGCGAGCCGAATGTGGGCTTACATATAGACCGGTGGAAAAACCATACCAAAGCAAAATGAGATGATATATCTATGCGGCAAAAAAACCTGTGCTGGATGCTAGGACGAAACTAGAAATTATTACTGGACAACAAATTTCTGATATATCAGACTATAATATTTTGCTTCCGAGAATAATTTGTAGTGACTAAAATACATTCCAAATGAATGGGCATGTCAGCTGTCCATAAAAAACTACATAAATCGACTCAGAAGAATTGATATCTTAGGACTATGATGAGTAGTTCTCCTCGCTAAAGAGCACGCGCTGATCGTCACTACGCTCGAACATCGCATAGTCCTAGGACTGATTCCGATTCCGATGCCGATTGCCGATCTTACAACAACACAGAAAATAAATCTGTCTTTGTAAAATAGTCGACCTTATTCACGTTTTACGCGTCTGAGTGTGCTTTACACATAATCGAGAGAAGAAGATAGTAGGAACGTCAACATCTAGGGGGGGGCAGCTGCCCTCCCCTGCCCTACCCTGGGTACGCCCATGTATATAGGTACCGTTTATTGACATGATATTTACTATTAAACATTATGTACAGTATTTTTGTAATAGGTACTCATATCTCCTAAACATGGTGTTAAATTGAAAAATTATTTAATAGGGGTATGTAGCTAACTAAGAGAAACTGAATGGGTGCTTTAAACCTAAAACACTGTAACTCAAGTTACATGGTGTTGGATTAACAGGGCAGAATAAGGTTATTAAGACTATTACATAGTCGTAAGAAAATCACATAGGTTCTCAATTTGAGGTTCTCAATTCGACCGTATAAATATATTATAAAAAAAAATACATTATACGAGTATATTTTTTGTGTTGTGTGTGTTCGCGGATAACTTCATCGTTTATGAACCGATTTTAATGATACTTTTTTTGATAGAAAGGAGATATCCCATGAAAAGATTGTGGAGGACAGGGTGTCATGTCCCTCCAGCACAAAGGGAGAATCCTCCGACCAGGCGAGGTGATCATGCCAATAGAGTCTAGAAATTTAGAAGTAACTTCGACAATCTTGGTTATTATGCACGTACTTATCTATATCTATATTTACTAGTAGCAAGTTATTAGTTGTTGATTTCATATCACTGTTGTGTCTATGTTTTAAATATTTTTGTACATCAGGTCCTGAGATTATACTAAGTAATCAAGGAAATAGAACCTCTTTTAAAATAGGATCGTTGTGTGAAGTTTTTCATGATTGTTATGAGTAAAGTATTCTCAACTTGATTAGTATTCTTTTTTAATATTAGTAAGAAGGTATAGCAAAGATTAAAACTTAAGCGTCTACTCCCTGTCCAAATGCGACTAGTTGACAACGGCTTCCTCCATCTCGTCATTTCTCTCTATCATCAGCTACTCTTGTCCATGTTAGGACCATTTCTCTTACTCATGATTTCTCTCCATCCAATGGTCGCCTGTAAGAGATTGCCTGCGGGCGATAAGGCCGCCAATTGTACTTCCCTAATTTTAAGCTTACCTTGTAATGCATCTGGTGTACAATAAAGTGATAAAATATTATGTTATTATTAGGTAAGTAGTTTTCGACTAATTATTAGTATCATCTAAGTTTGATTTATTTGATACTCGGGTAAGTAAGTGGTTACGGGCTCAGAACCGCAAGTCGGGTAAAACCTTTCGGAATTTTAATGACATGTTTAAATGCCCGAGAATTGTTTTATTTCCTTCCTGTTTACGTAGATATGGTTAAGGTATTAAACTATGACTAAGGCTGCAATAAATAGTATTATCTATAATTTTTTAGTGTAACGTCTTGTACTATGTAACAGACTCAAAAGCCGCATAAAGGCCGGCAACGCACTTGTGACGCCTCTGGTATTGCGGATGTCCATGGGTGGCGGTAATCGCTTACCATCGGTATACAGTGATACGTATGCTCGTTTGCCACCTAATCCATTAAAAAAAAGAAAAACTTAAAATGCAGTATTACATTAGTGATACTGCATTTTCTAATAAGTACTTGCTTTTTGAAATAAATATATAGGTTAATTTATGCCCACTTATGCATGCAGCAATCGATGAATGTGAACGAGGCAAAATAATTGTGTCGGGAATTTGCTTACAGCTTTGGAAACATTTGTGATGTTATGTAGGCAGAATAGATATATATAGATAGAAAGATAGAAGGCTTACTTTGGGTTCTAGAAGGACTTGAGCAATGAAACTCTTAGGTAGGTATAGCGTGGACATGTAAAATTTACTTGCTGTCAGGTTCTCTACGCTGAGAAGAGACTTGGGTTATCGTTGTAAATTGGCTAAATGTTACGATGTAGCCAAAAAATTACTATTAAAAATTTGGATGAAATTCTCTTTGAAGCTTCATCGACTGTCCAGGTTGAGGTTTCATTTACTGGCCCATCAGTGTCATCTTCCCGGAGACAAAATTTAGGTGGTTCCTGGCGCTTACGTTGAGTCAGTGTCAGATTACAGTCTTCTGAGGCGCAATATTCAAGCTCAGCTTACAATCGAGCTTAATCTAGAACATTAAACCTACGTCAGCTAAATATTCGCTTACATTCGCTCCATACTACGAAGTTGCAGACTATTATTTTTCTGACTTTGCTGTTCCAATTTTAACATCTTAGTTGTGCCAATTGAATCGCCCTGATAATTTTACAATAGAAATTATCTATGTATTTATAATACTATTTTACACAATATTTCTATCTCTATATCTATGTACTCGTTTTTGTACCTACGTTATTATTAAACTATTACTCGAGTCGCCAATAGTATGTGCCTGTGCTGCAATCTCCTTTCTAAGAAGAGGCTTATGTTCAGCAGTGGACTGGTAGAGGCTGTTGAAGACAAGTAAGTTTATGGTTCAGAACAGACTCGAACATGAGAAAGAAGCAACAGTAAGAACTATCTACGCTTTATAATTTTCAAGTACAATTTAATATTAGAGTTCCTAAACTTAGAGGTTTTAAATGAAATCATATACAACCTATGACATTTAAGTAGTTAGTAGTTTTTGGTTTTTACCACATTCTTAAATTATTTTCTGTCAAACCGTTAGATGCGAAATTTTGAGTAGTACTTTTACCAAACAGATATTTAGTAAACAACTAAAAATGCAAAAAAATTGTGTGTTAAACATGTTTTAAACAAACAGAATTAATAGAATTTATGTAATTGCCATGGAGAAATGGTAACTGCGTCTGAAAGTATATAAAATACATATGTTCAGAAATATCTATTTAGTAAAGAACATAGTATAAAATTAGATTTTTTCAGATGGCGGTGGCACTCAAATCTATTCCGCGACAATTAAGCCCCATTCTTACACGTTTTTTACCATCAGCAAGTTATAGCATTACTTTTTTAACGAGTCGTTTATCAAATCTATCTAATCTTCCACCTACTCCTAATTTTAAAACATGTAAATTGTCAGTGAATACTATTTCACGGATGTATAATAACATACCTCTTCTATATCAACAATTGGATCCTCACAACAATAGTTCTGGAGACAAAAAAAAATTAATATCAAGTAAGAGTTCCCAAAATCTTGACACAGGGTTACCAAGGTCATTATCCTTTAAAACAAAACCTTTAAGAGATAATAAAGGAAAGAGAAGAGTGCCCAAGTTAATATTAGTACAAAATCCTTTTACTTGGTTAATGATTAAAATTGACTTCAGTGTATTAAGGAATATTTGGGATCCTACATTTAAAGAGTCCGAATTCAAGTTTGGGACGAAACAGGTAGGTTTCATACTTTTTCTTTGTCTTGAGATAGCAATGTTAGTAACGTTCTTTATAGATAGATATTTATGTATATTTATATATATTGAAGTAATATAATACTTACCTTTATCCAGAAACAAGTAATAAAAAATTGCCCATGTTAACATGCCCGCCTAGCCAATCTATATGAGCTGAAGCAGGGCTCTGCCACATGGCCACATGAAATTATTTGTGTTTTAATTCTGTGTATAGTGCTTGTGTGTGTACAGTTATTCTGTAGGGAGCCTACTAATGTACACATATCATTAGGTTTTCTATCTAACGTAGGAATATATTATAAACTAGAAGAATAAATCTACAATTTCGATAAAGTACTTTTGTTTTTATGACTTGTCTTTATTTTTTGAATGTCCTACTTAGCTTTACTTTGTCGAGTGTTAGTGTTCAGTCCTCTTTGGAATCTTAACAAATTGACAGATAAGAACTAATTCTCCAATTATTTTTTCAGGCTATTTCAAGAATAACAAATGTAATTAGCTCCGGTCGTTACGCTGAGTTAAATGGTCTACTCACAAAAGCGGCTCGACTAAGTTTAATGAGAGAATTAGAACGAAATTGGGGTGACAAACAACGTTCTCTGTTAGCGTTGGAAAACGATGACATACAGATTACATCACCGAGAAAAGTTTATTTTATTCGGATTGCCGGTATGTTCGCATTCGAAAAATATATTCAATTGTACACAGATACCCTACGTTTAATAGATTGAAGGTCTAGTCTGTATCTCTCTTGCATATTTCAATACTATTTTACCCTCTTCAAGACGTCCGATTAAATGTTTAATAATCTAATTCAAAAATTCATTGCAAATTATAAAAGCGGGTTTAAAAAATTGTAAAAGGAACGATCGACGAATTTTAAGTTTAAGTATTTGAACGTGAACAACAAAAATTGTGCGTCAATGTCTTGTTTTTCCTAACAGTTAAGTAATATGCGATTAAGATTTGCGTTGAGACGTTATCTTGATCCAAAGTATGTATAATAGGGTATTAAATACTGTAAATTGAAATGGATTACATTTCTCTGATAATTACCTACCTTTTGTTATTGATGTTAAACATTTTCTTTGGATCATACAAGATGTTGAGACGGTAAAAGTAAATGAAGGAATCGAATAAAAAAATAAATCAATTATGTATGTGTTGTTGTGTTCGATTAATATATATATATATATATATATTAATCGAAAAAGACGATTTTTTTATGTTCGAGTACAACAGTTATTTCTTTTGGATAAGACTTCTACCTAGGTGGTAACAAAGCTTTGATTTATATCGAAATATAATAAACAAAACGATAATAGCGATAGAATAAAAAGACAAGCAAGTAATCCTAGTAAGTCAATAACAAATTATTTATTTCAGATAAGAAATTTTGCGATGTTGATATGGCCTTTTTAGCATTAAAGTGGGCACCTGTAAACAGTATTGAAGCACTTATATTTACTGAGATATTTGCAAGATTCCATCGCGAATATACTCCACATTGTATACCTGAGTGGACCATTGCCTATTTCAAAGTGACTCGTTTCGAGGTACTACGACGATAATGTGACAACTGATTCAACTACAATATAAAATATATTCTTTAATAAATGATTTTACTTTTCTATTGCAATCTGTAGCTTACCTGTTTTTGTTTCTAACAAAAATATTTTAGCATCCTGTTTCAAACCAATTTGGTGCTCGAAAGCATATCACATTTGGAGTGGAGCTTGTACTAAATGTTTATTTGAGATGTAAAGTAATATTTAAATGATTGTAACAGGATGCCATTTTTCTTGTTTACCAAGAAATGGATCAACATGTAGCATTGGTAGGTTTTTGACAATAATTGTACTCCTTATGAATGTTAAAAAACTGGTACCAATTTTTATTCTATAATTTTTTTTAACATAAATTAAAGCAAGTAACGATTTAGTAGTAATCCAATGTCTGTGCAGATGTAGCTCAAAACCGGTCAATGTCCTTTAGAAATCATATAAAATCAAAAACGTGTTACAAAAATAGTTAAAACTTTATTAAACATTTAAAACCAACCTGTAATATTTACAACTATTTGAATTACATAACACTTTATAATTCCAATAACATGGTGTATGGGTTTTCGAGATAAGTTTTCATTAGGTCGGAGAAGCGTGCCATGGTGACTCCATCGATGACGCGGTGGTCGGCTGAGAAACTTATTGTGAGTATATGCGCTTTCTTCACGTTCCCTTCTGAGTCAAATCTTGGCAGTACCTACAAGGTTGAAATATAAGTATAAAGCTTAACAAAGACACACTGTTAACCACTAAAGCGCACTCGGAGAGCTTAGTGCGGGTTTTGTTCACATCATCCCTAGCTCTCGACATCCGGCTCACTTGGTGTTGTAATTGAAAATTGGTGAAAAGACAATCGCAACCTAAACGCTGTAACCGTGATAAACGAGTAGAAGAGAAACACACATACACTAGGCCTTCATCTTAGAATCGGATCACTTTAGGTTGTTACCTAAAACTTCATGAAATCGTTGTATTTTATAGCACAGGCAGCTTAAACGCATTTTTAGTTATTTGTTATTTGTAATCTTCCTTTTCGTCTTATTACTTAAATAGGACTTTAAAAACTTATAACGATTTTATTCACAGGAACATGTGGAGACATAATAGTTTATCGTGTTTTTGATGATTCTATAGTTTTTCTGGTGCTATTTACCTGGATTCTTCCAAGAGCTCCGATAGCTACTTGCGGTGGCAGGATCACAGGCTTAGTATATGTCCCACCAATCTGAAATATTGACATTATGATAATTGTATTCGAAAACCACATCAATGAAATTCACCAGGGTAGGGAAAAAAGTGATGACAGAAGTGATAAGTACCTACGTTTAAGATAAAAAAATTGGTTGTCTGTAAAAGTCGGTTTACGGACGATAGTTTAACGTAATAAAGTCATAACAAAACATTGTAGAAATGATTGCTTAATTCTATGAATAAGATTGAATCATTTTTGACTGCCTCGGTGGCGTAGTGGTAGCGTATGCGACTGCTAAGCTTGAGGTCTCGGGTTCGATTCCCGGGTCGGACCAAATGTTTGTATGTACTGCAAATATCTTTTTCAGAGTTTGGGTGTTTTCTATGTATAATATGTATGTATTTACAAAAAAAAAGTATATACGTATTTATATCAGTTGTCTAGTACCATAACACAAGCTCTGCTTGGCTTGGGACTAGATGGCATTGGGTGTTAGATGTCGGGAATATTTATTTATTATTTATTTATTTGTGCAAGCGTACAATGAGCGTAACGGGACAACGAGTCATCCCTTTTCGTGCGTACACCCGGCTTTCATTAATTTATTAGACGTTGTCACGTCAAGAAAACTGGTGTCGTACAAGTTAGAATGTACAAATTCCATTTCGTGAAATCAAATGAATTAATGAAAAAAATTATAGCTACTGTTCAACATCAGTTTAATCGAACTGCAGGATCGGCGTTTCGTGATGCTCCTGATTCTGAACCTCCAAAAAAGTGAATTGATGAATATTTAAGCAATCATGATTTAACTTTGCATCAGATTTGTAACGGGTAGAGAAAGTACGTTTCATAAAAATTTACCAACGGCAAAAGTTACCAAAGATATGCGTATTAAGTATAAAATGTATACCGCGGTCTATTTTATTTATAGAAGATACGACAAAATAGCGTGTTTGTGTGAAAAATTTAACATATACTTGGCAATTTTACTTACAATCCCAATATTAGAAATGGTGAACGTCCCTCCACTAATTTCATTTACTCCAAGTTGACCCTTATTTCCTTTTTCCTGGAGGCTATTAAGATCACGAGCGATTTCTAAAATTGTTTTGTTTTGTACGTCCTGTAAACATGAAAACATAACGTTTACTACGAATATAAGTTGAAAGTACGAAACACAATTATGTACTTATGATAATTATTGAAAAGCTATAAAAATAATTACAGAATCGATTTTCTATGATTTTACTGATTTTTTTTATTCACCATTGACGAAAATAAACAATGACAGTCGGCTTATATCCAGAAGATGATTGCGTTAGGCTGATAATGATAATGGGTTCGGTAGTGAATAACTGCAGTTCCCGGACCCCTCCCTTCTCAGGCGCAGAGGGGCACACCGTGTGGTTTTAGTCGGTTCGATTCCGACACATCGCCCCGCCGCAACACGTTAAAAAAAAAGGCTAATAATGAAGATGAAAAAAACATAATATCTTAGTTTTTAAAGTTACTATGCAGCACGTGACTAATCACTCTTACCTACTTATATTAAAAATTATATAACTTAAAAGTTATGATGATAATTCCATACAGTATTGTAGTTATGTAGGCGAATGTGTCATTAGTTGTACATTTTCATTTATAGCTAACACGTTAATTTCATGACAAAAAACAAACGAAACCAGCAATACCTTTACAACCAATCTTAAAGTTTTCGAAAGTTAATAAATATTAGATATCCTTTATTTCCAATAGCAAGTAAACACTACTCTACAGAAGGAGAGCTACGAACAATAACGAATGAAAAGCGAAGTAAATAACAAGAAATACCTTAATAACGGGTACGATTAGGCCATTTGGAGTATCCATTGCGACTCCAATGTTGTGACTTGCTTTGTAAATTAGGTTTTCACAAGTACTATCGAGAGAGCTGTTAATAATCGGCATTTGTTCAAGTCCTAGAGACGCAGCTTTGATGATGATGGGCATGTACGACAATTTGACATTTCGTTCAGATGCTATTCCTTTTAAAACCTCACGGGATTCGACTAACTTTGTCACATCATATTCTTCACTGTAGCCAAAGTGTGGTATTTTCTGTGAAATATTGTAAAATATAATATATACATACTTATTATGGATAATTGGATATAAAAAATACGAATTTCTATAATAACGTATATTATATAGTACCTACTTATTACAAAAAGGGAATAACTTAATTAAAGGATTGTTTAGTTTAAGTTCAGTCCCTCTGTATTTTTAATGTAAAAAGATATACGACATACAAATGTTTAGATAGAGCAGAAATCGAAACTATCCTTTGGGACTGTTTCAAATACGGAGCAAATGATATCTACAATATGTACACATACTGTAGATATACATTGTATACATGCGTAAAGCCAACCTTACAGCCAAATTCGGCTACAGCGACTGCTTTGTGACTAGTCAGAGTAATTTTGTTGAGCTGATGCACTCATATTTTATATAGTACATTTTTATACAAACATAAATATAAGCAACGCACTTGTGACGCCTCAGGTGTTGCGGGTGTCCATAGGTGGCGGTAATCGCTTACCATCAGGCGATATGTCTGCTCGTTTGCCCCCTATACCATAAGAAAATGGCAGAATCCATTACTAGAAATACACTGTTAAAGTGTTCCTGTATGTATTTGAGAAATTCGTGCCTTTAGGCACGTTATTTATGAATCTAAGGTTACTTACCATCGCTTCTGTCATTGATTTTACCATAGCTCTGGTAAATCCACTGATAGGTACCACTCTGTCTTCTAGCAACAACTCAACTTTAGCAGTTTGGTATACTGGCATTTGTACTGCTCTAATACTTGTATCATCTACAGTATCGTTAGAACTATCCGAACTCATGTTCAAATGAGAGAGCATGTCTTCTTTGAGTATCCTTCCATTTTTCCCTGTTGCTTGGACAGTGCTCAAATCTACCTTGAAAGAAAGAAATATTATTATTTAACACACAGTTAGTGTGTCAAGAAAATGTAATATGAAGAGTATAAGAATAATAATGAACTTACTAGAACACTAGATATAATATCTACATGAATTATTAACTACTCAGTGAGTACCTATCTGTGTGGTGTCGAATTAAAAAAACGAGGCGATTAATGAAACAACTACCTAGAATAACATTAATGCAAGGAGAAGGAACACTTTGGATTCGATATTAAAAATATTTAAATTACGTTTATTTATGAATACTTACCTATTATTCCTTTTAGGATTTAATATTTTATTATAAAAAGTACCATAAACAAATAAACAGAATATGTGAATAAAAAAGGTGTCGTCGGAATAAAGTCCGTGCACTGACCTCCGTCATAACCTGATTCACGAATTGGGCTTATCTTAGCACAAATATTTTGAAGGTTCGCAGGTACGCGAATCGGGATGTTAAATTCTTAGTCAAAATATATAATTACTTTAAAATCCTCGAAATTTCATTTGTATTCACAATCCTAGGAATAATCTAAATTTAAGTTTATCGATGCTAGCATGTTCATATAATTTATTATTTAAAAAACATATGTTGAATTATATTTTGATTTTATTATTAGACCACAAATCGAGTCAAACGAGTCCCTCCAAATAAATAGTGGTTTATTCAATAACCTAACCGGTCTCAACGTAAATAAGATAGGTCAATAACATTTTTAACATTTCGTGAATTGTTGTTTGAAAAAGAAAAATCATTAAGATACATTTTTGTAGATCTTTTCCATTTTTAAATGAAAATAAAACGAAAGGAACAAACGAAACCTTTTGTATCTTCATAAAGCCTTGAAATTGTTTAGAACGTAAGTGAAACTGTAAGGAACTACTAAATGGAAATGAAAATATGATTATATTTATTATTGGAATTGAATATTATTTCTTTTGATGTACTATACATATAGTACTTGAATACGTATTAGATCACATACATTTAGTATCTGGCCGGGTTACAACGTTAAGAACGGATTTGTAAGTTACCGATTGCTTTAATTCTAAAGGTTCATATTGCAAACTAATTTACACTCTATTTATGGAGTGTAGAGGTAAGGAGAGTTATCTCTTATGTTAGATAATTGAAAAAAGGGTCCCGCTTAAGGTGTAAATAACAGTTCAAAAACCTTCGTATGAATGTAGCAATTGTGAACGAATTGAAGTACGCCGAGTTAAAAAATTTAACATTATTGTCACTACTTGCGTATTACAAAATAATGTAGTAAATATATTTTATTTTCTGAACTGTGAATAGTACGTTTATTGATTTTTTATCATTCAATTTTATGAAAAAGTGTGTGTATTGATTTTAAGAAGTTTACTCTGATGCTAATGTGGCGCCACCCTAATTTAATGCATTTCTCGGACACTTTTTCATGTACACAGATGATTCTCCTTACCTCTACACTCCATAACTCTATTGATCTGAGATCATTTATTTAACGATCTTTTATCTATCTTTAAACACATTTAATAGCACCTATCTAAGGAATATTCGACTAGGTATATTCGACTAACCTTGAACTGAGCAGCAATTCTTCTCACAGAAGGAGTTGTCAATACTTTCAATTTTTGAAGTGGATCAGTGGAAGAAGTTTCTTTAGGAACTGGAGGTGCACTGTCTTCTGATTCAGATGAAGAATCTGGAAAAAATATACCCAAACAATATAATAACATGCTTAATAATAAAACTACTATATGGATGACGATCTACAAATTGTTGTTTTTTGTGTTTGTGTCTTATTGCTAGTTCCTTTACTATTTCCACATATATACAAATGTCTTTTTACCTTAATATCATTGTATACATGCATATTATGCGCATAATCAGTGTCAGAACAACATCAAACACTCAATAAATATTTCGCTTTTCATTTGTTAGTTCACTTATACATCTATGTTATGTTTACATGTTTGTAACGAATTGGCTCAAAAAGTACTGGACGGATTTAAAAAATTCTTTCACCGTTTGAATGCTACATTATCACTGATTAATATAGGCTATTTTAATTGTAAGAAAAAAAAACAAAAAAAATTAACAATATGTAAACTAATAACTGCAGGTAACACCGCGAGGTTCAGCTAGTTATTAATAAAGTATTATTATTATAGATACTGTACTATTAAATTAAATACTGTAAAATTTATAAAGCCTATGTCACCCGGATCATTTTTACTTATCTATTGACACTTCGTTCATTAAAGTCGGTTCACTAGTTTAAGCGCTAAGGTGGAGCTTAAAAACACACATAGACTGGCAAAACTGTTACCCTTCCTTCGCTTCGTAGTAGTCAGATTAAAAGTGTTAGTTCCTTATTTCTTCATACAGTTATAACATAACAAAACTGTGAATTAATTAATACCTTCATCGTCTTGAACATCTATGTCAACAAGAGGTTGTCCAACCAGTGCGATCTTGTCAACTTCATGGTATAACTTGGTAACTGTTCCATCGTATCGGCTCGTAATGGTTACAGCGGCCTTGTCACTCTGCACCTCGCAAATGTTGTCGAATTGTTGTACCTTATCACCTACTTTGACGAACCTGAAGCAATTAAATATAACATTATACATATTTATTTATAAATGGTGGCATCACTGGTTGTCGTAGCGAACTTTGGTCGCACAGCGTTGCCAGATTTGTTAGTTAAATGGTGATTTTGAGACTTTTTAGTGAAAAAAGTGGGATAATTTTCTCGAAAGCGGGGCAAAGAGTAAAAAAAAACACAAATCCCTAAAAAAAAGCTGCTCCGCAATAATTTTGTTTCTCTACTACATGCTGCATCATCGCTAATTCGTAAATTGTCAATTTTATTGACGACAAGGCATTACGGCTAACTATTTAACTAAGTTTACTTTAGACGCCAAAAAGCGGGACAAAACCTGTCTTGCGCGGGACATTATAATTTTGATTTTAATTACGGGCCGTCCCGCCAAAATCGGGACTTCGGGCAACGCTGAGTAGCTCAATTAGTATTTTATTATTTATTCACCAAAATTGCTGTGGTGAATTATCACCAAATCCCTCTATCTCAGTATTAGACATCGGTTTATTTCTATAATAAAGATAGTCTTTTTTATTTGACTACCAAGTAAGTTACTTACCTAATTAATTATCAAATAAATAGTACCTATAACATCTACAGCCACTCTTACTTACATACCGAAAAGTAAGTTTTAGATGTTTCCTAAAAGTAATTTTATAACAAAATTACATATTATAAAGTTTTATTAGGTAAGGAGTACCTATCCTGGGTCCTTTCTCAGGAATAAATGTATCTTCATGTAAAATTTCATTGATATTTTTGCAGCGGTTTAGCTATGAAAGCGTGACTGACATACAGACAGTAACTCTCGAATTTAAAAAATAAGTATGCAAAGGAAAGTATGTGTACATGTTTGATGTAGAAATATATGCGAAATTATATTATATTAGTTCGCTTAGTGGTCAGAATTCGAATATAATTCTTTTTTTTTGTACTTTTCTGCACTCCTACTCCATATAAACTTTAACTCTTCCTTTTGCATAATTTTCGTCTTGTCTTGCTTAACGTATTATGTATAGATATAAGTTATGAATCTTTCTTATTTTATGGGCCAATTTCTGTATATTTGTGCCTCGAGTTAAAAAATCAGTAAGCAGCGCCTGAGAGTGTGCCGAGAAATATTTATTTGATAAGAATTGTGTATTTTCATCAGTAACGTCATCATTTTCGTATAACGTGTGACAGCTATTTATTACATTGACTGAGTATGTGTTCAGTCATGTCAGTATTACATCATACGGTTTGTTATAATAATAAGTCAACTGTCAGAGAAGATAAAAATGTGTATTACTTATAATATAGAAACTTCACTATGAACAAAACATGATAAACAATTTAGCTTAGTGAGTTCTGAACACAAAGCGTCCATAAAAATTGTGCACAAAAAACTTTCAACAAAGTTTTTAATTTAATTAATTATTTATTAAATCCTTTGGTCGATGTGAAACTTTTTGAGTTTATTCTGCATCTTAATTGTTTACCACAAGGCCAAATAATTATAAATAGTATTTTAAAAAAATCGTAATGCAACATTTTCATTATAAAATTATAACGCATTTCATCCCATTTAAGTGCTGTCGAATAATCGAAATATTGTCATATTGCACTTCGCTGCGCTCCTGCACTGAATGCCAATGGCCGTCCAAGGACAACCCTGAGAGAAAGAGACCACTCATTTCATCAAAATAAATGTTCTAGCGTCTGCGTAAAGCGGACGGGGTGACGTAGGTGGATGGCGGTAACATTACGAGTATATTATGTGTCTGTTATGCAATTCATCCGTTTTGCAACAAAATTACAAACTACGAAGTTTGTAATTTTTTATGTATAACATACAACGCCATCTAGTCCCAAGCTAAGCAGAGCTTGTGTTATGGGTTACTAGACAACTGATACGAATACATATATACTTTTTTTTTTATAAATACATACATATTATACATAGAAAACACCCAAACTCCGAAACAAATATTTGTAGATCACACAAACACTTGGTCCGACCAAGGATTTGAACCCGAGACCTCAAGCACAGCAGTCGCATTCACTACCACTGCGCCACCGAGGCAATCAAACTACGAAGTTTGTAATTTTTTATGTGTATGTTATTTAAATTATAAACTTTTGTGTTCTTAATTGGTATGAATAATCAGTTCACTGTTGCTAAGTTGTTCTTTCTCTATTATAAAAGTCAGTACAGATAGTTACAAAAGTCTTACCATTCTTTCACAACGACTTCTCTGATACCCTCTCCAATGTCTGAAAGCTTGAAAGCAACCACTTTGTTCGCAATTTGAGAAGTGTGAAACTTTCTGCGGGGAATGTGAAAATCGAGATTACGTTTGACAGTACTCCTCGTCAAGCATTGAGATCGATGTCTCTCCTGAAAAATAATGTGTAATTTTATATTGATGAACGTAAATAGGCGCAAAATAAATTTCACACACAAGAGATTAGCAGATCGTTCAGTGCACGTAAAAGAAGCATGTACCGTTTCCATTTCTAATATTTCTTATACTAAAAGTCATAATAGTCCGAAAGCTGACACCAATTTTCGGGTAGTTATTTGAGGCAAGCTGAAAACTTGTCACATACCTCTCTTATTATACTGTTAGCTTATTAGTTCGATGAGCTAGTATCGTATAAATATGGTCTAGAATAATTGTCTTAAAGTGTCGAGTTCTCTATGTTAATTTTATATAAATGATTTATTACACTAATTCTCATAAAATGGCAAGTAGTTGTCACACGACTCCAAGGACGGAGCATAAGATTGTTTATAAAATAGGCTCACGAGTCACGAGCCCGTAGGATGAACATTCGGTTCTTACTTTTCAGCAGAGTAACAAGTGTAATAAGAATAACTTAGTAAAGAATAGTAAAAGTTGTAAATAATGATTGTATGTAATGATTGTATTGAAAGGATCTGTTAAAACATGTAATACAAGGCTGTATCTTGACAACGTTTTTCATTGAATCCTGACTTTACCCAACAAGTCAGAAGTGGGATTCGAACCCACGCCCACAACTCGGAAAACGTAAGTTTTACTCATTTATTGCTAAAACTTGGAACTTAAAATATGTGTATGCCTACTTTCATGGATATTTTTCTGTTTTCTAATAATTTGATCGGTTCCCATTGTTGTAAAATAATCGTAGAACCATTCAAATTACGAGATAAATGAATAAGTTCGAAAGATTATACAATAAAATAATTAGATGAATCAACTACGTAATTTTTTTTTTCTGTTAATGAATTGATTGTGATTTAAATTTACACTATTCATTTTACGGAACGCACTGATTTAATGCTGTTTCAAAAAGTATTTGTTTTAAGTGATTACACTTTAAAGCATCGAAAATAAATATAGTTGGGGTTTTCCAATATCAAGGTGAACACTGGATTGTCTAAAGTTAGATTATTATTATTTTTATAAAAGAACTTGTCGTCAACATCGTCGTTACCAAAAGGCGTGGTCATTGTTTTACTGATCTAATGAAATTTGCGTGACGATTCTCTTTTGCTGGTCTCGTAGGTATTCTGCGATCATGTTGCATTGTTTTTTTTAATAAAAAAAAAGAGAAGAACATTTTACGTCATCTAGTGTATGATTTACAGATATTTCAAGTTTGTGTATAGAACCAGTAGTAACAACAGTAGTTTTAATATTGGTTGTTAATTTGTTTGTTATGAGTATGATGTCCCTAATTTTGGAATACAATTGGCGGAGAAATCCCAGATAGCCACAGGTAGCCGTTGGTACTATTCGATAATGTACAAGTATTGCTACATTAAAATATATATATATATAAATATATAAAATCATCAGATATTTCAGCGGATAAATTTTGAAATTTGAAAAACGGATAATTGTAATGTAATTCTTTGATCGCAGTTGTTCAGAGGCCTGTTTTTGAATTAGCAATTAGGAAGAGCGAATACTCGTATATCGACAGTAGAAAATATGTGTTGTAACTATCCACATTGCGACGGATACCAGCAGGTACATCAACTAGAAAACTTGATTCCCCACCGGTAGACAATACGAATACGTACTATAAAACATAATTTGTTTGTAATAACGCCACAATCAACTCTGTTGTTGCATATTAATGTCTAATCACAAACTACAGGGCAACCTCGATGATTTAACAAATCGGAGGGGAACAAGAAAATATTCGTTATATCAAGTAATTCGTTGAACTGAGGTTTGTTATGTTGAGGTTAGGTTGGTCTAAAATTCGTTATAATGAGGTTAAAGAACACCTTTTACGTTTCTGAGCCATTTTAACTTAAATCTTTAACAATTGTGACGACCAGAAGTGTTTACATTACTTTCCATCAAACAACAATGATTGTTTTACGAACAAAAGCGTGGCGAAACATGTAGCGACATGAATCACATACTATAAGATTAAGAGTTTATATTGATGGGAACTTTATATTAAGGTTTTGGGTTGGCAAAATTCGTTAATTAGAGGTATGAATACTTTTTCTTGATAGTTGAAAAGTCGTTATATTGAGGTACGTTATATTAAGGTTGCACTGTATATGGATAACGCAAATGAAGTTAATAGTCTTAGTTTTTACTTTTATGTTACACCAAACTAACGAAAATAGTAAATGAATCTTTAACTTTGTAACGGTTTTATGTTCATGGCATAATACAAATTGACTATTGTCTGACTACAGTGACTAGTTGTGTTAATATTGGGCGGTTAATCAAAGTAAAATTTAGTTTATGTTACATACATTTTAGTTTATGTTACAAATATGAACAGAACGTCAGTGATTTACGTCTTAATTTATTGACGTTTCCAAATGGTACCGACGCGGCGGAGAAAGATGACACGAAATATACGATAAGCTTGTATTCGTCATTAATAATAAACAGCGAACTTAATTCTCAAAATAAGATCGCCCGTTAAATCAAGTTTTTGGTCTGATGTTATAAAACACTTGATATAGCGAAATGTACACTATGTGGAATTATGTTTTAAACAGTTGCAATTATTTTTGTTCGGAAATAAATGTTTTTATGCGATTTTATCAGATCTGTCTATGGAAGTTCGAATCAAAAGCATGCGATCCGATGCACGGATCAGGTCAAAACGTTACCGTTCATTGCGATCTACAAGATCGGATCGAGCTTAGATACGAGTACATATTATAATAGTTGGGATTAAACAAAGTCAAACACACACATCACATGAAACGGCTAGCCAGTGTCGACTACCGTTTAAAATTTTGGGTATTACAAAGTAGTAAGAACGAAATAAAATAAAAAAATAGCAAAGGATCGTATTTTTCCTGCTGGAGTTATGTTCCGCCTATAGCCTATTAAAACAGGAAAATAAAAGCAGCCTACGTTAGTTTGAATCCCTTATCAGTTGGATGTAAAAATGTAAACAAGAGTATCCACAGTAGCGGAAACTTATGAGTGATGGTTATATGAAGAACATTTATATTACCATTGACAAATAAAAGAAACAATATGATAAATCTGAATATTACGGCGGTTGTTTTTAAAGTAATAGCTTCTAAAGACGGATTTGGATGGAGAGTGAGCTGTCGTCGACATGGTGGTCATGTGACGCGTTAACGCTTTATATCTGTAGCCATAAATACGGCTTATTACGCTGAGTATGTAAACGTCATATATACTCACTGGTAATATGGTTTAAAATACAATAATAATAATTAATTATGGTAAAATGAAATATTTTGTTATTTAAATATTGTTTTACAATTTTCGCTATTTTCTATTAGGTACAATACAAAATTCATTACGACTCAAACAGATCTTAGTAACAAGAGATAGTCGATGACGACCATATCTAATAAACATTGTGCTACAGCCGTCAAAAATCAAATAACGTATTTTCATTTCAGATCAAAGAATTGAATATCTGAAAGGTAGCAACTGTGTGTTGTTTATAGTCTTAGGTTTCGATTTCTGTAGACAGTTCTCAATGATATGGTCCGGATGACAGCTTCGCGTTTTTAATGATGTTAATTTAAAAAGGGTTATCAGGACAACGCTAAATCCGAAGCAGACGGAAACTTGCAGAGTAAATTTTGATAATATACATATTACTGACAAAACTGATAAAGACTTTATCTGAATTTGAGGCAATTGAAAAAAGATCGGAAGTTTGATGTGTAGTCCTTGTATTTTATTAATTTCAATTCCTACACGTAATGCATTGAGAAGTGAAAATACTGTATTCTATGAAATGCAGGGTTTCCGCATTAGTGGAAAGCAGAAACGATGTTTGGTGTTCACTTTGAAAATATTACAATGATTAATCTATTTATTTAGCTTATTTAACCTTAATAGTAATGCATAAATGGCAGATTGACGTGTAAAATTAATGTTTCTGATTTATGGTAGTTTTATGATTTTGAATTGCATTTTGGGAATAGTTGTTTTATTTCTTTGAATTGCTTTGAGATTATTTTTACCGCGTCTCCCTGTATGAGCTCGATTGGCATATCATTGCATACTAACTGACGTCTGTTTTGCTATATATAACTATGGATAAAAAGCAGTCAATGGCAATATTTTGGTACGTAATTACTAACCTAGAGTGATATAATTTGTCAGTGAAATTACATTGATTGAGTTTTACATCGTAAATGACAATTGTTTCCTCGTGAATTGAAGAATAAAGTCGAAAATTGTATGACCAGGCTTGTTGGCATAATGATTAAGGACCCTGACTACCAATCCAGAGATCGTTTGTTCGACTTCCACTCGGGACAAATATTTGACAGATGAGGGCGATCTTTTGGTGTGTGTTTGGGTATAATTTGTCTGTGAGATACGTGTCTAAAGGTACAGTGCGTTTATCAGTATCAGTATTAGTATCAGTATGGTGGTCAAAGTATGGATTCTCCCGAGCTTGGAACGAGATAGCATTCAACTGATATAGGTGCGACGTGTGAGGTTGATATTGTTATTAATTATATCGACGGTGCAGTGTTGGATCTGAAATTTCTCGAATTCGATTCTCGAGTTGGACAAAAGTTTAGTATGGATTGTAAGTTTTTGTTCCGGTGTTTCTTCTTATGTTCAAATTAGAAAAAAAATGGTATATTTATAGGTACTCTAGCACTCATTTAGCTTTCATAGTACGAATGCTACTTAGTTTGAGACTATATTCTGTCATGGTGTGAGATGTTTAAGAAAGAAGGAATTAAATTTTATTGAATGACAATAATGGACTGTTGGGAACCGTTGATGATGATGATGATTATAATAAATTTAACTTTGGAACAAGGAACACATATACAATAGATTTTGGACGATGATAACAGCAGTAGTATAGAGCTGTGTCGCGGTGAGAGCGCGGCAACTAATAAGTCATTGGGATCAAGTATTACAGTACACTTCTAAGAAGTTGATTATTTATTTATTAGATATACTAATTTGAGTATGTTGATAATGCAAATGGTTATGTGCTCACACATAAAAGACAATAGCAGGAATGTATATATATTGCGCATCTTGTGGTAGGAATTGTTTTCTATTTATTTAACTGGTTTGTCGTAAACATTTTAATGTAAAGGTAATCGTTTTTGGATGAAGTTTAAATTTTACAATTATTTAAAAGTATTTTCGGATATCAAAATCATCTAGTTTTCAAACTAGGTAGATTTTAAGCATGGCTAGTTTAGAAAACACTGAAATGGGTTTCATTAATGCAGTTGTATCAACTTTTTGAAAAGAATTAAAACTCTTTAACAAATATTTGAAAATAGATAAATACGTAAAAATAGTTAGGATGATAGAAAAGAATAATCTTTATTGTACACTAGATATTACAATTTACAAAAATAAAACCTACATCAATTGACTGACCATGTACAAATGGCGGAGGATTCACTTTATTAGTTTACCTTTATTGTGTACGTAAAACATGGATATTAGACAAAACGGTATAAATCTAATAACCATCAATAACATGTTGCTAGCGGTACAGGCTCTGCCTGTCGCCTTTATACCTAATTACGAAAGTGAACTTTTAAACATACATTTTATAATCACATATAAAATGGATTGACTATCAGCAGTACTGACTATGTGTACCTATTATAATGGTTAATCTGTATTACCATGTTTATAGACTAGCGTCTGTGTGAGTTCAAAAACTTACAGATGTCCTTTTAGTTATTTTAAATGCAAAGAACAAATTACAATTTATCGCAGTCTATGACTATTCATAGGATCATAAAAAGCTTCTATAATTCTATGTCCAAATGCGTATCATATGATGATTACAGGATTTGATGTCTAAATGAGTATCATACATTAAGCTCATGATTGAAAGTTTCAGATTGCAAGAAGTTCAGAAGTTACAAAAGTTCCAGGACAATGTATTACAACGATGCGCTCATCATCAACTAACTTGAAAACGAGGATAAACCGAGGTACGGTGTTGATGAAATCCGAGGTATGGATACATCAATGTCGAGGAATCCCGAGGTAAAGGGCATGGTTCTAATAAATCCCGAGAAAAGGCGTACACCAGTGTTATGGTAGCTCAGCTCGAGGTAACGGGCGTATCGATGACAGATCCCGAGGTAATGGGTACAATGATGCGACAGCTCCAGACAACTGGCGTACCGATGACAAATCCCAAGGTAATGGGTACAATGATGCGATAGCTCGAGATAACTGGCGTACTGATGACAAATCCCAAGGTAATGGGTACAGTGATGCGATAGCTGGAGATATCTGGCGTAGGTACTGACGACAAATCCCAAGGTAATGGGTACAATAATGTTATAGCTCGAGATAACGGGTGTATCAATGACAAATCCCGAGGGAACGGGACAGGAACATTTTTGGATGCAAATGTCGCGTTGCAAGATATTTTAGAGTTCAACAACCAAGATGGGCAGAAGATAAAGGCGGATAGTGAAGTCAACATACAAGAAACGGCACTGTTCTACGATTGTGGTATCGGAGTTTGACCCTTTGCTAAAAGATCAAACCTAGTAAACATGTATCACTAAGGTTAAAAATGTGCCGAAGGAAAATTAAAATATTTACAATTTTCTCCTTAAATTAACTTCTATAGCAAAAACGTGGTATCGGGTCCAACTTCGATGACATTGTACTTGAAGAGATTCTATATTGTTAATATGAAATAATAATTCATAAAACTTGACACAATACTTATTAATGTTTGACATTATGTGATTTATATAAATATTTTTGTATAGTTTACAATTTGTTTTTGGATTTTAAAAGTTATTCAATAGAATTGTATAAATCTATTACAATTTATAACAAAATTCTGAGAAATGTTCTAAAGTCATTGTTATTATTTTCGACATGAATAAAGTTCATCCTTGTGTTAGTTTATCAGAAATCTATAATCAGAATCATCAGGCAATAACAAAAATTGTAAAAGGTTACTGTCTCATGAAACTTTAGCTATCGTTAGTGTACTACTTTACAGTTTTTTTAGCCTTTCTTATTGAATATAAACTAATAAGCCTAATAAATATAAATAAATATGTTTCTTTTTGTATTCATGGTCCAATACAAAACATTCCAAGCGATGGGACTCGCTTAAAACAGGATGGCCGAGCTGTTAGCTTATTAGTTCGATGAGCTAGTATCGTATAAATATGGTCTAGAATAATTGTCTTAAAGTGTCGAGTTCTCTATGTTAATTTTATATAAATGATTTATTACACTAATTCTCATAAAATGGCAAGTAGTTGTCACACGACTCCAAGGACGGAGCATAAGATTGTTTATAAAATAGGCTCACGAGCCCGTAGGATGAACATTCGGTTCTTACTTTTCAGCAGAGTAACAAGTGTAATAAGAATAACTTAGTAAAGAATAGTAAAAGTTGTAAATAATGATTGTATGTAATGATTGTATTGAAAGGATCTGTTAAAACATGTAATACAAGGCTGTATCTTGACAACGTTTTTCATTGAATCCTGACTTTACCCAACAATACGCCAATACGGAACTGCGAATCTGGTTGGTCAGTAGCGGGGCTAAATCGACCTCTAAATTTTTAAATCATTTTTTTCTCAACAATATGTTTGAGGCAATATGCAATTTTTATATGTTGCAGTGTAATGTTTAATGAATTAAAAAGAAATAAGCCAGACGATTTAGTAGGGGTTTTAACATTGCCAGACGCGTGCAAAAAATTATAAAAAATGTATTTTAGGCAGTTTGAAATTTTAATAGACTATTTATTTATAACTGAAAAATAAGATTTTCAAAAAGACAGATCATTTTGGTGGGACTTTCTACCAGCCAGGTGATCTAACAAATTATGGATAGGTGCGAGTGAGTAGCGCTGTAGGCAAGTTGTATTTTCTCCAAGCTGTGTAATTGATTACCTTAAAACTACATGCAGAGCTTATAAACACATAGCGATAATTAGTGATGGATGTAACTACCAAAACAGAAATAAGGTTCTAGCAAGTGCATTAATGAAACTATGCTTTTTTTAAAGTAGAAGTGGAACAAATAATTTTAGAAAAGGAACATCCTATGATGGAGGTTGACAGCGTCCACTCCACTATCGAACATTATATAAAGCCCCTTATCTATACACCTCAGGATTACATTACGAGAATACGTCAAGCGCGGCCTAAACATCCCTATGACATTAGAGTTGTTCATTATGATTTTTTTAAGGATTATGAAAAATTAACCACCAATTGCCTGGAAGAGATCGCAGCCTGCGATAAGGCCACCCATTGTACCACTGTTTTTGTACTATTGTAATATTATTTCTTTATATTAAGGTGTACAATAAAGCGTTTATCTATCTATCTTATCTTATATATCAATTATCAGTCTAGCAGACCAGGTAAAAGGAAGGGTGATCCCACGGTCAATGATGTCAGAGCATTCTTATATAGCTGTATGGGTGATGTATACTTCAAACTTTGTTATCCACAAAAGTATCCTGAACCTGCGACATTATATGACTGGCCGTTGGAAATAACACAATCCAAGTTCAATCAACTACAAGAACTTAAACCATTTATAGACAGTGACTACCATCCATTTTATGATTCTCTTAAATTTAAATCCGATTAATACTTATTTCCTTTCAGTTATTACTCATTAAATACTAATTTAAATCCAATATATTTTTATTCAATACCTGTTATGTGCCTTATGATTGACCATTTAAAATCTGTTAAGTGCACAATTTACACAATTTTTTAAATCTTAATATATACAAATCTCGTGTCACAATGTTTGTCATCAATGGACTCCTAAACCACTTAACCGATTATAATAAAATTCGCACACCATGTGCAGTTCGATCCAACTTGAGAGATAGGATAGTTTAAATCTCAAATTATAGTCGCAATTTTAATTTATTGCTAATTATTTGTCTGTTATTATTTGACAGTCACAATTATCTGTTAAATACAAATGATTCTAACAGATGTCGATACCTTTCGACTGGGTTGAGTAAGTAATCAATAGATGGCGCTGCTATGGTAAATCTATAGGCTATATTTTATTTTGGAAAAAAATAGGGTTCCGTAAGATATTGGGGTTTTTCGGACACAAGGTGTAAAAAATCAACCCTATACGGGGGAAAATTTTTCGCTACGGGCAATAAAAGACGCAAACGAGGTTGCGTCGGTCAGCTAGTAATAAATAAATAATTAAATCTTAGTGGTTAGTAAACAATTAACTTAATGTATAAAATCTATAGCTTTTATATGAAAATGTTTTTACTCGTTAATTCAAAATAGAGTTTTTGCACATAGCAGATTTTGGTTCGACAACGACGATATACTATAGGTAATTACCGTGGGAGAGCCTCGCTTCGGCATGAATAGGTCGGTTCGACCGGAGAGATACCACGGCCTCACAGAAAACCGGGATGAAATATTTTGCTTGCGCTGTTTTTTACCGAGTGAGTGAGGATACCGGAGGCCCATAGAAAAACCCCAACCCCTCCCCCCTCCCCCTCCCCTTTCCTCCAAAAGCCGGCAACGCACTTGTACCGCCTCTGGTGTTGCGGGTGTGCATGGGCTGCGGTAATCGCTTACCATCACGTGATACGTCTGCTCGTTTGCCACCTAATCCATAGAAAACAAATATATATATAAAGCAAACAGTAGTTAAACTAGTATTAATTGTTACTTAGACGTATTCCTATGTCTCGAAATCTTCTTAATACTCGTATTTAACAGTACTTCCTACATTCAGTTAAGAACTTCAAATAGTGTTTATATTTTTTGGAAATATTTGAAAAGGAGATTGGTGAAGAAAAAACCAGCCAATGTCACTGTTGCAGTTGTGTGCAAAACTTCATTAAATTGTTACTAACTGTACACATTTAAGTTTTTTGACTGAACTGAAGTTTTTGATCGTCGTTATTATTTTTGCATATATTAGTGACAGATTATGAATAGGAAGTTTCAATACCCATAATATTATTTCTATCCTGTGGATGTGGTAAAAGGGATCAGCAAAACTTGCACCACAGCACAGCAAATAAGAAGAAAACTTGTAAAAATACGAACATTAACCTATATCACCATTTGTCCAGCGTGGAATAAAGTCCAAATTCGTACTTATAAAGTGAGGACTCCTAAAGACTGTTGATATGCAAAAACATATTTATCCTCATGCGATAATATGACATAATAGTTCTGTATGTGTTCGTGTGAATAAATGGAATGTAAGCAATTCTGATAGCGTAAATCAGTTTTTTGCTCGATATACAATTAAATCCTTGAGCTTATCGAATCATAGCGTTCCAAACTGCTCATTTCAGATAATGTTATCTTGTTACTATAGTGTTCAAAACAAATATCAGATTTTGTCCCAGATTACATCACTCCTAATATTGTCAGCTGATGCCAATATTTATTCTATCATTAAAATAAAAATTGACCCTTAAATCATAATTATTCTGTAATTCATTTGATTTAATATTGACCTTCGCAATGGAAAGTGAGTTAAACTTGATAGCTGTATTAATTTACCGAGTAGTAATAATATTCTTTGTTAGTTGTATTGTATTGCTGTATTAGTTAGTTTTAGCTTAATTTGTATAGGTATTTATTTTTCAGTAGTAGGTATATTTCATACTCTCTCATTATTACAGAATGATTTTAGGTTGAAAACATAAATGACGTAGATATATATATGACTTTAAACGAAAAACTTATAAAATAATCACTAAAAACTTCTATTAAAATTACATTCTGAATTCTTAACTTTTCTTTAGGTTTAAATGTTAACTGAGATTCAATGACTTTCTTGTTAACAACAAACAATATTCTAAAAAGGCATGCACAGTACATAAATATCTGCACAAAAGTAATTACTAAGGTGCAACTTTCTATGACGCGTGTATGGAGATTAAAAACCTGCTTCAGTATTTTAATAGTTTACAACACCAAGGACAATTCACATCTTATACCTATCATAGCATAACAGCCTGTTTCTATTAAATTAAATATATTCCATCACTGTACTGTAGAAGTTATTCATCGTATGAATAAAATGCTTACTTCTTAAACGAACAATTAGTGTGAAAGAGACATCACAATAACCTTAAATTTAAAGTTATACCTACTTTAAACCACTTACATTTTGCAGAAGCACAAAAACATTGCGACTCTTTGAAACATTCTTCAAGTTCACTATACACTTTCTTATTAATAACGACATTGTTAACTATATAATTATTAAAACTATTTTTCGTGTTGAGGCACAAGATTAAATCGCCGGCCGACGCTTCTTGCCGCAACTTAACAAATACAACTGTATGTTATCATTATATTATCAGTGGGCCGGGCTACAACGTGCATTGATTATCATGGAACAAAATTAACATAGTCGTATAATGAAGTGAATCTACGTCACTAGTCGTGTCAATGTTCGTCTGTTTCGTTGAAAAACACAGCTCACGGCACAAATTAAAATGTTTACAACTCGACACTGAGTTAGCAAATGCGCCTTCTCTTTCCCTAGCGTTTACCTGTCTCCGCCACCACGATCTTATACCGGGCGGTTTATTTTTTATGTAGTTAATACCACGTAATGAGTTGCATAAATGATCTATATAAGTAAGATCATATAATATGGTAATCCTTGTTCTCGAAAGTGTGGTTGACAGTAGTAATTTGATATTATTTCAACGCGAGATAAAATAGCAAAACTATGTCTTATTTGAAACGATAACCTTAGAATATAAATATAAAAAAATCTTCAATTACATGCCGCAAAAATTAGTACTAGAACTACAGTAGCATTATCAGCCTATGGGATGGAACAGTATGCTGTTCCATCATAGAACATAGAACTTAGTTGAGATACCTGAGGTGAGATAAGATGTGCTTTGAGGTTGCCTTGGAAAGTAGCTGGAATGTTTGTTGGACGATCTCCCTAATGAAACATTACCCTTAAATTAGATGTTTTTTAATGGCTGATTTCTCAAGACTCGTGTTAGTAGATATCAGATTCCACCAACAATAAACAGTAGGTAATCAGAATACGCATATCAAATAGTAATGGTATCGTAAGCAAATCAACGAAAACTCTTCTATAAATATGGGACCTAGCACTGACCCCTGAAGACATCCTATTATAATTATTAGCGTCATCAATACAGAACTAATGATCAAGTCTTATTTATTAATTGTGCCTTCTGAGAAGTAGAAAGAGAAAAGAGAATATAAATATATGTACACTAATTATAAAAGTAGTACCTACACAATGTATAAAAACAAAGATTTATCTTTATCTTGTGGAAGTAGGCTTTTACGTATTCAATCACTGAAATAATCTAAATAACTTATTCTAGGAATCGAATTTAGGAAACAATTAATCGGAATCAAGTCAGAAGTATGTTTATGTGACGTACAGAGGAAAACGAGGAAAATTATACACAATTAAAACAAAAGATAGAACAATATTCCGCCGAAATAAATAGAAAAACGATTTAATAAGCAATTGTTTTATTAAAGACATAATAAACATGTTAATAAAGTGAATAAATACAATAATATAATCAATAACTGTTATGTATGACGAGATGCAGGGCAACCCATATTGATAATAACAGATTGCGAGTACATGATTATTTGAACCGACGACTCCTAGTCTAAATAGCTAACGTGTATCACAGAGGCGCTTTGCTAAGTCACTGCCCCTGATCATTGTTTTAGTTTATTATAGATATACAACACCTGTTTTAAGTGTAGTTTAAAGAAAGTATTAATAATTATGCTAAAACACAGTTCAAACGATTTTTTCAAGTGTATAATAAAGAGGAAGGCGTGTTACTTGTCTATCAATAACAGTATTTTGATGATTCATCTTGATTTATTGTATCGTAATCAAATTGTTCTTTTCGAATCGGAAACATTTGTCAACTTTTTAAATAATTTTAGGTTACACTTAAAGTAAGCTGTTGTATTGATTAAGATATTCGAAACAGCATGTAAGATACTCATATTACTATTATTATTGTTTTAATTCGCTGCACTGTTAAATAGAAATAGCTAAAACAATGTCTGGGCAAACTTAGACTTGCACCTTTCTTCGTCTATGAATATTTCGGTAATTATCACATCATAAATTCCTACGTGTATCTAATAAACTGTAGAATGTACAACATTACAATTTATATTTAAATTAACATATTTAAAAAATAATCCTTTAGTGAACTGAAGACATTGGAAGTAATTTTACATTTTATATGGATAACGATTATAAACGTAGAAACACAAATCGGAAGATACATTGCAGCCTTGCACACGACTGTTAATTTCAAAAAAATCAGTAAAAAGTTTTATTTTCAATTAATTATATTATCTTTATAAATAAAAATGAATCTCCAAAATGTATGTACGTACATATCTTCCGATCGCCTGCACCAAATTGGATAATTCTTTTTTGTATTTGTTCGTTATTGTCAGGACAAGGTTTATATAAGAAAATCAAAGGTTAACTGGAAAATTATCTTGTCCACGACTGCTCCATGGGTAACTGAAGCGGGCATGACTACTAGAAAGCAATTTTTCAGAAATTTAGAAAACTTTTACTAAAGACTAGCAGACCCACGCAACCTCGTTTGCGTCTTCTATTGCCCGTAGCGTGAAAATTTTCCCTCGTTTTTGAAACATTCTTCATTGGTGCTCCGCTTCTATTAGTATTAGCGTGATGACATACGAGTATAGGCTTTCTCGATAAATGGACTATCCAACCTGTCCAAACTGTTTTGATTGAATTTGAACTTTGTGGTTTTTTTAGTTTGTTAGGATCACACCTACATTGCTTAGACAATAGTGAGTGCTTGTAATATATGAACTTTATACAATAGCAATAAAGCTCAAATTGAATTTACGTTTTAGTTAGAAAACGTTTGTGTGGGAAAAAGAAAAGGGCTGTTTTTAGGGATTTTCCGGCCATTATTCGATTTTTTAAAAACTATCCTTGAACTTCAAAGTACATTTAAAAAAAAGAATTGGCCAAATAGGTCCAGGCGTTGTTGAGTTATGCGCTTACCAAGACATGAGCGATTCATTTTTATATTATAGAAGATAAATATGGCGAAACGAAGTTCGTCGGGTAAGCTAGTAGAAAATAATCATTTACTTATACGGTTATTGACATTTCTGATTTGTACGTAGTAGATGGGTGAATACATATATTTTTAATTAGACACAGACATTTTACAAAAGCCTTTTTAAAAAATAGTAGATACTATGCGAAGCGATAAATAATCAAGTCATTGCTCCCGTTGTTTAAGTAGCTTACACAGATTAGTAATAGTAACAAACTAATGACACTAATAAACTAATACATTGAAGCGATTACATATATATGTTATTACTGCATAACAATAAATGTAAGTGATTTTTACATTTATTGCTGCTAAGATTGGAAGTGTACTTGTTATTGAGAGGAGGAAGATTCATTAAACGTTGGAAGACATGATTTTATGAACCATTATTTGAGACCATACATAGTTTTGTATTAAGTACAATTTATATGTATATACTGCTGGTGAGTTATATAAACTTAGGTCTAAAATGATTAACTGAGTGTAGTTATGGAGTGATCAGAACGGCAAAGTGTCCATTGCTATCTGTGTTACTGAATAACAAAGTAGAAAAGCAGCTGATAGCAGGCATTGTAAAATAAGTGACACCACTTGTAGATCAATATAATCTTTAAAGAATTAAGTAATTGCCAGTTCATTACATATCCCGTAAAATTAGTATTTTGTGTTAAAAGTCGTCTTAACTTAATATAATATCGTACCGTATAACGGGGAACAATGGAAACAAATTTAACAAGCGTTTGAATATGAAATATACAATGTATGCCAGTTTACAATAATGTCGTAATGATTTATACCTTATTAATTTATAATTTCAAGTCTAGTTGTTATTTAGTTATCAAAATTTCACTAGCCTTTTATAATGTTATTTTAATACACCATAAGAACAAGGCCCACGTTTTTTTTTTTATAAATTGCAAAAAATGTGTGTGGAGAGAACTGCGAGACATTGCATTGAGCCTATGTGAAAGGCTACTTTAGAAAATCCCCTCTCATTTTGGATTACTTTTACAATATCACACGATTCTCTGGTCATCTTTTGATACAAAATACGTCATTAAAAAAGCGTTATGGGTCTGATGAAGTTGACTAGGTATGTGGATACTTAATATGTTTGTATAAAACTACTGCTATACCTTAATAAATTTCAGCCCAACGAGAATGTTTACTACACCATTAGAACTAACGAGGCGAGACGAAGAACGATATGTATTCGAGTGAGATACCGTACAATCAGGATTTTCTTGGGACTATAAAATCTTCCTAGCTTTTATTATTCTCAAGATTATTTGGGGTCGGCTACTAGTTCAACCGTTTTTACCTGAATATCAGTTTTTCCACGGAGCGACTGGCATCGGACCTCCGCAACTTAGAGGGTGAACTGAATTCGAAGATTGAACTAGTTGTCAGTTTTCTTCGGACTATACGACTGAACTAAATATGTATTCTTGTAACACGAAAAGTAACCTGAACCACAAGTAGGCAAAGCCCACTTTGTCTAGAATAGACGCTTTCAGATTGAAAAATAATAAACATACAGAATCTAGAAAGAGTAGAAAGTGTTGGTCCGAAATTATTTTTTATTTAATCTGCTTCTTGTACCTATGTTTAAACCATTTAGCTACTTGATAGCTAAACACTTTCTCAACATTTTAATTGACCAAAAAATTAATTCTGTGTTAAACAGATTTTTTTAAATATCTATTTATCTATGGTTACAGTGATAATCTATCCTCGTTGTACGGTTTCTTAAAGTTACGTATTTATCGACGAATCATAGTACAAGTAAGTACGATCCACATGCTCATCTAATCTGACAGCGTACACGTATAGTATTGAAGCAACAACATCAACTAAACATCAACGGTAGTAAATATGTTTCTATGATGATTTATTCAAACATCACGTATTCGGTATTCGGTATTTAAGAAACCTCATTCAGGATATATAAAAGGTCATTCTGTATTTGACCTCTAAGGTAAACACTTTTTTCAGTGTGGTAAGCTCCTGAATGCTCTATATGCAAGTTGAGCTCTAATACTAGTTGCTGATATTTATTCGACACGATTAATAATCAGGCCAATTTAAGTTATTGATATTAATTATAACTGAAATAACATTCAAAGGAAAACTTGGCAATAATCGTAATTAAAGCCGTTAATTTAACAAATTAATTTTTGTTGTAATTTTTTTTTGAATTGCTCTATTGTACCTATTGTCAATAACGTAGTTTTCGATATATAAAACGAAGTTAATTTTATTTTTGTTTTTAACAACAAGCTAGACATAGAATTTCCACACGGTTTTAATGTGTAAGTCTTGTTATTTGTAAGTAATTAGTGATTTCTTGCCTGAGTTAAGACAAAACTTGTAATTGTATTTGAATTTATTTTGGACCTTATTTCCGAATAGTGACGTTAAAATTGTTATATTCGTATGATTTATGAGATGATGCTTAGATAAGATAAGATAGAGTTAACGGTAATGAATTCTCTTCACGCCTACATAATTATGAATAAATACACTCACTAAAAGCTCAGCTCTTAGCATTTAGGTACATGACTTTGAATATTTTATTTTGTATGTGTTATATTTCAAATGTGCACTTTGACCATCAAAACAGTTCCTAAAGTTAATTTCTTATCTATAAATTCCATTTTGTGACTTAAATTTATCTATTGTATCATAAAGAACTCAAAAGATATATATCAATAATAATGAACTATATTTGAATAACATAAGGGATTGACAGAATGGCTATGTTACTCGTAATAAACGCCTTTGTCTGTGTCGCGGAAGCTTTGTTATAATATTTCAGATTAGTTCTATCTGTATTTCCAAAAAAATATACTATATATTTTTTGACCCTATTCATTATCAGGTCCAGGGGTCAATGAATCATTATTAATTCCAGCTCTTAGAAGAACGAAATTGGATGGCCTGTTATAAAGATAATTTGTTTATAGAAGTAGGCCAAACATAACTGATGAAAAACCAATGTTCGATTGATTTCAGCTCGATAACTTGTTATAAATCGATCATCATCAGCCTATCGCAGCCCACTGCTGGACAAAGGCGTCTCCAATTACATGCCACTTAGTTCGACCCCCGGCTTCTCGCATCTAGCTTCTGCCAGCCGTCTTGCGCAAATCATCACTCCACCTGGTGGAGTGATATAAATTGATGTTTTGATCAATTTCCTCTACTCACTTCGTACATAAATCATATTGCTTTGCCGATCTTAAGAAGGTCAGAAAAAATGTTGTCAATGCTTTGTTGCTGAACATAAGTATAAAAAAATACACTATTTGTTAAAAAATAACAAAACCTTATTCATCATTACTTTAAAGATTTCATTATCTTTAAAGAAATGATGAATAAGGATTTGTTATTTTTTTTACAGATTTTGTAATAAGATATTGATGAATAGAAACAACAAACTAAACTTCAAAATTTGTCGAACTCAAGTTATTCGAGGATACGTTCGTTAGCTATTGATATTTAAGCATTCAGGGCTGTATCTGATCATGGAAGCATGTAACATGAGTTTTTTAAAATATTTTCATTAAAATGGATTTTAGTTTGAGTAGATATAAACAAACATTAAATACCGATACGGGACAAAGAATTGATTGGATCGTAAATGTCACGTTTATCTTAAGATCTATTTTTGTGATTTGTTTTTGTATGCATTCCAATATTCTTTTATTATTAGATATGCTCCGACCACCGAAATTGTGAATATATATAATTTCACGTGGACATTAGACATTTGAGATGCGTTAGTGACTGGGCTCTTGTGATCTGTTGGTGTTACAGAGCCACTGCATTTCAGCATAAGTTATTAAAAGCGGCATAATCCTTGCGTAGGTCATGTCTGATAATGATTTAAAATTAATATAACTTAATAGTTGTTATTCTTTATATTTGTTACTTGTTATAATAGGTAATCCCTTCAGCCCTTTTTCGCTATTCTAAATTTTACTAAAGGATAGATTTAGTTCGTTGTAATTTTAATGTTTTTCCTTCAAATTATCTAGATTGAGATATAAGGTTCAAACATGACAGGCAGATAAACTTAATCGTACACATCAAATATTCTATTAAAAGTTATAATCCTTTTTTCACTTTGTACTATTGCTTTATGGTCTAAGAAATTAATTTAACAAAAATGACACTGACGAAATGAAAAGGAAACATACATTGGCTTAATAATTGTGTTCTGACCAATTTTATGGCTGGTAATGCATCTAATCCGAATTATAGTTTTCGGTATACAGGGCTTTGGTGATCCTATGCCTATTGCGTATTATGAGTAGTTAATAATAAGTAGTAACAGTAATAATAATTTAAGCTACAATCATCTGTCCCAAAAATTCGACTTAGTCTGGTCATTAGCATTTTTAAATGTTAAAATGAATAATGACGTAGAGGTAATATATTTTGCTTTCGTGTATCAAATATAGTTAAGCTGTTTTTAGTAGAGAGATGTTGCTTGCAGACGAATAAAGACCAATGTAGTTACGAGTACAAACAGGCAAAAGAAACCGCCCAAACCACCCGTATTTATTGTAAATAGGTACAAATAGAAGCAGTGGTTTAGTCACGCTAAGATTAATATAACGCGGTGCTGGATGGCTCTATTGGAACTTTTGCTGTTTGAACTTTTCAACCAAATACCTAATATCAAATTATTGACTTTGTGAGTGTGATTTGTGTGTGTGTGTGATTATTGACTGAGGTGAAATGTAATGACCATGTAAGGAGCTGAAACAGTACACTTATGATGAACAATAGTCATAAATTCGCGCAGTAACTTCAATATTTTATCACGAATTTAACACGTCTTATCACTAATAAACAATTATTATTTTAACATTAAAATACTTTTAGAATTCCACATTTGAATTATCAATTGCTTAAAAAATTAAGTTTCATTACAATTTCATTATTCTATCAGTGTCTTTATTACAACTAATATTATTTATGTTGTTTCGCTTATTATATTATAAAAATTTGCACTTTACTTAGTGTTTTTGATGTATTTGAGCACTACGCGAGTTACGTTGTAGCACACAATTGAACCAATACTTTACAAGTTCACACAATATTCACAATGTAGAAGGTTTAATCACTCAGTAATTAATCATAAACTTCACATCACTTTTATCAGCGCAACGTTTTTGTTCACAGTTTTACAGTCCGAGGTTCTCTTCGAGCGAACGAGCTAATATTATACACATAACAAAATAAATATTAAATATTTTTTAACAGGAAGCTCTTTTTGTATATGAAACGAAATTAAACGCAAAACTGGCATTTCCCTCTCATTAATTAACATTTTTAGAGGTTACAGCATTCTTGTGCAGGAACACAACTAAATCAGCCTAAGAACTATAAACGGTTTTAAAAGTCTGTTGTGTAAGGCGCTTCCGTTCGCTCAGTCTGAGGTCATGGTGTTTTTATAGAGGTATTGGGAGAGAAGGTCAGTGGCGACACGAGCGGCACCAGCTCGGGCTGGAGCCGCGGCCCGCGTCACACGTTGGGCTCTGGGGACGTGGTCATCTCCGCAAACTTAACTTCTCGCCCGCGGCGGAACGACGTAGTGCGCCGCGGTGGACTCCGACGCCTCGCAGGTGCAGGAGGCTGTAAGCTTGCAGATGAAGTCTGGGTCATCAACCGCGGGGGAGGCTGTACGGATCGCCCAAACGGTGATTGCCGAAGAAATTGACGGGCTACCACTGGTTGCCAGTAGGATGTACCTGGAAAATAATATCGTGTCATAAGAAATAAAACTGGTAGGTACTTCACGCCAAGTACCACCATGAGAGATACGCATAAATCTATGACTTTCTAGTAAATACCCCAAGTTAGTTCGTGAAGTGTACTAGAAATTTAGTAACGATCTCATAAATCTAAATGAGGGTAAAATAGGAAAATAATGAGGGTGAATACATATTTTGATTCAATAAATATGTTACATAAATTTCAGAAGAAAACAATTTTTTTTTAGTATAAATCGGCGATTTAATACTCGTACTTTAATCCCTTTTTTGTGCTGAAATCTTCTCGGATACCACCTACCACACCGTCTCGGGTAGAAGCCAGGGAACTAGGTGCACCCTCGAAACTCCCTCCTGGAACCCCGACGTACCCTGCCCACCCACGGTTTGAGGAATGTGGTGGGACGGCCCCTTACTGTGTAGCAATGCTGACACTACTATTCTATTCAGAAAAGGGAGCGAGCACTTTATAAAGCTCGTGCCGCCACATTGGCCTGCTTTTGCTAGGGTGGCAGGTGGACTCACCTGTCTTCAGGCTTGCGTTTATGGAGGGCAGAGATCGTTTCGCAACGAAATCCTTCGCAAGCATAACTAACTCGCAGAAATACTTAAACCCCTTATATTTGTTTATCTAACACCATTAAAGTATTGGGTATTACTAAAAAAGTTATTGAACTAAAATTGCCGTATTTATTTGTTATTGATTTTGTAACAAGTAGGTATGTTTACGTTATAGTATTTCACATCATTCTCAGTACTTTTATTGGGGATAAATATTGGGCTTAATTTCTAAAAAGTAATAAATTGTCTGAACGGTATTGTGCTTGTAATGATTTTGTGAATGAGGCTGGATAAGTTTCTGAGTCGTGTATGTATGTGATGATATTGGGCTATTGGATATTGTGAGTATAATAAAGTGTGTGTAAAGTGATCAAGTTGTGCTTGTACATGACCTAGAAAGATAAAATGTTAGCAAAGCATATTAAAATATGAAGAAAAATTGTACAAAAAACATGCAACAGTATAAACTATGTATTTTCTTATAGTATTATGTATAATTGAGTAAAGTCCTGTGGTGTTAAAATGTTTTAAGTTCAGAATAGCGTTTTTACCAATCTTATTCTATATAGTATTTTTGTACAGTTAGTGTTAGTGTAAGTTAATTTTGTTATTATCTGGTGTGCAATGAAGAGGTATATCATTATATAATGTAAGGTTTTGCTTGTATAGGTTGTGTCATTGGGTGTTTTACGTTGTAAGGGTTGGATATTGCTACAAAATTACTTACAACACTATTTATTTTATAAAGTAGGTACACAAAGAAATAGACTTATATTTTGTAGCAATACAACATACTTTTGGGTGCAGTAGTGCGTGCACGCCACGCTACACTGCGCAGTCTCCCGCGTGCTCCTTCGTGCACGGCGTCAACGCTTGCTGAACGTGTGAGGTGCGAAGGGTGACCCTCGTTATCAGTTGCCATACCTGCGCCTAAGCCCTCGCTGACTGAGTACAACTTGTGGGTTATGTCTTTACCTGAAAAATTTACGCAAAAAATTCTTGAATCCACTGGCTTAAAAACCTGATTTTGCTACGCAGACGCATTTATAGATGTTAAATGGGTGTTTTAACATCTTATCAAGCGCCTTATATGTACTCGTACTTTCATATGACACTTCAATTTTATTTAATTGTATAGAGTATGTATAGATAAAGGTAAATTTTGTGTTTAATATATGTAGGTACACAAATTTCTCCATGTTAAGAGGAAACTAACTTATTTAGTTTCATTTTATACAGATCCAAAGGTAATTATATCAAAAAGTCAAGTAAAAAATGTTTCGTAAATAGCTTCTAATTTTATATACACCAGGGTATTGTACCCCCAAATATCAAGGTTATGATTATAATCAAATTGCAGTATTTAGTTTAAATAATTACAATATTAATGATTAGTTAAAGATTTTGGATGTTAAAGATTATATGCTACTAGATGGCTTATTGCTAAATTTTTTTTTTATATTCAATGAAGTAATCACAATAATGATCACATTAATCACTTCATTGTTTATTGAAATCTTTCGTCGTTTTATTGTCGACTGAATCCCGGAGTTCAAAAAATCATAATTCAGCTGTCAATGGCGGCTAAACCCATGGTAGTTAAGAAGTTCTTAAGTTTGTTTCATATGTACCTATCCTTAAGCCAGCACGTTGTGATATTCTTTCGACAGGCAGGATAATAATTCGACAGATTTCCTCGTTTGGAAGATTACCGGGTAGTTGGTCGAAGTTTGACTATTATTAGTAAAATTTTTCAACAAAGCAGCGATCCAAAGCAAGAAAATGTTTCGTTTTAAGAATACATCAATGGCCAGCACCAACAATGGCCAAAAAACAGAGACATAACTTCCGTACTAAGACTCCATCACCACGATCGAGATAGAACACTAAATAAACTGGTTTAAGGTACATTCTTCTCCGGATTTTATCTATTCAACACGCTAAATAGACTTTTAAAGTCAACTACTGTGTATTTATGCCAACTTAAAATTTTAAAATATTCATTATAGAATTAAGAATACGACCTGTCACCATCTCTATTCATTCCATTGTGTGCCAGAGGCATCTAAGTTATCAAATTACAAAGAACAATGTCACTGCAAAGAGAACTACAAACCCTATACCAACTCGAACGCCAACGTGATATAGTCGGCCATAACCTCCTTTCTAGTCTAGTCTAGTCTAGTCAGTTAGTCAGTCTATGTCCAGTAGTGTTTCCAGTATTTCGTTTTAGTAGTTATCCAGTAGTTAGTAAAGGCTGATGAAGTTAATTATTCAACAAAGTTGTATAAATTTGATGTTGTTAAGCCATACATAGCTATCTGTAACTCTTGCCTAGTTAATAGGTATAAAAGATAGTGTAATAATAGAGGCAAAACATGCACTGTCATTGCGCATACAAATTTTATTAAATCACTTAGTTTCGTTTATCGTAGTTTTACTTCTCACACTGGGCGTGTTAGGAAGTTTTAGGGAAAAATGGTAACAAATTGCTATGCATTCATTCCTTAATATGTTAGATAAACAATAGCCCCTGACACCACAAAAATTCTTTATACCAATAATATCGGCGTTATTATAAGGGAAACCAATCATTTGTATTTTATAAAGGAGGCTTTTACTTGATGCGTGTTTGGTATGAATTTCGAATTTAAGAATTTACACATTTTTGTGGATTAGGTAGGTAAGTATAGTAGCTTTGCTTGTGCAATTTATGGTGTGTTCTTTCAGAGACATTTAGTTTTAACTAAGGTATATTCATGATCTATTGTTTTTGTGTAACTATTGATAACAAAAAACTGAATCACGCAATTAGAGCCACATCAGTGCATCTTAAGTGCGAAAAGGAAAAGATACGAACGATTATCTTTTCTATCTCGAAATCTTTTCACGATAGGATAATATTTAAGAATTGTTATTACTCCTAACAATACAGAAACATGTGGTTACTATTTGTTCTGTACTATTCAATACATTAGACATATCTAAGTAACCTATAATAAGACATACCGTGGGAGAGCTATGCTTCGGCATGAATGGGTCGGCTGGACCGGAGTGATATCACGGCCTCACAGAAAACCGGTGTGAAATAGCGTTTGCGCTGTATTTCACCGACTGAGTGGGAATACCGGAGGCTCATACCCCAACCCGTCCCCCCATCCCCTTTCCCATCTCCCAAAGGTCGGCAACGCACTTGTGACGGCTTTGGTGTTGTGGGTGTCCATGGGCGCGTGTAATCGCTTACCATCAGGGGATACATCTGCTCGTTTGCCCACTATTCAATAAAAAAAAAATTCAAATTATCAATTGATCAAAATTTTGAATATTTTTTAAAATAAGTTATGTTTTGAAAAATAAATCTAGAATTGAAAAGACAGGAATAATAAATGAATGAAGTTGACCAAATGAGTTTTCTAATTTTTTTTTAAGTTGAATATAACAATCAAAACTGTACTCAACTCAAAGATACAAGAATTTTATAGGAAAGGACAAGAGTCCATATCTATAAAGAGTTCTTGACTGGCGATCGCGGGCAGGAAAATGAAGTGCAATTTTCCCACATAAGATTATCCGACGACCTTGCTGCAGGAAGACGCTGGACCGGTTATTGTGACGATCCTTGGAAAAGGCCTGTTTCCAGCTGTCTGTTTTTCGATTAAGATAAGATGATGAGGTAAATAAAAGCCGCTTCGGTGTAATGGTAGTTCAGTGTTCCAAGTTCAAATTCAACCGTCGCCGCGTCGCAGCGTTCTCCGTTCTCCTCAGCTATCAAGTTAAACTGACTAATTTACTTGGGATTACTTATTTATTTACTTATTATATTTATCTAATTATAGAAGTTAAAATTGATTTTCAAACCACTATGTATACAGAGAATGATATTTCAGTAAAAACTCACTCACTCACCAAGTACCACGAGGGAATTTTGCATGTGATGTTCATTAATATAGAAAACTAATTTCGTAAGTACATTTACTGTGTTTAGTACAAACCGGTAGCTCATGAATTAATGTGGAACTCTGACCAGTTCAGTAGATCATTTAAAAGCAATAAAAGTCTTACATTAGTTGAACGTAAGGTACAATATCGATTGACTAGTCATGACGCTAAAAATGCAATAAGTCACGAAATCATAATCTTATACTTGAGTAACTCACCCTAACTTTTTTCTTTACTGAATCTTCGAACAACTAACGAGTTTACGTCTAAGCCCTTCGGCCGAGGGTAACGGTCACGTATCAAATCAAGATAAGTGATTTAGTAAGTATTTGTTGCAACAATATTATTAAGGAGGACTGACCTATAAGACAGTCGAGAACGACCTTGAGTGCAGGGCGATGACGCAAGACGCGCTCGAGGCGCATGCGCGGCCAGCATACGCACGTGCACTGCTCCTCCGCGATCACGCTTACCTGCGAAAATTATTGTCCTCATCAGACTTGCACGCTGTGGAACTGAAAGTATCGATTGATAACCAATTTGATTTACATTGCTGATTCACGTGAGATATGTGTAAATGTAAAGTTGTAAGTTTGTACCTTTAATGTACCCGGAAATCATAAATATTGGTTGGGCGCAGGAAACCCAAAAGCCATTCAACGTTAAGTCGTGCTCGACTTTAAGCAGTTTATTTTTCATGATACAGTTGTGTTAAAAAAGAAAAAAGGTTTTCTTTACACAAGTGGTTCATAATTTTGGGCATTGTTGGTGTTGGACACATTATAGACGGCTTATAATCTACCCGTTATGACTCTTCCGATGTCGTCTTTCCAAAGAACATGTTTACTTTTCTCAACTATTAATTTGTATTACTTTTTTGTAATAAACAATAAAAAGTGTATTGTGTGAAACAAATTGAAATTTAAGTTTTAAATTGAAACTTGCATTTGAAAAATAATTAAATTTGGCCACATTATATCTGAGAATTGACCCTACTATACTCTTTCCAATCGTTTATTTAACTTTTGACAGCTCTAATACTTAATCAAATAGTGATACCCTGACCCGTTACCGATTCGATTTCTTTTATCAATCGATTTTATGCATGAAGAAGTTTTAATCGAATTGACACACTCATTATTTAATAGATAATTTCGTACTTTTATCGATTATTAAACGGCAACACCGGACGCGGAACCGACGCGCGACGCCATTTTGTTGTCAGTGTTAATCCATATTTTCATATGTCGAGTTGAGTATTTATATTCCTCCGTATTGATTTGTTTGTGAAGTCTCACGTTTGGTTGAGTTGAGCGTATCGTTCCTCCCTTCGTTACTGTCAAAATGCCAAAAAATAAAGTACTCAAAGGACAAACGAGAGAGTTTGTGTTGCGATATAATCGATTTATTTTAAAAACCGTTTTTATAGTCTGTGGTCATTAATTACGAATGACACATCTCTAAGTGGGCGGAGCCCGTCCATGAAGTACAGCATTCCCTGTAGTACATTATGCCAAAAATTATTACAAAACTTTAAGTGCGTGATCTGTCAAAAGTTAACTAAACGATTGGAACGACTCAAATACAGTGTAAAAAGTATACGGGAGTCTATATTCTGTTTGCCTTAATATGATTAGTTAAAGGAGTTTTTATCTTCGTTTCTACGCGAGATAGGTACCTAAGCTCAAACAAAATTCTAATATTTGCCTTCATAGATTACTGTTCTAAGAATTATATTAAAGTTCCAGCTTAATATTCGGATTTTATTAAATATCTACCCTATGAACTGAAATGAAGCTTGTACTTTTATAAAACAAAGATGTTAAAGAACTGTTTTTTTTTTTTGCAAAATAATGATTTTAAATAATATGAATATAGTTTACGGTACGGATTATTAAAAAAAAATATTTCACATTAAACTTCCTCTTAAAGTCACTATTTTTCTTCTAAAAGTATTGTCTAAAAATTCTGGATTCGTTACGAAAATATATGTTCTAATATTATAATATTATTGTATGTTGAATTCTCCAGCACTATAAACGAATTTTTAATTAAACAGGGATTTTTTATATCGTATCATGAGTTATCGTCATTATATTTTTATTTACAATTTTTGACAATCTGATTTTAATTTTTAATTCCTAGTATATTTGTAGCATATTTTATAAAGTTATTTATTATTTACAGCAGTTTTTAATCGACTTCAAGGAAGGAGGAGGTCACCAATTTGACTGTATTTTTTTTTGTTTCGACTGGTTGAACCGATTTTGATAATTCTTTTTTTATTTGAAAGCTGGTCCCGTGTGATCCCATTTCATTATATAATAATGTAATTATTAAATCTACACCATAGGTATCTATACATTACATACCTAACGCATTAAATCAAGAACGAAAACCTATTTAAAAAATTGAAATCAGAATGAAATAAAGCTAATAGGTATACTTTACCTGGAAGACATCGTCAGACTGTTCACGATTGGCCTCCCATTCAGGCGAATCTATGAACTGATACGGTTGTATGAAATGGAGATGCGTTTCGTCACAGCTCACTCGCATTCTGTCCAAACAAACAAAATATATCTTCAAATTTAAACTACCAGGATATCTCCACAGACAAAAAATATGAATTTTACCAGTGTCCTTACCAAAGGAGGACTAGGCTAAGTTTAAGCGCTTTAAAGAACTTTGTTATTTTATGAGTTTGAACCTTTGAATGGATGGATCGTTCGTCGATTATAGATGCCTGTTACCTATTCACGTTAGAAAGACTAAAAACTGCAAAAGTAGCTGAAAACGTCAAATAATCGCCTTGAATCCGAATGTCCTTAAAGAAAAATTAGAGATGATTCGCACCTCTAAAATGTTAGGTTATTTTATAACTAACCTCCTTTCAGGTGGAACAATTAAACTAGATCAAACACAGGATGACAGCAGGCTAGTATGGAAAGTGTTCGCGAACGCCTGCTATTGTATGAAGAGCAAAATCTGCGTTTCTAAAATCACGGTTGTGTTTAAAAATAAGAGTTCATTGTCACGATAGAAAAAGTATTTCTATCGTCACTCAATTATCCGTCTTGGCCAAACCAAAACTTGGCTCGAAAATCCTATATTTTTTTTGCCTGTGACAGAAATATGTAGAATGAAAAATGTAAAAGAGACCATTTCCCTAGAGATAATTCTTTTGGATATAAACCGTTAAATAATTTTCCCTACGTTATTTTATGATGGCAGTTTTTTACGGTCTGAGGACAATTATGTTACCTTATAACAATACAATGTCTGTTTGTATTTCAATTTCTGGAACGGCTGGACTGAATTTTAACGGGACTTTCACTGGTAGGTAGCTGATGATACAAGGAGTAACTTAGACTTCACCTCGCGTCGTTACCCGTGGTACGACAATAACCGGGGGTTTAGCTAGTTTAATATGTATTAGGCACAAATTGAGGAGAAAAAACTTATATGACGAGTCTCGATTAGAAGCGAACTATATAGCTGTTTTCAGGTATGTTAAGAGAGGCTTTAAAGGCTGTAGCTGAAGAGAGCTCAAGAATCACATATTTATTAATTAAGAACTTTAACCATGATACTTGAATAGACTAAAACAATAAATAGATTAAAACAAAAATGAACAAATCATCATAACTTTAATATTTTCAAAGTTCCAAAACACAGTTAAATATAGGTAAAAGATAGGAGAATTTTAAACTAAAAATGCAACAACACTCCACCCAGTTTGCCGAAATCTTTTACTGTGCAAGCAGTAAGACTATGGAACAGCTTGCCGGAGACCATCCGAAAAGCTATAAACTTTTCAGTATTTAAAAACCTGGTGAAGAATTATTATCTGTCATTGTGAATAATTTTGGTTTCAATATATATAATACTAGCTGACCGACGCAACCTCGTTTGCGTCTTTTACTGCCCGTAGCGAAAAATTTTCCCCCGTATAGGATTGATTTTTTACACCTTGTGTCCGAAAAACCCCAATATGTTACGGAACCCTATTTTTTTCCAAAATAAAATATAGCCTATGTTACTCGTGGATAATGTAGCCTTCGAATGGTGAAAGAATTTTTAAAATCGGTGCAGTAGTTTTAGAGCCTATTCATTACAAACAAACATACAAACAAAGTTTTCCTCTTTATAATATAAGTATAGATATATTAAAGTCTGTATATGTGTATGTATTAATGTATGTATATATTACTGTATTTAAGTGTGTAGGTATACGTGTAAGTGTTCGTATGCACTTTCTTTCTTTTTATAATCTTATTTATTGTTTGAATATTTACGACATTCATGTGATGGTGTGTTACTGGTGTATAAACTGCCTCAAATTAAATACCAATATCCATCCATTGTCTGGAAGAAATCGCCGTGAGCGGTAAGACCGCCAATTGTTACGTATACATCTCTGTCACTCATCTTTTGTTATTATTATTATCTTTTGTTTTATGTACATAATAAAGATAAAAATAAATAAATAAAATAAATGAAGCAAAGAGATAGTCAATTAGTCATGGAATACAAAATGATGTTTCTTTTGAGTACAAGCTCACAATACACAAATTGTAACAATGCCACGGCACTGGTTAAATAAAGAAACAATATTTTTCTACGAGTAAAACAAAAGGATGTGATCTTATTTTACATCGTGAGGGTCGTCTCTCGTCTTTGAATTGTTTATTTTGTAGCCCCCGTACCCACGAATTTTATCTTTATAAGATTTCTCGGAGACGGCTATTCAATATTCAATTTATTCTGTAACAGATGACGCTCCCTGGTGGGTAGGACGGTTAGTTAATGAGCTACCTTTAGATATTTCCGTAACGCTTTTTTGATCTTATGAAAACTTAATATAATCATAAATGTGTCGGTATAATTTAAGCTTTTAATAAATCTGTGTACCTACTGTGTAAGTATAATATTCTTAATACTCTTTATTATAGAATGCCAATATTTTTTCGTGTTCCTGCTTCGTGTGTATGTCGGTAATCGCTGTTAAGAGGAGTATGACCTACCTGCAGAATCTTTGATTCTCCACGACAAATTTCATTAAAAGCGGTGAAGTAGTTTCACCATGAAAGCGTAACAGACATAAACACATACAGAGATAGTTTCAAATTTGTAATATTACTATGGAAGAATAAATTGACAAAAAATTAAATAAATAGAATGAAGTAGTAGATACATACTTTCCCCTCAATAATATAGAAAGTCTTTCATCAGCTGGTGTGACTTCTTCAACTGCGTACGCTTCTCCGGCATCCAGACGCATTATCCGCGCTTCACGTGTCAATTCTTGGAAGTGTTTTTTGTTGACCTTTAGCGGCTTGAACAGCTTCAAGTACAGCTCTGTGAGCTCAAGTGATAGTGCTGGCGGTAAGAACCTGCGATAATATTTTTGTTAAATTCATATAAATATGTAGATATACAATATATCTTAACAAGAAAGTGGTCTCATGCTTGATTCAAAGTTTATAAGTCCATTTACATCTTATGCTTGGTATTAGATGTAAATGGCATCTTACATGAGATGCCATTTACAATTAATAGAAGTACTAAAAGTACTCATACTAGGAAACTACGTGCCAGAATAGTGGGTGCTAACATTACCAGAACCAATTTATTAACTTATTAAGTCAAATGTGATGTTATAATACTTAATTAAACGATTCATTGCTCGATTATGTCATCATTGTCGGTGTGGTGACGGATTAAGAATATGAAGTGTCGTAACCCCCTTGTATTCATTTTTTACGTACGGGATTCCCCTCGGATACCACTTCCTGGTGGCTTGTCGGACACGAATCGACTAAAACCGCACGCGTCTCGGGTACTAGGAGCCGGGATACCAGGTTTACCCTAGAAAGGAAAACCTTGGAACCCCCATGTACCTCGGGCCATCTACGGTTTGTAAATAGCCCCCTTCTGTGTGGAAACCCCGGTGTTTCCGATACTGTCCCCAAAAGGTGAGGGGCGAGTGTCGTCACTCCTAATAATGCCGTGGGTGTCGTAAGAGGCGACTAAGGAAGCACACGACGCAGGAAAACTTGAAACATATCCTATGACAATAAGTCACTCCAACGTGGTATAGTAAACCCAAAATCTTTCTGTCTAATGAGAAGCCTAGGTCCAGCAGTGGACTGCTAAATACTGATGATGATGATAGATTTCAAAACTTTAAACAGTTGTAATCTTATTTTGTCCATTTGGAGAGAAAACGTAATGAATAGGTACTTCTACTGTCGTTTTCAATTTGTGGTTTTAGTAAAGAAATAATGTTAATAAAGAGATTTTTATGATCCAAATTGACTCTACTGATTAAACATTCTGTCTTTTTTAGGCTCTGCTACGTTAGAACATATATTTGGTATCATCTGAATAAAACAGCAGTCTGTGACATGACCAGATGGCAACTCATTCATGTTACACTGGGCGTGGGCGAATTTATGTAATTTTTGAGTACGTTTCAGTCCTATTTTAAAAATAAAACAATTAGCTCTCGCATCACTGAACAATTTTTAAGAATGTTTTATAAATAATACTTCGGTATACTGCCAAATAAGTTTTACGGGTAATTTCCAATAGTGCAACATGAAGGTTTCTAACAAACCATAAATATTGTTTTTTTTTTGTAAAAAAACTTACGTTGTAAAGTAGAACGTACAAGAAGGATTTCGTTATTGTATACTATTGAAAATATTGAGTAAAGTAGAACTGCACTTAATAAATGAGAATGCAAATGAACATTAGCGGAATGAACCATGTTAAATAACAATTAGCCCCATTTACCTTATAATTAAAAATACTGTGTGTATAGAGTTAACAAGCACCAAGGCGAGGCTCCAGAGAAGTACATCGGGCGCGCACACCTCTGCCCCAGCCCATAAGCCCATGAGCACAGCTCCCGCGGCCGCCAACGCTCGCAGCACTAAGATGCTCTGCTTGAAGCTCTTTGGCGCCAGGAACGCAATAGCAAAGCATAAGTTTGCCGCCTGTTTGTGAAGTAAGAATTATTTGCATTACTGTTTACCAGCTATAAAATTATGTAAAAAAACTCTGTGACTCTTCTATCTTATAAAGCGACCACCTTAGTGCATCCTCTTAGCAACTGAGCTTTATAAATTCTATACTAAATTTACTAAATTGAGTTGCAGTAATATTGTGACATTAAACAGAAATTGTTACCTAAACTTCAGAAACATCGTTAGCACTGTTATGTATCATTATGTAAATACTTCCGAATATTGATTTTTGCAGCTACCGGCAACTGTTGGACTGTTGCTACTTTGGCAAACCAAAGAAAATTATAACATTATTTGTGTCATACTTGTTATCGGCTATATGTTGAATATAGAGAACTGAAGTATAAACTTATATAATACTAGCTGACCCATGCAATCTCGCTTGCGTCTCCTATTGCCCGTAGCGTGATAATTTTCCCCCGGTTTTTAAACATTCTTCATTGGTGCTTCGCTCCTATTGATTTTAGCATGATGATATATAAGCCTTCCTCGATAAATAGGCTATCTAACACAATTTTTTTTTTCAAATCGGACCAGTAATTTCTGAGATTAGCGCATTTAGGCAAACAAACAAACTCTTCAGCTTTATATATTAGTATGGATGCATACCTGAAAGAGATCTTGTTGTGCATTGGTCCATTTGGCGCAAAACCAGTGATTGTTGTGTTCATCGGTGGAGCTCCCATTGAGCAGCTCATAATCCGTGTCAAAGGTCGCGTTGAGCCGCGTGGCGTTGTATAGGAGCGTGGCGTTGAGCCAGGGCGCGACGGAGACCGGCGCGGGCGCGGCGGGTGCCATGGTGCCGGAGCGCGCGCGCCCCGCGCCGCCCCGCGCGCCCCCGCCGCCGCCCTCCGCTCGGGGCTCGCGCTCGCTGCTCCCCGCGCGCCTCTCACCGGACGACACGAGACGATTCAGTTGGGCTCTCGCTTTTAGTATTACCACCTCCATCACCACACCCTGCTGCCGACTTCAATCTCGAGCCCACCCTATCTACAACAATACAAATATTTACCAGTATTTAATAAAAAAAATAATAATCTCCTGCTCGCACTCTGTTACCGCTTGATAAAAGTCTATTAAGTACTTTTTTCAGGCGGTCAAGGAAGCGTTAAACAACGTCTGTTTCATGTCAGATTCTAGTATTCCAAAGGACTGTGAAAGGACATAAATACTTGTAGGTTTCGGTTGCAGACAGAGTTCTAAGTTTTGTAGAATCTGAAAACTCTATTTCTTTAGATTCTCCAATCATACCCTTCTTTACATACGTGATTGCACATATAACGCTGTCAATTGTAATTTAGGGGGGGCAAGGAGTTTAAAATCATCCATATAAAGGAGGTGAGTGAGATAATAGGTCTTTACCTATGAAATTGCGTTTCTTCAGTACTGGTCATTTCAAATAAAAAAAAGTTTGTAATGGCTCTGTTTTCTATATTAAAATTAATTTTGTTTTAAAACCATGACATTCTATTTACAAACTCAGTCTTTTGTTTTTTGATTAGCGTTGTATTTTCATTACATTTGAACATTTTTCGTCATAATGGATACTTTAAAAATTCGTGTAATTATGGAATATGAGTTCCGTCGTGGCACCAACGCGACACAAACGGCACGTAACATCAAAAACGTTTACGGAGAGAACTGTACAAACGAACGCACAACCCTTTATTGCTTTTCCCGGTTCCGTTCTGGAAATTTTGACTTGAAAAATGAAGCTCGTGGTCGTCCGGAGACTTTGGTTAACAATAATGAATTAAAGGCGATTGTGGAAGCTGACGAAACTCAATCTACAGCTGAGCTAGCAGCAGCTTTTAATGTAAGCATCAAAACAATATTGATCCATTTGCGACAAATTGGCAAGGTAAAAAAGCTTGATAGATGGGTGACCCACGACCTTAACGATCGCCAGCGCAACGTACGCGTCGAGACCTGCCTTTCGCTGCTCAACAGGCAAAGAAATGATGGAATTTTGAAACGAATAGTTACGTGCGACGAAAAATGGATTCTGTTCGACAATCGAAAGCGCTCAGCAAGTTGGTTAGACCCTGGTTCAGTACCAAAGCAATGCCCTAAACCAAAAATGACCCCTAAAAGGTGATGGTCACTGTTTGGTGGTCTAGTGCGGGTGTGATTCACCACAGCTTTTCACAAAACGGCATGAGCATTAATGCAGATGTGTACTGTGAAGAACTGGAGAGAATGATGGAGAAGCTTGCACATCTGCAACCAGCTTTGGTCAATCGGTCGTCCCCACTGCTCCTTCACGACAACGCGCGACCCCATACTGCGCAACAGACAGTCTCCAAGCTGCAAGAGCTGGGGTTGGAAGCTCTCCCTCATCCGCCATACTCACCAGACCTTGCACCTACCGACTATTACTTTTTCCAAAATTTAGACAACTTTTTAGTGGGTAAAAAATTCTATTCCCGAGAGGCAGTACAAAATGCTTTTGAAGAGTTTGTTGCCTCCCGTCCAGCTGATTTTTACAAGAAGGGCATCAATAAACTGCCAATGCGTTGGCAAAGATGCGTCGATTGCATGGGTGATTACTTCGAATAACAGAAATAAAAAAGTTTGAAAAAATAAGTACTTTCACTTATTGCATACAAAACGGCAATTTCATAGGTAAAGACCTAATATAACTCGATGATCAGTGCTGAGAGGGTTCAAAGCTAGACAAAACTACAAGGGGCTCGAACTATCACCTTGAAAGATGCCCAGCTCGATTTTTATAAGTACGTCGTTTACCACAGTCTGCCGACACCCAAGATTGCAAAATACTATTCTCCATTGCCCCATACTATAGGTATGACGACCCAGTTCTCGAGAATGGTCGTGCTACATTATATTGGGATCGATCTATTATCACAGACAGGACTATTGTTGCCAATAAGCCTGATATTATGGTAATAGATCGATTGGAGCGCCGCTCAATGATTGTCGACCTCGCCGTTCGTTATGACGAGAATCTCGTGAAAGTTGAAAGAGAAAAACAAATGAAATATTTGGATGTTTCTCAAGAGTTTGTCAATATGTGGAATTTTGATTCGGTGATAATTATTCCTATAGTCATATCTGCTCACGGATTGATTGCCAAGAGCCTCGACCAACACCTTAAGAGGCTCACGTTAGATGACTGATTCAAGGGTGTAATGCAAAAGGCAGTCCTCCTTGATACGGCATGAATAATGAGGAGGTCCCTGTCTTTAGATTCCTAACCACGGGTTTCTTGGACCCGAGATCGGTGGTCTACTACTTTTTAATATTTTTAAATAAATGTTATTGTTTTTCTTTTTATGTATTTAAAAAAGTAATTAATCCTACCAATATCATAAACGTGAAAGTTTGTTAGCATGTAAGTGAGAATGTTTCTTGCTCTTTCACGCAAAAACTACGAAATGGATTTTGATGAAATTTCACAGTAGTATAGCTTATACATCAGAATAACACATAGGCTGTAATTTATAAAGATAGTAGCTTCGACTCGCGGCGCTGCCCGCGGTTTTTGACGTACCACGAGTAGCACCGCGGGGTTCAGCTAGTATGTATATGTAAATGTAATAAACATAATAATAATAAATAGATTTTTTTTTCTCGCACAAAATATATGTATGTGAAATTATAATGTATATGTATATTATATTATAATATAATATATGTAACTTATAATGTACATTTTTGTGGGGGTCAGGAAGCCAAACTTAAGATTTATCCTAATTTGGCTCCCAGACTCACAGGGTTTACCCTGTGAGTCTGGGAGTATGTAGGAGTATGGATTCATGAGCCAAAACTTCCTTCCTAAGAAGAGACCTATGTCTAGCAGCAAACCTTTTCAGGGCTATTGATGATGATAATGGTTATCAATAACAAAAATTTCTTATCACTATTTTATGTTTCTTTACTATAGTTATAATGGTTTATTAATGCTTGATTTCAGTAAAGTAACAAGGAGAAATTGGAGCTTTTAAGCTTTTCTGATTGAGTAGGTAATAAATAAAAGGGCATCGACCTTAGGCATCAGGCGATTATTATTAGTACACACACCGGTCGCAGCAAGGTCAAATGTTGATTTTTACGAAAGTGAAAATATACCTTCTAACTTTTAAACAAATTTAGTAGAAAGCTTTGCCAAAAGATGTGTACGTTACACACCTCTCGTAAAAAAACATGAGCTTACTTTTGGCAAACATTTCTACTAAATTTGTGTGTATACATAAATGTGGATAAAATAAGCATGTACGAGTACTTTGAGCGAGACCTATAATCTCACGATACCGTATTAATAGTTTATCTCGTATTCGCTACGTTTCAAGTGATATTGAAGATATTTATTGTATGTGTGGGTTAGCACAGATCAAGTACAAACTAGTCTTAGTCTTAATTTTATTGTGTTCCTTTAATATGTACGTAATGTTAGTAATGCACAGTACGTAAACATGTTGTTCTTCTACGAGTCTAAGTAGCTTACATTGGCAATAACATCTGTAGAGACCGCACGCCGCGTAGCTAGTTGCTACGCCAGTCACGATTTTTACGATATTAGTTTTTCTTCATTGTTAAACTCTTGTAACACGTTATTTTTTGCTATATTGTACTTTTACTTATCTTATCTTTCTGTAAATAGCACACTTTTTATGTTCTAAAAATCTGTTGCTGTTTATATGACCGTGTAATCCGGGATATTTTACTTATCAAGCCATAAGCTGAAGCGATGGGGAAACGAAGGGTGTGGCTCCGGTGTGGCGCAATAGCGAGTTAGTGATTAAGGGCGCTGTCCTACCCATGTTATTGTATTCCGCGCTCGAGCCATACTCATTCCCTTGCGACACTTATTATTATCAACACATTTGTATTTAATTCCATTACTTATAATGTGAAAGGAGAGGAGGTCGCTACTCAGTGGTAACCGCGTAGGTTAACACATTGCAAAGTTAAGCAATCCTTTTCAGGTCAATCAATATTTGGGAATGATTTATTAATATATTGAGACCCCTCCGTACCTCGGAATGTTCTATGTCCGTCAAGCCGTCGGTCCGGGCAATGGTTACAGGTATTTGGAGTCTGAAAAGTGCGACAATGGTCTTTCTACAGAATTGTAATTTTGCATAGCAGTTGGGTTGTGGGGGCGTGATGGTAGTTGCTTCCCGTAAAGAAGGAATTTCAGCCGTATTGTAGTAGACTCAAAGTCGACCCCAACTTAATTTAGGAAAACAAGGTCCGGTGATGACTTATTATGTAAAGAGAAAACTTTTAAACCAGTTACATATCATAGTAACACATTTATCCAATTGTCTATTGGTTTCGAAATGAGAACGTCTACACATAGAAACCTCACTCAATTCGTTTACATATTCCACCATCAGGTATGCACCACAATTTGCGGCACATGCCGTTTATGCAAAATAAATATAAATAAAATAGTTGTGAAAAGTATTGCATTCTACTTTACGCATTAGAGATTTTATATATACATTTGAACAGTGTTTCGGAACACAAAATAAAGGTATAGAATCTCTACTAGAGATTCTATCGTTTCAGTATTTTAGGCCATACGGTAAAACACACAATGTAAGCTTGTATTACAAACATACATATACTGCCAAAACCATTACCCTTCCTTTTTACTTCGCCGTATTTGGGTAAAGAGATCGATCATCGAGAGAAACGGGGATCAAAGATCTATTATAAACAGCTGGTAAACACTTACCATTGTATTAGTATAGACTAGTATAAAGAAAAGAAAGAAAGAGCTTTAAGGATAATAAGATGGATATAGAAATGTTTGTAATACGTACATTCATGCATGCAAGGATTTATAGCATAGTTTTCCTTGGGGCGTGAGTTTTTTATGCCTAGTAATTACTGTAAGGGCTCGTAAAGTAGGTACATAAACGTCCATTTCAAATGTGACATAAAAGAATCCAATAAAATATTTAAAGATGATACTGCCTTCTCTATTTTGGCCGTGTGACACGAGGGGAGAATACTAATATTATTCAATTTTCGTAATGTAGACAGAGGTAGAAAGTAAGAATCAATTCTATCTATTTCTGTGTGGAGAAGATCATAGTTTATTCATCGACAACGACACATACAGTACGTTTATAAAGGAATAAAAAATGAAACAAGTTTGCTAGGCGTAAATCATTTCAGTTATACCATGTTGTGCTATTAAATAGGTGCTAGATGTTTCTGTTATTGCTCATTTTATGATCTCAACGATCACCACTTGTCACGTAACACGTGACAATTAGCGTCAGGAACAGAATGCGCTAGTACTTTAATTTTTATAAAAACAATCTTCATGTGTTCTCAATTCTTGTGACAATTATAAAAATTTCTCCATACACAAGTGTCGTTCGGGATAAATATAGTAAACATTACGATTCCTGGTTCATCATTTATATTAAGTGGTTGTGTAGCGATGTCCACCTGTTTACTTTTACACCAAACAAAATGGCGATCTTCAAAGTTTAATCTACCATCACTAATCTTATAAATGCGAAAGATATTTTATATCTATATTTTTCAAACTCGTCGCCGGGTCATAAAGCTCGATCCAACAAATCTTGGTTAGGAACGGACGTTCCAGACTTCATCAGATCTGAAGACTGGCCATCATCTAGTCCTGATCTTAATCCACTGCATTATGATTTATGGTCGCTTTCAGTGATTAAGGCTTGCTCTAAACGCCTTGATAATTTGGAGTCCCTAAAATAATCCATACGATTGGCAGTGAAGAATTTTCCCATAGAAAGAGTGCGTGCTGCTATTGATAACCAGCCTCAACGTTGAAAGAACTGTATTGCAGCCAATGGAGACCACTTCAAATAAATTTTATATGTTTTAAATGTTTTATAAATAAATGTTACGTACAATAAAAAATAAATTTTCTACACCTACAATGTTTAAGTGCCTTACTTTGTTAAATATTTTATGATGCGGGCAAAAAAAGAAACTTTTTTTTTATATTTTAGCTGCCAAAATGCTAACAGAACAGTGGCAACATGGTGACCAGCACTAAGGCAGCCTAGTGAGATGTTTTTTTCACGCCCCGCTTAATGGACCCGGGATCATAGAGGGACGGAACTACGTGCTACACTGGTAGCGCGTTCCAGGTTTTTACCGCTCGGCACAAGAAGGAAGAATCGAATCGATGAGTACGAGAACGTATGCCTGTCTTACCTTGTTTGCAACACCTAAATTCCGCGAGCCTGCCTTAGTGACGCTCTCAACATACTCACGCGGGTTGAGATCGCGACAGATATCCATGCCCAGGATATCGAGCCTGACTTGCAGTGTTGGGCAAATTTTAATTGCAATTAAAATTAATGACTAATAACGATTAATCGCGAAAGGACACTATAAAAGCTAACAATTACAATAGATCAATTATTAGCTTTTATAGTGTCCTTTCACGATTAATCAATTGTTAGTCATTAATTTTAATTGCAATTAAAATTTGCCCAACACTGCTGCTTTGTAATGGCAGGCAAATACTCAATAAGTAATAACTTCGGTTAAAATTTAATTAGTAAGAGTACCATCAGCTAATCAAAAACAAATACACAAAGGACTACTCAAAGGGAGTCGTCGTACTTACGTTTTTTTTTGTCTAGGATGTTAAAGGTACCATAAAATACTGACAAAGTTGTATTTAAACACTTAACTGAACTGAAATGACTTTGAGCACCCATTATTAAAAATACCGTAAGAAAAGACATTTGTTTTGCATGTACAAATGTAATTTTAAATATGTTTATTATTTCAACACGACAGAATTATATTGTTCATAATAGTACCAATTAATATTTATGTTAGTATGCTTTCACGTTGTGTCATACATACCATTATTATCATTATTGTATCTATATATATAAAAATGTTATGTTGGTTTGTGTATGCTTCAAAAACTCAAAAAGTTCTGCATTGATCGAGCTGAAATTTTAGAATGATAAGTATATAATCCGCATCAAGGATTGTTTTTATCTAATTTTTGCATCAGTCACATATCCGCGACCGCGTAATAACACGAAAAAACCGACATAAACGCGGGCGGAGCCGCGGGCAACAGCTAGTATTAGATAAATATGAGAAGCATACAGTAACTAAAAGTGAGCAGAATCGCTTCAACTAACAAGAATACGAATAGGGTTGGTATTTTTAGATTTATATTGTTTACCTAAAGTTGGCGCCTAACTTTCTACTCTGCCAAATTTTGCGAGGGCAATATATAATTACTGATAAAAACTTTCATCCTTGTTTCTAGAAATTTTACTTTTACAAATTTGTTAAGACATTTATAAATCAAAACGTAGCTTCCATTGACTATAACTTTTGTTAAAAACATTATGGTAGAAGTTATGTTGACTATTTTTTATCAAAATTAATTTAGCAATCATCAGAAACAAGTTTCCTCACAAAACTCACTTAAAGTCAAAAATAATTACCAGAATCTGTGCCAAACTTCGTTGCAAATGGTTATGTAAAATCGACGCCAAACATTAACAAAAAGACAAACACTCGCCTGGATTTAAATTATAATTTATGACCTACTTTCGGGATGTGTTTTCCTAAAAAACATAAAACGACAGCTCAATCGATATTTACGATTTTGCACGGGTGATTGTTACGGAACAAGGAAACAAATTCGTGGTTTTCCGTTATTCAATTCCTTAAACAGTATCAAAACACACACTGTTTGAGTTAATGACATATTTCAACCGCGACTTTACCAAAGATTAGAATTACCCATGAAGGCCGCGAAGTCACAGAGCGGTTATTTTATTTAAATTACACAGATGTAATGAAAGTGGTTGGGTTAATCAGTAAATCCGTTTATAAGCCGCACTATCCACCTCTTGAATTTCTATCGTGGTCTTTTCATACCTTGTACTGGACTCAAATCATACAGAATTCAGCTCTCATATTTAATTAGCACCGTTTCGACCTTAATTGGAAGGGTTTGACTTTTTGGCGAGTACTTCCTTTAGGTTGCTCAAAGGTTGTCGGTATCTTGGCTCACCATTTACTTAATTAACGTGTGTGTACCCAAGTGGCCACAACGGCTATACCAGAGCTATTAGCTGCACACACTGCCTCGGTGGCGCAGTGGTAGTGAATGCGACTGCTGTGCTTGAGGTCTCGGGTTCAAATCCTGGGTCGGACCAAGTGTTTGTGTGATCTACAAATATTTGTTTCGGAGTTTGGGTGTTTTCTATGTATAATATGTATGTATTTACAAAAAAAAAGTATATATGTATTCATATCAGTTGTCTAGTACCCATAACACAAGCCCTGCTTAGCTTGGGACTAGATGACGTTGTGTGTTATATGTCCGAAATATTTATTTATTATTATTATTTATTATTATTACATTTATTGATGAAAAGGCAAGGCTGGAAGGCAGATATCTAGTATTTAGCCACGACTATCCGTATGAATGGAAAAACTTACAGAGTATGATGGTTTCAGCTCCCCAGACAATAAGCGTCTATCGATCTTTATATAACACTTCGTAGAGTGGGCCAGTAAAGTACTTGATTCCCTCATCCCCTTCTCACCACTGGATTACTAAAGGTTCATCGACATTGCTCCATAAATATATCACTCATAGATATAGGTTCTGTGATATATGTTCTCCTTCATCACGCTTATCGCTTAGTAATAGAACGTTTATCCGATAGTTGTACCTACATCCATTTTTAGGCAAGTCTGTTCTAGGTGTCAGATAAGTTAGTTAACAATCGTAGTTTACTTCATAATGCCTACATTTCTTTGGTTTTTATGTTATTCATGTCAACTTCAAATATAACAGTAAAGCCTCAAACTGGCAAGTAGTTTTAAGTATTGATACAATAACCTACAATACAACAAAAGTGGTAATAGACATTTAAAATTTGTCAATACAATTCACAATGTACTCGTAGTTCCTTTACATTGAGTTGCGGCTGAAGTTGGTAGTCGGCCGTATGATTCTAGGGTATTATTGTGAATTGTTGTGATGTTCGAGAAAAAATTGTTAATGCACACCTCCATATCCATACTACTATTATAAATTCGAAACTAACTATCTGTCTGTCTGACTGTAACACTTTCACGACCAAATAACTGCACCGATTTCAATGAAATTTGTCATGGAGATACTTTAAATCTTGAGGAAGAACATAGGCTACTTTTTGTCGCGATATTCGACATACGCGCGGGCGGAGCCGTGGGCAAAAGCTAGTTTCAAATAAAATCAGTTTTAGACATTACTAATGAGTTCATTTAAACTAGGTTTACATACTTTGTACACCAACATGAAAGCGTTATACTCGAAACTCAAATGGGTTTTAGGAAGAATTTTTAATTAGTTTAGGGTGATTAGGACCCCAGCTGCCTGTACAATTACAAGATCAGTTACTGTCAGAATACACAGAATATAATGAAATATTTAATTTACTGTGGCTAATATTATAAATGGAACATAGCAAAGTTAAACAGTACGTAGTGTTAACAAATATTTCACACATGTCAACCATAATTATAACATAATATTATGTACCTAAAAATTAATATAATAAGTAGGTATAATTTATTTGTTTAAGGTTCCTGCAATTATATTGCGTAAGCCGGACTTAATGTCATAGGCATTATCTTCCAGTCAACCTTTTATTGAAACAAGTGTATTAATAAATACGTTAAAGTTAAAAATTATTTATCTTACTTATTTCACTGCTAGATATTATGCTTCTAAATATAAGCATATTTATGATTTGCTTACTGTATACCTACAACCGCGTTAGTTAAAAAAAAAGTCCAAGAAAATGGGATTTCTTTTTTTAACTGCTTTAACATCATGACACAACAATTTTGTGCTATATGATGCTATTAAAAACCATTAGGCCACATTGGAAACTAATGATTGGAAAACTGTTTCCAAAACACAATTATTTCCTTTTTAGAAATATGGTTTCCAATCTTCTTCAAAAAACATCTTTTCGTCGTATCATTTCTTTTAAATTACAATAATTTCGTCTTAAATTGATTTTGTTTAAGGTTAATGAGAAAGGTTCTCGAACGAAAAATGTTTTATAACCTACACAAATAACTCAAAGTAACTCACTCACTTGAGCAAGGGAGTTACCTTGAAGTAAGTCAAGTTAAAGTTACTACATATTTTTTTACGCGGGGAAGGTAACTCATATTATTAAAATGAAGAAATATAATAAGAAATATCATAGCTTTCCTTCATAGCCGTACACACTTCAAGGTATAATGTGTAGTATGAAAAATCTTTCAGACGCCGTTAACCGTGATAAGGTCACCTTATACTCCGCTACACCATATTTTATTAGCTTATTCAACGAGCATGTAGATTATGATACGAACAAAATAGGGAGTTGTTACGTCTATGCAAAATGCTTTATCGTAAAATGTGTATAATGCAGTACATTGTACCATGGCGATACATTTTCACAAACTTACAAGCCCTTTATGTTATTTATTTTAAATGAGCTCGGTTTTATATCGCAGATTAGAATGTTGTCGTATTTTTTTTTTTATTTATTTTAACTATAACTTAGACATTGTCCAAAAAGTTTGGAAAAGGCATGTACAGTTGGGTAAAACTAATCCAGGTGAGAGCTTTGAATTCGCAAAACATTATCTAAATCATTTGATGTTTCGATAAAATTACTGCTGTTACAGAAACTTTTGAAATATTTCTTTTCTCTCTCGCTTATCTTATATCAAACTGTTCTGAATTCTTCTTATTTCAAGGTTGATAAAATAATGCGTTTTCAAACCAATAGAACAGTAATTAAACACTCCTAAACAAAATAGTTGTTATAAATGTAATAAATCAACTAGATATTGTCGCGTTGTGACAATTAAAGAATACAATAGAACTGCGGAAACAATATCAATGTCCAAGTCCAAGTTATGAAGTCTTATTTAAGGAGTGATTTATTTATTTACCACAGTTTATTATTTAACGGCAGGCTACGACTGTCGGTGGCGCAAGGATATTGTCGATCATAATGAGCTGCCAGTGCCTCGAGAAGTAGAGGCAAATCGGGCTGAACTTCACCAAATTTTGGTCGCGGAATAGGAGCAGAAGCTTGCGAGGCCTAGGCACGCTACCATAGCGGTGGTAATACGCGTCCTACGAGAGTGGCTGGAAAAGAAACACGAAGTTCTCAACTTTCGAATCGGTTGGGAACCAACATGATCGCGCCATGACTGCCCTGACGACACGATATTTCACACGCTGGCGGAATGCAGCAGTCAAGCGAAAGTGCATAGAGCGCCGTCGCTTCCTTCTGTGAGGAGGTGATGTCCTCAAAGAAGCGGTGTGACGAGAAAGAGAACGTTACACCGCTTCGTCTACCTACAGAATACGAACCGGGTGCCGGAAGGCATTCGGTGACGATCTAGAGAAATTCTTCATCCAAACAGGTACAGTCTATGCCTGTCGGGGGTAGTGTAAAATTCAATTTCGATTTTCGCTTTCCCGGTTATTGGCAAGCAGAGGAATACTAAGGTGAAATTAATCTATAAGAGTCCGACAGATCACTTTGCGGATGAGGATCTTCCACCCCGTTAACAAAAAAAAACAACCATTCTACCTGCGAAATCCTCCGATGTTAATCAAATAAAACACGCTAAGAATTCTAGCTTTTTAGTTCAATCTATTGGTACTGAAAAAGGGAAGTTAACCGGGAGTTTTTAAAATTGGTGGTTTTAAAGATTTGGACGTGCTCTTTTCCAATTTTCACTTTGCCACCTCGTATCTTTGCCTCTAACTCCCGCATACCGGAAAATAGCGCTCTGAAACAGTTTTTTGAGAATAATACCATTGCGACTTATTTTGGGATAAAAGGTAGTACCAAATTAAACTAGAGAAAATTTTAAATAGTTTACGTGGTCACATTTTTTTCGTAAAATCAATAGATTCAACGTACAGTCTACTCCAACTCGCGATTAAGCCATATAACTCATATCCACATCACTACGAGGTAGAGTTAGTGGCGCGTTTTTTTTGTGGTATCCACAGTAGACCTAATCCACTTTTAATGCATTGTAATTTTGCGCATTATCCTTTCCATAATTCTTGACGGACCAGGTTTTGAAAGTTCATCGTATTCGGTACTGAGCGAAATGTTACAAATATAAATTTATTTCACGTCATCTGCGATAGAATATCAATCAATCAATGAAAATGAAAAACAAAATCAGATTTAGATTTTTTATTAACTTGGAGTAAATAACTAACGGTATAATTAACATAGTACAGAACATTACGTCGGCAGTGGAAACATAAAACAAATTTCTAATCTAATTCGTAGAGATCTGGACTCTAATAACAGGAACATGGCAGAAAGATGTCATATAAAATGGCTTTTGACGGTTTCCTTACCTTATATTTTTAATGTTTACACCGTCAAATATTTTAAGCTAACTAAAACATACCGTACTCATACCCCGCCATCTAGTTTTCTTAACAACACAAAGTGGTAAAACAAATTTTATTTCAGAACTACAGTAATACGATCCCATCAATCCACATAAACAGCCCGTTCATGTGTAGCGTGTATATTGTTCTTATAGAGGATATATTTGTATATATATATCATGGACGTAAGTGCAAGGCGGCTGGCACAGGAATCAGGCATGGCGACGTTGAGTCGCGACTGTCTCGCCCGCCTACATTCACCAATATCTTCTTGTCAGAATAAATGCTGACACATACAGTATGAGCAATGCAATTTTATTGCAATCTTTTAAATTAATAGCCCATTACTATTATGTTATGTAAATCCATATATTTACCATATGTGTACCCAATTCTTTATAAAAACTTTAATAGAACACTTAAATATCAACGTTACTTAAAATCTCCATGGTAATTAAAACTTTGTTATTTATGAGACAGAGAAAAGAAAGAGATCATATCAAGTAACAATATTCGAAAGAAATAATATTTTTCAATAAATTGCCTTATAAATTTTAGGAAAAGTAGGTATAAAATGTCGGCAAACATAAACAGTTAACAATTTCATATAAAATACTTATTTGTAAGAAAGTAACCCAATTTCACACGATTTCTTTAAGAGGTAGCACTAAGCCACAAACAAAATAACAGCTTTATCGAACAAATGTATTTTCGTCCACAAGTACATGTAATAAACTTTCCGTCGTAATTTGATAGGGAAATGCCAATGCTTAGAGAAAAATATCGATACTGAAAGAAAACAAGACTATTTTCTCTTTGACTATAAAGTTTACTTCGAATATAAATTATAAGTCTTAAAACATATTAGCTACTATATTACATGAAAACTCCAAATTCTTTTATACCTGAAGTAGTTTTTGCCCGCGTCTCTGCCCGCGTGTGTCTATATACTTCCTCAAGAATCAAAGAATTTCTATGCCTTTCGTCGAAATAGGTGCAGTGGTTTAGCCTTAAAAGCGCAACCGACAGATAGACATACAGGATTACTTTCGAATTTACAATATTAGTGTAGATCTTAACTACAACTTAACTTTCTCACTTACACACTTCACACTACACACTACGGCAAAAAAAAATAAAAAAAATCGATCAACTTTTTCACCAGACTATTTTCTAAGGTTCAAGAAATATTGGTCATAAATTATAACGATCATCTATCATTAATACTGTTATATATTTATGACAAAAGTAGAGATATAATATCTCTTTGCAACTCCACATCATGTGAATGAGCTGTCGTATTCTGAGGCTCCAAGATTGATGACGGTTGCCAAAGGATTTTCGACTCCAAGATAAGTTGTATTGCCAATATTGCGTGACGTGGTAATCGTGACTTACAAGATACTATATTTAGTTGCCCGACGAAATGCTTAAGGATTTTAGACCTTAGTGCAAAACTTTGACCTTTACTTACATCTATACTAGACAGATGATGAATTAAATATTTACTCAAATATGTTTACTGCTGATAACTACTCGTAATTAGCCAATTTTAAACGATTAACTTCGATTAATGATTATAAAGAGGTCGACATTTGTTTATTTACATTATCTATACTTTATTGGTTATTCACAAACAGTAACGAATGCATGATACTAGTTACGTTGCCAAGTTTCCATAAATTGTGTATACGATTTGTACTGTCAGAAATTGAGGCGCTACTGTCGCCTTCTCATTGGCTCATTTACTTGTAAATACTCTATATACGAATCAAGTGTTACACTTGAGTGGATCAAAAGCTGTCAAGAGTAAAATATATGAATATGTAGATAGCAGTAATTATTCAATTACAAAAGGTTAACATAAGAAAATCACAGTACATAACATCCTCATTTCATGATATGAAATCTTACGATCAGATTTGTTTATAAAACATACCTTCAATGCCGTTTCTCATAACACGCAGACATAGACGATAAAATAAATATCAGTATATCTGAATGCTGCCTGAAATAAATCTCAGGTTAAGGCTACGAGTTAAAACAGGACAACGTATTATATACCATTCATAGCAGCAATGCTATGCTTTATCCCACGATTAAGGATTTGATACAAGTGCAATCACAGAGGCCATATCGACCCTGAAATTACAGCTTCTTTACCCAACATGCAATGATGAGAGATGCGAAGGGCTGCTCACCTGAGCAGTCTAAGACGAGTCCCGTCTCTCCGCCCACTTGTGGCGGTGGCAAGTTTAGCAGCACGAGTCTCACGGAACGTCCGCATATCTGGCACTCTCATGCCGTACCATCATAAAGCACCACAACACGAGTGAGCGCGGCACGCGAGTCGCATAGTAGGACGCGGGTGCGTGATATGGCGCACTCGGAGCTGGCGGCGGCGGCGGTCGGAGCGCGGCGCCGCGCGGCACTACTGACTACCGCTCGCTCTCCGAGCGCCTCCGCGAGACGGGCGCGGCGCCGCTACACGCACGCGCACTCTCCCTTCGTGTCTCACGCCGCCCTCGCCCTCTTCAACCCTTACTCCCATCTCGCTACTACCTACTTAGATATTATCAATAACATTATTGTACAACATGAACTCGTCCGATAGCCGTAGCTTGTCACTTGTTTCATTTAGCGACCGTGAAATCGACTGCCTGCTAACAAAATGTCAAAACATACCTCGGATCAAACAAAGGAAATACTAAGAATGCATAAGAGACGGAACCCTAAATAATCTAATTCGACAAAAGTGGTCAGAAAAAATGTGCGAGAGCTATTACGAGTATGTGGTGGTGATGTTTTATTTGTATTCCAAGTCAACTCACTGATATAGCGAAGTATTGACACTAGGGTCGAGCGTCGGCAACGATCCAGTGTTTCAGCAAAGACGCCATTATAAATCATGGGAAGAAAAATTTTAGACAGTAATGGGCAGTGATTAATACACTAAAGTTTAAGTTCTAAAAGTGTATTTTTCTAACTTTATATATTCTAAAATAAGTATACTATTTCTTATATTCATTAAAATATCACATAATCGCATACCTATCTAGAATGATTAAGCTTAACCATTACTGATATAACTTTTTGATTTTAATAGAGTTTTTATATCGTCAAAACGTTTAATTTGCTTGATTGCAACCGTAACTAAAAAGTACTCTATAATAGATACAGAAAGAAGAAGATAGATAATAAGATTACTAAATAGTAGAATGGAAATGCACAAAAGAAACAGTCAAAATCAGTAGAACCGTTGAAAATCACGGTTTCGATACGAAATACTATATATATACCAGTTTACCCGGGAAACGTTGTTTTGCCACAAATAAAACATAGGGGTGGGTAACCCTTGCCATTTAGGGGTATGAAAAATGTTGGCCGATTTTCAGACCTACCCGATATGCACACAAAATTTCATGAAAATTAGTCCATCCGTTTCGGAGGAGTTTGGTAACAAACACCGCGACACGAGAATTTTATATGTTAGATAGTATAAATTTATGTGGTCTATATATTTATAGGTAAAAACTAGCCCAGTTTAAAAGACTGCCTTTCCCTACTTAAAGTGGAGCATTAATTGTTGTAAGATATTAAATTATTTAATTTTTAATTTTGCCCTTTAATACTCTAGCAATAAGAAAGAAAGGATTAAACCCAATGTCCGTATAACCGCTTATGAATAAAGAGCTGGGGCATTAAGTCTGCCACGAATTCTATTAATAATTCATTCACAGTGTAAAATTATGAACATTCAGGTATGAATCGTATCTTTACTGTAAATGGGGGTCCTGTTAAGAGCAAGTCAATAAGGGTATGACTCGTTTAACACATAAATAAATAATAAATAAATAAATATTCCGGACATCTAACACACAACGCCATTTAGTCCCAAACTAAGCAGAGCTTGTATTATAGGTACTAGACAACTGATATAAATACTTATATACTTTTTTTTGGAAATACATACATATTATACATAGAAAACACCCAAACTCCGAAACAAATATTTGCAGATCATACAAACATTTGGTCCGACCCGGGAATCGAACCCGAGACCTCAAGCTTAGCAGTCGCATACGCTACCACTACGCCTACCGAGGCAATCAATTTTGTTATTTTATATTATTATTTATATTATATATATTTTGTTATTTTCATCTTATTTAATTATAATTAATAAATTTATTCAAATCCTGAAATTGAATGTATAACTCATCGGCAATTAGCGCCTGGCAGTGCTCCAATATGAACAAGATGCGGAGATTGCAGCGACGACGCAGAGCCTCCTGTCAACGATACTATATTCTTGTATATACTCGTATCTACCAACAATACTCGAAGTAGGACATTACTATCATAGCCGATTTTTACAATGTTTGCCAAGTCAATGCAATCTTCCAAATCACAAAATGTTATTTGAAAAACAATATTTGCGGCTTTGCGCTGAACTTGTTCTAGAGTTGAACCTAATGACCGAGGTCCCCAAGTGATCTAAATCATGAACACCAATATACGTTGTGTGCTATATCTGCAAAATATTTCATCATCATCAGCTTATCGCAGTCCACTTCTGGAGATAAGGCTCTCCAATTGCACACCACTTAGTTTGATCCTCGGCTTAATGTTTGATGTTACCATATTATTTATACTGTGCAATGGTTTCTGAGGATGCAGCAGGACGACTGGTTGGAAGACGGTATGGCAATTGTGATGTATGGCAATCATTTGGTTCACGGTAAACTTAAAGGTGATCAAATGGGATACTGTGGGAGATATAACCGACGGAGAGCTATAACCGTAGTGGAAAAAGATGAGATAACCAAGTACCTTGTGCTAGACAAAATACGATAAATGACAACATTTTAATGAAGCAAGAAATTTATAAAAAAAGTTGAGTAAAAATTCAAAGAATGTAGCTAAAAACAAAACGGTAGCGACACAGAAACCAAGTCTCTTAATTGAAAAAAAGTTATGGGATCTTTAGCTAATAAAGTAACCTCAACAAGAGGGGAAGTTTAGGCCTCGGCTGTTTGGCAAAATATTAAATGACATAAGTAGCTTCGTTAGATATATAAATATCTTTTTTTTCTGTTATTATCAAGTAATAAGAAGTAGCAGATTTCTACTTAATTCATATGAATTCTCACTTAGGAACTGCCGTTAAATAATAGGTCTTTACCTATGAAATTGCGTTTCTTCAGTACTGGTCATTTCAAATAAAAAAAGTTTGTAATGGCTCTGTATTCTAAATTCAAATTAATTTTGTTTTAAAACCATGACATTCTATTTACAAACTCAGTCTTTTGTTTTTTGATTAGCGTTGTATTTTCATTACATTTGAACATTTTTCGTCATAATGGATACTTTAAAAATTCGTGTAATTATGGAATATGAGTTCCGTCGTGGCACCAACGCGACACAAACGGCACGTAACATCAAAAACGTTTACGGAGAGAACTGTACAAACGAACGCACAACCCTTTATTGGTTTTCCCGGTTCCGTTCTGGAAATTTTGACTTGAAAAATGAAGCTCGTGGTCGTCCGGAGACTTTGGTTAACAATAATGAATTAAAGGCGATTGTGGAAGCTGACGAAACACAATCTACAGCTGAGCTAGCAGCAGCTTTTAATGTAAGCATCAAAACAATATTGATCCATTTGCGACAAATTGGCAAGGTAAAAAAGCTTGATAGATGGGTGCCCCACGACCTTAACGATCGCCAGCGCAACGTACGCGTCGAGACCTGCCTTTCGCTGCTCAACAGGCAAAGAAATGAAGGAATTTTGAAACGAATAGTTACGTGCGACGAAAAATGTATTCTGTTCGACAATCGAAAGCGCTCAGCAAGTTGGTTAGACCCTGGTTCAGCACCAAAGCAATGCCCTAAACCAAAAATGACCCCTAAAAAGGTGATGGTCACTGTTTGGTGGTCTAGCGCGGGTGTGATTCACCACAGCTTTTTACAAAACGGCATGAGCATTAATGCAGATGTGTACTGTGAAGAACTGGAGAGAATGATGGAGAAGCTTGCACATCTGCAACCAGCTTTGGTCAATCGGTCGTCCCCACTGCTCCTTCACGACAACGCGCGACCCCATACTGCGCAACAGACAGTCTCCAAGCTGCAAGAGCTGGGGTTGGAAGCTCTCCCTCATCCGCCATACTCACCAGACCTTGCACCTACCGACTATTACTTTTTCCAAAATTTAGACAACTTTTTAGTGGGTCAAAAATTCAATTCCCGAGAGGCAGTACAAAATGCCTTTGAAGAGTTTGTTGCCTCCCGTCCAGCTGATTTTTACATGAAGGGCATCAATAAACTGCCAATGCGTTGGCAAAGATGCGTCGATTGCATGGGTGATTACTTCGAATAACAGAAATAAAAAAGTTTGAAAAAATAAGTACTTTCACTTATTGCATACAAAACAGCAATTTCATAGGTAAAGACCTAATGGTTGGCAAAACATTACTTATATTTAATTTTGATGGATTTGAATTCAAAGTTTTATATTTTAGATATCTCATTTATGAGGTAATTAACAATAATAATATGATTCCATTGGCTTCTAAAAACATAAACCCATAGACAGGTTTCACAAAAGTGGGTAGAATAAGCTAAGGGTTAAAGAAAACGTTTAAACCTATAAAATAATACTAGCAGCTTACCAAAAGTACCTATAAACCCTTAGCGTGTTTAATACCCACTCGAACTGTTGCCATATTGAATCAGACGGTCAAGAATATCGATCTTGCTTTACCATTATTTAGACCTCTTTTGTTAGCAACCCCATAGGCCATCAGATAACATTTGAAATGGTAAATCGCATGTAAAGCTCAAGACTAGTGCGGTGTAGCCCTGGTGGATAAGAAAGCATCGTCAGTGCCAGGCTAACCCAGCCTTGACCACTCCGGCCTGCAACTGATCAGATCGTATCTTTTACAATCGCTTTGTTAAGTCACCTTTGTAGCTTAAGGTCACCCGCTCATTTAACTAGATAAGGAAAGATAGTCGATAAAGTACAGCAGCGAGCCGCTGTCAGGCAACAGTCCGATTAGAAAACATTGATTGATAATAAATGTTTGTTACAATTTCACTTCATTAATCCATTATAAAAGATAACTAAAACAGTAACTAGATGACCGAGCAAAGCGCGGTATTTTATTTTAGTAAATTTTCTAAGAATTAATCCTAGATAGATCAATTTATCGCCTCCAAAACCCCCTGCCTTCTGCTACTAAATTTCATCAAAATCATTGGATTCGTTTCTGAGATTTAAATTATATATACATATACAAGAATTGCTTGCTAAATAACGATCGCTATGATATAGTATGGTATTTAAAGGAAAAAAAACCCAAATAGATTTTATATTTTTAGGTATTTTTATTATATATGTTACACGTATACGTATGTATAATTTTTACATAAATACTATGCTTCATGATCAATGAAAAGATATTGAAAATAATGCGAATATCAATGCAAAGGAACTTCCAAATCAGGACGTCGTACATTACAATTCATTGAAGTCGTTTAGAACGTTGTTTAATACTGACCGACACGCGATACCCCGAGTGTTTGCAAGTAATTTTAGAGTACTTTGTAATTAGTACTGAAGTATGTTTGCTACCAACGAAATATACGACACTTGGAGGAATATTTGTAATTATAGATTAAACATCGAATTTTACAAATATATTCCTGTCTCGTGTATGAGATGTGAATATTTCGAATAATGACTACCAAACACCAAAAGCCTTACAATACGTAGAAAATAATCTTTTTCATAATGAAAATACAATTACCCAGATTTTGATGTAATCTCATCTAATACGTAAAAACACTATGTTAGCAAAGTTAGCACTAAGTTAACGAACTCGGACTAGTGTAGAGTAACATCCCATAATGATCGATTTTATACATATGATCGTCATCTGAGGGTTTACTATATTTGCACCACTTTTAACGAGTTTACTTTACCTACTTCTCATTAGAGTTAAAGGAGGGCGAGGTATCGCAATGTTGAGTATGTTACTTAGTCTTCGCAAAGCAACAATGAAATACTGAATTTACAGAGAATACATGAGTAGCCATCGACGTCCGTGGAAGTTATCCCTATAATACTCGCCACTCCCTCTTCTGATCTTTCTACAACCGCCAAATACCTCTTCTTTGAAGTCTCTGTCAAGGGATCGAATGTCTTACTAGTCAACTACTTCTCCAGTCCGGAAACAGTATTGGAATCTTTAGGATCTAAATACTCACACCACATCATAATGGGCGATTTTATCTCCTAGCTCTTGATTCGCCCCGTACTCGTAATCTCCTCCACATCATCCAATCCAGTAGTCTCCATGTCCTTCCTCTCCAAGCAACTCACCAAAACATTGAGCATCAGGCTACCTGGCTTGATTTAATGCTCACCTCTATTCCAAATCTTATCCATTCCCGTGGTTAACATCCTGCTCTTGGATTCTCCTACCTAGACTTAATATTCTTTTCCTATATCCTCATAACTGTTTATGTATATTTTGATTATATTTGTGTATTGTGTTGGGTAATGTTGTACTTCTATGTATCGATGTACAAATTATCCGACCCCATCGCATCAAATATGTTATTATATGTCAAATTATACAGGGTGTCTCAAAAGAAATTTTATATTTGTTTAGCTTACTGCGTGAACGCTGCGTACTTGAGGGGTGCGGGGGTTATGTCAATTGGTAGCTTGGCTCTTGGGGATTCAGTCGCTATGGAGCGTTTCTCGGGAGCAGACCGCGCGTTGTGCGTGCGAGAGTTTTACAAGAACGGTGATTCGACAACTGTCGCGCGTAGAAAATTCTGCAGTATTCGAGGTTTTCGCCACTTAAATGATGCGCCAAGCCTTCCTCTCATTCGACATTGGGTTAAAAAGTTTGAAGAGACTGGATCAACGCTGGATAAATCAAAATCCGGGCGACCGAGGTCATCAAGAACGGTAGAAAACGTGGAGAGTGTTAATCAATCTGTACGTGACGACCCGAGCCTTTCAATTCGGAAGCGCGCGAGTGCTTTAAATGTGCATAGATCATCATTACATCGCATTATGCACAAAGATCTAAAGCTGCACCCCTACAAAATTCAATTGGTGCAAGAATTAAAGCCCCAAGATGCCGGTCAGAGGCTTAATTTCGTAAATCAGATGATTGAGCGATTTTCAACGTTTACCAACATTTTGTTTTCGGATGAAGCTCATTTTCATCTTAATGGCCACGTAAATAAGCAAAACTGCCGCTACTGGAGTTCAGCCAATCCGAAACGCAAACATCAGAAACCCCTACACTCGCCTAAAGTGACCGTATGGGCTGCCATGTCGGCGCGAGGAATTATCGGCCCTTACTTTTTTGAAGACGAAATGGGGCGTACAGTTACAGTGAATTCAGAGCGTTATGTGGAGATGTTAGACAACTTCTTGGTACCTGAACTGCAAAACTTTCCTGGCTATAACCAAAGAACATGGTTTCAACAGGACGGAGCAACTTCACACACGTCCAATATATCTCTGCCACGTGTTCGTGAAATTTTCTCAGGAAAATTGATCTCCCGGAGAGGTGACATAAATTGGCCTCCACGTAGCCCAGATTTAACCCCTATGGACTTTTTCCTATGGGGTTATCTTAAATATAAAGTTTACGCCAATAAACCAACTTCACTGGCGCATTTGAAAGAAAATATCCGTCACGAAATGGCAGCCATCCCTCACTCCACCTGTCGAGCAGTCATAAGTAATTTTACTGTTCGATTAAATGAGTGCCAACAACGTGAGGGTTTACATTTAGACGATATTATTTTTAAGAAATGAATTCCCAAAAAGTGTATTTTAACAATAAATAAATATTTTTTCTATATACCGCTTCCTTTTTTTTTAATCAATCCACTAAATATGAAATTTCTTTTGAGACACCTTGTATTAAATTCTCTTACGCACCTACCTACCTACCACCATCATATTTTCACATCACCTTAAGGTTGACTGGCAAAGAATGCCCCATGGTATTAGGTCCGCCTTTGTGCAAAATGTGCATTAAGTTTAAATAAATAAATAAACTGACCTAAGAACTGTAAAAAGAACTACTCTATGTCATTATTTACATGCACATAATCCAACCAGCTTTTCTGCTGGGGCTCAATCTAGGCACTAAATACAAACCTGAAATGGCTGCTAGCAGACCAAAGTTTATGGTACAACTAAGGTGGTTTTGAACATGGAACTAACAACATTAATATAATAATCAACCATCACTGCGAACCTACCCCACTCTACACCATTCGCTAGGATCTGAAAACAACAAGTTAGTAGTAAGTATAATATCAAGTAGATAAGGTTAGAGACTGGAGCTGGACTTTTTCACTGGAGCTAATTCAACATAAGTATACTTTCATATGTCATTTCTACCGATGAGTTAGCAACACTAATGTTTGATGTATATGTTGTATTTAAGTTTACTAATTTCTTTGACCTCAAATAGTTTTACGTTATTTATAAGTTTAATATAGCAACGTATAAAACGTTGATGAATGTGGACGTAGCAAAAGACCGTGTATAAGAATCGTAGTAAGTAAAGATTAATTGTTTGTGCCTACCCCTCTGGGAAATAGGCGTGACATTATGTATGTATGTACTATTACTTTTACATATATTAATAATAATAATAATAATAATAATAAATAAATATTTCGGACAATTTAACACACAACGCCGTCTAGTCCCAAGCTAAGCAGAGCTTGTGTTATGGGTACTAGACAACTGATATAAATACATATATACTTTTTTTTTGTAAATACATACATATTATACATAGAAAACACCCAAACTTCGAAACAAATATTTGCAGATCATACAAACATTTGGACCGACCCGGGAATCGAACCCGAGACCTCAAGCACAGCAGTCGCTTACGCTACCACTCGCGCCACCGAGGCAGTCAGTTATTACAATATGGAGCAAATGCTCTAGCAAAGAGAGGGATACCTCAAACTTTTCTCATTTAAGTAGGCAAAGAGAGCCCAGAAAACAGTATAACATTTCCATTACATTGTTTTAGACTTTAATTTACTTAGGAACAAACCATCATGTAAGTTTACTACAGACACTTTTAGCTTTAAGAATTTAAGTACTTTTAAATTCAAGAAAGAATGAAATATGACCTCTGTTATTCGGTACTTCGTGCATTATTTGCTACAGTAATTCGCATCTCTTTCATAGCCCGGTAAAATTACTTTGTTAAATGATCAATGCTTCAGTGATTTTTATATATAACATTGTGAACGAATTTATTTTAAACTGAAGTTTTCTAAATAATATGATTGTAGAGGTAAATTAAATCATAATCTTATAAATACAAACCAATAATTACATATAACCTATTACAAAAAAAAAGAACAAACAATTTCATTTATTTAAATATACGAAATCTTTTAAACAAAGACGGTTTATGTTATTAACTTATTTACGAATCTACTTTGCAAAAGTTTTCTGAATGATGATAACGTTAGTTAGTTATAAAAAAATACTTTGTTAAATGATCAATGATTTAGTGATTTTTATATTTAACATTGTGAACGAATTTATTTTAAACTGAAGTTTTCTAATTAATATGATTGTTGAGGTAAATTAAATCATAATCTTATAAATACAAACCAATAATTTAAAAAAAACCACTCATATTAGACGAATCTTATAATGGTCAAACTAACAGAAATACAAAACCTTGTACACATTATATTTACATAGGTAAGTATTTCAGAATCGAATATTTCCTTATAACAAAAATAAACTCAACTTGTTAGGCTTGCTATTCATCAATCACATCCTTCAGCCCGTAATTATGCCATAACTTAGCCATGTAACCGCACACCCGATTGTTTAGCAATTAATTTTAATCGTGACCTAGTAGGTAGGATTGTGGGAATATTGTAAACGTACATTAAATGGCAACATGTGACTAAGCCATTCAACATGTTATTAAATAGCGAAAATTATAAAATGTCGTGCTTCAAAACTAAACAATTTTTTAATTAATATATGAAGGACCCTTACGATTTACTATCTTAACGGAATTAATTTAGATAGTTATTTTCACAATAATAAAATTGAAATATCAGAATATTTTTTCCAAATCATCATAATATCACCGTAGCAAATGATATCTCGAGACTTGAAAATTTTGACTAGGAAAATTAGTTCACCTTTATAAAACAATGAGCTCACTTATGTAGGCTGTTCCAAAAATAGTTAGTGAAATGAAAAGCAGTTGGATTATAAAAAAAGATTATTTACACCTTTTTGAAATATACCTATAATAAACCAAAATAGTTTCATGAAATAAGAGATTTTATTTATTCTGTGGCTATAAATTTTCGGAACAACCTAGGTACAATTAGTGTCTCGTTTAAGTCCTCTTTAAAGTTTAAGTTAATAGTTAGAAACGTAAATATCATTACTATTACTGGTAGGGAATGCGACTTCTGTGCTTGAGGTCTTGGATTCAAATCCTGGGTCGGACCAAGTGTTTGTGTGATCTACAAATATTTGTTTCGGAGTTTGGGTGTTTTCTATATATAATATTTATGTATTTACAAAAAAAATAAATAAATATATATTCATATCAGTTGCCTAGTACCCATAACACAAGCTCTTCTTAGCTTGGGACTAGATGGCGTTGTGGGTTAGATGTCCGAAATATTTATTATTATTATTAGGGCGAGTATTTTTTTACTATCTACTTCATTCCCGACACAGTACTATTACAGATGCTAAATTGTAAAGGTTTAGACATATAATGACAATTAAGAACCATAAATTATAAATGTCAGTTGCGTGACGGCGGTAAACAAAATTGTACCCGCAAAAAGACAGTTCCTATACAAATAAATAAGAAGCAAGGGAGACTCGCACGATGTACATGGATTTTAGTATATTTGAACTTCATGAGAAAGCTATTGTGAGATTTACCATGGTAGGTAAGGTACCTTTTTAAAATGGAAAGTGCCCTTAAATTTGTTTTTTTTCCCTTTTAATTAAAAAATCAAAATGTGGGGTACCTGCTTAGTTAACCATACTTTCGATTGCTTTGACCACATAGATATAATTGACGTAAAATCTAATTTAGTACCTTGCCCGTAATAATCTAATTTAGTAATAAACCGACGGACAACGAATAACTTTTTTATTTAAGGATTTCATCCCATTCACTGTTGTAAAAAAATTGCAAATTGAATTTTTATTAAAAGTTTGATATGTAATTCTTTTGAGTCATACCATATATCTACGTCAAATAGATGCAATGGTGAATTTCATGCTTTTGTAACTGAAAATACGATTTCCATAATAATCTATTATATTAGAAGGTAGTAGGATTTAATAAATGCTTAATTTAACTTTTTATCTGTTAGAGGAATGCTTAAGTCTTAAACTTAAACTTTTAATTGATGTTTTTTAATTAACTGCAATATTTAATAATAACTTAAAAAATTATGATAAATAGATACCGGTAATAGTTCCATGTAGTTGGTTAATCCAATCTTAATTAATGGATATGAATAAAAGGATACTTTTTGCTAAGTAGCTTTTTACTATCATCCTCCTTAGCACACAGCTACAAGCTTGAACTATGAGCTAATCTTGTAAAGGAGTATTCTCTTGATTTAACGCCCATGCCATAAACGTCGCGCGTCGGGACAAAGTTAATTAGTGCTAGTTTCTTGCGTTACACTTGGTAGGTATTGATGCCAAGGAACAGCGCCAACGCGCATCAGTTAGATGAGGTTCATTTGGCTTTAAGACCAGCATCTGTGGCTGATGGTGTTTGGCAGTTCTAGACCTATATCTGCTGACTTTTCTGGCATCATGACTTGTGCCGAGAGCCAAACGGCACTAACTATCGTATTTAATTCCACAGATGGCTAAGCTTCAGAAAGTTGGGACAATTTTATCTTTTAACTCTGTACGTAACGATTATTACTACGATAGGTACTTAGATGATTTTGTTCTCTGTAAGAGAACTTTAAGCCTCGTGGTATCAACATGTACAATTGTACGTAGCGTAGGTATACAAAACGTAAGTATTTTTAATATCAACATTGCTATAGATTCAATGATACAAACCCATCCCCTGCATGGATGTGAAGGATTGGCTGGATTAATGGATTGGTCGTCACGGAGTGACCACTCGTAATGTAACTTTATTACTTCACCACAGCTTTTAATGAAAGCCGTAATGAAATTGCACACAACACTTTTTGCATCCCTGCTTTGAAGTTGACGTGAATAAATGCATGAAAAATAGCAATAGATATGCAAATCCAACTGCTTTTATTCGTGACAGTATGAAAATATTTTGTTTTGGCTCAAAGTACTGTTTGTCTGCGAATTCTGCGATATTGCCTTGTTCCTATTATTTTATGTGTCCTTGAAAATTAATATTGTTTGGAATTGTACAAATAAAGTTATTTTGTACATCACTGCTTCTTTACAATCGCTGACTTTAGTTTAGTAAAAATCTATACTTAATATCATAAAACTGAAGAGTTTATTTGTCTATTTGGGGTTGAATGCGCTAATCTCAGAAACTACTGGTCTCATTCTTAGCAAAGCGATCGTGGTCACGTAGAGTTGTCTACATTAATGGTGGAAGCGGATAAAGCCCCTCGTATAAAGTAAAGTACTGCAGTGTGCAGTATGGTCGCGTACTATGGTTAATAGAAGCTGTGTAATGATGAGTTCCTCTGGTACAGACATGGTAGTGTGGAACTCACGATATCCCGAGCATTTTTCTTCAGCACCAAATTTCCAGAGCGTCTGGCCATCCCCATCTTCCTTTTTTCCAGCTCGCGTACTGTCTATTTCTCCGCAGCGTATAGGGAAATGGGAAATATAAATCTTTGTACAAGCCTGATCTTGGTGGCACTGGTAAGTATCTGATTTCCCCAAATTATTCACAACTTCTTCATTGCAGCCCTGGTCATGACCATACGTCGTTTCACTTTATCTTCCAGGAGGGCTATATATCATCACGCTACAACTACGCTTATAAATTTACCACTATTGACCAACAAACTGAAATTTGGTGATGAATTTCGACTTAAAAGCGATTTAATTTAAAAGCTACCACCAGTACTAACAATAATAATGTTCTCCTAGCTGATTTCAGCCGCAGTGGCCGGTCTCAACGGAGACCAACCAACTACGCAGGAGATATTTTAGTGGACTCGTGTGTGCACAAACACAGGTGCACTCTTTGTTACCTCACTCTCAAAATACGATGGGACGGTTATCCGATACGACCGGGTAGAGATCAAACGCAGGACCGACAGCTTCACGTGCTCTCCGGGACACAGGGGCTATGACCCTAACTTCCAAACTCCGAGTTGTTATTAAGCATTTGTATGTTCAGAAAACAAAATAACATTTTATGGCCCGACCCGGGATTTAAACTTGATTTTGAACCCAAGAGGTTATAATCAGGAATATCATGCAGGTATATACAAACATTAGTATTTCAACTATTGAGTTTATCTTTGTTTTTCAAGTACACAATTCACTCTTGCCATGAAATTCAAATTTTCGAATCGGCAGCAATTAAAGTGAAATCGGATCGCAGGGCTATTATAGTGTCAAGCAAGTACCTAAACTCGTCCGAGAATTGGTACCACGAAAGGTGGTTGTTTATAGTAGCGAAAGTAAACTTTAATTAACTTAAGCACCTGTGTAATGATTATCTGGTAATTTAAGAGTGACTTTAAATGGCCTTGTTTGCTTCGATATCTTGTCATGTTGAACTATTTGGAAACTATCAGTAGGTAATACAGGTGACTTTTTATATATAATAAGTTTTGAAAAGCGCTCATTTCAATAAAAATTGGAGTGTTGATGTGCTTTAGCTAAATTAAAGTAATGCTTAAATAGATGTAACTTAAAGCTTTTAATGGTCACATATAGTTAAACCAGTTGAATGTTAAAAAAGTACCCTGTACGTACCAATTAAATTATCCCTGAAGCTTTCTATGTTATGATCACGACATCATCAATCACATCACGTCAACAGTCTTTAATTCTTAGGATATTGAAGTCGGACCTTATAAATAATTAAGCCACAGCAGTAGTAACAATACTTTATTAAATAATATCAGTTCAAGCACAATATTAAATATATGCAGATTACGGTAACATTTCAGAAACACAAGCGATATAACAAATCTTCAGTAAATTTTATACATGAAAAAAATACGATACATAATTTCTACATTATATTTTCTTTATTCAACTTTGTCTGCGACTCTTTTCAATCATGCTCCTTTTGGCCCAAGCGTGATGATATACTAGGCACGCTAGCAAACACTTTAAAAAAAGGAATATGATAATTGGTTAGATAGTTTTGGAGGCCGTCGTGAGCATCAACGTGACACGAGAATTATCCTTAGGTACTAATATTATAAAATGTGAAAGTAACTGTCTGTCTGTCTGTCGCATTTTCTCGTCAAAACTACTGAACCTATTTAAATGAAATTTGATACACAGATAGTTTAGAGCCTAAGAAAGGACCCAGACTACTTTTAAATGCGAAAAAGGCGTTGTAAGTTACTATTCCGCGCAGACAAAGTCACGAGCACAGCTGGTATATAATAGAGAAATGCGCTGTTATCTCACTACCTACAGTATTTATTTATTTTACTTTTTTCATTTTATTTTATGTTCATAGTTCTAATGCCTAAGTTCGTCGTCAGTTTCCACGGCCTCACAGCTGTGGTATTTGGACGATGTGTCGGGACAGCTGTCAGCTACTGACAAATCGTCGGAGGAAGCCGCTGGTGCTTCGTGGGCGGCTAAAGGCATTAGCTCTTCGTCACCGCCGGTATAGCCTGCTATGGATGTGCAGTTGCGTTTTACTACAGTTGTTAGTGGTTCCATTTCTCGGGACCAACAATCTGTAAAGATATTTCTTAGTTAACTTGGATTTTTTTAAAATGTTGATTTATTTTATATATTCTAGTTTCAAGTGTCGATATGGCAGTTTGTGTGAAGTAATTTTTATTTGACTTCATTCTTCGTAATGTTTTTTGATTAATAAATACAACTAATTTTAGGGCAAGCTTATGTACACCGACAGAAGTATTTTTACTGAAAAAAGAAGAATAAAAATTTTGGTCAAAATTCAATTGCGATTTACTGTCGACCTAACATATTTCATAAACTCAAACTCAAACTCAAATCATTTATTTCCATAGGCCCCAAAAGGCACTTGAACACGTCAAAAATACAAACATAAAAACATAAAACAAAACTCCTAATACTAAATGCACTGAGATGATTTGAATTACCGGAGCTTAGATTGATTTCGATTCAACTCAAAGGTTTAAATTGAAATCAATCCAAGTACCAGCTCCGATGGGTACTGCATTCATGAGAAGAGCTGGTGAGAAACTCATGTGCACCATCTTTTCAGATAATTCATACAAAGCTTGTTTGTTTTTGACAACAGTATTTCTATGTGCAAGTTAAGGCAACCAAAACACAAAGGCTAGAAAGCGGTCTAATAAGATATTAAAGCTAGGAAAAAAAATTTTTTGTCTAATAAAATAATAAAAAATAGTCCATAGCATATAAGGTTGCAATCACTTACACATCAAGGAGTAAAAGCAATGTGTGCATACATACTGGTCCCAGAGAAAAAGAAAAAAAAAACGTTTAAAATGTAATAAAATAATAAATACAAATTATTTAAGCTCCAACAATGTAAACACAGATCGCCTCAACTTAACAAAGTTCAAATGTCAGGTAATAAATGCAGAATAAGATGTCAAGAATTAATTACAATCCAATAAAGTATTTCACTTTCACTCACATCCAAGGCACTGCATCAGTCAAGAAATCGTTTATCGTATAATAGCCCCTCTCCACAAGACGACTCTTAACGGCACTCTTGAACTTTTGTAGGGGTAAGTTCAAGATTTCGACAGGAATTTTGTTATAAAAACGCACACCAAGTCCTTCAAATGAATTGTGGAGTTTGTTAAGGCGATAATGTTGGCCTTCTAATTTGTGCTTATTCCTTGTGTTTAGTGAATGATGATCACTCTTGCAACTATATTTATCTATGTTTTTTCGTACAAACATAATATTAGCAAATATATATTGAGATGCAACTGTTAAAATACCTATTTCCTTAAATCGTTCTTTCAGAGAATCTCGAACTTTAAGTTTGTAAATCGCACGAATTGCCCGTTTTTGAATTACAAAAATGGTTTGAATATCAGCTGCCTTGCCCCATAGTAGAATACCATATGACATGACACTGTGAAAATAACTAAAATAAACTATTCGCGCAGTTTCAATATTAGTTAACTGGCGAACTTTCCAAACAGCGAATGCCGCGGAGCTCAGTTTCCCTGCTAGATACCATAAAAGGTATTTTCGTAGTAAAATAGTAAAGTATTAAAACTAGCACATTACCGATTCAATATTTGATCAAACTACGATCAATTTACTGTCAAGGGTAAATATTTAATACTTTACAACGAAAATACGTTTTAATGACATCATGACAAATGACATACTGAAAATACATCGAAACTGAATTTTGATCAAATTTTAACTACCAGAATTAAACATCTGGTAGAAAACGAGCACAGTTATATACTATAGTTATGAACACCATAGGCTTTTTGTTCCAGGAAATTGAAAAAAAATCGTTATGTATGTGTATAAGTTTACGTAACGATGATGCAGGAACTTTTTTAATCTGAACGAATAATAACAGATAACTCGCAAACATTATTCAGCATATACGATTTATTATACACATAATATATTTTATGAAAATTGTCAAATAAATCATTGGAAAATAAAAATCAAACAAAATCCTTACTTGGTCTTTTCTCTGGGGGTACAGGCTGTACCGTAGTCGGTGGAGGTAGCTTATTCGCAGCGCGTAGCCTTCTTGGACTTCGAGCTAATGCATGGGAAATACTCGGCAATCGAATATCTAAGTGCGAGCCCCTCTCTGTGACGATCTTGTTATTCATTGCGTACAGTTTTGTTGTGATATCGCGTGCGATTAGCGTAGTGACTACACACGCGAGGTAGGGCTCCTTAACGAACAAATATTCAAGGGAACTCCTTTGCCAGTACACGTAGCGGCAAGACGACGCTGCCACTATCGATACCTGGATGAAAATAATTATGAAGTAAATAGGTACAATTACATGCCGTTAATTTTTATTACTTCTGAAATTATTATGTTCCTTTGCAAAGTATTAACCTCAAATAGGAAAGTAGGTAGTCAAAGTTTAGCCTAATTCTACTAAAATTCAAAACCCGAAAGTTTTCGAGTCCGTAAGTGAGTATGTTTGTTGTTCATTCACGCAAAAACTACCGAATGGATTTTGATGAAATTTTACAATAATAGCTTATACATCAGAATAACACATAGGCTTTTGTAAAGATACTATGCCTCGCGTCGGTGCCCGCGGTTATTATAGTACCGCGGGTACCTCCGCGAGGTTCAGCTAGTATAATTATAATGTCAACTACGTTGGCTTGAATAAAGAAAACGAAATAAGTTTGATCTTTCTAGCACAAACCGTTTGGAAGGTAAACCGAGAACGGATTGTGCTAGAAAGATCAAACTTATAGATAATAGATATAGATAATACGGACGGTATTAACGAAACGGTCATAAGTGATTCGAGACTTGAACTACGGAACCCTAAAAGCGTACAAATGTCATGCTCTATGCAGATATAAGAGTGATGCTAATGAAATTGGTTAATGGAAGTCGCAAACACGCCATAATCCTGGTATTCATGACAATCGAACGAGCCATAAAATATGTGACGTGACATTAATTTGAGCTAATGATCTGGAAAACTGACGACTTTTCTAAGATGGTTTATACTCCATCGATATTTAACTAATTCACATTTCGTTTTTCCTGGTAGATTGCGTACCTAATTATTATTAGATTTATATGCAAATCAAGTTAACTTAAAATAGTTCGTAAGAAATACGAATTAAATGTAATATACATATAAGAAAATAATGTTATTACCGACAAACAAACCTGTACTCTGTACTGTACTGTATATATATTAATAATTATATATGTGAATGTAAGTTTCTTTGTAACACTTTCACGCGTAAACTACTAAACCGATCATCATGAAACTTTGTTCACATATTCTTGGAGGCGGACGAAAACTAGTTGGACTATTTACTTTTGACTAATATTATTCATACTAACATTATACATTCAAACGTAACTTATTCTGACTGTCCATCTGTTACGCTTTCACGTCTAAGCCGATAAACCCATTTGAATGAAATTTATTATGGAGATCCTTTGGTTCCTGAAGAAGGACATAGACTACTATCTACACAACGCGAGAGGAGTCGCGGGTAAAATCTAGTGAAATAGTAAAAAGAAGTGTAACTGAAATGTGAAATAGCTCCTGATTACCGACACAAGTGATAGTCCAAACGAAATAAGTCGTCAGTAATTTCGTTTTGACAAGTCACAAAAGCCTGTAAGAAGAGCCAAATTATAACCCTACAAAATTATATACGTTACTTTAATTAACAACTGTATGTAATAGACATACGACATAATATAACAAGCCTATCACATGTAGATATTTACGCTGGCCAAGTACTTACGTCTTATGCCTAAACATCCGTTAACTAATTTTGTTGCCGTTCCAAAAAGTAATTTAAGCGAGTTCACCACGTCTTTGCAAGACTGTTTAGACTCCATCGATATTTAACCTACTTTCTTCCATTTATAGCCACTTCGGTTGTTATACAGCCATATCGGCAACAATTAGGTCAACGGAATGGGGTAGGTAATGCCAAAGCGCGATCAACGAGTGGGTAAACCTATCGTGAAAGTAATTTGAAAGGGTGTTACACCTCACTACGCGGGGAAACCATATAAATTGAAATTAGTTTTTAAGGCGCCTTATGTGCTTCTTAATTTAAATAAGACTTGAGGATCAATTTAAATTAAATTAAAAAACATTCATTACGTCATAAACCGGTCTCAACATCCATACTAGTATTCTAAATTTGAATGTAACTGTGTCTGTCAAGCTTTCATGCTTTACCGCTGCGTTGCATGATTTTAATGAAATTTACCATGGAGATACTTCGATTCTTGAACATCAGCGATAACTGACATATACGTGGCCGGAATGTTACAAGCACGAAACACTAAATATTGTTTAACTATCCGTACACCCAGCTGACAAATAAAACATAGTAATTGGTACATCAGTTTGGCCTGTGAGACTGTGAGATATTTTGGTTTCAACCCAGCTCGGGTTAAACTTGTACATTATTCAAACCCTTTTAGAATCATGTGATCAACCAAACAGCATCTATTACATGTAAAAATACAAACAAATATCACGAAGAAAATATTTTTATTTATCTTTCTTTTGAATCTAAAACGCAAAAAAGGTTGTCTGTAGGCAGAAAAAACTTTGAAGCCCTTTTTACAAAAAATACGGAAAGGAACGAACGTATGAAAGACAATCAAAGTTCAAATGGAGAAATACAGAAAGCTAAAAAAAATGGTCGTTTGGTATTATATGTAATTATGAATCCATTTCTTATTTACTTAATTTCTTTTATATGTAAAAGTTAAGAAAGTATTTGATCGTATTGATTTCCTAATAACCAGTAAAATAATCTAATAGATTATAATTAATATTGGTACATTTGAGGTTTCTTAAAATAATTTGCTATTAATAGTTGAAACTTCTGACAGTAAAGACCTAAGTAACATTTTGTTAAATAGGTTAGTGGGTTCAGAAGCGTTTGCTGCGACATGGTGTCTGAAACTCCGCTCCCTTTGAATAATGAACTCATCAGTCCGCCACCCAACCGTGTTAGTTAGCCCCATTGCCTTACTTAACAAGGTGATGCTTTACACTAAACCGCTATTGTGTAAAATAGTAGTTAGTAGCGTTTGGAAACTTGGACACTTGGACTAAATTTAAAACTGCTATATTTAACGTAGTGTAAGAAGAGCAACATTAACAAAATGTGAATATTGTGCTTTTGCCCGCGGCTTCGCGCGCGTTTATATCAGTTATCGTGGTAAATAGTATCTTATGTCCTTCCCCTGGAACCAAAGTATCTTCATGCCTTTCGTTGAAATCGGTTCAGCAGTTTAGCCTTAAAAGCGTAATAGACAGACAGACAAAGTTTTTTTTATTTATTGAATAGTGGGCAAACGAGCAGACGTATCACCTGATGGTAAGCGATTCCGCCGCCCATGGACCTTTGGGGGATGGGAAAGGGGATGGGGGGAGAGGTTGGGGTATGGGCCTCCGGTATCCTCACTCACTCGGTGAAACACAGCGCAAACGCTATTTCACACCGGTTTTCTGTGAGGCCGTGGTATCACTCCGGTCGAGCCGACCCATTCATGCCGAAGCATAGCTCTCCCACGGTTACATTTGTATGTATTTTATAGAGTACGGAAGCATGGATATAGACAATCCCGTAGATTATTTCTCGTAAAGGACAGTATAAAGGTCTTACCTTGAATTTTTCATCTATCGTTGCCCGACTTGATTCGAATTCAGGGGAATCCAGAAATTCGCACGGTAGGATTGGATGCAAAAACTGATGACCGCTCATAACGTTCACCTGATAATACAAAACTTCATTTGTGATGACATACAATACTTTTTTTTATAATTAGATATAACTACCCTCAATACAAGAACAGTACTTGATTCTTCCTGTCCCCCTTAAATTATAAAAATTATATTCTATGTAATAAAACAAAGGCTAGGAACAGTCCCTCTATCCAAGTTGAGATTATACAAACGTAAGCTTTATTAGAAAACTAATTAATGTATGGGAATAACATCATCTCAACGCTAAGTCCACGTGGCTGACACTTGACGTCAAAACAAAATATTATTCAATATACAAGAGTATAGAGGTGTTAGCGATTGTAGAAAGAGAATTAACGCGAAACACTTGCATCTTGGCTAAGGGGGCAGAAATAAACACGCGCGGGTTCATAAGAGGTAGGTTAGATAGGTATAACCGAGGCTATCTTCTTGATTCTTTTGCGATGTGTTTACAACAGGAGTTTCCTTTAAGTTTTCTTGTAAATCGTGATTTACATTCGTTACCTATATTTGAATAAGAAGATATGAGTGTTCATAAGAAACAGTTAAATTAAAAAATAAATCTTCCTCACCCGGGTCATTATAGCGAATTAATTGACACCTCATTGATTAAAATCGGTTCAGTAGTTTAAGAACACACATAGACTGCCAAAAATATATCCCTTCCTTTTGGCTTCGCCGTGGTCGTGTAAAAACATTATTGGTACCGTGTGACTAGATTCAAAAAAACATGAAAATATAATAAAACAACTTTTTCTTAGCGACGAGTTTATTCTATACTATAGGGTAGGTAAACAATCACTCAATTCTGTAAGTACAACGGCACTTCTCGACTGCCAAGCAGTGAATGCCTCAACTGCCTGAGAACTGCTATAAAATCAAATATTATGTCTCTAGCTTCACCCCAGAAATGACGATGTTACATCACATCCGTCATTTCCGTGTGGCCGAGCAGAAAATACAATTATCTCTACATTAAATGTTTTCTATTCTGGTGGAGTTCCCACAGTAAATAATTTAATCTGTTTATTATTCTTGAATATTTTAACGATGAACTGTACCAATACTTTAATCAAATAATCATAAATAGATAATGAAACCACTGACTTTTAGATTTTTTAAACATGAATCTAATCGGATTTTCAATTATTTTTATGGGAGTGCTTTGTATTGATTAAATAGTTTATTATTAACGAATTGTTAGTTTAAGTTATGTAATTTTGTTAATGAAATATATTTTGGGTATCTCTGGAATCTCTGTACAGTGCCTCATTTTAAGTAAATACGGTTTCTTGTTAAACCATTCTGAACTTTCATAAAACTGCCATCGTAACATGGCACTATTCAACGTGAGATTACTTGAATATAATCTCAAACAGTTTCTGAATCGTACCACATTTAACACGAGTCATTTTAAGTAATTGACTATATAAGTGATACTCTAGACTCCATCAATATTTCTAAAAGGATACATCGTATATAATGTTTGAAGGGAATTTTGTGATCGACACATATAATATCCTTAGTTTTCTTTACCTACACGTTTTTCACGTAAAAAATTCAAACAAGTACTCCAATATCATCTTTAGGTTTCGTGTAAAAGGCACGTATACGCCATTCGGTGAGGTATACGATAAGGCTACAGCAATAGCATTTCAATGCAAACATTGGCACGTGCACTCAGAAAAATTGTTTTAACTTTTCCAACTGTGTGAATGACTACAGAATATAAGGTTTATATTTAGGTAGGTAGGTATCTTACGGCAATAGAGTTCGAATATGGAGAGTAATTTTAATTTTGAGTGTTTTAGTGGTAGGCAATACAAAGAACATACGATTGCCTAATTTCAGCATTTACATAATTATTTTGAAGGTAACTTACTTAACTATAATTTTTTTGAAATTTTAATCGAACAGTAAATAATTCTCTAGGTTCAGGGTACAAAAACAAAGGCTTATTAAAGCTCCTAACTTTGTAATAGATATAAGAAAATGAAAGAGATATCAGCTGCACGGCGAACCTAATATACTCGTATTATGCATAAATAGGTATAAAGTATTTCATGTGAAAAAATACTTTGTACGTATTTTAAGAAAAATACTATAATAATAAATTGAAATTTAAGAATTGGTCGATGAGCAATTTTTGAATACGAAACGACCTATCCCTAATGTTTTCAATAAATTAATCAATTTATTTACTATTACTTACAGGTTCTGTAAGAATAAAGTTTATAAATCGGAAATGCTAGGTGTATAATTTATAACTTAGTATGAATGTATCCGAAAGATCAGGCTCAATACGTACTTTTTGTGGAAATAAACAATAAATAAAATATAACTACTGTCGTCGTATAGCCTATAAAGTAGGAATAATTTATAACAAACATTTTATAACATTAATAGCTAACCCGGCACGTAACGTAGTTTTGCTATATTTATTATTTCTAAAGTAGGGATTGGTCGTAAAAAGGTGACAATTTAGGGTGACAAGTATTTTTGATGACAAATCTAAACAAATGTGCAAAACTTACACGACAAAAATCGGTCAAGCTTTTTCAGAAGAGTTCGATAACAAATAATGACACGAGATTTTTATATGTATAAGAAAATGAAATTTTCAAAATTACGCCTCATAGCAAAAAAACAATAATATGAATTGTTTATCGTGCCTTTGAATTAGAGAACTTAATACTGAATTCTCTGAAAATAACAACCTGTGAATTATGATGTTATCCGGTAACTCACGCTATCCGAAACCGGTACTACCATTTATATTTCTGTACGTTCCGGTAACTAATATTTCAGTGAAACTTGCATTACATTAAGACGGTGTAGAAAATATATTACCTAGAAAATTCTGTACTTTTCCAGCCATACATTTTCAGTAAGTTGGAAATTTGAGTATCTTATTTTCACCCAAACTAACATGTGTACTTTTATCTTTTAAATTCATTAAAATATTTTTAAAATTTTGTGAAAACCGTTTCTTTTTGGTTCTAGTGTAATCAAGATCAAGTAAATTATAAAACAATAACTTACTCCCCTGTTTAACAACCGTTTTCTTAGGCTTTACAACCATTACTTATTATTTTTCGAGACTTAGTTTTAGGAAGCGTATCTAATCCGATTATTTGTAAAAAAAAATAAGGCTAGAAATTTCTGAAGTTTTATTTTCGTTTACATTTGACCAAATTTACTTTTGACCGAACTCGGCGAATACTTGCACCGTAAATATTTACCTATGTATTTGTCTTTACACCGAATTAACGAAATTCCGAATGATAAGAATATTTCTAGAATCCACGTCCAATATTGTCAGTAAATGACAATATTAACAAAGTCAGTTAAAAGAAAAGACATGTAGGTACCGACCAACCTCACTTAGTTAAAAGAAAACTTGAACGAAATCTTGTTTTAAAATTTTACGTATATCAGCTACCTACGTATGAGTTTAATAAGAAATACGTAGAAAATTAAGTATGTACTTTGCCAGAAAGCAGTAGCCCGAGGCGGTCTGTCTTGGTTAAATTTTGCATGGCGTACGCCTCCCCTGCGTGCAAAGACATCACGTGTGCAAAATCAGGAGACACCATACGTTTAAACTGAAGTCTTGAAACCTGTTCACAATCAAATATAACTGTATCTTATATAAATTTTATTAACACAATGACAGCCCATTCAAGTCTGATGGTTCAATTAGGGTGAGTTTAAGATAATTATGAGCTTTTAATTACCTACAGTAACACAACCCATTTCAGTACATTGATACAATTTAAATAGTAAAACTTACCTTGAAAGGTTCGAACAGTGTATGATAAACTTCTTCAAGCTCCGGGTCAAATTTGACTGGCCTCATCTCATAAACAAGGTAGACGACTTGTGCTAAATTCAGGAACACGAAGCCAAAATTCCAAGAGAAAGCATCCGGTGAACAAATTACATGCCATGCCCAAATTGAGTACAGCATGAAGGCTTAAAACAATAATTTGGTTATTATAAAAGCATATTGTGGCGTGGAAATCTCATATTTGGTTTAACAACTGATGCAGACAGCAGGGTGATAGAGTTTTACCTACTTGTTTTTGTCGATTATTACTTCTAAACGTATAACAATTGATGAAGTGGTACTAATCACGTTCTTTTATAATTTTAATCAAGACTAGTGTCATGCTTAATAGTCAAATCTCTTAGTTTAAAACTTTAAAACATTTTTTTGATCTGCTCTTAAACTCGGTACTCAGTAAACCCTTTTTATAACATTTCCTCACCTAGCTTTATATATATACAAAGAATTAGACTGAAAATTACTTAAAAATTTGATAAACAAATAGAATTTCCTTAAAATTTGATTTACGATTTTTATTTATTTATGATGTTTCAGAATATATAGCGTTGGTATAGTACACGCGACAAGCTTGATTGGTCTGGGCATGCCCATAAGTCTTTTATTCTTTTGTAATCAGACTCACTACACGCAATCGGTAGCAGTAGTTATAGTAAGTTAGAGTGAGTTAAAAACAAGTAAATATTAATTTACGCATTTATATACAAGAAAAGTTGACTCGCCGACTTGATTCACCGACTTGATACGCCGACTACGTGAAAATTTTAGCCATGTCCCCCGTGCTATTATTTCGCATCTATTGACACCTCATTCATAAAAATTGATTCAGTAGCTTAGTTAGGTGCTACGTTGGAACATACAAATACACATTCACACACAGTCTGCCAAAACTATTCTACTGCTAGTCCAAGGTTGTAGATACAGCCACGCTGATTTCAGCACGAACGAGCCGGCTCGCCCGGGTCGGTAATACCCTCGCACAGAAAATCAACGTAAAATGACAGCTTTCGTGTTGTCGTGTTTCGTTGGTGAGTGAGAGATCGGAGGCCCAATGATGCAGAAGTATCACTAGGCCGCCATAGTGTGGATCACGACGCTGGATTGTTGCATTGTCTGCATTCGTAATGAATACGGTGACCACCACTTTTCGATTTTACTTATGCTTTCCATCAGGCAGAGTATAGTCCTTTTAGCAGGGCCGTACCTACAAAAAAGCTTTTATCCTTCCTTTTTATTTCGCCGTAGTCCCGACTACGGGGAAGTGAAAAGAACACAAACCCAATCCCCATTGACCTAGAAATGTACAATTTTAAAGATTATTAATTTTCTTTTTTAAGTTTATTTTTAGCTAAGCTCGTCGTTATTAATCAATCTCAGTTCACTAATAAACATTAGCCTCTAATTGCACGACACGCAAATCGATTCTGATTTCAATATACGTTAGGTTTTTTTTATGTATGGACCTGCCAAAGGAAATCGGCCTGATTGAAAGCATAATCAGAATCCAAGCGTTCGGTTCGGTTACAATATATTTTAAATTATTATTATTGCTATCTGGTATGGTGTATTTTGAAGATTCGGACTGAAGTAAAATATTACGATTGATGAATTTATCTTGGGACGTACAACTAAGGTACCTATGCATATACCTAAATATTAGGTTTGTTTTTTTATTTGAGATTAATCTCGAACACATGCTAACCACTGTAACTCCTGTACACCAGGATTAACAGCACTGACACACGAACGTAAGACTACATTCCTAGAGGGCATGATGAGCCGATTCAACACAATGGTGAATCGACTTATTTAAAAGATTATAGCTTGCTCTTAAAGTGACCGTGACGTGTAGGAAATTGAGCGACACAGTGATCTACCTCGAGCCATGTCCTCGACAACCGTTCGCGAACAGGTGGAAAGAACTGGTAGAGGTGGCCTTAGATGATTCATCCCATCGTCGTTGCCATTTATCCATGAGGTCGTCATAGACATTTGACTGCTGGTGAAACAATCTTATGATTTTATCGCGGTCTCGTACGCCAAAAAAATCGCATTCCACGTTTTGAAATGTGGAATAGAACATGGCTGCACGTCTTTGCACCTCAAGATCGACCGGCAGAACATCCGCCAACACCGGTAAAGTCTCAGTCCCAACTTTTCTATATGCCTTGCACAAGAAAATCAATGCAAGTCGTTGGCCTCGTAACAATTTGCGACGGACAGCATCTACAGTCGCCCTATCGGCCCATACAGGCGCATTATAGCAAATAGAACCCAAATAAGTAGCTCCATAAATGATCTTTAGTGTATTAAATGACAGAACCCATGTCGCAGTTGATATCCGCGTTAGTGCAAAGAAACTCTTTTAGGCTTTTCATTAATTGTACTAAAATGTTCGACAAATGAAAATTTTCTTTCTAAAACCAATCCCAATCAACAAACCGAGGTTTTATTTTTAATAGGTAGTAACATTTTCAAATATAATACACAGCGGTGATTTGAGGTTACCTTTCAGAAGTAGCTGGAAGGTTTTGTTTGTTGCAAAAGTTAACCAATTACGTACAACCCAAAGAGATATTAAGTTCAAACATCTCTTAGCTTCCCAAGCCCTGTTCTAGTATCAGATTCTACCAACAATAAATATTAGTAAATCACAAATTTCTAGGAATAATTATTTTACAATAATTAATATATTTCGTAATTATACTAAGGTGTACAAACCAAGCAAAGACCAGACGATTTCAATTCCTTACCAAACATTAAAATTGTGTGCATCCATAATTGTCCTTTCTTAGTGCTTGGAGCACAATATGAAGCAACAAAAAGCATATTGGAAAGCTGAAAATGTTATACTTTTTTAATGTTATTTCTTTTATACATATTATTTATTTCCATTTCTTTTTACCTGAAACAACGGATGTTGTGTAATTTTCCAGAGCGGACACCAGGGCCAGTACCAGGGACCTATGTACGTAAAAAAGAAAATATAAATTAACCTGCTAATCGTAAATATATAAAAAAATAAAAATCATTTTTTTACCTGATGGCATGGTATAGTTTACAGAACCAAAATCCTGAAAAGTTCCATTTTCACCAGGCCATGAAAAGTTATATTCACCGATTTCCAAATAATCACTTTTTTTACCGAATACTCCACCGTTTGCCATTGTTTACGTTTTATCTTTCATTAATGTCACTGTAAATAACTCAAAACATTAAATAACAATAACCCGGCGCTCATATTACAACTATGTTCGCGCCAAATCAATACATCCGTTCTCAGACTCCGAACATCAGAAACAAAACACTGACCTATCGAATTTTTTTAAAATTGATTTAACGCCATCTATTAGTATGTTACTTAAACTACTTTCATTGCCATTTATGACTTTAATCAAGTGTAGCAAAAATGCAAAATATAAGACCGTTTCTACAATTTAAAAGATATTTACCTATAATTTTTTATTATTGAAAAACAGTATTCTAAAGAATTGCCTTGTGTTACAAAAAAACTCGTTCTATTTTAGTCGATTTCTACAATCAGCGTACAACGATTTGCACCCAAAGCTACAATAAAATATTATAATCACTGTGAGTGCAAATTTGTGAGCATTTTTAAGATTTCTGAGCGTTTAAAAAAGTTCTGAATTGACTCTTGTAGTCTACGACCTTGCAATTTTTGACACAATAAACCTTTGAAATGACTTGGATCGAAAGAAGATGGCAAGACTAGAACAGATTTGACGTTTAAATTCACGTTATCTATGACTTTAACTCATTCGCAAGGTGTAATGTGAACAGTGCGAGTTATTGTACAGAAACTTAATATAATTTGCGATGAGGTAGCGACGATTAAACAAAAATAACTAAACAACATCTGAGTAATATGCCTTAACTTTTTGTGTTATAAATTTCAAGACAGTTTTCGCGGGAATGCCGAATATTAATAATGCCACCGTCGCCAATGGTAAGTCCCGCACACTTGATTAAATATTGTGAGTCATTAGATGCATAAGAAAACCAGCCTATTAGGAACAAATGCAACATTAATGTTGCAACAAATAGGCAATTAAAACTTTCTGAAAGATCTCCCTGGATATCGGCATATTTTGTCTAGTTGAGGTTCAAGGTTTATAATAAATTTCCCCAACATAACTGAAATTACCATGATTATACTAATTAACTATTACCACGTGCATGACACTCATTACGAAAATTGTATTTAATAATACACAAATAAAGTTTGTTTTGTTAAAGACCACATTACCTAATAACATGTGGTTATTTGTGAATTTACTGCTTATTTTATTCAATCTTTAGTAATACAGTACAGTAGTGCAGTAAACTTTGTGTTCATCAGTGTATTTCATGCTACGATTACCCAAAATGCCAAAGCGAGGTATTGCCATTATTTCTATTCTTTTTTAGTAAAGATTTAACATCAGTATTGTTTATAGTATTAAGTTGTGCTTTGGGAAAACACATGGTGGATTAAATACTATAGATTTTTTCTTAAACCATAATAATATTTGTATATTGTTATGTATAATTTTAGTGTTTTATCATTAAATCTGTAGTGTTCAAACTACAAGTTTAACATTAAGAGGTAAGTTTTCCTTTGCCTTTGAAGTTATTTCTGTTGCTTAATGCAGCGGAATTGAAACTTCTATTTTTTTATCTTTGACAATGCCGTAAAACATTACATTGAAGTATGTACCTATCTAAATATTTTTTGTTTAATTTAGCTATTTTAGTTTTTGGTTTTATTATTGTTGTCACTTTTGACAAAAGTGACTCTACTTTACCTGATAGAAAACATGAGCAGGATTCAAAAGAAGTGGCTGGCCACCATACCCAATACAACTTTTTTTTTAGTAATAATGCCTTTATAAGTATAAACAATAACTTGTTGTACCTGGTACTAGTAAAATACAAAAAAGGGAAGTACTCTAAGAGTCACAAAGCTGTTCATTTTCTGCCTCAGTGGCGTAGTGGTAGCGTATGCGACTGCTGTTCTTGAGGTCTCGGGTTTGGTTCCTGGGTCGATCAAATGTTTGTATGAATAAATGTCATAATGTTTTGGAGATTGGGTGTTTTCTATGTATAATATATATGTATTTACAAAAAAAAGGATGTATGTATTTATATCAGTTGTCTAGTACCTAAAATCACAATCTCTGCTTAGCTTGTAACTAGATGTGTTGTGTGTTAGATGTCCGGAATATTTATTTATGTTGTGCAATCACGTGAAACATACTATTTACTCTCATACTTCAGTTAACTAAAGTATTATGTTAAGCATATTTATGGCTTTTTATTTAGTAGCTATTATCAAAGTTTATGATTAGAAACTAAACTAATGGGAGTTACTACTAATCAAAAAACTAAGACCAAGATTTTTAAATTAAAGAGGACAATTTTTTAGCTATGGCCCATAGAAGGATGATAATAACTAGCTAAAAACATCAAATTAACATTTCAGTATGATAAATACCTGAGTAATGCATGTCTAGATTAACTTCTAAATTCTATTTACAACTTCTTTTCCGAGTCATCATGAATTACTATAGCAGTTTCAAAAAAATTCAGGACTAATCTCCACCTAATTAACCAAGTTCTGACAAGACTTTGGTATCTTCCCATTGGATTGGACAGGATTAATAAGCCTATTGTAGGACCTCTTTTACAACCTGGTAACATTGACAAGTTACCAATAATTAAAGGCGGCTTACAACTTAACTTCATAGAACTCGTGAAAATGGCTCCTGAAACTATCATTTAACTTTGAATATTTCATATCTATAATGGAATATAATTCTCACCACAAGACTGTCACCATCAATCAAACATCATTCATAATTTAAATATATTCAAAAATATTCTTGATCATTCTTTCTTGAAATATGTACCTAATATATGTAATATTTCAATTGTGTAACTCTTAAATAAACTCGTACACTTTCTTCAATTATATCACACGTCAAGTACCAAAACATTTAATTGAACAATAAGGCCAATAAATCAACAAGTACTTTGATGGTCTTTGCTGGCAGTTCTTAACGAGTTTGACTTTCAAATATTTTATCATGTCCCAGATAAGAATGTAGGTTTTAACTATGTACTAATACTATCACAGAATGTTTAATTTGTGTTACAAAACGATGGTGCAGATATAAGATTAACATTTGTTTTTCAGACGAATATGAAGTCATTGGCGAAACACAATGGCAAACTTTGGAAAACAACGGCGACGAACATACCATCAAAATATACGGCTTCAAATATTCAAAACCACGCGCTGCTTTATTTCATACCGTATGCATATTACTTTGTGGGCTACCCTATTTCGCATTGGCTTATTATCCCTCGCTTAACAAGTTCAAATATATAAAATGCAGTTTGAAAACGGCTGATGTAATTTGCGGTGAGTAACTCAATATTGAACAAATGAATGCTTATCGAATTTTGTGTAGTCGGCAATTAACTTGCAACATACGTAAATTACAGTTTCATTTGCTTGACTAACCATGGTCCATTTTTAAAGTATTAAATTGAGGTCATATCGAAACTCTTACTACAAATGTTGTTGTTAGTGCCAGGTTCATCTACAGTAGATAGAACCGAGAAAAGAACGTATGGATAACTCTTTTCAAATCCCCTATTTAATATATCCCGAAACTTTAGTTTAAAGTTACATTTAGCTAAATTGCTTTAAATGTAGTGTAATAATGTTAACGGAATTGATACGAATGCAAGGAAAGAGAGTTTAGTGATGGGAACCTACATAAATGTCTTAACACTATTTGTAAAAGCTCCTATATTTATTTTTGAACCTAAATATAGGACCTACATACATCTATTGCTCCTGTGTCTGATTTCTGATTCTCTTTCTAGTAACCGATGCGGAAGGCCTCTTTAAGACAGAAAAAGTGCACGAGATTGACTTGAACCTATCGAATCATAGAGATAACCGATTGCGATATTTTATTTACCAACACAGTCGCTTTATTTGGCTTCATGATTCTGGAATTTTTATCAATGTTCTTGCACTTAATGAAAAAGTTACTATTGGTTTGCTAATGGAAAATATGTCTGGTATTAACAAACGCCAACAGAATGAATTGTAAGTATACACATTGTAGCTTCATTGATTCTTCTCTAATTGGGTACATTATTGAAGGTACTTTAGACTTCTTGCTATTTTTGTAATACGATATTAACGTGACGTAAAGTGATCGCAGTTGCAGATTATAATCATAAACATTACTTTTTTTGTTTAATATTAAACGGATAAACTCTTAGCACTAGAACTGTTTGCTTGTATATTGTCTGATATATCCGAATGAGGCATTTATATATAACTCTACTTGAAATCACTAAATGCACATGAAGTGCAGTAGCATGTTGCATGTGTGTACGTTACCATGTCGCTACTGTTCAGACAAAGTGAAACTTGAGTATCAACCTTCAAAGGGCCTAGTGTGAGTTTATTTCACGTCACACCTACTCGATGCTCACGATGACCATACGTTTATTTCACATCAGTTGATATGAAATAACGCACTTTGCCCTCGGTTAGTGCCTATCTTAGCTGTCATGAATTTCATATCATAATTTACCCTAATACTAAAGAAAAGTTTTCCAAATTAATATCAATAGCTGCAGCAATAGCATTTTTGTAGGATGGAATTGTTTTTATATAATACTAGCTGACTCACGCAACCTTGTTTACTTCTCCTATTGCCCGTAGCGTAATAACTTTCCCCCCGTTTTCGTAACATTCTTCACTGATGCTCCGCTCGAAAAGCAAAACTTTTTTTTATATATTTATTCATCTTTTAAATCTTTCCTGGACTACGACAAACATTTCAAAACCAAAATCAGTTAAATCGGCCCAGTCGTTCAAGAGTTTTAGCGAGACTAACGAACAGCAATTGATTTCAATATAGAAGATAGATTCATCTTTAGTTAATAATAAATTTTGTTTATACATATAAAAATATACGTATTTCAGGATGAAACTGTACGGAACCAACTCTGTCGAAGTGGAAGTTAAAAGTTATTGGACCCTGTTCGTCAACGAAGTCTTCAATCCCTTTTATTTATTTCAAGTGTTCTCAATTATCCTTTGGTCACTGGACGAGTATTACCAGTATGCAAGTTGTGTATTCATTCTATCTACTGCATCGTGTATGTTGGCATTATATCAAACTAAACAGGTAAGACTATAACTTTCTAATAGATAATACATATTTTTTCTGATTTCTCGATAACGACGTACCTAGAAACTTATCGATTTTTAATCTTTGTCTATATGTACACCATCGATTACATACATAACGTGCATTATTTTTAATGGGTCTTTTTTGTACCAGTTATTACGAACATTTTCTTATATTTGCAAAAAGGTTATATGTTTTTAAATTATACAAACTTTCGCATTCGATTACCATTGGGTAAAAATAAGATCCAAACAGCTCCCCTCAAACATGTCTGATAGTTTTTGGTGTACCTACACTATCTTTTTATATGCAATCGTGAAAAAATTAGTAAATCTTGGACCAAATTTCCTATCGTTAGTGGACCTTCGTGTTCATCCAAAAATCGACCTTCGGTATGACATTAGCATTTCGGAAAATGTCGTCAAAATAAAATAAATTTACATTCTACTTCCAATGTCTTATTTTCTGACACTTTTCGTCCTCTATTACAAATAAGGAAAAATAATTTACTAGTAAAAATTACGTGTTTCAACAGTCTTCGAGCAGTCTCAAACTGCACGGTTGGCCTTGTGCGGTCGCCACGTCTTCTACTGCGCCAAGTGTCGTGGGTTCAAATCCCACGTAGGACAACACTTTGTGTGATCCACAAATTGTTGTCCTGAGTCTAGGTGTTTTTTGATGTCCGTTACATGTATGTGTGTAAAGTCCCCCGCGACACAGGATGTATATTCCAAATGCGGGAATAGACTTTAAAAAAAAAAGGTTACAGCCAGATGCGTATCCGAACCAAACTCGTCTAGTTCGGACCAGACATGGCGATAGGTAAATGGAAAGTAATATTTTCTATTACAAGTATAACTTGAATCAGTCACTGAATAGACTTTCTGTACCATGACAGATCAATCTTTATGCTGGGCAATTTTTTTTTAATCTATTTATTTACATATTTAGAAACATAATATACTAGCTTGTTTGTCGCTTATCGCAGCAAAGAGTAACCTAAGTCCTTCCTCAAGAAATAAAGTATCTCCATGCCAAATTTCATTGAAATCAGTGCAGTGCAGCGGTTTGGCCGTGAAAGTAGGACAGACAGACAGACAAACAAAGTTACTTTCGCATTTAAAATATAAGTATGAATTTAAAACCAAGTTTATGTATATTTTTAACAGATACAAAAATCCCTTTAAAAATCTATTCAAATATAATTTGATAAAAAGTTAATTTGAAAATAAATATTTAAACTTAAAAACACGTTGACAAAGATCGGTTACAAATAAACAGGGCCATAATAAAAGCGTGTTTAAAAAGGAAAAAATAAGAGAAGGCAAAGCATGGCAAGTAAGTAAGGATTCAAGGAAACTGTTTTATACGGTTCGTTACCTACAATCCTTAACTATGGCATATTTTTGTTGAAAGAATTATCTATACTAATATTATAAAGAGGAAAGATTTGTACCTATTTTTGTATGTTTGTAATGAATAGGCTCAAAAACTACTGGACCGATTTTAAAAATTCTTTCACCATTCGAAAGCTACATTATCCACGAGTAACATAGGCTATATTTTATTTTGGAAAAAAATAGGGTTCCGTAAGATATTTAGGTTTTTCGGACACAAGGTGTAAAAATCAACCAGAAAAGTTACTTATTTTGCGAAAATTTTCATGCTACGGGCTATATAAGACGCAAACGAGGTTGCGTGGGTCAGCTATGTTTTATATACAACGTGTATTTAGTATCAGCATTGCAGTCGTGCGAAGCCGGGGCGGGTCGCTAGTAATGTATAAAGTTGCAGCCACCGTTTTAGGCCATCTTTCAGCCGCAACTTAAAGTACTACATATGGAAATATATATACCCTTCACCTTCGAAAATGTTTTTAATTAATTTACATGTTAATCTTACGTAATTTTTACTTCTGCTATCAGTGTTATATGCGAAACTGTGTAAGTGTTTTTCTTTTCAATTCGATTACACAAATTTTGCGTAAAATGAAGTCCTGGATTCGTGTGTGCTAATAAAGAATTTGTTTCAGATGAGCATAAACCTGCACAAAATGGCTGGTTCGACAAGTGCGTTTACTGTAACCGTTCTGCGTCCTACTCGCACGGGACGTGAAGAGTGCGTGGTGAATGCATGTCGATTAGTTCCAGGCGACGTGCTCGTTTTACCTCCAGACGGCTGCGTCATGCCCTGTGACGCGATGTTACTCACTGGAACCTGTATAGTCAACGAAAGCATGCTTACAGGTATGTGTTTAACTGCATTTTTAACCGACTGCAAAAAAGGAGGATGTTCTCAATTCGACTGTTTTTTTTTATGTATGTTACCTCAGAACTTTCGAATGGTTGAACCGATTTTGATGATTTTTTTGGTTTTGAAAGCTGGTGATTCCCGTCTGGTCCCATTTCAATTTAGTCCAGTTCTAGGCGTCGTTTTTTTTGACGTGACAACATCTAATAAATCGATGAACGCCGACTACACGCACGAAACAGAATGACTCATTGTCCTGTTACGCTCATGCGCTTGCGCAAATAATTCAATTTTATTAATAAAAGTATGTAATCATTTCATCAATGTTTTATTATGAAGTTGTCACGTAAAACTATCGTCCGTAAACTGACTTTACAGAGAACTAATTTTTATTGTATTTTTTTTATTATTCTATGGCGGCACGACGATGTATATAAAAATATTGATACGAGAACTTAATAGATTGCTTAATAATAAAAACCTGTACTATGGTAACCAAACTGCTGATAAACATACATTAATAATATTTTGTTCTTGCACCTACCGCATCATATTTTTGCAACACCTGAAGGTTGACTGGTAGATAATGCCTAATGGCATTTTAGTGAGAAAACAGGAGGCTACCCCAACCCCTCCCTCTATCTCCCAAAGGCTAGAAAGGCACTTGTGATGCCTCTGGTGTTGTGATGATTTATTTATTTATTTTTATTTCATTATTCATACAGTTACTGCTGATTTGGTTTATGTATATGTAGCGGTAGCAGTTATTATACCTATCAATTGATTTTTAGGTGAAAGTGTTCCAGTCATGAAAGGGCCACCTTGCGTTTCTCCCGAAATATATTCTACTGAGGGCCATAAAAGACATACTCTGTTTGCTGGCACCCACGTAATACAAACAAGATTTTATGGTAACAATCAGGTAAATATGTATAAAATATAACATAATAAATATAAAAAAGTATGAGTGTGTGTACACGCGTTAGAAGTTATACTTCTTTGGCGTATGGAAAAAAAATAACTGAAATGCAGTAGTGATTAACGATAAATATTAAAATTAATCAAAAAGATTTTATTTAAATAAATAATATTTATTTATTCACACTCTTTAATTGTACTGTTACGAAACACGTGTTCTAAATATAAAAATACTAGAATATACAACTTGAACATAGTTATCGATTTTCATGCCACCTAGAACTAACTTCACGATGTAGAATTCAGGTGTCGGTGTGCGCGCGCTAAGTAAAAATTCACTCTCATCATTTTTCTCCATCGCGCCAAAAGAAGTATAACTTCAAAAAGGTAGATAAACATTTTATAAGGAGACTGTTGCCTTAATGCCATTCTCGTGTGTTAGTCTTTCGCCTATTATACTGTACCCGGCCAAGTTGATATTCTACAAATTTATTAGAAAACCAACAAATGTATGGGAATGACGTCATCTCAAGCCAATATTACAATATAATATAGGTATTAGCGATTGTAAAGAGAGAATAATATAAATAAAATAAATAAATATGCCGGATATGTAACACACAACGCCATAAAGTCCCAAGCTATGCAGAGCTTGTGTTATGAGTACTAGACCACTGATATAAATACTTATATAGTCTTTTTTTGTTTTTATAAATACATACATATTATACATAGAAAACACCCAAAATCCGAAACAAATATTTGCGGATCATACATACATTTGGTCCGACCCGGGAATCGAACCCGATACCTCAAGCTTAGCAGTCGCATACGCTACCACTACGCCACCGAGGCCGTCAATGCAGAATGGACGCGAAAGACTTGTTTCTTAGCTAAGAGTGTTGTCGCGATGATAATAGATATAAAATGTCTAATTCGTTAGTACTAAAATTCAGATATTGCTAAGATTTAAAAATAGAACCGTCTAAAAATAAAGTTATCATACGTAATGACAAACAGGTTATCTAAAAAAGTGAGTGTCAAAAAGGTCTTTGGACTTTTATGAACTAAGTCAATGTTTCAATGGTAATTGCTTTCTTTCCTGTTTAACTCACTATTTTTTTTTCTTTAGGTTTTAGCGAAAGTGGTACGCACCGGTTTCTACACGGCTAAAGGAGAGTTGATCAAAAGTATACTGTTTCCGAAACCGTTCGATTTTCAATTCTACAAAGATGCTGTCAAATTCGTCATATTCATGTTCTTCATTGCCGCCATCGGAATGGGTTATTCAGTATGGCTTTATGTCGTTAGGGGGGTAAGTGATAGATTATATTTATCTAAATTTTAACATCCTGTAAAATCTGGAGTAGAGTGAAGTTTTAAATATAACGGCCAAGAAACTCCTGAAAGACTCGAAAACATCTTAAAACTCTTTGATAATAATCAGTGTTTTTTTATTTCCTGAAAAATAATAGGGTTTCTTCTTTTCTCCTCCTATAATCAAAAACCATAAAACGACAATAATAAGACCTCGGAGTTATTTTAGTCGTGTTTTATCAGAGAAATCAAATATTGTAATTTAATGCAAGATAAACGAAAATTAAATAAAGTTTTTTTTTATTTTCACAGAGCCCTGTGGGTATTATAATCCTTCGAACACTAGATATCATTACGATAGTAGTACCTCCGGCCTTACCCGCCGCCATGACAGCCGGTATAGTGTACAGCCAGCAACGATTGCGTAAAAATAAGATTTTCTGCGTGTCACCTCCGCGTATTATAATCTGTGGGAAACTACAAGTGATGTGTTTCGATAAGGTACATATTTTTGTTTTTTTATAGTCATAAAAATCTAAATTTAAAATTTGAAAAAATGTACACTCATTGCCGTTTATTTCATCATAATCATCTCAGCCGAAAGATGACATAAACCTCTCCCAAGGCTCTCCACAACAACCGATCCTGTCCATTTGAGTCCATTATTATTTATATACATATTATACATTAGTTCACACGAACGTATGAAATAAGTACTATAATACCAAATACACCCACTGCATGCTCCCTTTTGCTAGTTTGTTATTTAATGTTAAGAGTTTATACCTAGTAAGTTGCCAGAGCGACAAACCACTGATGACTCATCACACATATTTATACCTAGTTTGAGAGTTAGAGGCGACTCGCTGTTTGCCCTATGTAAGTCCTTGTATTTCAACTGTATTAAAAGCCAAGTGTCGTGGGTTCAAATCGGTACAACACTTTTTGTGATCCACGAATTGTTGTCCCGAGTCTGGATGTTCTTTGTGTCCGTTTCATGTATATTTGTAAAAGTCCCCCACGACACAGGATGTTTATTCCTAATGTGTGAGTTGTCTTTTTTTAATAATAAAAAAAAAGTTATCTAAAATTACTTTTTTTTTTATTATTTAAGAATGGTATGTCAAATGTGTCCATGCTACCTATTATACGAGTATCCTATATACTGTACAGGCGGAAAACTCTAAACAACACGCGTGGTATAAGAGATGAAAATCCCCTCTCTAAGCATCTGCTTAGATGCCTATGTCCAGACAGTAGACTGAGTTTCAATGAGTGTTGATAATAATGAAAATATTTGTGACAACTGTTTAAAGTTACAAAAATGTCGAATTTTTAGATGGACTTTTTTGTTTATTTTTTTTAAGACGGGCACTTTGACCGAAGATGGGTTAGACTTCTATGCTGTGATACCGTCACTTTCCGAAAAGAAGTTCGGAGAGTGTGTTGTTGAAGTCGGCGCATTGCCAGCCAGCAGTCCGCTTGTACAAGCACTTGCATCTTGTCATTCCCTCACGAGCATACAAGGTGAACTAAAGGGCGATCCTTTAGACTTAAAGATGTTCGAATTTACGCAGTGGGTAAGTGTTTAAACTCATAATTATTTGCAGATGTTAACACAAATAAAAAATAGAATAGATTAGATTATATATTTAATTTGTGATGGTACTGAGAAGAATTTGTGACGCTACACATCTATACATCGATCATTTGATAGTTGATATTGTACAAAGTTAAGTTGATATTGAAAGAATATCATATATACATACATTTATGTTTTTTGGCAAGTTCTTTTGCATATATACGAATATTTTTCTGATGAATATATATTAAACTGAATGTAAGCAATACTTTTCTGTCCATTATTTTTAAACTAGCTGAACCTCGCGGTGCTGCCCGCGGTACGACAATATCCGCGGGCAACGCCGCGAGGCGAAGCTAGTATCTTTATAAATTGTAGCCTATGTGTTATTCTGATGTATAAGCTATATAATTGTAAAGTTTTATCAAAATCCATTAAGTAGTTTTTGCGTGAAAGAGCATCAAACATCCTCACACGCATACTCACAAACTTTCGCGTTTATATTATTAGTTGGATCGTACAACGGACGGACGAACGGAAACGTTGTTTTGCCATAAATTTAGGAGAGGAGGGTCACCCCTATCTTTTAAGAGTATGAAAAATAGATGATGGCCGATTCTCAGACCTACCCTTTATGAACTCAACATTTCATAAAAATCGGTCCAGCCGTTGCGGAGGCTTTGGTAAAAAAAACAGCTCGAAACGAGAATTAAATATATTAGATATTAATTACTTCATAGTTATTGTTACACGCTTTTCACAAAGCATACAATTTGGAACTAATTAACTGGAAATCCATATTAGCTGTTTGAAAAAAATATGAATAAATATATCTAGAAAAAACTTTGTGTGAGAAGTATTATAGCACATCAAGCATGACTCAGTATTATTTACTTACTATTGTTTGACACAATCTGTTAAGAGGTTAGTCATGTATGATATCCGTATCTCTTAAAGTAATTATGTAGGTATATTTAAACAATTATATTAATCAGCTAAATCTGATAAAAACGATATCAGTAATTTAGAGAAAGTGCACTTAAGTTTGCCTGATAGGAGACATGCTTTTTTTTATGGAGTAGGTGGCAAACGAGCAGACGTATCGCCTGATGGTAAGCGATTACCGCCGCCCATGGACACCCGCAATACCGAGGGCGTCACAGGTGCGTTGCCGGCCTTTGGGGGATGGGAAGAGGGATAGGGGGAGGGGTTGGGATATGGGCCTCCGGTATCCTCACTCACTCGGTGAAACACAGCGCAAGCGCTATTTCACACCGGTTTTCTGTGCTGATTACACAGATGCTGATTACAGTACAATGATGCAGGAGCATCTCAATATATATTTAATTTATTTATTTATTCTTGGAAAGACTTACAGACATAACATTAATATATAAGTACAATTAAATCATCTTATTGCTAATTACAAGTCTCTGCATGTAGATACTCTGGAGAGAACTGTCGACTTTCATTAAAATTAAAAAATGCAGTACACATGTAACCAATACACACAAGAAATAGCACATGATTATATACGTTGAACAATGTATACAAAGTAATGCCAAGAAAAATTAAAACAAAAAAAAACAGTAACACAAAAATAATAATAGTAGAAACAGAGTAGTACGGTTTGGTGCCGCTTTACGTTTTAAAAAATGAATGAGCTAAAATCCTCCTAACCGTGTTCACGCTGGTACAAAACAAGTCTATATCAAAATTCTGTGAAAGCTTATTAAGACTGTTTGCACTTCTCAAGGAAAAGGCGTTACGTCTATAGTTAGTTGTTGAAAAGGGTATGTTTAATAGGGGTCGCTGTCGAAAACCAACTCTATATCATACTGCCTTGTCTGCATTCGCTGCGAGTATGTTGACCACCAGTCTTCGATTCTGCTCATGTTTTTCATCACCTAGAATAGTCACTTTCGCAGGCTCATATATAATAAAAATTTTTTTTTTGACCCTATGCCTGTTCTTTGTACATTATACATCTGACATTGAATGTACTCCCTTGTAAGTTTGTAATACAGTGTGGAAATAAAAAAAATATCTGTCTTATCTACAGGTGCTAGAGGAGCCAGGTCCAGAGAATACTCGCTATGACAACTTAACACCAGCGATTGTGAAACCTAAACCTGTTCAAGGAGAAGATTTACAAAATTTGGACAACTATGATCCTTTTACTATGGAAATGCCATACGAGGTGCATTATATTTATTATTAAACCTTCAGCACTGATATTATAATACATCTCATCTACTCATTATTAAAATAAAATGATGCCACGGTGGCGTAGTGGTAGCGTATGCGACTGCTGAGCTTGAGGTCTCGGGTTCGATTCCCGGGTCGGACCAAATGTTTGTATGATCTGCAAATATTTGTTTCGGAGTTTGGGTGTTTTCTATATATGTATTTACAAAAAAAAAGTATCTAAGTATTTATATCAGTTGTCTAGTACCCATAACACAAGCTCTGCTTAGCTTGGGATTAGATGGCGTTGTGTGTTAAATGTCCGGAATATTTATTTATTATTTGACTACCTTTGTCAACATCGTAGTATGAGTTTATCTTATACTATCGTTTGCTCAGGTTTCTGGTTTGAAAAGTTGATATTACATATAGGCATAAATGTTAGACCGCACTTTGGTTATTTCCCACAAGCTGTTGCTTTCAGAAGAAATATTTCAACTACTATCGGATGTCAGTAACTAACTTCGATAAAGTTTTAGTACTCCTCACGGCTACGCAACGGTCTCATGAATAATGACGGAAACCGTCCATGCAAGTTGAACTTCAAATTTTAGCGCTGTTTTTATTCGCGGCCGTTCTGTAACAAACCGTGGTTTTTTAAATCAGTGGTGGGAAAAACCGCTGGTGCGACCGCTTGCATTAGTGCTCTTGACTCACAAAATTACGCGCATAAAAACCGTAGTGTGGCCTAGCTAACACTCTCCTGCCTTCGCTACTATTAAACACTTTGACTAAACATTGTTACGTATCATGTGAATTAAGTAAAAACATATATTATTACTAGCTGACCCTCGCAACCTCTATTACATCTACTATTGCCCGTAGCGTAATAATTTTCCCCCGTTTTTTAAACATTCTTGATTGGGGCTCCGTGATGACATATAGCCTATAGCCTTACTCGACAAATGGACTATCCAACAGTGAAAGAATTTTTCAACTGGTTCAAACAAACAAACTCTTCTGCTATATTATACGAGTATTCGTATAGATTAACCCATTTTACCCGAGTTAAATGTAGTTTGCTTTAAGTAGACAAAGAAAGAAATATTACATTTTGAAACTAATATCGTCACAGTAATACTTGACTCAGGTTGCATAAAATTTAGTAAGTACATTTTTGCATTAACAGGTTGGTCTGCTACGGAGATTCCACTTCTCTTCTTCACAGCAATCCATGGGTGTTATAGCGAGAGTACTTGGACAACCGCAAATGGTTTACTTTGTGAAAGGTGCTCCCGAAAAGGTAAACATCTAAAAAAATCATAGCTAGTAACTGCTCTTGTTTAAAATATCAGATTTAAAATCGCACTGACATTCCTTTTTTTAATGGTAGCCGAACGAGGACATGGTCACATGATGGAAAATGTAAAACTTTTGCCTAAAAAAGTAATACGTATAAAATAATCAACGGAGTTACTAGCCTACCTCTTATTTTGCCTATATGGCTGCCTCGATGGCGCAGTGGTAGTAAATGCGACTGCTGTCCTTGAGGTCTCGGGTTCGATTCCTGGGTCGGACTAACTGTTTGTGTGATCTACAAATATTTGTTTCAGAGTTTGGGTGTTTTCTATGTATAATATGTATGTATTTACAAAAAAAAGGTATATAAGTATTTATATCAGTTGTCTAGTACCCATAACACAAGCTCTGCTTAGTTTGGGACTAAATGGCGTTGTTTGTTAGATGACCGAAATATTTATTTATTTATTTTGTTACTAATTTGCATAAATTTGAACATCCTTTTAGTATTATTTTTACTAATCGAAGTGTATACCTACTGGTGCTCATAACACAAAAGTTGCTAATTCGTTAAACAATGATTGTCGATGTGTGATCTTTACTGCATAGTACTACTTGAATGTCTATTTATTGGCAATAAATTTATTTATTTATCTTTAGTATACAAACGTGACAATTGGCGGTTTTATCGCTCATGGCGATCTCTTACAGACAACCTTTTATTTAATTAAATATAATTATATTTACTTAAACTATATACTAATTGTATATAGTTAGTTCTGAGCGATAAGACTGCAAATGGTGTACGGTAAAGAGATATATTATTGTTAGTATTCCCGACGACGAAACTTAGATTAAACTGTGATATTTTGTTTTAGGTGGCCGGTATGTGTAATCCAGACACTCTTCCAGATAACTTCAGTTCAGTTCTCAACGACTACACATCAAACGGTTTCCGTGTGATAGGGCTTGCTCACAAAAAACTAGATCGTAAGATGAAATGGGTCGACGCTCAAAGGATTAAAAGAGAGACTCTTGAGTGTGAGATGGTATTCCTAGGCTTTCTAGTCATGCAAAATAGCCTGAAACCAGTAACGACCCAAGTAATTAAGGAGCTTCACGACGCTAATATGAGACTGATAATGGTCACAGGTTTGTAAACTGCTTTTTAGTGTAACAAGTACAATTTATTTATTTTTTTATTTATTTATATATGCGTCCCATGGGTGTCGTCGACGAACGACGACGAAGACTAAGGGACAAAACAAAATCACTCCAAAACGAAAGAAAACGTGAAACTTCTTCTTCCTAGCCTTATTCCAAGATTATTTGGGGTCGGCTACTAGTTACACCTTTTTTACTTGAATATCGGTATTTCCACGAAGCGACCGGCATCAGACCTCCGCAACCCTGAGGGTGAACTGAATTCAAAGGTTGAGACTAGCGTCAGTATATTTGAGGGCACTGAACTTCTCAATAACGATTACCATGGATGTTCATGGCAACCGGGACCGACGGCTTAACGTGCTCTCCGAGGCACGGGCCGGGTAACACCGCCATTTTCCATACTCCGCCCAAGTTAATAAGAATTTCATAAACGAAAAACACGATAGGTATATCAACTGGCCCGACTCGGGAATCGTACCCGAGACTTCTTGACTGGCAACTTGTTGCATACACTAGCCGCCATATCAACGAAGCAGTGCCAGCCGTTTCCCGCGAGGCATCATCTCATGTGGTCGAAGAATCCTCCATTTGTGTTGGAAGGACAAGTTGCGTAATATTAACTGCCTCTGTGTCGCAGTGGTAGCGATTGCGACTGCTGTGCTTGAGGTCTCTGGTTTGATTCCCGGGTCGGACCAAATGTTTGTATGATCTGCAAATATTTGTTTCGGAGTTATATGTATTTTATTAAAAAATGGCATATTAAAAAAAAATGTATAATATGTATGTATTTACAAAAAAGTATATATTTATTTATATCAGTTCCCTAATACCCATAACACAAGCTCTGCTTAATTTGGGACTAGATGACGTTGTGTGTAAAAAAAAACTTCATCACCAGCCTATCGCAGTCCTCTGCTGAACATACATAACTCTTGCAATTTTTTTTACTGAATTAATTTTGCAAGTGTCTCCTTAGGGTGGTACTACGGAGAAACTATGTCCAGCAGCGGGCTACTGAAGGCTGTTGGTGATAAGTATGAATAATAATAATAAATATTTCGGACATCTAACACACAACGCCATCTAGTCCCAAGCTAAGCAGAGCTTGTGTTATGGGTACTAGACAACTGATATAAATGCTTATATACTTTTTTTTTGTAAATACATACATATTATACATAGAAAACAACCAAACTCCTAAACAAATATTTGCAGATCATACAAACTTTTGGTCCGACCCGGGAATCGAACCCGAGACCTCAAGCTTAGCAGTCGCATACGCTACCACTACGCCACAGAGGCAGAATGTATTTGAACTGTACGCTTACGTCAGTTTTATGTTACAGGTGATAATATAATGACGGCCATGTCAGTGGCGCGAGGTTGTTCCATGGTGCAGCCGCATCAGAAGCTTGTTCTCATAACTGTAGGGCAACAACAATCCACTGATTCACGACCCCCCTTATGTATGGAAGTAAGTGTCACACATCTCGATTTAGTTAAAATGTTAAATGTATCAAGGGCATTGAGAGCCCTTGAAATAATAAGGACGATGCGATTGAAAAAAAAAAACAACTGTTATTTTTTTTCATGTTGTGGCGACGCGTCGCCACGCAATATCCTGTCTGATCTGAAGTTTCATATCAATAAATTTTAAAAATAAAATGAGATAATAAATTGTTTGTCAGTCAAACCAGTTTTCCATTATTCGTGTTTATTCGTTATTACGTAAACATTTATTTGTTTTGATTAACATGTCGTAAACAAAAATGCAGTCATAAATGTTAAAATGGCTTCTGCTGTGTAATCTTTAATGTTATGTAAATAAAACCATTATATTTCAGGTTGTAGGAGAAGGTTGTCCGCCTAAACTATCACTAGATGCTTATGTACTGGCATTAGAAGGCAAAACTTGGGCTGTGATACGTGCTCATTATCAGGAATGGATGCCAGTTATATTAAGCAGAGGTAAATTCATACATAAATTTATTATTATCACTGTTTGTATAGTAACGGGTTAACAATACTGAGTCTGTATGATAGTAGTAATAGCAAGGCCTGACCTAATTTCTAAGGACAGGCAATGGACTTTTAAAGGATTTGATGTTGAACTTATCCACAACATTACAATTGTACGACAGCTATGTACGAAGTCAGTTGGATTATTGCAGTACAGTTTGGAATCCCTCATACCAAGTACATATCGATAGAATCGAAAGAATACAGAAGAGACTACTTCGTCACTTAGCTTTTCGATTCAGGCCGAGGAATTGTAGGTCCTACGAAAATAGACTAAATTATTTTAAATTGATTGACCTAAAGTCCTAAAGTCACGCCGAACCATCTCTGATCTGTCATTCCTACATAAAATGCTTAATAACGCTATGGATTGTCCGGATCTTCTCAGTAGGATGGGTATCAACGTGCCTTCAAGGCTCCCTCGCTACCCTCGTCCATTGTTCAAACAACCGCGATGCCGAACAAATTTGGGAAAGCACTCGCCACTTGTTAGGATTGCCTATCAGTACAACACTTTATCATGTCCTTCCGAAGACATAGACATTTTCTCAAATACACTTAAAAAGTTTAAATGTCTAATCAGCTCAAAGCTCGCTGGCATGTAGGTGTTTATATGTCAATACGTTTCCATGTTGATTATTTCTTTCTTTTTTTTATCTGAATTGCTTTTTGGTCCTTAAGTATAGGTAGTTGTATTACAACAGGTCTCATTTGTCAATTTGTCAATTGCATATTTTTAAGTTTGTAAAGGTGATGATGGAGGTGTCAATGGGGGGATAATAATAACATTATGTACCCTATTTACACTTTTATTACATTTAAAATTTATTGTATTTCTATTTTTTATATTTGTGTGAACTTGCTTGTGCATGATGTGGTCTCCTATAAGTGAGGGAGCACATAACTTGTTATCCTACTAATTACTTTTGTTTTGTTTTTGTGTATTCCTCGTTGTGAGATCCTTAAATAAATAAATAAACTTACTACATATTTATAACAGTTTGAATTTTCTCGGATACCACCTCCTGGTGGCATGTCATTAGTCCCATTATTGTCCACCGGGGCGCGCACGCTCCAGGTCCTTTGCCCCCTAGCAAACGAGCAGACGTATTACCTGATGGTAATCGATTACCGCCTCCCATGGACACCCGAAACCCTAGAGGCGTCACAAGTGCGAAGAATTTTAAGAAGGAGTACGCTCTTTTCTTGAAGGTTTGAAGGTCGTATTGGTCCTTATATTTGGCGACAGTTCATTTCATAGTTTTGTTGTGCGAGGCAAAATAAACATATTAACGTTAACACATCAAATTAAATAAACATCTATCGTGTCTCACAGAAGTTACGTTGTATATTGAAAATCCTGTTAAATAATTTTACACAATGACTTTTTGTTAAAAGGAATGGTATTTGGTCGATTTGGACCAGACCAGAAGACTCAATTGGTGTCGGCTCTGCAAGGTGAAGATTTCATAGTGGGCATGTGCGGGGACGGCGCTAACGATTGCGGAGCACTTAAAGCGGCCCACGTTGGGATATCTCTTTCTGAGGCAGATGCGTCTGGTAAAAACATATTAGAATTATATTTCTTACAGTGATTATAAATAAACATCATCATTGGATTTCGTTAATAGGGGTGTCTAAGAAACTTACTATTTAAATATAAATAGGTACTTAATAAAAATAATCACAAATTTTAACAAAAAAGCAACAAACATCAAGAACTGGACCAAATTGAAATAGGACCACACGGGAAGCACCAGCTTTAAAATAAAAATATAATCATCAAAATCGGTTCACCCAGTCGAAAGTTATGAGGTAACAAATACAAAAAAAAACTGTCGAAGTGATAACCTCCTCTTTTTTTGAAGTCAGTAAAAAAATTGGCAAATTATTGGAAATCATAGGGACCAACGAAAACATTCAAATCAGTATAAGGACATAACGAGCGCAAGTACATTGTAAGAAATTAAAAATATGTTGTGTTATGTTTTAGTGGCGGCTCCGTTCACCTCTCAAGAACAGAATATTCGATGTGTAAAGCTGCTCGCTTTAGAAGGTCGCTGTGCTCTTAGCACCTCTTTTGCAATCTTCAAGTACATGGCGCTTTACTCCCTCATCCAGTTCTGTTCCATCCTTATACTTTATAATGTGAGTATGTTTTGTTTTTGTTTTGCAATAACGTACTAACATAAATTACGGTGATCATTGTATACATAATTTTAAAATTTATTAAATCTAATATTTCCGACCATAAATAAACCCTATATAAACTTTTTTGATTAGGATCCTTTAACCTGTGTTTATACTTTCTTAAAATAATTTCGCTTATTCGTTCACATCGCTCATCTATGTCCAAGCAAGGGCCATAAATGCAGTAGCACCGCAATATTTTATAAACGCACGTCGGTTCTGTGCGTTAAACAATAATAGAAAAAGGTCGTAAATCCAACTTGTTTGTAATGCTATGTGTTCAGTAATAAAATGCTCGCATGATACGCGATGACCTAAAATCATTTCCTGGTCGATGCATCTTGTCTGCCTCATTGTGTTAATATCTATCGGTTGGTGTATGCGACTGCCGATCAAGAGGTCTTGATACCTGGATAAAAAGCGTCATTGAGGTTACACAACTTCAGGCTGTCAAGCCTGAAGTTTTAAAGTTAAGGTTTCAACTTTCGTGACTGGGAAATCATGTAAAGCCGTCGGTCTTGTACCCGATCTCTCCTCGGTCGTGTCGGATAACCGTCCCGTCGAATAACCGTCCCGTCGAATTATGAGAGTGAGGGAACAGAGAGTACACTTATGTTTGCGCACACACTTGTTGTCTATAATATTTTATTCGTAATTGAATGGTCTCCGTTGATACTGGCAGCCGTAGCCGGAATCGACTAGGTGTACATCATCCATACTCAATTTTTCTACTGTTTCTGCACTATTGATAAAATGGTTCTACACTGTTCATGTTTTATGCACCTATCTTTTTTTTTCATTATAATATTACGGTTAAGGTCCATAATCATTTAATCTTTCGGATGCGCGAACGGGTACTTCCGGTTACATGCACCGTGCGGCGAAATTGCAAAATTTTGCAGCACGGTGCATGGTGTACGAAAATGATCAAATCTTTTCAAAAACAATGCTCGGTGGTTATAAAAGTGATTATTTTTCAAAAGATGGATAACAAGCGTACATGGTTATGCCATATTTTATTACTAAACTAATGTTATCGCATTATTATTTACTCACAATTGAGCCAAGTATTAATTTACGCACCTATTGTGTTAATAAACATGATTTTAATATTTTATGTGGTTTATTATTCATTTTACTTATTATCCTCATAAAGTTCGATAACTAAGCTATCTACTGATATAAAAAACACTATAACTGCAGTAAAAATTCATTGAGAAACATATTTGTAAAAATCACATTTCGCTGTCGAGATATTCGCCATTTTGTCACTTTACAATCAAACTATTATTTGCGCCGAACACCAAATTACGTAGTATTTATATGAAGAAATAGTGTTTTTTAGTTAAATAATTTATTTTTTTAGTTAACTAGTGCAAAAGACAGGAACAATACATAAAAAAAACAACCTATTTATCAAGTTATTTAAAAAAAGGACTCGTTTGCTAGACCAGTTTTCATTTATTATTTTTAAGTTCTGAGAATTCTCTAAACTCTATGAAAATGACTGAATGCTAAAGAGAACAAACTGATCGTTCCATTATGTGACACACAAAGTCTATGCTCAATACAAAATAATTTAGTAAAACATAAACAAAGATCAGTTTACGTCTTGTTCATTGTCCGTCACTACTGTGTATGTGTGGGTGTTAATAGTTCCGGGACTTCCCGCTAGGCTGCGTGCAAACACGAATCAACGGCGATATACAATTTTAAGTGACGTGCTATTGGAGAGGCCTATGTCCAGCAGTGGACTACGATACGCTGATGATGATGTAGAACAGTAATGGCGTGGGAGCCCTTTGTATGTGTGCGTCTAATTTCGCTCGTCAGGCAAAAAATTAGTGTTTATTTAAATATTTAGCTTTTCTAACACATTTTTGTTGCTATTCTATATTCTATATAAGATTCTCATCGCAATTATATCATTTTATCAATAAAAACATAAGAATAAATGCGTAAAAACCTTCAAATGAGTAAGCCCTTTTCAATAGGTAATAGACTCGGTAACTTTTTGAGTAACACTATTCAAAATTACGCATGATTTATGCCTCAATTCGTATTGATAGTGGTTCCTAAAATAAGTATAATAAGTAAAATATAACAACAAACTACCTTCAAAATCACCTTATCGGCAAAAAAACAGTTTTAAGAGGCACTTGACAGATCGCGTTGCGTCATCGTCAACTTTGAAATTGGAACTCGTTTTTTTTACGGCTCTTGAAGCGCACTTGACAAACGAATGTTTTAAAATGTTGTTCGTATAAAGCAAATGCATAACAAACCTTTCTAGACTTCGTTATAATAACTTTAATACCCAAAATTAATTAAAATGCAAGTTAACTGCGAAAAACATGGATCCGTGTGTGCCGCACCGACGGGACAAACATGGATCCGTGTTGCCGCACCCGAGAGGTTAATTATCTTGAATACTCCCCGAAACTAAAAGCTGGGTACGGCCGCCCCGTGTCCGTGCTAAAATTTAGGACCGTAAAGAATAAGGAAGGATGCGTTCGCTTGCAGTTCTACTCGATCCTGGGCAACAACCAATTCCTGTACATCGACCTGGTGCTGACGACGCTGCTGGCGCTGTCGCTGGGGCGCGCGGGCCCGGGCCCGGTGCTGACGCGCCAGACTCCGCCCGTGTCGCTCGTGGCGCGCGCCTCGCTCCTGCCGCTCGCGGTGCAGGTCTCGCTCGTGCTCGGCGTGCAGCTCGCCTCCATCTACCTGCTCTACGAGCAGACCTGGTGAGCCCCCCCTCCACACACACTCATTACCTAACTATTACAACCGCAGCGCCACAACCATGGGTTCGATTCCCGGGTCGGACCAAATGTTCGTATGATCTGCAAATATTTGTGTGTATAATACTCATTTATTTACAAAAAGAAGTGTATATGTATGTACATTAGTTGTCTAGTACCTAAAATACAAGATCTGCTTAATTTGGGACCAAATGGTGTGGTGTTAAATGTCCAAAAATATACATATATATATATATATATATATATATATACATACATACATACATACCTGCCTATGGAATATTCACGACATATCATACATCCATTTTATAAATTGTTAAAACAAAGTACAGTGTTATTCTCCACTTAGATTTAAATATTATAATATCATTTTTTGTTTATGTTCATACAGAATGACTAATTACAATGAACTTAACATCATCTTACTATACATTATGTATGTATATTTATAATTTGCGTGTGTATAATAACACTAGACTTTGTTAATATAATATTGACTTTAAATGTAAACAGATTTGGTAAACTACAACAAACACATAAAGTTATAAACCATGATATTTTTCTCTTTTCAGATCATTATATTAAAGCAGTTGGGTTTTTTGATTTATATTTCATTTTAATTGAGTGTTATAATTTTATATGATGTTCCAGGTTCAAGCCTTCACACGCAGACCAAATACTTAAATGGGAGAACACGGTCATATTCATAGTTTCAGCATTCCAGTACTTAATTATGGCTTGTGTTTATGCAAAGGGCTGGCCATTCCGTCAACCGTTTTGTGCTAATTGTAAGTACATATTATTATTATTTTTGAAGTAGTTCTGTAAAAAATTGTTATAACAGATCAGAAAGTAAACAGAAAATAACTACCGGCTTAACCATAATACCACAAATCACCATAACTAAACTAAGCAGAGCTTTTATTATGGGTACCAGATCAATGATATAAATACAAATTATTATTGGTTTTCTGTAAATACATACATATTATATTTATGCAAAATTTGTATCATTTCGCTCCTGAGATATAATTTTTAATTTATTTACTTTAATTAGCATTCTTCCCAGTTGCTTCTAAAGCTTACACTTTGGAGCATGTACATAATCATTATTTTAGGTTCCTAAAAATTCCTAAAAATTTTTGAAGTGAAACTTCTTTATCGGGGTTGTCAAAAAATTTAGTGTAACATTTTTTCGTTACGCGTAACATTTATCAGTTACGTTACGCGTCACATTTATCCGTTACGCTATCTTTTTGAAGTGAAACTTCTTTATCGGGGTTAAAATAAAATGTTTTATCATTATTGAGAGTAGTTATATACAATCCTTCAAAAAAAAATTATAAAATAAAACAAAAACATTTTCAAACACAAACAGGACCAAATTAATACTACAGTGAAATATCACATTACAAACAATATTATTTTATTTAGTCCACAATGTAAATAACTACACACATCACATTCCACAAACTTACTTCATTCACACCACAGATCGCGAAATATTTACTCAGGTCTCGCTCCTTAACTTTTATTGCACTTGAAATAAGAATTGTCACGAATATTGCTGGTTTATAAGTCTTTTGTCATTATACCTTACGTCGACATATGATATTTATTTTTTGAAAAATAACGTCATAAAGAAGTTTCACTTCTTACGAGTGTACGCTAGTACACGCAACTTTTTTTTATTTATATGACTGTCTTTGTTTTTCTAGATTACATGGTGATAACCCTATTCACACAAGCAGTATTCGTAATCATTATTTTGCTGTGTCCGTGGGATGGGCTCGCAAATTACATGGAAGTTGAAGTCATGAATATAGCGGATAAGGATCAAACAATTTTCCGTATTTATTTGTTACTCATACCTGTGCTACATCTAATATTGGCTATAGGCATTGAGGTAAGTTGTAATAATGTAATTTTATTCAATAAAAAAATCGAGAAATACATACTTCTGATTAAAACTTATTGTAGATTAGAAACAGAGTACATAACGATATAATGTAAAAAATACTATGATAACTAAATTCGGAACTGAAACGTAATTTAAAGAGTGTAAACTTTCCAGTAGGTATTTTTTACTTGTTTATCGTGACATTACTGACATCGCTCTCAAATTCAAATAAAGTAAAAGAAATAATAAAACAATTTTAGTTAAATAACATATATTTACTCGTGTGGTATAATTTGTAGGCATCACTTTCGAACTCTGAGAAGTTCTCCAGCTTGGCGCGACTATTCCGGCGTCGTTGCGGCAAGAAAGAAGAGGCTGGCGGAGGGGGAGACGCGGAGCGGCCGCTCTGGCCGCCCACGGACCGCGCGCTGGTCTGCTGACCACCCCCCACCACCCCCCTCGCGACTTCCCACACCAAGCATTGGCTTTTGCTGCTAGTCGCACGCATTAACAGTTCACCCCTCGCGGACTTTATAACCCTGTACATACTAACTTTTGTATATTTGTATTATCGGTAGTGAACGGGAGTCTGTTCGTCGATTATTACTTTTTATTCAATCTAAGGACCACGTGACCTCACTATTATAATAAAATCCTTCGGCCATATTAGAAACTAATGATTTACCAATCATTTGAGTTTCCAAAATATAGAGAGAGAACAATTTTCAAAATATAATTCTTTTTCTTTTTTGGAAACCAGACCACGTTGCAACAAAGAAAAATATTCTGGTTTCGAATTCAGGTTACCGACAAAGAATGTTGGATCTTATTTGGAAACTTTTAATAACTTTTAATATACCGTAGTTACTAAGGAATCTTTATTGTAGAAGTTACCTTTATTAGTGAAAAAAATTATATACGTACACGTACATTGGGAGTAAAATTATGTTGTCATCACAATTTTACGCAATAATTTTCCCTCATCAAGAAATTTGAATGAAGATTCAACATTCTTTTTTGGAAACCAATTACATAACATTGATTTCCAATGTGGTCGAAGGGGTTAGTAAAATTGCTAAAATGTCGGTCGACAATAATCAAATTTAAGATCTTACGACATCGCCAGTGTTATTTTCGACCGTTAGCCGCTATGATATTGGCAGGTCGGTACTCTACAAAAATGTAAGCCCCTCAGTATTATATTTCAGCTAGAGTTCTAAGAAAATTGTTTTAACCTATGACGTGGAAAATAAGAAAAGTATATCATATGGTTCAATTTCCACTCAAAAATACTAATTAAAAATAACATCATGGTTGAACTATTTTTCGAGTTCTCGGCTGATAAGATTTTTGATATAATTAGTACTTTAAATTGTATACCTTATGAGGATTTATTGTTAGAACACTTTTACTTTTTGACTGGAGAAATATAATAACTAACTATTGTAATAAAAATGTTTTTTAAATAAATAAGTATACATTAATATAAAACGATATTGAATTTTATTACAAGAAACTTCATAAACAATATCTTTTTTACTTTGTGATGCATTTTTTCTAAAGTCGTTACAGAGATAATAATCTTAATTAATAATTTCAGCGTGTTTTAGGCAATAAAATAAAATATTAAATAAAATGTGGTTACGTTAAATAATTGTAAACACTGATCTTTATTTGATCCTAGCTAAAATTTAAAAACGAATTAATAAGAGAGTATACTAATCAATACGTTTTCCAAACAAATGTGTATAATATTTGTTTGTCTTGTTTGTACATTACTGTTAATTAATGCCTAGACTGTTAGCAAAGTCCAATGGTGCTTGGTTCACGTACGTGAGTTACGTACTTACATTAGTGTTCGGAACTGTCCGCTGTAGTTACCTTTTCTTAATAATGTTAGTGTAAATATCAGACTCGGTCCTGCCGCCTACTTTGTTACGAACTTTATATATTTATTTTTAGTGTTTATATGGCGGCAGATATTATTAGGGCTGTTACTTAATTTAAGGACCATTCATAGAAATAAAATTTTACTTAATCGAGCGATGACATGTTTTAATTTCGAAGGGCATGGCTCCGAAAATTAGGCTTAGATTTGCATGTATTCATATATTTAAAAGAACGCTAGTATTTAAGCGCACAGAAGAAGCGTCATTTTAAATTTATGCATTTGTTTCTCAATATTTATGAATCTTGACTTCGTCTTTGCTTGCCAACAGCATTTACTTTTGGCAATTTTTTTTTACCTATTTGACTTTAATTTATGTATTGCTTTAATAAATAAAAAATAAAGGTAACATACACATCTCAAAATTGTTAATAAAGTTACCAACCAAAAAAATGTCTGTAGGTTCTGGTTCTGTATGTTTACTTAAATGGGTTAAACCCAGTGTAAATTGTACTTAAAATACATAAACGATCATGGTTCTATAAATGTATTGCGTTTGTAGTACAGTGATAACGTATCATTTGTATATTTAGTTCACTTCATAGTTAAAAAAATCTCATCAAGTCCGCATATAATTTTCATGCAGTAATAAACGAGACCTCTTGCTAAATAATTCAGACACTGAATATCGCTCTGTAGTAGTGGCATAACGTACATTGGAGATTTTGAATTTAGAATATTTTTCCTGATCTGAAGTACTGGAAACCATCATATCTTTACGTTCTATTATATATAGCTTTCGTAGATAAAGTGCCTGTTGATGTAGCAATTAATTTCTGTGTATGTGTGCATAGTATTTTTTAGAAATAGTAATTGACTTCGATTTCTATATTCGACGTTATACAATATCTTATGATTTATATTTTTAATATTTAATAACCCAAGTAATGGCTACATTTGCAGATGTCTAAATGATTTAATGACTGTTCACAAAAATAATCGTAGTAAAAGTTCTTAATTTATCAGTTCGTTTATATGTTATTAATAATATTAAAAACAATAATTTAATGTATTTAATTAAAGGCACAGTTTTATCTGCTAAAGTAACTGGACCTTACTTGTTTGTCATGTTACAACTATGCTCCAATTACAATGCTGCTTTATTGCATTTCTGTACTATTTTGTTTTAAAAGTAGTTCTCATGCCGATTTCAGTACTTTTTACGTATTTGTTATAACGAAATTCGACGAAATCAACTTACATTTTTTTTTGACTTATTTAAAATAACTGTACAAATAGATTATAAAATTAAATCATGTGAACATTTTAAAAAGATAATAAAAAGTAAATAAATGTGTCTGTCGTCTTTATTAGGAAAATTAATTCTTGTATATATTATACAGAAATGGTTTATTATAATACTATCTTCATATTGTCTACTTCATATTATTAAATATTGATGGTCATACGTAATTGTATGGAGTATACAGTATATAAGTGCCAAATAAATCTTGTCAAATACCTTCACGCACGGTACAAAAAGATCATTTCGCAATTAATGTGTGATTTTTAGATATTAGCTTTAGAAGATATTACATTGATATCAGAACTAAATGTTTCTCATTTCAATCCCTGTTTCAAATGTTCGTCATGATACAGTTACAACTAGCATTTACAAAAAAGAGCTGCTGTATACAAAATTACAATGTTGGGGATCTAGCCAAGATGCAACTGTTTCGCGTTGAATCTCTTTCTAAACTCGCTAACGTATCTATTCCCTAATTGTTGTTTTAACCACATGACTTAACATTGAGATAACGTCATACCTATGGGAACCATTTGATTAGTTTTCTAATAACGTTTACGTTTGTAGAATGTCAACTTGGCTAGGGCCTCAGGTATCCAAATAGAAAAGCGCTCGATTAAATTTCAAAGAGGAACCTTAAGAATTTATGTTTTGTATTCATTGTAATTCTTTACATATATTTAGCAGATTGGTAGTATTCCTAGGCATAGATAGGCAACGTAGTTACAATATGACAGAAGCTACTTATATTTATTGTAGGTATAGATACAGCAATAGGTACTTATAAAGTTACGCGACCATAATATACGGTATTATTTTAAGAATAGATAAAATCTTATTATTTTGCATTTTATTTAGTGTTGAATTTTTTTAAAATTAATTTTAATAAATTAGATTCTTAATTCGTATAACACTGGCATTTAATTTTTGACCAAATGTAGATAAATAAAACAATTGTATCCAGTTATTGTATTATTATTCAAAAATCGAATGTGCACAAATAGTTTCGATTGTATTTTTTTAAATCTCGAATAATCCTATCTTAGTGAGTACCCATTCTGCAATCACATATTAAAGCATTAGATTATTTGTGCTAGAGGTTGACACATTTTATGGAATAATAGTATGGAGGGTAGAGATAAGGAGTATCATCTCTGTACATGAAAAGTGTCCGTTGAAATGCATTAAATTAGGGTGGCGCCACATTAGCATCAGGGTAAACTTCTTAAAGTCAATACACACACTTTTTCATAAAATTGAATGATAAAAAATCAATAAACGTACTATTCACAGTTCAGAAAATAAAATATATTTACTACATTATTTTGTAATACGCAAGTAGTGACAATAATGTTAAATTTTTTAACTCGCGTACTTCAATTCGTTCACAATTGCTACATTCATACCATAACCTATGTCTACACCAGCGCCATTCTGGAAGGTTTTTGAACTGTTATTTACAGCTTATGCTAGACACTTTTTTCAATTTTCTTCCATATAAGATAACACTCCTTGTCTCTACCCTCCATAAATAATAGTCACAAATTATGTGGATTGAACTAAAAAATATTTTACATTTCATTTTACTCTAGTAAGGGCCAAAAGACAAAATTTCTTTTGCATAAATAAGATTCCGGAAAAATATTTCAACAACAATATAAATTACAAAAAATAAGTACGATGTATTTCTTAGTGAAATCTGCAATATAGTTAATGTGTTTAGTATAATTCAAATAGTATAATTTAATTTATATAATTTATCAGTGCTAGCAGTAAGTGCATTAAACAATTCTTAGTAAAATTAAATATTTACTTACCTTAACGTGTTAAAAAGTCAATTTACCAACATCTATGAAATTTTTACAAGAATATTTTTACTGGCAACTTTTTATTATTATAAAGTCGGTAGAATTTAAAATAGCTATTCAGAAAAAAGAGCGCTATGAACACAAACGCACAGTTCGTTATGTTTAAAGTTATGAACGTTTGTTACTTGTTTTTGTTGTGCCCAGTTATCATTGTAATATAGTTCGATATGAATTTATTAAGCTACATTAGAATGGATGTGACCAAAAATATTGTAATAAACATTAATTGATGAAAAATTCCTAAAACATCTTTTTACTGTGTGAGAAATTCGTTTCTTCACATTCTGCGTTACCACCTTTAAAGATAATCCCACCAATCAGAGCTACAAACAGATTGTTATCTATTCTTCTTTAGAAGGCTTGAAATATTGCGCCAGTTTTCTTACAGTTTTCTTAGTTTTCTTTTCGGTATTGGCATTATTAGTTGTTTTAGCTTGTGGTCGGACTCGAGAAATTGGGTCACGATTTTCCTCAATTGTGTTCAAAGCGTGTGAACAATCAATTATGAGTATTTACTAATGCGGTATTGTAATACCCACAACACCAGTCATAATTAGTCACAATACAATATTGTATCAAAATATTAAGTATATAAATGTTAAATATGAGAATTATAGTTAAATTACAAATCGCGTAGCTATTAAACAACGATATTATAAGCTAGTGGGCTGGTTTATGTATTTTAAAATTATTTTGTTTGTTTAAATTCAAATTTCAATATCCCTCGTTGTTGCGTGATGGAGTTATAAACACCTAGAAATCGCATACGTTTAAATCTTAAGGCGGGTCTCCTGCGACACTATTTTGTGTATTCTAAAGGCGTGTGTTCTGCTCCTAAATATGTTAGCAAAATATTGCAGTTTCCTGCGACTTTTAAACACGAACATAAAACATTGAGCTAACAAAACAATTAGGTCACGCCCATATTTTGTTAGAAAATTTATCAAAAATCAGGAGAAGCGGACGGAATACTTTCCCGTGTTCACCTGCAGGTAGGGCCATTTTTTTCATAGTTTCTTGCGAACATAGAGGTTTCGTATTTCTTAATCTGCACTTCTTCATCTGAGCAACGAAAAAGATTTCAGTCCAAATCGATCTTCTGCTTGTAATTCTGCGTATGTATTAAAAGTACGTCGTTGTAGATAGGGTCAAACGCGAAATCGGTTTCTTTTTGTTGTTGTGTGCAAAATAGCTTCTGAAACATAGAGACATCTTCGTCCGAAGTCATTTTGTCGAGTAGATATTTGATGTTCGTGTTTAAAAGTAGGATACTGCAATGTTTTGGTCAAGTAACAGGTTTAGTTAACATGTCTTGTTATTTATTTTGTAGAGACACGCCTTTAAACTTTATTTAACATTAGTAGGAAGATTAAATATGTAAAACATGAAAATTCAACGCATTTTAGAATTACAAATTAGTTTTTTTTGCGGTTCGAGTTGTTAACGATAATAGGTATAGTTTCAAAATTATTTTAAGGTAAATAGGTAGCATATGCAGGCGGTGGCACGTATTCCGGTGGTGGACCGTTCTTGGAGCGCACTACTATAGGGCGAGCACTCCGGGGCACTGGGGGTTGCTTCCACCTGAAATATTAAAAATACACTTGTATGATGACACGACTTGAAATCTTACGAATAAACTGAACAACCCCATGCACCTAAAGCATACATCCATCTATACTATATTGTAAAACTGAAAAGTTTGGTTGAATGAGCTAATCTTAGGAACTACCTACCTACAGGTTCGTATTGAACAATTATACATACACTATGTCGGTTATTGCAGTAAAGAGTAGCCTATGTTGACTGCCTCGGTGGCGTAGTGGTAGCGTATGCGAGCTTGAGGTCTCGGGTTCGATACCCGGGTCGGACCAAAGGTTTGTATGATCTGCAAATATTTGTTTCATAGTTTGGGCGTATTCTATGTATAATATGTAGGTATGTATTTACAAAAAAAAAGTATATAAGTATTTAGATCAGTTGTCTAGTAGGTATCCATAACACAAGCTCTGCTTAGCTTGGGACTAGATGGCGTTTGTGTGTTAGATGTCCGGAATATTTATTTATTATTTATGTCCTTTCTTAAGAATCAAAGTATCTCCAAGAAAAATGACATAGAAATCAGAGCAAACAATCAGACGTATCGCCTGATGGTAAGCCATTACCGCCGCCCATGGACATCCGCAACACTAGAAGCGTTACAAGTGCATTGCCAGTCTTTAAAGAAAGAGTACGCTATTTTCTTGAAGGTTTAGTCGTGAAAGTGTAACAAACAGACAAAGTTACTTTTGAATTTAAATATTAGTATGGTTTACATAGTCTATTTATGGAGTACTCTATCGACAATAAAAAAGTTAAAAAAACTATATTAATAAAATTTTCATCATTGAACATAGTTTTTTACGTACCAAGGCACAAGACTGAGGTCATGAGGAGGTTTAGGCTTGGCTAATCTTTCAGCACGTTCTTCTTGCAATGTTTCGGCGTCACGCACTGCAGCACACCAGGCTCGCAGTGTAAAATAGTACAATAACTCTACACCGGACAGCAGGGAAAATCCTAAAAATAATCCCGCGATGCCTCCAAATGACACTACAACATTTTCAAACAATTGGTAATTAATTAGTTATCCTTATAAGTTCTTGTGTCTGTTTGGTGGCGGGTTAAGAATACGGAATATCACCATACCAATTCTCCCGTGTGTCGTAAGAGCCGACTAAAGGATCAAATTACGCAGGGCAAATAGAAGGAAAGCTTGAAACAAGCTACAAACCCATCTGCCCAGTAGGGTATAGGTACCTATTAAGCTAAAACCTCCTTTCTGAGGAGATATTTATTCATACGTCCAGCGATGGACTAATAAAAGCTGTTGGTGATCAAGTTAATTTCCAACTTATTGTACTAGCAGACACTAGCAGTTCTGCTTAGGAAAGCGAAACAAACAATACATTTAAAAAAAAGTAGGTACCTATGTTATTAAAATTATTATTTTTGTTTATTTAAAACAGAAAACACTACATAATAGTTCATAAACTAGATACTAAAAACCGCAATACTTACAATGTAAATTTTAACCATCGGTAAAAGCGTCATAGAGAATTCCATAGTGTCATAAGTTTAAAATGAAATGACTCACCTAACAAGTCAACCCAACCGAAAAGTACTTCGCGTTTGTAACGGACCATTGGCCATGAGACAAAATCTGTTTCCAATAAAGCGTTCTCGACACTTCGCATTGTACTGAAAAAAGGAAAGTTTTTAATACCGTTATGACTTGTAATGTTGGCAATAACTAATCTAAGTATATAAATGAATAAAATTGGAGTGTCTGTTTGTATTATTAAAACAACCGCTTTTTACTAAATGCATATGTAAGTATACCAATTTATCATTTTTCACAATGTCTGTCTGTTTGCTCCGGCTAATCTCTGGAACGGCTGGACCGATTTTGACGCGACTTTTACTAGTAGATAGCTGATATATGATATAAGGAGTAACTAGGAAACTTTTTTAGACTAGTTTTGCCTGGCGGCGTTACCCGCGGTTATTGTTGTATATCGGGTAACACCGAGGGGTTCAGCTAGATTATAACATACTAGATTTGCCCCACCCGCGTAAATGTCGGTTATCACGGCAAAGAGTATCTTGTATAATTCCTCAAAAGTCAAAGAACCTTCATGCCAAATTACATTAAAATTTGTAGAGCGGTTTAACTGTGAAAGCGTAACAGACAGACAGACAGAGTTACTTTCTAATGTAGATTAGTATAGGTAAGGATAAGTAACGTGTCTACTACTAACATGATAACTAGGGATTAATTTCAAATTACCAGACCAGATAAATCTTTAAACAATTAACAACAATAAATATCTGCAGTGATAAAATTTGCAACTACAATTAATTCTGACTCGGGACTAAATCTCGCTAAGTAAGGATCCTATTTATCATATGTATTTATATTAGTCATAACTATCTAATAAAATATACATATATACTACTTAACCAGTATGGGTTTCCCTAAAATAAAACAAAAATACTTACTCAACATCTGAAAGCTTTTCCACTTCATATACGGTATGCGAGCAGCCCAGTTCACAGGGACATCCTGACACATCAGTTATTTCCGTAACGTGATCTGCTATACAACGCAGTTCTCGAAGAGTGCATATTTTGTAGCCCTCTGATGGACAAAAACTTGAATGATTAGAATTTACACTTACTCGAAAACTATAAACTGACTGCCTCGGTGGCGCAGTGGTAGTGAATGCGACTGCTGTGATTGAGGTCTCGAGTTCAAATCCTGGGTCGGACCAAATGTTTGTTTCGGAGTTTGGGTGTTTTCTATGTATAATATGTATGTATTTACAAAAAAAAGGTATGTATGTATTTATATCAATTGTCTAGTGCCCATAACACAAGCTCTGCGTAGCGTTAGACTAGATGGCGTTGTGTGTAAATGTCCAAAATATTTATTATTTATATTAAAGACTGGATATTTTCAACCATTTAAATTTCAAGTCAAGATATGCATAGACAATTATACCTACAACCAAAGTTTAGAGCCCTAAATTAAATTAGGACTTAATTCAGAGCTTAACGAAGAAATAGCGAAATCATTTGTGCACTTATTGTTACTTACTTAAAGGCGGATAAAAATGTGGCACACATTTGCATAACTTTCGACTTCTGTACATACGGCATTGTCTCATACACGCTGAATACGTATATATGTCAGACGTCTCTAAGTGCACTTCATCTGCAAATATACAGCGGCGTTGCCGAATCGACAATTGACGTGCATCTTCAGTTGTGTAAGTGTGTTTTACTGAAAAAGACACCTTATCCACACGACGGTCCCAAGTGTGTTGAGCACTTTGTTCCAAACCGGCCATTTCTTCAGAGGAATGAATAAATATCTAATAAATTGAAAAATAATTAAACGTATCATTTACAAAATGAAATTGGAAAGTATTCATATATCCTAAGGCTTCACTTCTCTATACATCTCTGTTCGCCATTTTTATGATCAAATCATTAAAATTGATTGCATTAAAGTGTTTGTTATGCTGTGCACTTATTTCTTCTATCATTAAATAAATTAATAACTTAAAGTTACATAAGTTTCCCTTACATTAAACGTAGTATTTTTCAGATCAGAATTAAACATAAAAGACCATTTCGCATCTGTCTCATGAATAAAAGCTTCAACAAATTGCTCAGGAGCCTGCGATTGCCTAAAACGAAGAAATTAAGGGGTCAATAATGCAGAACATAAATGTACGAAATCAAATTAAAGTACTTCGTACCATGGCCACGACTTTTCAGAATGTTTAGAATTAAAAGCATAACAAAATCCCATTTCAGTAAAAACTGGCATCAGGAGATCACAGCATTCTTCCGAATCTCCTTTCCATTCGCAATCATAAAAGATGGAATCACAATGTCGAACTATCTGGAATGGTAATGAATTAATAGATTCGGTATAAAGACATTGTCTAGATCCGTACGGCTTTATATTGTTAACAAAGTTGTTTATATTTAGCTGGTTCCTTTACGTATTTTTGTTTACGTGAAAAATGTACAAGGTCACTCAGAAAAATACCTACCTATTATACTCGTAGCACATCGTCCAAGATTAAATACTCTACACATAAAACCAGTGTGAAGCGCTGTGCGAGGAAACCGGAAGCCCATACACCAACTCCCCTCATCCCCCAAAGGCCGGCAACGCACTTGTGACGCCTTTAGTTTTGCGGGTGTCCATAGGCAGCGGTTTTTGCTTACCATCAGGCGATATGTCTGCTCGATTGCCCCTATTCTATAAAAAGTAGGCTTCGCCTGTTACAAATATTTTCTAGCGGCAAATATGCTTCTTCATAGTGATCCTCAGACTTTTAAATATTTTCGGTTTCAGGTATAGAATCTACTTCGACACAAGGTAAATAGCTCTCGAGATCAGTTTTATTCTAAGATTTTGTGATTTTATTATACACAATATTGGGCAACACACTTGAAAAACTGCATCTTTTGGATCCTTAGCAGGCTGCGATGCATCATCTTCATTTGTGCCAACTAAGGCAGGGTCTGTTAAAAACTGATTAGCTTGACTTGTTGCTATAGAATCATAACTGATTGTAGCTAGCCATCGCAGCATTTCCTCAGCCTTCTCTGGTGGTTCTGACCCCCAAACACTGGTAATAACAAACCAATATTAATACTCAGGACATGTCTTCAATTACAGTAGACACTAAGATTTAGTTATATCTTGGTATTGGTATATTACCTATAAATACACATAGACACGAAATATTTTTTCGAACATCTAACACATAAGGCCATCTAGTCCCAAACTAAGCATAGCTTGTATTATCGGTACTAGACAAACAGACTACCTATAATTACATAAATACTTTTATTTGTAAAAACATACATATTATTATACACTAGCTGACCCACGCAACCTCGTTTGCGTCTTATATTGCCCGTAGCGTGAAAATTTTCCCCCGTTTTTGAAACATTCTTCATTGGTACTCCGCTCCTATTAGTGGTAGCGTGATGGTATATAGCCTTATAGCCTTCCTTGATAAATGGACTATCCAACACTGAAAGATTTTATCGAATCGGACCAGCGGTTCCTGAGATTAGCGCGTTCAAACAAGCAAACAAACTCTTCAGCTTTATTATTAGTATAGATGAAAGCACCCAAACTCCGAAACAAATATTAGCAGATCATACAAACATTTGGTCCGACCCAGGAATCGAACCCGAAACGAGAGCTCATAAATTATCTTCCTTCGTAACTAGTTTCGTCCAATATATTGGATATTAAAATGGTCTTCCTGGCAGAATCAGAAATAAGCGGTTAATATACGGAACTAACACACGGAGATCAAAATGAATACGGGCTCGACAATAGTTTAATTCCATACTCCTAGTTCACAGCTGTATCAAGAAACTTAAAGCTAATACCATAGATATTTACTTGTTAACCTAATCTGATCAACATATAAATATAATAGGAAACTACTCGTATTATACCTTTCGATATAAGTTTGAAGCAACTCTTCATCGACAGGATTATTGTCACATATTGTTACTGCTGGGAATGGGACGTCCCAATTGTGAAAATCCGTATCTAAACCTATTTAAAACAATAAGTTTAATTTAATTATTAAATTATTTTGTACTCCTAGGCTCAGGTTTCGTCTCAGGAGAGGGTTAAAGCCATACGTCCCACGCTGGTTTAGTGCGGGTTGTGGACTGGTAAGTCTACGTTGTGGTTTCGAATCTATCGTCAAATAATAAATAATAGTCATGGATTACAAACCATTCACGATGACAATGAAAAAGGAAATTTTGCACACCAAAGCTGGTGAGCTGGTGTAAAACGTACGAGCTAAGGGGACACGATACTTTACACATTATTCGTTAACAACTTACCTGTAATGGTTGGGTTAGTTTGAAACTTCTCCCATAAACTTACTATGATGATACAAGTTGTCACTGCTCCCACGGCTGTGAAACTGAACCACATAAATCTGTAAATAAAAACAATAAAGATTTAAAATTAAAGAAATCGGTCATGGGCAAGTCGGACTCGCGCAGGAAGGGTTCCGTACCATTATTTTACATACATTTCAAGCCAATATCAGCATCAGTAACCGTTATCAATATCGAGCAAAACGAGCAAAAAAAAACACGTTTGGTGTATGGGAGCCCCCTTAAATATTTATTTTATTCAATTTTTTGTATTTTTATTATAGCGGCAGCAGAAATAACATCTCTGAAAATTTCATGATATACTGCCTGGTGACAGACGTTCAGGGAATTCTTAGTAATAGGGTCCCGTTTTACCCTTTGAGTACGGAAACCTAAGAAGGTTATTATTATGTTAAGATTAATAATAGGCATGATTGATTAAATAATTATTTTCTAAAACTGTGGAATGACCTTGTCGCCTGCGGTGTACCCGGACCAATAGGTACGACCTTCAAACCTTCAAGAAAAGAACGTACTCCTTCCTAAAAGGCCGGCAACGCACTTGTAACGCCTCTGGTGTTGCGGGTGTCCATGGGCGGCGGTAATCGCTTACCATCAGGCGATAAGCCTGCTCATTTGCCCGCTATTTAATAAAAATAAAATGAAATAAAAAAATTGTAACTGCATGCATCAACTTGTAATTTTTTGTATCTGTACTATGTACATAAAATAAATGAAACATATCACATACTAACTTCTCACAAAACGGACGATCTTTTTCGGCAATATACCGAACACCATGTAATGTTGAATTGTTGAAGAATTCAGTCGTTTGATGACGAAGGCTTGCAGCCAACAGCGATAAACAACTATCATCTGAACGCGGCCGGTTCTTTTTAGAACCAGAATATTCATTTTTTAATTCAGAATCTGGATACACTTTCATCTCATCACATGTTCACGTAGAATGTTTACGTTGTATCCATACAAGACTAACTGAATCACGGCATGCATTATCATGATAACATCAATATCGATTACCCCTTGCGTGTTAATTTTAATGACCTATTCCACTACCTTCATAATATTGTCATTAACGTACATATATAGTAGTATTATTACTTTAAGTCTGCTGTTCTGCCTGTATCTAGTACTATAGACATTTCCTTTATGTGGTACAGTCTTTAGCAGTTTACTATTGGACATACGGCTCTCTTTAGAACGGAGTTTATAAGACACTTCCTCGGGGTCCTCAAGTGAAACACTAACTGCACTATACTATTGATTTATTGATACAAAGTAGGCACACAATACAGGAAAAAAACGTGTTCAACAAAAAAAAATTATAAGCCTTTAAATGAATCGGCTCGTAACCAAATGATATCGCGATTCAGCCAAAAGGCACAACGCCATCTTTTGAGTCAAAATGTAAACATGTTAATTTTGGACAAGGAGTTTGGTGACGGGTTGGTATAGAGTTTTTATCGAGTTCTCCTTTTCTTTGAAATGTTATTGTCCTGCGTAGTTATTTCATTAGTCGGCTGTTACTACTCCCGCAGGTAAATAGGTGTGGACGGTGTGGTGACACTCCGTATTTTTATTCATCCATCACTACTTGGCTTATAGGTTAATAAATATTACTCTTTCAAGATGAAAGTGAAGGAGCTTTTATTAGGTGAATTGGTGGAACTGGCGAGTTCTTAGTTCATCACCTAGTACTTTTATTTAAGTATGGATTTATACATTTAAATAAAAATGAATCATCGAAATGTATGCCTACGCGCATAACTCACGATCGAGTGCACTAAATTGGATAATTATTTTTTTATATGTTTGTCATTGACAGTACAAGGTTTGTATACAAGAAAAAAAACTGAAGCAGGCATTAATACTAAGACAAAAATTTGGAAAAAAATAGTAAATTTTCACGAGAAGAAATATGGCGGTACGAAGTTCGCCGGGTCAGCTAGTTTATAATTTATTTGTATGTGTATATGTATGTATAAATATATGCGTATTATTATATTTGCATATTTAAGGTCAGAAAGTTCATATGTGATAAAACCTCTATTATTTAATGCTTACCTATTGAGTACATATGTAAGTGCAGATCAGAGATTGACTGCACGGTTGGCCGAGTGGTTTCAGCGGTCGCCATGCCGCTTGCTACTGCGCCAAGTGTCTTGGGTTCAAATCCCACGCGGTACAACACTTTGTGTGATCCACGAATTGTTGTCCCGAGTCTGGATGTTCTTTGTGTCCGTTTCTTGTATGTTTGTAAAGTCCCCCACGACACAGGATGTTTATTCCTAATGTGGGATGTGTGTAATTTGTCAATTAGCTCCATAGAGACTCGACTACCCATGGGAGAATTGTAAATGCATCTAGAGAGTTTATTACCAGCCTTGTCTCAAGTGAGATGAGAAACTCTGCATTGCAATTCCGCCGACACGTCGTAAGTTTCCAGACCTTGTCGTGTTACCTCTTAATCAATCCTTTATTCTCAATTTCTAGCTACCTAGAAGGCTAAGACCCGAACCGTCTAAGTATATATTTCTTTAACTTTATTCTTAACCTCGATTCCCGTCAGTCGGTCGTTCGATTTGATTCTTCTAATTTAATTACAATCAGTTCTTACCAAGTTCTTAAACATAAAAAGCATGCTGCAAAAATTGGTAGGCTGACAGTCAGTCAGGTCAAAGTTACTTAAATTTTAAATGTATAGATAGATAATCATTAAGCCTGTATCGTCTCATAACTCTCAATAAAATAAGGCCTTCTAGAAGATCATTCGCGAATGTTGCGCGATTGTTTATAAACGCCCCGGCGGGCGTGTCATTGGTACAGAGAACGCCCTCGTATGTTCTAGACGTTTCTCGAAAGCGCTAGTAAAATGTAAAAATCTATATAAACACGAACTCTCAAGGTCCGCAGTCATTTCAGTTTGAGCTACAGTTCCTTAATTACCCATGACACAGTTAGTGTTAGTAGTGCAGAATAGAAAAATATTCCCGAAGACACTACTGCTAGAGTCATTTAGTAATAGGTACGATGGAGCAGAAGCCCTTTGACAAGGCACTCGCTCAATACATTTAAAATAGCATTTTTTTACCTGATAACTAATAAACTTTATATGTATCAATCGATATATATTTCTTCTACATATTTACAGGATAATATTTAAAATAGATATAGGTATTGAATGGGGCTCAATCCTCATCTTTTTCCACAAATTTTTTATCACCCTTGTGACCTCTATTTCTGGATTTCTGACCACCTACAGAACAGTAGTAACAGTTTAGTATTCCCAAGTAATTTAGTTTAGAGATTTGAGATCTGTCAAGAGACTCGGAACAATCCATATACTTTTATATATATATAAATGTTATGTTGGTTTGTGTACGCTTCAAAAACTCAAAAAGTTCTGCACCGATCAAGCTGAAATTTTAGAATGATATATAATCCGCATCAAGGATTGATTTTATCTAATTTTTACATCAGTCACATATCCGCGACCGCGAAAAAACCGACATAAACGGCAACAGCTAGCATATTATAAATGTGAAAGTAACCCATATCTGTCTTTCCTTCTTTCACGGCCAAACCGGTGCACCGATTTCAATGAAATTTGACATGGAGACACTGTGATTCTTGAAGGAGGACATAGGTTACTCTTTACTGCGATAACCGACAAAGAGAGCCGCGCGCAATATTTAGTATGATATAAAATATATGGAGCAATTACACATGTTTAACAAATAAATACAACAAATTAGTTTTATGAATTGCTGACACGAATCCGGGCACACATATTATTTCGATAAAAGTTTAGGTTATTACAAACATTATTGTAACTGCTTTTTGGTGCCTAATTATTTTACATATGGCTACGAACTATTAGGCTCAATTATTTCAAATTAAATTATTACTACATTTGAAGAATCTAGCAGTTTCAAGGCTATCTCTGTTGTGCTACATTACATTTCGGAACTTAATATATATGTAAATAATAATAAATTGATAACTTTTATCCAGTTTATGCGCCCTCATTGGTTTTTAATTTTGTTTACGACTAACCCCATTTTTCTAATATAAAAGATGCCTAAGTTACTTCTTATAACATCAGCTTTCTGACAGTCTCGTCTACATGAAACATGAAACTTCATGGATTAGCCGGAACAAACAGACAGACATTTATATAAGTATGTACCGTATAAACTTTCAAACTTATGCATTTATTTAAAAGCTGTTAATTGCAAATTACAAACAGTTCCGTTTCAATTATTTGTATAGATTTTTGCAAGAACACTGAATTTATTTTTACTTTCCAAGAATTTGCTTCTTTTCAGCAAGTACTTTGAACTTAGCCTGATTCTTCATCTCTGTGAGACCTAAACAGTTACGGGCTATTGTTTTACCTGAATACATACTTGTTTTTCAACTTCGGTGTTGTTACATTTTCAGTAGGTCAGTAGGTACAACTTGCGGCCTTATTACTCATCGGCAATGTCTTTCGGGCAACCATGCAAATTAAAATGTATTTTATGTACAAAATATTGTGACTCTTACTACATAGTCCGGGATCCCCGGAACCAATTTCACAAGTTATTCCTATCAAGCTAATTTTTCGTAAGTGGCTTCATTTTGATGAGAACCCCCTTTTTCCTGTTACAAAAATTCCCGATTGAGGTAACTAACAGGGGTAGCAGGAAAAGAAAAGTTTTGGGCGTAGGACCGGGATAATGTACCACTCAATATGTAGGACAATATGATTGTTAAATTAGTTTGTTTAAACTAGTTTGTTTATCTTTTACCGTGGGAGAGCTATGCTACCGTGGCAGAGCTATGCTTCGGCGTGAATGGGTCGGCTCGACCGGAGTGATACCACGGCCTCACAAAAAACCGGTGTGAAATAGCGCTTGCGCTGTATTTCACCGAGTGAGTGAGGATACCGGAGGCCCATACCCCAAACCCTGCCCCCATCCCCTTTCCCATCCCCTCAAAGGTCGGCAACGCACTTGTGACGCCTTTGGTGTTGCGGGTGTCCATGGGCGGCGGTAATCGCTTACCATCAGGTGATACGTCTGCTCGTTTACCCACTATTCAATAAAAAAAAAAAAAAATAATATCATTGTTATTTATTGACATCTGGCTGATCGTCTGCGAGGTTTGAGGGACCATACTTTAGGAGCTGTATTTTTATTATATATTTTGACTAATGCCTACATTTATTCTAAAATTGTTTTAAGCTAAATCTACTATAATCTACTAATTTTTACTAAACCCTACAATTTATTTTGCGAAATACCATTGTAGTCCGTCAGTTACCTTTTATGTTCTACTAGCTGATCCTCGCAACCTCGTTTACGTCTACTATTACCCGTAGCGTAATTAATTTTCGCCCGTTTTTTACACATTCTTCATTGGGGCTCCGCTCCTATTGGCCTTAGCGTGATGATATATAACCTATAGCCTTCCTCGATAAATGGACTATCCAAACCCGAAAGATTTTTTTAAATCGGACCAGCGGTTTCTGAGATTAGCGCGTTCAAAAAACAAACAAACTCTTCAGCTTTATAATATTAGTATAGATAGAACTATTTCTATCTATACTAATATAGAGTTCTGATCTATATGCATGGGTAAAACTGCAAAAGTGACTTGTTCATTATTTGTAAGTCAAAAAAACTTTATGTGTAACATGGCTTGTCCTGTGTTCTTTCAGTAGGTATTTAATATATTATGCGTCTAGTGTAAAACGAAGATATACGCCAACTCGAGCACCTCCATCTCCAATAAAAAAAAGTTCTGCAGCAATACCTAATAAAAATAACAATATTCTAATGGTATACTATGTTATCAGATTTCATTTTGAGAAAAAGGTTCATAAATAGACCCTAACAATGCTGTATTTTAGTAAGCTACGCTAAGCTTCTGTCTGTAGAAAAGAGGTTTTGACAGTTTTGTTCAAGTGGTCAAAATAGGTAGCCATAGCCATATTAATTTGTCCAACAGGATCGAACGTTTCGAATTTCGATCTCTTATTTATTACTATTATTATTGCAATTGCGTATAGTAATTATTAAACAAAAGTATACCTAGTGTATGCCGTCAAAAAATCATTAAAAATGACATTGAACATCGTAAAAGGAGTTTATTACATTATAAACCAACTTGCATCGTAGTATTATCAAGTTTTAACATATTTCCGATAAATTAAGTTCCTTTTAAATAAAATTAATCTAAAAGAGTGAAAGAAAGAAGTGTAAGTAGAAGTGAAACTTCTTTATCGGGGTTGTCAAAAAATTTCGTATAACATTTTTTCGTTACGTGTAACATTTATGCGTAACGTTACGCGTCAAATTTATAAATAAAAAAAAAAAACACATTTTCAAACACAAACAGGACCAAAGCGCTGGTGGCCCGAGGTACGTCGGGGTTCCAGGGTTTTCCTTTCTAGGGTGCACCTGGTTCCCCGGCATCTAGTGCCCGGGACGGCGTGCGGTTTTGGTCGGTTCGAGTCCGACATGCCACCAGGTGGTATCCGCGGGGAAAGTCTCGCTCCTTAACTTTTATTGCACTTGAAATAAGAATTGTCACGAATATTGCTGGTTTATAAGTCTTTTGTCGTTATACCTTACGTCGACATATATTTATTTTTTGAAAAATAACGTCATAAAGAAGATTCACTTCTTACGAGTGTACGCTAGTACACGCACACATTTTTTATCATCAGAGACAATTTGAACGTTAGACGTTACGTGACACATGTCTGTCGTAAATATCGCACGAGGCGTTAAATTAACGGTGAATGGCTCGTCAAGATTTGTCTGGCTCATCGCAAAATATTCAAAATAATACTTAATGAAATATATAAAATTCTGGCTTCCTAAAAAGACGTAAGTTAGCATAGTTTTTTTCCACCTTTGATAATTGCTAACAAATGGCCTCGCTTTCAGCTAAGCAAGTATCCATTCCTTTCTGAGTTTATATTAGACTACCGATCACAAAAATCTTTCCTAAAATAACGTAAGTCTGGGCTGACTGGGATCTCAGTCTATTACAAGACTAAACCGCACCAATTTCAATAAAATTCGTCATGGAGATACTTAAGATTCTTGAAAAAGGACATACGGAGGACGCGGGCGGTGCCGAGGGTGAAAGTTAGTTTGTAATATAATAAACTAAAGTAAACAACTTATATAATTTTTATTTTATTTACAAGTTGAATATGAAACTTGAACGTTATAAAGGTCCCATTAGTTTTTTGGCGATAGCCGCTGTATTACTTGGTGGATTATCCTCTACTTCGACATAAAGCGGTTCGATTTTGATGTCAAGATTCTTGATAGCGTCGTCGAGGATTTTTATTTTGCCCAATAACTTCTCTGCTTGTAAATTATATCCTGGTTCAAGCATCTTACCGCTCGGATTCAATTTGAACAGCTGTTCCGCCTGATAATCATCAAACAAAACATCATTCTTATCAATAACTTTATTTCTTTCGTACCTGATTAAAAAGGACCGCTATGACCTTAATATGTGATGTAGCAGCCATTACGACTGTATTGTATCACTTAATTTTGATTCCAATATAAGTGATATAAATATACTACATTTGATATAAATAGGCAGTCTGTCAGAGCAGCAGTAAGTATTTATTAAAATATGTTAGTAGATAATGTAATATTGGTTGAAGTCACAATTCAAATCAGTTTAAAAGTATTTTATTTTAAAAGCAAGAAATAGGTACAAGCACACAAGTTGAATTAAATAACTAATTATAAATAAACAACAATTAACAAAAGACAAAAAAAAACTAAACAAATATAAATGTATTTAAGAACATTTAATAATAATATTCATTTCAGACATCTCAGTTATACCACACTAGGCCGAGTCTGTACTATGAAAATCAAACTACTATAAATATACCTACCTATAATTTAAATAGATATTTATATAAATTGATCAATTATACCCAGGCGCAGAACAAATAATCGAGGTCATTTTCAACTATTGTCCTAGGTCGGATTTGACCCACTAGGCCAGCAGGTCCCCAGCAGGCCAGCATCAACATCGAATTTCTATTTGTGAACTGAAGACTACTTCCAAATTATATAATGTAAAGTTTTTCTAACAATCAGATACACCATTTTACAGTAAAAGGCCGTTAACGACTAAATCATTTACAAAAAGATTGCAATCCGATTAGTCGTTTTAGATCTTTTTTGCAGTTATTCGACGCAGATTTTTAGTTTTTGTTTTGGTATTTTATTTTATGAATGTTTATTTCATGTCCTAAATTCCAAAATTAAAATTTTTGAATGAACAGTCAAGAGACATATTTAAGTGAATGACACTAGGCTGTTTTGATTCACTTTACTTCATCAAATGTTGTACGTTTTCAAGATCATTTGTATCCTTATCCATCGCATGAGTTAATTCTTCTTCCATTTTACATATGTTTATACCACGATCAGCGGCACTTCGTTTTTTTAAGAAAGTTTCAATTATTTTTCTCAATTTCGGTTCGAGCTTCTTAGCTTGAGGGTTTAATTTGATTAGAGAATCTCCCTGGTGACCGCAAAATAATTAATTAAATCAGTAACATAACCCTAATAAATAGGGTATTTGACTAGTTGTAATATTCGCTATTAAAACCACTATGGACTTTAAATTTCGTTCCGCATTGAGGCATACGATTCACAGTTGTTAAAACTTGTTCGATATAGCGAAGGGTACAATGTTTTAATATTTATTAAACAACCATACTTACGAGGGTTGCTTGGAAAGTTCGTAACCTGACCAAGACAATGAAGAGCTTAAGTTCTTAATTATTTTGTAACATATTCTTCTCTAAGATTCGTTATTAATTTTCCCATCAGTCAGGCAACGTTTCCAATGTAAGTTATTTTCTTTGATAAGGAATGTACAATTTTTCAGTACTTTTTAAAAAAAGTCAAATACCCTAATTTGTAGGCACTGGTACTTACTTAACTATCAGAGATCCACTTTATATTAGTTATTCAGAACTTTTATGGGTATAGTCCACGGGCCCACGAACAAGGGATTTCAGTGATTGACAACAGGCTGAAAGTTTATACACAGCTTCGTTTTGACGAGACACCCAACTTTTATTATTGGGCCAAATTCTGAAAGTGGAAGGAAAAAGCGGGATAGGGAGCGAAACACGTCGATTTGATGAGTGTCCCAAATTAAATAACAACAGTTTCTAAACATCAATACTTTGAGAAAATACGATGGAAAACTGAGAAAAACTTGTGGCATACAAATTGAATGGCACCTTCCGGGTGACCCCCAGCTCTAACATGTCAAAATGGTGACTTGAAACAATTTATTAACAACAAGCTGATTTTTGTTTTGGGGCTTGCAATCCTACTACTATTATAAAGGCGAAAGTTTGTAAGTATGGATGTATGTATGTATGGATGTTTGTTACCTACTCTTTCACGTAAAAACTACTGAATGGATTTGAATGAAACTTTACCACAATATAGCTTATACATCAGAATAACACATAGGCTACTATTTATAAAGATATAGCTTCGCCTCGCGGCGTTGCCCGCAGTTATCATCGTACCGCGGGTAGCACCGCGGGGTTCAGCTAGTATATATATATTTTATAAAAAATGCATCGGCATACAAATTTGTTGGTAATTTTTTTGAGACCTACACTCTAAAGTTGTCAAGATTATGTTAATCTTTTTTTGATTGAGAACTGTATGCCACGAAAAAATTATGATTATTTGCTTAATTTTTAATCTAAATATAATAGTGACCTACAAAAGAAATGGAATTTTTGAGGTTAACCTACAAAAACAAAAAATCTAATCATTTAATATGTGCTCCGTACTTATGTCTTGTAACCACTGGTTTCATTTGTAATATATTAAACTAATGTTAAAAAAATGAAAGCTTGTATTTTCAGTGTATTAATACACTACAGAACTTTAATAATAATGCAATGTGCAAACAGTGCATGAAAAGAATTAAACTTATAAATAATTTATGATAAATATTAAAAAATCAATCAATCCTCATCAGATTCGTCACTCGATGAGTCTTCACTATGTGTGATGTTATCGTCATCTTCAGAACTATCGGTATCATACTGTTCAGATTCTGTAAATTTTTATTTTTTTTATAACTTTTATTTTCGGATGAAAACGTTCGTCCTTACGTGAAGAATTGCACAAGAAACACTCCATGATGACGATCACTTAACAGCTTCGAAAAGAGAGCTCGACTAAACTAAAAAGGTAAAATAGTCGTTAGAGCTGATGCTTAAAGGAAGTTGGGCGGGGATAGTGGGTCTTACGATTTTATACCTGAGGCAAAATCACACAGTTCAGCATATTATTATTTTTGATATTGATATTGAACTAAATTGAAATGTAATAAATGTTTTTTTATAAGGTACTGCAAAAAGATTATACTGAAAAAATTATCGCTACAAACATGTATTATTTGTATTTTAGGTAAATATTTTTAATTTGTTAATATAATAACTTAAAGATATTACTTTTAATTCGATTATAAATTATAGATTCAAATTATAGAGAAATTAAAAAACTTTAATTTATATTAATTTTAAAGTACCTACACGACTTATAAATATGCATTTTTCGAACTTAGAACTAATTTTTTTTATAGACGTTAACTGATTTTACGATTTGTTTTACAATACAATGATTTTTTCCTTACTTGACTATCACTTAAAAATTGTTGTTAACTGAATAATAAAATAAATAAGTAGTTCAATAGCTCAATCACTCGTTACAAGAAATTTCAACAAATTTTCATGCAATTCCCTTGTTTTTATTGCTGTAATTGTTTATAATAAAATAAAAAAAATCATTTTCATTAAATAAGCTGTAATATTGTATACGAATTTTCCATTTTAGCAATTTCAAACAAAAGCTGGCGAAACTTATGTACAGGACTTCGACATGATATGTTTTCAAAATTTAATTTGTTTGAAATTTCGAAAATTTCACTTGTAATTAATCGCTTCCATTTTTTTGTATGCCAATAGTTTCATGGTGTTATACGTTTGATTCTTAACAGAAAAAAATAAAAAAGAAGTTATTAATGAAAAAAAGATTAACATAATCTTGACAACTTTCGAGTGTAGGTCTCAAAAAAATTACCAACAAATTTGTATGCCGATGCATTTTTTATAAAATATATATATTTTGCAAGCCCCAAAACAAAAATCAGCTTGTTGTTAATAAATTTTTTCAAGTCACCATTTTGACATGTTAGAGCTGGGGGTCACCCGGAAGGTGCCATTCAATTTGTATGCCACAAGTTTTTCTCAGTTTTCCATCGTATTTTCTCAAAGTATTGATGTTTAGAAACTGTTGTTATTTAATTTGGGACACTCATCAAATCGACGTGTTTCGCTCCCTATCCCGCTTTTTCCTTCCACTTTCAGAATTTGGCCCAATAATAAAAGTTGGGTGTCTCGTCAAAACGAAGCTGTGTATAAACTTTCAGCCTGTTGTCAATCACTGAAATCCCTTGTTCGTGGGCCCGTGGACTAGTACGGTAATATCATTGTAACTACTTACTATAACCCTACAACAGTAAATTTCCGGCGCTCAGGGTGAAATCTTCGAAATGAAGGTCTAATATTATAAAATGGTAAAGTAGACTAAATTTACGTCGATAAGAATGAAGACTCAATTAGTTAGTACAAAAAGTAAATACTTACGAGAAAGTCTACGGGGTCCTCTGGGCGTAATTTGGCGACTTCAAGTAGAGCAGGCGTTAACGTGGGGAAGATGTGATGAATAAGATAATTCCGCATTGGTTCACCAGCTGCAGCCAACGCGGCCTCTTCCTCTTCTCGAAGTAATGCATACAACTCAGTCTATATGAATAAATAGGAACGTGAGTTTGTAATTATTTGATGAAACAATACCCGTCTACAAATAAATTACACCTTGTTCAAGTAACAAGAGAGTCAATTACCCAATATTCCATTTTCTCTTCTCGTTCTTCTTTTAGGCTACGCTCAAGAGCTTCTAAAGCTTTCGTTTCAGCTGCTTTCTTAATTTTGCGTTCTTCTTTTTCTTTCTTTTCCGCTGCTTCGATAAGGCCTAAATAATAAACGCTAATTTGTTAGTAAAAGTTTTTTAAATAAAAAATACAACTCCCGCATTAAGAATACACATCTTGGGTCGCAGGGGACTTAACAAACATACATGAAATGAACACAAAGAACACCCAAACTCAGAACAATTTGTGGATCACACAGAATGTTATCCAATGTGGAATTGGAATGGAACCCACAACACATGGCGCAGAATCGGTGCGGCGACCGCCCAAAACCACTTGGCCAAAAGTGCATACAAATCAAATGTCTGACCATTATCATCTAATTTAATGTATAACAAGTAATACATCATATAATTAGTTCTTAACACCACTTGCTTCTTTATTTACTAAACGTCTGTAACTACAAATTGTGGATAGCTGTAACTAGCTACTTATCGATATCTGCTCATCTGCGATAGGGACCGTCAAAAAAAGGTTCAGTGTTTTAACAATTTAAGTAGTCGTTATTTCTCTACTAGATATTTCTCTCCTAAGATTAATAACTGGGTGTATCGCCGGATTTGTACCTAATTAAATTACTGCAAAATATGTAGGTACTTGTGCCACACTATTAGCATGATCGATTTTTTTTCTGATTCCAATTATTTACATCTACTATTATTCTCTTTGAAATAATTGTACTACTTACCAAGAAGTTTACCATAGCGACATGGACGGCCCATGCGCAGTTCTACATTATGGTATGAAAGCATCATATCATAATCTTGATGTTCTTTTACGGGTACAACTAAAGGATGGATATCTAGTTCGTCAAAAAAGTTCAACGGTGTAGTTTCACGTGAATCAATGAGCCGAAAGTCATTCAATCTCTTTAAAACGGTTTCTTCATCAAACCTAGGGTCGCCCTCAGGCTGTCGCATTGCTTTCTCGCAAAGAAATTCATCAGTGGCTTCTAGCGATACAACTATATCTGTAATGGTAAAATGACTAAATTTACCATGAAAACTTCGGAAAGTCCCCTAATTCAACCAAAAAGGATTTATATTAACTATACTAGCCTGGCAAGAGTTTTCTCAAAACTGTACTGTACAAATCAACATCTTCATCAAAAGGCTCATGTTCTGCTCCGTTATCGCTTTCAGAATCTTGTTCTTCGCCTTTTTCAAACACTAAAAATTTCAAAACACTACATATGTAACACTAACACTTATTAAACGGCTTTTTGTGCTAATTTCAAACACTAAAACACTAAAATACGATATTGAGAATCATCTGTATTCGATTTTCTGAGGACTCTTTGATCATCATGCACTTTTTAATGGACTATAACGGTACCAGGTAGTCTCACATAAGAATTCATTTTCTCTGTTTTTGGAATATTATTTACATTGATATCAAACTTCTATTGATAAACAAGCTATCAAACACTTGAAGAATATACGAATAGATCTTGTAGTTGCTGAGATTAGTTAATCACGCTGATCAAACAAACAAACTGTTCAATTTTATTACAGACTAGCTGACACACGCAACCTCGTTTGCGTCTTCTATTGCCCGTAGCGTGAAAATTTTCCCCTGTTTTTGAAACATTCTTCATTGGTGCTCCGCTCCTGTTAGTATTAGCGTGATGATATATAGCTTTCCTCGATAAATGGACTATCTAACACTGAAAAAATTTTTCAAATCGAACCAGCGGTTCCTGAGATTAGCGCGTTTAAACCAACAAACAAACAAACTCTTCAGCTTTATTATATTAGTATTGATTAGTATAGATGAAACCAAAACTGTCTAATATTAATATATGTATTACAAACAGTGATGTGTCATATGTACGAGTATATCTGAGGATCAATTTCAAGGGTGATAAACATTAGTGTCCATATGGCATAAACCTACGTTCAGCAGATTTAAAACGAATGTTTTACATTTAAACTACAGATATATTTGTTAAAATTATTTAGTACATACATACATAATGTTATACGCTATTTGCTAGAGGTACAGGCAGATCAATTATGTAATAATTACTAGCTATTGTCCGCGGTTCCACCTGGTTGGTTGGTTATATAATAGAAATTTTCATTCTTCCGCAAGAACGAAAGTATCTTCATGCCAAATTTAATTGCGAGGGTCAGCTAGTTTATAATAATATGGAATGCTATGGACTAGTATTTATGAGAAACCCCAAATAGGTATGATGAGTGTGTTAAACAAAACCTAGTGTGTTCCTAATTTATTAGACTTTAGCAATATTTTTGTCAATTACTGTTAACTCGGGTACCTAAATCATTCTTTATATGTACCCATAAACTATTCACTTACGCGCTGCGCATTGAGCTAAATTTGTAGGAAAACCATCAAGGACCCATCCTCTATTTATGGCATCACGGGACAACATTTTCTGGCGAAGGTATCTAAAATATATTTTATTTTTATTTTAATGTTACACAGTAAAAGAACAATAAATTCAGAAGACTCATGAATCATATTATACATATCATGTGCCATCACCATCAGACGACCAAAGATTACTTACCACCCGGTACTAATAATTGTGTGTTATTAAGGATCATTAATTTATCTGGGTGTAATTATATATTAAAATAATGTATTTAGAAATATAGAAGTTTGGTTATTACACTGTTAATACACTACAGCCGTAGGTGCTAATGCACGCTTTGCCAAAATTACAAAAATATATAAGTTTATATTCGCAGGCATGAAGTCTAACCCCATGACTTCTTCATCAGTAGGCGTCCGTCCAGACTGGAGAATAGCTAGCGTTTGTCGCACCACAGCCTGCGCATCCTCGTCTTCTGCATCGTCATCCTCGTCAACAGGCTCTTCTTCTTCACCGGTGGGTGGAGCCAACTCTGCCATCTCACCAACATCCCAATGTGTGGCACGAGACTCCTGTGTATTTAAGGTTTTAGAGATACGCTCCCGAAAACAAAGACAAATGACATTACTTAACCGTTGTTCTCCCCTTTGGTTCCCGACGAAAATTAACCATCTTTTTACAACATATCATTGACATAATCAGAGGCCCCATGATCAGAGGTATAATATTAGTTCCTGTGTTTATTTTCAGGAGCGTTCCTGAGACAAGAGCTTGTACGCAACTTATTTATTGCTGAGATTTAGAACCTAGATATATCTTGATCGACTATGATGTGTGATGGTGTGTGTGAGTGATAATGTAGCACCCTTTCTAACTCCATTGCGGTCGGTGCGAAGTTAAATTAAATGCCCTACCTATCTATCATATCACCGATTTTAATGTACATGTCAATAGATTCGAAATAATGACCCGGGTGACATAGGTTTTATGTTTTTTTCTCTTTTAAAAAGACAACGCCCGCAATAGGAATAAATCCTGTGTCGCAGGGGACTTTACAAACATACATGAAACGGACACAAAGAACAACACAAAGTGTTGTCCCATGTGGAATTTGAACCCACAATACTTGGCGAAGTAGGAAGCGGCGTGGCGACAGCTTAAATCACTAGGCCATACGTGCGTATGTAAGTTTTACGTACACGTACGTAATTACGTACGTAAATTTTATCAAAGATATTAACGTAATCGGGTTAGTTTTTAAACGTTTTCTTGCTATCGTTAGGGATCAACTGAAGTTCCAATAAAACAAATGACAAACTGTTTATAAGAGAATGATGAAACCAATATTTTATCTATTTCGCAATGCAGTGTATTATTTAAACTCATATTCAATATTATGAGTTCAAAGTGTATGTAATTAATAGCATTTTTATCAACATGAGTAATGTGCATAGCCATGTGGTTTACATGTTGATAATCTGGATGTAAATAGAAATTAAATATTACTGAAATTGTAACACCTTATATTGATGTAGAAATATAAAAACAATCGTAGGACACCACAGATTTAATGTTAATAATTAACAACTATGATTTGTTTTTCACAACCCTCTACTTTCCCTACTTTGTTTTGTCTCAAACCTAAGGTTGCTTGTAAGAGATTGCCTCCGGGCGATAAGGCCGCCAATTGTATCTACTTATCTTAAGTTAAGACCTTTTATAACTGACCTGGTGTACAATAAAGACGTTATTATTATTTATTATTATAAAGGTTGAAGAGTACAAACATCATGAGAAATTCACTAGAAAAACGAACTAGGTGATCTAACGAATCAGTATATTTATGGGCGCCGGAAAAAGGGGACGAGGTTACAAAGGGGTGAACTTGCACCCTCCTGCCATAGATACTTCACATTAAAACAGCAATTTCGTAGATTTACCTTATAGAATTTTTTATGTTAATGATAATTATCCGGGCGACGCCCATGAGTATATTCATAGAGCGAACATAAAGTTTACTGTTATAGTTCTTATAAAAAAAAATTATCGTCTACTTAATGGCAATGGTCATTGATAAGAATTGAGAAAAAACTATAAACAACTAAAATAATAGGTCTTTACCTATGAAATTGCGTTTCTTCAGTACTGGTCATTTCAAATAAAAAAAAGTTTGTAATGGCTCTGTATTCTAAATTCAAATTAATTTTGTTTCAAAACCATGACATGCTATTTACAAACTCAGTCTTTTGTTTTTTGATTAGCGTTGTATTTTCATTACATTTGAACATTTTTCGTCATAATGGATACTTTAAAAATTCGTGTAATTATGGAATATGAGTTCCGTCGTGGCACCAACGCGACACAAACGGCACGTAACATCAAAAACGTTTACGGAGAGAACTGTACAAACGAACGCACAACCCTTTATTGGTTTTCCCGGTTCCGTTCTGGAAATTTTGACTTGAAAAATGAAGCTCGTGGTCGTCCGGAGACTTTGGTTAACAATAATGAATTAAAGGCGATTGTGGAAGCTGACGAAACTCAATCTACAGCTGAGCTAGCAGCAGCTTTTAATGTAAGCATCAAAACAATATTGATCCATTTGCGACAAATTAGCAAGGTAAAAAAGCTTGATAGATGGGTGCCCCACGACCTTAACGATCGCCAGCGCAACGTACGCGTCGAGACCTGCCTTTCGCTGCTCAACAGGCAAAGAAATGAAGGAATTTTGAAACGAATAGTTACGTGCGACGAAAAATGGATTCTGTTCGACAATCGAAAGCGCTCAGCAAGTTGGTTAGACCCTGGTTCAGCACCAAAGCAATGCCCTAAACCAAAAATGACCCCTAAAAAGGTGATGGTCACTGTTTGGTGGTCTAGTGCGGGTGTGATTCACCACAGCTTTTTACAAAATGGCATGAGCATTAATGCAGATGTGTAATGTGAAGAACTGGAGAGAATGATGGAGAAGCTTGCACATCTGCAATCAGCTTTGGTCAATCGGTCGTCCCCACTGCTCCTTCACGACAACGCGCGACCCCATACTGCGCAACAGACAGTCTCCAAGCTGCAAGAGCTGGGGTTGGAAGCTCTCCCTCATCCGCCATACTCACCAGACCTTGCACCTACCGACTATTACTTTTTCCAAAATTTAGACAACTTTTTAGTGGGTAAAAAATTCAATTCCCGAGAGGCAGTACAAAATGCCTTTGAAGAGTTTGTTGCCTCCCGTCCAGCTGATTTTTACAAGAAGGGCATCAATAAACTGCCAATGCGTTGGCAAAGATGCGTTGATTGCATGGGTGATTACTTCGAATAACAGAAATAAAAAAGTTTGAAAAAATAAGTACTTTCACTTATTGCATACAAAACGGCAATTTCATAGGTAAAGACCTAATAAATCGTTGCGTTTGCAGAACTTACCTATTAGGTACTTTGTGCATTTGTTCCGTTTTATTACGTCATAAGTTCTCTTTTATGTAAAGGAAATAATAGGTTTAAAATATTGTACTAACTAAATCCAAAAGTAGGTCTTGGGTGACTGTTTCTGGCGAAATATAGATCAGACCGTAATTATGGCTAATAAGCTTCGCCAATGTTGTTTTTCCCACGATTGGAGGACCGTATACGAGAATCTGAGAACATAATTGAAGTAAGTACGTTAAACTTTTTATGACAACTATGTCCTTCCTTTCCAATTGGGCTGGCTTTTGGGATCATTTCACACTGTACTAATGTCATAACTCTTTTACTCAGAAATGCTTAGATTCAGTATCAAATTAATATGAAATTTGAAAATTTCCAAACAAAAATATAATCCATCCTTCCATACCTACTAATTACGCTTTCAAGGCTAAAGCAATCGATATGAAATTTATAATAGAGATCCTTTGATTGTAGAGAAAGGCTACTTTTTTCTAGTACGGAGTAATTAAATAAAAATTGCAGTCTTCTACCATCATTTTAAGATTTATCACAGCAGAAATTATTAATGCATGCAGTACCTACCTTAAAAGGCTTCAGGGTTCTTTCCTTCTTGAACTGCTTCATAAGAGTCGGTACATTTTCTCCAAAAGTCAATTCCGATGTCCACTGCAGTCCCATAGTCTCAACTATAAAAGTTGGCTCCATATTTAAGTTTAGGGTCATAAGGTCGAATATTCTTTGCTGCAATTTTTGCAAAAACTTGTTAAATGAACCTTGAACCATAAAGGTGAGATTAGAAACTAGGATCTCTGTTCACAAACTATACAATTCTTTTTTATATTCACTTTAATATAAAGTGAAGAACTATTAATTAGGTGTTAGGATGGAGTTGACTATTGCAGCATTTTTTTTGCGTACCTATAATTTAATAAGTTCATTTTATGTGCACTCTTTGTAAATCTTGGTTAATTAAGAAATAAAAGTAAATCATACGTCTATTTCTGGAATCAAAAAAGCATCTTCAGGTGGTATACATTTAAACAATCCAGAACCAATCGTACGTCCGAGTGGCTTCACTATCTGCAAAGGGAAACATGTTTAGCGCATTCCAAACTGATAAGAAAATTTATTCAAATAACTTTGTGCGGTCGTCACATACCTCTCTCTGTTTGGTGATGTTTTGTTCAACTGCTAAAATATAAAGCTTCCTTGGAAAGTCCACGACTAAATTGTATACAATTCTGCAAACGTGAAATTAAAATATTATATAAGTACGAGTAGTTCAATGTTAGTGCAAAAAGTAAAATCAAACAATTGTTATATCATATGTAGCTACATATATCGACGATGACTCTAAAAAACTTCTCGAATCTCGAACTGTATGAAAACTCATTTTATCCAAGTGCGCGTGTCATTTGTTTTTCCTTTGCACCTGTCCTCTTCGTCCTTGTGTAAGTTATAGAGTCATATATAGGTGTACAATTAATACATATCCTGTCTGACCGTCTGTCTGTACCGCTTTTACAGCAACAATGCTGCCAACCGATTTCAATGAAATTTGGAATGCTGATACTTTGATTCCTGACGATGGATATGAGCTACTCTTTAACGCGAAAGACGCGGGTAGAGATCCGGGCAAAAGCTAGTAAATAGTATCTTTTGGCAGATAACTTTAAATATATATATTATTTCGGTATTAATTAAAATGAATCACAAGTATATGTACGCCCATAACTTTCGATCGACAGCACCAAATTGAATATATTTTTTTATAAATTTGTTATTGTCAGGACAACGTTTGAATGGACGATAATTAAAAAAAGGTTTTATATTTTCGTATTCCGGCTTACTAAAAGATTTTTTTCGAAAATTTTAAATATACTCACAAAATATATAAGGCAATAAGAAATTCGCCAGCTATTATCGGTATAATATAGGTACTAACTTTGCTAAATCGATAACATTTATCAAGGGTATTACATTCCTTCCACGACCTAAAATTGGCAACACAGGTTCGCACTCCCAAGCTTTTTGAAACCAATAAAATAGTACGTCCTCTCGGCCTCCGTACGTAACTCCTGTGCCTATTACCAACGATCTGTCGAAAAATAATTACAAGTTAGAATGTTTGGTATTTTAAATGTTTCTATTATGGATTTAACCAAGACATTGAACACTCAAAAAGTAGGTAGGTACTTACCTAACACCCACTCTTTGGTGTTGAGTTAAACACAGTTTAAATTTGAGGTACAAGCTCTGCCTAGTTTGAGACTAGACTACCTTGTGTGATACGTGTAAGGTTATCATAATTTTAATAACAAAATTAATGAGTTAAATTCGAATTACAAATTGCCCTGTCCTTTCAGGAATGTACAGAAAAATACACAAATATATCATAAAACCTCAAGCAATCAATCAATATCTTTATGGACTGTTTTTGAGTTGCAGAGTTCCATCTTGTATTACTCGCTATTTTGCTAATTTTATTTTTACCAACAGTCTTAGTAGTTTTTAAGCCTATTTTAATTACTAAGTTAACTAATTGTGCATGTACAAACATACCCGATCTGTGATCTATACTTTCTGGCAACGCCGATTACTTCATTTTCAATATCATAGTGCATCTTATAATTAGGATGTGGCTTTCTTTTGCGAAAATCCAATTCGATGAATGGCATATCTGGATTATCCTAATAAACATCATTGGTAAATCAATGAAATTTAACGATAGTGTCCAAGTGACATGTGCGTAGATTTTTTTTTAAAACCATTCCCGCTTTAGGAATTTACGAGTACACATGAGTCGCGGGGGAATTTACAAACATACATGAAACGGGCACAAACAACACGCAGATTTAAAAATCAATTTGTGTATCACACAAAGGGTTGTCTCATGTGGGATTTGAACCCTCAACACTTGGTGTAGTAGAATGTGGCGGGGAGACTGCTTACACCATGGTCAGTTAAATAAACAAGAAAAGATCTGGCGAATCTAGCATAAAAGGAATGAAGCTTGGATATGTGATATGCATGCATGTGATAGTCGCAGGAATCAGTCATTACTTAAAATAATGAAAAGTAGACTATTGTTTCTTAGTATAGTCAGATAACATCAAGATTTCTTACTGGATCCATGGGTTTAGTTCTGCCCCAAGACATTACAGTAGATATAAGTATCAATATTCGTTTATCTATATCTATGGCCGTTGTGGCAGTGGGCTCATCGTCGTCATTCTTGGGTGGGGGTTTTTGTTTTTCTAATAATTCCTTTAGCACTGTAAGTACAAAATTTAATTATTGTGATATACCTCTGCTGCCATATTTATCTCATTATTTATTCTCGTGTCACAATGTAACTCACGATTCACGACGAAACTATCAAACCAATTCTTATTTTCTTAAATATGTGTTTTGCTGGCGTGCCTAAGACAGAATAGTTAAGACAAGCTTAGACCGATTCATGACGGCTCCCGTCCCTAGGCAACAGAAGTGATAACGCGTTTTAGGAAAAGACGTAAAAGAAAATTGAGTTTCTTATTTAAATATAAGTATTTTTAAGCATAGTACTTCTAAACCCATGTACAATGGCCCAATCAAGAGGCTAAGATTTTTTTATGTGATAAACGAGGAGACGGATCTACTACAACACAAGAGTCGTTACAAGTGCGTCGCCGGTCTTTTAAAAAGGAGTACCTACGTTCTTTTCTTGAAAGTTTGAAGGTTGCATTGCCGTAGTCAACAGTCGAAAGTTTCTAGAAAAGTGCACAGTTGTGATTGATACCCAGGGTGAGTGAGTTATATACAGACTTGGCGCCCTGGTCATTGCTTTTAGTTAAGACATTATGTTAAAAATAAGATGTTGCCGTACCATTCATATAATCCAACGCAACTTTGAGTTCATCTCTGTCGTAACTGATGTCCAGAATAACTGTTCCACAAGTCAACATCTGTGGTACACATTCGTCCTTTGGTACGAATCTCGCCACATTGTCAACACTCTTCAGCTTTGGGTTACTTACCGTACCTGTTAACAAACGCTCCTTTTCTTTTAAATCTAAATATTTATTATATATTTTTAAGAAAATCCCATCCATCCTACAGTATGAACCTTACATGCCATGTTTTCCCTACTTTTTAATAGGCTGAAATATTAAATACACATTAAAACGGATTTCTATTGGCGCTACGACTATGGATAAAGTATATTCTGTACCTACCTATTTTTATCCACGTGATTTACCTTAATCGTACAATACCAACCTGACAATTCTGTCTAACTCTTTAGTTCCATACCTATTATTAAATAGGTTACTGCAACAAATTACAAGGTAAAATCAAATTAACCTTGTTACCTATTATCTCATACGGTTGTTCAGGTGGAGAAATTGAAGGCACTTGAACATCTTCTCCTACCAATGTCCGTGAAGATTGTTTCGGAGATGGCAAGTTCTTCTCCGCTACTATTTTACTAATTTCCTTTACTATATACGCCCCATGGTAGCTGTCCAAATTGTTTATGTAATATCGCTTGGGTGAAAAAATATAACCACTCTCAGATAACGTTGTCGTTGTCGAGCTAGATGCCATGGTATTATTCTATAGGTATATTATTTAAAATATGTAACTTTTACTTGTAGAGACATCCACATTAGCAGCTGCGTATAGATGATATATGACAGCAATTGTCAACAAGGAAACAATTGAACTCCTACAATTAAATAAAATACGTATTAAAATACAACCAAAGAGTAGGTATAACATAGACAAACTTGTAATAGTATTTTTTCTAGGTACTAGGTAACTTCAGAAATTGTATGGATGGCGTAGTGGATTAAGTGGCGCCACAGTGCTTCTTACTAAGTTGTGTAGTGGATCAATGGAATTTAATCTACTATGTTATTCTGGGTCTGGGTGTTCTTTGTGTATGTTTCAGGTATATTTTTAAAGTTACAACTGACGCATGTAGAGATTAGCTCTACGTTTTTGTGAACATCCATGATTCCCATGAACTATAGGTAATATATGTTTTGTGCTGTATCACGATAACATATTGTAATTTAATAGTATAATATGCAAACACAAGACAAATGACCTGAAAATTTTAAAAGAACTTTGGTTTCTTTCTTTTCTGAAGTTTACGTCATAAAATAGGGACATTCAACCACATGGTATTGTCTGTCACCGTCTTACGTTGGGTTTACCCGGCCTCTAATGCGGTGGTAGATAAGTCAATGAACAATTTCCTCCTCGTCGAGTTATGCGAGATTATTACGACGTAGAGTACAGCAATATACCAAAATTCATTGAGCGACGAGCGACAACGGAATGTACTTAACTAGGACATCGAAGTATTTTCAATACACTTCTATAAGTCTTATAGAGTACCTAAAGGACTCGTAGTAATATGACAAATGTTTGTTTACAGTACTCAAAGTATAACCTGCTCCAGGTTGCTTAATAATAGCTAACATTCGATTTAGTTATACTGTGGTTTACCTATTTGTTTTATTTATTCTGGTCTAACTTCTGACGTAGATCAAACTAAAGGACTCATAGTAATATGATATATTGTAGTCTATGGTAGAGAAAATAACCACACAGTAAAATAAAATAAATATTTTATTGATATCATTACAATTTTTATAAAAACAATACAATGATCTATAAAGTATATAGAGTTCATATAATATTTAGTCTTATTACAATTAAAATGTTCGCTTAGTAGCCGCCATAAATCGAGAGTACAAGTAATTTTTTCTTTTTTTGTTAATAATATGACTCCCGCACTAAAAGGTTTTTCGCGCCTTTTACACATAGTTTTGGTTATATGTAAGGACGAGACAAAGTGTGCAGGTATCTTAAGTGTAGTGTATAGAAGTACCGACATTCGAAACAATCAACGCGATCAATTGCGGGTAGTCACACCTCGCGCATCACGAAAGTGGCGTTAAGCTGTAATGTCAAAAACTAATCCCGTAATTTAACGTCTTTGCGTTTTAAAATGAATCGAATGAAATTAATTAAAAACATGGTAATTAATTATAAATAGTACCATTATTTCTAGAATCAAATTCACTTGTACTTATTCCACTATTTTCGAGTGAGTGAGTGAGTTTGATTCTAGAATGTATTGCAACAACTTGCATCAAGTGCCGACAATCAAGAGTATAAATTACAGTAACATTATTACTTATAATTAACATGAACTCAAGATTATGACAGTTACTTTTTACATTTCTTAAAAAAAATATTGTAAATTAAGGCATATGATACATATTGTGGACGGTTTCAGTTTATACTTATCACACATATGTAGATGATATGTACATATATAAAATAATGAAATATGTGCAAAAATACATACAATACTTCATCGGTAATTCCATTGTAATTTGTACATTTTAATTTTGGACTTGATTACATTCGTATTATAAGGAGATTCTAAACTATAATTGTAAGTTGTTCCCAAGCACCATAATAATATTCGTTAATTGGCACGATATTTATAATATTCGAACATCATATTAAAAGCAACGTACAACTAAATTATAAGTACTATTTTTATATTTATGAAGGTTTTATTCCTCAAAGGGTGCAGGTAGCTACTAAGCAAAATTGCAGATACTTTAATTTTACATCTAGGTAAAATTAGACTTAACATTGCCTTCTACTTAAGAATTGGAGTAACTACCCGCCTGATGTGTTAGACCAATTACCAAGCAAAACTATACTAAATTAGTAATTTCATGTACGTACGTATCTAAACTACTATTACATTTCATATTATATATAATTATGTATAGGTACATAATACAGGGTGGGCCATGAATTTGTTAACATTTAAATTTGTTTTCCCGTGCAAACCTGAGCGTTGCGGGGAGTAGATGGTCTAGCGCCTGGCTAGTTTCTCGGAAATTTAGTCGCAATGAATCGGGATCGCAGCGCGCCTTTTGCGTAAAGCAATTTTATTTAAATAATAGTTCTCTCGTTACAGTAAGTCGCTTATTTCGTGTCGAATACGATTAATATGACTTAAATCATTATCCAAACGACTTAAAGTGAGTTTGGTCAACACTGAATGAACTCTTCATCAATCGCAACTCCGAAAGCAATCACATTGAGAATGCGTTGATCTGATATGAACTCACATTGGAGGAAACGTCCCATGTGTCATACGTACGTACGTATACGTAGCGTTTGTCCTCACCACAGTCTAAGGTTATTCATAAATACGTAATACCTATTATGTGACCGCGTTAAGTACCGAACACATACATACATCATTATACATATATCATTGAATACGTTAAGAAGTTACTTCTATTTTTCTGTAACATGGCAGTAAATACACAGTATTAATACATTACAAAGTCAAATCCACAGACATCATATGGTGATGGTATTACACATGGCTATGATTAATGGCACCTAGCAAGCTAGTTTTCTCATATCTTAATACTGACGAGTTGTACAACTTATTACTAAATGTGGATTATAATAATTATTGTACAAAAAGGACGGTTTCGAATATTATCACAAATATATATATTACAGTATATTAACTGCAAATGCGGAATAGGTGAATCATGACTTCACTCATATTGTTATCAGTTCTGGTCATTAATAAAGGCGATAAGAGAACGATGCGATATCTGAACACAAAATATTTTGGTATTTAGATAAAGGTTAATAGGTACTTAACAAAAAAGTACAGGACGAACCTTAATAAAAAAAAGTGTTGTGTTTGCCCTGTATGTCAAACTGCGTTTAAACTTCCTACCTACTATGTTCCCTAAACGGCCTTTACAATATTATATCATGTCATTCAGTATTTTTTAAGCTTTAAAAATCAAAATATTTGATTTATGGTCTGAAATGTACTTAAGTTTAAATTAATTTTCCCTCAAATCTATTGAAGGTATTTCAAAATGGTGGAATTAGCTCTGCAGTGGTCGCTTGGACTACGTATGTAGTCCACTACTACAAAATCAAACATTTCGTCTAAAATAGTAAGTGTTGGATTCATGTGCCGAAGATAAAAATCAGAGGTTGTAATTTAGTTTCGTTTATGGGATCCAGTGAAGAAAGTGTACAGATTAAATTTTAATAAAGAAAATAAAGACATTCCATTTAAATGTTTTTATTTCATTTTGAAAATGGATTATGTATATAGTCCTGTCCCATTTAGGGTGCGACCACTGCAGGGTTAGGTTACCTTATAGCTTTGCTTGCTTTATGTGATACCTTCATGCTTAGCTAAACTTAGGTTCTTAAATATTACACTAAAATTAGTGAAGACACTATTATCCCTTTCTAATAAGGTTTTGTCAATATTAATTTTCTTTTTTATCAATACTATGATGTCATGTTGGGCATATAAATTCTCATAATACTCTTAAGTATGCAATGACAAAATATAAAATAATTATATTCAGGTATATAAATTTATTTCGCAAGGCAATGGGGCACTCAAAGCTAAATGATATTTTAAAAATATAAGAGCATCTGTTGATGCTGTTACTTTTTCTAAAAGTGTAAAGGTTTATTATGTTCCATTCAAAAATGTAAAAGGAATACCTACATCCAATACAATAAATAAATGCTCTCATGGAATGTAAAATAATTAACAACTATCTAAGTGGTAGATAAATTACCAGTATGAGAAAATACTTGGTTTTCTATTCTTCAAATAATAGTAAGACATCTACTATTAGCCAAAACAGTTATGTAAGGCATATCTTTAATGCTAAATGGCTTTTTGAATGAATTTTTTATGCAGTTTGAGGGTATTTTTTTACTGTTATCTGACTCTCAAGTTTGATACATTATTAATGTTAAGCAACGGAGATCAAAACTTGAATGAGCAACTTAGGTTAAATAAGTTTATTGGTTTCAACTTTCAATACTTCGTTGAACCTTACAAAAGAAATGTAAAACTATTTTATGTGTTAAGTACATGCATCATAAAGGTTAAGTACAAGCAATTAAACTTAAAAATAAAAACAAAGTTTGTAAAAGTAAACATTGATACAACAAGGTGTTCAAGCTATAGCTAAAGCTACTATAGCTTTTGAGTTGCCATTGCTTGTTTCATAAACACATTATTTTCCTAAGAACCTTGTCCTTTGCTACTTTAAAACTAAAAGTGTAATAGGCGAATTTTATAAGGCACTAAATAATAAATTTATTTGATATAACATGTATTATACTCTAATTTAATAAAAAAAATATTCCTCAAATATATTTCTTAAAATACCTTTACTTATGCTGGAATAACGAATTATAATTGTGTCGTAATTACGGACTTACGATGAATTATTGTAATCTCCTTTTCACCAATACCTGAGGGAGAACTTGGTTCTGATGTAACCAGCCATGGTGACAGAGAAGAAATTGATTGGGGCTTTGGAATCACATCTTCTTTCTTTTCCATTGGTTTTGTTGCAACTAATTTAGGTTGATTATGAGGTGGTTCTACAACCACAATCGATACATATTGTGAATTAATGGGATTAGAAGGTTCATTTAAGATTTTTGGTGATGGTGTTGATGCTACAGCAAGATTGATATTAGTTGATTCATTAATTATCTTTACTTCATTTTCTCTGGCTTTTAAAATGTTGTTGCACTTCATTTGACCAGGTGGCAATGACTTAGTAGAAGTATAGCATTTAGTTTGATTGTTGGGAAGTTCCTTATCACTTATCACACACACAGAGTCTAACTGATCTCTCTTTGCTTCATTTTTGGAATCATCACTGTTTAACTTCTCCTTAACCAAGCTCATAAGAAGATCATTCAGAGGGTTTGATTCCGTAACAGGTGAGCAGCTGCATGCTGGCTTGTTAATTACAAGCTGTGTCAAATTGTTTTTCTTTTCTTCATTAACATTGTCCATTTTAAAAAGAACTTTGTTACTTATAGCATCTTCCTTAGAAATTAACACTTCTGCCACTTCAGGCTCCTCATTTAGCAAGTTCTTTGTTGATGGTTCACCAACTTCCACTTTGGACTCTGATTCAATCAAAGTAGATTTCTGAGACTTAGCACTACTCTTTCTTGTAATAGTATCAATGTCAGGTACTAACACTGCAGTTTCACAAGAAGTGCTCGGTACTTCAACAGCTGCCTCAGACTGAGTTGTCTCTGCTTTTGGTGTGCTTTGTCTCTCACGTTCTCTCAACACATGACTCTGACGACGTGCAAATCGTTGACTTGGACGCCTTTCTTACATATTTACTGGATAGTATTTAAAATAGATATAGGTATTGAATGGGGCTTACACCTCACCTTTTTCCATAAAACTTTTATCACCCTTCTGACTTCTATTTCTGGGTTTGTAACCACCTACAGAACAGTAGTAACAGTTTAGTATTCCCAAGTAATTTAGTTTGGAGATTTGAGATCTGTCAAGAGGCTCGGTATTGAACAATCCATGTACTTACTTATATTATAAATGTGAAAGTAACACTATCTGTCTTTCCTTCTTTCACGGCCAAACCGCTGCACCGATTTCAATGAAATTTGGCATGGAGACACTGTGATTCTTGAAGGAGGCGATAACCGACAAAGAGAGCCGCGCGCAATAGCTAGTATGATATAAAATATATGGAGCAATTACACATGTTTAACAAATAAATACAACAAATTAGTTTTATGAATTGCTGACACGAATCCGGGCACACATATTACTTCGATAAAAGTTTAGGTTATTACAAACATTATTGTAACTGCTTTTTGGTGCCTAATTATTTTACATATGGCTACGAACTATTAGGCTCAATTATTTCAAATTAAATTATTACTACATTTGAAGAATCTAGCAGTTTCAAGGCTATCTCTGTTGTGCTACATTACATTTCGGAACTTAATATATATGTAAATAATAATAAATTGATAACTTTTATCCAGTTATCATCAGATGCGCCCTCATTGGTTTTTAATTTTGTTTACGACTAACCCCATTTTTCTAATATAAAAGATGCCTAAGTTACTTCTTATAACATCAGCTTTCTGACAGTCTCGTCTACATGAAACATGAAACTTCATGGATTAGCCGGAACAAACAGACAGACATTTATATAAGTATGTACCGTATAAACTTTCAAACTTATGCATTTATTTAAAAGCTGTTAATTTCAAATTACAAACAGTTCCGTTTCAATTATTTGTATAGATTTTTGCAAGAACACTGAATTTATTTTTACTTTCCAAGAATTTGCTTCTTTTCAGCAAGTACTTTGAACTTAGCCTGATTCTTCATCTCTGTGAGACCTAAACAGTTACGGGCTATTGTTTTACCTGAATACATACTTGTTTTTCAACTTCGGTGTTGTTACATTTTAAGTTTCTTTTTAAAGACAACTCCCGCATTAGGATTATACATCCTGTGTCACGGGGGTCTTTAAAAAGGGACACAAAGAACACCCAGACTCAGGACAACATTTTGTGGTGTGTTTGAAATCACGGCACTTGGCGCAGTAGCAAGCGGCGTAGTGACCTCTTAAATTACTAGGACAACTTAAATATTGTTACGAAGATAAATATTTACAAAACTAGCAAAAGATATGGTAAAACAGTCTTTGGTTTAATTTACATTTACGACTGTTTATGGTGAATATGTGTCTAGAGCTCTAAATGAAAAAAAGTTTATGTACTTACAACAACAACGCATTTTAATATTAATAAATAGTTTTATTGTAGAAGTTAGGCCAGTAGGTACAACTTGCGGCCTTATTACTCATCGGCAATGTCTTTCGGGCAACCATGCAAATTAAAATGTATTTTATGTACAAAATATTGTGACTCTTACTACATAGTCCGGGATCCCCGGAACCAATTTCACAAGTTATTCCTATCAAGCTAATTTTTCGTAAGTGGCTTCATTTTGATGAGAACCCCCTTTTTCCTGTTACAAAAATTCCCGATTGAGGTAACTAACAGGGGTAGCAGGAAAAGAAAAGTTTTGGGCGTAGGACCGGGATAATGTACCACTCAATATGTAGGACAATATGATTGTTAAATTAGTTTGTTTAAACTAGTTTGTTTATCTTTTACCGTGGGAGAGCTATGCTACCGTGGCAGAGCTATGCTTCGGCGTGAATGGGTCGGCTCGACCGGAGTGATACCACGGCCTCACAAAAAACCGGTGTGAAATAGCGCTTGCGCTGTATTTCACCGAGTGAGTGAGGATACCGGAGGCCCATACCCCAAACCCTCCCCCCATCCCCTTTTCCATCCCCTCAAAGGTCGGCAACGCACTTGTGACGCCTTTGGTGTTGCGGGTGTCCATGGGCGGCGGTAATCGCTTACCATCAGGTGATACGTCTGCTCGTTTACCTACTATTCAATAAAAAAAAAAAAAAAAAAATATCATTGTTATTTATTGACATCTGGCTGATCGTCTGCGAGGTTTAAGGGACCATACTTTAGGAGCTGCATTTTTATTATATATTTTGACTAATGCCTACATTTATTCTAAAATTGTTTTAAGCTAAATCTACTATAATCTACTAATTTTTACTAAACCCTACAATTTATTTTGCGAAATACCATTGTAGTCCGTCAGTTACCTTTTATGTTCTACTAGCTGATCCTCGCAACCTCGTTTACGTCTACTATTACCCGTAGCGTAATTAATTTTCGCCCGTTTTTTACACATTCTTCATTGGGGCTCCGCTCCTATTGGCCTTAGCGTGATGATATATAACCTATAGCCTTCCTCGATAAATGGACTATCCAAACCCGAAAGATTTTTTTAAATCGGACCAGCGGTTTCTGAGATTAGCGCGTTCAAAAAACAAACAAACTCTTCAGCTTTATAATATTAGTATAGATAGAACTATTTCTATCTATACTAATATAGAGTTCTGATCTATATGCATGGGTAAAACTGCAAAAGTGACTTGTTCATTATTTGTAAGTCAAAAAAACTTTATGTGTAACATGGCTTGTCCTGTGTTCTTTCAGTAGGTATTTAATATATTATGCGTCTAGTGTAAAACGAAGATATACGCCAACTCGAGCACCTCCATCTCCAATAAAAAAAAGTTCTGCAGCAATACCTAATAAAAATAACAATATTCTAATGGTATACTATGTTATCAGATTTCATTTTGAGAAAAAGGTTCATAAATAGACCCTAACAATGCTGTATTTTAGTAAGCTACGCTAAGCTTCTGTCTGTAGAAAAGAGGTTTTGACAGTTTTGTTCAAGTGGTCAAAATAGGTAGCCATAGCCATATTAATTTGTCCAACAGGATCGAACGTTTCGAATTTCGATCTCTTATTTATTACTATTATTATTGCAATTGCGTATAGTAATTATTAAACAAAAGTATACCTAATGTATGCCGTCAAAAAATCATTAAAAATGACATTGAACATCGTAAAAGGAGTTTATTACATTATAAACCAACTTGCATCGTAGTATTATCAAGTTTTAACATATTTCCGATAAATTAAGTTCCTTTTAAATAAAATTAATCTAAAAGAGTGAAAGAAAGAAGTGTAAGTAGAAGTGAAACTTCTTTATCGGGGTTGTCAAAAAATTTCGTATAACATTTTTTCGTTACGTGTAACATTTATGCGTAACGTTACGCGTCAAATTTATAAATAAAAAAAAAAAACACATTTTCAAACACAAACAGGACCAAAGCGCTGGTGGCCCGAGGTACGTCGGGGTTCCAGGGTTTTCCTTTCTAGGGTGCACCTGGTTCCCCGGCATCTAGTGCCCGGGACGGCGTGCGGTTTTGGTCGGTTCGAGTCCGACATGCCACCAGGTGGTATCCGCGGGGAAAGTCTCGCTCCTTAACTTTTATTGCACTTGAAATAAGAATTGTCACGAATATTGCTGGTTTATAAGTCTTTTGTCGTTATACCTTACGTCGACATATATTTATTTTTTGAAAAATAACGTCATAAAGAAGATTCACTTCTTACGAGTGTACGCTAGTACACGCACACATTTTTTATCATCAGAGACAATTTGAACGTTAGACGTTACGTGACACATGTCTGTCGTAAATATCGCACGAGGCGTTAAATTAACGGTGAATGGCTCGTCAAGATTTGTCTGGCTCATCGCAAAATATTCAAAATAATACTTAATGAAATATATAAAATTCTGGCTTCCTAAAAAGACGTAAGTTAGCATAGTTTTTTTCCACCTTTGATAATTGCTAACAAATGGCCTCGCTTTCAGCTAAGCAAGTATCCATTCCTTTCTGAGTTTATATTAGACTACCGATCACAAAAATCTTTCCTAAAATAACGTAAGTCTGGGCTGACTGGGATCTCAGTCTATTACAAGACTAAACCGCACCAATTTCAATAAAATTCGTCATGGAGATACTTAAGATTCTTGAAAAAGGACATACGGAGGACGCGGGCGGTGCCGAGGGTGAAAGTTAGTTTGTAATATAATAAACTAAAGTAAACAACTTATATAATTTTTATTTTATTTACAAGTTGAATATGAAACTTGAACGTTATAAAGGTCCCATTAGTTTTTTGGCGATAGCCGCTGTATTACTTGGTGGATTATCCTCTACTTCGACATAAAGCGGTTCGATTTTGATGTCAACATTCTTGATAGCGTCGTCGAGGATTTTTATTTTGCCCAATAACTTCTCTGCTTGTAAATTATATCCTTTTTTTTTTTTTTTTTTTTTTTTTTTTTTTTTTTTTTTTTTTTTTTTTTTTTTTACGTGTGGAAACCCCCTCGGGCCGTCACCCCGCCGGGGTATGCGGCGGGGCGGTGTGTCGGAATCGAACCGACTAAAACCACACGGTGTGCCAACTCTGCGCCTGAGAAGGGAGGGGTCCGGGATCGCTGTTACTAACGCAAACCGGACCCCTCCCAGCGCCTGCCCGCACTGAAGCGGGCACCTCCTCCAAATAAAAATCTCAATTTAGGCGACGCACGGCACACGCGTACGTCGCCCCTTCGCGGCTGGCCACTAAAGCGGATGGAGGGGAAAACCCGTCCCCACCATCCGCGGCCACACTCAGGGCGGCATGAGGCGCAGATGGGCGCGCCTCCGCCGCCCGGTTCGCCGGCGGCGGATCGGGTCCGAGTGGATATCGTCCTCTCGGGCCCTCTCCGCCGCCTCCTTCTGCGAGATTACTTCCTCGCAGAAGGTCGCGACCGCGGTAAAACTGCTGTCGCTACCGGCCATGGAGCGTATGATGGCCGGTAGCGACAGATCTCCTCCGATGACTGCAGTGAGGGCCCGGCGCTGATCCGCCCAAGCGGGGCAGATCTCCAGCGTGTGCTGGGCCGAGTCCTCACTGCAGTCGCAGTGGTGGCAGGCGGGACTCAATTCCCTCCTAGCGACCGAGTGCAGGTACTTTCCGAAGCAACCATGCCCGGAAAGCACCTGCGTCAGCCGGAAGGAAAGGGTCCCGTGCTGCCGCCCTGCCCACTCGAGGATGACCGGCTGGAGCGCCTCCACGGTGGCAAAGCCAGCGCGTGGAGCCTCCAGCCGGAAAGACCAACGAGCCATCGTGGCTCGGCGAGCGGCTTCACGCCATTCGCGTACCTCTTCGGGCGGAGCACGATACCCGTACTCCGCCCGATATTCAGCCGCTCGCCGATAAACTTCGGCGAGCACTTCCGCCTCCAAATCCCACGGGGGTGTTCCGGCCAAGGCGCATGCCGCCTCCGTCGACACGGTGCGGTATCCGCGTATGGCTCTGACCGCCAATACCCTCTGAGGCCGCCACAGGCGGGCCTTATTCTGGGCGGTCAGAGCCGGGACCCACACCGGTGACCCGTAAAGGGCCATCGACCGGACCACCCCCGTGTAGAGGTGTCTTGTTTCGACGCTGGCTCCACCCAAGTTGGGCAAAAGACGCCCAAGGGCGGAGGCAGCGTCGACCAGCTTGGGGCCAAGCTGTCGGAAGTGCTCGTCGAAGAGCCACCTACCGTCGAGGATCAGGCCCAGATACCTCATCTGGGCCCGAACCGGTACGAGGACCGAGTTGACTTCGATTGAGGCGCCGGGGGGTGGACCACGACGGGGCCCATGGAAAAGCAGGGCCTCCGTCTTGTCAAGGGCCACCCGTAAGCCCAGCGCCTCTATGCGCCCAACCACCAGAGATACACCCCTGGTGGCCAGGCGCGCCGCCTCTTGGAAATTGGCCCCCCGGGCTGTGACAAGTGTGTCATCGGCGTAACAAATTACGCCCAGCCCGGGGGGCAGACGACTTCGAAGGACCCAGTCGTACCCCACGTTCCACAGGAGTGGTCCGAGGACAGACCCCTGTGGAACGCCGCACGACATGGGTCGCCGTCTCATGACGCCATCTCGGTCCTCGTACACGACGGTACGCTCCTCTAAATAGTCTGCCACCAGCCGCCTCAGGTACTCTGGCACTCCATGATACAGGAGTGCTTCCCTGATGCAGCTGAATGGCAGACTATTAAAGGCGTTGGCGATGTCCAAGGACACCGCCAACACCACGCCGCCACAGCTCACTGCCTCTTCGGTCACGGCCCTAAGGCGCACCACGGCATCGACCGTCGAACGCCCCTCTCGGAACCCGAATTGGGCGTCCGACAGGTCGGGCCCCACCTCGTTGAGATGCTGGACGATGCGGGCAGAGATAATCCTCTCGAACAATTTGCCCGCCTCGTCCAGCAACACGATGGGCCTATAGGCCGCGACCGAATCGGCAGGCCGTCCCGGCTTCTGCAATAGGACCAGCTTCCCACATTTCCAGCACTCAGGGAAGCGTCCGGACGCCAGGCTGGCGTCCAAAACCTCCCTGAGGCGGTCCGACATATGGTCGAGGGCTCGGGCCATCACTCGGGGTGGTACCCCGTCCGGCCCGGGGGCGGTGTTCTTGGAACGGATCCGAAGAACAGCCGCCCCAACCTCCGATTCCCTAACGGGCGGCACCTCACTCCCTCCATCCCCGTCGCCTCTGACCTGATAGGCCATCGACGGGGGCGTGTGCTCCGCCCGCTGCGGGAAAAGGCCCTCGACCACTTGCTGCAGGAAGCTGGGCTGGAGAGTCTCGGTAAGGGGGGGGCCCGCCGTGCGGAGCTTCTGACGCACCGCACGATATGGGCGACCCCAGGGGTCACGATCGAGACTCTCCAGCATCTCCTTTCTCTTCTCCTCTTTGGCGCGGCAAATGGCCAGCTTCAGAGTTTTCCGCGCTTCGCGGTACTCCTCATGAAGCCGGCCCTCCTCCCCGTCTACGCGGTGGCGTCGCCGCCGGCATCGGGTGTAGGACCTCCGGGCACGAGTACAGGCCGCACGGAGGTCCGCCAACTCCTGGGACCACCAGTAGACCCCGTTCCGTGAAGGTCGACAACCCTGAACGCGGGGCATGGCCGCATCGCAGATCTGCGTAATCGCAGAGCGAAAGCGGCCAGCCCCCATGTCGACCTCCTCGGCCGGGGCCCGCGGAGACAGCCAAGATTGAACTATGGCCGCCTCCTCTAGCAGGTCCCTGTCGAGTTTGGCAACTGCCCACCGCGGAAAGCGGGAGGTATGCCGCGCCACGTGACCCCTACTGGGGCCCTGGGACCGGGAGAGCTCGAATCGGATGTACAGGTGATCCGAGAGCGTCTCAACCTCATCCAGGACACACCAGTTCCTTACTCGTGCGGCAACAGCAGGGGTAGCGAACGAAAGGTCCACTATCGACCCCCCCTGCTGTCGCACGCACGTGTTGGTGGCGCCTCTGTTCAGCAAACAGAGGCCCACCGACGCCGCCCACTCCACCACGGCATCGCCCCTGGCGTCCGTCGCCGGGGAACCCCACGCAATGGATTTTGCGTTGAAGTCCCCCAGCACGAGGACGTGCCCAGACGCTAGTCGCCGTATCGAGGTCTCCAAGTTGTTAAGGAAGACCTCGAAGTCGCTCAAACTCCGGTTGGGGGAGAAATACACACCGTAAACGGTGATTCCCCCCCACTCGGCGGCCACATATCCAGAGCCCTTGTCTCTTAACGACAAGGGCGGGGAACGAGCCGCCGAGGAGCCGACGACTGCCACGGAGCCGTCCCGGTCACCCATCCAGTTTGGACGGGGAGGGACGTAGTAGGGCTCCGCGACTACGGCAACACCTATCGACCACTGCGCCATGGTTTGCAGGAAGAGATCCTGCGCCGCGGCGCAGTGGTTCAGGTTCGTCTGGACAAGGAGGTTGGAGAGCCGATCCATTTACTGGATCGTCTCTACAACCCCCTCCATAGGCGACGACGTGGTCGCACGAACGACGTCGGAGGCAGCCTGGGTCGACAGGCTAGCCCCCGACGTCTGCCGAGAAGCTCGGGGAGGCTTGCAGCCCCCCTGCCCCATCTGGTGATTGGCGGGCTTATTGCCCGCCGAACACACGGGGCAGTGAGGGGCGGCAGAACACTCTGCCGCCTTGTGCCCCGGTCGACCGCAGCGGAAACACAGTCCGCTGCAGTCAAAACAACTCTGGCACTTGGTGCGAGTGTGTCCCGCGGCAAGGCATTTAAAGCACCTCATCGGCCTCGCGGCCAGGACCGTGATCCTGGCACTCACGAAGCCGATGAGTAGCCTGCCGGCATCGGCCAATATTTTGGCCGACGCCACGGGACAGCTGACCCACACTGCACCAAGGCCTCCCGGACCGGGGCGGATGGTGCCGACCCTGACGCTGTCCGCGCCGCAACCCGCCTTGTCACGGATTACGGCGCGGACCTCGTCGGCCGTGACCGAATCGTCCAGGCCCGAAATGCGCAGCTCTGCGCACTTTGTGGGCCTGGCGATCTTCACACCATCCGTGGCTGCAAACACATCCCTCAACTTCCCGGCAACGGTGTCCGCCTTTTTTGCGCCATCGGCCCCAGGGAACTCGAGAATTCGAGCTCCCGTTTGGGCCTTGCGCAGGCGGACACCGGCCGTTTCGAACTCACCGGCGAGACTGTCCCGGGCCTTCTTGAAGAAGGCCGCATAGGACATCCCGCCGGTTGTCGCCTCCGGTGACAGGGTCACCACTACAGCCGCGGTTTTTGGCGGCTGCAGTTTCCGCGGCTTTTTCGCAGTGGCCCTTGCCACCGGCGGCGACTGCGGGCCAGAGGCTGCCTGTCGGGCAGCCTTTCTGGCCCGCTTTCGGGCCTTCTTTGACCCTCCGACTACCTGCCAACCCTCATTGGAGGGGGCAGTCGTGGAGGGTCCAGGCAGAGGCTCAGGCGTTGGAGTGGGGAGCGGAGTAATTTCCGCTCCAGCCCTTACCGCCGCCTTCGGCCCCGGCCTTGGCGCAGCAGCCTTGGCTGGAGCCTTGGCCGGAACCCTGGCCGGAGCCTTGGCCACCGGCTGTGCCCCTCGGGCAGCCGCAGGAGCCGGCCTCACGGCTGGCGACACCGCCGCCGAGTACGACACGCGACCCCCCACCACGGGAAGAGGGGTCGGTGCCGATGCGACCTTCGGCTTCGGTGCCGCAAGTGGCGGCCGAACCGATGGGGCCGGAGGCAGCCTCGACAGCAGCCCCGCCAGCCGACCGTCGATCAGGTGCCCAACCGCCACGAGAATCTGTCCCAGATACGCGTCTGGGACCTCGGCTTCGGTTTCGGCGGGGGCACCACGCGATGAAGACGGGGCAGGGGCCTTTCTCTCCGGGCGCTCCGCCCGGAATTGGGCGAACTGAGCGCTCAGCTCGGCCACCTGCCCCGCCAAACGGTCGTTGGCCGTCTGGAGGCGGGCCACGTCCCCGGCCAGGGTCTCCACCACTCCTGCAATTGCAGAAGAGGACTCCTTAAGGGCCCTCACAAACGAGCCCTTAAGATTGAGGGACTTGGTGGCCACCTTGTGTATGATAGCCACCGCCGCCTGTGCCCTCTCCTGCAAACAGGACGGTGTTTGGGGCTCTACGTCCCCATCGACCGTCCTGATCTTGAGTAGGAGACCCTCCATCTCCTCCTCCGCTCGAAGTTCACCGTCAACCCTGGCCCGCTTATAGGTTTCCGCCCTGCAAAAGGCGGAACCTGACGATGCCGGGGCTGGGGTTCGGAACTTGCCCCTCAGGGCACTCCCGACTTTCGGCGGCAACATCTCTAGGGAGGTGTCACTGCCTCCGTCCTTCGAAAGTTCGCGCTTGCGGTGAGCGCACGTTTCGAGGTCCATTGCCTCCGAAGAGGTACCACCTGTGTCATCCGACGAGTGGTTGGACCTCGAACGCGTGCGTTCCGACGTTCTTCGGCTGCGGCTCCCAGCAGTCGGATCGACTTCTGGGAGCCCCACCGAAATGGGCGTCCGAGACGCAACGTCCTCCTCGGCTGACGAACAGTCGTCTGCCTTCTGGAACCGCCCCTTGGCGTTCCTCCTCACCTTCCCTTCCTTCTTCTTTTCAGATCCTGTGTGCGTGCCAATTGTTGTCGTATTTTTATCCGTGCCGGTTTTATTTTTTAAATTTGTTACAATATCCATATCATATCCCACGAGTATGGGGGAAAGAAAGTCCATCCGGGCGGTGCCCCCTGCACCCGGATAAGCCTATGTACTGTGGAGGTCGGCCGGTATCCACAGGTTTTTACGACTTAGCTGTCGGGTGTTATAGACTATCCTTGTCATGGGCCGGCCAATCAAGGCAAGCCCTCCGGCCATCAGGTTCTCAGCGTACCCTCTTGGAGCCACCAGTCAGGTCGTTGCTGAGCCCCTAATGGTTACGGAACGCGAGAGGGTGGCTAGCCCTCTCTCACAGATAGGACTAACACTCGCGTGCCAGCCCCTCTGATCTACTCGCACTCCAACACGCCCTCTGCTAAAGCAGAGGGACGTTTGGAGTGCCGCGGCAGTCTGCAGCCAGACTCCGTCTAGTATTCCATTTTGTCTGGAGTCTCACCCTGGGCCAATCCGGCATGAGTAGCTCTACCCGGCACAGCCCCAGAGATCATTGACCCACGCAAGCCCCACCACGACGACAACGTAGGGATACATTGGGGGGTTGTAAATTATATCCTGGTTCAAGCATCTTACCGCTCGGATTCAATTTGAACAGCTGTTCCGCCTGATAATCATCAAACAAAACATCATTCTTATCAATAACTTTATTTCTTTCGTACCTGATTAAAAAGGACCGCTATGACCTTAATATGTGATGTAGCAGCCATTACGACTGTATTGTATCACTTAATTTTGATTCCAATATAAGTGATATAAATATACTACATTTGATATAAATAGGCAGTCTGTCAGAGCAGCAGTAAGTATTTATTAAAATATGTTAGTAGATAATGTAATATTGGTTGAAGTCACAATTCAAATCAGTTTAAAAGTATTTTATTTTAAAAGCAAGAAATAGGTACAAGCACACAAGTTGAATTAAATAACTAATTATAAATAAACAACAATTAACAAAAGACAAAAAAAACTAAACAAATATAAATGTATTTAAGAACATTTAATAATAATATTCATTTCAGACATCTCAGTTATACCACACTAGGCCGAGTCTGTACTATGAAAATAAAAAATAAAATCAAACTACTATAAATATACCTACCTATAATTTAAATAGATATTTATATAAATTGATCAATTATACCCAGGCGCAGAACAAATAGTCGAGGTCATTTCCAACTATTGTCCTAGGTCGGATTTGACCCACTAGGCCAGCAGGTCCCCAGCAGGCCAGCATCAACATCGAATTTCTATTTGTGAACTGAAGACTACTTCCAAATTATATAATGTAAAGTTTTTCTAACAATCAGATACACCACTTTACAGTAAAAGGCCGTTAACGGCTTACAAAAAAGGTTGCAATCCGATAAGTCGTTTAAACTATTTTTTTGCAGTTATTCGACGCAGATTTTTAGTTTTTGTTTTGGTATTTTATTTTATGAATATTTATTTCATGTCCTAAATTCCAAAATTATTTTTTTTTAATGAACAATCAAGAGACATCTTTAAGTGAATGATATTAGGCTGTTTTGATTCACTTTACTTCATCAAATGTTGTACGTTTTCAAGATCATTTGTATCCTTATCCATCGCATGAGTTAATTCTTCTTCCATTTTACATATGTTTATACCACGATCAGCGGCACTTCGTTTTTTTAAGAAAGTTTCACTTATTTTTCTCAATTTCGGTTCGAGCTTCTTAGCTTGAGGGTTTAATTTGATTAGAGAATCTCCCTGGTGACCGCAAAATAATTAATTAAATCAGTAACCTAACCCTAATAGATAGGGTATTTGACTAGTTGTAATATTCGCTATTATAACCACTATCGGCTTTAAATTTCGTTCCGCATTGAGGCATACGATTCATCAACAGTTGTTGAAACTTGTTCGATATATCGAAAGGGTACAATGCTTTAATATTTGTTAAACAAGATAGATTTAGAAAACATACAACCATACTTACGAAGGTCGTTTGGAAAGTTCGTAACCTGACCAAGACAATGAAGAGCTTATTTCTTAATTATTTTTATTATTTTTTCAAATATTCTTCTCTAAGATTAATTATTAATTTTCCCATCAGCAACGCAACGTTGCCAATGTAAGCTTTGTTTTTTTGATAAGGAATGTACAATTTTTCAGTACATTTTTATAATAGTCAAATACCCTAATTTATAGGCATTGTTACTTACTTAATTATCAGAGATCCAACTTTATATTAGTTATTTAGAACTTTTATGGGTACGATAATATTACTGTAACTACTTACTATAACCCTACAACAGTAAATTTCCGGCGCTCAGGGTGAAATCTTCGAAATTGAGGTCTAATATTATAAAATGAATAAGCCACGGTAAAGTAGACTAAATATACGTCGATAAGAATGAAGACTCAAGTAGTTAGTACGGAAAGTAAATACTTACGAGGAAGTCTACGGGGTCCTCTGGGCGTAATTTGGCGACTTCAATTAGAGCAGGAGTTATCTTGGGCAAGATGTGATGAATAAGATAATTCAGCATTGGTACGAAATTATCTATAAAATAATGAGTTTGTTAAATCGATTAAAACTTCTTAATGCATAAAATCGATCGATGAAAGAAATCGAATAGGTAACGGGTCAGGGTATCACTATTTGATTAAGTATTAGAGCTGTCAAAAGTTAAATAAACTATTGGAACGACTATAGTCGTTATTTCTCTACTAGATATTTCTCTCCTAAGATTAATAACTGGGTGTATCGCCGGATTTGTACCTAATTAAATTACTGCAAAATATGTAGGTACTTGTGCCACACTATTAGCATGATCGATTTTTTTTCTGATTCCAATTATTTACATCTACTGTTATTCTCTTGTGAAATAATTGTACTACTTACCAAGAAGTTTACTATAGCGACATGGACGGCCCATGCGCAGTTCTACATTATGGTATGAAAGCATCATATCATAATCTTGATGTTCTTTTACGGGTACAACTAAAGGATGGATATCTAGTTCGTCAAAAAAGTTCAACGGTGTAGTTTCACGTGAATCAATGAGCCGAAAGTCATTCAATCTCTTTAAAACGGTTTCTTCATCAAACCTAGGGTCGCCCTCAGGCTGTCGCATAGCTTTCTCGCAAAGAAATTCATCAGTGGCTTCTAGCGATACAACTATATCTGTAATGGCAAAATGACTAAATTTACCATGAAAACTTCGGAAAATCCCCTAATTCAACCAAAAAGGAATTATATTAACTATACTAGCCTGGCAAGAGTTTTCTCAATACTGTACTGTACAAATCAACATCTTCATCAAAAGGCTCATGTTCTGCTCCGTTATCGCTTTCAGAATCTTGTTCTTCGCCTTTTTCAAACACTAGAAATTTCAAAACACTATATATGTAACACTAACACTTATTAAACGGCTTTTTGTGCTAATTTCAAACACTAAATAAATATTTCGGACATCTATTTAACACACAACGCCATCTAGTCCCAAGCTAAGCAGTGCTTGTGTTATGGGTACTAGACAACTGATATAAATACTTATATATACTTTTTTTTTTGTAAATACATACATACTATACATAGAAAACACCCAAACTCCGAAACAAATATTTGTAGATTCCACAAACATTTGGTCCGACCCAGGATTTGAACCCGAGACCTCAAGCTTAGCAGTCGCATACGCGTACCACTACGCCACCGAGGCAGTCACCTACACACACACTAAAACACTAAAATACGATATTGAGAATCATCTGTATTCGATTTTCTGAGGACTCTTTGATCATCATGCACTTTTTAATGGACTATAACGGTACCAGGTAGTCTCACATAAGAATTCATTTTCTCTGTTTTTGGAATATTATTTACATTGATATCAAACTTCTATTGATAAACAAGCTATCAAACACTTGAAGAATATACGAATAGATCTTGTAGTTGCTGAGATTAGTTAATCACGCTGATCAAACAAACAAACTGTTCAATTTTATTACAGACTAGCTGACACACGCAACCTCGTTTGCGTCTTCTATTGCCCGTAGCGTGAAAATTTTCCCCTGTTTTTGAAACATTCTTCATTGGTGCTCCGCTCCTGTTAGTATTAGCGTGATGATATATAGCTTTCCTCGATAAATGGACTATCTAACACTGAAAAAATTTTTCAAATCGAACCAGCGGTTCCTGAGATTAGCGCGTTTAAACCAACAAACAAACAAACTCTTCAGCTTTATTATATTAGTATTGATTAGTATAGATGAAACCAAAACTGTCTAATATTAATATATGTATTACAAACAGTGATGTGTCATATGTACGAGTATATCTGAGGATCAATTTCAAGGGTAATAAACATTAGTGTCCATATGGCATAAACCTACGTTCAGCAGATTTAAAACGAATGTTTTACATTTAAACTACAGATATATTTGTTAGAATTATTTAGTACATACATACATAATGTTATACGCTATTTGCTAGAGGTACAGGCAGATCAATTATGTAATAATTACTAGCTATTGTCCGCGGTTCCACCTGGTTGGTTGGTTATATAATAGAAATTTTCATTCTTCCGCAAGAACGAAAGTATCTTCATGCCAAATTTAATTGCGAGGGTCAGCTAGTTTATAATAATATGGAATGCTATGGACTAGTATTTATGAGAAACCCCAAATAGGTATGATGAGTGTGTTAAACAAAACCTAGTGTGTTCCTAATTTATTAGACTTTAGCAATATTTTTGTCAATTACTGTTAACTCGGGTACCTAAATCATTCTTTATATGTACCTATAAACTATTCACTTACGCGCTGCGCATTGAGCTAAATTTGTAGGAAAACCATCAAGGACCCATCCTCTATTTATGGCATCACGGGACAACATTTTCTGGCGAAGGTATCTAAAATATATTTTATTTTTATTTTAATGTTACACAGTAAAAGAACAATAAATTCAGAAGACTCATGAATCATATTATACATATCATGTGCCATCACCATCAGACGACCAAAGATTACTTACCACCCGGTACTAATAATTGTGTGTTATTAAGGATCATTAATTTATCTGGGTGTAATTATATATTAAAACTAGCTGTCCCGGCAAACGTTGCTTTGCCATAAAAGGGAATATAAAAAAATAGGGGTTGATCGTAGAGGGTTGAAAATCTAGGGTTGTATGTATTTTCTAATGCTGCATCATAAAAAAATAGAAATTAAAAATTTAGTCAAAAAAATAAAAAAAAAAATTTAGGGGTGGACTACCCCTAACATTTAGGGGGATGAAAAATAGATAAGAACCGATTCTCATAGATACCGGATAAGCACAAAAAATTTCATCAAAATCGGTCGAGCCGTTTCGGAGGAGTTCGATTACGCACCAACACGACACGAGAATTTTATATAATAGAAGAAGACTAGCTGTCCCGGCAAACGTTGCTTTGCCATAAAAGGGAATATAAAAAAATAGGGGATGATCGTAGAGGGTTGAAAATTTAGGGTTGTATGTATTTGCTAATGCTGCATCATAAAAAAAATAAAAAAAAAAAATTGTCTAAAAAATAAAAAAAAAAATTTAGGGGTGGACTACCCCTAACATTTAGGGGGATGAAAAATAGATAACAACCGATTCTCATAGATACCGTATAATCACAAAAAAATTCATCAAAATCGGTCGAGCCGTTTCGGAGGAGTTCGATTACGCACCAACACGACACGAGAATTTTATATAATAGACTATCTGTCCCGGCAAACGTTGCTTTGCCATGAAAGGGAATATAAAAAAATAGGGGTTGATCGTAGAGGGTTGAAAATCTAGGGTTGTATGTATTTTCTAATGCTGCATCATAAAAAAATAGAAATTAAAAACTTCGTCAAAAAAAAAAAAAAATTTAGGGGTGGACTACCCCTAACATTTAGGGGGATGAAAAATAGATAAGAACCGATTCTCATAGATACCGGATAATCACAAAAAATTTCATCAAAATCGGTCGAGCCGTTTCGGAGGAGTTCGATTACGCACCAACACGACACGAGAATTTTATATAATAGATAATGTATTTAGAAATATAGAAGTATGGTTATTACACTGTTAATACACTACAGCCGTAGGTGCTAATGCACGCTTTGCCAAAATTACAAAAATATATAAGTTTATATTCGCAGGCATGAAGTCTAACCCCATGACTTCTTCATCAGTAGGCGTCCGTCCAGACTGGAGAATAGCTAGCGTTTGTCGCACCACAGCCTGTGCATCCTCGTCTTCTGCATCGTCATCCTCGTCAACAGGCTCTTCTTCTTCACCGGTGGGTGGAGCCAACTCTGCCATCTCACCAACATCCCAATGTGTGGCACGAGACTCCTGTGTATTTAAGGTTTTAGAGATACGCTCCCGAAAACAAAGACAAATGACATTACTTAACCGTTGTTCTCCCCTTTGGTTCCCGACGAAAATAAACCATCTTTTTACAACATATCATTGACATAATTCACGCTCCACCATATTAGAAAAGTTTAATAAAACTATGGATACTTTCATAAAAATACATCCCTTTGCCAAAAAAAATGGCGCAATGTATAACAAAAATGTATGCCCCATGACCAGAGGTATAATATGAGTTCCTGTGTTTATTTTCAGGAGCGTTCCTGAGACAAGAGCTTGTTCGCAACTTATTTATTGCTGAGATTTAGAACCTAGATATATCTTGATCGACTATGATGTGTGATGGTGTGTGTGTGAGTGATAATGTAGCACCCTTTCTAACTCCATTGCGGTCGGTGCGAAGTTAAATTAAATGCCCTACCTATCTATCATATCACCGATTTTAATGTACATGTCAATAGATTCGAAATAATGACCCGGGTGACATAGGTTTTATGTTTTTTTCTCTTTTAAAAAGACAACGCCCGCAATAGGAATAAATCCTGTGTCGCAGGGGACTTTACAAACATACATGAAACGGACACAAAGAACAACACAAAGTGTTGTCCCATGTGGAATTTGAACCCACAATACTTGGCGAAGTAGGAAGCGGCGTGGCGACAGCTTAAATCACTAGGCCATACGTGCGTATGTAAGTTTTACGTACACGTACGTAATTACGTACGTAAATTTTATCAAAGATATTAACGTAATCGGGTTAGTTTTTAAACGTTTTCTTGCTATCGTTAGGGATCAACTGAAGTTCCAATAAAACAAATGACAAACTGTTTATAAGAGAATGATGAAACCAATATTTTATCTATTTCGCAATGCAGTGTATTATTTAAACTCATATTCAATATTATGAGTTCAAAGTGTATGTAATTAATAGCATTTTTATCAACATGAGTAATGTGCATAGCCATGTGGTTTACATGTTGATAATCTGGATGTAAATAGAAATTAAATATTACTGAAATTGTAACACCTTATATTGATGTAGAAATATAAAAACAATCGTAGGACACCACAGATTTAATGTTAATAATTAACAACTATGATTTGTTTTTCACAACCCTCTACTTTCCCTACTTTGTTTTGTCTCAAACCTAAGGTTGCTTGTAAGAGATTGCCTCCGGGCGATAAGGCCGCCAATTGTATCTACTTATCTTAAGTTAAGACCTTTTATAACTGACCTGGTGTACAATAAAGACGTTATTATTATTTATTATTATAAAGGTTGAAGAGTACAAACATCATGAGAAATTCACTAGAAAAACGAACTAGGTGATCTAACGAATCAGTATATTTATGGGCGCCGGAAAAAGGGGACGAGGTTACAAAGGGGTGAACTTGCACCCTCCTGCCATAGATACTTCACATTAAAACAGCAATTTCGTAGATTTACCTTATAGAATTTTTTATGTTAATGATAATTATCCGGGCGACGCCCATGAGTATATTCATAGAGCGAACATAAAGTTTACTGTTATAGTTCTTATAAAAAAAAATTATCGTCTACTTAATGGCAATGGTCATTGATAAGAATTGAGAAAAAACTATAAACAACTAAAATAATAGGTCTTTACCTATGAAATTGCGTTTCTTCAGTACTGGTCATTTCAAATAAAAAAAAGTTTGTAATGGCTCTGTATTCTAAATTCAAATTAATTTTGTTTCAAAACCATGACATGCTATTTACAAACTCAGTCTTTTGTTTTTTGATTAGCGTTGTATTTTCATTACATTTGAACATTTTTCGTCATAATGGATACTTTAAAAATTCGTGTAATTATGGAATATGAGTTCCGTCGTGGCACCAACGCGACACAAACGGCACGTAACATCAAAAACGTTTACGGAGAGAACTGTACAAACGAACGCACAACCCTTTATTGGTTTTCCCGGTTCCGTTCTGGAAATTTTGACTTGAAAAATGAAGCTCGTGGTCGTCCGGAGACTTTGGTTAACAATAATGAATTAAAGGCGATTGTGGAAGCTGACGAAACTCAATCTACAGCTGAGCTAGCAGCAGCTTTTAATGTAAGCATCAAAACAATATTGATCCATTTGCGACAAATTAGCAAGGTAAAAAAGCTTGATAGATGGGTGCCCCACGACCTTAACGATCGCCAGCGCAACGTACGCGTCGAGACCTGCCTTTCGCTGCTCAACAGGCAAAGAAATGAAGGAATTTTGAAACGAATAGTTACGTGCGACGAAAAATGGATTCTGTTCGACAATCGAAAGCGCTCAGCAAGTTGGTTAGACCCTGGTTCAGCACCAAAGCAATGCCCTAAACCAAAAATGACCCCTAAAAAGGTGATGGTCACTGTTTGGTGGTCTAGTGCGGGTGTGATTCACCACAGCTTTTTACAAAATGGCATGAGCATTAATGCAGATGTGTAATGTGAAGAACTGGAAAGAATGATGGAGAAGCTTGCACATCTGCAATCAGCTTTGGTCAATCGGTCGTCCCCACTGCTCCTTCACGACAACGCGCGACCCCATACTGCGCAACAGACAGTCTCCAAGCTGCAAGAGCTGGGGTTGGAAGCTCTCCCTCATCCGCCATACTCACCAGACCTTGCACCTACCGACTATTACTTTTTCCAAAATTTAGACAACTTTTTAGTGGGTAAAAAATTCAATTCCCGAGAGGCAGTACAAAATGCCTTTGAAGAGTTTGTTGCCTCCCGTCCAGCTGATTTTTACAAGAAGGGCATCAATAAACTGCCAATGCGTTGGCAAAGATGCGTTGATTGCATGGGTGATTACTTCGAATAACAGAAATAAAAAAGTTTGAAAAAATAAGTACTTTCACTTATTGCATACAAAACGGCAATTTCATAGGTAAAGACCTAATAAATCGTTGCGTTTGCAGAACTTACCTATTAGGTACTTTGTGCATTTGTTCCGTTTTATTACGTCATAAGTTCTCTTTTATGTAAAGGAAATAATAGGTTTAAAATATTGTACTAACTAAATCCAAAAGTAGGTCTTGGGTGACTGTTTCTGGCGAAATATAGATCAGACCGTAATTATGGCTAATAAGCTTCGCCAATGTTGTTTTTCCCACGATTGGAGGACCGTATACGAGAATCTGAGAACATAATTGAAGTACGTTAAACTTTTTATGACAACTATGTCCTTCCTTTCCAATTGGGCTGGCTTTTGGGATCATTTCACACTGTACTAATGTCATAACTCTTTTACTCAGAAATGCTTAGATTCAGTATCAAATTAATATGAAATTTGAAAATTTCCAAACAAAAATATAATCCATCCTTCCATACCTACTAATTACGCTTTCAAGGCTAAAGCAATCGATATGAAATTTATAATAGAGATCCTTTGATTGTAGAGAAAGGCTACTTTTTTCTAGTACGGAGTAATTAAATAAAAATTGCAGTCTTCTACCATCATTTTAAGATTTATCACAGCAGAAATTATTAATGCATGCAGTACCTACCTTAAAAGGCTTCAGGGTTCTTTCCTTCTTGAACTGCTTCATAAGAGTCGGTACATTTTCTCCAAAAGTCAATTCCGATGTCCACTGCAGTCCCATAGTCTCAACTATAAAAGTTGGCTCCATATTTAAGTTTAGGGTCATAAGGTCGAATATTCTTTGCTGCAATTTTTGCAAAAAGTGGTTAAATGAACCTTGAACCATAAAGGTGAGATTAGAAACTAGGATCTCTGTTCACAAACTATACAATTCTTTTTTATATTCACTTTAATATAAAGTGAAGAACTATTAATTAGGTGTTAGGATGGAGTTGACTATTGCAGCATTTTTTTTGTGTACCTATAATTTAATAAGTTCATTTTATGTGCACTCTTTGTAAATCTTGGTTAATTAAGAAATAAAAGTAAATCATACGTCTATTTCTGGAATCAAAAAAGCATCTTCAGGTGGTATACATTTAAACAATCCAGAACCAATCGTACGTCCGAGTGGCTTCACTATCTGCAAAGGGAAACATGTTTAGCGCATTCCAAACTGATAAGAAAATTTATTCAAATAACTTTGTGCGGTCGTCACATACCTCCCTCTGTTTGGTGATGTTTTGTTCAACTGCTAAAATATAAAGCTTCCTTGGAAAGTCCACGACTAAATTGTATACAATTCTGCAAACGTGAAATTAAAATATTATATAAGTACGAGTAGTTCAATGTTAGTGCAAAAAGTAAAATCAAACAATTGTTATATCATATGTAGCTACATATATCGACAATGACTCTAAAAAACTTCTCGAATCTCGAACTGTATGAAAACTCATTTTATCCAAGTGCGCGTGTCATTTGTTTTTCCTTTGCACCTGTCCTCTTCGTCCTTGTGTAAGTTATAGAGTCATATATAGGTGTACAATTAATACATATCCTGTCTGACCGTCTGTCTGTACCGCTTTTACAGCAACAATGCTGCCAACCGATTTCAATGAAATTTGGAATGCTGATACTTTGATTCCTGACGATGGATATGAGCTACTCTTTAATGCGAAAGACGCGGGTGGAGATCCGGGCAAAAGCTAGTAAATAGTATCTTTTGGCAGATAACTTTAAATATATATATTATTTCGGTATTAATTAAAATGAATCACAAGTATATGTACGCCCATAACTTTCGATCGACAGCACCAAATTGATTTTTTTTTTATTAATTTGTTATTGTCAGGACAACGTTTGTATGGACGATAATTAAAAAAAAGGTTTTATATTTTCGTATTCCGGCTTACTAAAAGATTTTTTTCGAAAATTTAAAAAATACTCACAAAATATATAAGGCAATAAGAAATTCGCCAGCTATTATCGGTAGATATAATAATAGGTACTAACTTTGCTAAATCGATAACATTTATCAAGGGTATTACATTCCTTCCACGACCTAAAATTGGCAACACAGGTTCGCACTCCCAAGCTTTTTGAAACCAATAAAATAGTACGTCCTCTCGGCCTCCGTACGTAACTCCTGTGCCTATTACCAACGATCTGTCGAAAAATAATTACAAGTTAGAATGTTTGGTATTTTAAATGTTTCTATTATGGATTTAACCAAGACATTGAACACTCAAAAAGTAGGTAGGTACTTACCTAACACCCACTCTTTGGTGTTGAGTTAAACACAGTTTAAATTTGAGGTACAAGCTCTGCCTAGTTTGAGACTAGACTACCTTGTGTGATACGTGTAAGGTTATCATAATTTTAATAACAAAATTAATGAGTTAAATTCGAATTACAAATTGCCCTGTCCTTTCAGGAATGTACAGAAAAATACACAAATATATCATAAAACCTCAAGCAATCAATCAATATCTTTATGGACTGTTTTTGAGTTGCAGAGTTCCATCTTGTATTACTCGCTATTTTGCTAATTTTATTTTTACCAACAGTCTTAGTAGTTTTTAAGCCTATTTTAATTACTAAGTTAACTAATTGTGCATGTACAAACATACCCGATCTGTGATCTATACTTTCTGGCAACGCCGATTACTTCATTTTCAATATCATAGTGCATCTTATAATTAGGATGTGGCTTTCTTTTGCGAAAATCCAATTCGATGAATGGCATATCTGGATTATCCTAATAAACATCATTGGTAAATCAATGAAATTTAACGATAGTGTCCAAGTGACATGTGCGTAGATTTTTTTTTAAAACCATTCCCGCTTTAGGAATTTACGAGTACACATGAGTCGCGGGGGAATTTACAAACATACATGAAACGGGCACAAACAACACGCAGATTTAAAAAACAATTTGTGTATCACACAAAGGGTTGTCTCATGTGGGATTTGAACCCTCAACACTTGGTGTAGTAGAATGTGGCGGGGAGACTGCTTACACCATGGTCAGTTAAATAAACAAGAAAAGATCTGGCGAATCTAGCATAAAAGGAATGAAGCTTGGATATGTGATATGCATGCATGTGATAGTCGCAGGAATCAGTCATTACTTAAAATAATGAAAAGTAGACTATTGTTTCTTAGTATAGTCAGATAACATCAAGATTTCTTACTGGATCCATGGGTTTAGTTCTGCCCCAAGACATTACAGTAGATATAAGTATCAATATTCGTTTATCTATATCTATGGCCGTTGTGGCAGTGGGCTCATCGTCGTCATTCTTGGGTGGGGGTTTTTGTTTTTCTAATAATTCCTTTAGCACTGTAAGTACAAAATTTAATTATTGTGATATACCTCTGCTGCCATATTTATCTCATTATTTATTCTCGTGTCACAATGTAACTCACGATTCACGACGAAACTATCAAACCAATTCTTATTTTCTTAAATATGTGTTTTGCTGGCGTGCCTAAGACAGAATAGTTAAGACAAGCTTAGACCGATTCATGACGGCTCCCGTCCCTAGGCAACAGAAGTGATAACGCGTTTTAGGAAAAGACGTAAAAGAAAATTGAGTTTCTTATTTAAATATAAGTATTTTTAAGCATAGTACTTCTAAACCCATGTACAATGGCCCAATCAAGAGGCTAAGATTTTTTTATGTGATAAACGAGGAGACGGATCTACTACAACACAAGAGTCGTTACAAGTGCGTCGCCGGTCTTTTAAAAAGGAGTACCTACGTTCTTTTCTTGAAAGTTTGAAGGTTGCATTGCCGTAGTCAACAGTCGAAAGTTTCTAGAAAAGTGCACAGTTGTGATTGATACCCAGGGTGAGTGAGTTATATACAGACTTGGCGCCCTGGTCATTGCTTTTAGTTAAGACATTATGTTAAAAATAAGATGTTGCCGTACCATTCATATAATCCAACGCAACTTTGAGTTCATCTCTGTCGTAACTGATGTCCAGAATAACTGTTCCACAAGTCAACATCTGTGGTACACATTCGTCCTTTGGTACGAATCTCGCCACATTGTCAACACTCTTCAGCTTTGGGTTACTTACCGTACCTGTTAACAAACGCTCCTTTTCTTTTAAATCTAAATATTTATTATATATTTTTAAGAAAATCCCATCCATCCTACAGTATGAACCTTACATGCCATGTTTTCCCTACTTTTTAATAGGCTGAAATATTAAATACACATTAAAACGGATTTCTATTGGCGCTACGACTATGGATAAAGTATATTCTGTACCTACCTATTTTTATCCACGTGATTTACCTTAATCGTACAATACCAACCTGACAATTCTGTCTAACTCTTTAGTTCCATACCTATTATTAAATAGGTTACTGCAACAAATTACAAGGTAAAATCAAATTAACCTTGTTACCTATTATCTCATACGGTTGTTCAGGTGGAGAAATTGAAGGCACTTGAACATCTTCTCCTACCAATGTCCGTGAAGATTGTTTCGGAGATGGCAAGTTCTTCTCCGCTACTATTTTACTAATTTCCTTTACTATATACGCCCCATGGTAGCTGTCCAAATTGTTTATGTAATATCGCTTGGGTGAAAAAATATAACCACTCTCAGATAACGTTGTCGTTGTCGAGCTAGATGCCATGGTATTATTCTATAGGTATATTATTTAAAATATGTAACTTTTACTTGTAGAGACATCCACATTAGCAGCTGCGTATAGATGATATATGACAGCAATTGTCAACAAGGAAACAATTGAACTCCTACAATTAAATAAAATACGTATTAAAATACAACCAAAGAGTAGGTATAACATAGACAAACTTGTAATAGTATTTTTTCTAGGTACTAGGTAACTTCAGAAATTGTATGGATGGCGTAGTGGATTAAGTGGCGCCACAGTGCTTCTTACTAAGTTGTGTAGTGGATCAATGGAATTTAATCTACTATGTTATTCTGGGTCTGGGTGTTCTTTGTGTATGTTTCAGGTATATTTTTAAAGTTACAACTGACGCATGTAGAGATTAGCTCTACGTTTTTGTGAACATCCATGATTCCCATGAACTATAGGTAATATGCAGGGTCTGTCGTAAATAATGGATAAGTCGTAAACTGGAGTTGGTCCGGCTATGAGACTATTAGAAAATCGTATCTTTTTGCCAGGGTTTCTAACCGTATGGAAATGGCGTAGACTTTTATGTTTTTTTAAAATTTCGCTACTCTTTGCATTCATTCCGTTGCCATTTCGTTAAATTTAGGTATTTCTGTGTCATTTTTTTTGTATTATAGTCTTGAAGATGTGTATTATTTAGTTTTAGTACTGTTTTAGGCGTTTTTAACGTTGGTCATTTTCAAAATTGTCATTTTAAGATTTTTTATGTTTTTGTTTTACTTAGGGTCAACTTTTGATCATTTACTGTGTAAAAAAAAAGTACGGCGCTATAGCTGCCCATGATCTTAATAAATTATCTAGTATGTGTAGATTCTAAAAAGGTATAACAATGCATACTTCACAAGTAATATTAAGCTACATGAGCGAGATCAATATCAAGGTGAGAAAATATTTTTTTCATGTAATGTTGTAAATGGTTATAAAACTTCGTCATAATGATTTATTTCTGCCAAGATTCTTTACACAAACACTATGGGGCCACTATTAAGGATATTCAAAGAAAACTAGGTAGTTTTTTGTCAAAAAAAATTCATGCCTCCTCATTTCATAAAGGTGTTTAATTTTAAAATTGATGTGCTCTAATAGTTACATGCGACAAACATGTTACAAGTTTATTCGTAAAAAGGATCATCAGGTAAAAAAATGAACAAAGACAGCAATACAAAGGGTCTCCCCGCGTGAAAAGGACATTGTTACTAGGCACACTGCATGATGCACCGTCCCTTTCACACTCACGATGTGTGAAAAGGTTAGCATGCGTTTAGCTAGGGCGCACTCCTGATACATCTCTCAGTGTGATTTTGACCATCGCATGTGCTCTCGTTTTCATTACTGTCGTCAATTTGTTACTGCTTTCTAATATCGGACTTAGATTTTCTTTGTGATTTGGACTTGTTAACCTGGTGATATTGACAACTCAGCTCTCATTTATGGGCATCGTGTTGTGCTATCGATTGCACGTGTTATTTTGGAAAATTTTGTATATCATGCCTCAACAATACACGCCGGCCGAATACGTAAACATGCATTACATTTATGGTTTATGTGATGGCAACGCCAATAGAGCTGCTAGAGTTTATCGGGAAAAATATCCAAATGCCCGGCATCCTGACTATCGTGTCTTCATAAGAGTGCACAACACATTTTTGGAAGGACGATTTCCTGGGACCGGCGTAGGCGGGGCGAGTGAAGGACGACCACAACGCCACAGTGCAGCCGAAGTACTGGAAATAGTTGCAGAAGACCCTGGTACGTCCATAAGTGTAATTTCAAGGCGCACCGGTATACCTCAAAAATCTGTACACAGGATTTTAAAAAGGCATGAATTATATCCCTATCATTATCAAAGGGTCCAAACATTAATGCCAAGGGACGCTGCTGCGAGAATAACATTTTGTCGCATAATGCTGCGAAAGATGAGGGAAGACCAAAGTTTTTTTAATAAAATTTTATGGAGTGACGAGTCAACGTGTCGAAAAGATGGTTTTTTGAATCTTCACAACATACACAGCTGGCAACTCGAAAACCCAAGACTTATCCGAGAAGACCGATCGCAATATCAATTTAACCCAGATAAGCCTGAAACTAAAATTTTCTGAAAATTTTGAAAAAAGTTACATTATTTAGTTTATTAGATCTTATGCAACATAAAAAAAATTATGAAAAAAAAATTAAGTGTAAGGCTTTCAGGGAAACAGCCGTCCTATATGTAGGACAGTAGGATAATAAGAGGAAATAAAAGACCATTTATGACAAAACAGAATGTAATCAAAAAGTGTAGTTTATTAGATAACTATTGATTATATTACCCATTGTTATATGTAATTTACTAGATTAACACTATTTATGAATGATATGTTTCAAAACACTTGACACACACTCCAACATCACATTTCTTGCAACGTGTCATACATTTTTTGTGACATTGACGACAGTGTGTTTGCTTCGATTGAGGAATAACCAGATGATTCATTTGGTCTTTACGACTATCAGCATGTTCATGATGGGAGGGTCGGCTAGGCCCTCTTTTGGCATTTTTTCTGTTTGATTCAATCAAAGCAATTGCTACCCTTCTGTGAAAGCCAAGATGATCCAGTTTTCCATGATTTATTTTATATAACTGCCATGCATTATGTTCGGCAAGATCAATCATGTGTGTGAGCAACGGCATGTACCATTTCTTACCTCGTATACCAATTCGGTAATGTGAAATATTTTCATCAGACCGATCCACTCCTCCCATATATTTGTTATAGATGGACACCAAATGTGGTTCTTCTATGACAATGTTTCTCTTTTCACTTTGTGAGAAGCGTTTGGCAGATTGTTTAGGATTTATTCCTACAGCATTAGAAGCAATACTGAATATATTATTGTCATGCCATTTAGCAATAATGAACGTGTTGTCATGTGTCGTTCTGTAATCGACAGCACCACGTTCCTTTTTTTTCAGTAACTTCGATGTAATCAGAGGACAACTAGATGTCCTGTTTTCTCGAACTGTCCCAGTGCAACGAAGGCCTTTCTTTGTTATCTCTTCCAGCAAGGGCGTCCCAGTAAAAAAATTATCAAAAACTACGTGGTAAGGAAAGTCGAAGCCACGTGAAATCAGCACATCGCAAAAAGTGAGAACAACGCTTGCACCCAGCCCCAATTCTTTATATATTGGATTGCACATAGTTGTAGCACCTTGGTATGGTTCCATCCATAAAACATACCCTAACCGTGTAGCACCAACCCAAGCTTTGAACCCGTACCTAATAGGTTTACCTTTTATGTGCTGTTTGCAGCCATGTCTACCATAGTAGGGGATCATGGCCTCATCTACACTGTAATGCTCTTCAAGAGGAGAAAACTCTAAGAACCTTTTATTTAGAAGTGTAACTAGGGGGCGTACTTTTGTGTATTTGTCTTGCAAATCCAGATTATCATTGACATGAAGGTGGCGAAAAATAAAGTCAAATCTATCCCTAGTCATAGCCGAGCTGATCAATTCATTCTTTGTATCAGGGGAGTTTTCCCAATACATTCTTCTACGGGGGAGCCATGAATAACCACTAACCAACAATATGCCGATGAAACATTTCATATCTTCAGTGGTTATGTCTCCAGGCAAATTCTTTTTGACAGCATATTTATTGCTCTCTGACACCAACAACGAAATAACATCTTCATCTAAGAAGTTTTCAAACCACTCAATTGGGCGCTTATCTTGGCAAGCGCCTTGAACATCTGGCCAATTCACGGGATTTTTTGCCAAGTCCCGTTTTCTCCATGCGTAGGTACGCCTACGTTTAGTTCGACCTGTAGAATCAGAAGGTTCTTCTTCTGTATCACTCACCATAATCTGCCCTTGAATCATTACTTCAGCCGGTTGAAGCAGAATGTTTCGTGGCAAATTATTCAAAGTTACATTATCTTCTTCACCCGAATCTTCGTCAGTGAGACAGTCACGATCAACAGGAGGAGGTAGAATACATATCAGTCGTTCTCTATAATCTTCTTCATTATCAGAAACATTTTCTAAAGTATCTAAAATTTCATGCGCATCTAACGGTCTGTAAAGAAAAAGTTGTATTATTGTACTAAAATCATGTATATTATCCTACTGTCCTATATATAGAACGCTAGTATTTGTAACAAGTTATACGTAATTTATTTATATTATTTTGCTAGAATATTTATTTAGTACAAAAGTTAAGGTTATCAACTAGATATTAACACAGAAAAAAACAACTCACGAGTAAAATATAACTTTTTATACATACCTGTCATTTGCCATGTCTGCAACGCACTTTTATTACACACTTATAAGGTAAAATATAAGGTAAAAACTGTTAAAATAACTGTCTTTTTATTTTTTCTAATAAAGCTGACACGTTTCTTACTGCAAATCATAAGACTAAATAATCTTAGATAAAGAGGGTATTCTGATATTTTTGAACATTTAGTTTAAGTTGTTGAATAAATATTTTTACGTACTAAAACAACCTAGTTTTCTTTTGAATATCCTTAATAGTGGCCCCATAGTGTTTGTGTAAAGAATCTTGGCAGAAATAAATCATTATGACGAAGTTTTATAACCATTTACAACATTACATGAAAAAAATATTTTCTCACCTTGATATTGATCTCGCTCATGTAGCTTAATATTACTTGTGAAGTATGCATTGTTATACCTTTTTAGAATCTACACATACTAGATAATTTATTAAGATCATGGGCAGCTATAGCGCCGTACTTTTTTTTTACACAGTAAATGATCAAAAGTTGACCCTAAGTAAAACAAAAACATAAAAAATCTTAAAATGACAATTTTGAAAATGACCAACGTTAAAAACGCCTAAAACAGTACTAAAACTAAATAATACACATCTTTAAGACTATAATACAAAAAAAATGACACAGAAATACCTAAATTTAACGAAATGGCAACGGAATGAATGCAAAGAGTAGCGAAATTTTAAAAAAACATAAAAGTCTACGCCATTTCCATACGGTTAGAAACCCTGGAAAAAAGATACGATTTTCTAATAGTCTCATAGCCGGACCAACTCCAGTTTACGACTTATCCATTATTTACGACAGACCCTGTATGTTTTGTGCTGTATCACGATAACATATTGTAATTTAATAGTATAATATGCAAACACAAGACAAATGACCTGAAAATTTTAAAAGAACTTTGGTTTCTTTCTTTTCTGAAGTTTACGTCATAAAATAGGGACATTCAACCACATGGTATTGTCTGTCACCGTCTTACGTTGGGTTTACCCGGCCTCTAATGCGGTGGTAGATAAGTCAATGAACAATTTCCTCCTCGTCGAGTTATGCGAGATTATTACGACGTAGAGTACAGCAATATACCAAAATTCATTGAGCGACGAGCGACAACGGAATGTACTTAACTAGGACATCGAAGTATTTTCAATACACTTCTATAAGTCTTATAGAGTACCTAAAGGACTCGTAGTAATATGACAAATGTTTGTTTACAGTACTCAAAGTATAACCTGCTCCAGGTTGCTTAATAATAGCTAACATTCGATTTAGTTATACTGTGGTTTACCTATTTGTTTTATTTATTCTGGTCTAACTTCTGACGTAGATCAAACTAAAGGACTCATAGTAATATGATATATTGTAGTCTATGGTAGAGAAAATAACCACACAGTAAAATAAAATAAATATTTTATTGATATCATTACAATTTTTATAAAAACAATACAATGATCTATAAAGTATATAGAGTTCATATAATATTTAGTCTTATTACAATTAAAATGTTCGCTTAGTAGCCGCCATAAATCGAGAGTACAAGTAATTTTTTCTTTTTTTGTTAATAATATGACTCCCGCACTAAAAGGTTTTTCGCGCCTTTTACACATAGTTTTGGTTATATGTAAGGACGAGACAAAGTGTGCAGGTATCTTAAGTGTAGTGTATAGAAGTACCGACATTCGAAACAATCAACGCGATCAATTGCGGGTAGTCACACCTCGCGCATCACGAAAGTGGCGTTAAGCTGTAATGTCAAAAACTAATCCCGTAATTTAACGTCTTTGCGTTTTAAAATGAATCGAATGAAATTAATTAAAAACATGGTAATTAATTATAAATAGTACCATTATTTCTAGAATCAAATTCACTTGTACTTATTCCACTATTTTCGAGTGAGTGAGTGAGTTTGATTCTAGAATGTATTGCAACAACTTGCATCAAGTGCCGACAATCAAGAGTATAAATTACAGTAACATTATTACTTATAATTAACATGAACTCAAGATTATGACAGTTACTTTTTACATTTCTTAAAAAAAATATTGTAAATTAAGGCATATGATACATATTGTGGACGGTTTCAGTTTATACTTATCACACATATGTAGATGATATGTACATATATAAAATAATGAAATATGTGCAAAAATACATACAATACTTCATCGGTAATTCCATTGTAATTTGTACATTTTAATTTTGGACTTGATTACATTCGTATTATAAGGAGATTCTAAACTATAATTGTAAGTTGTTCCCAAGCACCATAATAATATTCGTTAATTGGCACGATATTTATAATATTCGAACATCATATTAAAAGCAACGTACAACTAAATTATAAGTACTATTTTTATATTTATGAAGGTTTTATTCCTCAAAGGGTGCAGGTAGCTACTAAGCAAAATTGCAGATACTTTAATTTTACATCTAGGTAAAATTAGACTTAACATTGCCTTCTACTTAAGAATTGGAGTAACTACCCGCCTGATGTGTTAGACCAATTACCAAGCAAAACTATACTAAATTAGTAATTTCATGTACGTACGTATCTAAACTACTATTACATTTCATATTATATATAATTATGTATAGGTACATAATACAGGGTGGGCCATGAATTTGTTAACATTTAAATTTGTTTTCCCGTGCAAACCTGAGCGTTGCGGGGAGTAGATGGTCTAGCGCCTGGCTAGTTTCTCGGAAATTTAGTCGCAATGAATCGGGATCGCAGCGCGCCTTTTGCGTAAAGCAATTTTATTTAAATAATAGTTCTCTCGTTACAGTAAGTCGCTTATTTCGTGTCGAATACGATTAATATGACTTAAATCATTATCCAAACGACTTAAAGTGAGTTTGGTCAACACTGAATGAACTCTTCATCAATCGCAACTCCGAAAGCAATCACATTGAGAATGCGTTGATCTGATATGAACTCACATTGGAGGAAACGTCCCATGTGTCATACGTACGTACGTATACGTAGCGTTTGTCCTCACCACAGTCTAAGGTTATTCATAAATACGTAATACCTATTATGTGACCGCGTTAAGTACCGAACACATACATACATCATTATACATATATCATTGAATACGTTAAGAAGTTACTTCTATTTTTCTGTAACATGGCAGTAAATACACAGTATTAATACATTACAAAGTCAAATCCACAGACATCATATGGTGATGGTATTACACATGGCTATGATTAATGGCACCTAGCAAGCTAGTTTTCTCATATCTTAATACTGACGAGTTGTACAACTTATTACTAAATGTGGATTATAATAATTATTGTACAAAAAGGACGGTTTCGAATATTATCACAAATATATATATTACAGTATATTAACTGCAAATGCGGAATAGGTGAATCATGACTTCACTCATATTGTTATCAGTTCTGGTCATTAATAAAGGCGATAAGAGAACGATGCGATATCTGAACACAAAATATTTTGGTATTTAGATAAAGGTTAATAGGTACTTGACAAAAAGTACAGGACGAACCTTAATAAAAAAAAGGGTTGTGTTTGCCCTGTATGTCAAACTGCGTTTAAACTTCCTACCTACTAAGTTTCCTAAACGGCCTTTATAATATTATAACATGTCAATTGGGTATTTTTTAAACTTTAAAAATCAAAATATTTGATTTATGGTCTGAAATATACTTAAGTTTAAATTAATTTTCCCTCAAATCTATTGAAGGTATTTCAAAATGGTGGAATTAGCTCTGCAGTGGTCGCTTGGACTACGTATGTAGTCCACTACTACAAAATCAAACATTTCGTCTAAAATAGTAAGTGTTGGATTCATGTGCCGAAGATAAAAATCAGAGGTTGTAATTTAGTTTCGTTTATGGGATCCAGTGAAGAAAGTGTACAGATTAAATTTTAATAAAGAAAATAAAGACATTTTTATTTCGTTTTGAAAATGGATTATGTATATAGTCCTGTCCCATTTAGGGTGCGACCACTGCAGGGTTAGGTTACCTTATAGCTTTGCTTGCTTTATGTGATACCTTCATGCTTAGCTAAACTTAGGTTCTTAAATATTACACTAAAATTAGTGAAGACACTATTATCCCTTTCTAATAAGGTTTTGTCAATATTAATTTTCTTTTTTATCAATACTATGATGTCATGTTGGGCATATAAATTCTCATAATACTCTTAAGTACGCAATGACAAAATATAAAATAATTATATTCAGGTATATAAATTTATTTCGCAAGGCAATGGGGCACTCAAAGCTAAATGATATTTTAAAAATATAAGAGCATCTGTTGATGCTGTTACTTTTTCTAAAAGTGTAAAGGTTTATTATGTTCCATTCAAAAATGTAAAAGGAATACCTACGTCCAATACAATAAATAAATGCTCTCATGGAATGTAAAATAATTAACAACTATCTAAGTGGTAGATAAATTACCAGTATGAGAAAATACTTGGTTTTCTATTCTTCAAATAATAGTAAGACATCTACTATTAGCCAAAACAGTTATGTAAGGCATATCTTTAATGCTAAATGGCTTTTTGAATGAATTTTTTATGCAGTTTGAGGGTATTTTTTTACTGTTATCTGACTCTCAAGTTTGATACATTATTAATGTTAAGCAACGGAGATCAAAACTTGAATGAGCAACTTAGGTTAAATAAGTTTATTGGTTTCAACTTTCAATACTTCGTTGAACCTTACAAAAGAAATGTAAAACTATTTTATGTGTTAAGTACATGCATCATAAAGGTTAAGTACAAGCAATTAAACTTAAAAATAAAAACAAAGTTTGTAAAAGTAAACATTGATACAACAAGGTGTTCAAGCTATAGCTAAAGCTACTATAGCTTTTGAGTTGCCATTGCTTGTTTCATAAACACATTATTTTCCTAAGAACCTTGTCCTTTGCTACTTTAAAACTAAAAGTGTAATAGGCGAATTTTATAAGGCACTAAATAATAAATTTATTTGATATAACATGTATTATACTCTAATTTAATAAAAAAAATATTCCTCAAATATATTTCTTAAAATACCTTTACTTATGCTGGAATAACGAATTATAACTGTGTCGTAATTACGGACTTACGATGAATTATTGTAATCTCCTTTTCACCAATACCTGAGGGAGAACTTGGTTCTGATGTAACCAGCCATGGTGACAGGGAAGAAATTGATTGGGGCTTTGGAATCACATCTTCTTTCTTTTCCATTGGTTTTGTTGCAACTAATTTAGGTTGATTATGAGGTGGTTCTACAACCACAATCGATACATATTGTGAATTAATGGGATTAGAAGGTTCATTTAAGATTTTTGGTGATGGTGTTGATGCTACAGCAAGATTGATATTAGTTGATTCATTAATTATCTTTACTTCATTTTCTCTGGCTTTTAAAATGTTGTTGCACTTCATTTGACCAGGTGGCAATGACTTAGTAGAAGAATAGCATTTAGTTTGATTGTTGGGAAGTTCCTTATCACTTATCACACACACAGAGTCCAACTGATCCCTCTTTGCTTCATTTTTGGAATCATCACTGTTTAACTTCTCCTTAACCAAGCTCATAAGAAGATCATTCAGAGGGTTTGATTCCGTAACAGGTGAGCAGCTGCATGCTGGCTTGTTAATTACAAGCTGTGTCAAATTGTTTTTCTTTTCTTCATTAACATTGTCCATTTTAAAAAGAACTTTGTTACTTATAGCATCTTCCTTAGAAATTAACACTTCTGCCACTTCAGGCTCCTCATTTAGCAAGTTCTTTGTTGATGGTTCACCAACTTCCACTTTGGACTCTGATTCAATCAAAGTAGATTTCTGAGACTTAGCACTACTCTTTCTTGTAATAGTATCAATGTCAGGTACTAACACTGCAGTTTCACAAGAAGTGCTCGGTACTTCAACAGCTGCCTCAGACTGAGTTGTCTCTGCTTTTGGTGTGCTTTGTCTCTCACGTTCTCTCAACACATGACTCTGACGACGTGCAAATCGTTGACTTGGACGCCTTTCAAATTGTACTGTACGTCTAGCACGATTTTGTTGTGTTGTTTGGTATTCTGTTTTACCAGAATATTGGAACCTGGAACCCATTCTGAAGAAGTTCTGTCGAGCAGAAGGGCCTTTCACAGGTGCTCTTAACCGGAAGAAAGTGTGATGCTCTACGGCACATTTCCAAAGATGTTTACAAGCTTTTTCATTGTGAAGTCTGAACACAAAAGTGTGTTCTTGTTCACGGCCTTGGTCATCATCTTCAACAACTACTAGTGTCAGTTTCTTCTTCTTAAAATCTAATTTGCTTATTTTTGGCCAAAAAAACAGTCCAATCTTTTGGGGTCCCTCAAACACTAAAATGCCTGTGGGTGTCAGTCCAAGATGATATTCACACCCATCTTTGCCCAGCACAATATGCATATCAACACCATACATTTCAAGCCACTTGGCTTTGTTCAAGTAATTAACTTCAGCTTGTGCAGGTGTAAGTCCTTTGCATTTCTTAAATTCTTCTAAAATTTCTATTTCCATTTCCTCAGTTTGACTTGGCACAAATCTAAACTCAGAAACAGTAGCAGGTGTGTGGATGTTTTCATCATAATCCCCTAGTTCAGACTGTAATGCCAAAGCAGCTAATTCTACAGCAGTGGAATGGGGACATTCTAATTTACTCTCTAAAATATCTTTTTTCAATTGTAAAAAAAACTGATACCTAGTCAGCTCCTCCCTTAGATTGTTTGGTTCAGAGGAATAAAATTTTACCTTTAGTCTTAAAGTGTAGGGAGGTCCTATTTTAACTTGTTTTTTAATAGTCTTAGTTGGATCCAACCAATGCTTAACATTGTGAGTGTCAGTAAATTGAAGACCAAAATAATCCTTCTCTATAAGGTCTAAAGAATAAAAAACTTGTTCATACAGGTCTCCTGCACAAGCTTTTTTTGTTAAATTGATTGATATATCTGTTTCATCAAGCAATATTACTTTGCATTGTATCAAATTCTTGTTACTTGCCTTTAGAGTTTGTTTATTTTGGCTTGATGAACGACCTCTTCTGCTTAAAAAGCGCAACATCTTAATTGAGTGAATAGCTGTGAAAAGAAATATATATAATTATACGATAAATCCCACCAATACGAAAGTGCCTAATTAAGGCGTGAATTATTAAGACACTCAGAAACTATACATAACCATGAGATATTGTGCCTTATTTTGATCATTCTTAATTCAATTAAGTATGCGATCATTTGACGTTTCTCTCACAAAACAAGTATACATTATTGTACTTAATTTGAAAGCTTGTTTCGCAGCGACCCAGACAACGGTACTCACTTTAAAACTCAATCATCTACTTTTCACTAACGTTTAATGCTAGCCCAAGACTATAGTCTTAAATGCTTGCACAAATATCGTGTTATAAATAATACATTTTTACTTAATTCCTTCTAACTTGATAACAAAACTTTATCGTTCAAAGTGAGACGACGAACTTAAGAATTTAAAGGTGGTACGTAATATTCTTCACTATAGGTATATATAACACGGCTTTAAAGTTCATAATATTTTGATATTAAAATTACTCACAATCACTTCATAAGGCCCACACTACACTTTTACAACGTTATGTGCAAATAACTACACAGTACACAGATTATTTAACAGAGTAACACTTTATAGATAAACACACAAACTCACAGAACACATAATACATATTTAAACGTATAGATACGTACTATACTGCACACAGCCAGCCTACAGATTATAATAGTACAGATCACAGAGTACAATGTATACAGATTATGAATAATAATATGCCTAACCAGTGTTGCCGACTCTATTTTTTTAAAGGATTGTACCAGAGACTAGAAAAGATCGCATTTGCCTTAGATTAAAGAAATTTAAACTATATATTTATTTTATTTTTATAAGTATTGAGGAAAAAATTGGTTATTAAAAATTGTCTCTTAACACTCAGTTAAGTCAGTTAAGTCACTCGTTAATATACTTCTATAATGAGGCTTAAAATAATAACTAACATCGTTGGAAACTGCTGATTTCAAACTAAAGATTTATTATTTCTTGCAATAAATATTTAGTAACTTTTACAGATCACAAAACGAGTATAATTACATTTTTAACGGTAACACTGACCATAGATGAACACTGCAACGTAAATTTTATTTGTATCAGGAAGGGGGTCGGGGAAGGGGATTTAGTTCTATCTGTCTGAAAAAAAAAGGTTCATTCATTTCATGGTGGAATCTGGTGGAATCCTTTCTTGATAAACACAGTACGTTGTTAAACACAGAAATTGTTAAACGAGAAACAAATTACCATTAACGGTAAGTTCTTTGGAACTCAGGATTTTCAACGAGTAAATTCATGTTTTGTAACCAAGAAATGCACGTATCCATGCTTTCGTCATACGTATTTCTAGTAGGTACGTTCGAAGGCATATTTCTAAAGTCCTTTTGTCTTTGCTTGTTATTTGTCGCTACATTTAAAACCAAGTTATTATAAAACTTTGAATAGCATCTTAATAACGTAAACTTAACTTTTAATAGATCTTGATATTTGTATTCTTCGTAGTTGAAAAAATAATTGCAAGTTAAATATATTGTGCAAAACTTATACGAAGTTGTGACAACATACTTGTCAATATTTCATTTGTGATAGTTTTTGATTAGAGGTTATTTAATAAAAACAATTGTTTTCGAAGGTGATTTTCACAAACTTTATTTTCATTTCCCTATAAGATTGTTTGGTGATGTTGACAATAATTAATTTATAAAAAACTGATTTTAAAGATGCCTGTCGCTGATGAAATCCAGTCCTCATGGGCTGATGAAGTTGAGATTGACCAGGGAGCTCTACCGCCACCTTCAGAAGTAGTTGAGAATGGTTTAAAAGTTGTCACCGAATATAAATATGATAACGATAACAAGAAAGTTAAGATTGTGCGTACTTACAAAATTGAGAAACGTGTAGTGTCAAAGGTATGTTATAACACAATAATAAATAATAATATGGTAAGACAATTATAATAATTAATTACTAGATCTAACAGGGAAAACTAAGTGACAGATATGTTTTAAGAAACTGATCCTAATACCAATAATTTATAGAGATTATAAGGTAGGTAGATATTTTTTAACACAATAAATTGGACTATTTTTATCAGGCAATATATAATCTGGTTCTCAGAAATGACTACTACGATTTTCATGAAATTTAGTATGCAGGGATCAGGGAAAATAAATTGATTTAGCTAAGATTAATTTTTAGAAAATTTCCCCAAAAATAAACTGAGCAAAGCTCGGTCACAGCCAGGTAGAGTTTAATGAACACTGATGTTTATCAGAATTGGTCCTTAATAAAACATTCTGGTTTAATAATTATAAAACTAAATTGATGCATACCTTAACTACTTTTTTACAATCTCAAGTTGAACACTATGTTACTCGTTATCAAAACTTCTGTATTGTGAGATCTTAAATGTCTTTCTTGTCATAACTTCTGAAAATCTTTACCATATCTGCTTAAAATGAAGCATGTCCTCAAACCTAATGGGTTTGATAAAAATTCCTCAGGTTTTTGCTGTTCACATAAGATTATTATACTCATTTGGAATGTAAATTCTTTAGACAAATGTAAAGTTTATTACTATGGCAGAATGTGTGTTACTTGGAAGAAGGGAATAATTCCCCTTCCTTCCAACAACTGTTTTTTCTATCACATGAAAATATATGAATTGTGTTTATTACCTTCTTCAAATTGCTGGTTCGGTTGATAATGAAACTTATATCATTACAGAGCATTGCCAAGCGTAAAACTTGGAGCAAATTTGGTGATTCTGCCAGTGACAAACCTGGCCCCAACCCAGCTACTACCAATGTGGCTGAAGATGTTTTCATGCAGTTCATCACCAGTAAAGAAGAGAGCCAGCGTCCTGATGATGAGTGTGTGGATGGTCTTAAGGTATTTTTTATCTACTTTCATTTTATATTATACTAGCGACCCGCCCCGGCTTCGCACGGGTGCAATGCTGATACTAAATTAAATACACTACAGAAAAACTATGAACGTTGTATATAAAAACATAGCGGCCCGCTCCGACTTTGCACGGGAATTTACGACATCACGTTAGAAACCTCTAAAATTAGCAATGTTGCCTTAGTATATGATGCATGTATTATACATATAAACCTTCCTCTTGAATCACTCTATCTATTGGAAAAAACCGCATCAAAATCCGTTGCGTAGTTTTAAAGATTTAAGCGCATATAGGGATATAGGGACAGAAAAGGCGACTTTGTTTTATACTATGTAGTGAAGACTAAAAGCCAAAAGAAATCTGGATCTGGGAGATCTGGTATTTGCTGGTGCGGATTCCAAATTTCTTTTTATAACACTATTGTACTAAAACCAAAAAACAGTGTATTACTTTTGGCAGTCCGTCTTTTTGTGCTACTACCGCTACCATAGCATTTAAACTACTGAACCAATTTGAATGAATGAAATGTCAATAGATTCCTAATAATGGCCTTGGTGCCATAGGTTTCATAAATTTTATCAATAGTATTTACATAAACAGTGTTATTATTAATTTTCTATTTGGCACTGGTTTGTCATTCATTCAGTAAATTAGTCATTAACTTGAATCTGGCAATTCTATATTGTAATTTCTTTGTTAACAGCCTCAAAGCAGCAGTGTGATTGTGAAGTGCCGAACTTGTCATGGTGAACATTGGACCCTCAGCTGTCCATTTAAGCACACTCAGCTTGCTCAGACTAAAGCTAGCGAAGCAGCTAAAGTTGCAGGTAAGTTAATATACACAAACACATTTAATAAAATATTTACTCTAACTACATAAATATACTATTTGTGAAAAACTTGAAACAAACCCAATATCAACCCATCCAGCCTGATGGCTATTGGTATATTTGGCTAAACCCCCATTTCTAAGGAAAAAGTCCAGCCAGTGGACTACTAAAATCTATTGATGATGAATTTGATAGTTTTATGAATAAAACACTGCAGATGTGGTATAAATTTTTGAAGGTCTTCTAATTTATGAAAATTTTCTTTTCAGAAACGAAAGCTAGTACGACTAACAAGTACGTGACCCCGTTCATGCGTGAAGGAGGTGCCGGTCGCGGCGCTGGTCGTGAGCCTCCAGGCGCCCGTCGTGACGATGTTGCTGCCATTCGTATTTCCAACCTTAGTAACTTTGCAGTTGAGGCTGATCTTGATGACCTTGTTAAAGGTTTTGGACCAGTTCAGAAGTTGTATTTAGCTAAAGAGAAGGTAAATACCTATTTTTTAGAATGCATTAACAGAAACAGTTGTTTGCACGTCTGATCATATAGTACACCCTTTTTATTTATTGGTCAATTTAAAAAATAATGATATTCTATTATCTCAAGCATCGACAAACAGAAAAATTAAATTTTGTTGAAAAAAAAATGCATGGAGCACAAAGCAGCAATAGATAACCGCAGAAATAAAGCTAAAGCTTTATTTTTGAACTTGCCTGTGTATCATTACTTTCTTTCTGGAACCAACTTCAAAGAGACTGCAAATGGATTTTTTCTCTATCCAACTTCCTCATTATTCAAGGACATTAACAACTATGCTGCATCTCAGTCTAGAAACTTTCTCATTAGTTAGTAAACTGCAACTGCCTATATCCCTATATCTTTGCTGTTTCAAATATTTGCTGCATACATGTTCTATATTTTTCTATATAATTCTTCCAGAGCACCGGCCACTGCAAAGGATTTGCGTATGTGCACTTCAGATTCCGTGCAGATGCGGCTAAGGCTATTCAGACTCTAAACGGACATGGCTATGACCATTTAATCCTCAATGTGGAGTGGTCCAAACCACCACAAAACAATTAAAAATTATCATTTTCATATTAAATAAATCATTATTACGCATTTTATTGTTATTTAATTCCTATAATGCAAATGAAACCATACTATATAGATTAAGATCCTAAGTATATGGAGAGACTAGTGCTTATTTTTAAGACATCAGACATTACGTAGAGTATTAGTTTCATAAACTCAGTCTGTGCTGTCAGGTATATGGCAAGTAATAAAATATGTTAAATAATTTTCTTAACCAGCTGGAGTGGCGTGCTAGCGAAGTTATGTAGTGTCAAACGAAAAGCTGTTGTTTTTTTAAATAGCCATATAGCTTATAGCTTAAATAAGGCTTTATGTTGATGATATGTATGTAAAACAGCTGTGTTATTATGCTACCTCTCTAGTTTATCTTATATTTATCTACCTGCCAAACTTAGACTTATACATAGTTAAAGTGACTAGATTCGAATGTAATCAGTATGATGATCATAGATTGAGAAAAGGAAGTGAACTTGAGTACAATTGTCTCAAGTTTGGCTGACTACAAATTCGAAACTATGTATGTAGTCAAATTCAAAAGCATTTATTCAATTCAGACACTAGGTGACATTTATGAACGTTAAATTGAAGCTACAGTTAAAAATCATAGATCGACATTAACAGACGCCACAGCATGTACTGGTTTGTTAAGGTAAATTAGGTGAAAACACTAAAATACTACTGCCAGCTTGTGTCGATCCATAACTTCTAGTTTCAAATATGCGTAGAGGCTTATGAGAAGAATACTGGCAATATAACTCATAGCCACTCTTAAGTCAGATCTTCAGGTACAATGTTGGCATGCATTGAGATACTTTGAATCTTGAGGAAGGACATAGGCTACTCTTTTACAAAAACGAATTAATTCGTTCATGTTCAGTATAAATTTAATGCTATTTTTTTTGTTTTTATTGCAACACGGGCATGTTACACTTGAAGTTTTTACTTTAATTAAACGAACTTTGTTGGACCACTAGCTGCCATATACCTGTACTCAAGTTAATAACTTTACGTGTCTCACACAACCATATGATTCCAAACGACTGTGTACTATGTTGAGCCAGATTGCTGAGAAACACATATTTCTAAATATATAATAAATAATTACAGACACAGCAAAAGATCATGCTCATCACATAATTATTTGTCCTGGATGGGATCCAACCCACGATTTGCGGCTTAGTAGTCTGAGTCTATAACCACTAGACCTAGAATACATGCCTTTATATAAATGGTGCAGCGGTTTAGCTGTGTAGGCGTAACAGACAGAGTTACTTTCGAATTTATAATTTAGTTTATATAGACTAATTAATATTTAAATTATACAATTAAAATAAATAACATACTAATTATACAATTAATGTATCCAAAAACATTTTTTTGTGAATTTTAGTTAAGTGATGATAACAACAGAATCACCAACAATGTAATTTATTTTATAAGTTTATTAACTTGAAATTTTTACAAAATGCCAATCAAAACTTGGAGTAGACGAAGATAGGTGATGATAATCTATACATATATATGTATAAAAGCGAAATACCACTCACTGATTAAGAATCCGGCGTATACGACTCTCGCAACCGCAAGTTGAAGCTTGTCCGCAGTATTGCATATAATTTTATTTGACATAATAACAAGCGCCGCTGTGTGTGTGTGAGAGAGAGTGATTGTCGTTCATACGACACGAGTCGTAGAAATTTGATCGTCTCGGTGTGCGCAATGGTAGTGTATGCGATTGCTGAGCTTGAGGTCTCAGGTTCAATTGCCAAATGTTTGTATGATCTACAAGTATTTGTTTCAGAGTTTTCTTTTACCTATGTATAATATGTATGTATATATTATGTATTTCTATCCGTCGCTTAGTACCAATAAAACAAGCTTTGCTTAGTTTGGGACTCGATAGCGTTAATAATAATATTGCGGATATCCAACACTTGTGTCAGATGTAATACAATTATTGATACTATGATGGGATAAGGAAAACCTGAGTAAAAATACAACAATAACCGCGGGTACCACCGAGGGGACTAGCCTATTTACAAATACTGTTTTACCCCCTTGGTAAAACAACTACTTTTTTTTTTATTATATAGGGGGCAAACGAGCAACAACAAGAACAACAACTTACGGTGTGATGTTTAATTTTTAGAATATAATTAAAAAATATTTGCAAATAATTAATACCATGCGTACAAAGTCGCAGGCGGCCACTACTTTACAATAAAACAATCCATATTTTTTTACAATTTAATCAAAGCACATAGTGAAAGACTAGACATACTTTAGAAATACAACATTAACATACTAAAAGGTGCATACAACAACATAATAACTGGACTTATTACTATTAAAATGTGTGCATAAAAATAATTACATATACCGTTCTTTCCATATATACCTAATACAGATTTTATAATCACAAAGCAAATACCAAGAAATATTAATATACTTCAAAAACTAATCAAATATCAATATCATACTTTTCATCATCACTGTTGTGTGTGTATAGGTTTGTAGTGTGTATGTAGGGTTCTTCAGGTACCTGAATTACACCACAAAACATTAGCTCTATATACCGGAAATAATCTAAAGCAATATTAGTAAACAAAGCTCCAGTGGCAATACCTAACACTGTGCCTATGATTGGCCGTCTACCAACGGAACTCCTTAAAATAGCCCATGTAAATATAGAGCCTAAGGGCCATAAACAACCACCTAGAAATGCCCAGGAGAACCGACGTGCTGGTGCCGCAGCTGCCATATGAGGTCTTGCCCAAAGCCATAGTCCTGCACCTCCTCCCGCACTCAAAAAAAGAATATCTGTTATATCTCTCTGAGGAATTAATCTGAAATGAAAAACAATATGTGCCATTAATCATAATCATTATAAAGAAAGAGCATATTAAGTTGTAAAGCTTAAGTAAAAGTAACTGTTAATTGATTGCATGCAATATTTTCTTACCTGACCATTAAATGTGGGTTCATTACAGTCACTGATAAAGTTGTGTAACTAACCAGACCTTGCAATGGAATATAGTAATACAGCACATTATCTTTAGTAAACGGTGGCAATCTCAAACTAGACACCGATTTATTCAGTTGATCAATAGTTTTCGGCACTGTCTTCGGAAAATTAATAATTTGTTGTCTAATGTTTTGATAGATTATTTCTAGGATATCCATTTTGGCCCTCTCCAATGAGATATGAACTAATATGAAGACAATTTGCTGTCTATAATAGAGTAACTACGTTAAGGTTACGTCGCTACATATTATTTGGCAACTGTTAAGGTTATATATGCTATAATTTGAGACATTAATAAGAGTACCGCAAATGAAAGCAACTGCAATAGGTATAAAATGCCAATGCAAATACAGATTGCCTAAAGTCAATCGAAAATTTGACAGTTTTGACAAAGACAGAAGTTGAGCTAGAGATGTTTCTATTCACTCATTCCATCGATGTTGTTCACACTTTATATGTGCCACTAGTTGACCCGCCGAATTTCGGTCCTCCCTTCATTTACATTTAGTAAATGCACGACTAATTAAAATCCAAAATCTTTTAAACATGCAATTCGTAAAATTTACTCACCTTTTTAAAATTACTAACTTGTAGTTGGTCAATTTTAATACGTTGTTTTTACATGATTATCTTTATAGAAGAAAAATGCCGCAACTGATTTTCATCTAACTAAAATATATGTTATAGAAATTTAAATTGAACCTAGTTGTTTCTCGATAATACCTAGTTAAGAAACTTATTATATTCGTTCACTCCGTCCATCCAAGAAGCAATCCTAGATCTAAGTAAGAGCGGTGTGATGAAAGACGGGATCGAGATTAACTTACTTTTAATCGAAATGCCTTGTAATTAATAAATGGTGTGGTAGCCAAACTTTAATTGTGATTATAATTGATAAACATTTTGTAGGTTGTCACTCGCACATAATAGCATAGGTACTACTACCTTATGCTATTATGTCTCGCTGCCCGCTTCAACCTCAACCCTCATAGGGGCACACAGAGCGGTGAGGAGCGCTTGAAGCTGCTCGAGTGACTTCAAGATCTAGGACCATTTTATTGATCAAAGCCTAGTAGACTCTTAGGCTGTTCTTATGTAATGTTTCTATTAACTCATTACAAACTTGGGATCCTACAGGACAACAAAAACTTAAAAATAAATCCCCTTGCTTGGCCATCAAAATGGAACGTAATCTAAACAAATCCTGGGAGGGAATAGAATAAGTAAATGCTCCAGCAGCAATGGATTCTAGTGGACGGAGACAGATCGTCCAGATACTCGCACACAAAGCCATGTTACAATGTGTAGGTACCATTCTATGATGATGATATTTGATTTTTACAAGCCAGACCTATAGTAGCTATACAACAATTAATATACATAAATATTTTTACTTGCGTAGGCAAGTAAAAATATTATAATTATAAAAATATTACTTCACATATAAATTACTCAGACACTGAACATATTTAAATGATTTGGTTCATCACACATGTTTGTCCTGGGTGGGAATTAAACCCGTAAAATCTAGCTTAGCAGTCAGGATCACTAGCCAGGACATTAGGCTAGTCAATTTAAACACAAATTCTGTGTAAAATATTATATTATGATTTTAAGGTAGGCTTAAAATATAAAAGATGTTAATAAGCATTTAGGGCTTTTAATTTGACTTTCATCATTTTGGTTGCAATCTTTGCTACAACAACTTTTTCTATTAGGCTTTCTCCTATTGGACTAGAGGCTTCTATGTCTAAAGAATTAAAATCTGTTATGATATCTATACCCTTCCTCCATTTTTCCAAGCCGTTCCATGCAATCATGACTCCATTGTCAGTACATAGTTTAGGTGTTGGTCTATAAATTTCATAAGAGTTCTCATTGCACAACATTTGTAAAGCACTAAATATGTAATTGTTGCATGCCACCCCACCTGACACTATCAACTGCTGGTTTTCTTGTGGTATCAGATTATTTTCTTGACAAAATATCATAGCTCTTTGTGTTCTATGTACTAGGTGTCTTGTAGTGGCCATTAACATAGCTGCACACAAATCATTAATTTCAGGTATAAGTTTGTGGGCCACGGTATTGTGTTCTTGTTCTTTTTTGTGCAAATGATAAAGAACTGATGTTTTTAAGCCATTAAAACTGAAATTACAATCTTTTGATTCTGCCAACGGTAAAGGTAGTTTAAACTGGTGAGGGTTTGTTGCTTTAGATGCTGCTATTTCTACTGCTTGTCCTCCACAAATTTTTGAATATTCCGTTAAATTTCTTAATTTCATCCTTCTAGCAACTTTATCAAAAATTTCACCGGGAGCAGAGTCTATGCTTTCACCGAGCAGTTTAAAATTATTAACATCTTCAACAATAGCTAATAAACAGTGACCTCCTGATATTAATAGCACCAAAAATGGAAAATTTATATTGTGATGCATCCTAGCTACTAAAGCATGTGCCTGCATGTGATGTATGGGTATTATGGGTTTCTTGAAACAACGAGCTAAATGCTTTGCATACTTCATGCCAACTGCTAAGCTAAGTGCCAGACCTGGTTTTAATGTAACCGCAATGGCTGTAATATCTTTCATTGATAGTTTCGTTTCTTCTAATGCTTTGTCTACAGTTGGTTTTATGTAAGTCCTATGAAGATCTTGTGCTATATCTGGTATGATGCCTCCATTCCTCAAGTGCATTAAATTTTGAGAATACAAAGTTTCTGATAGCAGTTTGCCTTGTTCGTTAATGATAGCACAGCCTGTATCATCGCAAGAAGTTTCAATTCCTAGTATATTGATATTCGATTTGCTGCTAACATTGCAAAACCTGGTTTGTTGTAATATTAATTGTTTATTCACATTGAAAACTTGTAGGTACTTTGGAAGTCTGAGAATCATATTATATGTTTTCTTTATATGTATCTGTTAAGTATTTACAATCCAAAATTTAAATCCAGTTAGCTTAAAAATATGTATATTAAGGTTAAGACGTCTTATTTTATAGCTAGTTTAGACTTTAGTTATCCAAAAGGTAAAGTTATGTTTATGGTTTGTCTTCAAATATTTTTTTCATAAATAATTAGGTACCATAAAAAAATTAAATTTTAATTCTAATAAACATTAACTCTTGGATATAATATTACTCTCATTGTTGCTCGAGTCGAATCGATGATTTGAGATTTGTAAAATTATACAATTGACAGTTTAATGTTTTATAGTCTGTGACATTGACATCACGATTGACAGTCATGTAAAATAAAATATGCAAGTTGACAGAACTACAGATTATACGCAGCACTAAAATAATTAATCTGATCAGAAATAAGATTGTCGATCATCGGTCTAATATTTGTAATTTTTCTTAGTAACAATTCGCCCATATACGATTTGTTTTAATTAAAAGTATTCTTGAGGTGGTAGTAGAATTTTAACTCACTAGGTTTTACGGCCCTGGGTTGTATTCGAATTTAACAATACCTCAATCCTGCCAGTTAAGACATAACTCATTTTAGTTCAATGGAAGAAATATGGCATTTTAATCCATATAAAAACAAAAATATTATTCTGATCTGATAGCATAAGCAAACAGCAGTAGATGTTACTTTTAGTTTGTAAAATAATAAAATAAAATCAAATTAAATTCAAAATCTTTAATTGTATTGCAGTGTGTACCTGTTTTTGTCAAAATGAAATAATAACATATGTAAAAAATGAAATAATATCAATGGCTATTTTTACTAAAATGTGTCCCTTGAATCTACCATTTCTTTGATTTTTCACTAACTAGACCTTGGCTAACGAAAGTAGAACCTAGCAAAACGCCGCAAATTTAAAAAATAAAGGGAAGGTAATACGAGCCTTGGTAGGAAAAAAGGGTTTTAAATTTACTTTAAAGTAATATTTTGTGACTGCTATCGCTTTCTTTTCTACAAATTATGAACTTTTCTTATGGATTTTTAATTTTCATATTTTAATTCATGTGTAGTTAGCATGGCATCGTTATCATCATAGCCAAAACACTGATGTGGATGGATGAAGTCGACAAAATTACTGTGACACTTTGTCAAAATTAAGGACAAAAAGTTATTGTATTATCTATTTTAGCGTAATAATGTATTGTTATTACGAATAAACATATTGTCCGATCATTATCACAATAATGTAGCCTAACAAGATTTACAACGAGACGATATTTTATAATAATAATATCAATTTATTTGCATAAATGTGGTACAAAAATTTTTAAGCCTTATATAAGGGAGTGCTACACATAGGTAAAAAAATTAGCATGTCGACATAGACGCAGATACACGAACACAGTAAACAACTACTCTTACTTCTAAACTATTTCTTGCCTTGACAAAAAAAATTAGCTAATAAGCATCTTTTTTTTAGATAAATTGTGAATTTTTTATAGATAAACTAGCTGACCGACGCAACCTCGTTTGCGTCTTTTATTGCCCGTAGTGAAATATTTTCCCCCGTATAGGGTTGATTTTTTACACCTTGTGTCCGAAAAACCCCAATATCTTACGGAACCCTATTTTTTTCCAAAATAAAATATAGCCTATAGATTTACTATAGCAGCGCCATCTATTGATTACTTACTCAACCCAGTCGAAAGGTATCGACATCTGTTAGAATCATTTGGAGTTAACAGATAATTGTGACTGTCAAATAATAACAGACAAATAATTATCAATAAATTAAAATTGCGACTATAATTTGAGATTTAAACTATTCTATCTCTCAAGTTGGATCGAACTGCACATGGTGTGCGAATTTTATTATAATCGGTTAAGTGGTTTAGGAGTCCATTGAGGACAAACATTGTGACACGAGATTTATATATATTAAGATAAGATAGTGGAATAGAATCACATTTTAGGCATACATAAATATTGGAACCGAATATTTTCAATAAAATTAAATTGTGGTAGAAGTTGATTGGAACTTGCCCATGCATAGACAGCATAGATGTACGAACAACACATGCTTACAAAACCAGCGTCACTTCGGGTTTTACAAACTTGCATCTTAATTTTTGAGGCAGGCACCAGCTAAGCAACCGAGGGAGACAGTTCTCGGAGTTACAATTAATTGGCCTACCAAAAGCAACTAACTTAACCAGCCGAAGTAAATTATGAATCTGTAAATTGTCTATTGTGAAACTAAAAATGAAGTTCGCTGTAGCTGTTATACATCTATACTAATATTATAAAGAAGTAAAGTTTGTGTGTTTGTTAAATTGTAGGGGGTAATCTCGGGATCTACTAAACCGATTTTAAAAATTATTTCAGTGTTGGATAGTCCATTTATCGAGGAAGGCTATAGGCTATATATCATCACGGTAATACTAATAGGAGCGGAGCACCAATGAAGAATGTTTCAAAAACGGGGAAAATTTTCACGCTACGGGCAATTGAAGACGCAAACGAGGTTGCGTGGGTCAGCTAGTTGTAGATAAAATTATACAATTGATATTACTTATTTATGTACGAATTTAGTTGCCCTAACATTGTTTATACATTGATGGTAGCAATTGAACCTATGTGAATAGGCATACAATGTGCAACCGCGTAACTATGTACTATGTGTAGGTACTTACTTTCATGTGTAAGTACAGAAGTCTTTGTTAATGAAAGATACTGTAATTTGGTTAATTAATGTGAGAGTTTATCATAATGTTTTTGTTATATCTTTGCCCGCTTGTTCAGAATACGCAGTTAATGTTTATGATATCTACTTGAGACGATTTTTTCATCCAACTCCCTAAGTTTGACAAATGACTGTTGTTTATGTTATGCGCATAATTTTGCATCGACGATAGCCGCCACAGGATCTTTTTGTAATTCGATGATTTCGTTCAGTGCCGTCTCACGTTCAGGTTGTGTCAGTCAATAAAATTTCTCATAAACATGTTACAGTGTTACTTAATTAAAAAGGCTAGTCAGCTCTTAAAAATTATTAATTTAGTATCTAAATTCGCAACTTCATGCAATAAAAATATTAGAGAAGAAAGTAAGAATGTCCCGCAAGATAAGTTAATGAATTTTGATGATATCCCGGGCCCCAAAAATTATCCAGTCATTGGAACACTTTATAAATATTTCCCTTATATTGGTAAGTCGTCACATTCGTAAGTTACTTTTTTTTACTTATAAATAAGCAAGTCTTTTTTAGCTCTTGATTATTGTGTGCCCTTACATTGGAAATTCGACTTCATTTTCGACACACTATACTCGTACTGATCCACATAATTAAGGTGTTTACATCCGTCACAGACGCAACTACGGAAATATTTTCACGTGTTTTTTTGTATAATTGGGAGAGTTTGTTCAACAACTTCAGCGCGTGCAACGATCACATGTCACTTTTTATTTAATCTTAGTGCTATGCGTAACATACATATGTTGTAATCTTCTATTATAAGGCTATTTGTTCTTTTTAGACTTTCGGAAACGTAACAGGTCATCAAATATACAGAACATGGAGATTAGTAGGTATTATGTGTAAAATTTTGTGATAGAGGCCTGTCACAAAATTTTTTATGTTTAGTTTGTGTATGTTTAATGATTAGATTTTTTTTATTATGCTTACTGTATAATTCGCTTCAAACAGTGTTAGATTATTTCATTTACAATTTGATGTTCATTCCATAATATTTTTTTTAAATCTTTATTTAAGGAGCTTAGCCACAATAATGACTATGTCGCTCATAATAATTGATAAAGTAAAATGGTCTTCGAAAGCATTTCATGTTGCCTCGGTGGCGTAGTGGTAACGTATGCGAGTGCGACTATTGTGCTTGAGGTCTGGTATTGAGGAAGGCCAGTAGGTAGATATATATATGCCGATCTGCCATAGCACTAAATTCAATGCAATGAGAGTTTAAGTTAAACTAGTCATGTAGATAAGACATTTAAAATGTTTTTTTTTTTTTTTAAAAGGCAACTTCCGCATTATAGGAATATACATGATGTGTTCCCATGTGAAAATTGAACCCACAACACTTGACGCATTAAAATGGGATGAGGCGACCGCTTAAACCACTGAACCAAACGTGCAGCTAATTTCGAGTGTCAGGCGATCTCTAATATAGATGTACGCGTGGCTAGTTTGCGTTTTATTTCATCACGGTTCACTTTTAATCCTTGGTACTTATTTAGAAAATAAAAATAAATCATGTTTATCATGGAGATTAAATATATCATAGTTAACTTGTATACGGACCCTTAGGTATTCGATCTTTCGTCCATTTACGTAAGTTGTATCAGCCATGTTTTTTGCTGCTTTAAAATTGAAATAATGCATTATGAATAAAAGATATTGAAACGGATCGTATTACTTATTCATCTTAATATTAAACAAGGCGTATGTAGCGAGCAAATCCCTGGCCTGCTGTATATATTTTTTGTTTTTCAAATCCTCACTTGACTACATTTTGAAAATTGTCGTTGGGTTGTTGAAATGTTAAATACTACCCATGTGAGCACTGGTAGCAGTCAGCTAGAATAGTTACTCGCTTTGACAGAACGGTGTCCTTCGTCATAGCATACGTGATTTTCAAAATCACGTATAAAATCTGAAGAGTGATTTCCTACTAAATATGTGATAAATTCAGCACATAACTTGTAACTATGTTTTTTTCGTGTTTTATGTTGTAGTGGGCAAACGAGCAGACGTATCGCTCGGTGGTAAGCGATTACCGCCGCCCATGGACGCCCGCATCACCAGAGGCGTCATAAGTGCGTTGCCGGCCGTTGAGGGATGGAGAGAGGGATGGGGGTAGGGGTTGAGGTATGGGCTTCCGGTTTCCTCATTCACTCGGTGAAACACAGCGCAGGCGCTGTTTCACACCGGTTTTCTGTGAGGCCGCGGTATATTTCCGGTCGAGCTGACCCATGCATGCCGAAGCATGGCTCTCCCACGGTGAATAAGCAACAAGTACTTAATATTTGAAGTTAACTTTCAATCGTCGTCGTAGTAATAGAAGTTAAAAACTTTCGAGTGAACTTTAGAGAATGGTTTCATTCTTCTGTAGGTGCAACAATTTATAGTGTGTATAGAACAGCAAACTAACGTTATTTAGAAATTTTAAGGTGAATACAATGTTGAGGCTTTAGATAAGAACTCTTGGTTAAACTATAAACGCTATGGAACCCTGGTCCGCGAGATGCCAGGAGTGAGAATGATCAGCGTGTTTGATCCCGAGGATATAGAAGTTGTGTTCAGACAAGAGTACCAGTATCCAGCTCGACGAAGTCACCTAGCTATTCAACATTATCGCACGAATAAACCTAATGTTTATAATACAGGGGGATTATTGTGCACGTAAGTATTATCTCCGCGCGTTGATATTGGGATTGACAGCTAAGAGCGGTGACGTCAGTATTGCTTTAGTACATGTGAAATTTACAAGAATTATCAACTGAAATCAATCAATCAAACTATCAAATTAAATTTCTTAAAAATAAACTTTTAGATTGTGTTACTAGCGTTACTATTTTGCGATGGATGACGACACGCGGCTCTTATTATGACAAGGTTCAATCCCAATGTCAACGCGCGGGGGTTATATATTTCATAATCTAGAATTGTTATTTTTTTATTTTGCGCTTATCGAACTGTACGTGTGATTTAATGATGGGACTTCAAAATAAATATAGTATTATGCATGTAATTTATGAGAAAACAGGTTTATTGTTAAATGATATTGATGGTATATAAATATAAAAATTTATGCTTTCTAAGGTTTAAAAATAGAGTATCATCATCTTCCTAGCCTTTATTATTCCCAAAATTATTTGGGGTCGGCCACTAGTTCAACCGGATTTACCTGAATATCAGTTTTTACACACAGCGTCTGATATCTGACCTCTGCAACCCTGAGGGTGAACTGAATTCGAAGATAGTTGTCAGTATATTTGAGGGCACTGACTTCTCAATAACGATAGCCATAGATGTTCATGACAACCGGGACCGACGTCTTAATGTGCTCTCCGAGGCAAGGATGGGAAATACCGCCATCTTCCATACTCCGGGCTGCGATTAAGAATTTCTCGTAAGAAAAATCCAACCGCAATCCGACCCGGGAATTGAACACGAGACCTCTTGATCTACAGTCGCTTACGCTAACCACTTATTTAATTCTTTACATACCTAATTATATAACAATAATTTACAATATTGAAGCATAAGTGCTCACAGGTTCTAACTGGTAACATGGTATGCTGTGTGATTATTTGTTAAATTAACAATAATTATATACATTTACATATGCTCGTATAGTTCTTATAGCAGCATCTTAACGCCACTTCAGGTTTTCATATAATTAAATTATAATTGAAGCTACTACTTTTCCAGTAATATTTGTTTATAAATATTTCAGGAACGGACCAGAGTGGTGGAGGCTAAGGAGTAAATTCCAAAAAAAGTTTACAAGTCCTCAAAGTGTTAAAACTTTTGTAACCAGTGCTGATGATATTGTTACTGAATTCGTTAAATGGATAGAAGCTAAGAAGGTTTCGCACGAAGAAGACTTTTTACCCTATTTGAACAGATTAAACTTGGAAGGTGAATAATGACACTCATACATTATTTTATCATATATATTTATCATTTATCATATTTATGTTATTAGTTTTTACACGCATAGCATATTGAATGCGTTTTTAATTATATACTTATTTATGCTAAATGCTTTACATATTTTTTGAGACCCGTCAGTCCGTGGGAATTTGTCAAAAGTAGAGGGCACAATGTTCAGGTAATTCTGAATTTAAGACTTGGCCGTCTTACCTGGTCTGCGTTTTCTAACAAGTTCGTTTGGTCAGAGGTATACCTGATTTGGAATCTCTTTTACTTACTTGAGTTCACATCCCAAACAAAACTATATTTTTAAAGCTAAGTGTGTTTGTAAAGCTTTTTAGTTTGTACGGTTATCGCTTTTGTTACAGTAATTGGAAAGGTGGCATTTAATGAAAGATTCAGAAGTTTTTCTCCCGAGGAACAAGAGAGTGGATCTCGAAGCAATAAACTGATTGAAGCTGCTTTTGGATCTAATGCTGGAATCATGCAATTAGACCAAGGTTTTCTGTGGAAATATTTTAAGACGCCTCTATACAAGAAATTATATGATTCGCAGGAGTATTTGGAAAAGTAATTTCAGTGGTAAATTTTAAAAATTATAAATTGTTAATTTGTAAATAAATGATAACATTTTTATTTTAGAGAATCTGCAAAAATTTTCTTAAGCAAGGCTAACTTTTTTGAAAATGAAAACGACAATGAAAATTCTTTGCTGGCGTCGTTCCTACAACAACCCGATTTGGATATGAAAGACATAGTGGGTATGATGGTCGATATATTTATGGCTGCTATAGATACAGTAAGTATCAGTAATCTTGATTAATTTGCGTCAGAAGAGTTTATAATTAGAATTAATAAGTAGTTGTAACTTTTCAAGAACATACATTCCTTCGTTTACGTCACATTTCTATCACAATGGAATCATTAATATTTTTACATGTTATACCATAATGTGACAATAGCCGCTTCAAATTACATAGGTACATAAATGTGTAACCTGTGAAGTGAAATATGGATTGTGGCGAGTAAATATATGTTATTATTATTATTTATTTTATTATATTTTATTACATATATATATATATATATATTATACATACTATAGAAATCAAATATAGCTTATCCATAATATTTTATCCTTGGTGCTTCTCGGTTTGATAAAGGTGTCTGCCTATTTTTACTACATTTTGTCTCCCGCCTTGCTAAGGAGGCCAGTGGACATAGTATATTGCCAACTTTTTTTTTCTTCGGATTAATAGAATAGAATAGAATAGAATAGAATATACTTTATTGTACACCATTAACAAATTATTCAACTTACAATTCAAAAAAGATATGTACAATGGGCGGCCTTATTGCCAAAAGCAATCTCTTCCAGGCAACCTTTGGATGGACATATTGACCGGAGAAAGAAATTAACGGAATAAAGGGTAGTGAAGGTGTTTTAAAGATATGGTGATGTTTAATAATAAAATATATTCATAAACATACACATATATATACACACACATGCACATATATATACAAAATCCAAATATATACAATATATATATCAATATATAAAAGCATTTAAGTCAGTACTGAGACTAAAAGTACTTATGAATCTAAGTAGTGAGCTTTAACCATATTTTTAAATGCCGTCAGTGTTTGTGCACGTCTAATAGATATCGGTAAGGAGTTCCACAATCTGACAGCCTGCACCGTAAAAGATTTGTCGTAGAATACAGTAGCGTGGCTAGGTACCATTAGCTCCAAGGATTCCGACGACCTTAAGGATCTCAGATGTGTGTCACCGAGGAATACAAAACGTTCCTTTAAGTAAGGTGGAGTAAAGGGATTAAATAAAATACTATAAAGTATAGAAAGTATATGAGAATTTTTTTGAAGAGATTAATTTCGTTGCGAGATCCAAGACAGTTAAATTTTTCGTCGTTGTATTCGTGGGTCGCTACTGTTGATCCTGGTGTACAGGAGTTTCAGTAGTGGGCGTGTAGGCGGGATTAGTACCACTATAGCCGATTCAAATTATTAAAGGCAGGTACAATTGACCGCGAGCTATGACTAACAGCCCGTTATTATTCTGGCAATATCCGTTCAAATTATCATCTTCCTTTTCTATTCACTTAATCCTTACTTTTCCTTTTAAATGAATAATTGTCAATGTCCAAATGGCAGAAATAAGGTGCCTCCGCCTACCTATGACTACAGGTATGAGTGAACGCTTGTATTAAGTTTTTTAAGCTAAGTGCTCCTTACGTCTATATCGTAAAATATAAACATTTGTTTGTTTTAGACTGCGTATTCGACCAGTTTCGCGTTATACCACATCAGTCGCAATCCCCAGGTTCAAGAAAAACTATATTCTGAAGTAGTTGCTCTTCTCCCCACAAAAGATTGCCAAATAACTTCAGATACACTATCGAAAGCTGTTTACCTAAAAAGTTGTATTAAAGAAACTCTAAGACTAAATCCTGTGTCGGTTGGAGTCGGTCGACAGGCGCAAAAAGATTTCGTCTTGAGAGGATACCTGATTCCAAAGGGAGTAAGTAAACTTGTTGGTGTCGTTGCACTCTAAAAACTCTCCTGTTTCTTTTTTAATATACATTGTATCGTTGTTTCAGACGGTGATCGTAACACAGAACATGGTAGCATCCCGTTTGCCACAGTATGTTCGTGATCCTCTTCAATTTAAACCAGAAAGATGGCTAAGAGGTTCAGAAATGCACGAAAACATTCATCCTTTCTTAAGCTTGCCTTTTGGTTTTGGTACAAGGTCGTGTATAGCAAGGAGATTAGCTGAACAGAATATGTCTGTTATATTGATGCGTGTAAGATGATATCTTTTTAGACTTAATATATTTAATAGATTTAACAAAGCGCATTTCATATTGTGTTTATTTACAGTTAATCCGCAACTACGAGATTAAGTGGATGGGAGGAGAACTCGGCATACGAACCTTTCTCATAAATAAACCAGACAGTCCAATATCATTGTCTTTTATCCCAAGAACTGAGTAACTTAAATTACTTTAAGGTCACTTTTAATGGTTTTGAATATTTTAAGTGAATAAAGATGGTGCTAATTTTATATTGTATTTATTTTCATCTGTCAAAACATACCTACCATTCACGTAAACATATTTATATTCGTAAGGCGGGTAAGGAAACAGCGTATCATATTTTTTATTGTTCATAATGGTGTTCTTAATATTTCTCATTTAACCAAAAACACGATGTTAGATGTCAACGATAATTATTATTTAATACTTAGTAAAAACTTCGGAATAGTCAACATTTTAATCTAAAAACCACAACATCACTTTAATCATCGGAAGATTTTCTTGATCCTAATTTAATGGTTTGAGCAATTAATACGACGGTATAAGAATATATAAGCCGTGTGTGGTTACCAGAAAACAGCTTAAGAGATATAACAACGTTAAAGGTAAGTCTACTGCCGTTTTTATTACACTTTGTCTACATAAAGTATCTAATATTTCCTCAATGTTCTAATCTGATATAGATTCATCATCATCTTAGCGTTTTTCCGATTGCTTCCAAAGCTTTTATTTTGGAGCTCGGGGTCCACTTTCCTGCTTTTTCTGTTCCACTTTGCCCGATCTTCGGCATCCGTGGTAGTGAGACAATGAGCACGCATGTTAATGTCATCAAGCAAACAAATTACTTCTACGGTTTATCCCTTCTACCATAGCCCAGGAGGCGGCATGGTCAAACATTTGTTTGCCGCTTAGCCAGGGGATTGCCACAGTAGGTACGTGACCGCACCAAACCTGATGACTCTCCTGTAGTTTGTCTGCGATGACACAAACATGAACGCTGCCGCGAATGCAGGAGTTTCTCACGCGACCCTTTCGCGTGATTCCGCATATCCAAGAATAATTTATATTGCATAAGGATTATATGTACCATGTATTGTATCTTTGTATGGATGGCGTAGTAGCCGCTTAAGCGTTCAATACTGTACTGAGTTTGTGAGTTCAAGATAACACTTTGAGGGATTTATAAATTGTTGTTCTGACTCTGGGTGTTCTTTAGAGTCCCTTTCATATACCTAGGTAGACTCTCCCGCCACTCATCAATACACATAAATATTGGGTATTTAATTTTCTGATTCTCCTTTTTTTTACTTCCAGATGTATTTCTTAGTGGCATTTTGTGTGTTATCAACAGTATCTGCGCTTCCGACTCCGCAAAAATTACATACAACTGTACAAGAACCACTCTTTCCTCCTAAAGATCTATCTCCACTTGCAGTTTATTTTCTGCTGAAGCAACCAAATTTAGAAATACACAACATTAAAATAAAATGTTTAAAGAATGACCATAGTCAATCATTACCTGAGATATGTTCCGACCAGCTTCGCAAAGACTTTGTTGATTCAAATGTTATAAAAGAAAATAGTGAGAAAAAAGTTAAGAGAGACTTAACGGAGTTTAAGGCTGAAGAGCCTGAAGTTACTTCAGAGGAGCCTTCTCCATCAGGTGAACCAGAAGAACAAAAAAATTCAAATGAAATTGAAGAATCAGTGACAACAACAGCAAATGAACCGGAAACTACCACCCAGAAGAAAGACAGTATAGAAGATTTTAGCGCTGAAAATGAAACATTTGAACCACTCGAACCAGAAGAAAATAAGAAACCTTCTATTCTATCCATATTTTCGCCAGTCTTACATTTCTTCGATAATATTTTCTCCTTTTGGAAGCCAAAATCAAAGTCAAACTTTGATACGCCACGCTCTTTCTATTTTATTGAGATAGAAACAGACTATGCTGTTTAAAATAAGAATTCAGGCACAAAGTAGGTGCTATGAATTTTAACCACCGTGTATACAAATATTTTTAAAATCACTTATGAAAAACACATGTGAGGTTCGAAAAGTTATCACATATTTTTGTGTGAACATAAGTCTTAAAAAGTTAATGTACTATAAAATCTATTAAATAAAAACATATTTTGCATTTTAAAATAATGTTTTTCATATTTCGTCATTACCCCATGGCATTTTCTTTAGACTTAAATAAATATTTAGAAATTTATATTTATGTTAACAGGTAGTTTAGGTTATATATTATAGCTTGAAAAGTTTCTCAATAGAGGGACTACATATACACACCACTTATGGTAGTAGTATCAACCTATCGCCGCCTACAGCTGAACGAAGGTCTTGGAGCACAACAACATTTATTGGAGGTGTAAAAACAATGAAATATTTTGTTGCTTTTAACGAGTTTCGTTACCACTTCCTATTTCCTTTTTATTAACATTTACAGAAAAACAAATTACAAGTTCAAACTTAACGACGATTCTGTTCTTAACAATATCTGTGTTGACACTTGACAGCTAAGAAGCTGTTCTTACAAGATCTGTGTTTTACATAGAACTAAGATAAGAAATACATACTTAAACTAACTTAAGTAGGTATACAACTGCTTGAATCATGATTTTACTCGTAGAATGTTAAACTTCCAGGTTTAACATTATAAGATTTTAATAGTTTCATATTACTACTACTACTATTTCTGAATAATTGCGAGTACCTTGCCGACATCTGTTAATACCATTTATTTTATTGTTCATTGCTATTCCTTTTAGTAAGGCGGTGGGGTCGCAAAAATTCTTTAGAACTAGATGTTTAATTCATTTCACCGCCTGGGCACCTTATAATAGGCAGTATTATTAAAGGAAGGGAATTATTTAACAAATAACTTCAGATAAAAGTGACACATGAACCAGAAATCTATTTGAGTATTCAATCGTATGCTAAACACAATCTCAAGTTTTACTAAACCAGCATTTTAGGTTCCCAATTCCAAATTTCGTTCATGTTCAAACAATGCTTTGTTATTACAGATCAATCTGTGTCTGTTATATTACACTTTTCTGTATAAATATCTATTTAGAAATAATTACTAAACTATTTAATATAAAAAATTGATTCTATTTATTCTGCAAAATGTACATACCAATTGCAATGTCACCATTTACCATCATGTTAAGTATACTTACTGTTATCCTATCTGTTCCGAGTTACGTATGTTTTCCCATGTTTCAATTAATTGTTCGATAGATTTAATGTATGAGTTATTAGGTCTGCCTATAAGTAAATCCTACTAATATTATAAATGCGCAAGTTTGTGAGTATGTATGTGAGGATGTTTCTTGCTCTTTCACGCAAAACTTCTTTTTTTTTATGAAATTGGGAGGCAAACGAGCAGACGTATCGCCTGATGGTAAGGTATTTACCGCAACCCATGGACACCCCCAACACCAGGGGCGTCACAAGGGCGTTGCCGATCTTTGGGGGATGAGGGTAGGGAATGGGGTATGGGCCTCCGGTATCCTTACTCACTCGGTGAAACACAGCGCAAGCACTATTTAACACCGGTTTTCGCTGAGGCCATGGTGTCACTCCGGTCGAGCCGGCCCATTCAAGCCGAAGCGTGGCTCTCCCACGATTAAATGAATGGATTTTGATGAAACTTTACAATAATATAGCTTATATATACATCAAAATAACACATAGGCTACAACTTATAAAGAGGTTCAGCTGGTATTTACATTTGTGTGCGTAATAAAGTTACAAGTACAATACTTGCAATCAAATTATCCTATTCAGGTATTTACGTTATTATTGTGTGTAAAAATTTTCAACTAGTACCTATACCTCAGAGTTTTGTTGTTTTATCACAAAAAATCTTGCCTAAATGATTTAAAACTCAACAACTTAAATAAAAAAAAAACAAAATTAATACACAAACAAGAAAATATTGTTATCAGGATTTATTGTTTTCATGAACACATATATTTTTTTTTTGCAGTCACCATGATGGTAATGTAAGCACTGGTGGGGGTTTATTCACATAATGACGTGTATTGGTATTATGTATATGCCCACGAGGAGAATCTTCTCTTCGGAACATCGTAAGATGGTCCGCAGTTGGTTTGAACTCTTTGTCCGTGTCTTCAACAAAAAAATGTTCACTTAAAATTTCGTAATCAGGCTGCAGTGGTTCATAATCCCATATGTCCCATCCAGGGTTTGAGTGTTGACTATGTGCAGTAGGTAGGACGTTGTTTTTCTTTGAAGTTGGTGCTTTAGGAGAGTTCGTTTGCTTAAAACCATGATGACGGCGACGTTGGTGTAGAGTTTGGACTATAATAATCGGTGCATTAATTACTCCTTGAACCTTTAAAGGAGGCTCATCACTTCTTAACACATCCTCAAAGACGGCGTTGGATGTAGTAGTTGCAATATGAGTAGATTTAGTTGTACTCATAATTTCACTATCATCTTTGTTCTCGTGTTCAATCCTATCAGGCTGAAGGTCATTTATTTTATCCACATCATGAAGGTACTTTACATCGGGTATCACCCAATCTGGATCAGTGGTTTTACCCGGCAATCCAGTAGAGTCTTTTGAAGGTGGAAGAGTGTCACTTTCAAGAGATAATTGAACATTAGTGCGATGATGATGATGTGTTCGTCCAAAGGTTTGTGCTGCCAATAACAGGCAAAGTGCCCACGTACGCATGTCTCTGAATTAATATGTAGTAAATATTTTATGTACTATAGTCACTAACCGTCTTGAATAAAATAATTAACTAAGACTTATTTATTGTTTGCGTCTCTTATATACGGATGATGAGATGCAAATGATAATTAAGCAAACTGGAATTCGTTGCTATAGTGTAATGTAATAAACCACAACAACGTTTGATAACGATAATGTCTATGGTTAATATTTGTTATTGTCGCAGAGACTTAATTAAAACATGAATCGTGTTTTTAAGACGGAGGGTTATGTTTTTCGAGTATATGTATGTTATGTTATGGTATTTGTCGTATTTTTATGTGAGAGGTGTCAATAAATTCATCTTAGTCGCGAAAGTGACATTGGGCGTTTAAAAAAAAATTGAAAAAAAATATTTTTGTTTCGATTCTTTATAGAAAGAATTGAAACGAAAATATTTGATTTAAAGAACTGAAAAGATAGCTTTTCATAAATATTGACGCAGTCAGGTTTTTTAACCTATTTAGATTTTTTCCAAACATTGTTTTGGGAGGGGTTTCGGGTGAATTAAATAAAAAAACATGGTTAACAAATTATTTATGTAGGTACAAACTTAAATAACAATAAAATTAGTATAAATACATTCTGTGCATTTTTATAATTTTACAAGAGAGTACAGAAATTAAATAGTTAAAGTAAAGGAAATCGTTTTAGACTAATATACAACTTTACGTTAATACCCATAGTCATTGGAACAGGATGTCATTATCACTCAATGGTAGAACACTTATTAAAATGACAAATTATTCTCAACGACATACTGAAAACATGCACCGGTTGTATTTCATTAGGTAGGTATTAATAAATAGACAAGATGATTAAACTGGTAAGGACGTTGAAGCATACTTCGAAACATGTGAGCACTTAGTTCATCCTACATGTCGCTGTTACATTTTTGTTATAGGCCCAAAAGTTAATGCAAACTCAGCATTGTTAAGCCTACGCATGCCCATTTGCAAGAAATACATTAAGATAACGACTGAGATGAGTTCAAAGACCTCGCCTTTTAGGCATAATGAGCAACTGCCGTCCTTGTTAGACATATGGAGGACACATGTTTTGATTTAATTAACGGTATTTCTGTTGTATTTTAAATTTAGATTTATTAAAGATATACTCATTCATTGAAGAATGAGTATTCTCTAAACAAGTTTTCGTAAGCCACAACATTAGAGCTTATGAATAATTAATGTGTTTAATATCCGAGTTTAGATTTAGTAAGCAATACTATGCATTAAAATCTGTTGTAAACAATAGATTTCTATAAATAAATACGTATTACAATATAATGTACCTACCTATGGCACTGGAAAATGAGAAAGTAATGGTTTTTGCTCACAACAGTTCGTGTGATACGAAAACCAACTGACTATTGTTTTAATTTTATTTTTAGCATATCATTACCTACATATCAAATTAATGGCTAAGACTTTTCGCTTCGTTCGATTTAATCGCTTTGTGTCAACTAGTCTAGTTGTTGGGAGCTTAGAATACTGATGAATAAATAAATTAGGTAACTTCAATTCTCACATGTATGACATTACACAAATTGCCTATATTATTTTACCGGTCTAGGGTCATATGGGGTCGCGTCATGACCCACATACCTATTGTTTTTGCGTATTTGGAAACCTTCGCCAGGAGCTGTGTTGTAGTAAATTACTCTACGAATACCAAACGGATCTATATATCCAAAACTACCAGTTCTTTCTTGAGAATCGCTGGATTCTTCTTCGTGGTATTGCTTAGGTAGATAGTATCGGAAGCCGTTTCGTCTGACGGAAACGCCGTCGTATGCTGGAAATTGGGGCGTGTATCCATCACCGATTCTTATACCTGGTTGATTCGACGGTCGTGATCTTGACGTCCATTGATCAGCATGCCTGTAGAGGTTAGGATTGTAGACGTCATAGCGTTTACTATCGTCGGTGTAAAACCCATCGTCAAGGGTGTTGGTGTTCGATGAATCAAAGTTGTAAGGGTTAGATGTTGGAGCAGCTTCACTTGCTGTTATTGGTGTTACTGTAGGTCGGAAGTCGTAAGTTTTAGTTGAAGATTCAATGGAGTTGGGTGTGACGTATACTTCTGGGGTCGCAGTTGGAGGTAGGTAAGGTTTAGGAGTAATCGATACAGAAAAGGAGTTAGGTTTAGAACGATAGCTGTATGCATCATCCCTTGTCGAAGACAGAGGTGGGGCTTCAGTAGTTGATGTAACTCTTGGAGTTCCGCGATTCCTTGGAATAGGTCGTGCGGGTGCCGCCGTAACTCCATATCCAGGATCGGTTGGAGCTGTTTTTGCTATTTGTATTGACTCCTGAAAATACATAAAAATATTTAATTTATGAGAAAGTTAGATCTTAATATATTATTGATGCGTAAACTAAAAGCTTTGTACCTTTTTATACGCAAATTATAAAGAATTTCCAACATTCAAAGTTTAGTATAGATAAGGAGTGCAGAAAGTTACTAAAGAATAAATACTCGTAAATAAATAATTTTCTAGCACATTTTAAAAATATTTAGATTGCTATTGACTACTAAAAATATATTTCTTCTCAAGAAATTGTATCAGAAACTATAATTTATATATATTTTATAGCAAAGTACATTAGATTTTGGAATATTTTCCTCAAATATAAATAGATCATTATACATCATTCAGATAAAAATAGAAATAAATTAATTTCATCAAACTCAATTCTGCCGTCAGTCAAATCAGCAATATTTATAATTAGTAATAATTTTATATACAACGTACACTAATTGGTCGATTTACTCCAACATAAACAGTTTTGGACTTGTGGATTCTATAGCCTTTACCGTCGGCGATGTAATCCTGGAGTCGTAGGTATCCATCCGCTCCTACCCACCCTGTTGTTCCTGGAATTTCAAAGTAAAATAAATCATCAACCATTTTATAATCAATCATCAACATCAACGCTAGCTTTAATTATTCACTGCTAAACACAGGCCTATTCTTAGAAATGTGGTTTTGGCTTGCTATAGCGGTTTGGCATGGCTTTGTTGTAAGTTCCTTCTCTTTGCAGTGCTGTTATTCTGCGCAACTTACTCCCTGCGTCAGCTTTTACTACAACCATCATCTTCGTAGTCTCTATTATTCACAAGATTATTTGGGTTTAACTGCTAGTGTCAACGGTTTCTCTTAAATATTTATTTCTTGTAAAAAAAGACACCAACAAAAGTTTTGTCTCGCATCGGGAATCGAACCCGAGACCACTTGATCGGCAGTCGCATACGCTAACTGTTCAACGAGGCAGAACTGTTACTACACCCATTATTAATAATTAAAGTAAACACATTAAACACATAAAGTTTTATAAGACTTTCGATTCTTCTGAATAATGTCTGTTATGTTATGAAAACATACAGAAATGATCTGACATGGATGACATTCTTTAGTGCTATTAACTATAATTTAAACATGTTATGAAAATCCTTATTTACTTATAAGGATATTGTTATTATCGCTTATGTCCACCTACGAAAGATAGGACAACGAACTGTAAAATATGATAATAATTTTATTCGAGCAAGGCCTCGGTGAAATCTTAGTTAAAATTTACGTTTTAAACTATAATTACTCGTATATTGACATTGTATTTGTTTGTATTTTGCATCTTGTCTAATCTATCTAATCTATTCATCGTGAAATTGTGCATACACTATGTCCAAGACTTTAGAAGACATCTAAAATACCTAAAGGAACGGAAAAACACTTTCACAAAAGCTATTGAATTTATTTAGTCAAGTCAAAAACGAATATATTTTCAAATATGGAACTATATAATTTAAAGATAAAATAAATGTACAAACGATTTTGATCAACATATGAATGGAAAGCTTAGAAAATAAAATTTACCTACGTTAGATTATATTTTTTACACGATTGTTCCTGGAACTGATCAAGAGAAACTTACCAACTACGGATCCATCTTTTAGCCTCCTTTCTTTTCGGTACTGGCCGTTGTGGGTCTGATACACAAAGTACCTTTCGTCATCTTCATCAGTTTGAATGTGATATTGGTCTGGGTCTTGCTGAGCGCTGTATCCATCTAACGCAGCAAGCGCACTACACGCAAATACCTATAACAAAATAATTGTTTCAATGAATTGGTTGTTTTGCAAAAAAGTGACATCTATTTGCTTTACCATTGAATTACAACCCTTACAATTTGTTTATTTCAGCTAATAAACAAATATCATAGATTGATGTTGGGATATTAATAAGTAATAACAAAACGTATCTTAAGAATTGTCTTGAAAAAAGACCCTCCAAATATTTATTTTGGAGTTAGGGTGTTTTCTATGTGTAATAAGTATGTATGTATTTACAAAAAAAAGTTACCTAAAACCCACAATACAAGCTCTGCTTAGTTTGTGACTAAACACTCCATCTATTGTGTGAAAAAAAAACACTATAACTATCTCTCTCATTACTTTCGATGCCTCTCAATACTTATAGAAATAACGATAAGGGATTATGAGTCTTAGGTAATTAAATGAATAAATAGACTGTAGATTAATTTAACGATAATCCACTATCACGAAGACGAGTTTTATTATCAGAAACAATTTACGTATACCCAGAATTTTCAGCAATTTAGGAAATCGATGTCTATCTTTTTTGAGTGTTAAACTAGCTAAATTAGGTATAAAAAATCTTAATTTAGTGTAACAAATGTTTCATAGCCTTCATAAAAGGAATACTTGCTTAAAATAACAGTTGCGTGAATACATGTTCTAAGGCTGTCAAGTGACATCATTTCGCTGTATACGGACGAGTGTCGTAGCAAAGGCACGAGCAGAAGAAAATATCTTTGCAATGTTTTACGATGACTAAGTGAACTTAAGGCTAAATTTTTCCTTGCCTCCTACAGAATGACGATATAGATCGTTCTTCATTTTAAAAAGAAAAGTATTTCTGGCTATAGCTATGAACAGACAAAAACCAGACAAATGCGTGTCTTATGGATCCCTAAAAAGTGGAGATGGATTAAAAAGACAACTGCTGTCCAACATATCCTGTATCGTAGGGGACTTTACGAACACATGAAAAACTTAGAAGAACCATTTGTGGACCAAACTAAAAAGTGTTGCCCTATTTAAGAATCAAATCACAACACTCAGTGGAAGCGGCGAGGTGACCGCTTGAGTCACTTGCCTAGTAGTTCATCTAATCTTGGGAACCCATCGTCGAACATTATCTGTTTTTAAGGGAGTAGATTTCTGATTAGTTTGTTTGCATACTCTATATGGATTCTTTTATTATATTACCTTCAACAGATTTGTATTACATTTGTCACAAATCAATTAATGGCGTTGAATTAAAATTGTTGTCATGCACAACAATTTAAATGACACATGAGTTGTGCACTTAAATTAAGAATTTTACTGTGTTTTGTTTTGTATTTACGAATGTTTTAGTGTAATAACTACTGGTAAACCATTAAATAAATAAGTAAATAAATGAAATATGACGAAAGTCATAATTATTAAAAATAAAGGGTTTAACACTCCCGAAATACATACGTGCATGACGTATGTATGTATGTATGTATGAAACTAGTCGGGCATTTTATTTCGACGTAAAACTTATTGTAAGTTCTAACAGATATTTATCAAACAAGCACCAAATATAATATTACTTATATCTTGTATAATTATCTTAACAAAGTATGAATTGTTAAGAACAAAATATTGCTTCTGAACATTAGTCTACGAGTTAGACGGAAGCCAGGTAAGAACATACAACTCACCTAATGATGTCCATTTTCTCCTCATTTATATTATTAGGTGTAATAATAGTAAAGTCTCACTTATTATAGGCTAAGACAAGGTCTGCAGTAGTGATTACTGCTGGGAGTTAGCTTCGTAAATCGCAAGCTAGAAGCGTGGGAGTAGGGATTGTTTGTAATAGCTGTTTATTAGGTGGTGTCAAGGACTGCTGAGTATACTTACAATATTGTTATTGTATTATTATCTTGTACAGTTTAAATAATTGAGCATTGTCACACATGAATGCAAGCACTCGTTTTAACAAATGAACTTGAATGTGTCCATTCACGGTTTGAACTTGAAAACCTTTATCAATATAACTCTAATAAATAAGAATTTAATACTTTTAAGGAGTGTCTTTAAGTAATGTCTTACAATATTTTTAATTGCTCTAAGAACTATAAATGTACGATATTTCATTGTGAGTTAAATGGTTTATCTTATAAATAGACACATTAAATCCACGTAATACAGTTCTTTCGAAGGTCAAAATAGGTATTTAGATTAGTATACATACATACCTATTAAGTTTATTACGAATTGAATATCTTAAGGCTATAAAAATAAGGCAAGATAAATCCATGGCAATAGTGTTTCGATAAAAAGATCGGGAAGTGCATAAATAATTACTATAAAAAGCTACTAAACGACAGCTTCTAACGCTGTGTAATTAGTTATTGTTAACAGTAATTAATTATATGGCTTTTACAGCTGTCGTTTAGAATATCCTCAGTTTCATTCGTCACGCGATGTATCATTTATTAGAAAACAGTATGTAAGTATTCTGGTGTGCACTACCCGTAAAATCGGGCAATGATTGTAAGAGGACAATGGGTCTGCCACGAATTAGAGACGGAATCAGTAATTTCTTGAACAATAGATGTTAACTCAGCCCCGAAGGTCGAGATGTAGCAACAACACATCTATTAATATAAAAAAAATAAACCTGAAATATCTTTCGTATGATATTTACGTTATTTGGGATTTATCTTGTTTACTTTTTCGTATAGTCATAATTTATAATATAATAGAAACATTTAAAAGGGTAATTAATATACTGCATTTTAATTTGTAGTATTAATATTGCGTTTCTTGTATAATTTCATACTTGATCTAATCTTTGTTATTTGTATTTGTTTGTTGCTCCGGCTACTGTATCAGAGTATCACTACACCAAGTAAACTTATTTATTTTTTTGTATATAAGCTCACACATCATCATCAACAGTCTTAAACAGTCCTCTACACGTACATAGGCCGCTCCTTAGAATGGTGATTTCGGCCAACTACACCACGTTGGCCAGACGGGTTTGAGGGTTGTTTGAAGTATTCGGGACGGTTTGTTTCAAGTATTCCTTCTCTTTGTAGCGTCGTTGTCCTACATAGCTTGCTCCCTTAGTCGCCAAAAGGCGTAAGAACGACACTCATGAGATAATTGGGAGTGGTGCTACTTTGTGTTTTTAAACCGTCACCATGAAAACAAATATGATTCTGAGTACAAGATTTGTAAAACTACTACAAGAAGGTTTCAATACACACATCACCAACTGACTCTGAATACATAGGCTTTATCTGATTCTTATTGAACTTGATTATTAAGAACACCGTCACTAAGAACACCGTTGTGGTGATGGATTCAGAATGTGGAGTGTCACCATCTGTATTCATCCCGAAGCGTCATAAGAGGTGACTAAGCAACAAGCTACGCAGAACAACAGCACTGCAAAGAGAAGGGAAATTTGAAAGAAATTAACCCATCTGGCCAGCGTGGTGATACCTTATTTCGAAGGAGAGCCTGACACTGGATCGTTAAGGACTGTTGATGATGAATAATAACACAAATACTGAATTAATTATACGAAGGTTGACTAAAACAAATTTCAGAAAATTCATGACACCGAGGACACTTGGAGTATAAACTAAATATACGAACCGGCCGGCTTGACCAGGGCGGTACTACTCTTGCACAGAAGATCAACGTAAAATGACAGCATGCCTGCTGTCGTGTTTTGTTGGTGAGTGCAAGACCAGAGGCCCTATGATGCAGAAGCATCACTAAGCAGCCATAGTGTGCCATTGTTTTCATTCGCAAATTTGCAATTCCAAAGTATTTTGACCACCACTCTTGGATTCTGCTTATGCTTTCTATTAGGCAGATTAGAGTCATTTTGGCAGAAATAAAATGTAAACAAACATTTCAGATGCCTACAAAATGTCGAACTTGAACGATTTAAAGAGAACCAAGATTAAAAGAATCAGACGTATGAATAAAACCTTGTCAATACTCAAGGTATGGTATCACATCGGTCACAATTTCTGTATAAGGAAATCCAATACTGATGTTAGAAGGACTAATCATGCTAGCCTTACTCACAGGTAGTGTCATGGAATTTCAATGTGTATGTCAGTTGCCTACTACGTAGTGCCCAACGCGACAACCTCGGAACATACGTGGGTAGTTAACTAAGGACCTACGCGGAAATGTACATGTGTATGTTGAATAACACGGTAAAGTAAACAAAACCCAATCTACCGTGGGAGAGCTATGCTTCAGCATGAATGGGTCGGTTCGACCGGAGTGATACCACGGCCTCACAGAAAACCGATGTGAAATAGCGTTTGCGCTGTGTTTCACCGAGTGAGTGAGGATACCGGAGGCCCATACCCCTCCCCCCATTCCCTTTCCCATCCCCCAAAGGTCGGCAACGCACTTGTGACGCCTTTGGTGTTGCGGGTGTCGATACATATGTCGATACGTCTGCTCGTTTGCCCACTATTCAATAAAACCAAAATAAAAAAAAAAAACGTATGTTCTCATTCGTTACTAAGTCATCTGTGGCCACATCCGCTACTCACGAAATCATTTCTTCATGAGGAAATATAACACGATGACTTACAAAATAAAACAAAGCAGTGCTACACTAATCTTATGAGTAATTTGCATGGATAAATTTACTACTTGCTAGTCATCCGGCGAGTTACATATTGCTCAGAATTATATACCCGGTTATGAATATTATTATTTTAGACCACATGAAATATACACCGTAAGTAGTACATGTCTTTCAATTAATCGTCTGTTAACGAATGCCGCTTTTAGAACGTTCTTGCAGTGTGCAGGGATATTCATATTGACAGCTGAATATACAAATTTTAATAGATTTTTCTCTAACACTAATCGTTAATTCACTATTAACTGCTTCAGTGGTTCGGAGGTAGCGACTGCTGTGCTTGAGGTCTCGGGTTTGACTCCCAAATATCTGTGTCGGAGTTTGGGTGTGTACAATATGTATGTATTTACAAAAAAAGTAGGTATATTTATGAGTTGTCCTATACTCATAACACAAACATCTTTATTTTTATCCAAAACTTAAACAAGTTATGGAATAGATGAAACAATAATGAAAAACCATCGCCTTTTAATTTATTGGCCATCTATTTTTGGTTAAAAGGGTTGCCGATGATTACGAATGTTGAATATCTACTACCTAATATTTGTTGCATACAAATTATAATCTATTACAATCCAATCAGCAATTAACGAAATTGAACTTGATTAACGTCCGGTAAATAAATAGAAAAACTTATGCTACGCATATTACACACATTTAATTTATTAAAGGGCAACATTGATTAACCATCTCTAATTCCATTGACGAGTCTTTATTTTTATTACTTAATTTTTAGTGCCAATAAGTATTTATGTGAAAAACTGAATTAATAAAAAATGAGCAGTTGCGAAGAATACCCGGATACAACAAATCAATTTTAATTATACAACAGATGCATCAGATTAACATTCCAACTAATTACGTACATGTGTGGGTAGGTATTGTTGTATATCAATATTTTACACACACATACATAATTAAATACATAGAGGAACAAAAATATTGTAATGTTATGCATTCCAAATTGATCTATGTACCTAGTCCTACACCGTGCCAAATGAGCACAGCGAATGAAGAATATGGTATGTATGGTATGTCATTATCTTAACAATTATTTCCTTTGTGTGTTTTGTTTAAACTACAATACATGCATATTAAATTTTTTTGAACATAATAAATATACTCGTACACACCTATGTATAGACATTTTTTTGTTAACAATAAAACAATATGATTGATGAACGTAAAGATTTTCTACACAAATGCACACTACAGATGAGGTTTGCATAGGTCATGTAGGATAGACCGGAGAAGCCTAGTCAGGCTTAGATTCCCTGTTTCGAATATTTTTTACAGTTGCTGTTGCTACAAAATGTTCATTATGTTCGTCGAAAGACAGACGTCTTCCCAAACGTATTCCTATGGAGACGGCGAGATCCAAGACGAATGCGGATACATTCGAGTCTCGTCTCTTGGTGAACATACATTTTAAAATCAAATCATAAAAGAAATAATATCGTAAATTTCAACTTCTTGAAAAAAACATTCAGGATAGAACTCCAAACTTTCAAAATTTATTTAAATTTTTTTGAAGTGAAAACTTCTTTAGCGGCACTGTGTACTTTTTTGGAATGGGCAAAAATGTATAAACTCGCGTCAGGTCACGTGACCTGATCGAAAATTCGTAAGACGGATGGAGAGAGGACGTATAAACTCGCGTCAGGTCACGTGACAGGACAGGCGGCGCAGGGCGCTTGCGCGAATGTTCGTGTGTGTATGTAATATAAATTGTCATGTTTGTGTACGATAGCGCAATAAATGAATATTGTATTCCACCACATAAATAATAGTACTTTTATACTGATAATGAAAGCAATTCGTACAAAATTATTCTCTAACCATTCCAAAATATCAAAAATGCACAACGTTAATATTCAAGTTTTCACTTCTGCCGGCACTCCCGGAGTGCAACCCGTCGATTTTTTTGAAGTGAAAACTTCTTTAGCGGCGCTGTGTACTTTTTTGGAATGGGTAAAAATGTATAAACTCGCGTCAGGTCACGTGACCATAAACTAGCGTCAGGTCACGTGTCCTGATCGAAAATTCGTAAGGATATTTATTGTTAACAGCGCCATCTACCGATATACTTTGGTAGCATTCGTTTTTCTAGATAGTGGTCCTTTCTCAATATGATTTTATGTACTTAAAGTTAATATTTCAGTATCTTAAAGTGATTTACAATAAATTAAAATAACGATTTTCTACTTACACAAAACCTTTTGTAAATCAAAAAAATTGTTTACAATTTTTTTGAAAACAGCGACATGTATTGGAGTATCAAAGCTTTATTTTAGTTCTTCGAAAATTCGTAAGACGGATGTTTATTGTTAACAGCGCCATCTACCGATATACTTTGGTAGCATTCGTTTTTCTAGATAGTGGTCCTTTCTCAATATGATTTTATATACTTAAAGTTAATATTTCAGTATCTTAAAGTGATTTACAATAAATTAAAATAACGATTTTCTACTTACACAAAACCTTTTGTAAATCAAAAAGATTCTTTACAATTTTTTTGAAAACAGCGACATTTATTGGAGTATCAAAGCTTTACTTCCATTTACTACTTATTTTAGTTCTTTTTATTGCACACTATTAAAAAAAGCATAGGTGTTCATTTCGGGTAAGTTAAAACAACCGTTTGTTTATAGTTATGAGTTTTCACTTCTGTCGGCAGTGCTTATGACTGCTTTGTGTTTTTTGTCTTTTCTGTTCTACGTAGTCATCACAAGAAATGATATGGTTACTCATAACCTTGTAGCGAGGTAAAGCCCAAAAATAGACAGAAAAGTACTGGATTTAAGCGGTGACTGTGTTGGTGTTAGCGGCGCCCAGATTTGACGCCCACACGAGGTGTCTGTTACCTGAATACATTATAGCCAAGTTATAGATCCCAAACTTACATTTGTCTTCCATAATGTAAAACGGTTAGTTTCATTCAACACAATAAAGACGAGACAAGTTTCTCAGCTTCTGGCATCCAGCTCTTAATAGTTTTCACCTCACTTGGCCTGTGTTCGTCCTATTCTACGTTTGCCGAGATATAGTCTCCACGCGGACGCGGTATTTGATTTCAAATATGGTACAAAGTAAAAAAGTGAATTGATTGTTTAATTGAAAACTTCCTCATTACAATTTTTTTTTGCCTTCAGTTTTTGTGCCTTTAATAGAGTCGTGGATATCAATTTACAATTAAAATATCAATCTGAATAATTACTATTGTAATAGGAATATCGAAATATGACATCAGCGTGCTCTGATAAATAATAATATTGTGTGTGGGTGGTATTTATCTGCATGTTATTGCGTATTGAAATTTAAGATAAACTCGATGGGAATAGCATTACTGCACTACGGTTCACTTTAAACTGGTCGTATGATGGTGGCCGTATAAACGTGGGTGCCGCTAAAGGCAATGTGTGGGTTCTGAAGGTTTGCAAATCCGCATTCAACGAAAAACCGGTAACCTTGCTAGTCACACTTAAATACCTTTATTAAATTGCCATTGAAACGAATTCATTCCTTTGAGAAGACTAAGGGTGAATAAGTACCTGTTACGTGAAACCTTAGTCTAAAGTCAACGAAAAAAAGATTCAACTAGTTGCCTTATGTTAATATTATATTAATATGTGCCATGGAGGGAGCATTGAGAGAATTTGTTCGGATTGATCCCTGCCGCCGCTTTCCGCCATCGTCCTACGCGAAATTTCATCCCCATCATATAGATGGTTGGCAATCCACAACTGTGCGATTTTCCCTAAACTTTCTACCGCGCGCAACAAAACTGTGAAATGAGCTGTCGCCTGCGGTGTTCCCGGACCAATACGACCTTCAAACCTTCAAGAAAAGAGCGTACTCCTTCCTAAAAGGCCGGCAACGCACTTGTAACGCCTCTGGTGTTGCGGGTGTCCATGGGCGGCGGTAATCGTTTACCATCAGGCGATCCGTCTGCTCGTTTGCCCACTATTTAATAAAAAAAGATAAATTTGTACGCCTTTTTCAAAAATGCGAACTGAGGAATATGAAATTGTGCACGTTTAATGTTATACATATATGGTTAAGGAGTGTAAAAAGCTAAAAAAAGAATTGTGATCGACTTTCGACCACCAGGCGACCATTTGTTTAGTTTAAAAATATTGTTCAGCGCTACGTAATCTAGGTTAGTATGTTTATATAACACATACATACATATTTTGATGTTTTTGTTATTCTAAGGATAAAGTATTGGCACTTTTTATTATTACTGGTTCTAAAATCAACCTTTGTAATCCTAATATTTAATTTTAGTAAGTATATTAGGGGCTATTTTTATAAAAAGTATTGCGATTTAGTAACTAGTTTTATAAGATTTTTTTTTAAATTATGTTCATCGAGTTGTTGTAAATATTACTTTACATTTTCCAACTTAGACAACGCACTTGTTTAATTATGAGAAGAAAGTTGTACCATATAGAAAATGTGTGACTTTACTCTAAGCTTATTGTTAAAAAGCTCATCAGGAAAAAGTTAACCCATTAAAACAGCCTTGTGTGGGTTCATCGTTGCTTTTGTCACTGTCGCCGATGCGTCGCCATTCGCATTCTTTCTCGTATTGACCGCTAATGCTTTTATTATAACTGTTTCGTTTTGTTACTACAGCTGCATAGAAACTAACGCTAGATTATCATCTAAAGAAGTCCACACAAAACACTTAATAGTCCGGGATCCCCGGAATCAATTTCACAAATTATTACTATCAAGCAAATTTTTCATTTTGATGAGACCCCCCTATTTCCTATTACAAATATTATCGATTGTGGTAGATAATAGGGGTAACAGGGACAAAAAACTTTTGAACGTAGGACCGGGATAATGTACCACGCAATTAATAATATATAATATAATATAATAATAATAATAAGTTTATTTATTCACTCTTTCTTATATCTATTACAATAAATATTAGCGATTGTTACAAATCCTTACGTTTGTAGGTTAACATCGGCAGCCATAATAGTATGAAAACTGTGCTATAGCTGCCAGTTGTAGGACAATGTAATCTGTGGCACGGGGGAATTCCTATTTAATTCACAAATACCTATTTAAACGGACACAAAGAACACTCAGACTCAGAACAACAATTTGTGGACCACACAAAGTGTTTTTGCATGTGCATCTCAACCCACAATACTCATGGAATACAATGCGGCGAGATGACCCCATACGTGCAGTCATAACATTACGTGCTATCGTTTTGTATTTATAAAATACAACTCGTTGATAAAATCACATTTACGTATAAAATGCAATAAATAACGCAAAAGTGTTTAATCGAATTGAGTTCTTCCACATCTTTAAAATCGTTTAAAAATATTTTATCATATTGTCGTGTCTATTGACGATTATTAACAACAGTGGCCAACACCACTGTTCGTTAATAATAAGCACACACGCACTTCTTCCGAACGTCCTATTGATCCGTTCCGTGCACAGGGTTCCGTGTAAAGTGTAGACAATGAAAGTGAAGCGCGAGTCGGAGCTACAATGCGCGAAGGTTCTCACGCGACGAAAGCTAGATGACGTAATAATGCGACAACGCGGTAGCCGCGGGCTGTGCGGACGCAGGATTACACTGCATTAACATATTCAATAAATAAATTGTACCTGACTGATGTGAAATTACGGGATGCAGGAAGAAATAAGTGTTTTAAATTACAGCAACCGCAAATAAATACAAGTAATACCAGTAAAGAATTTGTTTAGGTAATGCAATTGGTATAATAAAGTTGTTAAGCTTCGAAATGGCTGTGGGAACGTTGTATTTTATTAAGTGTTTTGGCAATTACGTTACACGCTGACAGAGTAGAGCATATGTATAATATTTTGTAAGTATGAATTGTGATATCTAGACTCACCAAAAATAATAAATGTCTGATATAACTAAGACAAACCACACAATATAGTCGAAATATTTATTTACGACTCTACTGTCGACTGATTTCTACTAAGCTAAGTGTCGTGGGTTCAAACATGGTACAACACTTTGCATGATCCACAGATTATTGTTCTGAGTCTGGGTGTTTCTTATGACAACTATCACAACAAATAAATGAAAATATATGTGTATCATTATTATCATTAGCTTTGTATTTAATTATACAGTTAGAGATCTAAATATGATAATAATTGAACCAATTTCATATGAAAATGATTGTGTTATATGCATTCCACAATCCTACGACTGCAAGAAAATTATCTAGTTATTTATAATACATAACATAAATATTACCTTAAAAGAAACATACGTGGGAAATTAAGGTACAGATTTATCATTAAACTTTGAAAATTTTATCTTGGTCTTGGCATATTTCATAAATAATAAAGATGCCAAGATTGAACGCTATCAGTGTCAAATATTTAACAGTGCTTGAGAAACATCGTAGAGCCCTTAACTGCTTCATATATTCGCTAAATACATTATGAATGTTTTTTGAAAATCGAACATCATGTGCGTTATAAAGTAGGAAACTGTTGACTATCGAACTTCTAAATTGCTTTGAAACGAACAAATTACATTAAGCATCAAACGTTTTGAGATATTAATTCGGTCAATGGTAGATAAAAATTAATTATTATGTTAGTTAACAGAGCAATAAAAACTAAAGAATAATTCGTTACTTAATTGTTTTATTTTTGCAACAATTATATTATGATGTGAAACAGTTTTAGCACTACCGTCTATGACTGTTTCAAGCATAAATAAGCATGTTGTAATAAATGTTATTTCATGTAGCACATACAATGAGGTACTTAAAATAAACGTAAATAAAAAAAAACATTGCTAAATATTATAATTGTTTTACATGAAGCAATATAATAATTAAATAGGCTTGCGTATTGTTGGAGGAAAACCAAATTACTCGATTAATTATAATGAAACATGACTAAACACAGTGTTATAATTAGAAGTCGTGAAATATGCATATATTACTTGTAAACAATATGCCCACAAGTATATGCAAGGATTTCAAAACAGGTAACCACACCATAACATACAAATATTATTTAAATGTATAAGCACATTTAACACACGTGTCTTTATTATCTGTTCTAATAATAAAGCTGAATAATTTGTTTGTTTGTTTCTTTGTTTGTTTGAACGCGCTAATCTTAGGAACCACTGGTATAATTCGATAATTTTTTTCATTGTTGGATAATCCATTTATCGAGAAGGCTATATAGCGTGGGTCAGATAGTATTTTATAATTCAGTTTTGCAGCAGGATAGGTTTTAAAATGGTCAGTCAGTTAACAAGTATATAATTAAGTACAGAGAATATAAAAAGGGTGTCAAAACAGTTAATTATAACAGATATCTTAATATATATAAATCTCGTGTCACAATGTTTGTCATCAATGGACTCCTAAACCACTTAACCGATTATAATAAAATTCGCACACCATGTGCAGTTCGATCCAACTTGAGAGATAGGATAGTTTAAATCTCAAATTATAGTCGCAATTTTAATTTATTGCTAATTATTTGTCTGTTATTATTTGACAGTCACAATTATCTGTTAACTCAAAATGATTCTAACAGATGTCGATACCTTTCCACTGGGTTGAGTAAGTAATCAATAGATGGCGCTGCTATGGTAAATCTATAGGCTATATTTTATTTTGGAAAAAAATAGGGTTCCGTAAGATATTGGGGTTTTTCGGACAAAAGGTGTAAAAAATCAACCCTATACGGGGGAAAATTTTTCGCTACGGGCAATAAAAGACGCAAACGAGGTTGCGTCGGTCAGCTAGTTTGTTTATAAAATTCTATAATTTAAGATTTGCTGCCTATGCTTCATTACAGTATGCTTTATTACAGTCGTCAGTCAAGGAATATCTGCTTACAAGCGGTGTCAAAACAGGTAAACCACATAAGATCATACAAATATATGATTTAAATGAGCTTATAATATCTACTTAATTATATTTGTTTACAATATTTTATAATTGGTCTTAAAGCTACATGTATATTTTAATTCTAGTACTCAAACGAAAGAGGATTCAAAACAGGTAAACCACAAATAATTATTGTGTAAACGGTGTTATGAAACCTGATTATGAAATTATTTTTTCTATTGTTCTGTTCTATTCTATTCTATTCTATTCTACTAACACCACACAGTTTTACAACCTCAAGTGTATTTTATAAGTGCTTGTTGTTTGTTATTTAGTGTTATATGTAACTATTTTGTTTAGTTTAGAGATGATACTAATTGTTTACTTAAAAAATGCAGGTTGAAAAATAAATTAAAGTTACCATGATCTATCACTAGAGACAGCGCCGATCGTTGCCTCAAGTATTCTGGTTACTTTAGGTTGAAATTAAATTGATACCCAGTTAGTCTCTTTGCCTTCAATTATGTGGACCATCACAGTAGAGCTACGTTACCGGTATCACAGATATCGCGTACGGTTCATAATATTTTGGTAAAAATAAAGAATCTTGAAAATAAATGTTGGACATAACTAAGCTAAACTTGTTTCCTGTACTATATGTATATCTTGTGGTCACGCTGTAGAGAAATACCAATAAGTTTAAGAAGCGATAAATATATTTTTTTCTTTTGAATAGATCAGCCTAATATGACAAAAAAAGTCTGTATGCAAAATGCATCCTGCAGAATTTCAAGGACTCATTTATTATTTCTCTTGATTTCAATAAACATTTATAGTAAGTATGTACCTATATATGTTTATAATAGTCATTTAGATAAATTCATTTTCTACAAAGCTTATATACACCTGGGCCCTGGGCTATCGTGTCGTTCTCTAGTGAACATGTTTTTTTATGATCAGATCACTTCGTTCCAATTTGCTAATTTCTGGTTCCGCACCTTAACGATCTTATATAACCTGTGCAAAAACTTGTATTAATAACGAAAACAGTTTATAATAAATGTGAAACATAATTTCGTAAGTGGACGCTTGTGTTGTTTGTGAAATAGGCGCCCTCGATAAATCAAATGTTTTTTTTTATTTCCAATACTGTAATAGATCTTATATTTCCTCTATTAATGAGTTTAAGGTAATAAAGCATGGCAAGTTTACTAATCATAGCTCAGTTTTGATCTTATTTAGGTTTGGTAGGTAATTTTATCATCCGTCTCATGATATGGACGTAATGATACTAAATTATCTTTTTCGAAATAAAAAAATGGAAAATGCTAATACCTAAAGGTTGGTTAACCTTACTTACGCATCGACAGATCGTCGTGCCTTCACAACTCAACAAGGAATACACGTATTTGGATGACGCGTTAAGAAATAGGTATACCTAATGACAATACACAACAATAATTTTGTTGAATAAAAATTCTGTAAACTAAACTAAATATTATCAAAAATAAGTTTTGTACTGTTCTAAATGTCAAACATTTACTAAAATTAGATAGGTATGTTGCACTAAAACTAGACGTTATTAAATTACATTTTATAATTAGAAAAACTGATTTAGAAAATCTAAATTTTGAGAAATTTTAGATTAGTGACGCAACAAGAGAATTAGCACCAGTGTTTGTTTTGTCCTGTCGTATGTTTCAGTAAGTTGCCCAACCACAAAACTTAATAGCCTAATAAATAAAATTGGAGTGTCTGTTCGTAACATTAAAATAACCGCTTTTTAGTTATATTTCATATACATAGTTCAATTTTTATCCACCTAAAGGTCTATCTGTCTGTTTGTTCGGCTAATCTCTGGAATGGATGGACTGATTTAAACGGGACTTTCACTGGCAACTTATTTTTTTTTAGACAATCTTTGCCCCGCGGTTGTAAAGGTACAACAACCGCGGGTAGCACCGCGGGATTTAGCTAGTTTGGTCATGAAAGGGGCAATAGGGTCGTGATAATGATAACTATGTAATAGTATTTCAACAGATTTCGATTTCTCTCTTAGGGACGTTCCATAAGCGCGACTTGTTAACTGAATTGACATGTCCGTTCGGAAGTTAAACACATTATCATGTATTGCATCGGCGTTATACAATCGATTTGCACAACATGCTGAGACACATTGGCATGCGCTGAAATATACTGTGTTTTCTTATTGTCATACTAATCACATATGCCGACAATCGAATAAATAAAAATCGGAAGTAGTCGCACTGAATTAAGTTTAATTTATTTAATACTGACCTAGTTTACCTTGAATTTATGAGTCAAAGATTTTGTCTCAATTTTGTATGTTAATTTTAATAGTGTTATATAAATTCCACGTGTATGCATGTGCGTAAGAATTGCGAATAATTAAATTAGTGATATTTACATGTGTTATAATTTTAACCACTATACAGTTATATTGGAATAATAGATAGATACAATAGACTAGCTGACCCACGCAACCTCGTTTGCGTCTTAGCCCGTAGCTTGAAAAATTGCCACCGTTTTTGAAACATTATTCATTGGTGCTCCGCTCCTATTAGTAGAAGCGTGATGATATGTAAGCTATAGCCTTCCTCGATAAATGGACTATCCAACACCGAAAGAATTTTCCAAATCGGATCAGCGGTTCTTGAGATTAGCGCGTTCAAACAAACAAACAAACTCTTAAGTTTTATTATTAGTAGTATAGATATTAGTATAAATATAAAGATAGAAATACGCATTAGTCTCATTTTCTCATATCAAACTTATAAGGACTGGGTTCAGATATAGGTTTTAGAAACCACCTTTTGGTCATAAATAGTAGTAAGAAATGCAGAAAGTAAAACATTAGTAACAGAAGTAAGGATTAAAAAAAAAAAAGTTGCGTGTACTAGCGTACACTCGTAAGAAGTGAAACTTCTTTATGACGTTATTTTTCAAAAAATAAATATCATATGTCGACGTAAGGTATAACGACAAAAGACTTATAAACCAGCAATATTCGTGACAATTCTTATTTCAAGTGCAATAAAAGTTAAGGAGCGAGACCTGAGTAAATATTTCGCAATCTGTGGAGTGAATGAAGTAAGTTTGTGGAATGTGATGTGTGTAGTTATTTACATTGTGGACTAAATAAAATAATATTGTTTGTAATGTGATATTTCATTGTAGTATTAATTTGGTCCTGTTTGTGTTTGAAAATGTTTTTTGTTTTATTTTATAAATTTTTTTTGAAGGATTGTATATAACTACTCTCAATAATGATAAAACATTTTATCATGGCCGAAAAACGTCAACGTCCACCATCGATTTACAAGCAGAATTTAAACGATTGTCTCTGAATAAAGTAGAGACTATAAATGAACAATTGTTTCAGTTTATAAATAACAGGAAAAAAACTCGAACGTAACTACTCAAAACGGGCCGCAAAATACATTGGAGACATTTACCAATCCCTACTCCGCTGGAGAAAGTATACTTCGAATCACGCGTGGTAGGGATAAAAAAAAGATGGCGCGTAACGGATAAATGTGACGCGTAACGAAAAAATGTTACACTAAATTATTTGACAACCCCGATAAAGAAGTTTCACTTCAATTACTCAGTTTCGTTTGGGTAAAGTGTAAATAACATATTATTTAAACATTATTATTGTAATTTTACAAAGTAGGGATATATCATCTCATAAATAACTTGTGTACCTACTATGTAAGCATGAGTCATGAGGATAAAGCGGGGCCTTGTTATAAATACAGGTATGTCCTAATTTATTCATGTGACACATTATACGTACACAGATCTGTATTAATTGCGACTACTATCTTTTTTTAAATGTAATAGAGGGCAAACGAGCAGACGTATCATCTGATGGTAAGCGATTATCTGCACCCGCAACACCAGAGACGTCACAAGTGCGTTGACGGCCTTTGAAGGATGGGGGGAAAGGTTGAGTTATGGGCCTCCGGTATCCTTACTCACTCGGTGAAACACATCGCAGGCGTTGTTTCACACCGGTTTTCTGTGAGGCCCTGGTATCACTACGGTCGAGCCCGGCCCATTCATACCGAAGTGTAGTTCTTCCACGGAGGATGTGGATATTGCAACTAAGCATAATATCAATACAGTAAGGATATGGTGGTTTACAACTTTATGGTTGTAGTAATATATTGTCGTTTTGCAAACTAATAACGAAATGATTCCAAATATGTATTTTTGCGTGGAATGAATGTTATGGAAAATCCGTGAGGAGGCTTTTTTTACAAGTTGTTTAATTTATTGACGATTTCGTATACGCACCGTTGAATCATAAACTGTGGCCATAAAAATATCAGGCTTCACTATTATATTTCTTTTTTTTGCATCTTCTTGGCATTAGGAAATGTTAGGTGAGCGTGGGATGCCCTATGATTACAACGACATGCTTCATCTAGTGTCTAAGTGGATTTTATATAATTTGATTCATTTTAATTTCACGAAGTGTTTTCATATGATAATTGATTCGTGAATTCACTGTGATTTCACAATAATTTTCTTTGCCGGGTCAGCTAGTATTATATAGAATTTTAGTTAATTAATCAATGTTTCTATGTGTCAATTATAAAAGACATACTTGACAAATAAATAAGACATATCCTACATATAGTACACATTTCTATACAAATGCTGCATATTGATTACATATACATATTGAATATGTATTTCTCAGAGGTATTAATAACCCATAAATATTCAAAGATCTCTTTGTCTTCTGCACAACCACGTTACAGATATGTAACTGATATTAGGAACCAATTATAAACATATAATAAATCGTAAATAATTTCAAAATACAACGCAGATTAGATAATTATGGATAATTCTTCAAGAAAAGAGCGTACTCCTTCTTAAAAGGCCGGCAACGCACTTGTGATGTCTTTGGTGTTGCGGGTGTCCATGGGCGGCGGTAATCGCTTATCAGCAGGCGATACGCCTGTTCGTTTGCCCCTATTACATAAAAAAATGCCTGAAAGTGTCTGAAGCGACACTTTTTACCTTATTTACAGGATTTATTTTATAAATCCTATTATGTGCTTTCTATTAGGCAGAGTAGTCGAATTTGCAGGTTTAAAAAAAATACATTTATGATGGTTTACTACATTGTATAGTATTTAGTAAGTAAGATCAACAAAATTAAAAAGTTGACGATAGGAATATTTAGGTAGGTGCAGGGTTAAAATGTAACCGCTTGGAGGGGTCCGTTTGTGTTAATAACTGCATTTCCTGGACCCCTCCCTTCTCAGGCGCAGAGTGGCACACCGTGTGGTTTTAGTCGGTTCGATTCCGATACACCGCCCCGCCGCAAACCCCGGCGGGGTGACGGCCCGAGGTTTCCACAGGTAAAAAAAAAGGGTTAAAAGGTAAACTTTTGACTTTTAGTGCATTGCATAGTGCAATATTATAGAGAGATATGGTACTTATTTTCCCAACGAAAACTGGCTTTAAGCCAGTACAGGCTGTAATCATACAAGTACTCAGTTACTTTATTTTCAACGTTTCTACACCAATTACGTATGCATCTTACGTTTCTTGTGCATAAGAATGTTAATGCTGACCTAACATACAACAGTAAGGCAACCGTTTGACAGGTGGTCTTGGCTAATTATACCGGGCTTATTATATAATTATTGTTTCAACTCGTTTCAAGTGTACAGTTACCAATTTGACGAGTTACGGAATCATGTTGTGTATGGGACAGGGCAGTGATAGCAGTAAGCACTTTCTCCTAGGAAGATGGCACGAAGGCAAGCCGTAGTTAAATGATGTCATTTGTGTAAATAAATAGCGAAATCGTGACTTGAGTTTCGAATTTATTTATTTATGTACGTAAAATATAGTTTTGAAGTGTTGTCGTTTTGGTTTGTTTATTTCAATACGACTACGGTTAACCCAAAAGGAAAGCAGTCTATATAAGAATAATAATAATGAACGGTAGATAGTAAAATAAGAGGTAACACAGCCTATATAATTTTTTTACGTAGTCGGAATATGGTTTTCTAAACTTTTCTCTATGTGTGATTATTAAACACTACCGTTTATGCCCTAAGATATAAATAAGAAAATAAACCAAATTGTATTAAAATTGTAACTAAAATCTATGAGTTTTTAAACTCGTGTGTTTTGCTGCATTCCTTTATAAGCAGAACAGGGTATAACTATAACGTTGATTAAACAAAATATACATAAGTACATACTCTCTTTAGAAGAGCATAATCTTTGATATTTTACCGTGTTATTATCAAACAAATGGATTCAATCTATTTATGTTCTCATTGAATCTCACACAATTTATAAATATTGACAGAAAATTACTTTGTACTATATTACTCTTCGATCTGACTTTTTATAAAGAAAATTTATGAAAATATCCACCATTAAATGTTCACCAAACAATTTCCGTAGAGCCAATTAAAGTTATAAGGTAAATATGGATTAATGAATGATATTGTACAGTTAGATATATACCCGACGTTATATATATTGCGCGGCGTCAATGTCAATTCGGGGAGGACCCGAAATAATATGGTCCGGGTCCTCTCAGAGTAGGGCGCCAGAGGCCGGTCGTCAGGGTGTTTTTTAGTGGAAACATCAAATACTCCTGGCTCCTGTGTCCCTGAGGAGCTGGAGATACGAAGGGATTTTTCACCCCGTCAACAAAAAGTAAAAGGTATATACCCGAACCATTTGATGGTGATGTAGCAAGCCGATGACACAGTTTATATATATATCGTAATCACATCTAACTAGATGTAGTTACGACTTCAAAACTCTCCAGTCTTTCTCATTGGTCTCTATAATCATCAGTACATTAAGGTATAGATAAAAACAATTTGGTAATAGTATCACGGAATTGCAATCTACATTACACCATAAATCAAATGATCATGTCTGGCTGATGGAGTAACTGTATAGTGTAGTCTATATTGACTGTAGTGACAAATGATTTCATCTATTCAACATGATGGTGCAATAGGAAGTTTTGTGGTCACCATAAGATAAATGTATCATGGTTTTATACGTTTAAAATGCAAATTATAATGATTTTATCGGGTCTAATCCTACGTAAATGGATTACATCAATAGTGTTCAGTGTGAATACTAAACAATATTTTTACATATGGTAGTATCAAGCCGTTAAAATATATTTAAAAGAATTAACTTTATTAGGTGTGAGTGCGTTGTTACTGAGGTTGAGTTGGGGTTAAAAATTAAGACAGTTACAACTTCTAGTTACAACCATGACCTCAACCTCAAACAAAGGATTTGTAGTACTGTTAGCGAAGACACATATAATAACTTAATACTAGTATAGGAAGAAGTACGTACGGCTAGCAAGAAAATACTTATGCCCGGTTCCTATATTTAACGAATCGTCATCATGTAAAAATTTTCTACAACCGACTACGAGTCGTAAATACCGTTCCTCAATTTATTTTTTATAGGAACGATTATAGCTTACGCCCCGTATAATATACTACTATTCGTACCTAGAACGGATCGTTTGTCAAATATAGGAACTGGGCATAAATAACCTATATCTTTTTTTTGTATTTTTAATACTGCATATCAGACCGTCTGAAAAGTTACTGCAACGGCAACACTCGTTAATACAAACTAGTGATTGTAGTTCTGCATCTTTCTTTGCGTTTGCATTGTGCATCGCTGGGAGAAGTGTGTAGAGTTCAAGGAGATTCTGAAGGAAAGAATTAAAAAAAGTCTTGTATCATCATGTCATGTAAAGCCATATTCCGTCGGAATCTTTTCCGACTACCCACGTATTTTGTTCCATTAATATAATTTAAAAAGTCACTTATTTACGTTTATGAATTTTTTTTTTGACCTTAAATTTTGAAAGATAAGATGAATTACTTATGTAACTCACACTAGGTTGTTAATATATCGTGATATATAATTAATAATTATAAAAACAGTTTTAAGAATGAAATACTAAAACCATATGTGTTTAGCTCACTAGTTCATCCAAAACTTAAACACTGGCAGAGAATGGTAAAAAAATCATACATTTGGAATTGATGAAAACTGTTGCTGACCATACAATGCTATATGCAAACGATTTGTCTCTCTGGGCAACACAACGTGTAAGTAATCGGTGTTAGTTCTGTGTGACATTGAGTTATGTTCTACACTTATGATATAAGCCTTGAATATTGGACGAGTGAATTTACTGAACAAGGTTTCAGTATTGTATAGAAGCCGCCGGTGACCTACAGTTGCACATTTGATAACATTGTTCTAGAACAGATAGGAATATTTCACATATTGTCGCATGGTCTGTATATTTTTGTATCGAAATTAAAGTGTCATTGTTATTTTTTGAATGCGGACAGATTATAATCAAGTTGAACAATGTTAACACATAAAACTAATATTGTTGTGTATTGTATTTTATTACATGCATAAAGGTTTAAAATTACATACGAATAAACCATGTGAATAAAACAAGCGCGGTAATAGTGGGTTTATTTTATAGGCGATATAAAGATTAATACCATAAACTTTGTTGTGGCAAGTTACGTGAATAAAATGTATATTTATCTAAACAATATGATATAATGCTTTTTAAGCATTAAAAATTGTCTGTTATATTTTTCCGGTCATGCTTCCAATATGACTGTAATTTTCATCATAACAGTTTCACTAAATATCTCTATGTTTGACAAAATCTTTTCAGTTCCATTTGGAATTTCAAAATTTGTGTAGAAAAACAAGAAAATGTTTAAAAATCTATTACCCTATAATTTGTTTATTGAATTTATATAGCCTATGTTATTATTACAAATCTATTGACATCTCACTTATTAAAAACGGTAGGTACAGTAAATCGGCGCTACAGTGGAACATACAAACATACAAAGACTGTCAAAACTATTACCCTTCGTTTTGTAGCCTTCGCTTCGCCGTAGGTTTTTTTATGTATGGCCCTGCTAAAATGACTCCACTCTGCCTGGTTGATAACATAAGCCGAATTCAAGAATGGTGGTCACCATACTCATTTCGAATTCAGACAATGCAACACAGACAGTATGGTGACCCACACCATGGTTTAGTTAGTCGTGTTAGTATAGTTCATTCGTTTAGATAGTGTCGGTATACCCACACGCAATTGTGGTTATTGTTGTGAATTACGATTGTAATTTTTTTTAAGTTACTTAATTTTTTATTCGTATTTATAGGTCTAGGAACTTAGTCAAAATATAAAAACGAAAAGGGCGTTATTTTGTATACATAATCACTCAATCGTTACTTGTTCGTTCGCTCAATCTATTCACATGTAAATTATTATTACTGTGAAAGTGTAATACGAGTATTTAATAATATTTTTTACTTTTATAGTAACAAAGGATGCATGCAAATAAAGAGCAAGTCATGGTTCCCAAACTAGCGTAAGCTGTATGTCAGGAATCAGTACCTTCCCAATTAACAAGAGGTATATATATAGAAACGTCGAAAATACTTATATAATAGATTTTACTATTGTACCCAGTGATTTTGACCCCACGGAAATGAATTCAAGTAGTATAATTATGAGTAATATGAATATAACGTCAATGTTTAAAATACGCCTCTGTGTGTCAGTTTGTCACTGCCATAAATGTGCGCAGGCGCAAATAAATTGCAATTGTCATGCTGATATTGATTGAACGTGGTTACTTCAGCATAGACCTCGTTTAATGTATTCTATTGTATGCGATCCTTGGCCAGGCTTTTGCGCTTTAATTTATGGTAATGGAGGAAAATCAAATATAACTTTGTTGTTTTTATGATTACTGATATTGTTATAATTAAAAGTATAGTACTCCTAAGTACGGGACTAATTAATTGCGACTTTATTTTATTATTATGTTCTTCATTTATTTTCAATGATTATTTAGGAGGTTCAAGTTAAATTGATTTTTATTTAATCTTTTATTTAAGGTTCACTTTTAATTTTAACATGATTTACAAAAGCTTGTCATGTACATAGCTTCTTTATTTTTACTCTTGTCATCTTTGTGTTTTAATGATTGAAAACGTCATGATGTTTATGCATGTATCTACTATTGGTAACATGGTAGACCTGATATTAAAAAAATAATGTACGATTAATAAAAAAAAATTAAATATCTAATTATTAAACTATAAACCGTCACAGTGAATGACCCAAGCAGGATTTAGGTATAGAATCGGTTGAGTTAAGCTTAAATTCTTCTTATACGATAGTAATTAAACTTTGGTGCAAATTTAATTAACTTAGACATTTTATAACCTCATAAATGATTGAAGCAACGTTTCGGAAAGATTTTAGATTACAATTGTTAGACAACAGGATAAGTTTTTTGTGAATAGAATATTTTTACAGTCTGGTAGTTAAATGGTTTTTTAGGTTCAATTGTTTTGCTAATTTATTAATTATAATTACGTCTGGATTTTAAATACTCAAATTATTTTACCTAGATACTTTATTTTTTTTAAGGTAATCGGCTTTTCAATTTGAACTACTCTGTAATTAATGTGTAACTATCAATTCTACTTATTTCGACATATGATAAAATTATGTTTATTACACTACTGACCTTTTATACAGTGTTTTAGATTGTAAAAAATATTTAAGTATGATAATCATGGTGTTTCTTTACTTTTTATGAGTCCGTTTGTCAGTTGACAATGGCCTATTTTTTCACGTGTGGAAACCCCCACTGAACGTCAGAGATGCAGACGAAGTTGCGTGGGTCAGCTAGTACTTTATAAAAAGTTTGATAATCCAATTAATTTTCTAATTGACCTTTATTTTTCTTGCGACCTTGACTTGAAGGCAAAAAAATATTTACATTTTCTACTATTTACTGTAACGTCAGCGAAAGAAATGCTTCACTAATTAATGTATAAAAACTATCAACAAGGCGAGTGTCTTTAAGCTATTAACCTTCAGTATTATGCAAATGGTTCATTGAAGTATATTTTTTACGCTGTAGTAAAAAGAACGAATGAATAAACTGTTTATTTGAGAAAAAAATACTAATTGGATTTTAAAAAATGTATTAATTGTAGACTTAGAAAATGTACTAATTCTTTTACTACGATGTTATGTGAAATATGTATTACGCTATTACTATAAAGGAAGATCAATAAGTTGTAGGAAATGCGTGACCTTTAGACTATTCCCGGTAGGAATAGGTAAGTGTCTGCTAATGTCGTTTGTGGTTTGTCAACTTATACACTATTGGAGAGTGTTTACTTTCTATACCAGGTACTATACAAGTATATGTACGAGATGAACGAGACCGACCACGTAACGCACTATTAAGACGGGAAAAGCGTAATTGCGTGGCCCGCGGCACTGTCTATTAATCACTTAGACACTTTTTCTGCTTATTCAACGTGTCTATAATAGCCTTAATGTTACGCTTATTAGGACTTAAGACGAAACGTTACATATTAACTGATTAATTGAATTTTAATGATTGAATAATTTCTGTAGATTTTTATCATTTCATTTACAAGAACTAATTTAAATGAGATTCCGTCGTAGTTTTTTTTTAAATGAATGTTTAACATGTTTTATAATTCAAAATTATCTTTCCTAATTTAAATAACTTCTATTGTTATGAAAAGTAGAGTGAAATAAATATGACAATCATCTTTCTTTAGTATGCATTTAATTCGAGGTGTGTCAGGTATGCGAAGTGAGTGATAAGTCATTTGACATGTAGGCGACCTTGTTAGCATTCTTTGTAAGCCCCTTGTCCTCCGGGCAACTTAGCCAAATATTACCAGTTGTTAGACAGTGCACGAATAAACCTCTGGTGCAAGTCAAAAGATAATACAAATTTAACATATAGCCCTATTTTCCTTTACGTATGTGGGACAACAAACAGATAATCTGATCATAAGCAACTTATCCTGACAGCCATTAAAACCAAAATACGACCTTAAATAATTCATTTTAAACTGGTATAAAGTTTGGATATTTAGTAAAAGTTTTTGTAAACAATACAAATACTCGTGCAAACGTAGGTATAAAAGACGTGATACACTTCTCATATTTACATAACTCCATTCAAAACATACTAATTACACATGTCCTCTCTAGTTTTAGGGTTAATTACACAGTGTAGGAACATGCAATAACTATAAAGCATTCGACACTTTAACTTCTATGACACTACGGGCCTATATTCATAAAATTAATTACCTCAACATGTAGATATAAAGTTTTTCTTGTGTGACAATGCGGGCAGATTTAGTTTTTATAATTATAACTCCACGAATACGTAATTTAAAACAATAGGTAATAAAATCGCTGTCTGTTATGCTTTGCGACGTATCTGCGACCTAGACCGACATGCAACGGTCATCGCTTTTAATTTATATAGGGACGACAACTAGATTTCAAGTGCAGATTTAATAGATATGGTTATATTTGTTATAATTAACATGCATAATAATTTTGCTTGTAGTTTTTTTACTAGGTCACACACATGACATCATTTATACACTCACATGGAAGGGAAATGAACGTACACAAAGATTATAATTTCAATTTTGAGTTAACTTTTTACCGAAAACCGGGTATTTTAGGGATTAGAGGGAAAAAATATGACTGTTAATGATAACACTGGTCCATGGTTGCCTGTAAGATATTGCCATGGAGCGATAATGTCGCCACTTGGACATACTTTGTAATAGTTTTAGGTTTACCATGTAATTATATAAGCTGGTGTACAATAAATAGATTTATTACTATTACTAGATAAATTATATTATATCTACAAGTGAATGGGGAATGTTAGAAATGACTCGAGTAGGTGAGGGATGCAAACATGTGACATCATTAGCAATAGTCTATCAACCCCTTTCGGATATGGTGGTATGTCGAACTCGAACAGACCAAAACCGCACGCTGTCTTGGGTACCAGGTGCACCCTAGTAAGGAAAACCCTGGAACTCCGACGTACCTCGGGCCACCTACTAGTACTTGTAGGTGACCCCTGACTATGTGGGAACCCTGATGTTCCCTTTACTGTCCCCTAGGGCGCGCACGATCCGCAGCGTCCGCGCCGTAACCTGGGTCTGCTTCTGCTAGGGTAACAGATGGCCTCATCTGTCACCCCCAGGCTTGCTCTTATGGAGGACGGAGATCGTTCTGCGATTTTCGGCGCCAGAGACGCCTGCGGTACCTGGCCCGTTCTCGGGCCCGGCGAGTCTAACAACCCCTCTAACCAAACAGTAACATCTTTCACATTTATGCTGACTAATGACCATTTAAATGATATTATATGGCCTATCTTAGTTTTCTTAAAAAAACAAAACGCATTGTAATAGTTTGAGATTACTTTTAAACAAACTAATTCTATAGTAGCTGTCCACCGGCACGCTTATTTATGGCACATTATAATTTCATTGGTAAGGTTTGGAATAAAATGAACTTTTAACTTATATTATTTGAAGCAATATGTACCTATTTGAGCACAACCTTCAAGAAAAGAGCGTAGTAGGAAGGAGCCCTAAAAGGCCGCCAACGCACTTGTGTTGCGGGTGTCCATGGGCGGCGGTAATCGCTTACCATCAGGCGATACGTCTGCCCGTTTGCTCCCTATATAAGAAAAAAAAATCGGTGCAGCACTTTTTGAGTTTTTGAGATGTACACAAACCAACTTAACCTTTTTACATACATAAAGATGAAATGTTGTTTATATTAGAAGAGTGATACATTTGAATCACTTATTAAAAATATTTATCGTTGATTAAGTAAGTGGGTATAAGATATTCAATTAGAAATTATAATCAACTTATTCTACGAATAGGATCTTAACAACCTACGGCGTTTACGCTGACGTAATTTAGAAATTGACTTAACTCATAAGCCTCAATATCCATAACTTTTGATTCTTCAATAAAATCAGTTGTAAGTTAAGTTGATTGCAAGCACAGTAAGCATTTGAGGTTAATCATGTTACGTAAGTATAATACATCTTTGTTGCAAATAACTTTATAAAATTTTGTTTAATAGAAAATGTAGGTCAAACAACTTGTACAGTTCTTGTTAAGAAATAAGAATCTAATTATTGTGTACGTCATCAGGAGCGCAATACTTATTTAATATAGTAATTATTTGCAATTGCATATGCTATTCTAATTTTATTAATAACTAGTATCATAATGCGTGTATGTATTACATATCAAGGTTATTAAATAATCAATAATAACCACCGCAACGTGCATCGTTCGTAGAAAAGTATAATAATATAGTTATACAAGTAGAAAAATATTGACTGCCTCTGTGGCGCATTGCTAGCGTTTGCAACTGCTGTTCTTGAGGTCTCGGTTTCGATTACCGGGTCGGACCAAATGTTTGTATGATATACAAGTATTTGTTTCGGAGTTTGGGTGTTTTCTATGTATAATATGTATGTTTTTATAAAAAAAGTATATATGTATTTATATCACTTGTCTAGTAGCCATAACACAAGCTCTGCTTAGCTTGGGACTAGATGGCGTTGTGTGTTAGATGTCCGAAATATTTATTTATTATTTATTTATTTATTTATATTATGTTACTTTTTTTTGGTATATGTAAAATTGATATATATGTGGTGGTGCTAGACTATACACTACGAAAATATTTAATAAATTAAAAATACTAAAAATAAGTAACTCCTATTTGTTTTGAACCAATTAAAGTATTGCCTTGGCACACTGAATGGCAAATAATAAATACCATTTGGTCTGGTAAGTTCACTCCAAATTTAATTTATCGAAACTCAATGCTTTAAGCTTAGTCTTGGGAAGTAATTTTAAGTACGTGCTAAATACTTCATCAAAATTAGGACACAGTTTTAATCAAGTTCAACGTTCGTCGAGAAAGTAAATATAAAAGTAAGGAACCACGATGATGCAAGTACCATATGTGGATAAAAGTTCCTGTTTTTACTTTCAATATGCAATCCAGTTTAATGCTTATTACATCTTGCATCACAAAAACGTAACTTGCTTTTGTACAACAATGTTACGCCAGTTTATTTTTTGTTAACAAAAAATCTACTAGGAAAGTAGATCGCACTTGTGAGTCTTCTGCAAGTTTGTTTAACATGCTTGTTGATTGCGGTCCCGATAGGCGACTGTTCAATCGCGAATTTAGCTCCAATTTTAAAGAGACCTTGAACTTTTGTGCAGCTTGTATTTGTGAATCATTATTAAGTAATTACAAAATAATTACATATTTGTGTGCGATGTAAACATCATTCATGGGTTTTTTGTGCCCTGCTGCAAAACCATTTTTATTCAATTTCTGAATACAAAATCGTGTCATTACGTGTGTGTTCTTTAATAAATTACATTAATTACTTGATGATGGCGATAAGTTCCCCTAACTGCCTATTATTGTAGGTTTCTCAAAAAAAAGTGGCCATGAGAACATTTGCTTGTTTCATTGCTTTTGACGTTTCACTTCAACTATTCGTTTTTGTAATCAAGTTTCGAATCATGTACAAACATCGTTGATAAACAGAGCTAATAGTTTTATTTCCATTTGTGTAGAATTATTTGCCATTTCGATACATAATTCTGTTAACCAAAAACGAATCGAAAAAAAAACCATCCAATTATTTTAAGACATTATGATTCATGCTTTGTGATTTGATCTTCAAAACATTAACTATTGTAAGGATAATCGGATCAGACTATGCGACAGCTGTCAAATAAGTTTAAAATCCGTTATGATTATTACCGTTAATATTTCTGTCATTATGACTACCGCAAAATGTCAATTGGTTGAAATAATATTTTTAATATATTTCATTGTACATTGTTTGTTTCTCCTACCTTACCTATCTAGTAGTATTAATCAAAAACTTATACTGGTTATGTGTTCCTAGCCGATAACTATGCAGGAATAATTATAGTGCACAAATAAAATATTGTATATCAAGTGAATAGTAACACTAACTTCGTCAATTTTATTATTGTCAATATACTAGGTTATATACTTAGGTATGTGGTGAATAGTTGGTAATAGCGAATATAGTTACTGTACAATTGCTTTTTGGAAATCAATCTTCGCTAGCCTATTATATTGCGTAATTGAAAGAAGCTTATTCAATATCATTAAAGTATTGCTTACATCTCGTGGAATTATAATTAGTGATATGATTAGTCTGAGTATTTTTGCATAACAAATGTAAGAACAATGATTCACATTACTTTATACATGTATATGTATATGTAAAAGTAATGTGTAAGCTGGACAGGTTGATGTAATGGGTGTCACATTAGCTTTAACTATAAGATAATGTCAGATAGAGATTTAAACTCATTTAATTACTGCTGCACCTAGATACTATAAAGGATTAGCTATCCGGATCGTGGTTACCTATTCTATCCTCCTCCATGGAGGATGCAAGTCTACAGACATGTTTCTGCCATATGATGAAATATATTTAACGAAATAAAATTTTAAATAATTCAATATAATGAATATTAAAGGTTACATGTTTCATTTAATACAGTAAAATATTTATATTAGTAAATTATTTCTCTATTTCTCTTATTCCTTTTTTGGTCTTATTTGATGTTGAAACAATTTGACGATCGAATTTGTTAAGACCTTGGCAATATTACGATTCATTTTGAAAACGAGACACTGTATTAGACGTTTTGCAATGAGGCCAGCGCCAAGTTACCATAGACAAACGTTTTATGTGAAGTTAGTGGGTGTATCCTAATGGTCAGCGTGAGATTGTCGGTGTTACTGCGCCGGCGCAGTTCACTAGGGTCAACACCGTATTAGGTGGAAATGTAACTTTATGTTTGGCAAGTTATTTATATGTAAGTATGTGTGTCAATAATGCGTGTCTGAGTTTCTGTCTTTGACATCATAACTTTTTCTTGAAGACTGACTTGATCAAGGGTTTGTAACTATTGTTAGCATTTACATATTTTATGTGTATAATAACAAACATTAATGTACAATTTAAATTAATTAAAGTTATATTATTGTTTGTATGAGATGCAAATATTTGTTTCGGGGTTTTGGGTGTTTTTTTATGTATTATATGTATGTATTTACAAAAAAATATATTTATGTATTAATTGTCTAGTACCTATAGTATTTGTACTCAATTGTGTTAAATGTCCGAGAATATTTATTTATTTTGTAATTTATTTATTGATATAGAGTTTCTTAATCCTTATAAAATTATTATTGCATATAAACTGTTCCGAATCGCATTCATCTCATCAAGGGCAATGCACACAGACAGAGAACAGAACAGAAAATATATATATATATATAAATACGTAATATATTTATATGTCTATAAATAGAATAACCGACTAAAGATTACCTACTTATCGTGAAATCATAAGCCTACTTAAACATCATAATTTAAGTCGCATTACGTAAAAGTTTCATTGAACTTTAATTTTTTCTAGTATAAACATAACAAGCACATAGGATGCCATAGTGTGGGTCACAAAGCTGGATTCTTGCATTGTCTGCTTTCGTAATGAGTATGGTGAACACTACTCTTGGATTCCGTTCATAGTTTTCATCAGGCAGAGTAGAGTCATTTTGGCAGGCCAACATATATACAAACAAAAAAACATAATCAATAATGCTACTGACAACCCTGAAATCGTGAGTTACGCAAGCCTTAGTTAGTAGCTCGATAAGTTGCTCCACATTCATTCTTTGTCTCAGAAGCCTCTCTTGTACTGCCCGATCTGACCACTGGGTTGTATATTTGTGGAATATATTAGTTTTGAGCAAACAATTTTGAACTAAGTGGTTCTATTTTTCTATACCAATTATTTCAATTTTTTATTTTATGTAATAGGAGGCAAACGAGCAGACGTATCGCCTGATGGTAAGCGACTACCACCGCCCATAGACACGCAACACCAGAGACGTCACAAGTGCGTTGCCGGCCTTTGGAGAAATTGGAAGAGGGATGGGGGAACGGTAGGGTGTGGGCCTCCGGTACCCTCACTCACTCAGTGAAACACAACGCAGGCGCTATTTCACACCGGTTTTCTGTGAGGCCGTGGTATCACTCCGGTCGAGCCGGCCCATGCATGCCGAAGCGCGGCTCTTCCACGGTAACCACTGTTCCAGACAAATGAAAAATTAAAATAGACACACTGTTTTTTCATCGCTTCAAGTTGTCGTCTGTTATGACGTCGTCGACTATGTGTAACTAATCCCCAGTGCAAGGATAATTTGTACAATATTTTATTTGAAATGAATAATACAATACGCAAATGTTAAGTTACGTGTAGGCAGATTCATGATGAGTTAAGATGATGTACAAACATAGAATGTCAGACTTACTAAGGCTGGTTATTTTGCTGTGCACAAGTAGTTAGCTGATTCTAACTACTAGTGTGACAGTAAACAATCGTCAATATGTTAAGTTCCCTAAATACGAATAATACAAAAAAAATATCAAATATTTCATAACATTTTTGTTTTAGTAAATAACAAATAATAAGAAGAGCACATTTAAGGTTCTTAGATATCAAATGATTAAAATAAAAAAATAATTATTTAGATTTTTGTTTTTCAGGGTTCTGTACCTCTAAAGGAAATAAAATTCGAACCCTTATAGGATCACTTTGTTGTCAGTCTGTCTTTTTTTATATAGGGGGCAAACGAGCCAACTTATCGCCTGATGGTAAGCGATTACCGCCGCCCATGGACAGCTGCAACACCAGAGGCGTTAAGAGTGCGTTGCCGGTCTTTTAGGAAAGAATACGCTCTTTACGATCTAAGGAGTCTGAAAAATGGTCTTGACCCTTTTTTCTCAAGGACGCGTATAGGCGTCAAGCTGAAATTCATATCAAATAATCAGGTCTACTGTCCCTTGGAGCTTTGAAAAAATCATACTTCTAAGCCAACGCACATCGACATTCGCAAGGGAATCAAAACCTGCATGGTATTGCGGTGAACTCAGAATGTTGAAAATTAGTACGAAGCAACGTTTTATAGCATTGATAAAGGAAAAATTGCGATAAGCATAAATTTTTAGTTACATCATATAATATACTTACAGGTTTGTACGGAACCCTCGGTGCGCGAGTCCGACTCGCACTTGGTCGGTTTTTTAAATTGTGCTGTATGTCAGTAATTAATTTGGAAAATGAAGGCTCTTTAGTAGTTTACCTATAAGTAGTAACTGAACATAGACTTTTGCCAATTTATGCTACAATGTACAATCTTCCGCTTTTCACATCCAGTTTACAAAAGCCACCTTCTTCAGGTCACCTGTCGCCGTCCTACTGGTTGAGGTCTTACCTTCCGTTTTTAATCTGTGATCTCTACCGTCTACTACCTAGTATACCTACCTAGTAATTTTAGTTATTTGTCAGAGGATCTCTTTATTAAATATCCTTCAAAAAATCCTAGGTAGAGCTCGCTCCTTACGCTCGCATACTTGGTGACTTTTTGTTTGTTGAGTTTGGGACTAGGCCCTACTATTAGTGCCTACGTGTCTGTCTTATATACGTAAAGGGTAAACAATACAGGTATCCTCACTTTTATACAATTCCTTTACGTAACCGACGATTAGGGCGTACTTAATTCTCATAATTACGTGTCATGCGAATTTCGAGTATTGTATAGCATATGAATGTTAATTAACGTACGTAGTAACGAGTTCGTGTAACTTATATCATTTGGAATGTTACTTAAGTAGCTTTCACATTAATGTTTGTATCACACAAGAATGAACTGTGGAATTCTTTCCATTTCCGATATTTTTATTAAAATCCAGCCACACCCAGCTCCTTCGTTATCTAACTTACAAGCTCTTTTTTTTCTTTTTATGTATCGTATCGCCTCATGGTAAGCGATTACCGCCGCACATGGACACCCGCAACACCAGAAGCGTCACAAGTGCGTTGCCGGTCTTTGAGGGATGGAGAGGGGGATGGGACAAGGGGTTGGGGTATGGGCCTCCGGCCCCTCACTCCCTCGGTGAAATACAGCGCAAGCATTATTTTTAATTTATTTAAAAATTATATTTAAAAACAAGAACTTAAAGAAGAAATAGACCTCTTAATCATCTTTAATCGTTTAATAGTAAGCGTGTTATATAAAACTTAAATTTTAGCTTACGAATGCGGACGTGTGTTGTGAAATGTCATACATCAAAACCTGTTCATATAAAGATACTTTGCGGCCGTTAGTCACACCAAAGTATAGACGATGAAATAGTATTAATTAAAGTCAATTTCACCCACCTCAGATCCTACGACTTGGCATAAAAATAAAATAAAAGTATATAAGTATTTATATCAATTGTCTAGTACCCATAACACAAGCTCTGCTTAGCTTGGGTTTAGAGTTTAGTGCTTACTATAGCATTAAACTTGTGTCTTATTAAGTTAATTAAACTGTAAAGATGATTGAATATTGCATGTTTTATTATTGAAAGAAGTTGCGCATGAAATTTAGGCGCAAATTTATTAACGACTTCATATGCCTCCCATACAAAACGCCAATTTTATATCTAAGCATCTTATACAATCGTGAAACTATTTTTTATATTTTTTGTTACTTGGATATCTTTAAGTTTAGTAATGGTTTATTTTCAAGAAAGCTTTGTAGTAGTAGATGGTGGTCAAATATGCAGATAGAGATCCAGCAGGAGAGTCTGAGCGCACAGACAACCCAGAACAGAGTTCTCTGGCGCAGACGTAAAAGGAGACCCGACCCTAGCTGAACTGGGAGGAGGGGTGGACAAAGAAGAAGAAGACTTTGTAGTAGATAAATGAATGCCCTGGGCATTCTCTACCAGGTCAACCTTTGCATGTTCGAATGGTGTAGAAATCTTGTAAAACTGGTGCACAGGTTATAGTTGTACTCAGTGTTTATATTTTTTTTTCATCAATATATAAGCCAGTATTTATAACAGACACCAGTTTACAACACACATGACACATACATACAATATCGGCGTCCAATCCATAGTTTTTAAGGTAACAATTATTACCAATTATATAACAATATTTTTATTACGGAATCAGCAGTAGATGCACAGTTGACCATGAACATGTTATGTGACGAATCTATCTTAGCATCGCCTATTTATAGACATACCATCTCTATGTGGGTAAATAAAGTTATGCTAACAATTGAGTTTTATTCGAAATATTATAATTATCTTTTAATAATTTATGGATTTTAAATAGAGCTTAGATATTTAGAGAAATTTGTAACTCTATTACTAATTAGTGATTACAGATCAGCAATAAAAACCGGAAAATACTAAGAAAGCCTTCGATCATTTTTCAATTTTAAAAAGGGCTACGGACTGTATTGGTTCTTTTTCTAATTTTGTATTATTTACTAGCTGTTTTATGTAAGCATGATTTCTATGTATAATACGTATGTATTTCCAAAAAAGTATATATGTATTTATATCAGTTGTCTAGTACCCATAACACACATCCACAAGACTCCTCTGCTTAGCTTGGGACTAGATGGCGTTGTGTGTAAGATGTCCGAAATATTTATTATTTATTTATTATTATTATTATTTCTGCTTCACATCTGACTAATGCCAAATATAACATGATTGACAGATTCTTTCTGAACCAATAGTAAAACACATACACAAATATTTTTTTTAGAATCCGTCTCTTAGATATAGAGAATCATGCGTTTTACAAATAAGCACAAAAATTACTATATACAATAGCAAAATCCAAAATTAGTAGTTATAGGTAAAGTAATAGTCCATATATGATGTAAGCTATGTGGTTGTAAATTCAGATCAACCGATCGATTATATTATGTCTGCCTTTGAGGCATGTCTACCTACCATGTAAGGAGGTCGATTCGTCATGCATATATTTAAGTACGAACACAACTGTACGTCTCTTCGTCATAATATCTCAGGTTGAGAAACAAATGTATTAATAACATCTAATGACTTAAATGAATGCCGATTAACAAAAAAATAATAATTGTGGCAACTGCCTACATTAGTGACGCCATAAGATTTAAAAATAATGACTTTTTGAACTCACGATTAATCGATTTAATCGAACTAATACAATACGTGTATGAGGTAAATTTTTGTATTTGTACTCGATAAATTTATGTCACGGCTGGAGTCGACGAGCTCTAATAAGAGCATCTAATTAAAATAATTACTTAGTATTGCAATGTAATTACTCGAAATTGTTAGAAATTATCCAACATATTATCAAAAAAATTATAAAATGTACATCTTGTAATGTATGAAGGTACAATTCCAACACACACACAACAAAGTTTTAAAGTGCTTCAGAAGTAGCACAGTATCTTTTAAATACAAAGTTCTTGAACAGAAAACATCGTTTTATGAACGTCATTCATACTTAATTATAAAAATTCGAAAATATAAACATATTATATATTTATTTATATGCAGCTTTCATTCATATTTATAATGATGTTAAACTGAACTGCTAATAAATATTATTACGTATTACATAGCTATAGCCTTTTTGTGTTATCCGTAGTTATGAATCTATAGATTCGTGTAATTTCAAGGAGGGGTTTCGCATACAGGAAACAGAAAGAATGTAATCTAATATTTTTAAATTAAAATATTAATTCGTTTTGTCCATATATTAATTTTGGATGAAATTAACTTAAATTTTGTTTTTATCTGCAGGTAAACGTAAACGTAAAGGTAACATAGGGTTAATGAGGTCCATTTATATTTTTTATTTTCTATATTAAAAACTAAAATGAAATCGCAAAGGGTTCCGTTTATTTACAAGTTTGTATTCGTTAATATCTCATAGGCGAGTTTTTTGGATATAGGCCTTTTGAAATGTTTTGGCATCCTTTGGTTTGTTTATGATTTATTATTTTAGTTGTTATAGGGTATATTTCAAGTTTTCCTTCACTTGACAGTGATGTTGTCTTAATCATACGAATATAACTATGATATATACATACTTATATTATAAATGCGAAAGTAACTCTGTCTGTCTATCCTGCTTTCATGACCAAACCGCTGGACTGATTTCAATGAAATTTGGCGTGGAGATATTTCGATTCATGAGAAAGGACAGGCTCTCTTTACTGCGATAACAGACCAACACGCGGGCGGAGTCGTGCGCAAAAGCTAGTATTTTTTTTAAATAAATGCGCTTTTGCCCGCGACTTCGCTATAGTGTTTTTATGTATTAATGTAGGTCTGTTGCAAGGGACTCCGATATACCTACCTAAGGGAAGAAGTTCCCGAGAACTCCGACAGTCCTCCAACATCATCGGCAGCTCTGAATGAATATAATACTTCTACGTTGTTATGTTTTCTCAATAAAACTTTAAATAATGCTGCACTAGTTATACTACGGAACCCCATAACATTACCATTTTTTTGTAAAAATAGTCCTTAGAACATTAGCATTCAAGATCGTTACTTTTTGCGCCCCATCAAATGCACTAAATTAGGACCGGTTTTTAAGGTCGCTCAACTATACGTGGGTGCATCAAGTCATTTAGCCTTTAAATATATGATAAAAAATTAGTTCTAGTCGCTAATGCTTGCACGTATGGCGCATTGGTTTAAACGATCAACTACTGTGCTGAATTTTGTAGGTTCGATGTAGGAGTAACACTTTGTGCGATTGACACAGAATGAATTCCTAATGCGGGAGATCTCTTTTTAAAATGAAGAAATAAAATAAATATTTGATTTTTTCATTTTAAAAAGAGATCCGAAATCGGGTCGAATATGATTGATATAATAATAATACGTTACAGAATCTTTGAACTCCTTTAAAATAAAAATACATTATTTACTAAACCTTAAAAATTTTACTAGACTAACTACGTTTTATCAATTAAGCAAATATATATTTTTAACATTATTTGTAAACCCGAAATAGGATTACTTACCTAAAATCAAAATTCATCAGAATCTCCCGTTCATTCCGTATATAGATATAATTCTTAGTAACCGAAGTTGCAATGACGTAATTCTTATCTACAAAAATCCCCAATAAAGCTTCAAAAACAGATTACGATCAGAAGGGAATTTGAATCAGAACGTAATTCCATTTAATTCTACTGCCAATTTCCTTGTCAATTACTCAGTTCTAATAACTTCTACGAATCGTTGCCAGTATCAATATTTTCCTGCGAAAAGATAAACCTGCGTGTAATTGGTAGATACAAATACCAAAATGTAAAAATTTCATTGTTAATTGTGAATTTTAGATAGTATATGGTGTTGTTTTCAGTTTTTTCAAGTTTCTATTGCTATTCCGTTTTCTCGATTAACTCCTATTCGTCTAAATCGTACTTATTTACGCTAATTACTTTAACATTAAAGTTATTTGTACTAAATCGTACATCTATACTAATATTATAAAGAGGAAAACTTTGTTTGTATGTTTTTTTGTTTGTAATGAATAGGCTCTAAAACTACTGGACTGATTTTAAAAATTCTTTCACCATTCGAAGGCTACATTATCCACGAGTAACATAGGCTATATTTTATTTTGGAAAAAAATAGGGTTCCGTAAGATATTGTGGTTTTTCGGACACAAGGTGTAAAAAATCAACCTTATACGGGGGAAAATTTTTCGCTATGGGCAATAAAAGACGCAAATGAGGTTGCGTCGGTCAGCTAGTATCTTATATAGGTATATATATGGTATAACTCCGTTACATTATACCAGTTGTTAACAATATTTCTAGAATGTGCATTGTGTCTGGAAGTCTTTTGAACTTCCGAATCCACACTGACGTAGAGAGCAAAATTTGTGCGAAACATTTTTTTTAAATCCATTGTCTCTGACTGCGGTATTATAATTGTAGGTGTTAATTGGACGTGGGTAAGAAGAGATGAATATAATCTGTATCCCTATTGAGTTTATTTATTTTGAGTTCAATTTTTTTTGTTTTTTTTTGCCTTGTAAATTACATTTGTTTTTTTAGTATTATAGTTCTGACAATGTAAACAGGTCAAACATTATTAGAAGCTATAAAATCACAATTGTACGCTGTCCTTCCTACTTTACAGATAAAAAATAATATATTGTACTTTTCATAAAAAATACTTCTATAATTGCGGAATGTGGTTGAATTAAAACATTTACGTGACCTTTAATTAAATGGTGTAGTTATGAGATGAAAATAAATATTATATATACGTACATAAAGTCACGCCTATTTCCTAAAGAGGTAGGCAGAGACAATTGATCTTTACTTACTACGATCCTGACACACCTCTGTGGCTTCGTTACATACAACAATCGCAATAATTATATTCGTCGGTTCAGAAAATCATATTTTCAGGTATTATTTCTACGAACTACAAACGCATTCTTGTTTATGCAAACATTTATTTAGTATAGAAAGGATCCATACTAGATATAAGATGTCTGTACATTAAATGCGACTATTCAAATGCGTTGGCTATTAGAAGACAGTGGGCGTCAAATGCAACCTTCGTATATTAATCTTTAAATCTTGTATTACACCTACGTAAATAGCTTCTGTGGGTAGTTTATCGATATAATCAACACAGAAATATAATATACGAAAGCTACATGGTATATAAAACAACACCATAAGGTTAAGTGACTACCGCCGCCCGTGGAAACCTGCAACTCGAGAGTTACAAGTGAGTTTGGGTAGCTTACCCCAAAATTTGGGAAAAAAATTTAACATCAGGTTTTTGGGAGACCGAGGTTCAGTGCCGTTGAACCGATTCACGACTGTGTTTACGTATTGTATTCCAACTATTACAATACAAAACTATACATCATATTCTTTTCAAGGAAATAATTATACTCTCACTAGTTTAGGTCGAATTATAGTATTCAACAAGTTAATCTCTATACGGTTTCTAACCACCTCACCAAAATATTCATTCGTACACCATAAATATAAAGTTCGGATTAATGAGTTTCAGATATTTTGTTACAAAAACTAATATTGCCTTAAAGCATTGGAGCAAAAAAAACACCGGGAAATATATTATACGTATCAAAGTCGTCAGAGTCATTATGGTCTATAAGTTGCCTATTTAATCTCTTGTATTTGTTAATAGCAATTTAATTAAACTACAACTATTAATTTTAATAGGTTGTTATTAAATCCTGACGTTTTAAATGTTAGATGTCGGATGTAAACACTTTTTTTAACTTGGCAGTTATTTTTTAAACGTTGGCGAGGCCTTGTTCAAAAAATTATTTAATGTACAGGTGACGCCGTATCAATTATCACCTGCTTTGCATACCGCGTTGTGAGTGACATTTAGTTTATGTCACTCGAAACAGAAACAGCTGAGTTACTCAAAAAGTTTTTTTTATTTTATTCGTGAACTTATAGTACAAGAAAAAATTTGATAAACTATTACCCGAGTACTTAAAAACTGTTAATAAAATTTATGATAGACTAGGTCAATTTGCTCAAAAATATATAAATAATACACAGTTGTTTTGCTGTAGTTTTTTTACTGACTTAAAATCGGCTAACAGTGTTCCACTGTTTCCCAAAATACAGGTTTTAGCATAGTTTGGAATGCAGTTTCTGTACCTTTTGTGTAACACTTTCCAAATAAGATCTGAAAATTGACACACACTTGTCAATGTGTTTCTGTTCTGTGTTAATAAGTACTTATTTTATTTATTTTTTCATTGACACGTCATATATTAAAATCGGTTCAATAGTTTAGATACTACGGTGAAACATAAAAAACATACATAGTCTATCAAATATATTACCCTTCATTCATTGTAGCTTCGCCAGAGTTGGGTAAAAGCTGTTGTAAACTCTCTGTTGTAGGTTGTTTGTTTATAGGTATTTTGCCTAAACATAGGTTATACCAAGATCAGGCAGATCACTAAATTAAAATATTAAATAAATAAATATTTCGGATATCTAACACACAATGCCATCTAGTCCCAAGCAAAGCTTGTGTTAGGAGTACTGGACAACTGATATAAATATTTGTATACTTTTTTTTTGTAAATTCATGCATAATATATATAGATAATACCCAAACTCCGAAACAAATATTTGCAGATCATACAAACATTTCACAATCGCATAGTGGTTTCAGTGACCAGTTACTGCGCTGTACTGAGTGTTATCGGTGTCACTTTGTGTGACCCAGCTTCATTTTAGGGTTTTTCATTTTAGATGACTTAAAATACTCGTACTGCCGTACTCACGTATTTACAAGATTTTAAGAAATGACTATCGATTTCAATTAATGTATAACATGCGTTCAACCAGCGATTATGCACACTCTAAGCTGTGCGTGCGACCTGTAGTTTGAATTGTGTTAGCGTGTTGGTGTTCATACTCCATTGAGATTTATTGAAATCTTCCTATTTATTTAAAAAAACTTGTTAAGTTATCCGTTGCACTTAAAACAATCTGCGACGTTTTTTCATTTATTATCAGATGGCCCATGTACTTTTTTATGTATAAGAATGTATCTACGCAAATCCACTTAAATCAAGATCATACGTATGTACAGGAAATACCAATTGTATAACAGTTACACAATAATATCGAAATCGAGTTTCATTGCTTGGAATTGGGTCCTGTATGTGACCAACTGCAAGTAGATATTGTGACCGTTCGACCACTGTCACTTTCACTCTCAGGGCGTGCGACAACAAAATAAATTGCAACTAGAAATACCTTATAAAGATTATATGGATTGTTAAATCTACAAGGGCTTTAATGATTCCAAGTGCTATGGAAATGGAGCAGACATTTGACTTACTTTTAATATTCTATTTCTTTCTTCAACACTAGCAACCCGCCCCAGTTTCGCACGGTTGCTTTACGGAAAATATAATATAGCATGTTACTCTGATATGTGCGGCTTATTTTCACACGATACTATACTCAAAAATCTAACAAATTATATACAAGAACCTTCCTCAAGAATCACTCTTTCTATTGGTAAAAACCGCATAAAATGCAGTAGTTTTTGAGTTTATCGTGAACAGACAGACAGGCATACGCGGTGGAGGACTTTGTTTTATAATATGTAGTAATCAGCTATCAGTAAGTAGTAGTATAGTAGTAATAATTATTTATATCAGTTGTCTAGTACCTATAACACAAGCTCTGCTTAGCTTGGGACTAGATGGCGTTGTGTGTAAGTTGTCCGAAATATTTATTTATTTATACGAATACACATTGTCATCACCGAAATTTTTCAATTGATGTAATTTTCCATCGAAATATCTTCAATATAATTGAGTCATAGAAAACTAAACTATGTATACGGAATTTCCCAATACAAGGAAGAGAACACACGTTTGAAAACGACGAATTTTCAGAAACTGAGGTGGTTACATACAGTTCTATTGTTACAGGCAAATACCGTGAAATAGAACAAAAAGATATTGATGGTTTGGATTTTCTCATATGTCACCTTTGTTTTTGAGAATTAGTCAGAACAGTTTGCTACACGTACCTATACTTACAGTGACTGTTTGGGCTGAATGATAATGAGCAGTCTTAAAGTACGAATTTACTATCGTCACGAACGTACTATCGTCAAATTTGAATTATGAGCTACTATAAGCTTACATTCTTACAGACATTCAAATAAAAATAGGTCTTCTTCTTCTTTTGATGAAATGGTAACCAGCCGAATCACTCGGATCAGCTATTTCTGCCAATGTCAAGTATTTATAGTCTTCAATTATAAGTCTTCGAGTCTTTAGGTCGTCGTCGTGATGAAATTAATGATAAAAATATATAAAATGTGGATGACATGAAATGGGGACCGTCTTCCGAAAAAACAAAAAACGATCTCCAAAAAATAGATCGACAGTCGCGTAAATATGCATTTCTATGGTAACGACCTTGTCTTCTGTCATTTAATCACACAGATAATTTTATATGTTGCAGTATCCAAAAAGCATTTGTTCTGAGTAACAGTTAATTCCAAAGAGCATGGATTCAAAATATGATTATAACGGTTTAATCTAATGTAGGTATTATCTACTGCACTGATGATGGAGATAATAACCGCATAGATCTCTGGCCAGCATTGACGTAGCTTGCTTAATATTTAAAACGTTCTAAGTGCGACATGTTGTAAAGACGGGAAATGTTTGTTGTTTTGACAGTTCAAACGATTTATCAGCAAAGTGGCTCACGGTTTTAATTTTTCGATGTAACTAAAACACACATAATTATTGTAAGGAAATGTTATTCATCAACATCCCAAAATATTTTCTAAGACCACGTACCCTATATACATATTGATTACTTCCATGAGCGGAGTATTTAATGAGTGTAATTTGCTAAAAGTGTGCCAGTTACTTGGATTAAAATTAATATGAATAAGGTTTCCGGTTTTATGACATTTCTGAGTTGCAAAAGCTGCATATTTCATCATAGCTGTGAATAATATTCCGTTTCTCTATTTATGGTCACATTAAGGACCTTCCTTTTAAAAATTCTGAACTACTTATTCAGGATTTATAAATAACTACGGATATTTTATTTTGTTCAATGGAAACTTCTTTGGACAGCACGTCAACCTTCATCTGTGACACAGTTTTCAATAAATCAGATCAAATGAATAAATACATTAAAGAGCTATCACTGTTAAGTGGAGGATTCAATAAGAATAAGCATACAATATCTGTATGATGGGACGAACCTAGAATGGTTTATTACCATGCCAATTTATAAATTAGTGATTAATGATTCGATTTTATGAAAACCAAAAAAGAGTGCCAATGAAAGGCGATAAGTAACTAAGAACAAAAGTGTTGAACGAACCATGAAAGGTATATCAATTCAATTAGCTAAGCCGTTAGTCATTGAGTAACCATTGTTACAGTATACATAAGGCTAAACTGGTTCAAGATATGTAAGATTTTGAGAGAGCTAGGGCACATATTCAATGTGTGTTCAAAAATATAACAACTACTCAACTAACTAGCCTTTTACGATGTCTTAGAAGTTTATAAAAACCGGTAAATGTTTTTTCTAAACTGTTCTTCGAAAATTATTCAGGGGTATAATTGCCTGGCCTGTTAATCTAGTGGACGATCCTGACTGCTATGTCAGAGGTTATGGGGTTGATTCCTACTAGGACTAATATTGTGTGATGAACAGGATCACTTGTTCCATTTGCAGGTCTTTTTCATGTTTAAAATGTATCCATACAAAAATATTTACATATGTTTATCATAACACAGGCTCTGCCTAATTTAGGACCAGACTGTGTTTTGTTTTAAGATATTATTATTTTTTAAGTGATAATTAAGGAACATCTGTTTTATTGGCCATGACGTTATATATGAACGTTATCATGACGTTATATATTGGCCATGACGTTATATTATACCTAAGATGAGAAAATAAAGCGAAGGGAATAAGAACTCAGTACCCATATCCAAGGTTCAATTTGTAACCTGTTTTTGGTGATTACTTTCACTTTCTTTACGACAGTTACCGGAGTTAATGTAGGTTATGGATGCTGTAAGCGACAAGGGTGCGATAATATTTAATGTATTGTGAAGTAGTACGTTGAGTAGATGGAACATTTACGAGTCAAACGATCTTAAGAAGTTTCGTAAGATAATAGATCGTTGAATTGGTAAGTTCCTTTATACTATTATTTACTTTTTAAATTTATACAGCTCTAAATAAATAAGGTGTTTAAAACAGTATACTCGTATGGTACTACATAATAATGTTTTGTACGACATAGAGGTCGGAGGTCAGTCATAGAAATATCCCGAATAAACTACAATGCATTTTGTATTACATAACGAAATTAAGATGGCCGCGATTACATTTGGCACATTTGTGTATTAGATACACAGGTATGATAAATTTTGTGCTGACGTCATAACAGAGGAACGCATTTTGTTATTCGGCTTATTGTTCTAACAAAATAATGCAACACCTCAAACCAAGTTAAGAATCGGATACAATAAAAATTGATTAATTCAATTGTTCTTATTTGAACTACGTATAAAAAGAACCTAGTCGTATATAGGTTTGCAAATAAATATAGAGGTAGCAGCAACGTTACTAATTGCAATAATATTTGGAATGATGCATCAGTCTAATCATCTAATGTCATCGCCTTATTTATTATTTGTTCCATCTCATCATTTCTACGTTTATATTACATATATTCATTCACAAACATTTAACTATGTTAATCAACACTATTATATAGGCTTTACCTAATTTAGGATCCAACTGTGCTATGTGTAAAAGGCAAATTATAAGAATTTCTTTTAAGCAAATGTTACTATACTGCTGACGAATTTTTCAGTCATAAAGAAACAAAATAAAAAGCTACTGTTTAGACCCAAGATTAGTTCATGAGATTTATTTTTTTTATACCACAAATAGTAGAATATAAGGAACTACGAGTATTATAATGTATCAACCCAGGTCATTGATATAGCCAAAGGATTAGCAAGCTGAAGTGGCAGTGGGCTGACCATATTAGCCGCAGAACTGATTACCGTTGGGCTAAACGGGTTCTTGAGAGGAGACAACGGCTCGGCAGGCGTAGTATGGAACGCAAGACGGCTGGCAGGAGCTGTATGCGATAAGCCGAGGATCGAACCAAGTGACGGGCAATTGGAGAGGACTATGAACAGCAGCGGACTGCGATAGGCTGATGATGATAATTATAATGTGAAAATATCTTTTGTACAATATTCTAACAAATAAATCTTTTTGTCTTTCTTTGTATATATATTTATCTTTTAGTTATTCATCGTATCCTTAATGCGTTACCGATACTTTAATTATAGAAGGCAAATTTCAAGCGTGTTACATATCTCCGTTTCGCTTTGTGAACATAGGTCTAGTATATAAGTTTATTTTAATTTATACACGACTAGGCTTTTTATAACGCACACGTCTGCTCTCTAAACACTAAGTGTTCTTTATGCATTAAGTTGCTGCAATGTAATAAAAAACATAACTGACTAACAGCATTATTATTTTTATTACCATGAACTAAGATAACCTCTTTGATTATATACTGATCTATCGTTGACTGAGTATATTGGTTTGCAAACTTGTTGCCTTTTTGCATAGTAGCATCGATACACTGTATCTCCAGGCACCCGATAACTGAAAGACCTTCTGCCTGAAGCTACTTTTCCACTGTAGCCACACCAAGATCCTATACAATTTCGGTTAAGAATGACAACATAAGTACCACTTTTCAGGAGCACATTATCACCAAATTTCATTGATTCTTTGAGTTTAAGACCACTTGCGAAGGGTACGTATGGATTTAAATCACAGTTTATTTCTTTCAATTTGCTTTCTTCGCATATGAACTCGTCTTGAGCAAGAACGCCGGTTTCATTAGGCCGCACCAAAGTTCCTGTATCAACCAAATTGGCATGTGCATAAACACTGTTAATTGCGTCCTTTTTATGACACACTCGTTCCCCACCTTCGTATATTAAACAGTCAACGACGTAAAATGTTTTGTCGGGTATAGTTTTTGATAAAAATAATATTTTGTCAACGTTCTTGTAGTTATGGTACCTTACTGTTTCAAATTCAAATTTCCGAGAATCTTCTGGACCTTGGCTGTAGCAAGATTTGATGTTTAAGTCTTTGGATAACAATTCTATCATAGAAGTTGATTTTATAATTTTACAATCCGTGGAACAGTTGAAAAGTAGTGCATTATTTCTAGGTATGTAAGGATCATGTGAAGGTATTTCATTTATGTTATTTCTACGGCTAATTCTCGGTGCAGTTGTACAAATAGGATCTTTACCCTGAAAATATGTTAATATCCTTTCAAATTATTATGCGTTTGGTTATAATACAAAAAAGTTATAAAATCAATATTTGAACTTATTACACATACATAGATATATATGTACATATATAGTTTCTGAAATGCATAAACAGTGTGTACATAGTAAGTTAATTTAGATGGTTAAAAACTAAAACAACATAATAGAATAGCGTTCGTACTGCCGTGTTTCGTTGGTGAGTGCGAGACCGGAGGCCCAATGATGCAGAAGCATTACTAGGCCGCCGTGCTGTAGGTCACCATGCTGCGTTGTCTGCATTCGCAATGTGTATGGTGACCATCACTCTTGGACTCTACTTATGCTTTCCATCAGACAGAGTAGAGTCATTTTGACAGGGCCATACATAACAAAAGAAAAATAGAAACCATTCGAATATATTGTTACCTGATCTATTACGCAAACGACGTCTTTATTGTAAACCTGAAAATGCAATTATATGGCTAATATAACGTGTGTCTATTTCGAAAGGTTACTTAGAAAAGACATTAAGGGCAATCTTGACGGTTATTATAAAGTTTCTTACAATATGTTACCGAGTGGATTTATTACATTACCAAATTCAGTATGTCATTCGTTTAAATATTAACCATCATTGGTCTATTAATGGTTAGCCAGGCCTTAATTTTGTCCAAATGCTATTAATTCTGATAATATTATAGTTCTTTTAGTCTTCAGCTCTAATAATATTTTGGTTTACTACAACTGAGTAATTAAAAGTAATTAGTTTTATTGGATTCCATAATTTCTTCTGGTTTTGAAGTTAAGGATTGATTATAAAGTCTAGGCTTTGGATATTAAAGTCACAATTCTTAGTTTTACATATAACCTAGCCTTTATTACAATAGTTAAAATTTCAAAATGATAGTACATATATTGAAAATCAAAATGTAAATTAAAACATACGTTTTAGTTGCAAAAGTTTTGAGACTTGTTATGACGAATTATTAAAAATTATCGTACCGTAAGAGTGCGGTTTTTTTATTATTAAGGTCTCAGCGACAGACAAAAGACCTTGCTGTCTTTTACTAAGAGATATAATCAATTAAACAAAAACCACTCAACAATCTCTACTGTGTTTCTCTCGTTCAAGACGTTACATACTTTCATTATAAAATTTCGTTTTCAATTTATAACATTTTTTATTAGTAACGGTTGTGTTCATTTACACGTTTATTAAGTAGAATAACGCAAAACCTTACCGCTGTAACTTCGACGAAAAAAATGAAATGAATGATAGCCAAACATATATAATTGAAATTCATTTTGATGTAGCTTCCACACGTAAGTGAAATCATGGTAAGAAATCAAAGAGGCGAAGGAGCAATAAAATGTTAACTGTGATTTGGTTCATTGCACATTAATGAATAAAGAAATTGGAAACTCTTGTTTGAAACTGAAGTCAAGGGTGTTGTAATTTTTCAGAATAATTTTAATCGTATTGTTGTAAATGAGTAAATCACACCAATACTATTTTACATATGTTACAGTGAGTGAACAGTAGTTACTACATAATTATGTACACATAATATAGGTGAAATAGATCTAAGGGCAAGGCAAGCGGTGAAAGTGACCTTGTGATGTCTAAAATATAGTCAGATGCAGTGTAAGGTTGCTTAGTTTGAGGTTGAAAGGAGTTACATTAATAATTTAGGAAGTATGTGTACTACACGTTCACGTTAAAATGGGTTGACGAATTTAGATTAAAGACACAAAGATAAACTTTGTCATAAGCGTCGACACGAGAATTTTCAAATTTGACAGATCAATATATATTATGACTATTAAATTTTCTGAAATTGTAAGAACTTCCCACGAAATATTTCTAATAACACAGATAATAATGATGTCTTGTTGGACGTATAACATTTATCTAAATTATACTGATAGGGAAAGTACAATGGTATGTACTTTCAATACAATATTTTATTGTGATATACCTACATATTGCCGGGGCACTAATTGTTTTATACAATGTTTATGTTGCATATAATGAAAATAGTCCGTGACCTAATTCGTTCTTCAAATCCAAATTACTTAAATATTCTGTAGTAGTAATAAGACGCAAATAAAAAGAACGATATATAACGATGCACTGAACATATCTTTAGGTCTTTTAAAGGTAAAACAAATAGGTATTTATAAGTATTAAAGTTACTTACCAACAAAATCAAGTTTTTTCTAATCATTTTTCACCACAACTTCGGAGTGTTCCTGTAAAAATAAAACAACACATAGTTATAGGCAGTTCAGTACTATTTCTGTATTAAAGACATAATATTTTTTTCTGTATTTCTAGCATGTCTATGTAAAATTATATAATGAATGCATCAGTAGTTTAGTTCTGTTGTAGTGAAAATAGATAAACTAACTTTCGTATAAATCATCAACAACCCATAACGTCCCACTACTGGACTAAGGTCTCCTCTCAGGAGAGGGTTAAGACCATACGTTTCGACGCTGGCCAAGTGCAGTTTGGGGACTGGCAAGACAACGCTGTGGCTATGTAATCTTTGCCGTTGGATGTTTTTAAACCGCTAAAAGGCTTCCAAAGCCTGACGACTGTTATCCTATGATAACAACCGTAACCGACTGCTTAACGTGACCTCCGAATCATGGAGACCCTCATGGTAACATGCCACCAGCGGCCACCCATCCATGTAATAATCACTAATCACCGAGTGCAACTGGGCTATGAGCGCCTATAAAATTTATATTTCTACCTGTAATAAATAATTAGTATTGTATACTTAATATACAATACTAGCTGTTGCCCGCGGCTCCGCTCGCGTTTATGTCGGTTTTTTCGTGTTTTTTCGCGGTCGCGGATATGTGACTGATGCAAAAATTAGATAAAAACAATCCTTGATGTGGATTATATGTCATTCTAAAATTTCAGCTCGAACGGTGCAGAACTTTTTAAGTTTTTGAAGCGTACACCAACCAACATAACATTTTATATATATATATTAATTAAGGTTAGAATTAAGTAGTTGTACACCAATAAGTTTTATAGAAGAGTTTACAAAGATAGAGCTTTAAGGATCATAGAGCTCGTGGATGCCGTCATACATCTACGAATTTCTTAGTATTCATTTATAGAGACTAATGTCAAGTAATTAACGTCCTACGGCTGAAATGATTATTAAGTTAACGTTGACTAAAAGTCATGCGTATTGTATTGTAAGATGTTGTATGTCGTATTAATACATGCAAGGTAATATACTCTACTACACTGCTGTATACAAGTACTAAGCCAAACCATTATTATTCCGGGCCGGTGAACATAGAAGAGCACTATTTTGGTCACAGTGTGTATTCACGTGCTCTAGTTATGGCAAGGTTGAACGTGGGTGTTGCTCAGTGCTCGGGGCTTTGGACCTTGCTTGTTGCATTTACCATTGATAATTCGCAACATTTAGGTGGTGGAATAATAAAAAATAAGTGGTGTATATGTTACCGACAGATTGTCAAAATCGTTAGATATGTATTATATTTCGGGAGATTGTAAACTTTACTGTCAAAATATAGTAAACCGTAGAGACAAACTTCTTAGCAGTCCATGGATTCACCGTGCGGGTGCCGAGTTCATGGTGTGGTAGGGGGAGAAACCCAGAGCAGTTCCCAGGACTTGCGACCTAGGTGTAGGTTTAAGGAGGCCCTCTTTGAGATGCGCATCAACGCTCACCTTCACTGCCCGATTTTCCCGCCCCACCTAGCCAAATTTGATAGGAACCTATTAGTGCAGCCTTAGATACTCGTTCTAAAATAGAACTTACTGCAGTTCTCGACAAGCCAAGGTCTTGCTAGGTAGATTATAATCTAACGGTTTTTACAATCTTACAGTGACATATACAATTTAAGTACTGAGGAAGACTTAAATTCCTTTTAATCTGAGAAAGGAATACTTAAATCGAAGGGTACAAAATCTTCAAAATCAAAAAGTAAAAAAATAAATAAAATGCCTGTAATAAATGTTCGTTCGTTGAGTACGAACGAATATTTATTACAGGTAATTCTGATTTACTTTCAAAAAATATCAAAATAAGCATATCGAACACAATATTAGATACTAACAGTAGCAAAATATCGATTCAACTGTTGATCACACTACTGCCAATATTCGATGTTTAATACGGCAATACCTTTAAATGACACTAGCTGAAACACCGTGGTGCTACCCGCGGTACGACAATAACCGCGGGCAACGACGCGAGGCGAAGCTAGTATCTTTATTAATTGTAGCCTATGTGTTATTCTGATATATAAGCTATATTACTGTAAAGTTTCATCAAAATCCATTCAGTAGTTTTTGCGTGAAAGAGTAACAAACATCCGTTCATCCATACTTACAAACTTTCGCGTTTATAATATTAGTAGGATTTGTGAGATTGAGAGTAGATCGGAACTGACCCTTAAACAAATTTTAATTAAGAGAAATTATCATTTACCACATTCAAGAATCCGCACTCCAGTATCATTACACTCAAAGCAAGTGGCTCAAGTTTATCATAAGACAATAGTTGCAGATCTTCGCATAATTTTGACGCGCAAGCAAGCGAGAATAATTAGAACAAATGCAAGTATTAGCACTTCCTCTTATATGTAGTCTTCCGTGTTGAAATGGTACTTGAGAGCTTTAATGCGTACCCAATTAAGTACTCGAGTTTATTTGTCGATTATAGGTATATTTGATTTCTCATTATCTATTTATTTGATTTGGATTTGAAGAACGAATTAGGTCACGGACTATTTTCATTGTGTAAAACAATTAGTGCCCCGGAAACATATATAGATCATAAAGTTGTTTACAAAAATCTGTAAAATTACACAATTATTAGTAACCTACGCGATTTTTTTGGAAATAATATACTTCAATCTCAGTCAATTAATCTTATATATAAACTATATTTTAATTACCTAATGATTAATATCCTATAGTGACGCATTCGCTTACACAAACTTCATATACATTACGTGGGTGGAAGATTCAAAGCATTTTTTTCATGAAATTAATGTTATAACACGCTTATGTGTAAATGGTTACCGATACTGGCACACCCATTGTGAACATTTCCTTCAATCTTTTAAAAAATATATTCATAAAATTAAGCACTAATTCGTTTAATAGCTAGTATTCCTTACGGTGAGGGGTGGATGTGTATCTAATCGGAATTCATTCAATAACTCAAGAACGGTGATTAGTTAATCTATTAGAAAGGTATGTTTATACTAGAAATGATTCATCCAGTTAATTGTGGTCAATTTTATCTTGAACTACCATAGCCATTTTTTTAAAGGTTAAAGGTTGTATCAGTCTGGGAATACCGCAGACGTTAATTTATTGCACAGAATGGTTGTGCGAGACAGAAAGTGTCTTGAAAATTGCACAGTGGTAGAGTGCTAACTATCCATCTATTTTTTGCTATTTGTTATCTGTATACAATCTCAGGTACTCAATCGTTTCTCTATGTCATATACAAGACCCATAGGTATTTTTGTGTGTGGGTGTGATTAGATTAATATATCAGTTCCATCGATTAATTCATAGTACCCACATACCAAGTCCCGGCTAAGAATCCTAAGGTAGTTATATTGTTTGACATGTAAGTGATAATTTTAAACCCACACAATGCTATACTATAAGGTAACAAGTATGCGGCTTAAAAAAACTATTTGCATTAAATTGCTAGCTGCTACCAGTATAGAACCTTGTAGAACGCCTTTTTATGATATAGGGAACAAACAAACCTAGGTACCTGATTATGAACATGAACACTTGCAACTCAAGAGCCCTTCCCTCCAGAATAAGGGGAAGGAAGGGTTGGGCAACGCCCTCTGACTCTGGTGAGAAAAATATCTGCTTAGCCGGTTTTCTGACAAATAGCAGTATTCTGAGTAATGAGCAACACAAACATAAAAAAATCTGAAACATTGACGGAAACTACCGCAGCCGAAGCATATATGTGCATTTAGATAATTCAGTAATGTCACTTAAGAAATCACTAAATGATAATACTTTACTAAATTTCTATTAAGTAAACTTTCGCTGTTTTCAAACTTGGACAAACACAGAAACGCTAAAGGTAAATGTTAATCTCTTAGTATGACGTTTTTCATTTTTTCAAAAAGCTTTTGGAAGCCTACTTATCATCGACGAACTTACATCAAAGTTACTACTACTAGTTAATTAAGTAACAATCATGACATCACTATTTGGTGTGACCATACAATGTTAATACGTAATTACTTATAAATTCTTCTATTATGGAGTTGTTTACTATAGAAAGTGTCAGTACAATGGGACATTGAACGATAGTGAAAATGCTGGTGTCTTTCGCATAGTAAGTGGTAGTCCTTTGGTGTGTTTTATGTGATTGGTCATGATCGATGTCGGAACCGAAATGTAACAAGATCCGTTTTGACTTTTGGTAGAAAATGCAGTAGGTACTGCATTTTGGTATACAGATAAGTTTCGATGATATCGCGGTGCTTTAAAGTGAAAATTGTTGAAATAATGATGATGGGTGCAAATTAATTAATTTCACTGATATACATCAAATGAGGTAAAATATTGATGGGCTATGAAATACGCTATTTCTGGGATGTTAAAAAGTGAAGTCCATTACCAAGTTATGGTTGTGTGTTCTCGATAAGATTTGTAATTTTATATTTTTAAGATATACCATTTATAATCATAAACAGGTTATAATCACAGCCAGGTTTTTATATGGGTACTAGAGCAAGGTTGTAGAGATATCTCTACACATGCTTAAATATTTATAAGTATATATGTACATGTTATAGATAGACAAATTATACGCATCTTCAAACTAGTTACCGTCCTTACCTAACTTGTCGCAAAAAATACTTATCTTGGCTGAGAATCGATTCACGACCTCTGGATCTGGGTCGCTAAACATAAGACCCAGGCCAGTCGTATATAGTATAAGTGTAATTTTTTAGTGTGTGAGTCCACTTCTATTTTTAATCATCTGCCTTCTATGTAATTATAAAAGCTAATGTTACAAAGAATTGAGTAGAATTTACAACTGTTGGTTGTTACGATAAACAGGAAATGTAAGGCAGTAATTCTATAGTGTAAGGGAAGCGTGTAGCCGCGGTTAGTAGGTTGTGCGCTAAGCCGCATTATTTACGACGCTCCTCCTACCTCACCACACTAAGTAGATCTATCACTCTATCAAACTTTTAAGAACACTTACATTGTTGTTTGATCTATATAACATATATATATCTATACAAATAAATAAAATCATAGTGTCTGCTTGTAATTGCAAATTAACAGCTTATCACTAAATACATAACATAAAAAAAAACTATTTTCATACTTTAATTACTTCGCAAATTTCTAATGTTAAATTATATAAGTATATATAAGTGTTTATTGGATAATCATATGATTTCCAACTGTTCTTCAACTGTCTTCAGTAGTATTTAAGTGGAAACGTAAGAAACTAACGTTCTTGTCAAATTGCATTAATAGTCGGAAACGGAGAATAGTTTTAGTTAATATAAAAGCGTTTAATGGTCTTCTTAATATATATTGTAGTGAGGAAAAAGCTATTTCCTAGTAGACACGATGTTTGAGCGATTAATCTAGAAAAACTTCACTTCCTAACGGACGTGATTTCTAGTGATGCAATGCAGTATCGTGAATACTTACGCGTACGTTGGTAACGGAGTGATTGAATAATTGGATACCCATTTTTTGTTCTGAATCTATGATAGGAACAATTGAAGATGAGGTGTAAAATAAAAAAAGGGCATAAGTATTAATTACACATTTTCTTAAATTTTAGATAGTCGTATCGATTGATAAGCTAGGTTAATAATGATGAAATCGATTGAACTATTAAAACTAATTTTTTTTAATGATGATGTTAGAAGAAATAATTATTTATAATAATATTAATTACTGTTCGAATTAACCCTGTATTGGCGGCTGAAGTACCTATGTATCCAAAGCGTATGTAGCGTATTTTGTTACAGCTAAATTTAACGGTTTTGTAATTTTCTACTTTTATATTTATAAAACACGGAATAAAATTTCTTTTCTTTTTAATTGATGTTATATTCAAATTCAAAATAATTTATTCAATTAAGACATTAGTGACATTTATGAACGTAAAATTTAAGCTACAGTTAAAAATCATAGATCGACACAAACAGACGCCACAGTGTCCACTGAATGGTCAAGGTAAATATAGTGAAAACATCTAAATCTACTGCCCGCTTGTGTCGATCTATAACTTCCAGTTTCCAAAGTGCGTAGGGCCTTATGAGAAGGTTACTGGCAAAGAAATTCAAGGCCTCTATTTTTTTAAAGTCAGATATTCAGGTACAATAGTGTCAGAATTACATGAATGGTAAACTGTATGCAAGCTGTTGTCCCATGAATTAAATTTGTTGAAATGTTCCATAAGATAACGTGCCAACAAAAGGAAAAATAAATATAATAAAATAGATTCTAATAACTAACACTTTTTGTGAATATGCGTATGTAAATATTAGTGCAATTCTTGCACATCGTTAATGTAATTTCCTAATTTATAATAAATACATAATAATATATATTACATCTACTAAGGCTATACTAGCAGTTAATGATTTATTTACTCATAGTTTCTGTATCTTGAGAACCAATACTTTATTTTGCATCGTAAAATTACCTTACTGTGTGTGTACTAATTATACACCAGAAATAACACAGTAAGTTATCATGAGGACTGTAGTTAATTTTTTTTTGTTTTTTTATCGAAATGTACAAATATTATTATTCTGTCATTGCTCAATAAAAATTAAGTGCCTATAGGTAAATCTGTATAGGTATAACCCAAGGATTTGAGCTTTTATAAGAATCTCAGTAACTGGAGAATTATTATACGCTAACAGTGTTAAATTTCCTATGCTACCTAAATAATACATACGAAAATATCGGTTTAAATTCACTGATCTTGATTGTGTTTTGTCTACTTGTCAACTTTTAATTATATTACACAGGTTAATATCAAATTTCTATAAATTAGTGATTTGAAATAGTTGTATATTGGGGTTTTCTTTAATAATTGCAAGAAAAAAATATACCTAATGACTAAGTTTATAGAATAGTACTTGCCTGAGGAAGAAGTGTCTGAATAAATTAGATGCGACTATTATCAGGTTGATATTGACTGCAAAACATCGCGCGTTCACAGCCCATGAACACCTTTTGTAATCATTGCAAGTGTACTTTGTTCCTCTGCATAATTCTATGTGAATGTTATGTTTTTAGTCGTTTTTTTGCACATTTGGAAAAGGAAGTAATAAGGTAGAAGTTAAAGTGTTTTGGTGAAGTTTTGTAATGCCTGATGCGTAATATTTTGATAGTTTATGATTTTGCAATACTTAGATTTCAACTTATTTTTCATTAAGAAAGTGTGTAATATTTCTAGAAGCTGAATTGTGATCCTGGGCTCATCAGTTTTACATGTTAAGGCAAGACTGAGTGTGATGAATTTTCAGTTTCAGTAAATCCTATTTTGAATGCATTTAAATGCAGCACCTATCTACATCGTTAGATACTCGTATGGTTGAATTGCCAACATGACAGAACATAGTTTTTAGTTATATTTTTTTAATAATAAGACTGGTGATTTAATGCTTCAAACATTTCTATAGCTTTTTATTTAATCTTGTAATAAACAGGTTTGTATAAATTATCGACTGACATGAAGTTTGTTTTTCATCTTAATCTTGTGTTCAATTAATCAGTGAATGTAGTATAATGTATTTCATGTATGTATGTTTAGTGCGCTTCTAAATAAATAATGCAAGGCTTGAAACGTGATATATGATATAAGTGGCCTCGTATTTAGGGGATAATTGGCTTCATTACATAATGTACTAAAGTAGTTTCATGTGCAATTTCGGTCACGAAGCATGATCAGTTTTACTCTTTTAAAGGTTTCATCCTCTCTATTGCACAAAGTGTGAATTTTGTAGCACGAAATTTTTAAAGATTTTAACATTAAAAACGTCTTTAACAATCTCAATAAGAGATAATATTTTAGTTACACTTATTAGTATTTTAACACTTTAAGGTCTGCTCTTCAATCACATTAGTAATTGACTTTCTCAATTTTACATGCATTTCAGTCTCGTTTCCTCTGTAAAACTATAACAAAAATCATCTAATTTGTCCTACTAGTTTTATTTTTGATCGTTTTCTTCAACATTATTAATAACGGTAATAATATGACTCACTACCTGCCATACGATATCAATGTCATCACTGTTGTCTTAAAGTATTACATTTATTCTGCTTTTGTGTTAGAATAACTGCGCAGATAAAAAAAGCAGCTTTGTTCTTTAATTCTGTAGGTAAGTATTCTGGCTTTTTATAGGTCAACGAGCGAGCTTAGGAGTGGCCAGCGAGTCTGGAGTATAACAACAAAATTTCGTTGTTTGTCGTTTCAAACTAAAAAAACATTGTATCAGAGATTTTATGCCTTCCAATATTCGTGTTTAGGTACCAACAGTATAATGAATACGCACCTTAACTTCGGGTTTTATGTTACAAAAAAGATCGCTATCAACTTGTGTATTAATTACTAACAAAAATATAATATATTAAGATAATAATCGTAAGGGTTTTTAAAGATCGAATTTAGGTAAAATGCAATCCGATTAATTAAGGAACATCAGTCCTTAACGGTTTTAATTTAGATTCTAAACAAGTTTGTACAATGGACTTTAAAGAAAAACAATAAATAGACACGTATCCTCTTTAAACGTTTCACCGATAAGATAACCTTATAGTCATGGAATGACTCAATTAGCGGCTTTGATTTATTTTTAAAGCGATGTAGCGCTTGAGTATACCGATAAAAAGCATAATCTGTAAGTACTTTCTAGATAGGTATGCAATGTTATCCTCAACTCATTTAACTATAAAATCCCTTCAATTGAGTTCTGACGATTCTATCTACTAGGAGTAAATGGCACCATCCTGATTAAGCTAAACTCTATAGGGCGAGGGTCTTTATATATATATATATATATATATACCTACTTAATTAGTCAGTAATTTTATTTTTTTCATTTTAGTACAATTTTAAAACACTGCGTCCCTGTCAAATTTAAATAATATTAACTGCTTTGTTTCATTTTTTTGGGATATTTATTTAGTCAATGGTGATAATATTTTGGGTATTGGTCACACAACTGAGTTGAGTTCTTAATACCTGGCTCATCTGGGATAATTTTATACTTACTAGGTACTAACTATCGCATTATAAAAAACAGATTGTAAGCATTGACAATTTTAATGTTTGTTTCCTTTTTGTATAAGTACCTACCTATGTTCAAAATTATTCAGATTTAGTAATTCAATGGAGTTGTTTTCCCGAAATATTAAATTAATACAGTAAAGGTTTTTACGTTTACAAGTATTTCTGATAAGTAAGCACGCTAAATAAAAAAAATAAAAATAAAGAACCTATTTATAGTAGGTTGAAATTTGTATATATATTGCTTAATTATACATTTCAAAAGATTATAATCCCTTTGTTGGAAATTATGTAGAAAGTAGACAATCTAAATAAAACAAAAATACATATATACTCGTATGTCTCCATACTTAAATTACAAATTTCACTAGAAATAGTATAGAAGTTTGCCGCCTTAACTATATTTACTCATAAGTACCCGTATCTATACTAATAATAAAGCTGAAGAGTTTGTTTGTTTGTTTGAACGTGCTAATTTCAGGAACCGCTGGTCCGATTTGATAAATTCTTTCAGTGTTGGATAGTCCATTTATCGAGGAAGGCTATAGGAATCTATATCTATATCTAGAATATATATCTATATCATCACGCCACTACTAATAGGAGCGGAGCACCAATGAAGAATGTTTAAAAAACGGGGGGAAAAACGGGCAATATAAGACGAAAACGAGGTTGCGTGGGTCAGCTAGTCACAGATAAAGCTCTAGTGCAGCACTCAATTTTTAAAACCATGTTTTTAGATAAGATATTATGTATGTATAATCTATTTAAATATGATCGTGGCTTCAAACATTTCGGTATGACAACCGTAAGTGATACTTAAGTTTCTGCAACAGTACTCGTACCTACGAAAGATAAATTAACAGGAAAACATTGATTTATTTCATATACCACAGTGACTAGTTGAATTTTTGTTTATTTAACATAAAGTAAGGATAAGATGTCTGGTCCTGTGCCCGTATAAGGTCAAGAGACAACAAGTTGTTGTGACAATGTAGATGATTATATTTAGGTATTCTGCGTCTATAAGATGCGTGTATTTTTAGTGCTTATAGTCCGCTTGATCATTTGTTGTGTCTGAGTTTAACCTATCAATATATATGCATGTATTGCATGTATTTAATAATGTTAGTTATTTATCACCAATGTGATAACCATAGTACAGACTCTTCCTAGTTTGGGATCTGAAGGCTTTTTGTGTAGTTAAAATCAAAAATTCTTACAAAACATCGTAATTAATCCCTTCTTATCACCAGTTCATTTGACAATTACATTTTTATTATTACTTGACTAGTATTTTTAAACTTGATATCTACGAATGTTTGCATGCTGTAGTCAAAGGCTTTATACATAGACTACACCTGTTGAAAATATTTTGTTTATAGTTAATATATTTTTTCACGTTACGAAGTTCAATGAAATATGTTACTAATGCTATTAAATGAATTACTTAGATCACCTATTTCAAGATTAAGTTACACCTTTTAAACCCTTTTAGAATTAGGTTAGTTTAATGAGTGCGTATAATAATGACCCATTATGTAGTGGTATTCGGAAAATTATAATAGATTTTTCCTTACATCTAAATATAAATTTTCTTAAAATATTTGTATATTATTTGCTCGAGCTCAGTATTTGGACATTATGGGTTCTTGATGATGATTTTATCGTGACCTGTTGGTCTAATTATCCTAATTGTTAAACCAGAGGTCATGGTTTGGATTCTCATCCAGGGCAAATAGTTGTTTTATGAGTACAATTATTCCTTTTGTGCCAGCGTAATTTTCTATAATATACACATGTTTAAAGATATTTCTAAGCATGTATGGTGATTACGATAGTAGTGTCTGCCTAGTATGGGAGCCAACGTCCATATGTGAGATATGTGAGGTTATTTTGTTAGATTAATTATTAATAAGCGGGTTACTTTACATAAACAATCTAACTTACTTATATTATTGGAACCTCTTTCGCTTAATAAAGTCCAACATCAACTCGATTGGAGTTTGGTTTGTTTTTAGTTTAGGAAAGTAGAACTAACACTTCTTTTATCAGTTAACAAAGCATATTCACACCATTTTAAAGAGAATCGATACAATGGTAAATGAGGTGTGTCCTCAATACTTCCATTTAAACAACTTGAAACAACAAGACTAGGACGAAACGTCGCGTTCGCGATCGCATTGAATTTGTTAATTTGAATAACGAACGCGTGTTGCGCACGCGCCGGCTTTAGTACGACTGGTGGAGGCTTCCCGCCAAAAGCACATAGAGATAGTGCTCGCAGGCAGTAGAAAAGATTCATTCATAAATGCGAATGTGATGCAATTTTCTTGTTATTAAGATTATTACGGGACCATTGAATCATTGCGGTCGGATCACGATATGGCACTAAGGTATAAGCGGTACAATTTTATTGTTCAACTGTAATAAAAGTACTATTGTTATTATGATAGCAACTTCTTCGTATACAATTGAACTTTACCAATAAGGTCGTTATGCTTCTATTATCTATTGCTCTCTAATAGTATTGAAAAGTAAAAGGAGGAACATCACAAGATGTATAGTGTGCATTTTGATTTTATTATATTAATTAACAGCCTTATATTTTTTTTAAATCCTTAAAGAGGTTGCATTCAATGGAATTAAAGTTCCAAGTTTTTAAATTTTGAATAGAGGTACATTACGGAAAAATAGTAAATAAAATTGGTAACTAATAATAACTTACAGGATACTGTAAAGACATGTAACAGATATTTAAGAATTATTTATTTTTATAAGGTACGTATCGTACTTTTTTTGGTGTTTTTTTTTATTTTAAACTCCGATTTTTCAAGTGTACTAATAATAAATACCAAAAATATTTTGCAGATTCGACCCTCAATTTTATTGCCATACTGCCACAAGTTACAACGGAAGTCAGATCCTGTTTTAAACTAAGCATAGCTTGTGCCTACTATCAAAGCTACTGGATTGATGGATTACTAATCTACTTATTTTCTGTAAATACATACATTTTTCACATAGAATATAATTTATTATGTTAGTCGATTAATTTCTAATCTTAACTAATTAGATTTTTATATCAACTCCTTGGTTGAAAAGTATATTTCTAAAATATATTCTCTACACTTTTAGACATAGATCCTTGAATTTACACGCCACTTGGTCTGATCTTCGACTTTTCCCATTCAGTTCCTGCCAGACATCTTCTTAAGTTGACTGCGATAAGCTGATAATGATAATTCTTTACAGTGTAGGTACATACTTTACTTTACTATGAATGTATATTTTTATCTGCGTTATGTAATTATGATATATAATTTACATCCCATTTACTTTAATTAATATAATAGATACACAGAAAATGCGACTATCAAAGTACAGTTTAGCATGGCATAAGATTGCTAGTTTAGCCTAGCAATCTTATGTGCTGTTGATAAACATTTAATGTATTGTAAAATAAATCCAAAGTACCTGGATATAATAATAAAATTTCTAAAAGTGAATCCTACCTCTGCTTATGTAAAAAATTCATGAAAATCGTTAGAGCTGTTTCCGAGGTTTAGATTATATATATAATTATATATGTGCAAGAATTACTCGCTGAAAGGTATTATTAAAAACCTACAATAAAATCAGATACAAAAATTTAACATAGCATATGCATGTTTTATTTAAAAAAAGATAGCAGTTACTATTGACACGCAATTGAAGTCTTTTGGTGTTTACGTACTCTTTGTACGAATTGATACATTGCGTTATTTAGTTGTAATCTCGTTCATTGTTTAAAAACGTCTTCTTGTCGTATATTCGAACAATTGCGAGCATCAATCAATCAATTGGCATATCACAGTATAAACTACTGTAATTAGACCTTTGCTCGCTGTAGTACCCAAACTAACAGAATTCAGCCCAACCTAATTACATTCTTCAGGTCAGATGCCATCAAAATAGGTAAAAAATTCGTCTTCGGTAGAGAAGTTACGAATTGCTTATGCCATCTAGGTTTGTAGGTTTGTCCTAATGATAAGAATCATAATCATCGAGGCTGTATAAATAAAAAAAAAAGACGTTTTATGAATGCAATTGTATGTAAATAACATTGTTTAAATACCGTATATTGTATCTAGCTGTTAGCATAACAAAATGCAGGTAGGCTATATTATTCTCACGGAGCGCGTAGAATACTGATCTAAAACACTTATCACACAATATATATGCGTGCTATTTGCATTTTATTATAATTCTCAACATTATATACATAACATGACATGCATCATGTAAAGTAGTAATCTAATTAAAATTAAAATAGCAAATGTCACTGAGTAAACTTATGTTTATTTTTCTTCTCATTTTATGAAAATAGGACTAAACGTCATGATTTAGTGTCTGTGTGAATTTAATGAACTGACTATTATCTAATTGTGTGAATTTAACATTCCTGACACTATTTTTCAATGAAGAGAAACTGTGCAATGGTATATAGTGAATTGCACTAACCCCCCAAAAAATATTGCCGTTTGTATCTGGTTATCCTGTTCTGTTGTGTGGATGAAGGCGGGCTGCTCGAAACCGAGATAGTTGTCGCTCCTTGGGGCAGGCTTCGTTCAGTGCTCGGCGATCAGCTGATGAGAATACTGTTCTGATGAGAATTGGTTTTCTGTATCATCCGGTTAAGCCGTGCTCTCCGCCAGCTCTCGGCTTTCCCACGGTGTGCATGAAAATTCTAGATTTTTACTTTGTTATAAACTGTCGTACTTGAAAATATGCAAAAACCATAACGACAATCAGTTTAAATGTTTTGTTTCTCATTGAAAAAAAAAAGCCTTGATTTGCTGAAGTTATCTATTAAAGTAGTGTGTTATATCTGGCATAACATATGTGTTATCCTTGTCAGTATGGTACTTCCTACTTAGTACCAATCTATTGGTACTGTTACTATATTTTTCACAAAAAAGTTTTTAAGTATTACTATTGTGGTGGTATTACTGTTGTTTTTAGTTTATTCTTTTTAAACTATTTATACTCCACAAATAGTTTTTTTAATAAAAAGCATTGATACAGTTAAATGAATTATATATTTGTAAAATATGACTGTTTACAAATATAATTTTGAGTGAAAAAGATCTCGCCGGCCGAGTGAATTTTAAATCAATTTAAAAAAAATAATAAAATCTTTTAAAAGACTGTAGTTATTTTATCTCATTTATATTGTAATAAATTACAATTTCATTCATTAAATGTATGTTCTCTAAACGCCATGATTTTTTTGCATGTTTCCTGTTCAAAAGTTTGCGAACGTCCGAACCGGATCGGTGTCAACAAATTGTTAATTATTTTTTAAAATTTTGGAGAAACTAGAAAAAATGAGATATAATTAAAAATAAATTAAGTAATTGACAATGACTTGATTCAACGCTACGTCTACAAATTTGAAATATTCCGTTCCTTAAAAAAAAATATACACTCAAAAAAGTATCTTCAAATTGCTTTTGTATAAATTATGTAAGATACATCGTTAATTTTGTTCACTTAATAAGTATATGCACTCAAAACTGAAATTTAAATAGGTGTGATATTAGGATTGGATTATTAATTTTTCTTAAACTTTTATGATGTAACATATAAGCTGCGTCTCGTAGTGCTACCTGTGATTGTAGTTGTACCTTTACAGAAACAATTGCGGGTAACACCGTGCGGCGAATTTGGTCTAAAATAAAAAAATAGCTTTAGTTAATCCTTATATCATTAGCTATCTTCCAGTGCTATATTAGGCTTATTATTGAGACAAACAGACAGACAATTTTTTAAAAATTGATTTGTAGTTGCACTGACAGAAATAACCAACCTTACGGTAACCAATAAATGAGTAAATAATTTTGAATTGCATTTCAATTATAGAGAACTTGCTAGTGCCCGCGGTTCCACCGTCATGTGTTTAGGTTATTGCGGTAAAGACCAAAGATCAAAGTATCTGGTCCAGAAAGCGTAATAGACTGACAGACAGACAATATTAGTATGAATTCGCCGTTAAGTTATTTTATTTTTTAATTTGTTCTTATCTGTGAACAGTTCTTAGTACCTACTATGGAGATAACTAGAAACAAAAATCTTTTAAAAGAGAAGCTAGTCGCGTCATGCAAAAAGTTGATAGCTTTATTATACTGTCACAATTATTATTATTAGATGCTTCTAATATTACATTATCAAGACGTTAAATATAATAGCTCTGAGACTTAATCTCATGGTACTTATTAATGCTGCTCAAACTGTTTTATTTATACAACGATATCTCAAAAGGATTTTGTTATTGATAGGTATTTTATAGGACTACTAGCAACCTGACCCGGCTTCGTACGGTCTCTTTGCGGAAAATATAATATAACCTATGTTACTTCGAGAAGATGTGCGTCTTAATTTTTTTCGACGTCTACTACAAATATGAAATATCGTTATATTTTAGCCAATACACTCAAAAAATGAACAAATTATATAAGAAAACCTTCCTCAAGAATCACTCTATCCATTGGTAAAAACCGCATCAAAATCCGTGCAGTAGCTTTAGCGTTTCAAAGGAATTTATTCTAATGAAATCTTCATTTATTGTATTAGAGTAGGGCTAGGGATAGGTTGTTAAAGGATTGCTAATGTGTATGCGAGATATTTGAATTAAATTCTCCTTAGAAAAAAGGATTTGGCTTACTATACCTGTATGGAGACGGGTAGGTAGAGAGTTTTTGTCATGTTATCCTTCACTTTGAAATGCTGAAGTTGTCCTTCGTAATTTACTCCCGTAGTGGGTTCTAACGGCACCCACAATATAAATAGGAGTGGTGATACTCTGTACATTTAATCCATATACACGCGGTTATATAATAATAGGACTCTTTATTGACATAAAATATTAATTACAATTATTTGAAGTCTCTATCTCCCGAGCTAGGTATTACACCTGTATTACAAGAACCAGTGCCTTCTCCTGTTTTATATGACCATTACAATTATACACATATAACAATTATAAAATTAAAATACGAGTACCTACTAAAAAAATTGAATTAGCTTCTGTAGTCGAACTAGGCGGTGCCTATATTTTGACTATCAGCGCCATCTCCCCATGTATTATATATACCTTTGCTACTATACAATTAACAAAAATTAAATCTACAATTAACATATAGTTGATGTGTGTGTTTGTATAGAAACGAGGTATTTGTGTGTGTGGTGGTGTGTTTGTGTTGGTGTGTCTGTAGCTATTTGGATTGTTTTATTTAATTATGTACCTATATGAGTTTTTCAGTCTATTCATAGTCAAGTATTTGTAAATAAGTAACCAAGCTTTTCTTGCACTATGACGCCATTTGTGGATAAATATTAAGAATTTTATTCATCTTATTATATAAATAAAGTCCTTTAAAGTCACAAAAGTTTTTGCTAAAACTGCTTTTACAACCTATTGGAAAAAAAACACACTATATACCTACTTTCTACGTTTCATTATCAACTGTGGATTCTAAGTAATTTTACTGTGTTGTTGCATCACGTTCTTCAAAATATATAATTGTCTGACAGTGAGAAGTTAGCACAGTTGATAAAGCACAGCAGTGGGGTAGAAGATAGGCTTATAATGGCAAACCTTAAGTACTGCTCTCTGGGCAACTTCAACAGACTTCATTACAGTTTTACCTATATGTGCCTCTCCATGAGGTAATATAATATGTCAAAAGAGATTAACATAGGGCGTAATATATTTGCTTTATCAACAGAGGCTCAGCTACTGGTCTGTATGTATACATGATTATCTAATGTTAGGTTTAAAAATTCATGGATACACAAGACAACATAGACATGTAAATTTGGTTAGCCTGACATCTGTGTATATTTAAATAAAACCTATAACGCAATCGATTACTTCAGCCATTTAGCAGTATGATTATCTTATTAGTACATACATTATGAGATAGATGGCGTATCTAAGCTGATTAATTTTTATTTACCAACATCTTGTAGTACAGTTTTCTTTTGTTAGATGGCGCGTATCTATATTTTTGATATTATACCATCTAACTAGATAATGTAGAACACTGATCCTGTTTACTGAAAGCACTGACGAAATTGGTATTGTATCAATGAATAAAAGATACTTCTGCTAACTAGCTAACACGTCCAGAAATATTTAATTCTTTATTGTTTTTTTGGCTATGCGGAAATCCCGGTAATTATGTCGGGCTCGAACTAACCATAAACTACATGCCGTTGCGGGTACTAGCTGCCGGGAACCAGGTATACCTTAGGAAAAAACTTGTGGTCATATACAAGCCGTAGATGTCTGTCACCCTAGGAAGGGCGCGCGCTCCACAGCGCTCCTACTTTTCTGGGATAGTATGCGGAAACATCGGGGTTTCTACACGGGAAGGGGCTATCTATAAACCGCCTTTCTGCCCCTAAAAGGATGCGCACACTTCGTAGCAGTCACGTCGCCTCTAGTTTTTACTAGGGTCACATGATTTCACCTGTCACTTCCAGGCTTGCGCTTATGGAGGTCGTAGATCGGTCTTTGATCTCCGGCGCTTGAGTCGTCGGCGGTACCTGGCCCGTTTCAGGGTTTGTCGGAAGAGTTTTAAACCTCAGAAATATTTACCTAAAAATAAAGGTAAAGAAAAATCAAAAGTGCTGAAATTATCTTCTATTATATAAAATTCTCGTGTCGTGTTGGTGCGTAATCGAACTCCTCCGAAACGGCTCGACCGATTTTGATGAAATTTTTTGTGATTATCCGGTATCTATGAGAATCGGTTCTTATCTATTTTTCATCCCCCTAAATGTTAGGGGTAGTCCACCCCTAAATTTTTTTTTTTAATTTTTTTGACGAAGTTTTTAATTCTATTTTTTTATGATGCAGCATTAGAGAATACATACAACCCTAGATTTTCAACCCTCTACGATCAACCCCTATTTTTTTATATTCCCTTTTATGGCAAAGCAACGTTTGCCGGGACAACTAGTATATATATATATATATATTCCGGACATCTAACACACAACGCCATCTAGTCCCAAGCTAAGCAGAGCTTGTGTTATGGGTACTAGACAACTGATATAAATACTTATATACTTTTTTTTTGTAAATACATACATATTATACACAGAAAACACCCAAACTCCGAAACAAATATTTGCAGATCATACAAACGTTTGGTCCGACCCGGGAATCGTACCCGAGACCTCATGCTTAGCAGTCGCATACGCTACCACTACGCAACTGAGGCAGTCTACCTAAGTACTTGTTTTTTTAAATTATTGAGTTTATTTGACTGTATAAATAAAACGAAATTTATGCAAGATAAATATTTTAATAAGTGTGTGATGTAATTTACAAATAGGTAATATTTATACCGTCACCACGTGCGAGTTGTATAATTTGTATGTATTTAGATTAAATTCTCAAACTATGACCGACCTGAAAATTATGCTCATTTTTTTTTAATTTTCATTACTTCCTTGACAAAAGCTTTCTTAATTTATTAATTATCGAGTTTGGTCTTCTAATTAGACTAACAAAATTAATTCCAAAAATACCACTACTTATTACATACCTATAATGATTACGTTAATTAATATTTAATCGTATAATTTTTTTCCAAACATGATTTTATCGTCATATAAGTATTTCAAACCGGTTACATCTATACTAATAATTAAGCTGAACAGTTTGTTTGTTTGATTGAACGAGCTAATTTCAGGAACCGTAGGTCCGATTTGAAAAATTCTTTCAGTGTTGGATAGTCCATTTATCGAGGAAGGCTATAGGCTACATATCACAGTAATACTAAAGCAGCGGAGCACCAACGAAAAATTTGCAAAAACGGGGGAAAATTTTCTCGCTGCGGGCAATTGAAGACGCAAACGAAATTGCGTGGGTCAGCTAGTACATTATACTATATATATATATATATATATATATTTTATACGTTAGCTACCAAAATGACTCTGCCCTGCCTGATGGAAAGCACCAGCAGAATCCAAGAGTGGTGGTCACCATCCTCAAAGCAAACAAGGACAGTGCAGCATGATGACCAGCACTATGGCGGCCTAGTAAGATGCTTTTTCACGCCCCGCTTAAAGGACTCGGGATCATAGTGGGACGGAAACACGTGCGCTGGTAGTGAGTTGACTGCCTCGGTGGCGTAGTGGTACCGTATACGACTGCTAAACACGAGGTCTCGGGTTCGATTCCCGGGTCGGACCAAATGTTTGTATGATCTGCAAATATTTGTTTCGAAGTTTGGGTGTTTTCTATGTATAATATGTATGTATTTACAAAAAAAAAAGTATATATGTATTTATATCAGTTGTCTAGTACCCATAACACAAGCTCTGCTTAGCTTGGGACTAGATGGCGTTGTGTGTTAGATGTGTGTTAGTTCCAGGTTTTAACCGCTCGGCACAGGAAGGAAGAGCCGAATCGATGAGTGCGAGAGTGTATGTCTTCCACTCTGATGCGGTGACTTCCAAGGCCAGCACGTGTTGTCCTGTAGAGGAAGGGTGAAAGGGGGACCAGTTGGAAGAGCTCTTCAGAACACTCCCCATGATATAGGCGATAGAGGACTGCCATAGAGGCGATTTCTCTACGCATTTGCAGAGGAATTTAATTTACAACTTCTTCATTATTATGGTGGCTAGCTGATTTACCATTGTAGATAGAATATTAATAATTATACGGACTTTAGTAATTCTTTTTTCACTTTCAATTATGTAGGTAGGTATTGTATGGTGTTCAAGCAATTAACAATTTGTTCCTTTTTTGGTGTGCTTGTAAATGAGTAGATCGACCAATTAATCATCAACATGATCAACGACCTTTATTTTTCGGACATCTTACACACAACGCCATCTTGTACCAAGCTAAGCAGAGCTCGTGTTTTGGGTACTAGACAACTGATATAAATACTTTTATACTGTTTTTTGTAAATACATACATATAATACGTCGAAAACACCAAATCTTCGAAACAATTATTTGCAGATCCTACAAAGATTTAGTCTGACCCAGGAATTGAACCTAAACCTCAAGCACAGCAGTCGCATACGCTACCACTGCGCTACAAAAGAAATGAAAAAAAGTTTAACAGTTTACACCAGTAGAGGTCTCTCCTTAGAAAGGAGATTTTGGCATACTCTACTAAACCACTACTGACCAAACGGGTTAGCATAGATTATGTATCAAGATTTCCTTTTCTTTGCAGTTATGTCCTATGTAGTTCATTTCTTTATTTTAATTTAGTATACTTACGTCTACCATTACAGCATACACACATGTATACACGTATTGAACAAGTATAATAATAGTGGAAGTAAAGTCATCTGACAGTAAATGCTGGTATAACATCAGGTCCCACTGAGAATTTGCTCCCTTAGTCACGTCTAACGACACCCATTTGATGATTAGTAACACTCTGTATTCTTAATATGTCACCACACATATTCCGGCAGAAAAAATTACGGGGTCGTGTTATCCAGACGTAGAAACAAAATAATGAACAAAAATTAGCTTGGGTCACATTGCGCCCATGATTTAGTAATTTAATGTAATACAATTAAATGGGCGGTTGACTGTTTGTAAAAATTTCAAGGGTCACATTATTTTATTTTTGCACCTGATTCATTGATTAGGCTTTCCTTCGATTGATGACAAGAGTGGTTTGGTGATTGAAGTCTATATGTGGTAGGACCTAACTCATTATTTTTTAGCTTTCAGTAAATTGTCTAAATTATAAATTTCTTTCTTTTCAATATAAGACTTAAATTTTAAATTTTTTATTTTTATTTTACCTTTTAATTTTCATTACGTTATAGTCGTTCCAATACTTTATTTAACTTTTGACAGATCACGCACATAAAGTTTTGTAATAATTTTTGATACAATGTACTACAGATAATACTGTACTTTATGGGCGGGCTCCGCCTACTTAGGGATGTGTCATTCGTAATTAATGACCACAGACTATAAAAACGGTTTTGAAATAAATCGATTATCGATTATATTAATAAAACATACAATAAAATTATTGTGATTATATTTTATATCAAATCACGTAAAAAGCTTTATTATTTTGCATTAAAATGCCCTAAATGTCTCTGTTTCAATGCATAAATATTTGCGTAATGAAAACAGTTCCATCGTACTCGTACCTAGTAATGGGATCGAATGTATTCGCCGCAAATTAATGAATCTAAAATAATTGTTTAGACTTACTATAGTTGGTTCAAATAAAAACTACCTGCGGTACCTACTTGTAATGAACAGGTACAAAATGTTGAAATTCGTAGTAATTTACGGATTAAAAATAAAACAACCAAAAGAGGTACTGTAATACTAATTTTAATTATAAAGAATCGTCTTCTTCGTATGACCAGGAATCATCATCACTTGAGTTCTCAGTAATATTGATTATCATTTCTTGGATAGATAAATTGTCGAATGCAACATCCCGATCCCAATCCGACATTATCACCTTCTTTGTTTTTTCTACAACATTCGCCCAGTTTTCTGGAGTTACTTTTTCACACGCATTTTTCAGTAAATTCAGCATTTTTCTTGCGGTGAAAGGAGGAGTTGTATTGTTCCTCGCAGCATATCCTTTAACTTGTGCCCAGATTATTTCAATTGCATTATATTGGCAGTGATATGGGGGAATTCTGAGGACGGTATGCATGGGCTCTGCTGCCATTTCATCTATGACGTATCGTTTTGGCAGCTTCTTTGTTTTTAATATCTTTACTAACTCTAGTTTTAGTAGGGACTCATTCACCTCTTCGCCATTGTCACGGAGCCAGTTTATAATTTCATGTTTTTTGTTGGCCTGTGTTGGTATTTTATTAATTTGACGATGATTATTGATGGCTCTTCGAGTGATGTAAGCATTTCTCTGAACCACTTTTCATACACGTTCGAATTCATCTCCTCATGATAATCTCCTGTTTTCTGGGATTTAAAAGCTAATAGAGCGCCTGGCACAAATCCTTTTACTGTTCCTGCATGACAAATAATCAGTCGTTCGCCTTTTCCCATTGGTACTGTAGAAGTGGAGCCAACGGTGTTGTCAGTCCAAGTTTTTGACAGCGTATGATTCGCATTGAGCCAAGTTTCATCTGTGAAAACAACATTCGACCAATCTTCTATTTTTTTTGCTTGTCTTAAAAAATCGCATCTATACAAAGCAATATCATTGCGTTCCATTAAAATTTTTCGTTTGTCACATTTTTGGAATAACATTCCAATGTCTTTCAATACCTTTGTCAGAGAAGATTTTTGACCACGGAACAAACTACTATTTCGAAGAGATTGTGTTAGTTTTTTTAATGTTGGAATCTCTTTTCTTTGGTAATAGTCGTATATACGACGACGAATAGCATCAGCGTCAAAATTGTCAACGGCTGTAACTTTACTAGGCGGACGTTTTTTCTTAGGTGTAGATAGCTTATTCTGTTCCATGCCACTGCTGCCGTAGCCTTCTTTTGTTATTTTTGCCACTGTTGGAGCACTAATACCTAATGCTGCTGCAACACGGTCTCTAACTTGAGTCACTGGTATAAGAGGCCCACCATTACGGCTTTCCTTTTCAAAGTATTCACGAAGTCGCAAGACAAACTCTCTTGTTTGTCCTTTGAGTACTTTCTTTTTTGACATTTTGACAGTAACGAAGGCAGGAACGATACGCTCAACTCAACCAAACGTGAGAATTCACAAATAAATCAATACGGAGGAATATAAATACTCAACTATATTGAAGGTTACTCATTGAAATACTGTAGATTATTTTAAAATAGACATAGAGAGATTTAATAAAGATCATCAATAGTTTAACAAATACAATATTAACCACTGAATTACAACACAATACAATAATACATTTTGAAAATTCAGTTCCTTTTATATATTTTTTCATGACATAGAACCGTCATATTTGAACAACATTCTTTTAATCCATTTCTTCTTTATTTTGACAAAGGAGGTCGCACATTGAAACACATAGAAATATGAAGTACGAAATTATCTATAAAATAATGAGTTTGTTAAATCGATTAAAACTTCTTAATGCATAAAATCGATCGATGAAAGAAATCGAATAGGTAACGGGTCAGGGTATCACTATTTGATTAAGTATTAGAGCTGTCAAAAGTTAAATAAACTATTGGAACGACTATATAGTGAATATTCCATTATATTTCATACGTCATTATTACATTGTTTTTTAGTGTGAGGTTGTTGCATTGCATATCTCTTTTATATTGACGTTTCTTAAATAATCCAACCAGAACACTCAACTGTATATTTATCATAATGGGCTATAGAACTGCTTATGTTTTGAACTCCATGATAAATATAAAGGGTGATATTATTTTTAAATACTAAATAAATACTAAAATAATACGCACAAAATTTAAATTTTATGTTTTATTATGTTTTTAATTTCTAACAGTCTAATAATATTTCTTATTTGTACAAAACTACTATTATCTTGCTTACCAGTCAAGACAATTGTTTACAGGTTCGATAATAGTTACACATAACGTTAGGTTCCTTACTGGAACCGGTTTGTATAACTAAAAATATAATAATTAAGGTCTAACTTTTTGTTAGACCTTCATTATTTTATAAAAATATTCAAAATAGGCCTTGTTATTCTTTTTCTTAAATTTACTAAGTATTTTTACGAGTATTTTTTTCATTTTTAAAGATTTTTTATTTTATTATAGCTGACTACTCTGATGAAAGTAAACTGATATATTTTTTATTTTTTTTTCAAAAGTGAAGCTATTAACAGAATATGTAAATATGTACACTAAAATTATAACACATAAGTGTGTCTGCAATTTTTAAAACTTTTCTTGAGTTATCTAACAATGGAATCAATTACGAAATAAAACTTTTAAACTAAAAAAATGCTTGCATTTCAACCCTTCTTCCGGTAATCAAATACATTTACATTTTAATGTATGTTATACTCTAGCAAAAATTACAGCAGTGAACGGTTAGCATATTTTCAATTAAACTACACACATTATATGTACAGGTAAGTCTTAATACTTTTCTTTCTTAAATGTCTATTCTAAACTTATAGAGAGTATACACAAAGAAATACAATTAATCATATTTCTAATAGGATTTGGTTTCCAGAAGCTTACATTTTATGTTGCTTACCTAGCCTGACTTATATTTATCTAAGAGAAGTGTTAATTTCTATTTTTGGCTCATCTGGATAATATAACCATTTGAACTCAGAATTCTTAAGCCCAAATTTTGCATCTTTTTCCGTTTCTGGTTTAGGAACATCATCAGAAAGTAAATCGAGTACCTCTTTTGTAACTTTAGGATGGAATCCAGTATCATCAGCCACATAATCGATCCTCGCTCTAATGCCATCTCTACCAGTAGCATAATAGTAACCTTTCTTGGTACCATTTGCGTAACCTTCTTCAAAATGACCATGAAAACCAACAGTGTAATTAAAAGTGTAAAGTACTTTCGTCATATCGTTTACATTCAGACCCTCAGGGAGCCCTGATTTTTCACCAGGACGAAGCGCGTTAATATCTGTGTTTTTATCAACTATTCTTAGATCTGCAGAAACTAATGTAGGTTTTACATCATCTGGCAGAGTATATTTCTTAGAACCCCGGGTCTTGTGTGGAGTATTAGAACTTTGCGTGGGCGTGGGAAGTGTTGGTAAGTTTTGTAAATTGGGTTGGACAAATCGTTGAGATCCTCGTGAAGTTTTAGAGTTCTGCGATGGAGATAATCGATTTGAAATTTCATTTAAACGTTTAGGGTTTATAGTTGGTGGTGAAAGATTGAGGTCTTTTTGAGGTGTATCTGGTACAGTGCGTGCATTGTTTGAGTTTTCTTTTGTATTTTCTGGTGGATTACTTGGTGTCCCAGGACTTCGAGTAGGAGATGAAACTTTTAAGTTTTGCTTTGGATCCTCATGTAAGTTAGTTGGTGTATTTGTGTTCTGACCAGCAGATGGGTCTTGCTTAGAATCTTGTTGTAGTTTATTTGGTGCTTTGGAATTCTGAGTAGGAGATGGTCCATTTAAGTTTTGTTTTGAATCTATTTGTAATTTACTTGGTGCATTTGAGTTTTCAGAAGGAGATGAACCGTTTAAGTTTTGTTTAGTATCTTTTTGTGGTTTACTTGGTGCGTTGGAGTTATCTGAAGGAGATGGACCGTTTAAGTTTTGTTTAGTATCTTTTTGTGGTTTACTTGGTGCGTTAGAGTTATCTGAAGGAGATGGACCGTTTAAGTTTTGTTTAGTATCTTTTTGTGGTTTACTTGGTGCGTTGGAGTTATCTGAGGGAGATGGACCGTTTAAGTTTTGTTTAGTATCTTTTTGTGGTTTACTTGGTGCGTTAGAGTTATCTGAAGGAGATGGACCGTTTAAGTTTTGTTTAGTATCTTTTTGTGGTTTTCTTAGTGCGTTGGAGTTTTGAGTAGTAGAGGGACCATTTAAGTTTTGCTTAGCATCTTTTTGTGGTTTACTTGGTGCGTTGGAGTTGTCTGAAAGAGGTTTCGAAACTTTTTTGGGTTTTCTTGGGACATTGGAGTTCTGCATAGGAGATGGACCCTTTGTAGGTAGTGTTGAGTCTTTTGGAATAGTAATTGGTATATTGGGGGTCTGGGTAGGAGGTGGATCTTTTGCGTCTTGTGTTGATTCTGTCTTTGAGTTAGTTGGTTTGTTAAAAGTCTGGGTAGGAGATAGTCCTTTTGCGTCTTGCGTTGAGTCTTTTGGAGTAGTACTTGGTATGTTGGAGACCTGAGTAGGAGATGAATCCTTTGTATCTTGTTTTGGATCTTTTGGTAGGTCAGTGTTCTGGGTAGGCGATGGATCCTTTGCGTCTTGTGTAGAGTCTTTTGGTGTTCTTGGTGTAATGGAAGTCTGGGTATGAGATATAACCTTTGCGTATTGTGTTGAGTATTTCGGAGTTGTACTTGGTATGTTGGAGGTCTGGGTAGGAGACGGATTCATTGCATTTTGTGTTGAGTCTTTTGGAGTAGTACTTGGTAAATTGGAGGTCTGGGTAGGAGATGGATCCTTTGTGTTTTGTTTAGAAACTTTTTGTGCATCAGTGTTCTGGGAAGGCAAGAGACCCTTTGCATCTTGTGTTGAGTCTTTTAGAGTGCTACGCGGTATGTTGGAGGTCTGGGTAGGAGATGGACTTATTGCGTCTTGTGTTAAGTCGTTTGGTGTAGTACTTAGTATGTTAGAGGCCTGGGTAGGAGATGGATCCTTTGCTTCATGTGTTGAATCTTTTGGAGTGATACTTGGTATGTTGGAGGTCTGGGTAGGAGATGGATCCTTTGCTTCATGTGTTGAATCTTTTGGAGTGGTACTTGGTATGTTGGAGGTCTGGGTAGGAGATGGATCCTTTGTGTTTTGTTTTTGATCTTTAGGCGCGTAAATATTCTGTGTAGGTGATGGACTTTTTGCATCTTGCGTTAAGTCTTTTGGTATAGTTCTTGGTGTGTTAGAAATCTGGGTAGGAGATGGACCTTTTGTGTCTTGTGTTGAATCTTTATTTGAGTTACTAGATATATTAGACATCTGCGTAGGAGATGGACCTTTTACTTCTTGCGTTGAGTCTTTTAGAGTGGTACTTGGTATGAAGGTCTGAGTAGAAGATGAACCCTTTCTGTATTGTTTTAGATCTTTTGGTGCGTCAGGGCTTTGGATAGGCGATAAACCCTGTGCATCTTGTGTTGAGTCTTGTGGTTTGCTACTTGGTGTGTTAGAGGTCTGTGTAGGAGATGGAGCCTTTGAGACTTGTGCTGAATCTTTTTCGTCGTTACTTGATATGTTGGAGGTCTGTATGGGAGATGGATCCTTTGCATCTGGTCTTAAATCATTTTTAAGATTACTTGGAATGTCGGAGGTCTGGGTAGGAGATGGATTCATTGTGTCTTGTGCTGAATCTTTTGGTTTGTCGGTTTCGTTAGAGTTAGACTTCGATGTTGAAGTTGAAACTTCTGGGTCTTCTAAGGATTGTTTTCGAGATTCACGTGTTGTACTGGAGCTCTTAGTAGGAGATGGACCGCTTAAATTTTGTCTTGAATCTTTTTGTTGTTCACTTGTTGGCTCCTCAAACTGTTTTAAGTTACTTTTTAAGTCTCTATTAGGTTCATTTTTCAGGGGAGTTTGTGCTTTGAGTGCATTATGAGGTTGTGCCTTTAAATTTGGTTTTAGTTCATTGGGCGGTGTACTTGTGAATGAATCAGATTCTATCTGAGGATTATTAGGCTTTTTAACACGAGGAACAAGACGTTGGCTATCAAACACTCCAAGTTTTATGATATTTTTCTTTACAGATTCAGGGACCGAAGGAAAGTTAGATCGTAGACCAAAAAGTGGAGTTAGTGGTGTTTTAGTAGGAAGACTACAACCGCTGCATGATTTGCCGGGTGGCTCAAGAGAAAAAGGTTTGAAAGGTATTTGATTTTTAGGTGTTGTGTTTATTACTGGAGATATATTAACTTTTTGATCGATGGTGGTAAGAGGTGTGCTGGCAATACTAGGTAAAGTTGGTAAAATTGGATTATTGTCAACTAAGGCATTTGCTGTGGAACTAATAGATTTCATGATTGCAGAGAGCGTAAGAGATAAATCAGATAGTACGATATTTGCACCTGGTTTAGCGATTGCATCGGGTACAGAAAGTTTTTCCGGTGTAACGAATCCAGCGGATAAATTGGGTGCGGCAGATAGGGTCAGATTAGGGAGTTCACTTTGTACTTCGAGTCCTCCCTTCGGTGCAATAGCCGACGCAGTTAGAGAAGCTACCATGAGCTTAGCAGCTGCAGTGGGAAGTAAGTTTGGGGCCACAGTTGTACTCAGTACATTGACTTTTTGGGGTGTCGTAATCTCTACGGATACAGAAGGTGCAGTAACTGCAGCAGATGTTGATAGCGTTGTAGTCCTTAGAGGTGCAGTTAGGGTAATAGATATCGCAGGTGTAGGTAAAGTAGTTGAAGCAACTAATGCTGCAAGTGTAGAGGGTACCACAGATGTAATGTTTGCAGCTACTGCAATTTTAGGTTCATTAGAGGGAGTGAATATTGGGATAGTACTGGATATGCTGGGTGTCGTAGGTGATGCATTAGTTGAGCTTGCTGCAGAGGTAACAGCTGATGAAGTTGCAGTAGATCCTGGGTTAGGTAAATCAAGAGAATGTCCTTGTCTTGTTGATCCAGGGCCGGATCCGGCTGCTGAAAGATAAAAAAATTAAAAGTTACTTCATCAGGCGTAAATATATTTTTATGGGTGATAATATTATTCAAAAAAAAAATATTATTCATATATAATTATTATAAATACATTTTTTTTTGTTCGGTTCCTGAAGAGTTTTATTTTCTACCCTTTCATAGATGATTTTACCACGACGCTATATTATCTAGTTGTGAAGGATCTATTATCGTACACGGCCATAATGGTAACTATGGCCATGGTAAGTTATTCGAATCAAGCGGCGACAGATTTTTGTTAATCTCAAAATTAAAAAGCTGAAAAAATGCTTACAGGACTTTAAATTTATATTCTTCGTAGATAATATTTTGAAATCTCCTTCTTTGGTTGTAGCGTACACTGTAACATGGTACACGTCATCTGCAGTGAGGAAACCGAACTCCCCCATGACAATCCCGTCTTTATCTAAAACATTTCAATCATTTAAAAAATATACAAAACTGTTTTTAATGAGAAGACTTCTCATTAGTCCTCATTACTTTTCAGCACAGAAAACTCTTTGAACCCCTTTTTAAGTAGGTATATTTCGTTCACGAAGGGATGTGAAATTTAGAATACCTTAAGGTCGTTTAGAAAGTGTGTCAAAAGGTAATTTTTTTGCATTATATTTCTGTAATAAGCTTAAGACTTATGTTATATGTTACAAAAGAAGTATAAATACATCTTTAATTGTCAGAGAACGGAATGTCCACACAATGAAAGTGCAAATTATATTGAAAAAATGGCTCGATTTATGTTTCGACCACTAAACGAACACTAGGAGGCACAATAAAAACAAATTTTCAGGTTTATCATGTCTTTAATATGTAAAATATGTAGGTTGGCTAGTTATATATAAAACTAGCTTTTGCTTCACTCGCGTTAGATTTGACTTTACGTGAATGAATGAAAGTCAAATTTGTTTATTAAAAATCTCTACAAAACTTCTTTATAGCTAATATTCTTCAGTGGTTCCAATACCACTAAATTATTAGTCGAGCTTACTCGTTACCAAGTTACGTAGAACTGGCCGTGAGAGAAGCACATCCCATCCCAGAAAATTGAGTGTTTGTTCTTGAGACTTGTTTAGTATCATCACGAAGCAGACTTCGAGGGGAAACTGCTATCCTTTAAATTGAACTGTAAGATAGCTTGTGATCAACGGAATTCGTGGTATATTATACGGATTCCCATTGCGTACAAGCGCTTACAATTGTGGTTTCCGCTTGTTTTAAATTGTACCATATATTTAACAGGGGTTAAGTCTATGGTACAGCAGACCGGGAGGTTTCAGATAATTTAAAAATTCTACAGGATAATTCGTAGCGTCGTCTATGTTGATCCTCAATCAATCAATCCATAAACCTTTTTTTTTAATTTCAAAAATTCCAATGGGAAAAGCAACGATCAAAACAATGTCTGTGTATAGAAGATCGCTTCGATAAAATTAAAACCGAAATGTAAATATCAGTTCTGCTGCTATCAATTCACAAAGGCCCCAATAATACTTATTTTTGAACATATCAGAAGAATATTCATCTGCCTGTCTGTCACTCTCTGCCACTATTTCTATCGTGAGACATAACTGAAAACTTGATCCAATCATTGACTACCATTTTAACTATTTTTGAGCATCCCACTTTCCTGGGTGCCATACATTAAAATAAACAAAACCCAAAAAACGACACCCATATCTCTTTAAAGATTTTGTTTTTACCCCTTAAACCCATTTTACCCCTTAAACTCATTTTACCCCTTAAAAAGTAGGTTTTTGAAAACTCTAAATTTGGTTGTTTAGTTTAACAGCAAAGTAAAGCATTAACTTCGCGAAGTTTCGAAAGGAAAAGCCTACGCAATCTTGGTGCTTTGAGTGCCATACAAACTTTAAACCCCCGTTTTACCCCTTTAGGGAGTGAGTTTTGAAAAATCTTTTATTTTCGTCTTTATCATAATAGCTATAGGTGTACCAAATTTCAGCGCAATCGGATCAGAATTTCGAGCTGTGCGTTGATAGATCAGTCAGTAACAGTTGCCTTTTATATTTACTGAAGTTAAAATTAACCTACCTATAAGTATATACTTCTGATGACTGGGAATTAGACCGGCTCCCTGCCAAGACCGGTTTACGTAGTAGCTACGGACCTCCCTAAAAAGTATATACTTATTATTAGATCTAATAGCATACAAACGTGAGTACGTTCATGGTCTTCAAACTTTAATGATTAAACGATATTGATGTAACCACCATTATTTTGATAATTCTCATTAAAACTTAAACATCTCGTTATTACGGAAAAATAATGATTTTCAACCTGAGTATTAAATAAAATGAAAATAAATACCGTTCTCTATTGATATGCACCGATATCACAACTTTTTTTGCAATTTGAATAAATAGTGCCTTGACATTTGACCGGCTTCTTATAGTACATAGCTGCACGTCGATTTTTTACACAAAATTATCATATTTTTAGGAGTGGCATGTATGAAGTGGGTAAGTACGTCTCACTTAACATAACCTTGTAAAAGCACACAATTATCAAACTTTTCTGTAATATTTATTACAGACTAGCTTTAGCGCACGGCTCCGCTTGCGTATTTGACAGTTATCGTTCCTTCCTTCCTCAAGAATCAAAGTATCGCCATGCCGAATTTCATTGAAATCGGTGTAGCAGTTTGCCGTGAAAGCAGGACCGACAGACAGAGTTAGTTTCGCATTTATAATATAATATATTCGTCTTGAGAACCATAAATATCGCATCAATTTAAAAAAGTTGAAAGGAAAAAAAAAATTTTTCAACTAATATTTTAAATCGACTACTTAAATCGAACTTAGTGTATCGATGATGTCACCAAATTCAAATTAAATTGATTTGTGTAGTGATTCGTGTCAGCTGCTAAAGTCATAAAATCAGTATTGGATTGTGTAGAATATCTAGTAATAGTTCACCGGTTCTTGTCAATTGATTATAAATGCTAATTTATAAATTAAATAAATCAAATATTTATATATATAAATATATATTTATATATATATATTAAACAATAAAATACACTAGTAAAAATTATTAGACTGCCTCGGTGGCATAGTGGTAACATACGAGTATGCGACTGCTAAGATTGAGGTCTCGGGTTCGATTCCCTGGTCGGACCAAATGTTTGTATGATCTGCAAATATTGGTTTCGGAGTTTGGGTGATTTCTATGTATAATATGCATGTACTCGTATTTACAAAAAAAAAAAATATTTACTAATTATTCGTGTACTAATGACACACATTGTTATTTACTTTCGTATCATATCGCACGATTAGTTTTTTGAAAACCAATAATTCCACAAAACCTCAAATTATGTAGTCAATTAAAGTTGTAGTAGAAGTGACGTTCTTGATAATTAATGTAGTTTTAGATTACAATTTGGTACTAATGCTAATTGTTTATGCTAAACATTTAAAACCGCTGCTAACCAGTTTCGGGGTAATACCAATACCTTCTTCTTGATGACTCTTAAATACGCCACTACATGGACATTGCTTAATTTAGTCAATAATATTTTATATTTGAATCAGTTTATGGCTAAACCGCATGCTTGGAAATAGTTCTTGCAGATTTGATGATGATATTTCATTAAGTTCTACACATTATCTTGTAGCACAAGATCTTGCTTTTGTGAGGAAAAATAAATAATGATATTATTGTTATATTATTTCCACCAATATATTTCAGCCTCACAGTAATACACACACACGCTCCCTCACTACACACTTAAACACACTCCTCTCTCTTTGTTTAACACATACACAATACACATACTCATAATACACATACAGTCGACTCTCGTTAATTCAAACCTGCGATAATTCGAACCTCTCTATAATTCAAAGTTATCACGAGTTCCCTACAAAATCTCTTTATATTTCGAAGTAAATCAATACATTTTTGTGCACTTGGTAATTCGAACGAAAAAATCATTGCTATATAACAAAACGACGCGTTAATTCGAACTCATAGACGTCTAACACTCGACAATTCAAAGTTGCAGAGAGAAAGAGGCGGAAAGATTGTAAGTACATTTTGCGACAAGTTCAAACTTGTATCAACGTACACGAGTCTTTGTTTTTGTTATGATTAATTTGACTATAACAGAGTTCTTTCGAAAGATTAATTAATTCACATTATGAATACATAGGTATGTATGTACCTACACGAATGTACCTCTAAACTTTTGACATTTTTATAGAATAGCAGTTAAAAATAATAATTGATCAACACTTAATAATTCGAAGTTTTACTTATTTTCTCTCACAAATTTCGAACCATTTGATATTTCAAACACTCGATAATTCGTAATATTTTAAGAGTCCCTCAAGTTTCGAATTAACGAGAGTCGACTGTACTAAGTTTGTATCTAAATCATCTGTTGTCAACAATTTTAGTTTTATTTAATTTGTATTGTTTATATATTATATCTTTGATGTAACTCTGACGGCCTCAGACCGGTGGAGGCGTTAATGGCAGCGACACAGTTTTAAGTACTTCTTTACTGTTTCTTTTCTTTTACTTTCCAATAAAGATTTACTATTTATAATTATTTACTTTAGAATTACTTAAACATACTCTTATAATGATGGTTTTCATCAGATGATTTTATAAAGTCGGTTAAAAACTAACACAAAAATAGAAACATTGTTTTGGGCAAATCTTCTGCTCGTAGTATTGTAACTAAATAGTTATGTAGGGCGATAGGGTTACCAGTGCAGAAATTATAGACGTCTTTGGTACTTTTGATCGTTTATTCTGGTTTCTGTGTAGTTCATACATATATTCACAAACTTGTACTTATACATATAACCCTATGTTGGGAGTGATGAGGACTGCGGGGCTATCGCTCAACACTACCCTTCCTACGCTACGTGAGTGTCTTAAGAGGACTGCGGGGCTATCGCTCTAGAAGACCTCAATACTTAGCAGAACCTGATGACTGCGGGGCTATCGATCAGGTCAGCTATGCCTACTGGACATCAGAGTGGACTGCGGGGCTATCGCACTCTGAGTCGTCTAGCTGTCGACTGTTTGAATGGAGGCTGCGCGGCTCTTTATATAGGCCTTGTGCGACCCCCTCCACGATGTGATGCGCGTCGATTGAGACAGATAGTCGTTGTGCGAGGGAGAAAGTATTCGGGTTCATTACGCACGTTACTGTCTGCTACATTCTCCCCCTCTGGTGCTCTTTTTAACGTCCCGTGAGAGCACCAGCATCCTTGCGAATTGGAGTATGAATTGAAATTTTGATTGAAAATGCGAATTGAATATGTTAAGTATGACGGTGAATAGCCTGTTGTTTGACAAAATGACGTGTTCATAGCAAATCTAATTGCAGGTAATGTAGCCGGCCAATTGTGATGCTTGTCTTTAACCATCATTGCTATTTGTGATTTCATATCTCTATTCTTCCTTTCTACGGTGTTCGGTTCAGGATGATAAGCGGGTGTATAAACTTGTTCTATATCTAAACAAAATGTAAGTTTTGCATTACTGCTGATATAAACTGAACTCCGTTATCACTCACAAGTTTCCTTGGTAAACCGTAACGCAGAAATACTTCATTTATTAGTGTCTGTGCACAATTTTCAGCAGTAGCTTCTTTTAAGGCAAAAATTTCAATCCATCTGGAGGCCGTATCTTCCACAATAAATATCCATTTCTCTCCAGAATTTCCTTTTGGTAATGGACCAAATAAATCAGGTCTTTAGGTAGTAGAGTCATGCTGATTTCAGCACGAATGGGCCAGGCTCGACCGGGGCGGTACTACCCTCGCACAGAAGACCAACCCAAAATGACAGGCTTCGTACTGTCGTGTTTCGTTGGTGAGTGCGAGACCGGAGGCCCAATGATGCAGGGGTGACAGTTGTCGTGGTTAGTGTGAGAGCAGTGTAATGCTCGTGGAGTCATGTTGAGGGTGGCTTGGATCGATCCGTCGGCCAGGGAGACCCGTAGAAACGGTGGTGCCGCTGGCCGCCCGCGACATAGAGAGGGGCCCAACCGCGGCTAACCACCCTGGGAGGCTGCCCCGTCAGGTCGCGCATAATCCACGGAGTGGCTCGTCGTGCCGGTTGGTGACCGGACGGTGGGACCAGGCGACCACTTCCGGGAGGGTACGGGGGCCCTTCCGTCCGACGGTTCGGTCACCGTCATGCCTCACTGTTGTATGAGGACACAGCACTACGAGTCTCAGTACTACACAGCCACGACAACTGTCGCGCCTTTTACGCTCCCCTTCCCCTACCCCCTTTTTTATCATGGCAGCAAAGAAAAAGTTAAAATGTTCAACAGCGGCACTCCATCCACCCACCAACGCGCTTTTTGAGGTGGAGTTCACAAACATCCGTGGACTCCATGCAAACCTCAACGCCGTCCACCAGCATCTTGAGACGGTACGGCCGGCCATGCTTTTTCTAACGGAGACACAAATACGCCGCCCTGCCGACACGACATATCTACACTATCCCGGCTACGTTCTTGAGGAGTGCTTCCTCGCGAAGGCTGGGGTATGTCTTTTCGTTAGGGCGGATGTTTGTTGTCGCCGTTTCCGCTGCCTTGAGGACCCATCCTTCTCCATCCTGTGGTTGCACGTGGATATTGGCTCCGTGAGCCGATTCTACGTGTGCCTATATCGATCCCACTCCCGAGACTCTGAGACAACTCGACTATTTGAATATCTCAGTCAGGCGGTGGACAAAGCGCAGGAGCAGTTTCCCACCGCCGAACTGGTGTTTCTGGGAGACTTTAACGCCCACCATGAGTCCTGGTTGGGATCTTCCAGAACTGACCACGCGGGTCGGACTGTCCACGCATTCGCTCTCACGCATGACCTCACCCAGCTGGTACTCCAACCCACCAGGATACCAGACATACAGAGTCAAGCGCCTTCCTTGCTGGACCTTCTGCTGACGAGTCACCCAGCGCAGTACAATATATCGGTGCTCGCCCCTTTAGGATCCTCCGATCACTGCCTGGTGTCTACCACGGTGCCTTTAGCTGCCGCCCCACGACCAGTGGCAGCGAAAAGACGACTATGGCACTACTCGTCAGCGGACTGGGATGGAATGCGGGATTATTTTGCATCCATCCCGTGGGCTCAACGCTGCTTTAAAGACAAAGATGTGTCGCAAACTGCGGCCGCCGTAGCTGGCGAAATCACTGTTGGAATGGAATACTATGTTCCCTACAGTGAGGTCGCCAGCGCAACGACCCATCCTTGGTTTAATCGCGAGTGCGCCCATGCTGTTGCGCAAAAACGATCGGCTTACCGCGCATGGACCAGAGCTCACGCTCGCGGCTGCCCCGACGTAGGTCAACTAAAAGCAGCGTTCAACAAAGCCACAAGGGAATGCAAGAAGGCTTACATTAGAGCGGATGCCCAGCGCATTGCGCGGCTTGGCCAAGAACTCGTCGCACACCCTACGGGTAGCCGAAAGTTCTGGCGATTGGCTAAAGCCGTGCAGTCCAACTTCTGCCAGTCCTCGCTACCACCGCTGAAATGACCCGACGGATCACTCGCCCATCAGCCGCAGGAGAAAGCAAAACTGCTTGTTGATCTCTTTGCGGCTAACTCCCGAATCGACGACCGTGGCAGGCACCCGCCTACCATTCCGACCTGCGACACTACGATGCGGGATATTCGCATCCGGTTGAATGATGTCCGCGCGGAGCTTCGGTCACTCGACGTCCGGAAAGCCAGTGGACCCGATGGCATCCCAGCGGTGGTTCTTAAGAAATGTGCACCAGAGTTGTCTCCGGTATTGACGCGCCTGTATTGCCTGTCGTATTCATCAGGAACTGTCCCGATGGCCTGGAGAGAGGCGAATGTTCAACCCATCCCCAAAAAGGGCGACCGTTCAAACCCGGCAAACTACCGTCCGATAGCCGTCACCTCAATTCTCTGCAAGGTATTTGAAAGAATAATAAATAAACAACTGATTCACTACCTGGAGGATCACTCCGTACTAAACGATCGTCAATATGGTTTTAGACCGAACCGATCCACGGGTGATCTTCTAGCGTATGTGACACACCTTTGGGGTGAAGCTATTGACAGGCATGGGGAATACTTGGCAATAAGCCTTGACATGGCCAAAGCCTTTGATAGGGTTTGGCACCGTTCGCTTCTCTCCAAGCTACCGGCATACGGTTTACCCCCCAAACTCTGCAACTGGGTTGCCGCATTTCTGCACCAGCGCCGCATTAGAGTCCTTTGCGACGGTGCGGCCTCCGACTTTCAGCTGATCACCGCTGGAGTACCTCAGGGGTCTGTCCTGTCACCCACGCTGTTTCTTCTGCATATCAATGACATGCTCGCCCTTGCCAACATTCATTGCTATGCAGACGACAGCACAGTTCACGGGCGATATTTTGGACATCCCACAGCTGGGCTAGCAGATAATGATAAAAAACGACGGGAACTTGTCGCTCAACTCGACCATGACTTGGACCGCATTTCTCAATGGGGCTCTGAGAATCTGGTCGAGTTCAACGCCAAGAAAACACAGGTGTGCGCGTTCTCTGCCAAAAAGTCTCCATTCCTTCCCCTTCCCACTTTTCAGAGCACTCGACTGCCATTACAAGGTAGGCTCGATATCCTGGGCATGGATATCAGCCGCGATCTCAACCCTCGCGAATACGTTGAGAGTGTCACTAGGGCGGCCTCGCGGAAGCTAGGTATCCTTAATAGGGTGAGACGGTTCTTCTCGCCCGAGCATCGGTGTCTGCTTTACAAGACCCAGGTTCGCTCGTGCGTGGAGTACTGTTCTCATCTTTGCGATGGAGCCGCGCAGTATCTGTTCGACGCTCTCGACCGGTTGCAGCGGCGAGCCATCCGCATTGTCGGCAGTCCCCAGACCACCAAGTCCCTTGAGCCTCTGCAGTTGCGTAGAGATATCGCCTCTATGGCAGTCCTCTATCGCCTTTATCATGGAGAGTGTTCTGAAGAGCTGTTCCAACTGGTCCCCCCTTCCCCCTTCCTCTACAGGACAACACGTGCCGGTCTTGGATGTCACCGCTTCAGAGTGGTAGACATACGCTCTCGTACTCACCGCTTCGGTTCTTCCTTCCTGTGCCGAGCGGTCAAAACCTGGAACTCACTACCTGCGTACGTGTTTCCCTCCCACTATGAACCCGGGTCCTTTAAGCGGAGCGTGAAGAAGCATCTCACTAGGCCGCCATAGTGTGGGTCGCCATGCTGCAATGTCCCTATTGGCATTGAGGATGGTGACCACCACTCCTGGATTCTGCTCGTGCTTTCCATCAGGCAGAGAGTCATTTTGGCAGCTAAGACATAAAAAAAAAAAAAAAAAAAAAATCAATGGATAGGATTTCAAATCTACAACAGTTCGGAGTAGCTTGAAATAATCCAGCTGGTTTTTGGTTTGAAGGTTTGTATTTTTGGCATTCAACACAAGTTTTAATATGGTTTGTTATATATCTTCGCATTCCCTTCCAATAAAATTTCTTACTTATACGTTGTAATGTGCGTTCAATGCCCATATGTCCAGCAGTGGGTGCATCATGATAAGCTTTTAGTATATTAGGTATTTCGTGTTTTGGGATCAGTAGTTTTGCATTATCATCGTCTTGTTCTGGCGTATAACGATATAACACTCCTTTGTGTAACAGAAATCCTTTTTTAATGAATTCTGTATATTTTTCCGATTCTTCTTCCTTTTCTAAAGTTTCTATTACTAATTTTAAATCATTGTCCTTTAACTGTTCTTCTCGAATTTGTTTTGCATTAAGTTTTGGAAGCTCCATCTCTATTCTACAAATTGCACAGGTTTCGTTGTGATTTGAACATGGTGGTCGTGATAATGTGTCGGCTACAACATTAGTACGTCCTCGCGTATATAATATCTTAAATTCATATGGTTGTAATTGGAGTGCCCATCTCGCAAGACGTCCGGTTGGTGTTTTCAGATTCATTAACCACTTCAGAGGTTGGTGATCTGTTATTGTTATGAAACGTGTACCTTCTATGTAACCACGAAATTGTGATATAGCCCATACAATTGCTAAGGCTTCTTTTTCTTCTTTTCTTTTTTTTTTTTTTTTTTTTTTTTAAAAAAAGACAACTCCCACATTAGGAATAAACATCCTGTGTCGTGGGGGACTTTACAAACATACATGAAACGGACACAGAACATCCAGACTCGGATCACACAAAGTGTTGTAGGTACCGCGTGGGATTTGAACCCACGACACTGGGCGAAGTAGCAAGCGGCATGGCGACCGCTGACACCACTCGACCAACCGTGCAGTCAAAAGTTTCTGTTACTGTGTAATTACATTCGGCTGGACTCAGCAATCTACTCGCGTATTCTACAGGATGTTCATGCTCGCCCTCCCCCTGCACTAAAACTGCGCCGATGGCATATTGACTTGCATCTGTTTTTATTGTAAATGTCATATTTTCATTAGCTTGTTTTAGTACGGGTGCTGTAGTCAATGCAATCTTTAACTTGTTAAAGGCTTGTTGTTCTTCCCAATTCCATTGCTTTGAATTGTAGTTTATTCAACATATCGCTTAATTGCTGTATTGCGTCTGATGGCAAATCTTTAGATTCAGACATTATAATGCTTTACAAATGCGGGTAGTTTTTCTCAAAAATTGTGGGTGGTTTACAATAAGTCAATTTATTTTCTTGACATCGGTAGCTAACTTCATAAAAGTTGGGCGCCAAATGTAGGGCGATAGGGTTACCAGTGCAGAAATTATAGACGTCTTTGGTACTTTTGATCGTTTATTCTGGTTTCTGTGTAGTTCATACATATATTCACAAACTTGTACTTATACATATAACCCTATGTTGGGAGTGATGAGGACTGCGGGGCTATCGCTCAACACTACCCTTCCTACGCTACGTGAGTGTCTTAAGAGGACTGCGGGGCTATCGCTCTAGAAGACCTCAATACTTAGCAGAACCTGATGACTGCGGGGCTATCGATCAGGTCAGCTATGCCTACTGGACATCAGAGTGGACTGCGGGGCTATCGCACTCTGAGTCGTCTAGCTGTCGACTGTTTGAATGGAGGCTGCGCGGCTTTTTATATAGGCCTTGTGCGACCCCCTCCACGATGTGATGCGCGTCGATTGAGACAGATAGTCGTTGTGCGAGGGAGAAAGTATTCGGGTTCATTACGCACGTTGCTGTCTGCTACAGTTATAGTTAATGAATAACGAGATAAATAGTAATGGTAAATACAGTACTATTCACATGTACAATTTGTTAGGGAATTACTAAATTAACTTGATGAAATTAAAGAATCAATATAATCCCATTGTTGTGATTTATAAGGTTCAAATTAGTATTAGCTAAGGTACGGTTACGGTACGGGTTCTATTCTCACTAGAGATAAATAATTATGTGATGAATATGATCAGTTGTTCTATATCTGGGTGTAATTTAACTTTAATATAATTGAATTTAGAGAAAAAATAGGACTCCAGGCTCAGATTTAGATTGCATTCAGACCGCCGCATGTGTAAAATGTGTCAAGTTAATAAATGAAGTACTTTAGTGTGATTTTATAATTATAGTTTCTGCTAACTAAAAGTTATATTAGGTTCTAGTCTTGCCAAATTTAGTTGGAGTTGTAGAGTAATAGCTATAACTAAAATCGTGAAAAGTCGTAATATGAATACTGAGAATTGAATCAATGGCCCGATTTCCACAATACCGCCGCCCACGGACACCCGCAATACTACAGGCGTCACATGTATGTTGCCGCCCTTTGGGGGACGAGGAGAGGGATGGGGGAGAGGTTGCGGTATGGATCTCCGGTATTCTCACTCACTCTGTGAAACACAGCGAAAGCGCTGTTTCATACCGGTTTTCTGTGAGGAAGCATAGCTATCCCACGGTTTAAAATATTTCGAAAATTTTCTACCAAAACCGTTCTTTATATACGAGCCTAGCTTTTCACAAGATCGCGGCTACACTCGTTAGATTATTACTTATTTCGCATTTTTAACTTTGAAAATGACGAACTGTCATTCCTTATTTTATCTATTTTTATAGGGGTCTAATTTCCTAGAAGCAGTCTCGGATAGAGGCGCGGACGCAGCGGAGCGTGCGCTTCCCAAGGAACACTAATGGGAACATCAGGGTTCCCACACAGTAGGGGGCCATCTAAAAACCGTAGGTGGCCCGAGGTAAGCCGGGGTTCTAGAGTTTTCCTTTCTAGGGTGCACCTGGTTTCCCGGATTCTAGTACCCGAGACACCGTGCTTTAGTCAGTTCGAGTCCGACATGCCACACTTCAGCGGTTTGGACTTTGTATTGATGTATAAATTAGTCAAGGCAAATAATTTTGTAATGATTCAAGTAATGGAAGATTGATTATAGAAAATATTAAAAGCCTAAGGTACGACCTTTAAGTAAATCTTAAGGTACGATTTTTTTCAAACTTTAAATATAACTAAAATATCAAACAACCAAAAAAACAAGCAATATGAAAACAAATAGTGTTCTTTAGATAAATTTCTTTGGTTCTTTGTATGTCTATAGACTTTTCAAGTTCGATAGAAAACATAGAACATTAATAGTATGAGTTACGTGTTTGTGACAGTAATTTTTCAATTGATTTAATGTTTTTTTCGGTACTCTACACCTACCCTAGGATTTTTATTGTATATATATTTTATTAATAAAAAACCTGCCAAAGTGACTCTGCTTAGCCTGATGGTAAGCTAAAGCAGAATCCAATAATAGGAAACCTTTAATGAACTTTCAGTTCTTGCAACATAAATCTGTGGTATCCAAATAGGACAGAAATACTCCAGAAATCTACTGACGTAGGTATAATTTACAATTATTTAAAAACTGTGATGATATTGATGAAAACTGAATATCAGGATATACTTTTTTTTACCGAAGCTATTTAGTTTAAAAGTTTAGGAAAGTATAAATTCTTAAAAAAACTCGAAAGTCATTCAATGTTTCGCACTTCACTACTTGGTTATCAAAATGATGGTTATACGTTACTTTACAATGGTGTGCAAAAGTCCGTTTGTGTAAATTATTATTACTAAAGCTCTGTTTTATATTGGTGTCTGAATCAAAATCAGAACTAGCATAGCCTATTGCCGTTCACTGCTGAACGAAGACATCCCCCAAAGAACGCCAACCATCCTAGTTTTGGGCAGTCCACATCCAAGCGCTGCCAACTTTTTTTCTCAAGTCATCGGTCCATCGTGCCATAGAGCATTTGTCTCCACTCTAACACTCTACTACTTCCTACTTTTTGATTCTCCACGGTATCAGTTACTCCAACTCGCTGTCGAATCGTTTGGTTACGAACTCCATTGACTAGAGAAACATTCAGCATTGCAATTTCCATTGCACGCTAAGCGACTTTTAACTTGTGGATCAATGCAACGGATAGTGTCCACCATCTTGATTCCGTATGTCATTATCAATAGGACGCACTGGTCAAAAGTCATGACCATTAGCGATTGCGGGATTGGTTACTGGAAGGTATGACGAAGGTTCCAATATGCTGCACAACTTAGATGAATTCTTCAATCGGCTTCCCCATCGAAGTTATGTCAGTGTAGTAGAATAGTTTGGTCAAGATAAAAGTATTCTGGCACAGCTCCGATATATCACCAACAGAATTAGAAGCACAAAATCAATCGGATTGGCGTGCAATTGGAGAGACCTATGTCTAGCAGTGGACTGCGATAGGCCTATGAAGATGATAATAATTTAAGAACAATAAATACCTTTTTCTTCATGACGATGTTGATGTTGTGAACCTTCGACTTCTACATTGAAGCCAAACTCGTATGGTTTGTTTTCGTCGTTGTCATTGTCGGCGCCTTGAGCTCGTAACAGGAAACATATTAATACACTAGTCACTATTCTAAATCTTTTTCTGGGAAGCATCTGAAATTGAAAGAAAATCAAGATTAGGCATATTTACGAAGTTTGTTTGAAAATAGTTGTTCTTAATAATCAATTTGGTAATAAAGCCATTCAATTAGTGTAGAGCGTATTGTTTACTTACTAGACATTTCGTTTTATAGTACACACCGGCATTTTTTTTACAGACAAGTAAATTGAAATAACTGGTGTCAGCTCTCTTATTTATGCCTATTTAGTAGGTTTTTTTTTTTTTCTATTTGGTACGTTAGGTATGCATCAAGTAAAGTGTCATATCTATAAATTTTAATTACTATGTTTAAGGTAATGGATTATGTGAAGACTTATCGTAATTAATGAATTTAACAAATTATGATAATTGCATATTTTACGTTTTCTTTCAAACTTATGTAAACGATACAATGACAGATAAGTCCCAGGTATGAAATTGATGACCATGATGCTGGATGGTTTATTTTGACACAAATGTTTACTTATTGTTGTCACTTTAAATTATTGATGTAAAGAGAACATTCCCTCTTTGTAGCACAGAAGTTTGTATTTGTTATGAAGTATGCCACTTGCGTTACTATGATTCATGATAACTAAATCACAATCGTCAATTTTCACTATCCTTACGAATATACCGTTTTACACGCCTATAAATAGAAGTATTTTGAAAGAAAATGAGAGTGTTTATGACGAGGGAACTGCTTATAACATGTTAATTTCACTATCAACCCAAGGTTGTTTGCAGTCAGATAGTAATCTGCCTACAAACTTGGGTTGAAATATCACTGTATTTAATGTTTTTTATTTTTTTTATTTGATGAATGGCAACCAGCCGGATCACTAGGATCAGCTATTTCTGCCAATGTCAAGTATTTATCGTCTTCAATTATCAAGTCTTCGAGTCTTCAAGTCGTCGTCGTGATGAAATTAATGATAAAAAATATATAAAATGTGGATGACATGAAATGGGGACCGTCTTCCGAAAAAACAAAAAACGATCTCCTACTTAATGTTTATTTACCGTTGTAAAGAGACATTAGGTATAGTTATGTTTCATGTCATATATTATGTCACCGTGAAAAAGGGTTTTTTTTTAATGTACGAATAGTCTTGAGTTTCTGTTAAATTTTCAAACATTTACCATAGACACCTTATTTGGGATACCTATATACATAGATCGTATAATCAGGAACTAGTTTTCTAGTTAAACTGGTTGTACATCGTTTTCCAAACACACTGATGGATCGGCTTGGTGACAACTACTTAATATACCAAAAAGGTGTGGTATTGTAAAATGGTTGTTAAAATTATGTTAATCATACGAAAATAAATGATGATTATCTTTTTAACATATACCATTATAGTGTCTACAAAACTTGTATTTATATATAGCCATATTTGTATTTCTGTTTAGGCACTTTTATTGTTTTATAAGACTATGTTCGTTTATTAGTTATATTTATATTTGCATTAATAATATTTGATGTTTGTATTTTTAACGTGTTCAAGTGCCTTTTGGGGCCTATGGAAATAAATGATTTGACTTTGACTTTGACTTAGTGTTTCTAGTAATATTATATTATTTCTATTGTAGGAGTTGTCTAATACCGAAGAGAATGCTGCTTGTATTCTACAGCTGTTTTTAGTAATATAATATAGGTATGACCGAACCCGCGTGATAGAGCTTTGCTGTTTCGACGTAAGTAGCTAAAACATTAACACATTTATACTTCTAGCGATTTCAGAGTATTAATAAGAAACTATAACAAATAAAGAAATTATTTCAGCAAAGCTATTATGTTACTTTGTAATGCATCCCTAAAAAGTCTAATAATTTTATTTATACTTTTTCTAAATTCTATCTATTCGCTAATAAAATGTAATACCTACCACTTAGAATTTAATATTCATTTTAAAAATATTGGATTTAGTAGATAGACGAAACAACATAAAATTAATAATATTATACAAAGAGGTTGAAGTTGAACAAATAATGTCTAGCTTGATAATCAACGATTATGTAATTTAAGAATAATATCAAGGAAACGAATTCAGTAAGGTAACATTTGTCTTAAAGTTCTTTTGGAGTCTCTCGTAAAGTATTTTAACAGACTTCCAAAAAAAAGAAGTGCTTTATTCGGTAGTAAGTATGTATAATTGTACACTGTATATTAAAGTGAAACACAATGTTCGACGCATATATTCGTAACCTTTAGACAAAAAAAATATGTATGGGTACTTATAATTCCATCATGAGTACCCTTATATAATTTTTGATTATTTAATTTTAACCTATGTGACTCTCCTATCGAAATGAGATGGATAGCGGAATTCATTAGTGATTGCTAGGAAACCTCTCGAATTGACATTTTGATATGAACACATCATGTGCTTGACCTTGAAGAGACCAACAGAATGGAGTAATTAATAGTGAAGATGATGGAACCAGGTGGATCGTTAAATTCAATTCGAGATTTAAGTAAACAAGGAAGAATTTTAAGATAACTTTAATATATTTGTCTCTATATAAATCTGAGTAGGAGACTATTGAGATTTAAAAAAGAAAGACGCTTTCAGGAGTAAGTATAAAATGAATTAACCAATTTAACTAAGTACTTGGTTCAATAGTAGTTTAATTGCAGTAACTATCCATTCATAATGTTAAACAACAATAGAGATTACCACTTAAAATACGAGCACTATTGATATATTAAATGAAATCAAACTACTACGCAATGCCACCTACTCATATGAATTTCATTAAGTTTTCATTAGACTTAATTTTTCCTAAAGATTCAACAGCGTGTTATATGTTATACTATGATAAAGTATTTCTCTCTTATATATTAACACGGAAAGGTCTTTTCAAATAAATAAAATTGTTACATACAAAATGCTATGCATCGGTTAGAATTGTTGCTAGCCCGTTACGAGTTTAATCAGTTATTTAAATGCGAAATATAAGAGAGAGAGAAAGAAAAAGTATTAATTTTAACGACTTTGCAACACAACAGACTATTAAATAAAATGGTACATAATACAGTATTGAAACATTAACTTGTAGCTCGGTTAAGTATTTACCATAAAAATAATCAATGTTGTAACAATTTATATAAATCTCTATAGAATTCACTACACATATACTCATGTAAAGTTGCGTCGCAGTGCACATTAAAAACAGACGCTGTTTAACCTATTGCTGCATCATTTACGATATAGCGCTGATTTTCAGCAACACCTTGATGATGATATGTGTGTCCAGAACAGTAGAACCAAAATGAAGATTTGTGTTTCGAAACGAATTTGCTATACCTACTGTACAAATGTTTTTAATTAATTGTTACGGGATAATTACAGAGTATCGTCGACAATGAGGTGATATTGTTTACAATGTCCATCCATCACGATATAACTAGAGATCTTTAACTCGCACACTATACCCATTTTCAAAATGTTAAAAACACTCGTCCGATTCATTATAAATGCTTAAAATTATTAAATATCAATAATATAATGCAAATGTACAATAATTTCATGCATAAAACATATTGTTATCGTTTCAATGTCAATTTATGCCTAATAATAGTACTAAAAATGGTAATTATTAATTAAAATCTCAAGGATTTCAAAAAAATCCTTGCAATTAAACATATTTATTGACAATTTGCAGTCAAAAGCAATGAAGCATCAAGAACAATTCAAATCCGGAAAATTATTATTTCTAAACGCACTTCCTAACAACTATTTGGTTCTTTGTATGTATGTAAGTAAATCTTATATATAAAAATCAATTACTGTTCGTTTGGCTGATTTTGGTTTTGAAATGTTTGTCGTAGTCCAGGGAAATTTTAAACGGTGAAAAATTAAAAGTAACCTTAAAATCCAAATGTACGAAGTAGCGGGCACAGCTAGTACTATATGAAAATCAAAAATTATTTGTATTATGTCAAACTTTTAATTTAAGGTCACGGAAACGTGTTTCAAACTTAGCTGAAAAAATCTGAGAAAAATTATGTTGGCAATCCGGTAAATGTTTTTAAACGTATTTATTTTTAATCCATAGTCCATTAATAAAGACTTTCATACAAACTTTAGACCCTTATTTTAACCCCCTAAGGAGTAGAATCCCCATAAATGCTGTTATAGGTATTCATTTATTTGTAACTTCAAAAATGACGATCTGCCATACTAACCCAAATACGAAATGTCAACCCCTATTTCACCCCTTAGGGGTAGAATATCCAGATTCGCTTAAATACGTATCTACTCATTTTGATCAGTACCCCAAAGACAAAGTATTATGTTTCTAACTTAAAAAAATACGGACTTCTATATAGTCTTTTAACCCCTATTTCACCCTTTGGAGGTAGAAATGCCAAAATTCAAAATAAAATGTATCGTCAGTCAGTTAGTCAATCAGGACATTTTTATTTTATAATTATCATCATCATCATCATCATCATCATCAGCCCGTTACAGTCCACTGCTGGACATAAGCCTCTCCCAAGGAACACCACAGAGCCCGGTCTGTTGCTTTTTGCATCCAGTCGTTGCCAGCCCCCCTACGCAAGTCGTCCCGCCATCTGGCCAGAGGGCGTCCCACACTACGTTTGCCAAGACGCGGTCTCCATTCTACGACACGCTTACTCCAGCGGTTGTCGGTTCTGCGACATATGTGACCAGAATAATATTATTATTATAATTATAGATTACCAAAAATGATATAAGAAAACAATATGCTTCGTACTACCAATTTTCAACAAACACTTTCTCTTTAGACGTGTAAACATCAGAGTATTCTCTGATGACCCGGCTACCTAGACCATTAAAAATAGATCTAACGGAGTGTTAAATAATATTTATCTTATAAAAGGACATAAGTATAATCTTAACATCAATTTTATTGTTTGTCGGCTTAATTCTAAACGTTTCCTCAGACTGTTGAGTTAGTAGTCATAGCAAAAGAATAGGATCGTATTATAAAAGGAGGTTTTAAATTAAAATGAACTATCACAAAAATAGAGTAATAAGCGATATTTATTATTATTAAATCCGAAGAAATTTAGTCAAAAAAAATTGAGTAATAGATACAGGGTATTAAACCATATCACTAAAAATATATGATTATTTTATAACTTAACCTTTATTCCTATCACCATATTTTAGAACTTTAAAAGACTTCGTTAAAATATTTGTGCTTTTTATGCCATTTTAATTTTAGAGTAAATTTATGTAAACGAGAAGTTTTTATTTTAGTTACGCACGAATATTGTACTAATAGTATTGTTTATAGTACGAGAAATAATTTTCGTAATAATCTTTAAGAAAATTAATTAACATACCGTTTTAATTATCACACTGTCACTGTTAAGAGACCCTCTCCGTAGTCATATACGAATATAGTTAAATACATACCTCTAGAAGTAATTTTGTTATCAAATGCTAGTTTTTTTTCCAAATCCGGCTAGTAGTCCTTCAAGAGCTTAGCGCGTTCAAGAAAAAAGAACAAACTTTGACTTTGTTATATTAGTACAGACATTTCAATTACGAATTAAAATTTAATGATGTCACCATTGGCTTACCTTCCGTCTGTATATTTACTTGTATATTAGCCGATGATCGGCGGCCTGTTGCGCAAGAGTTAGCACGCGACTGTGCCGATTCTTTGAATGAGATAATTTATTAATACGACTTCCTAGCTCATGCAAATGATGAGTTACCAGTTAAGTTATATTCAATAAAACTTATGGGCATATTTTATCGCGAGACAGAAGTAAGTTTTTGTACCGTTTTCGTTGTCACGTTCTTAGAATAATATGTACATTTGTAATTGTGATCTGATTAAATAAACAATGTGTTTTTGGTAATATATTTTGTCAAGCTTAGAGACTTAAGGTAGTACTCGATCGGCCGGGGCGGAACTATCATTTTACAGAAAACCAACATAAAATGACAGCATTTGGGCTGTCTTTTAATCCTGAGTGTAAAACTAGAGTTATTACGACATTGTTGCATTGTCTGCATTCGCAATAAGTATAGTGGTCAGTCTTGGATTCTATTCATGCTATCCATCAGACAGAGTATCCATCACTTTAGAGTAAGTGTGAGTCACAAAAGAGACAGTACGCATATCCTTGAATTCTAGTAAATTAATTTATCTTTTATAATGTTTACGCATACCCATGCGTAAACATTACCCGAGTACCTGAGTAGCTGAGTACCCACTCGATATACCTATATCTATTGTATATGCATTTTTTAAAGAAAGAAAACTGACATTTTTATGATAAACATTCTGAAGTCATCACTCATCTGGTCCGAATTGAAAAATTCTGTCAGTGTTGAATATTTCATTTATCGAGGAAGTCCATAGGGTATATATCATCACGCTACTACTAATAGCAGCGGAGCACCAATGAAGAATGTTTCAAAAACGGGGGAAAATTTTCACGCTACGGGCAATATAAGACGCAAACGAGGTTGCGTGGGTTAGCTAGTATTTTATATAAGTGTTAACATTCGAAATTTTGCAAAGCGCTTGTTACTTTTTTCCCTTCCCATTTTTCCCTTTTTTCCGTTGTTTGAAGTCCATTTTACAATCTTTGAAGTCCGTTTGACGTTTCATGGGTATTTCTCATCAAATTACGAAATTTGATTCCCGAGTAATTGGTGCCGAATCGCATGCATTAACTTTTTTTTAATTCAATGCACGCTTTGTATACTACTATTGTTTAAACCGAAAACTTTTAACCAAAAGGATATGGCTACTATTTTACCGTGAAAGTTATTTCCTCACCTTGTCCCTTAGTTTAAAAACGTGACTAAGTTGACCAATTCATTTCAAATAAATCAATTTTTTTAATAATAAAATTAAACGAATATATTAGAAAGATGTGTGTTATTGTCTATGAAAATTTTTATCTTACAACGACGAATTTATAAAACGATCATTCAATTTTAAATATGTCCCGCCAAATAAAATCATTACCTCACCGTATTACGAATATTCGTTTTCTGAATCTATTGAACGATATTTAGGACGCAATCTTAAGTTTGTAGTACCTAGTAACACTCAAATGTTCCAAGATATCAATTTCTTCACAATCCTAGGTGAGTTTGTGCAAAACCATTTTTATTTAAAAATAGGTAAAAGTTACATTTATGGCGATTATTCAATCACGTTACATCTGCTTCGTTGATCTGGTGCCTAGTGTATGCAACTTGACTGCCAGTTAAGAAGTCTTGGGTTCGATTCCCGAGTCGGGCCAAAGTTATATTGTATTTTTCGTATATGAAATTCTTATTACCTGACGCGGTGTATGGAAAATGGCGGTGTTTCCCACCCGTGACTCGGAAGAGCACGTTAAATCGTCGGTCCCGGTTGCCATGAACATCTATGGTATTCGTTATTGAGAAGTCAGTGCCCTGAAATATACTGACGCTAGTTTCAACCTTCGAATTCAGTTCCCCCTTAAGGTTGCGGAGGTCTGATGCCAGTCGCTTCGAGGAAAAACTGATATTCAGATAAAACAGGTGGAACTAGTAGCCGACCCAAAATAATGTTGGGATAAGGCTAAGAAGAAGTTACATACGAGTATATGTAGTAAGTATTTTAGTAAATGTGTATATAATTTATGGATTTCATGTGTTTTTGGGAGTAAAATGCATGTTCGAAATGTAACAAGCAAATTGAAGTTATGTGCCGATATTTTTGTAGCTTTAGTTAAAATTCGACAATCCCTCACGGTTAATACCTCAGTACATTTAGGTGTGAGGGAATGATGGTTGTATGAGGGAATGATTTATTATAGTGTTCCACGGTTCTTTTAGTTTTTTCATTTATTTTTTGCAACTTGTTTAACAGGTACATGTACTAATTCTTTAAAAAAGATTTATTATGTGAAGACAAAGGAGAAATGTCAAATAAAATCAGTTGTTCATATGAATGCATTAAAACTTAGTCACAAGCGAAAACAATGAAAGGACACTTTACGATTTGTAAAGTATATATATGAATAATAAGTATATACAGGAATAAAAGATCTACAGCACACAAAAATTTACAAAGAATACTTAATGATGCAGATGCAAAGGTGACGAGCTATTTTTCACATATTAAATTTGGAAAAAAGAATGAAGAAAACAGTTAACATATAACTCATGATTATTTTCTTATATTTTATAGCACACATTGACGACGTGAAACCAAAGTATAAAATTAATGTTACTTTACTTCCATGTCAAAGTTTGTAATGTTCTAGTACTTAGTAAATGGTTTTTGTTTATTAGCGTTAATGTTAATACCGAAAAATATTTTTTATTTGTTGTAACAGGTTGTAATACAATTTTTTTTAACAGGTTATTTTTATAGTTTTAACACAACACACTTGTTTTAACATTGATAAATTACGTCAAAGACATTGCCATAGTCAATCAAAATTCATTTTAACCTATTTTATTATATAAATTGTGGCATTTATGCATTTTAAAGACACAGATAAAATGTATATCAAAAGTTTTCGATACAGATTCATAAATAAATTATTATAATTGGTGATCTCGAACGATTATATAAATGATTTTATCGTGTTTAACGATAGATTTCATTCAGAATTATGATGCTATTAAAATATTGATCAGTTAAATTTAAAAGTGATACAATTTATGACACACATTTGTTACGATGAAATGCATTTATTATAAGTCCGCAACGGCTCAAAATGGTGACACTTGTAAAACAGGTTTAGTTATTAAATATTCCTTGATTTATTTTAAAAGAAAGCGTTGGTCATACTCGCTGTTTTCAGTTTAGTTTCATTTCAGATCTAAGTTTTAATTATTGGCTAAATTTATGTCGGTATTTATTTATTTAAACATGGGTTACAGCGGTATTAATACCTACTAATTTAAATAAATCTTCTGGGCTCAATGAGTATGGCGACCACCACTCTTATGATTTGCATCTAGCAGAGTATAGTCGCTTTGCAGACCCATACGTAAAAAAAAAAAATGACAAATTTTAATAAGAAAAGAAACCTACTTCAAGATCTGGACCAAATTGAAATGGGACCACACGGGAAGCACCAGCAATCAAATAAAACATAATTATAAAATCGGTTCACCAAGTCGATAGTTATAAGGTAACAAACATAAAAAGAACAGTCGAAGTGAGAACATCCTCCTTATTTGAAGTCGGTTAAAAGACGATGCACAAAGAATATGGTCCATTTTGAGTTATCAAAAACTTTTTAAAATGGATAACTTAATGTCTTAACTGAAGAAATCTATGAAAACATTTGAGAGATGTGAGGTAATAAATTTAAACAAATACAAGATACGCGTGAAACACAGAACCCTTTAACAAATGTTAAGCGAATGCAGCTGATTAGATTTTATAAAAGTTAAGTGAAAAATGTTAGGTATATTAACGAGCTCTGCCCGCGTGATTGCCGTTTATCGCAGCAAAGATTAGCCTATGTTCTTTCTTAAGAATCAAAGTATCTCCATGTCAAATTTCATTGAAAGGTTTGGCAAGGTTTGGCCGTGAAAGCAGGACAGACAGACAGACTGAGTTACTTTCGCATTTATAGGTATGGACAACTTGTGCAAATAAAGAAAACCGGTACCTATGTTGATTTATTTGACATAGATCGAATTATGACTATACAATACACAGCATGAGGTAAAATAACAAGTTTGACATGTACTGATAATAAATTTCCAGTCTCACGAGTCTAGTACTAGTCGTTTTTAATTAAGGAAATCTCATCCTTTTTTTTGTACCAGTTCCTGCAAAGTTCAAAGTCAAAATATTAAACCTGATACTGTAACATGTATTACTTGTTATAATACAGTGATTCTATTATAAATCTTTACAACTAAATAAAATCGAAGTGTCTGTTTGTAATTTCAAGTTAACAGCTTTTCACTAAATGTATTTGGAAGAAGTACATGCGGTACTATATCAAACAATTAATTATTATTTTTTATCTATCTGTCTGCTTTGGCTAATTTCTGGAACGTCTGGACCGATTTTGACAAAACTTTCACTGATAGTTAGCTGATAATTTAGAAGTAACTTAGACTACTTTATAGACTAGCTTCAACCCGTGGTTGTTGTTATATAATGCGGGTAACACCGCTTGGCTCAGCTGATGTTCCTTTATTATAATATTACTGATGAAAAGCTCTATCGTAACAAGAAACTTAATTTACCATCTTTTAGTTTTTAACTGCTTGAAACGGAGACAGACATTTTGATACTCTCATATATTTGGTATATATAAAATGGTCCAGTATATTTTTTTACCTAATATTTAGATTTCTCTAGATATGATCGTAGTTTAGTTTAAGCAGTTTTTATTTAGCATCATAGGAGATAGCCGCATATTTTATGTATGTTCTTCTGATTAGTTGATTACACAGAGATAGATAGAAAGATTGAAATTGTAACTGAACTAGGTTTCAAAATTCATTCCATTCTTGGAGAATCTTAGGGAAGGCCTAAGTCCAGCAGTGGACGTCTTTCATATGAGATGATGATGATTTACTTTTTGAGACACTAGCCTATACTTTAAAAAAAAGTAGACAGTTGATTGTGCCCATTAGTGTATACTTACCAACCGGTTATTATCACTTGTCTTTCACTGGTTTTCAAACAACGGTTTGTTAATAAACATACCATTACGTTACTTAGCAAGTGGCTGAGAAGCTTACACTGATATAAAATACCTTATATTTGTTATTATATAGCAGTAGTAGACAACAAATGTCTTCAATTCTAATATTATCTGATTTCTAAGAAATGTTCTAATGTCATGCGATATTAATCATTAAGAAATCGGACAGCACCTTAAGTCGTCAGTCATCCATGGCAATCGGTATGAGTACTTGGAGCCCTAATAAGTTCGACAATAGTCTTTCTTGCTGCAAGTACTTGGAGTATTTCGATATGCAGTGGTACTTGAGACTTGGACATCACACATCTTAGAACGCTAATCCTATACTAGTAACTACTAGTAAGAAGCGAATTGTAAATATAAAAGTTTAACCAAATCACTTATTGCTTTCTTATTACTCTCAGTCATATGAAAGCAATTAATGAAACGTATGGGTCTAAGTTGTCTTTTTTATTTATTTTTTGCAAAACCAATTTATGTATTAAACAAATTATAGTTACTAGAGACAAATAACTCATGTATAATTAAGAAAAAATAACTGATTGTAGTCTTTAATAACAACAGCTAATGAATATGTAAACATGTAATTTATAGTGACAGATATTAGCATGATTATTTCTGCAAATGACATTCATACATAATGATATACCTAAGTTCATCCGTAAACCAATACAAATGAATAAAAGTTATAAAAATCTCGCAGATTTATACAAACTCCTCTATAATGACGAAGAATTTAAAACAAATGAGACACTGTGATAATACATAGTAATTGGGCAACATCGCACGTTCAGAAACGATTGTTTTGCACTTTCTAAATAGCCGTATTGTTTGTCGGATATATTATGTACATAGTTAAGACTGGCTATGAAATTAAGAGCCTCAGAAATGTTCCCGCAGAAATCTAAATGTTACTTTACATGAGCGCAGTCACATGCACGACCTAGACTAATGTGTAATGCTAAGTTTTCTTCATAACACTTTTGATACATACCTACAGTATAAAATATTTTCAGTAAAGATTTTAATGCACTGTTTAAGATTTTTAAACTTTTAATGGGATTTTTACTCTACACTATATTGAGGCTTCCTAATTACATTTGAAAGACATCACTAGTGACTTACCTTCTGTCCTTATGCTTCTTGTATGATGCCGTTGAACCACGGCCTGTTGCGCAAGAGTTCGCACTCAACTGTGCTGATTCTCTGAACAACGTTTTTTATTAACACTTCATGTGAATCAGGTAAATGATGATCGACCAGTAACGTTTAACCAGTTAAGGCAGATTTAGTTGCCTTACCAGTTGATGATTAGGACATTGTCGCTATTGAATTGAATTTGCGTTCATAAACATGGACTGGAATTCCGTTAAGTTCGTGTTAAATGATAATTAGATTAGTCAGCTGTAAAACGTTTGAATATAATTTTGTATCGGAAAACAACTAAGGCGTATGAAGTATTTCTTCACTCTACGTGATATTATGTAATAGATCCCATATAACTTTGTAACCAGGTGGAGTGACGACTTGGGAAAGATGGCTGGCAGAAGCTGGATGCGAGAAACTAATGATCGAATCCTATTCTGCATTTATTCTGCATTTATTACCTGACATTTGAACTTTGTTAAGTTAAGGCGATCTGGAGCGTAAATAATTTGTATTTATTATTTTATTACATTTTGAACGTTTTTTCTTTTTCTCTGGGACCAGTATGTATGCACACATTGCTTTTACTCCTTGATGTGTAAGTGATTGCAACCTTATATGCTATGGACTAATTTTTATTATTTTATTAGACAAAAAATTGATTTTCCTAGCTTTAATATCTTATTAGACCGCTTTCTAGCCTTTGTGTTTTGGTTGCCTTAACTTGCACATAGAAATACTGTTGTCAAAAACAAACAAGCTTTGTATGAATTATTTGAAAAGATGGCGCACATGAGTTTCTCACCAGCTCTTCTCATGAATGCAATACCCATCGGAGCTGGTACTTGGATTGATTTCAATTTAAACCTTTGAGTTGAATCGAAATCAATCTAAGCTCCGGTAATTCAAATCATCTCAGGGCATTTAGTATTAGGAGTTTTGTTTTATATTTTTATGTTTGTATTTTTGACGTGTTCAAGTGCCTTTTGGGGCCTATGGAAATAAATGATTTGAGTTTGAGTTTGAGTTTAATCAAGTGGTGTGCAATTGGAGGGGCTTGTATCCAGCAGTGATGTCTACGATACGCTGATGATCATGAATAAAACTGCGCAGTCGGACTGTGCATCTGACCATTATTCTAGGGACTACTATAATCTCCTGGTTAGAAATTATTTTTGTTTGTTATTCTTTTTTTAAATACACAAAATACGAATACTAAATGTTTTAGAAAAATAAATGTTTCGGAAACATATGAAAATGTAATTTAACTCATGAATTTTTTTTTTCAATTTGTTCAAAAGACCCATATTATTTTTGAATAAAAAAGGTCAATAACCAACAAATTAATCTCAATAACTTCGTTTACCTTCGGAGAGAGTGTAAGTTTGATTAAACATAATTAAGTTTAAGTTCATACACGCCCATTTATAAATAATCTTAGAAGAAAGTTTAGACTCAAACGCCATCAATAAGCTGTTTGACACCTCATAGAGTATAAATATAACAATATAAAGTATCTTATTTTCTGAAAAGTAAGATAATAAAATATTTTAGTTTAAATTACACTCTCATAAACAAAGTTTAGACTCGATCAAGGGTTTGATATTTTCAAATGTAGTCTTTTTTATTTATATTGCACGAAGTGGACTTGATGCCGCATGGCATTATCTACCAGTAAACTTTGAGTTGGCTCAGTAAAGGACAAGGCATAATATATGTATGGTCTGGGAAGAGTCCGGTCGTGTTAATAACAGCAGTTCCCGGACCCCTCCCTTCTCAGGCGCAGAGTGGCACACTGTGTGGTTTAGTCGGTTCAATTCCGACACATCGTCCCGCCGCCAACCCCGTGTCGGGGAAAAGGCCTGTGTGGGTTTCCACAAGAACAAAAAAATGTGCATATGTTTGATAGGAAAAAACTTCTTTTATCGGTTTATAAGTAACAATAATAATGCTGGCCAAAGTACATACATTAATATTTAAATATAATAATAATTAAATAATAATTATGTAAATTTTTGATACATAAATATAGTTATAAAATATATTTAAATTTAAAAATAATACAAAAAAATTCTGAAGTGACGAAGTCATGACGATATTTCTACTTGCAGTTTCTTGAGAAGTTCTCGGCCTTGGGCAACAAACTTTTCACGATTATATTGACATCCTGATCTCGATTGGAATCGCGTTTCAAAGAAGAATAGGTTGCACAGCAAAGGAAAAGTGAATGAGAGAAGAGGTGTGTCTTGGACACAATAGTAAAATAAATATTTCGGACATCTAACACACAACGCCATCTAGTCCCAAGCTAAGCAGAGCTTGTGTTATGGGTACTAAACAAGTAATATTAATACATATACAACTTTTTTTTTTAAACACATACATAATATGCATAGAAAACACCCAAACTCTGAAATAAATATTTTCAGATTATACAAATAGTTGGTCTGACCCGCGAATCGAACCCGAGACCTCAAGCTCAGTAATCGCATACACTTACCACTGCACCACCGAGACAGTCAAAGTAAAAGATTGTTATTGGAGCGAAGATCTCTGTCATGGTTGGAACTCAAGGATTTAAGCTGTAATGTTAGATAAGTGGGAGCATTAGGTATATTGAGATGAGAGTAAAGGGTAGTCAACGCGTGCAGGCTACGGCGCTGACGTATGGGAAGCCATGACAGTTGGGTACGATACGTGGAAACATGGTTGTACTTGCGAAGATTGAAGATGAACCGAATGCAATTGTTGAGAAGTCGGTCAAGTTTGTTGAGTACATCTGCATTTAGATCGAAGTCATCACCATAATCAATGATTGGGTAGATCAAGGTCAAAGCTTGGTAGTATGTGTCCCGCCGTTATGTTACTTTTTTGTATTATAGAAAATAGTTGACAGTGTTTACAACGAATGTGTTATTATTAAATAAAATGGTACTAATAACATCCAGGTATAAAGTTACGAAGTTGAAGAAATTATGCGATGAACTTGTTTCAAGTTCAATCAAGTCTACGCCGATTTATAAAATGGTACAGGTATGGCATTCTTACACTAGTTTTTAAAAATATTATGCGTAACAAATAATGTGTAAATTTTTATTGTCTAGTTTCATTTCCCGTTCTAAATCACGTTTTTAAAGTTATACTTCTTTTGGCGCGATGGAGAAAAATTATGAGAGTGAATTTTTACGATGCGCGCGCACACCGACACCTGAATTCTACATCGTGCAGTTAGTTCTAGGTGGCATGAAAATCGATAACTATGTTCAAGTTGTATATTCTAGTATTTTTATATTTAGAACACGTGTTTCGTAACAGTACAATTAAACAGTGTGAATAAATAAATATTATTTATTTAAATAAAATCTATTTGATTAGTTTTAATATTTATCGTTAATCACTACTGCATTTTAGTTATTTTTTTTCCATACGCCAAATAAGTATAACTTCTAATGCGTGTACATAAGTACACACACTCATATTTTTAAATAATTGAAGTGAGGAGGTTAAAACTAAATGAAATAGAAGGGAAATATATTTATATTCTGTGCAACCCTTTTTACTCCATAATGTGGATTGTAATTTTTTATTTGGAGTTCATGGAGCGTATCACTTATCTATTACAAGTATTACGTCCTCTCACTGACACGAACAATTAGTCTTTAAACCGTTCTTAAACATTTTATCTTAAAGTCCTGTTTTGTGTTTTTACTAAATGAGTGAATTTACAGGAGATCAAACTCCGTCTATCCCTTGATTCTAAGGGACTCTTCACACTTATAAAAGTATATAAAGAGTAAAAAGTAGTATATATAGGTTTTGCGAAGAACCCTGAAGGATTTCTTCGATCATGGAGCTTGCAATAGTGCCGAAATATCGGAAACTGATTTCTAAAAATAAATATAGTATTTATCCCGTTTATAAACTTATCAAATATTACATCAATAATGTAAAGTTAATAAACCAATTGCTTTTAAGATGCCCATGAGATTTTTATATCGGTGTCGGGTGACGTCATCTATTCGCACTTAGGTAACGTTTAGATATGGCCTTAACCTCTCCCATTTCATTTCTCATCTTTGATAATGTTGATGATAATTATTTCAAACATTTTAAATGTACCTAATCCAATGATGATGTCGATTACAATCAGATGATAAAAATAAAAATGACAACTGCTCTAAACTTATACAGACTCTATTAATTAAGTGTCGAGTCAGTATTGTTGGTTTTATATTACTTGTCTGGGAATTTTTATCATTAAGTAAGCAATGTGTCTTGAATACCAAAATTCGGTGGCTCTATTTAAATAAAAAGTGTTTAGTAAATATGCGGATCTTTACCTGTACTTATTTTTACACATTGGGAGGGTAATTCTGTTTTCAAAAAAGTTCAATGAGATGAATTTTAGTGTGTGATAAGTGCGTACTATGATTTGTGCTAAATGTTTGTGGTGTGTATGGTTTTCTCTTTTATGGAATAGGGGGCAAACGAGCAGATGTATCATCTGATGGTAAGCGATTACCACAGCCCATGGACACCCGCAACACCAGAGGCGTCTCAAGTGCGTTGCCGGCCTTTGGGGGACGAGGAGGGGGATGGGGAAAGGGTTGGGGTATGGACCTCCTGTATCCTCACTCACTCGGTGAAACACAGCGCAAGCGCTGTTTCTGTCCTCAATTTTTACTAGGTATCAAATTCTTTGAATCATTATTAGATATTGATGTACATTATGCGTATTAAATGGTTCCTAGCATTAGTTTCGTGTATAAATAGTAGATAATTTCTGCCTAATTTACAAAGGTCAGTATTGATTTAGTATTAAGTGTTTATATTATCATCACACGTGTATTCGAGGTCACAGATGCACCTCACGTTTTAATAAACACTATTTATCAAAATGAAAACTTTCAAAGCCTGTTCACATACAATATATCTCCAGATAGGCAAAGTAAAAGAAAATTAATAAACAATAATTGTAAAAATTAAGCAAAGAAACTGTTACAAAATTTAAATAATTACTAAAATACACGATTCAACTCTAACAGAATTATTTGTTAAAAAGAATGCCATTATTTTTCGTGTTGACAAGGTATAGACAATATTACTCAAGTTAATGTGCGCCATAGTGTGGCTTATCACGTTGCATTGTCTGCATTCATAACCAGTATGGTAACCATCACTTTTGAGTCCTATTCATGCTTTAAATCAGGCGGATTTCACTTTGGAAGGCATATTTAAAAAATTAAGCTAGTGTAAGTGAGCTCGCCTTTTTTTATGGTATAAGGGGCAAACGAGCAGACGTATCGCCTGATGGTAAGCGATTATGGCCGCCCATGGACATCCGCAACACCAGAAGCGTCACAAGTGGTTGCTGGCCTTTTAAGAGGGAGTACGTTCTTTTCTTGACGGTTTGAAGGTCGTATTGGTCCAGGAATACCACAGGCGACAATTCATTCACACAGTTTGTTGTGCGATAGAAGATGCAAAGTGAGGCCACATCTTTACGCAGCACCAGAGGATTCAGCCGATTAGAAACATCTTGGCAACCGACAATTTCAGTCGCTCTCCGTTGGATGCGATCTAAAGGGAGGAGCCTGTACTGGGATGCCCCTGCCCAAAGATGAGAATAGTATTCCACATGCGGCCGAACCTGCTCCTTATAAAGTAGAAGGTGGTGGGCCGGAGTCAAATACCGTATCGATTTATTGAGCACGCCAAGCTTCTTCGAGGCCAATTTGGCCTTACCCTTTAAGTGGCCTCGTAACTGGACTTTACTCGATATGTTGACAACAAGTATTCTTGGGGAGGTAGATAACGAGTGTCTTTAAAACAAGGAAATACGTCCATCGGCAGTTTTTAAGTGGTGAATGCGCAAATTTGTATCTTTGTGGGGTTAAATTGGACTAAATAAAGTCTACCCTAATCTGAGACCTTTTCCAAAGAGGTTTAAATTTCAGTTACAAGTTTGTTTCGACCCTCAATGGCGGTTTCTCAACAAATATTAGTACGGCCGGTGTGGAGAGCATCGCCCGTGCTGTCATCTGCATAAAAATGAATGACGTTAATTTGCAACATGTCATTGATATGGAGGAGGAACAAAGCAGGACACAGCCTTTCGGGAGCGTTGAGAGATAAGGAGTTAGAGCACTAACCGTCGACTACGACATATGCTTCTATCTGCTAAAAAGCTAGTGACTTATTCGCATAGCTTTTCGCAAAGCCCATAGAAACGAAGCTTTGAAAGAAGCGCTTTGTGCCAGACCCAATCGAAGGCCTTCGCAATGTCCAAACTAACTGACAAGGATTCTCTCCTAGTCTCAATCGCCTGTGCCCAGCGATGTGTCAGATATTCTAGAATATCACCAACTAATCGACCTTTATGGAAACCGTACTGCTCGTCACTAAGCAAATGACTGTACTCCGGACAAGGCTATGATCTGAGGAGCCCAGTGGAGCGTCTATGAATTTGTGGTATTCGCCCGGATAAGTAGTCAAAGTAGGTCCAAGAATGAAGAATGTTGGCCTCTCCACTTTGGATGGGACTCGCCTTGGTGTGAAACCAGTTGTGTCAGGTTATATGCCCGGATAAAGTCGTAAACAGACCACCCTATATAATTCGTTTTACTGTAACTAAGCCAGTCGGCGTGGTGAGTTTAAAATCGTCAAGTAAGACGATCTCTGCTTACGGGATCTGATGCTGCACGACGTCTGTAGCCATCTGGATGTGCTCAATGAGTCGATCAGTTTCAGCATTACAGCTATGGGATCTAAAGAGGTACGTATAGACGCGGCAGTGGTCGTTGTTATCTACACGGAGGCATAAGATAGAGAGGACCTTTAAGATTGCTGAGGCGACAAAAACTGATATCGTCACTGACGTACACGCACACTCCGGCCTAAGACATGAAGGTGTCGAGTGTTCAAGTCCGTACCCAGGTTCAGTGAGGTAGGATGTGTCCGCTAGAGACGATATTTGCGTGTCGGTCAAGAAGAGTAAGGCTTTGCTGTCTCGATGAACAGCATCAAGATTACTATGTAATCCCTGATGTTGCAAAAGTCCACGATAGGCGTGGTAGGGGGTGCCATGGTGTCACTGCTCATACCCGGAGCATGATTAAGCGCAATTTTGCCCCACTGCCCCACTGGGCAGCCTGGGCTTCCACGTTCTGGCACGGTGTGTCCTGAGCCCATCCGCCCAGAGAGGGATTCCCCAACACTAATGCAGTTAGTACGCTCCTGGAGTAACAATCTGTTTCAACTGCGCTATCATAGGGGAGTTGGAGAACCGCCTTCGGTATCCTCACTCACTCGGTGAAACACAACCTAGGCGCTGTTTTATACCGGTTTTCTGTGAAGCCATAGTATCACTCCAGTTGAGCCGGCCCATTCATGCCGAAGCGTGGCTCTCCCACGGAATCCTTAATGTACTTTAAATTGTAATTTATCCTTATAAAGATAAATACTACTATTAATAATTAAATTTCCGCTATGTAATGCTCATCAATTTGTAAAGTAAGGCGTAGATTTATTGATCAATGTTTAAATATATGCAATATTTTTTTTGTTTTAGGCCTATACCGTTTACTAATTTAGAAGTAACAACTATGCTAAACCAACTTCATTAACAAACATAGGTGTGGGTAGTTTAGCTTGTCATCTGTACCACCAAATAGGAAAAAATCAAAAGAGGTTTAAATCAACCTGTTGTTGTTTATAACACATGTTTTTAAAAAACAAACCAGATAAATTCTCTTTTAAACAACATTTTATGAAACGTGACACTAGTGCTGACTTAAACATTATCACTGTATGTTTAAGATTGTATCCAATAGCATATAGTGTAAATTAAGAATGTTAGGTTATATTTGGATTATGTGACGATTTATTAATATGATTATCTACAATCATTGGTATTATAATGTCTGTGAAATAATTTAATTAAATAATCATAATTTCAATATTTGCAATTGCTATGAACTCACCAGGTTATACATAAATATCGCTACAGCTACATTTTTGTATCCTGTAGATATAAAATTACCAACTTAAGTTTATACCAATAAGTAATAATAAGTTTATACCTTGGTCAATAAACTACTTAACTGTAGTACTTGACTAACTTTAACTTGTAATTTCGCGCCATTTTGAAAATTAATAGTCCATGTCACAACCACGATCATGTTTTCAATGACAGGTGTCATAATGTCAAAAACTGTCCAGCCGTTTGGGCTGTAGGGCGTGCCAAAGAAACAGACGTACATACCCACTTACAAACGCTCGAAAACATAAACCTTCTGACGTAGTCAGGTAAATAAAATATTGAAATGAGTTACAAAAAAATAGAGCCAATAATCATAATCAAAATTTTTAAATGGTTCTACCAAAGCAAGCCATGATTTTTAGTTTTAATAATATTAAATTAGTAACTATCGTATTATATGCGAGCTAGCCGCAGCAATGCAATTTCATTAGAGCACTCTTGTCTTGGTCTTGGTTCCTAGATGATTCATTGCAAAGATGAGTTACATTTATGCAATGAGGTTCGTTAAACTTGAGGGCGACGACACCTTTCGGAATTTTTACTTATTCTAACCAATTGGAGTTGGCAGCTCTCTCGTGGTTCTTCTCGTAGACCCCGTAGGGTCTCGGGGTAACTTATCCAGGTTTACGGCCTGTTGAAGTAATTATCCGCGCCACCTGCAACTACAGGTGGGTCACGGGGTTGAGCCCGATGGGCCTTTGGTAGTCCCGGGATGTTGGTCCGGTGGGAGGGGCGTCACTAACAGGGACTTGCTAGTAACGCCGAGTCTTGTTCATTGTGATAACCTGTGCTTAGCGAGGTCGAGCTCCTTGAGGTTTAAACCCTTAGGAGCGCCCGTCAGCCAGCACTAAGTCGGATGTTCGGGGTGGTTAGAGAGTGGTTGCCACGGAGACGAGATCTCGTGGCAGGCCATACCTGTCCGGCGGTCGCCGATGATAGGGCGCGAGCTCCCGCAGGTGGCGGGCCTGCGATCCGTCGGCGCGCACGAACAGGTTGGTGCTCAGGCGTCCCACGAAGTCGTCCAGGCTCTCCACGCGCAGATCTCTGGAGATTGTACTATTCCGCACAAAGCGAGGGGCGTTGGTAAGAGTGCGCAGTGCGAGCGACTGTTGCGCATGCAGCCGGCGGCGATTCGTCTAGGAAACGAGCGCGAACCAGGCCGGGGCACCATATGATAGTCGGGTGCGGATGTACGCCTTGTACACGCCGAGCATTGCGCGGAGCGGCAGTCGGGATGATAGTACGGGCCGCAGAAGAGAACGTGCGGCACGAACCTGGGCAACGACGTTGTTGACGTGGGGCTTCATGGAGAGGATGCGGTCGATGGTAACGCCGAGGTATTTCACCGTCGTGGACCACTCAACATTCTGCCCCATGAGCTTCAGCTGTGGGAGTGTCACAGTCCCTATGGATATCGCCTGAGTCTTCGCTACATTGACCGTCAGTCTCCAGTCCTTCAGCCAGCCGGGAAGTGCATCTAGGGTGTGCTGCATCTTGGTAACAGCGTTGGCACCGTATTTTGACGTCGTGATGTAGGCCGCGTCGTCGGCGTACAGCGCAAGTTGCACGCCGTCGGTGACGGGGATGTCGTCTGTGTACCAAGAGTAGCACACTGGGGACAAGCAACTTCCTTGTGGTACACCGGCAGAGATGGGTCGCTCTGTGGACAGGGCGCTTTCAAACCGCCACTTGAAAGAGTCTGTCTTGCAAGAAGGTGGCCACAATCTTCACTACTCGATGAGGAGTAGTAGATGTGGACAGCTTATACAGCAGGCCGGTGTGCCAGACGCGATCGAACGCTTTCTCCATATCGAGGAAGACTGCCACGACTCGCTCGCGCTTGTTGCGCGCAACCGCGATGTCGTGCAGTACCCTCGCGAGTTGGTGTGTCGTGGAGTGTTCAGCGCGGAATCCAAATTGTTCGTCGCGAGGCTGAAGGTGTGGCGTTATGTGCAGCAGTAGCAGTTTCTCGAACAACTTCGACGTCGTCGAGAGGAGCGTAATGAGACGATAGCTTTCCGGTTGGAGAATGTTTTTCCCCGGCTTAGGCAGCATGATGACTCTGCCGAGTCGCCATGTGGTGGGAAAGTGTCCGGTACGGAGAATGCCGTTGAAGAGACGCGTCACCGTTGCGAAGTTGGCAGCTGTTATATGTTTGTGATTATACTATATATTTGGTAAACGGCGTAAAAAATAGTATGTACGAGACAGCTGCATGATCTTCATTTGCTATAAATATGATCACTTTGGCAAGCTAACTAGCCGTAACCGAGTCTAATCTCTCTAACTATTTTATTATGGGTATAATTATTTGGTGTTTATACATAATGACTGATAGATGAGGTTCGATTTGGTAGTCACGCCTTGTCAAATTATTGCTTAGATTAATATGTATATATATAGGTATAGACTTAAATTAAACTTAGGATATTTTTTTAAATCTCATCTATCCAAGCTAACGTATTACAGTAAAAACATAGAAACATAAGTTGGTTGTACACAAAGATTTGAAAATTTTGCTTAGATTGCCCTAACGCATTCCAAGTGCTATTTTAAGCTCTGAACATTTCTTATAAATACAGGAAGTGATTGACTTACATTTGACTCACAAACTAGGTTAATAACCAGTATCGGGAGTTCATCGTTCCAAATTTTTTTACCTTACTAGTTTAGCAGGTTATAATGAAATATTATCTGTACTAATGTGATAAAATTATACACTACATGTACGTATGTTTGTTAGCGAGTATCTTTAGCTCCTTTTGAACTTTTGTAACTTATAACTCTCCTTGATGTGAAAATCGGCAGATGCATTTCAGCCTTGAGAAACTTTAAAAAACTTTTTTTTAAATTATATTATAATTATGTAATCACTATGAAGTGCCTAGTTGACATGTCTAAATTATAACGTTTAAAAATATACAAACTCAATGTGATATTTTTAACTTTAGCTACGGCGAATTATTTTTCTTTGCTTTCTCTATTTTTGCTTTTCACTTAATTTATTTCTGAAATTTGCTAAAACTAGGATATATATTTGATTATATTGCACAAGCGTTTATCCGGGATTCATTCTCGTGTATGTCGACTATCGCGAAAAAAAATTGGCTTTTAACCTTCCTCAAGAATAAAAGTATATCCATACCAAATTTTATGGAAGCCGGTTCATTATTAAAGATAGACAGACACACTTTCGATTTTATAATGTTAGTATGGATTGCTATAGCCAAGTATTTCTATTTATAAAGGTAATGAAGTCACTGATTAACATTTTAATGTTGTTAGATAAACAATCAAGTAACAAGTAGATGCCACTTTTTCGCATGGACGCAAATGCAGTATGTACGAATGGTGAAACTAGATTTTTATTGCAATGTTTTACAACAAAATGACATGAAATAGGTTTAAAAGAAATCAATTTGTTTTTAAATGAGTTTTTCGTAATAAAGACACATTTTTAACATATAAGTTTAACTAGTTTACTTAAACTAGTATGCAAATCGATTTAAATTATCTCTCCTAATTCGTGGTTGTCATAGTGAGTAAACAAAATGTGAATACTTTATTTCACTTCCTATATGAGTAAGCAATGTATTACGCATTGTCTATTCTTTTCTTTTATTTAAATTTTAGGAAATAATAGAATTATCTTTCTGAATCTCTAATTAACGTCATTCTTGGAATTGTGGCGACTTCCACATTCAGCGCAACAGTTGTTGATACTACAGCGCCATCTACCGCAGATACACTGAACTACGGAGCAACGTACAACACGAAAACACTATCAATTCTGAATGTCTAATATTGAAGAAAATATATTTTAGCCTACTGTACTCAATTTTTCCTTTGATGTTTTTCTTTAAAAATATTATGCCATATTTACTTTGTGCCTCCTCCCTCGTATATATTAGTTATCGGAGTAAAAAGTTGATTATAAAGCTTATTAGACCGAATTGCATTCGTATTGACAATAATAGTAGGCATTTAGCTTTTTCATTGTTATTTGATCTAATATTGTTCAAGTATAATAAATAATGGTCTGCTTACTTTATTTATTAGATCAGGAATGACCTTTCTGATATGTGTACAGCGCAGAATATTGATGACATTTTTCCTATCTGCAATTCACATCAGATTTATTTATTGCTATTTTTTCATTTTAATCGTATTTTATATCTTTGAATAAATTTAATTCATCAGACCAAATAAGAGTGTATAATTTGTATAATAAAAACTTATCGAAAGTCAATGACTCAGTGAACACCTCGTCAATTGTTTTGGTTTCAAAATTAATATATGTCGGCTACTATCGGATGCCTCAGGTAATTGATATTTGTAACCCCACATCCAAGAATTAATTGGATACGGATGATGTAAGTAAATTTTTTAGACAAAAATACATATTCTTGTAAATATGTATATTTATTAATATTTTAAAGTTCAATTCAGAAAGTTCTTGTCCTATTTGAAAAATGCTTTCAGTGCTAGATAGCCCAGTTATCGAGGAAGGCTATAGGTTATATTTCATCACGCTGCGAATCAATCATCAAAAGGCTGTTTCATTAAAAAATGTTGCAGTCATGAAGGTTATTTATTATTTTTGAGAGCTTTTAATGCGGGCGCCGCGTTTACTGTTAAAATTTCGGAAAAATAATGAAAATAAGAATTGTTTGCCTTTAAGGCTACACGAACTCAGCGGGCACGGAAGCGGGACGGGCAGCGACACGATGTTGATCAAATGTATGAGTTATATGGGAGTGTTCAGGCACACAGCGGAGTAAGGAGCTGGCGACGAGCGGGTAAAAAGCGGCGTATGAGCGGTGCGGATCAATGTAGCGGTGTCAGATAAAGATGGAATAAAATAATAGATGGAATTAATCACCTGTGATTAATCATTTTTAACTTTGTCAATGTGTGATGTTATCAAGTTTATTTGATTTTTTATATGTTATTTATTAGTTTTATTTTTTCATTGTGCTTTCTGTGATCTTTTATAAGTGAATGAGTATCGCAACCTAATACACCCCTAATTTGCCAATCATCGTTGGTTGTACGACTTTAGAAACAATATCTAAAATATTGGTTTATGATGCGATTACTTAAGTAGGTGCCCTTATTTAACAAAATATTATCAAATCATTGATTGATTTCACTAATATTTGAAATCACTAGTAACTTTTTATGACATCTGTCATCCGTTTCAAGCTATATTTTACGAGGTATAATTTCTTATAACACAACACTAAACCACTCTAGCTTCCGCTGCATAGCCCACTGGTTTTGAAAACGGGTCAGCGTTCCCGCTCCGCTGGTACAGCCGCTACGCTCCCCGCTACGCTCCCTGCTCCGCTGGTGCCGCCGTTCCGCTCTCCGTTGTCTTCGAAAACGCGGCCTAAAAGTTAGTATATCGGCCATATCTCTATTTTTCAAGGATTTTTCACTATAACTTGTTTTATGGCAAACAAAGTATTAAAATGTATGAGATAATTTTGTTTACATATTTGAAAGCACGGTGACAGGTAATAAGTTTCCTTTACTGTCCGAATAGTGCCGCAATTCAATTAAGTGTTGCAACCTATAGTTCCTGCCCATTCCCTATTGCTGATTTGCCGTAAGTTGTAAGTATTTATCCTCATAAATTGTTATTTTTGAGTCCAGGAGAATTCTCATTTAAATTTAAGTGTGCTTGTTTTATTATTAAAATGACTTTTCTGTAAAAAGATTATAGGTGCAAAAGTTATGATAACTTATAAAGACACGTAATTTGTATAAAGAAATATCGCCTTGTAAATTACACTTTTAACAAAACTCAAAGAATATACTCAATGCATTTTAAAAAAGACAGGCGTTGAGTAGCAAGTTATTATTTTTGTGGTTAAAAGTAATTTAATAATAGCTTATAGATTGTGGAATAACGTTATATGAAATTTCAAAATTGGGAATAAACATAACATAATATATATAACATAATGGTTAGGAATTTGAGTTTTTGACTAACAAATATCTAAATGAGTAACTCCTGTTGTGTTTTAATAGCTAAAGTCAACACAGAATGACATACAAAATGTTTAAAACGTAGGCGCTATTTAACCTGCTTGTTAATAATATAAAAAAAATATTTTTGTTGACTCTGACTGTATTTAATAAGTTGAATTGATAAGAATAATTATCAAAAAATATTCTGGACATCTAACACACAACGCCATCTAGTCCCAAGCTAAGCAGAGCTTGTGTTATGGGTACTAGACAACTGATATAAATACTTGTATACTTTTTTTTGTAAATACATACATATTATACATAAGAAACACCCAAACTCCGAAACAAATATTTGCAGATCATACAAACATTTGGTCCGTCCTGGGAATCGAACCCGATACCTCAAGCTTAGCAGTCGCATACGCTACCACTACAATTATTTATTTTATCATGGATAATACATTTATCTCAACATTTTTTCGATTGTTTAGTGGTGCAAGTTTCTCGGTGTAATAAATATTATTATTAAATATTCAAATACAAATGTATTTGAATATTTATCACTTATATTTAAACAATGGACTGACCAGAGTAATACCACAGCTTCAAATACAAGTAATGTGCCATGCCATTTTATCTAATAATGCAAAAGCATTTCAATAGACCGTTGTAGTGATTGATCATTATACTGCATTGTTGCACTGTCTGCATCTGCAATGAGCATAGTTACTACCTAGATTTTTTTTTTTTTTTTATTGAATAGTGGACATACGAGCAGACGTATCACCTGATGGTAAGCGATTGCCGCCGCCCATGGACACCCGCAACACCAAAGGCATCACAAGTGCGTTGCCGACCTGTGGGGGATGGGAAAGGGGATGGGGGAGGGGTTGGGGTATGGGCCTCCGGTATCCTCACTCACTCGGTGAAACACAGCGCAAACGCTATTTCACACCGGTTTTCTGTGAGGCCGTGGTATCACTCCGGTCGAGCCGACCCATTCATGCCTAAGCATAGCTCTCCCACGGTAAGATTCTTGGTTTCCGCTCATGTTTTCCATCAGTCAGAATAAATTGCAATTTTTTAAATCTATAAGCTTGCCAAAGTATGGCCGGCTTATAGATATAAAATAAATGTTGCTTTTTGCTGAGTGAATGAGGTTCCTGGAAACTCATAATTGGGGCGACAGAAACACTCAAAACACGGTAATGCTCAAGTGTCTGTTTTGTTTTGTTTGATGTACTATTTACTCATTTATCTCAAATTTCTTTAATACTAAAATAAATAAGCTGCAACGCCTTTAATATTTGAAACAGCAGTGAGAACCATAGTCTGCGAGCTGTGAATAACCATAGGCTATGAATGTGTTACGAAAGTAGAACCCTTATATTTTAGAATTTAAGCACTCATAGGTAGCTGCCATGCCTGACGCGGTTCCATAAATTTATCGTTTAAAATATAAGCTGAAATTGTTGTTTATCAAAAACTGTGGTTGCTACAAAATTAAGTGGTATTTCAAGATCTACTTACAAGTTATTCAATGAATAATGTTATTAGTTTCCGTACATTTTTCTTCGTAACTAAACTGTATTTAAAATCTTAAAAACAAGGAGATGTGAGTCATTCAGTCACTGGTCTGACCTTGGGTAACCTCTTTCGAGGGGAATCACAGCGCCGGTGAGATGATATATATTTATGATTAGGTTTTTCTCTTTGTTGATTTTAAACATTTAACTGACTGATGAGTCGTCATTACCTTCTTAAAAGGTTAAGGTTGAGCCATTAGAGAGCATGGGCCTATTACGCGTACTAATTCATATTTCCATACTATAAATACTATTATATTACACTTTAGTATAAATCAGAAAGTAACTCTGTCTGTATGTTACGCTTTCACAGCTTAACCGGTGCACCGATTTCAATCAAACTTAGCATGGAGATACTTTCATTATTGAGGAAGCATATAGGCTACGTTTTACAACGATAACCGACGTACACGCGGACGGAGACGCGCGCAAATGTAAGTAGTTACTATAAATTGCAGAACCTCACAGAAAACCGGTGTGAAATTGCGCTTGCATTGTGTTTCACCGAGTGAGTGAGGATCCCGGAGGTCCATACCCCTACCCCTCCTCCATCCCCCTCCCCATTCCCTAAAGGCTATTAACTCACTTGTAACAACTAGTATAGTATAGCAACTAGTATAATACCTTATATTATACTAGATGCTTAGGAGCTCAATGAATGATATTAGATGTAAAATGAATTTATTGAACTCTTCGTTGTGCAGAAGCATACTTAGACTATATTTTTCAATTGAGAGTTAATTAATAACTACTTATTTATGTGTATAAATGTATGACCTCATAATTCTTTTTAAAATGTAATTGGATATATAGGTTGTAAGCTGAAACTATGGAGTCAAGTAAACGCAACTGACCCCACCACTTTATACTAAGACGTACAAAAGGTTACTAGTTTCGTCACAATCATTTTGTAACCATTTTAAATAACGAAGGTGCACAAACACTCGTTCAAAGCGACGTACACTTAGTCATTTGTAAGATGACAATCCTCAATCGTTGCGTAATCTATAAAACATACTTGAATATGATGCACACACTTATTCGCGTACATTATTGTTCAAGGTCGTATGTGCAATTGAAAAAAAACATTAACTGTTGCTTTAAATAAACTTACCCACTTTATTGTTGTAAGCAATGTCATTAGCTGTGTTTCTTGCTTCATCTCATTATGATTTACTATGACATTAAGATGATTTTGTATCATGGAATATTTTATGTTTGCGGTGGATTGAATTTACAGAATATTACGTTGACGGCGAAGTGTTCTAAATGACTTAAATGTTCTTTATTGATAAGAATAAAGATTTGTAATAGAGTGTAGTTATTGTTTTGTATGATATGTATGACGCTCCTATAGAGTTTCGTTACCATTTAAGTTTAAAATTACTGTCATTCGTATATAACGATTTGTATTTAAGATAAACGAGCGAGAGGCCTATATTCCACAGTAGACTATTAAAGGTTGTTGTTTGACGATAAACGTATGGAACTTTAAGAAATAACATTTATCAGTAATGAATTTATAAGTTACAAATAAAATTTGCCAGAGTTATGATTCTACAGCGCTGGCTGAAGAATAGTGTATGACATTAACATATTCTTGTCACACGTATGTGGAGGTAGCTATAATCGTTAAGATTTTTTTTTGGTATGTCATAGTTACGACAGTTCATTTAATTTAAAATTTTATCACCTCATGTCCATCACTTTTTGCTTTTCATCATTCATATATAAGGTTTACCAAACACTGTAATTCAGAATAATAAACACTCATCAGTAAATGTCTTACAATAATTCGGAACAATAAAACAAACCAGATGATTAGTTAGCGACTACTCAAAAAAATTACCGGGGTAAGTGAAGGTTGCAAATACATAAATACAAACGTAATACACGGTTATGTATGGAACATAAACGGATGCAAGAACCTTCACGACTGGCCTGTGTGCGTTGGCATTTAGATAGATTTACGAAACATACGTGGAATACTAGCTATGTGAAATTTCTAAGTCTAATGTTATTGCACTAAAGTGTAAATAGTTTCATTCGTCCTTTGGTTTCAAAGAAGCTTGCTGTTGGCATGCTGAAATGATTACATCAATTGTTTTATTTTCAGCTTTGTTCTTTTACTATTTGAACTTATAAGTAAGTAGTAAATAAGTTGCGTTTATTCAATTGCTAATTCTTTTGCTATTTGTATGGGATGATAAAGAATTACATTAACGACTAGCCCTAAATTTTAACATAAATAAATACAACACTTTTTTTTCAATTCCATTAGATTGTAAATGTGCATAACAAACTACACATGACTCTAAAGTATAGTCTATCTAAAGGTTGTCTGGAAGAGATCGCAGACTACGATAAGGCCAACCACTGTTTTTATTTTACATTGTATATTCTATAGTATTGTGTGCAACAAAAAGTACCTATATGTCTATTTTACTGAAACAGGCAGAAAAAACTAATTAAAAATAATTATGGCCTACGTACTACGTAGCTACACCCTTACACCTATAAAAGTGATAGTGATATGGAGCAAGAATAATGCGGAAATCGTTAGTAATTTATTATTCTTTAGTTACGTCAACAATATCTTTAGGGGTTGTCATACGGTAGTTACCATTCTTGTATGCTAAAGTAGAAAAATATTTCGAAGTACTCGTGCATTGGAAATGTCGATCGGAGATACACAGTTACTTTATACGATGTAGCATAGGAAGCATATTTTCGTCATCAAACGTAACCAGACTAATATTATGTCTTGTTAGAATGTTTGTTTACAAATTGTAATATAATATTAAAATTTAGGGTTTAAGAAAGATTTAAAAAGTTGACATTATTTTCTATACAATGTACCTATTCTTGCGTATCAAATCCAGTAACATTTAATGTATTACCAGTATTACTTGATACTTATATCTATCTCGTACATAGACATAACTAGCTAGTCATCGCGGAGTAAAACTTGACTGAATGTAAACAGAGTGTAGTACTGTTTTTAAATAGTAAAAAAACGGTATAAAAAATATGTACGTGCATTGACTATTGTTATATTGAATATGTTCATTAAAACCTGTCGTAATTGTATTCTTGGCGGTTTGTTTTGACGTCATATTATAATAAATAAACTATTTAAAAGAGTAATTTGCTGCGTAGTACCTATAAGAGGGTGCACTTACGTCACGTAAATTTTTTTTGCTTCAGAGAGCATATTTTCCGGTGAGCGTTTACCAATACTTTGAAATCTTTGCAACACTAGACGTCTGGGTTGCTTTGTTTATACTCTCAGCGAGTGTGAAACATAATCAGACTTATAGTGTTTTTTTTCATAGTAAGTATATCAAACTATTTGTTACAATATCAAAGGGTAATTTTCTTTCCTAACAAATTAGTGACACAATAATCCATACTAATATTATAAATTTGAAATTACCTCTATCTGTCTGTCTGTTATGTTTTCATGGCTAAATCACTTCACCGATTTCAAATAAATTTGACATGGATATACTCGTACTTTGTTTTTTTAAGGATGGACATAGGCTACTTTTCACTCCGATAACCGATGCAGATAATGTAGCGTGTATGTTACACGCGACATTATCTGCATTCATTTAGTAGTTCTAGCCTGATTGAGTGATAAACTATCAATTTTTTTTTAATATGTTTAACAATAATAAAGATGCCTTTCCTTCGTCGTTACATTTTTGTACGTGAGCTTACTACTATGTAACTACAAATTTCAAGCTATAAAAGCAATATTATGTTCAACCAAATGGGTTTACTAATATTATTCAAATTTGAACGACTTCATTCACATGCTTAGCTAAATAATATAAAATTCATATCTTATGAACAAGTAATAGACAATTCATATTTAATGGTACTAGAGACTGTGCAGAGGTCAGAATTCGGCTTCCCATTTTATAATAATTGTAAATAAGTTTGGTGACAAACTAAAGTTGATTAAAATTGCTGTCAATTTATTTTCTAATTATTACTTTTTTTATATGTAAATTGTGTTACTACTAAAATATTACTACATATACAAAAATAGAGCGTCATAGTGTGGCTCATCATTGTGCATTGTTTGCATTTTCAATGAGTATGGTAGGTCACAATTTTGGATTCAATTCAAACTCTCCATCAGAGAGAGAGAGAGAGAGAGAGTAAAAATCACTTTGACAGGCTTTAATAAAAATGTAAAATAAGTAAAACGGTTTACCTTATGTAACAATTTCAAGACTTAATAGATTTGGAACAAATCTAACACGATAAAAAATCCTCTTCCTTTACTTTGTAAACCTTTGTATTTCTAATTATACCAGCTATATAAGTGGATAGTGGTGATACAAATATCAGAAACAACAGTACAACTGATGGCTTAGATCGAGTGTTAATGCTTGCTACATCTTAAAAATAGGTACCAATACTACAAAATTAGTTGTCATGTGTCAATTGATTGAATGTGAAATTCTAGATACTTTTTGATCAGAAGGTCCGTGCTGTCTGTACTATATGTATACTCGTGTATCTAAGTTCTACATTAAAAAGTATTAAATAGTAAAACTATTGTTGAATAACTTGTCATAAGTGTGACAATGTAATGATGAAGCCGATGGTATAAATAAATATTGTGACATAAAGGCAAAACCTAGTAACGTGTTTAAAAAAGTGGCAGGATTATCTTAAAAAATTTGGTTAAAGTAAAAAAAAAAAAAAAATTAAATATATTTATCTTCGATACTGATTCTGTGATTTGTTTTTTACCACATACATAATATGGTAAAAAAACTAGCGTCAGAATAGTTAATGTAGTAATTTATTTCTATTTCCTTTGATTCTTGTAGAGGTGCCAGTTTTAATAAAGAAACTCGTAATTACGTTGTGTTATCGCATAATTCGTAGTTTTTATTGTTCTTTTTAATATTAACTGTGTGAATTTTTACTTTCTTTGCTTCCGTCTTAAAATTAGTTTCCTACTTTTTTTTCTTCTCAAACACATAAATGTTTGAAAGATAACCTCATTTCTAGTATTGGTTGTCTCGGTTCACTAGTGTGGGTTGAACAAATCAAACAATGTTATTTGAAAAAGAACTAAGGACAGAGCGAAGTATTTATTTTCCAACAACAGTTTACAATGGTCTACAAAACAGTTTTGACAAATGTACAAATAAAATAAGTCTATTGTTCGGCTGATTATTCCAATTTGTAGTAAACTTCTAGGTGTCCAAACTGATGATATTAGGTTAGAATGGGATGGAATTTGAGAATAGAGTTTGTGAAGCTAAATCCGAAAGGGACATTGAATATTATATGTATTGCCTTTGATTTTTATGTTAGAATATTATAATTGCACATCGCATATCATTAATTATGTCCGTTCTTTAAAAATCGAAACGTATATACAGTTCCGGGGTCAAATGGTTCACGTTTTGAATATTAAATTGGCTAACCATTTGCTATTGCTGCTTAATATTTGTGCCATGAGTCTTAATTTTCTTAAGTACGCTTATATCAACAAACAAATAAAGATGATAGTTAAATTTAACTTTTGATACAAAAACAGAAATGCTATTTTTGAACCGACTTTAAAAAAGAAAGTGGTTCTAAATTCGTAGTAATCTTATTTTAGATCTCAATTTCCAGAATAAGAGGGTGAAGTGTTTATGCTTATAAATTGGAATATAGAAATGAAAATGACCTAAAAATATTGAAATTTTGCGAACAGTTATAATTTTTAAATAAAGAATCGTATGATTAGCGTGTCTGATTATAATTTCAAAATCTAAATGTATTTTTTTTAAAACGATAAGAAGGATTTTCATAAGAATGCAAAATAGTAAAAGTGTCATAATGAAATAGCCAGTAACATAATAATAAGCTTTATAGGTATAACCTTTGTCAAAATAAAATAATTTTAAAATTGTGCTGGCACTTTAAAAACCTATGTTTTGCTGGATGAATTCTTTAAAATTAATAATTTGAAGATAATAATGTCAACATAATTAGAAATACCTAAAGTTTACGTAAAATCTATAAACATTAAGTGTGTTACGTAGTTCTACTCATCATCGTCAAGATGGACACACCTAAGGCACACCACAGAGTCAGATCAACTGCTTTTTGCATCCAGTTAAGAACGTAGTAAAAAAATATAACGTCCCTGACACGAAATATGTTCAAAATGCGGGGGTTATCTTTAAAAAAAACATATATATTATACTATAAATTTATACTATATAAAAAGAGTTTAAGTTATAGAGGCTAATAAAAAAGTTATAAAACAAAATTACACCAGTAACATTATCAGTGTCATTTACTCTCCAGGCAATCTCTGGTATTCAGTAAGCTATACAACTTGTAGACACACATAGTATTTGATTCCAAATCTGTGTACATGGAATACCTAATGCCTAAACGTACAGCAATTCACCATCATTGATATTAGATTCAAATAGGTGTCGGTTCTAATCTATTATTTTAACCTTGTATTAATTTCTGCCGTAGGCTTTATTTATAAGCATAGATACATATATATAATAACCTGTTTAATAATAGTTAAAACCTCTATCAGAATTATGAACCACTAATTTCGATTCATTCATTTGTTACAAAAGTCTAATCATTTCAATCAAGTTTTAAATTTAAATATTTTTTTTATTTAAATTTTATTAAAATGTGAAATACATTTCACATCTTACATCTTAACAAAAATAAAATGCTAATGGATGTTATCTGTGACCTAATAAATAGAACATAAATTATTGGATACAAAGTGATGCACTTTAAACTTTGTTCTAGTTAATTCACGACTATTATTAATCCACTTACATTTATAATCTATTAAAAATAGATTCTAGGACTTCACTTGTGATCTAAATAAGGCTATCATTGAAATAATTTATTTGTTTTCATTGTGATTTGCTGCCATCAATTATCATCTATGTTTCGCTCGTTAAATAGCAAGTAAGTAATTTTCATCTATCTCTGAGCCCCGACAAATGCAATGAAAATAATGGTATGTGTGATTGGATGGTAGGGTCTTGACCAAAAATAAACAGTTCTTTGCTTCATCCTCCATTAAAATTCTTTTTGTGCTAATATGTTTATTCAGGAACTTTAAGAAAATAACTGCTGTGAAGTATTTTCAGTTTTTCTGTATTGTGCAACTTAGTTATTCCCATAAGTACTCGTACTTAAATTGATTTAGTAATAGAGGGCTTAAATACACGATTTCGATACATTTTATAAAACTGAATAATTTATTTTTACAATTCACTAAATATATTGGTATGATGCATTTTTAAGTATAAATAGGAAAAAAACAATATGTTTATCAAAAAGTGTTTATTTCTTGATAAAAATTTATATATAAAACAAATATAAAAGTAGAAATATGCGTCCGTATGGCACGTGAATTTTAATGGATCTCCTTTTATGTCAAGGTGCTTTAAGATCGCATGCACTTTTACTTTACAAAATTATGATACATGTAGGAGTATTAACTATTTACAAGGTACTCGAGGGATTTTACTGTCCTAGGGAGGTTTTGGGCTGGAAGCCGTTTGGTCCAGCGGTAAAGGTGACGGTGTAGTGTTTGCCGTCGGGAGCGACGAACGCGTACTGGCCGGTCACGGTAAGAGCTGCGTTTTCTGATTGAGGGTTGTCCAACTTGCCTTCTTCTTGTCTAGATGTACCATCGCTGGTTTCATACCTAGAGTGGAAAACAAAGTGATGAAATCTTATAGTTTTAGATTCAAAACGGAAATGATTTTGTCAAATATAAATTTCAGTCATCTAATTGATGGGATCGCTTTTTTACATTATTTATGATTTATATGAGCTAAACTATATATATTACATCGTAGGTTTACATTTGCGGAATACTTTATTGTAAGCCGGGATTTTTATTTTGAGTATTAATTAAATATAATATAAAAGACATCAACGCGCTCACTTTCAAATGTACTAAGTGGAAACAGTAAAATACTTGGACTGAGAATGTGTTTATTATAAATTAATATTAAGTATCTGTCAATATAATTTAGGCAACAGCTTATGTAATAAGACAGAATTTATACAGTGTATTGTTTATGCACACATTCATGTTATTTTTATGGCTGATAAATATTGTATAATACGGTATTACGAAATAAAGGGTCATCGAGGTGATGACCCTTTATTTCGTAATCGGAACTGGGATTGTTTAGCAACAACAGGTATGATTTAAATATGATGTAAATGTTTTAATTTTTAATGACATCTTCTTAATCGTTTTTTAGTTATAGAAAAAATCATTCCTTGTTTCTTCTTAAAATTTAAAAAATAAGATTTTCAATTTTGTGTTTACGTACGAGTATAAGTACCTAAACGTAAACAGACCATGAATGACATTTTGTCAATAGTTTAAATTTTTATTTGATCTCAAGTGTTACCTAAAATGCTGAATAGTAATTAATATTTAAATTATCATAATTTAGGTGTAAAATTTTAAGTCATACTTACACTTTTTTTGCTGAGTTGTCATTAGTTTTATGAGTTATGAATTTTTGTGGGCATTAATAATAAGAGTCAAGTATTGATATCTTTAGATATTGTAAGATTAGTGAAACTAAGTAACACGTCACGAAGAATTGAATTTTGTTGTGGAGATAGAAAAAAAAATCTTACGCAAAGTTGTAGCCATCGGGTTCAACGTTGCTGTCGAAACGCAGGATCTGCACATCTTGGGGGTTCTGGGGTGCACCGGCGCATACGGCCACCAAGACACACAATACTGTCACCTGTAAAAACAATATACAAATAAAAAAATCAATAAAATACTAATCCGGTCAAATTTGGTTGAATTTTAAAACGCAAGAACTGGAATTCCTATTAGTTTAAATATGGAAAAAGTTAGAAAGTAAAAATTTTAAATCAAGTTATACAAAACAGTGACAGTTTTATTAACAATAGCAAATGTAATAAATATTTAATTATTTTGGATCAAGAAGAATAGGTTTCAAAGCTTATCTCTAGTTAAAAATATTTTATCATTGCACTAGACTAAACCTGTTATTATACAAGGATTGAAATTTAAGTTTAATAAGTATAAAACTAGTAAGAAAATTCCTCTAATAAGGAAAAGCATTTAGTAATCCTATTCGATCGTCAACATCTAGAACATGCGTCGTTTATGAATACAATTATAACCGTAGCCTGGTCGTCGATTACTACATAATTATCTGAGAACTTAATCAGAACATAAAAGTGGTATGACTTCTGAATTATAGATGCAGTTAAACAGTGTTTTGTGTTTTTACTCTATTTACAACTTAGAATTTATTACTATTTAGTAATAAATTTAAAAAAATCTGCTTCATATATTACTTAAGTAAATTTAATGCGCAAACAACGATATTTGGTTCTGAAAGTAGTTTGTCTAGCAAAATCAACTTGAGTTATATGGGCCATAATATATCTCATGGGTTACCATTTATTATACTAGTGAATAATTTTAGACCGTATGTCTTAAACATATTAAACCGTTTTAATGGTAACTAAATGCAGAAACTTATATGAACCGTCAGTTTCATAAATTTTTGAAGAATATTTGACAGAAGTTCAAAAAACTTTTTTGTTTCTGCAGATTAGAAATTTAGAACCCTAAACAAAAAATATCAAAATATTTTACCAAAAGATGAGATGTGGTTATATAATAATCGTTTAGCGTTTTTTAAGGATCACAACTATTAGAATTAGATACCAAAAAAGAAGAACTTATGAAACTAGTGAGAGGAACAACATAAATATCTCATTAAAATTCAGCATGTATTTTAAGCAACTGATTGTTGTTTAGAGCTGTATTAATAACTTTTATTTTCTCTCTCTATAAATATAGACTTTTGAATAACATATACAATCAAAATTGTAGTAAAACTATTCCTTGCATCAAATTATATTAATATTATTTAATAGCCACCTTAGTTAGTTACAAGTTACATGGAGAGACGCATTGCAGCATAACCTGGGGTCAGACGTCATCAGGTCACTCCGCTATGACAACTCTTTCTATTGTTTTTGCCCATCCTACGATCGTTACTACACCTTAATTTAATGCATCACAAAGCCACGACACACTTTCCCAATGTTCATAAAATAATTTTAAATTTAAACGTTTGAAGTATATTGTTAAACTATCTTCAGTGCTTATTATATCTATTTTATTATACTATACATAAAATATAATTTTAACTCACGTATTTGATCATGATGCTTAGTTCGTCTTGAGTTCAAAGTAACGAATGAGTAACTAGTGTAAGATCGTTCATTTTATATATATCCCAACTTGCAAGCACTTGCAGAACTCTGACATCATGTGAGGATGGGTCGCGGTGACGCGCTTCTCGCACCACTCTATGCTCAAGAGACCTCAAACTTTTTTAAACTTTAGACTTTCTTAATAAACCAGTTAACTGTTTTTAAAACAGTAATTTTTATTGTTTTTTAATAAAATTATTATAGTAAATATATGTCTATTATCATTAATAAGACTACTTTACCCACTTGAAAGGGAAGTCATAAAAGTAATTGTAAGTTTTTTTTATCTCCGCTGTTTTGAAATAGTTTTAAATATACTCTTTAAGTTTCTATAAAAATTATATAAAATTTCTTTTAAGAATAGTTAATATCTATAGAGTTGTCTAATAAAATAAACCAACTGAAACTTGACCTAAAAATCCGGTGACAATATGTTTTTCAAAAATGTTTGAGTACCGTGATTCAAACACATTGCTAGATTGTTTAATTTAAGAAATTACAATTACAGTACGTCTACACTACTTTGTGAATCATGACATTCACAGCTTTATTTTAAAAGATAAGATTATTATTATTTAGAAATGTTTGTTCCTGTTCCAAAATAAACAGACTTTGTTCCTTGTGATTTGTTTTTCCTCGTAGTTCTCTTTGCTTCTATTTTTAATAATCCTGAAGTCATAGCGTGAGGTTATTTGATATTTTCAATGAATGTTCTAAGAAAATTTATTACAATATTCGACTTCTAAAAACGTTAAAATTCGTGATTTATGAAGCTTTTTTACTCTACTACGGCAAAACCAAAAGAAAAGGTAATATACTTGGCAGTCTATGTATAATTATACGGATGTACCTAAAGTACTGAACCGATTTTAATGAATAAGATGTCAACTGATTTATCGTAATGACCCGAGTGACAAAGGCCATTTTTTTTAAATAGTCTGGTTATAGTTTTTAAACTAAGAAGTTTAAAAACTATAACCATATATAGAAAAATCTTATATCATGTTATTTTACCAGAAATAATTGACGACGTGCACAATCATAGGAATGAATCTATTTGTAAAATAAATCCATTGATCACATCACACATCATGTAAGTACGTAATTATTGCTATTAAAAAGATTTTTTGTTATCTTACTTGATGACTATAATAAACTACAATACAAAAGCACGTAATAATATATCTTTTTAAGTGGTTATGAGTTTATAATACATATTAATATTATAATTAACTTGAATTACTAATGTATATGTTTAAAGTTGAATGTGACTCCTGGTTTACGGACTTTTATAAAAAATATGACACGATTACAATCCTTACGAATATTATTTTAATGAATGTGTGTTTGTGTTATTGTTAGGTTTTCATTCTTTATATATGTTACTGATCATTAAGTTTATATCGATAGTCCACAGCTGAACATAGGCCTCTCTTTTAAAAGGTGTTTTAGCCTACCACAATTGAAGTTTTCTTTCCCTTTGCAGTGCTGTTGTCCAACGTACTCGTAGTTAACTGCGTAGATGGATAGAGGTTGTGATACTTGGAATACTTAAGTCACACAAATAGTCATGTGTAAGAAAAAGGATACAGAAGATGTTCTTCTCATATCCAGAAGGCATAGTGACTTGATTACTAATATATTTACTGACACGGCGGCTTAAAAAATTAAAAGAATAAGAAGATAGAAATTGTCATAAATATTGTCCTTTGTATTAGATACAACTTTATTGACAATAGCTCCTAGTAATAGTTCCATAAAATGGACGTAAAATAGTAACGAAATTGAGAGCAAATGTTAATATCGATTAAATATAATATATATTTTATTATAAAGAGCTATAAAGTATCTATACTTATATTTTAATGCCGAAAAGTTAGTTTAGAAGGTTAAATTATTAATTAGTAAATGATTTTTTTTGGTGTTTTATCGTTTTCGTTCATTCTCAGTGTTATGGGGTTAACTTTATTTCTTTTGAAAGACGCAGACAAAGGCTTCGCAGTTCATCTAGTTATGTAATAAACATTTTACAAAACGGTAGCTCAGACCTCTTTGGTCAATAGCCTGCTAAATAATTATGGTTAGATGTCAGGTAAATACCTAAAATGGAGTGTTTTGTGAAAATCTCTGTTTTTTCCAAAATCAAAACAATGACCTCATTCCACCGACACCGCTGGTTGTAACCAGTTGTAGTAAGAATTCAATGAAGAAAGGGAAAGTAGATTTATTTTTTAAAATTTTAACTAGAAAATCTGTTTTTGTAGTATTCCTGTTTCTCTACTAAGTTTTGTCGTATTTTGGGTCTTTGGAGTACGCAAATTTTAATCGATAAATAGTAAGTTTATATATCTACATATATAAAATGTTATGTTGGTTTGTGTACGGTTCAATAACTCAAAAAGTTCTGTACCGATCGAGCTGAAATTTTAGAATGATATATAATCCGCATCAAGGATTGTTTATATCTAATTTTTGCATCAGTCACATATCCGCGACCGCGAAAAAACACGAAAAAATCAACAAAAACGCGGGCGGAGTCGCGGGCAACAGCTAGTATACTATATATTTCTTCTTCTTTTTTCTTTTAAAAAAGACAACACCTACATTAGGAATAAACATCCTGTGTCGTGGGGGACTTTACAAACATACATGAAACGGACACAAAGAACATCCAGACTCGAGACAACAATTCGTGGATCACACAAAGTTGGCCTTCAGCCCTCCGGGGTTTGCAGTGGGGCGGTGTGTCGGAATCGAACCGACTAAAACCACACGGTGTGCCACTCTGCGCCTGAGAAGGGAGGGGTTCGGGAACTGCTGTTATTAACACGATCGGACACCTCCCAGCGCCTGCCCGCACTGAAGCGGGCACCGTCTGCTGGTAAATCTGTCTCAATTTGCCGGGTCCGAGTGGAAATCGTCCTCCGCTGGGCTTTTCCGCCGCCTCCTTCTGCGAAATCACGTCTTTGTCGAAGGATGCGACCGCGGTAAAACTGCTATCGCTACCGGCCATGGAGCGTATGATGGCCGGTAGCGAGAGATCTCCTCTAATGACTGCAGCGAGGGCCCGACGCTGCGCCGCCCAAGCGGGGCAGATTTCCAACGTGTGCTGGGCCGAGTCCTCACTGCAGTCGCAGTGGTGGAAGGCGGGACTCAATTCCCTCCTAGCGACCGAGTGCAGGTACTTCCCGAAGCAACCGTGCCCGGAAAGCACCTGCGTCAGTCGGAAGGAAAGAGTCCCGTGCTGCCACCCTGCCCGCTCGAGGATGACAGGCTGGAACGCCTCTAAGGCGGTAAAGCCAGCGCCTGGAGCCTCTAGCCGGGATGACCAACGAGCCATGGTGGCTCGACAAGCGGCTTCACGCCATTCGCGTACCTCTTCGGGCGGAGGACGATATCCGTTCTCCGCCCGGTATTCAGCCGCTCGTCGATAAACTTCGGCGAGCACTTCCGTCTCCAAATCCCACGGGGGTGTGCTCGTGTGGCTCTGACCGCCAATATCCTCTGAGGGCGCCAAAGGCGCGCCTTAGTCTGGGCGGTCAGAGCCGCCATCTACACCGGTACGTGAACTAAACCCAAGCCAAACCACTATAGTACAGTCAATTGGTACTCTAAAAGAGGGTTACCTGGAAAGTTTATCGGGAGGTTTAAAAATTGGTGATATTGTAGATTTATTTATTAAAACTATCATTCTATTTAAATCATTATGCACAAATACAAGTGTTTTTAGTCAATAGTGGGCATACGAGCAGACGTATCTCGCCTCCGGTTGCCTATACTATCCTAGACGTTTCACCTCGAGCGAGCCAGCCCATTCATGTCGAAGCGTGACTCTCCCACGTTGTCGGCGGACTTAATGCCTGAGGAATTTTTTGCCAGTCCACCGATTGGCCAATGCAGAGAATACATGAGGTAGGTGCATTTAATGGGTAAATGCTAAGTGATGAAAGGTTTCATAATAATTAAACTATTAACCTAAAAATGCTAATACACATATTAATACAGACATATATACGCACATTCATACATAGTACATACACATATATATACCGGTACATATATATACAACAATAAAAGTTAAGTGCAAGGGGATCCTCTAATTCTCGCCAGTTCCGCCAATTGACTCAGTAAGAGCTCCTTCACTTGCATCTTATAGGAGTAACGGTTTCTAACCGTCCTGACTTTGAGAGGAAGCATATTCCACAAAAGGATAGACTGAATAAAGAATGAAGAGTCGACAAATGCAGTGGTGTGAGAATGACAAAGTAGAAGGAGATTGTTAGACGTGTGTTTGTTGTGGTTATTTCTTAAAAGTTGAATTTGTGATGTTAAATAGGACTGCCGACTAGTCCTCGACAGTCTTGACATCTATGTTTACCTTGTAGATTGCTAGATCTTCAAGCCGGTCTGCGCGTACAGTTGCAAGACGACAGCATGCAGATGATACGCACTATGAAATTCGGGCGTATACTGTCTTGAGGAACGCCTGTGTCGGTATTATAATAACTCGACCATCAACTCACACGAACTGCTGACGTCCCTGAAGATAAGACGAGAACCATTCCAGCGCTTCAGGCGAGATCGTAAGATAGGAGAGGATGAATAAGAGAATGTTGTGGCTGACACTGGTAAAGGTACTTGAAAAGTCAACCAGAACTAAGACTGTCAGCTTCGTATCGTAGTACTATAACCAGGTCTATAACCTAACAGATCGAAATAATAAGCCATTTTTGTAAATAAAACCATTAAGCTGTTTATGTACACAGGCTTCAAGAATTTTGGAGGGGAATTTAGGGATAGATATAAATATAGGTCTGAAGTGATTAGGAAGAGTGGGTTTGGTGATTGTAGGTAAAAGAAGGATGTAAGTTTTACACTAAATTGAGGAGAAGGGAGTAGTTTATGATATGGGTGATCAAGTATAGTTATAATCGTGCGTATGCTGATATGATCAAAGCCCACAGCGTTAGATTTGATAGAAACTATTGTCTTTATGATTTCGCCCTGCGCAACTGGAACAAATTATAAGGGGGTTATTGCACAATTATAACATTTTGCGCATTCTCCTTCGCTTCGCTATTCTTGATGGACCAGGTTTTGAAAGTTCATCGTCTTAGGTACGAAGCGAAATGTGACACTTCGTAGTCCTCTTGTTCCTTGATTCCGTCATATGTTTTCTTGAGAATAGACTTTGTTTACTTCTCCTCATCACTGTCTTGTAGTGGAATTATCACAGGTCCCATTGCAATTGGTACATGTAACGGAGCTTTTTCGCATCCACAGGCTCCCTGATATCTTTTTGTGCATTTGCAAGAAATTAGTTTCTACACGGGTTTCGGAGTTGTGACGGGAATGGTGACAGCCCATTATTGATTTTTCTATCGAATCTCCAATTTTTAAAATTCTCGCAAAACCTTAGAGGTAAAACTACTAAACTACTAGTTCAAAAGAGAATAGCCGTTAACTTTATTTTTCTTTATTGAACGAGCAGACGCATCACCTGGTGGTAAGCGATTACCGCCGCCCATGGACACCCGCAACACCAAAGCGTCACAAGTGCGTTGTCGACCTTTGGGGGATGGGGAGAGGGAATGGGGGTATGGGCCTCCGGTATCCTCACTTACTCGGAAAAAGTGGAAAAAAAGCATGAATAGTAATAATTACATGAAATAATTTTAATAGAGTTTACATTTCACATAAAACACACATAAAGTAAGATAATTATAGAAATAGCTTAAAATGATAAATGTATCGGAAACCATGTTCCAAAATATACAACTATATTATTATATCAAAGTATTTTATTTTGACACAAAGTATTTTATTTTGACACAAAGTATTTTATTTTACATATCAACACTAATCTTCAAGACAACTAAACTATTGTCCAATTTCCTTTCACAATAAACTATTACTTTTCACAATTTAATAAAGCGGTATTATTTACAGACATAGGTAAAATATCATCGGTTATCTGTCTCTTATTGTAGTATCCAATGTAATGAGAACTAACGTTACCTCATTTGTTTACTTTAGACTACTAGGAAAAAGTAAAGTTTCATACGGATTTAATGCCCTAATATGAATACAAAAGCATAGAAATGGAAGTTAACAAATGTCATGCATTATAAAATTGTAATTGAATATAAAAAGCAAACAGAATCATGACAGACAGATTAAGAAATAATACGTGAGTGAAAACACAATGGGTTCGTTTAGAAGCTTCATATCGTTGTCATTTTGACACACATTTGTTTCAAGTTCTGTAGACTGTTTTAGGTATAGTGAGAAAAAAAATAATCGGAGCATCTTTAAGATTAGCTCCATATCAAGACGTCTGGAGATTATTTATAATCTGATTAACCTAATTTTCTATTGTTTAAATATTTCATTTTGTATATTATTACTAGCTTTTGTCCGCGGCAGCGGCGTTATTTTGTTCAACAACAAATATAAAGTACAAAAGTACGTCCATGTCAAATTTCATTAAAATACAGGGTGCAGTGGTTCAGGAGTAGAGAGATAAAAAAAGAGATAGACAGAGTTACTTTCGAATTTGTAATATTAGTATGGATGCTGTTTTAAGAGTTATAACCAAAGGATTATGGAGTGCTGGGAACTATTTTTTATTCATTTAAGTTTATGCACAAAAGATCGTTGATCGTAAATAATCATAATTGGATGCTATGCTTCCAAGTGTAATGCGTCAAGTGAATATACGGGTATGATCTAAAAATGAGATTATTTTAGTCTAATTATAACTTTATTTTTTAGTTTGTTTATTCAAACTGTAGAAAAAATAATTAATCTTGCAAATATTTTACGTTGTGATTAGTTATAGTTTAATATAAAAATATATCATCTATGAGCCCATAACTTGACGATGATTATCATGTAATAATACTTACTAGGTATATTGTTCGAGTTATTTTCTTCACTTTTTACTGAAATATAAAATGTACAAAGCTGAGGTAGCAAAAAAATCGACACAAAGTAAAAAAATACGATACGTAAAAAAATAGAAAAATATTTCATTTAAGTGTATTATTTTATTTACACTTTTATACACCTTTTATACCAATATTGGCTTTAGACTCCGGAAACTCCACTCATTCTAATTTTTGTATTTTATTTAAAACATATAAAATATTTGATAATCATCCATTCGATTTCAAACTAACACTTTTCTGATATTCATACAATGCCTAGCTGCTCATAAGCAATACATTTAGTTTATTGTATGGGCTTTCAATTTATGTAATACTTGCGACATAGGGCACTATAGGTCAGCATAGGTTAATGATAAAAGAGAAATGTTATTTTAACTGTCACTTCTGCTTTAATGATGTGATGGAATTAAATGACACAAATAGAATTGCTTGTGATTGTTTTCTGTCAATATTTAGCACTTAACTCTGTTAATTTAGCTATAATGTACTCGGTTATTATATAATTTATATGACATGAGCGTCAATATAGGCTATTAAAAGCGTTTTATATAGTATGAAACTGAGTGAGTAAACCCGTATTTACAAAATTATACTACAACGATCAATACTCACATAATCACACAGTCTCCCTAAAGAAGTACTAATTAAAAAAATTCATAATATTTAAATTTATCTAGAGCAAATAAAAGACAGGATGGGACTAAAATGTTATTTGATAAAAAAATTGTGAAGCGTTTCAGTATAATTATTTTCTTTAATGATTCATATGTGTAGTGTGTAACACGCAACGTTTTAAAACGCACATCTAACATTAGAACTTGAAATTAATTACAATAATTTTCTAAGCATTGTCCTTGACATCGAGATTGTTGATAGTTTTTGTGTTTGTCAGTTGATTTTAATCTTTATTTAATTGGATATTGTGTTTTTATGGTTTAGACATGAGCAAGGTTATTTAAATGCTTAACGCTGTAAAGTTCAGTTACAAAAATAACAGCTATTTATGTTCGTGGTGCTCGTTCCCGTTCATAATGAATGCGTGGCTGGTAATGCCAAGGCAAATAACGTTTGTTGGTATTTCGATTATTTAGCTATTTTAGTGACCGGTGTGTGTATGCACGAGTGTGTGGAGACTACTGAGAGTTATGTAAACAGTTATGGTAAATTGCTAAACTAGTTGTGTTTTATTTGTTGCTTATTTCATTATTAATTATTTTGAGTACGAGTATTATAAGTCACTGTGGTAGTTTATTATAGTATATTTCTAATAGATTCTGTTGGGTTGGGTATTTTTTATAGTGGAGGGGACAAATGCACCATAAACACCTGCAACTAAAGAGTCACAAGTGCGTTGCAGTGTTTTGAGTTCCCCTTTTATAAATAGAGAGTTTACATCTCAATCGGTTAAAAACAATGTATGAGTTGCTTAACAGAGGCTTTATATCTTGAATTATGTCCTATGTCGCCTAGATGGGGCAGAGGGCTTCTTCGGTCTATCGCCATCTTGGGGAGGGGGGGGGGGTTTGTCTTAGAATGACATTATTGAGCTATATACTACTTTGATACCCAAACATTTGTTAGGTTAGTTTTCTACTGACGATTACGTTTGTGGGATGTCATGTTGGTTAGGGAGGAGCTATCTTTTATAAACATTACATATTGTCAACTCCAATGGTTTTCATAGCATGTGTTTCCCTGAAGCTCATTATATCATAGGATAAACTTTTAATGTAACTTATTCCATCAAAAACAATTGTAGTGAAATATATTTTTGTGGAATTAGAAGCGTTAAAAACTTCTCGGTTTATTAGTAAGGGCCTTCGTTTGACATGTATGTATGTATTAGGATTCTTATGCATATTTTTGTAAACTCTCAGAACATTCGAGCTTCACAATGCCAATATGGTACCTTTGGTTATATAAATCACAATAGTCTTTTTTGGTACATTAGGTTAAGTACATACTTAAAAAAGTTGAAGAGTGACATTCGTCTTTACTTTGTGTAAGTACGTTTGGTAATAAATACTTGTTTTGTGACATGTTTTCTCCTGTCGCATACAGTTTATGTAAGATTGAAACCGAATTTATTTTCATCGATAACATTTGTAACCGATGAAGGCATGTGACTGTCTAAACAGAAAAAAAACTGGCCAAGTGCGAGTCGTATTTAAGCATCGAGGATTCCGTACAAACCTGTAGGGTAGATATACACGTATTATACGATATAACTAAAAAATATGCTTTTCGCAATATTCCCTTTATCTGTTCTAAAAGACGTTACTACGTACCAAACTTCACGGGATTTCACGGGAAGTACCCTTTAGGTTTTGATTCCCTTGCGAGTGTCAAAAATTTGACACACACAACACACTTTATAAAACCTCTATCGTAGCTAGTTTATGCTTATGTGTAAGTAAAATACACACTGCTTAACATGTAAACCACTACATTGATATTGTAACAGGTAGGTTAAAAACTCCAGACTCGAAGTTTCTACCTATTAATTCATATAAAAAAAAGATTTATTCTGTCTGTTTGTGACTGTCTAAAGTTAAAAAATAGGTGAGTCTATTTTTTTATTCATTTCTTATCTGTTTTTAAATACTTTTGACTCAGTACACCCTAGACTAGTGATGCAGCTGCACACAGAATATCACGCGATGTGAATTGACTGTTATTTCTTCGTAGCAATTGATAAAAAACTAAAAATATACAAAATTATAACCCACTAAGCAGATTATGCCAACTTATGTTTATGATTTTTTTTTGTATTAACAATAAAGTACAAATGACTTCAGAAAAATACATCATCATTATTACAGACTCACGGAGTCTTCAGAAGATTCCGCATTGAAGTGATAAATAACCTTTTTTTATTATTAACGAAATCCATAAGTATACTATTTGATAGGTTTGTATACAAGCACGAGGTCAAATAATGTGATCTACGACTTGATAACATCAGACTTAGGGTTGTCATTTAATATATCTTTAAAATTGTATTGCGGCTTTTAAATTGTATGATTTACACACTAGGAATGTGATTATAAGACGAATAAGTTAGCCCATTTATAAATCTAACTGACTTGTTCGGTAGAAAAAATAATGATATACCTGAGTAATACGATATTAATGTAAACATAAACTAATTCGGGAAATACATAAGTTGCTGTCAAAACACAAAGTTTCTACTCGTGATCGTGGTACAAAGCTGTCGAAAATTTTATAACAACGTCACGACATAATTGTCTTTGGCTAACGGTTGTTAATTTAAATTAAAATTACATTTATTATTTTATATATTTTTGGATAAAGAATAAACATATGTATATTTAGACATGTATATTAAAACATGTTTTAACGGCTTTAAAACACATAATGATATTAAGTTTCAAAATATAATTAATCTTCGGGATCCATTGTTCTTATTCGAACAATTTTTCACTTTACTTCGGCGACCACCATATAAACTTCCTATGTCATTATTGTGACTTCCTCTTCTAAGGAGATAACCGTCAATTTCGGCAACATTTTATTTTAATTTATTTCATCAGATCTGATGTTCTTTTTGTGAGAGACTTTTTAGTACTTGTGACAGCGTATACAATAACTTTTTGCTAAGAAAAGGCCCACCCAAGTCCAACAGTGGACTACTAAAGATTGTTGATGATTACGATGACGCTTGGTCTTGTTTTATACGTTAAGTACTTAAAGTAGGTGTGGCGACCTCCACATACAACATAACATACTACAGCGCCATCTACCGAAGTTACATTGAACTACGGAGTAACATACCATACTAAGAAACTGCCAATCCTGAATTGCGCAATAGGAGTTCTCGCTCCGATTATCATAAGTACAACATCCCAACAACAACTGTTGGACAGTGGCCCGCCAAGCATGATCACCTCGCCTGGTCGGAGGATCCTCCCTTTGTGTGTTGGAGGGACATGACACTCGTCCTCTACATGGGTAATAAAGTTAGTTAGTTGTTGTTCTGTGCAGGTAAACATGATATTTAAATAAAATCTAAGTGGCAACCCTGGGACAAGTTGAGGACGTTTTATTGAAAATACAATTACAATGACACATTGCGCGGTGGGGGTTACTGCAGCCTTCTATTACATAATCGATACGTTATGTACATACATCTTTACCCTTTCACGAAAACTGTCATAGATACATTAAAGAAACATTCAGCAGCTTTTATTTCGAAATACCTCATTAGTCTTAGAAATAAATTATACAGCTATGATTCATTTTAGCAAAGAATTTCCATAAATGACCTCACCGCGCCTTTTCGTTACCTACCCTACTGATAGCTACGCTGTTTTGATAAGTGGAATAGGATTATCTATACTCTTTATTCTAAATTCGAAAGAAACTCTGTATTTCTGTACGTCTATCAATCTTTTACAGATGTCAATGAATTTACTATTGTGAGATACATTAATATGGATTATAAAATACCTTTTTTTAAAACCTTACTAAATATTACAATTTGGATTAGCTAAGCTTCTCGCAACATAGATTTTATATTAAATTAAAAACATTGAGACAATAAAATTTGTTTCTCGAGAATGCACATCTATAGTATTTCAATAGTCTTCTTATTTTCATCCACTGCAAGATATAAGCCTCCTCAGTAAACTTAATGATAATAATAGCAGAGCATAGCTGTCTGATTTTAAACTAGACAGAGCATTTGTTTTTTAATACACACATATTAACAATACAATTATCTTGGATATAGTAAAAAAGGACATCTATGCATTTATATCTGATTAAGATTATTTATACATTTGTCAAAGCAATTTCGAGTAAAGAAGAGTTGTTAAATAAAAAATGCCATAAAATTGAAGAATACACCCAAAAAAGTAAAACGCGCGTGATCATTGGAATAGATACTGAAGTTTATTTATAGGAGAAAGGCAGAATAAAAACAGCCGCGAGAGTAAATTTATTTATTAAAACTTTCTGCAAACATGTTGCACAAGGCGGACTTAATGCCACAGGCATTTTCTTCCAGACAAACCTTTTAGATGTCGGCTGTTGGCTGTACCACAAGGTACAGCCAACATCTGTGCTAGTGCAATTTGTAGCACAAAATGTTCTGATTAAAGAAATGAAACAAATTGTTTGTAAGAAGTTATTGTTCAATTAAAAAGTAAGTATTGCAAGTATATTCAAGTTTGTTAAATAAAAAATGCCACGAAATTGAAGAATACACCCAAAAAAGTAAAACGCGCTTGAACATTGCAAACAATTTACACAATTCACAAATCCCCGTAACAGTTTTTGGATCTCCTCAAATAAACTGTTTGCATGAATGTTATTAACACCTTTGCCTGTCAATGATACTTCGAAACATTGTGTTGTCAATACGTAGACAAAGATATTTATAGCTCAACTTGACCCTTCAGAGTATAGACGTTCAGGATTCTTCAAGCTACCAACATATTCCTTGCATTAAATAAAATACATCAAAATGATGAAAATTGTGAGTGAAAATACTATTTCTAAAAAATAAAAATAAAAGATTAGTTCGAAGAAGTTAACACATAAAAATAACGCTTTCAGTAACAATTCTTTTTCTTTTCTTTTCTTTTTTTTTCTTTTTTTTTTTTAAAAAAGATTAACTGAAATATTTCATTTTATTTACATCATAGCTGTGTGAATGAGTAAACAATTAATTGAATTATAATTAACTAAATTTATAACCTTTACAGACATTGTTCGCTCTGGCCGCTTTTGCGATGGTGTGCGCTCAGGACCAAGCCGCTCTCGCCAGCCAACCTGCCGTGCAAATCGTCAAGCAAGTGGAAGATGTTGATGTTGACAAGTACAATTTCGAGTGAGTGCAATTATAACATGATTATAGTATATACACAGAATGTAATTAAAACTCTATTTATTTAGACCAGCAACGTAAAAAAATATTCTGATCGATTTATTGAACTAACAGTTTTAAAAAAAATTAAGCATGCAGGATCTAATGGTTATCGTTGTTTTGATATTTGAACTATGAACGAGATTTTATTACGAATCATGGAATACATTGGGAGAGACTGGTATAACATACTTATGAATTAAGTATTAATCTATCCAACAAAAATTCATCAAACTTAAATAAATATTTGACAAAATTAATATCTGTTAATGGCTGTAATCCTTTTTCGTTTGCAATGGCAAAAAGTTGCCGTTTTCTTTATATGTATGCAATATGTATATAAAATGTTAAACATATGTATATAAAAGGGCTCGACAACTACGTTGCTTATAAAAACCACTAGCAAGCACATGGTTAAGAAATAAGATCAAGTCAATGATTCAGAATAGTTCCTTATAAAAATTTGCATAATGAATGTTTGTTTTTGGAATTATCATAAATTTTCTCAATATATTCCATTGTCGCTGCTATATTTACTTACCTAGGTTAAGAATACTCGCGTTCATGCTTATACCATTGTTCAGAAAAGGGCATTATAATCAAGACAACATGTTTACGATCATTTGTATTTGGAACCAATGAGTTATTCTTATGCGAAGATAGATAAATTTAACAAAGTATTATTAAATCAATTATTTAATGACCTCCTTACAGTTAAACAGATGTTGAATTTGTTAAAGGATTAAATGTATTGAAAGTTTTTGTCGCATAATGTGATGGGAATAATATTTACCTTTCCTTAAATAGAAACGATCTTGTGATCTGGTTGGTTTCTTGTTAGTTGGCGTAGACTACAGACCTTAAAATATATATATGTTGCGTGCGAATGTGCGTTTGTGGGTGTGCGTGTGTGTGTAGTGACAACTATCAGAGATATCAATTGTATTTTGAGGACTATAGACGGAAAGTGCACTATAAAATATGTGGTTTTGAATTTAACAATTACGAAAAAATTGAAAATTGCGAAACCAAACCGTCTATTTCATTCATTTTTCTTTTCCTACAGGTACGAAACTAGTGACGGGACATCCAGACAAGAGCAGGGTGAATATAAGAACGATACTGAGCAACAGGGTCTTGTAGTTAAAGGCAGTTATAAGTACGTCGCTCCTGATGGTCAACATATCTCTGTCTCTTTCGTCGCTGACAAAAATGGTTACCAACCAACAGAAAACAAAGATGATTCTGCTCAACCCGCAACTGCTTAGAATTGATACTGTCCTGTTCTAACACTGCCACATAAAACTTACGTATTGCTGCAATACCAAATATGTATATAATAACATTTTTTTTTGTTTATTTGTAATTTGAATGCTGTATAACGCGTACTTAACACTGCCACAAGAACTCAAGAATAAAGTTTTTTTTATATTTCTGTGTTATCGTTTATTAAACACGAGTTATAATCAAAAAGCGGGATAGGGAGCGAAACACGTCGATTTGATGAGTGTCCCAATTTAATTAATATCAGTTTCTAAAAATCAATACTTCGAGAAAATACGATGGAAAACTGAAAAAAACTTGTGGCATACAAAGTGAATGGTACTTTCCGAGTCACCCCCAGCTCTAACATGTCAGAATGGTGACTTGAAAATTTTTATTCATTTTCATTAATTACAAACTGATTTTTGTTTTGGGGCTTGCAAAATATATATTTTTCATAAAAAATGCATCGGCATACAAATTTGACGGTAATTTTTTTGAGACCTACACTCGAAAAAATATTAACATAATCTTGACAACTTTCGAGTAATTAAATTGGGACACTCATCAAATCGACGTGTTTCGCTCCCTATCCCGCTTTTTCCTTCCACTTTCAGAATTTGGTCCAATAATAAAAGTTGGGTGTCTCGTCAAAACGAAGCTGTGTATAAACTTTCAGCCTGTTGTTAATCACTGAAATCCCTTGTTCGTGGGCCCGTGGACTAAATACTTTGTATGATGTAATTAAATCTACTAATGAAACTTCCAGTTTTAAAATGTATTAGTGCATGAGTCAGCAGTAGGTAGACTGTTAGTTTGTTTACTACAGAATGAAAAAAGAAACAATTCAGCAGTCAGAGGATGATTTATATTTTACACTAGCTTACCCGTAGCGTGATGTTATTAAAAATTTGGTTACCATAAAATTTTCAAACTCTGCCATCGAAATCACAATCACAATCGCAAATGAATTTCAATGTTTATTCATTCGCCTTCAATTAAAGGCGAATGAAGTAACCGTAATAACCGAATTAAATGTTTAAAAAAAATAGTTTTAATTAAATTTTTTTTTTAAACATTTCATTCGGTTATTTCGGCAATAGTATCAAATATTTTTTTTTTCTTAATCTTTGAATTCGCTTTGTTAATTCTTTGTTTGGTGCGGGGTCGTTTTGATAATTCTCGGAGTAACTATTTTACGTTCTATTTATTAACATTGCGCTAATAAATGTATTATGAAACCGTGCGAATATTTTCGGTGTACATGAACTTTTCGCAGTCATCTCTTATAGACTGATTTCAAGTTTATCTTATTTATCCAAAATCAGAAATTCGTAACCCCAGGGGTTAAGACTTTGCATTGATAAATGTTTCAATCTGCTAGGAGAAGTAATTTGAAGCGTATACATTAAAACTTTAATATCATAATGGGTTTAAAAAAAAAAAAAAAAAACTACTGACTTAATTTGACATTCTATTACTCTTTATGATTGTGGCAGTTGTTTCCCATTAATAATTCTTGGATGAACAATTTATATTTTAATTAAATTAGTAAGATAAGTGAACTCGAGTGAGAGCACATGGCATGGCCATATGCATTTTACTAAATGAAGGAGGTTAACGAAGAAAATCCTATAGGACCTGAAAGGTTTGCTAGACATCTGGAAGTCTTGAATTTTTCATATGCGACTGCTGTTCTTGATGTCTCGGGTTCGATTCCTCGGTCGGACCAAATATTTGTATGATCTGCAAATATTTGTTTCGGAGTTTGGGTGTTTTCTAAGTACAATATGTATGTATTTACAAAAAAAAGTGTATATGTATTTATATCAGTTGTCTAGTACCCATAACACAAGCTCTGCTTAGCTTGGGACTAGATGGCGTTGTGTGTAATATGTTCGAAATATTTATTTATTTATTTACCTAGGATGCTATGAAATAAAATATTGATATGTTCGTTATTTAAAATATTCTTGAAGTTTTCCTATCCGATTACGGCCACGGCGGCTCTTTCACAGACATACTATTCACTCGATTAAGAACTGAGAGGGCGTTGTATCATTCCAGTCAAATCGACCCATGAAGGTGGCAGTATGGCTCTCTTACATAAAAATGATATGTGATTTAATTCAACAATATATGTTCATCACTAATTTTCGGAAATGTATGGCACGATCGGGCGGTTTATTTGACACTGGAGATTCCATTTTACCTTGTCTTTTGGAAGTTTTTTTGCCACAATAAAATATTATAATCTAATACATAATAGCAATCAAAAATGTCATTTTTATGTATGGCCCTGCCAAAAGGACTCTACTCTGCCTGACGGAAACCATAAGTGGAATTCAAGAATAGTGGAGTCACCATACTCATTGCGAATGCAGACATTGCAACAACGCAGTATGGCAACCCACACCATGGCGGTCTAGTGATGCTTCTGTATCATTGGGTCTCCGGTCCCGCACACACCACGAAACACGACAGCACGGACGGTGTAATTTTATGATGATCTTCTGTGCTAGGTTAGTACCGCCCCGGTCGAGCCGGCCCGTTTGTGCTGAAATCAGCGTGTTTCTACTACCTCTACCCACTACTATCATTATTCAGGATTAACATCAAATACAAAATGGACTACATTTGAAAATAGTACAAAAAGTGGTTTTATTGTCACTTTGATGAAATCGATCGACTTACATCTACACAAGAAATGTTAAATTAATCATGTTCATTCATCGATAAAAGAAAAGTTTTATTTAACCGACTTCAATAAAAGGAGGTTCTCATTCGTCGTTCGTTTTATGCATGTTTGTCATTAATAAACCCATTTTTTAAATTATTATTTCAACTCTGTGCTTCATGAGGATGTAGAGATTTTTCTTTTATTTCTGAAACAAACATAAGGAAGTGATAAATATTCGGCAGGTATAGTAAACCTATTAAATTATTAACGGGAAAATCATATTTATGGTCTCATCAGTCTTAAACGGATCAGATCAGCTTTGGATTGTTCAAGTTTAATCACTTTAGTTTTATGAGGAAATAAAACATAATTACAATTAAACACTAAACTCTTACCTGGTGTCTAAAACCCAAATTACATAAATGTGTAGCTTCATGATGGTTATTGGGTGGTACGGTGGAACTAAATAATTTAAATTCAGCCGACTTTATGGTTTCTATATTTTGAGCATCGTCAAAGGTATTTATATGTATGTGCCGAAACAATGAATATATAATTTTTGTCGTTGTTTCTCTTTATAATACCTTTGTCGATGCTCGAAATATGAATAAATAAAATGGGTCTAACGAAGATTCCACGAACAACCTAAACATAATGTCACGACGAAAAACTATTACGACTTTGGTAAGATATTACAAATTATACTAAAAGTTAGTATTAGATACTATTATTAACTCAGTTTGACCCGATTTCTAAACTTCCAAGTTCAAAAGACATCCTAAAACAGCTATAATTATTGAACAGTTAAAATTTTGGAATGTAGATGTGAAATCATTCTAAAAAAGTCATTTGTAATGATCTAGCAGCTATCTATCCATAAAAGTCATCTCAATTTGGCTCTATATGGTATACCATCGAGTGAGCCAAATTAGTATTTCATAATGAAAAGTCTTACAACAATCGGCATATGATTGTATTCTGTTATTGTACTATTTTATTGCTGTAATAATTTCGAAAGCATCTTCAGTTTCTTACACATCACAGAATCAATTTTCATTCGACTATTGATTTCTTCGTTTGAAAATACGGGTGCGTATTTCTGAAATGAAAACTTCTTTTAACGCGTTGAGCACCTTTTGAGTCAACAAATATCATGAAACTGGCGTCATCGTCACCACACGCTTCCCATGACCTATATTTATTCTGTGTATATATGTAAGTACACTAGGTTTTGCGAGCGTCACCACCGCGTGTTTGTCGGCTATCGCAGCAAAGAGTAGCCTATGTTCTTCCTCAAGAATCAAAGAATTTTAATGCCAAATTTTATTGATATCGGTGCAGCGACTTGGCCGTGAAAGCAGGACAGACAGACAGAGTTACTTTGGCATTTATAATACGAGTATAAGTATGGAAAGATATACCTCCGTGCGTTAATATGTAGTATAAATTGAATAGAAACAAATAGTATTTCTCTCTGCATATATGTCCATATGTGTACTTAGTTTTCACTTCTATCGCCAGTCCTGATATACTTTTTTCTATTATTTTACCACATACGAAATGTAGTAAAACAATTAATATATTATGGTTGTAAAGAGACATGTAATATTTTTTATTATTATTAATAGGTCTTTACCTATGAAATTGCGTTTCTTCAGTACTGGTCATTTCAAATAAAAAAAATTGTAATGGCTCTGTATTCTAAATTCAAATTAATTTGGTTTTAAAACTATGACATTCTATTTACAAACTCAGTCTTTTGTTTTTTGATTAGCGTTGTATTTTCATTACATTTGAACATTTTTCGTCATAATGGATACTTTAAAAATTCGTGTAATTATGGAATATGAGTTCCGTCGTGGCACCAACGCGACACAAACGGCACGTAACATCAAAAACGTTTACGGAGAGAACTGTACAAACGAACGCACAACCCTTTATTGGTTTTCCCGGTTCCGTTCTGGATATTTTGACTTGAAAAATGAAGCTCGTGGTCGTCCGGAGACTTTGGTTAACAATAATGAATTAAAGGCGATTGTGAAAGCTGACGAAACTCAATCTACAGCTGAGCTAGCAGCAGCTTTTAATGTAAGCATCAAAACAATACTGATCCATTTGCGACAAATCGGCAAGGTAAAAAAGCTTGATAGAGGGGTGCCCCACGACCTTAACGATCGCCAGCGCAACGTACGCGTCGAGACCTGCCTTTCGCTGCTCAACAGGCAAAGAAATGAAGGAATTTTGAAACGAATAATTACGTGCGACGAAAAATGGATTCTGTTCGACAATCGAAAGCGCTCAGCAAGTTGGTTAGACCCTGGTTCAGCACCAAAGCAATGCCCTAAACCAAAAATGACCCCTAAAAAGGTGATGGTCACTGTTTGGTGGTCTAGTGCGGGTGTGATTCACCACAGCTTTTTACAAAACGGCATGAGCATTAATGCAGATGTGTACTGTGAAGAACTGGAGAGAATGATGGAGAAGCTTGCACATCTGCAACCAGCTTTGGTCAATCGGTTGTCCCCACTCTCCAAGCTGCAAGAGCTGGGGTTGGAAGCTCTCCCTCATCCGCCATACTCACCAGACCTTGCACCTACCGACTATTACTTTTTCCAAAATTTAGACAACTTTTTAGTGGGTAAAAAATTCAATTCCCGAGAGGCAGTACAAAATGCCTTTGAAGAGTTTGTTGCCTCCCGTCCAGCTGATTTTTACAAGAAGGGCATCAATAAACTGCCAATGCGTTAGCAAAGATGCGTCGATTGCATGGGTGATTACTTCGAATAACAGAAATAAAAAAGTTTGAAAAAATAAGTACTTTCACTTATTGCATACAAAACGGCAATTTCATAGGTAAAGGCCTAATATATATATATTATTATACATATTATATATTATTATTATTAAAGCAAATTTAAGAGTACATAAAAAAGTTTAGAAATTTTCTCTTATTTGCTATTACTAGATGGTAAATGTGGAAACCATATAAATAGTTATTAGATTTTTAAAAATATAACACGAGATGCATATACCTAGTGAAGTTAAGTATATTTCATTTGTAACATGTAACAAGAGCCACTTTATTTCCTACAACAATAGTTATACTGTTACGTTTACACGAAGATTTTAAGCCATGTAAATATTGTAGGCGCTTTAGTACCTGTATGAAAGCGTTAAAGTCTCATTAAATTTGTTAAATATTGGTGTATTTCATAAATTATGATAATTTTTAAATATATTTTCTTGAAGTATTTTCAACATAAAAATCAGTTTGATATTGTCTGAACGTTAGCTGAGTCAAATGTCTCGATAATTCGAAATTCTAATACACTGAAGATTTTATTATGTAGACCTGGTAGTTCCATCCAAAGGCAATGCCATATAGATAAAAATAACCGGCTAAATGCGAATCGGACTAGCGCACCGAGGGTTCCGTACAGACCTGTAGGTTTATTATATTGTGGGGGAACGGGTATCATGTTCCACCCAACACAAAGGGAGGATCCTCCGACCAGGCGAGGTGATCATGCCTGGCGGGCTACTGCCCAACAGTTGATGTTGGGATATTGTATATATGTTAATCGGCGCGAGAACTTTAATTGCGCGATTCAGGATTGGGAGTATCTTCGTATTGTAGGTTACACCGTAGTTCAGTGTAACTTCGGTAGATGGCGCTGTAGTATGTTATGTTGTATGTGGAGGTCGCCACAATATGATGTAACTAAAAATTTGTGCTTTTCGCAATTTTTCTTATTTGTGCTGTAGGAGGTTGACGGGTAGCACTCCGTAGGTATGAACATTTTCGAGACTTGCGAGTGTCAAAAAATTCCAGCATAAACAGCTGTATATTTTGATTGCGTTAGTTTAGCAGTTTGATTTTTTCACAGCTCCAAATAGTAGTAGACAGTAAACCTGATTTCAAATAGAAATGAATTTCAGCTTGATACCTCCACGCGTTCCTGAGAAAATGTGTCTAGACAGACAGATAGACATTAAAGTGATCATAAAAGGGTTTCGCTTTTTCATTATAACGTACGGGACCCTGAAAACGAGCTTTCAGACATTTCGTCTAGTCGTCTCATCTGTCTGTTACGCTTTGACAGGTAAACTGCTGCATCGATTTTAACAAAATTTGGCATAGAGATACTTTGATTCTTGAGAATGGACATAGACTACTCTTTACCTCATTGATGATATAATTTTCCTCTGGCTACATTGGCCTAGTTGACCCAGTTACAATAAATATATTATGCTAAGTCATTCAAGTCTAGGTGTAGTTTTAATTGGTCAGAACGAGTCGCCAACATAACGATATATGTTATTATTATTTTTATGAAAAAAGGGAAAACCAGGAAGCAGAGCCACCGATAGAAAAAGTCTACTGCCACAGATGAACTGTTATAGGAAAAGTATAAAATCAAAATTCATTTATATTCTCCAAAATTTATAACGGTGATGTATAAAACATAACAAAAATAAAAAAGTCGTATAAATTAATTATTGTTGTCCTGCAGATACAACTCGGATCTGCGGCTTGTAGCCTTTGTCATCAGCGGTGAAAGTGACCTTATACTGTTCACCATCAGGTCCAGGGTAAGAGTAAGAACCGCTTATTGCAATGCCAACTTTGTCATCAACTGTTATCAACTTTCCCTCTTCTTGGCGAGAAATACCATCATTTGACTTAAAACTGAAATTAAGAAGAAATAAAAAATAAGAATTAGAAAAAAAGTAACTTCGAAATTTGGTTATTTTCTAATACTGGTGGTCGCCTTGGTTGAAATTCGACCATATTTTTTTCTGTTGTAGCTTATTGCATGCCTCCTCTGTATAAACTTTAATTATGACAAAATTCATACTCCTCCGTTTACATAATTTTCATAAAAAGGGGTATTAATATTTTGCTTCACGTTTAATATTCAGATAAAATATCAAATTATACTTTGTTTCCATCATGGAGAGAGAGTAGTTGCTATGTACTATATTTTCTTTATTAGGTAAGGTATAAATTAAATATAAAAAAGTAACACTTACTCGAAGCTATAACCATCAGGATTAACAATTGTATGCTCAGTAATTATTTCAGCAACAGGTTTGTCATCAGCTGTGACAACGGTGGCCACGAATGCAAAAACTAACAGTTTCTGAAAAGCAACAAAAAGTAATTTAATTTCAAGTTATTCTAGCTATACATGAAATTTAGTGGTAGTTTAAAGTAATGCAAATACATAAGTGATAATAGGATTAAGTATATTGCCAATTCACGTGCAGTACGATCGTCATTTGAATTGCACAACAATTTACTCAAACTGTTTGTCATTGAGAATCAACGAATCATACTAAAAGTATTCTTGAACTCAATATCTTCAAATATTACTAATATGTTGTAAATATTTCGTGTTATATGTTAGATAGATAGATAGGTCATTGGGAAAATATCTACTTCTAAGTGATCTCTAGTTGTTATTGTTTTTGCGCAGGATACGTAATAAATCATGCATGAATATTTAAAATTAACGTTCTGGTACCCGCTGGTACCTAGGAAAAGGGGCCGAATTTATAATAACACATCGCATGAACCAAACTAATGTAACAATATACATAGAATGACATAAGTTTAACGAAAATGATCGGGTGTACTTAACCAAATGAAAGGTATGTAGTGTCAATACCCTGTTCATCCTATTAGTGCGTAAAAGCTGACTTGGGAGCAAATTTCGTAGGGCAATAGCACCTCAAAGAGTAGGAAAAATTAAAACAAATACTGGACCGACCTGTGTGACGTGATTGGTATAGTAGTATTTGTACAGCAAAAGTATTAGTTTTAGTAAGAAACAACTTACCAGAGCAATCATGTTGGTGCTAGTTGAGGTTTGATGTCCAAGTGCCAAAGAGAAGTAAATGATACGAATACTGCAAACAGTTGCCTTAAATACCAACATAGTCTGTTTGTTAACATTACAACAACGGGCAAATTTTCGAGCCTTCTTCTATTTACAACGGAGGTGATAACTCGATTTCTGTGATGAAATGTATAAGAGATACAAATTGACACACTGGAATGCTGCAATGGTTTAATGCCACTGGCACCACACATTGGTTATTTTCCTATCTATAATTCGTAGAATACATTTGAGGTATTGTATCCCTTTTAGAACTTAACGAAGAAAGAGTTAGTTAGTACTTATTGCTGTGATTTTACTTGGAACCATCATTAACCATCAACTTCTGCGGTGCCTAGGGAATCATCATCTGCTTAGTGACCAGCAGTATGGTTTCCGCAAGGGTCGATCAGCTGGTGATCTACTAGCATACCTGACACATCGCTAGGCACAGGCGATTGAGACTAAGGGGGAAGCCTTGGCAGTTAGTTTGGACATCGCGAAAGCCTTTGATCGGGTCTGACACAAAGCGCTTCTTTCGAAGCTCCCTTCCTATGGGCTTTCCGAGAAATTGTGCAATTGGATCACTAGCTTTCCAGTATATAGAAGTATAAAGATCGCATTCGACGAATGCTCAGATTCCATACCTGTGAATGCTGTTGTCCCGCAAGGCTGTGTGCTATTGCCCACTCTGTTCCTCCTTCATATCAATGACACGCTGCCAATTAGCGGTATTCATTATTATGCGGATGACAGTACGGGCGATGCTCTCTACACCGGCCGCGCCAATATTTCTCGGGAAAACGCGTTCACCACATAAAAACTGCCGTGGGTCGTATGTCCTTCTTCCCTATCTGCCTCAGCCAATATTGGAATTGATGTCGACGTATCGAGCGAAGTCCAGTTTCGTGGCCATTTGGAGGGTAAGGTCAAATTGGCCTAGAAAAAACTTGGTATGCTCAACAGATCGAGGCGGTATTTCACTCCGGCCCACCACTTTCGGCTTTATAAAGCGCTCGTTTGGCCTCACATGGAATACTGTCCTCATCTTTGGGCTGGGGCACCCCAATAATAGCTCCTCCCTCTGGACCGCATTAAGCGGACGGCGACTCGTATCGTCGATTACCAAGAACTTCCAATTCGGCTAGACTCTCAAGGGCAGCGTAGAGATGTGGCTTCGCTGTGCATCTTCAACCGCATTTACCATGGGGAGTGCTCCGAGGAATTGTTCGAACTGATCCCTGTCACCTCTTTCCGCTATCGTCCTACAGAAATTTAATTCCCATCATCTAGATGGTTGGCAGTCCAAAACTGTGAAAGAAAACATTTTTCCTGAAACTTTCTGCCGCGCACAGCAAAACTGTGGAATGAGCTGTCACCTGCCGGACCAATACGACCTTCAAACCTTCAAGAAAAAAGTGTACTTCTTCCTAAAAGGCCGGCAACGCACTTGTTACGCCTTTGGTGTTACAGATGTCCGTGGGCGGCGGTAATCGTTTACCATCAGGCGATACGCCTGCTTGTTTGAACCATATATAATAAAAAAAATCTGTTTATGTTAAGGGTAGAGCACGAGAAATCCAAATAAGTTTAAGCGGAAATACAGACATTAAAACTATCATCTCATTTAATAATTTCTATCAAATCATTGAAAATACTTATGTCGAGGTTTAAAAGAACGCATACTTTGTACGTGTGTGCTTCTATATACGTCTCTTTATCTGTGTGTTTATATGTATATCTCTAGGTGACAAATTTAGTTTTTCTGAACGTTTCAATATATTGTATTCGACCTTTTATGACTCTAACACAACCTTCAATGTTGGATCACAATAGCTTTTAGATAAGTTTCCTAAAGTAGAAATATTCCTGTACTACGGGGAACTTTGTAAATATAAAGATACAAAGAACACTCAAACTCAGAACAACAATTTGGGGACTATACAAAATAGCAGCAGGATTTAAAAGCGAAAATCCCAAAATCTTATAGTAGCGTGCAATGTGAGAGGCGTTATTTGTGAGTATCTCAATGGTTTAAAGGCTAGGTAAGCCAAATTGGCTAGGTAAGCAACATGTGTCATCATCACAATTACACATTCTAGGCCTATCTATATTTTGATACTATACCACATGGCTATACGGATTGGCATAGGGTTGATTTTAAGTTTTCCTGTGTAGTGATGTTGTCATGCGTAGTTTGCTCCGCTAGTCGCTCTTTACAACACTCACGTTTTGAATAGGAGTAAATACCACTCCAAATTTTTTATCTGCTACCACATGGTGAACATATGTGCGTTCTCTTCAACTCCAAGAATTTAGTTTTAGTGGCATCTGGTCATACGAGTATGCAATAGATATTACAGATTATGCCCGAGCTATATAAATTTTATTAAGAGGATGCACCTATTGGCTCGCTTGCTTTCTTGAGATTTAAAAAACAATACTGATTTTATTTTCAGTATCTACTTTTATTGAAAGTTATTCTGTTAGTCATAAATTTGTATGTTGAATTTTTGATAAGACAGTAATATCTAAATTAAGTAATAGCATTCATCACACAGATTTTATCGACCATGCTAAATTACAGAGATAAAAAACAGATAGCTTTAGCATTAAAGCTTTGCTGCTATCTTTTGAAGTAAAATGAGCACAGCAAAAAGCGTTATGTATTTGATGTGGGTGCAACATTAACTGGGCGGTTAATGTTGCACCCACATAAATCCGGTTAAATATTTACACTGAATATACAAAATGTCAAAAACATTGATGGCCCAATGTATAATCTTCTACACAGGTATATTGCATTTCACAAAAAATTATAACTGTCTTAATTGTGTTGTTTTAGAATGTACTAATAATAAAAACTGATCGTACAAATTATACGAGAAACCTAAAATATTTCGTGAAATTAATTTCATGCGTTGAGTGGTTTGAGTTCACTGACCTGTGTACATTAATAATATAACGGTAAATATGCAATTCGTGTAATTTGACATTCGTACATCTTTTAACAGTTATGGAAACATTTCACTCGTGAAACCGTGTCAGATGATAACACAAGCTTTTAGGGCTGCATAATTTGTTATTTAAACCTATTTTGGTATGTTTTTCGTTTTACTTATGCTTTTACTGACTATGTCAAGCTGTTTCTTTTTTGCAACTAAAAGGAAAAATATGTTAATTGGCTCGATTTAGTTGATATTGTCGCATTATATTTGAAAAAAATAGTCTTCCATACATTTGAACAAACATTGTAAAATTGTTCACTAGAAATAGTTAACCTTAACAGGGCAAGATTCAACACCAAAGCATCGATGTCTATACTAATATTATAAATAGGAAAGGTTTGTATGTAAGTATGTTTGTAACGAATTGGCTCAAAAGTACTGAACGGATTTCAAAAATTCTTTCACCATTTGAATGCTACATTATAACTGATTAATATAGGCTATTTTAATTATAAAGAAAAAAAAATAAAAATAACAATATGTAAACTAATAACCGCAGGTAACACCGCGAGGTTCACATACATATCGAGTGTATTAATGGATAATTGAAATTTATATTTTCAACAAGACGATCAATAAAATTTGGGTAATTTCGTAATATATTATGCTTTATTAGTTATACTTCGACATAAATGGACTGACTTGCCCCAAGTGATATCACAATAAATAAAATTAATAAATATTTCGGACATCTAACACACAACGTAATCTAGTCCCAAACTAAGCAGAAATTGTATTATGGGTACAGACAACTGATATAAATACTTAAATGCTTTTTTTTGTAAATAAATACATATTATACATAGTAAACACTCAAACTCCGAAACAAATATTTGCAGATCATACAAGCATTTGGTCTGACCCAAGAATCGAACCAGAGACCTCAAGCACAGCAGCCGCATACGCTATCACTGCGCCACAGAGGCAGATGATCAAATCACACAAAAAGGCTGTGTCAATCTCACAAACTTTTGCGAGAAGCAATTTTTAAGTTACTTTTTACCGAATGAGTGTGAACCAGACCCTCATCATCCAAATGCCTTTATTTTTTGAGGGTGTAGGGTTTTGGCGCCGGTCATAAAAGCGTTGACTTTACAGATTTACCTTGCCAAAACCCTATCTGTTAATTTGCCTCCCTCTGTCATTACAAAAGTGTTCCACCACAAAATCCATTACGTAAATATACGATTTACTATGTTCCTTTCCTCAATAAAAACATTGATGTAATTAAAATATTAGTGAGAATGGTTATTACTATAAATTTCTCAGTGAGAGCTTATTAATATCATACCCCATGTAATGAACGTAATTTATTGTCCAAGAAGTCTTTCCCCGATTTAAAACAAGATTTATATTTTAAGTTACAGCGACTATATTTGTCCACACAAAACGGGTCAGAAATAAATTTACTCTTTTTACTATTTTGGCCGATAAGTTATTGAAAATGAACAGAACCCCTGTTACTATTTTTTACTTAGTCCGTAAAAAACTAATATATTTTTAAAATTAAATATTGCTTTTGGAAATAATAAACGAAAAGAATAATGGTTAAATTAAAATAAATTTAGGGCATGCATTTAAACACTGTAGTAATGCGTGAATAGGTACTTCAAAAATAATAGTAATCATATTTTATTCTAAACTTTAATAGTTTAAATATTAGTTTTTTGCAATTAAATGTTTAGCTTGTATTTAACAAGATCATCGAATTTAACAATCAATCTTTTACAACAGTTTTAGTAAATACTATTTACTTTTAACAAAAACGAACATTGAAATATACAGTAACTATATTTTTTTAATGAAATAAAACATTCTTTTAGTAAATCACACTACTTTTAATTATCTGTTGTTCTAGTTTTTTACATTATATTTAATAATTTAAATTACTTTAATCTACAGCATTCTTTTTAGTAACATAGTCAAACAAATTAACGTTATTACAATAAATAAAATATTTTGTCCAGTCTTTCTTTATCGAATTATATTCGATTCTAATACTTGAAATACTTTTTCATCACTATTTATGAATAGACTCTTTTGATGATTGTTCGGTAGCCTCTCTTGCCAGCTTTATATGTCATTTCGTAGAGATGACCTTTGTCATTGTACCAGCGTACTGCACCAGCGACCTGTAATGCTGCATCTTTTGTACCGGGGTTGAGGATCGCGCCTTGTTCGTTTCTTGAAGAACCATCGGGGGAATCATAGCTGGAATTAAATGAATTTTATGTTTATTCTCTTGAACTTTACATCAAAAAAGTAAATCAAGAATTTAAATGATTTTTACTTTTTACTTTACTTTTTTTTTTAAATCAACTCTAGTACTTTAGAAACACACATAAAAAGTACGCTAAGAACCTCTTGTCCTTTGTGGGATTTGAACCCACAACACTTTGGGCAGTAGAAAATTTTAGACTTATACTAGGAGAGCCCACAAAGGGATTTCGGGACTTACTAAATAAGTTAGTTTTGTGTAGGTACCTATTAAAAATGTCTAACTTAAAACTAAACACCAAGCTTATTTGTACAGATTTAATTTTGCTACTTTTGTATTTATTCATTGAATATGTACGTATTATACTGGCAAAGTTCACTTAGCCATCTTTTTTGTGAATATAAGATAGGCATATTAAGGTGTAAAAGCAAAAAGTACTATTGTCTTTCTAAAAGTATTCAAGACGACCTTTAAATACAGAACAAAGAAGATTATAGAATGTACAATTCTCAAAAACTAATAGATTTTTAAAAAACACAAGAGCTAGTGAAAAAAACCTTAAAAATCTACTAATCTGTTACACTTTAGGCAATACGAACAGCAAAAAGTCTTCCAAATGTTACGATCTGAAATTTTGTTTGAATAGTTATAGAGGCATTCACATTATATTAAAATAAGAAAGAAACGTACTTTGAGAAGAAAAATATTTATTGCAGAATATTTTCAATATAACTTTCCACAGAAAACTACACGTCTCAAAATCTTTGAGTTTTACAAAATAGTAATGTTGCGACTAAGTATAAGTGAAAAATATGGCAGGCGTTTCTTTATAGTTGAATATATTATTGTTTTCTATTTTTCTCAGTGTTAGCATCACGAAAAAAACTCGGGAAATAGTGTATTTCTGTGTAATTTAATAATTTAAAATCGTTTCTCAAGTAAATTAATTATTCACATTTGTAGTACATAATATTTTCTCCTAGCCAACCTTCAGGTGATGTAACGTTAACAAAAAAGTGTGTGCATTAAGTACATAAAAATGTTTGTTCACATTATTTACTAAACGATATTTAAATACACACAATATAAGATATGCATATAAATATTGATCATAACATACTATTATAAAGATATCATATAATATAAACATAGTACCTATATTATGCATGACATGTGCAGTTTGTTGCAATGCTTAAATGTAATAAAATTATAAAAACTAAATTAAATGTGTTATTTTTAGATAAATTAGGTACCTAAATATCCCGAGGCGTGATGAATAGTTAATAGCAAGAGTATATGTAATTATGTTCTCAGCTTAAAGTCTTTTTTAAAACCAAATAGTTTAAATAAAAAAATACCAAAACCACTACGTGCTATGCACCTCTACAACTGTAGAATACAACTTTTTTAAATAAATATTTTAATTTTTCGGTTTCTCCAGAACTACCACCCACTACTAATGAACACTTATTAAATAATACCATCATCACATATTAATAATAATGAACAAAAAAGTATGATCAAATTTGTAAATTGATATTTTATCTTACTCAACTTAGTGTTTTTTATATAAATATATATTAGTCACAATTTATACGCGTCAAGTGAAAAAAACTTCAATTAATTGTAGAGATATTAGAAAAAGGATGTTGAGATATTTGGAATTTTTGTGGGTATGATGTAATGACCCAAATGTGTGTTTGTATCATAGGATATGGCCATATTTGCATACACGTGAGCAATCGTCGCTTTTAGCGAATATGTCAATTATGTGTTTTATTTATTTACTTTACTATATTACAATACATGTCTAGAGAATTTATAGATATGTATCATTATAACGTACAAAAACTAGATCCGTTTTGAATATTTTCATTTTTGGAATATCTTACTAATATTATAAAGCTGAAGAGTTTGTTTGTTTGAACGCGCTAATCTCAGGAACCGCTGGTTCGATTTGAAAAATCTTTCAGTGTTGGATAGTCTATTTATCGAGGAAGGCGATAGGTTATATATCATCACGCTAAGACCAATAGGAGCGGAGCTCCAATGAAGAATGTTAATAAATGGGGGAAAATTATTACACTACGGGCAATAGTAGACGTAAACTAGGTTGCGAGGGTGAGGTAGTTTCAATATACATACAAGACAATTTTTGGCAGTAAGGTTATGATGTAAACGGGACCTAAACAATATAGACGGGAAAATGGAAAAGTTTCATACGACGAAAAAAGTTATGTGTTTAAATAACAGCGAACAAGACAATGTTCATGTATTAACTAAAAATAATGAACGACATCGTAAAGTGTTGCAGTTTAGATTAATAAGATAAAGATGATACAGATGAAGAAGTCGATTAAGGACCAGAAACAATCAGGTCATTGAGTACAGAGCTAAGTGAAATCCAACCTCAATAACACTTTCGAAATATCATTGTTTCTTATAAAATACTAATAATGAATGCGTGAATAAAAGAAAAGGCCTCGCAAATGTACTCAAACCGTAAACGGACATTCAACTTGGAGGAGGCGTATTACATACTCCGTATTTGTATCCAACATGACAATGTCACCATTATACTTTTTATAACATGAAGTGACAAGCATTTAGTAAATATTTTCGAGATAATGAGCTTACGATACTTATTTGATATCCGGGTTCGATATGAGTTTGATATATGAATACAATGTTATCTGACAGATAATATATATGACAGGTAATAGGTACATACATGTGTGTGTGTGTATGCTGTACAGCAAATCATAGGAATCAATAAAAAAAGTACTCGTGCTATAGTTTTGATAAAGCAAACACGTCTCTTCATCAATCAAAAGCTGTCAAAAATATAAAGACGACCATGTCCAAGTTTAAAACATACTTTAGAGATGTTCTGTGATTTTCATGCAACGTCACGCGATTTGCATATTTTTAGGTTACGATCTTACAGGTATAATTCTCCTAGTAAATAGTAGAATTCTTGTAAAGTCTTTATGATAAACATATGCTATGCTTCGATATCTATGATATGTAGCAGCGTACCGGGAACCATAAAAGTCAAGTAAGCGTCAAAATTCTGCGCAAGCACTTGAAGTGTTACACAAACACTAAAACTTAATTCAAATGACACAAAGTATTTTACATCTGAAACAGTTGAACTAAGTTGAAATAAATAAATCAATATCTATTTATCAGCGTTATCACAAATATAATACGAAAATCATGCTTAAAATTTCAAACAGTGTTTTTCAGGTATTTCAAACTAATAGATTAGTTTTTAGTGGCTGATAAAATATCTCTTCTCTTATAAAAGAAACAGTTTTGTTCTATAAATGTTGTTAATATTTGCTACCACAAACTGTTGTCAAGAAGCTAGTCGCACTATATCAAAAAAGTGTTTTTGTAAACGCGTTTGCAAACAACATCTAGTGTCCTCTAATAATTCTCCAATTATGATTGTGTTTAACGCAATTGGCGTTGGCAAATTGTCTTAATTCTGAAAGTAAACAAAAAACGTAAGATCGCCTTTCGTGGAATATTTTTTTAATACGAGTTTCATGATATTTTATTAAAATTAGCGATGATATGTTAACTGATAGTCCCTTCTGTATCTTTTCTTCGATTACACATTTTGCAAAAAAATAAATGTAGCGTTTCTTAGTTTTCATCAAAAACTTTCTGTGTAACTGTTGTGGAATAATGGATTGATTTTAATATCTGCATACATTCTATTTGTTAATTATTCAAACATGTAAGCTGCCAGTATAACAAACAGTAAAAGCATTTTTCATTAACTAAGCAATTAAATAAATCCGTACAAATGAGATCGATCTATTGATTTTTTAACGACTTATTCAACAAAATGAGGTCTAAATAAGCCGAGCACGTCTACTATCTAAAGTATTACATATTTAAGCATTTATAATGTTTTCAAGAAATGTAGTACACTTACTCAGTCATTAATCGATATACATACAAATGCGATCGGATTATATAGGACGAGAATATTTTCTGTTTCATTTTCCTATTCCGTCTAAGTCTGACTTTTAATTAATGTATATGTGTAGGAAATAATAGTTAAAGGAAAACACGTTTGTGTTATGTTTTCTATTAAGTACCAAATAGATAAGCAATGAACGGTGTATCTTCAGGATTGTGATCAAAGTTTGTGGCAGTGATCAAGAAGGTACTGCTAAGTGAAACGGAAAACTAAGTTACTTAACTATATAAATAGAGACAAGTATGTTATAACTTAAATATATATTCAAGTTTATAATCAAGTTAGTCTGTGAAAACTTAGACGAAGTACTGATAAGACAACTTGGACAATAATTTTAACATCATTAGTATATACAAAATGACTCATTGCAATATGTCATATTAATAGCAATATAATTAGTATAAACATGTAACTTCGAAAAATATCAATTAATAGTATCTGTAATTCACCTATTCATAAGATCTATAATTTACCTATTAGATCAAGAGACACAAATATCACGCTCTATGTAATGTAATGTAAATATTGCCCTTGTATATGTTTGCCTATTAACAATGCTTGCAGTGTGCATACGGTGTTGCGCAACCTTGCTCTACGTGGATTGAGCGGACTAAGGTGAGATCACGGAAGAGTGAGTTCAAAATATTTGTTTTCTGTGACAACAGATTGAGAACTTATATAAATGGATAGCACGTATTCGGATTAGCGGGTTACGCCTGCACACATAAAGACAATATAAAGGCCAATTTACATTAACATGACAGTCTGTAGTGTGAGCCAAATATTTATTTTTGGCGATCTATGTGATGGTGACTCAGGTTTCATTTTGCTTTCCTTTTCGTTTAGTATTCCAAATGTAATTTTTATTTCATTTGTGTACATTACACACTGTCCTGTTTCTTATTGCGATACGTGTTTGACTTTCCATAGCTATTTAGTTAGGAGTAACATGTATGGTGTGCAAATAAACAATTTAACGAGTGTTGTTGTAGTTTATGCAGCAGGTTATGTAGTTTAATAAATGTAGATATTTTGTTTTGGGTGAATGTTGTTGACACACATATTTATATGAATAGTAATTCGTTATAGATAGACATTTACGATATTTATATCACATCAATCAACAGTATCAACAGCCTATAACATTCCACTGATGGAGATTAGGCCTCTCCGTAGATTTTGACCTACTATTGACCAAATTGGTATAGGGGTTTTTTAAGTGTTATTTCTCTTTGTAGTGCTGTTGTAGTTGCTTTGTAGAGATATTGCCATGGATTGATATGGCCACCACTTGTACATATGTAGCGACATACATATAACACAACAGTATACTACTATAGCGCCACCTATCAAAGATACACTGAACTACGAAGTAACGCACTACACGGAGTAACTACAAATCCTGAATCGCGCAATAAAAACTTTATAATAGTTTTAAGTTTACCATGTAATTATATAATCCGGTGTACAATAAAGAGATTTATTATTATTGTAAAGTGTAGTTATAGATAGAAAAGAGGTGGTGACACACGGTACTATTAACTCGTCACATCACGACATCGGTTTATATACGTCTTGATTGTCTTTCTGATGTCATATTTAGACATCAGTTAATGGTACTAGTACTATGTACAAATCTTTCCAATAATTATTGAGTATTTTTGCTAGATCTATACATCTTACACATAGTAAACCTTGAACATTGGACGTCGTTTACGTAGTACAATATAATATCCGCATTATTTAACTTATTTACATGTGATTACAGCACGATCTATCGATTAACCGTTTTTTGCACATACTAAGGAAGATGTACCTAATTCATTTCAATTCATTACCGGATAGTACGAACGGAACGAAAACGAACCTACAAACTTTTTTAAGCAACTACATAATCTATTATTAAATTAAGAAATATACGCATAAATATTAAAAAATAATAAGAGGATAGTAACTGATACTCGTTTCGGCTTTCTGATAAAAGTATTTTCATACTTCAAGTTCTTAACATCATTATTTCTTACAAGCCCGCGGTACTACAATAACCGCGGGCAACGCCACGAGTCGAAGCTAGTATCTTTATAAACTGTAGCCGATGTGTTATTCTGATATATAAGCTATATTATTGTAATATTTCGTCAAAATCCATTCAATAGTTTTTGCATGAAAAAGCAACATACTCACTTACATACTCACAAACTTTCGCGTTTATAATATTAGTGGGATAGTAGGATAAAGTATGTTCTCTACTGGACAGAGAGTATCGTTTAGTTAATTTCAGGACTGTTAATGTGGGCTTGCATCGATGGTTTTGATTTGATGTTGTTGATGTCTAGTTCATCTTAGGTCTATTTTTAAATTTACTTGTTCGTTATGTGTACTTTCATACATATTTATTAGATGTGGTAATCGCGCATCATCTAATTGATATATCTCAAGATTGTTTAGGTTTCAATTTTTTTTATTACTTTTTCGTATTTTATTATGCATCTATATATAAATAGTAGATATCTCCATGCTTGTTAGAATGTGGGTGAACGAGTCTGACAGGATTCAACTTTGCTATTACAATAACGTAATGTAAGGAATGTGATCTGATTTTTGGAAGTAAATTTTAACTATTTTATTAACACTAAATATTTTTAAATATTGTTATTTTTATTGACAACTAATATATCATGACGGCTAAAACATAAACTAGACTCCTACAGCTTTATGTGCAAATCTTTAATGCTTTTGACAAGGTTTCTAAACAACGGGTTGTTGACTTGTATTTTTTAAACATTTAGCAAACTTATCATAAAGTAACATTGGCCTATGGTTTTGTCTTCATGTCCCAAAAACATTAAATTCTCCATTTAAAAAAAAACTATTATATTTTTTTTTTGTTTTTCTTAAATTGCAGGACGATTGAATGGTACTGCAGCGTTTAAAACAAAATCCAACAATATAATAAAACGATTTTTAACATTTTAAAGGCATAATTGAGCATGTCAGCATTGTGCAATATTTGCGTCGATATTTAAAAAATAGCTTTTTCGTTTCTAAACATTACAGTGATTTAATCTTTCACAGATTTTAATTTTGAGCTTGATGCGTTTTGTCGTTATTATATTTCATCCTCCTTTCAATTCTTTCAGTTTTTGTAAATAAATACTAACAGGTAGTTGTTATAACATAAATTACATCAGTTTATTGAAGTGAAGTTAATACTAACCTCACTTTATTTTAATTGAAAACAAAACTAACATTATTGTTATACTTTTAAACTTTAAATGAAATTACCCGTAGACTGTGCTATTAAAAAAAGTTGTTACTTTTTACATCTTATATGAAGTAGACAGTATTTTAAGATAAATAACAACAACAGACAACCATATTTTTTTATTCTTTCGATGTTTTAAGTAGTAGTAAGATTAGTTTGTTTTCTAAAAGCCGTACTTACACCTATCTGAGATATTTTGAAAAATTTAATACTCCTATACTACTTGTAGCTCGAATATCAAGAAGCTGTAATGACTGTTTTTAATAAAATAATTTTAACAAGCAATTATATTTATTGTTTAATTATCTTTATTTTAATACCAATTGCCGATTGTTTATTAGCTCAGTGCCTATATTGAAATAAGTTAGTAAGCCTATCTAGGCGTATTGTATGAATATAAAATAAACATTTAGGACTAAATTTGGTTGATTTTCATGGTGGAAATCAATAGAACGAATGTGACGAAAACATTAAAAATTAATTTATTTAAAAATAGTTGTGATACTATGCAATAATTTGCCTAGATTTCATAGGTATATCTATAACCCACTTAAAAATTCTAAAATAGTCTTATTTGCATATCAGACGATAGTAAGTGGATCTTCAACGGCTCTGGAACTATTGTATAAAACAATATTTAATTGACATTATTAGCAAGGGTACTTAAAATATTAACCCTAACCTTTTCAAATTTGAAAGTCTGAATACACAAGTCCAAGCAGAATACTGCACTTCTATTTCAGTCTAACTACGAGCGTGGTGTTGTAAGCAGTTTGATAATAATTTTCTTTTCACCTTCTGTAGTTTGATAATCTATAGTAATATCAGGTCAGTTTTATTAAAATATTTTGTCATCAATAGTAAATGTGTTTAAAAGAGTCGTTGACCTCTAATTAATGCCTCACAGTCGTTTCTGCTTTATGTTTCTTTTTTGAGGAATCTGCATTGAAAAATTATATTTATGTATTTTATTACAAAATTATATTAACAAATTGACATAGAAAAATTAATCAATTTATTTAAATTGATGATAAATTTAGTATTTGATATCCTACAGGTTTGTTGACTTATGGTAATTTTTCATTATATTTTTTTTATTACTCATGGATAAATAGTGTATAATATATAGTATAATAATAGATACATTATATATACAAAATACTCAGACTAGACATTAATCCGACACTCGAGATAAATTGTAAGCCTTCTATAATTATTCGTGCCATTTTTCAATTTTATTCTGTACAGGTTATATTTAAAAAAAAAAGCATTTAAAAGAAACATAAATTATAAGGTGTCTATTATGACAAACAGTCCTGAGTATCATCATCCATACTTCTTATAAATGTGAATGTAAATTTGTTTGTTACGCTTTCACGTGAAAACTACTTAACCGATCATCATGAAACTTTGTGCACATATTCTTGGAGGTGTTAGAAGTAACATAGCTTAAGTAAATGCGAGCGAAGCCGCGGGCGATGGTTAGTCAATAATGAAAAGTCTTTGAAAACTTGTTCAAAATAAGATAAAAACCGAAAGTTTTTTTAAACCTTTATTTTTTTTAATACTATTCAAAAATAAGTTTAAGCACGACATGTTTGGCACATTTGTTTAATTAATAGTTATGTTATGTGATAGTTAGATGTCATAATAATACATATGAGAATATCAACTCGTATTTTTACACAAGGATATTGCATTTGTAAAATTAGTAGGAAAAACAAGAATTTTATCAGAGCCAAGAAAGACTACAAAACATTTCAAAAATATGGTTAAGCACGACATGTTCGGCACATTTTTTTAATTAATTGTTATGTCATGCTATAGTTAGATGTCATAATAATACATATGAGAATATCTACTCGTATTTTTACACAAGGATATCGCATTTGTGTGTAGTGTGTAGGAAAAACAAGAATTTTATCAGAGTTACGAAAGACTGCAAAAGAAAAACCAAATAATATTATGCAATTTTGTTTTTTTACGACACGTGTTTAAGCCAAACAAACAACTTTTGGCGCCTTTCCGTTTATGGTAAAATGCAAAGTAAACCGGTTAAACATGTTGGTTAATTTTTATGATTGGTAAAATATTATAATCATCCGAGAGAAATGTACATTTGAATGCTTGTGCATATTTTCTATTTCTAATTTCAGTTATCAATGTGTTCCCTTGCAAGAGCACAGAATAACGAATAGTAGTAATGTATTAGAGTAAACTGTGCAAGTACATTGATAAGAATCGCCGGTGTATTTTCTTCGCCTTATATAAATATCACTTTACTTACTATATTGTCATTTGTTGCTCTTTTACGCAAAAAAATTTGAATGGATTTTGATTAAATGATTAGATTTATAAAGACACTAGCTTCGACTCGTGGCATTGCCCGCGGTTATTGTCGTAGCGCGGGGTTCAGCTAGTATAAAATATACTAGTACAAGCTCGGTACAAGCTTGGTACAAGCTACGGAGTGCTGTCTCATATATGGTACATTGATGAAATTTGTTGAAGCCATATGCACCTACATCGCTTCAAAACTAGAGCGCAATCGGTGAAATATTCTTGAGTTTTTTAAGTGCATTAAACCATACTATTTTAAATATGTACATTAATAAAGGTAGTAGAAAGCGTACCCTTTTCACATAAAAAATATATAAAGTTATTTTTATTTGCCTTTAAAGCGTTTTGTAATTTTTAAACCATTTTTTTTCTTCAGTGTATGCTGATTAAGTACTTGTAAGTTTGTAGACTACTCATTGGACGTATTATGACATTAAATACGAGATAATTTAATATCTAAATAGAAAAAACAAGGTTGAATAAGAATCTATTTAAGATAAATATAGAAATAGAAAACTCTTTAAATGTACAGTATTTATGTATGTGTAATGTATATATATACCCTTTCAGGTTACAAGATAATACATGCAATGTCAGTATATAACGTACTAGCTTTTGTCAGTGGCTTCGCCCGCATGTATGTCGGATATCGCGATAATAATTTTTCAGTAGGTAGGTATAATATGTGACACTCACAAGTACTGTGGCTTTCAATTAGTACAACAATTTTGAAAATTGATTCAGTAGATTTAGAGATTATCCCCTACAACCTCACAAACTTTTCCTCTTTGTATCATATTAATGTGGACCAAAGGGTCCTTTTGCCATAAGCAGAGTTATACTTAACCTTTTTTCTTAAATGGATATCTTAATTAAGGACACACATAAAGGTTGTAGACTCTGAAATACTTACTGAAATTTGTATGAGTTCGGCATGTTTGATGTGTCAAATTCGTACGGAATGTTTTGAGCACTGGACTGGTTATTAACATAGGGGCTGGCAATACTCATCTGCACCAGGAGGATCGACATCAGAAACTGCAAAGGTGTTAAGACGGGATATTAAATTTATAATTTTATTAAGGATGGTTTACCAAGAATTAGAATTACGATTGTAGCTAAGTCATTTCCAACAATTTTTTTGTTACAATATACACTAAACACACGGTTATATTCAGACGACCTTCAACAAATCATTTATCACGTTTTCATCAATACAATTATGATACACCGATCATAAGCATGATTATTACCTATTTGGAAATCTATTTCAAAAACCACTCACAATTATTTTAATAGACATTAAAGGTTCTTGTATGTTATTCAACATGTATTGGACATTTTATTGATACGAATTTATTGTTCACGGATTGTATAACAGGTATATACCTAGTACGTCTAACACTTCTCATAAAATACACCTACTTAAACTGCTGGATTTCGACAGCGTAAACATGTAGGTATGAACTTAAAAGGCTTGAACATAGATAATGTCAAGCCTTTACCTAAAGTGATATTAGATAAACCTAAACATTCACACACTAAACCTTGCTTTTGCATAATCACAACTTAACTGGTAGCGCGTAATCACAGGTAGGTCCGTAGTTCAAAACACTTATTTATTGCCACAATTAACTATGCAAATTTTGACACTGATTAATTTAAAAAACTATCGTTTATTCACAGATCAAAACACTAATCCGTACAATAATTACCAGAATGTGCAGCATCTTGTCGCGTATCACAGATTACAAAAGAAGCAGGTGACTTCCTGGACAGGTTGTAGTCCGAATGTGCTAACGGTTTCGCAAGATCTCCTTATATATAAAGAGTGGCCGGTGTGTGCGCCTGGTGGACGCATACAAGCGTACGCAGAGCTCCGCCTGCGCTGAAACTGAGTCAATTATAGCTCACTATTAAGAGATCGACACATGAATGGAAGCCGCGTTACAGATTCATGAACACCATGATAAAGGTAAAACCCACCTAGTCAAAGATACAATAGGCAGTCGAACGTTTTCACAATTTTAAACTAAACAGTGTTTGAAGATTTTGTTAATGTTTTCCAAATGACTCAAAATGACTAATTGTTACTGATGGATATAACGACAAAAGGTTGTTAAGTAGTACAAGTACGCGTGTGGTTTATATTTTAATGTTTCGCACGTGGGGTCAGTACATAAACAGCAGTAGTGAGGTTTAAACAACATACTCGTATAAATACTCATACTCTACAGGTTTATATACAAACGTGAGTCAAAACGGGACCTCGGCCAACTTTGAATGTTTTATGTGTTGTTTAACCCTTCAAAAGGATGTTAGATTTACCTCAATAGATATAAATAATAACCGTGTATTGTTACTACAAAGCATAATCGGTACTTACGTCTAACATCAAACAGAATTGACTGTTATTATATTTTATAGGTGCTATATTATTTTTAACAGCTATTAAAAACCTTACAGCATTATCATAGTCTAAATAAAGAAATTTTATAACGCTTAAATTATTTATAACGCAAAAATATCTTCTTGTGTACAGTATTATAGGTATGTATTTATATGCAGATTTATTTTTCATGCCCAAATGTTATCGACCTTCGTAATATGTTTTAAATTGGAAGAAAATGCAACTGGGAATTAAAATAAACCCTTATCCATTGCGCTGCAACTTGTTAAAAGATTATATTTGACACATACCTATACAAATTGACAGCGGCGGTGTAGCTAACGGGAACAGCTGGTTACCTTCATTAAGTACTTTGTAAGAAGTCTTTGAGTTTTATCTCATATACATTTTGTTGTCGGTGACTATGGTGTACATTTATGTTATTTACTCAGTGTTAAGAATTTTTATTACCTCGATAACCGCGTTTTTGGAGAAAAATGCTGCTTTCATTATTGTTTATTAAGGATTTGTTTTGACCTTTTTCTAGAGCGCGTATTATTTGTTCGTTTTTTTGTTGGCTTCAATATATAGAAAAAGGTATTTTCGTTTCTCTAAAATGACCACACGTTTTAAACATATATATATATATATATATATATATATATATATTAAGGCTGAGAAGTTTTTCGTTTGTTTGTTTGAACGGGGTAAGGTAAGTTTCTTCCTTTAGGATATTTATAAGTAAAACAATATAACACTATTGCCCGTTTTCACCAACTATACTTAAACCACTTCTTATATAACTAGGAACCCCCATTTTTATTTTACTTTTTATTTTGTTCAGAAATCCCACCGGATTGGTGGCATGTCGGACTCGAACCGACCAAAACCGCACGCCGTCTCGGATCCTAGATACCGGGAACCAGGTGCACCCTAGAAAGGAACACCCTGGAACTCCGACGTACCTTGGGCCACCTACGCTTTGTGGATGCCCCCCTCCTGTGTGTCCTCCAATGTTCCCGCTACTTGCCCCCAGGGTGCGCACGCTTCGCAGCGTCCACGCTGTCACCCGGGCCTGCTTCTGCTAGCGTGACAGATGGCCTTACCTAACTAAGTGTCTCCTATTTTGGAGGGATTTAAAAAACCGTAAAGGTACGTAAGTAAATGTCAATCGTCGACGATCGACGATCATTAAGATCGTCGCACCTATTGCATAGACTGAACTCGCCTTGGATAGAGAGAAGTTGGTTGTTGCAAGGGAGGCTTTTTCGTAGCTGTGGGACACAACACTTTCATAAAAAAATATTATTACGGGTCGTGTTCAATAACTCCGAGTAATTTTTATATTTATTTAGAAATTTTGAACAAGACATGTCTATGTGTATTGTTTGGCGAAATTTGCAAAACTGCTTTAATTAAACCTACCGAGCAATATTTTTGAAATTGGACCATTTTATAGTCATTAGTGAAAATCTCAAGGTACGAGATACAAGACCAAATAATGGGCTAACCTTTTATTTCTTTCCAGTTTTAAATACTATCATAACTTCTACATTAAAATAATTTTAAGCAAAACGTTCGTCAAGTTTCTTTATCACCTTCTTGTTGTTGGCTACAAAACCAACCCCTGAGGTTGGTTAAGTGGTCAACATTTGAGCCCTTAAATTTTAGGAGACACCTAAGTAATTATGTATCTCCCAAAGAATGATGAAAACGATAATATCACTAAGGGTTACCTAACTCTCTCTAAGTGGTCCTATAAATTTAAGGGACGTTGATAAAATTGACCATTTGATTCTTTTGTAACGATATTGCAGGATTAGTTATAAATAAGCATGTAGATGTTCATAATAATATGGAGTTTTTAAAATTGACATGGAAATTTTTGAAGGAAAATACAACTAGTTGCATTTTTTATTTATTTTCGAACTTCAATAATACTTATTGATTTATCTTTAAGTATCAAAATTGTAAAAATAATTTAAGAAAATACTTCTATATGGGTGCAGTTTTATAAAACGTGTAGATTTTATATTTAAAATAACAATTTTTATAAATAGCAAGGTCGATCTAACATGTCAATGTGTCATATTAATATTCAAAGTTTTGCAATACTCCAAATAGCAACTGCAAGTCTCCAACTTATCCAAAAATTTGAAGTAATAAATATAGTCCCAATATTTTTATTTCAATTTACAATACATTTTAAGCATTTTTTTACATAATACATTAATTTCCTTTTACAGTTCACTCTTGCAATAAATGTACTAAAAATACATAACTAATATATACGGTCATGTAATCTGAGTATTCCACAGGGAAAACCCTGGAACCACGATGTCCCTTAGGCCATCTAGACTAGAATAAGGTGTACTCTAAAAAGAAAACTTTTAAGAGTACCTTATTCTAGCCCCAGTTCTATTAGTAACTTGCGACGGCGTGCGACTTTTGCTGGGTTCGAGTTCGACATAACGACCAATGGTACCAGTGGACTGTGGTATCCGGGAGGATATCCGCACATCTGAAGAAAAGGTGAACAATCTTTTAAGTATTTAAAACATGTGACCTTGCTCTCTTAATGTTATCTTTAGATATACAAAATAAACTTCTATTACCACGGCATTTATTAAATAACAACCTGCCTATGTTTTTAAATTGGATAATGTTAGCATAGAATTCCCTTTGAAAATATTTTATGATAATAGGATAACAAAGTTACTTAACGGCCAATTTGTAAATTAAATTACCAATTATTATCATTCATCATTAGTTGGTAATGATCTTATCAAAAAACAACACAAAATAATTAGCTTACGATTTTATTTAGTGCCGAATTTTAAGTGTTGTTACATATTTCGATTGCTATTTGAAGACATTTGAATTCAGGAATTCGTTTGATAAAACACTAATACATAAAAAGTGTAAAGCTTTATAGAAGTTGAATTGAAAATATGTTTCGAATCACATAATTTTTTAAACTGGCCTATTGACCTAGTACCTATAGTAGTGTTTTGTGAGCGAGTTTGTTATGATTGTGGGTTCGAATCTCACTCGGTAAAACCCAATATGTGATGAGCACGATATTAATAACTTATCTGTATATCAGCAGCAGTCTGGTTATCAGAGTACGATCTGCTTAGTATGGGATAAGACGGCCGTGTGGGAGATATGTGAAGAAATAAGAAAAAGTCAAAAGTATTATGATAGAAAAGTAATTATTATAAATCAGGATGTACTATATGTATAATTATTTGTATGAAGGTTTTAAATTTGTAGTTTGTGTTGACATTATTTTTTTGAAATTTTTCTTCATTTTTAACCTGAGCACGAGGTTAATAGAATTTTTCTTTCATACGAGTACCATGCACTAAGGGCATTCCAATGGACATCAAAAGCTCACACACCCGATTAGCTATGGAGGAATGAACTCGATATGACTATAACGATATGACTGGAAAGGGAGTGAAAGAAGAGAGTAAAAAAAAAAAAAACATTGCACCGACCCAAAGCAAACTTCATAAATAGTAAGAAGATGACAATCGTGATATTGTATTTCCTTTCCTTTTGCGCTGAACTAATATAGTTTACATTTTTTGAAATGTAAATTTTTAATCTTGGTACGTCGCTTAATATCTGTTCACCTAACAAAGTAAAGAAGAAACTAAAACCAACGTGAAATAAGAAGCGATATATTGATTTGAAATTGGTATTGATAAGTTTTGGCCTGCCAATTAATATGATATGATAGTGATTTAAGTGATAGGTACATATATTAATGACTAGCTGATCCGGCGAACTTAGTACTGCCATACTTTTATCGTGTGAATTTGTGTTCCGAAAGCCTTGTCTAAGTACTTATTAGAGTACAGTCGCAAACTAAGAAAATGTAACACAACTCCTTCATTGCCACACACTTCTTTCGTTTTCTTCTATTTTTGAAGTGAAAACTTCTTTAGCGGCGCTGTGTACTTTTTTTGGAATGGGTAATGTATAAACTCGCGTCAGGACACGTGACCTGATCGAAAATTCGTAAGACGGATGGAGAGAGGACAGGCGGCGCAGGGCGCTTGCGCGAATGTTCGTGTGTGTATGTAATATAAATTGTCATGTTTGTGTACGATAGCGCAATAGATAAATATTGTATTCCACCACATAAATAATAGTACTTTTATACTGATAATGAGAGCAATTCGTACAAAATTTTTCTCTAACCATTCCAAAATATCAAAAACGCACAACGTTAATATTCAAGTTTTCACTTCTGCCGGCACTCCCGGAGTGCAACCCGTCGATTTTTTTTATACAAACCATGTCCTCACAATAATAAACATAAAAAAAGAGTTATTCGATTCGATGCAGGCGATAGGAAGTTATGTAAATACATACATTTCGGTGATTAATTATTGTTTTTAGATAGGTAACCAGTCAAAGGTTTCGAACTAAATATCATAGTACCTGGACAACCGAGCTCTGCTCGGTAATTTTATTTCGTATTTTTTTTAAATTATAGCCCCGAAACCTGCATACCCAATTTCATGAAAATCATTGAGCCGGTTTCGAGATTCAGATTATAGAAATATAAGAATTGCTCGTTTACATTTATTAGATTTAACTCGGAATTGAAGTTAAATAAATAACGAAGTCACGGCGTACAAAAATATCCGGTAGACGGTAGAAAACAATACGAAAACGAGTAGTACGAAACTGATGAGACAATTTTCTGATAGAAATCTGAGAAAAGAAGCATGAGGTTAAGAATTACAAAAATATTATCCAGCAATTTGAAAACAGCTCTTGGTCAGTGATCTTTTTAAAATATATTTGCATATTTTTATTGCCGATGGTAGAAACCGCAACACACCTATTCCAATAGCGCCAAGCATGTTTTGAACCATTTACACAATTCGCGTCACATTTTACCGTATTAGGAAACACGTGATACATTCTTTTAGATGTGTCATTCTGTTTTAACCAAAGGTTTAGTCACAGTCTGAAACTGTTGAGCATTTCTTAATTTGGTTTCTGTCTAGTAGTAATTTATAAAGATAAAGAACTAGTAGGTGGGTATTTCTATGATGAGGATGAAACACAAATTGAACCTCTACGCATTAGTTCCAACTTGTGCGCCTCGGTGGCGTAGTGGTAGCGTATGCGGCTGCTAAGCTTGAGGTCTCGGGTTCGATTCCCGGGTCGGACCAAATGTTTGTATGATCTGCAAATATTTGTTTCGGAGTTTGGGTGTTTTCCATGTATAATATGTATGTATTTACAAAAAAAAAATGTATAAGTATTTATATCAGTTATCTAGTACCCATAACACAAGCTCTGCTTAGCTTGGGACTAGATGGCGTTGTGTGTAAGATGTCCGGAATATTTACTTATTATTTATTTATTTATTAACTTTTTCTAAGGAAACTCAGGTCTCATATAGGTAAAAACAAAAAAAAAATATTACCACAAATTTTAGTAAGTGACGCTTTAAATAAGCAACTACAACAAATTAAATTGGTTATTTATGTATACTATTAGATATGTGTATTGGATTGTACGGAATTATGTAAGTTTATATTGAAAATTATTATTTTTTGCGTACAAAAAAAAATTACAATCAACAGTAGGTATCTGGTAGTTGAACCCTTTCAAGTAAATTTTAAATGAAAAGGTAATTCATTGGAGTGCCCTTTTTAAATATCTGAATCATAATTGTATTTTTTTTTAAATCGCATTTTATCATATACATTTTTACACAAAAGGCATACCTACATAAAAGGAAATATCAAAAGACATAAATAAGAGGTACACAAACCCATTCAAAACTTTTATTTCAATTGTACAAGTAAACTTAATTAATATTATGCATTCTCATGGAAGTTATTACTTTGATGATATCATACGATAAGTTTAAGACGTGTATTGTTACTCTAATGAAAATCTTAAACAAAATGTCATCATCGAGACAAAGAATCTACAAACTATATTGTTTATACCATAGCTACTAAGCTATGATTCACATTACAAATAAATTCTTTAGCATTCGTTATCATCATATGAAAACAAAAGATACTGATGCAATGATACCATGCATCGTGTCACATCAATGAAGTAATTCAAAAACTTTTATCGAATTTGAATCAATAATTTAAAGTGCAAAATTAAAATGGTTAATAATATTAGCAGGTATACTAATGTTTATATTTAGGTTGAATTATACTATATGTCATGTTGCCTAATAATCAAACGGATCGTCACACAGTCATAAAGAACGGTATGTCTTAGAATATCATCCTTACGTACGGTTGGTGTATTTGTTAGGTTAGTTAGTGTTAGCTATTTTAAGCATGATAATAAATGTGCCCACAGAAGTCCTCTAGTCTTCTTTACAATGTACGCTACAGGTACAGGTTTCTTCGACTTTAGTTCATCAGTCGGTCAGTCAGTAAATCAAGAACATCACGATCTTCATTTCATAATGTATCAAATAAGATATATTTATGTATTTGCTCTCGTATGCTGTCAATACAAGAATAATATTTGCGTGTGACACCGTGCATATTTTAAAATTTTGAAGAGCAGAAGTTTTAAAACTATTATTGTAATCAAACCTAAGCGCAAAAGACTGCTGAACGATACTGTTGATTTATGTAAAACCTTTTCTTATAATAAAGTTCAAAAACAAAACGGACTGAAACTCAGAACAATCTCTACAGGAAGGTAGTATTATGAATAGCAAGCAACCTCTTTAATTAATTAATTTGATCCAGAAACAAAAAGTTTACTAAATTAGCAAAAACATGTCTAGAAAATATAGCGTGAGATTCTAAGATGTACCTAATATCCGTATCTATTGTTTGATTCCGTTCACATATAAAACGGTATTAACTGATGTAACAACAAATAAAAACGATGACGATAAAGAAAGATAAATTATGTATGTATTCAAAAAAGTCATGTATATGTTAGTGCTTGTGCTTACTGTGTGACATTACAATATTTTGTCAATTGTGTGCCAAATATAAAATAAGGGAAAGGAGGTGAGAGTTGGACATTCGATTTTTCCTGTTTATCTGAGAAATAAGTGAGAAATTTTATTTCGTTATTTCTTAGTCGTTCAGTTCAAGTATAAGAAAGTAACCAATATTTTATTTTCGTAGGATATTTGAATCAATATAGGTACATTTACATTTTTACCATAATTGTTCTTATCATCCTTGGTATTATTATTAATAAAATATATTGTTTCTTTTCTGACACTGACCTCTAAAACGAACTCTTGGAGATCTAAGTTATCTATTTAAAAATAATCATACATTCTACATTATAACTGTCTCTAAACATAAGACTTTCTAATGTCTTTACTTATTTAAAACTTAATAGGTTTAAATAATACCAGTATGTAACATTACTATCATACCTATTTCAAAGAATTAGCCTAAATTATTTTCTCCGTAATCTGAAACTTGCTATTGAAAGCAATAGAAATAGTTTGTCATGATGATTTTTAAATGATAACCAGGTTTATAGTATATATAGATTAGACAGCTATACTTTTAGCCGTCTAATCTATATATACACACATTGAATATTGACAGCCTCAAATATTCAATTTTACTTATTCAGTATTAACAACATGAGTAAGTTTATCCTTTGTTTGTGCGTAAATCCCCTTGGACACTAGCAACCGATTAAAAACGAGAATAACATTTTAATAATAATATTAGATAATAAAATATTTAAGGAAATAGACAAAAAAATTGTTTATGTACAATGTACCTTTAAAAGCTCATCATAAAATGACAACATTTCAAATCGGTCATTCAAAATCATTTGTTTTAAAGCTTTGATTGTTGTCACACCTGCTATTGTAGACAAGACATGCTAGATCGTTAAATTTTATTTCATGTTTAAAGTATTTATTCGATGTCACTAGTCATTGTGTGATACTTAAACACATGTATTTTACTTGTTTTAAATGACTGTTTAAAAATACTTGACAGTTTTGTTTTGCCATTGTGTAATCCGCAAACTAATAAAGCAAGTGTGATATAACTTTCTACGTTTTCAGTTTCTTAGCGCGTAAGTCAAATATCTCGTGGTTTTTTGTTAGAAAAACACGATTTCTTAGTTTACTTTGATAGTAAAGTTGCTAACTACTCGTTGGTTGAACGAGAAGCCGAATATTTTGGCAGCAATATAATAAAAAAAATAGGGCTTTTACAAAGATAAGGGTCAAACGTTGTAGAAAGGCAATGGATGAAGCTTTGAGGCGCCAACACTTATTCTATTTTTATATTATTACGTCGACCCAACAAACTACGTTCTTCGTACAGTTATAATTGAACAGATTGTTTTTTAAAGATTATTTGTTTGATTAATGACTAGTAATATAAAACTTATTATCCTATTCCAGACGATGAAGGCATTCTCGAGTTATGAGTGTTATAACTAACACGCTCTTTTAAATATAATAATTTCTTATTAAAATTCCTATAAGGACCCCAGTACTGCAAGAAAACTTGATTTTGACTTAATTTTTCCATCTCTTTCTTCATGCAGTGCCTTATACCATTTATTTGGTACCTTATACCAGTTCCTTATACCTTATACCAACATCGGCTTTTCCATTGCAGTAAAGTATGCCGAATCTAACTAAAAAGCTGTTAATCATTATATGTATATCCTTATTTTCTTGCCCTGTACATGTAAAAAAATTAAGAACTCTATCGCATCTCGTACCATATACACGTTTGAACCACCGGTTACGTTACCAGGACATTATAAAAACTTGAAATTGCAATAATATTTTGAAATAAAATGCCAACATACTGGACAAATAGGTTTGAGTAGAAAAATAGAAATAAAAGTAACTTTATGACTGCCTCGTGAATGTATTACGATTAAAACTAGTAGTAGTACTAAAGCATTATTTGGTTCAGTGTCTAATATAAAGTGATAATCATCTATATACAAAAATATTGTGTTGGTTTGTGTACGCTTCAAAAACTCAAAAAGTTCTGCACCGATCGAGCTGAAATTTTAGAATGATATATAATCCGCATCAAGAATTGTTTTTATCAAATTTTTGCAACAGTCACATACACGCGACCGCGAAAAAACACGAAAAAACCGACATAAACGCAGGCGGAGCCGCGGGCAACAGCTAGTATATTAATATAAATAATCAATAGCTGTTCGTTTGTCTCGTTAAAACTCGAGAATGGTTGGGCCGATTCAGATGCAGATTTTGGTTTTGAAATGTTTGTCGTAGTCTAGGGAAGGTTTAAGTGGTGAAAAATTTAAAATAACTTGAAAATCCAAATGTCACGTGTACGAAGTAGCGGGCACAGCTAGTTAACAATTAAAATGTAATATGATATTAATTACCAATATATTCTAATTACTGCAGTAATGTAGTAGTAAATGCTTTGTTTCATTTTCTTAGTAAAAAGTCTGTTATTATTTCACTAAGCGTTTAGGGTTTCAATTGTAAAATAGATTATTGATATTTTAACTTTATATATAAAAGACTAACATCAATGAAGATCATTACTTATTTTAGCGTCACAACTGCTGGCACAAGGGAAGGGCTCGTGGCTAAATGGTAACTAAGTAACATATCGCAAAGCAATTCTAGTCAGGTAACTCCATGAATAGGTGGCCATTCTTTACTCTTCACTCTCCGTCAGACACAACTGCCATTAAAACATCTGCGGCAATCAGTACGTTTAATTTGAGCTTTAAAAATTTTAAGAACAGCTTGTTACACACCTTCAATATTGTTAGTACTTGAGTTGTGGAGGCCTGATGGCAGTCTTTCCACGCAAAAAGACTAGAAATAATAGACATGTTGTCGACCACAGCCTAGTTTGGGAAAAAGCCCGGAGGAAATTATTGGCATATAAGAAGAATATTAAAGACCGTATATTTTTATGTTATCTTTTCTGTGTATCTGTACGTTACGGGGAATACCTCGCTTTGCTTTACTATAATTAAGCTCGAACCGGTACTTACAGATAGTTAACATAAATCGTAATTAATTTTATTGAGCAAAAATGTTTGAAAATATAATTGTAGTAAATAAAATTGTTTTGGAACACGTGTAGTTACTAAGAATAATTAAATTGTTATATAATCCTACTACTATTATAAAGGCGAAAGTTTGTAAGTATGGATGTATGTATGTATGGATGTTTGTTACTCTTTCACGTAAAAACTACTAAATGGATTTGAATGAAACTTTACCACAATATAGCTTATACATCAGAATAACACATAGGCTACTATTTATAAAGATATAGCTTCGCCTCGCGGCGTTGCCCGCAGTTATCATCGTACCGCGGGTAGCACCGCGGGGTTCAGCTAGTAATTAAATAATTAATAGTTTGTTTATATTGATGAAACTATGAAGTAATAAATTTTGTAAGTTAAACGTAGCGGATACCAGTTTTCCTACTAATATTTTATGTAAAAACGTGGTACGAGTATTACATTGATCAATTTAATCATCACACAGATTCATTGGAATACGAGCGGATCTTACTGCTTAATTACCTAGGCATGCTGTACTAGTAGTTTTACAATAGACTTACAATATTTGTACGTAGATTATGGTACAGTTTACTCTGGTCCCCCGATATTTAAATATTGACCTATAAGGTATTTAGGTAGGAAACCAAGAGAAATAAATATTTTAAAGATTTATATTGTGGTATAGTATATGCCTTTTATTTATTTATTACTTGACCATTTTCTTTTCAGTTACATAAGATCTATAAAGCAAACCTTTGTTGACTTTGTTGACTTTAACTTGAGGTAGCTGGTAGTGTCGCGCTTAGAGTCGTTAATCTTGACTTAGGTATACCGGTTAGGTAACACGATGGCTGGGGTTCGTATGCCGTCTGTATGGACAGGCCGACTCAATATTATGGCCATTTCTTAACTTAACACAGATCAGAAGGATCTGGGTTGGCTTTTTGAAGATTCTCTCTCTCTCGCATAGATTTTTTAAATTTTTTATTCAATCAATATTCACAAACTTAAAAAAAGACACATCTGTAGTTTGTTTTGGCATATCTTTCTAGAGTGAGTCTTAGGAAATGCCAGCCTCTTCTAGCTGTAAATAAATATCTGTAAACATTTATTTAAAAAATAAATATCATTTAGCGCAGTCTTTGAATATCTTTAAGTTTCGTTTACTACCCTAATAAGTGTATTTGCGTTTTGACCGCATTTCCTATTTTGGTAACCAAGTAACACGTGACCTCTAATACCAGGCCAATTGGATGATTGGAAAGTTAGAAAAAAAATGATGTGTTGTTGATTTATAGCTAATTTAGCATAGTAGTACATTTGGGTAATAAAACTCCAATTTGTTGAATGGCTGTGTCCACTGGCCGTGCCTTTTGAGATTGACAGGTTTTAGAAATCTCTTAAAAACATAAATTCTTCAATTCAGTATCGAATTATGTAGCTATTTGATTGGATGATAGACAATAAATTTAAAAAAATTGATTTGGTAATTTAAATTTCGACTGTGCAGCACTTTAGCGAGTTGCTGTTATAAAACATTTAGGCATTTTAATATTTTATTTTAAGTACTCTCTTGTCGTATGCGTGTACGTATCATGTATTTAGTATTTTATCATAAGATTAAAATATATATAATATAAATAATATATATAATATATATTAATAAAATAATATAAATTACAATCCAATCACAAATGACTGGATTGTAATTTAAAAACAAATATATTTTATTATCTACTTCACTAAAACTCAAGGCGGCTGATTTGAATAATGTTTGTCTGGAAATATTGTAGAAATTTAGTAGATACAACACTTTTCTTTTCCATATAAGTGCTTCTTTTCGTCACTCTATGGGTTTAAGAAAAGTTTTAAAATCGACAACATATTTCCCATACCTAAAATCTAAAGTTCCAAAACATTTTTATTTATGCTCTCCTTCTATTGAACATCATGTTAGCATCATGATAAATAACCTATATACCCTTCCTAAATAGATTAAATAGGCTTTTCAATATTAACATATTTTATCGATTTGAACTAGTAGTTGCTAAGATCAGCGTGTTCAATTCAGAATATAAGTACTGTTCAGCTTTATAGCTTAAGTATGGATTTGGACTAAAATGTAAATGTACATTCTATTTACATTTTATAAATATAAAAGTGTCAGTTTCATAAAAGATCGATATATGTTTATATATTGGCTGTCATATATTCATATCGGCACATTCAGAAATCTTAATCTTGAGATTTATGACGTTAGTGAAAGTGGAGTGACGAATTTTTATTTGGAGGTTAATTGGCATAAAATTGCCACATTGACATTTATTGATTTGGAAAAATAAATATATTCTAGTATTGATTACTCATTTTGTACTCATCAGCAATTTACCAGGGAAAATCCCGTTAAAATCGGTAGGAAGTATAGTCCATTCGTTTAGATAGTGTCGGTACATCCGTATGCATGTAATTGTGGTTATTGTTGTAAAACACGAATATAATAAATTACATTTTTTTTTCTTTCATCTCTTTTTGTATAATTTTTACTTGATACTTTAATATTCCCTTTCGTTTACATAATTGTTAATTTAATTTGGTTGATTGTTAATTTGTTTTTATTACATTTATTTGGTTTATTACATTTAGATTATTTGATTGATTTATTTAATCGATTTGATATGTTTGATTTGATTTAAATTAATTTATTTGTTCTTGATTCATTGTTTTTAATTTGCCTTTGACAGAAAAGATATGGTTTGTAGTCAAGATATTAATTTTGTATTGTCATTTAATTACTTGGTTCACGTATTGTACTTTTAATTTTTTTTTCAATTTGTATTATTTCTCTCTACTTTGAACTATATTAAAAAGTATACTGTATTCACCTGTAACTAGTCAGACAGTTAGAAGGAGACTTCATTAGATTTTAAAAATTGTAATCATATTGTTGTGACTGTTGGTGATTCTATACTAAATAAATAAATAGATTAATTCATACAACGGCGTTAACTGACAAATAATACTTACTTATGTGTTAGCGGTAATCCTAATTATAAAATACAGTTGTGATTGTGTAATTGACTTCCGGAATATATATGAATTGAATATTAGCTGTAATAATAATGCAGATAATTCCGAAAGTCAAAGATATAATTAATTAAATGATTAAAACATATTAAATGTCATAGTTAATAAATAAGAAATGTAAAAGACTGACTTGATGTCGGGCTGCCATTATGGAGGAGATATATTCACCTCATAATGGCTGCCAGCGAATCAAGTAGTCTTGGTCGAGGAGTGAATCAGTAAATATGTGTTCTATCTTTTGTGTTTTGGTTTGGTTCAAATCATCTCAGTGCATTTAGTATTGGTAATACTGAACTGATTAATTGAGTTTAGTTTTATATTCTTATGTTTGTATTTTTGACGTGTTCAAGTGCCTTTTGAGGCCTATGGAAATAAATGATTTGAGTTTGAGTTTGAGTTATATCAAGAATATGAATTGTTTCATTTTACTAAATCTCCAGAGTATTTTATATGTGTGTATGCCGCAGGTGGCTTGTTTGATATTGTGTAGGCGTTCCTTTGAAAATATTGGCGGCAAAGCGATCAAAGCGACCGTATCTAAGCGAATGAACTATAATATAGCACCGTATACATTTTCATATGAATTTAAAAAAAACCTGTTAATTTGAAAGTACAAACAGACATTTCAATTTTATGATTTTGTATAGATTTAAATATTTTTCAATTTCTATTTAAAAACAAACCTTGTTTTGACAAATTGTAGGGGCAATTTGGGTTTATTGAAACATATTATCTTCAGTTTTTTTATATCAGTATTCGCATAAAAAAATTGCTTTTAATATAAGAAGGTTACAACTAATATCTTGGCCGTTAAAATTTAATTGGATTTCTTTGACCGTATGTTAACCGGCATTTAATCAACAGTCCCTGCCTGTACATAATAAGTTTATTACACACATTCAACTATAGAACTAGGATAGAATGTTATGTCCAGTATCATAAATTATAACAGGTTCGACATGTTTATAGATGTTTTGTTTATAACGGCAGATTGACATGTGATTGGTACATAAAAAAGTCCATCAACATTTAACACTCCTATTTTGGTAATACTTATGATTTTGCCCGACTGCCTCAAAAGGACGATAAGAATCATGTGTTTTGTTAAGATTTTTCCTACTTGAGATTTCTCTTGATTTTTCATTCTAATTCGTGCTCTGAAACCTTCAGAGAACAGTATGTTCGTATTACATCAAATTTGAAAATACTGTGCTCGTAAAACTTTCTAAACTATTGCTGGCAGTTTTTTTTTTTTTTTTATGTCTTAGCTGCCAAAATGACTCTGCTCTGCCTGATGGAAAGCCCGAGCAGAATCCAGGAGTGGTGGTCACCATCCTCAATGCTAATAGGGACATTGCAGCATGGCGACCCACACTATGGCGGCCTAGTGAGATGCTTCTTCACGCTCCGCTTAAAGGATTCATAGCGGGAGGGAATCACGTACGCAGAACTCACTACGAGTTCAGTTCAGTTTTTGTAGTGTATGTTTGTTTATATCGGTATCTAATTAATTAATGTATAATTCTCTTTTGTGTGTACCAAAATCGTGTTATTTTTGTTTTAAATCAGTGATTGTGCCGAGCTTTTCTATTTCTTTGGTTCATCGTCATTCTGTGTCGAAGGCACTTATCAATGCGTTCTCTCAGGGATTAGTGCTAGTTTCACTAGTACTTGTAGTTGTACTTGTGGAACATAGTAAAAGATTTGTAAAAATGATCAAGGTTCTAAATATTTTCATTTTTCTTTCTATGTAAATAAAGAACTAGGATGCGGTGGTCCCTCGATCAATTCCCATAAGTATAAGTTGAGACCACAATGCAATTAGAAATTTTTGAGTCTTTTAAGCTTTAGTAAAACGACGATTGTAAATTCAACCTTTGGTTTGTAAAAGAAGCGTTTTAATAAGATTCAATCCATTAAAAGTGCTCCCTCAATTGAAACGCTTATCGCCAAAAAATATAAATTTACAAAAAAAAAAAGTTATGAAAAATAGACTTTTAGTATTATTTTTTTTTACAAAAAAATACTTTATTAGAAAGTTTCAAATAATGTACAGTTTTTTTTCAAAATAGCAATTTAATTAGCCGCTTCACACTGTTCATCCAGTGTTTAACGGATAATATACTATGTGTGACCAGTCCTAACTCCTAAGAACTTGACCGAAACCGAAATTGTAGCCAGCCTTGAAGATTATGACTTTTGACTAGTATGGATGCATAGATATCATTGAACAACCTATTTGATTACATGAATACGAATACTGACAGCCAACACAATTGTTTTTTTTATTATTATTAATCCTTACTGCATTACATTTGCATGATCCGGACTTAATGCCGAATGGCATTTTCTACTAGTCAACCTTACCTTATTGACACCTGATAGTCGAGATATTTTTGGCATTTTGATTGCGTACAACAGTTTGAGTGCCATGTCTGTCAATATAAAATTGAATTGATGTATTTAACATAATTTTGAGCACTTTAACAGCATAAATCAATTTGATGCTGATTGTACATCTACTGAATGCATTTATATATTGTCATAACCTTTTATTAGCAAATAGTTTTTATTTCCTTTTAAACTATGTGTTCTGGTGTTATTATAAAGTAATCTATGCAGCAATGTTGTAGTTATTCAGGTAATTATTAAAAACAATAGATCAATTACTATTAATTATATCTCTGCTAAACTACATGGCTTGTGTAATATATAAAAAAAAATTTCAGAAAATAGTTATGACGATGACATATTCATTTCATTATCATTTTCAATATAACTATTGACATTTTTTTTTAAAAACTTCTGTTTACTAGTAACTTGCAGTTTTATCTAAAGATATATAGTTTGATAGTGATTTTGGTCTCTGCTTTCCTCTACGAGAAATAGGTATGACATGATGTATAAATTATAAATATATTTCCTGACCGAGAAAGTCCCATCAAGTATTTTTTCATATAATAGGTCTTTACCTATGAAATTGCGTTTCTTCAGTACTGGTCATTTCAAATAAAAAAAAGTTTGTAATGGCTCTGTATTCTAAATTCAAATTAATTTTGTTTTAAAACCATGACATTCTATTTACAAACTCAGTCTTTTGTTTTTTGATTAGCGTTGTATTTTCATTACATTTGAACATTTTTCGTCATAATGTATACTTTAAAAATTCGTGTAATTATGGAATATGAGTTCCGTCGTGGCACCAACGCGACACAAACGGCACGTAACATCAAAAACGTTTACGGAGAGAACTGTACAAACGAACGCTCAACCCTTTATTGGTTTTCCCGGTTCCGTTCTGGAAATCTTTGACTTGAAAAATGAAGCTCGTGGTCGTCCGGAGACTGGTTAACAATAATGAATTAAAGGCGATTGTGGAAGCTGACGAAACTCAATCTACAACTGAGCTAGCAGCAGCTTTTAATGTAAGCATCAAAACAATATTGATCCATTTGCGACAAATTGGCAAGGTAAAAAAGCTTGATAGATGGGTGCCCCACGACCCCCCCAATGTATCCCTACGTTGTCGTCGTGGTGGGGCTTGCGTGGGTCAATGATCTCTGGGGCTGTGCCGGGTAGAGCTACTCATGCCGGATTGGCCCAGGGTGAGACTCCAGACCAAATGGGATACCAGACGGAGTCTGTTGAGACTGTCGTCGCGCGGCACTCCAAGCGTCCCTCTGCTCTAGCAGAAGGCGTGTTGGAGTGCGAGTAGGTCAGAGGGGCTGGCACTTGAGTGTTAGCTCCGTCTGTGAGAGAGGGCTAGCCACCCTCTCGCATTCCGTAACCATTAGGGGCTCAACAACGACCTGACTGGTGGCTCCAAGAGGGTACGCTGAGAACCTGATGGCCGGAGGGCTTGCCTTGATTGGCCGGCCCATGACAAGGATAGTCTATAACACCCGACAGCTAAGTCGTAAAAAACCTGTGGATACCAGCCGACCTCCACAGTACATAGGCTTACCCGGGTATTGGGGATCTCTGCCCGGGTGGACTTTTAGTTCTCCCCATTTCGTGGGACTATTATGAGTACTGTTACAAATTTAAAAAGCAAAACGATCGATAACACAACAACGAACACTGGCAAGCCTAAAGGAACTGAAACGGAGAGGAAAAGGAGGGAGAGACGGAATGCCAAGGGGCAGTTCCGAAGGGCGGACGATCAATCGTCTACCGAGGAGGAGGTAGCATCCGGAACACCTATACCGGCGGGGCTCCCAGAAGTCGATCTGACTGCTGGGAGCCGAAGAACATCAGAGCGCATGCGCTCAATGTCCGCTACTTCTGTTGCGAGTTGTAGCTCCAGTGCGACTGTGGACGCACTGGAGCTGATGGAGACGGAGGCTTCGGAGACCTAGGCACCATCCGCCCCGGTCCAGGAGGCCTTGGTGCAGTGTGGGTCAGCTGTCCCGTGGCGTCTGCCAAAATATTGGCCGATGCCGGCAGGCTACTCATCGGCTTCGTGAGTGCCAGGATCACAGTCCTGGCCGCGAGGCCGATGAGGTGTTACAAATGCCTTGCCGCGGGACACACTCGCACCAAGTGCCAGAGTTGTTTTGACTGCAGCGGATTATGTTTCCGCTGCGGTCGACCGGGGCACAAGGCGGCAGAGTGCTCTGCCGCCCCTCACTGCCCCGTGTGTGCGGCGGGCAATAAGCCCGCCAATCACCAGATGGGGCAGGGGGGCTGCAAGCCTCCAAAAGCTTCTCGGCAGACGTCGGGGGCTAGCCTGTCGACCCAGGCTGCCTGCGACGTCGATCGTGCGACCACGTCGTCGCCCATGGAGGAGGTTGTAGAGACGATCCAGTAAATGGATCAAGTCTCCAACCTCCTTGTCCAGACGAACCTGAACCACTGCGCCGCGGCGCAGGATCTCTTCCTGCAAACCATGGCGCAGTGGTCGATAGGTGTTGCCGTAGTCGCGGAGCCCTACTACGTCCCTCCCCGTCCAAACTGGATGGGTGACCGGGACGGCTCCGTGGCAGTCGTCGGCTCCTCGGCGGCTCGTTCCCCGCCCTTGTCGCTAAGAGACAAGGGCTCTGGATATGTGGCTGCCGAGTGGGGGGGAATCACCGTTTACGGTGTGTATTTCTCCCCCAACCGGAGTTTGAGCGATTTCGAGGTCTTCCTCAACAACCTGGAGACCTCGATGCGGCGACTAGCGTCTGGGCACGTCCTCGTGCTGGGGGACTTCAACGCAAAATCCATTGCGTGGGGTTCCCCGGCGACGGACGCCAAGGGCGATGCCGTTGTGGAGTGGGCGGCTTCGGTGGGCCTCTGTTTGCTGAACAGAGGCGCCACCAACACGTGCGTGCGACAGCAGGGGGGGTCGATAGTGGACCTTTCGTTCGCTACCCCTGCTGTTGCCGCACGAGTAAGGAACTGGTGTGTCCTGGATGAGGTTGAGACGCTCTCGGATCATCTCTATATCCGATTCGAGCTCTCCCGGTCCCAGGGCCCCAGTAGGGGTCACGTGGCGCGGCATTCCTCCCGCTTTCCGCGGTGGGCTGTTGCCAAGCTCGATAGGGACCTGCTAGAGGAGGCGGCCATCGTTCAGTCATGGCTGTCTCCGCGGGCCCCGGCCGAGGAGGTCGACATGGGGGCTGGCCGCTTTCGCACTGCGATAACGCAGATCTGCGATGCGGCCATGCCCCGCGTTCGGGGTTGTCGACTTCCACGGAACGGGGTCTACTGGTGGTCCCAGGAGTTGGCGGACCTCCGTGCGGCCTGCACTCGTGCCCGGAGGTCCTACACCCGTTGCCGGCGGCGACGCCACCGCGTAGACGGGGAGGAAAGCCGGCTTCATGAGGAGTACCGCGAAGCGCGGAGGACTCTGAAGCTGGCCATTTGCCGCGCCAAAGAGGAAAAAAGAAAGGAGATGCTGGAGAGTCTCGACCGTGACCCCTGGGGTCGCCCATATCGTGCGGTGCGTCAGAAGCTCCGCACGGCGGGCCCCCCCCTTACCGAGACTCTCCAGCCCAGCTTCCTGCAGCAGGTGGTCGAGGGCCTTTTCCCGCAGCGGGCGGAGCACACGCCCCCGTCGATGGCCTATTCAGTGGCCAGAGACGACGGGGGCCGAGAGGACGATATTCCGCCCGTTAGGGAATCGGAGGTTGGGGCGGCTGTTCTTCGGATCCGTTCCAAGAACACCGCCCCCGGGCCGGACGGGGTACCACCCCGAGTGATGGCCCGAGCCCTCGACCATATGTCGGACCGCCTCAGGGAGGTTTTGGATGCCAGCCTGGCGTCCGGACGCTTCCCTGAGTGCTGGAAATGCGGGAAGCTGGTCCTACTGCAGAAGCCGGGACGGCCAGCCGGTTCGGTCGCGGCCTATAGGCCCATAGTGTTGCTGGACGAGGCGGGCAAATTGTTCGAGAGGATTCTCTCTGCCCGCATCGTCCAGCATCTCAGCGAGGTAGGGCCCGACCTGTCGGACGCCCAATTCGGGTTCCGAGAGGGGCGTTCGACGGTCGATGCCGTGATGCGCCTTAGGGCCGTGACCGAAGAGGCGGTTGGCTGTGGCGGCGTGGTGTTGGCGGTGTCCTTGGACATCGCCAACGCCTTTAATAGTCTGCCATTCAGCTGCATCAGGGAAGCACTCCAGTATCATGGGGTGCCAGAGTACCTGAAGCGGCTGGTGGCAGACTATTTGGAGGAGCGTACCGTCGTGTACGAGGATCGAGATGGCGTCCTTAGACGGCGACCCATGTCGTGCGGCGTTCCACAGGGGTCTGTCCTCGGACCACTCCTGTGGAACGTGGGGTACGACTGGGTCCTTCGAAGTCGTCTGCCCCCCGGGCTGGGCGTAATTTGTTACGCCGATGACACTTTGGTCACAGCTCGGGGGGCCAATTTCCAAGAGGCGGCGCGCCTGGCCACCAGGGGTGTTTCTCTGGTGGTTGGGCGCATCGAGGCGCTGGGCTTACGGGTGGCCCTTGACAAGACGGAGGCCCTGCTATTCCATGGGCCCCGTCGTGGTCCACCCCCCGGCGCCTCTATCGAAGTCAACTCGGTCCTCGTACCGGTTCGGGCCCAGATGAGGTATCTGGGCCTGATCCTCGACGGTAGGTGGCTCTTCGACGAGCACTTCCGACAGCTTGCCCCAAAGCTGGTCGGCGCTGCCTCCGCCCTTGGGCGACTCTTGCCCAATCTGGGTGGAGCCAGCGTCGAAACAAGACACCTCTACACGGGGGTGGTCCGGTCGATGGCACTATATGGTGCACCGGTGTGGGTGGAGGCTCTGACCGTCCAGAACAAGGCGCGCCTGTTGCGCCCTCAGAGGGTATTGGCGGTCAGAGCCATACGCGGATACCGCACGGTGTCCACCGAGGCGGCGTGTGCCTTGGCCGGAACACCCCCGTGGGATTTGGAGGCGGAAGTGCTCGCCGAAGTTTATCGGCGAGCGGCTGAATATCGGGCGGAGTACGGGTATCGTGCTCCGCCCGAAGAGGTACGCGAATGGCGTGAAGCCGCTCGCCGAGCCACGATGGCTTGTTGGTCGTCCCGGCTGGAGGCTCCACGCGCTGGCTTTGCTACCGTGGAGGCGCTCCAGCCGGTCATCCTCGAGTGGGCAGGGCGGCAGCACGGGACCCTTTCCTTCCGGCTGACGCAGGTGCTTTCCGGGCATGGTTGCTTCGGAAAGTACCTGCATTCGGTCGCTAGGAGGGAATTGAGTCCCGCCTGCCACCACTGCGACTGCAGTGAGGACTCGGCCCAGCATACGCTGGAGATCTGCCCCGCTTGGGGGGATCAGCGCCGGGCCCTCACTGCAGTCATCGGAGGAGATCTGTCGCTGCCGGCCGTCGTACTGTCCATGGCCGGTAGCGACAGCAGTTTTACCGCGGTCGCGACCTTCTGCGAAGAAGTAATTTCGCGGAAGGAGGCGGCGGAGAAGGCCCGGGAGGACGATATCCACTCGGACCCGATCCGCCGCCGGCGCACGGGGCGGCGGAGGCGCGCCTATCAGCGCCTCATGCCGCCCTGAGTGTGGCCGCGGATGGACGGGATGGGTTTTCCCCTCCATCCGCATTACAGGCCAACCGCGAGGGGGCGACGTACGCGTGTGCCGTGCGTCGCCTAAATTGAGATTTTAACAGCAGACGGTGCCCGCTTCTGTGCGGGCAGGCGCTGGGAGGGGTCCGGTTTGCGTTAATAACAGCGATCCCGGACCCCTCCCTTCTCAGGCGCAGAGTTGGCACACCGTGTGGTTTTAGTCGGTTCGATTCCGACACACCGCCCCGCCGCAAACCCCGGCGGGGTGACGGCCCGAGGGGGTTTCCACACGTAAAAAAAAAAAAAAAATGGGTGCCCCACGACCTTAATGATCGCCAGCGCAACGTACGCGTCGAGACCTGCCTTTCGCTGCTCAACAGGCAAAGAAATGAAGGAATTTTGAAACGAATAGTTAAGTGCGACGAAAAATGAATTCTTTTCGACAATCGAAAGCGCTCAGCAAGTTGGTTAGACCCTGGTTCAGCACCAAAGCAATGCCCTAAACCAAAAATGACCCCTAAAAAGGTGATGGTCACTGTTTGGTGGTCTAGTGCGGGTGTGATTCACCACAGCTTTTTACAAAACGGCATGAGCATTAATGCAGATGTGTACTGTGAAGAACTGGAGAGAATGATGGAGAAGCTTGCACATCTGCAACCAGCTTTGGTCAATCGGTCGTCCCCACTGCTCCTTCACGACAACGCGCGACCCCATACTGCGCAACAGACAGTCTCCAAGCTGCAAGAGCTGGGGTTGGAAGCTCTTCCTCATCCGCCATACTCACCAGACCTTGCACCTACCGACTATTACTTTTTCCAAAATTTAGACAACTTTTTAGTGGGTAAAAAATTCAATTCCCGAGAGGCAGTACAAAATGCCTTTGAAGAGTTTGTTGCCTCCCGTCCAGCTGATTTTTACAAGAAGGGCATCAATAAACTGCCAATGCGTTGGCAAAGATGCGTCGATTGCATGGGTGATAACTTCGAATAACAGAAATAAAAAAGTTTGAAAAAATAAGTACTTTCACTTATTGCATACAAAACTTTAATTTCATAGGTAAAGACGAAGATATAGATAAACCTTCGAAATTTTTTATTTATTGATTAACTGACTTTGACCAGCGGCTTCACTCGCATTTAATAAAAAGTATCCTATGTTACTTCTAACACCTCTAATAAGAATATGTATACCTACAAAGTTTAATGATGATCGGTGTCGGGTGAAAGCGTAACAAAAAAAATATAAATTAGGATTATTTGTTTAATGGAAGCAACTGATAGGATTTTCCTATTAGTTACAGTTGAAGTTCAGTTAAATTACAATACGTCACTTTGTGATAGGATTGACTTCACGTAATTAAAACTTTCAAATATTTAAATTGCCACAATAGTTTTAAACGCAATGACTACACGTGCAGTTGTCGAAAAGGTTTCTTTCTTACTAAAAAATGGGCCAACCCTTATAAACAAATTATTTTTTGATAGTGCAATAAGATATGAATAAAACTGCATTGCACTTTTAACACGAATGGCCTTGGGAATCTTCTAACATCTGGAGATAGGACCTCGAGATGCGGGCGTGTAGCGGTGTGCCTTGTTTTTGTTTTATGAGTAAGTTTAAGTACGAGTATTTAACATTGATGAAAGCCAGGTGAGTCTCCGTTTTCTATGGTACCTTGTAGTGATCTTGTATCCCGGTCTGAATATCGTAGTAATTGTTGGATAATTAGATGTAGTCTTACAGTTATTGCATTGCTAAGCATTGCGACTGGTTTAATCGATACCTTTGTCTATTATGAATGTGGGCATCTCTTTATGTTAGGGTTGGCATGTTAGGAGTGTGGGTTGTGTACTTACGTGCTAGAAGTTTTAATGATTAGATACTCGAACTTCTGTAGGCTGGATAGGTGCTATTGCAGTATATGTCGCTAAAAGAATTTGAATTCGATCTCCGAACCGGATAGGCATTATTAACGCCACTTTGATATTTTGCTTAAATATCAAGTACCGGATAGCATATGGTAATATATCTGGATGTAAACCGCAATTGATATAGCGTTAGACTTGTAGTGCAGATTGCCAGAGTAAAAGAGCGTTAATCCACCTAAATCCCGAGTGCACAATGGACGAAAGATTGATCAGAACAAACTAATTTTAATGTGTTCAATTGTCCATAAAACTTCCCTTTGATTCGCTTGAGGCATTTGGCGTCGAATTCCACAGGGTAGCACGGAAGAAGAGCGCTATCCCAACCCTCACGTGAGGTTTGCCGATGGTTTTAAAGAAACATCTTGTTCAATAGACAATTACTTACGTTAATTGGTATGAATACTGTTGACCATAGAGGAATAATAGGATAAAAACACATTGGAGGCCTCTGTGTACAAAGAACTAGTATCGGTTGTTGAAATGTTGATGATGATGGTTGTAGTACATGTAAATAAATGTGTGCTTTAATCGTGGAAGAACCACGCTTCAGTACATTTTTGCCAGGCGCGATCAAAGTCGTAGTAATATGATAAAAAACTATGTTAAGAAATTCTACCTTCGCATTATATCGAGTGAGTGGAGCTACCCAACAAACAAGTAACTCATTTAATAAAACATATCTTAGATGAAATTGCTACTTTTTAAAGGGCATTTAAAACTACAAGGGCTGCAGTCCACCAGACTAGTTACAATATTATTTTATGTGTAAAGAATACGACAATTATTTCTTTACACATTATAGCTTTTGTTGTACTACCTGCTCTATCAGTTTATATGTACTGTTGCAATTCTAAATTGTTCGTTTTGCGTCAGTGAAACTACTGATTGACTGATCAGATCAACTTGTAAAATTTATTGTTTTCATTAAAAATGAATGTTGCCAAGAGTCTGAATGTGAGTATTATTTTAACTAGAAACGTATTCATTTATGTTGTATTTAGTATTTGATTTTCACAGTGTTCTTACAGATATTTATTGTTCTTGCGATAGTGTATTGTGATAAAACTACCTATGGCAATACGTAAGTATAATCGTAATTAATGTGATATTAATGTTTCTTTGAACATATTGAAGTTTCACTAACAACAACTGATATTATATTATGAACTTTTTTGAGCTTAATAGGAAAAATATGTCAATTGTATTTATCGATTTCTGTGTACAAATAGTACTTACATACCTACCAATTGACAACAGACATTTTCAATAATGACTAAACGAAGTAAACAATAAGTTAAAATCTATGCTAATATAGCAAAGCTCTGAGTGTTTGATTAACGCGCTGGTGTGTGACGCTATCAATCTCATTTGTAAAATTGATTTTGTATTGAACTTGAAACCCGACTGCGAAAGAAGGAGGGTTATGTTTTTCGAGTGTAAATATGTATATTTCTTTAGCACGCCTTAGAGTCTAAACGGCGTGTTGTATTTCTATGTGAGTGGTGTCAATGGATTTGTGGTAAAAGTGACACTGCGTACATCAAAACTATAAAAAATAAACATAACCCTTTCTTTTCAGTGCTTCAATGAATTAATTAAAGATGGTAGATATTTATACTTAGTCGGTTTTATTAATATATTTCGTTACTTTTTTTCATGTTGTATAAACCTAGTAGTAGTAGTACATACATACTTCTTCTCAAATAGAAGGCCTATGAGCAGCAGTGAATTATTAAAAGCTGTTGATGATGATTTAATGATATAAAATACATATTATTTATTTATATAAATAAATCACTGAAATATATGTACGCGTATAACTTACGACTGGTTGCACCAAATTTGATAATTCTTATTCCTGTGTATTTGTTACCTTAAATGTACTCGTACTACTACCTAAAAGTTTTTTTCAGTATCTGTACAAAACTGAAATGGGCATAATTACTAAAGTAAATTTTGAGAAATTTTTAAAAAAATCACAAAAGAAATACAGTAATACGAAGTTTGCCGGGTTAATGTATAGTGGAATAAAAGTTTTATTCGTATACTGCAAATAAGTTATTTCAATAATAATATATTCAAATATCAATGATTAACATTTAAAATAGTTAATAAAATAAAAAGTAGTCTAAACTTTCTTTATTAAAAAAAACATACGTATAAATGTGAATAAGGCTCAGAGTTTTACAAATTTAAATTGAAATTAACATAATATAAAACTTTCCACTTGAAAATAGAAAAGGCATGAATTAAATTATGAGAATACAGTAAAAGTAAAGTAAATTAAAGCAATAATAGAAAAATAACATTCCTAAATTGAAACACAGACAAGCACACATAATACAAAAAGTAACTAAAGTTTCCCAATGCATGAAATTCTCCGTTTAACATTTTAAACCACTGATATATAGTTAAGAATTGCTTTGACCTCGTCTGCATAACGTTATACTATAGTATTGAATACTTCTTTACATAAAAGTATATTTAACTATTTATAAATAAAGATTACACACTGGCTATTTTTTACACGTATCATCTTAAAATTAAATATAATTATAATACGTTCTTACTTTCTATTCGTGCGATATTGAATATTGTAATGTTAAAATTTTCATAAAAGTGAGTTTTACCTTCAACTATATTTTTTGAGATAAGTATTCTCGATCCTACGAAAACAATGTGGTAATAGTAAATAAATAAATTTATGTGTATGTGAGTTTTAAAAGTAGTGCTGTGACTGGAGTGCAGAAAATTAAACTATTACTAAAAATAAATACCATTTACAGTATATTCCTTGATATACAATATTATGACATGGCATAATGGGTATATATAGCGCTTTTAATTTAATCTTAATATTAGCTATGCTTCCAATTGGATTTAAAGAAATGCAAGAAACTTAGACAACGTTTGTGCATAATGAAACGTTTTATTTTAGAACTAAACCTGGCCTCAAAAACAGCACAATCAGCGGTATCGCTAAAACCAACTCCAGTAATGGATTACCAATAAATTTACGGGCACAAATGTAAGTTCATAAAATTTTAAGTCCTGTTTTTATTATAATGTTTAAATATTAGTTTTTAATGTATGCTAAGTAAAAAAGTTTTTCCCTAAAAATTAAATCTATTCATTTTACTTCATTCACTTGATACAACGATTAACAATCTTATTATAAACTACATTTTCCTTGAGTAATTATAAATTTAAATTAAAATATTTTCTAGTCACTAATTTAAAAAAAATTGTAACCATAACTTTAAATCTCTCTGCTACTAATTCAATTATTAATATCTATCTGTCTATTAAAGTTAGTTTATTTTGCTAAATTGTTTTTTTTTTAAAAGACTCGAAATGCTAAGCATTCCATTCGAGCTATTTTTATCTCATGACTGTTAAAAAAACTATTTAATTTGAATATAAATGTCTAAGATATACCTGAATATAATGATATTTATTTACAGCGATGAACCTTCTAGAAATGACACTACATTAAAAAATGCTACTACAAAATCCGATATTTTGCTTAAACGGCGACGGGCAGTTTTAATTATTAATACATCAGCATTACGAATAGGGGTTGGGGGTAAGCGTCAAAACCAACATGCACAAAATCTTTTGTATGAAGAGTATAACGACGATGGTTCCATACAGCTATCGTATCCAATGAAAAGTTTGGACGATGTCGCTAAATTCTTTGAAATGTACCTTAACACGAAGATTTGTCAAAATCATTGTGATGAAGAAAAGAAGAAATAATAGGCATTATTTTCCCAAAAGAGTAGCAACAGCTGCAGGGGGAATACGTAGCAATTCATCTGTGGTAGTCTGAAATAAAAAGTTACAAATAATAAAACTAATTTATTATAAATTGTGTTTAAAATAGTAAAAAAACACACCCAGCAAACCAAATTACATAATCTAGTCAATCACAGAAGTTTCAAGATTTATTTACACAATTATACTTACGTTATTATAATCGAATTCGACTGTCGTATAATCGAGGTTGTCTTCAGTTGTCGTTCTGAAGATGGAATTTATCAATTCTTGATCGAGACCGAAGAATTGTTCAGATGGATTACTTATAATGTTTTCTTCGTTATTCTTTTTGTTTTCATTATCTGTGTGTACATTTCTATTCTTTTCATTTTTATGATTTGCTTCTTCACCTTTTGTTGCTTTATTTTTCGATTCAATAAATTCTTTCAGGGTATTAGGTTTTGTAAAATCACCTGGAAATGAAGTTTCGGTGTTTGATTTCACATACGGATTTCGATTCGGTAATACGTTGGTTGGTATATCATAACGATATCTTTCATCATTGTAAGCAACTGACTTGTACACATTTTCTTCGTTTCTTTGCTGATGAATAGGTGATGTAAAGAATTGACCAATGCTGCTTAAAGATTGTTGAGCGCGCTTTGGTAGTGAAAATCTGAAAAAATATGTTTTATAGGATTTATTAAACCCAAACATTAACAGTGTCTCAATGATCACCAGTGAAGGCAGTTTTAGTGGTGGCTATTTGGTATATCAAATGACAGTATTTCTACAAGCCAATGTTATTCTATTATGCATTTATTGGCGCACTATGACGTTTAAGATAATTAATGACAACTACTCGTTTCACAAGTAAAATCTTATTACCTGTAATAGGTAAATCACAATTTCCAGCCGTCGAATTAAATCCGGTACAGAATGATCTATTACTTGTGCGATTGCAAGTTCACACCAGATTGTTGTTAATTTGTATTATGTTATGATAAAAAAAAACACGAGAAAAAAGTGAAATACGTATTTATTGTTTATACCTAAATGACAAAATCTTGAATTTCGTTTGATGTGCAGCTTTTAGAGTTTAATAAACAAAAGACTAACATCTTTTATAGAAATGACAGTATGTTTCACAAGTGTGAAAATAAAGCAATAGAGCTTAATAAGGTACCTATACTCGTTGCGCTGTAGCATGGTGCGGGTGACATTTGCCTGTACGACATTGACATCTATCAGTACCACATAACTAAGGGATGTGACGTTATGCAATTCATTTTTATCGCTAACGATGCTCGCAGCATAAATCTAGTTCTCTTTAATATTGTTATGAAAATGAGTGTGTTATTCAGTTGTGCAGTGTAACTGTTATTTGTTTGTTGAGTTCGTTGTTATTACCATGTCTAAGCATACAAAAATAAACTGTTTTGGGTAGTCAGGCCAGGGAGGTTGTTGTTCGTTAATAATATCCGTCACAGATTCAGATGATGAATTGAGTGACAATTCAGATGTTCCTGGCTTTGATATGAGTTGGACGAATAAAATGTATTTTTTCTTAGCAACCTTTTAAGCAACCTTACCATATAAATGTTCTGTTGTATAACTATAGACCAATTTTAACAATAAAAAATGACCGTTTTTTATCATGAAAAATATCGAATATACATCGTAGCAGTACATCGCATCACTAAATACTTCTATGGCTTCTAAATAAATTTGATTATATTTGTAGATTAGAACATTCTGGTTTGGTTTAATTTAATTTACTACAGTTATTAATGATTTAATATATTGCAAATGTGGTACAGCTGAAATACTCAGTCATAATTTATAAATCGCGGCAACTTTCAAGAGTGAAACGAAGTGTTACTGAAACTGTCACCCGCACCATGCTACAGCGCATAGAGTATAGGAAATCTTCGAAATCAAGAATACGATATTTATTTGTCCTTGGTTCTGTTATATACCAGACACTTATACTTAATATTAGCTTTACCACCTATTTGGTTTAAAAAAATGCAAGAAACTAAGACGATGTTTGTGCATAATGAACCGGTTTCATTTTAGAACTAATCTTAGTCAAGCGGTATCACTAAAACCAACTCCAGTAATGGATTACCAATAAATTTACGGGCACAAATGTAAGTTCATAAAATTTAAGTTCTGTTTTTATTCTTATGTTTAAATATTTGTTTTTAATCTATGCTAAGTAGAAACAACCTTTTTCCCCTAAAAGAGAACGATAGTTATTTGTTCTTCGTTCTGTCAAATACCAGACACATATTTCATATATCAATGTTCTCCACATTAGTAGTAGTAGTCATAGTTATCAGTGTGTCTAGAACGATCTTAGCTTAATTAAAGATCAGGAGACCTATAAACAAACCCTATACCAATCCCCTTTGCTAAGGCGGTATAGTAGACCAAAACTTTATATCTAAAGAGAGCTGTCCAGCAGTGCACTGTTAAAGGCTATTATTGTGATGATGATCATGTATTTACTTACGGATTTATTCCAAAAAATGAAAACCCATCAGCAGATCTTTTACTCCTGGTATTCGTCATTAAACATGTCGCACAAGCGATAATTTGAAACATAAAAAGTATATGCTGAAAAAATAAATCAAAGAAAACTATACTATTGCAAAGTGTCTTTATTAATCAAAGGATTAAAAAGGGAATAAAAAAATTGTTAACACTAAACACAGTATTTCGATGTTATTTATAATTAAAGGAAGTTAAAGTTTGTTAGTGAGTGAGGCTAGTTATAAGGTAATAGGGGTTATCTCTAAATCTACTAAATCGATTTTATAGAAAGCCACATTATCCGTAAGTATCATAGAATATCAATCACGAAAAAATGATTACCGCGATGGTTAAGAAAGGCTAAATGAAACTATAAATTTAACCACTACTTGGTCACATGGGATAGGGTTCAATTGTAAATGCACTCATAATATTTTGACAAAATCGGTGCGGCGATTACTTATGCGAAGATATAATTATAATGTATAAAGTTGTATGATGACGTCACCAATTGGATAACTTTACTTGTTTTCATATAATTTGGTTGCTTACCTTAGCTAACGTCATTTTATATATCACAAGAAAGTTTAAATAAATCAATATTACTTTCAATATTGATATCAAGAAGATATTAATTGTCTTCCATAAATTCTAGAAGGTATTCTACATACACAATTTTTTTTAAATAACACTGACATAAATTACGTTTGATCTCGACACTGAACCAATCCACGAATGAATGAATCTAACGTCAGTTTCCTGTTCATAATATTCTTGGAATCTTCATCTTGTACTTATTTTTTGCGTTAAGGTAATTATTATGGTAGGTAAGCATAGTATTCAATAACAATCATTTTCAAAAAAAACGTTTCTTCAAAAGTGTTTTATCAATAATACTCGTATTTTTGAGGATTGACTCATGGCAATTGTTCTGTGGGTATAATTTTTGTTGGCTCTTTTGTAAAAGCTTTTATTAATAATTCTCTAACAGGCTTCTACCTGACAGAAAACATAGATATACAGGTTGCTTCGAATGTATAGCAATAATAACTAAATACATCTCACAAACTTCTTTTTTTAAACACGGTGATGCCTGATTCCAAACGGGGTACCTAGGTTAATTACCTCAGCCAATATTAGAATACCTGGTATCGACATATTGAATGAAGTCCAGTTTCGTAGCCATTTGGAGGGTTAAGCTAAATTGGCCTCGAAGAAGCTTCGTGTGCTTAATAGACCGAGACGGTATTTCACTACGGTCCAGGCGTGCTACTTTATAAGGCGCAGGTTCGGCCTCATATGAAATACTGGACTCATCTTTGGGCAGAGGTACCTCAGTACCGTTTAGTATGGCTGACCAGACTGCTGATATATAGATTTAGATACACACTGTCATGTATACTGTAGATCAAATTTCAGCTTTTGGTCCATTTTAATTTACCATAACCGTTTCGTTGAAATAAATTATGATAACGAAGGAATAAGTAGCAACTACAATAGCACTAGCTTTTTGTGGTAGCATACTTACCTATCGGTAAAAAATAGGAAGTTGAACAACATATTGGTTAAGTAGGTCCATAGTATTTTTTTACATTATGCAAGTAAATTAAGGTAGTTGTTTTACATAATGTCCTTGAAATATTAGCTCTATTACTACGTAATGATTTTCGTGTAGATTGTTAAGAGGTGTCAAATACAGTTTAGTTTTTAAGTACCAGTTTCTTATTCTTGAATTGACTTGGCAAATAAGTACACAACTACATAGTAAGAGCAATCAACTCGCTGTTTTTATGGGGTAAAGTTCTTTCTTGTTGTTATGACACCGTGTATTATACCTACCTATTACATTATTACGTAGCAAGAGCTCTGTGATATTTCTTTAATTTATTGCGCGCCTTTTGGTACAATACCTTTTTGAACCTTCGTTCGTCACTAGCTTACTAAGGTCATCGAGCATTGTGCTAAGATCTTCTTCAGTTTCAGCCTTGCTAACTATGTCATCACCAAATCGAAAGTAAGTCATATAAAAGACAAAGTGGCGTTCTCATTTAAAAAAGTCAACACTTTGGAGTATCAATAGTTAGCTTGGCGTTGCTGGAGATACTGTAGCACAGCTCAAATGTCAAACGAATTAAAACCTTTCTCATAGCCCACGAATGCTAAGCATAGTTTGGGTAATTTCGAAAAAAAATCTTCGGACTTCTGTACAACTTACTGAAACGTATGAATGTGGTTTATGGTACTAAAGCCTTATCGGAAGCCGCCTTATTCGGCAGGCTGTAAATCGTCAGACCTGCATGCAAGACGATTCGTAATAGATCTCGATAACGGTTTTTACACATTACTAAAAATGTTCGTGGTCTTTAGTTCTTCAACAGGGTATTGTCCTTTTCTATAAGGAAAGCACCAACACACTTTTGAGCTATGACTAAAGTAGCTTCCCATCAAGTAGTAATCCCATGGAGTCGCCATTGTGAGTTATTTACTCCAAGGAATCATTTGAGAGGCCAGTACTTGGAAACAACAAGATTTTCATCACGGAGTCTAAGGTGTTTTTCTACTAAATGTAAATATTACAGAATAAAGACTTACGCAACTTCGTCTACGTTTGTCAAAATAAAATATAATACCTATAGCATTCCTCGATAAAGAGGCTATTCAATACTAGAAGTGTTTTTTAATTTTAGTAAGTTTACCGCGGGAGAGCCACGCTTCGGCATGAATGAGCCGGTTCGACCAGAGTGATACCACGGCCTCACAGAAAACCGGTGTGAAACAGCCCCTGACCGGAGGCCCATACCCCAACTTCTTTCCCATCCCCCTTCCCTTCCTTCAAAGGCTGGAAACCCACTTGTGACGCCTCTGGTGTTGCGGGTGTCTATAGGCGGCAGTAATCGCTTACCATCAGGATCGCCTGATGGTAAGCGATTACTGCCGCTCGTTTGCCAACTATTCCATAAAAAAAACTTGTTGAAATTCTTGACAGCCTCGTTGGCGCAGTGAAACACAACGCACACAAAAAAATGTATGTATATCAGTTATCTAGTACCCTTAATCCTAGCTTTACTTAGTTTGGGATTAGATGGAGTTGTATTTTAAAGTTAAATTATTCCGTCCAGTCAAACGCAAATCTTCAATTTTGTAATAATGCAATTGATATAAATATAACTATTTAATGGTGCATACATATGCAAAAATTTTACTTCAAATATTCCTATGAAGTTCTTATTAACCATCAACAGGCTTAGGTAATAGGGACCAACAGTGCACTACTCGGCATTGGCCTATCATTGGAAAAGTATTCATCTACCAAAATCATTATTAAATAAACAAAATAACTAAAAACTTCAGTAAAAATGAAAATGTTTACTCCAGTAATAAAATTCAGTGCATACCACGATATAGGATAAACATAGATAGCAAAGACGCCTTTAAAATTAAAATAGTGCAATTTAATATTGTGCATTTATCTAATCGTGTAGCGCATAATATCAGGCGCTTCATTACACTATTCAGAACGTTACATGGCTTTATGCATACGGCATGAGGTAAATGAAAAGATAGGAATTTCATTATCATCAATGAAACATTTCTTGATTCTGCAAATAAAGTGTAAAAAGTAGCAAAACTTTCAGCACATTTTTTTTATTTATAAACAAAACATGGACTTGCAATTATGAGTTAATATTGATTTAAGACTCTTAGACAACTATGGAGGGTAGAGGTAAGGAGTATCATCTGTGTACATGAAAAGTGTCCGTTGAAATGCATTAAATTAGGGTGGCGCCACATTAGCATCAGAGTAAACTTCTTAAAATCAATACACACACTTTTTCATAAAATTGAATGATAAAAAATCAATAAACGTACTATTCACAGTTCAGAAAATAAAATATATTTACTACATTATTTTGTAATACGCAAGTAGTGACAATAATGTTAAATTTTTTAACTCGGCGTACTTCAATTCGTTCACAATTGCTACATTCATACCATACCCTGTGTCTACACCAGCGCCATTCTGGAAGGTTTTTGAACTGTTATTTACAGCTTATGCTGGACACTTTTTTAAATTTTCTACCATATGAGATAACACTCCTTATCTCTACCCTCCATATAGACAACGAAGACTAATGAATCAAATCATACTATTAAAATTTATAGCACCTGCCAGATTGAATCAGCAAAATCCTAAAAACGATTGGAATATATTTCTCTGTAAGGCGTCTATTATTGTACTTAAACCATGACTAGTTTAGTAAGGTATAGTAAGTACTTATAAATATAGTAAGTATTAAGGATTTCAGATTAATTAAAAGTTTAAAACAGTAGTCGAAAGAAGGTGACCAAATTCTAAGCATAACATTTAAATTGGGAAACCTGCACATGAATCATTTAAGTTGGAAGATTTGATGAGTCTAGATTACTCTAAATACTGCAAAAACAGTGTGTTGAGTATTTCCAATCAATGTATTTCGATCAAAGTCGAGTTCTGACGATTCTCTTACTGTTCCTCTGTTTTTGTTTCTTATTTAATAAAAAAATATTTTTGTGACTATCATAGAATATTGTTGCAGTGTGTAAAAATACGTGCACGTTCGGCTTCAAACTTTCCTAAAAGTTTAATCAAAAGATGACTCTGGTTTCACTAAAATAGCTTCTTCCTAGCTTTATCCCAAGATTATTTGGGGTCGGCTACTAGTTCCACCTGTTTTACCTGAATATCAGTTTTTCCACGAAGCGACCGGTATCGAAACCTCCGCAACCCTGATGGTGAACTGAATTCGAAGGTTGAAACTAACGTCAGTATATTTGAGGGCACTGAACTTTTCAAGAACGATTACCATATATATATTTATGGCAACCGGGACCGACGACTTAACGTGCTCTACGAGACACGGGCGCGAGTAACATTGCCATTTTTCATGCTACGGGCAAGTTAATAAGAATTTCATATACGAAAAACAGGATATATCAACTGGCCCGACTCGTGAATCGAACCCGACACTTCTTGACTGGCAACTGCATACGCTAGCCACCAGATCAACGAAGCAGGTTTCACTAAACTAGCAATAAACAAAAACGGAACAAGTAATTAAATAAGAAACAAGGGCTATAAAGTAAATGTGATTTTTATATCATCGTCTGTATCTTCTTCGAGAACTATTTTTATTCAATCTTGAGGCTAGAGATGGTGTTTCACTACGTATCCTCAGCGACAACTCCTGCTGTAGTTTGCATTTGTTTGAACGAATATCCGTAGGACTCACTTGTCGCGCCAAGCTTGCCATGTTATTGAGCCTATAACGACCACGTTCCATTTGCAATATACCTAGTCTTACACCTCTTTTCAGTGCCCTGTAAACATAATAATTATTGCACTATAATTAAACGTATGTTTTTATATAGCAAACAATTTTTCAGTTCAATGTGCAAATAAAATTACAACGATTTGTTTGTTTACTTTTTTTGTGTATCTATAGTTTAAAGCAATGGAATAATAAAGCCTAAAATTTTTACCGTGGAAAATATTTACTATAAAACTTCAGCCGTTTTTTTAATGGATACAAATACAGTTTGAGTGTCTATTTTTAAGTTTTAAACCGTTAAAATCAGAAATCTTTAACTTCTGAGTTATTTGAGTCTAATATGAACATCACATAACACAATAATTATGGAAGTAATGCCTTGGAATGCATTAAAGAGCAAACGATGTTAGCGTGAGAGTTTTTTAAATGACGAGGCCGAGGTCGAGCGCTTAGGTGATGAGTTGATACGGATCATCACTTGATTATTTTGTTTAAAACATAGGGATCATTATTGTAATGACTACGTATAAGATACCTTAAGTTTGATGAAAAACTGTGCGATCAGCAAATAAGTAGACTTGAGAAAAATTTAATATGTGAATTGATGTCTAACATCAAAAGGTGGCATCGCACAACAAAACTGTGGGATGGACCGTCACCTGCGCTATTCCCGGACCAATACGACCTTCAAACCTTCAAGAAAAGAGCGTTTTCCTTCATAAAAGGCCGACAACGCACTTGTGACGCCTCTGGTGTTGCGGCTGTCCATGGGCCATGGGCGGCGGTACTTAACATCAAGCGATACATATGCTCGTTTGCCTCCTTCCCTATAAAAAAAGGTCATGAGGTCATTTTAATTCATCATTATGATTAGTCTATCGCAATCCACTGTAGAATATAGGGGAATATTGAAGATATTTTATTGCTTTATAGAAATAGTATGTAGGAAATAACAATATGTCGGGGTTATCAAAACTATTTTTTGTTATTTTTAATTATGTCGTGAGTTTCTTAAAAAAAAAATTTGCTTTTTACTTGTTTGCTTGCTTCTTACTTTCAAACTTTCAGAGAACATCAGTCAATGTACATTGTATGACTTACACTTATAACACTTGGTATCATCAGTTTTGTTTTATTTCTTTAATAGGTAGTGGCAAATATAAAATATATTACTACGGCTTACCTCATTGAGTTACCACCGTAACACCTGTCTCAAAACTTATACCAAAAGAAAATTAGTCGATTTTTTTTATATTGAATAGTGGGTAAACGAACAAATGTATCACCTGATGGTAAGCGATTACCGCCGCCCATGGACAGCCGCAACACCAGAGGCGTCACAAGTGCGTTGCCGACGTTTGGGGGATGGGGAGAGTGATGGGAGAGAGGTTGGGGTATGGGCCTCCGGTATCCTCACTTACTCGGTGAAACCTAGTGTAAGCACTATTTCACACCGGTTTTCTGTGAGGCCCATTAATGCTGAAGCGTGCTCCCACGGGAATAATTTTATTAATAAGTTTAACTGAAACCAGTCTGACAAATAATGTTATTATTATAATAATTATTATGTCATTTATAGTACCTTGATACTCTTTGGCTTATTTTGGAATCACTAATACGGTATTCAAGTTTGATAAATTTTATAATAGTGCGGGCAGTCCATCCAGTGTTCTTCATCAATTTCTTTATTGCCGATAATACTATTTCACCAGTGCTTACAGCTTCTTCTTGTTTCCTTGGTTTAACTTTTCCCATTTTGATTATTTTATTTTTCCTGTTTACAATACCTATGTAGATTATTTAATAATAATAATTTTAATTGAAGAGAAGTAATGCATGCCATCTCATTGAACGTATTCGCCCATTATTAAAAGAATATTCAATAATCTGGATGAATTTAGCAGATATATTTTTTTTAAAGGATTTTTAACGGTACTAAAATACTTTGAAATATATGAGGATGAGTAACTTTTAGAAATACATTTTCAGTGTGTATTAAAGGGGAATAAGAGATCGTTTTTTAATTTTTCGGAAGACGGTCCCCATTTCATGTCATCCACATTTTATATATTTTTTATCATTAATTTCATCACGACGACGACTTGAAGCCTCGAAGACTTGATAATTGAAGACGATAAATACTTGACATTGACAGAAATAGCTGATCCTAGTGATCCGGCTGGTTGCCATTCATCAAAAAAGAAGAAGAAGAAAGGGGAATAAATTTCTAGTGCTTAAAAATATTATTATAACACTTACTCTCAAATGATCGTTCCACGATTTAATACCGTTGTATACATCTGAAATATATTAATTAAAAAAGAATTTTGAATGAACTTGTATTGAAGTAAATCGTTTGTAAAATATTAAGTAAAATTTTTGATTTCAGTTTTGACATTTAACATCAAATGGAGTTTATTTATAGACTATACAAAACCTACAGGTAGATAATAGACTTTTTAGTGCCATTGTAGTTTATCTGTGATACCATATTTATTTATGTTACATGCTGACATGCGCATCTCTATTTGCGTCTTTCAAGAGAAAATTCATAAAATTCGATTATAGTCTGTCCGATCTAAAAGTCTGTAATGACAATTTATGTTTAGTGCTTACAAATGAACGATAATCAATATAATATATGAAGCATCGTTAATCGTTGTAAAATAGGAATAATTTCTTCTTGGAATAATGTTACATGTACATGTTGTATTTCACAAATATAGCTAAGAATTGCTGGTGCATTTCTAAAATTATACACTATTATAGCTACGTATTGGAATCAGAAATATAAATTTGTTTGGAAATTGGTATAAAAATGCACTAGAGATTTATATTTAAAACCTTAGATTGTATATGATCTTAGATTTTAGATGATAATGATATACTCATACTGCCTCTGTGGCGCAGTGGTAGCGTATGCGACTGCTGTGCTTGAGTTCTCGAGTTCGATTCCCTATACAAATGTTTGTATGATCTGCAAATGTTTGTATTAAAGTTTGGGTGTTTTCTATGTATAGTATGTATGTACTTACAAAAAAGGTATACAAGTATTTCTATCAGTTGTTTAATACCCATAATACAAGCTCTGCTTAGTTTGGGACTAGATGCCAAAATATTTATTTATTTATTTATTGTCTGTATTAATGAAAAGACCTAATGTAATTTATTACATCGATTGAAGCATGTCACCGTATAATTAGTTTTAAAACACAAAATTAACAGTAGGTCAAGGTAAACTGACTGACTTTAAAAATAATTATTTTGACAAAAGAAATATTAATATACTTTGATTTATGTTGTGGAATATATATTTAATACAAATTTGTAAACCAAAACGAATCGTTTAATATTTATGCCGCATATCATATTTTTACGACGGTCAAAAATACATATTCTTAACTTTGCAGTGCTTATCTACTTACTGCTTTATGTGACTGCGTCATTGACGCGGTGATAGCGTACGCGACTGCTGTGTATGAGGTCTCGGGTACGATTCCCTGGTCGGACCAATTGTTTGTATGATCTGCAAATATTTGTTTTGAAGTTCGAACGATTCTATAAACATAAGGAGAGAGTTTGTTTAATTTTGAGTGTTTTCTACATATAATAAGTATGTGTTTATATGAAAAAGTATATAAGTGTTTTTATCAGTTGTTTCGTACCCACGGTACAAGCTCTGCTTAGTTAAAGACTATTGTGTTGGATGGCCGAAAATATTTACTTATTTAAATTAATAATACTTAAAGTTGTCTAATTGAGATTCAACAATTAATTAATTACATTGATGTTTTATTTGTTTACACCGTAAAACCTAAAATCATACACTTAATCGTCAACATCGTTATCGGTCATAATTGTATTCGGAACAGAGCAGGGTAATAAAGTCTTGGTGCCTAGCCCATATCAAAAACCAAACTAAGCACATAACGTGGATGCAACTAACAATCATTATGCGAATAGTTTCTTATATACTCTATGCCACGATTTTCCTGATGGATCAATGTGAAGCAGTGGTAGGTTTTTGACGATATATGTCCACTCCTTATGTGTGCTCGTATGAGTTGAACGTTATTGAATCGCATAGTAAATACTGACAGATCGTAAAAATCTCCGTCATGTTGTTAAATCAGAAATGATTCACTGTTGCGTTAAATTATGTTCACTATAATATCTCGGTGCGAGTATTTTTTTTATGTGAGGGCCCGCTAAAATGACTCTACCCTGCCTGGTGGAAAGCAAAAGCAGAGTGGTGGTCACCATACTTATTACGAATGCAGACAATGCAACAATGCAGCATGGTGACCCACACCATGGCGATCATGTGATGCTTTTGCATCGTTGGGACGAACGCTATCATTTTCGTTGATCTTCTGTGCGAGGTGCCCCGGTCGAGCCAGCCCGTTCGCCATTACTTCTAAGCATATTTTTTTGCAAAAAAATGTAGATGCTTCTATATGTTTAAATGCTATTAGAGAGCTATGAAACATCCCAGGAGACATTTTAATTTTGCCTTGTCTTTACCTATATATCACTGATGTTTGCTAACTTAGTTCATGCAATGAGATTTGAGAATCTTCGGATCGAAGTATTTTTTGAGAATTTTTAGAGTGACGTTGCATATCTGATTAGTTTAAAATAATTAAAGTCATCATAGGTCTTTTAAAATTTTACTAAAATTTATTAAATTTTCTAAAACAATTTAACCAAGTAGGGACGCAACAACGCCTGCGGGGACTGCACCACCGGGACCTTGTTCAATTGTGGGCTGGAAACCATTCTCATCGGCGATATATTTAACAATATAAGTTACTCCATCGGGACCCACCCACGTGTACGATCCAGTCACTGCTACGAATTCATCTTCAGCGCCAACGTTTCTAAGCTCTCCTGCTTCTTGTCGTTTGGATCCATCACTTTGTTCGTATCTGTGGAAACAAATTATAGTAAATTAAGATCGAAATCACCCTTTGATGATAATTTGTTCAAATCATTTACTCTTCATTTATGTAAAGTTAAGCGTAGTTTAATAATCATGTTAAGGTTACATACATTTCCAAATCAACTAATTCATTTAAATAGTGGCTTAGGTGAAGCTTTCAGTAACTTATACGTTATTTTACTGTTAAGTGTCTAATATAAATCTAGGACTTACTCAAAGTTATAGGTGCCAAGCCCATCATTGTCAGCGATAACTTTCAAAATCTGCACATCCTCAAGTTGGGGAGCAGCAGCCACCACAGCAACAAACACAAAAACCACCAACTGAAACCAAAACACACACTGTAAACACTTTTCACTTAAATCACTTTTGAAAATTTATATATTTATTTAAATTGAATTTTCATTAAATTTTAACGTTATTATACCGACCAGTTTCATGATCACGATTAAACAGTTTGCTGTACTGAGTTTACTTGAACTATGTGTACATGCGTTATAATAACTCACGTTTTATACTATTCCGAATATTGTATTACAACATACAGTTATTAGTTGACGCACACCTTATTACAATGTTTTGCTTTTTTGACCACTCCTACGACACGATGAAGGTAAGATGAGTACGTTTGAGGACACCTTTGATGGGAAACTTAAGAAATCGCTATTTTAATTATATGCATAACTTTAAATGGTGGTAACTATATTTTGTGTGATTGACAGCAATTAGTTAACTCTTTTTTGACTTTGTTGTGAAAGCCGAAATAATAATAGAACGTCATATTGTCATTTATGATTACGATTGTTAATACTAATTGTCACGCACTAATTAAGAAAATGACTATTTTTTTTACTTTATTCAGACCCAATTTCTTTCATGTAACTTGATCACGTTTTACAAACTAGAATGCCAATTAATAAGTAAGTAATTATTTACTTGCTATGTACTTATGCATAATGCTAAAATTTTAAGAAGTTATTGATTATATTCATCAAATTACTGATACCTGTACATTTTTTTATGAATGACCCTGCTAAAATAACTACTCTGTCTAATGGAAAGCATAAGCTTTTACCGTGGGAGAGCTATGCTTCGGCATGAATGGGTCGGCTCGACCGGAGTGATACCACGGCCTCACAGAAAACCGGTGTGAAATAGCGTTTGCGCTGTGTTTTACCGAGTGAGTGAGGATACCGGAGGCCCATACCCCAACCCCTCCCCCCATCCCCCAAAGGTCGGCAACGCACTTGTGACGCCTTTGGTGTTGCGGGTGTCCATGGGCGGCGGTAATCGCTTACCATCAGGTGATACGTCTGCTCGTTTGCCCACTATTCAATAAAAAAAAAAAAAAAAAAAGAGTGGTGGTCACCTAATTTTGGCGGCCTAATAATGCTTCTGCATCATTGGGACTCCGGTCTCATACTCACTAATGAAACACGACAGCACAAACGCTGTCATTTTAAGTTAATCTTCTGTGCGAAGGTAGTATCACCCCGATCGAGCCGGCCCAGTCGTGCTGAAATCCGGAGTACCTATGATATTCCTCTTAAATTGTTTTTTTGTACATAAAGAACAAGTACACTGCTACATGGTCATAGCTCTGAATGGGTCGACTCAAGAGCTTCAGACTTTAGAGGCTTCAAGGAACTACAGCTAAAAGTTTGCTTATGTATGAGCTATTAAAGGCTCAAGTTATTAAGTAAACGCAATCAGAGCTATGCCATGTAGCAGTGTACTTGATCTTTATTTACACTTTTAAAATATAGTAAGAAGCGTAAGAAACAAAGATTTACAGCACCTAAATAGAATAATACGAAAACCGTTAATTTTCAAGGAATTGACTGTGTCGTATATCTACATATATACTCACACATGTCGTTGGTAATCAATTAACAATACGGAGTTTCACTACCGCTATTCATTATATAAATATCGTATTAGTCGACCAGGGAAGAAAACTCTGCAAGATACTAAGAAACTGACTGCAAAGAGAATGACTGCTATATAAGGAGTGGACTAAAATCAAATATATCTTTTAATAAGGTTAGTTTTTAAGATGGGGGACTTCCTTAATCGGTTTGATCGAAAACGAATAGTCTCTTTCGAGATCGACTCTATATGCAATTTTGACGGAGATCAGTTTTTGAAGCTAAGTACAAAAAAATATAAATAGTATTAATTTACTTAGTAAAACTCATCTATACTAAACCAATGGCAACCGTTTACTACTGGCATCCAAAGATATTTGTATAAACACTTGATTTAATATACAATGTTATTTGATATAAAAGGTATGACATTAGTAAGCAGACAAACAGCTGACCTCGTAAATCGACATTTGCCTACGACCTCTTAGTTCATCACAGTCATATTTGTAAGTATGCGATTAGTCAACATGAGTTACAATTTTTGCCTATATATAAAAATACCTTGGGCAAAAATTTGGGTTATTAAGAAAGGGTACTGCAAATTTCATATAGTGTTTAAAAGCAAAACATTGATTTGTTATAGCAATCACGAAACGAGCGTATGTTTAACACTGAGAAACAGATTTTGAACTGTGCATCATCGCTACAAGGCCAAGACCTTTTAAGTTCACGATGTAACATTTAAAGTTATGCAAATATCAATATATCACAGAAAAAAACAACTCTTAAAGTAGTAAAAGTACTTCGTATAATTTAATTTAAACTATCAGAAGCAGCAATTTAAAAATAGTAAATAGAACTATGGTTAAAGCTTTCAGATTATCCGATTGTGATATGATATAGGTGGTATAGTACTTTCCCAATCTGGTCGATGCCCAAGTCGGTTTTCAAGCAGGACGTTTAACATCGGCAACGCATTCAATAGTCTGCCACTTAGCAGCATCAGGGAAGCACTGTTTTGGATCACTTCTGTGAAAAATGGACTACGATTGGGTCCTCCGAAGTCTTTTCCCCTGGACTCTAGGCTGAGCGTGATTTGTTACACCGATGACGCGCTGGCCAAAGCCCGGAGTCGGCTCTTGAATGAGCCCTTCTCACATTTTGCTTCGAAGCTGGTCAACGCTGCCTCGGCCTTTAGGGGACATTTGGCCAATATGGGTGGAGCCAGAGGTGGAGGCACGCATACCATTTTAACCAGTCTTCAGATAGAGACTGTGACGGGTGGACATGACGGGTTTTCCCCTCCTTCTGCTTTAGTGGCCAGTCACACAATGTTCTTATACTTTAGTTAACCTTTATACTTGCCTATGTTTTCTTTTGAACATACTCTCTATTTTCTGTTTTTTAAATTGTAATAACAGCAATAGTTTTGCTCTCTAATGTGTGTAACCATTTCATAGTTATAAAGTAATTAAACATTTACTACTTATATACGTGAAAAATGAATTATAAAAGAAATAATTAGTAAATCGATGTTTGGTTTTAGCAATTTCATCTTTTAAGCTTAATGTATCCGATATTTTCTAAAAAGTAACTGAATTTTAGCTAAAACTGCAAACTGCAAAAGTCATAAATTCACTTATGAATTTTACTTGAAGTCTGACTATGGAAGTACCATGGCTGGTCCAAGTGTGTCACAATTATTTCAGTTGTGAGGTTATAGGAATCCCTCAGATGGTTGTATCGTCACCAACATCTAATGAAAAAAAGATACTCTATCATATGACATACATGTACATATGCTAAATAGATATGACCGGTGTGAAATAGCGTTTGCGCTGTGTTTCACCGAGTGAGTGAGGATACCGGAGGCCCATACCCCAACCCCTCCCCCCATCCCCCAAAGGTCGGCAACGTACTTGTGATGCCTTTGGTGTTGCGGGTGTCCATGGGCGGCGGTAATCGCTTACCACCAGGTGATACGTCTGCTCGTTTGCCCACTATTCAATAAAAAAAAAAAAAAAAAAAAAGATATTAGTTGAAATTGTTAAAATAGGGTTGTCATATTTGAAAGGATAAAGAAATAAAAAGTTTTGAGGTGACCAATCATGAATCTCACGTATTGCAACTATACCTTAGGAAACCCCACGGCTGCAGTGAGTCAGGCAAGAAAACGAAAGAAAATGGTATTCCAAACGATACTTTCTTTAATCAATGTAATTTAGTACTATATATATATTTAATTTTTAAATATAAATATATTTCATTAAGATTAATAACACCTTTTATTTTCCTTTTTCATCATCATTTCAGTATGGGGTGACCTCTACATTTTGCCAATCGAGTTAAGCCCGTTAACATAAAAACAGTATTTTTTTGATAGAGGAACGCAGACTAAATATTATATAATGATGATAACTACTACCTAACCACAGTTAAAGGAATGTAGGTAGTTTTCAATACTTACAGTAAGTTAGGCTAATGAATAGCTATTTTTTAATATTTTATTGTAATGAATTTCACGTTGTAACAAAAGTGAGCTGGATAGATATATATCAACCAGCTGAACGAAGCTTTCCCCTAAGGAGTGCCATCTATCCCGGTCGGCAGTCCGCATCCATCCGTTGTCAGCTGCCATTTCGGCTCCACCGATCATCGGTTCGTCAGATTTGACCAGTCCATTTCCACTAAAGCGTACTGATTCTACGTGCGATGTCGTTTACTCTTGTTCTTTATCGAATAACTACGTTCTAAATTCTGTCGAACAGAGAAACTTCCAACGTCGTGGGCTCCATCGCAGACTGAGCCACTTGAAAGTTTTGCAACAGTCCAATGGAGAGTGTCCTTGTCTCGGTTTCGTACGTCAATACGGGCAGGACGCACTTGTTTATTACCTTCAATGATTGTGGTACTGATGACTCAAAGATGTGAAGACAGCCATGATGATTTCTTCTATTGGCCTCGGTTTGTCGGTGGTCTTTGTTTGGTCAGGGTAGATGTATTCTTGCACAACTCTGATACCAGCGCCATTTATGATCACGGGACTAGAGGATGTCTATTATGCATGATTTTCATCTTTTCTATGTTCATGCCACTCGTTTTGGAGAATCGTCCAGACTGATAATCATTCTTTCCAAATCCTGCAATGACTCCACCAGTCTAACTGGGCTTAGTGAAAACTTCACATGCAAAACCTGCAAAAGCTTTAGTTATATATGCATCTGGGGATGGCATTAGCTCTTGCAATTAGGTTATAAATATATTAATGTGACTCTTATGATCTTTCACTATGAGTAAGGGTCATCAGTACTATTAATATTATTTTTATTCAAATTGTAAATAATTTTCGACGTTAAAGAAATCGTAACGATTTCTTTAAAAGTGTTAGAAAATTGCCAATATTACATTTATTACTTTACACAGTTGGAATCAATATAGTATTGATGATTTGATCAAGTATACAACACAAAATCAGCTAAGAACTAGCATGGAGGCAGTGAAATTTTAGAGTTACGTTTAATTTTATATAATTAAAAATAAAAATCGTAACTCTTTTAAATTTAAAAGATTTATTATTTTTTATTAGTTTTTAATCCGAGAAGTTGCGCAATGGCTGGGGGAATTGCACCGGTAGGACCACTATCCGCCGTTGGATGGAAACCATTTTCATCAGCAATATAATTGACATTAAAAGTTAATCCATTGGGAGCCACAAATGAGTACGATCCAGACATAGCTACAAATTCATTATCTGCACCAGCGTTTCTGAGCTCTCCTTTTTCCTGTCTCCTGGATCCATCGCTTTGTTCATATCTGTGAAAATAAGTCATTTTTCATTATAAAAGAATAAATATAAAACCAATTTTTATTAACTTGGCCGCTGCAAATACCTCTTGCGAAAAGTTCACGACAACAACCGATAAATAATAAAAAATCAACTTATAACAGCGGTTAATTTAAATATTACATTTATATGAACTTGAGCTTAATATGCACATATTCTAAATCAACGAATTTATTGAAATCCTCATCTGTTTAACCATATTAATAGTAGGTTAGATGGAATTGTACATTATAGCTTTATCATTCAATTTTAAATATAAGACTTACTCAAAATTATAGGTGCCAAGTCCGTCATTGTCAGAGATATGTTTTAAAATCTGTATATCCTGCGCCTGAGTTGCAGAAGCCAATACAGCAACAATCATAGAAATCTCCAACTGAAACCAAAACACACGCTGTCAATAGTTTTTACGTAAAACACTTTTAGATATCAATATTTCTATTTAAATTGACTATCAGTTTACATATATTTAATCTTTTTGTACCGACCAGCTTCATGATCACCGTTAAGTAGTTTACTGTGTTGACTACACTTTAACTATGTTACATTTTTATAACACCTAACATTTTATACTATTCCGAAATTTTGTTACATCATCTCGACTACTTTGACGACACAATAAGGGTATGAAATTGACTTGCACTTACAAAAGCAATATTTTAATTAAATAGATACAGAAGTGTGAATGATGCTAACCATATATTGTGTGATTGATAGCAATTAGGAAAGCGTTTGTAGACTTTTTTATAAAAGGTGAATTAATAATGCCCGTTGTATTACGATTTATGATTAAGATTGGATTGCAAGATTATCTAACTGACTGTTAACTGTTAGTACTACAGCAAATTTTTTTTACAAACGAAACCAACACTATTAATATCAAGCTAGTATTAAGCTTGATGCTGATATTAAAATCCGTTAAGTTCATCATCGTCAAGATTTTTAACGTTCAGAAATTTACTATAATGGATAATTTGTAGTTGTGGACAACCCTGTACATCCCTAGGGATATATATATATATATATAGTATATATATATGTAGTATATATATATATGTATATATATATATATATATATATATATATATATCCCTAGGGATGAGATTTCTATACCATCAGTTGGTGTAGTAAGGCATAATAAGTTTAAGGGTTGAAAACTTTATGTATAGATCCGATCGATCGATCAGATATTTATTGGATGTAAATTATAGTAATTAATTTATAAATAGCATTTACATATTAAGTTAACCCTATGAAATAAATAATAATCGTTTACATTGGGCATTTGAAGGTTTAATTAATATATAAGAATTTTTAATATTCATGACATTTGTAAATAACATAAAGCTAACCTCGAAAATTTACAGCTACTTCTGATCGCTTCGTTTATCAAAATAATATTTGTGAAGTCTAAATGTAATTAGTAAAACACGTGCAATTAGCCCTAGAAGTTATCACTTTGGCAAATATATAGAAGTAACAAATGTGAAATACTGTATTATATAATTAAAATAATTGTGATTGTGAGATCGAAGACCCAATGATGCAGATACATCTCATTAGGCCACCTTGGAGTGGGTCACCATACTGCATTATTGTCTACATTCGCAATGAGTATGGTAACCACCGCACTTGGATTCTGCCTATGCTTTCTATGAAGCAGAGTACACAAAATAGAGGTCCATGTCCACTTAATTTTTGCATTATCCTTTCCTAAAATATATACTTATATTATAAATGCGAAAGTAACTTTGTCTGTCTGTCCTGATTTCACAGCCAAACCGCTGCACCGACTTCAATGAAATTTGAAATGGAGATACTTTGATTCTTGAGGAAGGACATAGACTACTCTTTTCTGTGATAACCGATAGACACGCGGGTGGAGCCATGCGCAAAATCTAGTATTATATATATTCATTTCGCTAATATTATTCTCCTGAATTAATATACACAATTTTATATAAACGGAGATAAAGGATAATTTGTAAAGATTATAGTGTGGAATAATAAAAGTCATCATAGTATTTTTCAATTTTACTAATATTTTACCCACTTGGACCTTGTTCAACTGTTGGATGAAAACCATTCTCATCAGCAATGTAGTTGACAATATAAGTTACTCTATCGGGAGCCACAAACGAGTATGATCCAGATATGACTACAAATTCATCTTCAGTGCCAGCGTTTCTAAGCTCTCCCTTTTCTTGTCTCCTGGATCCATCGCTCTGCTCGTATCTGTGGAAAGAAATTGTATATATGCTACTTATAGTCACATAATAATTTTTGTAACTTATATTAATACTAAAAATATTATCCTTAATTGTTTAACTAGTTTAGTTAGTCCATCAGTTGAAGCTTTCGGTAACCTATCAGATATCGTTTAAATAAGTCAATTGTAAATGTAAAGCTCACTCAAAATTATAGGTGCCAAGTCCATCATGTTCAGAGTTAATTTTCAAAACCTGTACATCTTGAGGCTGGGGAGCGGCAGCCCCTATAGCAACAAACGCAAGAATCAGCAACTGCAACCAAAACACATACTGCAATCACTTTTTACGAAAATCACTTTTGAATATTAAAATTTGCTGTTCAATTATTATTAAATTAGTTTTAATCTTATTGTACCAACCAGTTTCATGATTACCATTAAACAGTTTACTGTGTTCACTTTACTTGTACTATGATTAGGTGCGCGATAATAGCTTACGTTTTATACTATACCGAATACCACGTTACAACATGATGTAACTGCCTCTATGACATGTTGAAGGTAAGATTTGTAGGTTTAAACAAATCTTTGATGGGAAGCTTATTATGTTTTAATTTATAAATCAATACACCACAGAAAATCAACAGAGTGCCCAATTTTTCCCGTTATGTTATTATATTGTTTGTTTATATTTTATCCGCATACGTGTTTAGGGTACATCCGGAGGTGACGGCGAGTAGCAGGATGCACCGTGAGGAAACCTTGAGGGCCACGGCCAGGGTTGTCGAAGTCGTCGAGCGAATCCGGCGGCTGGGTCTGGAGGTGGCAATGCACAAATCCGAGGCTTTGTTTTTCACGGGCCTCGGAGCAAGTCACCTGATCGACTTAGCCTCATAATAGGAGGCAAACGCATCGGCTTCGAGCCCTCTATTAGATTATTTGAGGCTTGTACTCGACCGCCGATGCAACTTCGAACACCACCTCCGAAGTTGGGTCCACAAGCTAGTTGGCGCAGCACGTGCATTTTCACAATTGTTGCTAAACATGAGGGGGTCCGATTACTCCTGCAGAAGAATGAAGAGAAGAACTTGGGCAACCGAACGCCGGGTACGCCCTTATTGTGGCGGTTAGATCCGTTATGGAGGATTGGCTCGAGAGATGTCTCTTGACCCTCTCATAAAGGCTGACGCAGGTGATCACTGAAAATTGATGCTTCGGAGATCACCTGTGTCTGATCCGCAAGGAGTCAACGCCTTAGTACCATCACTGCGATGGCTAGATCGTAGACACGGCGCTTCACACGCTGGCAGGATGTCCGATGAGTGGGGAGCTGAGCCGTGATCTCGTGGCGGCCATCGGAGTGGAGGTTTTCTCGCTCGGTAACATGATTGTGACCAGATATATCTAAGCAGATACTTAAGAGATATTGAAACCTTGACTCGGTGACAGTTTTCCTTACAGATATAATTTGTCTTTATTCCCAACGTAAACCCGAATTGTCGGTTCGATAGCTCACTGCCTAATTTGTCCGTATCATCCTCCGGCCGATCGTCAGGCACAAGTAATTCTAATGGATATTATACTGTTTATTCTACTCCTGTAATATACCTAACTATTATTAATTTTGATGTTCTGTACATATGCAAGGTCGATTGATCTATTTGCCTTAAATTACGATACAAAAGTGACCACGGACCCTCTTTATCGAGTTTATCAACAAATTTACGATAATGATTTCTCTACAGCAGCTCTGTATTGAAACCTGGCAATGAGAGCAATATTGTAAATATCTCCTATTACCTTAGTCTTTTTAATGTCATTTACTTTTTTTACCAGCTTTCCTTTAGATTCTACGTTGTTCGACTAATTTATAATTCCACCAATCACACCTACGAGTGTTAGCGATAGACCCGCGGCCGATAGAAACAGCAGCACAATTTGTGAAAGTATCTGAAAATAATTCTGCGCTTTTCTCAGATGATAAACCACTGCGACTGAAGTCTTTGTATGCAAAGAGTGAACTACATAAATCCCTATTTGCCCCTTTAGTTTTATATCTAAAATTGGAACGAGTTCTTTGCGGATATTGTGCAACCATTGATATGAATTTGTACTGAGTTAAGTGGTGATAACTACAGGATGCGTCCGGTAGGACACGCCATTAAGATATCGAGTATGTAGTATCGAGTAGTCACGTCAATAGAAGACTCATCCATTGGGCTGCAAAAAGTTAGATGCACGTCATAAGGTTACCCAAAGATGTTACCGTAAAATTAGAACTTGCAATATATAACCCAGCCTGCGACTGGTCATCTAATTTCACTACATTGTTTTGCAAGCGAGCACTCCGACATTGTTCTGTATAAGGGCAATGTCTAATTTTCGTTCCAAAACTAAGTAATCTAATTCTGACGTGGCCATTTTATCATTATGAAGATTTAACTGGCCTATAGAGATATTATCTATTATTAAATAGGTGCTAGAACTACTACGGTATAAACTATTCAGTAATTAGTATTTAGGATTAGCTGCTCTTATTTCAGTTTATATGTGGAGCAGTCCTGTAATACGCATCGATGATCACATGATTTTTTGAACCGACAGCATTGTGCGCATTTCGGTTTTAAATCTGGTGTGTGTTATCCGGGCAAGCTCTTGTCTCGTGGCTGGCCCCGCAATTAGTACAAGTAGGAGTTTTAATAGTTCAAAACTTTTGAACATGATCGAACAGTTGACAGTTTAAGCAACAAACTAATTCTATAGTCGCCTATAAACCTACAAGTGGCCCAGTCTATATATAATTTATCTTTTGTGCTAGCTAAGTGTTTCCTAACTTCTGTCTCTGATTCTAAGCCTATCCACTGATATACGTTTTCCAGTTTACGATGCCTAATAATTTTGGTTGATTTTAAAAAGTCGCTTTCGCTTAATTTTAAATTTATTGTTAAGAAGGTACGATCCTCCATAGAACCGGGTACGTCTTACTTATAGTTATTAATTCATATTCTTGAAATAATTCTAAAGGTTTCTAATTTTATTCCAACGTAACAATTGTGTAACATAGTCATCTTCTATCAAATTTGCAATTCCTGGAAAAGGCTACTAATTGAAGACAAACTATATTAAAAGATCACAAAATGTACCTACACTTAGTAAGCAATAAATATTTTAATTTTAAATTTGATGATGAAGGGCATTTATGAAATATTGCAGTTTTTTTTTGGTTTGGATTAGCTTTGGAATAAGAATAAAACTCATAAGTCTTTCAAAGTTTTACTAACACTTATTAATTATTCAAAAATATTTTAACCAAGAAGAGATTTTATAGCTGTACCACGAGGACCTTGCTCAATAGTTGGGCGGAACCCATTCTCATCAGCAGTATAATTGATAACATAAGTTATTCCATCAGGACCCACCCACGAGTACGATCCAGTCATGGCCACGAACTCATCTTCAGCGCCGGCGTTTTTCAACTCACCCTTTTCATGTCGCTTGGATCCATCACTCTGTTCGTATCTGTGAAAAGAAATCATCCTTCGTTGTAAAATGCGAACGTTACATATTTTAAATTGAAAAACGAAAAATGATGTCTTTATAATTCATAGTGAAGTAGTTAAAGCTTTCAGTTACTCATACGGTGTTGTCCTAATAAAAGAGTACTTTACACATCTAATATAGAACGAATGTTTGTTCCTTACTTTGGGAAAGTCGATGCTATAGTCATCACAGCCTCTTGTTTGTCCGTCTTCGGACGTAGGCCTCCTCTCCCAATTTCCACTTTTCGCGATCCCGTGCCATCGCCATCCAGTTCACTCCCGCTCGTTCCCGTATATCGTCGACCCATCTTTTTGGCGGTCTCCCCCTGCCTCGGGTGTTTGCTCGCGGTCTCCACTCAAGCACTCTTCGAGCCCACCGGCTGTACTCCAGTCTAGCAATGTGTCCTGCCCATCTCCATTTCCTGCGTTCTATTTCTTGTACGACATCTACGACTTTAGTCTTTTCTCTGATCCACTCGTTTCTCTTTCTGTGCATCAGAGTTATGCCCAGCATCGACCTCTCCATTGCCCTCTGCGCTACTCGTAGTTTCTCAGCAGACTTTTCGGTTAAAGTCGTAGTTTCCATGCCATATGTGAACACAGGCAGGACACATTGGTTAAATACACTGGTTTTTAAGTGCTGCGCGATTCTCTTAGAGCGAAAAATTTGGCTATTCGCTCCGAAAGCTGACCAAGCTTGTGCGATCCTTCTTTCCACTTCGGCCACCTGGTCTTCCAAATCCAAAGCTATCTTATGGCCAAGATAGATCTAGTGGTCGACTCTTTCAACTGGCAGATGGTGCCTATCTGCCTCAGGGATATTTGTGAGGATTTTAGTTTTTCGCTCGTTCATTTTCAGACCAATCTTTGTTGATTCTCTCCGTAGGTCTTCTATCATGGAAAGCATATCATCGACGCTATCAGCCACCAATGCGATGTCATCCGCGAATCTCAAGTTGTTGAGTCTCTCTCCGTCGATCACTATACCCTTATTGTGCCATTCCATTCTCTTGAAGATATTCTCGAGGGCGGCATTAAATAGTTTAGGCGATATTGTATCTCCTTGCCGCACTCCTCTCTCAAGTTTGAATGGCTCTGTCAGTTTATGGAGACTAACCGAAGATGTGTTATGCAGCTGTAGGTGCTTAATTAGTTGTATGTACCTTTCGTCTATTCGGCAGTCCACGAGGGCTTTTTCAACTGCCCAGTTTTCAACCGAGTCGAAGGCTTTTTCATAGTCGACGAAGGTGATTATTAGTGGCTTTCTATATTCGTGGCATTTTTCGATGGTAGTCTTTAACGTCTATAGATGGTCGCTGGTACTGAAGCCGGATCGGAAGCCCGCCTGCTCTCTAGGTTGATACTCGTCTAGCTTCTTACTCAATCTATTCAAGATAACTCTACTAAACAGTTTGTACACGTGTGACAGAAGGCTAATGGGGCGGTAATTATCTAATTTCCGGGTGTCTCCCTTTTTGTGTAGGAGAATAATTACTGCACTGTGCCAGTCGTTAGGCACGGACGCTGTCAATATGCACTCTGTGAACAGTAATGCAAGTGCTCTCCATAGAGGGTCTGGTCCCATTTTCAGCATCTCCGGAACAATGTCATCCCGTCCAGGAGATCGCCTATTCTTAAGTTGTTTCAGTGCTAGACGTAACTCTTCAATAGTCACGTCGGGTATTTCTTCGGAACCAACATTGGCGACACGAGGCCTCGCCGTTGACGGCAAATCCGTATCTGTTTCAGGCGCTGTTACTTTACTTTTATAGAGATTCTCGTAAAACTTTCTTACAACTTTCAGTAGGTGTTCTCTGTTTGTGATGATGTTATTTTTATCGTCAAACAATTGGAAGATCTCTTTCCTGCCATTTGACAATTCGATGCGCAGTATTCTTCGACTGGTGTTCATTTCGATTGCATTTTCAATACGATTTTCTTGGTACATCAAAAGATCTTGTTTTATATTCTGGCGGATGGTACTATTCAGAATTTTGTATTCTTGAGTGTCCATTTTGTTTTCTGTGCGCATTTGATGGCGTCGATCTATAAGCCTAAGAGTATCTCCAGTTAGTTTTTTTGGTCTAAAGTTGGTCATGTCAGGTGTTACGTGTTCCAGTGCCCTCGCCATAATCCGGATTAGGTGTTCGTTTAGGTCGTCTACTGACAGCGATTTTAGTCGGTCGATGTCATGGATCTGTTCAGTTACATAGGACTTATATTGTTCGGCATTAGCTCTAACCACATCCGGAATAATATGAGACGGAGTACTTTTCCGTATAAGTTTCCGTCTTTCCTTCCTTATATTGACAGTAAGTTTTGCACGTAGCAAGCGGTGGTCACTGCCAGTTGAGAAGTTGTTTAGCACTGCTACATCACACACGAAGTCTCTGCGGTTGGTTAAGATGTAATCATATTCCTTTTTATGTATACCATCTGGGTGCCTCCAAGTCCATTTTTGTTGAGGTTTTTTCTCGAAGTGTGTATTCATGATATACATATTGTTTTTAAATGCATAATGCATCAGCGCTTTGCCTCTGTCATTCCTTTCACCAAATCCAAAGCCGCCAATGCAGCTCTCGAGGTCCGATTCCTTTTTCCCAACCTGAGCGTTAAAATCTCCCATTACCATTACATACCGAGACTTAATCCTTTCCATGACGCTGGTTATTTGTTCGTATACTTCGTCAACCTCTTCGTCTGAATGGCTTGCCGTTGGAGCATACACCTGTATGATTAATAGTGTGTATTTTGTTGATATTTTAAATTTGGCATATGCTACTCGATTGGACACACTTCCAATTTCAAGCAGGCGATGTTTAAAATCCCTGTTTATTAAAAAGCCGACTCCTCCTATTCCTTTTCTTGTTCCTTCTTTTGTAATAAAGAAGGTTTCCAGATGGCAATGTTAGTAATTCCTCACCATCTCTTCGAATTTCACACAAGCCCAGAAGATGCCATTTGATGCGATGCAGTTCGACTTCTACCTCCATGAGACGGTCATCAGTAGAGAGTGTCCGAGCATTATATGTGGCGATAAAAAGATTTTGATTACGGCAGTTAGTCAACTCCCAGGGATTACTTGTCGCACCCCTGCCCCGTGTCTCAAGGCCACTGCTCGAACCGTGGATTGACAGGGCGCTGGGAACTCGGGGTCGATTCTTATTTTTGTCTGTCATGTTTATTAGGGGAGGGGGGTTAGCTGTAATCACCACGCCAGCAACGACGGGTTGGTAATCGCAGTACTGTAACCGGGGTCGACGGTTTCCATCTCCGCTAACAGGTTTTCATTTCCTTTGCCGTTAGCCTCTACCTGAGGTACGCCTTAAGGAACGCTGGCAGGCTGCTGCCCACTGCCAGGGCTATGCACTTATTTACTGGCGGCGCAGACTCGCCATGACACAAGATATTTCCGGGTTATGTGGTATTTCTTGGGGATGTCTGTGCCACGGGACATTCCACCACCCCTGCTATCTTGCCGCTTCGGTCCGGGACTGCTTATTTGGTTTACCTTATTCGCAGCTGTCCTATATATCTATAGGACGTTCCACTATCCGCCACCTGTGGACCCGGTAGGTAGCTTAAGCTCAGCCCCTACCTACCTACGATGCTATAGTATCCAGACCAAAATAAGTAAGACGTAGGACTTACTCGAAATTGTAAGCCCCAAGTCCATCATTATCCGACACAAATTTTAAAACTTGAACATCCTCAGGCTTGGGAGCGGCGGCCACCACAGCAACAAACACAAAAATCACCAACTGAAACCAAAACACACTGAAATCACTTTTTACGTTAAGCACTTTTGGAATTCTAACACTTTTAAATAAATTTATAAATCTGCTGTTTTAAAATTATTGTACTGACCAGTTTCATATTTACGATTAAAATTAAAAAGCTTGCTGTACTCAGTTTTCTTGATCTATGTGTAGATACTCCATCTAATAACTTACTTTTTATACTATTCTGAATTTATGTTACAACATATGATTACTTGTTATTGAACATCTTGTAATAATGTTTTTTTTTTGTATTTGACCACTCATACAATACATTGAAGGTGACGAACGTTAGAGGACATCATTGACAAGATAGTTACGAAATAAATATTTTAATTTTATGCCTAGATGCAGATGACTTTAACTATATTTTGTGTGATTGACAGCAATTAAGAAACTCTTTGTAAACTTTGTTGTGAAAGGGAAATTAATAATAGACCGTCGTATTGCCGTGATTATGATTGGTGACTCAATTATTGCGAATTGATTTTAAAATTGTCCAGCTTCTTTACACTTTACGTACTGTCGAATTATATATTGATATTATAAATTTTATTTTAATCACATAACTTGAAAATATGAATCTATTTCGTAAAAAGGCAGTTCTCACACTAGGAATATTTTCTTATCGTGGGGGCTTTTATAAACATTTACATTAAAACGCAAATAGCACCCAAACTCAGAACAACAATTTGGAGTAAATGGAGAGTTTGAACCACAACACTAAGCGTAGTAAACCGCCACACTAACCGTGGGAGAGCTATGCTTCGGCATGAATGGGTCGGCTCGACCGGAGTGATACCACGGCCTCACAGATAACCGGTGTGAAATAGCGTTTGCGCTGTGTTTCACCGAGTGAGTGAGGATACCGGAGGCCCATACCCCAACCCTTCCCCCCATCCCCTTTCCCATCCCCCAAAGGTCGGCAACGCACTTGTGACGCCTTTAGTGTTGCAGGTGTCCATGGGCGGCGGTAATCGCTTTCCATCAAGTGATACGTCTGCTCGTTTGCCCACTATTCAATAAAAAAAAAAAAAAAAAAACACTATCCGTGCTAGTCAATAATGCTAGTTAGTTAGCTACTTAGTTTAATGCTGGTTTTTAAATGTATTACATATCAGTATTTCGATTAGAATCATAGACTTTTTATTCCTTAAGAATTTATATTAGTTTATCGTAAAGTTATTTTTGCTGTCAGTTTGTCAGTGTCTTGCCCCCTGGGTGACCGTGGTCATCCCGGGACGTACCTTAATTTGTGAGTATTATATTTTTGTGACTTCAGAAGCTGCTAATGCGTTCCTGGAGCTTCTACCGACTGCCGAGGCAGCCCCCTGCGGGGTTTAGTGGGTAGACCGGTTTTCCGGGAGTTAAACACACGCCCTTCGTCTCCCCAACGATGGGCATGGTGCGAAAAGCATTCCCCGCGTTAAAAAAAGTAATAAAAAATTTGAAACTACTTATATTTTATTCAAGTCTACGACTTATACTTTATAATTTCCTTTTTCGTTCTTTTTTATGTAACTAGCTGTTGTTTATTCTAAATACAAGGTATTGCTAGTATTCCAATAGTATCTAGTATTAGTTTTTGCTGCTTGACTACGTTAACTTACTTTTTTATGATTATTGTTTTATTTGTTAAGGCGTGAAAGCCTAACAAACGTACGAATTCATCTCACCTTCGCAATCATAAGTTAGTATACAAATATCGAGCCTTGGGGCTTATACTAACTGGGGTCAATAAAGAAAAATTACAAATCTACGGCTTCTTTTGCAAGATTTAGCAAACTTACCAAACAGGTTAATAACGCTTTAAACTTTTTATACCTTTTAAATAGCTAAGAACCATATGGCCACCTTAACTTATATTTGCAAAACGTTTGCAACACCATCGGCGTCGGTTGCGTGATTCTCATAAATTCAAGATCAATTTACATGTTGACCATGTTGAAACTCTAATTGTAGCTACCCTCTACATCTTAGAAATTGAGAAAACTGAGAAAGTACATAAACTAGCTATTATATTATAATAAATATACTTAATTAAAATAACCGGGCACTTTGGCAATGGCAATGGCAGAAAAACTGTTAAGGAATGGAATATATAATAAATATACATAATATTTATATATATATATATATATTTACATCTCTTTTAAAATTGATGATACCCACTTTTATTATTTTCTTTTTGGCTAGATTTTGATGTATAAAATATTAAACTACTGTAGTTCTTTTACTCACCGACTACAAACAGATTTTATCTACCTAGCACGATAATAGTACTTTATTTAAATTAATAGATAATTAGACATAGACAAGAATGGTTAAATAGTGATTTGTTTTACGCATTTTAGTGTTTCTAGTCAGGGAGTTTTCGGTTCATGTTTTTTGGAGTCGGTTTATTATTTTTCTTAAAAATGTTTTATTGTTATAACAAATATATAGATCTTATTAGTTTACAACTAAAATGTGAGAAATTTTACTCGTATAGGGCACACGCTTGACCTTTCTCGGCGAATAGTGATGGGTCCTCACAAAACATGCAAAGATCATTGCTTAGTTGCAAAATGAATGCGCCTCAAATGTTACTTTAAAATTAATTTCACACAGGTCAGATAGTACATCTAATTAGTAAATTATTAAGTAGGTAGGTAGTTTTATCACGAAGAAAAATGTAAAGTTTGTTTATATTTTCTATAATTTATGCATTTCTATTTAAGATTAAAATTTCTTAGTCCAGTATAACTAAACACCTAGTTTTATTACTGAAGTTATGTCTGCCTGCCTAGCTAGACTAGTGGATAGCGTTTGCGACTGCCGATCAAGAAGTCTCAGGTTCGAGTTCCGTGTCGGGACAAAAGTGTAGTAAGGTTTTCCTTACAAAAATTCCTAAAAATAGCCTGGTGTATGAAAGTTTCAATGTTTTATATTTGCTAGCGGACTGCGAGTCAATTTTTGATGTTACTATAAAATTTACACACATTGTTTTACAGTTTTAGTTTAAACTATTATTCCTTGACCTATACCCATAGTGAAATTTCAAGAGGTCATCATCAATTAACTTAAGTGGATAAGTAACATGCAATACTATACAAACTAGCGCAACATAAATAAATAACTAAGGAAAGTTATGAAAGACTTAATCATACACCTATCTAACTAAACACTTCCTCGAACGACATGAGGAGAGTACCCTGTTGTGTGTAATTGCACTTGGTTTACTATTGTGGCGACTTCCACATACAGCGCAATAGCAGCATACTACAGCACCATCTAACGAAGATACTCTTAACTACGATTGTTATTGTGCAGTACAAGTAACGTATTGCACAACATTTCTAATTCTGAATCACGCAATAGAAGTTCTTGCGTCGATTAGCATATATACAACATCCATACCTATATATACAACTGCCTCGTTAGTCTAGCAGTTGACGTATGCGACTGCCGAACAAGAAGTCTCGGGTTCCAATCCCGGTTCGGGCCAAAAGTTTTATTGAGATTTTTTGATTATAGAAATACTAAATAACAGGTCGGAGTTTGGAAGTGGTCAGAACTGCCGCGCCCCGGAGAACACATAAAGCTGTTGGTCTTGCACCTGATCTCTCCCCGATCATGTCAGTTAACCATCCAACCGAATTATAAGAGTGAGGGGACAGAAAGTGTACCTGTGTATTTGCACACATTTGTGCACTATATCTCCTACGTAGTTGGCTGGTCTCCGTTGAGACTGGATACCGGTGCCGTGACCGTAATCGGCTAGGATAACATCATGCAATGTCCTAACATCAACCGTTGGGCAGTGATAATCAGAGGTCCTGGTCGGAGGATCCTCTCTTTGTGTTGGTGGGACATGACACGTTCCTCAACACTATATTAGTACAGTTTTATCTCTTAAAACATAAGATGATCATAAAAGTTGATTTAAATTATCAATTTAAATATTATTAATTACAGAAAATTTTAATTATCGTGTAAATTAATCATATGCTTTAGGGCTGATGTCTAATACACAGTAGTGATATACATATAAATACTTTCTAAATAAATATACGGTCTGTTACGTTTGAACTTTACAATGCGTGGGCTATTGATACTGTTATGCAATATGATGAGTAAAAGGGCCTTGGATATTACAGCATATTTTCTCATAAATTATGTCACAATTATGTTCTTTGCATTGTGATAAAGTTCATTGATTCAACATATTTTAGTTATATTTGGTAGTAGAAACTTTTTGGTGCTATTTTTGGATTACTCGATGTTATCCAAAAATTGCTTTTTATTCTGGCAATATTGTAAGAATATAGATTTTTAATAATTATTTAAAATAGAACTTCTTAAAATTGTTTTATACTGATTTTGACTGTGGCAGCATTTGTAGATTCTAAAATTTTATTAAACTTTTAGGTTTATGAGCTGCGGAATGCAACGGCGGAATGTATATAAGCAAGCTCTGTAGACTTGGCAGATTCCTTCTGTTAGTATACTATGTTTCAGAAGAAATCCTGAGAGCAGAATGGGGAAAGGGCCGATAAGGCTCAGAGAAGGTGGCGAAAGGGATGCGATAGAGGTCGCTAGCTCCCAAAAAAAAAGCCTGAGGGTCCCTGAGGACATCTTTAGGATATGTGACCGCTACAAAAGATCTAGATAGGTGGCTTCCCGTTGTCTAGGGTAGAGTGCTGTTTCGCCTCTTTCTGTGTAATACTGTGAGAGGTGCAATAGTGTCCTGCCCCAGGGGTGACCGTGCTCATCTTGAGATGTACCTCAATTGTGAGATAAGGTAGAAACACACACACGCCCTTCATCTCCCCACGGGGGGTATGGTGTGAAAAGCTCCGCATAAAAATAAGTTTACCAGCAGACCCACGCAACTTCTTCTGAGTCTTTTTTCAATCATCAAATCAAATCATTTATTCGCACCGAATGTATGTATTTACATAAATAAGGTTTCTTGAACTGTTATATTTGGATCCTATCGGTCTAAGCTTAATGTTAACGATGCTATTGCTATAACTATATCTAGGCATGCAGGCAAAGCACACATTTAAAAAAAAACCCTGAATATTGGTTAGATAGTTTCAAAGAACTAACGTGAAATGAGAATTATTTAGAGTAGAGTTCAGTATTAATTATTCAAACCAGGCCGTGGCCATGTATCAAGTGTAAAATACCCGTTTTAAGTAAATGTTTTAAGTTGAAAGTTTAAGATTATTACATTTTCTTGAATAATTTGAATTATATGCCAGCTTTCGCCCGCTGCTTAATTTCCATTAAATAAAAAAGTATAGGAGTTATTACTCCGAGAATATGTATACTAAGTTTCAGGATGATCGATTGAGTAGTTTTTGCGCGAAAGCGTAACAAACAAATTTACGTTTATATTTATAATTATTGATTAGTTACATTATTTTGTAGTTTTACATTAAAGTTTATGAAACAATTGAACTAAGAACCAACTTTATAATCATCATCATCCCGTTGCAGTCCATTGCTGGTTCATAGTTATTGTCCTTTTAATTAGCGTTAATTAGTGTTATGAAAATGCATGGATGGCATAGTGGTTTAAGCATTCATCTCACCGTCTACTACCGTGCTGAGTGTTAAAGGTTCAATCAAGTAATCAAAATCAAGTAAAAGGATTGGACAACATGCTGGAAGAAACAAAAGAGATGTCAGTTACGTTAAGCAAGAAATGAACGGGACAGGTATTTAAGGGAAAAAAGGAACGCAAATATTTTAAATTATCAATTTTACTACAAAGTAGGTACACTCTAGCCACGAGCAATAAAGTTAACTAGTTTCTCTGCCTAGATATCATTGAACAACCTATTTGATAATATTAATATGAACACTCTGTCAGTCAATACAATATTGACAACTGATAGTTAAGATAATATGACCCCTTGAATGCATACAATAATTTGAGTACCATGTGTGTCAATGTAAAATTGATGTTTTTCACATAATTTTGAGCACTTTGAGATCACAAATGATTGTGATGCCGACTGTACATGGATAAAAAATCATTTTCTTATTAATATAGGATTGTTTTAGCTTCAGATTAACTAATTGTTTTAGTTTTCTAAATGAAAACTTTTATGATGATAATGTTTTCTAACTCTTCTTTTAATTTTTTTTTTAAATCTTTTTTTTAGGTTCATGTTTTCAAAATCACTAATCTGCCTGGTAGAAAAACATGATTAGAATCCTTGAGTGCTGATCACCATTCTCAATGCAAACGTGTACAGTGCAGCAAGGTGACCCATACTATGGCATCAATATATCTTCATCATTACAAATCATCCAAAAACATCAAGTATTTTTGGGCATTCCAGGATAATTTAAGAGAAAAATAGCTATTTAACTTCATAAATATAATGCCTAACAGAAATAAGTATAGTACTAGTATAGTGACTATAGTAGATAATTTAGGTAAATACTAAGAAAATGAAAGATATTATCCCAATCGTGAAATAAAAATACGATAATGGCTTTCAGATTTTTATTGTTTTTTATATATCACAACACATTTATAAATATTAACTACTTAACCGAGGAGAGAGGCAACAACCCCTGCTGGTATGCTACCACCGGGACCTTGTTCGATTTCAGGGCGGAAACCATCGTCATCGGCTACATAGGTCACGATGTAAGTTACACCATCAGGTCCGACCCAGGAATAAACTCCCTTTATGGCTATGCTTTCGTCTTCCCTACCCTCATTGACAAGTTCTCCCTGTTGCTCGTGTTTGGTTCCATCCGATTGTTCGAATCTGTAGGTAAACAATAATCACATGTCAAATAAAAAAAAAAAAAAAAAAATTATTGCCAAATGAAACATACAGTAAAAGGAATTTTATAGTGAAAATTAAAGTTGTATGAATTTTTAAACACAAATACTAATTATCTTTGGTGGATTTCCATTATAGAGTAACGATCATATATATGTGGTGACCACTTTCTATAATGAAGGCAGTTTCAAGAAACTAAAATAATAATGAATTTCTAATTTCGCTACTCTTCACTTAAATTTCATCCAGGTACAGTTCAAAAATGTGGTGATAAACGATAAAAATATTTTCACAGCATTCATAGTTTGCAAACAAGTTTATAAAAGACTGTTGATCCATCAAAATCTGTGGGCTTTCCAAATATTGTAAAATGTTAAAAGTCACCGAAAAGGTCATTAAGTAGTATTTATGATGTACCTGGGAGGAATATCATAAAATTATGAAGATAGAAAAAAATAAATACTATTTTGTTTTGTGTAGTTACTATTAGACTGCTTAAACATACTTAAATATTATATATATTGTGCATGGATGTCAGAATAATAATTTAAGTTTAAGTATAAGATGAACACCATCCTATGTTTCAACTTATCAGTTTAAGGTAACAAAACAAAACAAAGTTTAAGTCTCTAATTTAGGTACGAGCATATCTATGTCAAGAACATAAGATTAGATCTTTTTGTAAAAGATCTAATGAATAACTTAGAAGAACTTACGCGAATTTGTAATTTCCTTGTCCTGGGTTGTCATTTTCAAGTTTTAAAAGTTGAACGTTGTCTGTTGAATAGGAGTTTACACGTTGGGCTGGAAGAGCGACGACTGACGCCACCAAGCAAAGAGCTATGATCTGTTTATGAATACAAAAATTAGTAGTTATTATTATATATGTATGATGAGTACTCGTATATTACAGTACATATCCCATTGACACATTTTTCGGTTCTCTGTTAATGCTTGATATTGCACCGCGATGCTTAAACTTTAATATTGAGAATTAGCACTTGATACTATAACAATATCAAGTGCTCAACAATATTAAGTAGCAAGTGCGTAAACGATTTAAAATCATTTACAGTTAAAAGCATTTTCTCAAAAGGGATTTTCAACGTTACTACTAAGTTTATGAATTGTAAAATGATAAATTTTAAGATTGAAGATATATAAAAAAAATGTGATTACAATCACTTCTAGAATCCATATTATTCCAAAGCGCCGTACTATGACCTCACATCCCAAATTAGTCGGAGCCTTTAACAGACTTATAATCAACAGAAAACAGGTCTGTCTATTGATAAACATAATTATGTATTACTAAGTACAAATATGCTACTGATCGATAATACCCAGATACAAAACAAAAGATCGTGTCACAAAATTATTTGTCCTCGGTGGGAATCGAACCCGAACATTTCTGAGCCAGGAATATTATCAGATAACAAGCATATGAGTTAACAAAACAATAGTCACTTTTTTCCGATTTCGAAATGGATACTTTTCCACTTTTTTTCACTATACACTGTTAATACACAAAAAACACAAAGAAAACGAACCAGTTTCATGTTGGAAGTGCTGATTTCACGAATTGATGCGATTAAATGACGAATCTCATCTGAAATGCGTTCATTCAGACATTATTTAAATATATGTTGAACTAGTATTGGCGGAATGAAGGTGAACTGCTTGACATCCACCTAATGTCTGTCATTCCCTTAATGTAATATATCTGCACCTAACATTATCTTAAAGCGATAATGCTCAATGTAAAAAGCTTATTACGGAACTTGACACACTTTTTAGCTTCTATAGTATTAATTAACACTGTTCTGTTTATTTTTTTCATAAAACAACTTGACGATGATTACAAAATACTTCCGAATTGCTAAAATCTATATAACTTTCCCGATTCGTTTTGCGACTGAGCTAACGGATAGACATTGTCTGTGTTAACGTGAAGAATGATTCCATTAAACAATATTCTAAAAGGCAATATATTATTTTTTCACTATTATACAAAGATTTCATTGTAAGTACTTATGTTTGTATTTAAAATGAGTTTCAATACAACTGTAAGTCCAATACATTTGTGTATTGGCCTTACAGTTGTATCGGAAGTCGATCTTTAATCCTATAAGATAAAGTGAAATTGAACAGGACTATTAAACTAATATTTATGCAGGTGACATTTTAATTGAAGATAATATTGTTTTTGGGGCTACTGGTAAGTAAGTGATATTCGTGACTGTGAAACAATAGGTGATGGGTTCTATGTGTATCGACACTAAAACAAATTTTGTAGAGAGCACGATGATTTGTTCTATGTCGGGTTGTAATTTGTCTATAACATGTATGAATTTAGTTATATGTCTAGTTTGCCATTTCTGAGATACCTGAACTCGACTTTACCCAACTTAATAGAAGTTCTTAATCATATCAACGTCATTGCATTTAAATATCAATGGGTGATGCGATATTCATGTAATGTACATACAATTCATGTTTAATCAGGACGCTTCCATTCATCGTTAAAGCAACTATTATTATATAAAATTTAAATTATCGTGTAAATTAATCATAAGATTTAGGGCTGATGTCTAATACACAGTAGTGATAAACATATAAATACTTTCTAAATAAATATATAGTCTGTTACGTTTGAACTTTACAATGCGTGAGCTATTGATACTTTTATATTTTTTATATGATGAGTAAAAGGGCCTTGGATATAACTGCATATTTTCTCATAAATTATGTCACAATTATATTTTTTGCTTTGTGATAAAGTTAACATTGATTCAACATATTTTAGTTATATTTGGTAGTAGAAACTTTTTGGTGCTATTTTTTGATTACTCAATGTTATCCAAAAATTGCTTCTTATTCTGGTAATATTGTAAGAACATAGATTTTTAATAAATAATTAGAATAGAACTAATCAAAAATCGTTTTATACTACCAATAATTATGATTATGGTAGCTTTTGCTTGAATAGTTTATATTATATGGTAGCTTTTGCCCGTGGCTTCATTCCCATTTAATAAAAAAGTATCCTATATTACTTCTAATACCTCCGAGAATATGTATACAAAGTTTCATGATGATCGATAAAGTACTTTTAGCGTAAAAGCGTAACAAACAAATTATGTTCATATTTCTAATTATAGTTTAGTTAGATTATTTTGTAGGTTTACATTAAAGTTTATAAAACAATTGAACTAAGAACCCATTTTATAATCATCATCAGCCCGTTGCAGTCCACTGCTGGTCTATAGTAATAGTCCCCTTTAAGTAGCGTTCATTAGTGTTATGAAAAATGTATGGATGGCTTAGTGGTTTAAGCATTCATCTCGCCGTCTACTATCGTGTCGAGTGTTAAATGTTCAATTACTAAATTGGACAACATGCTAGAAGAAACAAAAGAGATGTGAGTTACGTCATGCAGGAAATAAATGGGACAGGTATTCAAGGAAAAAAGGAGCGCAAATATTTAAAATTAACCATTTTACTACAAAGTAGGTACACTCTAGTTACGAGAAACTAGTTAAAAAATATTTTTAACTAGTTTCTCTGCCTAGATATCATTGAACAACCTATTTGATAACATTAATATGAACACTCTACAGTCAGTCAATACAATATTGACAACTGATAGTTAAGATAACATGACCACTTGAATGCATACAATAATTTGAGTACCATGTCTGTCAATATAAAATTGATGTTTTTCACATAATTTAGAGCACTTTGAGATCACAAATGATTGTGATGCCGACTGTACATGGATAAAAAATCGTTTTCTTATTAATAAAGGATTGTTTTAGCTTCAGATTAACCTATTGTTTTAGGTTTCTAAATGTTTTTTTTTATATCTTTATTAAATAAGAGACTTTTATTACATGGTTATATGTTAGTCCCATCGTACCTTATCCTATGTTATATCGCCATCCAATATCAGGTCAAAGCTTTTGATGCGTAAATACTTTAAATAGGTCAAGAGCAGCATTTGCGGTTGGGTTTCCTAGAATGTTGATAAACATACCAATATCGTAACTATTTAAAATGTATCTACACACCAACGCCTCCCTTTGTGTTCGATACTTGACACACTCCGTCAGCAAGTGTTGGACATCATCAAGAGTCCCGCAAATCTCACAGTTCGGTATATCTACTTTTTTCATAAGATGTCCAAACTTCCTAGACGGATAGTGTCCTGAGCGGAGTCTATGCGCCACAACAATAATAGTTTTGTTCACTTTGCTATTAATAAACCAGCGTACACGAGAAGGCTGATGCTGAATTGTTTTAAACCAAATACCCTTTTCTCTACTTCTTTCAACAAAATATTATTTAAATTTATCGTAACACATTTTTTTGACATTGCCAAGATGATCAGAGTACAGTAATTTAATATTATAATCAACACCTTCTCTAGCTGCTTGTTTAGCTAACTCATCAGCCTTTTCGTTACCACGAAGTCCTATATGTGAAGGCACCCATTGCAGTCTCAAAATTTTTCCATCGTTATTCAACGAAACTGAAAACTTTTATGATGATAATGTTTTATAAGTCTTCTTTTAATTAAATTTTATTTAAATCTTTTTTTAGGTTCAAGCTATTAAAATCACTAATCTGCCCGGTGGAAAGCATGATTAGAATCCTTGAGTGGTGGTCACCATCCTCAATGCAAACGTGGACAGTGCAGTAAGGTGACCCACACTATGGCATCAATATATCTTTATCATTACAAATCATCCAAAAATATCAAGTATTTTTGGGCACTCCAGGATAATTTAAGAGAAAAATTGCTATTTAACTTCATAAATAGAATGCCTAATAGAAATTAGATACAATAGTAGATAATTTACGTAAATACTAAGAAAATGAAATATATCATCACAATGGTGAAATAAAAATACGATAATGGCTTTCAGATTTTTATTGTTTTTTATATATCACAACACATTTATAAATATTAACTACTTAACCGAGGAGAGAGGCAACAACCCCTGCTGGTATGCTACCACCGGGACCTTGTTCGATTTCAGGGCGGAAACCTTCGTCATCGGCTACATAGTTCACGATGTAAGTTACACCATCAGGTCCGACCCAGGAATAAAATCCTTTTACTGCTATGCTTTCGTCTTCCCTACCCTCATTGATCAGTTCTCCCTGTTGCTCGTGTTTGGTTCCATCGGATTGTTCGATTCTGTAGATAAACAATTAACACATGTCAAAAGGTATTTTATAGTGCAAATTAAAGTTGTATGAATTTTCAAACACAAAAAAAAAATATTTGGTGAAATCCATTATAGAGGAACGATCATATATATATATGGTGACCACTTTCTATAATGAAGGCAGTTTCAAGAAACTAAAATATTGATGAATTTCTAATTTCGTTATTCTTCACTAAAGTTTCATCCCAGTACAGTTCAAAAGTGTGGTGATAAACGATAAAAATATTTTCACAGCATTCATAGTTTGCAAACAGGTTTATAAAAAACTGTTGATCTATCAAAAAATAAACAAAGATCTTAAAAGTGGGCTTTTCAAATACCATAAAATGTTAAAAGTCATCAAGTAGTATTTATGATGTGTGACCTGGGAGGAATGCTATAAAATTGTGAAGACAGAAAAATATAAACTGTGAAACTCTATCTTGTTTTGTGTAGTAACTATTAGACTGCCTAAAAATACTTAAATACTGTGTATTGTGCACGGATGTGAGAATAATAATTGAAATTTAAGTATAGGATGATGTTCATCCTATGTTTAAACTTATCAGTTTAGGGTAACGAAAAAAAACAAAGTTTAAGTCTCTAATTTAGGTACTTACGTGCATATCTATGTCAAAAACATAAGATCTAATGAATAACTTAGAAGAACTTACGCGTATTTGTAATTTCCTTGTCCTGGGTTGTCATTTTCAAACCTTAAAAGTTGAACGTTGTCTGTTGAATAGGAGTTTACACGTTGGGCTGGAAGAGCGACGACTGACGCCACCAAGCAAAGAGCTATGATCTGTTTATGAATACAAAAATTAGTAGTTATTATTATATATGTATGATGAGTACTCGTATATTACAGTACATATCCCATTGGAACATTTTTCGGTACGAAAAATTTTAAATGTTGTAAAACTCAATATTAAAATTTAAGCACCAAGATGCTTAAACTTTAATATTGAGAATTAGCACTTGATACTATAAGAATATCAAATGCTCAACAATATTAAGTAGCAAGTGCGTCAATGATTTAAAATTCAATGACAGTTAAAAGCATTTTTTTAAAGTGATTTTCAACATTACTAATAAGTTTTTTGAATTGTGAAATGATTAATTTTAAGATTGAAGCACTTCTATAATCCATATTATTCCAAAGCGTTGTAATATGTCGTTTTTATTAATATTAGTTACTTAGATATCTGAAAGTGTAGAACAGTTTAATCTATAGAGTTTTTTGTAGAAGTTTTTATAAATCAAAAAGTATTAAAACAACTTAAGAAACCTCACATGCGATCAGATGATCCAAAATTAGTCGGAGCCTTTAACAGACTTACAATAGACAGATAACAGGTCTGTCTGTTGATAAACATAATTGTGTATTCGTCATCATCATCATCATCATCAGCCCGTTGCAGTCCACTGCACTGGACATAAGCCTCTCCCAAGGAACACCACAGAACCCGGTCTGTTGCTTTTTGCATCCAGTCGCTGCCAGTTCTCCTACGGAAGACGTCCCGCCATCTGGCCAGAGGGCGTCCAACACCACGTTTGCCAAGACGCGGTCTCCATTATGTATTACTAAGTACAAATATGTTATTGATCGATTATACCCAGATACAAAACAAAAGATCGCGTTCATCACAAAATTATTTGTCCTCGGGAATCGAACCCGAAAATTTCAAAGTCAGCAATATTATCAGATAACAAGCATATGAGTTAACGAAACAATAGTCACTTTTATCCGATTTTGGAATCAATACTTTTCCACTTTTTTTTCACTATACACTGTTAATACACAAAAGACACAAAGCAAACGAACCAGTTTCATGTTGGAAGTGCTGATTTCACGAATTGATGCGATTAAATGACGAATCTCATCTGAAATGCGTTCTTTATATAGCACAAGACATTATTTAAATATATGTTGAACTAGTATTGGCGGAATGAAGGTGAACTGCTTGACATCCACCTAATGTCTGTCATTCCCTTAATATAATATATCTGCACCTAACATTATTTTAAACCGATAAGGCTCAATGTAAAAGGCTTATTACGGAACTTGACACACTTTTTAGCTTCTATAGTATTAATTAACACTGTTCTGTTTATTTTTTTCATAAAACAACTTGACGATGATTACAAAATACTTCCGAATTCCTAAAATCTGTATAATTTTCCCCATTCGTTTTGTAACCGAGCTAACGGATAGACATTGTTTATGTTAACGTGAAGGAAGTTTACACAATATTCTAAAAGGAAGTCAATTTTTTTACTAATATAGAAAGAGTATATATTTCATTGTAAGTACTTATTTTTGTATTTAAAATGAGTTTCAATACAACTGTAAGTCCAATACACAAAGTTATCGGAAGACGATCTTTAATCCTATCAGATAAAGTGAAATTAAACAGGACTATTAAAATAATATTTATGTAAGTGACATTTTACAAAGCAATTAGTATAAGTAATTATTTTTTAGTAATCAGCTTGAAAAGTCTGAGGTGCGTGACCGGGGAATGAATTTTTCATAAGGTTATGAATATAATAGATCATTATTTAATTATTTATAGATTAATAGTGATTAAAAAGATGTCATTTTATTATAATTTTTATACAGTTAATATTTGTTATGGTGACACTATTAAAATATTTCAAAGGTCGAAAATTATACATCCAACAGAAAATTTGAATACCAGTATTTGGGTCAATGTTGCAGTAATTTATTTGAATGTATATAATCTAGTTTAATCTGTATAATAAGCGCATCAAATCTCTCAAATCAAATAAATGTCTGTATAACTTAAATAAAAATTAGGGATGGAACATATTTTATGAAAATGTTCATAAACTACTACTATTTCGTGGGAGAGCCACGCTTCGGCATGAATGGGCCGGCTCGACCGGAGTGATACCACGGCCTCACAGAAAACCGGTGTGAAATAGCGCTTGCGCTGTGTTTCACCGAGTGAGTGAGGACACCGGAGGCCCTCACTCCAACCCCTCCCCCCATTCCCTCTCCCCATCCCCCAAAGGTGGGCAACGCACTTTTGACGCTTTTGGTGTTACGAGTGTCCATGGGCGGCGGTAACCGCTTACCACCAGGTGATGCGTCTGCTCGTTTGCCCCTCATTCTATAAAAAAAAACTACTTTCACACTGTAGTGTCAGTTCAACATGTCGAAATAGTTATTTGTTATACAAGAGTGCAAAGTTGCTTTTTAACCGAGCAAGCGAAGGGTTCTAAATATAGATCACAAGTGACGCACGGTAAAAAAAAAAATATGAGCGTTAGCGAGGGAATCAAAGGAGCACCAGGTGAAAAATCTTTGTACTCGTATGCAACACGTAACTTTTCATCCCACCTCAACGACGAAATGATTAAATACAGTGTCAGTTCAACATGTCGAAATAGTTATTTGTTATACAAGAGTGCATAGTTGCTTTTAAACCGAGCAAGCGAAGGGTTCTAAATATGGATCACAAGTGCCGCACGTGATTAAAAAAAAAATCTGAGCGTTAGCGAGGGAATCAAAGGAGCACCAGGTGAAAAATCTTTGTACTCGTATGCAACATGTAACTTTTCATCCCACTTCAACGACGAAATGATTAAATACACAAAATAAGCATTTACAGTCGCAAGTTACTTTTATTTCAGTTTAGAAATTAATATTTATTAGGTACTACATTATGATAGGTAGGTATTACAGAACAATCGTACTAATATTATAAACGCGAAAGTTTGTGACTATGTAAGTGAGTATGTTTGTTGCTCTTTCACGCAAAAGCTACTAAATGGATTTTGATGAAACTTTACAATAATATAGCTATAAATTTATATAGATACTAGCCTCGCCTCCCGATGTTATTGTCGTACCGCGGGTAGCACTGCGTGGTTCAGTTAATCTTTAAAGATTTTCAAATAATACTTAGGTATAATTAAGAAGAATTAAAAGTAATGTTACTACAGTTACTTGAGTTGAGAGTAATATTTTGTTAGGTACTGTAATATTAGTGACTTATGTAGTTGTACCGATGCATCGGATTCCCTTGGCTTAAATGTTTGCGAGAGAGAGCGATGATTAGGTATTTCGTAACGACTCATTTTTGATGTAGATGGGCCAGTGCAAAGATTCGACTGAGGCTCTTTACGTGTAATGGCTCATATGATACCTGTACATATTTTAGACTTATTTGAATAGATTCCTTCATGTATCCCTCTCCCAACCGCATTAGACTACCAGCCTTCATGGCGCTTAAGAGGCAGGAGATCAGCCCCTGAATCGGCCAAAAGTGTGGCTTAAGTACGTCGGAAACAATGACCCGCGTACGACAGGGGTTCTGAAAGTTACTATTTCTCGCCAAATTTATTAGCACTTATAGGCTGTCTGACATACCTGATATTGTAGAAAAAATCGATTGATTGTAATTTTAGGCGGGCGTAAGGCTTGATATTTCTCAACAATTGTTACGTATTAGGTAAATTAATTAGTAGTAAACTATCTGAATGTTTCTCAATTTTTTCTATATTAAGTTGTATTAATTCATTAGTTCGACATGCTCTATTTAGACCAATATTAAGAACAAACTGTAACGTAAAGATTATTGTAGTAAATTAATTAATAAAATTGCCAGTGAAAATTGCCTTTGGGATTGCCTATCGACATCTACTAATTAGATTATGTTAAATAGTTTTGTCTTTTTTAAACCATGTCAACCTTTTTTAATTTGTACTTTTTTAAATTTGCTTAGTCTGCGCCATTTTCTTTTCATGCTTTTTTGCATTTAGTCCTTTCCTCGCTGAGGTGGCATGAACAGTTACATATTGCACTCGAGTGCCAAGTTTTTTCACCTCGTGCTCTTTTGATTCCCTCGCTGAAGCTCAGGATTCTGATTTTTTAATTGTTCGCTTGCTGGGTCATCAAAATTGAGCACGCGGCTTAAAAGCCTAGCGGTTAAAAACGGTTTTTGCACTCAGATATCGCAGGGCAAAAATACTCTGCCCGAGATGGGGGGATAAAAATTTTTTGATACTGAAGTGATGATTGATGAACCAAATATCTAGTCAGTTTTTAAGGGATTTGTTTAATCGACGCTTACGTACTTTTAAAACAATACTAATGTTTTGAACTTTAATTATTTGTTAGTAAATAAACACATTTAACTAACAAACTTAATTCAAAGTGTTTTCAGTATACATTTTAACCAGAAAGTTAATTTATCGATGAGAAATTCTAGACAAGTATTATCTTAAAGTTCATAGATTAGTTATATTTCATAACTGATTTAAAAGTTGTAAATATTAATATTATGTACCGATATGATAAAAAAATATTATTCGTTTTAAACATATTAGTTTGAGACATAATGCCCGCCGTGCGGGATGTTTATGAAAATAAGATTTTAAGACACAATACGATAAAAATAGGTATCTACTTCTGGAAAAAACAAGTCTTTTAAACATCCAAACTGGTTTAAAACTACTTATGTTTTTTATTATTTCAAATAGTTTTAGACTTTATTATTTATCAGAAATAGAATAATGGATAAGAATTCTGCTTTATTTTGGGTTACATCATTATTTTACACAATGAGTTGATTATATCGTGGATTAAATAGCTTGTGTTACATTAGTCGTGTATTGCGAATATTGTTTTTATATTTATCGATTTTGGTGAATGTGATCACGTGGTACGAAAAACAAATATAAGGATTATTCAAAAATATTATAACTATACTTAATAAACCGATAAATTGAAGAAAGTGTCTAGCAGCGGATTGATGCGTAACTACTGCCTACAATCGGAGTAGTTATTATTGTGATAATGATACACGATTTCCAATTTTACCCATTAGAAGTAGGTTAAAAAGAAAGAGGGTTTATTTCAACTGTATATTTTTGTATGTTTTTACGCGATATCTTAGTAAATTAATTGAGGACCGAGGATTCGAATAACTAATTCGTCAAAACGAATGTGTTATGAATATTTAATTTGTTCTGTATCTGGGTGTAATTATTTATTTATAATACACCTTTAGGTATTTAGAAATAGTTAAACAAGTCTATTAGAAGTTTAGTACCATAGCACAGGGTTCTCCTAGTTTCAGATTTGAGATGTGTGAAAATATTGTTTATTATTATACTTATTGTTTGAATGTATATTATTATAATTATTGTTCAAAAACATTCTATCGCATTATTTGTCTAACCTAGTAATTTTATTAGCCTTTAAAGTTAACAATAATGAAAATAACAATGATTTCACAATATCACATCATGTCTATTCATAATATAAAACTGTGCCTTGAGTATTAACTTGGAGTTTAAAGGCTAAGGAATTTACGAGGCAAGGCTATTCGGTTCCATTTTATTTTGGTTTAAGATATAAAATCGACGAGATGATATGATACGTCATTGGATATTTTAAATGCCACAATTTTTATATTTTGATACGGCTCATAAAATCGTTCATGCAATTTGATTATTCAGCAATAGATTGCTGTAGTATTAAAATTCTATATTTTAGGGGACTAAAAGTAGATGAATCTCCCAATAATAAATGACTACCGTTCTTCATCGACCATCAATCAGCCTGCAATAATCCCCTGCTGGGCATAGGCCACTTCCTGAAAAGGATTCTTTAGTCTATTTTGACTGCCTCGGTGGCGTAGTGGTAGCGTATGCGACTGCTAAGCTTGAGGTCTCGGGTTCGATTCCCGGGTAGGCCCAAATGTTTGTATGTATGTGATTGTGTGTGTTTGTGTATGTATGCGATTGTGTATGTTTGTGTATGTATGTGAGTATTTATGTCTAAATGCGATGAATTTGTAAGTGAAGAGATCTTCCGTCTGTGTGTAATCAAGCTCTTGTAACCAGTTTATTTTTTTTACTTTGGCTTGACGTCGACTTAGTCCGGCTATATTTTATGATAATGATAAACTATGTTCATTTTTGTAAGTAAAACTTTTACAACTATTTTAACGTGTATGATTTTACAGCTACAACTCGCTATAGCGTCTTGGTTAGAGTTGTGAAGAAATGATCGTAGTTCTGAGTCGACCTGATCATGCAGATTTAAGACGAGGTTTGATCACCAGGTTACCTAACCGGCATTTAGTCAAAACCAACGACCCGAAGTTTGCCACTATCACCAAAAGGACATTTACATTTATTTATGTAGGCCATGGAAACACAACCAATCAAAACCACTAGAAATATACCAAGTATGAACTATAAATACAAGCTTAGATTACACACATATTTACATGCGCAAAAAATTACTATACTATAAAAATTTAGTATTACTTAGTAGTACGTATTACGTAGTAGTAGTTTAGTAGTACTTAGTATTACTATACTATATATATTTATTCCACTTCCATATGAGAAAAGAATAAAAGTAAATGGATTGAAAAAAGTGTAAAATATTTTTCTATCTTCTATAATCTTACATAACCTCAAATGGCAGGTGATTATGTGCGAAGGATTGTGACGATATAGTAATGTATCTATTACTACTATCTATAAATCTATCGTATCATATTTGAGTGCTTCAATGCATTGATTTATACATCACATTCATATGTGTAAAACCTTAAAATTATTTTTTTATGGCTTAGAATTCCGCACCGAGTGGACAAAAATTCTTTAGTTAACTTGTCTGTTGTTTAATATTATAACCAATTCTTAAATAAATATATTTAACGACGTGTAGACATAATATAATAACTAGAAATTAAATTTATTGCCGGTAACAATTCGGTATTCCGATTTAACTTCCTAACTCGCACTTCTTTTTTGAAAATATCTTATAGATTTCATACAACCAAAAGAATATGTCAAAAATAACCGTCTAAGAATTGTTTGTATGAAGGATTAATTAAAGTTTTATAATGGATAAATACTCAGATTTCATCAAGATTTTGCAACTTAAACTAAAAGGAACACAGTAAAATCTTCGAACACATTAATATCCTAATTTTCTATGGAGTTTGGGTGTTTTCTATATATAATACTAGCTGACCCACGCAACCTCGTTTGCGTCTTCAATTGTCCGTAGCCTGAAAATTTTCCCCGTTTTTGAAACATTCTTCATTGGTGCTCCGCTCCTATTAGTATTACCGTGATGATATATAGCCTATAGCCTTCCTCGATAAATGGACTATCCAACACTGAAAGAATTTTTAAAATCGGTTTAGTAGATCCCGAGATTACCCCCTACAATTTAACAAACACACAAACTTTACTTCTTTATAATATTAGTATAGATGTATGTATTTACAAAAAAAAGTATATATGTAATAATATCAGTTGTCTAGTACCCATAGTACAAGCTTTGCTTAGTTTGGGACTAGATGGCGTTGTGTGTTAAAAGTCCGAAAATAAATAAAAAAGAATTTAAAGAAATAAGATATATTAAAAAAAAAACAGACTTCATACACACAACGCCATCTAGTCCCAAGCTAAGACAACAGATATAGATATAATTGGTGCATTCTATTATAAATCTATGCTAGAGAAATTATTTAAAATCGTGTGATGTAACTGCTATGGGCGTAAAGGCTTAAACGGTCCCCTCGGTGCTTCCTTCTGTGCCAAGTGTTCGGGATTCGATATTCCGGTTATGGTTAACCTAAAGGAAATGATCTGTTGCCTGCGGTATTCCCAGACTAATGCGACCTTTAAACCTTCATTAAAAGTGGCGGTAACGCACTAGGCCTTTGATGTTGCGTGTGTCCATGGACGGCGGTAATCACTTACCATCAAGCGATACGTCTGCTTCTTGCTCCCTATTCCATAAATAAATATGCGTGAATGGAGGATCTCGGCTAATAAAAGTTTTTTTTCGTAAGATATAATGTAAAATTGTTTAATAGCCACGTCGCGTCGTAAAATAACCGAAATCCAGGGTAAAAATTTCAAAAGATAAACTTTAATTTAAGTTAACCCTTATTATTTAGTTTAAAACCATAACATATATGATCTGTTAACCGAATCAATCAGAAACTCTGAAACGGTAATTGATTGAGTCGGCAACCGTTCATAAAGCATACCGTTATGCATGTATTTTCCTATCCCTGCTTGTGACTACACCTTGTATGATTAACAAATTGTTGTCATGAGTCTGATTAATTGTTCTTTGTATCCGTTTCATGAATGTTTGTTTATAATGCGGTAGTTGCCGCCTTTGGCAAAACTAAAAATGTATAATACATTTTTAAGCAACACAAATACAATATAATACTATCTAACTTTAAGAAGTATTTATAATTAGTAGCTTGCTAAAACAAACAAAGTAAGAGCACAATTGCGGTGTAAGCATTACATAGAACCTTAATTGAAACAGTAACTACAAACAGACAATCATCTCGGTAATATGTAATTATGTTTTGTACTAATTTTGGTTTCGGTTTCATTTGATATTATATTCACACAGTGAAATAGTTACAAACATTCTAAAGTTTATTTCTCAACTTTTGTCTTACGCTCTGAGTTTGTCCAAGTTTTATGTATTTTTAAGAAGGAGGTATGAATTAAGAATTAAGTACCTACTTTGATAGAGGTATTTTAAACACTAAAATTCGAAGTGTGGTTGATCATAATAAATATTCTGAATTATAAATTGTACATTTCTAAACATGTACTTTATTCTGTGTTAGATATATATTTATTAATTATTATTAAAAATTAACATCAAAAATGCTAGAAACAACACTGTCTTTTGATTCTCTGTTAATTCCCTTGGAGTAAAATAAAAAATAAAAATCAATCAATTAAATTAGGGAACTTGATGCGAACAAAAAGTTAGTAAATTAGTTGATGGTCTCCATTCTGTGTGAGCTGATTCTCATAAACTATAGTTGAGAACCGAGATATGATAAAGCGAAAGTTGAAAATGTGGTCTATACAGGCATTTATCTCTAACTCTTGATTTTTTGTGATTGGTCGGTCTTACAAGTATATGGAGCTAAAACGTGGGCAATTAGTCCAGCAATGAAAATATCGTTGAAGAAAATTATTAAAGCTCTTAGAGCTAGTGTGGAGGAACGAGTGTCATGTCCCATCAACACAAAGGGAGGATCTTCCGACCAGGCGAGGTCGAGGCATGCCTGGCGGGTCACTGCGCTACAGTTGATGTTGGGATGTTGTATATATGATAATTGGCGCGAGAACTTCTACTGCGCGATTCAGGATTGATATTTCTTCGTGTTGTACGTGCTCGCTCGCTCATGCTCCGTAGTTCAGTGTATCTGCGGTAGATGGCGCTGTAGTATCAACAATTGTTGCGCTGTATGTGGAAGTCGCCACACTAGCAATCCAGCTCTGTCATAAAATGGATTTTTAACCTTTCTTTTCTTTAAACTTTATTATATGCCTTTATTATTTTCTGGATATCATTACTGATCAGTGCGGTGATGTTGACGGGAGTAACTCCTTGTAAATATCAAAGTGTTAAGAGCCGGGAGGACTATTCGAGTATCTAGCAATGGACGTATATCACCTGAAATAATCATGGGTTATTTATTTTATGTAGGAAACAAACTATTGTAAGTGTAGAAAGCATAAGTTTCCTTTACATATTGTAGATTTTTTCTTTTTTATTTATTTATTTAATACATCATGCACTTTAGGTGCATTGGCGGACTTAATGCCTAAGGCATTCTCTACCAGTCAACCATCGAGTGATGCAGAGAAGACAAGAAGTGGGTGCATTTTGTAAACAAAAATGTATTAAAATAAACATATCTGGCAACATATCAAATATAAATAATATATAAAAGCTAATCATACATACAAGAACTAATACATACTATACATATAACTAAATACATATCAACTTACATAGATACATACATACATACGCAAATAGGTGTACCTACTAGGAATAATAGATGACAATTATGTAGATGTTGATTCTGCAAGTTGTTTAATAAGAAACTGCTTTACTTTTATCTTAAATGAAAAGACATTGGTGACCATCCTGATTTCGAGAGGGAGCTCATTCCAAATTAATACGGACTGAACAACAAAAGATGAGCCAACAAACTCAGATGTATGGAAGGGACAAAGAAGAAGGAGGTTATTAGTGGACCGAAGGTTTTTGTTGTGGTTGCTGCATAGAAGTTGGAAGCAGGCAGTTAAATATTTAGGTGAAGAAGGGTTATTTAAAATTGAGAACAAGAAAGTGAGAGCTCGTTGTTCTCGTCGTAAGCGAATAGGTAGCCAGTTGAGTTGCGTGCGGAAAAGGGAAACATGATCATATTTACGGCGATTAAAAACGAATCGAATGCAGTTATTAAGAAGACGGTCTAGTTTATCGAGAAGATCTGCATTCAGGTCATAACAGCACACGTCACCATAGTCGATTATGGGAAAGATGAGGGTTTGCACAAGCATAGTCTTGGTTTTTGGAGGCAGATAATTTCTCAGGCGATAAAGCGCCCGAAGAGTGCCAGTGACTCTCTGGCACTGATTTGTTACTTGCTCACGCCAGCTTAATGTGCAGTCTAGGTGTAAGCCAAGATCCTTCACAGACTCGCAAACAGGTATAGCAGTCCCATTAAAAATTATATCCGGGTGAGTTTCGATGGCTATCCTGCACATCAATCGACGACTTCCAACTATAATGGCTTGACATTTTGATGGGTTAACTGTCAAGCCGAACCTTTCGGACCATGTATTAATTGATTCTAGGTCTCTGTTAACGTTATTTATTGCTAGCGAAATATCTTCAAGCTTAGCCTGCGAATAGAGCTGAAGATCATCGGCATACAGATGATACGCACAACGAAGTTCCAAGGTTAGGAGATTAATGTGTATAGAGAATAGCAAAGGAGAAATAATACCGCCTTGAGAGACACCAGAGTCAAGTTCACACCATTCTGAGGAAGATTCGACACGGACAGACTGCTGGCGTCCCTGAAGATAGGACGAGAACCATTCCAGCGCTTCGGGTGAGACCATAAGATGGGTAAGGATAGATAGGGGTATATCGTGATTGACAGCATTGAAGGCATTAGAGAAGTCGATCAGCACTAAAACAGTCACCTTTGTGTCCTCCATACCCGCCCTAATGTCGCCAATAACTTTGAGAAGTGCAGAAGTAGTGCTGTGACCAGGCCTGAAACCGGATTGTAACGGGCTCAGGAGGCTATTTTCATAGATGAATTTAGAAAACTGTTTATGCACACAGGATTCTAGGACCTTGGAGAGGAAGGGGAGAATAGAAATTGGTCTGAAGTGATTGGGGAGAGTGGGATTTGCAATTTTAGGTAAGGGGATGACACAAGCTTTGCGCCAAGAGGATGGGAAAATTCCGGAGTATAAGGAGTAGTTGATAATGTGGGAGATTATAGGTAAGATGTGGTCAAGGATTGTAGTGATCATGCGTCGGCTGATTTGATCACAACCAACGGCATTGGATTTGATAGAGGATATTATCTTTTTAATCTCACACGGGGCAACTGGAGAAAATGTGAAGGGATTTATATTAGGGCTATTTAAACTCGCCAAGTAGTCCACAGTACGATGCCTGATTTGGTGATCCAAATAAACAGAGGAGGAGAAATGACGATTTATCTCATCCAAACCAACCATCCCCTGCAGACCACCTGATCGCTGCTTTCCGATGCCCAGGGTTCCTAAAAACCCTTTTTAATATTTTAAATAGATTTTGCACGAAATTATTATTTACAAACATAAATACATTATAATAATGGGGATGAATATAATGAAAATAGAAAGGAGTCAAATGATTTAAGTTATATTGTTTTGTTACAAATATACAAAAATAAAGTCGGTTAACAACTGATAACGGTCAAAACCATTTATACGAATGACCTGATTGTTACAATCGAAATTCAAATGAAAAAAAAGATATAAGGAAAAAATAACCGTTACTTGTTAATTTCGTAATATTAAGGGGATATCAAAGTTTATGTAATGTATTTACATATTATGTCATCCTAATTTGTTCTTATAGCTTTCATGTATTTTAAACAGAAAGATTTTAGGTAACACTTAACACCATATCCGCGTTGTAGGTCTAGTTTTAGGGGTATAGTCTATAAGTTTATGCGGTTTGCTTTCGTAATATTATAAATCCGAAAATAACTCTGTCTGTCTGTTATGCTTTCATTGCACCAATTTTAATGAAATTTAGCATTGAGGTAGACAGGTCATAGGCTACTCTTTATCGCGATAACTGACGTACGTATACACGGATGGACAGGTGGCCAAAAAATTGTAATAAATAAAGTATCAATGACAATTGAATTATTTCGAAGACTTTATGTTTCGAAGTGACTATGTTTTTATGAATGCTTTAGGGCAGGTCATTTCATATGAAATATAAACTTTGTACTGACGTTAAATATGTGTAATATGACCGATTGTGCCCATGGTCCATGGAACTCAATAAAAGTATTAGGCAATCATGCAGTATTTTAAAGGCACATAAATAATACATGAAGCACTATTTCCCACGACGACATTTCGTGGTGTCATCACGATGAAAAATTAAAATATTGTTCTATGCAATCACGCTTCCCACATAAAGAACATTTCATTCAAGGTTATGAAATGTGACTTATGATTATGCAGATAAACAGGTAAACAAAATAAGATTCATCACTTATAAATGTTATGACTATATAATTATGTCTTATAATAATTAACAACGAGAAAGTATATAAATATTATATACATCTCCATGAGTATTTATTTACAATGACCTTATTAATTTCCAGGGGAAAATTTTAAGGTTAGCCTAAAAGTGAAGCGACGACTGCCGATGGTACGGCCCCACCGGGACCCTGTTCAATGGTAGGCTGAAAACCGTTCTCGTCAGCAATGTAGCGGACTATGTATGTGACTCCATCAGGACCAACCCAGGCGTACTGACCTTGAACAACCATAGCTTCGTTCTCAGTTCCGAGATTCTTGAGCTGTCCCTGTTCTTCGTGTTTTGATCCGTCAGACGTCTCCCATCTGTAAGAAAATAGTAATAATTATTCATTGATGCTGGAGAGTTCAAAAAGAGATGACCTATTTTTAATAGTTAACTTTTACTCACCCGAAACTGTAGGAATCCAGTCCTCCATTGTTAACGTCATATCGAACAATTTGGACATCCTCTGGGTGCTGTTGCGGGGCAGCGTATGTGGCAGCAATTAAAGCAAAAATCACGAACTGAAACAAACGTTTTAGTTACTTTTAGTTCCCGAAACACATTTCACTTTTCATTTCACTTATTCACGAGTTCACTGGTACCAACCGATTTCATTTTAGTTTTTTGTGCGGCTGCCCTGTTGAGAGAACAAATGATGTGTGGGATGATTACGTATCCAAACGTTTCTCTTATATACCAACGAAGTATTTCTTCTAATACTGCGTTGCAACACCCCTGACTGGGCCAGTAAGGTGCTGTTTGTTACCGTATAGCACAAGATGCAGAATCTTTTTTCGCACACTACAGGGAACATACAAACAAACGTACACATAAATGTGGTCCATCGATGCAGTTCATGTGTAATCTTATGTATTTGTGACATGTTATTTTATGCATTCTTTATGTAAACTCTAATTGAAGCGTAAATGTCAATGTTACTATAAATAACATTAAAGTACAATATGATGTGTTCTATTTTTTAACAGTAATACATATATACATACTTCATTAAACAAATCTCAAAGGTTTGGCACAGTAATCGAATCTCAAGAATTTTCCATGACGTACTTTTTTGGTTAACCTAATTTACTTTGCAGTTTAGGTTCACCGTAAGAAATATAGTGCATTGACCCTAATAAATTGCAATAGCATCTCGATTAACTATAACGATTTAATCACAAATGAATGTTAATTACGCTACGAATAGCTCTCAATATTTAGTCTCACTTCTGAATAGGTTAAAGTATCTGACACACTAATAAACCACCACTGACGCAAATAAATAATGCGAGTTTTGCAAGAAGTAATGCAATATATTTTTCTAATTAAAATAACTCAATTCTGTGTAGAAAGTCAAAAAATTTTAAGTCTCGTCCTTTTCTTCATTTCTTAATCTCAGATAATACTTACTAAGTTCAAATCATTGAGATGCTTAACCTCAATATAATTCGCAATTGAACTACGTGTAATTAGTTTAAAGAAAAATGCCATTGATTAAATTATATAAATGGTAATTGATTATTACGGCACAAACCATGATGATGTCGGCATCATGGCTGTAATCTCAATGCAATCGTTTATATTTAACATAAGGCAAGAGCGGTTTGCTAATACAGATTATTCTAAAATATACTTATCACAATACATATACAACATTACTTAATTTTCCTATTGGTTGTGAAGTATTTCGTGCTTCCCGCAATTTTAGCTACGTTTATGATTACTGTTCTACACGTAAGCTTCGCTGTATAAAATGAATGTTGATCTTTATAAGAAATTAGGTTATCAAGTGTTAAAAGATTTGTTAAATTAAAATTAGTACTCGTAGCTTAAGCGTTCAACGAGAAAAGAAAGTAAATTGTTTTATGTCGCTGTACCGAAGTACTTAAACTCAAATTATTACTATCAACATAGTTTAGGAGACAGTGTTCTAATTAAAATGTAACTTTAATAGTTTATTAACATAATAAGTTCTATTTCTATTCCATTAAATTTGTGATACAACAACATCACACATTACATGAACCACCTTTAATAGCTCACTGCCCAATATAGATCTCTCTTTAGAAACGAGGTTTTGGCCTATTACATCACGCTTTCCAGACGGGTTAGTATATATACACAGTGACACATAATAACAAAATCTGAGAAGAATGCAGGGTTCACTCCTGCAGTAGGTCAGCGTATATATTACAAACGTCAATAGCGTCTCTTGCTATATTGTGTGCGAAACAATAAATATTAGTTACAACACTTCAAAAGGCACCATTTTATTACTTATAACATGAAGCTTAAACTCGGTAATATTTATAAGTAAAAAGTTCAACAATTATGTAAACTTCTTAATATTAATCTGAAAGTAATCTGAATATATTGTTAGACAAAGTAACCTCATTCCCAAATGTATAATATACATTCGCATTCATGACACTCACAGTTTTTTAGCTCTTATTATGTCATAATTACTATGTAAGTACATTTTATTAGGTATCGCTAGGTATGTGGGTATTAAATATCGGTACAAAGATCCGTTAATATTATCTTTTAAAATGTGATGATTTTAGTCATGCTTAATATAAAGGATTAAATAAAATAGTTGATTCTCTTCGTCTGATAGTTATCGGTAAAAACCATCAGTTAAACATCGAGTTGAAACTTTTTATAGCCAAGCTTCTGAAGTTGTCGTTCATCTTGTAATTGGATTCTGCTGTTGGGAAGATATATCTTTGAAATAGATATGTCCAATAGACTTAATCGTGGTGGTAGACATAAATAAATAAGTATTCCAAGCTGTCATGGTAAGTGTCTCTTCCATAGATTTTGTTTTTTAAAAATGACAGTTTAGAATCATTTGAAATTCAAATTTGGATATCAGTTTTTGTCATCATGCCCGTTTTCCGAATCATTCCAATTATACGTTAATTGAATGCTATGCCAACATTGATGGTTATTGTAACCATCAATTTTGTTACTTTGTAAATCGCAACAATGTTGTATCATATAATGAACTGTTTTATCATCTAATGAGAGTCTCCATCTGAATCAACACTACAAAAGTGAAAGTAATTCTGTCCATCTATTTATTGTTACTTTTGCACGACTAAAGTCTGAGACCTGCAGAGGTTATACGGGAAGCTTACATTTTGGCATGATATTCATACTTCCAAAATTGATGATAATCTCGATGTTTACTCATGCTGTACCATGCTGTAACACACCGAAACATCTACAATCATTACAACAATTTTATTCGGATTTTCAGTTTTGGTTTTTAAATGCTTTTAACATATTCTTGATAGCAGAAGTTTGGTGGATATGTACCAATTAATATTAACGATATTTAAAAAGCCAAGAAAATAAAGTATCAATAAAAGTTACAAATAATGAAAAGTTCTTCAATAGAATGTTTGTTATAAAACCAAATCAATAACAAATCTAGTTTATACTTGTGCAAAACTAACAGACTTCCTGATGATAGAATGGCAATTTGTTATTGTAACTACTAAATTATAAATAATTAATTTGTCTAAAGTATATTTTTACATAATGGCAGTAGTGGGTGCATGGCCAAGTAACATTTGCCCTGGAAACTATGTTAATTTATGAATAAAAATTACATAACAGAAGCACAATCAGAAAATTAAGCGCATACTTGTACTGTTGTAACTATAATAGTGAGTATCACAAGTCATGCTGATTATTACAGTTATAGCATTACATTAATTTACATTATTATTCGCACTAAAGTTAATGTACCCAGTTAAAGAGATCATGTTCAACTATAAATCATAAGGAAAAAAAACAGTGTTGTGAATGTATTCAATTATACGTAGTTGTTACTTAATGTAGTGTGCGATCAAATTTTGTCCAATGAGACGGTTACGGCTCGTTTAAAGTTCTCATGCGAGTAGTGTGGCATACGAATACAGTAATCATGGTATGTAATTCAATAAATGATTTTTATAAAAATATTCATAAAACAACAGGATCTCGGCTTATTGGATTACTTTTAATACGCCTAGAAGTATATATATTAATGCATGATAAAACTTACAGTACAATTTATGTTAACTTTGCCTGTTATAAAGTCTAAATGACAAACTATGTACGAAAAGTTATAAGTTATAAGTTATAAATAGACACATCTGTATTAATATACCTCAGTGATGTATGCATAGTACTTAAGTATTCACTTGGAACTTACTGATAAACTCTTAGTTGTCTGCGATAAAAATCTTTTCAAATCTAAAAATAAAAAACACAAAGAATCACAAATTACAAATGGCACAGAGACTTTCTCTTGTGTTACGTGTCGGGTAACCAGAATGATTATTATAGAACACCAAAAATTGGTAAATGATTCCACAGTAGCTAAAGGCTATGATGGTAACAAAATCTGCCCAATCTCTAACTGTGGAACAGTTATATAAGGCAGAAACTGCTGAAGCAAACAATATACAGCATTAAGGTAACAGGACGGTGATGGAACTAATTGTAGTGTACTAAAATATAAGTACAGCAATACATCTTCTTATTAGACTAGTATTTATTCTAACTGCCACAGCACTAGTTAGCAAAGAGCTGTAAAACTACATAAAGGAGTTATGTAAAGCAACATGGCACCGGATATGTCACACTCGTGTTAGCAAAGCATTAAAATGTATGATAAATAAAGCTAAACGCTTTCTATTGAACTTTGGACACTGATTGGCAGTATCGTATTGTATGTCCATTCATGCCATAATGCCGTTTTGTATTAAAGCCATTCTGCAATATTGTCTGGTCTATTTTTCAAACATAATACCAACTTGGTATTTTAAAGTTTCGACAGTCATTAGTTAGTGACAACAAGTCGTCTAGACCTATGTCAAAGAACGATCACTGCTCACATAATCCTTCAACTCAACGATAATGACCTCATTTAGAACTGACAAAAGTTCATTAGGAATGTCGTACATACTCTTCTTCTCGGTTGTGTACGCTTAAACATTTGTTGAATTATTTTTAATATTTGTGACAAAAAATTTACAGTTTTATTTGGTATTATAATCATTTTTACAAGTTCAAACGGATCAATATTTTATTTTCTTTAACAGAAATATTTTTATATGCGTTTTATCCTGTGAACTCACAAAATTTTAATGCTTATAAATAAAACAAAAAAGTTATGTGTAAATAGAGACTACTTTACAATAAATGATTCAAAAGATGATTAGTGAAATTATCTAGTGAAACTTCAAGTTTAGACTCAGGGCTACTCGTTTTAACGAGTTCTAGGCATAGTAACCAGAGCTGGCTAAGGATATTGATAATGAAACTGTGAATTTAAATTCTGTAATAAATACATACCTTGTTTTGTTAAATTATATTCTATTGCTTTGAAAATACATCTTAAAACATTTAGACTACGGGCCCGTGTTGAAAATTGATTGGTCATGTGAACCACCATATGACCTTTTTAGAACCATTTAGACCTTTGTAGTGCACTATTTTTATACGGAATCGGTTCCATACAATTTCAATACCTCTTCTAATTTATTATTCCGCAACGCCGTATAAAAATCATGTGACAACGGAAAAACACCGTGGGTTGCTACCCCTCCCCTTCACCAGTACTAACTCAGGTGGACAGCTTACAAGTGACGGCATAGTGCTGAATGTTATTGTTTAATGCCCCTTTATTTTTCCTGTGGTTCAGATGACCCATCATTGTTCGACACGAACCCGTACCCTAATTTAACAGTTGAAGAATTTAGAATTGTTAAAATTTTATTGAGCTATGAACGTATTACTGTGATAATTCACATTTTGTTGCGTAAATATTGATGTTAATATGTTTACCATTTAGGTAATATATAATCACATAGATATACACTGTATTGTGTCAAATACTTGATAGTAAGCATTTATTTAAACACACATTGATGACTTGCAAGAAAGGTAAATCAAGTTCAAGTTCTTTTAATCTCTTACAAGTTATTTAAAATTTTCTACAATCAAGTTGTAACGTATTTTATCTTTCGTTTAAAATGGAAGAATTTCAGCCATTTATAAATCATACTCGTATCATCATTATCTCCCAACCCGAATTACAATTTTACTTGGGATCGGCGCAATATATTTGATACTTTAATACTATTTTGTCATCCGTCATTTTACACAGTTCATCCACGTTTTCTTTGGTTTTGTTCTTCTCTTACATCCTTAAACCTCCTTCTAAACCTTATTTTCCACGAGAAGTTGTAATCTTGGCTGCATATCTCCATTATAGTCATCATTAACTGCATTCCCATAAACCTGTTTCGGTTTGAGGTTCAAACTTCGAAACTTTTTGACAAGTAGTACGTGTCTTATGTTACTGCGTTTCTAAACAATGTCTATATGCCTTCAGAATCTTAAGAATTCAGGTCAGCAATTATAGTTTTTACTGTAACTAAAGTACAGCTAAAGCTCTCGCAAAACAATAGCTATAGACTGACGAAAAAGTGTTGTTGAGAACGAACAAGTGCTGGTTTAAAAAAAAAAAAGTTAAACGACCTTGCAGCTACATTTGAAATAAAATCATAAAAACTTAAACTATTTAACCAAAGGAAAATTCCAAAGAATTCACATATTTGTTCATTGTACTAAGGTTGTGGGAATATCAATCGGCTAAAGTGACTAAGCGGCCTTTAACATTTTCATTCGTCGATGTTATTTTGAAGATGATGCACTCCAATAAAATGAAACATAAAAATAGTTTTTATTTATGCATAAATAAGGTTTAAAGTTCAGAGGTTAGATAATTTATTACTAAATGTACAAACCACATCGCTAAGTCGACAATTATATGGAAAAGGTCAAGGTTTCACATTTTGCGTTGTATATAACCAATTGGTTTCTGATGAGACTGTGTGAGAACATTACAAACTGCAATAACAGAAAGCACTGATTTATCTCACTTTTGTGTAATTAACTATTTCATGATTATAATATCGTTATAATGCAATATGAAATTGTATAGCTATTAATTTGGTAAATAACATGCAACTCTTTTTTACTTCATTGAATTTAATTAATTAGAAAACCAAAATCAGTACAGTTATTTAACGCCCAATATTTAATAAAACAATTCACTGATTAATTCATGATAGTTGAAGTTATATGGAGTTCTCTCCTTCATCAATAAGCCAAGTAGCTCTTTCGAAGCCTTTAAGTAAATGTACACCGATCGTACATACCTACCAACCGCTGTACGAATAAAATAATGGAATAAACAATAAAACATGTCACGTTTTTCGAAAGTAGAAGTTTCAAAATGTCTACGAACATATTCTGTCCTATTGCTGGTGATAGAGGTTGATCCCAACCGGTCTGCTTACGTCACAGTATGTTGAACCGGTGATACCGCGATGCTGAACTCTGACATCCGTCGCTTTCTTTATAGAAATATGTCTTGAATTTTAGGTCAATTTACAATAATGTCACAATGATATACGATAAATCAGTAGTTGTGATACAATGAAATATATTATATTGCAACAACGTTAAATCATATACCATACTAGATGGTATGTAGGTCAAGGTTATGATGACATAAGAGGTTGTCGACACTACGATGACATCTTATTATTTTACATAACTAAATGAGGTTTATATTCCATTTAGTGGGTCAAGTTTTATGGTTTTTAATAATCATAATGTGTGTATCTAATGTTATTTTATCAATTACTTTATAACGTTCGAATGTCACTATACTGGTCTTACTTACTGATAATATTTATATAAGATATAAGAAGACTCTTATTACGTAGCGCTTCTTGAAAGTATAATAAATAATACTATGAAAGTTAATTACTGAACCTAGGCCTATCCTATTTGAGGTCGCTTCAAACGATTTAAAATATAATTAGTTAAATCTAAATACCATGAAAAAACATTAAACCTGAATAAAATGTAAATAGTTTATAAATAGAATATCATTTTTATTGTTTTAGTAATAATTTAGTTTAAATGGAAAACAGTGGCAATCAAATACCTGTATCTCATGTTGCAGTATTCTAGTTTTTTTTTAGCTATTTTATGCATAATGATGTAGGTAGTACATGTTTAATGTTTTTATGTTTAAAACAGCTAGTATAACGTAATAAAGACCACTCATAACATTTTTATTGACTGTTTCTAATTTTTGTTTTGTATAAGCTTTTAAATTGACATCCGTTTGGAATACAAAATAAACAGAAACAAATGGAATTATGACTATTTTAATAGCATTCTTTAGTATGATTTTCATTGTTTTTTTTTATTAGTCAAAATTTAAGTATTAATTTTAAGTTCTATATGTTCATCCCCTGGGTGTTGTAAAAGTCAAGAGCACGTGAAGGTTGACTGGGAGAGAATTCCTCATGGCATTATGTTTCATCCCAACATCAATTAGTAGAATCGACTGAAATCTTGTTTATCATCTAACAAAATGTCAAAATTTCTCTCTTGTCAAAAGTCAAAAGTGAGTCTACTTGTGGCGTACATGAACGCACTCTCCACACAATAAAGTTGGAATAACTCTGCTTGTGGTCGATTTGTGGCCCACAAACAGAGTCACTAAGGCTGTGACGCGAGTTTAGATTGTTAACCACATGGCGACTTGAGTTCCTTGGGGAATCGCCGATTTGTTGCAAAAAGCCAGTATTTTTTTCTGAAACTATGTGAATATTGAGCCCCCCCATTGTTGTGTAAATATTGGCACACGGGGTTTTGTGCAATACATTGGGAAAATAAACTTTTGTTATAAAAACTAAAGGAAGGTAGTTTTAGTTCTATGGTATTGTATATTATAACTTAACCGTGATTAATTTTCAGCTGTATCCGCCAGGTAAGTTAGAATTCAATTAAGTTTATTAAAACCGCGTACATTAACCGCAGTTAATGTTACAACTCAGGCCTGATCCCCGGGTCTAGTCCACGCTTCCACAAAAAACAACAACTACGGTGGTCAGAAAATATTGGACATGTTGTTTTTCTCCTTTAATATTATTAACTTTAGTCCGCCTTTGTGCAACTTTTGCAGTATATATATTTATATAATAATAGTGTAATGTTGGAACTTAGGTTTCGCTTTGAAATAAAAAAAGGTTATTATCAGACAGAAAATACAATGCTTTCCTACTGATATTAAAAAGTTACTTTTAAGTATAGAGTAGAAGATAATTCTTAGTAAATATAAATAATATATCAATAAGTGTTATCTTAGTGTTAGTATAATTTACGATCCAGTTGTATAACATCTGCCAATCTAAATGAAGTAATTTTCAAAAATTACTATACACATTGGGTAATTTATCATAAAGATATTTATACTATTATATCCTATATATAGATAATACTGTAATCATAGGAAGGTTCAAGATCGTTCGGAGTGTGTTTGAAAGCAAACATTTATGATTACGCATTCTGTCGAATAAGTTATGTAATTGTGCTTAAGAATTATTCAATAGCATTAATAGTTATTTAAATGTCATGAAACTATATCAGTTTCTATGTATTTTTTTATGTATGGCCCTACCAAAATGACTCTACTCTGCATTATGAAAAATAATGGTCTTCCGTCTTTCCGTGGGAGAGCCACGCTTCGGCATGAATGGGCCGGCTCGACCGGAGTGATACCACGGCCTCACAGAAAACCGGTGTGAAATAGCACTTGCGCTGTGTTTCACCGAGTGAGTGAGGATACCGGAGGCCCATACCCCAAATGTCGGCAACGCACTTGTAACGCTTTTCGTGTTGCGGGTGTCCATGGGCGGCGGTAATCGCTTACCATCAGGTGATGCGTCTGCTCGTTTGCCTCCTATTCAATAAATAAAAAAAATAAAAAAAATAGAATCCAAGTGGTGGTGACCATACTCCATAGCGACCTAGTGATGCTTCTGCATCATTAGGCCTCCGGTCTCGCACTCACCAACGAAACAGAATGGCACAATTGCTGTCATTTTACGGTGATTTTCTGTGCGAGAGTAGTACCACCCCGGTCGAGCAGGCCCAACTTTGCTGAAATCAGCGTAGCTTAAATGCTAAAGTAACTCTGTCAGTCTGTTTGTCTGTCCTGCTTTCATGGCTCATCCGCTACACCGATTTCAATCAAATTTATCATGGAGATACTTTGATTCTTAAGGAAGGACATAGGCTACTCTGAGATCTGCAATAACCGACAAACACATGGGCGGAGCCGCGCGCAAAACCTAGTATAATTATAAAATAAAACCTCTGATGTTTAAAGTTCTATAATTAATTATTTTTCCATTATTATTCACTAATTTCTATTATTATTAGGTTTCGTGTTTACCTTTAATAAATTTATTTAAGTCATCGTGGTGTATTTTGTTTCTTACACTTTTTCTATTACTTACTATATTGTCTTTTAGAAATAAGTTTTAAATTGTAGTATACAGTGAAGTAGGATGTTGCTATAGAAACATTCTACTTATTTTCTATCTCTATTCTATAGAATACAGAGAATGATCGATTGTTATAAAGCTACTCTTTTTCTGTACATGGTTTTTCGTGTAAGGCTATCCATTGTTCATTTGCTCGTTCTGTATTCTAGTTTATATAATCTATGGAAAAACTACCTTCATTTCTCCGTATCACAAATTTATCCTGAATTGTTCGTCTACTAAATACGAATTTCTTACTTTCGAAACGTTTTTTTTATAACTGTTTCATCATAATTTTGAATACTGCATTTCGAAAATCAAATTACACAGTACTTGAAAAAGCAAAAGTTGGCAAACAGCACTCAAATATACCTACTATGAAAACTAAGTTGAAGTCACTAATACACTATAACGACACAAAAGCGATGTATATAAAAAGTATTATATTATAAAGATACTTCATCTATATTAAAGTTTAAGACTAATCAATAAAATATGCTTTTACATTTTGAATTTTGATAGAAGTAGTGCTCCATTTTAACCCACTGCTGTCCACGCCTATTTTTTTAAATTTCTCATTACTATTTCAATCAATCGTATTTTTATACTACTATATTTAAAGAAAGAAAAGAGAGGCCTCAGTACACTGTCGACCATAGGCCTCTCCACAGTTTTAAATTATAACCTTAAATTATATTTATCGTCTTACGCTACTTCTTTAAACTTTATTAGTGTCATTGTGGACATCAGTAAAGCGACCTCTTTAAAGTCGCTTTACTGATGTCCACAGTGACACACAGTTTTAGTTCATGAACACTACTTGACATAATTCGATCTGTTTTAAAGTATGTCTTCAATTCCGCGTTCGCTCAAATTTATTATGCATTTTATAATATCTTCGAAACAGTCTGGTTTGTTTGTTTTTATTAAAATCAATAATAAGGTCATTTGTGCAGTTAAAAGAGATATTAAATGTTTGGAGCTCAGATATAATGAAATATTTGTAATAAAAAACTTTGATTATTTATCTTTGATCTGTTTGTAAATATCATGCCAATACAACCAATATGTTTACGATAACATCATGTTTATGTACGTTATTTGCTTATACATTCGAGATCAGATATTCGAATGTACGGCACATCCAACTCATTTTTCGATTGCGAAGAATTGGTTGCTTCATTGTCTTTGTGATTTGTTAAAGAAATGTTGCAAAGGAACCCCTCTCGGTCCTCGGTCATGGGAAAGCCACGTTTGAAACGTAATAACTGTCAGAATTTGAATTAAGACCAACAGAATCTGGCTGAAGACAACAGAAGGATTCACGACTTAACAGTCGTTTTATATTATGTAACGCTTAAGTATCGTCTAGGCGTGAACGATGAAAATCAAATACCATGTTGGACTATGTTACTTGTGTAATAGGACTTCGTGATATTGTTATTGAATTATTATGCCGGAGTAATGCCTATAATATTATTTTATATAATATATTAAATATAATTTTTTCATGATTCATGATTCATGATGCCTATAATAATCAGAGTTACGTTTTGACGTTTTTGTAATACACACGTAAAAAATATATTTATATTTAAGAAGTTTAAATAAGTACTACAATATTTCAATAATGTTAAGAAATCTAAAATTTGTGACAGCAAGTAGATTATTCTATACACTTGGTTACTTCAAAAAAATGTTAAACAAACTAGTGTAGTAAGATTATTAGTTTTATTTTTTTATTAAGCTTAGATGACGTATCTATTAACGTATTTTTAATATCAATAGAAGATAACATACAAGTATATAATATATAATTTGCTTTTGTTGAAGAAATATTGTTGCCAAAATAAAAAAAACCTCAGTATATGAAGTATTGGTTTGATGGTAGTTAAAAAAAGGCATGGAGTCAATATTTTTTGATATTACTCATTCCCCTTTTGACCGTTTCAGTTTTTTTTGTGCAAAATCTAATCAACCAAAATTATTTTTTATATTGACACAGTTACGGTCATACAAATTTACTATATGGCGCATCTTTGAGGTGGCAAAAATTTATGATACGACATAAATAAATTAGATAAACTTCTCTAATCAAAATGAGGCCACAACTCTGTCAATTTCATCTTCGGTAAAACAAAGCAGCATAAAGCAATAAACTCTGCGACGGTCCACGTGACTCGCCGGTGATTTGGATATGTAGTAAGCATCTTCATCGGGAGCATACCGTTCCATGTCTATTCTGCATACCTGAAAGTTAATGCCTCAAGGTACTATCATCTCAATCCTATTATTTTTTATTATGTAGGTGGCAAACGCGAAGACGTATCGCCTGATGGTAAGCGATTACCACCGCCCATAGACACCCGCAACGCCAGAGGCATTACAAGTGCGTTACCAGCCTTTTAAGAAGGAGTACGCTCTTTTCTTGAAGGTTTAAAGGCTGTATTGGTCCGGGAACACCGCAGGCGACAGCTCATTCCACAGTTTTGTTGTGCGTGGCAGAAAGATTCGGGAAAAGCGTATAGTTGTGAACTGCCAATGATGCTAGATTATGGGGATGAAATTGCTATTTAACGTTATTAAAAATAACTCCACAAATACTAGTATATAATATACATAATATTAGCTTATCCACGCAACTTAGTCTGTCTCTTTCATTAATCATGCTTGGATCCTACTGGTTTAAGCATGATGTTAACTATCTTAGACAAGCCAGCAAAAACATTTAATAAAAACGATAAAATCAGTTGGATAGTTTCGGAACTATATCGTTATATATAGCAACAATGTGGTTAGGCTTGATAACATGAAAGACAATATGTTCGATATTCATTTGATAAACTCCTAAACCGTTTCTTTAACTTCGACAACACATTTACCTCTTGAACACTGTAGTTATAACTATCGCAAATATCGTCACATCTTGATGAAATATTTAGAGATCAACGACTATTATATGTTATACTTACATAAAAATCACAAGAAAATTACCTTTTTATCTTCTTTTTCATAGCAAACTAGTTCTTCAAAATGACTGTTGTAAGTAGTTTTTGGGTTTTTGAAATAGTCACTTAATTCAGCATATCGACCAAGGTGCTAAAACAGTCAATCTCAACGTGTATGTATGTAACTATTTTATTGATATTTTTCCGTGTTTTTAGATTTTAATAATAGCAAACAATGTCAATTATTTTCGAATCTTTAAATAAAGAGTAGACTCCGCAGAGAAAAAAATAAAAAAGAACACATCGATTACATTTATTGGTATGTATAGATATTATCCGTAACTGAAACTATTGATAAATTACAATTATTTATCAGAACTGTTCACATTTTACTATATAAATAGAACGATAAGTACATCAACAGACTACTCACACTTGTCATTTAATTTTATTGAGTGAAGTATCTCTCTGTGCCTTGATTTCAAACTGAATCCTAATTGTTTCAGTATGATGTTACCAATTCAAAACCAATTCCTTTGGGCAATGAAGAAAGAGAAATATTATTCCCATCAAAAATTGAAAGAGTAGAGAGAAGTTACCTCTGGATCTAAGGCACCACTTTTTCGAACTGTATCTTGAGGAAATTCATTTGGAAACAGACGTCGTAACTCGATATCTTCGCTGAAATCATAATATATAATAGATTGTTGATCAGCGTGATGAACGAAAACCAATTTCCTTGTTAGTATTTTATAAAATGACTAGATTTAAAAATTGAATGTATAACTTTAACTTTGACTTTCATTACTAATACGTACTATTAATTAATGATCTTTATCAGAATGTATAATAAATGCACTAAGCTGAATTATTGCGTTATAAACCGTACACGACACAGGAGTTTCTTTGTTTTTAACTACACTTAATCCATTGAATGAAAACCTACTGAAGCCTAGATGGTCTCTACTTTAATGTAAACGTCAGCTACTCGTTGGAATTACAATCATAACTCGGAACAACAATGACTAATTGATGCAATATTTTACTTACTATGTATATATTACACTATTGCATTTTGGGATGACACTGTTAAGCACCTGCAATACAAATATTGTAACAACTTAGATCTATTGTTTCATTCTTTCCCACAACTTAATAACTTCAAAGTGATTTACTTACTACGAGTATACACAGTAAATAATAACTAGTCATTTTAAACATTCCGAAGGATATTTAAAAAGTAAAGTTATTATGACACGTCCGAAAAATAATCGGACTTACAAAATATGCCAGTGCTGATTTATGAAATGGTCCATAAAATATTTCTGTTGTTATAAGAAAATTTTACGAGGTATTGAAAATAAAACTTATTACAGCTAATCCTTTATAGGCGATGCAATAAAAATCGTATTTGAATTGAAAACCTGCACCACTGATTTCCACAGACAGATTTTTTTTTTGTATGTGGAGATGTTACTGCTAGCTTTCCTAGTTTATTGTGGCTATTGTTCGCTCGCATTTCGCGATTTTTTGCCTATTGAGCAGCGAAAGGCAGGTCTCGACGCGTACGTTGCGCTGGCGATCGTTAAGGTCGTGGGGCACCCATCTATCAAGCTTTTTTACCTTGCCAATTTGTCGCAAATGGATCAATATTGTTTTGATGCTTACATTAAAAGCTGCTGCTAGCTCAGCTGTAGATTGAGTTTCGTCAGCTTCCACAATCGCCTTTAATTCATTATTGTTAACTAAAGTCTCCGGACGACCACGAGCTTCATTTTTCAAGTCAAAATTTCCAGAACGGAACCGGGAAACCCAATAAAGGGTTGTGCGTTCGTTTGTACAGTTCTCTCCGTAAACGTTTTTGATGTTACGTGCCGTTTGTGTCGCGTTGGTGCTACGACGGAACTCATATTCCATAATTACACGAATTTTTAAAGTATCCATTATGACGAAAAATGTTCAAATGTAATGAAAATACATCGCTAATCAAAAAACAAAAGACTGAGTTTATAAATAGAATGTCATGGTTTTAAAACAAAATTAATTTGAATTTAGAATACAGAGCCATTACAAACTTTTTTTTATTTGCAATGACCAGTACTGAAGAAACGCAATTTCATAGGTAAAGACCTATTATAAACAACAATACGTATAATATTGTTTGAACAGTAGCATATCTTATGTTATCCAATTACTAATTATCGAAAAGAAAATGAAAAAACATTAAAATTTCAGTCATGATTTTTTGTAGTCATCCATATTTATTAAAAAAAACAAAAAAAACCGCTGCAAGCAGATTTCAATGTGTGGTAATTGCATCGCTCATGACAGTGGTAGACGGTGTGTGTCGCGCCGATAGGTGCACTCACTAGCGCAACATATCGTTTGCTAAATTGTTTTAAATGTAGATTTGCCTTTGGATTTCGTATCGAGATACGTGCATTACAACGACTTTATTAAGCCCTAAGGCTAAACTTGTTATTTTTTCAATGGATTTATCTAAAACTTTCCATAAAGGTTTCTCAATTGATATAAATAAATACTAAGTAAAATAAATCCCTATTAGGGAGTACAATTAGTGAAAAACTTTTAATTTCTTCAACGTATTAAAAAAATATGTTTCTAATCCCCCAAGGCAACTGGGGTATGGGCTATGTTATTACAAATAAAAAAATATAATTGAAAAAAAATATCGGTAATTTTATTCAATTATATTATGACTTTAATGACATTTACCTAAACATGTGGTTTTTAGGGTTTATAAATGACGTTTATCACGAATATAAAAAAATGTATATTAGGCAAGTCCATTAGGTCGAGAATCGCTTGCACCTGTTTTTTATTGTCTAGATGTGATAACCATTTTAATCAATTTGTTCTAAGTTTTTATTAGAAGACAAAAATAATACAAAATTCTAAATCAACATAGCAATAAATGTAGAAATATTCAAAATAGTTTTGACATAGTGGTCATCATCATAACAATCATCTTTAAGAATAAAATTGAATATTACACATATATGGATACATACTTAGATAAATGTATTTTAAAAGCACATACACTTCTTATAAATAATAAGTATCAAGCATATATCACGTATATGACCGACGACTTGAAGAAAATGGCTGGCAACGGATGGATGTGGACTGCCCAGGACCGGGATGGTTGGCGCTCTTTGGGGGAGGCCTTCGTTTAGCAGTGGACGGCAATAAGCTGAGAGAGATGATCTGGTGCATATTTTGGTCGCCGAGGGTACATTCGGTAACGACTCTGATTTGTGGATGCTATGTAGTCTAGATCATCTAAGTATATAAGTTCACACATAAGCTTCTTCGTCTCACTACTTAAACAATTATTCCGTAATGGTAATTTTTAGTTGCTTTCTTGCAAAAATCGCAATGTACTGGGCATTATTGATCTTTTTCTCAGTCTTGGTTGTTAAAAAAGAATTAACCTTGACCGAGGTGGCTGTCTACAGGCCACGCCCACTGGTTAAAAGTTAATTTCCTTCTCTAGTGGCATAAGCAAATACTGAAAGTCAAGACGATACGGCCCATGTTTTATAGCTCGGACAAGAGTATAAGGGTCAATCACGCGACGTTTCGCGTTACTCACCACAGCGTAATAGACCGCTTAACGCGACGTCGTGTTGTCTGACAATGAACGTGTTAAGAAAATAGTTGTCGGAAGTATTCAACCAAACATCAAGTACGTAAAAATAAGCAAACGAACTCATAATTGCTATGCATGACGAATTACAATTATTGATTTAACCTTTACAATCAATTAGATAAAAAAACACTTTAATTATATGATTAGCATATTATTTAATTACTACACGATTCAGTTCCAAATATTAAGAATCGTCGGGCAGTAAACCCATAACAGTCAAAGATACACGATAGAGTTTTCATATCTGATTTAAAATTGGATCAATATTATCATGTTACAAACACACAAATGAAGGTTTTCATCGACGTCAGACGTTGCATTGTTGAAGTCATTTTTAAGGTATTCGATTTAGAGGCAAATATTAATAAAGAATTTTAAGAAGAACTTTAATAACTCATTTGTACTTAACATTTGCTAAGAATTTACAGAATCTAAATATGAAATAGTAACTTTAACTGTATCGTACTAACATTATAAACACAAAAGTTTATGAGGATGTATAGATGTTTGTTACTCGTTCATAACAAAACTGCTGAACGGATTTAGATAAAATTTAACCTTAATATAGTTCATACTTATATCAGAATAATTCATAGATTAGAATATTTCATATTCATTTACCGTGATAATCGACATATTTGCAGATGGAGTCGCGGTTAAACACTGGTATTAAATAAAAAACAACACAATAATTTATTTTTGTAATATTAAATAATTTTTCTATCGTTAAATCTGATATGGTCGCCATTGATGCTGGGCCGGTAACCATTGTCATCGGCTAAATACGTCATTGAATACTTTTTTCCTAGCGTATCTTTATAACCGTATTCTCCACGGACTACCAGGTAACTAGTGCCTCCTTTAGCGACTAAGCCTCCCTCTTCTTTTCTGTAGCTGCCATCTGATGTCTCGTACCTAGTAGATTTTTAAAATGATTATTAATTTTAGATAACCATATTTGTAAATGAATTCATATACATTTGATTATTAAAGATAATTATGAGTCAATTCATTAAATTTCGGAAATATTTTCATGACTATACTAAACCTATTTCATTATAGGTAAAAGTGAATAAAAGTGGTAAAATTCCCAAGCTAAATAAGATGGTAAGTCAAAATCTTTGGAAATTTAAGAGAAAATCTAAATGGCTTATAGTAATATGATTTTTAGACCACCCTTAGGTTGACTGGTAGAGGATGCCCTAGGCATTAAGTCCGCTGATGTACAAAAGTATTTAAACTTATAAATAAATAAATATGAAAGTTCATACTGAGGATTCGGTTTTGTACAGAACCTACATAGGAAGACTTTTCTAATTTAAATACAACTTTACATTCTTAAATCGCAAAATTTGGTTGATTAGTTACGAATTTATATTGAATACTTTTAAGAATACTCAAAAACAAGGAACAATGAAGAAAAAAAAGACGGTTCTTTGCAAATAAAAAATCTTTCTCTACCTACTTAATAATATTCCAATAATCAATACTCAAAAGTATTATATTAGATTTATTGTAATAAAAATATTAACAGGCAATTAAGTCTGTTGCTTCAAACCCGTTTTATTCCTTGTTGATATGATAACCCGACCGTCATAAACATATGTAATATAACTAATTATCACCTATCTAAGATTAATATAGATTTTTAATGACTTTAGTATAAAAAATAATTACAGCGTCGAAAATGATTAATTCAATTAAATGAAATCATTGATTTATGGTGACATGAAAATTAACACTTTTATGTCGAGCAAAAAATCGTGATTTCCTCATATTTTGTGTTTGAATTATATTTTACGGATCTTATTAAATGAATAAAATCACGTTTCTTTCGTAATTGGTCAATAATTTAACATTAAAAGCCATATAACTCATTCGTCATGACGAACATCTTTATGATGTAAGTTTGTTGCTGTTAATACGCTCATAACAGATTAATACTATTAAATATTTGCAATCCCGATTGATTGTTATTTTGCAAGTATTTGGTATTACTTATTTCACCTTAACAATATTTTGTAATTTATAATAGTAGAAAAACAACAATTCTTTCTACCAATTTTTCCAGAAACCAATGTCTTTAATTTATTGATGGTTGTACCAGGTGCAGTCCTGGAACCCTAACTATTTTTAACAAATATTGCATATAGCATCTTTATTCAGTACACCTGAATAAAACGTCAAGTCTGAAAATACCTGAGAGTCCCAGGAACAAAAACATACGGATCAAAATATTAGTTATAAAGTTTTAATTATAAATCATACTCTTTAAGTAATTATATCAAAATAAAATAGGTAAACCGATTTCGTATATGTTTTTGAAGCCGAAAAACGACGAAGAAGAAGTTTATACTAGCAATGAATTTTTACGATGTTAAGAAAGACAAAGTTTTTTTTTTTTTTTAAAGTTACTAATTATGATCGAAATCTGATCATAGGTCGAAGATGCGTTATGCAATAGGTACTTAAATGATATATCCTTGTAACGTTTAGGTGTCGGTGCAACAACGAACATTTCATAAATATTATTACACTCTTGAACTTGAAATGCACTTATATTCAATGACTTTAAAGCTTGTAGAAACAAGGTTATACTCGTAAGTTTGTAACAAGTGCAGTGCCGTATTTTTTAAACGCGTTGGGTACTTTAATTCAACGACTTACGGCTTTATTCGTAAACGTTAATTAACTTTTAACTTACAGCCTTAAAGTAAATTTTAAATAACGAAACTCTCTGAAACCAAAATCGAAATATGCATAAACCTTCTGAAAATATTAAAAAAAAAGTGTTCAAATTTTTTTGGTACTAAATAATTTCAACAAGTAATGAAAATATACATATTGTAGTATAATATATTATGTAAATTCATTCATTTAATAAAAACAATATAAGCTTACAGTTCAGCTAACTTTCAGTTGGGCTAACTTTGATTGATTTGAACAAAATATCATGTATTAGATTGATCGCTGTAATGGTGGGACTATTACTAGTTCTTGTAATATACCAAGATGGTAGGTACACGAGCAGTGCATGCTGTCTACGACAACAACAGCGCAAGTAATGGTCAGGCACGTAGAGAACTAGAGATGAACAGACTAAGACACCAATGGATTGTCCACTTTATTATTCAATAACAAATACACAAAATGTACTACACATTATAAGCATATTCTTCCGTCTGAGTTCTAGAGTTAGTTTTAGATAAGTATTATATTGTATTATAACGCAAACTTTCACGTATAAAATAAGTGTTAATTAGTTATTAGCTAATTTTTAAACGACTTTAATTCTTAACCTTTTACTAGTGCCGTGTAGTTCTCGGCGCATTTTGCTAAATCTAAAAATTGACCCCTTTGAAATGGCATGCAGCATTTAACACATCTATCGTACATAGCAATCCAGTATGCTTGCAGTGTTCTCACCCGTTGCGCAAGTATTACCAATTGTATGTGCTATATTGAGCAGTTGTCAATATTTTTACTTTTTGCTTTCGGATTACTTGTTGTGTTATTTTATTTATTATTTTTTAAATGAAAAATGATAAAAATATTATATTACTAATATAACGTCTATTAAAATTGTAAACAAAGATCTCATGTCAATTTGAGGCACGAAGGTATCGCTTAGTAGTAATTACTGCTTCTAAATAATATTTATGAAAAAAAAACATATTGAATATACTTATAAATCTTTCATAACATGCCAATCATTAAATATCAACACAGTTTTGGAATCCCAAGTTATATATTATAACTTAAATTGGTTTTGAAAGTGGTAGCCTGTGAGACTACAAATCCTATATATATATATATATAATATAAAAAAATAAATCAGGAAGAAATGAACAAGGTTTTCACCTACTATACCAGGTTCGTCATCTAGGTATGTTTAGGTTTTTTTTTAAGATTTCATTCAACTTGCAGCGATGTTGTACTGCGTAGCTTGCTCCCTTAGTTGCTTTTTACAACACCCAAGGGTTGAATAGGGGTGGTGGTACTCCATATTTTTAATCCGTTACCATACGGACAGTGATTTGGATGAACTAAACTAAATATAATTATAAATACCTACTTGCAATGCAATACTGAAAGTCATTAGACTCAAAGTCATTTAGTCACCACTTACTCAAAGCTGTACGCCCCAAGTCCATTATTGTTAAATGTATTTTTTTTTATTTGCGCTCCAAGGCAACCAGTTAGATGTACAGTGACAAGTGTCATATAGATCATAGCCAGGTAGACGTTGAGATAAGCACCTTTTACCTGCGCAACAGAAAACCATAATGTCAAGGCTTGCGGGTCAAGTCAAATAGGTTTTTCATTATAATATAATCATACGTATTTGTACAGTAATTTTGACGCTGCATCAACTACAATAATAATTACTTTGTTCAACATGTACCGATAATTACATTAAATACATTACCTCTTCTTCTTTTAAAACTTGTACATTAAAAAGCAATACTTAGGTTTAAACTAATGGCATGTTGTAGCCTAATTTTATTGTTAAATAAGTTTAGTGGCACAGAATACCAGTTTCAAAATGTTTTTTTTTTTGCATATTGCTTGTGTGCATTATATGTAATATATGTATACGTACTACAGTAACATATGGTACACTCCTTTATGCATGCGATGTTTATCTTTAAGTAATTGTTACATTATTCCCATTCTCCTCTTTATGTGGTTTCTTACTTTTCTTGTACAGTGTAAGGATACCAAGACCAACAAACTTATTCTTGGAGAGGGTAAGAATATCAGCGGTGCAACAAGTGGCTGGCCTCATTATATATACCGTTCAACATCAAAGCAGACCTGATGTTTAGTTCATGAAAACCTCCACCTTAGTTAAAAAGTGATAAGATAACCAGTATGCAAACATGTTAATATTATAATTTTACCAGAAATAAACTAATACGAATTACTAATGGTCTTTTAGAAATTGATAACAATATTTTGCATTAAATCACTACTCAGGTGTAATCTTTTCTCGTTATTTATCTTGGTACAACTTAAATTATATTTGAGCTTATAATTGAACTTGTATTAACACGAGTACAATTTAGAATATTTTAAATAAATTTAACCTATCATGAAATATAATTCAAAGGTCAATATTGCTTACAGCAATTACCAAATTAGCACTATCACTTGTCCCTCAATACATAAATAACCTGACAATAGTGAGTGGTTAGTACCGAATAATATTACCAAATGACAAACGTTCTTGTTTCGTAATTAATGATGATTTGTATGGCCGTGGAATCAAAATTGGACAGAGTTATTTAGCTTATTTAATGCTTTACAAGAATTTTAAATGTTATGTCCGTGTTTAGAGGATACAATATTAATAGGAAGAACATTTAAATCATTCATGAAGAATCGATTTTATATGTATCAACAATTATGTGTTCAGAAATAACACAATGTTTTAAATATTTATGAAATAATAATTGGGTTATGAATAGGAAAATGAATTAATAAAGACTAAATATGTTATTATGTGTACATTGTGTACTATGGTATTATATATGCTAGTATGTATACGTAAATATAGGTACATTTATGGAGAGCTAATATTTTGACAAGTATAAAAGAAGGCTGGATCTAGCTAGGGTATAATACTAAAAACTGATCTTACGAGACGGCTCGGCCCGTATAAAGAAAAGATTCCGGTCTTTGCTAGTTAGGGCTTAACTTTATGTTTTCACAGAATATAGTTATTAATTTGACAGCCCAAATATATTTATTATTAGTGAGTGTAAGTAAATAAAATAGCAAATCGTTTTTCTGCTAAAAACGATGACAGATTTCATAAAAGACCACAAAGTATCACAGTGGGATTTTTTAAAAACCGCATCCTCTAATTCTTGCAAATTTGATATTTTTTTTGAAAAAAAATATACTATAAACATGAATTTTAAATTTATACACACCACAACTTCCTCAATTTTGTTGCAATCCATGACAATTTTTATTGCTCACTACTAGGAAAAATTTAAATAATTTGGAACATATATATGCATGTTCATTTATGAACTGGCACTTTACATTTTTAGCACAGATTTTTTTTTCTCCATAGCCATTACGAGTTCCAATTTTATTATTGATTCATCAACAACTTTAAATAGTCCACTCCTGGACATAAATATTTCCTACGAAATAAGGTTTTGACCTACTATACCACGGTGGCCAAATAGATTGATATTCTTTATTTTTGCAATGATGTTCCCCTGCATAGTTTGTCTACTTACTCGCCTCTTACGATGGAATGAATAGGGGAGGTGACATTCTTTTAACTTGGACTTACTTCGTACGGAATGTGTTTTTTTTTGTGTGTGGTGATGACCTTTGTTTTGATTAAAATAGAATATAACCTTTTCCGGGCTTAGGAAAGAACACTTTATTACTTTAATTTAGAGTAACAGGGATATTAACAGACAACAATAGACAGGGGATGATTAAGTATGCTCTGTTGTACTCTTGCAAATATTAATCTCTATTTATAATTTATTTGGTTCATTATACACTAGTTTTAGCAATGAAATGAATCCCTTTTCACTTAAAGCGATCAATTCTTAAAACTATCTTAAGGTAGTCTCAAGTTAAATAAATTTAAGTGACTGTTTCCAATTTCAAATTAATAGCTTATCACAAATTCATTTGAAAACATTACAATACAAATATATTCAAAAGTTTTTTTTAATTTTAAGATACAGACTAGATAGATATAACGACTCTGTTTACTCTCCTGCCTTCTACAGGTTCACTTGTTGTGTACATGCACATGCAAGTACTCAAATCAAGATGGTCATAGAAGTAAGGCAACATAGAAGTGTCAATATGGTGACAATACTACTCTTCAAACCCTTCAAGCTAAGATTTCACTCTTTAAACTTTCCCAATATAAAGTTTAAGTGACAGCTAATTTAAGTAGCCCAGAGGTAGTAGAGCCACGCTGATTTCAGCTCGAACGGGACAGCTCTACTGGGGTGGTACTACCCTCGCACAGAAGATCAACGTAAAATGATGATGATGCCAATGATGCAGAAGCATCAAGGCCACATTTGTGTGGGTCTCTAAGCTGCATTGTTGCATTTTCTGTATTCGCAATGTGTATGGTGACCACCACTCTTGGATTCTGCTTATTCTTTCCATCAGGCAGAGTAGAGTCACTTTGGCAGGGCCATACATAAAATAAAATCAGTAATATGTTTTGTTGGATTTTGATAGGTAGTTATTTGTGACATTTTTATTCGATGACATATGAAGCAAATTAGACAGCTAAGTGTAGACCGGTTATTTTTTGTGTTTATTTTTATATTAAGAGTTGGTAGCACAAAATATTTTTCTTAATATTAATATAAAATATTGAAATAAAGTTTATACATATTAAAAAAAATACACATTTCTTAAAAACGACAATTTAAGGAAAGCAAATCTAACAGTTTAAGGAAGAATGATTGTACTACAAGAGGCAAATGAGGTGACCATCATGATTGGTGGTAGTAGAAAAGGAGTAATATTTCTTGTCTCTTGGAACGCTCTCCTGGTAAAGGTGAGAGAAGGTGTTTCTATTTGCTGAGAAATAGGGTTACAAGTTCTTTGGAATATGAAAACATCCTGAGATACCTATCTATGTTGCAATTAATTTATACTTTAATGTTAAGATAGTAGGACACAAATTTTAATGCAAAAGTTAAGATAGATAGTTAGAAAGCTTCGATTTAATCATCAGCTAACTAATTTACTCTAGAGCAGGCAAACAGGGTAGTGAAGTACCTGTGCCAATTATTTCAAAGGTTTAAAACGGTTTACATACTTTGCTTTAAATATAAATATGTATAAAAGATTAATTACTGATCTAACCATAGGTAACCTAAGTGACAAGTAAATTATGAAATGGCAGTGATAAATCCATAACGAACCAGACATGGATGGCGAGAAATTAAAACCTTGTTTATTAAAAAGTTTTTGGCAAAGTTTAATGAACTCTAATGTATGGATAAAGTTTTCTACGCACGAAAGCCGGATTCGTTATATAATAAGAATTTAATTATGTCAAACAAGTTTGATTACTTACCATATTGGACACGTTCTTTATCAAAGAAATTCTAAATAGACTGAGAGTTGGAACAGCTACCCACACTTTATATCCAGTTTTCCAAGAATGTCATGTCTGGACTTCATTCCTCAGTACAATGCCAACGTCAAGGTCTTATCTAAGTCATTGGCCCCATAACTGAGTATTACGCAAACGTGGGAGGACCTTTTAATGCTCACAGTATGTCAAGTAACCTATTTATTTGCGTCTGTTTCAACTGCACAAGAGTCGCAATCTCTAAATATTTTTACTCCTTCAGTCAGCTATAGCCGCTGTCTGTTTGTAAGTCATGGAGAGCTTCCCTCTCTTTTTGTTTCGATAACGAAACAAAAGGAGAGGGAACCTAAATTTCCCCTGAAGATTATTATTAAATATGTGCTTAGAGTGATTTCTAATTGGTTTATTTTTTATTTTGATAAAAGGAATTTACTTAGGAATTATTGTAGGTAATTATGTACTCGTATATAACACTTTTTATCTGTGAAATTTAATTCCAAATTTTAAAAATAGGTCCACGATAATATATATGCTATCAGCTATAAGATTATATTACTGTTACTTTTAATATATACAGACAAATGTTTATGTATAGACATATTTATTTTATGCAAACTAAAAGTAAGTTAAAATTGAATTGCAAGATTAGTCTATATTTAGACTAATCTTGCAATTCAATTTTAGACTAATCTTAAAAATCAATTTAACAATTGTTGTTGTGTAATTTACAAAAAACCTCATAAAAACTTTACTACCACTAATACTCAACGTATGACTTTATTATGCAGTCTTATGATTCACTACATTGTAGTTGCAGTACACATCTTGAGTTCGAAGCATGGTGGCGCTCTAGTGATGCTTCTGCATCGTTGGGCCTCCAGTCTCACAGTCATCAACAAAACACGACACCACGAACGCTGTCATATTACATTGATCTTCTGTGTGAGGCCAGTACCGCCCTAATAGAGCCGGCCCGTTCGTTCCTGAAATCAGCGTGGCTCTATTACCTATAAAACACCACATAAACTTATGTCACCATGAATCATTTCAAGGTAACGTAAGTTTATGTGGCACTCAACATAGAAAAAGAACTCGTATAATGAGACTAACGTGTTTTATGTGTGTTTTGACCACAAACAATAGAAGATAGCAATTATCATAAGCACAACGCATTATTCTGTGTGTGTACGTTACTTAGAAATGCTAAAGTAAGTTAGCAGAAATATACGTACTTTAAACGGTATCGCTATGACGGTTATATGTACATCGATTATCCTTTAACAGTTATCAGCTTAGGACGTAGTAGTAGATGTTCATAATGCTCCTAGATCGAAAAAGTAATCCGCATCAATCTATTGTCTCCATCAAAGTAACTGTAAAATCTCGTTTGCAAATGAATCATTTAGTTATACTAAATTATAATAATTATTAAGTTAATTATAAGTTCAAGGAAACAGTTGATTTATGCTAATGTGTAATGTAATTTTTTGTTTCTATTCATACTAGCCATTCTTAGTAATATCTCATGTCTTACTATGATAAATAAAAAGTTAAGTAACAATTAAAAACAGCCAATTGTTTGGTATTCACAGTAAGCGGAAAAAGGAAGTGCATAGACATAAGATTTTATTAATAATTAGTCCGGTCAATTTAGACCAAAAAATGATAGTGAAGGTACATAAATTCCCAACAAGCCGAAAATTAGTAAAATTGTTCAAAACATAATTATAAACAATACCTGAAAGTTCCCCATCATTCCCGTGTGAGGAAAAAAAAATATTCAAGGTCAAACGTCAAAAAAATGAGATTTTCACGATTTTCAGCAAAAACGTAAGTTTTATCATAAAAGCATCTGAGACAAAATTGTAGATCATAAAATTATCTATAAGATATGGATGAATATTTTTTTCCTACGAGCCACCGTTTCTGAGATATAACGATTCAAAAAGTTATAAAAGTTGTTATCGTCATAATATGCATGAGTACGCCACGTATCTCTAGACTTGTTTTATATTTTTTTTTTACTCGAGTTTTTTCTCGGTTTTTATCCTAATTCCCGCTCTGTAACCTTCAGAGAAGAGGAGGTTATGATTCCCTGGAATTTAAGAATACAGTGTCCCCTAAATCTTTTGAGTATTGTGCATGAATGTATTGCTGCTTGTTTTTGTAAACAACTTTTCTAGACGTCTTATAAAACCTACTCCTTGTGCTCTAGCTTTAAAATAACAAAACATTAACTCGTGAATTTCGTCTTAGGACCACTTTCTTCGTGCATGTTGAGTATCTTGTGAACTTGTCATGGTCGATTCCGATGAACTGGCAGAACCAATGGGAACGTCCTTTTTCTGAAAAGTGTCATTGGCATCTCAGTTCAGGTCAGCTGTGGCATTTTCGAGTTCCCCGACTCCCGCCCGCCTGTTCAGTAGGGATTCACCGAGACATCGGGAGCATCAACATTCATATGATTCGTGGATAATCATCATGATATTTTGAATCAAGACTGGTACGAAAAAAAACAATGAATAAAACAGAAGAACGATTGAGAGTCCTAGACACAGCTGCAGCTATTTTTTTTATATAATATAATTCATATACCCTCCACCAAGTCGCATGTTTGAAGATTTAAATAATGAAATCCCAGAATCGATGACATTTCTTGTGGAACGAATGATTTTAAAAAAATAAACGATCAAATTTAGATCATTTAAAATTAATATGCACAAATATTTGCCATTGTATCATGACTGCTGTTCGACCAAGGTCTTTTAAGTCTAAATTACAATTAGGCCTCGCAGTTTTTTTTCATCGAAGGTTCGAATCTAAACGACTTATACAAATCTTTTCGACTTTTGGTTCATGTGCTTCTTATAATGATACAATAATGTACGAGGCAGCAGCAATTTTTCATCGTCCTCCTCACGTCCTGATCACAACTGACCCGTGGAGTAGGAGGAGTAGGCCTACTGGGGAAACCACGTTAAAAAAACGCGCTAAGTACACTACCTCATAGGTGGCGTGGAAACGTGTGCATATTATAACAATAACAACTTTTGTAACTTTTTGAATCGTTATATCTCAGAAACGGTGGCTCGTGGGAAAAAAATATTGATGCATATCTTATAGATAATTTTATGATCTACAGTTTTGCCTAAGGTACTTTTATGATAAAACTTACGGTTTTGCTGAAAATCGTGAAAATCTCATTTTTTTGACGTTTGACCTTGAATAATTTTTTTTCCTCACACGGGAATGATGGGGAACTCTCAGGTATTGTTTATAATCATGTTATGAACAATTTTACTCATTTTCAGCTTGTTGGGAATTTATGTACCTTCAAATGTCTAAATTGACCGGACTAAATATCAGGTCAACAGCTAAAGCCTACACTCATTTAGGATCTGACGTTGTAATTGAAGCTGTTATTCTCTATATTAAGTATGTGTGTAAAGTTAATAGTATATAACGAAATTTTAGTAAGCTTGTGTATTTTTTATTTTTATGAATCTCTGTATCTATCTAGAACAAAATAGAGTGAAATTTATCAAAAATAATGCGCTATTGTATATGTATTTTATACTTAAAAAATACACATAATCTAAACAAATGAATGACATCAAAGCATACATTATTTTTATTTCTCTAAAGATTTGGTAATAGAGGCAGATTTCTTATATTTTCTTTTTCGCCTCTGCCCTTAAATTACAAACTTTGTTATATCTACACCGGCATTATGTGTTTATTTTGAATGTAAACAGCTTTCATAAGCAATTACGCATACAAAGAACCCCAAAAATGAATACAAGAGAGCTTGGTATTGGAAAACCTGAAGATAAGACATCATTAACTCTTTCGTCTTTGCAAAGAAAAAAAGATTTTAAATCACTTTGAGAAGTTAAACTTCAATTACTTAGTCCTATTGTTACTAAATATGGTGACAAAATTGTTGCATTATTAATTTGAATGTTAAATATGATGTCAAGAGTTTAAAAAGTGTAAAGCACTAAACTAAACAATTAGGAAGGCTTACCTTGACATGACTTCAAGTAAATGCATCAACGTCTTAGGTTAAAATACTTTTAAAAAGAAGTTATTGACAATATAGGAACATAAGCAGTAAGTTAGAAATTCTAAATTGGCAGTTTTTAAGTCATACCTATTTTACCAGAAATCCTATTCTTTCCAATTACAATCATTCTAAGGGAAGCACTCAAAGTATAATAGTCTCTTGCCTATATGACTGCTAAAATTGAGGTCCTCCTTCAGAGAGCGTCGCGTGAAAAAGTACATCTAATTCGTGAAACAATTAGTTTCTTCCATTCAACCGATAATTAAGTAAAACTAAAGATACCAATATGATTTTTGGTGAATTTACTGGTAAGTCGGTCTCGGTGCAAGCCGTTAGATTGTGGAATAACCTACCTGAGACAATAAGAAAGTCTGAAACTCTGCAAACCTTTAAAAAAATCACTATTTATTACTCGACTATGTAAAGTATTCTCACTATGGTAAATGTGTGGTACGTCAAGGATTTTAAGGCTCATGTATTTTGTGGTAATTATGGAAATATTTGTGTATGGATTTATATGTGTTAGTATATTTATACATATGTATTATGTGATTGTGTAAGTAGCTTTATATGTATTGTAACTTAAATCTATTGAAGTATACCACCGACTACCCAAATAATCATTTTATAATATCCGTACAAAGGTTATCTGGAAGAGATCGCCGTAAGCGATAAGACCGCCTATTGTAATAACTGATGTTGATCTCCGTATAAATATTTACTGTAGTGGTGAGCAATGAAGCGTTAAAGTTAAATAAATAATTATCGGCAATCAGATAAAGGTGCAAGCTATTTATAGATATGTGGATACGGAAAAACAGATACTTTTTAGTGCAGCATCTGTTCGATAACCTATCAATCAAACTGAAGGTGATGCGTGATTTCAAAATCTTTTGTCAAGGGGTTTTAGAAATAAAAATAATTTTCGTTGATGGTTGAAACGTATCCAGTACGTTGATTTGTGGTATAAATATTATTATTGTTTGTAATTCATAATGGTTATATAATACCTATCGTGATTATTGGTAAGTGCTTTTACCTCCAACCTCTGTTACCAAACGAGGTTGATATCCTCCTCCTTCAAAACAAGAATAAATGATAATTATGCATACACAATGTTATATCTATGTTAATAATTCTTTATATTTTAATCAAAATTATTTGTGTTTATAAGCTAAAGAACAATATTCCTGAGTTTTCTTTGAGCAAGAGCGGCACCTGCCACTGTGTTGTTATTCGTTTGCTGTTCATAACACAAAGGCAGAAAAGATTTCCTTTTGAAGAAATCTATGTAATTGCATCATCTTCGATTTTTGATGAGGTTTAAAAATCGATACATGTATGTATCCCTTGTCATAAGAATGGTAGTATACCTATCATTAATTAAATAAAGAGTCCTTAAACATATTACACTGATTTCCATCAGCCCAATTTCTATAACTCGGAGATTGCACAGTATCAAAAACTAAACGTAAATAAGTTTCTTTCTAAGTCTAGAGGCTTCTTCTTTTTGTGGTCAATATCCTCTTTCTCCTCCAACTAAGAAAATAAATAATGATGTCTGAATTTTTTTATCTACAGAAAAAAGATGATAATATATTATCATCTTTTTTCTGTAGATAAAAAATCTCCGGAACCCAATTTCACAAGTTATTACTATCAATCTAATTTTTCGTGAGTAGATTAATTTTGATAAGACTCCCAAAGTTGCATGATACGTGATCCCGGTACGCCCAAAAGTTTTCTCCCTGTCACCCCTGTTAGCTACTATAATCGAATTTTTTTATAAAAGAAAAAGTGAGCATCTCATCAAAATGAAGCGACGCTCACTAAAAATGAGCTTGGTAGTAATAACTTGTGAAATCGGTTCTGGGGATCCTGGACTAATACGGAATCATTCCGTATTATATTGTACTTAATTTATTTTTAATAGGATTTACAAATCACACATTTTTATAGGTTTTATAATGGGTCCATGTTATGCATAACAGTGGGACTAGGAGTCCTACTTTATCCGGATGACAGATGCCCATTAAGCAGTGGAATTACGAATCCCACTTGACATATTTGACTCTTGGTTCCACTAATAATGGGACTACAGACCTTGGTGAACAATATTTGTGAGGCCACGAGTAATTAGCGGAATAAGATTGATGAGTCCACGGATAAAAAAATTAAAACAGGCTCAATTCGTTTACTGAAGGTGGGATATATTTTATTATATTCAAATTAACAATTGAAAATGACTTATTTTAACATAGACTCTTTTAAATATTTTTTATCGTTACAACGGAGGTTCTAAATACTTCCGTGACGTGATATAGTTGGGCTAAAAATCCTAAAAACACCGTAGTAAAAAATATTTTAACACTCATTCATCCTTTATTATCGCTAATTTAATTTGTTACGCAGTTCTTTAATTGTTTTTTAACACTAAGGTAGACTTTTTAAGGTAAACTAGTATAATCGTAAATCACGAATTGATGTAATTAAAACAATCGAATCGTATAGAAATACCTGTTGCATAGATTAATTTGTCTAGACTTACTACCATGATTCATAATCTGATAATTTAAAGATATATATATGTAGTTATTATATTTTATATTTCTAAAGGTATTTTCAATAATGATGTATTAACATAGATTTCTTCAAGAATAAAAGGAAATCTTTTCTTACGTTGTAATGATGGTTACGTTTACGTTACAAACATAAATAATTTTGGTTTACATATAAAGAATTATTAACATACAAATAACATTATGTATGCATAAATTGACATTTATTCTTGTTTTGAAGAAGGAGGATATCAACCTTGTTTGGTAACAAAGCTTGAAGGTATAATAACTTATTAATAATCAGGATAGGTATTATACTCGTATAACTATTAAAAATACAAACCAACTTACTGGATACGTTTGAACCATCAATGAGGATTATTTTTATTGCTAAAACCCCTTAACAAAATTTCATATTGGGTTTAAAAAGTGTCTTGACAGACTGAAAAGTGATCCTATAAGGGTTCCTTTTTCCTTTTGAGGTACGGAAACCCAAAAATTACGTTGGTGGAATGTTCGGCGTGGGCGGAGCAGAGGCATGAACTCGTGGTGGACATTGGAGTGGGTATTCTCTGGCTCGGTAATATGATTGCAGTCATGGTACGGAGCGAGAGGGCGTAGAACTTCGCACTCTTCTTCTGCGAATAAGTTATGCTTGCAAAGGAGATGGCGGTGCGGGACCGAGAGAGATTTAGGACTCTACCAGTCCGCCAAGCCCGGGAACGGGCTATAACGGAAAACGGGTGCCACATGTCAAGTTTTACCTCACACGTTACACGTTTTAAATGTTCAACATAAGAATAGCAAAAGAAAATATTTCATAAAATTTAGTATGCAGAGGATTTCAGCCGCGGTATATCGATTTATCCTTTTTAGAAAATTTACCAAAAAACATGCCGAGCATGAGATGGGTCATCCGGGTACTTTTACAGAAACTGTGCTCCGTGGTGCTAGGATGTTTACCCACGGTTTATGTTGTACTTTTACAATAACAAATGCGGGTAACACCGCGCGACGGCGTGGTTAGTACACACTAGTAGCTTAATGGATTTTGTACTATAAGCGACCACATCATATATTTAAACTTATATGTGGTATACAGTAGTAAACTTTAAATGACATATTCAAAATTATTAATTACATACGAGTGATTCAAACAAATCACTTAAACAAAACCAACTGATGGATGGAGCTTATTGATGAGTCATTTTAATTCCGTATTATATTATTCAGATATCCGAAATATATATATACGAAGGACACGTCGATTAATATTGAGCCTCGAAATAAGGACTGAATTTACTGTTGAAATATTGTATATGTGTATTTAAAGTCTCATTATCTGGTAAAAAGAAATTTACATATTATTATTTTCCACCCATCACACAAATTGTAGCATGCGGTAAAAGAAAAAGCAGGGATGGAGTTGTACACAAAAATAAATAGTCTACTGTAGTTTTTATTACATTTGTTTATTTTGATATCGTATTTCAAGCGCTAAAAGTTGAGATTTGTCGCAAAAAGGTAAAAATAATTAGTGTTTTACAATATTTTTGAGTTATGGTGGCTATTGTGATTTTGTTGCTGTCATTATTGTTACTTTCCAAGCAATGAAGCAGGTGGGATAGGAACTTCAGGAATTCTAAATATTGTCTGTAATATAAGTAATAAATTAAGTTAAAATAATTAGTTACATAATATATTAAAGTTAGTAAAATAAGACATGGTAACTAGAACCACAAAAGGACCGTCTAAAACTCACAGAAGATTTTTTGTAACTACTTAAAATAAAACTTTATTTTGAAAATTAGGTAGGTAATAATGCAAATTTCTAACTAAATTGTATATACTTAAGAGAAATAAAGTACACATAGAAGTAAGATTAAGTGAGTGACGTTGAAGAGCGTTGAACTCTGGGTTTTAAGGAAATTAAATTTAATTGAACACATAAATCAATTATTTTAGGTTTAAGACTCTAGTTTAGAACTGTCCTAGTAATTTTTTTCGGAATAACTTGTAACAGAGCCAATGAATTTGACACATACTCGTAGATCCTTGTCTATATATATAAGGTACTTTGATTACTGATGATTTATTTGGCAGTATGTACTCGTAGGTGTACAGAGTATGACCTTATAATTAACATGGCCCATTTAGGTGCCATCAGTAAATATAGTATGCAAATAATATATTTGGGCTCTGTTTTCCTTGACAGATGATCTGACAAAATTTATATTTTATTTATTTATTAATTGTCACAATTTAACTGTTTGACTTTATATTACTAGCTTTCGCCTGCGGCTTCACTCGCGTCTAACAAAAAGTTTGTAATTCTATGTTACTTCTCTTCTACAAAGTTTCATGATGATCGGTTAAAAGGTTTTCGCGTGAAAGCATAACAGATAAACTTACACTCATATTTATAATAGTTAGGATTTGCCGCATAAATTGTTCGAGTTTTTCAGTCATCAGTTTCGTTATTAAAGCATATTTACATCTACTTACATACTCAACTATTGTTAATTTTATACAAAGCTTAGGTTATGAAATCGATGGGAATTTCTAAATACTTCAACATATTACATGTTAAGTTACATTTTGAAAGAAAAAATAATAATCAAGAACTCAAAAAAGATATTATCCACAATTAGTTATTGTAAATAAGAGGATAAATACAACTGAAGGCAATGGACTGTAATGGATAAGAATTTGTTATATGCAATCTCCAGAATATCATAGTCACAGGGCAGGTTGATGACAAAAACTAAGAGGCCCTATCTCTATAAAGTGGTTTAACTAATTACAAACTACATTTGAGTCTAAACTTGTGGTACATTTCACGAAAGACGGACTAAGACGTTTGACATTATTAAGAAAATATTCACATTCTGCTTGACAATGACGGCCATCAGTAATAACATAGCGTAATACGAGAGGAAGAAATAAACAGTGTGAACTCTAGAAAAGAGCTTGAACAATCATCTAAGAACTTTAATTGTTAAATGTTGAGACTCTGTACTCCAAAGTATAATGAAAACCCAAAACTGGGAAAGAAACCTTTTCCATTCGCGGATGTCATCATACTTTTCTCTGAAACGGCACCACAATTGTCGGAAATGGTTAATGATATGTATTATGTAAGCAATGCAATTAGCCTAGAACTAAATGCCTCTAAGACTAAAGTAATGATAAACCACAATAGTATACCAGTAAGGGTCAATAAAAATGCGTTGGAATATGTTCAAAGTTATATCTATCTTGAACAACAAGTATCCTTCTCTTTGACAAGACATGAAGATGAGATTAAAAGAAGAGTTAACAGAACCTGGAGTAATGAAGAAACCTTAAAAGCAAAAAAACTCAAGAATAAAATATGGACGCGTGTATGCTACCCTGTCTACCGTATGGCTACTACTAAAAAATACAGAAAAAGAAACGCAGAAATAAGAAAAACGACAGAAATAATAGATGTTTTGGAACACTCTAGAAAGCAAAAATGAAAATGGGTTGGTCATATTGACAATAAAATGTACACCAAGAGTAACTACCTGGCAAAGGCCAATAGTACAGTCATTTGGTGCTCAAAAAGAGGGTTGGTTACCTGGAAAGTTTTCCGGGAGTTTTGAAATTGGTGATATTATAGATTTCCACGTGCTCTTTTCGAATTTTTACTTTGAAATCTCGTATCTTTATCTCTCGCTCCTCGACATTGAAAAAATGGCGCTCAAAAACCGTTTTTTTTGAGAATATCTCCGTTACGACTCATTTTACGATAAAAATAGGTAGTAATAAATTAAACTAAAAACAGATGTCATCTAAATAAATACATACAAGAGCATTTACGAAGTCTTTATTTTTACGTTTAGTTCAGTTATGTGACGCAACAACAGAATTAACACCAATATCTGTTCATATTACGAGTAGTTTAGTCATTACTATTTTTTCATTTCAGACAACTTGTTTTTGATATAGATGATGATTGGAGACAATAAGAAATGACAGGGCAGTTGTATACAAAAAGAAGGCAGAAGAAAAATTTGATTTTATATTTCTTTATTTTTATATCCAATACTTCAAGTTATAGAAGATTGGGTGAAATTGCAAAAAATAATGAGAAATTAACACGTCAGCGTTCTAAAATGAACTGAACTGGCTGATGACTGTTATTATTTTGTTGTTGTCACTGTGTTTTTACGCATTACTTTAGTTATTTTCCAAGTAATACAGCGTGCTGGCTAGGTGATTCAGGATAAAAAACCTGAAACAGTAAAATATGCAAAAATATTAAATGAAATGTGAGTATAGTCTAGGCATGTTATATAAGTTTATATTTAGCATCTTTCGAGTTATTTTGAGTATTTCCACGGACTACCCAAATCTTCTACTGGCGGTAGTATCGCACTTCAGGGGTTCACCACCCTCAATGGCGGCCTAGTGAGAAGCCTTTTCACGCTCCGCTTAAAGGACCCGGGTTCATAGTGGGGGGAAACACGTACGCAGAAAGTGAGTTCCAGGTTTTGACCACTCGGCCCAGGAAGGAAGAACCTAACCGGTGAGTACGAGAGGGTATGTCTACCACTCTGAAGCGGTGACTTCCAAGACCAGCACGTGTGGTCCTGTAGAGGAAGGAAGAAGGAAGAAGGGGGACCAGTTGGACTAGCTCTTCAGAACACTCTCCATGATAAAGGCGATAGAGGACAGCCATAGAGGCGACGTCTCTACTCAACTGCAGAGGCTCAAGGGACTCGGTGGCTTCTGGACTGCCGACAATGTGGATTGCTCGCCGCTGCAACCGGTCAAGAGTGTCGAAAAGATACTGCGCGGTTCCATCGCAAACATGAGAACAGTATTTAATGCACAAGCGAACTTGGGTCTTGTAAAGAAGACACAGATGCCCGGGTGAGAAGAATCGTCTCACCTTATATAAGATACCTAGATTAAGCGAGGCCGCCTTAGCGACACTCTCAACGTATTCGCGAGGATTGAGATCTTGGCTGATATACATGCCCAGGGTATCCAACCTACCTTGTAATGGCAGTCGAGTGCTCTGAAAAGTGGGCAGGGAAAGGAATGGAAACTTTATGGTAGAAAACGCGCACACCTATGTTTTCTTGGTGTTGAACTCGACCAGATTCTCAGAGCCCCATGGAGAAATACGGTCCAGATCTTGGTCGAGTTGAGCGACAAGCTCCTGTCGTTTTTAACTAATATACTTATGAGAAAAAGCCTCGCATTATAATGTTTTGATGTCAATAATATTGTGGCGACCTCCACATACAGCGCTATCTACCGAAGATTCACTGAACTACGGAGCAACGTACAACTCGAATAAACTACCAATCCTGAAGCGCGCAGTAGAAGTTCTCGCATCGATTATCATATATACAACATCCCAACATCAACTGTTGGGCAGTAGCCCGCCAGGCATGATCACCTAGCCTGGTCGGAGGATCCTCCCTTTGTGTTGGGTGGAACATGATACCCGTTCCTCCACAATAGGTTTAGCGTCAATAGAGTTCTCACATAGATCCTTCCTATTTTAACAATCATATCCCGGCATATAGCAAAGTCAGTGATATAATAATGATTTCTGTACTGACCATTCTAGAATCTATACTGACCACATTATCCTGCACCCTGAAGCTTATCAAATATTATACCAATACCAAAACGTCAGATAAGTATGGCCTTTTGAGATTAGACAGTCATTGATGTTTACATCAGTAAATATGGAATTCAGTGACTACGACGAAAATCTTGGGTAACTACACTGAAGAATGTACAATAAGGAGAAAATAAAGAAAAATAAATAATGTTACTGAAAGCATGTGACAAAAAATAAAAATACCATGCGACCAAAATATCAAGATCTGTTCAAGAAAAATAAAATAATCTACAAGAAATGCACAACCGTGACTTGTCAACGGCTTTGAACAATGTACTCGTAGCCTTAAAACCTTCTGTACCAACTGCTTATTTAAATAACATCTGAAACTGCTACGCTTAAGGTTAATGACGAAACTATATGGGTTCTCTTTTTTATATTTTGGTTATGGAACTGTAAAAAGGGCCCGATGTGACAACTCAGCAAAGTTTCAAAGTAGTGTTTTGTACGTAACATACACATTCTGGTAAATGGCTTCGGACATCCCGATTCTCTTACCTTTATTTTATAGAATAAAATAATATTTATATTCCACCCTTTTGTTTTATTTTATTTTGCTGGACTTTCCGTCCTCTGAACAGCACAAATAAGTACCAACAGTAATTAGAGGAGAAGTAAATTAAGCATGTAAGAGAAGTCGGTTAAAAAGCTAAAACTGCAATATTTAATGATTATTTTTAATTGTTAATTTCATACTTACTTCTGGAAAGGGTTCTAAAACATGGTACCCGTTTTCATCAACAATATAATTTACAATTACTTCTTTTCCATCTGGGTCTGTGTAAGAGTATGAACCCTCAACAGCGACAAACACATTGTCTTTACCGACATTTACTAAATTACCAGTTTCTTCATGAGTGATACCATTCGGGGTCATAAATCTGTAATTCATAAAAAAATTCAAATATAATCCGTATTAGTTTTATTGTAGCAACGACTAATATTATTAATATTATAAAACTGAAGAGTTTGTTAAGTTGTACGCACTAACCGCAGGAAGTCCTGATTGAAAGAAATATTTTAGTGTTAGATAGTCCAGTTATTGACGAAGGTTATATACTATATTTTTTATAACGACACGTTACAAAAGGAGCTGAGTATAAATGAAAAATATTGCAAGAATATTCCTATTGACAACTTCTATTGCATACGCTGCATAATCTGTATATATAAATATTAACAATAATCAAATTTATTATTGGTTATAGTACATTGGATATTTACAATTACTCTTAAATTTAATTAACAAAAATCATTCTATTACACATTAATACAAAGGACAGTACAAACATTTATAGGTCATTTAACCCATCCCTGATCGCCTCCGGTGGAAAGGTGCCCATTAAACTAGCAGTATAGCCGCGTTGAATGGCAATGGCTAATCTTTGCACCTGAACGAGCCGGAACGGGAATCACCCTTAAATTTACATAAAAAATTCTAGCATAGCATGTATCTATCTTTAAAGGTTGGTTTCCTATGACCTCCTTTATAATAAATTATAAGATTAAACCAATATTAGTTAATTAATCAATACTTATTTAAATTAGTTAATAAATAAAAGTTGAAGAACGTCTGATATATTGTAATCGGAACAGAACAAAATGTAGTGTGATATGAAATCATTGTCAATTCTCAATAATTAAAGTATTTACAATCCAAATTTTGTTAAAATCGGCACAGATTTATTGAAATGAACATTACCGGAATCTGTAGTTTCCAGATCCATCGTTGGTATTTTCGTACTCAGAAGTCTCGCTTTTATCAGCAGTAACCATAATCAAGAGACACGCAACTACAACGAAGAACATTTTAACTTTAACTAATGTTCAAGTCATATTCATCATTATTTATAGGTTTAAATTATTTGCATTCAAGAAGTCAAGGTATAACTCAAGTTTTGTTTTTTATCATAGCAATCAAGGTAAAAACTATAATAATACAACACACACACAAAACAAATACGAGTGACTGGTGTTGTACTACGTTTAGTAGTTTTTATGGTATACTAGCTGACCCACGCAACCTCGTTTGTGTCTTATATTGCCCGTAGCGTGAAAATTTTCCCCGTTTTTGAAACATTCTTCATTGGTGCTCCGCTCCTATTAGTAGTGGCGTGATGGTCTATAGCCTATAGCCTTCCTCGATAAATGGACTATCCAACACTGAAAGAATTTTTAAAATCGGACCCGCGGTTCCTGAGATTAGCGCGTTCAAACAAACAAACAAACTCTTCAGCTTTATTATTAGTATAGATTTACATGCAAAACTATCTGCACCTGGAATTTACCTTAAATTAAAGTCGCAGAATTTCAGAATAGAAAATACATCGTTTTTAATCAATATTACGAAAATATGGAGTTCTCAATTCAACTGTTTTATATTCTTTTTCTTCATCACTTATGTCCCAATTCTTATCATTTGATCGTACTCTTTTTCAAATTCGAATTTAAAAGAAATACTTTGAGGATGAAAATTAATTCAGAATAAACAAGAAAAAAAAAATAATAATTTAGAATTAATTCATCTTCATTACCATAGAGACCATCCACATATATAGTTGTATTGAAGTAGATTTGAGTTTTTAACATAAAAGTATTCAGTTTACTCTTAGCAATACACAGAAACTAAATTGAATAACGGAAATGAAAAGGATACAATCATAACGATAACTATTTATAAACTACTTAAAAACTTGAACAAGGATAACTAACTAATGTGACACCCTCGTTGGCGCAGTGGTAGAGTACGCGACTGTTGTCCATGGTGTCTCGGGTTCCATTCCCGGGTCGGACCAAATGTTTGTATGAAGTGCAAATATTTGTTTCGGAGTTTGGGTGTTTTGTATGTATAATATGAATTTATTTACCAAAAAAGTATATATGTATTTACATAAGTTATTATAATACAGCTTAGTTTGGGACTAGATAGCGTTGTGTGTTAGATGTCCAAAAATATGCCATATTTCCTGCCATCTTGCACAAATCATCTCTCCACCTGCCTGTAGACTCTTCGATCTACACTCAAGAGCACTTTTACGCCAATGGTTATCGGTCATCATTCTTATAAAGATCCCTTGAAGAAACGCCGAGAATATCCCTTTCCATAACACGCTGAGTGAATTTGGATTTTTGGAAAAGCCATAACCTAAATGTCCACGTGTCGGCTCCGTATGTGGTGTTGGTTAAGACGTACTGTTTGAAGACTATAGGCACTGTGAAATCGATGATGAAAAGACTTGATGAAGCTGCTCAACAGCTGCAAAACCCTAAATTTTTCTGTTCACCTCGCCTCAAAGTTTTTTTTATCCAACTGCAAAGTCTGTCTGAGGTACATTTTTGTTTTTTTAAAGTTCGAAAACGGCACTATGTAAGTTGCTATAAAATATTTTATGTTGTTATAAATAAATTTCAGGACTGAACGTTGAACTTGACACCCATTTAACTGCCTCAGTGGCGCAGTGGTAGTGAATGAGACTGCTGTACTTGAGCTCTCGGTATCAAATCCAGGGTCGGACCAAGGTTTAGTTTAGGTGATCTAATAATATTTGTTTCGAAGTTTGGGCGGTTTATATGTATAATGCTTAGCTTGGGACTAGATGGCGTTAGATGTCCGAAATATTTATTTATTTATATCTCACTTCTTTTGTCGCTGAAGTGAACAACCAATATTGAACTTGGCTCTCGTTTCACATTTATGTTTTCGATGGGATGTTATTACTTTTTGTGTGGAGATTATTAGTAGGTAGGTACTTACCCGTAATAAAATTAATACAAAATGTTTTTTATTATTGTATATTCTAAATGTTCAAATGAATTGCCCATTCAGCATCTCGACTTTTTTACGCGTTTTATTCCACAATAGGGTTACCTTCTGCCTTAATTTAACTTGGATCTAAATAATGAGCTGTACTTCATAAGGTTTTAACTCTGGAGAGTTCAACGAAGGCCCCGTATGTCCTCCTTATTAAATATAGAGGAGCCTAAGTCACGAAGAATGCTGTCAAGGGTCCTAGTTATAAGTACTAAAACTGATAAATTAAGGGTTATATATTCTACTCCATATATATTCACATGGAGACCTTAAAATCTATATAAAGACAGACTATGAATATATTTTGATTGCTGATTCTTACATTATATTCATTACAAGTAAGTTTTCCTAATAGAATCAATTAATTGAAAAATTATAATAAAATGATAAAAACTAATTTCTGGTGGTCCACACAAGTTTTTTTTATTATATAGGGGGCAAACGAGCAGACGTATCACCATCAGGTAAGCGATTACCGCCGCCCATGGACACCCGCAACACCAGAGGCGTCACAAGTGCGTTGCCGGCCTTTTAGGAAGGAGTATGCTCTTTTCTTGAAGGTTTGAAGGTCGTATTGGTCCGGGAACACCGCAGGCGACAGCTCATTCCACAGTTAAAGTAAAGTTATAGTACCACAAACTGTTAAAGTGGCTGCCAAATTTGAACTTTTTATGTCATCTGGAACATGGTTAGAGTTTAATATATGGGTGTGTCAATAATAAAAATGAGGATTATTGAATTTTAATAGTGTTTATGAAAATAAGTAGACATATGTAATTCAAATTCGATAGGTATATGTGAATTAGTTTTTGAGTTATAAGAATGTGAAAAGTGGTCTTCAATTGTTTGTGTAGTGCTACACACGGTGCTACTCGCCAGTTCTGTTAGTTGGAACTTGGCTTGACACGCTGCCGCGTGTTTAGATATTATGATTTTGTTGTTTTACTGTGTTCACGCATTACTTTTGTTATTTTCCAAGTAATGATGCTACCGCATTAGGAGGTAATCCAATCTAAAACAAATAAATGTATAAAATAGTTAATGATATTAATAGAGTTAAAAAGTTCATATTAACCCTTAACAACCCACAAGTGTCTTGCGGACACAATTTTGCGTTTATGTTTTCATAAAAACTAAAGTATTTATTTTTATGAATCGGCCTTTTATCTAATTTATCGCCAATGTTTTACGAATCTAAATGTGCAATGAAAATATTTGTAACATGAATAATTTATTATTTTTGGTTAATAAACGAAAATAGTACTTCATCAATCCAGAAGTGTCCAACAGACACAATAACATTTTGTTTGATTCGAGTGTGAAGGTAGATTGTTTTTATTTACATTTACTTATAATCTTATGGTATCGGGAGGGCAATAGCGGCTGCTAGACCTTTATTTGTGTTATAATCGTAGTCTTTGTAATCGTATCACGTATCAGTGAAAAACGATGATGAACAATTATGGAGTGAGAGTGATGATGTACCATTACAAGAATACGTCTCAATTGACAATTATAAAGGAAAAGATGGAACAACTTGGAAATCAGAACCTGACAGGCAAAGCCGAACGCCTCGACACAACATAATTCGCGGTGGTATTCATAAGGTGATTCTTCCTCCAGGGCAAGCTATAATAGATCCGAGAGACAGTTTCAACCTTTTTTTTCGACGATCAAGTATTAGAAATAATAGTAAAATATACCAATACTGAAGGGCTTAGAGTTTTACAAAATCGATGGAAATCAATAGACAAAATCGAAATGCAAGCATTTCTAGTCCTTTTATTGACTATAGGCGTCAATAAACAGGGCGGTGTGGATTTTAGAGAATACTGGGACACTATCTTTGGCAATCCAATATATCGAGCTACAATGGGAAAAAATAGATTTGCTTCTTTATTACGATTCTTAAGATTCGATGATAAAAATACTAGGTCCCTGAGAAAGTCAAAAGATAAACTTGCACCTATTAGAGAATTATGGGAATACGTAAATCAAAACCTGAAAAAGTTTTATTTGCCTGGAGAACATCTCACTATTGACGAGCAGCTTGTACCTTTTCGAGGACGCGTATCATTCAAACAGTACCTACCCAGCAAACCTGATAAGTATGGTATGAAAATTTGGTGGATCTGTGACAGCAAAACTAGTTACCCCCTATTTGGTATACCATATCTCGGAAAAGAAGGACAAAACAGGGCGGAAAATTTAGCGTACAATGTAGTCAACCAGTTATGTGAACCATACTTCCGAAGTAACAGAAATGTTACTTTTGATAATTATTTCATGAGTATTGATGTCGCAAAATCTTTGGCACAAAATGGTCTTACAATAGTTGGAACATTGAGAAAAAACAAGACGTGTATACCTCCTAATTTTCAACCCAAGAAAACCAGCGATATTGAGTCTTATGTATTTGGATTTTATAAAAATATGACATTGGTCTCTTATGTACCAAAAAAGAATCGTGCTGTAATTTTTTTGTCTACGATGCATCATGGAATGGAAGATGTGAACAAAAACAACAAATCTGAAATAAACTTGTACTACAACTCCACCAAGGGAGGTGTCGATATACTGGACCAGATGGTTCATGAGTATACAGTTCGGCGTAAAACAAATAGGTGGCCAATTGCATTTCTTCAAAATATTATAGATGTTGTTAGCATTGCATCGCTTATTATATGGAAAAATATACATCCTGATTGGAACTCACGTAAAAAAAATACACTTAGAAAACTATTTTTACGTGAAATCGCAACCGAGTTGGTAACACCTCATATACGGAGACGAAGCACGAAAGGACTAACAAGTTACCAGCAAGTAAGCAGCCATGCAAGACGTGGCAGGGTCAAATCAGGAAGCTACTCAATCCTCTGAACCTGCTGCGAAAAGGAAGAAGCGTTGTTATATTTGCCCTTCGAAATTATCAAGGGCTTCTAAACAGTGTTGTGATAAATGCAATCGCAATGTCTGCTCTGAACATGCTGAAAAAAAGGTATTTGTAATATCTGTAAGTAAATAGGTGTAAATATACATTACTGAATACATTATACTGTCTTTTTCATTCAAAATATCTTTCTTTTCTTTCATCACACCTTACATTTATAAAATGAGTCTGTTGGACACTACTGGTCAGTTACGTCACAAAAGCATTCTGGATAGTTAAGGGTTAAAGTTTGTATTAGAAAATGGGGACAAAAACATCTAAATAATAATTTGCCGCGTACTCATTGAGATTTCAATTTGTAGTTTATAACTAATAATTGATAATTTTGTACTTACTCCATCAAATTCCGGTAAAATATGGTATCCATTTTCATCAGCATTATATCTTATGACAATGTTATTTCCATCGGGATCAAAATAAGAGTATGAACCCATAACAGTAATAGACTCATCGCTTTCGCCGACATTCACTAAACGACCAGTTTCTTCACGAGTGATACCATTCGATGTCAAAAAGCTGTAATTAACAGTTAAATATACTTTTACAATTACTGTTTTGTAAATTTTGTTTTTAACTTGTAATAATTAAAGTAAAATGGCTATATTATAACAACGAATTAAATATGAAGTCTTCTTTATATAGTTTAAAATGAAGTAGCTTCGACTGTGTATTCGCTTAGATCTTTTAAACTACCTACTCAGCGGCTTTAGTACAATTTTAAGCAGTATGTATAACACATGCATTTTGCACTAGAAGAATTCCGTCAATTTCAAAGACTTACGTGCGAAGCTAGGCCGCTGGGCTAGTTACTTATAAAATTACTAACGTCAATCCTCGTTCAGAAAAATGTGTTGCATTATACCATACTGTATCTCACAAAACAGAACACCATTTTTTTATATGACTCTTGACATGAAATAATAGATACATTAATTATTTATATTGTTATTACCGGAATCTATAGTTTCCAGATCCATCATTGGTATTTTCGTACTGTAAAGTCTTGCTGTCATCAGCAGCAACCACAAATAGGACACACGCGACTATAACGAGTAACATGTTAACTATAACTGATGATGCAGTAATGTTTGTAAAAATATATAGATGTATATTACCGGCATTAAAAAGTCAAGGCCTAATTTAAGGTTTTAACTATGTATTGATACACTATTCGCTTAATACATGTGAATGATTACTTATTAACATTTAATCGATAGTTATGTACTTTATTTTAATATTTATGAAAAAAAGTACCTAACCTTACCTAATTATTCCACAAAATACATTAATTTTTAAATCATACAAAAATTTGATTCTACCCGGGAATCGAACCCGAGATCTCAAGTACAGCAGTAGATGACGCTACCACTACGCCACCGAGGCAAGTAATATAAAAAAGACAACTCCCTTAATAAAAATATATCTTCACAAACATACGAGTACATTAGATTATTTTTTAACGTTTACTGCACATTGATCTCAAGTCAAAATTTGATAGTTCTGTATGTACACAATAGCAATCACTTAACTATGTTCATAAAACATGCTGCTGATATTTCAAAATATAGAAGTCATGACAAAGATCATTACTTAAATAATTTATAGCTTTTATTGAAGTTAGCAGCGTATATTTTACTTTACCTATTTTACTTTTGACGTATTATTCTTTACTTTACCTTCTATGATTACTATATAATCATCATTATCAATATATCGCAGTCAACTGCTAGACATAGGATTCTCAAGTTATGATACTTTGAGGTTATTTACACAACACAATATAGCTTAAACCAATGATATAATTACACCAATGATGTTTTACAAAACAACGAAGAACACAGTAATTAAACTGAATAGAGTAGTGAGTATTTTATAACTTTAATAATTCTGTTCGATGTACAAACTTCAACAGGCAATAAACAAACTGTTTATCATCGTGTCGTAGAGTACAAGTTGATATTAGTTTACGATAGTCTTACATTCGGCATTAAAAAGTAATCCATTCTAATATTATAAATTCGAAAACAACTTTGTCTGTGTCTGTCAATTTTTCACTGCTAAACCGTAACATCGACTTTACTGGAATTTGGCAAGGAAATCCTTTGAATCGTGGGAAAGGACATAGGCTACTTTTTACCACAATAAACGAGATACACGCATTTGGAGCCGCGGGCAAAGGCTACTTGTTATATAAATAAACAAAATTATAACCCTTTTCGCACTATGCTTCTATACTTTTGTGATATATCACTTTCTTATTTTCCAAGTAATGAAGCCACTACATTGCTAGATAATGGAGGCTGAAACAAAAAAATATAATCAATTTGTCTAAATCAAATAAAGTTCTATAAACTACGAGTATTACGATATAAATTAATAGCAATACTTGCTTTAGAAAACAAAACTAATCAACGTGATTAGGTGATTACTTTATCCTTATGGTATTGGGAGTTAACAAGCAGCCTGGTCGATTATTAACACCCGTAAAAGCCCCATTATCAACGAAATAGGAAGAGGGATAGATGGTGTTTGAGTTGCTGTTGAACTTTCTAGACCATTACAGTTTATATGACTGATGAATATTTATAAAACTGAAATAACAAAAATATTCTACATCCAGTCAAATATATATAAAGAATAGTAGTTGTAAATATAGTTTAGTTGTTTTTACTTTTAAGTAGATTGTTGTTTTCATATTACAGTAAATACTATGTACACCGTAATTGTCATACATATCATATAATCCCACATGTTGTTGTAATTAGTTGTAAGTTTATTATGGATGATGTGGTAGTACTTTATATTTATTATTTATTTATTTATGTATTATACTCGTAACATCACCTTCACTATCATTAAAGGTTGCCCTAATGCGATAGAGGGGCTAATTTACATTTCTATCATTACATACACACACATACAAAGAAACATATACATTAACGAAATATAAACTTAACAAAGGTAACAATCTGTCTTAAAAATAAAATATATAAATAAACATATAGTCTAGAAAGTTCATTCGTGCCGAAGCATATCTGTCATTAAAATATATGTGTGTGTATTTGATTATTGAAGTGAAACTTCTTTATCGAGGTTGTCAAAAAATTTAGTGTAACATTTTTTCGTTACGCGTCACATTTATCCGTTACGCGCCATCTTTTTTTATCCCTACCACGCGTGATTCGAAGTATACTTTCTCCAGCGGAGTAGGGATTGGTAAATGTCTCCAATGTATTTTGCGGCCCGTTTTGAGTAGATACGTTTGAGTTTGTTTCCTGTTATTTATAAACTGAAACAATTGTTCATTTATAGTCTCTACTTTATTCAGAGACAATCGTTTAAATTCTGCTTGTAAATCGATGGTGGACGTTGACGTTTTTCGGCCATGATAAAATGTTTTATCATTATTGAGAGTAGTTATATACAATCCTTCAAAAAAAATTTATAAAATAAAACAAAAAACATTTTCAAACACAAACAGGACCAAATTAATACTACAATGAAATATCACATTACAAACAATATTATTTTATTTAGTCCACAATGTAAATAACTACACACATCACATTCCACAAACTTACTTCATTCACACCACAGATCGCGAAATATTTACTCAGGTCTCGCTCCTTAACTTTTTTTGCACTTGAAATTTATTATCTACCGCATTTACCATGGGGAGTGCTCCGAGGAATTGTTCGGACTGATCCCTGCCGCATCTTTCCGCCATCGTCCTACGCGACAGAAATTCCATCCCCATCATCTAGATGGTTGGCAGTCCACAACTGTGCGATTTTCCCGAAATTTTCTACCACGCACAGCAAAACTGTGGAATGAACTGTCGCCTGCGGTGTTCCCGGACCAATACGACCTTCAAACCTTCAAGAAAAGAGCGTACTCCTTTCTAAAAGGCCGGCAACGCACTTGTGACGCCTCTGGTGTTGCGGGTGTCCATGGGCGGCGGTAATCGCTTACCATCAGGTGATACGTCTGCTCGTTTGCCCCCTATATAATAAAAAAATAATAATAATAAGAATTGTCACGAATATTGCTGGTTTATAAGTCTTTTGTCGTTATACCTTACGTCGACATATGATATTTATTTTTTTAAAAATAACGTCATAAAGAAGTTTCACTTCTTACGAGTGTACGCTAGTACACGCAACTTTTTTTTATGTTTCAAAATATACAAAGAGCTTTTTCTACACCAGTGTTTTCTTTAACGCTTACATTAAGAAATTGAATATGGTAATGGTAATAGTTAAAGTAATAAGTAATTTACATTTAATCTACTCTATACTTTGAACTATTCTTCATACAAAAATAGGTATGGAGTCTGTGTGTGAGTGAATCTTCAGTAGTTTTATTTTTATGTAACTAGTTTATACTTACAGCCGATATAGGAAATTCGTCTATCCGATCTTGCTGCGCCGTATCAATAATATGGTATCCATTTTCATCTGCAGTATATTTGACAATTATGTCTTTACAGGATGTCTTATCAGGATCAGTATAAGTGTATGATCCCTCAACAGCAACATGCTCGTTGCTTTCGCCGACATTGACTAAGCGACCAGTCTCTTCTCGAGAAATGCCATTTGAAGTTAGGTAGCTGTAATCATTAGATACCGAAGATAGATTAGATTATAATCAAATGATATACAAGTATATCAATAATGACCGGCAAAGTGCATAAATTTCAAATTTTAGGCAAAACTACAAAAGAAGCAATTTTGTTTTTTAATAATTCATGATTCTAAAATAAGAAAAATGCAAAAGAGTACATTGAATGATTACGACGAATACGTTATGTAGTTATACAAATTATTCAAGAGTATTACCTGAATCTGTAGTTGTCAGAACCATCGTTAGTGTTCTCGTAATTTAAAATATTGGAATCATCAGCGACTACAGAAAGCAAGACACACGCGACTACAACGAAGAACATTTTAACTGTGGCAAATCTTAGTAACTCTTCAGTAATACAACAACCCCCCCCCCTCTGGCAACACTAGCCGAGTAAACAAGTGATTTTGTTTGATTAGTTAAATTCAGTGGTTTTGGGTCGATTTAAGTGATAAATTGCAAATAAATGTGAAGTATACGTGTTAATACTATAGCACCATTGTTATCTCGGTAATATATATGTGCTAAGTGACAAAATATTCATATTAAGTGTTAAAAAATTTTTCATCGGAAACAGTGTGAATGTTTACATTTTAATTTGATATAAAGATCAGGCACGTGGATAGAAATATTTTAAACTGCTACAAAACTGACCTACGTTTGGCATTTGAACATATAACAATACCATTGTTAGGGATACATTGATTTCGGCAAAAATATTGGCAGTTACGGAGAAAAATTTGAATTTTTTAATCATACTCAGTGATGGTTAACATTTGTTAAGTTGCCCACACTGACGGCACCGATATTCTCGTCACCAAGAAACCATAGACAATATAAATTACTCTTTCCGTTCAGTTCTGCAAAGATTATAAAATCATAGAATTTCAAAGCATTAAAAGGATATTAAAATATTTAAAAGAGTAACCCTTACCTCCGGACCTCGGTAGCCAGTAGACGTGTATATATTGATTGTTTATTAAAATAAAAACGTATTTTGAAAAAAATAAGTAAGTACTTATTTTGAAAAAAATAAGTAAGTAAAAGCGGTGAAGTACCAGGCGTTCATAACAAGGCAGCAGATCGCACAGTCAGTGTGCGAAAAGGACAGCAACAGGCAAGACGGACATAACAACTAAGTCTCACTCATTTCATTTTATTTGACATCCAACTGTCACTTGTCAACATCAGGACGTCAAAATCATCTGGCATACGACATCTTCAAAATTGAATTGCCAACGTCATCTGTCATCAAGCAGTCAACTTCCAGTTGGTGTTGCCATAAATATAATCGATTTCTACTACACCATACAATTGTGACTGTCGCTGTTACTTGACATAATTAAGCAAAATAGCTGGTAAATATTTTCGTGTAGTCTAGTGTTCGTAATAGCAATTAGATATCGCTATGCCTCTCAAGAGAACGCCTCCCTCTTCCCCCGCTCTGCTGACACCGACAGAGGTACCAGTGAAGGCATCTACGCATGAGAACACCCAGCGCTCTGAAATGTTACATACTACATTCACAACCAAGAACATCTCACCCTTACATCAGTCTGAGTCGTCACCTGACCTAAGCTTGCTTACTGAAAATATCTCAGAACGTAAAAAACGTAAATTCGACGGTGCTGGCACTGACGTTTCCGACTTGCTGAAAGAAATGTTCTCTACTTTCTCCCATGAACAGAATTCTCGCCTTCAACAACTTCAGCTTAAAATTGACAAACTCACCGAAAAAAATTATGAATTACACAATAGCGTTCTATCTATGTCTGACCGTTATGATGAGTTTTTATTAAAAATTTCATCACTAGAAGCCGAACGAAAGACAGATAAAAAAATTATAAAACAACTGGAGGATAAATTGGAGTTGGAGGAACGTAAATCTTGCAGTTCTGGTATTGAATTTCGGAATATTCCGAAAGGAAACAAAGAAACGAAGGAGGATTTGAGCAGGATCATCATTGAATTAGGTGAAACTTTAGATATCAACATTGATCAAGCGAGTATAAGAGATATCTACAGAACAAAATCCAGGGATTCCTCTGATCCTATTGTTGTAAATTTCACAACAGTTTTGAAAAAAGAGAAAATCTTACGCGCTATAAGGATATTTAACAAGCAAAAATCAAGAGGAAACAAACTAAATACAACCCACCTAAGCCCGCAATATCAACCTAGACCAATATACGTTACTGAAACTTTAACATACAAAACTCACAGACTATATTATTTGGCCAGAAAATTTCAAAAGAGTCACGGGTACTTGTTTTGCTGGACTTCGAACGGTATCATCTATTTAAAGAAGAACGAAAACTCCCTACAATGTCGAATAAACACAGAGGCAGACATAGAGAATCTAAGACTTACCGTATGACTGTTGAATAATGTAAAATCTTTATGTACTATTTTAATAATTTTAATGCATGCCTTTAATTGTACTTTTTCTCCATTTTTAAACAACTACACTAACATCACACATGACACACACACATACACAAAAATTAAATTCTACTGTACAAAACCAAAATGTAAGTATTTAAAATATTTTCTACGGGATATATATGACTATTTAACCGATCAGAGATATACTTTCACAAACTTTTGTGCATACTCCAATTCCAAAACCAACTTTCTCTTTACACTAACACAAATATTACACAACCAATCTCAAACATGCTGTCAATACTCATATAGTCACACCAAACACACACTAAGTCACAAATTCGAATACTTACGTCAACATTGCCATAGTTTCTATATCGGTTCTAAAAACCACACAAATGCTATATGCGGTGTTCCGACTTTTCTAATCCGTGCCTTGGAGATAATGTGCTATGCCGGGAAATTATATCAACTTATTATCATTCGATCTTAACCGGGAGGACTCTTTTGACGGCGACTTGGATGCTCTGTCTGTGGCAGATTGTGGTACTTGTGACATTGACGAATGTGCGAAATCTGTATATACTGGCAGCACTTCTTTAAATGTCATAACGCAAAACATAAGGAGCATCAAAAAGAATTTCCCCGAACTCATAACTCTTCTGTCTAGAACAAAAATAGACTGGGATTTGATCATCTTAACAGAATGTTGGCTACCACGCAATCCTAACATTCCCGTAATCAACGGATATCATTCTTGGCACACTGAAAATGTCAAAACCCAAAATGAAGGTGTAATCGTGTACTCTAACTCAAATCACAAATATACAATGTCTGAACCGTCATTGGAAGATGCAAACTGTCTCTTAATTAAAATTAGCCAATATACAGTGCTGCTTGCTATATACCGCCCTCCTGGTAAGAGATGTACACAGGGGTTTCTGGAGTCATTAAATGATCTGTTGAATACACTTTCTAGTTTCAGAAATGTTATTCTAACTGGTGACATCAACATTGACATAATGGCCTCGTCTACTGACACCAGAGCTGAAAACTATCTGGCACTGTTAGTGTCGCACGGAATGTTGCCTGCCCATAACATCCCTACTCATACAAGAACCTGTCTCGATCACGTCATCATTAAAACAAGTCTTCCTGCAAAATGCTTGGTTGCTCAGACCACCATAACTGACCACTATTGCGTAATTCTGAGCTTAAATTTGTTAGAAATCAAACGCAAAACTAATAAATTAAACACACGCATAGACTACGATTCTTTAGACACTTTAATGAGAACTTTTAATGTAGCACCTATTTACTCCATGGACCAAGTAGATGTTGCTACGCCTATCTTGCTAAATAATCTTTCCTCTCTAATAAATAGGTGTACGAATGTTCAAAAAGTGTCAAGGCGAAAAAGAAATATCAAGCCTTGGATAACTCCGGGACTGTTGCGATGCATGAGGAACCGTGACAAATTACACTCAAAATGTAAAAAATACCCCAATAATGCAGCCATTAAACTGACATATACCAGATATCGTAACTTTTGCAATGACCTATTAAAAAAAACTAAAAGAGAATACGAAAAAACAGAATTATCAAAATATCAGAAAAACACAAAGAAGCTATGGGAAACAATAAAAAATATTACCCATACCACCAAGAAAAATATTTCTGCTATCGACTTAATCAACACTGTAGATCCAACTTCATCAATTAACAAAATAAACTACTTTTTTACAAATGTGGGAGCTGAATTGGCGCAATCAGCGAACTCAAACTACAGCTGTTACAAATCTGACACAAAGTCAACTCCATTCTCTTTTGGACTACTACCTACTAACACACCCGAAATTCAATCCATCATCACTACTCTTAGAGTTGACTGCGCAGTTGGGCGAGACGGTATCCCAAGTTATCTCATAAAAAGGTATACCAATATTCTTTCCGAACCTATAGCTTACATCTGCAATTTATCTCTTTCTACTGGTGTTTTTCCTGCTGAGTTCAAAAAGTCAATCATATACCCGATCTACAAGAATGGTGACAGGAATTGTGTTAACAATTATCGTCCGATCTGTATTTTACCAACACTATCTAAAATTTTGGAAAAAATTGTAAATAAACAATTAAATAGTTACCTTGAGACAAAAAATCTGCTCTCCGCAAATCAATTCGGCTTTCGTGCGGGTAGATCAACTACTGATGCAGTACATGAACTCACCGATACCATCGTTACCAAACTTGACAATAAAAAGAAAGTTCTTGGCATATTTTTAGATATTGCTAAGGCATTTGACACGGTTTCTGCGCCTCTCTTGCTGGAAAAGCTAGAAAATCTGGGCATTCGTGACACACAACTAGACTTTTTTAAAAGCTATCTTCATAATCGTGTACAATCTGTAAAGGTGGAAAATTGGGCAAGCGAGGACAGTAAAGTCACCATCGGGGTGCCGCAGGGAAGTATCCTGGGTCCAACTCTTTTCCTGATCTTCATTAACGAACTTTGCCAACTGAAGTTAGGAAATGGTAGAATAATCACATTTGCGGATGATACGGCTCTTTTGTTCTTCGGGGATACTTGGGAGGAAGTCTATCAACATGCTCAGAACGGATTTACACTGGTTTCTAACTGGCTAAGGTAAAATCGACTTACACTAAATATTGAAAAGACTAAATACATCACTTTCCATCCAAATCATTCAAACTACAGTCACAACGATATTCACAACATTACAGTTCATTCATGCATATGTAACTCAACATGCACATGTCCAACGTTACAAAGAGTAGATGACATAAAATATCTCGGTGTCGTTATAGATAAACACCTTACTTTTAACAAACATATAGAACTTTTATCCAATAGAATCAGGAAGCTGATGTACATATTTAAGAATCTTCGACATATAGCCGATGAAAATGTCATAAAAATGACTTATCTCGCTCTTGGTCAATCATTATTGTCGTACTGTATTTCTACGTGGGGTGGAGCTGGAAAGACTCATATGCTAAAATTGGAAAGGGCCCAGCGAGCCGTGTTGAAAGTAGCCTACAATCTTCCATTTTTTCATCCAACTACTGAATTATACGCTAAGGCTAATGTACTTTCGGTTAGACAATTATTTATTCAACATATAGTTTTACGCAAATCACTCGCTTCTAATGTATGATCCACATTTAAACTTTCATAAGCGTAACAAATCCAAAGTTTGCAGTAAAAAATCCTTCAAAACTAATCTATCGAACCGTTTTTTCTGTTTTTTGGGTGATTTCTTATATAATAAAATTAATGCTGTTTTACCAATTTATGCTTTGACGAGATCGAAATGCAAAGAAAAACTGACAAAGTGGCTTCTCTCAATTAACTATGAAGGCACAGAGACGTTGCTGAGGATAGTAAAATAACAAAGTAAATAGAAACAGAACACACACCCAAACATACACACACACGCACACACACACACACACACACGCACACACACGCACACACAACACACACACAACACACACACATATACACACACACACACACACACACACACACACACACACACACAAAAATCTCTAAAATATGTATTGTTTCTTCCTACAATTATGGTTTTGTTTTGTAATAGCTTGCTGCGATGTGTTAATGAAGCATATATGTGGGCGGCTTCAATCCTAGGGGGGGCCTGGTAATCTGTGTGACAGGGACACCTAGTACGGATACCAGTCTCCCACAAAGGAATTAACAAACACATATTATTGTAACTACTAGTGTTAAGGAACCTTTGTGGAAGATAAATAAACGCTTATTATTATTATTATTATTATATGTATTTATGCATTGAAAAAGTCAAGGTCTATAACCAAGGTATCAAAATACCATATAAAAAGTGAAGATAATAATGTATTATGGTTATAAGTATAGGGAATATGAGAACTCATATCGCCTATAGTTAATAATCTAAAGTTATCTCATTTAATTTTTATTACTGGTCAGTATAATAACTGGTTGAATAAGTTCGCTTATATGTAGTTAAAATACCCATATAAAAATTCAATTCATATTTCGAATTCGAATTGTGCTAATTCTGTTGTTGACCTCATTAAACTAAAATTCATTAAAATTTGTTGTCAGATTGTATACTTTAATTTCAATTGCTAATTGATCATTTTTGGATACCTAAAATCTTAGCTGACACTGTGTTTAGTTCAGTTAATCAGAGACACAAGCTTGTTTATTACTTGAAAAAGTGAAATTTACTTTGGCATAAACAGAATTAGTGAAATTATTTAACTTAGGCCATGATTTTTCTTTTGCTATTCTTGTGTTGAACGTTTGAAACGTGTAATATGTGACGTAAAACTTGACATGTCTCACTAAACTTAGACGTCATCTAGATATATGCCAATACATGCACACTTACGTAATTATGACTAATAATTTTTACATTTAGTTTAGTTTTTTTTAACCAATAAACAAGAACTTTTCAACAAACACAACAAAACATGTACCTCTGATGAACTTCTAATTGGTACTGAACTAAGGCCGGTGTTGACCAACACTTAACCGACCGTTAAAATATTAAAACGGTTGTTTGGGCAATATAACAAAAAAATTTAATAAAATAAAGTTTATTATCGTGATAAATTATTTATTTATTTTATTGTAATTACATAATTAAGAAATATTAGATTTTTTATTGCTATTTATACCACAACCTACATCTAACAAACATTAGTTTTGTTGAAGGCTTTGAAAATAATTATTAATTAGGTCTCGTCTCATAGGATTAGCATCCTTTTTATTTATAAATGGAGTGGCATTTTGCACTCGCTGTTGTCGTATTCTCCCTCTTTCAATAAGGTCTTCCCAAGGTGCTGGTAGTTGCAGGTCTGCGTCATCTGTTGGTATTCCTTCTTGAAATATCCTCCTATTATAAAAGTTATGACGATTTTGAAAAATCCTAGGTTTTCTCGTTATCGTTTCTAACTCGTCCAAATAATCTAACATATCCAGATTGTATTCAACATTAATTATAAAATTACAATTCATTATTTGTCACAGATAAATAGATATTTCGTTGATAAATCGATATAACCTACAAAATTTCCGTCAAATTACTGTAACCAACGTTTAAACAACGTCTTGAAGCTCGGTTAAGATAATCATCCGATTAACGCCAATAACCGACTTTTAGGCAGTGGTGAACAGGAAAAAACCGCTCCTTGTTTAACCATTGCTTAAATATTAACGGGCCGATTACGAAATCAACGCTTAAATGGTTTCGGTGAACATGGCCCTAAATATAAATATTCCGGACATCTAACACACAACGCCATCTAGTCCCAAGCTAAGCAGAGCTTGTGTTATGGGTACTAAGATAACTGATATGTATACTTATATACTTTTTTTTTTGTAAATACATACATATTATACATAGAAAACACCAAAACTCCGAAATCAACATTTGCAGATCATACAAACATTTGGTCCGACCTGGAATCGAAGTCGAGACCACAGGCTTAGCAGTAGCATACGCTACCACTACGCCACCGAGGCAGTCGAATATTAATATAGTAAAAGCTAAGATGTGAGATGTCGAAAAATGGACTGTAAGCAGATGGGATTAAAGTATATAATCCACCAACTACTGATAAGAATGATGATGATTTAATGATTTTAAAATAAGCTTATTTGAAGAATTTTGACAAAAAGCAGAAGCAGAAATAAGGTTTTGATTCAAAGATATCATATTAAATAATAACTAGCCCAAAATTTTGAGAAATCTTAACAAAATGTTGGTTTTAAAGTGTAAACGCTTAATAAAAGTTTTTAGCAAATTAAAAGTATATATTTAATACTAAGTAGTTTTTAACCTATATATGCCCACAGCGTCGGAAAGGACCCAAAAGAACCCATAGGTTAGAAGATATTAACTTCCAACGACAATTGTTTTATGAATTTAAATTATACCACTATCTCTAAACAGTTGAAGAAACCACTTTGAAGCACACTTTGACAACTTTCTTCGTTTAGCGATTATTTTTCATTTGACAAACAGTATTTAAAGTTAGTTCTTGCTTATTTCAAAATAAAAATCGCGACCGGGCGCAATAAAATGTATATATCTCGTTTGTTATTATATTAGGTAATAGATGAAGCTATTTTTTTAATAAATCAATAAGTGCATTAGAAATGTATGTATATTATTTTTGTTTGAGATGAGTTTTTCTAGTCGTAATCGAACAAAACATTTTCTTGGGTCGATAATGACCACTTGGGCAAATACCCTGATTTAAATTACTTTATTGACATTTTTAGATTGCGGTATATATTATCCACAAACTTAGTAGTCGATGCTTACTAAGGAAACGTAGTTGTTGATGCTTTCAGGGAAGTATTCTATGACAACAATTGTATATCAGTCTGTCAGATCCTGGTATCAATGTGTAAGTAGATCCGCCGTCTAATAGCACATCATCGGACGGCTACTGATGTCATAAGAATTGTAATGATATAAAAAAATTTAACCAATATCAACTATTCAGTGTTTAGACGCCAAGAACGCAATGATTACCGTCCGATACTCAGAATATCCAAGCCTGTGTGTGTAGTCAATCTACACCTGCCAAAACCGACTTCAAATAATATTGGGTATAGCCCATTTGAAGTCGGTTACTATTTCGACCGGTTTTACATGAATGTAACTTTAAAACAACCAGGAGCGACGGTTAAACGGATTATCTAGGGCACGGGCCTGAAACACCAAAAACTTACATACTCCAGGTTGTTATTTGGAATTTCTTCCGTCCGAGCAATCGAACCCGCGTGGAGCCTAAACTTAATCGGCAGTGATATACGATAGCCACAAAACTAACGAGTCTGTCATTTAAGGAATATTCTTCCTCATATGTAAAAAAAATTTGAGCCCTAGATTCCACAGAAAACTCTTTTTTAAATTATCTATTACAGCTTCGTATCAGGTCTAACATTACAAACAGGGCACGTACCAGACTACGAAATTTGGTAAAATTACTTTTGTGTTCGCCCTTATGCGAGTGGTCCTCTCTACCTTCAGGAGCTGACACTGACTCAAAAAAGCTTATTGATTTTTTCAAACTCGACAAATACATTATAAAACATATCTATATCATGAGACATTTTGTATGATGGATATTGAACAATCAAATATAGTATAGCAAAATAATTGATTTATGGACGAATTATGGTGCTAATATAATATAATTGTCATCGGAGGTAATAAAGGTTTTTAAAATGAATGTAAAATTATTCTTTATTTTTAAAATGACCTACTTCGCCATTTGAGTACACCATATCTGCCCATGGGGTCGTTTTCGACCCACTGAAAAAAACCCACTTTGTGATCAACAATTGAAAATACATATGAAAATCACAAAAATAGGTGCCCTAAAAAGTTCTAGGCATATATAGGTTAATTTTTATTATTGTTATATAATTGTTACAAATATTTTAATATAAGAAAATTATAGGAAAAAAAAACTACTATTTAGTACCCATATATATATTTTTTTCATGTGTCGAAATGTTTCACTTTCCTAACAATGTTGCTACGGCGCCTGCTGGGAGGCCGTAGGCCACTTGCTGAAAATGAAATAAGACGAAATTATTATTTAAAAAGTGAATAATATTTAGTAACGAAACTATCTTGCTTTATTTTTCTTAATTGTCTAAAAATTTATGAAATATCTCCCATATATAACAAAAAATATATATCAAATAACAACTACAAATACAAAAAGCTCTGGCTGGGAGATGGGAGCCCATAAGTGACCTTGTGTTACAGGTCTCCTGGCCTCTCCATCTCGGATTAACATAATTGCATTATTTACACAGAACTTTTACAATAATAACAATATGAAGAATATATTAAATAAAAGTAATTGAGATAATTTGTAAGTGTGTGTATATATGTATGCATGTGTGTGCACGTGTGTTGTTTCTTATTTATGTTAAATTTCCTTGTGTCTATTTAGAACTTTTTCTGTTTCTTCATATTTAAGAGTAGAAAACCGATAACAACCTTCAAAAAATGACAAAACACAAGGAAACGACAACATCGACAACATCACCAACGAGGTCTTTAAAGCATTATGTACTTCACTTCTGATACCTCTCTAAACATTATTAAATAGCATCCTTAGAACAGAAACCACTCTAGAACAATGGTCAAAATCTACAATCATACTGCTGCACTTAAAAGGGGATGGATCCGATCTGGGAAATGGGAATGCATGTAGGTAAGCATTATAATATATTTATACTATTAATTATGCTAAATCTTTTTTTTATGCAAAAAATTATTTTCAACTACAATTTAGTAGAAAATAAAGACTACTTTTTATTATTTTTTTGTGTCAGTATATGGTTACTAGCTAATTTGGGATCTTAGCTGCCAAATTTACTCCAACATTGATGACAAAATTGTTGACATCGTCCACATATTTTTTAGCTATCTCGCTCACTGTTAATAGTTTGTGATTTGATTGCTTCGAATTGTAATGTCCCGTATATTGTCCCATAAGTTCTTTGTCGTGTCAAATAAATGTTTTTAATAATAAACCATACATTTCCTGAGTTTCGATATTTTTTGCGTCAGGACAAGATCGTTTGGATCACTTTTCAATTTGTAATATATAAAAAATAATCTGATCCCTAATTCTAATGCACTTTTATAAACTAATCGTAATCCACGGTTTTAAGGTTACTTAATTATGTATTTTAATTTTTATTGAGTTACTAATAATCATAAATTAAAGACATTGTATTAAATGATTTGTTGCTATATTCGGATCAACTTTATGTATTAGTTTAATGAAGTTTATGTTTTAATACCTAGTAAAATATATTCAAAGTTTAGTTTATTGAAATTTTGACTAACAGTTGTTTGGTCAATTTTATATTTGTCACAAAATAAAACTGCAGCATGATCCGTTAGAGCGGAGTTTAGTATCATTGTTAGTGAGTTTTATTAATTTTTTCATAAAAACGTGATCAATACAAGAATTGTCTCTAGCTGTTGTGTTACGAGTATAAACGGGATCAGGCCATGGAACGTATTATTCTAGATATCGAAGTGCGTTACAGTTGGTGTCTAGGATATTAATATTTATGTCACCTATTATAAATGAGGATAATTGTGTTAAGAAAATAGTTTACAACTGTACGTTATTGCTTCGATATTTATTGAATCATTTGAATCGAAAATTTAATAAAGTTTTGTATTTTATCTTATACCATATTATTTTATTTATATTTTAGTCCGAATTATTCATAATTATGATAAGCCTAAATCTGAATAAAAGAAAAAACTAATTATAAGCGAAATCAAAACCACATATTAGTTTTAACCTTGTAATACCTATAACTACAACCACTGTAATGCACCACTCACTTAAAGAGAAGAACAGAATAAAAAAATACAAAAATCAATGTATTTGACACGGACTTACGGTTAAAAGATTAGGTAATATCTTACAACTGAACATATATTACAAAATAAGCAAAAGGTAATGTTAAAACACTTTGGTATAGCAGAACGTTAAATGATGAGTAATAAATAACTCTCGTTCATTCATTATTCTTTGAACTTTACTTGTGTAAAAATAGCTATAAATTAAAAGGCGTAAATTGGAATGCTAAAATATGTGACTTTTAAAATTATCTTTTATTATTGTAATAAAATAGGCAATATAATAATAAAAAGCCTTCATAATTTAAATGAATATCATGTAAATTTATAACTCCATGAGTGATCTAAGTCGTAAATTAGCAACATTAAATATAACATTGACTGTAACGACGATGGTTATTAAATAGTTCCATCAATCTATGATTTCCATTGCTTTGCAAATAGTTCAAGAGAACAAAGTAGTTTTGAAATTATCACGCTCATATATAATAATACCATAATAAGTCTGTTATCCAAGCTAAGCTCAACAAATTATTTTGTTAATGTGTTTGCTGTTTTCTTTATTATTGATGAAGATGGCGGTGTTTCCTGCCCGTGCTTCGGAGAGCACGTTAAGCCGTCGGTCCCGGTTGTCATGAACATCTATGGCAATCGTTATTGGGAAGTCAGTGCCCTCAAATATACTAACAACTAGTTCAACCTTCGAATTCAGTTCGCCCTCAGGGTTGCGGAGGTCAGATGCCAGTCGCTATGTGTAAAAACTGATATTCAGGTAAAACCGGTTGAACTGGTAGCCGACCCCAAATATTGGGAATAATAAAGGCTAGGAAGATGATGATGTTTTCTTTATTATTATAAAGTATTTTAATCCATGTTAATTTTTAAAGGGCTATGACTAAACTATAATCAAAAGTGATGACAACTAGCCTCATCAAAAATAAATAAAGACAGTTTGACATTTAACTCTTCTATGTATTATTTTAAATTTCAACATATTGAACGCTTTCCTATTTTATATTAATTTAATTATTTATAAATTCCAACAATTCTGTGACGACTTCCACATACAGCGCAACAAACACATACCTACTACACTACTGTGGGGGAACGGCTGTCATGTTCCACCAACACAAAGAGACGATCCTCCGACCTGGAGAGGTGATCTTGCCTGGCATACAATAGCAACCGTTGAGCAGTGGGTCACTGGCCACTGCCCAACGTTGATTTTGTATGTATAACTTCCATTGCGCGATTCAGGATTAGTAGTGTTGTGCAGTACGTTACTCCGTAGCTCGACGTATCTTCGGTAGATGGCATTGAAGTATGTGTCTGTTAAGCTGTATGTGGAAGTCGCCACACTACAATTACTAACGCTAACAATCATTTGTGTTGCAAACAAATATAATTAACACAAAACTCTCTCTAGGTTCATGCTCGTATCTCTATATATGTATAAATCTTCTGTGCGTGTGTAAACTGCGTGTGTGACTAAACTCGTCCTAAACGGTTTAACCGATTTTAATAAAACAAAATGTGTCCATTCCTGAAGATTTAAGAATGGATTAGATTAATTTCTTTGTTTTTTTAACCGCTGTTGTAATTGCACAACAGTAACCGTCGGTCTCAACTAGTTTTGTAAAATTTCTTTCGTATACTCAAATACCTGTACCATCTTAAGAGCAATTTAAATAGAATATACTTACTGATATCGGTGGGTTGACTTGAAAACCATTCTCATCAGCACTATATCTGATAAATACTAGCTGACCATTTACATCGGTGTAGGAATAAGAGCCTTTGACGACCATGTGCTGATCCTCTTTGCCAACGTTCACCAAATATCCAATTTCGTCACGAAATATTCCATTGGAGGTTTCGTAACTGCAATCAACACGGTAAACTTTGCATATTCTGTCATTACTTGTGACGCCTCTGGTGTTGCGGGTGTCCATGGGCGGCGGTAATCGCTTACCATCAGGCGATACGTCTGCTCGTTTGCCCACTATATAATAAAAACAAAAAAAAATACCAGTAATGTGTAACAGTCGACATTAAGCTTACTTTTGAGGCTGCCTGATTTTATACGTGCTTTACAATATTTAAAACAATACGTTTTTCGTTATTATTGTATCACCTGAGTATTAGAAGTATACGCGTTACTTCACACTGTTTTTAATAAGAATAGGGAGGAACTTTTTTTACACTTAAATTAAATAGATACAAAATTACTCATTTTTTTTTATTTCGTAAAATAAATCAAATTAAAATACTAGGAAATTTACAAAAGCAAAAATTATTTTTCAATAATATCGCCTTTGACAATATTTACATAGATATTAACCAAAAAACAGTTTAATTAGTATTAACTGATTACTGTAATAACTGAAAAATAGAATAAATGTATTTATGTAATTTAAAATTAAATTAACTGAATCGTTTGTATCATTGTGTACACACACTATGCATTTTATACTAAAGACTATATTAATTCACACTCATATTATATATTACATATTATAAACATTTAAAACAATAGCGAAAATTACCTAAATCTATAGTTGCCAGCACCATCGTTTGTGTTCTCGAATTTTACAATTTTCGCTTGTGCCTCATCAGATATAACAGCAGCCGAGGCAAGTGAGAGCAGTCCGCACAATAAGACAACACAGTTCATTGTGTTAAAGTTACTTTTTAACACAACTTACAAAGAAATAATATTCAAAACATATTCACAGCAGGTAATATTCTTACTCGCTTTAAAACACAAAAAGCCGTCATTTTCAAAACCTCCTGCCTATATATAGCACTTTGGAGCTAATTATAGCGTCCTATGCTGTCGTGCTATAAGGCTGTGTAGTTTGTTTATTTTCTGTTTTTAAATACTGCTGGTTGCCCTGTTTATATTAGAATATTAATCTATGAATGTTTGATGATATAATTATTTTACAATAGCTTACAATACCGAACAAAAGTTAAAGACAGAGTTTACAATGAAACTTACAACAGAAAGAACAATAAATTTAATTATAATTAATACACAAACTCACCTTTTTAAGGCATATTGTACTTACTCACATCGCGGTATTTCACTTAAACGTTTCTTTTTCATTTCTGCCATGAAAATGTTACATTACTACAAATACTATTATAAAGTATACAAGTGGCGCCCTTATCGCTCCAAAGAAATGTCTTACAGGCAACCGTGGGATGGAAAGAAGAGTAGGGATGAAAATGAATATGGTTGAGTCCTTTTAGTGAAAAGCAAATTAAAGTAGAGTTTACACATTACATAAAATACACGTAGTGTGAAGGATTAAGTTAATGCATACAAATAGATGAATGAAAAGTGAATACCTACGAGGGCCGTTCAGCAGTGGATTGCGATGAACTGATGATGATGATGTTTGTATGATTGTATGTTTCACTGTATTGCTATAGGTGCTACTGAACCTATTTTAATGAACGAGGTGTCAATAGATTCGTCATATAATAGCCCCAGATATAAAATGTTCTAGGTTATCTATCTTCTATAATATAAAAATGAATCGCTCAATGTGTTGGTAAGCGCATAACTCAACAACGCCTGGACCAATATGGCTAATTCTTTCTTTTAAATATTCGTTGAAGTTCAAGAATGTTTTTTAGGTCGAGAAAAATTCGAATAATGGCCGGAAAAGCCCAAAAAACAGCCTCTTTCTTTTTCCCATACAAACGTTTTCTAACTAAAACGTAAAGTCAATTTGAGCTTTATTGTTATTGTATAATGTTCATATATTACAAGCACTCACTGTTGTCTAAGCAATGTAGGTGTGATCCTAACGTCAATTAGTCAATTTGCACTTTAATACCGCTGTATAAAGTTCAAATTGAATCATATCTATCAAAACAGTGTGCATATGTGCGTTGGAGTAGATAATCGTTGGATAGTCCATTTATCGAGAAAGGCTATACGGAGCGGAGCACCAATGAAGAATGTTTCAAAAACGGGGGAAAATTTTCACGCTACGGGCAATAGAAGACGCAAACGAGGTTGCGTGGGTCAGCTAGTAGACTATAAAACTTTTTCTAATCAAATGTTGCTATAGCTTGAAATCCAATTTAGTTTAATATTTTTATCTGGATTCAATTCATGAAATAATTTACAAAGACAAGTTCTATCAAGAAGTTTATGACGTATACAATACTAAAATAAAATAAAAATAACCTCTAATATTGACCTTATCTCTTTCAAGTCTATGAATCATAAATTCATAGCAACTGTTTGTACCTTCAAGGTTTTATGCAGCATTGAACGTCCATACTAATTGACACTTGCAATCGTAGACGCATAGAAATATTAATGTCGGTGAATAACAGGAAAAATAATAATTAGCAGGATCATAAAATTTATATCACAAAAACTTGTAAGCGATCGAATATGGTAGTCTATGTAAGTATCTAACGTGGGCCTTCCTAGATGATACACCGGTTAATTATTATTTATAATAAGCATAACATGATTTCAAATCACTTTTTTAGCTACAAATAAATACAATTTAAGTGACTGTTTGTAATTTCAAATCAACAGCTTTTCACTGAATTGATATAGAAGTATATATGGTACTTACATAAAAAAACAATTTTAAAATGTTTGTATGTCTGTTTGTTTGTTTCGGATTACCTTTGAAACGGTAGGGCATACTGGCAGATAGCTGATGTTATAAGAATAAACTTAGGCTACTCTAAAATAAAAAATAATTAAACAGCGCTCATTACAGTTGCAGATCCCCATGGGCGTTGGTAGTAACTTAACATTTGATGACCCCTCAACTCGTTTGTCCCCTTCATCATCATCTTAATCGAAGTCCATTGCTGAACATCGGCCTCTCTACAACAACTGGTCCTGTACTGTTTGCATTCAAAGGCATTTCGCAACCTGCACAATGAAAAAGATGCGCAAGCTACTTTCGAGTAAATAGTGGATAAACGTCTGTGGCACAATTAAATAAATGCTGATCTTGTTGCAGAAGCAATAAGATTAGCATTTATTTAATTTATTAGTTGGTGTCTAAATTCAAAATGACTCTAAACACAGTCAACTTGCTTGGAAACATTATTTACATCACAGGTAGGCTCTTTGATATTTTTTTCAATGTCAGTTAAACGTTTTTAGTGCGTATGAATGTTTTTTCCTACCTTAATTACTTCTCGCTTGAAACGAAACTAATATTTAATTGTTTCGTGACTGATTTTGATTTGGTATTTAAAAGTATTATAAATGTATAAGTACTTTTGTAACGTCGTCGATTTATGGAAACCTCATCGACACTTCAGTCAACCTAAATACTTGAACACGTTTTTATAGATTTTCTTTCATGATCCTACTCTTGTAATATATGAACTTCGAAGTCTAATAAAATAAATTTGGACTTCTTAATTATATCCCAAAATTATGACAATGATATCAGAGATTAAGACTAATGAATTTGAATTTTATTTTCCGTATTAAATGAGTAATAATAACAACCTTTATTGAAAAATAATCTTTAAAGAAATATATCTTAAAGAGTAAAATAAAGTAGAACTATGTGGCTCAAACTATTAAAGATCTTATTAAACAGGCAAAAAACTTATGGAAGATTATTAAACAGGCAAAAAACTTATGGAAGATTATGGAATTAAGATTAGGTAATTTGCATACTAATTTAAATACTGACTGAACTTTGACATGGTCTGGTATAAGAGGAAGTAGATTGGGGCTACATGGATATACTAAACAAATACAATAGAGTATGAACTAATTTCAGGTATAAACCGGATCAATATTTAGATTAAATTAGACATTTATACAACTCACTTGAATCTGTAACTACCATCTTCATTGTTTGACTTCTCATACTTGATGATTTTAGCATGAACGTCTTCAGGTAACACTGCAGCTGTTGTAAATGAGGCAAGAGCACAAAGAACAAAAAACATAGTGCATGACTTCATCTTCAAAAGTGTAAAGTTCAGTGCTTTTAAATTTTACGATATAACAGTGTATAAATCGCCTTAGGTATCTCATATACCAATGCTAACACATAAATGGACGCGATTTGAAATGTTTATGCTTGTTATACTGTTCTTTGATAATTTAGCATGTTAATAAGGTACGTTTTAAAAGCATATCATATTTTTTAAATTAAAACTTTTTAATCGATGTCAGATCGGCTGCAATACCTTAAATGCGTATGAATAATATTAAGTTTATACACACACACATTTTAAGTTATTAAAGTTAAGTCAAATGTAATTGTATACACCAAACAAAATTTAAAAAGGATTTAATCGTACCGGCAACCACTTTCTATAGATACTTTGATATAATAAAACAATGTTGATGACGTAATTTGAGAAATAATAGTTTCTGCAAACCTGTTGATTGACACTTCATCAGCCTAAGACACATCGATCTTGTTCAAATTAATAAATAAATAAATATTCAGGACATCTAACACATAACGCCATCTAGTCCCAAGCTAAGCAGAGCTTGTGTTGTGGGTACTAGACAACTGATATAAAGACGTATATACTTTTATTGTATATACAAATATATTATACATAGAAAACACCCAAACTCCGAAACTAATATGTTTGTATAATCCGCAAATCATACAAACATTTAGTCCGACGTCGTCAGGGAATCGAACCCGAGACCTCAAGTGTAGCAGTCGCTACCACTACGCCACCGAGGCAGTCAACAGTTCTAATCTTCTATATAATAGTTCTACCGTGGGAGAGCCACGCTTCGGCATGATACTACGACCCCACAGAAAACAGGTGTGAAATAGCGTCTGCGCTGTGCTTCACCATGTGAGTGAGGATACCGGAGGCCCATACCCCAACCCCTGCCCCCATCACTATCGTCGTCCCCTAAAGGCCGGCAACGCACTTGTGACGCCTCTGGTTTTGCGTGTGTCCATGGGCGCCGGTAATCGTTTACCATCAGATGATACGTCTGCTCGTTTGCCCCCTATACTATAAAAAAAACACTATAAACTATATTTTTGAACACATTATCGTATTATTTACAAACAACATTATAGAACAAATTTTTTAAAACCCTTTTACACTTCGTACGGTTTTTTTATTATGTGCTAGCTGAAACCTGCGGTGCGACAATACACAGACAGAAAAAGAACGCCGGCGCTCATCAAAATCCATTCAGTAGTTTTTGCGTAAAGGAGCAACAAACTTCCTCACATACATACTTACAAACTTTCGCGTTAATAATATTAGTAGGTTGCATACTTCGTATCAAAAACGGAACCCTTATAAAATCACTTTGTTATTGGTCTGCCAGTCCGTCTCTTAATATCTTTTTTTCTCGGATTTGCACCTAATCGGTGTAAAGTTGAAATTAATATTAAATATTCAGGTCACTCCCTTGATTGTAGGAAATGCAGAAGTTTTAAAAAATACTGTATGTTAATTTGACTTATTTATTTTACGAGTATATTGAACATACAAAACATATTTAATAATATCTAATTTACTTCCTCGCTAAAAAAGTAAGCTTTTATTGTAATAAGTGACGGCCTTGTTGACTCGTCGTCAAGACGTCCAGCGTAGGTACCGCGCAGGTGCGTGGCGAGTGAACCGTCCATTGTTCCTCAAGCAACGATAAAATTAAACTTCAAAGTCGAAGCAATCAAAAGATACGGCCTTCTATGCTCCGTTTTTGCGGTATATTTTAGGCACTCACAAGGGATTAAAAACCTATAGGGTGCTTTACGTTGATGCAAGTATTGCATGAAGCAAGGTCATGTCTCACCAGTAAAAAAGCCGAAAACCGTAAATTTTGTAGTTGCATCACAATTTTCTATTTCTTTTTGCGATTATGGACTTAATTGGTAAACTAAATATGATCTACGTCCATGTATGAGGTCAAAAGTTTTCATATGGAAAAGTTTAGTTTCACTCTACTTCACTAATAGTTTGTACGCAACCTTCGGTACGCAAATGCGACTCGCGCGCGACCTGTTTTTTATAATAGTAAGACTTAACTTAAATAAGGTGTATACTTCAATTCCCAGGACAGGCTATTATGGAAAACCTTGAAGAAGGCCTGTATCCAGCAGTAAGCATTTTTTGAATGAGTTGTTGATGATGATGAAGACTTAATAAGCCAAGCTTTGATAAAACATTTCAAAACTTTTTTCTTATAATCATCATCTGCAGGCATCTGACGAAGCTTCTATCCCCACGGCTCAAACGATTTCGAATTAAAATAACTTTAAAATAAGAAACTAGTTTGGGGATTCTAGAAGTTCAACCTACAAACCGGTTCATTTTAAACCATGTCAGAGCGCACGACATTAGCCAAGCACGTAAGATAAGTTGGAGTCCCATTTTATAATATAAGTAGAATAGTATAGAAATATCAGTCTATTTTTAGCATTTGTTAGTGACATTTGCCTCGATAATCATCTCATCTAAAAGTTGTTTACTTAACTCACCGATATATTTTTAGGGTTCTAAAGAAAAAAACGAAACCCTTATAGGATCACTTCGTTGTCCGTCTGTCTGTCTCTCAGGACCCTTTTTCTCAGGAACTTGTGTAGGTATTAAGGTAAAATTCATAACAAATACTTAGATTGCACGGAGTCACATTGACTGCACGGTTGGCCGAGTGCTTTCAGCGGTCGCCATGCCGCTTGCTACTGCGCCAAGTGTCTTGGGTTCAAATCCCACGCGGTACAACACTTTGTGTGATCCACGAATTGTTGTCCCGAGTCTGGATGTTCTTTGTGTCCGTTTCATGTATGTTTGTAAAGTCCCCCACGACACAGGATGTTTATTCCTAATGTGGGAGTTGTCTTTTTTTAAAAAAAAAAAAAGATCTACAGTCCCTTGGAGCTGTGAAAAAATAAAACTTCTAATCCAACGCAATCAAAAATGAAAACGAGTCTGGATGTTCTTTGTGTCCGTTTCATGTATGTTTGTAAAGTCCCCCACGACACAGGATGTTTATTCCTAATGTGGGAGTTGTCTTTTTTTAAAAAAAAAAAAAGATCTACAGTCCCTTGGAGCTGTGAAAAAATAAAACTTCTAATCCAACGCAATCAAAAGATACGGCCGTTTATGCTGCAAATTTTTGACACTCGCAAAAGAAGCAGAACCTACAGGGAACTCAGAATCTTTAAATTTGGTTCAAAGCAACGTCTTATAGCATAGATAAAGGAAAAATTGCGAAAAGTTACATCATATAATACATCAACTTTTTTGTACAGAACCCTCGTTGCGCGAGTCCGATTGTTGTTTTTTTTGGCGGTGGCGAGTTTTTTTTTACCTGAGTTTTATACATTTGATTTATAATTAAAAGGTCACGTTGTTTTTGTTTGGAATATCTGACGGAATCCATTGAAAAGCACGATGAGCTTATTCCTTCCTGCTAAGATAATAACTATTAACGAGACTTTGTATTTCATTATTAATAATTTAACCGCTAATGCACTTGTTGAAGTAAGAATTTAAAAATGCTATAAACTAGGCTGTATTGAAATAATATACTCCTCTATTCCCTGTTCCTTTCATCTTACATTAGCCGAGCTCTTCTGTATTATCCGTGGTTCTTTTTTAACTTATTTTGTTTTTTTACCTCCATCAGAACAGTCCTGCCTTAATGAAAATACTAAAAAAATATCGGAATAGGTCGAGCGGTTCTCGAGTTTTGCGCTTAGCAACTCGTTTGACGATTAATTTTTAAAATTCCGTCCCTCAAAAACGGAACTCTTATCACTTTGTTGTTCGTCTGTTTGTCAAGACCTTTTTTCTCTAAAACGTGCAGAGATATCAAGCTGAAATTCATATCAAATACTCAAGTCTACTACTATTCCTCAGAGTTGTGAAAAAATCAAACTTCTAAGCCAACGCAATTAAAAGATACAGCCGTTAAGGCTGCAAATTTTCAACACTCGCAAGGGAATTGAAACCTACAGGGTATTTCCCGTGAACTCATAATCTTAAAATTTGGTACAAAGCTACGTCTTATAGCACAGATAAAGATAAAATTGCGAAAATCATAAATTTTGGTTACATGATATAATAATTTTTTTTTTTAAATTTTAATCTGACTACATTTTCCTCATAAAAGCGTCGAGGTATTCAATTTAAATTCATATCAAATACTCTTGAAAAAAGGGTCTCGAGAGACAGACGGACGGACAACAAAGTGATCATATAAGGGTTCCGTTTATTTCCTTTTGAGGTATGCAACCCTAAAAAGATGTTTCTGTCACAGAAAAAACATATTCTGCAATATAATTTATGGCAATTAGTCCGAAGGCAAAAATTTTTTTTTTGGGGTGGACTGAAGCCTAAACTCAAGTCAAGATCTGTATTTCAGGACTCTAGGATTCAAACCTTTCCATTACTTCTATTAGAATTATGCAGCGGTGGTTTAATGTTATCAGATTTGGGCAAAATCAGTATATTATTCTCTTCAAAATCTTTACTACTTCAATAATTTATATTTTATAATTATGACACTCGGACACATCCACGGAGAAAATACATAAAAGAGAGGGCATAAGCGGATAGGCCCCGTCACAAAATACAGACCCTGACGTCATAGCAGTTGACCCGGTTCATGATTGTAGACTGTCAACATTAATCTTCCAGAGCTGTATCGAACAATCGCAAATCTTAATATTTTCTCGATATAAAAAAGTAAAAGTTAAAGTGTTAAAATTTATCACGTAGAAACTAATCTTTATTTATAATTAATTTTTAGCAAATTTCTTAAAAAAGTTCTAGAATAATCTCTTAGTGTTTTATTGAAATGTATTTTTTTTTCTAGACGGCAAAACTTTGTGTTATGGAAATTAAAAATACAAAAGTACGTAGAGTTAAGTATTGACAAAATATACCATAAGAAGATGAGGAAATGTGTTCTGCATTCTATCCTAACGAAGTTTTTATTCATGAAAGTATTCTTTTGTAATTTTCGTAATCATTTTGTGACAGCAACAACAGACTGACATCTATCGTCATCTATACTAGAACAAAAAGACAGGGTCGTAATTAGAATCCAAATATTTTATCAAGTAACGACTATATTAATCTTGCATCGAAAGTAGTTACCTTAAAAAATACAGAAATGAAAGAAATTTTACATATGCTGATAATTTGAAAGGTTTATTTAAAATTCAATACAATAGTTTATTAACATAATATTCTAAATTTTCATCTAAAGATAGTATTAACGAACAATGGATCAAACAAAATCATAAACAAGACAGGACTCCAACAAAATACACCATGATTTGATGAGTCAGAAAAAAAGTAAAATAGCACCCCCTCACCCCCGCAAATTGTCACGCAAAATCTCATTAAGGCATCTCACCTTTGTATTTGTTCCGTGCTTACATCACAATATAGATCTAATTTCAATCATAGTTTGTATTGTCGGAAGATTGGCATCTCTTTGTTAACGATTGTGCGAACCAATTAATGACATAACGATGCAGTAAAGTTCAGGTGTCATTATTTAGCATCATTGGCCAAACAATTGATTTATGATCCTGTCACATGTTAGTGTTGAAACCACGTCTTGTATTGTTGAGTATAGTAAAATGAAGATTTCATCGGTTATGTAAGTTGACGGATGAGACGTTTGACCAAAGATAACCGGCCCCTTGGTGAATGTGAAACATGATTGGATTTCGCAGCAGTATTGCACATTCGCCTTATAAAGGGTAGGTATCAGTTGTGTATGGTAATTATACTGTATGCATGTCATAAGCGAGGTATTATGCGCATTTATAATATCGCTATTGATGTTATTAAAAGGCTTGCATCAGTTAGACGACGGGATAACACAAATGTAAATGGTGGCCGTAGTTCGAAACTTTTCAAATCCTTTAATCGCAATTTGGCAGTTAGGTACTTTTATAAGTCAATAGTTTTTTTATTATTTTAGTGTAGGAAGATCTCATAAATGCTTATCCGTCTGAGATAATTTATATAATTGTATTCTCGAAATCAATTTACAGTTCGGATACTCTCTTTGTTTTTTAAGAACGCCCAATCTGAACTTGTTACTCTTTGAATATTAACATAAATCATTTTTGCAAAGCCTTCTTCTCCATAAACGAACAACATTGCTGCGTCTGCTGTGCTTGAGGTCTCGGATTCGATTTTTTTTTATTAAATAAAAGGGGCGTCACAAGTGCGTTGCCGATCTTCGTTTCCCCGGGTCAGACCAAATGTTTGTAGATCTGCAAGTATCTGTTTCGGAATTTGAATGATATTAATGCATAACATGTTGGAGTTTATTAATTTATTTATCTTTATTATAAACACATAACAGATAAAAAAAAAGTTACAACAAAAAAAAACAGTATTTATACCAGTTGTTTAGCACCTATTTATAAGCTCTGCTTAATAAATATTTTCGGACATCTATCACAGAAGTCCGAAAATATTTATTTATTTATTATATAACCATTTACACAACACATTTTCTTTTAAAGATGACATCTGCATATCCCGTTTCGTAGCATCTGACGTCATGAAGATTCAAACACCCAGACTCAGAACCATCATCAATTTATCATGTCATATTTTGTTTTTATCAGCATTATTATTATTAGTAATTACATAATAACCGATAGCAATAAGTGCTATTTTTCTCAACTTTACATAATTTAATATAAGAAATATTTTATTTTATTGTTAAGAACATTATAGTTACAAAAGTAGATTAAGTTATAATGTAATATTTTTTAAACACCATCTAGCGGTTTATATGAGTATTAATAATGATTTCTGCCTTTGTTGATAGATTTTTACAAATATACAATCTCACAGCGACAATGAGATGACTCAAGGTTCTACAGTTCGTTTAAAGTTGTTCGCAGTGTACATAACTTTAGATAGATGGCTCTACTATTACTACCGATGAACCTGTTAGAAGTGTAGACATTAAAGACTACACTGACACAAGTCTTAAAAACATTTAACCTTAGATGATAAGGTTCTTTTAATAATAATAAAACAGATGATGACAATTTCGTCAGTTTCGAACTTCTTGATATGGCAGCTATAGAAAAACCTACAGGTGACGACGTGAAAATGCCATACATTGGAAAAAAATAGAGAAGTCCTTTATTCTGTGGTGTATTAGAACCTGTAATGACCCGTATTATGTCTTTATTTTCTTAAGTGTACATTGAAATCATTGTTATTCGAAAAGCTTGAAATACTAACAATGCTGCTAAGAAATACTAAGAGAAGGGAGTACCTATTTGTGTTTTTTGTTTTCGTGTAAGGATTACGTATTATCTGAATCACTTAGCTTGTTGGAGATTTTTCGGTTTTCATGTTATCTCGAGAAAGTAACGTATAGTTACCTAATTATATTCGCTCTTACAGTTCTACGTCTTGTTAGCGGATTTTTATCAGGAATTTAGTTTTCTTTTTTGTTGACCAGCTGTAACTGAATTGCAATTTACTGCTGTACAACTTTATGCTATGTCACGATTGTTCATTGTTGTAGTTTTATATTGAAGTACTTGGATGAGCAAGTATGGCTCCGTATTTTTTTTTCTAGAAATTAATCTTAGCTAGATCGATTTATCGCCCCTGAAACCTCCTGCAAACTAAATATCATGAAAATTGTTGGAGATTTGTTCATTTAATATACTCGTATGAACATGAATATATATATGAAATTTAATTTGCAGGAGATTATATGATATATACAAGTATTGCTAATTTAAATGTATTAAATATATAGAAAGTTAAGACTCTTAGAAATCAGGCTAGTTGTTGGAATAGGAAAACGCTCATTAATTAAAATCTGGCGTCCGAGTGGCGTGAGGTATTTTTGAGCCTCAGCTGAAACTCAGCGATGTGAATACTTTCAGCTTATATAGCAGCTTAATAGTCTAGACAACGCCATCTAGTCATATATCATACCATGCATACCGACATTTGGATCTTCCGGACAGACTTCCAGATGAGAACCCGGAAGTTGACCTCAGGCACAACAGGTACATAAGTCACAGAGCCAGTCTATATTTCCTATTATTTTTTTTGTGAATGCTGTGACTAATAAATGTATTGTATTTCTTTTAAAACTCTATTAAAAGTCTTTTCTTTTAATTGAATCAATGTTTTATTATTATTTTTGATTCTAGCTATGTAAGGTATAGTATAATTTAATTTTAATTTTAATATGATATAATAAAAATATTGTACTGAATATTCAAATCTAATCATATAGCCTTTATTATTAAATGATATTAAATACATTTCAACTAGTTCATTATTATTTGTACTAAAAAAATGTACAATACTATACAATTGAATTCATATTTATTATAATGCAATAAATAGTTAATGTGACATTTCTAATCTACGACATTGGCAACAGAATTATCAGCTTGCCATTTGGCATAGGCTTGCCCTAGGCCTTTCCATGTCTCTATTTGCGGCTGTTGTTCCACTTATCTATTTAATATCATCCTCCCATCTTTGCCGCCCTTTTCATCTTTTTACATCTCGAAGGTAGTGAAAATAGACTACTGTTCCTTCAATTTCAAAAAAGGTTATGTTGACAAAGACAAAAAATAATATAGTAAGTTTATTGCAGTTACGAAACGAAAGCCCCAGGCAAAGCTAATTGTTAATAAAATAATATTAATATCACTGCGTTTTAATGTCTATCTATTTCAAAGAATATGCATAGAATATAAAGTTTTGGGTTTATATTTTCTCAAATTACCTTCACCAGGTTGCACCTTAACGCTGATCTCCGTTGACACTGGTCGTCTTGACCAAAATCAGCTAGGCGTACACCAACAATATTTGAGATTTTGGAGAGTTTACGCAACAGCTGTAAAATAGCTGGATAGGCCGTAACCTCTAAGTAAACTATTATAAATAATCGTTTCTAAGTTGAATTATAATTTATGTTCAAAAACATGTAGTTGAGTATTACTTAGAAATGTTTAATATCACTTCCACTGTGATATATAAAAGGATATTTAAAATATCTCGACAATGAGGTACGATAAATCTATAATAGGCTAAAGTTAATTTATTTGAACATTTAATCTACCCATTTTGACTATCAAGGCTAATATAGTTTTTGTCATATTTTTGAGCAAAATGGCTTTTTGTACATAAAATTATGATTTGAAATCGATTGGCAATATCTTAATTCACTACATCTATGTCGCACTTTAGCGGTTTTATATGAGAATTTCTTAATTATTGGTCATTATGATAGTTGAACAGCAATAATAGATATTAAGGTAAGTCGAGTCAACGTTCTACGTAATATTTAAGATTAAGATATCTTCTCATATTATCTACTACAGTACTTTAAATTCAGGACGTTCATGTCTGTAATATCTGTAAATCATGCATTTTGAAATTTATCACAAGATTTTCTTAGATTAACAGGGCTATAATTCCTAACAAACCAATAATGTGCAAATCACTTGTAAATAATAATAACAATCACGTGTGAAACAGCGCCAGTCGCTGTGTTTCACCAAATGAGTGAGGATATCGGAGACCTATACCCCAACCCCTTTCCCATCCCCCAAAGGCCGGTCACGCACTTGTGACACCTCTAGTGTTGCAGGTGTCCAAGGGCGACGGTAATCGCTTACCATCAGGCGATACGTATCATCGTTTGCCCCCTATTCCATTAAAAAAATTATCAAACGTTTAGGAGCTTTAATGCCCCAAACAGATATAGACATAGTAATAATCCTCTTCGCATCGGGAACCATTAGGCAATCTGCATAATCAGTTATAATCAATACTAGATCAAAGGAATTGTCAGCAATGATTCGGTTGATACAATGTAACCACACTATTCACAAATGATAATAACGTCATTGAAATAAGTGATTGCAATAAAGTTCTGAATCGTAAAAACATGACGACTTTATGCCTATTGCACATTTGATAAAATGAAAATATTGCTAAATCTTCCCGTTTTATGACTCTGACAAATTAGAATAAAACACAGTAAACATGCATTATATTTTAATATTTCACACTGACACTGACATTTGGATGCTCTAGAATATTTTAATGTATTACTATACATATGTCTTCGAAAATATTAAAAGAACACTAAATTATAATTTAGTCTCGTGCTATCACTATCACTTTTGTATTTGACCTACAAAATAAACAAATTTTAAATTCTGATTTCTTACTATATTCATGAAATATGATCAAAGTACACATTACAGATGTGAATACTGATTTTAAATTAAATATTATAAGCAAAAGTTCAGAATCAACTCCACCTATTATTAGAGGAGTATGCATGACTTTAGACAGGATTTAAAATTTCATTCATTCATTTATGTTGCCCGTTCTTTAATAGAACTTGCTTTATCAGATATAGCGCTTGAATTCGATCATTTATTTTATTGAACTGCTGAATTCACTAATTACAAAATCATAGAATATCTACCAAAAAAAATGTAAAGAAAAATCTTGCATATTTTGCTACTACTGTGATAATAAAAAAATAATGAAAACCTTTTTACAATGTACATATACATTCAAAATTTGTTTTCTCCTTTTTTCTCAGTGCTAGTTCAGTGAGGAAAACTGAACTCAATGTTCGAAAAAAATGTAACATGTAGAAGTATTCTTGTGACCTAATCTTCAACCTAAACTAATTTCACATACATGCATAAACTATTTGATTTTACTAAGCGCTGCTAAACAACCACCTACACTAGTGTTAAACTTATAAAATATATACGTGGGCTGTTCCAAAAATAGTTTATGAAATAAAAAGTTAGAAAATAAAAAAGTTTATTTACACTTTTTCAAAATTTTTCTTTCCAATCCCAATGCACTCACGCAAACGTATCTTGGGAGGTCCAAAAAGAACCGCTGAAATTTTTCGACGGCCTCGTCTGCAGTGCAAAATTTTCGCCCACGTCACATTTTTTTTACAGTGGGAAATAAGAAAAATCACATGAAGCTAAATCTAGGCTGTACGGAGGATGAAACAACTTCGAGGGTACAAATGTTACCCACATTTGTACCCCCAAATTTGTCAAATAGTCCATAGTTCTAGCAGCTGCATGAGCGAGTGCGTTTTTATATTATCTCTAGTATATTATTATCTAAGTGTTAAAAAATGCTAGTAAATGTTCTACGATCTTCCAGCGGAATTATTCGCTCCGACCGCGAACAACTTTTGTGGGCAAATCGTCACCCATCCATGATTCGTCAGTTGTAAGAAAGTAGGATAAGTTTTGCGAAGTTCCTACTTCGAACTTTTGTAACATAAATATAACTTTTATAACATAATTCAACACGATGGTATTTTTAATTTGTTCTAACGCAGCAATTACGACAAAAAACGCAAAACAGCTTGTAAATTTTCTTGAGATTGCTTAAAGTTTAACCCTCGTTTATAATCATAGAAATAGCACGAAAAGTTTACAGCAAGACGTCCATTGCTTCAAACAAAAGGAGAGTGACAGATAATCTTTAAACATTTTTAAATAAAACTAAACATAATTGGTGAAATTATCCGTTAATCCAAAATAGTTTCATGAAAGAAGAGATTGTATTTATTCTGTGGTTATCAATTTTCAGAACTACAACCTAGGTACCTTCCCATTTGATGCCTATCTGAAGGTTATATTTTAGTTTTGATAACTAGCAATTAATAAATAAATTGTATTTATGTTCAGAATGTTATGTACTATGTTATGTTGTAGTATGAGAGTGCTATCGTGGTTAATACTATTTCTACTTGTAGAATTGGGCTATTTATGAATACATATGTAATAACAAAAGAACTCCAAGAGAAAGTCAGTTCATAAACGAGACAAATTTAAAGCCATTGATATTACTGTTGCGTACAAAAGAAAAATATTTTTTGCACAATTTACGCGTTTTTAACCAATATAAAATTGTTTGAAATAGTGTGTGAGTGAGGATATCGTATGTCGATAAATAAATGAACAGAGGTTTTTATGCACATGTTTTTTTTACTTATATAAATAAATTATAGTAACAATTGTTTTAGATTCTTAAGACTACGTGTACTAATAACTAGTTACTAGATTTATGGCAGGTACAAGATTATCAGTGGCATTGTAAATTAACCTCGGAAGGCCTGTCCGTAAGGCTTTTTTTGGATTTGTTGGAAATTGGGCTGAACCTGCTGGTACGAAGGCTGAGGCTGTTGAGGCTGAGACTCAATGTACCGGAGAGCGCGGACGATTTCTTCAGGGATTGGAGGAGGAGTGGGGAGGTGAGCTCCTTGAGGTTGGAAACCTGTGAACAACAAAATACAAATTTATTTAAATATCAGTCTGATCATGTATTTTTCTAACGTACAAGTATTACAATATTTGACATTATAATATTGCAAGTGCGTTGCCGGCTGAAGAAGGAGCACGCTCTTTTTATTCATTTAGATTAGGTTTTATACTTAGACCAAATTTTGTGTTTAAGTTCGTTTCAAATGTTACTTAACTAAAAAGGCGACCTTTACAATATTAAGTGATCAAAATTATTAAGTCAATTAAAATATTTAATAAAATTTGCAGAATTTAATTCAAACTGTTTCTCAATATGAATATTATGATGATATTATTTGACAATATTTTACCATTCTCATCAGCGATGTAGGTGAGAGAGATCGGCGTGCCGTCGAGGTCGGTATAACTGAAGGAGCCCTGAGCAGATATGGATGGCTCGCTGTTGGGTCCAGAGCTCTTCAAAGTGCCTTGTTCTTGTGCGGCAATACCATTACCAGTCTCATAACTGCAATTTAAAATTAAGCTTATATTCCCCATTGCATTCCTATAGGTTGATACTGATGATGAATGATATTTATTTATTTATTTATTTATGGTTTGCTTACAGTCATAACATTATTACTTACTTTAGGTTACATCTACTATAATTTAGGCTAATGTACAACCACTTTCAAGCAAACACAGCATGCACAACAGAGATATAATTAGAGATTCAAAATAAAAAAAAAATGTACATAAATATATATCTATGAACCTTTAAAACCTGTATGTTTTGTTTTATATCAATAACTAGTATAGTTGACAGTATTATTATAAAGATAGTTTATAGTAAAAAATATTGGTATTTCTATTAAGACCTTGACTCTTAAATATTGTCTATTACATGTTTTCAATCAAATGTGTATGATTTTCTCAAAAATATATATGTTACAGGCAATCTGTATAATTCAGGTATTTTATACAATACCTACGCAATGAATACAATACCTAAAAAGTGAAGGTAATGTGTAAATTAATACCTTAGGTTTATACCAAATTAAGTAGCTCCGGTTAGCTAGTTAGGTCATTTGAATTCGAAGAGTGCTACATTGGCTAACCTGTTTCAAGATTTTAAGGTTGCAGCAGTTTGAAATTCAGGTAGTGAATTTAAATACCTGTATTGATAGGAGCCATCAGGGTTGATGGTTTGTTCTTGTTTGAGAATGGGAATCTCCTGGTTTGAGGCTGAGTATTGAGGCTGGTATTTTGGCCCAAACTGTGGTGCTCCAAGAGTAACGGCCACAAGAGCGAAACAAACTATAAACTGTAAAAAATAGTAATGTTAGAATTTTATACAAGCCTATACAGATTGCTATTAAAGTACCCTATCAAAAATGTATTAATATAATTAGATTTTTCTAAAAAGGTTCTTCTATCCAAACTTTTATTTTGAACTAGGATAGAAATTAATTTCAATTATACGAGTATCATAATTCAATAATAAATTTATAAATTGTAATAATGCTACCTTCCTACGGGCTTCCCGTGAAATTATGTGAACGCTTTCGTCACTAGCTTTTGAGCAGATAAGAAAAAGGGCTCAGATAGGGGTAGACTTAATTTAGCCCAATTTAATGTCACAAAGACACGAACTTGCACATTGACCGCTAAGAAACTGCCGTTGATCGTATGAGCTCATTTTGAAGACACTCACTTATCTGCCTCAGGCAATATTGGAATACTTGGTGAAGACGTATCGAGTGAATTCCAGTTTTGTGGCCATTTGGAGGGTAAGACCAATTTGGTGTCGAAAAAGATTGGCGTGCTCAATAAATCGAGACGGTATTCCTGCCGCCAGCGGTAATCGTTAACCATTAGACGGCATGTCTGCTCGTTTGCCCCGTATTCCATAAAAATAGGAAATACCTTTCTGCTAAAATTTTGATAGTGTAACATTTTAGTATATCTAATTTCATCTCTTTGATTACTATATTTGGAACATAACTTTTAATAATTTGTTTTCATTAATCCTGTAATCTGTATTTTGATTTATTTATTGGTTTTTTTTATACTACAGCTAGGTATAATGATTTTAAAATATTTTGTGAGACTACTTACCGACTTCATTTTAATTATTATTATAGAATATGTGAAGATAAACAGTAGAAATACTAAGCGGGAATGATTTTTGAGATCTGCCGCTGCGGCTTTTATACAGGCTGGCGTTAGCGCAATACGTTAATTTAAAATACCGTAATCGCAAATAAGTGAAACATAAGTAGTTCACCTCCATAATATTAGCTTATTTTAAGCCTAATGAGGTCTTAAACGTTTTATTTAGATTAAAAAAAACGTTATGAAGTTTTCATTAAGGAATTGTAAGGAATGATTAAATTGTGTATTGACTGACGAGTGTGTGATTTATTGTACCTATGTTTATTTGTGTATTTGAATATTTAGACACATTCACACACACATATTTAACTCAGAAAAAAAAGAAACTTGTAATAGTATCTTTCGTATACCTTTTTTAAACCTATTATAATATATTATCACAGTCGTAGTTCCAAGCCTTTTCCATAACGTAACTTTTTTAACTTGACAAGTTTTTGATGAGCGCCCAGTACAGGTAAAATCCTGAAAACTTTAACCAATCTGTAAACATGCGGTACTATAGGGTTGTCTGAAGAGGAGACGTGGCCGCTGCAAATGACCCGGGACAGGTGACACCCCGGTGCGGCCGAGGGGTGTCGTCTAAGGCGGGTCGGTGTTGTGCCTCATATTGTGTAGTGAGGTTCGGCAGGGGGAACTCCAGAAGCTGCCGATGCATTCCTGAAGCTCCTCCCGAGCGGGGTTTAGTGGGTCAACCGGTCTGCCGGGAATCAGACACACCCTCTTCATCCCTCCATGAATGAAGGGTACGGTGCGAAAAGCAAAAAATCGAATTATGCCTACTTCTCAGAGGGGTAGAGACAATTGATCCTCACTTACTACAGTCCTGACACAACTCTTTTGCTTCTTCCACATTCATCAATCGTTTCATGAATACTCGTCGGTTCATAGTGCTTTTTTTATTATATTATAATGAAATTACCCGATTGGACTACGGGCTTATAATTTGTGAATACTTCTCAAAATCATACGAGATTTGCTCTGCTCTATGTATAAGGGGTCAAGGTTCTTTGCTTAATTCATTTTTAATGACCTTTGGATTTTCTAATTTTTTTGGATTATGTTGTGTGTGACTCGTGTAAATATGAACTGAAAATATTCAGTAATTAGTTTGAAAAATAAATAAATAACAAAACCTAAAAATTCACTAAAATTAATCACTAAACAATATGATAGTGTATTATTAGTGTCAACATTTTGTAAGTTCGGTGAATGTCAATTATTGCAAACAAACCACATTGAAAAGTCAAGTCATCGTGTTTACATATGCTTAGGTATTTTTATTTCGAAAGAGTGACCTGGTAAATAATATGAATGAATAAATCAATACCTTATGAGAATCTGATAAAAATTATCATATACGTTACATAGTAGGCCAACACCGTCTTTCTAAGGAGAGGCCTATGTTCGTAGTGGACTATTGAAGGCTGTTGGTGATGATGATGATGATGATGAACGGCCATAATTACGATATGATTACTATGTTTGAACTTTTTTGTTCCTTTTTGAAAAAAAATATTTGTTGCCTATCCTGTGATTATAAATATTATTTCGCATTTAGATAACAAACAGTAGGCAAGTGTTTAACACACATTAAAAATAACAATGCGATTCAGAAGATCAATGGCTGTTTTTGGATCTAAAGTATTTGCTTAATTTCAGTAACGTATCATTTGACTGTGCGATTTGCAATGCCATTAAAAACGCCGTAATTCATACGTCATTAGAAGGGCTGCTTTTACTTTCATAGTTATATATATACATACTTATCTTATTAACTTATCTTAGAAGTTATCGTTATTTTAATAGGCCAATAATTATTTGAGTAACTAATTTCTTAAATACACTATTTGCACCAACTGCTCTAATTGCGTGAGTTCCATAATTTAGATTGTGATCTAAGTATTACTTGTGATATACTTAGATTACAATCATCATCAATACATAAACTATATGGATATATGTAGGTATGTACAATTAGGTGTAATGAATCTGGGTTACAAAGACAACGTGAAAAGTTCTCGTGAATACCAGTTTTGTAGGTTCGCATAAGAAACTAAAGGAAATAGTCACAAAATTTCTCCATAAAATTGCTCAGAGTAAGATTGATCGTCCTAAACTTCTATACAGTTAAAAATTTTTGTAAAACTTAATGTAAAAAAATATTTATTTATAAACCACCGTGACGTACCTACCCAGTTTCACATTGAATAGCTTTCCTTTTAGCGTATTCCATGAATTTAAAAAACTGAATAATGCGGGTCGGTTTGTATTTTTCGTACCGGTAAACATTCTACCAGATACTACTCGTATTTGAAATTAAAAAAAACTTTGTTGATATTGTGTCAACATTGGATAATCTTATGAAACCATCTATTAAGTATTCAATCTCATAATGAAATGTACTTAAACTGCTTAATGATGCCATCATGTTGCGAGTAAACTGAGTACTTGTTTTATATTTTGATTTCATTTGTTTTGTATGTTACCAAGCTGCAGGTTCTCGAAGAGAAAAAAAAAATTAATTAAACGAGATCTACAAAGTTTTAATTAAGTTTTATTTCTAACCTTGATATCTTGGTTGGCCGAGTGGTGTCAGCGGTCGCCATGCCGCTTGCTACTGCGCCAAGTGTCGTGGGTTCAAATCCCACGCGGTACCTACAACACTTTGTGTGATCCACGAATTGTTGTCCCGAGTCTGGATGTTCTTTGTGTTCGTTTCATGTATGTTTGTAAAGTCCCCCACGACACAGGATGTTTATTCCTAATGTGGGAGTTCTTTTCTAAAAAAGAAAAAAAAACAAAAAAAAAAGAAAAAAGATCTTACTCTTCTTTAATATGGAAATGGGTTCGAGAATTTTAATAAAAACTTATACTTCCTTTTATATCCCAAAAGTTCTTATAAGTTTGTATTTAACAGTCCATATTTATATGAAACTAAAAGTAGTTGACTACTAGAGAGGGTTAAGTGTAAATACAGGCATTTGTATAAATTAAGCATACCGAAACATGTTGTCTGGTATGAGGCCTGAGTTTTAGTTGTAATAGATAGAAATAAAACATCCTTTATCTTAAATCAAGAATAGATTCTAAACCTAAAAATATTGTTCTGCATTTAAACATTTAGAATTAATGTTATACTGATTATTTACAAGGCCACAAAACTGTAAAAAAGTAATTAAAAGTAATGTAGTAGAAACGTATCAGTTCTATTCAAATACCGGTAGAATAAGAACTATGTTATTCCTTTACTCCTCCTCATAATCTATCATTCAAATAATATACGATACAGCTAGAACGGATACATCTAGTGCGAATGGCGGACAAAAATAAAAAACTATGGAATATGTAATACACTATTGTGCCTGAATATTTGACTTTTAAAAATAGTGGCTATGAGTTTCTTTGTCACTATTTTTAAAATTAGTAGATTTTGGTGTTTAAATTTACCTTGACAATCTATCTAATGTATGATTTTTAACTGTAGCTTCAATTAACGTTCATAAATATCACTTAAGTGTCTTTCTTGAATTGAAATTAAAATAAAAACGAAGAGGAATATTAGTTCTATTTATTTTATAATCACTCTCAATTTGTTTAATTGAAATGTTAAGACTTAAAAAAAAAAAAAACATTTGCAACTTCGATGTGGATAAAACTAGAAGACTGAATTTTCAGTGACAAAGCATTTGTCTATCTTCTGTGTTTATACACAGATTATTTCAGATTTTATTCAATTTCAAGTTTAACAGTAGGTACTTTAAGAATTATAACTAGTCAAAGATTCTTAATTTTCAGCCAGTTCAGCCCTTTTGCAACCCCCCTATAACTTCGTTGTGGATAAAACTAGAAGTCTAATTTTTTCAGTAACAAATCCGTATCATTGTATAAATACAGTATTTTTCAGATTTAATTAAATTTGAACTTTAACAGTACTTTAAGAATTATCCTTTCTTCTCAGAGCTAGTTCAGTGAGGAATACCGAAAGCAATGTTCGCAAAAAAATTAACATGTAGAAGTATTCTTGTAACGCAATCCTAAATATAACCTTAGTTCAAATACCTGCCTAAACTATTTGATTTTACTAAGACTCGCTCCACAACCACCGATACCAGTGTTGAGCTTTATAAGCTCAAGACTAATATACATTTAAAATCTGTCAGGAGTTTCATTAGAATTTTAATTTATTTTGTTATTTGTCTTATGTCTTGCGTTAATTGCGTTAAATTTTAGTTTCGATAACTGGCAGGTAATAGATTCATTGTACTCATGTTCAGATCCTTATGTACTGTGGTATGTTGGAGAATAACAGTGCTGTCGATATTCTTTTTTTTTTTTTTATAGATGTATCACCTGATGGTAAGCGATTACCGCCGCCCATGGACACCCGCAACACCAAAGGTGTCACAAGTGCGTTGCCGACCTTTGGGGGATAGGAAAGGGGATGGGGGGAGGGGTTGGGGTATGGGCCTCCGGTATCCTCACTCACTCGGTGAAACACAGCGCAAACGCTATTTCACACCGGTTTTCTGTGAGGCCGTGGTATCACTCCGGTCGAGCCGACCCATTCATGCCGAAGCATAGCTCTCCCATTCATTCTATTTTTTCTTGCAGAAGTAGGCTATTCATGTTTTACATAAGAATTCCAAGAGAGAGTCACTCAGAGAAATTAATGTTGCTGTTGTGCATAAAAATATTTTCACTTGTCCAATTTATGTGTTTTAAAACTGTTTGAAATGGTGTGTGTATTAAAGGTTTATAAATAAATGAACAAAGGTTTTTATACATATGTTTTTTTTACTTATTAAAATAAATCACAGTAACAATTGTTTTAAATTTTTAAGACTACGTGTACTAATAACTAGTTACTAGATTTATGGCAGGTACAAGATTATCAGTGACAATGTAAATTAACCTCGGAAGGCCTGTCCGAAAGGCTTCTTTTGGATTTGTTGGAAATTGGGCTGAACCTGCTGGTAGGAAGGCTGAGGCTGTTGAGGCTGGGACTCAATGTACTGGAGAGCGCGAAGGATTTCTTCAGGGATTGGAGGAGGAGTGGGAAGGTGAGCTCCTTGAGGTTGGAAACCTGTGAACAAAAAAAAAATATATATATTAGTGAGACCATGTATTTTCCTAATGTAATGACCCAAGTACTCCAATCTTTGACATAATGAGGCAACATGCAATATAATAAATCAGAATGAACTCGTTATATCTAATGATCATCTTACCAAGAACTTATACGAACTATTGCATATATGTCTAAAATTTACATATCTTTTTTATAATTTAGATTAGATGTATACTTAGACATTTTTAGAAGATTTGCTTTTGTTTGTTTTGAAAATTACTTAACTGAAAAAAGGCTACCTTTAAATCATTTACTCAATTAAAATATTTAATCAAAGTTATAAAATTTAATTAAAACTGTTTCTCAATTTGAATATTATGTTGAAATTATTTGAAAATATTTTACCATTCTCGTCAGCGATGTAGGTGAGAGAGATCGGCGTACCGTCGAGGTCAGTATAACTGAAGGAGCCCTGAGCGGATATGGATGGCTCACTGTTGGGTCCAGAGCTCTTCAAAGAGCCTTGTTCTTGTGCGGCAATACCATTACCAGTCTCATAGCTGCAATTTAAAAATATGATACATTAAATATTATATTACTTTCCAAGTAGAAAGTGTACAATTGAAGTGGGCTATAACCAGCATGGGACTACGATATGCTGATGATGATAATAAATATATTATCCAAGTGACATGCGATTGGAGAGGCCTATCTAAAACACTGGGCTGCGATAGACTGATGATTATAATGAAAAATATTATTCGATATATATTTTAAAGAACATCTACTTATTTATATTTTGTTTCATAGTAGCAAACACATTTATGCTTACTTTAGTACTTAGACTGAGAATAGGGAATACTCTTAATTATTGTAGCTTTTTACATTTATTAATTATCATTGTTATAATTTTCTTAAATAAGAATAGCAATTCTTTTTGCACACCAATGATTTATCGAAATTAATTTCACTTTACATACATTTATACTGATATTCTAAATTTAAAAGTAATTCTGATTATCTGTCTATTATGGTTTCACGTCTAACCCGCTGTACCAAATTGAATGAGATTTGGCATGGAGATGTTTTGTTACTTAAGGAATAACATATTCCACTTTTTACCGCGATAGGTAACCGACATATCCGTAAATGGAATACCAATACCTTAGGTTTATAGCAAATTAAGTAGCTCCGGTTAGCTAGTTAGGTCATTTAAATTAAAAGAGTGCTACATTGACTAATCTGTTTCAAGATTCGGAGGCTGCGGTAGTTTAAAATACAGCTAGTGAATTGAAATACCTGTATTGATAGGATCCATCAGGGTTGATATTTTGTTCTTGTTTGAGAATAGGAATCTCTTGGTTTGATCCTGAGTATTGAGGCTGGTATTTTGGCCGGAACTGCGGTGCACCAAGTGTGACAGCCACGAGAGCGGATAAAACCATAAACTGTTAAAAAATTAAATTATACAATTTTTATATTAAAGATCATAGAAATAACTGTATATATATACTAAGATAAATAGTATTATGATAATTTGATATCTTATAAAACGCTAAAATAACCTTTATTCATATAACTATTCAATAATAAATAACAATAACTATAAAACATGATTATATACTCTAAAAAAGGAAATACAATGCAACTGAAATTTTGCAATTATATGTGTTAAGTTATATTCTTTTTGATTGATATATTTTTATTTTAATAACGATGTTAATTCATTTATTATCTATCTGTACTTACTATGATTATTATTGGTATTTTCTTAAAATAATCATTTTTAAATATTTATTGAGACTACTCACCGATTTCATTTTAATTATTATTATAAAACTGAATATGTGATGATAAGCAGTGGAAATACTAGGCGGGAATGATTATTAAGATCTGCCGCTGTAGCTTTTATACAGGCCGGCGTTAGCGCAATATGTTAATTTAAAGTAGTGTAACCACAAATAAGTGACCATAAGTAGTCCGCCTCCACAATTTAAGCCTAGCCTTTAAGCCTAATGAGGTGTTAAAGGTATTATTTAGATCCGAAAAAAATGTAATGTAATGTATTTTCAGTAAGGAATTGTAAGGAATTGACGAATCGCGGTTTAGAAATAAACTTGCAAATTATGAAATCTTATTATTGTTTATTTGTTACAACAAAATATACGTAATAATCATAAATAATTGCTGCAATATTTTTAAACTTTGGTAAATAGATTTTTCATTTTGGTCTCTAAGGAAAAAAAAATAACTGAAAAATTAAAGAGTACCTATAGATATAGTCACATATTATTTAGTGTCACTATTTATAAGTACTATTTTAATAGTAATTCAAAAATACAGCTATGTTTCATCTTGGTCTTAGCTTTCGAAATCACAATTAACAGTACCTACATCCTCTAAAGTATTTAACCTTGAAGTTCGTAAAAAACGGAACTTAATAATAACTTTCGTGTTTTTCTTACTTTGGATTAGGAGGAACTTCGTAAAGTACCATGCATTTTAAACGTATGTACCATCACAGTCGTAGTTCATTACGTATTTTTTTTAACTTGGTAATGTTTTGATAATTTAATCGTCCAAGAATAAACTAATTACAGATAAAATTCTGGAAGTATTAGCCAATCTTTACGCGTACGGTAACTAATCTAACTATGGGCTTGTAGGAAGAAAATCTAAGCTATATACGTCGAGCCATGCCCGTTTTCCAGAGGGGTGATATACCTCTTTTACTTTGCCCACATTCATCAATTGCTTCATGCATCGTCTCGTCGATTCCTGGTGTTTTTGACATAGCAAATCTTAGGTCATTTTTTCTTACTAATATTATGATGAAATTACTGGATCAAGCCACGGGCTTAAAACTTTTGAGTACTTCTCGAAATCATAAGAGATTTGCTCTGCTCTAGGCCGATAAGGTCAAGGTTGTTCGCTTAATTCATTTTTAATGACCTTTGGATTTTAATTTTTTTTTGGATTATGTTGTGTAATTAGATTCAAAATAAAAAAAAATAATACAAACACCTACGAATTCGCTCGAATTGATCAATAATAACATATAATAGTGTATTTATTAGTGTCAATATTTTGTAAAGCTAGTGAATGTCAATTATTGCAAAAAACCGCATTGAAAAGTCAAGTCATCGTGTTTATATACGTTTAAATATTTTTATTATTAAAGAGCGGCCTGGTAAATAATATGAATGAATCAATCATACCTTATGAGAATCTAAATAAATTGATCGTACATTGCATAGTAAGCCACACCGTCTTCCTAAGGAGAAGCCTATGTTCCGCAGTGGACTATTGAAGGCTGTTGGTGATGATGATGATGAATGATCATAATTACAATATAATCTGTATTTGAGTTTATTGTTCCATTTTGAGAAAGTTTACTTGTTGCCTATCCAGTGACTATTAAAATAATCTCGCATTTAATAACAAACAATTGGTCAGTATTTAATACACATTCAATAATAACAATGATGAAACGATGAGTATTTAAAGGTCAATGACCGTTTTTAGTTCTAAAATATATATTTGCTTATAACTTCAATAACCTATAATTTGACTGTTCGATTTGCTATGTCATTGAAAATTTCGTTATGCATATTTGATTAAAAGGGCTGTTCTTACTCGTACTTTCATGGTTATTTAAGCTAATCTTTATGTTATCGTTATTGTAATCAGGTGATAAAAAATATTGAAATTAATTTCTCGAATATTGATTTTGCACCAACTGCTCTAATTGCGTAAGTTCAACAATTTAGATTGTGATCTAAGTGTAATTTATGACATAAATATTTATAGTACTAATTTTATATTTGTACACTTACGTGCAGAGAATCTGGGTTGCAAAGGTAACATGAAATGCTCTCATAAATACCAGTTTTGTAGTTTTTTCACGAGAACTTCAAAAATCAAATATAACTTTTCTTCTATATATTACTCAGGGTACGATTACCTATTCGAAACTTCTTTCAAAAGTAAAGTTAAGAAGATCTGTAGGAAATTTACGGAAACAGTTATTGAAATATAGCTCCGTGTCCAATTTAAAATTGAATAGCTTTTACCTACCGTATTCTATAAATTGAACAAATATTCAATAAAATTAATTGGTTGATTATTAGATAGATGTGGATCGTTTTGTCTTTTTACTACTGGTGAAAATTCTACCAGAGTCTGTTTAAAATTAAAAAAACTTTGTTGAGAATATGTCAACGTTGGATACCACTATTGGCATAATCTTGTGAAATCATCTATTAAATATTCAATCTCATAATTAATTAGGCTTAAACTGCTTAAAGATGCAAGTCAACAGTGAATACTTCTTATGCTGTATATTATTTATTGATTTCATTTGTTTTGTGTGTATAAAACAGTAAGCTTCTCAAAAAAAAAAGAAAATATAGGAGCTCTACAAAATTTCATTAATTTTTTTTTGTAACCTTTATGTTTTACTTCTCTTTAATATTAATAAAAGATCAAGATTTTTTGTTAACACTTGTAAAAAACATAAGACTTCTTAAAAGTATGCATTTAACTGTCGATATTATAAGCTAATGAGTAAGTAAGTGTCTATTTATCGTTAAGTCGACAAGAAATTATTTCTCTTAGGATAAGGTTTAGTTTCTTGCAAGTTGCCAAACAAAACCTTTTTGCGTATAAATAAAGAATATCAAAACATGTTTTCGGGTATAAGGCTTAGGTTTTACTTGTAATAGAGATTAAATAATCTTTAGGATTCCAAACTTTGAACTTTGGATAGATTCTTCTGAAATTGTAAAATATTATTCGCCCTCCAAATATTTACAATGGGCCTTAAACTAGTTTGTGAAGCCATTAAACTGTAGAATACATTTAAGGATCCTTATTATAATCTTTCGTTTGAATTATATTAGACGCAACTACAACTGAAACATCTATTGAATAGGTTACAAAAATATACGAATAAAAGAATGAAAAGAAAAAGTAAAATCAGTTCTACTCCTACTAGAAGAAAAAACACGGGTGTAGCCCATGTGATGATATTTAAAGGAAAACTATAACGGCTTAGATAACTTTGTTATTTTAGGAGATATAGAGGCATAACTTATAAAATAAGTTTATTTGGGAAACTTCGTACAAAAATAACGAAATAATAAGTAAACATTATTCATGATAATATATACCAACTCCATCTTCTAAATCCACGTGTCATTATGAGTGTCTACGGAACTCTATTCTAATTTTTGATTAAATTATCAAGACGAAATAAAAACTTCTGCAATTCAATACTGACGGATACGGATTCTGATGTACCTTGGGAGAGTTCTATGTCCAGCAGTCTATGTCAGCAGTGCAAGTGCCTAAAGACTGTGACATTCTCTCCCAGTCAACCATAGTTAACAGTAAGTGAATTTTGGTTGAAATATGTAGAATAAGCAAACTAAACAGTAAAATTATTAAAAAAACATAATTATACGAAACTATCATACACTGAAAGCCATACACTTCGTACATTTAACTACATACATATTTACTTTAAAAATACATACATACGCATACAGATGTCAATAACAATTGTAAACAATTCTAATTAATGTGGAAGTTGAATCTGCCAGTTGTTTTGCAAGATACTGTTTTAATTTTGCCTTAACCGAAAAAGCGTAGGGGCCATCATAATTTATGACTTTTTTAAAGATCGTATTCAATGACAATTTTATTGTGAAGCTAAACGAAGCTAAGGGCTTATGAAATAAAGCTTTCTTTTGTCTATTCTTTTGTAATCTGAGCTGAAAGCAAGTTTATTTTTAAGTTTATTAGGTATTACTTAAAAATAGACAGATATGCCTTTATCCAACCTAAACCTTCTGACATTGTGAATGTTAAAAATAGCAAAACTTATTTTATGTTATGTTTGTTTAATAAATACATTAAAAAATAGTTTATTTTAGCATAACAATCAAATCTACCAAGATGTCTACCTAAAATACAGTCCTATAAAATTTACATGAAATGTCAACTTAATCGGTTGCTATTTATATGTCCAGCTATAAATAAATATCGTGTAATTAAAACAAAATTAGAAAACTGAAGCATATATTTTTTTATGATGTGATAATGATATTTAGTGCAAGTCTTGTCATAGTGTTTCAAAAACAATTAATTCAGTCTAATCAAAACTAGAAAGACATCGCAGCGTCGTTCTGCCTCAACATCAATGATTTGTGATACGCTTTTCAAGCATTCTTTTAATTAGTCCAAGTATTATCGAGACAAACAAACATCAGACATATATTTTCAAAAATAATACAAATATAAAAATTTATAACTTTATATACTGAACTTTCTAATAGTTATAATAAACCACAGTAACAATTTAATGAATATAATTAGGTTACTTTTTAAACATTTTACATTACACCTTTCGGTGTATGAACGACCTTTCTTAACGATAAGAGTTAACCTCAAAAAGCTTGTCCTATAGTTTTTTTCTGGAATTGCTGCTGCTGGTAACTGGGTTGAAATTGCTGCTGAATAGAACGGAGAATAACTTCAGGGATGGGCGGAGAAGTAAGTAAGTGAGTGCCTTGGGGCTGGATTCATGTAAAAACACTTAAGTTAGTGAATATCTACTACTATTAGGGCAAAGTAATCAATTAATGAGCTTACGGGCAAGAGAACAACTTTTTTCTTTTACTAAAGTTGATTCATTATATTTTAAATTTCTTACATAAATAATAATGAATACAATAACTCAACATAACCTGTATACTCATATTCTAATAAATGTGTTAATATATTGCTCTAGCATTCCCAAACAATTGGAGTTTTTTTCAAAACAAGCTTTCTTCGTTTCACAAAAGAATTTTCAAAATCTGTTCAGGAGATTCTTGGAGGCCATAAATTTCATTTAGAAGTTATTGTTTTGATATAAGCTTACATAAACAAAAACACATACGTAAGTAAAAAGGGAAACATGTCCACACTATTACATAAACTTACATTTGTTCACAAGATAGATCATATAGTACAAGATTATTAAAAAATATAACATTAAATTCTGAACCTGCCATCTGGTCCAGAGGTTTTATTTTTCATTCTTTTTGAATGAGAAATCACTTGTTGATATCCTGATTTCGAGTTGAAGCGCTTTCCTGTGCAGTATTGCTTGCAAAAAGAACGTAAAGTTCACGAAGTCAAAATTGTAGAAGGGGCAGAAGAGAAGCCGTAGTGAAAATTAACAAAATCTGTTTCTTTTTTATTGCTATACAGGTTTTCTAACATTGAAACTTTCATATACTTTATCTTCATCTATACCTGTACGCATATTGTGTAATAAATAATGTTTGTACCAGTAGTAGTAGTAGTACTAGTAGAATCTGTAGATTGTTTTATAGAAATAAATACGACGGGCAATCAGAGTCACTGCTGATAACAGACAACCTCTTCTATCTCCCCTTATCTCATGTACGTTTCACGAAATTGCATTTCGACACCTTCAACTTGACACCAAGTGTTAATTTGAGGGAGATTTTATTGGGGAGGGAGAGCCTCCTAGGCCACATTAATTGAATTAAAAAATCTTGTAAGCTATTTTGTATAAAGGTAATTAAGGTAGCGTTCGTTATATTGTTTACATTCAGTTGTTTTCAAATTCCAGTAAGTGTGAGTTTAGTCATTTTTTACCATTGTATTTTAGGAGGTAAGCAAATGTAGTTGTTGCTGTATTTCACATTTAAAAGGTTATGTAGGAACAATACAAAAATAAACATCTCTTGCCAATTTTCTTTATATTTTATTTATTTTACTTTCTAACAATAAAAATAAATCACAGTAACAATCATTACAGATATTTAGTATATGTTCTACACTTTATTACGTTAATAATAATCTTCAATATACTCAAATGCTTAGTAGTTGTGAGGATTAACCGCGGAAGGGATTTTTCTGGAACGGTTGCTGCTGGTAATTAGATTCAGGCTGTTGAGGTTTGGATTGGATGTACTGAATGGCGCGGAGGATAGCTTCAGGAATTGGGGGAGGGGTAGGTAAGTGAGCGCCTTGGGGCTGGAAACCTATTAAAATACATAAACAAATAAATTAGTAGCACATTAGTACAGATTAGCTTATATTAATTTGAACCATAAAGCTCATCTGTCAATTAAAAAAACATACTTTTGTAACGCCATCATTCTTTTATACGCTAATAGTTTGTTGGATGTACAAGTAATATGTATATAAAAATTGACAAAAGGTTTTTAAATTCATTGACAGCCTTTAGTAGGCCTCTCCATGATATAGAAAGGATTAATATAGGCAAACGCGTGTTAGTTTTAAATTATCGCTAGCAATAAATTTTGCCATTTATGAATAAAGTATGAGAAGTTATGTATATACTTTTAATATTTAATCGAATCCTTGTATCTAAGTTGCTATAGTAGAACTCTCTCTTCGATAAGTTCCCTATAATTATAAGATTACATTCTACTTTGACAGATGCTTCAAAAATATCTATTAATAATGATATGTTTAAATTTATTACCGTTTTCATCAGCGATATAGCTGAGAGAGATGGGAATTCCCTCAAGAGAAGTATAGCTAAAGGAGCCTTGGGCTGCAATGGCAGGTTCACCGTTCGGTCCAGCATTCTTCAATGCGCCTTGTTCTTGCGCGGCGATGCCATTGCCGGTCTCATAGCTGCGTGTTGGTCATATATACTCGTATCATTTTTTGTTATAGAAATATGTCGGAGGCACTAATAGTTTATTTATACTACCTAAATATGCTTAGTGCCTGTAACACTGTTTATTTTTTCTCTTTGGATATATTAGTCTACCAAAGTGTCTCTATTCTACCTGATGAGCAGAAACAAGCGTAGTGATTTCCATACTCAATGCGAGTGCAGACAATGCACCAATATAGCATGGCGGCCTATTCAGATGCGGTCTCACGATCACTCACCAACGAGATACACGAACGCTAAATTGACATTTAGGCTGATCTTTTGTGAAATGGTTGTACTGCCCCGGTCGAGCCAGCCTGTTCAAGCTAAAATCTGTTTTTATTACCATGCAAAAGTCCCTTTTATTAATATTTGTGTGTCACATCGTGAGTCTCTTGTGCTACATAATTTATACGATTTTTTACGAAATCGTACATTAAATAACATAAACTTTAAGATATCCCAGATTATTTAAATAAACTGAGGTTTCCAAACATTGTGAGCTGATAACGTCCTTGACGAGTCTAATTAGCACTTAATAAACCAATTCTCCATGCAATAAATATAATGAATTGATGAGTTACATTATTTTGTTATTAAATATGATTTATGATTATCAACAGTCTCCGAATATAATACCTACTAGATTCATTTATTCCAAATGAATTGAACGATAAAAATTTTATAAATGTTTTAAAAGAATAAGTATATGTTGTAGTTTAAAAACATACATATGTAAAAACGGACAAAAGTAAATACCTGAATTGATAGGAGCCGTCTGGGTTGATGGATTGATCTTGTCTGAGGATGGGGATTTCCTGGTATTGAGGCGCAGCACAGCTAACGGCTACGAGAGCGGCGAGGACTATGATCTATTAACAATAACGATGTAATGAATGGAACTATTCGTAGGATTTTATTTAAATGCCATTTTTTGAGAATATAGTTTACGTTAATATATAAGGTGAAAGAATTAATACAGTTAATTGTTAAATATATATTAATTAAACAGTCATACTTTTGATACTGTTAAAATAAATAATCGAAAATAGCTAAGCCAACTTACAAAACTCATTTTTATAAATATGTTTTAGCGATATGCCAAGTGAAGATCTGTGGAGTGTACTGCGTTAATGATTACTAAGATCGTCCACAGCGGCTTTTATACAGACGGGCGGTGGCGACAGCGCACCACGTTAAATGATGATAAGATGCAAGCGCAACTCAAGCTCACATAAATTTAAAAAATAAACCCGCCCGCCCCCGTACACTGCAATGCGGACTACTAATACTTTATTTTATGAATATAGCCATTTATAGAGTAAAAAATACGTTCAAATTTCCAACTTACATCCACCATTGTTGTGATTATTCTGCTTCGGTAAAAAAAATGAATATACTTCACTGAATCTTAAATTAACCCTTTAAGGGCTTAAAACCTGTTTATTTAATTGTAGTTTTAGATGAAGGCTTTTCCTAAGTGAACTATTTATTATTGATTGACGTTTTAAAATATATAAAAAGGTATTATAAATGAGGTAGTATAAAATAAAGTTAATAAATAACGGGAATCCAAATTTTATTTTTTTCTGCGGTTATATATTTATTGATGATAAATGAACATGTTCGCTTACATAGTTCGTAGTATGTTTATCGTGCCGCGGGGCATTCTACACTACATGTACCTTTTCGTGGTCTCCACCCTAACGTCTTTCAACTTCATCGACTATAAATCCATCTGGAGATATAACTAGTCCACTTCAACCTTAGAATAGTGGTTTTCCGTGCCACGTCGATTACCCTAGTTCTTTGTCTAATAACTTTAGCATCAGACGCTTCACCACTCGCTGAGCTACTATAAACTAGTAAACACTCCTGGACCAATTCAATGATGTGTATTTGCGTCTTGGTACCGTTTGTCATGCCATTTCCGGAAGGTTTTTCTGATTGAACGTCTTTTTTAACGATTAAGGAGGTTTTTACGAGGATATATGAGGAAGCTTCACACACGCCGTCCAGTCTAGATGAATTCTTCTATTAGCCTCCCGATCGAAGCAGTGCCGGCCGAGTTGGATAGTTTGGTAAAACTTGTATTGCGGTATTAAGGAGTCGATATAGAGAATGTGATCAAGGTGGTGCCCGCTTTGTAACGAGTAGCCGCTAAGAAGGGTCCGGATGTCGTAATAAAATTTATTCCCAGATTACTCTTATTTCAGGCGTCAGTAAGTGACACATCGTGTTCCCTTAAACGGTTCTACTTCTAAGAGTTTATACCAGCAATAGCTTACACAAAACCGTTAAAAAATTAAATAAATATAAGAATCTTCAACAGGCTTAACTTTTATAATAGCAGAAGTTCAAAGTCAATTTAATTCAATCTTGCGGCATATTATATATCTCGTTTGAACAGCTTTAACAATTCATGTGAAACGTTTTATTTATTAAGTTAGAACAATAGATGTCCAGTTATAATAGCTTTGTATACGTTGGTTAAAAGTTATTTTATTAAAAAGTAATTCGTATGAACGTATAAATAAAGATATAATAGTTATAGGTTGAATAAATAAATAAATAACAAAAAAATATCATTTAAATACTTATTTCACTACTTTACGAGCTATAAATAGAATTCCAAAATGTTTTTGCCAGTTGCCCCCAGAGAGGGGTCGTCGGCGACAGGGAGTCGCCCGCCGCCCCGAACGAGAGTGGCCATGGGCCGGTCGGGGGACCAGCCGCCCTTGGCGGTTTGGCGGAATGCGCCCCTGTTGTTTCTCGGGGATGCGCCCCCGTGGGAGTGGGGGGCCGGAGAGATCTGCCAGAGTCGGGCCCGAAAGGGCATTCCTAGCCGAGTCGCGGTGAGCATCCTATCCCGTGGCTCGGTACTAGGTGAGGAGGAACACCGTGGGGTTTAGTGGGTAGTCTGGCCCCCTCTCCCGGAGGCCAGGAGTCCAACACGAAGCGAACCCATCGCCCCCCCCGGTGGGCGAGCGAAGTGCGTAAATGCATTCCCCACGGCAAAAAAAAAAAAAACCTGTAAAGCGTTCTCCACCAATAGTGAATCCTATGAAACTCATGACGAATATTTAGTACTAAACTTATTTCAAAACAATCTTCGGAATATTTCAAGAAATGTATTTAGAGAAATGAAAATTATATTTTTTGTAAAGGTCGAAAGATTTAAATATAATTTTAACTTTGATTCTTTTATTTTGTATCCTGTATTTATAACATTTTGTACAATACTCGGGCTGCTTTGCAATTACGTAATATGTAGGTACACTAAGCACATGTTATGCAACTGGCGGCACATTAAATTTTATCATAATATCAATGGGACTTGATAGATTGATCAACTATATGCCGGATGAAACGAATGAGACATTGTTTGGTATATTAGTACATGCTCGTGTCAACGATATTCAGACTAAGTTAAATAATTTATGGTGCTATTAGAAGTTACACATACATAGGGGTGAACCTAAATCTACATAGACCTACCTTTTGTCGGGATATATAATTGTTTTGAATTCCCACTAAAAATAATTCCGTCCTAGCCTCATTCGCCCTATCCTGGGGAGGACGTTCAGGTACTCCCCGAATCGACGTCATGCCTAACTGAATCCATCCGATCAGATCTATTTAGACCTTTAAAAATGAGGAGGTCCACAATTTGTCAGTATTTTTTTACGTTTGTTACCTCATAACTTTCTACTGGGTAAAGCGATTTTAATAATTCTTTTTATATTTAAAAGCTGGTGCTTTCCGTATAATCCTATATCAATTTGGTCTAATTTTTGAAATTGGTTTTGTTTTTTGTTTATTATACTTTAAATAGAAATAAAAGCTAATGAAAGTTTTCCCTGGTAATTTTTATGTTTGTTTAATCTCTAAAAAATAACACTGTCTTTAAACTGTTTACAAATTTTATTTATTTGTTTTGTCTCGTTTTCTAAACACCACTACATTCATTAGCTACGGTATATTATGTGGTCAAATGCTTTTGCATAGTATAACCTTCCCAAAGTTAAACACTATTTATCTTATTTCAAGTCCTGCTTTCGTAGGTATTTTTTACTATCTTTAACCTCCAAACATTCAATTTCCCGATCAGCATTTAGTTTAGAGCGATACGATTTAACTTCAAATTTTTCACCTGTGGTGACTGCTATTCTTTACGAAGTTTTGTACATAGAATGATATCGGACGTTTTATGGCGCAAACTATTTTTGTTTTTTTATTTTGTTTTTGTGTTATTGCTTCAGATATGTCATATAACAACAAGGACCGGCAGCTTAACGTGCTCTCTGAGGCACAGTGTATTTAAGAATAGTCACCCATCCATGTAGTGGCTAAAACTGCTTGATTTTGCGATGCTTTACTATCATTTATTTAGCCACAACCATTATCATCTCGGACTCTAACTTCCGACAAAAATCAGATAGGGTTGCCTAAAGTGTATGATAGACTCCTGGCAAAATATTTAACACATAACAACAAGATTTTAATACCTTCATAACGAATGATCCTTTAAGAATTTTAATTTTGTCTATGTAATAAGAAATCCCTAAAAGCTATAGTACTACTTAGTTGTAAGAGCCCATCGCCAATTGAAGATACTGCGGAAAAACTTTATAAATGTTTTATGGCATTTATTTGTATAACAAATATATAACGTTGAAACTAGTAACCCTTAACATGCAGATGTGTGCAGATGTCCTCTCAGGTGTCTATTCATATATGTATTATGCTAATGAATTGTATTGGGTTCATCTAATTTGCCTATATGGCTAAAGTGTAGGTTGACGTAATCATTTCATGTTAGTGTAATATCACATACGATATTCAGTATAAGCTTTTATTGATATTTACTTTTGTTTAAATAAATAAACGCTTCATCAATGTTTATGTTACAGGTTTATTTCAGTTATGCATTAATCAATTATGTGGTCCCTGATGTTATGATTTACAAGCTCTAAGCATACAATAATCGGTTTAATCTTTGTATAGAGGGTCGTAAAGTTAAAGTAATATAAATTTCTCGATCATCTTATTACGAGTGTATGTTAATTTGTATGAACTCAGACTATATTATGCCTTCCAAATCCAATTTAACTTGAACTATGTAACGTTTATAAATATGTAGAATGCAAATTGCACATATTAGATAAGAATATACGACTACAATTTTCGTATGACTTCAGAAAAGCAAAAATATACGTAAGTGAAAGTTGTATAATTCTTTTGGCGTAATATAATTGACTGTACTTTACCTATATTTTATTTATTTATTTCTATGCCATACATTATTATTATAGACTAAATGTAATGCTAAATAGGGAAGGATTAAAATTAATAATACATACACAATACAACACAACTAACACAACACAATAAACAATATAAAAATTAAATCTATACACACTAGACAACACAGCTAATACAGTACAAAAAAAAATTAGTAATAACTGCACGAAGACTGCTGTTAGGTTTTTCTTACAAGAGATTCTTAATAGCAGTCTGGAGTATGGAAGATGGCGGTGTTTCCCACCCGTGCCTTGGAGAGCATGTTAAGCCGTCGGTCCCGATTGTCATGAACATCTATGGCAATCGTTATTGGCAAGTCAGTGCCCTCAAATATACTGACAACTAGGTCAACTTTTGAATTCAATTCACCCTATGGGTTGTGGAGGTCAGATGCCAGTCATTCTTTGTAAAAACTGTTATTAAGTAAAACCGGTTGAACTAGTAGCCGACCACAAATAATCTTGGGATTAATAAAGGCTAGGAAGATTACGATGGTTGCTCACAAAGAGCAGTAAGGAGGACATAATCGGAATTTCTCTGCGTGATCGAATCAGAAATTAGATGATCCGCAGACGAACTAAGAATACTGATATTGCCCGGAAAAGTGCTTCAGTGTCAGTGAGCGGGGCACATTACAGAAACCATGGCCGATGGGGCCAAAAAGTTTTTGAGTGGCGATCACATGCCAGACCAAGCAGTGTTGTTAGGCCTTCCGCAAGTTGGTGAAGGTCTCGGGAAGCCGTTGGATGTGGGTGGCACAAAGGATCGGTAGTTGTGAAGAAACTTGGGGGTGATAAATGTCCAGCAGGGGACGCCTTTTGTCTGAGATGATGATGATCCTAAATTTCAAGGACACACAAGGACACAGCTACAAATACTAGTATAGCGCCACTGGCCATCCATTGGCATCAAGAACCCATTTTGAAAATTATTAATACTAAAGTTCTAAATGTTAATGTGGGTCATAAAGTAGCGAACACTTGACGCTTGTTACTTTTACACTTTGCAAAGGTCAAGATTGAGTGCTTCTCCAATTCTATTTATAGCTAGATTTATATTGCAATTTGTGGTAGCGTGGGAAAAAAGTCCGGCACTGAAACTTACACCCACACTTTTAAGTAGGTACGTCAATAGTATAGAGCACTTGTATGTAGAAAAGATCGTAGATCTATATTTGAGGGCACTACTGTATACTATCCATTTTATTTAATTTGTTAAACTTCCTGCCAATATGTTACTTAATTGTTTTTTTAATTCGGTATATTCTTTGTCTTCCAATGTACTTAAGCCTTGGGTTGTATTGTATCAGATAAATGTTGCAGATGCATATTTGTAACTATTATTCAGTGAAAATGGTATTATTATATACTACGGAAGAGAACGAAATATCTCATTATTATATACTAAGTATAATCGTAAACACGCATAGTGTAAACATGTTATTTCATAGTACAAGTACATTCACAAGTTTACATATTCATACACATACATTCATAAGTACTGAAGTCAATCCCAAAGTGATAAAACCGTTAATAAGTGTCTATAACGTTCATAAATAAAGCCTAGAAGTGAATTCTAGTGAGTTTTAGTGGAACATCTAACTAGAAATTTACAGCTGGGTCAGTAAAGGAAGGTATAAAGGTAAAAAATATTAAAAGACATAGACTTCTGTTATGGTTTGAGCGAAACATTGGAATTGTTATTTTCGATAAGCAAGTCGGTTTGGAAAGTGAAGAGTACCTACTCCCTATAAAATATAGTCACTGCCCTGAAAATGCTGTGGCGGCGTGTGTATTGTGTAACCATGACAGAGGTGTACAATAAATTAATATAAATTATGTTGATATCTCCGCAAATTAAAGATCAAATTAATACATGCATATAGCTTTATTTAAGTAATTAATTGCTATAATCTGCATCTACTTTTCTAGACAATCATAATAAACAAGTACTAACTTTCCACCAGCGGAGTTTGACCAAAAACTTTGTTAATAAAAATTATAAAAATTATTTGAAGTATGTAATTAAATGCGATTAAGCAAGACAGCAAAGTCATCATAAGAGTTAGGCCTAGTCTTATCATGTATTCATTAGCATCATGGTAACATTAGGGCGGGGCAAAAGCTTTGAAATATGCATGAGAATGAAACTGCACGGTTGGCCTAGTAGTGTAAGCAATCGCCACGCCGCTGTCTACTGGGCAAAGTGTAATGGGTTCAAACCCCGCATGAGATCAATCCCACCTTGTGTGATCCGCAAATTGTTATTCTGGGTCTAGGTGTTCTTTGTGTCCGTTTCATGCATGTTTGTAAAGTCCCCCGCGACACAGAATATATACTCCTAATCCGAGAGTTTTTTTTTTTTTTTTTTATGTAATAGGTGGCAAACGAGCAGGCGTATCACCTGATGGTACGCAATTACCGCCGCCCATGGACACCCGCAGCACCAGAGGCGTCACAAGTGCGTTGCTGACATTTGGGGGATGGGGAGGGGGAATGAGGGAGGGGTTGGGGTATGGGCCTCCGGTATCCTCACTCACTCGGTGAAGCACAGCGCAAGCGCTATTTCACACCGGTTTTCTGTGAGGCCGTGGTATCACTCCGGTCGAGCCGGCCCTCCCACGGTTAGTTGTCTATAAAAAGTAACAAAAAACTATATACTAATGTGTTATACGAGCATATTCTTCTAGACCAATCGTCTAAATAATCTGATTTAAATGATGCTATTTTCTATTAATTAAAGTATTTAAGCCTGTAAGCCTGCAGTAACGCATGTAATAAAACTCAAAAAAGATTATAATGGTTTAAAGAATGAAACAAAGAGAAATATTTATAAGTTTTCTTTACTTATGATTCATAAGTTTCTTAAAATAAAATAAATCACAGTAACAATCGTTATAGATACCTATTACTACTTATACATCTTAAATTATATGTTCATGGTAGGTACAAGAGTCGATGAGTATCTTTTCATGTCGTATTGTAATATGGCGTTTATATGGAATTTAACCGCGGAAACCTTGTCCGAAATTCTGTTGTGGTTGGTATGCAGGTTGAGGCTGTTGGGGTTGAGATTGGATGTACTGGAGAGAACGAAGGATAGCTTCAGGGATTGGAGGAGGGGTGGGTAGATGAGCGCCTTCGGCGTGGAAGCCTGTAAGCAAAAATCTCAGTTAGAAATTACAATTGACGTACCTTACCTTAGTAATTCTTAACAGAGTGCATAATGAAATACTTAGCAAAATGATTTAATAATATAGCTCATTATTACTGTCTAAAACGTAAACCGTGGAGTTAATTACATGTAATACTGTAATGTACATTTCTCAATCATTTTGGCTTTTGTATAGTAAAACGTTAAAAAGGTTAAAGCCGTCAATATCCACAACTGAAAACATTAAAAGATAATAAAGGAAATGATGCTAAATGTTAACTAGCCATTGAAAAGTTAAATGGCGTTTAAAATATTTTGTAACATCAAGTTTTAGTTGGGAACAACATCCAGATAATTACGGTAATGATGACTGTATCAGTATGAGACTTTGTTTTATGGCAATAATTGTGAAATATTTTAAGGTACTTTACCGTTCTCGTCAGCGACATAAGTCACAGAGATTGGGATGCCCTCAGGAGAAGTGTAGCTGAATGAGCCTTGAGCAACTTCAGCTCCTTCATTGTTAGGTCCGGCATTCTTCAGGTAGCCCTGCTCTTGTGCCGCGATACCGTTGCCGGTCTCGTAGCTGAAAAAATAATGTAAATATATTACACCTAATCATAGTATTTAACTACTGGAACTTTTAAGTCTCTAAATATAACAGTTTTATTTTGCAGATTTTATTCCTATCTAGTTCCAACACAAAGTTCAAATAATACATAAAACATTTTCTAATAACCGTATACGAAATTTTGGACTTAGGTCCTAACATTATTTATATTCAATAATTCGTAAACAGACCTAGATTATTTCAATAGATTCATATTAATTAACTATCACAAATTATGAGATGCTAATAACCCTGATGAACTTTATATAAACCTAATAAACCAATTTAAGATGTAATAAAATTTATCGATGACGTCTGAAATATTGGGTATATATACTACACACAACACTACATTAAGCATGTAGGTGAATCACAAATACCAACGAACCCATACAGTGTTATAGCACCTGAGCCAATTTGTTGCGTAAACTGGGCTTGGTTATGAACACTTGCACAGGTGACTCCCACAAATTCATCGTTTAATATGTTTGACACTAAAGGAATGTTCGTTCTTACTACACTGTAGACTTTTCTTCTCGCAATGTTTATATGATACGAGTCACAGGAATAAATGCAAATGTAAATGATTTTTATAGAATAACTAGATAGGTAATTAATTCAAGATAAAGTTAATTTTCTTAATAAATAATAAAAACAAAAGTTTAATTTAGTCAGTTTGAATATGCCAAATTATTTTACGAAAAGGTATCTTCTGTTAAGATTTTTTCTTCAACATGTCACCGTGACCGTGAGTTGATTTACTTCAAGGATAACCTTAAATTATTAACTGCACTGACGAAATTATTCATTCTGAACTGGTTACAGCAATTCATCTTCGCGGCTGTTTTATAATCTGGAATTGTATGCTTCATGCGTTGTAGGCATAAGGTACACAGCGACTTAAAAATGTAAAGATATCTTTATATTTTTTATTACACTACAAAGGGTTGTGTCGGCGTATTTAATTTTTTTTTAAATTCACCTGTATTGATAAGAACCATCAGGGTTGATAGTTTGCTCTTGTTTGAGGATGGGAATTTCCTGGTTTGCGTATCTGTCCTGTGGCTGGTATTGGTTTTGGAATTGTGGAGCGGCGCATGTGAGGGCCACAAGGGCGGATAAGACGACGAACTGTTAAATAAAATACGGATTAAATAATTTGATTACTTTATAATCTTTTTCTTTTATTATTATTAGCAATACTGTTTGTATTCATTTATGTTTCATAGTGCTCGAATTGTTCAACGTATTTTTGTTTCTTTTGAAATATATTTGCTGACATATAAAAAACTATTCAATGCATCTTACAAAATGTAGCTTAAAGTTGGTTTCAACATGATGGTTACTATTACTATAACATTAACATTTTTATGTTAAAATATTTGAAACAGCTGCTTTGATTTGATCACTTTCGTAACGATTGGCTATTTTTAACATAATAAAGTTTCTAAAGCATTGACGTTTTACCTTGTGACGAATCTTAATGACTCTTTATAAATGATAGATGAGTTGAATTGGGTGCATCGAATTTTATATAAATATACCTTCATGCTTTAAAGTTTTTAAAATTTGGTTGAACATTAGTTTATTAAACCTATATAGGTATAGAGAAAATGAACAAATAGCTCACATTATATCACAAGTAGACGCTTTACTTGATTAAACATGTTAATATTTACATTACTTAAAAAATAGCATTGTTAAGTTAGGTTAATTACATGTATTTCAAATAGTAAGCAAAACTTTTAATTTGTTGTTAATTGTGATTTATTTTGGCTACTGAACCAAAACTATTCTCATATTAGTTTAACACCAATTACACGTGGGAATGTACAGCGAAATACACTTGTATGTTAATATTTATCATATAAACAAAGTGAATCGTATTCATTAGCTTTGTTTGGCTGCAATATAGAACTGCAACTGCAAATTAGATGTACTGTCAACATATTGTGCCAATCACACAGATCACTGACATAATTGGAACCACGTTTAAAAATGTAAGCTGATGACTATCTTTCTGTTTAAAGAATATTTTATGATTATTTTGATAATATGAACGAAAGTTGATTAGTTGGTTTATACACATTCTTTGACGTAATAAAATAAAGATTCAAATCTGATTAGTAATATGAATCTGATTAGTAATGTAAAATGATGTGCTACATTGAATGTTTTGTAGTGACTGAAAAATGTTTTTTATACCGAACGGAGTTTGGCAAAATAATTAGAAAACAGGTGGCTCTATTTTAAGTATTTTTTTTAAAAAAAATCCATTGTTTAAACAATAACTTAATTTAAGTTATTTCTGCCGCATATCAACAAGTTAGTGTAAATGGTTAAAGGAATTCCAAGTAAATTTGTAGTTAATTTATGCAAAACGAGCTTTAATTTTATTAGATTAACAGTTAATAATACGATTTTAAAGCAATGAATTATCACAGATTTGTTACATTTTTCTACTCGATAATATTTATCTGTACTTGGCAACTTACCGATTTCATTTTTGTGTTTTAAAATGTAATATGTTAGGAGATGATCGGCACTGGATGTGTGTGACGGGAATGATTATTTAGATCGACCGCTGCTGCTTTTATACGGAACGGCGAGGCGGCGTAAGCGCACTACTTGGAATCAGAGTACTGAGCAAACGCAATAAACATAACGCACGTAGCCGCCCGCCCTGTCACACCGTACTCTACAAATCTATCGAAGCTACTACACTGTTTACTTAGTTAAAAAACAATTATTATTTTTACTTGTAGTCTAACTTGAGAAGTACTTTTGAACTCTCTTGATATGAGTTTTATAAACAGGTTTGCTGGGGTATACAATAAATTGATATTTAACTGGTAGTCTTAAATTGAAACTGGGAGGTGGATAGTAGATTTATGTACTGATAAACATATATCATGTAGTTCATTTTCATTAATTCAAAATTTCAGACCTGGAAACCATAGTCCAGTGATGTAAAGACTTTATGTTAAATATCTAAAGATTGTTAGATATTAGAACTCTTACTGTCTTTTAACGTTATGTGCTCTTAGAACTTGTTGAAAATTATGGTTTGTTTCTGATTTCTGGATCAAACGTAATTTTTCCAACACTTTTATGTGATAGAAGATTACTCTGCTTGATATTTTTATTTTGATCTCAATCGAAAGAATCGTTTTAATCATATTAAAGTATTATTTAAGATTATAAAAACTTAAAGAATTTGACGTAGTAATAGAAAATAAAGGTTATTTCTTAAATGTTTTTTATGGTGTGTGTTTACCCAAGTAGTCACGGATTAAGAAAAAGGAGTTAGCCGCTAGAGTCTAAGGGAGCAATAAGCATAGGCAACCCATCTGGATGACGTGGAATAGTCGCCAAAACCCCATTTGTAAGCAAAGAGTTATGATCACCAGCGTATGATGTTTTTTTGCGATGAAGTCGTCTAATACGAGCAGCATATGATATTGATGTTTTTTCACTTAAAATAAGGTAAGATTTTTCCTTGCAAAGGGAATAAATGTTGTGTCGTCGGGAACTTTACAAACATATATAAAACGGATACAAAAACATTGAAACTCAGAAAATAATTTCTTGAATTATCTTCGCCTCCATACAGGAATCGTTAAGCATAAAAATACTTACTTAATAAAAGCTTATGTGTATGAATTTTAATGTAAATTTTTCAATCAATGCGTGCCTTATGTGTCAAATTTCATTTGTGGTATTGGCTAACACATCTATGTTCAAACTCATCATACTTGACAGACATAGCAAGGCTACATATAATATAATGATTAGTAGTTTTTTGCTCTGCTATTCGATTATGACTAGACTTTTAAGGAATAATTGGATTTGGTATCCTATTCATTGGTTTTGATTCTATCAAAACACTAATCATATTATCATGACGTGACCGGAAAGGTTTATTTAATAGATGTAAACCTAATGGTATTAATATATCAAAATCATTATAATAACATCACTGTATATCATTTTTGGTTTAGTTTTATTCTCGAATATAAAATTTGAGGAAATTAAGCATGAGGTTTGATTTCCCGAGGTTGTGTTTATCTAGCGGATTAAGCCTATTTTATATTTACGAGTTCTCTTTACATAAGAATAACATAGTTGTGCACATATATTTAAATAAAATTATATTTTTAGCACTACAAACAACACATATCTTATCTAAGTTTCACGCTATAATTGGTAATTGTTTTAATCGAGCTCACTCATGTGAATGAATGCTTGAACATATAATGTGTCTTTGTGGATTTGTATCATACATACATAATAGTCAGAATATTTCTTAGATAATTAAATAGAATATTATGTAAATTAAAAGATTCAATGTTACTCGCACGTAATTTTATGTTTTGTTGCCGATATTATATAAGTTAAATTGCAACAAAAAATACTCATATTTCTAAAATAAGATATTAATATTTTCAATGAAGTGTACAAGACAAATACTATAATGAACATGGTGGCCTCAATTTTCTAACTCTCAAACTAAGATATGAAGTAATAGATACACATCTCAAAATTAAGACGCACTGATAATTCTCTCATAAAAAGGTTATACACGCACTAATGTAATCATAAATACTTGAGCTACATATGCATGTAATTTAATTATATCACTCTAATTTATCACTGTTGTAACTAAAATTATATACACATTATGTGCTGAATGATAGCATAACCTGTAATACTAGACTTGCATAGAAGAAGCCTGAGGCTGTGTTACAAGGGATGCCTATCAGCGTTGACATGCAAAATTGTACTACTTTAAACACGAGTGATAATAGAGTTGACAAGACTCTCAGTAAAACAAAGTCGAATAACAGAATCGACCATATTTAAATCTCTTCTGAGATGTATTGTTATAGAGGCTTCTTCTTTTTTCTTCTTCTTTGAGACGGTTATAGAAATACATCAAAATAGTGTTTTTGTATTTAATTATTCAATATTTTTACTTCGACGTCATATAATTATTCTATTTCAAATAATTTAAAACGAATATAGAAGGAGACCAATATTTAATTATTCCTTTGCCTGATATTATTTGGTTATTTTCAAACAAAGTTGTCATACATTTTAAGCTTTGCTTGATAAAGTTATCACGATATTATACTTACGAGTCATCACAGCCAACCCGGCGCCACAAATTAAAGGGTCACGGTCAGAATGTGATAGAACGCATGCATGTGTAAAATTCTATTTTAAAGCAAAACAAAGTAGATGAGGACAATTTCCTCGTATATTTTTGTTTGTTTTACAGATATAATAAAAACAAGCCGTTAACTTAGGGAAAGACTTGTGCAATTAACTGTAATCTGCAACCAACACGAAGTATTGGTTGATCTACTCAGATTGGTAATTTTAAAGTTGAACTTGACGTAACGGAAATTTAGAACAAAACTAATATGCTCATTTGTAAGGTACCGTCTGTTTTTAAATTCAACAAATCACTCTAATTGATATTTGGAAGTCAAATATGAAAACAATATTATCAATATTATATAAAAATACAGGTCAATAATACTCTTTTCTGGCCGAAGTGAGTTACTCCTACGTTTATACAAGATTGTATGTCTTAATACGGCCATTAACATTATGTTATAATTAGCATGTTAATAGCCAGTAACATATTCATGATGTTTTGCAACGTCAAAGTAAGTGAAATAGATTAGGAATACAGATGTAGGAAAGATTTCTGAACGGCAATATTTTTTTAGATAACGTAAGCATGAATTAATGAGCGTGGTAGATATAGTAAGATTAGAGTTTGAATAGAAATTGCTCTGTGTCCATGTGACATGACCTTTCAATTGTGTGTTTATTGGAGCATTTTTGTTTTTTTTTGCTTTGGGGGCAAACGAGCAGATGTATCGCCTGATGGTAAGCATTACAGCCGCCCATGGACACCCGCAACACCAGAGGCGTCACAAGTGCGTTGCCGGCCTTTTAGGAAGGAGTACGCTCTTTTCTTAAAGGTTGTTCCCGGACCAAACGTGTCGCCCGTTGCTACTACTGGCCACAATTCGGTGCTTGTTTTGTGTCAGTCTCACAAGCTCAGTAAAATTGTAAGGAATTTTGTTAATGTTGCTAGTGTCTTCTACTGATGACTTTTAGTTTCTTGTTACTGACACCGAACACTCTTTGATCGTTATGAGTATGTGTTATGTGGAAGCAACTAGACACGAAAAATGTGGATGGAATCAAATATTCACCGATGGCTTGGATTTCTTGTATTTCTGGTTATCATTAGAATTTCATACTTGTAATACCTGCATGCTGAGCTATATAAACTTTTAAAGTGTTACATGTTATTTTAAACACAGTTAAAAAAATGATCGACGCCATTATTAACCTTTAAAAAAAGTCAGTCAGTAAAGTTTTAACTAAACCTTGCAGTTACAAAGACCGTATGTAATATGAAAATGTATTTCTGTTTTCCGTTTGTTATTTAATAAGATACATCGCTTTAATCACCAACAACGAGATTATTGTTAGGCGTAACTATCTAAAGAAAAATTTGCACCCAGGGAACCCGATGCAGTTCATATCCACCTTATGATACGGAGAGAGCGTAGTTTGCTGAAGGAATTCACTCTTACTATTATCTGTTAATGTAAATAAAGTATAAATTATTCCCATTTTTTTATTTTATTTCTACACTAACTTTCAAAAGGACGACGAGAACCGCATTCTTTCCATGACAAAGTCAAATTGTTTATCTTAGGAAAACCCTAAGATAAACAATTTTTAGAGAAGTGAGAACGTTCAAAGTACATATTGAAATGATTCTATTCCCCAAATTTCATCATTGAATTTTAGTGCTCTATTGTGTTCATTAATTTTGTATCTATAATTATTTCATTGATTACAAAGACAAGCATAATATATTACCTGTTTGTATAACGTACTAGACTACATTATTGAAGTTGTCAGCAGGTCTGCATCTAGGTAATATATTCCGTTCTTTTAACGTGGGAAGCTGCTCGAATATAAATGGTATTTTTGTATAAGATCCTTGTTTAGATACTCTTTTGTTTTTTAGCTAGATCAAATTTTGTAATACCTGCTTTAATTCAGCTATTTATACCTATGTTTGTATAATCGCCGAAATTCCGTTGAGTTTTATTGTGGTAAATTTATAGGTTTTATTTTAAAATATTTCTAAATCAACATCTTAGTAATAACAAACTTAACGTTTTTGTGCTCTAGAAATCAGATTGGCAATATTTTATATCATCACAAATGTTCATGAATGATAGGCTCAAGGTTATCTTTTATATAGTTTTTTTATTTATGTCAGAGGATGTCAATGTGGTGCAACAAAATATAGTATAGCTTAGAATGATATAAAAAAAACGTTATGGGCATACTTTCGTCTATAAAAACAGTTATTTAAATTCGTTTCGAGTGGCGACATCATATATACTGTTTAAAATTCTATTTATTCAGAAAGCTATATACAAAAGAAAATTTAGATAAAAATCAAGTAATTTAAATGAAACAAAAATCGAGCTATATAATAACCTTGACCACGTTGGTCAAACATGGAGCGTCGAGCTCACTCCTAATGTGTGATTAAAAAAAAATAAGTAGGTAAGTCTAATTTACACTTTCTTCGTGTTTTTAAACGGTTTTTGGTTTGCCTTGTATATTTATTTGTTTGAGTCAAAGCTAGTATTTGAAATTTGACCCCCTTTCTGTTGACATATTGATCTGAAATCTGATACACTCCTTTGTAGTCCAAGATCCCAGGGCCACCAGACGTCACGTATTTTCTGACGAACATATCCTAATACATGTTTGACTCAGTCTCATGCGCGTGGACATTACCCTCGCGTTCTTACCCACAGAGATATTTAAATTGAATATAGGGGATGATTGGCCCCTTGGATCGGTCTGTCTTTTTGTAAGAGGTTTTAAAATAGTTGTCTGGTAGACATATATTAAATGAAGCATCAGAATTTACGTGAAGTTACGTCATTATTTTGGGAGCTTGAAAGCGTCTGCAAAGCAAATCGGCCGACGGAAAGTGCCTGGGAGTATTGGCGACTTATTTTTAAGGATATTGCCTAAAATATACGTAAAAATCAGCTTTCAGAATTTACGTGAGGTACGTAATATTTTTATATACCTTGATTACCTGATACCTGAAAATTGGCCGTCTAAGCAAGTTAGCAGGTAGGCATGCGTTCTTAGTACATACTAACACTACGCAATCAGCCACATTTCGTTCGTCAGAAAATACGTGACGTCTGGTGGCCCTGGGATCTTACTATATTGGTTCTGGTGACAATACAATTAATTGAATTTTCATTGTAAATCCAAGATGGCCGCCGCTGCAAAATGGTGGTTTACACATTTTGTCACGACTTCGTGGGTATCCAATGAAAGGGCTTGACTGGTAGAACACAGATACTATGTAATGAAATTAAAAACTAAACACTTGAAACTTAAAACATTTAAATAAAAAAAATAATAATCGTAATAACATTTTAAACGTTAAATTTTAACTCAGATTTTCTGAAAATTAATTTGTTGTTTTTGCGAAGGAGGCATTGAATTTATATTTTTCTAACTCCTCTAATCTTCTTCTGATTATCACGTTGCGGGTTGAAAATAGGTTAACTTTTTCTGAGAGCACTCGAGTATGATAATTCGGTGTACTTGTGCGTCTCTTCTGTTCAGCCTGGTGTATAGGAGATTTAGTGGCGGGTGTGGGGAAGGAATTGGTCGGAATAAAAAAATACTATAATTTATTCGAACTGAATTAATTATCAAATTAGCGTATTAAATAATTGTTTTATTTGTAACCAGACAAGAAGCCTTTTCCACTTGTAATAACCACAAAGGTCAGTCACGTGCTTACCCATAGCGCTGTGTCTAAAATTGAATGCTATGTGCTATTCAATTTATTACTCATGTGTAATACTATTCGCACAATCTCAAAGGTATGACAGGTTGTTACCATTTTATTTTTACATTTATGCTCTTGTATTGATTGTGATAAGTTGTGTAGGGATCCGTATTTTATTTTTTATGGTGTAAGGTGCAAACGAGCACACGTATCGTCTGATGGTAAACGATTACCGCCGCCAATGAACACCCGCAACACCAGAGGCGTCACAAGTGTGTTGCCAGTCTATGCAGCTTATGGAGGATGGGGAGGGGGATGGGGGAGCGGGATGGGACAGGTGGTTGGGATAGGGTTTGGGGTATAGGCCTCCGTTATCCTCTCTCACTCGGTGAAACACAGCGCAGGCTCTGTTTCACATCGGTTTTCTGTGAGGCCGTGGGATTACTTCGGTCTAGCCGGCCCATGCATGCCGAAGCGTGGCTCTGTCACGGTAGATCGTTTAAATTAGGACTTTCTCATGGTAAAATACTTCTCATTTACCATAAAGGCCACAGTAATCTTTTTAATAGATACTATGAATCTTTAATTACCCAATTGAACGAATATGGCAATGGTTTGAATTGAATATCGATAAAAACAAATGAAAACGCAATCTACTGTAAAGCTGATAAAATAGAAAGGAAATGTCGAAGTTTAAGGCGTTTCAGTTAATGTTAATTGGTAATAAAAGATAAATTCTTGTAGCTCTTCAAGTTTTGCAAGTTCAAAGCCTTCTACGCGCATTTAATACTCAATCAAACTTAATATATCTATGAATGTAGAAAGAAGTTGTGTAAGCTGTTATTCGTTGTTCAAGATAGACCATGAAACATCATGTGTGTAAATTTTAGTTTTATTCACTGTTCTCAGGCAATATTTGATTTGTGAAGCAGAAACGTACTCGTACATTGAGTCTTGAACCATTTGACAATAGAATTGTTATATAAAACGACTTGTTACTCGTATTAGAAATCGGGTGTTTATTTGTACCTGTAAGAGAATTTACAAGATGTTCATTACGATGATCTAATAAATTTGTCAGGCGCTTTCTAAATCATTACTATCAAATATTCGGCAAAGTGTGGCACACTATTTGGTTTTCTTCCTAACCAATGAAAATGTAAATGTTGTTGATCATTTTAGTATCACGCCACGACCCTTATAAGCAATGTAGTGACTGATTCGTTACCTCAGTTTGCAAAGATCGTTTTTAGGGTTGCCAAGATTTCGCTGTCCGTTTGTCCGTCTGTCTTTCACCAGACTGTATCTCTTGAACCGTGGTAGTTAGACAGTTGAAACTTTCAGAGATGATGTATTTCTGACGCCGCTATAACAACAAATACCTATTCAAAAACAGTATTAAATATTTATTTACTTTTTGCTTGTCTTTGTTAGTTAAGTCAGTAAAGCTCGGCAACGCACTTGTAACGCCTCTAATCACTTATCATTAGGCGATACGTCTACTTTGTTGGCCCCCCATTCCGTACAAAAAAGAAGTTAGTTAGATATTGGTACGGAACCCTAGGTGCGTGCACCTGACTAGCACTTGGCCGGTTTTTTACACAAACCATGCTGAATACAGAACGATTGCATACTTCACGGCAACCACTTGATAACCAGACCTCGGATGTTGTAACCGGTGCTTATGAAAAGGCGACCAAAATCTGAAGATGCTCTCATATACTTATTTCGTTAGAATATATCAGACATCTATTATTAGCAGCATACTTCCTAGTCACATAGACGGTGTCGCAAAAAGATGTGGTTCAAGATGGTCTGATTGCGCCATAACACATATAAGCGTTATCTTTGGTTATTTGATGATTCAAGGGCTTTCTGCGTAACAAAAAAAGGAATAGAAATTATAAATCTTGACAAAGGCTAGTAATATAATAGGTATCTAAATATAATAAGATAGTAGAAGATTAAACAACTAATTCTGAGTCCACACCCAATCGGAACATTACTAACTACGCCCTAAATAATCTGTATTGTCCAGTCCACAATATAGTGTCGGTGCACCCTATGCACGCAATTGTAGTTATTTGTGTGAAATGCGAGCATATAATGAAATTCATCAAATGGCGTAGAATGACAAATCATACTTGCTTGTGGGTGTACGCCGCAGGCCCTTTGATCTTTTGGCGTATGGTTGGCAAGATCTAACAATATATAACAATCTCATAGCTAAGAAGTAGTAAGTGATTGCTTCAAATATGAGAAATAGTAATTGACATCATTAATACTTAACTAACCACATGCACGTTCTCTTGTTTTGAAGGAACTGAATTAACTTAAATATTAATGGCGATGAAGGAATCGATCTTCTATATTTGACCTTCAGCTTACTCTATATATTTTATATTCAACATTAAGAATTAATGTACTCGTAACTCATAACTAACTGTTGTGTTGTAGTCAAGTACTCAGAAATATTACAAGCCATTTATTTATGATTGAATCCTTAATATTATAGGTCCTCTAAAATTGCTTTAATTTTGTTTTAAGGTATTTTAAAAATTTGGTCACAAGGTATTTTTGATCGGTTTGTACTTCGAACGCCAAAAATTTATTTTCAATCAACTTTTAACTTAGTCTCTAGTTGCAGTTTTGTTTTAAGTGGAATGTCAATAGCTAAATAAAATAAAATACTATTTGTTGGATTCAATTATTAGCCTGATAACTCATGCAAACCTGCTTATTGTAATAATATTTCTCATAAGAATTAATAAATCTTCTATGTTCCATACCAAGTGTCAGTTTAAATAAAATATAATGTGTGTCCTTTAATTAACGTAAATAAATCAGCCACGATAATAATCTCAAAAAGTTAAATAAGTATTTTGTTAGTCACTTTGTTCTACCCACTACTTAACGCACTACTAATATTAGGAACTTTAAAGCTTGTTGATTTATTATTCATGTATTTTGAAACATGTTTGAATAATTAAAGTAAAATAATTCTGGTTAGAATATAAGTAGAAGTTTTAAAGGGTTATAATGTTTAGTTAGAGAAGACAGAGGAGATTGTTTCTAGTAATTGCGAGTTAATGATTATCAATTTAAGCGACGTAAACTTATATAAATAGCCTTAAAATTTCTTTATTTCACCACTTTTTAACTTTGAATATATAAAAGTAAAAGTATATATAAAAGTAAAATATATTTACTATTTTTACTACTACCTGTTTCGTTGTATTTTATTTCAGGTTAGTGTTTTCAATCTTATTTACTATTAATTTTAATGTTTTACATTTACAGTACCTTCCAAGGTCTTGGAATACTGTGCTACGTAAGAATACATAAAATATCAGTGTTAGATCGTTCTCTAACTTGCAACAGAGAATTGAGACATGTGTGTGCTGTTAACCGAGATGTATTCCTTGAAACTAAAAATGATCTACATCTTTCTGTTTCGAGAAATATTAAACGAACTTTATATTTCATGGTATTTTCTTTATTAAAACATCTTTACTCGATTAGTTTCTTTGGTTACTTAATTTTTAACCGTTCCCTACAGAGGTGTGTAAGTGATGACTTTAAAATGTATACGAATATAATAAAGCTGAAGAGTTTGTTTGATTGTTTGTTACTTATGCAATATGAAAATTATGTTAGTATTAGATAGCACAGTTATCGAAGAAGGCTATAATTTATATATTTTCACTCTATGACAGGAGAGGATATTCTTCCACTTGAAAAAGTTCTAAGAAGAAGTCCGTAACAGCATAATAACATGTCTATCTTCAAAGGTTGGCTAAACATAACCGTTCCAATGGTAAAAAATCGTTCAAGCTGTAAAATATCGGCTCCGTCCACGAGGATTCACGATGTATAAAATCGTGCTACCGGCAGTAGGAGATGCAGATATAGATAGATAGCTAGTTTATTAATATATAAAAGAACGTATATGACTGTAGTATAAGTTTTGTTCAACGATAAATTTTAGTCTAACATATAATCCAAACAAAAAAGGTTGAAACAGTCATCATCATGACTCATTCTTTGCTGTGCAAAAATAAAACTATATTTAGAAGACTCCTTAACGAAAATAAAATAAAACAAGTTTAGTACGTATCTACCTATGGAAAAAAGAAACAATTAGAAAATGTAGTAATCGTTATCATCAAGGTAGTAGAGCCACGTTGATTTCAGTACATACGGGCCCGTTCGACAAGGTACTTGTAGTACTACTCTCCCAAAGAAGTTCCACAGAAGTCGTGTTTGGTTGATGAGTACGTGACCGGGCCAATAGCGTCTCAATACGCCGCCATAGTATGGGTAACTATGTTGTATTGTTATATAGTCTGCATTTGCAATGAGTATGGGAGTATGATGATCACTACTCTTGGACTCTGTTCATGATTTCCTCCAGGCACACACACAATTTTTTTATATGAGCCTTCATATAAAAAAATATGTAAGGAATACTACAGTAATACAAAGCAATTAAGTTCAGAGCCTTAGTTTGTAGTTCGATCCGTCTTGGTTTGTTATAACTCAAATTTTTCAATTTCAAATATTATTATTTATGTAATGGGATATATTACATAAATAATAATATATGAAATTGAAAAATTTTTTGATTATTTCACATTTATATATATTTTTATTCTAACTTGACTTTCAAAGTACGATATAAAAATTGCATATAATCAAGTAGACATTATGTTACCAGGTTGAAATTCATATAATGTGTAACTGACATAACATTTTATATTGTTCTTGATCTTTATCAGCCGAAAATGCTGAGATGTTCCGCGTTGTTAAAACTCGTCCTTTAAAACATATCTTGCTTTACTCTAAAATACTTTGTTATGCCAAACTGCGTAGTGATGCTGCAACATAATAAATCTTTGTTCTAGGAATTAAAACTTTAAATGTGAATTTTGAGGTAGTACAAACAAGCAGAATAAAGTATAGCCATGTTTTTTATTGTTTACATCATATTGGGTATTGTTTTAATTTAGTTACGAAAAATAATATTTGTTTTCGTTCGACTTATTCCGTTTTGGTAATAGTTATTTATATGTTATGTATTATAAATTCATATTGTTATACAGATATGCTAAAATTAAATTATTAATCCTACAAACTATTGTTATGCAATTACGGGATTCAATAATGATCGTAGTGAATTCAATCAGAATAACAAACGTTTTTTTAGCGTTGTCGTTTACAATGAAAAGTTAAAATATCAAATAAAACTGTTGATGAATATAAAATAATTACTATGGTCATAACCAATTGATATGCGTAGACGTTAATACAAACATGATGTAGTTTGAAGGTTTTGTTTTGGTGAATTATAGTATTACGTCTCAATAAATTGGTCAAAAATTTCTTATTAACCGTAAAAGAACTGTAATTCTACTTTTTCTTAGACTTAAAGGATACACCCCTTAGAATGTCAAGTGTTTTTTGACCAATGATGTGTCCTAAATTATTTCCTTATTATATATATTTAATTATTCGTCGCCAAGTTGGCTTGGACAACCACACTAACGCGTAACTATTTAAACAAAGCTAAATATACGGTCACTTTTAGCATCAAAAGAGATAATTTATACTTGCATATCGTGAATCATTCTCTTGACAAATACACTGCAATTTCAAAGTGGCGCTTGTATTTATCGATAATAAAATTGCAATATCATTTCAATCAGTCTTGTTCCTGGCTGTATCCGTGTATGTACTTATATTTCATAATATTAATCGCTTTACTTGCTGTTATGGCGTATTATGACATTTGATGGACTAAACGTGTAACTTATGTACCTACAACAATCCAGTGAATTGGCCCTGACATTTTATATTCCTTTATGATAAATTAGGAACTCATAAAGATTACACATTGGTATGCGACTATTTATGTCTAAGATTAAATATCTAAGAAAAGAATTGTAAACATATTTATTAAATCAGTCATCAACTTCAAAGTAACCATACATACCTTTTATATTATAAATGCGACTCTGTTTGTCTGTCCTGCTATCACGGCCAAATCGCTTCACCGATTTGAATGAAATTTGGCATGGAGATACTTTGATTCTTGAGATAGGCTACCCTTTGCTACGATAACCGACAAACAAAAGGGCGGAGCCACGCGCAATAATGTATTTATTGATACTACTTTTTCATGAAGACAAATACAAAAAAGTATTCATCTGCGAAATTTTCAGTTTTAAGAGATTTTTGTTTGCACATTTAAAGCACCTTAGAATAAATAAATAAAATAAAATAGGACTGTCTTATTGTTTTCACTTTTCATTTAATACAACAATAAAACGTATACAAGAACTAGATAAAACAGTTTTTTAAACACTGCACTTCGTGTCAAAATTTGACCTCTATCAGTGCATAAATTATTGACTTTTTAAAGCGTGCACAAAGCAACTTAACATTTTTAAATGATACTACGAGTATTTGAAATAAGTCTTATATTTTTTTTTAATACTTTTTTTTATCGTATATACTAAGGGTATACGAGCAGACGTATCACCTGACGGTAAACGATTGCTGCCGCCCATTGACACCCGTGTGTTCTCCGTGTGTAGTATTATAGCTACGTATGGTATATATATAATATAATAAATGTAAATCTAAGGTTAGGGAAGCAATAGCATGCTGCTGCAATTACCTCATTACTGCAGTGCATCGGACATATTTTCGCGAGCTCTTACTGACAGTTTTTACGGGATTATTTGAAAGAAAACAGCTTCACTACTGTAAAGTTCATAACGGTATCTTCAGAATCGTTTTGAAGAACTTAAGCTATCCGATTACAAGAAACTTAAAATGAATTTAATCTTATGCAGACACTTTGGAGACGCTCAAGTTTGTTCAATTGTTATTCGATATGATCTAGACAGCTAGCATCGCCATAGTCAAGGATAGAATGACTATTAATAACTGATGAAGCTCGTAAATTGAAATGTTAAATTTATTGTATTTATAAATAGCTTCCATGGAATATATATGCAATTATAATTTTAGTTTTAGTAATATTTTTCATAATGAGTTTGACGCTAATTCCAACATTATATTTTTAAACGATTACAATAGAGAAGATACACTTTTAACTAATTAATAAAATACTTATTCATAATTAAGTGTAATTATACTAAATTGTAATTAAAAATAAGACAATAGAAAATTCATTCTTTAAAATAATATTTGTGAGTCTTTCTTTGTATGTTACAATGTCACAAAATTTATACACGATTATCGTAACATTTTTTTTATCAAAATTGCTATTTGTACTATGTTAGTTAAATGGGAATAACAATAATTTAGATTTGAGACAATCAATTGATATAATTTTGACCATATTTTATTACCTTTTTTATGTACCTATTCGTTAATGTTTTAAAATATTTTTTTCCTGATGTTACTGTATATTTTTCAAGACATTTATTGATTATTTTTCATGTTACATTTGATATATTCTTTGTAAAATTTTGGCTTCTAAAATTTATTTTATAAATATTCCAAGTCTCTCAATTTTGTCTAGAATCATAAAATACGTACGTACGACGTATCTTTACGTATAAATATCCTCATATTTATTTCATTTGCAGGAACTTGTACCAGAAGCTATGCTCAATTAAAAAAATTAAATGCAATTCATAAGAAATCAAGCGCATTAAGGTGAATTATAAAAAAACCGATTGCTTTGCAAAGTAATTTTCACAAGTTGTGTACGGCTGATATTTAAATTAAGAGACCTGAGCTATAAATATCAGCAACCTTAAAATATATATATTAATTTGTATAAATATCAGTTAATTGGATCATATGAATTCATGTACTTGATAAATTAAAGCTCAAACAAACTCATTGCGTTATCACTCGTTACGGATGTTGCTTCACTTTACATGTTAATTTTCCCTATATCTAGTTATTCTGGAAATGTTTCTATCTGTTACATATTAGTAACTAATGTGTGTCAGTTAAGAAATTGAAACAAGGTCACTAAGATAAGCAAAAGCGTTAACAAGACATTTTTATTCTGATTCCAATATGTCGACATTTTATGTTGCACCCACATTCGTCATTCGTTACTAGGAGAAATATCAAAGTTTTCGATTAATCAATATCTACCTACTTCCAAATTAGTTTGATTAAATGTTGCCATATTTAAATCAGTATGCTACCAAAATGTTATTTAAATTTATTACAGCGATATCATAATAATATTAATAATGTTAGTTTTTAAAACCTCGTTGATATGTGTTTTATTTGAAATTCGTATGTTGACGAAATAAGAATGCGGAGTGTCACCACCCCTGTTCATCGTATGGGTGTTATAAGAGGCGACTAAGAAACACACTAGGCAGGAACACATCACTGCAAAGAATAGAAAAATTTGAAACAAATCTTATCCTAACCTGTCTAGTCAACGTCGTATAGTGGGCCAAGAAAGATACAGATAGAGCTGTAAAATAAACCTGGATAAAGACTAACTTGTATTCAGCAATTTTCGAACAATTACATTTATATTTTATAAAATATGTTAAGTTAGTAAGTTATTAAAATATGTAGGTACTTAAAATGATTATTCTTCTTATAATTCGGTGTAAAAAGAACTTTTCCTCAATATTATCACATTTGTCTTACTCAAATTATTGAGATACAGACGAGAAAGCATAAGTAAAAGCTTAAAATAAAAATAATATATTGTTGTGGAGAACCTTGGAAGAGGACTGGAAGTTCTTTGGCTGCCATGGTGACGATAATGATTGGAAAATATTGCAATTAAATAGATAAGACGAGTAGTATGTTATGAGATTCACGAAACTCGTTTTGTAGGTTGTGTATTGAAACCATTTGATAAAAGTGTTATTACGTAGTTTCATTGCGAAAAAAACATATAATATCTTTGAACTTTATGAATAAAATAATAGACTATTGTATACTTTATTTATAAGTATCTGAATAATCTTTAATTTGAGTAACAATTACTTTAGTAAAAACCTTTTTACTTAATTACCTCATTACATGCATTAAGAAAAACATTGGTTATTTCAACTTGAGAACTAAAACAATATCTATAACATATTCACAATGAAGACTCATAAAACAAAAACAGTTTGTTGGTCTCTTTTTGTACACAAATTTATAGCAAGTAATGTATGTAGGTGCGTGTCAAGGTTAATTATTATTGTCTTAAGGTCAGTTCAATTGCTACATTCAAGTCGCATCGAAACATAAAAATAACCTTATGATACAATAAAATATCCAACTTATATTCTGCGAGAATAAGAAAGATTGTAAGAATGGCATAGTAGTTAAAGCGATTATGTCACCGTTTCTTACTGCGATGATTGTCGTGGGTTTGATCTACATGGGGTAGCACTTTGTGAGATCCAGTAATTGTTGTATTGAGACTGTCTGTAATTTATGTGTATGCATGTTATGTATTATGTTTCGTGTATATGCATAAAAATTCACAAGATACCTATATCTTAACATAAAATAACCTCATTGTAACAAGTTGAGAGCAACAAGTAGTCTAGATAAAAAAATCGGACATCTAATACACAACGCCATCTATTCCTGAGCACATGCATGTTTTTTTGTAAATACACGCATACGAGTACTTAGAAAACACCCAAACTCCGAAACAAATATTTGCAGATCATACAAAGATTTGATCCGACCCGGGAGTCGAACCCGGGACCTCAAGTATAGCAGTCGCATACGCTACTAATGTGCCACCGAGGCAGTCAGATGTTGATAGGTGGAAATTCAAACCTTCTAGTATTATCACTATCTAAAATAGGTCCAGACATCTTAAAAACATTTGTTCAAGAACCTCTTCTATTTAAGATGCAAATTGGCACAGTGTACTCGTATGTTTTAGTCAGTTTGACGGTAAACCGAAAAAAACCGGCCCGAGAATGGGTGTAAAATTTATCCATATATATATACTTTAGTATATATTATATTATAAATATCTTGAAAGAAAATTAACATCAAAAATTTTGTTGCTGCATTGTTGTATTGCAGTTACCTTTTTACCTAAATTACTTAAACGATTAAATCTTACTTTATTTTCATATATATAGTTTGAGTTTGAGTTATGTATGTTTGAAAGCATGCATAACATAATATATACTATGGGAAAATGACTCGTTCATTGAATTAATGTGTCTTTGCACGTTTAGCTAGTGATATACGGAGTAACTTAGATTACTTTTATTAGAATTGCTTGTAGTGTAAAGCCACAATATATACTCGTATATTGTAACATTACACTACACTTGTTATGTGTATGTGTATGACTACAATTTCTGGTTGACATTGTAGTCATACAGAAAAACATTTGAATGCTCTGAAAATTTAAAAAGACAGAATAAGACTACAATAATATACATATGGCATAAAAATTCAATCTATGTATTTCTTCAGTTTAAAATTCGTGAACTCAGTGTTAATTTTTACCTAAAGTTTAGATAGGTGTTTTACGTGCATTTCATCAGTTCTTATAAATGATATAAAATTGTTTATACTGTAATTTTTTCAATGTGTTGATAAGCAAATAGGGTAAGAGAGGATGGGCCACCGTTATTGAGGCGGTAAGACCAGTTATGGAGGATTGGCTCGAGAGGCATCAAGGAAGCCTCTCATACCGGCTGACGCAGTTGATCACTGGAAAGCAATGTTTCGGAGATCTCCTGTGTTTGATCCGCAAAGAGCCAACGCCTGAGTGCCACCACTGCGGTGGCCAAACCGTGGACACGGCGCTCCACAAGCTGGCAGAATGTCCGGCCTAGGATGACCCGAGGCGTGATCTCGTGGCTGCCATCGGGATGGGGGTTCTCTCGCTCTGTAACATGATTGCGGCCATATTGCGGAGTGAGAGCATGTGGAACTCTGCCGTCCCTTTCTGCGAGAAAGTTATGCTTGCGGAGCGGGACCGGGAGAGGTCTTGAAATCTCCCTGTCCGCCAGGCCCGGGAACGGGCCAAGCATCGCAGACGACTTAGGCGCCGGAGGTCGCAAACTGATCTCCGTTCTCCATAAGCGCAAGCCTGAGGGTGACAGGTGTGGCCACCGCTCACCCTAGCAAAAGCAGGCCGGGGTGACGGTGCGAGCTCTGTAAACTTTTGACTGCCTCGGTGGCGCGAGTGGTAGCGTAAGCGACTGCTGTGCTTGAGGTCTCGGGTTCGATTCCCGGGTCGGTCCAAATGTTTGTATGATCTGCAAATATTTGTTTCGAAGTTTGGGTGTTTTCTATGTATAATATGTATGTATTTACAAAAAAAAAAAGTATATATGTATTTATATCAGTTGTCTAGTACCCATAACACAAGCTCTGCTTAGCTTGGGACTAGACGGCGTTGTGTGTTAAATTGTCCGAAAAAAAATGTCCGAAAAAAGTGCTCGCGCCTTTTTTTGAATAGAGGGTGGGAATGTTAGGGTTCCTACAAACAGTGGGTGGCCCGAGGAACGTCGGAGTTCCAGGGATTTCCTTCCGAGGGTGCAACTGATGCCCCGGCTTCTAGTTCCCGAGACGGTGTGTGGTTTTAGTCGGTTCGAGTCCGACATAACCACCAGTTGGTGGTACCCGAGGGGATTTCCGAAAAAAAAAATGTTAAGATAGATTGTATCTATACAAACCCTGATAACGTTCGGCACGTAATTATCGAGTCGTTAAATCCCGTTATAGAGGATTGGTAAATATCATAATCATATTATAATAATCACGGAAACCCGACATAGCAGCTGAAGCTGGTGATCTCAAAGACAGTAAGCTTCGAAGTTCTTTGTGTTTGATTGGAGCCAATGTCTGGGTACACCACTCTGAAGACCAGAACGGGAACCCGACGCTACGCTTGCTGACGAAATGACCAGCGTAGGCACGGTACACGTTTAATGAGGTAACATGTACTTTGTTAATAATTATAAGGTTACTATTACTCGTGATGTGCTGAACTGGAACGTAAATTACGGCCACACTAATTTAAATAACTACCTATTGACCCGAGTAACAATGCGATTGAAATGAGGCAAAGGGTATTTAACTCAAGTACTGTGTTCTAAAATTACATATAACTATAAATTATGAACGTTGTTTTGGTTCATTTATTCTATAATTAGAGTGTAGATATCAATAACTAGATTGTATTTAAGAACTTGTTTAATTAAAAATTGTACTGAAAAATAAATTAGATATATTAATATACTTTCATCAAGTTTATTTCCAATAATACAGTGCATAATAATGCTTAAGTAATAGGTAAGTACATGTTTAATCGTCGCTATGCTGCTAATAAAGAAATATGAAATAACATAAAACAGATTGAATTTCCACCTAATTATAGATCTACAACTCAAAAAAGTTTTTTAACAATACATTTCTACATAAATTGTTTACTGAGTATGTATGTTATAGTATCATATTTTAAACTCTGCTCTAAATAAGATTACAAGTCTATATTTACAAAAAGATTACGATAATGATTACGATGATGAAACACATTAACTGTTAATTGTATGTGGTGTGTGTGGTAGTTTAATATCTGGGCCTGGCTTTGAAAGGTGCGGCTTGAATCTGTGGCTGGATATTAGAAGATGCTCCTTCATTGTTGCTAGGAGGTAAGCTTTTCAAATACTGCAAAGCCTTCTCAATTGCTGGTGGGATTGGCGGAGGTGTAGGCAAGTGATCTCCCTGTAATTGCAATTAAATTATAATTAATACAAAACATTTTGACCGAATGAGGGTAAAATATTAATATGAGTAATACTGATGAGTATTACCATAGTGGTAATATATACTCATTACCCATTTCTTTTTTAATTTTTTTAGTGTTTGATTTTTGACTGAAGACTAGATGTTTTTTGAAGTGAAAACTTCTTTAGCGGCGCTGTGTACTTTTTTGGAATGGGTAAAAATGTATAAACTCGCGTCAGGTCACGTGACCTGATCGAAAATTCGTAAGACGGATGGAGAGAGGACAGGCGGCGCAGGGCGCTTGCGCGAATGTTCGTGTGTGTATGTAATATAAATTGTCATGTTTGTGTACGATAGCGCAATAAATGAATATTGTATTCCACCACATAAATAATAGTACTTTTATTTATATGATAATGAAAGCAATTCGTACAAAATTATTCTCTAACCATTCCAAAATATCAAAAATGCACAACGTTAATATTCTAGTTTTCACTTCTGCCGGCACTCCCGGAGTGCAACCCGTCGATTTTTACCTTCAGAAATATAATGGTTTTAACCACCTTTTATTATAAAATAAGTTCTCATTTTAAACAAAGTTCATAATTTAGGAAGGACTTCGTTTTGATAATTTTAAGTGAAATTAAAACTTCCGTTACGTAGTTATAATTTTAAGTTAACTATGGATATAGTAATAATTAGGCTATTTATTCATTTAAACATAGGCATGGTGTTAAAATGAATACATCCATTTTAAATATTAAATTATGATCAAGGCACAGTTCATGGACTAACATCGATGTAACATTCAGATTAGATTACTTACGACATCAAAGTCAACCCAAAAATAAATAATTAAAACAATGTAGCAAATAAGCACCATCAATCAGACGTTATAAATAAGTTTATTGTGAGTTTTCAGACACAGTAGCATGAATAACTGCGACGAGCTTCTACAATACGTAGAATTACGCAACTCTATATAAAGGCAACGACCGAACCGCATGAACCAGTTTTTGGCATCCGACTTGACCATGGCGTGTATCTTGCATTTAAAATGATAATATGTATATCACACGCTTACAATACTACTATGTCCCATTTACACAACTTAATAAATTTTTTTTCTGAAATATTAAGCACTAGCTGAACCCCGCGGTGCTACCCGCGGTACAACAATAACCGCAGGTATGGCCGCGAGGCAGGTATGGCAGGAGTATCTTTATAAATTGTAGCCTGTTTGTTATTCTAATGTATAAGTTACATTATTGTAAAATTTAATCAAAATCCATTAAGTAATTTTTGCGTGAAAGAGCAACAAACATACTCACTTACATACTCACAAACTTTCGCGTTTATAATATTAGTAGACTATGATGCTCTTCAAGTTCACAGATCAAATAGTGGTTCGAAGTTGTCTCTTAATTTAATCAGTAGTGGTGAGAAAAAAAATTTAAAGATGATAACTAAAGTTTTATATCCTTTCCCGCGGGACATTCCAACCTTTGAATAATATACAACAAGTAGGGTGAAGCTTGTAGTTCGTTATCTAAATAGATTTCAGTAAATATCTATATAAGGTTATGTAATTAAAACCGTAACGTAACAAGACACGTTGCGTACACATGACATTGGTTCATTAATAAATCATCGTAGGCGATAAATTTGGAATCATCACTTCAGAAATTAAATGTTGACACAGAAGGCTTCCCATTTCCCAAGAACAGGTCACGGGTCGCCATTTGATATTTTACAGCGACATTTGCACACACATTGGCTAACTAAGACCCACATCCACACCAATGCAGCAAACCGCAAACGTCTTCCTAAAACTTTACGCAATTATGATTCAGGCCCGGCTCAAGATATTTACGAGTTAACAATACCTAAAGTAGTGCCACTCCTAGTTTTATCTTCATATTACCTTATAAGTTTACGGAGATTTTTATTATTGCCGTTTTGATGCACAAATGACCTATTCCTTTAAATGTTATTTTATTCAGACTTAAATAAAGTCAAGGACAATGAGTAATAAGATTAAAGTATCACGTAATCTACTATTCTATAGCTCTAAGCAGATATTGAATAATCTAAAAAAAATAATGAGTAATATAATCGTTAATCTGACATTTGTAAACGAAAAGGTAAGCAATGTTTGCGTTACAGAAACAAAGATGTATCGCTCATTGCGTTAGTTGTGTGGGCGTTTCTTACATAATGCGAAATGGACAATTACTGTCTCCTTACGAAAGACACATGTTTAGCACTCCCAATGTGCCTAAATAAAAGGTTGCCATGCTTTATTTTGTGGGTCAATGTACATTTTAATAGTTCCTAATCGTCTTCATAGCAAAGAAGATGGTTTTGGTTCTAATTTATTAAAAGTGATACCTCAAAACTCTGTACTTCATGAAATAGTTTGGAAAATTATGCATTTATTTGAAAGACTTTCATTGTATTTTATCAAGACCAAAATGCTATTATAAATAAGAGTGGAGAATAAAACAATTAAGAATGCAGTTTATGACAATTCATCATGATGAAGAAACTTTGAAGTCAGTTTTATAATTATTGTAATCAGTACATTTAAGCATTTAATTAACTATCTTTGTTTATATGCTCTTTAAAGATGCATGTAAAATTTATGTTTTTTAATTGTTCACGGTTTTGTTGTACTATATGCCGTGAAATATCCACCGAATAAAGATTACTTATTGTGATTCCCGACGGTAAGATGTCAAGGTTTAAGTTTGCCGCAGGTGGTCTTGTAATTGCAATTTAACAGGTATTAAGACGTAACTTTATTACTAGCAGTGTTACACAATCATTAGTTTGGCAAATTGGTCTTCTAGAAGTAAACGGCTTTTTTCTGTACGAATTTTCTTACTAACCGTATAGTTTTTGTTGTTTTCTTTCGGAAGATTGAACTCACTGAATAAGTTCAGGAGAATCATTAGCGATTCCAAGTTACAAAACTTCAAAGATTGTTTTTATGACAAAGTACTTAAGTACTTAAGAGGAAAATGTTAAGGCGGTGTTCTTAGAAACCAGATGTATTATCGTGATAGAATATACTCAGTTTATATAAGTCACCTGGGGCTGGAATCCATTCTCATCAGCTATGTACGTAAGAGAGATGAGAGTGCCGTCTGGAGCTTTGTAGCTGAACTTTCCTTCTGCTGTCTGTATCTCTTGGCCTTCACCTTTGCCAAAATTCTTTACGTATCCTGTTTCTTCAGCATTGATTTCGTTACCTGTCTCATAACTGAAAAAGGAAATTATAGAACATTATGTTTTTTTTATTGTAATAAGGGGCAAACGAGCAGACTTATCGCCTGATGGTAAGCGATTACCGCCGTCAATGGATATCCGCAACTCCAGAGACGTCACAAGTGCGGTACTGGCCTTTGGGGGATGGGGAGAGGGATGGAGGAGAGGTTGGGATATGGATCACCGGTATCCTCACTCATTCGGTGAACACAGCGCAGGCGCTGTTTCACACCGATTTTCTGTGAGACCGTGATAATATCCCGGTCGAGCGTGGTATTACCACGGTGGAAGAATTTAATTTTATATCTATATAATAAAATTCTTTGCTTTGAATATCTGAAAGATAAATTAATCTTCTTTCAAGGTTCATTGAAGTATCTTCTACTTCGATTTCAAATACAGTCTAAAATATAAAAGACATTTTATAAAGTTGTTTACGCGAGAATGTATTCCAGGTATCACAACTAAAGGTACTTGTTATTTTCACACATCCTTGTCACGAAGGCGCCATATTTCACTTCAAAGTTGACGTGATGACATAAATATGCTTGAATGTTGTGTAAAGTTTACCACCAAGTGATTTTTTTGCATTTAATGTACACAGCCATCAATTACCCTATGAATGTCAGTAGTAGTATTATCAAAGAAACTTAATTTTATAGCTATGTATATAAATATGTATTATTTGTTATGATTTGCAAATAACCAGTGTTCACTGCTAGAAAGACTTTTGATATATGTTATTATTATTATTATGTAATGAGCACTTTTCTGAGTGCTACCGAGTTTAACGTGGGATTTTCCTTTACACGTAGACTCATACAAATACCGAGAATATGTGATTCGAATATTTAAAGCCCCTGTCTTTGATACAGTTATGAACTTGAGTTTATTTAATCATACTTTTAGTCTGTAATATATTACTGTATAGGTAATGATAGTTACAAGATGTTAATTTGTCCTAAGCAACATTGTGAACATTTTGGCCACATACTGAATAAGCTTTTGATAAAACAGCCTCACAGAAAGCCGTTGTGCAACAGCGCTTGCGCTGTGTTTCACCGAGTGAGTGAGGATACCGGAGGCCCATATACCAACCCCTCCCCCATCCCTCTCCTTAACCCACAAAGACCGGCACTTGTGACGCCTCTGGTATTGCGGGTGTCTATGGGCGGCGGTAATCGCTTACCATCAGGCGATACGTACGCTCGTTTGCACATTGTTCCATAGAAAAAAAATACTAGAGCTTTGCAATACGCTATAAAAACAGTTATTTTGATTTAAACTTTCTCATTAAAAGTTAATGGTGTTTCTTTTTTTAATTTTAAGACTGTTTCAAATTAGAATTCGATACGCTTAACGATGATTTACATTATACAAGTAAGAGTGAAACTATTATAGAATTAAGTACGTCATTACATGTCTCAACTTTGAATGATGTATACTTGCATCACAATGATATTTCATTTAATATAGTAATTAGATCATTACTGTCAACTTCACGTGTTGCTTTATTATTAATATATATTTAAAAACATAATTTTAATTTAATCTAATAAAACTTACAGCCACTTGTAGGAGCCGTCTACGTTGGGTCCGTCGGATTCATATCGGATAATTGGTATCGGGTCATTTGCCTTTTGTGATTGTGCTGTTGAATACGTTACACCCAAGAGAAGAGCAAAGATTAAAGTAACCTGAAATAAATAAGTATTTATCAAATCAGTAATTTAGCTTGATAAGTCTATAATAACAATAATAACTAAAATAGGGGTCTGTTTGTAATATTAAATAACCGCATTTTACTAAAAGCATGTGTACGTAAACACGGTACAACTATCAATTTTTTTTTTTTCAATTTTTGTCTGTCTGTAAACTCTGGAACGGCTGGACCAATTTTGACTGGACTTTTGCTGGCAGAACGCTGACATAACAAGGAGTAACTTAGACTACTTTTGTTTTAGATTAGCTTCACTCCGCGACGTCACCCGTGGTTGTCATCGTACCACGGGTAACATGACGGGCCGAAGCTAATAATATATAAAGTAATATTTACTGTTTCGTTCCTGACAGTATACTATTTTGAATTCAAATATAATTATAGTTCAATTACAAAATAAAATTCAATTATCTATATCTCAATTCAAATATTTCCATCAAATATTATGCTTTAATCCATTGTCAACTAAGTTATGAACTTTAATTTAAGTGAGGTATTTTAAAGCATATTGTCATTAATTTACATATACTCTGTGTCTCTGTTTAAAATAACAAAGAGCATTAAAACCGTTCTTAAAAATAAACATATTTAAGACAACACTTCACTTCCCGGTTGAATCGTGACCTTCATTAACCGAATGGAAAACCGCACTTCAGATTAGGGAAACGACATCTTGCACATATTTATTGTATTTCTTAAAGTATCGAAATAAAGGATATAAACATAATATATTCAATACCCATCTATACTATTTTTTTTAGCAAAACTAATGTTTGCGTAAATCAAATATCAAATAAATAATAATATCAAAGAAGTACTGGTTAGTAAACAATGTATCCATGTACCTACTTTTTTCATGTCTATACCTAGACCGCAACCAGTTCAATCACAATTTTAATGGCTTGGGCGATGTGTGAGATAAGAAACTCTATTTCAATCAAGTGAAATATTGAAATTGCTCTCATAGAGAAGTGAGATTCGGTACGCCGTTCAAATAGGTTAAACTGACTTAATTGAAAAATGTGTCTCTGTATTTATATGTTCCATATATTTGGAAAAGGACATACTTTTAATTATTGAAATGAACAAGGCCTGTACATTGTAAATTGATGGTAAGTAACAAAAACCCTCTAAGGATCTTTCAATAATGATGGAACAGGTTTCATTATCAAAAACAATAATTATTTTCAAAATAACGATTTAGTTTTATATTTTTTCAACTTATTTTTCTTTATGACAGGGTACAATTCAGATCTAAAGAAACTACAACGCCTTATATTTAGGAGAAGCAATTTTTATTTCGAGTGATGCTACAGAGTTTTTTCTAAGGAGTCGTTTTTTTTACGAAAAGCGTGAGTAGAATTTAAAAGTGATGATCACCCTTAAAGCAAAGTATGATAATGCAGTACGGTGACCTACACTATTTTGCACAGTAGTAGAAGTTTTCGTTATAATGAAAATAAGTATTAGTTACGACTTTTTTTTCTGTGCTGAAATTCCCTGAGGTACCACCTCCTAGTGGCATGTCTGACTCGAACCGGATAAAACCGCACGCCGTCTCAGGTACTAGGAGCCATGTGCACCCTAGTAAGGAAAACCTTGGAACCCCGGCGTACCTCGGGCCGCCTACGGTTTGTAGATGCCCCCCTCCTGTGTGGAAGCGCCGATGTTTCCGTTGCTGACCCCAAAATGTGGGGCGCTAGCGCTGCGGAGTGCGCGCGCCTTCCACCCGAGCCTTCTTCTGTTATGGCCTCATCTGTCAACCCCAGGCTTGCGCTTATGGAGGATGGAGATCATGTTGCGATCTCCGGCGCCCAAGTCGTCTACGATACCTGGCAAGGCTTGGCCCACCGTGATAGTTCTAAACCTCTCCGGGTGCGCTACGCTGTCTCCTTGGCAAGCATAACTTGCTCGTAGAAAAAAACGGCGAAGTTCCGTTAATTAGGTACACCTCTTGTCACTTTAGGTACTTAATTAACTTTATTAATTGAACTTTTTCTTTTTCCTTTCATAACTTAAAGAAAATAGCTTCATGGCTACAATAGACCATCATTATCTAAAATTTGAACAAATTCGACAATGACTTTTAATTAAAATAAACAATATTTTTTTGTAAGTATCACATAGGTGATAAGTCAATTTATCTGTTCAAAAGGTTAACGAATTAGATTTATATACTACAGCTATATTTTATGCTATATAGGTATGTCTATGTTCCTATATATGCCTACTAGATTATGGCTGTGTATGGATGGATAACTTTAGTTAGTAACTGCACTAAATACAAATTTATAAGAAATATATTTTTATCAAGATTATTCAAGATATTTACAATTATTAGAAGCCAACCCACAACATTATCATATCACATACTTCAACCACATTGAATAACATATGAATATATCAGGTGCCGGAAGAAGGCAACCGAGGGGAAAGTGCTTTCTTCGTGAACAATGAAATTAGTTTACAGAAATCGTGTGTTGGCAGATTTATATGTGTTATTACTAAACTGAATAAGTGTATATGAAGCAAAACACAGTTATAGAATACCTATCGCGTCTCTCTGACTTCTCTCCTATTTTTGTACATTTTATACTTAATAGCAATTTAAAACCCGTTAACTTCTGTAAAAAACTATACTAAGATTATGAAGCTGAAGAGTTTGTTAGTATGTTTGGTTCAACCCGCTAATCTCAGAAACGATTGATTCGATTTGAAAAAATCTTTCGGTGTTAGATGATAGCCCTGTTATTGAAGAATGCCATAGGCTATGAAAATGTTGTTAAAATGGAAATAAAATTATTTCATCTGAGAGTTCCATTGAGTGTGTTGCGAAAACGGTTAAAGTTTCATAAAAACGATGTTTGAAAAAATAATTTATTATAAAATATTTCGGACATCTAACACACAACGCCATCTAGTTCCAAGCTAAGCAGAGCTACTAATGGGTACTAGACAATTGATGTAAATACATATATACTTCTTTTTTGTAAATACAGACATATTATACATACAAAACACCCAAACTCCGAAACAAATATTTGCAGATCATACAAACATTTGGTCTGACACGAAAATCGAACCCGAGACCTCAAGCACAGCAGTAGCATACGCTACCACTACGCCACCGAGGTAGTTAGAATAGTTTTAGTTTAAACGTTCTTTAAAATTCTGCAATAGCAAATATTTCCCTTTTAAGTAATAACATGACGCTATGGACAATAAGAGGTAAGACGAGGTTGCATGAGACAGCTAGTTAGAAATAAAGTGTCATTCTAGTAACATGTATACAGGTACAATTCACATGTGAAGCATTAAGAAATGTGATGCGTAATAAAGATGTAAAAGCTAACTGTAGTCATTTTCCATTACTAAATGCATTCGACCAAAAAATCGGTTAGTTATATGTTTATATAGTGTTTAAAAAACATATATGTATTATGATCAACACGATTTAATACAATTATTTGTTTGCCTATAAATATTTATTTGTATAATTAAAAAGTATCACTTGAGAAGCGGCTTACAGATTCTCATTGGGTTTTCAGTTTTCATGTATTTAATTTTTACATTAAAAATATTGAAAATATATTTTTGATAATTTTTTTCACTGGTGCAAATAGTGGTGATATATTACAAACTGCGCGCAAAAAGTATTTACTACTTTAGTACTTTAACGTTGTTTTTACTTATGTTACAATAATTCCTGATATAAAAAATAATAAGTGTAAGATACAATTTAAATGTCTTAAGATTGAACTTTGGCTAAAACAGTTTTGCATTTGATTGGTAGTGAATTAAAGTAGAGAATTATATCTTAATATTTTTATACTGCTCCAATCAAAATATGGTTATATTTAAAGCTCAAACACCCTGTTTGATAAGACAACGTATCTTTTAATTTACAACTACGAAACTTGGAGAAAACATCAATACAAAGATTGTTTTTAAGACCTTTTTATATGAAAAGTTCCTACATGCTTTTCAAATACGAAATAGTCTTGCATAGACTTTAAGTGATTATAATTGTTTTTAGTTCTCACATCGGCTATTCGATCAGTTATTGCAATTTATATTTGCCTCAAATTATGTGAGGTTGCTTGTCAAAGACTTGAAAGTGTAAGCTTTGTATGGCTATTACATTGATGATGATGAATATATTGAATGGACTATCACAACTCTATCATAATGAGTTATTAATCTCTACTCTTAAGATGAATGGACCAATCACCGTTGATATTTCCTTAACGGGTATACATTTATTTGGATTCTTATGGAATATAATTAAGGTAAGTTGGGTGATGATTCATATGCCAATCTGTTGCTAATACGCAATTGCACCTTAACTTAAAGTTAATGTTAAGAAATACATTTTATGTGTAAAATGGAATAGTAAATATTTACTTGGATTTGTTGATAACAACTTCAATGGAATTCGGCATGAAAATATTATAGTATATATATATTATTATATATATATATATATAAAATTGTTACCTTAAAAAATTATTAAGCTTCATCGGTTAAATCACTATAAAGTGATTTAGTCGTTAAAGCTTATCAGACAGGCAGCGTTACTTTAGAATCCATAATTTTAGTATGGATTTGTTAAATCTAATGTACTGCTTATTTATTTAATTAATTATCAAGTAATAAATAGCATTATTGATTTATCAGTAGGTACTGTTCCAAATACCTCAGTGCAAGATGGTCACACCCATACACAAATCATATTGCACATGCAAACGACAACAATCTTACGTACACGCGCAATAATACATTCGTCCGTCACTTACAAAAGGCCTTTGTTGGAAAATGACTACATTATATTTTACGATTGATATTGTGCAAACTTTGGAGAGGAAGTTTTGCTCGTCTCGAAAACGTGACGTGACGGGTAGAAATTGCTGGTTTGAGGTAAGAAAGGATTCCGTGATGCGACAACAATCTCGGTACTGTATTTTGAACTCCTGTTCATGAAACACGTGTTAACATTTGACCTGCGATAAGGTACCAGTAATACATTTACATACCAAAATTGTTTCCAAGTAAAAGTTATAAACGTAATGGGAAAGTTTTCTGCATATTTTGGCTGAAGATGTCACAATTGTGAATTTTACAGCATTAGGAGTATAAAGAGTTTCTATCTGTCTCGATATTTCTATTAAACTTTTTAACTTTAAAAAGTATTGCGTTGTAATTTCAAACGTTGCATAAATCTTAATGTTTAATAATTACATATAGGAAAATATATATAAGTACGTAAACATAATTCTTTAAAAGTTTATTCCTAATGTGGGAGTTGTCTCTTAAAAAAAGAAAGAAAAAGAAAGAAAGTTGTTATTTTTAATCTTGGAAAATATAGCTTGGTATTTAGTCACAATAAGGCTTTAAATATGTTTTTATTCTATTATTATTTTTCAATAAAATAATTAATTTTATTTTGTTTGTAATTTGTTTACTTTTATGTCAATTATTGTAATAGTAACCTCATATCGGCAATGTGGCATACACTATTAGAAATAGTAATATTGCAAGTAATGTATATTCTGAAAAAAAATATAACGTATATAACATACTATAAAATATAAAGTGCTGAAAGTGTTTTAGCCACTTTTTATCCATTTAACCATTAGTCAATAATTTTCAACTAAATCTCACTCTTTCTTCTTAGGGTTCATATTTAAAAAAATGTGAGGAGACAACCTTTAACCATTATCACGTACCAAGCCTTCTGAATCAAGCCTACTGCTACTTCTTACTCATTCAATTAATCGTGTTCTTGACTTGTTAGGTAGGAAGTGTGATCGCGTGAGCTTCACTTAAACAGTTACCTAATCATATAAACATTGACGGGTTTGCCTTGTTCCACTGCGGTATTTTTCAACGATTAATTATACTGCCAATGACCTTTGCTTATTGTTTTATCCGAACACATGCATAAACGAGAGAACAGAACTATATGAAAAAGTCAAAGATCATTAATTAGGTATTTAATACAAATTTGTTTGTAATTCATTGATCTTTGTTATTATTTTAGCTAGTAAACAAAAAATTAACAATAAAAAATGTAAATGATCACAGGTGCTATAAACAATCTCGTCAGCACCGCTGCCATTTGCGTGTTCCCAATATGTTATTGAACATACCAATAGTATTGACCTACAGGTTAGCGAATATTTTCAATTAACTTTAAGGATGTAGCAGTTTATAGGTACTATTTATTTTAAGACTGATGTAATTGTGGAAAAGAAATAGCCAACTTACCTTTATGAAATGAAATGAAATAGTGAAAAGGGCTTCATAAAGTAATGGCACAAACAAATATATATGTAAATTGCTCTGTTATAGTACGCAATATTAAGGTACCGTAAAATCTACGTTTTCGTAAAATTTATGAAATGGATTTAACAACAAATTTCCTATCATAGTGCTAAAAATAATCTATTTTATAATTTTATTTATGGCTTAACTTAGACATAATTGGTGACATATCCAAAATGTGTTTAGAATACACAATGTGGGCATATAATACAATTTATATTCATGCTTCGTTAGTTAATAATAATATATTGTAGGATGTAGGAACATACGCATTTAAAAGTTCAACAATTAACATTATGAATATATTGCATATTTGTACTTACTAAATAAAATTGATACAAATGAAACGAGGCATCTCCTATTGTGAAGGGGTCTGGACTAATATACTTTCTTAAGGCAGGAATTTCAATTCTAGAATACCATGTAGGTATGCAGACTTGTGTAGAGATGATTTTTTCCAAATTCACGGTTTACACATTTCAAAACTATCGGATATAGGCTTAAAGCTGAGAGGTAAGTTTGATAAATAGTAAGTAATATAAAAATATTACAGTTATAGATTTCGTTTGTATACAAAAAAACGTAGGTATAAATAAATACATTTTCTAGTTTACATTCGTGAAAATTGTATTTTCTGTGGATTTATTAACAAAGAACCTAAATCATTGGGACCTAAATCACCCAAAAATTTAAGTTTTGTCCCAATTCATTAATTTTTATGGGCCGTTTATCAAAAAGGATTTTCGTAAATTCATCTCTAAGGAATAAAATAAAAGGACGGTTCCATGGAAGTTCGTCATTATTAAGATTTAAAAAACGAGATAACACATAATTACGCGAATAAAACCGCTGGAAATCTAACTCTAGGGCTTAAACATTGCTTTTTTAATTTTTAGTTTAATAATTATAAAAAAACATAACTATAGCAACAATAAATATCTTCAAGTTTTGTTAGTAAGTAAGACTTAATTTCGTAGAGACTGTTAAAGAATTGCTTCAACTATAGGCCCTTTGATTTTTTTGTAGTTTTAACAAAAAGTATTGAATACACAGTTATGCAAAGATACTCGTAATATTGTATTTAAGGAATTTTTTTTAAGACTTCAAATAAGAATATACAAATCCACGGCGCTACAAAAAAGAATACATTCCAAATTAGTTAAAGATAATGTTTTCCTCACCATTGTTACAGGGTCTGGAGCAGGATGTCTTTACAAAAGGACTGGATGCAATCACAGGCAACAGAACAAATGTGTGCACGTTGACACTGCACAGGCTTTATATAGCGGCATCTTTACCTATGAACTTCGTGCGACCTAACGCTGGCGCATCCCTACGATCTCAGTACATCTTGGTATGGTATATTCACTTAGAAACGTGCCTGTATGCATACTAAACAATCATATTCTAATAGAATTTAAATTATCCAAACAATTTTTGGAATCATTCGGAATGACTGCACAATTATTTCGTTTTATTAGATTTTACAATTTTAGTACGGAGTTCGTTGAGGGCACGTCGTAAATTGTAAATATCGAAATAAATTAATGAAAATCTTGTCTCGTCTATTAAATAATTGATGCCTCTATACTTACTTTTATAGATAAAACTAGTAGTGTCTGACTACTTAGGTCATTCCTATCTTGCTTACCGAGTCCACATTTATCCATTTAAAAGGATCGTACCTATTTCAGAGTTTTTAAAAACTTAGGTTCTTAAATACCTTCATGTTTCCCTATTTTGGTGTTAGCATGTATATGTAGATAGTAGTATGACTGCACGGTTGGCCGAGTGGTGTCAGCGGTCGCCATGCCGCTTGCTACTGCGCCAAGTGTCGTGGGATCAAATCTCACGCGGTACCTACAACACTTTGTGTGATCCACGAATTGTTGTCCCGAGTCTGGATGTTCTTTGTGTCCGTTTCATGTATGTTTGTAAAGTCCCCCACGACACAGGATGTTTATTCCTAATGTGGTAGTTGTCTTTTTAAAAAAAACAAAGAAAAAAAAAACAAAGAAAGCTAATTCAATGAAAAGTGATCTAAGTATTATAACATGAAGGTATAGGTGTTTATATTTCTCTGTTTATATTTTTAGACAATCATTAAATCGAGAGACGTAATAGTAAATTCTGAATACGTAAAGTTTACGTATTTACAAAAGTACTACACAAAAATAACATTTTTAAGTAATGTGTAATATATTTTGATATTTATATGTAAGGTAATGGTAACGTCAAGTTTTAAGCGCCTAGTAATGGTTTATGTAGACTAATGTAGAAAAAACAAAAATATAATATTATTTATTTAATTGACCAATATTACATTTGATTTAAAAAATAGTAATTATGAAATACTAAGACTCAATAACACTAGTATAGAACTAAAGTCAGGATATTTATTGATACATTTTCCAAATGTTTAAATATTAAAATTTGAATCAAATACTTTAATCGATGCCTGCCTGAGCTACGATAAACCTGTTTCAGGTGATCGCTTGACTTTTGATTTGTGAACTGGTTATTAATAGTGATGCAACGGAACTGGCATAACGGAAGCAGAAACGGAAACAGATGTCAAAAGTAAATCTTAACGGAAGCGGAAACGGAAACGGAAGCGGAAACGGAAGCGTTAACACTATGAAAAAAAAGCACAATTGTACATTTAAAACTTTTTTTATTAAATTTGTATTTTAGTAGTCAAAAATCAAAATTAAACAGCGGCAAGTTATATTTACTAAAGAGTAATTTGGCCGCTTTTTCACCTTTCAGCCTATTTCGATGTTCTTCATATATTAAACCAGCTCCGCTAAATAATTGCTCGCTGGCTACACTGCTGGGGGGAGCTGATAAGTATTAGCGAACTATTGGCAAAATATGGGGGTATTTGTGCGCATTTCCATTCCACCACATAAGAGGATCCTCATGAAGAGGTAGTCTTTTTTCTTTCTTGTACTCCCGAAGGTGTGACTGTGTCTTTAAAAGTAAATAAATTGTCACCATCGTCAGCTGTTGAAGAGTCCTCCTCCTGGTCTTCATTTACACTTAACATCGATTCCAATATTTGCAATGATGCTGATGATTTGGAAGTAGAAGGCTGCACTTCAATGTCTTCAATTGCAATTTGAGTTCGGCTTCTTTTGGGGGAAGGTTCGCAGTCATCATCTTGGATGGAATTGGATTGTCTGGTTCTAATAGTGTTAATCGTCATATTAAGTAATTTAGATTCAACCTGCTCTGCAATGACGCTGGTGAAAAAATGCGATTTGTATCGCGGTTCCAAATACGTCGCAATAGTGTATTTGTCGTCTTCGACCAGGTTTCCAAATCTTACACTTGAATTCAATTCATCGCGTAATTTTGTTATAAAATTTATGAATTGTTCTGAAGTATTAGGTTTCGTCTCTTCTTGTTGTAATGTGGTCTTAAGAACTTGAATTAATGGTATGACTCATGAAATACTGATTTGAGAACTACTTAGATTTCTTGTTATTTCTTCAAATGGCTGCATTAATTGCACAAATTTTTGAATATTCATCCAGTCTTCGGGGGATATCATCGCGATTGGATTTGCGCTTAGGTACAAGACAAGCGAATCTTTGAGTTTTGAAAACCTTTCCATCATGTAGAATGTACTGTTCCATCTGAAATTAAATCAAATCAAATCAATTTTACTTGCTAGAAATATAATCAATAAATAGATGGTCACAGAAAATAAAATGTTAGATATTTCACCTAATGACGGCTTGCAAAAATTTATACAAAATTAAATGTCAAAATATTAGTTCTTTTCAAAATATAAATCCAAATTCAATTACCTAATCTTAAAAATATATTTATTTATAAGTACAATCAAAAAACTCCAATAACTCATAAAAACATTTGCTTATTAGTAATTTAATAGGTATTTATATTTACCTTGTAGGACAATCCTGAATGACAGAAAGAGGAGACTGATTAAGGCGTTCCTTTTGAATTTTTGTAAGCTCTGCCTGTGCGACCAAGGAATGATTGAAATGGGTGGCAATTTTTTTCAATTTAGCAATAAGTTGTAGGAGCCACTCTTGAGATTCAACACCTGCTCGTATGCACAGCTGAATTTGGTGTATTGCGCAACTGATATCCTCAAAGCCTGACAACTGCATTGCTCTAACCATATTGGATCCACGATCACGAACCATGCAGTGAACTTTTTGGCGATCAATGCCCCATTCTTCAAGAATCGTTTGAAACTTTGTTGATATTATGGTGCCCGTATGACGTTCATCCATGACTTCACATTTCAAAATTATAGTCTTTTTGCGAAAATCTTTTGAGATCCCATGAGCAGTTAAACTAAGCAATGAAACAGCAGAATGAAGTTCCGACCATATGTCGCTTGTAAAAGATAACTTGTCAAATACTTCAAGTAAATCTTTGGTTTTCTTTGCTAACTTATTGTACAAATTGTCGCACACATAGGAAGAAAAAAAATCACGGCCTCTTATCTTGTACTTTGGAAGAGCAGCTTGCATTACTCTACGAAATCCTGTACCTTCGGCAAAATGAAAGGGTAAGTTTTGGAGGGCAATCATTTCAGCAATCGTACGATCCATTTCTTGAGATTTGTGATGCGATGAATCCCAATAATCCTTTACTTGTAGACTTTGTTGTAATGTTAATTGTCTTTTAGCGTTTTCGGCTGGAGTTAACGTAACCTACAATTACAACAACATAAATTGGTTACGATTACTTTACGAAATAAAACACGTATCCATACTAATATTCGACCACTAGGCCACGCACGACCTCACTTACTCAAAGTTGGTAAAGTAAGTAATAAATAAATATTAACTGACCATTTGTTTTTTCGTTTCCGATGAAAGTTTGACAGCATCATTTAACTTCTCAAACTCTGCAAACCGTTCGGCATGAATATATTTTAGGTGACTCTTTAAAGCTGTAGTTGTGCGGCCTTTTCGCGAATACACTTTTTCACAAAGTTTGCATTTGGCACTCGAGTCGCCGATTTCATCAAAATAGTTCCAAATGGGACTTGTTTTTGGTTTCATAATTGCACTCTTATTGCACTAAATACAACTAGGTATCAAGCAAACAATAACAGAAGAAAAAACAACTGAAAATGTCACTACTCAAAGTCACGGGGCGCGGAGATGCGCATAGTGAACTAAAAACAATAATTAAATAAACGATCGAACTCGTTGTGACACGTTTGTCGATTGTTTACCGCGCGCCCCTCCCTCCCAAAATACGCGGAAGGGATTCGGCAATTATCGGCAGCACGCGCGCCTGGGCATGCATGTGTCATTCGTCCACGCGCGGCCCCCGCAACCGCCCGCGCCCTGCCGCCGTCGCGTCTGCTGCACCGCTCCTCATCGCTTTCTCCCCGCTTCCGTTCAGAGTTCTGTTATAAAGTTTGCGGAACCAGAAGCAGAAACGGAAGTGAAAAAACATGCGGAACTTCTGCAGTTGCGGAAGCGGAAGCAGAGTTCTGTTGCAACACTAGTTATTAAGATTTAATATAAAAGTTACAGATGAATAGAAAATATTAAATAATACAATTGTGTACACATGAGTAAAATGGTGTGCAAGATACATAACTATTGGACTGTTAGTACGTTACAAGCCGTGTGTGGGAAATAAGAATGGGCGGGAAGTTGCTACCTTGCACGGCTCTTGAGCTAGTTCTAATGGCAATAATATTGACTCCGCTGCACCACCCCATAATGTTATGCAATAGGTGAGTATAGTTAGACACAACGTTAAATACACTTGCTTTATTATTATTTAATCAATTACTTTGCTAATTCTTAAATATGTACATTAATTTTCTTGTAATATGTGTTGGGGGACACAACTTATGATTTATTAACACAATTAAAGTTTGTGCCAAGAACAACACCTAAATATTTCACCGCGTTGGCATTTCTTAATGCAGGGCAGGCACATGCACGGTCAGTGAATGTTTTGCAGTTATGTGCATATATTGTTGGATTATCAATAGGTAGTAGGTATATTTGTATCTTACATTGAAAACAGAATATATTTTGTCTTATCAGTTGTCTAGTACCCATAACACAAGCTCAGCTTCGCTTGGAACTGGATTGCGTTGTTTGTTAGATGTCCGAAATATTTATTTATTTATTATCATAGCGCCTGTTTCAACACCTTATCAGGAGGCTACGGGGATGTAAAAAGGAGAATACTACTACTGCTAACGTCAACTTCTAAGGGTCTAGTGTGACTTTATATCACGTTTAATCAATCTTCACGGTGACTGCCTTCGGTTTTCGATCGACTCATACCATCACCATCACCATCATCAAATCATCACCAATCGCAACGCTAAACGCGCTCACCGTGACAATCGAGTCAATGTAAAACAAACTTACAGAGAGGGAGAGGCTCTCAACATTTCATTAATCGAAACGCCAAATGCGGTCACCGTTGACTGGAATAAATTCAGACAAGACCCTCAGGCACAGTGATTTAAAAAAAAAAATGTTTTTCTTAGTCGCGTAACCACCTTAGATGTCTTGCTTCTTAGAGCCCAACAAAATGTCTAACAACCCGCATAATGAGAAAGCATTTCGCGAATGACAACAGTTAAGACTAATTCGAGAATTTAGACGATAAGCGACCTCTTTATACATTATATATTTGTCATTTTCTGTACTTACTTTTATATCTGTAAAACGGTGTACAAATAAATAATTTTCTGTCTATAATTAAATGAAGTTACTAATACAAACTAGGTGTATAGATATAGTGTCGGTTCCTAATCCAAACATCAGCTTTGCATGTGTTTTATTGCCTACAGAGGACTAGTTACTAGCTCGCGCTCGTAAAATCATCATCTGTTCTATCTTCGAAAATCGAGTATTGTACTGTCTAACAAGGTAATGGAGGAGCACACGAAAAACACGTCCGTTCGATACAACTATTTCATCCGAGAGAACAATCTAGCCACTTTTTGACATTAAGAAAAGAATACGTTCAAATCGCCTTTAAGCATTACACCTTACCTGTCACCTAAACATCTTGAAAGAATATAACTAAGGCCCTATTTGTATATATAGGGTATTTAAAGAATCATCTAACGGCAGTTAGAGATGATTGGTAAACGCTTTACTTTCTATTATCAGCTCATGTAAATAACTGGAAGAATACAAATTAAGGTTTATAAGTACGTGTTATATTAAAATCATCCTCTAATCCCTAACTGCTGAAGAGATTTACCTTCTAGCATTAGCTCGTCTGAATAACTTGAAAGTATCCAACTAAAGGTCTATAGATATGTATGAAATTGAAAGATTTATCCTCCGGCTCCGAACCGTTAAGGAGTTGACTTACGTCAACGAAACTTACATCATCAGCTCATCATCATGAAATATCGGAATAATTTCAGAAAATATATGATTAGCATAGTACGTGCCTAAATTGAGGGTTTCCCTCCATTTTCCTGGGGTTCCATAATCAGATCTTGATTTGGTGGCAATGGGTACCTCGGAAGCATACCCTTTTAAATGCAAAAAATGTTTTTGAAAATCGGTCTAATCGGAGTAACCGGTGAACATACATAAAAAAAATACATATAGTGGAACATAGAACCTCCTCCTTTTTGGAAGTCGGCTAAAAACATCAAAACCATTTATGTTTTTCTATATCCTGGCGCTCTGAGGCACTCTCGTAATTTATTAAATTTATGTTCTTGTCATCAGCATTTTTCCGGGCCGAGTAACTTAAATCACCAGTTTAGTGATCACTTGCCCGCTTGAACCGATTACACGTCGCACAAATAGGTGATGTAGATTTGTTGCTGCATTCTTTGAAGGAGTGTACCGACTTTCCACAGTGGTTACATGTTTGGCTGGATTCATGGCAGTAATTAGTTGCAGGTCCGTACTGTTGGCAATTAAAAGACCTGGTCACCAGAGTGATGTCTCTTACTGGACAATAAGTACAGTTTATGTAGATTCTGCCTTAACTAATCAGTGCTTTTCTGATGTTTGCGTGTACTTCAAAGATATAGTTACAGGTAGGAAGGCTTTTCTTACCTGATTAGTAGTCGAGTTTTTAAGGCATTAAGAGGAGAATTAGGAGGAGGTTAGACAGAGGCGAGAGGCGCCAGAAAACCTATCCACCAAGTTCTGCTCGTAAAGACATTCAAGTATCTCTTTCTCAGTTATGGCTACGGGTACATCTACGACTATGACTCTTGGATTGCGTTAATGAAATAAGGCAAAGAGATACTTCGAATTTTTAAGAAAGACAGGCTACTCTATACCGGAGAACAATGTACAGTAAACACAATTAACTTTTCCAGGAGATATCTTTCTAATGATTTACTATTGACTTTGACTTTTTAGTGCAAGCCAAGTGGGGGTGACAGGTGAAGCTACCAATCACCCTAGCAGAAGACGTCCGGGGTTGTGGTGCGAGTTCTATAAGGTGCTTGCGTCCCTTTTCTAAATATAAAAGGAACAACAGGGTTTCTGCACAGAGGGAGGCATCTACAAACCGTAGGTATCCCGGAGTACGTCGGGGTTCCAGGGATTTCCTTCCTTCAAGTCCGACATAACCACCAGTTGGTGGTATACGAGGGTATTTCCGCACAAAAACTTGTGACTAAATATGGACATCTAAAATTTTACACCCACTTCATAATACTTCATTTATTAAATTGTATCTGGCGGGCTTTGATAAATAAATTTATATATTTACGATTGTTTTTGTAATAAACACGAGGTTTGTGTTGCGACAACCAACCAACCGACAGAGTTTTCTATTATTAATTGGTGCTGTTGTTCAAATAATCCCAAAACAACACTAGAAGTCACTAAAATAAGTTTCTGTCGTGTCAAACGACTTTCGAAATTAAAGTTTGGTTAAAAATAAGTTAACTTAAAGTTAAGTTGATGTAGAGATGTTGTATTATGTGCTAATGGGCGCAAGAAGTCCTATATCGTGATACAGGACTAGTAGTTACTCCGTAAAGTTCGGTGCATCGAAGTTCGATGCATCTTCGGTAGATAGCACTGTTGTGTGTTTACGCAGTATGTGGAAGCCACCACGAACAACATTACCGTGGACCGTCTTTCGAAAAACAAAAAACGATTCTAAAATAATAGGTTCACCGCGCCTGTAGAAGTTTGACAACAAGTGAATAACAGATTCAACTTCTTGCCATAGACAAAAAATATTTAATGCGATTTTACTAGTCGGATCGGGACGATACACTCATATTTGACTTGTGACAGGCTAAAGTGAACAATGTAATCTTGATATTCTCAGAATTATGAGTAGGATTGATAAGACATTTAAATAGCTCATACGTTTCAAAAATCACCTAATTTATTTAATGTACACTATCGAAAAATTTCATTCTAACAAGTTAATGGGATCGTTTAAAGAATTGTAGAGAGATGCTAGCATCTGTCATACTCAGAATATTACAAATAAGTAATATTCTGGACAGAACTACTGTCCTCTATAGAATATTACTTATCGAACAACAAACAATGAAAAACTTCCAATCTTGTATCGCGCATTCGAGTTCTGCGTCGGTTAGTATTTTTATATCTTCTCAATATTAACCGTCTTGCTAGGATCCATCAAGTATAATCCTCTTGCCTAATCAGAAGATTCTCCCCAAATATGGATGGATTCCTCTTTTTTGTCACCAATCAATGATAACTGAATCACTACGATTCCCATTTACCCTAGGCTTTAGACTCCATATCAAGATGTAATTATCACAAACTTTATTAATTAAAAGTATACGTATGGAACCAATGGAGTGGCAATGGGCTGGTTACATAATATGTCGCAGATCTAATAACCGCTGGAATAAGCGCGTTCTGTAGTGGAAACCGCGTCTTGATAAACGTACAACCCGTCGGCAATATCTGCGAACCTGTCTAGTAGTTTAATGTAGTGAACTGTACAGAGAAATAATAGACGAGAAAGAGATTACGAAAGCAGGAATAGTACACGTGTATTGGCGCTTGCGTTGGCATTGGTACTAGATAGGCGAAGGCACGGCGATGCGTGGGGAAGTGAGAGGTGAAGCGCATTCCAGCCGGGTGCCCAGATATTTCCGACGGGTTGTAGTGTGGGACGCCCTTTTACCAAATGGTGGGACGACTTGCATAAGAGGGCTTTCAGCGACTAGATGCAATAAGCAAAGGACCGGGCTCAGTGGAGTTTCTAGGGAGAGGTCTATGTTCAGCAGTGGACAGCAACGGGCTGCATTGATAATAAAAATATGTGGAGCCAAATGTTTCTTTGTCAATTGTAAAATTTAAACGTATGTTTAAGAATACCCGAAGTTAAGAACACCCTGTATGTTATGTGTTTGTATATAAGTCTAGAGAATACACAATTTCAAGGATTTCAATGTAATTAATAACTTGTAGTTTACATCGTAAATATTTATATATTTATTACATAATAATTATTTAAAACACGTTTTGAATGTATATGTTTCTGTCCTTCACATTATAACAAGGACATAAACCTTTCTTCAAAGTAATCATTGTTTAAATACACTTTTAAAACAAATCTCATAGAATTAACTTGCAGAACTTGATTTTTCAAAGTTAACAGGTTGAGTTTTTCTACTCTTTAGTTGTTTATTTAGAGACGAGATTTGGAGTTATTTTAAACTATAATTTATTAATATTACATGACTGTTTATTTAAGAGGGTTCAGGAGTAAATAATAAAGAGTAGTCAAAGTGCCTGGGATACATCGCTAATATCGTAATTTTCTTTCAACGTGTACTTCATTCGGTTACAAATGCTCTTCTTAAGAAACATCGTGAGTCATTTCATGACGATTATGGTGATACTGCTTATTTCATTGATAAATAAATACTGCATAGGATGTACCAAGGTTTAAACAAACAACTACAAAACAAGCTATAAGTTTATATATGTATTAGGCGAATGAAACATATACTATGGTTACTACTTCATGCATGTTGTTTAAAATTCTTGAAATTTATTTGCTGGTAAAAACAGATATAGATTTCCTTCAAATAAGGATTTCAAACAAAGAGGAGTTCCTTAATTCGACAGTATTTTTTTTGTTACCTCAGAACTTTCAATTGTGTGAACCGATTTTGATGATTCTTTTTTATTTAAAATCTAGTGCTTCCCGTGTGGACCCATTTCAATTTGGTTAATCCGTGAAGTCGTTTCTTTTTGCTAAAATTTTATAATGAAAAGCCGTTTTTGTCGTTCACACATCAATCCTCCACAAATGCTGGCCTAGAAGTGACAGGTATGGTCATCTGCTTATTTAACCTAACCTAATATAACAAAAACAAACAAAAAAAGAACTGAAATATAGAGTGATGTCGTTGTCATCGAATTACGGAAAACCTGTGAGCAAACTAATTTCGAAGGTTGAACTGTTATAGGTATATTTGAAGCCACTAACTTCCCAATAACGATTGGACTATATGTTTTGACAACCGGGACCGACGACTTAACATGTTCTCTGAAGCACAGGCGTGAATCACCGCCAAATGTCAATACTCCGGGCTGTTCTTAATAATTTCTTGTAAGAAAAATCCAACAACACTCTTTTTTTATCCGGTAATCGAACATCTCCAGTTGACAATTAAAACAGTCGAATGTTCTACTATCCTGTCGTACACACAGACTGATACAAGTAGTTATTGTAATAATGACGTGTAAAATTAAATCATTAACATTCAGGTAAGCGTTCATAGCCTACGTAATTGATGATATAAGGCATACTTAAAACTAACGATGCGAAGAGAATCATGTAAAAAGTGTGTACAACCAAGTCTATTATTTCATAGACTCGAGCCAATTTTATTTTTTTTCTAAATATATTACACTGTTGTAATAGAACTTATATTCTATAAGCTCTATTTAGTATCGAACAATTGGGTCGTATAACTTTACGGTATATTTATAAATTATATTCATTTTATTTCCAATAATAAAAATAGATTCAGTTATTATAGGACAATATCTACTCAGGTTTGAAATTTATCGTTTTAACCGACTTTACAAAAGTTGGAGGAAGAATACAAGGTCATAAAACACTCTTTTATTTAAAGAATTGGGTATTCATTAATTTCTACAATTACTTGACCAAAGTGAATGCAGTAGGAACTAAAATTTTCATTTACTGAATTTAAAGTATAAAAAAAACAGAAAAGAGAATCACCACAGTAATAAGGTTCCACGATTGTTTGATTTAAATTGCATAAAACCTTCATGATATGAAACTCGCTGAAGTAACATAAAACATTAAGAAACACGAACTAGCACATGTATGGCGCGGCGTCGAAACTACACATTTTTGACCCTAGGTTAGTCAGTTCTTGCAGCGACCCAATATAGATTCTACAAATCTTTTAGATTAGATATTAGTTTGAAAACACGAAAAGTGAAAAGAAGAAATAAATTTTAATCAAATTTACGATAGAAGTCTTTAATAATAATAACTATGTAGTATTTGTCATTACAAGTGATTTTATGTTCCTCCTATTAAAATATTTCGCAAGCAAATCGCTTAATCGAACAATAATGAATAGAGAATATACTCAATTAATGTAATTTCAAAGTTATAGGTTGTTTATTATTCACGTATGATGGATGATGATGAATTGTAACTTGAATACATAAATATCGTAATATTACACATAAACATATATGTATTGATATATCTAATAAATGCGCATCTTTTAATATTTAATAGTTATGTAGAGATAAAAATGTAAGTTATGTCCGAATTGTATTTATTAGATAATGTTGGTATTAAAATCATACCTAGTAAGACAACCTCTTCAGTTTGAAGACAAAAGTGTCGTAAAACCAATGAATAAAATTGGAACATAATTCACACTTTTGTCTCAATATAAGTTAACTATTTATCATGAATAATGTGTTGTATTACTTATTACAAATTATACTTCAAACCTAACCTGAGTACGCGATAAACAGTACTTCAAACGCCATGTGTTAATATATTTTATTAAAACTTGTGTCTTAGTTTTTTGGTTACGTATTAGTTCGTGTTTTCTTGATCCATACCTGTTTTCTTGTATGTTCGATAATCTTAATTACTAGTTCGAATTCAATACTATTTTGTTAGATAGCCTTTTTACGGACATATAAGAAATTTAGTTTGTTTTGATTGGTTTCCAATTTTTTTTTGGATTGGTGTAAGTAGGACTAAATATTAAAATCAACATTTAAATTTAGTTTAAAATAATTTTTGTCAAAGGTATACAAGGCCGTAAGCTTATAACTATAAATTTACTTAACTCTATGATGTGCAAGTAAATGTAATTACCTTTAAATATAGAGTATTCTTCTCATTTGATTTATCAAGTTTGTTATAGAGATTTAATCCTTATAATTAACCCTAACGATCAATGCAATAAAAGTACAGGGTGTAATTTTTACAGATTTTAGTCTGTTCGATTCTCGGGTGTGGCAAGCAAATTTTCGGAAATCTTTCAAAAATAAAGTTATGCTTTCTTTGAGTATTTTTTTTTACCTGCAGTATAAATAGTACTTTCCCTTCAGGTGGCATTACAAAATTCCACCCAGTATAATAGGTGACAACGAGAAACAGCTGTATTATATACATAGATATAACTATGCGTAAATAATTCGTGATTTCATTTGCAATGAAAGTATTATTACATGATAAAAACTGGTTCAATTGTAGAAGTCGACGAGAGTGACAGGTTAATAGCCAGCATTAGCCGAAAGCCGAGTCACACGTTTATTACGTCACAGTCTGGTATACTGTATATCCTGTGATTGTATAATATATTTTAACTTTACTTTCTATCTCTGTAGTCGTGTATTAAAATAATAAATATACTTGTAAATGATTCCTTAAGTGTTTTTATAGTTGTTATAGCATCAAACATAAATTAATATTCATGTACTTCATTATTTTATGGCAAATTTTAGTGGGTTAATGTTTTAACTGCATTAATGATTCAAAGTATCATATTATGTTAACCTTTTGAATTAATACCTACTAGTAGTTTGTAACATATACCTAGTAGAAAATTCATTATCCGTCATATATTGGCTTGAATTTACGTTTAATGTTGATGAGAAAATAATAATATAAGAACCGTACATTTATTCGTTGAATATATAAATAAAATATTGAAATTCATTGTACAACATTTTTATTCAAAAATCAAAAATACAAAGATAACTTAATAATAATTGTAAGATATTTACAAAAGTTAAAAAAATAAATTGAACACTTGAGTTATTGGTTTCGTATCACATTGAACACATTTTAGTATATTGTATTAATGTAATTAGATTATGTTCAAACATTTGTATAATATACTAAAATATGTATTTGTTACCTGTCTTTAATTCTGTAGCCTTTCTATCGAGGAAAACCACAGTCATTAAGCATATAAAATTTAACAGCTCATCTTTACAAGAAACTAGCTATCAAAGAACGTGTTAAAACCAATACAATTAGAATCAAAGAATGTTTTGACAATAGTACTTATTGAGAATATTTTCTTAGGCAATCGAGCTCCTTTATCTTACATTACAGTTTGAGTATTAAATTTTCTTTGCGCTAAAAATATAAATTCATTTCTGTTTCCAATCATAATTACGTTTTCAAAAAATATGACAACGTATTATGGATGACTATTGGAACTCTCAGACATTTTTTATGTAAATAACAAGCGAATCTAGTCTTAAAATAAATGGCATTTTGGGTTCTGCCATCAGAACATTCACGGTATTCACTGAGTCTTTGAGAAACCACTTATTATTTATTGCTGGTAGTAGGTACCTTTGTAGTCAAGTGCTGCCCTATCTTCTTGATCTCTTGCAGCCTGAGGGTTGTTCTTAGCCTCTAAGGCAGCACGCTCCTGTGAATAAAACAAATGTGACCGTTGAAATACAGAACAAACAAACAAAAGAAAATAATAAGGAATTCCTTTATTTGTTGCTAATGTTGTACGTCAAAATAAATGACATTCGATATTACAATGGTATTCAAATTATATATTTTATATACCTAAAAATTCATTCAAAAATTCTATAAATTATTCCCGAATTTTCGTTGGGATAAAATACATCCTCGATTCAGGTAGGTACGAGTATATATCGTTAACATTTAAAAGTGGATTATATATTAGTACGGACGAACGGACACTTTTTCAGAATCAAAGTTATTTTGGTATCCATAAAAACCCAGAGATTCATTGCAAAAATTTAAAACTATGATATATTAATTTTTGAATTCAATAAACTCGAACATAGGTAATTTGTGAATGTTTGTACATTACAAGATTGCTTTGTGACTGTAATTAATTGTTTGAAAAACCATAACTGTACCAAGCATACTATAACTGTATTTAATTATTTTATAGGTTCATCATCTCATGTGTGTATGTCCAGTCATTATTACTTTGTTAAGTTATTTTCAATGCTATTACAGATAAGTACTATTAAAAATATTATTTTAAGATTTTACTAAGGTTACAAATGTTAATTAATTAATAAACGTTCTACGCAATTAAGATTTATAACATTAATGTTATAAATCTTAACTTATTTTATACCTTAACATGAAGATGGACTATGCTGAAATATCCGAATAGGGTGTGGAAATAGATTGATGCAATTAAATTTGTCTGCATTTCTTGACTGTAGTGTCAGACCGGTTCAAAATATGGAATTTATATTACACAAGAATAAAATTCATAAGATGATCTCACTCATTTCGAAAGATGAAGTTTACCTCATTAGCTTTGATTCCAGCGTAGATCAAATCAAGACCTTTCTGTATTTCAGCGGAGACGGGGGGAGGAGTAGGAATGTGATCGCCCTTGACTCTGAATCCGAATTCATCAGCGGTGTATTCCACATTAATAACTTGGCCATCAGGTGCAGTGTAGCTGTAGGATCCAGTTTGGACCAGGGCGTTCTGGTCTTCGCCAAGAGGTTTTAGGTAACCCTCTTCGGAAGCGTGGATGTTGTTGCCAGTTTCGTACCTGAAATTACCATTAAAGACTTGTGTTAAGCAGGAACTATGAGCAGATTAACTAAAGAACATTCAAAACATGTTTAAGAAACTGATTTATTAACATTGACTAAGAGTACGTAATCTCGCAGTAAAAGTAAGTGGTCAAGGTCGTATTTAACAAATTTATGGAAACTCGTACCCATCTACATGTTTCCATGGTCATTTGAGACATCTGTCGTTATTGAGATGATCCAAATGATTACTAACACGTTTCTTATGAAATGAAAATCGTTATCTCATTATGAACTATTTCTCTAATTATTCAACAATTTTATAAGATTTATGAAAGAATATGAGTAAGAGTGTAAAATAGTTGTTAATAAGAATTATAAATTATTCGAATTCTCCAATTTCTTTATAATTGTCAAATTTTTCATACACTTTTAAGTTATTGTACTATTAACGCTATAATAATGTTTTATTTATACTAGTAGATCTTTTGAATTTACTTACGAGGTCTTATAGCTTCCATCGTTGCCTTGCTCTTTGTCAAAATGAATAATAGGGATAAAGGTTGTAGTTTCCAATTGAACCTTAGGTCTGAAATCTTCAATTTGACTTTTTTGTCTGTACTCTTGCTGCTGAGGCTGTTGTCTGTATTCAGCTTGTTGGTAATTGTTGTAGTTTTGTTCTGCAGGTATTTGGTCATCTGCCAGTGGTTCAGGCTTAAGAGAAATTTTTCTCTGAGGCAGAGCCACCGCAAGGGACAGCAATGCACAAATTGTGATCTGTAAAAATAAAATATTCACTTGTCAGTAACGGATATTATAATGGTTGTAAGGGTGAAAATTAAGTACAGAGGTGATGTCATACAGAAGAGCTTAATTATATTCGTAATGTTGTAATATAAGATGGAACGGATACAATAGGCAGCATCTTGTGAAACCGGCTCATTCGACATGCAGGTTGGGCGAAAGTGGGTCCCAACATAATATGTATTGACACTTACATGTCCACGAAGATGGCATTGTTTTATTGAGATCAACCGTCTTTTTGTTGTACTACGTTAACAAGCTAAACCTTTTGTTCAAAATTATGTAATGCATATATGATTGCAAAAGGTAAGTAAATAGAGTGTGGCCTAGTTAAATGTCTCGGTCAATATGTTATTGAACGTAATGCAGTTTGGTAAGTTAGACACAGATGTACTTTAGTAAGTTTAGTCGTTACATAACTTATAATAATATTACTGATTAGAATATAATATGTTGTATCAAGTCGATCTATATCTACAAAAGTTACGAAAGCTATAAACTTAAAGTAACGGCTTTAAATTGCTAGTTACACATTGTTATGAACTGATAATATTAATTGTGAATTCGTAAGTTTGTGAGGATAAATGTGTGGATGTTTATTAGTCTTGCACGCCAAAGCTACGTGTATATATATAACACAAATGCTATTTATTTATCGCCATAACCGATATAAACGCAGGTGGAACCGTGTGCGAAAGCTAGTTTTGTAATACTTTGGAGCAAGTTTTCATTATGATCACAGTTACGTTTGTGTTCAATACTCGATTGATTTGATAATATAATCATTCTAACGTAATTAACAGCTTTGAGCTTAGTTTTTGTTATAACTGATATTAATGAATCATTACACAAGTATTGAATATTGATCACTATACAATTTCTAATTTCAACTCTATTTCATTACCTGCAGGTACAATTATATCACTTCAAAATTGGGCTGTATAATAAATATCAAGAACAACATCATTTAAGTAACAGAAATTTCATTAGAACGAGATTGCAACTATAAATTGAAAGCAATTCTCGTTAATTTTTTATGCAAGTGATTTTTTTCTCGTGTGCGTATGATTTTAATTTTGTATCGATTGCGTGATGTTACATTATTGCATGTCTTTTACAGTTTCGAATGTAATCAATTTCAATTTCTCTGAAACATTTATTTAAATGAAACTCTGCTCTCCAAATTGCAAAGTTTAGATTATAATAAACATCTGTTTTAAAATTTTTGTTTTTATCTGTTGGTTATCAAGCCAAAACCTTTTTTTTAGTATCATATCACAAAAGGTAAGTGCTAAATATTTCTAAAAAGTAAGTTTCATCATTCATTGGAGTGTCTGTTTGTGATATTAAAATAACCGTTTTTACTATGTATTTATGTATACACAGTACATTTACGAAAATAACGTTTTTTACATTTAGTCTGTCTGTTCCGGCTAATCTTGGAACGGCTGGACAGATTTTGACGGCACTTTAGGGAGGTAGCTGATGATACAAGGAGTAGTAGTAGTAGGCTACTTTTTTTAGACTAGCTTCGCCCCGTGGCGTTACCTGACATAATAAACAATAACCGCAGGTAACACCGCGAGGTTAAGCTTTTTTTAAAGACAGGTCTAGGCTAGTCTATAGTAATATTATAAAGAGTTAGAGTCTGTGAGGTTGTAGGGGATAATCTCTGGATTTACTGAATATATTTTGAAAATTTGTTTTACCAATAGTCACATTGTTAATCAGTGTTATAGGCTGTATATATAAACCCGAAAAAGGATGACATTGATATCCAACATACACGCGGGCAGATGCACGGGCGAAAGTTAGTTAACAATAAAATAATACTTGGAATAATTGAGTTATAATAAATTATTCTTAAGAACAAGTAACTCGTTCCAATTAGACAAGTCTAATGAAAAAAGACACAAAAAAGATTTTTTAATGTAATCAAGATTTTTAATTTGTAAACTAAATATCAATAAAATAGCTCAGAAGAAGTAAATACAATAAAAGGTAAGAAAATTAAAATGTTTAAGATCTTAATGAAAATTTAATTTTTAATAGGTACTACACGATAACATTCGATAATTTTCAAAAATATTTCTAAGAAATCAATCACATATTAATTAATTGCAATACATATTCCAATACATCAGTATTTGAATGTGTGTTACAATATATATCTAAACAACAGGTGCAGCAGAGAAAAAAAAACTAGTATTAGTAGTTATTTTAAAAGTGATTAGTTGAAAAATAGTTATACAAATTAAATGTTGGAAATAAACTAAAATAATAAATATAAAAAGCAAAATATAAAAAAAAACGATAAGAACGAAAACCGATAAATGATATAACGAAAAGTAGGAATTTGAAGATGCAGACATTTAAATGTTAAAGTTCAGTCATCGACATATCTGCCGACCCTATTTAGTGCTGCCTCTCACAACACTCGATTGCGGGGAAATCCTTCAACATGGGAATAGTTGCAATAATGATGCCTTCCAATCAATATAATTATAATATTCTGTTACAGATACTAGACTTTCTCTTTTTTTAATAGAAATAAAATAAATATAGGGCTGAGGAAAGAAGAAATTAGGGTTATGGGGAATGAATGTACACTCACCAGCAGTTTCATTGTGGTTTATTTGTGGGGTGACGTTGTGCAGTGAAGTGGCACGTGGCGTGTCGTGAACTATGTCAGAGTGGTAGTAGTGCGCTCGCTTTTATACTGCACCCCTGCCACTTATGCGAGCTGCTCGAAGCCATCTCACTTTCATAGCCGACTTGCCGCTGCAATACGATGCAGCCACAATCGATATAGCAATTTTTTTTCTTTATCAAAAATCATGTTGGCTCGAACCCATGATCATTTGTTAGATGTTTATCATTAAATAGATTTTCATGATCCTTTATCAAGTAATGATTGATCCTTTATTCTATCAATCATTACATATTTTAAAGTAACAATCACAACTGAGTTATATTTGATGGCTCATTTAGGCACATCTATTTTAAAAACTGGTACTATTTACCTACAGTTTACGATAAAAAATAAAAAGATATATGTTTACTAATAGTTGACTAACACTGTATCCTACTCTACATAAGTATTTATGATAAGATTACTATAATTTGAATTAAATCTTAATCGTATTTCGAAAATAAAAATATAAAAAGTAATTTTGTAGTATTATGTATGCAAGTAAATATTTTTTGTTAATTGATAAACACCTGAAATAATGACGTCCTCCTGATAATACTTGTAATATCTTCATTATAAGCACAAAACAGCATATCAACTCACAGAATTTTTCCGTAAATTATCTTAAAATGAATCCTAGCTAGATAGAAAATTATTGGAGCCTTTTCCGACATCCAAATTATATATATATATATATACACAGTATTTACTGGTTCTAATGTATGAGCTATATTTTTACAGATTTTTCTTTTATTTTTGATAAACAGTTAGTGTAACATTAAATCGTATGTATAGAAAACAATTAATTAACTAATCATTAACGTTAATGCACAACTTTATAAAGTAACACGTGAACCAATAGTAACAAGAGTAAATACAAAAAAAACAATGATAGTTTTATTGATTTGAAACCAAAAATATGTTTTATAAGACTAAGTTCAGCTAGAACGTAAACGACATATTAAACAATGATTCAATTGTATGATGCATGCACATTGAATGATCATACATTATAGACATTTTGTAAGATATCTGTAGTTTTTGTTCTAGCTCTCGCCAATTATTGCTAGCTATGGGATAATTTTAATTAAGTGGTTCAGTTTTATATATTGTGTTCAATTAAATTAACGTTCAAATTTTCAATAAACTTATTTATATTAGTAACATATAGATCTCCTGCTTTCAGATGTACATTTTTCTGACAAAAGTTTTCTGAAAAAGTACAGCAATCTACATTACCATACAGGATATGACACGGAGCCTATGTATTCATAAGTTACGCGACTAGTATTGTTACACAATACTGTCTTCTCTTAAGTGTCCTTGGAGGGTTCTAGATAACGGTTTGGTAAAAGATGTGCCAATATCTACAACATTATCGATTGCAAGAATTTTTAACATCTTTTATTAATGACTTTATTATTTCATTCATACGCAATTTGGAATAAAAAATCTTATTATTATGAAAATTGTGCAAGATAGTTTGATATTTTGAATATGATTTATTTTTAGCAATATCTCACTGTATTATAAATTAATATTTGATTAAAAGTATCGTTCAAATTCATTCAATACCAGCGCTTTAAATTTGTTATCGGGCAAAGGAATTTTTAAAGGAATTTCGTGTTCTTCATCTCCGCTACATTATCTTTGAACACATGGTGTAAGTGGCATCGCTTATGTTGGTGTTATATAAATTGTAGGCGTTGTTTTCGCTTGTCAGTGTAGCAACAAGTTACTATCAGTTATCAAGGCAACTTGCGCAATAGGCACAAGAGGGAGTGTGTAACCGCGTGGAAGTGGGCACGCCTGCGATGCGCTTCATTTCCGACCATTTTTGCGCATGATGTGCAGCGTTAATCAAGATTTGCTTGATGCTTTCTATTCGTTATTGCTCCTGGGATTATGTAGTAGGTAGTAGTAGTTAGGCTATCTCATTGTGTAAGAAGAATTATATGACAATGTAAGGTGTAACAAGTAAATAATAGCTAGGGAAGAGTATTTATTTGGATAGTGATTCTGATGACAATCTGGCTTTGACATCTTGATTGAGCTTATGGTAAAGAAAGTAAATAATATCCGACAGCGATTACTGCGACAGAGACATTTGAACTCATCTCATTTTTTATTTTTCTTAATATTTTTTATAATAGATTACTAATCTGATCGAACCTTGCAACGAAATTCTTTAAGATCATTAAAGTAGCATAATATCTATTTTCAGTATATAATTATGTATTAATTACCATGCACAAAAGGTTACCTATTGTTCGCATTTATAATTTCTTAGAAAAAATATATAGGTGTAGAAGAACATCACCGCCATTTCATCTTTAATTTTTATTTCTGGTTAAAGCAGAAACTAGTTTAATTACATTAATATTTCAAGATACTTTAACAATCAAATTTACCAGCAATATATTCTGAAATAGAGATCACACAGGAATCGAAAGACAAACCTATTAGCGGATCCTGTTTATAACCATAAAACAAAACTTTCGAAACAATAATCACCGAATCCATACTCCACGATTGACATATCGATAATTTCGTGATAGACATCCATTTTTTGTTATTTTTCAACTTTCACTAGAATGACGTCATGAGGACCGGCGATCAATATCGATAATCACCCAATTGGTTTGTCATATCTATTTCTGGCCTATCAGTCGTAAAATTATGAAAATAATCCAATCAAACATGTGTATGAAATATGTCAATCAGTAATATGTGACTCCCTTTTTATATTAAAAACTAATATTAATTCAAATTTTAATTTGTGATGCCAGTGAAGGGTCATCATCGACAGCCTTTAACAGCCCACTAGACCTATGTACGGTCTAAGGAGATTTCTATACCATGCTTGTCAGACGGGTTAATGTTTGTTTCAAGTTTTCCTTCCCTTTGCACTGAGTTTTTGTTGCATTGTTGTTCCATTAGTTGCCTCTTACGACTCCCATGGTGTGAAAAGGGATGGTGACACTCTCTAGTCTTAATCCGTCACCACACGGACAGTAAATAAACTTTTCATAAATCCAGAAATTTTTGTTTGTGATTTTCATGGCTATTATCGTAACGAGTTCGATCGTTAGTGTCTACGTGTAGTTGCTATTTTGTCATATATCGTTTCAATTGCGCATCTTGCCTATGAGATGAGTAGTGTTACATAAAGCGGTGCTTTTGAGGTTACTGACACTACTGCGTGCGGCATGAAGTGCCCAATTCTAATCGTTTTGCACTCATTAGTCATTATAGCATAGGTGGTTTACTGAGAGTTCTATTCTCTTGGTTAATTACTTTAGCCTTGTATTATTTACATATAGTATACAGGGTATGCATACATTTGCTTAATATTGAGAGTTGAGAGAAAGATAAACGGTATCTCTGCGTGAACTGCAAAAGGTGACTTTTTTATGTGAACATATATTTTGAAGTGGTTTATATATATAATAAAAAGATAGAGAAGACTAGAATAATGTTTTTTTTTAATCTCAATTGTGTACAATAATCTTTAATCAATGTCACTCCGATAAAAGATTAAACTAAGATTAGGAAGTATCCTCTCAATTAATTTGAAAGATATCTTATACATGTGACTGCCTCGAGTAGTAGCGACTGCTTCAAGTGGTAGCGACTGCTATAAAGGTCTCGAGTTTGATCGCGGGGCACAATAAATTTTTGATCTTTAAATATTTATAATTTTTTTTTCCAGTTGTCTGGTACCTGTAGCACCAGCTAAAAATTTAGAACTAGATGGCATTGTGCGAATGTGGTAGAACATTATATAAGATAGAAATATTTCGTAAATGTGAAACGAGCGTACTCCTTCTTAAACGCTTACCATCAGGCGATACGTCTGCTCGTTTGTCAGCTATATAATAAAAAAAAAACAAAAAACAAAACATTTTTCACCCGACTGCGAAAGAAGGAGGTTATGCTTTTTGAGTGTATGTGTGTACCTATATTTCTTTGGCATGCCCTACAGCCTAAACGGCTTGTCGTATTTGTAAGTGAGTGGTAAGTAGAGTCTGTGAAGGTGGCAGATATTGACGAAGTCAGTGTTTTTTAAATAATTCATTACTTGTTTTGTACTGATAAGTTTAGAATCACTGATAAGCTTCAAGGCTAGTTATTATTATGTCAAAAAGCATATAAATAATACTCGTATGCTGTGACAATAGAATTGCAGTTGCATGAGCAAGTTATTTACTCAAGAAAGTGATAAAAGAAAATAAATGAGCTTGTTCAGCAGTGTTCTGCAATTGAGTTTCCTTATTTATGCTAGTGGACTCATTGTGAACATTTTTGTAATTTAATTTTCTTAAGAAAACGAGACAAGAAAATATATCTTATGAGTACCTACGACTGGCACTCTGTGTAAAAACTGATATTCAGGTAAAATCGGTTGAACTGGTAGCCGACCCCAAATAATATTGGGAATAATAAAGGCTAGGAAAGAAGAAGAGTACCTACGACTGGAAACATCTGTAAAACATACATCACAAGTCAGAATGTGAATGAATCACAAGCAAAGTCATCAGCATCTCATATTGCCCGTGGGCCGTGGCGTGACGTTATAATAGTGGGAACAAATTTGTTTACCAAGGAAAAGGGTATAGTGAACAACCTTAAAAGATAGACATGAGTCGCAAAGATTTTTAAAATTTTAAAGGAGAACAATTCTTTCATACTTTGTTTTTCTAAAACTGTAACCGTTTACGTATCGCACACAATGGAAGCTCTCAATAGGTATAAATTTACACCGATTTCGCAACAGTACTTGTCGATACTCCGCTCCTTTTGGTAGTACTCGTAGCATGATGATATCTGTAGGCTATATATTAGCCTACAGCCTTAGCCAGTAACCTCTGGGATTAACGCGTTCAACTAAACAAACACTTCAGATTTATAATATTAATTTTAAAATTATTAATCGCTAGGCAGAACAGTAGATACCCAACATACCAATATTACGGGATGTCCCAATAAAAAACCCACATCAAAATAGTATGCAATTGAATAGAATTTAATCGACGTAGGCGAAACAAAAGAGTTATACAAGGGCAAAGTATATATAAGTAAATGATATTAAAATGACGCTCCATTGTCGGCGTACCCAAAGTATTTCTAATTTAATATACTGCCTTCACCTCTATCTCCCCACTAAGGGCCAGTTTCACCAGTTCCTGATAAAGTTTCAGATAGCAATCTACCATAAAACACTGTTTTACAGGTTATAAAAATTGCTAATACATAAATCATCATCATCATCATCATCGTCAGCCTGTTGCAGTCCACTGCTGGACATAAGCCTCTCCCAAGGAACACCACAGAGCCCGGTCTGTTGCTTTTTGCATCCAGTTGCTGCCAGCCCTCCTACGTAAGTCGTCCCGCTATCTGGCCAGAGAGCGTCTCACACTACATTTGCCAAGACGCGCTCTCCATTCTAAGACTCGCTTACTCCAGCGGTTGTCAGTTCTGCGACATATGTGACCATTGCCACTTCATCCTACCAACTTTCAGAGCTATGTCGGTCACTAATGCATAAATGTTTATCTGAAATTGTTTGACTCTAATCAAGACTTTCGAAACCTAAATCGATAGCTATCTAGCAGATAAGTTCACGTTAGACTATCAGAGACTTTGTTAGAATTATTAGCAAGTGGAAAAATTGGCCTTAATACTTACAATGTACCATGAAGTTGGTATGCAATATAGAGTTTTTTTTTTGGTAGAAATCTTTATTGTGTGTACTTTTTGATTCTCATCAAACATGCATCCTATTCACAATCTATCTGGCTAGTTCTTACCTACAAACACTAACAATAGCTATTCATTGTATTGTTTTGCAGAAACATATGTATTCATCGAAGTAGAATGTAGCAGAATACATTAAGCCGTTGCATTTTTAATCTTGACAATGACATTCACCCAATGTTAAAGACAAATTAGAATAAAGTCATAAATATTCCAAACTACAGCATTCACTTATATGTTACATTGATTTTATATTGCTATTACATTTCTCTGTTTCGATTCTTAGCTAATAAATAGCTAGTTTAAAACGGGGAAACCTCATTAGAGAGAAGGTTTTACCCTATTAAATCATTAAAAGAAGAATCCGCATTTCTTTAGAATATAGTGGACTGTTGTGGACAATTACTTTTATTAGATTATTATTGTAATTTATAAAATCACAACTTTTAACAAAAAAAAATCGACTTCAAGAACTAGACTAAATTGAAATGGGACCACACTGGAAGCTTCCGCATTCAAATAATAAAGAATCATCAAAATCGTTTCACCCAAATGAGGTAACAAACATAAAAAATACAGTCGAATTAATAACCTCCTCCTTTTCTGAAGTCGATTGAAGTCTTATTATTGGTAGTGGTCTAATGGTGTTTTAAGTCTAAAATAATATTGCAGGTACTGTTCAATGTTTTCACCTTATTGAAAATAATATTCTTGATTAATCAATTAAAGACATTTGCGATCTTAACAATGTATTTGACTTTTTTATATTTATATAGATATTTTTAAATGTCTTGTATAGTTTTAAGAATGTCAAAACCTTTTCAATTCTATGATTGTATGAAATTAAAAAAATCTCGCCCTTTTAAAAATCGTAAAAGATCAATTGTTAAGTTCATCTGTGTTCATGATCATTTTAGAAAATAGTTTCATTTATTGTTGTAATATTTTCTACTTTTGCATGTTTTGATTTTCTATATATTTTTTTATTGATTAACTATGTTTCAGGATTTTGATTGCAACATAATAAATAAATATTCCGGACATCTAACGCACAACGCCATCTAGTCCCAAGCTAAGCAGAGCTTGTGTTATGGGTCCTAGACAGCTGATATAAATACTTATATACTTTTTTTTGTTAATACATACATATTAGACGTAGAAAAAACCCAAACTCCGAATAAATATTTGCAGATCATACAAGCATTTGGTCCGACCCGGGAATCCAACCCGAGACCTCAAGCTTAGCAGTCGCATACGCTACCACTACGCCACCGAGGCAGGCATGTTATAGTACACTAATCCTCCGATATACAAAAGTGCATAAAGTTACAAATAAATCTATAATGAGCATTATGTATATATTTTCTTTTACAGTTAACAACTTCACGACATCAAAATTACTAATTCTTTTTGCAATAACTATCAAGTTAAAGTTGAATTCGAATGGAAAAAAATGACCATTATTTTGTTTGACATTTATTTTTTTATTCCCAGACCAACTGTTCCACGAGGTTTATATTTATAGTTGAAACTCGTTGAACCAGTAATACTCGGAATAGTAACAATTTATCGTGTGATTTACAGATATTAATCGCCAGTAGAAATATTCCTAGTATACACTTATAGGTATCCAACAGAAAGACACCGACAGTGAAAGTAAAAATCACAATGAGAGTCGACTTTTTGACGGTTATGTAATGTAAAATAGGTATTTTTAAACCATATCGAACAACTATGATAAGTCGTTTAGGAATAGTTTAAATCCTTAACGGTCTGTATTCATATGTTAATGTGAACTTTAAAATATTTGATGTTCACAAAACTACACTTTTATTTGAAAGTACACCAAAATAGTTTATAAAAAAAATGTTAAAGGCAAGGAAAGACAAAAAGGCATGATTTTTTCTTGGAATCTTAATTTTTACTTTTATTTTCACTTATGGCCAAATCAACATCTACTACATCAGCTTATCGTATTCCAAATACGTAATATACATAGTCCTCCCCATTTTCTACATATTTGAAATTTATTGATCGGGATCTAGTTCGAACCATAGTATGTACGTGGCTTAAGTTTTAGCAATTGTCACCCAGCAAGATGACCTTGTCTTAGGGCATGCGTAAGACAAGTGCCGTATGTACACAATCATGTAGGGGCCTAATTTATTGAACAATGAATGACTTTCACTACCGATCCCTGCTGAACAATTATTATAGTACATACATAGGACACTATGAGACCTTGGATTATTTTATTGTATAATACCACTTTGGATGAATATATCATATTCAATTGGTGATCTTTTTAATCGATAGTCGATAAAGTCGTTATGTTTTAATCTTTATCAACCAAATCAGAAATGTATCACTACAGTGCATACTTAAAGGAGTTCAGGCTTGCTATGTTTTTTGTTATTAACAGGAAAAATAAATTTCGTCTTCGAATAGAAGGTAGCAACTGTACTAGCAGTGTGATATTCTGATTGACTTCAGTTACTTCAGTTTCAAGACGATACGCTATCCTACCATAGATATCGAAGCGGTGTCGGCCTAGACCTATGTGTAAACACACAAAGTTGGTTGCTTACTATATCAAGGCAAAACTCTTAGTCGATGAATTAATTTGCTTCTGCGAAACATTTGATGCTGTTATTACTTAGACTGATAAAGTAACTAACACGCACATTATTCGGTTACATGGAGAGTATCACAAAGATACACAAGTTGTACATACCCATTTTTTTCGATTGAAATTTTTTACAGGTAGAATAGAGTACAAGTAGAAAAATATGTCAACGTACCTGTACCTTAGAATTAATTCGTTTCGCAACAAAAGTGAGAGGAGGAATGGGCGCTTCACGTTGTGCGTTGAAGAATTGATCTTGACATTTAATTTGAACTGATATTTAAATTTACAACGGGTCGTATACCTCACGCAAGGTGGATTAGAGTTTTTGAAGCGCTTTTTTATTTATAAGCTGACCCAATGGATTTTATCCTGTCAAAATTGCAAAATGTTTTCATACCATGAGAAAGATCAAAGAATTTTAGCAACACGTTTTAAATAAAACGTTGATTTAATGTTGTACTCGTCTACAGCATGTGAAACCTAATTATTTTATATATTTTAACTAAGAAGATAAAATGGTACAACAAAATTTTATAAAGGAATGAACACAATCCGCCAAGTACTACGTGAAATACCTACTTTGAAATTTATAGAATTTTTATACACTATTTCTGAACTGCAAATGATTTTCTTGATCTCATGATTTTACAAAAGAATGATACTCACGAAAAGTTTACATAATAAACATTTCGGACATAAATATTATGGAAGGTATTTTAGCGTTTAAGATTAACTATAATCTAATAGTTCTGGGAATAACTTTGTCTAAATAAAATACAACTCAATTTGAATACATAGATAGCTAGAGGCAGTCAATTTCATATTTCGCTCCAAAATGGCATCTTGTAGTCTACATTAAAATAATTTTAATGACATTAAGTAGTATTTTTAAAGCTTGTTTTTTTTTTTAATCTGTAACAGCTTAAACTAATTTTTTTTCTTTTTCTTTACAAAATACAACTCTCGCATTAGGAATAAATTATGTGTAGCAGACCTTTACAAACTTGAAATCAGCTCGCAGAACACAGAGAACACCCAGACTCAGAACAACAACTTTTGGACAACACAAAGTGTTGTCCCGTGTGTGCTGAGTGTGCACAACACTCAACGCAGTAGAAAGGGGTGACTGTATAAACCACTAGGTTAACTGTGTAACTCTAAAACTCTAACAGCATGTTTAATTTAGTGTTTCATTTTAATTTTTCTGCTTCATAAGCATGTATATCGCTGTCTAATACTACTATGTTAACTTAACTTTGAACTAAGTGGCGTGGGTTAGAACACAGGTATATCATAAACATCACAGGCAGTCTTTAGCAAAACGTGGTTGAAATTGAATACATTGGACTCAAATCCCATGGCAAAAATATTTTTTTATAAAGAGAAAATAATATTTTTATTATTGTAGTCAAAGTGCTGTTAGTCATGAATTTTATAGTTGTACATAACATCAGTTATTTTAAGAGTATCGTACGAGTATTATACTGTTTATTGGAGAAATGAAATTGCCTTAACTATAATGACTTTATCAATAGTAGTAACAGCAGGTACAAGAACGGTATAACCGTTCTTGTACCTGTACCTTGTTGTACCAACAGAAAGACGGCTATAAGGTCTACGACAAAATGTGTTGGGAAGACTTGTTACAAAAGATTGGCTGGAGATTTGAGAATGTACCTATTAATAAGATACACACTAGACGCGACTATTTCGTGAAATATCTATTTCACACCGACAAGGCCAAACGTAGTTAAGCTACCACTGCAGTTTAGATATGATAGATAGTGATGCATGCCTAAGAATTAACGGAAAGCAAGGTAATTTAAAACGAAAGACATGTTTCTTTTGTCACCGATCGCCCTAGTAGAAGTTGATATCATATGTAATCTCACTTATGGTTCACTGGTATCGCTGTTACAGATCTTATAAAGTGTGAACAATTTGTTTCCCGTAAAGTATGTCATAGTGAGCCAACCTTAAAAGATATGCATATGCTCTCGCAGACTTTCTTTATAACTTTTAAAGGGTATTAATATTTATTTATTTTCTGGTTTTTATTTTTTTTACCAATTACATTTTTACGCAGCGCACGAAATATAATCTCTCAGAATACAATATTTATCCCTTTTTTTTGCATTTTTTTAAAGCTTTCCTCCTTTTGGTCGTAGTGTTATGATATAATATAACTAATGATAATGTATGAAGCCGTTCTCAATAACTGGGCTATTTAACACTGAAATATTTTTTCTAATTGGACCAGTAGTTCTTAAGGTAGCGCGTTCAATAAACCAAACAAATAAACAAACTCTTCAGCTTTATAATATTAGTAAATATAGATGAAATTAAAACATTAATGTATAAAAATATTTACTTTTATATCAAAATATGCTTAATCTAAGGTAACTTAAAATATTATGTTAATAAAATAGTTTTGCTTAAAATTACGAGCTTTATAATAAATTTCAAAATTTTAGAAGTCTTAAATATGTAATGTTACATTTGTATTACTATTTAAAAGTTCATTTTTCGGGACACTGTCAGTTTGTTCTGTAGCATCTTTGGCAGCATGCACTGCATCACTTGCAGACTGTTTTGCATTTTTAACAGCATTGCCAGCTTTGCTAATCAGTTCCTTAATTGTTTTTGTATTTGAAGAGGATTTAACTAATTCAACAACCTTTTCGGCGGCTTGAGCTGCATTTTTGGCATTGTCTGCTGCTGTCTCTGCCATTTTAGCAGCTTGAATAGCTTCTTGAGCAGCATCTCCAGCTACTTTTGCGTGTTTTATAGCTGCACTAATAGCAAGCTCCCGCGAGTGATTGCCAGGTTGATTTAGTGTCTCAATGATTGATTCTGTATCTTTAGCAGCTTTTTCGGCTGTATCAGCAGCATTTTCAGCTTTTTCAGCGGCTTTGACGGCTGTTTTGGCAGCCTTTTCAGCTATTTTTTCATGCTTTTCGGCTTCCTTAACAGGTTTTTGAACTTCATTTAGAATATCTTTTGTGAGGGTTCCATTTTGTGACGGCTCTGTTAGTAAGAGAGGGTTTTCAGTGTTGTTAGTAATACTTTCACCATGTTTTAAAGTTTCATTTTTCTTATGAATATTATTTTCTTTTTTATTTGAAGGGGTTTTATTTTTTCCCATTTCTTCGGAAGGAGTTTTGCTGTCGAATTTATCTTCTTTTTTACTAGCTGATTCTTCTTCAGAATTCGTCTGACTGCCACTTACAGATTTAGGCGCAGATTTAGTAATTGTCATGTCTTTGTTTGTGTTGTTACTCTTAGTTATATTATTCGATATTTTTTTATCTAATTTGGGGCTATTTTCTTCTAGATTTTGAGGTACGCCATCACTATTATTTTTGTTAGGTAAATCATCTGTTAAATTGACGGGAGTTTCTTTTCGGTTTTGCTTATGATATTTGTCTTTATTTTTGTTGTACTGTTCTTTATCACTTTGTTCAATATTATCATCCGTGTTTGTTTCTTTTATATCGATTTCTTTTGCTTTATTTTCAGGTGATTGAATTCTAGATTTATTTGTTCCGGTCTTGGGTTTATTTGTTTCGTTTGCGATTTTTAATTCATCTTTAGGAAGTACTTCATTCTCCTTATTTGGCAGCATATTTTTACTATTAGTGATCTTCTCCTCATCTCCTGTAAGAGATGTTTTGGTTTTGTTTTTCTGCCCAATACCTAAGTTTTCTTGAGCTTCTGGGGAAGTTGATGCTTTTTCTAAACGCTCGTTTTTCTGGTCAGGAGATTTCAGGTTTTCTTCCTTTACTTGGGTTTTTGGTTTTTCTGATGAAAGTTTAGTTTCTTTCCTCTCAGGTAATATGTCTTTGTTGCCCAAATCATTTTTATTTTTGTCAGATTCGATTTCAGATCCTAAAGGTTTTTTTTCTGTTTTTTCTGAAATGTTTTTCGTTTCGTGAGGATTTTCCTTTATGCTTTTAGGCATATCGTGTAAATTATTAAGTTCTTCAATTTTGTTTTTAGGTATGCCACTTCTAGGAGCTTGTTCTTCGCTAGCTGGTGTATTTTTAGAAACCATCGCTTCGGTTTGTAAAGATGTGATATTATTATTTTCTGGTATATTTGTATTATGTTCAGTTTGTTTTTCATCTTTTATTTTAGAATCAGTTGAATTCGCTTCTTTTTGTTGATTGGCCTTTGTACTTTTTTTCTCTGATTTCAAAAACTTGGTACCTGGTTCTAAAATAGATTTTACACTCTCTCCTGGTAATTTTTTTTGTTTGTCATGTGTATTTTCTGTCTTAAGGGTATCATCTTTTGGTTCAAGATCTTCTTTTAATTTGGCCGATTTTTCTATTTTTGCATTTGGTTTCTTGATGTCAGTCTTTTCACCTTGATAAGAGGTGTCACTGTTTTCTTCAGACTTATCTTTATTTTGACTAGGACTTGTAGTATTATTTTTTGGTTTCTCATCGTCTAGATCAGGTATATGTTCATTTTCTTTGTTATCTATCGTTGCATTTACCATTTTAATTGGTATTTCCTTTTTTTCATCAGATATTTGGTCATCAGTGCTGGTTTCGCGTGTTTTACTCTTGTTTTTTTCTACAGCAGAGAGAGGTTCTTTATTTATAATACTATCGGTTTTATTTCTATCGTTTTTATCTGCCGGTATGAGGTTAATAGTAGAATTTTTACTTTCTTCCTTCCCATTTTCCGCAGATACTTCTGTTTCTTCATCGTGCGAATTATCTTGTTTTGACGGTTTTTCTTTAATTAGCTTTCCACTTTTCTTCAGTTTGTTACCAAATTTTAGGTGTATTTTGTCTTCGAGGTTGTCCTGTTTTTCTTCGATATTTTTAGATATCTTAGGTTTATTTTTTTCGTGTGGCTCATTGTTATGTTCTTTTTTAATATCATCGGAAGTTTTCTCATTAGCCATTTTACCACGATCTAATTGACTTGTATGTTGGGATAAATCTTCTGTAATTTGAGATCCATTGTGATTAACTTCAGTTATAATAGGTTGGAATCCATTTTCGTCAGCAATGTATCTGTATAACATATGACAAAAGATCCAAATTATATAATGTTAAAAATGGCAAGAAATTTAAAATACTTAAGTTCAATAAACAAATAAACAATTATTATTTTTACTGAATATTAAGTAAACTACTGACTTTTAGGTATAAAATATATGTTTACTTTGTGTATTATAAATATAATGAATAAAATTTGTGTTAGTTAGAGATTTAGTCAAGAATAATAAATAAAAAAGTAAAATTATAATTAAGTGGAAAAGGAAGTCAAAAGGTCAGAATAACTCTACTGGCGATCAAGTCAAATATCAGTACCTGGAAAACTGAGATCTGTTGGGTATTTTTTTTTTGGTAAATTTTTGAAAAGTTGTTTTTTTATGAAAATTTGTTGCATTGTATGTTTATAGGTTTTAGTAGTAGATAGGTAGTTATTGTATAAATATAAATAGAAGAATTGTTCGTAAAAAAATCTAATAAAAAATAGAATCTGTTATCTGTATAAAAAAGTAGGAGTGTATGTCAAAAATTTAAAACATTCATGAAACCCCTCTTTTTGATGCTGGTGGTTAAAAGTCTATCGACCTAAAATATACCTTATACTGTAAATAACGTAGTGAGTGAAAAGTTTACTTTGTAAAAATTGATAAATTTTAGGATTCTAGTTTTAAAAACCAAATTAATAGATTCGGTCAACTCTACACATATCTTCAATACCAGATCCAGTACTTTTGAAGACATGTTTTATTCATTATTTAATTCATTCGCTAATGTATTATTGAATATGTTTAACGATCTTATTAAATATAGAGTCGGTTTTTAAAAAGAGCTTATTTTTATGTTGCAGCTTTATTTCATTTTTTTTAATTAAAATATTTTTATTTCAGACATCTGACATACTATGCCATTCAGTCTCAATCTTAGCAGACCTTATACTATAGATACTAGACAATTAAAATAAGTACATAAATACTTGTTTTGTTAACACATACATGGAAAACACCCAAGCTCTTGAAATAAAATATTTCCAGATTCGATTTCCGAGTTTGTAACATTTGGTCTGACTCGGAAATCGAAGCCGAGACTTCAAGCAGTCGCAACATGCTGCCACTGCACAATCGAGTCAGTCATTGTGTACGTACTAGTTCAAAGTTTTGGTTCATTCATTGGCACATTCAAACTAGTAATTGGTATTTCATCTACTTAATATTAGAACTAACCCAAATGTATAAGAGCATTTATACTCGTATATTATATATTGTTATGTTAATTGGGAATCTGAATATAATTCTGTTATATAAACACTTAAGTAACTCCATATTCCTGTCTAACAAAATTTTATATGTATCAGAGGAATCTTTTCAATTCTTGAACCTGAGTAAGAGTCAATAAATATATATAAAAAACCAGCTGACCTAGCAACCGTTACATTACAATACAAAAAATAGGGGTGAGATGCCCTTACCATTTAGGGCATGAAAAATTGATATTGGCCGATTCTTAGACATACCCGATATGCACACAATATTTCACAAAAATCAACACAGCCGTTCCGAAGGAGTTTAGTAACAAACACCGTGACACGAGAATTTTATATAATTATAAGATGTAGCTAACCTCACACTAACAAGTGTCCCGTCAGGTGCGGTATAGGAATAGGATCCTTTCTGCACATGTATCTCACCGCTGTCATCATCTTCCCCGCCTTCATTACTGCAATCGGAATGCGATTTACCCTCAGGCGATTCCTTGTCGTAAGCTGTTTCTTCCCGTTTTATGCCATTCCCAGTTTCGTAGCTAAAAGTATTGTAATTATATAACAATAGTTCATACGTAATTAAACAACTTAATCATAATAAGTTTTGATTGGGGATCATATTTAAAAATAATCATATCAACTTCTCAAAAATTAATAACAATAAAACATACTTATATTTGTATTTCCCATCTGCCACATATTCTGCAGATAAAGAAATAATTGGTATCACTGTAGATTGCTGTCTCTCCACTGAGTCCTCGTCTTTGACAGGTGCGGCTATTATGTACGCCGTAACACAGGACAAACACAAAAATTTTAAGAACATATTATCTACACTAACAAATCACAATTTTTAGTGATAAGTGACGCTCCAGATTTATTGACCATATATATGTAGGGCTTATTATTTACATTATACTCCCCCCCGCTTATTGACGAAGTAAACCTCACCGGACGCTAAATATTTCAGCCTTAGCAGTGACGGATATGTTCTTGATGAAATTGCACAATCATTTAGGTATCAACGACGAAACATGATCGGTGACGAATCGAAAGGATTAAATTAATAACAACTGTTAACAAAATAGCAACGCATTACTATTTCAAATTATTTCTGTATGACGTGAAATATTTAAGTAAAAGCAATTTAGCTTCTGAAAATGAATCGAAAAAGTTTAATATATTTCTTAACTTAACTTTTAAAACACGCTGTGTTACATTAATAAAATCAAATTATCTTATAGTTCAGGTTATAAGCATTGTGCGATGTGTCTTTTTAATACAGGTTTTCATAAAAATAAACTTGTCATGCTAGTGAATACATTTATAACGTGATAAATAGACCATTGCTTCATCTTCATTTACTGAGTTAGAAGCATTCGATTAAGACCACGTATTAGAAGTCTTGATGAGTTAATTTTTTACAATATGTTGGTTTCGTGTTCAAAAGTCTTAGTGATTTTAGTAGTAGCCCAATATGTAACAAGTGTTGAATTTTATAAGAGCAAGCGAGTGCCGCCGAAGTACAAAGAAATAAGAAGATCATATTCTTTCAAAAGTAAAGAAGAAAATATTGACAGTAAACCTGCTGAAACGTTCCTTGAGACGGATCTTGATCAAGGCACATTGACCGGTAACGTAGAAATAACTGATATTAAGCTACCTAATTTGACTACAATTGCAATAATTAATACCAAGAAAGTTATTGATGATCCTTTGAATATAAATGTAGAAAAAGTTGAAACTGAATATATTGAAGCAGATGTTAACGAGAACAGTGATCAGGATAAAGAACATATTGATTATATAGAAAATATAAAAGAAGAACCAAATTTAACCACTACTACGATAAAACCGAAAAGACGTCCTTTCAATCTTCGAAAACTAAGTAAACCTTCTGAAATAAATATTAATGAGAGCAATGATAGAGACAAAGTACTCATTGAAGGAGTACAAACTACTAATAAAAAGCAATTTAGTTTAACTACTAGTACTGCAGCGGTTAAAAAAATTAATTACAATATTCGTCCTTTGAGGAACAAGGGAGTAACAGTTCAAAACAAGCCTGTAGAAGTATCTGTTAAAGTGGACGTTGATGAAGTCAAGGAACCCGTTGATAGTATACAAATAGCTGAGGAAAAGAAACCTCTTATTACTACTACTACAATAAAGTCTAACAGGCGTTTTTCTAATCTTCGTCTCATGAAAAATAGAGAAAAAAATGTTCAAAGTACACTCGCTAAAACAATCGTTAGCGTAAACGTTGACCAAGACATAGTTTCCAATGGTAATTTACAAACCAGTAAAGAAGACTCACCCGTTTTAACTAGTATCAAAATAAAACCTTTGAGGCGTACTTTAAATTCATTTTTGAAAAGAAAAAAAGAAGGAACTGAAAGTAAACTTATTTCTTCTGGAAACGTAGAAACGACTGAAAATAAGAAAAGTATTGTAATTACTAGTGCAGCAAAACCTAAAATACCAACTCCTTTGAGTTTTAAAAATGCTTTGAAGAAAAAAGAAGGTGAAAGTGAATCTATTGAAACAATTGTTAACGAGGGCGCTGTTAAAGAGATAGTATCTAATGATGATATACAAATAATTAAAGATAAGAAACCCACTGTGATTACAAGTACAATACAATCTAAATCTCTTACTTCAAGTCCCTATTCATTAACAAGAGAAGAAGAAAATACAGACGGTTTTACATCTTCTCCTAATGTACAAACGACTGAAAACAAGAATGTGGTTATAACTTCTAGTACAGTAAATGATAAAATACTACCTATGTTAAGTCTAAAAAGTACTTTGAAAATAAAAGAAGAAGAAGCTGACAATCAATCTATTAAAACAATAAACAACGAGGATAGTAATACAGTCAAAGTATCTAATGGTAAAATAGAATTTATTGGTGGTAAGAAATACACTGTAATCACAAGTGCACCAAAACCTAAAACATCTATTTCGAACACCTATTCTTTATCTCCGCAAGGGGAAGATATAAATACAGATGATGAATATGTTGTACCACTCCTCAAAAAAAATGCTGAATCACAGGAAGTGACTATTGATAACACACAAATAATAGACAAAAAAATTAGTATGTCTACTAGCTCAGTAAAACTTCCTTTCAAAAAGAAAGAAGATAATAGGGACAGTGAATATGCTGAAAAAATAGTAAATGAGAATATTAGTCAAATCAAATTATCTGATTCTCTAGACAATGTAAAACTAAGTACTAGTTCCGTGAAATCGAAAACTTCTGCTTCAAATTCTTATTATGTAAAAGAAGAAACTGAGAGTGAGTCAATAATAAAAGAGAATGCTGCTCAAACTAAAGCATCTTCAAGTGCTGTAAAAATTACTGAAGATAATAAACTCAGTGCAATTACTACTACAGTAAAACCACCAAAATCTATTTTAAATGTTAATTCTTATAATAAAAAAACTAGCGGTGAAACTGTTGAAACAACAGCTATAGTTAATGACGGCATTGGTCCGTCCAAAGTCTCTATTGGTAATGCAAAAGTTACTGGAGTAACCAGTACAATGAAACCAAGAAGACGCACTCTAAATCTTTATTCTTTAAAAAAGAAAGAAGATAATTCTGATAGTAAGCCGGTTGCTACACTCGTTAATGAAAAATTTGATCGAGACCAAGTAGTTACAAGTAACGTAGGAACTTCTGGAGATAAGAAACTTAAAATAAATTCTAGTATAATAAAACCCCAGAGACGTACATTAAACATGAATTCTTTAAAAAAAAAAGAAGAAAATACTAGTAAACAGCCCATAGAAACTCTCGTTAGTGAGAATATAGATCAGGAGGAAACCTCTAATAGAGATGTACAAAGTGCTGGAGATATGAAGGCCATTCTTATTTCTCGTACGACGAAAACTCAGAGACGTACTTCAAACGTTAATTCTCTAAAACAGAAAGAAGTAAATACTAGCAGTCGGCCAAATGAAACACTAGTTAGTGGGAACCAGCATCAAGAGAAAGTGTCTACCGGAGATGTACAAAATACTGGAGATATGAAGTTCAGTCTTATTTCTCCTATAATAAACCCTCAACGACGTACTTCAAATCTTAACTCTTTAAAAAAGAAAGATGAAAATACAAGCACACAGTCCATAGAAACGCTCGTTAGTGAAAACATACATCAGGAGGAAACGTCTAATGGAGATGTACAAAGTGCTGGAGATATGAAGGTCAGTCTTAATTCTCGTACGATGAAAACTCAGAGACGTACTTCAAACGTTAATTCTCTAAAACAGAAAGAAGTAAATACTAGCAGTCGACCAATTGAAACACTTGTTAGTGGGAACCAGCATCAAGAGAAAGCGTCTACCGGAGATGTACAAAATACTGGAGATATGAAGTTCAGTCTTATTTCTCCTACGATAAAACCTCAGAGACGTACTTCATATCTTAACTATTTTAAAAAGAAAGATGAAAATACTAGCACACACCCCATAGAAACGCTCGTTAATGAAAACAAACATCGGGAGGAAACGTCTAATGGAGATGCACAAAGTACTGGAGATATGAAGTTAACTCTTATTTCTCGTACGATGAAAACTCAGAGACGTACTTCAAACGTTAATACTCTAAAACAGAAAGAAGAAAATACTAACAGTCGGCCAATTGAAACACTTGTTAGTGAAAACATGCATCAAGAGAAAAAGTCTATTGGAGATGTACAAAACACTGGAGTAAATTTCAGTCTAAATTCTCGTACGATAAAACCTCAGAGACGTACTTCAAATCTTAATTCTTTAAAAAAGAAAGATGAAAATACTAACAGTCAGTCTATTGAAGGGCTCGTTACTAAAAACTCACAACAAGAGAAAGCGTCTACTGGGGATGTTCAAAATATTGGGGATATGAAATTCAGTCTTATTACCCGTCCGATAAAACCTCAGAGACGTACTTCAAATCTTAATTCTTTAAAAAAGATAGAAGAAAATACTAGCAGTCAATCTATTGAAAGGTTCGTTAGTGAAAACATACAACAAGAAAAAGCGTCTACAGCAGAGGTATTAAATGCCGGAAATAGGAAGTTTAGTCTTTTTTCTAGTACAATAACACCTCCAAGAGGTACTTTGAATCTAAATTCTTCAAAAAAGAAAGAAGAAAAAATTAGCAATAAACATGTCGAAGCTCTCGTTAATAAGAATATGCACCATGATAAATCGTTCACTGGAGACGAACAAAACACTGAAGATAAAAAGTTCGGTGTTATTTCTAGTACAATGAAATCTCAGAGACGTACTTTAAATATTGACTCTTTAAAAGTCAATGAAGGCAATCCTAATAGTGAATCTGTTGACACGCGTCGTATTAGTAACAACTTTGATGATATACGTACAAAACACGCAACTGCAGAAGCTACCTCATATATTAGTACAGAAGAGCCCCATATACTTACTGCAAGTAGTGCAATTTCTGGACTTGGAAATAACCGCATCATAAAAACTCAGCGAAAAATAATAATTCAAAATTCACAATTAGACACAGAAAGTAATCCTACTACCGTTAGTACTATTGCCAATAAAGACCGTTATATGAAGGTGGTGTCAGCACAAGCTCCTCGACCCGATGGAAAGTATTACCAAACCAGTACACCACATACACAATTAGAAAAAACAACACAAAAGTCTGAAAATTTCGTCCCGATTGTCGGAGTACAAAACTACGTTTACGCATATAATGGAGATTATCATTACAGGTATTTTTTTTTCTTTTACAGCCGCACTAGGAATAATTCCGGTATCGCACATATTTGTACATGAAACGGACACGAAGAACACCCAGACTCAGAACAACATTGACTGCTTTTGACAACATTGATTGCACGGTTGGCCTAGTGGCTTAAGCGGTCACTACGCCGCTTGCTACTGCGCCAAGTGCCGTGGGTTCAAATCCCACGTGGGACATCACTTTGTGTGATCCACAGAATGTTGTCCTGAGTCTGGGTGTTCTTTGTGTCCGTTACATGTATGTTTTATAAAGTCCCCCGCGACACAGGATGTATATTCCTAACGCGGGAGTTGTCGTTTTATGAAAAAAAAAAAAAGGAACAATTTGTGGAACACACAAAGTGTTAATCCTTGTGGGATTTGAACCTACAACACTTGACAAAGAAATAGGGAACAGCGTGGCGACCGCTTAATCACTAGGTCAAACGAGCAATCTTATTTATATATATATAGATTTTATCCATACAAATTTTTTTTCATTCAATCATCACAAGCTCTTTACTAGAGAGGCTCAGAAGTTGACTCTAATGAAGTTCCGGAACGTATGAGTTTAAAAATAGTAAATAAGGAATACATCGATAGTATATTTTGTTTTTTTTCTTACTGTGAACATGGGAATGCTTTGCTCTCTCTTCTCTCTGCTATTCTAAGCAGACAGAATATCTACATTATACTAATTTTTATACATAAAATTTTGTCGGATTGACATTGGACAAAACTTTTTATAGCTACGAAGGTGGTGATGGTACTAAGGCTTTTGAGAGAGGTGAATTAAAGTCTGCAGATGGCAGTTCAAATTCGTCAGGTGTCGTTGGTGGCTATTCCTATAAGGTAAGTCGTTAAATATACTGTTCATGTACTCATTTTTTATTTTAAAATCTCATCGGAATATGACATGAAAACCATACCATGCTGTAAAGAGTAGCGAACTAAAATGGCACACACCAATAAAATATAATCATAATATAAAGAAGAACTGACAAAAATATTCCTCTCCAATGCAAAAATTGAAAGATTTTGCTTATTATTATTATAGATTATGCCATGGGCTTGTAATAATTGCTTATTTCCCAACAAAAGCCTTCCTCCAAAAAGGCTACCCTGGACATCATGTTTGTTTATAGACAGGTCTGCCACAAAATTTTTATGCATCTAAATCTTCTATATATATATATATATATGTAGACGAATGAAATAATACATATATATATATGTTATAATATGAATTAGGAAAATATATATTTTTGCTTTACTTATGATGTTTTCTTTCAACGTAGTAGCCTTTTTTATTAATGGTAAATAATTTCGTCTGTGAGGTGATAGTTTTATACCTTCGGCAAGTGTTATTTGAAGCATCTGCAAAATTTTATTGTACTGCTGAATAACATGTTATGAATCTAAATCAGAGTCAGTTTTATTTAGTATACAATTTCTAAAGCTACTTTTAGAATACTGTAATTAACAAACCTATGTTTATATTTTCAGGACAAAGACGGCAACGATTTTAATTTGTCTTATACAGCTGGCGAAGGTGGTTATCAACCAGTAGGTGCTCATTTACCAACACCACCGCCAATTCCACCAGCAATCCAACGTGTTCTGAGAATTTTAGCGACTAAAACGACACCAGAACCGGTTACTGAAAAAATTAAGATCGATCACCGAAACTGAATTTTGATAACTCCGCTACAAAACATTTTACTTGATAATGTGTAACATACAAAAGTAGTTATAATATAATTTATGAGTGTAATATTATAAAGAGCTATTGGCCCGTTATAATATTTAATGTCTTAATACTTTGTTAATTTATCGTAATTGATAAATACTCCAAGTCTGCGCAGATACTTTAGTAATGAGTACAGAACTTTTGGTAATGATTGGTAATAAAATATTTATTGATTTAAAGTCGATAAAAGCCAATTTTCCGTTAAGCCATTTATTTACTGCTGGTAATATATATCATGACATAACATTGTAAATAATAAGTTAATATGTTCAGCGCATTACTAGCGATACTGCACCGGCATAGACCAAATATTGCATGTATTAAAGATATGTAATTACATAACAACATATGTAGTCGTTACTTCAAAAACTAAATATTCTTGGCTTAAGCTTCTGAACCTAACCTAACTTCACAAACTCTACATATCAGTAAAAATGCTTAGCTCTACATGAGATCTGATATCATTTTCATAGGGTAAGCCATATTATTATATGGTCGCCTTGGCATCATTTTACATGAAAAGGGTTTATAGTAGGACATAATTTATATATATATATATATAGTTAGCATAGTTATAAAAAGCTAAAATTTTAAATCAATAATATTGATTTAGAAATCTAAATGCATATTATACAGATGCAAAAGATTCATAAATTTTGTTTAAAACTTTATACCCATATTTTGTTAAACATTTAATTTCCCAATCGCGACTAATTACTTTTTACTAATTATTCTCCTTTAAAAATACAAAAAATGTTACCGCTCGCATATGCCTAACTTTTAAGGTTAGTTTACTCTTTCTATAGTATAAAAATTCGTTCACGCTGTAAAATTTAAATATCACGCTACGGGCAATAAAAGACGCAGACGAGGTTGCGTGGGTCAGCTAGTTAGTTATAAATTACACTAAATTTTAGTAACTTTTTAACTAGGAAAATTAGAATTATATCTAAAGCTCTTTAATATAAGGTAGTATGCATAAACAAATATTAACATATCTATTTGGCAAATTTTGTTTATGAATAAGTATATCAAATGTCCTTGATCAAATACTAGTTTTAAAATGATATTGTTTTAGTTGGATCTAAACCTGTATTTCTGGAATGGTAAATCCTTGAATTCCTGTTTACAAGGTCACATTAATAATTAATTATGAATTTTATATGCAATCAAACTACAATGTGCAAATGTATATAAATGTTATAAAAGTTGGTCGATATTTACGAAATTAAACTAAACACTAAATTATATGTTTTTGAATTCGATTTCTACTACAAGGATTGCATAGTTGTTTCAGTGGCTACCTCATCGCTGCCTACTATGCTGAGTGTTGTTCGTTCAAACCATGAATGGAATAACACTTTGTCTGATCCACAAATTTTTGTTCTAACTTTGGCTGTTCTTTGCGTTCGTTTTACGTATGTCTGTAAACTCCCCGCAAAACATGATTAGATATAGTCCTAGTGCAGTGATTTTGTACTTGAAAAGTAATAAAAATAAATTTAACATATTTTTTCCGGACTGTGTAATGAAATGCATTAACGATCTTGGAACCATAGATTGAACACATTGTTTTGTGTTCTTATCGTTGACCTTGACAGAACGCAACTCACTGAGTAAAACTGGTTGTAAGAGGAATGTTGTTCCAACAAATATTGATAAGCTTTCAAGTTAAATGTGTTTTTATTCTAATTTAATTAACAATAAAATGTGAGGATTTGATGCCGAATTTTTATTACTATTTAAAATCGTTGATTTTACATTGCACCTTGAAACTAGGTTAAAATAAAAGAGTTCCAAGCGCGCCAAAATTGAGGCCCGCCGGGAGTTGATAGAAACACTGAAGCGGGATCCATGACACCCTTACCCGGTTAGGGGCGAGATGCCCCTAACTACGCCCAAGTCGTCTTGCGAATCCGGCGGCTGGGTCTCGGAGGTGGGTCCGCAGCACGTGCATTGTCACGGTTGATGCCAAACATGAGGGGGCCCGATGAATTCTGCAGGAGACTCTATGTTGTCCAACTCCGCCAGGTCTTAGTGGAGGAATAAAGAGAACGACTTAGGCAACCGAGCGCCGGGCACGCCGTTATTGCTGCGGTAAGACCTGTTATGTAGGATTGGCTCGACAGACGTGATGGGACCCTCTTAGACCGGCTGATTGATGAGGCCATCGGTCACCCTAGTAGAATCAGGCTCGGGCGCGCACACTCTGCAGCGTCTGCGCCCTGAGGGACGGTAACAGGTACATCGGGGTTCCCACATAAGAGGGGCCATCTACAAGCCGTAAGTGACTTGGGTTTTAGTCGGTTGCAGTCCGACATGCCAGGAGGTGGTAGAAAAAATAAAAGAGTCGCTGTCTTGGTACAGAAAATAAAACCCCATTACCCTGTTTTTCTTCCTTGGATTATAGCTTCTTTACAACGAACCTATTGTCATTTCTGTAGTATGTTCGAAATTGAAAATCAAATTTGTACAAACCTTTGTCTATACCTGAAAGTTTATAGTTTATATAAATATCAATGGTATTTGGTGGGTATTTGGTACAAAACATTCATCTTAAATTATTCTCTACCAAGGGGTATTTAGAGATACCACACTAATTACTTAAAGTATGATCATGATTTTATCAAAGTAGCTGCATGCTATAACTAGGTAAACATGTGTGTAAATCTATATGTAAGTGAATGGGTAAACAAACATGCTGTTTATAGAAACCAACTCAAATATATTAACACGTTGATGACTGTGAATATTTATTTATACCTTGTTAAACAAGAAACTTAGCCTTTTGTTTCACAAAATTTGTATCTAATTGAGCCTTGATATTTTTCACGTGTACGGTAACATTAGTACAAGGATGTGTATCGCTATAATGACATGTACATCAAATTCCAATGTGCTTACGTTACTGGTTTAGATTTTAGATAATTTCTTAAACAGGCATTCTTTAAAAATATCGAAAAGAAATAGTAGGTAACTAACTTTTGAAATTTAATTAAAAATAAGGAGGAGTAGATCAACCTGCGACGAACAGCCAATGCGGTTGCCTTTCAAAACACTGGCAATTCAATGGTATATACGTATGTACATATACGTATTTAATGGTATATACGTACGTGTATACATATGTGTATACATACCTTTATATAGTAGTAGAATCATGCTGATTTCAGCACGAACGGCCTGTCTCGACCAGGGCGGTACTACCCTCGAACAGAAGATCATCGTCAAATGACAGCGTTCATGCTGTCGTGTTTCGTTGGTGAGTGCGAGACCGGAGGCCCAATAAAGCACCAATATCAATAAGCCTGCTGCATTGTTACATTGTCTGCACGAGCAATGAGTATGGTGACCACCACTTTTGGATTTTGCTTATCAGGCAGAGTAGTCATTTTGGAATGGGTCTTACATAATAAAAATATGTATGTAATGTTCTCAGTTTTTCTATTAGCTCAGAACTATTGTTTGTTTTCTTAGAACTTAGTCATTTCTGAGACTATACGCAAAACACTTTTATTATTATTGAATATATTTTTCATGCCACCCTATTCTTGAAGACATTTAAAATAATAAACCTGAATAATATAGTCCATTACAGAACATAAAGATATAGTTTTCTGCTGTGTACTATCAAAATGATGCTGATACCAAATAATTCTGAAAGCTGTCTCAGTACCATAGGTAGGCAGTCTATCAGCAGCTTGCATACTGTTTACCATTGTTTTTGAGTCGATCTACAATTTTTAACTGTAGCTTCAATTTAACGTTCATAAATGTTACTTAGTGTCTTAATTGAATAAATGATTTTAAATTTGAAAGCTTCTTAACTTGGGCTTGTTTTTTTCATTGTACAAACTTTCATTACAGTAAACACGATGTGATAGCATCAGAAGTGTTGTTTATCAACGGCACTATAGAAAAAATGATTATGTGAAGATTATTTACAAAATTGAAAACCTCATAACATTTTGCAATGCATCTTTGGCACTCTTTTTGCTTTTATTTAAATAAATATACAAACATTTTACCTAATTCCATCATTGTCTATCACAGTTCAGTAATATATGTATGTACATCCTTTTTTATATGTTTTTTAATGCTTACTAAATTACTATTATACTTGCTTATAATGTTAGTACTGTTTTGTAAACAGAATTTAAATATGCTTATTAAATTTTAAATATATTTATTTGAATAAATCATTAGAAAACACTTATCTAAATGATTGGTAACGAATAAAATACTACGAGATCCTGTTTTCTATCTATAAATACAATCGAAAAAATCATAGAAAATTGAATTTTGAAAGATTACAAAAGCATAAATTCTATTATCAAAACAGAACGAGTATTCGTGGGTTAACAGGTACATAAAATGCTGTGGTCGTAGTGCATCAGACAGTCACAGACTTCAGTGTTCTAGTTTCTGGTGGGCGGTGGCGGTGGCAGTGTAGCAAGGAAATCAAGAGCCTTTTGTATTTCTGGAGGAATCGGTGGTGGAGTTGGCAGATGTGCTCCCTGAAAATTAAAATTAGGACATAGGAACTTACAATTTTTTTCGCTTTCATTGTACAATTTACTTGAACCAGTATCGTGTTAGTATTTAAGTAGTAAAATATTCTCAATTACGCATCAGCGATTTCAAATTCCCTTTTAATTTGTTTAAATAAACCGTAACATATAAATGTTACCGATGTTCTTAATAAATAACGTTAACAAGAAGCTGTTATTGTGAGTTTATTATTATTCTGCGATTAACTACTAATCTATACCTAGGGAAATATCTTATTTGTGATAAATTTCCATAGAATTTTTAATTTTAGGCAGTTTTTAGATAATGTTTGTTTACAATTTAGCAATTTTTATTTGGGGAACGTATATATTGCCAGTGCAATAGGTTTTTAATCGGTTAATTGTCATATGAATTTATCCGTTAAATGGGCACATACAGCTTTTATCTTTTTGTATTGTTAGTTTAGATTTCTTCTTCTTTTGTTGAGATGGCAACCAGCCGGAAAATATCATCTATTTATGCCAATGTCATTTGTTTAGTTATCAATTCGAAAGTCGTTATGTATGTATTAATAAAAAAAACAATGAGATAAAATGAGGACTGTCTTTTGAAAAACAAAATAGGTTCTTTTTCTTTTTTGATGAAATGGCAACCAGCCGGATCACTCGGATCAGCTATTTCTGCCGATGTCAAGTATTTATCGTCTTCAATTATCAAGTCTTCGAGTCTTCAAGTCGTCGTCGTGATGAAATTAATCATAAAAAATATATAAAATGAGGATGACATGAAATGGGGACCGTCTTTTGAAAAAAAAAACCAACAAAATACGTTACACACATCTCCTAGTTTAGATTTCAGCAATGACATCAACGCTTTGTTAATAAACCTATTTAGTAAGTTGACGGCATAGTAAAAAGGTTAATCATGAATTCGTATAATATTATTGGTACAATAACTATTGGGTTTTCCTATTTATCACAATATATACGTGATATTATTTCTTGGAAATACTGCTACTTATGGTAAATTTCATGAAACTTGATTTGAAAAGAACAACACTGAATGATATAAATCCTAATAATCTTCATAGTAAATAAGTTGACTTTAAAATACATTAATTACCACAAAGCTCTTTTAGTTCACTTCTGGATATAAACTCTCCATAGAAAGAACGGTTTAGACTATCACAATAAGCTAATATACGGTTTGGTACAGGGTTTATTTAAACTTTTCCTTCTCTTCACAGTGATATTATTGTCTTACAGACTTTGCTTAGTTGCTTTTTACAACACCCACGAAGAATAAAGAGGGTACTGAAATTCCATATTGTGATTCATTACCACATGCATTAAAAAAAATCATTAACATAGAAAAATATAATTTTTAGTCTTTTCTTTTATAAAAAAAAGTAAAAATTACCTCAGGTTTGAATCCATTATTATCATCAGCTATGTAATTCAAGTTGATAACAGTGCCATCAGGTGCTGTGTAGCTGAACCCGCCTTGAGCAACGATCACGTCAGCAGTATCAGGACTGCTGGCTTTTTTCAGTGTTCCTGTCTCTTCGGCTTTAATACCATTTTCTGTCTCGTAACTGAAATGTGGAAACATCAGATTTATCAAAAGATTTACCTTAAAATAGTTTAGTCTTATCTCACATTAGGCAAAATTTATAATATTCTATGTTAACCAGCCTGCTTATAAATGTGTTCATATTTTTTATAATACATACAAATTACACGCAGACACAGAACAAATAATTCTTCTCATCACACATTCTTTGCCAGTAGGAACGAAACTAAAACCTCCGGCTTTACATACACGATGGTGTATGTAAAGCCGGAGGTTTTAATTTCGTTTTTGAAAGTTTTTTAAAGGGTGAGGGATGCCTCACCCTTTCAAAAATTTTGGCACTGGCATTACAATAAAACTATTACTTTTTTCCTATCGAATAGCTAAGCTCAGAAGGCTAGTAACTATTGTATAATAAAGCATTGCGACATGATCATTGTAACGTAAGGCTAGGTTTGACCTTACATCAGATTTATGAAGGGGTCAAATCAATGATAACAAAGACGTTAATTTGTGTATGTTGGTCATTATTATGTAACACACAAAGTTATGCATGCTGTGTCTGAATTCTATACAGATAAAGGCTGACATGTCGGTTTGTGTTTTGGTTAAACAGCTTTTTTTCAAACTCAAATGATTATATTATTATTTGACTGCCTCGGTGGTGCAGCATATAGTATGCGACTACTGAACTTGAGATCTAGGATTTGATGTCTGATCTGCAAATATTTGTTTTGGAGTTTGGGTGTATATTATGTATGTATTTACAAAAAAGTACTGGTATTCGTATTTGTATCAGTTGCTTATTACCTTAGTAAAAACTCTGCTTAGTTTGGGATTCGATGAGATTATGTGTCAGATGTCTGAAATATTATAATTATTATTTGTTTACGGTACAGTAACCATAATGAACTGTGAAAATTTGTTGTACATCTGACGAATTATCTGTTAGTGTAGTTATTTACGAGGGCATTTACTATCACATCTACATACTTACTTCAGGACTCTACATGCCATATTTGAGGATAAATTTGTATATAAAAGTTTAATTAATATATTTTTTGTAGATTTAAGTAAAAGTTGCAGTATTTTTAAAATGGAACTTTGAGATTATCTCATGATAATATTGAATGGAAATTATATTATACAGTTTCTTTGCCAAGGTACCCTGGTCTATCTCATGACAGACTTAGAGTACCATACGAAAGTATGTCTACAAAATGGAATGGGAGTGAAACAAAGCGAACGACTTCTCGTCCCTATTAGTGTATGTTTATGTGTAGCCATCAATAAACTGTCTTCAAATACATTATATTTTATTTATAAATTATATTAACTTTATTTATATTATATTAACGTTTGTAATCCGAAATAACAACAGATTTTGTCAACTATAAGTTTAGATACATATATAGTGGGTCAAAACCTTATTTTCAAGCAGAGGTTATTTGATGATGATGTACGTGTTATGTATTATTTTTTTCAATAACAAATATTATAAATTACATTCAGAAACTGAACAAATGAACGCCCCATCACACAATATTTATACCGGGAGAAAATCAAATAGCTCTCTTAGTCGTAGACTAGTTATAGATGTCGATATAGACTGGTCACGGACGTTTTGCGAAAACCCCAGAGAACAATTTCATACCAAACATTAAAGTTTACTAAAAAAATCAGATAGAACGTCTAATATAAATTATGTACATATAACATATTTGTTATGTAACTCGAAGCATAAACATTTGTATATATTATTTGTATGATGCGTTACTATTATATTAAAGTTACTTGTATCGGTAAGATCCGTCGGGCTGTTGGTCGAACTCTTGTGCAACGATAGCTATCACTTTTTCTCCGCCTTGTTGTGGTGCTGAAGACACAACGGCTAACACTCCGAACAGGAATAAAACCCTCTGAAAAGCAGAAAAAAATTTAAGAATTATTTTTAGGTAATTTAGAAGAAGATAAAATATAGTCAACATTCTTGGAAGGGCTAGATATTCTTTCTCTCTTTGTCTTTTATTTTACTGGTATAAGTTATGCTGCAGTACAGGCTATGCTAAGTTTAGCTCTAAATAGCAATGTGTATAATATACATTTATAAAATTTATTTTAAACGTATTATATTGTATAGTAAAGTCATCGTCTCTGTTTATACGAGGGCCATGTTTTTTTGAGAGACATCATTTTCATACGTTGCTTTGTATGAAGGTTTATATATAAAGAATTAACGTGCCAAGCGCCTGTAACTTATGAGTGGTGATTTAAGTTGAAAACGAAATTACATACCTATGTTATTAATACCAACTATATTATCTTTACATAAATAGCACATTTAAGTGGAAAAAGAAGTGAAGTGAACTCTAAACCATTTTCATACGTTTTTTAAACGTACATAAACCAACTTATACTACAACATGACATAAACTAAGTTAGTATAGTCTTTAAGTAACGATAAAAGATAAGTAAAAGAATGATTATAATTAACGTAAAATTTACTTTCAAGATTATCACTTTTAGTTAACCAGTTAGTATAAGAGGAAGTACTTATTTTATGATAAACTTTAAAGGTGCATAGCGCCTTTTGTTTTTCTACCGCATCATTTTGACTTAAAACAAAACATATATCTCATTCAAACAGGCACGTCTGTAATATAAACTTTAGTGGAATTGTTTATCCTTAATTATTTTATAAAATTTCAATAATTTATTTCAAATATTTATTTCAAAAAATTTCTCAAATACTAACTAAACTAAATGCCTATAAAATTAAAATTGTCAGATGTATCTGTTACCATAGAAATTTTTTAATGACTTAAATCTACTTGCTTTAGACTTTTTACGTAAAGTACAAACTCAATCCAATTAAAAAAAACGCATGCTTTATCTAAAATATCACAAACCTATCTTACCCTATCACAATCAAATTTAATTTAAAGAAAATATCAATAAACCTACTGTAGTTATAAAACAATTATATTCTTTATCAAAAGTTCATGGCCAATATGAGTTATGTAATTTCTAGTCAACTGACATTATTTTAGGTCAGAAGCATATGCTTAAGTAAACAAATGTTACGATGCTGCTAATTACATCAGTAGGATGCCTTCTAGTAAATGACCGTTTGTGGAACACGGCCTTCACACAAAGAACTTACAAGTGACAAGTCTACATACACAGAGGAGATTTCAAATGCAAATATGCATATGTTTAGATCTCTTTATGAAGTTCCTACATTATTTATTAGATTTTCTCTAGAGAGTAGGTACTCTAGCTAAACTAAGGTTTTTTTGTTTTAGCTAAATTTGAACTCACGTACCTAAATGATTACAAAAAAAGTGAAACTAAACCACCGGTGACCACAGCTCCTAGATTCTGCTTATGCTTTCCATCAGGCAGAGAAGAGTCATTTTGGTAGAGCCATACATAAAATAACTTAGATATATTAAATACATTTTAATAGCGATTGTAGCAAATATGATCTTTGATCTTTCCAAAAATGTTATCAAAAACGCAGAATAAAGTTGAACTAAGAAGTTAATTTAGGTATTTCTAGACTATACTTATCCACAAAATCATCATATTAATTTTGACAGCCATTAAGACTGTAAAGAGCAATCCAAAATAGGTATAAGTATTTCTTAATCTAATTCCGAAACAAAAATCCCACCAATTTAATAATAGTATTCGTGACGCTGTGAATATGAATGAATGAAACAATAACAAGGTTTTGAATATACAACTTATGAAAATTTTAAATGTATCCTTTTTTATTCGGAAATATCTTCGGATACCACCGACTGGTGGCTATGTAAAGAGAATCCCTGGAACCCTGACGTACCTCGGGCCACCTACAGTTTGTGTTCTGTGTAGGAACCAAGATGCTCCTTTTCTATATAGAAAAGGGCGCAAGCATTTTGTAGAGCTACCGCCATCCTGGCCTGCTTCTGCTAGGGTGACAGATAGCCTCATTGTGACCCTCAGGCTTGCATTTATGGAGGACGGAGATTGTTTTGCAATCTCCGACGCCTGAGTCGTCCGCGATACCTGGCACAATAGTGGGCCAGGTGGACCGCGAGTTCTTATGTTATGACTCCATGTTTCTAACACCCTTAACATACTCTAGCCAATGGTTATCCAATACAAAAACCTAAAAAGCCTAAAAGGTTTATCTGAAAGGGTATATCTATCAGAAAAAAAATGGTTTATAAATCATTACATTTTGAACCATAAATGGTAAGAACAAACAGAATTACTGCACGTTTGGCCTAGTGGTTTAGCGGTCGCCACGCCGTTCCCTACTTCGCCAAGTGTTGTGGGTTCAAATCCCACATAGAATAACACTTTGTGTGATCCACAAATTGTTGTTCTAAGTCTGGGTGTTCTTTGTGTCCGTTTCATGTATGTTTGTAAAGTCCCCCGCGACACAGGAATTATTCCAAGTGCGGGAGTTGTCTTTTAAAAAAAAAAAAAAAATGATCGCTCTTTATCCATCAGTCATATCACTGATATAATTATATGTATAATATGTTAATAAGGATAATTTAAATTATCCGAAGATATTTTATATTAATTTTATAATAGGTTTAGAATCTTTTAAAAATCAACTAAGTAGTCCAAATTTATGGTTATAATTAGTAAAGTGAAGCCGACAACCGATTTTACAATTTTATTTAATTACTTGGTGCGGCTTTTAATGGTTTTGAAGCATCAAATATATTTATCGAGGTCATAGTCAAAATCTGATAAGATTTGTTGTACCGTCTTCCTACATCACTAAAATTAACGCTAATAGGAGTAAGACAAATGTTCACTATTTCAAAACAAAACTGTAATTTTAAATAAAATTTAAGTGTCTGTATGTCTATAATTTTATTATTATTTATTAAACAGCTTTTCACTAAATGCGTATGAAGCGATACTAACATAAAAAAACAATCTGAAAAAATCTGTCTGTCTATCTCTATGTCTGCCTGTTTGTTCCAGCTAATCTCTAGAACGACTGTACCGATTTTGACAAGACTTTCACTGGCAGATAAATAATTGTATAAGGTGTAACTTACTTTTTAGAGACTAACATTGACCTACATCGTGACACGCGGTTGTTGTAATGGTTCAACAAAAGCCGCTGGGAACACCGGGGTGCTAAGCTAGTAGATATATAAAGATATGAAGAGTATGATTCAAGAAGATTTTAGTTAGACGCCCAAAATGTTAATGCTTCGCTTTTCTTGACAGCTTTTAAAGATAGGACGGTATCTGCTTATGTTCTGTATCTGACTGACGTATAACGTGAAATATTATATGAACTTACTAAGGTTTTATTAATTAATATAAATTAAATTACTTAGTTACTTTATACTTCATAAAACGTGATTTAAAATGCATAAGTAATTATATTACTAATCATAACAAACGATTACAAGATACAATTAGAGAATCGTATACTCTATTACTATGGCCACTGCAGACAGATCAATTTCATTTTATTAATGAACATTTATCACCATTTTGTTCAATGAAATACTGATATATTTAACCCTGAATGTAGATTACCAGGGTCTACGGAGATAAAGTTACGAAGGTTGACACGACTCAACGATCGTTAACATTACCTTGTCAACGTGTAACATGATATATGTAGTGTTATATTCGTTTTGCTTATAATGATGGGGTAATCTGATCTTAGATTATAAATGCTACAGTTAGTTTGTGACAAGCATCAGTCACTTCAATAATTATCATATAAATAATGTCCACATGTTTTGGCAGATATTAGGACAGAAACAGGCAAGAAAAGGCTTGTGTCCTGCGGACAATGTAATATTGTATTTTACAACTAAAAACTATTTTATTCTCATTCGATAAATAGTTTGGGCCCATCAGTCTGCGCTTATGAAGGACGGAGATCGTTCCACGATCTGCATCGTAGATGCCTGCGGTACCTTGCCCGTTTTAGGATTCCAAACCTCTCTCTTGTCCGCTCCGCCATCTCCCTGGCGAGCGTGACTTACTCGCAGAAAGAAACGGATGAGTTTCACGCGCTCTCTCTCCTTAACATGGTCGCAATCATGTTATCGTGCGAGAGAACCTCACCCTGATGGCCGCCACGAGATCACGCCTCGGCTCCCCCCACGCCAGACATTCTGCTAGCGTGTGGAGCGTCGTGTCCACAGCCTGGCTATCGCAGTAGTGATCTCCAAAACATCCTTTTCCAGTGATCACCTGTATCAGCCTGTATGAGAGGGTTCCATAACGCCTCTCGAGCCAATCCTCTATAACGAGTCTTACCGCCGCAATAACGGTGTGCCCAGCGCTCGGTTTCCCAAGTTGTTCCTTCCGTTCCTCCACGAGGACCTGACGGAGTTAGGATTTTTTATCATCAAATTCGGAGTCTCAGGACTCCAACCCAACTCCTGCGCCTCCTTGCGACTCTAGTAAAGAAGCGTATGGGTTCTCGCCTCCGGGTCTGACTCATATGAGAAACTTAATTATACTAAACTTTGAATAATATACATATTAAATTAATTTATCTATTTAACGCTGATATTTAAGTATAAAGTCAGATATGATATTTTCAAGTTGTTAAGCTAATTGACTTCTAGAAGTATTCTCAATAGCAATTTTTTAATAAGAAAAAAAGTTAAAGAGCTACAATTTTATATTTTAGTAAGAATACAAAAGATTTTGAGCCTTGTAGGTCGCGCCCTAAATGATGATGATGACATTTCCAAAACAAAATAAAAAAGTACATTATTTTCAAACGAAGAATTTAAATAAAAAATTGAGAGTTTTTTATTGAAAGCAAAACCCTGTAATACCAATATTCGTGTGTCACGGGGATTTTACAAACATACATGATTTGGATAATGATGAAGAGCACCCAGACTCAGAACAACCGTTTCTAAAACGCAGAAAATGTGGAGTTTGAACCCACAACACTAAACACAGTAATAAGCAGCGAGATCATCGCCTAAACCACTACGTAATATATGCAGATTTTTTTTTAAATAAGTCAATAAATTCTTCAAATATGTAAACTTAGTGCCACATATTTGCTCATAATCCATATGCAACACTACAATTAGACGTTTTCTAAGCGTAGGAACATATAACAAAGGTTTTTATGTCAACGCTTGTCACCCACAGACTATTCTTAGCACCACCTAAATACCTGTGGATGCTGTGTGGTATGCAGATGTCGGCATACTCGTTATTTTGCAAGTGTATTGAGTTGTGGGAACTTGTCATACAATTCAAGAGTCACCTTAAAATACAATGTGCTAAGTGCAAAAACAAAAGGTGTGCACTTAATTAACTGCTCACACGCCTTCACAGGAATACAGGGACAGACTTGAAATGTTTTTTAACATTTTATGTGTTTTTGTCAGAAGTAAGCAGTCAGCTCCAGATAATGACAACAACTTCTAAATGAACTGACTACGTGAGATCGTTTTTTTTATTATTCTGTCATGTAACTTTTAGTCAAAAACCATCGATCAGTGTAATTTAACAATCTACGTTTACATTTAGATATTTTTTTCATTACGATTTAATTGATAGTAGACTTACGAATGATAGATAGTCGAATATTTATACAATAACCGCGTAAGCCATCTTATTAAACTTTTTATGTATACTGGTTGGTTTTTCTTTTATTAATGTGTAACGAGTGTTATTTAGGGTTAACAGAAATGTAATTTCAATTATTATAACTCTTCTATGTACACAAATGTTGCGTTCGTAATACCTATACTAATTATGACTTCGTCCAATACATCAACTTAAAGTGTATGTTCTAAAGATTATTAAGTATAAGTAAAAAAATAAAACAGTTTAGAACAAATATTACACAACAAACATTATTTTACTTCTTTTGATGAGATGGCTAATCAAGTCTTCGTCATGATGAAATTAATGATAAAAATGCGGATGAGACGAAATGGAGACCTTCTTTCGAAAAACAAATAACGATCGCCCACAATAAACATTACACTAGAATACCTGGAGGATTCATTCTGTATTTAAGTTTAGTACTTGTAGCAGTCAACATTTACTTAAATCTTAAAATACGTTTAAATTTATTTTATGCTGAACTCATGCATGTAACGATGTAAACATAAATTAGGAATGTAACACCCACATTTAAAATGCTAAAAACAGGATTCATAAAGCAATTGAAATCCTGATATATCTCACTGCCGTCATGTAATAAATTTTCACTTGTCTGAATAAAGTTGTCATTTCAAATAAAAGCCGCAGTCTTGCCAACACAGACTGCATTTTCTTACTTTATGTTGCTTCAAAATAAATATTTATATTTCTATCTTGAATGTTGGTAAAAATATATTATATATACTTACTTAATACAATGAAAAAAAGATAATAAAAATATCAAAAGTAACAACCTCGAAAAACTGTTCATCCTTAATACGGCTGCACTACGATTTACTGATTAATTTATTTATTTTTCACCATTAAGGATTTTCTTCAAATTTCAATGCCATACAGAAAGACCATGCACAACGAAATAAAAAAAACCACAGTGCCGGGAAGCAAGTACTAACCATTAAAACATTTAAACTTTAAAATCGTTAGTGATTTTATATTCAAAAGTTAATACAAAATTTGCATAAAGCTAGGGTATGCTTGTCACAGAGGTAAACAGCACGGATGTCAGTAAAGGTTATGTATTGTAGATGCAATAAATGCACGAAGCGTTGCTTAATAAATTGCAGCAAACCTTAGCCCTATACAACAAGTATGGTCACGTATTTAAAAACAAGACAAATGTTAAAGGTGCTTCGAATTAATCGAGTAATTAATAATTTTCATGCAAAAACATTTTAGATTATCATAAAGTTCCAAGTGACCGTCAAAGAGATTTCTTTTTGTGTTAGATATTATTGGTTTATATTATTATATATTTTATTTACTGAATACAAAGCTGTTTCCGCACTTAGCCCCTTGGTTTTTGCACCCACATACTCTATTTTTGCTCACAAGCAATGGTTTGCCATTGTCCAATGACCCAGCTTAAATGAAAAACACTAAATATTCATCAACCGACAGTATAATACTTGAAAAGCTTTTAAAAAACATGTATGATACTATTAATATTTTATCCATTGACATTGTATTTAATGGCTACATTTATTTAATCTCTGGTCATATAGACAAAAAGACAATACTCAGCTTATTGGGTTAAGGTTGAAAGGTGTCAAATAAGTTTTAACGGTTTGAGAATAATATGGAGTTCTTAAGGTTGTGTCAACCTACAGTAAATATTTAATGTATTAATTAATACAAAAGCATATTTTAAACAATGATGTATTGATATTAATATTAGGCAATACTATTATGTGTATCGGAGTAATATTTACATAATAAACGTATTATGATATATAAGTATGTTAGAGGACGGCACAAATAAGCACAATTTATAACCGAGTAGTAGTAGTAGAGAGTATATATTTCACTAATATAAATAGTTATATGTATATTTCTTTAACCATCTTTTTTTTTTTATTATTTCCTACATGATTTAACTAAAAACAGGTAACTACATGTGATATTTTGCCTACTTTAACTAAATGCTAACGTGCAACATCCTATTTCAGAAGTCAAAGGTTCATAACCCAGCAGTGTGTATAATTTATTCAAAATTCTACGTCTATTTAAAGTGTGGTACAATTTCTAATATAAATCTGTATGAAAATAATAATCGTTGAATTTTCTATTATTGAATAATAAATTGAATAGCAGTACTTTTTTTTGATGTAAATCATTCGACGGATAACAGAGATAATATATTAAGATAAATAATTGAACGACGGCGGGTTTTAAATATGTTGCGCGCGTCGTTCAAATATTATTTTACATCTAATATTACCAATTTTTCATTTAAATAAATGGAAATTTTATACAACGTATCATTATTTTCAATAAGCTATTATGACATATTTTTGTAGACACAGTAGAAATTCGTTGGGTTATCTATCTTACGATTGCAGTCAGTTAATTTGGACTATTTAGAGCTTGATACGCGAGTATTTTTTTTCGAAGAAATACCTAATATTATTTTTATTTTACCTTAAACTTATCTCTTTTAAAAAGTGATAATATTTTACTCAAAATAAGATATAATTACAACAATTAAGATATTGTTTATAAACAAAAATAATGTGGAGTAAAAAATATACATAATATAGATCAATGTAGACAGAAAACTTACCATTTTCATATTCGCACTTGAAGATTCAGTTTCAGTATCAGTTGTGATAATCCTACGCAGTGAGTACCGGTGGCGTGCACGCCCGATTGTACTTAGTCGTCTAATCACCTGTCCCTTTTATAGAGACGTGAGTTTGTCTAGCCATTGCATACAGCTGGGGGAGCTTGTACTGACTGCATAATACAGGGCTGTACTCAGACCATTTAAATTTAAATTAATTACTGATTATTTTGTTAGCTAAAGTTAACAGTAATAACAAAGTTGGTCGGTTATATTAGACTTATTTTTCTTAAGTAACTACGAGTACAATATAACTTACCTATATATCTTCCCTCAAAATAACTTAATTATTTATCGCATTAAAAATAACGTTATATAAACAATGACAAAAAGTATTGGATGCCTCGGTGGCGCGGGGGTGGCGTATGTGACTGCTGTACTTGAGATCTTGGGTTCGAGTCTGGGGTAGTATCAAATGTTTGATCATACATCTATAAATATTGGTTTCGCAGTTTGAGTTTAGGATTTGCAAAAAAAAAGTATATACGAATTTATATCACTTGTCTAGTACCCGTAACACAAGTTCTGCTTAGCTTGGGACTAGCTGGCGTTGTATGTAATATTTTTTTTTATACCTGAAGTATTATATTTTTATTTGCCTGTAAATAGGAACTGACTCCCTACACACAGCTTGCGCTACTTTGGGAGTCAGGGCTCTACAGTGTCTTGTAATCACATTTTGTTACAATAAAATTTATTATTATTATTATTATTATTATTATTTATATTTATCTACTTTAGAATTCAAAATTACCAAATTCAAAGTTCATTAAAAGAATGAATATCAAATAAGTTATGCCGAAAGTTTCATGAGAATGTACAAGTATTTAGTAAATACATCTTCTGATACGTTCGCGCATAGAAATTCTTGACTTCAGCAGTGCAAGTTATACTAGCCATGATATATAAAAAACATTTAAAGCTAAATTATTTGTATTTCAAATTCGAAACCGCATGGTCTTGTATTTATGAATGTAACGAATATAATGGACTTAACTGCACGTTTTAAGTTACAGGCGGTTACATTTGGCAGGGATTTAGATTCGTGACTAAGCCCTCATTAAACAAATAAAAAAAAACAAATAAAGATATTTAGATTTAATAAAATTTTGTACGTTCTAATATTTTAAGCGATTTACGATTTAAAATATGTTTAGAAACGACATTAAGTTATAGAACTTTTCTTAAAGTTGTAAAGAATTCCAACTTTAAAGACCGGCAAAGCTCTCGTGGGTGATCACATGTGTCCATAGAAGGCGGGAATCAATGCCCATCAGAAGGACGCCTCCTCGTTTACCCCGAGGCGGCTTCCCATTGTCTGCTTACCCAGCCTAGAAGTATGTTTATGTAAGGGTTTTACTACCACTGAGTTCTATACTAATTAGAGACTCTCATTGTAGTCAAATGATAAGTTGTTTATATATCCAACTAAAATATGTAATAAAGTGAAGAGAGAATCAATTTTTTTTAAGTTTAACATAAAGCTAAAAAATGTTTAAGAAATATTAAAATTACAACCTTAAGAACCACATATTTTCAGAAAGTAACATAAACTGGTGGATTCTTTAATATGAGTAAGTTGGAATAATGATAAATATAGCTTCATCCAAATGGCAACAATATGCGTTATACGCACGCATATTGTTGCCATTTGGATAAGTCCGTCCCCTTGTTGTAACATTATACCGTTCAACGTACAATAGAATAACCATCAAGATTCTCGTAAAACGACGGCCAACCCAACACATAAATGGTACGCACGCTTTATGCCAAACGCATTGCAAACTGCACCGTGAAGATGCCACTGCGCTTGGTATTTTACAATTTTATTTAACTTGGGTATATTAGATTCATTGGTATGGTGACACACTTAACTAGGTACTTTTATGTATTCAAATTATCCATCAGTTAGGTCTCAGATTAAAGCTTATTTGACTGTATTTCTATGCTTTCCTGTACAATAAACTTTTGTGCGCTTTGTAGAGGAGTTTAATGTTTATTTTATCGCACTATGTAATATTTTGCTTTATCTTAACATGTTATTAAAATCTGATATTGATTAATAGCCGACCCCTTAATTCTCACTTTAGTATCATTAGGTAAAGTCTCTTAGCAAATAGACTTTAGTTAGCGCAACATTAAAACCTTAATTAATGAGCGTTTTAATGTAAGCGATAACCGACGTACATAGAGGCAGGACCGCAGGCAAAAGCTATACAGTCTTGGACTGGTCTGCCTTTTACTGCTGCTTACAAGTTTCACGATTATTTGGATAAATTAAAATAGTGAAACTAACATAAATCACATGCCTATTTTCTTTTGTATTTCAATTAGTCTTATTAATCAATATCATCAACAACATTTAAAGGTGCTCCTCTAGGTAAAGGCCATTCCTTAGAAAAGAGGTCTTGCCCGGCCAGACGCGTTGATACATAAAAAAAACGAAAAGTTTTCCAAATTACTAATTTTGATAATCTATTGCTTATCATTCTGAATTTAAACCTGTATATTAAATGTGTATGGTCATGATTGTATCAGGGCCAGTTAGTAATCGATCGGCAGGAGTAATACTGATCTATAACTATCAATATCCTGTGTATTCTAATGTTAAGTAAAAAAATGCTTTGTATTAATTTCTTGACGTGAGTGTAACTTTGACAGTCCTGTTTCACCGGTTAAAGATTAGTTTCAGATAGTCGTTGCTTCCATATAAATTGTGTTAAGCCGTCTGTCGGACAAGTTATTTGGAACCACCCGTAACCAGTGATACGCGCGATACACATCTTTAAGCGAACGTCACGCACCTCGTCAAGGACTTCGACCGGATCTGGCACCATTCGCTTCTTTCCAAGCTTTCGGGTGTCGGTAAACCTCCTAAGCTTTGTCACTGGATTGGCGCTTTTCTTCATCAGTGCCGCATTAGGGTTCTTTGGAGTACTTCAAGGTTCAGTCCTGTCGCCTACGCTCTTTCTTCTGCATATCAATTATGTTTTAGCCCTTGGCAGCATACATTGCTATTCAAACGATAGCACAATCCATGGGTGATGTTTTGCTATTCCTGCAGCTAAGCTGGCAGACGTTGAGGAAACGACAGGAGCTTTGATGCTAAGCTGGCTTTAGAAGTCACCAGCAGAGTCGTAGAAATACGCTCTTGAACCTGCTGTGACCCCCACTGTTAGATTCTGCTTGAGCTTTCCATCAGGCTAAGCAGAGTTACTTTGGCAGTCTATCAAATAATAAAAAAAGTGAAGCATGGCCTAAGTTTATTAGTAACCGTATCATAGACAAAAGTTGGGGTATCAATTTTAGTTGACAATATAACCACTTCATTTTCTTATAAGAAGTTACGAATAATTACTATGTTGATAACTGTTTTCATTTTAAAAACAGTACGTATTGTGTAAACTCCAACAGGTCGTCGCACCAAATTTAAAACAATGAAAGTATTATAGTATTGTTTTCGTGCACAAAAGTTAATTACGGTAAGTGTGTATGCGAATTCCAGCGGAGGTTAATCTCATTGCTTTACTAGATGGTTGATAAGAAGGATCGTTTGTGTGGGACTGTTTCACACACCACATGTTTCGGTTCTGCAGCTATGCACCACTGTCGCACGCTCCCACTACCACTAATCAGACTTAAAAACTGCTTAAATATGGAGGAATAATCTCAACTGAATTGTTGACAATAAAGATTCAAAGTCAAATGTCTTCAAGATGGGTATAATTTTAACAATCTTACTTTAATAACATTTATTAATAAATAATTACTCACAATTATTTCTACAATACTAAGAAACGAGAAAAATACTTTCGTACAGATTTTTTACCTCAAAAAATAATATTGAGCACTTAACTTTAGCAATAATTATTTTTTTAATAAATGAAACATCTAATATTCATGAACCACTAATACTCTTGTATAAGTTTTTTAAATGAGATATAAAATTTAATATTCAGGTACTTACGTACTTCTTTCATCTCCTTTGGTAAGTCTCGCTTACAAATATCACAAGGTGCTATGAATACCGTACGACATTAAGGAGTACTTCAACTGACTAAATTTGATAATTATGCTAAGTAGGTTTTAGGTAAATAGTACTTATTTTTTAAATCTGTAAAATCATCATTTCAAAAGTATCGATCTAAGACTTAGTTTAATATATGCATGCAAGATCAATAAATCGTATTAGTTAAATTAGTTAATTTTATTGAAATAAAAAATTAATCAAGAAACAATAATTCCTTCAATATCATATCTACCTTAGTATCATTCGCCATCATCGTCATCATCTAAAGTAGTCTACTGTTGGACATATAGCTCTACAATTCCACCAGATTTGATTCAATCCTCGGCTTTGAATCCGAGGAATAATTATTATTCGTATATAACCATTTTATTTCCTAAAATAATAGCATATAGACAATAAGTGATTACTAAAACCATGAAAGTAAGTTGTAGCCTGAGAAATCAATAAATTATAAAAAATCGAAACAATGGCATATTTGTAATATGCCTAATCTTTTTTTAAGCTAATGCAAGCGCGTGATCTAGAAACATTACTTTCATCAACGTTGACATAAGTAGAACAACACAAAAAGAAGACAATGTCGCTGTCTTATCTTTTCTACCGTTTGAGGTTACCTTCTTTGGTAACAACTGTTGTAAATTTGTCTGTAGTAAAACGTTAAAACAAGTACATTATCGAGAATGCTCTCTGTGTGATGTTTCTTATTCAATCAAACCATCATTAAGTCCAAGGGTGATATCAAAGAGGCTTTCGATTAGCATACCTGTAGCAAAAAATATCAAGTAAATTAATGAACTTTAAGATATTCTATAACCGCCGCTCACTGTGTCAAGCGCATTAGACAAAACGTTGAATTATTACTAATAAATTTTCATTTTCAGATGGCTAATCCCTGATGTCTTTTTTATATCTTCGCAATTTGAATCTTGAATGTAGAAGACTTGTTAAATAAACAGTCTTTTAGGATCCACTATAGTAGGCAGGCAATCATTTACTTTATGACATTTTATTGGCTGGATTTTTATTGAGTGACATCATTTAGCAAAAAAAGCTAGACTCAATGGCACATAGCCAATTTTAGAAATCCGTGTCGCACCTTATAATGAATTTAAAACCTGCAGGACATTAGTGAGGTAAAGATTTTAATTTAAAAAACTAAATAAGTTGAATATTAATGTTAATGCTGTATAAATACGTATTTTTGTGAAATTGCATTTGAAAAAGGGTTCTAGATCTTAGTCTGTTTTCAAGACTTTTAATTGTGTGATTATACACTTATATGAAATTAATATTATCTGAATCTACGTCATCACATTACATCAACAGTCCACTGCTTTTCTTATAAAGAAGGTTTAAGCCTTCTATACCACGCTGGCCTTCTATACCAGATGGGTTGGTACAGAATTTCAAGTTTTCCTTCCCTTTGCAGTGCTGCATTGTTCTGCGTAATTTCCTCCCATAATTGCCCTTACGACACCCATAGGATGAATAGGGGTGGTGAAACTCAGTATTTTTATTCCACCGCTACATAACCACATGTACAATCTGAATTTAATCCTTTAAAAATATTAAATTTTTATTCCATTCCAGTGCAGGTTTTACAAAATTCTTGACCATACTACGAAAGTGAATGGCATATACATCAATTACTAGGAGCAATTATTCGTTATCATATTTACACAATTTAATTTTGGTTTGTGTGTAAAATGGTAAAGGTACATTAAGATAAAAAGAAATAACATAGGCTTTCGCCATAAATGTGTCACCTTGTCACTTTATATGCCATTAAGTTTTTACTACATGGAAATTAATTATAATCTATTTTCAATCAAAGCTTAATTGATTGTGAAGATTACAAATTTAATACTAAAAGAGATAATTAGATAGTTTAATTAATTACCTAGATTATGTATGATTAAAAATAAGAGAGCAGCGGTATGACCCGTTCCACAAGAAGGAGAGGCTGGAGAGGAAACGCCCTCTCACTTTCCAGATGACACAGGTGCTTTCTCGACACAGTTGTTTCGGCAAGTTGATCTCCAGCCGGTAAGTGGTAACTGCGGGCAACGACCTTGGGAATTCGTCGTCTGAACAGATGTAAGACCGAGAGGCTGCACATAGTGTTCCTTATGCGCTCTTAGAGAGCTGCGACCGATGGATGACAGTCGCATCGGATGATGGGACCCGTCTTGGGTGAGATGGGTCAATGCCTGTCAGAGGTGGTGAAAATATGCAATTGCAATTAGGATCTTCCACCACATTAACACAAAATATATAATTTATTATCTGTAATGTATGTTAATACAGGTTTTTAACAATTATTTTCTAACGTATTTTTTTCTGATCCACTTAACAAAATATTTTAATTTCAATTAAAAAAAAATTCAGGTATCTTAGCACATACGGAATTTAGTAGAACTCTGATATTTCAATGCTACTAATAGACGATTACTCACAGTTTTACAAACACGTGACATTAACTTTATAAGCTACATTGAGCATTAGAGTACATATTAATCACATAGAATCGCGATCTCGTATTCATTGTACTTGATATAGACAATCACCATCACTTTGTAGGTATTTTCATAGAATTGTAAAGTTATACAGAAATCTAGTTAAGTTGCAACTGAACTTTGAACTATGACACGTACAGATATACCTACGTACCTATTTCCTTAATGTTAGAGGTTTGCTACAAGGACGAGGGTCTAACGACGTGTCGTCTGGGCAGATTCCACGGTTATTATTTCTGATTTCTAGCTTGAGTTGAACCGGTGCAATCTAAAGTAACATTTGAGCTAACTATTGGCTGATGAAACTGAATAAATATAGTTCTGTAGATGGTATTCTTTCGGCTTTAGGGTGTTAATCACTGGTGACCCAGAAACAAAATTGATATGTTCATGTTAATTTTAAATACAAACTCTACCACATTTACTTTAGTTAAGTCATTGATATAATATGATAAAAATAGTATTATAGATGAAATAGGTAATCTAGGAGATGTAAAGTATATAAATAATGTGGTCGATTAATAATAAAATATGATGAAATATAAATTAATAGATACAATACAAGAAGACAATACATACAAACTTCGAAGACGTACCTTCTATATTCGTAACCTAAGTTTCTAGTGTAAAAAAATAGTTTCAAAAAAGAACAAGCCATAATTGGTCTATGTTATATACACTCTAGATTTACCTGTGTTGTACAATGTTTTAAATGTCTAAGTTTTACCATAGCAAAAGATTCGGTTTAGGGTTCAGAAACGATACGCGGTATTAATATGTAATGAATATCATTAATTAATGATAATATAATATATATTAAAATTTTAATTAAACTTGAACGCTTGTAATATTGACAGCTATGTTTTATTACTGAAATGCTAAACCGATTAATAAAGAAGTGTTGTAAACAAGTTTTTTGCCTATAAAATATTCGCAGATCGTTTAAGTTATATTTAGAGACGATTTATTAACTTACTAATAAGAGTTGTAAAAATTAATTGTTTTACAATGTAATGAATAAGTTATAATTTACAGCGTTTTTATTTACTGAATTAAGCAGTTAACGGTTAATTTAACAGTTTAATTTTTTTTTACCCGACTGCGCCAGATCAAGGATTAAGTTTAAAAAAAAATAATACTGAAACTGAAAATAACTAAACAACTGTGCCCGCTACTTCGCACACGTGACATTTGGGATTTCAAATTATTTTAAATTTTTCACCGTTGAAACCTTTCCTGGATTACGACAAACCTTTCAAAACCAAAATCAGCCATATCAACCTAACCGTTCTCGCGTTTTAGACAGATGTACAGCAATAGATTTTGATATATAAGATTAAACAAACTAAATACTTTATGGTACTGCAGACGGGGACAAAGAATATTTTGTTACCAACAGGCAAAGAAAGATTTATCAAAACTACGTTTGTCGCCACATGCCCCACCATGAAGAATTGAGTTTGCTCATTTTTTTATAAAAATTATGGTAGTTACTTGTTTATTTCTTTCCAGTTCATTATCTTTAAGTAGTCGGTTTTTTTAGAATGCAATATTTTTATTTATTAAAATTTTATATCACTATGTAAGTAAGAGAGTCGCTTAATGTGCCATGGAGAGAGTTATGCTTGAAATCTCTCTGAAGGACAAAATTCGCAACGAAAAACTTCGTCAGAGAATCAAGGTGACCGACATAGCTCTGAAAGTTAGTAGATTGAAGTGGCTATGGGCTGGTCACATATGTCCCAGAACTGACAACCGCTGGAATAAGCGAGTGGAGACCACGTCTTACCGCAAACGTAGTGTGGGACGCCCTCTGGCCAGATGGCGGGATGACTTGCATAGGGGGGCTGGCAGCGACTGGATGCAAAAAGCAACAGACCGGGCTTTGTGGTGTTCCTTGGGAGTGGCCTATTTCCAGGAGTGGACTGCAACGGGCTGATGATGATGATGATGATGTAAGTAAGAATGTAGCATAGTTTCATTTCTTGGTAGAGTTATTTTTTATATTAGCACTTACTTATTTTTTGACGTAAACTGTTTCTTTGCTTAGCAATTTCAAATTTACTATAGACAAAAATGTTTTTTCGTTGTAAATATGTTTAGTAATAGAGACGAGAGTGTTTATAAACATGCAGAACAACTTCTGACGAAATGTGACTATTAGTAGAAAAGGTTAAATGTATCCATGTTAATGGAAATTAGCTTGGATATGGAAATATGTTTTAATTCTATCTCTTCAATCGAAAAGCAAACTGTTTCTTAATTTTTAATGTGTCCATCCGTTGTTGCAAAACGTTTTGGGAGGAGCATGATAAACACTTTTGGTAACACAATAAGCTAACTTCAGAAAATACTAACAAAGGTTACTGAAAAACTTGTTGAATGAATACAAACTAAATTAAAGTGAATACGATATGTTCGCAACCTTTTCATAGTGAAGGTCATATATAAGTATCCTATAAGTTTTAATCAATCAAAGAAGTGTAACAATTAATTAGAAACTAGGTTTTGTCCACGATTCCGCCCGTGTATATAATAATAAATGAGTCGGACATCTAACACACAGCGCCGTCTAGTCCCAAGCTAAGCAGAGGTTGCGTTATGGGTACTAGACAAGTGATATAAATACATTTATACTGTATTTTTTTGTAAATACATACATAGAAAACATCCAAACTCCTAAACAAATATTTGTAGATCACACAAACATTTGGTTCGACCTAGGATTTGAACCCGATACCTCAAGCACAGCAGTCGCATTCACTACCACTGCGCCATCGAGGCAGTCGTATCGTATATCTCATTATCGAACCAAATGCTGACTATGTCCTTTTCCGAATTTTAATCAATTTCCATACCAAATTTAATTCAAAATTGGTTCAGCGATTTAACTGTGAAAGCATAGCAGACAGACAGAGTTCCAGTTGAATCTTTTTTAGGTAACTTTCTTCAAAGTCAAGGATGAAAGCATTATAAGATCACATCGTCATGTCTGTCAAAACCCCTATTATCAGGAACATTTTGAGGTATCGAAATTTCAATACATACTTATCAGGTATAAGTACGTAAGTTAATGATATAAATACATTAAGAAGGCCCAATGACGCAGAAGCATCCCTAGGCCGCCACTTAAGCAGAGTAGAGTCATTTTAGCAGAGCCATACATAAAAAAAAGGTCTTAAGCTAAATTAATAAAAAATACGGACACTTAAGACTTATATCCATACTAATAGTATGGATATAAGTCTTAAGTCATTAACTTACGTACAGGTATAAGTATGTATTGAAATTTCAACTCGATACCTCAAAATGTTCCTGATAATAGGGGTTTTGACAGACATGACGATGTGATCTTATAATGCTTTCATCCTTGACTTTGAAGAAAGTTACCTAAAAAAGATTCAACTGAAACCTTTTTTTAACGTGATCCATTATAATATGCACCTTATATATAAGTAAAAATACATGAAAAATACACACCAACCGCCACTTACATGGTCAACCTACATTTATTTTAATTTTTTTTAAATATTACATATCTTATCACTTCAAAATACAAATTAATAGATAACGTGTACATGAACTGGACCAATTTAGAATGTAACTACAATATTTAATTTCTAAATAAGGTATAAAAAAGCGGTTAACAAAAACCAACATGAATCATCTACATGTTCCCTATATAATAGTAAAACATTGCACTGTAATTTACTGTTACCGTATGAGAGTATTTTCATTACCTTTGATAAGGGGCTACTATAGTCATAAAAGCTACAATAAGAACAGTTACTAAAGTCGTAATAACTTTTATATATTTCTATTCAGACTCAAAAACTCTACACTGCCTTTAAAATTAAAGAATCTTTAAAAAGTATTCCCTCGCACTTTTGCATCATAAATTTAGAACTTGGATTTAGATTTTTTCGAATTATTATTGAACCATAACCAAATCGGAGTTCTCACAACATACGTACGTACCTAAGTAAGTAAAGCCATGATACTCTGTATTGAGAAATATGACTCACTAAATTTCTTATTGAAATTACAAGTTATGTTAAACATTTTTTATTACATCAAGGCCATGAACTAACGCAGAGGTCAATGTTTCCTGAGATTAAAGCCTTATAAATTTTATTGAATACCTCTACACCGGCAATTTTTGGGTGATGGTAGTTAAATAATGTTTTTTATTTACTATATAAATTTTTAAGGATAAATGCGTATAAATACACTTTTTATACATTCGCCATACCAATTGCATTAAGTAAAGTACACCTTTGCTTGGGAATATGATGACAAAAACACAAAAATAAATTGATTTGATGATTTAGAAATTGCTTGCTTGAACGTGAAGAGGGCTATACTTTTCTGATATAAAAACTGTTTTTATATTTGTTGCATCAACTACCAATTACTAATAATATATTTGATTAATGTGGTATCATGACCGGAGATGTCGGAATTGAAAAAAAAAACGACCCCATGTAACTCTTTCTAAGGTTATTGACCGTATAGTTACAACACCAACTTGATGCTTGTCGATCTCATTAAAAATAATGTGGAAAAATCATATAAAGGATTTAGTTTTTACCATTCACCTAAACATAGTTTACAAAGATGGGTTGTATGTTTCACACATAGAACCCTTCTGTGCGGTTACCAACGGGTATGTGGAGTGCCAACTATGAACTGGGGAAAAATTCGGTGGTAAAACTACAGGGGAAGAACACCATTCATCAGATTTAAAATTGGAGTGGCAAAAACCACTCGGTATGAAAGTCATTAAGACATGGCAAAGACCTGTGTTAATATCTATAAGCAAGCAATAGAAAAAATACTATATTTAAAGCTTTATCTAAACAAATAAATATTTTCGGACATCTAACTTAACTAATGATTACTGATCTAACAAATAATTGTTTAAATTTTAGAATTAATACCTGACTGCCATTGGCTTTCAGATTCCATAAATCATCTCAATATATTTATTAATATTTCTTCTTTTTGAAAAAAAAATAGTTCTCGCACCACGATGAACTTTACAAACATACATGTAACAAACACAAGGAACACCCAGTTAGAACTAAGAATGAATTCGGCCATATTTTTACGTATGACGAGTTCATTAAAGGTTTGTGATAGAAATAACTTCATAAAATAAGGAATGCTGATGTTCTGTAGGTGGTTAACGAGGGTACTGGCGCCAGTTAACGTCTGATTCAATATATTATGACGTCAACATTGTTCAAGTATGTGTGCGTAGTGAATTATGTATTCTGAAATAGCAATAAAGTTTTATACGGCCTTTTCAAGCTAAGATGTAATTTCATTATGCGTTTTAAAGTTACAACACAATCAACGAAGTATTATAAAGAAATTAAATTATTTTGATTTTTGACAAATTTTGGTAAATAATATCTTTTACTTGGTTAATGAAAATATTATTTTCTAAAATGCTGAAAATTGACAGGGTATCGCCATTGATGGTTACATCTGGGAGGATCATCATTAGATCTGTATAGAAAATATTAACATCAGCCTTGTAGTTTATATATTGACTTGGTTTAATAAACTACAAATCTGATGGTACCCAATGAAATAAAAAAAGAGATCTGATGTTATTTTACATATTAGATGCATCGAGCTTAGGGTCTTCCTAATTCTCCATAAGCGCAAGTCTGAGGGTGACATATGAGGCCATCTGTCACCCTAGCAGAAGTAGGCTCGGATAGGGGGCACGTTTGCACCACAACACTCGCGAACTTTTGGGGACAGCAACGGAAACACCTGGAATTCATTGAGGGGGCCATTTACTAATCGTAAATTGCCCGAGGTACGTCGGGTTTTCCAGGGTTTCCCTTTCTAGGTTGCACCTGGTTCCCCGGCATATAGTACCCGAGATGGCGTGCAGTTTTAGTCGGTTTGAGTCCGACATGCCACCAAGAGGTGATATCCTAGGTGATTTTCGCACGAGGAAATAAAAAGGAAAAAAAAGGGTTTTCCTAATTTACATACATTAGTTTTGCTTTAGTATGAAAGAGCAGGTAAATGAGCAGTCGAAGCACCTAATAGAAATTCACTACCGCTACCCATGAACCAATGCAAATCCGTGATTACTAATATGTAGTCAGTATTATTATATTATTGCTATGTTAATACTCAAGACAAATAATAGTTTGGCAAGGGTAATCATTTGTTTTTATTCGTGTATTATATATTGGGCAGCAAAAGAACATCAGGGTTCCCACACAGTATGGGCCATCTACAAAACGGACCTCCTTTCGCTGCCGAGCCAAACTTAATCAAGCGCAGCGGGTAGCGACCATCCAGATCGTACGGGAATACCGTAGCATCTTGTTGAAGACGGCGTAAGTCCTGGTTCGATTCCCGCCTTGACAGGCTGGCCGATATGGACGCGAAGGTCTATGACCAGATTTGTGCTACCCGCCAGGGTTAAAGCGGGGAAGAGCAGAAGGAGCTCGAAATGCGGCGGAATGCTCACCGACAGGCATAGGCACAGTGGCGCGCTGGCTGGATGGTTGAAACAGACGCAAAAAACGCGCCAACTCGCTGTCGGTGCTGGTTTGCCTAACCTCGAAGCTTGGGTAGGAAGGGAGGGAGGTCACGTCACCAACCAACTGACGCAGATACTTACCGGGCACGGCTGCTTCTGGGAGTATCTGAATAAGATCCTCACAATGCCACCACTGCGCAGCCGACTTGGACTCCGCCCAGCATACGCTGGAGGACTGCCCCGCGTGGGCGACATAACGTGAAGTTACTAGTCGGCCTAGTCGGCCAAATCGGACGAGATTTGTCCCCGATAGCTATCATTGCTCTGGCGGGAGAGCAGAGCTCAGGATATAGTCTCTATATACGCGGGGTAGTTTCTTGGGAGGACTTGAAATAACATGGTCTAGGTCCTTCCCAGAGCAGGGCACCTAAGACCGGGCCGCCGGGGTGGTTGCCTGGCTCCTCAGTCTCCGAGGAGCTGGAGATCCGCAAGGATTCTCCTCCTCGTCAAGAAAAAAAAAGGTGTCCCTGGGTACGTTGGGATTTCAGAGATTTCCTTTTGAGAGTTCCTGGTTCCCCGGCTTCTAATATTTGTCATAGTATGCAGTTTTTGGCTGTTCGATTTCGGTATATCCCGAGGGATTTCCGTACAGATAAAAAAATGGCTGGAATGGATTAGACGGGTTACCTCATTGTATGTGACTATCGTCGCTTATTGCGACTATTATTATATATTCATTAATAAATAAATAAATAATACCTATTTATTACGCCAAAAAATCATCAGAGAGTATTGACCCCTATGTGTAGATTTAGAATGACCCTAGACGCCGAGTTCGAGGTCTGGGTCAACTACAACAAAAAGTTAATTATACGACTTTATAAATCTGCCTATACCGGTGGATTTTATTTTATACATTTAACTGCTAACAGAATATAATGGCTATTTATTCAATATGTAGTTTCATTTAATAAATATAGAATTTTGGACATCGTTTTTTGTTTTTCCGAAAGACGGTCCCCATTTCATGTCATCCACATTTTATATATTTTTTATCATTAATTTCATCACGACGACTTGAAGACTCGAAGACTTGATAATTGAAGACGATAAATACTTGAAATTGGTAGAAATAGTTGATACGAGTGATCCGGCTGGTTGCTATTTCATCAAAAAAGAAAAAAAAAATAGAATTTATTGCATCAGTTTTTTTTTTTGACTGTAGCAAACATATAAGTACCTAAGTGTTTTCGAAAAAGTTTGAATTTTGAATAGCTTTTTGATAGTTTTCTAGTGGGTATTCAAAAAGTTTCAAATATACATTTATCATTATGAAACATCAAATTTTCTTCTAAATAAAATTTGTTAAGTCAACCCTCAGTTATGTTAATTCAAGTTGTCAGATTTTAAGAAGGAGCAATGCAAATCGAACATGAAATATAACACCATGGCAATTTAATTTTATTTAATGTTAAACGGCCAATAAAGTACATACATATAAATTATATTTACTACATTCACATTTTACATGTTGCGGTCCTATATTTTGAAATGTCATGTTATGTTATGTAATATATATAAATGCTCCATTGCGTATATACGGATCCCGTTTTGACCTATTTGTATCAAAGCAATCCAAATTAATTTACTAAAACTGTATTTCCTTGCGTAATATTTTAATGTAAAATTGACAAACTTCAAGGACATTAATGTTTTAATACAACTAGTACCAGAATTTGTGACCATTTATTTAAGTCTATTTTTCTTCTTATTTAGTTATTTATTAACAGATCGTAGCAACTATCGACATATCAAGCGACATTTAAAGAATTCCATATGAGCACATTTTTTCACATCCGCTTGCACATCATTGGTTAAAACAGGCTTTTAGGGTCAATGCACTTACTAAAAAAACTGAACAAGAGTTTTAAACAACTTTTTTTTATATTTAAATATTTTTACATTAATGATTGATTTTAGATAAATCTGACAATACTCGTATGATATTCTGTGTTATCTCTTTTTAGGATCTTCATAAATAAATACTTCATTGAGGCGTTAGATACCTAACTTTGTATACGTCACAAATATAGTCGTATACAAAGTTAGGTAAAATGATGTTTATTGTTAAAAAATCCTGTAACTGCTGTGAAGTTCGATAATCGTAAAGTAAACCTAAATTGTGTTTTGAATCCTATAAGTGGGTCACAATAGCAATTGTTATATTGGTTGTCATAGTAAAATGTAACATTGATTTGGGATTAGTCAAAATATGCATTTAAAGGATGTGTTATTACTTTTAGTAAACGCAAGGATTGTAAATTAAAAACTTACTCTATAATTTCAGTATGATGATATCATATATAACATTTAATATAATAATAATTAGTGACCTGGGGCTACGCCAGTCAAGATGCAGATACTTAAATGTAGTTATGGGCCCACAGACATCTATTTGATGTACCCGACTGTTATTTACTAAGATGCATGTTATTGTATTACAACTAAGCTTATTTTAATAGATATTGTAAAAATACTTATTCCCATAAAATCTTCTTGACCTCAAAAAACCGGTTTCGATAGTAAGGTTTACTCGAGCAATAGGCCATTTGAGCCATTAACCTTTTAAAGATTCGTATTTGATGAAACCTGATCAGAAAGGGATATTAAGAGTAAAAGCGATCATTTAAAATCATTCGTACGATGATACGATTACGACATATTATACTAAGAACATCTTGTGCCGCACCTATACGTAGTTTGCATATAGTTACAAGCTTTGTCTGGTCTTCTTATGTATTTCGCCATGAACTTTTCAAATATGGTTTATGTACGGATAAAAATGACTAAAATATGAGATGTGCATAAATATTTATTCTCAATACATAAATTATATCGCGGCTATTCTTATTTTGCTACATATATGTACACATGTATTAATAGGGAATAAAACAAAACTACAAAACTAGTTTTATTACTATTTTGCCATTAATGTTTTTTATCATTTACAATAAAATGATTATTTTGAATGTCCTCAATAAATTCCCCGTAATAATTTGAATTTAGTTTTCTTTTGGTAACAACTAGCCGAACCCCTACAATGCAGTCACTTGCAAAGTCAAGTCATTTTGTCTTAAAACTATTCGTCGGTAAACATAGAAATTTCGGAACCTCCAACTGAACCGCTAAAATAGGATAAACATTTATCGTAGGGTATGTAAATATTATATTATATATATATATATATATATATATATATATATATATATATGTATATACATTATATTTTTAGATATTTAAATAAAATTATATCAACTTTAATTTTTTAAGACCCAAATAGTTATTGTTGCTTTGGAAAACATTTAACACAAAGTTTAAGATAATGTATATACATCTACAACCAAGCAAGGATCATATTTATTAGGTAGATATAATTGGGTTAGAATTAAAGTTTATATGTATAATTTCCTTTTATTTTATAATATGTGAATGTAAGTTATTCAGAAAACCTATGCAAAAATATTTAACATATTTCATCATCATGAATTGAAATACGTAAATACTTTACTGATAATATGCTGTTGTCTATTTGACGTGTAAAGAATGATATAACACTTTATATAACAAGAAAATCTATTTATTTTATTCCCTTTATAGTATTATCTTGATTAATTTTGGAATTTTATAAAAATTAAACGTTTGAAAGACAATAATAAAAAAATAAAGACACTATATTACATGAAATGAACATGCCCATTCATATGTAAATACGAAATTACAATCCATACATAAAGTTACATCAAAACTAAAAGATACATTAATGTGAAAATTTTAATCTGCAGAATCTTTGCTTATGATAAGTACACAGAACTCGCGAGAAAAGTGTCGTGTAGGTATAAATACTAAAGCAAGCAAACCCATATGAAACATTCCAATATAAGTATAAATAAGTAATATATTAGTCGAAATGCTAAGGTCGATATCGAATGGACCGCATAGCCTCACGATAGTACTCATCGAGAAACGATGATCATTCTATAGCTATAGTATATCTGACATCCCATACCTTTGTTTAACAAATAGCTATGAATTACTTAGCTTGAATGTACCTAATCTTAATCCTCATATATGAGTAACAAAATATAGCAATGAAGTACCCTATTAATACAAAGGTTCATGTTTTATGCCGCTTTTTGCTATGATTACATAAATAAAAATAATAAAACATTTAAATCAAAACTGATATGAAAAACCTAATTCGTTAAATTCGATTTCATTCATTTTTGATGTTTTTTTATAATTCTATTATTTTATTTTCTTTTCGAATTACAGGCCTTTAAAAACGTACATGAAAAGTACATAAAGAACACCTAGATACATAACAACAATTTATGAATCACACAAAAGCTTACAAACAATAATTCTCGCGACTAATAACAAATAAATTAGCTTCGAATCTGTAAACCATGGTTTGTCCATTACATTGTGTAATTTATTACAAGATACTCATAGGTAAACAGCGCATCAGGTAACTGCGTGGGCAGACATACTGTTTTAAACTAGCGTCTACTATAAAAAGCAAGGCCGTTCAAATAAGAGCGGCATTATAATCGGTTTCCTTACGATTTATTACCTCATTAGCCCCTAGATCTATAATACCAAACTATAATAATAAATAATAAATATTTCGGACATCTAACACACAACTTCATCTAGTCCCAAGCTAAGCAGAGCTTGTGTTATGAGTACTAGACAACTGATATGAATACATTAATACTTTTTTTTTGTAAATACATACATACTATACATAGAAAACACCCAAACTCCGAAACAAATATTTGTAGATTACACAAACATTTGGTCCGACCCAGGATTTGAACCCGAGACCTCAAGCACAGCAGTCGCATTCACTACCACTGCGCCACCGAGGCAGTCTCTAATAATCGCCACGCACAAATATATAATTCAAAGCCAATCATTAATCGTTTTCTTAACAGCAGAGGTGTTGGGCTTTATCTTCTGAGGGATAGATGCCTATATAATAATAATAAAATAATAATAATAATTTATTTCACTCAAAGATGACATAACACTATTTTATGCGGACATAAAAATGTAGATATAGAAAAAAACAATGGCAGTGTCAATGGCAGTAGAACTCTGGTACCCATGATAAGATCTAACTTGTGTTACGGGTAAAACTATACTTTATGGATAAATACTTGGCACTAATATTTCTACTTGATAACACTTTCACTATTAATTTCATAACCTTTGAAAACAAACTGAAATTATAAATGAATGAACTTAGAGAGAATTGAGGGGGTGCGAAAAGACATTCATAAGCTACTTTCGACAACGCTTACAGAAACATTAAAATATGTAAGCAAGATTGAAAGAAGTATAAATAGGGTATTTGTGGAAGCCTCAAACGTACAGGTTCATAAAATTGCCTTTTTTTCGAAAGCTTTTTCATAATAAAGATTAGCTTATTAGTTCCAAGTTAGTGACTTTTCTATATTTTGTAGACATCAATCTTTTTCGAAATGTTAAAAGATAAATTCTAATACTTTATTTCACTTGAAAAAATAAGCAGTAGTATATTTTGTTCAATCCAATATTTTATTGGTTAAGTTTTTGCCCTTATAACAGCAGAAATTATTCTGGTACAAAGCTTATATTTTTTTAACATTATTCTAGAGTAATATAGTTTTATTCTTGGCGAGGTGTTTTTTGAGTTCATTTTTAGTTGTAAGCGTGTAATGTTTATCCTTGCTTTAGGAGTCGCACATTGATATTATAGTTTGCTGCAAGTATTACGTATGATGTTAATAGTTTGCTCCATATTTTTGGTTAGGGGTGTATTAGTATAACATACCATGATCATGTAAGCCAAAAGACATCTAATAATAACATTTAACGCAATGAAAATATTTACAAGATAACTATCAGGCAGTTCAGAAGTAGATAAGATCGGCAACTTGCAATCGACAAGACGGTAAATTTATATAGTTTTGTCGGAATGATGTCATTACTGCGTAATTACTCATCTTACAATAATTTAATTGGTTTATAAAATAATTGCAAAGTAAATAAGAATGTTTATTTATAGTGTCGCATATTAAATTGTTACTATATATATTTGCTAATTGACATTTGGAACGAAGGTAAAGGTTTTAACCTCCGTTAATATTACAACCTATAATTAAGTACTTATTAAGATTTAGGACTGCTTATCCGTTAATAGCATTAGGGATTATAATAATGTATGAAGGATTTCCCAAAGAACTATACATTTTAGACAAACCATCCCTGCAGTCTTTGAGTAACGTTTAGTTTAAATATGATTTTTTGCACAGTTTCATGTATCACTTTGGTTTGGTAATCCAATAAATTTTATGTTTTTGGTTTTATAGGTTAAAATAAATTCAATTAATAAAGATAATGAGCTGGTGGTGAGATTATGAAATCTCGAATAATTACCTACAAATCGACATTACTCAAGGTTCAATACCAACTCCACAAAGTGCATCTCAATTCGGTTACATGTTTCTTTTGTATTTATCTTTACTACATCTGAATGCCGCCATTTATTAAAAGATTTTTGTTACTTTTCATTTAAGGAGTTAGCGCCCAATCAAATTTTAAATAAAATTGCACATCAATTGATCTGCCATAGATGCTATGGCGATGGGTGCTCATAGCCCAGTTACACTCGGTGATTCGAAACAATCACCGAGGGTAAGCAACGACGGCGCGGTCAATACATAGATGGGTGACCGCTGGTGGCATGACATCATGGGCGTCTTCATGATTTCGGAGGTCACGTTAAGCAGTTGGTCCCGGTTGTTATCATATGATAACAGTCCTGAAGCATAGTGGCAGGCCCTTGGGCGGCTTAAAAAACATCCAACGGCAAGATTACGTAGCCACAACGTTGTCTTAAAAGCAGTCCCTACCGCACTCGGCCAGCGTGGGGACGTATAGCCTCATCCCTCTCCTGAATGGAGACCCCAGTGAGATATTATGGGTCGTTGATAAAGATGAGACAAACAACTTCATAGCACATGAAGTTGTTTTTTTTTAAATATTCTTTGTGAGTATACAAATTTTGTGTGCGTAGAACGAAAACTTATAAAAAAAAAATAGAGAGGTATGGTGAATTATTTACTTTCCCCGCCAAACCCGTCCCCACCATCCGCGGCCACACTCAGGGCGGCATGAGGCGCTGATACGCGCGCCTCCGCCGCACAGTTCGCCGGCGGCGGATTGGGTCCGAGTGAACGTCGTCCTCTCGGGCCATCTGAGATCGTATGACGGCCGGTAGCGACAGATCTCCTCCGATGACTGCAGTGAGGGCCCGGCGCTGCGCCGCCCAAGCGGGGCAGATCTCCAGCGTATGCAGGGCCGAGTCCTCACTGCAGTCGCAGTGGTGGCAGGCGGGACTCAATTCCCTCATGTTATACAAACCTTGTCTTGACCATAACGAATACAACAAAAAAATAATTATCCAATTTTCTGCAGACGTTCGGAAGTCATGTCATATATGCCTAAAAATGTCACCAACAATATGACTACGCCATTGACAATAAGAATATTTTTCTTTCATGAAACAGCGTCTGGAGTTAGATAAATCGACCTAGCTAGGATTCATTTTTAGGCATTAATTAATACAATATCTAATTATTCATATAAATCATTTATTTACAAGTAAAATGCTTTTAAATATGTATCAAGTTCATTACATTTTATACATTTACGAGAACATAATACTATTCAATTTTATTTAATCATACAACAGCTATAGAATAAGTTCGGTGAGTTCATTCGTTTAAGCTTTTTACTTTTGTGAGTACTTTTTGCCGATGTACTCGAGGGCTCTAGCGATTTGAGGTGGTACCGGAGGAGGGGTGGGGATAGCGTCTCCCTGTAAATAGAAAACTCATTATTTATGATAAATATGCTCACTGACTAATATTACAAATAGAGTAGGGAATAACATACTTCTTATAAATAACTGACTATTAAAAATAAATGAAATCAATAATAATTTCGGTTGATAATAATAATCTAGGAATCTGCTTAATGATTTAGGAATAACATTCTAACATTGTTATTTACTTACAGAAGGTTGGTATCCATTTTCATCAGCAACGTAAGTAATAGCAATAGGTTTGCCTTCGGGAGAGGTCCAAGAGAAAGCACCCTGGACAACGACTGGAACGACAGGGGGGTTACCACCAAAGTTACGAGGTACGCCCTGTTCCTGGGCAGCAATACCGTTACTAGTCTCGAAGCTATAAATAAACAATACAGGTTTTGTCATATTTTCAGAATATTCAGTAAACTGTATCATAAATTACTAGTTTTAGTACTTACAAGTAGTTGAAGCTACCATCAGGTTCGTTTTCATTGCCGAACTTTAGAGTCTCAGCATTGTAATCATTGGTTAGAACAGGAGCACGGGTACTGGCGTAGTAGGGAGCTGCAGTACTAGCGTAGAAAGGAGCAGGAGTACTGCTAGGGAACCTAGAAGGTGTAATAGTAACACTAGGCCGGTAACGGAAAGGAGCAGGGGTGGAGAAGGGCTTGTAGCGATTTAGGTTACGGTTGAATGGGTTGAAGGGGTTATATTGACCACTGCTGAACTGGGCGCTAGAGGCAGCCACAAACGCCAAAAGTACCACCTGTAGTCTCAAAAAATAAAATCACTGAATATCACATAATTTTTCACTAAAAATCACATTTTGTTTTGATTTTTATTTCATTAAGCGATTGAGATTTTAAGTTTACTTACGGTCGACTTCATTTTGATATTTTATTATTGCCTAGCTTGCGATGAACTAGTTTGAATGATACGGGTAAAAAATCCGCGCAAGCTTATATATCACTCATCAATCCACCCACTTAAGATGTCGAACTTGCAATAACATTTAAATAATTTTACGCGAGATTAGATATTGTTTTAAAATAACACTTGGACTATCCATGCCGCTCGTCATGAATATTAATTAGATTATTATAAGCAATAAAACATTGGGTATTGAAATGATTGATATATATTTAACGTACTTATGATGGCCTTTAATTCACACTTAAATGATTTTGTTTATAATTTTTGTTCGGAAACGCAGTGTATGTAATTCAAATTTTTGGAGTAGCGTTGACTTGATCTAACTCACTTTAATTTTAGAATTGTTTGACTAATACTCAAACAATTTTCAAGTAAAATATTTAAACATTCTAAGGTATAAATTCTAAGTTTTGATATGAGATTAGCTAGAACTTATCCACGTTGATTTATATTTGTTCGAATATTTCCTTGGATGAAAGTTACTTTTAGTAGTAATGTTGTAATTTGTTACTAATGAAAGAGTTTTTTTGTTTAATCTTCAGATACTGTTATACTATATAAAACTAATCTCATTTATAGAATTTCTAATTGACACTCATGAATTTATATGGGCATTTATAAGTATTTTGGCATTCATTAAAATACGATTGATGCAGAGCAACCCAGATATCTTTATTACGTCAGTTTACATGGGACAAAGATATTTGTCATCCAAAATATACTATGTAATGCGACAGATTTTAATGACAAATATTACGTATGGATTTTATATAATTTTCCCAAAATCGTATCAGAATTATTTCTCATAGTGTTTCATTATCCTAATACTTCTATTTAACTTTTTATTATTTAAATTTTTTCATCCTTTATTTCTTATACCTATTTTTCAGAGTATTGTAATTGTAATTTATAATTAAGTAGTATTAAGTTCCTTTAGTATCTTGTTCTTTTGTAATTATTACTTTACTCCAATCACTATGTTCTTACGTGTTATCTCATATGGTGAATGTTGTGTGTACCGTGTGTACGGTAACGGGCATGCATACTAGGTAATATTTTTAAAAGTGTGTCGTAGTAAGAATTTGCTGTCCATCTGTCCGTTTGTCACCAACCTTTATTTCATGAACCGTGATAGTTTGGCAGTTAAAATTTTCAGAGATGATGTTTTTATGTTGCTGCTATAATAACAAATACTAAAATAAATATTTAAGGGGTCTCCCATACTCCCAACAAACGTGATTTTAATTGCACGTATTTGCTCGATATTGATAACGGCAATAGGTAGACGCTTGAAATGTATAGATAATGGAACGAAACCTACCCTGCGCGAGTCCGACTCGCACTTGGCCGAGTTTTTAAATATTTTATCACAAATAAATTCTAAATATACCTAAACATATGAACAGAGAAGTAAATAGACCTTTAAAGAGCATATATTATAAATATTATGTATTGTATACATTATATATGGTAGTCTCGTATTATTTAAATTTCCAAACACCTGCATATCTTTGTCGTCGGCCTCATGTAGAAGACCATAATACTATGGTGCATAGAACACCAGAGAATATCAGTGGTATAATTTAAACAATGTTTGATGAGTTGGCAATGATTTATTGTTTTAGGAAAAAAATAACAAGTGTATAGAATTTTAATTAATCTGAATTTTAATTATCAGTTTAATAAACTAAGAGAGGTACTTAATCACTTTACAATATATCATTTAAATTACCACCGTGGCATCTTACGATTAGGAGATGAACTCGAAGATATAAAAGATACGACCTTGGATCAAATATTCAGTTTTTATTTACAGATTTATTTTAAATCGTACTTCGCAGTGATTTATGCGATATTATAAAAATATCACTTAAAGCATTCAAATTAAAGATACATAAGATTTGTAATAGGTCCATATTCCGTCTCTTTGATGAACTTTAAATATCGTAAAATTAGACCATTGCTATACAATTTGATTATTATTTTATTTAAATTTAATTTTTGATGCAATGTAACCTTATTGAACATGTAACCTGGGATTCCTGTGGTATGATTGTTTTTCAATTATATCGTTCGCCCTGGTGGTGAAAAGTAGGAGGGGTTAAACCAGGGAAGTTTCACTTATTCAGCGGTAGGCGCGGCTGTTCTGAGGATCCGTTCCAAGAACACCGCCTTCGGGTCGGACGGGATACCAGCCCGAGTGATGGCCCGAGCCCTCGACCATATGTTTGACCACCTCAGGGAGGTTTTGGGATCTCAGCGAGATGGGCCCCGACCTGTCGGACGCCCAATTCGGGTTCCGAGTGGGGCGTTCGACGGTCGATGCCGTGATGCGCCTTAGGACCGTGACCGAAGAGGCAGTGGGCTGTGGTAGCGTGGTGTTGGCGGTGTCGTTAGACATCGCCAACGCCTTCAATCTGTCTGCCATTTAGCTGCATCAGGAAAGCACTCCACTACCACGGGGTGCCAAGTACCTGAGGCGGCTAGTAGCAGACTACTTAGAGGAGCGTACCGTCGTGTACGAGGACCGAGAGGACGTCTTGAGACGGCGACCCATGTCGTGCGGCGTACGGCAGGGGTCTGTCCTTGGACCACTCCTGAGGAACATGGGGTACGACTGGGTCCTTCGAAGTCGTCTTCCCCGCGGGCTGGGCGTAATATATTACGCCGGTGATATGTTGGTCACAGATCGGGGGGCGAACTTCCACCTACCGTCGAGGATCGGGCCCTGATACTTCATCTGGGCCCGATCCTCAGCCGCCGGCGAACCGGGCGGTGGAGGCGCGCTTACAAGCGCCTCATACCACCCTAAGTGTGGCCGCGGATAGACGGGACGGGGTTTCCCCTCCATCCGCTCTAGTGGCCAGCCGTGAATCTCAATTTGGGCGACGTTCACGTGTGCCGTACGTCGCATAAATAGAGATAGTAACCAGCAGAAGGTGCCCGCTTCAGTGCGGGCAGGCGCCGGGAGGGGACCGGTTGTGTTAATAACAGCAGTTCCCGGACCCCTTCCTTCTCAGGCGCAGCAAAACCGCCCCGCTGCAAACCCCGATGTGCTGACGGCCCGAGGGGGTTTCCAATCGTAAAAAAAACAAATAAGGGAGGGACACTAAACTTGGATAATGATCGCTACCATGGGACAAATCCGTACACTGCCAGCTAGCAGCTGCAGCCATGTCAGGTGAGCAAAAGGTCAAGTCCACACAGCTTCTATTTCGTCCAGGAAGAACTCTGCGAGTAGAGCACAGAGGTTCAAGTTATCAAAGATCTCAATTAAGGCCAAACCAAATGAGTCACAGTGTAGAGATCCCCATGTAAAGTGATGACATTTGGGTCTCCCATAACCGATACTGGGCTCTGCAGGTCCTACGTCCTACTGAATGACTCTCAATATAGGTAAGAAACTATGGTGGGGGTGAGCGATGTAGATGGAAAGCACGGATACGCCGCAGATTTCCGCAGCAGCTATGCGGATGTTCTCTGGGAATGGGGGAAAGGATAGGGGAAGTAGGGGGATTTTATTATTAATAAGGAGGGCAACACCTACGTAGCTATCAGACCGCATTTCAGAATGGGGACATGTAAATTGAGACTTGGTAGAAGTCAGGTCTCAGCAAGAGACATTGCCAAAGGCTTTAATTTATTTAACAGCAATATAAGGTCGTGTTTCTTATGGAATACACTCCTCACATTCGTCACATTCGTTGGTAAGAATGATTGTTAGTGTGCTAGCAGTGTTGGACGGTATAGCAGAGGTTGATAAAGGTGAATTGGTTGTTCAAAGAGAGGTTAGTAGCTGTATTATTAGATTAATAGTTGAGGGCTCGATAGATGGATTAGTAAGAGCGCAGCCATTACGTTGCAAAGATTGGGGAGTGTGAGTTAGATATGTTGGTGGCTTCGTCGTAGGATTGAAAATGTGGAAATCGAGGTTTAGGTTTACGGTACGGTGCGGAGAATAGTTTTACGGTAAGACTAGGTGTGCTGAAGGGATTGGGGAGGCAGAGTCGATTGAGTAGGTTATGGGGATTGGGTGGGCTGAGAGGTTTTGAGGGTGTCACCATATCGGTGTGTAGGTGAAGGAACAATCTTGCTGGCATCATATTACCGAGCGAGAGAATCCCCACCCCAATGGCCACCACAAGATCACGTCCTGCCTCGTCCCACGCCGGACATTCTGCCAGCGTGTGAAGCGCCGTGTCCACGGTCTGGCCATCACAGTGGTGGCACTCAGGCGTTGGCTCTTTGCGGAACAGACACAGCCCTGTCCTCATTACTTTTAAATTATAATGCTGTAAGTTTTACTCATGTTAGTTGCAATTACCTATAATTGGATTAACACCAACCATTTATTCGTTCTTTTGTACACATATGATATATATGTATAATTTACGGGTGATCAAAAATAAATTAAATAAAATAAGTTTTATACCACTAAGCCGCTTGGGAACAAAAGATAAGAAAATTTAAATGGATTGAAAGGTTAAACCTGCATCTCTAATAGGTTTGAAAGTCCAAACCGCGTTATTTTGCAATAAACCCAAATGATGGAAACCATAATTTATTTTAGACATATGGCAATATTATGTTTCATTTTATACCGTAACATATTATTGGAATATAAAATAATAAGTACGCAAGCCTCGAGACATTAAATGGATTGCGATCCAATGTCACACATACTCGTAAAAGTATATCGATATAGAACATAAAATTTCATATACCACTGATCTTTGCATCTTTCGTAATATTTTTTGAATAGTGCTTTTACAACATCTATGATTAATAATCACAGGCGGACTCAAGACCGCAAAGAAACAAGTTATCCTGAACTAGCTGACCCACGCAACCTCGTTTGCGTCTTCAATTGCCCGTAGCGTGAAAATTTTCCCCGTTTTTGAAACATTCTTCATTGGTGCTCCGCTCCTATTAGTATTACCGTGATGATATATAGCCTATAGCCTTCCTCGATAAATGGACTATCCAACACTGAAAGAATTTTTAAAATCGGTTTAGTAGATCCCGAGATTACCCCCTACAATTTAACAAACACACAAACTTTACTTCTTTATAATATTAGTATAGATAAACGATGCCCAAGGGTTTATCACACACCTTTGGGCTTCATTTATTCAGGACACTTATTTAACACTCAAAGAAACTGTAGTGCTATATTGTGATACTTGATGAGTATTTATGTATCAGTAACATTAAAATTAATATCGTTATCAAAACTATAAAGTTTATGTTCTTTAGTAGATCATTAACATTTGACAAATTGATTTGAGCCGATTTCGTATGACCTCGTCAACTACAGTTCATCTATTTTACATATTAAGATATCGCTTCCGACTTGAAAAAACACACTGATAGGCTTAGTGAATTAATTTTTAAACATTTTTTCTTTAATTTTTTGTTTAACTAAAGGTCATTTACGCCTCCTACGCTCTCGGACCTAACGTTTCAGTTCTTCTTTTCTATTGCGAGCGATAAAAACCTGGAACTCACTACGAGCACACGATACTAGAACCGTAGTGGGTCCTCCTAGCACATAGTGATTTTGGAATTTGATTATCACTCCAAGTTGCGCGCGAGACGCAGTAACGAGTGTACGTACGTATTTACTGTGTATCGAGCTTGCAATAGTTTTTAGCATAAAGTTCTCAGTTATTAGCAATTATGGTTGAAAGTAATTCAGCGTCTAGTGAGGAGGATGGGGATAAAAGTGACACGGATATATTAAACAAGTGTAAAAGTCAGTTACAAAATTTATATCAAAATACCCTCGAAAATAATAGTGAAAATTCAAAATCTGTTGAGAAGAGGCAAAGGGAAAGCAGTGAGGGTAGTATTGAAGACGGCTTTATTACGGTTCTAAACAGAAAATCTAAGAGGTTATTGAGGAGTTATTCATCGGATATACGAGATATGAGTACTAATGAAGAAGGCGGAGAAATTGCAGGTAAATACGAAATAATTTTATCTTCACTAAAAATATTGCCAAAACAAATGGCATTGGCGAAGCTATTACGTAATGAAAATATACAAAATATCACGACTTTGAAATACAAAAGTCCATATAAAGTGCTGATACGATTAAGTTGTAAAGAACAAGCGGACAAAATAGTTAATTGCCAGAAGTTTAAAGAACAGGACATGAAAGCAAATTATGCAGATCAAAATGTCACTTCCTATGGGGTAATAAAAGGTGTGGATTTGGACATAAGTGATGATGAAATTATGCAATCCTTATCCTGCTTAACTAAAATTTTAGCTATTAAAAGAATGAAAAGAATTGACAGAGATGGAAAATGGATAGATAGTGAGACTGTGCGCATTTGTTTTCAAAGCCCTTCAGTTCCGCCATTTGTCTATGCTTATGGGTGTAGATTTAGAGTAGAAAACTACATTTTTCAAGTTATGCAATGTTCTACTTGCTGGAGATATGGTCACACCAAGAAATATTGCCCATCTAATCATGTTTTCTGTCCTAAATGTGGACAAGAACATGCCAACTGTAATACGCAGGTATTTAAATGTCTGAACTGCAAAGGCCCCCATATGGCCCTGGATAAGACGTGTCCTTTCTTCTTGAAAGAAAAGAAAATACGCCTAATCATGAGTCAAGAAGATGTAGGATACAAAAAAGCTTATGATATATATTTGAGGAGAGAACGAAAAAATAAAGACCCAAAAAATATAGGAAATGCTCCCCAAACACCTTACACAAAGGTAAATAAGTCATATAGTAGTGTGGTCCAAATGACATTAGACGATCAAGAAGAGACATCTGATGATATTTCTGAAACAGATCAAAATGTAGGAATTTCTACAAATCAATCTACTAGTATTAAAAAAATTAAAAAAAAGTCTAAAAATATGAAGTTGAAACCTACATTAGAGGCCACAGAAATGCAAAGAGAACCGGAAATTAGCTGTATAGAAAACTCAGGAAATGGTGACCGACATGAGGAGCAGATTTACTTGAAAAGTTTGTTGAATAAATTAAAGTGTATTGCATTGTCTAAAATGGACTTTGTAGATAAAATTTATGAAGTTTTTAAAATATTAATTGTTGAAGTAAAAAAATATTTTATAGAGATACTGAAGCAAACTGAGTGTTTTAATAGTATTTTAAATTTGTTCAGTCATGGCCAGTAGTTCCTCATGCTTTAAGTTGAATATAATTCAATGGAATGCTCAAAGTATCAAATCCAAGCGATCGGAGTTTGAATGTTTAATGCAACAAGAAAATATTCATATAGCCATTTTAAGTGAGACATGGTTGAACCAAGGTATTGAACTTAACTTTAGTGGTTACAGCACATATAGGAGAGACAGAGAAGATTCATATGGAGGGGTGGCGTTCGTTATACATAAATCAGTTAAGGTAGAAACATCCTTACATAGATTAAATAATTTAGGTATAGAAATAATACATATTAGATTATTAAATTGTTATAGCCTGGAGAATATTGTCTCTGTATACTGTCCGTCAAGTGTAAATACCTCCCAGGTGGATTGGGATAGGTTGTTTGGTTTATTTTCTAAAAAGGCGCTAATAGCAGGTGATTTCAATGCACATCACACAAACTGGTCATATAAAAATGACACAAGAGGCGTTCAAATAATGAGCGCTTCGATAGATAATGGTTTCATCTCTTTAAATGATGGAAGTGTCACTAGATTAAAACTTGTCAATGGTGCGCTTCAAGAGTCTTCTCCCGATATAACATTTATTTCTACTGACATTGCTGTGAACTTTACTTGGAATGTGACTAATGAAACACTTGGCAGCGATCATTTAATTATAAAAATAGTGTTAGATTACAAAAGTCATAATTATTTTATTAAAAAGCGTAATTTTAAGTTGGCTGACTGGAGCAAATATAGAGATATTATTAAGAATGGGCTTAAGAGTTTTGTTGTAACGAATAACGTCCAAGACCGGTATGACTTTTTTGTTACACAGATTAATTACGCGGCTGATCAGAGTATTCCTATGATTAAAATAAGTAAAGATCCTACATCTAAATTCCAACCTAAATGTTGGTGGACACCGGAGCTTTCTAGGTCTGTTGCTCAGCGTCGCTTATTATTGAAAACATTTAGAAAAAATCCTACTCCAGATAACCTCTCCAGGCTAGAAGACAAAATACGTGACACAAAACACATGATCATGAAAGCTAAGTCAGAGAACTGGCATAAATTCTGTGATGGTATTGATGAGACTGTTTCAGTCTCTGAGATGTGGCGTCGAATGCGTTGGGTTAAAGGATATAAAAAAAAACTCAATTTCAAGTGACTACCGATCAAAAAGAGGAGTTATTATGCAGTTTAGCACCTGACTATGTAATGTCACAAGCACCAACATTTCACTCGGCAAATGCATCTCTTGAATCTGACTTCAGCATGGAAGAAATGGTCAAATGTTTTAAAAAGAAAGACACAGCTCCGGGAAATGATCTCATTACATATTCAATGTTGTATAATTTACCTTCTGTAGCTAAATTTTATATGTTAGAAATATTTAACCTAATATTCGTTAGCAGCATAGTTCCTTCGCAATGGCGTAATGTGAAAATTTGTCCCATCCCCAAAGTAAATGACTCTGTTTGCTCCATACCCAAGCTAAGACCAATCGCGTTAATCTCGTGTGTTTGTAAAATTTTCAATACGATGTTAGCAAAACGCTTAGAATGGTATGTTGAAAAGAATAGATATTTGTCACCTAAAACAACTGGTTTTCGGCGTGCACAATCAACATTGGATTCTCTGGCGAGATTAATATGTAAAATACAGATAGGATTTTCGAACAACTTATCTACTCTTGCTTGTTTTCTAGACATTGACGGCGCATACAATAATATTTTGATAGGGGAAGTTGTTACAATTTTGGAAGAATTAAATGTAGGTGCCAAAATATCTAAATATATGTGGTCTTATCTGAGTGAGAGGCGATTGTTAGTAGAGGTGCGTGGTGGGGGTTGCTATGACACGATATGTCGTTGGGCTAATAGAGGAATCGGGCAAGGTGATCCTCTTTCACCTCTAATATTTAACATTGTCACCCATAAGATATGTCTAAACATAGCAGATGTCGAAATATGTCAGTATGCTGATGATTTTGTTTTGTATACAAGTAGTAATAATATTCTAAGGGATAGTGTAAATAAAATGCAAAAATCTTTAGATACTATGTACAAAATTTTGCAAGATATTGGCCTTCAATTATCCGGTAATAAGTCGAAATACATTATTTTTAGCAGAGGACACAAAAAAATACAAGTACAATTAAAAATTGATAATTTAGTGTTACAATCATGTGACAATGTTAAATATTTGGGTGTGTGGCTCGACAGATCACTGCGTTGGGGAAAACATATTGGTGAGATAAGTTGTAAAACGCATAAATTTCTAAATGTTCTTAAACTTTTATCAGGCCCTTCGTGGGGTGTTCATCCCAATTACTTGCGTAGGTTATATATAACTTTAATAAGAAGTAGGATAGATTATGGTTGCTTTATATACGATAACAGTGCGAAAGTACATTTACATAAACTAAATATTGTTCAGAATCAAGCCCTAAGAGTTATTGGCGGATTTATTAGGAGTACGCCGATTCATGTAATGGAAAGCGAGTTGAGTATTTCACCATTGTTTGTACGTAGGGAATATTTATCTATAAAATATGTATTAAAGACAAAATCATGCTATAATAATTTAATTTACGAATTGTTAGGTGAATTAAGCGCTCTTTGTACCAACAGATATTGGACAAAAAAAAAGAAACCGCTTCTAGCAATTGTGTATAACAAAGTTCAACAAGAAAATATAAATGTTAGTGACACTTTGGAAATGTTTACACTGGATACATGGGTTTCAAATATTAAAACTTTTCAAGTAGTACAGTGTAATTTAGATTGCATAACATTAAATAAAAATAGTTATAATCGCGATATGCTCAAAAGTAACATACTCAATGAACTTAACAACAAATATGACAGTTGGCACACTATATATACTGATGGTTCAAAGGGTGCTAGTGGTTTGGGGTCAGCATTTATTGATGCTGGTAACGAAATGAGTGGCAATTTTAGAATGTGTAATAAAAATTTATGTATAATGACAGTAGAGTTAACTGCGATTTTAGAGGCGTTACGTTATATTAAAAGTTCTGGGTATGAAAAGGCGGCCATATTTACTGACAGTAAAAGTGCCCTGCAACATCTGGCTCGATGTGCCTCTGGATCTAGAGGTGTATCGATAGCCTATAGTATTTTAAATCTGTTGTATTGGTTCGAAATTAATAACGTTCTAGTGAAGTTGCAGTGGGTGCCTTCGCATATCGGACTCAGGGGGAACGAGCTGGTTGACAATTTAGCCAAAAGTGCAGCTATTAGTGGCACAATTATTGATATAAAACCTTGTTATTTTGAAGTCCTACCTAAATTTAGTGCTGAATGTTATGGAGTTTGGAAAGAATATTTTAATGAATTATCACGAGAAAAGGGAATATGGTATAAAACGATGCAGTGTGAACCTCCTCGTATCCCATGGTTTTCTAATAGAATTGTTTGTAAAAGACATGTAGTTATTGCACATAGGTTAAGATCTGGACACGTTCCGCTTAACAAGTTCGGCTTTCTAATGAAGAAAGTTAGTAGTCCCAATTGTGAACAATGTGGAATTGTTGAAGATGTCCATCACTTGTTAGTGGAATGTGTCCAGTACGGAAAAGAAAGGGAAGCATTACTGTCAAGTTTAGAGAATAATGTATTGGATGTTGGTACGTTCCAGTCCATCCTATCCAAGCCGCATAGTGAGGACGCAATCAAAATTTATAAATTTATTAATAATTTAAAGAGAATATAACATTAATATTGTGTGTTTTGATTGAGTCCTTACTTCATGGCATTATGTATTTATAACTTTTTTTAAACCTTTTATGTGTTGGTAGTTGTTACAGGTTACAATGAGGCTGGCATAATCATTATTGATTAAAAGCCTCTACATTAATAATGTAAACAATAAAGATAATAATAAAAAAAAAAAAAAAAATTATCACTCCTTTAAATACTTAAGTATTTCTCTTATTTCCTATTTAAAAAAACTATTTCTTACTTAAATCATATAAATTAATTTATACATCAATAGATATAGATTTAAAACTTGTAAATGTAGCCAATCGTATAATTACTTTGTTTTTTTTATGATATTTACATACATTATTTAAAAGTTTTGAAGGAATCTGTACAATTTTGTACAATGGCACACAAGCTGAAACTCACAACACCTCTCAAATAAAACTCTACTCGCACAAAGCTATTAAGTCTGCTTTACGTGTCAAAGAAATATACATAAATTATATATGTCAATATACAAACGAAAAGTTTAACCGTCCGTCTTTCTTAGTCTACAAAAACCAAACATAACATAACATATCACTATGTAAACTTGGAGCTGTATTGTTGTATTCACCTGTTATTAGTTATGCAATTAGTTTTAAATCTATAATTTATGTGTCTTTTGCAATGAATTGTTGTATTTAACTGTTGGTGAATCAAATAAATAAATAACTCGTCGACATTTTACTAATGTTTGTTGTTCAACCATTTTTTGTCTTAAACATGAATTTTAACCCAATCTTAATGTAGTTATATAATGTTTTTATATAATCTTAGGATGTTTGTTTACTTATATTTATCATTAGTTTTAGAAGGGATTATTATTTCAATTTTTTATCCATGTACAATAAATTATGTCCATATAATACGACGTACAGTTTTAAGATACCACTACCAATACAATAATGTATTACCAAATTCGGTTATTGATCGTAAAATCTTCAGAGCATACCGATGTAATGACGTCGTGCTTGCACCGAGGTGATTGAACCTGTGGAAGTTCAAAAGCCAGGGAACTTCATGGCGCACGACAAAGATAAAAAGTCTGCCTGTAGGCCACTTCCAATGGAAATTGAGAAGAGATACAAAAAATATTACCAAAATCTACGTGTACGGGCTTTTTGTAAATACTTGTGGAAATATAATACATTTTTATAGTAAAAAAACTATATAAATAAATGATAAATAAATAGTTTTTATGGGACAAATTAGTTTAAATTACAGACATAACCCCTTTCGGCCATTAATTCACTATATTGTAAGTAATATATTGAACTAAGCCCATACATAGCCCATAGACTTTGTAAATAGCTTCAAAGTGATACTAAGCTCGAATGACCGAGGGTAAACTCAATTTTAACAACCTTATGCGGTCACGAGCAAAACCTTTTTAAAATATTTTACCTGTAACATATAATCTCATTATCTTCAATGACTGCATACTTTTTTACAATCAGAATCAATAGTTTGAGCATAAAACTTAGTCCTCTTTCAAAGAATTCATAATCAGTATCATCATCAACAATAGTCTACTGCTCGACCTAGACCTTTATTTATAAAAATCATTGTCTTAAACCATAATAAATAAAAATCTATAACATTACATTATAATATTTTAGGCCCAAGGCTTTTAGGAACTCGAATCTAAATTAGATTTGCTGTCACACCTTAATCCCTTTACCGTGGGAGAGCTATGCTTCGGCATGAATGGGTCGGCTCGACCGGAGTGATACCACGGCCTCACAGAAAACCGGTGTGAAATAGCGTTTGAGCTGTGTTTCACCGAGTAAGTGAGGATACAAGAGGCCCATACCACAACCCCTCCCCCATCCCCTTTCCCATCCCCCAAAGGTCGGCAACGCACTTGTGACGCCTTTGGTGTTGCGAGTGTCTATGGGCGGCGGTAATCGCTTACCATCAGGTGATACGTCTGCTCGTTTGCCCACTATTAAAAAAAAAAAAAAATCCCAAAGCAAATGGCTAATATATGCCATCTGTAAAACATTTAAATTATTGACCTAATAATGATTGAAATTTATTGATCCATATTATGAAATCCGTTTTTTACATCTCATACCAAGCTTTACACCGAAAAATTAGTAATAATATCCTGCCAAGTAAATGTTTAGCTACGTCCATATGAAATAACCCCGTAATGGGAGCATTTTGTTGTTTATAGTTATACACATTGTTTTCCCTTTACCATGTTGACGAACTTTAGATCAGGATTTGCGAGTAGGAGTAGGCTAGGTGTGTTTGACGCTCACTATAACAAAATTCAAAGTTTGAAGGCTGTAATATCTCACAAATAAATAACTTAGGCAAATAGTTCACAAACTTAAAGGTATCAGAGGTACATTAAAAATTGTATTTTCCAAGATTTTATTATACCAATTAAGTTATCGTGATTGGCATGAATATTTATTTAAATTACTTAGTAATAGTCTGGAAAATGTAGTTTGGACAAATAAACGAATAGACGCCCATGATGAAATTATAGGAGTCATGTTTTCCATCTTGGCTAAAAAACCCTAAAAAACTTTCGACCGACTGAGGCTTACTTCTTATTTTACCCTTAAAGGTTGGCTTGAACGTTAATAATGGAAGTCACACATGTGGTGTAGAAACGTCTGTTAATCCATTTGAAATGCATTTCATAAGGAATAATATTATCTTTCAAGGGAAAGTGTCTTTACTATGTAAAAGGCACTTAGTACAATAACACATCTTATAAGATGCAGTAAGTAAAGTATGCACTCTCGAGAATACTGGACACAATGATCAATCATCCAACATACAATTTTTTTTCCAGATGAGATTATTGGATAGAAATTAATACCATATCTTTCATATTTAGTAAATTATGTTAACTTGATATATTATAAAATTATTATGATAATAGCCTTTTATTGCGATAGCTACAGAAACAAAATTGAGTAACATTGTCACACACCGTTGCAGCTTCGGCTGCTAACAATATATAAAAAAGTGATAATGTCTCATAGTACGAGATCCCGCTATGAAACGACCTTCACCGAGATGTTTATTTCATGAAACGTATTTTATATTTAATTTAATATGTCAATAAATATATTGCATATGGGTTGCCTAACAAATTTTAGTCCAGGGTATTTTTAATTAATAATTAAAATATTTTTTTTTAAACATTCCACCGGTTTGATTATATTATTAGATAAATTTTATACCAATCGAAAGTATGAAGCCCATAGAATATGCAAACGTTAGGTTGCCTATTTTTTTCCGGTCACAACTATCGGGTAGCCAGGTATAAACAGGTAAATCTATACTAGCATTTCGCAACGGTCTGATTATTGAATTGAAATTAAATAAAATTAAAGATTATTTTATTATGAACACGGTGGTATAGGGTTGCCTGCTAAAAATCAGTCCCGAATTCCGGTTGTCGAATTTTGAAAAGTAAAATATCGCTGCGAGTGAATGTGTGCGACTAAGATGTCCCAACCAACCATCCCATGCGATAGAAGAGGACACAGCATAGCAGCTGTTTGAAGTCCACCCATTTAAAGAAAGAGTGCTATTTGTGCTTGAAAATGAAAAGGATAGCGATTCGTATATGCTGTGCATAATTTTGGAGTATTTTATTATTAAAATAGAGAAATAGTTATTTAATTATTTTTTTAATCAATTAATTATTTAACTGTGTATATTTTTATGTGACACTAAAGTATATACACATCTTTAGTAAAAAAGAAGGTTATAGTAATACATATATAATACTAATCTTGCAAATTTTATCTTTATTTTAAGAAGACAAAATAAAAAACAACAATTAAAAAATACTTCTGTTTATTGTAAAAATTAAAAATACAATTATTTTTAAATTATTCAGGTTCCGAGTCATCGGACATATAACTGTGATCTCCAACTTCTGAATCTTCTTCATCATCACTCTCCGTTTCAGTTCTTTCGACAATATCTTCTATCTTTAAGGGTGTATGATCCCCAATGAAACCTACTGGTTTTAAATATTCATCTAAGAACCAACCGCAGTTCTCAGGCTGGTATGGAGTTGGAGTCGAAGCCTTTTATTTTTTTTAAAAAATGCTCGCTGTCTTCTTTTGCAGAGTATTTTTTCATAAAAATGCGATGTCTCGCATCATTCACACTGGTGCAGTTCCTGATACCATATATACTAGCCGTAAATTCTTGAACGGTCTTCATTTTTTCATCAATGAAAATATCAGCAGCATCTGTTAATGATGCAAAAACTGTTTGATATTTTTCATTTTTCGAAAATAGCTGAAAGGTTTTACTTTCCCTTTATTGTAAAATGCTGCCGTGTAATCGCAACCTGTAAATGCATGGAAGGCTGGAAGACTTTGGCATAATTTGATTCCTATATCCTTTTCATTTTCAATCACAAATAGCATGCGCACTCTCTTTCTTTAGATGGGCGGGCTTCAAACAGCTGCTATGCTGTGTCCTCTTCTATCGCATGGGATGGTTGGTTGGGACATCTCAGTCGCACACATTCACTCGCAGCGATATTTTACTTTTCAAATTTCGACAACCGGAATTCGGGACTGATTTTCCGCAGGCAACCCTATACCACCGTGTTCATAATAAAATAATCTTTAATTTTATTTAATTTCAATTCAATAATCAGACCGTTGCAAAATGCTAGTATAGATTTACCTGTTTATATCTGGCTACCCGATAGTTGTGACCGGAAAAGAATAGGCAACCTAACGTTTGCATATTCTATGGAATTCATACTTTCGATTGGTATAAAATTTACCTAATAATCAAACCGGTGGAATGTTTAAAAAAATGAATTATTTTAATTATTAATTAAAAATACCCTGGACTAAAATTTGTTAGGCAACCCGTATGTAATATATTTATTGACATATTAAATTAAATATAAAATACGTTTCATGAAATATACATCTCGGCGAAGGTCGTTATATAGCGGGATCTAGAGTAAAATCAAATCAAACGATCAATAAATTAATCAAATCAAAACGTTTAACTATGTTTTCAGTAATCTGATGTAATTTGCCAAGAAAATCGTGATACGTGACTTTTAGGGCCCCCTGAGACTGCAGACTTTTTATCGGCCGATAGTTTGGTCGGCTTCTTAATCAGTATGGAGAGGAATGCATATGCGCACACTACAGGGATTCAGTATCGGCCGATAAAAAAGTTTGATGGGCTACCCGATTACATTCAAACTAATCTGTCGGCCAACTATCGGCCGACTGTTTAATCAGTATTGGCGCATACACGCCTGCGCATACATGACGATTGTTCAGTCGGCCGATAGTTCAGTTCGCTCTGTGATTTGGCGTCATGTGCGTATATTTTGAATATGGCGTCGCCCAAATCACAATTGTTGATTGTAGAAAGTTCCGTCGAAAAGTTGATTGAAGAAGTCGAGAAAAGACCTGCGCTTTATAAAAAGTTCATTGAAGCTGGTAATGCTCATTCGATAATAGGCGAAAAAATTTTTCGGGTAATCAAGTAATGGGGAATGCATAGTGTAAAATTTTCCACTAACTAATCTATCACTGAGAATGGGATGCACCCAATACTCTCGGAATCTCTTCTTGATTTTCCTCCTCCGAAGTATGATGAGAGCAATAACTTTTCTGGACAATATTATCATTGTGCGACTGCTTCAACAGTCAGTTACAAACTAGTTCGAGAATAGTCGGCCGGCTGTTGGATAGTCTGCGCCCTGTTCACCAACCAAACTGTTTAGTTGGCTCGGTGTGCGCACTTTCAACCCAACCCGACTAAACTATCGGCCGATAAAAAGTCTGCAGTCTGCGGGGGCCCTTAAGTTGAGTGCGTAGGTATGTGGGAGAACTATTACATTTCAATTGAATATACTCGTAACTATCCTCAATTGTATCCTAGCTAAAATTACAAATTTGGTTTGCCTTTGTGTTAAGGCAATATCAAAGTTAAAATACGGAACCCTTTTTTGTTTTTAACTGACTACAAAAAAAGAGCAGGTTCTCAATTCGACTGCATTTTGGTTCGGAAGTTTCGACTGAGTGAACCGATTTTGATGATTATTATTATTTGAAAGCTGGTGTGAAACTTCCCGTGTGGTCCCATTTCAATTTGGTTCAGTTTTTTAAAATAGGTTTTTTTTGTTATTTTTTTAATAAAACCGTTTAAATCATGTAGATATCTATTTATAACCTAAATTGACATTCCAAAATAATTTCACACACAACAACAACACACAAACAACAATAACAACAATCAATAAGCAACATGAAGTTTTTTTTTTTTTTGAACTTGAACAATATTGAAGTACTATAATGTTCATAATTATATGTATAAGTAAATCATAAAAACTTTGTTTTTTTTATGTAGCAATATTCAACACTGAAATAGAAAAAGACGCAGTTTACAAATAAAGGTATTTTTTTGCCATATAAATTTTATTACGTTGAAATATTTGGTTGAAGGTGACATTTCTTTATCTTGTTACCACTTAATTTTAGTTTTACCTTCGACTTAGTAAAGACAGACTAAGACGCTTCAATGTAATCTTTTATTTTTTATACAAGAGTACAGTTATAGTTTCAAATGCTTAAATCATAATTTCAACATGTTGTTCGTACGAAAATGGTTTAGGAGCAGCCCACGTTATCGATTTTTTTACTCCTTCTTCTGCACTTTGCTGATGAAATCGATAGCCCTAGCAATATACTCAGGGATCGGATGAGGAGTGGGGATAGCATCACCCTGTAATTAAAAAGCTCGATGAAATCCTATAATACATTTTGCATTAACACAACCACCAACCAACCAACAAAAACTGACTACCCATTGTTTTTATTTAATATATTTTAAATTTTTACTTATTAATTGTAAATAAAAATACTTTGACTGTTTAAACTTACAGATGCTCTTAATCCATTTTCATCAGCTTCGTATGTAATGGAAACTGTCTTGCCCTCAGGAGAAGTCCAAGCATAACCACCCTGAATTACAACGGGAGCAACTGCGGGATTTCCACCGAAGTCCCGAGGAGTACCTTGGGCCTGAGCAGAAATACCGTTGTCGGTTTCCAACCTATTAACACACATTGAAAGGGCTTTTATTAACGTTAAAAGTTATTTATTATTTTATAAAATTCAAGATTTTGAAAATAAAGTATTCTAAAATAATCACTAAATATCACAAAATACAACTTACAAATAGGAGAAGCTGCCATCAGGTTCAACTTCGTTGTCAAAGCGAAGAATATTGGCGTTTTTGTCATCGCTGGCAACTCGTGGAGCAGCTTGAGGCCTACCCAACTGAGCTGATGCAATAGCCAATAAGGCTGTAAACGCAATCTAAAAATAAAAAAATTCGTTTCTAAATTAATAAATTATTTTAGAATATTATTCATATTTCATAATTTGAAAAAAAATGGCACTTACGAACGATTTCATTTTAATATTTTTTTCAAACGGTTTATTAGATGACAAAATTCGGAGATCTAATTCGTTTGTGATGCTTATTGATGCGATTCTCTTTACTTTTATACCCATTTTGAGCATAAATTTACGCAAGATGACATTGATATTATCCCAGTGTTTGCATATGTACATTAATTACTACAGAATGCAGGCTGCCAAGAAGACATTGAATTAAATCAATATATTTCCGAATTAGTTCAATAATATTTTATAATATATTTTAAAATCTTAACAATTATGTTTTATATCTATGTATGTATATTGCTAATTTATGTATGTTCAATGTATATATTGGAAGTTATATAACCTATGTGCGCCTACCTCACAAGATTTCTACACCACCCTAAAGTTGACTGGTAGAGAATGCCCTGGGCATTAAGTACGTCTATGTACATAAGTGCATAAAGTTATAAAAAAAATAAAAAAAAATAATAACGTCTTGAAGATGTGTTGTTGTGTAAGAAGAGTGGGTCGGATGATATATTTTAATAAAATATTTGTATCTGTACCTAAGATTTGTACCAAGTTAAATTACAGAAGTTAATAAACTTCAAAGGGGCACTCAACGTTTTTAAACATTATTTAGCTAATTGATTTAAATTTACGTTTTGAAAGTTTAAGTTTGGTGATTTTAAAACAAAGACATTTGGAACTGCCTGTGTTACATGTTTCAGTTCAACCTTCTTATTAGTCCACGGGCCCACGTACAAGGGATTTCAGTGATTAATAACAGGCTGAAAGTTTATACACAGCTTCTACTTATAATCAGTTTGTTATTAATGAAAATGAATAAAAATTTTCAAGTCACTATTCTGACATGTTAGAGCTGGGGGTCACTCGGGAAGGTACCATTCACTTTGTATGCCACAAGTTTTTCTCAGTTTTCCATCGTATTTTCTCAAAGTATTGATTTTTAGAAACTGTTATTTATTAATTTGGGACACTCATCAAATCGACGTGTTTCGATCCCTATCCCGCTTTTTACTGCCACTATCAGAATTTGGTCCAATAATAAAGAAACTATTTAAATTCATAACACGTTAATACTTGGTGTTTCAAATATTGTACTATAGCTACAATATTTGAAAAACCAAGTATGAACGTGTCAATATAATTATGAATGTACTACACTATACTGCTAACTAGACACGCAACTAAATGTGCGACTTTTTTCAAACATGTTCGGCTCCTATTGGTCTAAGCGTGATGTTAACTATCCTATCTTAGGCACGCCAGCAAAACACACATATATTTATTAGAAATATTTTATGAGAGCAAAAATTTAAATGTATTAAAATTCTAGTGACTATTTTATTAGCATACTTATAATAACGTATTAAATAAATAATTAAATAAAATGTATGTCATCAGTTGTTATTTTATTTGAATTACATTTCTATGTCATGACGACTTTTTAGATTTCGATTCCTATTTCTGATAAGTCGTGTAATATTCTTAAGCCGAGGATCGAACCACGTGCCAAGCAATTGGAGAGGCCTCTGGCCTATACCCACAAGTAGACTATGATAGGCTGATGATGATGATCCGTATTCTATGTTTAAAAGCGTGGACGGTCAGAGAGTGTTCCTCTTTGAGCCCACACCAATATCTTCGAACGGTAATTTTGTGCATTAGTTAGGTAGGTTTTAAAAACAGTCCACTTTTATTATACAACTAGCTGACCCACGTAACCTCGTTTAAGTCTCCTATTACTCGTAGCGTAATATATTTTCCCAATTTTAATCAGTATTTATTGGTGCTCCGCTCCTATTGGTTTTAGCGTGATCAATGGAATATCGAACACTGAAAGAAATTTTCAAATCAGACCAGTAGTTCCTGAGGTTAGCGCGTTCTAACAAACAAACTCTTTAGCTTTATATATTAGTAAAAGAATAGACACAAGGTAGTAGACTACTTTAAAAAACCGGCCAAGTGCGTGTCAGGCCACGCATAGTATAGGCTTCCAATCATCAATCATCCCATCATCCATAAAAAATATCCTCACTTTACGTGCAGGGAAGATACCCCAAAATTGTGGAAGACGGAGAAACTGGTCCTCATCTGAAAGGGCGCCCGGCGGATTCACCATCCGCCTACCGGCCCATAGTGTTCCTTGATGAGGCACACAAGCTCTTTGAAAGAGTAATTGTATGGCGCCTCGTCAAGCATCTCTTCGGGGTAGGGCCGGATCTGGCTGACCACCAGTATGGTTTCCGTCAGGGGCGGTCCACCGTGGAGTTGAATCAGGGAGGCACTACTGTATCACCGAGTTCCTTTCCACCTCCTCCGCATAGTCGGAGCTTAGGGCCGCTCCTGTGGAACATCGGCTACGACTGGGTGCTTCGCAGTGCATTCTTAGATGGTGTTGCCGTCACGTTGAATTATTGTGACAGTGAGTGGCAGGACGCACCGTGATGCAACCCTGAGGGCCACGGCCGAGGTTGCCCAAGTCATTGAACGAATCTGGAGGCTGGGTCTCGAGGTAGCTGTGCACAAATCCGAGGCTTAGTTTTTTCACGGTCCTCGGAGCAAGCCACCTGATCGACTCAGCCTCTTAGTAAGCGGCACTCGCATCGGCATCGAGCCCTTTATGAGGTATTTGGGGCTCGTACTCGACAGTCGATGGGACTTTGAACACCACTTTCGAAGTCTGGTCCTCAAGCTGATTGGCGCACTGGCACGGTTGCGCCAAACATGAGGGGGCCCGACGACTCCTGCAGGCAACTTTATGCGGAGCTTGAGCGGTTCATGGCCCTTTACGGTGCCCCAGTGTGGGCGGAGGCCCTGAGGCCAGTACTATCGCTCTATTGCGACGACCTCAACGCACGATCTCTTTTGAGGCGGCAAGTCTTCTGGCCGGCACTCCACCATGGGACCTGGAGGCGAGAGCCCATGCGGCTTTTGTTCTGAGACTCGAGAAACGTAAGATCAGAAATCCCAACTCTGCCAGGTCTTCGTGGAGGAATGGAAGCAACGACTTGGGCAATCAAGAGCCGGGCACACCGCTATTGCGGCGTTAAACCCGAAATGGAGGATTGGCTCGAGAGGCGTTTCTCTCGCTCAGCAAAATGATTGCGGCCATGTTGCAGAGCGAGAGCGCTTGGAACTCCGCGGTTTCTTTCTGCGAGCAAGTAATGCTTGCCGAGGAGATGGCGGAGCGGGACCGGAAGAGGTTTAGAACTCTACCGGCCCGCCAGGTCCGGGAACGGGCCAGCTACCGAGGGCGACTCGGGCGCCGGAGATCTCCGAACGGTCTCCGTCCTCCATAAGCGCGAGGGTGACAGATGAGGCCATTTGTGGTCCGAGGTACTTGGGGGTTCAAAGATTTGCCTTTCTGGGGTGCATCTGGTTCCCCGGTATCTAGTACGAGTACCAAAGATGGCGTAAGGTTTTAGTCGATTCGTGTCCGACATGTCACAACATTTATGCAATAACAGATCAGAAATAGGGAATAACTAAAGCTTTTAATTGAAAAAAATTGTTTAAATTAAATCTATTTACTCGATTTTAGTAGCCCAGAATCTATTGAAAAGTTACGCCACTTGTCATCATGTATAGAACCCACAATAATATAACTACAGTATTATTCTGTAATAAGATGTTATACATATTATTAAGATCTTCTACCTCACAGAGACAGTCTATTTTTTCAAAATATTGTGAGCCTCGTCGAAATGTAAGATTACTTTCATAAGTTCATTCCCTTGTACATAGTTATACTTCACTAGCGTCCATCCACTCTGTTCCATTGTCAAATCTTAGACCGTAAGAAACATTCATAATTGAACTAAACTTTCAAAGAACTTATTTCTGAGTAGAGCTAAGTTGCAAAAATCTTGAGTTTATCTTTATTATAGTTAGATGGTCAGTAATTAAAATCGTTTAATCTATTCTAGATTATTCAAGAAGGCTCCTGAATTATCATAACTCAAAAAAATGTGGGCGTATACAGTATTTCAGTAAAGATACTTTGAACAGAAATATCATAATTATTCCTGACGTGGAGATATGAAAAATTGATCTAAGTAACCCATTTTTAAAAATTTTGCGGTAAACATTTAAAAGGCAATGATTTAATTTTAAAAATGATTATAAAACTGAATATAAGTATTAACTTAATACATGACTGAATACATTGACCTCTATTGCCATATAATGCTAATTGTAAGGCCACTTAGAATTTATTTAGGTCATTAAAAATCATCAGTTTTAAATGGCATTTTTTAATGGATAATAAATAAAATGGACTCTTTTTCCATGCCTACAAACTTTATTTGATTTAAACTACTATTTAAAGTACTCAGTTTTATCTATTTAGGATAATTGGGTTTACACACAGCTACTTTTTCAAAATACAATCGCTTTATACAACTTTTTTCCTTAAGATCGTACTTTAACGGCTTAAATTTTTATTCCTTTCCAATATTCTAATTGCATATATGCTATGAATTTTAACAAAGAAGCTGACTTCAGGAACTGGACTAAATTGAAATGGAACCACACAGGAAGAACCAGCTTTCAATTAAAAAAAGAACCATCTAAATCGGTTCACCCAGTCGAAAGTTCTGAGGTAACAGACACAATAAAAAACAGTCGAATTGAGAACCTCCTTGTTTTTGAAGTTGGTTAAAAATAGGTGCAATTTCTTAAAAGTACCTAAATTTATTAGTTTATGCTATTTTATTAGCGTTTAAGGAGCTAGTATCTTCCATTAAAAATGATAACTTAGTCTCAAGCTTGCGAGTTATGAACTACTTGACACAAAATACCTATGACATCTGATTACATCAAGTATCGTATGAATCATATTCATTGTCTTATTATCAAATATTACTTTTGTGTAATTATGTAACTTTTATTGACTGCATGAGTGTTATAATGGTTAAAGTGATAACATCCTATCTTGTTAGTGCGCTGAGCTTTGTGGATACAAAATCTCTTATATTTGGCAAAGCTTTATACCGGGTGTCTCAAAAGAAATTTTATATTTGTTTAGCTTACTGCGTGAACGCTGCGTACTTGAGGGGTGCGGGGGTTATGTCAATTGGTAGCTTGGCTCTTGGGGATTCAGTCGCTATGGAGCGTTTCTCGGGAGCAAACCGCGCGTTGTGCGTGCGAGAGTTTTACAAGAACGGTGATTCGACAACTGTCGCGCGTAGAAAATTCTGCAGTATTCGAGGTTTTCGCCACTTAAATGATGCGCCAAGCCTTCCTCTCATTCGACATTGGGTTAAAAAGTTTGAAGAGACTGGATCAACGCTGGATAAATCAAAATCCGGGCGACCTAGGTCATCAAGAACGGTAGAAAACGTGGAGAGTGTTAATCAATCTGTACGTGACGACCCGAGCCTTTCAATTCGGAAGCGCGCGAGTGCTTTAAATGTGCATAGATCATCATTACATCGCATTATGCACAAAGATCTAAAGCTGCACCCCTACAAAATTCAATTGGTGCAAGAATTAAAGCCCCAAGATGCCGGTCAGAGGCTTAATTTCGTAAATCAGATGATTGAGCGATTTTCAACGTTTACCAACATTTTGTTTTCGGATGAAGCTCATTTTCATCTTAATGGCCACGTAAATAAGCAAAACTGCCGCTACTGGAGTTCAGCCAATCCGAAACGCAAACATCAGAAACCCCTACACTCGCCTAAAGTGACCGTATGGGCTGCCATGTCGGCGCGAGGAATTATCGGCCCTTACTTTTTTGAAGACGAAATGGGGCGTACAGTTACAGTGAATTCAGAGCGTTATGTGGAGATGTTAGACAACTTCTTGGTACCTGAACTGCAAAACTTTCCTGGCTATAACCAAAGAACATGGTTTCAACAGGACGGAGCAACTTCACACACGTCCAATATATCTCTGCCACGTGTTCGTGAAATTTTCTCAGGAAAATTGATCTCCCGGAGAGGTGACATAAATTGGCCTCCACGTAGCCCAGATTTAACCCCTATGGACTTTTTCCTATGGGGTTATCTTAAATCTAAAGTTTACGCCAATAAACCAACTTCACTGGCGCATTTGAAAGAAAATATCCGTCACGAAATGGCAGCCATCCTTCACTCCACCTGTCGAGCAGTCATAAGTAATTTTACTGTTCGATTAAATGAGTGCCAACAACGTGAGGGTTTACATTTAGACGATATTATTTTTAAGAAAAGAATTCCCAAAAAGTGTATTTTAACAATAAATAAACATTTTTTCTATATACCGCTTCCTTTTTTTTTAATCAATCCACTAAATATGAAATTTCTTTTGAGACACCTTGTATTATACATATATTTATTGTTCGAGAGTTTGATGTGTGTCTGTTGATTTCCCAGCAACAAAGCGACTTAATAAAAATAATTTCATTTCTCTCAGACTACCTGGCAAGAGCAACTTCAAGTCATAAGTATGTAACTCTTGCCAATTTTATTAATGCTTACACATCATCCGATCTATTCGTTTAAGCATACATCGTGGCTTTCAAACTAATGACAGCAAAAAGGGGAAGCGAGATTTAATGCGAAAATCTTCTAGAATTTTCTTCAGTTTCTAATGGTTTTATGTGTGGCTACAGTTATAGTGTAGTAAATTACAAGTAAATTATGATATTTCGGAAAAATGTATCGTTTTTTAAATGAAACTTTATACGATGTATGTAATATACTACTATCCCGGCAACATAAAGAATACAAAAAAAAAATATAAAAATTTAATCACAGTAACATTTAAATAATTCCCAAAAAAATACACAATTCCAAAAGTTTCGTCGTTCCTCGTTATCGATTGATTTACTTCTTCTTTTGGAGTTTGGCTACGTAATCAATAGCCCTAGCAATAAGAGCAGGAATTGGAGGAGGAGTGGGGATAGCATCACCTTGTAATCACAAAAAAATGGTTAAGTTTGTATACTCGTATAATATGCGCTGAAACATTTAGTATTATTGTATTAACTCTCGATAAATAAACAAAAAGTTACATGTTATTACCATGACAATATTAACTTTACCTGTATGTTTGTTTACTTATAATCGGTTATTTATTTTTTATTTTAAAACAAAATGATTGTTTTTGGAGCTATTTTGCATGTTAATTGACATTCTTCAGCATGGAGCTACAAGTACTTCATTACCGCACTACAAATAAATTGGAAATAATATCACTCAGGCTTTTTAACTTACAGATGGGCGATATCCATTTTCATCAGCTTCGTATGTGATAGCAACTGACTGGCCCTCAGGAGATTTCCAAGCGAATGCACCCTGAACTACAATGGGGACAACAGGGGGATTGCCACCGAGGTCACGAGGAGTGCCTTGAGCTTGAGCGGAAATGCCATTGTTTGTTTCTAAGCTGAAATTAAAACAACACGTACTTGAAAATCTAGGATTAACTTGAGAACTATCCTAGTTAATCCTAGATTACTACTACCATTGCTTACAGAGAACGAAATACGTAACAACGTATTTTCTTCTCTATAAGTAGTATTGAGTTGGCTGGATACTAATTCTATCCTAAGATCTAAGGATCTTAGATTAAAATTGTTATAAAAATAACATTTATCTATCTGACTCACGCAATCTTGTCTGCGTCTCTCGTAATTCATGCTCGGCTTGTATCGGTCAAAGCGTAATGTTAACTACTCTATCTTAGGCTCGGCAACAAGATACATCTTTAAAAAGTACGTGAAAATAGATAGTTTCGTTGTTCATCGGGAGCATCACCATTACACAAGAATTATGTATATAATATATTGTTTATATGGTTAAATTAAACTTACGCGTAAGCGTAACTGCCGTCAGGTGCTGTGAAGAATAGAATATCTCATAGCGAAAAATTTGGGCGTTTTTGTCATCGCTAGCAGCTGCTTGTTTACGTAACTGAGCTGAAGCAACGGCCAATAAGACTGTAAAGACAACCTAAAACAAAACAATTTAGTTATCAATTTATTTTGTTATTAAAAGTATATGATTAGATATTATTATTTCACTTACAAATGATTTCATTTTCAAAAAGTTTATTTTGGAAATAGTTCTTTACAAAGTGAGAATATCTAGAGATCCACTGTGCTTGTGATGCTTATTCATGAATTTTTTTACCTTTTATACTAATCCCGAACATTTATTTTCTCAAGATGACATTGATATTGTTCAAATGTTTGCATTAATTACTTAAGAATGCAAGCTTCTTCTATTCCTTTCAGGAAATATTAAATTAAAGCAATCTCCACATATAATAAGACAAAGTCCTCCGCTGCGTTTGTCTGTTCGCGATAAACTCAAAAGCTACTGCACGAATTTTTATGCGGTTTTACAGATAATTGAAATGATTCTTAAGAAAGATTTTCGTAAATAATTTGTTATTTTTTTTAAGTTATTGGCTAAAATACAAGGATTTTTGTTAAAGATGTCGAAAAAATCCGCACATCTCAGAGAATCATGGATTACATTATAAAAAATTTTCCGTAATAAACTCGTGCGAAGTTGGAACAGATTGCTAGTATATTTATAGAGCGATTAATAAAATTATGAGAATATTATTAAAAGTTCATCAACATGTTTAAAGACGTAAAGGTTACAAGCCAATTGATACTTTGGTTACCAAACTTAAAAAAACTGAAGTCTGTTAATTAAACAAACACTTTTAATTTTTTTTTACTGTTCCCTGGAGCTAAACCTGAAAAAAACTGGGCTTGTCATCATATCCATTTAATCAATTTTTAAAGCTGTGGTTTCTACGTTTCTACATTAATTTGAATTCAGGTGGCTAAAATATAAAGTGTTTTCATATATTTTTGTGAGTTCGTAAAACTTGAAGCTTATTTTTTCAAATCGAAAAACCAAAATACTTTTTTGAATACTTTAAAGTTTTCCATTAGTTGGTAAATAAATCACCATCATTATCTCAGCCAAAAAGGTAGTAGGTATCCCCCAAGGTTCTTCATAAGAATTTATCCTGCATTGCAAATGCTTTTTTTAAAACTATATATTATGCATTACTTTCTAGTTTCGAATAATCATCAATCGGTAGGTAACGCAAACTCCCTAACTACCTGCCTGCCCAGGTTATGAAGTAAATTCCTTCCTCAGGAGACACACTGTTGCGTTTCCTCAGTTAAGTTTGGTTATACGTTCCCCGAAGAGTAATAGACCTGTACCTATACAGTAGACGAGAGAGGATACCAGTTCTTAGTAAAATAATAAATATTCAAACAGCAATCAGTCTAACATACTGATAATATCATTACAGATAAATGCTAAGACTAATAAGAGACTACAAACTGCAATTTGAATAAAATCAATAATATATTGAAGATATTCGGAAAAAATTGAATTGGCAAGATTGCCGCTGATCGCTATTGCAATCACAGCAAGAAAACAAAAGGTTAGCTTCTCAGCGTCAGTTTTTAAAATCTTGAATTTTAAGAACTCGTTTTGCATGTTTATATTGTTTAAGCACAAAGTTTGTGTAAAATGATTCGATATCTCTATCGGTTGTACTTTTAGATTGTTTTTAGGTTTTAGATCTTGATGTAATTTGACAATATTATTTGACTCTAGTTCGACGCATCTTCAGGCTAATGTAAAGATTGGCGGTAGAGTTACAACTATTTACATTCATTCAAACCAGTTCTTTTGGAGATTTGTGCATTCAACCAAACATAATTAGGTATATATCAATATACATATAAGTGTTGAAATATTTTTCCAACGCTAACGTGAAAATTAAAATTAATTATTTTGTCATAAAGAGACAATAAATTTACAGGCACGATAGCCTCCAAGTAAGTCAAGCAAGTCAGGAGTAGTCACATGCCATTTACAGGAATATAAAACGGCAGGTAGGGATATAAAGCACGAAATTGATGTCAAAATATTAAAATAAATAATTGCAATTTTAATTTATTTATTTCGAAGTTCAAAACATTTATTTCGTTGTATAATTTAACTAATACTAATTCGATTAATAACTCTTAGGCAAATGAGCTCCACTGGCTCTGTAACCGTTTTCATCAGCGATGTAATCCACTCTGTATTTATGCCCATCATCACCTATATATTCATAGAATCCTCTGACTTTAGTACCACCGCCTATTCCATTAACTGAAGAATCCACAACTCCTGATTCCTCGGCAGCAATTCCATTATCAGTTTCATATGCAAAATGATAGTTGTTATCATCAAGCTTTCTATCTTCTCTTACAATACTAGCAGCACCGTCTACGACTGACTTGATATATGTTGTTGGCTGAGATTTGGTGACAACAAATGGCTTAGGGGTTGTGTACACAAATGGGCGGTATGTCGAAACGATGGGGACAGCTGGATTACGGTAAGATAGAGTTGAAGGAAACGGAGAATGATTGACACTGAAACAGATAATCTTTATGTAGCTTACAATATTAATTGACTTTATGTTACTGAAATGAAAGAGGGATGATTATGCATGAATTTAAATATCAAGGTTTTGACTACATTACAAATACTTGATTATCAGTGCCATACAGTTTCACAAAAATAAACCAATATTAAAATATAGATATCAGATTAACATTTGAAAGAAACCTACATAATTTTTAAATTATTTTAAATTCTAATATTATGTGTCATATCCTTGAACAGCCAGGTAATATACTGCTATATTGGGCGTGAACCGTTCGAAATGCGGACGCATTATAGGTATGGGCTAAATGACATCATTATAGTCAAATATTCTAGATACTATTTAAATTTTCTACTTATGAATATAATTGTTCTCCATAATATGTAGTTATATCATAGCATTTACAAACATGATCTGTTTTCTTTTCTGTTTTTCGTTGTAGAAATGGACCCAACCCGTAATCTGCTATATATATAATGACCTGATATTTTAGCTGACTTGACATATCGTTTGCTTTGCTTCAAGTATTTGTATAAATTATCTATAAATATCTCAAACAAGGTACATTGAATATACAGCGGAGTGGGAACGGGCATGGTACCGCATATGACTCAGGCGCCGAAGATCGCAGAACTATCTCCGTCTTCCATAAGCGCAAGTCTAGGGGTGAGGCCTTTTATTACCCTAGCAAAAGCAGACCGAGGTGGTAGCGCAAGCGTTTACTTTCGAGCAGAAAGGAACACCGGGGTTTCTTCACAGGAGGGGGCTATCTACAAACCGTAGGTGGTCCGAGGTACGTCGGGGTTTCGGAGATTTACATTCGAGGGTGCACCTAGTTCCCCGAGACGGCTTGCGGTTTTAGTCGGTTCGAGTCTGACATTGCCACCAGCCAATGCAATGCGGGGGAATTCCGCACAAAAAAAAAGTACATTGAATGTAATAACAACAAATAATTTTACGAATTGAATCAATAATAGGTAAGTCTCTGGGTGTAATCATTTAGAGTTTGCAGTAAGCTCTGAATTTAAATGCAAGGTTAATTTAACAGTATGCTATAACTGTAAACCGAAATCAATTCCGTTTAGTATTTTTTTACAGCTTGTGTAGGAAGATGAATGGTCACTTGATATCAATTCCGTGGGTTTCAAACTTGTAACAAATGTGTTAAATTACGTAAATTCGAATTTTGTAATATATTGCAATTATTGGTAATTTCGCTTGATATACGTTCAAAAGTAGGTACGTAGGGTTTAAATCACTGCCAATTATAGAGTAGATTTAAATAGCATTTTACATATAGATTTAAAATTCTATTTAAATAACATAAAAAAAACACTATCCATATAAGCATAATGTATAACGTTGAAGGTTTTCTACTTTGAGTTAAATTAGAGTAACAAGAGCATTAATTATTTTCGCTTTCAAAATCCTTTATAATAGAACTCTACTGCCTATACGGACTCTTAAGTCAATAGCAATCACATAAAACAATTTAATGACAATAAAATCAATTATCAAATGGGTGGCCACTGTGAGTCAAATTCATAAACGTCTAATACAATGAGTATTTCTGATGTCAAGTACATTACAGCGTATAATCTCTGCCAGTGCAACCTGGTTGACATGTCAGGCATTCAAAGTTATGTACTTTATACGTATCATTAATTTACTATTCATATTTAAATATATTAAATACCTACGCATAAATAGTCAGAAGATGAGAAATACAACTTTAATATTTTCATTATGTTTCTCAATCGCAGACGTTTGTATCAAAAATGTTAACGAAATATATGGAAAGGATTATTATTAACTTTTACACAAGGAATGAGCAAGCACATCAAAGTTCTTAAATAATACTTACCAACGCATGTTCTTAATAATACTTAAGGTTCAAAAAATGAGAAATGATGTACTGCTCTGATTTGAGTGTTAGTCCCTTAAAAGCTTAGGGCAAGTCCTTTTGAGCCCACGACCGCTTACAACATTATTTTAAACCTACAAAGTATAATACTTGTAACTTGTACAATTTTAATTATTTGTGTTAAATTGTAAACGAGAATACTAAATGGCGAAAAAAACTTTATTAACTACAATCTAAGTAACATGAGAAATAGAAAAGCGTAGCAAAAAATCAACCACTAAAAATCGAAATAGTTTGATTATGGAGCACACAATCAGTAACAACCCCAGTAGTAATAGGAACAACAGACGTAGAGGGTAAGAATATACTCGTACATAGATGCATAAATGAATTAGATACAAACATGATCACACAATGATAAACTACAAAAACAGGCAGTAATACATGCAAAATACAAAAGTTTCAGGAGACACATAAATCTTAAATTCAAGGCAATTCGAACCAGAGCGGGACTGAGGATAAAACCGAAATAAATAATCGATTAAAAAAATAGTAACTGTTAATACAATAATAAAATTATAAAGGGTTTTTTTTCTAGAAAAACCTATTAACAACTTTTGTGTTACCAAATTAGTCTAATATTTACCTGTCACCAAACTTAACTTGTAAGGGCGATAAAATTTCTCTGCTAGGCGCCTGATAGTACTGTGGTTGATATACTTTGTAGATAGAGCCATATTTGCCATTCCTTTCCGCAAGCTTTCTGTAATACGGGTCTTTCGAATATCGATATCTCACGTCACCGTAAAAACCAGGACGGTATTTCCCATCATCTTCAGCGTTGCCCCAGCTGATAACGGTTAAGATAAGTGTTAAAATCTGAAATATAAAAATGTTGAGCCTTCTGTAAAAATATGTATTAAAATGGCAGCGCCTAGAAAAAAATAAGAAGAAGTGCTCTATGATAACAATTGGAAAAGTAGAAACTAGGCGATTATATTCAATGTTTTATTGTTCAATTACCTCAATTCAGATATTATTCCAATGCTATTCAGATATTATTGTATACTATACGTGGTGTAAATGTGTGGAACATAAAAATGTGTTATAAAACATATTATTATTTCAATTGCCTTGCTTAAATTATGTTGATTAACCGAGTAAAAAACACACACACTATTCTTTCCTCAAAGCCCAAGAAACTCAAACATGTTACAATGAGTGCAGTAAAAAGTAATAATAGTGTAATAAGTAATTGACATCTTTACATTTTAAACTAATCGCACCATCAAGGCAGAAAACAAACCGGTATATACTTGAAATTTTGTCAGCTGTTGCTTTATGTTGTAAGCACTCACTAAAGAAAGTATTTTTCATATTTTTAAACCTAAGAGAGTGAAACTACATAGTATAAAACTGACTTCAAGAACTAGACCAAATTGGAACCACACGGGAAGCACCAGCTTTCAAATTAAAAAAAGAATCATCAAAATTGGTTCACCCAGTCGAAAGTTATGAGGTAACAAACATAACAAAAATACAGTCGAATTGAGAACCTCCTTCCTCTTTCCTTTTTTGATGTCAGTTAAAAATTAACGTTTATCAAATAGGGAAGAGGAAGATTGTTTTGCTTTTACCTATTTAGATAGGTAAGCAATGTATTTTTAAAGTTTAAGCAATCTAAACTCTGTTTAATATTACATGGTAAATTCTAATTTTAATTAATAAGTTACTATTATATATTATGTAGATGCCTACCCTACTTACCGTGATCGATTTCATGATTCCCTGAGGCTCTTCAACTATATAATAAAATAAAAACAACAATCCATTATTTATATACGGATGACAAAATCGAAAATGGAGTATTTATTGCAACAATACATCCTTCTCCATTACAAAAATGTTAATTTTATTTGTGAAGGCGGCGTTTTAGGTGGCTTGAACAGCATTGTAATATATTACATTGCTGACCGCGCCCAAAACAGCACACTTAAATTGCTCAGCTAAGACGCTGCCCACCGTACTTACAATAGATTAGAAATAAATGGAATATAAATTAGCATACCATTACCGCAATTGAAGGTGAGAGACGGGTCCTTGATTATCTTCCCTAAAGATTAGATGTTTTGTGTTCCTTTGAAACAATCTTAAAAAAAAAATTAAATAATATATGGGTCAATCGAGTAAATAAGGTAGAAGAGTCACGTGATTTTAAGTGACTACCGTAACCCATGGATATGGATACCTATAGGCCATAACTTATTAGTAAAATAATGCTTTCCTGCCCTTGCAGTCCCTCATCCAGAATCAGAAGGAGCTTAAACTTTCCCTTGTTGGGCTCTGATAACCTACTCTGCAATAAGAAATGTCACAACTGCTTAACATTGGTCGAGCCTGGTATATGTACTTTTTCGAAATACGAACATTATAAAAAACACTTTCTAAAAACTAAAACTATTCATCTTATCTAGTTGCAATCATTCACAAATTGGTTCAAAAGTAAAACTAACAAAAATCAAAACTGAAGAAAATAATCACACTATTAGTTGATCATATCGGGATCAGACCCAAAAAGGTTTAGATCTTAAATTTTCACGTCAACAATAAATGAATTATGTAAGTAATTAGTGTCGGTTCTAGGTAATGCCATGGATTGATTATGTCGAACTGGTATTATTCATCGTAACTAAATTTTGATTGAGGACCGAGAAATCGACATTGCCATTGATAATAATCAGAAGTGTCGCTATATCTGACTCAGCACATCTATCCATAAGAGTAGTCCATTAAGGAAATGATACCTCCTTCGTCTGGTTTCTTTACTATGGTAGGTCACAGTTGATATCTTTGACATGTGTGAGGTATGGTTCGGTATTTGCTTCGTACCGTTCGCTATACTGTTTACGATTCCCTAGACAAATTACACATAGATTATCTTATCGAGATTTGAGGCTTCGCATATGAAAAAAATCTTTATTACCACAAATTTTACAGTAGTAATAATTATTATAATATTGAACTATGATTATTTTACACCTGCAAAACTTTATAAAGAAACTTAAATAATGAATGTTGATGACACATACAAGCACAACACATTAATCTTAATAAGAAAAATAGTAACAAAAAACATACATACTAATATTCTCATACTAATTGATATGTGATAGTCAATTAAAGCGAGTCAGGCGTGCTAATAATTAAGAATCGGGTAGTGGACCGGTATTGTCTACGTAGAAAAACTGTTCCGCTGGCCAATGGCAGGAAGAGTATAGGAAACGGACGGCCAACCTTCAAGACTGAAGAGGTACTTAAAGAAGAAGAAGAATAATAAAATCCTACGCCCTGGTAGAACTAACTGTGTCCAATACAATATGACCTATGCGAGTCCTTAGTAACATAATAAGTTCTATTAAGGAAACAAAAATTTAAATGGATTCAAGAATTTATTAAAAATCTTGTTAAACAAAAATAAATAAATATAAAATAATGCTCAGCTGAACCTGTTGGCCGTTTTTTTAATGCATCTAGTGATTCACTATTTTTATAGTTTGTGTGTACGAGTCAAATACTCGTACACACAAACTATAAAAATAGTGTAGTGTAGTCTAATGCAAGTAGGATAAAATATTTCATTTCTGTTTAAGTTCATTTTAATCAGTAGAACTGCATAAGTATGTTTATCATCACCTAAAAGTGTGAGATTACTGTTTGTGACCATTTTCGATTGAAATGTACCACATAATTATTTATATATCATAACCAATATGACCAGTAACGAAAATGAATTACAAAATCACTTTCAGTAGTAGAGTAAAAGTAAATATTTCTAATTTTTTCTCCCATATCATGTCCCAAGTTTTTTTCTTTACGGGTTATTTATATTATACCAATGCATGCTCTACAGATTAATTCGTAGATAACAATATATAAGTATGTGAATGTACAAATACGTACGACAAACAGAAATTTCTGAAGCCTAACCCAAATATTACTGTTTGCTTGTTTACCTGGCTTATCCGTAAGAGTGCTGTTAAAGTTTCATGGTTAAGATCGAATATATAGAAGAATAAAAGGTTTTCGAGTATAATGATGTACTTAAATAATGATAAGAGAAACTTCTAAGTGCTTTGATTTTGGAACAATCTATAAAGTTTTTTTTTACCATTAATTAGGACGTTTGTTCTCAGTTTTTTTTGAAGTGTCCTATTTAATTTTAATGAACAAGGGTACCCTTAAGGACGGTTGCCGCCATACGGCTGACCATAAAAGGAAAAAAACTAATATGAAATGAAAAGCTGCAGGATAGAGGAAATGTTAAAAACAGAATGATAAGTGATCTGTACAGTAATATACGAGAATGAAATAAGAAGATTCATTGATTAATCAATTTGGGTGAAGAAAAAAGACTGTCACATCATCTAATGATTTTCAGTATTTGATAGTCGTGCAAAATAACCTTCCAATTCGGCTAGACTCTCTGGCGCTGCATAGAGATGTAGCGTCGCTGTGCATCTTCTACCGCATTTACTATGGGGAGTGCTTCTAGGAATTATTCGGACTGACACAGGCAGGACCGTCTCTTTCCACCATCGTCCTACGCGACAGAAGTTTCATCCCCATCATCTAGCTAGATATTTGGCAGTTCACAACTGTGCGCTTTTCCCGAATCTTTCTACCTCGCACAACAAAACTGTGGAATGAACTGTCGCCTGCGGTATTTCGGACCAATTCGACCTTCAAGAAAAAACGTACTCCTTCTTAAAAGGCCGGCAACGCAATTGTGACGCCTCCGGTGTTGCTGGTGTCCATGGGCGGCGGAAATCGCTTACCATTAGGCGATACGTCTGCCCGTTTACCTAGGCCGTAAAAAAAAGAAAAGATGGTAACCGTTGGTCAGGATCAAAACAAGGTTTTACGGCATCTAGCACACAACGCTACTCAGTTTCAAAGTAATCCGAGCTTACAAATAATTTTTATATACGTACATTTAATAAACAAAAAAGCACCCAAAATTCTATAAAAATATTTTAAATGATACAAGCATTTAATCCAGCTGAATTCAACAGAGAAAACAAAATAAATTAGGTACCAGTAGATCATGGCAAATACAAGGATCCTATTCTAAAATAAAATAAATGTAATTATAATTATTTTAAGTTGCATAAAATTAGTAAAGATGTTGTTACAAAATAGTTACCCATTCACCAGCGCTACAATCAGAGAGCGCTGGCCTCTCTTTTTTCATTCCTTAAGTTCCTTTTTTCCCCACTAAACTTGAATACTGATTGCACAAATAACCTGGAATGCGCTCCCACTCAAAATCGGAATATCATTAAGTTGTTTTTCTTTTAAAAACAATGAAAAGATATACTTCTCCATGAGATGGTAGGATCACCATAATGATTGTTATTAACCTCCTTAGGTATTAGTGTGTATGTATATCCATTTTTTTTATTTATATAAGTGTGTTATTACATATCTAAGTTATATATATATATTATATATATATATATAATCAATAATAAAAAAAATAATAATAATGATAATCATCAATATTATTATTTTTTTACCTACAAATAGCTCAATAATATTAACATAATGTTTTTTTAGGATGTCCCAATTTATTTTTTTGTAATTACGATCACATTTAATATATAAATTCATAAGGTCAAGTAGCGTTTCGATTAATGATATGTATCTGTAGCATATTATTATTGTTTGGCTGGTTGGTTTTGGTATAAAAATAAAATAAAAATTTTATGTTTATTAGTATTTCAAGGTTAAAAGTTAAATCCTGTTTGCCTTACATGAATAACATTTTCGAAGAAAATGCATACCTTTTGTTGTAGGTTTAGATCATTTTGCGGTTGGAAGCTTAATTTACCTTTTTTGTCAAAACATAAAGGAAGGAATGTAGTTTGCTGTCAAATAAAAGACAAGATTTTTTCTTATGAAAATTGTGGTAAAACAAAAAGAGATAAAAATTTTAAAAAACCCCCGACATAATAACCTGAGTTCCCTGTAAAAAGTAAAAAATAATGAAAGAAATAAAATCTTATAGTAGAATTAGTAATTCTAAAAATACATTGCGTAAGGGGACCGCTCCACTCAGGTTATTGTGTCGGGGGTTTTTTAAATTTTTAATTTAATTTTTATTTCTTTTTGTTTTACCACATTTTTTTTAATTCTTAGTTTAATTTTTTTACGTCACCTTTTCTCTCGTGTTATATAAACAGTATGTATAGTTTAGATAAGTTTATATACCGTCGAAGAGTGAGAGCCTGGAGATCCGTCATACAGGTCTAGATTCTAGTGCAAACTCCAGCTCTCATAAAGGTCTTAACTTATGCTATTATATCATGTTTATTGTAACAAAATTATGTACCTTTTTGAGAGAAATAACGAAAAAAAATTCATTGGATTTGATTTTGAAATAACTTTTTCTTTTTACCTACGGCAATACATGAATGTAGGGAGCAAGCTGACAAACGAATGATAAGTAACGACCACCGTCAATGGACCTTATCCAATGTAATTTAAGATTCACGTAGGTAAACCATGCGTCGGCAGAATGTCTCAGCTCAACTAGGTCAATACCACAGTCCCAAAAAAAAAATTTAAGTTTATTATTGATAATGAGATCACGGGATACCCAAACTACCTCATTCTTGGAGGGGGGTACTCAATGAGTTGTAACGCTATTGACTTTTGAGTCACAGGTATAGGCAGGAATAGATACTTACCATCGGTTGATTTGTCTGCTTATTACACATCAACAGACCTTAACAGTCTACGGCTAGTAGTAGACCTCTCTTTAGCAAGACGAAGCCTATGTTCAGTAGCAATAAGAAGTCGTCTGTTCTTTTATCCCATACCATGAAAAGAACTTTTGAACATATTGACGGTTAACTATTTAACCATATTAAAAATGCATTTATTTCCATTCAATGAAAACAAAAACTCGACGAAACCAAATTTTGGTTTAGGTACAGTGTAAAAGTTAAGAATTAAGTAAACAATTAATTGCTATTCATCACGATAATGATACGTGTTATAAAATCAATGATACCTACTTTTTATAACTTAAATATGTAGGTATGTCATCCCACATTTATATGCAGATTATGTTTGTCGTAAAGTCAGATGAAACAACGCATATTTTTCGATATCAGTAGCTGTATCAACTATTATGAACAGAATTGAATAACAGAATTGGAACAAATTATATAATATAATAACTGCCTCGGTGGCGCAGTGGTAGTGAATGCGACTGCTGTTCTTGAGGTCTCGGGTTCAAATCCTGGGTCGGACCAAGTGTTTGTGTAATTTACAAATATTTGTTTCGGAGTTTGGGTGTTTTCTATATATAATATGTATGTATTTACAAAAAAAAAGGTATATGTATTCATATCAGTTGTCTAGTACCCATAACACAAGCTCTGCTTAGCTTGGGACTAGATGGCGTTGTGTGTTAGATGTCCGAAATATTTATTTATTTATAAATTCGTTTTTACTTCGTCACTGTACAATTTCTCTGTCGTTTATCTGTTAAAAATAGGATATAGGATTTATAAAAAAAAATATTGCAAAATTATCAGTTATAAGCTTATATTACATTTAATAACAATTTTACAATCGCACAATTAATAAATATCACGTTTTATATGCAAATACTTTCGTCCGAGTAGTCTTCAGTGTCTGTTTATTCCGTATTTGAATCAACAACTCTGACAAATACCTCATACTCTAACTTGAGTTTATTAGTCAAAGCATTCTTTACGGTACTTAGAGTTTTCGTGCCCCTGAAACTGTAGTAAGAACCAAACTTCTCACCTTGAGGCACTTTTAACGTTGGTGGATATCTGAAAATAAAACGATGTTTTCTGAATTAGTTACTCCTCTTTGATAAACTTATAACATCGGGTATGCATTAGTGGTTCAAAAATAACTAATAAATATATATACTAATATAACGGGTGTTTTTTTAAGCTAGATAGAACTTTAAATTGTAAAAAGTAACACAAAAAATTAAATTTTGATGAAACTTTTTTTTTTATTTGTTTCAGTATACTCTGACAAATCATCATGAATAGACTCACGCTTGAACAACGCTACGAAATTATCCAAATTTACTTTGAAAATCAGTCGTCGATTCGCGCAACTTATAGACGACTGTTTTATCGCAAAATTGTGTTCAGCGATGAGGCGCATTTTTGGCTTAACGGGTTTGTTAATAAGCAAAATTGCCGCATATGGAGTGAGACCAATCCACAACAGACCCTACAGACTCCATTACATCCAGAAAAATGCACCGTATGGTGCGGTTTTCACGCTGGTGGCATCATCGGACCTTATTTCTTCAAAAATGAGCTGATTTTCAAAGTAAATTTGGATAATTTCGTAGCGTTGTTCAAGCGTGAGTCTATTCATGATGATTTGTCAGAGTATACTGAAACAAATAAAAAAAAAAGTTTCATCAAAATTTAATTTTTTGTGTTACTTTTTACAATTTAAAGTTCTATCTAGCTTAAAAAAACACCCTATATAAAGCTGAAGAATTTGTTTGTTTGCCCTAATCTCAGGAAGTACATGTCCGATTAAAAAGAAATATTTCAGTGTTTGATCGCGGCCATATATCATTATGCTAAGAACAATAGGAGCAGAGCACCAATGAAGAATGTTACAAAAACGTGGGAAAATTATTACGCTACGGGCAGGCTACGCTACGCAGGTAAACGATGTTGCGTGGGTCGGCCAGTATTATGATATTTAAATTAATTTTATATTATACCTATGATATTTGAAACTAGATCGAAAAATAAGAATGTTAGCGAATTCTATTTTGTCACGAATGTAATCATGAATTAAATGTCAATTTTTTTACTGCCAAACGCCATATTTTTGATAATATGATAATATATCATAGCATAGCAGAGTAAGGTAGCTGCAATTTTAAGTATCAAAATATTTGATCGAGGTAATTCCCACGACATTGAAATTTCAATGACATTCTCGGCTTATGCCCGATCTCAATATTCATCTTGAGTCATAAAATAAGAATTTGAACGCCATTATTTTATAATAATACAGTAGAACTTTATCTACATATCAAAAGATATAAATATTCCGGAACAGAGGTCAAAGGTTTATTTAAACATTTATTTACGCATTTCAAATATGTATATCATAGATAATCAAAGTTTAAACTCAAGCGGTGTCCATTAATTTCAACGATGAGCACAAAAACTATTAACTCAAATATGGTTAATTAGACACAAAATAATACTTTATTTTTACAAAACTAAAGGCTTATTGTGAAAACAACCATGTAAGCGTTAACATCAACATGTGTTTAATAAGAATCAAAACAACAAAAAAAGGAAAACAATAGCAGGTAAATTACCAAGGTTTGAAGATACTGAAATATTTTTTGTAATTAGATAACTATTTTGATGATTTTAAAAGACATTACATTTAACTTTAGGAACATTCTGGTACTACCATGACACGTTTTATTCGTCTAAGCTCAAAAAACAGAACTTCAAATATTCAACGGTTTCGCTGCCAATTATCTAATGTTTCCTTCTTGGGCTATTAAAAAACTCGACATACGGTTTACCGTTAGCTTCGATGATGTCTTAGCGTATATTTCATATGACTTATTTTTTCGTATGATATTATTGTACCTACCAATGTAATTATTTATAATACCTATACAATAAGGTTAATTTTGTTAAACATTGTGAAACATATAAATATTTAAATATACAACTTGTTTACCATGTAAAATTACACTTAAGCAACATTAATACAAAACATTTAAGTTAATCTCATCATTTGAATTAATAAACTATTCAACTGGGTTTTAGTACACACTATTAACCACAATTTAACTTTACGATACGTTTTAAGCCCAACAGACAAGAACCGTGATTATCCATAGCAATACCTAACAAATAACTAAATTCGTAGTCGGTATCATCATAGTAGGTACCACTCCTACAGTATAAACAAGGTATCTTATAAATTCAAGAAAAAAATACAAATATACATATGTATATCTTCGTCGATCAATTTTAGAAGCGATGTTTATAAATAACACTTTATTTACGGCACATAATTACCTAATACAGGAGTACAGATCTGGTTAATTTATCTAGTCCCTTCAACGATTGATAAAAATATTGCTCGGTGTGACTCTTGATCGTTTAATAATTTATTAGTAGTTCTGTTTTTATATTTTACAAAAATCATTCCCATCACTGTTTGGTTGCGTCAATAATGACATAAACCATTTTTATTAATTTCTTAGTATGAGCTTACTATATTTCGTCTGTATTATAAGTATGCTATTAGTAAGACTAGTTTTGTTTAGAAATGTATTTATTACACAAATAACAAATACTGTTTTAAATCTATCGTTCAGTTCAGTTAATTTGTGAAAGTAAATGAAGTCAACTTTCGCAGTGAATTCAGACTTCGACAAACATAGGTGTTATTTTTATATATTATTGTTGTAAATGAATTTGTCATTCATTTCAGTATAAAAATTTCATATTATTTTATTGAAATAAATATTATTTGCTTCGTTGAAAAGCATAGCTCAGAAGCAATATATTTGTTGTGATGGCTTTACACGGGGCAATATACTTACTTCATAATTGTATCTTTATTTTAATGATATAGGGGGCAAACGAGCAGACGTATCGCCTGATGGTAACTGATTACCGCCGATCGATGACCGATCGATGATGATCTGGTGTTACCGCCGCCCATGGACACCCGTCCATAGGCGGCAGTAACACCAGATCATGATATTTATCAGTACTTGGTATCAGTATATAGATTATAACCGTTCTTTGAAGACTTTCTCGAGTGTCATTTATGTATGATATTATAACAGATTCTGAAAGAAAAGTTACTTACTGGGTTATAAATTCCGTTTGATTAGCAGGATCCAAATATTTACATTTGACGGCAATTTCGTTATCCGCATAAACCTTTTTGTAGTGGTTGGAGCTTCCTTGAGATTCGTCACCAAAGTTAACGGTATCTTCTGAGACATACCTGTCGACTAAAGATTTGATAACTTTATGTATATATGGGTATCTGTTAGCATAAGTCCTGCTGCCAATATAATCGATTTTATTAACTTTCTTTGAAGGACCATGTTTGCCTGTTCCTGGCGGGCCAGGAGGTCCGGGTGGACCAGGGGGGCCATTTGGACCTGGTGGACCATCTGGTCCAAATCCTCCATTTTCACCAAAGCCTCCATTACCACCGAAGCCCCCATTTCCACCAAATCCACCATTTCCACCAAATCCACCATTTCCTCCAAATCCACCATTGGGTCCTACTTGATGCACATACTTGTAATCTTGATGTACATATCTATAGTCTCCATCATCTTCTGGATATAATCCTTGCTGATATATGTATGTGTATCGGCCCTCATCACCAGGTATGTACTTCCCTTCATCCAGAGGTCTATAGTAACGCCCATCGTCATAAATATCATACTTTTCTGGTCTATATTTACCATCGTCGTAGGGCGAACATTGAATTGCAGCCCAAAACGTTACAACTAAAACCTACAAAAAAAACATAAACAGCGTGTCATTAAAAAAATGGTTCTGACTTCGTTCGTGTCGTGAAGTGCAAACACAAATAGTACTACGTGTTTTAAAAATATTCGTATAAAATGTTTCAAACGTTCATTCAAACTAAATTATCAAACACCAGTCGTAGTAACACAAACCACCAGTAGGTTATGATCAAAAATTGATGAATACCTTAGAACATATACATTACTTACAATTTTTAAAACACTGGACATTGTTTCTGAAGCTTTTTGATAAATTTCAATTTATTTAACACCTCCTCCAATCAAGATGTTCACTCCACAAAATATGTTATAGATCTGAAACTAGATCAAAACGTGTCATAGGTTAAGTGTGCTTTGTTGGAAATAAATTATATTGTTATAGCCGTCTAATTCTCCATTGACATTTTATTAACATTTTCATGAATAATAAATTTGATTTAAACATACCGAAATTGTAACACATTCGAGAAGGTCAAATAAAAATTAACATTTGATATATATTAATAATAGTTCCGTAACAACTGAGATTAATGATTCACTTTTACAATTTTTATACCAAATTAAATTGGAGCCACGAGCTAACGTTGCCCTGCACTTTCGAGACGACCGGCTTGTAAGAGAGTCGTAATTCTCTTGTGGAATGTTTGAAGCTCCACTTCACACATCGATTTGCATAAAACAAAATGATTAAAATGCAACAATACGGTATAAACAACGTTTATAAGATCTTATTAGTTCATTTCTGTAAATAGTTGACTTACATTATTTACCTATTATAAAATCTGACTCTGCAACTAGGTATGCAAGTATGTAAATAGCACTTTACAAAAATGAGGTTCCTGAAGCTAAAGCTAAGCTATCAAGCAAATACAGAATTAATAACTATGTTGTGAGATCACAGTAGATGACACAACATGATATTTTATTTCTAACCAATAAAGGAATTCATCTAGAATTATATACCTGTCCATATTTACTACCTTGTCGACCTCATCCGAAATAATAAACCTAACATTGTAAAATTTCGCAATATTTGCAAACGTCACCTTTTCCAAAGGGGTTTTTTTGTTAAAGTGGGTACGGAGGTAGTTCAACTTTCGTAATGAGTTTCTTTCTAACATCGTTTCAGTATTTGGTTTGAACTTATGAAATAGATGGGTTGCCCATCTATCATAATATAATATTTTTACTTAACATCAATATTTCATTTAAAAACAGATGTTAAAGCTATCTTAATTATGTAATACTAAACTTAAGTCACTTTGTTGATGACATTTACGGCACGTGATAAGTACTTGATGTATTTTTGTTAATTACAATTAGGTTAAGTTAAAAGTGAGAAGATATTAGACCTACAATTACTAATACCTAAACCGCGGTTATATGAAAAAACACAATCAGAAAACATTTAAAAAATAACAGTCCATCTCTCTCTCTCTCTATTTACATATAAATATATATCAATTAAGCCCTATATTTCCTAACCACAGCATCACGCGCGAAAGACTGGGCCAGTTTGTTTATTTGGATTTAGCGAGAAATGCTTTAAGTTGTCAAATAACACGTTAAGACCAATAAAAGCCGGGTACAAATTAAAAATTGCAAAAATGAAAACACGGTACGTTTTTGGCTCCAAAGTTTTCATTCTGGAAATTTCGACCTTCATAACAAGCTCCGGGACGGCCGGAGATCAAAGTGGATAATGAAGAATTAAAGGTTATTATGGAAGAGGGCCTATAGCAAACCACTTCACAGTTGGCTGCAGGCCGTTGTCGTTGTGAGAGATAATAATGTTTTAATCCACTTCAACGGCGAGTACCTCATGAAGTAAGTGAAGCGACCCAGCAAACACGCGTCGACTGTTGAGTTACATTGCCCAATCGGTACAATAATGAAGGGATTTTAAATCGAGTCATTACCTGTGATAAAAAGTAGATCCTGTACAATAATCGGAAATGCTCGTCGCAATGGCTAACGCTGGAGGACCAGCCAAATTCTGCCCCAAGCGAAAATTAACTAGAAAAATCTTACTTGTGGGTGTTTGGTGGATTAGTGCCGGTGTCGTTCACTACAGATTTCAAAAATTTGGTCAAACGATTACGGCAGATATCTATTATCGACTACTGGTTAATCGCTCTAAGCCACTGCTTCTGCAGGACAACGTTATGCCACACACTGCACATCAGAAGGCTGGTAAACTAGAGGAGCTGCAATTGAAATGTCTGCGACATCCACCGTACTCCCCATCTTTGATCCAGCAGATTACCACTCTTTTTCAAAATTTGAAAAACTTCCTAAAACTATTTTTTTTTCGAAACTCTTGAAAGGTAGTTTGGACTACCACAGTCCAAACCGCCTTTAGAGAGTTCATTGATTCTCGCCACCATCGTTCTTTTAGTTAAGGGATCAATGAACTTCCTACAAGATGGAAAAAAGTGCATAGATAATAAATACATACTTTGATTAATTAAATATATTTTACAAAAAAAGTATTTTTTTTTAATTATGAAATTGGCATTTTGTATGGGAGGAATAAGACTGTATTCCTCTCATACAAAATGCCAATTTCATATGTAAGCACCTAATATTATACCAACTGAAGCTTACATAAAGTACTCGTAATTTTACACGCATCTTAAACACGTTATTGACATACCACATTTATAATTATGTCAGTAGCCATGACTTTGTATCAGCTCATTAGCGTTGTAAAGAATAAACTAACAGAAATCATTAACTTCATTATTTATTTATTGACACGAGTTAATTATGTTACATAAATATACATTTGTATTTTACATATGTTTGTCGATAGATTTTTTACATTCGAGATCATCGTTCAACCGATTTTTTGTTGTAGACCTGTTTTTTATTTTATTTTAATATCACTTTGTCTACAAAGCGACTGGCAAAGTATCTCCGCAATCCTGAGGGTGAACTAAAATCGTAGGTTGAACTAGCTATCGATATACTTGAAGGCACAGACTTTCCTATTAGGAGGTCGTCCGGTCCATGGCCTTTTATGGGGCCCCAGTATGGGCGTGATCCTGAAGGCCAGCAATATTGCGTTATTGCGACGACCGCAACGAGTGCGTGTCTACGGGATAAAAAAGGGGTACCGCACTATTTCCTTTGACTCAGCGAGTCTACTACCCGGAACTTCACCATGGGACCTGGAGGCGAGAGCATTGCGGCTCTTTACCAGTGGCACAAGGAGGTGCGAGAGTTGGGTTAGAGTCCTGAGACTCGAGAAGATGATGATCAGAAATCCCAACTTCACCAGGTCCTCGTGGAGGAATGGAGGGAATGACTTGGGCAACTGAGTGCTGGGCACACCGTTATTACGGCGTTACCCGTTATGGAGAATTGGCTCGAGAGGCGTCATAGGACCCTCTCATATCGGCTGATGCAGGTGATCACTGAAAAACAAAGTTTCGGAGATCACCTGTGTCTCATTCGCATGGAGCCAACGCCTGAGTGCCACCACTATGATGGTCAGACTGGGACACGACGCTCTACATGCTGGCAGAATGTCCAGCGTGGGACGAGCTGAGGCGTGATCTCGTGATAGATGAGGCCATCTGTCACCCTTGCAGAGCTGGCTCAGGTGGTGTGACAGTAACGGGAACATCAGGGTTCCCACACAGTAGGAGGCCTTTGGAGGCCACACAGTAGTATAAATTGTAGGTGGCCCGAGGTACGTCTAGAATCTAGGGTTTCCTTACTTCCTTACTTTACCGGTTCCCCGGCTCCTAGTACCTAGTACTAGTAGTTTTAGTCGGTTCGTGTGGGACATGCTACCAGGAGGTGGTATCAGAGAGAATTATCGCATGGAACAAAAAAAGGGCACAAACTTTCCAATCACGATTGTTATGGATGTTCATGACAACGGGGACTGACGGATTGGCGTGCTCTCTGAGGCACTGGCGTGAAACACCGCCAAACTTCAATCCTCCGGGGTGTTTATACGAATTTTTGTAAAGAAAAACTTAACAACACTTTTGACCCGAAACCTCTTGATTGGTGGTCGCTTACACTAAACGCTAGACCAACGAGGTAGTTGTTGTTTAATTGTGCGAGTATATTCGAGACAATGTAGAAAATATAATGTGTTGTTTTAAGTACATGTAATCTCAGTACATCAGTTATTTTTTTATTAAAGTTTTTTTTATCTTGACACGGTGCCTAAATGCCAAACTATTCATAATAATAACCAGGATGTTAAATAAGAAAAGAAAAGAGACACGAATTTATGCGTTTACTGCTAAAAAACTGTCGTGCGGCGTATGTTTTCGATTTGAAGACACTCCAGGCGGACTGATGGTTGGTGGAGCCGACAAGTGTGGAGTGGAGACCACGATTAGGCAAACGAAGTGTGTGCGCCCTGCGGCACGATGGGCCGACGACTTGGGGAAAGTGGCTGGCGCCGGATGGATGCGGACTGCCCAAGACCGGGATGGTTAACTCTCTTTGGGAGAGTCCTTCGTTCAGCAGTGGACGGTAATAAGCTGAAGAAAATTCACATAATTAATAAGGTGTTTGTGTGTAGTTTGTGCGCCCTACTACTGCTACCCTAATTAATTTACGAGTACATTACCATAATATACGTACAAAAGTTGTCTGTAAGAGATCGCCATGAGCGACAAGACCGCCTATTGTCACTTTTGTATATCGCAACTCTTTTTTCATCCATTTGTTATGTGTACAATTAAAGTAAATATTTATGTTTTTGTTTTAGAATATTTTGTTTAAAGTCGGTTTTCTTTGTTAAAATTTTGTTTATTTATGCAGAAAATATCACGGACGCCATCAAGTTGACATACTTAACAATTTAATTTCGGTTAAATAAAAGTAGTGAATTTGAGTAATGAATTAGACAAATACATGGTAACTCGTTTTTTACATCACAATACATGCAAACACGCCATCCGAAACGAAACTGGTATCAATCTGCATATACAAGTCACCGATGAAGTAAATAGACTTCAAATTTACGATAAAATCAATAGAATAATGACTTATTCTGAAGTATCTATTCGAAAAGTATAATGATTCCAAAAATAAATAAACATTCCGGACATCTAACACACAACGCCATCTAGTTCCAAGCTAAGCAGAGCTTGTGTTATGGGTACTAGACAACTGATATACATATTTATATACTTTTTTTTTGTAAATTCATACATATTATGCATAGAAAACACTCAAACTCCGAAACAAATATTTGCAGATCATACAAACATTTGGTCCGACCCGGGAATCGAACCTGAGACCTCAAGCTTAACAGTCGCATACGCTACCACTATGCCACCGAGGCAGTCAATAAAATTGTTAAGATGTAGATCTAAATAAATTGGCAGTTAATAGACAAACTTGATCTACTTTATTAATATAATTAAATGACTGTGATAAAAAAGAACTTTCATTTGTAAACCTTGACTTGTTATAAATAATATATCTTATTACAAAAAACCAAGTCAATATTAAATTGGAGGATAAGCACTCTGAAATGGAAGTGGGCCTGTCATGTCTCCAGGCGGACTGATGGTCGCTGGAGCCGACAAGCGTTAGAGTGGAGACCACGAATAGGCAAACGCAGTGTAGGACGCCCAGCGGCACGATGGACCGACGTCTTGAGGAAAGTGGCTGGCGGCGGGTAGATGTGGACTGCCCAGGACCGGGATGGTTGGCGCTCTTTGGGGGAGGCCTTCGTGCAGCAGTGCACGGCAATAGGCTGACTAACTAACTAACTATTACAAAAAATCCTTATTATCATTTGTAAAAAGCATTAACCGCTGTTATGTTGGGTAAATTAATTACTTCCAAGCTTATGTATTATTTTTGAACTATAAATTATCATGACGTTTATACATCATAATCATCATATATCATACTCTCTAAAAATGATTCAGTAGGTAAATAAGTGGTAGTTCGGTGGATTAAGATGGAGACTGTGACTTTTAATCTTCTTATTTGATGAAGCCAAAAACATTCGTTTCCAACCACGCTTTAGTAGGTTGAGCTTTTTGACCCGGTGCTTAAAGGGATATAATTGGTAATAGACCATGGCGTTATTAAAAAACGTTAACCAACTTTTAAGGTTCGCAAACTTGATAAACCAATTATGCCGATGTTTTGAGATCTGTATCATTGAAATATAACTTAGTCAGTCCTTGGCAGCTAATACTACACCAAATTATCACTGAAGTACTACTACTACTACACGAAGACTAATCTGCTAATTGCAAAGCTTCTATAAAGCTTTGAGCATAAACTCGGTTATTCTGCTTATTAATATATTCATCAATATTTAGAACTTTTCATTTGTAAATAAAAATATTCTGTAATCCTGGAAGGACCCATTTTGGCGCTTAAGACGTTGTTTTTATTTTATCACCTTTTTAATTTTTAAATGATTAATTATTTTAAAATGAAAATTACGTTTCTTATGGCTTACTTAATCCAAAGTCACCTTTAAAAATACGCAATATTATTTCAGATGCAATATTTAATTCCTGAGATCCAATCTATTGCTTTCGATTATTTCGAAATCTTTCTTTTACTGCTTCGGTCACAAACATTCGATTAATACTTCATACGCCTGATAGAATATATAGAATGTGTATTTCTTTAAATTAAGAGTTTTTTTTTTCAGGAGTATTCATTCAATTTTATAAAACATTTTCGTGCCACTCATTATTAAGAAATAAACAGGCGTTTATTTAATATAATTACTTGTAATTAAACGCCTGCTTATAATAATTATTATTGGAGGATAACGTATAAAATTACCGATTTATACTGAATAATAAAAACTAGATTTTTTTAAATGTAACCCCATTCCAAAATTTATGCGAATTATGTGTGAAGCATTTTGTACTGCCTCTTGGGAACATTTTTTACGCGTAAAGCAAGGATGATTATTTTTTCTCGCGTCTACCCCAGTGTCGGATAGATAGATAGGTATTATTTATTTCACACCATAAAATGAAATATACAATGGAGACAATACTCTCGAATCTTTCGATGATCTCTTCCAGGTAACCTCTAGATGGACTATTCTAGCAATTTGTAGTTTGTGGTACACATATAGAATTTGCGTATAAAACCAATATTCTCTAACACAATTACACAGATACACATATATGTCATCCGTCACATATGTATAAATATGAATGCATATATAAACAAACATATATAAAGCAGATGGTTATTAAAGAGATATATAGTGTCAGTATCATTAGATAGAACTTTTAAAAACATTAAAATGTTTTAGATGATTTTTTTATTTAGGTATCTGCTTACAAGATATTCAACTTTAAAACGCATTTTTATTAGTTAAATATCTAGTAGTAAGCGACTGCCACTCATAAGGTTCGGATTCGATTCCCGGGTTGAACTGCTGTTGCAATTTTACTACAAGAAATTCTTAATAGCAGCCCGGAGTATGAAAGATGGCGGTGTCACCCGCCCGTGCCTCGTAGAACACGTTAAGCTGTCGATCGAGGTTGTCATGAACATCAATGGCAATCGTTATTGGGAAGTCAGGTCCTTCAAATACACTCCCAACAAGTGCAATCTTCGAATTTACTTCACCCTCAGTGTTGCGTTGTTTCGATGCCAGTCGCTCTGTGCAAAAACTGATATTCAGGTAAAACCGGTAGAACTACTAACCGACCCCAAATAATCTTGGGAATAATAAAGGCTATGAAGATGATTCATATTTGTCTCTATTTTAATTTCAATACTACAGCTCACAAAACTCTTGACATGATTGAAAACAAAACGCAAAATAAAATATTGCTAGTATAAAACACTTAATTTTACCAAATTCTGGGTTTTACTAGCACTTTTTCGTAATAAATCAATGAAGTTACTCGTAGCATAAACAAAACGTAATTTGTGTGAAAATTGACATGATTAAAAACAAAACGCAAAATAAAATATTGCTGGTATAAAACACTTAATTATACCAAATTCTGGGTTTTACAAGCACTTTTTCATAATAAATCAATGAAGTTAGCATAAACAAAACGTAATTTGTGTGAAAATACATTCGCTATGTAACCCTGAAATAATTTAAGTGTACACTTGTATATAAAGAGGAACGAGTCTCCGTGGTTCTTCTCGTAGACCCCAGCTAGGGTCTCGGGGTAACTTGTCCAGGCCATGGCTTGTTTAAGTGGTGCTCCACGCCGCCTGCGACTACAGGCGGGTCACTGGGTTGGGCCCTGGTGGGCCTTTTGGTAGTTCAAGGGGACTTGACAACCCGTCCGACCCGTGCTTAGCGAGGTCGAGCTCCTAGGGGTGTGAGCCCAAAGGAGCGCCCGTCAGCCGGCACTAGGTCGGAGGTAGAGGATGGTCCGGTGGGTATTGACGACGGTTCGGGGTGGGTTGCCACGGAGATTAGATCTCGTGGCAGACCATATCTGTCTGGCGGACGCCGATGGTAGGGCGCGAGCTCCCGCAGGTGGCGAACTTGCGATCCGTCAGCACGCACAAATAGTTTGGTGCTCAGGCGTTCCACAAACTCATCCAGGCTCTCCATACGGAGATCCCTGGAGATCGTCCTGTTCCGTACAAAGCGGGGGGCGTTTGAAAGGGTGCGTAGTGCGAGCGACTGCTGCGCACGGAGCCGGCGGCGGTTCGTTTCAGAGACGAGGGCGAACCAGGCCGGGGAACCATAGGTGAGTCGAGTGCGGATGTAGGCTTTGTACACACCGAGCTTTGCGCGGAGCGGTAATCGGGACGTTAGTACGGGCCGCAGAAGGGAACGTGCGGCACGAACCTGGGCAACTACATTGTTAACATGAGGCTTCATGGACAAGGTGCGGTCGATAGTCACGCCGAGGTATTTCACCGTCGCGGACCACTCGACATTCTGCCCCATGAGCTTCAGCTGTGGTGGTATCTTAGTCCCTATAGATATCGCCTGGGTCTTCGCCACGTTGACCGTCAGTCTCCAGTCCTTCAGCCAGCTGGGAAGTGCGTCTAGGGTGCGCTGCATGTTGGTGACAGCGTGGGCTCCATCTTTTGACGTCGTGATGTAGGCTGCGTCGTCGGCGTACAAAGCAAGTTGCACGTCTTCAGTGATGGGGATGTCGTCTGTGTACCAGGAGTAGCACACTGGAGATAGGCAGCTTCCCTGTGGCACACCGGCATAGATGAGTCGCTCTGTGGACAAGGCGCTTTCAACCGCCACTTGAAAGCGCCTGTCTTGCAGAAAGGTGGCCACAATCTTCACTACTCGACGAGGAGTAGTAGATGTGGACAGCTTGTACAGCAGGCCGGCGTGCCAGACGCGGTCGAACGCTTTCTCCATATCAAGGAAGACTGCGACGATCCGCTCGCGCTTGTTGCGCGCAACCGCGATGTCATGCAGAACCCTCGCGAGCTGGTGTGTCGTGGAGTGTTCGGCACGAAAGCCGAACTGTTCGTCGCGTGGCTGAAGGTGTGGCGTCATGTGCAGCAGCAGCAGTTTTTCGAACAACTTCGACGTCGTCGAGAGGAGTGTGATAGGGCGATAGCTTCCCGGTTGGAGAATGTTCTTCCCCGGTTTGGGCAGCATGATGACTCTGCCAAGTCGCCATGTGATGGGAAAGTGCCCGGTGCGGAGGATGCCATTGAAAAGACGCGTCAGCGTCGCTATTGCACGCGGGGGTAGGTGCCGCAAGGCTTCATAGGTCACCTGGTCGGGTCCAGGCGCTTTCCGGAGAGGCATTCGGCGAATCATCCGCTGAATTTGGCCAGGGGAGAGGACGATGGGGTCCTCGGTCGGGGCTATCGGCTGTTCAAAGTATTGCTGGAGCTTCCTCTCAACATCTGCTACGTGCTGCACGTTACAGGCAGGGTTCGGGCGGAACTGCGCTTCCAGGAAGTCGGCGAAAATCTCCGCTCGGTCCTTGGCACGGTAACGTGGGGTTCCGTCACCAGCCACCAAGGGCCTAATCGGAGCAGGTTTCCCAGAAAGTTGTCGGCATAGGCGATGTATGCCCGACCAGTCCTCACTGGCTCGCTCGATGGTGCGTTGCCACGACTCCGTCGCGCTTGTTGCCAACGCGGCAGAGATCTTCGCAGCCAGAGCATTGAGCTGGGACTTCATGGTCGGACATCGGGTGTTCTGCCACTGCCGGCGCAGTTTCCTCTTCCTCTCGATCATCACCAGGATGCGGGCGGGGAGCTGAAAGGGCTTCCTTGCGGCAGCGACTTCAAGCTTTGACTCTTGAAGTGCGGTCTGTAGGGCCGCGCTGAGATCCGTCGTAAGCTCTTCGACGTCTTCAGCTGTCTCAATTGGAAAGGAGGGCGAGAGCTTTGCCATATGCTCGGCAAAGACCCGCCAGTCTTGGCGTGATCGGGGGGGTAGCTGGAACGTTTGCGGGATGTCATCTAGAGTCAAGCACACCGGTTGGTGGTCTGAGATGAGATGGTCGTCCAGGACGTCAAGATACACAGCCGCGTTTATGTCGCGGGTGATGGCTAAATCTATGACGTCTGGTGTATGGGCCGCGCAATACGGGTAGTGCGTCGGAACCTCTGGTCCTTGTACCTGGTACGCGTTCCGGTCTGCATCATCTAGGAGGCGGCGGCCTTCCGGGCAAATGGTGTTTGAGTTCCATGCCGTGTGTTTCGCATTGAAGTCACCGGCGATTACGGTGGGCAGTGGCGAGTCCAGCAGGATGTGGATATCAGATACTGCAAGACGCTGTCCCGGTGGCCTGTAGAACGCGAATACACGGGTGGGCTGGCTTCCGATGCAGACCTCTACACCCAGGGCGTACGCAGATTGCAACACTGGTACTGGTAGCGCTTGGTGGATGACTCTCCGCTTGACCAAGACTGCTAATCCCCTATAAGCAGTCCCTCTCGGCGAGCGTTGGTCCTCCCGGTAGACATGATATCCTCCCATTTTGAGTTTGTCTATCGGTCTGAGGTGGGTCTCGTTGAGTAGGGCTATGTCAACTTGCCGCTTTGCCAGCAGCTGTTTCAGTAGCCTGGTCTTCTCTGGTGACATTCCGTCAGCGTTCCAGAATAATATTTGCAGTCTACGCGCCTCCAGATTTGCATAGTTCTGCAAGGCAATTGAGGATCAGTGGGACGGGGTCCCGCTTCTCCAGTAGCGCTACCAGCACCTTTTGTAAAGTGCCGATAACGCTGGTGAGCCTAGGGTCCAGGTCTACCGTAACCGGCTTTGGGGCCGGTTTCGGTTGGACAGTCCGCTTCGCCTTCGTCCCCTTTTCTGGGGCAGCGACCACGGTGACCTCCTGGACATTATTGGAAGGCGCGTCTGCCTGCTCGGCTTGCATCTTTCCGTTTTTCTTGGGTCGTCTCCTACGTCGTGTGCGCTCTTGCGGTGGGTTGGCTGCTGCCATGAGCGAGGCGGGAGCGTTGCCGTCCTCGACGGTGGAGAGCTTCTCTGCAGGGTGTAGTGTGGCTGCTGATGTGCGTGCAATAGTTCCAGCCTTCCGATTTCGGATTTCCCGTTTAAATACAGGACAGGCGGAACTATTAGCAGTGTGCGAACCTCCGCAGTTCGCACATGTAGGCGGCTCCTCCAGAGGGCGTGTGCAGTCTCGAGCGATGTGAGCTCCGCCACAGCGCACACAGGAGATTGGCCTATGGCAGTTATGGGACGAATGTCGAAACTGTTGGCACCTGTGACATTGCGCGGGTCCCTTTTTGCCGCGCCATGCTTCTATGTGTACACCGGGCATGCATAAAAGTTCGTTTACTTCGTAGATGCCCGGTGTGACGTTTGCGGTGCGCGCCAGCTGCGCGAAAAATAGACAGCCAGGACGGCCCTGTCGGGCTCGGATGGGACGTACGAACTCGGGTGTAAATCCTAGTTCGGTGAGTTCTGCTTCGATCTCTTCTGGCGGAGTATTTACTGGGAGGCCTCGAATGGCCACCTTGAGACTGCGTTCTGCAGGAAGGGAGTAAGAGAACCAGGAGATTTTCTCCTTCGTCTCCAGCGCGTAAAGGTACCGTTGGATGATACGGTACTCTTGCTCCGACTTTGGGATAAAACGAACTCCCTTCCCGAATGGGCGACCGTTTGGCGAGTGCCCAAGTAAATTTTTGAGTTCCCGGAAATGTGTCGGCCAATTCGGGAGCATTTCAACCACTAGGGGTGGGTAGCGGGTAGTTGACTGTTTCTTGTCAGTAGCGAGGATAGCGGCAGCGTCAGTATCGAGAGTGGTGGCAGGGGCAGCAGCAGCAGTAGTAGTGGCTGCAGCGAGAGCCGGCGTAGGAGCCGCAGCAGGTGCCACAAGGTGGACAGCAACAGCGGAGGCAGCAACTGGGCCGGCGACACCTGTGGTGGTGGACGGACTCGCAATAGTGGCGTAGGTGGGCCCCACGACTTCCATAGGTGACCATCTTTTAGTCCCTGGATGGTTAAAGGGCGGCGTCGTGAATAGTGCTCGCCTTTCCTCCATTTGTGGTGGGGATGGGAAGCGATCGGGGGCTACTGTAGTCTGTGGACCGGGAAGGCGTGGTGCTGGAGCTGCAGCCTTCTTGGGCCTTTGCGGCAGCGGTCGTTTCACCTCTGCACAGGCATATGCAGGTGGTGTGGCATCAGTTGCGGTTGCAGGGGCAGTTGCGTCTGCAGTTTCAGCGGTCGACATAGCAGGCGCTAGGTCGCCTGGGTTAACGGACAACAGGCCGGGTGCAGGTGGTGTGCTTGGTTGCGACATCGTAGAGGGGGGAAAAAATTCCTCCCCCGCTCCCGGCGTCGGCGTCAAAGCAGCAGACGGCGGCGTGTTCGTCCGGGCACTTGGTCCAGCGAGCGGGGACCGTGATAGCTGCTTGGGGCCGCGTGCTAGGGAAGCTTGGTCTGCGGCCACTACACGGCTCAGCGCGGACAACGCTGCGCCTCGGGAGCGGACATAGACACGCTTAGCAACTCCAGAGTTTTGATGTTGTGGGCGAGTCGCCCGGCGTGCGGGTGGGTTGTTACTGTGGCACGGAGGAGGCATAATTAATTACGCCTTTCTTCCACTTTTAATATATTATCATAATATTTATGATGTGCTAAATTCGTATGCGCTGCACGACCAGCACTCTTCGGCACAAAGTACCCACTGAACCGGCCCACCGGGGCTTGCCGCTGGTGGCAGACCGGGGGCCGAGGACGGCAGTGTACCCTGCGGGATCCGAAGGCGCCGATGTGCACGTGGTTTTAATATTTGCTATCGCGCCAGCCGCGGTCGTTTAGCGTTCTATACGCGGGGTTGTTGACAATTCGCTCGGAGCACGAGGCGAATGACGCCTGTACCTGACGAAGTGACGTCACAAACACGCGCGGTGAGAGATCAACGACGGAGCGTGCGTCCCTCTCGACAGCGCGTAGCGGACCAGGAACGAGTATTTGGGTTACTTGATTGCAAGTGATTACAGTTGCCTTGAACCTCATTCTGCAACTCAATAGTCATAACGCCTTAGACTCCTTCCTGGGAGGGAGTAAGCCAGTTCTGGTAACCTCAGTCACTCGATGGTTTTTTTTATATGATTCTGCCAACTTGACTACACTCTGCCTGGTGGCAAGCAGATAATGCAACAATGCAGCAGCATGGTGACCGATACTACGAGTATGTTACTTTTAAGAGATGCATAACTGAGCCTGGATGATTGCATACATGGTGGTGATTACATCCTGGGTGATTGCATGCTTGATGGTGATTGCATAACGAAACGAAATAACGAAATATGACAGCAAGAATAAGAATGTCATTATTTTAAATTGATCAATTGTCAGAGTAGTACTGCCCCGGTTGAGTTAGCCCGTTCATGTTGAAATCAGTGTGGAAATACCACCTTTTAATTATCTTCATATTACTCCATTATTTAGTACTGTTATGCTACAAACAAACTAGGAATTATTCTGGTATCACAATAATCTACTTACTACGGTCCTGATATATCTCTGTTACTTCTTCCACATTCATCAATCGCCGCATGCATGTCGTCGGTCCCTGGTGGTACTATTCATATGGAACTCTCTTCCTTCTTTAGAACATTACCAGTTTGGTCGGTAAATGTTTGTCGAGCATAATGTCTTACAACACTTACACACATTCACTCTATAAATTCCTTTCAGGAGTCCTTCATCATCTATCTCCTCTACGAGGCGAAAACAATAACACAAATTTATTTAAAAACCTTGATAATATGAATACAAAATTGAAGGTGAGGATACGAGGGTACACACGATATTATTGCGCAATGTCTTTATTTATAGCTACGAATTTAACACTTTTAACACCCATGCTAAATATTGGTGATCGAAAATGTCAAATGTTACTTTCTTACCTTTAAAGCTTAATCAAGTTTCGGAAAGTTGAAATACAGCTTAAACATTTTAACATAATTTAAGATACTTTATAGTACGTAAACCACAGTAATTCATTAATAAAATATGTTTAAATAGATACGGATAAATTGCGATGCATCACTGACAGTCTAACTAATCGTAAAATAAGAAACAATTTACCTTAGTCTGAGAAATTGGTATAGAAAAAATTGGGGAGTTAAATATTTGACAACATACTATTGCTATCATCGGTTTAAATCGATGACTTTAGAGTGACTGGTTCTTTTACTTAATGTTTTTAAATTGAAGTTCATCCATATATGGAATTGGTACAAAGAATGTTATTTTAATTAATGATAGTTTTGTATAATTAAAAACTGTAACCTCTGTGCCTTTCTAGATATTCTCTACACCAACATCACTGCCTCCCATAGCTGAATTAGAGAATCAGGATGGTTTGTGTACACCTGAAATTCATGTTAACACTGACCTGGCATATCCGTCCGGACTTCTCGCCGGTTCAATAATTAGTAAATTGGTGCAAAATTATTGCACCCCATATATGGCCCATACCCCAACCCCTCCCTTTCCCTCTCCATCCCCCAAAGGTTGGCAACTAACTTGTGGCGCCTGGTGTTGCGGGTGTTCATGGGCGGCGGTACTTGCTTACCATCAGGCGATAAATTAAAATTAAAATTTTCCCTATGGTAAATGCGGTAAATTTTAAAGGGGGATATTAACATACACATAAACTATATCAATTCATACTCAGACGTACACGAATATCAAACACTGAATGCTTCACATGGCTTGTATCCGACGCATATGTTGCCTACCCGCGAGTACCGGGTGTTGCCTGGACCATGTAATACTAAAAACGAACCTCGATAGTACCACATTGGTACTTGACGCCTCCAACACCGACCTTTGGTCGGTATTGCTTAATATTCAAAATAAATTTAGACTAGGTAAACGCCAACTAACTCGAGCTCAGGTTGACTATTCCTCCGTTTATGCTGCTCTATCAGAAACAAACTTTACCTTGTGTTAAACGTGGCGAATGCTGACCGGGAAGCGGAATTACTGGTGACTAAAATAAGTCAAATAATTCAACACTATACTAAAAAAAGAAGCACATCACCTCTAAAATACAGACTAATAAAGCCCTGGATTACTTTAGGGTTGCTTAGATGTATCCGTAATAAAAGTGAAACTGATACTAAACTGACACTGAAAATTACATATCTAAGATACCGAAACAAACTTCTGCAATAAATTGCTGTAAAATCAAAAAGTTGCATATGAGAAATATGAGTTTTGTAGGGCTAAAAATAATCCAAAATATATGTGGAAATTTATTAAAAATATTATTGCTGGAATTGGTAAATTGAACCCACCCGTGGAACTTCTAAAACTAGACTATAACGGCGTGGAGTCTGTGAACGGAGTTAATATATTTTTTTGCTAATATGGGCAAGGAACTTACCATGAAACACATTACCGACAGTACTTCTTTCTATAAGGCTATACGTGACAACTCACCGCTGCAGTCACTTGCACTTCTTCCTACTGACACATTTGAAATCTCAAATATAGTTTGTAACCTCCGTAAAGACGCTGCGGTTGGATGGGATGGTGTTAGTATAGGTCTGTTGCAGCAATGCATTGATATACTGATTGAGCCTATCACCCATATCTGTAACGCATCTATTGCGTTACAGATATGTATAAAGTATTCAAAATAGCCATTGTTCATCGTTTACGCTGATAATAGTTATTTTTATTTATTGATTTATTAACTTAGGGCACATGTAGTACAAAGGTAGACTTAATGCCATTAGGTATTATCTACCAGTCAACCTTCAGGTGTTGCAGAAATATGATGCAGTAGGTGCAAGGACAAAAAATTAACTTCGATAAATAATAATTGCGCAAATTATATTTATACCTACATCACATGTAACAAATATACAAAATTATAATGTACTACTAGTTATCTATGATAAGGACTGGGCAAGTGCTTACGCATTTGCTGAGCAAGCATTTGGCACCATTATGAACAATCTCATTTACTATCATTAAACCTGAATAAAACAGTGAACCTTACCTTTTGTAAATAAATTCTTGCGGACAACCGCTGTCGAATATTTACAGTCTTAAAGCTCATTTGTGTATTAGAGGCTCATCTAATACTCAATTAATCTACCCTATGCTGACTGGAACGAATACTATCAAATACCTGGGTGTTATTATTAACCAACATGTTAACTGGCAGCCACATCTGTCCCAGTTAGCCGCACGCGTCCGCAAACTAATATACGTGTTTAAAAAGTTAAGGTGCTCGGCCATATTTCAGTATCCTCAAGGGCATATATTATGCGCTATATCAATTTATTATATTACTGTTTGGTGAGTTGCAGTTAGGTCTTACTACTTGGAGCTGGAGCGAGCGCAAGGGCGGTATTGAAAGTTATGACATTTAAGCTGGTTAGATATTTAACCTCACAGCTTTACGTGGAAAGCCAGGTGCTAACCGTAAGACAGCTTTTTGTACTACGGTGAATCAAAGTTGTTGAGACATCGAGCTTATCAGGTATGTCCAGTGCAGACATTTAGAACTATTCTTGCAAGTAGATATTTTCGTGTCATTAGTTGCCGGCTGTATTATCATATACCATATACATTATATATACCACTCTGTGGTTATAAAGTGAAAATAGTTGTAGGTAGATGGCTCCAGTACAAAAATTACACAGACAGAGGATCTTCTGTCTATGTCAATGTTATAATTGCAATATTTATGTTCTTTACTATTCCTGTAAGTGTATTTAACTATCCAAAAACACACACATACATACATACTACCTCTGTAATGTAATAATTTGTATTTTTTTAGTGTTCGTACGAAAAAGGCGATGAAAGTAGTAAGGGAAAGAATTTGAAGAAATCCTGTCCGAAAGCAAAAGATTTTATCTCGGGAGATGAAGATGCGCTATCTTCATCTCCCGAGATAAAATCTAGAATCATATCACGTATTTTAAAAGATGACTTAAGACTTGTAGCCTACTAGAGACGTGCTAGTCATTACTTAACTGATAATTTTAAAATAATAGGTTGGTAGAATCAAAAAAAATACTTAAGCGATACCGCTTGTATACACAAAGGGAGGTTACGGAAAAATTTGTTTACGTTTATGAAATTTTAACAAACAAAATGACCGTATTTATGTGGATGGATTGCTCTTAAGATGCTTTCGAATTAGTCAACAAAGTACAACGTGGGCATTATCCAACTTCAGTGATGATTTGGTGGAGTGTTAGCTATGAAGGAGTCACTTAGCCATATTTTTGTGAAAACAGTATCAAAATATCGGCACAAGCATCAAGATACCATTCTTGAGAAGGCAGTTAAGCCCCTTAACAACAACATGTATTGTATAATAACCAAGAATGGTCCTTTCAGCAAGAATCGGTCATAAAGCTTGATCCACCCAATCTTGGTTAGAAACGAACGTTCCAGACTTCATCAGAGCTGAAGACTGGCCGTCATCTAGTACTGATCTTAATCCACTGGATTATGATTTATGGTTAGTTTTAAATAGTAAGGCTTGCTCTAAATGCCATGAGGATTTGGAGTCCCTAAAACAATCCATACGATTGGCAGTAAATAATTTTCTCATAGAAAGAGTGCGGGCTGCTATTGATAACTATACTCAATGTTTAAAGTACTGTATTGCAGTCAATGGAGACCACTTCGAATAAGCTTTATATATTTTTAATGATTTTATATTAATATATTAAACTAATACACTGTAACAGTAATAAATGTTACGTACAATAAAAAAAAGTTGTTTTATCTTTGCAACAATATTTATGGCAAGACCAGTGTCTAGACAAGTAAATATAGAGATTACAGACGCAAAAGCAATTTCTTTCATCTAGCTTATTAAATTCTGCCTTAGTCTTTCCGTCTCCGGCTTATTTTTTATTTGTTCAATTTTGCTTTAATAGTGCAATATACAAATTGTGAGATTTTTATTTTATATATTTTACGAATAAGCACTTGTTTAATTTAATAAGCACTTATTTTGTAGCACAAATATTTTATCCATTACATTTAAGCAATAAACACTAAGCAAGCAATAAAAATACTACCAGTACGGCTATTTTTCAATTCAAGTTAAAAAAAAATTAGGTAACTATTAACAACTATCATAGTTTTTCTGCTCGAATACCGTTTATAAATTTCTAGATGTTCCTTATAATCTTCGTACAAAAAAGGTAAATTAAATAAGATATGTTTTAAAATATTATGTTTATGTAATTTACAATAAAATTGGTATGTAGCGAATATAAAATTGTTCATGAACTAATTATAATGAAAAACTAGGACTATATCTACAATTACTGGGGTATGTGTACGCCAGAAGGAACAAATCCATTCTCATCGGCGGTGTAATCAACTCTGTAGGTGACACCATCAGGTCCAACGTACTCAAAGAAACCTTTAGCCCTTAAGAGTTCTTCATCTTTGTCAACTATTTCTAACCTACCAGCTTCTTCGGCTAGAATCTTGTTTTCAGTCTCGTAGAGGTAATGGTAACCTTCGGGTTGAATATCAGTTTCCTGGCGGATGATGCCGTACTTGTAGTCGTAACCTGATCCCGATCCTGATCCTGAAAATGATGCAGACCCTGATCCTAAAGCAGACCCAGATCCTGAACCACTAGCACTGCCGCCACTGTATGAAACGGGTTTACCGGAACCTTTACCAGCTTTGTTTCCAGCAGCATTTCCAGAACCGCTGCCAGATCCGGTCGAAGGTTCACCAGAGTAGAATCCACCAGCAGAGCCACGGTCACCACTGTAGACGTGTAATTTTATTTAGAGTAAATTAAATAAAGAGCTACGTACTGACACTAAGTGTGGTCTTGTCTCCAAAGTTTTTTTGATTGTCAGTTGAGTATCTAGAGATATTCAATTCGTGTTAGTTTAAACGTTGTGTTGCATCAACGTTTTTTATAGACAAAACTCACTTCATCTTAAAGCCTGTACTTTAGTTTCTGAGAAGAATAAAAGCCTAATTTCAATGCATTCTAATACTAGACTATACTACTTCACTCTTTTAGATTTCGAATAGATATTATAGCACAACAAGTTCCTAGGGTACTTGAAATTTTTTTTAAAGCTAATTTTGTAACTAATAAACTTAAGACTGTGGTAGGTTTTTTTTAGTTACGCGTTAGCTCTGCATTACATTTGAAAACTAAATCGAGCAGAAGTGATTGGTATGAATAGTTACTCACTTGAAATTGCCAGCATTGTCAGGCTTGTATCTTCCAGCGTCGTCTTTATCGCCTACATAAGCACCACCGGGGCCGCCAGCGGTTCCTGCACCACTGTAGAATCCCCCGGCACCTCCGCGGTCACCGCGGTCACCACTGGAACAGGGCAACATTTCATATAAGTTTTTTTTATTGTGACGTTTCATAAAAAAAACGTCATAAATCTTTTATGTGTTATAATGGTACAGACTTGAATCAAGTAGATATTTAAGAGTATAAATTTTATTTTATACAAAGAATGAAATAAGTAATAGTTTTTGTTATTTATGCATGAAAAGTATTTGATTTTAAAACATTAAACTTATTCAGGGCGATAATGAGAAGAAACCACAACCTCCAAACATTTGTATTCCATCTCTATGATATTTCTATAAAAAGATAAGTACTTACTTGAAGTTGCCACTGTTATCGGGCCTGTATCTGCCGGACTCGTCCTTATCTCCGGAGTAAAATCCGCCTGCTCCGCCAGCGCTGCCAGACCCTGAGTAGAATCCTCCAGCACCACCCGCACTGCCAGAACCGGAGTAGGCACCACCGGATCCGCCAGCGCCACCAGAGCCTGAGTAGGCACCACCGGGTCCGCCAGCGCCACCAGAGCCTGAGTAGGCACCACCAGATCCGCCTGCACTACCAGACCCTGAGTAGAATCCTCCGGCACCGCCGCGGTCCCCACGGTCACCACTGAAACGCAACGTAATTTTACGATCCATGTAACTATTTTAATGAGTTTGAATTCCTGGGTCTTACAGAAGTTAGGTAATAAACAAGAAAAAAGTTGACGAGTGTTATATCCAATCAAATCCAAAATGTATCAAATTTTTTTACTGCTGTAAAAATTTTATGAGTAGAGTATGAGTAGACGATACAAGGTTTATGAAAAAATGTTTAATGCACCGCAGTATTATTACTATTATTTAGAAGTTCGTGAACTTGTTTCAATCTAAGACTATTTAAAGCTTATGCTGCAAAGGATTTATATCTTACTTGTAATTTCCTGAACTATCGGGTACGTAACGGCCAGAATCATCAGCGTTGGGGTTATAACGACCAGCGTTATCAATATAACGTCCAGAATCGTCACCGTTGCTCACTCGATTATAGTATCTAAACGGTTGAGGAGTTGTGGTGAAATAACGCCTTGTGGTCGAAAATGCGAACGGATTGACTCTGAAAAGGAAAAGAAATTTATTTATTTAATTAAAGATTTATTAAATTTTATGTATAGTAATCTTTCATATTCACAATATTTCAAGATAGAAAATAGATTTTTATTCAGAAAAATTAAACATAACTTTACATTTTTGACAACACATAAATCGAATCTAACTGCAAAATGTTGTGTTATATTTTAGTTCTAAATTAATAAATAGATAATGTAATTAATTACACAAATAAAATGATTCAAATATATATACGTATACTATCAGAGGGTACATTACCTCACAGCACCTAAGACATCTCCTAGGAATACTGCCAGAGACACTCCAAGTAACTATAACAAAAAAAAAAGACTAAAACTGAGTGAATATTATTTATCACAAATAAATATAGTAAACTCCGACACACTTGAACATGTATTTCTATTTTGCTCACACTTAAACCACTTTTCCAGGATAGTCACACTCTGGAATAAAGCACATATCATAACGATCTTATTTATTAATTATCAAAAATCTTTGAAGGAAAACAAATTACTTTAAAACTGTTTTTTCCACCATAAAGAATTTCATTTACGAATTTCTATTTATAAAAAACAATGACACTTTTTACTTACCAATAAGCCGCGCATTTTCGTTAGTATCGGACGAGCTCGACTACTTGAATGTCCCCATTAATAGATCAATGCGTATTTATACCTTTTTAACTAATTTTATAATGTTCTAGTGTCCAGTTCGTCTCATTTATTATGTGTTGCTTGACAAAAACTTATTATTATTCAAATTTCAATGTTAGAATAGCATCCTCATTGATTAATTCCTCACCTGTGATAATAAACTATGATGACCGTAGGTACAATACCGAACTTAAATAAAAACTATGCATCCAAGGAGCGTGAAGTGTTTGTTGTTGTTGTATGTTTTAATAACTTACTAAAGATAGAAAGATAAGTATACTGGAGATAGGATTATTCAAAAGTTTTTGAATGAAAATGTAATTAATTATATCATATACAAATGTGTTTTTATAATATACCAGGAACTGATGTTTGTGAAAAATAATATGTGCACATAATTAAAATCTATTCAAAGTCTGTTCAGCCTAACTATGCAACCGATTTGATTATTACTATTTCAAAAGGAAGGATAATATTTTTGGCAATCCGATTTTAATGACTAATATAAGATTTGTAATCAAGAATGTGACGGAATTTGAACCTCAGATTGTAACTTAGAAAAAAAATAAACGCAGATAATCTTCACGTGTGACTTGCACGTTACAAAACATACTGTTTACGTCAAAATATATATTTTAAACTAGGACGTACAGTTAATGATTTATGTGTACCTATTTGTGCCGTAGTATTTACCCTTTCTCAGAATGGACGATGTAAATTGCACGGTTGGTGTATAATTTCATTCGGAAAACGGAGAAATACTAAGTAAGGCTTAAAAAACTATAGCTCGACTGCATTAAGAAAGAGTCTAGAAAGGACAAAAAAAGAAAATAATTTAGATGGTAATCCAGAAATGCATGTGCACAAAAATGATCAAGGTAGAGGCGTGGTCTCACCCACTGTATACATACTAAGATTATGTGAGTGCCAGGACCACTTTGATTCCATCTCAGGAAGCATGACAGGTACACAGTGGCTTGGCCATTTTTTCATCTATTCCGTTCTGGTTTACTATCTAAATTATTTTCACGTCCCCTTTTTAAGCGGTATTTTTTTAAATAAAAGGCAATGATGATCAGTTTTGTCAAGTATTAGCCATCACCAAGATTTTTAATAATATAAGAAAGAGTAAAGCAATAAAAATAAAATATAGCCAGACAAAATTATGTCTAGTTTCTTAAAAAAAGGATGATTGTAGCATTTATTTTTCTACATGTATAATAAGGAATATTTAGTAGATATTTACATAACTGATTTGAATGAAAATATTTTTAAAATAGACTAAAAATTTTGAGAATATGTATTACTATCCATTATGCGAGACAAACAATATTATGATAAAAAGAAGACAGGGATTTAAAAACAAATTCTTTAATGATCTAGAAAGATCAATAATTATATATTTATAAAATTGTACGAAACTAGCTGTATCGCACCACGCTTAGCTTCGGTATAGCACTGTATGGTTACATTGACGATAAATGAGAAACGAACGGTGCTGAAGTGAAAATAGATAAAACAATCTTTGAAGCGAGTTGCATATCATATTAAAATTTTAGCTCAATTACTGCAGAATTAGTAGAGTCACTTTGGCAAGCCCGTACATAAAAAGTACATAAAAGTCTGTGATTAAAAGATAAGTGCTAAGCCCATCGAAGACAACTTCACTTTATGTAGAAAAACAAACTTTAAGTATTTAACATTTGTTTAAAAAGTACATTAAGAAATACCTTTGTTGAGGTATAAGGTGTAACCAACACACATTATTAAACTGTTGACATTTACGAAAATTTTTCACCATACGACAGCATATTGTAAAACCTGTACGTGGCAGATTCTATGGGCACAGATTATAATAAAAAGTTATATAATATATTGATTCACATAATATGATGATTAATATTCTTTTTGAATTAGGTCTACTAATAGCCTTATTATAATTAATTATCGTTAATTATAGATAGGCCGCATTTCAATGACTTCACAGAAAACGTTTCAAATGTTACCACTGCCTCCGCCATGCTTAAAATTTGCTAACATGTATTTATTATTATATGATGTGCTATATATTATGAAAGGAACTGAAGACAAGGAAAGTTTTTGTCCAAACAACCTTTCCGATACGGTAATATAAATAGGTATCTAGGTAACATCAGCCAACATAGTCTTATGATGTTCTCCTAGCCGATTACGGCTACGGCGGCCAGTCTCAACGGAGATCAGCCAACTACGTAGGAGATATTATAGTACACAAGTATGAGCGCATTTTTAAGTATTTCTATAATTAGAAAAACTCAATAACACTTTTGGCCCGACCCGTGATTCGAATCCGAGACCTCTTGATTGGCAGTCGCGTACTACCGCTAGATCAATGAGGCAGTTTTTCCGTAGTCCATACCTGTTTATTAAAAGAAATTACAACACACATCGCCACCCCTCTGTTCCATCTTTTTGAACTAAGTGTGTCCACTGGTGGTTTACCATCCATCTGATCTCTGAAATCTGGCAATGTAGACGATCCAAAAAATTATTGGCCGATATCACTGTTAACAACGCTTTCTAAGATCACACAATCTATTATCTGATAAGCCATTTGGTTGTAGGAGGCAAAAATTAACCAATGATGTTAGCAGCAGAACTCCTCTGTTAAGCCGACAACACCGTCGATGTATTTCAAGGCCAAAACTGGGTAAGTGCCATTATGCATGTTGAATAGGAAAATGATCCAATTAAAGAACTGGTTAGGGAAGAACCTGCTCACTTTAAATACTATCAAGATAAACTACATCTGTCTCCATAAAACAGAGGTTTCTCATCCTAAGAACCCTACCATGTTTATCTCCACTCCCACACACCATCTGTTCTCCCACGTAAATGTGTAGTCTTAAATCCCTGAATGTTTTAAATATCTCGGAGTCACTTAAGACGAACGCCTTATGTTTCAGCCTTACATAAACCTCACTGTTGCTAGATTTAAATAACTAATTGGCAACATTCGCCTACTGAGAAACTCTACCTCCTGGAAAATCTTAAGTAGAGTTTCAGTTTAATAAAGTATAGTGCTAATATTTTTATCATAAATTAGTTTTTGGAAATATAGTGATCTTTTTCTCCCAAATCAAACTCTCCTAAATTCAACTTGTAATCCATAGTGTCTTGAAATACAATATTAAACAAAAGACAAAAATTATACCTAATACCATAAGGAGCTTTTTTTAATTATATAGACACCAGATTTTTGCTGTTAATTTTCTAATTATCATGTTAATTTTAAATCAAAAATATCATTCTGTCACTTGGGTATACTCAAATAAGCACTTCAACTACCTATCTAAATTGAAAAAATGCTAAATTTTCCATCAGTGTAAAACCTCTGATTTGTGATCAAAATTCTTAAATTCTTATGAAATATAATACTCTTATATACTAAAATTTTTATAATAGTTTTAAAAGCCACCCCTTTTAGTCATAACTGAAAATCATATTCTTTAAGTGGACAAGCTTGTTTGCTAACCAATTGATGATAATAATGTTGCTTTATCTTACTTCTTCCTACTTATTGCAATAACAAATATGCCTAACAATAATTTGTCATGTAATTTACTTGCAGATTCTATCAAAATGGGAGGAATTGACTGGTTCACCTCTTTCTGACAGATTTCACCCAAACTGCGAAGTGAAAACTAAGCAAATTGATGAATGTAGTACTGTTGGAGATAAAAGTGTAATTAGTGAACATCTATAAAAAATACATTCATTGGTGCCAACTATATAATTGAAAACAAAATTAGATTGACTAACTGTATATTAATGAACAATGTTACTATTAAGGAAGGATAAGTAAAAGTTTTTAGACAATACTAGCATTCGTTGTGTATGTTGCGTATTGCGCTAAAAATTGTCTATGTGTAAGCTACAAAAAAATTATAAAGAGATACTGTACTGTAGTTCACTTTAATAAATGGAAATTAAAGTCGTCAGGTTTCGGATCGGCACACCCTATTAGGATCGAAGTCTCTTAAAATAAAGAGAAAAAAAAATCGTCAGGAGCTCATCCGTTAACTTGAACGAACACATTATTTATGATGTGTGAAGTATTATTAATCATAAAACTTATGATTTTAACATCATATCAAAAGCTACTTTTAGGATCAATTCAAGAATAGATTATTTAGGAATTCACATCATTACGACGTGTGTTGAACCCGTAGTAGGTATAAAATGGCATTCAACTTTTTGAAATGTCATACACTTTGACCATGCGTTAACATTAATACATAATTTTTCATTGGAGAGCGCATCTTATATCAAAGGTCAACGCCGTGACAGGCAATGAACCCGCACTTCACCATAAACTAGCATCTGTAAAGCATTAATTATTTGCGAACTTTTATATTTACTATAAGATTTAAAGTTGGAACACATTTTAAGGCTATAAAGTCTTTCTTTCCTATATACTATTATATAGGAAAGAAATGTGGGAGTTAAATGCGTAGAATTAAACAGCCTCACATTGGAATAGGTACATAGTAGTTTTGAGTCTGGGAAATTCATAAATTAGCTTTAAGAATTCCTATACGAGCTTGTTTGCACATATTCAAATAGTCTTACTCGCTTGCGGCTCACCGTCCTTAGCTTGTTTACCGGCCCGTCAAAATTTAATTATACTCGTATTTTACTACATAAGATAATACAGGAAATTAACATCATTTTGTTTTATTTAAGAGTGATTACAATAAGTTACAATAATCAGTCGCTTATAACTTTGCTCGATCCACATCTATCCTTGATGTAAGACACCACAATAGTTAGTTAAATTGACAATATTGTGTGTGTGTATACGTAGTTTTTGCATTATAGGGTATTAACTTAATTAAAAGAGGAGTTTATTTAGTAGACATTTTTTTTTATTTTAGGTTATTTTCAATAACATCGTGGTTATATGACATGGGTGAAGGTAAAATTTTTATCCTCGTCCTGACCTGGCCGTCCTGACAACAATGATGCTAATGTTGATGTAAATATTGTAGCTACTCCAGAACTAGCAATAATCCAATAATCGAACAAAAATGTTAAAAGATTATAATCTAATTATAACGAAGTGTTTGTGCGAAAAATAGAAGTAGTTTATTATTATTTAGATTAAAACCCAATTTATTTTGCAAGTATGTCAGTTTTTTTGTGCTTTCGTATGTAGGAATGAATAAACTGGCATACATATCATGTCTGTTTCCAGGGTGGGGAGGGTGTCCATACAAAATTCGACAATGTTTTAACACACACATTATTTCCTTTCAGTCCAGTCATAAGTAATTCCGAAGAAACTCCTATACTACTTAAAATTTCTACATAATTTAAGCAAAAGCAAAGTTTTTCATCAATCAATAACATCGTAACTGGTCGGTGTCTGTAAATGGAAGATTTATTATATGGCTTTATGAACGAAACAGAACCTAAAACCATGATTTTGTGAATTATTGTCTGTTTAACTGTGCGTTTGTGCACGTTAATCTCAGAAACAGCTTATCCGTTTTAGATGTGTTTTTCACTAATGTATTAATGTAAGCTCCACTTAACATTTAGTGTTTGCTTCATGTCAATCTGTGTATAAATAAAAAGTTATGCCAATTTAAAGAATCACGTGGCTGGATGTTTGTAGATTATTCATGCCACGCCACGCCGCTTTGCATTCGTTATCACTGAGTATTTCCATACATTTTAAGGGTTTGTAAATACATAAATAATGTTGTATGTATTTAGTATGGGTTAGGAATTTATTTTCTTATTTTCTTAATTAAATGTGTAAAAATCTGAAAATACTTAGAATTTAGTCGTTTGTAATAAGAATATATTTGCATGTATATTTTGTACAGGCTAGTTTGATTTCAAGGTCTTGATTTTTTTATAAACCTTAAATTTTAAATAAAATATTACTTAATTTAATTCAAGTTATCTCCTATTTTTTACGTTAACATTTTTTTTTATTAATTTGTGATTATTAAATGTTTGTTAGCTTAGGTCAGTGATACATGCCTATAAGTTAGGATATTTCTCATGACCTACTTTATTTTTGATTTTTTCTGTATAAAATCTAAAAATACTTACAGTTAAGTCCTTTGTAATAAGTACATGTTTATTAGCTCGAGTTAGTATCTATACACATTTATTTTGTTTTCGATAGTCAATAGGTTAGGTTTATACGTCTTTAATAGTTGTTAAACTGTGATAAATTTAAACTGTGTAATACTCTGTATTTATAATTTAGTTGATTACTAAATAACGTTGTGTTAATAGGTACTACTTATTGTAAGAATGCTTCGAAAAGACTCAACCTCACCCAGTGCAGCAGACATGCTAAAAGGATGAGAATGTGAGATCGTGAGGCAAAACTCACTGCATCTCAAGAACGTCAGATCAGGTTTCAGATTTCAGGATACAGAAATTTCAGCTCAGCAGATCGTGAGAATCTCGTTTGAGTTCACATCGTTCTCGAATGATGGCCACTCGAATTAGGAAGAACAGAGCGCGTTTGTATACTGATCGCGAGGCTCATGCACTAACGCGTGAGTCCGAGGCCTATACTGTTAGAGCGACATACCGATTATTTTGACCAAAATTTTGACTTCAAGAACTAGACCAAATTTAAATAGGATGCACCAGCTTTTACATAAAAAAAAATCGTCAAAATCGGTTCACCATTCGGTGTGTAATATATTGTTACGTCATTATAGCTCCCAAAAAGATGATTTTGAGTATTTGTTTTGTGAAAACCCGACTTGGTTGAGTATTTTAAGCTTGGAAAGTTTGCTAAGAGTGTGTTAAATTTAATAATATTTAAACTTTTCGGCGGAGTGGGCTGCTAGTATAATCCATATTTGAAACAACAAGCAAATACGTCAATAACTACAATAGTTAAAACTGCAACACAGCCATTAGCGCTCACATCCGTGCTTATACCTAACAGAAAATCAAAAATTTTAACACTAAAAAATCATAAATAAAAAAAACAAAACATGCAGTGATTACAGTGTTGAATAGTAAGCGCACTTGTATGTGTGTGCGTTTAAAAGAGTGCGTGAAAATTTAAAGCCAGATTATTATATGTTTCTGTGTTGTGTATTTGATTTGTGTGTGTGTGAGTTTCCTTTTTTTTTCCATGGCCGACAAAAACACTCTTACGTATTATCAGGGTCTAACCTGGATATTATAAATATATTACTTCGTGAAGGGAGGCTCTTCCGTCGTGCTAATGTCACGGGTTTTTGTTTTCCGATCGCTTTCTTTCCAACCGACGGAGTTCCTGCCGAACTTCCGTCGCAAAAGCACTTTTCGCCTGCCATGCTGCCTCCGATGAAAGCATAGCTTCTATTAAAGACTCTGGCTGAATTTTCTTTAAAGGGCCTCCGCCCAGGTACTGCTTAACAGGTCAAAACGAGGACACGTAAAGAACACGTACTCTTCATCTTCACTAACTCCTCGGAGATACCTCGTGCTTATATTTATAGAAGTATGTCCGATGGCACCCATGTCCTGAGATCATTTCTGTTTTTTTTTTGTTATTCTAAATACCCATGCCATAAGTATGGCCTTTTTCTATCGATACTATATTATTTGTCACTTGTTCATTTCAGTTCTCTCTCTCTCATCCATGCCTCTCGCACTTCCACTCCACATTTTCCGTCTTTTCCTCATCATCTTCTTCTTATCTTTGGGTAGGACTCTTATCTATCCTTCTTATTTATCCGTCTTATCCGTTATTATACTAAATCCAATTTTCTTTACAATTTTGGTTTTTTATTTACTATTTGTTTTTTATACTTGCTATATCTGTTACATTTTCTTTAAGTTTCACAATTTCTTATCTCAAATCTCATTTCATTTTTACTTACTTATTTTCATATAGGATTTACATTTATTATTTATATAGGATTAATTTCTTTTTGAGTTTTACTTACTGCAGCTTGTGCTATTTTTTCTTCATTACTTTATTATTTATAGGCTTATATATTATATTCCTAAATATAAGTTAACCATATTTTTTACTTAACTGTTTCTTTTTTTGACTATCTTAATTATTTTTGTGCAGTAAATTAAAAATTGTTTTCTTCCCTTTCCTGAAACTAGGGCATTGAAGTTTTCTGGTGTTATCTCAAGTTAAGTGTTAAGTCATCAACTTGTGGAATAAGACGGTAGGTCTCTCTCGTGGTTCTTCTCGTAGACCCCGTAGGGTCTCGGGGTAACTTTTTCAGGTTTACGGCCTGTTGAAGTAATTATCCGCGCCACCTGCAACTACAGGTGGGTCACGGGGTTGAGCCTTATCTGTGCTTAGCGAGGTCAAGCTCCTTGAGGTTTAAACCCTTAGGAGCGCCCGTCAGCCAGCACTAGGGCGGGTGTTCGGGATGGTAAGAAGGTGGTTGCCACGGAGATGAGATCTCGTGGCAGGCCATACTTGTCCGACGGTCGCCGATGATAGGGCGCGAGTTCCCGCATGTGGCGGGCTTGCAATCCGTCGGCACGCATGAACAGGTTGGTGCTCAGGCGTCCTACGAAGTTGTCCAGGCTCTCCACGCGCAGATCTCTGGAGATCGTACTATTCCGCACAAAGCGAGGGGCGTTGGTGAGAGTGCGCAGTGCGAACGACTGTTGCGCATTCAGCCGACGGCGGTTCATATGATAGTCGGGTGCGAATGTACGCCTTGTACACGCCGAGCTTTGCACGGAGCGGCAGTCGGGATGATAGTACGGGCCGCAGAAGAGAACGTGTGGCACGAACCTGGGCAACGACATTGTTGACGTGGGGCTTCATGGAGAGGGTGCGGTCGATGGTCACGCCGAGGTATTTAACCGTCGTGGACTACTCAACATTCTGCCCCATGAGCTGCATGAGCATGAGGAGTGTCACAGTCCCTATGGATATCGCTTGAGTCTTCGCCACATTGACCGTCAGTCTCCAGTCCTTCAGCCAGCCGGGAAGTGCATCCAGGGTGCGCTGCATCTTGGTAACAGCGTTGGCACTATATTTTGACGTTGTGATGTAGGCCGCGTCGTCGGCGTACAGCGCAAGTTGTACACCGTCGGTGACGGGGATGTCGTCTGTGTACCAAGAGTAGCACACTGGGGACAAGCAACTTCCTTGTGGTACACCGGCAGAGATGGGTCGCTCTGTGGACAGGGCGCTTTCAACCGCCACTTGAAAGCGTCTGTCTCGCAAGAAGGTGGCCACAATCTTCACTACTCGACGAGGAGTAGTAGATGAGGATAGCTTATACAGCAGGCCGGTGCGCCAGACGCGATTGAACGCTTTCTCCATGTCGAAGAAGAGTGCAACGACTCGCTTGCGCTTATTGCGCGCAACCGCGATGTCGTGCAGTACCCTCGCGAGCTGGTGTGTCGTGGAGTGTTCAGCGCGGAATCCAAATTGTTCGTCATGAGGCTTAAGATGTGGCGTTATGTGCAGTCGACGTCGTCGAGATAAGACGGTAGGTCCATCTGCCTTTTGTACTGTTATCCCACTTCGATTGCCATCGTCGTATCGTATTTAGCCGTTCCGTTCGTTGTGTGTGTGTTTGTGTGTGTGTGTGTGTGTGTGTGTGTGTGTGTGTGTGTGTGTGTGTGTGTGTGTACATGCATGAAAAAAAGGCAGAATTACTCAAAATTACGTAGCCGTAATAATATATATATATGCTATGAGCTCACGTGTGCTTGAATATACGTATGTATTTAAAATAAATACGTAGATGATAAGACTGTCTCACCATAAGTTCTTTAGTTTGCGTGTAGCAACAGCAATATTACGTAGCTATAACGTTGTCTTGCCAGTCCCCAACCCGTACTCGGCAGACTAACCGTAATAGACTGGGGAGAAACCCCATCCTTATTAGTAATGTAAAAGTCCATTTGTTGTAAAAAGTCTCCAATTATGTTGAAGGAATTAGAAAACAGGCAGTAACACCCGGCGGTAGCAGGTGCCTGTTTAACAAAAAAGAAACCCGTACTCGGCAAGCATGGGAACTCATGGCCTTAACCCTCTCCTGAGAGGAGATCCGAGCCCAGCAGTGGGACATTATAGGTTGTTGATGATTGATGATTAAGACTTTAACATACAATATTATCAACATTTGTTGCGTTTGCGAGAATAAAGTGATGTTTTTTTCTAATATTTTTTCTAGGTACATATTTAATCAGTGTTCTCTTTCTGTGAAACTGTTATGCTCCAGACAAAGACTGCTGACAGGGATCGGGAAGGGGACAAACCCGAGCGTAGAAGATGACATCGGCGCCGATACCAGCCGTCGAGGTAGCCGGAAGCTGCCAGACAGTGGGGACCTCTGGCGAGCGTTGTTGTTGCGGTCAGCGGTAGGAGGTTGGCCTGGTCGTGAAATTTCATTCTTCAGGCCGCAACACATAATGATTGGCCCGATAGGCGTCGAGCCTGGGGGGACCTAAAATAACATGGTCCGCGTCCTCCCCAGAGTAGGGCACCTGAGACCAGCCGCCAGGGTAGTTTTTAGTGGATTCACCACATACCTGGCTCCTCAGTCACCAAGAGAGGTCCCATCTGAAAGGATTTCCACCACGTCAACAAAAAAAAGCTTCATAAATTGTGTGCGAAAGTGTTTATTATTTTTTACTTGGGGTACGGTTTCAGTTGCAATTTTCTCTTTCACGTCCTTACCAACGTCTACGAACTATCACAAATTTTTTTATTTACTTTATCATGAATTTAAAAAAGACATAGTAAACATAGATTACGTCAGATATTACTTGTGCCTCGGTGGCGCAGTAGTAGCGTTTGCGACTATTATGCTTGAGGTTTCGGGTTCGATTCCCGGTTCGCACCAAATGTTTGTATGATCTGCATATATTTTGTTTCGGGGTTTGGGTGTTTTTAATACGTATGTATTTACAAAAGAAAACATACTTAATGTGTATCACTTGTCTAGTAACCACAATACAAGCTCTGCTTAGTTTGGAACTAGATGGAGTTGTGTGTCACATGTTCGAAAAATATTTATGGATATTTTTTTACCAAAACGTTTGCTCCTGCTCCTGAGGCAAGATAACCCATCACCACTGCTGCTCTGGTGTTACCGCGGGTGGTAAAGAACGCATGGAATCATGGTCACAGTCGATTCAGATGACGCAAGCTGAAGAAGGCACATAAAAGTTAGAAATATTATAATTTAAGAAAGAAACTGATTTAAGGTCTTGAATAATAATATCGAATATAACTAACCTAATAATTAGAATAGTATATAGTGGCTTAATTTTGTACTAAAAAACATTTCGTATATCTCAGCATAAAGTTCATGTCTATAATGATTCTTCCGGACTAATATTTAAATATTAAGTAGGTGTTTATATTATTTAAATATTTAAAATTTTGAAAGGTCATACAACAACGTTATTATTTTATGAAAACTAACAAATAATTCATTCTATGGGTGTCATAATTGAAGTTGTAGGACATAGGTATAAATACTCAATTAATGATGTCAAAGACACTGTCTTTTATACACCAAAAGTAAGAAAAAATAGGAATATGAAATGGCCATGAAATGGCCATGAAATGGCCATGAAATGATTCACCTTTTAAAACAGAATATTAAGGTTTTGAATATGCAAAATCCAATCATCGCAGACTTTTATCAAATACCCTAAAATTGTCACAAGTCATCCATACTAATATTAAAAGCTCAAAAGCAAATCTTTTTGTCCATTACGCTTTCACGGCAAACCTCTGAACGAATTTTTAGATATGTTGTATATTAGAATAAAATAAATCAATTAGACCTTGGAAATGGATCTAGGCTGTTTTTTGCGATATCCGGCATATACGCTGGCGTAACCGTGGGAAAAGGCTAGTATAGAATAAATGTAATATTAATGCAACAACTCAAATTTTGCTATAATATCGTAGTTTTTAAGTTATTTTTGAGAAATAATATTTTTTTCTTAAAAGTATATTTCAAAAAGTTTAAAAATCCTCAACTAGTAGAAATTTAAATTAGTTATACTTACTTGAAACGCCGTATATCTGATAGTTAGATAGACTAAGAAGTCGAGGCTCAGATAGTGCTGGCTGGCTGGATCGAAGTACTTTCCAGCTGTCGTGATGGTCTGAAAGAAATTATTAAAATTTTCAATTCATAATTTTTATTTTAAAACATTATATAATGCTCAGAATTACATGGTGATTTAACAGTTTTGGTTACATTCTAAAGATAAAGGCCAGGTGTGAGAATTCTAATATATTCGAGTTTAGTGACACGTGGTTCTTTAGATCGAATCACACTTTAAATATCAAAAAGCGGCACCTGTATGATTTAATTTGAGCTGTAGCTTCTTAGAAAACTTCAAACCTGTTTGCGTCAATTCAATCTGCTGATAAAATCCTGGATAGACGTCGACATAGTAAAACACACGTTTTAATATACTCGTAGACGTTTTTACGCTTTATGAGTAATCATGTATAAAAGATCGTGTCTGCCATGGATAGTTAAGCTAAGCCGGATGTCGTAATAATAGCTGTTGTTGGATCCGTCCTATTTCAGGCGTAGAGTGGCACTAATACGTGTGGTTTTAGTCTGTTTAATTCCAATACATGGGCAACCGGAAATATTATTTAATAATATTCGCGTGGGGTAACCGGAAATATCGATAAGACATATTTGTAAATGTGGAAACTATTTTCATATAGTAACGCTCGCTAAACTTGCATAAATATCCCTGCTTTAAGCCCTTTCCATATAAATATGTTTTTTAGGGCTACAACAATAATTGTAGATCTACATAAATTCTTCTTTACAATTCTTCTAAACATCTATACAAATAAATAAAATGGGAGTATTTATTTATTATATTATAATAACTGCTTTTTACTATTTGCAAATACACAGTACATATACCAAATTTTTTTTGTCTGTTTGTTTGTGCCGGCTAATCTTTGAAACGACTGAACCGGTTTCTCTGGCAGATAGCTGATAATATAAGGAATAACTTAACCTACTTTTTTTAGATTAGCTTTGACCCGGAGCGAGCAGGTAACTGCGGTTGATGTTATACCGCAGGTAACACCGCGGGGATCAGCATGTAAATTATAACTAAAAAGTATCACTAACATTATTCTTTCCTCCCAAACTTTTTTCCCAAATTATGTTGGAGTCGAGATTAAGTCCATTAAGATACGGTTGAACTTTGACTTTTTACATGCAGTGATTGCCACAAGACCTCCACAACCCGAGTACTATGCGATATCATTTAACATAATAAATACCTAATTAATAACAAAGATGTCCATAAATTATATATCTATTCTGTGTAAAACAGAATGAACGCAGGCCACTATCATGTTACACCTTTAAGTTGTTGATACCCAAATAATAATTATCATTTTCTCATAGTAATAAGCAAAGCCGTGCGCCATGACCCAGAAGTGATGTCTTCGTAAACATTTTTGAACTTAACAGAAATGTATAATATGTGTTAAGAAGTCTCGTGAGATCTGGTGTATCTTAGTAATTTGTCTCCCTCCGAGTCTACAATTTAAGCCTGTCGAAATTAGCAAAGTCAATTGTTTAATTATTTTTAGCAAGGTTAAATTTTTTGAGGATGTTCAAGAACGCAAGGAACGGATTAAGCGAGGGCTTGCTTGATTAAATGAGATGATTCATATGAAAATGCCTTGTTGGGGTAGCGGTTAGCGTATATGACTGCCTATCAAGAAGTATCAGGTTTATTTTCCGGCGCGGACTAAAAGTGTTACTCTGTTGGGTTTTTCTTACAAGAAATTCTTAATAGCAACCCGGAGTATAGAAGTTTAGCGGTTGTTTCACGTCCGTGCTTCGGAGAGCACGTCAGCCCCGGTTGTTATGTACATCTATGGACATCGTTATGCCAGTCAGTACCCTCAAATATACAGACAACTAATTCACCTTCAAATTCACTTCACGTTCAGAGTCCGATGAAAGTTGAAACTGGTTGAACTAGTAGCCGACCCCAAACCCTCCAGTATACTAAATTTCATGAAAATTCGTTGGAGCTTTTTTCGAGATACAGATTATATACACAACTAGGTAATCCCCGCGGTCCTTCCGTGGTACGACAATAGCCGCGGGCAACGCCGCGAGGCGAAGCTGGTATCTTTATTAATTGTAGCCTATGTGTTATTCTTATATATAACCTAAAGTTTTATCAAAATACATTCAGTACTTTTTGCGTGAAAGAGCAACAAACTTACTCACTTACATACTCACAAGCTTTCGCGTTTATAATATTAATAGGAAGTAGGTTATTAGTGGGATATATATGTATGTACAACAATTGCTCGTTTAAAGCTATACAGTGACGTGTGCAGTAAATAAAGAGCAGAATAAATAGTACATCTTATATTTCTTGTATTTAAAATACGGTGACTAGGATATGCCCATGAAAGAAATGCTACCAATACATTACAGTTTTTACTCTTAAACAAATAATTATGAATGACTGTTTCAACCATCATTATCATTAAGTACTTTTTATACAACTTAATTTGAGCTCGAATTTCTACTGCAACCTAAGCAGTTGTTGAGTTACATTCAATGCAAAACAAATGTTATAATGTTTTTGTAAGTAAGAGAAAACTAATGAATTTTGTAAATAATATCTTTATTATAGGATAGATAAAACTGGTATAGAATTTATGTACAAACATTTAAATCTCTTTTTATATAAATCAGGAACTTGAGGAACTTGAGAATATATTCTGGGGCAAATGGGCTCCATAGGCTACGAAACCATTCTCGTCGGCAGTATAATCTACTCTGTAAGTCACACCATCAGGGCCGACGTATTCGTAAAATCCTTTAGCCTTGGTGCCATCATTATCGTCCTCAGTTGGCTCTAACCTGCCGGCTTCTTCGGCAAGAATCTTATTCTCAGTTTCGTAAAGGTAGTGGTAGCCATCGGGCTGAACTTCTTTATTCAAACGGATAATGCCATACTTGTAATCGTAGTTAGATCCATAGCCAGATACTGCTCCAGCAGCAGCTCCCGATCCAGATCCTTTACCTGCTCCAGAAGCAGATCCAGAACCGACACCATATTGTCCAAAGCCACTGTTCGGTTTGCCACTAGACCCACTTCCTGACCCGGTACCAGAACTACTACCAGATCCGCTACCAGACCCGCTGGACTTATCTCCAGTGTAGAATCCGCCTGCAGAGCCACGATCACCGCGGTCACCACTAGTAGAATGTTAATTAAAATTAGAGTGTTGTAAACTATAAGAATCTGAAATTTCGGAAATATCCTAAGATGTTTATTTTATTTTAAAGAGGTTTATTAAAAATTATATAGTGTATTACGAAATTGGTGCAGTCTATGAAAAAAATCATAAAACTACTGTTTTCTTCTTTCTAGCCTTTATTATACCCAATCTTTTTGGGGTCAGCTAGTTCATTAGACCTCTGATACCCTGAGGGTGAACTGAATTTAAAGGTTGAACTAGCTGTTAGTGTATTTGAGCATACTAACTTCCCAATAACGATTGCCATAGATTTTCATGACGGCACGGTGCTGGCATGAAACACCGCTAAACTTTCATACTACGGACAGCTATAAAGATTTTTTTGTTAGAAAAAATAATAATAATTTAAGCTCGACCTGGCAATCGAATCCAAGATCGGCAGTTTTATACACTAATCGCTAGACCAACGAGGTAGCATAGAATCATGAACACATGAATGTACACTGACAATATTAAATAGCTAATTTTTAAATAGATTAGTTCAGTATATGTGCACTCACTTGTAATTACCACTGTTGTCAGGCACATATCTGCCAGAATCGTCGTTGTAGAAGCCGCCAGGGCCGCCTGCGCTACCTGAACCAGAATAAGCCCCACCAGGACCGCCTGCGCTATTAGAACCTGAATAAGCCCCACCAGGACCACCCGCACTACTCGAACCACTGTAGAAACCACCTGCACCACCACGGTCACCTCGGTCGCCACTAAAGGAACATCATTCTCATTTTGAATAAAATAGTTTTGTATTAATGGTTCAATCTGAACTTTTTTTTATTGTTTTATAAGAATTAAAGTAAAAGGTTTAGTATTGCTAGCTTTTTCTAACATTCAAATAAGAATATTTATGTACTGACTTATAAGCTCCAGAGTTATCAGGCACGTAACGACCAGAGTCATCAGCATTGGGGTTGTATCTGCCAGCAGCATCATAGTAACGTCCAGAATCATCGTTGACGCGTTGTGCAGTGTAGTAATATCTTCGTGGTGATGGAGTGGTTGATATCAAAAGTGGTGATGAATGGTAGTACCGCCTTGTCGTTGGGAATGAGTAGGATCTGAAATAGTATTTAACTATTTTATTAAACTGATTACAAAATCTACCATACTATATTTTCGTATATTTATTACTAAACAGTATGGCTATTCCTTACAAAGAAAAGGTCTTGTCGTACTTTTAACTCTCCCAAAAGTTTACTAACATCAGTCGTAGTGTCAGCAATCCCATGGAAACCTCCAACTTTTAAGTTCAATTGAAAGGATTTAATACGAATTTTACGCATGCCAAGACACGTTTTCTTAAGCAATTCACATGCTGACGTAGTTTTAAATAGCCGCAGACTTGACGCGGTTGTTTGAATACGTATGCTTTGAAAGCTGCTGCGGATTACCATGCGTTTTTTAATTGATAAATATTTACGATAATAGAAGTGTTTAAATTCAAATACATTTTTTACGAAACGACGCTACGACTTCTATGAGTCGCCGTTCCATACATTTCCCCAAAATTTATTTATGTGTTAAATAAAGATTACGTCACATTATTTTTAACAATTTTAATATCCTTTTTACACCTGTATTGTTTGTGACCAACTTTTGCAATAGTATTTTTTTAGTATGTTTAAATCATAAATTAATTATTAATTTTAAATTATTATTTACTGGCTGACCCTCGCAACTTCGTTTGCGTCTTCTATTGCCCGTAGCGTAAAAAATTCCCCCGTTTTTTAAACATTCTTCATTGGTGCTCCGCTCCTATTATATAAACAAAAAACGCAAATATCTTACGGAACCCTTTTATTTTTTCAAAATAAAATATAGCCTATGTTACTCGTGGATAATGTAGCTTTCGAATGGTGAAAGAATTTTATAAAATCGGTCCAGTACTTTTTGAGTTTATTCGTTACATACAAAAATACAAATCTTTCCTCTTTATAATATTAGTGTAGAAGTGTAGATAACATATTAGATATTACCATATTATTTTTAGTTATAGTATTTACTAAGGAGCAAGAATTTATGAAACGTAAAATACCAAGTTGCCGTATCTCCTATATTTATCTCATTTGCTGTTATTAATCTACCTCAAAAAGAGAAGGAGGTTCTCAATTCATTTGTATTTTCATTTATTTGTATGTCGGTCACAAACCTTTGCCAAAACGTTCTCAGTAATGAACAAAAATTGATGTAGGCTCATGAAAATCAAAATTTAATGAAAAAAATTGTTGCTTGCCTGTCTAAAACGATAAGATCAATAAATCGTTAGAAACGTTTGTAATATTGTAGTTATTATAATTTTAATGTTATTAGTAAACACTGTATGTTTTTTTTTACAATACCTATTCAAAAATATCATCAATTATTTTCAGATAAATGATTTCTGAAAATAATATTATAAATTAATAGGTTTACTCAATTCAAACTTAACTCATTCAAAACTAATAAAAACAAAATTGTGTGTTATTTGAAAATTCATTGATAATTATTTTAATTATGAAAATGTTAACATTTGTTTTGAATGATACAATTTACTATTTAATCCAAAGTGAATCCAGGATTTTCTTGCTACTGATTTTCCGTTCAAAATTTCATGTTGATAAATGAAATATAAATTTGTACCGTAAGGCCCAATGCTATAAAAGCCTTTGATTACTTATCCCTGTAAACTATATTATCCCTATAAATATTATGTTTATATAATATATTTTATAGGGATAATATATTTTATTGTTGTTGTTAAAACAAAAATATATACCTGTGGTGAAACCAACAATTAAAATGATAGTACAAATACTTTACCTTGCACTACTCAGGACATCTCCCAAGGCTACAGCCAGTGACAGGCTAAGTACCTGGAACAAAAACACAGAAATTATTTTACTTCAAGCGATTGTCAAAAACATCACTAAACGACGTGTTCTTAATTCATGATAAATGTCAAATTTAAATTGTAACATTTTCAAAGTCGTAATTTTTGTCAAATTGTTTTTATAGAAGGTTTACTCATTTCAAAGTTTATCTCGATACTTACCAAAAACACGCGCATTTCCGCTGGTATCGAGCGAACTTATAAAATTAGAATGTGCTCTTCAATAGGTAAATGCGTATTTATACCTTTTTAATCTAATTTAATACTATTTTATGGTCCAGTTGGTCTCGTTTATAATGTTTTGTTTGATGTTAATTAATTAGTACAGCGTTTCTCAATTTTAGAGTAACATCTTCACTGACAATTAAAGATACTTGTAGTCTGCATGAATTTATGCAGCACTATTTAGTCTAATTGAAACAGTATTGTAATATTTTAGTTACCAATAATATTAATTGTTATATAAATAATATTATTGCATATTATTGTAATATATTATAATACAGAACATATAACACCATCACTATTCACGGGTATATTTGTAGCGTTATATTAAATTACCTTTATTTACTAATCTACCTCACAGAATCTATTAATACAGTTTTCGCTAAATTTTAAATATTACTTTGATTTTTAATTTGACAAGATGTATATATAAATCTTAAAAAATAAAAAAAAAATACACAGAAACTATGTGTTTACAAAATACGATTAAAATGCTATGATGGGACTAAGCCATTAGAATTTACTTTTTCGTTTGGACTGCTAATTCGTTCGTGATATTGTGCTGTTTAAAAAATATTTGGCTATAAAATACAGTCTTTACAGAGCTTTGTGATTTTTTACACTAACTATTAAAAATGTATTTTCTCGAAATCCTCAAGATCGACATTCGATGTGATTGTAAATCTAAAGACGAAAAGGAAATTTGAGTTTTAAGTTTATTGTTTTATAATTACTTCATTACTTGATGCTACTTGTTTAAAAAAGTATATCTTCAACAACCCATAATGTCCCACTGCTGGGCTCAGGTCTCCTCTCAGGAGAGGGTTAAGGCCATACGTTCCAACGCATGCAAGACGCAAAAAAGTATATACTCAGTTTTAATTACGCGCTATTAAAGTTATCTACACGTTTAAAAGATGCAGGTTAACGTAATTTTTTGGCCACAACATGATTCTTAGATAAAATTAAGATTCCTACATAGTTTTAATTCCTTAAAAATTTATAGATTTTACAATATTTTGAATTTAAAATTTTCTAAGTTTAAAGTTTTTTCCATATCTTTTGCCCTATATTTTTCTTCCTATATTTTTTAAGAAACCTCAGGATACTCAGATCACACCTCTCGTTAACAATCTTTAGTACACTGTTGGACGTAAGTTTCTCGTTAGCAGGCCGATTGTGCAATGCTGGGCAGATGGGTTAGTGTAGAATTATTTTTCAAGTTTTCGTTCTCTTTGCAAAGCTGTTGTTCTCCGTAGTTTGCTCCCTTAGTCGGCTTTTACAATAACCGCGGGACAAATAGGGGTGGTGATAGTCTATATTTTGAAGTCGTCACCTCACGAACAGAACTCTAAAAATCTGATGAAATACGAACAATACGCTTACAAAATATTTATTATAGAACTTAGCAGAAATATGATATTAGTATTGAGAATTCGAGACATTGTTATGGTATTTCCAATGTGCTGAACTTTGCACTTCTAACTGCATTAGGTTTGACTCGTTTTTTTCTATATTGACCTGTTAAAACAGAGGTACGAATTTAAAATACTACTACTATAATTTTACATTAATTTGTTTTCTTTTTCTCAAAAATACATTTTATGAATTTTGTTCTTCCAAAAGTATCAAAAAATTATGCTATTTTTGGTGTATCTGTATTTTCAATCCTCATTTCAGGAATATGCGGAGGTTCCAACGTAAAATCAACTTTAAAAAAGTAAATTATTTAATTCAATTGAAATTCATAAATTCAGTCATAAATTTTAATAATCATAGGTAATCTGAAAAGTAATCCTATTGACTTAGACATGTTCGTAAGAAGAAATGGAGTAGGTACACACAGGTACCTTAGTGTATAAACCAGAATTACACTAATCTGATTTTTTCAATCCGGTTATAGTATATTATACAATACATGTATACGAAATGTATACTCTGATGTTAAAAAAAAACAAATGAAACATGAAAGGCAGAATTTAAGGAATGAAAGCAGAATTACAGAATTTTCAAGCAAATTGTTAAGAAGTACTAGAATGTTTTCATCCAAGCGACCGCGGACGTTCAGAAAATAATTTCTTAATGTCACTTTACCTAATAGACTCCAGAGGCCATGCCTCAGTTTTATTAAGAAATATTTTATATATCTCGGAACCTTAATATATATATATATATATTCATACCTCTTATTCTTAATCCTCATTCAAGAATGCATACCTGTAACATTGAATTAAGTATTATAGCGTTTAATCTTACACCAAATACATCAATAATGTTATGATAGTTTGAGAAACATTAGAATATATTTTATTAGATTCTCCTATATGGATCAGGCTGACGACACGTATAATATATGGAGATAAATACTGTATACATGATGTTAGTTTTTAGAACTAAAGTCTAACTTCTTGCATGTATTTCATCGCATCTAAAAGTCTAAAGTGTTTGTAAATTATGTGTACTAAAAGAATTTTACGAAAAATAACTATTAATCACAGTAGAAAATTTGATGTCAGGCAGGCGGCCGGCTATAAAACAAATTGCCAAAACCACTATTTGCAGTGAGGAATAGTAGAAACATGTGTGATAGGGCTAGGGCGTACCCCTGAAGCGACGCGTGGCAGCAGCACCCGGCTACGCGAATAAATGTACAAGGGTTGATGCATCTATCAGGGCGGATGCAGCGCAAGAAGCAAGCCCCAGATGTAAGACAGGTTTGGAAGTTGTAATATTGAAACTATGAGTGGAAGAGCGAGGTAGCTAGCGGACGTATTAAAAAGAAGAAGGATAAATGTGTCATTAATAAATAAATATTCCGGACATCTAACACACAACGCCATCTAGTCCCAAGCTAAGCAGAGCTTGTATTATGGGTACTAGACAACTGATATAAATACTTATATACTTTTTTTTGTAAATATATACATATTATACATAGAAAACACCCAAACTCCGAAACAAATATTTGCAGATCATACAAACATTTGGTCCGACCCAGGAATCGAACCCGAGACCTCAAGCTTAGAGGTCGCATACGCTACCGCTACGCCACCGAGGCAGTCTTTTTCTTTTTTTTCTTAATTCTTGCATGAGTTCAAATGGAAGGGCACGAAAGCTAGAGAAATTGGTGAGGGTTATAAGTTTTATTATTGTGGAAGTGATGGTAAGAGAAATGGGGTGGGTGTAGTATTGGATAGTATTCTGAAAGAGTGTATGACGGATGTACAGCGAGTAAATAATAGAATAATAGCTGTGAAAGTAGTGTGGGAGAATCTGAGTCTGAATATTATTAGTGTGTATGCACCTCAAGTTGGGTGTGAAACCGCAATGAAAGAAACATTTTGGTTGGATTTAGATACAGTAATGACAGGCATTTCTAATTATGACGAAATTTTAATAGTAGATTTTAATGAGCATATAGGATTAGGTAACGAGGATTATGAAAGAGTGCATGGAGGCAATCGAAACGTTGAGGGCGACAGCCTGCTTCAGTTTGCCTTACCGTTCGACCTTGTAATTGTTAACACCTGGTTCCAAAAGAGGGATGAACATTTTGTATTATTATATATATATAGAGGATATAATGTTCAGATGGAAGATTTCTTCGAAAAGCTGATGAATGAGGAAAATTAATGGTCTGGAATGTTGAATGATGTACATGTGAATACGAGATTAATAAATAAGATTAGTATAGACGAAGTTAGAATGGCAGTACGAAGTTTGAAAAATGAAAAAGCAGTTGGAGTTGGTATACCAGTTAAAGTATATAAGATATTGAAAGAGGATGGACATCAGTGGTTGACTTTATTCTTCAATAAGCTATAGGAAGAGGTAATCATATGTATGAATGGTGCATAAGTTTGCTTGTACCCATATTTAAAGGATGATGTACAGGAATGTGCCACTTATAGAGAAATAAAGCTCATTTCACATAGTATGAAAATTAGGGAGAAAGTTATTGAGAGAAGAGTGAGATATGCAAATGCAATAAATCGAAACCAATTTGGGTTAATGCAGGGCCGCGGTTCAACCGATGACATATTCGCAATTCGACAATTATGCGAGAAATACAGACTGGCACACAAAAACTTGTTGATATAGAAAAAGCGTATGACCCGAGAGATTTTGTAGTGAGCTTTGAAAGAAGAAAGAGTGCCTGTTAAGTATGTTGCGCTGCTCCAAGCTATGTTCAGGAAATCTAACACTTATGTCAGATCGGCTGCGGGAAACACCAACCAGGGATCAGAGATCAGCTCTTAGCCCATACTTGTTACTGCTGATAATGAATGCTTTGACATCGGACATACTGGAGGAGGCACAGTGGTGCCGACACTCAGACGATATTGTGTTGGTCAATGAAGACGCGTCCGAGGTCCAGCGCAGACTAGCGATATGGCACTAAAGACTGGAAAATGTTGGCTTGAAATTCAGCAGAAGTTAAACCAGATGCAGGATGAATGAAGTGGCGGCAGGTAACAGGAACTGTGTGCGATCTCAAGTTTCCTTCAATCTTAAAGGGACATCTACACAAAACTATCATCAGACCTGCCGTTCTGCATGGATCTGAGTGTTGTTCATTAAAAAAAACGGATAAGAGACGCCTGCATGCAGTTGAAATGCGAATATTGAGATATATGTGTAGTGTGACTAAAATGGATAAGGTGAAGAATGAATACATCAAAAGAAGCCTGAAAGTAGCACCAGTGTATGAAAAGTTGAGAAGCAGCAGGTTAACCTGGTATGGACATGTGATGCGTAGAGATGAGCAAAATGTAGTTAAGAAAGTTTTAAGTATGGAAGTGGACGGATAGTAGAGGACGACCAAAGAAAAAATGGATGGACTGCGTAAAAGAGAATAATAATATGGCCATAAAGGGAGTAAGCATTAAACTGACAAGTGATAGAGGAGAATGGAGGAAGAAAACTCATTGCACCTACCCCAAATAAATTTAGGAAATAGGTAGGAAAATGAAGAATCACAGGAGAACATTTAAGAAAAAAAATTGTATGACCTGTTATTTAGGTATTTTTAATTTCAATCATAATTATAAGTACTCCGATTGCATACATCCGATTGAAAGATCGAGTTAAGATCATAGAATCTTAACTCGATCTCGATATTTTCGTCTATCAAAGCTTGTAATTTTAAAGGGATTCCTTAAATTTTCAATTTAAAGTAATAATAATATTAGAATATAAACCTTTATCTATAACCATTTTTGTAAAAACATTAGTATGTGTGAGTTACTGTATTGTATAAATAGTGACCACAGCATCAATCAACTTTTTATCTACACATTTGAACTCAGCGAGGTGACTCCTAAAGAATTGCGCCATCTTTGTGGCAAGTTAAAAGCTGTGTTTCAATTTGTTTTCTTGATATAAAAAAATTGGTTGGCCTTATCAATTAATCAATGTTATATTTGTGACATACAGTCATACATAGTTTCAGAGTTAAATATTTATTGCATATTTATGAACCCAATAATTAATTTAATGTTTAAAACCTCATAATTTTGTTCTCTAAAATGTCAAGAAAAGCTCTGATTCTAGAGGGCTTTAACGGACATCATACAAATGGTCGCATAGGAATGACAACAAGGGCACGCAGTTATCAGATTCATCTCTAGATAGTAATTGCATCTCTCTCAATAATGGTGATCCTACTAAAATCAAATTAGTCAATGGAACAATAAAAAAAACTTCACCTAATACTAGCTTTGCATCCTCAGATATAGCGGTAATGACTAAGTGGCCCATAGTAAATGAAAATTTTGGCAGTGTCCACCTTAGTTAAATTATCGATACATGCCAATTTGCGCTAAAAAACACAATTGTAAACAGGTTGGCCTGTTTAAACCATACAAATCAAATCTAGAAACGATATTCTCAGCTCTTGACAGTAATTATTTTCTTAAAACAAACATTCAACCTATGTATGATTATTTTGAAACTCAGATTAACTTAGCCGCAGAACTTAATATTCCATTCAAAAAACTATGTACAAATTCTAAAAGCAAATTTAGACCTAAAGAATATTGGAATCCATCACTATCTGAAGTAGTTGCTGAACGTAGGTTAGGAAGAATCCTGAGTTCTTTTAGAAAGAACCCTTCGCCGGATAACTTAACGAAGCTTCAGAATAAAGTTGAAAATGCTCGTTTATCCTATCCCGGTATACATCTGGATTCAGAAAAGTTCACTCCTGTTTGTACTGTGTCACAATATTTGTTACTTACGTGCAACAAGACTTTTCAAAGCATATACTTACAGTCGCATGTATTCTCGATATAACAGATGCCTAGAATAATATTTTAGTTGACAATTTTACTAATAATCTCGAGGACTTGCATTTAGGAAAAAGCATTGCAAATATATTTGATCCTTTTTGAGTGACAGTCAGTTAACATTAAAAATGTATAAATATAAAGCAGAGTGAGATATACAACATCATTACACAAGATACGCACATAGGGGTTTAGCTCAAGGGGACCCTATGGCTCCCTTACTATTTAAAATATTACATACAAGTTTTGTCATCAAATTAATGAGGTGCTGTTTACACAATATGTTGATGATTTTGCTATTTTTGTTAGCAGTAAAGACATGCATGTATGCGAGACAAAATTATAATCAGTTTTAAACTCAATTGTATCTGGTCTAGACAACATTGGATTAGAAATATCAGCTGTAAAATCTAAGACTTATATTTTTAGTCGCAGACATATTAGAAAGCAAATTAATTTTGAAATTGATAACTAACCTTTGATGTCTGTGGAATGCGTTAAATATCTACGCTCATATAAAGCATACTAATGAAATATCTCAGACAACTACAAAATTGCTAAACTTGCTTATGGATTTGGCGGGGCCTACCTGGGGGATTCACACTAAACATTTACGAACGATTTATATTTCCCTAATGCGAAGCAAACTTGATTACGGATGTTTCCTTTATAGTAGTTGTGCTATGACCCATCTGTATTAAATTGACAAAATACAAAATCAAGCCTTAAGAATCATAGGTGGTTTTAATAAAAGCACTCCAGTATATGGAAAGTGATTATGCCTACAACCGCTTTTCACACTGATAATCCAACTATTGAACTATTGACCGATCTTCACTTGATATCAAACAGATACTGGCGAACTGTCACGCAAAATAGGCGCACTGAAGTCGTCGTGTTGCGGAGACCTAGCCCGCGAGTTTTAAGAACTGGCGAACTAAAAAGAAACACTTACTTCTATCTACTCATATTGATGATAAGGATTTTGAAATAAACTGATCCTATCCACTTGAAATGTTTTGTCTTGATACTTGCATATTTTATATAGATTTAGAAAATATCATTAGTATTAATTTGAATTGTATTAAAAAATCAAAGCGTGATTACGATTCTAATTCATTAAGATTAGACGCAGTGAAAGAATTTAATGTTATATACAATGGATGACTACATTTTTACACAAATAGTTCAAGAAGTTCTGATGGTATTGGAGCAGCGTATCACTGTCTAAATGACTCAGCTATGTACAGAATTTGCTCATTGGAATGAGGGAAGTAGTTGCAATATGAGAAGCAATAAATCGTATAAATAATTCAAGTGGCCAAAGTTTCGTCATTTTTACAGACACCAAAAGTGCCTTACAGCATTTGGCTCGATGCACCTCTGGCGACAGAGGTGTATCCAGAGGTATAAGAAGTTAAGGCCTTATGGGACTGGCATACCCTAACAGAGTAGAAGTCCCTTAAAAATAAAGAAAAAATATCGTAAACATTGTTGCGGTATGAAAGTTTCCCGAATAACATATAGTTTCTGTTCATGATCGCAGCAAAAACATTTTAAATTAATTCAGAATGCAAGATGACGCATACTATTTATATTGTCTGTGATTGTATGTGTTTAGCCGAAAATTATAATAGAAATACAGAATACATGTTCTGCGTCTATGTCTAGGTTCAATGACACTAACTTAATTAATTAGATATGTTAAATATGTGCGGTGTAGTGTGACACAAAGTCACAAATTTTGGAAAGAGGATTAGGAACTATCATCGTTCTTGAATCAAAGAAATTCCAAAAGTTTGTTTAATGTTTGTGTTAATATATGTCATGCTCCCATGCTTAGCTAAATAATGGCCAATTTGAGCAAACATTTCTTGTTATACATTCAGCTGAGCACTCAAATTTTTATAGGTATCATAAACCACAAAGGTACCATTACAAAAACAAGAATTTATATACCGTTTATTTTTTTTTTAATATAAACATATTGACAGTTATTGTTAATGAGTATATAACACAATTATTCACTGCAGAGTTGCGATGTTACTGTAATTTAATTACACAAAAGTAATACGAGTATATTATTATTAAACGGTTCAGTTAGTCCATGTTAAGTATAGAGATTTTCATGTTAATAAAATCGGATCGAAGTTTAAATACTGTCGTCTATATCATATTCTAGTGGTAACCGTGGCGTCATGTCGGTTAACCGTCCCGTCGCATATGTGAGAGAGGGAACAAAGAGTGCAACTGTGTTTGCGCACACACTTGTACACTATAATATGCGTAGTTGGCTGGTCTCCGTCGAGACTGGCCGCCGTGGTCGCAATCGGCTTGGACAACATCATCATCAGTATAATATCTAGTTCAATCACAGTTCTATATACCGTGTAATTGTAAAGATTTGGTAAGGCAGCAAAATATTTCATTACCATGTACTTTTAATACTTCGATTCCACTCCAGTCAACAATCTTGTCGAGGCCCTTGAATATTTTTTAGGTTTATTCAATGAATAGTAAACCACAAATTACTGCAAATTAACATAAAACATCATGTATACACAGATTGATATTTTACACGAACTCAAACTAAAATACTCTAGTTTTCAAGGTCAAATAAGACATTAAATTATTATGAGAAAACTTAATACAGTTATATAAATTTTTAATAGAGATATTATGGAATAGATAAATTATTTAAAATTGTTAGTGTCCACTTAATTTCATTATTATATTTAATATGTGTAAACAGTAGTTCCCAAAAGTCAAATGCCAGCCGTTAAATGCTCATTCGGATGCGATTACTTAATAATTTATATGCTTTTGGCCATCGACTTTATTTTTATGATTCATTGACTGCTAATTCACCATAATCAACGGATACTTAACAATACGTCAAAAAGTCTCATTCAAGTTATCAAACTAAATTTGGTTGTATTTGTTCCTCGATGTGACGTTCTAGTACATAGAGTTATTGTATTTTTTGTGTCTTTATGAATGTGACTCACAAGTTATTTTTAAAGAACTTGGTGAGAAAATAAAAAATATGTCATTGCAAAGTTCAGAGTTCAGCTGCACCTACAAGTCCAGATTATATTAATCTTTAAATACGTTTCTTTAATTTAATATACAAAGCACAAATCAAATTTGATATTTAGTGATTTATTAAGGCTAAAAACATAAATGTTAATTGCTATTTATAAATGTTAATTATTACATAATGCCATTGGCAGTAGCATCACACACTGGCATTAACCCGGCCCCTGGGGAAATAGAGTCACCTTCTCTATCTCTCACTTGTGCCATTCCAGTCTGGCGCGTCTTGGTCGCGCAGCAGACCGGGAAAAATATGTGGTGAAGTTTATAGTGTAGAGAGTTGAAGTTCGGCACTTCAACTCTCTACAGGGAACTCGCTCAGGGCTACAGGGAAGTCTTCAACGGCTGCAAAGGCGACGATAACACAGTAGGAGCAAAACCAGAGTGCTAAGGTGCCCTTGCATACGGAGGTCACAGTTTTTTTTTGATTTCTAGCACCTCCAATGTTAATTTGGAGCCTACTCCTAGCTGTTTATTTCATACCAGCTCTCGCTTTTGCTACTGCTCGTACTTTCTTTCATCATACCGTTTCTTTCTTTTATACATCCTTTCACACTCTCCAGGTGGGATTCCTGGCTACTCTCTATATTGTCTGTTTGTTCTATTTTAAGGGGGTAGTAAATTTTTACACAATATTTATTTATAGTATTCTGAATCCCTGTCTCTATTTTTTTACATGTACATACTATATTCTACAACTAATTACAATTAATAAATTAAAACTAAATATTATTAATACGCTATTGTACAGATTACAATTTATGTCAATACGCTAACTGTGTTATTCAGCTCAAAAATAAATCAAATTATTTAGGAATCATAGTCTTAATCTACTTTATTTCTTATGTTTACTTGTTTTACTATATTTGTATAATATTTTAAGAACACTCTATTTTTATCACTTATAATAGTACTTAAATTTGAAATTGTAATCTTAGTGTCTATCTTATTTTCTAATTCAAGCCTCTGTCTCTGATACATAGGGCATTCCACAATGAGGTGGGGTACTCTCTCCTGTGTATCCGGGTCACAAATGCATGATGGGTTCTCCTTACACTTGAAACGTGTCAAGTATTCGGAGAACCCACGGTGCCCCGTTAATAATTGAGTAGTAATGCCGGCGATCTCCATTTCTGCGCACGACGCCATATGGAGGGTAAAAAGAGCTTGGTGACGGAGGTGGTCTCGCCCTCTCTGTACCTCCCGTTCCAATCGCCAAGCGAGGCCTGTCGAAGACCTCGCTTCACGAATGAAAGGAAGTCACAAGTTAGTAGCGACAATACTAGGTAGGGTGATGTAGTAGGATTGGTGGTGGACGAGACTTTGGTCTAACGGCGGTTTCTGGCGGCCTAAAACCTACTGCTTTGGTGTCAGGTGGCAATCAGTTGGCCGTAAAACAGACAGCCAATATAAACAATCTTCTCATGAAAGGCACAAGAATTAAAAAGGCTAATATTACTAGGGCATACCCCGCAAGCGACGCAAATGCGAATAGGAGGATCTAGAATGCGATCAATACTAGGGCGTACCCTCAAAGCATCGACCCTATTGACAAGAATAACACTTATTTGCATTTGTATTTAAACAAAGTACGACTTGCAACATGGAACTTATGGTCTTTTACGGGAAGAAGCCAAGAATTAAGTGAAATACTACAAAAAGTCACAGCAACATCTGTTGCCTGCAGGAAACTAAGTGGAAAAGCCAGGAAGGAAGAAGTCCAGAGATATAGGAAATGACTACCATGACTACGATTCCGATAAAAAAAGAAATGGAATGTCTGTAGTCATAAATAAAAAATTGAAAACCGAAAAAGCAGCCATCTAACAGCTGTGAAACTGACTTTGCATAACCACCAATATGCACGGCTGCTTAGAAAAGGTTGGATTCTGAGAAGACCAATTTCCAATTCTCGGCATACCATTAAACGAGTATAAGACAAAAGGAGAAGATCTGAATGGGTATGTGGGGTCCAAAAACGATGACGACACTTAGACCGGCACATGGTGGGTTCGGATTCGGAAAAGTAAATAAACAGAGAGAGGAAATTTCGGATTTCGCAACGATACATATGCTATCTCTAATGAATATCAACTTCCAGAAGAAACCGGAGCATCCGATCATAAATAAGTCCAAATACCTGAGGTGTCCCGTTAGTGGCAATAGTAAATCAGAAGTCATATACGATGGATCGAAACCTATCCCCGCAGGGAAATCATTTAAGTACTTGGGCTCCATGCTCACCATAGATGCTAACATCGATACTGATGCGACCCACAAAGTTAACATTGCTTGACAGAAGTGGCGGATACTCTCGGGCGTGTTATGCGACCCATGCATCCCTATAAGAACGAAAGGTAAGGTCAATAAAACGGCGATTTGCTCAGCACTTTTATATGGCACAGAATGCTGGACAGCAAAACATAAACAAAATGTACATACCAATGTTATTAAAATGCTTAAATGGGCAGCAGTTGTTACAGGACTAGACAAAGTCCGAAATGAACATATAGGTACATCGGAGCTTTAAAGTCGCACCAATCACCCAACAAATTACAGGAAGCCGTCTTTGTTGGTATGGAAAATGAGGAAAGATGCACTGAAGACCACGTGGTGCAGAGCGCACTAAATCTGCCGAAAGATAAAAGTGGCAGAGGCTGCCCGCCAATGACCTGGGGGTCGAATATAGAAAGAGACATCAAGAAAGCCCAAATGCCGAAAAAGACAACCCAACACAGAACGAAATTATTACATAATGTTAATAGAAAAGGGTTAATCTGATAAATCTTTTTATTTTTTAGCTACAAATTAAGCGAAAATGATATTCTAGTATTAGAGTTTAGAGCTAAAGAACACCACTTGAAAGAACATATTTTTATATCTGGAACTTATTTCAAAGAACCGGCTTGACAGTAGTGATCTATACCATCTACACCATATTCTCTTATTCATCCTGAGTTCTCCCTTTGATAGGCTCTGATGTGGCTAGCATAACGAAGACCGGTGCGCAACGCACTTGTGACTATTGATTTGCAAACGTCATTGAGCGTTGCTCACCCACTATCGGGTGATCCGTCTGTACTTTTCCCTAAAATGTCATACCTACCAAAAATTAGTACGTACATGTCTATCTACTACATGTCATCTAGGTATACTAAGATCTTTTTCACAGATTAAAGTGCTAGTGATAATTAATATAAATATTTTACGATACAGTTAGCATACCAATTCTAATTTTATTTTACCCAGTTCACCTATTTTATAAGTTAATGACTATATTAAACCATAATATTAAAGGCTAACATCATTTGTATTATAATTTATTACCTTAGTTCTGTAGTATGCCACTCAGTATGTGGCTTATTGGATGCAGCGACAAATTAACCTAATATGTAACCATAATTTTAGAATTACTAATTAGTTTTTCTTGACGACCGTTGACTTGTTGACCGCATGCTATTATATTGTTGTAATCAACTAGTGTCAGTCGTTGATGTATTCTTTTTGCCTAAAGAAAAAATTTGAAACTATGTCTTAAACTTATCCCAAAACTTGATTTTGCCATCAAATATTTAAACGGGGTAACTTGTCAGAATTTTTTTTTGTGGCGCAAGTTGCATGCATCTACTGGCTACAGCTGGACCGATGTCGAGGAGGACCGAGCACAGAACCGGGAGAAATGGAGGTCACTTCTGAGAGCCCTACGTCTCTGATAATGGATAAGAGGACATTAAAAGTAAAGTAAGTTGCATAGTGGATGTGGACATGCTAATTCTAAAATAAAAGAGATTGTTGATTCCGATCCACTCCACTTACTAATATTATAGGAACAAAAATAATGGACACTATTTTATTTCTATTTTACATTGAAGTGTTCATAGCTCCGTGATGAAGTCACAAACCATTATTACCATCATTATTTACAATGTTATTTTATTAAGATACAAATAGTAGAGTGTTTTACCATATACACATGTATCTTGTGATTCAGATGAACTGAGATCCGGTTAATAATTAAGTGTCTCATATTATTATCTTTTGGCACTATATGATTATTGTTTGGTTGTTTTGAAGTTGCGTAACTTAAAACTAGATGTTTAATATATTCTGTTCCCATAGAGGAATGTATTCCGGTGTAAGTTGTTAATTTATGCAAATTTTATGAGCTTATTAATGTAAATTTTATTTAATTGTATGAAAATTTTAAGTTAATTAAATGTTATTCATAATTAATTTGTAGGATTAATGTGATTTTTTACCCGAATTTCTTATGAAACCAGCTTACCGTCCTACCGATTTTTCATAAAAGTTACTGTTGACGCGGATCACGACGAAAAAATAGTAATGCTTGCCGAAGATCCTTCAACCGGAGGAGATGATCATAGCTAGCGGATATTTAACATTGGGATGTATAAATATCAACATATCAATGCGAGAACTTTTATTGCGTGACGTGAAATTAAAACTTACTCTACGGAGTACTGAACTACGGTTCGGTGTATTTTCGTTAAATAACATTGAATACTTTTTATTATGTTGTATACACAAGTCTCGCATATTATGTAGGAGTACGAAAGCTTATATTAACAACTTTGAGTGTAAATTATTAATACACGCAAAGTACGTTGTTTATAGCCGTAATATCTAAGTAACTTACAAATTCTAGATGATTTGTTGGCAGTTTACTTACTATAAAACTCAATTCGGTAATTATTTATTGAAAGTATAGGCTATACATGACAATAGTGACTGCGCTCAGAATCTGGATTCGTTCTGTTTTGAGTCTGATTGTTCCTTTTATTTGTTTCATGTATATTTGTAAAATCCCCCTCAGCACAGGATATGTTCTTAGTGCGGGATTAGTAAATAATAAATTTAACGAAAATTCATGCAAATATTTAAATGTTTTGATCCTAAAATTAATACACATTACGTCTAAAAAATCTATTATATATTTAATTATGCATATCAGTAACTGCCATATAAATCACAGATAACGTGTTTTGATCAATTAGTTAAATTCGTCGCCTATTTTAAAATTGCTGAACTCGAAAACCTACACACATATAAACATTTTATGATATAACCTTCTAGTTCATGATATTTACTTAGAACAGTTCTTATTTTATGATTAAAACAAGCTGAACCCCGCGGTGCTGCCTGCGGTTCGACAATAACCGCGGGTAACGTTGTGAGATGTGTTATTCTGATGTATAAGCTATATTATTGTACAGTTTCATCAAAATCCATTCAGTAGTTTTTGCGTGAAAGAGCAACAAACATACTCACTTACATACTCACAAATTTTAGGGTTTATAATATTAGTAGGATGCTCTTCGAACATGGTTTAAAGCTAATCACAAGCGGCAAATTGTATTGTAAACTATCTGGTTTATTTGATGTTTTATGTTCTAAATATATACAGCAATTGTACAGCAACATGTATTACGTACACGCAAACATTGATGGTAACCGTTTACCCCAAAGCGACTTTGAGTCACGCATTGTGAACTACATTCCGGTAAATAAATGATGTGTGATAAAAATGACTAAAAAACATGAACTAACTCATGTTTTTTGCGTCTAACTGTAGTATTTGCTCGTTTGCCCCCTATTGAATAAAAAAAAAATTTTTGAAAGTAAGCAGTTAACGAAAACATTCGATGAAGAAGATACATAAGATAATATAAAAATAAATAATAGTAAGTATTAATGGGAGTTGCAATAGTATAAACACAGCTCTATTAGATTGTTGTATTTTACTACAGTTACACATTACAATACAACATTGTATGATAGACCATCATAATTAAATATAAATGTACATAATTAAGGTATTATTACACACCTTCTCCTCTTCACAGGCAACATCCATACTATCAATTTATTTAAATGAAATTGAACGCTTCAATGTTAATGTATACGAGGTGTCATTCCCTAGTAATAATTTTAATCATATCATTGCTATTTATACATGCAAAGGACATTCATAATGGTTCAAATATTTACCATGTTACCCAGAATGCACTTGGAATCTTTATACACCAAATGCAAAGTACTCGTATATAAGTGTTTTTGTATATTATTACGGTTTCGTTTAATGAACTAATTGCTCTTTGATAACTCGATTTCAAAGAGTCGATACTCGCAATTATTCTTTCTTACACTTACCTTATAAAGATTATTTAGTTTAATATTAATTTCTACCGTGGGAGAGCCAAGCTTCGGCATGAATAGGCCGGCTCGACCGGAGTGATACCACGGCCTCACAGAAAACCGGTATGAAACAGCGCTTGCGCTGTGTTTCACCGAGTGGGTGCGGATAAAAGAGACCCATACCCCAATTGCGCATACTCAGTCTCGTTTGTGTGCAGGTGGCGAAGGAGACATACGCTTGTCTTTAGTAAAAACCAGGCAGAGCCATGCATCCGGATCCGGGAAATACTAATCACGAGGAAAAAAAAGTAGTAGCTTTTGCATAGGGTCGCCTTAGTATGTCATTCTGCTAGCATAATCTGCTACAAAGACGTATGGTATGCTCATGGTATTATTCTTTGCAGGAAGTGGGCATGGCACAGGGAAGTTCATTTCGTTTCTGATTTTTTTTGCCATAATAGTGAATTGTTAAAAACACCACCATCACTGATTCTTCCTTGACATCCTACGAATGTAAATTTATAATTGCTGTCGCCAAACTAATGCCAAAAAAACTATAGTGAAAGTTTTCTTATACACTCATTTGCAAAAAAAAGGGCGGTTTCGATTTTCTTCCTGGCTGAAAAAAATTAAATACCAAAAAGGTTTTAATCATTTGAACATGTTACTGGCAAGTTATAAAAGTGCCATAATGTTTATAAGAGTACATTCCAAATTCAAATTTTCGACTGAGCCTGGTTTTCAAAGAAAACAACTTTTAACTACATTTTGTGGCGCGAATTCCCTATAGTTAATATCGACTCTAATTAACTTTTTGTTAATTTTTATTAAATTATCTGATGTCCTTGACATTTAAAAGTATTGTTATTGCTGTTTAGCAATCTCGAAAATGGTAGATAAAGTGATAAAAGCGAGCAAAATTATTGCACTGCTTGAAGAAGGTTGCAACCAATGCTTCGTGGCTCAGAGGCTAAATGTGAGTCGGTCGACAGTTCAAAGGACCTGGCAGCGCTATCAAGAGACCGGTGAGACCGGTTCCGTCAAGAGAAGGCCTGGTTCTGGCAGAAAGACATGTACCGAACCACGGGATGATCGTTTTCTAGTTAGTCAAGCGTTGAGAAATCGCAAATCTTCTTATGTGGACCTCAAGAACAGCCTCGAAGAAGTAAGAAATGTGCAAATTAGTCTATGGACGGTCAGGAGGAGGCTTCTCGCTGCTAATATACAGTCATCGCCCGGCACGCGGCCCTAAATTACTCCGTGGACATCGAGTTGCCAGGCTTAGCTTCGCTCGAAATTGTGTGTCATGGACTCATGAAGACTGGGATAGGATATTGTTCTCCGATGAAGCCAGGATATCTCTGCATGGTGAAGACCGACGTCGACGAGTGCTACGTAGACGAGGAGAACGCTTTGCAGAGGCATGTTTTGAAGAAATCACACCTTATGAAGGGGGCTCTGTTGTGTTTTGGGCAGGAATAAATTCCATGGATCGTACGAAGTTAGTCTTCATCGAAAACGGTACACTGACTGGACACCGATACATAACGGAAGTTCTAATTCCTTATGCACAACCCGCTTTAACCGCTCTTGGCGAAAACTCATTTTTTATGGACGACAACGCTCGCGCCCACCGGTCTGGCCGTGTGGAAGCGTATTTGCTAGAAGTCGGAATTCGTCGTTTGGACTGGCCAGCTAGAAGTCCGGACCTCAATCCCATAGAGCATGTCTGGGACGTTCTGAAGCGACGAGTGAGATCAGTGCAGCCGGCTCCGCAGACCATCAGAGAGCTAAAAAATGAGCCAAGAAACCATAAAAGATATATTCGCTAGCATGCCCAGACGAATGCAAGCCGTGATTTCAGCAAGAGGGGGTCACACTCAATACTAAACTTATATCTGCTTTTAATGTATTTAAGAAATACAAAGAAATTAACGCGTTTCATTTTTATTTAGCGACCGCTACAATAATAGTGTTTTGAGCTTAGACATTATTTCTTAATAATTTAATCAAAATGTTATGATAAAACTGATGATACCTATTCCTTCCTAATTAGTTTATGAAATTCTGAGGATAACAATACCTAAAATTGTCAAACAAACTAATAGTAACTATAAAATAGTTCTTTGTTTAAGTGCCCGTTTTTTTTGCAAAAGAGTGTAGTTAAAATATTCACTTCTACTGTGAGGTGGGTTCTCTATAACTATATGTTTGCCATGGATAGAACCTACACTGAGTAGAAATTTATTTTTGTATCCTCTTTCTATATAAATCTTACGCTGATGAGGGCACAGGAATTGATTGAATATTATGTTATATAAAAGTTTTAAAAAAATTTTATTTTCGTGTCGCAGAGATTTTAATATATTAAATTTTTTACAGCAATCATGATCATGAGAAACAGTTATTGACCTTAGGTTAAAAATAAGAAACTACAAAACTAGTGAAAAATCAAAAATGAGTAATTCTAGCGACGAATTTTTTTCAATAACTTTATGTAAACCTGCGCTTTTTAATTTTTTATGTTTCTGTTTTTGAGTGATTCAACTATAAAAAATATATTTATAGCACGTACAAACACACACACACACCAACAAATATCATATTCTTTTAACTTTACCTTTATTTCATCTTACAGAACTTCATTAATAGCTTTACAGACTTCAGGTATAATCTATACAAATAAATCAAATTGGAGTGTCTGTTTGTAATATTAAAATAACCGCTTTCTATATGTATATATATTGCATATGAATGTATATACGGTACACATACCAAAATATATATTTTTTAATTTTTTGTCTGTCTGTCTGTCTGTCTGTCTGTTTGTTCCGGCTAATCTCAGGAACCACTGGTCCGATTTGAAAAATTCTTTCGGTGTTAAATAGTTCATTTATCGAGGAAGGCTATAAGGCCATATATCATCACGCTACTACTAATAGAAGCGGAGCACCAATGAAGAATGTTTCAAAAACGGGGGAAAAGTTTCACGCCAGGGGCAATATAAGACGCAAACGATGTTGCGTGGTTCAGCTAGTTTCTAATATAACTTGAGAAAATGGTTTAAACCAAAGTGTAGACTTTTGTAACTGTCACCAGTTGCTAAATATTTTAATGTTATTGCTAGATGATATTTAGCTGGCATAGATTCTTTGAAGTCTGTATTTGTCTTTGAAATCATGGCTAAAATTGCAAATAGCAAAAATTTAGATAGAATAAAGAACTTCCTTATTTATTTTTTATTGTGTAGGGGGCAAACGAGCAGACGTACCGCCTGATGGTAAGTGATTAGAGATATAAATATATATATTTTAGATATATATGTATATATATCTTTTGATTAGAGATCGCTGATAAATAACACAAGTAGGTATCTCACTGATCTCTATATAAATAATTTTGTCATTATGACAAAAAAATCCTCAAAAAAAGACCTCAAAAAAAATGAAGGTTCTCCTTATATACGTATAAATAATGACCTGGACCTAGAAAAATTGAGAAAAAATGTTAAAACAATGTGACTCTCAATACTAGCAAATGCCCCGTGTCAAGTATTGCTATCTTCTTATATGCATGATGTTTTTATATTGAGTATAAGTTTAAATTGCTGCACTAGCAGTTTTCTCTGTGACTTACTTTGTGGCACACATCCACAGAAAAATGAAATTTTCACAACTTTGTCAACTTACACTATTAAATTGTTAATCTATACAACACTTACACACTTCACTAAAATACACAAACTACATCACAAAACTACTAAACCACACATATGTAAACTACTACATTCTAAACTTAAATTTGCTTTCCGTAACATTTGTTCAGTGAATAGCTATAAGTACTTAAAAAATTACATCTTTCTCAAACATTTGGTCACATAATCAATTTAACTAATGAGCTGGACAAATTGTCCGTGTCCCACTCTCAAACAGCAGATCTGGAACAATGCCAACAGATTATTACTTCTCATATTGACACAGAATATACGCAGTATAAATCGTAATATCGGAAGTCTAGAGGTTATGCTGCATAGAATGAAACTGGAGTGTGACATATTAATATTGACAGAATGTTGGTTATCCTGTACATCTGTCATACCCCAGTTATTCGGCTATCATCACGCATCAACAAAAATGAATTCTAAGCAGAATGATGGAGTGGTCATTTATTACAAAGAAAATCTCACCGTAAATGTGATAGAACCTGACTTCCAAAACTGTAACTGTTTGGTGGCAACCATTGAATATTGCGCAGCCATCATTGCATTGTACAGATCACCATCCTACACTAAAATAGACTCATTTCTTTCTTCTCTGGATGATGTTCTGCAGACGGTCTCATCATTTGAACACACGATAGTAATGGGTGATATAAACATACCAATAAACGAAAATAAAATAGACATAAACGGAGAAAATTATTTGACACTGGCTGCCACACATGGTCTTTTACCAGCACACCAATTAATAACTCGTAGCGACAGCGAGACCTGTCTGGACCATGCACTAATTAAAACAATAAACACATCCATTACAATAGTCCCACATGTAACAATAACAGATCACCATCCGGTTATATCTTGCATTAGTTTAACAAAGTCACGTGAATATACTATTAAAACGATGACCAAAATTAATAACCAAGGTTTAGGTGAAGATGTGCGGAATATTAACCTCGATCCAATTTATCAGTCAGAAAATCCAAATACTAACATAAACTACCTCACGCAATGCCTTCAAACTGCTATCGAGAAAAATACATTACAAATACCTCTATCAAGACGAAAAAAAATTTTAAAACCTTGGATAACTCCAGGACTGTTAAGATGTATGCAAAATAGGGACAAATCGCATAGAAAATCAAATTCGAATCCGGGAAATGAGATCCTAAAAATTAGTTACAAGCGCTATAGAAACTTTTGTAATGACTTGTTGCGGAAGGTAAAGAGAGCTTATGAAAAAGATCAAATCGAAACTGCAAAAAACGATAACAAAAAACTGTGGCAAGTAGTTAAATCTATTACCAACACAACGAAAATTAGACAACACCCTAAGGAACTCTTATCATTCTCCACTTCTGTTGATAAATCACTCAACGAAGTAAACAAATATTTTATTAACGTAGGCAGCTCACTGGCAGACAGAATAAATAATCATAAACCAAATAGATATAGATCGAACAACACTCTACAAGAATACACAAATAAAAATAAGAAATTGCATTCGTTTGTATTGCTTGCTACCGACGAAGAAGAGGTAGAAAAAATAATAATGGGGCTGAAAAGTGATTGTGTCGTGGGATGTGATGGAATTAGCTGTAAATTTATCAAAGAATATAAAAATATTCTTATCCCAGTACTAACAAAAATATTTAATGACAGCATTAAAGTCAGGAATATTTCCCGACTCTCTGAAAGCATCAGAAGTATGTCCAATCTTCAAGAGCGGGGATAGAGATCGTATTAACAACTACAGACCAATATCCATCCTACCGGCATTATCAAAAATTTTAGAAAAGATAATAAATACTCGTTTAATCGGTTATCTTGAAAAAAACTATTTATTATCTACAAATCAGTACGGTTTCAGGCATGGAAGGTCAACGGAACAAGCTGTAAATAAGCTCACTAACCTTATCAGTGCAAACTTGGATAAAGGAAAAAAATGCCTCTGTATCTTTTTGGATCTAGCCAAGGCATTTGATACGGTATCTATCTCCGTCTTATTGGACAAGCTTGAGGTACTGGGAATTCGAGGCACTCAGCTGGAACTTTTTAGAAGTTATATGTCAGGGCGAGTTCAATGCGTGAGGGTGGATAAATGTAGAAGTACATTCCTTCCTGTTACTCACGGCGTCCCGCAGGGGAGTATCCTTGGACCTACTCTGTTTCTCGTATATCTAAACGAGCTACTAAATGTTAAACTGACCCAGGGCGAAATTATATCTTTTGCGGACGATACTGCCTTAGTGTTTGTCGCTGATACATGGGATGGGGTCTTCGAAGCTGCTCAGCGGGGTTTCAATGTTGCTAGTGAATGGCTTCAGAGAAATATACTCACGCTGAACGTCGAAAAGACTAAGTACATGTGTTTCAGCGTTAGACGGGTAACTGGGCTTAGCGGCAACCACAAAATTATATCACATGAGTGTTTGCCTGATGTTTCCTGTAATTGCTTGCCATTGGAACGCGTGCAGTCTATTAGGTACTTGGGTGTCACTATAGATAGTGCCCTGAATTTTAGGGAACATATTAAGTTATTAAGTGCTAGAGTGCGCAAACTCATTTTTGTTTTTAAAACCTTACGACACATTGCTGAACCCGGGCTGCTGAGATTGATATACTATGCGTTATGTCAATCCATATTTGCCTATTGTATATCTTCTTGGGGAGGTACATACAAAACCAGTATGAAGCCTATAGAGATCGCACAACGAGCTATCCTAAAGGTAAGTAACTTTAAGCCTATCTATTTTCCCACCACTGAGCTTTTCCACATGTGCGAGGTATTGACGGTCAGGCAGTTGTTCATACGAAGCATCGTCCTCAGGCAACATACTTCTATAATATACGATCCGAAATTAACTGAGAAGCGTCGGAAATTTGCGGTTTGTACGACACAGACCAGTTGGAAAACCAAATTTAGCGGCCGGTTTATTGGATTTCTTGGCCCATATTTATACAACAAAATCAACAAAAAAATAAACATTTACCATCTGACGAAAAAACAATGCAAAGTAAGAGTGAGCCACTACTTGCGGAAACTGGACTACGAAGAAACAGAAATGCTATTGGTTATCCTAAAATAAAAAAAAAATAAAATAACGGCATCACATCACACACACCTTTACAGACTCACACCCTCCTTAATACGCCACTGCATTAGCCTCAAAACACTTACATTACATCACTTACATTACTCAAAAAAGAGGACATATCACACTTTCACAGGAAAAATAAAAATATAAAATTTAAATTAATTTATATTTGATTTTAAGTAAATAGGAAATTGGAATGAAAGACTTTTATGAAGTACAACCAGAAAATTTAAAATTGTAAGGTATTGGTACAATAAAATGGTTGGAGCGATTGAAGCTGACAATCGAAATACAGGCTTTGCCTAGTTTGATTGCAGACGCTAAAAGCAAATTTAACTGTAAAACATTACCAAATTTCTTTTTTTGTAACTTTGTACTAACTTATTTGTTTGGAAATAAATTATTATTATTAATATTATTATTATGACAGCTCGGTTTATGTGGCGATTCGAGACGATGTCCTGGGAGACATATTTGGATCGCAATTATTTTATTAGGTATTAAAAGGAGAGGAAGTTTATGCATAAGCATAAACATAATATTATAAAATATTATGTTTATACTTGTGCATAAACATAATCACACAAAGAAAGAAGATGCCATTGAAACACAATGTCATGAAAAAACTTATAATATAGATGACTTGGGGTTTGTATACAGGAATGTACCGCCTTTATTGTTGACGGAGTGAAAAATTTCCTTTGATTTTCTGCGCCTTAAGGATTCAGGAAGCAAGAGTATGCGGTGAATCCACTAAAAATCACCCGAACGGACTGGCATATAAATAAAAGTGTCTTATATTAATGGCCTTGCATACATATGTTTTTGGTTAGTTAACTATTTTAAATCTGTTTGAGATTCTTTTTTTTTTTTTTTTTTATTGAATAGTGGGCAAACGAGCAGACGTATCACCTGATGGTAAGCGATTACCGCCGCCCATGGACACCCGCAACACCAAAGGCGTCACAAGTGCGTTGCCGACCTTTGGGGGGATGGGAAAGGGGATGGGGGAGGGGTTGGGGTATGGGCCTCCGGTATCCTCACTCACTCGGTGAAACATAGCGCAAGTGCTATTTCACACCGGTTTTCTGTGAGGCCATGGTATCAATCCGGTCGAGCCGACCCATTCACGCCGAAGCATAGCTCTGCCACGGTAGTAAATTCACGATTCTGATTCTATAGCAGACTGTGTTGCTAGATTTAAAACAATCATATTTTTGCAAGTAGGTATCTATTGAGAAACAATGATAAACAGTTCGTACGAAGATTGAAAAGTACTTTTTAACGAGAATAAACTTCAAAGATTACATCGAGGTTAACCTCATAACATCCATAGCAACATAGATATCAAGACCGGTAAGATATCAGTTACCGTGTAACATCCGGTCAAGGTGAGCTTGATCTTATGAACTTTTTCATCGAGTCACATCTACAGGTATATATGACATGCATTCCACAACTAATCTTATTCCGGTGGATCACTGGCAAACACACTAAATATTGACGTGCAACAAAATAAGAATTCAATTTTATACATAATTTAAACACTATTATTAGATCATTATTGTTAAAACATGTCGTGTCTTCTTCCTACATTTCAAATGTTAGTCTGTATGTTAATTTACCCACTTGTGACTTAATCTCCATTTTGAGTTTTTTAAGTGTTCCGGTACGATCTTTATATTTCCCGATTCTACAAGATTTTATAATTCACATTTTGGTATTATATTATATTAACATCAACTCTTACATGACGAACATCAAAACAAACATAAATTTTCAAAACGAAGGATGTAGATTTAGGGATGCCCTTTTATATGTTTAAGCTATGATATTTAGTTTGCAATGTTACACTGATAATCACCTTTATTTTCAATGTTAACGTATTTCTGATAACATTAATAGGAATCCTTTAAAACATATAAATTTCTAGGAATTACATCACATACGTACCCTAAATATACCTGGGTAATTAACTAAAGAATCTTGAAATTCCTTAATTTGGTAATTAACAAATTGTTCGAAGTATTTACTTTAGAATTAAACGATACGATGTTTAGCTAGTTGTTTAGTATCTGCAACCTCTTTTTCTGTAAAGAACAAATAAGTATTGATGACTCTTTTCCTCAAATCCAATACGAAACTTTACGTGCCTTGTATTTTTTTAATAGCAAAACTTAACAATGCTACAAAAGAAAAAACTTAAGCAGGCGTAATTACTATTAAACTGATAAGGAAATACAAATTTAATGTATAACATAACTCCAAATCTACATAAATTATTCGAATGTTCATAATTTATTGTTTTGTTTTGTCCTAATGGTAATTATAAATGATGAAAATGTATGCATAAGTTTTGATATAAAATCAGAATACCATTCCAATGACATTCATTATCATTGAGACAAGCTCGTAATAAGGTCGACTTTAATAGTAATTGAACAAACAAACTGTAGCGCTGTTAGTGCAAATTCTCTGCTTAAAAACATTTATCTGCCTACCAAAATCAAAAAAAAAATCATTTATATTTTTTTACTAAGCTTTTGACCTGAAATATTAATCTGATCGTGCACTTTAAATTGAGGTTTTTTGCTCAGCCTATACTTTATCTTGAATTTTTATTAGATATTTTTTTTTATTTGTAACCGACAATAAATAAGACGATAAGTGTCTCTATCAATAGAAATACCTAACATATATAATTTTCAACAGTTAAAATTTTAATGAAGAAAGCTTATTTGTACGAATCAATTATACTCATACAGTTGCTTAAATTCACTTTTATACTCATCACAAAGCCTTCATAGAGGAAATATGCCTCTCTTTATATTAATCCACTCTGTCAAAACAAGAAAATATGGCTATATCAAACTATACTTATATATACATGGTACCTATAGGAACTCTTTCGGATAGCAATTCAGGATAAACTGTTTAACGAAAATTATAAAATTAAAGTTAATGAATTATGTATCTTTTTTCGTCTCTGAGACACCAAAAATTTTATATGAGAGGCCCTGTCAGGTTATCACATCAGATCGACAACCTGTTTTAGTCTATTCATGGACATAAGCCTCTCTTTAAATAAAAGGTTTTGGCCTATTAAATAACGCTATCCAGGCAGATTGGTATAGAATGTGGGTATATCAAATTTCTTCCACTTTTAAGTGCCGTTGTCCTGTGTCGTTTGCACTAACGATTTTTATGAAATTTGGCGTGGATACTTTGATTCTTGAGGAAGAACATAGGCTACTCTGTAACCAACATACACGCAAGCGGAGTCGCGGGCAAAATCTAGTACAATATAAAATACTAGCAGCATGCCCCGGCTTCGCACTGTTGACATAGGTAGGTATTTAACCAAAAATGTTAATATTATAAATTATAATACACTCTTAGCAAACTTTCCAAGCTTAGAAAACTCCAAGTCTCTCTTTAGCAAATAAATAATCAAAATCAACCCTATGGGATCTATGATGCCGCCTGGTGAAGGAGTAGTCTGGTTTTCGTAAGGACCCCAGTGATATTGCTGATTTGTTGGAGAGAACTTTCCTTACCCTGATGACCTGTGTAGTAGTCTCAATATTTGTACAGAAGTTTCGCCATGAGTTGCTACTCCTGTATCTGAGTCGTTTTTTGTTCCTGGACTTGGTGGCCTTGTATTTATACCAATCTGTACCTGTGTTCATCGCTCTGTTAAGTTGTCTCCTCATCTCACGCCTATGTTTCTCCAGCTCAGGCCCCCACCAGCTCTCTTTATTTGTTCGGCCTGCTGGTGGGACGGTTAGGGGGCATGTCTGATGAAAGCAGTCCATCATAGTGTTTGTGAGAAATTTTACCTGTTTTTCTATTTCAACGGCGCCTACGATCCTAGTTGGATTACTTCCCTGATGGAAGGCCTGATCGATCCGCAAAGAGTATCTAACGTGATAGGTTTTCTTTGGATTCCGCCTAGGTGGTGCCGTGAGTTTGCTTATCTGAAGGTTGAAACATATCCATCTGTGGTTCAAGCATTATAAATTGTTGGACATGTACCAGTTCTAGATGTTTCGCTACTTCTTCTGTTGCCAAGATCAAGTCAATGATTGTCTTACTTCGTCTGTTGACAAATTTTGGTATAGAGCCCGTATTCACTATGTTCAGGTTTGTCGTAAATAGATATTCGGCGAACTTCCTATCTCTTTTGTTTCCTGTAGTCATTCCCAATAAGGCATGGTCCGTGTTGGAGCCGGTTCCTGCGATTAGGTCAAGCCCCGCCTCCTCGCAGTAATGAACCAGCCGTGTGAAGTCGTGCGGTGGTGGGTCGTCAGCTTCAGGCATGTAGACTGACGCCATAATAACCTGTGCGAGGCCGGTATCGAGTTAAATAGTTACAAACAAAAAATCAAGTCTTTTCTCCTTACAACATTAATATTATAATTTATATATTACAAATGACAAGTGTTATAAGTATAACGATTAAAATTTAAGCAATGACCTACAAGAAAAGTGACTTAAGAAATATTAAGCATCACCAACAGCAATAGTTTCTACTTTTTACTGCGGTATTCGATATACCATATCTTTTAGTCGGTGAAACCTCAATTGCCATAGTATAGAACCAGTGCACTCTACCTGTAATGAAATACGGCGCTAAAATGTTAAGACTCACCTTCGGGCGTATAGCTCAGCGTGCGGTTAATATGGATAGATAAATCAAGACATTGTCAATTTAAATTGTGTTCTCTTTTATTTATTTAAATTTTTAATAGAGCATGAAAATGAAGAAGGTTTTCAGTTTGTCTGAACTTTTTTCATGTGTATATTATATTTTATGTGTAATTTCGGGCGAGGAATTATAGACGTGATCCTTTCATAGTTAAATGTTCGGAAAGACAGATTGGAATATTTTCATGAGTTTATAATCCTAAATGCTATCGCTTAGTTTGGATTTGTGTGCAATATTAAACGTTTTAGCCGTCTACAGTATTTTATTTTTAATGATTGTAGAACCAGTTTCGAGTTGAGTTTTGATAAGGCGTTCAAAGACCTTTTAGAAAAACGAAAGAATAGAAACCGAATAGTGTATCCGGTTGTGTTGTGTAATGGTAATTGCAGAAGTATCCGGTTTTTTTTTATATAGAATTAGTATTATTTCAACATCCTTCCATGCCCTTGGGAACACGCTATAGGAGATTAAATAGGATTTAGCATGTAACATATGACAGGAAGCCTACTCAAATGACTTTAAAAGCTTCCAGACTTTAGCTGGACCTTCGATATCAACGGAGCTGTGGATGTATCGGCGTTGAGCATCCCTAAACCTTCGATGAGTTGAAAAAATGAGTTTCTCACCAGCTCTTCTCATGAATGCAATACCCATCAGAGCTGGTACTTGGATTGATTTCAATTTAAACCTTTGAGTTGAATCGAAATTAATCTAAGCTCCGGTAATTCAAATCATTTCAATGCATTTAGTATTAGTACCTTTTATCACTGAATTGATTACTTGAGTTTTATTTTTATATTTTGATGTTTGTATTTTTGACGTGTTCAAGTGCCTTTTGGGGCCTATGGAAATAAATGATTTGACTTTGACTTGCTGCAATGATTCCTTATGGTTATAGATTTGCCGGTTAATATTGATGAGATTTTTTGTATTTAGGTTTAGCAGTCGAATTTTTTTTATTAGGACTTTAAGGTCCAACCTTTATACCGGTAGGCAGACCAAGGAGGCCCTCCTGACGTTCAACCCCAGATTGTCATGGAAGCTGATGCAACTCAAGAGGCCGCTGCTTCGACTCTTAATTGGAGCAATTACTGGTCATACACTACTAACTCAAACTCAAACTCAAACATCTTTTCACTCTTGGTGTAACACACAGGGGTGTGTAGGTCATGCAAGGAGGAGGAAGAAACGGCCACCCATGTCATCATGACATGTCCTGAGGTGGCAGAATACCGGGCGAGACACCTCGGATCTTCGAGGTAACTTCCAGAAGTTGGCGGCAACGTGAAGGGTCTGCTAGGCTTCTAAGAGGAACTGGGTTGGCACGAATAATGTCAACCCATCGCGTAAAATACGCGCACCGAAGTCGTCGAGTTGCGGAGACCCAGCCCGCGAGTTTCAAGTCTTATTTCATTTCATTTCATTAAGTCAAGTCAAGGTCTCCAGTTAGCCTTGGAGTTGTAAGACGTTTGACCCTGATTTCTGCGATTGGCGCATGTTCGTCGTAGAGAGTCGTTAGTTTGGCAATAAAAGTTCAACATTATTGTCAATGCAATCAGCACTGAGGAGAGATGTCCCAGTCGATATTGTTGCCATCCCTCACCGAGGCAGCTACCTCCATGTCCTTAAAATTACGCTGCAGGATAATTTTCGCTTTACGATTCAGAGGTCGGAGGTGATAGGATAGATAAAACAAATCGTGATAAGAAAACTCGTCAGCAGAGCACTGGCTATGTTTAACTGCGAGGTCAGGGGAGAAAACAAGGGTAAAGTCTCACAGAGATGGAGCAGAGTGTGGGAAATAATGCGTTGCATCGGAAGAAAGAATGGACAGGTCACAAGTCTGAATTATAGATTTAAAAGTAGATAACCAAGAATTGTTTAAAAGGAGGCAGGCATTGAAATCATCCATGATTATGGTATGACTGTGTAAAGGGATAAGTTGTTCAAAGAGCAGTTCAAATGATGAGAAGTAGTCGATATACGTATTTTTCTTTACTCCGAGCACTTTTTATATAAAACGACTTTGATGATTGGTCAACCGTTAACTCGATCACAAGATATGGTTATATTTATTATTATACACCTCATTCCAAAAATGTATCTAAATGAATTATTGTGTCACTATAATATGATACTCATATTTTAGCAAAAAGGTTACTATTAAAACAAAAACATATGACACAGTAATTTCATTTTATTTAATTATAAGAATTGACTTAGAATTGTGTCCATAAAGCTTTACTTTTATTCTGCAACTTATTCTCAACATAGTATTATTTTGTAACAGTCCGTAATTTATAGTCAGTCTATAAATTAATATTTTTCGGGTTCAGGCTTGCCATATTTAAGAACGTATTCGACAGCACTAACCAACATACACGCAAGCGGAGTCGCGGGCAAAATCTAGTACAATATAAAATACTAGCAGCATGCCCCGGCTTCGCACTGTTGACATAGGTAGGTATTTAACCAAAAATGTTAATATTATAAATTATAATACACTCTTAGCAAACTTTCCAAGCTTAGAAAACTCCAAGTCTCTCTTTAGCAAATAAATAATCAAAATCAACCCTATGGGATCTATGATGCCGCCTGGTGAAGGAGTAGTCTGGTTTTCGTAAGGACCCCAGTGATATTGCTGATTTGTTGGAGAGAACTTTCCTTACCCTGATGACCTGTGTAGTAGTCTCAATATTTGTACAGAAGTTTCGCCATGAGTTGCTACTCCTGTATCTGAGTCGTTTTTTGTTCCTGGACTTGGTGGCCTTGTATTTATACCAATCTGTACCTGTGTTCATCGCTCTGTTAAGTTGTCTCCTCATCTCACGCCTATGTTTCTCCAGCTCAGGCCCCCACCAGCTCTCTTTATTTGTTCGGCCTGCTGGTGGGACGGTTAGGGGGCATGTCTGATGAAAGCAGTCCATCATAGTGTTTGTGAGAAATTTTACCTGTTTTTCTATTTCAACGGCGCCTACGATCCTAGTTGGATTACTTCCCTGATGGAAGGCCTGATCGATCCGCAAAGAGTATCTAACGTGATAGGTTTTCTTTGGATTCCGCCTAGGTGGTGCCGTGAGTTTGCTTATCTGAAGGTTGAAACATATCCATCTGTGGTTCAAGCATTATAAATTGTTGGACATGTACCAGTTCTAGATGTTTCGCTACTTCTTCTGTTGCCAAGATCAAGTCAATGATTGTCTTACTTCGTCTGTTGACAAATTTTGGTATAGAGCCCGTATTCACTATGTTCAGGTTTGTCGTAAATAGATATTCGGCGAACTTCCTATCTCTTTTGTTTCCTGTAGTCATTCCCAATAAGGCATGGTCCGTGTTGGAGCCGGTTCCTGCGATTAGGTCAAGCCCCGCCTCCTCGCAGTAATGAACCAGCCGTGTGAAGTCGTGCGGTGGTGGGTCGTCAGCTTCAGGCATGTAGACTGACGCCATAATAACCTGTGCGAGGCCGGTATCGAGTTAAATAGTTACAAACAAAAAATCAAGTCTTTTCTCCTTACAACATTAATATTATAATTTATATATTACAAATGACAAGTGTTATAAGTATAACGATTAAAATTTAAGCAATGACCTACAAGAAAAGTGACTTAAGAAATATTAAGCATCACCAACAGCAATAGTTTCTACTTTTTACTGCGGTATTCGATATACCATATCTTTTAGTCGGTGAAACCTCAATTGCCATAGTATAGAACCAGTGCACTCTACCTGTAATGAAATACGGCGCTAAAATGTTAAGACTCACCTTCGGGCGTATAGCTCAGCGTGCGGTTAATATGGATAGATAAATCAAGACATTGTCAATTTAAATTGTGTTCTCTTTTATTTATTTAAATTTTTAATAGAGCATGAAAATGAAGAAGGTTTTCAGTTTGTCTGAACTTTTTTCATGTGTATATTATATTTTATGTGTAATTTCGGGCGAGGAATTATAGACGTGATCCTTTCATAGTTAAATGTTCGGAAAGACAGATTGGAATATTTTCATGAGTTTATAATCCTAAATGCTATCGCTTAGTTTGGATTTGTGTGCAATATTAAACGTTTTAGCCGTCTACAGTATTTTATTTTTAATGATTGTAGAACCAGTTTCGAGTTGAGTTTTGATAAGGCGTTCAAAGACCTTTTAGAAAAACGAAAGAATAGAAACCGAATAGTGTATCCGGTTGTGTTGTGTAATGGTAATTGCAGAAGTATCCGGTTTTTTTTTATATAGAATTAGTATTATTTCAACATCCTTCCATGCCCTTGGGAACACGCTATAGGAGATTAAATAGGATTTAGCATGTAACATATGACAGGAAGCCTACTCAAATGACTTTAAAAGCTTCCAGACTTTAGCTGGACCTTCGATATCAACGGAGCTGTGGATGTATCGGCGTTGAGCATCCCTAAACCTTCGATGAGTTGAAAAAATGAGTTTCTCACCAGCTCTTCTCATGAATGCAATACCCATCAGAGCTGGTACTTGGATTGATTTCAATTTAAACCTTTGAGTTGAATCGAAATTAATCTAAGCTCCGGTAATTCAAATCATTTCAATGCATTTAGTATTAGTACCTTTTATCACTGAATTGATTACTTGAGTTTTATTTTTATATTTTGATGTTTGTATTTTTGACGTGTTCAAGTGCCTTTTGGGGCCTATGGAAATAAATGATTTGACTTTGACTTGCTGCAATGATTCCTTATGGTTATAGATTTGCCGGTTAATATTGATGAGATTTTTTGTATTTAGGTTTAGCAGTCGAATTTTTTTTATTAGGACTTTAAGGTCCAACCTTTATACCGGTAGGCAGACCAAGGAGGCCCTCCTGACGTTCAACCCCAGATTGTCATGGAAGCTGATGCAACTCAAGAGGCCGCTGCTTCGACTCTTAATTGGAGCAATTACTGGTCATACACTACTAACTCAAACTCAAACTCAAACATCTTTTCACTCTTGGTGTAACACACAGGGGTGTGTAGGTCATGCAAGGAGGAGGAAGAAACGGCCACCCATGTCATCATGACATGTCCTGAGGTGGCAGAATACCGGGCGAGACACCTCGGATCTTCGAGGTAACTTCCAGAAGTTGGCGGCAACGTGAAGGGTCTGCTAGGCTTCTAAGAGGAACTGGGTTGGCACGAATAATGTCAACCCATCGCGTAAAATACGCGCACCGAAGTCGTCGAGTTGCGGAGACCCAGCCCGCGAGTTTCAAGTCTTATTTCATTTCATTTCATTAAGTCAAGTCAAGGTCTCCAGTTAGCCTTGGAGTTGTAAGACGTTTGACCCTGATTTCTGCGATTGGCGCATGTTCGTCGTAGAGAGTCGTTAGTTTGGCAATAAAAGTTCAACATTATTGTCAATGCAATCAGCACTGAGGAGAGATGTCCCAGTCGATATTGTTGCCATCCCTCACCGAGGCAGCTACCTCCATGTCCTTAAAATTACGCTGCAGGATAATTTTCGCTTTACGATTCAGAGGTCGGAGGTGATAGGATAGATAAAACAAATCGTGATAAGAAAACTCGTCAGCAGAGCACTGGCTATGTTTAACTGCGAGGTCAGGGGAGAAAACAAGGGTAAAGTCTCACAGAGATGGAGCAGAGTGTGGGAAATAATGCGTTGCATCGGAAGAAAGAATGGACAGGTCACAAGTCTGAATTATAGATTTAAAAGTAGATAACCAAGAATTGTTTAAAAGGAGGCAGGCATTGAAATCATCCATGATTATGGTATGACTGTGTAAAGGGATAAGTTGTTCAAAGAGCAGTTCAAATGATGAGAAGTAGTCGATATACGTATTTTTCTTTACTCCGAGCACTTTTTATATAAAACGACTTTGATGATTGGTCAACCGTTAACTCGATCACAAGATATGGTTATATTTATTATTATACACCTCATTCCAAAAATGTATCTAAATGAATTATTGTGTCACTATAATATGATACTCATATTTTAGCAAAAAGGTTACTATTAAAACAAAAACATATGACACAGTAATTTCATTTTATTTAATTATAAGAATTGACTTAGAATTGTGTCCATAAAGCTTTACTTTTATTCTGCAACTTATTCTCAACATAGTATTATTTTGTAACAGTCCGTAATTTATAGTCAGTCTATAAATTAATATTTTTCGGGTTCAGGCTTGCCATATTTAAGAACGTATTCGACAGCACGGGCAATGTCTTCAGGTATTGGTGGTCCAACAGGAAGAGAGTCGCTCTGAAAAAAAAATTGTCATTAGTTATTGCTTTGCCAAACGCCTATCTATGGAACTTCCTAATTAGGATATTATTTTTTGACTCCTTATCTAATAAAAAATAAGAGTAAGGCTAAGACTAAAAATTTCAATCTTAACTGCCTCGGTGGCGCAGTAGTTGCGTATGCGTCTGCTGGCTGTGCTTGAGGTTTTGGGTTCGATTTCCGGGTTGAACCAAATGTTTGTATGATTTGCAAATATTTGTTTCGGAGTTTGGGTGTTTTCTGTGTATAATATGTATGTATTTACAAAAAAGTTTATTTGCATTTATATCAGTTACATAGTACCCATAGTATAAGCTCTGCTTAGTTTGGGACTAGTTGGCGCTGTGCAATCTCGTTATTGCAATTTAACGTTTCAGCACTTATGAACCGTCGTACCGGATTAACGGCCTCACAGAAAACTAACGTTACGCATTTCTTTTGTTGTTTTTTACCGACTTAGTAAAACTAAGTTAACGAATTTATATTATTTGATTTTTATAGTTCTCTCAAATAATTTCCGATTAATAATGTAAGGTAATAATTCAAGAAAACTTCCTCTGGTAAGAAAAACATTACTTGATACGTCCTTTAATTTAAACCTATATAACAGTTACCTTGGGTTGGAATCCATTCTCGTCAGCGACGTAGGTAACTTCGACGGGAGTACCTTCAGGAGTGTAGTATCTGTAGCTACCGGTAACTACCTGAGGCACCCAAAAAAAAATCACATTAGTATAACTAATATATGAAATTATTTGATATGAAATAAAATTCAAGAATATGAAATTCACAAGCTGGTAGTTTTTTACAGCTTAAAGTCGAATGGCACATTAAAGCACACGTTTTGAGCTGCTGATTTAGTACTTTGCCTACGAGATTACCAATTTTATGTAAAAAAATAAATTGTAAAGTTTGTTTTACCCCTCTTCTTAGATTTTTGCACCATTTTCGGTATAGTTATGTACAAGTAATTGAAACTTTCAAGCGAGAAAATATACTTACGAGAGCTTTAGTGTCTCCGTAGCTCTTCAGGACACCAGAAGACTCGGCAAAAATTCTATTGCTGGTTTCATATCTGAAATAAAAAAAAAACATTTTAAACATTTAATTTTAAAAGAACTTACAAAATCCTATAAGTATTACTGCCACGCTATTTTTAACAGACAAAGGGTATAAAATTTATTGTACTTACTGTTGTTTGAACGAGCCGTCTGCGCTAATCTCAGAGTCACTCTTGACAACTACGGCTTCAGCGTCTCTGACGGCAGCCTTGCCGACGGGAACGGGAGCAACGACTTGATTGACCTCAGCTTTCACAACGGGAGCAGGTTGGGAGGCGAACCGTGAGCTTCCAGCTGCGGTAAAGGGGCTGGCGCCAACCTTTGCGGTGGCTTGCACACTGTAAGGGTTATACTCACCGAAGGAAGCCGCGCTAGCAGCGCATACACACAATGCAAGTACCTGCAAATAATAATATAATAGGTATACACCATTAGATTTGTTTTACTTTCACACTTTTTATATTAAAATAACCGAATCTATATTATGAGATAAATTTTATCCAAATTAAAGTTTAAATGATCTTTTTAAACAAGGAATACATTTATAAATTTAAAACAACAATTAAAATATCTAACCAAGAATTTCATTTTGATGAGATCTGTGTCTGTATGAAAGTCAGAAACAAACAGTTGCTTTTGAAACAAAATCTTGTCTTTTTATATAAAAATACACGTCGACAAAAACCATGGGCTCGGCTTTTAGTTCTAAGGGTATTGACACTCAATGTTGACCTTGAATATTTTTTATAAATTTCGGTGATGTAGTATGGAATACCACTAAGACTTGATCTATAATTTAAATCGTAATCTTGGAGACATATAAATTTAATTTTTATCCAAACAGTTCCGTATATCTTGTTGTACATGTTTTTTTACACAAACAGCTATTGAATTGTTAAAAAAACATCCAGTTAATACTTATTTATTTAATATTCATTTTTGAAACTTTTTTTTTTATTACTACATTGCAGATTATTCCACAAATACTAAAATATTTGATTTGTGGATTAATTATGTTCTTATTTGTAAAAAATAATTTAATTCTATAGATAATTTTCTTTATCGTCTTAATGACTCCTTGTAATTTTATTCTACTTTGTCTTCGTGTATTATGTGTTATGTATATAACAATATTATAAGTTCATAAAGCAGCTTGTATTTAATAAATATAGCGCTTTATGGAAAAATACTAGGAAAATTGATCCAGTAAAGCAATAAGACTTTTTTGGGAGATGTAGAGATAGGTACAGCAACATTCTCTTTAAATCTTCTCAATTACCTATGTTTTTAAACTGTGTTATCAAATCGGTCAGATTAAAGTTATAAAATTGTAACATAACTATTTATAAAAATTGTTAACTATAAACAAATTAAAGTATAAATATATAAATAAGAACACACGTAACAAGAAAATATAATTTGAAAAACGTAAATATAATTTGAATTGTACTTAATTTAGGTGTATTTAAAAAACAAAATGTCAATATTTCCGTTTTGATTATCTTTCTACCTGGTATTAATTACATATTTCAGTCGTAACTGTTTTAATGTGAATGATTTTGAACATGCAGAAATGTAGTGTAAGATTATGATACTACACTACCAGCAGATCATAGAGTAAATCGTCTACCGCGTAATCATTCAGATATTCAAAAGGATGCTGGCTTGACAGCGATCTTGCACAATAATTATCAATATTTATTGTATTAAAAACAGTGAGTAAGCTCATTATGCAACTTTTTGAGCTGATAAATCTAAGAGACTAGACTCTAACATTTTAGAATTGTCCATGTGCCATGAATAAATAATGAAGAAAGTAGTTTTTGTTCAATTTTATTCATATAAATCTTATTTTTATTCCTCCACTCAGAAAACTATTGCCAAAATTAAGCACCGAAGAATCTCGTACTAGTAGATGGAACCCTCCTGTGTGGGAAACCCGACGTGCTTTTTTGACCTGATTATTTTTTTTATTAAAAAATAAAAATAAGTCTTGCAATTCAATACTTTCATCTACTAAAAAAGTTGTAAGATTTATTTCTTACACAATACGCTAATTAACCTGATATATTTAAGGTTCTTATTTCTATTTTTTGATGGCACCTCTGCATATAAAAACTATTAACTGAATCTCTGAATTCATTAAATGAATAGTCATTTAATTAAGAGAACGTAAATCAGTACAATAGTTTAAAATGGATATAGAGAGAATAAGATTAAATTAATGAGATTGTAATATGAAACAAATATGTTTATCCTCTCCTTTTATCTAAAGTACTCCCAAACCCATCTTTTCTTTCTTCTGTTTTCTTAAAGTCAACTCCCGCATTAGGAGTATACATAGCGTGTCGCAGGGAATTTTACAAACGTACATCAATTTGTGGACCCAGACTCATAACAACAATTTGTGTCATGTAGGTATCGAACTCACAACACTTGGCCCAGTAGAAAGTGGCATGAGGATTGTTTAAACCACTAGACCAACCGCGCAATCGGAAATTCGACTTGGAGAATATTTGGTATTTAAATTTTGTATTTATTTCCTTTAGAAGGATTCCTATTTCCTCAGTACTTTAATTACTAATAGACATCTAAATTATGTAACTATAAATTAAACCAATGTCTTGGTCAACCTTGATTTTCGGCAAAGAATCTGAAGACATGACATCACACGACCTACGAATATACCTACTTGAACTAAAGTCGGCTTTATGAAACGAGTTTTATCTTCTAAATGTCAACGAGTATTATTAGACACAGATGGGTCATTAGGGTCCTCTTTTTACCTGCACTCAATAAAATAACCAATTTAGATTAGCATGTCACTCATAGTTGAATTTATATCCTTAATGGCAGTTTAATTTTTTTACATTATTCAGACTATCTTAAACTTTTATAGTCTTTTTTTGTAAGGGCTTATGAGTGATACAGATTACACTGACAGCAGATTATTTAGTAAATATAAAACATTACCACTTCAATGCCTGTACATTCAGGAAATCTGAATAGGTATTCGTAACAGTCATAACAAGAAATAGAATAAATGTTTGTGTAAATCTACAAATATTAGTTTCGGAGTTTGGGTGTTTTCTATGTATAATATGTATGTATTTACAAAAAAAAGTATATGTGTATTCATATCAGTTGTCTAATACCCATAACACAAGCTCTGCTTAGCTTGGTACTAGATGGCGTTGTGTGTTAAATGTCCGAAATATTTATTTATTTATTTAAATGCCTTAACTTTAACCAGTATAAACGTAAACTATTCGACTTACTTTTAAGCAAATGTTACTAAACAATTACTATACAACTTCTCAATGATAAAGAAATATCACTAAAATGTTACTGTTTAAGCGTAAGATTAGATTGTTTAGATTTAAAATTTGTACAACAGAATTAGTAGAATGTAAAAAACGTATTTTAATGTGAAAACATGTATTGTACTATATTCTAACAAATTAATATATCTTTATCTCTAACAATAAAAAAAAAATCTCAATAACTAACCCTTTGCCTGAGTTCAAATAGTGTACTTAGTCAACTTTGTAAAATCACATTTAGTTAATTATGATTTAGAAAAAAACAAAAGATGTATATACGTATTTCATTTTATTTAGTTTATTCTCAAATATAACTGCAGAATTTTGTAGTTGTTTCCTTACACACTGCTAATAGTTATTTTATGGTGTACAACAATAAATATTAAATATAAATTAGTTTGTTGATAGTTATTTCAGGCAAATTTTTATTAAGTGAATGTGACATAATATACTTTTTAAAGTTTTAACATGAAAATATTACTTATAGGTTATCTACACTTATAATTTATATAGCGGTAAATTTTGTGAGGTTCTAAGGGATAATCTCTAGATCTGCAGAACCAATTTTGAAATTTTATATTAACAATTAGAAAGCCACATTATTTGTGGGAGTTATATTTCTATTTATATATACTAACGCTAGTAATGTGTTAAGTTGACATCAGATACCTATGTGACATAAAGTTTTCATTACATTAAGTAGAAATTAGTAAAGAATTTGACGGTGTCACGGACCATTTTCAAATAAAAAAATATAATTTTAATTTTACATAATTTGTATAACGAAATTTTGAGTCACGCTCTCCGAGCGTGAGCCTTATCTGATGTGTGCATATTTAAGGATTATTTTTAGATTCAATATCGAATAAATTTTAAATTTATAAGGTTTAATATCCGGTAGACAATCCTGTTTTGTGAAGTTGTGGACGAATAATATATTTGTTAGACTTCCGCTTACGAGTAAATTAAAACAATTACTATTTTTAGTCAAACTATTTTTAAATCCAAAAATGTGCTCGAGCTCTATTAGCACGATGACAATAATTAAAATTCAAAACGATATTGATGTTGTTCCGTATTACTTGAGGATTTCTATGTTATTTAATTAATCAACCTTTATTTTATTCACAGTGACTATTACGAATTTTATAAGTAGGTAGACTGACTTAATGTATCAAAGATGCTAGTTGTGCTCTAGCGTATGCCATGAAAGCACATAATTTTACATGAAGATAAGTTGGGCACTACAAAGTATATGAAACTCAATAATATGCGTAGAACATTTGCAAACCAGTTATCCTTTAATGGCGGATCTCTATTTTGATTAAAAATACCTGAAAAATATATATATACAGCTTTAACTTTAAAATAATTTGTTAGGGAGAAGTTGTAGGTATATGAATTTAGGATGTATAGATTTTATAGGGAAGGATTTCAGCACACTAAGCAAAATTCAAAAGTGTATTGATAAAACTATATCAAGTTTTTCAGGATAAATATCAAAGTTGTACAAAGGCGGGGATTTAATGAAAGTGATGTATTATTTTAAATATTGGCTTTGTCAATGGTTCTAGAACACATGATAATTCAAGCTAGACACAATCGTTATATAGAACCTATTATTCTCTGTGATATTTTGAGACCGATATGACCTTCAAACGAATAAGAAAAGAGCGCAGTCTTTCCTCAAAGGGTGACACCATACTTGTGCCTTCTTAATTGTAGACATTCATTCACTCATTCAGACTGCTCAATTCTTCGCTCTATCATAAAAGGCAGTGTTTTATCATGTCGTTTAAACCTTAAAAAAGTATAGAAGATGAAACTGGCCAAGGATCATAATTCTTTATTATTTGGACAACTTTCTAGTCTTTCATTTTGTAAGTCGCTAATCGAATCGATATTCCAACTAGACCAGCGATATCTGGGGAGTCTGTGTGATTTGACTTTTAAAAAAGAGTGCCATGAGTTTCTTTGCCAGTATTCTTCTCATAAGGTTCCACGCATTTTGGAAAGTGGAAGTTATAAATCGACACAAGCAGGCAGTAGATGTCGGTGATTTCGTCTGTTTGTGTCGATCTATGTTTTTAACTGTAGCTTCAATGTAACGTTCATAAATGTCACCTAGTATCTTAATTGAATAAATGGTTTAATACATCACTATGTAATCTATTTCGACTCTGTATTGATGTATAAATAAGTAAAGAAATTGTAGTACATAAATAAAAAGGTTGGGATACGAATTACATACGAATTGACTGCCTCGTTGGTCTAGTGGTTAGCGTAAGCGACTGCAAATCAAGAGGTCTCGGGTTCAATTCCCGGGTCGGACTGCTGTTGGGTTTTTCCTACAAGAAATTCCTAATAGCAGCCCGGAGTATGGAAGATGGCGGTGTTTCCTGCCCGTGCTTCGGAGAGCACGTTAAGCCGTCGGTCCCGGTTGTCATGAACATCTATGGCAATCGTTATTGGGAAGTCAGTGTCCTCAAATATACTGACAACTTTTTTTTTTTTTTTTTTTACGTGTGGAAACCCCCTCGGGCCGTCACCCCGCCGGGGTTTGCGGCGGGGCGGTGTGTCGGAATCGAACCGACTAAAACCACACGGTGTGCCAACTCTGCGCCTGAGAAGGGAGGGGTCCGGGAATTGCAGATATTACACTACCGGACCCCTCCCAGCGCCTGCCCGCACTGAAGCGGGCACCTTCTTCAAAAATAAAATCTCAATTTAGGCGACGCACGGCACACGCGTACGTCGCCCCCTCGCGGTTGGCCTGTATTGCGGATGGAGGGGAAAACCCATCCCGTCCATCCGCGGCCACACTCAGGGCGGCATGAGGCGCTGATAGGCGCGCCTCCGCCGCCCCGTGCGCCGGCGGCGGATCGGGTCCGAGTGGATATCGTCCTCTCGGGCCTTCTCCGCCGCCTCCTTCTGCGAAATTACGTCTTCGCAGAAGGTCGCGACCGCGGTAAAACTGCTGTCGCTACCGGCCATGGACAGTACGACGGCCAGTAGCGACAGATCTCCTCCGATGACTGCAGTGAGGGCCCGGCGCTGCTCCGCCCAAGCGGGGCAGAACTCCAGCGTATGCTGGGCCGAGTCCTCACTGCAGTCGCAGTGGTGGCAGGCGGGACTCAATTCCCTCCTAGCGACCGAGTGCAGGTACTTCCCGAAGCAACCGTGCCCGGAAAGCACCTGCGTCAGTCGGAAGGAAAGAGTCCCGTGCTGCCGCCCTGCCCACTCGAGGATGACCGGCTGGAGCGCCTCCACGGTGGCAAAGCCAGCGCGTGGAGCCTCCAGCCGGGAAGACCAACGAGCCATCGTGGCTCGGCGAGCGGCTTCACGCCAATCGCGTACCTCTTCGGGCGGAGGACGATACCCGTTCTCCGCCCGATATTCAGCCGCGTGCCGATAAACTTCGGCGAGCACTTCCGCCTCCAAATCCCACGGGGGTGTTCCGGCCAAGGCGCACGCCGCCTCCGTCGACACGGTGCGGTATCCGCGTATGGCTCTGACCGCCAATACCCTCTGAGGCCGCCAGAGGCGTGCCTTATTCTGGGCGGTCAGAGCCGGGACCCACACCGGTGACCCATAAAGGGCCATCGACCGGACCACCCCCGTGTAGAGGTTCCTAGTAGCGACGCTGGCTCCACCCAAGTTGGGCAAAAGACGCCCAAGGGCGGAGGCAGCGCCGACCAGCTTAGGGCCAAGCTGTCGGAAGTGCTCGTCGAAGAGCCACCTGCCGTCGAGGATCAGGCCCAGATACTTCATCTGGGCCCGAACCGGTACGAGGACCGAGTTGACTTCGATAGAGGCGCCGGGGGTTGGACCACGACGGGGCCCATGGAAGAGCAGGGCCTCCGTCTTGTCAAGGGCCACCCGTAAGCCCAGCGCCTCGATGCGCCCAACCACCAGAGAAACACCCCTGGTGGCCAGGCGCGCCGCCTCTTGGAAATTCGCCCCCCGGGCTGTGACAAGAGTGTCATCGGCGTAACAAATTACGCCCAGCCCGGGAGGCAGACGACTTCGAAGGACCCAGTCGTACCCCACGTTCCACAGGAGTGGTCCGAGGACAGACCCCTGCGGAACGCCGCACGACATGGGTCGCCGTCTCAAGACGCCCTCTCGGTCCTCGTACACGACGGTACGCTCCTCTAAATAGTCTGCCACCAGCCGCCTCAGGTACTCTGGCACCCCGTGGTAGTGGAGTGCTTCCCTGAAAATATACTGACAACTAGTTCAACCTTCGAATTCAGTTCGTCCTCAGGGTTGCGGAGGTCAGATGCCAGTCGCTCTGTGTTATAACTGATATTCAGGTAAAACCGGTTGAACTGGTAGCCGACCCCAAATATTGGGAATAATAAAGGCTAGGAAGATGATGATACGAATTACATACCTACCTATGAAAAAACACAGCAAATGGAATGTAAAATGAATGCAAATAAGAGCATGAAAATGGTGTTATATGAGTATTGTGCGTTATGAGTAAGAAAAATATAAATACGTATTGAAATAAACGAATCTGGTAAATAAATATACAATCAATAAACAGAAAACCAAGGATCGGTCTAAGTGAATTAGAGAGGCCTATGAGTAACTCTAATAGATTGATGATGGTGGTGAAGATATAGAGGGGCAAACGAGCACCTAAACGGGTCACCTCATGATAAGGCTACCTGTCGTGAATCTCTCAAGAGTCACGAGAGGATTGTCGCCCTCTTAACCTATTCAGAAAAAGGGGTGGTTGCTCCGGTAACCTTACTCAGCACTCTCTATGTCCGGTAATACAGTAAATACGATACTATACGATAAAGTAACAAAATATTTATTTGACATTGGTTTACATATGTGAGACTATGGGCGATAAAACGATAGACGAGTCGGCCCATTCATGTCGAAGCATGGTTTTCCTCGATCGTACAATATATTAGAGATTTTTTTAATACAAGGTATACACCATATACACTCATTTGCAAAAAAAACGGGCGGTTTCGATTTTCTTCCTGGCTGAAAAAATTAAAATACCAAAAAAGGTTTTAATCATTTGAACATGTTATTGGCCAGTTATAAAAGTGCCATAATGTTTATAAGAGTACATTCCAAATTCAAATTTTTGACTGAGCCTGGTTTTCAAAGAAAACAACTTTTAACTACATTTTGTGGCGCGAATTCCCTATAGTTAATATCGACTCTAATTAACTTTTTGTCAATTTTTATTAAATTATCTGATGTCCTTGATATTTAAAAGTATTGTTATTGCTGTTTAGCAATCTCGAAAATGGTAGATAAAGTGATAAAAGCGAGCAAAAGTATTGCGCTGCTTGAAACAGGTTGCAGCCAATGCTTCGTGGCTCAGAGGCTAAATATGAGTCGGTCGACAGTTCAAAGGACCTGGCAGCGCTATCAAGAGACCGGTTCCGTCTAGAGAAGGCCTGGTTCTGGTAGAAAGACATTTACCGAACCACGGGATAATCGTTTTCTAGTTACTCAAGCGTTGAGAAATCGCAAATCTTCTTATGTGGACCTCAAGAACAGCCTCGAAGATGTAAGAAATGTGCAAATTAGTCTATGGACGGTCAGGAGGAGGCTTCTCGCTGCTAATATACACAGTCATCGCCCGGCACGCGGCCCTAAATTACTCCGTGGACATCGAGTTGCCAGGCTTAGCTTCACTCGAAATTGTGTGTCATGGACTTGTGAAGACTGGGATAGGATATTGTTCTCCGATGAAGCCAGGATATCTCTGCATGGTGAAGACCGACGTCGGCGAGTGCTACGTAGACGAGGAGAACGCTTTGCAGAGGCATATTTTGAAGAAATCACACCTTATGGAGGGGGCTCTGTTATGGTTTGGGTAGGAATAAATTTCATGGATCGTACGGAGTTAGTCATCATCGAAAACGGTACACTGACTGGACACCGATACATAACGGAAGTTCTAATTCCTTATGCACAACCCGCTTTAAACGTTCTTGGCGAAAACTCATTTTTTATGGACGACAACGCTCGCGCCCACCGGTCTGGCGATGTGGAAGCGTATATGCTAGAAGTCGGAATTCGTCGTTTGGACTGGCCAGCTAGAAGTCCGGACCTCAATCCTATAGAGCATGTCTGGGACGTTCTGAAGCAACGAGTGAGATCAGTGCAGCCGGCTCCGCAGACCATCAGAGAGCTAAAGAATGTTATTACCGCGGAGTGGGAACGTATTCCCCAAGAAATCATAAAAGATATACTCGCTAGCATGCCCAGACGAATGCAAGCCGTGATTTCAGCCAGAGGGGGTCACACTCAATACTAAAATTTTATCTGCTTTTAATGTATTCAAGAAAACAAAGAAAAATAACGCGTTTCATTTTTATTTAGCGAGCAGGTACAATAATAGTGTTTTGAGCTTAAACATTATTTCTCAATAATTTAATCAAAATGTTATGATAAAACTGATGATACCTATTCCTTCCTAATTTATTTATGAAAATCTGAGGATAACAATACCTAAAATTGTCAAACAAACTAATAGTAGCTATAAAATAGTTCTTTGCTTAAGTGCCCGTTTTTTTTGCAAAAGAGTGTATATATATTTTACTGAATGTCACATATTGTCTAACAAACGGGCGGAACGATCGGGTTTAATGAAAAAAGTACAAGCAGTAACTTACAAGTATAGTGACCTAAGAAAAATCAAGCATTACCAACAGCAATAATGTCTTAGTTTTGGAGGCCATGAACTTTTTGAAACTAATAATTTGAAGCCTACTTTACTTAAATACAACGAGGAAACACTACTTCCCTCACCTATGACCTGTTTTGTATTCATGTTACTTACGCTTTTGCATTCTAGACATCTAAGCATCATTGAATGTCTTAAAATATGATAATATTTATTAAAAACATTTAAAACAACACATTTTCTTCTTTAGTTGGAGCCAATGCCAATATTCCAATTGAAATATATTTTTTTTATTATTCTCAAAAATGTATTTATTATGTTCTATTTAAATCTAGTATTTCAAAACCCTTATTGAACTAGGACAACACATCTAGCTGACAGAAAAGTATACTTTAAGAACTAAAAATTAGAATATATAGAAGTGTCAGTGTCACACACATATTAACGTCTCATCGTAAAATGCTACACCCATTAAAAAAAGAATTCCTGTTGAATCTAAACTAGGCAGACAATCCTATCATAGTAACTCTAGTAAAATATTCTTAAACATAAAAATATCTTGTATTATATAGCCACATCATAACATCGCACGAATTTAATGATGACGCATCACCTGATGGTAAGCGATTACCGCCGCCCACGGACACCCTCGACACCAGAGGCGTCACAAGTACGATGCCGGCCTTTAGAGACGAGGAGAGGGATAGGGGAAGGGATTGGGGTATGGGCCTCCGATATCCTCACTCACTCGGTGATACACAGCGTAGGCGCTGTTTCTCACCAGTTTTCTGTGAGGCCATGGTATCGCTCCGGTTGAACCGGCTAAGCATGCCAAAGCGTAGCTCTCCCACGGTATTCCACGGTATTTTAAACAAATAAAACTATTTTCAAAAAATAAATCTGATCTTTCTCGAGACAATGGTATTTTCTTGTAAAAAGTGCCATCTTCCCAAAGTTTCCAAAACTAAAGAGTAAATATTTTTTTCCATCATGAATAACGATAAATATGATCGAATTTTCAATACTAATGTAACCATTCTACTAAAACCTTCACATATCCAACGACAGATGGAGTAAAACCAAACGCTGGTGAATAGTCAACAAAAGCGACATCTATAAACTACTGCTTGTATTGATTGTATAATACTAGATATCACATAGTAACGATCGTTAGACATACGTTAGTTATTAACTTTTGCATGTTTAATTTTCTTGTAACATAAATAAGGACAATAGCTGGTACAAGTTAAAAGTTCAGACAAGACTAACGACATAACAGCCCATAAAATAAGATCTAGTATCTACTTAAGAATTTGTCAGCGTGGTGACAGCTTAAGATAACGGAGTATTAGCCTTTCTTTTACGATACCTGTGGGAATATGTTGTAACAGTAAGAGGCAAGACAAGAGCACTGCAAAATTTGAAACGAAACCAATACCAGCCGATCGGGCCAGTATAGTATAGTTGGCCAAACCGTCCTTTAAAAAGGGGCCTCTGTTCAATAATGTACTGCTAATTGCTCTTTAGGACGACGGACAAGCTGTCTGTCTGTGTATTTATTTACACCATTAATAAGGATTACATAAGCCAATACATATCGCGTTAACTCTTATGAATACGCATTCGATCTATAGAATCATTCATTGTATTGCGTTTTGTAAGACTTTCCTTTCTTATGACAGTATTACGACATTTACTTGACAAATTGTCATTAGTTACCTTACTATACTCGTTGCGCTGTAGGATGGTGCGGGTGACATTTGCCTGTACGACATTGACATCTATCAGTATCACATAACTAAGGGATGTGACGTTATGCAATTCATTTTTATCGCTAACGATACTCGCACTATAAATCTAGTTCTCTTTAATATTGTTATGAAAATGAGTGTGTTATTCAGTTGTGCAGTATAACTGTTATTTGTTTGTTGAGTTCGTTGTTATTACCATGTCTAAGCATACAAAAATAAACTATTTTGGGTAGTCAGGCCAGGGAGGTTGTTGTTCGTTAATAATATCCATCACAGATTAAGATGATGAATTGAGTGACAATTCAGATGTTCCTGACTCTGATATGAGTTGGATGAATAAAATATATTTTTTTGTTGTTGTATTATATAATTATAGACCAATTTTAACAATAAAAATGACCGTTTTTTATTATGAAAAATATCGACTATCCATCGTAGCAGTACATCCCATCACTAAATACTTCTATGGCGTTACGTCATACGCATAACACTGCTTAATTTTTCATTAAATTTGATTTTATTTGTAGATTAGAACATTCTGGTTTGGTTTAATTTAATTTACTACAGTTATTAATGATTTCATATATTGCGAATGTGGTACAGCTGAAATACTCAGTCATAATTTATAAATCGCGGCAACTTTCAAGAGTGAAACGAAGTGTTACTGAAAATGTCACCCGCACCAAGCTACAGCGCACAGAGTATAAAGGCCTCATCTATTTTTACTATTGTTTTCTGTTTTTCATCTTTGATTGCCACTGTGATTGCATCTACTGACTAGACTAATATAGTAGAATTGTATGATATTGAGAACTAACAAAAGGCTTATTAATTTATTTACTCATGTAGTCATACTATTATCAAATTTGTTTGTCATAGATACTTAGCAACACTGACCCCGTCATTTAGGTACGATTGATTGTTTTATGGTTCACAATTAAATTTATTCGTTGCATTTCAATTCTCTGTTTTAGATTTACGGTACAAATTTATATGTATATGTTATCACTTTAATCTCAGCTAAAAGAGTTCACTGTTGGACGTAGCCTGGTCCTTGTATTATGTAGTTTTAATTTCTATACAACTAAATATTTGGAATCAATCGTTGAAGAGAAGATGTATTAGAATACTGATACACAGTTATTTATTACGCTCACCATCATCTAAATGTTCAAGAGCAGTTAAATTATTATAGTTAATGTTATAAATAAATAATAAATATTACAATGTAGTATTTATTATTTAAAATGTATAAAATTATGATTTGTAGGTATTTTTATGACTTGTCTTAGACATGAAATAAAATTGAATGTCCTTATTGAAATACCATTAAGAAGATGTTTATCAAAGAATAAGCACGTACTAAAATTTTATTTAAATAAATAAATAAATAATAAATATTTCGGACATCTAACACACAACGCCATCTAGTCCCAAGCTAAGCAGAGCTTGTGTTACGGGTACTAGACAACTGATATAAATACTTATATATACTTTTTTTTTGTAAATACATACATATTATACATAGAAAACACCCAAACTCCGAAACAAATATTTGTAGATTCCACAAACATTTGGTCCGACCCAGGATTTGAACCCGAGACCTCAAGCTTAGCAGTCGCATACGCGTACCACTATGCCACCGAGGCAGTCATTTTAGTTTGGTACATTTTTTTGACTGAACCATAAACAAAAATAAAAGACAAGTACGGTCGACCAAATTGAAACATGACCCACTTTGACAATTATTCCTTTGTAATCATAAATGTAGTTAAGTTTCCTTCGCTATTTGCACATAGTACGTTTTAGATATAAACATAAATGCGTCATTACGGGTTAGATGTCAATGCAATTTAAACCTTTGTCATCACTGAACAAGATATATTTTTGATAAAGCAGTCTTATTTGAATTTCAAATAATATAATCGTTTATAATCCAAACTCTTTTCATTGCGGAGAAAAAGTATTATAACTTTTAAAATGAAATGACATTATGTGTGAGATGTCAAGTAGTAGTCAATCTGAAAATATTAAAATAAAAATCTAAGAATATATTTATATCTATAAACGAATCGTATAATGGCCAATTTGGTAGAACAAAGAGCTCGGATTGTAGTGCTCAGTGAGCAAGGTTGCGGCATTAGAGAAATATCACGTGAGTTAAATATAAGTCGTAACACGGTCAGAACCTGGATCGGACGGCACGCTGAAGAGGGTATCCTTGAAGACCGACGACGACATAATCATGGGGTTCGTCGAATCACAAACCAACAGAGAACGGAAATGCAACACCATTACGAAGAACATCCTTTTACTCGTACCCGCTATTTTGCAGCACGTTACGACGTTTGTCTAGAAACAATTAGAAATAATTTGCATCGCACTGGGCTGCATTACAGACATCATGCTAAGAAAGTTCATTTAACGGATGCACACAAAACTGCGAGATTGAATTTTGCATGTAATTATTTAGATTTCGACTGGACAAACACCATCTTTACAGACGAAAAATCATTTCGCTCTTCTCAACATGGTCGCTTAACTTTGTGGCGTTACGATAACACGCGATACACAGAGGGCCACGTAGTGCCCAACCAATCATCTGGCCGTATTTCAGCTAACATGTGGGCATGGATGGATGCTGGAAACAAAGGCTAACTTGTTCCTATTTCTCCTCGTCATAACGCTATCAACTATGTCGATTTATTGGAAGAATCAATGTTACCGACTTTGCGAGCAGTTTACCCCCGTGAAGATGTGCCAGTATTCTCCTATGTTCATGATAACTGTCGAGTGCATACTGCCAGAATTGTCTCAAATTGGTTTACGGAGCATGAAGATGAATTTACTCTCATTCCATGGCCGTCGAGGTCACCAGATCTTAACCCAATAGAAAATTTATGGGGTTTGATTGTTCAAATGTGGGATAACAGGAACGAGAGGACTAAAGAAGCAATCGAGCTGCATTGTACCGAAATCTGGAATTTCATAAGGGGAAGTGACATTTGCAGTCGTCTAATCGGGTCTATGCATAATCGATTATTAGACGTTATTGAAAACCATGGCGCTTACACTCGGTTTTAGGTTTAACCAGTAATCCTACAGACCCAAACCATTGGAACCATTATAACCCACAAATTAACTATTGAAAAGTTTTCTTTTTTATTCGCTTTACGAAGTGAATGGCATTTTTTAAAATTTAATAATATGAAATAAACAAAGGTCTCTAATTTTACTGTTTCATTTTATTAATATGTATGACTAGCTGTCTCGACAGACTTCGTTCTGTCAAATAAATGCTTTTCTATTTTTGTTCTACACCTACCCCACGCTACCTTAACGGTACCTCTACCCTCCTACCTCAAGTCTACCCATTATTCGAAATAAAGTCAAACCTATGTCTCAAACAAACAGACAATCAAATCTTTCCTAATATACCTATAGATAAGGACGTTCACTGGCTAACAAACTTTTTCGTGCAATACTTATCATAGTCCATAGTATACGTCTATGTGTATGTCATGGCTTTGTCAGTGTCTAGTAGAATGATAACGGTTCGTTACTTATGAAATGTATGTTCAAGCTAATTTCAACCTAATGGTATAGAATAATTGTAGGAAAATGACTTCAAGGGGGGTCATGAATCAATTTGGTCGACCGTACCTAAATAGTTCGAAAATACAAATTTTCGTGATTGTAACATAGTTATATAGCATAGATAAATGCTATTTGGGTATTATATTAAACAGTTTATTATATCTTATTTTTTTAACTAACAATTTTTTACTATTATGTGTATTGTAAATATATTATAAGTCAATAAGCTAGTCACGATCGATCAACGACGGCAACACTCATGAGACTCTTGAGTTTCAGATGTCCATTAGTGTCGGTAATAACTTTAACCATCAGGTTAGTCCGTTAGCCACTTCACCATAAAAAAAAATTTTACGAAGTAGTTAGTATGTGTAACAAAAATAATTAATTGATTTTCAAATTCAATTAACTCTTCAATTTGAAATACCTAACCAAAATCTTTTTTTAATATATACATATTTATGGAATACTGAAAGTAAGTTTAAATATATTTATTCAATTTATAAACGACTAACGACCCGCCCTGGCTTCGCACGGGTGCAATGCTGATACTAAATACACGTTGTATATAAAACATAGCTGACCCACGCAACCTCGTTTGCGTCTTATATAGCCCGTAGCATGAAAATTTTCGCAAAATAAGTAACTTTTCTGGTTGATTTTTACACCTTGTGTCCGAAAAACCCAAATATCTTAGGGAACCCAATTTTTTTCCAAAATAAAATATAGCCTATGTTACTCGTGGATAATGTAGCTTTCGAATGGTGAAAGAACTTTTGAAATCGGTCCAGTAGTTTTTGAGCCTATTCATTACAAACATACAAACATACAAAAATAGGTACAAATCTTTTCTCTTTATAATATTAGTATAGATTATATAAAACGTGATGTATATAATTTTCCACATACATAGAGGTACGTCTAATTCGTAGTTGGGCAGACGGAGATAAATGATCCCTACTTAACCTACCGCATACAACACTCTTGCTTCATCCACATTCGATTTAGAATTTTGTTCAAAATTAACATTTCAAGCGTATTTTCTTTATGTTCCTCCACATACTACCAACTATCGTTAGTTTATCTTAGTTATAACTGTCAATATATTTGGCGATATTTACGCAAAAAATCACAAATCCTAACTAGGACACAATTAGAAGAGATTGTCTAGAAACTTCTATTTGAAGAACCATGTACACGAAAACTTTCATTTTGCTGAGATCCGTTGGTATTTTCTCTTTTTTCTCTCGTCTAAAAATATTATTTTTTGATTACCAAGTAATGCATGGGGGAGTTGACATATAAAAATGAGTGCTTATACAACCAAAAGACGTCCACTCACCACAAAACCATAATAACCATATGTGCTATGCTTTGGTAAAAATAGGTCGGCATGAGGGGACAGCCACTACATATTACAAAACAAAGTCCCCCATCGCGTCTGTCTGTTCGCGATAAATTCAAAAGCTACTGCTAGGATCTTTATGGGGTTTTATTTATAGATAGAGTGATTTTTGATCAAGATATTCGTATAGCATTTGTTACATTTTTTAGTAGATTGGCTAAAATATTACGATATAAGTTGAAGACATCGGAAAAAGTAAAACCGCACTCCTCAAAAAAACAAGGCTATACATTTCGCGTAATGAGCCCGTGCTAAGGTTTGTTAATTTTGAAGTCTTGGAAAACTGCGATAAAAACGCTTGTGACTCATTAATCCGCAGATATCCAAGGATGGTTATCCATATAGCATAAAATACTTCAATAATAGTAGGCGGTTATTTCAAAATAGTAGCTATGGCCTATTATTGCTTTTACGTCGGTTATCATGTCAAAAACTAGACATGGCCTTCTCCAAGGTCAAATGTATATCTAACCCGAAATTCATCATAACCGTTTCAGCGGTTTAGCCATGAAAGCGTAACAGACAGAGGTACTTTGGTATTTATTATTTTAATATTATTCTTTCTTTTTCTTAGGAATGGCAAACTGTGCCGATGTCGACAATTCTGCCAATGTCAAGTAGGATGGAAATACGTGGGTTTGAGTAATAAATTTTGCATCAAAATTAGCAGTAGAATTAATATTATTTTTAGTATGAAAATAAATGTGACATTTATAGACAAATTAAAGTAGTTTAAATATTATTATAACAAGATAGCTAAGCTTTAATTTACATAACTGGAGATAGCAGCTCACCTTTTGTAACTAAACAAAATTAATATCCCATATTTTTTTTGTTATATTGTATAAATAAAAATGTTTAATTTTACTAAAATTGAAAGTTTAAACTAAAAATATAACCAAATAAAAATTTACTTTCGCTTCGCTTATCATATTTTTTATTATGTTTTAATCAATCAATATTCTGCCACCGGCTTCGCTAGTGTCAAAATAACTAAGTTTCATCAATTTATCTATCCCTTAGGAACATTTTTGCTAAATAAAACCTACATCATATATTATACTCCAGAAAACTGGCATGTAATTTTGATTTATTTAGCCAAGTAATTGTCGTCAAAAACAAATAAATACGATTGCGCATTTGTAATAATTAAATAATATTTAGGTAAGAATAAGGATACGGTAAACTGGAAATTACGCGTGTATTCTTTAAATTTACATTTATAAATTACACTCAAATGATGACCTCATGTGGTTTCTTCTTAATTTAACTCTAGCCTTGACCTATTCATTCACAACTCATTACAAGACACGGTACATTATGTTTAAAACTTTAAATTCAGAGAGCATGCGTGGCATCATAATTTATAATAACTACTGTACGTCTTACTAGATTTAAGAAGTAATTTAAAAAATTCAAAGACGAGGGTGTTGTAATTTCGTGTAGGCAAAATTGATTATTTTATGTAAAGTAAATTACCTTAATAAGAAAGAAATGATAAAACGACATACAGGATGTCATTATTTTCATGTCAAAAACCAAGGTCTTGGGACACTAATCCAGTTAAATATTTTTAGACATTGTATTCAGTAATTTATTAAATGTCATTGGTTTCAAAATATCGATTATCCACTCAACTTGCTACTGATTGTTACATGTTTATGTAAAGGAAACAATAATTTAATCTTCCTTAACTCAAATAATGTTTTATTACACGATTTATATAGCTTCACACACATATAGGCATTTCCACATTTATCTATATTATGAGTTTAGACATACTAACGTATTATGCTTTTTAGGTTAGGACACAACAAGTCTAAATGTCATGTGGTTTTGTAATAACTGCATGAAACTTAACTATGTATGTAAATGTGTAAAGTAAAATCAATGGGTCTCAATTAATAAAAATAAAATATATTTTAAATTCGCATATATTTACAGTAAAAAAAAAATTATGTACAAAACATTTAGATTAAAATAGGCAGTTATGTATTCTACAATAGAAAATAATAATATTGTAGAATATATTATTAATACATTAAGTAGTGCTTAACCTAATTCAAACATGATAGAGATTAGTTTCCAGCCTGAGGAGGGAGAGTGGCGAGGTGTGCCAGAGCCTTCTGGATAGCTTCTGGGATTGGAGGGGGAGTGGGGAGGTGAGCACCTTGGGGTTGGAATCCGTTTTCGTTAGCGATGTAAGTCAACTGAATATTATTGCCATCGTCACTGGGGTACTGGAATTGGCCTTCAACTTGAAGAGCGGGTTCCTCACCACCAATATTTTTCAGGGATCCTTTCTCTTCAGCATTAATACCGTTACCGGTTTGATATGAGTAAGAGTAGGAACCATCAGGGTTGATTTCACTGACTTGGCTTACAATAGGTATTGGGTCATTGCCTTGGGGTGCAGCAAGTGCGACTGCTAGGAAACCGATGAAGATCTGGAACAAAACAATAGGTTAAGGACACCTAATAGCTTACTTTATAAAAAGCTAATTTTCTTTCACAAAACACTTCTATAATCCTGTTGTACTAAATCACTTTCACAAAACTTACAATGGTTTTCATGTTTGTGATGTTTGTTTGTCGATGAAGGCACTAGACAATGTTTATCTAACAGTGTATCAGTATATATACAGGCGGGTTAGTATAGCGCCTACCACCACTGGATGCTATTGCACCATTTGACACGACGAAATAAATTCAAAGAAATATGTGCGTGCCTGGAGATAACAGTCAATGCGCTTGTGTCTTTTCTGCAGCATCATGTTTTAATCATTCATCACTTATTAGTTAAAGTCTACAAATATTAAAAATACCTTTTTTCATTCATTTACATTTTAAGTGTCTTGAAAAAGATATATTTCAAAATGTCAAATGACTTAAAAAATCGTTCCCGACATTTTAAACCATAGAGCAACACGGGCCATATTGTTGATAAATTATTTAACATAATAATGTATATTGAATATGAAAAGTTGTACTACTTTATCTACTAAAGCATTACTTCAAGTAAGTTACTTCGTACACGTACGAAAAAAATATTATCGAGTAACTTAATATTTACAATAAAATTTAAATAGGCCTACATGGAAATGCTCAAATAGGTAATCTTAAGGCTATTTTATAATTATACTAACAAAACGTTTGATATAGTGATCTCATGTTGTCATACATGATTAGGTAATCTTATAACATGTTTGTACAACGATAATTTTATGCAATAATTCCAATAAAAAGATGTCTTAAAATATTAAATACAATACATTACCAGTTTCACAAAACTAGTATTACAAGGTTGTCTCATAATAAGATAGCACGTTGGGTTTATTTTATACCTAAACAAATATACATAAATGTAATATATTATATATATATTTGTATTGATACATCGTAAACTTGAGAAAAGTACCTCTTTAACGTAATTGACTCTTTTATAGTACACATAACCTCTGTAATAAAAAAAAGTTTTAGATATCATTACCAGAATATTATATAAATATTTGAAATTCTCTTAATTACATTAATCATTACTATCAGAATCGATTATTTCTGTTTTTTCATTCAAGATAAAGTTCCACATGGAAATCTGGTGCTTCCCGTGTGATCCCATTTAAATTTAGTCCATTTCTCGAAGTTGTTTTTTTTTTGTAAAAATTTATGATCGTTAATTTACAGTATGACCAGTTACTTCGGCGACAGGATGAAGCGTGGTTATCGTGGGGCTTATTGCAATATACAATCAGCTCTGTCATTGCTTCATTTCTACTCTCTTTACACTTTTTAGAGTGTAGTTAACCCCCAGTTTAAATAATAGTAATAATACTATATTATCTAACAAATGCTATATCCAGTAGTGAACTGTAAAAGACATGATGATGATCCAACACAACCTCTCGCACGAGAGATATCGTTAATATGAAACCCTGTTTTGTTAGGTGTATCTTATCTCATATGGTGAATGTTGTGTGTACCTGTAATGGGCATGCATACTAGATAATATCTTTGTATAATATTTTTAAAAGTGCATCGTATGTGTGCTGTTGGTACCTACACCATATAAATAAATAAATAACTAAAAGACCCCCTAGACTATACTCGATTCCCTTTTGAAGATTTAGCGATTTTTTTATATAGTAAGTATCTTTAACAATTAGATAACCGTATCCTATTGAATAAATAACTTTATAATTGTATTACTATAAAATATGCAGTATCTAAACGCTTTTATTAGTATTATTCCTAATGCAAATTTCCTTGACAACTGATTTTTTAAACAATACATTACAAGACAAAGTTACCTATCAAAATTAAATTATCTTTCTCTTTAGAAATGAATTCTCATATGCCATAAAAAATATCTAACAATAAAACTATTCTCTTAGTTACTCCGCTGATATAACTGATACCATTAGACGACACATTAGTAACGGTTAATGAATAAAATATTGTCAACATCTGGACTATCCTTTCTAATTTACATTTAGACTATTCAAACTGGTTACAAAAATGTTGATCAAAGTGGATAAAGAATTATACGTTGAATTGCTGAAACATTGATTTTATCAATTGAATCACATTGATTTGATAATCAGATCCACTAACAGATCTATCTAATTCGTCTGTGAAATCCAATAGTCAAGAACTATTTCAATGTTTGTAGTAAACACTTTGATCTTTTCTAGAACTAATTAGTCACCACTCTTAATTTGCTTTTATATATTTTTTTTTAAACATTTTGACTCTTTTGTTGGTTACCTTTTAATTTTGCATAGATGTAATATTACAACCTTTATTAAAATGAATATATAGCAGTAATATTCCTTTGAAATGTTCACGGTATCTAATTTTACACATCAACGAAGACCTTAGTCGAATACAATTCGTTACACTTCATAACGCTTGTCGAATTCAGACTCATGAAGTTATGACCTACAAATTATAATTTATTAGCCAAGTCATGTGTAAGTATTGTGCATATTTTCAATATCTAGATTGAATTTGAATCTGATATGTACTCATTTTTATCCTGATAAAAAGACATATATGGTTAATTACCTTGGTATCTACATTTTTTATTTACACAACAAGGTGTTGCCCGTGACTTCGCCCGCGTATATGTCAGTTTTACCCGGCAAAAAGTAGCCTATCCCTCTTTGTACTAGAATTCATGCAAATTGGTTCAACGGCTTAGCCGTTAAAGCGTTACAGATAGAGGGACCGGCAGAGTTACATTCCTACATTTTCTAACGTGGTAAGGGATAAGAAGAATTCACCAAATATCGTTTTCGTATTTTTTTAAATACCTATACCCTAATATTGAACATACATATTAGTGAATTGGAACACATCATAATTATAAGCTGATTGACCAGTAAATCCAGTTCTCTCTAAAATTTATTCACTTGATTAAAATTGTCGTTTGTCCTTGACATTAGAACAAGATGAGGCAAAGAGAGTAAAAATTTACTTACGAATAATAAAAATGGTTTAATAGATAAACCAGTTATATTATTTAATTTAAATTATTCAGAATGTGTCGTGGAAGTTAAGGCCAATGTAGTAAGGAAAGAGTATTTTCATTTAAATTCATTTAGTTTATTCATGGTAGAAAATTAAAAAATACATATCACAATACAGTGATTTTGAGTATTGTTGCATCAGCCAACATGAAATCTATTTACTGGGTTGTGCGGCAGCATCAGCGGATGCAGGTGCGGAGGCAATGTACTGAAGAGAACGTTGGATGGCTTCAGGTACAGGCGGGGCAGTGGGCAAATGGTCGCCCTGTGGGTGGAAGCCCTGGTCATCAGCGGTGTAAGTGATGTGGATGGTTTCGCCGTTCTCGCCGGGGTAGGAGTACTCGCCCTGCACTGAGATCGCCTGAACATCACCAACTTGCTTCAGTTCTCCCTTCTGGTCTGCAACGATTCCATTTCCAGTTTCGTAAGCATATTGATAAGAACCATCGCCATTGATCTGACTTTCATCCTTCACAATAGGGATAGGTTCAGTAGAAGCGCTTTGAGGGGCAGCGTAAGCCACAGCGATGAGCGCACAAGCCAGCACCTGTAATGATAAAATAATATTATTAGGTAAAAATATGCTTATTAGTTGTGTTATTTTGTCACATCAAATAAGTTTATTTCAATAATTTGTTTAAACTTCAAAAACATGAATTCATTTATATTTTGTTGTTTTTTTAGTTTTGTTGATTCGATTTGGCACAACAATGATTTTTATCCTTTAAAGAAATTATTTAAACACTTATTGAATGAACACTTACAATAGATTTCATTTTGTTAAGGTTTGTTGGTGGTTTAACAAGCAGTGATAACTGTTGTCGACTGATGTCTTCAATCCTGAAAAATTGAGTTTTTATACTTATCACAATTGACCACCTCTCCACATTCTAGTTACACCATTATTCATTGTGTGTCGCAAAAATCAATGAAATAAGTAAACATGAATGCATTAGCTTGCCTCGTGTATGTCAACTTGGCGGGACGACGTAATGGTTGTCAACAAACCTAACGGATTTCCATTTGTTCAGTTTCGGCCTTAGTAGCGCAAGAGCTGATGTTTGCACAAAACATTTATACTCCCACAAATTGGCACTTTACCACGGCCAAATTCGTCACAGACCTTAATATGCATCTTTACACAACACAGGAATACATATTACAATAACGTCAGCTTAATAAATTCCTATTAAAACAATAATACATACATTTGAATTAGGCAACAAGCTAATATCATTATCTTAAACATACCGTCTATTTTCGAGGTAAAGTTCACGTAGCTGATGCGTGATTATGTTAAATCCCTTTAATGACACAGGCCAAACATCAATTTCATCTCAACGTAACTATTAAGTAAACCTGTCGCTATAATTGATGACTTCAATACATATACGGTTGTAAAAAAATAAAACAATGAATGAAATAATTAAACCCATAACCCATTCAATTTTATAATCAAAGCCTTACCGAACTGTATTATAATCGAACAAAAATAAATCAAATTATTGAATAAAAATATACGATAAGTAAAATTTATCAATATAGTAGTAGTATTCATTATAAATGTTTCTACAAAATATATCTGCGCTTAAGAGAATATTAGAATAATACTATATTGATAAATTTTACTTAACGTACATTTAATAAGTTCTAGCTATTAAACATGTTTATCATAAATATGAATGAGTATGTGCAAGTACAATTATAAGAAGATGCGTTAAGCAATAAGCGTTGGAAGAAGATTTGAACAATTTTAATTAGCAGTCACATGACTTGATTCATAAATTCTGAGTTACTATCATAAAATATACTAATAATAATAAAATCACTATAAGTGTTCATTGGTGACTAGTCATCAATGAAAATCATTTAAATAAAATTTTAAACTGACAAATATTTTTCTTTTACTAATTTTATTCATCGGTAAATTACCTCACCACTTATTATATCATCCTAATAGAAAGTAAAAGTTTCTATAGTGATATCCTACATATTATATAAATTAAGCCATTGTAGGTACAATCAGGTTTTCTGGTTACATTCTTCCGTCATAAAATGCTAGTCAAATTTATAATATGTATTTGCATACTTCTTTTTCATTTGCCAATACAATAGTAAGATTTTTTTTATTAAATGAATATGGGGCAAACGGGCAAACGTATCACCTGATGGTAAGTGATAACCGCTGCCCATGAACACCCGCAACACCAGAGGCGTCACAAGTGTGTTGCCGACATTTGGGAGATGAGTGGAGGTAGCCCTCTTACTTGGATGTCCTTAACCTATAATAACTTTTTGATCGAACATCCTGTTATTGGTCTTTCGATCCAAAACAGATGTTTTGCATGTTTGAATGTCGGGGATTGAATACAATTATTATTCACAATAGGGTTATTTTTTATGGACATTGAGAAAGCTTCATCATTTTCATCACTCATTTACATCCTTTAGTAGTCCACTGCTGGACATAGCCAATTGACGCAATTAACCAAAACCTCTTTTCAAAAGAGAGGCCTGTGCTGCAGTCAGGCAAATTGGTATCGATTTGTTTCAAGTTTTCCTTCTCTTTGTCTTTTCTTTTTGTTTTTTAACTAATTAAGTAATTAGCTCCCTTAGTCAATCTCTAACGATATCCATAGGGTGAATAGGACTGGTGGTAGGTACACTTAAATCGTTACTGTACTAATATACTTATATCTGTTAGATAAATAAATATTCTGGAATCTAATTAGATACCATGTAAACGAATAATCTATATATCATAAAAGTCTATCTCTATCGAGTTCACGGATATGATATTTGTGAATTGATAAAACACATTTTGTGGAATAGTAAGTGGCACGTGTTAATTTAGTTTATAAATTTACTAACGGTGAAATGACGTGCACACTCAGATAATTTGAGAACTTTTACTTCATTTTATTTGCTTTCAACCATTCTCCTATCACATATGTCAGTTGCTTTTGGGAAGCCATTGAATTTGACTTTATACTAGCTCAGCGCTAGAAAGGTGTGGACATATTTTGCGAACATTGCGAACATGAAAATAATAAAGAAAACATAAAAGTCCGTAATTAATACTGTCTACTAAGTATCTAATAAAAAGTAAAAGTCACGTGAATTGCTGAAATTAAGAAAAATTGTGGATTTAAATGAATCAGAGGAACTCATCACTATAAATGGATAATCATGGATACCAGTAAAATGAAAAGAAAAATAAATGATGGGCAATGAAGCTTTTAAAACCATTAAAATTTCATCTTGCAAGAGTCGTATCATCCTTGACTTAAATCGATATAATTAGGTGTGCTTTACAAAACCTGTCTGAGAAGCCTTGTCTGCAGTACTCAAATATGTCAACTAATGTGGAATATTTTGATTTGTTGTGTTATCCATATCGTCAACTTAAAACAGTTTTTTTATACTCGTTAGTAATATTTTTTGCTTACTTGATGTTCCACTCTTAAAGACTTTTCGACTCACAGAATAGACAAACAGATGTGTGTAGAGTCAGTTACATTTTCCAACCCTATTCTTGCTGTACATTATCGCTAAACTGATAATGTAATTATTTAAAATAGTTTAGAATCTGATTACATTTCAACAGCTGAGCTCATTTACAAGTTTCTTAAATTTTAAAATAAAATCTTTTTCACGTGTATCTTTTTTTCGGTATGAGCTAAATCTGCCATATAGAATGAGAGTCGTTACTCTATCATATTCAGAAACCACCATTAATATAATCTGATTCACGCACCTTCATCTGCGTCTCTTATCAATTATGTTCAGCTTTTATTGCTCTAAGCGTGATGTTAACTGTCTTAACTTAGGCATGTCAGCACGAAATACATTTAAGAAACTTGAACATTGGTTAGATACCTAGTTTCGGAGTTCATCCTGAACAACGATAATTATATGAAAGATCCAATCCATAAAGTTGATAAAAATGTGTCAAAGACAAAATACGACTTTTATATAATTGTTCACGCAATAAAAGTCAAGTTTTTTTTTATGTTATGCACATCCAACTGGAAAGTATCTAAATGTTTCTGAAAAAACACATGAGATTTATAATCGTTTGCAATACATCTTATTCCTATCCTGTAATGTTGTTACTACATAATCATAGTACAGTAACTTATTACAATTCTAACATAAAAGTATCTGATACATATATGTGCATGTATGTAATCAGATTTATTGATTTCAATTCTTTAGGTGTCAGTATCTGATTCATAATTACATAGAAAAAACCGTTAGTCATATTAAATTCTATACTCGAAAATATCCATTATGCAAGGTTCTCCATTATATGGAGTGTTCATAAGAATAGAGTTCTCAGTTGACAAATTAATTTGTCTAGGCTCTAATAATGAATTGTATATCTTCAGACTTTTGAATCAAAACGTAATCAATATTTATTAGGAGTGGCGCGCGTAACTTGTATATTGGCTATGATAATTTAATAAAGCTTTGACATTTAGAACTTCCAGTATATATTTGTTCACCAAGGAGCAATTTTCTTGGTAGTTTTATGGTGACATTTTTAAAGCTTTGCATATATTATGATTAAAATAATTTTGCAATGGGTGCCTAGCTTGTCAATATGTTAAATAAAGAACACGTCAATATCGGTCAAGTGATTAGCAACTAAATGTGGGTGACATGTGCATGACAACAAAAACGTGGCTAGTCGAAGTCAATTTACATTTAAGAATTCTCGCCATAATGTCATAATCTTTAATAAATAATAAGTTATATACGTAGTCATAAAAAGCATTAGATTTTAAACATTCATGAAGATTTTTTCTTTATTATCGATGATGACAGTTAAATTTGAGTTCAACATTTTGAAAAATAGTTATAACTATTAATAAACAAATATTTCGGACATCTAACACACAACGTCATCTAGTCCCAAGCTAAGCAGAGCTTGTGTTATGGGTACTAGACAACTGATATGAATACATATATACTTTTTTTTGTAAATACATACATATTATACATAGAAAACACCCAAACTCCGAAACAAATATTTGTAGATTACACAAATATTTGGTCCGACCCAGGATTTGATCCCGAGACCTCAAGCACAGCAGTCGCATTCACTACCACTGCGCCACCGAGGCAGTCGGTGTACATAGGTATATACATTTCTTTAGAACAAAACAGAAATATCGTGCTACTGAACTCCTCTAATTGACTTCTGACAATATAAACGTACGGATCCCTATGATATGAACTGAAATGATTTTTTTCTTTCGAATTGTAAAATTCAATGCAATCTGTGTTCATACTTATGCGAAACTTTTTATATATAAAAACCTTCAGATATTTCTTTTTAGGTTATCTAAATATAGCTCTAACGTTTGTCCATCATGTTGCACTCTGATCTTAAATATTGCTGAGAGACAACTTCTGTCTAGCAATAGGGCAAAAATTGTTAGAATCTTTATTTATTGTATTCTTACAATAATGAAAACGTTGAGGTATTTCAAATGAAGTAAATAGAAGTAAGAATATAAAATTGACTAAACAAAATGTTGTTCATATGTTACTTGTTATTATTTTACTTGGGAAACTAACATCGGTTTCTGTTTACTGATTGAGAAAAAGGGTTACAACATAGAACAAAATATAATACTACTGATATCATACATCGTCATCATAAAGCTATAACAGTCCACTGCTGAATAAAGGTTCTTGGATTGGATTTTGACTTACTGTACCATGCCGGCAAGACGTATCAATAAATAAAATAATAAATAAATATTTCGGACATATAACATACAACGCCATCTAGTTCCAAAACTAAGCAGAGCTTGTATTATGGGTACTAAACAACTGTTAGAAATATTAATATACTTTTTTTATACTAACTGTGCCCGCTACTTCCTACACGTAATATTTGGATTTTCCAGTTATTTTTCTCCGTTAAAACCTTCCCTGGACTACGATAAACCATTCAAAACTAAAATCAGCTAAATCGGCTTAGCCGTTCTCGAGTCGTAGCGAGACAAACGAAAAGGCCTACAACCAAGCTTCACGACTGTTATCCTATAATAACAACCGGGACCGACTGCTTAACGTTACCTCCGAATCCCGAAGACGCTCATGGTATCATGCCACCAGCGGTTACCTATCCACTGTACTGACGGTACTGACCGCGCTGTCGCCGTCGTTGCTTACCCTCGGTGATATTTGTAATCACTGAGTGACTTTTTGATTTTTAGATATAAGATTTTATATATTCATTCTCTTCAATAAAATAAAAATATTTTAACATTTCTGTTTAGGGATTGATATTATTGTATTAAAACTTCTTGTTGCAGCATAAACGGCTTATTATATGATATAACTAAGAATTTATGATTTTAGCAATTTAATATTAATTTGTGCTATAAGATGTTGCTTCGTACTAAAGGTAACAACTGATTTGCGTATAAATACTTACGTGTAATGATAATTTGACTGCCTCGGTGGCCCAGTGGTAGTAAATGCGACTGCTGTGCTTGAGGTCTCGGGTTCAAATCCTGGGTCGGACCAAATGTTTGTGTAATCTACAAATATTTGTTTCGGAGTTTGGGTGTTTTCTATGTATAATATGTATGTATTTACAAAAAAAAAGGTATATATGTATTCATATCAGTTGTCTAGTACCCATAACACAAGCTCTGCTTAGCTTGGGACTAGATGGCGTTGTGTGTTAGATGTCCGAAATATTTATTTATTTATTATTATTTATTATTTATTCAAATACTTTAGCGAACGCAGACAGCACTGCGACTGATCTGAATCCACTGACGTCATCATTATCACTACCCTTCGGAACCCGTATTATTCTTGTGACTTTCCAATGGTCGGGGTAATGACTTTCTTTTAAGCTTAATAATAAACAATAAAGGTCCCCAGAACACCTTACGACAATCCTTGACTATTTACGGAGGTATATCATCAGGCCCCACATAATGATTGGGTTTAAGGCGGTTTAGTGCCGATCGGAGCTCCCGCTGAGTAAGCTGACCCACATGTACCCTAGCTGCGCTGGACATCGCCTCGGCTGATCGTTCAGCCTCAGGTCTCTGTACAGTCTCACTTAATACCCTACTATCTTTGCTTATTATATTATATTATTACGTCTACCTTATTCATGTTTATCTTTGCTGATAAGCTTCATAGGTTGACACAAGTTTACGTTTCACCAATGATCGATACTTAGAAAACGTTTCGTAATCACAATAGGAACCTGTATTTTTTTTTATCTAACGTGTACCATTCTTGATATGTGTACCTACTACTAACTGTATCTAATTTGTTTTTTTACGGGAGTATAATCATTAATAGTCTCAATAATTACATTATAGAAAAAGGTTATAATATATATATCCTCCCGTAAATAAAAACTATAAAAAGAAACATATCAATATATGTTTTCAAACGAAACACGAGCCTTAGAAACTTTAAAGACGTCAATAAGTTGTGTGAAATTGATATAACCTTCGCAATTAGGTACGAATACTAGATTAAGTGAATTTTGGGAATTCTTTCTTATATTTCGCGCTATACCTACCTCTGCAGACCGCAGCATCGCGATGTTCACGCAACCTTGACACGTTTGTTATAGAGAAAGTGAACAGACCGGTTGTTGAGTAAGGGGTCACGTCGCGCGAACTTCAAACAGTTAGGACTCGATCACATATTATTTTCATTAATCAATTATAACTCTGCTTCTTTTTATTATAACAGCTATATTAAAAATAATTATAGTGATAATTGTGATTGGTCATACAAGATTTATATGTCATACTAGCTGAACCCCACGGTGCTACCTGCGGTTCGACAATAACCGCGGGCAACGCCGAGAGGCAAAACTAGTATATTTTGTAAATAGTAGCCTATGTGTTGTTCTAATGTATAAGCTATATTATGGTAAAGTTTCATCACAATCCATTCAGTAGTTTTTGCGTGAAAGAGCAACAAACATATTTACATACTCACAAACTTTTACGTTTATAATATTAGTAGGATATGTCAATTTCAAGGTTCCGTACCAAAAACAAAATACCTTTAGAATCTCTTTAGAAAGCTAGTGGCCCAATTGCTTAATTTCTCGGGTAGCCCATAGAAAGGGAGCTTCGAAAGAAGTGCTTTGTGCCAGACCGGGTCGAAGATCTCTACGCTACTCTACGATCTCTACGGATCTGCTGCTGCACGAAGTCTGTAGCCATCTGGATGTGCTTTATGAGTTGGTAAGTTTCGGCATCTCCGTTATGGGACCTATAGAGGCACGTATAAACGCGGGGACCTTTAAGATTTCTGAGGCGACGAGAACTGATATCATCTCCGACATACACGCACTCTCCGGCCTTAGATATGAAGGAGTGATCTAGACTGCACCCAGGGTAAGTGACCTACCTCACTTATACACGGATATACACGACACAGATATCGTCTCCAGCGGACACATCCTAATGTGTCCGCTGGGGACGATATCTGTGTCTTTGTAAAAAAACAAGGCTGGCTTTGCTGTCTCGAGGTGATGATGAACAGCATCAAGATTATTATGTAATCACTTGATGTTTCAAAAGTCCACGACTAGCGTGGTAAAGGGTGCCATGGTGTTACTGCTCTTAACCCGAGCATGATTGAGCATAGTTTTGCCCCCTCCTACCCAGAATACGAGGGGCAGTCTGGGCATTCACACTCAAGCGCTTTCTGTTCCTAGTGTGGAAGTCCAGAGAGGGCTTCTCCAACGCTAGCGCAGTTGGTACCTTCCTGGGGTAACATGTGTTTCAACTGCGCCATAATAGAGGGGATGGGGATGGGGATGGGCCTCCGGTATCCTCACTTACTTGGGGAAATACAGCATAAGCGCTGTTTCACACCGGTTTTCTGTGAGGCCGTGAACCGGAGTGATCCGGTCGAGTCGGCCCATTCATGCCGAAGCGTGACTCTCCCACGGTAGAAATACTAATAATATCGTTCAGATAAGTTATTTCTAAAGAAACGCCTAGTTCGCGGAGTGAAGTATGAAAGGAAGTTGGAAACCTTGCCATGGCAAAAATCCTTACAACGATTACAAACCCTGGCAACATGCAGTAATTCTTTTCAACCGCACGTTAAAATACGTTACGCACGTTTAATTAGGTTATATATTTTTACTATATATACCCCGTGTATAGTGTTTATATTGGTTCTGGGCATGTATTAAGTAAATAAAATTATTAAATTTATTAAAATAATGGTAGAATAGCTAATATACAGAAGTAGGTAGATGTTAAAGGCTCGAGAGGCATCACGGGAGCTTCTCATACTAGCTAATGCAGGTGTTTAACTGGAAAAGGATGTTTCGGAGATCACCTGTGTCATTTTGCATCGTATCGCATAATAAAAACTATCAATAAATATATAAATAATATGAAAAGTGAATGTCTGATATTTAGTTATGCCCATTTGCGTTGTGTTTTGGTAACCTTTTGGGAGATGAAAAAGTCTTCGCAGACGGTTTCCAAAAATATTTTTTACTAATGGTGGTCAATAAAAAGTAATCAGTCTCAATGCAGCTTCAGCATTTAGCATCGCCTTCGGAGGCCAAACACGACGGGAAGGTCTCTCAAGATTCTAACCTTTTATAGACTGTCAAACGCTAAAGTCGAAGCAGGATCTGCTAAAGATCATGGGCTAAACAGTAAGGGCTTCCGTCGACTAAGGTTTTTAACATACTTAAGATTCGGCAAACACAGAAAGAAAACTCAAAGATAGAGTAGAGCTATGCTCTAATCTATACTAATGCCAGAAGCTTGTAACAACGCCATCCCAATTACCGAATGTTTCTTATTTTCATTTCATTAAAAAGACAACTCCCACATTAGGAATAAACATCCTGTGTCGTGGGGGACTTTACAAACATACATGAAACGGACACAAAGAACATCCAGACTCGGGACAACAATTCGTGGATCACACAAAGTGTTGTAGGTACCGCGTGGGATTTGAACCCACGACACTTGGCGCAGTAGCAAGCGGCATGGCGACCACTGACACCACTCGGCCAACCGTGCAGTCAAGTGCAGTCTTATAGTCCACGGGCCCACGTACAAGGGATTTCAGTGATTAATAACAGGCTGAAAATTTATACACAGCTTCGTTTTGACGAGACCCCCAACTTTTATTATTGGACCAAATTCTGATAGTGGCAGGAAAAGGCGGGATAGGGAGCGAAACACGTCGATTTGATGACGATTTGATTTTTTTGAGACCCACACTCGAAAAAATATTAACATAATCTTGACAACTTTCGAGTGTAGGTCTCAAAAAAATTACCATCGAATTTGTATGCCGATGCATTTTTTATGTAAAATATATATTTTGCAAGCCCCAAAACAAAAATCAGTTTGTTATTAATGAAAATGAATAAAATTTTTCAAGTCACCATTCTGACATGTTAGAGCTGGGGGTCACTCGGGAAGGTACCATTCACTTTGTATGCCACAAGTTTTTCTCAGTTTTCCATCGTATTTTCTCGAAGTATTGATTTTTAGAAACTGTTATTTATTAATTTGGGACACTCATCAAATCGACGTGTTTCGCTCCCTATCCCGCTTTTTCCTGCCACTATCAGAATTTGGTCCAATAATAAAAGTTGGGGGTCTCGTCAAAACGAAGCTGTGTATAAACTTTCAGCCTGTTATTAATCACTGAAATCCCTTGTACGTGGGCCCGTGGACTATTACACAAAGGAAGGATGAACTAAAGTTGGTATCGGTATTCAAAAGTAGAAAATAGATAAGCGGACCATGCTAGGACATTTCTTTTAAAACACCTTTTTTAAGTTAGGCTGGTTAAGCTGTTATAATGAGCGTGCAACTTGGCATCTTCTTACATCTAAATTTCCAATCATAGTTAACTCGTAAATAGTAATAATAAGTGGTTAAACATAAGTTGCTATCTGAACTGACAGTTAAAAAGTCATAATCATTACTATTATTAGTAATTTAACCTTGTAAACGAACAAACAAATATTTGATACATTGGCTTACGAAATAAAATTAATAGGTTAAAATAAACGGTTTTTAATTGAGGGTTTACAAGCAATGTATTCTATGTTTTTGTCTGTTTGCGCAATCTAAACACGGGTTGGTTCTTTCTGGTGGTAATAGCTGTATTATTAAAACATGAAAAATAAGATTTCCCATTAAACTTAAATAGGTACTGGTAAAATGGTTGGTTGAGATCCATGTAGGCCGAAATATCGATTAATCAATCAATATTCTGCCATTTAGCTGCATTGTTGCCAGAGTACCGGAGGCGGGTAGTGGTAGACTATTTAAAGGAGTGTACCGTTATGTACGAGGACCAAGATGGCAACTTTAGACAATTCCGCAGAGGTGTGACCTTAAACTACTCCTGCGGCACACAGTCACAGCCCGGATGGGTGAACTTTCAAGTGACGGCGCTGGGCTTACGGGTGGCCCAGGTTACTTTCAACCCAGATGAAGTGTCTGAGCCTGATACTTGATGCAGGCAGGTGGGTCTTCGACGAGCACTTTCCACAGCTCTTCTCTTCCTATCGGCCATCATACGGTCCATGGCCGGTAGCGACAGCTGTTTTATCGCGTTCACAACCTTCTGCGATTATTTTATTTCGCAGAAGGAGGCAGTGATTAAGATCCGGATATTTGACCTGCACTCGGACTCAATTCGCCGCCAGTATAACAGGCGGCGGAGGTGCACTTACCAGATCCTCATGCTGCCCTGAGTGTGGTCGGGACTGGTTTTCCCCTCCATCCACTTTAGTGGCCAGCCGCGAGGAAACTCTCAATTTAGGCGACGGACGTGTGTGCCGTACGTTGCTTAAATTTAGAGTTTACGCAAACCCTGGTGACGGCCCGTAGGAATTTCTGAACGTGAAAAAAGGCCAAAATATTTGTAGGCTTTTTTTTACGTGTATTTCATTTACTTTTATATTTCCTAAAAAGTCAGCTAGACCAGTGTTGTTTGATGTTTAAAAATGTTGATATTTTAAAAACCGGTATAAATATATTCCAATAAAATAAGTAATTAACATAAAATCAACCAATATAATCTGCAAAAATATACAAGAATATTACGAGTACTATAATAAATATTCACTCACAGACATATTGCATAACAACTTTTTATTTATTTTTCTGACACGAAAATCACTAATAACATAAGCCTGTTTGTATTGCTTCAATTTGAAACGATTTATTTCACGTCATATTTGCTTTCTAGTTTCTTTCGTATTTCCTATTTTCTGGATTTGGCGGTGGTAATGTTGCCAGGTAATCTAGGGCACTCTGAATTTCTTGGGGTACTGGCGGAGGTGTTGGTAAGTGAGCCCCCTGAGGCTGAAATCCATTTTCATCTGCTATGTACTGCAAATGGATAACCTGAAAGAAAAACAAAATGAAATTATACAAATAATGATAAACATTATAAACCTCATTGATTGGTAGTCGAATACGGCTGTGATGAGACACACATGATGAGATATGATGAGAGGGAAAAGATCATTTACCTATGTTTACTTATTCACTTAGTATATATGCACCTATAGTGAAATAATGGTCAAATTTAGATATAGTTTGTTTTTAGATGTTTTGTTTTCTATACATCAACTAAAAATTATAAATAACGTAATAATTCACGTTTTACCGAACCTTTTATTTTTATTACCGTTTCATACTATAAACTTTCAGACTTAAAATATAAGTCTAAAAGTTTATAGTATGAATATATAACGTAAGAATTCGGAAACACATTTGCTACTAACCAGTCATGAATATCTTGCAAATGCTCGTCAATATGGACCTTGACAATGTTTATCCAGATATGTAACCGGAATAACCATTGAGATATAGCAAGGAGAATATCATTAACATGGTTAAAAATACTCAATTTAGAGCTTATTTGAATAATAACAGATTCAAATTGCGAGTACGAGTACGAGTCGGACTCGTGAATGAATTGTCCCATACCATTTTCTATACATTTCAAAAAGGGCAAAAAGAACACGTTTTTTGTATGAGAGCCCACTTAAAAATTCGTTTCATACTGTTTCTAGTATTTTTTGTTATAATGGCTAAAGAAAAAATACACCATCCGTGAAAATCTGAACTGTCTATCTCATGGTTCATGAGCCTACAGCCTGATAACAGAGAGACAAACGGTCAGTGGAGTCTTAGTGGTTAGAACCTGTACCTAAAGGGTGAAAACCCTTTAGGTACGAAACCCTACAAATAAATAAACAAGTAGTTAAAATAATGATTATGATAAATAACTATTTCTCAATATTAATGAAGAGATTTATGACGATACTTAATTCATTGTCATTGTCATAAAGCATGAGGCAATGTTTATTGGTATATTTTGGGAATTTAAATTAAGAATTGGTCATGTGCCGGTAATGTTTAAAGGTTATCTAAAAATACCTATGTTAATCACAGCACATGGACTTAAACCAATGATATTATAAAGCAGACCTGTGCAGGTCACAAAACCTCTAGTGCCATCTAGTGAAAACTAAAACAACTTGCATGTATCTAAACTAGCTACATACAGTTGCTAGCTCATGCAATGTTGTACTACTTAGGGAATGAACAAAGATTGTGGCGCTATAATATCATCTTAACACACAAATAAAACTTGAAAGTCTAAAGTTTATAATATAAACGCTTATAACTATTAACTGTTATTATATTAACAGAATTTATTTAAATAAATGAAGGCATTATAATGCGTAGGAGCATGATCAAATCATATTTGATGATTTAGCTATCTATGGTCATAGAATTGATTTATATTAATATTACATTGATAGCATTTAAGATGATACGAGTTTAAGGTAAAAATTCATGAAATGTCCCTAGACTTTAAATCTGAATAATGTAATGATACAGTCAAAGATATTAAATTTCTCGCAGTCTTAAGTGTTTATTGAAGTAATCATTGTAGACAGCCTTTCTAATACTATTTTTAGTTTGTATTGTTTTTAACCATTTTTAATTATTTGAATCATTATTTATTTTCAGTTTAAATGACATTCTTATTTCTTATTCTTATATTTCGGACATATAACACACAACACCATCTAGTCCCAAGCTAAGCAGAGCTTGTGTTATGGGTACTAGACAACTGATATGAATACATATATACTTTTTTTTGTAAATACATACATATTATACATAGAAAATACCCAAATTTCGAAACAAATATTTGTAGATCACACAAACACTTGGTTCGACCCAGGTTTTGAACCCGAGACCTCAAACACTGCAGTCGCATTCACTGCCACTGCGCCATAGAGGCGCTTTACTTTTATTTTTATAGATTAAAGGTTTATTCAGTTGTTATGAATAGTGAAATGAAATTGTTCATAGCAGAAAGATCCTCTATATTGTTGTATTCGAATTTGACTGCCTTGACATATGATTTGCATAAATTAACTTTTTAGATTGGTTTAATGTTATTTGTATCTGCGTTATTTTAAACTAAGACCCAAATTAATATATCTAATGATACATATGGGCGTGTATAATATTAAATAGCACCAAATAGCCTTAAATCTTATCTTATTAATAGTTTCAAAAATATCTAACTATACTGTCTTTCAATCTTTCGAATTTTTTTTTTTTTTTTTTATACATGAGCTACCAAAATGACTCTGCCCTGCCTGATGGAAAGCACCAGCAGAATCCAAGAGTGGTGGTCACCATCCTCAATGCAAACAAGGACAGTGCAGCATGGCGACCAGCACTATGGCGGCCTAGTGAGATGCTTTTTTACGCCCCGCTTAAAGGACCCGGGATCATAGTGGGACGGAAACACGTGCGCTGGCAGTGAGTTCCAGGCTTTGACCACTCGGCAGAGGAAGGAAGAGCCGAATCGATGAGTGCGAGAGTGTATGTCTTCCACTCTGAAGCGGTGACTTCTGAGGCCAGCACGAGTTGTCCTGTAGAGGAAGGGAGAAGGGGGGACCAGTTGGAACAGCTCTTCAGAACACTCTCCATGGTAAAGGCGATAGAGGACTGCCATAGAGGCGATATCTCTACGCAACTGCAGAGGCTCAAGGGACTCGGTGGCCTGGGGACTGCCGACAATGCGAATGGCTCGCCGCTGCAACCGGTCGAGAGCGTCGAACAGATACTGCGCGGCTCCATCGCAAAGATGAGAACAGTACTCCACGCAGGAGCGAACCTGGGTCTTGTAAAGCAGACACAGATGCCCGGGCGAGAAGAACCGTCTCACCTTATTAAGGATTCCTAACTTCCGCGAGGCCGCCTTAGTGACACTCTCAACGTACTCGCGCGGGTTGAGGTCGCAGCAGATGTCCATGCCCAGGACACCGAGCCTGCCTCGTAATGGTAGTTGAGTGTTCTGAAAAGTCGGAAGGGGAAGGAATGGAGACTTTTTGGCAGAGAACGCGCACACCTGTGTTTTCTTGGCGCTAAACTCGACCAGATTCTCGCAGCCCCATTGTGAAATGCGGCCTAGAACATGGTCGAGCTGAGCGACAAGCTCCTGTCGATTTTTCTCTACATCTACCGGTTTTGCCGCAGGGCGCCCAATATATCGTCCATGAACTGTGCTGTCGTCTGCATAGCAATGAATGTTGCCAAGGTCTAACATGTCATTGATATGCAGAAGAAACAGCGTGGGCGACAGGACGGAACCCTGTGGTACTCCTGCGTTAATCGACTGAACGTCGGAGGCCGCGCCGTCACAAAGTACTCTGATGCGACGTTGGTGCAGGAATCCGGCAACCCAGTTGCAGAGTTTGGGGGGCAAGCCGAATGCCGGTAGCTTGGAGAGAAGCGAACGGTGCCAAACCCTATCAAAGGCCTTGGCCATGTCCAGGCTAATAGCCAAAGATTCCCCGTGCCTGTCAATAGCCTCACCCCAAAGGTGTGTGACATACGCTAGAAGATCACCCGTGGATCGGTTCGGCCTGAAACCATATTGACGATCATTAAGTAGGGTGTGATCCTCCAGGTAGTGGACCAGTTGCTTGTTTATGATCCGTTCGAATACTTTGCAGATAATGGAGGTGACGGCTATTGGGCGGTAGTTGGCCGGGTTGGAGCGGTCGCCTTTTTTGGGAATGGGTTGAATATTCGCCTCTCTCCAGGCCTCCGGAACAGTTCCCGAGGAATATGACAGGCGATACAGGCGCGTCAAAACCGGAGACAACTCTGGTGCACAGTTCTTAAGAACCACCGCCGGGATACCGTCGGGTCCACTGGCTTTCCGAACGTCGAGTGACCGAAGTTCCGCACGGACATCACTCAGCCGGATGCGAATATCCCGCATTGTTGCATCGCAGGCGGGAATGGTAGGCGGGTGCATGCCGCGGTCATCGACTCGGGAGTTAGCCGCAAAGAGATCGACAAGCAGTTTCGCTTTCTCCTGCGGCTGATGGGCAAGTGATCCGTCGGGATATTTAAGCGGTGGTAGCGTGGGCTGGCAGAAGTTGGACTGCACGGCTTTAGCCAATCGCCAGAACTTTCGGCTACCCGTAGGGTATGCGACGAGTTCGTGGCCAAGCCGCGCAATGCGCTGGGCATCCGCTGTGATGTAAGCCTTCTTGCATTCCCTAGTGGCTTTGTTGAACGCTGCTTTTAGTCGATCCACGTCGGGGTGGCCGTGAGCGCGGGCCCTGGTCCATGCGCGGTAGGCTGATTGCTTTTGGGCAACAGCATGGGCGCATTCGCGATTGAACCAGCGACGGGTTGTTGCGCCGGCGACCTCACTGCAGGGAATGTAGTATTCCATTCCTACAGCGACCTCGCCGGCCACAGCAACCGCACATTGCGACAGATCACTGTATTTAAAGCAGCGTTGTGCCCACGGGATAGATGCGAAGTAGTCCCGCATTCCATCCCAGTCTGCAGACGAGTAGTGCCATAACCGTCTTTTAGCTGCCACTGCTCGTGGGAGGGCAACAAGAGGCACAGTGGTGGACACCAGGCAGTGATCGGAGGATCCCAGAGGGGCGAGCACCGATACACTGTACTGCTCTGGGTGACTCGTCAGCAGAAGGTCCAGCAAGGAAGGCGCTTGACTCAGTATGTCTGGTATCCTGGTGGGCTGGAGTACCAACTGGGTGAGGTCATGCGTGAGAGCGAATGCGTGGACAGTCCGACCCGCGTGGTCAGTTCTGGAAGATCCCAACCAGGACTCATGGTGGGCGTTAAAGTCTCCCAGAAACACCAGTTCAGCGGTCGGGAACTGTTCCTGCGCTTTATCCACTGCCTGACTGAGATGTTCGAAAAGTTTAGTTGTCTCGTAGTCTCCAGAATGGGATCGGTATACGCACACGTAGATTCGGCTCATGGAGCCGGTATCCACGTGTAGCCAAATAGTGGAGAAGGATGGGTCTTCAAGGCAACGCAATCGGCGACAACAAACATCCGCCCTGACGAAAAGACACACTCCAGCCTTAGCGAGGAAGCGCTCCTCAAGCACGTAGCCGGGGTAGAGAAGATATGTCGTGTCGGCAGGGCGGCGTATTTGTGTCTCCGTTAAGAAAAGCATGGCCGGCCGAGCCGTCTCAAGATGTTGGTGGACGGCATTGAGGTTTGCATGGAGTCCACGGATGTTAGTAAACTCCACCTCAAAAAGCGGGTTGGTGGGTGAATGGGGTGCCGCTGTTGAACGTTTATATCTTTTCTTTGCTGCCATGATTAAAATAGAGGGGGGGAAGTGGGAGCGTAAAAGGCGCGACAGTCATCGCGGCAGTGTAATACCGAGGCTCGGAATGCTGTATCGCCATACAATAGTGAGGCCTGACGGTGACCGAACCGTCGGACGGAAGGGCCCCCGTACCCTCCCGGAAGTGGTCGCCTGGTCCCACCGTCCGGTCACCAACCGGCACGACGAGCCACTCCGTGGATTATGCGCGACCTGACGGGGCAGCCTCCCAGGGTGGTTAGCCTTGGTTGGGCCCCTCTCTATGCCGCGGGCGGCCAGCGGCACCACCGTTTCCACCACTACGGGTCTCCCTGGCCGACGGTTCGATCCACATCACCCTCAACATAACTCTACGAACATTCACTGCTCGCACACTACTACGATAACCGTCACCCCTGCATCATTGGGCTCCGGTCTCGCACTCACCAGCGAAATACGACAGCTCTAAAACTGTCATTTTAGGCTGGTCTTCTGTGCGAGGGTAGTACCGCCCCGGTCGAGCCCGCCCATTCATGCTGAAATCAGCATAGCTCTACTACCTAAAAAACTAAACCTAAAAAATTTTAATTTATACATAAAATTATGTATACTTACGAGATTAAACGGAATTGTAAAAATTACGTAATTAATAAGCAAAAGTTTCTGATGTAATAAAAAAAACTTAAAGATGGTCAAAATTTGCAGATTGCTAAAACCGGCCACTCGTCTTGGAAACCTTGACATTCAAAAGAACAGGTAAACACATAGCCAAAAAAATTAAATATTATCTCATCTTCAATTGCAAGAATATTGCTGAAATATTTGTATTGATTTACGGGCAGCTTATGTAAGCTATTAAAATAAAGTAACGTAGGCTACACTAGACACCCTAACGCTATGAACCCAATCTCGTATAGAAAGGGTGACTTATCTTATTATATGTACCTGTGTTTAAAAGTTACATTACCTGTCCGTCGGGTGCTGTGTATTGATACTGGCCTTGCGCAGTCTGTGCTTCCTGTTCTGGGATGCCAAGATTCTTCACATACCCCTGCTCCTCAGCGGTGATACCATTACCAGTTTCATAGCTGAAATATATTCACAAATTCAAGTTACCGTTGCTATTCCGTTATCCTTGGTTCGTTTTGCGTTAATCTTCGTAATGATCTTCTTGTTCATTAAGTTAAATTAACACATTTGTATAATATTTCTTGTTCGCTTTCCAGTTGTCTTAGCTTTATTAGGTCAGCTTTTTTGGTTAATGTATTCTCTTTTCATAATTAAATTTTCACCAATTTTCACTAGCTGCAGTACATTATTTTAATATTACTTATTAACGTGCTTGATTGATTTAAAAGCATCTTAATAGTGGGTAAACGTACAATATACTTTAGTTAAAATAATTTTCTTCAGGTAACAGTTTCTCAAACAAAAAATAAAATAGGATTCGAGATATCCAACCGCTTTATTTCGTCAATTGTAATTATAGTGATTTCTAAAAAGACAAAAGAATACATTCTGTGTACAACAGAATGTTTAAACTTTCAGGAAATAAAATAAAAAACAGACAGCAAGGTTAGAAACTTTGCAAAATATGTACAATGGCAAACCTCACTTAAGTAAGCTTTGCCATTTCACCCATGGGTTTAAACCCATCCAGTATTATTTACTTCAGTTTTAAATATCAATCACAAGTAAATAATTTTGGTTTAATTTTAACATTTACAAATTTAAAAACTAATAATTTAAAATTCTTTTGATCCTTATGAAAACTTATAATACGTTAAAAACATACCTCCATTTATATGATCCATCAGGATTAAAAACTTGTTCTTGTCTAATAATAGGAATAGGCTCTGTGCTGTACTGCGTTTGTTGTTCCTGATGTTGATACAAAACCTGTTGTTGGTAAGGCTGAAAACTGCTGACGTCTGCAAACGCTGCACCCATTATGAAGGCTAACAAAATCTGTAAAAAATATTTATATATAACACACAACGCCCTCCAGTCACAAGATAAGCATTGCTTGTGTAATGGGTACCTACTATATAACTGACATAAATACATATATACCTTTTTATACATACATATTTTATATCAAAGATCCTAACTCCTAAAGAAACATTTGTAGATCATACAAATATTTGGTCCGACCCAGGCATCGAACCCGAGACTTGACTTGATAGACAGTGGAAGGTTTTCAGAGCGGCTAATTATGTTTAATGTAGGCTATCTTTCCACCATCTTATAAATAAGATTTTTTATCGAAGTTTAGGGATGTTAAAATAGTTAAAGAAAAACTCTTTTTTGTTACTATATTAATACGAAATTATCCAATTAAAAAATTATTAGATAATGCTGCAATACGTATTAAAAACTTTTTGGAAACTTACAACACAATACATTTTGAAACGAGTACGAAGAAAGATGAATCCTTGTAGTACAAAATGCAATGTAATGATGCATTTTTGATCCACCCTCAGTATTTATATCCAAAACTTTGTCGCAATTACGCATCGCGGTGAATTCAGTATGTATTTTATGATCATAACATCTGTACAATGAAGGACAGCCCTTATCCAACTACCATTGTACAAAAGAGAACTTAATCCTGTAGCCAATAAGTGTTATATTAAATTGTGACATCAGATGAAAATGGAAGTTACTATGCAAAATTATTGTGCGTGCGAAATTTTTATTTCATTGCTGTAGTGAATAAGTATTAAATTAAGGAAAGAGGCCAGTGGTTGAGTGTTGACATTTTACCAAGCTTTATAGCTTGGGAAAATGTCTGTCAAAAGTCTATAGATTTCTTTCATGCAAGAAAAATACAACATAAACGTCTAGACGTTATCTCACGGAGGGCTAAGCTTCGCGCAAAAACTGGTCAGTAATTAAACATAGAAAAATTAAAAACAGTTGTGAATATAATGAACAGAACAATCATCACAGAAATCTGGGGTATTTCTTAAATGTATGTTTTCTTTTTTTTTTTTTTTATTTAATAGTGGGCAAACGAGCAGACGTATCACCAAATGGTAAGCGATTACCGCTGCCCATGGACACCCGCAACACCAAAGGCGTCACAAGTGCGTAGCCGACCTTTGGGGGACACAAAATCTTTACGAACAGTATAGTAAATGAAAAATATTCGTGCACTTAGTCGGCCTTACTGTTACTTTACTTTATTTTACAAACAAAGCTAAGTTTTAAATAAAGAAAATACTTTATTTATACTTCTAGTGTGAATATCTGTTAAAGAAAAATAATATTATTTAACTGTATCTAATTGTTGTTTCTATTGTAATATTTTTATAAGCTGAAACTCAAAAATGAATTCCAAAATTATCGAATCGATTTTCAAGATTATTATTTTTTATGCACGCCTAAGATAAGTTTACATCGCGTTTAGACCAATGGTAACCGAACATTATTGAAAAGGAGAGGTGGACGAAGTACCGTGGGTCAGCTAGTATTCACATAAATACTAGATGAGCTCCGCGGTATAACTTCACTCGCAGGTAACGTGGCGGGTTGAATCAATTAGTTTTTTCCTGTTTTCCTGTTTTTTTAAAAGACAACTCCCGCATTAGGAATACACATCCTGTGTCACGGGGGACTTTACAAACATACATGTAACGGACACATGGAACACCCAGACTCAGGTCAACACTTTGTGGATCACACAAAGTGATGACCCACATTGGATTTGAACCCACGACACTTGGCGCAGTAGCAAACGGCGTAGTGACCGCTTAAACCACTAGGCCAACCGTGCAGTCAAACAGGTACACAAATAGATTTTGTATGAAATTTGTAGGCCTTGTTGACTCGTTGTCAAGACGTCCAGCGAAAGTACCGCGCAGGCATATTACTTGTTAACCGCCACATGTTCCCCTTAATTAAAAAAATAATTGAGCAAACATTTTCCATTCGACCAAATTGTGAATTTAAACCATTCCCAAATCCTTAGGAATAGACACAAAAATCATTAAATAAATAAATAAATAAATAAATATTTCGGACAATTTAACACATTAAAATTGACATTAAAATTGGGTCAGCTGTTTAAGAGGATTTAGTCAAGTATACACGCACAGAAGAGTTATAAATATATAAAGATAGCGACATCAGTGTCATTAATTGTAATCATTGTCGGCTCGTGTGGACAAATAAAAAAAGTTGTAACTAGTTGGCTTTTATCGTGTTTGAGAAAACCGTTTTCAAATGACTATCTTCTCTGTTTTCGGTACTCATATTTCACGTGATTTGATCGTTTATAATAAATATTTAAATAAATAATAACTCTTTATTGTACACCAGATAATTAAATAAATGTCTTAATGCTAGCTCAGTACAAAGTGTACAAAAGAAGGCCTTAACGCTCAACATGCAATCTCTTCCAGGCCACCGTGTTTAGTAATAACAACTTCACTGTAGTAATATAAATGTTAGCTATACAATAATCATTCTTAACTGATAATATACTTCTGAATGACCGGATCTAATACCATAATTATTATTTCTTTTAAATTAATTAACATAATTTAAATTATAAATACTTGTCCATTATAACGATCATGATTCTGATGATCTTCTCACGATTGTACCGACAACTGATTAAATTAGTCAGTATATAAAAACAGCATGATTTCACTAAAATACCTGCACGTATTTTGTCGTAGTACACGTCTACAAGTATTATAATACTTGTATTACCGGTGATCATTGAAAGGAGCATGAATGTAGGAGCGTGGGATGATTATCAATTTTGTATTGTATGATCAGGATCTTAATTGTTTTATCAGCCAATTTGACTATGTGTGCTAAATATACTGACAGAATGAGAAATATCCTATAAAACTCACAATTACTGCCTAATCAAGACAACCTATCATATATGTTGAAAGTTTGTGATTTATAAATAAAATATTCTTTATTTAACCTTAATAAAAAACCTCGAAATAGTTAATAAATTCAAAGTTATGACAAATAAATTTATATATAAATAAAAAGTAAAACTCCAAATGTTCCCACCTGAAATTTAAAAAAATGTAATTCACAAGAAAAAAGTGTAACTGAACGTGGAAAAATAAGTTAACATTATAAGATCTTGTAGTAGGATGTTACGAAATCACCAAAAAGTGGGCTCGTTTTTAGGCTAGATGGACAGAGTTAAGTTGATTACCTTAAGTTAATTATGATATGAGAAAGATAAAGTCTAACTGCGAAACCTACTCGTTAAGTCAAGAAAAGAATAATTAAGTAAGAGACCTCATTAATTATTCTGTTCGACAAATTAAGTCAAGAAAGTGATTATTTGTTTCACAATATTTATCAGTCTATGATATTATCGTCACTACATAGGATAGGATAGAATATACGAACAGAATACTACTCTACAGTGAAATAGAAATGAGTTTATTTTCGCTGCATTTGGAAAATTCCTTATTGAATCATTGTAAATATTTGCACTGATATTCAAAATTACATAAAGTTTAAGTTATTGGTGTACTGTTTTTAAGAATACCAATATAAAAGACGATTGATAAGCACCTATATATTGCATAAGATATAAGATGATCAGTTCGACTCCTTTGGTGGTCTTTATTGAAGCGGATTTCTACTTTAAAGTTCACAAATGTGTTTACAATATTCAGAAGTGAGACAGTTACCTTATTTATATAGATAAATTAACCTTACAACTTAAAAACTTTCATACTGTAGTTTTAAACTTGAATAACTTTGTTGTGTCTCTTAGAAATATAATTTCTTCATTACAGGATTCTCTCAGATCTAACAATATTTTTTGGAGTCTAACACACCACGCGATCTAGTCCCAATCTAAGCAGAGCTTGTGTTATGAGTACTAGACAACTGATATAAATACATATTTACTTTTTTTGTAAATACATACATATTATACTCGTACATAGAAAACACCCAAACTCCGAAACAAATATTTGTTAACTCAGGATTTGAACCTGAGACCTCAAGCACAGCAGTCGCACCGAGGCAGTCATCAACTTGTCCCAAGTTTTTAAAATCGGTGTTTACTTAATTTGTTTTTTATTATTATAAAGGGGCAAACGAGCAGACGTATCGCCTGATGGTAAGCGATTAGCGCCGCCCATGGACACCCGCACCACCAGAGGCGTTACAAGTGCGTTGCCGACCTTTTAGGAAGGAGTATGGAAGTCACGCCTATAGACATTTTTAAACATGTGGGTAATATATTATTCAAACATATCCTACACTCTCGGTGATTGCGGCTGGGCACACCTGTTAGACGAGCGAAGTGGGCCAGTGTTCTGTCGGATTCTTTATAATTATTTTTCCAGCTTTGTTATCTCGCTACCGCTATTTATTTATAAACGAGCTGAGCCCCGCGGTACAACCACAACCGTGGATAACGACGCGGGAAAAAACTAGTCTAAAAAAGTATTTACCTAAGTTATTCCTTATATCATTTGCTATCGTAGAGCTATATACGAGTATATGTACCGTGTCTACATACATATGCATTGAGTAAAAAGCGGTTATTGTAATATTACAGACATACACTCCAATTTCAGTTATTTCTATGTAGTATGTATGTATAGAGTATAGATAACTTGTACTGTCGGTTATCATTGTAATAATTTTTGTACTTTCACATGAATCAAAGTATATCTATGTCAACTTTCATATAGTCGGTTCAGCTTTTTAGCCATGTAAGCGTAACAGTTACTGACTGACTGAGTTATTTTTGTATGTATAATACTAAATCCAAAAGAGAAACAATGCTCACTATTAGTAAATGTCAATACAATAAACACATAATGTTAAGATATTTTAGTAACACTTATAAGGCTTTCTTTTAACTGGACTTATGATATGAAATCTATATTTTCTACAAAATAATAACGAAATATGTCATCTGAAGCTTCTATTCGCATATCAGTAAAAGAAAGGAAAAGCTTTCTATCATAATAATAACATTGGAAATAAAAAGGAAGGATTCATTTGCAGTATTAAGATGATTTTTAATACTAAGATGGTCACTGAACATTTTATATCGTCTAGCACCTTTAATATATGTTTAATCTGTATGAAATACCGTACATTTTTAACGTATGTGGCGACCTACACATACAGCGCCATCTACCGAAGATACACTGAACTACGAAGTAACGCACTGTACCTACAAACTACACTACACGGAGTAACTACCAATCCTGAATCGCGCAAATAAAGTTCCCGCGCCGATTATCATATATACAACATCCCAACATCAACTGTTGGGCAGTAGCCCGCCAGGCGTGATCACCTCGCCTGGTCGGAGGATCCTCCCTTTGTGTTGGGTGGAACATGACACTCGTTCCCCCACAACGTACACCTAAAAAAATACTTAAAATGTGGTTCAAAAACTTCCAACCACTATTTTTATATTGAATTGACCGTTGTTTTCCTTTAAGCTTTATTAAAGTATGTCACAAGTATGAGCTTACGACTGGTTTGAGAGATCCGCCTGCGCTGATATGACTACGAGTTAAGGTTGAATTTATGGCATCGCCTTACATAATATGTCGTTTATATTAAATTATTTTAAATATTTTACATGGAATGGGCCAGCTCGACCGGAGTGATACCACGGCCTCACAGAAAACCGGTGTGAAATAGCGCTTGCGCTGTGTTTCACCGAGTGAGTGAGGATACCGGAGACCCATATCCCAACCCCTACCCCCATTCCCATTGTACAAAAGACTAAGTGCACGAATATTTTTCATTTACTATACTGTTCGTAAAGATTTAATGCCGTATTTCATTACACTGTGGTTGCGATAACTGATTTAGGTGAGTTTTTGGCGATAAGTCTATAGAAATAAATAAAATTTATATGTTTGTAATTTTAAAATAGCTTTTCACTGAATGTATATACAGGATGGAAATTTGTAATGCCACCTGAAGCGAAAGTACTCTTAATATTGTAGATAAAAAAATTTACTAAAACTCTAAGAAAACATTCCTTTATTTTTGAAAAGAAAGAAAACACTGCATTCAAAGATTGCCATACCCGGGCATCAAACCAACTATAATCTGGCTACATTAATAACATATATATATATATATATATATATAATAATAACAATTTTAGTACCTGGATTGGAACAAAAGGCATAATCAGATAGCCTGCGAGACCACCAGATCTCACCTCTTTAGATTTTTTTGTAGGGATATGTAAAAAATTAAATTTACATTAAATCTTATGCGAATGTAAACGAGTTGAGAGTTGAAGTTCAGAATACGATTTACAATATTCACCACAACACGTTATTAAAGGTTACTGGAAATGAATTCGTTAGAAGAAAACATTTGTATATCCAAAAAAATGGAGCCCATTTCGAGCAACTAATTAGTTAGTTAACCCCAACGATCGATGCAATGAAAGTACAGGGTGTAATTTTCACAGATTTTAGCCGGTTTGATTCTCGGGTGTGGCAAGAGGATTTTTGAAAATATTTGAATGCATTTTTCTTTTTTTCAAAAATAAAGTGATGTTTTCTTAGAGTAAAATTTTCTATCTATTGTATTAAGATTATGTTTCCCTAAGGTGGCATTAAAAATTCCACCCAGTATATGTATACCAAATTTTAAAATTGTTGTCTGTTAGTCTGCTTGTTCCGGCTAATCTCTGATGACCGATATTGACGGGACCTTCAATAGAATTGCCCGCGGTCTCAACAACCACCATGGGGTTCATCTAGCTTATGAATAAATGGCTTGTACAATCGCTGAAAAGACAAATGTGCCAAAACGTACTCGAGTACTGATTAATTGTGAAAAGAAAACATTATCATAATTAACTTTTTGTTTCAAATGAGAAAATAAATTTTAATAGCTGCCAACTAGGATATACTATTACTTTTCCAGGTAATGCAAACAATCCACAATCGGTTTTAGAAAATAGAAAGAAGGATAAAATACTTATACTTATACTTTCATCTTATCATAACTGCGTTTGAAAGCTAGAAAAACAAAAGGAACATTTCATATCACAGTTTAATTCCAATCAAATATAAACACAATAAATCTAATATTTCTACGATTACAGTATCATTTTAAAATTGGTCATCTGTTCTAGACGGTATCATTTTTAACCTCTTCTTTTACAAGAACGGCTGAAGAAGTAGGAACAATCGGATAAGGGTTGTAATTGTTGATAGCGGGATTAATTCTGGTGGGGTCATAGGACAATCTGGGGTTGTAAATACGGCCGTTGTTGTAAGGCCCTAAAAATCTATTTCGGTTTAAGAAAGGATTGTAATTATTGTATTGGTCGAAAATTTGTTTGTTGTGTTTGTTTAGCACTGGAACTGCAGCTTTTCCATTAGATGGGATGTGCACACCTGATGGACGGAATCCTGAATTACAAAAAAAACATAAATATTGTGATTAAAATATATATTAAATGTCTTCGATAGCAGTGATTCAAGACAATCATAATTAAATGTCAATTACCCCTTATTTTATTAATTAAGAAAGTATAAAAAATATTGTTACGATTATTACTTATATTATATATATATTCTATTACAGAAATATAACAATTTCACTCCTTTTGTACATAGTTTTTCCGATATAAACACAAGCGAACAACGCAAATATATTCAACAATTGTATGTAGTACTTATGTGGCATATACGTGCATTTTATGGACATTTTTGTTAGTGCTAATCAGTATTAATAGTAAAATTACCTATCATATTTACAATTCAAACCGGGCAAGTGCGTGCCCGTCCACGCATAGAATTGGGTTCCGTAGTCACCCATAGTAGCACGTGGATTTAGAAGCCATATTTTGTATTTGTTGTTATGAATAAAATAAATTGTCAAAAACGGTTTAACCATTACTATCCGTAACATAGCGCGATTAAGAAGCGTAGTAGAATAAATGCACAACACCTTCATCTTAAATGTCGTTGTAAACTTTTTGATCTCCTTATATTATTCAGCCTAATAGATAATTTTAATGATTTTATTTTTAAAATAATTATATTTTATCTATTATTTCGTTATATTTGTATGCACTTTTCCAAGTAAGTGTAATTTAGAAGTCAGGCGTCCTTAACTCCTGAACTAACAAAGTTATCTAAGCCGTATAGTTTTATTTCAGAGTAGGTACATCACATGGACATAAAATTTCCCATATTTTTGGGCCAGCTATTTAGGAGGGGAGGATTTTAACAGAAAAAGCGCTTTAAAGTGGAATAAATTGCGGATACTTAAATGAAAAAATCGTTCTAGTAACCCCTCTTAATGATTTCAAAAGACATATAAAAGATTTTAAGATATGTGATTTTTTTTTAAATTATCATGATACTGCACACTAAGGAGTAAATGCAAAAAACCATCATACCCACTTTGCGTGCAGGGTACGTACCAAAAAACGGTTTTTTTTTAAAACTAACCGTTAGGAAGCTGAGGGCGAACGGTCGGACATGATGAAACTATTAGATTTCCGAGCCTTGAACTACGGAACCCTAAGAACTGAGTCTTAACAATCAAAGTAAAGAACTACATATTCTATTGGAGTTGTATTTAATTTTCTAATTGTAGATCGATCTTACCATTCTCATCAGCGATGTAACTCACTTGTATAGGTGTACCATCAGGTGTGATATACGCATAGCTTCCCTGGACAACCTATGAATAATTTAATAGTACAATTTTAATAATATCTTCATAAGGTTTGACTAAATTGCTTATCTGTTCTTAATATTCTCTAAAATTACACAGTAAATATAGTAGAAATACTACCTACTTCTACGTAAAAACACCACTTTACACTTGTCAGTAATTTTGCTTTTTTGTTGTCAACGCCAAAAGCGACTTTCAGGTAAAAGAATAGAAGCCTGTTCTATAACTTTCTCGAAATTGTTCAAACCAATTTGATGCCCTTACTGTGAAGGAAATTTGAGTAAATACTTACTGTTTTTAGAAGCTTGATTTTACCTATGCCCTTTATTTATACATCTTGTATCACAACCATTTTTTGATAGGTACACATACATATTTTGTGCATATATTATATAGATTGAAAGTCAAATGTCCGATAATTTATTATTGTCATGTTAAAGTTACCTGAGTTCCCTGCGGTTCGCCAGCGTTGTCAATAAAAGCATCTTTCAAGTATCCACTTTCTTGAGCTTGTTTTCCATCGGCAGTCGAAAAACTGATAAAAATCACCCATTTAATTAAAAGTGGACGTCCAGTGGTCTAAATTCGATAATAACTATAATTAATATTCTCTTTATTGTATTTTACAAACATATTCATTACATTTTGAAATTGTCATTATCATATCATACATTGTGTGAATATAAAAAAACAGATACATATTTAAAAATACAAAAAACTTCTATGTCAGACCCTTAATCCAGCCTTCTAACGTGAGCCTCTTAAGGTTTTGGTCGAGGCTCTTGGCTATCATCCGCGAGCAGGTATGACTATCGGAACAATAATCACCGAATCCACATTCCACATATCGACAATCTCGTGAAATAAATTCGAATATTTTGGTTTTTCTTTTTCGACTTTCACGTCATGAGGAACTGCGATATCGACAATCATTGCGTGGCGCTCTAATCTATCTATCACCACAATATCAGGCTTATTGACAAAAATAGTCCTGTCTGTAATAATAGATCGATCCCAATACAACGTAGCACGACCATTCTCGGGAACTGGGTCGGGTCGGAGTTTATTGTTGATGGACGATCCTGGCTAATTGGTTATGTCTATGCAAATATTCGCAGTTAGCAAGACGAGAACAACCAGAAATAATTTGCCTGATAGATTCTATAGGACGGTGACATGCTCGACAGATGTCGACTGTACCATCTTTCAGGATATACTTCCGATAGTTATTCGTCATAATAACTACGTCCATAACCCCACCCCACAGACAAAACCTTCGATTTCTCCGAAGAGATCACCATACCGTAGCCAAGACGTATATGCTTTAAAATTTATATCGGGTCTATAAGGGGGGCCCGATATAACCGACCATGGAGGTTTTGCCCTTCCATACTTCCTTGCGATTATTAGTACTAAGTACTACAAGTTTGCGCCAATTCTCTTTTGCCAGAGCGAGCGCAATGAGCCCGGCATCCACTGTAACTACACTGCGATTCAGTTCCACATCAGTTTGTAAAAAATATTATCTAAGATTGTATATACCTCACAAATGTGTAGGGTCTTGATATTTAGTAGTTTAACACCCCCAAACCTTCACGGGATATACAATTTCATAACCGATGAAAGTGGGTGGTGCATTCGGAATGTAGTCAACAATGTATGGACTCTCCTGTCAATGGCATCTAATTCAGTCTGAGTCCATCAAAGTACACCAAAGGAATACATCAGAACCGGCATGACAAAACCATTGCAAGCTCGCACCTTGTTACCCCCTGATAAAAGACTTTTAAGTACTTTTGTTTCATGTCAGATTCTGGTATTCCTAAAGACTATGAAAAAGCTAGATATTTGTAGGTTTCGGTTGCAGACAGAGATCTAAAAAAATAACATGTTTTATTAATTATTAATATTTTTTAGCTTTCTGCACTATTCCTTCACATAAACTTTAACTGTAGCTAACACCATATTTATCATTTTGTCTTGTTTAAAAATAGAGTACGTAGGTGTACGTGATAATATATACACATATTACACATATATACGACGAAGATGCGTTATATAGCTTTATAGTAGTTGTAATGTTAGGTTCTTAGATAACCGCGTAGCGCTTGCAGCTACAGTAACAGAAGAACAAAACACAGTTACAAAATCAAAACAATGACTAGTTGGCTAGTAGTAATTAAACAGCCATAAAAATGCTTACCTAAAAGCGTAGCTCCCATCCAAACCGTGCTCATTGGAGTATGACAGGATAGGCACTGCAGGGCCTCCAGCATAATTGTAATATGGGTTTTTAAACCCTCGAGCTTGAGGTCTAGACGTCGGGCCGTAGGAAAATGGTGTTGGTTCTGGAGGTATAGAAGAAACCGTTGTGCTCGCAGTTAAAGGAAAGGGGAAGGCATTTGACAGAGAGCTGGAGAGCATCAAAAATCCAAATACGCGAAACATCCTGCAAAAATAAAATAATGTTTGAATCTAACTTAATGAACTTCTTCTAGACAGTAAAAGGAAATGCAATCTCAAAAAAAGTAAAAAATAAAGTATATGTAAAGTAATGTAGTAACTAATTTTATTATTCTCCTTTGAAGTTACTCACCTGGACATTCAGGAAGTTCAACAAGTAATTTTTTCACTTAGGATAGTAAATCCCACAGTATTTACGAACTCAAGTAAAAAATGTCTTGTGAAAAAATGTTCTTAACAAAACGTAAAAATGTGAGTATTATTAGTTTTATAGTTATGTTAATACCAAAAGTACATATAAACAATTGTTAAGATAAAAAATATATTAACCTATTCATATTTTGGTTCAGTTACCTTAACAATAGCTAAATCCGACTGCTCAGATACTCAATGTGTTACTGTTAGCGTGGGATCTGAATACTCCATTTATAAGCAGCAGGGTTGCTCTGTACTGATATGCCATGTTTTTGTTATGCCATCACTCAAACGTGAGTATTACATACGTCTTTTTAACATACAACTCCTACTAACCGAGTTATAGTTGCAAGAAATTATCCGAAGCCAAACATGATGGTTAAAATAATTCAGTAATTTAAAGTTAAAATTGTGGTAAATGTTACTGGTTAACCATTATCTTAAGACATCCTTTCAATTATGTTGCATAAATAACAATCGTATGCATGTCTTTGGGATATATAAGCAAAGCTAAGTCGAACCATAAATAACAAATATGTTATTTAACGGCTTTAATTATTTTTCTATTTTCTCGAATCAATAATTGCGAAAAATATATTCAGGGGCGCTACAACCCCTGTACATACTATGTATACTAAATGAATCTTATTTCCACGGAACAAAATAAATTTTCTTCTAAGACTATCTTCAAAATTTTTACAAAATTACCGGTGATAGGAGTTTTTTATACTACTTTGCATCTGTAATCTTTTGAAGAAACGATATAAAATTTATTTTATCTATTTAGTACGTTTAAAATTGGGCCAGACAGGATAAAAGTGAGTAAGTACTGTATTGATCTAGATTATTAAGGTTGAGCATCATGACATCTCGTTACTAGTATTATTGTTAATTAAAATCTGCTCGCGGCGAATCGCGGCGTTTATTCGCACTGTTTGACTTAACCGTTCTTAATTTGACACAAGTGTTCTGACTATTGCGTCACGCCAACGTGGTCCAAAAGGCTAAAACTTTCTTCCTAAAAATACGCACAAACCCAGCAGTGGACTAAAGGCTGTTGATGATAATGATGTTCTTTTCAAATGTACACATGATATTCCCTCAATATAGACAAGAAAATGTAATGGGTTATAAACTACATAATATTTTGCACTATATAATTTGGTCTCCAATTATCATAAGCGTTCGCACATCGACCTGCAGAACAAAACGTTGTTATTACATATAGGAATAACATACATATTTCAATCACGAAATGTATTTACATATCTATTCAACTTTAACGTAACATGCTTAAAACAGTTCATTTTGTAATCGTGATTAGAATTAAAAATAACGTCGCAAACGATTGTTTCGGCAAATGTTCTCAAATTCATCTTACCGTGATCCTTTATATAAAAGTTTGTAGGATTTTGATACTGTATACTAGCACAAGACAATCAAATTATGAGTGCCTATAATTTGATGTTTGATCAATACAATGCATAATTTATGTCAAGTGAATACTTAACATGTCAATCAAGTATAATGTTTATCAAAGCAGATTATCTTTGTGGGGTTCGTTGGTAATGGAAAGTTTTAAGGCAAAACTGATCACCGTGGAATTCCCTATTCGTAGGTACAATTGATGTACATTTGTTAAATATGGCTGCGTCAAAATTTATCAGTTTATCTCCACAGAGTGCAAATCAACAGAAAGAAAATTTGGCATTAAACTATCACTTCTTTCTAGCTTTAATTTAGTTCTTGTCATCTCCTCCCAAATAGGTTAAACTATTAAAAGTTGTTGAGTACCTCCAACACAAAGAGAGGTTCCTGCGACAAAACTCGGTCAGACAATTGGTCGAGTAGTTTATATTGCAAGGCTGTTTAATTAAAATAAGTGTGTATACTTTTATTATACAATGCCGGTTTAGTAGTTCCTTAGTTCATTGTGCCTCCTACAAACTGTGGAGTAGTATTTTTTCCAATAAGTATATAAGGATTATAAATTGACACAACTCTCAGCTGGCGAAAACAAGTCACATCCGTGTGCCAGAAAGTCACAGGCTCGTTGCGAGCCCTCTCCAGACTTAAAAACTTTCTTCCATGGGAAACTAAGGCAATGCTCGTTCAGACCCTAATATTCCAACAATCGACTATGATGACATGTGCTACTTTGACCTAAATGCAGATCTGCTCAATAAACTTGACCGCCTTCTCAACACTTGCATTCGATTCGTTTTTAATTTACGTAAATATGATCACGTTTCTCAGCATCGGTCCCATTTGAATTGGTTTCCAATTTGCATACGCAGACAGATTCGAGCATTAAGTACCCTTTACTCTTTACTCTTTTCTCCAACTTCTCCTTCCTACTTAACTACTCAACTTCAGTATTTAGGTACAAAAAGTACTCTCTACCACCACTCTAAAAACCTTAGGTCTTCAAACAATCTACTTCTTCACTGTCCCACTCACCGCTCTCACTTTGTACATTCTACTTTTCTAGTTCAATCTGTCCTGCTATGGAACGCGCTCCCTCTCGGGATCAGGTTGGCAAAAACTCATCAGAGTTTTAAATATCTGTTGCGGAAACATTTTTAGACACATTTTCGGATCCACCACAATCTTAGCCTCTCCCCTCCAAAATTGTATCATCATCATTTCAACCATTTGCCGTCCACTGCTGAACGTAGGTCTCCCCCAAGGAGCGCCAACCATCCCGGTCTTGGGCAGTCCGCATCCATCCAAAATAAATCCATATCAAAATTGTATAGTATGTGGTTATATTTATGTAAATGTATATATGCATATATATGTATTTGTGTTATATAGTAGTAGTTTGTGGTATATATAAATACTTAAGCATTATTTAGTAAATAGATTTTTTTAATATCATTTACAATTTCCGTGCATCTGCCTTATTTAGCTCTGCATCGCCCTAAGGTTGACTGGCAGAAAATGCCTACGGCATTAAGTCCGCCTTTGCAACATTTGTGCATAAAGTTTAAATAAAATAAATAAGTCAGCAAAAAGCTTGTTACATTTACTATCAAATCGGAACCAAATACTTATTTCTTATTATCTTTCAACTCTTAACTGATATTTTATCATAAAAACATACAATGAAATATAGGTATGTTTGAAGTCAGTTAAAAAAGGTAATTATTTTCATTTCACATTATCACATCACATCGAAAGCCTTTTACAGTCCTCAACTGTACCTACTTGACGTCTTCTTAAATAGGAAGTTTCACCTACTGTACCACGCTGCTCAGACTGGATATTTTAGGGTTTTTTCAAGTTGTCCTTCTCTTTGCTTTGATGTTATCCTGCGTAAATTGCTCTCTGAGTCATGAGGCATCTTACGGTACCTATAGGACAAATATGGGTGGTATTTTTTCGTATTCTTAATCTGTCATCACATGTAATATTTGTACTTACGATGTACATAATAATATTTATGTAAATTTATTTTTGATACTATCAAAAAAATCACAACATCAGAACCTAAATTGCCAAACATTACAATACTCTCGCGATTACAATACAAACATAGCTTAAATATGATTAAGTAGTGTTATTACTACTTGAGATTAGGTGCACTTGAGAACATTCTCGATTTTGATGGTATGAGCAACAGCGAGCAACATAAATGTCCGTCTGTACAAATGGAACATATGGTCAAGCCTCGTTCAGAGTAAGACCACGACCATACAGAAAACCAGAATAAATCAGTACTTTCATTGCTCTTCACCAACTGAATGGGGTTACCGGAGCTCAAGCTTTCAACCTTCCTTTGATTCGGGTAAAAGGGACTAAAACTTGTGACATTTCAGCTGCAGATGTCCATGAACGGCGTCAGTCACTTACCATCACGTGATCCTTCCATTAACAAGAACTGTCAAACGATTGTGTTTTAGGACGTACATAATACGCAATCAGAATTTTTACATATAAAGTAGTTTTTGCCCACGATCCCGCCCGCATATATGTCGATTATCATATCGATGACAAAAAGTAGCCTGTTTTTCTCCAAGCTCCAATCCATCTATATGCAGAAATTTATCCAAATCTGTATAGATTTAGGCGCGAAAGTATAATAGACAGCCAGAGACAATTTCATATTTCTGATATTAGTATGGATTAAACTGTTTTACACGTTGAACTTCCCATATATTTCTAGTAATCGTGTGTTACATGTTGTATCTACATTCCACAAATTTATCCCTAAAGTGATGTAACACCATGGACAAACGTTAATTAACTTAAGTTTTCTCATAACCCACATTTTATATGACACGGACTGGCAATCACCAGTGTTATATTTAGATTCATTACAAAGAAGTCCAAAAATCTCGTTTCAATTATGCTTATGAAAAGATAACGATCTCAGTGTCAATTAATTTATATTACGTCTAATTTTGTTATCTAATTACATAGTGAGTAGGTTTTTAGATCATCATTGCGTATCGTTAAAAAGAATTTTAAAATGGCTTTACACCTACCAAAGCCTCTGACCCAATTAAAATTCTGGATATTCTCTTAGTTGTGGTGATTTTAAGAATTTGCGTTAAGTTTTTAAATACTTATGAAAACTACACATGCACTGAACATTTAACAAATATTTCATCAAGCATTTAACATTTAAATGTTTTATGTTTTGATTGGACTGAGTTGTATAATTTTCATCTTACACTAGCCACTTCTCATAGTTTCACTTCGTAACAATTTCTTCGTAAAAATCAATATGTAAAACCATTTTGCGAGGACTGTATACTTGTAGAATAGATGTTGTAAAAAGGCTGCTGTAATGTTTATCCCATAAGAATGGTCAGTTTTAGATCGTTGTCTAGTATTCGACAAAAGGAGCTAGGAAATGTTGTAGTTTATTTCCTTAGTTGCACCCTGATAAAGGGGAAACGAGTAATCGATAAACAGGTGAATATGCTGCAAGTATATCCATGAAGTCAAAGTTATATGATAATGATTTAAACACATCATCGTTATCACTCAGCCAACCGACGTCCACTGCTGGACATATGCCCCCTGCCCTCCCCCAAGGCTATCTATAACAGCCGGTAATACAAATAAAACAATATAGGAATTGAGATACATAATACATATATGCAAAATATTAAACGGATTGTTGGGCACACTGACACTTCAATACATTCTTAGAACCCACTTATGTTTCAGTAATAATCTATCGATCATAAACTGACCTGCACCAATTTTTTTAGGTTTATCGTTACTTAGTTAAACAGTTATCTCGATTATAATTGACTAGCTGACCCGGCGAACTTCGTACCACCTAATAGTCAATGAATGTTGTGTTACCTTTTAGCTGAACTAATTGAGGCTTTGATGAACGTAATACAATGATTTCGTAGTGATTCAAATGATGTTGGCCCTCGAACATGTACCAGCAACAACCGCAAATAGAAACATTCATAATTCTTCGGATGAACTGTGTAAATACGACCGAGAGCATCAGTAGAACGCATATCTGGATGACCAGAAACTGCATCGCCTTGCTTCCGACGTTGGAATTTCTTCGATGTAGCGTTCCAAGTGTAATAACTTGGCATTTCTGAGTAAAGCAAAGTTCGTGCGAACGGATCGCTTTGACAAATCGCAAAGAAACTGGTCAGTGTTGTCGCTGGAGGTGTTTCGGCACGTTGAGCAGCATGTCGACGCTGTGAAATATACTCTCTGACCGTTCTCTAGATGCACCCCCAAATGTATAACAGTGGGATGACGTTCGTGAATAGGGAATAAAAATATACGCCAAATTGCTTCATTGCAGTTCACATATCTACCAACTTGATAGCGCGTGATTTCATCGTTGATATTGGATGTTTGGATACCAAAACCCGCCATGTCGCTCCCTTTCGTGACATATTTGCAAATGTATTTAATTGACTTGACCGAATTGCAATGCTCAACATTACAATGTGCCTTGAATGTTTTGGAAAGAAGTGGCGAATATGGAACAATCCAACTGTGATCAACTACGAAATCATTTACTTTCACTTTAGTTGTGATAGTTCTACCATTATCATCGGGCGATCGACGCCGATACAATGGATAACCATCGTTGCCTGTAATGGTCTCTGCCGTCAATTTTCGTGGATACCGTTTGGAACACTTGCCGTCGACCATGCTCGGTGATTGGCGGTTGATAGTGCAAAACGGTCCATGAATCATATTCGTGATTACAACATCATGTAGGTCTGGATCGGTTTCAGAAGCAGGAATCTTCGCACATATGATGTCATTTATTTGATCTGGCCGAATTCTTTCGACTAACCAAATTAGAATGTGAGTATGCGGTAGGCCTCGTTTTTGCTATTCGATTGAATACATCCAACATCGAGTATTCCCAAAGACGTGTTGCTTAACAATGTAATTCATTAGTGACCGAATTTTTTGCCTGAAAACACGTGCAGTGATGTCGTGTCGATCACTTGATGTTTGTCCGGGAAGCAGCAATTGAATAATTGGAACGAAGTTCCTTATGGCGCGTTGTGTAAGTGGGCTAGACGGAAAAATTGTCACGACACAATTTGTTGACACGACACAATTTGTTGTCACGACACAATTTGCTGTCACGACACGACGACGACACACACAGATATTTTCGTTTCGTCTTTCTATTTCGAACTTCGTTCCATCCGGGTGTCCCATGACACCTCTCAAGTTTTTGGAACGAAGTTCCTTATGGCGCGTTGTGTAAGGGGGCTAGACGGAAAAATTGTCACGACACAATTTGTTGACACGACACAATTTGTTGTCACGACACAATTTGTTGTCACGACACGACGACGACACACACAGATATTTTCGTTTCGTCTTTCTATTTCGAACTTCGTTCCATCCGGGTGTCCCTTGACACCTCTCAAGTTTTTTTTTTTCTATCCATTTCGGATTACATGTAAATGTAATGAATAGATCTGGCCGACCATAATGACGAACATATGTCATTGCATCTTGCGCATATTCATGCAAATGACGCGGGCTACCTGTGTATGTCGCCGGTAAAATAGTCAATCGACCAACATTTTCTGAATACGAGTCTCAGTATTGCACAGCCACGACAACTGTCGCGCCTTTTACGCTCCCCATCCCCCACCCCCTTTTTTTATCATGGCAGCACAGAAAAAGTATAAACGTTCAACAGCGGCACTCCATCCACCCACCAACGCGCTTTTTGAGGTGGAGTTCACAAACATCCGTGGACTCCATGCAAACCTCAACGCCGTCCACCAGCATCTTGAGACGGCACGGCCGGCCATGCTTTTTCTATCGGAGACACAAATACGCCGCCCTGCCGACACGACATATCTACACTATCCCGGCTACGTTCTTGAGGAGTGCTTCCTCGCGAAGGCTGGGGTATGTCTTTTCGTTAGGGCGGATGTTTGCTGTCGCCGTTTCCGCTGCCTTGAGGACCCATCCTTCTCCATCCTGTGGTTGCACGTGGATATTGGCTCCGTGAGCCGATTCTACGTGTGCCTATATCGATCCCACTCCGGAGACTCTGAGACAACTCGACTATTTGAATATCTCAGTCAGGCGGTGGACAAAGCGCAGGAGCAGTTTCCCACCGCCGAACTGGTGTTTCTGGGAGACTTTAACGCCCACCATGAGTCTTGGTTGGGATCTTCCAGAACTGACCACGCGGGTCGGACTGTCCACGCATTCGCTCTCACGCATGACCTCACCCAGCTGGTACTCCAGCCCACCAGGATACCAGACATACAGAGTCAAGCGCCTTCCTTGCTGGACCTTCTGCTGACGAGTCACCCAGCGCAGTACGATATATCGGTGCTTGCCCCTTTGGGATCCTCCGATCACTGCCTGGTGTCTACCACGGTGTCTTTAGTTGCCGCCCCACGACCAGTGGCAGCGAAAAGACGACTATGGCACTACTCGTCAGCGGACTGGGATGGAATGCGGGATTATTTTGCATCCATCCCGTGGGCTCAACGCTGCTTTAAAGACAAAGATGTGTCGCAAACTGCGGCTGCCGTGGCTGGCGAAATCACTGTTGGAATGGAATACTATGTTCCCTACAGTGAGGTCGCCAGCGCAACGACCCGTCCCTGGTTTAATCGCGAGTGCGCCCATGCTGTTGCGCAAAAGCGATCGGCTTACCGCGCATGGACCAGAGCTCACGCTCGCGGCTGCCCCGACGTTGGTCAACTAAAAGCAGCGTTCAACAAAGCCACAAGGGAATGCAAGAAGGCTTACATTAGAGCGGATGCCCAGCGCATTGCGCGGCTTGGCCAAGAACTCGTCGCACACCCTACGGGTAGCCGAAAGTTCTGGCGATTGGCTAAAGCCGTGCAGTCCAACTTCTGCCAGTCCTCACTACCACCCTTGAAATGAAGACGAAATGGGGCGTACAGTTACAGTGAATTCAGAGCGTTATGTGGAGATGTTAGACAACTTCTTGGTACCTGAACTGCAAAACTTTCCTGGCTATAACCAAAGAACATGGTTTCAACAGGACGGAGCAACTTCACACACGTCCAATATATCTCTGCCACGTGTTCGTGAAATTTTCTCAGGAAAATTGATCTCCCGGAGAGGTGACATAAATTGGCCTCCACGTAGATTTAACCCCTATGGACTTTTTCCTATGGGGTTATCTTAAATCTAAAGTTTACGCCAATAAACCAACTTCACTGGCGCATTTGAAAGAAAATATCCGTCACGAAATGGCAGCCATCCCTCACTCCACCTGTCGAGCAGTCATAAGTAATTTTACTGTTCGATTAAATGAGTGCCAACAACGTGAGGGTTTACATTTAGACGATATTATTTTTAAGAAATGAATTCCCAAAAAGTGTATTTTAACAATAAATAAACATTTTTTCTATATACCGCTTCCTTTTTTTTTAATCAATCCACTAAATATGAAATTTCTTTTGAGACACCTTGTATATCTTAATTTTAGTGTCAATATCTTTTAATATTTCCATTATCGATACTTCTAATCAAATTATCATTTTAAATTAATAAATTTCTATCTCTTGGAAAAAGATGAATAATTGATGAACTGATGATTGTTTTCGACAACATATATGATTGTAGCAAAATGGGTGCAAATATTTAATCGCATTCAACCATGGCACGAATAGTTAGCTTATCAATATATTCAAATAACTACAAAAATAATGAAGTCAGCAGACGAGTGGTAACCTTTACACGTCTGAATTAAAACCGAGCGTGTAAATATTAATAAAATATTTTCTGTAAGGACATTGGATGCTTTTGCATAAAAAACACAGCGTGGTCAAGGCTTGCTTACAACATGCTTATAGGTCATGTTCTAATACGAGACTAGTTCAAATATGACCAATCATATAATTATTATCTAGTTTGCAGATTCAAAACCAATCACCTATACCCCATATCTATCGTAATTAATATTAGGGGTCACCTAGTGGTCGTAATTCGAAAATAATTCTTTATTTAGGACTATTTTGGGTTTCTGCACTTTTCCTCTACATAAACTTTAACTGTGCCAAATATCATACTCCTCCGTTCACATAATTTTCTTAAAAAGGGTTTAGAATGTATTTGCTTCACATGTTACAAAGTTATCTGTTTATCTGTATCTCTATATCTTTATAGCGGTGCCAAGAAAAGTATTCCGTTATAGTGTAAATTGCCCAAAAAATTGTCCAATTACAAATAAATAGTTTTATCGAAATATTGACTTTCAATAATTGTGCTTAATTATGTGCTTCCTAAAGAATCAAATTATTTCAATGCCAAACTTCATAGAAATCGGTTGAGCAGTTTAGATGTGAAAATGTAATAGGCAGACAGAATTTTACTTTTGAATTGAAAACATTACTATGGATAGTAACGGAAGTATGGATTCACGGAACTTGTGATAATAATTAACACGAAAGGGTAAAGAAACTGGTTAAAAAATGTGTACATACTAATATTTTATACTACTTTATTAACATTTTAAATCTAAACAATATGGAAACAAATGATAATGGGTAACAAATGTTAATTTGCAATTGTAGCTATACTTTAATTCCAAGTCTTGGGAAGCATTTAATAAACGACCAATGAATTACCTATTATCACTAAGCATCAATAAATCATTTATAAAAGGTTCATTATTAAAAGCTTATCGTCTGGCTTCAGGGACCTTGGGAATGGAGTCTCCTTGAGCCTTGAAACCGTCTTCATCAGCCTGGTAATTGATGGATTCGGGTTTGCCTTGGTCGTTGATGTAGGAGTAGCTGCCGCTGACCACAAGTACATCAATGGGTTTTTTGTTCTCGTCCAAAACTTGCTTCAATTGAGCAGTTTCTTGTCGGCTGGTGCCATCGTCAGTCTCGAAGCTGTGCAATAGTTTAGGTACAATTTAAAACAAATAATTTAAAAACAGGCAAAGAACATGTTGAGCCACAGTTAATGTAGGATTTTTGTAGTACACCCTTACTACAAAAATCCTACATTAACTTTTGTTAATTGATATAGTTATAATGTCTATACCGTCGAATCACTTGATAGACGATTACTCCTTAAGTAATGAAGCCTACACAGCTGTGATTTTCAAGATTCTAATAGTTCGTGAGAAATAGTATGAGAGTGAAGGAACGACGTACATGGCAAAACTAAAGTTGTTCCATTTTTGTAATTTTGGCTATAGAACCGTACAAAGAACATTTTTCAGATAGTTAATTCATTAACCTTTCCGTATATAAAATTTATAATAAATTTCAGGGAGATTAATTGATTAAAAATAACATGTAGCGTTGAGATATTATTGTATATACTTACACAAAAGAGTAACCACCCTCGGGTGACTGGTTATATTCAGAACGAACAATCTTAGGAGGCTCAACAGGAGCGGCAACGGCAACAGCCACGACGACGAGGGCGACAAAGATGACCTGTGAACGTATAATGTTGATAAAGATCATGATATCAGTTGCATCATGGTAGTTCCAGTGAGTCGGAACTGAGTGCCGCAAGTTCCAGTGAGTCGGAACTGAATCCCGCTAGTCCCAGTGAGTCGGGGCTGAAGTCCGCTGATCCCAGTGAGTCGGAATCGCATACGGTGCGCGGTGCTGCGGTGAGGGCCCCAGTGAGTCGGGGCAGTTGCTGCGTAGTGGCTGGCTGCTGCGTAGACGGGAGAGATGTGCTCTGCTTACATGGACCGTAGGTGCAGTGTGCTGTGCCTAGACGCTGTAGAGGCCGTAGGGGTTACCAGCCTGGAGCGGTCGCGTCCTGCGTGTGGTATATCCCAGTTGAGGCCGAAGTTGCTGGCTGGCTTGAGACTTGCTGTGGGAGTGAACATGACGGTGGCGCTTCCTTGAAGGCTGCTTCCAATCACGTCGGGTCACCACTGTGGGGGATCACGTCGGGGTCACTATTTGGTGACCCTATAATAAATAAATAATAATAATAATTTATTTCATAAAAAAAACATAACCTTTACATAAATTGACATAGATGTTCTAGCTAGGCTACTTAAATAGCCTGTATTAAGAACAATCTGTTGCTGTGTTCCATAAAGCAAAGAATAGGTACATAGGTATACATATGAAATTGCAAATTGTTATAAAGATTTAAATACTAGATTACATTAACTGGTGTGTTTGCTTGTGTGCACGTGTGAGTGTGTTTATGTGTGCTCGTGTAAGTGTGTGTATGTGTGAAAATGTATGAAATAATTTAGTTATAATAGGCTTTTCGATGACATGAAGTTCTCCGTTTCCGTATAGTCTTTCTTTGAGATATATTGAGTAATTTGACCTTTTATTGAAGCATATGTGGATTTGTGTATCGGAAAGATTTGATTTATTTTATTGTATAGAAATGGCCCCAGGTAGTATATGAATCATTTTGTGAATGTAAAGTAAGTATGAGGTGTAGTGTAGATTTTGATTCTTCTTTTAGGCGTGGCCTGGTCAAGTGCGAGTGGAGCTTGAGTGTGCTGGTGGAGTATGGAGCTTAGTATGAATAGTTGTCGAACCGTAAGAACATTACAGTTTTGGTATAACTCGGAAGTGGGATATCGTATTGGTCGAAAAGTAGCGACTTTAAGTACAGCTCTCTGAGCTACCTCCAGTGGTTTTAAGTGTTTTAGTGGCACCACCCCAAGTTGTGATACAGTAGCAAATAATTGATTGACACATTGCATAATACACGGTACGAATGATATGTGCATTGGCAATATGTCGAAGTGTTTTAAAAATGTAGATAAGTTTTCGTACTCGATTTGCTAGGTGTATAATGTGTGTTTTAAAATTGAGATGCTTATCAAGTATGACACCTAGGTATTTGATGGTATCGGTAGAAGTTATGGATGGACAGTAACAATTTGGTGTTCCGTTGTAGCAGGTGTGTGCTTGAAGAATAATTGGTTTCTTCGGTTGTGATGCGGAGTTAAGTGAGAATGTGATAAGTTTTGTTTTGGAAGTGTTAAGTGTCAGTGAGTGTGAAATAAGCCATTTATAGATGGTGTTAAATCCATTAAGAGCTGCGGTTTCTGTTTGTGACCATGTATCGCCGTGGAAGGTAATGGCAGTGTCGTCGGCAAAGGAGATGATTTTTCCTGACGGTAAGGTTGTTTGACAAAGGTCATTAATGTAAATAAGGAATAAAGTAGGACCTAATACGCTACCTTGTGGGACTCCGTGTGAAATAGGCAGCTCATCACTTAAAAATTTGTCAATTTTTACTCTTTGTGAGCGACCAGTGAGATAGGATTTAAAGAGTTGAAGCTGTATGTCTCTAACACCCATGTTTTCAAGTTTAGAAATAAGGCAAGTGAGAGGGACCGTATCGAATGCTTTAGCAAGATCCAGGAACACTGTAAGGACTTTTTTACGTTGGTTAAGTCTCTCAACTATTCCACTAACAAGTTGTAAAGATGCTGAAGAAGTTGATTTGTTTTTTCTAAAGCCGAACTGGTTCTGGGACAGTAACGCATTAGACTCCACATAATTAATAAGCCTTTTATTCATTAAGCGTTCCATGACCTTAGAGAGCGCCGATAAAATAGCAATAGGGCGGTAATTGTTGACAGTTGTACGGTCGCCAGCTTTGAAAATTGGATGAATGATAGCCTGTTTAAACGAAGATGGGAAAGTGCCGGTGGCAAAGCACAGATTTATAATGTGGCATAGTATGGGTGTTAGGATGACGGAGTATCTTTTTAAAAAAATGGTAGAAATGCCATCATGACCTACTGTGGCATTCGATTTTAGCGACATTATAGTAGAGGCCACTTCGTCAGCGTCCGTATCTAAAAGAACAAATGATTTTGGGCATCCATTCTTTGAGGCCATTGTTAGGCTACCGAGGACATTAGTTTGTTTAGTTTTTATACTATCAGCAAGATCCCTTCCGACATTCACAAAGAATTCATTAACCTCGTTAACTGATTGAGAGTTGGTAGAAGAAAACAACTCCGTTGGTGCACGTGTAGTTTTTGCACTATGTGTGACGCGTTTTACAGCGTCCCATATTAATTTAGTATTGGTACCAGCCCTAATTAACTCATTCGAATCAAATTGCCGTCTTACTTTTTTCAAGATTTTGTTACAATAATTTCTATATCTTGTATAGGTGGTTAGGTTAGTGTGATATGATATTGTATTTTCAGGCGACTGCCTAGATTTTTTGTGCATTTCGTCTCTATTTCTCATGCATCTCAGTAGCCCTGGTGTGATCCAGGGCTTTAATACTCTATTACGTTTTGAGGTATGCTTTGTCGATGTATTTAGCTTGATTGTCTGAGAGAGTGTTTGAACAAGGCAGTTGGTCGCGGAGTTTGGTTCTGTCATAAAGAGTATGTGAGAAAGGTCAAGTCTTTCCATTGATTTGTCAAGAGAGGCGTAGTTGGTTTTTATTATGGAAGTGACAGGATGAATGCACCGTGGCCTTAGGTTTAGAGAGAGGAGAGTCGCAAAGTGGTCAGTTACCGTCGACTCAAGAACATAAACGGTTGACTGAGATCTGGTTCTCAGTATAGTATGGTCCAGACAGTTTGAACCTCTAGTTGGTAGGGTATGAGTTGGCAGAAATCCGTGGTAAGCGAGAGAATTAAGATAATCGTGGGCTCGATAGTCTATGGTGTTGTTATGATCTGTGTTTATGTTAATGTTTAAGTCGCCGGTGATAACGACTGTTTTGAATTTATTTAAGGAACATAATATTTCGTTTAGCGAGTCTAGGAAAACCTGTATGCTATCGTTAGAGGGAGCTCTATATATACCAAGTATGGCTACATCTGTGTCCAGCTCTATGACCAATCCAGAAGCAGACCCACGAAAATCTGGCTCGCGCGTTTTATATGCTAATTTAGTCGATATGTATACAACTACGCCGTCACTTTGATTACGGCAGTTTTTGGTATGGCTTATGGAGTAGTTGCGGAGCTGAGGCAAGTTAGTATTACTAAGACAGGGGAGCCAGCATTCGGAGAGAACAATAATATCGCATTCTATGGAAAGACGGGTAAGGAGTGTTTCAAAATTATGGAAATTTTGGTTGATTGATCTAATATTTTGCGAGATTACTTTCAGGTGGTCGCCCGGGTTTTTAAAATATTTATTACAATCTTCAGGTCTGCAATGACAGGATTTAGATATAGAAAGATCATCTAGTTCTTTATTTAATAGATTTATATCGTTTAGCATTTTTGGTTATATGAAGTACAAGTAAAAGATGACCCAAAGTGAGTCTTAGGCATGGACGAAAGGTTAACAATACTGGTTCTGGGTTTACAGCGAGACATGATTTGAATTTACGTGTATTTATGTATCTAAAGGAGTACGTGTGGAGAGGGAAGACAGAGCATTGGTGATTCCATAGCGTATGTTGCACTACCATAGCGTGTTTTGATAGATGTGTTTGTATCGTCTGTGTGGTAAATGTGTGTTCACACAATAACAAGCAAAAACTTACGAGATTAACATTAGAATTACAAATGTTTGACTTCGTAATAAAAATAATAAAATTAGAATGATGAATAATTAACTTAATAATAAAACATAAATTAGATATAGTTGACTTATTAAAAAAAAATTATGCATGCAAATTGAGAAATAACTAAATAATTGTGTAGTCATTGTCCTTTCGATAACACAGCGAGACACTTAGCTGCTTTAATTTCAATTGGTTTTTCCGTTGGGGATTTTCGCAGCAGGATTCTACCGTTGGAGTACCAGCTAGAATAGTTGTGAACTTTTGCGAATGTGCGGGCATCATATAAAAGCTTTTTAGTTGAAGGTGGAAGGTGTTCATCTACGTACACTGGCCTTTTATCTCCTGGTATTCCAAGCAACTTCGTATTTAATTTGTTTTCCAACGTATGTTCTTTGTTAAATTTTCTAACATTGAGTAAGAAATTGTTTCTGTTATTAACACTGGCAAATTCAGCAACAATGGGTCTGCAGACACCAGGTTTTCCAGGAATCCGATATATGTCTCGGAGCGCTGCTGGTTGTGTATCAACATTGATAGCCTTGCCGATGCCCTCCAGAATAGAAATGAGGTCTTCAGGCTTTTCTCTCTCTTTGTTTGGTACGTTCCGAATCTCGATTGTGGCCTGACGGGCCTGGAAATGTATGTCTCGTATTTGATTTCCTAATCTGACAATGTTTTCTGTGCTATTTGTTTTCTCTTCTTCCAGCTTTGTTATCGTACTTGTAATTTCTTCATATCTTTCATTAATAAAAGTCAAACTTTTTTCAATTTCTGTGTTTGAGGCTTTGATTGAGAGACATTGGTTTTTTAGGTCTGAAACGTCGTTGATAAGTTTCGTTAATATAATATCTTGATCAGCTTTCCAAGACGTGAATCTCTTATCTTGTTCGGATTTCCAATTGGTTAGCATATCCAAAATCTCCTCTTTCAGGTCTGTGCATGCAGAACATTCGAATGAGCTCGCCTTGTGTGGAGAATCAATACGTGGTCTCTTATTGCGTCCAGCACTATTCGTATCGCCAGTGGTGCAAATAGGGGCCTCCGTCGGCATCAAGTCTGTATCACATTGGAATTCTTCGTGCGTTTGTATTGGTTTTAAGGATGGTGGCGGAGTCCTCTGTATATTCATTTTGTAATTAAGTTCACCAAAATTTGCTTTTTTGCTATTAATATGCTTTTCTTTTATGTATTCAGCATATAAGGTTACACAAAATAGTATAAGTAGCAGACCTATTCAAAAACCTCACAAAAAAACAACAAAAAGTCAATCTTCGTCATGTGAGCCACTGAGGTTTGAACTCACGATCACATTAATTCAGCGATCTGAGCGATACATGTAACATATTGGTCATGATAACGTTAAGTTCTTAATCGAAATTACTTGTTATATTTACAGCTTGATGATTGTTTTAGTTGTAGTGAGTATTTATATTACCAATGAGGTCAAAGTACAATTTGTGCAGAAGTTTAAAGTTTTACTAGTACCCACCTTAAGTTTCTCAATACTGTATATTAATGATGTTTTAGTTATTATTTCCCTATGATATTCCACACATTTGTCACTCTTTTGTTGAGGTAAAAGTTTGTATTTATTTTAGAGAGAACAATACACTTTTAACACTGATTTGCAATTTAAAAGACGACAGAACTAGATGTATATGTGTGAGCGGTAGTGTCACAGACGGAACTGTATGTATTACCTATTTTAGTAACAAAAATGCCAAAGACCCAGTGACCAGGGTACCGTTTTAAGGTTAGTCGTAAGTAAATATCACCTAGAAACATTAACACACTGTTGATGACACAGTGATTTCAATCAACATATTGACGTGTTGGCGTATATAGGTATTTATCCATTCACGTTTCCCCTACTGTTTTTCTATCCATCTCAATACATAAACGACTTGTGTTTGATATATATCAAACACAAGTCGTCTTTTTTTTTTTTTGAATAGTGGGCAAACGAGCAGACGTATCACCTGATGGTAAGCGATTACCGCCGCCCATGGACACCCGCAACACCAAAGGCGTCACAAGTGCGTTGCCGACCTTTTGGGGTGTGGGAAAGGGGATGGGGGGAGGGGTTGTGGTATGGGCCTCCGGTATGTTCACCCACTCGGTGAAACACAGCGCAAGCGCTATTTCACACCGGTTTTCTGTGAGGCCGTGGTATCACTCCGGTCGAGCCGACCCATTCACGCCGAAGCATAGCTCTCCCACGGTATAAAATTATCGTCTTTATTATTCGTCCCTTTATATATATAAATATATATATATTGGCAATGATGAATGACATAGAGTCATAGTGATATTACACATAAAACGAATACAAAGAACACACAGACTCAGAACAACGATTTGTGGATTGCAAGAAGTGTTGTCCCGTGTAGGGTTTGAATCCACAACACTCAGCGTACTAGAAAGCGGCGTAACAACCACTTTAAGCACTAGGCCAACTCTCAGAAATGAAATGAAATGATTTATTTCACACAAATAGAGTACATTTACAGGTGTTGTTACAGTTTGAACTTTAGAGACCCTCTATTTAGCCACTGGTGGCATGTGAAAATACCCTTATTTAAAATTCTATTAATTACATAAATTTCAAAAGAGAAAAAAAAATATTAATTGTCAAAAATGTCATTTAAATATTATTTATTATATTGCAAAATAGTCAAATTTATAGTAAGTCAATTAAATATTACACAATTCAAGCTGTATTCTCATTTTCAATAAAAACTCTTTGAGTGAATAATATGAATTTTCCAGAAGCCATCTCTTGGGACGGTTCCTAAAACGACACAACGGTAAATCCCTTAGACAATCAGGAATCTCATTGTACACTCTTATGCACATTGAGTAACAGTTATTTTTATATGAAGTTGTTTTTGGAGTATCTTCTAAAACCAACCTATTTGGGTATCTGGTATTTCTTGGATACTTATCTTTTGCTTTGGTAAACAGGTTTGGATGTGTTTTTACAAAAATCGATATCTCAAAACTGTACATACAATAGAGAGTTAGTATACCTAAGTTTTTAAAATGCGGTTTGCACGTTTCGTCTGGTGCAATTCCAACTATGGCTCTGACACATCGTTTCTGTGCGATAAAGCATCTGTTTGCCTCCGAGGAATTTCCCCAAAGTATCAAACCATATATACTTACCCCCCCTGCGACGTACTTGCGACAGGACGTGTTTTTGAGTGTCTCCAACTTTTTAATTTCTAAATAAGAAAGAGGTCTCATTATCAGTGTTATTTTGTAGCCAGTGGTTAGAAGACAAAAAAATCATCTATTTGTGTATAAAATTGAACAACTAGTGATCAATATAAACCAGTGTATTGTAAAAAAACCTTTAAAAAATCCGTCGGTATCCTTTTACAAGGATTGACATAGACAGTGACGCCGCCAGTGAGTCAAAAAAAAAAAAAAAAAAGCTCTTACCCTCATTGATTGCCTTGTTGCTTATCGTATACCATATTTGTAATTGGAACACTTAATTCCCCAAGACTGTTATAGCACAATTGGCCCTGTCGTGGAGGTACAGTCTTACAATTTTAGGTGGTATCGAGTTCGGACCTCGGTGTCGAAATCAGTTTTTGTGATTTTATTTGATTAGAAAATATTTTGTATTGAACTACAAAAATAATATTACCGATATCGACGAGTGTAGTCTGCGCTTCAAATTGGTGAACACAATCGTTTGCAATATTGTTGTGGGGAGTTGGATCATAGGTGGCGCTACGAGTTACACAACAATACATAAGTTGAATTGTTTTGACACGTTACCTATTCGGTTTCTCTGAACTTGTTTGAATATTTATATTGTAAACAACGTAACAGAAAGTCAAGATGCCACGAGTTCGGCGATCACCCCCGAAGTCATCATCGACCATTGGTGAGACCCACTCAGAACAAAATGTGGCAACCATAGCTACAAGTAAGGCCGTGGAATGTTTAAAAGTTTCATCTGGGGCCACCAGTATTGAACAACTGAAGGAGATGTTGTTATCTTGGAAGACTGAGCAGACCGCAGTATTTAGTGACCATTCGGCCAGTTTGAAAACCATCGTTGCGGAAATAGCGGACCTGAAGGGACAATCACTTCAAATTCGGAAAACAAACTCTGATATTGAAAAATCTATAGACTTTTTTAACACTCGGTATGAAGAGATGCACAAACGTGTTGAAGTTCTCGAAAAAGAGCGAAATTATTATAAACAGGCGTTTGAGACTTTAGAGATAAAATTACAAGACCTGGAATTCAAATCACGCTCGGCAGCTATTGAGGTTCGAAATGTACCTATTGTTCCAAATGAAACCTCTGAGGAACTGGCAGGAATTGTGTTGCAAGTTGGTTCTACTGTACAAAATGATATAAAGCTAACAGATATCAGAGATATATATAGACTTCCAGGGAAACCAGGTGCGAATAGGCCAATTATTGCTGAGTTTTCCTCGGTTCCAGTAAGGAATAAATACATTGCAGCGGTTAGATCCTTTAATAAGAGTCGTGAGAAACAACAAAAGCTTAATTCGTCCCAACTGGGTCTAAATTGCGAAAAACGCCCTATCTATATAAGCGAAAAATTATCTTTAACAGTAAAGAAAATATTTCACCGTGCTAGAGAATTTGCAACCCAGAACAAGTACAAATATTGCTGGTGTTCTAATGATAAGGTATTTTTGCGGAAAACAGAGGGAGATACTCCGATTTATGTAAGATCGGAGCAATGTCTTGGAGAGTTGGAAAAACTGCAATGACTTTGTTTGATATTGTGTTTTTCTGGTTTATTATTATATAATGTTTTACAGGATACAATATTTCTTTATCTTACTTTCATATTATGTTGGCTAGGTTATTGTTGTACTTCTATATATAATTTAAAACACACTAACCCACACATTATATCACTTCTACTACTCATACAGTTACCTAATATAGACAATTTTAAGGAAATAAACATACATTCAAACTACACCAAAAATAAAAAAAAGAAATCAATCCCTTTCATTTCCACATATATCAGCTTCATACATGCTGCCAGGAGATCGAGAATGCTTCTGCGGTGTTTTGGATATAAAAGTCGAAAGCTATTATTACGTTGCGGTGTTATCATACAAATCTTTTTATAAATGGCTAATCACATGGAAAAGCTAGCCCAAGATTTAGATACTTTTCAAGTTTCAAAATCATATAAGGTCTCGGCAGGCGAGTGTTTCAAAATTATAGAAAGTTCACCAAGACATCTATCAATACTGCATCTAAATATTCGCAGTATAAGTAAAAATTTTGACAACCTTGTGGCTTTCTTAGATCAGTTAAAAATAGAAAGTGACATAATTGTGCTCACTGAATGTTGGATAAGGAAAGCAATTGTAATACCAGACTTAAAAGGCTATAACGGGCACTTTACAAGGAACACATGTAATCAAAATGACGGCGTCATAATGTACACAAAGAGTTCTTTGCAGTGCGTTGTCTCTGAACCAGAAATCTTCGACGCTAACTGCCTACTTTGTAAACTTGATAATAGTGTGGCCATTCTAGGGATATATAGGCCACCCTCATACCGTCAAATTGATAATTTTCTGAAGAGCCTGGATACTATACTAATGCCTTTATCCAAACTGGAGCACCTTGCTCTGGTGGGCGACATTAATATTGATATCAAATGTAATAGTAAAGACCAACACTCATATGAATATCTCACTTTCACGGCTTCTCACGGATTGCTTCCGGCTCACCTTTACGCTACCCGTTTGAATAACTGCCTCGATCATGCTCTTTTAAGATCAAAGCAAATGGGAACCACAATTGTAATAGAGTCTCCTGTAACTGACCATTTGCCAGTATTTCTAAATATAAACTTGAACAAACCAAAGTCTAAGCATACCTGCGGCACTAAAAAGGTGGACATAACTAGTGTCCAAAATGACATAGAATGTACAGATTTCTCTTCGGTTCTTTTAGCTAATAATGCCAACGAGGCGGCAGACATTCTGGTCACAACATTACAACAAGTAATTGAAAAACACACACGTTATAACAAAGTCCCAAGAGTGAAACGTAATATTAAACCGTGGATTACCCCTGGTCTACTACGATGTATCCGCAATCGAGACAAAATGCATAAAACATTAGGATTACAGCCTGACAATATTATTTTAAAAAAAACATATTCTCGATATCGAAACTTCTGCAACTCACTGTTGCGAAAGCTTAAGATTAGTTACGAGAAAACTGAGTTCTTAAAAAGAAAGAGTAATCCTAAAGCTACCTGGGACTTCATAAAGGAAATCACCTATACTAAACAAGCACCGCCGCCACCAATGGAGCTCCTAAAGGATGATAGTAATAAACGTTATTCGGTCAATGAGGTTAACAACTATTTTGTAAGTGTTGGGTGTAGATTGACCTCTAGAATTCAACGTAGTAGCGTTAATTTGCCATTAGAAAATAATAAAACTATATCACCCAATCATTCTATGGCTGTACTGGAAACGGATTGTCGGGAAGTTGAACAAATTATAAACAATTTGAAGCCCCATTCAGCAGTCGGAATAGATGGTATCTCAGCTAATATTTTGAAAAAAACACGCAAGACCCTAGTCCCCTGTATCACCCACATTTGCAACCTTACATTATCTTCTGGAGTTTTCCCAAATGCGTTTAAAATAGCCTTAATTCATCCGGTCTTCAAGGGCGGTGACAGGAGCAGTGTCAATAATTATAGGCCTATTTCAGTATTGCCAGCTATGTCAAAAATCCTTGAGAAGCTTCTAAATGCTCGATTACTTGCCTACCTTGGAGCTAACAACATTCTATCAAAAAATCAATATGGCTTTAGAACCGGTATATCTACGGAAGACGCGGTGATTGATTTAATTGAAACTGCAGCTAGGCAAATAGATATAAAGCGAAAATGTCTCGGAATCTTCTTAGATATTTCAAAGGCTTTTGACACTGTCCCTGTTGCTCTCCTTTTAAAAAAATTGGAGCGCATAGGAGTGCGTGGCATAGCTCTTGATATATTCTGTAGCTACCTCAAAAATCGGTACCAACACGTTAAAATTGGAGATATGATTAGTGATAGGGCAGCTATAGAGTGCGGCGTGCCCCAGGGTAGCATATTAGGTCCAACGCTATTCCTTGTTTTCATAAACGATCTTTGCTCACTTTCTCTTGAAAATTGTTCCGTGTATACCTACGCTGATGACACGGCTTTATTAATACACGGAAAGGACTGGCAAGAAACAGAGCAGTTCGCTCAGTTGGCACTGGATATAGTGATGAGCTGGCTAGCCAAAAACTTATTAACGCTAAATACAGAAAAAACTAAAATCGTAAATTTTTCAATAAGTAAACAAACTCAACCCAAAAAAAATATCTCTATCAAAGCTCACACTTGTCCAAGTCACTCAAGGTGTACATCGTGTCCTTGTCCTGACCTATTAGTTACTTCACAATTGAAGTACCTAGGTGTCCAGATTGATAAACACCTGAATTGGTATTCGCATATTGATAACCTGGTTGCCAGAATACGCAAGTTGATATACATTTTTAAAAAACTTCGATATTCATGTGACACGAGTACTCTTATGGTGGTTTACCTCTCGCTCTGTCAGTCTATGCTTACCTATTGTTTGCCAGTTTGGGGTGGTGCCTGTAAGACCTACTTCCTTAAACTCGAAAGAGCACAAAGAGCCGTGCTTAAAGTTATGCTTCACAAGCCTTACAGATATCCCACTGAAAGGCTTTACAGGGAGTGTAGGGTATTGGCGGCTAGGAAATTATACGTGCTCCAATCTATAATGAGAACACACCACAGCCCAATGGTAATACCAAATAAACGTCGAGTAGATATTGTTTTCCCTCCCATAAAGCATTCTACATCCTTCGCAAAACACCAATATTATTTTCTTAGCAAAAAAATATACAATAAGGTAAATGGACTACTACAAATTCACGGCCTCAACTATTACCAATGTAAAAGTAAAGTTGGATCATGGTTGTTGGAACAGGATTGGGATGAAATAGAAAAAATGATTGTTTTCCCTTCATAAACCTTACAAGCTGACATTCATGCATGTATAAAAGTGCATATGCATACACACACACACACACACACACACACACACACACACACACACACACACACACACACACACACACACACACACACACACACACACACACACACACACACACACACACACACACACACACACAAACATAAACGTTTACACGCACTCATACAAATATTCATTAGATTAAACGTTTATAAAATTATAAAATGTAAATTCTTAAAAATGTCCGAGAGTAAAACAAGTGATTATGGAGGAACACTGGCTCCCAAGTCACAGGTGATAAACCTAGTTTGGGAGCCAAGAACAAGATCTGACATATTTTGTTTGCATATGAACTGACTGTTGATTGTTTTTTTTAATTCGATTATAACAATTATGTACGTATTATTTGTAAACAAGGTGGAATGAGTGCATTTTTTGTGTAAATAAATAAATTATTATTATTATTATTATTATTATTATATCTCAATACAGAACTCACGTAGCCATGATACGCTAATACAGTAGTGGCTTGTGATGAAGTATTCCTAAGATTGCTTAGAACATAGACAAATCTATTAATCTTGCTACATGCAGCATCAATGTGTGCTTTCCAGTTGACATGCTTCTTCAGTGTTGTACCTAAGAATTGGACATGTTCCTTTTCTTTAATTGTTGTTATATTTCGTAGGCTCATATTTGGAAATCGTATGCTTTGAAATCGTATGTAACTAGTTTTACTCAAGTTTACATTCAAATTATTTAGCTCTAACCATTTTGTCACCATATGGATCGTCTCATTTACTTTATAGCTAAGATTATTCAAACTATTACATGTCAAGATTATAGAGATGTCATCAGCAAATAAAACTGTTTTGTGATTTACAATGTCAGGAAGATCATTAATATATAAAAGAAACAGTAACGGCTACAGCACACTGCCTTGTGGGACCCCAAAGCTATTTACCTTAAATGGTGAGCTACTGGTAGATAAGGTTGAGTTCTGTCCTATATGTCGTATATATATGTGCTATTTCTTGGCGATCACACAAGCAACAGACCGTTGCCCTGTCGACCGCCGAGGCAGAATACATGGCGATGTCTTCCGCGGCGCAGGAGGCGATATGGCTACGGCAGCTTCATGGCGAGCTCAGTCACCAGCTGAAAAATCCGCTTCCCATCTTTAGTGATAATCAAAGTGCCATTAAGTTAACTAATAATGACTGTTATCTACCTAGGACAAAACATATAGATATTCGTTATCATTTTTTAAAGTGTCATGTTAATAAGCTAGAAATTAAGTTGTTGTATGTAAAAGGTGAAAAAATGATAGCTGGTAATTTAACTAAGGGCACCACTGCTGATAAACATTTATATTGTGTTTCGAAAATGGGGTTGTGTTCCAGGGGTGGGTGTTAGAATATGTTATTGGAACGCAACCAATTTTAGTTCCTTTGTCTGCCGCATGTGGCGCCTCTTGCCTTTTTACTACGATGTTACTCCGATTAAAGTGTGTTAAGCTATATTTAAACAAATATTTATTTATTTATTTTATTTATTTATTCTTGGAAAGACTTACAGACATATAAAATTAATATACAAGTACAGTTAAATCAACCTATTGCTAATTACAAGTCTCTGCATGTAGATACTCTGGGGAGAACTGTCGACTGTCATTAAAATTGAAAAATGCAGTACACATGTAACCAATACACACAAGAAATAGCACATGATTATATACGTAGAACAATGTATACAAAGAAATATAAAGAAAAATCAAAACAAAAAAAAAACTAGTAACACAAAATAAAACAATAGTAGAAACAGAGTAGTACAGTTTGGTGCCGCTTTACGTTTCAAAAAATGAATGAGCTAAAATCCTCCTAACCGTGTTCACGCTGGTACAAAATAAGTCTATATTAAAATTCTGTGAAAGCTTATTAAAACTGTTTGCACTTCTCAAGGAAAAGGCGTTACGTCTATAGTTAGTTGTTGAAATGGGTATGTTTAATAGGGGCCGCTGTCGAAAACCAACTTTATTCACACTCATTTCTATCTTAGCAACAAGTTCCGGGCTGTCAATGGAGCCCTGTGCAGTACTTATCAAATAACAGATGTCATTGATACAACGTCTTTGCTCAAGTGGTAAGAAATGGAACTTTTTGCAACTGTATCCGTAATCCTCGGACCATTGCTGCGCTTTTAAACTCAAAAAGCTAAGAAATTTCCTCTGGACACCCTCAATTCGTGACTTATAAATGTCATACTGAGGATTCCAGACTTGAGACGCGTATTCTAAGTGGCTTCGTACGAATGAACAATATAATACTTTAATTGGTTTAAGGGACCTAAAGGAAGTCGTTCTAATTATGAATCCTAGTGCTTTTGTGGCTTTTTTGACAGCATCATCAACGTGTTGGTGATACAAAATTTTACTGTCTTGTATAATTCCTAAATCTCTGATAGTATTAACCTTGCTGATCAATTGATTGCCGATTGTGTACCCCGTGGTTATTATAGATTTCTGGCGGGTGAACGTTAAATGATCACATTTAGATACGTTTAGTTGAAGTTTATTATGAGTACAATATGCTTCAAATCTCTTCAAATCGTCTTGCAATTCGCACGTGTCAGATAAACTTCGCACGGCTTTATGTACCTTCATATCATCAGCGTAAAAAAGAATATAGGAGTGTTTAAAGCAGTGTTTAATATCGGCAATGAAAAGCGTGAACAAAAGAGGTCCCAAAATTGATCCCTGAGGAACTCCCGAAGGTATATAACTCCAACCTGAAGCATATCCCTGCAGCACAACAGCTTGTGATCTATTTGTTATGTATGATGATAACCATCTATACAGATCCCCATGAATGCCTGCCATGTATAACTTCTTTAAGATCACTTGGTGGTCTATACGGTCAAAACAATTACTGTAGTCAGTATATATAACGTCTACTTGTCCTTCATGTTCCATACCCTGTGAGATAAATTCGTGTGACAAGATCAGGTTTGACGTAGTAGAACGATTTTTTAAAAAGCCGTGTTCTTCACCAAAACTCCCCCGCAATGCTGCATATACGTCAGTGTAGACCAACCGTTCGAGAATTTTTGAGAAGAGACATATCTTAGATATGGGGCGGTAGTTTTCAATATCGGACCTCTTCCCTTTTTTAAAAATCGGTGTAACAAAAGCTGATTTCCATATTTTTGGAACTATACGTTCCGACAGAGACCGCTTAAAAAGAATACACAGAGGCACAATTAAACTAGCAGAACAACCGACTATAAAAATCGGTGGTATAAAATCAGACCCTCCCGACTATGACAGGTCTAAGTTTTTAAGCAACGTCGACACACGGGACTCGCATATTTCAACGGTGCTGACTCCCGCGATGCTATCACTAAAGCATTGTTCGCTGATCATTGTATATCTTTTATTACAAAATCCACGCAAATTCCTACAGTTACCTACTAAATTTATCTAAATCTTGTGTGTACCATAATGAGCCTGCGTTTCAGGTAATATTTTTTGTAAAATATTTTTGAGTATGCTTTGAGTGTGCTGTTGGTATACCATGCTAGCTATGTCCTGCGACGCTTCGCTGTTGTATATTTTTATTACTTTAGTAGTAATAAAGTATCACAATAATATGAACAATACATAACTAAAATAAAAGTATCACAAGGGCCCTTTACTATTTTATGTTATAAATATCTTTCATTAATATTTCGACAGTCGAACTAGTTGGCCAACTATTACTCGTAAAGTTATAAAACCTCTCTATTTTTTCTTTTAGATTCATAAAAATAATGAATTTTTCAGACCTAACCATACTAAAGACCAACTTTAAAATGTGACAGACAAAAGATTTATCTAATGACACCCCACATCATGAGTTGGATGAATATAAAATAACAGGCGTACTTTAAGAGTGCTAGAGGTACCCTTTTTTATGGGTGGAAATTCGTTCAAATCTTTGGCGTATATCAGCGCTCCGTAGTGAACCATGGACACCGCACCGTAGAGACGGTGAACTACCTTCCGCGGACCCTCTAACTTAGGCAGTAGCCTCTGTAAGTTGCTACTGCTCTAACGCGTGCGATCATCCGCTCGAAAAGCTCCTCGATCTGTCCAGGGTAAGGCAGAGGTATTTTATATGTCGACCGACTTCGAGCTGCTTTCCTAACTTACACTCAAACTGCTTATCTTTTGGAAATCACTCTCCCCTCTAAAAGCGAGCTCCACCTAGCGTAGCAGACGATCCAGGTTTATGGATGAGTACCAGCCAGGCACTATAAGTGTTCCGTTAGAACTCTAAAACGAACGACTCTTAGCAGAACGTTACAAGTACAGCAAGGAATGTCTAAAAAAACTCGGTCCTCACTTCTGAAATTAATTAAGAAACAGAATTGTTATTTTAATATAGCACTTTATTTACAATACGAATAACATTAACCATCACATCAGTCAGAATATGGCAGTAATATTCTTTATAATAGCTCAATTTTGAAATATTTAGTGTTTAACTCCACAATATTAAGGGTTTTTGGGGATGCTGGGGCCATCAGGGTGGAAGCCATTCTGGTCAGCGACGTAAGAGATGGTCTGCACGTCTCCATTGGGGTCCGTATAGCTGTAAGAGCCGCGGACAATAAGTGCTTTCACGATTTTGCCTTCTTCGGTTTCGACGTCTTTCAGCTCGCCTTGTTCTTCTTGCTTGATTCCGTTTTCAGTTTCAGAACTGTAATTGAAATTGTAAGAGTACATTTATTGATAACTAAATAAATATAAGATTTTTTTTTAAATTTTGAAGTGTTATATGCATATCTTGTACATACGGTAACTATATAATCAACTCTTCTCAAGTCTCAGGGCCCAACGAAAATCACTATTGGGAAACCTTATAGCTGAAAACTGTCTCTTAAGATACAGGTATTGCCTAGTTTAAGAGACAATGCTCAAATTTTAGCAATTACAATTTTGTAAAACCATTAGAACTTAATCATACAATATTGTTTACATTCATTGGGTTTATTATGTTTTACTGCTGTAAATGTTTTTGAACAATAAATATTATTATTATTATATATTAATATTATTTTCTGAAAACTTTTCGCTACATATGAATTATGAAATATGTGTCATTTAGTTTTTATCATATAATCATAAGTAGTAACGACACTATGAGTACACATTTTTAAAAGAAAGAAAAGGTAACTAACACAAATCTGTAGGAGCCATCGGGGTTTTGTTCGTATCCAGAACGCACGATCTTGACAGGTTCGGGCTCAGCTGGGGCGGCCACAGCAACGGCCATGAAGGCACATGCGACAACGATGATCTATAAAAATATTAATTTTCATGTAGTTTGTTTCCGTTAACGTTTGTTCCCGTTAGCATATAAATCGAAACTTAATATTATAATGAATAATACTATTTTCTTCTTATTAACTAGCTGACCCACGCAACCTCGTCTGCGTCTTAAATTGCCCGTAGCGTAAAAAAATTCCCCGTTTTTGAAACATTCTTCATTGGTGCTCCGCCCCTATTAGTAGTAGCGTGATGATATACAGCCTATAGCCTTCCTCGATAAATGGACTATCCAAGACTGATATAAATATATCAGTCTTGGATAGTCCATTCAAATCGGACCACCGGTTCCTGAGATTAGCGCGTTCAAACAAACAAACTCTTCAGCTTTATTATATTAGTATAGATATACAAATCCCAATTGCATTTAAAAATAACAAAACAATCTTGTATATTTGTAATTAATAAATGAAATAAACTACCCGTAGGAAACTAAGGCGGGACAAGAAATGAAAAAAAAAATCACGAGAAAAGATATGGCGGTAAGAAGTTCACCGAGTCCGCTAGTTTTATATAATATACGCACCAATTTCATGATGATTGGTTTGTTTCGGTAGCTACGTGATGTGCGACTGATACGAAGACGACTGCGACAGAATCTTTTATACATTTCTAAGGTACTGTCTGAAGTGTGTGGTCGTAAATCCGGATTTGTTTGTCTATAAGATATGCGTGAACATTTTCAAATTTTGTTATTTTTTATATAATTTATCTTTAACCTGTTTTATTAAAACATAATATCCAAATGATATACAAAACCTTTTTTTAATATTACGAAGGCATCATATTATCGTATTGGATGCGGACAGCTCAGGACCGATCGTTATGCCTGCGATTGGGATAGCGGCCTGCTTGCATAACTATGCAATCGGAATATGAGTGGGGGAAATATTTTCCCCTAGACCTGTCCCGCCGCCCGTATAAGGCACGGTGGCGATTCGGAGAAGACCTGAAATAACATGGTCCGGGTCCTCCTAGAGATTGGGCACCAGAGGCCGGTTGTCGAGGTGTTTTTAGTAGAAACACCCCACATACTCCTGGCGTCTGCGTCCCCGAGGAGCCGGAGATCTCTCTAATTTCTCAAAGCATGTAGGCTTGCTAAAGACAATAACAAACAAACAATTTTTTAACATATTTCATTTTTGTTTTTTTTTATTTTGTTTTGTACAATATAACTAAACTAATAAAACAAAAGGTTAAACGTTGTGCCTATATATATACGAGCCCATGTGTTGGTGCTTTTCATTATTATGTATTTTATACCTAATAATTAAATGTAGTAAATCATTACCTATTTTAGTAACAATTTCAAAATGCCAAAGACCCAGTGACCAGGGTACCGTTTTAAGGTTAGTCGTAAGTAAATATCACCTAGAAACATTAACACACTGTTGATGACACAATGATTTCAATCAACATATTGACGTGTTGGCGTATATAGGTATTTATCCATTCACGTTTCCGCAACTGTTTTTCTATCCATCTCAATACATAGACGACTTGTGTTTGATATATATATCAAACACAAGTCGTCTTTATTATTCGTCCCTTTATATATATAAATATATCTATATATATTGGCAATGATGAATGACATAGAGTCATAGTGATATTATTTTTGAGACTAATGCTAGTTCAAAGTATTTAATTTCTTAAAAACTTCAACAGAATTTAAGTTTTTGTTTTTAATAGACAACTGCGGCATTAGCACACATAAAACGAATACAAAGAACACTCAGACTCTGAACAACGATTTGCGGATTGCAAAAAGTATTGTCACGTGTAGGGTTTGAATCCACAACACTCAGCGTACTAGAAAGCGGCGTAACAATCACTTTAAGCACTAGGCCAACTCTCAGAAGTTCAGTTAAAGAAAAGAGACAGCATATATCGTCGGCTGAAAGAATTAAAGATTACGCTCAAAGTTACGATAATGGTGTACGATTGATTCTCGTAGCTGTAGGAGTAAAAGTATAATTGAAAAATTTGTATCTTTAATAATGTGTTTTCTAATATTAAATTCATCAAGTAATCATCATCATGTCATAGGATCGACGTCCACTACTGGACATAGGCCTCCCCCAAGCCTTTCCACAATAATTCGTCCTGGGTTCTCCGCATCCAATAGCGTTCGTGATTTTCACTAATCACTCGATCACCTTGTAGGAGCCTACCTATGTTCCGTCTTTCGGTACATGGTCGTCATTTCAACCACCTTTTTGAACGCAATTATTAAAGTTGAATAATTATTGATGTTTTATTTATTGGTATAAACTAAAAACATATAATGTATGCTTTACCTACCTACTCTTTAATTAACTAATAAAGATTTTTAAACGATATGCTTCTGTGGTCTTTTTATGTGACTGCCTCTGCAGTGTTAACCGCGGGTAACGCCGCAGAGCGAAGTTAGTCTAAAAAAGTAGTCTAAGTTATATCATGATCATATCATCAGCTATCTGATGATGTGATGATGACGTTAAAGTCCCGTCAAAATCGGTCCAGCCGTTCCTTACAGACAGACAAAAATGAATTTTGGTTGAAAAAATTATACCTATTTTGGCAAATGCATCGTTTTTACATTCATATGCATTCAGTAAAAAGCGGTTATTTAAATATAACAAACAGCCACTTAAATTATATAGACTATCGTGTATTATTATTTATTATATAATAGGTCAATTCGCCTAATAGTGTACCTGAGTGATTAGCAAGAGGGGGTGGGTGCGACTCCAACCCGGGCAAAATATTATGTGATGACCACAATCATTATTGTCTTCTATATTGGGTGTAATTTATTCATTTTTTAAATACATGTTTAGGTATATTTAAGTATTTAGATGCTTACTTTGTCGTACGGTCATGTGTGAATCATTAATATGATTCACACATGTCATAATAAAAATTAAGTATTATAATTAACTATTATCAATAACATTTAATTACAAATCATTGCAAGAGTAATATGACAAATTGGGAAAGGAATTGCAGAAAACTACAGATACCGCGGTTGTCACGGAATTTCGAGATGTTTATTAGTTGATACGAAGATGAATAAAATTTAAAATATTGAATTTTAATAGAATAATCAATAATAAAACCACCCAGAGCCGTCATTACTATCGCTTATATAATCCACCATCTATACAATTCACTTAACACTGGAGAAAAGATTTGCTAACTAGTTCTACTCGACATCTCAAGACCCAGACTGTTAAGATCTTTTAAGTTTGTAAAAAAATCATGCAATAATTACTACTAAATTTAAAATAGAAATATTTGAAACGCATTCAAGCCCGTGGAGTACGGATGAGATAAGGCATATCACTGTAATCTTTCTTACTATAGCAGAGTACAACAACGATTAAAATATTTAAATAATTTGATAAGTTAGACTTATTAGAATGTAAATAGATGACTTTTAGCAAATAGACTAATAATAGTATATTTATGAATAAATTGAAAATCATTAACTGATTTAATATAGATTATTTTCGAACTCGTCTGTCTGGTGAGCGGCTGTACCAAAATAGTCTAGACATACCTACTTTTATATATTCTACTAGCGTCTACCTTATGCTACGTCTACGTGTGACCACATACGAAATTGTCAATCCATGTTCTTTTGCTAAAGAACAAATAAATAGCAGAATAGTAACCAAATCTGAATGTTATTAAATGAAAATCAGTTGCTATTATAAAAACCGGCCAAGTCGTACTCACGCACCGAGAGTTCCGTACAAACCAGTAAGTACCTATATAAAAGTTTTTTTTTACAGCTTAAAGCAATTTGACCTAAGTCTATGAAATGAATTTCAACGTGATTCTCCTACGCGTTCGTGCGGAAAAGGGTTATTAGTTTATATATTAATTATTAATATATATACATATTATGTGATGTAACTAAAAAATTAAGATTTTCTCAATTTTCCCTTTATGTGTGCTACGAAACGTTGCTTCATGTCAAATTTCAAGATTCTAGGTCGACTGGAATTATCCTTTATGTTCTGATTCCCTTGCGAGTTATTGCGAGTTCCAAAATATGAAGCTTAAATTGCTGTTTTTCTTATTGCGTTGACATATATGTTTGATTTTGTTACAGCTTAAAGGTATAATAGACCTGAGTATTTCAATTTACTTACTACCCTTTCCTTATGAATGTACAGAGTACACATTCATGAGGAAAGGGTAGTATATTTAAAATTATAAAAAATATATCTATATCATGTAACAAAAAATTTATGTGTCTCGCAATTTTTTCTTTATCTGTACTATAAGACTTTGCTTCGTACCAAATTTCAAGATTCTGAGTTGACGGCAAGTACCCTGTAGGTTTTGATTCCCTTGCGAGTGTCGAAAATTTGCAGCATAAACGTCCGTATCTGTTGATTACGTTGGCTCAGAAGTTTAATTTTTTCAGAGGTCTAAGGGTACACTACATACTACAGCGCCATCTACCGAAGTTACACTGAACTACGGAGTAACCTACAATACAAAGAAACTACCAACCCTGAATCGCGCAATTAAAAGTTCTCGCGCCGATTATCATATATACAACATCCCAACATCAACTGTTGGGCAGTAGCCCGCCAGGCATGATCACCTCGCCTGGTCGGAGGATCCTCCCTTTGTATTGGGTGGAACATGATACCCGTCCCCCCACAGTGGTGACCCCGACGTGATTGGAAGCAGCTGTGGCGACCTCCACATGGTCGCCACAGTAGGATAGTCCGGTCAAATTAGACCGAAAAATAGGAGTGAGGTTACAATAATTCGCATCTAGCTAGGAATTAGTAGGATTGTTCAAAACTTCATAATAAATGAAATGTAAAAACTCCCCATCGATCTGATACCTTTTTTTTTTATTTTTCTCGGGATCAAAGGTCTGAAAACAGCCAGGAACGACGACTCTTTAAGGGCTACCAGAAAGGAAATCTATATAAAAAAAACCCGGGGAAGACGGACCGGGCCGGACGGTGTAAGCCTGGTGCAGCCGTAATCCTTAAGAAACAGGACCTTTCGGAGGCTTTTCGGATCCGCGAGGACATAAACCTCTATAAAAAACTCCAAGCCCTCCTCTGACGTCTGGCTGAGCTGAATGGGCTGAGCCGCCGGAGGGAGTCTAGTGCCGTGGGCGTCCTGTTATCAGAGGACATTAAACTAAAAAAACATGTATTAATTTTAATCTACCCAGAATTGTAAAGCTGAAGAGTTTGTTTGTTTAAACGCGCGAAACTCAGGAAGTACTTGCCCGATTTGAAAAAATATTTCAGCGTTCGATAGTCGGTATCGGGGAAGGCTAGTCCATTTCGTGCTCTGCGCCAACAGGTAAAATTTAATATATGAAAGAGTTGTTCCTCTTTAAAAGTCTATCTTTTAAGGTTGACTCACCATAATCATTTTAATGGTAAAGTAATTTATTTACGCAGTATAATATCATGCTACAGCCACTAGGAGACGAGATGAAGTTGCGTGGGTCAGTATTATTATATAACAGTAACTATTATCTTCTGGTACTGGAATTGGTATCTTCCCTTCATACTTATTACGGGCTTAAGACTGAGTATACAACCTCAAAGGTGGTGTGGAAACTTTTGCATATTATGACTAGTAACGCCACCTGTCCAACGGAGAGAGAAGCTCTGTTAATTTCATTAAAGAACTTCAGGTAGGTGAGGCTGTCGGCATTTGTCAAACCCTTGACCATTTTTCCTTTTCCGCACGCACACCGCTAGTTGAAGGAGATAGTGTTACGCTCCAGACGCGAAGCTCACCGCACTCTTAATTTAAGAAATCCGCAAAAGATTGAAATATCACGCGCCGTGTTAAAAAGAACATCCTATCACGGCTCCCGCATTGTCCGCTGAATAGTGTTTTGCCGGCAAGTGGTGACATTTGTTATATACTGTGCAGCGCGCCGCCATTTTATGTTTAGCAAGCCACACCGCGACAAGAGAGACCAGGCCACCTATAAGGCTGCCGGGTCTGGACAGCAGCTCAAGATTATCAAGGTAGGCGGGATTTTCCTATACCCTTTACGCATCCGCCTGCAGCCAGCCAATGAGTTCAGGCAGTGCTTAGTCGCTGAAGATATAGCCGCACCCGCTTAAGTGTGTTGGTGCCGACTAGATACTCCGGGGAAGCCAGTTGGCGCTAACAATGACGATTGCAATACTTTCAACTTTTTGAATCGTTAAATCTTAAAAACTGTGACTTTGAGATGATCAGATCTACAACTTTTGTCTGGGCTAATTTCATAATAAAACTTACTGTTTTGCTAAAAATCGCAAAAAAAAAACTCGTTTTTGTGACCTTTGACCCCAAATAATTTTTGTTCCAGGTTTCGATGAGAACTTTTTAAATATCAATAATGGTGGTGAATGGTGATGGTCAATTCTACCAATTTTCGGTTGGGTGCAAATTATTGCAACCTCGGATGTCTAATTTGATCGGACTACAAATGAAAAATCTAAGTTGACTTCAAACATAATTTTATTTATATTAAAGTCACATTACAAAAGCATAACAAATACGTGAAAAAATAATAAACGGCAGTGAGCATCACATAATTTTTTTATACAAATCGAGGCCTTAAACGTTGCAGCAATAGTCATCAATAGCCTAATTCATTTATTGGTCGTTAGCAGCTTATCTCCTTGCGGGAACTTTGGGAATAGAATCTCCTTCAGCATGGAAGCCGGTCTCATCGGCAAAGTAGTTTATAGTGTCGACCACTCCCTCATTATTTTTATAGCTGTAAGATCCCCGAACAACGACTACTTGGTGAGGCTTGTTCTCTTCGTCGAGTGCTTCCTTCACTTCACCTTGCTCTTGACGGTTGATGCCGTTCTCGGTTTCAAAACTAATAAAATAAATATTCTTTGTTATACATTTTTTTCCTGACTAACAGTTCGCTTGATCCGAGGGAACAAACAAGAGAAAATTAAAATATCTACATTGATCTGTGATCTAAAAATAACATTAATTACTGTAAATACATACCTGTAAATATAACCACCTTCTGGTGTCTGTTGAGATTCTGAACGCAAGATCTTGATTGGTTCTTCAGGTGGGGCAGCGACGGCAATAGCTACGATAGTAAGGGCGACAATGATGATCTATACAAAATACAGAAATAAAAATAAATTAATATAATATGTCTGTTAAATAGAAGTCAAAATTTTAGAACCACAATGGGCAGCATGCCTGGACAATCACATAAATGATGAGGTTACACAATCAAAACTTTTAGGTCCAGCCCCGTGATTCGATAGTTTCAGGAAGAAGACGATGTGGTTGGGCTCGGGATTACAGCGTTTAGTGGTGGTTGAAACTATTAATACAAATACCATCGTTGCCTTATTTGACTAAAGATGCACACATCAAAGAACCATCGCTTCGGTCTTGAGTGGTTTGTAAGTTTAAAATAGTGTATACGTATAAAAGTTAATTCGCCATTTAACACCACAACAGTAACCACAAAAATATTCTACAAATTATTAATTCTGGATTTGCACTTTTATTGAATTATTATTTAACGTACCGACTTCATTTTGCTAAATTATAGTCTGAAACTGAGGAGCAACTGATGATCAAAAAATAGTGACATGATCTTTTATATATTTCGTTGGCAAGCTCACATGCATACGCGATGTGAACACATAATATAGACATAACTATATTTGAATACTAATGTGTTTGTGTGCACTTTGACGCAAGCACGTATGACTGCAGTAATGATTTGTTTGAAATCATACTACACGCTTACAGATTGAAAGTTAGTGTTTTAAGCTTAAGTACTCAAGCTTACTTTTCATGTAATACCTTAACACGATATAATTAACTTGATTGTATTTTATCACGCGTACACTTAGTCGTGCTCGCATTTACAATACAATTAATGATTTAGCAGTGATGATAATCCTCACAACATAAATTCTGTCTTAAACTAAGTTTAGTTGAATTATAACAACTGAAACTATGTTAAACATTTTAAGGAGAGAGAAAAAAATTTACTTACTTACATCTCGCTATAAATATTTTTAATTCTTTCCCATGTCTTTTAACTACAGCACAGAGTTTCTGTTTATGTAATATTTTAATCAAAAACTTAGACATGATTGAATCAACCTATCAGTTACAACACACTCACACAAACTGTATATCTTAAGTGCACACAGATACAAATTACCAGAAATGATTTTATTAATTACTAGCTGAACCCCGCGGTGCTACCCACGGTACGATGATAACTGCGGGCAACGCCGCGAGGCGAAGCTATATCTTTATAAATAGTAGCCTATGTGTTATTCTGATGTATAAGCTATATTGTGGTAAAGTTTCATTCAAATCCATTCAGTAGTTTTTACGTGAAAGAGTAACAAACATCCATACATACATACATCCATACTTACAAACTTTCGCCTTTATAATATTAATAATAGGATATTTATATGTCATGCTTGTGCAAAATCAATAGATGTGTAAAATAGTCATAAAGCGAAAAAAGCCTTAAACTTTGAACTTATAAATAGACTGTATGGAATGCCACAATGATTCCTGAGCATCATAAAACTGAAATGCACCACTGTTTTACCTCATGTGATTTTCCATTGTACGCATGAGAGTTATGGTTAGTACGGGTTGGTATGGGCAAATTTTAAATTTTCCTTCTCTTTGAAGAATTGTTGTCCTGTGCAGTTTACTTCCTTAGTCTGCTATTGCGACACCCATAGAAAGAACAGTGGTAGTGATAGTCTACACTTTTATTTCGTCACTACACGCATAAATATCTTTATAAATCCTTAATATTCCGTTAACATAATAAAATAAAATTTAAAGTCAAATAAATTATATATCATGTCGTCACCGACATGCTAATGTTTTTTTGATACTTATTGAAATGAAAACTTCTTTAGCCGCGCTGAGCACTTTTTGGTAGTGGAAAATCTAATGGGTTAGCGTCACCGACATGCTAATATTTTTTTGAATTATTGAAGTGAAAACTTGTTTAGTAGTGTTGAGCACTTTCTTGGTAGAGGAAAATATTGTGGACTCGCGTTACCAATATGCTAGTTGTTCAAAGTTTTCACTTCTATCGTCAATCCTCTGATCAATCATAATCCAGTAGATTAAGATCAGAACTAGAAGACGGCCAGTCTTCAGCTCTGATGAAGTTCAGAATGTTAATTTCTAACCAAGATTGGGTGGATCGAGCTTTATGAGTCCCGAACCGAGTCTTGCTAAAATACCATTCTTGGTTGTTGACGAATTGGGAAGCTTCTTAAGGGATTTTAAAGGTCATTTTGTTTGTTAAAACATTGCTCAATTGTAAAAAAAACTCACCCGTATACAATTTTTTTTTCTGATACCTCCCTTTGCGCACCAATTAAATAGTAGTTTTTGATTTTACTACCCTATTCTTTTTTAAATGGTCAGTTAAGTAATCTCAGCATCTCTTCGGTTCGAGGTGCTATTTTCATCTGCCAAGATAAAATCATTTGCTTTCGGACAGGATTTCTTCGAATTCTTCCCTTACTGCTTTGATTGCCTTTTTCATACGAACACTACCTTGGCGGCCAGATCTTTTTCTGACACAAAAAGAGGAGGTTTCATTGTACCTATCATAAGACCGATACACAATAAATTTACTAACACCAAGTCCAAGCGTATGGAGGATATTAAAAATTGTATTTTCTACCAATCTACTTTATGTAATGCACTCAAAGCGATTCGGTAGTCTCAGGGTAGCCTCATTCCCTAGAGACCGTGTCCCCAGGTGACGGATAGGGGATAGCCCAGAGGTAGGGAGCATCTGCACTAGTTGCTCTTGACTGATGGGTAGGAGGGAAATAAAATACCTCCCGCGGACCCACAAGGCCGGAGAAGGATACTTCGATAAAAAACCCCACCGTCAGGCTTCTTTGAGATATTCGAAGCAGAGACTGACGGTGTGCTGGACGCTTGGGTTGGAACGCTCAGTAGGGATGGCGGTGGAAGAGTCTACATAAGGTCAACGGCGACTCCCGGACTAGTAACGGTCACAACCTTGGCGTCAGGTGGCAACCGGCCGGAAAACTACACAGCCAAAAACTAATTCTCCTTATCATGAAAGCAAATGGAAAAGAAAAGGGCACTAATACTAATATAAAGCGACGCGAATGCGAAACATACTAGGGCGTTCCCCCCAAGCGATGGCACTGACATGAACAAATGTTGAAGGTGGAAGGGATCCAAATCCAGAGCCCTAGGCTTGGGGTACGAATTGGTCTACCACGGCGAGGATAATAGGCAAAATGGCGTCGGCCTCGTTCTGGTTAGGCACTTACGAAACAGAATTGTCAGCATTGAGAGAAGATCAGACCGTATCATAGCCATTAAGCTAGCTATGGATAATCAACCAGTACTTAATATGGTATGTACCTATGCACCTCAAGTAGGCTGCAGCAACCTGAGTAAGGAAGCCTTTTGGGAAGATTTGGATGAGTTGATGGTGAATATATCCGACAACGAAACCAAGCTTTTTATGGGAGGTTTAAACGGATACGTGGGCAAAGCCAACAGCACATACAGGGATTTTCATGGGGGTTACGGATACGGCACTTTAAACAAGGAAGGGGAAGAAATATTGGAATTTGCTTCAAGACACAATTTATCAATAATTAATACATTTTCAAAAGGAAAGACTCACATTTGATAACATATACCAGTTAAGGAAGATCCTCGCAGATAGATTATATCCTAGCAGATGGTAAAGCGAAGAGAGGATTCAGGGATTGCAAGGTAATACCGGGGGAACCACTTGCATCGCAGCACAGGATTTTAGTGGCTGTGCTTAGTTTGCCAAAACCCATTAAGACACTGACGCATAGAACACCTAGAATAAAATGGAAAAAACTCTATGGCCCGAAGGGCGAACTTCTTATAGCTAGTGTGCGAGAGTACCTGACGCAAGACCTGGAAATACACTACCAAGAAGCAAATCTAATGTGGTTTAAACTTGAAGCACACTGCAGAAGTAAAGCTAATGCCAATTCAAAAGGAGGTATCAGTACAGGGAAAGATCCTACGTGGTGGAACAAAGAAGTCAAAGAGGCGGTAAACAACAAAAAGGATATTTTCAAGACTTGGCAAAGTTCCGAACTAGAACACGACCGCGAGCTGTACAAAGAAGCTAAGAGGAAAGCCAAAAGATGCGTAGCGCAGTCCAGGGCTAAAACACGGGAAAGCCTTTACACTAAATTCGATAACGCAGATACAGATGCCGACGTCTTCAGATTGGCCAAAAATAGGCACAGATCGGGTTTAGACTTTGAGGCCAATAAGTTTATAAAGAGCAAAAACAACACGCTGCTCACTACGCATGAGGATATTAATAAGAGATGGCACGAATACTATATATAAGAAGCTGCTCAATGAGGAATTTCGCAGCCAAGACTTCAATCCCTCGGCACCAGCTCACCTAGAGCATGCCGTTCGGAAAATGAAGAAGCATAAAGCCTCTGATTCCAGTAGATCTTTGGAAAGCTCTGGGCTCCATCGCAGTGGTATGGCTCACAAAACTCTTCAATACAAAAATGAGGGGCGTCACGATTCTAGATTCCTGGCGGCAAAACTTCCTTTTACGGTTCTATAAAAACAACGGTGATATTACTCTGTGTAGCAATTACAGGGGTATAAAACTAACTTCTCATACTCTGAAGCTGTGGGAACGTAGGAGTATATTGAATAAGCGTTCGATCGAGTCCCGAGAAGAGTTGTATGGCAAGCAATGCGAGAATAATTAATCCCTGAAGACTACATACGCCTGGTGCAAGATATGTATCGTAACATCCACACTAAAGTTAGAAGTCCCGCTGCTCTTAGTGAAGAATTCGCAGTGGAAGTCGGAGTTCATCAAGGCTCAGCACTCAGTCCCTGGCTATTTAATATAGTTATGAACTTTGTTATGTTACATGGAATATCCAACATGCCCTACCCTGGAATCTCTTGTATGCCGACGACGTTGCGCTCGTGGCTGAATCTGCCGAAAAGCTGCTGGTCTCACTGAACGAGTGGATCACGGCATTGGAAAACTCAGGACTTCTAGTAAGCAGATCCAAACGGATCCTCGAATGCAAATTCAGCAACACAGTAGACAGCGCCAGCGTCTACTATCCAGAAGGCACGCAAGTACCAAAAGTTAACCAATTCCGATACCTAGGCTCCATAGTAACGCGAGATGGAAGTGTCGATGCAGATGTATCCCACAGAATAAATGTCGCGTGGCAAAAATGGCCTACTTTCACTGGAGTACTCTGCGACCAGCACCCCCCCATCCCCATATCCACTAAAGGGAAAGTGTACAAGACAGCGGTAAGACCAGCGATGTTATATAGGGCTGAATGTTGGACAGTGAGGGAAGTACATGCGCAGAAGCTGCACGTAGCCGAAAGGTGCTCAGATGGTCGGGCGCAGTGACGAGGCTAGACAAAATTCGGAACAGATATGTCCAAGGTAGCTTCAAAGTGACTCCAGTCCAAGAAAAGTTCACTGAGACACGCCTAAGGTGGTACGGCCACGTCATGCGTAGAGACAGTGAGCATGTCGTTCAGAAGGTACTGGCACTCCCTGAAGGCAGGAAAGGAAGAGGACGGCCGCCCTTGACGTGGTGGACTAGTATGGCCAATCTCATGAAGAAGACCGAATTACCAGACCCGACAACCCAGGACAGACTATCCTGTCGACGAAAGATAAGAAGAGCCGTCCCCACCTAACGTGGGAAGGGGCAAAGGAAAAGAAGACTCAAAGCGATTCGGTTCTCTTTATCACCCCACTCCATTTTAATATCACAAATATTCACAATATATTGGCGAGAAAATAAGAAAATACAATGAACAAACGTGTAAAAATTACAAATTCCAAATTTAAAAGCAATATTTTGTTTATTTTTAATTGTAACAGTATTTATGGCCAGACTAAGTATATCATTGTACTGACTCGCTGTACGTGTTGGACAAACCTAGACAAAGCAGCTGATTAATAACATTATTAAAGTATATGTAGGGATTTGTTATGTGCGCCTGTAAAGGCTTAATTTTCTCCTCTGCTAACCTCCACATTTCTTAAATGTTGCAGTCTTTATACGTTCACAACTTAAATACGCTATCATAACGATAGCGTACGAGTATGTAAGTTGAGAACTGTGTTTAAAATCCATCGTATAGAAAGTATAGTTTAAAGAGTCAAATTATATTTAAAAAATCTTTAGAGATATTTTTAGTTGTTGTTAGCCGTCTATCATACAATTTCCTAACTTTATCGTATGATTTATTTCGTAATAAAACATGCGGTAAGATTCCTTATTCAACCTACTTCCACATACCCTACCATACATTTGTCATTGCAGTTTATCGAACACAAATGCTTATGACAGATGTGATACGAAAGGAAATATAGGTTATGTGGGTGTCTGCAAGCGATGACAAATTAGTGAGTGTTAACTTTAATCTAATTTTATGTGTGCAAGCATGCGCACTGTGTTAATTATTTACTGTATATTTGCTGTACACTGTTCGGTACAGTGTCAAATGCTCTGTGTAGTTTTATTTATAACTTTTCAAAAGTGATAATGGGTTCGACGCCCAGAGATACGTACCTTATATACATATAAGGTATATAAACAGTTAGAGAAACATACATTTTATTTGTGTATATCTGTCTGTACTCTGTACACACAGATACTCGACCTTACCTACAAAATAAAGACAAGCATTCAAGAATTAATTGATGGTGTAAACATATTTAAACTTCACTCATTTGTAGAAGTAGACAGTAAACACATGCTTTACATACAAAAAAAACTTAAGTAATAAATATTTCAGGTTCGTCTAGAAACAAATAAAATAAAACAAGAGACGACCTAAGAGGTTTCCGACTAATTAATTTTCAAAAGGTCGAACGACAAAAAAATGGCTGGATGCTATAAGTGTATTATTATTATCGAAATAAAACAGGTGTAAATAGGCTAAAACTTGTCCAACGTCGCGGTATGCGGGACACGTACAAAAGTGATGACTCTTAACCTTTCCAGAGGTCGAGGCTATGCTTTATAACGTGAAATTCAAGGTTGTTGTGGTTACACCACGAATTGATAGAAAGATATTGCCACTGTTATAATTACTGGTAATTTAACTTCAATCATCGTTGAGAAATAGAAATTTATAATATTTAATCATTGGCTGCTAATTATAAGTATCCATCACACAGATGAAAGTAAGACTCGGACAAGCAATATTTGACTGCACAGTTGGCCTAGTGGTTTAAGCGGTTTCCTTGCTGCGCCGTTTTCTACTGCGCCAAGTCTCGTGGGTTCAAATCTCACATGGGACAACACTTTGTGTGATCCAGAAATTGTTGTTATGAGCCTGGGTGTTCTTTGTGTGTTTGTGTGTGTTACAGAAAACCCCACCTCTGTACATTACCATCTTCTCTCTATATTACTATTTGTATTCCTAGCCGAAATTAGCCAAACGTGGAATTGGAAAAGGAGAGGACTAGACCACCACACTGATACAATGTGGTATCTTATTATTTAACAGTCTATCGTTGGCGTTCATTGCGATATTCTTTCTAGCGTATACCTACTGAGTTCTCTGCAGTAAGATTTGGCGACTGGGAACTTTGTGGTTTTAGTCTGTTCGCGTTTGACTCACCATTATATGTTAGCCGCAGTTTCAGTAAATTATTATTATTGTAATTTTCATACCTCAATCCATTATAATATGACATTTCACTGCGAAACATACGACTAACGTGCACTATTACCTACTAATAATAATTTTAAATAACTGGTTTTCATCGGATCTTATGCTGGTTTAACTACTTTGTAGAAGAGGAGTACTGCTATTAGCAATATATTTTAAATCACAAGTAAAAATGATATTAAGTAGTAGTATAACATATCTTAGTAGCATACAATGAGAATCTGCATCGTTGCCAGAAACTAATCACTGTCCCTACACTTCATTTACTATTAGATTGCACTAAGTACACGTGCATTAAGTTGTAAAGAGTACAGTACTACATTTTTAGAAAGGATATGCTCCAAATCCTAGAAATTCAGCAACTAAAATAGTTTTTTATAAAATTCGTTAATAAACTTTAAGCTAATTTCGAATACACCGCAATTCGTATAAGATTGATTATATTAATCCGTATTGGTGGTTAGATAATTAATTCATTGACTTTGTCGTGATTAGTCCTAATCCGTAATTTTAACGGAATTACTCACTTCAGGTTGATAGTTATTTTATGAGTCTATGAACTGAAGAAGAACTTCAAGAAGCTCAATTCAAAGGTTTGAATAACAGGTCACTTACTAACACGTCATTATGAACGACATGCGCCAATAATGAAAAACATTCACTGAACACTTTTCACACAATTGTGCCTGTTATTGGCTTCGAACTCGCACCAAGTGGTTCTGGATTTGAACTTCATGCAACAACATTTTTTTAGTAGATCGTTATCTTAAACAAGTATTTAACTTAATAGGAAACCATTCAACATCAGCCTGCTAGGATACCCTGGTTTGTTAAAAATAAGTTAAATTGAAAGAAAACTATTATAGCACACAGACTGCGTTCAGGCCACTATACCTCTGGCAAGTTTGGACATCTCATAAAAAAAGTTGATACACCAAAATGTGAAACTTACGGAGCCCTTGATGATTATGATGATGACACTTGCTAGTTGATTGTGTCAAAATTGATTGCAATGTTGATTGTGTGCAAATATAACTTTAATGTGAACTATGTAGTACTTTTCATCCCTATCTTAAGTAACCCTAATACAAATGCGGCGTTAGACCTCTTTGAGATATTTGCACAACAACGACTTCCTCTGTCTCCAAAGTAATTAGTAGGTATCATAGAATAAGCCACGATGGGGTTAACATATAACTTTATAATAAAAGCTTCGAAATAAATTAAGATTAAAAAAAACTTAATAGGATGAACTTATTAAAATTTACTTAAATTACTTGTTTTCAGATATATATTTTAAATAAGGAAAATGTTTCCAGCGACTTTTGATTTCTATGGCGGTTTACAGGTTCTACTTAGTGATATAATAAAATCTGTCGCTTTAATATACGATGTCTATTAAAAATAAATTAGGTAAGTATTAAATATATTAGGTACCTATATGTAGGTTCTTTATTAAGGAATGGATTTCAAAGCTCACCATAATCATTGCAGCAAATACAATGCACCATGGCCTATGGCCGCCTATTGAGATACTGCATAATGAAGCCTTCGATCTCGCACTCACCAACGGACCACGACATCACGAATTCTGTCTTTTTGGAATATTTTATATCATAGGGGTTAATGTGCAGATGGGTGCACCCATGAACAGCTGCATCTCACAGAGTAGGAGTAAGAGTCACGAGCAAGCTGCCACCGTTTAAACTCCTCCCAGAATCAGTTAGAGGTTTGGGGTTCGGCAACCTCACTTCCGCAACGAACGCGGGTAACGACGCGGGAGTCAACTGATTAATGATAATGCATATTGTATTATTATATTTGTGACTTGGTGAAACTGTGGAATACTGTTAATTAAGGAAATATTTATAAGAGTTGCTGTGTGTTCTGAAGTTGACGTGCATCTTATAAAATACATATGATATATTTATATTCAAACAAAAGTCGATCAAAGCTGTATTACTGTTCTCAGTGATCCAAAAATAAATAATTAACTATTGGCTGTCATCAAACCACTTGCATATTCAGGTATCTTTAGTCATGAACTAGCTGATCCGGATTTACCACTTCACATTGTGCAGTTTACATAAGAAATTCTCCTATAAAAGCTTAGCTCACAAACGTTTTAGCATCAGTTCCACATTTAGGAGTTACCGACAAAAAACAATCAAAATGAAATTTGTAAGTGTTTATGGAAAATGAAATTACATTAAAGTTTCATTTAATTTATTTCTTTTCATTTAAAAAATATTGGAAGATTGGCTTTTACATATGATAGAAATAATCAGCGCTCTAATGTTTTCACAAAAAACAATAATAGTTTTGGTAGACTTGGGTTATGAATGACATGGAGCAAATTTCACCTATGAGTTCATGCACTTTCTTGCGGTAGCACCACCGTCTAACGTATAAAACATGTGGTTAAGATAAAATTCGTAGTTCATTTAAAAGAAAATGGAAAACATATCTATTTGTGTACAAATATTATTCTACTAAGGTTGTGAATGTTTTAAATACCGATAACCAACCAACCACGAGCTGTGTTTTTGTTCAGTAACGTAGAAGTAAACTAAAACATTAATTAATGTGAGCTAACTATATGTGAAGGTAAATTTATTTTCAGAAATGATATTTTTAATTTTCTTACAGATCATTGTAATTGGTTGTGCTTTTCTCGCCGTGGCTCTAGCCGCACCACCAGTGTCGCAAGTAGAACCTGTGAAGATCGTACGTTCAGATGTTAACCAAGAAGCCGATGGCTCCTACAATGTTTCGTAAGCATGATTTTATTCCAAAATTAAACGATTGTTGTGATTATTTCTATTTCCAAAGACAAAAATTACGTTTTTAGTAAAAATAATTGACATTATCTCTTTTGTATAGTGTTTTGTTTAATTATCGATATTTACGAGTATGTTCATATTGCAAATTCGCTGTCCACTGCAGAATGAAGTTCTCTCCCAAAGGGTGGCAACTATCCAGATCTTGGCCAGTCCGTATTTATCCATATATTATATCCACTTTCATACTATAACCATACTTGTCACGATTTACAGTGTTGAAACCGATGATGGTTACAAGCATCAACAAAGCGGTCAACTCGTGGAGGTCCCCAACGAAGAGGGCAAACTCGTGAAAGTCATAGTTGTGCGCGGTTCTTACGTCTACAACGACCCCAATGGCCAACCCCAGAGCATCACCTACGTTGCAGACCAGGACGGTTTCCACGCTGATGGCCCTTCCATCCCCAAAAATCCCGAGGTCTAAATATTTTAACAAATTTGTTTTGGGTGACAAAAAAAATGCACTACTATGTTTAAATAATATTGTTCTAATATGATGTGTTGTGACGGTTAACGTTATCGGTTCTGTAAATAAACAGTTACTTTAACTTATGAGTTGAGTTTAAATACATTGGAAACAGACTGTGCTGCACAAACTTATTCATAATATTTACTTTAATAGTTTTGTTTAACTTTGAATATCTTCCTAAATTCCTCAAAAACAATCTTAAACAGTAAATCACTTGTCCATGTATTTGTTTGTCGAAAGCAAATACCGAGATCTACGTTCAAGGCAACATAGGTTTTACTAATACATAATGATATATCCTAATACCTAGTGTCATGAAACTGGATACAATATGATATTAATTAAAATGTGTGAAATAATTTTTATGAGTACTGCTGTACTAAGTAGATTAAGACTGCACATTCTTTCTCATTAGTGCGATATGATATTCATTGTACTTTAGATAGGTATACTGCATATTTATTAATACTCCATCATCCTAATCTTTGTTATTCCTAAGCTTATTTGAGCTTGGCTACTAATTCAACCGGTTATACCTGAATATTAGTATTTTCACGGAGCGACTAGCATCGGACCTCTGCAACGCTGAGGGTGAATTGAATTCAAATGTTAAACTAGTTGTCAGTATGTTTAGCAGTTCCCGGATCCCTCCTTTCTCAGGCTCAGAGTGGCACACCGTGTAGGTTTAGTCGGTCCAATTCTGAAACACCAGCCCGCCGCAAACCCCGGTGGGGTGACGGCTCGTGGGGGCTATGCTATGCTACGTTAAAAAAATATGTCAGTATGTTTGCGGACACTGACTTCCCAATAACGATAGCCATAGATGTTCAGGACAACCGGGACCACGACGGCTTAACGTGATCTCCGAGGCACGTTAAGATAATGATGTTTCCAGGGATTGTGCAGCCGTAGTTTTTAAATTTCAATTTCACATTTTGAGTATCTATGTATGTAATATATAAATATTATATAGGTTTGGGTACGCCAAAAAAAAACTTTAGCAATTGCGCCTAATAAATTGTAGCTATGGAACAATTTTTTGTGAGACAAACTTCTTAGCACTCCATGGATTCACCGTGCGGGTGCCGGGTCCATCGTGTGGCAGAGGGAGAAACTCAAAGCAGTTCCCAGGACTTACGACCTAGGTGTAGGTTTAAGGAGGCCCCCTTTAAGATACGCATCAACGGTCACCTTCACTGCTCGAGTTTCCCGCCCTACCTAGCCAAATTTGGTAGGAACCTGTTAGTGCAGCCTTGGATACTCGTTCTAAAATAGAACTTACTGCAGATCTCGACAGGCCAAGGTCTTTCAAAAGGTTATAGAGAGATTTAGCTGGTATACCTCTCGCTCCCACTTCTACCGCGTATAAATTAACCACATAGCCATTTTTTGTTAAGTTCAGTTGTTAGATCGTAATATTTATTTAATTTTATTCTATGGTCTTTAGGAATATTAGTTTCCCACGGAACAGTAAGCTCTACTAATATTATGTGTTTAATTTGTCTAGAGAAAAGGAATATGTCCGGTCTGGATGACGAAACACCAACATCCTCTGGGATTTTATAGTGCTTATCATACGTATCCATCAAAATAGTCCAGTCAGGTGCAGTACCCAGGATTGAGAAAGGCTTGCTTTTAGATTTGGTAGTTGAGCCATCCTTTATAAAGTTAATTTCTCGTTTATTTGTAGTCAATCCTTTTTGGGCTCTAGCTACTGAAAGACTTACTGCTTCACGTATGATTTCTAGTACTCTATCATGTCGGCGTGAGTAATAACCCCTATCAAGCAGCACCCTGCAACCTACCAGTAAGTGCCTAGCAGTACCTACTGCCTCACCACACGTATAGCAAGATTTTTCAGATGCTTTCCCCCATCTCACTAGGTTACTTTGGTCTGGGAGGGTCATTTGGAAGGCATTCAGATAGAATTTTAATAGGGCAGGAGACCAATCATATAGCAAGGTGCGCCATTTCAGGGCTAACGGGATGCAGAACTCACCTATAGTTAACCACTCACTTTGCATTTCTAGATTCATTGCATGCACTTTATATTTATCATTTTCATCTTGTTGTATAAAGAATTTTATTATTTCTCGGTCTCCCTTCCTCTTTGCGAAACCCAGCCCGACTTTATTAAACTGTGCACCAGCCATAAATTGTTTATGGAATTGAAGTCTTGACTCAAGCTCTGTAACATATTTATCTTTTGGGAGTGATGAGACTATTTCATCCTGGGATTGTCCCAAGACATGAATTTTGGTCACTCTGAGGTGTTTATAGAGTTCAGATGGCTTCTTTAATTTCATCCCAAAACTGTTTAGATCCCTAAATAGAGTTGAGGGGTCAGCTGAGTGTGCAATTCCGAGCCATGACTTCAATATCTTTTTGACATTTGCATCTAGTTTTGCCAGGAGGCTTTTACCGATGTCATATACAAGGAAAGGCCAAGTCAGACGCGACGTAAGATAATTGTCGTATATCCAAACTTTTTTAATATTGTTTAATGGTTGTTGGTCTACCTTATTCAAGTCACTAAGAAAATTTTCGACAGTTACCTCTAAGGATGGTGTACGTCCTTTGTAATCAATCTTTCTACCAAGAAATTTGAAAGGCACTGCTTCAGCAATCGTGGTTACACATTGTCCTCCTATTGAGAGTCCCGGATCATATGAGGTATATTTGGTATTCCGTCTACCCAGACATGAACAGTGGCATTTACTTGGTTTTGCCCTCAGTCCGTCAGTCCATGTACAAAACTCATCCACTTCAATTAATAACTTCTGACATTGTTTTGGATTACGTGTCAGTATGGCAAGGTCGTCTGCAAAGGCTAAGATGGACTCTGTGTATTTGTTGTTTATTTTAAACCGATAGCCCCATTTTTTCTCATGACTTATTAACTTATCTATAAGAATATTTATAATTATATTAAAAGCTATTGGTGACAAGCAGCAGCCTTGGAACAACCCTACATTATAATGCAATGTTTCTGTGTGTTCCTTGTCTGCTGCTATGGCAAATTGCAGTTGAGAATAATAAGATGTGATTATGTCGATATAACTTATATATAATACTTAATACTACTATAATACTTATATATAACCATAACTTACAATATTGTGTGTAAAACTATGATAAGGTAATTTTACTTGGTGGACTCATATATTTCTTAATACATATTATATATATTACAGGTACATATTTATTTGTCATGGATAGGAATGGAATTGACTACCTCTGGCTTAACAATCGGGGCAACCAATAGACTGTCAAACCAGTCGAATTAGAAAAACATTCCGACAAAATGAGAATCTTCTCCTTTTTTGAAGTTGGTTAATAATTAGACAAATCAAATGTCAAAACTAAAGTCCCTTGATCTGCAGGTGTCCACGAGTGGTTCTAGTTATTTCCTGATAGGATGACCAGTCTGCTCTGCCCTCTAAATATTGAATAAATGACCAATACTAACAAAATGCATTATTATTTTTAAGGATTGTTTGTACCTTGTAACAATATTTCTTTTAAAAATCATAGTCTCGACATCATCACGTTGTTTCTAATCAAGTTTAATTCATGAATAAAATGGAATGAACATTTTTATTCTGTTACTAGGTAAGCTTTATCACGTAAGTAGGTGAACAACAAGTTTTAATGCTTATTTTCGGTGTTATAATGTTCTTTTTTTTATTCTTTTTTTATTTTGTAGCCGGAAAACGAGCAGACGTATAGCCCAGCAACACCAGAAGCGTCATAAGTGCGTTGCCGGCCTTTGCGGGTTAAGGATGGGGAGAGGGGTTGGGTATGGGCCTCCGGTATCGTCACTCACTCGGTGAAACACAGCGCAGGCGCTGTTTCACACAGATTTTCTGTGAGGCCTTGGTATCACTCCGGTCGAGCAGACCCATGCATGCCGAAGCTTGGCTCTCCCACGGTAAACGTCTAGTTGCTCGACGACTTTTTGATAGTAAAAATAAATGTGAAATAGATATTCTACTCTATCTACTAGTTCACTGTCGCTATCGTTTTTATTGAAGAATGCAAAAAAAAACAAATAAAATATTTTTTATTTAAATATTAAATTTTAAGTATGATTGATGCACTGCGGTTGACTCGTACCTTACTTAGATTGTGCATTGAGATGACTGTTAACTTTGGCAGGCCTTAGGCAATCCCACGGTGCCTCTTTTAACTGAAGAAGGATTCTGAGTCTGCCTATCAGGTTGCTAAACTCTGTAGGTGTTCTCACTAGTTTTTCTGTTGAAATATCCTGGATCCCCAGCAATAGACTATACTTGTTACAGAAAAGCATGTGATTTTAGCCAGTTTGAATTCTTCGCCGTAGGGTTTAAAAATCAAATCAAAAAACTTCAATATTCTGACTGCCCATGCAACGAACTGTTTATCCGTAGTTAGTTATTTAACTTTATATTACTCGTATTATATAAATAAAAATATATAAAAGTTTTTGCCTAGAATCATAGAAGTAGTGCAAAATAAATTTATTTAAAAAGTAAAATGAAATAACAGTAATATTTATTTATTTATTTATACAAACTTCCTGCAAACATATTGCACAAGGCGGACTTAATGCCACAGGCATTTTCTTCCAGTCAAACCTTTGGGTGTTGCAAGACTGTGTTTGGCAGGCGTAACTTAATAATACGATAGATTTAATTAAGAAATATAACAATACTAAACATTCTACAGATATATAAACTATACAATTTATACATAATTAAAAACATCTAAATTAAATATACATATACATACATACACACATATACATAAATAAGTATACCTACATATGTGTGATTTACATATTACCATCCGAAAGACACTAAAAGTGTTATTCTGATGACTCCGTCAACAAGTCTCTATAGAACTGTCGTACATTATGCTTAAAAGTGGATCGGCTAGTTTAAGTTTAAGTTTAATATTGTCACACACAAATTAAATATAGTGACAATGTCACAGCTATTTGTTTGGTTTTCTTCCTGTTTGAATTGACCCTGTCATGTCATACAATTTAAATGAACATTATGTTATACCCGTAGAAGTTCGTGTTCGACCATTTTTAGATAATAACAAATCAACTTATTTCAATATTTCTTCTTCTCATGTAATATTTTTCAAAAATCTTTCTTCTTTTAAAAAAATGATGATTTCATAATTCAATAGTTTTTTTGGTTTTCGTTTTTATTTATATAGAACATGTCAAGATACGGCCGCGTTTTAAGACACCCAGAAGATCATATTGTAGAGCCTGCCTTAAACTTGCCAATATCGAAACGGTCGCGTGGAAGAACACCCGCCACTTGGTGGACGACGGAAAGACCTGAAGGAATCTCATTTAGATCGAGACACAGCACGAAATCATGCTCATTGGAAAATGCATACAAGAAGGGCCGATCTCAAGTAAATAGGATAAGGTCTAGAAGGAAGAAGAAATGTTAAGATAGCGGCGAATTCTGTGAAAGGCATTAAAGGGCACCGACGTACTCGTACTTTTGACTCTTGAGTTGCATGTATCCGTGAGTGGCCTACAGAAGGTAGATAACCATGCTAAAAAAAACCTTCTTTTGTTATTAGTTTCACTTACTGTGGAAAGCAGTAGGTATCATTAAGTGAGCCGCTTTCGTCTTTATTATATTCAGTTCAAGCCTAGCGCATGTTTTCTGATTGTGTGTTGCAATTTTTTTTTGTAATAATTAACAGTACAAGTTTTACCTAAATGTAATCCGGCTACAATGTATACTTTTCTCTACATGTAGTCGTGTTTGTAGTGATGTAAGTTCTATCATATTTCAGTTATATACATGAGATGTAATTATGACCGAATTGAACTACCCAGTCTCTCAAATTAAACGTAAATAAGGTTAGGAGTGATTGGGGCACACTAGGCAAATATTATTAGGTAGTAAATCTAAACGCTGACTGGTTACAACGGTAACATATTTAAAACTTATTTTTTTACAATCGAGAGTAATCTAGCTGCACACCTTAATAATCTAAATAAAAAGCTCATAATATATCATCTGATAAAATTTATTTACAGCTGTACTTAAAAATTAATACATAACAAATAAAACGAAATAAAATGGCAGTGAGCATCACGTTGTTTTAGTGAGAGTGAACCAATGCGGTGATGCTCTCCCGCACGGTTACTTATTGTGATCATTTCTCATTTCTTAAAGCATATAGATGTTACTTGAGTCATTTCCAGTAATATGGCTGGTAAACAATCGATTAAAGAAATTTAATGTTAATCAATTGTTTATCAACGAAACGTTGTTAGGAGCTTATCTCCTTGCGGGAGGATTCTTGGGGATAGAGTCGCCCTCAGCTTTGAATCCGTTCGCATCAGCTGAATAGTTGATTGTCTCAACGACACCATCGGGGTTTTTGTAGCTATATGAACCGCGAACGGTGACTACCTTGTGAGGTTTGTTTTCTTCATCAAAGGCCTCTTCGATTTCTCCTATTTCTTCTCGTATAAGTCCATCATCAGTTTCAAATCTGGCAATGTTAAAAACACCATAAGAAAAAAGTATTTTTATATATTAGGCAATAGAGTGTCTGTTCTTAATACATAAAAAGCAATAATAATAATAATAATATTTTTGACCCATAAAAGTGTTAACAATTTGACAAGTTTCAAAAGATTTAAAAAAAAGCATGATTACAATGTACCAATTGTGTCTTATTAGCCTCCGCTGCTGAACTAGGTTCGAAATCTGTTCTTCAGCATACGGCACCTCTTCCTATCGTCCATGTACATTAACTACAGGTTATAATATAGTTCCAGTACATAATCCTATTTATTCATGTTAACTTTAAGTTTTAAATAATTTTGATAAATGAGAAAGTTACGGAACAAAAAATTATGAATACTTAAAACTTAGATAATGTAATGGTTTTCTGGGTGTGTGTGCACTGAGCAAGGATAAATGAGTGTGTGTCAGAGGGTGAGTAAAAGTTAGTTTTAGGTGTAGTGAAAAAGTGGCATTGTGCAAAAACCTGTTAGAACCTAACTTTTGCAAAATAGTAGTGACTCTGTTTGTCATAAGACAGGCTTCCCAACCACTGTGATACAGCTGTTTTAAGGTTTCGTTTATTTAAGTGATAGATGAAAATGTCTTTATTTATTTTATTATATAAACCCTAAGAGAAAAAGATCCTAAGAGTGGGAAAAACCTACGCACAAATGATATCTTTGGCCGAACCAATCCCTCACAAACGGCGCGACTTCTGCGTTTTTTATTTGATTTAGCATCATATAGTAATAAAGCGTGCTGTTTTATTGATTGGTGATAAAAAGTTGTCGTACTGAAAGAACCTGGCAGTACTCGTAAAACTGATTTGAAGGGTATCGAAAGGGAAAAGTAGACACTTTCAAAACAGTCCTTTGAGAAACCTTAATTTGTCTAAGAATACTTTTAGATGCCCCGCCCCAGGATGTGATACAGTAAGTGATCAATGATTTGACGAAAGCAAAGAAAATTCCTTGCGTTACCCAAGATTTTAGAAATCGTTTTCGGCGTGGAAATAAGACCGTTTTAGTATTCTTAGTTTTAAGTGCATCGTATGCATAAAGTAAGTCAAAGCCAAATTACAATTATCCATTCAAAAATTGGACCAAAATTTATATCACTTATATCTTTTCTTAATCCCTCTTTGAAAACTCTGCAGTGTATTGTATAAGTGTGTTACGAGATTGTTTTTATACATAATATTACTGGATTATGGTCCGTAAGTGTGGATTGTGGTATAATAGTGATACAACTAAGTTTATTTTTCAAAATCACATGATCAATTTCAGACATCTAACACACAACGCCATCTAGTCCCAAGCTAAGCAAAGATTGTGTTATGAGTACTAGACAACTGATATAAATATTTATATACTTTTTTTTTGGAAAAATATACATATTATACATAGAAAACACCCAAACTCCGAAACAAATATTTGTAGATTATACAAACATTTGGTCTGACCAGGGAATCGAACCCGAGACCTCAAGCATAGCAGTCGCATACGCTACCATTACGCCACCGAAGCAGTCAAATAAATAACTAATAAATAATATAATTATTATTTCAATGAATACTTGAGCATCATCAACACCAACCTTCACAACTAGTAGAACACTGCTGATATGCGTCTCTTTGGAAATAACGTTTTTGCCTACAATATTTTTAATCACACGAATAGGAACCGCCGTAAAACTAATACCATAAGATACTAATACTACTAGTAATGTAAACGCAAAATGACATTTGCGCAGATTTAATTACCCAAAGTTGTATCCACCGTCTGGATTTTGTTCGTATTTGGATTTGATGATCTTGGGTTGTTCTGGGGGAGCTGCAACAGCAATGGCCACAATGGCACAGACTACAAGGATCACCTGTTGACAATTTCATGATAAACAATTAGGTTTAAAATGTATGTAAAATATCTGTTGTATTGTGTTGTGAAAAATCACACGAAAAAATTACTAAAAATATCCTTGAGATTTCAGATAAGTCGATAAAAATTGTAAATGAAATAAGAAATCTATACTTTTTAAATAAGTTTTTGAAAAATTAAATGTGAATGTTTTTTTGTGAATTCATAACTACTCGTATTTAAAAAAATGTAATAATATGAAACGCACCAATTTCATTTTGAATATTCAATGTCCGTTGCTAACTGGAGAGCGACTGATACCAAAAACATCGCGATGAAGTCTTTTATACATTCATTAGACTCTTAATATAATGTCAAATATGTCACTATGTTGTCAGTCCGGATTTAGTCAATAATAGACATGGCGAGTATAATTTTTATATTTTCCAAACGTAATCTTATGTGTATACCTACCTAACAACACATTAATTTACTGTATCTGAAATCTATATAGGTTCTAAGAAATTCATTTATTGGGTCTGCTTAATAATTTAGACCCTAAAAACACTTATTGTTTTTCTTCAATGGGAGTCACTAACATTTTCCATACATTAATATGTAATTTATATGTGTATACGTAAACGTTCGTGTCAGACAATTCAAAAATATGTAATACCTGTAACACAAAAGCGTTAAGTGCTGTACATATTCATAATTATACAAAACAATAGGTCATGCAAATATTTGGACAAATAAAAATATTCAATGAAAACACTATCATTGCTTAACGTATTCGCATCCTGATATAAATTATCACGAAATCTTTTGTGTAGAGTGTTTGTTAACTATTCACGTTTTTATGGCAGATTGTATAAAAATTGTTAACTTAAAGATTGTAAAAAACAAAAGTTAAGTAGCTCGGTAAATATTATATAATAATACTCTTCCCCTACAGCGAAGCCTCACTCATAAAAGAGTTTTATTTTTATCATTAATTTGTATTGAAAAACATGTAGCCAAACACACTAAGTTGCACAAAGCCCATTCGATTTTATCGAGGCATATCGAGGTTTTCCTACATTGTTGCACTTAGGACATACCGGGTGATATTGCGAAACTACAGTAATCTCAGAAAATAATATTAGTCTGAAAAACTCTTACAGGTTAGAAGAAACAAAACATCAGAAAACCTTTCATATTTTATCATTTTATGGTTAGGATTTTTAAATAAAAATGTTAGTCATATTATTTTTTATCTATTATGTTAAAAGTCGCTGGATAATGCGACACATTCTATAGCATTGCACATCTACTCTTAGAAGCTTCCGTAAATAAACATGAATGAATGGAGAAAGCTTTCCCACTACTTTCATAAGGCTTTTGTAGTCGTCAAACTCAACAATAACAAATTTGTCTTAAAAAAAAACAGTAGATTTAAGGTAACAACTTTGACAACCCTATCAATCATTTATTGTCGTTTTGACATAATAAACGACTTATTTCTCGGAATCGGCAAATAGAAACCGACGTTCTTCGGTTTATTTTTTTCATGTAAGGTTTTGAGGGATAAAAATTGTAAAACTATTTGTTTTTTTTCTGTTTAATAAATCGAGAATTTGGACTGCACGATTGGCCTAGTGGTTTAAGTGGTCGCCACGCCGCTTCTCACTGCGCCGAATATTGTAGGTTCAATTCAAATCCTACATGGAACAACAATTAGTGTGATCCACAAATTGTTGTTCTAAGTCATGGTGTACTTTGTGTCCGCTTCATATATGTTTATAAAGTCCCTCGCGACTCAGGATGTATATTCATTACTAATGCGGGAGTTCTTTTATAGAGAAGAAACAGAAACAATAAATAAATAGGATGTTAATAAAATAGTGATATCATGTTTCATTTTTTTCTGTATCAAGCCTACCTTACCAACCTTCACTGTTTTTTACAGAACGTCAATATCGTCTACTTGGATTGTGGCGGTCCAATAGATAAATTTCAGACATATCGTAATAAACTTAAAGTCTAGTGTAGTTACTTAAAACTCGTCTGGAACTACAAAAAATATTATTATTATACCAGTTTCAATTTCATTGGTTTTATATGTGCTACGCGACTATACTAAAATAATGTGACACAGGCTTTTTTATATTCCACTGACGTCTATCGTAATGTCAAATATACTATGTCCTATACCATGTGTGCGTCCAGATCAAAAAACTACAATTAAAGAATGGAATCTACAGAATTAAATTTATATCGTTTGCAATTAAGCAGCTCTTTTAACAAACTTCAGAAAGAAGGAATTGGTTGTAAGTTCCACTGCTTATATTTTTTTAGGTTTTTTAGGTTTTTTACTCCGTCAATTGTTGAACGAATTTGAAAAACTCATTTTGTAAAAAAGATATGTGTCCTATTACCACCATTTTAGCACTGATGATGATGATGACTGCAGCATCCTCGTTGCAGTCATTGTAGGAGATTTCTCGGTACCTGCCGTGACAGCTTTTTACCGCAGTCGCTACCGGCGCATCTTCTGGGAAGAAGTAATTTCGTAGAAGAAAAGGGCCCGGGAAGACTACCGCCACTCGGACCAAATCCGCTGCTGGCGAACAGGGTGGAGGAGGCGCGCTTAACAGCGCCACATGCCACCATGCTTAAGTGGCCAGCCGCAAGGGGCGACATACGCGAGTGCCGTACGTCGCCTAATTAGAGAGTTTACGAACAGGCGGTGCCCGCGTCAGTACGGGTAGAGATCTAGATGGCTTAATAACAGTAGTTGCCGGATCCGTCCTATCTCAGGTGCAGTGTGGCACATCGTGTGGTTTTAGTCGGTCTGATTTCGACACATAGATTTTGGTACCTAGCGCACATTATAATACTACTTTATTTAAATGAATAAATAATTAGGTAAGGAACAAGAATTGTCATATAGGAATTTATGAAGAGCGAATTCTCGTTTCATGTTTTTAAGTGTTTTTTTTTAGTTTTATGATTATGCTCACGATTGGTTTATGGGTTGCTTAATTTTAATTTCCAATAGACCTAAGAAATGTCTAGTAACACAATACGCATTGTCAATTATTAACAACTACTGACCCGGCGAACTTCGTACCGCCATTTCTTTTGTAATTATTTACAAAATTTCCGAGAACTTTATTTTTATTATTTATGCATGCCTTAGCTTTCCACGTGCAGTACTGTCGTGGTTTACAAAAATCTACAGTTTCGGTTTTCTTATATTTTTTGCAGTGAAAACTTCTTTAGCGGCGCTGTGTACTTTTTTGGATAGGGTAAAAATGTATAAACTCGCATCAGGTCACGTGTCCTGATCGAAAAAAATCGTAAGACGGATGTTTATTGTTAACAGCGCCATCTACCGATATACTTTGGTAGCATTCGTTTTTTTAGATAGTGGTCCTTTCTCAATATGATTTTATATACTTAAAGTTAATATTTCAGTATCTTAAACTGATTTACAATAAATTAAAATAACGATTTTCTACTTACACAAAACCTTTTGTAAACCAAAAAGATTGTTTACAAATTTTTTGAAAACAGCGATATCTATTGGAGTATCAAAGCTTTACTTCCATTTACTACTTACAATCATAATAACAAATGAATATTGTATTCCACCACATAAATAATAGTACTTTTATACTGATAATGAAAGCAATTCGTACAAAATTATTCTCTAACCATTCCAAAATATCAAAAATGCACAACGTAAATATTCAAGTTTTCACTTCTGCCGGCACTCCCGGAGTGCAACCCGTCGTTTTTTTTAATACAAACCTTGTCCTGACAATAGCAAAAACATAAAAAAAAACTATTCAATAAATATAAATATAATCCAGTCGATATGAAGTTATGCGCGTACATAGGTACATTTTTGTGATTCAGTTTTATTTATATAGTTATAAATTGTCCAACGTCGCGGTATACGAAATACATATTCATAAAAGTGATGTGTTCTTAACCTTTCCGGCTATCGAAGCTTTACTATATAGTGTTAAATTATAATTCAAGGTCGGTGAGTTTTTACAACGGGTAGATACGAGGATGTGTGTATTGTCACTGTTTTATTAATCGCTAATTAAACTGCAAGGTCTCTGTGAGCAATCGATAGGCATTGTTCTGGTAATCGTACTGGACAAATATTAATTTATAACATCAGCATTTGCCTTTAATAACAAAAATGCATCGCACTATTATAAACCACCTGCACAAACTTGATCAACCCATCAATAATGGTCTAACTAACTAGAGAGCATGAAATTCCACTAATACGTTCGACGGACGACGACCAATTTATGTATGACACAGGAGCAGCGGAGACTTACATCTCTCTTACCGCTCATAAGACACACCTAGCGCTGGAAAGAACAAAATGCTCTCCAGTCCCTATTAGCGCATACCTGCAAGTTGGAGTCCTTAACAAATAAACATTTCTGTCTAAACACTCGTAGGTTCATTTGGTTCGAGTCCGAATTAAAAGCTTGTTCAGCTGTCAATGAATTTAATTTTATGTAATAATGTTTTATGTAAATAGGTATACGTCTAAATTTAGCTACAGTAAAATATTTTGTACATGCATCATTCCCCGTTATTTACAGGGACGTAGTTTTCTTAAAAAATATAAGGTGTTATGGCGTTGAAAAAATTTAGTGAATTACTACATAACTTCTTAAATTAGGATAACTGGTTTTAGAACGTAGGCTAGTTTGATATTTAGTTGAGCGATAATAGTGTCATTTGCGACATTCCAGGTCATTACATAAAGCAACTAGTAGCAACTCATAAAATGGGAAAGATCCTAATATTATTTTGTTAAGAATTTAAAAAAAATGTGATTATTGCATTGCATGTGATCACGACATTCTGAATTCTAAAATTAATTTAAAATAGGTACAAACATAAAGCAGTTCTTTTAAGAACACATTAGTTAAGCAACTTTTTCAACTCTAAAAACTTATATTATATTACTGTTACTTACTGAACTTTAAACTTAACTTTGTACCTAAAATATTTGTTCCTTTATGATTGAGGTTGATATAAGGTGAGTTAAGAACATTTTATAAAAAATATTAAATCATAAAAAAGGGAGCCATTTGAGCTGCATAACGGATGAATCTGCTTTGATTTGGTTTTATGATATTAGCTTTTTTGTCGAATAGTTTAGATGGTTCACAGGTATGTGCGACAAAAATCTGTTTGGTTAGTGTAAAAATTATTCGCTCTTTTATAACTTGAGTAACATGACATTTCAAGTAGGTATCAATAAGATCCAATATATAAATAGTATAGTAGTATATATAATAATATAGTTGCATGTCTTTTAAGCGACTTCGAAAAACTTCTAAGAGGATTTTTAGAAATCTGCTCGTAAAACGATTTGGACTTGATTTGTTATTAGAAAGTATAACTTTTGAAACATTCTCTTCGGGTACCGTAATTCCTTAAGTACTTACATTCAAAGAAGAAAACTATTAGATACATCTGAGAGTAGAAAAATAAGTAATAAAGGTAGCATTAAAGCCGGTAATCCATTACTTTTGAAATCCATACTTCCATATTAATTTTATAAATTTGAAAACTTTACTTTTCGCCTCAATAACCAACAACCACGAGGGCGCAGCCGCAGGCAAAATCAAGTCAATAAAAGTTTAAGACAAAAAAAAATTACTTATTTATACAATCCCTATAACTAATAAGCACTCTACAAGTGGAACAAATAACTTATATAAAACAATAAATATGTATTTTTACATTAGAAGTGAAAACGCGTTGTTCAGTTTTGAGCCTCAGGTTTAAGCATCATTTCTACTTTATTTTTTTTAAATAGGCAACATATGTTATACTTTCATTGTTATGTTTTTAACTAAGTATTTGTGGCTTTGCTATTCGAGTGCATTAGAATTATTACAATAGTTCGATTGTTTCAATATAATAATATACCTATAAATATCTACAAAAGTTAGTGGTATTTAAAGATCGCAGTATAATTGTAAAACGTGTTCGTCATTCAAATTAGAAGTGACTAAATGTTACTTAATATACATAGAAGTATAGGTAACTGGATATGAAAAAAACACGTTTATTAGAGACCGACCGAAGTTTCGATTTCGGCCAGTTTCGAGCAAAAAATCTGGTTACGGCCGTTGTTTCGGTTTCGGCCAAAAACGACCGTATCTTTCGGCCGCGTCGTAACTCGAGGGATTGTAAATTTTAGTACCTACTGTTATTATACTCCATCGTCTTCATTCACTACCTGGAGGATCACTCCGTACTAAACGATCGTCAATATGGTTTTAGACCGAACCGATCCACGGGTGATCTTCTAGCGTATGTTACACACCTTTGGGGTGAAGCTATTGACAGGCATGGGGAATCCATGGCAATCAGCCTTGACATGGCCAAAGCCTTTGATAAGGTTTGGCACCGTTCGCTCCTCTCCAAGCTACCGGCATACGGTTTACCCCCTAAACTCTGCAGCTGGGTTTGCAAAAAGTCTCCATTGCTTCCTCTACCCACTTTTAAGAGCACTCGACTGCCATTACAAGGTAGGCTCGATATCTTGGGCATGGATATCAGCCGCGATCTCAACCCTCGCGAATACGTTGAGAGTGTCACTAGGGCGGCTTCGCGGAACCTAGGTATCGTTAATGATCCTGTAATGATAGCGTATGTTATAGTAAAAGAAAAAAAAAATAGGGTGAGACGGTTCTTCTCGCCCGAGCATCGGTGTCTGCTTTATAAGACCCAGGTTCGCTCGTGCGTGGAATACTGTTCTCATCTTTGCCATGGAGCCGCGCAGTATCTGTTCGACGCTCTCGACCGGTTGCAGCGGCGAGCCATCCGCATTGTCGGCAGTCCCCAGACCACCGAGTTCCTTGAGCCTCTGCAGTTGCGTAGAGATATCGCCTCTATGGCAGTCCTCTATCACCTTTATCATGGAGAGTTTTCTGAAGAGCTGTTCCAACTGGTCCCCCCTTCTCCCTTCCTCTACAGTACAACACGTGCCGGTCTTGGATGTCACCGCTTCAGATTGGTAGACATACGCTCTCGTACTCACCGCTTCGGTTCTTCCTTCCTGTGCCGAGCGGTCAAAACCTGGAACTCACTACCTGCGTACGTGTTTCCCTCCCAGTATGAACCCAAGTCCTTTAAGCGGAGCGTGAAGAAACATCTCACTAGGCCGCCATAGTGTGGGTCGCTATGCTGCAATGTCCCTATTAGCATTGAGGATGGTGACAACCACTCCTGGATTCTGCTCGTGCTTTCCATCAGGCAGAGCAGAGTCATTTTGGCAGGTAAGACATAAAAAAAAAAATATATACACACAAAATGTCATAAAAATCGGTCCAGCTATTTCAGACGAGTTTAGTAACCAACACCGCGACACAAGAATTTTATATATTAAAAGATATACCGAGTTTACCATACGCTGTCGGATTTTCCTCTTCATCAATGAACCCAGTTCATTACTGGGCACTTTATTCCTTAAAATTAAATATTTAAATCTGACATTTTGTGACAGTTTGATTCTCTATATTTATTTTCACTGCAGTGATATCTCTAGAACAGAAATTGTTAAGCATGGTTGCCGGAATGGTTTTCGTCATGCAACCTAACAACACAGTGTCAGGAGTGAGGTAATAGTTACAAAAATACAATAATTAATCAAAAACTCAAAAAGTTCTGCACCGATCGAGCTGAAATTTTAGAATGATATATAATCCGTATCAAGGATTATTTTTATCTAATTTTTGCATCAGTCACATATCCGTGAACGCAAAAAAACACGAAAAAACCGACATAAACGCGGGCGGAGCCGCGGGCTACAGCTAGTAATGTATAACATTTAATTATATTTGCTTCATGGGTCAGCCCGACACCCTCCCATGGGCTAATATCAATGTAAAATAGAGACTCGAAATATTCAAGGGACATTATGAATGTGACCACCAGACTATCTACAGAGAAGTGTCACTTATGAAATACCCGATTACTTCATACCGCAACTTTGTTTGCAATGGCACTGAGCTTTGATTTTTTAACAACGAATAAGATACTTTATCATTGCGTAAACGCCTATAAGAACCCACTTATAGGTATTTAGTCTTATTATTGAACAGGCATAAATCAATAAACGTAATGTGTAGATATAGGTATTTATAACCAGCTGACAATCGCACCTTCGTTTTGCGTCTCCAATTGCACGGAGCGTGATATTATAACAGTGCGAATAAATTTATAACCTTAAAAACGGTTATACCGATTTTATAAGATAGACTTATGCTGTGGCAAATTTTTTTAGAACTTTTAAAGGTGAACTATTATTTCCTAAAGGTTTTGTTTTTGTGAAATTTAAACCGTTTCCCCCCGTTTTTGCAACGTTTTTATTGAAACTTCACTCCTTTTGGTCGTAGCGTGATGATATATAGCCTTCCTCGATAATTGAAAGTTTCTATAAATTTAATTTAAAATTTTAAGGACCGGAGGACGTCAGAATATAGGCGGAATGGCCAACTAATCATACCGGCAAAACCTATTTCAATTTGTAAATAGGTTGATTCATCATCATCATCATCATCAGCTAATTGCAGCCCACTGTTGGACATAGGCTTCTCCCATGGCACGCCACTCTGATCGATTTGGGGCTGTGAGTAATAACTTGCGCAAGATACATTGATTATTCTAGTGAAGTAATTTTTTTTTTTTTCAGCCTCTTCTCGTGAATCTAATTAATCATTTTTAAGGAAATCAATTCTCATTTCCATTCTCAAACATGCTAAATGATCTATCAATTTCTATCTATAACCATAACTTCTATGTTAATCAGGGTCACTAACAACTACTTAGATAAAGATCCTCATCAAAAGAAACACATCTGAAGGATTTGGTCGTAGATGATTTTTTATTTCTATTAGTAATTGCGTGTTATCCTACTACTATTATAAAGGCGAAAGTTTGTAAGTATGGATGTATGTATGTATGGATGTTTGTTACTCTTTCACGTAAAAACTACTGAATGGATTTGAATGAAACTTTACCACAATATAGCTTATACATCAGAATAACACATAGGCTACTATTTATAAAGATATAGCTTCGCCTCGCGGCGTTGCCCGCAGTTATCATCGTACCGCGGGTGGCACCGCGGGGTTCAGCTAGTACTATATAAGAGCATTTTAAAGTGGTTTCGAATGCACAAGATGTTTCAGGCCGATTTGGCAATTTACTGCACAAATGTAACAAAAGAAAAAGAATACTGCGTGTGCACGAAATCTTTCGCAGACTTTTCGCAATTAAAATGGTGAAAGGGCCTTCACCAAGTCGTGTATCTGTTTTGAAAGTTTCGTAAAAGTTTTAAGAATAAAGGCAACTAACACTTTTTAAAACAAAACAATCAATAACACAAATTTAAACGAATACGCCTATATGTACCCTACCTATGTAGTTTATATACTTACACACTGCAATGTTATAAATTCAAAAGCAATTCTAGCTGCCTATTACACTTTCACGGCTTAACCGCTGTACCAATTTGGATGAATTTAGGTATAGAGATAGATTTGACCTTGCGAGGACATAGACTACTTTTTGTGGCGATAACCGACATATATATGCAGGCGAAACCGCAGGTAAAAGCGAATTATTTATAATTAAATGACGATTTATAGACTTTCATTGTAATAAAACACGCTAAATTGTGTAAATCGATTTATTAAATAAAGACATCAGTCGAAGGTTACAATTTCACCAAGTCAATCGCATTACATGATCGGTCTTCCTCTTTGACGATTTGATGAAGCCCAGGAATTGTAGTTCAGCCACTGCCCGCGTGAATCTCAGTCTGTGAATACATTAATAACTTTTAATAAATATTCGTTAAACTTTGTTGTTTTTGTTCAAGACAGGTATATTAGAATATGTAATTCCAAAAAGGTCAAATGGTCTAATATACCTAATTTTATTTTTGGATCCAATACACAAAATAACATTGTACCTAATAATAGTCAGTATGTAGATTTTATTTAAATAAGTCAGTCTCAGAGCCGTATTATTTATTCTCTTCTAAATAGATGGAATATTTAGTAATAGTTCCTTTTGCTGTATTAAAATGTATAATTGAAATTATTACTTAAATATTGTACCACAATAACTGTTACAAATATTTTGTAAAGAAGTATGGGGTTTTACGAAATTCTATACTTATTTACGTAAGATCAATGAATTTAAAAAGACTGAAGTCCAAGAAGGATTCATACATTTTTTTATTGGCCCTGTCAAAATAACTCAATGGCAAGCATAAGCAGAATCTAATAGTGATGGTCACCATACCTACTCATTGCGAACGCAGACAATTCAACGTTCTAAAAATCAAACCATCACCGTCACAGTCAGTCGTATGTCGTTAAAATATCTCGTCGTACTGCTCTCCTAAATAATAATTCATCTGCAATTTTTACACAGATCCATGTCGAATGTCGCCGTGAGAGAGTCATACTTCGCTCCATATCGGAGTCCTAAGCAAAGGGCGGCTACACTCTTGTGTCCCTTACAAGATCGTTGCTGCGCTTTTGTGAGTCAGGGTCCGGCGCCAAGTTACCCAAGCCGGGTAAACCGCCAAGTTCTCTGTGTCGTTTCCTCATTACAATCGAAGAGACTCTTCCCTGGCGAACTTGTTTAGATATTTATCTCGATAGAGAATTCCCAAGTAACCATGTCCGGGAAGCATCTGTATTGGTCGGCACGAAAGGGTATCACGCACCGCGCTGTTGCTCTGTCAACTAGAGGATGAATTACCTCTACAGCGGTAAAGCGAAAACGTAAACTATAAATGTTAGAAAATTATGGAGAAAAGTTATGTTTATCGATTTATGTTGCTGATTACATAGACAGTCCTATGTTTCTATTTGAGTTAATCTGATAGTTCACCTTTAGAATTCCGTAATACCTCTAAAAATAGAGGTCATATTTAATTAAGCAGGCACGTCTATAGATTTCGATCTTCGCATATTTGTAATGAAAATAAACGATCATTCAAGGTTAGACTAACTTTCTCGTTCGCGGTTGTTCGGTCATAAGTTATTTTTTATTGTCATGACGTCATATTCGGAAGCAAAAGTCGATATTAACGAAACAAAATTTTAAATAACGATTGTATGCATAGACGTGTACATGTACGGTATGGCATCATGATAGTAATTTTTTGTGAAAATATCCATTTCTAAACCAACAAAATTCTTAATTTGTATTTCCCGTGAGGACGGCCTTAGCCAGTAGACCTACCAGTGTCTTAGTGGTTGCCTTTATAACAAACTCAATAAAATATGTAACCTGTAGCCTTTATCAACACTGGAATGTAAAAATGTGATATCAAGATACCTTAAAAATGTAACATATGAAGAGACAGAAAATTTGTTCACGATACTAAAGTAAACAAAAAGAAGTTCAAGGTCACAAACACTCAAACAAACACAATCACAACACGCATACAGTTTTATACTACACACATTTTTGTCATCGTCTTATTTAATTTCACATCATACTATCTCTCATTGAACTTTCATAAACAAAGTACTATATAATTTTTGTGAATGTTCTAAAATTGGATAGTTTTAGTTGTTGGAGGAAAGCGTCGGTGTCTGTCACACAGATCGTACTAGCACAGACATCATCATGAACTCTATCCTAAATTTGCCAAGTATAAATTAAATTATATAACATTAGCATATGTAAAGATAGAAAATGTACAAATAAGGTACTTAGTTCGAATATGGCCATCCAGCCCACAGGTTTGTCACTTTATTTTAATAATAATAAAGCTAAAACAAATAAGTTTTAGTACTTATCCATGAAGTGTGGCTATTTATCTTGACAAGAAAGACAAAAAATACAAAAACTTTAGACAACAGTTACAGTTCCGTAACAGTAACAAAAATAGAAATTGGTCATATTTTTGATTTTTTAATTAATAAATATTTCGAACATCTAATACACAACGCCATCTAGTCCTAAACTAAGCAGAGCTTGTATTATGGGTACTAGATAACTGATATTAAATCATATACACGGTATTTTTCGTAAATACATATTGTACTCGTAAATAGAAAAAAACCAAATTCCGAAACAAATATTTGCAGATCATACACATACAACATTTGGTCCGACCTGAGAATCGAACCCTAATGCACAGCAGTCGCGCGCGTATGCTACCACTGCGCCAACGAGGCAGTCAAGTTAATATGTAAATATGTGAAACTATTGTGACATTTTCGCCATGTTCTGTTTTTTTTATTATTTTTATATGGTGGCAAACGAGCAGACGTATCCCGCGATGGTAAGCGATTACCGCCGCCCATAGACACCCGCAACACCAGACGCGTCACAAGTGCGTTGCCGGCCTTTTAGGAAGGAGTACGTATACTTCTGGTACTACTATGAAACTAAAATGCACTCTCTTGGATCCACGTTCAACTAAAACTTCTGGTGATTTGTGCAAATGAACCTGGCAAACCTGATAGACTTTCGTCAATATTAAAAATGCGTTCTGGTTTGTTCATTATGTCATTATCTTCCATGGGCGGCGGTAATCGCTTACCATCAGGTGATACGTCTGCTCGTTTGCCCCATATATAATAAAAAAAAAAAAGACTTTTTTAAATTTGTTTTTATAACCTCAACAGTATTTTCTTTCTGATTAAAATCGTTTGCGAGTTCAAAGACAGTTTAATTTATCCTGGGACTTCCTGAGTCATAACTGGGTGTGTTCGTGGGTCACTGCCGTTGATCCTGGGATTAGTCCCATTGAAAAACCTCAGTATGTTTCACTTTAATGGTCGCTGGGCGACTAGAGCGCGCGGGAAAAGTGACAGGTACGACGTTCGGGAACACGCAACACGAGCGATAATTTGGTTGCGTTCAGATTATTACAAATTTTGGTGTTTGGATTGATGATATGTGGCCATATTTTCCGGCTGGCCATATTCGACCCAGGTACCCTACTTACTGTATATTAGGATCTTGATGTCGATGTTCATCATCTTCATCAGGACAAATAACGGCAGCGAAGGCTTGTAACCAGTCGTAAAGATTAATGTGCTTGCCACATTCACGGTGTAACTTGTAGGCTAAGCAGACGTCGGGTAATGTGTCTATTACGCTGTCCGATGATGGTAACTGGCAGCAGGAACACTGTAAAGTATCCAATAATCATGTTAAAGTCTTATCGTCTAAGAAGAAACATTAGCCAATAATTAATTTTATGAAAGGAGTATGAAGAACCAGGTTAAGTGCGTATCGGGCTCTGCCGTCTATATTAATAATTACCCTTTTAAACAAGTATCCACTGCATCTAAGTAATTATTATTATTTCTTTTATTAGTACAAAATGCTATTAGAATCACTCTGAATTCGACGCTACGTGTAGGGAAGGATGTTAACAAGTTTATATTTTATTAATCAATAGGCGTAAACCGTTTCACGACTAGTTCGGTGCATCTTGGACAGAAAGATGGACTATTAATTATTTTCTTATGTTTGTTTGAATGTGTAAAACAATGACAAAACGATAGGAAAGAAACGCACCTGTAAGTAGTGTACGGGATTACTGAGCGCGGTGTGTAGGGCTCCACGCGGTGCCCCCACGATGTGCGCCCTGACGCCGCCCACGTCCGTGAAGCACACGACCTCGTGCAGCGCCTGCGTGTGCGCCGGCTGCAGCCCCTTGCTCAACGTCTCCTCCAAGTAACTCACGAACCGACTTCGAACCATTTCGAATTCCGATTGAACTCTGTCCACTCTAGTGGCTTTCAGTAATTTCTGAAAAAAAAACCGATTTGCATAATCTGAGTGGTACTTTACCGTGGGAGAGCTATGCTTCGGCATGAATGGGTCGGCTCGACCGGAGTGATACCACGGCCTCACAGAAAACCGGTGTGAAATAGCGTTTGCGCTGTGTTTCACTGAGTGAGTGAGGATACCGGAGGCCCATACCCCCCCAACCCCTCCCCCATTCTCTTTCCCATCCCCCAAAGGTCGGCAACGCACTTGTGACGCCTTTGGTGTTGCGGGTGTCCATGGGCGGTGGTAATCGCTTACCATCAGGTGATACGTCTGCTCGTTTGCACACCATTCAAAAAAAAAATTAGAATATTAAATAAAATTGTCAAAGAGCAATACACTAAATTTATTATAACTCACTTCCTTTAACTTGTACCTGTTCCCAGGTGTATTCTCATTGTCTTCGGTCTCCGGTAAACTATTTGTAGTGACGGTAGACTCCGGATTGGCATTCTCGATTTGCCTCAGAAAAGTAAGTAAATGAACTCTCAAAGCCTTAGCGAAGCTTTCGCCGAGATCGTCACTGAGTACTATATTGTTCAAGTTGTTTTTTGTAGGTGACGATCTCAATGGTTTCGTCGGCGATGCGGCTTGCAAATAAGAATTAACTATCTTTAAGCCATTTTTGATAGTTTCGACCAATTTCATTTGTGATTGAAACTTTAACAGCTGCATGGATTCTTTGAACACTGTTGTTTCTGTAATATTTTCTACAACACATTTAGTGTAGATTTCTCGAACCTAAGTAAAAAGGAAATGGTTAACCATGTGACCACAATAATTTATTATTTTCTTTCAACATGTTGGGTAAAGAAGAATATTATGTAACTAAGGGTCTCTGATGATCAGATAAAGAATATTTTGATGAAAGAAGTAGAGAATAGGGTTTTTGGTTTAAAACAATTCAGCATCAGCCTTCTCGTGTACCCTGGTTTATTAATAGCAAAGTGAACAAAACTATTATTGTTGTGGCGCATAGACTCCGCTCAGGATACTATCCGTCTAGGAAGTTTGGACATCTTATGAAAAAAGTAGATATACCGAACTGTGAGATTTGCGGGACTCTTGATGATGTCCAACACTTGCTGACGGAGTGTGTCAAGTATCGAACACAAAGGGAGGCGTTGGTGTGTAGATACAATTTAAATAGTTACGATATTGGTATGTTTATCAACATTTTAGGAAACCCAATTTCAAATGCTGCACTTGACCTATTTAAAGTATTTACGCATCAAAAGCTTTGACCTGATATTGGATGGCGATATAACATAGGATAAGGTACGATGAGACTAACATATTACCATGTAATAAAAGTCTCTAATTTAATAAAGATTTAAAAAAAATGTAACTAAAGGTACTGATACAATCGTACAAGTCCTTTTTCTCCACATTACAGATGAAAGTTAAATAAATTTAAAAAAACATTAAATACTTACAGTTCTGCCGAGCATATTTTTAGGCAAATCTTTAAGAATTGCGTTTAACAACCTCACACACATGTAGAAACTATGCAGGTAATCATGCAGTTTGTTTAACTGTTTATATAATGCATCTCGAAAGAAATTGTCGTCTTTGAACAAACTAATTTTAGTTCTACAATCCTGTTGTTCTAAAAATGGTCTGAACGACATCAATTGTCTTATGTTTTCAAGATCTTCTGAGCTTAGATTCATGACAACATCTACCAGTTTATCCCTGGAGCAACATAACGATTTTTTATTGTCTCCATAGAAATGTTCCATCATACAGTACTGAAAGCAAATTGTACAAATTAACTTATTTATTGAAATGCTCATTGAATGAAAAATAATAAATAATTTGTCTATCTTCAAATTGCATGTCCCAAATAGTCCCTTTTAAAGTTAGAACCTAATATTAATCTATACAAATAAATAAATTGGAAGTGTCTATTTGTAATTTCAAAATAATAGTACGAGAGAGCCATGCTTCGGCATGGATGGGCCGGCTCGACCGGAGTGATACCACGGCCTCATAGAAAACCGGTGTGAAATAGTGCTTACGCTGTGTTCAACGAGCGAGTGAGGATACCGGAAGCCCGTACCCCAAACCCCTCCCCATTCGGCGGCGATAATCGCTTACCGTCAGGTGATACGTTTGCTCGTTTGCCCAATTATTCCATAAAAAAATGGTATGGACAAACAAAAAAAACTTGGCTGTTTGTTTTGGTTAAAGTCAACCGATTTTAACGAGACTTTCACTGCTAAGTTAATCCTTATATCACTTTGAACATGAAAACTAATTAATAAATATATTAATAACTACCTTTATACTCTGAATGAGACCTGTGACGGAAAAATCATAAAAAAGAAAAACATCAGTCAACAATTCAAATGCTTTTCCTGAAAGATGAAATGGTGCACTGGGTGTCAAGAAAATATCTTCTAGTACCTGCAATTGAACAGAAATGATTTAAAAAAAATAACATTGTAAATGTAAAGTCTTAAATTGATGATATACTCCATGTGAATATAATCAGATGGTCTATAACATAAATAAAATATATATCATATGACTTACTTGATTCATGTATACTGGGGAAGAATGTGAATGAAACACTTTTATTAATAATTTAGATGAGACATTATAGGGAAATGATTTATGGAGCGCCGAAACTGATGTCGCCACGCCAAACACTAATATTATTGGTATTGTTGACACATATGAACTGCAAAAAAAAATATGTGTGATATATTCCTATATAAGAAACAATGTGCAAAGAAACCTTTGAATTCTGGTCACCAACATTCGACCTTAGATTAGATGCTAACAGACAGATTACAACCTGTCCCCTTAGCCATGTTGATGATTCTCTTTCTACAATCGCTGACGCCTCTATTCTCTTGTATTATGATATTATATTTTGACTTCGCGTGGATAGATGTCACTCCCATACATTGTTAGTTGTTAGTTTTCTTTTAACGTTTACGTTTGTAGAATGCAACTTGGCTAGGGGACGGGTCACCAAAATTGTTGATAATAATAATAATAAATATTCCGGACATCGCCACACAACGCCATCTAGTCCCAAGCTAAGCAGAGCTTGTGTTATGGGTACTAGACAACTGATATAAATTACTTATATACTTTTTTTTTGTAAATACATACACATTATACATAGAAAAATCCCAAACTCCGAAACAAATATTTGCAGATCATACAAACATTTGGTCCGACCTGGGAATCGAACCCGAGACCTCAAGCACAGCAGTCGCATACGCTTCCACTACGCCACCGAGGCAGTCTTCAGTCAGTCTTCAGTTTTAGTCGATAATCCCTTGGGTACGCTTTTACCTTTTTACGATTTGAGGGTAAAACTAGTAGACATGTGCTACGTGATGAGGAGAGTGGGCGTACATTAGAGATAGTATCGGTCTGAAAATACCACAGAGATGATCTGTTCCACAGATTGGTTGTAGGAGATAAAATGTTTCTTAAAAGGGGTGAAGTGCTAACTTCTCAATTCATCGATATGGGAGCGTATATAATGCCTGTTAACATAACATAATCATAAATAAGGGAGAGTAGTAACATTAAATCACAGTTTCTAATTTTATAGTATTTTATTCCATATTACAAAGATACTTTTTGATTAAAGAAGTCATGAATACTATATATAAGCAGATATTAAGAACTGTAGATTATAATTAAAAATAAGTATTTACTTACAATATAGTAAAGTGTATGGAAAATAAATTTCCTAAATTGATGCTATGTTCTCGAAAAAAAGGATTTCTTGTATAAGAGCTTTACATAGGCACACATAAGAAATTATGAGCTAGAACTGGCAAGTCCATTGTTCAAATATATTATACTAGCTGAACCCCGCGGTGCTACCCGCGGTACGATGATAACTGCGGGCAACGCCGCGAGGCGAAGCTATATCTTTATAAATAGTAGCCTATGTGTTATTCTGATGTATAAGCTATATTGTGGTAAAGTTTCATTCAAATCCATTCAGTAGTTTTTACGTGAAAGAGTAACAAACATCCATACATACATACATCCATACTTACAAACTTTCGCCTTTATAATAGTAGTAGGATATTTTTTACTTACCTAACTATCATAACAAAGTCTTGTAATACATTACAGTTAAAGCTTTCAAAGTCAGGTATTATTATGACTAAAGACCTATTTGTTTGTAATACTTTTTTCTTTGTTGGTGACAAAGACAGGTAGTTGTTATGATACCAACTTTTAAGCATCTTCATAGTGCATTGATTTTTTTTAAATTTCTTAATTGGACTTTTGGTTTCCTCCATGTCTTCATCAAATGAATTATTCTGAAATATTAGGAATTAAGGAATTGAATTCCAATGCTCAGCAAAAAAGAAAGATCGGGTGCACAAATTTAACATTAATATAACTTTATATAATAGAATGTGTGCGCTCCAGTTCTACTATTCTAATTATTATTTCACTTGCTATAATATTCCTACCAAGGTTGTCTCTAAGAGATGGCCATGAGCGATAAGACCACCAATATGGTCACTATTGGTCGAAACGAAATGTGACGTCGATGGTCACTTCATCGAAATTATCGGCGTTGAAATTCGGTGTTAGTAGTGTTTGTGAGAAAAATTAACTTCTTCCATGATTTTTATAGCAAGTAAAACTGTAAATAAGTATAAATTAACTGAAACACTGAACAGTTACGAAATGACAATGACGTCATTGGCCGTGTCAAAAGCGCGCGCAAAATGGAGCTTTTGAATAGTTCGAATTTAGTCAGTGTTTTAAATTTCACTTTGAAAACTAATTAGACTATTTTCAAGCCTATTTATATATTTTTCCTTTTCTTTCTTACATGCATATTCCCTACTAATGTATCACTATTAATATATTAGATGTAAAATATACACACCATTGCTTCATTTCCTTGTATCAGTTGCCAAACAGCATTTTCAACTAAATGTTTTATAGTAACTGCATCCTGTGAATTTACTAGTGCAATATGTGGTGTCACTTCTTCTCTGGAAAGTTTTAATTTGATAGATAAATTATTATCTATAATAACATAGTAAAATTAACAGATTTGTGTTTTATTAAACATGCAACTCACTGGAAACATTAGACAGATTCAAATAATTATTTATGAATTTATATTGAGAAGGCAAACATTATTTATGTTTTTCATTCTGGGCCGCAAATTTCTCACATGAAAAGTACATGCTTTGTCAATCAAAAGATGGATAAACTCTTAGAAAAGATTTTGGGTGTTAAGGTCTAATCTTCAACACATTATTCTTTATATACCTTTATAAAATTAATGTGTTTAAAACAGCTAAAGTAGAAAACAAATTTGTTGACACAGATAAACATCAAAGTTCAAAACATTGCCATTATCTTCAAATAAATTAGGAATATACATCCTGTGTCACAAACAGACACAAAGAACATCCAGACTTGAACAAGTTGTGGATCACACAGTGTTGTCCCACAAAGGTTTTAAACCCATTGCAGCCATTTATGTTTTTCTTTTTACTTTGTTTTCCTTTGGATCTGTCTGTATTACTGAGCATCACTTTTTTTATCCTGCAATATTCCACTATATTTTTTTTAATATATATACATATATACCTGATAATATTGACAAGCGACTTGAACTGGGAGACATGATCTGGCTGACTCACGCCAGTTAGGAGTGTTATGCTGGGTATGACACCTTCTAATGTAGTTATCTCATTACCACATTGCTTTATGTGATTTACTACATCGTTTAGAAGTAGGCTGTATGTCTTATTATGTAGCTCCTGGAAAACAAAAGACAGATTCAAAGCGCACATATTTTTTTAAGTAAATAACCTTTAAAATTGATCTTGCTTTATATGAAACTAGCTTAATAGTCTATGACCTGCCTCAAGAATAAATCTCTTGAAATCAAATCAAGTATTAACTAAGTACATGGCAAATTTTTTTTATTTTATAGAGGGCAAACGTGCAGACATATCGCCTGCTGGTTACAAGTGGTAGTGACAACACCAGAGGCGTTACAAGTGTGTTGCCAACCTTTTAAGAAGAAGTACATATACATTTAAATGCCATTGAAATCAGTACAATTGTTTAGATGTGAAAGCTTAAGAGACAGAGTTATTTGATCACTAAACTTTTTTTTTTTAATTTTGTTCAATTATAAACATATTAATAAGATTATTATGTACATTGATAATTTAATTAATAATGGTATCAATGGAAAATAGTAACCTCTTTAAACTGAAACAGTGTTCATAAAAATATGTAAAACGCTATCTTGTACGTACCAAATACATATACAAATATATAAACATACCAAAAGATCATTCTCGATTACTTCCCAGTTACTTTTATAGGTCTCATACCATAAATCTTTCTTAAATATTTTTTCAAATAAAAGTTGTCCTTTTTTCTTTTTATTAATAACCTTTCCCTTTTTGAATCCATTTGGAAAGAGAAACACACCCTGAAATATGCCAAAATAATACATTTATGCTGAGCCTAAATACACAAAACTGAACACAATAATAACATCATCAGCAGCCTATTGCAGTCCACTGTTGGACATAAGCTTTTAAAATTGCACACTATATTTAGATTCTTTAGTAATATATTACTAAATATAGAGTATAGGTACATTACAAATTTATAGGAGGAGTTTATAGAATAATAAATGAAATTAAACTACATTCTTAGGGAGGTACTATTCTTAGCTACCAGACCGGCTACCGTGCTTCACAATTTATTTACCAAAAGAATCCTATTTAGTACTTGTTTCGGGTAATCTAAATTAAATATTTTCTAATTACCAAAATTCTTAGGTTTATAGAGTATAATTATACTTAGATTTTAATAGAAAGTGAACACAAATGGAACTTCTGAGCAATATAGATACTAATATAAAATTGAAGTATGTTTGTTTGGTCGGGCAGGATAATCTTACGAACTAATGGTTCAACAGTCAAAGTTGCGCGGGTCAGTTAGTAATATTTAAATGGAACATTACCTTTGAAACTGACACAGTAGACTCCATACTTTGTAATTATTTCTGTAACATCTATTTCAACTACAACTTTTAATTAATGACTTTGTTGTCTACGACTACTATTACGCGCGCGAAGCGCAATTCACTCACATCACAACGAAATCATGTGTATTGTGTTGACGTTGACATTCAATTGAGAGATTTGACGTTTAGACTGGGGCAAAAAATATCGATATATCAAAATATCGATATTTTTACAGAAAAATATCGATATAAATCAGCGATATTATTTCCCGCGATATATCAATTTTCGATATTTATTTTAAGATATCAAAATCGATATATTTTTAAAGCTCTGCTGTCTGCTCAAACTCAAACTCAAACTCAAATCATTTATTTCCTTAGGCCCCAAAAGGCACTTGAACACGTCAAAAATACAAACATAAAAACATAAAACAAAACTCCTAATACTAAATGCACTGAGATGATTTGAATTACCGGAGCTTAGATTGATTTCGATTCAACTCAAAGGTTTAAATTGAAATCAATCCAAGTACCAGCTCCGATGGGTATTGCATTCATGAGAAGAGCTGGTGAGAAACTCATGTGCACCATCTTTTCAGATAATTCATACAAAGCTTGTTTGTTTTTGACAACAGTATTTCTATGTGCAAGTTAAGGCAACCAAAACACAAATGCTAGAAAGCGGTTTAATAAGATATTAAAGCTAGGAAAAAAAAATTTTGTCTAATAAAATAATAAAAATAAGTCCATAGCATATAAGGTTGCAATCACTTACACATCAAGGAGTAAAAGCAATGTGTGCATACATACTGGTCCCAGAGAAAAAGAAAAAAAACGTTTAAAATGTAATAAAATAATAAATACAAATTATTTAAGCTCCAACAATGTAAACAATGTAAAACTGAGTGTATGATCGATGCAGAACTCACTATACCGACTGTGTTGTGACAATAACTTTAGTGCTTTGTAAATTTTGGTGACCTTCGGCTCAAGAAACCTGAAAGTTTTAAATAAGAACAAGATTTTTTGTCTTAATTACTAATAGCGCCATCTAGTAATAAATAGCTGACATAAAACATTGCTACTGACCGCGAGAGGGTGTTATTATAAATCAATATTATAATTTGCAACAACAATAACAGAAAGTATGGAAGAGCTTACGGCTCTCATGAGAGATCTACAAAGTAAATTCGATGAGCAGAGAGACGAAATACGTGATATGAAACAGAGTATACCACAAGCAATAATTAGTAATATAGATATTAAATTTGCACACTTTGAATCTAAATACAATGTTCTGGAACAGGTGGTGGAAAATCAAGGACGACGCATTCATAATCTGGAAAGAATAATCAGGAAAAAGAATTTGGTTTTCTTTGGTATAATGGAAGAGGAAAAAAATTATCATGATTTGCAACAACTTATACTTAATGTCATAAATAAAAAGATGAGATTGAACTACAACACGACTGACCTGGAAGAAGTAAGAAGGGTAGGAAAACGAAACGATGGAAAGATTAGACCGGTGGTTGTAACTTTGAGTACGGTTGGATTGAAAGTAGAACTTTTAAAAAACAAGAAAGGCCTTAAAGATTCACTTTATTACATTAAAGAGGATTTCCCACCTGATATATTAGAAGAGCGAAAACAACTGAAAATCCAACTAATGGAAGAAAGAAACAAAGGTCGAAAAGCATATTTAAAATATAATAAACTTGTAATAATTCCGGAAGTTATCCAAGAAGATCATTTTGAAACATCAAAACGTCATAACAAAAGGAACTTATCTGAGTCGCCTGAGGTCACGGCAGAAAGTATTAGTAATAACCCTAGTTTGGTCACAAATAACAGGAAGAAACCGTTTAAGAAACAAAACTCAAATATCCACCAATATATGTTAAAAAATAAAAACGAAGATATCGCATTGACAATTCCTAACATACGTAAAAGCTACACAGACTCCACAATGGTCCAGATCAATAAGAAGTAGCAGAAAGCGACCTCTCGTCGAGTACCCCCACCACGGCTGGTCCCCGCGGGGGTAAAAGACCACAACCCTCCACTCCAACCACTCTATGTATGCACATTCAATGCAGATCTCTTTTATCTGACGAGAGATTACTTGACTTTAAACAAGCCATTTCAAAAATAAATTATGATATAATAGGCCTATCAGAAATAAGAAGATATGGATATAATATTATTGAGGATGATGAACATATATTCTTATATTATGGTGAAACCAAAGGAAAATATGGCGTTGGCTTCCTTATAAAAAAGGAATATAATTTGAATATTGAGAGCTTCGTCGGAATATCTGAACGCATCTGTTTATTAAACCTCAAATTTGAAAATATGGTTTTAACAATCGTTCAAGTACATGCTCCCACTATTGAGGCGAGCGATCTTGAGATTAAAATGTTTTACAACCAAATCCAAGAAGCTCAAACACATTTTAGTAAATATTTAATTATTATGGGTGACTTTAATGCTCGAATCGGTCAACGGATGCCAGGCGAGGAAAATATATTAGGTGAATATTGCTATGGAAAAAGAGATAAAAGAGGCGAAACCTTGCTCCAATTTTGCTGGGCAAATAATCTGTATATTTTGAATTCCTTATTTAAAAAGAACAAAAATAATTTATGGACATGGCTCTCACCGAAGGAGAACAAAAGTCAATTGGATTATGTACTTACCAACAACAACAAGATTTTTACAAACATAGAAATTTTAAACAATCTATCATTTCCAAGCGATCATCAATTTATAAGAAGTACAATCAAATTTGTTCCACCTAGAAAAAGTAGAGCAAAATACAGAAATAATAAAATGAAATTAATTACAACAGAGGAAAAAGATGAGTTCACTAAAACACTAAAATCGAGAATAAACTTGTTAAATTTAACCGATAATGTAGAAACAATGTGTAATAAAATCAACAATTTAATATCTGATAGCTTGAGTTGTACTAAATTAAAGTCAAAAGAAAAACAGAACAAAATTCCGAGCTATATTCAAAATTTAATCTCTAGGAGAAATGAGTTAAAAAGTAAGAAAAATTTAACAAGAGAGGAAAAGAAGGAACGAAGCTACTTATATAAGCAAATATACAGACTTTTAAAGAAAGAACGGCAAGAGTATAGAATTAACGTACTAAAAGCTCAATTGGAAAAATCAGGTAGTCTAAAAAAAGGATATAAGGCACTCAGTAACACAAAACAATGGATACCTTGTCTAAACAAAAAGTCTACTAGCGAAAAATCCTACACTAGGCCCAAAATAATAGAGACGGCAACAACATTTTATAAAAACTTATTCTCATTAAAAGATAGTGACCAACAAACCCCAACGCTATCTGAGAACTTAACTTGTGTGAAAAGATTTTCTACGACAGAGATCTTGAAAGCAATTGAAACCTTAAAGCCCGATAAAAGTGTTGGGCCGGATGATATCTCAAACGCAGCAATCAAAACAGGCAGATTTTTGCTCGTGTCACCCATAACTACATTATTTAATAAAATATTGGATGAACGAAAAATACCAAAAATATGGGGAGAATCATACATAAAACTACTTTACAAAAAGGGAAATCCAGCTGACATCAGCAATTATAGACCTATTAGCCTGCAATCAAATTTATACAAACTGTTTGCATCTTGCCTGGAGAAACGTATTGCATTTTACACCGAAACAGAACAACAACCAGAACAGGCAGGTTTTAGGAAGAACTTTTCTACTACTGATCATATTCACACACTTAATCTCATCATAGAAAAATATGTAGAGTTTAAGAGACCTCTTTATTTGGCTTTTATTGATTACGCCAAAGCTTTTGACTCTATTTCCCACAACAGCATGTGGAAAGCTCTACATGGGTGTGATGTACCAACAGAGACCATTTGTCTTATAAAAAATATATACGAGCAAAGTATAAGTCGTGTGAAAATGGAAAAAATTGGGACGGATATTAATATACAGAGGGGCGTTAGACAAGGCGACCCCCTCTCACCAAGAATCTTTGTAACCGTACTGCAGAATATCATGCAGAACCTAAATTGGGACACGAAAGGTATCAATATAAATGGCGAATACCTAAGTAACCTGCGTTTTGCGGATGATATTATATTATTTTCAGAAACAGCAAACCAGCTCGAGAGCATGGTGAACGACCTCAATACTGTTAGCCAAGAAATCGGCTTGGAATTAAACACCATAAAAACAAAAGTTATGACTAACTTTCAACCGAGGCCTATTAAAGTCAACAATGAAGTACTAGAATATGTACAAGAGTACATATATTTGGGTAGTTTAATTTCATTTAAAAGCAGTAGACACCAGGATGAACTAAACAGGCGAATTAATAATTCATGGAATAAGTTCTGGAGCCACAAAGAAATATTAAAATCAAATCTCCCCATAAAACTAAAGAAGTTGGTTCTGGACACTTATATCCTACCATGTCTCACATATGGTTGCCAAACCTGGATATATAATATGCAGACGAAGACTAAACTACAGGTATGTCAAAGGTCAATGGAACGCAGTATTTTAAACATAAAACGTAAAGACAAGATCAGATGTATAAATATAAGAAAATCAACAAATGTTATAGACGCCTTAAAATATTGTAAAAAACAAAAATGGAAGTGGGCTGGTCACATAACTCGGATGAACAAACAAAAATGGACTAAAAAAGTAACGCTTTGGACTGGACCCGTTGGTAAGAGAAGTAGAGGAAGACCACACGAAAGATGGATGGATGAAATAAACAAGGCGGCGGGCATGGACTGGTTTATTAAAGCAAAAGATAGAGAATATTGGAAAGAACTGGAGGAGGCCTTTACTCGTTGAGAGGTCCTTAATCAATGGATATTTTTATTTTTTGAATTGAGAAACATGCATTTAATTTGATAATTGAGTTTATTTGAATAAATAATCTGACATAGAAATTATATAGTAATTCTAAATTAATTAATTATTATTTTTTCAATGTATAATTTAGTTTTTGAATTGTATTATATTTGTTTTTGTTATTGTAATTGAAAGCATTGTATTTATGATGTACGTACAAAATATTAAGGAAATAAAAGGCTATTATTATTAATGTAAACACAGATCGCCTCAACTTAACAAAGTTCAAATGTCAGGTAATAAATGCAGAATAAGATGTCAAGAATTAATTATAATCCAATAAATTATTTCACTTTCACTCACATCCAAGGCACTGCATCAGTCAAGAAATCGTTCATCGTATAATAGCCCCTCTCCACAAGACGACTCTTAACGGCACTCTTGAACTTTTGTAGGGGTAAGTTCAAGATTTCGACAGGAATTTTGTTATAAAAACGCACACCAAGTCCTTCAAATGAATTGTGGACTTTGATAAGGCGATAATGTTGGCCTACTAATTTGTGCTTATTCCTTGTGTTTAGTGAATGATGATCACTTTTGCAACTATATTTATCTATGTTTTTTCGTACAAACATAATATTAGCAAATATATATTGAGATGCAACTGTTAAAATACCTATTTCCTTAAATCGTTCTTTCAGAGAATCTCGAACTTTAAGTTTGTAAATCGCACGAATTGCCCGTTTTTGAATTACAAAAATGGTTTGAATATCAGCTGCCTTGCCCCATAGTAGAATACCATATGACATGACACTGTGAAAATAACTAAAATAAACTATTCGCGCAGTTTCAATATTAGTTAACTGGCGAACTTTCCAAACAGCGAATGCCGCGGAGCTCAGTTTCCCTGCTAGATACGATATATGGGCGCCCCACTGAAGCTTATGATCCAAGGTTATTCCTAGAAACATAGTTGACTCTACGAGATCAATCATTTCATTATTTATTATAATGTTCGTGTTGAGTTTCTTAACATTAGGCAAAGTGAACTTTATACATTTAGTTTTATTCGAGTTCAATAGTAAGTTGTTGCTTGTAAACCAATCTTGGACTAGTGTAAGTGATCTGTTAATATCATCAAAACTATTCTGATTACGATCAACTTTAAAAACAAGCGAAGTGTCATCTGCAAAAAGTACTACATCACAGAAATTTTGCACAAAGAAAGGTAAATCATTAATATACACTAGAAAGAGAAAAGGACCGAGAATTGAGCCCTGTGGCACGCCCATTGAGACAGGTAATCCGGAGGACCTAATTCCATTTATATCCACTTGTTGAACTCTGTCTCCAAGGTACGAGGCAACCAGATCAAGTGCAGTATCCCTAATGCCATAGTGCCTGAGTTTTCGCAAAAGCGTTTGATGTTCAACGCAGTCAAATGCTTTGGATAAGTCACAGAAAACGCCAATAGCATCTTGCGCGTTTTCCCAGGCACTAAATATATGTTTTATAAGTGTTGAACCAGCATCAATGGTTGAGCGATCCTTTCTGAAACCATACTGCTCTTTATGAAATAAATTATTAATATTAAAATGAGTTTCTAACTGCTGAAGAATAAGTTTTTCAAAGACTTTACTGACTGCTGGCAAGATTGAGATGGGTCTAAAATTACCTGGATCGCTCTTAGACCCACTCTTGAATAATGGTATCAACTTACTATGTTTCATTAAATCCGGAAATACACCATTTTCTACACACTTATTAAATATTACAGCTAAATGTAGTGCTATATCAATAATTATATTTTGCAATAATTTGACAGAAATACCCCACAAGTCGGTTGATTTCTTTGAATTGAGTGACTTGAAAGTTTTCACCACATCATTAGGGCTTATAAACTGAAACTTGAACATGACATCACACTCTTTCACGCTGCCCCTGGCCAAGGATTCAGCTGTGACTGAGCAGGAATCCAAAGAACTGGTAGTATCAACTGGTATCTTTGCAAAATAATTGTTAAAAGTTTCAGCCAAACCCCGATTATCTTTAATAATATTGTTGTTAACAACTAATTCTAACCTATCATCCTGCGGTTTAGACCGCCCTGATTCAGTATTTATTACAGTCCAAGTAGTTTTTATTTTATTATCAGACTGTTTAATTTTGTTACTTAGAAAAATTGATTTAGCTACCAAACAAACCTTTTTAAATATTTTGGAATAATTTCTAACATATTGTACAAAAACAGGATCAAAATTATACTGTTTCATGCCATATAGTTCATACATATTATCTCTACTTTTGTAAATTCCAGGAGTTGCCCAGTCACAGAATCTAGTATTCACATTTTTAGTGAAAGTTTTCTCTTTAAAAATTAAATCATATTCTAGTTTAATTAAATGAAATAAATTCCCGTATAAGACATCCGGATTATCCTCACTGAAATCTATGTTGGTAACCTTATCTGCAATATTTTCATTAAAGCATTTCAGGCGGTTAGAAGTCATCGGCCTGCATGTGATTTTCGTTGCTTTAACTACTTCATCTGTAGAATAAATGACCATTTGCCCACAGTGGTCAGATCTCAAGTGACTAAATATTGCTTTACTAAGATATTCACAGTTGCAAAATACATTATCTAGACATGTTGCAGAATGTGATGTAATTCTGGTTGGCTCAAAGAATACGTGCTCCAGATTAAATGATTTGAATAAGCTTATTAACCTAGTGCAGCCCACTGACTGCTGAAGTAGGTCCACATTAAAATCGCCACATACAACTAAATTCCTATTACCAGTACTCAAACGCCTTAAAACATCTTCCATAACTGTCTCAAATATAGTAATATCACTGTGTGGAGGTCTATACACACATACTATAATATAATGCTTTAATTCAATGCAAGACAGTTCAGCAGTGCGTTCAATAGATAACTTCACAATGTCTCTTCGTTCCTTACATTTTAGTGTCTTATTAACAATTATCATCGATCCACCATGTATGGCTTTCTTCCTATTAAATGCACTCATAACTAAATAATTGTCATTAATATACAATGACTCATGATTCCTTAACCAATGTTCAGTGATACACATAATCTGTACCTTATGTTCTATTAAAAACAAATCTAACTCAAGTTCTTTGCCGGATAAGCCCTGGAAATTTTGAAGAAATAACCTAATACTACTGGCCTGCCTATCCTTTGTCCTAAGTCCTAGTTTAAATTGTTTGATGTATCAACACTACATCTAATCACCTCATGACCTAGACTATGGTCTGATACCATATCAGTGCATGGGTTGTCATTGTTCTGCTCAATAGAAGCAGATCTGTTAGTTGCCAAGTTCCTGGCAATGATATCAATAAAATAGGATAGCGATAATGCTATCTGTTTCTTAAAACTATCTGAAAGGTAAAAGCTACCTTTTGTCGAATATAAGTGCCTGCTAACAAAACTGTTAGTGTCTATTACATGCACACAATCATGATATGTACTAATAGTGTGTAGTACATTGTTCAGCTTATATCTAAGATTATTTTCCGCGTCAGAGAATCTCCTAGAGTAGGGGAATGTAAACAAAATTATACTACTCAAGTTTAAGGATAATAAATAATCAAAGTAATCTATTAAAACTTTTTTGCTAACATCACCCCTATTTTCCACTAAAATAATGAGATTCTTACAATACCTAAAGTTATAATTTTGGATTCTTTTCATAATAATATCGTAAGTTGCAAATGGTAAGCAATAGTTAACAACTGACTGTCCCTTAACAAGAGAATTCAATTTTGAGCCCATATGTTTTCCAATAGTATCACTAAACATAATAGTACTTTGTGCACCACCTGATGCACAACATGTTACATCAATTGATGCCCCTAATGACTGCACTTTCCTAACACTGGTAGATGAGCTATCACACAAGGTCTTAGCATTGTCATAGCAAACCGCGGGAGCACACACAGGCTGTGGAGAACTAAAGCGAGCGCACTGGCATGATTGATTGTTAACTAGTGAATCAAATCGCTCTGTGTTATCATTACTTAATTTTAAGAGGTCATCCATGGCCTCCGTATACTCTTTAATCTCATTTAGTGATAAATTATATTTAATTTGTGTTGACTTTAACGATTCAGTTAAATGATTAATTCTCAATTCTAAGGCTTGTGTGTCAGCTTCATACTTTTTCCTGCTATTATCTAACTTCAATGTAAGTAATTCTAAATCATCAAGTAACTCTAACTTTTCCCTACTAGATTTCACACACTTAGATACAATTTTTTGATTTTTGATTAACTTTTGTGTTCTTTTAATATACCTATTAATTTTGACATATTTTTTCAGTTTATTCCTACCACAAATTCACATACTCACTGACTGTTGTTGTCTTAAAGTTACATCCCTTAAATCAACAATTGGATAACTGATAACATCAGTGTGTGTTATTGCAGGAGAAACCAACTGGGGGGCACTTTCTACCAATTCACTAAACAGACTCATATTTTGCTGCACAGTGATGTTGTGGGCATCCTCTTGCAGTTGTGAGATGTGTAGGTGGGCCTCCCGGAGCTCTTGTTCCAAGGTAGAAATCCTAGCAAGGGCCTGTTCGTACTCATCACTGCAGCGATCAAACTTACTAACTAAGTTTTTGAGAGTGTCCCGTTCCTCTACAATTAAACTATATTCCAAATGTAAGGCAGTCATATCACTTTTTAACTTTGTGTTAGTGTTCAAGATCTCAATGAGTTCCTTCTCATTGTCATCCCTTTCACCGCTTAACTGTGCACACAATTCTTTTGAAATTTTTAATTCTTGTAAAGTCAATTTGAGTTTAGACTCCTCCTGACGAGATAAAGCTCTGCGAGTCATCATAATTAAATAAAAGAGATAAAACAGTTAAATAAATTACAGTTATGACCAAAAGAGTTGTGTACAAAATGCTCATGCGTCACATCATGTATTTGACCCATCCAATTTCTTAAATTTAGAAAAAGAGTAGGTATGCAGTAGGCTGTATGGGTTTAGTTTTTTGCTTCAAACACATACAAAAATTACAGTCTATGACCTGCTTGTCTATGACAATAACACTGCTTGTTGGTTTGGTAGTTTGGTTGGTATCACTGCACTGCCCACTGGACTGACTGCATGTGTTGGAGTGTTAGTACGAACGTTGTTTTGTTGTGTTGTCACAAGTAAACTAAGCGTAGCTCATTGTTATTTTTTGTGTGAATTGTATTTATGTTAAACGTCATGTCTGCTGTATGGAAGTTCTTTGAAAAAATTAAATAAAATTTGGCAATTTTTATAAATAATTGCATATTGAGCAAAAAATATCGATATATCGAAATATCGATATTTCTTGGGCGATATATATCGATATATTTGAAAAATATCGATCTTTTTTTTCCACTTGCCCATCCCTATTGACGTTAACTGCCGCTGAATGAACTGTTGAATGTTTCTGAACGAGTGAAATGGACGTAGTCGTTTTTTGTTTTTATAATATCAATAATATAATAATATCAATTTATTTGCATAAATGTGGTACAAAAGATGGTAAAAAATAAAAATAGGCACGATACACATTTCACCAGTTATAGGCATACAAATATAGTGTTGCAGTCTTTCATACAATAGTTAATTAATTGCTAAATTAACATTAACTATTACTAAAACAATTTAAAAAAAATTAAAAGAATTACGTGTTACATTTTGAAAATATTTACAAAAACTACTTAACAAATTCAATACACACCTACAATGCATTTCTAAAATGATAAGACGGACACGCATTTTTTTGTAGGAATTCCCTGACGGAATAATAACTGTTTTCTACCAACCATTTTCTAAGCACAACATAAAACTTCTTGAGTGGTAGGTCAGTTATACACTTGGGTATTGTGTTATAAATAAGTGGAGCCATATACACGCAATTTCGTCTAAATAGTTCGATTCTGGGTATTGGCATATTTAATGGTAGTTGTGTTGCTTCACGTTTGCTAAAATTAACTTTAGATTCAAAAAGCGAACGGTTATTTTTAACAAATTTTGCAATTTCATATATATAAATACAAGGAACAGTTAAAAGGTTGTGAGCTTTGAAAACAGGTCTACAGGATGAAGTCCATTCCATGTTAAAAATTGCGCGAATACATTTTTTTTGGGCTATAAAAACTCTTTCAATTTCAGTAGAATTACCCCAAATGACAATACCATACCGAATTATGGAACAAACATGAGCGTGGTAGACTATCATTGCAGTTGACCTTGATACCTCATTGCTTACTACTTTCAAAGCGAAAACAAATCTGCTAATTTTCATACATATTTCCTCAATATGATTTTTCCACGTGATATGTTCGTCAAGTATTATGCCCAAAAATTTAATTTTAAGAACTTGCTCTATCATTTGCTTTGAGTGTGAAATTTTAAGAGCGATATGGTTACTTTTCGGTGTTTTGAAGTTCAATATTTTAGATTTTCCTAAATTAATCCTTAGTGCGTTACACTCTAACCATGCAATTATCTCATTTAAGGTGGTTTGTATTTCTAATTCGTATGTTTCCTCATTCTTACAATCTATGATGATTGTAGTATCGTCAGCGAATAATATGCATTTTTTTGTCACTGCTTGTGGCAGATCATTTACATAAATAAGGAAAAGAAGAGGACCCAGGATACTTCCCTGTGGGACTCCAAAGTGATTAAGTCGCGGATGTGAGTCATAGTCTACAATACTATTGAGTTTGGCATCATATTTAGTTATTCTAGTTATCTGAGTTCTATTTCCTAGGTAGGATTTAAACCATTCTAAAGCTGGGCCTCTTATGCCGCTTTTATCTAGTTTATCAATGAGAATATTATGCTGAACGAAATCAAAGGCTTTACTTAAGTCGAGAAATAGCGCCGTAGTTTTTATTTTTGCATTAATGTTATTTGAAACTGACTTAAGTAAATTAAATATTGCCAATGAAGTGGATTTATTTTTTCTGAACCCATATTGTTCTGTTGTAAGAACATTGAACTTTTCTAAAAAGGAAACCACTCTCTTATAAACAATTCTCTCAAAAACTTTCGATATAATAGGGAGTAATGCTATGGGCCTGTAATTGTTTTTATCTTTTTTATGTCCTTTTTTGTATAAAGGTTTAACGATAGATATTTTTAATTTGTCTGGAAAACAACCTTTTTCTAGTGACAGATTAACGATATATGAAAGAGGATTAGCAATAACCTGTGATATGTTTTTAAGAAGGTCTGTTGAGATTCCATCGTAACCTGACGATTTTGTTTTTTTTAATGAATTAATAACGTTATAAATTTCTATCGGATTGGTAGGTTCTAAAAATATGCTTTGATTGTTTGTTTTGATATTTAAATTTGTACTGTTTTTTACCTTTATGTCGCTTTCTGTAACATCAATGAATTTTGTAACGAAGTTCCTTATCGGGCGTTGCGAAAGGGGGCTAGACGGAATTGTAACGATACTTTCGACATATTTTAAATTGTCACGACTCTTTTTGCTATTTTTTAAAGAATTGTTGAAAAACATTTTTCAATTTTATATGAACAGCGCCATCTTTTGAATAGAAACTGAACTTACATTTACGTGTTATAGGTGTCGTTGATGTCGATTGTCGTAATGATGTTTAAAATTCTGTATATCAAATATAAATACAAAATATATCAATAAATAAGTTTAGCAGTAAACTGCGACAGGCTGGTGATGATAGTGTAACGACACTATTGTAAGTCGTGCGGCGTGTCATGTTTCTCTGTCTGTCTGTCTCACTCTCTTATAGAAAGCAAGGCAGATATTTTCGTTTCGTCTTTCTATTTCGAACCTCGTTCCATCTGGGTGTCCCTTGACACCTCAAGTTTTTTTCGGAGGACGGTTCCCATTTCATGTCAACCACATCTTATATACCTAATTTTTATTATTAATTTTATCACGACGACGACTTAAAGACTCTGTTTTTCCGATGCAAAACAGTGGATCAACTTCACACATACATATTTTAGACTCGCAAAAACATTAGCCTATCACTACGAACTCAAACATTGAAATTAAAACAAAACATTTCAGACACACTTTAATAAATTCTGCATCATAACAGTGTTTCGGGACAGCTGTGAGGCTTGCTGACCCGTGGGGTTGTCTACTGACCCGGCCCTACACTATGCCAGCTGGCTTAAATACAGCAGATACTGGGATAGGTATATTGGCCGGCCCAGCTGATTAGCCTTCGATCCGTAGCCTTAATACCAGGGAAAGGTGGTGGTAACTATTCAAACCGGCCCAGCTGTTAGCCTTCGTACCGTAGTTAGAATAGTAGTGAAACTCGAGGAGGTTACGACTTATCTGATTTATTTACACAAATGCATTTTCTTATAATTAAATTTTGGCCGACAACATAGGACAGTGAAAGCGAGCTACAAGACTACACAAAAACCTCAGCCAATTGGAGCGAAGTAACTTTACGTAAATATGGGCGCGCGCCGAGAGTACGTTTATAATTTTTAAATTCTCACGACGAGCGGTCGGTGCGGCGGGGCGGCTGGCGCGACGTGACGGCGCGGTCGCGCTATCGCCACAGTACTCCCCCTCAAGCGAAGCGTACGTTGGGTTTAACTATCCTGCCGGTTCGAGTGACGTAAGTGTTGCATTTCGTGGCTGGCTCATCGGGCTCATCTCTGTTGCTCGATGTCGCGGCGGCTGCACTCGTATTGTTGGTACTCGAAGTTGGCGGTGTTGTCTGCATTGTTGTATTGGAATATGATTGTGATGTGTGTTGCTCGTCGCTATATGTATATGCTGGTTTGATCGTAGTTCGGCTACTTCTAGTGACAATTTTTCTATTTCTTTAGTTAGTAGGTTAATTTGGAGGTTTCCTATTTCCGTATTATTCTTGTTCTTTTGGCACGACGACATAGTGGTTGTAATGGCGGCAGCCGTTGGGGGCTCGAAGTGTTCTAACATTTTGTCGGCCATTGCAGCTAGGCTTTCTAGTGTCTCTTTGTTGCTGGCTAGGATGCCGCGGATCTGTGTAGGTAATTGATTGAGCCATAATACTTGTAACGCCTCGTCTGTTAGTAACTTTCCGCTGAGGTCACGCATTTTACGAAGTAATTGGCTAGGTTTTGAATCTCCGAGTTCTAGACCACTAAGTAGTTTCTGTAACCGACAATGATCTGACTCTTGATAAGTGGATATAAGTCTGTTCTTCAATGTTATGTATTTCCCTGTAGCAGGCGGATTTAATATAATGTCGGAGATTTGTTCAAGGTCATCGCAGCCGAGTAGTGGGATAACTAAGTTGTATTTATGTTCTTCTCCGATCTTGCTTGCAGCGACGGCGGCTTCAAATTGTGCGAACCACAGTCGTGGGTTTTGGCGCCAAAATGGTGGTAGACGCGCAGGCAGCGAGATTGTGGCTACGTCGCTTTTAACTTCCATTCCCTGGGCATCGCTAAATTCTGTGTTTGCTTCGTTCGTCATGGCTGTAGGTATTCACGCGGACTGTCGTGGGTATGTTGAGTCGACGCCGTGAATACTTAGGAGCGTTCGTTCGGGGTCACCAGTTTCGGGACAGCTGTGGGGTTGTCTACTGACCCGGCCCTACACTATGCCAGCTGGCTTAAATACAGCAGATACTGGGATAGGTATATTGGCCGGCCCAGCTGATTAGCCTTCGATCCGTAGCCTTAATACCAGGGAAAGGTGGTGGTAACTATTCAAACCGGCCCAGCTGTTAGCCTTCGTACCGTAGTTAGAATAGTAGTGAAACTCGAGGAGGTTACGACTTATCTGATTTATTTACACAAATGCATTTTCTTATAATTAAATTTTGGCCGACAACATAGGACAGTGAAAGCGAGCTACAAGACTACACAAAAACCTCAGCCAATTGGAGCGAAGTAACTTTACGTAAATATGGGCGCGCGCCGAGAGTACGTTTATAATTTTTAAATTCTCACGACGAGCGGTCGGTGCGGCGGGGCGGCTGGCGCGACGTGACGGCGCGGTCGCGCTATCGCCACAAGTGTAATGCATAGGCCCATTTTGGCTTATACTTTGACAAAGGGGAACGCCTGCGTATGGCTCCCTACCATGTTGTTCTATGATATTGATGAAGGCTAGTACAGAATACATTTATCCATTAAACATTAGTCCGTCTCATGGAAGATACCGGATAGATGGAGTACCACAGTGATAAATTTATCTGTTAATGTGACAGATCGGCCATGTTCACTGTTGTCAAAATGTTGTTTTTCAGTTCACTGTCATAGCGTTTTTATTTTCATCTACAGCACTCAAACTGTTATTTTACGATGCCTTGAGGTTTATAAGGTGCTAGTCGTTATAGTAATAAATTATGATTTATTTATAAAAAAAACGCCACTGCGTTTAACTTTTTTTAATTTTGATGTACCTGTGTCTGTCTCACGACTAAAACGAATCTCTTGACACCACTCACATAAAAACACGACAAGCCGTTTGGGCTCTAGGACGTGCCATAGAAATATGCATACGTGCCTTAGAAATATACCTACAACTGTATAAAAAGCGACGAATCGGTTGTAATCACGCGTCCTGGAGGGTTGAACTGATCGGGGTCGGGTTAGTTACCTCCGTGAAGCAACACGCCCTCTTCGATCCGGAATTCTGGCAAAACGGTAACCCTGTAGCTAGCCACAATAGGGTTATGGACACGCGTCCCGTATGGTCGAGGTGGTACGGTTCGCAGGTGAGGTTCGGGGGGGAGGGGGGTGGGTCCACAGACTTTACCGTGGTTCAAAAACAGGAAAGTCTGTGGACTCCGCAACATGGGACCAGAGAGCCCTCGCACATGCAAATACACTACAAGTGACATAAACATGCAGCCCTAACGACACACTTCCCGGGCTGTGAGATAATCATTCCAGGAGGACGGCCAGATCTCGAGAGGCGTCATGGGACCCTCTCATACCGGCTGACACAGGTGATCACTGGGAAAGGATGCTTCGGAGAGCACCTGTGTCTGATCCGCAAGGAGCCAACGCCTGAGTGCCACCACTGCGATGGCCGGACCGTGGACACGGCGCTCCACACGCTGGCAGATTGTCCGACGTGGGGGGAGCTGAGGCGTGATCTCGTGGCGGCCATTGGGGTGGTGGTTCTCTCGCTCGGTAACATGATTGCGGCCATGTTGCGGAGCGAGAGCGCGTGGAACTCCGCCTTTTCTTTCTGCGAGCAAGTTATGCTTGCCAAGGAGACGGCGGAGCGGAACCGGGAGAGGTTTAGAACTCTCCCGGCGCGCCGGGCCCGGGAACGGGCCAGGCACCGCAGGCGACTCGGGCGCCGGAGATCGCAGAACGATCTCCGTCCTCCATAAGCGCAAGCCTGAGGGTGACACATGAGGCCCTGGGGGTTATTAAAGGGAACATTGGGGTTCTCACACAGTAGGGGGCCATCTACAAAGCGCAGGTGGCCCGAGGTACGTCGGGGTTCCAGGGTTTTCCTTTCTAGGGTGCACCTGGTTCCCCGGCATCTAGTGCCCGGGACGGCGTGCGGTTTTGGTCGGTTCGAGTCCGACATGCCACCAGGTGGTATCCGCGGGGATTTCCGCACAATAAAAAAAAAAAAAAAAAAAAAGGGTGGACGGCCAGATGAAGAAACCATTCCGAAAGAGAGAGAGAGGAATGGTAGCTGGCCCATAAGGTAATCGACCCATTCAAAACACAATGGGCAATCGACAGCTTTGACTCATCAAAATCAAATCTCCAGGCCCGGACGGGATATGCCCAGCCCTGCTTAAGTGGGGAGGTAAGGTACTTACCCAAAGGCTGACTTTCGTTATGAGAGCCTGTCTGGCACACATATTAAATACTGTGTTCCACAAAGAGTGGAACGCTGGTGCCTGGACAACGAACTTTCAGTTAACCCAAGGAAGACTGAAACATTAGTTTACCAACTAACGAAATCTGGGAATTACCCGCTTCCCAGGATGTACAGTACAGAGCTCCGACTATCGTTTGAAGTAAAGTATATAGGGATAATTTTTGACCTCAGACTAAACTGGAACACCCACCTCAACAACAAGATTAAACAGCCGTGTTCTGGCCATGCCGCAGAATGGTTTGTAAAACTTGGGTACTATACCCCAAGATCACTCTGTGGCTCTACGAGGCAGTAATTCGTCCAATGGTAAGCTACGGGGCCACGGACCAAACTATCCACAGTCGAAGCTAAACCACAACGACTCCAGAGATTGGCCTGTCTGGCGGCCACGGGCTGTATGAGGACTACACCGACTGCAGCTCTGGAAGCCATTATAGGTTTACCACCATTCTACCTCTTTATAAGGCAGGAGGGTCTAGCAGCGGTAGCGCGGCTATAGAAACAAAATCTCTGGAGACCGCCTAGGGTACCAAACACCGAAATCCTCTACCAGGCCATAGGTGATACTTTACTCAGACAATTCGTCTTCGATAAGAAGTACAAGATACTACGTACGAGGACCCTCAAGAAGGATTCAACCCCAGAGAGTTAAGTATCTTCGCAGACGAATCCAAAACAAGGCCAGGCACTGGCTCGGGAGTATTCTATAAGGACCTAAACATACAAATCTCGACACCATTAGGAGCCCACTCACACAGCACTCTGCCTGGAAGACTGTGTTCTTCCAGGCAGAGTGCATGGGTATAATAAAGTCAGCACATGCCATCATTTCCAGGAAGGTAACGGAATACCTCATCCGCATGCTTTCTGAGGGCCGATCAGTCTTACAAGCCCTACTGAGTCATGCGACAACCTCAGGGAAAACGGTTCCTGAGATTAGCGCGTTCAAACAAACAAACAAACAAACTCTTCAGCTTTATAATATTAGTATAGATTTCAAAGTTTCAGAGATAAAAGAGAGAAGAAAAACAAAAGTATTTGTAACAGAAACGTGGTTTTATTATCCATGCCTGCATAGGCTATACAAAGTACATACTTCATTTAAGTACAGCAAAAACATGTAGATATTTATCTATTTACACCTAAGACTAACACAGTATTTAATATTTTATACGAATAATGTTAAATTAATATTTACGACACATTTAATTATTTCTTTCTTAAAAACATTGACACTTATGGGGACCTAGTGTGAGTTTTACTCACTTCATCGCGCACTCGAACGGGGTCCGCGTTCGAATTGCGTTTGATGAAGATTTCTAGTTGATGTGAAATAAACTCGCACTTAACCCTCTGCACGATCTAGTAGAGAAATTGTGATCTTAATAATTAATATAACACAAAATAAGGTCATGCAACTTGGAAAACCAAAAACAATACTTATCCTCAGATGTTACAACTGAGAATCATTATTACTCTGGTGTTTTTAAACCTTGTTTTAATTTTATTATAACATTATGTTGTTTCATAAAATTTCAAATAAATTGGTTTAGTTCACAATAGTTGTTTTGCTGGATGAAAGCTTATACTAAGTATGAAAACATGCACTACCTCAAAAAAATGTATAGGTACCTACTATATTTTGAAGATAATCTCAGGAGTATCATAAACTCACCCTTTAAATATGTATCAAAAACACACAGTATTTAGAAAACGTTAGATGCAAGCATCAACAAAATACTTAGCAGGTCTGTTAAATCTACCTTACAATACCTGATTAGCTAACAAACATGTTAAAAATTATAAACGATCACCATGCGATCTCTGCGATTGGTACCGTAGGTAAGCAAAATTATCATAATATTATTGCTGTACCTATTAAAGAAGCGTTTTATGTGGCCGTTCTAGCTTTTGAATTTGGCGATGAACTAAAGTATGAATCTTTCACAATAAACAATAGAAGCAAAATATTATTTGCCATCGCAGTGATCATTAACCTCAACCCGTTTAGCTTTGAATGTTCATGTTATAAATTTAGTTCTCTATTCATTACTCCAAACTAAAAGTGACAATGTAAAATTTAATAGTAATATATTTTTACATTTGAGTAATAATATGACATCTATTAGTATTTACAATGACACCAATGGACAAATATATAAAAGTTACACTAATATAGATATACGAGATGTATAATAAAATGCAACTGTAAAATAAAATGAAAATATTTCTACATTTAAAAAGAGAAAAGAGATTTTAAAGTGAAGATTTTGTAACTAAAAAGGACTATTATGTCACTGGGGCGATCTTGGTGATAAAGTAGACTCCTCGCACGGGGATTGACGTTCTTCCTCAGTACTAAATTTATATTCCCTATCACCTTGAGAATGGTCTTGCCTAGGTGGTGTGGATCTACTTTCGCCGGTTGTAGCTGCTTCCAAAGTAGGCCCTGTTGGTCCAAAACTCATTCCCTCTGCACCATACGTTACTTCTCCCGTTCCAACGTACTCAGATGGTTGATAGCCGTAACTATTTAAACTGAAAAATACGGTTACATAATTAATACAATATTTGATTTCCTCTCAAAGAAACCGTAACTGATAGAAAAATCATTTTACCTGTTGGGCCAATAAGAAATATCTTCAATAGCGTGATGAGCATATGGCGCATAAGCATGTTGATAATATGGCGAATGATGTTGTGCCGGTGTTTCGTACTGTAAAGGGTATAGTGGAGCAGGTGCCGAGGATGGTGCAGAAGTGCTGGTAGGAGGAGCTGGTGAATATTCAAGAGGAGCTGGATATGCATGCGGAGGAGTACGATATGGCGCAGGTGACGTATTTGGTTGGGGGGAGCTATTGCCTTGAGTAGAACTCCAGTAACCACTACTGCTTGCCCATGTGTAGCTGCTGCTGCCGTTTGGCGCTGTTGTCGTTCGTTCTGAGTTGCTATAAGTAGCTGAAAAAATGGTTAATATTTTAAAATTCAGTATTTTAAGTTGTTTACAGAGGCAATCATTAATGCAAGAGACGGAAATACATAGTTTTGAAAAGTTAAAGTACAAAAAATCATGGTGTACGTGTAAGATTTCAATGAACGAGACGATTTAAATACTTACAAGGTGGTGATAGAGTCCTTGGTCGAGACGGTGGCCGTGGAGGATAAGGTGCTGGTCTTCTAGAAGCTGAATTACTGCTTCCATACAGTGATTGGGAAGTCACGAACCAACCACCGACTACGGAATAAGTAAATATAAGATATAACGTAGGCTAAATTATATCATCATTGCATAACTTACGGTAAGTTTCCCTTAACAAGTTGCAGTATGTATTAATAAAGGAAAAATAATATTCATTTCCGTTTTTTACTTATACCAAAAAATATTTAATTGCTCGTGTAATATAGGGCCAATTTATTTTTTCGTCTTATTTAAGACAAACATTTAAAAGAAATTGTTTTTTTTTTTATGAGATTCTACAAACTTTTCAGGACGGAACATGGTTATACAATTCTTTATTACCAGAGGTCAAATCCAGAACCTCGTTTTAAGTTTGAAATTTACACCGATCGAGGAGCAGTATGCTTTAATGCTTTGATATCAGTAATTGTTAGGACTTATTTAATTTTTAATTCTAAAAATATTGGTTCTATCAGCTTTCTTTTAACTTTCTATCACCAACCAACAGGAAAAACAATAGTTTTGTATTTATTTAATCAACCCACAAGCTGCACTTACACTGCGGATATTGATGAGGTGACGAGCTCTGTTGCGGATAATGAGTACCCACAAAATCCCTTTGATAATATCCTTCTGGTCTCTCTTTTGCATCCAAGAATGCTTTCGCAAATGGATTATATTTAATCTTGAGTGAAGTTACTTCTTCATTCTGGTAGGCAGTGACTGCTATAAATTGCGTTTCGGGAAAAGGATACGTCATAATGCGTCGTAGATCTGTACCGACTTTTACTAGGTGGACTCGAGGTTCATATTTATGTAAACTGTTTAACATAATCTGAAAGCACAATCAATGACAATTAAGGCAATGTATTAACACTGTAAGAAAAATACTCTGCAGTATATTTACACAAACCCAGAAAAAGTTCTGGGTAAGTATAAATCTTTGAGAACATTATTCATATTTATATAAAATCCAAAGTACTCTATCTATCTGTCTGTTACGTTTTCACGGCTAAATCGCTACACCGATTTCATTTAATCTGGCATGGAGATACTTTGATCTTTTAGGAAGGGCATAGGCTACTCTTAACCGCAATATCCGACATACACGCAGATGTAGCCGCGGGCAAAAGCTATTAATAATACGTTTATTGCAAATGTGAATTAGCTTTTAGTTATTTTAAAAGTGTAAGTATATGCCTTTCTTCCAAAGTTGACATGACATTAACGTCAAGTTCTCGACACTGACAAAATTATTATGAAGTTTTTGGACAATGGGGCATGGATTTACGTATTTTTCAAACAATAACGTAATCGATTATTTAAAACTCAGGCCCTAAAACATTAGAAACATTGTTCGACATTAACAATTAGATTTGAAGGCAAAACTTATGCTAAAAGTTTAAAAAGTAAAGTGAAAGCACAAATAGGGCTTAATTGAATAACAATAATATTAATATTAACACTACGAGGCGACGGATGCATTTAACTCATATCTAAAATATGTGCGATGTAAATATAACGTTGAGACAATAATTATTACAAATGATAGTGCCTACAGGCACCCGCTAAACAGTTGGTAAAGCTACAGATTTCACACCAGGCCGTCAACATATGGATCTAGATGTATCAGATGTTTGCTTTCATATTCATTCGCACCACATACAACCGTGAGAACTGGCTTCTATGAACTAGCGGTAGCCACCACCGAACTGTAGTATTGTAACACCTTGCTATCGAAATCTGTCATAAAATGAGTGGTCTTACAATACTGTGAACTAATTATTATGCTTGGTCAGGTACCTAATCAGCCGTGGAGACTGCTATAAATATTGAATTCGTAATTTGTGTTTATCCTTCTTCGGTTCATTTGTGTGCATGACATACAATGTAAATGTAATGTTTGTGGCTAGCTTTACAGCGATGCTTGTCTAAAGAAAGCTTGTCTCGGCATCGTTGAGGTACGTACTCTAAATGAGTGCAGATGCAAGTCATGTAAACGTCTTAATTCATTAAATCACTGGACTATTGGCATTGTAAGTATATTTATTCGAAATCTGCTCCGTTAAGAAAAGGCACATCTCACAATCTCATTCTGTTTCTTTTTTCATGGAGATGTTTGAGGAAATTAATACTATGAGACATTTTCGAAATGTTTTGCAATTATTTTTTTAAAAACTGATATTATAAATTTATATTTGTACTTTTGTACTCGAATCTTTTAGGGAGAAGAAAAACAAATGAGACCCTTATCTTGACTCCGTCAACTTGCATGGACATAATATAGGTCATAAGGAGGATTATGGAGTACCTCGACATAACAAAGTAGTCTTTATCGAAATTAATTTGTCCTATCCTATGCAGTACGCTGTTAGAGTAAAAGAGCTTTGCATGTACCTAACACGTTTTATATATATCTTTAAGAACATCATTGCTAAGGAATAATAAAACTGAACGCGTGACTGGTTTTTTTCAAGACTCTCTCTCATAATTTCTTCAAGCAAAATTTATCAGAAAAGTATTAGTAATACCTGTCCGTTTCCATTTGTTTTATTCGTTAATTTCACTTTAGCGAAGGATATTGGTTCCTTCATCCAATGTGCTCCAAAATTAGGACTCTCGGGATGAATGTAGATAGCATTTGAGGGCGGCACCTCGGCTTTGCCACCAGGAACCTAAAAATAAAAATTAAATTATATCTTTGACTTTGATTTTTTTAAATATATAAAATTAAACACTTCGCTATGTACTATTATTTAAAGATGATTAGAAATTAGGAAAAAAACAGACAAAATAGAATGATATTTGTAATAACCATAAAATTAAAATTAAAATCATACCCATTCTCCATTAACATATTTCCATCGATGAGAATCTACTTGTACAAATTCTAAGAGGACCGTATACATTGCCGTCGGATCCAGACCACTTGCAGTTACTTTAACTACAGGGAACATTCGTCTGAAAGATAATTAACGTAAACTATAGTATGTAACTATATATTCCAACAGGCCAGTGATATGTTAGGCACTATTATAATAATAAGATAATGTGAATACCATTTATTGAAATTGATGAAAAAGATATACAATTATTTAATTTTAAGATATTTTTATTCTTTGGATATATTTTTTTATTGATATCTGAATAACTTAATGAAGAAGAGGAAATGTTGTTTCGTCATGTAGTGTTGACTTCCTTCAATCTGTTAAGAGATCTATATTTGTTTCTTTTTACTACAATATATTGAATCTCAGTATTTATATTTAATTTGTAGCTTATTAATATAGATCATATACGTACTCAGGATGTAAGTTTAAAGATTGCAGAGTTTCATTGCGATTGTCATTTTTTTCTGTCTACCAGAATGTTAGTAATACTAAAACCTGTTATTATATGATATTATAGTCACGCCGAAAAAGCGGTACTATAAAATATTGAAAAATAAATTTCGTAGTCCATACCTACACGTAAAGTAAGAACCTTTATGATTTTTATTTATCTTTATTGTGTCACACTGTCACAAAATACAATTGGTGGTCTTATTGCTCACGGCGATCTCTTCCAGACAGTTATATCATAGACATCAAGTGTTTTAAATTTTTGGGTAGTAACACATTTATTGCAATGAGAATTTTCAAATATTAATAGAGGTTTATACCTACTTAAATATACACTCTTTTACATTACACATGTATTATTACGCAAATATACATAAAACACAAATTCTTAGAAATATAAATATGTATACAGATTTATATATATCCTATTCAAAACAAAACTGAAACTATTGACAATGACAAGTAGTAAATCCTTCACTAGCTTTTTGAAGGTCACAGTCAAGATTTTTGCTTGTCTCAGGTAAGTTGTTCCAAAGCCTTACTGCTTTCACAGTAAAAGATTTGTCTGTAAATTAAGTGGCATGTGTTGGCATTTTTAGTATTAACTTTTGCGATGATCTGAACTGAAATCGTACTTCGCGATAAGAGGGCGTGTGAGGATGAAACGGAACACATTGTATAAAAGAGAAAGAATATGCACATTTCGGCGAAAGCGTATTGGTAGCCACTTGGGTTTAGAACGAAACTTTGAGATAGATCATATTTCAATAATAATAGTAATCCAAATATGAATCTAATGCAAAGGCTTTGGAGTCACTTAAGTTTGTTCATTTGTACTTCGGTGAGATCCAGACATCGCCATAGTCAAGAATGGGAAGCAAAAGTGATTGTGCAAGCGAATTCGTTGGTAGAAAGTTCCGTATCCTACGCAAAGACCCTGCTGCCGCAAATAGTTTCCGGCTGACTGCCGCTATCTGAGGGCTCCAAGATAAGTACTTATCCTTATAAATCCCCACGGTTGGCCTAGTGGTTTAGGCGGTCGCTCTGCTACGCCAAGTGTTGAGGGTTCAAAAACCACATGGGACGACACTTTGTGCTATCCACAAATTATTGTTCTAATTCTGGGTGTTCTTTGTGTCCGCTTCATGTATGTTTGTAAAGTCCTCGCGACACAGGATGTATATTTCTGATGCGGGAATCTCGTAATACACGGAATACATATGTCGTAGCCAACTAGCTTAAGAAGTCGGTTAATCCTCACTTAAATAATTATGTAACTGGTGGCAGAAACCATATTTAAATCTGTTGAAGGTTTAGAAAACATTAAGTAAATGGATCACACACAGATCACTGAAGGTCATTTGTTTTAAACTACATTTTTAAAGAACATAAAGATGTTTTGTGATCAACCTGAGGCTCTGAAGAGTATTTTATTATACTAGTTAATTATATAAGAGCCCTTCTTAGATTTAATGACAAGAGCTGTTTCTAAATTCTCAAACAGATAAGGGATATCGGTTAGATAAGTTTATCATTGTTGTCATATCTATAGCGTGGATCTATGCCTTCTACCTGCTACATATGTAAGCGTGCAACGTTATAAATTGATAAAAAAATAAAAACTGTTGAAAAACCCGTAATTTTCAGTAATGTTTTTAGTTGAATTAAAAGTTTAATAATATTAATAAATACATCTAACACACAATGCCATCTAGTCCCAAGCTAAGCAGAGCTTGTGTTATGGGTACTAGACAACTGATATAAATATTTATATACATTTTTTTTGTAAATACATACATATTATACATAGAAAACACCCAAACTCCGAAACAAATATTTGCAGATCATACAAACATTTGGTCCGACCCGGGCATCGAAGCCGAGACCTCAAGCTTAGCAGTCCCATACGCTACCACTACGCCACCGAGGCAGTCAAGGTTAAGTACGTAGCGATAGGAATATTTTCATTCATACTTTTACGTTCCATACAGAAACTCTATTTTCATTAGTTGAATGGTGTACTCTGTAATAGATAATATAACCCATTTAAAAGGCTAGGTATGTATTCATATACTGATATGACAACTGTGTCTAGTACCCATAATATATGCATAAAGATAAAAAACTCCATATAAACTTAAAAAGTATACTGTCTAACACCTGCATATTACATGTTCTGACGTACAAATGTGAATCATGGGTGTTTAATCATGAAATACTAAGCAAACTAGCAACTTGTCAATATGCAATAGAAATGGGTATGCCAAATATCAGAAAGTCTGAAAGATTGAAAAACCTCGTTATCATAAATAAAACAAAAACTACAGATGTAAGAGTTAAAATCAAGGCCTAAATGGAGATGGGCTGGTCACATGATAAGAGGGCGCGACTAATGGAGCAAAAGGGTGACCCAGTGGTATCCCAGAGAGGGCAAGAGGAAGAGAGGTAGACCGCAAAAAAGATGGCATAACGACATCAGACCAGTGGCTGGAGTCATGTGGAACAGAGTGACACAGGAAATGAAAGAATGGAAAAGGTTGGAGGAGGCCTTTGCCGATTCGGGTCCGGTCGTGTTAATATCAGCAGTTCCCGGACCCCTCCCTTCTCAGGCGCAGAGTTGGCACATCGTGTGGTTTTAGTCGGTTCGATTCCGACACACCACCCCGCCGCAAACCCCGCTGGGGTGACGGCCCGAGAGGGTTTATACACAAAAAAAAAGGCTTTTGCTGATTGGTAAACAAATCTAGGAAAGATAACTAAGCAATTGAAAAATGCATTGTAATTAGTTAAGAAATCTGAATAAAGGGCTATATTATTATTACTAGCTGAACCCCGCGGTGCTACCCGCGGTACGATGATAACTGCGGGCAACGCCGCGAGGCGAAGCTATATCTTTATAAATAGTAGCCTATGTGTTATTCTGATGTATAAGCTATATTGTGGTAAAGTTTCATTCAAATCCATTCAGTAGTTTTTACGTGAAAGAGTAACAAACATCCATACATACATACATCCATACTTACAAACTTTCGCCTTTATAATAGTAGTAGGATTAGTCCCAATAACACAAGCGTAGCTTAGTTTGGGCTAGATGGCGTTGTGTATTAGATGTCCGAAATATTGATTATTTTTTATTTATTTATATTATTGAACTTAAACGATGTGAACTGAGTCTTTTATTTTATAATAAACTTAAGGTCGGCAAAGATACAATCACCTCGCCTGGTCGGGGGATCGTCTCTTTGCGTTGGAGGTACATGACACCCGTTCCCCCACAGTTATTATAATCAAATGCAATATCCGCTGATGGCAAAATTTAGGTGCTCACATCATTTTATTATATTATTAAATATACGTATGTACTACTTCTTGGAGTAAAGAAAAATAGTCGGTTTGGGAGAATTCCAATGACTTCAAATTAGCCTTTAACGGGCCTCATTCATTTGATATTGGCTTTTAGAGCATTATCACGAATTTCCATTCACTTGTACTATATGACATTGCTTCATGTCAAATTCCATGATTGTACATCAATGGAAAATATCCTATAGCTTTTGATTCCTCTTGCAAGTGTCAAAATATGAGGCAAAAACGGAGCACTAAAGGCCGTAACTATCGATTGTGACAACTTAGAAGTTTGACCTTTTCACTGCTGCAAGGGATTGCAAACTTGAATAGGTATTTAATATGAATTTCAACTTGAATTTTCCACATATTCTTGAAAAAAGGTCTTGACAGACATCGCAATAGGATCACCTTGTTGTCTGTTCGTTTTTGGCTCGTAATACTGAAACCTAAAAGTCAGTGTAAGTTTAATGGATTCTAACTATCCTGTAGTTAAGGTAGGTAATCGTGAAGGTATCAAGCTGAAATTCATATCAAATACTCAAATCTACTGTGTTAGAGCTGTGAAAAAAATAAACTTCTAAGCCAACGCAATCAAAAAATACAGCCGTTTATGCTGCATATTTTGACACTCAAAGCCTACATTGTACTTCCCGTAAACTCAGAATCTTGAAATTTGGTACGAAACAACGTCTTATAGCACAGATAAAATAAAAATTACGTAAAGCATAAATTTTTAGTTACATCATATATATATCGTACCTACAAGATTTGTACGGAACGCAACTATCATCGAGTTACACACACGTCCACAGAGACGAACGAGAACAAAAGTCTCATCTTCAAGGGTAAGGGTTCCGTCATTGCTACAGAACGGGCGGTTTCATTTAGCCGTCCAGCGATAATGAGTAAGACCTACCGCGTTAATAGCTGAAAACTAGCCGCCGGTCGGTGAGCGGTTAGCACTAGCAAAATGTGACCGTGTATCTACCAACACTGCTTTTTTGGCTTTGCCTCTATTTTGTGTCGCTAAAAGTTTACAAGAAAGACTATATTTCATTGCTAGATACAAGTACGTGATAGATAATAGACAGACAAAATGTTTTCTAGCTATATTGACACTTGGTTCTTTCAGTTAACGCTGAGGATTCCTATTATTTATAGTTTTACCATATTTGGTAAAAGTCTAAGCTTAGATATAATAATAGTTCTAGTTGCGAAAATAATTTAATACTTTAAAAAAGATAATTAAATCCTAAGAACCTAAGAGACTGCCTCGGTGGCGTAGTGGTAGCGTATGCGACTGCTAAGCTTGAGGTCTCGGGTTCGATTCCCGGGTCGGACCAAATGTTTGTGTGATCTGCAAATATTTGTTACGGAGTTTGGGTGTTTTCTATGTATAATATGTATATATTTACAAAAAAAAACTATATAAGTATTTATATCAGTTGTCTAGTACCCATAACACAAGCTCTGCTTAGCTTGGGGCTAGATGGCGTTGTGTGAAAGATGTCCGGAATGTTTATTATTTATTATTATTTATTAAGAGACGACATACGACGATAGAGACGAAATCTAGCATAACTCGTTCTATGCACACCTAAACTGAACAGAGCGTTTGCAATACTTTTGAAAACAATGACTTATAATATTTTTTTATAAATACATACCTTCACATTATATGCAATTACCTGATGTTCCTAACCTTATATTTCCAGTTCAAAAGAAACCGTTAAATTACTAATTTAGAATTTTACAAATCCTTTTTATCACCATAATATATTACGGTCGAATAGCTCTTTCTGTCAAACACACTTGAGTGTTCCGTTATGAAAATGCAAAAGCGTCAACGAAGAGGCTTGGAGGCTGCTCAGATATTGAGCAATAATATCTAACGAAACACGTTGCCAGAGATACTGAAATGTACAGGCCGTACTTTTGAAAAATATTAAATTCATGTTAGTTACCAAAGACTCTAGTTGATAACGGTTCCTAGTTTTTTTGTAGATTAGCAATTACTAAATTAACAATGATTAATAGATATTATAAGTTGCAAAAAATATCTATATGAGGTCTTATATTTATATACATATATAATAAATATTTTACCTCCGACGTAAAATTATATAAAACATATTATTGCCAGTTCTACATTATTTTTGTGTATTCTACACTAATTTCATGGTTTTATTAGCAATAAAATATTTATGATGTTCTTTTATCTCGATCCGCTAGATTTACTTATATGAATTTATAAGATTACGTCATGTGTGTTTCTCAATAAAAAATTAATAAAATTTGACGTGTTGGTTCTCATTAGTATCCGATACACATTTTAATAAAATTATAGTATAAATTTTTACCTTCCATTCTTAGTGACTATCATTTCGTTGGTGAGGGTCTGAAACCGGACCCATAGTTCTCTATCATCCAGGGCGACGTTAACTTCTCTCTCGCGCCCATTCCGAGACCCGCTCGCACCCCCTCCAACTGTCGGCTCAACAGCACTTAGGATGTGCGATGCTGCCATCCTAATAAAACAAAATAAAACACATAAGTCAATACTATGTAATCGTAAAAAATCTGTAAAAGTTTCCGTCAATCAAACTTTACTACATATCAAATAGTCTTGGAACGTGATGTGTTTGCATTAACTGCATAGGATTCTTTAACCGTTTTTGACACAAAACTAGAAATAGAGTTTTTTTTAATGTTGGATCGGCACTAATAGAACCTAATAAGTTATTTATTTTAAAGTGAAATACATAAATAAAAAATACGAGTTTGCACTCATGAAAACACACTGGTTTATGCTTGTGAAAACATGTTTTCTTAGGTAATTTAAGGCGTCTAGTTCTGTTAGGTCTAATTGTGGAAGATTACACTTCAATAAGAGATCTGTTGAAAAGGGAATATGGTACAAAACATATCAAATTGAACCTTTGCAGAGCCTATGGTTCGGTACACTAGACGTCAAGCATTGCTGGAATGCCCATGTTAAAAAGAAACGCGACCAGTTAGACTTTTGCTACAAAAAAAATGTACTGACTTTAAGGTAAACACTTAAGTGTCCGTATATCATAAGATATTGTTATATAAACAAGTCCTTATGCCTCTATTGACTTGTGGTATCAAGTTATAGAGATGTATTAAACAATCCAATGCACTGATGACACAACTTTTTGAAAATAAAGTACTCAGGGGTAAAAATAAAGTAACTGCACCCTGGTACATTTGAATGACCGACCTCCATCGGGACCTTAAACCAGAATTTGTCACCTTATATCGAAGATTTTAAAGGATAAAACCCTTTGAGTAAGTTAAGCGACAGTGCGAATACTTGTAATAGTATGGTACTTACAGATAAAAAACATTAAGGTATAAGCTAACATCTCAATCAACGCCATCACTAAATCTACCCTCTATTCAAGTGAATACATTACCACATGGACCTATCGCTGCATTTGTAAAATACGTGCATGTATAATAATATGTAAATGACACCATATAAGATGAATGAAAACGAACAAAAACAATACATTATTGTTGTTTTGTTATTTTATGTAAATTATCGTGTCTAGCGCAATAAAATTAAGTTGAGGCTTTATACTGTATTAAACATACGGAAAATTCAATATTTTACTTATGTTTTGTAAATAATACCGTTAAAGTTTTTAAGTATACTTTAACTAAATAAATAATACATTGTTTCTATGTTCAACGCTTTGCAGTAAACTTTGTCAAAAAGGCTGCTCCTTAAAATGATTAAAAAGTTCAGTTATAATGACTATGCCAATTGTTTTCCGCATAAAATATTTTTTGAAGTTTGACCATTTCAAGAAGTATCAAATTAACTGCTCGTTATCTCCATCGTCATGAGCATAAAATAATAATACGCCCCATTGTAGCGTACTTCGATTGTTCTATATTTACTTAAAACTTATATAATACTAGCTGTTGCCCGCGGCTCCGCCCGGTTATATCGGTTTATTCGTGTTTTTTCGCGGTCGCGGATATGTGACTGATGCAAAAATTAGATAAAAACAATCCTTGATGCAGATTATATATCATTCTAAAATTTCAGCTCGATCGGTGCAGAACTTTTTGAGTTTTTGAAGCGTACACAAACCAACATAACATTTTTTTATATATATATATAGATAGATAACGTTTGTAAAATGCAGAAAGATATATATAAGATATATTTCGAGCCTTTTTTAATAATACAGAACTGAATGACATATGGACATATCTTTCTTAATACATAAAATTCTCATGTCGCGTTGTTTGTTGCCAAACTCCTCCTGAAAGCATAGCAATATAACAATAAAGTTATATTATAAAGTCATAGGTAATCCACAATTCGCACTTGCACAATAATAATACGATCCTATGTAAATTGGAATGTAATTAATGCATTTCTTTATTTATTTACATTATCTCGGATATATATTAAATTGATGTTATCTATTTACTTAGTTCGATCATTAGTCTAAAATAAAACCGTTATCCGATCAAGAAGGGTCTACCAGATTGGAACAGTCAAAAAGTAATGAAAGTTCAAAGAAACGTTATGACTAAGAGTTTTGGTTTACATTCGATTAAATCATTATATTCCTGCAATAACGATAGCACTTGCCCTTATTTATCCAATCAATGGGGCTCCGCGATTGTAAACTATCAGTACCTACATATATTAAACTTACGTAAAAAATAAAGAGCGTCCTAAATAACAATATTAATATATGAGCAACTCAGTTTTGCAAATCAAATATTGCGAAGATTTCCATTACGCCACGTTGGATTGTATCTATGTGCAAATCAATTGACAACATCTTTGTCTTATGTAATCAACGCAATGTCTGAGCACGATTTAAATTCGTTCTTTTTTTAAATCGTACAAATTCATGTGATATTTTCATAGATACCACGTACTGTTAAAACATGATCGGAATTTAAATTCAAATTTACAATAGCATTGATTTAACTAATTTTCGTTATAAATTTTAGTCGTTTCGAAGGTAAGAATTTTTCAGAAGACCTTTTACAAGTAAGAAATTCCTATAAAAAGTAATTAGGTACAAGGAAGAGATGTACACTAAGATTATAATACTTTTTGTCATACTCCCAAAGCATACCTAAATTTGAAAGCATGTTGAATTTAAATTGAAAAATTTAAATTAAATATTAGTGTATCTTCATGTTACAACATCTATGTAGTTAGTTTTCAAACGAAAAACATCACGATACCCATTGGCAATAGCAAATAAGACGGATATTTTATTATGAGTTTGGCTCCGACACGATCTCTACTGATGTTTATTGTACCTATTATCACCGGCTACATCGGTTCAACGTCCCAAACTCTAAGACTCAATATTTTTTTTAGAATTCAACTTTACATCGAATTTTACAAAGTCGACTTTATACCTACATTTTTCTATTTTTAACCGACTTCAAAAAGGAGGAAGTTCTCAACTTTATTGGTATTTTTTGTGTATATTTTTTACATTGAAAAACAAAAAATGAAATGGACTTCATCATGTCGACGAAGAGGCAAATATTCAATGATGCCTCGGGACTACTAAAGGCCATTGAATGTAAACATCGAGCTCAAAAGATCGCCACTGATGAGGTTCACGCTCCGACCATTCCCCGTTCTAAAACCTCGAAACCCGACAATGTACCTACCGAAGATATTCCGGACGTTATTGTACAAAATTAGAATGGCTCTCTAACAGTTCAAGAACAACAAAGCACTAGGTGAGGACGGAATTACGGCTAAATTTTTCATGGTGGGTGGAATTTCGATATTAAATTCCGTCCTATTCGGTGGAAAAGAGTATGCCTAAGGTATGCCATTTCAGGAGAGTGGGATTGCTTCTCTTCAAAAAGGGTGATAACACACTGCTGAATAATTATAGATCCATCTCTCTCTTCTGAGTCATGTCTTTAAGCTGTTCTCGAGAGTAATTACGAATCGTCTCGAATGCAGAGATGACTACTTCAAGCCCGAATAAGCCGGTTTCTAAAAAAAGCTTTAGACCATGGACCATATATTTACGCTGCCACAGGTTATACAAAGGTTCAAAGAAGAACGTAACCGTTTTAAGCTTTCACTGTGATTGGCGTTTTTGGACTATGAAAAAGCTTTCGATTCGATCGAAACGTGGCCAACGCTCCACTCCCTCGCGGTTCCAAACCGACTACTGGTACATTAAAGTGTTGAAGTGTTTGTACGAGATTGCTACAATGTCGGTGCGATTACTGGATCAGTAGGTACTCAAAGTACATACAACTGCAATGAAGTGAGGTAGGGAGACGTAATATGTCCGAAACTGTTTTTCGCGGCACTAGAACAAGTTTTTAGGCTTCTAGCATCAACATTAATGGCGGTGGCGATGGTCTTGGCTGAAATCATAAAAGGCTTTACCCTTACAATAATACTCAATCATCAGTAGCTTCTCCAAGCAAGTGGGTCTTATAATGAATACGAATAAGACGAAAACCATGTCGAACGTGTCCAGTGAGAATTGGAGACTCTACGCTCAAAGCTGTTGAAGATTATACTTACCTAGGACGGACTGTCTAGTTAAGCAGATCCAACTTTGAGAAGAGGTCAATCGTTAAATCCAACTCGGCTGGTTGACGTTCTGAAAGCTGCGTGACATTTTCTCGTCCCAAATACTACAGTATCTCAAGACGAAAGTTTTTGACCATTGTGTGTTGCCAGTAAACACCTATGGTACAGAGACGTGGTCACTCACAATTGGCCTGTTACATGAAGAGTAATAGAGAGACCAATACTTGGAGTTTCTCTGCGTGTTCGAATCAGGAATGAGGAGATCCGCAAAGAAACCAAGGCCACCGACATTGCCCGAAGAATTGCCAGGATTCAAGATTTAATGGGCGGGGCACATTGCGCGCAGAGAAGTAAGACGTACTGGAAGATGAAGCGTGGTTAAGCAAGGTACTCCGATAACTAGGTGAAAGTCGCAGGAATCTGCTGGATGTGGGCAGCACAGGACCGGTTGTTGTGGGGAGCCTTGGGGATGCCTATGTCTAGCAGTGGACGTCGATGCATCATCATCTGATGCTATTTTATATAATAAGATGTAAATTACATTTTGAAATAAATGTAATTTGTAAACATTGGAATCACAATAATCCCTAATAGAAATATAGGGCATGAACAAATAATCATTAATGAAGATAAAAAATGATAAAATTCTGCCTTTCCTATTTACGGTAATATGCCCTTATGCCTTAGTATAGTAACCTTATTTTATGTTATATTTGTGATTATGAGCTATTATTTCATTACTTTAATATGTATCTGATTTAGAATTGCGTAATTAATATTTCAATGATAATGACGCCAGCCAGAATATCTTACTTTCATTTATTTATCTATATCTTTATTGTACACATACAAAATGATAAAAAAACAAAAGATCTGTTACAAAATATGGAAATGAAACAATTGACGGTCTTATCGGTCACGGCGATCTCTTCCAGACAACCATAATCCTTTATACATATAAAAGTAACACACCTAATACGTAAATGTTTAAAAATATCAATTAGACATTCATGCACCAAAATAACACCCACTCACTTTCACATTACGCGTATACAAAATGTTAAAAGCCACAAAAAAAAATATTTGTTATAATCTTAATTTTTTTATTCTTTGAAAATATATATATGCTGTGTTTTTCAATTAAAGTTTTTAACTATTAGTATTACATACACTCACAAAATTATTCATATGTCCATACAATACATTAAATAACAGACTAAATATAATATACTAAAAAGAGAACAGGAAAAAATCATAATGATAAATAAAAATAATTCCTTCACCAAACTGAGTTCAATGATTTGACATTTTCAGTATTAAATTTTCTGATGATGTTTGTAAGAACTGAAAATTTCTTAGAGATAAAGGAGTGTATGACGATCAAATATAAAAGTGTATAGAAAAGAAAGAATATTTAGATTCGGGCGAGAACGTATTGGTTGAAACCTTAGTTTAAAACGAAACTCTGAGATATGATCATATTTGCATCATCCAAATGTGAATGTAATGCAGAGGTTTTAAAGTCGCTCAAGTTTATTCAGTTGGTCTACGGTCAGATCCAGATAGCTGACATCGCCAAAGTGTTATAGGAAGTAGAAGAGAGTTTTTCAACAACAACAAATAATATTTTTTCACTTTCACTATGATACCATGGAGCATTGAGAATTAAACTGTAGCAGATCAACACGAAGACAACATCAAGAATCGCACGTGGCACGTTAGTGTGGATAAGAAATTTGAGAGATATCAAATGATCAATATGATGATGGCCGTGAAAAAAGAAAATTTAAATGATCTGCAGCAACTACTTTATGAAAACAATGTTTTAAGTTGGCTACTTAAAGCTGCATTAAATTATATGTAAATTAATGACTACTTAGTTGTGATCAAAGCAGTTAAACGACACGCTGAAACACATGAACACCTTTTCAACGCTATTTTCCTTTTTGGTATGTACTTTAATTATTAGGGTTCCGTACTTCAAAAGGAAAAATATATAATTTACTTTCATCTGTCTATATTTCTGTCAAGACCCTTTATTGCGGGAACGTGTGAAGGTATTAAGCTGAAATTTAAATCGTTTATTACTCGTATTACGTGAACTGAATGTAATATACGTTACATACAAACCAGAGAACAGTACGCTTGTCATCGAATTTCCTTGAAACCGTTGATATAAAATTAGGCTGGTGATATCCTACATCTATAATTAATTATATGTTATTTTATAAGATGTGAATGCGATACTATTCATTCTATTTTCAGGCACCACTTACAAATCTAAATTAGTTGTGATATATAAGTAAAAACAAATTTTGAGTTACAGAATCGTAATCAATATATTTTTCACATAAATCGGTTAAACCGTTCGAACGAGAAAGAGTAACAAACATTCATCAATCCACTTTTAGGTAAGATTATAAGTGTTTAATGGTGAATTTCAGAAAAATCTTGTAAAAAACAGAGCAATTCGATTTTGAACTATTTATACGTACATGTATACGGAACCCTCTGTGGGGAAGTGGACACGCACTCTGCTGGTTTTTTATTTAACAGTTCCGTAAACAATAGTTAGCATTGTTCACAATAAAAGAGGTTTCAAGATCACGAGATTTAAACCACTTTAAAATTTTAAAATATTCACGCTGTTCACATGCTCCTACCATACTTACCTCAGATGTTTCTACACCTTTTCGTAGCATCCAAGATGTGATAACGTATTAGGTGAACTATAATATGTCACGAAACCTTGTGAGATGTGTCAATTTTCCTACGTCTCTTGATTAAATCCCCGAGGGGAATTAATATGAAGAAGTTTTTGGTACACAGCAAAAAAAAAAACTGAAAAGATCTTTTTGAATTTTGATTGTATTTTGATCCATATGATTGATCCATGATTTATTTCGAAGTTTTTGTGGAATCCTAGTGGACAGAGGCGACAAATTCTCAATGAGGATGTCACTAACGAAGTTAACAATAAATACTGAAATAAATAACACACTAAAATAAATTAGTCTTTTAAAGTAAACTACTATGAGTACCTACGTATCTTATGAGTACGTTATGTAATATCAGACTTTTAAAAAAGAGAGGGCCATGAGTTTCTTTGTTAGTATTCTTCTCATAAGACCTTACGCACTTTGGAAACTGGAAGTTATAGATCGACACGAGCGGGCAGTAGAGTTTGGAGTTTCCACCTAATTTACCTTGCCAATCCAGTAAATGCTGTGGCGTCTGTTTGTATCGATCTATGATTTTTAACCGTAACTTCAATTTAGCGTTCATAAATGTCACTTAGTGTCTTAATTTAATAAATGATTTTGAATTTGAATATCTTTGACATTTATAAACCGATTTCAACAATTTCATGAAAGTATCCTTGAAGGAAATAAGAAGAATAATCACTATTTAAATAAATGATTATTTTTTATTTTCTTATAACCTAAAATATTGTCAGAAAGTACGAATTACATTGCACTGATCATTTTAAATTAAAATTATCTACATTATTTTAAATGATATTAAGCTTTGAAGGCGTCAAGATGAATTTTGTTTGAATGCTAGATTATATTTGTAATATGTGTGAAATTTTAAATAAAACTGGTGAAGGAATGTACAAGGCCGCAGGTTGTTTATTTTATAAATATATAAATATCAGCATACGAATGTTAACTTTAAGGCAATACCCTCGAAGATACCCATATTCCGTCCGTCGATTCTTTTTGTAACAACATCATATAATAAATCGGTCCTTTTGCTCTTTCCTTTTATGTTTTAACTTTGTTGTAGCTCTAAATATTCAATGGTATTAAAACAAACATCAAAGTTTACGTACGTAGTAAAGTATAAGCTGAATACATGGCTTAACTATCACAAGGGTATTGAGTACTAACAAACGTCTGTGGGTTTGGAAAAAAGTTAAAAGTCTTATGCATGTGAGTAGTATTTTTTAGTAGATAGAGTAGTGCGTAGTTAACAATATTTACGTACCAAAACAAACAATTGATTGTATCGAACTAAGTATTTTTAAATTAAGTATTTAGTTTATACTTAGAATTATAAGTCCGTTAGTGACTAATATATGGATATTATTATATTATTTGGTCTTGTGTAGAGATCGCCATCGCCTTTCACCCTGTCGTTCTTATATATAATTGCACTTTTCTTTTAATTTCTATGATTGCCTCGTTGGTCTAGTGGTTAGCGTAAGTGACTGCAGATCAAGAGGTCTCGGGTTCAATTCCTGGGTCGGACTGCTGTTAGGTTTTTCCTACAAGAAATTCTTAATAGCAGCCCGGAGTATGGAAGATGGCGGTGTTTCCCGCCCGTGCTTCGGAGAGCACGTTAAGCCGTCGGTCCCGGTTGTCATGAACAGCTATGGCAATCGTTATTGGGAAGTTAGTGGCCTCAAATATACTGACAACTAGTTCAACCTTTGAATTCAGTTCGCCCTCAGGGTTGCGGAGGTCAGATGCCAGTCGCTCTGTGTAAAAACTGATATTCAGGTAAAATTGGTTGAACTGGTAGCCGACCCCAAATAATAATAAAGGCTAGGAAGATGATGATTTTAATTTCTACGGTGTTATTGATGTTTAACATAAACCGAAAACAGTATTCACTATGTATTACTATAAAAATATTTATAACATAAAATAAATCTCATTGTCATCTATATTTTTATTGATGCCTTAATTAATATGAAGAAATGTAGTCTTACTTCTTAACATATTCACGGCGTATTTAATTAAGAAGTTTAAAAAACAATATATCTCTGCCAAGCCATGTAGTGTAATATCATATACTATGTCACTGTTAAATACTTGCAAGTTGTAATTGCGTAAAATTATTTTCAGAACAAGAAACATCAACGCGTGCCGTGCTTGTGTGTGTCAGTTGGAATTGCACTAAAAGTAACTAGAGGTCAACTTACGTGGACATTTACAGTACGACTGGTCCACAAGTTTAAATTCGCTAGGCGTGCTATAGAAAAGGCTCGTCGTTTCTCTAAGGGACCGTATCAGGAAAGACGTGATCCGGTAGAACTAAGGTCATAGTAATATCCATATCCTATTATCCCTAATAGTTGGGAGTAAACGTGGTCTTAAATATGACCGCGTCTCTATTTAAGAGCACGCTTACCTCTTACTCTAACTTACAACTTAAAAAAACTTTCGTTACTTTTTTGTGAAAACAAACATAATTTTCTAAAAAAAGGACTCCTTATAATATCAGCTACATAACAAACAAATAGAAAGAAAAAAAATTAAAAACTTGTTTTTTTATGTAAGTAGGTACCTTATATACTTCCACATGCATTTAGAGTAAAGCAGTTAATTAAAAATGACAAACAGACACCTCAGTTTGATAACAAATTCAATTAAAATCCATGTATTTATTGAAATTTATGTAGTTAATTGTAGGGTAGGTACAAAAATAGTCACTTATTTATAAGCTTTTATCTCTGACCTACACAAAAATTTTCTTCAGCGTAGATAATGCAATATACATTCCAGAGTGCGTAAATGGTTTTTCTGGCAAAAAGAAAAGATAGAATAGGGTATCTATGTACAAAAATATCTGTCGACACATACTTAACTAATATACAACACACTTGTTTTTTTTGTATTTAGAAGCAGAAAGCACTAAAAACTTTGCAACTCCAACTCATGTAGTTGCTTGTTTTATTCCGTGACAAGTATATTAAAGTAAGTATGTCAATTTATGAGAATATAATTATTTCCTGTGTACTTAAGTCGACTCAACATTAAACATTGAGCAATTAAAAATACAAGTACCTACTCAACATAGTAAATTAATTTTCAATAGTTCGGGATTTTCTTTTATCCCTCTTTTAAGCCATTGATATATTAAAGAATAATCAACCTAGCTTGCCTTAGTATACGTATTTTTTTAATTGGTACCACTTACCGAACGCTAATAAGGTAGAAAATACTTATGCAAATGCTAAAAGGATCTTTTGTAGCTTGACTCTGAGTCAAACTTTATTGAAAATTATATATTTATCATAAAGCCGCAGCAGAGGAGAAAGAACTCGTAATTTGTTTTACGTCCACATCAGAGAATAGATCCGAAGGTTTGTATCGTTTTCCTTCAACATTTAAGCATTAAACAACAAGAAAGCAACCAACGGGCATGTATAAAGCGAAGTAATTACAGCGTTAGCCCACTCGACTGCAGCGTCATTATTCATCGTTTTACGACTCCATGAGTTATAAATATTAAACTTAGTCGTATAGATGTACTGCGAACATTTTCTTTTTAATGGCGAGGTTAAATAATATGATGCGCGATGCGAATATTGGCCCCGGTTTCGGTGCCAGCCATCATAGACGCTCGCAACAAAATATACCTTCCCAGCGTACCGAACAATATGAATAGTTATCGCCTTTTAATTATCTGTAATAACGTTTTTATCTGTTGGCGCGTTGCTTCATCCCTTGAACCGTCGGACTGAGTGCTAGGCGCGTGGAATGTCGCTTAATCGCGTCGCAGCGCCGACGTTTTACAGATCCCTATAAAATATCAAAGATAACAACGAGTGGCTCTGAAGGCTGTTTCGAAAAGAGCTTGAGTCCAATGATTGGACGTTTATGGCATTCGCTTCGATAAATGTAGGTATGTATTATGTGAGCAGGCGGTGTCGAGCAGCAATTGTCCCGCTCGCGGTGTGAGTAGTAGCACAACGTGCCCGCAGTGAGCCCAGAGGTGTTAATTATCAAATGCAAGACCGACCAAAGCGATATTGAAACCATTGAAACAACACATCTCGTGTTGTCTTTTCCAATTTCGTAGTTTGCAGAATAGCTCTGTAATGAAGGCCGAGAAGGCTATGCAAATGAAACGATGCCGAAAACTCAAGTAAGTATTTTAATGGTCTTGCGTCATCCGAGTTTCAAACTTGAATTTTCATTATCACTTTACATACATACCTACTACCACCAGCCTTGATATGTTATTCAAACAATAGACTAAAATCAAGTAACCACAAGACTTGATCAACAAGATTTGACCTTACAAATAAAATGTATTTTCTACTGTTGACTAAATGTTGACACAATATTCGATTACTTTATGTACATATAATAATATATCCACCGAACCGTCGTGTGTAAATATATGTAAATATATATACCTATATAAACGAAGTAACATCTGTAATATTTAACTTTTTTGAACGTTAAATAAATAAGATTTGTGAGTTTTATTAATTAATTCTGAATAAAATCGATTATATAGATGATACTATCAGAACTTATACAAATACATGTTAGAGGAATTTTATGCAAATGCTTCCGACACCGTCAATTGGTCAAATACCTACACACAAGTACATCGGTCCCAAAAAAAAACAAAAGTAAAGCTTAAAGCAGTAAATTTTTTGTTTACTTCATTAGTATTCAAAAAAGAAAATATTGGGGACTCGAAAGGGAAACTACCCTAAATGTATTTTAAAAGGAAAATATGTAACAAAGCCTATTATTATAATATTTTTTTTACATCCAACTAGACAACTTTTACTTTTTTTGTATTCAGTGTAAATATTCAAATTCGGAAGCTGATAACCGCAATCAAACTTTTTTGAGCTACATTTCAATTAAATTTTATTCCTCAATTCTGTGGTTGTCATAAAACTTTAAAGTTTGACGAGTAAAGCCCATTGAGGAACTCCGAATTGATATTAATTCAAATAACTCAGGTTAAAAAGTCAGGGTTTTATGCGTGTTGTAAAAGTTTATTGTAGGGCTTTGTGGCGAGCCGGACGCGCCGATAGGCCTCGCAGCCGATGACGGAACCTCCGCCGACCATGCCGCGACGACTGCTCGCCGCCGTCGCCTGCGACTTGCCGCCTTTGTAGTGTTCAGCGCTCACTCTTTGGCAACAATACCGCACGTGTGTACACTCTATAAATCCCAACGTCAGGTGCTACCTAAAGCATAGTGCTCTTTTTATAACCCGAAGAGAGCCCTGGCGATAAAATAAGATGAATGTTACGAACTCTAATAGTAAAATAAGTTAGATCTTTGTAATATCCAGTATTTTTGGATTCATATCGCTTTAATTTACAGTAATGCTGTAAACTCGTGACTACAATGTAATTCTTTAAAAACATTCATATAAACTTGGAAAGTTGAGTATTTCGAACTCTGGTGCGTTTCGATTTTGCATTTGATATCCTAAACCGATCATAAAGTCCTGAATTAGGTACTCTCAACAATAACACAAAACATTATTTCCTGGTCATACAGAGATAACAGGAGTCAGAACTCCTGTAGAGTGGAGAATTTATATTTTAATAGAGCAACATTCGTAAAAAAAGTGTTTAACAAAATTTTAACAATAAAATTTATGAAAATGCAACTAGAAACTATGATATTAATTTAAAAGCGTTATCTAATATTTTCTATAAGTAAACCTACGTTAATCCTTGTACATAGATAACGCCCGTGATTGTTAATGTGTACACCTAAGTCAGAGTACGTATTAAATAAAGTTATATAAATCATCCAAAACATTATTTTTGTGCTGTTTGAAGAAATGTCTACAAAAGTCATATATTTTCTAAACAAGTGATAACTTGTTGATGAGGTAGGTAAACGAACTTGTAGTATCTTCACGTAAATGTAAGTTAACACGACTACCTAGAAAAGGGGTCTAAAAAGGATGATACAAGAAAATAGTTTAGAGACAAGAGAAGAAGTTCTTTAAAGTTCATTTTTAATTGAATTATTTTCTGTTTTCCCATCGGGTTTATACACCAGCTCTGATATAGGTAGGCATCGTCGCATTCTAAGAAAGGGTTTCTTAGAATGCGACGATGTACGAGTACCTAGCCGCTGTCGCGGTCTTTACCGTGGCACTAATATGCACAAATAGGAACTGGAACTTATTATTGAGCAGAGTCGAGAATTCTAAGCCTCTCAATTCCATTAACAATGCAGCATCGTGGGGGTTTCATTAAGTTTCCGTTGGGACTTTATAAACATATTTTGACTGAAACAACACACATATGATATATATCTCAAATATATAACATTCTCGTGTCGCAGTGTTTGTTACCAAACTCCTACGAAACGGCTAGACCGATTTTAATGACTCTTTGTGTGCATATCGGGTAGATCTGAGAATCGACCAACATCTATGTTTTTATGGGAAAACAACGTTTACCGGATCAGTTAGTAAGTACTACATATTTATAAGGTGCTCGCCAAGGCCTGTCTTTTGATTCGCTATGAATTTTTTTCGAGGTACGAATCTGAGATTTTAATTTCGTCATATAATATTTACTAAGCCATATATATATATACATAACAATTGCATCCTTGCTTGCTGCTAAACAGATAGCTCAAAATTGTTGAAATTATAACAAATTTTAAAAATAAGATGATTTAGTGCTGGTATAATTATGACCTTGTCTTAGTAATTTATTTCGTGAATATATTATTACCAGCACAAAGTACAGAGTTCGCTATAATTGTACACTTACATTGTAATAGACAATTATCTTACAGTGTTGATTGTGTAGATATATTTTAAAAGGATCATAAAATTTGATACATACTGAGGGGAGCGCTGAAAAATGAAGACTGATGATGTTTAAAGTGAGATTAACGTTTTATGCGTAACTGATAGTACTGTAGTTAACTTAAGGTTAAAGCTATTGGTATTTATGAGGTTATTGCAAAAAAATAAGGAATAAGTTTATTTATTAGAATAATCTTAGTGACATTAGTTCAAAAGAGTGAACTGACGTGACATAGCCGCATGGGTTACGTTGAAAGAAAGAGTTAAAAATAAAATTTCTTTGTTTTTAAAAGACTTTTACGCTATTAGGGTATGCCAGTCCCATTAGGCCTTAAGTTAAACAAATTTCAATTAATATATTATATGCTAGACTGTACAATTCAGTTGCTTTTTTTGATGTCGGTATAGCCAAAACACTTAGAACTATAATGACATCCAAGAGTTTGGATATGTCATATACTTATACAATAATGGGGATAAGATGTAAGCAAAAATATTGTATAAATAAATAAGGTATTTTAAAAGAATTAACTGAATTAAACATGGATTAGGTGTAGTAATAAGGTAGGACTGAAACAACGTAGAGATCACCCGTCAAGCGGTAGAAGTTCTAACATAATTAAAGCCCGTATCTATTGTTTAAAAGCTTTAGGTTTTTACACTTCTTCAACATATGATCTATACTTAAATAATACAATACATAATTTTATATCTTAAATACACTCAAAAGTGATTTGACGTCGGTGTCTACTATTTTGCAGCTTTTGTGAATAACCGTTGTGCTTATTTCATTCCTACAAATAGGTATTATAAAATATATATGTTAAATAAACTCCTTACTTTAAATATTGTTTGTCACTGGACTTTAGTTAGACAGCTACACCTAATGTTGATAATTTACCAACAATGATAACTATTTGACACTGGTAACACTTACTGGTTCCCATTATGTTATAGTGTTAAAATGTCAGTCAATAATATGATATGTTTTTATACCTACTTATATAAATATATTAGGTATGGTTGCCTGAAAGAGATTTCTTTTAGTAATAAGACCGCCCACTAAGGTAAATTTACGAGCTGCACAAGTCACTGCGTACATAACTTACTCGTATCTATGTATCAATCCTTTTCGTATATAATATAACAATAGTTTCGTTCAAAAATAAGCATTGTTTTAATAACGTTGACCTAACCTGGCGGCTTATGTTTGTTTTTATGGGTTTTAGTTTTCTAAACAGCATAATCCCTCTATATTATTTACAGTGGGATCATTTCGTTTTCCATTGTAGGAAAATTGCTATCATCAATTTTTCTAAAATGGGACGATCACGCTAACACGTTCCAAGGCCACATTTTTTTGTAAGTGACAGATTGAAAATACAAATATAACGAAAAGGTAAAGTTGCACTTAATTAGGTAATTTAGAATTGATTTGATTGAAATTAAAAGCTCTAAACTCAACTTTGGGCATGCAATTACCTAATTTTTACAAGACATAAGTATAATTAAATACTAATATATTTCCATATAGATAGTAAGTAAGGATCGTTTCTTACCTTTCTTCTCCTGTCAATTTGTCCTCAATTTCGGCGGTTAAGACAAACACATTTAAAACTGAAAAATTCTAAAATCACCTCCGTTTACACTCCACGATTAACGATTAGACACAAAATTATACAAGCATAATAGACACAGCAGCAAGTACTTTTAGAAAAGAATAACCTTAGGTTTTTTTAAATTAAACAATTAAATGGAAATGTGTTCCTGTTTGTCACAAATCACAAATCAGTGGTGGCGTGCCAACTGCATGAGCAACTACCGCAAACTCGACGCACTACTCTTTATTAGTGTGTATACGGAATAACATACCCTCTACCATTACAGTACACCATACGATTATCGTTCCTAAAGCGTTGATGTAAAACATCATTTACAGTACAATGTTTAGAATTTCAATTTTTATCTGACAAGCAATAACAATCCTTACTGTCATAATTTTGTAGTCTGAAATCACATTGTATTTGACGAAGTGATGGTAGAGGGCAAACTGCGCGAAGCCCCGCCTCTGGCGTATTGACAAACAAACCGATTGGCGGCAGGTATAACGCTTGCGAGACAATCCTGCGCAACAATGAGGCGTTGACTTAGATAACACTTGTATTTTCATTCAAAAATATCAAATTATAATCTAATATATAAAATTTTCTTGTCGCGGTGTTTGTTACCAAACTCCTCCGAAATGGCTAGACCGATTTTTATGAAATTTTGTGTTCATATCGGGTAGGTCTGAAAATCGGCCAACATCTATTTTTCATACCCCAAAATGATAAGGGTAACCTATTCTTAAATACCTATGTTTATTTTTATTTTAATGGTAAAACAACGCTTACCGGATCAGCTAGTTCAATTTATAACAGACACTAATGGAGTTCTTATATCGAGCTATTCTAAAAATAATTTCTGCTGATTTTCGAAGTCTTTCAAATAATTCCGACTAAAGTGATTAGATGATGATTTATCCAAATCATTGTATTTATATTAGGGCGAATAAAAACATAGTATCTAACAACTTACATATTACCTTTCTTTTTCTACAGAAAATATTTGTACATAAACTTGTGCCATACATCAGTCACATCACTTACTTATTTGAATGTCACCGAAAAGGCAGACAAATGCATTAGGTACGTTCAAATTTCGTAAACTATAAGTTTTTTACCTTATACGTAACAAAGCAAGCTTACTTCCGTCTTTAGGATTTCTACTATTTGTTATTGGTTGTCTAAAAATTACCTAGTTGACCAAATTGAAAGTTGGGACATAGAGAAAATAAGAAACATAATAGACAGATGGAAAAGTTTGACATAAGTACGAATATAATTCATGGATTGTCAAAATAAATAAATAATAAATATTCCGGACATCTAACACACAACGCCATCTAGTCCCAAGCTAAGCAGAGCTTGTGTTATGGGTACTAGACAACTGATATAAATACTTATATACTTCTTTTTTTTCTGTAAAGACATACATATTATACATAGAAAACACCCAAACTCCGAAACAAATATTTGCAGATCATACAAACATGTGGTCCGACCCGGGAATCGAACCCGAGACCTCAAGCTTAGCAGTTGCATACGCTACCACTACGCCACCGAGGCAGTCAAAAAATGTGACAAAAGCCTTGGTTCTATACATGTTATGGCAGTTATATTCAATTTGTACGTATTAAGTATGTGCGCAATGTCCTGATTGAGCTTACAAAATATTTTAATCTGGAGGTAGAGCCAAATTTAAGGACGCCGATAGTAATACCTATATGAATTGATTAGAAGAACTTGAAACTTTCGAAAAACGATAAGCTAGTTGCACGTCATGTGTACGTAAGAATATACCTCCCGTGAGGAGCTGCTGTAGACACCTAGTCAGCATTCCAATGCATTGGACCCGCCTCACCCAGTTACGGTCTGCCGGCCGACCAAGTGCTAATTGGAAAAGGAAACCTCAAACAACGACCCAGCTCAATGCTCTCTACAGAAATGTTTCATTTTTAAACATCTCAGCGACCGTTATAAGTGTTAGAACCGATAGGTAGATACACTCATTGCACTGCTACAGGTACTTTTAAGAGATCTGGGTTAGTTAGGTTCATGAACATATTTTTACTGTCTGTTCACAAAGATGATTCAGTAAAATTACTTTACAGTGACATTGAAGAAATCTTTTTCTTTTTATCCTTGTTTTACAGGATAAGAATGATAAGCACAATTACTATTACTAAATTAAAATTAAAAAAGCATTTAGAAAATTTTGACGTACTTTTCTGGGACCTATAAATATCACTTATTTTTTACTTAAACAACAGTACATTACGCAAAGAATTCTACGCAAAGGAGAAGAAGGCTGCGCACAGATTATTGTCGGAAAATATAATATAGCCTATGTTACTTTGAAAAGTTGTGCGGTTTCATTTTTTCCGACGTCTTCCACAAATATCGTTATATTTCAGTCAATGCACTCAAAAATGTAACAAATTAAATATGAAAACCTTCCTCTAAAATACTCGTAACTCTATCTATTGGTTAAAACTGCATAAAAATCCGTGCAGTAGTTTATTGCGAACAGACAGACGTGGCGGCGGACTTTGTTTTATAATATGCAGTGATAGTGATTACGAAGATTTTGATTTTCTCTAAGTCACAATTTCTATAAATGCTGCATGTCTGCTAATTGTGGTTTTTCATAGTTGTATATCTGTAAATCCTTAAAATTTAAAAAATACTCGTTCCCAATGTACATAGCAATTTAATTTACTTGTATGTGCAGTAGGCAGGTACGTAGATAGCAATCTTTCCAGAAAAACTTATCTCAGAAACTAGCCGCAGTTAGCTTTAGCCAGTCCCTTCTTAGAAACTACTGAACCGAAATTCTCCTGTTAGTGTTGTTTGCATAGGGACATAAAGTGGACAATTTCGGAATGAAGCTTTACAAGTTTGCTTAAGGTATTTTAAAAACTTTGTTTAACATATTTCTATTGTATTAAATAATTTTTTTTTTTTTATTTTAATTAAGATCCAAGTTAACCCAAAGTGTACCTATTAAGGTCCTCAATTTACATATTAGGTATAGCTATGCATAGCAAGACTAACGTACAAAGACTGACTATGACAAGACAAGAAAACACAATTAAGTTTCTTTAACTTAATTGTGTTTTCTTGTCTTGTTGGTTGTTAGAGTTTAGTTTGTAACCAGTAGGTAACGTTTTAGTCAGACTGATCAGCTACACCTCACCTTATGACTAGTGATATAAAAACTGTGTAAGTATGGGGATAATGTTACATTATAAGGAAGTGTTTAATTTACATATTAAAAAAAATAAAGCAATAAAGATAGTAATGGGTCCTATCACCATTACGATTTACCGACGGATATCAGTGATTTTATTTAGAGTAGGTACCTAATACATATTATTTATGTAGCTATACCCGTTTACACTGTAATGATTGTCGTATTGTTTATGACTAGATCTAACTACGATAAGTATTTTGAGTTTAATAGGAGCTAGGTGTGTTTAATTATTCTGGCTTTCCTGACAATACTTTATTTTTTAGGACAACGTACAGATTAGGAATATATCCTATGTCGCGGGGGCTTTAAGAACATACAAGAAACGGACATAAAGAATACCCAGACTTAGAATAATAATTTATGGATCACATAAAGTGTAGTCCCGTGTGGGGTTTGAACCCACAACACTCAGCGCAATGGAGAGCACATGGACGGCTTAAATCAGTACGTCATACGCGTAGTCAAAGTCAATGCTCCTTCATAAGAAGGCAAAACTAAACATTTTATCTTCATTCAAAAATCGCTAATATATAAATCGATAAACGGATTGAATTTAGTTACCTATATGCGAAAGTTACAAAATGAATACGAAATTACCTAATACCTGAACCACTCATATTTTGGAAAAACTTAACATAGTATTAAACTGATAATAGGAAAATGATGTCAATTCGACAAATAAGGCTTACAAAGGATTATAAAGTAAAACGTGTGTCGAAGGCGTAAGCACGTGCACAGCTCGGCTGCACGTAAACTCCAGCGGAATGTTTATTCGGAGCCCCGTGCTAACTTCACCGTTTAAACACTACGTGCTAGCAGGGCATGAATTAACTTTTCATATAAATAAAATTCACGCTACTCTAACCTCCTGAAATTAACACCTCGGCGTAAATACTATTTAGTCTCGTCATCTGTCTACCATATCTGTCTTCTGTGGATTTTTGAACTACCGTGTCATGTTTATGGTTCAAGAGATTACGTTCCCGAGTCTTTTTAATTGCCAGTTAATAAGTACGAGTATAAGCCACTCAAACACCAACGACTACACGGCACGTCTCGTCACACGTCACAAACATGCTAGTCGCAATAAACTCTTTCTTGCCGTAAATAATGATTAGTTAAATCGTAAAATAGATTGTTAATTAATATCGATATACTTTGAAAACCCTTTTTTATTTAAGGGCAATTCATGTTTATGCTTTTTTTGATGAGATGGCAACCAGCCGGATCAGTTATTTCTGCCAATGGCAAGCTGTCTGCCATTGTATTTAAAGTATTTAATTCTAAAAGTCTTAAAGTCTTCGTTGTGATAAAACAAATGATAAAAAATACGAAAAATGTGGATGAGATGAAATGGGGTCCATCTTCCCCGTTAAGTCACAATAAATTTATAGATGGTAGTGTATGCAATAAACCCTGCATTTTTCTTTTTCATAATAATCTTTCAAAACTATCCATACATAATACAAGAAACTTTAAAAGGAATCTTGGTCTCGATTTTGGTAGATTTGTGTGATTCTTGTTTTGAAAAATGCATTTTTCATACATCGCTTTCGCAAGATCTGATGAAGAAAATATTGAAAAATTTGGACATCATAAATAAAATATACATACCAACTTGTACTTATCTATTCAATGTAACGATTTTATTTTTTTTATTTACCCGTTTAACACAAGGCACGCTGCGCCTAATATTTTAATGGCATATAAAGCGTTAACAAAACGCTAAAGATAGCAGTTTCGGACTGTCATGATAGAAAATCAATATTAACATAGCTTCATTTTGAACTCTCGACTTCCCAGATGTGCACGTATATAGCTACAGTTAATGTTTGGGGATCCGTGAAATTGAGACCCAACAAGATAGGTATACCTATTGAGTATTTAAATCACGAATTTGATTCCCACCGGGTCCAAATATTTGTATGTATGACTTTATTTAAACATTGTTTTAAGTATTGTTTCCAGGTGTATGCCTGTATGTTCTAAAATCATTAGTACGAGTTGAGGTAAATTTGAACACTGTGTAATATTATAGACTAGAATATTGTATTGATATATTATAATATATATAAGACACCGCTGAAAAGAATATAGTTAATAAGAAAATATACTGCTAAATACTTGTATCTATACTGAATTATGAAAAGCAGTTATGGTTCTAAATGTAATAAAAAAGAGAACTAGTACAAGACCCAGATCAATTGACTCCTAACAGAAGTGTAGGACGTCGTCCATATCTCATTGTCATGAAAGGTTTTTTAAGATGGATTTCCATTAAATAAAACTTTAGTACATACCACTCATTCGCTTCTTTTTTGAAAACCCCCATGCAGTTGACTCCAAAAAAGAAGGTTCTATATTTAAGCATCACAGGCACATCAGATGTGTGGTGGCTTTTATCATCTACTATATCATCACTACTTTAATATCCTCAAAAAGTCTGATACTGGACATAGACCTTTCCTTAGAAAGGAGGTTTTGGCTTACACCTCGCTTTTTAGAAGGGATGGTATAGAATTTGTTTAACGTTTTCCTTTTCTTTGCGGTGCTGTTGTCCTGCATAGTCCTCAGTCGACTGAATGAGGGTGTAGACATTCTGTATTCTTAATCCGTCACCACGCAGTTTAGGAAAGTTGCGATACATAAATTTGAAATCTACAGACCCACGAGAAAAACTCAATTCCTAAGTTTGTTGAACTAAGCGCTCGCTCTCACTGTCTCTGATTTTCTGTTAGCTCTACCTACTGCCTGCCTCTACTTTACGATTCCGGGCGTAAACTTACAAACAAGAAACACACCGTGTATCCGCCGGACTCGTCCACTTTTGTATTTGTTCATGGTGACATGAAACGTGGTCGATAATTATTGGAAGGATCAATAACGCTACAAGTATTCGTCTCTCTGTAGGTAAATATGTTTTATGAGTCTCGTCTGACGGCTTTGTAACTACGTACATAAGTTTCTATTTGAATGTTAATTTTAAAATCCGTTTATTTTAACTAACATAATAATAGGTACTAACGTGAGTGAACGTAAAAAGTTATCAGGTGATAAAAACAGATTTTACTTTAGTAATATACCCGTAGACCATACTTTGAAATAAAAGTTGATGAAATTATTCAACGTGTGTAATTTTAGATAAAACTTGTATTGTAAACCTAATTATAAATGATCTCTATTTATATCTGATGATTAGCACTCCTTGACCACAAATAAAACTTAAAATGGACCAATAAACAATATACACAGACCTATTTAATCGTAAGTATTAGATGAAATAACAATAATAGCAAAATTGAAAACAATTAGATTTTTTTTGTCATATATTTTTTTTAATAATGTGTAAAACTATCTTTAGGACGCTTAGCGTAGCGTTTTGTAGGTGATGGTAGGTAGATGGATACGTATTTGAGGTCTATGACTGTGACAGTGTATCTACTGTTATAGGCTTTGACTTTAATTGGCTCGTTTAACACGTTATAGTTTTCGGTAGATCTATCATTAAGTTGGATTTAAACGTTTACAAAATCGCTTCCTCCATGGATAGACATGGATTTAAAGAAATTTTTCTTACACAAAATTGAGCCGCGTACCTCGCGTGCGTGGTGAAAAAAAGTTTACTCAGACGCGATTTCCTACTAATATAGTGTTACTAATATAATGTTCTCATAACATGAAAAGTCTGCACAAGAGGAAATTGCATTTGAGTACACCTTTTTTTCTGGACGGATGTCTCCTGGTCTCCTGGTGGCATGTCGGACTCGAACCGACTAAAACCGCACGCCGTCTCGGGTACTAGGAGCCGGGGAACCAGGTGCACCATAGAAACGAAAACCCTGGAACCCCGACGTACCTCGCGCCACCTACGGTTTGAAGATGGGCCCCTCCTAAGAGATGTTTCCGTTGCTGTCCCCAAAAGGTGGGGCCACCATCTGGGCCTGCTTCTGCTAGGGGGACAGATGGCCTCGATCTGTCACCCTCAGGCTTGCGCTTCTGGTGGAAGGAGATCATTTTATGATCTCCGGTGCCTGATGCGTCTGCATTAGGCGACGGTGGAGCGGGACTAGGAGAGTTCTAAGCTTCACCCGGTCCCGCTCTGCCGTCTCCTTGGCAAGCATAGCTTGTTCGCAGAAAGAAACAGGGGAGTTCCACGCGCGCTCGTAGGTACTAAGTTATTTTTGCAATGTGTATTAGAGTCCAAATTTTTTTATGAAATGCATGAAGAACAGGTAAAGATATACCTACATTTACTATTTTGAATCAGGCTTCAAAAGGCCACCGCTGTGCCCCTATAATATGAACAATACTAAGCGCTTTAAATTATTTGTATATTCAAATCATATACAATCCACACCTTTGCAACACAAACAACAATCCTTAAACTATAAATTTTGCTAACTATTGATAGGTACTACATTATTGTTTTTCCTTTTTTTGGTACTTTTTCTACAATTTCTATTTTTGTGAAACATAGTCTGTATTTGTGAGTACGAGAGGAAAGTTTTTTTTCTTCCTTATTACTTAGTTTTACTTAGTCCTAAAGCCAAAAGCCAAGTCATGCTCATGTTATACACTATGTAATTTGATTGCTTTGCTGTGCCGATAAATCTTTTATTTTAAGGTGTATGAACTTGTCTTCCTATAACCATCGACGAAATATATTATATTTCGTCGATGCTATAACTAACAGCCGCGATGACAAACTGAACGACAAAGTACAAAGTAGCGTCGCCACGTTGTCGTTCAGTGGTCTATGCCACGGTTTTAGGGTTATCTACAGTTATTATAGAATATGTTTAAAAATCGCATTCGTCATTTCTATACTAACGTTTATTAATATAAAAAGCATTTAAATAATACTTTCGCCTTTATTGGGCTAGTAAAATATTTACATCTGAACATACTAAAATTATGTTAAATAGTAACTAAACAAAGGTTTTTAGAAACATCACATTTGCATTTATTGTCCACAAAGTTAAAACCAATTTTAGTAAGTAAAAAAATCGCCGTGGGCGGTATTATGTAAATCACTTTACCTGTAACCCATAACAGCGTCCAAGTCAAATAGAAATCAGTATTAAACTTTATCCTGGTTTGCTTAGGTTTATGATGCGACTGTAAAATGCGATTATTTCTTTGACCATTCGAAGCCGCATGATGAAACCGTGTACCTACCTATCAATCGCGCCGACTTGCCGATTTGAATTGACTATCAGTAAAAATAATCACATTTTTAAATATAATCTAGAGAACTACCTAGCAGGTACTTATAGCTGCATAGTTATGTAATAGAGTTTACTATTATCCTACTAATATTATAAACGCGAAAGTTTGTAAGTACTTACCTATGGATGGATGGATTGATGTTTGTTGCCCTTTCACGCAAAAGCTACTGAATAGATTTTGATGAAAATTTACAATAATATAGCTTATACATCAGAATAACACATAGGCTACAATTTATAAAGATACTAGCTTTGCCTCGCGGCCTGCGGTACGACAATAACCGCGGGCAGCACCGCGTTGTTCCGCTAGTATTAAATAAAATAAAACTTGTTAATTTAATATGTTAATTTCGAGTGGATAGCGTAAAAAAACCCTGGTTTGGTTTAATAAAAAAAAAGGTATTTTTACTAAAAATTGCACTTATGTGTTTAATGTAGGTACATTAAAATTCATTAATACATTAGAGTGACATAGACATAGTTGTGACTAAGTTTCGTAAATAAAGATTAAAAAAAAAAAACTATCCGAAAGTATGAGACCCATGATTAAACAAAAGTTGGTTTGGTTATTTTTTCCTGGCATGCATGACTAGGTACCGGCAGGGGCAAACCTAGGAGGGGAATATATCTCCCCCGAAATATTTACGGTCAATAAAAAATGTAACGTCACGATTGTTGACGACGACGAGAATTAGTCCTACAATTCCTGCAACATTTGTAACATGTGAGCGTTCGTTTTCAACTCTAAGAACAGTGAAACTTTACTTGAGAAGGACCACAGGACACCGAGATGTTCCTCTGAACTCAAAAGAAATCCACGCATTGCGAGTTCACGATTAAAAAACAGCCGTGGGTCGTATGTCCTCGTTTTGAAGACACTCCCCTATCTGCCTCAGCCAATATTGAAATACTTGGTGTCGACGTATCGCGCGAAGTCAAATTACAACAATACTGTGGAATGAGCTGTCGCCTGCTGTGTTCCCGGACCAATACGACCTTCAAACCTTCAAGAAAAGAGCGTACTCCTTCCTAAAAGGCCGGCAACACACTTGTGACGCCTCTGGTGTTGCGGGTGTCCATGGGCGGCGGTAATCGCTTACCATCAGGTGATACGTCTGCTCGTTTGCCCCCTATATAATAATAAAAAAAAAGTGCCACTAAATCAGCCCAAATAGCATTTACTCTTCGTCAGAGTTACTGTCCGCAAGCATACCGAGGTGGCGGTGAAAGCGTTTATTTCTGCGCAGGAGGGAGCATCAACAACCGAGGCAACCGTACGTGGCCCGAGTCGGCGTGCGGTCCAGGATCAGTCGGTGGTATCCAGGGGGAATTTTGCACAAAAAAAGGTTAACTGTCCGCAAGTAAAACTCGGAGGAAATATCTTGCCGCAACGTGAGTGTGTGAAGCACCTGGGCTTACATATAGACCGGTGGCAAAACCATTTCAAAGCGAAACGAGATGATATATCTAAACTGCACAAAAATCTGTACTAGATGCTATGACTAACCCTCAAATTATCACTGGACAACAAACTTCTGATATATCAAACAATAATTAAATGTACGGCATTCAATTGTGGGACTCCTCAACAAAAGACTCCAATATAAATGTCATACAGAGAGCTCGGAACAAGATCCTAAGGTCGATAGCAAATGTATCGTGGTTGGTTACCAATGCGGAACTGCATCAACAGCTCTCAGTGAAAACAGTAAGTAAGGAAATACGACATGGCCTCGACAATTATAGGTAGTGACTAAAATACCTTTCAAATGAATTGGCATGTCAGTTGCAGCAAAAAAAAATGATATCTTAGCACCGCCCACACCGGTGCACCGTACAGTGCCATCGACCGGACAACCCTCATGTAGAGGCTTCTCGTTGCGACGCTGGCTCCACCTAGATTGGGCAAGAGTCGCCCAAGGGCAGAGGCAACTTCATACAGCTTCGAAGCAAGCTGTCGGAAGTGCTCGTCGAAGAACCAACTACCATCGAGGATCTGGCCCATATACCTCATCTGTGTCCGAACCGGTACGAAGACCGAATTGACTTCGATGGAGGCGCCGAGGGGCAGACCACGACGGGGCCCATGGAACAGCAGGGCCTCCGTCTTATCCAGGGCCACCCGTAAGCCCAGCGCCTCAATGCGCCCAACCACCAGAGAGACACCCCTGGTGGCCAGGCGCGCAGCCTCTTGGTAATTTGCCCCCCGGGCTGTGACCACTGTGTCATCGGCGTAACAAATTACACACAGCCCGGGGACAGACGACCTCGAAGGACCCAGTCGTATCCCACGTTCCACAGGAGTGGTCCGAGGACAGAGCCCTGTGGAACGCCGCACGACATGGGTCGCCGTCTCTAGACGCCCTCTTGGTCATCGTACACGACGGTACGCTCCTATAGATAGTCTGCCACTAGCCACCTCAGGTACTCTGGCACCCCGTGGTAGTGGAGTGCTTCCCTGAAGCAGGTGATTATCATTGTTCCAACCTGACCTTAACCTATATTATTCTGAATAAAGTTAATTTTAAGCAAACAGAACACGTTTCTAAGTAGTAGTATAAAGGTAGGTAGTGAAATAAAATTATTATATACAGACTAAAACCTATTTATTTTACATTCCTTAGGGATTATATAAAATACCTAGGTTAAGTTTGTAATGCACAATAATATAAATAGATAATATTTTATACATTGCCTAGGAAGCGTATAGAATAAATAAATAAATAAATAAATATTTCTGACATCTAACACACAACGCCATCTAGTCCCAAGCTAAGCAGAGCTTGTGTTATGCGTACTAGACAACTGATATAAATACTTATATACTTTTTTTTTGTAAATACATACATATTATACATAGAAATCACCCAAACTCCGAAACAAATATTTGCAGATTATTCAAACATTTGGTCCGACCCAGGAATCGAACCCGAGACCTCAAGCTTAGCAGTCGCATACAAATAGGACAAATACAAATAGTCGCATACAGAGGCCGTCAAATAGCCGGTAACACACATACTTAAATTATTTATACAAGATGGTATCCCCTCCCCCGAATTAAATTTCAAGGTTCGCCACTGATAAATAATATTTAATAATTTTACTTGTTAAATTTGTATACCCAATTACGTAGCTAATTTGCGTAATTTATAAGCGTGGGCTGTCAAAAAGAAAATAAACGAATGGACAGAGTTTAACAACTCGAATGTCATAGAAGTATTATAGATAGAGCAGACAGGGAGTCAGGCCTCCAACTGTCCCTCGATTATAAAGAGAGAGACGATCGCGGTACCTATCTGTTTCTCTCTACTCGCGTATGCGTAGTTAGCGCGGCAAAGCAGCATAGCAGAACAATTCAACGTTTAATTATTATGATTGGATTTCTGCGGTTGATGATGCGTTTACAAAATGACAAAAACGTGTGTAATTTGCAAAAAGCAGCCTATTCCTGACAATTACACTCGCAGCTTTCACAAGTAAGCATTATTTGGTAGACTTAACTTGGTCCAATTTAACCCGAGAAAGACACAAATTTGCGCGTTCACCTCTAAAAAACTACCGTGGGTCGTATGTCCTCGTTTTGAAGACACTCCCCTATCTGCCTCAGCCAACATTTTCCAACATCCAGTTTCGTGGCCATTTGGAAGGTAAGGTCAAAGTGGCCTCGAAAAAGCTTGGGGTGCTCAACAGATCGAGGCGGTATTTCACTCTGGTCCACCGCTTTCGGCTTTATGAGGCGCAGGTTCGGCCTCACATGGAATATTGTCCTCATCTCTGGGCAGGGGCATCCCAATACCAGCTCCTCCCTCTAGACCGCATTCAACGGAGGGCGACTCGTATCGTCGATTGCCAAGAACTTCCAATTCGGCTAGACTCTCTGGCGCTGCGTAGAGATGTGCCTTGGCTATGCATCTTCTATCGCATTTACTATGGGGAGTGCTCCGAGGATGCACTTGTGTCTTGAGTGACGTCTCTGGTGTTGCGCGTGTCCATGGGTGGTGGTACCGCTTACCATCAGGCCATCCGTCTGCTCGTCAACAAGAATCAAGAGGCATTCTGTTGCGCCAAGACAATGCTTCGGCGCACACCGCGAATAAAACAGTAATTTTTGGCTTCTGAAAACATAAAGCTTGTATTCCATCCCGCATACCGTACAGACCTTGTGATTTCTTTCTAGACAACGAAGATTCCTATAAAATATTTTATAAACTGAGATTCATGATAGTTTATCTACTACTCCAACAATAAATATTGACCAGATCCGTGTGAAATCCGGTGTTTATAGGCAGACGATGTTGAACATTGAATATATTAATTGTCTTCATTTTCTGACGTGGAGGAGTATTTTTATTTAACATAGGCACTATATTTTTATACCTTTTGAAAGGTGGTAAAGAGCCTCCCTAATCTCTCTCTCTCTCTCTCTGTTTACATCACTGCCTGTAAAGTAACAAAGTCTAATTTTCCTGGTTGCAAATGATGCGCAAGCAACTCAACATGGTGTGTCACCATGCTGCATTGTCTGCATTCGAAATAAGTATGGTGACTACCATTATGGATTCTGCTCGTGCTTTCCATCAGATAAAGGCACTTTGGTAGGCTCACACATAAAAAAAAATAAAAATATACATTTTTCGTAATTATCGTATGCTTGTTGTAGAGGGAATGTTCACTATAATGAAGTAAGTAAATAAAAAGTCATAATAATAGTAATGCGTATATTTCGTTTTATGATAACATGAAAAAAAAGTGACAACTTGCATAATTGAATTGAGTCCGAGGACGGTCACTCACTACTCCTACTAGCGAATACCGAACACAACAAATAGCCCTGCGGGCACAACACATCATTCTTAACATATTATACATTCCTTCAGAAAAACATGCATAGGAGTAGTATTGCTAGACCCCGTGTAATATATCAAATAGCTTACAATCTTTACCTCTTTTCACTAACTTTACTCACAAGTGAATTTTATACACAGCCTTACGATAAAATAAAACCCACTGCCGCAAAATTTGAAGCACGGATATATATATATATCGAAAATGATTTATAATCAGAACTAGCTATAACTATCCTAATCGATCGTACATCGCTCGTTTTCTTTTGCAAGATCCTATATAAATATTTTTAATACAATCACACTCCAAGTTAAGGTCCATCACCAATTTTATCGGATAACGAACCGCGCGACCTAGCGAATATACATGTTACGTCTAAGAGCGTGCCGAGTCGAGAGGGCGGTGAGCGGAGTGCACAGGATGGGTGGACCGTGGACGCGCCGAACGAGCTATACCCGCCGTACTCGCGCCACACTCGGAAGGACCGCTACAGTCGCATACTTCGGTGTGGCTCTGTTTGACCGCATCGAGGTACCGAAGGTCCGCGCTTTCGGGAAAAACTCGGCACCGAGTTATAATACCGGTCGATCGGTCTTCGATTTTATGTCAACACAATAAAAAACGAGGGACCACAGGCCACCGTCGACGTCGTCGTCGTCGTCTAAAGCGAAGGGAGTCGTCGGTGCGGGCGATCGAATCGGCAGCGGGGTGACAGGGGGACGGCGCGGGCGAGGCGCTCGGCCTAGTCCTTGGAGGAGGTGTCCATGGGGCTGGCGGGCTGCAGCATGGCGGGGTGCGGCGGCACGGGCACGGGCAGCGGGGCGGGGGGCGCGGCGGGGGGCGCGGCGGGGGGGGCCAGCGGAGGCGCGGGCGGCTCCAGCGGCGCCACGCGCGGCCCCAGCGCGCCGCCCGGCAGCGCCGGCTTCACGAACCTGTCGCTCGTGCGCCGCGCCTGCCGACGATATACCTTAAATATCCATACCTTGTACGAATCCTCTATATCTCTATCATTATCATACCACCCTGGCCAGACGTGTCTGTATAGGATTCCTCTCTCTTCACTATATAATAAATATGATGACTCTGACAGAACGACAGACTTACCTGCGAATTGAGATGCAGCGAAGGTCGAGACAGTGGTAAACCGGCCACGTTGGACAACAGCGGCGAGGCGTAGGGTGAGAGTGGCCGTGACCCGCCCGGTGACGACACGCTTCGTGATCGTGCCTAAAAATACACACCCGTTGTTTCTTAATTCTAGTAAAAAATCTAGTAATGCAATACGCATGGAAACAAACAAAAGAAATAATTTATAAGAATAGTTATTCTGTAAATATTTATATTTAGATGCAAAATTTTCTAATGTTTAAGCTTGTGATTGTAATTAAACTGTAATCAAAATGGATTGCATTTCGTAAAAAAGTGATAGGTATAGGTATTAATTAATTTTATCGAAATTCAAGTTTTACCGCAACTTTTGTAAAATATAGTAAAACTATTTATCACACTTTCTATGGTACAAAGCATTTCGGATATAAAACTCCGAAATAGAAAGTACCGATTTTGAGATCATTTACGGAACTTAGTTTTATAAAATAAACTTACACTCAAAGCTTCATTAAACTGTCTCTCCTCCTCCATTTCGAGCGAGGATTCGCTTTCGGACAGATGTCGACAAAGTGCTTCACGTCGTTCGACTTCTTGTTGCAACTTCCTTTGCAAACGTATGTTTTCTTCTCTAATATGTTTCTCCTCAAGAGCGAAACGGTGCATCTTCTCCTTATTTTCATTTTGAGATACCGCCAGTTGATTTCTAAACAGATAATAATAGTTTTAAATAGATGTAGTTCATAACAAAATCTTTTAGCAAAAAGATCATTTACCAATCTACAACAAAATTGTTAAGATATCAGTGTTTTATCTGTATAAATATGGGATGACATAGAAATACCTTAGTGCAAAATCGTACCAAAATCTTTTTCATTTATGAAATCCCAGATAAGGGTACTAACAAATCTTAGTAAGTTCGACCAAGAGCAAAGGAAATTGATCGATTATTGTCTTCGGGAGATGTTACTTGAGTTACGAGTATAACAAATTCTTATTTTTATTCAAGACTCTATTCTTCAATCACTCTGACCTGGGTGACAATTAGCGACCGGCTGTGTCATGGTTCCAATGATCGGAGACACAATGTGTTCTCGTATTTAGTGACTATACAGTAAACAAAAATTCCAATTCGAGGGCATTACTATAATTCACTACATTTCTAACAATACACACATGGATTCTTGGTCGGATCGACCTCGACATATCCATTTCCCTAATTATTTAGTTGTTCACTCATACGCGATCCCAGTCTCAATTTTCGCATGAGGAAAAATAAGTTAATAGGTTTCTCACGTCATGTTTTCTTGACTGATAGGGTAAGCATAAATGATGAAAATCATAAATATACTAATCTGTTTGTAAATTCAGTTGGTTCAGTTCTTTAGTAAGTTGAGGTTTTTTGTAATTGGTCGCGCGTTAAATTAACTATACTTAAATTAGGTGCAAACAGAAATAAAAAAGTGCATAGAAATTTTCAGAAAATTTTACTTGATTTTGCTGTATATTTTTACGGGTTCATGACAAAATCCTTGTCTTGTTGTATTAGTTTTATTTTCGAGCAAAATCTTAATTTTGAGGTTATTAAAGGCTTTTTTAACCGACTACAAAAAAGGAGGAGGTTCTCAATTCGACTGCATTTTTTTATGTTTGTTACCTCATTACTTTCTTTGATGATTCTGATTCTTTTTTTATTTGAAAGCTGGTGCTTCCCGTGTGGTTCCCATTTCATTTTGGTCCAGTACTTGAAGTCGGTTTTTTTTGTTGTTAAAATTTGTGACTATTGTGAAGGGTTATTCTGAACAGATATAGTAATTCTCACGTATGTTTTCGAGTAAAACATGAAAGGTGGTTGAAATATTACGTATTTATATTGAAGTTACGTAATTATATCTTTTTATATACTCAGTCTTGAATTTATTTTTATTGGTCCTAACATTTATTACTAGGTATTAGGTACAGTGTGTTAGTTTAATCCTACTAATATTATTAATGCTAAAGTTTGTTGTGTGTGTGTGTGTGTGTGTGTGTGTGTGTTTGTTACTCTTTCACACGAAAACTACTAAACGGGTTTTTCATCAAACTTTGCAGTAATATAGCTTAGACATCAGAATAACATAATAAGTTAATTTTTTTAGAGATTTTTTAGAATTCGGTCATGATATAACGATAACTGTCGTGAAAAAAACAGCCCTCTGAGAACTATCTTGGAGTGCGTTTGTGCCCAAACCGTTGGAATTACTCAAAGAAAATTACCGTAGGATTATTCGTCTTAAATAGTTCTAAATATAAGTCCGCGACAGTTACATCTACCTTTTTTCTGTGGAAGTCACTATGACCAAAACAGTAAACCATAAATACAATGAAATTGGATATCTTTTAACAATGCACATTTTAGAATATTTATCGAACTCTTATAAAAAAATTATACATTTGTCACTTGCACTAATTATTTAATGAAAATAAACTTTGTCTTTGACACTAAGTAATTTGGACGAATAGTTTAAAACTGCGAAACTAGATGCGAAAGGACTTAGGTCTCTTTGTAACACTTTAACGCGCGCGGAGACGCGGGCAAAAGTTAGTACATTGATATAAAACTTTTTAAAAATGTATAAAGCTTATTCGAAGTGGTCTCCATTGGCTGCAATAGTCCTTTAAACGTTGAGGCCAGTTATCAATGGCAGCATGCACTCTTTCTACGGGAAAATTTTTCACTACCAATCCTATGGATTGTTTAGGGACTTCAAATTAGCAAGCCTTACTCTCTAAAAGTGATCAGATGAAACCCTTATTGCAGGCGGATAATGCCTACGTTGTTCTCTGTTGACTAATTGGGAAAGTCCTTTACTGCTTTCAGCATAAATACGGTTATGTTGTTACGGTATTGTGTTTGTTAAAATAATGCTCAATTATAATAAAACTTATCCGTATAAAAACATTTTCTGTGGACCTCCGATTGCGTGCCGCTTAAGTAGTTGTTTTGATTTTACTACCCTACTCTTTGTTAAATTATCAGTTAAGAAATTACCAATGCGTCTCTTATAGGCTGCAAGTCCTAAGTCATCTTTTAAAATACGTGACACGGTTCTAGGTGCTATCTGCATCTACCGAGATAAAATCTTTTATTTTCGGACAGAATTTCTTCGAATTCTTTCAATACTGCTTTGATCGGCTTTTTCGTACGAACACAGCGCAGACAGTTAGATCTTTTTTTGTCAATAGCCCGGTACACAAACATTTTACTAATACCAAGCATATGGAGAATTTTAAAAATTGTATTTGGCTCCATAGCTACTTTATGTAATGCACTCATAGCGATTCGGTTCTCTTTATCACCCCACTCCATTTTACAACGAACAATCGTATAAAAATGGCAGATTCTGAATTCTAAAGTAATATTTCTTTTATTTTTATTTGTAACACTACTTATAGCCAGACTAAGTATATTATTAAGTTTAGGGCCCTAGCAGTTAACTGGATGAAAAAGAAATAATGGTCATACTTTTAGATAAATATGTGCAATGGAAAAGAGCAGGACTATTTCAAACTTCTTGCAGACCAAAGCATGACGTCAGTACTTAATAACTAATTATGGAACATTTAACAAATTAGCTTCAGATTTAAATAAAACAAGTAACATTGTATGTTAGGTTTATCAACGTGGGATTAGCAAGAAATTAAAGCACTACTTACATGTATCACTACGCATCTTTAGTAATATATTCTTATACTGTAAGACAACCCATAATTCATTTTGTTCTAAAAATTGATTATGCTATCTACACATTTAAGTAACAAATCACTCACCTTAACTTTACGACCTCAGAACGCAGGGTCTGAATATGATTGCTTAAATTGGATGCTGTATCACCATTACTAATGTCCCTAGCAAGAAAAATCTCCATTAATAATAAAACAATGTCTATAATATATTATAATGTGTTCTAAAAGTAGCATGCCATTAGACTTTACAATACATGCAGAATATTAAGTAAAAAGCTTTAATTTTAAGTAAAGTTAATTTTTTTTTTTTTTACCACTGTAAATCAGACTTTAACAGAGGTAAAATATAAATGTTAGAATACTTATAAAAAGAATAAAAAGAACAAAAATAAACAAACTTTAACAAACAAGAATACTTTGTGTGAGATGTATAAGATTTTCACCTAGGACTAGCTGGATCAGAAACCGGTTGGTCAAGTCTTATTTGCAGAGATCGCTTTTCTGCCTCTAGCTTGTCCATTCGTTTCCACAGTCTGTTCACTAAGGCTTCTTGCTCTTGTTCCAAGGTATTTTCCAGTTCCACCTATAAGTTTTCAAATTGCATTTAAGTCTATACAGGAAAAAATAGCTTAAAAATACATAATGCTTGCAGGTTCTGAGTTTTCAAGACAATTGCGTAATATTATTTTACTGTAATTTTAAAGGGCTACAGGACAATAGCTACTTTTAACATAGGCGATCGGCGACTAGTCGCTTTTTAGAAGCTAAATACGGTGACCTTAAAATACTTAAAAACGACAAACGCGGCGATTGAGTTGCTTTTCAGAAGCACAGCAGCTGAACGCTACACACATTCGGATGCCGGTAGTATCTATTTGGCGTTTACGGAACAAGACTCAGTGTTGCGCTAGATTTTGACGAAACTACACACCTGCCATGGATTATAATTAAGCACTGCTGCTTACTTTATTGATAAAGCGAAAATATAAATCGTGCCAACGGCACTACTGGTTACATACAATAACCAGCTAACGTCTTACTTTTGGAGAGCATCATTTATTGATTGATACATTAAGTAACATAACGATAGTTTGCCAATTTGCAAAAAAATTTTGTTTTAATAGCATAGTCTTTTTTATACTGTTACCGAATTGTGTTACTGCTACAGTTTTAAAAGGATAGTGTAACATCTTTTTCATTTGTAACCAAAACCACAGATTACAGAATACTGCAATATCATTGCAAATCACAGACATCAGTAATCAAAGTTATAAATTAGGAAAACTAACGATAGTCGACTATCGACAACACTACAGCCGACGCGATTCAGCATCTGAGCAATGCAGTCGCTAAAACGATACCACGTTCGAACGCAGAGAGTCGCTTAAACGCGATGCAGCATCGATGCAGTCGCATAATCGCCGATCGCCGATGCTAAAAGTAGCTGTGTGCTGTGGCCCTAAATGAAACATAGATTAGTCTAAACACAGATTGAGAATACAATCTTTATTATTCTTATTCACTACAATGAGAAGGAAAACTTGTTGGCGAGTGTAGTTATAGTAGGCCTAAATCTCCTTTCTAAAGAGAGGCTTATATCTAACAGTAGAATGCTCATATAACTATATACTAAAATTAAAGTTCCTTAAAAAGTGTACCTTTTCCCTACGCAGTCTCTCCAAATTCATTTGCTTTGCAAGTGTTTCAGCTTCCAGTTTTTCAATTTTCCTCATCAATTTATTAACCAGACATTCTTGTTCCTGTTCTAAAGTTTGCTCCAAACGACATTTCTCTTGACGTAACTGAAATGCATTAGTGCTTTTGATTTTTAGATAATATGTTTTATAAATATATAATATTCTTACTCTTTTATACTGTGTTCTGTTTCATCCTCGCACACCCCCTTATCTCAAAGATTGTTTTCAGTTATTAAAAAATACACATTGCAGATACCCGAGGCCTTCGGAGAATAATATCTGACGATCGAAAACCTTAACTGTGTTTAAAAGCTTTTGAAGGATTACTACATATCATTGTGAATACTTTTATTCATTTCGGATTAATATACATATTTCAGCATGTAAATGTATTTATGTAGGTATAGACATGTATGTGTTATTTGAATAGTGTATAACATTTGAATAGGGATCTCTACTGATATTTTTAAATATTCGTGTTTTAATGTTGTTACCTGTATGTAAGGTACCAAAAACTATGAAACATGTAATGTCCGTGTTATGGTTGTTTGAAATAAATCACAGTGAGCGATAACTTATACACACTTTGTAACTGATTTTGTTGTTCTATTTTGCTTTGTGCATACAATTAAGATAAATAAATTATTATATTGGATGCAAGACACTCAAAATCCATCAGAGAGAGGCGTGCAATGGGAGAGACCTATATCCAGCAGTGTACTGCAATACAGTTGACAGTTTACTGACAGGAAGAGGTACATAGCTTTTCCACCTCTACCACCAGACATTTCTGTGACAATGAGCACTCCTCCAAGAGCAATACGAGTGAGACATAGTATAAGAGCTACCAATGCTATAACAGCTCAAGTAACTGTATAACTGTCATAGTACAGAATTTCTGAACAAAGACAAAGGTCATTGACTTAAAACATTAAAAACCTAATGACTCATAGTAGATTTTCAAACAGACTACCTTGTATTATTTTATTTTAGAGCAGTGAAAAAATTCATAGTAATCTATGAAGCTTTATTGATAGTGATAAAGCTTTATAAAAATGAGTCAAAGTTGTACATTGAACAAATACCTGATTTAATTTTCTGGAAAGATCATTAGTTAGGCATTCCTCTTCCCTTTCGTAATGGTGAGCCAAAGTTTCTTTTTCTTTCTTTAGGGCTTGAATTTTTTTTAATAATGTGTTAGAAATGTATTCTTCTTCCTGCTCAGCTTTAGCTTGCTGAAAAGAAAAACCAAAACATTATTGAAAAAAAATTAAACATATACTTTTAAAACAAAAATACAAAAAATATTTATCACATAAAAGATGAACAAAATGATATGATAAATAAAAATCATACAACTTAATTGCTATAGTTATTATGAGAAACAGTAGAGATGATTGACAACATTGATCAGTTATTACTGATCTATTACTGACTGATACTGGTGAGATTAATGTAAACAAAACCACAAATAAGAAGAATTTAGTGCTGTTAAGCCTCTGCTAACAGTCTACTTACTACCAATACATTTAACAGTGCTTATAGAAAATGCCTTAAATAGTAAAAGTTACAAAAGTTTTACATAACTATTTATACTTTTATTTTTTAAATAAAGACTTACAATTGAAACTGATGCTTGTCTCAAGGCACGATTCTCTTCTTGCAAAGCCTTTACACGGAGTTTAAAAGTGTCTAACTCCACTTTAAGGACTCTGAAATATTTTGTAAAAGAAGTTTTAACAGCTAAGCAATACAGCAATAAACTTGTTTTTTTTTTTATATTACACCATTATTCCTCCTGCAGGTTAATCTATTTAACGAGCGATAAGTACATACAAGATAAAGTGCAAGCAGGTTTGTTGGTTTATGTATAGGTATAGTGAACATATTTAAAATATTTTAAAAATATAGTGACTCGAAAAATTTTACATAAAAATTAATACTTACTCAATTATGCATTTGATTAAAACTTACCTATTTTGTTGCTGTAGAGATTCGATTCTTTTCTGAAGCTGATCACGAGAAACTGTACTGGGGGGCAACATAGCTCCGCCATCAAGCGAGCTGGAGTCACTCTCAGATGCCGAATCCATTTTATTGCCTGTATTCGATATAGCTATTTATTTTATTCTACAAAAACTTAAACAATAAACTTATTTTATCTGCAGCATACCTGGCGAAATCACTGTATCATCCATTTGCACGAGTGATGAGGACAGCAACAAAATGTCATATAAGTTGGATTTTACTCCTGTCTTTTCCAATTTGTACCTCAAGTTAATCGGTTTAATTTTTTCCTATTATATAAATAAATTATGAATAAAATGGAATCGAATCAAAGTGAAATATAATAAATTAAACACCAAAAAACGTATCGTTGTTGCAGTTTCAATAAATAGAGATGTGTATAGTATAGTACAGATTATGAAGTTTTATGTTTTTCAACGTCGGTATTTTTTGGTCTTACTCTTTGGTCGCTATCATAATCTACATACTGAAAAGTTTAAATATTTTACTTTTCAAACAGTATCTTTTACTAATAGTTTTGATCGTATTTTCTTGTTGTTCTTTTTAAATATTTGTAATGAATTATAATTAGATATTAATATCAAAACTATTTATAAATATACTCGTGTCCCGCGTGCACACATTCATATTGTAGAATGTAGTGAGAATGCCAGCAAAGATGTTAAAACTTTATATTTTTCAATTTAGTAACACTGGCTGAAAAAAAAAACATTATTAAAAAAGTGACACACACGCCATAATGTAAATTGCTTCTCGATTTGGCGTTTGAGTTAAGAAATTAACATTTTAATGTTATAAATTCGTTTGTAATGTATAAATAAGACATTTAAAATGTCCTTTGTAAATATTGGTAAGATGAAAATCAGTAACTTCTCTATTATCTACGTATAGCATTCTCCATTCAAAGTATTTAGGTTGGATCAAAGGAGTCGAAGCCATTTCGTTCTGTTCGTGTAAACGGTATTGAAGATATATTTCTTACTATTCCTTACTTTTTAATCACGCGTAGTGATGTTTACTAAATAGACTAAAAGTTCTACTTAAATGTGATGGCAGTGTCGTCGCCATAGTTGTAGTGTTGGTACGAATGTACGATTTCAGTAGTCATTGCTGCTGTTATTGCTCCGTATGTAGTGATCGGGGTGGATGGCATAATATCTGTCAACTGAGTGTCTCTTACCTGTTTTATTACCGTAACTATTTTAATAGTTATAAAGGATACAAAAATAAATGTGTTTCAAAGTGATTAACTGCTAAATATAAGTGCACAAGTAACTTTTTTGCCTGTAACTAGTTGTAAACAAATGCCTATAGAGTGTTGTAAGGATTTAAGAAATTGGTAAATTTGAATTTAACTGGTAAATAAAGTATTTGTAAGTCTATTTGTAAGTAAGATAATCATTTTTTTTTCAAACAATTTATTTACATTTTTTGATTTGGGGCTCAATTTGATCAGAAGTGATGATTAAACATGAACCAATAGATAACTTTTGTCTAACTCCTTAAATAATAATAGTAATAACTAATTTATGAATCATCTGCAGTGTTTAAATTTCTTAAACGAAAGGCAGTCACTTAATTATTACAATATTTGAATAAATAACAAGCAGTACCCTGTCAATGTTTTCTAAGGCACATTGGTGTTGCTTTGCTGCAGAGGAACAAAATTGACATTACAAAATAGATTAAAACAAAGTATGATGCAGGTTGTATGTTGTATCAAATGTTGAGCTTAATCAGTGCTAAACTATTTGGTTTTTAAAAGTCATACACAAACATCTGATGCTAACAAGTTGTAGGCATACTACATTATGGCAACGAAACTGCTACATACCTTCTCAAATTTTCTTACTAAATAAATCTTCGCTAGCTTATCACCATCTACTACAAAAAACATATAATAGTTAAAAAAATGTTTTAATACATGATAATCTAAAATTTTAAAATGAAATAAAAATGCTGTACAAGTTTTATTTAATATCTATATTATGTGGACATTTATGAAAATTTAAAAATATCTGACATCAAAACTAACAAAGAATATAAAGGTATTATTTTTTATTATTGAACTTCATTAATGTTTATTTATTATATGCAGAATATATCGTAAAATTTATTCTTGATTAGTATACATTAAGGTTTTTCTTTAGGTACAGAGATTAAACAAACAAGCAAACAATAATCTCCGTAGAATCAAAGTTTAGCAGGCAATTTGTATAGTTTTAAGTTACTTATTAAAGGTTAGTTACAGTATTTTGGCCTACTGTCACATCATGGCCTATAGAAGTTATGAACTGTACAAATTTCAACAGATAAGAGAAGTTACAGCTAGTGATTATACTGACCTTTTAACAGGAGTTAGTAACAACTACAAGAAATAATTTAAAACAACAGCACTCATTTAAAGTTGACACGATCTAATAATTTTGTACAGTCATTTTGTGTCATGTATAATTCCTAATCTAAACATTATAATTGGAAGAAATTGAATGGAACTACTGTCTTCTGTATTTGTGATGTTTCATTACCTATAATATTCTTTAATCATTACTTTATCCAATACAAAAATAATTATTTAAATCTAAGATAATTTCAGAGATAAGCACAGTTAAACAATCCAATAAAACAACTCTCAAGTTTATTACATTGAGGTATAGATTGTATAATATTATTGTACATTAGTTTCTTGATTGTTTTTTTTATAGTTATACCAGTACCAGATAAATAATATAATTTATCTAAACAAATATGGTATTTATGTAATTTTTTACATGTCTGTTTTAGGGTAAGCATTAGCTATGGCTCAATATTACCAGATAGTTGGGCAAGGTCATCAACTAACTCTTGAGGATATACAAAGATTTTGTCCAAACATATGCTTGGATGGTATTATAGTAAACCAAGATGACCAACAGCAATATGCTCAACAGCAGGTGACTAAAATTATCTTCTTAAATAAATTTGTAGGATATATTAAATACATAATCATTAATGTATTTAGGGCGACATAATCACTTTGTGACTAAGCCCTCACTAAATAAATAAAGAAAAAAAAAATGTATTTCAAACAATTGTATTTTGAAGGTGGTTGTGCAGCAAGCAGATTCAACACCAAGTGATATTATAGTTAGTGAAGGTGTGCAGCCCCAGCTGGTTGTCAGTGATGGCTTGCAATACCAACAACAGTACATCATTCGACATGACCCCTCTCAACCACAACGTGACTTTCAGCAGCAACAACAACAACAGCAACAACAAGCACAGCAGCAGCAACAAGCATTACATAGACATCAAGTGGGTATTTAATCTAAATGAAAATCTTTGAATGTTACATAGCATAGTCTGCTAAAATCTTAATGATTTTTTAAAATATGCGCATTGACACCGCTGGTGTTGAAAATATTTATAGAATATACATAATACCTAAGGGCACTATCAGGAGGGCTGAATGCTTATTTGCCACCTTTTTGGTATAAAGGTTTCATCAGTAACTAATGTAGACTTAACAAATAAGTTTTGATGTACATAAACATTTGTACATAAACTTGAAATACCATAATTTAGATTTCCATTTGTCTGTACAACATTTTATACTTTAGTAATGTGCAATAAACTTGTTTAAATAACTAAACATATAATTAAAATTTCTTACATAAGTGATTACTTAAATACACACTTGCATTGTGTTATGCAAAGGTTAAAATAATTCCTGAAATTCCAAACTATTGTCTAAACCTTTATGTCTACACCCTAAGCCCAATTGCACATTTATAAGCAAAGCTATAGACCATATTCACAATGATTGTTATTATAGTATGTAACAAAATTGTATGGCAACTGTTATAAAAGCTATGCATATAATTTTTTGTAGGTTTACTACACATCTGATTTGCCTGTGGATGCTCAGGTTGTGTTGCAACAGGCCCAACAGATAATTGATGCATCTTTGATGCAACAGTCATCTACACAACGCCCACAACATGTATGTCTCCTGACTAAATCCTTGTGTAATATTAATTCACTTTAGGAAGTATGCATTACGGTTGTAGAACTTCTTATAATATGCTTGGCATGTTATCACTTTTCATTTGGTTAAAAAACTCATTAAAATTGCTGTCCATTCTTTTAAAATTATTTTAGCTACTAATAAAATAATTACACATTAAATTGTAATAACCCAACTAGAAATACAAAAATAACCTTAGCTCAAAAGTATTGCTCAAATCACCTTTTTAAAAATATTACTAGAATATATCTAAATAAAGGTGGACTTTAAACTTCAAAGTAAGGGCCTTAAACTTTAGGTCTTATTAATTTGTGGTAACTTAATTCAATAAATCATTTTCATTGCACCAACTTTTATTTAACAAAATCAATATTTAATACAGATATAGCCCCTTTTCATGATATTTATAACTGATCATTTTATGTTAATGGTGTCCTACTACAATATTCAAACCTGATAGGAAACTACTGAGACTGATCTAGTTCTTGCATGATACTTTCTTGCCATGGTTTGGTTCAATTAATTCGTAACATGCAGTCATTCAAAAAGGTATTTAAATTAATCTCATGCTAGCTGTTATGCTCTCTAAAGGCTTAATTGAGTTACATACATTTAGCCACCTGTTACCGTTTATTTTAATACATCTATTAGGTATAAAGGATCGCGACTTGTGATTGTGGATTGTGAAATTAACACTGCATATTCGATTTATTAGATAATTTCAAAAAAAAATGGTTAATTCCAATTTAACTTATGTCACATTCGACTCTTATACAAATTCAATGGCAAATAAGCACACGACCCGCTGAGCAATAAGTGGTTACCGATGCCTATAAATACTGAAATTACCAGCGGTGTAACTTGCGCCTTGCTAAATGTATATGCATTAGCAAAAACTGTTTTTTTTTATGTTTTAAAACTGCCTATGTTTTAAAACTTTACTTAATTTCAATAGAATATTTTTATTGCTCAGCATACACCAGTGTGTGTCTGAATGCAGCAAATTTTGTATTACGTTTTGTGAAGAAATATTAGAATAATGTATGACGATAACAATAACACATGTAAAAGCTATTTATCTGCTAAAATTATCCTTCAACTTTCATACTAAAAACACTTACTATATATTTAAATATATGGCCAGCACTCACTCTCTTCTTCCACCTCACCATCGTAATAGTAAGGTACTGAGAGAGTTGCTTTCTCCGTGTCCCCACTTCCTTCCGTTGAATTACACAATCTTTCTTTCTACAGATATTAATTCCTGTTAGTTTTTGTTCCTTTTTCACAAAGTTTTAAATTATCGTTTATACTGAATTGGGACTACTACTACATTTGGACTGAATAGAAAATACTTATTTTAAACATGTTTTTGATGACTTTTGAGCTTTAATCAAGTCTGTAAAGCTAACATTATGGGTCAAACCTTGCTAATCTATGTATTATCGCCAGGTGCCAAGCATTCAGCAAACTTGGACTTTGTCTTTGTTGTAAATACAATTCTTTAACTCTTTACTTCAATTACAAAAGTAATCTTTTTTCTTAGTTTTACGCTCCTAATGCATAAAACACAATGGCATAAGGTTTAAAGCAGATGCTGAGAGTTTAGTACAAAGGGAGCTTTTAACCTATACTTATATTAATGTGAAAGTAACTCCGTCTATCTGTCTTGCTTTCATGGCCCAACCGCTGCACCGATTTCAATGAAATTTGCCATGGAGATATTTTGATTCTTCAGGAAAGACATAGACTACTCTTTGTCGCGATTATCGACAAATACGCGGGCAGAGCCGCGCGCAAACGCTAGTAAAAACATATATCTTGAAAGGGAACATTTAGTTTCTTTTGCACATGGGTTTATCGTAAAAGTTCCATTCAACGTTTTTATAATATATTTTTAAAGGCGTTCCTAAAATAATTTTGGATATAAATATTTCTTACTTTTTTTATAGTGCAGTGCTTTGCTTTTTGTCTAATGGTGGATAATAATGCTATTATTTTTATATTATTAATAAAAATTGTTTAGCGTATATGTTGATATCAATAACTATTTGACGGTTGACGGTATTACCGTAATACCGTTAACAAAAAAATAAGACAAATATACAAATATTAAAAAAAGAAATTCACATATCTTAACAGCACAATTTTTGCACCTTGCGATGTATTTATATGGGTGTTTCCATTTTTGCCCTGTAACAAAAAAGTAGGTACTTTTGCAAGTGTTACACTTCTTACAGTATTTGCGTTAGGATTCATAATTAATTAAACCTTTGTTTCCGTATAATATTAATTCGAACATGGGTACCTAGTATTTATTCAAAATAGAATGCTTTTTGAATCAGATCAAGAAAACATCGTAATATTTCCCCCATTAGTAGTTTAAACTCAAAAAGTCAAAGTATTGAGAAGCCTAGTATAGTTATTTATTCATCTAAATGTTTTCTTTCATGCCGTATACAGCTGGTGAATCCTGCACACGTGCTAACGCAACCAACTGTGATACATCCCGCTCAACAACCACCACCGCAGCCCCCACCTCAGCAACCACAGCCGCAACATGCCCCGCAGCAAACGGTTAGTCAATTAAAATATAAAAATTTGATCAGTAAGTTGTTATTGTACCTTTACAACATTAAATACGGATAACGGTGCGGTGCCAAGCTAGTTTGAATATAGCTTAAGTTACTCATTATATCATTATCTATCTGCCGTGAAAGTCCCTTCAAAATCGGTCCAGCCGTCCGATCCGAAATTAGAACGGACAGACAGATAAAAATTTTAAAAAGATGCATTTAGTAAAAAACTGTTAATTTCAAATAAATTACAATCAGACACTTAAATATTTGTATAAATAATGAAGTATAATTAAAATAATTGTAGTCTGTTTTTAAAAAAAAATACTAGGGTAAGCTTTTTTTAAATTAACAGCAACTAAGGAATGGTTATGTTAGACAAAAAGTTAGTGAAGGACAAAACAACAACAACGCCCAAGCTATTAATTTTACCTCAGACAAATTAAGTGCAAAACTTTCACCCTCTAACTAAGAATTTTCTTGTAAAACATTAACAGGGAATAAAGCAGAAGCCAGTCTCCAATATCATTGGAGTAGATGATAGAGTAACAAATACTACTACCATCTACAGCTAACAAATCCGAACGTAGTATATTCCTAGTTCGGCAATTACTTTAAATAATGATCGGTGGTCTCAAGATCACCATAATTTATAAACTGCCTCGGTGGCGCAGTGGTAGCGTATCCGACTGCTGTGCTGAAGTCTCGGGTTAGATCAGACGAAGTGTTTGTATGATCTGCAATAATTTGTTTCGGAGTTTGGGTGTTTTCTATGTATAATATGTATGTATGTCCAAAATATTTATTATTATCTTAATAGTTCTGTGTCGCCTAATCCATATTGGCTTTCCCTTTTTATACTTCTGAGACATTCGTAAATACCATTAGATTAGATATAAATATTTAACACTATTCACTATAATACTTTTTGCTTGTAACAAAATACAAACGGCAGCTTACACGCAAATCAAAATCAGTTAGTGTATATGTGATACACTATCTAGGCGATTAGGCTACTGTGTGTTTTAAATTAGCGCATGCTATTAAATCACGCTTGTTGATATAATAATGTATAATGAAACTCCATCTGAAGGTTTACCTTTAATGACACATAGAAGACACCATGATAAATATAAGGGTACGCGTATGCATGACTGTGACCTTTAATTTTTTTGCTATCCACTATCAAGAGTTTGCCTAAAGAAAATTTATTTTGAAACTTGTAATTACAGCAACCACAGCAGCAATTGTCTCGCGCATCTCCACAAATCATCCAGCACTTTCAGCAACAACAACAAATTCATTTGCAACAACTACAACAACAGCAGCTGCAGCACCAACTTCAACAACAACAGCAACACCAACAACACATGCAACCACAACAACTACAGCATCAGCAGGTTGTTATGCACGCGGCTTACATAAATCAGCAGGTGGGTCAAATTTTGATAAAAATGAACTTTAGGATCAAATGTTGTTTATTTTCTGTCGGGCCTATCTGTATCTGTGTGGTCATGAATTCGATTTCCAACAAGTACAAATATTATCAGAGTCTGGCTACCATAGCATAGGCTTGTCTAATTTGTAATCAACCGTATGTAAGGGGATTAATATTAAATAACATTGTATTAGGGTACACCGACGCGAGCGGCTGCCCCACGCGTCCTGAACCAGGCGTTGAGTAATACCCCGGTGACGTTGGTGCGGACGCCCGTTCGCACCGTGCGGCCGCGGCGACCGGCCGCCCGCGCTCACCACCAGCCTCCTTCGCCCGCCGCTCCACCTCCACGGATGCTTAATGCCTTGCAACCGGTGACTATGTCGTTCTTTCTACTTTATCAACACCATTGTATTAATGGTGGTGACAGATAAGAATACGGAATGTCACCACCCGCATTCTTCTCATGGTCGTCGTAAGAAGAGACTAAGGGAAACTACAAACTAGGCAGGAATACATCACTGCAAAGAGAAGGAACACTTGACACAAACCCTATACTACCACGGGCCCGTTAGGCTACTGTGGTACAGTACGCCACCAAATCTTTCTTTCTAAGGAGATTTGAATGTCTAACGGTGAAGTGTTGAAGGGTCCTGATGATTATATTGCTCCAGTGGCAGTCGAACATTTTTAGTCGCATGTCAAAAACATAAATAATGATTGTAGTCCTTTATTCACTACTACAGGGTCAGGCTTCATCTCCGGGTCCGGGCGGGCCGGCTCGCGTGGGATCCCCGCGCGTGCTCAACCCGCAGTCGCAGCACGCCCAGCACCGCCCGCCAAGACCGCGAACACCCTTACTCCACACGCTCCAGGTTCATAATCCATACTAATATATAAAGCTGAAGAGTTTGTTTGCCTGAACGCGATAATCTGAGAAACTACTGGTCCGATTTCAAACATTCTTTCAGTGTTAGGTAGCCCATTTATCTAGGAAGGCTAGGCAAAACATCTATACAATGAAGATTCGTTTCAAAAACGGGGGCAAAATATCTCACTACGGGTTATAGGAGATGCAAACGAAGTTGCATGGGTCAGCTAGTCTTAAATATTTATAAACTAACATTTGCCCGCGTGTGAGTCGGTTATCGCGTTAAAGAGTAGCCTCTCTCGGGTATGGCTGGACCTCTGAGGTTGATTTTGGTTATTTTTGGTGATAGCATATATTCAAACTCCCCGACCATCTACGCAAAAGCCAATGTAGTATAAAAATATAGATTTTTAATAATGTTTAAATTAAAAATATAACATTTAGTCCATCCATCCAATCCAACTTGGTTGGAAAGTATAATGTCGTCAAAAAAATAACTTTTAATTTATTTAATTTAATTTTTTCTTCATTATATTTACAGCAGCAGCAACAGCATCAACAAATGCAACAACAACATCAGCAACATCAACTCACTCAACATGTCATCAGTCCACAACTTCATCAACAGCAACTAAATCAAATCAAGCTCTCCAATCATCCAGTAAGTCAGTCATTTTACGCAAAAAAACATGATCAAAAAAGTACATACTAATTTTTTTATGCTTGTGACCATTTGGGTCATCGCCACACCCAGGGTTGCAATGGATCAGTATGTCGCAGGAGGAATAGGAGTTTAATATTATTGTTATAGTCCACGGGCCCACGTACAAGGGATTTCAGTGATTAATAACAGGCTGAAAGTTTATACACAGCAATAATAAAAGTTGAGGGTCTCGTCAAAACGAAGCTGTGTATAAACTTTCAGCCTGTTATTAATCACTGAAATCCCTTGTACATGGGCCCGTGGACTATTATTAAGATATCTGGTCCTCTCCTGGCCTTAAACAAAAGTGCACAACTAAGTTCGGTTAAAACTCTCATTTATGCAAAAATCTTATAATCTTAAGACTTATTAATTTGTTGTTAAAGTAATAAATTTTGTGAATATATCTAACTAGCTGACCACGCAACCTCGTTTACGTCTCTTATGGCCTGTAGTGTAATATATTTCCCCGGTTTTTGTAACAGTCTTCATCCGCTTCTATTCGTCTTAGCATGATGATATATAGCCTATAGCCTTCCTCGATAAATGGATTATCCAACACTGAAATAATTTTTAAAATCGGACCAGCGGTTATTGAGATTAGCGCATTCAAACAAACAAACAAACAAACTCTTCAGCTTTATAATATTAGTATATATCTAATATATAAAATTCTTGTGTCGCGGTGTTAGTTACCGAACTCCTCCAAAACGGCTGACCCGATTTTTATGAAATTTTGTGTGCATATTGGGTGGTAGGTTTGAGGATCGGTCAACATCTATTTATCATACTACTAAATGATAAGGGTGACGCACCCCTTGTTTTTTTATGGCGAAACAACGTTTACCGGGTCAGCTAGTTTTTTCAGAAAACTTTCATAATTATATATTTTATTTCAGCTTCTCAACCAACAGAATCAGGCTACACGCATCATCACACCTCAGGGAACAATAGTGACGCAAAACTTAGCATCACAATTACCCCAGCACACAGTAGTTCAGGCAAGCCAGAACAATGGACCTCTACCTCAAAACACTCTCACTACCATTCCGCAAAGATCTTCACCGCATCCTCAACACATACAACAATCTAAGAAAGTCGCAGTTCAACCGAACAACGCGAGCGATATGGATGATCTCGAGGAGAGTATAACAGCTGCAATTCTTACTAAACATTCGGTAACTGATAATATAAATGCATCGCCGCAGCAGTTCCACACGCCGTCACCCGCGATGCGACCGAACCAAACAGTGCCCCAGTCTCATCAACAAATTAGTTTCAACTCACAGCACGGATATCAACAGCAACAAATTAGCTATGAACAACCCCACATTCAGCAACATCCTCAAACACTCACTCAGTTATTAATGGAAGGAGATTCTATGGAGGAAGACCAACAAGTATTAACATTAATTAACGGCCAGAGAATAACTCTGGGGGAATATAAACGTACGATGCAGCAACCTCAGCGAGGACCCGTACAGCAACAACAGCAAAGGTATTGATAATCTATTGCAAATTATCTATTAAAAATGCTTGTATACTAGACTGTAAAATACATTTTACTAATGTGCTTAATGCTGATATACGAGTATGACACAAATATCTAAACATGACCTGCCAGTTGTTTTTTCTGTCTGAACCACTTACCACAGTTATGTATCAAGTTAATTTAATTATTTATGTTTATTTTTCTCAATCAGACTTGGTATACAAGTATATGTTAAAAATATGACTGTTATACAATAAACAGTTTTAAACTTCCATATTTAAATAGTTACTTTTTTTTACAGAGAAACAGGCAGGCAAACCTTAGTAAGAAGTAAAGAACAACCAAGGCCTGTACAAAGGGTACCACCAATGCAAACACAGCAACAAACTCCTCCACAGGGTTTGTTTATAATTTTTTTACATTATCACCGTTCCTAATCTTGTGTTAAACATCTGTTACATTTTATTTTAGTCTTTTATAATGTTTAAAGTGTTCTACTGTATATACATCATTTCTTGACATTTTTTTTGTATGTTTTGTTTTAGAAAACAGTGAAATGTCAGGGCCTTCTGAACAGGCGTCAGAACCACAATCAGCTAAAATGTTAATATTTCTACAAAATGGTGAACAGAGACTAATTACTTTTACATTGCCAAAAGAAAGTTGTACCCTTCAGGAAGTTCTTGAACAGGTAACTTTTATAACAAATCTTTTTATTTTTAATTCGAAATTAAAGACTATCTGGCTTATGTGTCGTATTTTGAACAGGTCAACGTTCCATTTTCGGAGGATACCCATATACAATGTATGCAGAATACAAGTAGTGAGATAGACTACTTTGTATCAGTTGGTTCTACAACTAGAATCGAGGAGATGTTAGAAAACCACCCGGTTTGTATACCTTCTTTTGCAATTAATATTTAATTTACTTAAATTGCAACAAACTAATATTGAAATATGTAATTTCAGATGCTAGTAGGTGATATTAGTAATAGGAATTCCCCATCTGTTATGTCCCGACCTCAGAGTAGTGAAGTGTCTACACCTGAGAAATCCCAGTGTCCTGATAATGGTTTGTATTGTGAACTTCCTAACTTCAATAGATACTTTGAAATTTTTTACAACTTTTAGTTCCCTAATAACTTGAAAATAACTGAAAAGAGGCCTTAGGATTTTAATGTAAATTTAAAATAATATTTATTTCTGTAGAAATGATTATTTTTGGGTATACTTAAAAATCACAAGTGCACCACCTGATTGACTAAATTGGGACCTGATGATAATTGGTGGTAAAACCCTTACAGTAAAAATTAAATTGGCGAGCTTCTTTTGCAATTAAAAGTTTGCTTAAAGCAAGTTGTATTGAATTTCATTTCTTTAGAATGTAGTTTATGTTTACACACCATATTATGGTAACATATGAGTTTATGTTTTAGGAAACATCAGCCCTGAATCTCCTGGACCACGGTCTCCCCCTCCACGACATGTTGATGGCATGTTAGCTGTATGTAAATTCTGTGGATACACAGGATATGACTTTAGTCGGTGTGAAAGGTAAAGTTGATGATTGTAGATTGTAACTGTTCAAAAATAGTATTCAAGATGTGCGTGAACACATATCACAAGCTTTTATTACTAAACTAATAATATAGTGAATGTAATTTTAAAACTAAGAAACACGCAATCGTGTTTATTTAGTTTTTAAACTGTTATTAACCACAACTACCGCCACAACTATTGACTGTCAGTGCAACTACCACAGGCTTTCTAACACCAATTTTAAAATAAAAATATAGTATTCCTAGCACATTTTATTTAGAGAAAATATTAAGCTTTTTTCTCACTGCCATATTGGATTATAGTCTACAGTTAATCCAAATGAACTAACTATAGTCGTTCCAATCGTTTATTTAACTTTTGACAGTTCTAATACCTAGTCAAATAGTGATACCCTGACCTGTTACCGATTCGATTTCTTTTATCGATCGATTTTATGCATGAAGAAGTTTTAATCGATTTAACACACTCATTATTTTATAAATAATTTCGTACTTTTATCGATTACTAAACGGCAACACCGGACGCGGAGCCGACGCGCGACTCCATTTTATTGTCAGTGTTAATCCACAATTTCATACGTCGAGTTGAGTATTTATATTCTTCCGTATTGATTTATTTGTGAATTCTCACGTTTGGTTGAGTTGAGCGTATCGTTCCTCCCTTCGTCACTGTCAAAATGTCAAAAAATAAAGTACTCAAAGGACAAACAAGAGAGTTTGTCTTGCGATATAATCGATAATCGATTTATTTCGAAACCGTTTTTATAGTCTGTGGTTATTAATTACGAATTACACATCTCTAAGTGGGCGGAGCCCGTCCATGAAGTACAGTGTTCCCTGTAGTACATTGTATCAAAATTTATTACAAAACTTTATGTGCGTGATCTGTCAAAAGTTAAATAAACGATTGGAACAACTATAACTTATTGCACACTTGAGTTAGTTGACTAATGAGTTCTAATATACTTATATTACCACAATATTTTATATTTTAATTATAACCACAATTGACTAAAGTACTTTAGCAGTTTTCGTTAAGATGTTTTAGTTTTGAGGTATTACTCAATAGAGGTAAAATAAAAGTTGCAAAAAATAGAATTACTACAATAAAAGTTATCACTTCATCTAACTTCATAGTGTATTAAGTCAATTACAAACCTATCAGCCCAAAGAAATGAATGACTGAATTATAAAAATAAAACTTTTCTTTTTCAAGGTGTAAACGAGTATTCACTGATGAACCTAAAAGTGTACCAAGTAAAAAAGTAGAACAAAAGAAAAAGGAACCAGAGAAACCAACCCTAGAAAAACAGAAGTAAGGGATATATTATTAATTCTTTTAAATAAAGGTGTTGGTACAAATTATAATAATTAAACCTATTCTTTTGTAGATAACTATAGTTGATTCAAATTATGTTCAATGTTAACTGTAACGTTAATATTTTCTAATTTTTACTTCAAATGACTTTTGTTCTAGCCCATGTAGCGAAGGAATTAAAATAAATTTATTAAAGACCACCATGAAGACGCTTAACAACAAGACGGTAAGTACTCTTTACATTTAGGTATTATTTAAAAAATACTATTATTTATTATACTATAATAAAGAAGTAACTTTTCTAACGTAATGTATTTTATAACAGCCTCTGCAAGAAAAAAAGCCCGCGAGAGTAAGAAAGCCTAAAGGAAAACAACCAGATCCAGAGCCTGTCATATTGACCTTAAGCTCTGATGAAGAAGATTCAAATAGTTCCTTGATGAGTAATCAGGTAAACATATAGTTTGACAGTCTAGTTTTAAAAATGTGAACGTACTTAATATATGAATGGTTAAATAAATACTTCAAAAATAATTAATTCTAGCATGAACAATCAATCAGTATGAAGGAACCATCTTTAAGTGAAATTGAAGGTGGTACTCCAGACAGTGGTATTGCCATGGATGCAATGGATGGTAAGTTTCACATTTATTTAATTTTTCACTAATATATTATTATTACCATAGGTATTTAAAAAAAAATTCAAATTAACATTGTTTTATAAAATGTCTTTATCTATATCTATTTTATATACTAAAAAATATATATGTGGGTCAGCCACGCAACCTCCACATCAATCAAACCAGACCAATCAGATAAAATCTTCAAGAGTAATTTAAGCCCGCGTAGACATGAAGGGGCGAGGCAATAAAGAAACAATGTAGGAAGGAAGTAGCCATACCGATGCGTTCCCCTCTGTCTAAGTATAAACCCAAGTAGGCCTACGCGTTACACTATTATAGCACAGGATGTATTTCGTAGTTACGTGCTATTATTTTTGTATCTAAGTCTAAAATGTTGAGTGAAGATTTCAAACCGCAAAGACATACTGTTTTGTATTGAAAAAAGACGCTATGGCTGTATTGGCTACTCCCATCCGTTAGTAGCCAATACAAATCACCCCAGGTATAAAACCATTCTTCCATATATTCTTCTGTTTGAATTTTTGATTTGGTAGAAATAAATAATTCTCCCGTGGTGAAATTAAATATTTATCATGCAGGCAATTCAACCTAGATCTGAATCCCACGTGTTGCCTTAAATGCCTGTCTATTGACTTCAATTTTAAATTGAAAAAAATAGTTCTTTAAATAACTTAAGAACTTTTACAATCTAAGAAAACCAATTTTTGAACGGTACTATTTTAAAAACAAGAAAACGTTTTTTAACGTGGCAACATTATTCTTCGGCTTCGGTGACGAGAATCTACACCTAACCGACCGCTATTTGTAATCTATGCTCGTGTCTGACATTTTTTATTTAGAATCTGTGAATTGTAGAGATCATTCACAATGCGTCTCGGAGTTTTCAGTGTTTTCTTGTAATTAAATCAGTAAAATTAAGCAAAAATGTTTGTGGATAATAAGACACACAGCGGCGGTAAATTGTTCTATAACATTAATTATTAAAATTCGTTGTAGCCCTTAAATAGACGGCATGGTCCTTGTCTTACGTATATACATAAATGTTACAAAAAATTTAATTATCTTAAAAACCTTCACTCAGCTTAGTTTGCCGCAAAACAGACACCTACGCTATGTATATTAACGTCTCCAGAGTACAGTAGATTAACAATGTCTGGAGAAAAACGTGTGTAACTAGCATACTTAATAATTATTAACAGTTGTTTCTATAGAGAAAATATCATTTTAAAAGCATATTAAAAGTTGTAAACAAAGCAATGCACATGTATGAAATAAGTGCCTCACTTCCAAGCTTCACTGTACATAAGTGTGTCTAGGGTTTTTTTTTAGATATCGATCTTACTATCGATAATGATAATGATCAACTGCAATTTAAACAAAGTAAAAGTAAACAATATGTTCCCATAAATTGATCATGTTTCTTGTTTTACATTACGTTATTCACAAGTAATTTCTCCTATATTTAAAGGCAAAGCATGCTTAATTGTGAAATACCGAAACTCCATTATTTCACAATTTTAGATCATTAGTATTAAATAAAATGCAGTAACTCCTGCAGCTGAAAACTTCCTGTCTGTAAAACACTAACTAATAAAAAACTTTACTACTATTTAAATCTAGCCGACCCGTGCGCACTTTGTTGGGTGTAAATTTTTTGTTATGTAAATTTTTTCTTCAATCATTCTATAATATGGCCTATGTCACTCCTGAATAGTGTCGCTTTCTGTTGGTGAAAGTTTTTTCTTAATCAGATCAGTATTTCTGAAGATTACCTAGCTATGACCATACAAACAAAGTTAGAAACTTTACCTCTTTATAGTATTAGTATTGATAAAAATATAACTATTAATTGCTTTATTTTATTTTTACAGATTGTAGCAGAGAAGAGATAATCAGCCATAACTCACTTCAAGTTACTTCCCTCAATTGTCGAACAATTCGTATTGGGTCGTACAGATATACACCAAAAGAAAAGGTTGGTTTTAATAATTGAACATATTAATCAATATAGGATAGCCACATAAACACATGATAGTCAAACAATAGTTAATATTCCTGGTAACCAGATCAGCTTTTTACTGTCATTGTAGATCTAAGATCCAATCTGAAGATATTACACCACTACTTTAGCCAAATATTTGTATGCTTTGTTTACTATATGCTCAATATTGATTAACACATTAGAAATTGTTGCATTGTGTTGACAACAAGCTGCACCCTGCATTGTGCTCAACATTGTTGTTGTACCTTTACAACAAACATTGCTGGCCGAAGCTAATGTCAAATAGAAGTAGACTAAGGTAGTTCTTATGTCATCAGCTATCTGCCAATGTAAGTTCTGTCAAAATCGATCTAGCCATTCCTACGATAGCCAAAACAAACATACGAAAAGACTTAAAATTACTTTATTACTTAGTAGTAGAGTAGTAATAGTCTCCTATAAGCATTGTGGCATGCAATGCAACTAAAGACCAAAGCAGTAAGCCTACTATTCTTTAGGGATCTCTTCCTTGCCTTTCAAACGTAGACACAAGAATGAAACAAATTCCTCTAATTAATTAATTATTGGAAATTTCTTATTATTTTCATAAAAATAATTCAAAGGTGGTTTAATATATCTTGAAATTTAATTTCAAATTTGTCCTTTAAAGAAATTATTTATTTCCCCAGGTATACATATCAGCTAAAGGTATGAAAATAGTTGCACCGTCACTTAAAAATGAATTAAGAGAAGTGGCTCTGATGATACAGTTGAAAGAAGTTGTTAGAATACTTGTACATTTTGGAAAAGGATTACCTGTTATTTTTTTGTATACCATGAGCAAGTGTGGTGTATATATTAGAAAAGCATTGGATATGACTGATGAGTCAGGTATTTTTTTTCTTAATCATCATTGTATATCTTTTTGACAACACTTTATTACAATAAATTCATTAAATTCAAACTGTCTAGTAAAATAATTTCGATGTTTATATGATTACAGGCCCTTATTATGACCCAATGTCTAAAGTTGATCCTTTCAAAAGGATAACATTACTACCAGAAACTATATCTGAAGAGGCAAAAATTACACTTAAAGCTTTATTTGGGAAAGTTATGGATGAATTGAATGCTCGGGAAGCTAACGACATTTTGGTGAGGACCTGTCCTAAAGAAAGCAATAATGTTACAAAAATGGTAACAAGATTATCTAGTGCTTCCATTCCATCTGGGGCTAAGAGGTGTGTATCATAATTATAATTATCTAACGCCCTATATATAACTTTTTACACATGTTAGTGTTACTAATAATTAAATACTTTTGCAGTTCCAATCCTGCTGAAATTCGGCAAATACTAATTTACCCACCGGGGAAGGGTGGTATACCCATCAATACCGAAGACTACATGTGCCTCGCTCAAGACCAATTTTTGAATGATGTCATCATAGATTTTTATTTAAAACACTTAGTTCATGATGTTCTTACACACAGTCAGAGAGAAAAGACTCATATTTTTAGCACATTTTTCTACAAAAGACTTACAACCAAACCAAGTAAAGTAAATAAAAGTTCAAATCCTCATGAGTGGGATAGTAGTTTAACACCAGCTCAGAAGAGGCATGCAAGAGTAAAGACTTGGACCAAAAATGTTAACATTTTTGAAAAAGATTACATTGTAGTTCCTATAAATGAAAACTGTCACTGGTTTGTGGCCATCATTTGCTTTCCAAGTTTAGATGGCTGTCGAAGCACAATAGATAATAGTCCTGTGGCACCACAGACAATAAAAAAAAGAGGTATGAATACAATAAACATAATTTGATTGCTTTATTTAATCAATAAATATTATAACATGTATGTTTTATAGAACGCAGGTCATCTATGCAGATAGGAAGCACTACGATAACACCACTCACCAAACAGGAACAGCTTACATTAAACTGTGATTCTGATAATCTTAGTGAACGTGATGAAGCTGAAGCAGAGGTAATGATGTTTTTACCTCAATTTAAATACATATAACAGGGTAGTTGACACCATAGTCAAATTAGTTACTTTTATCATCTGTCAAAACAATCACTGTATGTAAAATGTACTAAATACAAACTTATATGTATTACTTATTTGTACTCCTGTATAATATCAGTGTTTTATACTACTCAATCGAGCAATTATTTCAATGTTTATTTGATTCATATTTGGAATAGACATGAAAAGCTGTAGTAATAATATTTGTTGTAAATATTTTTGAAATATTTTGTAATATTTGTTTTAATGAAATTTACATTGGTATTTATTTAACGAAACAGTCAACTACATATTAACATGTTATTTCTTTGTATCTTAAATTGATGAATAAATTTAATTTTGCAGGAAAGTGACTTAGATATGCAATGTGATTCAGATGAAGAAGAACCTGAGAAACCTCCAGTTGAAAAGAAAATTGAGATTCCAATTCCAAATAGAAAAAATGAACCAGTTAAACAGTATGTTTATTATATACCATAAAGATATTTACCAACTAAATACTTCAAGGTTCTGTTGTATAGTCGTTTTTTTTTTAATGACTAACTAGTATTTATTTGCTACTTAAATTGCTTATTTGATGATCTTGAGTGGTTTTAATAAAATCTAAACAGTGTGCATAGAAAAAAATAATAAAACCATTGTATCTGTAGTCGAGTTTTATACTAGATATGCTGTTTATTTTTGAAATATTACCACCAGCAACCATATCGGTGTATACCAACACACCGCCCTGCCGTAAACCCCGGTGGGGAGAAGGCCCGAGGGGGTTTCCACACGGTCGCCATGCCGCTTTCTACTGCATCAAGTGTTATGGGTTCAAATCTCACATGGGATAACACTTTGTGTGATCCACAAGTTGTTGTTGTGAGTCTGGGTGTTCTTTGTGCCCGTTTCATGTATCTTTGTAAACTCTCCCACGACACAAGAACATTTGTGCCTACTGAAGGAGTTGTCTTTAAAAAAAATAAGAAATGAACATAAATTGGAATTTGCAATAAAACTAGTGTTAGCAGAGTTTATTGAAGAAAATCAATGAAGTGTTTTGTTTTGTTTCAGACCCTGTATACTAATATTTGATTCATTAGCTGGGGCCTCTAGATCTCGAGTTGTTGCCACATTAAGAGACTATCTAACTTGTGAATACCAGGCTAAAGTAAGCTTTTATACTTAGACATCAAGCCTCCTAATGCATATGAACACTAAATATTAATTTATTTGATTTTGTTCTAGGTTTCTCCAAACAAAGTTTTCACTAAAGACAATATCAAAGGTAGTTGTCCTAAAATACCACAACAAAACAATTTCACAGATTGTGGATTGTATTTGTTACAATATGTTGAACAGTTTTTTAAGGTAAGTGGTTTAAAAGTTCTTGAGAAAGAAAGGTGTCAAGTTAAGTTGTAAGTTAACAATTCAGACTGCTAGGCTTCTAAGCCTGGAAGGTTTTATATTTGTTAAAATATATAGTATATAATGGCTATAATATATCACCATCATGATGTCCACTGCTGGATAAAGACTTCCCTTTAAGTTTATAATGGTATGGTCACACTCTTTAAGTTCCATTTAAATAAAATGTGTTTTGTTACAGGATCCCATTAAAGATTATTTTCTACCTATAAAACAATTGGCAAATTGGTTTGACGAAATAGTTGTAACTAGAAAACGTGAAGAAATCTCAAATTTATTAAAAACATTAATGCACAAATATAATCCAGATTCGCATTTGACGTTGCCTGATATTACATTCCCCACTTTAAATGGTTTGTATTGCAAGAAATATAGTGTGATTATTTTACTTGTGTAAATGTTAAACTTATTTTTATTTCTTAGGTAAATTAATCGAATCAGAAGAACAGGAGGATGGCTCAGATGGCGATAAGGGTACTTCGAGTAAATTGAAATCTGAAGTTAAGGAGTCTGAAACACCAACACTGACATTGGTTAAAACAATGCCAACTGGTGATATTGTGGTTAAACGCAGCTATGCTGACTCTTCAGACACCATACACTTGCATCGTAAAACTATAAGACTTTCAAGTGATGCTGAAAATAGGTATATTAAAAAAGGTGATAATGAAAATCAAATCCTAATTCCTATAAAACTAACTTCCAGTGACTTGGTTAAAGACATTCAAAATACTTTAATAGTTAATAAGAGTAATAAAACTTTTGGTGATAAAAAACATGGTGTACATAATCAGAATGTAACCAATTTGAACTGTATTCGACAGAACATGGGAGAAAGTGACAGTTCATTTATTAAGTCGAGAAAAGTTAGTAAACTCGACGACGTAATAAATGAAACGAATAAAAAATTCAAAAAGAACGAGTGTTAATACTTCTCTGTCCACATACCATGTCTATTAAATTATTATTAATTTAATGAAGTGTAAAGTTGTTCTATGGACTTGTAAATATTAGGTTTAATACTATAATAACATGTATTTAATACTGTACCTATTTTATAAAGATAATTGTAAAGATTTAAAATTTACTTGTGTATCATATTAGCTTCCAAAAATACAAAACTGAAAGTAAATTAAATTGTGACTTTTATCTTTCGTTTTGTCATTTTTATTTAAAGTTATTTGATAAGTTAGACGAAAAATAAAATAAAATGAGTATTAATTTGTTTGTTTATTAAGAGATATCCCTTACATATAGCTTAGATCAGAAAGTAATATTGGTCAATACATATTTTTGTTCTTTATGACCAAGAAGATACAAGCGGAGCATAGTTTGGGTGCCAACAGCAATTACTGTAACACTTTGTACAAGGCATTTGAATAAAATTTCAATTGAATGGCTGTGCTAGTATCACTGTTACCAGTGTGACTGACACTGCCATAGACACCATTAAGACCCGTATTTTAAAAGGCTTTTTCTCAGTCGTGAAACTAGTTTCAAGAGATTTTATTTTTGAACGTCTCTTGAAACAAGATTCATTAATCGTTAATCAAGTGAGTAAAGATCATTGAATACTATTTTTTTTTTTTTTTTTTTTTATTAAATAGGGGGCAAACGAGCAGACGTATCACCTGATGGTAAGCGATTACCGCCGCCCATGGACACCCGCAACACCAGAGGCGTCACAAGTGCGTTGACGGCCATTTAGAAAGGAGTACGCTCCTTTCTTGAAGGTTTGAAGGTCGTATTGGTCCGGGAACATCGCAGGCGACAGCTCATTCCACAGTTTTGCTGTGCGTGGCAGAAAATTTCGGGAAAATCGCACAGTTGTGGACTGCCAACCATCTAGATGATGGGGATGAAATTTCTGTCGCGTAGGACGATGGCGGAAAGATGCGGCAAGGATCAGTCCGAACAATTCCTCGGAGCACTCCCCATGGTAAATGCGGTAGAAAATGCACAGTGAAGCCACATCTCTACGCAGCGCCAGAGAGTCTAGCCGAATTGAAGGATCCCGGCAATCGACGATACGAGTCGCCCTCCGCTGAATGCGGTCCAGAGGGAGGAGCTGGTATTGGGGTGCTCCTGCCCAAAGATGAGGCAGATAGGGGAGTGTCTTCAAAACGAGGACATACGACCCACGGGAGTTTTTTTGCGGTGAACGCGCAAATTTGTGCCTTTGTCGGGTTGAATTGGACCAAATTAAGTCTACCCCAATTTGAGACCCTTTCCAAAGCGGTCTGAAATAGCTGATCCTAGTGATTCGGCTGGTTGCCATTCATCAAAGAAGAAGATATATACTATAGAACGATATTTATGTCAAAATCTCGTCTCTGGTATGGAGGGTAGAGGTAAGGAGTATCATCTGTGTACATGAAAAGTGTCCGTTGAAATGCATTAAATTAGGGTGGCGCCACATTAGCATCAGAGTAAACTTCTTAAAATCAATACACACACTTTTTCATAAAATTTAATGATAAAAAATCAATAAACGTACTATTCACAGTTCAGAAAATAAAATATATTTACTACATTATTTTGTAATACGCAAGTAGTGACAATAATGTTAAATTTTTTAACTCGGCGTACTTCAATTCGTTCACAATTGCTACATTCATACCATACCCTGTGTCTACACCGGCGCCATTCTGGAAGGTTTTTGAACTGTTATTTACAGCTTATGCTGGACACTTTTTTCAATTTTCTACCATATGAGATAACACTCCTTATCTCTACCCTTCATACTCTCTGGAATAGATTTTGACAGATGTGATCTGTGTTCAACAGACAAGCTCAATCTAGTCACAAGTGGTAATTTCTAATGCCTTATAAGAGAACGGCTTTTATGATGATTTTTCTGAATAACAACGAAAGATTTATTTTACCTTTCTTTATTCTAGCTTAAACGGGTAAATAGCCATATAAGTTTTGGTTGCGACATGCTGCAAAAATTAGCGCGGCTCGAGAGCCGCGAACGGCTGGACGTTAGACCGGCATATATACCTATAGTCGCTCGGGCTGGACGTGTGACTGGATAATACTGGCCTTAATGTGAGCATGTTTCTATTCAACCATTCTGTAACCATGTTCATTCCACTCTGAACATTTATAAAACTTATTGCCACTAAAGAGTAAGTATCATCTGCAATAGTTACGATCTTTGTATTTGGAAGTTCAATCTAACAGAAATCGATGTATGTATTAGGAAGCAGGTTGGACCTAAGATACCTCCCTGAGGGATACCAACAGTCACAGGTAGCTCATCGCTGATTACATCACCGATCTTCACGCACTGCTCTCTATCAGTCAGGTAATCTTGTAGGTGCCTTAGTTGAAGATACCTAACACCAACATTCTCAAGCTTTTAACCAGGATTGGGACAGAAATTGTGTCAAACGCCTTTACTAAATACAGAAAGATCCCAATCGTTTTCCTTCTTGTGTCTGTATTACTAACTATGTATATATAGTACTATCTATACTATCTATGGTCTTTTTGCTCTAAAACCAAATTGTACTCGTGATAAAAGATGTTTGTCTTCTAAATATTGAACTAGTCTATTGTTAATAATGCGTTCTAGAATCTTTGATAGAGTCGGGAGAATGGAGATAGGTCTATAGTTATTGACGCAGTCTCTTGTACCCTTCTTATAAATCTGATGAATACGCGATTTTTTATAAATTTTCGGATATTCTCCAGTTGTGAGAGATAGGTTACATACGTACGTAATTCAGTCAGTCAATGTCAGATATGTATATTTGAATTTTTAAACTTTACTAGATATCCCGTCCAGCCCAACCGAGCACTCGCTCCTCAAGCCCACTATCAATGTCCTCACCTCCACATAATATTTTTGTGATTCTTAATAAAATTATACTGTTGCGTACAGGACTGTCCACTGTAGCCAGTTTTTGAAATCTGATAATTTCAGTATTTATTTAAGAAAAAATTACTACAACCTTGTTATATTTTATTTTAAAAAAATTCAAGCAAAACTAAACATATCCAAATATAGCTTAAATATTCTCTAAAATACGTTCGGGTTCAATTCTCGGGTCGGACTGCTGTTGGGTTTTTCCTACAAGAAATTCCTAATAGCAGCCCGGAGTATGGAAGATGGCGGTGTTTCCCGCCCGTGCTTCGGAGAGCACGTTAAGCCGTCGGTCCCGGTTGTCATGAACATCTATGGCAATCGTTATTGGGAAGTCAGTGCCCTCAAATATACTGCCAATTTTTTTTTTTTTTAACGTGTGAACCCCCCTCGGGCCGTCACCCCGCCGGGGTTTTTTTTTTTTTTTTAATACTAACACCTCCAATATTGATATTTTGGAGTCCTTACTAGTCTTTTCCAGTCATACCAGTTCTCGCTTTAATGCCTCTCGCACTACCATTCCGCATACTTGTTCTTTCTATCAAATTCCTTTCATGCACACAGGTGGGAGTCCTGCTACTCTATCTACTAATTTTTGCTTTCCTTTATTTATTTCTTATTTATATGTACTCAGGGTAAATGAATGTAATCAAGTTTTTATTTACATTGGTAGGCTTAATATTATCATTCCAACACTTACAGCTATACAATTTATTGAACTTAATTTCTATACATGGTTATACTTTTATACATTATCTTATTTTGCTTATATCTATCTTTATTTATACATCTATTTACTTATTTTCTATTTAACATTACTGTACTAATTTTACACACTGTTTTAGTTACTAATTTATGATCTACACTATAATATTATATTATTCTGTGATCATACAACTTATTCTACTTTATTCCTTTTATTAACTAATTTTACAATTTTAACACAGTATTTTATAAATCTATCTCCATATTTACTAAGCATTATTTTATTGAAGTTCTCTTGTACAATTTTAATTCCTATTTCTTGCTCGAGATCATACCTTTGTCTATCAAAAGTGGTGCATTCTGCTATTAAGTGGGGGACCGTTTCGTCCTTCGCCGGATCACAGATGCACGATGGACTCTCCTTGCACTTGAATCGTGTCAAGTATTCGGAGAATCCACCGTGCCCCGCCGGGGTTTGCGGCGGGGCGGTGTGACGGAATCGAACCGACTAAAACCACACGGTGTGCCAACTCTGCGCCTGAGAAGGGAGGGGTCCGGGAATTGCAGGTATTACACGACCGGAACCCTCCCAGCGCCTGCCCGCACTGAAGCGGGCACCTTCTTCCAGTACAATCTCAATTTAGGCGACGCACGGCACACGCGTACGTCGCCTCCTCGCGGTTGGCCTGTATTGCGGATGGAGGAGAAAACCCGTCCCCACCATCCGCGGCCACACTCAGGGCGGCATGAGGCGCAGATGGGCGCGCCTCCGCCACCCGGTTCGCCGGCGGCGGATCGGGTCCGAGTGGATATCGTCCTCTCGGGCCTTCTCCGCCGCCTCCTTCTGCGAAATTACGTCTTCGCAGAAGGATGCGACCGGGGTAAAACTGCTGTCGCTACCGGCCATGGATAGTACGACGGCCGGCAGCGACAGATCTCCTCCGATGACTGCAGTGAGGGCCCGGCGCTGCGCCGCCCAAGCGGGGCAGAACTCTAGCGTGTGCTGGGCCGAGTCCTCACTGCAGTCGCAGTGGTGGCAGGCGGGACTCAGTTCCCTCCTAGCGACCGAGTGCAGGTACTTCCCGAAGCAACCGTGCCCGGAAAGCACCTGCGTCAGTCGGAAGGAAAGAGTCCCGTGCTGCCGCCCTGCCCACTCGAGGATGACCGGCTGGAGCGCCTCCACGGTGGCAAAGCCAGCGCGTGGAGCCTCCAGCCGGGAAGACCAACGAGCCATCGTGGCTCGGCGAGCGGCTTCACGCCAATCGCGTACCTCTTCAAATATACTGACAACTAGTTCAACCTTCGAATTCAGTTCGCCCTCAGGGTTGCGGAGGTCAGATGCCAGTCGCTCTGTGTAAAAACTGATATTCAGGTAAAACCGGTTGAACTGGTAGCCGACCCCAAATATTGGGAATAATAAAGGCTAGGAAGAAGAATAGATTCTCTAAAATACGTTATCAAAACCCAAGGTAGTGATGGAGGACACATAAAAAAGTAGGATAATATTTGGTATTTTTTAAAATATTAAATTATGTTTTCCGTTTAATTCTTAAATTAATCTTTTTTTACAATAAGTTAAATATTTCAAATAATATTATACTCGCTTCCTAGATTTTTGTTATTTAATTAATGGTCTAACTCGTAGGACACACCTCGCCTGCGGTGTTCCCGGACTAATATAACCTTCAAACCTTCAAGAAAAGAGTGCACTCCTTCCTAAAAGGCCGGCAACGCACTTGTAACGCCTCTGGTGTTGCGAGTGTCCATGGGCGGCGGTAATCGCTTATCATCAGGCGATACTTCTGCTCGTTTGTCCCAATATAATGAAAAAAAAAATAGGAAAACAGCCCAGAGCAAAATTTTAAGAAATGCTCATGAATGTCATTAAATGACATGGCAACTGTGATATTGTTGTCAACTGTCAGAGTAGAGTTGTCAAAGATTCATTCATGCTCGCTGACTCGTAATACCATACCGTACCACTGTTGATAGAGCCATTGTACGTGTAGCGTAGTACAGCACAAATGTTACAGTAGTAGTATACTGCCTTCTTACCTCGCTTTATTAATTCAAGTGATTTGTTTAAAATGACTGCTCAAAAGGTGGATATAGGTTTCCTAGAAGAAAAAGATAATTGGCTTTTACATCCAAAATTTTTTCCTAGTAAAGTGGGAGGAAAACCAGCATGGTTGGATCTCAAAAACTTACCTCATCCAAATGAATTGACTTGTAAAAAGTGCAGCGTCCCTTTAATTCTTCTTTGCCAAGTGAGTCCATTTATTTTGATTAAATAATTTATTTAAACCACTATTAATTATGTTTACTTTTGCATACTTAAATGGAAATTAAATTTCAGATTTATGCTCCATACGAAGAACGTAGTGACGCCTTTCACAGGACAATTTTTCTGTTTTTATGTAGAAATGGATCATGCTGCCAAACAAATGCTTCAGACAATTTTTTAGTTCTACGTTGTCAATTACCACGTCAGAATGACTATTTTTCACATGAGCCTTGTGAAGAAATAGAGAATCAAGTAAGAATCTTAAGTGCTTAGAATAGAATAATCCTTATTGTACACTAGATAATACAGTTAACATAAAAATAATACATCAATTGACTGACCATGTACAAATGGCGGCCATAGGCTTATCAATATTATTAGTTCAGGCAACAGATTTCTTCTAAAACATCATAAAGTTAAAGATAAAACAAATAAAATCTTTAGTGTTTTTGTTTTGTCATTTTGTTTAAAAGTAAATTAACCTACTAGGATATGAAAAACAATGAAAATATTTTAAAGTACATCTAACCATACTAAAAGTAATATGATATGTGTTATACTATAATAGCAGTATAAAATGATAATTATTTGTTGCTTTCCAGTTTTTTGGCAGTTTAATTATTTGTTTAAAGGTTTTTATTTTATAATTTATTGTAGTTATAAACTACATGCTTAATTTTTAATTTTATATTTCATTTTAATTAATACACAACTCAGCATTAAAATCTGTGAGTAAACAATAAATCACACCCTTTTTCCCACTTAGAGTAGATTTTTTTCTGAATTTAAGTTTTTAATTTCGAGGTATACTCGAATAAAAAATAATCATTAAAATCAGTCTACACTGTAAAAAGTATGCATACATAAAAAAAAGATATACGTCGACTTGAGAACCTCCTCCATTTTTTTTTCGTCAATTAAAAAAGAAAACTGACTTGTTTTTTTTTTTGGGTTCCTAGAATTTATCTTTTGTTTTGCATATTCTGCCATTTTTCGCGCATAATTCACACATTTTTGAAAACAAAAGATGAGAAATAGTTCAACTAAAAATGATAAAACTAATAAAAATATTCTAAAATGATTGTTTTTTTATGTCCTGCAGGATTTTTCAATGGATAATTGGCCCAAATTATGTGATGTATGTGGAACTAGGGCTCCATCACACTGCGCAAAATGTAAGAAAACTTATTACTGCAGTCGTAAACATCAGGTTCTTGATTGGCAAAAAGGACATAAGGAAATGTGTTCCAAGTTACAGGTATAACTTGTTGAATAGTAATTAATCACACATGTTATAGTCAAGTTTGTGTCAATGAATGTGTTGTTGATCAAGTAATTATCCCCAGCTGTTAATGGGGCAGCGTGGCAAACCATAGGGTTTTAATTTTTTCAGTTTTATGAAATCTCAGATGTATATTTTACTACTGTATACCTAAATATTTCAGACATCAGACACATATAAACCCAACGATTTTAAAGTTACACAAGCAGGAAAAGCTTTGTTATTCAAGGAATGGGAGCTTATTGTTGATGAAGAGGATGAGGTTGGTATTGAATTTGTAAATTTTTAATGTGATTTTCTTGATCTCGGACTAAAAAGTTCAAGTATTATGTAACGAATTTGCTTACTGGGTTGGGTTGTCAAACGTTACGTTACGTTACGGGGGCGGGAGGTAGGTTATGAAATACGCGTTACGGAACATTGTTTTTTTAACCTTTCAGAACGGTCGCATAGTCTCTCGCGAATTTTTTAAACCGTCTTTTTTCTCAAATTTTAAATGGAATGACCTCAGACCATTGCCTTATCCAGGGTACAGTGCCTCTTACATGCTCGCCGCGATAGCGAGTTGCATGTAGCAGGCGTGTGTGGCACTACAAGTCAGCGGAGTGGGATCGGATGCGGTCCTTCTTTGCGTCTTATCCTTACAGGCATGCATGCTTCGCTCCGGATAATCCCAACACCGATGCTGATTCTATTGCTGATGTGGTGCTACAGGGTATGGCGCTTTTTGGTTGATACTCTGTGGTCCCAAATTATGGACCTGGTTTGCTCCATGGAAGATGACCAAGCCTGGCCTGATGTGGTGAACGGCACGGTATGAATCTGATCCTGATGGAGTCCCTTCTATTGTGTTGAAGACGTGCGCTCCAGAGATCATGGGACATAGCATTGGTCCACCCGATCCCTAAAACCGCTCAAATCCATCCAACTACAGGCCGATAGCCAAGATTTCCCTCTTTTCGAAAAATTATCAACGGTCAACTCCTGCGGTTTCTTTTTAATGACCAGCAGTACGGCTTCCGTAGGGGTCAATCAGCTGGTGATCTTCTAGTACACCTGACACAGGCGATTGAGACTAAGGGGAAGCCTTGGCAGTTAGTTTGGACATTACGATGGTAAAGCAATCGAGGTGCTTCTTTCGAAGCTTCCTTCCTATGGGCTTCCCGAGAAATTATGCGAATGGGTCACTAGCTTTTAGTGGATAGGAGCACAAAGGTCGTAGTCGACGGTCAATGCTCTGACTCCATATCCTACCTTGTTCCTCCTCCATATCAATAACAAGTTGCAAATTAGCGGCTTTCATTGTCATGTGGATGATAGCACGGGCGATGCTCTCTATACCGTCCGCGCTACTATTTTTCGAGAAAACGTCATCGAGAGCCGAAATAAACTTGTGTCTGAAATTGAGACCTCTTTGGAAAATGTCATTGTATTCCCGGTCTAATACGGACGTTCAACTCCTTAAAGTCGTCAACGCACTCGTGACGCCTCTAGTGTTGTGGATGTCCATGGGCAGCGGTAATCGCTTACCATCAAGCGATATGTTTTCTCGTTTGCCCTATTCCATAAAAAATCTAAATTTTTGAAAGTATTTTGGCGACTTTACTACTTTGGTACTTTACGCCACATAATTGTGACTTTTAGGTAAAAATGGTCATTTGGTAGTTACGTAACGTTTTGCTAGGGAGGAGGGGCGTACTGAAGAAAGTTATGGTGCGTAGCATGGTGGGCGTCAAAAATAGCGTTACGTAATTCTTGAACGCTTCCATAAACAGTACTGTACTACCTGCTTATATCATTTTAATAATAACAAATGTTTTTAGGATGATCCCAAAAATATTGATGAAAATCAGGAAATGGAAAAGTTAACAAAATTAATGCAAGAAAAGAGAGCAGGTACATTAAGTAATGTCAGTGAAGATGAATTAGAACAATATACTAGAGCACAAGCTGAGGACAAGGTTTTTAATAAATTCAGTAAAAGAATAAATAGACATCCAGATCAAGTTCTAAGATATGACAAAGGGGGTCAACCTCTTTGGATTACTGCTAATGCTGGTAACTGTGTTGATATTCCCAACTGCCAATACTGTGGTGGTGAAAGGCAATTTGAATTTCAAGTAAGTATTACATTGTTGCAGATGCAAAATATCACAGCTGTAACTTAATGTAATGAAATTTGTTAACAAGGATTTTTTGTAAATGTTAAAAGTATGTTTATAAATAAATTAATATATAGTTATATTTTACATACCTCAAAAATTATTATTATGGTTTGCATCAAATAAACCAGAGGTATGGTCAAGTATATAAATATGATGTATAAGGAACAAACTGTAATGAGACTATATAAGTACTTTTGACAAAATTTATATAGCCTATTATACCCAGGCCATCAACAAAGCTATTGACATTTCATTGATTTAAAATTGGTAGCTTAGTTTATGTGCTACATGGAACATACATATTCTGCTAATACTATTACTCTTCTACTACTTATTACTTTTGGCTTACGCTGTAGTCTGCTTTTAAATGTTCTGTAAGATTTAGATCGGTAATATGAGACTGAATTCTGTCTCCCGAAATACAGGCGCTGCCTAGTTCGGGCATCAGTACCAGTACCTATGTATACACAATCAAATTGTCAAGTGTTTTTTATTGCATTGTATGATTTTAATTGTTAAGACTTTGGTGTAAAAATAAACATAAAACCTAATGTTTCATCTGTTCTCCTCAATGCTGTATTTTAAGAGAAAATTGTTTTTTTTTCATAGGAGCTTATTTTATAGGGTGGGTATACATGAGTTTTTAGTTTTTTAGGACAGATCCCTTTGCATGTACCCTTGTATAATATTTTTTTGCGACTATAGCCCACCAGAAGAAATGAAGCAACCCATTAGGTACCAATAGAAAAAAAAAGAAAATAAATATTACTAAATTTTACAATAGTGAGGAACTACAATCTGTTTATTCTTAGACTCTGAAACTGCTGAACCGATTTTGACGTAACTTTCACTGGCAGATTATTGATGACTCTGTTACCTGCGGTTGTTAATGTAAAAGTACAGTCCGTTACAATAACCGCGAGTAATGTCTCGGGGTGTAGTTCGTTTTATAAATAGACTAGTTAGCCAGGTAAATGTAACAGTTAACTGACTGATATTATTTTACTAATCAATATTTTATATTATGTTTCAGATAATGCCTCAGCTTCTAAACTTTATAGATATTGGTATAGAACTTAACAGCATAGACTGGGGTGTACTAGTAGTGTACACTTGTAAATCAAGTTGCAATGAGGGGCCAGCTTATAAACAGGAGTTTTTAACAAAACAAGATTTGTCAAACTAATAAACTATTATATTTCTAATATATAATCGTATTATAAATATACTGAACATTTTTATTTATCCTTTACTGAGTTCTTTCCATATTCCTCTGATAGATATGTCATCAAATCATTTAGACCACTGAACTCTGTTCTAGACTGTGGTGGGTTATTCCTGGGTAAAATAGGTAAGATATTGCCCATTTTTTGTCTAAAATCTTTCAGCTGTAATAACAATAAACAAATGGTTAACAATGTAGACTCTCTAAAATATAAATACTTATTATATTAAAATATTTACATCTTTAGCTCCAGAAAGTTTCCATACACCATAACATAAACATGTGGTGCCAGTTATGGCATATACAGTACCCCATCCAAGTGCTCTTAGTGCAAGTATGACACCAGCATCTGCTAACTCTGGACTGCCATGTAGTCCTGAAAACCTTTTTCTTATAAAATTAACACATACATATTAAGGAATATTTAAAAAAAAAAGAGAAAAGTCAATTCAAGAACCTTTGCTAAAATACTTTGGGTCTGCTTTCTTAGCTGTAGATAGTGTTGCACCAAAACCTATAAATGCAGATATTCCTGCAACAGTAGCGAAGAATGCGCCAGCTGAAATATAAATTATTAAATGTAAGTTCCTTAATGCTCTTAACAATATTTTAGGATTATTCTTTTCAGATCTATGCAGTAAACTTTCATAGTAGCTTGTGATTGTTTTATTTATTAAGTTACTATGGCCTATTTCTGATGTAAGTTAAGTGACTGTCTGTCTAGCCTACCCTTAATGCGTTCAAGACGTTCTTCTCTTGCCAAAGAAACTGTATCCACATCGCCTGTCATATTCTTCGTTGTCTAAGTCATCTTCTTTTCGACATTCAAGTTAGAAGCTAGCAACCACCCAGCTATAAGTATCTACCAGGTTATAAATATAATACTAAAAGCACCATCTGATCACTACCATCGCTATCGCATTGCACCCGATAAGATTTTTGAACGGGACTGCAGATTTTATATATTTTGGCACTAAGAAATGCGTCACTTTGACATTGATGTTTGATGTCATTTATGTCTTGCCATGCGAAGTCTAATAAGCTTATAACATTCGGTGCAAAATGTATAAAACCACATAGGTACAAGTACTCGCAATAATTGTATACTTCTTTTATGAATCATTTAAATATTATAAACCATAGAGAATATAAGTACATTTGTACTATATGTATGTATAGGTAGCAGTACAAAAATTAAAACTGATTAGGCAAATTGCCACTACAGTCCATAAACGAACAGCCTCTATGAAAAATGATTTAGTAAAATAACTAGTAGGTATTCTTATTGTTTCCTATCTTGAGTACTCAGCAAGCAAGAACACTTTTTTTTCCTCGTGCGGAAATCCCCTCGGATACCACCTCCTAGTTGCATGTCGGACTCGAACCACCTTTTTTAGCTTAGCAAGAACACACCTCAGGTGTTCTTGCTTTTTTTAAATCTGTGTGTGCGAATAGGTTTATCTGACAAATTGACTTTCTTGTGACGCCTCTGGTCTTGCGGGTGTCCATGGGCGGCGGTAATCGCTTACCATCAGGCGATACGTATGCTCGTTTGCCCCCTACTTAATAAAAAAAAAAAAAAATTGTCATTTTTTCTTACTCACTTTACTTCAACTTTTACATCTAGCTTCTAGCAACTCTAGCAAGATTAACAAGAACTGTCAGACGGGATAGGTATTAGGTTATATCTTTTATACAAAACTTTTTATATTTTTAGATAAGGCAACGTAACAAATAGTTCGAAGATTAACTAACTTGAAGCACAATGAAAAACAAAACAAATATCATAGAATTGTTTGATGAAGCCAAAACAAATAAGAATTATTTAAAAGTATGTGCACCAATGGTTCGTTATAGTAAAGTGCAGTTCAGAACACTTGTTAAAAAGTAAGTTTTTGTAACCATCCGTCCAATATTTATCCATATCAAGCATTATAGACTTTTAAGTTTTATCATTTCGTTTATAAATACAATTTTTCTTGTATGGGCTGTAGGTCCAGTAGTTAGTGTTCCTGAGCTAGAGCTGGCGGGTTCGATTCCTTCCCGGTACAAATATTTGCATAATGAGCATAATTATTTGTTGTGTAATATGGAAATCTATGAGTTTCTTTATCAGCAGTGTGAATCCTATGATAAATGATCTACCTAATTTGGGATCAGATGTGCCTAGTCAGGATAATTTATTTATATTATTATAGATTTCAAAATCGTAGTTTATTTATTTTATAAATTAATTTGTTTCAGCTATGGAGTGGATCTATGTTTTACTCCAATGATATTAGCAGATTCTTTTTGTCAAAATTCCAAAGCTCGCAGTAGTGAGTTTTCTACCACACTAAGTGATACACCGTTAATAGTGCAGTTTGCAGCTAATAGTAGTGATGCCTTTGTTGATGCTTCAAAACTAGTGTATTCTTATGCAGATGGTGTTGATTTAAATTGTGGTTGCCCACAGAAATGGGCAATGAAAGATGGTTACGGTTGTTCACTTTTGTCCAAACCTGAAACTATATGCGAGTTAGTAAAAGCTATAAAAAGTAATTTGCCACATGACTTCAGTGTATCAGTGAAAATAAGGCTATTAAAAGAATTGAAGAGAACAATTAGCATGTGCCAACAATTAGATAAATGTGGAGTTAATTTTTTGACTGTACATGGAAGGACACCAACACAAAAAAGTGGTGATAAGATAAACACAATAGGTTTACGAGAGGTTATTGAATTAGTCAATATTCCAATAATCGCAAATGGTGGTATCAAAACATTAGAAGATGCAGATAATTTGCATCAAGAAGTAAAGTGTAATGGAGTTATGGCTGCCAGTGGAATTTTGACTAATCCAGGATTATTCAGTGGAGCTAATAAAACTCCTCTAAGCTGCGTCAAATTGTGGATGGATTTGAAAGATAAGGATATTGACAGCATAACATTTCAGTGTTACCATCACCACTTAGTGTTTATGCTTGAAAAAGTTTTATCAAAGCAACAAAAACTGATATTTAATCATCTAAGTACATTTGAAACTGTTGATCAATATATATATGAACATTTAATTGATAGTACAGATAGCTTAGATGTTAAGTATATTTTAGATGATTTTGTTGATTGTGAATATTCTGAAGAAATTACTTCAAAGCATTCTAGTAAATGTAGATCTTGTGGTAATAGTATATGTTATTGCATATGTAATAAGTATGATTCTAACATAAGTGATGGTAAGTATTTTCAATCTTGTTTAAAAGAAGATGATTCCCTAGATTACATGGATTGTAATATTTTTGATGTAATTAGTTAGCGAAATATGTTTTATAATACTATCTTGTTGACAATGCATTTTTTTAATTATATTTATGTTGTGACCATAAAGTTTGTCAAATGAAATTCAAAATTATGTGATCCTCTTCCTTTAGCACTAACATTCGGTTCTTATACCGGCAAAAATATCTTGTGTGCACCTTCAACCCATTTGCTTGCATTATTTTCACCTGACTCGCCTGGATCTACTACCAAATCTACTACTCAACTCTATCAAAAATACTACTACTTTTGTAGTTAGCATACCCAGCTCTGATAACTGCAAAAGACAAACCTCAGCTACCTACTTAGAAAGAGAACAACAAGCTGCCTAGGTCCATAAAGTGAGCTACATCCTGCGTCTCATCCATGCGTCATTGAAGTACCTAATCGTAATAATAAATTAGTAAACTGCTCATTGAACCTGCGGGTCGCTGTCAGCGTTTTCTTGTCGGTAACTTTCAGGGTAATATTCGACACTCGAGTTTTAAATCTAAACCTAAAATAATTGATGTTGAAATGGTATAATCTTTGACATTTGGACTGAAAGCTTTATGCATAAGTGTAGTTCACCGTTTGTCAAATTTTTAACAAGGCTTTTAACATAATTGTTCTTACACCTACCTACATCCCTAACAGAAACATATTTTGAATACCTATTTTTATGCTGTATCCTCAGTCAGATCAATAAAAAAGGTAGATAACGCACGGTCTTTGTTCTTACTGAAGCCAAAAAACTCAGATACTTCTAAGTAAACACGCGTTAACGCACACACAAGCAACAAACTACGCTACTTTTCGTTTGGATCGTAATCGTACAAATTGTTGTGCAGTTAGTTTATCTACAAAATGCCGTCTTTTGCAATGAAATAGTGTAAAAACTACACAAAAGTGAACAAAATTTTGAAAGAATAAAATTTCACACGTAAATACACACGAAAGACGTACTGAGAGAGGGTTGTTTGAAGTTCGTATTCCTAATAGCCAAGAAATGTGGATAAACAATTTGTAGGTAAGTTCATAGTCAAATAATGAAGTCGAGAGTAAGACATAAGTATTACTTTATTTTTTTAAACACGGACTTTAATAGTGTTAAATATGTCATATTGTAATTTATAAGAAACAAACATTTATTTTCGCATATAATTTGTTTTAATGCAATTCAATTACAACCTTCAAACCTTCAAGAAAAGAGCGTACTCCTTCCTAAAAGGCAGGCAACGCACTTGTAACGCCTCCGGTGTTGCGGGTGTCCATGGGCGGCGGTAATCGCTTACCACCAGGCGATACGTCTGCTCGTTTGCCCCCTATATAATAATAATAAAAAAAAATTGCAGGCACATTTCTAAAAAAAGTGGCAACACCTCAGTCACTCACACATATTTATAAAAATGGCTTCACTTTCTTATTCTACATGCGTTATCTACTTTTTTATTTAATGTGAAAGAAGTCTAACGTGATGTCCGATTTTGCTCGTATAAATTTTTCTATCCCTTGGCACTCGTAATTTTCTATGGACAAAATTCGCGATGATTGGTACTGATAATTTGATAAAGAAAAAGATCTATGTGAATACCTAGTATAAGTGGTGCATCACATTACAGTCGGTATTCTCTATGGGTCTGGACATATTTGCTCCACTTACCAAAAAACGTGACTATTTAATCCATACATTTATTACGTTATTTCTTGAACTTGATAGCAGGTCATGGCGGTTAGTCTGTCGTAGGAACCTCTTGCATTAAGATGTTATCAAAATTCGTCTACCTACCATAATAATATGAATATGTTTGTCTCATCCTACTACGCCATTATGAGTCAGGAAAAAGTAAAAATCTTAAGTTGAAATAGTATTTCCAAGGTTCCGAAAACTTTGAGTTTGAAATTGTTAAAATCCCTCCAAATGTTTTGAGGGTTTTAGAGAAGGATTTTTATATTGCCATTAAGACTTCAAAGACATAGTTAAACAAATGTATTCAACTTGGAGATTTACCTTTATGTAGATATAAAGTTGGAGTCTTCCCTTATTTTTACGGTGAACAGGCAGATCTTACTGTGGGGGAACGGGTATCATGTTCCACTCAACACAAAGGGAGGATCCTCGGACCAGGCGAGGTGATTAGCCTAGCGGGCTACTGCCCAACAGTTGATGTTGGGATGTTGTATATATGCTAATCGGCGCGAGAACCATTTATTGCGCGATATAGGATTTGTAGTTACTCAGTATAGTGCAGTTTGTAGGAACAGTGCGTTACTTCGTAGTTCAGTGTATCTTCGGTAGATGGCGCTGTAGTAGGTTATGTTGTATGTGGAAGTCGCCACATTACAATCTACCTACTGTTATACCTAACTATTAAACGGTTACAATTGTGTCTTTGTGTGTGAGAATTGGTTTGCTTTTAGACTTTGGAAACAATTTAAAACAGAGACATATTTGATAATCTACTTACACATTAGCACACGCAGATTGTCTTTTGTGGTAAAAAGTTGTTGGTGGAGCTATCTAGTTAGTTACTTCTGAAGCTTAAGTTTCTTTAATCGTAAAGAAGTGAAGTCGCAGGATACAGTAAGAAAGATAATCAGAAACTTTTTCTAAGAATCTTATTTACGTTTTAATTGCCAAGTCACAATTACGAGTTTAAGCGTAACACAGTTCGAGTTTAAAAGACCTATTATGAGACCCATAACTTGTACAATAACGGCGGTAAAGTGGTTAAGTACATACTTTACTTATATAAAAAGCATACGTGGAAATTATACATGCGTGTCAGTGATACTAATCACTGCTTCTATTTTTAATTGATTACATTTCCAGAAAATGGGATTCTCATAGGATTTCTCATTTCGAACAAGGGGCACATAGCTTCTGGGAAACTGGTACGGATCTGGCTGTTGTTTATTTTAATTTACTGAAACTTATTTATAAGTATATTTGCTACAGATATTCCGATTTTCAACGAAACATGATATCAGATAAAAAGCAAGAATTACCTATCCAAAAATATTTAGGTACTCGATAAAACATAGTTTACATGTTTTTCGTTATGGTGGTTTCGATCACGAACACGGTTTGAATGTACAAATCTTTCTTCTCCTTCTTTATTTTTAGGGTTCCGTACCTTATAAGGAAAAAAACAGAAACCCTTATAGGATCACTTTGATGTCCGTTTGTCTGTCGTCAAGACCCTTTTTCTCAGGAACGCGTGGAGGTATCAAGCTGAAATTCATAGCAAATACTCGGGTCCACTGTCCCTTAGAGCTGCGAAAAAATCAAACTTCTAAGCCAACGCATTCAAAAGATACAGCTGTTTGTGCTGATAATTTTCGACACTCGTAAAAGAATCAAAACCTACAGGGTACTTCCCGTGAACTCAGAATCTTGAAATTTGGTACGAAGCAACATTTTATAGCACAGATGAAGGAAAAATTGCTAAAGCATAATTTTTATTATAATATACCTACAGGTTTGTACGGAACCCTCGGTGCAGGAGTCCGACTCGCACTTCGCCAGTTTTTTTTTATTTCTTACAGTTATTCTTGATAAATTCAACTAGGTACTTACAATAGATCTAAAATTATAGATTCTGAATACCTATTGAACTGGTCATACTGTAGGACCTACAAACAAAAAAACCAGTTCAGCTTATTATCAGATATCCCATAATTTGACTACGACCGATATGATATGCTATATAATTTTTGTAAAGTATTGAACAAAAGAAAAATACGGAAACCTTTCTTATCGATATTTACCGAAACAAGTAGATAGAAATCATGTATAGTTACTTAATTTAGTTAGTAAAACAAACATTTTTTGTTGAAAGTTAAACACACGGGTTTTGCTAACACACGTGAAGATTAAATATATGGAATAATACATGGCATTACAGTGGTAGTAAATGGTCAACGTTAACACACATCGAAGCATGCGTGTTGAGCATACCCGTCAGTGCAGAAGACTCACGCGCAGACATTGGTTCGGTCCGAGTCAAAATATTTCTCGCGCTTTTGAACAAATTAAATATTCGTACATGTGTAAATTTAAAAAAAAACGACAGAAGATTTAATCAATCGTAAGTTCTTTTATCATTAATAGTAAGGTGTACGGTAGGTAGTCAACCCTGCATAAAATAGCAATAAACACAAATAATTGATAAATTTGAATATATTCTTTTAAAAAGCTTTTTGGCTAATAATATTAATCTATGATGACAATTGTTTTGTTATCGACTAAGAGGCGAATTAATTGTAGCATAATAAATTGATACTTTTACGCCAGGTTACCATTTAGATTATTATATGGCTCGGTTATGGTTTTATGTCAGAAAAAAATGTTATCTACAAATAACTCATCAATTGATGTTAAAAATGTGCATAGTACTGGTATGGGTTTGATCCCATATGAGTATGATATGAGCTTTTCCTTTTATGCATTAAGTTTTTTTTATTTCATATATGTTTAAACTTTTTTAGGAGAGTGAATTGTTTACACAAAAGTGTTAGTTGTTGTGTGTAAAGTTTAAGTATATACTTTACTTACGCTATCCTACGCGAAGTAGGTGAATTTCAGTGAAATATGGAATATTACAGTTTACAAAGTTGTTGAAAGTTTATTTTTAAGAAGAGTGGCCATAAGTTTCTTTGTCAGTGTTCTTCTCATAAAGCTCTACGCATATTCATAACTGGAAGTAATGGATCGACACAAGCAGGCAGTAGATTTTGGTGTTTTACCTAATTTACTCGTACCTTGACAATCTAGTAGATGCTGTAGCGTCTGTTTGTGTCGATTTATGATTTTTAACATTTATGAAGCCTGTAGTTTCAATTTAACGTTCATGAATGTCACTTAGTGTTTGAATTGAAAAACTGCTATTTAATTTGAATAACATAAACATTGAACAATATTGAGCATTACGATAAATTTTAAATTGATATTTATATTATAAATATAGATAAAAAAATAGATTTTAAATGATTTTAAAATCTATTTTTTTATCTGTTTATTAAAATCAGAGTATAAACTAATTATATCGGTTACATAAATAAATGAATTAAGTTACTCTGTTATGCCTGCAACATTATAAGTTAATGTGTATTTAAGGAGTTCTTTCTACACCTACAAATTGCTCACAAGAAAATGACAGGAGTATCTCTTGCTTGTGGCGGCGGTACTTAGCTCTAAAAGAATATATTACCTCCATTTCTTATATAATTCCTTCTTTAACTTCTTAATATTGCTTCTTCTTTTTAATACCTCGCTGTATGCTAGTATTCTGCAGTTTTTCGGAATATATTATGCTTTAAGGTAGAATAAGCGTACCTACCTAAGTGAACCTAAATCAATGTCGCTCTACTAGGTTCTAATACATCTCGACCAAGGCAAGGCATGACACAATAGGTTTAAAATTTGTAGAAAGTACTAGTCACTAACACCTGATGTGTCTCGAACTCTTCTTGACACAAAAGAAGAATTTAGAATTATATCTATTTTTGCTTTTGTAGCAGTAGTTCATTTGTAAAATAATGTCCCTAAAATGTTCCGTATACCAAACCTCTTTTCTAAGGAGATGCCTATGTCCAGCAGTGGATTATTGTATATGATGATGATAATGATGATTATAATGATGTCCCTAAATTAATATGTTAAAATAAATATAATAGATTGTTGAGTCACAAGTTTCGGTAACTTTACCAACGTTTTTATAGTAGTCGATTAAGTAAATAAATAATATATTTATGAAAGTAGAAGCCTTGTCTTAACTGTTTTTTAATTCTGAAAGTGCGTGGTTGACGTCAATAGACTTGCAATGGAAGTCATATTCAAATGGCAAAGTCTATATCTTCTTATGAGCCTTTTTCATAAACTAGTTTGGCTTCGAATTTAAGTCTATAGTCATAGTTTTTTTTTCAAAGAACGACTGCATACGTCGCTAGTTTTGGGTGTTAGAATACTTATAATATCCTTTACGGGTACTGGCAAAATATATTTTTAAAAACATTTTCGAAACTTTTCTATACCAATCTAATAATACAAGGTGTCTCAAAAGAAATTTCATATTTAGTGGATTGATTAAAAAAAAAGGAAGCGGTATATAGAAAAAATGTTTATTTATTGTTAAAATACACTTTTTGGGAATTCATTTCTTAAAAATAATATCGTCTAAATGTAAACCCTCACGTTGTTGGCACTCATTTAATCGAACAGTAAAATTACTTATGACTGCTCGACAGGTGGAGTGAGGGATGGCTGCCATTTCGTGACGGATATTTTCTTTCAAATGCGCCAGTGAAGTTGGTTTATTGGCGTAAACTTTAGATTTAAGATAACCCCATAGGAAAAAGTCCATAGGGGTTAAATCTGGGCTACGTGGAGGCCAATTTATGTCACCTCTCCGGGAGATCAATTTTCCTGAGAAAATTTCACGAACACGTGGCAGAGATATATTGGACGTGTGTGAAGTTGCTCCGTCCTGTTGAAACCATGTTCTTTGGTTATAGCCAGGAAAGTTTTGCAGTTCAGGTACCAAGAAGTTGTCTAACATCTCCACATAACGCTCTGAATTCTCTGTAACTGTACGCCCCATTTCGTCTTCAAAAAAGTAAGGGCCGATAATTCCTCGCGCCGACATGGCAGCCCATACGGTCACTTTATTTTTTTTTTTTTATTTTATTTAAAACTTCATGCACTTATGTACATCGGCGGACTTAATGCCTTAGGCATTCTCTACCAGCCAACCTTAAGGGGGTGTGGAGATATAGGTAAGTAGGTGCATCGAGGTTATAATTCTTAAAAATAACGCAATTGACATAGGCCTAATGCATATACACATATACATGACATACATACACAAACATACATAAATACATATATACACAAACATGTACACAAATACATATATACACAAACATATACACAAATACATACATAAAGGCACAAACACAAATATCACACTGTGGATGGAATACTATTTAAAGCGGTATACTATTGGTGCGATGACTCTGACATCTCAAGAAGGTGATCATGCACATTCTTTTTAAATATGTACCGATTTGTGGACATCCTGACTTCAAGTGGGAGCGTATTCCAGAGCAGAACCGCCTGCACGAAGAACGAAGCGTTCACAAAGTCGGAGTTGTGAGAAGGACACAAGAGAAGCAGATTATAGGTTGAACGAAGATTTCTGTTGTGATTTGAAGACAGGAAACGCAAATAGGGATTGAGATAAGTGGGTGAAAAGGGGGAGTTGAGGAAAGAAAAAAGGGAGGTCAAAGCTCGTTGATTGCGGCGCAGACGGATTGGTAACCATTTTAATTGGGAACGCAGAGCAGACACGTGGTCGTACTTGCGGAGATTAAATATGAATCGAATGCAGTTATTGAGAAGACGGTCTAGTTTATTGAGGAGGTCTGCATTCAGGTCGAAATAACACACATCACCATAGTCAATAATTGGGATAATTAGGGATTGCATGAGAGAGATTTTCGTTTTAGGAGGTAGGAAATTCTTCAGACGGTATAATGTGCGTAGGCTTCCAGTGACTTTTTTACTTTACTTTACTTTAGGCGAGTGTAGGGGTTTCTGATGTTTGCGTTTCGGATTGGCTGAACTCCAGTTGCGGCAGTTTTGCTTATTTACGTGGCCATTAAGATGAAAATGAGCTTCATCCGAAAACAAAATGTTGGTAAACGTTGAAAATCGCTCAATCATCTGATTTACGAAATTAAGCCTCTGACCGGCATCTTGGGGCTTTAATTCTTGCACCAATTGAATTTTGTAGGGGTGCAGCTTTAGATCTTTGTGCATAATGCGATGTAATGATGATCTATGCACATTTAAAGCACTCGCGCGCTTCCGAATTGAAAGGCTCGGGTCGTCACGTACAGATTGATTAACACTCTCCACGTTTTCTACCGTTCTTGATGACCTAGGTCGCCCGGATTTTGATTTATCCAGCGTTGATCCAGTCTCTTCAAACTTTTTAACCCAATGTCGAATGAGAGGAAGGCTTGGCGCATCATTTAAGTGGCGAAAACCTCGAATACTGCAGAATTTTCTACGCGCGACAGTTGTCGAATCACCGTTCTTGTAAAACTCTCGCACGCACAACGCGCGGTCTGCTCCCGAGAAACGCTCCATAGCGACTGAATCCCCAAGAGCCAAGCTACCAATTGACATAACCCCCGCACCCCTCAAGTACGCAGCGTTCACGCAGTAAGCTAAACAAATATAAAATTTCTTTTGAGACCCTGTATATCACTTAAAAACAACATTTATTAATAAAACTTATTAACTTATATTTCATTTTAAACTAAAAACACATATTGTGAAGCTCCTCCAGGAAGAAAGTTCCTTTTGGAAAAAACCCGCTAGCTCACTTGCAGATCGAATAAAATATAGGTAGGTACATTTCAGTCTTTGTTCGTGAAAGATAAATAAACTGAAATTCACAAATAGACACATTAGTAAGTCGGATTGATGTCGTAAACTAAAAGTGTATTTTATTATCCCTAATAGTATGTAATATTATAGTTGCGAAAGAATAAGGAATAACGTCCTGATTATACCTAATGGCGATACGTTTATGTACACTTAACAATGTTATATGTATTCAATGAAATTCTTAAATCGACAAACACCTAAAAAATAACAAACGTAGATGAAGACGTTAAACTAAACATGTTTACCAAAGGGTGCACAATTTATATACAACCGAGCGATCCCGCGGGTAACACCAAATAAAAATTTTGCTATTAAAATACAGTTATTTAAAACCAGTCCCTTTCTGACTACCAAATATTTAATATAACTTTTTTCGTGAGCGAGAGGTATATCTGTGATTGGTGTATAACTGAGAGCGGTGCAACAATTTAACAAATAACACCCGTTAAATAAACAATACATGTTATGATAAGTAGGACAAGAAAGAGGCTTACAATATTTCACGGATCACGGATCTTAATCTTCAAATACCTATTCAAGTTAATTGATATCGGCAAATCGATAACTATCGTTACAATACGACAGCTTCAATAGCATGTATATTCTGATTACTGAAATATGCTGTAAATAATTGATAATGTACTAGAAACTAATCTGACCCTAGCTTTCTATTTTTAGGCATTAGCCGTATCAGCAGGCTTTGTAACGCTGTTTTATCTGTTAAGTTTACTTTTACAATTACTTGATTTTATTAAACAACTTTTGTTTGATTATAATTGCTTTGTGATTTTACGCACTTTTTGCTAGTTTAACTACTCTTAGTCTTGATTACAGTTAATTATATTTTAAATATTTATTGAGAGGTTCCCACGTTTATATTTGTTTTTTAGACAATAGCTTTATGATGATCGTACTCATTCAACTTGGAAAAATTCTGTTAAAGTTCGTTAATGTATTTATGTTATGTTATGTAATGTATATCAAGATTGTGAATAATGTTACATGTATCTTTTAGTGATAGAAACCACAATAGGATATCACAACACAGTTTATAGTACAAGCGATCGGCTAAAACCCAACGGCCTATTCGTAATTAAAATATTTTTTTAGGGAGTTAGATATTTTGAATTCTAAATAAATATGGATCTACGATGATTAATGAGCGATGGCCTCGCTTGTCTGAAGTAGGTATGTACTCCAGGTAGTCAAGACCAAAGCCTCTAGAGGTTCTCATAGGCTTTATCTAATACTCGGGCCCCTTGCGATAAACCTAAAAAAATAGTAATTAGAAAGATTGAATATTAGTAAGAATATTACTTCTTCAGAGTTCATTATGGGCCATTGTTCTGATAGGTAGGCGCTGCGTCATTCGTGTCGTAGTAGTACTCCACCATTTACTTAATATCTTAATCTTTGCCCAAGTCTTCGGTTACACAAACTTATAGGACACTTGTGTATGTCGATGTAATTAGTTTTCAATGAAATTTAATTACTAATTTATGAACAATTGAATTGAATATATCATAACGAATATGAGGGGTACGAATAACATGTTAGTATTTACCTATTTTACCTATATTTTTTATAATAGATTAGTTTAAAGAAGATTAAGCCTAATTTTAAAATGAATCTTATCGGTAACGGCACGTTTATCTGCCTATTCATGCTGAAAGTCTTATTTTTTAGTTTCTATTTTCGTCTAATATGATATGTTAGACTAGTTTCTTTGCTCGATGGTACTGATTCCCAAGATGAAATGTAACTCGTATTAAATATTATTAAAATGAAAGAAGAATAGAAGGTATATGCTTAAGATGCAATAAAAAATAACATAAGTGTTAAGTTAACGTCAAGTCATCTGGTATCAATGGCATTGTATACCAAGATCAATACGGCATATAATTGCTTGATTTTCGAAATGAAGATCTGTTAAATGTGAATCATCAATGTTTGCATATGTACATGTTATAGAACGAGTTCGACTTTCAGTTACTCTCTCAATAAAGATGTTTTAGGTTAAGTATTAGTAACGAGACGTCGAATAGGAAGTGGATAAGTTCGGTGAGATGACGATTCTAATTTTCCTCTTGTTTGATTAGACCTATTTGCTCTACACTTTCACAAGTAGTGCTACTTTAAAAACGTTGACCTGGTCGTATGTGTTTATTTAATTTTACCTTTACTGGCGTGTGAGACATTGCTCTTGCACGACACTGCTACAGCACAGATACCGCGCAGAGGCATCTATTTGCACGATCGGCGAGGAATTAAAAGTGTGCCACTGGCATAGCGTGTTTACAGACGTCCAAGTTTTGTTCCGTGCTTACCGAATCTTTGTTGAATCCCATCCAAATTACTGAGAATTGCGTGAAGAAATTCAAAAATTATTTCTCTAATTCATTTAGTAACGGTGTGTTTTCACAGATTATTATCGAGAGTATCGTAGAGTACGAGATGATTCCATTGTTGGTATTTGAAGTACTGACATATTTTACTTCTGTTATAGATTATTAACGTTACATGGTATCGATTCGAAGGTACTTGATATATCTTTTGTGTATTCCGTTAAAAACCATTTACCGATTACGTGAACTAAGATTTTCTTTATAGTTGTCGTGAGAATTCAGTGTGCTCAATAGTTTTATAACAATATTGTTAATGGTTTTCTCTTTCATTGATATTTCAGATGTGTGAATGGTTGTCGTATGGAGAATGGTGCGATGTGAAACTACTGTGTGGCGGGCGCGCATTCAGCGCGCATCGAGCCGTACTTGCAAGTGTTAGCACTTTTCTCAGGGTATGTTAAATGTTTGTTTGCGTTCATTTCTTATCTTTAATTATTTGTATATTACTGTTTCAAAGACTATTTGTTATTTACAGCACATTCTACTTTCCTGCCCTAACGATGAAACGCCAGCGTTTATAATTCTGCCAGAGTTTGATCTCGATGCTATGGCGTCAGTCCTTTACTACATTTATAACGGCGAAGTCGTAGTAAAAAAACAGAAATTAGAAATGTTCTTAGATATAATAAAAACGATGCAAATATTTGTTGACAATCAATACTTACCGCAATATTTTGAAAGCAATTACCAAAATTCAGACTTGATTGGTCAAAGTGAAGAGGATTTGTGTAAAAATAATATATTTACTTTAGCAGTAGATGATTCCACAGATCAACGATATATTAATTTAAAAAAAGGCGTTGAAATTAAGGATCTTCTATTGCAAAATTCAGAAAGCAACTCTGATTGTACAGATAAGCTAATACGTAGACAGAATCAAAGTGAAGAGCTTATGACTCCTTTAGGAAATCTGAAATCGCCATATGGAGACCGACAAAGGAACTCTTTCCTACGTGATTTATTTATCGAGACATATCCTCGAAACGGTAATGTTAACGGTCTCACATCAGGCGTGCTAGCAATATCAAATGAATGCTATCGTGCTCCGGCATCTGTGCTCTTAACGAATGCAAATGGCAAACATCTCAACAACACACTCTTAGAATCATATAAAAAAACGAGTGAGCACATTGGTAATTCGCCTTCAGTATTCCACATTCACAACCAACAGCGATGCACTCGGGGTGAACAAGATTACGGCGAAACTTCTAAAAGTTTTTGTGACTCTTTAACAAATGTTTGCTCGGTTAGGAAAATTAATACCAAATACGTGTTTGACTCAGAACGAAGAAGTTCTAGAAGAAACGATTGGATGAATCAAGTGTCTATCCCTGACAACAGTATTTTTAAAATAGGTGTTCAGAATCAGTTTTTATCTGGATTGTACGTACCTTCTCTAGATTACAGCGTTACACCAATGATGTTCGACTCAATAAAATCGATCAGAAACAATACATCCACGTCAAGTTCAACATCGACAAGTGATCGTAATGAAGGCCGCTTAAAGGAAATGCACTTGACTTCTATGCCGAAGGTTGCCATTCTCAATCACGTACTTGATAGCCCGTGGAGCCCACGTATACCTATAAACTACAAACCGTTTCGTAGGAAAGTTGAAGGCAGCGTGCAGTCTGAACTGATTAATCGTGAAGTAAGTTTCATCTCATATCTATATTTGTATTTAGTCCAGTAAAAAAACTGTGTGAAAAACGCTTAAGTGGTCTTATAATTTCCAGGATATCGAAAAAACTCTTCATAATGATAGTAATAACAATGTTGAGCAGTCACTATCATCACTGAATGTAGAACATGGAGGTGAGGTGATGGCTTTCACGGTAAATAATAAAATAAAAGCTCCAACGAAGGTAGCCAATCTCAATGATGAATTTAAGTGCTCAATTTGTAATCAGGTAAGTTGTTAATTTTTGACCACTACATCATCTATAGGCTGCCTGCTGCTGGATGTGGTCTTTCACAAGCCCCTATATACCTGTATACATCAGTGGGATATATCTGAAGAAAGGACTGTAATTATAATATGAGTATTGTGTATATACATACAGTCCTTTCCTTTCCGATATATATCACAATGCCATATATAGATATGTATGTAGATGTGTAGGTATGTATGTGGGTTTATTTAAATTGAATAAATATTGCCCCTTCACTTTAAGAAAACAACTTCCGCACTAGGAATGTAAATACTTAACACGCACACATGAAACGGAAACAAAGAACACCCAGACTTTGAGTCTAGGTGTTCTTTGTTTCACAACAATATTTGCAACACACATAGTGTTGTCCCCATGTGGGAATAGAACCCACAACATACGGTGTAGTGTGAAGCGGTAAGGTAACCACTTAAATCACTGCGCCATACGTAAAGTCGAAGGATTGTGATTATTTGTACTGTGAAAATTTATCTCTGTTGATCTAGAAATCTCTCTCTCTCTCTCTCTGCTATTATAGGAAATAGGCTTGCCTTTTATCATGAAATCGGGACTGATATATATATATATATATATATATTTATTTGTAAGTATTATTATAACTCTGTAAATAAATGACGTTTCATCCATGTAACAAAAAAGGAAAATCATTTTACTATTAAAGGCGAAAGTGTCGCTGGATAGGTTCTTGATAGAATAAATGCTAATGGTTTTCTAAATTCAACACACACTTATTTTCAAGTACTCGCATTGTAAAGATCGGTTTTGCTGCCATATTCTGTATTAAGAACAAAATTATGTTACTAACTACTAATTACTACTACTAATTTGATACAAGAAATTATAATTATGACATACTCATTTTTAATTAAATCTATTTTAGTATAATACTTTGTTTGCTTCATTCGTTTTCTTCACATATTTGAATTACATATTTGTTTGTGTTAAGTGAGGATTACCACTTTGATTTCGTCTAGTGCTCGCACCATTATTTTTTTACTTAAATCAGCAAGTAAATTACTCGTATATGTCGTACAGCTAAGTTTAAAAATAATTACACCTAATTTTACGAATTCAGAGCAAATATATGTCAGTGGCGCTGAATCTCTAGTAATTTATTTAATTTACTTTCGAATTTATTCGGAAATAACGTTGTCTGTCTATTTGTCTATTACGCTTTTACGGCTAAACTGGTGTACCAATTTTGAATAATTTCTCTATAGAGATAGATAGACCTTGAAAATGGATATAAATTATTCGTTCGTTCTATTTGTGTTATGCTGGTTCTAATATAAAGTAAAATACATTATTTTAAATGTCAAGCTGTTATGTAGAACCGGATGCGTCTTCCTGAAATACAAATTGATTCAATAGTGTTGTTTGCTTTCTCCGTCATCCAAGTGAATGTTTTGCGCTAAAATGCATTTTATATTCATGTTGTCATTTGCATTCGCAGTTGTAATGTTACGGGTACTAGGCTGTTATTTCGCGGTCTATAGCGAAGTGCTCGAAGTAAGGATGCCTGTAGAAACATACAGTAGATTTGCATATTACGTATTGTTTTATAGGTATTTTATGTTATTTGTTAAATGTGAAGTCACGTCACTAACTTGTAACAGGTCTTTGTGACAACATAAGTTATTTATTTTCATAATTCCTTAAAAGTGTTTTCACAGTACGTTATATTATTTATGTAGTTTTATAAATAATGGGTGTACCAGTAAGAGAGCACTTTTTCAATTTCACTCTTTCAAAAAAGAATCTGGTTTTTTCTCAGAGAGTTCTGATTTTTTATTGGATTACTTTAGTTAGATTCCGATTCAGTATGGAACAAAATATCCCTCAAATGGCTCACGGCTCTGATGAGGGGTCATTACTCTTTTCGTGAAATTTTCTATGACTTTTTCTGAATGTATTTCACCGATGACGCGTGACGTTAGATCTCGAATTCGAGCTGAGGAATTGTATCTGATTTATTCGCATAACCCCGAGATTTCACAAAATCCCAAAGTAAAAAGATGCACTGTCTCGACTGAAAATAACTCGAAGTGTGCAAACGGTCTCATTTTAACATTCCAAAATTTTTGTAATTAGTTTTCACAATTAAATACACGTTGTTTCGTAAAACGCTCCATTTTTAATAACCGGAATAAACATTTTTTTATATATAGCCCTGCTTAAATGCCCTGCCTGCCCTACCTGATGGTCACCATACTCATTGCAAATGCAGACAATGCAACAATGCAGCATGGTGACTCAAACTATAGGGGCCTAGTGATGCTGCTGCATCATCGGGCCTCCGGTCTCGCACTCACCAACAAGACGCACGAACGCTGTTATTTGACGTTGATCTTCTGAGTGAGGGTAGTACCGACCCAGTCAATTTAAAAAGTGCACTCTTATGAGACACCGTATAGAGAACGTGTAAAAACTATAGGTGGCAGCACTAAATTGACAAAAGCGACACTATGCGGACAATAAAGGAAACTTATTAGACCTGTCATCGTGCTTTCAAATGTGTAAACAAAACTATCTCTTGAATTATAATATTTTTTAATATGATAAAAGTTGTAAAATATGGATTCCGGTATACCAATAATGATCGCCAGCGTATCCAAAATATGGTAAAAAGTCAAAAGCTCTTCGAGGCCGGCCATGTATTGGAGGTTGAGAAGATAATAAATGAAGAAAATTTAGGCTGCGATTACTAGTGAAATTGACGCATAAACTCAAGTATCCTCAAGTATCTATAACTCAAGTATCCAATGTTTGATTGAACTCAAATATCAAATTACGACTGGAAAATAATTAATAATTAGTTATGTATGTAAATTCTCCTGAATGCGGCAAATCAAAAACTAGCAACTAATAGATTGAAATATTGACTGTATTAATTACAAAACTTAGTAATTTTTACTAATAATTTTATTAATTATTTCTAAATGCTCAAAACTCATACTAATGCATACTTCTTTACGGTGTTTATTCATTTTTTTATGTTTTTCACATGACCATGGTATGAGAGTACTATTCTTTGGAAAGTAATAAAATTTTACGCTATTTGATTTACTTTTACTTTTTTAGATGTTTTGGTACATCCAGAAATGCAACAATGCATTATTATTAGTTAGAAGAATATTTTTTACTAATAAAATTAATTCTGTTTGCATGTTTTAAATGTCAATGTCAGGTTTTAAATAGAGTACAAAATTCGTATTAGCGACGCTAGTTGGCAGCACTTTCGTTGTGCACGTTCCCTATAAGTAATAAATGCAGAAATTCATTGCTTAAAAACTTTTTTTTTCACGTTCTATTCTTTAAAACAGACCTGAACAATTATTGTCATGTAAATTCGATAGATTGATAGAGAGACAGAGCTAGTTTTTAATAGTCACCCGTAAATTCAGCCCAAAAGAGTTTACTGGTTAGTATACCAGTTTTTGCAGCAGCAAACTTTGCTCCACGTCTAAGCAGTATATATTGTTCATGACTTCACACCCTTGATAGTCCACTGTGGGACATAATCCTCTCCTTAGAAAGGAGGTTTCTTAGTTTGTCTCATTAAATCATAATTAACATATGGATCCTGTTCTTTTACCCATTCCAAAGTGAAGAGATTTTTCGTTCAATTGAATTTTGAGTGTATGTTAGATGAAATTTTACCCGTTTGTTAATCAATTTCAAGAATTACATTTTTACTTGTACTGTCGTGGTCCCACTTAGGTATATTTGATTTAAATAGTAATACTTTTAGGTTCAAAAATTACAGGATAAAGAAGAGACTTGTAACTTCTAGTTACAGTAATTAACACTGATTAAGGTGCATTTAGGGGTGGGCTTGATTTTTAATTGTTTGCCACATGCATTTGTTTTTCAGTCACTCACATAAAATAACATCAGTTTAATTACCACGTGCTTTTCTCGTTAGATAATACATTACATGTGTGGGGGAACGGATATCATGTTCCACCCAACACAAAGGGAGGATCCTCCGACCAGGCGAGGTGATCATGCCTGGCGGGCTACTGCCCAACAGTTGATGTTGGGATGTTGTATATATGCTAATCGGCGCGAGAACTATTTATTGCGCGATTCAGGATTTGTAGTTATTCCGTGTAGTGTAGTTTGTAGGTACAGTGCGTTACTTCGTAGTTCAGTGTATCTTCGGTAGATGGCGCTGTATGTGGAGGTCGCCACATCACTCCCCTCCAAGACTGGAGGTCGATATATGTTGAGTCAGCTGTCTGTGCTCTGATGCGGAGCTTGCCAGTGCCAGGAGTGAGTAGTTCCAGTGAGTCGGAACTGAATGCCGCAAGTTCCAGTGAGTCGGAACTGAATGCCGCTAGTCCCAGTGAGTCGGGGCTGAAGTCCGCTGATCCCAGTGAGTCGGGATCGCATGCGGTGCGCGGTGCTGCGGTGAGGTCCCCAGTGAGTCGGGGCGATTGCTGCGTAGTGGCTGGCTGCTGCGTAGACGGGAGAGATGTGCTCTGCTTACATGGACCGTAGGTGCAGTGTGCTGTGCCTAGACGCTGTAGAGGCCGTAGGGGTTACCAGGCTGGAGCGGTCGCGTCCTGCTTGTGGTATATCCCAGTTGAGGCCGAAGTTGCTGGCTGGCTTGAGACTTGCTGTGGGAGTGAACATGATGGTGGTGCGGCTTGAAGGCTGCTTCCAATCACGTCGGGGTCACCACTGTGGGGGAACGGATATCATATTCCACCCAACACAAAGGGAGGATCCTCCGACCAGGCGAGGTGATCATGCCTGGCGGGCTACTGCCCAACAGTTGATGTTGGGATGTTGTATATATGCTAATCGGCGCGAGAACTATTTATTGCGCGATTCAGGATTTGTAGTTATTCCGTGTAGTGTAGTTACAGTGCGTTACTTCGTAGTTCAGTGTATCTTCGGTAGATGGCGCTGTATGTGGAGGTCGCCACACATGTAATGAGCGTACACGTCAAGAGATCACCTTTTCAATAACCCTCTTCGTTTAGCAGTCGAGAAATTCAACAGCGACCAGAGCCGAAGAGGTTTTTAAAGCAACGTTTATTATACAGAAGTGCATAAAGTTATCGGTTGTCTGTTTGTTAAAGTGTCAAAGAGTCCCCACACTATTGAGTGTTTTATAATAATATCCCCTTAATAACAGCTCGGAGTTTGGAAGTTGGGGTCTGAACCCCCGTTCCATGCCGGAGAGCACGTAAAGCTGTTGGTCCTGCGCCTGATCTCTTCCCCGTCGTGTCGGTTAACCATTCCATCGGATTATGATAGAGAAGGGAAAGAGAGTGCACCTGTGTTTGCGCACACACTTGTGCACTTTAATATCTCCTGCGTAGCTGGCTGGTCCCCGTTGAGACTGGCCGCCGTGGCCGAAATCGGCTAGGAGACCATCAATATTATTCAATATCAATACAATATCAACGCACTAAACATGTAGATAATTTTATTCTGAAGACTGTACATTCTTAACCAAATTTAAATTTTCCAGGTATTCACCAGTAGTGAATTGTTATCGGTTCACAAGCGACGTCATTCCACGAACGCGCGATATACATGCGGAGAGTGCAACAAGACGTTCTCACAGTTGAGGAACTTCAAGTACCACATGTCGATTCATCGCGGCACCAAAGAATTTGCTGCTACCTGCACAGTGTGTGGCAAATATTTCAATGATAGAGGCTATCTTAGCAGTCACATGAAAATTCACAGGTTGGTCATTAGTAAACTAAACAGGCTTAACATCTAGACCTCCAGCCGCTAATAATGCTCATTGCATTATAGTGTAAGTTGCTTAGGTTTTTTTTTAAGAGTTTGTTTAAACGATAGTATATAGCGCCTTAGGAAAAGGTTGGCATAATTCATTTACAGGTTTGAGTTGTTCACATAAAATTAGTCAAAGTCACCGAATAGAGTGGGAAGTTTTATTCTTATTCGTATTAGAAAGTAGCGTGTTTATCTTCAAGTTGAATTGCCTGTATTCTATGTTATAGTATAGTCTATCTTTATTTTCACAATTTTAAAACGCCCGGTATAGATTGGTAGAATGACGCTAAAAAGCCCAAAAGAGATTGCTTAATAATATCTATTTCTCTTTGCCAATGTTTAATTATTGATTCCAAGGAATCTTTATTGATTCAGATATTCAAGTTATTCAAACATTTATGTTCATTTGTTTTCAGAAATCGAAAAGAGTACAAGTGTACACTCTGTCCAAAATCATTTAATCAACGTGTGGCATATAATATGCACGTGAGAATTCACACAGGTAATTGTTTAATATATTCGTAGACAAATACTAGTAAATATGTGACTTAATGCTTTATGTTTACTGTTGTTTTTTTACTTGTTAAAAAAGACTACTCCCGCCTAAGGAATATAAATCATGTGTTGCGGGGGACTTTACAAATATACATTAATCGGACACAAAGAACACCCAGATTCAGAACAACAATTTGTGGATCAATCAAAGTGTTGTCCCAGTGCATTTTTACTAAATGCATATGCATTTCCTGTGGATTCAAATCCCTAATTTCCCGAGAATACATATGTATGTATACACCGTGTAAACATACATATGTATACACAATACCATACCATTTTTTTTTTTAAATTTTTGTCTGTCTATCTGTTTGTTCCGACTAATCTCTAAAACGGCTGGAACGAATTTGACAGGAATTTCACTGGCAGATAGCTGATGGTATAAGGAGTAACCTAGGCTAATTTATAGAATAGTATTGCCTCGTAGCTTCGCCCGTGGTTTCGGTACAACAACAAATGCGGGTAACACCGCGGGGATCAGCTAGTGTTCTTATCAAAAGAAACTTAATTTAATTACGTTTTTTAGGGGTAAAGCCTCATGTGTGTGAGCAATGTGGAAAAGCTTTCTCTCGTAAGATGTTGTTGAAGCAGCACCAGCGGACGCACTCGGGCGAGCGGCCCTACGCCTGCCCGCACTGCGACAAACGCTTCGCCGACCGCTCCAATATGACCCTACACCTAAGATTACATACTGGTAAGTGTTTTTATATCTTAGATTTAGAACTTAATAATAATAATAATAATAATTTATTTATTACTCTTTCACAAAGGTAAGTACAGATCAGGTAATACAATACAATACGTGACAATTATTCCTTTGTGAGAGACTGGTGTCTATATTAGGAAAACCTGTGCTACAGATCAACAGGCCCCCACCTCTTGGACCAACTTGGACCAATAGATAAACATAAGTGTATTTGAACTTATTATTCAAAGTAGGCTTTATTGTAGTTGTATTTAGTTGTATATTTAGTACAATTTTAAAACAACTATTATAAGAAAATAATACGCTGAGATTTGGTAATATCGTACAATTTTAACTTGCCATTAAATTGATGATTATTAATCTATACAAATACATAATATTGGAGTGTCTGTTTGTAATAAATAACTGCTTTTTACTAAATGCATATGTATACACAGCATGTATACCAAAATAACACTTTTTACAATTTTTGTATTTCTGCTGGTTCCGGCTAATCTCTGGAACGGCACTGGTACTGGTAGATAGCTGTTGATGTAAGGGGTAACTTAGGCTACTTTTAAACTAGCTTCGCCCGCGGGGTCTGTGGTGCCGCGAGTAAAACCTCGGGGCTCAGCTAGTTTTAAATAAGGGTTAACGACTTCAATGATCGGTTGTTTCTAAAGAGAGGCCTATGTTCACTAAAGGCTGTTGATATGATTTGAAACTGTTTATACCTTATTGTTCCCTCTCAGGGGAGGAGGAGGTTTATTCAATTTTAAAAGAGATAAGCCTTGAACACCACAATTAAATTAGTATTTTGGAGGTCAGTTCATAAATGGCGAATGTTAACATACCTTTATATGTTCGATGGTTCAAAGTGATATATTAAACTTAAAATAGGAACAGTCTCAATTTTAAATTCTAATTGAGACTCTCCTTATTTTAAAGTAAGTTTAAAATATAAGATATGTGAAAAAAATTATTGTACCTTTTACGAATTAAATTTTACAGTATAATAAAATACAAAACTATAAATTTCAGGAATAAAGCCGTTTTCGTGCTCTTTATGCCCTAAGTCGTTCACGAAGAAGCACCATCTGAAGTCACATCTGAACTTCCACACTGGCTCCAAGCCCTACTCATGTCCACGCTGTAAACTTGCTTTTACACAATCGTCGAACATGAGGACTCATCTCAAAAAGTGTCGCGCCCCTGAACCCACACGGGATACCTAAACCCACAAACAAGACCATAAATATAGTAATTAATTAATTATGTTGCGATAGAATATCAGTTTGTAAATACAAATTAAAGATACTTATTTATTAAATATTATTTGTATGTTATTTAATTTAAACTCATTCTAACAATCACAGTAAAAGCGGTGAAGCAGACAGGGAGATCGTTTTTTGTTTTTCCGAAAGACGGTCCCCATTTCATGTCATCCACATTTTATATATTTTTTATCATTAATTTCATCACGACGACGACTTGAAGACTCGAAGACTTGATAATTGAAGACGATAAATTCTTGACATTGGCAGAAATAGCTGATCCGAGTGATCCGGCTGGTCTGTTGATACTGTATACGCAAGAAACCAATCGGATATTACATAGTAAATTATTTTCAAACATTTACATTAATGCAATCTCAAAGACTCTGAGCGAAGCTTGTTCGTTAAATATCGACAAAATAGCTACATTAACTGATAGTAAAAGCGCCTTGCATCATATTGCTCGATGCGCCTCTAGTATTAGAGGTGCACCGATAGCGTATGTTGTGTTAAGGCAAATACATGAATTCAGATCATCTGGTAAGTCTTTGAGATTGCAATAGGTGCCTTTCCATATTGGTCTCCGGGGTAACGAGCGGGCTGATTCGTTCGCTAAGCTAGAATGTACAGATGAAATCAACTATGCGATTAAAAGGTCTTACTCTGAATACCTAAGCCACATCAAAAAGTTATGTTATATTCATTTCAAAGAATATTTTGATGAGAGAAGTAAGGAAAAGGGCATCTGGTATAAAACCATTCAACATCAGCCTGCTAGAATACCCTGGTTTGTTACTAATAAGTTAAATAGAAAGCTAATTACTATAGCACACAGACTGCGTTCAGGCCACTATCCGTCTGGCAAGTTTGGACATCTCATGAAAAAAGTTGATACACCCAATTGTGAAACTAGTGGAGTCCTTGATGATGTCCAACACTTGCTAGAAGATTGTGTCAAATATCGAAACCAAAGGAACTCGTTGATGTGCAAATATAACTTTAATATGTACGATGTAGGACTTTTCATCACTATATTAAGTAATCCTAATACAAATGCGGCGTTAGACCTATTTGAGATATTTGCACAACATCGAATTCCTCGTCTCCAAGGTAGTTAGTATCATGGAATAAGCCACGATGGGGCTAACACATTACCTTTTAATAAAAGCCCCTAAATTAGTTAATATTAAAAAAAAAAAACGACGACGACTTGAAGACTCGAAAACTTCATAAGTGAAGACGATAAATACTTGATATTGGCAGAAATAGCTGATCAGAGTGATCCGGCTGGTTGCCATATCATCAAAAAAGAAAAAGAAGAAGAATCAGACAGAACTGAGACTGGTCTTAAAGCAATATTGTTTTATTAAAAGCTCGTGGAGGGGCTCGCGGCTCTGTGGCAATCGTATACGTAAACACATTATAAAGTTAAAATCCTAGCCAGGGCAGTCCATGATGGGTGACCATTCTTGATATATTCATACTCCGTTCCTCGTAGAGCAAGTTGTTACCTTAGATACTCGTAAAATACTATCAGCATCGCAGATGACTACCAGTATTCTCCAAAAAGTCACTAGCGCTGAGTTTTATTTGTAACCCAATGGACATGAACGTTTGTGTAACTGCCCTGATTATGAAACATGCACAAGAGAAATAGTTTGAGGAGGACTTACTCACATAATGAAAACCTGGAACATCTTACTTAAGTTTAATATTTGTGGCTAAGACATAAACTTGTAAAACATATAGCACCAAAAGGATCAATAACAAATTATTTAATAATAATAATAATAAAATAATAATAAAAGCCTTTATTCGCTGACCTTTTTAAGTAACATGCTATTCTTAAAAACAGTAGTATTCTTAAATCTTATTTACAAGCAAAAATAATAAATTTATTAGCAACCACTTTGGTCAGGTTGTCTGTCGACATAGGCCTCCCCCAATCGCCTCCACGTATCTCTATCCTTGGCAGACGTTCTCCATCCTTTTGGTAGATCATCTTCCCATCTTTTGATTTGACCTCCTCGTTGCCTTTTCCCGTGCCTCGGATACCACTCTATAATATTCTTAGTCCATTTTTCTTTGTTAGTTCTCATTATATGTCCAGTCCAGTTCCATTTTAGTTTTCTTATTTTTTGTAATACGTCGCTGACCTTTGTTCTTTTCCTTATTTTCGAAGTTGTCCATCGATTCCGTAGTCTTATATTAAGCATGCTTCTTTCCATGCTGCGTTGACAAACTACAAGTTTTTGGTTGTTTTTGCTCGTCACCGGCCAAGTTTGACATCCATAAGTAAGACATGGTAGAATACATGTGTTATACAATTTGCTTTTCATTTCCATCGGAACTGTTTCATTTTTAACTATTTCTTTTAGAGACCAGTACCGTTTCCAAGTGTTGCATATTCTTCTATCTATTTCTTTAGAATACTGGTCTTTAATAGAAATAAGTTGTCCTAAATATATATATTCATCTACATAGTTTATACTTTCTTGTCCTATTACTATATTTTCTTTTACGGCATTCGTCATTACCTTAGTCTTAGCTGGGTTCATTGATAAACCCGCTTTACTGCTTTCAACATCTAATTGTTGTAACATAGTTTGAAGCATGCTTGATTTTTCAGCGAAAACCACTATGTCATCGGCAAATCTTAAATGATTTAGGTTCAATCCGTTAATATTGATTCCAAAATGTCCCCAGTCTAAGTTCCTGAATATATTTTCTAACACTGCTGTGAAGATCTTTGGGGAAAGTGGATCACCTTGCCTAACGCCTTTTTGAACTCTAAATTCTTCGCCTTGTTGTTCAAGTTGGACTATTGCTGTGGTGTTTTTGTAAATTTCTTTTATGATTGTTATGTATTTACCTTCCACTCCTTGGTTTTGTAGCGTTTTCCAGATATAGGTATGACTCAGCGAATCAAAAGCCTTATTGTAATCCACGAATGCCATATAATACAGTTGCCCATATTCATTGAGCTTTTCAATTACTTGCTTCACAACATGGATATGGTCAATGGTAGAATAATCGGCGCGAAATCCAGCTTGTTCCCTCGGTTGATTTTCTTCTAGGCGTTTCGTTATTCGCCCGAGTATTATTTTGGAAAATACTTTGTATAGATTGGACATAAGGCTTATAGGTCTATAATTATTTATTTCATTTTTATCCCCTTTTTTGTGTAGTAAGATGATGGTTGACTTCGTCCATTGAGTGGGTATTTGTTCAGTTGCTACTATTTCATTAAAAAGATAGGTCACATATTTGGATATCACGGGTAGAGCCTGTTTTAGTAGTTCGTTAGATATTTTATCATCTCCAGGAGCTTTTCCACTTTTTTGTGATTTTATAGCCTTTGTGACCTCGGATTCTAGTATACAAGGTATTTCTTCGTCTTCGTAACTTTTCTTTTCTTCTTTTTCTGGCGCTGTTCTGTCTTTCTCCGTGTATAATTTTTTGTAAAAATCTGTGGCTACTTTCACTATTGATAGTCTCTTTGTCGTAATTTTCTCGTTTTTCTTTTTGTTTTTAGTTCTCATGTTGGGAATCCATTGTGTGTAATCTTTTAAATGTTTTAGACCCCTCTTAATTCCGCCTGTTTTTTCTATTTGTTCTTTCAAAACATCCAGTCTTTCTGCTTTTTTATGTTTTCTTATTGTTTCTTGAATTTTCTTACTAATACTTGCGATGTTTTGTTTGTTATCTTTTCGTTTGTCTAACATTTTATTTCTCTCTTTCATCAATTTTAAGGCTTCCTCTCCTATCTTATTTTTCTTCACTTTTGCCGTACTCGATTTGTTTATATTTTTAAGTTCCTTTTCCAAAAAATTATACTTCTCTTGCAATGTTTCAGTATCTTTTATTCCATTTAATGTTGCCCCTAGATCATTCAATATATTTTGTGGTATCACTGATGTTATTGTCTTATTCATGGTTGAGTGAATAATATGTTTTCTTGATTTGTTATTTCCGTCTTGTATAACTCCTCTTACCATTCTATGATCTGTATTGAAATTTAAGTTATTAAGTACTTCAATGTCATTAAATATATGTTTTTCTCTTGTAAGTATAAAATCAATTTCATTTCTATCTATGCCATTCGGTGCTAACCATGTCCACTTTCTGGACTTTCGTTTTTTGAAGAAACTATTCATTATTTTAAAATTGTAAGTGAAAGAAAAATCTATTAGTCTTTGTCCGTTGTCATTTCTGTCACCGCTACTGTACTCTCCTAACACAAATTCATCTTTGTTTGATTTCCTACCAACCTTGGCGTTAAAGTCTCCCATGATAATTATGTTCTTATTTTGCATCAACTCTGTCACGTCGTTGTAGAATTTATCTTTCGCTAATTTTGAATCTTGTTCTGTGGGTGCATGTACTTGAATTATTGACCATGGTTGTTTAGATTCTGTTATTTGAATTTTGAGTACGGCGATTCTATCCGATATGCCTTGAAAGCTTATTATTTTATCTTTTAAATATTTTTTTACTAGGAATCCCATTCCATATATACCTTTTTGTTTACCGTACGAATAAAAAATGTATTTCTCATATTCTCTTATTTCTTCTCCTATTCTTCTTACTTCACAAAGACCTATGACATCCCACTTTATAAGTCTTATAGCTTCTTCCAATTCTAGCAGTCTGTTATCCGACATTAATGTTCTAACGTTTAACGTTGCAATGTATATCTTATTGTATTTTCCATTTAGATGTAGGTATGTATTTCTATGGGGGGGTGGTGGTCGTGCAACCCCACGGCGACCAACCGGATTGGGATTGTTAACAAATTATTTAGTTGATTATCAATACGTTTGTGGTGGACTAGTCGAAATATGTAATAAACAGATTTCTTTTATTTGAGCCTGACAAAGTGACTCTACTCTGCCTGATGGAAAGCATGAGCAGAATCTGTTCTAACAATATATTTATTTAGTTACTGGGTATGTTGCGAGAAGATTTTTTTTAAAGTTAATTTTGAAACATTTCATACATGATTTTTTTACTTAGAAGGTGGTCTCATTCAAATTTGAAGCGGAAGTACCTCTGCCATTGGTAGGCAATAAAGTTAAAGGTACATAAAACACCATTTGTTACCGATAGATAATAAAATGATGTTAAATTAAATTCTCAAACGAAATTAAATTCTCTGATATTGTTTCCCCAACTACGAAGAAGCCATAAGGAAGGGTAATAGTTTCAATAGTCTATGTATTAAGGTGGTCCTTATACCTAAGAAAAAAAAATGTTGCTTATTTTCTTGGGGCACCTAGTAATTTGAATAGCTATGTACTATCGACCAAATTGAATCATGACCCACTTTGACAATTATTTATTTGTAATCATAAATGTAGTTAGGTTTTCTTCGCTATTTGCACATAGTACGTTTTAGATATAAACATAAATGCGTCATTAAGGGTTAGATGTCAATGCAATTTAAACCTTTGTCATCACTGATAAGATATATTTTTGATACAGCAGTCTTATTTGAATTTCAAATAATATAATCGTTTATAATCCAAACTCTTTTCATTGCGGAGAAAAAGTATTATAATTTTTAAAATGAAATGATATTATGTGTGAGATGTCAAGTAGTAGTCAATCTGAAAATATTAAAATAAAAATCTAAGAATATATTTATGTCTATAAACGAATCGTATAGTGGCCAATTTGGTAGAACAAAGAGCTCGGATTGTAGTGCTCTCAGTGAGCAAGGTTGCGGCGTTAGAGAAATATCACGTGAGTTAAATATAAGTCGTAACACGGTCAGAACCTGGATCAGACGGCACGCTGAAGAGGGTATCCGTGAAGATCGACGACGACATAATCATGGGGTTCGTCGAATCACAAACCAACAGAGAACGGAAATGCAACACCATTACGAAGAACATCCTTTTACTCGTACCCGTTATTTTGCAGCACGTTACGACGTTTGTCTAGAAACAATTAGAAATAATTTGCACCGCACTGGGCTGCATTACAGACATCATGCTAAGAAAGTTCATTTAACGGATGCACACAAAACTACGAGATTGAATTTTGCATGTAATTATTTAGATTTCGACTGGACAAACACCATCTTTACAGACGAAAAATCATTTCGCTCTTTTCAACATGGTCGCTTAACTTTGTGGCGTTACGATAACACGCGATACACAGAGGACCACGTAGTGCCCAACCAATCATCTGGCCGTATTTCAGCTAACATGTGGGCATGGATGGATGCTGGAAACATAGGCGAACTTGTTCCTATTTCTCCTCGTCATAACGCTATCAACTATGTCGATTTATTGGAAGAATCAATGTTACCGACTTTGCGAACAGTTTACCCCCGTGAAGATGTGCCAGTATTCCCCCATGTTCATGATAACTGTCCAGTGCAAACTGCCAAAATTGTCTCAAATTGGTTTATGGAGCATGAAGATGAATTTACTCTCATTCTATAGCCGTCTAGGTCACCAGATCTTAACCCAATAGAAAATTTATGGGGTTTGATGGTTCAAATGTGGGATAACAGGAACGAGAGGACTAAATAAGCAATCGAGCTGCATTGTAACGAAATCTGGGATTTCATGAGGGGAAGTGACATTTGCAGTCGTATAATCGGGTCTATGCGTATTTGATTATTAGACGTTATTGAAAACCATGGCGTTTCCACTCGGTTTTAGGTTTAACCAGTAATCCTACAGACCCAAACCATTGGAACCATTATAACCCACAAATTAACTATTGAGAAGTTTTCTTTTTTATTCGCATTACAAAGTGAATGCCATTTTTTAAAATTTAATAATATGAAATAAACAAAGGTCTCTAATTTCACTGTTTTATTTTATTAATATGTATGACTAGCTGTCTCGACAGACTTCGTTCTGTCAAATAAATGCTTTTCTATTTTTGTTCTACACCTACCCTACGCTACCTTTACGGTACATCTACCCTCCTACCTCAAGTCTACCCATTATTCGAAATAAAGTCAATCCTATGTCTCAAACAAACAGACAATCAAATCTTTCCTAATATACCTATAGATAAGGACGTTCACTGGCTAACAAACTTTTTCGGGCAATACTTATCATAGTCCATAGTATACGTCTATGTCTATGTCATGGCTTTGCCAGTGTCTAGTAGAATGATAACGGTTCGTTACTTATGAAATGTATATTCAAGCTAATTTCAACCTAATGGTATAGAATAATTGTAGGAAAATGACTTTAAGGGGGGTCATGATTCAATTTGGTCGACTGTACCATGCGAAGCTATTTGAGGTTTGTTTTACTTTTTTAAATGAAATTTATAATAAAATAAACCTGAGAGCCTTTGAAAGCTTTATCAAAAATGTAGCTGTTGTTGCGCTGAAAAAAAAATCTATATCATTTGTGGTATTTATCAGAAGACCTAGTTTTGTTTGTCTTTTTCGATGACGAATCTTCAGTTTAAGAAAAAAAATGGTAGAATTACTGAAAACTAAAGGGGTGAAAACTGAAAACTAAAAAAAACTTGGTATCACACATTTCCATGCAAAAAATATAGAAAACTTCGTTGGTCCCTAAAATTCTTCCACATCTTAGGTATCATGGAACGAAGACACTGATTGTGTAGCTGCCAAATACTCGTATATAGTTCATTATGTACGTGTAGTGAACGACATAACTAATCCTGGTGTTGCTTTAATGGAGAAATGCAATAAATTTATTAGTTGAAATAAATTGATATATTTGCTTTTCTTGGTGAAAAAGTACCCTGATCCCAACAAGTCAACCTTCGTATCTTTAAAATAGTTATTCAAATATCTACATAATATCTTAATTCATAACCAAAACAATTTTTCAATATTTTGATGCCCTGGTTTTATGAATAAAAAAATCAAACAAATACAGATTTTGAGTTTTTATTTAAATTTAAAACCTTGGTAGCGACCTTTAAATTTCATTTACAAAAATTATTGAAATAGTTACTCATGAAACCTACCTTACCTAACTATATACATAATCAAATGACAAAGTGCCTCGGGGAAATTTCAAAAGTCGAAAAATAAGGACTATGTATATAATTACTATATATCTATAAATACTATGTATATTTGTATTTGCCACTGTAGCACCTAGGTGTAGAGGTGCTACAGTGGAATGTACAAATATACATCGGTACTGTAGTACTGAACCGATTTTAATGAATGAAGTGTCAACAGACTGGTAATATTGGCGCGGATGACAGAAGCTAATATTGACTGTATTATAAGTTGTTACGTAGTCGGGTTTTAGTTTTCTTGAACTTTTTCTTATCAAAAATATAATTATATCTTAATTGATTCAGAGCTAGTTACTTGGTACCTTTTTGTTTTTTTTTTGTTGTCGGGGTGGGGACTTAGGGGACTGGGGAGCCAGGTATGTGGTGAGTCCACTAAAAACCACCCCGGCGGCCGGTCTCAGGCGCCCTGCTCTGGGGAGTTACTTGGTACCTAACTATCGACATCATTATGATTCAAATCAAAATTTAAATTTTAATCGTGGAAACAAAATCATCAGTACAGTTGATAAATCGAAAATAAACCTCTTAGTGCCCGTTCCCAATTTCATTTGTGTTTAAATATTATGTTGCATTACAAGGCTTTTTGATTGATTTGTTTCATGGCCGTCCTCCTGCCTATCTTCAATTCCCATTGCATAGGTAAATGCTTGTGCCAATAGAAAAAAAAATTGTAAAATTATAATTCAATTTGTGTGGAACATTGTTGTTGCCGCCTTCATACGACACAGTTGTTGTTGCCGCCTTCATACGACACAGTTGTTGTTGCCGCCTTCATACGACACAGTTGGTGGTTAGTAAGGATAATTAATTTAATAAAACCACGATTTCATATTTTACTTCCGTTTTAATGAATTTGGTGTTGTAAAATAATTATTGAACAAGGTGTACAAAATTACAGGCCTTTACAAGTAGTAGGTAAGTTTCTGGCGCTTTAAGTAGTTATAATATTACTTATACTCTTAACGAGCTTATGCGAGTCCATTATATTTATACATAGTTGTAGCGATAGGTTTCGAATACATACAATGATTAGATTGTTTACCTTTCTGTACCAAGTAAAATACAGTATTTATATTGTTTAGTTAATATTATTTATAATCATTGATTTCCTTTAGTTGATATTTTTTATACGTATATATAATAATGCTGACATAGTGACTGATATATTATTAAATGTACATAAATAATTTCAAAATTTACAACATATTTGTTCTCCATCGGAGCTATTTACAGTGAGTGAATTGCTAAGTATTTTTTCATAGGCCATTAATTAGCCCAAACTAACAAAAAAGAGATGACATAAGTTAAATATCTGCGTATTTTAAGTAACAAATTACATTAATACGTTTATTAGTAGGTACAAGAATTATGCGATTCTTCTATGTTTATGAAATACAAAATATTGTAAACATTGTTCCGTGTTTCTTTTACTTAGCATGAGGAGTATTTAGATCTTCCTCATTTAAAATATTTTTAATAATTTTAATACTTTTTAATAAAAAAAAACGTCTAGTTTCAAAATACACATTGAATTATCTAATGTGATTTGGAAATTAAAAATTGTTAAGCTCTTTGACATTTCAGTTAGAAAATACAGAATAACAAGAAAATGTATTGAATTTAAAAATGTAACAATATACTTTAACGATTATCTATATAATAAAAAACAAACAAATTGTAAAGTGATTAATAAGTATATTTTTCGGATAAATGTTGTTTTAAAACTTAACAATATTTAATTTTATCCGTATAGATATGCATCAACAATCAAGATGATTTGAGTTAAGATATTGTGGATTTCGACAATTTGAATAAGAAAAAGAATTGAGATTGTAACATTTACATAACACACATAAAGAAACAGCGTCGATTTAATTCATAAATCGCTTATAATAAAACAGCAAAATAAAAACCTATCGATAGATACTTTTCAGGTTTTAAGTTCGATATGAACAATTCAAATACACTTTTGTTTATGAAACGTTTCTAAACCTGTAACTTGTGACGATTGTACCACATATAAAAAAAAACCCTGTATTTGTTTTTCAAAAAAATAATAGAGCGATATTACGAACAAAAATAATTTATATTTAAATGTCATTACCGTATAATTTTTTTTTTATTTTACGTCTGTATGTTACTTATTTTCGACTCTTTTTGAAGATGCACACTTCAGATCAGATCTTTTAAGATAAATTAAAGTGAAAAATAAGACGATTCTAATAATCCTAAACATTTCAATGTAGTAGTGTATAAATTTGACAATTGCTATACTTAAAATGATGCAATATGTGTAAAGAACCCCAAGTTGACAGAATTATTTGAACTTTTAGTCAGATAAAAAAAATGTATCTGTCGTGTGTGAATGTTCTAAAGCATTGATGTTGGCTTTCAAGTAAATTAACGTACCGTACCCCAACGTACAATGAAATATTTAACATTTAGAAATGTTTTAAAGCAAATTTAAAAGAGGTAAACAATTTAGAATATTATATTCTACGTCGAAACCAGCACAAAAACTAAAATGAATATGAAAATGATATAAGCCTAACGTGACTTTAGTACAAATTCTTTGCCCCGTAAACAGTACAAAATATACAGTATAATAAATCTACTAAGGATTTCCTGTAAAATTCTTATTCGAACGAACAATAGAAATATACAAAACGCTATCGTTCGGTTGAACATCACGTGTAAGCTGTGCAGACATAATTATTAATTAGAATATTACTTAACACAAATATGTGTCTACACAATTTACGCACAATAACAACCAACACTTACTTACGTTTATTATTTGCCAAACATTAATTACATTACATTTATATATTTCAGCCTTTTCGAATAGGAGAATCGTAATTACTTGGGAATATAAAAAAGTAACTAGTAAGTAGACTCGGTGAATAACATTACATTATGTCCACCAGCACGCGCATGGTCGGGTCTCGACGCAAGCCGCGTGCGGTGCGAGCGACCTCTACTCTACGATGTGAAGCACCATTTGTTCTAGCGTAGGGATAATGTACACAATTTTTCAATTTTACTCTAAATAACATTAGATTTAAATTTTTGCACAACGCGTTTACTTTCAGATTATTCATTAGGAACAACAATTTAAAAATACTATACGACATCTCTTTATTTATAACTTAAAAATAAACGTGCTTTTGGCACTTAACACTAATCAGTTGTTTGATAACATGCTTGGCCCGATTTGAAATAATTTCACAAAAAAGACACTCGGCACTCTTTACTGCTGTTCTTTCTTTCTTTGGTGAAATTTAATAATAGTAAAGATTTCATGTCCACTTTGATGTATAACACTACTTAAAAATTTAGCATTTAATCATATTCTTCAAAAAAGAAGACGTCATGTGGAAGTAGTTATCTACAGCTGTTATCGAATAAAAAATAAAAAAGTAACAAGTCGATGTCTCAAAATCCTATTTACAATAGAATTCTATTTATATATAAAAAATTGAGCATTAGTATAAACAAAGGCTGCAGAAATCTTAGCTGATTTACTTAAATTCTTATCTATATGATACAAATCCCCAAAGAGGACTTAGACTATGCAAGTACTTAGTACTTAATAATATCAATAATTATTATTACAAATGTACAACTTAAAACTATTATCGTAATCTCATAGCCACTGCATAGGACAAACTAAGAAATAGTCCCAAAGTTCTTACGAAATACTTTCGTTTGATCACAAGACTGGAATCACATAATGCGGCGGGGAAACACGCGTCCGAAGAGTGCGCGACGCACGATATACTCTCAGGTGCATTCTATGATGAGCGGCTGGTTAGACTCGATGACGCTGGGGCGCGGCTCACTACCCGCTGGCGCATAATGCTGCTGAGACTCGTGATCCGGCGGCGGCGGCAACGAGCGATATTGCGCGTGCGCCGATTGAGGAGACAGAGCCCCATGCGACGTCGTCACCAAGTGCGGTGTTGTGGTGTGCGCTTGCCCTCCCAACATTACTTCGGTGTGCGACATGGCGACACGCGCCCCACCGGCTCCCACCAGCCCTCCTTGCGATGGAGAGTGTACCTCGTATGCCTCATGCCCCTCTCTTTCATGGCAGTCTTTGTCGACAGACCCTGCAAAGTGCACGCGAAAATGAAATCGACCGCGTTCAGTGAGAGCGCAAGTGAAAGTTGCGGTTCACCTACGAAGAGAAAGTGCAGCTGGCTGCAGTTGCTCTCGCGAATGTGCCCGCGTTAATTCTATTTCGTTTGTGTTTTAATGGCAAACAATGTGAATATTTGTTTATAATTATTCATACTGCAGTGACAAAAAATCGAAGTGAATCTATATATCTGTTTCGTTTAAATATAAGTGATAAAACAAGACTTACCGATACATTCAGTATTTGCGGCATTAGTTATTGCTAATACTTCTTCGATATTGTTAGGCTTACAGCTCGTAGTCTTCCAATGAGTTCTCAGTCCGGAAGCACTTATGTATTTCTTATCGCAGCCTTGACAAACGTACGGCCGATCATTTGTATGTAACCGTTTGTGTAGTTTTAAATGTACGAATTGTGTGAATTTCTGCATACACAAGTCACAGGCATAAGGTTTTTGTCCTGAGTGTAAACGTAAGTGAGTTTTTAAATTCGACGTTGAAGAGAATCGCTTCTTGCAAATATCACATTGGTGCGGTTTTTCTCCTGTATGAACTAGATGATGCTTCTGTAAATGTGCGAGTTGTGTAAAAGATTTGTTGCACACGTTACACTTGAACGGCCTCTCTCCTGAATGTGTTCTTAAATGAACTTTCAAATTTGATAACTGACCAAAAGTTTTACAGCAGACGTTACACTCGTAGTGCATTTTTCCATCTTTCTTCTTTAAAGGATATGGTAAACTCCTGTATCCACGTGAAGATTGTGATCCTGGGCTCAAAGGCGCGCCCATAAGCCCACATGAACCGTCTGGGCTGACGCTACCGTGTGGAGGTACCAATTGACTGTTTACACTTGTGTTTTGAATTAAACTCATTTGCGAACAATTTTTCAATGTAATCACGCTTGTCGTAGATGGATAGTGGTGATTGCTTTGAACGTTTTGTGATCGTTCATATTGGTGCGATGATGTTACCGTGGGAGAATAATTGGTTGGTGGAGATCCTAGTTGAGTAATTATTGTTGAGTTTGGAGGTGAATACAAATTATATGAGTAATTGGGATAGTGTTCATATCGTGTCTCCCTAATTTCTCTGATTTCTCTAATCTCTCGAATTTCAGTGGTATGAGGGACTGTATGAGGCGGAGATGAAGAGTAAACTGAAGCAGCGCTGGGTGCTGGTAATTGCTGTGGTAGTGGCAATAGAGACGGTAAAGGTGTTAGATTAGAACTAGAGTCTGGACTGCATGCATTGCCGTATCTTTGACTTTTCTTATATGAGTATGCCATTTCTGTAGGGGATGAGGGTGGAGGAGTTGCATTTGGTTGGCGACGATTATGGTCATTATTATTAGTATCAATTCTATTTCCAGTTAATATAGTTTCTAATATTCTCGTATCTGGTGGAGAATATCTCATAAATGCGGGCTGAGGTGTAGGAGAAATAGTTCCATCCTCGTAGTATGGCTTGTTAATAGGCACCACCGTATTGTGAGATGATTCTAATACTATTACAGTTGAAGTAGCGGGATCGCGTCTAGGTGGTGATACATTTTGGGGAATATTAGATATTTCTTCAGCAATTACTAATTCTCTTTCACTTTCACAGTCCATTTCTTTATGATTCTGATATTGATACGCTCTTGGCATTTTGATTTTCACTTTTCTATATTCATTACGATGCATATCTTGATCCATTTTTTGAACTATTACGGTCTCTTTCGGTTCACTACTTTTTGTAGAGTAGTCCAAAACATAATTTTCGTTATCAGAATCACTTGAGTCTTCAGGTGGTGTAAATTCATCATGGTAGCCATTACTATAATACCCTTCGTCAGATCGTACGGATCCATCATTTGGTGTAAGCTGATGTTCACAGTGTGGCCCACTACAATGAGTTAGAATCGGAGATTTTGTATCCATTTTTTCTTGATTATTTTGCGCCATTGGAGATGGCCCACGCATATCCCTTAAATGTTGGTTTTGGATTTGGGCAGGCGATCTATTGCTCTGCAGTCTAGGATTTTCTAGCTGATGTATTACTACTTGAGATGTACTTTCTTTGTGTTGATGTATGATTAGCGTAGGGTTTTCCCTATGAAGTTTAACCGGCGAAGGTGACGGCATTAAACTGTTTGGTGATAATGCAGATTGTTCAGTAACGATGGAATTCTCACTTTTGTTATGAATTATGTTTGTAGAAATATCGGTTCTCATAATAGTTCTATCGTTTTTACTAAAACTCCTCGGGTCTTCTCTTAACACAGTAGTTGGACTTTCATGGTAAGGCTTGTCAATTGCTTCGCGTTTTCGGCGACGAGTCGGAATCTCAGCCTCCAGTAGTTCTTTAGTATTTGTTAAACCTAGCACATACTTCATGTGATTAAAGGCAATTTCTGGATGTACTGGTGCAGGTGGCAAGCCATAAGCTTTTTTAATAGTTTCTTCTTTACCTGTTAATAAAAAAAAAGTTATATAAGTAAAAAGAACATTTAGTTCTCTTCTAGAGATTACACAATATAGAGATAAAAAAGTAATACTTACAGATTGAATAAGTGGCTCTTTCAGGATCTATATCATAACCCAACCTCGTAGCGAAATCTTTACAGTACCATACCATTAACTCTTCGTTAGGCATAATGTCCCTGTAAATAAAGATTTGGCAATTAAAATCTGTTGTCAGCCTAAAACTAAATATAGTTGAATGGATGTTCGTGCTGTGTGTGTTTACCTAATTGTGTAGAAGTATATGTGCTCCTGATGCTGACAAGCGACAAGATTCATCACAGAAAGTGAATACGCAGACGCAACGTACCGCATCCAGTTTGCGACGCTTGTATCAGAACCGTCCAGGTAATAATAGTCACTGTCTTTGAATATCTGTAATTAAATAACACCTTTTATAATGCATACTCATATTACACTTAATGTAGATAACTTAACCCGCGATCCCTTCCTATTTATTTTATTGATAACGTAATGAAATAATTAAGCGATGAAGATTATACATTTTGCATATCAATACTTATTATATTATAATTAGATATATAAAAGATGAAAAAATGCATTTCAATGAACTAGCGATCGACTGCCAATTTTTTCAAATAAAAAATTAACTTTCTTCATTGTGTATGTTTCTGTAACTACATATTCGATTACATTGTAAAGGCTAATTGGTTAACGGTACCAATGATAAAATAAGTTTCTTTTTGAGAAATTAATTGTAATTGATTTAGGTTACGTATTGTTCAAATCAAATTTATATCATTAACTTAAACACAAGTTTATTAGTGCACGTGGCACGTGTTGGATATTTACTGTGCGCGTGCAACTGATAGCGACGCGTTTGCATTATAGTGGAAGTCAAGGACGAGATGCAATGTCACTCGAGAGGTAATATGGAACGCGCAAGATAACGCTAATTTGAACTATCTACTATGGTTAAACAATGCAACCGGCTCTTCTAACTACAAAAAGTGTCAGTGCTGCGGTTGTAATCAGTTTATTGATATGCAGATATTAGAATAACAAAAAATGACAAAAACAATTTATGGAGTTAGGTATTGAGAAATTTGCGTTTTAAAATAAAAAAGAATTTTTGTGCCTTCTTTCCATGTCATACATAACTGTTTGTTACACTTGTTTGTATTCAAACACAACAGACTATTTGTAATTAGGAGGCTCGTATTTACATATTAATTCTACAACCACCACCGTAAAAATGAATTTGAAAACCCAGTCTCACCTTAATATTTCCATAAGTATGATGTCTCACAGTTTCCTGTACCTGGCCCAAAGAGAGAGTTCGGTTAATTGAAGGAGAAAATAATAGTGCATATTATATGCTGATACATGTTTTATAAAAATATATGCTAGAAGTTATTAGTTTAATTATTGATAGAGGAAAGTGTAATTTGTAATAGGTTGTGCTGTAATATTTACAATCTGAGCCTCAACCAAATAATACTAAAGCAAAGCGGGTAGTGATAAATGTACTGCTTATATTATTTGATAAAAAAAATAAAACTCACCCTCCAGTAATATCTCCAAGATACTTTATCATTGGGTTTGTTCGGTGTTCTTGTGCCTTCGAAAGGTCCGAAGCGAGTACCACGAGGTATCACTCCCATACTCCATACACCCTCGGTCTGAAACATTTATAATCTCTATAATTTATTGTCTGTTACTAACTATAACCTGAAAGTAATAATTAAAGTTTTATAACCTAAAAGTAATAATAATGTTTGCCTTTTGCATCCATCTCTCAACTCGTTGCAATTTATTAATGACCTGTCCTATCATGCGCCATCGTCACTTGGATTCCTACCTTCTGCATCACATCTATCCCACCTGTCTGCCTGACTTGTTGTCTATTGGTACACATGAATATTATTCTAATTGAAAATAAGTTTCTTAAATACGTACCGGTGTATTTGGAGTCGATAATACTGCGGATGGTCTAAGAGTCAGGCTGCGCGGGAGTGTTCTTTCGGCTCTGTTAGGAGTACTGCGTTCACACGGAACGTCAGGAACTATGTACACTGTAAGCCTCTCGAACTCCTCCTCGCGCATACGAGTAACATCGTAGGCGCCGACACTCGGAACTGCGCTCACTGCATCAGCACTGGCGGGACTTCCAGTCCGACCCACTACAGTTGTAGTTGGAACTTCTTCACTAGTTGACTGTAAACAAAAGAATTCAGTTTATTCCTTAAGCTTTTATCTAACACAGAACAATAAATTGACTTTGACTTTATAAATCAAGAGTAAACACCACTTGCTTTGCGAAGCAGTCAGTTTCAGACCCCGAAATATGCAAATAGCGTCGTAACCAAATGCATTTTCCCTCCTTACAATAGCTTGCATTTCCATCTTTGTCGCTTGACTTTGAGTCCTATTTTCGTATGTAGAGAGTTTAGTTTTCCAAAGGATAAGGCGAAGAGTGACGTTCGATAAAAGGGCGGCGTCACTACTGACCCAGTTTTGTTATAAGTGCGCACTTTCAACTGCGCACCGTCACTTCCCCTTTGCCTATTTATATTTTAAAATTACCTGCTGAAAGTTAGTAATAGCTTAAAACTCATAAAAGTATTTAGTAATAATACTTAGGTATTGACTTACCAGTCTCATTTTGATAAAATTCTGTTGTCCTTAAATTTATATCTTCATTATTACTCTCTGTGTATAGAAATAACAAGTACCTGGAACAAGGCAAACAAAATTATAGTTTACAATTTAATTACAGACTTATTGCAGTTAAAATATTTGTAGTGTTTCCATTTTTCACACATTAAAATTCCAATATTTCTTTTATTTATTGAAAATAAATAGTTATTTATTCTTAATCTACAATAATTCTTAACTTTTGTTAATTTGAGTGAGCAGAATTTAAAGAATATTTTAAAAAAATGCAATGGTTTATTGAAGATATGTGTGATATCTTTCCATATTATTTTCTTAATTTTAGAATATACTGATCGTCAAGAAATATAGAGGCAGTTTAAGAATTTTTAAAACTAATTGCTTAATAGGGTATTTTATAACAATGGTAGCAAAGGTAATTAATTGAATTTAATTTCTGTCAAAATGGTCGCCTTTCCGGTAGATATCGTGAGAGCATAGAGAAGGAAGGCATCGGAATTGAAAATTTGCCAAATTGGCTGTAATCCTATGGAAGTAGGTAATGAGCAATTGATCACATTTGTTTAATTTTTTTTTTTTTAAGATCTTTCAGCATCAGAACTCAAAATCACTCATAAATTACCGTGGGAGAGCCGCGCTTCGGCATGAATGGGCCGGCTCGACCGGAGTGATACCACGGCCTCACAGAAAACCGGTGTGAAATAGCGCTTGCGCTGTGTTTCACCGAGTGAGTGAGGATACCGGAGGCCCATACCCCAACCCCTCCCTCATTCCCCCTCCCCATCCCCCAAAGGTGGGCAACGCATTTGTGACACCTCTGGTGCTGCGGGTGTCCATGGGCGGCGGTAATTGCTTACCATCAGGTGATACGCCTGCTCGTTTGCCACCTATTACATAAATAAAAAAAAAAAAAAAAAAAATATGTTTAATGGAGGTTATATGTAGTTCTATTAGTTTAACCGAGTTCAAGAATCTAGGTAATCTAGGTAGACACTTGTGCTTGACCAAGAATACTTCCACACTAAGCAACGGAAGTGGCATCCGTCGAATTAATAGCCACAAAAATTAAGAAATTTTCATTTCGTATGTGAATACTACAGAATAGTAAGTGTACGGTTGTCTGTATCGATAAAATATTCCCTTATGTACTGTTTTAATGGTGTAGTGAGGCAAAATTGTAGTTCAACATTTCATTGCATAATTGCGGAAGCGAGGCGGCTTGCGGCCAACGACTCTTCTCGATGAGAACTAAAAATTTGTTTTTGAAACCGGCCCCATTTGACATTCAAATTGTTGCGCAAGCGTCACCTCGAGCACCGTATTGTAAACATTATGCGCTGCATTTGTAATGGTTTTATGTATGAGTTTTGTAACCGATGTGTTGCATCGTTAAGAATTTATTGTACTTATGTACTTCAAATGCAACTAGTATTTTTATACGATAAGAAATATACAAACTCAAGAGGCCAGGGCTCGAGTAAATGGTAGCAAGGTTCTTGAATAATGTAGAATATACTCGTAGTACAATGTCGTGATTTAAAAAAAATATATAACGCATTAGTTTATGTGATTTTTGATTAAGAATTGGGATTGGTCATTAATGTCTCTACTTGCCGAGCTGACCAAGTTCATTATTGCAAGTTTTGCGACTAATGTTGATGTATTGATCTCCATATAGGACAATTGTGGGTATGATCTAGCTGGTCTAAATCGGAGAGTTTTCCAACCATTTCAAGGGTATACAGTACTACGAGTACTAACTTAAATTAACCATTGCCTTTTTTAAAATTACTAGTGCAATAATTTTGTCACTTTTGTTTTTAATTCACTCCTTTAAATTTGGTACCAATCTGATAACCGCGTAGTGGTTTGTAAAGAATTATGTGTAATCGATGTAGAGAAAACTTGCGTAAGGGCAAGCAATGTTTACATAGTAACTGTGAGAGTGAGGACGTGCAGTAGTTTGTGGCAGAGGGAGGGGGAAGGGGTATGGGAGGGAACACTTTCTGCACGTGACCGTGAATGCTTGTTGCGCAATGCGCCCGCGCAATGATATAATGTATACTACGTCTACCCCTGTTAATTTATGTTCAAAATTCCATTATTTTATATTTTTAATCTATAGTAATATTATAAGTATTGGATCAATTTGAAAAATTCTTTGAGTATTACCCAGTTATCGAGGGAGGCTGTAGATATGTTGCATCGCTAAGTATATATTGTAAGTACCGCTAAGTATCATCTTGATACGACCAGATGGAGCAGAGTATCAATAAAAAAAATTGCAAAAACAGAGGAAAATTATTACTTATAAGAACTTTCATTGCGAGTGCTGCGTAATCAGTTAAAGTATCAAGTTTAAGTACAAAATCGATGTATTAAAGAATTGTTTCCATTTAATAGTTCTAAAGAAGTCTGCGAAGGCATATGTCTATGTTTTAAGGTTAGCTCACTAAAACCTTTTTATGATAAACAAATTTGTTCACGCTGTAATAAAACCACGTTACGTGCAATAGAAAACGCAGACGAGGTTACGCAGATCAGCTGGTAAAACTGTGTTGTGAAATTATATAGTATAAATTGTTTGAGTTGTTATCTTACACATTAAAGTGTAAATTTAAAATAATTAGTCTTGAAAGAAATTCAAATTTAAACTGTTAAGCACTGAAACATGCTTATACTTCTAACGTAGCAACAGTGACTCGCGTTCCTATTTATTAATCATCACTGATTGGTGGTGATATAGGTATAAAATAATAATATATAGTATAGTAGTATATAATATAAGATGAAGTAAGCGCTGACTAATATATTTATATTTCAAAGATACTCGTATCATAAATATTTTATTTTTAATAAGTTTGACTATTATTACAGTAAATTATAGTAGTAGGGAAAGTGTTGTACCTATGCACGGTTTTACCTGTGGACACCACTGATATCTTATAAAATAAACACATAAAATGAACGAATTGAACGCATCCGTAAAGTATTTTTGATATGTGGCAAAACTGACTTGCTGTCATCTTGTGTTTTTTGTTGAGTAACCGGTGACAGACTGTTAAAGGTTTTCACTCAAAAAAGTAAATATTTATCTCTTTCTCGTCCTATATTTTTGTCAATATATGCAGAATATAGATAGCTATTTTTGGTCAGACTGTAGTGTACATCGTTATACATCCATTTTAAGCGGTATAATAATGTCAACTCGTAGCTATCATGGTGGTAACATATTTTAAGGTTATACTGTCAGATTTGTACCTGTGGACATCGAAATGTATGTACCTATGGACTGTCCACAGGTACAAATTTTAGTTCGAATTTCTTGTTTGATTCGAATATTAAATATAGACATAGAAGCTGAACCTACTGCAAGCAAGTCTGTTCATCAACTAGAAATGTCCTCTCTTGATAAGACTATTGGTGGATGAGGAAAAAGTAATGTAAATGCAGCAATCACTCCGAGAAAACAGCTTATTTCACAAGTGACACCAGAGTCAGTACGCCCATTTCTAAAAGCAGACCCCCGAAAGGCAACGCGACGAGGAAGGAAAGCTGGAAGAAGTAGAATTTTAACTGATACGCCTGAAAAAAACGAAATAAAGAATGAAGCAATAAGAAAGGCGGAAAATAAAAGAAACATTGAAGAAAAGAACAAAAATAAGAAAAATAACATACCGAAAAAAAACAAAAAGTTCCTCTGAAGTGCAGGCAAAGGCTGGCCCTAGCCAGATAAAAATTCTTGAAGATAATAAGTATGCCATGTGTATGGGATGAAGAAGACTTGCGAATGTTAACAAAATGCTCAAGTGTTCCCTATGTGATTTAAAATATCACCAGAAATATATATCAAAAGCACACAAAGATAATTTTGAATCAGATGATGAATCTGGTTTTATATTTTTTTTTTATTGAATAGTGGGCAAACGAGCAGACCTATCACCTGATGGTAAGTGATTAACGCCGCACATGGACACCCACAACACCAAAGGCGTCACAAGTGCGTTGCCGACCTTTGGGGGATGGGAAAGGCGATGGGGGGAGGGATTGGGGTATGGGCCTCCGTTATCGTCACTCACTCGGTGAAACACAGCGCAAACGCTATTTCACACCGGTTTTCTGTGAGGCCGTGGTATCACTCCGGTCGAGCCGACCCATTCATGCCGAAGCATAGCTCTCCCACGGTTTATGTGAGAAGTGTTTTATATTAGATAATGGTGATTCAGATGCCACTGATGATTCTGCATTAGAACTGTATGAAAAGTATTGCGATGCCAAAAATAATAATTAATAATTGATTATTTGATGTTAAAGTTGCTTTATAAAAGAAATTATGTTTATTGTTGATTTTTGTATAATTATTACTGAGGAAAAGTGATCTGTCCATAGGTACAAGTATAGCTGTCCACAGGTACAATCATAACATGTACCTGTGGACAAATTAAGTATTTTTTAAAAATGTGATTTATTGTAATAATTATAATTAATAAAAAACTTAAGACTGCTAATACTTAAGCGTTAACTATTCCTGTAACAACATTTGTGATACTTCATGGCTAATAAATGGAAATTAAGTGATTAAACCTTATTTTCGTTCAAAATTCGGCAAATGTCCATAGGTAAAACACTTTCCCCTACTATATAGTTAAAATAGCAGTAGAAATGTAGATTATATACCGTGACAAGATAGTCCAGGTTCCAGTCCGGGGTTAAGCGATTTAAAAAGTAAACTTGTATTTCTTAAGTTTACAAGTATGTTTTTTATGCATTTCTAAAAAGAAAGCGATAATATTCCGCGCGTCGCTGAGCGCGGTTCTCGTACAGTAGCGCACGGCACAGCGCGCATCGTCGCGCGCGCACCAGGAAGCAACCTTGGCGCATGATGCGCTTACTCTTGAACTTGCCCTTTACGCTAGCACGTTTGCATTAGGGTTGTCGCTCACTTTTTCAGTATTTCTCAATTAACATGAACATGTTTCTTACTAATTATTATCTAGTGCAAACTTATAAAAAAAATAATTTAAATAAAATCAATTTTATAATAATATTTTTCTTAATCCCTGTTATGTCATTACATTGACCAAACAAAATGCGATAGAAAAAGATTTTCATCATTAATTTTATTAATGCCCATCTAACGAAAAAATAAGTTGTAAGTTTTTTAGAAGTAGTTATTCACATATATATTATAAAAGCGCCGGTAACAACCTTATTCACAAATGATGTTGTAGATACGATGCGGCACGTTATTATTCGCTTATTAATGTTACATGTGATCTATCGATTGTTTTGATCTATGCACTACAAGGTCCCGTTATCTCTTGCTTTATTTCCTGATTGGAGTTGGTCTCTATGATACAGTCGAGTGACAAATACGGCTAAATAGTCTTTAGGTTATTTATACAAAAGTCATTACTAACACTAATTTTCGTAAATGACAGAATGGTACATTCTGTCGGAATTTCTTTTAAAAAAAGAGTTTAGATATCCCACCGAGCTGTTCCCATTAATGATTGTTAATATTTTACTTTCAAGTGAAAAACAGTAAGGAACTTGAATGTGGTAATGAACGTAGTTTGTCATGGATTAAGGTATTAAATTAGAAGTAGTACTTACTACTGTGAGGATATTTTTTAATGTTGTTTATTGATTCCTACGAAATTATTCGGCATGCTGATGGTGTAAGAGTAGCTTCTAATACAATTCCTCTTCCAATAAACGTGAGTTTGTGAAATAGAGCCGATTATTGTACTCACTGATTACATAGCCATGCGAGAGTGCAACGGGAACACTAACCTTGCAGGCTAATAATACATTTAATACGTAGATATTTGTACTGCAAATAGACACGAGTACCTATCGACTAGATAAAGATTATACTGCTATATTCATATGAGAAATTGAATGCACTTTAAATTTATTAAACATTTATTATTTTCACGATAAAATAATGGCAGAACATTTTTGAAAACTCACAAATAGAGCCTCAAAATTACACATTTATTAAGCACAAAAAAGTAGTAGGTTCAGCTAAATATTGAAATTCACTGTATGTAATTAGGGAGCTACTTCGTTACATTTAAACATCATGAATTTATATCGTGTGGCAAAAAATATAACTTGCACAATAATTTTCTTTAATAAATTATGGGTAAATGGATATAAATAGATTAGTAATACTTACATTCATAAATATTCATCGTTCAAGTCATTCTTGAAATAATATTAATAAATTTACACATTTTTTTATTATATTATCGCGGATAAGCAAGCGTTGCTATCGTCTTTGGTGCATAAATATAGAATATCCGTGCCCTGGAGGCGAGTGTCAACGTCGAGTGACTTGAGGTACTCGAGGAGTATGCGAAGCGCCAGCAGTGGGACAAGGGGCCGCAGCCGACGCGCCGCTCTCATGTCGGCGCAACGGCCGTGCTTCGTCGGCTGGTGGCCGGACGGCCAGCAGCTGGCGCTGAGCGGGGCCGGAGACGTTTGGGGCGCGCGGTTGCGCCGGTATCCTCTCGCCGTGCTCGCCGGTGGAGCACACCGCGCATTATGCAACGCGGAGGCCACCGTGCTGCCGACCTGCCTCACGTCTAGTCGACGAGCGCGTCGCACTAACCCGACGACGACGCTGCGCCGCTGTGCCCACCGACCTAGATGCACTTTTACGACGCCGAGAATGCAATCGACACACATATTCGCGTCTCGTTCCGACAAACGCATCGACGACGAAAGCGGCCTGTGACGGAGAATGCGGACGAATTTGACAGCAAATGCAGTGAGTACGTCACATTCGCGCCTCCTATTCTCTTATTAGACGAGAGCGGGACGGCACAGTACATTGCGACCGCGAGTTGCATTCAAGTTCATTACTTCCGTAGTGCAGCCGACGACCGCGGCGGGCGCCCTGACCGTGCTCTCGATCTGACCACTTTAGCGGCGATTATCGGTAGCGTAACCGCAAAAATTCATAATGATATGCTTTTATTAATATTACCTTCTTAACTGTTATCGAATAAACCTCCCATCATATAAATTAATTATTAATTAAATTATCAAATTTTCATCACCACTTTTTTAAACTGTCTGTTACTTGTCTTTTAAATTCATAATGTAGACACATAGGTTTTTTTACTGAGGTTCAATAGTAGGTATTCGTAATAATATTATTAGTAGGTATATCTACTACTCCACACCACTTGGAGAAATTTAATGTACAATTATCTACACATTATATTCATATGACTAATTAAGTATCACTGCAAAGTTTTAATTAATAAAAATGGAAAACAAGTTGTGAGCGGGTGTCGTGAGAACGGCAGCGAAAGCCGTGCTAGGGCGGGCGGCGATCGCCTGTGTGCCTCCCCGGAACACGCTTTCACTCTCACAGGTCATCGACACAGGCGGCACATGCACCCTACCTCTCATTCTCGATCGTAACCCTCATTTCATAATAAACTATTCAGTTCATTGACGGACCTGAATAATAAATATCCGCGGAAATAATTGAATGTCTTGCTTACTGAACTTCAGTTTAAAAAACTGTAAGGTTAAATATTCGTAGTAGGGGAGGATTGATCCCTTTTTCTGTGGCACAACCACAGCGCACTCCGCCACCTACTATTATCCAATATTGATTTAACTATTTACAGCTTGTTATCTGCTAAGAGTTGCAAACCAATCTGGTGTAAATTGCTTGATCTAAGTTCTAAATGTCTAGTTGTTGACTCGAAGACGTTAAGGTGTTTAGGTAATTTACCTTTCGAGGGTATGACTTTAAACGATAATTTATAAGTATATTACTTGGTCTACACTCCTTGCATTGCGTTCATATACATTTATTACTAGTTGAATAATACCCTATATCCTTCGATATACTTTAGGGACTGTGTATTCTAAATTCATATGTATCCGAAGTATTGAATGTCACATAAAAATACAATATGAAGTGTAACATAATTGTGTCAATGGGATTACAGACATGCATTTGAAATATCGTTCAATTGTGATGTTGCACCCTTTAAAACCACGACCTACCATAATGTCTACTATTTCCCAATCGTGCGCGATCTACCCCAAAGCCTAAAGTGTTGCCTTTTCAGACACCACTTATTGCGAGACGCATTCGTCATAGTCTCTATCGATTTACACATAAGGCATGATGGGATATGGGTATTTGTGTCTGCCTGCTTAATATAGATTTTGTAGTTGCAACAAGTTCAGTATGATGAAAATGTGTTCGACTTTAATATACCTTAATACTCGTACACTTAAATACTACACATAATTTGGACTATATTAGGTAGGTACAAATGTATTTATATACATATACGTATTAGAAATGTACATATCACTGAGATTGTCATTTCTTTTAAACGTATAGTTTCGAATTTGGATAATTTAAAATTTTAACAAATTGGTAATGTTATCATCGTGGTGTATATTTATGTCCATGCCAGTACCAATATAGTTATTGTTCATTACTATAATTTTAGCTATAATAAAATTAATCTATATGCGAGAATACCAAAATCGATCAGAGTGGCGAGCAAAGGTAGAGGTCGATGCCCAGTAGTGGTCTGCAATAAGCTGATAATTATAAATAATAATAAATGAGTTATCAATATTTTTTTAACAAAATTGAGTACCAAAGAGAGAAAAGAGAGAAAAGTCAATCGTAAGTTGAAAAACGAAATTATCCGATTGTCAATCAATTAGAGCGTGAAAAGCGAAGCGCATCAAAGAAAATGCAGTTTTCCGTCGTCGGCGGAGGCTTAAGCGGTATCAAAACACTGAATCTTCCGGGGTGAACGGCCGCAGCTGCCTCGTCCCACTACGCTAGCCCCCGCCGCCCGTCGCTGTACGGCGTCTCACTCGCGCCGAGCCGTCCGCCGCGCGAATAAATCGCACACTGCGCTCGTGTGCGCCTCGGAAATGCGTTTACTGTACGAGTATTGGGCACAGGGTCGTTGACATCACATCACAAATTTTCCTTGGAATTGTAATAGGAACTTTAAGAAGCAATTTATTACATAACACTATGATAAACTTTTAAATATATTATAACGATCCGATAGTTTATAGTAGTTTGTTTGATTTATTGTTTTGTAAATGTATCTCTGTATTGCGCTTGTCAAACTTAAATATTATATTAAAAAATAAATGGTAATAAAAACAATATTTCAAAATAAATTATTGATACGATGGAATACAATGCATAACGTAACATGGATTACATGTATATGTCACAGTCAATTAACTTAATTAGCTGTTCAATCAACAGCCTCCGTATGTATAGCTTGTAGCTTAAAGTTAGCAATGTACTACTTAAAGAAGAAAAAGATTTAATTTAACATCTATAACTTATTTAAATTGCGTACGTTAGTGCTATTCTGGATAGATACATATACGGACAAGATACGAGTATGTATACATGTAACGACTATTAATCTCTCACATTTCACATGCGTTAGTCGGATCCTAGACTAAGCAGAGCCGGTGCTATTGTAATCAAACTACAGATAAACATGCAAAAAAATTCTTAGTACATTTATATGTTTTTATCTATAACTAGCTGAGCCCCGCGGCTTTACTCGCGGTACAACAGTAACAGTAAAGTAAAATTATTCCAGACACTGAACAATATAGAATATAATATCTTAAGTTTAACCCTCATACTTATTTTGTTCATCTCTTATATTCTATATATATATATATATATATTGTTTAATAATGGTTCAGTTATAATATAAGAATCTGATAAACGTTTCCATTTCTGTAGAAATCTGCGGTGAGGTTCTATTACAGTTTTGATGATATAGGCGATATTGATCCTATTTCGTTTAATGTATAAGGCTCGTGTATATCTGTGCAAGTGTTGGCACCCGCAGTGTAAACTCGATTTCCCCCTTCTTGGGGTAGGCTTCAATACTCATTCATGCATTTTTCCCTCTCTGACTGGGACTGAGCGCATAGCGCGCTCCTGCTCGCCACACTTCCGCGTTGGTACCGCTATATACGCGCATGCACTACGACTAGCCCAATGCAGCGAATTTTGCGTAGGGTCATTGTCCTCTCCTACATCTCTATCAACATACATAGCTAGCACTTTACAAAATATTGCTAACAGTCTTGCTCAATCTCTAATCTGTAGACCTTTTTCTTCGTACAAGTTTACACCGTTTAAGATTTTTTTACTTTAAGCATAAAACACGCAATTTCCTTTGTCGGACTAATTTTTAAATGTTGAATATAACAATAAAAGATGAGTAAACACCGAGAACGCAAACGTATATTTGTGAAAAAAATGGTTTAATGGCCAATTGCGGCAGTATTCTAAAAAAGACGTTCAAAAAATATAATTTACGCAAATTGCATCCTTTTAGCAAATTCAATAGCTTACGTTTTTTAAAAGGACACAATACGGTTAGAACAATATATTTCTAACGTTAAAAAATGCAAGTCTTGGAAAGATCGTGAGCGGTATAAAGACAATAGTTAAGTCATAAAATTTCGTTTTTTTAGATTATGTAATTATGTATGTTTGACCAACGTCCGTTACTAAGGTCTGTGTTTTTGTCTGTAGAAGTTCATCGATATAATAAATGCTCAAATACATTGCTCAATACTTACTGATATCAAGGTTTTATAATACAACATGAACCCTAAATAATTTCACTTACCTTAATATACGTACAGAGGTTGTCTGTAAGAGATCGCCATGAGCGATAAGACCGCCAATTGTCACATTTGTATACCACAACTCTTTTTTATCTATCTATTATGTGTGTACAATAAAGATAAATAAATAAAATGAATATAGTGGTAATATTTTTTTTTTCATTGTGAAATTCCACTATCGCCTCTATTTTTATGCTCCACTTAAGTAGGTGTAATTTAATTTGTAATGCATGTAAATCGGTGCACAGAAGTGTTGAAGTGCTAGACTAGAATGTAGTTAGGGTCAAAAGCCGCGCAGTATGTCAGCGTTTAGTATTCTGTGAGCCCGAGCTCGGGCCAGCTAACGGGACTGCTCGGCCGTCTACTCAGGCCTTTACTTTCATCGATCGAACAAACCACATCGACGGTTTACTTTCCTTTGTTAGTTTTCGGTTCCTTATACTACTTAATCTGTATTTGTTAATCTAGTTCTAGAACCTGGTTCACTAACCACTAGTGGTTAATTGAAAATTATTTATGTAAATTGTTGGTACAGATTTAATTGACATCAGATATAGGGGACGGACTTGATAGAAAATATAACAAAAAATGTATTACACACTCAAAACCACATCATTAATAGACTGTCTCCGGGTAGCACCCAAAAATGGAATACATCAAGTGTTTGGTTAAATCACAGGTACGGACCGACAATAAAAAAAATATCGGAACCGTAAAATCTTTGTGTAGAAATTTACCGTTAGATCTGTTTGAAAAGAGTATCAAGAGTGTATGAAATATGATCGCTGCTTTGTTTCCCTGTGTAGTTACGTACACCTGCAAAATTATTCGCTAACCTCTAAGAGTTGTCCTGTTATGTCGCTCAGGTTAACGCGGTGTACAGCTACAATGATTCATATTGTGAATCAACACACATAGGAATATACAGCTAGGCAACAACATTATACTCAGCAACTTAGGACTGCACATGTATGCAGTTATATGATGCTAGATTTTAAGAATGTGGAGGTGAAATGTATGGAGAAATTTCTAGACGCTTAGTAAATTTAGCAAGTGGTACACTTTAAAATAAAGATATTGATGGTTATTACGTATGTTTAAGTCATTGAATGCATTAGTATTGTTATGATTAATATTTTTTGTATTTTTAGGTTTCGTCTTGCACATAGAGTGTTACATTTGTACTTTACCTAAAAATCGTTACAATTAAAAATACTTTTCCTAATATATAGGATAAAAGTTAAGTTGTGATATTTTGTTTTTTATTTTATTTGATGAGTTATCGAAGCCAAAACCAAATAGGTGTTTACTTAATAAACATATATTAATTCAGGTTTGTGAATTATAAATGAATACCAATATACACATTGATTCTTTAATCCTTATTGCATGTAAATGAAAATTGGGAAATTGATTGAAATTGAGACTAATAAAAATGCTTATGTTTATAATTTAAAGAAATAATCATTGCTCAGTTTCATACTGCTATCATTATTAAATCCTACTAATAGTATAAACACAAAAGTTTGTGAGTATGTAAGTGAGTATGTTTATTGCTCTTCACGCAAAAACTATTGTATGTATTTTGATAACTTTACAATAATATAGCTTATACATCAGAATAACAACACAGGCTACAATTTATAAAGATACAGCTTCGCCTCGCAGCGTTGCCCGCGGTTCTTTTCACACCGCGGGTAGCACTGCGGGGATCAGCTAGTAAAAAAATATTTCGAAAATCAAATACACATGGCCATCTAGTCCCAAGATAAGCAGAGCTGGTGTTATGGGTACTAGACAACTGATATAAATACATACTTTTTTTTGCAAATATACATTTTTTATACATAGAATACGCCCAAACTTCGAAACAAATATTTGCAGATCATATAAAGTTTTGATCTGACCCGGGAATCGAACCCGAGACCTCAAGCACAGCAGTCACATACACTACTACTGCGCCACCGATGTATTAAAATAAATATCAAACTTTCGACTCCACTAACAGTCCCTATTAACAAGTCTAAACCATCGTTACCACTATTATTTGCGCACAATTTTAGACTCTGCATGTTCTGTAACTATCAGTTTCCCACAGGTTGAACACATGCTTTTATTCGAACGGTGTCTATTGACTCTCTATACCGTTAGGTTGTGTCGGTAAAAAACAAAATAGGACGTTGAAATCAGAAGCCGGCGGGACGTATCGACCCTTATACCTTTATAGGTCCCAACTACCTTAGAAATATTTTGTAAGAGGTCGTTTTATGTAACGATATTAACTTATCGAATGAAGTATTGTCTTAAAATTTAAAAGTGAAATTTGTTAGAAGTTCATATTGAATTATTTGTTTTGGTTAAGGATTATACAAGATGGAAATTTGAATAACCCAAAATATACTGCCACATAGATGTTCGTCTCATTAATTATGAGGAATCGGCACTGGTGTGTATCCTACTATTTTTTGACTTGACAAAGATATTGACCTAGTGTTCACGAAAAACTAGTAATAATAAATATTAAATTTTAAGTCCATACTTATCGTGAATATGTACAATATTATAGTATTTCAACAATTTATTAAAAAAATACTGTAAAAGATTTTGTGGGCGATATACAGTTTTACTAACGTGTGTATTTAGGACCTAAGCAAAATTTGAGATCTCAACTAATTTCCGGTACCAATTCTATATCAAAGGGGGAAGCAACCTTCCATGTGAAATACTCTAATATATCAATAGATTAATTATCATCAACAACCCATAACGTCCCACTGTGTCCCACTGCTGGCCTCGGGTTTCCTCTCAGGTGAAGGTTAAGGTCATACGTCCCCACGCTGACCAAGTGCGGGTTGGGGACAGGCAAGACAACGTTGTAGCCACGTAATCTGGCCGTTGGATGTTTTTAAGCCGCCCAAAGGCCTCCAACTAAGCTTCACGACTGTTACCCTATAATAACAACCGAGGCCGACTGCTTAACGTGACCTCCGAATTACGGAGACGCTCATGGTATCATGCCACTAGCAGTCATCCATTTAGGTACTGACCGTGTCGTTGTTGTTTTCTGCCAGTATCGTTCTGCTGCGGATCTATATTACTTGCGGATGCCTTTATGTAGTTCATTTTACACATCACTTATTTTAACACTATTGGTGTTTACTACAAATTATGGTGCGGTAACCGTTGGATGACCACCGGAAGGCTCTTGGCATACATATTGTCGTTATTCATATGCATATGGGACATACACTGTCATCGTTACTTTAATAAACACGTGCTTGTTGCACTTCCTGTGAATTTTCCTTTCATAACTTATGTAGAAGAATAAATAATTTAGTAAATGGTACTTCTCCCAGGACGCATAATATTCATTGTCAAATCTACATTGCTCTACAACTCTATCATTACTAGCAATAGCAGGGTCACTTCTACATTCTTGTATCAATATTTATCATAACAGTGAGCTTATCTTTTTTATGTGATATATGCAAGGGTGGCCTTTATGATATCACAGTTCACACGGTTGTTATCATATGTAAGCCTAATAAATTAATACGCAAAAGATTATCTAATATTCGCACTTATGATCTGTTACTTTTATAAGTACCTTCAACGAATATTGCTATCGATTCTAAAAATAAATATTGTGATTAAAGGCTTATGTCACATGTGATGCAGGGACGATGCAGTCGAACGAGAAAAAGGTTATTGCTTATTACATAATGGGTGCGTGTGCGCCCGGGGCTTGATATCGATGTACCGTTGTTCGAACAGGTTCTACGCATTGCCACGTCCCTCTCGCCCCCACGACCTCCCGCGGCCACGCGCGTGCCTCGCACTCAACATTTACTTTCTACCCATCAAGGACCTTCTTAAGCCATAATGATGAAACTGACCAATCGATTCCAGTAACCGATAAATTCATTAAAGATGGATGAAAATTTAATGTCAGATTGACGTACACTCCCTAACTATTGGATAGCTAGGGATAGATTTGTTGTTTGTCCTATATAGTACTAGAAATAAATAACAAATCTTGTCAATCATATTGTAATTTTATACAACCTTTAGACAAAAACATTTGGGACTATACTTTAATTTGAATTTTTCAGGACAATCATCCCAAAAAACTCCAAAAACTCTATCTAATTGAATACAAATGCAAGTATTGTGTTGATTAGAATTTACTTTTTTTATTATATAGGGGACAAACGGACCGACGTTTCGCTTGATAGTAAGCGAATACCGCCGCCCATGGACACCCGCAACACCAGAGGCGTTACAAGTAATTATTTAGAAAACAAAATATACAAAATTCCCAACTACATTTCTAACCCATGAAGTAGGGAACATTTTGAGGAGGCCATTTTAAGACTGAGATTTGGGTATTATTAGCAATAATTCCAGTAGGTAAGAGTAGCATATACATAATACAAGTTATACTTTGGACTATGATCTGAATTGGTCAATTAATAAATATAACCCATGAAAATTGTTTTCTTCATTTAAATAAAACATATCATCATATTCATCCTACTGTCTAAATGTTAAAGCTTAATAACAATTAACCTTAACATTATTCTTCGTGAGATGAAACAAAAGGAAATTTCATCCCAAGATAACAATGGATAATTCAAGTAAGGCTATATGAAGGCACAAATACACGTCATAGTTGTTGACAACTAGTGTCGTTGCCCATCAAGTCATAGAATAATATCATACCTCTTTATTCTTCATGTTACTAGATTCCATGTTCTTTTAAACATATGAGGGTATATACGAGTATTACCATATACTTGCGTCACGGATTTTCAGTCTAAATTTTAACTGTATATTTTTTAAACGTATACTAGTTAAAATTAAGCTTTATATTCAACATGATAAATGTAAAAATCGCACGAACTAACGCGGCGAGAAGTGGGGCTGAGCCGCGAGCGCGCGGTTCAATGACCGAGTTTTCACGGGTTTGACAGCCTTCTGTTATATCATCGGTCGTTGTCATTGTCATTGCCGAAACAGCGGTGAGCGGCGCGCATGCTAATTTGCTACTTTTGCGTCTCAAATTGGGATCACTTTTGCTTGTCATCGAGCTCGCTTATATTATTATTTTTTGGCTCCATCTACATTTGTGTTCGTTCTTCATATAATAGGCAAATACTTATTTATACGTAGGTGTGTTATGGCCTTCAATTTAGTTATTTTAACAAATTAAGATAGATGCATTTTTGGCGTCAAGGCCAGTAAACACGTATAATAGTTGCATGAGTTTTAGATAAACTTATTTTTCTATTGAATTTTAAAAGGTCAACGAACTACTTTTTAATGGCAATAATAGTAGCGCTAACATTTTTTGGTTTGTTTTAAATATTCATATTATGTGACTGGACTAACTTAAAGGAGACGAATATAGGTGAGATTTAATTAATTAATTAATTTGGGTGCCATAAATGTAAGTGTATATTGACCGCGTTATTGCTATTGCGTAATAACGAATCAAATGGCAAGATATCACATAACTCTTCGCAAGGGTTGGATTACGTAACTTTGGCGTAGGAGGATCACGTGTGTTCATTTCGCCTTGAATTTGAACTTGATAAGTTCAAGGCTTTGTTTTTGCACAGCCCGTGACGACGCAACAACAATAGGTGTGCATGTGTGTGTGTATAGCCTCGATGTTGATGTAATTGCCGTCCCAAAAAAGTGGACTCGTCTGTGAGTCGATCTGATTTTTACATTATTGGTATTATTTACTGATTATGAAATATATTCAGTATCTTACAAACTTTTAAAGGGTACAATATGAAATTCCTACAAATGTATTTGAAATTATGATCAAATTTTGTTTGTTATTTTTCTAATCTGTCAAAAGTCTAAGTATCTGTTAGTAAAATTAGCATTCTATTAATATTTTAATTATATTTGTTAAATAATACTTGTAGGAATAAAAATTAAAAGGAAATTCAAAAACAACTCCAAGTAATCTATATGTAAGTTATAGATGAAACTACACAGCAATGTATTACAAGATTAGTGTGTTAGTAAATTTGATTATTTGAATATCCTTTTATAAGACAATCTAATATAAGTGTTTCAGTGCAGCGTATTCTTATAAAATATTAATTAATAATCTAATGCAAAACGAAGACGCGCGTTGATGTCTTTTGATTGCAAGTAAAAATCAAAGTAAACCCACTGTAGTGGTTCAGTGAGTGTTATTTGTTAATACAAGAAAAATACTAACCATTAGATGTACAATCCACCAGTGATGAATGATTTGAAGAAAAATCCAATGTGTATAATCCTAATGGGACAGTTTGTTTATGTTTTCACTAACACTTAAAATAAATCCACATGTCACTCTCAACCGTCACTTAAAAATATAGAAATTATAAAAATAAGTCTTATCTTGAGATCTAAGTTGCTTTCAGTCTAGTTAAATGCAAAACGTCACTTGAGTATCGTAATATTAGAGCGTCATGATGGAGCGTACTGCGACACGTTGTTGCGCGCCGACACCTCCAGATAACTGATAAAATATAGCTCGGTTCATGGTCGGAGACGTCCTTCCTGCGCGACTACCCGTGTACAGCGTCCGCCGCCTCGGTACCTGCGCCCGCGCACCAAGCTCTTCCGTACTCGCCGTGAACGCGGGTGAATGAACTGGTGCGCAAGAGCGAGACGGAACACCATGACTTTGGCCCCCGCCCCCACCAACCTCACTCCCATCTCTCGTACCAATGCCATGGTCGAAGCTGACAGTGAATCTTACTCCCCTATCAAACAGATAACCCATTACAAGTGTTAAAATCATATCATTCAAACTTTGATTTGGCTGAAACTGAAATTAGTTTACAACGCGCATACAGTATGGCCGCAGTAAGGTACAAATTGAATTTCTATCATATGATGGCGCTGGAGTATAGTAAACCCACACTTGTTTGGTCATCATGTTTGACACTAGATGCTAACTTTGCAAGGAAGTAAAGAAAGATAAGACTATATTAATCAGCTAAAACATTTATACACAATCGATAAAGATGACATATCTTCTATTAGTACCTAATATTATCAATCGATCGAATGTATCTTGAAAAATCAAAGTATTTTCTAATGAAAAACTATCCGAAAAATAAAAAAATATCAGACAAATGGGCTGTTACCTTAAGGAAGTAAAAGTAAACAATTATGCATTATTAATCAGCTAAAATATTAATAAAAAATATAATCAATAACGATGGCTGTAGATTGATTGAATGTATCTTAAAAATAAAAGTATACTGCCAAAGAGGCACTTAACATATAAGTCGAAAAAAGATTTAATCGGACAAGGAACCTATTTCTCTAGATAATCGAATGCTATCAGCCAAATACGTTATCTAACTTGTGCAAATAAAATTTTGCGCCAGATGCCGAATATTTGATGCTTGATTTATAAAATAAACACCATCGTTAGGTATACTACTAGTGTAAATTGTGCTGTAGTGGTCATTACCCCGATATTGTCTACAGTTTAAGTTACTGCTGAAATTAATAAAAGTTGCTGGACGCCAGATTTAGAAAACAAATAAGCTTGATCACTAAGCATGACATTTAAATTAACGAAAACTAATAATAATTGTTATTACAATTATTATTACCTACATATAAATTATTGATCTTTTCATGCATTCTGTTTATAATAACAAAGGAATACTGAAACTTACAGGAGGCCTGATCTTATTCTTTTAATATTAGTTTTTGACCTTGACCATAGACCGTGGTTACCGATTTCTGATAAACTCTAAATAATGCTATGAATCCTTTCTAAAAATATTTTAAATATATGTAGAGCTAAACTCTATGTACATAGATTTTGTAGTTGTATGTTGTGTTGTTTTGAAGATCAGAATAATATAATCCAGTATTAATAACGGTAGCTAATTTGCCATTGTTTTGTAAGTAAGAATTAGAACTGGTAACATTAACAATCGTGTTTACTCCATATAGGAAATTCTACTTAATAGTTATGCCTACTTTTATATAATAAGTATTAATTAGAGAGGCCTATGTCCACCAGTGGACTGCGAGAGGATGATGGTGAAGTATAACTAGAGCGAAGTAGGAATACTGCTGTACTACTACTGCAAGCGAATGACATCATCAGATTAAAGTTTCACCTTATTCATCTTTCTTTTCAACAAATTCATAAATTGCTAGGTGATCCAGTTTGTTTCTGAAAACCCAAACGGACAATTTATAATTTTTGCACGAACTATTGCATATAGAGTATACCATGCTGGCACTCCCATCACTATATATATCATATTAATAGTACTTGTATTCAGTAACAATTAAACAAACCCACTTTATTAGCAGGTTGGAAGCACCATCGTCATCGCTCTAGGGTATATTATTTCAGATACACAATACACAACAAGTATTGCATTTTATTTCTCTAAACGATATGTTTGTTTAACACGAAGTAGGAGGTCTCACCTCTTTTGCATTCAGGCAGTTGAAATATTTCTTTTTCACTACACGATGCTCATTTCTTCATTTGTTCACGTAACTATGGGACTGTAGGGCCGCGTACAGTAACTCAACAGGAGCGGAGTGGGCGACGACCGGGTGATGAGTGCCGGACGAGCGGTGCGGATTAATGTAGTGGTGTCAGATAGGGTTGGAATAAAATGGCAATCACCTGTAATTAATAAATGTCAATTTTGTTAATGTTGTGATTAATTCAAGTTCATTCAATTATTAATATTTTAATGTATCAAGCTATATTTTACGAGGTGTTGTTTCTTATCATCACTAATCCGCTCTAGCGCCTGCTGCTTAGCCCGGTCTTTTCGAAAACGATTCCCGCACCGCTGCCCTCTCCGCCCCCATTCCGCTCCTCGCTGATTTCAAAAACGTGGCTTTGGTTATCATCGATAGTACTAACTATGGACGAACCAAGGACTATTTCTAAACTATTTTAGATATGCTCGTTCTATATTTTACCTAGTCTGTCTCTGGCCTACCTCAATATCTTTTCCGACAGGTTAAGGCTTTGTACATGTCAATTTTTGGTCAAATTTAGCTCAGTACACCATGGCCTGACTTCCTGCTTTTGATCTTAAACCTTTGGTTCTTACAGTCATTGTCACTTTAAATTGGCTCTATGATCACGGTGATTTGGTGTTTAGACGTTGGTCTAGCGATTACATTAGTACAAAAAAACAACAATTCTTTCTAATCAGAGAAAATAAAAGTCAACAAAAATGCATACACCCAAATAATGTTTTTTTCATACAAAGCTACAGGTAACGTTTTAAAGTTTGCAAATAAATATAACTTCTATATGTCGTATACTATTTATATACTTTGTCTAAATTTAAAATTAAATATATCGAATACTGCATTTGCTACACGGTTTACGCCCAAACCACAAAAAAAATTAAGCAAGGCAAGGAACAGGAAGATTGAAAAATGAGGGGTAATTAATCGATGTATTTTAGTCGAATCTCAGTTTCAATTCTTCTACTAAGAGACAAGATTATTGTTATGATTTTCAAAGTTAATGTAAGTTGGAATAAAGAGTTACATAAACTTTAACTATTATATACTTTTACTTAAAGTATGTGTATCTCTTTTAGGGATTATAAAAAGTGTTACGATTACAATACTTTAATGATTACAATTATATTGTAATTATACCAATGAAAATGAAATAAAAATATCTTTCTCTAAAAATGTCACGAGGAGTGTGCTAGGAGATACTAAAATATATTACACATTTTGACTAGGAAAGTTTAAAAACCTAAAACCTGATTACTAAATACGAAACGAACGAACGAAAACATGAAAAAAACTGAATTAAAAGAGCGGTTTCTCGAACTTTGTGCTTAGCAACACATTTGGCAATTCGTTTTTATTTATATAGACACATCTAACATAGGCTATGTTACACGGGTCATTATTACGAATATATTCACACTCGTTGATTAAAATCGGTTCAGTATTTTCGGCACAACGATGCAACATACTATGAGTGTTTATACATAGACTGTCAAAATATCAAAATCGTTTTAGAAAACACAAACACACACAGACAGTCAAAACCTTACCTTTTCGTAGTCGGATAAAAGTATAAGATCTCAACAGCTTGCCAAGCTATACCAACAAAACATTTACATGGTGCAGGCATTAAATGCAGGAAAAATTTGCAAGGTCTTTTCAAGTTTAATAAAATCTTTAAATGTTTCGAATGTTATATGGATAGTCTTTTAAGAGTAATGTCTTTCGAAGTTTCATAGAACACCTATATTGTTATAAAAGCCCTTGTAAATATTATCGACAGTTGAACACAATTGTTATAGCTGGTTATGGTAATAACTGTATCTTGCAAATCGTTAAGACCCACTCTAAGGTACATAAAATTTTCAATACAGCAAAGTATAGAAATAGCAAGACTTATTGTAACTTTTGTAGAGTCACTTTTGTAGTGTCTAGTACTGTCAACAATAAAATGTTGCACATGTTTTCTACCGCAGTTATCAGGCGCAATCAAGCCAACAACAAAGGCTGATTTTTAAATTCACGTAAAGGGTGTTTACAGTTACCTCCGGTCTATTACAGTAGTATGAAATATGTGAACAATAAAAAACTACATTATATAAGCTGAATCGTTGAGTTAATCGTATGCTGCGATCAAAAGATTTGTTCTACCTGCTGAACCCTTATAGTTTTTTTAAAGGGTAGCCGTTATAATGGCAGTGTAAAAAATCTAACGGTCCCTTTCTACCCAAACACACATTGCAACCAAAAAAACACTATGACATAGAAACTTTTATGTTTCCTGCGTCAAAAATAATTGCAATTTAAGGAATGAAATTTTTTTTTGTATTCTTAGTGTTTTAAATAAAAAATGCAGAACAGCACATTTATGTTCTTTACAGTACTTTTTAGGTAATTCTTTGTCGTAAACTTAAAAAGAAACCTTTAAAACTGTTATACATTAACATAAGTGGACTGCTTGTTAAAAATAGTTTGGTAAAGTCGGTGCGTTTACTAACCGATTAAAGCAGTATGATTTTGGCTTAATGGTAAAACTTTAAAGTACAATATATAAAACTGAACAATAACTTCTTTCTTATGAATAGCACCCGAAACAGTTTTATTACGCAGTAGCAAATTGTCAAAAGAAAGGGGAACGCTCTCGTTTCATGTCTTTGTTTGGTTTCTCACCACCCTCAGGGTAAAAAAATTAGCTTTAAATGTACCGGACGGTAACTTTCTCAATGATTTATTACAACAGTAGCTGTTACACACAAAAGTCTTTCTCCGTCTAATGCTAGTCATTGTTGTTTTTGTTTTTCGTGTTAAAATTTTATGAAGACAGTCATCTTCACAAAGAATTTTTGTAGAAATTTTTAAATAATATTTACATTTAATCTCTTTGTTTTTAGCTAGACGATGATAAGATCGAGCATCGTAATCAAAATTCCGCATCGCATTTGATTCTAACGAACTCTAATTTGAATTATACAAATCCTTGTGTGCTAGGTAAAAAGCTGAGCGAGGTACCTAATAGTGTGCTGTATAATAGACGTGTATTAGGAAAAAAAAAGAAGTGAACGCCCAAACTAGCCAGTTGGACGCTCCCCTCCACCGGCCCGCAGGACGCGATCAGCGATTTGGGAGCAATGTCCTCGACCTTGAAAATAGATGAACTTACGTAACCGACACCGCCCGAGGGCACAGCCTTCTCCACCGAATATTCCTTGAGTTTTTGCACGTCCCGACAGATTACAACAAAAAACTCTTGACTTTTAATAGCAAGGTGCTATAAATATAGATGGTTCATAATAGGTAAAGCTACGAATCATATCGTTTCTGTTAAATAATAGTTCGTCTAGGTTGTTATTATGATATCAAACGTTTGTAGCATCCTATGCAAACGTGTTGTTGGCATGAGACATGGAAACAATTTCATTTTTGTTTCTTTTGAAAGTAAGAACTCTACAACGTGGTCTAATGCGATACTTAATTTGGTATGACAGTAGCTATTACTGAACTACTGTAATGAAATGAGTTAAGGAAAAAGCTGTGTACTTCGTAAAATAGTGAATTAACCTAATATTAATGGAATACTCGACGTAATACTTAGGTGATAAATGAGTTAAGAAGCTACTTTTAAACATTTTCTTAATTAACATATTTAAATACATTATTATAAATATCACACTCGACACATATACTTGCATCCTGGATTGGGTTATGTATAATTTCTAGGTAACTTCTACTGTCTGATTTGTAATTTCTCTTTTCTGTGAAAACAATAGTTTAAAAAAAATCGTTTTTTAGAATAAGAAATACTAATTAAATATATATATATATATATATATATATATATATATCCTTGCAGACAATTTATTTGAATATTTAGTTAATGTGTTAGTTGAATATATCACAAAAATCATGATTATCAGAAATCATCATAGGAAGCTAGAAAATATACACTTTCGTAGTATGATTAATATCCATAATTACCATTTCTTGTGTAAAATGTCATTATTAAATAGGAATATATAATTTAAGAAATGCCTAACTGATAGTAACTCTAAAAGTTTTTTCAATCACAACAAGAAAATGTGATATATGTTAGTTGCCTACATTATTTCGCAAATCTAAAACATACTCGTATATACATTTAAAATATCGCTTTTGTAACTTTCTATTTAATTCTCTAAAAATAAAATCTTGACACGTAAAAAACTAGTGTATGGCAGACACAACTGCGTCATCATCGTCAAATTTAGTGCTACAGATATTTTGGGAGTAATTGAAAATCACTAAAGGATAAGTCTAGTGAATGTCAGGTCAAGTGGTCTGGGTATATGCAGGGTATATAAGTCAATACTGCGCCGATGCGTAGGAACATGATCGCGAAGGAACAACACACCAAATGAAAGTTTTCCACGAAACTTCTTTAAATTGCTTCAAACAATTTTGAAATTAAATCTGCAAAATATGAACTAGTCATGGACTGTATATTATATTTTACCATTATATGATTGCTCACGCTTCAAAATATCTGATGACTGTCATAGACTATCCTTATCTCTCTCTCTCTTACACTCGTACGTAATATTTATTCTTTCATCATCCCAGAAAATTGAACCAATAACTTTATTGAGGGTACAAGCAACTTGAAATGTCTTTATGCGAGGAAAGAATGGTCGTTTCCAAAACATGCTTTGTTTCTTAATTTTGCGATCAAAAACCCACATCTCACCCAATGTGATATTAGGATGGCAATATTGACCCAGAACATACTGTAATAATTAAAAAAAACTATTTTGTCTAAGAAACTTTTCTAAATATTTTTCATTTACTCCCGTATAACCTTCACTTTTTAATGTATGATTTTTCATATTATTATGTATAAAATTTAGTAGCGATACAAATCAATTTGTTTCTGTATGTATATTTAAAGTTAATGCGTTTGAAGTAAATTAATAAAATGTTTAAAGCTATACAACTGAAGCGTAATTGTTTTATACTATTGGTATTTACATTTCTGTATAGTGCAAAAGTTAGATAAAATTCATTGAATGTATAATAGAATGTATAATACTTATTGCGAATATACTACATAATCATAGTTGATATTTACAAGTAGCATCGTCAAGTTGCTAGCCGGGGTGATGTCATAACCAAAAGCAAGAATGCACAAAAAAGCCATTGTGTAAAGATTCGTGAGACTGGCTAGCTCAAGTCAACGAGCGTTGAACTCTTTTGAGTGCCGAATAGAGTCAATGCCTGCTATTAGCCAATTTATACATATATGACGATCTAACCACGTTAAAATAGCTTATATGAAATCTACGAGTCATACTTTTACATATACATATATGTAGATATACTGATGAGATACACTTTTACATTTCGTGAAAAGGCATACAATGAGTGAGTTGTTTTCCACGTTTACACCCGACCTGTTATGTATTGTGCGGAGATAATATGTATGTAACCCGCATATGTAGAGGTTTTTGACATTCGCAACAAAGACCGTGAATAACAACGACATGTTTAAATACAAATATAATTAGTTTTCGTAATATTGACGTAAATAAGTATTGATTTTGGACTTTACGCTTCGATTCCAAAATTAGAAGTTGAAGAACCCATTTTTGTTTTGTTTGAGAAAATTTATTTATAATTGAAATTGGACTGACTGATTGGTAGCATGATAAATGAACTACATTTTTTCTCTGATTTATTATACATATATATATAACCATGAGTAACTTTAGAGGTTTATCTCGGATGATAAATTAAAATAAGTATATTAAAGTGTGCAAACATAGTTTTCTTGGATTAAATACCAATTAATTCTTAATAACACTTAAATTTGATGATGATAATAGGGACCTGAAGTTTATAAACTGTCTATTAATCCAACCAAATGCCAGGCAATCATTGTAGGCAGTAAACGTATACCTAATAGGCAGATTGTATACCACCTCTATCCTATCGATTTATTTCAACGGTGTTATGTATAATTACACCGTCATTCAGCTTTGCAGTAAAAGACTTGGGCTTACTTATCGATTTTACCCTCGATTGGTGAACTAAAGTTACTAGCGTGACCCATAAAGTAACTGGAAACCTGCGAACATAATATCGTCTCAAAATCTTCCTGCCCACTAAAACTAAAATCACACTTATGCAGTCCTTAATCATTCCTATAATCGACTATGGTGATGTGTGTTACTTCGACCTAAATGCAGACCTCCTTAACAAGCTCAACCGTCTTCTTTCATTCGTCTTCTTGCATTCTATATATTTTGTGACTATGTGTCTGCTTTGCGTTCTTAGTTAAAATGGTTACCTATTCGCCTACGGCGCAATCAGAGAGCACTTACCACCCTATGTTCATTCTCTGATCTGTAACGACGATAGAAATTTTGCTCAGTTAATAATCTGCTTCTCTTATGCTTCTCTCATAACTCCAATTTCGTGAACTGTTCGTTCTTTGTTTAAGCAGTACTACTCTGAAATGCACTCCGGCTCGAAACCACGATGTCCACTAACCATTTTACATTTAAAAAGAATGTACATGATCTCCTTCTCAATGAACTTGCTGAACTATCTAATCTATAGCATACCTTACGTTTCTATTATTCATAGTGTATAAATATAATATTTTTGTATATTGACATATCTGTAAACCTATGTATATATGTTGTTATTAATTGATGTATGTATAATAGTATTAATATGTTTGCATATGTTGTGAACTTTGTACCTTTTTTACTGACTTCGTAAGTATGTAACCTATGTGCACCTACTTTACAAGATTTCTACACCACCCGAAGGTTGACTGGAAGAGAATGCCCTGGGTATTAAGTCTGCCGATGTACGTACATTTTGTCAAGACTACCACTATATGGATATCAAATGAAAGGGCTTGACTTACTCGTCAAGTCCTTTCATTTTATATCCATTTAGTGGTTCTACTGAACACAGATGAAAAGTAATATGTTATGAAATAAAAACTAAAAACTTGAAAATATGCAAAAAACATACTTAACTTATGAACTTACATATTTTTAAATTTTATTTTATAGCTTTGACACAGTAATATTTATGGATTGACCGGTTCTTATTCCTTCACTTCAAGGATTGTGTCTTGAGAAATAAGAGCAATATTGTTAATGGGAAGTGGTTACCGATCACTCGTGCGTTGCCAGCTCTAATCACGTTGCATTTATGTCGCTTGTTTGATTTTACAAATACTTACATGCTCTTCTAAACGCTAAAAATAGTTTATTTTTCAGTCATCAATAAGTATAAAAATACAGCAAGTATAATAAATACGTTACTAGGAATTAGGATACAGTATTAAAATTAAAATTAAATAATTGTCACAGGTGATCAATATAATAGTTTGAGCATTTTTGAGTTGGCAGGCTTAGTTTTAAAAACGATTTAATAAAATAATGCAATTAAACAAATATCGTTAAACCGATAATATCGTAAATTATTTAATTATGAGTTTTGTTTGAAAGACAAAATAATTAACTATAAATAATTTGACTTTCAAATAAAAGTACTCAGTGAAGGAACCAAAATATATATTCAAACATAAAATTTTCAATAGTTAGAAACAACCTTGAATTATTGAAATGAACTGGATTGATTACTTTTATACTTGTTTTTTTTTTATCGTTGAGGTTTCGCAAAACGTAAAAGTTATAAAGTAGCTATTCTTATTAAATAATTAATGTTTATTAGCAACTACCCAAATTTATAAAAAATTGGACTAACTAATTTAATTTTAGTTTACTAGTGTAGTAAAGTAACCATCATAAAGTTGTTAATGTCCGGCAGGTTTCATTATGCTAAATATTCTAAAAACACGTTAGTGAGGGATCAATAACCTCTGTTAAATAACACTATCATGGCCAAGTGTGAAGTACTACAACGGTGACGTAACGATCTTCAAATATAGGATCCACTTTTGATTGTCGGGAAACCACGTTTTTCTAGAAATTTATTTGAATGTATTAGATTTACTTTCACTTTTAAGGAATTTTAAGGAAGGTGTCATATTGGTGCTAATTCTGTTATTACCCTTACTAAACTAAAATTTACTAAAATTTTGTTGTTGGATCATAAACTTTATTTTCAATTTCTTATAGTCCATTTTTTGATATCTAAAATCTTGGCTGTTAGAGTGTTTAGCAACAAATAAATGTTAATTAGAGACACACGCTTTTGTATTGATTGAAACGTAAAATTTACTTTGGTATAAGCAAAATTAGTTAAGTTACTCAACTTAGGCCATAAATCTTTTGCTGTTCTTGTGTTGAACGTTTAAAACGTGTAACGTGTGACGTAAAACTTGTCATGTCGCACTAAACTTAGACGTCGTTTAAATAGATGCCGACTAAATACCTTACGTAATTATTATTTATAATTTTTACATTTAGAGTTTAGTTTAGTTTTTTTATTAACAAACAAGAGTATACCCTTGATCAACTTTTAGTTGGTACTGAACTAAATATAGTGAGATATCAAAAAATGGACTGTAAGCAAATGAGATTAAAGTATATAATCCAACAACAAATTTTAGGGAATTTTAGTTAATTGAAGTCAACAACAGAATTACCTCCAATTGTTGAGCTAAAACTAAAAATATATGAATATGTTTTTTTATGGCATAGAGGGGCAAACTAGTAAACGGGTCACCTAATTATAAATAGTTATCTTCGTCCATGAACACCTACAACTCAAAAGTCATAAGTGTTATAGCGTTTGGTAAAGAAGGTGAACGAACGAATTGCTTAAATTTCAAATTGTCTATAGAAGTAAATTCCTTTTAACCATAAAACAACATTATATTCACTTTGAACAGCAAGTCGTTGATTTCACTATTGTATACTGAACATTTATTGAGAGTCACTGACTCTCAAGTTTTATATATTATATATAATAAAAATATTTGTTTACTATAATAATAGGTTTATATTCATTGCAGTCAGAGAAAGATTGCAGCAATAAAACTTTTAAGTTAAGCAATATAAAATATAATTACACGTACACCTGATTACTGACCCGAAAGTTTCGGGATTCCCTTTCATTTAACATTGTGTATTTATTACGGTTTTCACTCACAGAACCATATGTTTTTTTAATAATATTTTATAACCACAATATATTTTTTTAAAAGCAAGTTAATTAAACAATTATTATTATCATTACAACATAGATTTGTAAATAAGTGCATTTTGTACACCAACCATTAAATTTCAAATACTAAATCTTTTGATAGTTCTGTTGGTTGAATACTAGTAGTAGTAATTTAAGGTAATTTGTTCGATTTTTCCCAGGACAAATAATTGCGGATTGAGATGAGAACCATCTGTTCTGTATCTGAGTATAATTTATACATTGTAAAAAAAATTAATACCTATATACCTGTTGATTTTAATCAGAAATTCTTAAATCACTACATATTATAAAACAAAATCCTTCGCCGCGTCTGTCTATTCGGTATAAACTTAGAAGTTATTGAATGGATTTTTATGCGGTTTTTAACCAACAGGTAGTGTGATTCTTCAAGAAGCTTTTCGTATATAATTTGTTGTTTTTTTAAGTAGGTATTGGCTAAAATATAGCTATATTTGTTGAAGGCGACTGAAAAATTAAGCTGCACATCTTCTTAGAGTAATATAAGCTGTATTATATTTTCCGGCTTCGCACGGATTATTAATGGAAAATAGTTGCCGTTATTATTTGCTTTGCTTTAGGATAATTATACTCAATATTTCACATGCATATAACAAAACTATAGTCCGGCCGCTCAGTGAATGCGTTTCTGACACTTGTCAATTCGTCAAGTGATGTACCATAAACATTAATAATATTTGGTAACATTATTCATAGCATTCATTATGCATAATTATTCAATTTATATATATTTTATTATATTTCAAACACAATATTAACAAAATTGTTGATGGATGAATTAAATTTAATCGTAATTTATGAATATAACGAAGGGAAAGAAAAGATCGCGAATTGTTATACATCCTTACATACTTTGTAACCCATTTTGTTATACTGTTTTTTTTGTGTTTACAATAAAGATAAATAAATAAAAAAATAAAAATATACATTATGAAATTAGAACATTTTATCTAACAATATACCGACCGATAGATTACATTAAGATTACAAAAATATTCAGTTACAATTGCCACGTTATTTTGTCTCATCACTACAAAAACAAACGGTTGACATAACCTTGAAACAGCGCAGTTTGGCGTCGTTAGACTTTTAAAAATTATTGTTTTGAATTTTTTAATTAATTAATTATTAATAACTTTAGCCCAAAATAAAACGTTTATTGTAAGTTAGCATGATTATTCAATTTTTAATGTAATTACTCATTATTACGGTTAATAAAAGATAATTAAAATTTTGCCATAAATTGTACGTCAGATCAAAGTTACATCGCCCATTCGATCACGATCTGTCAGGATCGCATTCTTAGAGATTTTCATTCCCCAAGTTAGCTCTACAGTAGTAGTACTTACTTATCATCATAGAAATGATCGCATTTATGCGGTAATAGAACAATCAAATTTTTTTAAAATTCTTATGTACACAATAGTATGGACACAATAACAACGTTGGAGCAGCATGGATTTTTATTGAAGTGACACTTTGTGTTCCTATTTACAGAGATAGAGCACGGTTTCCATATTTTGTGTATACCTTTATTCTAACAATATACCTATATCTTTTATCAATATATGTCTTTATTCAAAACTCTCTACTCAAATACTCTAATCTATATCGAATCTCATGACTAAAACATCTACGTAGACGACAGGTCTAAATATTGAATTAAAGCCATACAAGCAGATACATGATATCGTGCTGCGTCTCCCAAGCTGGATAATCTAAGAACAAATGTTTAGCGCGATTATTAGCTTTAATCGCATTGGTGATAAATGTTATCAATTACCTTCTCGCGGTAAATAATTAACTAACCAAGGTCAAAGTTAAGGTTAGACACAGTCTTTCAGGTAGCTCATGATTTTATAGCCAGTTAATTCTTTTAATTTTAAATTTCAGTTCTCATTAGCGCGGATTGCGATGATTCAGGGATGTACATTGAAAACCAACATATTTTGTACACTAGGAAAACATCCTGTGTCGCTGGGACTTTACAAACACACATGAAACGGATACGAAGAATACCCAGACTCGGAGTTGGATTATCTTTGTGCTTACGTTAAACGTAGCCACTGAGATAAAATCTATTTAAGAGGTCCTTTTTGTCTAAATTTTGTTCAGATACAAGACATATTATAAATTTTATATGTTATATTTTTAGACAGTTCAGCTAAATTGTGGGTAAATAATATAATACATACGAAATGAGAACAGTATGACATTATGTAGAATCCGAATCAATCATATATGTATATGCATATAATGTTGATATTGTTTATTAGCTTTGGCTATATGCTTATTCAGTTTTTACTTTTTTGTATCTAAACGTTATTTTGTCAATATTACATTGAGAAGTAGAAAACTTGTATTTAAAACTGAAGAAAGTATTTTGCGATTATGTAGGTATTGCGATCACACATCTTCGTAGACGACTCGAGGTCAACGCTTTTTGATTCGAGATTAATGTTTCGATAAGAACTAAGTGGATCAGCAGCGCCACGTAATTGTCTTATTATGATGTTGCATTTGCAAAATAATATTACTGGAGATGTTTGCGTTAGATGTTCAAACCTCTTTATTATGTTACAGATTAAATCTCAAGGGAAACTGAGCGATAACATGTGCAGTTTAAGTTTCTGCAGTCGCAATTACGAGTTAGTTTTGCTTTTGTTTCTTTTTAATCTCGAGGACGTAGTTCTTCAGACTTAAATAGCATTGTCATTCTAAGTACATATTTTCACGTCTTGCCTTCTGGTTGCACCTCCATTATGTGTTGCTTTGGGGTTGTTACTTGAGTATTTGGATACATCAAATGATAATTCACTTTTTTGTTGGTATTTATATCTTACATACAAGGTGCAGTTCGTTTCATCCAAGTCTTAGTAGAGTTTTTAATTTAACATTTAGCAAAAGTTTATCAAAGTGAATGAGTATTTTTAGCAAAATATTAGCTTAATGGTTCCGATAGTAACATATTTGGAGCGAACATTTTGTTTTATATGTAACCTTGATCCTACATAAAGCTACCAAAAACTAGTTACCAAAAATACTAGATATAATTCTAGAATAGCACTGGTACATGATATGACAGATCAATCTTGTGAAGAATCAGTTATTCAGGTGTTAACTTTTTCAGATCGTACTCATATTAATTTACTATAACGTCAATGTGTAACAGCATTAGTTTGTGACAACAAGCATTGTTTTTTTCTAAAAACAATACGACCTTATGTGAGAAAATGCTTTTTCTACTAGTAAGTTCCTATAAATCTGCTATTGCAGAAATTCTTTTGATATTCACATATTTCTGACCTAGACAACGTTCACATTTCAAAGTGGGATTTCTAGTTGGTTATTTTGTTACTCGTTTTTATATTGTACGTCACTGTTTAATGGTGTTATATGATTCCTTGAAACATCGCTGATGTCATGGGCTAGTTCAATGACGCATTTCGTTGTTGGAAATAATCATTTGCAAGCTTGAGTCTCACAATATTGACAGTACAATTTGTGTATACCACTGAGCATCGACCTGCTTACCACTGAGCATCGACCTGCTTCGTATTCCTCAGTAAAAACAGTAGAGTGTGTCGCAGTTAGGTGAATTTGAAGGAGATGATTTTGAAAAATAATAATATATCACACAAATGAAAGGACCATGACCATAAAGGTCGCAGGAAGCCGTTGGATGCGGGCGGCACAGGACCTGTTGTTGTGGAGAGACTTGGGGGAGGCCTATGTTCAGCAGTGGACGTTTTGGCTGAGATGATGATAATGACTCAAATGAAATTCCATTTATACTTTAATGTAGTTTTTTTTAATTTACCGGATTAAAATTAGAATAAGAAGTACAAGAAATAAATTTTACTTAATATAAAAACGCATTGATGCCTTTATGGAGATCCACGCTTCGGCATGAACGGGTCGGCTCGACCGGAGTGATACCACGGTCTCACAGAAAACCGGTGTGAAATAACGCTTGCGCTGTGTTTTACCGAGTGAGTGAGGATACCGGAGGCCCATACCCCAAACCTCCCCACATTCCCTCTCCCCATCCCCTAAAGGTTAGCAACGCACTTGTGACGCTTTTGGTGTTGCGGGTGTCCATGGGCGGCGGTAATCGCTTACCATCAGGTGATGCGTCTGCTCGTTTGCCCATAAAATGAGAAGATAAGATACTTTAAATAATACAAACTGTTGGAATTTCAGTCTTAATCTGTAGATTCACAGTGGTGGAACTATAATTTTAAAGATTTAATTAAATTGCAGCCATTCAAATGCAACCTCCGTAATGTTAAAGATACGATCGAGGCTATGATAGGTGCAATGAAATAATTGCAAGAAAATGTCGGGCGAGGTATTGCCTAGTTTTCTATGCGTTGAAGTTGAACGCACGGTGGTGCTGGCATTGGCGGCGGTGGAGCGGTGGCAGTGTGCGTCGAGTCAAGGTAAGTGTGCCGACGGCCGGGTATGACCTAGTGCGGCTCCCCCACCCTGCACAGCTCTGCACTCGCGAAAGTTCAACGAACTTCCAGCAGAATTCTTACAGGCATACGCGACGGTTACATTACCGGAAAGAAGTTGCAATCACCTACATGCCCGCAGCTTCGGCTACTCGACATATAATAGGGCTCCACACAATCATCGCCGATTACATCTAATCAAGGTTTTTTCTTTGCAAATTACAGTTGTATTAATATTCAACATATTTACATAACATGCATGCAATTAAGTTATTTTATAATATCGTAACTGTTTATAAATACTGCAATTATAAGAAAATTTCTAGTTGTATCCTTTTCTTTCACAGAAAACAATAAATTGGTAAATTAAAATGTTCGTTCTGACATTATGTTTTGGTTTAATAGTCTTATTATCAAAAATGCTGACAGAGAAGGAAAAAAGTTGTGAGTTGTGCATTCAGATAACTATTTGGGATTTATATGTGTGTCTGTGATATTATCGTACATCGAAAGTGAATAAGGACTTTCCTGTGACAAGCTTATTACACTTAAAACTAATTAAATCAGACCAAGTTCTTGGTTTAGTGGTAGAATGAGATGAAAGTGATGGGACGTTACTATTATATAATTATTTTTTGATTATAACTTTGTACCATTTTAGTATATATCTATTACCAATATTACATCACAAGACACTGGCCCCAGCCGCTAACTAATAAATCTGTCTACGCTGTTGGGATAAAACTAAGCGTTTCTAATCAACATTTACTTAAGCTTGCACTCGCAAATGAGACAAGGTGAAAACCAGACTTCCTTCGTATGTTAGAAAAACCAGTAAGTTGTACTTCGGCCGGTATGAGTAAGAGTGAAGGAAAGGTGTGAGGTTCCAACAGTTTCGTGGTGGAATTATGTTAATTTAGTTTATTATGTCACATAGTTACTGCGAGTTTCGTGAATCATGCCCTCACGCAGCGCTCATATTATATCTACATACACCGTTATTACTTTCTACGAAGCCAATGAATTCAACTAATATTCAGTTTAATGCTCAACTTTTGTAGCATTGATGTTATACGTAGTAACTTAATTTACGTAAATTAATTTGATCTTTTATAATCTTAATGTTATTGACTATATTGCATTTTTTTCGATTTATTAAATATTTTAAGATATTAAAAAATATTTATCAAACCATAATAGTCTATAAAGTTTTATATATGAAGTCTAGTATTTTATAATAATTTATTGTAGTTAGTTTTTCAATAGACTCTTTATAATCTGTGTGTCTTTACGAACAAAAAATCAAATATCTTTTAGTTTACAAGGTGCACTTCATCAATAACTAATAGTCTACTGCTGGGCATAAGCGTCACCATAAATGTGAGGTTTAGCCTAGCAAGGTGTTTAGGAACTTTGATCGCGCTAATTTTACAAAAACCACCGATTCTCAAAAGACTTTCACTATCTTATTGGTATAAGGATAAACCTAATCTTGCAAACTAATTTGATATTTATACATGTGAGCAAAGTCTTAGCAGGCACAGTAATTAACAGCATGTACAAAAGTGATCACTCAATAATCCTATTGCAGTTCTTTGCTAAATATAGTGGTTTCCAAATATATTTTGCATGCCCCATTCCTACACCTTTCAAATTCAATCACAGGAAGAAAAAAATGTGTACAAAATGTCATGAATTACAATGTACTGCACTTGCGTTATATGACGTTAGATAGGGTTAATTTTTAATAGTTATAATTAAAATTTGTTTTCAGTTTTCCAATTCCTAAACTAACTACTCAATTTTTATTGATGAACTTCATATAGCATACGTATCTTACCCAATAAATCCAACCCCAAACTTAGAAAAAGCATTTAATTTAAAATATCTTATTCTCTTAGACATTGCATAATTGTTATGCCTCACTCAGGTTAGTTCTTGTGTTTATTTTTCGTTGCAGCCATTGATCATGATTTTAGTGAAAAATTATGATGAATTTTTATGAAAGGAAGGAAATATTTTAAATGATATGTGTTTGACACTTAAACTCGAGGAGAGTGTGATGGAGGAGCGTAGAAGCGACCGTAGTCCGACGGTCAGGCGGCGGCCGTTCTGTAACGGCGCGATCGGGGCCGATGAACGCTGCTGGCCTTATTCCGCCAAACTATAGCAACGCGAGAAACGCGACGCGTACTTTCATTGTCACCTTACTCTACGCAAACTGCTGCTTGCTATATAAAGCTTCTACTTATAAAGCCTGCTAGACTACTAGCAAGTTGAAGAGACCTAGCCAAATGATGTTCTAATTACCAATGCTTTGAATTTTAATTTAACACTTCGCTATGACTTGCAAAACTATATTATTATATTACGGTATGCTAAAATTGATTTCCTTTGGTATAATTAAAATACTAGATACAATTTCCTATAACACTTTCTCAATAATTCTATATGAAGAACCTGTTACACTGTTGATTTTTATCGCTTGCGAAATACTTTTAATGTATGAATACATGTTATCATTGTAAAAGATCTATGCGGTAAGGTCAGCTACGGTATACTATTGTGGTGTGAAGTATCTATGTGCAGGTAACAATGGCGCAACACTCAGCGGCCTTTCAGTGCCGCAGTGCTCTGTGATGCTCAATCCTTATGTGTGGAAATATATTTAAAGAGAGGTAGAGGAGAATGGAAAATAAAAATTCATTGCACCGATCCCAAATAAAGTTGGGAATAGGGTGGGGAGATGATGAAGACTTAGAACTGTTGTTTTTGACAACTCAAAATCTACAATACGTTTAGGGAGAATATGATAATTTAAAAAAATGTGAGATGGAAAATGTAATAAAAAGTGATTCTGTCGACAAACCCATTTGTAATAAAAAAAATAAAATCAGATACGTTGAAATTGGTTTTGATATACAAGCATTTCTGTTTGCTCACCAAAACAGCTTTTAATGTTCGGAAAACTGAAGATACATATTTGCTATAAGGAAATTAGGAAGACGACTTCTTTGTGAGAATAACTGAAAAGCAAAGAATCCATGAAAATCAAAGACTGCCAAATAATTTCATTACAGAAGTATTGTTGATATATATAATCAGTACAAAAAATAGTCTAACTTGCCCAATATAAGATTAATCTAATCGAAAAGTATAATAACGATCACTACAAAATATTCATCTGATGCAAAAATTAATACTAAAATGTTCCTAATAACGTTCTTGGAACTATTTTATAAATCAATCGCCTTTCGTCCTTAACTTTTCAGTTGCACGATAATATCCAGTTTTTTTAATTGGTAAACATTATGCAACCTGCTAAGTGTGCTTCAGGTATTAAATTAGAGGTTATGTGCTTTTAATTAGTTATATAGACCTATCCCAGTGGCTAATACATTTGGTTATTTCCAAGATGTTATATAAGATCTTGAAGGGTTGATAATTACTTTTTGTTCGTCACTTTAAAAAAACAAACGGCTTACATAACTTTAAAATTTTATTTATATAAATATCAAGTCTCAATGTTAGTGGTCTAATATCTGTAATATATAAGAAGTCAATATTTTTTTATTTAAAAACGTGGATATGCTTTTTTGAATACTGTTTTTAAAATTTTTAAACTTATGACTTATTTACCATTATTAACTATTTATTAATTTGCATATTATATATAAATAGATGATAAAATATATCTGAATCTGGAGATATATTTGATCCAACGAAAATTAAACAAACTATTTGTAGTGGTTACCTTTTCATATCATTTTCCTGGTGTTAGACGAGTGTAGTCTTTGCCCTGCGGATCTATGATACATACAGATGGAAAAGTTTTGAGAGGTACGACATCCTAAGTATTGTAACCTAGGTACAATTACTTCAGAGATATGTTTTGCCAAGGTGCAGTTAACTTATAGCATGTAAAATACTGATGAGATCATGACTCAACACAAAGTCCCGATTACTGTAGTTGTTTGAATAAGGAAAATACACCTTTCACTACCTTACTCACTCTTTTTATGCAGAACAAATCTTCAGCATCTAGATAATTCCATATTCTAGATTTGTTTTCCTTATCGACATTAGTCTTCTTTAGAACACAAGCCTAACTGAATAAACCAATAAAACCATTTTGATGTGTGTAAGCCATGATACTCGTATATACAAAAAGTAAAAAAATATTGTGCGATCGAAAAATATGTTAAGAAACAGTACAATAGATTGTCTTATCGAAGTTCTGCGATCTCTTACGCAGATGGGCAATACCGTATAGTAATACTTAGATAAGTTATGTTACAACAACTGCATAGTTAACAATTACTAAAAACACAAATATGTGTTTTCACGTTTCTATTATTTAGATAAAAACAAAATGTATTTTTATATACATAAATACTGTCTTATTTTGCAGCTAAGTAATGATTTTTGAAAAACGTTTGGCTGTTTCTCAGGTAGCTACTGGCAATGTAGCCAGTAGGTAGTTACCTGAGAAACAGCCAACCGTCCTAAAGACGTGCAGGAAGTACTGAAAATAAGTTGTCATAAAACTTTGTATTGCGTGCTTTGGCATTACCAACGTTAGGCTTCCCAATGTCCTGAAGTAGGTATTGTTTGTCGTGAAACAGGACAGGAGTAGCGGAGTCAAACAAGTTATTTTATAAAACTCAATTACTTTTGGTTGGTTTTGGTGTAGTGATCTCAGTAACTCCTATTTTACTTACAAATGATAAGTGAGAGTGAAGTAAAGCAAATAAGATAGTGGTGGTGACTTTGTTGTTGTCGTAACCAAACTAAAATTCACTTAAATTTAGTTAATTAAAGTTGAATTATATACTATAATCTCAACCGCTTACAGCCTATTTTTCGAAATCTCACATCTCAGTTTTCACTATATTTAGTTCAGTACTAACTAAAAGTTGATCAGAGGTAAATGCTTCTTTATTGTTGAAAAAAAACTAAAATAAAAAACTAAACTCTAAATGTAAAAATTACGAGTAATAATTACATAAGTCATTTAGTCGGCATGTATTTAGACGACGTCTAAAATCTTAATATAATGCGACATATCTTGTTTTACGTCACACGTTAAACGTTTTTAACGTTCAACATAGAAATAGCAAAAGAAAAATTATGGCCTAAGATAAGAAATTTAACTAATTTATCAAAGTTTTTTTATCAAGTAATAAACAAGCGTGTATCTCTGATTGCTCGTTGCGATCCTCTTAAAATAAAGTATCGTCGTCTAATTATTTCTGTGATTACAAAGAATAACAGGCAATAAGTGTCGGGTATAACAAGGTAATGCTACCATACAAGTATATTGTTGTAGACGTTCGGTACCTTTGATTTCAAAAGGATGGCAGTTTACCCAATTGTACTTTTAAATTTGAATTTATATTTAATATTAAAATTATTAACAACACACAAATAGACTGTAAAACTAGCATCAATTTATGTTAACCAAACAATAATCTCATACTTTTCGAAAAGTCATCAATGTTCGGTTCTTTCGTTGTTCTCTATTACTCATTGTGCTCTTTCACGGAGTTCTAAAGAACTGCATGAATGCAACAATTTGCCAAATTGTTCCCCCTTCATTTTTTTGATCTTGGTAACCTGTTTGACGGCAACTACCTCGGGTATTGTAATCGTTATCGTGGACAATACGAAGCAAAGTACTGGTAATTAAGTGTTCTGGTCGTTTGAAGTAAAATTGTATGTTTTCTAACATCCATCGCTATGAGCTTCTTGGATTTGTATGATTGTTTTGAGAATATCGTATATTAAATATATTTATAAATATTAGTAGCAATAACTTAAACATTTACATTAGTAACAAATAACTACTATGTATGAAATTACTTGGATGGATCAAGAATATACCACCTCTATTCATCTCATGTATGTTCTATAGGAGCCAACTTCGCAGGAAAAAATCGCGATAGTTTTTGACTGTGTATAAACCTTATTCCTGAGGAGAGGTCTATGTTTAGACTTTTGATGATTATAATTTAAAATTTGTGGTGAGTATAATATGAGTACCAACAGATTAAAACTCTATGTGTAGATTTTGTTATTACTAAAAAAATTAGGCAGGACTACCCTTTTTAAATTTCATTCACGTGGCCTTTTAATTTTTGGGATATTTATCAATACATTTTTAGTCTTTTCTATATGAAAGACGTTTTAGAAGACGAACTCTTGTTAATTCTATTCATGTATTAAACTTCATTTAAATTAAAATTCATATTTGTACTAAATGTCTTTATTGTATGTTAAATCTGATTCAAAGCTTTCGTTTGAGCCGATTGTGGCTACGACGCAATCTACAGAAGGAGATTAAATGATTGAGATCTAAACTTGTTTTGACTGAAATATCTATAGTCAAAAACTAGGTTTGATAGACGTCTATCATGAAAACTTAACAACATTTTACGAGACCCAATCAAAGAATCTAAGACGTAAATATGTTCCAAAGTTGTACTCACAGCACGAATAAACCTATGAAATCACAGGTGTAACAATCACGTGGATGATCTAGTAAGATTCTAAAGGGGTCTTAATCCAAACAAAATTACCTAAAAGTATTGTTTAAAATTAATGGGTACGAAAGTGAAATTTTCTAATCAAGATGGAATAAAGTAGTTGTTGCAATAATTTAAATAATTATACGAAATAATCGATTTGCAATGCATATCCCTGATAATGGAACGGCCTTGTTTCTACAAACCCATATATTATACTTGTAACATGTTTTTCCATTTCTCTCAAGTTCGTGTTGCTGAGTGAAAACTGTATGGCCGTGCGGACGTCATTCCACTTTTACGTTTTGTCGTCAGTGTTTTCAAGGCAGCTAATATTTTCCGAACTACATTATTCTACTGAGTTGCCCCTGCTGTATGTAATAACAACAGTGCATAAGGGAAGGAGGGAGATCTAATGACACTGGCTAGACAAGACGAATCCGCAGAAGCGGGCGACGACGGCGACACGCCACGCGATGCGTTTCGCTGCTGCAGTGTGCAGTAGGTAAGTGTGTCAATGCACTCTAATCCCCTCTTGCTTCTCTCTGCAATAACTCACGACAAGTTCAACTTGTTTAGCCATTACGAGGTCTATATGGAATAGTCTTGTAAACAAAAACTATTAAACTGTATGGAATGCCCTAACCAATGTCGTTGTTTGTTAACTTCTATATGAAACTTGCAAAACCTAAATATGTTAACAAGAAATCAATCAAAGATCTCAAAAGTTTTCTTATTTGCGGTACGGTGCAGTCAAATAAACGATGGTTAACCTGGACGTTATCGTATCATGTATGTTGTTATATTCTTCATTATAATATTAAATTTGAAGTAGGTAAATGAGACGTTGCAATAATCTGATGTTACCATTAACTTCCAGTTGCATACACATATTTTTTTTTTAGTTTTTTTTATTATATAGGACTCGTTCGTTAGACGTATCGCCTGATGGTAAGCGATTATCGCTGCCCATGGACACCCGCAAAACCAGAGGCGTTGCCGGCCTTTTAGGAAGCGTCCGGGAACACCGCAGGCGACAGCTCATTCCACAGTTTTGTTGTGCGCGGCAGAAAGTTTCGGGAAAATCACACAGTTGTGTACTGCCAACCATCTAGATGATGGGGATGAAATTTCTGTCGCGTAGGACGATGGCGGAAAACGATTCAAAATGTAATCACTATTAGCTATACTTTAATGTAATACTAATGATTTTTAACGTCAACAATTGAACTTTGCCAGATAGACTAAATTTTTAGAGTTGGCAGTTGGAAAATCATAATCTAAGCAAAATTAAGATACTTATTGAGACCTGACTGCCTTAAAAATGAAATACAGCTTTCGAGTATATAAACATTTCTTTGGCACATTCCCCAGTCTAAATGCCTTGACGAATTTTGGCTTGGAAATGGTCGTTAGACGCAGCCATTACATGCAATTATAACAGTGGCATTGAGTTTTTGAAAATTATAACAACTTAAAACCCCGGTTTGTAGTTTTTTGTAAAAGTATTTTTTTTTAATCAATCAACCGTCAATAATTAACTCGTACAAATATATCTTTTATAACATACACAATGCAGAAAGTATAATGATTTTCTAAAGTACAAATATTCACTTCCCTCGCCAAAGACGAGCCCAGTCATCTTTTGAGGGTGATAAAAGATTGAAGTGTTAACACACAGATGTTGTAAAGGTAGACGGGTTCGTTACCCTACCTCGTTTTCATTAGCGTCCGCTGCGGATACTGGTTACGGCTGAAGAACTTTCATGTTACATCGCGCACACCTTTAACAAGAATCTGCCGAATACGGCATACTTGTGACGAGATCAATGCTCGGAAAATACTTTAGATTTCAATTGTTCCTCTTGTTGTTTTCTTTCAATAATAATACTAGTCTCTTTATTGTACACCAGATAATTAACAAAGGTAACTTAAAGCTAAGAGGTACAATTGGCGGCCTTATCGCTCGAAGGCAATCTCTTACAGGCTAACATTCAATCTACTTTCTTAGGGCGGAAAAATAGTTGTTCGGTTCAGTCATTTCTTAAAATAGTCTCTTTGCCTTACTTATAACTTCTATTTCGTCACGAGTCATAAAGTGCAAAAAATAATACCAAGAACATTTAATAAACATCTATAGAATTATTACTGAGCTGTTGGCAAGTGCACGTGAATAAACTATTTAAACAGATAATTAAGTTGTTTATTTTATTCGTCGGAAGTTGAAACAATTATTATCCTACTTTACGTTTTAGGACCTTTAAGATAGTAAAAAAAGAGATACTCAATATTTTTTAATCTTGAGGATAAACTGTTTAACTGTGATAACATTGTAATCAGATTTAATTTTTTTAGTTTTCTGATAATATGTGTCTATGATATAACAATCACAAGTGATGGTAGCTTATTTCTTTAGTGTCTAATACAAAATCTAACTATACAATTGTGAGTTATATTCATTACTATAAACAGGTAGCAATGACATTAGCTATGGGAAAGTTCGATTATTTAAGCTAAAGGCACATAAATGTTGCCGCATCTTTATGTCGCCTATTTTTGACCCCCATTTAGCATACTTCCGCATATGTCGTAAAGTTTTAATATTTTATTAGTAAATTTTCTGATATTTTTTAACTACTACTTTTATACTATAACTACTTTTATAGACTTGTGTCACAAAGAACTTATTTTTGGACCGAACTTTAACTTACAATAAATGCTGAGAAAATTTCGTTAAAGAGGAATGGTGAAGATATTACAGTTAATGCGTAATACGTTTCCTTTCATCTTTGCTTGTAAATACTAAGTTTTGCTGAATGCTAGATATGTGTACATTCCCAAGCAGCTAATAAAAATGTTATAAACATTTTTGCAAGCAAATTTTCCTTTTTGATGCGAGACACTACGTTGTAAATCATGGTGTTGGGGTTACACGGACAGGTGGGTGAGCAAGCGCATTGCGCCGAGTTTCCTATCCGTATCTAGGCGAGTGACAGTAGCGGCTTGCGAAAGTGCACATAATTGGATCGGCGCTTTAGAAAGGGGGTTATGAGTTTGTAAGTGCAACGAACTCGCGTGCATTTCTTCGGGAAGATGCAGTTCACTCAGCGGTGGAAAGCGCGCGTTTCCAGGAATCAGCGATACGTTGATATATCGTTGCGCACTCGTCACAACTCTCTCGCCCTGCTAATTCCTAGAGCAAAAAGTGAAAATAATTTTAATTATCACCAACTTCTGGCTATCTAAGTCCAGCGTACCGTGATGTTATAATCCTCGTATTTATATCTGCCTGTGAGCCATTACCTTTTTTGTTAAATGATTTAACCTTGAAATTATGAAACATTATATCAATCTAAACAGAGTATACCGGTGTTGTTAGACAAAAACTATATCACCTGGCGCATATTGTGGTTCTTAGAGAGATAGAATAAAAAACGTAAGCCATTATATTCATTATGCAACTGTTAAACAAACGCGTTATAACGGGGCCAAAGGGTTATGCGACCATATGCCCTGCGGCCCAAGCGCCGGATATGGGTTAAGTAATCACAGATTTTTTATATCCTCTATAATAAAACCCCTTTCTTTTGTTAGCGGCGATAACTGTAAATTTAGTCTTAAAAAAGTCACCGTATGGGTGGAATGTAAATTGAATCGGTTACAATCGATGCCATTTCAATTCTTAGATCGATTCGCTAATGTTATTTTTTGCTCTTCACTAGAAAATATAGATCGACAGCTGCTTTATTCATTGATTACATTCTCTTTTTTTAAGTACAGTAGTTATCTCTGCAACGAGTTATTATGTTAATACGATAAAAAAAACAGTTCCTTCATTTGTATAAAACATTTTCAAGACAATTTAGATTAGATTTGTAACCACACAGCAATGTAGCAAACAGCTACGTTTTCGTGGGAGAGCCACGCTTCGGCATGAATAGGCCGGCTCGACCGGAGTGATACCACGTCCTCACAGAAAACCGGTGTGAAATAGCGCTTGCGCTGTGTTTTACCGAGTGTCTGAGGATACCGGAGGCCCATACCCCAACCCCTCCCCCATCCCCCTTCCCATCCCCCAAAGGTCGGCAACGGACTTGTGACGCCTCTGGTGTTGCGGGTGTCCATGGGCGGCGGTAATCGCTTACCATCAGGTGATACGTCTGCTCATTTGCCCACTATTCAATCAAAAAAAAAAACTGAAAGATGCTGGCAAATCACATTTCTATGAATTTTGCAACGGTATAATCTATGCCATTAAGCATTCAAAATGTATTACTTCAGGTGGCCATTCTTAAGGAACTATAGGCTATTGTCAACCATTTACTTTTGGTCTTTAAGCATTGATTTGCTTTGTGCTTTGTGAATTGTGTATAACAATTTAAAGGAAAGTCTTAAACAGACAAGCATCAGACATCGTATTCATGGCTTTTGGATATGACATGTTGACTAAAAAATAAATATTCAATTCCTCATCCTCGAATTCTGCTTATCTACAATAAAATAAACGGAATAAGTTTCATTTAAATCAATTATATGAAAGTCTCTTTATCGACATTGACGAGGGGCATCGATGTAATAAGAGGGGATTTTCATTCAATTAATTAAATTCTAGTGTATCTCGTTAATGGGTTTATAAAGCAAAATGTTTAGTCTTCTAGATATTATTAAGAACTGTATCATGTTCTAACCTAAACATGTTAGTTAGTACATTCCAAAATCTAAAAGATAAAATTCTATATAAATACTAAAACAATATTATGTTAAGCTCCAGTTTAACCCGTTTTCGATGAACCTTAAATAGGTATCTGACATTTAACATGATTTCATAAAGGTTGCTGATACATACTTGGTTATCCTATATAGTTATATTTTATTTGTCTTTATCCGAGACTAGTGCAACCGAAATCTTAGTAATCTGGTAGATAAGTTGAAAATATCTATCAGAGGGTTTATCAGGTAGTGATGAAACTGAATCTTAGCTAAATATTTGTAGCAAAATTTAGTTTATTTCTTTGATTTGAACTTACAACTAGTCAAGGCTTTTTATGTCAGTTAGTTTTTAAGTGAAGGTCACAGGAAGCGGTTTGATGAGGGCAGCAAAGGACCTTTATAAAACCTTTACCCTTTACCTTTATAAAATAACACATTATGGTTATATTATCGTCACTTTTTAAAGTATTACATTATTTTAAATTTGTGATTAATTTAATAAAATAAGGACACTTATATAATCGATACGATTAATATAATGATCAGATACTAAATAAGTTACAATATAAACTACAAAGTTAATGTGATGTAAACAAACAAGTTTTCTTCTCATGGTATGTAAGTCAATAAATGAAATGCACAAAAAAGAATAACACGTAAATTATAAATACTGGTATTCCATTCTTTCTTTTCTCTGAATTATTAAATTTCAAACAGAAGAGTGCCGTGTTTGGTGCACTTTGTGCAATTTCAATGTATCAATATTTGAATACTCATAGAATTACAGTTAGCATCTGTATTGTCAACATAAAGAAGAAGTGCAAATTTCCGTTAAAGTTATAAACTACCTTTCGTTTTTCACTGACCATAGTCACTACCTGTGTGTCAAAAACAAACAAAATACAGATAACGGAGACCATCCCGAAATAATATTGTATTTAAACCTCAAATTGGACACAGTCGGGAGAAAAATGAGCTGCAATATATCTTTCTAATCTTTTGTACTTAAGGGTCCGTTCGTTCTGAGAAACAACATTACTATAGGTCCCGTTTTACAAGAGAAACTGTTACTTTGTAACGGTCCCAGTATGATGGCAAAAGTGCATTTTTATTGAAAATACAGTGCGGGTTTGTGACGTCAAAAATGCACGTCACACGGCGTAGACTACCGTTAGTCGCACAAAGGGCCCGTAAACAAAGGACCTCTAGTTTGACCACAAAGTAGCTGCATATAGTTTTGAACGTTAAAGTTGTAAATCAATTGCCAACGGTAAGCAATTATTCATTGCCTATAAGTAAATTTGTAACAGTAGGTTATATAACATTGAAGGAAACATGTTTTTGTTTTTTAGTAACTATAAGCTTTATTTTGAAGATTTTTTAAAAGTTCTCGATTTTTTGCACTGCATCGGAGAGCGAGCTAGCAAAAAACTAAGCTTAAAATTTAAAAAAAAGTAATTTTTTTATTCATGTAAATGTAACAATTTCGAAAGTAGAATATGAACAAGGTTTAGTTCAAGGTGTAAGTTTAAATCTTTTGTCTAATTTACGAAAATTACACAAAAGCTAGAAAAATATATCACGGACAATTCGACTTCCTTGTAATTTAATCAGTAATTTAAACTCTACATATATCCACTTGGAAGCAAGACAGACCACATTGCTGGGTGCTTCCTTCTAACTAAGTAACCTTCTGTTACGAAAGATCTAAATTGAAAATAAACAAAAAACAAATTGAAGCGTCATCAAAAGTGAACGCATGCCTCGGATAGGTCGAGGTTGAAAAAAAGTAAAACGAAAGGAGAGATCCCGTTAGAATCCCGGCGGGTGCCTTGCTCAATGCATTGAATGCATCGATAGATGGGCCGTACTCGGACCTCGGCAACGGATCGGTTAGAGTATACGTCACCTTGATTAGTAGATGGTTGACTTTCTACTAAGAACTTAATATAAGTAAGTAATATAATGCACATTCGTACCACATTTAACGAATCGATTAATATTTTGTCATTTAGCTTGCACCGTTATGTGACGCCTCTTTTGGATCAGCCCTGTTGACTGTCATGAAATACATTGCGATTTAACTTTAATGATTCTCAAAAGAGTATAGGCTCCTTATATGTGTACGTCATAAAATCAGCAAACCAAATTAAAGTTGAACCATAAAATAATTTTCCCAACCAATTATTTTCATGATTAAATGTAATTTATTATGATTGAATAGTTATTGAAATCTTTTACGAATGTTTTATAGAAATATTTAATTGTTATAGAATACCGTTCAACAATAATTGTATTAATCGAACGATTTAAAGGAAGGAGTTTAAAATAAGTGGTGATATTTTACATCGATTACTACGGTCAAATATTGATGTTGTTAATACCAAAAAAAAAGTATTATGATCCTATTACCACATGAATCTTGTTATTGAATACTACAAAATCATTAAACACTTCTGAAAAAAGATAAGTTAAATAAAACTACTGCAAATATAAACCGTTAAGTTTGCAATTTAGTGAAACTTTGAACTATTATTCCTGCTAACTATAAACCTTAAATGGTTTTAAGGTAGGAGGACAGGTAGGCGGTATGGTACTTGACTTCAAAGTTTAGGAAAGGTTTTTTCTACTAAGAACTTTTGCTTGTGTGTTCATTCGCAAAATTTTTTTTCAAGGGAAGCAATTTCTTCCCGGACAACGATTTTTTTTTGCTCTAAACTGCCCCTGACAATGTGTATGTAAATTTTTATGATGCTTGTTAAAGTATTGAAGGTGCAAAAGAGTAGCATATAAACCGATAAATAATCCCAAATTTTAAGAAAATTACCATTATTAACCAAAAAAATCTTTATGCCTTGAAAACACACTTAAATGGAATTCGAAACATAAAACATTCATTAATATACGATTTGATCAGGGGACTAAGTGGTCGGGTGGCAATGGCCTGTTTATGTTGGAGAGCTTGAATACCTCGTTTCCTGGTCATAAAGCTAGTAATGACAATCTGAACATATATGAATGATCAGGTACAACAACACATATTTCTAATTCTGGTTGCTAGTCTCATCATACGGAGTAATGTATTTGTTTATTGTCTATAAAGTCATTTAATACTCTTGTCAATTTCAAAACTGAATTTTGCAAATCTGCATGAGTTCAAGTATTTTGATGCACTTTTAATTATATGGTCAACTTTATTTAATTTTCCTTGAGAGAATGAATAATATAATGACAGCGTGATTGTAGACGGACCTTCAACTCACGTCTTTGAGCTTTAAAGATTTGATTCCTATACGCAACAAACATTTGTATATTCCAAAATACTTCCTTTTGATTTTTTCGAGTTTGTATTTTGAAAATTTGTGACTAAAGTGCCCCATTACGTAGGATAAAATCCTAGTGTGGTGTTCGTATTTAAAAAAAAGGAAACTTAAGTAATCACCATTTATTATGGTTACAAAATGGTTTTATGAAATGTTAAAAAAGTAATTGAGATACTTTGCTAATGTAATTAAAATGACATTGTAAATCCCTTATTGTATGGTTAAGTTTATGTAATATAATTATTATTGTTATAAATACATAAAAACGTTCCGTACCGGTATTAAAAAGTGATATAACGGGCTTGAATCAATAAACAAGACTGTCGTGTTGTATATTCTTTACTGTTACTTCACCATTTCTACAAGCTGTAAGGTCAAATTACGTAACCCTTCTCATTAAAATATTTATCTGATACAACTTACACTTATACAACGAAAATTTAAAGCTGAGAATGTCGTTTGATGTCATTCGTACAAACGTTAACCTTCATAATTATTAGTGAAGATAATTTATTGGTAACTATGACTATCACTACAAAGAAAGCAGCAGAACATTTTGTCATAATGAATGTGTCTGTTAACCATATTATGTAATTATATGACATCACCTGACTGACAGCTGTTAATAGAAATGGTATTTCTGTTTAACTGATAAACAGATTTTTGATGCACCTTGCCTATAATCCGTGTGGTGCCAGATTAAAAATTTGAAGTGAACAGTATCGTTTGAGTCCATTAAATGAGCAAATTACGTAAGACAACAGCACTGCAAAGAGAAGAAAAACTTGAATCAACCCGTATATCAACCCGTCTGGCCAGTGTGGTATAGTTGGCCCAAATCTCCTTTCTAAAGAGATGTCTGTGTCCAGTAGCTATTAAAGGGTGTTGATGATGATTGCATTCGTAAAATATCATCACATATAGGTTTGGAAGCCTACAATTGCTTAAAATAAAGAAGACAATTTTAATTAAGTAACTTCCTTAGGTTACAGATTTAAAATTAAGCTAGGTATTCAGGTTATACAAACAGTATAAAAATATACCATTAGTAAATAAACATAACAAACTACTACAAATCATTAGTTTTTTTTTGTCAATTGGGGCAAACCAGCAGACGCATCACCTGATGGTAAGCGATTACCACCGCCCATGGACACCCACAACACCAAAAGCGTCACAAGTGCGTTGCCGACCTTTGGGGGATGGGTGAGGGAATGGGGGGAGGGGTTGGAGTATGGGCCTCCGGTATCCTCACTCACTCGGTGAAACACAGCGCAAGCGCTATTTCACATCGGTTTTCTGTGAGGCCGTGGTATCACTCCGGTCGAGCCGGCCCATTCATGCCGAAGCGTGGCTCTCCTACGGAGTAACCCATTAGTGCACGAAGTTCTTAAATTAAGAAATTTTATTAATAAATGTTGATTTAAAAAACTCATGAGCTCAAAGTGTAACAGTCTAAATATATTTACATTATTTAGATGGAATCTGACAAGATTTTACACCTAGATATTAATTTCGTCATCGTCAACAACCTTAAACAGTTCACTGCTGGACATAGAAATTATTTATGGCATAAAACTACTGAATTTAATTTATTTATTAACATTTGCAGCATATTTAATATTGTTATAGCTATAGAAGCAATGCCAAATAATTTAGTTCCTTCAGTCAATCTTTGGGTGATGCAGATGAATTCAATATTCAGAATTATTGTTAAACTCATGTCCTTCTAGGGCAAACAACAAATTGTTACTTTCATTTTTATTATTCTGCAATGTAAATTCAAAAAGCAAAAGTTAATATTGTGAAATAAAACCTCAAAATTACTATTTTATACAAAAGTTGTATTGTTTCACCTGTTTAACTGATATTTTATTAAAGAGTTAACTATATCACTTAACCGTTAAGTATAGTAATAAAAATGAATTGATTTGTCATCTAATTAGACTGTCACGTACAGATCTGCATCACCCAAAGATTGAATGAACTAAAATATTTGGCATTACTTCTATAGCTATAGCAATATCAAATATGCTGCAAATGTAAATAAATAAATTAAATTCAGTAGTTTTATGCCATAAATAATTTCTATGTCCAGCAGTAAAATGTTTAATCTTAATATCTTAATAATAATCTTTATTCATACAAAAAAGTTAGTTCACAAAATAATGTACAAATTTATCAGTAAATATACTCAAGTTGAACCAAAAACATCCCTGGTCCCCACACTAGGGTTCCCTGTGTCGTGGGGTCCAGTCCCTTCCGTAAGTTTCAAAAGATTACAATTAAAATGGATGCATTTATCTAAATGCAACCAAATGTATAGAACTACAAAAAAAATTAAACAGAATAAAACTAATTGATTAGGAAAAAAAGAAAGATATAAGTGTATAGTATAGAATAGTATAAGTGTGTGTATGTATGTGTATGTGTATGTATGCGTGTGTGTGTTTGTGTGTGTGTGTGTATGTGTGTGTGTGTGTGTATGCGTATGTATGTATGTATGTATGTGTGTGTGTGTGTGTGTATGTGTGTGTGTGTGTGTGTGTGTGTGTGTGTGTGTGTGTGTGTGTGTGTGTGTGCGCGCGTGTGTATATTATGTATGTAGTGTGCATAGGTCTGAGTTCGTGCTTGTATTTCTGTGCGACTGATGTTAAATACCAGTGTTTAGCAGGTTTTCAGTGTCGGCATAGTCTTTGAGTATTAGCCATTTCTGAATAGTTTTTTAAGACGACGTGAAGTCATGTTTATAATTGCGTTATTAGTTTTAAATAATTCGCGATATAGATAGGGACCTTTATATATAAAAGATTGTAGAGCAAAAGTAGAACGTGCTCTCAGTAAGTTCCATTTAAGTGTTCTGTGGGACGCTCGCGCTTTAGTTTTAGCAACTTTATGAAAGCGAAGAAGTACTGAAGCAATATAAAGTTGCCTTATAAAGTTGTTTAAGGCTGTTGACGATGATGAAATTAATATCTAGGAGTATAATCTTGTCAGATTCGATCTAAATAATGTAAATATACTTAGACTGTTACATTTTGAGCTCATTAGTTTTTTAATTCCATTTTATGTGACCGAATAAATGAATTTATATTAAAAATTAGATATATTAACTAAATGTATATTGTACTTTATTATGGCATAAATATACGATATACGAATTTGTATGCATTTTCACGACCCTACAAAATTAAGATACATTGAAAACATTTAGCTTCCACCGAAACTGTTTTGACTAATTTTAATTGTGTAAACCAACGTAAGGCAAAGTCAAAGTCATATCTATGTATAAGTTAATATTTTTTCTAGAAAAGTGGCGCGCAATAGTTCTTGTGGGCGCCGTCCGCGACGCGCGGCGCTAGCATCTTTCGCCGAGCGCATTGCTAGTAGGAAAGTTGTTTATGACGTCGGAAAGTGTCACGTTGAACGATGGTGAACCGTGTTGTGTCTTCCGCGGAACCTGGCCTACTCACCAAATTGTCATTCTATCAATCCGTCACCATGACTTTATCTTCGCCATCTGAAGGGTACCTACATTGGCAATGCTTAAAAACGTGTCATGTTCTTACCGTTGAACGATATTACCAGTCACATTCACCGTAAGGCTTCTTTGTCCTAATGAGATTTGCTAAATGTACTGGCATTCTTTTATGTCACACTTTTGAGTTCACGAAACTTAATCTTTTGTTACTTATTACGGCATCTCTAGATACAATTTACAAGCATAATGTTAACGATCTACTAAGATATAATACATTATGGCTATGTATAATCTTTTGTAAAATGTAACAAGCAAAAACTAGTAACTACATAATGTGTAAATAAAGGCCAATTTAAAGCTCTAAGATTTTCAACTATTTTATTTATTGTTATTAATAGATAACCCCTAGATATATGTATTATGTAATTATCAATATTTTTGCATAATATATATAAAAAATTTCGGTTATATTTAATTAAGTTGCTATTAATACTAAACACATAATAGAGCTATATCTTAAAATGCTAGGTTGGGGCGGGCGTTGCGGCTGTAGCCGGCGTGACGCGAATCATCGACCTCTCGCGCCATTTGTAGTGTTCGGTGGCGAAATAGAGGTCATTGACAAGGCCTAGCTTACAACACTATTATTCCATTTGAATCAACAACACGTTTATTTAACGTTCTCCTGCCACTAGTTGAGTTTTCTGTCTAATGAAACAGGTATTAGACATATAATACGTGTTAATGAAATCCTTTTCATATTTTTTACTTCACATCCTGCTCTTGCAAAAGTATGATAAATATACCGTCTATTGTCATCTGTTTCGCATTATTTCTTCCCATAAAAGAATCAACGATATGTTCAAATTTCATAAATATTTGGATTTTATTTATGATGAAATGATTGGCGTTTTACTAAAAATAATAGGTTATTCTGTTTTGTATAGTTGACGTTGATTTCTGTAGAAGATTTTACACAATGGCTCTATTATAGCTAGTCGTGATCTAAGTTGGCGGAATAGGGGGCATCTGTTTGCAAGGGGTGGGAGGGAGGTAGCACGCACACTACGCCAACGAAACGAAAATTTGTGAGGTGAACGAACGCAAGTGGCCGCGCAACCAAACATCAGGTTGATTCACTTTTCATCTACGCTCACTCTGTTATGGATATTTATAATTTTTTTTTGTTTTTGATAACTTGAAAACTCACTTTTTACTTTTGTGTCGATTCCATTTCTTTTTCGTTATCTGCTTAGAGGCATTTCGAGTCAGTACCCATAGCCTAGGCTTGCAGCATTGGTAATTTATTTTGCTTGTGTGTTAATTTAGTTAACCTGATGGTGATAAAGGGTTTTCGCAGATTACAAATGGCAAATTAAGGGTATGATAAAATTCTTACTACTGAATCTCTAGATATTTTTAGTAACAATTTTCTCAATTCAAAATATTTATACCAGCTGAATATTTAAAAACTATGATAGATTTAGTGTCAAAGCTCGTACCAGATTTACAAGTTTCTGAAAATTGTTTATGAGTAGTCGGTAAATAACTGAATTGTCATTCTGTTTCACAAAAGAAAAAGTCATTTTTTTACAAAGTTTGTAACTCGATGATTGTTTCTAAATGGATGATTAAATAACAATGAGAACAAATTATTGCACTTCTCTTCACTTCTCTTCGTATTTATTGGTTGAGCTTAGCTTAACTTAAAGACGCTAATCTTTTTACGATTCTCTGGCAAAGTATGAAGATAAATTGTTAGAGAATGAATGAATGCATTGATATGAATGCAAATTCATTAGGTGGCTAGATATTTATATCATTCACACTTGAATGTATGTAGCTGTTATTATATTTATCTTATATAACCAACCGTTGAACCATTAACCACAACCAATGAGTGATATTACAGGCAAATTAAAAATACATGATAACATTGATATTTCATAAATTTGTACAAATAATACGTAATTAGTTTTTAGTTAATTAAATACTTATTTGAGTTATTGAACTCTGGTGTGGCCACCTGTGCATACATTCAATGGACATTTTGTAATAAAATTGGTAACGCGTCACGTATGAATTTTTACTTTTATCGAGCATGTGAGCGAATCGTACAGGTCAATGACCCAACTGTCCGCGTTTGGCGGCAATCCACGGTTTGCGAGTGCGCACTTTTCTTTACTTCCACGTGTTGTAAGCCAATGACGTGTTCAACTCATCAGCAAGATGTTGCTGCCTGGGTTTTTACCACTTAATGCTATTTCTTGTTATTAATGATTCATTACTGAAAAATAAATGTCAAGAATGTTTCACACAATGCTTTAAAAAGTCATCATCTTTCACTGAAAGACGTTACAGTACTCAGTAACAGAAGGTTTCATGAATTTAATACATCATTATCATCAGCTTATCGCAGTCTACTTCTGGATATAGGCTTCTCCCATTGCATACCACTCTGATCAATTTTAGGTTACTCGCATCCAGTTCCTGCCAGCAATCCTGCGCAAATCATCACTTCATCTGGCCTATGGGCGTCCTACACTACGTTTTCCGAGACGTGGTCTTCACTCTAAAACTCTTCTACCACAGCGGTTGTTGATTCTGCGGCCGGGTACGTGGGGCACGTCGATGATATAGTTCACCGCCCTGATCACCTTTTTCCTGATGCGATTTCGTTTCTCTGACAGATTACGATGGAGATCTCCGGCACGCTGAGCGACTTTGAGCTTATGGAAACCCCGTACCGTAAATGTTCACGTTTCATCTCCGTATGTCAATATGTTTCTTCAATTAAGGACTAAGAAAAGAATATAAAGTTTTTTTTTTGTACATGTGTTAGTTAAACATAAGTATTTAACCATCGCCTAACTATTGTCTCCTTTCATTTACAACCAGTTAGTTACCTTAACACCTTAAACAGAAATGATGATTAATCACATTTCAACTCCGTCTTGTGTAATTATATAGTCTTCGAACAGTCCTAACCTCGCTTTTGCTCACTATGTCTGCTGTAGTATTGATATGGTAAGTCCTAATATCCTAGAAAATATACCTCATACTGGAACTTATTAGTTTTATTTAAATAAATATTTACAAGTAGTTTATAATCTCTTGTCATGGATATCCTTGTTTATAATACTTTGAAAAACACTTATAATTATTCAGGGCATAGCGTAATATATCAGGTGAGTCATTTGCTTTTTTTTCTTGACATTTAGTCATATATCTATTCTAATATTATAAAGCAGAAGAGTTTATTTGTTGGTTTAAACGCGCTAATCTCAGGAACCGGTAGTCCGATTTGAAAAATTATTTCAGTGTTGGATAGTCAATTTATTGAGGAAGGCTATAGGCTATATATCAACAGCAATGAAGAATATTTCAAAAACGGGGGCAAATTTTCACGCTAGGGGCAATAGAAGACACCTACTTGAGAATCTTCACTGTAATATTGGTATGTCTTAATTGATGAGAAGCGTCTTGTGTAAATAAAGGAAATAATGTTATACAAATTGCACAAATTTCATGTTAACTTAATAAGGAACTACGGCTACCAACAAACTGTCCTGCAGTTTGGCAGAAGTAAAAAAGGTTGTGAAATGATTGTTAATAAGTAATAAACATTTTTTTCTTTAAAAAAAGAAAAAATATAATTTAAACACTTTTTTTAAATTTATGAGTCTGCCGGAGTAACTCTACTGTGCTTGATGGGAAACATAAGCAGAATCCAACAGTCGTAGCCACTATACTCATTGCGAATGCAGACAGCGCAACAATGCAGCATGGTGACCCACACTATGACGGCCTATTGAGTTAGCCTATTAGTTCGTGCTAAAATCAGCGTTGCTCTACTACCTCGAAAACATTTTAAGAAACTTGCACACAATTGTGTTGTGCCTACATGTAGGGATTTAATACGAAATAGTTACCTTAATGGTTTTTAGAATACAGTTTGAAAATATACTTACATCATTAATTTTCAGGCATGTATCATGAAGCAAAAACATCCTCCTTAAGAAATGTAACAAAATATGAATAGTAATAACATTCCTACTTACATCAAAATAAGGGAACTTACGTTAAATAGATTATTGCAAGCCTACTCAAGTATTGAGTTACGTCACCAGTACAGACTAGAAATATTATTAAATTGGTAATTTGACTGAAGAAAATTCCTTGACCAATAGGTCTGTCAAAGTACAAGAGCACATAAGTCTTAAATAAATAATTATCAACTATAGCCTTATAACGCCATCTAGTAGCAAACTAAGCAGAGCTTCTTTTAGCTTCTAAGCAGAACTTCTTTTTTGTGGGTAATAACTCAATGAAGACCTCCCAACTGCGCAAAAGATATTATAGTGAACAAGTGTATGCATAAGCACAGGTACAATCTCATTTTTCTCACTCTGACAATCCGGGATATCTCACACTCACCATTTCACATCTCATATGGGACGGCCATTCAACACGACCGAGAGAGATCAGGCGCAGGACCGAAATATTTAGTTATTAAACTTATCCAAATATACTTGACTGCCTAGGTGACGCAATGGTAGCATGTGGGACTGCTCTGCTAAGGACTCGGGTTCGAATCCGATGTGTGTATATACAAAAAAAGAGTATAGAAGTATTCTATCAGTCAGTTGTCCAAAACATTTATTTATGACTTTTGAAATTTTTTTTGGTTATCAATACATACATTTCATACATAGTATCCTAAATATTGTCTTTGAAATCATCATCATCGCCAACCCTGTTCATCATGTGGGTGTCTTAAGAGCCAACTAAGGGAGAACCTATGTAGACCAACTTCAGAGAAACGGAAAACTTGACACAAACCTTAAATCAGCGCGTCTGACAAGCGTGGTATAGTAGACTACAACCTCTTTTCTGAGGTGAGCCCTGTATCCAATCATTACTTGGCGATGAGCACTCCAGTATTTATTGAAGCTCTTGTTGTTGACAAGAAAGTAAAGAATAAATAAAAAAAAAGGTTAACTACCAAGATTGCAATTTTTATCAAAAGTGTCGGGTAGCTTCTCAGGTCATACCATAATAGAAGGGAAGTACTTCACATTAATTTCTTACTTCTTCTTTTTAGCCTTATCCCAAGATTATTTGGGGTCGGCTACTAGTTCCACCCAGTTTTACCTGAATATCAGTTTTTCCACGTAACGACCGGCATCAGACCTCCTCAACCCTGAGGGTGAACTGAATTCGAAGGTTGAAACTAGTATCAGTATATTTGAGGGCACTCTCAATAACAATTACCATAGATGTTCATGGCAACCGGGACCGACGACTTAACGTGTTCTCCGAGGCACGGGTGGATAACACCGCCATCTCACATTAGTTTCTTACTGAATATTAAAAATATTCTATGTGAAAAACAATTTTTATGTTTAGTACAAATAAGGTAGGCCTATTCCACAAGGCGAGGTGATCAGAAAGGTACTCAGAAGTAGGATTTAGTTCAGATAGCGCATGAACTTTATTTGCGCGTTGCCTTGATTAGTGCTAAATTACTGAATTTTTAAGTTTCATAGAATATCTAAACCACTAGTAAACTATCTGAATTCTTAAAAAATATTTATATCATTAAGTTTCCTAAAAAGTCAAGACATCAAGGTTAGCATCAGGTTCATTGAACTCTTAATAGTGAACGTCAGTATTTCATTTAAACAAATGAATATACCTACCGTCAGTTAAAGTTCTATAGAATTTAAGTCCAAGTCAATGACTGTGAGACGAGAGAGGAAGTGACGTATACTTATAATCTTATTAATTATGAGTTATAGAGAACATTTAACTGTTTAAGCAATCAAGCGCAGGGTTGTGTTGTACCGCGCTCGTTGATGTCGTTTGTATAGCGCTTGCTCTAGCGCCTATTGTGTGTCTTCCGTCTTTGTTTCATTGAATTTTTCAAATTATTAATAATACCTAGTTTTTTTATATAACATTACTGACAAAACTATAATTTGAAGAGGTAAACTACAATATATTGTATTCTCAAGTTTTTATTTTGAAGTTCTACTAACACGCATTTAATTAATAAGTATAAATTACTAAATGACTAATGTTAACGCAGTTAATGATTACATATTATTAGTATTAGTATTCAATTTTTATATAAGTTTAGTATTGCATTAAATTAGTTCTATATTTTAATTGCAATCGGTTCAATACTATTGTCATTTTATTTAAAGTGATTTATAGGTAATGATAACTATGTGATTATTGCTAATATAAATATTTACAATATAAATTACGTGAATATTAGTTTGTTATGCTTTTAGGCCTAAAATACCTACGTTTATACGCTTTATACGTTCACATTTCTAGGGATATAAAATTTTTTTTTCAAAAAAGTACTGATATACAGTGATATTTATACAATTAATTGAAATGGATATTATGCCGCGTAGAAATATGCCTTGGAGCATTTCGGATAGAAAATACAGAGTACAAATAAATCTCTATACATCGCCAAGTGGTCAAGCTGATCAAAAGTTTTTCTCCAATAGATGGTTCTAGCAACAGGAACAGAATCCCATGACGATGACGATATCCATACTCTCACAATAACACTGACTGACTAACACTGAAAAAAAACAGCAAAATTGTTAATAAGCTATTTTGAAATCCATAGCGCAACTGAACGCTGTTTTCCAAGAAACAGGATTGGGCCTAGTTTAGGAATCAGTTATAGTACCTACACTAACTAGATATGTAAACGATGTTCCTACTATTATAACATTAACTTGTAATTTTTAGAATCAAATAAACATTTTTATTTTATATCTCAACATTGTTTATGAGACAGTAGAATATTATTATTATTAATATTATTTTTAACGTACATGCATTCACTAGGCCTGATAACAGAGAAGTGTTCTAGATGATAGCCAAGCTAGGACAGATTAGATATGCCTAGCTTGGCTATCATCTAGAGCTACCTAATATCACTGTCTCGGTATTAAAATTAGACTGTAAGCCCCTAATGTTACAGAAATTCATATCAAGCATAGCGATGCTTTGATGTGTCTCAAAATACTAGGGGCAGCCTAGACGCCCAAGTTCAGTTATATGGTATTCCGAGTGCATGAGTTAGCCTAAGCGATTGCCGGTCCGATTCGATGCCCAAAGCAGAGCAAAGAGTGTTGTTTTTCTGATTATAGAAATGCTTTATAGCAGATCGGAGTTTGGAATTCGAGATCTTAACCCCTTTGCTTCGAATGCCATGTAAAGCTGTTGGTACTACACCTAATCTTTCTCCGGTCGTGTCAAATAGCTGTCCTGTTGGATGTTATGAGAGTGCGAGAACAGAGAGTGCACCAATGATTACGCACACCCTTGTGGACTATAATTTCTCCTGCGTAGTTGACTGGTCTCCATTGAGTCTGGCTGTCATGACCGAAATCGGATAGGAATATATCATTCTGTGTGTGATCTCATAGCAGGGAATTCTTTAATACTAATGCAGCATTGCTGAAAAGCGCTGCACTGTCCTAAGTGAAATATTATTCAAAAGCGCTGTCATTTCCTTCCATAACTTCACTCACGAAGTGAAAGAAGAAGACATGTAATTGCTTAACGCTAGTTTTCTACGAGGCTGGTTTTGGATTTGCCAACTGACCTGTATATGTCATCGCATGTCTTTGCCAGTAGTACAAAAAGTAACCTAACCTAACTTAGAAACCATCATTCACTGTAGTTTAACAAAAATTAGGTATCCAGTAGTTCCATTGAAATTATTGTTCCCAGTATTTTCACTTGCTTACGATGTTAAACAGTATGTCATGTGCATATTTGGTAAAAAAATAATGGTAAAAAAAAATGAGGACAAGGCAATTTTATCCTCGTCGAATTCAGTATGTTGTATCATTGAGATAACTAAATAAGTTACGCCACTGATAACCACAAAAAAATTGATGTACTGCAATTTCCTCCCACAGAAGCTTAAATATCATTAATATCTCCCTGATAAGATTGTTAGAAAGCACTACAGTACAATATTCTTTAAAAAGAGTTTTTCAAAATTGTGTGTATGTATTCATATTTCTATATCATATTTTTTTGATGTATGGCCCTTTCAAAATTACTTTATTATACCTGATGGAAATCATAAGCAGAATTCAAGAGTAGTGGTCACCATACTCATTGCTCTTGCAGATAATGCAAGAATGCAACAGTGGCCACACCATGACAGCCTAGTGATGTTTCTGTGCGAGGGTAGTACCGCCCCGGTCGAGCCAGTCCGTGTTGAAATCAGCGTGGTCTGTAATTTTATGAATTGAAGAACTTTGTACCAATAAAAACCCCTAGACTAGCACTTGGCACTTCGGAAATATTTCATTCATTCAATAATAAGTTGTGTTCAGTGAGAGCCAGTCACATCATATCGATAGCCTCTAACAGTCCACTACTGGACATAGGTCTCTCCTTTGAAAGAAGGTTCTGGCCTAGTATGCGCTACATTGGAACGATAAACTGGTGTCAGAATCAGATCTATTGATGATAATATAACTAACAAAATGGGGATATTAGAGATAAGGTCACTGAACCGTTTTGTTACTACCCACGTCTATGAGTGTATATATACTTTATTACTATAGTTATTTAACATGCAAACATATCATAACTCTTTGTAAACTTTATTTCTTGTTTCTGCAACTTGAAAGATGTAAGTTTGTAGTAAGTCTTTATTCGTAATGAAGTGTTTAACAAAAACACAATAGTTCTAGATAATGTTTTTTGTTTTAATTAATAAGTGTTGGTTCACGTGGCTAGGTGCGCGGGCGCAAAAAGCGTAGTTTCCGCATTGCGCGCAGAGAGCGCCGCCCGCCGTGCTGCGCGATGCAGCCTGCAGGTTACATTTCCGTGCATGTTGCAACACGAGCAACAGAGATGTACAACAGTTTTGTTCATTGTTTATATCTTTAAAATTAACTGTAAAAGAGCTTTTATTGTTAAGAAATAAACTCAGATAAAAAGTATTGGGTTTCATTTTCATATAAAAAAACTGGTCCAGTGCGAGTCGGACTCGCGCACCGGGGATTCCGTACAAACCTGCATATGATGCAACAAAAAAATTATGCTTTTCGTAATTTTCCTTTATCTGTGCTATAAGACGTTGCTTCGTGTAAAATTTCAAGATTCTGAGTGAACGGGAAGTACCCTGTAGGTTTTGATTTCCTTGCGAGTGTCGAAAATTTGCAGCGTATTGGCTGTATCTTTAGATTGCGTTGACTTAGAAGTAGATGGCGTAGAAGGACAGTAGGCTTGAGTATTTGATTTAATTTCAGCTTGATACCTCCAAGCCTTCCTGAGAAGAAAGGGACAGACAGACGGACAGCAACGACGGGAACCTAAAAATATATAAAAATCAACTATTCTGAAAGTGAATATATTTTACTTAATACATAGCCCCTTATTAAGTCTGTTATCAGTCTTAACTAACAGTGTTGGAAACTAACAATTTTATTAGTGACTGATGAAGATTAGACAAATATAGCTAGGAGTAATAAGGGTGAGGCTGTAGCATAAGTCGAGATAGACTGTCTGTTATGTGATCATGAAAACTGTAAATCAGTTGTCTAGTACCCATTTTTTTTTATTTATTTTTTAACGTAACCCCCTCGGGCCGTCACCCCGCCTGGGTTTGCGGCGGAGCGGTGTGTCGGAATCGAACCGACTAAAACCACACGGTGTGCCAACTCTGCGCATTATACTTCTTCGCAGAAGGTCGCGACCGCGGTAAAACTGCTGTCGCTACCGGCCATGGACAGTACGACGGCCGGTAGCGACAGATCTCCTCCGATGACTGCAGTGAGGGCCCGGCGCTGATCCGCCCAAGCGGGGCATATCTCCAGCGTATGCTGGGCCGAGTCCTCACTGCAGTCGCAGTGGTGGCAGGCGGGACTCAATTCCCTCCTAGCGACCGAGTGCAGGTACTTCCCGAAGCAACCGTGCCCGGAAAGCACCTGCGTCAGTCAGTTGTCTAGTACCCATAGTACAAGCTCTGCTTAGTTTGTTAGTGTTAAATATCGGAAAATCAGTATGGTTAATTACTGAACCGCCATTGAATTTCCAACACTGAAAACACATTGCCATACAACAAATATGCATTGAATATTCATGAACAGAGTTTTGACCTGAGAACGCTGTCCATATATCATAAAATAATCTATTATTAGTAAGACCGCAAAGCATGTTTAGTTCTAAGTAGGGCCATAAATGGGCTACGTCAATTTTACGACAGATGATTGTAGTTGTCGTAGAGACTGAATAACAATAAAATGCATGCCGCCGCAGGTTGGCAACAGCTGTTGCCAGCGGCGGCTAGCGGTTTGCAAGGTTCAGGTTTACTCGGGTTCATTGCCATAGTTTTGTAACCCTTCTTGTGTAACTCGCTCTCAGCGGCCCTTCTCGCGTGCCTCTCACTTGAACTCGTTATTGCACTTACATATATATTTTTTTGGAAATGTTCTGTAACGCACTCGCGATGTCGTGACGTGACACACCGTTATTGACAATATTGTCCATTGGTTATCGTGCTAGCTTAATCATGAATTATTAGAACCTCGAGTGAGATGTGTGACAGAACAATTCAATCGGGCCGTAGACAGACGAACTCTGTGGGTGTTTGATTAATAGTGTAGGTACGATCCTCATTCAATTAATTAAATAGTTCCTCTTTACTGTGAATTATATTTCGTATTTGTTACATTCATTACAGTTAAAGATAACACTAATACAGAATAATCTGATTAGTAATATTTATTATTTATGCGCAAACACATAACACATTAATTTAAAAGTATAAATTTGTGACATTAAGAAAACTTATTTAAATTCATAGAAATAAGAATCAATTTGATGGAATCATAAACAATTTGAACACGTAAAGTGAATAAGTCAAAATATTTATATTACTATCCTATTGTTGGTACTGTGTACATCTGAATGTGACGATCTGATGATATTACTCAGTATGTGTGTCTATATGTATATGCGGAATGTTTAATTGAGCAGTCGTGTAGGCTGCGGTTCCGCGTCTAGCGGCCGTCGACCCCGCAGCCTTTCGAGAGTATCGAACCGCATGGATTACGTCACCGCGCAAGCCTCCCCCCTATTGCCGCCTGATCACCGCGCCGCGACGCCTAGTGCCAACTGACGGTCAAACTATGGAATATTCCTATGCCAACTCGTCTATTGCTTAAGAATGTGTATGAAAAACATTCTGCTTAAGGTTATATATAATAATAAAAAAATAATTTCAGTAAAACAAAATGTGTGAATTGCTCAAAATTATTATAACTTTACTATTTATTGTGAATAAAAATACAGGAAAATTAAGTATTTAGTCGTAGGCATTAATATTTGTATTGTTTTGAATATTGGGTAGTTACAACGTAGCATTTAAAATAACATGCTACGCCGTAGTCGTTGTAAACTCGCGCACAAAAATAAAAGTAGCGCTCTCAAAATTTTTGAGCACACGTTTTGCACTGGAACTTTCGTTGGTTACGCTCACTCAGTCGATAAGCCAAACATTATCCACAGTCAGCGGCAGTCATCGACCCGCGTCGCTTGCAAGGCCATTCGCTTACACAACTCGACACTAAAATTTTATCGTCTCATTTCTTTTGGATACTTTTAATTTGTTTACCTAAATCATTATACTCGTCCCTTATGTACATTGCTTAACTTTTACACATTTTTTCACAGTAGATACAAGTGATACATTATGCAAACGACTTTGAAAGATATCAAATAACTGAACTAAACATTCCCCTTGCAGTTCCATTTTAATGTTGAAAAGCTCTTTGTTTCGAGTCAGCTCGCAATATTAACTAAACAACAACGTTGTTCTCAATACGGTGAACTCGAGCGATCGGTCGTATAAGCGAGTGGTGGTGCGACGCGAGCAAGCAACAAAAGTACTTTCGGTCGAGTAACGGGACCCTGCGGAGAAATGCTCTACGAAATCGAAACACGCGGTCCCGTTAGCCGGCCCTCGCCCTAAGAGCCTGCCGGGATAATCTTGGTAAATCACAGCCGACGATCCGCCGTTATAAGTGTTAGCGCTTGTAATTTCCGCTGTATTGCTTTGTTGTATATTATTTTCATCCTAATCCTGTGATGTTACCGTTTTACATCTTTTTGTAAACGCCCCTGCAATAACAGGGTGGTTGATATAATCAAAGTCTCTTTCATTTTGAAAGTATTACAAGACAATTTATAAGTCCAGGGTTTTGTGTAAATTGTATCACACATTTAAAAAAAAATATGGAGGGGGTAAGTTCTTAAAGTTGGGCAACGTACTTTTCACTCTTTTGTTCCAGATGTCAATGAGTGACGTTAATCGCTTACCACGTACCACGGTCTGTTTCTTTGCTATGATATGGAAAACATTATGTTTTTTCATGTTTCATTATTTATCACATAAATAAATACGAGTAATATTGTTATTTCATAAATGAAAAGAAAAGTATTTAGAGTTTTTAAATTACTAAATTTACGAACTTAGTTACACATGTTAACTTATCGTTCCAGAAAATTGCTGTGTGCGTATATCGCCATCTAGTGATACTTATGGCAACTTGAGGCCTGCCTGTTGTATAGTCGTGTTTTCATTGAAAGAAACAGTCGGAATGGTTGGCTTGTGGTTCAAGGTAAATATACTAGATGGCGTAAAATATACGTAAAGACGTTTTACTGAACTTTATTGATTTATAAAAGGTGGGTGGTGGGTTAATCGGTGTAATTCTTATGCATTAAATTACAAAAATTATAATAGGTACTAATATGCACTATTAAAATATGTATTAGTTTATCTCCATAATAGGTTTTAATAATTTCAGCAATATTTTTAGTTTAGGTTAGAGATTTATTAAAATAGTATTAACATGTATTTTTTAGTTTTGCTCTAAACTCATAACCGTAATAATAACTTGCTTCTTTGTGTAGTAACTTTATTTGGGGCTGTTTTACCCATTTTTTTTAGTTATCCAGTTCCTGTAGCATAAAATAATAGCAAATGTGAGCTATTCTATTAAGATAAGACATATAAAGTGCAATAATATTTAAGAACAATAAATTTTATAGAGATTTTTTATTCTTTTTTATGAAACATGTATCTTAATTTTTATTTATTGGATATATTATATAAATACGTAAATTATGATAAAGTAAAACATTTTTTCTATTTGATAGGTATTATGTACGACAACATTAAAGACCGTATCAATATTAAAGAGCTATATATTTAATGTAATACATTAAATTACTTGGCAGCGAGTGCCATCTATTAGGCAAATGCCATACTACTTTCATTTTCTACGGTACTGTAATGTTGTTCACGTGGCGGTTGTAATTCATCAATATAGCTTTTTTTATTTTTCATATAGCAATTTGTGCCGGTATCGACAATTCTGTCAATGATTGAATGCCATGTATGATGGAGAGAAATCAATATACTCGTAGTTGTAATACCATGTTATCTAGTGTCCATACGTCAGATCGAGCACATCATGCAGTCATCGTTAAGACTGTAAAATCGCGTAAGAGGAGTTTGTAATCCTACTACTATTATAAAGGCGAAAGTTTGTAAGTATGGATGTATGTATGTATGGATTTTTGTTACTCTTTCACGTAAAAACTACTGAATGGATTTGAATGAAACTTTACCACAATATAGCTTATACATCAGAATAACACATAGGCTACTATTTATAAAGATATAGCTTCGCCTCGCGGCGTTGCCCGCAGTTATCATCGTACCGCGGGTAGCACCGCGGGGTTCAGCTAGTACTAAATATTATTTACAAAAGTCGCAAAACTGACATATGAATGACATACGTCACGTTGTCATAAATAAATAAAAATCATGAAGGTATATATGTATATATATATATATATATATATATATATATATATATATATCATTTAGTAAATATTATCACATTTATATAACATATTAAAAGAGTTACGAATAAGTTGAGTCAAAAAAATGGATCCTCTTTAAAAGTTAAGAAACGATTTCTTCCTTATAGTACAAAATTATAAACGAGTTCATCCTCCTTCAAAATTCCCCACAAATTGAAACGATGTGTAGCAACTATTACTCTTACGGGATTTTGCATAAAATTTCGCGTTGTGGCTTTTCTGTGATTGATACAATGCGTTGTGAGTATCGTGAGTATTTAATTATCACAAGCTTTGATTTAACTTGCAACGTATGTATGAAACTACTATTCTTGTGGTATCTTGCAAATACATTTTGAAGATCTTTTCAACAGATTTAACTGAAATTTTGTACGCATAAACTTGATTATATGCAATAATAAAATGGCATGAACTGGTTTTCCACAAGAGCCACAAGAACTCTGTAATGAAATAAATTAGATAACCTCATCGAGTATGGTGTCGTATCATTCGTCATGACGTGTACTTTGTCGATACCTGATCAAGTCTGCTTTGGACAATCAATACAAACAAACCAAATCACCCGTTTTTGGGAGCTTTGATGCTGCAACAAGCTACAGATACACACTCACAAACACAGATCCACACGTCAAACTTGTGCCGGGCGTTAGTAAAAAAATAATTACAAAGATAACTTTGTTTTCTTAATATTATTTGTAAATAGTTAATATATATCTATAAAACATAAGACATTAAATTTATTGGATCAGAGTTCCCTGGAGACGATATTACTTGTTTTTTTTATTATGTGGCAATAAAATAAATTGATTATCAGGAAATCCGATCCTTCTAATTCGAAGGTATGGCCTTGGAATTTGTTTATAGTTAACATGACAAATATTTTTAAACGAAATTAAAACCGTTTAAATGGATTTAGAAGTTGGGATCATCGAAATCGTCAGCAAATGAGTTAGATGTCCAGCTACTGGCCGGTGATAATGGTCATTACAATTTAATTGTCTTTCAATTCCCTACTAAGCAGCCTCATCTCATTGCACATGCTCGGGCTGCTAAATGCTTTTCCTTTTGCCTTCCGGCGTACCGTTTTTTAATGTTAATTCGTGTGGTGGCAACCCAAAAGCGTTAAATGAATTAAAAAGTTCCTGTATTCCTGTTTTAAGATATTAGTCACGGTGTCGATCGATTTGATTTTGACTCACTCATTTTGAAGTGCGGGCGGCCGTGAGTGCAGCGATGCAACAGGGTGGTGGCGCGGACGTCACGACAGACGGTTGCTCAATTAAAAAAGATTCAAAAAGTGAAAAATGTTACTTAAATTACACGTTTAATGTAATTGATGTCTATGCATGGTTTCGAATAATTCAAAATTGGATGAGGTATAATACCAAGTTACGAATAATGTGCCCTATAGTTTTCTTACCAACGTTACTATTGCATATTCAAACATGGAAAAGTTTGAGATCACTATAGTAGGTAGATTATTTTTGTAGATATTACTGTTCTCTATAAAAAGGAACTACTTACTTACATTGCTTTGCTCTATTCTCAATAGTTTAAGCAGCGGCCGCAATTTAAGGGTTCTTTTTTGGTATTTATTTTAAATTTTTTAGCTGCCAAATTGACTCTTATTCTGCTTGATGGAAAGCATGACCAGAATCCAAGGGTGGGTCACGATCGTTAGTACAGCATTATGACCCACACTATGGTGGCTTAGTGAGCTGCTTTTCCACGCCACGCTTAAGGGTCCTCCCGGGATGTGCACTGGTAGTGAGTTCCAGGTTTTGCCCACGCGGCACAGGAAGACCATACTGATTGTTTGGTTCTTCCTTCTTTCGAAATTTAAAAATACAAAAAACAAACAAAATAGGGGTTGAGAGTTTTGGCCACGATGATGTAGAAGGTTTATAGTTGATCACGACCTTGTAATTTTTTTTACAAACTTTCAGTACATGTATATAAACAACCAGGCAGGTAATAATTATGGTCGCACACACGCGCAATGACACTCCCAAACTCACGCATACGCAAAATTAACAAAATCTATTAAGTAAGTATATTTCAACGTTTCTATGTATGTTCCACTTGTTAATTATAAAATATTATTGTATCATTGTTATTTAGGAAGGTACTGATCCCCGATATACAGTTCATGCTAGTTTGGGAATCAGGGCTTGCATTTTATTTGTATGCATCCTTTGTTACAATTAAGAAAGAAATAATGATATTAAATGTAATAACTCTTTCACAAAAATTACAGTAATATTAAGTTTCATTTGAAAAGATTGACCGATCGAACAAGGAACGGTTGAACGATTATGAATATATAACACCCTTTCCGTTTTAATATATCTTTTGACCAAGTTCTACTATTATTTTCAGTAAACAACCTATAAATACGAATAGAAAATTTATTATCAAAAAAATACATTTAAATATTTATATTCATAATTCACAACAATAACCACAACTGCGTGCCGACACTATCTAAACGAATGAACTATAATTCACTAACAGTAGAACAATTATTAATTTTATTCTCAGACTTCTCTTAAAATATCAAGCGTAAAAATTACAAAGTATTCGTTTCACAAAAATTCAATATATTTTAAACAAGTAGCTCCGCATATAATTTTATATAATATAATAAAGTAAATATAAGGCGTGCACAGACTACACTATCATGATTTTAAAATGTCTACATAATGTGTGACTACAAAACTCTATTTTATGCGTAGCCTGACACGCACTTGGCCGGTTTTTTCTTACTAATTTTAATTTCGAAAGTATGCATTTCATTCCGTATTTCAAAAAATTAAAAAAACTGTTACCATAGTCAAACCAAAATGTTTAAAATGATATATGAAACATATATTACAATTTAGACATACGAGCAACAGGTACAATTAGATAAAAATGTACTATTTAAATACACTTACACATAGCCCTACATTTAGAACATTGAAATGTATGTATGAGTATAAAAAAGTGTACACAGTAGCGTCATCAATCACATATGTTACATAAGGGTACAACGAGTAGTTCGTAAAATACGAAAGCTTTTTTATCATTTTTATGCTTTATTTAAAAAATAAGCGAATTGATTGGCTGCGCGTATCGTGCCACAGGCTCGTGGAGCGCGCAGCGTCCCTCCTCGCGTCGACCAATAGCTGCAAAGGACCTTGCGAGGGTTCTCGCCCTTTATCACTACACAAAAAATTATATTGTTCTACTGTGCCAAAACTTGGCAACGTCGCAAATTGAAAGACAAATTTTTCGTTATAATCTAGTATATGAGAACATATATCGGTAATAGAATTTTAGTGAAAAACTTATAAAAGTTCAGATGGTAATATTTTGTTTTCGTGACGAAATTAAGTATAACATCATATAGGTACTGTATATGAATATTCTTATACGAAGCTATAACTTTGTACCGCTTTATTTGAACGGAGGAGTATGGAATTTGGCACAGTTAAAGTTTATATGGAGGAGTGCAGAAATCTAAAAAAAGACAAAACAAAAGCTCGAATTTCGACCACTGAGCGACCACAAGTAGTGCCTAGTAGTATTAGGGAATATGTGTTACGCTAAAATTGTAGTTAAGCAATACGGTAAAATAATATTATATAAATACAATAATTATAGTCTTGAAGGTTTTGTTTCTTTTTAATTGTATAGGGGGCAAACAAACAGACGTTTCACCTGATGGTAAGCGATTACTCCCGCCCATGGACACCCAACACCAAGCAACACCAGAGGCGTCACAAGTGCGTTGCCGGCCTTGTAAGAAGGAGTACGCTCTTTTCTTGAAGGTTGTAACTGTCGTCTGCGGTATTCCCGGACCAATACGATGTAAGGTCGTATTGGTCCGGGAATACCGCAGACGACAGTTCATTCCACAGTTTTGTTGTGCGAGGCAGAAAGACTCGGAAAAAGTGCACAATTATTGACTGCCAACCATCTAGATGATGGGGATAAAACTTTTGTCGCGTAGGACGATCTTGAAACTCGCGGGCTGGGTTTCCGCAAATCGACGTCTATAGTGCGCCTATATTGCGTGATGAGATGGCTTTACTTGTGCCACCCCAGTTCTTCCAAGAAGCCTAGCAGACCCTTCACGTTGCCGACGACTTCAGGAAGTGACCTCGGTGAACCGAGGTGTCTTGCCCGGTATTCTGCCATCTCAGGACATGTCATATTGACATGGGTGGCCGTCTCATCTCCCTCCATGCATGCCCTGCACAGAGGACTGTCTGTTACACCTAGAGTGAAAAGATGTTTGTTTAGTAATGCATGACCAGTTATTGCTCCAGTTAAAAGTCGAAGCAGCGGCCTCTTAAGTTGCAACAGCTTCCGTCACAATCTGGGGTTGATCGTCGGGAGGGCCTCCTTGGTCTGCCTGCAGGTGCAAAGGTTGGACCAATATGTTTGGTGTTCTACCTTGGTGTTTTGTTGCAGTGACCTTCGCAGCCAAGCAGATGGCAGAGGCAGTATTGGTTCAGGGCCTACTGCCCTTGTTTCCGATCCACCTCTTGCTAGTGCGTCTGCTGCATCGTTCCCGCGTGAGTTACTATGCCCCTTTATCCACTGGAGAGTTATACTGTTAGTGGTACATACCTCTGTCAGGGCTTTGTGGATTTCAGTGTGTGGTAAAGGCGGACGCGTAGGACGATAGCGGAAAGAGGCGGCAGGGATCAGTCCGAACAATTCCTCGGAGCACTCCCCATAGTAAATGCGGTTGAAGATGCATAGCGAAGCCACATCTCTACGCGGCGCCAAACAGTACAACCGAATTGAAAATTCCTAGCAGTCGACGATTCAAGCCGCTTTCCATTGAATGCGGTCCAGAGGGAGGAGCTGGTACTGGGGTGCTTCGGCACAAAGATGAGCCATACGCCGCCGAACCTGCGCCTTATAAAGCAGAAGGCCGGGGTGAAATACTGTCTCGATCTGTTGAGCACACCAACCTTTTTCGAGGCCAATTAGGTTGTATTACAAACTGTTAAATAATTTTTACTTGTTTGATAAATCATTTAGTCTAGTTGCAACTAAAATAAAATAATATTCGTAAAAATACATAACTAAACCGATTTAGTACAATTCACGAGCTTTTGACAACGTCGTACTCACATACATCAACAGCTTTTAAAAGCTTGACAACGTATTATTACTAAGTTACTTAAAAGTGAATACTACTAAAGTACTACTTCAAATTAATCAATCTCAAAATGATGTATATCGGTAATGTCCAAAATGATATCATTACTAACAACTCAATATTGAGACCATGTACCTACGACGTTAAAGCCTCAACTAATCTAAATGGGTATGTTATAATAAGAATACTTTAGAAATTTATAGATGAATATTTGACATAAATTTTAACATTTATCTATAGGAAGTAGGTATAGGAATATGTAGGAACATATACGATCATTATTTTCATGCTTAGACTTAAGTTTATTCAATAAAAGTGAGATATCTCAAAGAATATTACGTTAACATTCTATTATAAATGTAACGAAAACTAAGACTGCAAAAAACCCGCGGTACGACAATAACCGCAGGCAACTTATAAATTATAGCCTATGTGTTGTTTCGATGTATAAGCTATATTATTGTAAAGATTCATCAAAATCCATTCAGTAGTTTTTACGTGAAAGAATAACAAACATCCATCCATCCATACTTACAAACTTTTGCGTTTATAATATTAGTAGGATTCCGTCATCATCACTCTTGAATCACTCATAAAAATGACTTTGTACTAGTCTCTAAATATAAATATGTTTTGCTTATCATTCTTTACTATTTATCCACCACTTGAATGATGGTATTGTGTACGCCCTAAGTATCACTCAAATATTCGAGCTAAACCTACTAATAAACAAACTCACCGTGACTTAAACATGTCACATTTCAATTCACTTATTGTTCGAAAGTTTATTTCGCGAATATGTAAACTGTAGACGTGTCCCGATGATTGAACGAATGATCGGTATTGTGTGTAGGCAAAAAGTTGTTGGTGAGGGTGCAACCGCCCCCACGCACTCTAGTCGCTGTAGTATGCACAAACGTGTCGTTCGGGTCAATTCGGGTGTAAGATGACTAGTCACATTTTAAATGAGTACATATATATATATATATATATAATTGAAATCAAATAGTGTTACTTGTTGTTTTACTTTATATATACTTAGGTACAATTTCAATAGATATATAGGGACTCTTTTATTTTTACCCGACTGCGAAAGAAAGAGGGTTATGTTTTTCTAGTGTATGGATGCCTAAACGGCTTGTCGTATTTTTATGTGAGTGGTGTCAATAGATTCGTTCCAGTCATGAGAGTGACACTGGGTAAATCAAAATTCAAAAAAAACCCGACTGCATCAATATTTGCCATCTTTATTAAATTCATTAAAGAACTGAAAGATTTTATTTGTAACATTTTAATTTGGTTTGAATAATCTTAGTTGACAGTGTGCACAAACGCAGTCGGAGGCATCTGCTCACTCTGAAATTTTGTTGCTCTACCTATCACAAACCAAATTATAGTATAGATGAATATAGTATTAATAGTTTTACTTGTATATACATATATATTTAGGTACATGTTCAATAGATATATAGACACTCTTCATTTTCTACCCGACTGTGAAAGAAGGACGGTTATGTCTTTAAAATATTTACTTCTCACATGCCATGATTTACTGAAATTAAATATGAAAGTGTTTTTTACTGAAGTGACGAACAAACACAATACTCTTTCCATTATTGATGATTCTATGACTGCAGTTACTACCCTACTTATGCTATCTAATATCGTTTGATTTATGTACTGTTAGGAAATGTACTCGTATATTATAAAGATTATTTTGGTGAATTTCGAATTCACTTAAAGTTAAAAATAAAAAAGTAAAATCTTTTAGGAAATTTTCTGAAATTGCATTAAAAGTTCAGTCCTAAAACTAATATAGACAAATTTGAGGTCGAATTCAGCAAAGCTCTAAATTTAAAATATCACTTTTTTTGCTGGGCTGAGGGGTGACACGCGACTCAATCCTACAGAATAGCTTTCCTTTAATATGAGGGTTTATTCACAATCCTCAAATTGGGTTTTTTGGACCATTGTGATTTTTTTCCTTTTTTATCATGGTCAACGAGGGGTCAGATTTTTTTGATTTTGCCCCTATTTCTATCAGATTGATTGACAGACAACGGTCACTTGTAAATTACCATCTGCATTGATGTCAAAATAATAAAAATAATCTTCACCAGATATTTCGAACCTCTGGCCTTTCTCTCTAGCCAGTCCACAAATCTAAAAAGTGATAAAAAATTAGTAGCGTTGAAGTTGTTGGTCACTATGCTTTTCTAAAGTGACCTAGGATTCAAGACTATTCATTTCATAGACTCGATCTCTACAACTACGTTACCCCATCAGAACATTAATAACGTAATTACAGAATTCGGGTTAACAACATTAAGATCCTTTAGATTCTCAAATACCGTTAAAGCCTAAAACTAATTTAAATTTCAGTGATTATATATTATTATAATTGTGCAATGATAGCGATATAGTTAGTTGTATTTTCCAAATTATATATTGCAATCTTCTGGTATAGAAAACTCTCATGAGGCTGAGGTATTCAAATGTGACTTTGACTTTTGACTTTGATATAGTGCATGTCAGCACAGCTTATAATGTGAGTTGCGATCCTGCTTAAACAAATATTATCCATTTTATATCAACTTTTGTGACTGTATGCTATCGTAGGTAAGTTTCTTCGTTTTCGTATAGATATAAATTGCCAACATACATTGTGGAATATAAAAACCGTTTTAATGCAGTGCTGGTAGGAGGTTTTTTATCGTTTACTACTTCTTGTAGTACTAGTAAACGTTATATTCACCTTCATTGAAATTCCTAAATGTAAGTGATCATGTGTGTGACTGGTTGTTATGTAGCGTAATTTACGCTCAACATTATCTGTAAATGTCAATATTTTATACTTTTTATTCTTTTGTTTACATAGGTTTGATCCTGAGTACACTGACGAACCTAACCTTTAGTTTTGAGGCTATTATTTATTAATTATTTATATATAAATTAATTAAATATTATTTACTCCTTAACCACAACACAACGGAAACTAACACGTATATTGTAAGCGTATAGTATGTTTAAAGTCGTAAAATGTGTCTTGCTAAAATACACCTTAGATTTATACCATAGATATTATTTTGCTTGCAATCTAAGATTACGAGAAAGTAAAGTTCTTATTTTGTCCAGGGACAATTTTTCCTTTCTCGTCATTGCCACAAACCTTTATTCTATATCAGTTTTATTTGTCATTCTTATTAACACGGACGGGTCCACCATTATCATATATGGGGTCTATGGCACGCGACTGATCTCTATTCTTAACGTCAGGCCATGCACTTTTTACGGCTAATATTTATGCATTAATATATAAAAAAGTCCCCTATTTGCAAATAACAGGGACCTTTAATCCGAGTGCTTATTAAAAGTAAATATTTCATGGAATATAATCAGTGGCAGGTTTAGAATATTTTGAGGGATAACAAAAAATATAAATGAAATAATTTATCGTTTTTTAAACGTTGTGAACCCACTGTTATTATTTTTTTAATGTAAGAAGGAAACGTTGGAAGGAAATACATATTACACATTCACGGTAGACATAAACATTTACTTTAAATTATTTACAGGTTTTTTTTTACTATACCATATTTTGTTTCTACATATGTATATTAAACTACAACAATAATCGGCAAACGGTTTTCTTTAAGGAGGTAGCTTACGTTTCCGTCACAATCGGACAGGGAACTCTGGTCCGATGGATGTGATGTGACGGACCGGGCCTAGACCTGATAATGTTCCAGATCAGACGTTGGTGATAGCTCTGTCGGTACTGGGAGACAAATTGAGGCAGATTTTCACGAAGTGACTCGGCCGCGGTGTCTTCCCCCTCGGCTGGAAAAAAGCAAGATTGAAGATCCTGAAAGAGGAAGGAAGGACTGCTGATTCTCCATCTGCGTTCCGACCGATATTCCTTCCGAGTCGAGGAAGCTCTTTCGGGGGGGTGACGAAACGCTTTTTGCACCTTTCCCTGGCGGACACTTAGGCAGTAATCAGTGTCCTGGCACGATCTCTCGACATTCTGGCTGACATGGACACGATCGTCTTCGACCAAATTCCTTATGTCGGTCGGAATGACGAAGAAATAGTGCCAGACCATGAGCCCGGAATGCTACAGCGGAACGCGAGAACGTTGTGTTCTAGAAGGAGTCCGCAGAGTGTGATCGGAAAAGGGCCGATCCCGCTCGAAGGAGGCGGAGGCGTGGTAGAGGTTATGATACCCCGGTGTGGCCGGGGAAGTCGTCTAAGGCGGGTCGGTGTCTCGCCTCTTAATGTTTAGAGCGGTGTGAGACGTGACAGCGTCCTGCCCCGGTGGTGACTTTGTTCAAACCGGGATGTACTACACTACTACTACTACACACACGCCGTTCGTTTAAAGTTAACCTTTATCCTTAGACCAATAAATATCCATAAAAAGAGTCAACATTTATCTTTTTACATGTCAGGTTATCTTCATGTGTTTTTGTATGTCTACGAAATACAGATTTGATAAATACCTAAATTATATTTAATTGCTTTACGAACTTACTACATTGGCATGTACAAATAAATGTAATTGTTTTTAAAATACACAATAAATTTGATAAAAGAAAGGAGTTAGCGTAAAAAAGTAATCAATATAAATGAATATTGATTGAGTATTTCATGTTCCCTGCTTTTCAAGTAGAAATGTGCAAATTGTCGAAAATGTGCATGTCAAATGTGTTACATTTAGTTTTAGAAATGCTGTTTAGAAAAAATGTAGCATTGACGTACGCGCGCCCAGCGAGCTGCGTAGGGTAGATCAGGTAATGCTAAAGTGACCACATTTTAAGCTTTATTTGGATGTTTTTAGCTAGGCAATAAAATTTGGTAGCGTGATAATTTAAAAATTACATGTATTATTTTTATTATTATGTATTGCGTCATATATTCTTAAAATAACTGGAAATCAAGAAAAAAAAATAGGACATAAAATTGTGGGCACCAGTATGTTATTTTTTTTAACTTTTATATGAATATATGAATAAAGATAAAGATAGTCATAGCCATTTTGGTTTGAAGAAAACTTTAATCCATTTCGTAGCGACTTCAAGTCAATATACCTACTAGTTTTTAGGAAGGTCGAAAAATAAACGCCATAATTCTTCGACGGCCTTGTCTGCAGTGCTTAATTTACGACCACAAAGCATTTTTACCGTGGGAAATAAAAAAAATCGCATGGAGCTAAGACTGGGCTGTACAGAAGATGAACTACATTTGTACCCCCGAAGTTGTCAAATAGTCCATAGTTCTAGCAGCTGTGTGAGCGGGAGCGTTATCTTGATGAAAAATAATGCTACGGACGCTGCTCCTTGGGCGCTCGCTATCCAATTCATCCATCGAAGGCTTGAGGCAGACAAACTTCGCTATACTGTTCCTATTAACTGTTCTACGGTCTGCTAGTGGAATTACTGCTACTGGTCCACTGCGTCGAAAAAAACAGCTATAGCTTTTTTATTAACGCCCTGATTGCGAACAAGTTTTGTGAGCCAAACCTCCTCTTCACTCACCTATTGCGTGGATTGCTGCTTCATGAGAAGATCGTAGTTATTTAGCTATGATTCGTAAGTTGTAAGAACGTAGGGAGAACGGAGAACGAACCGTGGGAAAGCTATACTTCGGCATGAATGGGTCGGCTCAACCGGAGTGATACCACAGCCTCACAGAAAACCGGTGTGAAATAGCGTTTGCGCTGTGTTTCACCGAGTAAGTGAGGATAACGGAGGCCCATACCCCAACCCCTCCCCCCATCCCCTCTCCCATCCCCCAAAGGTCGGCAACTTGTGACGTCTTTAGTGTTGCGGGTATCTATGGGCGTCTATATTGGCTTACCATCAGGTGATAGGTCTGCTCGTTTGCCCACTATTCAATAAAAAAAAAAAAAAAAAACGTAGGAAACGTTTTGCGAAGTTGCTTCCTTCAAACTTTTCTAAAATAAATTTGCACCAATCAACACGACAGCATTTTTGCGCATCGTTAAGATCAAACAAGCTTGTTAACTTTCATGTGTTCATGCAGGATGGTGAAAACTGCTTGGATCCAATATTTAATTCAACCTGTATCTTTCGATATGTAATATGTATATTTTCTTGTAATAGCCACTCTACCCTGATAACATTTTCCTGAGTTACTGCAGTTTCAGGTCGGCCGGGTCTGGAGTCATCGTTTAATTTCTCTTGACCACGTTTAAATTCACGAACTAATAAGTAATTGTTGCTAACGCAGGAGCTGACTGCTTCAAAGCAGCTTGTAAATTTTCTTGAGATTCCTTGAAGTTTAGCCATCTTGTAGCACGAAAAGTTTCCCGCGAGGCGTCCAGTGTTGCAAACAAAAGAAGAGTGACAAATAATCTATAAACATATTTTAAAAATCTACACATAGGAGGTCAGTGATTTTCACAAAGGAGGTTTGTGTTAAAATTAGCTAGCCGTCAATTCAAAATAGTTTCATAAAAGAAGAGATTATGTTTATTGTGTGGCCATAAATTTTCGGAACAACTTAGATATTACAATGTTAGAGATTTAGAAAAGTATTCAAATTCAATGGAGCTTCTATCTGTTTTATATTTTGGTTTGCGTACAGTATATACATCTTCAGCTGAGATTAAATGTTAATAACAACTATGGTTAACTGCAAAACAAATACGGAAATAAGTAGGTACACTAAACCAGCTTTGTGATGAACTCATTCAACGCATAGCACCGGTAACGAGAAAGGCAACAAGATAAGGGCAAATAATTTGAAGATTACAATAGACATTCCTATTTATTTAGTAATTATTTTAACTTACACATATTTTTATATACTTCTACACGAAATATTATCTATTATTATTATTATACCAGACGCCTGTTGTTAAGCAAAAGTGATAGTTAAAGACAAAATACATATTTAATTGCATATTTTTAACATAAAATTTTTAAAATGTCAAATATTATTAAATAAACATAGTCTTACTTTTATAAATGATGTGGTTAACGTAGCAACCATTGTGTCCACGAGCTGACCAGCAGATGTGCGGCCGGCTGTTTGTATTCAAACGTCACAGTGCGCATGCGTGCCCTAGCCGAACTTTCGCAAATATGGCCGCCGACCATTCCAAAAATCTCATGATATAAATTTAGCTTATAAAATTCTACTAATCTTTCATTTATCTAGATATGGGTTTATCCTAAACCTTTAGACATCTAAAATAAATCAATAATAAAAGTATTTATAAATATAGTATTGTTCGTTCTAATAACATATAAGAAAGCACTAATATCAATCTTTATAAATTTGAAACTATTGACCATTGAAAATATATAAGACACTGAAGTATTTTTGATTTTACGGGTTTATTAATTTACACCCAGAACACACTGGATTAGGTAAGTTTATGACGGTTAGTAGAACAAAATAGTAGGAATAATGGGCTACTAGAGAGTGACGCTGCAATATCTTACATAAAAATATGCATGATTGCAAAATTATTAATTTTTAACAATTTAAACACAAACGTAAATACATATTTGATTTAGTCGGTATAGCAAGTAACTTTTATATGGATTCTGATAAAATAAACTATTTTTTTTGTTTAATAACATTTTCTAGAAATATTACCATTAAGCTAGCGATGGGTCAGTTGTCAATTTAATAGGCTATTTCAATTACTAATTTATTCTGATACTGTATTTTACTTTATTCATCATCTTCAAGAAAATATCTGCTGTCAATCAAAGGAAACATTTCGATGAAAATACATTCTAATGAAATATTACTACACTTTAATATAACCAGTTTTGTGAGAAAATTAATTGAGGAAAATGATGTTTGAGTCTACTAAAGTAATTTCGTTTTACAAATGTCATAAATAATGACAAAGTATGCTTAGGGAAGGAATGGTAATTCTTTTAAAAAATTTAATCTTTGGTGTAAGTAACTATTTGATGGAATATCGTGGATCCTTACTTAAATTATAAATACGAAGTAACTCTGTCTGTCAGTCCTGCTTTCACGGAATCCGCTGAACCGATTTCAATGAAATTTGGTTGGAGAAGCTTCGATTTTTAAAAAAGGACATAGGCTACTCTTTCCTGCGATAACCCGCAAAGACACGGGCGGAGCCGCGCGCAACTGCTAGTACCAAATATACCAAGAAGGAGCTTACGGCGAATCAATTTGTTTTGGTTTAATTTGAACATAATAATTAAGAAACTGATATTAACTTCGAGAATATATTTAGTAATTCTTTATGTTTTATACTTTTCACATAAACGATCATTGTATTTACTTGTAGCAAATGTAGCCAGCATCCCCCATCCATGCGCGTCACCCCAAAATCAAAACGCACCACGCAGTCTTTCGGTAATCGCCACGCGTGTCACAACTCTAGCATGTATACTATTTGCGAAACAAACTTACGATACAATAAAAAACAAAATAAATATTCGCTACAATTCATAAAAAGGTCTAAATAATAGCCGACCGAAATTGAACTATTTCTTGCTTTTCTTCTCAGCCCCGGTTCACGTTCGAGAACAAGTGTGGTGTGATTGTGTTTTATTATCGAATTATGTTTGTTATAATAAAAAATCCTATGTATCAACAATTTTAAGTAGCGCGTATGTGATACTTTCGGTTAGGGTTTCTCTTTATAGGGGCGGCCCGCGGCGTACATGAAGGGTGAGACACTTGTATATACCTACCCAAGTTTGAAGTCAATCGATTACAGAATAAAAGAATGCTTTGAAGGTTTTAAGTAGAATATACATCAGTTTTGATATGCTGTTAATGTGTTGACTAAAATTGTTTTATTAGTTACTTCCTCAAATTGATTTTAGGTATCGTTATAATACAAATATTCATAACATGATTTACAACTATTTCATTATATTTATAGTTAATTACAATAGATAAAAACAGTCATATAGTACATTTCTATAAAGTGTATACCATTTTTTAATCCATTCTATTTATTTTTATTTTTATAAATTTCTTCAAATTGCCTTAAATAGAACATAATGTGAACATAAGCAGATATTTCACAAATACCCATGTAATGTGAAATACACCGAACGATGAACACCGAAACTAACTATCCCATTGTTTTGTTGGCGTGGCTCAGATTAGATAATTGTGTATATATTAGCTGACCAGCTCAATTTTGTCGGCGTCTTTAAAAATGAATAAATTTCCTTGTTATTGCAACACTTTTCATTGATTCTATTGGTGATGAGTGATGTTATACACATTTTCCTTCATCGATAAATAGAAATTGAATATTTAAATAACTTGAAGAATTCTTCAAATAGCATTCTTTGTGCCTCATTCTCCTTATTATCACTCTCGTTCTAAACTTGTCACTCACAAAAGTAATATAATTTATATAAAATATAATTAATCATATTAGAATTTGAATGAATACAATTACATTAAAAAAAAAACGACTTTTAAAAGACGGACGGACGAGTTCAAGTTCGCACAACACCCTAAGTCATTCTGTCTATAGGAATTAGAAATTTATATCAAATTTTCACCACAATACTTGGTAACCTGCATATAAACAAAATAAAAACCAGTACTTAATATGTATCGAAACATTAACAGATATCACGTGCAATAATAGTTTGTTAATATTTTCTTGATGGAAATTAACTTCTTCGACTTCAACTTTATGACGTAATAATGTGATAAAACTGAAGTGTCTGTTTTTTGATTGAACGAGCAAATTTGAGGAACTATTTGTATAAATATATTTTTTTTGATAACCAATTTATCGAGCAAAATAATCTATATTAATAAAGTTACGACCAAAAGGAACCGAGAATCAATGAAAAAGTTAGCAAAACGAAGAAAATTAATTATTTTTAGGAGACATAGATACATTCGTCCACATAAACCGGTTAGGAATAAAAGTGTATACTCAAAGTGTAATTATAGGTACCGGTTTAGTAAAAATTTGTAAAACAACTGTGGTATCTATAGTAGGTCTATAGATACCACAGTTGTTTAGGTTAATAGTAATAATACATCATCCGTAAATATTCGTAGTAGTCATAAATTAAATTATTATCGAGGCTTTGCAAGATTCAGTTTATCTTAGAAAATCTATCCGTATATAGTACAATTTCGATTGTGAGAACAGAAGAATTCGTCTGTTAAGCTACGCCATATCTTAGTTACTAGTTTTACTGGTAATGATATACGGAGCCGAGATGTAGACATTTTCACTTGGAATAGGCCCACGAGTCCTAAGTCTAAGCCTAAAATGAAGCGTGTGATGCTAGACGGTTTTCTAGTTGATAAAATTCGAAATGGAGGAATTGTACTGAGAACGAAAGTAGATATAGAATCAGGCCGCTGAAGTGAAAGTGACTGATGATTACTGGAGCCAACATGACGTGCGGACACCAGCACAGTGGACTTAAGGAAAGTGGCTGACTGGCTGACAGTAGCTGCCCGCCGTTAATGGTTATGGACTGTCAAATATCGAAATAGCTGTAAGAGCTTTGGTCAATTACTTATAGCGATGGACTGATAATGAAAAATAAATAAAATTGTAATTAAACCTTATTGTAAATAGTGATTTAATTTAATAATTAAATAAGTCCTTAAAAATAGGGAGTTTTACACCGATATGAGAATATTAAAATAAAATTTGATAATAATAGTAATAATTTCTTACAAAAAGTATTTGTACACGGCACATTTAGATAACTTAATACACTATGACATTTTATAATTACGCATTTGGACCCCCTGTCCCAAACTAGGCAGGTGTTAACCTGTCTGTATCGTTGGAAAGGGTATTCAATCCAATACGGAAACGTACTTCTAGTGAAAAAACCTTTACAACTTTTAATATGTTTAAATTACCAAGAGTGTTTCCATGTATTTTTAGTAGGTATGAACATGCCTGTTCTTGGTATGCTCAACCAGGTTGCTCGTTGCTAGCGGGCAACCTCCTCTCTTGTCCTTAATATACAGACCGAAAAATGTTAATTCTAGTCACGTTTCATTTTGTCACTATTTTGATAAATTGATTTTCCTGCCATATATTTGTATCAGAATATATTTACTTTACAGAGTGCAGTGTTTGTGCAGCAGCGGCAGCTGCTGCGGCTGCCGCTGCAGCCGCGGCTGCATCATGGGCTGCCAACCATGCGGCTGAAGTCAGTAAATCACCTACCATCAGAATCAAAGGCGCTGTCAATGGAATTGCACAGTATAATGGCAATTGTAAGAATAGTTTTTTATAATTTGAATTGTAAATTTCATAACAGTTCTCATCAAGCGAAAAAAATAAAGTCAAACTTAACTTTTACAGTGAAACCCTTAAAACCATGATACATAGATAATTTATGAAGGATGGTCTACAACATTAATTACTGTGTTCGTTACAAAAACCAAATATTTAAACTCTGTCAGAATTCAAAACTGATATAAATGATATAACAACAGAAAATTCGTAAGTGTGGCTGTTAAATTATTATATAAATATAAACTAAGCAACAGTAAAAAGCATCAGCTAGTTAGTAATCATTTTGATGACCTCGTTATTAATACATATTAGAAGTAGGAGCCTCCTATGATCAACCTGTACATTTTGTAGTACAAATTATTTTTCGCTACTCATTGATATAAAAAGGAAAATTCAAATTGTTAAAAAAACACGTGACGGGTCAAACGTAATTCAAAAAGGATAAAATAATTTTGAAATCGCAGACTTTTATGGTACTTCACACAAGTTTTCATAGCACTTCCCTATGTATCTATTTGGTTTTCGATGCTCATACTTATTAATAACTGGCAAACCCACGAGAACTTCGCACCACAATTTATTTTTTTGTGAATATTTTTTAATTTTCGGCGCAATTTATTTTGTGTTTAAATCCGCTTCAGATTCGCACGGGTAGTATGCAGTGGCGGACTTTAAAAATATAATAAGTAATTCCAGTTTGCTTTAAATTATCTTCTATACAAACCCTGTCCATCACCACCTCGAGACAGCAAAACCAGGCTTGCTCTTTTTGACCGAGACGCAGATATCGTCCCCAGCGGAAACATCTGATATTACTTACCCTCGGTATACGGTCTCGAATACTCGCGTGTACGTCAGAGATGATACCAGTTCTCGTCGCCTCAGTAATCTTGGAGAAAGGGACCTCTCCATCTTATGGCTCCGTGTAGACAGCGTCGATCATCACCACGTCTATGCGTGCCTCTATAGGTCCCATAGCTTCTTGCCGGTTAATCCCAACACCACTGCTGATTCTGTTGCTGATGTTGTGCTATAGAGTATGGAGCTTTTCATACCATCCTCTGTGGTTCCCATTGGTGGCAAGTTTCGGCCCTGGTTTGGTCCATCTTCCAGAAAAGCATCTCGCATGAAGTAGGAGACTTACCAAGTCTGGGCTGACGCGGTGGAGGTACGGTATCAAAATAGTTAATATTTATTTAGAAGTACAACTTTACCTCCAGGTCCCTCAAAAGAGACATTGCAAGGGTAAAGTTGGAGCACATCGCTAGTATTGGCGTGAGGCTTGAGCGTCATCTTTCGGGAACTAGGGTGTGGGGGAACGGGTATCATGTTCCACCCAACACAAAGGGATGATCCTCCGACCAGGCGAGGTGATCATGCCTGGCGGGCTACTGCCCAACAGTTGATGTTGGGATGTTCTATATATGATAATCGGCGCGAGAACTTTATTTGCGCGATTCAGGATTGGTAGTTTCTTCGTATTGTAGGTTACTTCGTAGTTCAGTGTAACTTCGGTAGATGGCGCTGTAGTACGTTATGTTGTATGTGGAGGTCGCCACATCACTCCCCTCCAAGACTGGAGGTCGATATATATTGCGTCAGCTGTCTGTGCTCTGTTGTGGAGCTTGCCAGTGCCAGGAGTGAGTAGTTCCAGTGAGTCGGAATGGAGTGCCGCAAGTTCCAGTGAGTCGGAACTGAATGCCGCTAGTCCCAGTGAGTCGGGGCGATTGCTGCGTAGTGGCTGGCTGCTGCGTAGACGGGAGAGATGTGCTCTGCTTACATGGACCGTAGGTGCAGTGTGCTGTGCCTAGACGCTGTAGAGGCCGTAGGGGTTACCAGACTGGAGCGGTCGCGTCCTGCGTGTTGTATATCCCAGTTGAGGCCTAAGTTGCTGGCTGGCTTGAGACTTGCTGTGGGAGTGAACATGATGGTGGCGCGGCTTGAAGGCTGCTTCCAATCACGTCGGGGTCACCACTGTGGGGGAACGGGTATCATGTTCCACCCAACACAAAGGGAGGATCCTCCGACCAGGCGAGGTGATCATGCCTGGCGGGCTACTGCCCAACAGTTGATGTTGGGATGTTCTATATATGATAATCGGCGCGAGAACTTTATTTGCGCGATTCAGGATTGGTAGTTTCTTCGTATTGTAGGTTACTTCGTAGTTCAGTGTAACTTCGGTAGATGGCGCTGTAGTACGTTATGTTGTATGTGGAGGTCGCCACATAGGGCATTCTGGTCTCTCGCATTTCTACCTCTGCACATAGGAAATAATCCGTTGACCTATGACGCAAAAGAGAAAGACGACCTTCTGGCAAAACACTTTGCGTCCATCTCGACCTATATACCGCCTACCATACCGCGGTGCGAGATCCGTATGTTGGATATCCAGTTCCACCAACACTCAGTGCGTTTAGCACTTTTATCCCTTGATATCCATAAGTCATAAGCATTGGTCCACCCGATCCCTAAAAGAGGCGATCGCTCAAATCCGTCTAACTACTGGCCCATAGCTATAACTTCAATCTTCTCGGGTAAACGTCATTGAGAATCGAAACAAACTTGTATCTGAAATTGAAACCTCTTCAGAAAAGGTCTCATATTGGGGTAGACTCAATTTAGTCCATTCCACAAAGACACAAATTTGCGCGTTTACCGCTAAAAAACTGCCTTGGGTCGTATGTCCTCGGTTTGAAGATACTCCCCTATCTGTCTCAGCCAAAATTGGAATACTTGGTCTCGGCATATTGAATGTAGTTCAGTTTAAGGGCTATTTAGAAGATAAGGCCAATTTGCCCTCGAAGAAGCTTGGTGTGCTCAACAGATCGAGGCAGTATTTCACTCGGGCCCACCGCCTTCTGCTTTATAAGGCGCAGTTTCGGCGGCATATGGAATATTGTCCTCATCTTTGGGCCGAAGCACCCCAGTACCAGCTCCTCCCTCTGGACCGCGTTCAATGGGGAGCGGCTCGAATCGTCGACTGCCAAGAATTTTCAATTCGGCTGTACTGTTTGGCGCTGCGTAGAGATGTGGATTCGCATCTTCTACCGCATTTATTATGAAGAGTGTTCCGAGGAATTGTTAGAACTAATTCCGACCGCCTCTTTCTGCCATCGTCCTACGCAGCAGCGACAGCTGTTTCATCCCCATTACTTAGATGTTAACGCTTTTCCACAACTATGCGCTTTTCTCGAAACTTTCTGCCTTGCACAACAAAACTATGGAATGAACTATGCCTGCGGTATTCCCGGACCGGAAAAGAGCGTACTCATTCTTAAAGGTTCGGCAACGCACTTATGATGCCTCTGGTGTTGCGGGTGCCCATGGGCGCCGGTAATCGCCTACCTTCAGGTGATACGTCTGCTCGTTTGCCCCTATTTAATAATAAAAAATAAGTATTTGGCAAGTTCTGAATTTAAAAAATCTTATCTAGAAACAGCAGTGCACTAGTCTGCTTCGTCGGTGAACCTATCTAAATGTGTGTTAATATTCATATAGTATATATATATATTATAATCTTGAATCCTGAAAATGAATCGTTGATTGTTATTTGTATTAGAGATTATGGACTTGAAATATTTAAAAGTTTTCATTGTGAGAAACGGTGAGAAATACGTAAAACTCAAACTTTTTAGATTAGTGAGAAGACAACCAGCCGAATAATATTAGCTATTCTACTACTAATCTTCAACTCACCGACATGACGAAATTAATGTAAAAAATGTATGAATGAGATGAAATAGGGGCCGCCTCTAGAAAAAACAAAAAACGATTTATTCGCAATTAGATTCAACTAAAATAGTGGCATTGTGACAAATGATCGATATATTTTAATGGGCTGTCAAATATTTGTGGATGCGTTAAGAAATTAATTGTTTAACTAAATCTAAAACAGATGCCAAGTTATGTAAAAATCTAAAATCAACTGCCATAGTTAATAATTGAGACACATTCGAAAGACCAAAAAAGTTATAAGTATGTATGAAAAAATTCAAGCGAGGCATTTGTTTTCTTTTTGGAAATTAGTTCCGTTAATTATTTATCTCTTTAAGAACAGACTAAATTGATATTGATACATAGATGTAGGTGATACGAAGTTCACCGGGTTATCTATATCTTAGTAAAACAGGTTAATGACGTTCAAAGATACCTATAATAGTATTAGGGTTTCGGTTTTACTTTTCAAAACTAGTTATATTTAGGGTATTATAAGCACCACCCCTCTCCAGCGTAGGGAACGCCTCTATTTCGAAGCTCAGACAATGGGTTAAAATTAGAGGTGTGGAATTGGGGTCGTAAACTTGTTGTGGCTCACAGAGATATTACGTTTAAAGTTTACTAAAATTAAAATAGATGGCAGTACTAACTTTGTTTCTATGGTGCCATCTACAGCTTATACACTGAACTAAGAAATTTGGGATTGTAATAAAATAGATGCTGGTATCTGAGTTTTGACGTAAGAGGTCTCTTAAAGTAGCATGTAAGGTTAAATTTGTTGGTAAACGGAATTTAGATATGAAACTGTAAATTGTTTACTTTCTCATAAATCTATCCCAAAAAAAAAGAAATTCTAAATTCTAGTTTTGAAAATATAACATAAACCGAAAATAGCAAAGCATTGCACTGAATAGATACTTTGACTTTAGCTCTATTCAAGAACCATTTGAATTATTAATATTTTATCCAAGTTTATACGTTGTATTTGATTGACCTCTACTGTAGGCGGAAAGATCAGGCAGTAGGTACATTAAACTGTGTGGTTATCATTTCAAGGCCGTCAAACCACATCTAGCCCTTAGTAAGTATCTACTTGTACGAATTATTATTCATCAAGATTATTGACCAAATTTTAAACATTACGCTTGCTTATGAACGTGAGTCATATTTCTAAGAAGGGAAGAATAACAATCGACTAATCAGCTAGCTTAAATTAAAATTGTTAACGTACAGTTAACATTTGGGTTAGGGTGAAAATATCAGAGAAAGTGAATACAGCAATCGGTCGAGTTACATTATCGCCATAACTTGTTCTTATTGTGACGCAGCTATTGTCAAATACTGTTGGTGCATAAACACAAATGTGAAATAGATCAGTAACAATGAAACTGTCCGGCCATTTTGTCAGAACATCATGATGTCTCTGAAGGGGACTCCTTCTAACGTCCGAATTTCTCCAAATCTGGATCATACCGGAAATATTAAAATGTAACGTATTTAGAGTCTTAGCTCTAAAAATTTTGTATAAGTGTTCAAGCATTAGTGTATATTCAAGTTGAATATTAATATGCCTTGATCTTGATTGAGAGTTTTTTTAATTACTCTTAATTCCACTGCATAATTTGTATTATTTTTTTTTTCTCTAAAAACTAATAAGTATGGTACTTTTAGGTAATAATCGTTTTCTCCGATTTTATAAAATAGCTATTTATTTATAGTTTTATGGAAAAAGTAGTTTACTAGCAAATTTTTCAGTTCTTCTTTTTTCCCTGTAACTAAAACCTAATTTAGAAAGCATTATTAAATTTCATTCCTGAGCCATATGCTTACTAACATATAGTAGTTACTTATTATTTCAATTCGAAAAATAATTTATTTACAAACGCAATTACATGTTTACACATTTTCTATGCGACATATAGCTTTGTATTATAAGCACTTGAATTTGTACTCTAATTAGTTTAATTCTACAAGAGACTAGTATATTGTTGTTATTAATCTCATGCTCAACACGTGGATGTTGTAGCTATTGCGTAATTGAATAAATCGAAGGCAGTTTCACTGATGGTTGTTTGTGCGCATTCTTTATCTTTACGACTTTCAGATGGAGTATTTTCGATGTTTGACACACTTTGCCCTCATTCAATAGAGCTAGAATCTTGATATTTTCATTTTATACGTTATAAATCGTAATGCTAATTATACAGTCTCTTAATTAATGTTAGAAAACCACTATACACTAATATTTAGGCAAATTATATCATTTGGGTGTTATAATTTCAAATCATAGAGATACATTTTAACCTTTTCTCATGAAAAGTTCTCGTATTCTTTATGTATTCTTTGGCCTATTCAGTATATCAAGAATTTGAATTCTATGACCGCAAAATCAAAATATCTTATTTGGTTGCAGTTCTTTTTTGAATGTATTTATACACCACTTATGATTCATATCATGTGGAAAAAAACAAAGTGCGTCTAATTTATACACGAAACGTAAAAAGGTTGTTTTTATATTTTTTCAACTTTTCAATGCCTTTTGTATTGGTCTTTATTTGGAACTTGTACGTATTTTCTTTATTTAAGTATTTCGAGTGAGTTTTAATTAGTTGATACATAGTTATTTTCTCCTGTGTTAGTTCCGTTGTAGATAGATCTTCGTCTTATTTATCTATTCCATTGTTACAAATCAGTACAAAATTTGTTGTTCTCAAACTATTACTAAATATAAATACTTTTCCTAAATATCAAATATTTAGAGACTCTGTAAGTGTTTGAAGATAGATGTTTTAAAACACTTTGTTGTATAACGGCTATAGATAGAAGTTTAAATCAGACCCCATACTATGGGTATGTTAACTAACTTTTGTTTGTTTAGTGTGATAAAAAATTGGGTAAAAAACATATGATTTTAATATGGATTGTCAAAATAATTATTAAATGTAGTACTCATTAATACATCATAAAATTAAACGTAAAATATCGAAGACCATAATTTAACACAAAATTGATACTAAAAACAGTAACACAGAAATAGAACTGTTTTAAAATTTTAAGTTCCTCAGTTGATCCTTCGCAGTGTTTTGTGTTACCACTTCTGTTGACATTTTTTGTTAAGTTTAAAGACGTTATTGAATGTTTCTAAGTAAAGTGATGGTAGGCAGGTAGTCGGTTCCGTTCACCCTGTGTCGGTAGCGATAGGGAAAGACCGATCCTCACGCTGCGCGCTGCGCCGCGCTAACAAGTGACACATTTTGGGTTGGGGTAAAGCGGCCGGCGCTTTCGGGCGGTATACACGTTTCGTTAGCTTCTCTATTTTAAAAACTACTTGCTTGGCGATATCCGGGAAGGGACCGACCGCATCACCGCGGCGTCGACTCCGTACCACTGTCACTCATTTTCGATGCAGTCGACCTGCGTACGCGTCGTTGGTCGCTTCGCGCGCACGCGCGTCCGCTCTCATGCACTTAACATTTTTGATAGTTAATAAGTTTTTAAACGTGTAAAGGTAAATGAACTCATCGTAAAAAAACGTGACTTTTCAAGCAGAGGATGTATGTTAAGAAGAGTTGATATTTGTGGTGCCTGTTGATAACATAGTTACCATGAGCGGGAGGGAAGGCGGAAATGCAGTTCCCTCTTCGAGTAAGTAGCTACTCAAGATTAATTCGTGCCTCATATTTATATTATGTTTATGTGTTTTTTTTTCTGATTAAAATTTGTGTATAAACAAAGCGAGTACTAAAACATAACAATCAATAGATGTTAAAAGCTGTTTCGTGTGATCGAACTAACTACGGCCCTTATCGAACGGATGTGAAGTACGCAGTGCCCAGGGAGGCAATCACAAACAGTTCATCATTGAAATTATTCAAATTGAGGTTAATAGAGTCTCGTTTTACTGATGTCACACATATGTGTGCCATGTTTACTGGGTACAACGTTGATCAACAACAAGATACACTAATTATAAATTCCTAATTAAAGAATGTCTTGGATCATATATGAGGTCATGTTTTACGCATTATTTTATATTTTTTGTTATTGTTGTAATTTGTATTTATGGAGTATTTTGTACATATTTATACTTGCAGTTGCTATGAATTAAATTCGTAGTATGTAAGTACAACATATTTATGAATGGCAGTACAAATATGACTTCAGTACCACTAAAGTATTGATAATAATGAATTGGAAACATGTGACGTGAACATTTTATCAAACAAGGTCTACGCATCGAGCAGTTAATTGTTTACTATTCCTACGATACCGTTTTTAGTTGCTCGCATGCGTGCTGGTTCTACTTGGCGCCATCGATGCGCTGTTTTCGACCCTATGAATAACGTTATAAGTTTTATAGTACTAAAATACTTTCTATTTATGTTTATCTGTGTGAGTGAAAAAAGCTTAAATGTGTTTAGGCAAGCCGACTGCATTTTAGAAGGACCTTAATCTCACTCCCCACTTCTCCTGCAGTGAATGTTTTTATCGTCAGCATACCACAGCTCTAGTGACGAACGCAATATCGATATTTTGATTATAATTAGAGTTTGTTTATATGTTTAAGCCTAATATTTATATCTGATCTACCAAAATGTACCTATCACGTTTACAACAAGCGGTTTGGTTTGTGTTTACCTGTTATCATTGAAAATATTAAAACATAATTTTATAAAAATGTTCAGTAAATATGTCTTCAACTACTTAGTAGGAGTCTATGGTTAATTTATACATATGTATATGATAAATCCAAGACCGTGTGAGCGGTATTCTAAAGAGGAATTAACATAGAGAGTTATTGAAAAACCATCCGGAAATTTTAGAAAGTCGACGTAAAATGACGCGATGTCCCTACGGCAGGGTCCAAGTCTGTAACCAGTCAATTAAATCCGAATGTTGATACATTCTACTATCTCTTTCCCTCGTAGTTAAAGATACCATAGAACAAGCGCCACTTGGCGATGATTCACGTTCAAATTCCATACCTACGATTGATAACAGCAAAAAGTGGTGAATGGTACAATGTTTTAGGTCATTTAATTTGCTTGCTGGACATGCGTACCGCAATAATATTAGTATGCATTTTGTTTACTATTGTTGAATGTACGGCACGTACATTAAAGTTATGAATGAGTTACAACGGTAATCATTTAAATATCTAAAACGTAAACTTGTTTCGAGTGTACAAAATATCTACAGGTACCTTGCAAATTTATTTAGTATTTGTTTATGTTTATTCAAACTAAATATAAAATATTTTGAAATATTATTAAAAATCCGTTAGAATAATTATAGGATATATTAGGTTAAACTCGTAGATGTATTTATAATTACATTTAAAAAAATAAATTCAAATGGAGAAAATTCTTTTGGTTAGGGTTTATTGATAAGCCCTTATGATAAAAATGTTTAGGTAATATATTTGTATAAGCACATGTTGTATATACACAATTATGAAATTAACTCCCACGCTCAGCACTCGTCACCTCGTTGCATGTGATGTGTCGCATTCCCAACGTGTGTGATACGAATCATCGACCCGCATCAGGGCGTATGTTACATATAATAGTACTACTAGGCTAATATGTGCTATCTAAGAAGTTATCTTGAATGTGTACTACAAAAGCCACGTGGTCGGTCAACATATTTCAACAGAGATCTCAAAAATATAGTTCTATTTATCACTTGAACCTTTTTATATTTAAGAATTGAGAAATTTATGCAATCACCTGCTACCATTGTATACATTTATAAATTATTGGTATTTATATTCATGTACTAAAAAATAGTTAAAAATTCAACCTACTTGAAAAATTCTTTAGTAAAAGACAACAGAACAGATGCGTGACTCTACACGTCGTGTTCGTTTGTTTACCAAACTTCATATTCATTCATGCCATATTATCCTTAACTCATGAAATAGTTGAATGAATAGGTTATTAGCACACTGATGTTGATTGATTTCAAAATATGTTTAAGATTATTGTTTACGTTTAGAGCAGTTGTAAAAATTAGTAAAATTGGTTACAGTTAAGTTGTCTACAAAAGTACCGATTATTCATCCTCTACTTTACTGTTAATAAAATATTATACAACAAAATACTGCACATATGTAAACGAGCGGTAACGATTCGACTTTAAATATGCATAGAATTTCTCCTTCCTGTTTTCAAAATACCCTTAGCTTACATTTAAATTCCAGTTTATAAATAGTGCACCTAATCACTTCAGGAACCGACAATAAACCAGAAACATCACGTCTCTTGCCCCATGTTTTGTTGCTATATTGAGAAGCCAACATTACTTTGTTGATTTAGAAGTTTTCCTCAGAGTTAAATTATAGGAAGGTTTTTGCTTCAAAGTACTTATTAAATAGCGTCATATTTACTACAGTCTAATTATTAAATTATACATAACGTTGCGGAATGATTGTCTGCGAAAACTGGGTGCATTTCGTGCAACGACTACCTACAATACTACCAAAGGTTAACAATTAATTTTCTTTTATTCAACTAGGTACCTACGTTGAGTCCACAAAGGTGTGCGGTTATTTCATACCGAACAATATACTTTATTAGATTTAGCTGATACACACAAAGTTATTTTAAACTAAAGCTCAACTCCTTTCACAACGATTTTGGGGCTAATTTGATACTAAGTATAAGAGGCAAGTAATAGTTAAATATTTGAAGAGACGACTAGTGTTGCTTTAGACGAATTCTTAGTAATGCATCTGTTGCATTGAAATTCCGACGCATGTTGAGGTGTATCGTGGAATGTGCGTAGTTGAGGGCGGTGCGGGGGGTACGGAGAAGGGAGCCGCTCACGCGCACCATGCTGAGTAAACAAAACTACAAAACAGGCACATAGTACATGAGTCGGTTGCGCTGTAACACCGCAAGTGCTGCGCTACCATGGTCGATGCATACACACTGTATAAAGAACTAGCAACCCGCCCCCATTTCGCACAGGTTGCAGACTATAAATAAAAAAAATCTGTCACCGTGTCAAATCGATGACGAAATTTCAATGACGAGATTTGACGAACCAATGACGAGATTTGAAAATGACGATAAATTTACTAAGTAAAAATACCTAGTAAATTTAATATTACATAAATATGTATTTCATAGGAAATAGCCATAGTTATAATATACTACGGTTTAATTACGCCTTTTAAAGAGTAGTAGGTAATTACGTAGTGTACTGAGATCTGACTTTTATAAGTTTATTCGACGTGTAAAGCTTCTGATCAGGTTTTTTAAAGTACTTTTTACTAATATATTGGTAAGAAATACCAAATGTTCAGCTTGTGTCGTTTATTCCATGAGAACTTTTTGATAACGAGTTACTTGTTAATAAGAATCGTATATTCTTGAATGAGTTTTACGTTATCGCTCACAGCTTTAAGAATATATCCATTCTCAATTCAAAGTCAGTATTCACTATTTTAAATATTTAAACACAAACACCGAAAACAAGTCTTCAAAAACAAACATATTATTTTGAACAACGTTAAGTTCTGAGATACTAGTTATGTTGTAGGTACTTATATACATTAACTAAAGACTACGTACGTGATCTTATATTAAGTATTTGGTATGTAGACGATAAAGTCTATTCTATGTAATATAGAAACAGGTCTCAGAGCTTTCTCATTAATGTGGAAAGGGAATAATAAATATTGAGTACAGGGCGCAAGGTGAGGTTGCGCGGTACTCGACGCGCAGCGACGTGGCCGGTTAGGTGCAGTGTTACGGCAATGAATGAAAAAGGTACCAGAAACTCAACCTAAATACCGAACATTCTTCGAGTCCCCGCCGTTGCCACGTGTGCCTGCTAGCACGCTTTTACCGCCGCCGCCCGAAATAATATGCTTAGCTTACATACCAACACAGAAATGTATATCGAATTAGCAAACCACCAATAAATTCTCATATACTAACATTTGAGTAAGCCTTTGAGAAACTAACGCCCGATTGATGAGAGAGCGCCGTGAGAACTTGCAGCTTGTTTTATGTAAATGTTGTGTATCGTGGTCTAGATTCCATTCATAATGTATCCTACGGAGTCATTTTTAAGTTTATTTATCAATTATAACTCAGATTGATGACTATTCAATTAACATAAAACTGCGCAGTAACATAATATTGTATTTTATTATCAATTTTTGTAATAAAATTAAAAATGTATCAATTGGAGAAAAACATTTAAACTAGTAACGGTGAATACGATTTTCTAGGTATGCAAAAATAATAATAATTGGTGATAAACAGTGTTGATATGTCGTGTTTGTCATCCAAAGTATTTCCGGCTTTTTCTCTAAAATACGTTAGTCACATTATTTTTCAAGGAAACGGTATTATATTAGTCATCACTACAATTGATATTAGATGATAGTTCATCTACTACGAGCCGATACAATATACTACAACCATTCAAAATCATACTTTATGTTAATGTGGTTGTAATTTAATATGACAAAACTTGTGGAATTAGTAGTTGTTTTGTTAAAAGGAGTTGTCTTTTATTTCAATCGGTTCCCACGATTTTTTTTGTGTTGGTGCCCAATAAGGGGAACAGTGTACCCTTTCTTAGTCCAAGTATACGATTGTGGGCCCTTATTTATTCTTAATAGATTCCATTATGGACGTTATGATGCCTACGAACCTTTTACTGCAATTTAACCATTACTAAAGTTTACTAGGGGTTTCAATAAGCTTTTATTAGAGCACAAACGATGTACTTACATTATTTAAAGATATAAATGGAAATCGTATTTATTCTTAATCTACTGCATTTATCTGATTATTCAACTGAAATTAAACATGCAAAATCTCGCAACTCGGTATCACCTGTTAGTTTATAGTTCAGAATGATATTGTCGTTTTTTATACTTTTAAAGTTAATGTGTGAAAACCCTTAAAGTACTTTTATGTTTGTTGGTAATAGGATCATTAAACAAGAACACGTAGAAGGCTGCTCATATCTACGTAACAGTAATACTATGTACCGGAAACAGACTATGCGATGGAACGAGGTAGTGAAAGTTTGATAAAATTCAATTAGCCCGTAGATTTAATAGCAGATAAAAAAAAGGTGCGTTGTGTGGTCGCATAAAGGTAGTAGGAGAAGTGTGAGGTGAGGTAGACGCATACGGCGAGGGTGGTGCTCTAGCGCAGCGATAACGACTCACTGAACATTTATTATTTGCAGGTGCAGCGGGCGCAAGCGGCAGCGCCGTTACAGGGGTGACGCGCCGCGGACGATGCAAGTGGTTCAACGTCGCGAAGGGCTGGGGGTTCATTACCCCTGACGACGGTGGGCAAGATGTTTTCGTGCACCAGGTGATTATTATAATTTTATTTCACGCCAATGCACATTGCCGCTCCATTTTCGATACATTTTGTAACAGAAATACGGTTGATCAAATCGCTCTACAACACTTAAAAATTATTCAGATAAAATATTGTATCGTATCTAGCGGCTGACCCGATAGTGCGCTTATTTGTTTGTGCTGCTTATCAAGGCCGGATGTTTTTTCCACCAAACTTGTACTTCGTCCGACTGCAGTGATGTTAGCAGTAAAACTTATATTAGGTCAAGACTATTATTGAATAGCGATAACGTAAATTTTTTTCCGACCTTTACTCGAATAACAATATTGAATACGAAATTCCTACTGTTATACAGTATAACAAACCAACGTGCAGCCTACCTCTCAATATTAATAATTCACTATTTATATCACATCATTTTAATCACTAAGAGACAATATTATATAATAAAAGACAATACTTACTTGTAAAAGTAATATTAGTCAACTAGTAATCATTAAATTTATTTTATTAATTGACTATTTTTATTGCATTCCAGAGTGTGATTCAAATGCCAGGGTTTCGATCACTTGGTGACGAAGAGGAGATAGAATTTGAATGCAAGGAGTCCGATAAAGGCCTGGAGGCAACACGCGTCTCCGGGCCATCTTCTGTTGACTGCCAGGGATCGCATCGACGGCCACTCTCCAAAAAACGGTTCAGAAAGATACGGTAAACATTGCTATTTAGGATAAGAAAGTAACAGTGATAGGTAATTAAAACATTTTCGATATCTAACACATATTTAAAAATTAACCTATAATTATAACATTCATTTCCATTGTACAACTTGTGCATAAAGTTGTTAAATGGAGATCGTACAAATGTCGCAACCGCTAATATATGCTGACTATGTAACAGTAGTGACCGGCGAGACTCAGTTCCCTCATAGCGATCGAATGTAGGTACTTTATTACTGGAAGCAGCCATGCTTAGAAAGAACTTGCGTCAGTTGGAAGGAAAGGACTCCATGGTGAGCATCCTGATTGAGTTCCGATTAACGTACACGCCAGGGATGCGCCCCATTCTTGGCGATTACTCTCCACCCACACGGGTGCACCGTGTAGTGCGATTGATTTGACAACTTCAGTGTAGAGCCGTCTTACAGTGCCGCTGGGTCCACCCAAATATTACAAAAGGAGATCAAGAGTATTAAATGAGGGTTTGTACTGGTACGAGACGTTCCGTCATGAGTTTTCATGTGGTGGCGGATTAGGAACATAGAGTTTTACATCACTTATTCGTCCTGTGGGTGTCGTAAGAGCTAAGAAAGTAAACTACATAGGACAACTAAAGAGTATTATGAATAAAAGAGAAACTGAACAGCCTATATAAATCTGTTTGACCAGTGCGTATATAAGTAATGGCAGATTGACTTACACTCTCTGTCAAGCTGTTATAAACGTTGACAATGTAGGTAATACATGGACTTAATGATGTAGGTGCCTGAAGATAGCAAAAAAGTATTTTTGAATGAAAGATGTAATTAGTCTTTTAGTACTATTCTATTGTATCTTTTCCAGGCTTGAAAATAATTATAAGGTTTTATGACTTCGCTACTATTAGTGTAAATAAAAATGATGTTCTAATGTATTTGAGTTCGACTGTTTATATTACATAGATATCTTACAGACCACATTAAAATACTGTATCTTTTCTTTATTCAATGAAAGTAATTATTAGCTTGTATAATATTAATAAACTTATTACAAATTTATTAATGATTCAATTTCTATAGATAACTAAAAACTAAAAATCTAAGTAACTGTGATACAGCGACGGTAAAATACTTCGTGATAATGCGAGCTTCAGCTTTATCGTCACGTAAAGTCACGGGCAATGACTACTGAAATTACGGTTTGTGTGTATTCAAACTAACAAGATGACATCTCAAACATCATGCTGATAATTGAATCGCATCAAATATCTGCTATCAAGACAAAAATAAATGGACAAAACAAATCCGAAATACCAATCTCATCGTGTGAGAGGGACCTGCCTAATAACATTTAATTTCGGTATGGGAATATACAAGTTGCAAAAAATAAAGCATTCCAAACCGAATATATTTAAATTTAAAATATTATAAAGCAATTTTATAAAAATAACAATCAAAGCATAACTAATTGAATTTAACAGATTTGCTATCAAATTTGCCTTTAATTGCCGTGGGCAAACACTGCCTAAATATTTGTACGTTTAGAAGTCATTTGAAAAGTTAAGTAATACGTGATTTGAGAACTACTAAAACTAAAAAGGTGTTCGATAAAACAGAACAAACAAGAAATCTACAACAAACTGGGCTAGAATTAAATAGTGAAACTGTAGGTATGTAACCTAATTAATTTAAACATTGATTGGACAGTTTTTATTTACGAGTATGTGTATTTGGCTATACGTGGCCGATTTTTTAAATGAATTTGTTGATTTTCAAAACGGATTAGTAGTAGTATTTTAATTACGTTAAATCAATGTATTTTTCTAGAATAATAAACCTCTATGAGTGGTAAAACAATGGATTAAGATACATCTAAATCAATTTTTCCGTAACTTTTTATGAGTAAGTTAGTACTTTGTTATAATTTTTGTACATAGTACTATCGGTCCTAGATCTATTACTTATACACATAATATATTCTTTGCTTACTACTATCTAAGTCTAAGATGATATAAGTGGTGGTAGAAGCTGGTAGGTGTGTTAATTCATCAATATTTTTTTAATGCTAACAGGTATTTTTACTAACATATTGACTAAGGTAACATATCAATTGACTGCACGGTTTAGTGGCTTAAGCGGTCGGTTCGTTGCTTTATACTGCGCTGAGTTTTGTGGGTACAACACTTTGTATGATCCACAAATTACACAGAAATATGCATTTTAGTATAATCACATGCATAGCTTTTTTAACATATAGCTCGCATCACATACACTTTCATTCTTAAGAATCGTAGCACAATATACCTTAAAAACAATTGCCACCACGGCAAATGTACCTAATTTTCTACGCTGAAAATAGATTTTCGAAATAAAATTATAGCGCAGTTACTATTATGCAGTTAGTTAGATTATTCTGCATACCCATCACTGGTACTTTCTAAAGAAAATATTGATTTTAAAAATGCTTAAACTGGTTTGATTTGTAACAAAAGGCTGTTATAAAATTAAGTAATATGTTCTTTCCAGATGCTATAATTGCGGTGAGTTCGCCAATCATATAGCGGCTAAGTGCAGTATCGGCCCACAACCAAAGAGATGTCACAACTGCAAAAGTGAAGATCACCTCATCGCTGACTGCCCGATAAAGGTTCATTTTATTATTTCTAGTCACTAATGCAACCTATTTTACATGTACTATGAGAATGTCTTAAACTCTATTTTTGGTATTAATGACATATAATTTCACGAAGCTGAGTTAGAAGGCACGGCGTTTAACGCAATTTACAGTTTGAACAGCAGGTATCCGAGCTGCTGTTTTTTCCCCCATGTAAATATGCAAGCAACCTATTGTCTTTTCTTTCTTGTCTACGCAATTTCTATATCTTTCACTCCCAAAGTACCCGATTGCCCCCTATTCTTTGAGTTAAATATGGATCTTTAACAAATCCACGGTTACCTCTTCGGGCACATAGGTGTGATTTCATATATATAAATGTGTATATGTTACCGGCAAACTGTATAATCCGGTATTTTACATAATATCTAAAACGTATAGGTGATGTGTGAAGTATTATTAATTTTATACTTTACCTAGGTATTCTATACAATGCCTAAAGCACGGCCTGTAATGTGCTATATACGGGAGTAGGTCAAAAGTAATCCACTCAAACTCATATAATCCAAATAAATGAACAACAACATAGGAGATTTGGAGTGGTTACTGTTCTAACCTAACCTAAACCTATAAAGTTGATTTTAAGCAAACACGTACGTACTATGTATGTACGTACATATATGTAGTAACATAAAATTAATAAATACAGACCAAAATCAATTTATTTTACACATTGCCGGTGGCTGGGATTATATAAAATACCTAGGTAAAGTATGTATAATGTATATGTATGTGTTGGACTGCCTCGGTGGCGCAGTGGTAGTGAATGCGACTGCTGTGCTTGAGGTCTCGGGTTCAAATCCTGGGTCGGACCAAATGTTTGTGTAACTTACAAATATTTGTTTCGCAGTTTGGGTGTTTTCTATATATAATATGTATGTATTTACAAAAAAAAAGTATATATGTATTAATATCAGTGGTCTAGTACCCATAGTACAAGCTCTGCTTAGTTTGGGACTAGATGGTGTTGTGTGTTAGATGTCCGAAATATTCATAAATATTCATGTATGTAATGGACAATAATATTCATAATGTTTCATACATTACCTGGACGCCCTAGGTATCGCATACATTGCCTAGGTATTGTATAAAATACAGATGAGATGATGAGATGAATTATACAGATTGTTGGTATCCTATATATCTACTACTAAATAGTTGTGATTAACCAGAAAAGTTTACGACGAAATCAAAAACAGAGAATTGAATTTTTGGTTATGGGTTATGATTTTATTAAATGGATTTTTATCTTTTGTCGGAAATCCATATTCAACGTCTTTTTTCCTTATTCTTTTTGAAATGTTTTCATCACAATTTTAAATTCAATTTAATTTTTCAACTAAAGTTCTAACATTATCTATAGGTGGAAAAGAAGAATGAGCCGTCTAAGAGTTCAAGCAGTTCACAAGGAGGACAGCAAGACAGTCCACCGCAGTCGTAATTTCATCGAAACTCATCCAAAAAATCCAACAAAACCTTTATATTTTCTAAAAGAGCATTGTAACATTTTTAACATGTTAGAACATAGCTTATTTTTGTCTGGATACTCCATTCTAAACAAAAACGTCGACTTAATAATCTTACATTGAAAAGTCGTAAGCCGCTTAAAGACAAACCATGGAATTGGTTTTAGTACATAGTTATCATCTACCTCACCATAGTTACAATAAACTAAACAAACAAGTACAAGACTGATCGGTACAAATCCATAATTTTAGTACAAACTACAACGTGTAATCTAGTACAAAATGTACTTTTTACATATTAATTTTAATGATAGTAATAGGGCTACCTAAGTTTTGCAAATGTAACGTAAGTACAAATTTATGTGTTCGAGTGTCAATATCTTAATTATTTTACGAATACTGGTATTTATCCAAAGTTAAGTGTGTGTTTATAATATTCTTATTAATTTTGTTGCTATATTCTATTATGACAAACTCTATGTTATCTTCTAGCTCATTATTAATATTACATTAAGTTAGAAGTATTACGGTTGGCTATGAGGTAAAGTACATATGTAATTACAATTCAGTGTTTTAGATGTGCTTCAAAGAATGTTCAAAGATTATTCTATTATCATATTGAAATACAAACCTTTAAGTTAAATGCTTTAATTAACAGAGGTACCGAATGTATGAATGAATAGTTAGTTCTAAAAGTTATTACTAAACAGAGTTGAAATAGAAGTGATATCAAAGTTTATTTTCAGATACTTGATGCAATATAAGAATGTTATCAAATATAGTTAATGTGCCAAAGTCAGATGAACATGTTAGTATGACAATGTACAATTATTTTATTCAAATGTAGATTCAGTTTAATATCATCACTCACTCTTTGCTTGGTTTATGTTTAAGACCAAAGTTGTGTACATATTAACAGTACAATATAATTTTATGATAACTCTTTAATTTATTAGCGATTTACGTTTTCTCAAGAGCCTTATCATAAATTAGTAGATCAAGTTTAATTAATAATGAGGGTACTTAATCTATTATGCAATCACATATTACCGATATTTCATAGGATTGAAGTAACCCTGCTTGATTATGGTAAAAGAACATGACATAACCGTACTGTATCTAAAATCAAACATATATTTATAATACATTGATATTATATAAAAAGGAAACCTAGCTATTCATATTCAGTTGTACCTAAATTAACACGATTCATAACGTAAAATTTAAAGTAGAAGTAGCACTTCTGATATTTAGAATCTGTCAAAGTTACAAGATTTAGTAATGTTTTTCTTATCTATTTCTCGCGGTCGATCTTAGTGTTATTTTAAACTAGAGATCATAGAGTCATAGATTGTGTTAATAATAAAAAAAATTGCTTTCAAGTTTATTAAACATGAAGTTACTTTGAAACCAATTACAAATCATGCTAATATAAAAATAATAATTTGAAAAAAGAACCATTTTTGGTGATTTCTGTCATTATTTACATTATAACAACCGGAAGCCACTCTGGCATGCGTTTATTCTATACTGGTTGTCTCACTGGACTGTAGTCTTTGAAGCTTCGGTACATGGGGTATAATTTACTCTATTTATACTGTACGTATGCCTCCCAAGCCTGCAAATGTGTTCAACATTATACCTAATAAACAAAATTTCTGTAAGTACAAACAACTACTCTAACCTAAATTAATATTTTAATATGGAAGTTAAAATATCGTAAATTAAATATGACCTACAAACTACAAACATACAATATTTTATGGTTTAATTTAGAAGTTTAAATACTTAACAAAAAACAATCTACCTCAATTGCAATCATTATTATTTAGTTATTTCAGTTTAGGTATTTCTTCTTATTTTATTTTTAATAAAAGCGCCAATTATAGAACTTGTGTCAGCAACATAGTGCACAGAAGTATATTTTTCTTTCTGACAGATTTAAACACATAAATATTTTACATTCTTTTGAATTTGATAACAATAAAATAAATTTTAATGTATTATACATACATAATATATATACACGTATCCTTTTATTGTTTTATAAATTTACAATTAGACCAATACTGTAATTGTTCATGGTTGACATTATTGATAAATATCGTTAAACTTCTGTTTATGTCCTGAGAGTAAGAGAGAGTGATATTCGTTTCTTAAAACATTTATTTGCATATGATATACATTCAATTTAGAAAATCAATTAAAAAATATGGATACATAAGACAATCCGTAATGTTTGTAATGCAATAAGAGTTTCATCACACCACTTAAATGAATTTAAAGTCCGCCTGTGTAATTAGCCAATGAATGTGTAATTTTAGTTTATTAGATAGTTACCGTAAATTTTTTGTCTTAATGATTACTGTACTTTGTGTTCATCATAAATATGTGACCAAAATTATATGACACTCCAATTTGCAAAGGTGGTAAAAAAAAATTATTAATAAGTATGTTTTAACAATGTATAAGTTTGTTAACGTACGTATACTTTAAAACATTTGATTCACAAGCTATTTTATTTTCAATTTACTTTGTTAACAAAATAATAGTCACCATGTTTACTTAAAACTTTTCTTTGAAAACAGAATAATGTAAAAGTGAGCACACAATCTAATTGTATCGTAGTATCTGCTCGATAAAACGGATCCAATAAATAATTAGTTTACATAGATTAGCTGTAGTAAGTAGTCAGATTGAGATGATGGTAGATACACAATGATTAAGAGGTATTAAACAATACGGGTCTTTATGCATTTCACTTTATATAAGTAGATATAGTTTTATTCTATGTAGTTATTTATAAGATTTTAAAGAAAGACTATTTGAAATCATCTACCTCATAATTTAATTACGTTAAATAGAGTTTATTAATAAGTTAATTTACATTTACAAATTCTAGCAATAATTTTTTCCATAATTGTATCATTTCTGGATGCCGAATTTCTTTCTTAAATTTTAAATTTTGTTTTTTATTATTATTATTCAAAGAAAATAAATAAAAAAACGAGCCGGTGTTTTATTTATTCCTGTATATTCCTAATTACAAACAAAGTATAATATCAAGTTAATGAACTTCACAAATTTCAAAAAGATTCCTTCCATCCAATGTTAATGTAAAATTAGAATACTGAACTAACCTTAACAAATATAAATTTGTCTGTAGAGCACAAGATACTTACATACAGTCACTTTTAAATCAAATAGTTTACAAAGCAAATCAAATATTTAATTAAAAATCTAAATAAATGAAGGATAAAGTTGACGTGAAAACCGTATCAGTAATTATATCAACATAACGAGTTCCTACAGAAAATGACCACGAGTGAGTGATGGTTACGGTCCTTGGAGAGAGATGAAAAGGCAAGAGGCACGTGCGGGGATAGGTCGGCGCGGAGCAGAGATATCACGTTTTTCAGCGGAACCGGGCGAAGATGGGCGCTCGGAGGATGCAGTAGAGCGGGGCGCCCTTCACCCCCCACTGCCCGCGGCCCGCGCCCCTCGCTGACGTAACGCTGCCGTGTTCGCCGCCCGCCCTAGTGTGTGCCGCGCCGCGTTCCGACCGGGCCAACACGCACGCCGCGCCCTGCACGACATCAGTGCTAATCATTTGACGTTTCCCATTTTGCGCTCTGGTTCTGAGCTTTAAAAGTGAATGAGGTGAATGACGAGGTTGTGCATTAGTTTATGTACGTCCTTATTATTACTTCTTAATTCGTTGCTAGCATAATATGTGACACCGCCCTTAAAGGCCGGATGCATCGGTGTCATTCTCAGATGAGTTATCGCGCTGCAAAATCTCGGTTCTGTAATTTTCAAGGCGTAGGTAGGGCATTCTATAAATTGGGCGTTCTTTTGTATAACTATTATCTGATAAAATAGAGAACTAATTCCTACAGAATAGATGCGTAATAGGAAAATTAAAGTGCATAGCGGTATCGATATTATTTCCCGAAAGGTATTAATGTTAATTCGAAAATCCCTAATTTAGTTTTAGGTTTGTATGTAATTAACTACAGCATTCTGGGATAATAACATGAAATTTAAACAAAAGTAATTCAATTTAGCAGGGTAGCGAATGAGTGAGGATTGCAGGCATATACATATATTTTATATATCATTTGTCTTAGTACTAGCAATTACGGCTAAAAATCAATATAATTGTTAAATTGTGTTTCTCAGCAGAGATGTGTATCAAATAGAGAAGAGTCAGCTCTATAACTACACGTATTGATAGTTGGATAAGTTCCCATTGATATGATCATACGGTAAGTTCGATGTGATCAATCGCGACAAGCGTATGTAGTGTAAACGTTTAAGCTTTTTAGTGATTAGAAGCATCATTTACTGCATTTTATATATTCGAGCTTCCCAAGCCGAGTCATCTGGTAACTGCCTCGTGCATACCTTCATCCATTTTCATCGTAGTTTTATTTATTCCAACAGCATCGATAGCCTTGAATTTAGATGAATGTATTCGTTACTTTAACAAATGTAATGCAGCGATAATTCTGCCACTTGAACTAACTTCAAGTGGAGTAATGTACTGATACTAGATTTAAAACGTTATGAAAGGCAGCGATTAATTTAGTTATAAATGAAGATAGTTCATATGTTAGTATAAAAATTAATAAAATAGAGAACGAGGCTAGTTTACAGTTTACACGATTATGGTTCCGATTTTTCAGAGATGCGCGACTTGTTGCACTAATCACTTTTATCTTAATAAAAATATCTACGCATACGTATTCCCTTTGCCCCATCTAGGGGACATAAGTAAGTAAATAATCTACATACGTATTCAATTCATCATCTGAAACGCAAGTATAGATAATATATTGATATTAAAAACTTACAGCAAGGTCAAGCTCATTATATTTATACCTTTAGGGCATAAATATCAACATATATATGTAATGAATATTAGTAACATTACTTTTTTTATTTAATCACACTATTAAGTAACAGAATCATACATAATGTAGTTGAAGTAAAGTTGAAGTAAACCTTTTCAGGGATAGAGTACATTTAGCTTGCCTTAAAATGTCTAAAATTGTTTTTATATATATCTAAACTAATTTCAGAAGAAGAAAGAATTTAAATGAAAAAATGGTAACATAAAGCTAGATATACAGTCAAGGCATACAGAGTCTATACAATCGCATAAAAATTTACAGTGGTCAATCATATATGAAATATATTCAAAACAACCAAATTTCGACCGCGGCCATAACTAGTTACTTAAAAATTCAGTAATGATAATTTTAAACTGTAGGTTTTTAGAAGCGCCATCTAGCAAATGGAGAGGTAACCATAAACATAGACGTTTTTCCTATATATGTTTGAAGCACCAGAGGTCGCTAGGAGTTATGAATGAACAGTTAACTACATAATCTATAAATTTTGATTCATGATTTTGAAGACCATTATGATTATTTACAATTTAAAAAAATTGTTGCGTTTTAATATATCATTGTTTTAATTTATTGACAACGTATTTTATAAGTCTGCAATCAACAAGTAAACTAAATATAAATAAATTAGGGCAAACTACTATTTTTGGGAATACCTACTAGGTTTGAATTGGCGTTTACAGGTTTTTGATTAGATTTTGTTCATCAACTATACTTTTTAGAGCCTTTTTTCAAGGGTCAATTTTCTATGCAAACAAATAGACTATATGCTCTAAATCTACACTTTAAATACGTTTCTTACCAGCAAATGTTTGTCGCACGTTCAATTTATTTATTATTACTATTTTCACGAAAATATTCTTATGTTTTACCCTTTATTAGTTTCAGTTATCTTTCACCTTATTATTTTACCACAACTTTGTTTTTAAATTTATTTAATTTAAAATACAATATACAATAAGAAACATAAAATGCCTATAGAACCCATATTGGTTTATCTTGGGTGCGAATGTATTTCCCTCATTTCTTGCTAAATAAAATGTATGTGATATTCACACAAGTGATTTTTTGACTAGGCCCCTATGTTCAGCCTTCCTTCAGGTGTGGATGGCAATAAGCTGAAGTATACCTAATGAGAACCTTTAATAAGGTGTACCAAACTGCAAACCTATGGTGCCAATAATAAAAATATCTATGACCCCTTTGATTTCTGAATTGCTATGATTTAGAACTTCTAATCGACGAAAACACTTATGGTCAAAGCCGTACGCCGTACGTAACAGTACAACTTCTCAAAAATGATATAATATTCTAGGTTATTAAATGTTTTAAAATGTAAATACAATTAAAATGATGTGATCTATAATTTTTGTTAAATCTATTTTGTATTGAATTTTTTTATTTACCAAAATAAATACGTTTTTTTGGTTAAAAAAAGAATATTATCAAAGGTATTCTCAAATATCTATGTTTTTGTGTAGGTGTGAGACGATGGGGTTTATTTACATTGTATTTACATACTTGTTGACGACTATTATTTCATGTTATGTTGAAGAAAGTTTAATTCCAATTTTACAATGTAGTTTAAGAAATTATTCATGATTCACCTGACTCTAGAGACTTTTCTTTTTTACGTAAACGAATATTCTTTATATGTGACATGTCAATGCTTTTTATTTCCAAGCGATTATTGAAAGCTATGTGTGATATTAAGTCCGTAATTTAAAAATTTAATTTCCAGAAATATTACTTAATTTTATACTCTTCGTTTCTAATTTAGCTCCTCAAGCCATATGATTTTGTTGTTTGGGTGTTTTCTTGTATCTGTTCACAGAAAAAGTAAATAAGTATTCTTTTACTCAACCTATTTCTATACTAATATTATAAATTAGAAAGTAACTCTGTTTGCTGTGAAAGTAATGTCATGCTTTCACGGCTAAACCACTGCATCGATATCAATGAAATTTGGCATAAAGATACTTTGATTCCTGTATCCAACGTTCTGTGTCTATCGTGATAACCAACTTACACGCAGGCGGAGCCGTGGTCAAAAGTTAGTTTCTAAATAAAAGCTGTTCTTTGTTTAAAACTGAATGACGTTGTGTGTCAAATGTCCGAAAAATAATACATATTATATTAGTCACATTGTTAGTTTAGATAGATAGATATAGAGAGTTTAGATTGTTGTAGATGAATATTTTTTTTAAATGTAATGAAATAAAAAATGTAAATAAAAATAGAATCAAAAAGAAAAATATATTTAAAATATTATAAAAAAAATATACTACCAACTTCGGGTTAGACCAACCAAGACACTGTTAGTTAGTACTTAATCTAGGAAAAACAGGAAAAATAGGAACAACATTGTTTCCAAGCGACAATTGAATGCTACATGTGATACTAGCCGTGTCAAAAACTGCCTTCTGCAACAGACCCTTCATCTAACAGATCTAGCCGTCTAACGGAAACGTCTTAAGGTATTGATTCTTTGCTATCGGAATAATGATTACCACATATTATGAATAATCTTGTCAGACAGATAACCGTGGGAGAGCCACTGACACAAGACTTGCAACGTACTTGTGACACCTCTGGTGTTGCGAATAGGGTAGCGTAGTGATTTTAAGAGATTACCGCCGCCCTCGGACGGGTGTCGTCGCTTAAAATCATCAGATTACATAAACAAAAAAAGACATATATACATACAATACGTCTCCAAGCACAAAAAATCTAAATATATCCCCCATCTGTTCAAGCAGGGAATCCAAGTGGACGAAAATCTTCCAAATGAATATTCTGGAGGATCACAATGGAATTTAAAATTAAAAAGGTCCCCTAAGAGATCAGTGTGGGCGAAAACTATTCATGGAACCCCTAGGGGATCTAAGCACCAGGGTTTTCCTTTCTAGGGTATACCTGGTTCCCCGGCACCTAGTACTCGTCGAACAATTTTAGTCGATTCGTGTCCGACATGCCACCAGAAGGTGGTATCCGGGGGCATTTCCGCATGGAAAAAACATGGGATCTAAGCAGGCGATTCAAGTGGACGGAGCCGGATTGTGCTCATGCTTTCCAAGAGGCAGAGTAGAGTCCCTTTGGCAGGCTATATAAAAAAAAACACTTATTTTTCTTCACATGTTGGTATTTAAGGGCAAGTTGTTGCTGAGGGCAAATTTATGGTATACGATCCTGACCACTCGGTTTAATCAATTTATCGCCGTCCTTTGCTGAGCAAAAATATTTTAAAATCTCCCGAACCTTAACTATCCCCGTCTTGACTATGCAATTATAAAGCCTTTAACATTTTACATTTTTATTACAAGATGTAAGTAACTTTAGAACCAAATTTTAATGTTTATACACAAAAAATGTATTTGAGACGCCATTTTATAGTCATATGTGTCAGTGCTCCTAGTGATGTGACTTTTCAAATTTACTTTTATATTAATAATCTCTAAAATGTACGAACAATTGAGCTTGTAACTAATTAATTGTTTTCAATCCAAACGCTTTTTAGTATTTTATGATACATAATTTTTAACTGAAAACTGATTGTCAGTAGTAAACACATAATGAAAATACTTTGGTGTTTTCTTTTATTAAGAGAACTCGCTTTGTTTATTTTAAGAGTATATAGTATCTATAGAAATCGATTGATGAATATAAGGAAATAATATCGAGAAAGAAATAATATGTTTAAAATACACTTGTCGTCAAAAAATCAAAACACTTTCGTTATTTTTTCTTAAGACAATTAAACATAAAAAATTAACCCGTTTGCCATCTTTATTAAATTCATTGAAAAACTGAAAAGATAGAAACAAGATTTTAATTTGAATATTTTATTTTGGTTTTGAATAATCTTAGTTGACATTGTTCCCAAACGCTGTCGGAGCATAACACGCTCACTTCTCATAATTTGGTTGGTGATATAGAACAAAATATCGGAGTGAGCAGATGACTCTGACAGTGTTTGTGAACAACTAAGATTATTTGAAACCAAAATAAAATATTCAAATTAAAATATTGTTTCGATCTTTTCAGTTCTTCAATCAATTTAATAAAAGTGGCAGACATTGACGCAGTTGAGTTGCATTTTTAATTACTTTTTTTTTTAAATTTTGTTGACACCACTCACATAAAAATACGAGAAGCCGTTTAGGCTCTAACGGTGCCAAAGAAATATACATACATATATACACTCGAAAAACATAACCCTCCTTCGCAGTCGGGTAAAAAGAGTTCTTATTCCATGAAAAAATAACATACTATTGTAGTTGGCAGTTTGGCCCATCAAATGATTAGGAAAATTTAAAATTTGAAATAATATTATCAATTGTTTATCCAAAAAATTTTCAGTAACATTGTTTTGATGTAAATTGATGTTTAAAGTTTCAGTACATGTGATTGTGCAAAACCTGAAAATTACGCCACCAAGCACTCCCGTAACGCAGAATACCAAGGGTGCAATACGGCAAAACCCATTACAAAGTAACGAAATAAAGGATATTTACAACTAATAAAAAAAAGAATATAGTAACTGTTGATTTTACTACTATCATAAAAAAAGAAAATTTTCTGAAAAAAACTCGCACTTTCAACAATGTTAACAAACAGAATAAACTTAGCACATCGCACTTAAAAAATGAATGACATAATACACCAATATATGTATCAGAGAAACGTACCCCAAAAAATCAACGGATTTATTACCTGACACGTCGTTTTGCTGAAAACCAAAATTATAAGTACTGCTGGACATTTTTTGGAAGTGTTCTTTTGCGAAAAACAGATGGTGATCGATATATTGTTATAAACTCGGAAGCAGACCTGGACAATCTCCACCAAGATCAATGACTTGCTGTGCAAGCAGGAGTGCTCTTCCAAATGTGCTTATTTATTTTTCGTTGGTTTTTTGGAAATGCCTTTGTTTTGTTTTATGTTTTATATATTATATTTTTCTAACCACAACACACAACAATACATTATTACTACTTACTACACACACCTCACTGTTCATTACATAGTACATTACACTTCACACACACACGATTTATGTCTAATTAATCCATCATTGCGTAAATCTATCATACGTGGTAATACATCAATTAATATGCGGATCATGCTGAGTACAATTTTCGTAAAACCTAGCGAATTCCCTAGTATCACGTCCCAAATTCTAAAAGCTCAAAATTCGATAATCCCAACTCTATTAACACTGATTGAGATCAGCTGTCGGTTGCTGATGTATCAACTTAATGATTGAGGATTCTTATCATATTGCCAAAACCCATAATATCCTTAAAGATACTAAGCCAAAACATACGTAGTATTGGTAAAAACTTAGATGGCCTGATGTCACTTCTACATAGAAGTAAGATTTTCTAGGATTTTATTATATTAAGTGAATGCTGGTTCTCGAAATTTCGTCACATACCTACAATACCAGGTTACAACTCCATGGCCACTACACGTAATTTCACACAGAATGAAGGAATAGTGGTCTACTCCCAGATCCAGGAAGCGAATTGTTTATAGATTAAAAATGATAAGGACACAATACTGCTTACTATTTACCGTTCCCCTGCTCATCAAAATGTCACTAAGTTTTTAGATTCCTTGAATGAAATTTTAAAATCCCTGTCCTCGTATAAAATATTATATTGACAGGAGATATTAACATAGACATATCTTGCAATAATTATGATCCTCGTTCTTCTGAATACCTTACCTTAGTAGCGTATCACGGCATGCTACCTGCTCACACCCTTCATACACGTCAAAACCGTTCATGTCTTCATCACATAATTATGAAATCCAAAAATTCTTCTTTTTGCTATATTGCACATACTTCGATTACTGATCATGACACTGTGCTACTCTTTTATCATCTCTATTGTCGACCAACCTCTGTTCCCCGAGTTACTAAAACACATAGTGTAATTGATCATGATAAAATTAAAGCAGATCTTTTAAAAATTAACCTTGATCCTATCTATTCAAATACTGACGTTGATGAAGCCACTAACTATTTCATAAATACATTAAATAAAATTATAGACGCCAATACTAACTATTATGGTTTTACAAAATCGTAAAAGATTGATAAAACCTTGGATGACTACGGGTGTTCTTAGATGTCTAAAAAACCGCTATAGACTACACCTAAAAGCGAAAAGATTCCTAGAAAATGAAACCAACAATATCGTTTACAAAAGACATAAGAACTATTGCTCACTGCTGATAAAAAAACGCCATAATAAATTACAATAAAACCCAAATAGTCAACGCACATGGCAATAACAAAAAGCTTTGGCAAGCAAGTAAATCCATAGCTCATACATACATTAAAAAAAAGTGCACTGTCACACGCAGACCCTAAAAGCTCGGTGAATGTAGCCAACACATACTTTGCGAACATTGGTCAGTCCTTAGCAGAAAAACACCCCACGTACTCTCATACACCTCCGATACCTAATGACCATACCTTTGGCCTTCTAAAAACAGATGAAGAAGAGATAAAATTTTGATAAATAATTTAAAGAGTGACTGCGCAGTGGGCTCGGACAATATATCAGGCTCTTTTCTTATGAAGTACAAACTTATTTTAATTCCACCCATCACATATATTTGTAATTTAGCGTTGTCCACTGGTACTTTTTCAAATGCATTTGAAATAGCAATAGTCCATCCGATCCACAAAGGAGGAGCAAAAGATCTACTGAACAATTATGGGCCTATCTCTATTTAGCCTACGCTCTCGAAAGTATTAGAAAGATTGTTAAATACTAGACTCACTAAGTATCTACAAAAATATTGTGTTCTCTCTTCCACACAATACGGATTTGGTACAGAGATATCCACAAATAATACAGTGCTAGACCTAACCAGTGAAGTTATCACCAAGCTGGACCAAAACTAAAAGGTTATTAGAATTATTCTCGACATTGCCAAGGCTTTTGACACGGTATCTATTCCTGTACTTATTGAGAAACTCAAACGTGATGGCATAAGAGGAAAGCAACTTTCCCTTTTCGAAAGCTATCTTAGTGGTAGAAAGCAATATCTTAAAATAGGGGACTGGACTAGTAATGAGCTGCCTATAACCTACGGCGTACCTCAAGGCAGTATTCTTGGCCCTACATTGTTCGTGATTTATATCAACGAACTCTGCCGTCTCAGCCTTTCCAATGCTATATGCTGATGATACCGCCCTGATATTTCATGACTCCCCTTAGGATGATGTTTTCACCTCCGATCAGTTAGGCATCAATCATCATCAGCCCGTTACAGTCCACTGCTGGACATAAGCCTCTCCCAAAGAACACCACAGAGCCCGGTCTGTTGCTTTTTGCATCCAGTCGCTGCCAGCCCTCTTACGCAAGTCGTCCCGCCATCTGGCCAGAGGGCGTCCCACACTACGTTTGCCAAGACGCGGTCTCCATTCTAAGACACGCTTACTCCAGCGGTTGCCTGTTCTGCGACATATGTGACCAGCCCATTGCCACTTTATCCTACCCACTTTCAGAGCTATGTCTGTCACTTTGGTTGGATTACTTCGTTACGAATTTTGTCCTTCAGAGAGACTCCTAGCATAGCTCTTTCCATGGCACGCTGAGCGACTTTGAGCTTCTGGAACTATCCTAGGGTTAATGTCCACATCTCGGTACCGTACGTCATTACAGGGAGGACGCACTGGTTGAAGACTTTTGTCTTCAGGCTCTGTGGTATATCCGACGAAAATATATGGTTCAACTTCCTGAACGCCGCCCATCCCAACTGGATCCTCCTATCGGCTTCCTTCTCAAAGTTGTATCTACCCAACTGCATTAGTTGCCCGAGATAGATGTATTCCTTGACAACTTCGAGAGGCGTGCCATCAATGTCTACTTGTCCCGGAGTAACGAGATCATTATACATGACCTTCGTCTTGCTCAGGTTCATCCGGAGACCAATTCGTTGGGAAGGTTTATTTAGGCTGTGCAGCATCTCCTGAACTTCCTGCAGCGATTCCGCCATGATAACGATATCATCGGCAACCCTTAAGTGCGATATGTATTCGCCGTTTATATTGATGCCCCGCCCGTTCCAGTTTTTTGGTTTCTGTATATTTTTTTTGAGCAGCTTTAATAAAATTAAATAAATATTTTGTCGACCGTAGGGTGGGCCTGGAGATCTGTGACACAGGCCTCGAGCCTAGTACGGACTCCAGCTCTCACCGAGGAAATTTTAGAATCTTTTTAATTGTACCTTCCTTGTGAGAGAAATAAAGTTTATTATTATTATTGTTGTGGTTATCATATGTATATATATGGGTATCAAATTAAAGGGCTTAAAGTATCTTTTTTATTAACAAGTAATAAAAGCTTATTTATTAAAATAAACTGACTTGACTGCCTCGGTGGCGCAGTGGTAGCGAATGCGACTGCTGTGCATGAGGTAACGGGTTCAAATCCTGGGTCGGACCAAATGTTTGTGTGATCTACAAATATTTGTTTCGGAGTTTGGGTGTTTTCTATGTATAATATGTATGTATTTACAAAAAAAAAAGTATATATGTATTCATATCAGTTGTCTAGTACCCATAACACAAGCTCTGCTTAACTTGGGACTAGATGGCGTTGTGTGTTAGATGTCCGAAATATTTATTATTATTATTATTATAAATAGTTATATAATTTGTATAGTTTTTGCGTGTAAGAAAAACCGGGCAAATAAGAGTTAAATTTACGTAAGTTGTATGCGATGATTACCAAATTAACTTTATTTTCATGTCATTATAAAACTATATACTACTTTCAGGTTTTGTCCCTATCTAAATACTGTTTTCTAAAATAACTTTTTTAAGCTCAGTTTGGAGAAGAAGTAGAGGATATGATAAGTTTGTTTTTGTTATATTAATTTCATAAGAAGTTTAAAAACAGATTTTGTTCATTTAATTAAATTTACATAGTTATCATCCGGGCCCTTATTAAGAATCTATTGACACCTCGTGCATTGAAATCGGTTCAGTTTAAGCGATATGGTGGAATATATAAACCTATATACATTGACTGCCAAAACTATTACCCTTTCCTTGGATTCGCCATGATCAGGTGAAAACCAAACGATGTCTCGGCACACAAGTTATAGTAGAAAAAAAAATCGGCAACATCATAGAGATTTTTGGGGTATTTCCAGTTCAAAGGACGGTAAAATGTTTTACGAGGGTGGGCCTAACTTAGCTACCTGCTTCCTTGTAGCTATTTAAAGCCCTCTGCTGATTATTAGTACTCGTATAATCCAGTTTAGTAACAATTAAAAATAAGTATTTTCTTGAACTATGCTATCGTTACCGTTTGTTTACCTACTCATAATATGTCTTTGAATTGAAATACACTCAAAAGTAAAAATGAAATCAATTTGTGAGTGGTAATTTTTTCAAAGAAAAATAAATTTCTCAAAAATATTTTTTGTAAACATAATAGCTTATTAACAGCTAAGAAACGAAAAAAGAAAGAATCGAAGTTACTTGCCCATTCCTCCATTGTTCAATCATCAATAGATTATAATAGTCCACTGATGGACATTCCTATAATCGTGATTAAAAATATCAATTTGAATTTCCCTGTTATATCACTTAATGCACGTTTCATACCAACTACATAAATAATTATTTCTTGATATTAAATATATTGAATTAGAAAGAAAATAATATTAAACACATCTATTTTAAGATTATGTGTAATAGAGTTTATGCACAATATACGGTACCATCTAGATCCATAAGAACAGAATTTGAAATGACCAATTGCCAAGCCACATGGATCGTCAGAACGTTTAGTTCTGAAGTTCGAATCAAATCAATATATTGCCGTTTACTGATGAACGAAAGTCTCACTCAAGGAGCGTCAACGATCTTGGTCTTAGGCAGTCTGCAGCCATACGCTGGCAGCCACTTTTCAAATTATCGATTTATCACGCCGCAGGGCTCTCTACACTATTTTTGATCAGCCCTTTCCCAATTCAGCGTACTGATTGATGATACTCTGTTGAATAAATTCGATACGATTTTTTTCGAACAGAGAATTACCCAGTATCGCACGCCCCATGCATCGTACGCTGAGTTACGTGGTTGACCAGTCCGATGGATCATTACTTTTAGGACACACTTATTGAATACTTTATTCTTTAGTGGTTGAGGAATTGATGACTCAAAGATTTGAAGTAGCTGTATATACGCCGCTCAGCTCTGATGAATCATTCTATCTGTCTGTGTATGCATTGGTCAGCAGTTTTGGAGATATAAAAAAAACTCCATCACTAGTCGTGTTATTGGCTTGGTCTTGTGCTCTTTTTTGTACTTGACCTGTCATCGTTGCGGCTTCGTAGAGGCATCTCATCATTTGGATATATCTGACATTTCATTAATTATAAGTTGATTTATAAATACCGGCCATGCAAAAGTAGTCTGTGAATTTTCCAAAAGTATTAGTGTTTGTTATTTAATATTACTATAGCTTATTATTTATTGTGCTTATTATGATTTATTAAATGTTTATATCAGCAAATTGCCCTTCACAAATAATCAAATCTAAAGTGTTTTACTTAACTTAAACACTGCTAAAGTAGAAAAAAGTTACACTATTTTCCTGCTGCCTTTACTACTACATAAGACTTAAATTAAAGTATTATAACATAAACTAACAGTGGAACAAAAATAAAGTGAAAAAAATACAGAAAAATAGAAAGAAATAGTTTAGACAATTAGAAAGAGAGAAAAATTCTCTCGCCTAGTCATTAGATCACCTTATCACATAGAAGTGTGTTAATAGTAGTTTATAGGCATTTCACTCACACTCTTCTAAGTTTTTATTTAATTATCCCCATTTTATCTAACTTCCACCCTATATATCGTGTATATTGCTTTAGTTTTGCTTCAAATATAATATTAATGCACCAGACACAACCCTCTACTTTCCCTATTCTGTTTTGTCTCCATCCTAAGGTTGCCTATAAGAGATTGCCTCCGGGCGCCAATGTACCTACTTATCTTAAATTAAGACAAAAAAAAAAAAAAAAAAAAATAAAAAAAAAAAAAAAAAAAAAAAAAAGACCATTTATAATTTACCTGGTGTACAATAAAGATATTATTATTGTTATTATAAAGAGGTTACATCAAGTCTTAGGAGTCTAAGAAGGGAAGTCCTTAACATGTGATTTTGATAATTTTTTTTAATTTTTATGTACCCAGTGTTGCTGTCACGACTAAGACGAATCTATTGACAGCATTCACATACAAATACGACAAGCTGTTTAAGCTCTAGGGCGTGCCAAAGAAATATACATACACTCAAAAACAAAACCCTCCTTCTTCGCAGTTGGCTAAAAAGTTAATGCATGTTGATAATGTCGGCCATATTTAGAACTGAAGTATGTAGTGCTAAATACGCTTGGAGCTCTGATCTCATTTTTATTATAAATCAAAATGAGTAATACAGTGAGGCCATTTTCTCAATTGACCAAAATATTTAAATATTGGTCTTCTTCATTTTGTCACCAATCTTAAGACATTTACGAAATGTTGCTATATAATATATGAGTTTAATAATCTTAGAGCCTCTTAATTTATATATTGTATACAACTGGGCATAAATAAATCTTAAATAATTTTTGGTGGTTTTCAAAACAATATTCTTCTTTTAAAAATGTTCCTGATAAAGCCATACTCAATGAAGTCGGTTAAAAATAACAACTTTGTCGGTTTATAAGCTATGTCATTTGTGTATAATAATATAAAATAATGGTAATATTTTGAGAATCCGACCTCAATAACCTTAATAAATCTGACCTCGACGCATCTTTGCCAACGCATTGGCAGTTTATTGATGCCCTTCTTGTAAAAATCAGCTGGACGGGAGGCAACAAACTCTTCAAAGGCATTTTGTACTGCCTCTCGTAAATTGAATTTTTTACCCACTAAAAAGTTGTCTAAATTTTGGAAAAAGTAATAGTCGGTAGGTGCAAGGTCTGATGAGCATGGCGGATGAGGGAGAGCTTCCAACCCCAGCTCTTGCAGCTTGGAGACTGTCTGTTGCGCAGTATGGGGTCGCGCGTTGTCGTGAAGGAGCAGTGGGGACGACCGATTGACCAAAGCTGGTTGCAGATGTGCAAGCTTCTCCATCATTCTCTCCAGTTCTTCACAGTACACATCTGCATTAATGCTCATGCCGTTTTGTAAAAAGCTGTGGTGAATCACACCCGCACTAGACCACCAAACAGTGACCATCACCTTTTTAGGGGTCATTTTTGGTTTAGGGCATTGCTTTGGTGCTGAACCAGGGTCTAACCAACTTGCTGAGCGTTTTCGATTGTCGAACAGAATCCATTTTTCGTCGCACGTAACTATTCGTTTCAAAATTCCTTCATTTCTTTGCCTGTTGAGCAGCGAAAGGCAGGTCTCGACGCGTACGTTGCGCTGGCGATCGTTAAGGTCGTGGGGCACCCATCTATCAAGCTTTTTTACCTTGCCAATTTGTCGCAAATGGATCAATATTGTTTTGATGCTTACATTAAAAGCTGCTGCTAGCTCAGCTGTAGATTGAGTTTCGTCAGCTTCCACAATCGCCTTTAATTCATTATTGTTAATCAAAGTCTCCGGACGACCACGAGCTTCATTTTTCAAGTCAAAATTTCCAGAACGGAACCGGGAAAACCAATAAAGGGTTGTGCGTTCGTTTGTACAGTTCTCTCCGTAAACGTTTTTGATGTTACGTGCCGTTTGTGTCGCGTTGGTGCCACGACGGAACTCATATTCCAGAATTACACGAATTTTTAAAGTATCCATTATGACGAAAAATGTTCAAATGTAATGAAAATACAACGCTAATCAAAAAACAAAAGACTGAGTTTGTAAATAGAATGTCATGGTTTTAAAACAAAATTAATTTGAATTTAGAATACAGAGCCATTACAAACTTTTTTTTATTTGAAATGACCAGTACTGAAGAAACGCAATTTCATAGGTAAAGACCTATTATGTGGATGTGTACGAGAAATGCCAGGCCTTATACAAATGCCTTATACAAAAATAATCATAATCTACATCATTACCAACCTTTGGACTCGTAAAGATTTTAAGGTGTTTAAATCGTTATGAACTATGGAAACCTGCATACGGCAACTCTTAACATTAACAGTTGCTTACAAGAGGTAAACCAATTTTATTTACAGTATCTTTATGTTAATCACTTTTACATAATATGTTTTTTAGTACAGGCACGTAAAAATAATGAACAAAAACAGCTTGGCACTCTTTAAATTTATCGAACCGGAAGCTTTGACGTAATAGTAATAATAAATCACTCTTTATTGTACACCAATTTATGTAATTAAAATGTTAACTTAAAACTAGTAAAGTGCAAGTGGCGGCCTTATCGCTCCAAAGCAATATCTTGCAGGCAACCGTGGAATGCAAAGCAGAGTAGAGGACGAAAAAGTATATGGCAGTGTCTGATGTTTTATTGGTGGAAAGGAAATTAAAATAGAATTTATACATTACATAAAATAATATCAAAGCGTAGTGAGAAGGATTAAGTTAATACAGATTACTATAGTATGTATGGCAGAATCGCCTAAACGCACAATAATTCACCTCAGTTGACACAAGATCTCCACATTACACCGCCCCAGATGAAATTTGTAAGCTATTTAGCATAATATAACGTTCATTGTAACAAAGACTACATTCTTAGAGTATACGACAAACTGACTGTTCACAGCTAGATTCAAACATTGAGCATTGACACAATGGTAAATCGATTAATTTGCATGAGTGTTGTTTGTTCTTACAGTTACCGTTGCTTGTAAGAAATTGAATGTCACAGTGATGCACTTCAAGCCATGTCCTTGACGACCATTCCCAAAGGGATGTAACGAACTGGTAAAGGTGGCGCCCCGGCCTTCCATGAGGTCGTTACAGACATTACAGACTGTTATTGAAATAATTTTATGATTTTATCGCGGTCACGTACGCCCAAAAAATTGCATTCCATGATTTCTAGAGTGGAATAGTACTATGAATTGTTATTGACAATATGAATTCCTAAAATCGTTCATTGATATTTTATAATCTATAGTTAGATTCTATAGAATCTTATAGATAGAAAGAAATCTATAGAAGCTAGTGCTGGGTAAGTTACCCCAAGACCCTACGGGGTCTACGAGAAGAACCACGAGAAACATTTTCAAAATATTTTTTTTTTAACTACTAACTTTTAATTTTTTTTAACTTTAACTTAAACTACTGGTGCGTGATCATAAATAGACATGATACTAATAGCCATGCTCTGGTCATAAAGGACATATTATCGGTGAATGGCAATAAGAACACCTCAGAGAAAATCATTTTTTACACTTGACCATATGAAAACCGTATCTTGAATAGTCGCAAATTATTATTTACCGTATTTCTAATTAAGAAATACGACAATGATGCATTATTTTGACTAATATACTTTAAGTGAAGATTACCTATCATCATCTTCATATGGATGCCGAAATTAGGATATACTATATTAAGAAATTAAAACTAATATACTAATAATAATAAAAAATAAACAATAACAGTATTTACATACAAGCGTCAAAAAAATCCTCTGCATCATCACCTACTGGTAGCATTCCCAAGAGGCTGACAGCATTGCCACGTTGAGTGGCTAATTCTCTGTGCTTAGCTAGTTATTTAAACATACCGCGAGCACTCGACCATGACCCTAGCTTCTCGACCCCAAACGGTTCAATAATGTAATTACCTATTAGGTTTTGGTATTTACGCCGTTTGAGGTTCTATGCAGAAGCAGCAGCAGCAGCGCTCATACAACCAGCTGTACTTGGAAGATGAGAGGGCGCGAGGGTGTCGACGCAAGTCGCGTCCCACACCAAAGGCCTACCTATCTTCCATGACAGTAATGACATACCGTCCAGTCTCTTGCCATCGTCTCGTACCAGACCATTTGTTTCACATACAGCTGGAACACCGGCGGTAACAATAGCACGACGGATAATATCGTTAATATGTATATTTATATACTTTGTGATTTTTTTGACAGTGTTTACCCTGTAGTCAAATTTTACGATAATCGTAATGAAGGTAAATAAGGGTTTTAATAGTTGAAACTCTTTTAGATTAGACTTCACTCCAATCTTGATCTGTTTGTACACTTTGAGAGTTACCTCAAGGCTATAGTTGCATGCAACTTTAGTCTTTCGTTTGTCTTTCGTCTGTTCTCTTGTACTGTTTTAGGTAATAATGTTACGAAAAATAAAATAAAGAGTGAACATGACTAGATTACTTATGAATAACACAGTGATTCAAGACTCTCTATCAGTTTATTATTGAATGCTTTTAGGTTTAGTTCTTTTGAAGTAACTAAAACTTCAAAGACCGGTTGCATTTCTATCGTAAATTTTTAATTTTTATCTTATTCAATAGACATGACTAAGATAAAAATTTAAATAGGTTTCTTTATTTTAAAATCAATCTGAATATTTACAAAAAATATAAAATAACTTATTAGTGATTTGTATTTTTAACTATTTGTTATATCTTAATGAAATAAAATTTTAAACATCCCTATATATTTCACAAAATTCTGCAATTTTTTTTTCAAACGAGTTTTTTGTATGTTTTTATCGGAAGTGACAGTAACTTCAGTGAATAACTTAAAGTATATTTAGGTAGACTTTCAACATTTTATGTGTCACACATTATTTTGTAGTGTGCATTAAATAAACAAACGGTGCACCTAAGTGAAAAACACTTAAACTAAAGTATTAAGTGTAGGTGCACCGCTTTAACAACAGTTCAGTAACAAGTATTAGGATACCGTTAAAGGTCATTTCGTGGTAATCTTTTATCAAAGAAATTATAGATTTATACAAATATGTTGTCTCATATAGTTGTGTGGTTATGTATATATAGGTAGTAGTAATAAAGGAGAGTAAAATAAAATTAAATAAAAAGTTTATTTTTCATGAATTGTAAATATTAGCTGCATATAACTCTTCAAAATTGATTCTGGAATAACTACTGAGTGAAACCTAATGAAGTTATTTTTTGATAAACAAACTGCAGTTTCAATATAACCTAATTACTCTTAATCGATAAACTCAGGTCAGAGGATACGCCAGAATTTTTAAGGCTTCTATTCGTACAAGCAATATGCTTGATTGTTTTATAAACACTCGTTTTTTAAAATCGTCGGTCATGGGGTTGGAGTGCTCGCGGTATGTTTAAACAACTAGCTAAGCAACTGATTGACGCTTCTCGTGACCAGAAAGCCGGCCTTTTTTAGCACAAAAAATTAGCATTGCCATTCAACGTGGCAATGCTGCTAGCCTTTTGGGAACGCTTTCAGTAGGCAATGATGCGGAAGATTTTTTTGACGCTTGTATGTAATCACTATTATTGTCATAGATACGCTAGAACTTTTAAGGCTTCTATTCTTACAAGTAATATATCTATTCGTTCATTTATTCAACACAAATAGTTAAGTACACCCTAAGTATGAGCACAATAGTATCATATCCTCAAAGTGATACATAAATGAAAGATAAGTGTACAAAAGCAAGCAATAAACTCGATTTTAGAAATCGAATTGTTTAGATAACAATCAAGCATATTAGTGTATTTAAGCGATCGACGGTAAATCCAAAATCGTGTTAATCGATCGACCATAAGTCAAATATTTTTAAACTCAATTGATGCTAGTTACGAGTATATGGATGAAAATCAAAATACTCTCGTCGGCAAGTTACCTATAGAGTAATATATGATCCAATTTATTGCACTGTGCTCACTAAAATGGTCAATATCTGTCACACAAAACTAAAGAAAATTGGTTGCTAAGCTCGGCAGAAAATGGTTCTTACTTGTTTTGCTTTGCATATTTATTTGATGTTATATTTATATTATTTGTACTTGTTAGGTTTAATGAAAAATGTATGTAAGTACGCAACTACATTTTTTGCTGTCAGTGATCGATGGCAGGCAAGCAAGATTTTATACCTACGGTTGAAAATCTAAGAACATAGGTATGTGATATTTTACAGGACATTTTTCAAATGATTGATTATTTGGTTATTAAAGTAGGCAAAATACAATTATGTATGAGTATCCTATCGACATTTGTAATTCAATATTTATTGATTATAAAAAAATATTTTAGTAACATTTTCCTTAAGGTATACTTAGTCCTTTGCAATAGAAGAGATTCAGATGCGATTGGTTTTGGTTTGTTTGTTAGTTGGTTCAAAAGTGTTTAATAATGTAGAAAAAACCAGTTTGGGTTTAGCATTATTAAAAAAAAAAGTAAATTAACTTTATAATTAATCTAACTTTAAGGTGCTAGTATGAAATATTTATGAAATTGATCACCTTCACGAACCACTCAACTGTGTAGTAACCTGACCCAATTTTGCTAAATTTTTGCTGCTCTCGCGAAACTATATACGATATCTGAATTTTGTACTTAACAGTTGATTGTCAGGCCACTGAAATTTGCAGTTGAGCTTTTCAAGCACTATTTTTTGTATTTGGATTTGGTGACGTAGCTATAAAATAGTGTTGTGTAAAAAATACTGTTACGTGCCATGAATAAAATCTTTTATCACACTTAAATTTTGGAAATTTCATCTATAAATATAGTTAATTGCGATTATGATATAAAAGGAGATAAATTCTTCAGATATTCCCATTGTTTTTGCGTCGAAAATGTGTGATTTTTTAGAAATATTATATACCTTACTGTACAGAGACTGGCTTTTAAGATGATGAATTGATAACGAAATGCTAAAAAAAGTGTTATGTGCCTCATGTTGCGTTAGTCGAAAATACTTACAAATATTAGATAATAAATAGTGATTAAATGATTTCTTAGTCCCTGAGAACGCCAATTTTAATTTGTAATGTGTATCTCGGTAAGAATGAAAAATTATAAAATAGTCGCATGGTCGTTCGAAGTCTAGAATAAACTATTAAAGGCTTCGTTGGGCCACTGTAAGCATCCAACAGTCATGGACCAAAATCGAATGTTGTCTCGGGGAAAATGCGCGCGCAACCCCCCGCCCGACGCCGCACCGCTCCGAACGTCCATTGATGATCTTCTTAATCTCAATACATGTTATTAATATAATTTGTATGCAAGCTCGAAAAAGACGTATATCTTCTCAGTTCGAATCTACAGATTGATTTAATTGTGGATTTAAAGATAGATAGGTAACATAGGTGGATGATACAAGGTCGACTAATCTCGGTGAAATGGAGGGCGCTGGCCACCGTATCGTTTGCTAGGTTTGGGCGTCGCTGCGTCTCGGCTTTCGGTGGGCGGCTGGTGCGCGGTGGCGGCCGGCGCGACTGTGCGCACACAGCGCCGCCACGCACGCTTGTTTCGCGACCCAGTCTGCTCTGACGTTTAGCCAAGCCGCCGGTGTCGCCCTACCGCACCGCGAGCGATATCGTATCACACTACAATATATTCTGCGCACTTTGAGATATCCCGAGATAATCGAAGGTGTCGGTGTGTCCGGGAGGTAGCTAGGCAGCGCTAGGGACTGTGTCGATCGGACGGTACGGGCACCGCGTGGTAGTTTGGTGCGGGCGTGCGGCGGCAGCGCGAGCAGCCCGCAGCTGCGGCGAGTGCGCGCCGCAGCCAGCAGCTGGCGGTGTTTACACGCCGCGCCTGCATCCGCGCCGCCCCCGTGCGCTGCTCGCTGCAACATACAACACCCCTCATTTACTATTCAACGCTGTGAATTTTTAACTTTGCGAACGACCGAAGATAGAGGTATTTAAATGCTTATTAAACTTGACTCTCAGAGAGACCGGTAGTGCACATTAGTGTCACGAGCTCAGAGCATACGCATCGATACCGACTTGGCATAGTTCATTCGAGTGATTTCATAACTTCGTAAATATGGGTGCTAAAGAGAGTGTGGAGGCAGCTAAGTTCTCTCAACAGTCTTGGAACAATTTCGAGGTTCGTAATTACCTTTAAATTTGCACATGGAGTGTTTGTATACCCCTACCTCCCTCGTGAATGTCTGTACTATGGGGCGTTTTGCCATTAAAATAATAAAGAATTAACGTCATATGAAATCATAATTAAAATTTTATGCACAGTAAATTTGTACCAAGTAATCAGTATTATGCATGTTCACGCGTACTATTTAAAAATAAAAAATATTTTAATTTTGATAACATGCTAAGTACATGTTAATTACAGATTAATTATTATATTATATGTATTATTGCTGTGTTATATGTAATTTTTGCCAAGCTATAATATCACTACAGCAGAATAGCGCACCTACCTACTTATCTGCTAAGGTCAAGATAATAATCCTATGTATCTTTGATCATATTATTTTTTTAAAGATACCTTAAAAATAAGTAGATGTCGTAAAATAGAAAGTCACACAATTAGCATTAACTTTAATAGTCGCAAGAAAATGTTTGTCCTACTTCGAAAATATCAATATGTTCTCAGTGGCAGTTAAAGTAAATGTAACACAAAATACGAAACTTCAATATATTTAAATATTGATGAATATATTTATATAAGTACGAGTATATAATATAAAAATAATAACTATAAGAAATATTATATGAATGTTCGACCTATTTATTATGTCTATAGATCACTTATTGCTAATGATAGTAATGAAAATATGATGAAATTAAAATAAATAGTTATTGATTTTCATGACAACGAGGTTTAAATATAAATCTAAATTAAACTGACCCAGATTCAGTCGGTCTAATCTAGTATGACTGACTGGCATTGCCTTCGAGAACGAAATGCGGTGTTAGAATTTTAATTACTCGTTTATAGAAGATTGGTCAGACTCTGATGAGCATATTGATATTTCAGATGCAGAATTGACTCCAAAAGTAGCATTACCTACTTTATTCCATAGATGGAACACAGATTTCAAATAATTAAAATTACTAGGGGTTTATAAAATATTGATATTACAATTTCAACCTTATAGACAACTCAGATAGATAAAATACATGCTAATTACATTTTTCAATTCATTCATAATGTGGTTAATTTGCCACAAGTCTTACTCCAAATTTATTTCCTTCCAACCTTAGCAGAAAAATAAATTCAAATCAATATGACAACGCCCTCTATTCGAAACATCTAAATAATAACTATTATAAAATATTGAAATGTTTCCCATTGCCATAAACTCTAGTTATATAAATAATTATGCAAAGTAATTCTAATATGGCTAGCCAAGACAAGTTAGTCAATGGCAATAACAATATCCATTTATGACTCACATGTCTAAGCAAAACTAGATAGAGCTCAGCACTCAGAGCCTCTGCTGTAATGACATTGACATTAACTGCTACGGTGCATAGTAAGCGTGCTGATTTTCTTTTGACAATATTATTAACAAATGACAACAAGTTTAAAAACTGTAGGACCTAATGTATAAAAGCATAAATCAATTTACGCTTTCCAAAATTTCAGCATTCAAGCATAACCTAAGCCAGCCGTGCTGAAATGCTGCATACCGTTTACAACTTAAATAATCATTAATACTAAACGCTGATTGTGACATTTATTTCCATGTTACATAGTAGAATGTCAAGTGTTTTGTAGTTAGAATATATTGTATTTGTCTCTATGATGCATGTGTATTGGCTTCACTTCCTATCCCTTTCAATTTACTTATATCATCTAAATCCATTAATTAATATAAAATGTATAAATTCCTTCTTTGTAAGTTTTTAAATAGATCTAAACTTGTGTTGAATAAAGATTTGCCGTTAAATATGATCAATCTGTATAAAATTAATTTTCAATTTTGCAAGTTAATATTGTAAGTCACGAAGGCGTTAGAAGTCCTAAGCTGATGTAAGAAAAGTGTTTGTACTTGAGTGTTGCGTATGTAATCATAGATGAAACACGTGTTTGAATGCAAAAAATGTTCGGTTCTGTTGCAGCACGCTGTTGCGCAACACCAGTACAGGCACGGCACCCAGCGATCGCAGAGTTTGAACCGCGGACACTCGCTCTCGCGCACCGATGGCACCTGGTGACATCACGGGACCGCGGGTGAGTTCACATTACCTGTTCAGTAATACATATTATATCATTTTTTATTACTCTATTGCCTATACCTTTAAAGAACAACAAGTTCACCTTGAGAAGATAAATACGCTCTCTTTTTAGACACACCAAGTTATAAAATCCTTATAGCCCTAAATCGAATTGGTAATATGGATATCTAGCTCTAGTCTCTCATCTTTTAAACATGTATTTATTTTATATTTATTCTACACGACTATTCTCAAAACTATAGACAATCTTGAAAGGTTAGAAACATATCAAAGCTCTATAGAGTTACATGATACAATGTGCTATCCTAAATACCCTTACACCCATATTCCCATAAAGTAGGCAAAGACGTGTTAAACGATCATTTCCTAGTCTTCTCACTTGTCTAATATGAGCAAGCCTAATGCCACCAATCACCACTTTTGAAATGAGAATACAACTACTCTTTGAAAACAGTACGATTCTGATTGCACCTTATTGCTTGTGCTAAATTAAAATTATTATATTATGTGCGAAAGTTTTAATTAGTCAAATATCTTTCTCGTATGTTTTAATTTTTTACCTAGATATTTATACGAGTATAATTAATTTAAGTGCACGAAACCGTGATTAACCTTTAGATAGTTTTAACAGCGTCTATAATGACATTATGTTTATGAAAAAAATACCTAAATGACGTCAAATAAGTTAAACCGAATTTATTAATTGTTTTAAATTATTAAGCGGTTCATTCATTGAAGTGGATCACTATTTATATTGCCAAATTTCTTACACCAATCATCATCAAATAGGTCAAAGCTGCTTAATACTACTTAAATTTATATAATCTGGATTGAAAATCTGCTGTCCATATGTATAAAAGAAATTTCAATGTTATTAAAAATATACGAGTCTCACTTATGTAAATTAAAAGGAGCCCGTGTCGCCTTCTCATTTCTATAGGCACTTCAGCTATTTTTACTTCTTTATCTCCTGATTTGAAACGAGGTGTGTAAAATTATGATATTTTGACACCTCGAAAGTATTTTAGATTAAATTAGTTGTTTGACAGTTTAAATTCTCGTCGGCTTAAGCGTGGTGAGAAGCTCGGTGTTTTTCTTCTCTGTCAATTCTATTAACTCTGATACGAGTATATATATATATTAATAACTATAACATCAGTCGTTTCGTGTATAAACACGTTAACATTAACAAATATAAAAAGAAAGGTTAGTGACCTCATGATTGCAATTCACTCTAACATGAATTTTAAATTTTTTAACATAATAATGAATCTTATCTTTCATTTTAGCGTATAAGTTTAATGTTAAATGTTACAAATTATTGATGAAAATGAAACCTCAACTTATTAAATCGCCAAATGTCTCTGCATCGAGAACAGTTTGACAGATTCAGCAATGTTTTTGGGTTATTTTGATATATATAATAAAGAGATGCATTTCATAAACTAACTAACTGCCGCCCGCGACTTCGTACGCATTATAATCGAAAATTATCGCAGAAGAACCCATTATCGGTAAAAATTTTCTTCTTTGAAACTATTTCTAACAACTTTTAGTAGTAAAAACAAAAATATTGTATACGTTATAAGCGAAAGTCCATGAAAATTTTCTATTGGTCGCTATAACTTCTTTTCTGATCATAAATAAATTGATATACCTTCCTATATACAAACCTTATCTTGACCATAACGAACCCATAAAAAAATAATTATCCAATTTGGTGCAGTCGATCGGAAATTATGCGCGTATGTATACATTTCAGCGATTCATTTTTATATAGGTATGTATATAAGAAAAATAATTTTAGTGTAATTGGAACCAATATAGTGACATAGATTTCTATATTTGAATATGTTTTTAGTGTGTTGTTCTTGAATCAAATTCATCGACAACAGATTTTTTAGGTGTATAGATATCGATATTCATAAGTGTAAACATTACAGGCAGCATAGTGCAGTGCGCCGAGTGCGGAACACGTACGATGGGCAATAAGCTCTCGTCGTGCTCCTGCGCGCCCATCTTGCGCAAGGCGTACCGCGCTGAAGACAGCCCGTGGCAGAATTCACGACGTAGGGATGGACATTTACTCAGGTAGATTTATATTTTTTAAACTATTTGTATGCTTTGTACAAAGTGACAGGATAGTAATGTCCAAAGTTTTATGCGACCCCAAAATCCCATTTCCTTTGAGGCATCGCGTCATGAAATTCTACGTTTGGTTCACACTATTTTATGGGTGTGAGACGTAGATCCTAAGGAAAGACATCTGTAACCAACTGCAAGTCTTCGAGATGTGGTTATTGCGGAATATGTTTAGATTACGTGAAAGTGCTGGAGCGAGCCAAGTGCAAGAGGGAACTGATGGCTATCATAGTGAAAAAGAAAGTGGCCTTCTTTGGACACATACAAAGTGGCATGTAACATAAATTCTTCTTTTAGAAGGAAAAGTACCTGATAGGAGGTCACCAGGTCGACCACATAGGAAGTGGATAGATGAAATCGTGGTGTGGACTGGATTAAAGTATCACCAACTAAAAGAGGCCGCTCATGATTGCGAGGGATATAGTATGCTGACCAGCAAACTTCATTTAGAGGATGGCACCCCATGATGATGATAGGATAACAAAAACCTTATGGGTTTTGTAGGTATACTAATATCTTATGAGTCCTTCTCCTTTCAACAGATTGGCTACTATGATACGATTACTATTATACGAGTAACAATAAAGTCTATTATTATTATGATTGTAAATATTTAAAAATAAATGAAGTGAAGACAATAAAGACAAAACCTACCTAAATGTATATTTCTACCAAAATATCATAAAACACAAAGAAGACATACAATGTATGTTTCCTAATCGATGAATGGACATATGGTAGATGCGATCACCAGTGTGGTGGTGATGGGGCAATAACCACTTGACTCGTGTGTAGCAGGTATAATAAAAAGTTCAACTCACGGTTAATATGTATTATTGTCCAACACTCACAAGTAAACAATAGAAGGTGCGGTAAAGGAAGATACAAGCATAAGCACAGCACAATAAATAGTTTAAGGCAGGAAGATGTATAGTCATAGCATAGCACACAAAATAACATATAGTACATAAGCGATATTAAAGCATTTACACTAGTATATAAACTGAGGTAAACAAGCGTACGTTCCGCGTCAATAACAAGTTACGACTGGTCTCGCCGGCGCCCGCGCACGCCTTGTGGTAGTGTGTTGCGCGTCCCGATATAGTGCACTCCAGGAGTCGATGCAATCGATATCGATATTGTATGTTATTAATATTAAATATTTTATATGAGAAAAGTAAATATGTAAATATCGTTAGTAGGTTAATTATAATAATATAGAATGTATATATTTAAGTGTAAATATATAAATAGTTATAAGATTTAGATATAGGTTATTCTCAAGATAATTATAATAATATAGTGAAATATTGTGAGTAAGAATGGTAAGTGTAGTAGGTAGCCTACAGACATAACCGAAGCTTCAATTGGTTATATTTACAAAACGTATATATCTGTCCGTTGATTACATCATCATATAAAACGACTGAAGGAATTTTAATGACATGTATTGGAGTTTGTTATGTAAATATTTACATGACCTTTATAGTCGTAAATGTTGCTACACGAACTGTTTATTTCGTTATTCTGTTAAGATTTCATGTCTATTAAATTAATTAAACACAGTATAAGAGCTAGGCTTCGACATATATGGCTTGACTACTACTACGACTATCCAAGTAAAACCACCATAGCCTCACAGAAGAGGTCACAGGAGGAATCAATAAACATTATCCCTGAAGTTAATAAACGTTGATGTAAATGTAACACTTTGCAAATCAACAAGTCTGTGATAAGAAATCTCTTAGCAAAGTTTTATCGAAATGAAATATTTGCTTACTTTAAACGAAGGTACAATTCCAAATAAATGATTTTAACACCATGTATTTGTTAATTGAATGATTGTTGTTTACATGTAAGTATGAAGGCCAGCGGTAAACATAAGATTCATATGATAGGTATATCGTTGTTTAATTCTTCGGCTAAATATGGATATTCTTTGTATGGACAGAATGTATTACTAATATATTATTGGAGACATCAAAGTCTAGTTCTTTAAATTTATTATTTCAACCCAAGGGATGTTCAGTGATATACTCAGGCTTCCACCAAGACCCACCATAATATGCAGTCATGTGCTGGCCGTACCCAATGTTTTGATTAATTTTTTTTAGTAACTTAATTATAATTGCCTCGGTGGCGCAGTGGTAGTGAATGCAACTGCAGTGCTTGAGGTCTTGGGTCATAATAACTGGGTCGGACCAAATGTTTGTGTGATCTACAAATATTTGTTTCAGAGTTTGAGTGTTTTCTATGTATAATATGTACTCGTATGTATTTACAAAAAAAAAAACAGTATAAATGTATTTATTTCAGTTGTCTAGTACCCATAACACAAGCTTGCTTAGCTTGTGACTAGATGGCATTGTGTGTTAGATGTCCGGAATATCCGGCATATTTATATATTAATTAACGATATTCAACATTTTATATTAGTTATCACTTAATAACTATGCTGAAAATTGACCAGCAGGAGATCAAATAAATTAAAGCATAAACTTATTTTCAAATACTTCATCGTCATCGTTAGCAAATACATTAGAAGACAGAAACATGTGTAGTTTATACATAGTATGGTGTTCCTACTAGTAAGAGCGTGTTATAACAGTTTACGATCAACTGAACGCTTATAGAAAACAGTTGTGATATAAAAAGGTCGACGAACTTGATCATAAACTAAACCCTCATATCAGCTTCTATAATGATGCTCTTCAAGTGATTGTTGTTTACAGACTATGGGCGGAAGTGTTCCACGTATCAGCCAGTGGCGCTGGCACTGTGAAATGGCAGCAGGTGTCAGAAGATCTAGTGCCAGTCAACATCACCTGCATTCAGGACTCGCCCGAATGTGTGTTCCACATCACTGCTTATAATTCACAAGTTGACAAGATACTTGACGTCAGACTACTGCAGCCCGGTGAGTTGTATTATTCTTACAATAATCTTTATTAGTATAAAATAAAATAGATCATTTAAATTTGTTTAATTCATTATCATTTAAATATTGTGCGCGTTACATAAGTATGTAACGCGCACAATATTTAAAGCTATTTTATAATGACTGTTGCAAAAATTTGATCTACTGCAGTCGCCTTAGTCTGCACCAGGCTTAAATTATTTACAACAATGTACTATGCCAATGTACCTTTTATTGCACAGAATCGCAAACGGGATATAATTTCACCGTGGGTCACATTATGTTTCGTTACATGTGAGTCTATTGCAAGAGACTTGAGCATATAATATGTGGATGTGTACGAGAAATGCCAGGCATATACCTTATACAAAAATAATCATAATCTACATCATTACCAACCTTTGGACTCGTAAATCTTAATTTAATGGGTAATTAGAAAGTGGGCGCAATCCAAATGCACACATTTACTAGAGTTATGAATAACCTACAAGTATAACGGTGACACAATAATAACTAACGTCTATTTTAATCAGAAACGTCTACGCCGATATATAAAACACTAAAATTAAATTTAAGACCAATTCTAAATTTAAATTTACCGACACATAGCCGGTTAAGAAATCACTGAGAAAGAAGACGGAAGATTCAAAATGCGCTACTTGCCTGCGCTTCAAAAAGCCGAACAATCATGTCACAGGAGCTCTCGACTGTCCGGCAAAGCTAACGGCTGAAAAAAGATACTTAAACTCCATTGACTATAAAGGCGCCTAGGAGTTTAATCATCAAATATATATTTACCTTTCTGCTTATATAACTTAAATTCATAATTATTTTATTTAACCGTTTAAAATTGACATTCGTAAGTAAATTATTTGTTCTATTATATTTATTGTTATGCCCAAACATAACACCTAATATTATAGCATTGTAAGTTTATATATATTAGAAATAAAGAACGCTGTATATTTCCCCACAAAACAATCACTGAAATAACATTATACATTTTTTCAAACGAACTTGAACACCCTTTACTTATTTCTTACTCAGAATAATAATAATATATTTTATTTATACTCAAGATTTTAAATTTTTCTTAATCACAAACATAAAATTTGAATTTAGAGTTTATGGTCGGAGCGTCAACATACTAACGACTCAACACACAGGTTTATTTATACCTAGTTTGAGGGTCAAAGGCGACTCGCTGTTTGCCCCCATGTAAATCCTTGTTCAACTGTAAATTCCTTGTTGTATCCTACAAGGCACTAATATTGTAAAATTATCGAAATTAAGATTTTATTACAAAAAAAACTTACTTGCGGTTGGCTACTAGTTAAACCCTCTCTGGGACTCATGCAACCCAGAGGCTTAACTGAATTTGAAGGTTGAATGAACTAGTATAAGAAATTAAATTAACTAATGATTACCGTGGGGAAGCCATACTCCGGCACAAATACATCCTCACGATAAATGGGTGTTAAGCAATTATCTTGTTGCTTAACTCAAAGATGGCAACGCAGCAGGTGTCCATAAGCGGCGGTAGTCAATGATCATGCTAAATCCAGCGGATAAAAAATACTATCTTTCATACTCAACTTAAAAATGTCAGCTAACTGACATACTCAGACAGAGTGATGTAATGCAGTACAGAGAACATAAATTGCATCATACCTTAATAGATGACAGACACTCTACGTAATCGATCGGTAGATACACGTGCTCAGAATTCTGTGGTATGTTGTGTATAAGACAAGTAATTCTCACATTGAGCATACACATTTAAACGTATTAGTTATCGGGATATACGAGTGATATTCACCTAGTTAACAAAACATGGCTTATATAACATAACTTAGAATAGATGACTGGTTTTATCGTTTTCATTGTAGAAACAGCTAAACTGTAGAATGAACTGTCGCCTGCGGTATTCTCGGACCAATACGACGCTCAAACCTTCAAGAAAAGAGCGTACTCCTTCTTAAAAGGTCGACAACGCACTTGTGACGCTTCTGGTGTTGCGGGTGTCCATAGGCGGTGGTGATCGCTTACCATCAGGCGATACGCCTGCTCGTTTGCCCCCTATTCAATAAAAAAAAACACGGTATTGCAGTATCTAGACTGACTAATCCTCTCACCGCAATGGTTCGAATACCTATTATAAAGTTCATTTATTGTGTAAATGTTTTCATAACAATTTAATCAGAATAATGATAGTCATATTAGTAATGTAAAGTGTAGTGTTTTGTCGTGGATGAAAACCATTATAAAATAATTAATTATAAATGTCTATGTATATTTACAAAATTATAAAATAAAAATCTGGAACAATCAGCAAAGTCATGCTGACAAAATAAGTAGATATAAATAATAGTGTTTCGGGAGATCGACATGTTGGTCGGTGTAACCTAGTTTTAAATTTGTACTGTATTGTAAAACGTGTAGCCGTCTGAATTTATCATCGTGAAATAGTCCGTTAAGTTGCTTCATTTGACCTCCATTTGGAAAATTGATGAATACATTAATAATTTACAATCTATAGATACACAGATTTTAATACCATTTCATTTCGTATCTATAAATATTTAAAATGGTCTCATGTTTAATGTACATAGTCACTTGAAAAATATAATGCTTTAAAGTAACAAAATGATACAAATACCTAAATACGTCTTTCTATGCATTTACTTAGCTAGATAACTAGGTAGATTGCTGCCTATAGGGTTATAGCACAAAGTCTGGTGATATTTCGACTTATTATTGATCAAATCGGCAAACTGCCCTGCTTAATGAATTAATACTCTTGGTATGTGTTAATGTAATCTATAACTATTAGTCCAGGCTATCTGATTATTACAATCATTGTACCAGAGATTGTAATCAGTGCAAGTACAAGTCAATGAGTTTTTAGATACAAATCAATCTAATATTTTCGATAAATTCAATAAAGTAAAATATTTCAAAAATTGTTTACAGGCACTCGGATAGGTCAAGCTTCAGAATGCTTCGTCTATTGGAAAGATCCTATGAGAAATGATACATGGGGACTTAACTTTACCTCACCCATTGATGCCAAACAATTTAGAGAATGTTGTGTAAGTATCCTTTAGGTTAGAATATGTAACAGTGCAAATAATTATTTCAGTAAATCTTATTTTACTTGATTGATCAATGCCATTTTTCGTTGTAGTTATCATCGTTCCCTGTGGCTCTTTGTCTAAACATTCATGTATGAATTGGATGGGTTTTAAAACTCATTTTACTCCTTCAATTTAAATCTTAGTAACACTCACTAAATTGCAAGTCTTTGCTTGAAAAAATATTTTAACTTAAGTTCTGCGTACTGTGTTAAATACTCCGTGTATTAAAACTATCTACAATACTACATATAATTATCTATTGCTTCACTAGCCGACTGATTGAGTATCACAGAATCATTTATCCTCATATCCTAAAAAGGCAGTTTCGTAATTTTAACAGCAAAAAATATTAATAAAATATCGAACTGCAACCTTTGTTAAAATTTTATGAGGATACATTTAATTCGATTACGCTATTCATACTTCAGCTATTAGACTTCCGCTATATAAAGCATAAAAGCATTTTAAAAATGAAATAAGGAAAATAGTTTATATAATGAAACATAGAACATGTTTACGTGATAGAATAAAATTTTAAGTGTTTCCTAACGAGAGTGAAAGTAATGAGAGTGTACACAAAAGTTGTAAAATACGAAGTGAATAATAAAAATATTTTTCTGAATATTTTTATTTGCATTAGGTATTAAATTTTATTAAATTCAATTCTATTGTTATGATTTTAGTCTCCATCATTTAAGTTCTCGCGCAAGGCTTCTTCAAGCTATAGCCTAAAGCTGGAACCTCCAGGTAGCAAGCAAAAGTTCAAGGCCAAAAGGAAGCCGGTGTCAACACCTGCAAGTCCAAATAGATCCAGGTAATAAAAGACCAATTAATAAGATTAAAATATCAAGAGATAGAATAGCAATACTGTCAAAGTAGATGGCTTAATGATTTATTGAAAATTGCACAATAAATGACGGCTCATGACGTTTTAAAGGCCGTTAATACATAAACATCATACTATGGCTATTTGTTGTTAGTGTTTCTCAAGTTAAGTTTATTTTTATAGATGACTAATCAAGATGTTTTACACATCTAATAATTTACAAAAGGCCTCAAAGGCGTCATTCCGTATTATATTGACAATCCTAATAAATATTCTAGTCATTTGGTGACACTTTAAGAAAAGGACAACCATAGTCACAGATTCATAGCAGTGCTGTAGTTACTTTAATGATTACTAAATAATGGCAAAATAATATGGTTGTGTATATTAGTTTTATTCACTACCATTTGATATAAATTAGATTATTAATATGAATAGACTGATTTAATAAGACTAATTAGTAGTCTTACATCTTCTAAATGTTGCATCTGCAGAGAAGATAGCGTAAAGGTAACCTGCAGGATTAGCTCTATACGATTTCATTAAATAATAATATTATAATAACAACGTAGTAGCGTTGCGTCCTTCAGTATTCATGGAAAATTTATTTTAAATAATAAAGTCAATTAATTTTATATGTATCTACATTTTAAGCAAATAAATTATATTTTTCTGATGGGTTATGGAAAATTTTATCTCAGCTTATGCTGGTAAATGTGAACCTAGCACAGACATACGCCATTATTATTATCATAGACATATATGATAGATGGGTCTAAAGATGAGACTATATGTATATCTGTATTCCTTGTTATTTTTTATCATACATTTAATATGTTAGAACTTATTAAACCGATAATAGCTGTCATATTTATATAATACGTTTAAACTTCGACTGTATAACATATTTATTAATACGTGTATTTATAGTTTGACATATCGCGAGCTACATTGCACATGCATGACACAAGAACAATATGCACGATTGAGAGCACAAGATCCACGTTATCGTAAGTATTTATTCAGTAATATTCATTATATATGTTAATATCCCTTGTCGACATGCAAAAAGCTCTATCGACTTATGGTTTGCGGATTACCTTCTATTGGTAGCCGGTTTTTTTTACTGAGCAGACGTGCAGGCATTGCTTTGTATCTACACACAGATGACACTGCACAATTCTCAAAAGCACAATAAGTACAGAAATTCTAATGTGCGTTGTAGATGTTAATGTCTTTTAACTGAGATGATGATGATGAAAAAAAACATACTGCATTCTTTTTGGCAAGTCTGATGGCATCGTATAATGTTGAAACTTAAAAACAAACTCATGTATTTGTTATAAATTCAAAAAGGTCAATGGGAACTACGAGGAACGTTGTGATAATGGCAATGTAAACATGCTTATAACTTTGAATTAAGATTCAAATATTATTATTAAACATAGATACAACAATAAGACATTATATGAGAATGAAACTAAACTAAATACAGCAGTTGTTAAATAAGGGCAATGACTATTGAATTGATTTAACAAAATTTAATTAATTAGAAGCCCACTTTCAAAACATTTTTTTTCCTGACTGTCTTGTATTCATGTAGGTTCGTCAACTCTACCTCGTTCTACTACTCGTGCAATGGAAACAGATACAGGTGCGGCGAGCACCGCCGGCCGCTCGGAAAAGGTTGCTGCTGCCACTTCATCCACTTCACTTTATGACAACGTTACCAACTCTCAGCCACCTCCTAAACGTTAGTATCATATAAAATCTAATAATATGTGTAAATTTTAACATATCCCTTTCATTCGATAGCTCGATAGTTTCTGTAAAGAAATAAATAAAAACAACGTTTAATAAATAACATGTAAAAAACAGAATCTGGTAATAACGGGTGTTTTTTTAAGCTAGATAGAACTTTAAATTGTAAAAAGTAACACAAAAAATTAAATTTTGATGAAACTTTTTTTTTTATTTGTTTCAGTATACTCTGACAAATCATCATGAATAGACTCACGCTTGAACAACGCTACGAAATTATCCAAATTTACTTTGAAAATCAGTCGTCGATTCGCGCAACTTATAGACGACTGTTTTATCGCAAAATTGTGTTCAGCGATGAGGCGCATTTTTGGCTTAACGGGTTTGTTAATAAGCAAAATTGCCGCATATGGAGTGAGACCAATCCACAACAGACCCTACAGACTCCATTACATCCAGAAAAATGCACCGTATGGTGCGGTTTTCACGCTGGTGGCATCATCGGACCTTATTTCTTCAAAAATGAGCTGATTTTCAAAGTAAATTTGGATAATTTCGTAGCGTTGTTCAAGCGTGAGTCTATTCATGATGATTTGTCAGAGTATACTGAAACAAATAAAAAAAAAAGTTTCATCAAAATTTAATTTTTTGTGTTACTTTTTACAATTTAAAGTTCTATCTAGCTTAAAAAAACACCCTATAGTAACGTGGATTCTTGTTGTTAAATTATTTTGGACCTTTAACTTAAGAATATAGCTCCATAGTACTGATTTTAATTTTTATAAATTACAGCGGCATCTAGACAAACTGAAAACCAGCCACCAACGCGACCTCCAAAGTCTCAGGAGACGTCGACCATGACTACTAACACTTCTACTGCACCTAAAACAGTTACTGCTTCTGTAGGAACACATGGCACTAATGTAAGTATAAAGTTTCAAAATAGATGTTTTGTTCCTAGCCTTGGTGGAGTAACAGATCAACATGAAACAGATGTCATTACGTACGAAAATTTCAGTTTCAATCACAGAGTCTGATCTATTCGTGTTTTAACATAGATTGAATTGTTGCAGTCGTTTTAATTTACACTGAAACTCTTGTCCGTACCCTTGATAGAAATAACGTAATAAATCGAATTAAATACATTTTTTAAGCTAAGAACAATATAATAAAAGATATCTTGGTTTCACAGACATCAGAAGAACCCCAAGCTAGTGGGGGAGGAGCTGGATCCCAACACAACCAGGATCTCAAATCTGAAGGTGTCCAGGCTGGTGGTACTCTCACATCCTCGAAATCCTCCGGTACTTCCACACGAGCGGGTAAAGAGCATTTGCCACACATGGGAAAGAGCGTTGACTACGGCGATGGAAATGAATCAGTACGTTTATGATTGTTATATTATTTCCAAATTATTTTACCTTCTATAGGACCAAAACATAATACGGTTTTTGTTTGGTAGTCATTGAATTAAAAAATAATATTTGAATGAAAAAAAATCTATGTTATTAATAATTAAGGACTTATTCAACAGGACTGTATACATTTTCAGTCCAGGGAATCGGATAGACACACAGTACATCATCACAACGTTATAAATAATAATACATCGGGATCCCGACGCGCCAAGTCCAAGAGTACTGAAGATATGAATATGGGTAAGAGATTGATTTAAGTTAGATATAAGTCTATTACGACTGCAGCTCATAGTTGAATATTCTCCAGATAGGATGTATTAAAACCAGACCCTTTTCGACAAATTTCATTTCATCATCATCATCATTCATGGAAGTCGATCAGCAATAATCAGAATGATGCCATTGTCTGATCGACTTTCAATATGTCCAAGTGATGAGATAACTATGAAGCTGCAACGATGATCGTCCAAGTACAAGGAAAGACCACATTATCAATCCACTTGCATATGGAGTCATATCTCCGAAACGGAAGCGATCTACCAAAGCATTGGAAGATCCCTTCAAGACGCTCGATTGGAACGGTAGGTTCATCGATACCAATGGAAAATAGCTCTCACACTTGCGATTTTCAGAAGACATAGTCATCCTAGCCGTATCTCTGTATGATCTGAAAGAAATGCTTAGCAGTCTGGACGATTCTTCGGGCGATGGAGTGTGCAGTGCTGGGTATTTCTTTGTCCGACAAAATTCATTTTTGAGAATCAGTACGCTAGTACGCTGTAGTGAAGAAGAGCCCGTCATGTCTCCAAATGAACCGATGTTCACTGGAGATGAAATGTGCGATAGTGTGAGACCGCGATTAGACAAACGTAGTGTAGGGCGTACTGCGGCACGATGGATCGATGGTTTGAAGAAAGTTTCGGGCAACGGATGGAAGCGGTGTAAGATTGACAAGATATGACTGTTCGGGATAGTTGGCAGTCTTTGAGGGAGACCTTCGTTCAGTGGATGGTAATAGTTTGATTTGATCATCGTCATCATTAGTCTATCGTAGTTACTGCTGGGCATACTAAAATCAAATAAAAATGCTGGAAATATAAAGACTATGTAAAACAATAGCTGTTATAAAACTCGATTTCTATACAGACTCATACTGTACATATATTCAGCTCAGTAAGCGTGTAATTAAATAAATGTATTTAATGTGTAGTCATAACAACACCACTAACATCAGAAGAAACACAGTCGCAAGTTTACGTGTAGAACTTTTTACATTAAAGCTATAACTGACTAACAAATCTCTTAGTCTACGCACTTCACATCTTATCTGCAAATGTACAATGGTACAATTCGTTTTTTAATATTTTCCTTTTACTCTTAATTTTTTTTTAAATTAATAAAATTAACAAATAATTAAAACAATAAAATTGTAAATATTTTATCAGACGCAAATACACTGAAACGCATGCTAAAACCAATGCCATCAACGGAGAGCCCCGTGACTTCACCCGAGATGGGAAGACGTCGATATGGCGGAGCGGCACCGTGCCCCCCTTCGTGTGGATCACATGGACATCGTCACCAACAGCACATGCACCACGGACACTACTCGCATGTAGTCAACAATAATAGCAGGGAAAGCTCTCAGCGGTAAACATTTTCTTTAAAATGATTGAATCAAAGTAACGTTTTCATAGTAAACCCATTATGAATCTTCACACTGGGTTAATCTTTTCTCTAGATAAACTATTTGTGATATTGATACCTCTTTGAATCCTAGTTGTAATAAACAATTACTATCATGTTGAACGTATACTTCTGTTTTTTATTCTGCAATTTAAATCTTATAGCTCTTAAACCCTCATAAAAATATTCTCTACCACAGCCGCGGCGTTGGTGTAGGAGCAGCTCCAAGTGGTTACCCTGGTCGCGGTTTATATTTGGAACTAGGAGGCGGAGAACGTGACATGTCACCTCCTTCAGACAATGTCATGTTTGACAATCAATGTTATGCAACTACACCGTCGTCATCCAACGGGAATTCTGACCAGGACTCGTGCCAACGACGCGATTCGAGGCAACATCATCATGCAGTGAGTGAACTTCAATATTTTAATTTAGTATTTTTATGCAGAGGAAGAGACTTGATGTACCAACAACACGGAGGACACCTTTCAGACAAAGAAATCGTGTCTGATGGGAGGATACTACGATATAGTAACCGGTTCAAAAATAAATTGAAGAGCAACATCCTGGCAGATCCTAATTCTTTGCTCAGAGTAATCCTTACCTGATTGATTGTTGTTGGTGTTACAGATACTTAATAATGATATAGATAATTACATAGAGCGTATGTCACATTTTATATGTGTGTGATCTGTGATAAGAGACTGTGCATGTGTTCGAGATGTTGCATAACTCGCAACATCTCGAACATATTTACCAAAACCAAAGTTATCTTCGAAGAGCACGTCAAACCTAAAGCGATTTGAAATTATAACCATAACTAGAAAAAGGTTGCCTACATCACAAAATAAATGAGATATCACTAAGTGAGTTACCGGATTTCTATCATTAGCTGTACCGAATTCTTTTCCTTAAATAGCTAAATATATATTAATTAAAATTAATTACACTCGACGTCATTATTACCCTTCCAATTTGACCTATATATTTATTTATAACCGACTAGAAGGCGTGTTTTTAGTTTTGTTTAGTTTGTTCTTATTTTTTATTCTTATTTATATATTCTTACTTATTTATAATTTGTCATTAGCTTTTGCCCGCCGCTTCACACGCGCGTTCAAATATGTCAGGTTTTGCGGTAAATGGTAGCCTATGTTCGTATTGAATAATCAAAGGATCGCCATTGTAAATTTTATCATTTTCGGTTTAGCGGTTTAGCCATTGAAACGTAACAAACAGACTGATGTAGTTTCGAATTTATTATATTAAGATAGATTAAATAATTAGATTTTATTAACGTTTTAACATTCACTCAGTAAATTGACTGAACTACTTTTAAACTTATATTTTTAAAGTGTAGATACAGGTTAAAAAAATTGCCTATAAATGAATTCTACATAAGAAACATACTGTAATTTAATTTCTGCTATGGAAAATATTTCATAAATTAAAAGTGAAAAGATATAATCATGAAACGTATTTTTTTTAAAACGATCTTAATTTTGTTATCCTGCAGAAACCGTGTCTGTCTCGCCAAGCCTCTCAGTCCAGTGCTACGCCAGCTCCAGGATCGCCAACGTCTCGTCTGCTGCTTGAGTACGAGATGCACCTACGGAACACACTTGCTAAAGGCATGGACGCTGAAAGTTATAGCCTACACACATTCGAAGCACTACTCAGCCAGAGTATGGAGGATTTAGGTAACACACTTTATTTCCGATAGAATTCTAGAATAGATGATCTAGTTTATTTGCAGATTGATTGAGATGGAAGTTAAAATTTTTGATCACAGCTTTGTCAAATTTTTCAACTAGGCTGAATGAAACTATCTGAAATGAACTGTGTGACTATGTCCTTCCATAGTACCGTTACACCATGAACCATTCACCAATAGTCTGCTTTCGCAATGAGTATGGTAACAACTACTCTAGGATTCTGCTCATGCTTGCCATTAGGCAGAGTAGAGTCACTTTAGCAGGCTCGTATACAAAATAAACTATTGAACAATTTTGTAATGATCAAATTGATTGAAAGTTAAGGTTTCAAACAAACTGAAAGATCTCCCTTTTCATTTAATTATAAAGAGTATCTTTCTATTTAAATAAAACGATATTTTCTAAAACCTTAGACTTTCAAAATATTACGGGTCAACGTTTACTAAATAATAGACATAAGTCTATGGTCATATAGAATGTACTCAAAAGTTCAAGAATTATACAATTAAAAGATGCTGATACTAAGATTGCTTAAACTATCAAATATCATTTCATGGTTTCTAGTTCTTTGAATTTCTTTCTCAAACTACTCAATTAGTCTACGCTAATGACAAATTTATGTTACTTAGAATACAATGACAACATGCCGCCTACAAATCAACGAAGCCCTTATCCACCTCGACGTCGTAAGTATTTAATTCCAAAGCTACACAGCTTAGCTTTAAATTTTTGTAGTTTTTGTCATATTTGATAAATACTAACGCAAAAAAGCATGCTTCTCAATTCAATTTAAAAACAATACTGATACAAAATACACTACACGGTCAAAAGTGGTTCAATTTAATTTCAACCCTGCATTTGTTTTTTCTTGAGGACCGACCCAAGAATCAATTCTACAATCTTTGAGACACCTCAAGGAGGCTGCGATAAGGGAAAGAGGTGAACACAATTTATTTTACTATTATATGATTGCTATTAGGTATAAATTAATATATTTTCCATACATAAGTATTATATGTATTACAAAACTATATATTTCTATCTTAAATTCGTTTTTCTTTAAATCATTTGCTGTTCATTTATGTTTACGTAATTTTTACTTTTAACGGTTTATTAAATTAACATTTTTAAACCCAGGCAATCTCAAAGCAAATGTATACAAAAATAATAAATTGAATGGGAATTACTTACAAGTTAACATTGATTTAATATATGTTATTACTTCTAATATCAAATACACAAAATTTAAAAAAAAGCATAATGGTCATGAAGAGTGTTTCTTATATATGCTATTAACAATTATTAAAACTTTTACTATTTTTTTTCAAAGAGAAGACCATGTCCAGCTCTTGCCTGACAAAGGCTGTTTATGTGATGTGTAAAGACAATAAAAAAACATTATTTTTACAGATTTAAACAAACACATCTTAAGTAGAGATTACCAATACCATACTTACTTAAACAATTTAGAAAATAATAAACATACACACATTTTTTCATGAGTTATCTTCCTAGCCTTTAATATGTATTTGTAAGTTTATTTGGAGTCGGCTACTAGATCAACTGGTTTGCATCGATCGACTGGCATCGGACCTCAGTAACCTTGTGGGCGAACATTGTTTACTAATATTTGAATTATTCAAAGATTTATAACAATATTTTCAGTTGTTAATTAACCTTTAACTTGAAAGACTTTGTTGACAAGAAGTTTTATGTTACAATTTTTTACACATAATATATAGTCCGTGCATGTGTTAGTAAATAATTGCTTGGTTTTATTAAATATAATCCACCTAATTTTACAAAATTCTAAATGCTTAATTTTTTAACTTTTTGCTTTCATTTATTTTGATAGATCTCAATTATTATTCAATAAAATACTTAAGTATATAAATTTATATATACTGCACTTTCATAAACAGTGAAAATGAAAGATATTAAACTCACTAGCTGACCCGCGCAATTATCTATGTCTCCTATTACCCTTAGCCTGTACATACTACTTTTAAAAAATAAGAGGAACATTTCTTTCAAACATCTATACAAATAAATAAAAATTGAAATGTCTGTATGTAATTTAAAATTAAGAGCTTTTTACTAAATATAAATGAAAGTATTTACGATACTAATATATTTTTTTTATTTCTCTCTGTTTGTTCCGGCTAATTTCGCGAGCACTTGGACCGATTTTGACGATAATTTCACTGATAGATAGCTGATGAAATAAGGAGTAACTTACTTTTTTTTACACTAGTTTTGCCCCGCGGCTACACCCGCGGTTTTTGTCATACCGCGGGTAACACCGCGGGGTTCAGCTATTATATAATTAAGTAGTTATATTTCTTTTAAAACTTTAACCTAGCGCTCAATATCTTCCATTGGCTCTCAAAAGGAATAACTTCATTTCATTGAGTAGCGTGGTGATGTATAACCTTCCTCGATAACTGGGCTTGCCAACATTAAAATAATTTTTCATTACTTCTTGACGTAATCTCGTTGAACTGAATAAATAAACCAACTCTACAGCTCAGCTTTATTATAGTATGGTATAGATATGTTAACCACAATAATGGATTAAAATATTTTGTGGGTAATCAGTACATTTTGAAAATCTAATTGCTAATATTATGTAATTTTGAAACCCTCACTTATTAGACAATTTCGACCCACATAAATGTCGCCAAGATGAGTATAACGGATATTTCTTACTTTTCTACTAAATAATCTCTTTTAACATAAACTAAAAAAATGATCTTTTTTTTTAGCATTAATTATGTATACCAGACCACATGTTTTGCGTTGATTTTACTTCTAAACACTTTTATATATAACATATTGATATTATATTATGTACATATATTTTTATAGTTTATAAGAAACAGTTACTATAATTTGGACTTTGCAATATATATTACACCAATTTTTATATTTGAAAAAAGAAGCAGCACAATGCGCCGGTGGTGGCAGCCGATCTTCTACTTTACCATTACCTCATCGCCTTGGCGTAGAGAGGCAGCACAGTGCGCGATCGGACCGCGATGGATATTATAGGTATGTACTTTTATGTTCCATCTGACCGTGAGATAGCCTCAGACTATATTTGATATAAAAATAACTACGAAGAGTATCCCTATAAAATAGAAAGCAAATTCAAGCACTCATGCTTGTCAAACCTGTTTAATATTGAAAATTATACATTTTTTTATGGAGGCAAACCAGCAGACAGGTCACCTTGCAATTGGTAATTGTATTCAGTGAAAAGCAACAGAAAAACTTCAAAATCTTAATTTTTTGTGCAACCTAGCTATGACGACTGTGGAGCCAGGCTCATAGTAAGCTAGAACCTGACTCTCTAAAGATAAATGTGCTTGAAATAAAGAAATTGAGGTAGTAATTCTTTTCAGTGACCGCAACGAACTTATGCGGGAACGTGAACGTGATCGAGAACGTGGTTACTTGAGTGATCACAATTCCAGGTAAGTGATTGGTGTCTGATTTCTGTTTATTTTAGAATCGTTTAGGCATTATACACTAGAATTCACTTACTATTGAACTGGATTGGATTGGGGTGTTAGTGATAGTGGTGGTTTCGCCTCCCACCCATGTTAAATAATCGTGTGATAATCACGTTCATTTGTACTGTATTACATTAAGTTTACAGTAGAAATATATACTTAAGTATGTTTATCATGGGCTCTGCTTAGTTTGGGTTGGATGTTCGTGTATGTTTGGTGTCATTATCATTGTTAGTAGCTGGACAAGCCATTTCTATAAACCAAGCACAAAAATAGTTGAGGAGTAAACCACCTAGCGAATATGTTAGTAACTAAAAATTTAGGTGATCGTTTTCTTTTTACTTACCCACCTCATTCATCAAAATTGGTTAGAAGCAAGGTTCTACATCAAAAGAAATGAAATTTTCAAAAGTCGTTAAATAATGATATCGCGTAAAAGTAATGTTTTGCAATAAACTTATACTTACCTTTCGATTATCATTAATAGCAAGACATACATCGATATGATGAAGCATTATTAGAATTGGAACGTCAAATTGGTTTTCAAAGAATATTAAAATAAGTAATAAAAGGGTAATGAAATTGTGAAATGAGTACTAGATCTTTAACATTGATTCTTTTATTTTATTTTTATATTCTTTTTTATGGATTGGGTGGCGTCCGGTCGTGTTAATGTCAGCAGTTCCCGGACCCCTCCCTTCTCAGGCGCAGAGTTGGCTGTGTGGTTTTAGTCGGTTCGATTCCGACACACCGCCCCGCCGCAAGCCCCGGCGGGGTGATGGCCCGAGGGGGTAACCACACGTAAAAAAAGGGCCTCCGGTTTCCTCACTCACTCGGTGAAACACAATGCAGGCGCTGTTTCACGCCGGTTTTCTGTGAGGCCGTGGTATCACTCCGGTCGAAACGGCCCATGCATGCCGAAGCGTAGCTCTCCCACGGTATTCGAAATACGATATACGATTCGCATAATTTATGACTTATATACATAAAAAAAACACAAAGCAGCCATAAGCACTGCCGACAGAAGTGAAAACTCATAACTATAAACAAACGGTTGTTTTAACTTACCTGAAATGAACACCTATGCTTTTTTTAATAGTGTGCAATAAAAAGAACTAAAATAAGTAGTAAATGGAAGTAAAGCTTTGATACTCCAATAGATGTCGCTGTTTTCAAAAAAATTGTAAACAATCTTCTTGATTTACAAAAGGTTTTGTGTAAGTAGAAAATCGTTATTTTAATTTATTGTAAATCACTTTAAGATACTGAAATATTAACTTTAAGTATATAAAATCATATTGAGAAAGGACCATTATCTAGAAAAACGAATGCTACCAAAGTATATCGGTAGATGGCGCTGTTAACAATAAACATCCGTCTTACGAATTTTTTCGATCAGGACTCGTGACCTGACGCTAGTTTATGGTCACGTGACCTGACGCTAGTTTATAGTCACGTGACCTGACGCGAGTTCATACATTTTTACCCATTCCAAAAAAGTACACAGCGCCGCTAAAGAAGTTTTCACTTCAAAAAAATATGGAGTCCTAAGTGCGCGTGCCTAATTTATTTATTTATGGTATAAATTTATCACAGACTTGGTTTCAACAAAAGAAACATTACAGAAGTTTTAAAGAGTTTTGTCACCTACAAACTCAGGATGATATCATTTTTCCTTATAAATTTCTAAGAAATGTAGTGATTATTGGTTGTTCAAAACTGCAAGCCCACACAACATTGCTATCAGTGGCATTCTATCATTAAAACTAAATAAAAAAAAGTGGATTACAATTAGAAACAATACAGGACGATCTTTCCAATCACTAGACTTAAGCATGTGATGCCAAATTATTGAAGCTGTCTTATCCAATCCCTTTTATTTTCCGCTATTTACTGTATTTCTATCAGAAGACAACTCCTTAGGAAGTAACGTCAGACAGGCCAAAAGATATAACCATTTTATGTAGTTACTATTAGAATGTAGTCTGTCATTTATTTTAATTTAAACTACTGCGTACTAGTTTTTTCCCGTGGGAGAGCCAAGCTTCGGCATGAATATGCCGCCTCGACCGGAGTGATACCACGGCCTCACAGAAAACCGGTGTGAAATAGCGCTTGCGCTGTGTTTCACCGAGTGAGTGAGGATACCGGAGGCCCATACCCCAACCCCTCCCCCCATTCCTTCTCCCCATCCCCCAAAGGTCGGCAATGCACTTGTGACGCTTTTGGTGTTGCGGGTGTCCATGGGCGGCGGTTATTGCAAAACCATCAGGTGATGCGTCTGTTCGTTTGCCCCCTATAAAATAAAAAAAATAGTTATTGCTCGCGACACTGCCTGCTTCTAAGTTCTATGATGGTTTTCGCGGTAAAAGCTAGCCTATGCTTTTCACGTATAAGCGTACCTTGCAATTGGTGAAATAATTTTTAAAAACGATCTAGTGGCTTAGGCGTTAAAACGTAACAACCAAACGAACAAATCCATATTCGTATTTAAAATATTAGGTTAGGATTTTAAGATTACCATCGTGTATGAATATTTCATTATTCCTGAAATCGTTAGCATAAGCTAGGTATGGAAAATAAATTGTATACTAACAAATAAAAATTTTGTCACAGGGAACGATCAAGTAGAGATCGTGATCGCGATCGTGAAGGATATCTTAGTGACCATCAATCAAGGTAAGTTATTTTTTCTCATGCTAACATAATTAGTATAGCCTTTTTATGGCTTAGGTGGCACACGAGCAGACAAGGTACCTGATGAGACCTCACTACTGCCGATATTGAAAACTGCAATTTAAGAGTCATTAATACAATGTCGTTCTTTTAGTTTGTATTCCAAAATTAAGAAGTTTTTGAAAGATCGAGTAAACTACCAACCTGATCAAGTAAAATTTAAAATCCAAAATTTTCAATTTGTGCTATACTTCAGGAGTAATAAAATAACATTAAAGAGAATAGAAAGTACCATATAGTTAAAAAGCTGTAAAAATGGTTTAAAAATATTGAAAACTGTTTTCTAAAATCTAAATAAATATATATAAATATATAATGAATTTTCTAGTGAAAATTACCATTGCAGTTTAATTTAATACAAATAAGTCGGTTAATAAACGATTTGTTTATCAGTCTTAAATATTTCACTGAAAAATACCAAGCAAATTGATACAATTATAGGATAGATCATTAGTTCAGTGGTCTACTACCAATAATATAAGCTCTGCTTAGTTCGAAATATTTATTTATTTTTTTGTAGCTACATCACGGTTTTTATTAGTTACACTGTCAGCCAGCACGTCTATTAAGAAATATATATATTGTCAAAAAATGTAACACCAGCTTTAAACACTTATATTACTTCTCTTTAGTATTAAATTAAACCGGAATAAAAAATAAATCCGTTTAAAGTTTTAAGATATTGTTGTCCTTGTTTCTTATAAAAGCAGGTAAAATATGTTAAGTTAACCGTTTTTAACCGACTTCATTAACTTAATTAATTATTTTGGCCTTCATAGGGATTTTCATATGTATTTCGTTTCTTTGGTTGCAATAAGTTAAGTTTCAACTCTCTGTTGATTATAATTTTACCGTAAAATACTTGACTCAAAGAATGCTTTATAAAAGTTTTCCTTGTATTAATTTAATTAGACATTTAAAATAAAATTCGAAATGGAATTTTACCAAGAAGCTTAATTTATCGGTTAATACAAAAATATATTTGTATAAAGATTGACCAAACCGATGCATCAATATTGGTAACAGTACATACAAAATCAGCTTTAATTCAGACTTTTCCCTTTACAATTTACGTAATTAATAAATGTGTAGGGAATTCTAATACTTGTAATACTCAAATAATAAGATCTGAAATCTATAATATTTACATTTCCTACCAGATTTTCATAAAAGACGTTGATAAAATTTTACAATTTCGTATGTTTCATATGCAGATGTAACGTGATTACTTTCGTCGAATAATGTTTTATATTTATTTAAGACTACATAAGCTATTCATGTTGATAGTACATCTATGTGCACATACAACGCACTATATAGACACTGGAATAGTTTTTCGAAAAAATAATGATACAAGCATAAACTATATTGATTTCATCCCATACAGTAAAACATTTAAATGGCTATTGTATTTCATGAAAGAGCTATGCACAGATATGTGCAAAACTTCTAATCGCTCTACTGAAAAGTTTACATTTTGCAAATAAAACATTATTCTTCCAATGTAACGAAACTACAACAGCTGGTTTTGCCATGGTGTGAGACATCTTATAGCTTCTTTTACTATTTTTCCATGATGGTCTGAGACTACTTATATCGTAAGTAATCTGATTAAAAGACATGATTCCAACCACGTCAGTCGTAATTTCAAATGTTGTATAAACTTAGTACATCTATGGCATGGTTACCATGAACATCTATGGCAATCGTTATTGAGAAGTCAGTCAGACGAATTCAGTTCACCCTCAGGGATGCAGAGTCCGATGCCAGTCGCTCCATGGAAAAACTAGTATTCAGATAAAAAAGGTTAAGCAAGTAGACTACCCCAAATAATCTTGGAAATAATAAAGACTAGAAAAAAAAGAAGAAGAGTAAAACATCATCTACATTCTTGTAAACTATCACTAAACTCACTAACTTAAATAATCATTTATGTAGTACAGAAGAAATATTGATATTTATTTTTGATAAACTTAAATTCTTACAACGAGTTTCTAAGTACGTTAGGTAGTAAGTTTCTAATTCTATTACTAAATGTAATTTGTAGTCTAAGACAAATAGCAACAGTTAGCAAAGGAATAAACGTTATTGTTTTATCTTAATTTGTTGTAATAAATTCGTTGAAGTGTATAACTGAGAAAGTTATTAGTTGATTAAATTAGTGGGTATTCCCACTAATTTAATCAACTAGATTTTAGTTCATTGAAGTAAAATGAGCAACTAAGCTGGTGTGAATAAACTGTTCCTTCTAGCTCCATGAGTAGAAATAAGCGTTTCTATGGGTCTATGCTATGTATGGATAAACTAACAAGTTACTATAAGTAACTTGTAAGTTTCATTTTTAGATATATATAGGCTCTTTTTTTAGTTACACAGTATCATCATCCTAGTTCTTATTATTATTCTCAAGATTATTAGGGGTGGCTAATAGTTCAACCGGTTTCACCATTTTTTCTTTGTGTGGAAATCCCTCTGAATGCCACCGACTGTAACTGTGGCAATGTCGGACACGAACCGACTAAAACCGCACGCCGTCTCGGGTACTAGAAGATTGGGAACGGAACCGTTTTCACCTGAATATCAGTTTCCTTTTATCCTTTTAAAAGACAACTCCCACATTAGGAATAAACATCCTGTGTCGTGGGGTACTTTACAAACATACATGAAACGGACACAAAGAACATTCAGACTCGGGACAACAATTCGTGGATCACACAAAGTGTTGTAGGTACCGCGTGGGATTTGAACCCACGACACTTGGCGCAGTAGCAAGCGGCATGGCGACCGCTGACACCACTCGGCCAACCGTGCAGTCACTTTATTTTCTGTCAGTTTATTTTAATTTAAATATACCGAATGGACCTTGCAAAGTACTCTGCCTGATGGAAAGGATGAATAGAACCCAAGGGTGCACCATATTCAGTATGAATTCAAACAATGCAACAAGGTGACACACACTGTTTCTTCATGACCCGCTTAAAGGACCCGGTATCTTAGTAGGAGTGAAACACGAGGGTGGTTAGTGAGTGCCAGGTTTTGCTTGCTTGACACAGGAAGGAAGAGCCGACCCTTTTTTGTAGTTAGTTATGTGCATCAAACCTTCGCAACCCTGAGGGCGAACTGAATTCGAAGGTTGTACTAGTTGTTGATATTAGGTCTTTACCTTTGAAATTGCCGTTTTGTATGCAATAAGTGAAAGTACTTATTTTTTCAAACTTTTTTATTTCTGTTATTCGAAGTAATCACCCATGCAATCGACGCATCTTTGCCAACGCATTGGCAGTTTATTGATGCCCTTCTTGTAAAAATCAGCTGGACGGGAGGCAACAAACTCTTCAAAGGCATTTTGTACTGCCTCTCGGGAATTGAATTTTTTACCCACTAAAAAGTTGTCTAAATTTTGGAAAAAGTAATAGTCGGTAGGTGCAAGGTCTGATGAGTATGGCGGATGAGGGAGAGCTTCCAACCCCAGCTCTTGCAGCTTGGAGACTGTCTGTTGCGCAGTATGGGGTCGCGCGTTGTCGTGAAGGAGCAGTGGGGACGACCGATTGACCAAAGCTGGTTGCAGATGTGCAAGCTTCTCCATCATTCTCTCCAGTTCTTCACAGTACACATCTGCATTAATGCTCATGCCGTTTTGTAAAAACCTGTGGTGAATCACACCCGCACTAGACCACCAAACAGTGACCATCATCTTTTTAGGGGTCATTTTTGGTTTAGGGCATTGCTTTGGTGCTGAACCAGGGTCTAACCAACTTGCTGAGCGCTTTCGATTGTCGAACAGAATCCATTTTTCGTCGCACGTAACTATTCGTTTCAAAATTCCTTCATTTCTTTGCCTGTTGAGCAGCGAAAGGCAGGTCTCGACGCGTACGTTGCGCTGGCGATCGTTAAGGTCGTGGGGCACCCATCTATCAAGCTTTTTTACCTTGCCAATTTGTCGCAAATGGATCAATATTGTTTTGATGCTTACATTAAAAGCTGCTGCTAGCTCAGCTGTAGATTGAGTTTCGTCAGCTTCCACAATCGCCTTTAATTCATTATTGTTAACCAAAGTCTCCGGACGACCACGAGCTTCATTTTTCAAGTCAAAATTTCCAGAACGGAACCGGGAAAACCAATAAATGCGTTCGTTTGTACAGTTCTCTCCGTAAACGTTTTTGATGTTACGTGCCGTTTGTGTCGCGTTGGTGCCACGACGGAACTCATATTCCATAATTACACGAATTTTTAAAGTATCCATTATGACGAAAAATGTTCAAATGTAATGAAAATACAACGCTAATCAAAAAACAAAAGACTGAGTTTGTAAATAGAATGTCATGGTTTTAAAACAAAATTAATTTGAATTTAGAATACAGAGCCATTACAAACTTTTTTTTATTTGAAATGACCAGTACTGAAGAAACGCAATTTCATAGGTAAAGACCTATTATATTTGATTTCTCAATACCAATTAATACGGATGTTTCATGACGGCTTAACGTGCTATCTAAGCACGTATGTGCTACACCGCCAAAAATTCATACTTACGGTAGTTTTTATTAAGCATTTATTGTTAAATTCAAGTAACACTTTTGGCCCGATACGGACATCGAACCTCTCGATAGGTAGCTGCATACACTAATCGCTACGATGCAATATTCTTTATTGTTCCAAATATCCCCTCAAGTGTTGACTTTGAAATCTATGTAAAATCCTACTAATATTATAAACGCATAAGTTTGTGAGTATGTAAGTGAGTGTGTTTGTTGCTATTTCTCACAAAAGCTACTGAATGGATTTTGATGAAGCTTTACAATAATATAGCTTATACATCAGAATAATACATATGCTACAATTTATAAAGATACTAGCTTCGCCTCGTGGCGTTACCCGCGGTTATTGTCGTACCGCGGGTAGCACCGCGGGGTTCAATTAGTATAGAAATAAGGCTAATGTATAGCATTATGTATATCGTTCTTGTAACGAAGGTGAATCAAAACATAAAAAACGACTAATAAGAGCATTTCGCCTATGTACACTGCTTATATAACTAACGCATTGGGCCACTAGTTTCTTATGAAGCAGTTTGTGCGGATATCGCTCCAGGATAGCTGTAGTAAACACTTGACAAACGAACTGAATGAGGTGTACCTAAAATATTCCTTAATCGATATTTTCATCAAATTGTACCGAGAGTGACTTGACTCGGCAATGCTAGTAGCTAGCTTCAAGTAGTGCGGGTACATGAAAGAAATTATGAATTTGTCCCCCTGCCTATACTGAACCCTATTTCAGATATTTTAGTAAAGATGATAGGTTACTCTGTGCTTGAATTTATTTGACCCTTTTAAAGCTCTCATTTGTACTTTAATTCTTTCTACTTATTTTGTAGTTTAGTTGTATGTAATGTGCATGGAAAGAATTTATTCTTTCGTAGTTTTAGGTTTCTGATACATTAAGGTAATATGAAATGTTCTCCTATAACTGCCACGGCGACCAGTCAACTACGCAGGAGATATTATAGTGCACAAGTGTGTGCGCAAACACAGGTGTACTCTCTGGTCCCTCTCTCTCATAATCCGATGGGACGGTTAACCGACACGATCGGGGAGAGATCCCTACTTCCAAACTCCGAGCTGTTATTGAGTATTTCTATAATCAGAAAAACTTAATAACGCTTTTGGCCCGACCCGGAATTCAAACCTGATACCTAACGGTAGTTGCATACGTCAACAGCAAGACCAACGAGGCTGTTACACGGTCCATTAATATAAATACTATTTAGCCTTAATGGAGTACTGCTTTAAAATTTGTCACATCATCACGTATGAAAATCTTTGACTACTATTATCAACAGTATAAAATTACTGTTTTTAGGTTTAGATAGGAGAAAGTTATTTAACAAATTTCAACAGCTATTTAGTTCCATTAATTAATTTTAAAAGGTGCTCGTTATTATACGATAAATTAATTAATGGAGAAACAGTGCTCTGTAAATTAAAAGCTTAACGCTAGCAAACCTAAAAAAAAGACATTTTTTCTTAATTGTATTATTTTTTTAATTATAGTAAACTAGCAACTCGCCCTGGCTTCACATGAGTTCATTACGGAAAATATAATATAGCCTGTGTTTCTCTGAGATCTACAGCTTAATTTTTATACGACGACTTTAACAATTATCGTTATATTTTTGTCACTATACTCAATAATTTAACATATTATATTCGAAAACCTTCCTCAGAAATCACTCTATCTGTAAATACACAAATCCGTGCAGTAGCTTTTGAGTTTATTGCGAGTAGACAGACAGACGCGGCGGAGGAATTTGTTTTATTATACGAGTATGTAGTGATGCTTATTTATGGGCGTTTAATACGTTGAATGTTTCTATGTATGCGTGTAGTATACTCATATTCAACTTTTCGTGAGTTCTATTTTCCCACAATCATTATATTTACCAGCAAATTGTAAGTTACTCACATCACTCATTTAATAACGAACGTGGCACGCATTGGGATTTCCCCAGTTAATTTATTGAGCACCGGCAAGAATTTTCACATTTACCAAAGAAACCGTTACCTTTCGTTTCGTAGTATTTGATTGCCTTCATTTATCATGGAAGTAAAGAGGAAAATATGGCGTAATCTTCTAAAACAAAAGCAATTATTATTTTTTAGATTATATCAAAATATTTCTCGAAAATACCATCTTATTTTGTTATAAGCTAAATGGATTACTTATAAAGACACCATTATATTCGATCGCTTACTGGCTTAACTACTCTTCATTCATAAATTCCTGAGTCAGAGATCAGCCATTACTGGGATTACGTTTAGACCATACTCAATAATTAAGGAACTTAGGCTGGTTGCCTAAGTTCCTTAATTTTTTAAAACTGATTTTTAAAGCAGTTTTCAAACTTCACAAGTTTGATACAACGACTATTGTAGTTTAATGTCAATTTCAACACTAACGGCACAATTATAAATATAATTGTTATTATAATTCATTTTATTAAACTAGCATTCTTTGTGTTCTATTTTTTGGTATATTATATTTAAGTCGGACTCATTTTTTGATCCATTGTTCTCGACCGTTTGCGAATTTTGCTGAAAATGTGCAGAATTTCAATGGTAAAAAATCCTAATGATGGCAAAATACCTTTTAATACAAAGGTATTACTTTTGAATTGAAATAAAAACTCAAGGTTTAACAAGCAAACACTGATTTCGTACTTTTTGTGATGGTAGGTACATGAAACATGCTTATGTATGTATTTTGTATAGAGGCTTCTATTTCAATGCTAAAAACCGAGTTTTACGTCTTTAATACAACGTTTTTTCAATATAAGAAAACAAATTGTTTTGATTAAGTTGAAAGAGTTTTATAGGATTATTATATTGTATCAACACAAATTAGCCCATATACTAATCAAATTAAAAAGTAATTAATTTTCTTAGTTTTTGAAGTGGATTTTTAAAATATATAAGGAATACTTTCGAATATCAAACATGAATGACTCGAAAATATTTATAAGCGATCTCAGCGCAGTCACTTGATTTCGACTTTTCATAATAAGTAAAAATTTAACGACCATGTAATGACAGGGTAAGAATACGAAGTGTCACCACATCCCTTGGGTGTTGTAATAGCCGACTAAGGGAGCAAGCTACGCAAGACAACGCTGAAAAGAGAAGAAAAACTTGATATAAACTTTGTACGAACCCATCTGGCCAGCGTGGTATAGTAGGCCATAACCTTCTTTGTAAAATGAGGCCCAGAAGTGGAGTATTAAAGGTGTAGTGAACAAGATTTCTTAGCTCAACTTAATAAGAGACAAATTAATTAACATGCTTAGCTCGACTTCTTAGTTAAGTTGTTTTTTTTTTAATTTTAACCTAACCCAGGCGTAAAATATCATTTACTTAAAAGTCGCCAATACCTATTATGGATATTAAAAGCAAGATTTTCATAGTAATAAACAATGAAGAAGAGTCAATTTCATTTCATCAAGTTTAATATAACAATTACTTATGTTCACAAATTACAAAACGTATTGAAATACATTTTGTAATTTCACTGTCTTTGTAGACAACTGGCAGTTATTTTTTATTTCACGAAGGAATTTCATTATTGAATTTGGGAATATTTTTATATCAAGAATGTGACCTTTTTATCCATCCAATACATCGACATTTAGTAAATTGTAATACTGGATAGATGTTATTTCGTTCAATGGCCTCATATGAAAAATGACGCCTGATTTTTCTAAAATATCAAACATACGTGACATAATATTTAGTACCTTTATGTAGGAAGTTAGGAACACACTTTCAATTTTTTTCTTATTATAGCCAAACGTAACTACAAATGGACTGCATACCCAAAGTTAAAGAGTAGTTTACAAGTAATTATGAAGAAACAATCGGGCATTTTTGTAGAAGTTTTCGGTCTGCATATAATGTACGAGTATAGTTGATTTTCGTATCAGTCTTCGTACGAGCAAAACGGTAAAAAAATTTCTCACATAGCTTTATACGATTTTGATCAGTTTATGAGTAAGAGAATATCCGCTCGAAAATGGTCACTGCCATAACGGCTGTCGCTGAGAAAATCTATGTTTGTCATGAAGACTAGTGGTTTAGCCACTCAAAAAATTACAAATAAGTTTTTATATAAAATGGATTATGTAATGGGTAATAATTTATTTAAGAACTTTAAACCTAAAGTATACAGTATTAGCAAGTGTTAATAACTGTAATTCGGAGTATCTTGATATGAAAATAATAAATGAGCTATTTGAATCATAAATTTGCAATATAGAGTTTATGAATATCATACTTTTGGCACTTAGATACGTAATATAGTACATAAAAATCATATCAAAATAATGCTCAAAGGAGAGCCCCCACAGTCTTAAGTTTTCGTTTCGTTTCATATAATTTTTTTCACCGTGGGAGAGCTATGCTTCGGCATGAATGGGTCGGCTCGACCGGAGTGATACCACGGCTCACAGAAAACCGGTGTGAAATAGCGTTTGCGCTGTGTTTCACCGAGTGAGTGAGGATACCGGAGGCCCATACCCCAACCCCTCCCCTCATCCCCTTTCCCATCCTCCAAAGGTCGGCAACGCACTTGTAACGCTTTTGATGTTGCGGGTGTCCATGGTCGGCGGTAATCGCTTACCATCAGGTGATACGTCTGATCGTTTGCCCACTATTCAATAAAAAAAAAAAATTTTTTCTTCATTATCCTAAACCCATCAACTAATCGGATATCGCATAATATACCTTATTTACTAAAGGCTGCAGCAGTGAAGCTATGAAGATGATGTCATTTATGTGTGGGATTATTATGTAGATAATAGCTTCACTACTGCAGCCCTTCGTCAATAAGGACTGCAGTAGTGAAATCCCACACATAAATGTACGATGCTAATACACATCTTGTAGTGTTGTCCGGCTAGCAAAATCCATTATACGCGTAACTAGGGTTCCATATCGCTCGAGCAATTTAGTTATTTCTATAGTTATCGTATTCTCCAAGTTACGTATGTTACAAAGTATACTCTTGGGACAGCATTAGCCATTCGCGAACCAAGCAATTTTATTAATACTGAAGGGACGACAATAATTTATGATGCTTTTGATAACATTACATAATTTCACGATCTATAATCTTATTCCTCGAGGTCTGTAAGAATATTAAGTTTGGGTAGACGGGTCTTATTAGATAATTTGATGATGAAAAAAGCTGAAGACGATTTTGTAAATTATATACAGATATTTTCCCTTGTTATGAAACGGGAATCTTTGATACGAGTGAAGTATCTACTTAGCATTCAAGTAATATTTTTGTCAAGATCAATAGATTCATTTGAATTTTACTTTGCATAATATAATTACTTGATTAAGATCATCATTAAAGTAAAATATTGATAAAATAATTAATTCGAACTAAGGTTTTCGTAGCTTTTGCGTTTGATACAAGTTAGTACCATATTTACCACGTAATTAATATTAGTTGTAATCTTATATAACGGTTTGATATTACAAGGTATTAGAAAGTACCTTTTTGTCAATATCATCTTCATAAATGTTTGTTAGAGTACGCATGAACGTACAAATAAGTAGTAACCGCACAAATGCAGCTCTGTTAACTGCCTTAATAAATTAATTATGTAAAAGTAATATGAAAGGATAGTTACTAAGTAACTAAGTACTTTGTGTTTTTTATTATACATCATTAGAAGTATACTATCAGCCGTCGTGCTCGCTCTGCACATAAAATTATAATAACACAACATATTGTGTTGTTCTATGTTACCAATTCCATGAACTATTTATGTAATATAATATATGTATGTACATAATATATTATAGTATGAATCCATAAAACGGATATACGAACATATACATAGAATATTATTTTATAATATTTTTTGGAATTGATAAAAATAATTTCTTAACTGTAAATGATTTGCAGCAATGTCGAAAACTAAAGCGGATAATCTGACACGGAAGAACGACTAGCAATCCGACTGGGTCCACTGAGAACGTCTAATACAAATTAGTTTAACTTTGGACGGCTTGCTTATTTTTCATCTAATGCTTATAACGCGAAGCTTACACTGAGTACTATTATCGTTCAGTTTGAAGTATCGGTTCAATGAAATATTTAATGGTAAGATCGGTTTTTAAATCATCGAATCGAATATAGAATCGAATTATTTCTTAGTAGTTTAATGTAGAACAAAGTACTTTGATCTTTCAGTAAAAGGTTTTTCTCTTTCATCCTTGGTGAAAGATATAATTAATTTTATTATTTATTCGAGTAAAATTCTCATTAATGTTACCGTTAAGCTCAGTCTTAACTATCAAAGGCGATAAGACAATAATCCACGTTTTACACAGCTTCGTGAGCACATCCCGTTGCGCTTCATGCATCGGTGAGTCAGCCCGAGCAGCGTGGTACCGTCACTCGGACGGGTGGCGCGGTGCTCCACCGCCCGGGCCTCGCCGCTCACCCTGGGACTCCCTGCCCAGTCTCCGACACAACGATAGCCTTAATGACTCCGGTTACAGGAGTACCAGGGCTGACAGCTTCGAGCAGCGGTACGTTTGTTATTTAATCTGATTAAAAAGCTAAGCACAAAATTATTGTTCTGTTTACTTTGAAAGAGCTAATTTGAAGTAATTGTATTGTTTCGTTTCCATGCTTTGGATCTTCGTTAACAACATTTAGGGAAAGTAAAAAGTTATTCATCGCAGCCCCTTTTTTATAGATGCAAAGTAATGCGTACTGAACTTTTCAATGTAAAATATTATGATTAACAAATTTAGAAAAAAAAATTAGTAGCCATTTGGTTTAACTTAACTGCTTCTATTTAAACTGTTAAGTTTGTATAGAAAGTGGCTTTGATTTTTTCTTTTTGAACAGAAAGCAAAAATTTTAACTGCTATATTCGAATTCTGCCGATATATAACATTTGTAATCACTCACAAAAATATGTAACATAATTTGTTACAGTCATTTCATCTGCCACTATGGTAAAGTCAAAAATATGAGTGAATTTCAACCTGTAAATTGATCGATTAATGCTGTAAATGAAAGAATAATAAAATATAGTATCAATACGTCTTTTTTTACATTTATAGCTTTTTATCAAGTATACTCGTAGTTACTGAAAATTCTGATTAATATAAATGATATGCGCTTTTTAGTATTCAATTAAATACATAACTACGGTTATTTGTTAAACCCAGACTTAATAGACGAAAATAACCTTGCGACATCGCATAAGCTACGGTAATTGTTAGTTTATAATTTACTACTAAACAAATCTATTCCAATTAATTTATTTTATAACGTTACGCTTGCGGTATATAATGCAATGTTCATGTTTTACTTAATCGTGTTATGATCAACTATCCATAGCTTCTGAAAATCTTTTTCATTTACAATTTACATAAATGATTGACAGCAGTGGAATCCCAGTTTAAATAAAGTTCTCATTACTAACTGTCTATCAGACATGATCCGAAATGGAATAAATGGATTTTCATTCCCCTTGACAGGTCAATTTTTAATAATTCATTAGGTGAAATGGAAAAACGAAAACTTTAAGTACGACTAACTTTGAATTGTTCGGAAAGTTATTTTTATAAGATCAGGTTAAATTCAGTTAACTTTAGGAAGTAACACAAAAAGAAATCGGCAAAATGTAATTATAAATTACAAACTTGGGACATTAAAGCAGTGAACTTATATATCGGGTTTATACTATGTCTTATTGAGAAATAAATATCTTTGAACCGAAATTTGAACTTGTAATTTTTTTCTGTCATATTACTTGATTGAACAAAACAAAATTTCGCGTATTGATCATATTTCTTTATCTGTGTATTTCGTTCACAACAATAGAACATAAAGAAAAGTGTATTAACTGAAACTGAATATTGATAATACGACTTTTTGTATTCCGAGTACTTGTTGACAACCGTGAAATAATTGTTTTTCTCTTTGTAAGACTTATAAAATGTAAGCGTATTAGAACAGACCAGAAAAAATAAACCATCCTGTAGACTTTTATGTAATCGTATATATATTTTCATTTAGAAGTCAAACACACAAAAGTAATAGAAAAAAGAAAGTTAAACATTAACCTTTGTTTCAGGGGTGTTTTTGATCGACAAGATAGCGTCCGTTCGGAGTACACAAGCGATCGTGAGTCAACACGCTATGGAATTGTTCAACAAGCATCCATTGATAGCACCGACTCCCGGATATGTTACCTGACATCTAGTGAGGTAAGCAGTATAGTGTTACTAATATTATCCCAAACAGTACTGGCCTGCTTAAATTATTTACAAAATATTGACTGCTTAAATGGTGTAGTAGTTAGAGCAGTACAGTAGGTTTCCTACGGCACTAACTGTTGTGTTTATTAGTTAGCAAAGTTCTTAAAAGAAATAATTTGTATAAATTTATTCAAATATAAGATGTGATGAATAAACCGTATATTTACGAAACATTTCCAAATATGTTATAATCAAAAGCCAATTCGCATATTTCTAAATTCGTGACCCGCAATTCAATTCACCGTCTTATATGATTGAGGAAACCGGTTTTTCAGAATCTGAACAATCAATACTTTTCATTTCAGGAGAACGGAATTTCTCAGATATAACATTTGTTGTGATAATAACATTTGTTCATTTCAATAGGGTTTTTTATTCAGTAAATCGTAGTAGTCACTTACTAATGTTTTAGAAGACTTACAAAAGCAGTTTACTTTCTTTTCAAGCGGGTAACATGTAACATGACTAAGTGTCATGTAGAGTATTAATTTTATCGATTAAATTCTTTTGTTACTTGGGTAAAGTAGCACCTTTGCGCTGAGAGAGCCATACTGCATATCAACTGACTCGATTTGAGTGATATAAAGAAAATAAACAAGTTTTTTTTATTTTCGTTATAAAATAAATACACGCAGACAATTTTAAAGTGCTAAAATCGGACCCGAATCAGAATTTTCTCAGACAAAAGATGTTTATAACATGACGTCACAGGAAAGTGATATTTAGTAACTCTTTCAATGCTTTTAATTAAGTGAGTGAGGTAACTAAGGGCCTCAACACTAATTCTGGGAAGACACATAAAGAGTGACAACGCAGTTGTTTCTTTTGAGTTACAGGATGTATCTTGCCCTCATATAATCCTAGTACTCCTTTTATTTCAGAACATAGATCCCCACCATAATTTACACAAAAAAAGTTGCTTTATTAATTTGGAAAATTAATGGTGGAATTTTGAATATTTCGTATTTATTATTCTCTGATCTTTCGAAAATACATCATTATAAAAGTACTAACACCTACTAGGCAATCTATAACAAATCAGGAAAATAAATTTAAGTTTTTATTTATTTTTAAAGAGAATTTATAAATATAGACTGGGATCCACAGAATCAATTTAAAAAATTATTACTGTCAAGACAATTTTTCGTGAGTGGCTTCATTTTGATGAGACGCCCACCTTTCCTCTTACACAAATCTTCGATTGTGGTAGCTAACAGGGGTAGCAGGGACAAAAAACATTTGAGCGTAGGCCCGATATGACGTAATACGCAGTTTGTAGGACAATGTTGCTGTTAAATTATATAAATATTAACTAAGCAACAGTTAAAAAGTCAGTTAGTATTTTTGATGGCCTCGTTATCGATACATGTTGGAAGGATCAAACCATACATTTTGTAGGACATTTTTTTGTCAATAAGTAATAATTTTAGTTAATATTTATAAAATTTTTAAACAACCACATTGTCTTACAAATGGCGTGATACATTATCCCGGTCTTAAGCTCAAAAGTTTTTTGACTCTGCCACCCATGTTAGCTACCACAATCGAAAAATTTTGTAAGAGGAAAAGTGGACGTCTCATCGAAATGAAGCCTCTCATGAAAAATTTACTAAATAGTAATAACTTGTGCAATTGGTTCCGGGGATCCCGGACTAATAACATTGTAGGTAAATTTAATATCAACGACAACTATAAATATTTTTACTCATAAATAAACATTGCTTTAAAAACAACACCCATTAAGGATCTATGTAAATCACAGAGGCCATTTGTCTAACTAAATAAACACCGGACTATTAATAACTAAATAAATAATAAACAAATCGGTTTTATTAGGTAATTGTAACATCAAAGTCTTTAAAATGTTGAAAGTTACCGCTAAACTGTCTGACAAGACCATATTTTCTTTTAAAGCTACGTAATATTTATGGAAAGTGCTATGAGAATGCCAGTTTGTTCGGATTTATGATTGAAATAATCGACTATGTAATGAAGGTTTGGTGTGTTTTTGTTAAATTATATTAAATATTAAAAGCCTCTAACTTTACCCTGTAGATTCAGTAAAAGTATTATTTTAAATCACAATAACGCTATGAATTTTGAAAAAAAATATAAACATTGGTTAAAAGTGGAAGAAATGTAAATTTCACTTAAATTACATTTACCTATACGTAAGTTAAGTTAATTTCTTAATTTAATTTCTAAGTATGCGTGACATACAACTCAGCCTATCTTTACGGTAATACTCATTTAATAGAGAGAATGTAAGAACAATATATTTTTCTTCTACAATATGCTTTAGAAAATAAAAATATGGAAAATAAGGATTGGTTCGCATGCCTGTAATTTGGACTGGCAATAGTCGCATTCCATAGCTATTAGCGTACAAGTTAGACTAAAGAGATAAAACATGAGACGATACTGTAAAGGAAAGTTTACATATATATTCTACCGAGTCAGCTAATAGGATCAAGAGTGTTTTTATTCCAAAATAGAATTTATTATGATGTACTTTGTATTGAGTAGGTACATCTTAAATTTCCTTCAAATATAATATATTGGAAAGATACTCGGTTATTCCAAATATAACGAGCGCTTCGTAATCATCTGCGCTTAGAAGCTTCCTTTGTCTCCTTCCTACAATAACGAGTGATAAAACATTTAGCAGCTAGTATCTATACCTAACGTGATAGGTAGGTGTTCATAAGTCCAACAAACGAAGTAGTGAGTGCCTGAAGGGCGAAATCTGGGTGTTTCGGTCGCGCTCGGTGGCATTCGGCGGAGCCTGCGCGGCTGCAAACCAGCGCGCGTCGCTGCGCACTGGGTTCCACCAATCGCATCATGAGCGTAGTATTAAAAATATTATTTTGAGGTTAATTTCTCTCACTAGTAACATAATGAATAGAATGAAATCGTGTGTCCCTAACATTTGAATTTGTATCAAAATAGACGTGTCGAATGTCGCGAAAGAGAACTTTAAACCGGAAATTGAGACGTTTTGTTTGTGTAAATACAAAGCTTTTACTATCAAGTGCACGGACAAAGAAGAGTTGCGTCGTCCTTGCTACGTTTTGATGCGATACTGAATATTAAAATCTATGGTTGCTATAGTTTTCATCTGGACGAAACTATTGTGAAAATACGTATATTGTCTATAAACATATCCTGCGTGTTTAAGTGAAGTCAATTGTAAAGCCTACCATTTGAGTGAATTGTTGACATTTATTAATGTTTCATGTTCGATTAACAATGAGAAGTTACTTACTTTAATTAAATATATTAATCGTTATGACTTAGGTAGAGTTCCTGCTTGTATATCGCTTCATCCACCTGTGATATTTCATCTTGATAGTTAATGTTAAATTTTGTGTATAGTATTTCTATAACTGCCAATATAAATAAATAATTGTAATAAACTCTTAGAGTGTTCAACGTTATTAATTTATAGTCTTTACGGTTATACAGTAACTAGATATGATAAAAAATCTTTCGACGGACAAATATTTACTATTGTTGTTAATAGTTTTCTAAAAACGAACAAAAAGTTTGGCAAAAATTTAAATAGAAACTTACGCATAGCGTTCCAAGTATCAAGATGTTTCTATTATAACTTGTATGGGGGCCTTCAAATCTAAGAAAGCTGTTTTTTTAAAGGTATGGTGAATACAAATTATTAAAATTTAATAAACAAGATACTTTATCTCAAAAAAGTTTTGTTAAAAGCTACTTTTTAACTGACGTAGTACTTTATTTCCCAATTATAGTTTATTTTACTTGCTTAATTAGATATCTAATAACTAATATCAATAAGAGCCACAGTAGTTCATGAATTGAAATGTAACGTGACGTATAAGGCAGTTTATTGTACTACAATTAAACCTCCCTGATCATCAGTGTCGTCTAAACAAACAATGTTGCATGTTAATTAGATTCGTAACTATTTTCGTGCCCATTAACATAAAATACACATTTCATTCATTTCCACACTACATGTAAATTTGTTTTGTCTAGTTTTGTTTGATGCTACCCTCTCTGTCTCTGTAATGTGATACTGAAGGTCTAATATTTATTCTTGAATGCGGCCACTAAGGTACGGCCACTGTAAATCGTGTCAGGGTCGAGTTTCTATTGATCCCACTTCTTTCGTAGCGAGACTCGACCCGTCCCATGTGTTTTCCGGTTTATACATTCTGATGAGAGTAATTATTTCAAGAAGCCCTACGGACAAATTGAATAAAAGGGTTTGGGGTGAAATTCTTATTTATACTAGCGATTTCTGATAATTATTTTCTTTACTAACTGTGTCTGTGACTTCGCCCGTATATATATATACATAAATATATTGTTAAGTGATATTTAATGTTACATTTTTTAATGTTTTTTAATCATTATTAATTTGAACTATTATACCATGAAATTGTATAGTTTAGATTGGTTCACTTTCACTGTCGTTTTGGCACCACCACGGTTTGGCCAAACTGCACACGTTATTAATTATGTAATTGCTTATTTAATTTCTAATTATCAATAGTGTAGTTTTTATTTAATGTCAACACAAAAAAGTAAAGAAAAACCGCTTACAAAAGTAGTTTATAAACAAACAAACAAAACTCTCTATTAAACATAAATATTACTTTAAATTAAACGGTATTCACCGTTTATTTATAACACGTGTCTCTGTAATCTTTGCATAAATAACCCTGATATTTTTGCTATTCAAATATAACTATATGTATATCCAAATACGGTCTTATACTTACTGAAGGTAAACCCCAAATGTTTGGTTTAATTAAATTTGATGCCGTTTGAAACTTTTCATAAAATACAGTATCTGCATCTGTAGTACAGTTGTATTTAGCTAGTGTGGATTACTTAGGGCTGTTGATGATGAAAATAATGAAACATATTCAAGGTTTTAGGTAAAAGATATCTAATTATGATTCGTTATAAATAAAAGACTCATAACTGTGATATTTTTATTAAAAAAATTAAATCAATAAACAGATATAATCTTGCAAAGAGAAGTTCATCGAAATTCAATAATAATGGTGAATTTTTATCATTACTTAATTTGCAACTCTTAAATTAAATATTTATCTTCAAATTAGGGCAAAACTAGTCAATTCAAAAAGTTTTCACAATTGGTACCTAATGATATCCATTTACAGATCATAATAATAATAAATATTCCGGACATCTAACACAACGCCATCTAGTTCCAAGTTAAGTAGAGCTTGTGTTATAGGTATTAGACAACGGGCATAACTACTTAGATAATCTTTTTTTAGTAAATTCATATATATTATACATAGAAAACACCCAAACTCCGAAAAAAATATTTGCAGATCATAAAAACATTTGGTCCGACCCGGGAATTGAACCCGAGACCTCAAGCTTAGCAGTCGCATACGCTACCACTACGCCACCAAGGCAGTGAAATAAACATATACATGAAAAATTATATCGATTGTGAACTTATTTTTCCGAATTTATTTAAAAACAGCTTCTTTATTTTAGTAAAACCAATTTTATTTTGATTAATTCATTCTGTAACTTGAAACATTTTACCTCTGAAGAGGAATGTTATTTTATTTAGCTCTTAGCGAGTAATATCTCCCAAATGAGTAATAAACGTGATAGTAACCATCACAGAAGATTGACCTACATTTTACTTGTCTGTTTATTAGTAAACTTTATAAATAATTAATTTTAGTTCTAAACGTATATGGTAATTAGATAATCAACAATTATAACTAAACGTATGCATAGGTGCTACTGCCTTATTTCTCATGATAAATGACGTTTAAGTAAATAATCAATACACCTTTAAGTAGCGACGAAATATTACTTGTTTTTTTTATTTAATATTCATAAGGGTCTCTAAGGCGAAAATAAAACATTTTTCACCAGTTACCGAATAAATGGTCGGGAAAATAGCGCAACATGATGTATATCCACAGGACGTATGTAATACATTGAAGACAGGTTATATATCGTAGGTAATGCAAAACCCCATTTGTTGCGAAAGCTTTTAGACGCGACCATAAAATAACAGTCGGCATTTTCTCTCTTCTGAGAATGAGGTCATTATATATCTGAGTAAATTAAAGAATATAACAAACTATCTTCTCAAAAGTTTTTTTTTATTATTTGCTCCAATAGATAGAGTCTAATATTAATAGTGAGTATTTTTGTTACAGGTAAGTTATCAGCTACTAACTTGTGATGGGTAGCTTACAGGTAAGTGTTCTGTCTTTCATGAACAATATTTCCACAATACAAAATGACTACTATCCTACTACATCATGTATCGTAAAAATATGTACTAGTACTAATATCTTTATAAAATACTTATACTAAAATAGTGTATATGAATTGATAACATTGGTTTTACTCTTTAATCTTTCTTGATGTATTACAGGGTGTCTGTTTATATTTAAAATTTATGCTATTCTTGCGTATTAAAAAATATCTCGAGTATCTCGGCAATGGCCATAAATTATTTTGATAATATATTGTCTTCAGGAATATTATACATATATATAATGTTTTGCTTTTAAGATTGGTCTTTGTATATATGTCCCTTTTAAAAATCCTCATTTCTGAAAAAAAGATCGAGGCAAGAATGAATTAAGTACTACAGAATTCTAATACTATTGAATTATTGACTTTCTTTTATTACAGTTCTTATCAATTACGATCTAATTGGACGTATAAAACGTACAAATTAGATGTCAGTCAGATTTAGCAATAAATGTGTTATAAATGTTTGAGTTGCGATAGACGTAAATAAGGGATGGTGTGAACCTAAATGATTATTTTACTAAGTAGGTATCTAACTCCTAATTACTATTGGTTTTTGTACTATTGTTTCTACATAATCAAAGTTATCCTATTTAGGTAGGCATTGGAATAAAATAAATAACTAATAATGAAATTCAATTATCGTAGCGAAATAAAGCTTTAAGGAAAGTAGTCTACATTCTATTATCCTAAAAACATAACCGAAAGAAAATTCAAAAGAAATTCAAATTAAACACTAAAATCTCCTATCTAACTTTATTAATTTCCTGCCCTACTATTTAATATTTTAATTATTCAATCTGCTGTTAATTAAAGAACATACTCTTTTAACAAGAGGAACGAAACGAAAAAAAACCGTGTAATAATTTTATCATTTAATTACATTTTATTCAATCTTTATACGAAAAGTATACATACTACATACCTTATAAAGATCTTATATTTATTAATAATATTAAATAACTCTAAGCTAACCTAATGAGTGTTAAAACTTTATCGACATTGAAGCTTGCTGGAACGGAAAACATTGTTCAAATTAGGGATATTAGCTATCCTAAAAACTTTTTGATTAATGAATTACTGAACTCGAAGATGGTGTCATTAAAAAAACACTTCTTAAATTAATTACATCCATAATATATAGACGTAATCGTTTAGGTATGGTAGGGGTGAAAGTCCTACTCTTATGTCAGGTATATCTATCGGCTACATTAAATTGTTATCTGATATTTAGATCAAATAATATAGTTGATAATTTAATACTCTAAATATCTTCTTATTAAAATTAAAAAGTCGCAGTATATTGCTTTTGTTCTTGAAAATAAACTGAAAAAGAACATAAATTCATCCCTAATACTGACAAGAAAAAGTATTCTGAGTATGGATGAAATGAAATACAGGAGGAAGATCTTAAAATTTGTTAAAAAATAATTAAACAGTGGTCAAAACTTACATCATTAAAAAATGAGACTAAGGTATTCTACACAACCATGTCAAGTCACATGTTAGATTGAGAAACTGCAGCAATTTGACATTCGAGGTTGAAGCACTCATGACTTATAACGGTCCCGGCAGTGGGACGTTATGGGTTGTTGATGATTTTTTTTTTTTTTTTCTTTATTTGTTTAATGAGGGCTTAGTCACGAAGTGATTATGTCGCCCTCATAAAAATACAACTTATGAACTATTTAACATACACATTTTAGCTATATCATACAGTGTTCTCGCTTTCTCCGTGCAGGGAAGAGCGAGAATGCTATTACATTCACCCACATTAAAATTAGGTTTACGAAATAATTGTTTTCTTTCAGCTTCGTTTCGGATGCATTCCATCAAAATATGATATACATTTTCAACTTTGTTACAAATTGAGCAGTTGGGAGAACCAACCTTACCAATTAACAATGTTTAAACGTCATTTTAGTCTCACATTTATGTCAATTGAATGAAAATAACAAAAACATAGTAAAATTCTAAATCCTTAAAAGGTTATATGGAAAACAGGTAAAAAAAATTGAACCAACGTAATACAGAAAGTCTGCATATTGGAAAACAAGATATTAATCAATGATTTTTTCGTTACACTGTTTTAATTTCTAATGACAATATTGTTTAGAATCTGAAAATAGATGCAGATATCACAGAAATAACCCACGAAAATTGCGAGCGAGGATTGATAGATGTAAAGGTTGACGTCAATATATTTAACTACAGACGAGAAAGCGATCACTCAAAGGAGCCAACGGTCAAAGACACATCTTTCTTCCATTCTTATGTTACAGTTAATTTCGTGTTACTGGAAATATTAATGTTCTATATACGGCAAGGCCCGCCCACGATCTAATACGTCACTTTAATCAGTATTTATCAATGTCAATAGAATCCGTTGTCTGATTTATCAACACTGATCTTTGAGCTGGCTTTCGGTTGGAAGTAAAAATATATTCTATTTAGGTATTTTGTCATTTTTTAAAAGAGAAAACAAATGTTAAAACAATAATTATAACTCTACAATTTTATGATAGTAGAGTGCTTTCTTAAAAAAATTAAATATCAGTGTAAGCGAAATTATAAATTCTAATGTTTAGCTAATAGGATACAAATGGGATTGAAAATAATGCTATGACGCTCATTTCATATAATTATAATATTCACATAATTAGAATGTATATTTTTTTTAAAAACTTTCTTTAACTACAATATAAATGTGTTGTCATTGACTAAACAAGCCAGAAAAAAATCTGTAAATTGTTTTATACCTTGCCCGTTTCCCATTTTTACCTGAGTGTGTGTTCACGGAGAGTGTGTCCAATACAAAACGATATATATATATATATATATATATATAATCGATATATCCAAACACTTACTTACACCTTTAATAAACAACAAAAAACCATTAACTTCATCATATTTATTAAACTTACCTGACGTTGCATGTAACTAAAATGTTAAGAATAACCTATTCTAGAGATGTTAATCTCAAAGAATGTTTATTATCATTTTCCTAGCCTTTTTCTGAATTTTCTTAGAGTTATTGCAATTAGTTTTCTTCTTTTTGCATTTTGACATCTTCTTTCACACATTTTTTTGTATAATTGTAAAATGGTTTTAGCTTATTTGCGATTTAAAAATTAGCGAGATTTACATGATTTATTACATATTTTAAAATTCAAATTCCTGTCTGTTTAGAATTTCCAAATATATTTCTCTGACCGACTAAACAGCTTCACATCTTGTTTTCTGCAGGGCAGCCATTTTAACATTAATATTGATTTCTCCTTACGAAAAGTTCTGAAATAAAATTATTTCTAATATAAAAGGAATTAAAATATAAAATTTTATTTTAGGAATTTAAAGCGTTACTTTAAACCTAATAGAATGTAGCTTCGCTAACTAATCATTATTTGATCAAATTCCACCTAGTTCTATACATTTCTGTTTAAATAAAGCATAAAAGCTTCCTTAAAGCCTAAGTCCCCAACAATGTTACGATGGGTACATACAAAAACATGGAGAGTTGATTAATATTCCTTACTTTTAATAGCTCCGTGCATTTCCGGGTGGCTGATCATTAACCATGCTTTGATACTCGTAATGGATGTAAACTCGACCCCCATAAACTATTGAAGACTTTCTATTCTATCGTTTTGCACGATTTTATACTGAAGTCATCATGCGAAATTATCAATTTATGAAAATTATTCAAAATGATATTGATGATCGTTAACTTAGCACTATAAAAAGTAAACCTGAAGTTTTATAAAGAACATAGAAATTACTTCGACCACATAATGCTTCCATAATAAATTAAGACACTGCAAATTACATTAAAACTTATATTTACGAGAAATTTCTGATTTGTTAAACTCTACAAAGTAAGTTCTGAATGAACATACCGTCTACCGAGTTTTGACTGTGGAACATAATATTCTACAAGGTACATTAAATGGATACATGAATTCAGATGTCCCGTGGCATGTTCTATCCCTACATACCTTACGAACTTTTCTGCTGTCAATGAACTTTTTCAACAAGCCCAGTTTATCCCCAACTACAGCGAAGCCAAAAGGAAGAAGTTTTGGCAGGCTATCTATGTATGTAGAACTGCAGCGCCTAAAGTACTAAACCGATTTTAATGATTGAGATGTAAATTGATTTAAAATAATGGCCCGAGTGACATAGGCTATTTAATTTTATCAAAGGTTTATGTAATCGGGTTACAGTTTTTCAACATTTGCTATTAAGGTATATTATGATCAAATATAGTTCCAAATCACTGTAATGCACTGAGTGCCTTATTCTTAACAATATATTTTGTGTCCCGGTTCACGTTACAAACTTCCTCAGATATTGATTTTCGAGAAAAAAAATACGTGGGAATTTATTAAAAAAAAAAGTATATTTTGTATTATTGTTTACACACCCATATATATTTATGTAACTACTTTCCAAGTGTAATTAGAGTGATATAAGGAAAAATACCTTCTCCTTTTTCCAAGTACCCTCCGTATAAAAATACGTTTGAGAGCTATTTCGTGAAAGTGGTTCGCCTGATATTGTTGCTATTTATTTTATACTAGCCCTACGGCAACGTCTATAAAAAATTCTCTCTACCCCTTCACCTTTTTTCGGGTACCATGCAGCAAAATACTTGTGATTTATAAACAGGAAACAATTACCCAAATAAATAAATTTAAAATACCTACATATATTTCAAACGCGTATTTGATTTTGATTTAAAACCTTTTTGTTGTTTTGGTACAGCTAAATTTATTTTATTAATAGTAACTTTAGAAGTATAAGCAAAAAATAGTAATAGTTTGATTTGAAAAAAGATCTAGATCTACTAACTCTCCGTTTTATAAAACTAAACGTTAATTGAACAATAATTTGCATTGATTTTAATTGTGAACATTTAGTATTAAGTTTAGTGTTTGATAAGAAACAGTAGGGTTGCGAGTATTCATATCAGAATAGCATCTAGTTTTACCCGGCTTAATACGTGCATTGGCATCAGCTACGTCACTCGGGATGGTGCTAGTCGGAACATGGCAACTGACAAGCGCGGGGGGAGGACCTGTAACTACTTTACGCCTGCGCACTCCCTTCTACGCCATTTATCCTCTTGTAAAGTACTCTTGGTTCGTTTGCTAGGTCAATTATCTACAACGTATTGAAGCAATGATGAAACCTGTTGTAATGAATGTCAATTATAGTTAAACCCCTTAAAATTTTAGTATATTCCAATTTTTCTCATATGTTTTCGTACTTAAATCCTATCAGTAGCCTATTTGAAGGTCTATTGCATATATAAGTTTAATCACCTCGGTTGATAAAAGCTTAGTCACAGTTTTATGCTGAATTTTGTTCGAAAACGATTGAAATGGTAGAAGGTTAATTAAATTGATAGCTGTGCTCAACCAGAAAAGCGATAATAATTTATGATTCATTAACTTTGCTTGTTCGGTACGTAATTTTCCCATTACTGTATATACCTACATATCTATAGCAAGCAGAAAATATTGGAAAATATTTTAGCTAATCCATTTCATTACCATGAGTTATCGATAAATTATTGGGATATATTAGGAATAAGATTTAACCCACCAGATAAAAAGTTCTCGAGACAGAAATTATTGTTTTATAATATTTAAAAAATAGTTAAGTAAATAAGGTAAGCTTTCTTGACAACAATTTTTGGTCCTCAACAATATCGACGTAATGAATAAGAGAAAATCTAATCAATGGGCCTGTGATACCTCTTTCAATCCAAAAGAAGTACAATGACTGGGTACATTTATTTATGTATATTTAACTCTCTCATAAAACCCCCAAACAATAAAAGATTGAAAAATAAAAAAAACTCTCTCATAATGGATAAAATAAAAATTTTCACATAAATTTCATACCATGAATGAATCTCATTGAAATTTATAATACGAGTAAATTAGTAATGGCGAGGATCCTCCCTTTGTCTTCTTCAAATAGTTTCTTTGTATCGATGATCTTTATAAGTTGACCTGTCATAAACCTTCTATTAACAGGTTGATGTGTATCCTAAAAACTGTGACTTTAAGCGTATTTTCTTTGATTAATAACAAGTTATATAATAACCGGGGATCTGAATAACGTTACTACAGAAAAGCTATCAATTACACGGCCGCATCCCTCTAAGGAATATTATCAACTTCTAATGTAATAATAAACAAATGTCAGTAGAAAACAAAAGTATTAATATACAATTAATTAAATCCTTGCATCTTTTCTATAGGGTTACTTATAATCATGGTTGATATAATTTATTGTAACATGCACTTAGTATGAATATGAACTTGTTATTTAAACAAATAAGAAAAGTTCAAGGAAGTTGGGTGAAGAATATGCAATGCAATGATATGTGCAATGATATATTAAGTTCATGACGGAAGTGACACCACAGGTGTGCCAATTATTTATTGGCACAGATTACCCGCTTGTCACTTTAGGAAATGTGTTGAAAGTAATTTGAGAGAGTTTGAGTTAAGAATTGGTAAAATTTTAATGTATATACGATATAAATCAGTATCCACGTAAAATTTATCGACGCAAATTCTATGTTCAATTTAAGATAAATATACCTGTAACTGAATTGATTTAAAATTGAAATTAAATTTGTTTTCAATTTTTCGTACACATACCTACATATATTTAGATTATCAAGCCGGGCACTTTAGGATTAAACATGGGCAAATTAAGAGTAGATTGAAAGGAATGGAATTTAGGAATAAGGGTCGCTTATGAGGATGAATTGAGGAGGGTGATCTATAGCTCCAGCATGATCATAATTCAAACTGGCGGTTTCTTTCTTGATGTAGTCATTTCAACAAATATATTTGAGTGAGACATAACTTAATGAACCATTAAGAATGTTAGTTTTTAAAAAAGTAACTTAGTCTGGTCACTCTTGAAAACATCAAAGGTTTTGAAGAATAAAGTCGGCTAATATCATATATATAATAATATATGTAATATCACTAAAGCGCCGTAGGGTTAACTGAAACTAAAATAAGCCGTAACGATAAAACAACTGCATGAAAACCAATGCTTTCGTAAAATGTAAATTTAAAATCACTCTAAAATGACAGCAGAAATATATAATATGTATGTCGGAATATACATTGACTTCTCATATTTAGTACAGAAAGCCTACCTTATGATAACGCACGGTAAACTGGTAAAGATATTGATAACTTGGATGTAGTATAATTATTTTCCAAAAACTTTAAGTCTCATCATCATTCCCAATCGAAGTTACTATAGTCAAAATTCCAACATAAAATTATCTTTACTTGGATCTAAAATCTCATTATTCTTTAATGTTAGTAAAATATTCACCACAGTAAAATATTAAAGCATAAAATTTTATACACTATGAAATATGACTATTTTAATATTTGCAATGTGAGCAGCGTTAAATTCAAAATACGTTTCAGTACATCACGCTCTGAAAATAGCTGACGAAGAACTAATTTAAAAGCTAATCACAGTGTGTATGACTGTTTGTGAGTCATCTAAAAGCATTTTAATAATATGCTGCATTATATTCAATGCACAAACCAACTGTTTTAATACTACATAATGCAACCGCCTTGATAAAAACGAGCCTTTTCTGCTTCGTAACATAGAATTGTCTTAAAGAAAATGTATAAAATTTGTAATGCTACCGTTCGTAATATTCCAGCTCAAAGCAAAAGAACAATGGGCGGTTCCATAAACGTTGTACTGAAGCTACTTGTGAGTCGTATAAGATGTAAACAGTTTCACAAGAACATGAATAAATACTTAAAGTTGTGAATTAGGAAGGAGGCGCCAAGTCTCCCCGCGGTTCTCGTCCCTAGACACATTATTATTTGCTTCAATACACAACCCGCTATCAAAACGTAAAAATTGCCCGTAGGTAACTTATTTTTTCAGTTTTTTCGGCACGATACCGAATATCAAAAATGATGGACGACTAACACTAACGGTCCGTAACTGTGTAGTTGGAAATTGGTATTTACGAAATAGGCAAGTGACAACAAAGGCAAAAAATTGATACCAATCAATATAATCTGATGGCATGTCAGCCAAAGCAAATAGCCGCTTCAAGTGCATGTATCTACACGAATATATATATGATTATAGGGCGGAATTATATGTTAAGACAATTATTTTATTCGTTTTCGTGGCTAAATCGCTTTTAAGTTCTACAATATATCTGTTATTGTACTCGTGCTGGTACTCGTAGAAAGCAAATTCTTAGTTAATGATGATTAATATATGTATGTATTTGATGACATTTTGTTACGGTTTTTAAACCATTTTACACATTAGGGGATTTATATCATTTTAGAATGAGTACTACTTTAAACTTTTAAATATCTTGAGTTATTAAAAAAATGTGTCCGGTCACACTTAACGTTTTCTCTCTGTATAAAGCTTACGTTTCATGTCTTTACTTCGGTATCGTTACATGAAGACTGCAAGAATATTTTCCGCGTAAGAAAACTTGGTAGCGAAGCGTGACAGGCGTGCGATAACATTCTGCTATGTTGTACTCTAATTAGATTAAGCCGGCACTGAGCAAAACGCCGTCTACCTTTTAATTTTTATTTAGTTAAGATATATTAGAGTCCGCGTCTACTTCTGAAATGTCAACACTTCTTGCAGTAAAAGCTGTTAAACGTGAAACGTGAAGTTTTGAGATAACTACAGCTTCTCATTTATTAAATGAAATTTCATAAACTTAAAGTAATGATTAGTAATACACCAGTTCTAATTAAAGACAGGCAAAAAATTTTACCCTTGTAATGCTTTCGCTAATCGCGTTTTATTACATGGTATAAAGAGTAATAGTACATCATACTTCGTTAGTCAATGGTTCTAGTTTGAGAAAAAATAGGATTTGAATTAACTTATGTAATGTTAAAACTCAGAATAAAGCGACATACTTTTATTAAATTCAGCACTGTGATTTTCTAATGAAGTAGAAGTCTGACAAACTGCACGAAAGATTATGGAAACGAGTTGCTACTAAGTTTTTATTCAATAGACGCATTGAGCTAGTGGAAGGCGACGACTGCTTTTATGAACCGCTAATAATTAATCTGTCTATGACTGCCTGAATAAAAGGTATTTATTTGAATATGTTCAATTTTTTTCAAATACAAATATTGAACAAGGAGAAACAGAATGTATGTACAAGTATTAAGTGACACATAAGAAAAGAACTGGACAAAGGTTAATTGTTTATATGTCTCAAATTTTCCCCATCAGGATATACTAGGTTGTAACTATTACATTGCGTCGTTAAGGATCGGCGACGAATTTATTTCCTGTTAAATCTCAAAACTAGGCCACTTCATGTGTGCTTTCCAAAGTGTATAATGTTGTTCATTCTCTAAAATTGATATTATGCGAAGGAGATGCTACAAAGTTCATGTAGAAGTTATATCTTGGCTCATGTATTCAATAGATTATTTAACAACGGAGCTATTTTCATAGTTTATTCTACTTCTAGTAAGTAATCGTAAAATAGTCGTCGTTCTTCTATACCGAGTCAATATGTTTATTAGCTTAATATCGATCTTGTCTATTTTAATAATATAAAGCAGGTAAAATGAATTATTATTCTGCTATAAACGTATTAATGTATTAAGGGAAGCTCCCCTATATCTTATATAAAATAACAAAATACTCTCTAAAGACAATACTCGGAAATATTTTTGAATAAGTAAAGAAACAAAAGCGGCTAACTTAATTAAGATAAATCTGTATCATCAGTTTTAATACTTAAAAGCTAAAGATATATTAAGATCTATGCCGCTTCTCCTTGACTATGAACGACTGTAAAGTCAGTACCTTTTTGTTAGCTATCATAGTTATACTTTGTTTTGACAAAAGATCATTTTTGGTCATTAATTTAGATTCAACGATTCATGTACAACAAAAGACGTTTGGTTTTAAATGTCAAAAACAACTAACTTTCACAATTAAGAGAGTGAAAAGTTTTAGCTTTGTTACAACTTATGATAGATGTAATTAGATTCAAATTGAATTTTATGAGTCTTCCTTTTACAACCAAGTTCTTTTACTTATTGCCGCGTAATTTCAACGATTTTAATAAATATCTTAAATTAAACCTACAAAAACTTATTGCAGCTTGCTTAGTTTCAAATCTAATGATCAATTTGTTTTACTTTAACAAAATCCATATGATTTTGACAACGTTCTTGTATAGAAATATCTGTTAATTCTAGCAGAAATAAATTTAAACAGTAGATTGTTATAGCGTGTGGTAGGCGGGCAAAGCGGGGCACACGGGCGCCGCCCGCCCGCAGGCGCGCTTGCTCCGAAAGCGCCCGAGGACTTACGATCGTTTCATTCCGAATCGTAACGAAGTTCGACGATTGCGACCATCCTCCGTTGACGCGTGCTGGAGCCAGTCACAGCGAGGGCCGCCAGGGCGTTGGAGCGGTTCAGTGTGTGCCTAGTGTTCGGTTATGTAACTAAAAAAAACTTATTTATTTATTGACTCAAACAAATCGCTTTGAAAGTTAACCGTTAGCGTAACAATGAGCGATTGATAAATAGACATATTTCTCGGGTTCACAATATATAAATTGTGTAAGAAAGTGATGTATGTGTACGCCTATTCTCACAACGATTGAAAGCTTGTACCGGTTCATCGTTTGGTAAAAAAAACAATTGCAATTCATGCACTTACACATTACGTTGACCAGTAAACAGAGAAAACATTTATTATAGCATCTTACTTTAGATTTTTACTAACTCACTGTGTTAGTGTGATAATAAGGCAGATATTTTAAATCGTGATAGAGATTAACATTGTTGTTTAAACAATTTTACAACTGTAACAGGGATAAACGTTATTGATTCAGAAAATCGTTTTCATCAATTTACCGGGAATCGACTAAACAAAGTGGCACTATATATTAGTTAGGGGTCGCGCTTGTCGTTGTTGTTCCAATTAAAAGAACAAATAGAATCAAACCAATCTGAATTTGGCGCAATGCAGGGCGCTTGGATGGAAACGTCCACGTAGTTGCGGTAATTCGTTTGAAATCTATTGGTAATTATTTGATGAATTCAATATTGGATGCAATTTCAATGATACACGAAAATCACTCAAGGTAATACTACAATGTACTGCTTATGGGATTGTTTTATTTATTCGATGTTTGAATACAATGTTAAAATTACTACAATGAAGAAACAGTTTAGTAAAGTTTCGGTCGGATACAAAATTCGGATTATTTCCAATTATCAATGTTGAACGCAGTGTTGTAATAGACTAGACTACAATTCGGGTATGCATTATTAAAGATATTACAAAAGAATCACCATTTTCTTTTTATAATACTCGTTTTCCTATATTAAATTTAAAATATTGTCTAAAGCGCATCAATGGCTGACATTATTTTTGAACTGAAATAATAACTTTTTTCTTTTTATTCTTTAATCATGGAGTACCTACGTATGAAAAGATCGATTTATAAGTGAAGTTGTGATACTGTTTATTTAGAGCATATGAAATTAATTATATGTTGCTGCTGAAGTAGGGAATTTCGCCTTTAGCGTAAAGAAAAGGAAATATTGAATTTTTTTGAAAAATGTGTCGTCGGAAATGTTTTAACGAGAGTAATTAATCAGATCCAGTTGAAAATTAAAAGCCGTTAACGGGTCGTTTTCATCTTATTTTGTTTAGTGATTTGGTTTAGATGGATTTTGATTACAGATTAGATAATTAATTATCACGTGTTAACTCTGAGATATCTTACTCTCTTTACTGATTAGAATGCTTGCTTTTTGCCTAGGAATACCGAATATATTTAACGTAAGCGTTTGTGTAATAGATTTATTTTATTTATTACTTATTTGTTTATGGGAAGAGAGACACAATATGACTATAGTTATAGATCAGAATGAACTTTATGGTAACTAACCGATTTCAAAAAAAGAGACGGTTATCAATTCGATCCTCATAATTTTCGACTGGGTGAACAGATTTTCATGATTTTTTTTTTTTGAAATCTAGTGCTTCCCGTATGGTCCCATTTTAATTTCGTCCAGTTCTTGAAGTCGTTCGGTCGTTTTATTGTTAAAATTTGTGATTATTTATGTGCATTATATTCTATAATTTCGGTATTACTTTATCATTAGTTGCCCAAGAAAACAAATGTTACTTCTGATCTTTATCGAACGTCATACGTTTAATATATTCCACATTTAAGTAATACAGTATACCAGCAATATTGTTTGGTATTCTAAATTAACATCTTCGGTCCAAGTTTCAACGTCGTTATTGAAAAATACGGTCTAACAACTTCGTACACATTCTCCGTACGGAGTTACTTGTCACAAAATCTTCAAAGCCTTTTTAAATGATGTGTTGATTATCAATGCTTCTTGTTACTGGGTAAATTTTAATAGTTAATGTATGTATATTTATTTTAAAAATAATCCAATCGGCCACTAATCATTACTATAATTATGATTGGTGGCCGATGCCACAGCCGGTTGACTGACGATGTAAATATAAAGCCAATGGGTTATATTTTAAAAACTTATTCTTGACTAATTATCAATCACTGTCTTTTAACTTAGTACAAATTTATATTTAAATAAGTAAGTTTCTTATTATGAAAATGGATACAGCACAGTAAGTCGATGAAATCTTTTAAATGATTAATTTTAACTAATTTAATATTTAAATTATTAAAGACGACACAATTTTTTGACGACTAAATATATAAAGACGAAATATTTATTTTATAACAATTTAAAACCATTAGCTGGTTTGAATCTAGTCGATAACCATATATAATTTAATTCTACAACGTCAGTAATAGTGAAATGTTTTTTGTAATGACTATAGTCAATTTAGTCCTGGTTGGTTGTTCGTAAACTTTTTCAATAATTAAATTTTACCGATTAGCCCACTATAATTCTAAAATAATTGCTAAATAAATGATCTAGACGAGCAAGCCGAGACTTTTCACTGTCTAATTTTTATCGCATGAGAATATCGAAACTTCATTGTACAGTTACAATAAAGTCGTGAAGCCGTATTTAAAATAATATTGTATATTATATTATCAGTATTTACTTGGGAATAGAATAACATCATGCTCATGCTGCAGTAATTTTTACGTTGAAAAATTAATATAGGTACCTAATTCCCATAATTTTATAGATAATCTAAAAAAATAGTAGCTATTCATTAAAGCAAATAATAATTATATCTTTAAAGAAACGCCGATTTACTACCCATGTTCTTGTATAACAACATCTCTCTCATGGTTCTTCTCGTAGACCCCAAAAACAGCAGCCGAATTGCCTTTAAAGCGTAACAATTTCTGCCTGATTTAACTGACAAAATCGTATCTACACTGTTTAATAAGAAATTCATCGGTCACTTGTACACTGGTAATCAGCCGTACAGAAAGTTAAATTTTATATACCAATAGATCCGTTCTTATAGTACACACATACCTAAATCATAATCCTTTAGTTAGCAAACCCGTCTTGGGACCCAACATATTGAAGGTTTCGTTGCCATAATAACTTGTAAAGTTATTATAGCAAGGTAGAAGCTTATCGTTATTATGTAACTGATCACTGTGATATGTGAAATCAGGAATGAATAGTACCTACTTTTCTACTCTCCTAATAAATTAATATTGATATAATTTTATGAATCAAACTATATATGCTATAGTCCGACACGTTGCCGCCTTCTGTGGTGTGTCACGCCCTACTTTACTTGAAAAAGATTGCGCCAGCTATTAGCGTAATTAAAACGCTGCCAAACTAGAAAAAGATTCATACCGTGAATAACTCGCCTTATATTCAGTTCAGATTTACATTTACGTCAAAAATAGTATTAAATGTTTTAATGTTTTAACATAAACCGAGCTATAATCGACTCTAAAAATGTGAAACTGGTATCGGTGTCTTTAAATTTGAGAAATAAGTTCTAAGAAGAAGACAATACTTGTAATGACACAATGATATGTTTTTGTCAATGCCGTGAACAAACCACTTCAAACGCAATGTTTTATCGGAATTCTATTACAAACATCGACCCACATTTTCTTTTCAATTACTATGGAATCCTACTAATATTTTAAACGCGAAAGTTTGTGAGTAAGTTATGCTCCTTCACGCAAAAACTACTGAATGAATTTTAATGAACCTTTACAATAATATAGCTTATACATCAGAATAATACATGGGCTACAATTTATAAAGATGCTGGTGCTAATAGTTACTATCGGGCCGCAGGTAGCACTGCGGGATTCAGCTAGTATCTAATATATTTCATAGTAATTCAAATGTTTAAGCATCTATTTAACAAGTTTTATACATATCATTCTCCAAAAAATGACTTTATTATCTGCCTTATATCACACACATACAAATTACAACTACGACTGTTAAACTAAACGATGAACGTAGATGTACATCATATAAAAGTTACAAAGTGCACTAAATAATCAACGAAAGTAATGTTATAGAGACTCTAAATTTACGTGAAAAATTGTAATACCAACGTACAATGAATAAAAGAGTGACTAATGTAATAACATGATGTTCGAAATGTAACTATAATAATCATCCATTGTTGAAAGTGGGTTGTAGAGGAAAGCGAAGGGTTACGGACGGTGCCGGGTACGTGATGAGGTGACGCTCGCGCACCGGCCGCTGACGCCGCTCCTCGCCAATGATGGTGGAGACGCACCGTGCGCCGCCACCTCGATGTGCGCGTGCGCTCGAGCCTCGCACCAAGCCCGCTTCAGTCTCAGCACCTCCCTCACTAGCTGGTAGCGGGACTGTAATGCATCTTCGCCGTCGGCGACATAAGACTGTTCACTTTGGCGAGAATCTTCTCATGCAAGTTTGCGCCGATAGAGCACATTTAGCAGCACTGGGAGCTAGAGTACCTGATATTTCCTTTTGTCATAAAGCACATACAGGCCTTCGCAAAGGAGATGCCCGGTTTTGCTGTGTTGCTCATCATTGTTGTCTGGCAGCTGGCGCTTTAGTAGCATTAACATCAAATGGTCGACCAAAACCACGCAGGGAACGCAGTGGTGACTCTCATTCGAGTGGCGGTGAAAATGTTGATAAAGGGGAGGGCGGTGGCGGATTAAATTCAAAGGAGCCTAAACGTAAATCTAAGCATCATCATCACCACCATCATCATCATAAAGTTCACAGTTGTCCTTATCATGATGTCGCACCTCCGCCCGAAGACGAACCTGATGAAAAAGCCATCGTTCCCAAAAAAACCGTGTCGCCTTATCTCTTTATACCTAGTAAATTAGAGCCAAATGTACAACAATTATTCAGCTTTATAGAAAGTGTCCTCAGTGCTTGGGCTGCTGAAGAAGGCCTGACAAGTACAGGCGAATATTCTGAGCCCGATGAGCGTATAGTGCGAAGACGAAAACTGAATAAATACAAGAAACGCACGGATGTGCTTAATATTCGACGTATTGTGTATGAAGTATCAATACTTCGTGGTACAAAACTACTTGGGAATGTTAGGTTTCGTCATTACCATTGGAAAGGAACAGCCCAAACCTGCAACGAAGCTTTTCTTAGGAAGGTAAGAAGTAAGGTTTTAATTTGTCATCATAAAACCAAGCGGTATAGCTTACGTAGCCTGAACAGGAAAATAAAAGAAGCCTAGAGACGCCTTAATTGCATAAGTTATTACAATATTAAAGATATTAAAGAGTAGTCTATAAGTTATTATGTATGTATATACTGTCTAGATACAGTTACGCGTCATTTATATACCGTCCATTTTCATCGCTGGTTGAATATTAGCATGAATACATAATAACCTAACGAATTAATTCTATGGTAAAATATTGGAAACTCAAACAAAAACATTTTTGATTTTGATGATTATTCAGCGAAGCTTTTTATAACCTTACGTTTTACTTTAATTACAATATTCTATGAATTCGAAGAATGAAGCTATCAAAGCCTTTGTAACTTTAATAAAAATCAAGCATTTCAAATATCTCTTAATATCGATTATATTTTTAAGATTTTCTTTTAGACCATAGGTAAACTATTTCTGTAATTAAAGATACTAGTTCAATTCCTTTTGGTAATATGATAAGGCTTTATATTTTCCTGGTCTGGCTGTAAAGAAATTGTTACGTTATTATTCGTTTAAGTTGTTTAACTAAATTATCAATAAAATGACAGAATCTATATTTTCAATGTAAGTATAGAATAATTTCCACTTAGGATGTGCATAGTTACAAAAAAAAATTAACATCTGTCGGGTGTCATAAAATAACATCTGTGAATCTGTCAGGTGATTCAATCCAATAGTAGTTGTGATTTTTAAACAAATATTTTTAAAGTAATCATAGTTTTATCGAATTTTAATTAATGTACCCTTTTCATAAAAGCCTAATCTAAAAATAAATTTCGGGATTAATTTAATTAAAAAGACATTTTCGGGTGATAAGTTTACCAACAAGTGACATTTTACTTTTTCATAGATATTAATTAATCACTTTAAATATTTCGAGATTTACACTATTTCAATTCATAAACCTAGAAATAATTTTACTTTTAAATAGTAGCGAACCAAAAGAAAAACTGTGAAGATACCTAACATTTTGACCCCTTATTTAGTTTCCTTAGTGGAAACTGCAATTTCCTTTTTACTAATGAGGGCTTTTATTTTCTCTGCTCTATTTGAAATGCTACTATATAAAGGTTTTTTTAGTATCCTATTTTCCAACTCTAAACTGTTGTCTTGCATTCAAGCTTAAACAAAACAGACTTTTGCATTTTGTTCAAGATTTCAATTGACAAAATTAAATCCTCAATCTCAAAAAACTGTAGGTTTTATATGTTTAGCATATGTGTAATAATATTTATTATTTATGTTTAAACTATATCAATAAAATTTCAAAACATATCTCGACTTGCGAGCTCTTGAATATATTTCTGTCGGAAAATAATTGGTTCAACTACTTAGCGTAAAAAGTACTCAAAACGATTGATTGGAATAATTCAGGTTAACCTCATTATCGTCTATATATAGAATAATATATTAATAAGCTGTGTAGGTATTACGCTAACTATAGCCAAGTGGAAGTTTGTTTGAAACTTGAAATTCCCAGTTAACTGAGCAGGGTGCAATTTAGAATTAAACCTAGATAGAGACAGAATTTTCGCATAGTGAGTTTTGAGGTGCCCAAAAGGAATGAATAGTAAATGCAATTTAATTTAATGCGGTTCTATTAACAGCTTCGGAACTTAAAATTTTTATACAAGTTGAGAAATATTGAATTCGTATATCTTGTGGTTTAAATGCAAAAGGAATTTATATTTTCCACGAAATATTGAGTTATTGCGCTGGCTCGTGATTGAAAAGCACAAATAAACTATTATATTCGAGGTTTAAAAGGGGTGGATTGGCATATAGGTATGTACTTGTCTCATTTATTGTAAATTTTATGAAGGTGAAGAAGCATTCTTTTTACTCATGAAAGGCGGTAGCGGCGGCGCAGCGCGTCGTCAAGAGTCATCGAGACAAGAGCGCGCTACCTCGGCTCGCATGTGCCTCAAAGCAACCCTTTTCTTGTTATATTGTGTTATAGTGATCAAAAGTACATGCACAACTACGATAATTTTATTAAAACATATTCATTATCAAAGAGCCATTAAAAATCTTTAAACATCTTGTAACTCGACCGTCTGTGAATTTTGGTTGTCATTGAAACAGGAATAAAACGAAAATAATGATAAAAGTGAAGGATAAAAATCTCTCTTAAGTGCTATAGAGAGACCAATAACCATTCAAGTGATTAAAAGTACTATTCTTGAATAGTCCTATAGAAGCTTAATTTTATTTGTTTAAAGTTTTCTTCCTCTTAGTTTTCTTTTTTATAAGTGTTAAGGTAACGTTGACTTATTTTAGTCATAGTTTTATATCGAAAATTTGATGACACCAAACACTTATCGACTATGTAAATTATAACTATTTAAATGATCCCAATATTGCTACTTTATAAATTATAATTACATTATTTCAAAGAAAAGTATATTCAAAGCTACATTCCAGAAAACGTAAAAGTCTCATAAAGCACTTTGTGCTTTACGCCACTGCTCTCCTCTAGCTATATACACCTGAGAGGAAGGTAACAATTTTCAAAAGTGGAAACGAGGTTGGGGCGGGAATGAAAACTATAGTTTGTCGCAAATCCAAGCTTGAACTTTATAGTCTGACGTCTTTTACATTTTAGCGTATTTTTTGTAGTTACTCAGGCTTTAAATTTCCGGTTTTGAAGGAACTAAAAGCGTTAATACATCGAAACCTATAAATCGATTTAAAATACGAGTTAACAGTACGAGTTTGAAGATCGCAACTGATATTTCCGTTTTCGATGTTCAAAATTTAAAACGAAATTTTAGCGTTATTCGTTTGTAAGCTAATTACCGATCGTAGTCATTGGACATATTGAGCATTATTTCTAAGTAATTTTATTTTTCTGTAGATTTCGGATGATGATCGAATGTCTCTAACAACGGCGGTGTCAGACGAAGAGGATCCCGGCGAAAGCGCGATGAACTCTCCTTACAAGGGAAAACAGACGGGCGCCGCGGCTGCCTCCTTCAACTGCACAGGGGCCGTTAGGAAAGCCGGGTGAGTAAAGAATAATTATATTACGTTACACGCAAAATTAAAATGTTTGTGTGTAAAATATAACTACACAGTATCAGTTATCAGATTTTACCATTATTCGAAACATGAGATAATTAGTATCATTGATCATTGCAGTTTTCTGTTATTATATATTGAACACATAAAAACTTTATTAGTAGCCATATTTTTCTTGCCATAATTTACAAAATTAAACTACACTGTGAGCTGACATTTTTACACTGCGACTTCAAAGGTGTTTTGATTACGTAACTGAAATGATATTAAATGAAAATTATATGAGAACCAAATGGTATTAAGTTAAAATATGTTTTAATGAGATTCTTAATTATCTGAATTGTAACTTCTGTGACCCTACTAAAGTATTGAAATTAATTAATGTTGAGTTATAATATCATTTTATTCCAAGAACCAAAATCGGAAAATTGAGGAACTTCACTTTCTAATCGGAAACCATTGGCCTTACTTTTCATTTCTCATTTATATGTAACCGAATATCTTTTTAGGGAATTAATATTAGAAAACGTTTTGAAAAATTATTAAAAGATACAATTTTTATGCGAATTTTATTTTCATTCGTTTGATAAATGAGACAAATTCGCATAAGAAAATTATTTTTGTTTTGAAAAATTATTAAAAGATACGATTTTTATGCGAATTTTATTTTCATTCGTTTAACAAATGAGACAAATTCACATAAGAAAATGATTTTTACGTCAAAATGAACATGTGATAGTTGTAATGTCAGTAAGGTGAAATATAAAACGAATTCGTAAAATATCGTACACGATAAGTATAATGATATATGCGTTCTTCCTCCACGCTCAATGTAATGTGTACCTAAACATGACTCATGTAAATCGACGTAATATATCATGGGACTAAGTTATTTTGCCAGAGATAATATTTCAGGACGGTCACTGAGTTATTTGGTTAAGTCTAAGAATATTTATAACAAGATATTTAGAAGGAATTTACAGTGTTCTATATAATATTTTATTACTCTGTTTAAGTTGTTTACTGTGTTACTTTGATAGTATTGAGAGACAAAAATGTCGACGGGTATAGACGTCTATGTCAATTAATTTTTATATACTCGTATAATTCAATTCATCATTTCTTACGTTCATCAATTCATTACATTATTTTTGAAATTCGATTATTTTCGTTCTTTACACGAGTTAAATAATACTCGTACTAATTTTGCATATGTAAAAATAACAGAAACTTAAAACGTCTAGATTTGATCATATTTATAATTATTCCAACTTTGTCTCCGTAGTACTTAAAATATATATTCACACTTACAAGTAACTAAAAACTGTCCTAAATCCGATTATAACAGGTTTTATTAAAATCCCTGCAGCTAAAATATTCAAAATATAAATAAATTTGTACATTTTCAATACAAAATAAAAATTTATGAACACACGTTATTAAAAGCCCTTAAAAAAAACAATATGCTGCTACATGACTTTTTACTCAGAAATAAACTAAAATTAAGTACACGATAAAAGTAAATAATTTTAGTGTTGATATACTGTTCTAGTGCATTTTCAAAGTCCATATTCGTTGTACTCGTATATTGTTTACACTGATGCACTTGAGAGCCTGCGGTAAAACAAAAGTTTCTTGAATCTTTTCAAAAAGTTTTAATAAATGTGAATAAAGCAAAAACGGAAAGAAGGAAAGATTAGATCGTGTGTTCGTGTACTGACGGGTCTTCTAGTCTCTATTAAGAAAAGCCTACAGCGTCTTTTATGTTCCTTCAGGCTACAATTACTCTTCCATGAATTCCAAATGACCGGAGGGAAATCTTAGCCGTGACCTATTCAACCCCATAAAGCGTATAGAGTATACGCGGGTACACTTATCCAAACAGGATGATTTATTTCTACACACTTTTCAAACCATAGATTTTTTTTACAATACGCATCCCTACAGTTACTTCCTTAAATTTAATTCTATAATCAAGAAGGAATAAGGCTTACCTTTACAATAGATATAATTGGGATTTTTTAAAATTAAATGTATTTTTTATCTATTTTAAAACTTTATTATTAATTATATTTAAGGTTAAAGACTAAAAAAAAAATTTTTATTAATTAATAACAATTAAAATTTGGTAAAATAAAGAAATAAAATAAGTTTGTTAAATAATAATATTTCTGACTGAAAATATCTAAGTCATAATTCTCTATAGAATATAATTATTTGTTTCATTAATTTTAGAGTATCACGTGAAAGTTACGACGACAAAGCTATAGATTATGTTCAACTTAGTCGTAAAAATGGTATTTGTACTGTAAAAAGACGTGTATGTCCACAACATGGAGTTTGAAGTAAAACTTACTTAGTTACTTTAATTATTAATGAAAAGTTAAGGAAAGTTCAGGATGTTCAATGCCATGACTGCGCAGCTTCAGCAGGTAAATAATACTATATTATGAACATTTATATTAAATGCACAGGTGGTTGCAAACATGCATTAGCATTACTTATGGGGACCCATCGAAGAAGTGAAGATCCGACACCTACAGAATTTTCGGTCGTCAGGCATTGGAACGGTTATAAAATATATAGAAGTTGAAAAACTGTCAAAAAAAAACCTCTGCCACTGCAGTTGATAATTTGCCGGATAATAGTACACTTTTACAAGAAGTCATACAATTTGCCAAAAATCAACAAATTAATTCCCAAAATGAGCAATTCAATTTTAATGTAGACTCCAAAAAAGCTTAACATTTATTTTTAAGTAGATCCAAGTACACAAAACCCAATAATAATTTTAATAGAGATCTACAAACTATTGCACTTAAGGCACCTTTCATACGTTTCGTTAATATACATGAGATTTTGAATACAATCGTTGGAAAAAAAAACGGATTTTTAAGGAAAATGCGCATACAAGATGATATAACTGTAGTAACCAATATATATAGGTACATATCAAGTGTGTGTAACGAGCATATATATAATAAAATATTAACGTGATTAAAAAAAATTGTACTCCTATTTCCATAATGTAAATTATGTAACCTGTCACAGTACAGAAAATCTGTATAATTATAATTCAATTAGATAGAAAACAAAATATTTAAAATCAAATTTATTTTGTTCCGAAATTCGTTCTCCAAACGGTTCGTAGTATAAATACTATACAATTAAATATGCACACAGCATAATCCCCTATATCCATTTAGTCTCTTTAAAATTTCTGATTTTCTGAGGTAATCATCTTAGACAAACAGACGAGATAATTTTATTAACTCAAAACTCGCAAAATCTTGACATTTTATCATGAGAAAGGAGTTCAGATCAATGCTCTCAATTCATTGTTGTCAGATGAACCCTAGGATGACATCTCTAAGCGACTTGACAACGTCATGGTATAATAATAAATAATTGCTGCTAAAAGTAAAATTCATGGTGTTAATACATTTATATAGAAAATTACTATCTATAGTTACTAAGCAAAGAAATAACTCGATAAAAATGAGAATTAAGGATGATGAGAAGATCAAAGATAGAAGTGTATCAGAACTTAGTGTGTCAACCACAGAATCATCCACTTCAACTGTATATCGTATGAGAAGTGACTACAGAATATCCAAACACCGCTTGGAAAAACGTTCCCCTACTCCAGTGAACGTCATTATTTGGGCTGTAGAAATACTTGGACAGCGGACGCAAGGAGTACCAGTAGAGAAAATAAGATCACTAATCAAGCAGCACTTTATACTGCCCTGTAAAAGTCAAGATATTGATAAAAGAATCGATATGGCTATATGGTTTGCGGTAAATTTTGGTATTCTTGAACAATCAGAAAATCTTTTTTATTTGAAACCCACAAAAACTCAACAAACACAAAGTGAGCTCCGACTACAATAGAGAATTATAAAGAGGTCTTCATTGCGTTGTTTTGTTATAATGTGATATAAATTCGTTGATTACTCTAACATCGTTTTATTTCGATAAACTCTCTCTCTACTTTACCTATATCATGTTAGTACCTACTTCGTATAATACTATACTACTAGTATAGTATTATACGAAATGTCTTTAAGCTTTGGTTTGTATTTCTGACTTAATTTGTAGAATCTCATACTAATATTAAGTTAAATTAGTACCAGATAATGGCAAAATCTATAGCAAATTACTGTTTACACATAATCACTGTGACAACACATTAGAGTATTAACATCTTCATTTGCCATCTCCTTCTCTATTACTACTCTATCATTTATAATTGATTGCACTGCCAACACAACAATTATATAACCATCCAATCACTAATCCATATTGTGCAACATCAATTATCGGTAATCATATTTACACAGGTTCTTAAGCGTAAAGAAATGGTTACTCCGCAAGAAGCATCAAATCGAATTAGCACGTAAACGAGGATGGAAAGGATACTGGGTGTGCTTGAAGGGAACCACTTTACTCTTCTATCCATGCGATTCACGTGAAGGCCGCTCCGTAGAAGCTGCTCCGAAGCATCTAATTATAGTAGACGGAGCCATCATGCAGCCTATTCCTGAACATCCAAAACGCGATTACATATTTTGCCTAAGTACCGCTTTTGGTGATGCTTACTTATTCCAAGCACCTTGCCAGGTAAGCCTGATTTTAAGTATGTCATAATATTTTTAAAATATCAGATTATTTTTCAACAAAACTTTTGCCTAAAAACCCACGTATCCTTGAATTTTGAATATTTGAAATTAAAGTCCTCTCAGTCTCGATAGTTATTTCTTCTTCAAAGTTACTTTAAAACAATAGGCTGTTTTTTTTAATATAAAAATTACCAAAGTTGTGAATACGCCCAATTTCTAAATAGATATTATTTAAATATTTAGATCACTTTCCATGTTGTAAAACGTATCTTAAATTGATAGAAAAACAGTTGCTAATTTTATAAATAAAATATAGTGGAGGTGTATACTTGTTCAAAGCTTGTCACATTATACTTATATCAATATATTAATACATCAACCTTAAGGTTCGCGAAAAATCCATTGGCACGAAACCCATTTCATATAAATCTCATCAAAACGAAACCGCAACCCGATATATTCTATAACCGGAATCGCCGATGTGGGTAATAAGTCTGTCAGGCTAAAGTTGGATTAGGTTGAAATATTTTTAAATTGTTAGAGTGATAATGTTTTCTCGTTTAGCTCTTGAAAAAAGCTTATTATAGAATAAAAAAATAAGTGCCAATCATGGCTACGGCCAAGATTTAAAACTATCTAAATCAGCTTTACCAACGCGTCCAAAATGTCTACTCATTTGTCTCCGGGTAATGCTCAGGTGTACCATAAATGAAGCAATAAAACTTTTGTATGTTCTTCCATTTTCAAAGTTTTGAAATGTGATACGGCACTTTTAGACGTTGCCTCACGCTTATACATACATTATCTTCTTTGATAGCATTTTCGTGGAGTATAGGGTGAGCTTCAAATCGTTCAAGTTGCGAAGTTGTACAATGATATTGTCGTCTTAATACAATTTTCTATCAGCGTAATATTAAACTTTTTCTTGTAAAATGTATTATTTAAAAACTCGTATGTAGGGGGTTTTGATGTTAGTAAGATATCAGTTACAATTTTAATTTCACCTTCCATAGTTTACACTGTTTATTTTGAGACACATACAGCGTGTCATTTATTTTGTAGGTTGAGCTTGAAAACTGGGTGAATAGCATACATAGTGCATGTGCAGCGGCATTCGCTCGTCATCGTGGCAAGACCGGAACACTTCATTTGCTCCAGGAAGAAATATATCGTCTTGAGAAGGCTATTGAATCGGTAAGACGCTAAAAATAAGAAATTCAAGTATATAGTATTACCGTCGTCATCGGAAATATATATCATTAAATACTGTCTTAAAATATACACTAAAGATTTTCTTATTACTTTGAATTATATTTTTACTAGCTGAACCCCGCGGTGCTACCCGCGGTACGATGATAACTGCGGGCAACGCCGCGAGGCGAAGCTATATCTTTATAAATAGTAGCCTATGTGTTATTCTGATGTATAAGCTATATTGTGGTAAAGTTTCATTCAAATCCATTCAGTAGTTTTTACGTGAAAGAGTAACAAACATCCATACATACATACATCCATACTTACAAACTTTCGCCTTTATAATAGTAGTAGGATTTCAATTATAATGCATTTAATTAATAATAATGATAATTACTATTTTTAAAACCACTATTTATGGGCATAGTGTAATAGAGGCAAATCTGTTGAAACACAGTGTGGATTTACTGGTAAATTGTGCATAGCGACGCATCGCATCGGCTAGAACTAACAAAGCAACGTTTGAGTACGATGAATCCAACTATCTTTGCTAAAGAATTTCTAAATCAGTAATAAAGGAACATGACGCTTGTATTCATCGTCGACCTGTATATATAAATTGGTTTAAATGTGATTTAATCAACTTGTATACAATTTTGTTGGTTTGAGTTTTTTTAAACTTGTTTGTATTAGCTTATGCAGATTGATCGATATTCATCTTTACGACAGCAGCCTAACTATATATTGAATTTTTAAATTACATTAGTAGAAGAAACAGCAATATATTAGCAATTTTGATGATAAAATGACATACATCCTGTAAAATAATCCTTCAATATACGTTATATACATATATTGAAGGATGAGGCAACTTGTTCTAACTAATGAACACTTAGAACGGTGTGTGTAATAATAACAGGATGGCACTATGTCTCCTGCAAGTTATGCTATGGTAACGCCCGAACCTACCACACGTCATTACATGTCATTGTACATATGTATATGTATGTGCGACAATCAGTGCCAGCGGCATGCGGTTCGAAGCGTTCTTCGTGTAAATTGCTCCGATTTCTGACCCGCACCCGGTGACCGCAGCACGCATCAAAGCCTTTGTGTCCACCTCACACTACTACATATTAACCATATATGAATGTATGCTTCGCTTGGTATGTTTGCTATTAACTGTATAGTAAATAAAGGAAATGGAGCTAAATTTTGCCACACATATACTACAGTGACGGAAACGTACACTTTCATGAGATGCAATTGACATTGGTCACAAAGGATTAAAAAAATGTTATTCTGAATGATTTCAAATAAATGTTTTACTTTGCTGATATAATAAACATAAATTTTGGTACATTAAAAGATACAATCTTTATGTTTGTTCATAATTTTCCACATTAATTATTCCTGCCAAACTTTTATGACTTTAAAATTTCAAATGTTATATCTGCAAGCCAAATATTCTAAAACAGATACCGTAATTAGGACCGGACACACATGTTTTTAGTCTGTAACAATCTATTTTATCAGCGTGGTAGTTATCAGGCAGGTGGGAGCACGCGCTTATTAATATTCATAGCACATGTCATCCACGAGCTCGGTTCGAAAACCTCTCTCTTTTACTATTCAAAATACATCACGTGTCTACACATTTACCCGAGTTTTCAATACTTGCAGTAAGCTGGTCAGTTTTTCAATTTAACTGTTCCTATGAACATTACATTTAACATGTTTCCTAGGATCACAAGCTGAAGCAAATGGCAGATCTTCAACAGTCAGTAGTTTCTGATCCTGACACTCGTGCACAATTAGCCGGACAAATGCTTCAGTGGGAAGAAAATCTTGAGCGTCTACATTGTGAGCAGTTCCGATTGCGTTGTTACATGGCCAGTCTTCAAAGCGGCGAACTCCCTAACCCCAAGGTAAATGTACAAGGAAATTAAGTTTTCCGTCTTTCTTAAAAAATTGTGACCTTACCTAATGAAGTACATTTTCATAACTTGCTTGTCCGTTTGCTGTCTACAGTTTTATTTTCAGAAAGATTTTTATCCTTACTTTTGGTGTTGACTATTTTGATTTTGGTTCCTACGTTTCATTTATAAAAATAATATTTTATTTTTCTTTTTAAATAATGTATTTTGAAAGAAACGTGGAGTTAAAGTTTATGCAGATTTACATTCGCCAACTCATCTATTTGATTTATTATTGATGGGTTATTTAAAAAAAAACAATACATCGGCTAAAAGTAATTTATCACCCGATTATAAGATAGAAGGGTGTCGAAATTATCAAATGATTTGAGTCATGGCGGTGACAGAGAAAGGAAATTTGTAGGTTTAGCCATCAAATTGACAGTTCCGTTGACCGGGGGAGTTGGGCTGAAATCTGTTATATCTCGACCCGTGTCACTGGACGTCATAATGGGCTCGACATGCGAATAATAAAAATTGCTCACAATTTTGCACTGATTATATGTTTGACTACGGTATATAATTACTGTATATCTAAATAGAAACAGTTTCACAGTGGAGGATGAAATAAACATACCATTTAGAAACGTAAATGTTACGACGAATTTACGCCAACCTTGCTCCAGGCCATAATAGTAAGATACCTTCACTAACGGGTCATTGTCCTATTATTACTACACCGAGCAAATGAAGTTCAAGCAATCTAAGTTGTATTTAAAACTATTATAAAGTGATAGAGATAGACTTCGCTATTCGTGGGAGAGCTACGCTTCGGCATAAATGGGCCGGCTCGACCGGAGTGATACTACGGCCTCACAGAAAACCGGTGTGAAATAGCGCTTGCGCTGTGTTTCACCGAGTGAGTGAGGATACCAGAGGCCCATACCCCAACCCCTCCCCCATCTCCCTTCCCATCCCCAAAGGTCGGCAACGCACTTGTGACGCCTCTGGTTTTGTGGGTGTCCATGGGCGGCGGTAATCGCTTACCATCAGGTGATACGTCTGCTCGTTTGCCCACAATTCAATAAAAAAAAAAAACATATTAGCTAAAATTATTTATGATTATATCGGTAGGCTACCGCCCCTACCGTATCTTATTTCTACATCACCTGAAGGTCGTCTGGGAGAGAAGGTCTCATGGTATTAAGTTTGCTTTTAATACAATGAGTGCAACAAGATTTAATAAATAAATAGTTCAAAAGTTAATACAATTAACACAAATGTCTTTTCACGCAGTCATTGCTGACCCACGTGTCTCGCGGCACGAAGACAACTTTGAACAAGCTAGGCGTGTTCACTGTGTCATCATTCCACGCTTTCATCTGTGCGCGGTCACCATCGCTTCTGAACAACTTACTGGCAGGTCGCGGTGCTACCAAACGCCGTGCACCCAATTTATCAAGGTCTAATTCCGGGTCTAGCAGGCGATCTATGCAGGTATGTATATAAATATATATACAAGATTTTTTAACAAAGAAGCATCTGATAAATCGCCTTATAAGTTTTAAGGGATTATTCATATTTTTTGTCTATCCGTCTGCAGCTATTACTACTCACAAAGTTATTTAAGTAGTATAATAAAATTTACTATCTATCAATTTTTGCCAACACAATTATAAATTGTTTTTGCAAATCAAAAATAAATTTATAATTATGTTGGCAAATCGATTGCAAGACAAATTTGTCCAAATGGTGTTGAATAAGGTACGAAGAACTCTGTGCTATCTGAAAGTAATTTTTTTTATAATGAATGATCTGATCGTACAGTACCCTGGTAACATATTAATAACAAAAGCTATGACGAGTACTATTAGGACTTAAAATGTGAATAAAATTATTTTATTAACATTTTACATCCAGGTCCAGAACGGAACCAGAAAAAAACATGCTAAAATAAATTAAAGCGATCAAGTTTTTTGGCCACATCGTAACATCTATCCATAGTCTTGACTCCAATGTAGAATGCCAACGAAGGTCTGTTGTGTATCTTCAAACCCGTTCCGCATCATTAAAAAGTTGTAAAAAAGTAAATTTTCCTATGAACATGATCGCAAGCAATAAACGTAAGCACTTTTGCAAATGGCAGCTTAGGATTGAAATTGTACAGTTGTGGTTTATGTACGCAATGTCAACTGAATACCAATTACGCTTTTGTAATGATTTACTATTTCCTAAATTTCTTTACGATACAATTTACAAAATTGTGATCTCCAGTCGTTGCCATCAGTCAATAATTTTGTGGAATGAAATAGTTACTTTTACGGAGTCAACAAAAGAATAATGCACTGCCTGCCTATTCTTTTGTTGACAGTGCCTGCCTAATATGTATTGTTTGTATTATTATTGAATTCAATTAGTAGGTACTATTGACATACCTTTATTGTATACTACCATGAAAGCAAGAGTAGTCAGAGGATGCCCACAAAGGTGGTGTCCTACTACTGCTTCTAAGGAAGATGGTAGTAGATAGTCACATAAAGAAATTAAACAATCGATGCTACACTACTATCGGTTATGCGGATTATCTAACAATTCTAATAAGCGGAAGCGTGGAAAGTGTGCTATGTGGGGTCATGCGTTCGGCTTTTCAGATTGTAGAAGAATGTTTTGACGAACAGCAATTGTCAGTGAATTCGAAAAAAACAAAACTCATCCTCTTCAGCAACAAAATTATTCAACAACAATCTCTCCCTGTCAACTGAACTCAAAGTAAAATATCTGGACATTATTCTTGACAACAAATTGAACTTTGTCTTTGTCTTTACTTCGATATGACTCGGCCAGAGTCAAATCGAAGCAAAGACAAGAAAAGCAGTGTAGAAGACTAGTTGGTAAAAGATGGGTCTTAGATAACACTTTGGTTATACACTGCAGTTGTCAGACCTTCAATCACCTACCTACTAAATGCAAATATTCACAGCTAAAATGAAACTGCAGAACCTACGACGCTTGGCCACAGTAGCAACTATCAAGATCAAAGCAATAACACGCACAGAAGCAACACACTCAATGGTTCTGCAGGGGATTCTTAAGGAAATTCAACTCCTCGAGGCATCCACAGACATAACTCCATGTCAATATGTCTTGGATCGAAGTTATTATATTCAACTAATCGCAAAAACAATGGATGGCTCTCGCATCGGTGAAGTTAGGATATATACAGACGGCTCCAAAACACAAAAGGGTACCGGAGCTGTCTTCTCGAACGACTTAAATATTTAGATATCAGCTACTCTAGACAAGCAAAACACAAACATCCAAACAGAATGTGTTGGTATTGTGGGGGAACGGGTGTCATGTCCCACCAACACAAAGGGAGGATCCTCCGACCAGGCGAGGTCTTCCGTGTAACTACCGTGTGTATAATAATTGTAAAGTGTGTAATTATACGAACATTTATCTATATTCGTTCTTATTAACTTCAGTGCCAGTGGACCGATACACCCTACAGTATAATCAAATCAGCACAAACATTTGCAGCCAGAGATGTGAGAGACTCATACATTAGAATTGTCACTGACAGTGCATCTGTGCTTCAAGCTCTGCAAAACAACAAGATGACCTCTGTTCTCATCAAGGAATGTCATGACAATCTCCAGTCCATTGCAACCACAAATAAAATTACCCTGCAATGGATAAAAGGGCATAGTAACTCAATGGGTAATGATGCAACAGCAACAGACATCCCTCTGTGCAGGTGATGCATGAGGGCAGACGAAAGTCCGCAGCACGTTCTCACAGAATGTAGAAGCGTGGCAGGTCAACGGGAAGACGTCCTCCAAGCGACATTGCTCCCGGAAATATGTAGTGACCTAAAAAGACTGTTGTGTTTCTGGGATGGTTAAAGTGAGAAGATGACAAACCCACGTACAACAGCCCAATCAAGAGGCTAAGTGCGGCAATAGCCAGGAAAAACAAACAAACAATACCTTTACTTCTATTGTAAAGTTAATACGAATTCGTAAGCCCTGTACTTTTATACGGTACGAAACTTCTATGACTTGAATAAAAATTCTCTCCACATTTAAATTTTGTTTTATTTAGTAAGTAGTTTATATATACTGGCTCATAATTAAAGGGCAGTTGTGAAACACAAACGACTCGATTTACCACGTATGCTATATGTACGAGTATTATACATATAGCATACGTTTTAAATCGACTCGTTTATCGAACTAAATCGAACCTACATAAATCGACCTAAAATTTCAAAGGAAGTAGTAATTTCATAAACAAGTTTTTAAAGTAACTTGTGATATTTTTCTTTTAATTTATATAATTGAAATATACTCAGCATTTGTACTAGTTTCTACCTAGTCCGATTGTGGCGACTCGCTATTCCACCACTCATTTCGTAACGCAGAAATCAGTGTTTCACATTGATTTATTGATTATATTGTAGATATTACACAAATTACAACAACATCCATATGATTGTAACTTTAAAATCCAACGATTATATACAAAGAAAAAGCCTTAAAATGTAAATATTTCAATTTATTTTTTCGTATAACCTTCTGTGCGTAATCTGCAGAAAATGATTTCCCACGGGATAGGCATTGTGACGATTTTAGGTCTTAATGAAAATCGGAAAGATTGTGACGGTTTTCTTACTGTAGCTGTTTATTTATCCGCGACAATAATTTACACAAGGTATACAACTTGTCAGATGAAGATGACATTTTTTGGAGACTAATACATGTATAGTCTATAAAATATATTCGATATAACTAGCACAAATTTTTAGACACCGCTTAATAGTTACTTTGAATTTGTAAGTGAACATTTTTATGTGAATTCATGTAGTCTACAAAAAACATGGATTTTATAGAATCTCAATCCTATACGCTATGACAGAGAAAGTGAAATAAGAACAGTATTATTTCATTACCTTCCGGTAGTGCTTTGGATTTAAACTTCTTGGTATTTGGAAGATACTGATGAGGAAAGGAATTCTAACCTTTAGTGATATGTAAAGGTATAAACAAGCCAACCACTTTGGGTGAATTGTAATATGTTTGGCACTCGGGGCTAAATAATTGTATACAAAGTAGTTTGAAATTATTTATGACAACACTATTAGCTAAACGATAGTAAAAAGAAAAGAGGCAGGCAGGCAAAAAGATGGATGGATGACATAAGGAAAGTTGGAGTCGCTACCTGGTCAAGAAAAGCTAGAGACAAAAAGAATGGAAACAGCTGGAAGAGGCCTATGTGGCACAGGACATGCTGTTGACTAAACCGGAGAAACAGATGTGTTAGATTATTGTGTACATTATGTTTAGTTTCAGCAATAAAGGCCTAATACATGTATTAATAATTAACTAAACACCACTCCATGACGCATGATGATTTTTAACTCTCGATAAGTTAAGAATACAATTCTGTTTTGTACAAAGATAAATGTCACATAAATAACAAAAGAAAGCTTTCTTATTGGAAATGTCGATGTGGCGTGCCCTCTAATCCTCGACGGATACGTAATTCGAAACGACACGAAATGGGACTATTACGTAGTTGTCATTTGTTAGTCGTTACTATACTAACCGTGTCGCTAAATCACATTTAAGTAATTAGTGCTTATTTGTACTCAACCACTAGAACAATTAAAACTTTAAATTATTCTATGATATTAATAAATGAATCTCGTCAAACTTTTTATAAAACGAAACTTTCAAGATATATTTTCGAAAATTGGGTGAGTAACTCACGTTACCGCCTGTCATGTGTAGTCTTTGTTAATTAATCAGCTTTAGCTTCAACAACATTCATCATCATCTGTATTCTGTGCCAAATAGACAAGCGTGCTTAATTACTCGGGAGACGTTTATTATTATTTAAACGATACTGTTACACATTGAATTCAAAAGATGATGTTCATAATCAGAATGCCAAATGTGTAAATATATCAATATTAACTAAGATTACCACTGTATTCAAGTCTAGTCGATGATACTTTATTGACTGCTAATACATATATGTTATACAAATTCCTGTCATTAAATACAGATGTAAAGTGATGCATACCTAAAAACAATATAATTAAAAGTTTTGAGAAAAACTGAACAAACGGCACAAATTAAAATAATAAAATGGTACACTTGAAATAAAAGGGTCGTTCTCTAAATCCTATTTCACTTTATTATTATTATTATTTTTTCTTATTATTATTGCAATCTATATTAAGGACATTTAGCAATATTTATGTTGGTTGAGATGTGGTAGCGTGTGAGATATATGTCCAGTGACATATTCTCATCATTAAAAAAAATCAGAGTAGATCCTGTGGTACTCTTCTTCTTAATCTGCGTACTCCCGGGAATATATCGTCCATTAGGTGTTGTGCTAGTGCATTTGTATGTTGTTGCAATCTGTCTTTATTAATGAAACAATAATAAAACACATAAAATTGCCTTCGCATAATATGATTTTCACAGAATACTTGTTTGAACAAGAACTGAAACATTATTAAAAAATTTACGATTTCCGAGCGAATAAATTTCTACTTGGCGTAAACGGTAACGTGCATTTAACTTTTAATTTGTAATTATATCTAGTACATTGAGCGTACGCTAGAACGACAGATTTTTATTGTGTTACAATGACATTTTAAATTGTAAATATAGATTACTATGTATATATATCTATCTATATATATATATATATATATATCTGTGCTTAAATGCGTACTTCCTTGACACGTTCTCCTGGGGATCGGTGAATTGGAAATTCGAGCGTCTACTTGAATATACATTGCGCGCTTTAGAATTATAGGACGGATTAAATATATTATAAGTAGAAAAATAAGGTGTAGAAACTTTAAAAGTAAGTTGTCTTGAAAATTATACGCTGTAGTTGAATAAAAAGATGAAAATGTTGTCTCAAAGAAACAATAATATACTCATAAAAATGTAAGAATAAAGATGTGTACGTTTTCGTAAGTATTAATGTGTTCATAATTATAATGTACTGGAATCAAACACGAATAAAAGTACATCCCAATAGAATGAAGGATTCCATACTTATGTTATAAATGTGAAAGTAACTCTGTCTGTCTGGCCTGCATTCACGGCCAAACTGCTACACCGATTTCGAAATTTGATATGGAAATACTTTAATTCTTATGAAAGGACATATGCCAATCTTTGCTGCGAAAACTGACAAACACGCGGGTGGATCCGCGCACAAAAGCTTGTATGAAATAAATGTCTGGCTTACATAACTTAACTTGTGATTTTAACCACTTTGTTTTATGTAAATGTATTTTATAAACACAACAGTAAACGTGTGGGTTATGAATACTTTTAAACTAACATATTTAATTTGTATATTGTAAAAGTTAAAACAATTTTGTATATAATAATTAAGTTTCAGTTTACTCTAATTATGTAGTGTACCTACTAAAACAAAACTCGTATTGGTCCAACTTATCCCGTTCGGAGCTATTTGAATAGAAGTGTCTTCACAAATGATCAGAACACGAGGCTCTCTCCTCAACCTACGTCACTGTAATTTAATTTATGATAGGGATTTGGTTCAAGTGTTCAATCAGTCGAGTTATGTTGTTTGTTCCAAGTTGAAGTTAAGTCTTTGAATATCCCCTTCGATTACATTTTTTCTTTGCAATTGTTCAGAATAAAATGAATTTCAAATTTGATTAGTAATATATTTATTTCAAAAGTATAATAGTAGGAGAATTAAAAAATAAACTTAGTAAAACTTATATTAAAATATCCTTCATTAATAGGAAGTAAATTAATTCTGTTTTTATAAAAAAATCTATCAAACAATAGATGTCCCGTGAGGATGGCGAAGCAGCCGTACGCGTGTCTCTGCCTGAAGGTACAACCGCCACTGTAGGTGTCCGCGAGGGCATGTCTGTCGAAGAGTTCCTAGCAGCAGCGTGTGTTCGTCGATCTCTGAATGCTCTCGAACACTTCGTACGTGTAAAGAAAAGGCGTGACATGGAAGACCACAACTATTTCGTTCCACATCGCAGCGACCTCATTGAGACATACGTAAGTTATAATTGCACTCTTTTATTAAATGTTCACCGTTTACAAATGTACATCTTTAGGCATTTAAAGAGTTAAAGTGCACACAATCAATAAATATATATACTAACCCTGATATGATCTAGAAAGACTGAAAATTTGTCAATAAATATTTAAAACAAAACTTAATGAATACTAGTCAAAATTCGACAATCAGGCAATTTTTCAGTTCCATATTTTCCCCTTTCAGTTTACGTAGAAATACATATTTAAACCTTAGGTAACAAAAATTAAAACTAAAAAATAAACAATTTATGTCATATACTGCATCGTTCCCTGTGCAAAAGTGTCCGTGATACTAGCAGCGTTGCCTTGCTAGATTGCACCGGACATTTCCATCCAGGGGAGAGCCAGAGACCACATTTATGAGTAATTCGGAGACCGATTTCCGCAATCACACTTTTACCAACTGTCTCCATTATCCTCCACAATGGGTTCAACCTTAGATAGGAAAAATTTATACCATAGATTAAACTTCAGAAACACAAACAAAATTATTCAGTTGTAATTAAATTCTACTAGCCCAAAGATTATACTTTGATGATAAGAGATACAACGTAATTAGTGAAATCGCGATTGTGTTATACTTTAACGCAAACCCATATTTTAAATTAAATATTCGCAACACAGTTATGGACGTGAAAATAAAAATATAAATGTTTTGTGACCGAGGTTGACGTGAGTAGGGTCTGACAGGGCCCATTCCGTCACAGGCTTTGCGCGACACAGCGTGGAGAGGTTATCAAAAAGTTATATTACTGTTACTTTAGGATCAACGAATATGGAATTCATATGAGGAAGTTAAATCCTATTTTGACTGTTGTTCGAACGAATGTATTACATTTGCTGAGAGACCTTAATCCTTTGAGTGAAAACTGGAACAGAGCGCCGAATACGACGTATTACAGCGCATTTTAGATGTGTGTTGTATATGTAACGTATCTTTACTGCTTAGGTTTAAAACTGTTCGTCACACTTGACTAAAAATATTAAATTCAGTTTATTGTATTCTAACCTTATACTTTAACTGTTTGAGGTTTAAAAAAGGTTCCTACTATTATTTTATAAAATATAGTTGTGATTTAAGTTTTTGAATCAAGTATAACTCAGCAAAATAATTTCTGCATCTTAAATAATTATAAAGCTATTATTTTGTTAAAACTCTTTCAGTCGGAATGTACCTACAAATAATTAAAAAAAAGACCTAATTATCAACACGTGGTAAAAGTAGTATCGTCAAGCATAATACATTTACATAGACGAATTATAAAACACAGTAGGTACATACATTACAAACAAACAATAAAGGTCATTAAGACAAGGAAATACAGATCTCCAATAGTAATTTTGGTATTGTTTCCTTTTCTATATAAAATATTGTTATATTTTTGGATATTGTGTAATATTTTTAATATTTTTTGCAAAAGCCCTTGATCAATTTTGGAACCGCATTCAACGTGGACCAAAACGATGTTCTGTTTAAAAAATAAATAGAACGACATGTAACTACGGGTCGTTCTGTTTGCTACCTTCATTGGATATAAGGCTCAATTTCAAAGAAATGTTATAAACATATCGCTTGAAGGCGCTTTGATATTTTTTTATTAATGTTTGCTGCGTAACGTATCTTTCTACGTTCAAATATTAATATAATATTACAGGTAAAATTAAGTAAATACTTATATGTCTACTTATTCGTGATTTGATAATTGTATAGCTGCACACACACGAAGTGGTTGAAGTCTGTGCCAAGATCCTGTATCAAGTAGAATTGCAACGCACAACATTAGAGCAAATGTGGGGCTTCAGCGTAGAGGCCGAACTTATTGAAAACTCGGAACGGCAGGATGAGTTGTGCTGTTACGTGAGTCGAGTAGAAGACAAGAGCGTCGCCATGCAAAATGGTATTTGTAATTGATTTTATATTCATATATATATATACATATATAATATATTTATGTAAGAATATATTCATCTTATATATTTTAGATGATTGATTATATCACATTCATTAACAGTGTTCTTTAACGGATTAATATCCATATTCAATCCTGAATATATGTACATTACATTTAACTCTTGTATTTCTTTACTTTCCATAACGAGGTGCTTCGTTTTTTTTTAATTTCAAAGACAAAAAATTGTGGAGCTCCTTATTTTTCTAAATGACATTCGACTTCTTATTGAAATAATGCATAAAATCGAAACCTGATGATTGAGAAGTGGAACAGATTTATTTCTATTGAATCCCATGAAAATCGTGATCCGAAAAGTAAAAACAATGTTGCAATTATGGTTGTATTGTGTGTCAGGTATAATCAAAGGCGACGAGATAATGGTGATCAACGGAGCGATCGTATCCGACCTAGATATGATGTACTTGGAGAGCGTGTTGCAAGAGGAACTCTCCCTCGTCATGATGATGAGGTACTTATACATGTCACACTATTTATTTATACTTACATGTGCTCTTTTTTTTGTAACTCTGTAGTTCTCACCGAGATGACGAATTTAATTTTTGCAGTCCGTCGAGTTCTGTGTTTTCGTTACTGTAACATAAATTGGTTTTCTTAACGACAATATTTTGCTATGTAAAAAAGTTAGCTATTCGCATTTAGTGAGATTCGAAGTACCTCCGGTAAACAGGAAAGCGGCCGCCTAGCACCTAATAAAACGGAAGTTAAAACGCGCAGTGCCGGGGCAGGGTGGAAGGCCTGTTCATCGACATTTCCCGCCCTCATACACCTGACCTTTAGGCGCGACAAGTTTACTGAAGCGCTCGGCGCGACCTACATAGTCGCTGGGCTAGCAGCGAGAGGCGCTCACGGCCTCCGAGCCGCGGCCATTGTGAACGACCGCAATTGAGCTCTCCACGTTACCGCGCGCGTCGAATAATGTTCCCAGCAAACGTCTTCTCGAAACAAGCACTTGCGGCACGGTATTATTATTGTTGCTATACCTCATCGTTCATATAAAGCTTATCCGATTTTAAAGCACTCGCTGTTATTATCTTGTCACAGCTAGTGAACTTTACGAGAATATTTAAAGCATTAACTAATTCATCACAGGCTTTTCAACACGTTAGTTATTATATTTTAGAAAAATAAATAGGTATCTAGGTAGGTAGTTATGGACACTGACAACTTGGTAAAACATCAAACAGGATGTCATAGTGTGTTAATCGGGCAATGTGTTTTATTAAAATAAACAACAAATTGATACCTGTGTTATTGAGGTTTTCCTTCAGCAGTTAGGAAAAGCGAAACGTTTTCCTTCCGTTTCCATTATCGCATCTGTGCTCGAAACGACAGATTCGAAGAGCGATATTATCTCTAGCGTCAACGTTTTATCTCTGGCATTCCTTTATACTCTTGCACGTTCGGGGCTAAACGGATCTAACGTTGGTACTATAAATAGAATGTTAAAGGGTTTTGTGACATATTTTAGATTGTTTTTTGAGTAGATTATTGCATACAGGTCATCTCGTACGGAGCCACCCGAACTGACAGGAGTGATGCGCGCGGCCACAGACGATATAATCGATTCCCTTGTGTGTCCGCCACCGCCTAGCGAGCCGCCAGTCATCTCCGATGACATGATATCCGGCCTCATCGTGCCAGCACCCGCTTGGAGTAAGTACACATAAAACACACTTTCAATCTCGTAGCTTCCTACAAATGTATTATCTTTGTAATACATTTTTCATACGTGTGGAAACCCCTTGGGCGTCAACGAACATTGAAATGGGGTGATGCATTGGAATCAAACTGACTGAAAGCATATACTATACTACGCCTAAAATAGGAATTTAACAGATACGTCAAAGATATAGTTTTACGTTTCAAAATTTATTTAATGCCACAGGGAGTTAGAACCTTCTCGAATACCAAATTCAAGGCCAACGATTGATTCTAAAATAAAAACAGCTTTTACCCAAAGTCAACTGTTTATAAATAGTCTTCATACTATAGCTATGACTGAACACACAATCCCTATTGTACTATGAAATCGATAAGCTTTGCGCATAGAATAAAGCCAGATAGTTGTTATGCACAAAATATAACTAGCTGACAGCAGCCACTATTTGAAAATGAAGATTCTGGGTGGTTAGATAACGATGCCAAGTGTTACGTAAAAGCAAATATTGAAGAGTTGCTTGTTAAGCGCTATTCCTTCTCCGAATGGAAACTGTATTCATTGATTTAATGTACATAAATAATGACAAGTGTATTACGTTTTCTTCTATTGCTATTAAGTAAGTAAGTACAACGAGTGTGTAGTATTCATTTTGTAGGCTCAAACTCTTTCGAAATTGTAACGCAGTTTTGTACAGAGTATACTAAAAATTGAATTTTCAGAAATCTTTAGAGCAAAAGCTGCGTTATGTAGGTTCGTTTTTTTTTATTATTTTATTTTTTATTATATAGGGGGCAAATAAGTATGGCGGTGCGGGTGTCCATGGGCATACGTATCGCCTGATGGTAAGCGATTACCGCCGCCCATGGACACCCGTACCGCCAGAGGCGTTACAAGTGCGTTGCCGGCCTTTTAGGAAAGAGTACGCTTTTTTCTTGAAGGTTTGAAGGTCGTATTGGTCCGGAAACACCGAAGGCGACAGCTCATTCCACAGTTTTGCTGTGCGTGGCAGAAAGTTTCGGGAAAATCGCACAGTTGTGGACTGCAACCCTCTAGATGATGGGGATGAAATTTCTGTCGCGTAGGATGATGGCGGAAACAATTCCTCGGAGCACTCCCCATGGTAAATGCGGTAGAAGATGCACAGCGAAGCCATATCTCTACGCAGCGCCAGAGAGTCTAGCTGAATTGGAAGTACCTGGCAATCGACGATGCGAGTCGCCCTCGGCTGAATGCGGTCCAGAGGGAAGAGCTGGTATTGAAGTGCCCCTGCCCAATGATGAGGACAATATTCCATGTGACAATAGGCCGAACCTGCGCCTTATAAAGCTGAAAGTGGCACCGCCTCGATTTTTCGAGGTCAATTTTACCTTACCCTTACCTTAATGGTCACGAAACTGGACTTCGCTCGATACGTCGACACCAAGTATTCCAATATTGGCTGAGGCAGACAGGGGAGTGTACGGTAGTTTTTTATAGTATAAAGGGTAGAAATAGCTTGGTAGTCCAACATTAAGGATGTTACAAGGGTTTTTAGAATCACAGCTACAAAACAGAATCTGGATATAGGGTGACATGCCATACGTCAAATATAACTCAATCCATAGTTAACGACATTATTTCAAATGTATAGATTTTTCCTTGCCACATGCTTTTCCGCCAGCGTCAACTTTTCTGCTAATATATTTTTTTAAATTGTTTCATTTTATAAAAAAATGTTTAGTCACACCTGTATTGAGTTTGATCGTACACAGCAATATTAAATTGATGCACTGCACCAAACAGAAACCATTAATTATATACACCTGTACTAAAAGCTTTCGATACCACAAAGTTGTCATCATGACATAGCTGTGTGCAATAGAAAGGAATAAAGCCCTAACACAGAATACAAGCTCAAAACGTTGCCAAAATTTTATCCACCAAGTCATTGGAAGTAGTAATGACATTATGTGGGAGTTAGGAAAACATGATGAATGTTCGTGTTACGTGTACAATATAAACATATGAACACTGAATATTTGTAGATCTTCTATATGTGGACCAACAAATGTTGACACAATATGTCTGACTTTTTAAAAATTACCTTTTAATTGTGGACTTATAACTGTTGGATTAAATTATTACTATGCGTAAAGAAGAAGTGATCATATAGAATATAGGTTGAAGAATATTATATAGTCATACAAATTTGATTCGTATGTATACTTAATAGGTACCAATATCTCGAAAAAAAAATGATGACCTACTAATAAAGTACATTTTACTATAGTAAAATGTTATAACATCCTGCATTTAATTATATTACGTAGATTAAAACACATTAACGTTTCTGCTATCACCACTGCATTTTTGTGACTTTGAAATTAATTATACTCGTACATTTATTTTGTAAGGATGAATGAATGTATGTCATAACTCGATTTGTATTTCAAATATTCTAGTAACGTCTCTCTGCTACGTCGAATTGAATGCAGATTTGCTGAACAAACTAGACCAACGTCCCAACAATTGCATTCGATTCATATTCACCTTACTAAAGTACGATAATGTATTTGTACAAGGTAGGTATATTTGGGCGTTGTCTATGTTGCGTCCATTCCCCATTCAAGTAGTCTACTTCGCTAACATCTAATTTCCAATATATTTACTGTGACCGTTCCGCAAATCTCTTCTTTCTTTTTTTTATAAATTTGCTGCCAAAATAGCTCTATTTAGCTCAGGGAAAGCATGAACAAAATCCAGGCGTGGTGGTCACCGTCCTTACTGTGAATGCGGACAATACAATATAGTGTATACCCACACTAACGGCCTAGTGAGATGCCCTGAATCAAAGAGGGAGTGAAACTCGTGCGCTGGCAGTGACTTCCAGGTTTTGAATGCTTGTCTCAGAAAGGAAGCGGTGGCTTCATAATTACATTGAATGTAGTAGCTATGAGTAAATACATATACACTTTACAAATTTACAAATACAATTGCAGAAAATGTAACAATTTTCGTTGCCGCTTAAAAAATAATAATGTCCCGGGAATAAAAATCTGTAGAATAATTAAAAATGGCATTGTGTTTGATGTCTGTTATTTTTCCAACAAAAGGAGTACACAAGATGAATGAAACTGGAAGTGACGAAATCTTTTTCCACTTATTATTTTTAATTTATTGTGCATTTTACTAACTTTATTTAACATGGAGGAGAATTAAAACCATGATTTAAAGAAATACTTAAAAATACATTTGAAGAAAATCTGTTAGGCTATACGTTTTCATAAACTTTTGATACAAATTATTTATACTACAAAATATTTTATATTGTAACACAGAAATACAATAACAAAAATTATTAAAGTAGTATTGACCTAAATATGTGACAGCAGTGTATCGTTGAAATCGTTAACACTTTCATATCAAACTATATATGTCACCAAACGCACTGACTATACACCTTAACAATTGTAATATTCACAAGTTACAATCAAAATAGACAGGGATGTGTAGTTAGAGCAAATAAACCCCAACAGCCCTTAGTAAATGGAAGGTATTCATGCTCGCTTATTGTATGTTACATCCGCTCTTCTTGATTTGCCCTATATTGTAAATGACTTTTTATTGTAATAAAAAGGAGAAATTTGTAATATTCAGTAAGGTCTTTTATGCTTAATAATCATGTAAGAAAAAAAATTATATATATATACTTGCCTATATTACCAGTCGCCCTGTTTAAGTCTTCTAAAAGCATTTAAATTTTAATTTAGTCGTATTATAAATTTTGTTCAAAGGAAGTACCTAAATTTCTACTTGTCTTTTTCTTTGGAGAATGTAAATTGAAAATAATTATTTTTGAGCATATTTCCTTTTCCTTTTTATCGTGTTTTTAACTAGAGAAGCTTTATTGTAGCGGTCATTATTTAAAGCTACCGATCCGAAATTTTCTGGCCTCTGTAAAGCTTTGCAGTTATTTTTTCACCGCTCGTGTTCCAGCTATACGAGAGGCAATTATGACGACATATTGACTCGACGTGTAGTTGTTGTTTGTTTTATGACAGCTATACGAGTATCGAGTGCGGCTTGATGCGGCCCGACTTCCAAACGGGAGGTGGGAACAATAGCACGCACCCCCAACCACAAACACATTATTTATTACGACATTCGCGCCTAATGAAACTGCTCGTGTACTCACCCAAATTGATACACACTCGTATATGTTTTAATTAAAGAACTGTATGTGTTATAGCTTACATAGTTTACTGATAAAGTTTTGTAACTTGTAATCAATGAGAGTGAGAAACATAACAGTTTTTGCGCATATTGGACATAGTTTAATAAAACATAATTTATCATTTAAAGTTTTACATCATTTTAAATATGAAAATGTGAGTGATGATACTAAAAGTTCACACAGACACTTCACAACGCATAAACAGTGATTGTGCTAACGCTGCAACAAAAATAAGGTCAGTTTAGATAAAGACCACGACCTCGCTCTAGGCTATTTGCTTGTGCCCGATGTTGACTTACCGCGACCAAAAACTCATTGTGTGACTTCTTGTCATAAAACGGCCTTTCCATGAACTTTCATCACGAACATTGTAATTTCCTCTCGTGTTATTGAAAATGGAATGTCTCTTTTGAAAACTGCCGTATTGAACATTTTGATTTCACATTTCTTAATCTCAACGTATTAAGAAAGGATTTTTGGATATGTTGAATGGAGGCGCTTAAATGATCGTTAGTATTTTATTGACATGTAAGACGCGTGAATGTGTACCGAAGTATTTTTACATTCGACAATATCAAGCAGCTTTGAGTTTTAAATACAAAAAGGGATAGCGAAACATAATATGGCATGCGGATATAAGAAAAGGTAAGGTTAAGTATACCTTCATATGTATCAAAGACAGTCATTCACTTTAACTTTACGGTAATTGTGAGATACATTAAAATAACCTGGTCATATAAAATTATGGAACAGTATAAAATAAAATTTTCGAATGTACGAACCCTTTTTTTACTTTCATGTAAATAAATGACATATACCATACCACTGATGGTAACAATGCTTATACAACCCAAAAAATATACGTTACAAATTATTAGAATTAAAATCATGAAATTTCTAGTCTTGTCCCTCTTTATTACACCGTTTGTCTTTGTTTTATGAAGTTATTCTCCAGTTTACTTCTGATTGAGTTCTTGGTAAGTTCTGTGACAGTTGAGTCTGTGTTGAAACTCGGTACGTTCTTAAATTACTGCTCTAATTCTAAATTACAAATTGTCATTATATTTACTTTGCGAGTAGAATTGAAGTTAATACCTAAATGAAGAGAATGGATAGTCTATTAAATCTATTTTCTATATCAGTACTGTAATACTAATAGTTTATGGTAACATTTTTGAAATTTTTGTAGGGAATATATCTGAATCTATTGAACCAATTTGAAATTATTTTACTGATAGCAAGCCACGTTATTTTGAGTGTCATAGGTTGTATATTAACACGAAAAATATTACCTAAAATACCGACATCCACGCTGGTGATAGTCGCGGGCAGAAGCTAGTTAACAAATAACTTCGTTAGTTTTTAATCCCAAACTAATAGCTATTTATGCAACTGTTGTATAATAAGGGGTATTAAAACACGAATGTTTTAATGTTGGCAATAAGCTAACTGTTTAAGAAACTTTTACAGAGGATTTATAGCACGAGTGTGGATAAAATTTTTAGTAATCGTTTTGTAAGTTGTATACAACGTTGCATTCATATATACGCAATTAATAGCAATAGACATGGTATATGTTATCATAGTTAGTAAACCAATATTTGTTTTATGCATCGTAATACTATTCATCACGTTACACGCATGCACTGTCTAAAAAAATTATCAAGGGATTTATTTATATCATTATATCTATACGGGTAGTGATGGGAAATTGAGGAAAGAAAATAAAGAAGTCAAATCGAAACGTAAAGCAGGATCATAATGCTACTTTCATCTAGAAAAAATAAATAAAGTCTCTTACGCAGACTGAGACAAAATCAAGATTTCGTATCAATAACATTACTTACTTTTATATTTACTTACTTATTTCTTGAATGTTTAAAGTTATTTTAACATAAAACCACAATCAGTATCTAGTTATCAAAGCTGGAATTCACTGTTAACTAAACTTGTTAAGACCGTCTGAGGAGTAAAGTTTGTTAATCACATCTCCCCCATAATTACTTCCTTGAAGTCTAAACCGTTCACATGACATACGCAATTAACTGAAATCTGAAAATAAACGAAATTTCGTCAGTGGTTTCGAGCAACTCTCTCGATTATAAAGTTAGTGATTATTTTACATAATTATGTCATTTCTGATGACATCACAGGTAAGGAGCTGTACAGCCCAGACACTGACGGCCACGGAGGTGATGCGATCAACTCCGGTCCACCAAAAGTCAGCTCAAGAACCAACTCCTTCGAGATTGAAAATCTACTGAAGGTATTTTCAAAATAATAAAAAATAAAATACTTTACCGCGCTCGTCACATTCACGCCTCTGCGACATAATCCCCGATTCAATTATCTATCTCTTCGAGAATATTCTCGTTTTATTTCGTTAGCGTACCCGCATGGTAATGTCTCTCTCGAAAATAATAATTGTCTCTGGAGATTCAGTCGACGTCCCCTATTATATCCCTTCCTCTACCTTAAGGAATTATCTATATCTATCGATTATCTTGCTGAGGCTGTTTCCGACTATAATAAACGTAATCCTTCAAGTACAGTTACCTCGTTATTGGATTCTTGTTATGTGACTTTGAGCCACTAAAATAACGTTTAAATCTATATGACGATTGTACAGAGGTAAAAAGTCAGTTTGTATATTTAAGTGGATGTAGGACTTAGGAATAGTTTTTATATTTAAGTTTTGAATTTTTATTTCATCCACATGTCTAGTCTTTAACTTGACGTTAGTAACATTGTTTTTCTGTACGTTTAATAAGCGACTATTAATACACCCGAATTCTAAAGACTATAAAAAAGTATCCTATATTAAAAATACCTATTTAAATTTTCACACAAATCGTTTACACATTGCTTTTTGTTAAAGTATGGTGTTTACATTCTTTATTTTGTTTAACAAAGGCTGGCAGACTTATAAAAAAGATATGCTATCGAAATGCAGTATTTGCTCATAATTCATACGAATTGTAGAGACACAGTAAACGTAAATAATGTACTTACCTATCATTCTTGAAGCCATCCAATAGTCTCATATTGTTTTACCAAATGTGTTTTGTTATATGCCCCGAAGGTGTTTTTCAAGCATCATTGGGGTCAATGACCATAGAGACCAATGAGCATCAATGGCATATATATTATTGAACTAAATGTTATGTGATGTGTCAGAGTGCGGAGCAGGTGACAGGGTGGTGCCGGTCGCCCGCGGAGACCCGACGCGGCAGCCCCACCGGCAGCGTTGCCAGCGCCGCTGCTGGCACTCCATCGCGACACCTCTCCGACGCAGACAAGCTCAAGAAGGTGCTACTTGAATTGGTTGACACTGAACGCGCCTACGTAAAAGTAAGTTTGAAACATTTTATTATTTACTTTTGTTACAATACGTCAACCTTTCATTATTTTATACTGACAGTACGCAGATCAAAAAATTTTAAGTCTGCCTAGTTCTAACTGCTAAATTTCAAATTGTAAAACACTTTTCTTTTTACTATTGGACCTATAAAAGCTACCAACTAAGGAAATACTAAAACATAAAAGGCTTCTAAATATACGAAGTTTAAAAGTAACTTTGAAAATTAAAATCATACCCCAGTTGCACTCGGTGATTAGAAACAATTACCGAGGGTAAGCAACGACGGCGCGGTCAGTACCTGGATGGGTGACCGCTGGTGACTTGTTACTATTAGCGTCTCTGTGGTCACGTTAAGCAGTTGGTCCCGGTGTAGTCTTGACAGTCCCCAACTCACACTTGGCCAGCGTGGGGATGTATGGCCTTAACCCTCTCCTGAGAGGAGACCCGGGCCCAGCAGTATGACGTTATGGGTTGTTGATGATGATATTTTTAATAAATAGAATCACTCGGTACAAAGCGGCAGCGCGGGTTGGCTTACAGGAGTTCTATAGAATTTGATAGAAGCAATTTAACGCCACAAGTTGAAAGTTAGCAATCAATTATTCATCAAAGCGCCAACTAGTACTAAACTAAACTAGGAACCCGTAGTTCCTTAGTACACCTCTAAATAGGTGTAGCAAGCAACTACGTGTAGTTCAGAATATATTCGCTGCAAGTTAGCCCCAATTTAAACGATAATATTTTAAGCTGCTTGTGGTTTTTTCTTAAACTGATTAAACGACTTTTACATTTAAAAAATTTAATTGACTTTTCTTTTTACCATTCTGATTATGCAGTGGAAGGTAAATAAATGGTAGAAAGCCATCTCTTTTCTTATCAATAAACATTGAGGTAAAAAAAGTTTTGATGGATTTATAAAACATTTCGCACCAATTCCGCAATGTAATCACTGGCTAACGATAAAAGAAGAAAATTCATAAATCTTAAAAAAGGGGTTAACTCAAATTTTATAACCGTTATACGAAAGCTATGAAAACTTTTTACAGCAGTTAAGAGGCTCATGGAAAATAATTAATAATGCTCGTTTTTTTAAATTTAAAATGGAGTCTTGTAGGTTATTTATGGTAATGGACCTGTGACATAAGTTCACTCAGTATGGGCTCTTGTCTCCCATCCGTATTTTTAGTTGTGTTTTAATATAAATTGTATGACAAATTAAATAAATTTGAGTAGGAGGTACTCTCTAGATCTACATAACCGATTTGGAAAATTCTTTTACCAATAGAAAGCCACACTATTGTTAATGTCATAGGCTATTTATTAACTCGAAAAATGCTATATCCGACAAACACTCGGGCAAAAGCAAGTGTATAATACAATTGTTAAGATAAGAGAGTTGTCCCTTTAACTCTGATATATATCATTATTATTACTTACAGAATCTCAACAATTTACTAGAAAACTACCTGGAGCCATTAAAGAAAGAAACTTTTTTATCAAACGCCGAGATCAATGCTTTGTTCGGAAACATTCAAGAGATTGTAACTTTCCAAAGACAATTCTTACAAAACTTAGAGGAAGCGCTGGAGGCTGAACCTAACTTCCATCATTTTGAATTTTCTAATCAGTTCAAGGTACACAATTATTAGTATTTCATATCTGTGTAATGTCACAGTGTAAGAGTATGCTATAATAATCATATCTTTGCAGAATGTGCTCTTCGCAGTTGGAAACGCGTTCCTGTATTACGTTAACCATTTCAAATTATATAGCTCATTCTGTGCCAGTCACAGTAAAGCTCAGAAAGTATTACATCCAAGTAAGATAATTTCCTTCGGTATTCTTTTTTTTATTTATATTTCAAAACCAAATTGATTGTGTTACGTAACGTTTTACAGATGAAGGTAATCAAGCGTTACAAGAATTCCTTACAGCCAGGAATCCCAAACAACAACACTCGTCTACTCTAGAATCGTACTTAATAAAACCTATTCAAAGGATATTGAAATACCCATTATTATTGCAACAATTAAGGAATTTGACTGATGTTAATTCGGAGGAGCATCTTCATTTAGTGGGTAAGAGACGTTTTAGTAACAAATAAGTCCTTTAATGTGCAATTATCTCTAATATTTCTATGTATTTTCCTTTTATTACAGAGGCTCTTAAAGGTATGGAAAAAGTTGCGGAGCACATCAATGAAATGCAACGAATACATGAAGAATATGGTGCTATATTTGACCACTTGTTTAGGCAACATCAAAAGTCTTGCAAACAACCTATAGATCTAAGTCCTGGTAAGTATTTCAAATGATTATTTACCTTACGAACAAATTTCATTCTGTGCTCTTTTTCACGAAATTTTATTGTGTTTTCAGGTGATTTGTTGTACTACGGAGGTGTAGAATGGTTAAATATTTCTGACTTTTTAGGAAAAATTAAGAAAGGATTGGAATTACATGCTATGTGCTTTGTATTTAAATCTGCTGTTGTCTTCCTTTGCAAAGAAAGACTGAGACAAAAGAAGAAATTGATGGTATGTAATTACGTCGAGGTGTTAGCCGATATTTTATTAACATATGTCTATTTTAAAGACACTCTACTACACACTATAATAATAATAATAATATATACGATACGACTATCGGAACAATTATTACCGAATCCACATTCCACATATCGACAATCTCATGAGATAATAATAATATTACGGACATCTGACACACAACACTGTCTAGTTCCAAACTAAGTTGAGAAGTACTATAGATACTAGACAACTGATTTACATACATATATATATTTCACCCAAACTCCTAAATAAATATTTTCAAATCATACAAACATTGTTCGATGTTTTTATGATTTGAAAATAAATGTTGTCCGGTGTTCCTGCGGTGTTCCCGAACCAATACGACCTTCAAACCTTCAAGAAAAGAGCGTACTCCTTCCTAAAAGGCCGGCAACGCACTTGTGACGCCTCTGGTGTTGCGGGTGTCCATGGGCGGCGGTAATCGCTTACCATCAGATGATACGTCTGCTTGTTTGCCCCTATATAATAAAAAAAAAAAATTTGCTCCGACCCGAGAATCGAACCCGAGACCACAAGCACAGCAGTCGCATAAGCGATCACTGTGCCACTGAGACAGTTTCACTTACTGTCTCTATTTTACTTATCAAATATTACCACTACGTTTTAAAATGTCTATTGTGTCACAAAAAAAAAATTTGGTTCTAGGGTGTTTCATCAAAGAATAATTCCAACGAAGTGGAGATCATTCGGTATCAAGTGTTGATACCGGTGACGGAGGTACAAGTTCGTGCGTCATCAGCCAAGGACATGGATAGTCACTTCCTTTGGGAGCTCATACATCTGCGAAGTCAATTACAACGACGATCTGAAAAAGTTTATGTACTATCCAACAGGTCAGCGATGCAAATAGTTTTAGACTGTCCTTTCAATTTCATTGAATTTACACAAGATCTTCTTAGCCTTTTTCATTTCCAAGATTAATTGGGGTGGGCTACTAGTTTAACCGGTTTTACCTGAATATCAGTTTTTCCAAGAAGCGACTGACCTCCGCAACCCTGAGGATAAACTTGATACGAAGGTTGAACTAGTTGTCAGTATATTTCAGGGCACTGACTTCCCAATAATGATTGTCAAAGTTGTTTATAAAAACTGGACCCGACGGCTTAGCGTGCTCTCCGAAGCACGGTCGGGAAAAATCGACATATTCCTTACTCCAGGTTTCTGTTAAAAATTTCTTGTAAGAAAAACCCAACAGCAGTCCGACCCGGGAATCGAACCCGGGACTTGATTAGCAGTTGCTTGTGTTCACCGCTAGACCAACGAGGCAGTCTGATCTATACCTATTTTTTTAATTGTAAATAAATAAAAAAACTATAATTTATTTAACATAACTTTTGAATTGACAGTAACTAATGGAAACTTAAAAAAAATATTATTGTGTATTTATCATTCAGAAACAAATCATTTTTTATTATAAAATACCAGAAACAAAGAGCGGATAATTGAGTGGGCCAAATATCATTTTTTTATTTGTTGGAAGATAATTCTATAAGAATAGTTTCAAATATACTACTGAATTGCAAAACAAGGAAAGGGTATGCTCGTTGTTAAATTATTCGGCCTGTATTAGGTAATACTTCAATAAGTATTATAAATATATTTTTAGAAAAGGATGTTTATACTATGAGACTAAAACTTTATATGTAAATATTAACACAGGAACTGTGATTTGTCCTTACAGCACTGCTGATTTCCGAAACGCGTTCCTCAAGACGATCCGACAGATCATCCGCGAGTCGGTTCGCAACATGTCGCTGCCTACTTCGCGGCCCGCTCCCACACCGCCCCGAGCGCCCCACGCGCTCCATGCCCCACACACACTCGACCGCGACACTTCGCGGCCCAAGCACCAGGTACCTCCTTACAAATAATTATTCTAATATTGGAACGAAGTTCCTTATGGCGCGTTGTGTAAGGGGGCTAGACGGAAAAATTGTCACGACACAATTTGTTGACACGACACAATTTGTTGTCACGACACAATTTGTTGTCACGACACGACGACGACACACACAGATATTTTCGTTTCGTCTTTCTATTTCGAACTTCGTTCCATCCGGGTGTCCCTTGACACCTCTCAAGTTTTTTATCTACAAGATTTACGAAAATATAAGTTTGCTTCGTCATCCGGAATCGCATTCAAAACTAGAGAAATAACAGTTCTTAGCTTTCTTTTTTTTCCAGGAAGGGTTTTGAAAGCAATTATTCAAATCTTCTTGTAATACAATTACACTTTCCACCAACTACACATAGATTTTAAAATAAAAAAGAAAATTATGACCTTAAACATTAAAATTTTAACGTTTTTGTTCAGGTGCAAGTAATGCAAGGATCACAAACACTTGGTAAAACAAAGAAACCTAAAACTACGGGACAGCGACTATCAGCTGGAAATATTGAGGTACCACATTTCTTTCTCAACATATAATTTAGACTCACAATACTTACCACTTATAGTTCATAGTATCATTTTTAATTGAAACTGATATATGTACGGTTAAATAATCTAACACTATCCGTCTATGTTTAAGGTTGGAGAACTGTCTCGCGAGAATTCTCAGGATGCAGAGGAGCCACACCAGCCGCCGCCAACTGATGAACCCACCTTCAGACACCGCAGCAAAACATTGGGAGACACTACAGGTTAGTATAAGCAGTTTTGTTTCTTTCATTCTTGCAGTTTCATTGTATAATATGTATTTATGATTGGACTAATTCTGCGGTGTTAATTTAACTTCATTAACATTGGTAATTCATCCGGCTTAGCTCATAGAGAGTAACTGTTGATTTAAGGAATTAGGTGTCAAAGAGATATGATAAAGATAATATGACTTAAAGGCGGGTTAGACTAATCAACAAAGACAAAAAGTCAATATTTTAGTAGCTGCTTATTTAAATTAATACTTAAATGTTTTTAATTTTCATTCCAACATAACAGCAATTATAAATATCTTATTAACGTGTTACATAATGTGTGTGTATATAGTAGTGCATGGTTGCGACTAACATTATGCATGTGACACACTAACAGAAGGAAGCGCCAAGCGTGCTCCACCGCCTCCCCCGCCGGAGGACAAAGTGGAGCTCTGCTCCAAGTCTGAAGGCGAAGACGAGCAGCCACCGCCACCTGCCAAGCGAGGGTTAGGCAGAACTCCAAACCACCTCACACTCAGGTAAACATATGTATGGGTTATTAGACAACCACACACCGTACCTACACCCGCATTGGTTAAAAACACACACTACAACATAGTTTTATTCCATTCTTCAAATTGAAGTAGGTTTGCTTGTTTCTACTCATACATATGTCACCATTTATTTACTAGTGTTGCCAGATTTATAGAATCTTGTTATTAACAAGTGTTTGAACCTATCGAGACTTTGAAATCTAGTTTTACCCAATAGCTACCGGAATCGTTCCAGAGTTTATTAAGTCCTTACCAGTATCTATTGAGTCGTTACCAGTGAGTAAGGACGTATATTTATTCACGTAACTAAATATTTTTATTCTCTTTTGACTCCGCTATAACATATAAAGATCTGGCGTCACTAGTGACACGCCTGCCTTTAGCTATGGAGTACGCTTATGTAGTTCGTATATATTTCGCAGTACGACTTCGACTCTGAGCGCTGGCAGCACTGGGAGTCAGGCCCGACTGATCCAGTCGTCGCATCAACCTACGCAGTATCAACCTACAATGATCAAGGAACTAGGTAAGCAGGAATCGCAGTCTCTTAAGTCCTCTCCAGAACGAAAGACATCATCAGTATCAGAGAAGAGAATCAAAGTAATACGATCCTGCAGTGGCAGCAGCATTAATAGAGATAGGTCCCCAAACCGATCCATAGACCATACCTCACCGGATCGGGATCGTGTCACAAAAGTTATTGTTTGTAAGTCTCCAAGTAAATCAAGCTTAAAGCAAACTAAAACTTTATATCGTTCGCCCAGAGGAAGCTTTGAACAATCGAGATCTCCTCGTGGATCAATAGATAAATTACGATCTCCACAACAAAGCTTCGATGGATCTCGTTCGCCACGCGGTAGCATTATGAAGTCGCGAGAAAATAGTATCGATCGATCTCGTTCGCCAAAGCCCGCACCAAAAAAAGGAATCATGCGAACACCCCAGGCCAGTTTTGATAAATCGCCGTGTAAATCACCTAATTTAAGTCGACGATCTTCTAAATCAGGCGGAGAGAAGCTAGCCAAACTTGGGACTAATTCTTTAGATAGAATGACTCACTACTCTCAACTCGCAAAGGCTGAAGACAAAGCTATGAAAATGGGTATCGTTGTATCTAAATCGACTGAATCGATCGCTAAAACTATTGAGCAACCAACATGTGTTCAATGTTACCTTTCTGGAAAAAAACAAAGTAAAACCTCCTAGCATAAGGGGAAGGGCAAGTCCCCCAAATCTCGTCGTAAAGCTATGACATCCCATTTGATTTTTACTTCGTCTGATCGAAGTAGTATTGAAACTTTGGACGAAACACCAATACACGATCGTGCACAATGCACTGCAGCACGACATTATAACCGAAATGACATGTATCAAATACATGTTTAAATCAAGTTCTCAACTAATCAAGTACTCCCTAAATTGCCTTAATATGACAACATCTGCTTGGGACATTACTTCTGCCAAAAAAATATCATATTCTATTATATGTAAAAACTTAAGTGGAATTAAACAACTACAAAAGTTTTGGCCAAAATGCTTAAAATGATTAAAGAAAACACCAAGTATAATAAATCTATTGTAAGTAACAACAAAACTTATGAATTCGTTTAACTCGATTTAAAAATATCATTGACAAACTTCAAAATTGATTAGCATTCCGTATGTTCAAATGAATGGTATACGTAAAAAAATAAAATTGATGTTACGTTCTATGTCACAGTTAGAGTTCGATACTAGAACATAGAGTTTAAAGACACCTAATGTAGTAATGTACCTCTGTAACGTATAAGTAGACAAATAAATAATTACCATCGTAAATATTATATGTATTGTGAAATTAATTTAATCCTAATTCTAGATAATCCAAGTGCTAAGTGTTACATAATAATGGCTGTGGTATCGTACTGATGTTAATCCTTTAATCACGTTCTTCTTGTTAATTTTATTTGTACTGTTATTATACATCCATATAGATTTAATATATTATGTAGATGGCCATGGATTTGTATCATTACTTAAGTCTTCCATTTCTAAGTACCTATAAGTAATGATATATTAGTTTATTTATCTCGCAACTCTTCAGTACCTGCTCAAGTTAGTGATAAACTTATTCATATTTTAAACGTTTTTCAATTTTTTTTATAAGCCCAAGATATATTGAATTACATCCAACTAAGATTTACTCATAAACTTATTGTTTTATCAATGTAATTCTTAAATGTGTCAGTTCAGTTCTTAAATGTGTAGGTACATATATTGATAGGTTAATATTTCAAAATATGTATGCACTAAAACGTTTAAACACTAAAGCCAATATTCAAGCTTGATCTATGAACATGTATAACGTAGCAGCATAGGCTGATGTCTCATTGTCTTATTGTAGCATTAAAGGAATCTTACTGTTGCCATTTACTTAACGAAAAGCATGAAATACGTTGCGTATCATACCCATTAATCAGTTGTTTTATGTGCATGAATTTACCTAGTGTTTCATGTTTTTTGTTGTAGTAAATGATTAAAAACTCTTTAACCATATTCACGTATACAATAAATATAGTGCTAAATATTTTACTAATAAATAAATTAGCTATATATCCACATTGTATTCCTAAATTATCAGTATAGAAAAATACTCTCTTTGTTCACGTAGAGCTTTACCTAACCTCCGTAGCTATGCACTGATTAGATCTGACAAAATAGCATCTATCAAATTAGATGATGCTCTCATGAGCAGAATACAAGAACATAATTATTTATTCAATAGAGAATAAAGTAAATGTATTAAATGTAACCATTCGGTGCACCGTAGGACATAAAGTTAACTGTGTGTCTAGGCTACCGCTTTTAAAATAAATAGATGTATTGAAAGCACTCCGGTTGATTCCATAGCACCAGGACGATTTTGTTTTATATTAATTATTAATAGGTACTATAAAAATTCAGCCCCAAACAAGCAGAGCTCGAATCATCACTATATTTCCTTTTTTAAGCTCTCTATGCATCTTCTTATTTCATATTTATGTATATCATGACATCTTTATCTTATATTACGCTGCAAGGCTAGACGTATTCATACCCTCAGTCCAATTTTAGTTTTATTGATCTTTTAGTGTTACCGTGTTCGAACTACGAGCACAAAGTTGAAGGAGGACAACCTATGATGAAATAGCTTTCAAGCTCTGCACAAAGCAGAGTGGCGTTGAGCCCGCTTGAATGTTCGATGATTAGTTATCGCTCGCGGTGGCGCTCGGCCCCCGCACCTCCCCCGCCAACACTCGTCAAACATTCAACTCTTTGGTCGCGCGCGCACTCCCGGCGATCGGTCCGCCCTACCCGTCCAAATTCCGTCGTTCTGCCGAGAGATGATATAAAGAGTTCGGTGTTTGGTGTGTTGTAGGATCGCCGGTGTGGAAACCGCGCGACATGTCGAGCGAGGCGGGCGGGGGTGCGGGGGGAGCGGGCGCCACTACGCTGCCGCGCTCCGGCCGACCCGCGCCGCGCCACCACCACCTGTCGGCCAGCCGCAAGTCGCTCGCGCCCGACCACCGACACTAACACTACTACTATACACTACCCTGATACCAATCCTATCATTTGTTTTCTTTGACGTAGCCGATTATTGATAACCTTTTACGTAGTGGAGGTGGAATCTATGATTCTAACAAATAAGTTTAGTGCATTGGGGTTTATCCACATATAGAAAAAAAACATATATTTGTGTTTAACTTATCACTTACCTAATTCGTAAGATAAGTTTTCAATAATGACTTTTTAAAATAGAACTAATTTGCAGTAAAGTGTACCCTAACGAAAATTTTAGATAATAACGTAACACAAATCCTCCATGGTTGGTACCCTAATGCTATTTCCAAGTGTATTAAACCTAAATATATTTCAGAACGGCATTTTAAACATTATGTTTATGACTATTTCTATTACCCATCAAGTACTTCAATCACATTAATGCAGTTATGAAAGGTGAATTGCATAAAAGTAAACCAATAAAACTTTCAATCAATTCAAAGAGTCACGGAATTTCTCCAATGTACTTTTTTCTTAAACATTTGATGTTGATCTTTATTACAAGATTAGTTAACAATGTATGAATATTTAGATAAGGTAATTTAAATATTAAAAACATTAGCCATAGACAATTTATGGATTCCACCACCCACAACTACAGTTATCAAATTTATTCGTCGACAAACGCCCCCGTACAATGTGGCCCCATCTACGATCTACCCATCCTCGTACTTGAACTTTATCACATCAAGATCTGCCAGAACCATTGAGTTTCTTATCCGTTTATGCTCAAACTATCTGAAACTTGTATTATTTAAGCTCAAAGTATATATATGAATCTCTTGTATTTCATTTATTTCTTTGAGTAAGCTCATGTTTTGTGTTAGGTGCATAATACTGTGCCGATAATGAATAAGACTGCGTGCGGCTCTCGTGTGAGGTAAAGTGTACCTAATGATATTAAAATATTTTGACAATACCCTCGTTAGTGCACCTAGTTTTGTGAAATCTTATAAAAATACCGCATTCTGACTGATATTTCAGAAACGAATCCACGTAGAATATGGATAATCCCTCGAGATTCCTATTGTTAAACGGCATGTTGTATCGCGATGCAATCTGCGATGCGATAATTATGTGATTAGCAAGTTAAAATTTACTCAAATGACTTCATTACCGTCATCTATCTCATTATGAACTTCCCTTTTAGTCACTATTATTATTTTAAGCATAATGTCGGAAGTAAAGAAAAATATACCATATATTAATAGGAAATAAGTTTTATTTATGTTCGACCTGCGCGATCGGTATGAAAAGGGCGGTTTTATAATTACTAATAAATGACAATATCAATAGAAAGTCAAGAATATAATCGAGTCACTTTTCATACTAGTTTCTGGAATATTGTTATTGGACATTATTATACGTTTTATATTTTATCATGGCAATTGAGTAAATTGGAATGTAGTTGTACATAAAGTGTAGGTCCAGCAATTATCACGACCCTACATAGTTATTTCTCTTTGTGATGAATTTCTTCTTCAACTTTGTTTGAAAAATCTCTTCATTTTATTTGTACAAATTAATTTTAAATGGACAGCTCTGTGCCAAATTAGGTACTCTCTACACTTCCCTAAGCTTAAATACTTATCGTGAAAATATTACTGAATAAATAAATATATCGTGAGAGTAGTTAGCTGTAATGTATTTGCGTTTCATTTTCGTCACATTGGCATTGCAATACTCACTACCCTATAGTTCAAAATGCACTCACTCAATGGAAACGTACACTAGGTAGTTTTGATAATAATTTCTCTTCGTGATCAAATTCGAAAGTTCTATCATAGGCTAGGTGAATGATATGACATGTATTCACAATTTAAGTTTTATAATTGATGTATTATAATTACCTATATGTATATGATTGTTTATTTGCTGTAATATATTGTAAATGTATTGAAATGCAGTCGCGGAAAACTGTAAACTGAAGCGAATTGAACACTTTGAATTAGCAACGACGATGTTCCTCTTTATGATATATATGTTGTTATCATACTATGTTGCCTCAAATCGATGTTAATGCTGAGCGTTCTATTACTTAACAGTAAAAGCAAGATGCTATTCGTATGACTAATATTATATTATATCGAGGATTGTTGGAGGCTATAGAGTATATTTACGAAATGGCTACGTTAAATCGGTAGCACTTTAGTAGTTTCTCATGTGTGTCGGGACATATCATCGGCGATGGAACTCACTCGTTCAGCTTATAAGTTTTCTCGTGATCTTGTAACTGTTTGTTAAGTATTTAACAGTTACCTGATATATATATACATTGTATGTATTTACGACGTTTACATTAACTGTGTAATATATATATATATATATATATTGTCACCACACACATAATATTTTCAACTTTATATTGTTTAAGTGTTTGTTTTGTGACTTATCGAAATAAAACCTGTTTATTAATATACATATGTTAAAATATTCGAATTTAATAATTACGAACTTATACAATCAATTTATAGATATTATTATACTAAGAAAATTATAATTAATAAAATGAATAAACAAATATGAGTGAAAAATGAAATGAAGGATGAGCTCATTAATTGCGATTGTATTTCATACTTCAATGACATTTGAAAAGTAATGTAGGGAAATGAATGAATATTAGAAAGACTTATTGAAGTAAAATACGAAAGTAACTAATGTTTTATTAGGTATTGAACTTTATGATTTGTCGTCATTATAAATTGCTAACTCAGTTCAATTATCATGTTATGCAAGAGCATCGACAGGGATGTAATCGTTGTCAAACTACTTAACAGATTTGAAAATATGACTTACATTACTTATAAAACAAGTGCACTCGTATTGTTGTATTTTACTAGTTTTAATATCTATATTTAACAATTTATACATTCTTCTCCGAGGTTTGTCTTTTTTATATGTTTTTGCTACTGAGTACTAATCTAGTCACTTTTCATTAACATTAGATTATCTTATGTTATATTACATAGGTATTTAAAAGTGCCTTCGCATATTTTGGGCAAAGAGTGCACGTGTACTGTAAGTTTTTGTATAGAAATCTTTGGAGTAATTTGACGATGACGGCTAAGTGAGAAATGATATTGAGTCTCGTTACCTTTAGTGGCTTCCAAAACGACTAGTCTAATTTAAAAGTTTATGTATTTATTGTTTTTTCTTGAATACTTGGTATGTTAAATTTTGTGACACGTATGGACATTACTTTTGATTGCTTATGAATAAAGATAAAATTTAACCCGTCTTTCACTTAACTCATAAAATCCTCTTATACTTACACGTAACTTGTATAAATAAAACAACCTTACTAGGATTGTTGAGTAAAAAAATTATCTTATTAGACTGTACATAATATATGTAAGAAGTCACTTGGAATACGCATCGCAAATTTGGAGTCCTTATAGAAACGATACCGTATATACATTGTCCGGATCAGGATTAATAATAATAATAAATATTTCAGACATCTAACACACAACGCCATCTAGTCCCAAGCTAAGCAGAACTTGTGTTATGTGTACTAGACAACTGATATGAATATATATACTTTTTTTTTGTAAATACATACATATTACACATAGAAAACACCCAAACTCAGAAACAAATATTTGTAGATCATACTAACACTTGGTCCGACCCGGGAAAGGAACCCAAGACCTCAAGCTTAGTCGCATACGCTACCACTACGCGACCGAGGCAGTCGATCAGGATCACCAAAAGATATCCTTATTGGTCAGAAAATTATATTTCACTTTGTAAGTGATTGCATCGGTACATATGGAATGTGTTATACAAAAGGTACAGAAAACTGCATTCCAAACTAGGCTAAAACCTGTATTTTGGAAAAACAGTGTTCCGTCCCCGATACTTCTTCTACTGGAGTACTACAGTACTCCAGTAGAAGAACATGTATCGCTGTGTGGTTATTACTTCGTGTTTGTTTTGATCAGCAATGTTTAGTTTTGTTAATGGTATTATATATTTTACAGGACATACTGTAGAATTGACGTGTGCCGAAGTTAGTTCTACCGGAGGCATTAAGAAAAACAGATATTTTACTTCTTCTTTGTAGCGAGGGCGTAGGTACAGTTGTATGTTTCCTTAGAACAAGTCGGAGTACATAAAGCTGTCGGACCGTTAGTAATTTGGTGTCCGAATAGAGTATTATTGTGGGATATCTAAACGGATTTTCTCTTAACATTTTTAGTACGGCTCTTTGCGCTCACTCCATGCCTATAAGATGGGTTTTGGCTGCACCGCCCCAAGCATAAATACAATATTGGAGGATGGACTGACCTAGTGCTACATATATCAGTTTTAATCTGTCTGATGTTGTGATGTCTTTGAGAGATTTGAATAAATGTATCAGGCTTCTATTCGTGTCGTTGTCAGTCGTAATGTTTTTTCCATTTTAGGTCCCTGTCTATCTGAACTCCCAAGTATTTGACTGATTTTACTCTGGTTAGTGCGTAGCAGAAGCACGTGTTTGGGCATAAACAGGAACAGCTGTAATGGAATTTTTTTGTGGTGCGGTGTTTACTTTTGTAATTGAAATTAAATTGTAGCCGACTCACTACTCTTAATGAAAATATTCAATAAAAGTATAGACTGCCTGGAACTTCTGGGAAAATTAACTTTTATGTTCCCAACAGACCACTCCGTTACAACCCTCTCTCTTAAGCGTACCAAGGGCATCTACCAATTATCGGTAGAACAGCTATATTGTGCGTAGGGCTTTTAATGAGCTTTGTAAGCAGGAAATTATAGATCCATTCTCTATGGGAGTCTCAAAGGTGCAAAAGTCTCTGAGCCTTAAGTTCTTTTAAGGTTAAATAAAAAAAAAAAAAAAACAAAATTTGTTTTTGCTCACATCTTTATGTTTAGTATGTCTGTACAGGCGAGAACTTGTAATTGGCTCACTGTTATCAACATGATTGCAAACGTTATTATGTTAGCTGTAAGTCGTACATAACATAAATAATAAAGTTTATTTCTCTTCAAAATGGTTATTACAATGGGATTTGATTTCAGTACAATTAATTTCAACCACGTTTTGCGAGAGACTGGTGACTGTGATAGGTATAAGATACCTGTGTTACAAGTCACCAGGTCCCCACGCCCCGCAGGGGTCCGGGAACTGCTGTTATTAACACGACCGGACCCCTCCCAGACCGGACCCTAGCCCTTTTTTTTTTTTTTTTTTTACGTGTGGAAACCCCCTCGGGCCGTCACCCCGCCGGGGTTTGCGGCGGGGCGGTGTGTCGGAATCGAACCGACTAAAACCACACGGTGTGCCAACTCTGCGCCTGAGAAGGGAGGGGTCCGGGATCGCTGTTACTAACGCAAACCGGACCCACCGGACCCTAGCCCTGCATCAACCTTTAGCACGGCTCTCTGAGCTCTGTCTATTTCTAGAAATTGGACTTTGCCCGCACCGATAAAATGCAATAGTTAATGACCGAGTGACAAAGATCATTATAGCAGTATACCATTTTTATTATATTTAAATCAGCTGTATGCCTTAGTGTTTTAAAAATGTAAATTAACTTGCGTATTCTGGGAACAAAAGTAGCTATATGAGGCTTAAAGCTGAGGGTCCGGTCTATCTGCACCCCAAGGTATTTTATAATAATAATAAATATTTCGGACATCTAAACACACAACGCCATCTAGTCCCAAGCTAAGCAGACCTTGTGTTATGGATACTAGACAACTGATATAAATACTTATATACTTTTTTTTTGTAAATACATACATATTATACATAGAAAACACCCAAACTTCGAAACAAATATTTTCAGATCATACAAACATTTGGTCCGACCCGGGAATCGAACCCGAGACCTCATGTTTAGCAGTCGCATACGCTACCACTACGCCACCGAGGCAGATAGATTCCAGACTTTGAAGGGGTGAGCAGGAGCAAGACATGGTATCCATTCGCGGACATGTATGGGCAGTAATGGAAAGCGTAAGTGTAATAAATAAATAAAATCAATAAAGTTACCAAACGTCTCCGAAACGGTTGAACCGAATTTTATGAATATTTTGTGTGTATTTCAGGTAGGTTTGAGAATCAGTCAACCTCTATTTTTCATACCCCTACACAATAAGGGTGTGGGGGAACGGGTATCATGTTCCACCCAACACAAAGGATCCTCCGACCAGGCGAGGTGATCATGCCTGGCGAGCTACTGCCCTACAGTTGATGTTGGGATGTTGTATGTATGATAATCGGCGCGAGAACTTCTATTGCTCGATTCAGGAATGGTAGTTACTCCGTGTAGTGCGTTACTTCGTAGTTCAGTGTAACTTCGGTAGATGGCGCTGCAGTATGTTATGTTGTATGTGGAGACCGCCACAAGGGTGAACCACCCTTATATTTGTATGTTATTTTTATGTCAAAACTACGCGGCGACGTTTGCCGGGTCGGTTAATAAAGTATACCTAAAATTAGTCATATGCCTATTGTCATAATTTGGTACATTGCTATTCGAAAGTAATAACATGTTCATAATAAATTAAAATGATTTACACACCAATATTATATTAATTTACTGCAATAAGGACGTGTTATATTTACATCAATTAAAACTGGATCCGTACAGATTGAACTAAATTAAAGTAATAAATATTTATTAAGGAATAAGCAATCAGGAAATATAAAATACTAAGGGCCGGCCGGACTGAAAAACCGGCCCTAAGTACATAATAATACATTATCAGGTATTATCAAATACTAGTCGACCCGTGCCCATTTCATTGGGCGTTAATTTCTTGTGATGTGGATTAATCCTTAAATTAATCCTAGTGCGGCAATTGTTTTACTAATAAATTGCTTCATGATCGTATTATATTTTTTGACATTTGTGTAGGTACATAGTATCCAATCTTGATGTATTATACACACGTAAGATGTGCCCATTTCATAATGATTCATCGTTGTGTAATGAAAAAGATAAGCTATACTGAGTATGGAGTATCTACTCCTAACATCTACCTAGGACTTGATTAGTGAGGAAGACTCAAACTTTACTTTAATAAAGAGTTAATTCAGGCATATCAAGATTTTCTTATTTTATTTGATAATCCTAGTAAATATACTAAAAATTACTTTTATATCAAAGTCACATACAATTTCTTTAGATCAACTGGCCACAAACAAGTTCGAAAATACAACAACACTGAATTGTTGCTTTCATCGCTTTCATGGCAATCACAATTTGATACGTCAAAGGTGCATAAAATAATAGTCAACCATATTATCGGTACAATGTGTTTATTAAATCGTACATCGACGTCAATAAATCAAACGTTTCGGTGTTTCCGGATTGAAAACCTTACAATTTGCTAATAAAACAGATTTTCTAAATTGATATGAGTGAAACATTCAAAATATAATTAAGTATGTATTTACAAGGTTAATAATAATTACATATAACTAGGTAGGTACACAATATTTTGTATTTTTTTTAATTCTGTAACTTTAACTGCGTCAACAAATTTACACAAAACTTACAATTCTAAACTTTGTTGGCCTAATATTTTCTCAATAAATAATAAAGAAACTTAAAGAACAATTCACTCATACCCGACTCAACAATTGGTAAAGCCATGAAGGTCTAAAATCTACTATTTCAAAACATTTAAGTTTATTACAGTCATTTCATTATTTATTGAAATATTTTCGCTAAGGGTTTGTTAGGTAAATAATAATATACTTATATGTATTTGTGATATACATTACTATAAAGGGTAAATTAACTTTCAACATAAGATACTAAATAGAATACTATCCATTTTACCATGAAGTGAGGCATATCTATTTTGAATTAAAAAATCCTTGAAAGAAAACAAAACTCAATAAAAGGCCAATGTAAAACTCAAATAAATACAAAATAGACAAACTATAGAAAAGCGTTAGCACATTACAACACACAACAACTTTGATGGTAGACAATTTTGTGAGACAGTCAATCGGGAAGCTCTATTTGTGAACACCTATATTTTATCATTATAATTTTAAAGTACGGCTTTAAATCTCTCTACAGTACAAATCATATCCCATCCTAGTACTTAAACAAATAACAATAGGACAATCTAGAGGATGTATTTATCATATAGTACATAATGTATGTGGCACACTACAGTTAATGATCACGAGGACGCATCAGAGCATCGGTGTAGTTTCTACACTTGTCTTTTTCTTGTAAGCCTTGCATCATTGTTAAATCATATACCTTAATTATCTTCATATTCAAATAACACTAAAAATCGGAAGAAGAAGAATGTAAACCATTTACATTCACGTAGATCATTTTCATACCTAAATTCAATAATCTACTACTAAATAAATACAATCGGAATAATTTAATCTTAAAATTAACACTAGACATTAAATCAAACTTCGTTTCCGCCTACTAGCAATTAGTAACAAAATATTTCAAAAACAATGTTTTCCAACAACTTAATTCAGTGCACACCACAATTATTCATGTATATATACTTATTGTATTACATGTAAAGATATTATTAAATAACTCTTAATAAGTTCATTACAATATCTAACAATTAATGAAATATTTGGTTTAAAAGAAGTTTCATTACGCTATTATATTATGGTGTTTATCAAATTATGCTAGAATAAAATTCATCCATCCTAATTTCATATCATATTAAATACGTAAGGCACTCCATTAATTTTGCTGATTTTTTTTATCGAAAGAGATTGAAAATACTGACTCACAGGTTTGCTATAAAAAATGAAGACCATTGGAAGTTTCTGTTATTCATGCACCGCATATTATAAGTTTTTTACAATCATTAAGCTCGAAACTAATTAGTAAACACTTAAAATTACAAATAGAGGAAGAGTTTCGACATCCAACATAATGCAATTTAATGTTTCTGCTAGATAGACAATAACTGTTATAGTAGTGTCGGATTCGTTGTGGATCAAATGTAAAATAATTTGGAATATTTAGGTACATCTACATTTATATTAGGATTAAATTTAATGTATATTTACGTGAGGTTTAATAAAGCTCTCAGTAAAAATAATGTATGACAGATGAACAAGTCAAATTCAACTACATATTGTTAATTAAAGTTTATTAAACATTTAATAAGTACACCGCTTAATAAAGTGTACTAAAATAACCACATTTACACACAAACAATCTATCACAGACACTAATGACAAAACTCAATAATTCAATACATATATCGTTCTCTATAAAAAAGAATCTGTTTTCTTAAATAAAAAAGAAAATATTTTGTTGTAAATCTACAAACGAATACACGTTACACGCTGATTTGTCAACGTTAAGTACTGACCAGCATGAGTCGTATCGTAACTTGTACTTGTCGCAGTTGTAATTCAAAACCGACAATTAAAATCACGACAAATACACTACTTCAACGTTGTTGGACCCCTAAATATTTAATTAAAAAGCAATTTTATTCATAAGTAATCTCTTTAAAAATTTTATCAAATTTAACTAACTATTTATACCTACAAACATGACTTGTTTCATTACTTCCTGAATAATTTTGAATGATTATAATAAGTCCGCGCGGCGTCCTATAGCCCCTTCAATTCAATTGTTTATTATTATCTTTTCTGTATTATAACATTTTATAAATAATATAATTCTTACAGATAAATTTACTAACAACAAGCAATTAAGTAGGATAGTGTGACAGTATTAAGGGAAAAGATGTGTTTACATGATTAAGATTTGCACTTTAATTTTTTCAACAGGTATGATTAATTATAAGCTACTTATTCATTTATTAATTTTTTTTTGCTATAATTTTCTTTAATATCCCACAAAATTTGTAAAGGGTTTCGTTGAGCCTATTGCGCATCGATCGTGCACGCGGCAGGGTCGTGTATATTTGTCTAAACGTTGGTCCCTATGATTGCTATTGTAGTTTCGTGGCGTACATAGCAACGCGGAACGGGGCAAACGACACCGCGCGATTAGCGGCCGGGCTCTCCGAATAAAGGCACATTGAGTCATGATTTGTTATCCTATATGCAGTACCTAACATTCCCATTTCCCCACATTAACAATATTTATCATTTTTTTAATGTTGGCCTAAAACTAGTCAAAGGGAATAACTAATTAATAAATCTACTTTATAGGTATATGAATTAAGTCACACCACTATTTTATTCGGTCGCTTAAATTTTCGTACATTTTAGAAATTTCGACATCACATCATTATAGTTCTATGACATTCAAATCTTTTCTACTCATTTTGGCAACATGGTGGTGGAACTACAATTTGTCTAATATTACTAAAAGGCAAATTTGCCTAAAATTATAACTAAAGCAAAGACAACACTTAAAAGTTGTCTTCGCATTTGATTTCCCTAGAGGCGGGTTGCGACGACCATTGAGGCTCGGTCGGTCCGTCCCAGTCAGGATACGATTCGTACAAAAAAATATCAGCAGCGTCATCATCTACTGCTATTTCTGTTCGACTGAACGCCTCGGCAAATTTTCCAATCTCAGTGGAGCCAAAAGCTTGTTGGAAGGCAGGTAGCGGAACTACGGGAGGCGGGCGTTTCTCCTCAGGAGGAGTACGACGTGGCTCTAGAGAACAGCGCTCGAACCGATCACGCACTCCACGTGAAGTTTCAGTCTGAGCCACGCTACATGTGTACTCAGGTGTATTTCTGTTTCTCACACCATGTTCTCGTTCATTAAAAGGCATATCGTCGTAAACCATATATGGCGTAGACCTTCCATCCGGCTGACTCGCTTGATTTTGACCATGCATAGCCTGTAATTTTGCGGAAAAACCTAGTGAACATTGATACTCGTAAAAAAAAAAAGTAGTATAGATTAATGGTATAAATGCGTATTGCAATATCGAAGACAATGTTAATTAATAACCTTCATCGGTCGACATTCGGCAGAATACCGCATGCGGTCACGCGAGCACGCACTTCGCGGTGCCCACCCACCGTTGACAGCGTTAGCGCCACTCCAACCACTGCCACCGCCGCCGCCGCCGCCCATAACACCCATCTATAAAAATGTTAAAAATATTTATTGAACAAGTTTTTGCAAGACAATTTTTGTAGGAGCATTAAATCGTGGTAGAAAACAGTCTAGGTGAACTCGTGATTTCCAAACAAAATAATGGCATACATAGATATTTTAACGATGGTTATAATAGAGCTGTGTAGAAATAACCATTGTCGAACCATACACGTTTGGATCTGATGTCGTTCCATAGTCTTGTAAACAGAGTCGTTCAACCCAAAGTCATAAAAAGATATGTAAATGACTTGACCTAAGTATGGACAATGCACATGCAAGTTATAGTTTATATCTATTAGCACCGAAGTAGAATTGTTATCCATACAAATATCATAAAGAGGTAAAGTTTCTAACTTTGTTTGCATGTTTGTAGGACATTAGATTAAATTCTTTCACTAACAGAAAGCGACGCTATTACGACGACATAGGCCATATTTTATTATGATTGAACAAAAAAATCACATCACCAAAAATTAACACCCAACGAAGTGGGCACAGGTCGGCTAGTTGTACATATATAACAGTTGACTTGTGCACCTTACACAAAATTGTACATCTTACAATCGATAACAATCTCGTACAAAAGATTGAAATTAAAATACCAACACGATCTGTACGTATACCACAATTATTTAGTGTTCGTCTCAGCATTAATAATGTTTCACATAATAACCCACTGAACAAAATGTCCAGGAACTATAATACCGTGTGGTCACAGCTTGATGTATTTTACGAAAGCCTCAATGCTTTCAAATTTTCGCTCCTCCGTTATAGCAGACTTTAATTTTAATGCACATCTCAGTTAGCTTCATATATTTAGTTTGTTACTGTGTATCTAATTATGGTATTTTTTTTGTTTTTTCTTATAATTTTTTACCTAATGCCAAAACGAAGCACTGTCTACTGTTGTAACACATCCTGTTACAATTCTACACAACTTTATTGTTGGTTTACTGCAATGTACTTACTGTTCAGACTGCATTTTCTATTTTTTCAATCTGTTATCTGTATCTGTACCTTTTCAATAAAATAAAATAAATAAAGATCCAAATAAATTATATAGCCATTTTTTAAAACGTAAATGTAATTAAATATTACTAACTTACTTTAAAAATCTGTTATTTCAAGTAGACCTTTTCAGGCACTTCGAAACGATATATGAATGACTCTAGTTACGCGATTCCAAAATGTCAATCCTATGACAAAGAATAGATAAGAAACTCAATAAGTTACTCTTTCAAAAATAGAGACTTATAAGATTTTATTGACATTTACAATATTTAATTAAAAGTCATCACTGCTCATTTTTAAACATCATGTGTAAAGCAAATATACTTACATATGTAATAAATACGTGCCAGAAACATATAAATTTAGGTTTTAAACTGTAATCCAAGAACAAGTTTAAGGAAATCGGAATATCAATGAGTCTTATCTAAAATTGATCATGCGACTGAGATCACCACAATTAGATTTCCACATAAACAAATAAATAATTATCTATATATACGTAAAGCAAATACTTTCTAAGTATTAAAAGAAATGACGCAAATAGAGCAACAAAACATTTGAAACTTTATTACTAGAAAAACAATATTATAAAGTATAGTACGCAAATTAAATACGTACATGAAATCGGCTACATCAAGCTACGCGAATCTTTTACATGTGTGATATATAAGTGCAAATTATAGTCAAAATAAAATGTAACGTATATTTTTTTTTATAAACACCCTTATGATAGTTTATTACAAACATATAGGTTAAACTCATAAAATTAAATTGAAATTAAACAATACAAGTATAACTTGTGCATTTAAACTAATGGCCTTAAGGCATTTAAATGATTATTTAAATTATTCAGAATGTAATGTACTTAAATAAAAGGGTGTAACACTGTACCTGATAATGCGGCCACATCTGCGGTTCGCAGTACACAGGACCCCGACCGTTCAATCCACATTCTAAAGGTGGCTGAAATGTAAACATCGAGTTTATTAAATCTATTGACTTTCTTCTATTCTATCTTTTGTGTGGAAAGGACGTGTCAATGGTGTACATATTAGGAAATTATTCGTTCCAGGTATTCATAACTTACAAACTTCCATACTAATATTATTCATTCGAAAGTAATTCTGTCTATGTATTTTTTACGCTCAAGGCTTTAAGGCTAAACTGCTACACTGATTTCCATGAAAATGAGCATAGAGATACATTGATTTTTCAGAAATGACATAATTTCATTTTTACCGCGATAACCAATATAGTCGCGGGTAAAAACTAATTTCACATGCTATAGAGTTATTGTAACAAATAAATAAATAAATATTTTAGACTAGATGTCTTAATCTAGTTCCAAGCTAAGCAGAGCTTGTGTTATGTGTACTTGACAACTGATATAAATACATATATAATTTTTATAAATACAAACATATTAAATCAATATTTACAGATCATACAAACATATGGTACGATCCGAGAATCGAACCCGAGACCTCAATCACAGTAGTCGCATACGCTACCACTTGCGCTACCAAGGCAGTCTACACAACCAAAGATTTATTTTGTATTCTTTTGTATTGTATTTCGGTATTATATTGTATTTGTGTATTTTTATTTAATTTGTTCACAAAATTGCTATTAATTTAGTAGCTATATTATAGGATCATTGACTACGAAACTATGATCATCGAATATCGTAACCACTCTTCAGTCAAACTTTTATAAATAATTAAACGGCTAATTGAAATAATAACTTTATATATTTTATTATTAATAGGTAGTTCTAGGAGCTATGACAATTCAAAAACAATCGAAACTTTGTTTTCTACAGTGTTATTGGTGACTGCACGGTTGGTGTAGTGGTTTAAGCGGTCATCTCGCCGCTGAGTGTTATCGATTCGATCCCCAAATGGGCAAAACAATAATATATGTGTACATAATAATATCAACCAATCAACATTAGATACACACGTGCATTGAAGTTGCAGTAGTTATTACAGTCCTATTATAACTCCCTTACACAATACATAATTGAAAATGAAGGTACAGTCTGCAAAAAGTATGTAGAAAGCACAACTAAAAACTGCTAAAAAGTATCGAAAACTTAATAATTTTTCTAAAATTATTTCCATAAATAATCTGGCTAGTTATCAAAATTTGCATCTTAACATTTAAGTCATTTTAATATTGACGAATATAAGCAACGTTTTAAAAACTAAAAAGTACGTTACGAGAAATAAAGATCTCTATTGGTACTGCCGTACCAACAAACTTAAAATTAAATTATCATCGATTACTATTCTTTCTCATGAAATGAGTTACATTTCAACAATTACTCATGAAAAATATTTCACAACTCGAAATACTGCTTTCACAATAAGGTTTAAAAACTTATTTAATAATAGACAACCATGTTGCAAAATCTATAAATAATAATTTTACACGATGATAGTAGGAAAGCACGTATTAACTTGATGCTAGATTGATATATGTGCATAACATGTACACGAGATAATGTTTAGTGTAGTGGACGTGAAGTAAGCGAGGGGGGTGAAGGGTGGTCGCGCCGCCGATCGATGTCCGTTACTCCCTGTGCACCGTTGCGTTGCACCAACTGCATTCATCATTACACATCACCGTTACATTTTTTTTCCAAAATTTTAATTTCGAACCTATAAACTGAATTTTAATTTGTGTCCTGACCTTTTACTTTAGGTAAAGGTTCAATAGTAAATATAGGTATAGTTTGATAGATATTTAATCACACGTAACAAAATCAACCGCGCTACGCAGCTACGCTGTTGCTACGGAGTGCTACGTGATTTTTGCACTACAACTTCACTTTAGTTTTTACTAGCGTTACGAGTCCTTTTTAACTAATATTTTTTTCATTATTGTACTGTATGTAATCTAGGAGTATTCAAGGCCAAGGTATGAATACTTTTAGTATTTCTTTTATAACATTTTAAACTTTAAGTGTAATTGAGGCTTAAAGTTTAGGTATTGTATAAGCATTCAAAATTACAAACTTAAAACCTTCAAAGAAAGTTTAAACCTGTTCATGTGTCGGGGCAGTAGAATAGTGTCGGGAGATTTGCAGGGGCTAACTAACTATCGAGCGGCAAGCGGCGAGCGTGTGGCGCGAACCACGTGACTTATCGATCAGCGCGGCGCCCACGACACTCGGAAAAATCAACCGCTGACAGCTTTCATAGGCCACCTCCACCTCTCGGCTCACGCCCGCACTCCACCCTGCCTCGCGCCTCGGCCCCGTCCCCGCCCTCATTAGCGCCTTTGTGACGCTCACTTGTCTCGTAATATGATGCCGTAATGATACTACTTACCACTCGATTATTCGAACATTTCTACTAATTGACTATACTAATCAAATAGTACATGATAAAAATGACAGTTTTATGTTTGCACATTTTTTTGTGCAAGACGCCAAAACTTTGCAAAGTTATGCCTTGTGTGTTACCACATAAAAAGTTTTTTAATCTCTAAAAACATATTTTACATAACTTTTACCATGTTATACTATTTTTGATGTCCTATGTAATTGTTAAATGTTATAAGATATAAGTACAGAAGTCGATTTTAATTGAGCATATATTTTTATTTAGCGTCACCAGAATTTGCCTCGCTGAACCGATTATGCATAAAGACTAGGATTTTCTGCAAACTCTTAACTTCATTATGTTTTTTTAAATAATTAACTGACTAAAATCCTGATTCTGACTCTTAAAAGTGTACTTCATTCAATTTTAAAGAACACAAATCTTGAAAATATTTATACACTACCAAAAAAAACTGTAGAACTCCGACCGGTCAAAAATAGTACTGTGTACTATAAACGATAGTGTGTTGATATTCTATTACCGTATAGAAATGACAACAAACTTTCGTTTTCATCGAGCTAGTCATTTCAGTATTTACACCACAAACTTTAACAGACTGAATGTTTTAGCGAATTGTTTGAATTTAAACTCTATTTGTTAAAACTTATGGCTGATAATATATGAATGTAGTGCAAAGGAGTGAACGCTTATAGCGAATGAGGATGTCAACTGTCCTCTGACACTGACCTACATAATTTTAACTAGCCTTTTTGTGGCCTATTCTATGGGTAATTTAATAAACGTTATACATTTACCTAAACGTGCGTTAGCATACAATGTGTGACAAGTTGTATCGAATGACTTTAGAAAAACAAAGTTCTTAATTTGATAAAGATCTTTGCGTGTTTTAAACGTTAATTGTTTTGACTACAATTATTTTGGACTCTCCTTGAAAGTTCCTCCAAGCAATGACTTTTGTTGAAGTTTTTACAGAAGTTTTTATAATTCAAATGATTTTACAAATAATTTTTGCTAGCAGTTACTCTTTTACTAAAGTTGATATTTATTAAAGCAACTTTTTTTTATTTTTTTTTAATGTGGACGAACTGATCGGCTGATAATAATCTACTATCCATATTAATATTATAAATTTCAAAGTAACTCTGTCTATCTATTACGCTTCACGGCTAAACCATTTCACCGTTTTCAATGAAATTTATCATGGAAATAGTTTGATTCTTGAAGAAGGATGTAAGCTACTCTTTACCGCTATAACCGACATACACGCAGGCGAAGCCGCGGACATAAACTAGATACATGAAAATTAACAATTTTTATTTTAAAATGTATCTTTTTAAAATTGTAACCAATAGACAGGCTTTGAAATAAATCTAATTTAAGATGACATTGCTCTTCTGGCCTTTCCAACTATCTCGATTGGAGTATAAAGAAGACACCATAGAATATTATGATAATTTCAAGATCCGTTATCCTTAAACACGTACATTCTATATATTTCATAGAAATATTGTAATAGATATGTATCAGTGGCACCATATTTACATGAGCATTGTGAAAATTGAACTATGCCTCTTACAATAGTTACATTCATACGTTATACTGCCATTTGTTGGTATTAAAGATTTAGTTTTACAATTATTGGGTTTAAATGTTTAATGTCCCTTTTTACCGTAATACCAATATGGGGACTAATAGTATATTTTTATAGAGGAGATTAAGTACATACTTAGTATTAAAATTAAATAGATATTTTTTTTATTTTTACAATAAATTTTGAGTAGCTTAAATGTGTCACTTATCGTTGAGAAAATCATGAAATAAAAACGTCGCCGTCTCAAATTCAAACTACTACCATTTAAGAGTCAAGATTACGATAGATATACGGCGATAAAGTCACCGTTTACATATTTAATGCATAAAATCGCGAATGTTCAATATTTGAAAATTTCTGAATTTCTAATGATTTTTTTTTTAAATAATGTGTTTATACATATTCTTTACAAAAAAGTCTAGCTAAAAGTGCAAAGCACGTTATACCTTTGCACAATTCTGCATACACAATAATCATGATGATGATGATATCAATAATTTCAACGTTTGTTTATAGGTGAAATAAAATTAACAACAAACGAAATGACATTCATAAATTAATGTATCAAGCAGCTTTCGAGATCTCAATCACGGTACAAAGTAACATTTGTGATAGAATTGTTATCATCCAGTGGTATATTTGGGATGAATGAAATTAAACAAATAAAGTTGTTTTTATGAAACAATAAAATTTTTCTTTTACTTATTTATTCAATATTCCAATCAATTACTTACCGTGGGAGGCAAAGGTAGGTGCTGAGTTGGAGTCTGCGCGCGCTGGTCTCTCCGTGCAAGTGATCGCCGCACGCGGGTCTCCTTCGACGCGTATGCGCCGTAATCTGTCATACAAATACATAAGACAAACATATTATTAATTTTATACAGAATAACATAATATAAACAACTAGTATGTTATGGTTCTAGATCACAACTGCATAATATTTTTAGAGAAAATATCTTAATAATTTATCAATACGAACATTCTTCGTTAGAGAAATTATTTATTTATAAACAGAGAGTTATTCAATGAGAGAATTCTTCGTTTCTTATTACCAATTGTCATGAAATACCATTTTAAAATAGTATAAAAAAAAAACTACGAGTATAAACTACGGCGTCTCAGAGTCGCCCTTTTCGAGTAAATCTGAGCAGCACACACACAAGATACGAAAAATACCCTGCCTTGGCAGACGGTATCTTTTGGTTTTTCACTAAGCAAGCGTGTATCGAAGATATCTGAATTAAAAAAATATTATGCTTATACGTTTGTGAAAAACCTGGACTAGTAACAAAATATAAATGTATTTAAAGAAACAAAGAATTGTTATTTTAAAAATAAAAAATGTAGACTAAAAGTAACATTTAAAAAAGTTCAATAGTGACATAATCTAAGGTTTGTTACCATTATTTAATTATAAATTTAAAAAATACACTAGGTTTTTGTAATGGGACTAACTTGTGTCTGCGGTTTCGCCCACGTGTATGTCGGTTATCGCGGTAAAAAATAGCTTAAGTTCTTCCTCAAGAATTTATGTATCTCTATGTCAAATTTCATTGATCGGTACGTCTGCTTAGCCGTAAAAGCGTAACAGACAGACAGAGTTATAAATTTATAATATTAAGTATGGATCGAAATGTGAATAACAAATAGATTTGTAGAAGAATACTCAAATTAGAGTTGATCATCAGAGGACGCATTAGTACCCTCATGAAAAGATGCTTGAAGTTGAACACTTTGACGTTGAATTTTCATAATTACCTACACATTTTTAGATAGAAACATGATATGCTCTTTATAGCAAACAATTTGATGCCATATATCTTGAAAATCGTCGAATAAATACTTTTTTCAGCATTTCCTTAATTGTATAGAAACCACTCTACCTAATGAAAGAAAACTGGCTAAAAATAGCATTTAATATGTTTCATGATCTGAACATGATTTATTTGAATATTAATGATTTACTCTTAAAAAGCGTGAATATTTTAATGTTTATTTAAAGGCTTTTTCCATCTTAACAATATTCAGGTTTGGGTTGTCTATGTACTCGTATTAAAAAAGAAATATGTTATTTGAGCCAAATTACTGTTTTACATAATATTTTTTCACAGATTTTTTATGTTATATGTGAAAAAGTATAATATTTTTTAACGCAGTTATTCGTTATAGTTCGATTTATAATAAACAGACATCTGCAGTGATTGTTATAATAAGTTAACTATATTTGTGGCTAATAAATATGTAGGTATATTAGTATCAAAAAATGTATCCTTTTATAAAGTAAAATCACAGAAATAATCAATGTCGTAATATATCGTACATAGTTACCAAAATCTTATATATAGTATTACTAAAAATACTGTAATAATTTTTTTTTTTTATTGAATAGGGGCAAACGAGCAGACGTGTCGCCTGATGGTAAGCGATTATCGCTGCCCATGGACACCCGCAACACTAGAGGCGTAACAAGTGCGGTGCCGGCCCTTGGGGGATAGGGAAGAGGATGGGGAAAGGGTTGGGGTATAGGCCTCCGGCATCCTCACTCACTCGGTGAAACACAGCAGAGGCGTTGTTTCACACCGGTTTTCTGTGAGGCCGTGCTATCACTACGGTCGAGCCGGCCCATTCATGCGGAAGCGTGGCTCTCCCACGGTAAAGATGTCTATTAATATAATGTTTTTTTTTAATATTGTAGTAATTAAATGGCTGTCTACACTTCTGAACTGAAATAGTTTTTTCCTTATCAGTTTTTATTTTAAAGTGATTAATTAGTTTTTACTACTTATTTTCACGTATTCGAGATTTTATTTTCTTCAATAACTACGCTCACTGTAAAACATCTAAATTAAGTCAAGTTATATTCACTTAAAAAACCGCACCAAGGGTTGCATACAAACCCGTAAGTATATTATATGATGTAACTAAAAATTTATGCTTTTTGCAATTTTTCCTTTATATAAGACTTTGCTTTGTACCAAATTTCAAGATTCTGAGTTCAAGGAAAATACCCGATAGGTTTAGATTCCCTTGCGAGTGCCAAAAATTTGCAGAATAAACGGCTGTATCTTTTGATTGCGTTGGCTTTGAAGTTTATTTCACAGAACAGTAGACCTAAATATTTGATATGAAGTTCAGCTTGACACCACGCGTTCCTGAGAAAAAGGGTCTTGACAGACAGACGTACATCAAAGTGATCCTATAAAGGGTCCGTTTAGTCCGTATGAGATTTGGAACCTAATTAATACATTCATGGTTTAATGTATATAACAAACATTAACTTGTTGAACATTCATTTAAACTTTAAAACTTTGAAGGTTGTTCCTAGGTAAACTTTGCGACTTTATAATAAAACTCAGTTAATAAACAAATGCAAAGTCTAAACGGAAAACGATAATACTAAAGGTATTATCGTTTTGTAGGTTTTTTTTTTAAGTCTACTTATTACCTACTCAGCTGTAGATTGTATTTTGGATTAAAATGACCGGAATTAAACGTTTTTAAATTTTTTTTTTCTGTTTCTTATACATAAATAAAGTAAAAGATAATATGTTTTTACTGTCCGTCTTTTAAATTTTACGAGTTCATATTTTAAACTACTTTCTTGTAACATCAACCACTTATAAACGGGCTGTTCTAATGGATGGAGGCAGGCACGGAACACAGCACGGAAAAAAGATGAAAAATAACAATTTGCCATACTTTGTGTCGATTTTAAATCTACGAGTAACAACACAAGATACAGTGTCTTCATATTGTGTGATGACCTTTGCGCTGACTATCCTACTTTGTCGACTTTACTAAAATGTCATACATCTTACTTTACTAAAATTTACCAACTTCCCTGAAGTTTAACCTTTACGCCGAAATTTCTTAGTTCATTAGTTTTAATTCATTCGCTGTCATTTTTTATTGATATTTTTATTTTTTAAATATTTTCAAAAAGTAGTTGAGCAATTTCAAAATTTAAGAATTTAACTTCAAATTAATAATATTCTACCATATACACACAGCGCCGTCTAGTGCCTTACATAGCAGAGTTTGTACTATGGGTAATAGATATATAAATACATACATACCTTGTTGTAAATATCGATATATTATACTTTTACATAGAAAACACCGAAACTTAGACCTTGGTTTGGTTAGACCCGGGAATTGAACCCGAGACTCTATCAAAGCAGTCAAGGCACGTGTCACATTTCACATATAACTGTCTGATCTGTGTGGGCCAATTTAGGCCGAGAATATACTTACTTTCTTAACCAAAGCACTGATATTTTACTTATTATTTTTAAATACGAATATATGACACGTTAATATTTAAATAACGCACCCAGTTACAGAATGTCCAGCAATTGACTTCTGCTGAGATGATGATGTGGCGACTTTCACATACAACAATATATACTACAGCGCCATCTACTGAAGATACACTGAACGACGAAGTAACGCACTACACGGAGTAACTACCAATCCTGAATCGCGCAATAGAAGTTCTCGCGTCGATTATCATATATACAACATCCCAATATCAACTGTTGGGCAGTGACCAGCCAGGCATGATCACCTCACCTGGTCGGAGGATCCTCCCATTGTGTTGGATGGAACCCGTGATACCCGTTCCCCCACAATGATGTTGATGACGGAACAAACAAGCAGGCTCATAGAAAATTTTTTTTTAAAAGGTCCCTCCCATACTGTGATAATACTTGTGTCACGAGGAACTTTACAAACATACATGAAATGGACACAAAGAACACCCTGACTTAGAACAACAATTTGTGGATCACGCAAAGTGTTATTCCATGTGGGATTTGAACCCACAACACTTGGCGAAGTAGGGAACGGCGTGGCGACCGCTTTACCACTAGGCCAAACGTACAGTTAAACAATTATTTGCTATAAGTGAGAATTGGTGGAAATCCATCAGAGCCGAGGGCTCTAAAGCCATGTTCACGAACTACTAAATCAATAGACCGGAAACTAATCGTATTATAATTTTTTTTATAGAACCTTATTACTTATAACTTAAGCAGCACTTTACTTACGCAAAGAAATAATACACAAGTTAAATAGTGCACGCAAGTTGGTCTTAGTTTCAATCAGGAAAAAGAAAAACGCTTTACAACTGAAACCTACATTAATTAACGTACAACTAGCTCTAACGCTGACATTTTCCGAGTAATGCCTGAAGGGGCTAGCAGGGGTATCGTATGTCCTCAACAAATCGATGCTTTTACATTTTGTTCGAGGACAGCGACTAGCCAAGACTACAGTGTAATAACACTGTTTATCTAATTATCTTCATAACAAGGAGTTTTACAAACGACAAATACTTTGACGTGTCTCATTTATTACAACAATTTTTGGTACACTGATAGTTTTTTTATTTTATGTATCGCTGTTAACTCAGTTTATTTAAAGTTATAACTTAAAAAAACATCATGCTACGAATTTTTATAATAGTGCTTTGTTCTATTCGGTTAACAGTCCCTAAATAGTGTCACGTGTATTTTGCACCACTTCTCCCTAGGAGGGGGACAAGACCTTCCGAGCACGGACGAGGCCACTTGTTTAGTGATCGGAGGCCAAGACTTGTCGATGTTGAAGGAAATTACTCAGACTACCACTCAGTTTGAGGCCATAGGACACCGAGCCAATTCTATCAATTCTTGGTCTGATTTTTTCTACAATAGATTGAAAAATTGTTTTTTAGTTGCCAAATTTTATAAATGTTTTTCATGCTACATTAACATCGCCAAATCATAATCTCAATATGTATATAGATTTTTTCTTTTTAATAATTTCTCAATATTGAAATACAAATTATTCACTGTCGAGTTTAATTGTTCAAAGAACTTCATTTACATATTCATTAATCGCTGACCTGACGATGACATCTCTTTTAGTGACGGATGTATAAACTTGAATTATGTAGTAAACAAGACAATTGTCGCCCATTTTGAATTACAAATTTAAGCAACGGACCAGATTAAACGAAATATTATATTAGGCGTGCGCTTCTTATCATTCGTGCGAAACTCGTTACATGTTTTACGTAGCGTTTATAAGGAGTTGACGGTGGATAACGGCACGGGTGCCAGTACCCCGGTCAATATGTAGAGTGGTTGTGCTGTGCAGGCGATCAATCGCGTTGCGGCGTGGGGAGGCCGGGGTAGAGGGGCGGGCGACCACCTGTAGCGCACCCCTCCCGCCCCGGCTCGCGTCCTCTGACATCGACACGTGACGTAGACACCGAGAAATCCGCCCAAACGTAAACATTAATTCTTACTTCATTCTTCATTGTTCAGAATGTCGCTTCGCGCCACGCGCGCGGAATCCGATCTCTCTCGTATTGGTAAACAAATTGAGCTCGACGCACACTGTCCGTCGCTAGGCATGTTATTGTGCTCGCGAACACGATTGCAATAACAAATAAATGTGACATAGTTCTAGGTGTAATTCAATTAGGTTGAGGAATTAGTTCTTCATGACACAATTATATGTCTGTAGGTATGTTCTTGTAATTTACTTTCATGAAATGTAAAAGGAACGATTTTTTCAAATTAATTTATACATTCACTAATATACTATGTTGTAAATAAAGAATTTTTTTTAAATTTAAATACAGTAGTTCAGATGTTTCCTATGATTAAAGGTTATTTTTCATTCATCTAAAAGTTAAGCAATGCCTATTCCACCGGTTGTAATGAAATAGGTAAGTACCGTTTAGAGTACGATCATTTGTGTGATTTCACGTGATATTTCCTTAATAAATTAAGTTACCATATATAATCAATGTTTTAGCTTAAAAGTCATTTAAAGTTGCCGTATATTTTGTTGGATTAGTTTTTTATTATTGTCTTCGAAAATCTGTAGGATATAAGGATATTGTTATATTGGTTTTAGCATTAATACTTAATTGCTAAGTTCCTTCACTACAAGAAGGTACCTACTAAATGGGTAATATTAATATTATTAAATCTTAAATATTATCTACAAGATGGTTACTAAAATAATATCGATATCTGCTTTTTTACAAAAGTTTATTAATTGTGTGCTCATATTAATAAATTATGATATTTTCACAAACAAGATTTAACATATTTTAGTTACGTTAAAAATTTCAAGCTTTCAAACTTGTGCATACTTCTCGAATGTCGTATGCATATAGTGTATACCTACTGAAAAATAATGAAGATGGAAGTATCAGACACGTGTGTAGTCTAAACTATGAAATCAGAACTAGACAATATTCTATAAACTTTAAAAAGTATATCAGTATAAACATTTTATAAGAGGATACCAACCCATGGGCATGGCATGTTCAGCGTGGTGCACGTGGTGAGTGGGGTACTCATAGCGGTAGTAACGCGCGTAGGGGTCATGCGCGTGCGCAGCGTGGTACTGGTGCGCATAGGGTGCGTAGGACGCATAGGGCAGTGGCGCGTACGAGCCGTAGCCCTCCCAGCCGGCGCTCGCGCCGTACTGCCCGTGCGCACGGTACTCTCCGTACTTGCAGCAGTCCATGGCTCAGCGTGTCCTACGCGCCCTCTGGCGCACTTGCATCTCGTGCCTTCCCACATCCTCGGCGCGCACCGCACCGCCACATCACCGCACTCTTACTTATTCTACCCTGCCACTAATCTCACACGAAGCTCTCCTAGTTCATCACTTTAAATCCCACTATTTAAACCCAATGTCAAAAACATTAAATCTATCCAAGTTTATTCCATTGCTATTCAATAAAATATTTATAAAGTAAATTTTCTAAAGTCTGAAAAATAATTGAGAGCGCGGTGAATATCGCGTGGAGATCGAGCGCAGTTTCGCGGCGGGAATCGGACGCGGGTGCGACGTTAGGTAGCGAAAAGAGGTCGTTCGAGTTTGCCGGCGACGACGAGAGATTCGATGGACGAGGGCGGTAGCGGGGCGCGGGCCGCGAGGAGGGGCGACGCCCGCTCGCCGGCGGCTCGGCGCAGCGCGGCGCTCGACGGACGCCGACTGAAGGCGTCGCGGAATCGATACGTCGCCGCCGCCCGCGGCCGCCCGCGCCCGCCCGCACTACCTGCCTGCGCCCGTATTGCGCGCGAACTTTGTCTTCCCCGACGGAATTTTATATTTAGAACCATGGTGAAACGATTGATCGATACTTTGCACTATTAATTAGTACCTACATACTTTCACTACATATTCCGATAGATATAACGCGACTACTTACGTTCCTAAGTCGTTATTATTTTATTAAGTAATCATAGGTGGAGTCTGGCTACGTCTGGTTGTCGATGACACTAACAACTTCTATAAATTTAATATCACTATAGACTTTTGCAAAATAAGTTTGTGAATCACAACAAAATAAGTTTCGCATATTTTAAATACAGCCACTAAAGAGATACGCGTTGTTGGTAGTTATTTAGTTGATATTTGCAAAGTTTTATCGAATTGCGCGTAGGCGGCAGTGACCCACATCGGTGACAATCATGTGGCGCATCACCCGCGCCCTTCGTCCTTCGGCTGGCTAGACCGTGCTCAACTTTCAATAAAAACGAGACGTCATAAATACTTACGAAAATGTACGCTGACTCCATACTTATTAGTTATGTTTTGGGTGAAACTTTTACAAAAGTATACATTTTTAAGTTGCTGCAATATACCTAGTATTATAGTACTCATATAGTATTATAGTAACTTCTATACCTACCCACTGGTAACTTAGTGTTGTCTAAATTTATTATAAATAATTCTATACACTAATAGGGAAACATTAAATACATAATTAGTTGTAAAAAAATCTTAAACTAATGTTATATTTTCGGCGGTCAACGGTCGTAGAATTTCGGGCGTAGTACTTCGTAGCAATCTTTGCTTGTTTCTCTGCTTACCGTACTATACAGGTGTTGTAAAGTTTTACCAATATTTTATGCTTTTCGTTTTACCATATGATTTTGATTTTGTAGTTTAAATTATAGGAAGAGATTATTATAAACATTTGCTTTACTATTTCAATATTCTAGGTAATAACTTTTTTGAGACCTATGCTGTTAACATCTATAATATATGTTTTTCTTATATTCATTTTATGTATTAACATTTAAAAACAAATACATAATAATAGTGAAATACATATATTTCTTAGCTGAACTAAATTCAATTTTATAGTTTAAATTTAACGGTTAAAGCAATAAGTTTTGTAAAAGAAGTTCAACTGAAAACCATGATATTACAAAATGAATTAAGTTAAAAAAACATTTCAGCTTTTTCTTCTGTTAGTCATTTTAGTTTTGTGTCTACCAATATTTATTCGATCCTGTCTCCAGGCGGACTAACAAATATGGATGCAGACTGCCCAAAACGGTTGGCGCTCTTTGGAGCCCTTCGTTCGGTAGTTCATGGCAATAGGGTGAATTAAAAATCAATATTGTATCTTATAGGACACAAACGTACGTGTTACTATCTAAGTGTCTAAGTGCGTTGATGCTATCTAACGCGCACTCTAACGTAAATAACACCTGTATTCCTTGTAGCTCATGAGTCACTCCGGTCAATCTGCCCCATTTATGACGAAAAGTTACTCCCCGACATTATTAAATATGCATTACCAATCTATCGTACGTATAGCCTAAAACTTCTCTCGAGAGGAGACCCGAGGCCAGCAGTGAGACATTATGGGTTGTTGATGACAAACAAATTTATCTATCACTATTTCATCTGCGTACGTTCATTTGTGATGATGATGATTATTATATGTGAAGTATTACGTGATTTAACATTGATCCAAGAAGAAAAAAAAGTTCATATGTATGTTTGAAACGTTCAATCATTGCTTTATCTTGAAATTTCATTTTACGGTTAACACTTCCTATATACTAAGATAAATAAGCTCTTTTTTTATAATAATAGTGTATTTAGTCACTAAACTAATTTATAAACATCAATATCATCCTAACATATTAAAAAAAAAACGGTCAAGTGTGAGTCAGATTCGCATCGAGGGTTCCGTACAAACTTGTAAGTATACTGTATACTAGTATAGTGAAGTAACTAAAGACGTTGGACGTTGCTTCGTACCAAATTTCAAGATTCTGAGTTCATAGGAAGTACTGTGTAGGTTTTGATTCCTTTGCGAGTGTCAATAATTTGCAGCATTAATTAATTGCTGTATGTTTTGATTGCGTTCGCTTAAAAGTTTGATTTTTCACTCTCCAAGGGACAGTAGACCTGAGTATTTGATATGAATTTCAGCTTGATACCTCTATGCGTTCCTGAGAAAAAGGGTCTTGCCAGAAAGACAGACGGACAACAAAGTGATTCTATAAGAGTTCCGTTCCTTTTGCGTTTCGTAACCCTGAAAACGACGAACTCGTCGTGAGTAACTACTCACACCATTTTTGTAGCAATTCTTAATATTTAAGAAAAATATAAGAAAAGATTATAACTGAAATTTTACGGTACATAATCAGCACAACAGTGACTATGCAAATGAAACGCAACTACGAATATACAAGTACACGTAATGTTCGTAATATGGCTGATGACTGACAAACCTTAAAATCTCGGTTAGATTTTTAAGTTGCCCGCCGCTTTCCACTTAATTTGAGTACCCCTTCGTATTTTTTCATCACTAAGAGAGAATGAAATCAACTTTCGTTCCTCGCTACAATCGTTTGAATACATTCAGACGGTTATATACTCACTATATATTGGAGATAAATTGATAGTGGCACGATTATTGATTATAAATTGTACCGATATTTAAATTATGTACAAAAGATTCGTGTTCCTTATTTTTTGTTAGGAATAAATTGTATGATAATAATATAATCAAATCTAAAATGAAATATTCGAAAGATATAAAAATCGTAAGAACGTAACTAATTACAAGTTCTAAAGTGAGTTTGTTACGCTACGTTCGTCTTTTTCAAACTTTTTAATCTTCAGGATGCTTAACATGCGTTTGAGAAGATGTTTTATTATCATCCAAGAGAAGCGACAACTATTGTTCCCGAAAGATTTATTGATTAAATCCAACTTGATTAACGCGAGTTTTAACTCAAACTAAGATTTGTAGAAAACAAGTAGAGATGTTCGCGGTCTCTCGCAGTATAAGAAAAACTCTTTATTTTCTTTGTCTGCCTTTAATCAAAACCAGTTTAGTACTAAAACACTGTGAAAACGTGAAAAACAAAAATCGTATTCGTGTACACTATTGCTAGTATTAACACATAGTTTCATAATCTATTTACCTGTCAATAAGAAATCAATATCTGCAATGCAGATACTTATTTCGCGAAATTGAACATTATATATATTAATCTCCATTGCGCTTATAACGTATCACCACAATCACCAATCTGCCTGGCAATCTTGTTGATTAATATAATATGAGCTGAGGATCGCTTGTTGTGGCGCTCCGCAAGGGTGGAAGCAGACGTTTATGGGCTGACGTGAACTAACGAACCGGTGCCGCCAAAATTTGAAATTAATTTTAATAGAACCCGAACGTAATTCAAACCTTTGAACTGATATTTAAATTCTGTGTTAAAACTTTACTTAATATTTATTTTCTACCTAACAGTTAAATCAATTTGTTTGAACACATACCATCAATAACTAAGCCATGCATCATAATATTCTGTAATAATATTTTTTTCTAAAGTTATAGTTGATGTTTATAAACAGGATTAGCAATTTAAATCCACAAAGAACAACAAATCATTTATTACTTTCGGGTACACTATGTGCCAAATATAGAATACAAAAGTTTTGATGAACGCTCAAATGGTTCACTAATATCGTACATATCATTTACAAATACGTGTACACTTGTGTCTCGGTAAGTGTGTTCTAATGTATGTTGTGTAGTAGAGAAGCCAGGCGCGGGTTATCATGCAGATTGCGGCGAATCAATAGGGGCGCCTCGGCCACTGACGGCGGATGACGATCAATAGCGTCCCAGCGGAGCTGTCTCCGCATTAAGGGGCTTCCTCGAACGCCCTTACACCTACCCACAGTCTACCTACACTTCGTACATAGCTTAGTGTTACAATACGACCAATATTGCTTCTGTTTGCATGGAAATTGTGAGAATTGATTTCACGACTGGTGTATTATTTGATGTAACATATTCTAGTAAAGAATTCTAGGGTCATTTCGAATGAAATATGACTTAACTAGTTATATTGAAGTACAATTTTTTATTGTTAGTGAAAATAAATATAAGTTGTGTGTAGTTAAAGTATTTGAAAAGGGTAATCAGTATAGCATTTTAAACGCAACGAAGTTTTCATTGGCGTTACGATAGAAACAGGTGGCTCATTGTTTTAGACAATTTTACGTTTAATGTCGGTAATGTCACGATCACATTGCTCATTTGAAAGTAAAGACGTAATGCGAGGTAGTTTTACAGATCAATAAAACTCAATTCACTTCGGAAACAGAAGATAGATTTCTTCTATGGATTTTTTTTTTTTCAATTTACCAATGTGATATTATTGTTATATTATGTTATGTTAGTTTTTTGAAAGACCAAACAGCATTTACTAAAATTTAAAACTGTAGTTAGTATTTTTTTTAGTTATGACGCATTTTCTTGGAGTTAATATTTTTTGAAAAAAATTGTATTATAAGCCGATAAAATAAATTGTACCTACTATTACAGACAAATTTGCTAGCATATCACTAGTGTTAGGTCTCGTAATGATTAAAGACAAATGCTAGAATTGTGCAGAGTTTAATTAGAGTATCAGTAAAATTTCAACTTTAATGTTCATTGGACACTTTTGGTCTACATAGGTACACACCGCACTTATCAGCAACGACACGACTCAGTATTCATCATTGAGCTTATGCCCCTTCCACACGCCCATCTCCGTTCGGTTCATTCACCGTCGCCCTGCGCACCACACACCGACGCCTAGCTGGCTACTTTCCTAACAGTTTTTAACTCTTCCTACTCGTTACACAAGAGTAACTTGCTTTGAAATCTTTAAAAGTTTGTAGGCCTTTATAATTATATTTACTTTTCACTTAACATATTTCAGTAATAGTGAGTATATTTTAAACTATGCACTATATGGTACTTAATAAAAAAAATATTAGTCTTCGAAAACTTACCTACTAATATAAAAGTACAATTCAATACAATCATTTATTTGTTATCGGTACAATAATAATATATTCACATAGGCTTATTTTTTTTCAAGTTTCTTGATACTGCTGTGAAAGGTTAGCGTTCTGTTTTACCTCAAATAAGATCTCTAGACGGAAAGAACCTTATTTTTATACACAAAAGGTTAAAATATAGGTTAGTTAATTGAATTACACTGTGGAGAAATGTGACTTTTAGGGATATTGGAGATATTTATTCGTAATCTGACATTAACACATTAGGAAATATTTACTGATATTGAACAAATACAAACAATAACATTACTGTATTGAAACAAAATAATATTAATTTTTATTTTATTTAAAATATTGATTTGTGTATTTTTTACAAAATATTGTAAAGTTAAAACTTCTCTTACGTAACAACAATACTTTTAAATGAAAATTGAAGAAATAACATCGCATAGGCAGCCTTGTTTTAAATTTTACCTAGTCATTTACAAGTATTTTAGTATTGTGCGACTGGTATTTTTTATAAATCGGTGTGTATGTAATACAATATTACATATATAGATACATTTTCGATCATTGTGCATCTATCATTCTTAGCTCTGTATCACCCTAAGGTCGACTGGTAGAAAGTGCCTACGGCATTAAGTCCGCCTATGCACCAATTATGCATGAAGACTTAAATAAAATAAAATAAAATACACACCGATTGTAATTGTAGTAACAAGCAACGTATTTACTGGATACGCTCTCATCTCAATATGGGCGTACCCAGGTTCTGGGCCTCGTCTAATTAATGGATTTATAAAAGGTATTTCTTATAATAAATTATTTAATTATAGAATATCTATTTTAAAAACCCTATCGCAGTCTACCACTGGACAAAAGAAACTTCCAAAAGTCTTCGACAATACAGTTTAAGATGAAACATAAAGGTTATCGCTAACAAATTTTTCAATGTACACTGAGCAAAAAAGTTCATTTATTCTATCTTTTTCTGGTCTGGTGTCAATATAACAACATTCACAGCGGTACTTGTGAGCTACAAAAATCCAAAGCGGGTCTCAGACTTGCTTCTTGAATTCAACAATTGGCTACAGGACTGGAGGATAAAAGCAAGTCCAAGACGAAACGTGACCAGAGTTGTCGGTCCGATTGTGACGGAGGTATCGGGAGACTATCCTGGACCCTTGGGAAGACCGTGTCTAGCACTCCTCCCAGAAACTCCGGGTCCAGGGTTTTCGGCAGTGGAGGGACCCATGGTCTAAGCTTACCTAGTACAGTACCATTTTATATGATCGCCCCCATGGGTCCCTATCCAGTCCCGCGATGAGCTCTTTCCAGGGCCTCAGCCGCGAGATCTCCGCGCTCCAACAATACTTTGAATCTCATGATTTATTATTTTAATTAAACAAAATATTGAGGTTTTCTAACTATCATGAATTTATTTTAGTCGAAAATGTCAACTTAATAGTCCACTTTGTAGTCTAATTTATAAATTGTAATTTAAACTATTTTAAATGCGAAAGTAACTCTGTCTGTCCTGCTTTCACATCCTAACCGCTGCATCGATTTCAATGAAATTCAGCATGGTGATACTTTGCTTCTTGAGCAAGGATATAGGCTACTTTTGATCGCGATAACCGATATTGACGCAGGCATAGCCGTGATCAAAAGTTATTTATTTAATACATATTTATAACGCCCCTAACAAGTGAATAAGTTACCGATAAAATGACTAAACCTTCGGGTACATTGAAAATGAATAGGTATAGTTAAAACTTAATTTTTGAAACCATTTTATTTTACATGAATTTATTATATTAAACATCAGAAATCAAAAAAATATAACAATCTTAAATAAACAATCCCATGTCTAAAACACGCAACATTCGGATCATAACGGGTACAGAACGAGCGCTCAACCAAAATTCGCGCCGCATAGAGGGCACCTTCCTGCCTAGACCGTAATATGTAGAGTTGGAAAGGAGGTCGCCTTTCTTTCCAACTCAATACTTCGAGCGCTTATTTCCATTTTTTCAACATCGTTTTTCGTTTTCGAGAAATCGTCGATTCAACGAGAAAAGACACCTATTTTTTGCATTTTTTTAAAAAAGTTAGTAACTTTTCAAAAAACTTTCGCCGTTTTGTTACCCTTTCCGAGAGGCGTCTATTCACACCTCAATTATCCACATAACCCCAAACCTCACGAACCTGTGGCGAAATTTCACAATGGCTGAAAATCATTGATCTAGGTAGGTACCTATATCTCTAGCTGGGTGGGGTCCGGTCGTGTTAATAACAGCAGTTCCCGGACCCCTCCCTTTTCAGGCGCAGAGTGGCTCACCGTGTGGTTTTTGTCGGTTCGATTCTGACACACCGCCCCGTCGCAAACTCCGGCGGGGTGACGGCCCGAGATACCTACCTTTTTTTTTACGTGTTGTAAAAAAAGGTAGGTATATCTCAATGCTGAAAATGTGTACCCTACTAAAGCGATCGAAAAACCATTTTCAATTATAAAAAATGTAAGAAAGTGCTGTACAGTCAACAACATTCAAAGTAGGCAGATAATTCAACAAAGGACTTGAATTCGTATTAAGAATACCTATTATTTGAATGTAGGTAATCATAAGAAGAAATTTGTTCCTAGCGTTGAACTAGGTAGGTATAAGTTAAATTAAACCCAGATAATAAGGTGCAATGTTGATTCAATTTAGATTTCTGAGGTTACGGTACATTAAGGCCAACTTTAAAAGTATGTACGATATAAAATAAGCACTGCCTCGTTGGTCTAGCGGTTAGCGTAAGCAACTGCATGCATATGAAAGTATTATACAGGACTTGCATATTTTTCGTTTTTTTAAATTTTGTCTGTTGTTACGGTTATTGATGTAAAGCTACAATAGTGGATAATAACGCGGGGCTCAGCTAATCACTAATAAGGAAACAAATAAATTAGAACAGAAAATGTATGAAGCATACTTTTATTTAAAACATAATTTAAAATCATGTAAATCTTGTAAAATCTGATTAAAATATCCAACAATACTATGTTAACATACATAATATATATAATAAATCTTACGCTTATGATGTCTATATCCATCTAGATTCGGTATACCTAATAGCTAAGACAATATCCTATAAATAATATTTAACAATTTTCACTAATGGCATTCGACACTGGAGTAATGATTAAATCAACAATTTTATCTTTAACCCATTTGCGTCCTTGGTATTAAACTAGGATAGTTTATTTGTAAGTTTTTCTCTAAACCTGCTAATTCTTGCCATAAAATTTTAGTGTGTGTTTATAAAATAATTATTTTGCGACCGTATCCTTTATTCATAGCGGAACAGTAGGCAAATCAAATGCAAAATAATAGTACTATAGCATAGCATTCCTACTTACCTGTGGATTACTACTACCTACAGATAGTATTTATAAACAAAGATAAAACATGACAGGACGAACAAATGAAGAATGAATTTTTGAACACAAATGGGTTAAAAATAAATAACAGTAGGTAAAAATAAGCATTTGCTTTAAATATATCTAAACTTATTTGCTAACAAAGGAGAGATATAAAGGGTGATTTAACTATATTTATTTAAAATTCTATTAGTTTAATAACTTAATAAAAAAACATTTTGGCACAAAATACCAAAATTATAAAATATGAAATATCATTTTCATGATATAAATATATCAATATAAAAAGCTCTTAAGTAACCCTATAGATCATAGGATATGTGACTCAACTAGTATTACAAAACAAAATTTTACTATCTCAGAAATCACATTTAATTCTTCATGCATGCATGCATGCATGCATATTAGTAAATCAACAGATCGCAGTAATATATTCGTATCGACACTCTAAGGGATCAATTGTAAAGACACTGCATTATGACCTTGTAACTAGTGAGTCATTCGGTCTATTAGACTCGACAGCAACATTTTTCTTGTTTTTGAACCTGCTACAATGCAGATTACATGCAACTATACAGGCCCCGTCATAAGAATCGTAACAATAAAGCATGTGTCATACTTGAACTCTAAAATATTCACAAAGTGAGGTCAACAGAGATCTTTTCTTTAACTTGGACACACCTAACGTGTCATTTGTACTTTTGTAACACAAAATCAAATTGCACATAGTAAATTATAAACAGTATTTAATACTATTAACCGTAATGAAAAAACTGAAAATAAAGATATAAATCTACATTACTTAAAATATCTAAACCGGAGACGTAAATTTCAACTTTCAGGTCACAATTATTCATAGTACAAAACTCAGGAAAATATAGAATCATTAAAACATCACTCATTCTAGAGCCAATGATTCTGATTATCAATAACAAAGCAATATCTTACCAGTGAAACTAAAGTTCCATTGGTTATCTACCATAACAATAATACGTCTCTAACGTAAATCCAAGTTATTAACTAGGAACTATTTGAATAGACACTTCGTAACCCTTAGATAGGGTTTATCTATTAAAATATGCCTCATGCTGAACGAGAAACAACTTGAATAAAAACAGTAAATAAGTGTATATACTAAAACTAAATGTAACCAATATATCTATAATATCACTCATCTTGTTGAATCTACTTCACAATATCGGCAGTTTCACAGCACCAAGAAAGATGCCACGAATACAATGCACCATTTTCGTAAGTCGTATAGACCGCACACGATACACAAAAGAGTACACACATATATACTGGTACAGCACGGAAGATTCTGAACTAACATTCAAGTATAGACAACTAACAATGTATATTATAGTTAAATACATTGATGTATGAACATCTCGGTCTATATGTGTACACTTCTATAGAAAATGTGATTCAACATATTATCGTCCCACCATTACACATCTTGCATGATCAAAATAATTTATTTGATCATATTCACACAAAAAACAAACACTATCACTTTCAACCACAGTATTATTACACTGCAGCAAATATTTTTTAATCCATACCAATAGCAAACTATTCACTGATATGAATTAGTGAATAAAGTCTTCCAAATACTGTTTCAATGAAGATTCTAAATTTCATACTCAACCAATTGCATATAATATATAGGCACTATACTGGCTTTATGTATATAGTTATAAAAATTCAAATTTATATTTTCTATTTTTGAACAAGCAAAAGCTATCGTATCAGTCTCATTCACTGCTAAAATTTTAACTAATATTTATTTCAGCAATAGTATTAATTTCTGCTCGAAAAGGCACAATCACTTCCCATGTCATTTTCTAATATCTCAATTGACAATTAATCTAAGGCACATATTTGTAGTATAATAAATGAAAATTAATTCCTTTGACCATGACTGGTCCACATATGTTCTTTGAATGTCTCTCGCATAGTGAATGACCTTGGACAAAGGTAGCAACAAAGTCGATTGGTCAAGTCAGAGTGCATTAATCTAACATGATATTTTAAAGCTGACTGGTTGGAATACTTCATGCCGCAATGTGGGCAATCGCCGCAAATAGCTGCATGGTTTGATTGCTGATGTGCCAAACCTTGCGAAGTTGAAGCTCCACCGGCTATTACGGGAACAGTGGACATTCCAGCAAGTAGTAGAAGAGCTTGAGACTGCTCTTGAGAGTATGTGTTGTCTGAATCGGTACCATCCTGATGTTCAGACAATAACACTTCTGGTTCATATTCCACATCAGATTTTGGCGAATGTTTCTCAGGTTTTACAACATTCTCTTCAGTTGTTTGAGGACTTTGCGATGAAGCATTGGTGAATGTGACTGCATCTGGAAGATCTTTGGACAACCTGGTTGTGTGGACATCCACCATGATATTTGACACTTTCTTTACAGTTGTATTGTTGGCACTAATTTCACTTTTGGATGGATTGATCCCTGTAAGATTAAATTAAATTTCTATTAACATAAACTTTAACATTAATACCTTAGAAAAATTTATAAAATGTTTATCTGTAATCTGTGGTTTATCTGTAAGTTACCAACCTGACAGAAGGGACCTGGCAAGCATACTGTTTTCATAATCAGGAAGACTATCATCATTATCTGAGGCTATGTTTAGTGATAAAGCAGGTGAATTGTTGTCGTCATTTCTTTCAGTTTTTATTGTAATCGGAATGTTGTCTCCTTGAGCATTGGCCTAAAAACATATCCACTTTTAGAATTTCATAAGAACTTTTATTGTGTAACAGTATGTATATATGTACTTTTATTCAAGTATGGATGCTAAAAATATTGATTAAAACTTTCATTAAAAATATACAAATTAGTCTTCCCATTTTTCTGTACCAAGATTGTTTTAATTTAAAGGAACATTTATTATTGTTTCTTACGATCATAATAATAAATAATAATAATAAATAATAATAAATATTTCGGACATCTAACACACAACGCCATCTAGTCCCAAGCTAAGCAGAGCTTGTGTTATGGGTACTAGACAACTGATATTAATACATATATACTTTTTTTTCGTAAATACATACATATTATACATAGAAAACACCCAAACTCTGAAACAAGTATTTGCAGATCACACAAACACTTGGTCCGGCCCAGGATTTGAACCCAAGACCTCATGCACAGCAGTCGCATTCGCTACCACTGCGCCACCGAGGTAGTCATAATATTCAACATATTTTTTCATTACTAGCTATTTTGACATGGTCTGAAACTAATGTCTTTTGTTACAATTCTAATAGCAACTATGACTTTGTTAGAAATGATTTTCTGTATCAAAAACACACAGTACCTGCTGAACAGGAGCTGAACTTTTGCCATTGGTGGTTATTACTGCAGGTTCACTCTTTCCATTTTTTTTGTCCACATTATTCTCTGATAAGAACACGGAGTTATCAAATTTAGTAGTGTGCTGTGTAAAATTATTTCTATTATAAATATCACAAGTTTCTATAACTTTACTCTTTTTGTGATTATCCCCAATATTTACATCACTAGGTTTGTCTGAAGTACTACTGCGTCGCTTCTTTAGAGCTGGCAGTTTTGAATCCTTTTGATTGCCGCCAAAATTAGATTTTGATGATATAGTCAACTGTGTGTATAACTTGTTTGATGTATTAGGTGATGAAAAGATTTCCTTCTGAAAATTTAAAATAGACAGTTTGAAACTAGAGTAATACGACTCAGTGGAGACCAGGTGGTGGCTACATTGGAACTTTTGGTTCTTGTTTTTTCAAAACTTTCAATTTACATACAAGCAGTTTTTCAAAAAATTCAATTTATCTTTTTTTTTAATTCATGGTAAAGTATATTTATGGCATAACTGTACACATACACACTTGCAGTATTTTACTGTAGTGTTTAATATCATAATTTTAACATCATCATCATCATCAGCCTACCGCAATCCACTGCTGGACTTCTTCTAGGCTTCTCCAATTTTATCATACACCGGATAATTTCTCAAGGATTTTTGTTTAATCAAGGGTTTGAATATTGGAAGAGTTTTTAAACAAGATCCAGCACTCTTTGTTGGGAACCACTTTCTAATCATTTGTTCCCAATCTGGCTATGGTTTCTAAATGGTACAGATAAGGTAATAGTTATAATTTTTGTACATAATGTGTTCATAAGATACCAGTATATTTAATATTAATTATTTATCAAGTAGAACATGTAACTACATGATATTGCGACTCTCATTTTCAACCACAAAACATGAAAAACCTGATTGTATTTTTTTAAAACATATTGGAGAGCTTGAATCTTCCTGTTGCCTGATGGCTCAGATATATATATATATATATAATATATATATATATATATACAGTAGAATCCGGATATAACGACCTTCAAGGGACCGGCGATACTATGTCGTACTAACCGGATGTCGTACAAAACGGATTATTTCTTAAGTACATACAGAATACATATGAATGTATGTATGTACTTAAGAAATATTCCATGTACTTAACTTACGAACACATATTTATTATAATTAGGAAAGTTTGATTTTCTTATTTAGGTAAATAAAACATTTTGTAGGAATCACATAAAGCTTCATTTTCATGGTTCTTAAACATTCCAAATTACAAAAATAGTTATGTACATTATGTACTGTAATACAAAGAGATAAAATACATACACACGCACTACACGAAAACTCTGTTACTAACTAACGTACAAAGTCAGTTATTTGAGTTTGTTTTTGACTAACTTTTGTTCGGTAATAAGAACTTCGTACAGCATTGTGAATTCGTGACATCATTGTTTTCATAAGATCATCATCGAAGTTAGTTTGAACAAACTCATTGAGCGTTTCCGCAGCCTTCAGAGCTTCAGACACACTCACGGTAGGATGAATCTCCTCTGGTTCGTCATCATCACCGTCGCTATCCTTGCCATTCGCGTCGTTGGCGATGATATTTACCACAATGTTTTCATCAGACGGTTCTTCACAAGTGGCGACAGCATCATCGACATACGCGTATTGTTCAAACTCCTCGTTTGTTATGGGTAACTGATGTTTATCAATAGCCCTCACCCAAGTGCTCAGCGGTACGTCGTCTTCTTCGTTAAAATCATCTGCGTTCGAAGTTACGCTACAGTCTACATTGCTTCGGACAAAACCAGCGTGTTTGTAACAGTTAAAAATTGTGTCTTGCTTGAGTTGGGTCCAGGCATCTTGAATCATTAGAATAGCATCAAGAACAGTTATCTTTGAGTAATCAACACTACTGCTTCCGCGACCGTCTAGTAACTGGATCATTTTCAGGACAAGGTTTTTACGAAAATATGATTTCAAAGCTCGAATAATCCCTTGATCCATGGGTTGCAACACTGATGTTGTGTTTGGAGGCAGAAATACCAGGGTTATGTTTTTCAAGTTTTCAATATGGGGATGTGCAGGACAGTTGTCAACTAACAGCAGAATTTTCTTGTTCTTTTTCATAAGTTCACGATCCCATGCGCGTATCCATTTGTTAAAAATGTCAGCAGTCATCCAGGCTCTTTGATTGCTCTCATAATCCACTGGCAAATGCCGTACATTTTTAAAACATCTGGGACGTTGAGATTTTCCGATTACGAGAAGTTTTTTTTTAACAGTGCCACTCATGTTGGCTGCTACCATCACAGTAATTCTCTCCTTTGATAATTTCCCTCCTGTACATTTTTCGCCTTTAAATTTCAAAGTCTTGTCTGGGGTTAATTTATAAAACAGCCCGGTCTCATCTGCATTAAAAATTTCATCATCTCTAAATTGCGCACGCAGAATAGGCCAAACCTTTTCTAACCAATCGACTACATCACCTTGTTGAACTGATAAAGACTCGCCAGCAATCTTACCACTGACGATGTTGTGTCTTACTTTAAAACGGTTTATCCAACTCATCGAACATGTGAAATTTTGCATGTCTAACTGTCTAGCAAAAAAGTTTGCTTTCTCTTGTAGCAGAGGCCCATTAACGGGTATTCCCCGGTCGCGCTGAAGCTTAAACCACTGTAACAATGCCTTATCCACCTGCTCATGAGTAGAAGTCCTTATACGTTTGCATTTCAAAACATTAGAACTAAACAGCGGCTCGATCTTATATTTATTCTTCTTTATTGTAGAAATTGTAGAATGAGATACGCCAAACTCCTTTGCGATGGTTGCATTTGATTCACTGGCTTCTAATCGGAATAATATTGCACTTTTTTCTTCAATTGTAAAACACTTTCGCTTCACAGAACTCATTTTGTCGAGCTTTAAGAACTTGTCATAACAAGTGACAAACACTAACTATGATTTACGCACGCCACTAAGGATGCACGCGGGGCGGGGTGAAGTTGGGGCGCCGAGGTATTGGTGCGTAGGTTATGTAAACAAAACATTGCGCGTCGTTTTAACCGGACGTATTATCATAAATAATGGTCGCTATAAGCAGTTGGTCGCTTAAACCGGAGTCGCACTAAACGGTTACATTTTCTCAGTACCTAACTATGAAACCTAACTTGAGTAAACATTATCGTCGTTAAAAGCGGTTAGTCGTTATAAGCGAAGTCGTTATATGTGGATTCTACTGTATATATAGTATGCAAAACTGACTAGCTTTTTTTTTATTTACTTTTTTGCTTGAGCTACTCATTTACCAGCTCATTCTTATAAGCAACTAGCTGACCGGACAAACGTTGCTTTGCCATAAAAGGGAATATATGTTGTAGAGGTGGGTCAATAAAAATCGCGATGGAAAAATAGGAGTTGATCTTAGAGGGTTGAAAATTTAGGGTTGTATGTATTTACTAATGCTGTATCATAAAAAAATAGAAATTAAAAATTTTGTCTAAAAAATAAAAAATAAATTTTAGGGGTGGACTACCCCTAACATTTAGGGGGATGAAAAATAGATGTTGGCCGATTCTCATAGATACCGGATAAGCATAAAAAATTTCATCAAAATCGGTCAAACCGTTTCGGAGTAGTTCGATTACGCACCCCGTGACACGAGAATTTTATATATTAGAAGATAATCTAATCTCTGAGTGAGAATATGATGGCAATAGGCCCTCGCCCATTTAATAAATGGGTGGGTTGTGCCATTGGTTAATATTACTAACAAACTAAAATGTTACTATCTTACTAAAAGTATGTCTATTTTTTATACCTGTTGAGTTACACCAGTTAATCCTTTCACTTGCAATAATGCTGCAGTGTGAAGAAATGATGACAGCTTACTCTCTTCAATAAAAACTTCTCCCTGATACATATAAGACAGCAGACTGACAATATCATCTGCTGAAACATCCTTCAATATTATGACTGGATGTTGACAAGGGTTTTCCTATAATAAAAAACATAAAAAATATTAGAAAACTAAGTTCTAATAAACATTTGTAATATGGTAGATGACACATTAGTCAAATTATTAACTTTTTATTATCTGTCAAATTGAAAACGTTGTATGGAAAATACTAAACACAAACTTGTGAAGTCACACTTTTAGACAACTCAACTGAGCAATATATTACAATGTTTATTGTATTAAAGTTTGTAATACATATGAAAAGCTGTAATAATTATATTTTCCAAGATGTTTTGTAATATACTCTTTTGTAAAGAAGACATCAGTATTTATTTACGATTTAGTCATCTACCCTATTATTTTTTTACATTAGTACATGGGGATTGAGAATGAGAATAATATTTACATAACCTTAGCTACTGTTGACATCTGTATTACTGAGTAAAAATTAATTATGACATGTTTTAATTACATAAATAATAATTCATTTACATGATAAACAGCATAGCAAGGTTAAATTTAAGACCTATCTTCTAGAAAATAGAGTCAGTCAAAAAGGAAAAGTGCAAGATTACTATGAGTACTATGTGTAACATATTCTTGGTATAATTATGAAGGTTATTAATGTCCTAAGTCATTCACCTTGAACACATTCCTGAAGTACGGGCTGCACGCTGACAATATGACTTTATGGGCCTTGATATTTTTGCCTTCGCAGGTGAGCGTTACATCGACCAAATCTTCTGAACACTTCAATGAATCTAAAGCACTCACTATGTTTGACTGGAAGTTATTCCAACGTAAACAAAATTGATCAGCCATCCCTACAGCTTCTGTTGATTATTCTGCAAAACAAAATTATTTATGCTGACTTATGGCTTTGACAAATGACAATGTATTGAAACTGAATGATTTTATTTAAAATGTCATTTCTCGAAAGATGTAAGGTCGTATTAAAATTACACTAACCTGTAGAAGATAGCTCATTACAGTAACAGAAAACATGAGCTTTAGTTAATTTTTAACACTCAATAGAAACAAAATCTTTCTAAAAATGCAATAACCGACCTCGACCTTTTTCTTTCACTTTCTTGCAAAACGGTATTTAAAAAAAAAGTATAACCCCATAGAACTGTAATCTATGGAAATAGAGAATTACATTTAGATGGGAACCAAGAAATCGACTAACATTTAGAAAACCTTTTTGTTCCACATTTAGCATCAGTAGGCAATCAAATTTTAATATTAAAGAGTTACAATTTTAAAGGGATTTTTTTTTTTTTTATTTATTTATACTTTATGCACATTATAGTAACAAAGGTGAACTTAATGCCGTAGGCATTTTCTACCAGTCGACCTTAGGGCGATGCAGAGCCAAACAAGGTAGATGCACAAACTAAAAATTTATACCGACTTCTCAACAAGGAATTCACCAATTAATAATAAATTTCTCATCGAGAAATCAACAAGATTAAGAATAATAAATTAAACAATAATTAGTAATAATTTATATAGATACACATAACATATACGTATTAAATACTTATACATACATAGGTACTAATATATATATATATATATACATGTATACACACAAACATATAATACATACATAATATAAATTCTAAAAGGGGAGAGAGTATTATGAAATCAGCGTGGATCCGATAGGGTGCTCAAGAAATGTCTCTGCAACAAGTGTTTAAAATTTTGTTTAGTTTTAGCCATCCTGATCGTGAGAGGGAGCTCGTTCCATAGTAGGACAGCTTGTATGAAGAAGGTTGAGTGTAAAAAATCAGAGCGGTGAGTGGGACATTGTAGAAGCAAGTTGTTGGAAGACCTAAGGTTCCTATCGTGGTTTGAACCTAGATAATGAAATTGAGTAGTTAGGTAGGAAGGAGAGCTTGAAGAGAAGAGTAAAGAATGAAGGGTAGTTAATGCCCGTATATGTCTACGTTGGCGAATTGGAAGCCACTTCAAATAAGACCGATACTCGGACACGTGATCATATTTCCGTAAGTTGAAAACGAATCGAATGCAATTGTTGAGAAGACGGTCGAGCTTATTGAGCAGATCTGCATTCAGGTCAAAGTAGCACACGTCACCATAGTCGATTATTGGGAATATTAGGGTCTGGACAAGCATTACCTTAGTTTTCATTGGCAGAAAGTTTTTAAGCCTATAGAGAGTTCGTAACGAGCCCGTGACTTTCTGGCACACAGATGCAACTTGTTTTTGCCAGCTGAGTGTTGTATCGATGTACAATCCGAGGTCCTTCACATTTTCACAGTATGGGATAACCATACCATCGTAGGTAAGTGGTGGAAGCGAAGCAAAGTCTAACTGGCTCATGCGACGGTTACTTCCGATGATGATACCCTGACATTTATTTGGATTTACCGATACGCCAAACATATCGGACCAGTGTTTAATGGCTCCCAGGTCACTGTTTACGATCGAGATCGCGGACGATACATCGCACAAATCAGTTTGATAATATAATTGCAAGTCATCAGCATACAGATGATAGGAACACCGAAGGCATTCTCCATTCCCGCCTTAACATCACCAGTCACTTTAAGAAGGGCAGAAACTGTGCTGTGGCCTGGTCGAAATCCAGACTGAAGAGGACTGAGTAAGTTGTTACAATATATGAAGCGAGAGAACTGTTTGTGGACACAGGCTTCTAGCACTTTGGAGAGAAAAGGAAGAATAGAAATAGGACGAAAATGACTGGGAAGAGACGGATTAGGAATTTTAGGCAATGGGCGTACATACGCTTTACGCCACAGAGAAGGAAATGTGCCGGACACAAGGGAGAAGTTAATAATATGGGAAATAGCAGGGAGGAGGTGAACTATTAATGTGGTGATCATTCTCCGGCTAATTCCATCACAACCAACCGCTTGGGATTTGATGGATAGGATTACTTTCTCAATTTCTCCTTCCGCGACTGGAGCAAAGTGAAAAGGGCTTGAGTTAGAGCGCGGTAGACTATTAATGTAGTTAAGGGTATTATGTTCAGACAGACTGTCCATAATAAAAGATGTAGTAAAATGTTGATTCAGGGAATCGAGACTTACTGATTGTGGAAAGTCTACATGCCGCGATCTGCCGACACCAAGAGTTCCAAGGAACTTCCAGACGTCGGCAGGAGAAGAAGAAGAAATATTATCTAGAATATGGCGGCGTTTAGCGTTCCGTATCATCTGGTTACACCGATTTCTTGCAGTCTTATACAGTTGGCAGTTGACTTCTACACGGTCCCTCTTAAAAGTTCTAAAAGCTCGATTTCGGTGTTTCATGGCCGTCCGTATATCCCTGGTCATCCAGGGCGCTGGCGGTCGTTTAACCCTAACCTTTTTAATTGGAGCGTGAGTGTCATACAACTTAGTGACTAGTTCGTTGAATATGTTTACCTTGTCATCTATGGAAGAACAGTCGATCAAGGGTGTCCAGTCAATACATGAAGCATCACCACTCAATTCATCGATGTTCATTCTCCTAAAGCAACGCCTGTATAGGATTTCGGGTTTGGGTTTAGAGGGTTTGAGGATATAGGAGAGGAAAATTAGGTCATGATGTGAGAATCCGGGAGCATCTAGTTGCCCATGAGAGGAAACAAGGGAAGGATTGGAGGCGATGATTAGGTCGAGCCAAGTGTCCTCGCCGTTATTGTTGTGATGAGTGGCATGTAGTGGCAGAACATTAAGGCTGACCGACTCAAGAAGGAGTTGGAGTTTACAGGAACGACGGGAGGTTTGATCTAGGAGATTGGTATTAAAATCACCCATGATGACGTGATGAGCATACTCTGTACCCAAGGATTCAAGGACTGATTCGAATTCAGTGAAATAGTCAACAGAAGGGGGACAATAGGTAACACCAAGGACAGTTTTAACGCCCCCGACACAAACCTCTAAGAATAAGTACTCAGCAGCGGCAGCAGAAGAGGAAGATGAAATAATTTTATGAGAAAAATCACTGCGTAGGTAAATAGCCACGCCGCCCCCTCTTCCCTCCATCCGGTCATTTCGGATAAGGATAAAGCCAGGGAGCGAGTAAGAGGTAGATAAAAGATGTGGTTTGAGCCAAGTCTCAGAAACCAGGACGGCATGAACATTAACATCACTGAACGCCTCGTACAAATCAGAATAGTGGCTAGGAACACTTTGGGCGTTTAAATGACATACGTTAAATAGATGATTATTATTAAAATTAAATTTATTGCGTAGAACACCACCGAGAGTATCTGATAAGGAGGAGAAGCTTTCATCGCTTAAGACGATCTCGGACCCACATGCAGAACCATAACATTCACTATCTGATGACATATATATAAATAAACTATAAATATATAATAAAATAAAAGTTAGGAGAATAAAACTTATTAATAAAACAGAATATATTAAAATATATGTGTATACCTATCAATGTGCAAATATTCTGGTACACCGTTTGTATCTCTGCACCACCCGCCAGCTTACATTACTAGAAAAAGAGAAAAAAAAAATATATATAAGAAAATTAAACAGAAAACTAAACAGGATACATTTTATAAAAGTTCTCAACACGAATGCAAAACAATATTTATGGTGCAGCGTATCCGAACTGTAATGAGTAAAATGAGTGAACGATTGCATCTTTAATCTATGATATCACTCATAATGCACCGCACACAATTGCTAAGTTACATAAAAACAGAGAGGGTATATTAATATTTTGTCGTTTCAATCAAAACAAAGGTGCAGAAATCAACACAATTTGTGATAGTGTGTTACATAAATTTAGGTATGAGTTTTGTTTACATGGAGATTTTAGGATTAAAATTGTTAAAATAAAGAAGAAAAAATAAATAAAATGAACTGAAATACCCAAAACAGAAAACTTGAATAACTATTTTAGTTGTTTACGAGACCTGATATCTCCTGCGGATCGGTCACTGGGACCCGCGGAAGCCGATTGTGGCTTTGGGTACTTCGTCAGTAGCGGGTTCAACTCGTCGATGGTCGTGACTTTATGTCTGATACCACCTGGGACCTTGATAACTATGGTGCCATTCTGAGTCCAGCTAGCAGAGACCCCAAAATGAATCCTAGCCTTGGCGAAGATGGATTGCCTGGTTTTTGTGAGGAACTCCTTAACACTGATAGAAGAACCCTTAAGCCCTGATTTCGCATTCCATACCGATGATCTGTCATCCACACTTGAAAACTTTACTAATATAGGCCGCCGACGCTCCCCACTCGCCGCTCCAAGTCGGTGGCAGAGCACAATAGATGAAGCAGTTATGCTCTTGAGGCTTAAGTGGTTGTTGATGATTTGCAGCGCGACAGCCTTGCAGTCCTCCTTTTGAGCCTCTTCGACACCCAAAAAAATTAGTGACTTACGTCGCTGTCTGGTTTCTATGTCGTCGATCTGTCTGGAGCACTCGCCTATCTGCTTCCGGAGCAAGCTTAGCATGGAGAAGATCAGCTCTCGAAAGCATCGAAATTCCTCCGCCACCTTAGCCACGGTGTCTTTGGCGGGACCAGCACCCTGAATCTGAGACTCAAGGTCTGACATCTTCCTCATAAAAGTGTCTTCAAGTGTCCTCTGCGCCGATATTATATCACTGATTTGTGACATTCTTCAATATATTTAAGATACTCGTAGTTGTTGTTTTGCACTGTAAAGCGATGCGCTGGCAGGTGGTGTGTATCAATTGTCCAATTATTACATTAAATATGTTGCGAACGTGAGTACCAGTAATTTAACTATATTCACTTGTCCCAAGATAAAGAATTGAGTCAAATGTATAATAAATTGTAATTAATTTTTAATTCCGAAATTTACGACACGTCTATATTTTTCTACACCTCATTTTTTTTTTTCAAAATGTTCAGTCAGTTAAATGAATACATAAATGCAAATGATCCATAAACACAAAAAAAGCTATACGATCATAACCCAAAAATATAATATTCAATATCCAAGAAACTGTTTATACTTTCCAAATCTGAAATTCAGTAATTGTGAGGTAGAATTAGTATTTATATCTGTAGCATGCTCATAATAGTGTCTAAATAGTTACGAGCTTATTTAATAACCAATAAAGTCAAAAAAGGAGTTTTCATTTCAGACAAACCTAACCGATTTATTTCTTATAAGAATCCTCAATTTAAAACGATACAGTTTTCTTTAGCTATTTGGCAGAAACAGAGTTCCTGTTCAGTTTGCATTCCCTCAGGATGCAAACTCATTTCTCATTAATCCCCTATTAAATACCCACAAATTTACAGCCAACATCCCTACCTTCCATATTACCAGAATGGGCGTAGTATCTGGCATTCCCATCGACTTGGTTGATGAGGATGTCATAAAATTTGTCACTGTGCCGCAAGGCTGTGGACAGATTTTAAAAGTTAGGCGTCTTAACAAAAAAGTTTTTACCGAGGGCTTACAAGAATGGAAGCCTACAGAAACCTGCGTCCTCACCTTTGATGGCCAGGTTCTACCCAAACGAGTGTTCTGCTGTTGCAACTCTCTTCTTGTTCAGCAATATATCTACCCCACTGTCCAGTGCAGGTAATGCGTTTGGACATGTAGAATCTATATGCAGGTCTAAGCCCAGATGTAGCAAGTGTGGTCGTGATCATCCTGGCAATGGTTGCGAAGTCTTAGAGAGTGAGGCTTTTTGTGTGCTGTGCTCCGGTGATCACTTTGCTTATAGCAAGGCTCGCCCGGAGTTCGGTAGGCAGAGGGCTATAAAGACAATAATGGCAGAGATAAATATTTCTTTCATGGAAGCAAGCAAAGCCCTACCCTCTCCTTAACACCGCTACGCTGATATTGTGAAGTCCCCTCAACTTACCCAATCCCTACAGCCTACTCAAAATCTACAGCTTACTTTACCCCCACAGTCTTCCCAATCCCTTCGGCCCATCCAATCATACCGAAAAACTGTATCTCGCCAACCTAAACCCCGGTCCCCTCTGACTAATTCTTATGACAAAGTCGCTCATCAATCCCTCACGTATAATCCTCAACCTTCCCAACCCAATGGTTGTGCCCTCAATCCATCCCTTGAGCCTTCTACTATAGAACTTTTAATACACCTACTAACCACTCTTCTAACACCTAATGCAACTCCATCCCCCTCTATAATACCGTCCAACGCAGCTCACTATTCCATCTACTTACCAATTTTAAAAATGGCGGTCCATCAAATCTTTCTACACTGGAATGTGAGGAGTGTCTTCCATAAGAAGTACGACCTCATATTCCTTATAAACAAATTTGAGCCTTTGGCTATCTCTCTTGCTGAGACCTGGCTTCTACCAAGTCTCAACTTCAATGTTCCACATTACAACATGCATAGATGCGACAGGTCTGATGGCTATGGAGGCGCTGCCCTCCTCATTAATAACAGAGTCCCTTTATTACCCCTCCCGCTGTCCCCATTCCCAGACGATTTCAGCATTGTTGCAGTAAAAGTTGGTTGTTTATCTGTGTTTTCCATTTACATTGCTCACCCCCATCAAAGTTTTCTCCCCATATTGAGAGCCACCCTATAGAACCTACAGGGCCCAATATTAATTATGGGAGATTTCAATTGCCACCATTTTAGATGGGGATCTGAAAACTGTGACTCATTTGGAGCTGGTTTAGTGGAGATCATTGATCATTTGAACCTCTGCGTTCTCAACAATGGCTGCTCCACCCGTAGAGTCCTGCCTGGTCAAAGCAAAAGTTGCGTGGACTTGACCATTTGCTCACTTGACTTAGCTGCAGCTGCCTGCTGGCAGTGCACGGGTTCGTCTTATGGTAGTGATCATTATCCAATTGTATTATCCCTCCCCAACTCAACTCACTTAGAAAAATAATCCCCTACCCTCTTAAAATACAACCTTTCGGAAGTTGACTGGCCAAATTTCTCTAAAACCCTTGAAAACCATGTCAAATCCCTCCCTAGACTTTACTACAAATCCCTATCCTACGATGATCGCTACCAGGTGACGGATTATTGTGATGCATTTGTGGATGCAATCAGGTCGAGTGCAGACAGCTGCCTTAAAATTAAGAACTCCAGTAGGGGTAAAATTCCCTCACCCCCATGGTGGGACAGTGAGTGTACTAGGGCTATTAAGCTAAGGAAGGAGGCTGATAAAAGGTACAATGCTAACATGACGATTGAAAACCTGCTCACTAACAAAAACGCTTTTGCTTCCACTAAGAGACTTGTTCGTCGCAAAAAGCGCACTGGTTGGATTAACTTCTGTTCCTCTTTGTCCCCATCCACCCCATCCTCAACAGTGTGGAGGAACATAAACCGATTCCGATCTGGGTGCTCACCCTCTGTCTCTTCCTCTATCTCCCCAGACACAGCCCAACTTTTCCTTGATAAAATTGCTCCTCCTTATGTCCCACACCTAGATGAAGTGTTCCAACCAAGTATCCCACTCCAGTCGCTGGGTATATATGATGAACCATTCTCCTTGGAGGAGCTGAACATGGTTCTCTACAGTGTGCGAGACTCTGCTCCTAGTATTGACGTCATCCCATACTCTTTCTTAGCCAATGCTAGCCCTAGTACCATATCTTACTTTTTAGAAATTTTAAATTATTGTCATTCCAATGGTTGGGTCCCTGATAAGTGGAAAGTCCAAATAATTGTACCCATTTTAAAATCAGTGACAGTGACAAGACAGTGACCCAAATAGTTTTAGACCAATTGCTCTTGCATCAATATTCTCTAAATTATTTGAACACCTGATCAAAAACCGTCTGGAATGGATTGTAGAATCAAGGAATTTATTATCAAATTACCAGTTTGGCTTCCACAAGGGGCTCAGTACCATGGACAGTGTGGCAGTACTGGTAACTGATATCCGTCTTTCCCTGTCTCAAAATGTATCCGTAGTAACAGCTTTTCTTGACATAACTGCGGCATTTGATAATGTCCTAATACCCATTCTCAGGCATAAACTGCAGCAGCTGAGACTTCCGGTTAGGATGATCAATTGCATATGTGCTATGCTTATGTCTCGAACTCTAGCCCTTAGTATCCCAGGTGAAGAGTTTGAGCAGAGAAAGACCTGGAGAGGCTTACCACAGGGCTCTGCACTGAGTCCTTTGCTGTACAATCTGTACACTTCTGACATTGGGTCATGCTTAAATGACAATTGTAGCATATTACAATATGCCAACGATCTGGCTCTATATGTCACTAATAATTCCATCCAAGATGCAGCCACATCACTCTCAATCTCCCTTAATTCTCTGTGGCAGTGGCTATCAGCCCATGGCCTAAGTCTTTCTGCACAGAAAAGCGCAGTTGTTGTCTTTACTAGAAAGAAGTCACTGCCACAGATTGATTTCCAAGTTCAGCTGCAGGAAATCCCCCTTGTTAAGAAATTTAAGTTCCTAGGAGTATACCTTTCACCGTGGGAGAGCCGCGCTTCGGCATAAATGGGCCGGCTCGACCGGAGTGATACCACGGCCTCACAGAAAACCGGTGTGAGATAGCGCTTGCGCTGTGTTTCACCGAGTGAGTGAGGATACCGGAGGCCCATACCCCAACTCCTCCCCCATTCCCTCCCCCCATCCCCCAAAGGTCGGCAACGCACTTGTGACGCTTTTGGTGTTGCAGGTGTCCATGGGCGGCGGTAATCGCTTACCATCAGGTGATGCGTCTGCTCGTTTGCCTCCAATTCAATAAAAAAAAAAAAAAAAAAACCTAGATTCGAAATTGACAGGTGTCCCCCACATTAACCATCTTGCTTCAAAATGCGAGCGCGTTATACCAATTTTAAAGGCCCTAGCTGGCGTCTGGTGGGGTGCCCACCCATACACCATGAAGCTCGTATATAACGCCTTAGTAAGAAGTATATTGGATTAACAAAAGCGCATTAGCAACTCTTGATAGGGTTCAGTCTAAGTGTCTTAGGATCATAACCGGTTGCATGAAGTCCTCCCCTATCAACGCTTTACAGGTAGAATGCACAGACCCACCCCTATCACTAAGAAGGCGATACTTTGCTTCACGTTACATACTAAAATTTACATGTAAGTCTACTCACCCTCTTCTCATGAAAATTTCAAACTTAGACACATTATGTAACGTATTCTACAATCCTTTCGCCTCTACTTACCTTATATGAATTGTACTTTAAAATTTGAAAAACTTCCTATTTTTTGCTTTGATTATAGTATACTCTGTTTTAAACCAAATGTTCTCCTGGATGCTGGAATCCCTAAGGGTGCAGCTTCTGCTTCCACTTCCTTTAATGCACAGGGAGATGACCACTGGGTAGGATTTGAAAGATTTTTTACTGATGCATCTAAACTCTCTACTAATAATTATACTGGAGTTGCAGTGTACTACCAAAACTCCAGAATAATATTACAATTTAAGTGCCCAAAAGAGGCTTCAGTGTTTACAGGCGAATGTGCCGCTATCCTAGAGGCATGTCTATACATTAATGCCATAACATCAACAAGGCAGTGATATTCACAGACTCCTTTAGCTGCCTTAAGACCCTGCTTCAAGACCCCTTCCACTGCAAACTACACAGTCCCCTGATCCTACAAATAAGAAAAAGCCTATTCAATTGTTCCATTAACACTAAAACGGTTCAATTGGTGTGGGTCCCGAGCCATAGTGGCATCATGGGCATCAGTGTGCAGACTCATTGGCCAGAAGTGCTTCTACCTCCCTAACAGCTGTCCAAAAACATCTCATTCATCAGCACTATGACCTATTAAGACTGCCCCAAAAATAATTATGGTCATCCTGGCAGGCTGAATGGAACAACTCATCACAACGCAAAGGACGGCACTATTATGCTATTCAGCCATGCATTACCCCAAAGCCCTTGTTTTTTAAATTCAAGAAGGTATCAAAACCGGTCATCTCTACCATATGTAGGCTACGTATAGGGCACTGCAGCTCTCCTGTCTTCTTGAACAAGATTCGGGTGAGGGATTCCTCCTTATGCGAATGTGGTTTGGACGAGGGCAATCTAGACCACATCTTCTTAAGTTGCATCAAAAACAATCCATCCTTAGACCTCTACCCTTATATAAGCAAATTAAAAATCCCTATCCCTATTAACTTTGCATCCCTGCTAACCTTTTCATCCCCTAAACTCCTTCAAGCCTTGATGACTTTTATCCGCAGCAACAACATCAAACTCTGACCTGTATCTATGAATGTTGTAATGTTGATTTGTGTTTGTCTGTCTATCATCTATATATATTATTAATACATATCGTATCTATATGTGTTTGTCTGTTTCAGTGTACTAACCACAACAAAAAGCCCCACGTTCAGTCCACTGTGAATTAGAGAAATTTTTTGGACAATTGCAAGTTTATTTTATTTTTTCACCACACGTATTTCCTTTGCACTTGACACTGGCAGAATTGTCGACATCGGCACAATTTGCCATTCTACAAGAAAAAGAAAGAAAAGAAAAAAAAGATGCATTGTTTACGTTCGCAATGAGCATGGTGACATTTATTAGGAAAATCGATACTTGAATCAATGTGAATCTGGATGGGATCACAGAAAAATCAATTACTAATTATATTTCTTTCGCTGTTTTTACAATGCAAATATAAATACATTTCAGACAACAAAAAAGACACTTATTGAACTATTTCTTATAAGTTAAGTCAGGGATTTTTTTGTTCTTGTGCCATTATTATGCCTGACTAATGAACTGTGAGTTCGAATATTTGTTTATCACTTCTTCGCTCCTTAAATTTTACCTATCTACTGAGGACATTCGACTAACTTTAAACTTACTACTGTAAATTATAAGGACGATACAATTCCATACATACCAAATAACATCCCTACTACTGTCATTCAAGTCAAGTCATTGTAGTCCTGAAATTGTTTGTCCGTTCGAACGAAGTTGCAGTGTGTGAAAACAAAAGTCAACAATATCTTTGTTCTTACTAAACTTTTATCTCTAGTAAAATTATTTATATAAGAGCGTACAGTTTTTAAAACAATAATCTATTAAAGTAAAATGGCAAATGATCCAGAGAGATTCGATACTATGCTATTGGCAATGGCACAACAGCATGAAGGCGGTGTTAAAGACGTACGAAAATTTTTTAGTATTACTAAATAAAAATGATTTCTTGTCATGAAATGGTAGTTTGTTGTTAATGCAGTTTTTACACAAAGTTTATATTGACGAACATACAGCATGAAAAGAAACTTCTCGATTGTTCTATGAGGTTCCGCCGCGCATTATTGATCACATGCCGCTAATAGTGATGTTTGCTAGGTTACCATACCTTCCTACAAAAATAAGAATTGCATACATTAGCAATGATGTATTTTGCTTAGGATGTATTTATAATGAATGCTATTTTTTACAATTCTAATAGGAACCAACTAACTTAAGTTGAAAAAAGACTGAATATAAAATAGTAAGATATTTGCTCTGTATTATTTCAGTTGCTGAATACAATAGTCAGTTTTCTTGCAAGAAAAACAGATTTCTTCACTGGTGGAGGAGATGGAATTTGGGAGAAAGTGAGTATAAAAACTAAGGCACTATCAAGTCATGCTGACTATGCTTAATAGAGAATAATTTGTTATAGAATACATTTTAATGATGGGCTCTCATCTATTTTGAGATGTTGATATATTTTTACAAACAAAGATTAATTATAGGTAAATATTAATTGTGGGCAAAGGTTTTTAATATTGTTGCCTTATTATGATATATTCTAAAGTACAACAATATTAATAAGGCATAAAAAAATAAAGTTTAAAAATTTCAAGCCTAACACTTCAAAAATTGGTCTATAAAGAATGAAACAAGAAAATTAATTCAGATAGAAATCCACAAATGCATTAAATACTTACAAATTACATTTCATTGACTGCCTCGATGGCGTAGTGGTAGCGTATGCGACTGCTAAGCTTGAGGTCTCAGGTTCGATTCCCGGGTCGGACCAAATGTTTGTATGATCTGCAAATATTTGTTTCGAAATTTGGGTGTTTTCTATGTATATTATATTTACAAAAAAAGTTTACAAGAATTTATATCAGTTGTCTAGTACTTATAACGCAAGCTCTGCTTAGCTCGGGACTAGATGGTGTTGTGTGTTAGATTTCTGGAATATTTATTTATTTATTTATTTAATAAGTACTTTTATAGTTGAATTGTAAATAAAGCAATTGAATGAAGAATAACTAAAGTTTGTCATTTATTTATTAGAAAGTTACAGTAAAACCAGACCAGGACAGTAAACTTGGTCTTTTTTTTAAATTTCTTTATGCAAATGATGCATTGCATTTGGTGTTGTGTAATATTATAACTTAAAAAACAGAAATATTATGATGACAAATTTTTATTGTTACAGCCAGAGATAGTATAGATCCATTGATTATAATACTGTAAAACTTTTCAATCATCCCTCATATTTAACTTAAATTTTAATTAATTCTTATATTTTTTTCATAGCTGTTTTTTTTTTATTTCCAGGTGGTTAAGGAAACCTTTTACACTCATGCTAAAAAAGCTCAAGAGGAAGCAAATAGAATAAAAAAGGAAAAAAGTGAAGCTGAAAAGAGATTGAAGGACATACAACAAAAGAAAGAGCAAGAAAGAATGGAGCAGGACTTCACACCTGCCTCTGTTACTGAAGTTTCAGAACAGGAAGCTGTTGAAATACAAGAAGATATTGAGAAAGTGAAGAAAATAAGTAAGTAAGGCTAGCTGACCTACAAAACTTGGTCTGCGTATCATTGCTTCTATTGGTATGAATGTCATGTTAACAATCTTAAGGACACCAGCAAGCCACACATTTGAAAAGAAAACAAAGATTGGTTAAATAGTTTCATAGTTTGTGTTGAGCAGGTAATTTAATAAATCTTTACACTTAGTGTATAGATTTATTAAATTCCACTCTCCCAATACGTCTTTTGTGTGTAATACACACAAAAGTGTGAGTATAAAACCTTCTGGCTTTTTGTTCACTTTTGGGTTATATTTACACCATTAAATTGCACAAGACGGCAGAGAGACAAACTTCTTAGCACTCCATGGATTCACCGTGCGGGTGCCGGGTCCATCGTGTGGCAGAGGGAGAAACTCAAAGCAGTTCCCAGGACTTACGACCTAGGTGTAGGTTTAAGGAGGCCCCCTTTAAGATACGCATCAACGGTCACCTTCACTGCTCGAGTTTCCCGCCCTACCTAGCCAAATTTGGTAGGAACCAGTTAGTGCAGCCTTGGATACTCGTTCTAAAATAGAACTTACTGCAGATCTCGACAGGCCAAGGTCTTTCAAAAGGTTATAGAGAGATTTAGCTGGTATACCTCTCGCTCCCACTTCTACCGCGTATAAATTAACCACATAGCCATTTTTGTTAAGTTCAGTTGTTATGTCGTAGGTAAACTTACTGCACGACAACTTGTATGATACTATACTAATGAAAAGTGGCTTAGTTTGGTTGCATGTGTTTGCATTAACGTGTGTGTAGCTGGGTTTTTTGACTTCACCAAGAACGAACGCCGTGCATTATCTGCCTTTTTTATTTCATCTGATAGTTTCATTGATTGAATATTAGACACCTTTAAAAAATGTTTTACCTATATTTTTTCCTAATATGGTACTTACTTGTACTTTTTAATAAACTTCACTCGAAACTTTCTCTTAACAGACAACCTAAGAGTTATTAATAAACATTTTCCTAGAAACTGAAGTTGGGAGCGGTGATGGCAGTTCTACTGAAGCGAAAGCAGCTGAACCCGACGAAGAAGAGGATCCTAAAGAGAAAAACAAAATAAAGCCTAACTCTGGAAATGGATGCGACCTTGAAAACTATAGATGGACACAGACTCTGGAAGAAGTTGAGGTAAGTAGTATTTATGATAGATTTATTGGCATTTCTTTCTTTCAACGTACATTCCTTATACTACTATTATTATTATATCACTTAAAACATTTCATGAAAACATATATTTTTGCGAATTAAAATTACGAATATTAGTTTAAAGGTATTTATAGTTTCGTCTTTCGAAGGCCAAAAATTCATGTTTTGCACCTCACATCATATTTCTACATCACCTGAAGGTCAACTGGGAGACAATATTAGCCTTTAGTCAGCCTCACATTAATATTGTTTTGTTATTATGTTGCCATATAATATCTGATACGATTGTTTTATATTTATTTGGCCCATAATAATTTAAACTTTATATTTAGAAAGAAATGAGAAATATATATATATTTCTGTGGGAATTGTTTTATTCTAAATCAGGACTGTCCAAACTATACACCTTCGCGGGCTAATTAAATTTCATACAAAAGCTTGAGGGCCAGAAAAATATTTTCAGTTGTCAAGTTTTTTTTTTTTTTTTTTTTTTATTGAATAGTTGGCAAACGAGCAGACGTATCACCTGATGGTAAGCGATTACCGCCGCCCATGGACACTCGCAACACCAAAGGCGTCACAAGTGCGTTGCCGACCTTTGGGGGATGGGAAAGGGGATGGGGGGAGGGGTTGGGGTATGGGCCTCCGGTATCCTCACTCACTCGGTGAAACACAGCGCAAACGCTATTTCACACCGGTTTTCTGTGAGGCCGTGGTATCACTCCGGTCGAGCCGACCCATTCATGCCGAAGCATAGCTCTCCCACGGATGAAAATTATTAGTACAAGTAAATAAAATACAGGGTAATTTTGTCTTTCTATGTTTATTGATTTTTCGTTAATTTGTCTTTGACAATAGTATCGATATCCACGTCAACATTCGTGGTTGCCAGGCGCATTGCAAGAAGAAGCGATTTATCTGACAGTGAAGATCTATACTTGGATTTTATAAAATTCATTGTTGGAAAGTATGCACTTTCACATAAATAAGTGCCGCCCATCATCGATCCCATTATCAAGCCAAATTTTTTTAGCTTGGGGAAACGGTCGCCAAGGATCTTAAAAAAATCCAATCCTGTCTCTTTTCTACCCTTGAAAAAGGGATCTGACTGAACGTCACATAATTCTAACTGGTATTCAGTCTTTACGCTTGTTATTTCAACTGTTAATAGATTCGTAAAAAGAGATAAATCGCTCTCTAATCCTTTGAAATCAGCAAAACGCTTCTGTTTCGCTATAAAGTTCTTTGCAACATGGAAAAAAAGAAAAATCATTTTGTTCCAGTGATGTTTTGAATAATCCCAGTTTATTTTTGAACCCATTCATATATCCATACAAGTTGGCTATATTGTGTTCTTTGCCTTGTAATTTTAAATTTCAGTTAAAAAGTTACGAAATTTACGATGACTCAAAGCTTTGTTTCCGCCTCTAATAAGATTTGTTATTTTAACAACTATTTTCATGGCATTCATTTGGCGCAAAGATTTTCCACATAAGGCTTCTTGATGTATGATGCAATGGATTAATGGGCAGTCAATGCCATTTTGTTTTAAAAGTCCCGTAAGTCCTGGAACGTTTCCAGTCATTGCTTTTGCTCTATCGGTCACAATACAAGAACATTTTTGAAACCCACCGTATTCCATAACAGTTTTATTAACAGCTTCAAAGATATCACTGCCTTTCGTTGAGCCATGTAGTGGCACTAAATTTAACATTTCCTCCGTGATTGAAAAATCTATCGACATGCATCGAATAAAAATTATTAATTGACCGATATCTGTCTGGTCGGTACTTTCATCCAAACATAATGAATAATATTCACATTGTACAATGTAATCACATATTTTTTTCGAAACATATTCGCCCATATCATCTATTTGTCGTGCAACTGTTTGGTGAGATAACGCTACAGATTCAAATTTTTGCGCCAATTTCGGCTGCATGAAGCGATGAGCCATGGCAATTGCGCATTGTTTTATAAAAACTCCATCGCTGAATGGTTTTTTAGCTTTGGCTAATTGCAAACAAACTTGTATTTACTTGTATTTACTTTTGAAAAAAAACTTGTCTGTTGCATTAGTTTTTCCTTATGCTCAGCCACAACAATTTTCCTTGCTTCACCGACATGTCCTTTATATTTTTCTTCGTGTAAAGTAGTATAATGACGTTTAAATTGTATTCTTTACTCACAAATAAAACTTGCATACAAATCATATACCGAATTTTATTATATATAAAATAATATAAAATAGTCAAGTTCCCACCTCTCATTAAATACTCGATGTTCATCACTTAATATTCGCTTCTTCGTAGACATAATGCAGTTAGTTAAGGTTTTTTATAAAAACTGCTGCTAATTACTTATTATAATGTGTAAAATTCAAAGCGGTGTAAGTAAGAAGTTCCGATACGAACTAAGTGGAGGCACAAACTTAACTAATACGGTCAACAACAAATCCTCACTCGACAAAAACAATACTTTTTTAGTACTTATAATACAAGCTCTGCTTAATTTGGGACTAGATGGCGTTGTGTTTTAGATGTCTGAAATATTTATTTATTTATTTAATAGACCGCTAGAACAAGAATAAATTAAAAAGTTAAGACTTGATAAAATTTATACATCCTATAACATCTGGGTTATTATTAAGAATATATTTAAACCTCATTTATTAAAAGCCTTTCAGTAGTTTACACTCTACGGTAGAACATACAAACATACATAGACTGTCAAAATTATTACCCTTCCTTTTAGCTTTGTCGTATTCGAGGGAAAAAAAGTAAATGGAAGCAACTACTTACAAAATAAATAGAATACTGTTCGTAACTACTTGGCAATATCGATTGGTTCACTGGTTTTTTAGATGCTAATGAACCAACCTGAGAGACGTGTGAAAGTTACTCGCTACCTGAGACAATAAGTTTAAATTCCAGTGCAAAATCAATTCGTCACACGATACAACACTCTCGCTAAAAGATGTACATATAGAGAAACTTCACACACAAAATATCGAAGTTAATTCAAAGTTCAAGGGCGACCTTGAATTAACTCTGAAGTGAAGGAAAATAACGATGGCATGTCCACATTGAATGATGGAGCTAAAAGAGACTAAAGGTCAAGGTCATTTCATTGCGTCTTGAATGTCAGACAATGTAATGATAGTCCACATTACTTTAATAGTCTACTGCTGGACGTATGCTTGTTCTTAGAAAATAAGTTTTAACTTTTCTCATAAGGAAGTTCGTTTAGGGTTTGTTTCAAGTTTTCTGTCTCTGCAGTGCTGTTAACCTACGTAGTTTGCTCGTTTAGATACCTCTGCTTCGTCGCAAAAAAATATGTATAGTAAAAGACTTGAGTCAGTACGTTTTAGACTTACAAACTAGTACTTAGGAGACAATGAAAATAAAAAAAATAAGTCTGGAATGTAAATTTATCTCGTTTATTATCACAGTTCTTGGACAATAATTGAATTAATAAAATTCATTTATTCTTGTGCCAACTCGAAGTTACAAAATGTTTTTATAACAACGGCAAGGCAGGTAACACTTTGTCTAGGTAACACTACCAAAGATGCAGATTTTCATATACAAATTACGAAAATTTGCAAGTTTTCCATATTCAAACCTAAACACGGTAAATAATAATACTTAATTTAAAATTAACCACGTTATAATTTAAACTGCAATGCGTAATTATTAAACTAATTAAACTTAAATGTCTAACAAGAATACATATTAGAGGAAACAAATTTAGCCTTTATGTTATTTAATGAACATCACAGCGACACACAACATGAAGCTTTTAAATAATTGAAAATAAATAAGAGGTTACTTAAATTGTTCTAAGTTAGTATTAGGCACTGGGTATGTAAGATATTGCACAATTATGTTATTTTTACAGTCTGTCTAATCTAAGAAATACCGTATGACGTCACATTATCAACACGAAACAACTTTGTATAGGCGTAACTATTACAATCATTATACCTTTCCGCAAAACCCAATGATTATGATGTGCAATATTTTGAAGTGATCCATCCCTATTCTTCAATCTGTCAGAACTGTCATATGGTGCCTTTAAGATTAGATGATCAATAATGATTTAGAACATAGTATAATTCTTTTCCTACAAGTTTAACAATAACAACAATTGCTCTTTTTCTACACTGGAAACATAATATGGTACTAGTAATATGAAGTTAGAAATAATGGTATAGTATTGATTTTTTATATGCAGGACGTCTTCCAATTTATATTTTTTCTAAGAGTACTTGTAGATGCCGGTCTCTTTACGCATTCGCACTGTAAAAATAGTAAAGTGTTAGTAAACAAAAACATTAGTTTTTTTCTTACATAATCGCCGTGATAAGATCATCGATCCAAAACATTATTATAGGTAATTTCAAGTCAGATGGTAGCATAAAATTCGATCGTTTATGTATCTTATTACTTTATAGGCACAAAAAAATATTTCGGGTGATTTTCCATAAGTCAGAAAGTGTTTGATCAACTCAACGCTCACAATAATATCAAATGATGATAATATAGTTAATTTGGTACAAAAGTAAATCTTTTACAGATATTTACTCGTCGGATTTTACTAAGACTTCTCTGGGACGCAATGCGAAAGCTAGACTTTTATTAAATACTAGCTGCTGTATAAGGTTTGCCAATTATATGTTCATCAAAACACTAAAGTTTTCGGGAGAATAAGTAGCTTAAATGTTAATCCAGGATGTCAGCTGTTCCAAATTTATATGGCTGAATGAACACGAGTTTTCAATATGATTTTATAGGTTAATACTATGCTTACTTCAAAATTCAACGTTATAAATACATGAAACTTAAGTCTCTGTTGGTAATTTCAAATTACAGCTTTTCACTACTTACATAAAAAAATAATTTTGAATCTTTTTGTATGTCTGTCGATTTGTGACCGATTTTAACGGGACTTTCACTGGCTTATAGTGTAGCTAGTATAATTTTGTAATATTTTTTTATGAAATAACATTTATAATTAAAAGAAAAGTGAATACCTACTTTCAACAAAACAAATTGCTGCGAGTATGCATGCAGAGAACAAGATTGTCATTGATATAACAAGAACTGTTATCTGATGCGAATGGTCGCAGCAACACGATTTAGGCTCCTTGCCCGTGCGATGCTTCGTGTAACCGTTCACGACAGTAAAGTGTGTCGAACTGGCAATAGACTGTGTATCTTGCCCAGGTCCTGAGTTTCGTTTAACACCGCTCCAAACACTATCTAAACCATCGTGAGTCTCTTCAGGAATTGCAACAACTGCGTGACCCGACTTGCTTCCGTAGCTCCCAAACTTACTGTGATAGTTTCCAACATCATCTTTTTCTGTGTTTCTACCATGGTCTTGTTCTGTATTCCTACCATGCATGCGAGCCAAGTGGGCTGCGCTCAGTAGGAGTGAGCCTGATGATACACTCTGAAAATAATACATGCTTATATGAAAAATCTGTACAATTAAAAGATGCATTACGCGTATAATTTTATCATCATGATCATCAGCCCGTTGCAGTCCACTGCTGGACATAGGCCTCTCCCAAGGAACACCACAAATCCCCGGTCTGTTGCTATCTGCATAATTTAATGCATAAAATTAACGTACGTAAAATAATAACAATTTCATTATTTTGCTGATTGCTCTCTTAATAAAGCTATTTGAGTATTTACTCTTTTTATTCTCACCGCACAGTTCATTAGGTTTCACTTTCAATGAACGTCAATTCATTATATTGTATTGTGTACTAGAAACCTCATTTATAGTTAACTAGTTACATTTGCTGTGATTGTTATATTTGTTATTAATTAATTTACTTTATCAATCCAATCCTCAGGTGAGCTAAAATTGCAACATTTATTTGTTCGACAAGGTTCCTTTCAAGTCTCACGCGCATTTACCCAATCGTCACTAAATATTCTCTATGCAATAACTTAAATTCACACGATTTATACAATTGCTATTTAAAATTGTATGACAATTAGTCAAACAGCTTGAAAAGTAAATAAAGCAATCTACTAATCTAGGTTTTGATACCAACATAGCTTATTTCGTCATCAGTTATATCTAGGATTTATTTATAAAGAAGCTAAGTCAATGTTTGTGACTAAGTATCAAACTCAGCCTTCATTTAAATGTAATAATCGAAATAAAATTCATGTAATGTACAGGGAAACCAGCCATGACTAAATGTTTCTTTTTGCAACTGAAAGTGTTAATACTAACTTTTTTGAAGAGAAAAATTGAATTAAAACGTTTCTTGTTGCGAATCGTGATTTCGTGACTAACATTGGATATTGCGTTAAATGTACCGAATAATAAAATCAATAATTACAGCTCTAAAAAGTATTTACAACGTTAGGACAAATATTGAAATAATAATAATAACCTGGAAACATAATTCTAAAATAGTCAGTGTGTAACTGACTGACTACTGATAGACATACTCATGTATTTCTAAATACATCCATGTCAAAGATAAATTACACAGACACAGAACAGTACACCCTGCTCATCACGAAATGACATGTCTTGAGTGGGAATCGAACCCACCATATCTCTTATAGGTAGGTTTAATACTTTTAAAAATGTAGGAGATTCAGCAGAAATAAAAGAAAATTAAGGGCAACCTCTTAAATTTATTGGTAAATATATTATCATACGCCAGTCTTGTAATAATGTCTGTTCAAATTAAGCAATCGTTTGGAATGCTGCATACCAACGCAAGTAGATCCTGTACCGAGTATAGCAATATCAACCAGTTTTTTGACCCCGTCAGGCCATTAAATTACCTTACTCAATTGTAACACAAAAACACTTGATAAATGGCAATCTATTTCGAAGAAATAATTAATACCATTACTATGATCATTAGGTAGGATTTAAATTTATTTCGTTAGAAAATGACATGAAATGATGAAAACAATGTAGGTGGTATAAATGTCGAGCGGCTCATCGATACACAACGTGATTGTTGACTTATAATTGAAGCGGAAACTTATATGGTAATGATTGTGACGCACGGTTTAGAAGGTCGTCTTACGTGTGTACTGTGGTTGCTCGATGAGCCTTGGCTGGAGGCGGAGCCACCACGAGAGCGCGCGTCGCTCGTGCTCCCGTTACCGCTGCTGCCGGACAATGACGGCCGCGGAATGTGCCATTCGTGTGATGAGATCTGGAATATTATTTTTGAATATTATTAAATTTACATTATTTTCACATTACATTCTAGAATCAAAATCACTAATAGTTATTCCACTATTTTAATTATGTTTACACCTGACCGGTTTCGCCTTATGGCATTATATTTCACACTAGCTGAGTTCCGCGGTGTTACCCGCGGATATTGTTGTATCTTTACAACCCACTGGGCAAAGGTAGTCTAAAAAAAGTAGCCTAAGTTACTCCTCAGCTATCTGCCAGTGAAGGTCTTGTCAAAATCAGTCTAGCCGGAACAAACAGACAGACAAAAATTTTAAAAAATGTTATTTTGGTATATATACTGTGTATACATACATACAAGTGCATTTAGTAAAAAGCGGTTATATTAATATTACAAACAGACGCTCCAATTTAATTTATTTGTATAGATGTAAAGAAGATTACCTAAAATAGTTACATCAATAATATTTTTATATAGGTACTAGCCTATATGGCTTCTAGGTGTTTACCCGCCGCTCCGCCCGCTTATATGTCAGTTATCCCCGTACAGATTAGTCTTTAAACTTCCTCAAGGATCATAGTATGTCCATCACAAGTTTCATTAAAATCGTTGGAGCGATTAAGTCATGTTGTGACAGACAGACTAATTTACATTCATCGATACAATATAAATATGTTTCGGCGAAGCGTGGTAATCTAAAGCTATTTGGAATTATATATAAATAGATCAATTTTATGCGAAAAGTGTAGCTTAAATACTGGACCTATAAGCCTAGTTTTGATGCATCACGTTTACGTACAGATCATAATTGTACTGCATACAACTTACACATTCACCTCTGCTTATGTCACCGAAGTACTATACCGCCGACGTATCTTGGCGAGTCCCAACTTCGCGCAGAAGGTTGCGCAATAACTTTTTTAATATTTATTTAATTTGTACTACTCGTAATTAGTCACTATATTAGGGAAATTTTATTCGTACATTGGTATATAAAAAATACAATAACAGTTTTCTTGACGAGTGTACATGCGCTAAAGTTCGCAGAGCCTATATTCAGACTCGCAAAGATACTTCGGCTGTATAGTAGTAGACAGAGGCATATTTATAGTCAAGTAACCTATTTCTGTGTCTTACTTATCTGATGTAATTTAATGTTGTTATTCCTTTACTATTGTTATTCTTAATACAAAGTTCAAGTTGTTATAGCTTCACCTTACCAATTATGCATAAACATTTAATCGTTTAAATATCTGTCAAAAACTTAGATTTTAAAAGAAACAACAAAATTTGTATACTATTGAGTCTGTACTCTATAACTAGAATGAGTTAAAAGGACAATATTATTATTTATGATAATAACTTGTTTTAGTAATACCTACGAGTGTAATGTAGGTCATGTTGCTGTTAGTGTGTCATCTTGTCTTTAAAATATTCAAATCGATAACACGGCTTCAATAGATAGTTACATGCTATAGCTTTAGTTGATAGGCAATGATGCCTTGTAGCGGCATTGCTATTATAATATGTAGAACTAGATTTCTATTATTAATTGGATCCTTGTTAACTTGTTCATATTGCAGTAAAAGGACGATAGCTAGACTTTCTCTTTCCGCTTGTGTATACATTTGCTAATAATGATATTTATAATTTGATACACATATATGATAAACATTGTCAAACTATAGCGATTTTTATAAATCCGAAGTAATGTTAAGGTAGCAAATCGACTAAATATGTACGTAATACAAATTTAATGTATTTTAATACGCTTCTAAAGTGAAAGACATCAACGCGTACAGTATATTTACCAACCACCACCGAAAGTAGGATAATTCCTTTGCTAATGAATGTTGCATGAAAGGCAACGTGTAAGCATAATTGTTTTAAATCCGTTATTTTCTAACATACAAACTTTTCTTAAATCCAGTATACCAGGTCTTGCAAAATTTCTTTATGCCTTCTACGTTGAAAGAGTTGTATTGATCATCAAACAAAAGCATTGACATAAAAGTAACAGGTGTATATATACCCATTTTGTAGTGTCGTTGTGTTGTGCAACCATGTCTGGGTGTTACTGAATGCGTACGGAAATCATTGCAGAACGCTTCCTTGTCGCGTCTTAAGAGATTAGGTTCATCTTACCTTTCAAACTTTATTTCTTTACGTAATACGCGTTTTACGACTTCAATTGATTGAAAGTGAAGTTTTATGAGTATTTAGTGGGAGCTATCTAATTTTCATATTTAAAAACAATTGTGATTGTTTTCAAAGGGGCCAGGCAACAGTCCATTCAGTTTCATCAATTACGTTTTAGGTCAAGTTTTGTTCGGAGCCCGATTGATTTTGTCAGATACGCTGTTCAAGGTCCATGTTCTCTTTATTTGCGGTCTCGTTTCGTCGGCCTCTGATGCAATAAATCTTGGCTTTGCTTTCGGCTTCACGGTCCTCTTTGTTGCTCTGATAACATGATGGATAAGCATTTTAGGTAGTCAAATCTTAAGTCAGTTTACTTTTTATTGTGCATAGGCAAGGTCGCTTCATTATTGTTTTTTAACAATGGTTTGTTTGTGTTAGTCATATATTTCGTGATTAATCTGTCTAAAATTTGCGATTGGAATAAAGTTACAAGCATAATGTACAGCCGCGTGTTTCTTATAAGCTATACACAAGTTAGAGACTGTAGGCGATGTTGCAAAATATTTCGCTAAATGTAAAGAACCGGTTCCGGGGACTGCTTCATTGCTGTCGGTGTACTTACTGCAATATCTTGACAACATTCAACCCGCCCATACTTTCGCTCTTTCTGTGAGAATTAATTTTATTCACTGTGATAAGAATTACTAGTGAGAACTCGGTCGATTCTTCGAATTCTATTGTCTTAAAGCGTGAGGAAATTAAATCTTATTCCAAAGATGCTATAATTGACCAATTTAATATTATTCACAAATCACTGCTTTGTGGGTGGGATAGTATTAAAACAAAGTCGTCACTGTAACGATAATACAGATGATTGCATTTAAGAGTTACGGATATGTACACGTTAATCAGCATTTAATGACCACCAGCACGTGACATTTAGTGTGCTCGACACGTTATAAACCCCGTGACGACAAGTCTTCACCACATTATTATGCGTGTGTCCGATCGTGCACGTGTGTCTAAACACGTGGTCATACAACAAGTAATGCACTATAGCCCACATAAATAATAATAGCTGTTTTATATCTATGCTAATAACTTTGTAAATACAATCGTTTTGTTCTCATTATGCGGTAAGCACATCTGTTGACGGCATGTAATTAATTAGTCTGCCTTTGCTGTAATATTATCGGTATTCCAGATTGTTTCTAAGATTCATCTATTGAAATAAATTTGTTTAATTAGATTTACATTCAATGAATTACATTATCTACTACTATTCTGCTTTCTAACTCGCACTTCAATGCATAATAACATTAAAATATTTCATTGATAGTTTTTTCTACCAAAGGTCAGAACCAAAACTAAATTAGAACGCAATTAATATATTATTTTTAAAGGTTAATTTAAATTTCAGTTGTATTAATGTTACCCTTTAGATTATCCTTTAGCAATTTTTGTTATATTATTGTTATTATAAACTAGATGACCCACGCAACCTCGTCTGCGTCTTCTATTGCCCGTGGCGTGTATGTTATACTAGCGTGAACAAGTTTATATTTTTATTTGTTAACAATAAAAAAGGTTATAGTGAGCCAACCTTAAAAGATTATACATATGCTGTGTTTTTAAACTTTTAAAGGCGACAAATTATTTCATATATAGTTTGTGAAACTTTAACCGTTTACACAGCGCACGCAATGGAAGCTCTATTAAAAAGAATAATTTTCACCCATTTTCGCAACATTTTACACGATGTTTCTTTTGGTCGCAGCATAATGATATATATACATTATATCCTATTGGATATATAGGGCAATAGGAGACGTAAACGAGGTTGCGTGGCTCAGATAGTACTAGTATAATTTTATATTACCTAAAATATGACACAAACATTTTTTTTTTGCAAGAAGGACAAAATGCAGTTTTTTAAAAAGTGCAATAGTAGGTTTGCAGTATGGCAATACACGAGTTTCCTTTCTACATTTTAATAAATTATTCTTACTACGTATTAATAATAAATTGTATGTACTTCTCCGCCCCTATATTCTACTTTTGCATCATACTTCTGAGGTTAAAGATGTCAAATGTGAAATTTAAGATTAACCAAGGTGCAATATTTCTTTTGAAAAGAAAAACGTACCGTGTAACATTTTTCGTTTTGCTTTAAATCACAAAGGCGTTTAAGTTATTGAAGGTAAATGTAACATACGTAGTTATCTAAGATTTAGGTTCATCTTGTTATTTTTATCGCGCCAATCTTACTGTTTCATCCAATTACGGTATTGCCCTGCACATGTACCTAAAGACTCGTTAAGCCAAGAAACTTCAAATTAGGACGCAATCGTGCTTTTATGATAATTCTGTAAATTGATGTTGTCTGTGTTGTAAATTATGTTAGTACTTATCGTATCATTACAAGTAAACATCACTGTAATTGAGGAATGATTAACGGTAACTAACCAGTTCACGCCATAACAACAGGTGCATAGTTATGAAACATGTTCAGTAGAAGACAGTTTGGTTATGCAATAAGTAATCTTTACGAATCAACAGTCAATGCGTGCACACGCTCCGTGCTTATAACGGCTCAATGTAATCACGGAAATCATTAGACATAACCCAACTTCGACTGTATACTGTTACACTACATCTCATGACAGTCTCAGATGACAACAAAGTCATTATTCGTGACTCTTAAAATATCTATTACTTCACATAATATTACTACTATGTGATCCAGTTACTACTTTGTAACACAGTTTTCTAATGGTTTTAAATTACACCTAGTCGTAAAAACTAAACTCATTCTCTTCATATTATGTTTAAAAGATACCATCCTGAAATACTGCTCTGCAATACATTGTTTTGTTTGTAGTAGAAGTAACGCCTTCGTTCAACTTTCATAATCGAAACAATAGTTGCTACACTTCTATGATAATCAGTTAAAGACTAACTACACTGTTCCTCTTTAGAAGAGAAAGCGTACATTCCAGATGCATGGTTTCTTAGAATACTTTCGGTACTGCAAATGCCACAATGGATAACGGGTTACGGTCTTCAATTTCGATACTTTTAATTTCAGTATTTCTCTGCGGTTGAACTGGCTTGCTTAATACAATTATGGGTAATGCAATGTTGATCTTTGTTGAATTTGTCAATATTAATCTTATTAATTCTAAGCCCTTCAGTTGCGTTTATCGTTTAAGGAGTCCCAAAATACAATGTTTGATCACGATAAAGATACTGTTATTGAGCAGCCAATTATCATATTTTATAAGCGGCTGCATGAGGACGACATAACTTATTGTTCACGTTGGTCACAAACATTGACATGATGCTTATTGTTGTCCTTGAACTCAATAGCCTATCTTTATGAAGCTAACGGTTATCGTGTCAATGCAAATTGTCATAGAAACTGCAATACTGACACCTCTTGTAATAAGAATGCTATATGTGTTGCATGAAATATGCAATATGTATGTTTATAAGTTTTAATTATCCTACTACTATTATAAAGGCGAAAGTTTGTAAGTATGGATGTATGTATGTATGGATGTTTGTTACTCTTTCACGTAAAAACTACTGAATGGATTTGAATGAAACTTTACCACAATATAGCTTATACATCAGAATAACACATAGGCTACTATTTATAAAGATATAGCTTCGCCTCGCGGCGTTGCCCGCAGTTATCATCGTACCGCGGGTAGCACCGCGGGGTTCAGCTAGTATTTTATAAATCCTGAAAAGACAAACTGGCTCATTCTCGACCCTATCCCCTTCCCAATGAGGTGATATGCTACTCCAATGAAAAGTTAGAATTGTTTTTTTATATTGTTAAATTACAATTGTTCGATGTGAAGCATTTGACTGGTTACCGAAATATATCATGGGTATAAATAGGACTAGACGAGATAAAATTTTTTAGGTGACTGAACTTTAGATCAAAATAGCGATTACATAATTGAGATGTTCTTCCCTCTATCTATATATTGAGTAATTACGGAGCTATTTAAAATTACCTGTAATTAGTTATCATGACTTAATATACAAATGGTCCGATCGACCGTAAAAAATTGGCCCTGAGTATGGGTTACTTAGCCGGAATCTTCTTGTACCTTCCGATGACATCATAGTTGGCTGACGTGTATATTTTGCTGTTATATCACATCACATTATAGGAATACATCTGTAACTATATGGTTAGTATTATTACCAAGTAACAAATAACTGTTATTAATATGTTGGTTTTCAAATATAGCTTCAACATTATATCAAACATGTAATCAAATGGGCCATTAGTTATATAGTCGAATAAACCGATCCAGAATCGATAAGTTATAGCGATATGTAAATTTTTAACAAGCAAAGTACATCTCGCTTAGAATTTCAAGTAATTTTAGCTTTTAAATCAAATTTGATGGATTAAAATACTGTTTTTCTTTTTTATTTAATTTGCTTTGACAATAGTTAACCAACTAGTTATGTTTCTTAAAATAAATACAGTTTTGAATTATTTCAAAACTAAGTACGTTTAATTTAATTATGAATAAGATTAAACTAGATTCAAAGATAAAAACACTCAATAGTAATAATTTACTATTTACGACTATTGTTGTAAATAGTAGACTGAAACTACCTAGGTTTATGAGGAGACTGATATAGGTTGTTAATGATGAGAAAGGTTCAGGAAATCTCAATAATGTTAACAATCAAATTCGGCGTAAACGATTTGTCACATCATCCCACCTTAGTATGTTCATATTAAGTATTCAGAAATAGTACACTGCCGCTTCCTGACTATCATGATAATTGTTTGACAAATATAAAATGGTTCGTAATCTGTTACTTGTGGTATCAGTTCTGTTTAAAACATTCTCATCGTACTGACTTCATTTTTGTTTAAACATAAAATCGCAATTTAAGACCATTTTATCAACATCTAACTTAACGTAACGTAATACAAACACAAACCGTTGCATTAAGGTAAATTAAGCTTATTCCGATTTTCTGAAACAAACATACTTCTCTTCTCCCTAAACAAACTATTGGAAAAGTACTTAGTAAACTTCAATTGACATACTACAATATAACGTTGCCTTTTTTAAACCGCCAACGTGTTATAAATCTATTTCATTATACACAATATTATATCTTCGTGGGAGAGCCACGCTTCGCTGAATGGGCCGGCTCGACCGGAGTGATACCACGACCTCGCAGAAGGCCGGTGTGAAATAGCGCTTGCGCTGTGTTTCATCCCCCTGCCCATCCCTCAAAGGTTGGCAACGCACTTGTGACGTCTCTGGTGTTGCGGGTGTTCATAGGCGGCAATAATCGCTTACCATCAGGTGATACGTCTGCTCGTTTGCCCACTATTCAATAAAAAAAATATATATGGGTGAATAAATAATGTACAGAAGGACTAGAAATTCGTAGTGTCATCACCCCTTTTATCTCGTAGGTGTCTTAAGAGACGACTAAGGGAGCAAACTCTGAATAACATTACTGCAAATAAAAAGAAAATTTGAAAGAAACATATAGTATTACGTCTGGCCAGCGTGCTATAGTAGGCCAAAACTTTTCCAGGAAAAAGGGGTTGATAATGATGATCTCCTGAATGTTGAAATGTAAAAATAAAAATATATATAAATGAAATGGCCCTCATGATCTTTCGTGTGAAGAACGTAAAGCGAGGCGAAAACTTTGTTCACCATTTGTTACGAAATCAAAAACTTGTTCGGATTCGATGTCGTCACTACGCGGTAAATATCACGGTACACAGATAAAAAATATAAACATTACAAGTATCTGTATTGCACAGCATAAAAAAATCTACTTGAAAAAATGTGATTAATTGTAACTTATAACTTTGTCATGTGCTCTTAAATGTGATAGATTGAGTTTTTAGCTTGATGAATACTTGGTTAAATACATAGTTACCATCACCGCATTGTTGTTAGATCCGTGTGTATCTGGGAAATCCTAAGTGGAACCACGTTGCACGTCTAGGATCTTATTTGAATAAAATGTCGTTGACTTTTCGCTTACGGTATGTGCTTTAGGAATAATAAGCAAAAATATAAAGCTTTGAAATTTAGTATCAGAGTTAGATAATTTTCTTAATATAAATTACCGATGGCGACTAGTTAACCTGACCTACTCTTACAATAAATTGCTTTTGACTTATGGCCCAATGACTTTTTAAGTAATCTCTATGTCGTAACAGAGTTCTTCTTTAGATGCCCCCAAATAAGTGTTTATTGTTTTGGTATATTTCAAACTTATTAAGCCTCCATTCATCTTTCCAAGATGACCATCTCAATAGCAAATGAAGTTACGTTTCTTAAAAATTAATTCAAAGCTTATTAATAATTAATAAAAAATCAAATAGTAGTCGTAGAACACGAAATTAAGAAATGTTGTATTGTTTTATGCAACTTCTTTTTTATTCATTAGTTGCGCAAGCAACTGACCATGAACTACTAGGCACACTTTTGCTAAGATTTCATTAATACTGTGACACTGCTGGATTAAAATATTTACATAACGGAAATTTCCGCATATAAATATTTATTTACTTTAGTGAACTTCATCATGGCAAAAAGAATTTGAACTTGATTGTTTCATCATTTTTTAAATTTATTAAACATGGAAACAGAGATGGTACTATTTTTAATATCAACACTATTGTAAACAACACAAAGCTTCATATAATCCTTCTTACATCCTCCTATTAATCAAACAATTCTGCTAAAACGAATGCGCCGCAGCCGTTCAGACCGGCTGGATGTACGCTAAGTCCGGGTGTTGTGAAATGTGAAGGCCGCACGTCGAGGGCAATTTTAGTTGTCAGTCCCTGTGCCATTTACATCGGACTAACACACCCAGCCCAGGCACATTACCGGTACTCTCTACTTACTCATTTCATTAATATTAAAATATTGTTGGTTGTATGGTTATATATACATATTTGAATACACTACTTACTTCTGTTCAAAAATCAATCATTCTTTTGTGTACGTTTGAGATGTTTGCATCCCACGTTTTCAGTTCTGTAGGTACTCTAAGCACGCGGAAGGGATGTCAGAAGACTACTCTTCCGGGATTTTAACCTTCAGATTATTTAGTCATAATAGAACTTAAAATGTTAGATATTCTGTTGTCAATATAAGTCGATTGCTACGTAATACTGTTTGTCAATAAAATAAATGAGAATATGAATCAGCGAATCACTTCAATCTTTATCACTAAGTTTGTTATTTGGTAGGCAGTAGTGTAACGCTACATTATTTCTAAACATAACTTGTTATGTTATTTTATTATAAAGGATGAACTTTCAGCTGTTTGGGATAATGAATAAGTAGCTTTAATCGAATAGTGTATCTATACAAATAAATAATATATAATCACACCTCTTTGAAACAAATTCTACGAACAACAGTTCTGTTAAATGTCGATTTTATATTATGCCTGTATGTAAATATTAACAGTAGGCGTTAATAATGTGTTATTGTAGGATATTAAACATTAAGCAGTAAATTAAGAGCTATTCAGATATCCTGTAGATAATATTATAGTAGTGCTTAAACAACATACAGGGACAAATGAAAGCCTACAACTCTAAAAGGCGGTATTCCATTAGTTAAATTTAATACACATTCTAAGTTTATTTTCGAGGTTGGGCGAATAGTAACAACAGCAAATATTATTAATGCAATATTACATAATTTGCTGTTCATATAAATGCTTGCATATTCATAGTGCAGAAAATATTTTAACGGTAATAATTTGGTCTGCCATAAGAAATTAAAGATAAGAAAAATATATGACATACATTATTTTTATTTTCAAATAAATAATTTATTCTTATTACCAGTCCTACAGGTCATTTCTATAAAGTTAATCCTCAAAAAAAATATCAACCTTGTTTATTAACTATAGTGTTTTTTGATTACGGTTATCAAATCGCGTACTGATCGATTCATTATTCGTATATATTCAGTAAATAACTGACTATTTGGATATCAATAGCGAAATTTAAAAAGTATAAATGTTTTTATAAATTTTCTTCTCTGAGTAGGTACAACAAATCACACGGTGAGATGAAATACTTACTCGGACTGGTTTTGGCATTTAAAATCGATAGTAGAGTCATATTTATAAAAAACGTGATTGTTATTTCTACAAGTCTATTGTTGAATAAGAAATCAGCGACGGAAGGAAGAAAATCTTTAAAATGTTTAAGTGAAATAATGCTTTGTGCGTGCGTTGTTCTTTTTGTTTAGTAACGATTCATAAACAATTATTTGACGATACTAAATTGAGACAGCAGCAAAGATCATAACATTAACATTGTACATTATCAATGTTGAAACCCTCTATTAACTGCCTCGGTGGCGCAGTGGTAGCGTATGCGACTGCTGTGCTTGAGGTCTCGGGTTCGATTCCCGGGTCGGACCAAATGTTTGTATGATCTGCAAATATTTGTTTCGGAGTTTGGGTGTTTTCTATGTATAATATGTATGTATTTACAAAAAAAGTATATAAGTATTTATATCAGTTGTCTAGTACCCATAACACAAGCGCTGGTTAGCTTGGGACTAGATGGCGTTGTGTGTTAGATGTCCGGAATATTTATTTCTATTTAAAATCATCTCCTTATAATTTTTTCCCTTTACAAGTAAATAAAAGATATCCATTATAATCGACCATTAAGTCAATTTGTATTGATTACTTCTAATAAATCTATTATGAAGAGTAGGTTAAGGAAAATGATGTTTAGTAAATGGTTAAAGCAATATGTACTAGAATCTAACACATTGATCCAACCAAACAGCATCAGTTAAAATCGTGCAAAATGAGGATATTTCCTCAAAATAAGTATAATATTAAAATATCACAAACGCCTTTGCACATGAATGATTCAAATGTTTTGAACGAAACATGTTAATTCTTAAATATTTGATTTAATATTTACGACATTCCATTTTTTTACAATGGTAATGTTCTGCAAAAAGGTTCCTGTTGTCCTTGTATACATACGACTTAAATGCTTTGTTAATTTATTTAACTAAAATTGCATAATCAGGTTTTTGTCTCTCATCTTCTCTTCGGTTTGCAATAATTGGTTATGTTTAAGATGTACAATATATCGTTGTTGTACGTTTATCGCCATGATTAATTATTCAATCTATGACATCTTACTGTGAAGATATATACACATCTATGTGTTTGCACTTCCTGAATCCGCTAATACCGGTAAACTAGTTTAACCGCAATAATCGTTGAAACAATTCTAATACTCGCTACTGCTTTGATTAAAGAGTCACATGATTAAAAATGAATAATTCCCTTTTTTTTGTGCGTGACGATATTTCCTAATACCTACATATTTAGTTCTTACTTTATAGAGCTTCTTGTTGCATGTCGGACTCGAACCGACTAAAATCGAACGCCGTCTCGGGTATTAGAAGCAAGGGAACCAGGTGCACCCTAAAAAGGAAAACTCGGGAACGCCGACGTATCTCGGGCCACCTACGTTTTATACATTGCACCTCCTGTGTGGGAACTCCGATGTTCCCGTTACTGTCCCTCGGGGCGCAAACGCTCCGCAGCGTCCGTGACGCCTCTCGAGCTAATTCTCCATAACGGGTCTTACCACCACAATAACGTGCCTAGCGCTCGGTTGCCCAAGTCGTTTCCTCCATTCCTCCACGAGAACTTGGCAGAGTTAGGATATCTGATCATTGGTTTCTCGAGTCTTCTCAGGACTCCTACTCAACTCCCGCACTTCCTGCTCCGCACTGGTAAAGAGGCCATGGTGTGGAGTTCCGGCCAGTAGACGGCGGCCGCCTCAAAGGAGATTGTGCGGTGGTACCCCCGATAACCAGCACTCGTTGCGGTCGTCGCAATAGCGCGATATTGCTGGCCTTTAGGATTTCTGCCCATACGCCTCGTACCATATGGACTGCACAAGCCACACGTAGTCTCCTGCAGAAATCATCGGGCTCCCTCATATTTGGCAGCAGTCGTGCCAACCAACCAGCTTTGGGACTTTATAGTGCTGCTTATTAAATTATAATTCACCATATAATTAATTTGGACATCACCGGACGCCAGACTAGTCCATCTTTGGACATTAAGCCCTGCATTATATACATTATATACATTTTGAACAATTTCAAATTTCAATAAATAATATAATAAGGTTCTCGTCCATGTGTCGCGTCTACTCGCCCGATTAGTAACTTTGCTGCCCGATGAGCAGATTATATAATTTTAGTGTATACGAGTACACACAAACTGTACACTAGCTCAATAAGCCGTAATGAGTAATGCACCTTTATAGTTTTAGCGCTGTACAGTAATAAATATCATGAAGAAGAATCAGATAAAAATTAGTATTAATAGATAGAAAATTGGGGCAACGCATGAACAACTTTTTAATAATATAATTCGCAATAGAAAACCTCAGAAAGTAATGAAACGACTAATAACTAAATTCTAAAAGTATCAGTTAAGATATTTATGCTTTACAAGGGTATGCGCCTACATCCCAATATTTCCCAGGGATGGTGTAATACCTTTAAAAAAAATGAAATGTAGAAATGAATTGCTGTTCGTTTGTCTTGATAAAACTGATAAGACTGGCTGGACCGATTTGGCTAATTTTGATCTTGAAATATTTGTGGAAGTTCAGTGAAGTGAGAAACATAAATATATGTAACGGAAAATATTAAAAACGATTTAATTTTTCAATAGTAACTGTTCGTAGCTGTGACGCATTTGATGTCTTTTTACAAATAATTTTTTACTTGTTTGTCAAATATTGAAAGGTGCGTTCAGTGTCTTAACATTTTACACAAATATATGTAGGTGATACGAAGTTCACCGGGTCATCTAGTTCAAAATAAAAATGTTAATGTTTTCATTTGACTTACTATTGTAAAAGCTTGTTGTTCAATAAGTGTTTTTACGATCGCTTTAAATTTGGAATTGCGTAAATATTTTGCATGTGAAAAGGTTGCTACAGTCCTACAAAAGTACTAGATGTCGGCATAACAGCGGTTCTCGGATCTCTCCCATCTCATGCACAGAGTGGTACACCCGTTGGGGTGACGGTCATTGGGAGTTTCCACACTTAAAAAATGGTCCTACAAAACTCACGTTTTTTTTTCTTTTTGTGAATGGACCTACCACAATGCCTCTACTCTGTCTGATGAAAAGCATAAGCAGAATCCAAGAGTGGTAGTCACCATACTCATTGCCAATGCAGAAAATGCAACAATGCAGCTTGGTGACCCACACCATGGCGGCCTAGTGATGCTTCTGCATTGGAATAGGCTAAACGATGATAATGTCAAAGTTAACAGAGCCACAGGCGTAACTTAAAGTAGTAGTTGATTACGTGGTGCTGTTAACCTCTTTAAACTTACTTCTAAGTAAGACTAAGTGATAACTCTCTCCGCTGAGAAATGCTGTATCATTGCAATTGAAATTTTTATTTATATCTTATATTTTATTATAGAGAAGGCTGTAAGAAGATGTATTTCACAAAACGTTTATGTAAATTGTCCGGTTTTTTTTATTGACTTTACAGTTCTCATTTCTATTGAGGATAATTACAAAGTGCTCAGCAAACTTCTACTTGTATTGGAGCCGCTCAACATTCACTTGTAAGTTCTTCAGCTTACTTGCCATTCTTATAAAAAATCAACATATATTATAATTGGATTATTTAAATTTTTAACATTTTTTTAAAATCTGCGCTTTCAATTCAGAGTTTCAGATTGCTATCATTATTTTTTTCACTATTTAGAATTCTCCTGTAGAAGTAACTTTATAATCATATTCGTTATTATATATTATTTTAAAGTGTACATATCTTTTACAAGTAGCTGAATTGTAGTTTTTTTTTACTGATTACACTCTTCATTGTTTGAAAGAATCACATGCCGCACACTTACCGAGCTTTTGGTATCCATTGTTTACGTATTGCCACCTCCACTGTATTGTTGTCGTACTCTAATGAGCTGCACACTAATGTTACGTCACTTTTCACTGCATTCACTTGGTCCACATGTCTGTCAAAAATTGCTTTAAGTTCTTTAGTTGTTTCGAGCTAAACCTCTCTCGCCCTCTCCGTGTGGCCGGCGTCGTGAAACGCGCCTGTTCCAAGCGGCAAAGCGACTAGAGTCGTACTGAGAGTGTTGCAACCATCGCCAAGGTTTATATATGAGGTTGCACGCTGTCGTTTAGTGTGTAGATAAATTCTGATACTTAATATTTATGGAAATACCTTTTGATTTAATTTCTTCTTTACAAAAACCCAGGAGTTAATTAATATAAGAGATCTTTAAAACAATTATTGAAAATTATTTTTAAATATTTGACGACTATTTACTATTGACTATTAACTCAACAGTCTTTAACTGTCCACTGCTGGAGAAATGCCTCTCCTTAGAAAGGATTATTATTGGTTAAACAGACTATTATTTCTGTTCACAGTTATGAGATAGATAATTTAAACTTGCAAATCTGCAAAAAAAGTCTCACCTGATTTACTGACCTGCTTGTTTTAATTTTACGTTTGTCACCTTTGGGAGGATAGACAACGAATGTTTAAATAAAAACAGCAAGGCAATTTTCGAGTGACCGTGTGATGTGACAGTTAACATCCTTTAGGCCACAGGAAAATGATAAAAAAGCAATACGTTGGCTATGTCACGTTGTGTTATGTCCCATGACGTATCTTCATTTATTGATGCCACCGGTTTCACAAGAGTTCGCGAGTCGCAAGGACATATTCGCCGCTTGTGGAATAAATTTACAGGACTCTGATGAATCGCTTTATGTTAAGAGCAAGTTTTATTATGTCGATACAATCAACCGGAAACCTTAATAACAGATTTGAAAATATGTATGAATGAATTGATTTTTGAAGTGAAACTTCTTTATCGGGGTTGTCAAAAAATTTTGTGTAACATTTTTTCGTTACGCGTCACATTTATCCGTTACGCTATCTTTTTCTTATCACAGGGATTGGTAAATGTCTCCAATGTATTTTGCGGCCCGTTTTGAGTAGTTACGTTTGAGTTTTTTTCCTGTTATTTATAAACTGAAACAATTGTTCATTTATAGTCTCTACTTTATTCAGAGACAATCGTTTAAATTCCGCTTGTAAATCGATGGTGGACGTTGACGTTTTTCGGCCATGATATTTTTTTTTATCATTATTGAGAGTAGTTATATACAATCCTTCAAAAAAAATTTATAAAATAAAACAAAAAACATTTTCAAACACAAACAGGACCAAATTAATACTACAATGAAATATCACATTACAAACAATATTATTTTATTTAGTCCACAATGTAAATAACTACACACATCACATTCCACAAACTTACTTCATTCACACCACAGATCGCGAAATATTTACTCAGGTCTCGCTCCTTAACTTTTATTGCACTTGAAATAAGAATTGTCACGATTATTGCTGGTTTATAAGTCTTTTGTCATTATACCTTACGTCGACATATGATATTTATTTTTTGAAAAATAACGTCATAAAGAAGTTTCACTTCTTACGAGTGTACGCTAGTACACGCAACTTTTTTTTCTTTTCTACACAGACACCAATTTAACTTTAAAAAAATATATAACATATTTTGAGTAAATCCAAAACAGTTTCAAATCAGTTATCTACACATTTAGCCCATAGCACTTAATCCAAGTTAAATGTTAAGTGTTTATAAGTACTTTTTTGAGTTATTTGTTTCGTATTCTTAATATACTTGCTACTGGGAAGAACACGTATGTAAATATGTACCAATTTAAGTATGAAGTCCAAGACCAAGTTAAAAATTGAAATCTGGATAACATGGAATATATAAAAAGAGTAACATGTATCTAAACGAGACCTTGATAAAATATTTTCATTTATAAACACGTTCATTCATTCATATTATAACTATTTGAATGTATGTAATAATCGGCTGTCCTATTTGCAAATTAAAATTATTATTTTATGATATTAAACATATTGAACTGAACCAGAAGTGGTTCGCTCAATTTCATCTTATTTACCTTGTAAAACAGGAAGAAGCCATTATTTTTGAAACCTAGTATGTACAAACAATTAACAACTTTTGGTCAGATAAATTGGCCTCCCGGATAATCTTATTTATTTGATTCCAGTATTAGTTTCAGTTTCATCTCTATATTCGATAAAATATTATTTCATTTTCCTTTACACAAGCTCTGTCGATTGTTATCGGTTCGTAGGTATCAACTTATCCGTACTATTGACCTCTTTTTTTAATTAAACACGACACTTGAAACATTTGTTATGGAAATGCTCCGCTATATTTCTCTGCTACCCGGCAGGTTTCGCACGAAACTCTTAGAAGTTCTCAGATTGCCTTCACTGTAATACGCATGTATTATACATATAAACCTTCCTCTTTAATCACTCTAATCTTTTGCTGAAAACTTCATTAAAATCCGTTGAGTAGTTTAAAAGATCTAAGCCGTCAGACGAAGCGACTTCATCATTTTATAATAGGTAAAGATTGTGCTGCCTAGTTGTATGTAAATATAGTATCTACATCTCACATTAAGCGACAAGATTTTGACTACAAACACGCACAGTATTATTCTAACATATGTATATTGAATTTTAGAATGGTGTAAATGTTACCATTCTTTATACGAACTATACTGTATGTACATTAATCTCCTAACAAAAAGCTTAGTGTAGAGGTGAATCGCAATTACTTTAACGTGTGATGTTAACGATTCTACGTAATGGCCTCCCATGACCATGATGTATTTGCAATTTTTCTTGTAGAATCAAGAGTTCAATGATACTGTACTTGAATAGTTTAATAGGAACTTAGAGGTTTTATTGTAATATTGTGTAAGCAATGATCTTTAGAGTTCGTGACGCTGCCCTGTTTGTTTGTTTATTTATTTGTTTGGGTCAAATCTAGTAATTGAAATTTCAATTACTAGATTGGTCTTAATCTGTCAACAGGAAGTGGGCTTCCTGTTGACAGATTGATCTGAAATTTGGTACACACCTTTATTTCTGGTGAAAATACAATTAAATAAATTCTGCTTCATTTCAAATCAAAGCGCCGCCGCTACAAAATGGCGGTGTACGTCACGACTACCTCAATATGAGATTCAAATGAAAGGGCTTGATTAGTAGCACACAGTTCTCTATCATACATCATCAACAACCCATAACGTCCCAGTGCTGGGCTAGGGTCTCCTCTCAGGAGAGGGTTAAGGCCATACGTCCCCACGCTGGCCAAGTGCGGGTTGGGGACTGGCAAGACAGACGTAGACGTTGTGGCTACGTAATCTTTGCCGTTGGATGTTTTCAAGCCGCCCAAAGGCCTCCAACTAAGCTTCACGACTGTTATCATAGGATATACTGCTTAACGTCACCTCCGAATCACGAATAAAGTCACTAGGAAAAATTTAAACTTGAAAACAAAAGAATATGTTTATTTTTTTATTTTTACGGTTTTAATGAAAAATAGAATCGTTAGGGCCCGTGTTTCCATCCAGTCAACTTAGTATGTGATACGCCCAACGCTTTTATTTTTTGACTATATCCTTAGATTTATGAGGGAGAGTGGTGTGACGACCACGTCGTCGTCGTTGGTCGTCACACCACTCTCCCTCATAAATATATATATAATATATATATATCTGTGTAATTTAGTACATACGTCTAATATTTGATGACCGTTAACTAAAGTTAACTAAAACTACTGATATGAGAAGTCATTGAGTATGTTGCTTCAATTGATTGACATCTTTTGCACAATAATTTAAACGAGGTAGAATCATTCGTGTTTAATATAATTTAATAGGAAAATGAGTAGCTCTGGGTTTGAATTAGTATAATAGAATTCATTGTAACTTTCCGATTGGCTATTAGTTAAATAAATTGTAGGCCGCTATGGTGTGGGTCACCATGCTGCTTTGTTGCATTATCTGCATTCGAATGATTATGGTGATCACCACTCTTCAATTCTGTTCATGCTTTTCATCAGACAGAGTAGAGTAGTACTTACATGTTTCAATTGTTAAAACTGTGCTCGCGTCTATGAGGTATTGTGCTGCTGCTGCTGTGGTGACTTTCATGACCGTAGCATAAACTGACCTGCGGCCCTTTAGTCACACAGCCAAGATTATTTCACAGCTTTGTATTATGTTTGATTGTTGTTTAGTCTTGTTAAATGCTTTATTTGTTTTCTTTTTGTGTTTGTGTGACTTATAGTCACTTTGGCAGGCCCATACATAACAAAGAAAGTTTGTAGTAGGCATCTATTAACATCACAGTTGTAAGAATAAATTAAGTCCTAAAACCCGTGTCATAATTTCTCATTACAAGCTTTCGTAGCAAATTGAGACACCAGTTATAGGTAGTACTCATCTCTTTTCATTTTACACAGACTACGACCTCAATTGCTGATGAGAATTATATTACACACATATAGGTGCCAACATATTCTCTAAGAATAATTGGCAACGTATGTCAGTGCGTATTGTCTCCACTTATAGTGAAGAACATATCGCTATTCATGAGTCAAGAATTTATACTAATCCTTATATATGTGAATGTAAATTTGTTTGTTACTAATCTTTATGATATTTTAAATACTTTGCGAAGAGTAATAACAGAAAATAACAAGAATTAAAAATAACTTATTTATTTATTTAGGTATACCAACAGCACACATACGATACACTTTTTTGAGTTTACACGGAACTTGAGCAAAGATGCGGCAATAATTAAAAAACCTAGGTATTATTTTATGAGTAAAAAAAATAGTTTAAAAATGTTTATTATTACTACATTACATTCACAATATGCATTAAAGTCATATCTTAAAATACCTACAAAGATTGTAAATGATATACTTGTCTTTCTTCACAACGTATTATTGATCCGAATTTGATAAGAACAGACAAGGTATCCATTTTTGAAAGAGAATGCCAGATCCTGTACCACTATCAATAGGTAATGGATGGTTATGACATTCGCACTGTTTATAAAGTGAATCATGCTATTTTCATAGAGTTATTATATTTTAAGAACTAAAATATAAATTCTTCTCAAAGAGTTGTTACAACTGAAGTAATAATTAAAAACTCATTCTGCTTAGCCTGAAAATTTGATGGCTTTGTGTATAAGACGTCCGAAAATCTGTACAAATAAAAAAAAAGTGTCTGTTGATTAAAGTATATATATACGAGTATATACGATATTTACATCCACTTTGATCGTCTAACGATAAAATATTTAAATCGATTAAGCTCACACACTCTATTTAGCTCATTTATAAAGATAAATGATCTAAATAGTGTATTAAGAAGCAGAGCAACATTTTATTGATGGGTACAGAAAATCACAAATAAATGATTTTTATTTAAAAAATATGTTAAATTATTTTTTGCAATGCATGTCATACTTTTTTAAGCAGATGAGTCCGGCCTTTCCTAACTAGACTACTTCTAAGAAGAGCAAACGAAACAAACTCAGGGATGTTGTTTCTTTTAAAGTCCAGAAAATCTTCTTAAATGCAAACATTTTATAAATTTGAGTAATTCTTATGATGCTACGCCATCTCCTTGACAACAATGACAATCTTATTCATCTGTGATAACTAGCTGTTACGTCTATTTTAGTAGCTTATGTATTATATTGTAAACTACAAACATAAATAACTTTTAATACAAAGTTTAAAAATCTGGGATATACAATATGTTATTGTCGATGATATTAGCAGCCAAATAAATACAAAAGCAATTAATACAATGACATACGTAAGGGCAAAACAAAACTTGCATACATTCCTGCCATTGTCTTTTAATATAACGTTCAAAGAACTCAACCATAAGAAGGTGCGTAAGAAGTCCGTTCAATGTGAACTTGAGTTTTTTTTAAATAGTAGGCAAACAAGCTGTCTTTCCGCCTGATGGTAAGCGATTACCGCCACCCATGGACACCCGCAACAATAGAGGCGTCACAAGTGCGTTGCCCTTTTATGAAGGACTATGCTCTTTTCTTGAAGATTTTAAGGTTTTAGTATTGGTCCGGAAATACAGGTTTTCAATTATAACCCAGATTTAAAATTTTCCGGTCAATTAGCTAAATATTTTGTTCTTTTCGTAGGACGTAAGTATGTAAATACAGCACATGCACAGACTACATACGAGTATATAGTCAATAAAAATATCTACATTATACTAGCAATCTGTTTACACCACTAACATTAATTTGCGATTTGTTTTAACCCTGCCACTGCAGGGTGGCGCCCTAAATGAGTCCATTTTCAAAACGAATTAAAAAGCATTTAAATAGAATTGATTTATTTTTCTTATTAAAATTATTCAGTATTAAACAGTAAACTTTCTTAACTGGATACAATCAACGAAACTAAATCACAACCTCTAATTCTATCTTGACCACATGAGTCTAACAATTAACGGTTTAGAGAAATATTTGATTTTATAGTAGTTGACTATATACGTAGTCTACGTGACCGCTGAAGGGTTAATATGAAATCAATAAAATATGCCATAATTATGGCCAGGTGGATACTACAAGCCATAATTTAGCTCGCTGGCGTTTAAAACACGACTACTAATGTACATGTATACTAATAGTATGGCCCTGCATTCAATGTAAGCTGGTAATCGATATTACCTAGATTTATTTATGTAGGTATGGACATACATGAGAGAACTTACGAAGTACTTACTATGTGAAATATGACTAAACTTGACTCGATAATGGTCAAAGATAGTTGAGGCTGGTGAAAGGACTACGAATTAGGTTTAGGCTGGCTTAAGCTTTATTATATACGTGTGCCAGATTTCTGCCATGGCGAACTAAGGAACCAGCGTGAAGAATTGACACCTCCAGCACTTGCACCAATTCTTCATATATAATACTTCCATAATAATTTGTTTTACTGTTTATGATGTACTTGCATGCATGTACTTATGAACAGCAAAGTGTATTTTTAGAAACTGAACTTCAAAACTGGATGACTATATTCTAATTTCATATCAACCAATAAACGTTCACTGCTGAAAGAAGGTCTCCCCTAAGGAGCGCCAACTATCCCAGTTTGGCATTTTAGTTTAACACATAGATTTCTCGAATTACGTAACTCTTAAAACATTTGAAATGATTATTTATATAATATCAATTTACACTCAGCAATTAGTGAAGCAATGACCAAAATACCAGATTCCGAATTAAATTGAGGAGATGAATATTGAAATGCGTTTAAATCCTATGGACTCAATCATTTTAAAAGGCGACATAGCGGCGCCGTTGCTGTGCCATGGTTCTGCTTAAATATTATTAACATATACTGTGCGCAGTCCAAACTTCAGTTCCATTTGAACGGGGCCGTAATCGGCGCGTAATCGTGTGAAGGTATTATAACACCACGCTATTGACGCAGCTACCACAAGGTTTTTTTTATCAGAAGTTATTCGTTAAAGCAACAAAGGATTGAAGGTTTGCTTAATTTCTCAGTCGCACGCACGACTCCAGCTTAATTGGAATGCAATTATATCTTTACCTTAGCTATATCATTGCCCAATTACCACTAAATGTATATAAAACTAAATGATGCTTTGTATATTATCATGCTGTCTTCTTCATGACGAGTAATATGTCAATTTATTGTTTCATTTCTTCTAAAAGTGTAAAATCCTGGAGGAATTTCGGATCTTTGTTCATATTTGAGCAAACGCAGGCATAAGATGCTCCGTTCTTGTCTTAGGAGTATATCAAACGAAATAACGTTCTTACTTGCGACCTTAGTTGGCACTAACCTGCCCACTGTGTTAGCCTGACCCATCGAAAATGCCGAGCATTGTAACTTTATACCTGCAATGTTGAGTGAGTGTGACGTTCCACTTATAGAAGTTCTACTGCTGGTGGTCCGATCCCAAGTAGGAAAACATTAGCGAGAAACTTCTGCTAAAGCTTGTCAATCTGTATACAGAAAAAACTACTAACACCTATGAATTCTGAGTGATCAGGTCTACGAAGTTCCTTACAGACCGAGTTTGAAACTAAAATATCCGAACAGTTTTTTTTTATGGAGTAGTTGGCAAACGAGCAGACGTATCGCCTGATGGTAAGCGATTACCTCCGCCCATGAACACCCGCAACACAGGGGGCGTCACAGGTGCGTTGCCGGCCTTTGAGGGATGGGGAAGGGTTGAGATATGGACCTCCGGTATCCTCACTCACTCGGTAAAACACAGCGCAAGCGCTGTTTCACACCGGTTTTCTGTGAGGCTGTGATATCACTCCGGTCGAGCCGGCCCATGCATGCCGAAAAGTGGCTCTCCCACGGTAAACAGATATTGGAGGAGTATTATTTGCTCAAAAAATTATCTTCTTTGTGCTTCGACTTTTGTTCGGTTTATAAAATTACTAATTCTTTCGCCGCTGGAGACGCGGGCATACTCTTAGAAACATTTATATCTAAAGTTAACAATAGCTACTCGTAGAGTCAATTCGATCATATAGTAACCATCGTATATGCATAACTGAATAATAAACCATGGTCACTTCAAAATTACGTTGTTTTTAAGATTTTAATAGACTGTTCTTCTAATTATATAATGTCAACGCAGATTTAATTATCATACTTTCCAAGGTAAAGGTCAATCAAACTATTATTTGGTCTAAATTCCTATTAAAATATGAAACTTACCTATATCATATCTGGCAACATCTAGTACGGTGTTAGAGTGTATTAAATAAATTGCTGAAACAAAACTTTTTCGTGACTACTACTCACCTGATGTTACATCTGAAGCTAGTAGGTGGGTGTGAATTTTATACTGGCTTCTTTATTAAAACAAGTCTTAAAGCCGCCAGTAATAATTTGGCATCTTAAGTATCAATTGATGTTCGTTATTGTGGGGTCACGTTAATGATTCACAAAACTACATATTTAAGTATTTTGTCCGGTCCGGTCCGGTTGCGCAGACGCGGGTATATTCGTATACATCGTCCTTGCCAGGAATGCGAGGTCATCACGCCTTCATTCGAAGAACGCGCTCGATCTTAGCGGTCCTCTTGTGAAACATTATTATTGTTGTTATAGACTTATTCATTCCGTATTCTATGCATGTCATTATGATGTCACTTGGCGGCCACCAGCACCTTGTCAAGTCGTTAGAGTTATCCTGTTTCGGTCCAGGAGCTTGCTCCAACAGCCGTGCCTAGGTGTAATAAAATTATATTATCTATTTAAATAAGTCTATACTTTGATAAAACGTCAGTACATTTCAAATATGGTTGCGAAAACCGGCCAGGGGTTCTAGAATTATGCAACTTAACATAAATTGACCGCTTTTAGAATTATAGTAGCTGTGCCAGCCGCGGCTTCATTTGCGTACATTATATGATTCATGCGCCATATTTTTTTCGAAATAACTGAGTAATAAGAATATAGAATTATCTAAATTACTCCTTATATTTTTTTTTATTTGCAAATGCAATAGTCGTGGAAATGCTCCACCTATTCTAGAGATTACATGGAACAATCTGTAAGGCAAACGACTGAAAATTATGTAAACCGCCTTTTTGACATAAGTTTAAAAATTCAGCTGCAATATAAATAAATAAACACTAAGTAAATATTGTATTATAATATTTTTTTAACAGACGCTCGAAATTTTATTTATTTGTGTAGGTGTACGGCTTGTTCATTACTTTATCACATAAAACCGCTGAAATCAAAGATTTGAAGAGCTGTATGTAAAATGTCGGTATGTCGGTTGATGTTGCCGACATAAATTGCCTGCTAAATAAAGAATCTCAAAACTAATTAATCAGATTATTAATACTGTTAAGTGCACTTATTCAAACACAGATTTATAACTAATGCGTTTCACACTTTTTTTGCGCACCTGAATACTTTTTTCTTAATGTTTTTAGACTATATTTACATTCGTATTTATACTAAGAGTTCTAATGTAGTAATTTTTTGTACAAGGAAAAAGTATATAATATATAAAGAGTTGTGCTTACTACTCCTAGGTCGAATGTCACGCGCTCTCATTATATACCTGACAAAGGACGCAGTTCCATAGATATTTGAAAACTATTTTCTGTTGAAAGTAATACCTACAAGAAGATACATTTCATATATGTTATTGTAATCTATCTTTACTATTTATTGGTTCAAAATAAATTGACTAAACTATCACTGTAAAACTGTATGTTTGTCTTTTACAAAACTATACATACTTAATCGTATGTTATTGTAAACTATGTAAAAAAACTGAAATGCTGCACTTTGGAGGTCAGAAATGTGCCTGTATATACATATATTACGTTTCCTTTATGTATCACGCGTCATTAAATACCGTTGTGTTGCTCAAGTCTGGGCCACAAGTTTAAAGTTACGTCCTATCGAACAAGGTGAAACAAATTCTCATACAAGTGAAAGTATTTGCAATCACTATTATTACCGTGTTTATGCTAAATTAATTAAAAAACGAGATATATTCAAGAACTAGACGTCATATAATCGTAATCAAACTACTTCTTGCACCTTACTATTGCCGTAAAGGTGAAATTTTGACCTCTCACTTACTTTATATATAAGTGAGTTTGATATTATCTAAGGGTTCCGTGTGTTTATTATTGCATAAATTCGTATTGTTACTTGAGTACCTTTTTAACTATAACCTCTTTCAAATAAATTTAAATTAACATACCAAAAATATCCCAGAAGTTTGTGTGTTTTGTCTACATGTTGCAGTGAAAATATTACCATTCATGTTAAAGAAAATTGTTACTAAACAATGGCTGTCAAATTGACACGGCAAGATTACGTAGCCACCACTTTGTCTTGCCAGTCCCCAACCCGCACTTGGCCAGCGTGGGGGCGTATGGCCTTAACCCTCTCTTGAGAGGAGACCCGAGCCCAGCAGTGGGACATTATGGGTTGTTGATGAATGGTTGTCAAATTATCAAATTTTCAAGTCATACAGACACATCGAGATTAGTAGGATGTCGGCATTATTAATATGAATACGTATTGTGTTCATACGACCACTATGGGTATTGTCTATCCTTAATTAACACTTTTCCACTACATGTTCTTCAACATATAATTTGGGAGTAAGTAAGACGGGACGTTGTATAAAAATTACTTGAGATAATTTTCTTTGTCATCTACGGAACCCTAAATGCAATTATTATATATTTATAATTTAATCCATTGACGTAAATACAATTAATTATCCGGAATCGCAAAGCTGTACTTTGTTAATAAGAATTTGTTATTTTCTTTAAATTTATTTTTTAGAAAAGCTCTCTTACATCAACATTTAGGTATAAGTATAATAACATTTTTTAACTGCAACCAACGATGATTTTTAATTTATAATGTATATTAGTTCCTATCTAAACCATATACTAAATACAAATGTGGAGAGAAATAGTTAAAAAACATTACATATCCATCATATTTAACAATTTTGGCTAAAGGAGAAAATATACCTACATACTTATTTGAAATTGACTACGACGTCAAATCAAAAAAAAAATTTACTGTAAAAAATCGAACTTCTGTAATTCTAAGATTTTCCAGTAAATTCCAAGAATTTAAAACCCAACTAGCCTATAACAATATCTTTAGGCAACTAAATGGGGCTACCACGATACTGTTGCGCCACTTTTGAAGCCACCAAGAGAAACCAGATAGTGCAATTCATGTCCTGAATTGACCGGTGTAAGAATACCATTATTAGGAGTCTGTCAGATAGGATTATTACGTCTTGTATGGACAAACAACGGTCAAAAATAGCAGCCTGGTTCTTTAACTTTAATTTTGTATATTATACATTTGATTTGTATCCTTTTCTTGTTGTTTGTGATACTCTTTATTTATGTTTATTTTTCTTTCTTGAGTTGGAAATAAAGTATTGTTATTAACAATGGCAAAAGTCCGCTTCATTCTATGATTCCTTCAGTGTATAAATGTATTTAAGCAAGAATCTGGATAAGTAGGATAAGTAGAAGTAAGCTTCATTAGTAGGTGAAGCTTACTTATTTGTGCCTAATTATATAATACTATGTCATACAGGTGCGCGTGCCGCTACGACAAGTTCTTCGGCCCCGTGATTTAACTGTGAACATCGCCAAGCGCCACCTCAAAGTGGGCATCAAAGGCCAGCCTCTTATCATTGACGGGGAGCTAGACGCTGAAGTCAAAATAGAAGATTCTACGTGGGTTCTTCAAGATGGACGCAATTTACTCATCAATATAGAAAAGGTTCGTAGGACTTATTTCGCTAATATCCTTTTAGTAAATAGCTGCCCAAACTGAATCCAATCGCGCATCATCTGAACAAATTTAAAGATGAATGTGAAATTGAATTTATATTGCTATATTATACGGCAAAATCACAAGTCTGCAATAAATGAGATAAGGTTATAGCGAAAAATTTATATTCGTAAGATTTTTCATTTAAAACATCATAAACAAACCTTGTAACACTTCTAAAATTGCTTCGTACAATTATTTAAACACTTGTTGGACCAGCTGCGACTTTGCTTACGTGTACATACAAGCACATAGTATTATTTTATTGGCGTGAAACCCTAATTTCTACTTCCATCGTGAAATTAATGTATAAAATCATTCATTATTAACTACCTATAGGAAAACCTCGAAAACGAAAATCTCGTGAAAATCATTTACTCGTTCCGAAGATTACCTGGAACAAACGGCCAAACATTTTATAAATTGGTTAAGTTAGTATAAACATATAACTTTTACTAAAAATATAAATAATATATAATGGCGGCGAGCGATGGTTGACTTTATTCCGTTGCATCAAATACAGTTCTATTTTGAAGAACTTTAAGTTGAATTTAAATTGTTAGTGAATTAGTCTCTTCCGTCTGTCGGCGCTGACCCTTAATGTAAAATTTCTATTAAGGACTAATTAAATTTATTAACTACAATGTGCCTATATTTTTTTGTAGATTGTATTAACCGAAAGATAGACTTTAAAAGATTACAGTTAATTTTTTTACAATAATAAATACATTTATTACAATATTAATAATACTACAACAAATTTGGTTGCATAAAAAAGGTTATAGTGAGCCAACCTTAAAAAATAGACATATGCTGTCGCATTTTTTTGGAACTCTTAAAGGGGAACAATTCTGTCAGACTTGATTTTTTGTGAAACCCTAACCTTTTACGCAGCGCACGTAGCGGAAGCTCTCAAAAGAAAAAAATCCTCAAGATTCTGAAACATTCTACACTGGTGCTCCGCTCCTATTGGTCTTAGCATGATGATATGCATGGCCTTGTAGCCTTCCTCGATATTTTTTTAAATTGGATCAGTAGTTTCTGAGATGAGATGTTCAAACAAGCAAACAAACAAACTCTTCAGCTTTGTATATTAGTATCGATAAGTACTATGTAAACGTGCAGATGAATTTAGCAAAAACTGTTATTATGACATTACAAACAGACACTTAAAATTTATTTATTTGTATAGATTTTAATGAACTTGTCATTATGCTATAAGGTGAACGTTTTTTGTAGACACCAATTTGTGGTAATCATGAGCCCCTGAGTGTATGGCCAGCAAAATTTATATTATCTCTGTGTTGCAGGTCAATAAAATGAATTGGTGGAGCCGGCTAGTTACTACTGACCCGGAAATATCTACGAGGAAGATAAACCCAGGTAAAGCGTTTTAGTTACTTCACAGCAAGTGTTTATGATAATAATTAATAGCTCACGAACTACATACATGCTTCGATATTTTATACTCATAGTTTTTAAACAGCAGTATTTTTATTTACTAGTTATTTATGACGCAATAGTCTGAACATTATATGTTATAAGATGAATATGCAAATAAATAATTATTAAACGCAAAAAAAATATTCTAAGGACATCAGAGTTATCGGTTAGAATGTGCAGGCGAGACGGAACCCATGACGTAATGTTGCAAATTCGCGCTTTACGGAACATATTTATATACATACATGTCGACGACTGTAGGTATAGTAACTTGCCTTATCTCATTAATTTTACCATAATATAAATTTATAAACTTGAGCTAACGTTGACTTCTAGGTTTAGAAACCACCCATTACATAATAATTTATACGAAACGCTACCACGTTCATGATGTTCAGGATGAACCTAGATGTGCGTGAATTACTTAAAATGTATGATCATCGAACAGCTGCTGAAATACCTTTTTTTTTAGATCCTGATCATTATAAAGGACATAGTTTGTGAGTGTGTGATTTTGTATGTTTATTACTTCTTCACTTCGCTTAAACGTCTGAATGATTTTGCTGACACTCTGACTTTGCTACACAGATGAGAAGGAATTTAAATTTTCTAGTCTTTTAAATCTGATAAACAGCGCGGAGCCGCAGCCAGTATACATATAAAACAGTATAATCTTAAATAATCTATTTACACACCTACACAGTGTTAAAAACGACGAAAGAAAAGGACTAGGTAACAAGCTAGGAATAACGGTAAACTAAAAAACCTACGTTGATTTTCTAAGATAATCTACAAAAACCTTAAACAGAATTTTTAGGTAAAATCGGTGTTTTTGATCGTTTTCTATTTAACGTTCTTAGAACGTTAAAACATTCTAGCGTTAAAATCAAAAAACATTGAAAAAAAAATACACGTACGATTTTTTTGTATGTAATGTCTTTATACTTTTGTTTCAGAACCATCAAAGCTGTCAGATTTGGACGGCGAAACGCGCGGCTTAGTTGAAAAGATGATGTATGATCAGAGGCAAAAGGAAATGGGTTTACCTACCAGCGATGAACAAAAGAAACAAGATGTACTTAAAAAGTAAGCATATTTCTGACCACTTTTATTAAATAAAAAACCACAAACACTGGTCAATACAACATTATGTAATAATATCTCAAATTAATTGTGGTTTTGGCTACATACTACCTGATAAATTATAATCTTAATCACGGTTTAGTTTTAGTTACGCCTGTCTGTAGTAGTTTTTTTTTATGTATGGTCCTGTCAAAATAACTACTCTGCCTGATGGAAAGCACTAACAGAATCTGAGAGTGGTGGTCACCATGCTCATTGCAAATGCAGACAAAGCAAAAATGCAGCATGGTGACGCACACTTTGGCGGCCTAGTGATGCTTCTACATCATTGGGCCTCCGGTCTCGCACTTACCAACGAAACACGACAGCACGAAGGCTGTCATTTTACGTTGTAGTACCTCCCTTCATCGTACCGATCCGTTCGTGCTGAAATCAGCGTAGCTCTACTACCTGTCAAGCCACGAAATCTGTTTAGCCTTATCTTTACAGCCAAATTTAGTATTTAGAGTTCGAAAATTAAACACATATTATATTATAAACTTATAGAGATTTTCGTGAACCTGTTTTAGTTTATATCTTCATACTTCATCATCAACAGCCTTTAATAATTCAGTGCTGGACAAAGCCCTCTCCTTAGGAAAAAGGTTTTACCTATATTACTTACTTATTTTTTTAATAAATTGGCAATATCCATTCGATGAAAAACCCAGCGATAACCGAACGTCTGTGAAGCAAACCACTGGTTACGCACTGTACAAACAAATTACAAAACAAATGTAAACAATTGAAATCATTATTTTAGTTAATACTAACCCACATATACACGGTTGGCCTGGTGGTTTAAGCGGTTGCCGCGCCACTTTCTACTGCACCAAGTGAAGTGGGTTTAAAACCCACGTGAACAACAGGGACAACACTTTGTGTGATTTGCAAATTGTTGTTCTGAGTCTGGGTGTTCCTTGTGTCTTTCATGTATGTTTATAAAGTCTCTCGCGACACAGGATTATACCTAGTGCGGTTGTCTTTAAAATATGTATTTATACAACAGTTTTGAGCGCAGATTTTCTTTAATTCTTATGGTTATATTTTTCAGGTTTATGGAACAGCATCCTGAAATGGACTTCTCAAAATGCAAATTCAACTAAAGTAGTAAAAGATAGATCGATTAATATGTCTTAATATTAAACTCACTGGTTCCGACTCTTTTATTTACCGGACAAAAGTATTTTTTTAATAAAAAAATAATGACCGCAAAAATAGTTCTGTCAATAATTTACTCTTATTTTGAGTTTGCAACGTTATTGATTAATTTGGTTTTCATAAATACGCATTATCGTATTGCATGTATTGTAAGTTTTATAAGTATATATCATAATTATTGTTTCCTTGTGCACAATAAATGAATATACATAAACAATGTACTTGTTTTTTCTTGTTGTTTTTACCAAGTAGTAGTCTTCTATTTGTTTAAAATGCCACTTTCCTAAACCAGGTAACCTCTCAGATCAAATAGAAAAGGTAGATAACGAACGTAGATTATGAAAGTGAAGGCTTTTTTAAATGTGTGAGTAACTTAAGTGTTGCCACTTTATAACAGTCCGCCACTGCATACTACCCGTGGAAATCTGAAGCGGGTTAAAGTTGTTTGACTATGAATTTACTATTAATTACTTACCCTCATTTCTTGGCTATTAAAAATACAAACTCCTGGCATCACTCTCCCAATACGTCTTTTGTGTGTATTACGTGTAAAATGTTATTAATTCAGACTTTTTTTTCTATTTCGTGTAGATTTTGCACCATTTAATTGTACAAGACGTCATTTTGTAGGTAAACTTATAGTCCAAGATCCCAGGGCCGCCAGACGTCACGTATTTTCTGACGAACGAAATGTGGCTGTTTACGTAGTGGTAGTATGTACTAAGAACGCATGCCCACCTGCTAACTTGATTAGACGGCCAATTTTCAGGTATCAGGTAATCAAGGTACTTAAAAACATAACGAACCTCACGTAAATTCTGAAAGCTGATTTTCACGTATATTTTAGGCAATATCCTTAAAAATAAGTCGCCAATACTCCCAGACACTTTCCGTGGGCCGATTTGCTTAACAGAAGCTTTCAAGCTCCCAAAATAATGACGTAACTTCACGTAAATTCTGATGCTCCATTTTTATCTATGTCTACCAGGCAACTATTTTAAAACCTCTTACAAAAAGACAGACCGATCCAAGGGGCCAATCATCCCCTAAATTCAATTTTAATATCTCTGTGGGTAAGAGCGCGAGGGCATTATCCACACGCATGAGACTGAGTTAGACATGTATTAGGATATATTGACTTCTCTGCCTCTCTGTCTCTCTATCTCTCTCTTACAGTTGACTCAGTATCCGGCAGCACTGCTCACAAGAAAAGTATTCAGTGTTCTACTGTGTCCGTTGAGTAATGATTTTTTGCGATTACGTAAAATTATCCAATGAATCGCTAACGAACTATACTTGCTACACTTCTGTTTGTTTCTCTTTGCTTTCTTCTGTAAGGATGGAGGACCTGGCTGACCTAGTTCACCGGATAAACGACGTCATCGGCTTGCAAGCACCAGCAGCCTCAAAATTAGCAATCGCTTCTACGTCGCGCAGTAGTGAATGTTCTGAAATGACCGCGTTAACCAAGCAAGTCACGATGTCAACAGAAAAAATCGACAGAATGTCACGGGAACGCGGTAGATCGAAAAATAGTATTCGTAGCCGCCACCGCTCAAACTTGACACGATCACATTCGGCGTATAGACTACACCCGCAGTGCTGGTACCATCAAAACTTCGGCGAACGATCGAGAACTTCTATTGCGCGATTCAGGATTGGTAGTTTCTTTGTGTTGTACGTTGCTCCGTAGTGCAGTGTATCTGAGGTAGATGGCGCTGTATGTGGAAGTTACCACATATGTAACGATTTTTCGCGATTTCGTATAATTATTCATAATTACACTCTTTTGCAAAAAAAACGGGCACTTAAGCAAAGAACTATTTTATAGTTACTATTAGTTTGTTTGACAATTTTAGGTATTGTTATCCTCAGAATTTCATAAATTAATTAGGAAGGAATAGGTATCATCAGTTTTATCATAACATTTTGATTAAATTATTGAGAAATAATGTTTAAGCTCAAAACACTATTATCGTACCTGCTCGCTAAATAAAAATAAAACCCGTTAATTTCTTTGTTTTTCTTGAATACATTAAAAGCAGATAAAAGTTTAGTATTGAGTGTGACCCCCTCTTGCTGAAATCACGGCTTGCATTCGTCTGGGCATGCTAGCGAGTATATCTTTTATAGTTTCTTGGGGAATACGTTCCCACTCCGCGGTAATCACATTCTTTAGCTCTCTGATGGTCTGCGGAGCCGGCTGCACTGATCTCACTCGTCGCTTCAGAACGTCCCAGACATGCTCTATGGGATTAAGGTCCGGACTTCTAGCTGGCCAGTCCAAACGACGAATTCCGACTTCTAGGATATACGCTTTCACATCGCCAGACCGGTGGGCGCGAGCGTTGTCGTCCATAAAAAATGAGTTTTCGCCAAGAGCGGTTAAAGCGGGTTGTGCATAAGGAATTAGAACTTCCGTTATGTATCGGTGTCCAGTCAGTGTACCGTTTTCGATGAAGACTAACTCCGTACGATCCATGGAATTTATTCCTGCCCAAAACATAACAGAGCCCCTTCCATAAGGTGTGATTTCTTCAAAACATGCCTCTGCAAAGCGTTTTCCTCGTCTACGTAGCACTCGCCAACGTCGGTCTTCACCATGCAGAGATATCCTGGCTTCATCGGAGAACAATATCCTATCCCAGTCTTCATGAGTCCATGACACACAATTTCGAGCGAAGCTAAGCCTGGCAACTCGATGTCCACGGAGTAATTTAGGACCGCGTGCCGGGCGATGACTGTGTATATTAGCAGCGAGAAGCCTCCTCCTGACCGTCCATAGACTAATTTGCACATTTCTTACTTCTTCGAGGCTGTTCTTGAGGTCCACATAAGAAGATTTGCGATTTCTCAACGCTTGACTAACTAGAAAACGATCATCCCGTGGTTCGGTACATGTCTTTCTGCCAGAACCAGGCCTTCTCTTGACGGAACCGGTCTCTTGATAGCGCTGCCAGGTCCTTTGAACTGTCGACCGACTCACATTTAGCCTCTGAGCCACGAAGCATTGGCTGCAACCTTCTTCAAGCAGCGCAATAATTTTGCTCGCTTTTATCACTTTATCTACCATTTTCGAGATTGCTAAACAGCAATAACAATACTTTTAAATGTCAAGGACATCAGATAATTTAATAAAAATTGACAAAAAGTTAATTAGAGTCGATATTAACTATAGGGAATTCGCGCCACAAAATGTAGTTAAAAGTTGTTTTCTTTGAAAACCAGGCTCAGTCAAAAATTTGAATTTGGAATGTACTCTTATAAACATTATGGCTCTTTTATAACTGGCCAGTACCATGTTCAAATGATTAAAACCTTTTTGGTATTTTATTTTTTTCAGCCAGGAAGAAAATCGAAACCGCCCGTTTTTTTTGCAAATGAGTGTATATATAATTATACAAAATCGAAGAAATTCATTACATGTAATTATATAGGGCCAATTTCCATACGTAATTATATATAATTTTTTTACCCGGGACGATAAAATTCTAGAATTATGGTAGTCAAATGAGCATTTTTTTACAAGTTAGTTTTTAATTATTTACCTGATTATTAAATTTTAAACTGATTTTCTTTTAAAATTAATAATCAATTGATATGAGTGAACTGTAAGAGAGAGACAGAGAGACAGAGAAGTCAATATATCCTAATACATGTCTGACTCAGTCTCATGCGTGTGGATAATGCCCTCGCGCTCTTACCCACAGAGATATTAAAATTGAATTTAGGGGATGATTGGCCCCTTGGATCGGTCTGTCTTTTTGTAAGAGGTTTTAAAATAGTTGTCTGGTAGACATAGATAAAAATGGAGCATCAGAATTTACGTGAAGTTACGTCATTATTTTGGGAGCTTGAAAGCGTCTGTTAAGCAAATCGGCCCACGGAAAGTGTCTGGGAGTATTGGCGACTTATTTTTAAGGATATTGCCTAAAATATACGTGAAAATCAGCTTTCAGAATTTACGTGAGGTTCGTTATGTTTTTAAGTACCTTGATTACCTGATACCTGAAAATTGGCCGTCTAATCAAGTTAGCAGGTAGGCATGCGTTCTTAGTACATACTACCACTACGCAATCAGCCACATTTCGTTCGTCAGAAAATACGTGACGTCTGGCGGCCCTGGGATCTTACTATATTACTCTACGACAACTTGTACGATACTAACCAAAAGTAGCGTAGTTTCTTGCATGTGTGTGCGTTAACGCATGTGTTTACTTGGAAGTAGGCGAGTTTTTGGCTTCAGCAAGAACAAAGGCCGTGCGTTATCTACCTTTTTTATTTGATCTGAGGGTAACCTAGATAATATACGAATATCTGTAAAATCTATAGAGATCAAATATTTTTAGTTAATTTATGGCATTCATAAATTAAAAACCGTCCTAAAAGATCCAAAAAAGATTAATATCCGATTGATAGAACAACAAAATAGAGAGCTAATATTTTTTTTTGATGAAATGGCAACCAGCCGGGTCACTCGGATCAGCTATTTCTGCCAATGTCAAGTATTTATCGTCTTCAATTATCAAGTCTTCGAGTCTTCAAGTCGTCGTCGTGATGAAATTAATGATAAAAAATATATATAATGTGGATGACATGAAATGGGGACCGTCTTTCGAAAAAACAAAACGATCTCCGAGCCAATAATTAAATTTTCTTTTATAAAGAAAATTTAATTCCCGCAGACTACTAATCTGGAGTAATCTGTACTTCCGCAGATGTCATCGGCGGACGTATCTACGTGATTTGTTCGTCTATGGTAGATATCTAACCTCCGCGTAAAATTGTGTCGAGTCTGGGTGTTCTTTGAATCCGTTTAGTATACGAGTATGTTTGTAAAGTAAGTTTGAATACTCTTATACGGGCGTTGTCTTAAAATAAAATAAGATAATGTAATGTAAAAAAGATAATTCTAGTTTTAATGTGTTCAATCCTTGACTGGCTAAGGTAGACTGGAGATGATATTTTAAAGTGATAATATATCTAGATCAGTGTTCCGCAAACTAACATCTAAGAAAATGAAAATTTTTGGAGGCACACCATGAAATGAAAAATTAGTTTTTAAGTATTATTAATCTACAAAACAATGTTTTTTATTAGTCCACAAAACTATATTTATTATTTATAAACAAATTTAAATTTCAGAAAAATAATAATTGCGAAACATACTTAAGCTTGTTTAATTGAGCATAGACCATCTCATCTCTTCGTTAATGGTCTAAGGCGTTCCTTTTTTCGGTTTTTATTGTGGTAAGAGCTAAAAATCTTAATTCACATTAATAGGTCGTTGCAAATCGCAACAGTTATGCCATTTAAATTAATTCCGAAAGCTGCGGCACAGACTTCAAGGTCTTTGAATAGGAAAGGAAGAATAGAAATAGGGCAAAAATGTTTAGGAAGTGAGGGACTACGTTTTTGGGGAGAGAGATAAAGCAGGCCTTTCGCCACTGAGATGAGAAAGTTCTGGAGTCGAGGAAGAAGTTCATAATGTGGTTATTACTAAGGGGATATGGTCCAGGATGGTTACAATCATGTGTCGACTTATGCCATCTTACCCCACAGCATTAGAAAGGATAGATAGGTTTTTAGATGTCCTTAGAGGGCACTAAAGATAATTAAAACGAGTCAATAGCGGGACATTTAGGTTGTAGATGCAGCGTAGTTGTGGATGAGAAATGTCTCTGGATATCATTCAGACTAATAGAGTTCGTGATGTTGTTTTATGCCAAAACGTAATGTATCAAGAAATTTCCACATAGGTACTAGAAGAGAAAGAAGACTCTACATTTTGAAGAATGTGTCGGCGTTTGCAGTCTTATAAAGGGTCCACCTACCTTTATTCCTATCTCTTCTAAAACGACGAAAGATCTGATCCCTGCGTCTCATAGCCACTCGTACCACGACTTCAGTCGTTCAGGGTGCCCGGGCAAGTTTAAATTTTACCGTTCTAATAGGAGTCTGGATGTTATACAATTTAATATTGGCGTTGTTAAATATAAATACTCGTTTACTACTTTTAGTACCCACGGACACGTGTAATTTAATATTATATATGTATTTCTTCTTTTTAGGGTTCGGTACCTAAAAAGGAATAAACGAAACCCTTATAAGATCACTTTGTTGTACGTCTGTCTGATTCTCAAGACTCTTTTTCTCAGGAACGCGTGGAGGCATCACGCTGAAAATCATATCAAATACTCAGGTCTACTGTCCCTTAGAACTATGAAAAATCTAACTTCTAAGTCAACGCAATCAAACGCTACAGCCGGTTTATGCTGCATATTTTCGACACTCGGAAAGGGATCAAACCTACAGGCTACTTCCCGTGAACTCAGAATCTTGAAATTTGGTTCACAGCAACATCTTATAGCACAGATAAAGGAAAAGTATAAACTTAGCTACACGATATAATAAAAATATTTTTTATTGTATCGTGTAGCTAAAAGGTTTGTACGGAACCTTCGGTGCGCGAGTCCGACTCTTTTTTTTTTTGCCTGTGCGGAAGTCCATCTCAGGATGGACTAGACCCGAGTCATAACCACACGTACAAGTAGCCGGGGAACCAGGTGCACCTTAGAAATGAAATCCTCGTATCCAGATGTACCTCGGGTTATCTACTTGCGGCTTGCTCTCTTCTAAGTGAGAACTTTGATGTTCCCATAATAGGTAATCGAACTTAACTTCTGACTTAACGTTCAGGATCACTAACTAGGAAACTATCTGGTCTCCATAATGGCTCCAAATGGCTTGTTTTATAGCATCTCGTACACACATAGAACTCTACTTAGAAGGGTCCACCAATGTGAAAAAACGAGGAAAGAAACGCCCTTTCTATATATACAATCTTCTTCAGCTAATCAGCTATTTCTGCTAATGTAATTAAAAATATTTAGTATTTAAATCAAAAGTCTTCGTCGTGATGAAATTAACGACAAAAATGTGGATGAGAGGAAATGGGGACCGTCTTATGAAAAAAAAACCTAGATACAATATACGAATGATAAAATAAAATCAGAGACGTATAATCTGAATCGATTTAATTAGTGGTCGATACTTTCCGTTCCCTTTTTTGTAGACTTCCCAAGTAACAAAGTAAAACTATAATAAAATAAAATAATTTTCATTATTTCATACTTACAAAAACTTGATATGGAATAAAATTAAAAAATATTAAAGACACTTTTGTAAACGTAATCGCTTTGTACAATAAAATAAAATATGTATAAAGTGTCGATTGGAATTCAATCGATCTCTTAATGAGAGATGTCAGACATGCCTGCCTACGTATGACAGTATGTATGACAAATATGACAGATGGGTAGGTAGGAAGGTAGGTACTATAATGTGTATGTGACACGACTGGACACGACAAAACAAATCTTGCACATATTAAATTAAATTAAAGGAAGCATTTAAACGAAGAGTCGTGAAGTGCTGAAACTGCTTATGACGTAAATTAAACTTATATATTTAATATGGTTCGAAGTGTTTATTCCCCGGAATATTGTCTACAATATTTAGAACAGTATGCTTCAAAAGAAGTTTTCGTAATAGGACTTATTCTTGGCCAGGTAAGTTAGTTACATTTAATAAGGATGTTGGGTTAGTTATAATCGACGTTAAAATATTATCCTTTTTAATTTTAGACAACTAATGCACGAGACAATGTTATCCATCTGGCTAGAACACCGGAGGAAAAACAAATTGACAACATATCAGAAAATACCTATAGTGTGGACATGCCAAATCAAGTTGAGTCAGTAAGAACGTTACTGACTGTGTCAGAAGCATGGGTAGCTGACCATGCTAAACATGTTACCAGAATGCTTCCTGGAGGCATGTTTGTGCAAGGTAATTTATTTTCTTATCATGTTGCAATAGCTAGTGAAATACATCATCAAAGTAAATGAGTATCCCAGATATATATATATGTTCAATCAGACATATGTACAACATACCTATGTATGTAGTTATGCCTCTATACTTAATGTAAAAACAAAAATAACTATCCCAAAATTATCAGGTATATTCGTGACAACTGAAGAAGATGTGTTTGAGGATCCAAACTGCTTCAGCAAAGTGAAATCAATATTGAACCATGTATACAAGGCCCAGAATACAAATCAGTATATGTATGGCAACTGTCCATACAATAATGAAAGAATCGTTTTGCATATGTCTACAAGTACAAAGGTTCTTAATTGTAAGTCTGTTGAAGTGGGCACAGGAAGTAAAAATACAGTGATAAAGCCAGTTGAATGGAAGTTTTTGCCTAAACCTCAGCAATGGCAAAGACTTGATTGCTACTATGAATTTGATGATGTCTACCCTGTTATTGTGAAAAATAGTGGCATTTCTGTGAAACAACAATTTCAGGTACACTTTTGTTTTTGTGTCATTTTTATATTAAAATAGTCAATAGTATCATCTTTAAAATTAGTGCCAGAGCTCCTAACTATCTTTAACCCTGCAGTGGCTGCGCCCTAAATGAGACAGCACTAGTCACATTAAGTACATATATAGAACATCCGTTTCCAAAACAATATAAAAAACATTAAGTGTAACTTTATTAAAATTAAATCAGTACACTTTCTTAACTGGATGCAATCAACGTAACTGCGAAACTAAATCACAAGCTGTGATTTTATCTCCACCACATGAATCTTTACTTGCTGTTTTAGAGAAACATTTAATTTTGTAGTAGTGGTCAATATATGTAGTCCACGTGACCACTGTAGGGTTAACACTACCGACTTTAATGGCAAATTGAACAACTAAACATCATTGTAACCATTTAAACACCTAGCTTTATCTGTATGCAATTTTTTTTAAATATTTTATATATATATTTTGGGCTAATCTGACTAAAATGCTGTCACTTCGACACAGAAAAGCATTCTTAAGCTATCCATGGTATAAGTTTTCTGCTCAAGTAGTGCCATTGGAGCCCCATTCTAACTACCTGATTCTATTAATATATGTAATAACAATTTCTTGAAAATTCAATGCACAGTCAACTACTACTCTGGTCCTCTGAAACATTTAAATCCATCCTAAAGTTGATTGGAAGAGATTGCTTTTGGTAATAATGCCACTAGTACATAATATATCTGACAGTTGAACTACTCTCTTGTAACACTCAAACATAGTGCATGCAATGAGTTTTCTATCTATCAAATTCTTTTAACCAAAATTTATTTTTTAATATTATGATCAATGAGTAATCTAATAAAATCTTATTGGTAATTTACTGTTTTTCTATAATTCTATCTATCTATCTGTATTATGTATTACTAATATTATATAACACATTTACTTTTCAGCAAATTTTGGAATCTGCTCACAAAACCATTGAATCAAGTATTATATTCGTAGATGGAGAGCTAAAAGATGGATCAGAACTATTAGAACAGCTTAACAAAAAAAAGAAAACCAAGAACAATTTAAAGACAGCACAGCAAGAGCTTCCAAAGTCAATGAATGTTTCTATATTTTTACCCTTTGTGAGTAGTTTACTATACAAATGTTAATGTTGTGCCATATTCATTGCAAAGCTACAGAATTTGACACTAATCCTAATCTCACCAATGCCACTGAAGAAGACTTCAGCGGCATTACTGAGCGAGATGTATTTGAGGTTACAAATAAATAAACTATATATATCTATATACAATACATATATATACAATACTCGAATACATCTTGCTCACTAATGCAATATATATATAATATGACTGCACAGTTGGCCGAGTGGTGTCAGCGGTCGCCATGCCGCTTGCTACTGCGCCAAGTGTCGTGGGTTCAAATCCCATGCGGTACCTACAACACTTTGTGTGATCCACGAATTGTTGTCCCGAGTCTGGATGTTCTTTGTGTCCGTTTCATGTATGTTTGTAAAGTCCCCCACGATACAGGATGTTTATTCCTAATGTGGGAGTTGTAAAAAAATAAAAAATATATATATAGAAAGATAATATCTTTTACTATATTTAATAAAAAGAAATTGATTTCCATGTTTGTCTGCCTGTTCTGTCTAATGTCTGTTTGTTCTGACTAATATCTGTTGGCTGGCTGGCTGATGGTTGAAGAAGTAACTTTGGCTTCGTTTATTTTAGAATCTAGCGGCACCCTGCTGCGTCACGTATGGTTATTGTTGTAAAATATCGTCGTAAGTTCATTACATTTCAACTGTCAAATCACTCAATGCCAGTATTAGTCGGACTGTCATGGAATTGACTTTCAATTTATATATTATGACTATTTAATTTTAGTAAGCATTTACACATTTGCTTCAAAATCTTGTAAATGTAGAGTACCAATTTTTAATGTCACTTTCTTCTGTGTACTGTATGTTCTAAATGGATTCCTGAACAATTTACGTTACTACCATAATATGCAGGTTAAAATTATATTTTTTAGGAAAATACAATGCCTGATGCTGTGGAGTATTTGGAATGTGATGGAAGCATACATTTCAGTGGGATTGTGTCATCCAGCGTGTTCATGTATCCAAAAGCAACTGTCAGTGAAGCTATAGCAGCTGTAAAACAAGATATTGTAAGGTCATTGGCCTCACGGTTTACAATGCACTGTGATGCGCTCATTGATGACAATTTATTGCCAGAAGGTAAGACTGAACAACACAACAAAAAAACATGCTCAAATATTGCTGTTTGTGTCCATTGTGCCAAAAAAAAATCTTTAATGACTTGACTTGCGTAAAAATTAAGTCACATAAATTCTTCTTGACTTTTTCGTGTTACATTCCGTTTACGTCATTATTTTTTTGTAATAACTTTTAAGTTTGAACAAAATGTTTAAAATATTACGTCGTTTTTTATTCGAAGTTGTAGACGAAGTTATCAAACAGGATATATTACATTTTGGTACAAAGGCTTAAATTAACAAAGATCAAATTTTAAGCGTGTCCTAATCTTCATGCATTCCAGAATATACTCCTCTAAAGATTAATAAAAGTGAAAGACGTGTTCTACTTTAAGGTAATATAGGGAATATAAATAATAATATTTCGGACAATTTAACACACAACGCCATCTAGTCCCAAGCTAAGCAGAGCTTGTGTTATGGGTACTAGACAACTGATATAAATACATAGGAAACACCCAAACTCCGAAACAAATATTTGCAGATCATACAAACATTTGGTCCGACCCGGGAATCGTATCCGAGACCTCAAGCACAGCAGTCGCATACGCTACCACTGCGCCACCGAGGCAGTATATAAATACTTAAACTTTTTATGTACTCAAATGATACTTAATTTTTTTTTCTTTTTCTTGCTATATTTGTAAAGTCTTTTTCCAATGCTAATTTACTTGCAATAATGCTTTCTGAACACAATGGAACTATATACACAAAATTAATATTAATTATATTATTAAAACCTAGTTTTAAATTTATTTTATTGTTAGAAAAAGTGTGTTTCAACGAGCCACCGCGTCGAGTACTCGTTCCAGTGGGTTCTATGTACCTGTGTGACTATTTGTTCCCGGGTGAAGCTCCAGCGGAAGCTCTACTCTCAGTACGAGAACTTCTTGATTTGCAGATCACTGAGACAGATGTAGTTTGCGATATTGAGACGCCTGCTGGTAAATATATGTCCTTGTCCTTTTAGTTATAATGGCAATGTTTAATACATACAATACTTTATGTTCCTATTTTAAATTTCTTTACAAATTGAAATGAAACTAAAGAACTCGAATAACAAACTATATAATTGCTTCTGGTGAATTAAAAATGATTTTCCAATTAGTTTGTCATTAGTATCCAATTTATAGCTACATTTATTATAAAAATGTAAATACATAAGAAAAATAAGGATACAAAGCATGAACTGTTTTTTGTTTATAGGCAACAATAGTCATTTTTGTGGTAATAGATTATTATTATTATTTTTTGTTACAGATACGTCAGAATTCGACGCATTAGATCGAGACACAAGCAGTGAAGAGTTGTTGGCCACACCTCAAGCTACGAGCCAGTTTATGTACATTACAGGGATTTGCTTTGCAATGCTTGTTCTCGTTGTCTCCATCTTAATACATTACTACGACTCAATTGTCAAGGTTTTTGCAAAAGTCCTTTCAAAGTCGTAAAGTAAATATTTTAATTTTAGCCATAATACTGTTGAAGCATTATAAGACTTTGTCGTGAGTAGCTTGAAACGGTTGAATTATTATTATTTCACAATAAAATGGATTATAATTTAATGGTATAGAATGGAGATCGATTATTACACCCTTATATATATTATTTACTGAAAATGTTGTAAATCTGTCACATATTAATAAATAACTTTTTTACTGGTTTAATAGTTTTATTATGAACTAGCTGCCTCGCAACCTTATCTGCGGCTCCAAATACCAATAGCGTGATATTTTATAAGATTGAACAAATATGTTTACCATAAAAAAGTTAATAGCGAGATAATTCTTTAAAAATAGGCATATGCTGTCGCGAACTTTCATGGCATTATTTGATTTCACGGTTGGCCTTGTTAATTTATTGTGATCCATTTAATATCGCCAAATCTTCGGCATTGATCCAGTATAACATATCTATGAGTCACGTCACGCCGCGAATAAGGCAAAGGAACCGCATTATGATTAGACCTGGAGGTACCCTGGATCAGATCGGTTGCGGGCCCGCTACTAGAGACAAGTTGAGGGAGGAGCCGCTGCGCAGCTGATAAGGTATGTATGTGTGTAGATACACACATACATACCTTATCAGCTGCGCAGCGGCACGAGGTAAAGGATTCAAAGGAGATCCTTTACCTCGTGTTCCCTTTGCTTTATAAACCATTATACAGTCCACTAAGTTATCGAAATTTATTATAACGTATTAGGCGTGACTATAAGTGGTGTGTGTGTGTGTGTGTGCTGTGTGTTCAAATCTCACATGGGACAACACTTTGTGTGAACCACAAATTGTTGTTCTGAGTCTGACTGTTCTTTGTGACCGTTTCATGTATGGTTGTAAAAACCCCCTGCGACACAGAATGTATGTTCCTAATGCGGGAGTTGTCTACAATCTCTTTTTAATCGTAGTCCGATGACTGAGCTATTTAACACTGAAATAATGTTCAAATCGGACCAGTACTTCCTGAGATTAGCGTCTTCAACTAGACAAAGTCTTCAGTTTCATAATATTAATATAGATAGAGTATCGCAAGACGAGATCGCTTAATGCCAGTAGCATAGGACCTGTTGTTTTGGCGAACTTTGTGCAAAAAAAAGGTGCCTTTCAGTTGATGATGATAAATATAAAGTTTATTGCTTTATAAACCATTATACTCGTACACTGCCGTGCCCCCCTATTATGGCAGCTTGTATACAATTTCTATATGTTTTGTATAAATTAAGAGAGAATGTAAGTTTTTGTGAAAAAGTAACTATAAAAACTGACACACCAAAAAATACTAACATATTTTATTGTATATCCTTTAACTACTAGAAATAATAATTATACAATAATATAGATAGGTACTCACTCATTCGTTAAACTGGAAAAAACATCTGTTTATCGATTTTGTCACGCCATCTATTATTTACAACTCTACATTAAAAGCACAACTTTCAACAGATGGCATACAAAGCGGTGATATTATTTTTTGTGGCGCTAGTGTTATATGAAGAAACATATGTGTACAAAAGAGAGATCCGATTGTTTTCAAAACACATCTATCATTTACCCAATTTGATAGAATGACACTATCCGACTAGCTATGCGTTCAAGAAACGTACCTTTAAACGTCAGTCGGCCGGTTAGTCGGTATGTGAGTAGTTAGTCAGTGCATGTGTGTAAAGATTGGGGTTAGTGTTGTTGACTGTTACAAGTTGTCACGAGTCAGAATGAGAAACTTTCGATCAAATGTGTAATGATAACATTCAGTAATTATATATAAATTTCATGTGGCAAACTATTAGAATCATATTAAAACAATGAGGTTTTTATTAAATAATCTTATTGCGTGATTAATTAATCAGTAAAACTGGTTCCAAGTGCGAGTGCGTTTTGTGGTTGTTTAAGTAGACATTGTTTACAATGGCATTTTCACTTAATAGATTGAAGAATCTATTAAATACCAATAAGGATGGCCAGTTGGCCGGTAGTGGCAGCTTAGAACCGGAGATAGGATTCAAGTTGGCCTTGCATCCAATCAACAAAACTTTATATGTGACCGTTATCGGCGCCCGGCACCTTCCGTCCTTGTTTGGATTGAGCCGTGCCCATGGATACCTTGTTAAGGTAACTTTCAATATTATTGTTTGTATTATCATGGCCTCTTCGCAATTTCAAGAATGCGTGTTCTCTTTATTAACTCGTTGCTTTCGCTATCGAATTAGATGTTGTCACTTGTTTTAAAATGTTACTTCTCATTATTCAAGAATTTGGATCGTAATTTAAAAAGGAGAGTTATTATGATGAAAATTTCATGAACCGAGATAAGTAGGTTTGTATGTGATCGGATTAATGTCTACTCTTACGTACAATGTATACACACAAACACAAATATCGTATTTTTAAAATTGTGTATTCAACACTAATTAAATTCCGATTATATGAATGACGCATTGTAGCACACTTTTATGCTACTATGCTATATACTAGATCGTTAACGTCAAAGACGCTACCATCAAAATAACTAACTCAGATCAAATAAATAAAGGTATAAAACGCACGGCCTTTGTTCTTACTGAAGCCAAAAAACTCAGCTACTTCCAAGTAAACACCCGCGTTAACGCACACATATGCAAGAAATTAAGTTAGGTACTTTTCGTTAGTATCGTACAAGTTGTGATGCGGTAAATTTGCCTGCAAAATGCCGTCCTGTGCAATTAAATGGTGTAAAAACTACACTAAAGTAAACAAAAAGACTGAACGAGTAACATTTCGCACTTATGTACATAAAAGACGTACTGGAAGAGTGTTGCCAGGAGTTAGTATTCTTAATAGTCAAGAAATGTAGGTAAGTAATTTGTAATTAAATTGCATAGTTTATTAATGAAGTAAAATGAAAAATAAGTATTTATTATAATACACTCATTTGCAAAAAAAACGGGCGGTTTCGATTTTCTTCCTGGCTGAAAAAAAATAAATACCAAAAAGGTTTTAATCATTTGAACATGTTACTGGCCAGTTATAAAAGTGCCATAATGTTTATAAGAGTACATTCCAAATTCAAATTTTCGACTGAGCCTGGTTTTCAAAGAAAACAACTTTTAACTACATTTTGTGGCGCGAATTCCCTATAGTTAATATCGACTCTAATTAACTTTTTGTCAATTTTTATTAAATTATCTGATGTCCTTGACATTTAAAAGTATTGTTATTGCTGTTTAGCAATCTCGAAAATGGTAGATAAAGTGATAAAAGCGAGCAAAATTATTGCGCTGCTTGAAGAAGGTTGCAGCCAATGCTTCGTGGCTCAGAGGCTAAATGTGAGTCGGTAGACAGTTCAAAGGACCTGGCAGCGCTATTAAGAGACCGGTTCCGTCAAGAGAAGGCCTGGTTCTGGCAGGAAGACATGTACCGAACCACGGGATGATCGTTTTCTAGTTAGTCAAGCGTTGAGAAATCGCAAATCTTCTTATGTGGACCTCAAGAACAGCCTCGAAGAAGTAAGAAATGTGCAAATTAGTCTATGGACGGTCAGGAGGAGGCTTCTCGCTGCTAATATACACAGTCATCACCCGGCACGCGGCCCAAAATTACTCCGTGGACATCGAGTTGCCAGGCTTAGCTTCGCTCGAAATTGTGTGTCATGGACTCATGAAGACTGGGATAGGATATTGTTCTCCGATGAAGCCAGGATATCTCTGCATGTTGAAGACCGACGTCGGCGAGTGCTACGTAGACGAGGAGAACGCTTTGCAGAGGCATGTTTTGAAGAAATCACACCTTATGGAGGGGGCTCTGTTATGTTTTGGGCAGGAATAAATTCCATGGATCGTACGGAGTTAGTCTTCATCGAAAACGGTACACTGACTGGACACCGATACATAACGGAAGTTCTAATTCCTTATGCACAACCCGCTTTAACCGCTCTTGGCGAAAACTCATTTTTTATGGACGACAACGCTCGCGCCCACCTGTCTGGCGATGTGGAAGCGTATATGCTAGAAGTCGGAATTCGTCGTTTGGACTGGCCAGCTAGAAGTCCGGACTTCAATCCCATAGAGCATGTCTGGGACGTTCTGAAGCGACGAGTGAGATCAGTGCAGCCGGCTCCGCAGACCATCAGAGAGCTAAAGAATGTGATTACCGCGGAGTGGGAACGTATTCCCCAAGAAACCATAAAAGATATACTCGCTAGCATGCCCAGACGAATGCAAGCCGTGATTTCAGCAAGAGGGGGTCACACTCAATACTAAACTTTTATCTGCTTTTAATGTATTCAAGAAAAACAAAGAAATTAACGCGTTTCATTTTTATTTAGCGAGCAGGTACAATAATAGTGTTTTGAGCTTAAACATTATTTCTCAATAATTTAATCAAAATGTTATGATAAAACTGATGATACCTATTCCTTCCTAATTAATTTATGAAATTCTGAGGATAACAATACCTAAAATTGTCAAACAAACTAATAGTAACTATAAAATAGTTCTTTGCTTAAGTGTCCGTTTTTTTTGCAAAAGAGTGTATTTTTTTAACGCACACGCATTGGTAAGATTTATAGTTTTAAAAATGTTTTTTAAATGTGACAACACTTCAAACACTCACACATATTTATAAAATGGCTTCACTTTCTTATCCTACGTGCTTTATCTACCTTTTTAATTTGACCTGAGATTGCTAAGTAAATTTCGATTAGACCTAGACGCAATTTCAGAAGTTTCAGAAGGTGAAATTAGTTATACTCCCAAAGGTTTGAGATCCTTGAAACTTAGTAATTAACGTAGGACGTATCTGAAGCTACTAAATGTTAGATCTAGGTAGAATAGGTTAACTAATTAACCAGTAGAAGCTAATTAACAACCCACAGTTACATGCAGTTAGCGGCGTATCTTGCCAATGCGTCATTTGGAGGACTCACCAATAATACGTTATTAGGTACCTACCAACATCTAACATCCGTTTAATTGTTTTCCTAATTGAGGCCAACACAACATTAACGCACCGAACTCGTTCGTTTATCTTCATCGCCTTAAAATTGATTCAACTTTTACGACATTAAACTTAATAAACATTAGGTTAATAAACGTTAGGTTACCTATATTAAACAACAATAACTATTTTAGTCCTTGTTACAGTACCTACCTAGTAAAGTAAAATGTAAACTATTGTTTTAAATCATATTACTTACTGCCTAATAAAAACGGTTTCGTAATGGTGTGTAGGTATTTTTAGATCACACACATTGTATTAGACAAATATTTATATTCAACAAAATTAGTGCGTATGTTAATAATTAGATTAATTATACTCACATAAACAAGAGCACGATACTGATACTTTTAGTCGAGTTTTTGCCTCCTTTGCGCACTAAATCAATTTATTTGATTTAGATTATTCGATTTCTTAAAAACTAACTGCATATACTCTGCACGCTAAAGCACATTATGGTAACGAAAATGTAGTTAAAATGATCTTTGAAGTTGTTTGTAGGATGAAGTGTCAAAATTCAGACCTAAATACAAAACTTGTTGAGTATTATTACATGAATCAACTTAACATTTATAACATAGATGTTAAAGCCTAGTTCCCTGTGTGTTAGAATAACGTTAGAGCATAGTACTTGGGTATGTACCTGTTATTTTTCTGTAAATTAAGTACATGATACCAGCCCATTGATCCACCATATTAGAGGTACATCACATTTTACAGATGGTGAAACCGCTCAAACTTTCCGCAATAATTTGTAATAGACTTTCTTCCTAAGACAATTCCGCGCTGGGCTCAATTGCTAAGCACAGAATGCCCGGATGAAGGTCGACGTTAAACCTCGTACATAAGACTTATTTTGGCCCAAACTGTGAAGTCAAGATTCCTGTCATTAGTTTGAACTCTTTCCACGCGTATACGAGCATCTTGTCCTAACCAATTATTACGTTACAACGCAAAAACTTGTGTTCAATGTTTTGACCAACCACCAAGACTCAGAACAACAGTTTGGGGATTACACAAAGTGTTGTCCCAAGTGAGGTTTTACTTCACAGTGCTCAGGGCAGTAGAAAGTGACGAGATTACCGCTAAAACCACTCCGTCATCCATGCAGTTATACTATTCCATACTTATATTATAAATGCAAAAATAACTTTGTCTATCTGTGTCGGACCCGCGGGCAAAAACTAGTAAAATATATATACCTTTTGCAATGCAGTGTGGCGCCCAGACTATAGCGGCTTAGTGATATGTTTTTGCACGCCCCGCCTAAAGGAACCGGGATCATAGTGGAAGGAAAAACGCGCGCTGTTAGTGAGTACCAGTTTTTAAATGTTTGGCCCAGGAAGGAAGAACCAAACCGCTTGGTTCGAGAGCGTATTTCTACGACTCTGAGGCGGTGACTTCCAAGACTGAGAACAGTACTCCACGCGCGAACGAAACTGGGTCTTATAAAGAAGACACAAATGGTCTGGCGTGAAGAACCGTCTCTTCCTGTATGCTAAGTTTTCGCGAGGGTGCAAATTTTCATGCCTAAGGCACCGAATTTATCCCTTAGTGGCGTTGACGGTGACGTGTTTGGTAGAGAACGGGCACACCTGTATTTTCTTATCGTTAAATTCGACCCGATTCTCATCACTCCATTGTGAAATGCGGTTCAAAACCCGGTCGAGGTCAGCGACAAGCTCCAGTCGTTTTTCCCCAACGTCTGTCAGCTTGGCTGCAGGGTGTACAAACTATCACCCATGGACTGTGCTATCGTCTGCATAGCAACGTTGTTGCAAATGTTGTAGGAGTATCTTCCAGGTAGCGGACTATTTGGTTGTTGATAATGCGTACAGACACCTTACAGAAAATGGAAGCGACGGCTATAGGTCGGTGCACAGATCTTAAGAACCATCCCTGGAATACCGTCGGGACCATAGGCTTTTCGGAAGTCGAGAGACCGCAGCTCCGCACGGACATCACTTTGCCGGATACGTATATCACGCATTGACGAGATCACTGTGGGGAATATAAAATTCTATACCGACAGTGATCTCGTCAGCGACGGCAGACGCACTCTGTGACAAATCCCGATCTGTAAAGCAGCGTTGAGCCCATGGGATGGCAGCAATGATAGGTAGATAAAATTAGATAAAAAAATATTCCATCCTAATCTGCTGACGAGTAGTGCCATAATTATCGTCTTGCACAGGCGGTGGAGCCACAAGGGGCACTGCGGTGGACACCAGGCGGTGGTCGGAGGATCCCAGCGGGGCGAGAATCTTAATTAATCTAACCTACCTAACAACAACACTGTTTTTAGTTGACTATGGCGCATAATTAAACTCCAGCAAAATACAAGCAACTATTACAAACTGACAGGACCAGTTACTGTTAATTTGTAAAACACAGAACAAAATCGTATTCTCTTAAAAATAATAAAAAACAGGTTACCTGTTTATTTTAAACGATTTCCTGCGTAATTGCCACATAATTTACCTAACAGCTATACCGCCATGATTAATTGTTTTTCTCAAGCATGTCGCCGCTTAGTGATTGATAGTCAACAGTCGAGGACGTACCTACTAGTGTAGTCTAAACAGAACAAAATTGAATCGATTAATAATATTGTCCAAAAATTTGTCTTTTGGACTACATTCATTTAGTTAAAGTATTTACATAACAACAACAACCGCGCTTAATCAGAGATTAGCCTGAACAAACAGACAAAAGTTTAAAAAAATATTTTTTGGATGAAAGTACCGTATTTGGACTATTATTTATTTGTATAAATTAATATTTAATTGTTAAAATTATCGTTGATGTCGGTACTTATAGTAACAAAAAAAAAATGTTTGCGTGTACTAGCATACACTCGTAAGAAGTGAAACTTCTTTATGACGTTATTTTTCAAAAAATAATTTACTATATGCAACTTTACAGAAATTGGTTAAATAAAAATAAATTAGATAAAGTTTAATAAAAGGCTTTTATTATCATAGACATAAATACAAATTCTACAATTATTTCATTTTAGCTTATTACTACAAACTTTATTATTATTGAATTTCATTCGGCTTTCAAAAATGTAACTACTCAAAACGGGCCGCATAATACATTGGAGACATTTACCAAACCCTACTCCGCTGGAGAAAGTATACTTCGAAGCACGCGTGGTAGGGATAATAAAAAATGGCGCGTAACGAATAAATGTGACACGTAACGAAAAAATGTTACACTAAATTTTTTGACAAACCCGATAAAGAAGTTTCACTTCAAAAAAACTCATAGTCAAATTCATTAGTTTCATAAGCTAAGTTCTCCGTCATTAATACAGCCATCTCTTCTACAACAATCGCAATTTACCTGTATGTACATATAACATAGCCTGCAGAGTATTCACGGAGAAATTTGTTAATAAGCCCTTGAGTGCCAAGTTTAAGATAATAAATTAAATAACATTAAATAAATTAAGAGAAAACTGACAGACAGAAAGAGAATGATCATGAATGTTCTTCTACTCTTATCTTTTTTGTTTATTTGTTTGTGATTAAATAACTTTGAAAGTAGCTTTATATCGTAGTACTAAAACGTTTCTATGAAATTATGAAACTAGTTTAAGCATCTGAGGTAGGTAAGGACGCCTCTAGGTTTAATGAATATAGATGAACTTTAATACTCCGATAAATTAGTAGGTATGTTTGCACGAGTGACGACAAGTAAACCGAAAACGATCTAAAATACAGACTCAATTCTAAGTACATATGTATATGTATCAATTTTTAACCTCAGAAACAATAGTTTTTGAACAGTTAAGTAATCTAAGTATAAATTGAAGGCCAAGTTGCACTTTCTAATCAAAAAAAGCTTTCATAGAAACTTTTTTACGTGTCCTGACAAATGTATGTATTCAATAAGCATTCGTGTTAACACAAATAACTACAACGCTATACGATTACATTATCAATAGAAATTTCAAGAACAGATAGGCAGTCATGGTCATACATTTATCATAGTTGATAAGAGGGTTAGCGACATTGTTATTATACTAGTGAATTTTTCAATGAAAGTTCCTGCTTATTCGTTTCTGTAGCTATCACTATCTTATCGCTGAAAATATCCGGTGAATTACTTCAATTGCTATACTGTACATTTAAAATTAATAACAACGATTTCCCATTGTTGATAAGTAAAGTAAATTTGTTTAGATTTCTACATTTACTACATCAGTAATTTAGATGGATAGAAAACTCGTTAGCGTATGCGACTGCTGATCAACAGGTCTCGGGTTCGATTCCCGGGTCGGGCCTAAAGTGTTGTTGGCTTTTCTTACAATGAATTCTTAATAGCAGAAGTTTGGAGGTATTTCACCCTATGCCTCAGAGAGCTAGTTAAGCCGTCTGTCCCGGTTGTCATGAACATCTATGGCGTTATTGGGAAGTCATTGATCTCAAATATACTGACAACTAATATAATCTTCAAATTCAGTTCGGCCTCAGGGTTGCGGAGGTCCGATGCAAGTACTCTATGGAAAAACTGATAATCAGGTAAAGCCGGTTGCAATAGTAGCCGACCCCAAATAATCTTGGGAATAATAATAATAATAATAATAATCGCTTTATTGTACACCAGATAGTTAACAAAGGTAACAACTTAAAGCTAAGAGGTACAATTGGCGGCCTTATCGCCCGAAGGTAATCTCTTACAGGCAACCATTGGATGGAAAGATACACGTGGAAAGTTTAGGGTAGTGCCTGGTGTATAAAAAGTTTATAAGAAAAATAAGTATTTACATATACATATTATATAAAGTAATAGTAACATCTAGTGTGGATGTTAAAACTAATAAATAAATACGTAGAAATATTAATAGATGGATACTCCATATAAACTGCAGCGGAATTTGAGACTTCATTCACAGCAGGGTCGATTACGAGTCTTTGAGGTCTCCCATGTAATATGCCTTCACCAGTCTCTTGAACGCAGCTAATGTCTGCGCACGTCTTATTTCTATTGGTAAGGCGTTCCACAACCGAACTGCTTTGGCAGTAAAGGAGTGGTCGAGGAATTTGGTGCTATGTCCAGGCATTTTCAATGTCAGATTCTCTGACGATCTCAACAATTTAGAGTGTGTGTCATGTAGAAAGGTGAACCGGGATTTAAGGTAACGTGGAGTAAGAGGATTAAATAGAATGTTATAAAGAAGAGAAAGAACATGAGCATTCCGGCGAAGGCGAATAATAAAGGTTAGAAAGATGATGAAAATGTCATGTAGTTAATAATAATATATAATGTCATGATGAAAATAATGCAAAAGCACAAAGCTACTTTTAGATGGATAATTAAAATGTTACGGAGAAACAGTAGTAAACGTGATAATGACAGAAATCTAAATATATATATATGTACTATATGATCTAATCATGACAGAAATCTTCGTTCAGAAAATAATCTGCTCCTCTTATGTCCTTCCCACAATTCAGATTTCATGAACTTTTCATTCTTTGTCCAAGCGGTACTACTCTCGAATGCTCCCACACTCGAAATCAGGATTTCCACAAACCGTCTTATGTTCGAAAAGAAGGTACATGACCTCCTTCTCAGTGAAACGGCAGAAATTTCTAATTGATAGTTGCTTCATCTCATATTCCGGTTATCATCATGTACGAACGTAGTGTATTTGTGTAAGTATATTTTATATATGTAAATTATATATATGTATTTATTGCGTGTGTATTCTTTATAATATATATAATAGGTCTTTACCTATGAAATCGCGTTTCTTCAGTACTGGTCATTTCAAATAAAAAAAAGTTTGTAATGGCTCTGTATTCTAAATTCAAATTAATTTTGTTTTAAAACCATGACATTCTATTTACAAACTCAGTCTTTTGTTTTTTGATTAGCGTTGTATTTTCATTACATTTGAACATTTTTCGTCATAATGGATACTTAAAAAATTCGTGTAATTATGGAATATGAGCTCCGTCGTGGCACCAACGCGACACAAACGGCACGTAACATCAAAAACGTTTACGGAGGGAACTGTACAAACGAACGCACAACCCTTTATTGGTTTTCCCGGTTCCGTTCTGGAAATTTTGACTTGAAAAATGAAGCTCGTGGTCGTCCGGAGACTTTGGTTAACAATAATGAATTAAAGGCGATTGTGAAAGCTGACGAAACTCAATCTGCAGCTGAGCTAGCAGCAGCTTTTAATGTAAGCATCAAAACAATATTGATCCATTTGCAAGAAATTGGCAAGGTAAAAAAGCTTGATAGATGGGTGCCCCACGACCTTAACCATAGCCAGCGCAACGTACGCGTCGAGACCTGCCTTTCGCTGCTCAACAGGCAAAGAAATGAAGGAATTTTGAAACGAATAGTTACGTGCAACGAAAAATGGATTCTGTTCGACAATCGAAAGCGCTCAGCAAGTTGGTTGGACCCTGGTTCAGCACCAAAGCAATGCCCTAAACCAAAAATGACCCCTAAAAAGGTGATGGTCACTGTTTGGTAGTCTAGTGAGGGTGTGATTCACCACAGCTTTTTACAAAACGGCATGAGCATTAATGCAGATGTGTACTGTGAAGAACTGGAGAGAATGATGGAGAAGCTTGCACATCTGCAACCAGCTTTGGTCAATCGGTCGTCCCCACTGCTCCTTCACGACAACGCGCGACCCTATACTGCGCAACAGACAGTCTCCAAGCTGCAAGAGCTGGGGTTGGAAGCTCTCCCTCATCCGCCATACTCACCAGACCTTGCACCTACCGACTATTACTTTTTCCAAAATTTAGACAACTATTTAGTGGGTAAAAAATTCAATTCCCGAGAGGCAGTACAAAATGCCTTTGAAGAGTTTGTTGCCTCCCATCCAGCTGATTTTTACAAGAAGGGCATCAATAAACTGCCAATGCGTTGGCAAAGATGCGTCGATTGCATGGGTGATTACTTCGAATAACAGAAATAAAAGTTTGAAAAAATAAGTACTTTCACTTATTGCATACAAAACGGCAATTTCATAGGTAAAGACCTAATATATATATATATGTATAAATATATCTATCTTTTGTGTATTGATTATGTAACCTCTGTGCACCACCTACTTTATTAGATCTCTACACCACCCTAAGGTTGACTGGAAGAGAATGCCTTGGGAATTAAGTCCGCAAATGTACAAATGTGCATGAAGTTTTTAAATAAGTAAATAATGAGTTTTGAACAATTATAGTCGTTCCAATAGTTTATTTAACTTTTGACAGCTCTAATACTTAATCAAATAGTGATACCCTGACCCGTTACCTATTCGATTTCTTTCATCGATCGATTTTATGCATTAAGAAGTTTTAATCGATTTAACAAACTCATTATTTTATAGATAATTTCGTACTTCATATTTCTATGTGTTTCAATGTGCGACCTCCTTTGTCAAAATAAAGAAGAAATGGATTAAAAGAATGTTGTTCAAATATGACGGTTCTATGTCATGAAAAAATATATAAAAGGAACTGAATTTTCAAAATGTATTATTGTATTGTGTTGTAATTCAGTGATTAATATTGTATTTGTTAAACTATTGATGATCTTTATTAAATCTCTCTATGTCTATTTTAAAATAATCTACAGTATTTCAATGAGTAACCTTCAATATAGTTGAGTATTTATATTCCTCCGTATTGATTTATTTGTGAATTCTCACGTTTGGTTGAGTTGAGCGTATCGTTCCTGCCTTCGTTACTGTCAAAATGCCAAAAAAGAAAGTACTCAAAGGACAAACAAGAGAGTTTGTCTTGCGACTTCGTGAATACTTTGAAAAGGAAAGCCGTAATGGTGGGCCTCTTATACCAGTGACTCAAGTTAGAGACCGTGTTGCAGCAGCATTAGGTATTAGTGCTCCAACAGTGGCAAAAATAACAAAAGAAGGCTACGGCAGCAGTGGCATGGAACAGAATAAGCTATCTACACCTAAGAAAAAACGTCCGCCTAGTAAAGTTACAGCCGTTGACAATTTTGACGCTGATGCTATTCGTCGTCATATATACGACTATTACCAAAGAAAAGAGATTCCAACATTAAAAAAACTAACACAATCTCTTCGAAATAGTGGTTTGTTCCGTGGTCAAAAATCTTCTCTGACAAAGGTATTGAAAGACATTGGAATGTTTTTCCAAAAATGTGACAAACGAAAAATTTTAATGGAACGCAATGATATTGCTTTGTATAGATGCGATTTTTTAAGACAAGCAAAAAAAATAGAAGATTGGTCGAATGTTGTTTTCACAGATGAAACTTGGCTCAATGCGAATCATACGCTGTCAAAAACTTGGACTGACAACACCGTTGGCTCCACTTCTACAGTACCAATGGGAAAAGGCGAACGACTGATTATTTGTCATGCAGGAACAGTAAAAGGATTTGTGCCAGGCGCTCTATTAGCTTTTAAATCCCAGAAAACAGGAGATTATCATGAGGAGATGAATTCGAACGTGTATGAAAAGTGGTTCAGAGAAATGCTTACATCACTCGAAGAGCCATCAATAATATTTATTGATAATGCACCTTATCACTCTCGTCAAATTAATAAAATACCAACACAGGCCAACAAAAAACATGAAATTATAAACTGGCTCCGTGACAATGGCGAAGAGGTGAATGAGTCCCTACTAAAAGTATAGTTAGTAAAGATATTAAAAACAAAGAAGCTGCCAAAACTATACGTCATAGATGAAATGGCAGCAGAGCATGGGCATACCGTCCTCAGAATTCCCCCATATCGCTGCCAACATAATGCAATTGAAATGATCTGGGCACAAGTTAAAGGATATGCTGCGAGGAACAATACAACTCCTCCTTTCACCGCAAGAAAAATGCTGAATTTACTGAAAAATGCGTGTGAAAAAGTAACTCCAGAAAACTGGGCGAATGTTGTAGAAAAAACAAAGAAGGTGATAATGTCGGATTGGGATCGGGATGTTGCATTCGACAATTTATCTATCCAAGAAATGATAATCAATATTACTGAGAACTCAAGTGATGATGATTCCTGGTCATACGAAGAAGACGATTCTTTATAATTAAAATTAGTATTACAGTACCTCTTTTGGTTGTTTTATTTTTAATCCGTAAATTACTACGAATTTCAACATTTTGTACCTGTTCATTACAAGTAGGTACCGCAGGTAGTTTTTATTTGAACCAACTATAGTAAGTCTAAACAATTATTTTAGATTCATTAATTTGCGGCGAATACATTCGATCCCATTACTAGGTACGAGTACGATGGAACTGTTTTCATTCCGCAAATTATTTATGCATTGAAACAGAGACATTTAGGGCATTTTAATGCAAAATAATAAAGCTTTTTACGTGATTTGATATAAAATATAATCACAATAATTTTATTGTATGTTTTATTAATATAATCGATAATCGATTTATTTCAAAACCGTTTTTATAGTCTGTGGTCATTAATTACGAATGACACATCCCTAAGTAGGCGGAGCCCGCCCATAAAGTACAGTATTATCTGTAGTACATTGTATCAAAAATTATTACAAAACTTTATGTGCGTGATCTGTCAAAAGTTAAATAAAGTATTGGAACGGCTATTTGTTAATGAATTGTTATTTATGTATGAATTCCATATAAAAACAGATGATGGTATTCTTATCATAGTACTGCATAATACTGTCACAGAATACGTTATTGTAAGTACTATACGTATTGTCCTATTAGGAACCAGGTATTGTTGAAAAGAACTTCAATACTTCAGTTATGAGAAAAAGTACCTTTTCTGAATTGTATTGTTATTTTATAAAATAACAAGCACTGTTTGAGGAAATATGTGTTATTGGGTAAGTTTTAATGGAACGGGGGAAAAAACGTTTTATCCTTAATCTGACTATGTCACTAGTATTACTAATAGTACGAAACTAGAGTACCACTACTTACTCAATAGTAATTCTTTGCCAAATGATTTTTTCTGCCAAGGGTCTGTCGTGTACTTCATCAAATCGATTCATACCTAAAGTGTTGAGTGGAAAAGGCTTGCCTCCTCTTAATTGCCTAAACTAAACTGCCTCGGTGGCGCAATGGTAGCGTATGCGACTGCTGTGTTTGAGGTCTCGGGTTCGATGCCCGAGTCGGACTAAATGTTTGTATAATCTGCAAATATTTGTTTCAGAGTTTTATATGTATAATTGTATGTATGTATTTACAAAAAAAAGTATATATGTATTTATATCAGTTATCTAGTACCCATAACAAAAGTTTTGCTTAGCTTGGAACTAGATGGCGTTGTGTGTTAGATGTCCGAAATATTTATTATTTAATGCCTTCTATTTTTTATATATATTATGTACCTACATACGTTAATGTGAGGCAATAACAGATATACCTACATATTATGTTTATGAAATTATACATTTACTTACTTTTACTATCATATCTATCTACAATGCAAACCGTCCCCTTTGTCTTATAAGACACGAGAATTTAGGCGTTAACGATTGCAGAAAGAAAAACGCTTAGGTTAGGTTTATATATAATATAAGAATTACGTTACACGTCACGTTTAATAACCCATTTATAAAATTGTATTTAAAAAAAATGTTTAATTCTTTTTATTTAAAAAACAAAAATAAAGAAAATGAGTTAATCTTTGAAGAAAATGAGTTCATAAAGTCCGTAGTTGGGAAAGTGATGAAAACCTTTTGCAAATTGCCTCAATTTCAGGAAGTTATTCAATTACGTCCCTTGTTTAGGGTAACAGAAATACTGTTTATTTGGCAGAACATGTTTTTTCTTTGCTTTACGTTAGAAAAAATCTGGTAAAACTACCAAACTAGCTTATTGCTCTTCTGGCGACATAAATAAATGTCAAATTTGTAGATGTTTGTCGATGTTAATCTGGATGTATTAAAACTGGAACCGTTTTTTCCCTTGCATTAAGTAGATATACTCGCGTAAAGGACAGTTTCCTCAGTATTGCGTTACCAAAACAAATGGTTGTGACTCTTGTGACCTAATTTTATAGAGGTGTGACGGAGTTTTAGCACAGTATAAGGTGTGGTTTTAGTGTGAGATTTTGATGTTACCAAAGTAAAGATTTTAAATACATAAATATTTTCGGATATTTAATACACAACGTCACCTAGTCTAAGTCCTGTACTACCAAACTAAGCAGAGCTTGTATTATGGGTACTAAACAACTGGTGTGTATATGTACATATATAAACTTTTTTTGGTGTAAATATTCATATTATATAGAAAACACCCAAACACCGAAAAAAATATTTTCAGATCATTCAAACATTTTGTTCAACCCGGGAATCGAACCCGAGACCTCATGCACTGCGCCAAAAAGTCCGTCAAATATAAATATTAGCACTGTATCAATATACAATCAATGTACGAAGAGTTACTAGTTACTGTCAAGAGAAAGAAAGTGCTTTTACCAATACGAATGCATTACGCAGAGTAAAGATTACTTTGATCTAATCAGGCATACCCGTCTTTAAATTCAGACATAATTTTGTCGAGAAGACCTTTAAAAGTAAGTGTAAAGTAAACCTACACGGATTTAATTTAATTAATAATGTATATTTGTAAACCCTGATGTTTCCATTGGTGTCCCCAAAATGAGGGACGCGAGCCTCATAGAGGGCTCGGTGCCGATGTGAGACATTGAACTACAGCTAAATTAAATAAGAGCGCAAGAGAAAGTACAAGTTATTACTTGTCCCAGGCCAAGTCAAGTATCCCAACAATTATTTTAGTACAATTAGAAAACATTTCTATATTTTCCGCTTTATTTAGTGTAAATATTTTATTATAATGGTATCAAAATATTATACTTAATTTGATTATATTGAACAATAAGAGGATTTCTTAAAGCTACAAAATACATTGTGATTTATTGTTCTAAACCTGTTAATTTTAATGTCCCGTGCTGTCAGGATGATTAATTAAAATGGGTATTTCCAAGGAAGCTTTAGGCTAAGTTGGCAAGCGAAATAATATAGCTAGCAATATTAGCAGATGCTAGCTAAACCCCGCGGTGTTACCCGCGGTACATTAACAAACGGAGGTAACGAACGGGCGACGCTAGTATAAACAATTTAGCCTAAGTTACGCCTTATATCACCAGCTATAAGACAGTGAAAGTCGCGTCAAAATCGTGCCAACCCTTCCAAAGATTCATCAACAACCCATAACGTCCCACTGCTGGGCTCGGGTCTCCTATCAAGAGAGGGTTATGGCCATACTTCCCCACATTGGCTAAGTGCGGGTTAGGGACTGACAAGACAAACGTTGTGGCTACACTGGCTACGTAATCTTGCCGTTGGATGTTTTTAAGTCGCCGAAAGGCCTCCAACAAAGTTTTACGACTGTTATAATATGGTAACGACCGGGACTGACTGCTTAACGTGACCTCCTAATCACGGAGACGCTCATGGTAACATGCCATACGGTCACCCCGGTTTTTAAACATTACTGTATAACAACCGTAAAGAATTAACTGCATATATTTATTCAAATATGTGCAGTTAATTCATTTTAAAATATGTTTTTTTTATATTATCCACGCAAATAATCATTTTTGATTATCTTTTTAAATTCTAACTCATAGTTTTACGAGAATCATAATCATAATAATAATCACATAATACAACAGTATTATCTGCATTCGTAATAAGTACGGTGACCACCAATCTATTTTTTTTAATGGAATATTGGGCAAACGAGCAGACGTATCGCCTGATGGTAAGCGATTACCGCCGCCCATAGACACCCGCAGCACCAGAGGCATCACAAGTGCATTGCCGGCCATTGGGGGGTTGGGGAGGGAGATGGAGGGAGGGGTTGGGGTATGGGTGAGGCCATACCGTATGGGCCTCCGGTATCCTCACTCACTCGGTTAGTTTACAGCTAAATTTACAATATAATATAATATTGTTTCTCTATATGCCAATTACAAGTTTCCTCATATAAGTATTCTATTAGTCGATCTATCTTTCTTACGTCAAGCTCTGCTTAGTTTGAAGCTTTGGGACGTGTCGAAACGGGATCCCTCCCGAGTCTTCCCGCAATTAAACTTCATATATAGAGCCAACAATAGTATTTCATGTTTTTACCATCAATTAGAATTAAATTCAATTAATTGTACAACACTGGTACAAAACAGTACAACAAATAAGAGCCATATTTTTTTTAACTTTTGTTGTTGTCAGATCTTTTTTGACACTCTAATGACGCGCATGAAAAGATAGATGTTAGAAATAGGTATATATTTGTTTTCTTAAATTATCTTAAAATAAATTAAGCTGTCTATACATACACGAATACATTGTTTTCCTATACCTATGTATGTCTTTATGCACTAAGTATTATGATTTCTGTTTTTATCTGGTTAAGATGTGGACGCAAAGCAATGATTCGTCATTTACATATATACCTATTTGTAATTCTCGAAGTTCCTTGAATTCATCAATGAATAGTTTACAAAAGACGGATGCTTTAACGTTAAATCCTTTACAAATATAGCCGGTTCGGAATACCGTTTCTATTATTCCTTCAACAGTGGAGAGATCTCGAAGCTAATTTCAATTCAATTCATTGGTAAATTGGTTGGGTCAAATCAACTGAACTCCGAATTGTGAATAGTGTTTGAAGTAATCAATAGGCCGCCATTGTATTTCGTCATATTAACCCACGTCAGACGACGAATCAAAATGTATTTACTTATTACGGTATGTAACCTGTTGGTAGCAGTAGTTGCCTAGATAGAAATCCTTAGTCTTTAGTAATCCGTCTTGAAAATATATCTATAAGTTCGGAGTTAAGGAACTGAAAATTTAAAAATGCTGACAATTTTAATTAGTTAGATTTGTCAGGTTTCAACATTTTATAAAAACACTAGCTTTTACCCGCCATTTCGCCTGCTTGTTTATTGGTTATTGTGGTAAAGAATTAAAGTATCTGCATGTTAAATTTTATTGAATTCAGTGCAGCGATTTAGTCGTGGAACCGTAACAGACAGCCAATCACTTTCCAATCTATGAAATTATAGTATCTATATGTGTACATACCTACATATTTCAAATGTAGTAATTTAATAATTTCAGGTGAAAATCTTCCCCGGGGACAGTAGATTCGAATCAACACTTCAAGAGAGCTCTTGGCCAGTGTGGAATGAAGATTTTAAATTTCAACTAAAACAAAAAGATGTTAAGAAACCAACAGAAAAAGCTGACCTTCAAAGCTTACTTGCCGGCCATTTTTTGTCGCTTACAATTTATGCTTTATTAGAGCCTCAGAAGCCAGAAATAGATAAACGCAAAAACAGTAGGATCGAGAATGCAAAAAATAAAGCTAACGATCAAGATGAGCCAAAATCAAAAAATAGATTTTTAGAGAAAACTTTTAGTAGTTTTAAATCAACGAAAGCAGAGGCAATGGCAAACAAGTCAATTTTGGAAAAACGAAGAACAGTAGGGGCAGCGACATGGAATTTTGACTCTAAATTATTTCAGAATGATCTCAAAAATGGTTTGACTGGAACTCCTGACATTTGGCGGCCAATTAACGCTATCACAAGTGGAATAGCCGTGTCTTCACAAGTAAGTTTATTTCAAATTAACATCTACACACCCTTTTAGTATTCTCTTGCTAATGTGCATTATTTCCTTACTTTTTAAAATAGAAACTTCCTTAATAAATCATTTTAAACCTTCAGTTTTTAACGGTTCTACAAAGTTACGAAACGCAAGCTGCAATGACACGATGAAGCCTTGTTATGGCGGCTTGATCTATTGTTCCATCTTCATCGCATGTCATGTGGATGTAACTAATTTAAATTTAAACAACATTTAAGCTTTTCATGTCAATATGACGTAAAAATTCACGAATTAAGTGATTTAAATTTAAATTCCTGTCTCTCACTGTGTTGTGGAAAACTCAATTTACTAATAATATATTTTAAATATTTAGTAAAACCACTACTTTGATGACTTGATAGTCAAAGTTTCTATTGAATTCATGTGTACGTAAGGTGTTAAATACAATTTTGGTTCTTAAAACGTAAAACCCTGCTAGGCAATTTTCCTAATGTTAAAGTATTTCCCTACAAAACTAAAACAATAATAACGTAATACTAATTATATCTATGTATTAAATAGTCATAACCAACCTTACGATATTTGTACGTAGGTAACATACGTACAAATATCGTAAGGTTGTTTTATATTTATGTCTCTCTGTGTGTGTGTTTGTAGTTAATAAATAAGAATACAAATTAAGAACAAACCTTATTGACGTTTTAAAAAGCGACCAAGCTTTTGCGAATGGACCCTGTAAATATTTAGTGGTTCATACATTTCAGGAGTTAGTTTTTTGTCCACGGCTTTGTTCACGTCTGTTCCTTAATAGATGAGAGGCACTCGAATCCTTCGATAAAAGTATATTTGTAAGTGTAATCAAAATGATGATAAACTTTGTATTAAGCGACAAATTCAAATTAATGTTTATAATATTCTCGGTTATCTCAGTAAAAGGTAGACTAGCCTACTCGGTAATGAAGCTTTCTATTGGTTACTTAAGTGTGAAAGTGTAACAAACCACCAAACACACACATTTGTTAGTTAAGATTTAGCATTATTATATCAACTTAATCTGTGTGGAAAAACTGTTCCCTGATATAGATATATATACCTACTTAGATATGTCACAATCGATTCTTCAATGTCATACAGGTTGGAGAATCGATAGTGTTATTATGGTGTATGCGTGTTATAAGTACCGTTTATATAAACACAACGTGAGAATAAAAAAATATTGTGATGAATACAGATTGGTAATTTTCCTTGTTTAAATATAGGTACAGTTTTTATCACCGGGAACTGGTTTTTTATAGTTTATGATTACTTTATCTAAAGAAGTCACTTTTATAACTCTATAAGGTTATAAATAACATTATGGACTACTAGCTTCTGCCCGCGGCTCCGCCCGCGTTTATGTCGGTTATCAAGAATCAAAGTATCTCCATACCAAATTTAATTGAAATCGGTGCAGCGATTCAGCCATGATATATTAACAGACAAAGTAACGTTAATATTAAAATGGTATATAAATTCATTCTCTGGACAGAATCTTACTATTTGAACGATAAGCAACCAGTCATACAAGTCGCGCTCAAAAAAAAGCGCTCACAACAATCCCAACACACAGGAAAATAAAAGTATGATTACATACACTCATGTCGCTATTTGAATTTGAGACACGACCACGTAAAGTGACCACTTCGGCTCTTTCTTGTACAGTTGTACAAAACAAATCAAGGATAATGTAATCTCGAGGGACAGGATACGTGCTGTGCGATAAATCTAATAGATATCTTTCTTTTCCTTCAGTTTGCTAGTGATATTCATTGAATCACTCATAGTTAATTTTAAATATGTGTAGAACGCAACAATCGTGTGAATAAAATCTTAATACCTCGCTGAGAGCCACAATAGAATAGTTATGACCTCGACCGATCCCATTTGAGGAACGACTGTATGTACGTCTACCCACATTTTTATTGCGATGATGTAAGGTTATAACTACGCTGCGGCGTGTATCAAATTTATGCGTTTTATCGACGCTTAATGTTTTAAAATACTGATGAATCGATTTCGCTCATTATTTACAATGTTAAATGCAAGTAATACGATTGTACCTGAAGAGTACGCCAAAATGGATATTGAATTTAGGAACGTATTAATTATACACGTATATGCTATCTACCTTTTGCTATCACTGGTATTAGTTCAAGGACGTTGACACATGGAAGCAATTAGTAACAGTTTATTACTATTTCTAAATTTAAACTTTATATTTACCTGATTACGTTCAAAGTTAAATAACATGGCGTTGATATGTCTTAACATTTTCAGCAAAACCAAATACTATAACAGACTATATTCAGTAGTATACCACTGATTCGATTATGTACACAGTTCATAGACCATGTAGGTACACAAACGTTTGATATGTGTACTTGTATAATTTGCTCTAGCCTTGTATTGCAATTACTAGTCAGTAATTACAATTTTTTAAATTAATAATTATATATAATTTTCTTCTTTGGGTCCCGAATGTGTAAATTGTTCCAGCGTCGCGTATAAATATTATTGTATACAATTAACGTATACAATATGATTTAAACATTAATTATTTATTTATAAACTAACATATTTTGAAGTAGTAGCTACTTTACTTCATTTGAACAATCTATTCAGTTAGGACGTTGGTAGGTAGGTAATTACTGTTTATTATGTTGTTCGTAACTGACGTACAAAAACGATTGTTTAAATTTTGTCAATTAGGGAGTATTTATATCGATCACAAAATGTTGATTGGACGTTAATTAACAGTAGATATTATTTTGTTATTAAAACTTGCTGTTCTAGTAAAAACGTGTTGAACTTGTAAGACTGAAGTTGGTAGTGTTCAGGTTATAAAAACCCGCTGTATCTTTCTGCCAGCCATTGTCTTGGAGATAAGCTGAACTGATCGCAACAAACCGAGTATCTAATATCATTAATTGATTGATTTGCTATTTTTATTTAATATTAATGGCAATATTGATTGCCCAAATCTGCTTTCAAAATTTAAATTCAGTATCCTTTAACAAAATATCTGAAAAAAACAATTATACTCCGACATCCACCTTTTCGAAAGACAGTTTTACGTTCCAACTCTCTTATTTAACGGCTTAGTAAAAATATAATCACTACAGTAGAAAGATAGATTATATTTGCTTTACTAAAATTAATGTGCCTAATAGGGTCCATAGTAGGGAAGTTCTTAATTCGGTTAGCATACCTATATGCATGTAGTGTTTACCTACATGAGTTGTACACTTGATTAATCCTGTACTATGTTTTTTTGTACTTACGAATGTTTTAGTGTGAAAACTGCTGGTAAATTAATTCATTATGAAAAGTACCTATAGATAAATATAAAGTTACGAAACATATTTTTCGAAATTCATAAACTTAAACAAAATAAGTTATGATGTCGGGACACATCCTGACACGTTTGCCCCAAGTTATCGTCCAATTTGAACTTTTAATTGCTCTACAAAATATATGTAGGTATTTGTTTTTCACTTAGGCTCATAACATTCCTGTATACTGTTACCCGTAACGTAAACTAGCAATCACTTTGTTGACAAAGTCGTTAACATCAGCCAAATCTTTTCGAAACCTATAAAATATGAACGAAAGAAAATATATATAATTTTTGAGATATGGAACCACTTAAAGTATCTCAAGAAGCGGTAAGAATAACCAAATTGTATACAAAGAACTTAGAGCGCAACAAAGCCAGAACCATACATTTACAAATATGAGTTATGATCATTATTCATATATAGTATACATAACGTATAATATACATATTAATGTATTTTGTTGACTACTGACATAAAAAAGTTATACTTATCCACAGTTCGTAGAACAGGGGCAATGACTTAAAATTAATTTTTAAATTAGCATACACGATTGCGATTTACTTGGTGCCACCATTCGCAGTAAGATTTCTATTAGATATTTACTTAGAAGAACTTACTTAGAAATTTAAAGACTGCAAAACCGAGACTTAAAATGTTATCCCTTTAGTCACCTGGAGCGATTTTGACGAAGCTTTCACTGGCAGATGGCTGATGATATAGGGGGTAACTAAGGCTTCCCGTGTTACCCGCGGTTGATATTGTACCACGGGTAACTCCGCGCGGCTCGGCTAGCTATTCATATGACTTACTAGCAAGGTAGTTACACATTCAATTTTTATATTAGATGCAGCCACCATACTCTTCAATACTTAGACAATGACAAGAAACTTCCTTCCTTATAGAAACCACGTTATTTTAAGTATATAGTAACTAATTCCTTTATGCATATAAGATAAACAGTAATTTTCTTTTTAAAATAAAACTATTAAATACAGCTACATTTTCATTTAAGTAACATTGCAATGATATAACTTCATATTTGAAACTTGTATATTAATTGGGATTTTATTTTAAAACCAGCTGACCCACGCAACCTCGTTTGCGTCTTAAATTGCCCGTGGCCTGAAAATTTTCCCCCGTTTTTGAAACATTCTTCATTGGTGCTCCGCTCCTATTGGTAGTAGCGTGATGATATATAGCCTATGCCTTCCTCGATAAATGGACTATCCAACACCGAAAGAATTTTTGAAATCGGACCAATGGTTCCTGAGATGAGCCGGAACAAACAGACAGACAGACAAAAATTTTAAAAATATATATTTTGGTATGTGTACCGTATATACATTCATATGCATGTAGTAGAAAGCGGTTATTTTAATATTACAAACAGACACTCCAATTTTATTTATTTGTATAGATTATACACATTGACCTCGAAACGACGTGTCATTTTGTTTACTTAGTAGTAGATATACAATTTTAAGAATGAAAAATCATCTTTTTAAGAAGTGGTCTTTAATTGTCTGTACATTAATTAGCTTACATAACTATACTTATATGCTATTGTCATTGCATATGTTACATAACTAACTGTTAACTAGCTTTTTTAGCATAACTAAGTTATCGCCTAAAAGTAGCCTATGTTATTTCTTAAGAATTTAAGTATCTCCATGGCAAATTTCATTGAAATCTGTCCAGCGATTTGGCCGTAAAAACGTAACAGACAGACAGACAGAGTTGAAAGTAACGCATTTATAATATAAGTATGAATTAACGCATTTGATAAAGATCCGAAAATATTAAATCAGTTTTTATAAAACTTTATATAATAATTTATATATTAAAGAAACCTGACAGGCTTTTAAGAAAACTGTTTAGTTCGGTGTCATTATCATCTCTACCTTTCAGTCCGAATTATCAAAAAAACTTAAATATGTATATAAACATTGGTTTACTCACTAAAACAGTAATATTTCTAAAGTATTTCTACTTTTAACACATATATTTTATACCCACAGAGGGAGAACAAGAAAGGCCAATTAGAAGTAACTCTCCTGTACACAGCAAGTGAAGACGGACTCGACGATATTGTGCAGCTCACGGTCAACAGGTTACGGTGTAGTGTGCAGACTATGCAGCAGCAAGAACAGTATAATGGTAACTTGGAGTAATTTATTGTATTCTTTTTTATGTATTCTTTCAGTTATTCACATGAGGTGATGATAAAAAGTAAAACGATTGGGAGTTAGTGTATGATTCTTTAAATACCATATAAACAAATAGGTATTGTGTATATGGTATTTAAAAAAGTCGTATTCTTTCAAGTAGTTTAGGTGACAGGTAAGATTAGGAGTTAGATGATACGTTTCGATCCCGAGCTAGTAACCAGTTGTATGTAGGAACAAAAAGACATACAAACTATACTATATGTATACAACAAGTTTGTTTTATAAGGTCCATTTAATTATAGATTGAAAACTCTTTATTTGGATACCGTATTACAGATTTAAAAGAGAGTACAGAAAATGACAAATGATATATATAATTCACAAAGGGCGGCCTTATTGCCGAAAGTAATCTCTTCCAGGCAACCCGCAAATTGATTAGGTACTGCGATTTTCGACACACAAGCGGGCGGGACCCTCCAGCAAAAACGAGTTTGTTTTTAAACTTATCAGTGACTCGGTAATCCGTTTGCTCGCCTACTAAACTGTAAGAAAAAAATACATTAAACAGCAACAATTACTTAACTACTTAACTTAATTGTTACTATTTTGTTATTGCCAATGGTAACGAGGAACATGTAACTTACTTATTCCTAAAAAATAATCTATAATAAAGACTTGATAACTACTACTAAACAAGTTACCCGAACTAAAATTTTTCTATCATTCAGTGAATTACTTAAAGAGCAGTTTAAAAAAAAGTCTAAAATAAGACGAAACTTTATTTAACTAAAAAAATACAGACGGATTCACCTTGAAACTTTGTTGTTCCTAATTTTAAACTTTGATCAAATCACTGAGCTCGAAGCTTCGGATTAATACGAAGAACTAAGACAGCCACAAAAGTTAGAGAACAATGAGAATTTAGGGTTAGAATTAAAATACTTTTTGTTTATCTTAAACAACTTTCTACTTTAGGAAAAGGTAAACTAAATAACGACATTAATGGTTATTCATTTTTAACCCTTTTTACATTCGTAACAATTCTTGTTATGAGTTGTGGTTTGATAAACCTTAATTGAATATATTATTTCTTGAAACTAAAAATTAAAAAAAAATTCAAATGAGTCTCATAAATTTAATAACATCTGGATCCCTTTATCGATTCATAACAGGCGCCAGGGTAGTGGTGGCAAAACTTCATTCATGTTATTATCTATAGACGTTCGAGCCGGGTGACGGCACGCAATGCTGTTTGCTTATTAAAGAGGAGAGAGTTCCGACGAATGCGTCTTGAATCATAACACAAACATTGAAGACATTACTTACGTATCTGTACAAGGTTCAATATTCACGGATTGCGTAACCTATTTTATGACCTATGCTACCTCAATTGTGACACATTATTGTCCACCAGGAAACCGTCTCTTTGGCTCTTTTCAAAGTCTAATAAAAGTCATGAATATACCAACTGTACAATCCTTTGTGCAATATCTATCGCTTTCTGTACACTTTATCTATACAGGTTATGATCGTTTCCTTATGGTTTAGACACATTATTTTAAGAACAGTTAAAGACGTTTATATTTCTTACGCACTCATTGGAGGTCCACCCTGTTATGTACTACAAATGTCTCTACTCCCCATTCTTAATCGTATGTCGATTGACAACAACACATTGTAAGATAATATTACATGTCTATTACGTATTGTTAGTGTATGTAGTTATGCTGTAAAATGTTGGATTTTTATGACGAAATTATTTATGTATGTACTGTCAGACGTGCATACGCTTATCATTTTAGCGATGACTCAAAATTAGTGCTTGTCGCTCGGGTAGTAATAAATTACATATTAAGCAGCCATGACACAGTAAACACTAATTATTCATTGTCAACTAACTTCTTCATTGTAATTTCAATGTACGAATATAGGTATTTGATATACCAATGGAAGTTTAAAAAAAAATATCGCGGTCATTATTTTTTAAATTCAAGTTTTTCCTTCCTGCTAAAATTTTTAATTAAGTTAAAATGTGAGTCTCAACTAATTAATGTACTAATTAATAAGTAAGTAACTTTTATCAAGGCCTGTATGTAAGTAACAAAATTTTCGAGGTAAGTATACTACAGAAATAGGATCTAGATGACTCTATGTGCAGATTATAAAATTAAAAGAAATAAATATAAAAGCGAAAAATAAATACAATTTCAAAACCTATAGTCTGTCTGAGGCCTGTGTCCACTAGGATCCCCTGCTTAAATAGCCTGGGGATTTTATTGTGATATTTTCCCCACACCGATCCCTAGAGGATCTTTTTGAATTTTTTACATTTTTAAGGGATTCCTCAAGGGAATTTATTTGGAAGTTTATGTAAACACAACGTGTACCAGGAATATCTGATTTTCTTCTATGATGTTGATATTGAAACATTGAATCTAATACATTTAAACTAAAACGATAAATCGATCTAGCTAGTATACATTCTTTAGAAAAATACCAAAAATAAAAAAAAATATCTTCTGTCTCACAAAAGGAAGATTAAAAACAATGGACCAAGAACAAATAAATTAAATCAAATCAATCAAATAATAACAAATTAATGATTAATTAAATTAAATTAACAGTTATATAAATCAAATCAACAATCAAGTGAAATAAAAGAATCAATTCTAAATTTGACAAAATGCTATAAAATAAAATACGTAATTAAATATACGAGTATATTCATATTACACGACGAAAACCACAATTGCCTGTTTAAAATGATTTATTTTATGGAGTGAGAATATGAATATGAGAGAAAAATGGGAGGAAAGGATATTTAAGAAGGGGATGCCAGTGGACGGAGCTACTTTTACCACAAGTTACCCACTTCCTCATTGGCTCTCTATGCCATCGAAAACAAATGAAAGACGAAAAAGAAAATCGAAAACATTTATTTGTTTATTACAGACAAAAATGAATATTAACCAAGTCATTACATATGCCATCCAGATACCTCATTAACTGATGACAAGACAAATGTCAATTATTGTCAGACTAAAACTACATTACTTGTTATTTTATTTTTTTCTAAAGACTGTCCCCATTTCATGTCATCCACATTTATAGATTTTTATGATTAATTTCATCACGACGAAGATTTGAAGACTCGAACTCGAACTCGACTCGACTCGACTCGACTCGACTTAGAAATACTTGATTCTGACAGAAATAGCTGATCCGAGTGGTCCGGCTGGTTGCCATTTCATCAAAAGAAGAAGAAGTACATTACTTGTTTGAATCAGTGAATTACATTCAAATGGATAACCAATGCTTTAGTGGGCAACTGTAAGACGTCTTTATTATCAACCGCGCATAGCAAAGAAATAAAAAGAGTAAAGATAAACAATTGTAGATAAACCAAGTCGTTAAATTAGTTTGCCACAGATAAGAAATTGTAGGTTAGTGTGAATATCATCACACATACATAATTATTTCATTCGGTTTACAAATTAGCTCAAGTATCGGTAAGGTAGTAGAGGCACGATGATTTCAGCGCAAACGGGCCAGCTCGATCGGGGCGGTATGACCTTCGCACAGAAAATCAAAGTAAAATGACAGCGTTTGTGCTGTCGTGTTTCGTTGGTGAGTGCAAGACCGAAGGCCCAATGAGACAGAAGCATCACTAGGCCGCCATGGTGTGGGTTACCATGCTGCATTGTTGCATTGTCTGCATTCGCAAATAGAATGGTGACCACTACTCTTGGACTCTGCTTGGACATTTTGTTTGGGTCACAGATTTGCAATATTATTGCATCCTTGGATATTATCGTTTTATGGCACTCTACACTATGTTGCATAAATATATGGTTTTTAATGTGCTTACGACATTATTTACTATTTCCAACATCACAAGTAAAAACCAATATATTTAAAGGTATATTCAACAGAAGCGTGAATAAAATAATTTATATAACCGCTGAAAATATTTTATTTTAATGGAATGGGGGGCAAACGGGGGCGTCACAAGTGCGTTGCCGGCCTTTGGGGGCTATGAGCCTCCGGAATCCTCACTCACTAGGTGAAACACAGCGCAAGCGCTATTTCACACCGGTTTTCTGTGAGGCCTTAGTATCACTCCCGTCGAACCGGCCCATTCATGCCGAAGCGTGGCTCTCTCACGGTCTCCCACAGCCATCCTTTCTAAGGTGATGGCCCTCCAACAGTGAACTGTTAGAGGCTGTTGATATAATGTAATGTTGAACCACTAAAAGCTAGTTTCTACTATTATAACGATATGTGTTGTTAATCATTTTATGAATTAATACTTCTACAAAACTTATTCGCACTAAACGGCACAATAAATATCCATCTATGGCGAATTTTAAAATGAATAACAAATAATCCTTGATATAGTTGAGTACGATACATTAGTGCGATATTCTGGAAATACCTTGATACCGAATTATATATCTACATATCGTAAAGCGCTGTAATAACACATCGTATTGGACATCCATGTGTATGATCTACATTTAAATAGTTCAAGGCATTTTTAATTTGCACGTGAGCAAATGTAGACATCAAATAACGATTTCATTTAGGAGAAATTAGATATTCCTGTATGATTGTACGGGATGTACTTTATATTGTAGCGCAGATCACTCGAAAATCTCACCCCATGGTCGGCAATAATTAGTAATCAGATTATAAAAATAATTATACAACAATTTTTTGTTTCAAAATTTATAGATTCACTCCATGTTTTACAGATCTTATTCTCATCATTTATTTCAAAAAAATATTTATTATTATTACATTATTTCGGTTTCTCACGGCCGGCTACCAAATAGGAAGTAAGTATCCGGACCACGGACACCGGATATTAAATTTAGGTACTACATTTAAGCTGCATAAAATTTATAAATCGCCTTATTTTCGTTTACATCATTATTAAATATTAATAGCCCTACTTATCGCGCCACATTTTCACTAACACCGTTAAATAGTCCACTGCTGACCCAAGTCTCTCTCTAGAAAAGAGGTTTTGGCACATTGTGGTGCAGGAAAATCGTTTTTCTACATTTAGATAAAACGAACGGTTACACGGGTGTTGATTAAAAAATTCCTACTTTCGAAAGAATTTATTTACTGTGTGCGGCTTCAATATAAATTCTGTCAGACTTAAGTCTATCTTATAGCATTAGCCAATTGGATTGATTGAAAGATAAAGAAATGTAAGCATGAGGGAGCGGAGAGGCTTAGAATAGGACATTAGTGACGAAAATTGAAAAGGCTGCGATGGTATGAATGACAAAACTCGTATTTACGCCAACATTAGCTTGAAGGTCAGTTAGGGTTGACGTGTAGACCAAACTATCCTGATATCGATGACATGCTGAATGAAAGGTTTACACAAGGTAAACGAAAGCAGCGAACCGTTTTTATGAATAGTTGAATTACAAAAAGGAAGCTCGAGAGGTATGTTAGATAGAAGTAAGTGTCGGGAAAATGACTAATGAGTTTAGTTATTAACTCATTATATCCGGATTATATATATAGTTTTGTGAAGCAAATCTTAATCTTACTTTTCATAACTACTTTTTAGTTCGTCTTGAAAATTTACTAGAGAAGTAGTTATTTCAAGTCATATTTTCTTTTCAAGAGGTTAAAATAAACTCACTGTACCAGGTTTTACGATAAGTTGTTTCCTGTACAGATCGACAGACTTTGAATGATTTGCCAATTTGGTTATAGGCGTGCCAAAACTTTGCCTATATTTAAGATAATTACTAATCTTTGTAATATATTTATTTACTCGAAACATTTTTTATCTGTTGTATTCATTTGCAATTCAGATGTAGACATCATCTTTATCTTCCTACCCTTTATTGCTAGTTCAACCGGTATTACCTGAATATCATTTTTTTCACGGAGCGATTCGCATCGGAACTCCGTATCCCTGAGACCGAACTGAATTCGAATATTTTTCGAATATTTGAGGGCATTTTTTCATCCCTTTCACTCTATTGTTAACCAATTTAATTTAGTCCCAAATGATAATTTTCTATATAGAGAAAATGCCTTAGGCTTCCTTACTTACTTATTTCTATATAGCTTCCTGGCAACAGGTATGAACAGGTAAATATATATACAACCAAAATATACAAAGACACAACACTCATGAATCTCAAACAACTACACACATTTTGTAGTTGTATACTTATACAAAAAATACTTACCAAGACAATTCATTCGCAGTTATCTTTTACAAAGATAAATGAAGTGAGTAACAGGAGCAGTCGTAGAAAGGACCACATTTTAGTACCTCATGTACGTACTTCTCTAGGCCAGAAAACATTGTTGTACGAGGGAGTCCAACACTTTAATAAATTACCCATGGACATTAGGAATGCGAACTCGTTAAGTCTTTTTAAAAGTAAACTCAAAAAACATGTCTACGAAAATATCTCAGTCATCTAAATATAATATAATATCAAGTTATACGATGTTGCGAAATAAAATAGTACTACTGTTTTATTACCTATATTGTGACCACGAGTCCGCATTCTTAGAAAATATGCGAGGGTATATCCGTGTCCTCGTCTTCACTTTTAAATAAGTTGAGTACCCACATAAAATGATGTTATTATATTAGTATCAAAATGTTAATGTTAGACAGTTTTATTTTGGGAATGCGAGTTTTTGGCCTGTTAAATTGTTTGTTGTTGAGTGCTGTAGTGTATAGTATGTAGAAATCAAAACATTCTCAAGTAAGTGAAATGTAAATTTCTTTTTGAGAAAATAAATTCTTTACCCACAAATCAGTATAGGTAAATACACTGAGCTAATAACTTATCAAAGTAAACGTTATTTAATAAGTAATTTAATATACTTAATGTTTTTTTAATACGGCTTGCCTGAAAAAAAAAACAAAATAATTATCAAAAAATTGTCTTGACAGCTCTGCAATGGGGAAACTATCATATTCATTCATTAATAATATATAAAAAAAAGTGTTTTATCTGGTTGTTAGATGGGTGTAAGTCAATCTTCAACGGCTTTTAGACTATATTGTAAACTGTATTTGACTGGTGTAGAATAATGTTAAATCAATTTCATTAAAATGACTTTCTGAAGAGCTCATTAGGACGACTAAATTGTTTAGTTTTATATTTGTTATGAAGATAAGTTTTAACTTCATAGACGCGTCCCATCTTTAGAATCAAATCATCACGTTTTTCAATGTTTACATGCGAGTCTAGCTTTAATATGCAAATTTTAAATGTGCACCACAAACAAATCGCTAGTAGTATAGTCCATCTAAAGGTGGCCTGGAAGACATCGCAGTCTGCGATAAGGTCGCCTATTGTACCACTTTTTTATTTATTATTCTCTTCATTGTATCTTTTATTTTATGGTGTGCAATAAAGAGTACCCATCTACCTCTGCCTTGTCTTAAAAGTTGATATAAAACTAAAATTATGAACTCTGCGTGTTATCACTGCGATGTAATCAGGTCATTGAAACTGTACTAGAATACTTGTTGAATGTATGATTAAAATTTAAGTAATTGAAACCTTTATAGATTAGATAGAGTTAAAATTACGATTCTCAAAATATTTCTTTTTCTGTATTTTCAGCACCCCTGTATCTGAAAGCCACCATATTGGAAGCGAATAAAGCCGAGTGCTATTGGAAAAGCGATAGATTTACGCCAACAATATCTGCTAGATGGGAACCAAAGTCTTCTACTGTGAAATTGTCAGTTTACAAAGTCAATTTGAATAAAGTTAGTATTTATATAACTCTCGGATGTAAGACGAAAATGGCGAAAAAGGAAAATTTGGGAAAGGCGATTATAGATGAGAAATCCACAGCAGCCGATAGTTGGAAACAGTGTCTTTCAGAGCCCGGTGTACCCAAAACATTTTGGGTGGATTTTGAATAATGATTCAACATTGTATAGAGCAACTATGACGAACTTAGTTTTGTAAGAAATGCAAATGGACGGTGAATGAGCACGTTGTGAATATTTTTATTTAATTAATTAAATGTGTATAATTATATTATGTAAATTAAACAAATGTTACAAAGATATTATTTAGATAAGCAAAATTTTATATCACAATTTTTTAATTAAAACGCTTACTGACCTATTTATAATAGTGATTATGTTGCATGTTTCTTTCCCAGAACAATGTAAAATGTATACTTATAGGAGAAGGTTCGAATATAACTTTATTCTACACCAGTCAGTAAGGATTCGAACATCTCATTTGAAATAAAAAAAAAATCTGAAATTTCACTTTAAAAAAACTAAAACGGTGTGGTTAATACCTTGCCACTTTTTATTGCGCTGAATATGTGGGTAACTTTACATGGGACAACACTGTATCATCCACAAATTGTTGTTCTGATACCCAGAGGTGTTTTCTTAGTGTTCGATTCATGTACAGTCAGCTTCAAACCTATATATGTAGCTGACCATGTCCAAATGTCTAAAAGTTATATACAATGTAGCGCACATAAAACGCTTACGAAGTCTAGCGCCAGAATTGAATGATCATCTTAAAAGGCAAAACTTGCTGAACAACACAGTGTCACAAGTAACTGAACAACCGAGTGCTAAAAGTCACTAAACAACACCCTGTCAAAACAAGCTGATTATGTCAAAAATATCTTCACCATAGAGAAAAATCAACGTTACTACCCGTAGCTAGAGTAGGTATACTTAGAAGTTTAATAGTTATTTTAAATGTTTTTTTGGAAATAACAGCTTTCAAATAAAAAAAGAATCATCCAAATATTAATTCGACCAATAAATTGCCTTTTTAAGTAATTTCAATACATTGCACTCGGTCACTAATGACTGTCCAAGAAATTCTTAATTAATATTAAATTCGACGTTTTGATAATATGTGGTGATTAAATTTTGGTGGTAGATCTACTATTATAATGGAATTGAAATTACTCTAATAGATTTTAGAAGGAGAACGAAAAGCTTTGAGGCAAGAACATCGGGCAAGGAAGTGCAAATAGTTGTTTACACATAACGTTTTAAAAAACATCAACCAGGTTAACTAGGACAAAACTGTGTTTTTTATGGGGCAAACGAGCAGACGTATCGCTTGCTTGTAAGCGATTACCGCCGCCCATGGACATCTGCAACATCGGAGGCGTCACAAGTGCGTTGCCGGCCTTAGGGGGGTGGGAAGGCGTTGAGGTATGTACATCCGGTATCCTCTGCTTCGGGAAGTACCTGCACTCGGTCGCTAGGAGGGAACTGAGTCCCGCCTGCCACCACTGCGACTGCAGTGAGGACTTGGCCCAGCATACGCTGGAGATCTGCCCCGCTTGGGTGACGCAGCGCCGGGCACTTACTGCAGTCATCGGAGGAGATCTGTCGCTGCCGGCCGTCATAAGCTCCATGGCCGGTAGTGACAGCAGTTTTACAGCTGTCGCAGCCTTCTGCGAAGACGTAATTTCGCAGAAAGAGGTGGCGGAGAAGGCCCGAAAGGACGACGTTCACTCGGACCCAATCCGTCGCCGGCGAACCGGGCGGCAGAGGCGCGCATATCAGCGCCTCATGCCGCCCTGAGTGTGGCCGCAGATGGACCTGACGGGTTTTCCCCTCCATCCGCAATACAGGCCAACCGCGAGGAGGCGACATACGCGTGTGCCGTGCGTCGCCTAAATTGAGATTTTTACCAGCAGACGGTGCCCGCTTCAGGGCGGGCAGGCGCTGGGAGGGGTCCGGTTGTGTTAATAACTGCAGTTCCCGGACCCCTTCCTTCTCAGGCGCAGAGTTGGCACACCGTGCGGTTTTAGTCGGTTCAAACCCCGCCCCGCCGCAAACCCCGGTGGGGTGACGGCCCGAGGGGGTTTCCACACGTAAAAAAAAAATGGGCATCCGCTATCCTCACGTATTGCGCTGATATCACTCGGTGAAAAACAGCGCAAGTGCTATTTCACACCAGTTTTCTGCGAGGCCGTTTTATTACTCTGGTCGAACCAGCCCATTTATGCCGAAGCGTGGGTCTCCCACGGCGCGTTGCGTGACTCAGGTTCGTTATATACTTATGGGGTTTCACAATACTTTGCTTCAGTGTTAAAAGCATAAAGTTAGTTATGTAGCCTAAATCTATAAAAGAAGAAACTGAGTAAATCACTGCGTGTTTGATCACTGTACAACGCTGGGTCTAACTATGAAACTTGACACCAATGTTCCTCACACGACGTAGGTGTGCACTAAGAAAGAATTTTTAGAACTTGCAAAATTGGGGCAGGATAAATACCCCCATTTTATACCCCTATGAAACTGGAACTGTTCGTCGTCTGTTCTCCAACTTAGGTTAAAAGGAACATTGATTTGGTCTGTAATACAGAAAATTTACTTACCTACATTTAAACAAACAACTTAGGGCATGAAACATTGTCGATTCAAACCTAGATCTAATAGAATAGTAAAGTTCCCAAAAGCAGCACCCTAAAGGGAATTGTAAACAAATATTGTCTTTGTGTGTTGTCCTTGTGGTATTACCTAATGGAGAAACTAGTCTAACATTGCTATACATAATTTAGACTTAAAGTTAGATATGCAATAAGTTTTCAAACACCCAAGTTCTGACCCAAGATGATTATGCTAGATCTCAAACAAGCTGCTCTTGAATTCATTTTAATATGCAATATTGCTGTATACAGAAATTCAGGACTGGATATTTATTAATGATAAGTAATATAATAAGCCCAATCATTTTAGGTTTTATTTGTAGAAAAATTCCTATAGTCTTTCCAATCGTTTATTTAACTTTTGACAGATCACGCACTTAAAGTTTTGTAATAATTTTTGATACAATGTACTACAGGTAATACTGTACTTCACGGACGGGCTCCGCCCACTTAGAGATGTGTCATTCGTAATTTTTGAAAACAGACTATAACAAGAGTTTTGAAATAAATCGATTATCGATTATATTAATAAAATATATTATATATTATTAGTATATTATTATACTTTATTTTTTGGCATTTTGACAGTAACGAACGGAGGAACAATACCTACGCTCAACTCGACGTATGAAAATGTGGTGTAGTGTTGCCGTTTAGTAATCGATAAAAGTACAAAATTATCTATAAAATAATGAGTGTGTTAAATCGATTAAAACTTCTACATGCATAAAATCGATCGTTAAAAGAAATTGAATCGGTAACAGGTCAGGGTATCACTATTTGATTAGGTATTAGAGCTGTCAAAAGTTAAATAAACGATTGGAACGACTATAGTGAGCTGAATTTTTGTAGGTATACACTTACAAAAATAGGAGTTTGTCTACAGTTAATTTTGATTGTATTACAGAAATAGAGGACGGTGCTCCAAAATCGAAACATTCGATGGATAATTACAGATACTATAGCTTTATCAAACTAACAATATAAATCACAGCTTTGAATTTTTCCATATTACCACCTACTTCTTCAACAGCTCAACAGCGTATATGTGGAATGTATTATCAAGTACGAACAGTGGGGTGGAGTTCAAAAATAATATACTAGAGCCAATAACAACTTTATTACCACTAGCACCAAATTGTAATTGTATAAGAGGTTGTGGCGAATATCGCTTTATCTGCGCTCTACTCCGAAAGCTACTTCACGACAAACATTTTTATAAAACCTCTATTGACCTCCGAGGAACGGTCGAGAGATATTGGTGAAAAACTGATTTTCGTGACCTTTTGACCTTCATAACTTTTTTAGCCGGTTCGATATCAATGTCGATTTTTCACATCTTTATTACAACGCCGTAATAAAGGTGTATACAAAAACTCAGTTCACTAGTAATTTTGCCGCAGATTGGGGTTTAAAATGCCTGAAATGACTGGACTACTCGTATATTAACATTTTCAAAAACATTTTTGTTTTTTTATATATGTTATCCAACGGTTGAAGTTGTTTTTTTTAATATGAAGGCCATAGAAACTAATAAAAATATTTGAAAAAGTTTTTATACGCACTATAACCTAAGTTGCAAGCCGCCAAGCGATTATTTTTTTACCACATTATAATAGATCTGGTATCACAACATAATAGTTTCGCTTATAATTGTTCATTGCTTTTGTTTTTATGCAGTGTATTTAATTTAAAATATAAATGGGGACCACAGGTAAATAAAATAAACTGTTGGCAAAATTTAATACGCCTATGAAATATCTGTCGGCCTTAAAGAAATTGATTTATCTCTTTCTAGTTTACACATAAAGAGATGATGAAAAATAATTGTACTTTACAAAAGAATATACTCCAATCACTGTACGATAAAGTGTTTATCGGAATTGAATGGTTAAGCATCAGTCTTTAGCCTGACTGCGCCGTACGATAAAGACTGATATTTATTTTTGACAACTTTAAACACTAAAACCAGTTGCCGCCTTAAAAGATATCGTGCGGTGCCCCTTTATGATCCTGATGGCCAGCATTCGCAGCGGTCGTCTCAAAAGCGCGGTATTGCTGGCCTTCAAGACCTCCGCCCATACTGGGGCCCCATAAAGAGTTATGGACCGCACAATCCCCGCGTACCTATAGTCTTCTGCAGGAGTAGCTATGTCCACCTGCACAGTAAGTTTAATCATACTCAGCTACTTAAAAGTCATAAGTGAGTACTTGTTTTGGTCTCCTGTAACCACTTTCCGCGAGGTGCCCATATAGCCCATCATAGGATAACAATCGGCTTAAAAAATCAAACGGCAAGATTATGTGCCACAACGTGGTCTTGCAAGACTCCGATCCGCACTCCGCCGGGTAGGGACGATGGCCATAACCCTCTCTTGAGGGGACACCCGAGCCCAGCAGTGAGATATTATGGGTGGTTGATGATAACCCATTTCATTGCGTGAAATGCAAGGAAGTCCCTTACACTGGTTTCCTGTGTAGTCGCGCCATCACTATGGTCGAGCTGAACTATATGGGCCGAAGCATAGTTTCTCATAATTATTATAATACTAGCTGAACCCCGCGATGCTACCCGCGGTACGTCAATAACCGCTGGCAACGCCGCGAGGCGAAGCTAGTATCCTTATAAATTGTAGCCTATGTGTTTTTCTGATGTATAAGTTATATTATTGTAAAGTTTCATCAAAATCCATTCAGAAGTTATTGCGTGATGGAGCAACAAATATACTCACTTACGTACTCACAAACTTTCGTGTTTATAATAATAGCAGGCAGTAGGATTACATTTAGAACTCAAAAATTGGTAAAGTTTGTTGTCTGACCAGTAATTCCCAATTTTGTCTGGGGACACATATTATGAAAAATAAATTAAGTGTTGAAAGCATGATCTAATAAAAATGTTATTGATAGGGTCAGAATCGACCTTAACTATCCCGCGTCGCGGGCGAATCAATAATTATTTGCTGCGCTATATAAAAGTCGTTACGAAAACATATTAGACTACGGGCCCGTATCGAAAATTGATGGGTCATGTGAACCACCAGGAGACTTTTTTAGAAAGATACAGGGGCATAAAACAATAACATTTAGCACTATGCTGTCACTTGGAAGCTGTCCAACTGAGTATAGGTAAAGGGGAGGGAGTAGGAACCGTCGATTTTTCTCCCTTGTCACATAATTTTTGTACGGCGTTGCGAGATAATGGATTAGAAGAGATATTGAAATTGAATGGGACCGATTTACCCTCCCCTCCCCTTTACCTATACTCAGTTGGACAGCTTCCAAGTGACAGCATAGTGCTAAATGTTATTGTTTTATGCCCCTGTATCTTTCTAAAAAAGTCTCCTGGTGGTTCACATGACCCATCAATTTTCGACACGGGCCCGTAGTCTATATCATATTCCAAAAAATTTACGTAATTCTAGAGTTATTGAAGCTACGCGCTACGTGTATATGACAAATAACGTGTAACAATGGATTAAAAATACTTCACCCATTTCTATTCAACTTGGTTTCCTAACCTTTCAAATCGAATCGAATAATTTGTTACTTACTTATTTTACTTTTACAGGCTCTAATTAGGTTTTCCAAAGGTCCGGTTTCGCTTTTTTCTAGGACTGCTTACTTAAATAACTTAAAAAATATTTTACCAGTGAATAGCTTTACAAGCTGCTTTGTACCGGCGATAAAAGACATAGGTACACGCGGGCAGAGACGAAGGTAAAATTCACTATATGACGTGCTCGCCGGACCTAATTACGAAAATTATGAGTAGACTTCTTGTTTGGAAAGATTAATAATTGCATTCCTAACATTTTATTCAGTATTGACCCCGGCGCTATGTTGTGTGTCACACTTTGGAAAACATTAGCCTAAACTCAAGGCACAAATGCCTTTAATGGTAAAGGAACGGTAGAATTCAATTCAAGCTTTTCAATGCGGTGTTCAATTTTGTAAAGTATGAATACGGTGGAATTATTGTCTTCAGTACTTGTACCTTATTGTTTGGTATTAACGAGTAACTACTACGTGAATAGAACTAAGGCCCATTGTAAATGGCACCTTTTATATTGGTACTTTCATAATTGTTACACAATAGGACGCAGAAAACAAGACCGATCATTTTGATGTGAGGCGAACATTGAAACCATTGCTGTAGGATAATGTTACTTTTTAAACGGTTTGATTTAGCTTGCCATGTTTATGTGTTTGTTTGGTCAAATCTAGTAAATTAAATTAGACACCCTTCTTTTGACAGATAGATCTGCAGTTCGGTACACACCTTTACCTTTTTTTCTGGTGACAATAGAATTAGATAAATTCTGTTTTATTGTAAATCGAAGATGGCCGCCTCGACAAAATGGTGGTTTACACATTTTGTCACGATTATGATTTGTTTTTGTCAATCGGGGTGTTAAAACTTGTTCGTGAAAAAAGCGGGATTCTTTTGACGAAAGCGGAACAAGGTGAAAAAACGTTTGAAATAAAAAAATACGACATATGAATGTATGAGGCAAGTGACCAAAGAAATATAGTTTTCAATATTTATGATTTTCTGCTAAACATCATCCCTAATTCTTGAAAGAGCTGGTGTCAGGTACCATCTCCGATTTGTATAATGGTGGCAGTAGTGTCTTTAATTTTTTTTGACTACTTTTCTTTAACTAACTTCACTTTTGGCGTCCGGTCGGTTATCCTCTAAAAGTGGGACATTAAAATTTTGATTAGTAACGTCCCGCAAATATCGGAACATCTGAGCAAGTTTGTTCTTCGAGTTGAATAATGGCTTCTAATTGAAAAACAGAATTCTATTTCTTATTAACACTAGCAAAGTGACCATTGCAGTGTGCGCCATAGAAACGTTATTTTAATGGAACCCATACTAATCTGACTATGGTTGATGTATTGTGACAGGATAGCGGAGGTAATCCAGGAGTGGGTCATTAATCAGAAGGATATTACTGATATAGATGTTTGGGCCCAGTAAAATGGGGCTAATGGTGCACCTGAGATCTACTGGTCCTTCACAAGTTACTTACCCTTTACAACTTGCCATATATATTGTGTATGTTTGTATTTAGTTACATATATATATTATTATCATGTTAATTTTTCATAAGTAGGTTCATTGTTACGTGACGTTCAACTTTTTCTCTTACAAAATCTCTCGATTGTAGTAGCTTACAGAATAAGCTTAAAATTCATACTAACGTAACATTAAAAAAATCTGTTATTTAGTAATAATTTTTAAATACCTCGTTATTGTGATGTTGCCTCCTAGCGTGCTAACCTAAAGATCCTGGTCACGGCACCATATGTGATGTTGCCTCCTAGCGTGCTAACCTAAAGATCCTGGTCACGGCACCATATGTGATGATGCCTAATCGCGGTCTAAGCTAAAAATCCTGGTCACGGCACCATGTGTGATGATGCCTAATCGCGGTCTAAGCTAAAAATCCTGGTCTCGGCACCATATGTGATGATGCCTCTTAGCGCCCTAGTCTGAGTAACGTAATAGATCGACTATCGTACAATGCGTTATCGTTAAAACATCACCAGCAACTCTTATTTTGAAGAGCTGGAAGAATACGCCCCTCCACCGCGCACTTCTATAAGACTCGTCACCAGACTCGTAGTCTTTCTACTGGATCAAACACCTCACGCGGAACAAAGGGAAAGATTATGGACAATTAAACACATTACAATTGGTTTGTTCTGATCACGCTTTCTCCCATTGTGTACCCAAGATTTAGATAGATTAACGCCCTTTTACTTTTGGCGATCTGCGCGGCAAATCAAATACTATATCAGTTGCGGTTTACATCCGGGTACATTACCATATGCTATACGTTACCCGATACAGAAATATCAAGGCGGCATTATCTGAACACCTTCACGCTCGGGACACGAACCCGGTTTCCCCCAGCTACACATCCTGCAATAGCACCGAATCAGCCTACAGAAAAGCCGAGTATCCAACCGTTAAACTCCCAGCACGTAGGTACACAGATAACCAGTTGTAATGCTTAGAAATATAATTATAAACAGTTGTATGAACTACATATAATTTACTAACGATCATCGCGTACTCAGACCCGGGTCACAAATGCCTTTTTATCCTATAAAATACAACAGACTGTAGAGCTCACCTGAGTTTATCCAATGTTATATATCTTTAACTTACTCAATATATCGAATATTCGCCCGGCTCGGACTCGGAGTTCTGTTTCTCGTCAGCCTAAGAACAAGTCCTCACCCTTCTAAGCTTCTAAACTCACTCCTCTCTCCTCCGAATCTAAAACCCAACTCCTCATGCCCGTTTCATATTTTCCCACAAAATCTCCCATAGAGCAGGTACAGACCCTTTTTTACTACGTTCAAGTGAGTCACAATTCTAAGTAGAATTTCTATTTTATCGCCACCAGATGTTGAAAGATTCTTACAATTGCGTTTAAAAGGAAATAACGTTTCTAATTTACGATCTATAACTTAAAATAGTTTATCAGCAATGTCAGACCCTTATGAGGAGACCTTTTGAGTGTAGTTATTGTATTTAGACTATTGTTTCAATCTAACAAGGCAACCATTATTTGTAAGTTTAAATTACATGGAGCCGACCTCGTATCACATTATTAATACAAATTAGAAGTCGGGGATTCTTCGTCGTTGATATTTTACTGACATTTTGTAAGAAAAAATTTTTTGTTGGTAGATAGTTGTAGGTATAGAAAATATACATGTGATATTTCATTAAAATACGAACTAAATTTGTAGTCATGACTGTGATTTATTTCTATGACTGACATTTTCATTTTACTTTCCCTAAAATGTTTTGTCACGTGATTGTATGATCGTTGATACAACCAAAGACAATATATATTTCATACAACTAAATCGGAGACGTCAATTGCTCAAACTACCTCATAACGCGTCAACATAAAACAAATCGAGAATATAAATTATTCTAGGCGACTGAACAAAAAACCAAACCTTTTTAGGTTTAAATTTGCAATAGGTATGTCTCAATCGAAAAAATAAACTTTTGGTCTAAAATATTGTTATGTACTGACTACACCTGTTTGTCTCTATAGTAAACTTCTAAGTGATCAAACGGACTTTATTGTAATAATAATATATATATCACTGAGAAAAAGAAAATTTATGGAGTAATGTTTTTGATGCAATATTTTTTATTCTAATTTAAGATCCTGCAATAAGTTTTTCCATCGTGAGATCCACGGAAATTAGAGAACAGATGTCTATTTTATCTCTTAATTAAGTCACGAAATCTTATTTGCAGTTAATCTGGAGTGGTAATTAAATTAAAGAAATGAGCACTAAAGGGCGGTCAGAAAACTTGATAAGCATTTCGCGGGATAAAGTCATGGGCTCTAAAAATGTACGTAGTAATTGTATTTAGAAATCACTGAGATTTACGAGGGGTATTTCACATTGTTGCAAAACTTTGTTTATAAATTATTCCTTTTTTTTTTTTTTTTTTAATCTTAATTAATTTAGGGGCTTTTATTAAAAGGTAATATGTTAGCCCCATCGTGGCTTATTCCATGATACTAACTACCTTGGAGACGAGGAATTCGATGTTGTGCAAATATCTCAAATAGGTCTAACGCCGCATTTGTATTAGGGTTACTTAATATAGTGATGAAAAGTCCTACATCGTACATATTAAAGTTATATTTGCACATCAACGAGTTCCTCTGTTTTCGATATTTGACACAATCCTCTAGCAAGTGTTGGACATCATCAAGGACTCCACAAGTTTCACAATTGGGTGTATCAACTTTTTTCATGAGATGTCCAAACTTGCCAGACGGATAGTGGCCTGAACGCAGTCTGTGTGCTATAACAATTAGCTTTCTATTTAACTTATTAGTATCAAACCAGGGTATTCTAGCAGGCTGATGTTGAATGGTTTTATACCAGATGCCCTTTTCCTTACTTCTCTCATCAAAATATTCTTTGAAATGAATATAACATAACTTTTTGATGTTGCTTAGGTATTCAGAGGAAGACCTTTTAATCGCATAGTTGATTCCATCTGTACATGCTAGCTTAGCGAACGAATCAGCCCGCTCATTACCCCGGAGACCAATATGGGAAGGCACCCATTGCAATCTCAAAGACTTACCAGATGATCTGAATTCATGTATTTGCCTTAACACAACATACGCTATCGGTGCACCTCTAGTATTAGAGGCGCATCGAGCAATATGTTGCAAGGCGCTTTTACTATCAGTTAATATAGCTATTTTGTCGGTATTTAATGAACAAGCTTCGCTCAGAGCCTTTGAGATTGCAATAAGCTCCAGTGTCATAATGGATACACAACAGTCAATTTTAAACATAGCCGATGTTCCGTGACATGCATCGAAATAAGCAGCTCCATACCCATCATCATTTTTGGAACCATCAGTAAAAATTAAATGCCATCCATTATATTTTTCCTGCAATTCTCTGGTCACCTCATATTTCAAAATTGTCACATTTAGGTGCCTTTTAGCTGTTTTGATTGAATCTAATTCTAACTTAATAATATCATTTAAATCTATATATGAAATCCATAAATTTAAAGAGAACATTTCTAAAGTAATGGATGAGTGTATGTCATAAAATTCACACACTTCAACCACGGAGACCAACAGAGGAATGTTTTTATGATGCCAATATGAATTATTACATAATGATTTGAGATCTTTTACAAGCTTTATAGTGATATTATCCGTCCAGGACATACTCTTAGTATAATATTTATAGGCAAGGTACTTTCTTCTAACAAACAAGGGTGGTATGCAAAGTTCTGCTTCCATGACATGTATGGGTGTTGTTCTAATAAATCCACCCACTATTCTTAATGCTTTGTTTTGAATTCTATCCAATTTCAATAAGTGAGTCTTAGCACTATTATTGTACAATACACTGCCATAATCAATTCTACTTCTTATCAAAGCAATATAAAGTGTGCGAAGGTGTTTAGGGTGAACGCCCCAAGATGGACCTGTGAGTATTTTAAGTAGATTTAAGTGTTTCATAATTTTCGATGAAATTTCGTTTATATGTTTTCCCCATAATAAAGCTTTATCTAGCCAAAACCCCAAATATTTATAACTCTCAACACATGAAATAATATTAATATTGATTGTTACATTGATGTCAAGCTTTTTCCTACGTTTGGTAAAAATACAAATTTTAGACTTAGTAGGGGCCACTTCAAGTCCAATCCTATCTAGGACATCTACGAACACATTTAGTAAAGACTGTAAATTTTCTTTACAACTATTTAAATCATTATGACTTTGATAAAAAACAATGTCATCTGCATATTGAGAAACCATAAAACCTCTGTCCAAAGCAAGTTGACATATATTATGAGTAACTATATTGAACAACAAAGGTGAAAGAGGATCACCCTGTGCTAAGCCAGTACAAGACCACCTAGCATCAATTACCTTATTATCAGAGCGATCCCTTATAGTAAGACAGACAGACTTGAGGATAGAAATGACCAAAGATATTTACAAATATGAAGTCCTAACCCTAAACCATCCAAAACCTGTATCATTTTATCCATTTTCCTTTAAATTTAAGCTTTCGCCGAACTACGTAGAGACATTTTAGTACCTACACATAAATGAAGGGACGAGGTTATTGAAATGGTTACTGTAGCGACATCCACATATAACACAACAATAACCTACTACAGCGTCATCTACCGAAGATACACTGAACTACGAAGTAACGCACTACACGGAGTAACTACAAATCCTGAATCGCGCAATAAATAGTTCTCGCGCCGATCATCATATATACAACATCCCAACATCAACTGTTGGGCAGTGGCTCGCCAGGCATGATCACCTCGCCTGGCCGGAGGATCCTCCCTTTGTGTTGGAGGGACATGATACCCGTTCCTCCACAGTCTCCACAGAGAACCATGACCATGACCGGGTCTCTCGCACAGGGCGATCCGTTCGAAATTGGGCAAAATGCGTTCTGATTAGCCACCTGCCCCGATAAGTGGTCATTGGCCACCTGGAGACAAGCCACATCTCCAATTAGGGACTCCACGACCCTCGCAATTGCAGAAAAAGAGTCCGTGAACCTTAAGGGCCCTTTCGTGAGAGCCCTTAAGGTTCACGGACTAGGTGGCCACCTTTTGAATGATAGCCACCGCCGCTTGCGCTCTCTCCTGCAAAGAGGATGATGTTTGGGACACTGATTCTTCATTCACCGGCTCCTCGATCTTAAGCAGGAGACCAGTGGTCTCCTCTTCCGCCTGCAATTCACCGTCCGCCCTGGCTCGCCTATAAGACTCCACCTTACTGAAGACCCCTACGTGTACATTTACATCTCCTGAGATGTATCGCTTTCGACATCTCTGGAGCCACCGCGGTAACGGATTTTGCGCAGCTCGGTTTTCATCAAATCCAGTGCGTCCATCCTCGCACTGGAACTATCGCCTGCAACATCCGTGGCGGACTTGGAACGAAGATGTTCCAATGTTTTGGCTCCCAGCAGTGGATTTAACTTCTGGAAGCCCCACCAAGATGGGCGTCGCAATTAATGCGCCCTCGTCGGTGGAGGAGAAATTTTTTTGAGCATCGCATTCCTCGTCTCCTTTCCGACCTTAGTTTTTTTTATATTTTTTTGTTTAGTTTATCTTCCATAATTAAACCTACGTGGAGAGAAATAAAGGTCGTCCCAGGCAAAGATATTGGGGATCTTTGCCCGGGCAAGCGTAAATTTGTGCCCAACCGAGGGATCCGCAGGTGCCTCGGCTGGGAGTGTGTTTGCGCCTGAACTACCCATCAGCTATGCATTCTTTGGCTATGGCCAATGGTAACATTTACAGAGGTTTTATTTCTCGCAGTCCGGTCGGTTAAGCCAAGAAATCGCCTACGATAAAGGTCGCTAGACCTCGACACTATTTTCGGGACTACGATATGCCGACGGCGGCAGGGAGACAACTTCTCCCTATCCCTGATCGGTGGTAGTATAAGTACACACCGAGCCCGTCTTGCCTTGTCCACCGCTTCGGGCGCTTTTTGCCCTGTGTGTTTTTAACGAGGTTGTCCTCCTCAATGCTCCGAAGAGCGAAGAGCTAACAGAGCAACCGACAAACACACTCACTCTGTTGTAAATAAGGAGGGAAGAAACGGCGCTATCGCCAACGTTTCCAGGGTGCACCACGAGGAGGTTTTCTAGCTCAGCACCCCATCGGTGATTATCCTAGCAACCTCGGCGTCAATTAAGTATTGTTATTTGGATCGATATTGTTATTTTAAGAGTGTTGTTAAAAATTTACACGTCAGGTTTATTTTTCAAATTTATTGAACCCTAACACGTTACAGTATTTTCATCTATTTAATTATATGGCTTTATTATTTAACCGCATTAATGCATAAAAGTTGTTTTTTTTATTGCTCCACATGTATACAACAGGTAACCGAATTGTTTAGAAAATGCTGATAAACCAATCATTTCAAGACGTATCTTCAAAAACTTTTCATTGCTAAGTGCTATTACTCTCTTCGAGAATATTTGAATGACGATGGCAGATATAACTGGCACTAAGATTTAAGGAAAAAGAGACATGTCATGTAATTGCTCTAATGATTTTGTATTTCTTTAAAGTGACCAGTATTTTTTTGCACTTTGTTTTATGAAATTTGAATTATCAAATTACTAAGAGTTTACATGGTCCCTATTTCTTTATCTTTGTCTCATATGAAAAGCTTTACTCTTAGAATTTGTGTAACATGAACAAAAGGAACAAAAACGTCAATAGACGTTTAAGAAAGTCTTAAGCAATATTCGTACCAAATGAATAAAGTTAAAACAGATCGCTAAAGTATTTGTGACTGGTTACTTACTAAGAAATCATTTTGATTCTAGATGCATGCACATGACTCAGACTGGGTCAGAATAAAGTTTTTTTTCCTACTTTAAAAGTTAAACTACCTTTATACTTTACCTACTTGGTAAGGTATATAGGTTGTATACAAGTAGAATTGTGTAATGTGTATTGTTTGGAAACTTGAAATGCGTAATAGCCCTTATTTAACAGTTTGAGCTCAGTTCCTACCTAATAGGGATTTGTACGTGGTACAAAAATACTGTAATGGCATCCCTGACATCTGTCGGAAGATGTTCCTGTGCGTCTTAGCAGTAACTACTAAAGCTAATAACCGCAAATTTTGTGGGGTTACCGACAAAGTTTAGTTTTATTGATTCTTCGGTAGAATTGGAGAAGTATTTGTAGAAATGTAGAAAATAGAGTTATGAAAGTTTCATACATTGTCATTCGTTATAAAGAAAATAATATTTTAATGGTAGAAATGATGAGGAAGGTTTAAAGCCTTTTTGTGTTTAAAATATTTTTTCAGATACTTTCTTCTCGATAGTACTTTACTTAGTATTAACTATTGCATAACTTTAAGGTCACCGTTACTATTCACTAGATGTTTGTAATAGAATATACCTGTAGGTTATTCCGTAACATTTTTGTTTATAGCTCCTTAGATAGTTTTCTTTTTAGACAGTCTCTTTAGAAGTAAGTTACTTAATTAAAAGACTAATTAGAAATGTTCTTTAACGACCTTTACATTAAATTAGGGCACGTTTAAAAGACTAGGTTTACGGTCTGTCGTCGAATTAAAGAACATTATGTTTTTCGTAAATAAGCTGTTTATATCAAAAAAGCCGGTAATTTGGTATATTTCATTCTCATTTCCACAATTAAGACAAATATAATGATGCCAGCCTTGTAAGAAGGTGTACGCTCTTTTCTTGAAGGTTTGAAGGCTTCTGTCCTAAAGTGTAACTTTAATAAACATCATTTGAACTCCAAGCCATTTCGTACAGTAGTTCGTATATGGATGCGAATATCTTTCTAAAATACATCTTAACTAGTCTGTCGGCCGCGACTTGAATATTTGTTATCTAATATTTTATTCAGTAGTTTAAAACAATCTACTTTTATTGACTGAGTATTTCTGAGGTAATGTGTATTCAATTATTATCAGTATTAAGTTTTTATAAGTAAAGTTCCTGCTACATTATTTGTTTCGTGTTACTTACTCTGTACTGTAACTAGATTAGTTGCCAAAGTTCAACCTTTCTGAAAGACAGTCATCGTACTTTTTATCATCTAATTAATTATGTAATATCTTTAAATGAGTAACTTTTCTATAAAAAACCGCTAGCTTTCAGTGCTTTCCTGTCTACGATGATTTCCTACGTCTCATCGGAAGCCTTGTTTGTCAAAATGACGGTAGTGTGTGATTTTCGTTGACCCTTTTTACGGTTTTCCAGATACAGTATTTTAGACTTGCCCATTGATCATTGGTATTAGTAGTGACAGTTATGGAACTATTACCTATTAATAAAATTTTAATATGGCTTTTAAATACGACGATAACTTTACTGAACGGCAAATCTCATGAATTCGTTCTTTATTCTCTTAACACTGTACCAACACATACACTATTGTATACAATGTTTAAGTACTTGAAACTTGCGGGCTGGGTCTCCGCAACTCGACGACTTCAGTGCGCCTATTTTGCGTGGTGGGTTGATATTATTCGTACCAACCCAGTTCCTCCAAGAAGCCTAGCAGACCCTTTACGTTGCCGACGACTTCTGGAAGTGACCTCGGTGATCCGAGGTGTCTCGCCCGGTATTATACCACCTCAGGACATGTCATGATGGCATGGGCGGCCGTTTCTTCTTCCTCCATGCATGCCCTGCACAGAGGACTGTTGTTATACCTAGAGTGAAAAGATGTTTGTTTAGTAGTGTATGGCTAGTTATAGCTTAAATTAAAAGTCGAAGCAGCGGCCTCTTGAGTTGCATCAGCTTCCGTGACAATCTGGGGTTGATCGTCGCGAGGGCCTCCTTGGTCTGCCTGCAGGTACAAAGGTTGGACCAATATATTTGGTGTTCTACCTTGGTGTTTAGTAGCAGTGTCCGTCGCAGCCACGCAGATGGTAGGGGTAGAATTGGTTCAGGGCCTACTGCCCTTGTTTCCGATCCCCCTTTGCCAATGCATCGGGTTGCAATGTTGAAGTAATTAAATCCTTCAACGCTATACCAACTAAGTTCGTCCTCTCTTCTATTATCCAAATCAATATATACAGGACTTCGTTTTCATCTTTGTGCAGCGCAAATAATTTAAATTTAAATTCTAAGTTTCTTTTCACCTTTACTTTAAATTATATTACAATTTTGAATTCTTAATTAACACGTGTATCTCGATAAACCGAATTCATAAGTAAATATAAAGTAATGTTAGCCTTCCATCTTTATACTTCAAGCTTATCGTCGGATAAGTTGATTTTCTATTAATATTGACAACCTCGATGAAATAGATGTTCAGAATACTTAGAAAAGAATATAAAATTTGACCCTGTTCTGCCACTCATAAACTAAGTACTAAGTTTATATAAGTAGGGAAAATTTATTGTGTTACTTCGGATATATTCGTTATTTAAAAGGAAATTTAATTCAGCTTCATAAGAAAATGTTTCGTACGAAAAAGGTAACTATAAAATTGGCCAATAAATATAAAGTACTTTATGTGTACGTTTCTACTAACTACTTACTTTCAAGTTCTTAAACATAGAGTTTTTGGAACGAAGTTCCTTATGACGCGTTGTGTAAGGGGGCTAGACGGAAAAATTGTCACGACACAATTTGTTGACACGACACAATTTGTTGTCACGACACAATTTGTTGTCACGACACGACGACGACACACACAGATATTTTCGTTTCGTCTTTCTATTTCGAACTTCGTTCCATCCGGGTGTCCCTTGACACCTCTCAAGTTTTTTTTAACATGTTATGTGTTCCTGCTGCTGTGTGTGTGTTGAAAAATTCTAAGAAGTAAGTTCTAAAGAGAAACAATTTTCATAAACAGACTTCAAAAGAAGTATTCAATATAATTAGTAAACTTATTATCAAGAAATTTTATTGAAAGAAGAAAAAATATTTACATGACGACGAGCTCATTACTGAAAAATTAATTAGTTTATATATATACCTCGTCAAAAATATTAAAAACGTAACCAATTGATTAGTTATAATACCATTTCTATGTGGATGATGAAAGCATTGAGTATTATTAGCGAGAAAAAAACGGAAAACAACGATAATAATTCCTACGCAAATACGCAATACACATTGCAGAGACCTGAGTTTTTTTCCTCCCACATTAGGAATATACATCCTGTGTCGCGGGGGACTTTACAAACATACATGTAACGGACACAAAGAACACCCAGACTCAGGACAACATTTTGTGGATCACACAAAGTGATGTCCTACGTGGGATTTGAACCCACGGCACTTGGCGCAGTAGCAAGCGGCGTAGTGACCGCTTAAACCACTAGGCCAACTGTGCAGTCAAGTTCATCGGAAAATAAAAAACTTAAAATGCCACATCTTTCTATGATGTATTACTGGTGTATAAACTGCCTTAAAACCATAAACACCCAATATCTACATTGCTTAGGTTGCCTGGAAGAAATCGCCGCGAGCGATAAAACCGCCAATTGTTACGTCTACAACTTTGTGACTCATATTTTGTTATGTTTTTATGTACACAATAAAGATATTCAAATAAATAATGACTTTTGTAGATTCAATATTGTTTATGTGCCTTAGTTTATTCACATATGTTGGAACTACTCTCCTATCCCCGGAGCACAGTATTTTATCACTTTGAAAGGTATTCTGTGTCCTCTATCGGTTAAGTAATAGAGGCGTAAAAGTGTTACATATAAATAACGAAAAGTATACTATTTGTAAACTTAGTAAAGTAAAGACCACTATATAAATTTCTGCGAGAAATCTATTTATTTAAAAGCTCCACATTAGCATAGCGCCTGTTAAACCTGGCCACTAATGGTCGCAGTAATAAAATATAGGGCGTCTTTCTGAACTAAGCCATTATTTTTTATGGTTGATTTTTATATGCCAGACTACTTTCCCAGTGTGTTTTGTGTAGGTATCCTAAGTAATTGTTATTGTAGATATTATATCTTACAAGTTGAGTTGTTGGTTGTGTAATCTATTGCAACTTTGGCGGCTCAAAGTACTTCTATACTCTCAAAGGTTTTATTCTAAATAGACAGCAATTTTATCATCATCATCAACCGTCTTTAGTACTGTTGGACATATTGTCTCTCCTTAGAAAGAGATTATACCATGCTGGCCAGATGGGATGGAATATAATTTAACAAATGTTTTCACGATCATACGAAAACAAACTAGTGGTTTAAGGTACGAGTAATATAATAAAATAGATAAGAACTATATCAATTGATGGTTTATATTGCAATAATGTAACACTGTAGATACATAGACTGTTTATAGGTCTATTAATGTCTCTTTACGTACCATAAGACAGAAAAGGTTAATTAGGTGTTCAGGTCTTTGTGACCTGAATTCCTGCCGAGGTATGCAGTAACGTTTTACTTTTTGTATAATGTGTTAAATATTATTAGCAAAACTATCAAACACTGACTATATGTTAGGTAGGTACGTTGGATCAAACGTGTATACATAACCATAACCAAATGTGTGTTCTTTTTTAAACATGCTCGTAGTTAAATCACATCCGGTGTTCGGAATATTTATTAAGTGAATTACCCCTTAATTCCTATTTTACTTGGTGAATTCTTTGTAAGACCAACAGTGCTGTCTGTTACACCTAGAGTAAAAATATGTTTGTTTAGTAGTGCATGACCAGTTATTGCTCCAATTAAAAGTCGAAGCAGCGGCCTCTTAAGTTGCATCAGCTTCCGTGACAATCTGGGGTTGATCGTCGGGAGGGCCTCCTTGGTTTGCCTGCAGGTACAAAGGTTTTACCAATATATTTTATTCACGTAAGTATTATCTATATTATTGCGAGCGTCGTGGAAAATTGCCACAAATTATAGGATTTTTAGGGTTCTGACATCTATTTGATATGTAGCGAGACATTATTACATAAAATGTTCTGTGAGGCGTAAGAGGTCAAGTGTCATAATACTTAGCTCATAAGGCTTAGTTGGCTTATTTATTCCATCTGGGACCACTACTCCCTTGCTAAATGTCCAATATTGAAAATGACACCCACATTTTGCCCTTAAATTTGGTATAACGTGTTTTTCATAGTAAATGTTAAAAGCGTTCAAGGTTTTTTCTGAAATAAACATGAAGTAAATAAAGTTTGTCTTTTGGGGCATGTCATAATTGTTTTTATAATTATTTTTGTCAGTATCATTCGGAACAAGATTTTGAATTCAGAAAAGTAAAATATAAAGTCATAATCACCAATAGACGATTAGAAAAAGGTACCTACTGGGATTAATTCGGGTAGCAACAACGAATATAATGTATTATCATAATTAGAATAATTAGAATAATATTTAAATGTTTATTGAAAAATGAAAATAATATGTAAGGATAATTGTAATAAAGAGAATAATAATAAACTTTATTTCTCCCACGAGGAAGGTACATAGAATAGTTTTTGTGTAAAAACAAATACGTGTTGTCTTTACTTCACTGAAAAAAGGTTAAATACTTGTTGATCGAAAACAAAACAACTCGGTCGGTGGAACTAATTTACGCTTTTAATTTAAATTCCTTTTACATTCCAGCAGAGTTCAACTCTAACACTCAGTAACGTTGTAAAATTTAATGTTGTAAAACCCTTTTTATTAATTTTTAATTTAACAAATCCTTATTTTAGATGTAACATTTTCAAAAGTCGTCTAAACATAAAAAAACATAAGGACTTGAATAGATAAAACCTATTAATTAATTAAAATCAAGCTGTTAATTATAAAACCAAATCAGATTGTTTTAATTCCAAAGAATTTGAATTTTTAGCACAAGAATTTCTGTTTTTATATTTATACTGCAAATTATTTATCGGAATAATAAAAAACGAAATGCAAAAAGTTGAAAATACTTTGAACTCCATATTTATGTAACTGCAGATGGACAAAATACAGCTCCAACGAGTTAATAAATGCTTGGATCCATTACCTTACCTATTTAGAACTACTATCATAACTACATTACGCCTACAGCTTTTTGAACGGTAATGTTCTACAATGCTATAAGCTAATGCATATTGTTGGGCGCAGTAAGTGGTTCTTTTGTAGACACTAGTGCTCATTCTGTTTATCAAAAACTCTCTGAACCATATCAAACATGAATCAAAAATAAATTAAGGGCATAGAATATCATTTTTGAGAAACTTTAATTTTGCGGCTCAACATCTGAATGCCTATTAATTTCAAATGAGTAAGTTTACGTTTAGACGTAAAATATAACCTTCACTTTTATTTAATATACTTATAATTTGCCTCAGTGGTTAAATTGGATGAAGAATATTGGTGTTAGACTTTATGAGATATTTTTATGGCAGAAAGAAATCCGAAATTGTGGCCGGTTGAAAGCAATAAGGTCGCAAACTAATAAATGTGACCACAAAATATCTGCCGAAATGTACGTGTTATAAATCTCTGCGCATGACTTCGGGAATTTACGCCTGGAACTTAGAACGGGTTATAACTACTAATATCATATTCCAGCCAACAGTTGAGATATTTGTATAAATATATCAGCTGTTAAAGTATAAATATATTAAACTGTGTAATAAAATATATTAAATTGTCTAAACCACTAATACATAAATATATTAGTGGCTTAGACGGTCATCTCTACCGTGGGAGAGCCACGCTTTGGCATGTATGGGCCGACTCGACCGGAGTGATACCACGGACTCACAGAAAACCGGTGTGAAATAGCGCTTGCACTGTGTTTCACCGAGTGAGTGAGGATACCGGAGGCCCATACCCCAACCCCTCCCCCATCCCACTCTCCACCCCTCAAAGGTCGGTAACGCACTTGTGACGCCTCTGGTGTTGCAGGTGTCCATGGGCGGCGGTAATCGCTTACCATCAGGCGATACGTCTGCTCGTATGTCCCCTATTCTATCAAAAAAACATCTCCCTACTCCAATGATTGTTGTGAGTTAAAATTCCACATGGGACAATACTTTGTATGATCCACAAATTATTGTTCTTAGCCTAGGTGTAAAGAACACCCATGCATTTTATGTATATTCGTATAGTCTTCTTCGCCACAAAATATTTTCACAGAGCGAGAATTGTCTCAAAAAAAAATAGAAAAAATAACCAACAAGTCCACCGTATAAATACGTAATTTATTTGTGTGCCAATATTATTTAATAGTGTATTAAACTTACTATTTCGTCTTTCTTAAGATGCCTCATAAACTTTCAGTATAGTGGCATTCATAAAGATGATTCTTTTAGACAACACAAATTTATCCAAAAGACTTATTTAAAACAAAACAATTTTCCTTGAACAAAACAATCTTAAATTAATGGTTACCGATATTCAAACGAGATTTATGACATTTATAATTTATGCTAACTCCGGTTAGCTTTTTCTAATCTCAGAATTCTTCTTTAGAAATCTTTGAACCTATGATATTTATCCGTGAAATCCTACAACTAATCCCGTTATAAATGAGAAAGTACCTAATTAACTCTGTTTTAAGTCTATCTATTAGGCGTTCATGGCTAAACAGATCAACAGATAAGTCGACTAATTTTAATGAAATTTGACATTTACTTAGATTCTTAAAAGAACCCTGGCTTCTTTTGACTGATATAACGCCAGCGGAGCTATGGACAAATTTACTAATGATATTATTAGGTAACAAATATTAATTTATTTTCATAGCTACCTTTATATGTTTATTTATTGTTATCTGCAAAAGGAAAGTGTAGGTACACCGGTGTCCGTAACGATCTCTGGATATTTGTATTTCAATTGGTCCGAATTTATTATAGACCGGACCGATTGAATTCCTCCCATTTAAGGAAATTACCAGGTTGTAACATTAAACATTTAACGACTGTGATTTTAGTTACACGAATGTAAAGTAAATTTAGAACAATAACGTTTAAAGGTAGGTGCGGTCAATGACACCAGTCTACAATGTTTTCAACTGCACATTGATCATTTTGACTACAGCTGGCTTTAGTAATAGCAGGATAGTAAGAATCAAGCGTCAAAATTAATGTTCTTATTGCTTTTTCTTAAAACCAGTGAAAGCAATTGTATATTTAACTAAAATAATTGTAAAAAAGCATGTTTTAAATGTAAGTAACGCAGGAGCAGTTCCAGCTTTAAAATCAGGATGGATTTTTGTATAGTAAGGACCCAAAACAAGTCTCAGTTAGATAAATTACTTGAAATTTTAGATAATGTACCCAGTTCAGGTGTAGAGGTCATCACCATAAAATATGTTATAGAGAGATAGATAAAGATAGAAATTCAAGTGACAGATAGCAATAATGAAAAAAAAACCAACTGGCTTAAACAACTGGTTTACATCTTGGTAATTGCTTTTTAAGACCTCTTATTAACCCTATTTGATGGGTTAGGCCAAATAAAATGCAAGAAACCATCACCCTTGGAGTCCAAAAGCCATCAAACACATAACACTTCATTTTTGCCTTCGTCGTACTCGCAAAAAGCAATATTACATAGAAAACCAAATTTTTTTCGTCATTTTTAATTAAGCGTTGAAAATGTGTTAGGTACAGTGTCGCTGTTTGTGGTGTTCTGCGAATTTGACCATATCCAATTTGGTTGAACAGATTTTGTAAAATTTTATGTTTCTAATAACATAACATGTATTAAAGCGTTAAAAATGGTAACGGTAACCTATGAGAGCTCAACGATATCGATAACACAAGAGTACCAGTAGCTCAAATATTTTCAAAACATAACATACTGAGTCATATTTTTTTCCTTGCTGTCGCCCCTCTGCCCGTATTACAAAGGAGGAAACGGTAAAAAAAATTAAAATTGTCCTCGGAAACCATCGTATTTATACATCAAGAAGATAGACAGAAAACAGAAAGTAGCTTACTAAGTAATTGAGGAAAAAATATTCGTAACAAGAACTGAACGTTGTAAAGAAACATTTCTTTACACACGTCTTAGGATGTCTGGGGTTAATTAAAAAACGGTCAAATAGAGAACAACCGTAAGATCCGTATTAATTTGACACAGTTTCTTGTGGGTAACCCACAAGAAACTGTGTCAAATTAATACGGATATATTGCGGTTAAAGTAGCTGTTAACTTACCAGATTAACCGATATGTGGTAATAGTGTTTGATTTTCAATTACTAGTTAGAGATAAAATAAGGTGCTAATCATCGCTATTGCTCTACTTAGAAGGACCCGAATTAAGCAGTTTTTATCACTTCTAGTATATTGGTATATAATTAGATAGGTACATTTGGATAACGAAAATGTATTTAACCACTAAACATGATTGTAGACGTTCAAAGCATCAAGGCAGTCGTTTGAAATTTGGCATTATAATTACAATCGCTTTTTAATACCTACATGTAATTATAGTGTCAAAGAAGAAATGATAGAAAGTTTTCAAGTACTCGTGTTGTAGGGTGAGCAGGGACATCAAACGTTTTTGATATTTGTCCCAATTAGAAAACTTGAAATTAGTTAAACATTTCACCGTATCGCTTGTAGTTAAAAACGATTTCGAACATATTTTCCTGTACATGTATATTGTCATCCATTATAGTCCATTACTGAATATAAGCCTCTCTTTACAAAGTAAGTTTTGGCTTGCTTTCCGACGCTACCGCGTTGGCTACACGTTTATTTCAAGGTTTCTGTCTCTGTGCTATGCTGTTGTCCAGTTGACTGACATGAATAGAGTTGGTTACACATCATATTTCTTATCCGTCACTACACGAACGAGAAATATGTTGTCTTTGCCAATTGCATCAGATTTTACTACTGAATGAACTAATATAACAAATAAACAATCATCATCTTCCTAGCCTTTATTAATCCCAACATTATTTGGGGTCGGCTACTACTTCAGCTAGTTTTACTTGAATAATAACGGCATGACTGGCAGCTGACCACCGCAACCTTGAAGGTGAAAAAAATTCGAAAGTTTAACTAGTTGTCAGTATATTTGTGGTCGAGGGCCTTTTCCCACAGCGGGCGGAGCACACACCCCCGTCGATGGCCTACTCAGTGGCCAGAGGGGACGGGGGCAAAGAGGACGATGTTCCGCCCGTTAGAGAATCAGAGGTAGGGCGGCTTTTCTAAGGATTCGTTCTAAGAACACCGCCCCCGGGCCGGACGGGGTACCAGCCCGAGTGATGGCCCGAGCCCTCGACCATATGTCGGACCGCCTCAGGGAGGTTCTGGACGCTAGCCTGGCGTCCGGACGCTTCCCCAAGTGCTGGAAATGCGGGAAGCTGGTCCTATTGGCGAAGCCGGGACGGCCTGCCGATTCGGTCGCGGCCTATAGGCCCCTCGTGTTGCTGGACGAGGCCGGCAAATTGTTTGAGAGGATTCTCTCTGCCCGCATCGTCCGGCACCTTAGCGAGGTGGGCCCCGACCTGTCGGACGCCCAATACGGGATCCGAGAGGGACGTTCGACGGTCGATGCCGTGATGCGCCTTAGGGCCGTGACCGAAGAGGTAGTGAGCTGTGGCGGCGTGGTGTTGGCGGTGTCCTTGGACATCGCCAACGCCTTTAATAGTCTGCCATTTAGCTGCATCAGGGAAGCACTCCAGTATCATGGGGTGCCAGAGTACCTGAGGCGGCTAGTGGCAGACTATTTGGAGGAGCGTACCGTCGTGTACGAGGACCAAGATGGCGTCTTGAGACGGCGACCCATGTCGTGCGGCGTTCCACAGGGGTCTGTCCTCGGACTACTTCTGTGGAACGTGGGGTACGACTGGGTCCTTCGAAGTCGTCTACCCCCCGGGCTGGGCGTAATTTGTTACGCCGATGACACACTAGTCACAGCCCGGGGGCGAATGTCCAAGAGGCGGCGCGCCTGGCCACCAGGGGTATCTCTCTGGTGGTTGGGCGCATCGAGGCGCTTGGCTTACGGGTGGCCCTTGACAAGACGGAGGCCCTACTATTCCATGGGCCCCGTCGTGGTCCACCCCCCGGCGCCTCTATCGAAGTCAACTCGGTCCTCGTACCGGTTCAGATGAGGTATCTATCCTGGCCTGATCCTCGACGGTAGGTGGCTCTTCGACGAGCATTTCCGACAGCTTGCCCCAAAGCTGGTCGACGCTGCCTCCGCCCTTGGGCGACTCTTGCCCAATCTGGGTGGAGCCAGCGTCGCAACGAGACACCTCTACACGGGGGTGGTCCAGTCGATGGTACTTTATGGTGCACCGGTGTAGGTGGCGGCTCTGACCGCCTAGAATAAGGCGCGCCTCTGGCGCCCTCAGAGGGTATTGACGGTCAGAGCCATACGCGGATACCGCACAGTGTCCACCGAGGCGGCGTGCGCCTTGGCCTGAACACCCCCGTGGAATTTGGAGGCGGAAGTGCTCGACGAAGTTTATCGGCGAGCGGCTGAGAATGGATATCGTCCTCCGCCCGAGGAGGTACGCGAATGGCGTGAAGCCGCTCGCCGAGCCACGATGGCTCGTTGGTCTTCCCGGCTGGAGGCTCCACGCGCTGGCTTTGCCACCGTGGAGGCGCTCCAGCCGATCATCCTCGAGTGGGTAGGGCGGCAGCACGGGACCCTTTCCTTCCGGCTGACGCAGGTGCTTTCCAGGCACGGTTGCTTCGGGAAGTACCTGCACTCGGTCGCTAGGAGGGAATTAAGTCCCACCTGCCACCACTGCGACTGCAGTGAGGACTCGGCCCAGCATACGCTGGAGATCTGCCCCGCATGGGCGGTGCAGCGCCGGGCCCTCACTGCAGTCATCGGAGGAGATCTGTCGCTGCCGGCCGTCATACACTCTATGGCCGGTAGCGACAGCAGTTTTACCGCGGTCGTGACCTTCTGCGAAGACGTAATTTTGCAGAAGGAGGCGGCGCAGAAGGCCCGGGAGGACGATGTCCACTCGGACTCAATCCGCCGCCGGCAAACCGGGCGGCGGAGGTGCGCCTATCAGCGCCTCATGCCGCTCTGAGTGTGGCCGCGGATGGACGGGACGGGTTTTCGCCTCCATCCGCAATACAGGCCAACCGCGAGGAGGCGACGTACGCATGTGCCGTGCGTCGCCTAAATTGAGATTTTCAGTGCGGGAAGGCGCTGGGAGGGGTCCGGTCGTGTTAATATCAGCAGTTCCCGGACCCCTCCCTTCTCAGGCGCAGAGTTGGCACACCGTGTGGCTTTAGTCGGTTCGATTCCGACACACCACCCCGCCGCATACCACGGTGGGGTGACGGCCCGAGGGGGTTTCCATACGTTAAAAAAAAAAATCTGCCATCTTTTATACTCCGAACCGTACCTATTAAGTATATCATTTAAGAAAAACCCAACACCAGTCCGACTTGGGAATCGAACCCCTTGATCGAGACCTCTTGATCTACCGTCGCTTACGCTAACCACTAGACCAACGAGGCAGTCTACAACAAATAATCAATACATAACATAATATCACATCTATTTCTCAGAAAGGTAGGCAGAGACAATTGATCTGCACTTACTACGGTCTACACACATCTTTTGCTTCGTCCACATTCATCAATCGCTGCATGCATGCTTGTCGAATTGACCTTAAAAACTTAATTATCTTTATAAATCTTTACCCAAGAAATTTATGTTTCTAAACGATTACATAATAGCAAGTGAATCTTTTAAGTACCAATTAAAACTTTTACTTGTTCTTACGCTTGTTCTTTGATATGCGGATCATAATTAACAATCTACTAAGATATTCATTCACGTTCATGCTGATGTGTGTATTACATAACTTTGGTTATATCAACAAGTTTATATCGGACCATAATAACGAGTTAGGGTTGATGCTAATTTATCTATGGTAAAGGCACATGATAGTTAATAATATGGTATGAAGGTTTGGGAAAGGCCCGGCTTTAATGATAACGTACGTTAGTGACTTAAGCCTAATGCCCATGATTGATAGATTAGGTGATATGCCGTCTGTAGTAATTAGTAACCAAATGATATGACAGACCAAGACGCTATGTTCAAAGTTCGTTTATTCGAGTTGTGTCAAAGCTAACTAAATCGTATGCTTTCCATTTGAAGGAAAATAAAGTTGTAATTGTTTTTAGGGTTCGGTGCCCAAAGGGTAAAACGAGACCCTATTACTAAGACTTCGTCCGTCTGTCACCAGGCTGTATCTTATGAACCATCATGAGAGTTAAATTGTCAGAGATGATGCATTTCAGTTGCCGCTATAATAGCAAACACTAAAAAACAGAAAAAATATTTTTTTATGGGGCTCTCATATAAAAAATGATATTTTTAATGCTCGTTTTTGCTTGATGTTGATAACGGTAACAGGTAGACACTTGGAATGTATAGATAATGGTACGGAATCCTTACTACGCGCGTCTGACTCGCAGTTGGCAAGATGTTAATGTATAATTTCATGAAATTCTGTTGTTGCCTCAACACTGAATACAAGCATACACATAAAAGTTTTGTACCTATCTATTATATTAGAGATTAGATTTCTTAGACCTTTATTACTTTAACGATTAAGAAACTCATTTCAATTATAAACTTTCATCTCAACTCAACTCAAACATAAAAATCATTTGTATTTTATCTGTTATGTTATTCTACTTCGTTAATTTTTAAAATAATTTAATTTATTATTATAGGAAAACTGCGTAAAATGTCTGCTTTAGAATTTAAACTTAAAAAAAAATAACTTATAGAATTTTAGCTCTATAAATAAAAATGATGTAAAAGCTCCCTTGTTTCTCGGATTACATCAAAAATGGGGTCCGAATGTATTGGTTGCGAAAACTATTCCTCAATAAAAGCGTACCTCGACGTATTTTGATGGATCTATGTTCGTGGTAATGTTTGACCCTTAGCAATGTGATTAGGGATGGTCACAACATACCTAATGCTGGTACCTACAGGCATTTTTAAAAGGTTCTTAGTATTTCGGTTTAACTTTCACCATGTAAGAAATAGGTACTATATTTCTTTCCTATTTTTTTTTAAAGAATAGGTAGCAGACGAGCAGACGTGTCGCCTGATGGTAAGCGATTACTGCCGCCCATGGACACCCGCAACACCAGAGGCGTCACAAGTGCGTTGCCGGCGTTTGGGGGATGGAAAGGGGATTGGGTTTATGGGCCTCCGGTATCCTCACTCACTCGGTGAAACACAGCACAAGTGCTATTTTATACCGGTTTTCTGTGAGGCCGTGGTATCACTCCGGTCGAGCCAGCCCATTCTTGCCGAAGAGTGGCTCTCCACGGTGAAATTTACGTTTACTTTGCCTATGTTTACTAGCTATTGTCCGCAGTTTTGTTGGCTCTCAAGAATCAAAGTTATCCGCTGCCAAATTTTATTGAAATCAGTGCAGTGACTTAGGCGTGAAAACACAACAGACAGAGTAACTTTACAATTTTAATATTAGTATAGAGTAAAACTTCCCATCAAGCTGAGCATAGTCATTTTGGCAACCTATAAATATATATAAAAGGTTTTCTTAACGTTTAACTGTTATCATCTCTCTAGCTATTATTATTTCCAAGATTATTTGGGGGTCGTCTACTAGTTGAACCGGTTTTACCTGAATATCAGTTTTTACACAGCGACTGGCATCGGCTATCCGCAAACCTGAGGGTGAACTGAATTCGAAGGTTGAACTAGTTGTCAGTATATTTGAGGGCATTGACTTCCTAATTACGGTTGCCATAGATGATCATAACAACTGGGACACACGGCTTAACGTGCTCTCCGAGCACGGGCAGAAACACCGACATCTACCATACTCCGGAATGCTATAAAAAAATTCTTGTAAGAAAAACCTAACAGCAGTCCGACCCGGTAATCGAACCCGAGACCTCTTGATCTGCAGTCGCTTACACTAATCATTAGACCATCTGGATAGCTCGTTTAACTAAACTATCGAAAATCTATTCGGATTAATAATATAAGATGCTGAAATGATTATAGAAGGCTTTTATAGCCATAAGCAGAATGTTATCAGGTTATTAACTCCACACATTAAAGCAAACTGCTGCAAGGCATTATAGTAAGCTACAACCCGAAATTCGTTACCTATTTTATGAGCCACGTTTATGAGCTGATTTTAATTGGTTAATGATTTTGTGCTCTAATAAACCGTGACGAAGTATCGCCGTGTGTAGGGAAGTTGAGCTTATAGATTATTGCAATCGTTACACAATTCCTATTATTGTATCAGTTAAAATCCAGTTATAGACGTGGACTGCCTCGGTGGTGCAGTGGTAGCGTGTGCGAATGTTATGCTTGAGGTTTTGTTTTCGATCCTCGGGTCGATATTGCGGCTATAATGCGTCAATGTATCGAAATAAAATGATTTTCCGTAAATGTTATTTGATTAAGACGAGGTGATAATCCACATACTTCTGTATCTATTCAAAGATTCAAAGCACTTTTGTGAGTTATAAAATACGTACTTGTCGAACTTCTATATAATGACAACGTTTACTTAAATAAATCAGTGACGTTTTTTCACTTAAGTTAAATGCTACTGTCGTTTTGTTATCGTTTCAGATAAATCCGCTTATATTCTATAATTTATTCATAATTCATCAATCAGTTTCTCGTTATCGAGTTTCATTCTTTGTCGGCTAAGCGACTGATTATTGAAGACAAATTTTAAGAACGCAACCGATCAATCCAAATAGGGTCGTTCTTTTGCAGCGTGTGGTCCTTACACGCCAATACTTGGTAGGTACAGTGAATACCGTCTGTGATACGTATAAATAACTTATTTATAAACGCCCGGACCGCTAGACGGTTTATGGTTACCGGTAATTATTAGCATTTACCACATCAGTAATCTAACTCAAACCCAACCCTACTATTCTCGTCCTTAATGACAAAGAATATGAATGAAATCATTAGTTTGTTGGTTTCTCTTAACGACTACTTTTTTTGTGTGCACACTTTATTAGAGGAATACAAATTAGCATATTATTGTGGTGTATTTCATATATATTTTTTTTTGTGAGTATTTTTTTTATTACTTTATTAGCCACTGTCTCTAGTGGTCATTTGTATTGCATCATTTTTCAAGCAAGTTACAAGTGAAATAGAAAACCAAAATAAACTGACATAGAGAACTTGCTCTTACTTATTCTCCTTCTTTTCCAGTTTAGAAATATGTTTTTTTTAAAGAATTTACAGAGTTTTCTCATTTAAAATCATGGTATGTAGAAATTATGAGGAGTTTCTTTCATCTAATAATAATAATAATAATAAGGCTACGGTATAGTGATCTCTTCGGAGAAACCGAAGGTTTTGTCTGTGCGATTATGGACGAAGTTATCATGACGAATAACTATCGGAGGTATATCCAGAAGGATGGTACGGTCGACATTTGTCGGGCATGTCACCGTCCTGGAGAATCTATCAGGCATATTATTTCTGGTTGTTCTCGTCTTGCTAACGGCGAGTATTTGCATAGGCACAACCAAGTAGCCAGGATCGTACATCAGCAACTTGCCCTTAAATACAATCTTGTGATTTCAGAGGTACCATACTACAGGTATGTGCCCGATCCAGTTCTCGAGAATGGTCGTGCTACGTTATATTGGGATCGATCTATTATTACAGACAGGACTATTGTAGCCAATAAGCCTGATATTGTGGTGATAGATCGATTAGAGCGCCGCGCAATGATTTTCGATATCGCCGTTCCTCATGACGAGAATCTCGTGAAAGTCGAAAAACAAATAAAATATTTGGATTTATCTCACGAGATTGTCGATATGTGGAATGTGGATTCGATGATCATTGTTCCGATAGTCGTATCAGCTCACGGATTGATAGCCAAGAGCCTCGACCAACATCTTAAGAGGCTCACGTTAGGGGGCTGGATCAAGGGTCTGATACAGAAGGCAGTCCTTCTTGACACGGCACGTATAGTGAGGAGGTTCCTGTCTTTGGAGCCCTAACCACCGGTTTCTTGGTCCCTGTACCCGAAGTCGGTGGTCTACTATTTTTTATATTTTTAAATGTATTTGTTATATATGTATATTTAAAAATGTAATTTATATGTATATACAAATGGAATAAAGAGAATAATAATAATAATCGCTTTATTGTGCACCAGATAATTAACATAGGTAACTAAAGCTAAGAGGTACAATTGGCGGCCTTATCACCCGAAGGCAATCTCTTACAGGCAACCATTGGATGGAAAGATAGACGTGGAAAGCTTAGGGTAGTGGCTGATGTATAAAAAGTTAATAAGAAAAAGAAGTACTTACATATACATATTATATAAAGTAATAGTAACATTTAGTGTGGATGATAAATAAATAAATAAGTACGTAGAAATATTAATTAATAGATATTCCATACAAACTACAGGGGGAATTTGAGACCTAATTCAGTGCAAAGTCGGTTACGAGTCTTTGAGGTTTCCCAGGTAATATGCCTTCACCAGTCTCTTGAACGCAGCTAATGTCTGCGCACGTCTTATTGTTATTGGTAAGGCGTTCCACAAACGAACCGCTTGGGCAGTGAAGGAGTGGTCGAGGAATTTGGTACTATGTCCAGGCATTTTCAATGTCAGGTTCTCTGACGATCTCAACAATTTAGAGTGTGTGTCATGTAGAAAGGTGAACCGGGATTTAAGGTAACGTGGAGTAAGAGGGTTGAATAGAATGTTATAAAGAAGAGACAGAACATGAGCATTCCGGCGAAGGCGAATGGGTAACCACTTAAGCTGTTTACGATAATCGGAGATATGATCATATTTGCGTAATCCAAATATAAATCTTATACAGAGATTTTGGAGTCTTTCAAGCTTATTCAATTGGTCTTCAGTGAGATCTATATAACTGAAGACCTGAAGAAACTAAAGACCCAAGATAATCTCTAATGAAAAAATATTCTCATCAGCAACCTACGTCCTAACTTTCTTTACTACTTTTTATCCAAGTTATTATATTTACACTATTTTTACATACGAGCCTGCCAAAGTAACTACTCTGCCTAATGGAAATTATGCGCAGAATCCAAGAGTGGTGGTGGTCACCAAATTCATTGTGTATGCAGACGATGCAACAATGCACCATAGTGATCCATCCTATGGCGACTTATTGAGATGCTTAATGTCGCTGGGGCTCCAGCCTCGTACTCATCAATGAAACATAACATCACGAATGCTTTACTTCATTTAAATATTTTGTTAGTGCATAAAAGTTTTTTCCTTAATTTCATAAATAAAAGTAGAAAGGTAAAATAATCTTGTATGACACTTAAGTTGTTCAATAAATTAAAATTGCTATGCACCGAACCACACTTAGGCGCCTAGGACTGGATTTTAATCGACAACATTCTCTAACATAATTGACATGAAGCTGGTTTATGGGTTTAGTATTTTATAAATTTCTAAACATGGAAGTAAACCTACTCAATGAAGAATGTTATTAGCTAATTTACCACTCGTTAGCTAATTTACCACTCGTTAGCTAATTTACCACTCGTTAGCTAATTTACCACTCGTTAGCTAATTTATTAATAAAACCAATTCCTATTAGATATTGTACTTACTCCAGTATAGATATTGTAGATGGTTCAAGAAAATAAACAAACATTATCTCACATGCAGCAAAATATAGGTTGATTTACTTACTTACTTTTACTTCATTTTTTAGTGTTATCAACACTGAAAAAGTAAGTCAAATGGCCATTAAAATTTAAAATTACATTCTGGTTTAGAACATGGCCAGGCATTATCTTTAATGTGTTAGACTAAACTGTCAAACTGTCAATTTGAGGCAAAATGTGGTTTAAACCACTCCCAAAATTCCATTACATATCTACTGACTCCATAGTCACACTACTTCCAACGTTTCACATTATTATACATCAAAGCGAACTACAATATTTGATTAAGGTGTATAAAAGGCTAATAAAAACTATCTTTTTAATCGGTGTAAAGCTACTTCGTACGCAAAAGTTAAAGTTTCCCCATTAGGGCTATAGCATTAGTTACATATCTATTATAATATATATAATTCCCATGTCATGTAGTTGCTATGAAATCCGAAACCATCTAACCGATTGACGTTTTATAAATCTGTATTTTGCTTGCGTGCCTAAGATAGGATAGTTAACGCCCTGCACAGACTAACAGGAAAAATATATGATTAAAAAAGACGCAGATAAAGTTGCATGGGTAAGTTAGTATGAAATTTATTTGGTATACTACACATATTGAAAATACATATTAAATGAAAAACGTCAATGTAAATATAAAATATCTGCTGAGCAAAGATCAGGGCTTTTACTCCACAATCCTGATAATTGACTTTTATTGCGATGCAATTAAATATTATTTTCAATACTATTCCCTAATGAGATTGAAAATAATAATATTATTCAGTTATACAAAATGTACTTGATTTTGGAGCCAAGCTTCAGCATGCATGGACCGGCTCGACCGGAGTGATACCACGGACTCACAGAAAACCGGTGTAAAAAAGCGCCTGCTCTTTGTTTCATCGAGTGAGTGAGTGTATCCTCAATACCGGAGGAACATACCGGAACCCTTCCCTCATCCCTCTCCCCATCCCACAAGGGCTGACAACGTACTTGCGACCATGGGCAGCGGTAATCGCTTACCATCAGGCGATACGTCGGTTCGTTTGCCCCTTATTCCATAAAAACCACATTACATACAGCATATTCCAATTTGAAAACTTAAATCGTATTATATTGTTCAATATAAACATTTTTCATATCATGGTAAACATTTCAATACATTAAGTACAAGCAATACAATACATTTAAGTAAATTGAACAATAATATGTCGAACAATTTTTGAATTAAAGTTTGAAATAAAATTTATAATGTCTCTGAATTTAAATTATTTTATATAGCATCAGAGCAAGTCAATTTGAATAGATAAATTTTATATGCAAAACTAATCATAAATAGCAGGGAGTATATTCGTTGACTAAATTAGGTTTATTTTGTTCTAGTAGTGTTTGAAATAATTTTACATTGAATGAATTCTAGAACTAAAAATAGATTAATAGGTCAGTATCAAGTTTTTATGTATGTCGGGTTGCAATAAGCTTGTTAGCATGTTGTTTTACCCTGTAATTAGCAATAGGATAGTTTACAATACCAAGGAAAATGAAAGACTATTATACTTAAAAATACAAAATATTAATCAATCATAAAACAATTAAGGGTCATTCATATTCTGGTGATATAAAATGTTTACCAATGAGTGAGTGTATCTGCTCCTAAAATAACAATTAATTTAACTTTGAAAATGGTTTTCTTTATTATTGTACTACTTTTTTATTTTTGTGCAGAACTCCCCCGGATTTACGCTGGTGGCATTTTGGACTCGAACCGACTTAAACTGCACTCCGCCTCGGGTACTAGGAGCCGGGAAACCAGGTGCACCCTCGAAAAGAATACCCTGGAACCCCGATGTACCTCGGGCCACCTACGGTTTGTAGATAGCCTCCTCGTGTACAGGAATCCTGACGTTCCCTTGCTAAAAGAAAAAAAAATACTTGCACCTTCACCCCAGCCCGCTTTTGGGTGCTAGAAGGACTCACCTGCCACCCCCAAGTTTGCGCTTATGAGAACGGCGATCATTCTTCGACCTCCGGGGCCTGAATCGTCTACGGTACCGAGACTGTTCCAAACCTCGCCCGGTTCCGGTTCAAATCTCCGACTGATCTTGATGTTCTTGACTGATGTTGATGACTTGGATGTAAAGCAAAGACGCAAGTATCTTCTCTTCTTGGGCGTTTCGAAAACTGAGTGTGAAGACTGTGCCAAATCCATTCTCAACTTGGTCCATAATAAGATGAGCATGGGAAATATGTCTCTTCGGGATATTAAGGTCTGCCACATGATCGGCATCTTGAGTAAAGATCATCCTCGGCCTATTTTAGTCCGTTTTGCTGATGTGACAACAAGGTCTTCCATCTAGAGAGCGAATTCAGCTCTGAAGGCCACTTACATCTCGGTACGGGAGATCCTCACGAAGACTCGATAAGCTATCTTCGGCAAAGCACGACAGCACTTCGATATGAAAGCGGTTTGGACGCGTAGCAGTACCATTGTTATCAGGACGCCGGATGGTCATCGCCATAAAGTACTACACATGGAGCAGCTCCTTCCGCTGCTGGAGCGGCATCCCAAGCTGCTGCTAAGAATAGTGGTAACACCTCTTCACGTAATTAACTAATGTTTTATTAAACTTCTTACATCATTGATTTGCCATATTGTACTAATTATTTAAGCGTAGCTATTTGTATTGCTTAGTTATGTTATTTTGAGTCAGCCGTATTATTTATGAACATTACTTTTATTATTTGTGATTCGTACAATTCAAACTTTTAGTATCAACAACAATGACAAATAAAAACCCAAATAAACCTATGTCGAAATTACGTTTCTCAAACTACCTATTTCCTACCATTTCACTTTTATACACGGCCAGCTAGCTACGTTCGGATGCAATTCGCATCAATGATATTTTTTCTTATTTGACTCGCTTTGCTTTGGCTTCTGTTGTCTTGTTTCACGATACATTCTGTTTACCATATTTATCTGTCTGTATATGTTTTTGCTTCATGTGTGGGTCAGAGGTGGTGGGTTGTGTCGACATGATTATTTACTAAAGTATGCAAATAAAAATTATTAATATAATTATGCTTATGCTAACTAAAACATTTATGCTAGTTAGGAACCTGGGACCTACCGAATTGTCCTGGGACCTACCGAACTATCCTGGGACCTACCGTATTATCCTGGGATCTACCGAATTATCCTGGTACCTACCGAATATTTTTTTTAGCATTTAGTAGATTATTTTCAATACAGTTTAAATTTAAAAACAATAATTTTTTTATATTATCAAGTTACTTTTTTTTCATAGTGAACAGTGTTCTACTAGTCAAGCCCTTTCATTTGATACCCATATAGTAGTAGTCGTGACAAAATGTGTTAACCACCATTTTGTAGCGGCGGCCATCTTGGATTTTTTTTCATAATGAACTGTATTCTACTAGTCAAGCCCTTTCAGTTGATAGCCATATTGAGGTAGGCGTGATAAAATTTGTAAACATATCTATCTCGTCAGAGTGGTACAGAAAATATTTTTTGAAGAGACGCCGGAAGTGGGTTGGTAATTGAATAATTCAACAGTCATAAAAATTGATACGAATACTTTGAAATCTTTAATAGTTATTTATGCAACTGTTGTATAATTAAAACACGAATGTGGGTTTATCACACAAGGCGTAACCGAGTGTGATAATAGTATCACATGGGTGTTTTAAAACCTAATTATGTACAATTGCATACAAAACTTTATTTACACCCATGATATGATTCCTCTATAAAAATACATTTTTGAAAAACTATTATCGAACAAAAATAACGGGATACGATGTGAATTCAAATTATAGTTATTTTTTTCAATACGGCGCTGTGATAGTGAAAGGCACGTGCCTGACAATGTTATTTTTTGAAAAAAGAAGTTGCATTATGAAATTTAGTCTAACACTCATTTGGATGATATTATGGTTACTATGACAGGATGTTTTAATGTTGGCAATAAGCAAATATAGCATGGGTGTAGACAACATAATTTATTTCTTGTAATATCCTTAAGTACAGAGTGAATACGTAAATGAGATTACTTGTACATTTGAATTGGCCCTTTTATATTATTAACAATCCACAGATTTTACTAAAGATTTTTAAAGGTATTACCAGTTTAATAGATATTTTCCATGATACAAAATACTTCTGACCGATTAAAATATATCTTTACTTATATCTTTTGTTAAATCTACTTTTGACAAGAGAAGAGAAGAAGAATATCTTATTGAGTTTATTACATGTACATATATTTAGAACATTTTCGATATTTACTATGCGCGTAAGGGACCAATAAAGTCTGTTGATCGATTCACGATTATCTCAGCAGTAGTTACTTATTCAGAAATAGGTAAAAAATATGTCATGTTCTTTTGATGAAGCACCATATATTTTATTATTCATGTCTAGACTCTATTGAGTTTCATGTTGTAATGAGAAAATATGTTTCTTTATATTATCTCATAACAACAAGAATTTCAAAAGAGTCTATATTTATTCCATTATTTTGTAGATAGGAATACCCCAGTTTGGTGTATTTTTAGTTTATTGTGCTAGATTATCACTAGTTTCATATGTTTTAACGATTCTAAATTTAATTTTTTAATGACAATCGCAGCAAAACTCAAAGAATTGTCATACAATACTTTGCATAGTTTAAAGATAATGGTTTTGCAAGGTAAAATTTCCTGCACAATAGATGTATAAACAATGTATCTTTCTTAATCGAAATCAAGATTTTGTATTCTTTTCAATTTAGACGTATTTTTGAACATCTTTTATAATGCCATGCTTTATAAGTTACATCTTGTTTTAAAAGAAATATACTTTTAGAGACCTTTATAAAAATATTGTGGACCGAATGAAAATATTATAGCTATTGAAGTTCTTGTATAAGAGTTGTCTAAAACTGATTGATTTAAGCAGTTTATGTGCTAACATTCTAGCAAGTTGGTTCTAATGCAAGAAATTGTATTGTAAATTTACAATATTCAATTAAATATAAACAAATTATTGAAAATATTAGTAGTGTAATTGAAGTAACTTATTTTGGTTTAGCATAATATTGGTAATGATTATTGATGCAACGTTGAGGGTAGGTCATCTTTACAGCAGTTATGAGTACTTAACAGCAGGTAAGTTTATTTATGTTTAGGTGCTTCATTGTACAAAAACTTCATTTCTTTGGATTTTTTTTTAGGAAATTGGCATATTATATTTTCAACTGCTTAACCGATGTGATGAATAGGGTCTTTCTTATTGGCATCTACAGTCAGAATACCGCAATTCATGTGAGAATTCCACAACTTAAGGCAAGCTTCGAAACTCCTGTTCTTGTTGTTCAATGAAATGCAATATTATGAAACATATTTCCTTGTACGCTTACCAGCGGTTTATATAATAATGTTTTTGACCACCTCGGTGGCGCAGTGGTAATGTATGAGACTTCTGCGCAGAGGTCTCGTGCTCGAGTCCTGTTCCGAACCAAATGTTTGTGTTAACTGCAAGTATTTATTTGTTTAATGTTTGGGTGTTTTCTATGTATTATATATTCTTATATGAATATTCTATCAGTCAACCCTGTTTTCATTGTACACGCTGTATTTGTTTTAAAACTAGAACGCATTGAGTCTAGAAATAAACTATGGTATTTTTAGACTAACCATGTTCTGACCTTTTAAATTGTTATTTTATTCATCAAACTTGGGGCGGTTTTGATGAGGTAACGTGACACGGTATCTAGACGAGAATATAATCAAATCGGTAGCGATGTCTCTCGTTTATGCATGGTTTACATTAATAGGTATACGATTTTTGTGTCTGAACAAATCATTTATTTATTATGTATTTTTTATCAATACCCGATTTCCAAAAAAAACCTTTTTAAGCAAATGTGTGATATAATATCAGAATTACGAAATACTTTAGTTTTATATACAGAGATTTTACATTTTATGATGTGAAGTGCTGAAAGGAAATTCTGTTGCGAAATAATCGATTTTATTCACCTGTAATTAGTAAAAAGGGTCTAGAAACGCATTTTAAGTCAATATATTATCGCTGATTAAGCTGTCCCCGGTCCTAAAGAAATTATCCGATCCCAAGAACACCCTAAAGGCAGTCGTTGCCTTTGCGTTTTACATGAGTTACGGTGATTGAAGTAAGCAAGCGATGTAAGGATAAAACATATTATGGGACATTTTAAAGGTAAATTACGGTCGACGTCTGTTCGCATAACATTCAGACGACGAAAATAAATCCGCATGAAAAAATGGTAAATGTAACCCGTCGTTATTACACTCAATATTTTTAACTTTTTTTGATATTTTGTTGTAAATTGACTTTATTAGGCTTACACACATACATATCATATTACTAATGGGTATAATCCTATCTACGTAGATTTATTGTTATATCAATATGTTGATGAATTTGTACTCAGCTCAACAATTTCATATTGACAAAATAATAATATGATGGCTTTGAAAACTGTGTAGGTTTTCGCGTACCTACACTATCGAGCGATTATTGTGCCTTATAGACCCGGAGCCAGTGACAGATATTCATGACCAACTCCCTCCCAATCGAATATTTGTAAAACGCATTAGGGATTTATAATATGAACATTGGCGACTGCCAGCTGCGACTCCGCGGATGGGGCGGGCAGTGGCAGCTTTTCAAGCATGGAGAAAAGAAAGTATTTTAGTCACTTCCTCCCACTTGAAAATTTGTAGGATTATAGTTTACCTAACATCTGGATGGAAAAATAAAATCAGCTGGCCATAACATGGTGGATTATACGTCCTTACCTTCAAACACGGCAACGCACTTGTGTCGCCTCTGGTGTTGCGTCTGCTAATTTGCCCCGTATATCATAAAAATTAAAAATACATGTGATCAAAAAAACTGTAGTTATCGTGCTGCCTACATCTCATGGAAGCTGTATAAATATTTGAGTCTACGGTCAATACCCCCGTTGTTATCACTTTCCGCACTCAAATAATATCTCCGGTATTAATATCCTAAACAGAACTACTCTTGCTTTTTCTCAGAAACTATTGTCTACTTGTTATTGTGTTATTGTTCCTAATGGTCCGATCAACATTGATTTGTATGTACCTAATTGTTCAATTGTAGGCGTATTGATCAATAACTTTTTCTTAGATTTCATAAACCATAAATAACATGAGTGCTGAATAAAAAGTGGAACTTATATTTTCATCATCGACGAATGGAACGCTTTGAAGATACGTCACGATGATATCTCATCTGTCTATATCTAAATTATTACCCCCTCTACTGCCAGGTTTGTTAGTTTAGTCATCAGTCAGAAGTAAAAGCGAAAATATATACTCGAATCTGTCGAATATCTCTACACTAAATCTTTTAATAAGATACTCAATTAAGCTGATACGACTTCCTTGATATCGATTTCTTTGAATATAGAAAATACCATACCGAATACCATATTTGGAATGTAGGTCTTAGTTGTATTTATACATTTTAATGGGTAAGTCACTTTTGTGACTGAATTTGTCTTCTGAATATATTACCTACATAGCTACAGCGTAATTTTGTTACTTGATTATGAACAACATTTCTCATACCCAAGTCATGTTACAAAGAATAGAGCTACTCAAACTACGTCTTACGTGATTTTTTTTAAAATGACAAAGTGTGATGTACTCAGACACACTTGAATGTCGAAACAGTGCAAATGTTTTAGACAATGTTTGGGTAAGTACCTACTGTGTAATTTTGAAAGTTGTTAATGATTTTAAATTTTAACAGATCTAGCGTTTTGCTTAAGATCCTGTTGTTTGCGCGTTCCACCGCGATGAATATTAAATGCCTTGCGTTGACTGCCTGTTTTGGCTTTTACGCCAGTGTTTGTTGTGGTAATATAGAGTAAACATACAATTATTGTTTTCAATAATTTGGAGAAAACTTACTATCTATATAATCCGTGACAAACATTTAATAAGCAGATTCCTATTTGGAGCCTACATAAATCTACCATGAGAGAGTTATACTTTAGCACGAATTGACTGATCTGAGTGATACAAAAAATGTGTTAAGATTAAAGACGACTCTTTCGTTCTTTTCACCAAGTTAGCGACGTTGCCTGAGGCCCAATATTTGACGGAAAGGAGTATTTGGTTATTAATTTGTCCTACAATGTTCTACCTTAAAATGATTACATGAAAAAAATAAATAACGAGGTGATTTCTTTCTACTTAATTAGTTTCATAGTATATCACTAACAAATTACCAAATTATAACATTATTTTAAGTATTGTGTAACGGTGATAAAGATGATATCGAAGTTTTATGTTCGCAAGAGTAGATTTAATCTTTTCAATTATACTAAAATTAGTCAATGAATACCGTTATACATCGTAACTACACGGTATGTATTTAATAAGTGAAGATTTTTATTATTTTACACATCAATTTTCTGTTTAGCTCATAACTGTTTAACAAGATTATTCTACGATTTCACGTGATCTTTACAAGATCATCAGACCTCCTTATGAGGTTACCCGTGTTCTGTCTTCCAGTACGTGGTGGCTACTTCAGAACTTTTTAACCTCATTGGAGACCTATGTCCAGCTACGGATGTCTTATGATGATGACAAAACAATTCCTACGCGGCAGAAATTTCATTCTCATCATCTAGATGGTTGGCAGTTCACAACTGTGCGATTTTCCCGAAACTTTCTGCCGCGCACAACAAAACTGTGGAATGAGTTGTCGCCTGCGGTGTTTCCGGACCAATACGATTCTCAAACCTTCAAGAAAAGAGCGTACTCCTTCCTGAAAGGCCGGCAACGCACTTGTAACGCCTCTGGTGTTGCGGGTGTCCATGGGCGGCGGTAAAAACAAAAAGATTATCGAAGCTAAACTATTCCATTTTTTTGTTCGTAATACGAGAAATTATTCGATTATTTATTATTGAATTTCCATGCGTGAAAATTTACAAATATACAATATGAAAGAAATTGTGTTGTGTAGTGAAATCTTGGATTGAATAGAATTAGACCGTACTAGCATCACATAGTTTTTCTCATCCTCGTTTTGTATTTATCGATTCTTGGACACATTTTCATAGAACGTGGCTTGTAATTTAAAAAAGCTTGTAGGTTTGAAAGTAATGCCCTATTTTTTTTAAACATCGGTTTCCGTTACTCTTTCACGCAAAATTATTGAATGGATTTAGATTAAACTTTACAGTACACCCCAATAACCGACATACACGCAGGTCGAGCCGCGGACGAGGGCTAGTATTAATATATTGTTGATCAGTTCACCAGCTTAACAAAACCGGTAGAGCAGACACTAAAATCAATAATAGTAATATGAACCTATTTGTAACATCGAACCAATAATACAATTTAATATTTACCATTGTCTACAAAACCATTGTACCTAATGCCATAACAGCTAGCACCTCTATTTAAATATACTTTTTTATCTCTCGCAAGAGTGTAGATAATAAACAAACTATGCCCTTCTTTAATGACATAGATAGTCTTAGAGCGTCACTTATACACATATAGCACTTCACTACAATGTATAAATAGTTGAATTACGCTTATCTATGTGAACCACATAATAGTATATTAGTGCCCAAAAGCGTAACATTGAACTCTCTAAACATCGATGTGGTAAAATGTGGTATATAGTTCAGTTGAGTAGAGGCAGACGGCGAGCTGCGCGTGCGTTTAGACAGTGTATCTTTAGTCGCGTTCGCGGTTGTCCGATCTGCGATATCTGTTAGTGTAATTTGTTATCCAAGTATCGATATTGTGCACAACTCTAAAACAACGCATAGAATGAGGTAAGAATAGTTATTGTTTATATAAATAATATTGCTGATAACGTTAAGTTTATTTGTAGATATGACAAGATAATTCGTATTTTCTCGATAGTTGAAGAATGTATGTCGATATTTTATCTAAATACAATGAAATTTTTGTACAGATAACTGAAAAGTTTTCATAAGTACCATCAAAGCATTTTCGTTTGATTGAACTTATTTTTAAGAGGTCATAAAGTATTCATTTTAAGAAAAAGTATTTCCTTGACTTCTGAGTAACGGAACAATGTAATAATAATATCTAACTTGTTTTCTTTTCATTTTAATGAAAGGAACGAGATTTGTTTTAATTTTATACTTAAATAATAATTTTCCATTACGTAAAAATACGTATAAACATTAATTATATATTGAACTTTTAGGTTCTACTCAACCTACATTATAACGCATATTTTCGTTTGAATATAAGTATATACATAAAACTTGTATGTTGCACTAGTGCTGCTCGCTGTACAGTTTGAAAGAATAACGTTCACATTTACAATTTAAAGTAGAATGAATTTAAAACACATAGTGTATTGAATATTTATATATAACAGTACATTGTAAAGAATCTTTTTTCTTTCAATATTACACAATATTTTAGTTCCTTTAATTTTGATTTTCATTTTGAATTTTTGTGTGTATCTTTACTCATTCCACGAAGTAACGTGTAACAAAATATATTTTTAATTTGTACCTTCACCCGTATACAGCAAAGCCAAAAGACAGTATAATAGTTTTGGAAATCTCTTTTTATTTTTATAATAACCTGATAAAACGGGACCGATTTTAATGAATGAGGTGTTAATAGATTCGAAATAATGGCCCGGGTGAGATAGGCTATATTAATTTTATTAAAAGATTTTACGTGGTTAATAGAGGTTTATATTGCTTAAACTTATTTTACCAAAAGTATCTTTTAGTAAGTTTAAAACTGCAAAATTTTTTTTTTTCAATTTTATAATAATATTCACATTGTTAGTCACAAGATAATACCGTACTTTCAAACCAACAATTTAATGTAAAAGACGGCTACAAGATAAAATAAATTAGAATACGATTTTATTAACATAAATTTTATTGTAGACAAAAGAAATTATCCAAATTGTTCTCGTCGAATACGCTTTTAATAAAACAAACTTATTAATAAATTATCATTCAATTACTCGGTCAGTTCGATCATATCTTGTTTCTGGCTCAGTTTGTTCACTTAAGCTCTATTAAAGCACGGAGATAAGAATACAGGTTATCCAATGGCAACGAGAATTTATTTCACAAACTAAATATAATCGTTGATTAAGAACCCATGTGTTGATATTTAATGAATATCTTTTTTTTTCTTAATTAAATCCTCGTGAAAATGAAAGTCTTTAATGATTTAACATTGAAAAGCTGTTTTATCTTTGATATTATGTAATATTAAAAGAGTTTGCATACGAGATTGCGTTTAACATTAAACAAAAACAACGTTTTCGCTTTCGGCCATCAGCTGTTGCATAACGATTTATAGAAATTTTGAGTCCGATATCAAAATTTGGTAATAGTATTGAAAAAAATATTAAAATCAAAGCTTTAAATAAATCAACATTTAGTATATTGTAATTTTTACGCACTGTTATTTTTATATTTAAATGAGATAAAAAGAACTCTTGATTTCTCTTTTTACTGCGGGAAAATTCCCCACTTATATACTCCAGGTCATTAGAGTATTACGTTGGACTTGAGCTGGCTAAAATCGCATGCGTCTCGAAATCGAACCAGGTGTAACCTACAAACGATATTCTTATCAATTACCCTAATAATGGAAAAAATATATAATAACTCAAATGCAATAAAATCTAACCCAGTTACAACAGATTTATATCAATAAACATACATATTAATGTATTGTTTGCTATATTAAAAAAATAATATGATAAATTATTTAAAAAGCCATTAGATATGTCTCAGTGAAGCTTTCTTTTGCCTAATGGATCCAAGAGTTGTACCGGTTTATCTGAACTTTTGGTTAGATTACGTTAGTTTAGTGAGTTAATTAAAGAAAATTGAGAACTAAAATCATACGAAAGTATTAAATTCTCATCATTAGTATTGATAGACTTCCACGACAGTACTAAACGTCCGTTCTTATCAGTAATAAAATGAATAAAAATGATTAATGTGAATTACAAACCGCTTAACCTGTGACCTTGACCTTTGGTATGGTGAGTCAGTATCACTATCCACTTCGCTTTGCTTTTCATATTGATAAAGAACATTTTTATATCGAATATACTCGTACATATTTGTACCTGGGAAATTATGTAAGACATTCATGTATTTAGATAACAACTGTACGGTGTGTAGTTTTTTTCGTGTTAAGTGTTCTTCTAATATTACAAAGATTATATTGTATAGTGGGGACAAATGAGCAGAGCATGAGCCTCATAGCAAGTGAATGCATTCGCCAATGAATACCTGCACCTCAAAAGTTTAAAGCGCATTGTCTGTTTTTGAGCTACATTCAGGGGTTTACGAAACACGACAGTCACACTACTCACTTGCGAATGTGCATGCAGCATGGTGACACAACCTATGATGGCCTAATGAGATACTTTTTCACGTCATGCTTAAAGGTCGCGGGATCATAGTCCGCCATGTTTTCCACCTACTTCAATACACAACTGATGTATTTATAAATACAAATAATAATAAACTTTATTTCTCTCACAAGGAAGGTATAATTTAGCTACAGAATATCTAGTTAAAAACTAATATAAAATATATTATTTGAATAAATAAAATGTTTTAATTACGTAGTGAAGTAATCAAATTCTTGCTTCTGATGTGACAATCGAATGCGAGCCTATTTCCATCTTATATTGAAAGTAGCGTTGTCATGCAAATTATTTAACTTATGCTGCTAGGTTTTACGACATAGTAATAAAAATTAATTGGATGGTTTATAATTTTTTTTTCAAGCTACATTTATAAACATTTTTACGGCTGCAGGTATTGTTATGATACTCGTAGATAGCAGGGGCGTTACTTCCTCTCCTGCCCAATTTCGGGGGACCACGGTATCAAGTTCGCAGCATCTACATGGGCGTCGTACGATTCATGGTCCTCTATGGGGGCGCCCGTCTCATCTAAAGACTTGGCGGGTTTCTCCAACTGTAAGGCTCTACTCAGGAGTCTGCAGCGGTCACGGGGGTTGCCCGGTCGATGGCGCTGTATGGTGCACCGGTGTGGGTGGCGTCTATGACCGCCCAGGCTAAGGCGCGCCTTTGGCGCCCTCAGAGGGTATTGGCGGGCAGAGCCATACGCGGATACCGCACCGTGTCGACCAAGGCAGCGTGCGCCTTGGCCGTAACACCTCCTTGGGATTTGGAGGCCTTTCGCCTCCGAAGCCGTCGCCGGCGAACCGGGACCGGGAGGGCACTGACTTCCCAGTACCGATTGTCATAGGTGTTGATGACAACCGGGACCGACGGCTTAACGTGCTCTCCGAGACATAGTTTGGCAGATGAACTACAAAAACCATTTGCACCCATTTTTCCAAGATGGGCGGGGGACAAGGGTTGCAACCCCTCAAATTTGAATTTAACTTTACACTAACACCTTAATATCTAAAAATTTAAATTGCGTCCTCTGAGAAATGCAACCTCAAATGTAACTTTTTAACTACTCCTTTTTTCAAACTTTTTTTAAGCAATCGTCAACAAAAGCGTCTCTTTATATAAAGCATCCTTTTGAAAATTTTGCTATAAATTGTCGTCAGTTACTATAATTAGATTTTCATCAAAAGTTTAGATATCTGTTTACATTAGATAACAACTTTGTATTATTCCATCAACAAAAGGTGCTTCATCGAGTGATCGAATTCGGCGAGATGTTTTTATGTAACAATAATATTAAACACGGACAGTTACGGAAAAGTAATAATAAAGTGTGATAATTTTAATGTATGTAATTTATTTTAATTACTCATTCACTAGCTGCTTTTATAAAATACGGATAAATTTATATAGAATCACTCAACGAAAACTAATAAAAACTTTCAACACCTGCTTCACACATGCGAATTTTTGCATAACACATAGAACAAGTTACATGTTCTACCTTTATAGTTTCAAACTTGGTTCAGTGGTTTTCACACGCTATAACTAAAGAAACAGATCGACTTCCTCATTAATAATATTACAATAGATTTCACCACATTTGTTGTTTTTCAATTTATGCCAAATATCATAAAACATCATGATAAAATTTCTGTAGAGGTTTCATAGAACCTTTTCCTACTGTTGGTTTGGAAAATACTTGCAAGACTAGTATCCAATATTGCGATGGATTATAATGAATTACAGAAAACGGTTTTAAAATGACTTACTTACTTTCTGAAGTACAGGTACAAGCCATAGACGTCGACGATAGTATGTAAATTTAAAACAGCTGTTCAATTACTCGGATTGATTCCTTTCATATTATATACGTGTTCAAGATAAAAATCGCGCAATGTTTGATTCTAAATTGAAACTACTAGATAGATTGGAAAATGAAAACATTTAGTTAAGTTTACAGAACGTTAACAAACTTAAATTTAGATACATATTTTATAACAACGAAATTTCCGTAGCTTTAGAGACATTTATTAGGAGACTTATGGCGCAAGGGAGAAAGGTATAAGTGCTTTATTTATAAATAAATCTATTCATTAAATAATAAATAAATACTTAAAGGAAAGGAGAATCTATTTAAAAGACGACAAAATAAGAAAAACACTAAAACGTAACTGCACAATTCACCGTTGACCTTATCAAGGCATTTATAGAAAAAGAGATTTGATAACATAAGTATTTATGAAAAATCGTTCAAGTGTGAGTCTAATAAATTAGAACAAGACAAATGTTGGGTCCATGTCTTTTAAGTAGTAATAAAATTTATTTTTTCATAATGGTTCTGAAATAATTCTCATATTTGAAATTCATTTAGTTTAAATTTAGTACAAAAATCTGTGTTGGTTGGATCACAGGAATTAATATGTACGCATGTTTTAAATTAGTCGTTCTAGTAGATTCGAAACAAATTGTCCGTGACCGATGGATAGGTATACGTACACGAATAATTCTGATGTAATAAGAGTTTTTTTATTCCGACGTCAGAAACCCTATTAAGTCTATCACTACAAAATAAAATGAAGTAAATAATTTGATGTAAGTTTGTAGAACAGACTATACGAGTAGGTTAGGACGTTATCACACAAAAAATGTCTCACGGTTCCTGTGGATCTAAATCTGTATAAAACAACTCCTTTGTAATGATAATTTTAGGAAACGACGTTACGTTATATCAACAAGTTTAAAGAGTTAACTTCTGGATCTACGAAAAGATAAATATTTCAAACTTTTACGTATGAAGATGTTAGTGCTAATATTGTTGTTTGAAAACTCTCTTAACTAAACTAAAAATCACAAAAAATAAGTTTTGACCTGTCAAACGAGATAAATTCGAAAATCGTTTTATGAAATTAAAAGAATTTTAGAGAAATATAAGTATTCTTTGAAGTAAAGGGAATAATATCTTGATGCCACATTTTTATTTTGGCTTTACTTAAAGTAATTGTTTAATTGAAGTGGTATTTCGCCAGATTATTCTTGGAATGCTTTCAAAGATTTATGAACTAGTTCATAAATGCTTGTTCGTTTTTAAGAAAATAGAATTTAGTTTCTTTCGAGAAGCGGTTTACTTGTCCAAAAATATCTTAGTAATAACAACATTTACTCACAGTAATAAGAACTGCCTCGGTGGCGTAGTGGTAGCGTATGCGACTGTTCAATTCCCGGATCGGACCAAAGTTTGCATGATCTGCAAATATTTGTTTCGAAGTTTGAGTGTTTTATATGAATAATATGTATGTATCTACAAAAAATTATATGTGTATTTATATCAGTTATCTAGTACCCATAACACAAGCTCTCCTTAGCTTGGGATTAGATGGCGTTGTATGTATGATGTCCGAAATTTTCGAAATATTTAATTAAAGCATTATATTAATGTTCATTGAATGAATGAGTTATGAAGCTGAACTTAAAAGCAATTATGATTATAACGTCTTAGCTAGACAAAATATTTTCGTAAACAGTAAAACTTTAATATAATATACAACTATTATATTGTTTCTAACTTTTATTACATAGCTAAACAAACTTTCAAGTTTAGCAGACTCTGATATCTGCGAAGGGGCGCTAGTAAGTATGTGTCGAACTACATATTGCGTCAAACTTCTAACAACGGAATACGCAGTCAGTTGTGAGAGGAACGCAGTCAGATAGACTCGAAGTTACTGAGACATGAATGTGTACAATTCGCTAGGAAATTTAATTAAGTACGTATTTCGCATGTAACATAAACATGAAAAACATTCCTCGATCATTATAGTAGTATAGGCTATTTCATTTATTTATTATTATTTCTTTCTTATCAAGCTATCTCGTGCTCGTGATTATTTCTAATTTTGTATTTATATCCTAACAGCCAAATAACCGTACACCTCTTAGGGAAAATATCTAACAACAACATTTTATTTATTACAATATAAAAAGTGGCAGTGGCTGAAATATTTAGATTTTAGACCCAACGGCTTAAAAGATTCTAGCAGATACGTTGATGAATCAGTCAGTCAGTCAAGACAAGTAGTTTAAATGTATCTATTACCTTTGCTTGTCATTATATATTGTACAAAAACACAGTGAGTTTACGTATTAACCTTAAACATATTGTTCTAAAAACAGCTGCAGAAACTATATACCTACGTTGTTTCCACTACTGTATTGAACGGTTCACTATAGTTCAAGGCCGTTATAAATTTAATCTTTGCACTCTTTCTTAATATTTTACAACGTATTTTTTATTTGAAATACTAGTCTATATATCTCAATTACAATTGCAATACAACCACAATATTAACGATATTTAATCGAATTCCATTAAAATCGTAACCTTTTGCCCTCGGTTCCGCTCGCATATGTGTCGGTTATTGCTGTAAAGAGAAGCCTATGTCGTTCGTCAAGAATCAAGTATCTTCATGCCAAATTGCATTGAGATCGGTGCAGCTGCACCGATTGCACCGAATTAGCCGTGAAAGCGTAACAGACAGACAAAGTTACTTTCAAATATAATATTAGCATTGATAGCAATCGAAACTTAGGACTGTTATTTGAATGAATTCCCAAAACTCAATAAATAAACTTAGCTATTGTTAAATTATAACCAACTCTTTTGATTTTTAGAAATTGATTATTTTTCTTATTAGTTAACTTTAGTATAAATCTGACACTCAAAGCATCTAATTAATATCAAGAAGAATGAGAGATCATTTACGTGGTAATAAGATATTACGCCCGCTTTACACTAATTAGTGTAGTCTGATTGAAATGTCCAAACGAGATACGCATCCTGAATTTAATACAACTGATTTTACTTAAATGTTAATGAAAAGAACCCTTCGTTTACACAAGCCGTATTTGCTGAGCAAATATAAACTTTATTATTGCTAGACTTACGTCTTTACTACTGAAATAATATTTAAAAACATATTACTGTTTGTTTAAGAACGTAAAAGAACGTGTCTGTGTATAATGTTTTGCTTACTTCTGTTGTTACGATATGCACGTACTAAACAACGTAATAATGGTATTATGTGCATTTAGCTTTTATAATATCTAGTATAATTTGTTACAATTCTATCTTAGTATTAGATACTAACTACCAGGTAATAGTATGGATAATTATGTTGATAAGAGAATGTGTTATTGATCATAATTACATTCCCATTAGTGCATAATACAAATGACGTGATCAAATTAATAATGTCAATATTAAATTGTTAAGCGGAAAATATAACTTTAAAACTAACTTCAAGCAAATTTCATCATTGTTATTTTTACATATTTTCAAACTAATTACCCACTTACTTTTAAATTGAAATTAAAAATATATAAAGGCGAAACACAATTCATGATAACTTCATGTCGCCTTTGCTGAAGACAGCTGATTGTTCGGTCTGTCACTCCCGTCTCCTATTTTTATTATATTTTAATAAGTATATTTCTTGGTACTGCCAAAACTAATTGCAAAATTATGATTCAAACTGGCAGGCTGTCATTTTATGGATCATAAATTAATTTTTGCTTGTTATTGCATGTATCGTTTTAGGCCAATTAATTTATGGGTAATGCGTGCGGAAGGACGGTATGTGATTGTCTTGGTTCAAGGTTTCTGTATCAGTAGGCCTAATTTCATTTCACAGATGACGTGAAATTAACGAGGCAATATAAACGAGTAGTGCATACTATTCTCGACATACTGATATATCTATATGATATGATGAATGATGAAATATATAAACATTAATTCTTCTAAATATTGATTTTATAAAACTATTACGTGGTTCAGGTCTTACAGAGATGGATATTTCATATTTTGTATACCTATCGTTTGAGTCATTGAACTCGAGTTTAAAATACAGACAGCTCAATAATCTGTGTAAACGTATATATGTGTAAAATAAATTCATTCCTTGAGGTAGAATAATGACTTAAGTATGCATAGCATTATTTAGTACATCATAAAAGACGTTGCCTTTTCAAAAAGCTAACCTCCGACCTAAATGGAATTTAAAGAATAATTAATGTTTGACGGGTATTTATTGCATTGTTCTTAACCATCCTTATATAATGTCTCTAAAAGTGAATAGTCTTACAGACAGTTAAATGTAACAATGGAGCCAAATATAGAATAAGACATTGAATAGTAAGGTACCAACGGGTGAATCTAATACACGGAGATATAAAGGTCGCGTCATGAGAGTGAATGAAGGGTCTAGCTAGGGTCAAAGTGACCAAATGCAGTGATCGCTCAAACTGTTGATATCAAAGGATCCTGATTGATGCTTTCGCGGATGGGTTTTGAGGGTTATTGATACAATCATTCGCGCAATATACGTCCTGGTTTCGATTGAGCTATTTTTATCGTAATGTTCTTCAGTTTTTTTTAACATTTTATTCGAATTAATATACGAGTGTAGTGTGTGTGAGTGAGTATTTTTTATTTTCAACAGACAGATTACCTGTTACAATTTTAATAATGATCAAACCTCGAGTTTTTTACCAGTACTTTCGTTTGACCTAAAAATATTGTAATTAAATTTTTTTCTAATTTGAAACAGAAATCAGAATCTAGGGCAAAATCCATCTTGCCCTTCTCTAGTTGTGCATTTTCCATTGAACAGTTTTTCAATTTTAGTAATACTAGAGTCAGGCGATCAAATTTCGAACACTATAACTTGAGCTTCCATTGTACAGACTTTCGTATTACAACAGGTCAAAATATATACTGGACACCAGTAAAAGACATGGCAAGTCCGTGATGAATTTGACTGTCTTAGATGTTTGTCTCACATATTGTGAACTTGGACTCAAATTGTATGTTGAACATCTATCATGTTCCGGGTCACCGGGGCCACTGGGGCGTGTGCGTCTATTGATCCACGACTAAATGTTAGTAGGTCTGTATCCCACCGATACTGACATAATTAATATTAATTATCCACCAAGTGCTAGACATTTTTATAATGAAATCTATTCAACGCTTTTGCTTTTAACGAGGTGAAAATTTCATTAGATTCCTATTCACTTAGAAGTTATTAGTATATAATTTCAGGTCTTCCTCGAATCGACGCCGATGGTTGATGATATTTTTATAGAACAGGCCACTTCGTACTAGGTAAGTTCCAGGACGTTTTTTTATGGAAACGGGGGGTAAACGAGCAGACGTATCGCCTAAACAGTGCACAGTAGTTCATTATACGTACTGACTATTATATAAGTACATCTTTGTTTTTTTTTAAACAGAGATGAACAACTTGTGATCCCTCAGATGCGTCAGAAGTGCGTTGCCGGCCTTTGAGGGATGGGAAGGGGACTGGGGAAGAGGTTGAGATATGGGCCTCCGGTATCCTCACTCACTCAGTGAAACAAAGCGAAAGCGCTGTTTCACACCGGTTTTCTGTGAGATATCACTCCGGTCGAGCCAAACCATTAATCCAGAAGCGTGGCTCTCGCAGATAACATTCATTTGATAAGATTATACACTTTAGATGCATTTTTTTATTATGGTTAGATACTTGTATATCAATCCTCTACTTTGTAAAAAACTGACATGTCTGAGTTTCTTACTCGTGCTACCTATTTTGGTGAACCCATCAATTTGAAGTCAAGCGATTATCAATAAAACGCTTTTATATTCTATATATGTACCTACATATAGATGTAAATAGTAAACAGAAGTATCCGTATGGTACTATATAAGATCGCGATAATATCTTGTAAGTAATATTGATAAAATATTTTAATGAATGTTTCACATAAATAATAATCAATAGTCTTCTTATTAAATTAACATACCTACTGATGATAGCAGGCGCCGAGCCGTCTCACAATATACTTATCTCCCCGTATACTTTATTATGGAATTATTAAATGTTTATTATGCAGAGTTTATACTTGAAAGTGACATAATGCTTGCGAAGTGATGATCTGCTGATTAATTTTGTTAAGAGATTCCAAAAATGCAAAAAATGAATGTGTACTTGGAGAGAAGAATCCACAATAATGTGTATATAATCATAGTGTTTATTGGGATAATAACATATTAATAGTGGCACGAGTAACATCTGTTATACACAATCTAATAAAGAAGGTTACTGAACTTAAAACGAGCATTAAGGGGAAGCGTCGCGTCGATAGAAATATTATATTCACGCCAATCCTTTAGCAAGTGATTACTAATGTCATTCGCTTTAATTAATATACCACAATCCATCCTTTGTCGTCTTTGATAAGTTATTTAATTTTTTTTTATTTGCCAGAATGTAGGTGTACACAGTACGGTCTTAAATTTATATTTGGCCCATATACATTCTACCAGTACATTCATGGTATGCAAATATTTGTAATGACATTAATTAAATTTAAAATTAAAAAATATTCGAAAGAACTGAACTCACGTGCAGTGTCATGAATCAATGTTTGTCAAAAATTAAAAGTACAGTCAAATAAATATAAAACAAAAATGTCTAGCTAATAACAATCATACAATGTCCACAGATGTCAATGTCAATGAAGAAAAAAAAAAACAAAATAAAAATATGTAAAAAAATAAAAATAAAATAAAAAATCCAATTGAAATATAAACCGATAACTACTTTCTGTCCTCGCGATACGACATAAATCGTAAAAACATCTATCTTTCAACCACTGTGTTAATTTTGAACTAAATTTGTTTAGAGGAAGTTCGAAATCATTAACATTTTCACTTTGATATAGGTAATAATTAATATTAATACAATCTAAAAAAAATATGTTTTAGATGTACTTATATAATAGTCAGTACGTATAATGAACTACTGTGCACTGTTTGAAATCGTAACCTACGTGTACCTATTTTACTGAATATAAAAATAAAACACACACCCAGACCGATAATTAAGCCGATTAGTGCCTATGCATAAAATTATATAATGAAATAGTTACTAATGTAATAAAACGATTTAAAAAAAGATTATCGGACTACATTACATTTCTATATAAGTCTAACAGTTCTAACATATGGAAACTGCAATTTTACAGTGATTCTAAAGGCATCAAATTGGTACGGCTATCTTTTTAGATATTTTTTGAGGCTGTAACCCCAGATATTTGAATTTTTTACAACATCATTATTAAAATCTTTCTCAGGTTGTGACGTATCTTAAACAGCGATACGATAAACAATAGCAATGTCAATATAACCCTTGCTTACCATTTCTTCTTCGGCTTTTCTTATGATGTAGTTAAGTGAGTATCGTCACCTAAGAACACCTGCAACTCAAGAGAGTCAAGTAATTTGCCGACTTTTAAGAACCTCTCCCTGCCAGAGTAAGGCTTTTGAGACTCCAATAACTGCATGCACTCGGCGAAAGAAAGAATTGAGTAACACTCCTAATTTTTTACGAACTACCGTCGTTACATCAGTGTTCCAATTTGGTGTGACTACGGATCGGTTGCTAAATTTACACTAGTTTATAAATTTAATATGAGCCCTGGTAGCATTACCTATACAATGATAAATACTAATTCAATTGTCTACTATTATTAAACCGTGTCATTAATCTCAAACACACACATAAGTCCTATCTATTTAGTTCCGTTCAAACTAAGACCAATGTCTAGCAGCGGATGGATGTGGGCTGCCTAAGATCAGCAGTAATCGGCAGTAGGTTGAAAAAGAAGAGCATAGTGTGATAGATTTTTTTTTTCTTTCTAGCCTAGACTCTAGTATCTTTCTAGCCTAGTTTCTAGTCTGGGTAAGTCGTACCTAGTCTCTATTCTTTTTCGTTTTTTAAGAAACTATATCCCCCTTAAAACTTCATCTTGCCATAGAGAAGAGTAATGTCTGTTACTTTAGAAATGCGTTGTTTTTATTCTGAGTCATATTTATCTCGTAGACAAACGGTTTGTGCCTTTTTATGAGACCTATATATAGTGCCCATATCTCACATATTTTTACATTATTGTGTATAGTTTTGAAGGTAGTGTATCGTTTTAATATTTAACGTCTTACGTCCGATGGATTTTTAATAACAAATATTACAATAACAGTATTCTTTAAATTATATAAAATGGTCAAAAATGCAGAAGTTTTTATATTAGTTAATAAATTTCAATTTTAAAATGTATTGTAATTGCTACTGAAAATATTCTTTTCTTAAGTAAATTAATAGTAGCTATTATGAGACAGAGAAATATAGAACATAATAAATTACGAAAGAAAACAGTTTTTTTACATCTTTCGCATTTGACACTGTTGATGAAACGTGTAATTTACGCGACACTTATTTTTACTTTTAAATATGAGTCGAGATTAATTGAAAACGTTTCATTACATCGATACTCGGAACGTAAGAAAATCATTTTTTTACTTAAGAAAAAAAAAATCGAATTAAATTAATTTCTTCACCATTAATCAAATCTGAAGTGCACTTTATGTTTGTAAGTTTGTATTCAAGGTTATGCCAACAAAATAATCGATGTGAGAGAATATAAGGTTTCTGAATAAGTATATCGGACATGACATTGAATATAGACGAAAAAAGCGATTGTGAATAAGTTTTAAATTCTCTCTTTTAAATGAAAATTTCGATCAATAACCGTGATCTATAAAGCTAGGTAGTTATCCTGGTGGAAGTAAATTTAATTATTTTTCTTCTTTATCATATATTACGAGTATATTTCTTTAGCAATTTAGCAGTACTAAAATAATGTTAAATGACTTGCATTTATCTAAAACTCATTTATGTACTCGTTAACATTATTTTTAGAACTTAGAATAATATATGTTCATGGGTAGTTGTTGCTTATAATTACGCAAGCTAAAACATGAATATATTGAATTTGTATAACGAAATCAAGTCCATTTATATCGAATTACTTATCATGCATTACATTATATTATCTCGAATTACCTGTCATGAATTATATTGTTATGATCTTAATCGACATTATTCATAATCGATTTCGACGCAATTGGCTACGACACGATTTTAATTAATTCAATTACTATTACTGTACTGTATGTTCCATTGTATGTAGGAGATATTAAAAACAGTTAGATGTGGGTTATTTATTATAGAAACGTTATATGTCTTATCAAAATTGACTCGCCTTACCACAGCGGTAATACCACGTCTTGTAAAGTTTATTATACCGTGCAGTCATTTTGTGAGTACTAAAGTATATTTTCAACTTCATGCCTTTACACGATTAAGCTTGCCGATTGTCAAATAGTAAGTAATAGACTCTGAATAGGTTGATTAACTCTATAAAACCTGGTAAAGCGTGGTAGCGTTCCAAACACCATTAAAATCATATCACATGGTACAAAAAAATGAGCCTTAGTTTACTTGTATTTGGGTGCGATTGTATGTTTTGTCTGATTAGGTATCGTCGTTTCAAGAAGCCCGGAAAAACTGAGATAAGAAACACGCCTTCTCAAAATTTTGATATATTTTGTGAACGATTGGATAGCATTTCTGCATATCACTACGGGAATATTAAAACTAGTGTGAGTAATTAAATAAAGTTTAAAAAATTTATTTTTCAAACTATATTTTAATTATAAAAAACCATAAGGTGAATGTTATACAAGACGCTTTGCCTTAAAAGTAATTGACGGTCATTCGTGAAAAATTAGTATAATGTACTCATTGAGTGTAGGATGACAGATAACTGACCGCAGCACACAGTTTTTATAGTTCATTTTATCAATGACCCACCCGTAATCTTAAGTTTTTTGACACAATGTCTCCTATACATGCACATTATATTCTAAGTGGGCGGTTATTAAATCATCAATCATGTGGTTTAACGACTTTAGACTAATCTAGGTGCCGTCTTCTAAACTGAAGTAAATCTTTTTATATAACTTTTTTATGGCATACATCTCAATAGAACTATCATTATTTCAAAGATTACGACGGTCATAAAGTGGGCCATAAGTTGGTATGGTAGGGTAAAACACTTTAATATTATCTATAACATCAATTGGAAAAACGTTTTCAATCGTTACTTCATTTTGTTTATCGACGGTATCTAATGTTTGCAAGCTAGATATTTCGAAGGAGATGTTTATGTTCAGCACGGACTGTTAAATACTGTTGATGATGTTATGAGCTCATCAATCATTAACAGCCTTTAACAATGTATTGCTGGGCATAGACCTCACCTTGGACAAGAGGTTTTGGCATATTATACCATGCTAGACAGGCGGGTTGGTATTGGTTTTGTTTCAAGTTTCCCTTCTTTGCAGGGATTTTATCCTGCAAACTATGTACTCTTAGCTGTGAGCTCGATTTGCACGTATGTTTTAATTTTTAATCTAACGATATTATTATCTTTTGCAAGCAGAATATCAGTGCGATAAAAGTTACTTTACGGGTAAGTACGAGTATGATTGTTAGATGAATGTTGAATTAAAAGAGACAGAAAGTAAGTGAACACGTAGTCTCGAGTGCTATATGTAGTCAAACTTTTTAATGTTCAACTTTGTACTTATAAAGAAGGTTTGTTATGTCCTATTTTGAAACAAACACACTTTGAAGATGTAGTGTCTGTAGAATAAATAAAATATTAGTAACAATGCACACAGTAGAGATGTGTTAAGGGCATCATTTCTATTATCATGCATTTTAGTTTGTTACATGGGAGTATTTGTTGTAATACGAGTGTTATATGTTTTAATTATTATAAAGCACTTAATGCATTAATAAATACCATAATATACCGAAATGGTTATTAGTTTTGCAGTGGCAAGGTTCTTTTCCTTTGAATTTTATTTATATTATGTTTGTATTAGTTATTGACGTTTAATAACGTGTATGCATATATTAAGTACTTTTGGGTTGGGACTAGTCGCATGAGCGTATAAAGAGTAAATTAGTTACTGTGATTGGTTTATGCCTACTAAAATTATACGTAATGTTAGTGGCGAACAGCCTAAACAGGAGAGAGGTTTAAATCAAAAACCTCTTGAAAAAAAATAAGTATTACATAATTACAGGATCAGTATACGAATCTTACCTAAAGTTATCGCTCGCCAGTTCTCGACTTTATATTTGGGCAAAACTTGGTAGGCGGATAATTATACATTCTAAACGACGGAAAAAGAATATTTTTCTGGTACGTGGTCTTATTGGATTAAAGTATAACAGTAAATCTTTTCTGTGTGTCAGACGGACGAAATATCGTGAAACTTTTTTTTGTACCATAAAACAACACCTACTTAAATTATCCGTATACTAGCTGACCTGGTGAACTTCGTACCGCAATATTTATTATCGTGTATATTTTCTAAAGAACCGAAAAAACTTCTTTTAGTATTTATAGGGCCGCTATGTATATGCCTAAATGGACTAAGAAAGTATAACGCCTCCGGTTTTTTTTTAATTTTCTTCTGTGCAAACCTTGTCCTGACAATAACAAACACATAAAAAAATATTATCCAATTTGGTGCATTCCAATAGGAAGTTATACACGTACACACATTTTGTAATTCATATTTATTAGATAGACGAATTGTGTGTGATAAGAAGCCACTACTAAGAGCAATTTCTCATGACGATAGTATTAATTTATTGAAATAAGATTTAAGTGCTTGGGTGGTCTAAGTGATTTCCCATGACTTCATTTTGATTTTTCTTCTTGGATTATACTCTTTTATAGGCCCATTGGTGCAGTAGCAACCTAATTGGGTCGCCATAGTGTAGATCTATTTGCTGCATTGTTGCTTTTTCTGTATTCACAATAAGTATGGTGACCACTACACTTGGATTCTGTTCATGCTTTCATTGAGGCAGAGCACATAGGAAATATATTTTTATAAAAATAATGATAGAACTATAGATATATGTTTGAAGTTTTCTCTGATTTAAAATATGAAGAGCAATCATACTTCGGTTCCATTTTCAATCAGTCTTGCAATCGTATTGAAAACAGTACTTTAATATTACGGTCCGAGTAATAGTATAGATTTTTGCGTCAAACCTTGTTATCATTCTCTTTCATTTTGTCGTATCCAATTTTTATAAATGTAGATACGTATCGAGATCGTAAAGCTGTCGGAATTTTACGACGTGCTGACGTTGCTAGAAAACCTATAACTACCATAACAGACGCTAGAATGTTCTCTTGTTTTAATCAAGCATGGTATTGCTAACGTGTTCCGAATTTATATATATAATTTTTATGCATCTGAAAAACATATGTATAAATAAAAACATCACATTTATACCGCTGTACGTATGCGTAATACTTACTATTTGTATTTAATTATTGCATAATGTGTATAATCTGTATCTCGGCAAGGAGCTCCAACGACTTTCATGAAATTTAGTATGCAGGGAATTTTGGGGGTGACAAATCGATCTAGCTAGGGATTCATTTTAGGAAATTCACCAAAAAAAATACTGAGCCTAGCTGGGTCGTCCAGGTACATATGTACCTATATATTAAACTTGCATTTCGGTAATCCGAAATATCAATTTTACGGTTTCTTCAGGGAGAATACATACATAACCATCTTTCGGTTCTAGTGAAAATGAATTGGTATTTATTTATTAATCACAAAATTTATTATTATTTTAGAGTTCAAGTTTTTGGAAACAATTGTGAACTAAAAATAATTTTAAAGTCAGTTGAAATGCAAGAAATAAACGCAAATTGAAGGTTAAAGTAGTCTATTTTATTTTTCGGTTTTTACATCTATTTTTCTTCTTCTCATCCTGTACGCACTCAACAGAGCGGTCGTGATCGGTTTGTAGTAGTTTTGGGAGAGGCAGATGTGATGCTTTTTACGATGTTTGGCCATTGCTGCCTTTTAGAGGGCATTCTGCTGCACTCTTTCACCTAACCTCCCATTGCAGATTTGATCTGGTCAGTTCAACGCGTAAGTGATCTTTCGCGGGATCTAGTGCCTTTCACTCTTCCTTGAACAACAAAGCGTTCTATGGATAGTTCGCCACGCCGAGAAACGTCTTACTTACGTCTTTAAAGGCCCCAAAAATGGTGATATAACTAAGGAGCGCTTACTCTGAACATGTTATGCTTGATTCACGCTACTATCTTATTGTCGTACGTGTACGTTACCTTTTCAACGAAATATATTTTAGTTACGGACCAAATATGTAGAAAAAGATAAGTGAGATAGACGATCACAATGTAAGTTTCTGACAAAGAATCCATAACAGTTCAAAATAAACTTCACATTCTTTCTTTCAAGAAGATTTTTTTCCAATAGGTTGCTATAATGTCAATTTGCGCGTGCTCCACAGTGCTCGCGCCCCGCATTTTGGTGACACCACAGGAAACATCGGGGTTCCCACACGGGAGGAGGCTATCTGCAAACTGTAAGTGGCCCGAGGTACGTCGGGGTTCCAGGGTTTTCCGTTCTAGGTTGCAACAGATTCCCCGGCACCTAGTACCCGAGACGGCTTGCGATTTTAGTCGGTTCGAGTCCGACTTGCCACCACTTGGTGGTATCAGAAGGGATATCCGCACGAGACAAAAAAAAGGGCTTTCCTTTCGAGGGCGCATCTAGTTCTACGGCTCCTGGTACCCAAGGCGGCGTGCGGAATTAGTCGGTTCGAGTCTGACAACTCACTAGTCGGTGGTATCCGGAGAAATGTCCGCATAAAAAAAATATTGCTATTATGTCAATATCAACAATTCTATCAATAATAAAGGATCAGTATCAGGTATCGCACGTGTTGACACTAATATCAACATATCCTTCTATTTACGTAAACATATTGTGATAGGTTACTAGATTAGAACTGTGAGTTAATTAAACACAGATTAACTCAAGTTATTGTTTAATTATAATATGTTAATACATCTTTATCCTAAACCTGTAGTAACTGATCGGAATCATTAACGATTTGATTACATAACTGAAATAAATTGTAGTTTAAAAAAATACAATTGAGTAAGCCGTCTTAAATCTCTTGAGCATATTGCAGGGATTGGTCCTCAAATTTTAGATAACTTAAAACTATGATCGGATTTTGGTAACCTGCTTTAAACAAAATGAGAATAAATTACTTAAGTAAAGTGAAAGTAAATTTTAAGATAACGTATTTTATAGTGATCACGATTATTGATTTTACCTTATTATGGGAGATATATATTTATGTAGGTACTATCTTCAATTTAGTCGGTTTGTGCTTTGAATTTAGTAGCTTTTCTTATTTCCTTTGAAAGTCTTGTAATCTATATAAAAAAATAAATCACCGAAATGTATGTACGCGCATAACTGCCGATAGTCTGAACCAAATTGGACGATTTTTTTTTATGAGATCGTTACTGTCAGGAAAAGATTTGTGTACAAGAAAATTAAAAGATAACCGGAAAAACTATTTTTTTTTATCCACGACTTTACATTGCCTGTGGGAAGCTGAGGCATAATAAAATTAGTAAAATATGTTTTCATAAATTTTGTAAATATTTAGGAAAGACAATATATTGGCTCGAGAGGCATCACAGAAGCCTCTCATACCGGCTGACGCAGGTGATCACCGGAAAAGAATGTTTCAGAGATCACCTGTGTCTGATTCGTAAAGAGCCAACGCCTGAGTGCCACCACTGCGATGGCCATACCGTGGACACGGCGGTCCACACGCTGGCAGAATGTCCGGCGTGGGATGAACCGAGGCGTGATCTCGTGGCTGCCATCAGGGTGGGGGTTCTCTCGCTCGGTATAGTCCGGCCACTCAGAGAATGCGTTTCTGACACTTGTAAATTCGTCATGAGTAGTGATGTACCATGAATAACATTAATAATATTTGGTAACAGTATTTATACTCGTAGCGTTCATTATGCATAATTATTAAATTTATATATATTTTATTATATTTCAAACACAATATTAACAAAATTGTTGATGGATGAATTAAATTTAATCGTAATTTCTGAATGAAACAAAGGGAAAGAAAATAAAAATACTGTATTTATTGGAAAATATGTACCTATATATATTACGAAATACATAGTTTTAAGATTTCAATAATGTCAAATCAAAATTTACCAGAAATATAAAGGGATAAAAATAGTTTTCCATTAATTTTCAATTCATCTGACTGATATCACGACAATTATTTTCATAAGTTTGGTTTGGTCGTACTTATATCGTATTATAAACTATATCAAATATGTGTTAAGTACATTATACACACTCTCGAATAATTTCTCCGATGTCCCCAGAAACTTTAATGTCGTTCGTATAAATGCCCAAAGCATTTCGGCACATTTCCCTGAAATGGTGACAACATTCGACTGTACGACATCCTTACCTACATACTTAGTAACTCATCTTGTTATACTGTTTTTTTGTGTATTCAATAAAGATAAATAAATAAAATTATATATTATAAATTAGAACGTTTTATTTAACAATATATCGACCGACAGAATATATTACGATTACCAAAATACTCAGTTACAATTACCTATTATATTTTGTTTCATCACTACAAAAACAAACTGTTGACATAACCTTAAAACAGCGCAGTTTGACGTCGTTAGACTTTTAAGAATTATTGTTCTTAAATTAATTAATTAATTAATTGTTAATAACTTTAGCCCAATATAAAACGTTTATTGTAAGTTGGCATGATTATTCAGTTTTTAATGTTATTACTCATTATTAAGGTTAATAAAAGATATTTAAAATTTTCCCATAAATTGTACGTCAGTTCAAAGTTACATCGCCCATTGCATCACGACCTGTCAGGAACGCATTCTCTCAGTGGCCAGACTATAACATGATTGCGGCCATGTTGCGGAGTGAGAGCGCGTGGAACTCTGCCGTCTCTTTCTGCGAGTAAGTTATGCTTGCGAAGGAGATGGCGGAGCGGGACCGGGAGAGGTTTAGAACTCGCCCTGTCCGCCAGGCCAGGTACCGCAGACGACTCAGGCGCCGGAGGTCGCAAAACGATCTCCGTCCTCAATAAGCGCAAGCCTGAGGGTGACAGGTACGGCCACCAGTCACCCTAGCAGAAGCAGGCCGGGGTGGCGGCGCGAGCTCTGTAAAGTGCTCGAGCCCTTTTATGAATAGAGGGTGGGTGTGTTAGGGTTCCTACGCAGGAGGGGGCCACCTACAAACAGTGGATGGCCCGAGGTACGTCGGGGTTCCAGGGATTTCCTTCAAAGGGTGCACCTGGTTCCCCGGCTTCTTATACCCGAGTCGTGAAAGCGTACTAGACAGATAGACAGACTGACAGAGATACTTTCCGATATAACTATGGATTGGCATAAAATGTACTTTTTGACTTTTATATTTCTGTATCAATAGAGATTTTATTTTTATTTATTTATTTTCCTTTTATATTTCGTTCAAAGAAGTGGTCGCTGTACAAGGTTCATTGTCACAACAAGTTATTACTTGTTTCCAACAACTTAAGTTTTACTAGGCATTTCTTTTGAACTTTATGAGACATTAACTTCGACAGACATTAAATGTAGAGTAGAAAGGAAAATCACTTCATATTTAATAATTTTTGTATAGTTATTTTTGTGTCCGTATAAGTTAAAGTACACTTTAGTTTTGACAAATTGAAACATTTTATAAATTTTATAGTTTAGCTGTCCAGTTTATTTCATATTGTTTTTATATCCAAAATTACTGCTATTTTTTTCTTATAAAATTGGCATAAGCTTTAATTTTCTACAAAAATAATGAAACAGGAAAATTTTCTTAAATATAAATAAAATAACATTTTTTTTTATTATTTCTCATACATTGTCATACACTACATAAAGTGAGGCAAACACAACACAACAAACAAAAGAGACCTCTGTTTTATTATTTTTGTAGAAGACGAAAACAGACATTTAAAACACCTTTTCTTACATAGACACCACATACTTCAGTGCGTTCTCTTTAAACGTTGGTCATAAGTGCCGTAGCGCTACTCACTAGTAATGCCTCTAAAAGCGTAAAGCAAAATGTAAAATAGTGTGAAATACTTGTTCTGTGGAACGTGAAATATAGCGTAGAACATTTTAAACTAAAATTGAAGCTACGGATCGGTAAGCTTCATTTATTTTGTCGTAAAGGTTATTTGGTTAAAATCTTGATGTTATTAGAAAGTCAACTGTATTCTTGACTTAAAACCATTTTAGAGGTAGTGTTATAATGACCCTAGGATACAATTGGAAAACAATGGCTGCATTTAAATTCAGGTTGTCCTAAAGTAGCATATGTAGATGAAGTTGCTAGATTAATACATTTATTTACACCTAAATTCTAACTGCATTGTTCTTGACACGACGACCTTTTATGTACTTGTTTCTTTTTTAAACGCATTTATCCAGCCAAATTTATAATGCATACTATTGTTCTTTAAATTTTAAATTTTCTAATGCAATTCCTAAACTGTGATAATTGTAAAGATCACTTTTGTCTGTTAGTTGAGTAAATTTAGCGCGTTCAAAGGGATATTGTTTAAAAAAATTATTACTTAAATACTCAAAAGGTCATTTATTTTGCAAAACATTTGTAAGTTTTAAAAGAATGCATACTTTTTTACTATATTTGATATTAATTTATTGTGCAATTTCACTTTAGACTCTGCTGAAACAAGGTCATTAAATTACGTTGGTTAAACATCTTTTCCTTACTTTCTTATTTAGTTTCCTTTTCGTTAACTCCTTTTTGTTAAGAAAAGTTTAACGCATAATAAGTAAACGCATAATGAGTAGACTCGATACCTCCTCAATATCATCGATTGTGTTTAATGGTGCTGTTATTCCGTACAGCCCTGTCGTCAATAATCTGGGGTTACTTATCGACTCGACTCTTGACTGGCGAGCTCAAGTCGCTTACATCAGCCAGAAAGAAACTGGAAACCTGCGAACATTATATGGTGTAAAAAACTTTCTGCCTACTAACATTAAAACTACTCTCATGCAATCCTTAATATTTCCTGTGAGGGACGAGGTCATGTCCCTTCAACACAAAGGGAGGATCCTCCGACTCCGACCACTTGACTTCATGGCAAAAAATTACTAAACGATAGTTTTCATAGTGTATGAATATATTGTGTGTATGATTATTTCTATACATGTAAATATATGTATATTTATATATTTATGACTATGTATTCTATATGTTATTGTTTATGTATATGTTTTTTTTCGAGGTTTTGCGTGTAGTCTTTGTATTTAATTTTATATTCCCACCTCTCTGCACCACCTTACAAAATTTCTACACCATCGTAGGGTTGACTGGAAGAGAATGATTTGTGCATTAGGTCCGCTGATGTATAATAGTGAATTAAGTTTAAATAAATAAATAAAAGTTGAATGGTCACGATTATTGAATAACCACAATGAAAATATCGCATATAAACTAAAGTATATATAAGTATAGTGGTAGTGTCTACATGTATGTCATAATACACTTAATGCTTTATAAAATGGCTTCATAAAATTAACCAATAGTCGCCATTTGCCGCACCTGTCTTCGTGACAACGTTATCTTTTCATAGTCATAAATAAGTACGTGTTGTTAGGCAGAATTTATTTTTCATCAATACATTACCTATATTTTGTGTGTATCTTTATGTGTCTTTTAGGATTTTTTTACCATACTTTATCATAAATATCTTTCATTTTATTTGAAACGGTTCCATAAATGGTTCTTATAATACCGTTAGAAAAAATTGAGCTAATTAGTTTCTGATTGTGTTACTTATATTTTTTATGTTTTGACAAAGCTCATGTTACATAAGATATTTCAAGCACTCGTGCTCCTAAAAGAGTTCTCTGAAACTTCGTTACCGTAAACTGTACCACACTATGTATATATATAGTGTAATAATTCTTGCATGGTGACAGATAAAAATGAGTTCTTGGAAAGTCCTTAGAAAACTCGGATATTGTCATCGCGATTTGGCTAATTTTGTACTAGTTTCTTTTGTTATGTATGACTCTACTCTGCCTGATGGAAAGCATAAGCAGAATCCAAGAGTGGTGGTCTACATACTCTCTGCGAATACAGACAATGCAGCCTGATGACCCACACTATGATGGCCTACTGAGGCCTCCGGTTTCGCACTCACCAACGAAACACGACAGCATAAACGCTGTCATTTTACGTTAATTTTCCGTGTGAGGGTAATATTGCCCCGGTCGAGCTTGCCCGTTCGTGCTGAAATCAGCGTGGTTCTACTACCTTGAAATATTTGTAGAAGTTCAGAGAAAGTTTTTGCTGTATTGCTGAATATGAAAATAATTGTAAGAAATATTTTAAAGATTTTATCATAAAACTGTTGTTTTAAAAAATCTTTTGAGGAAGAACCTAAAAATATATCTCCGGTTATGCATATATTATATAACGAGTAAAGGGACGAGCAGCTTTGTAATAATTAGACCTCAATTTTTAAAATGTTCATGCTTACCTACGTGCGTAAAATATTGAAATGTTTCATTTATGCTGTGCAGTATACAATTTTGAATTTTGTTAATTGCTCTAGCATCATGAAAGTAAAAACTTATATCTGGTTATTCACTTGTATAGGTGTGAATGGGGTCATATATATTTATAGATTAGACAGGTGGCTATTTGTTGTTGATCATTTTGAAAAGTTTTCACAATTATAACATATTATAAACTATATCAAAGAATACAATCATCATGATTAACATCAGTGCACTGCTGGAAATCGGCCTCTTCTTAGAAAGGAGGTTAAAGGCTGCCATACCACGCTAGCCAGACGGTTTGGTATATAGTTTGTTTCAAGTATTCCTTCTCATTCCGGTGCAAATTTTGGTCCCTTAGTAGGCTCTTACATCATCTTCGGGATGAATGGGGGTTGTGGCTTTCCGTATTCTCAATCCTTTACCAGATAGACACAGGGAAAATTACAAATTATAGTGCGGTCTCTAGTAATATAAGATTAGAAAATATAAGACAATTGATTTAGGTAGGCACTTATCCTAGAATATAAATTAAAGACTGCACAAAATGGAAATAAAGAAATGACGGTTGCTTTGATACGAAAGCTCCACAGTAGTAATATAGTACACACTTATTTTCTATTGTAACAGTATACAGTAGACCGGTACGTAACTTGGCCAGATTCGATAGATGCGAAGTAGTCGTTTTTTAGGTACCTTTAGTTTTAGCAGGACACGGGGATTGTGGTTGCACCGTTCAGAGCAAGCGATTGGTGCGTCATGATAACTTTTGAATAGTATCTCCGATCTGAATAATTCAAAAAGGAATTCACAGGTATTTATATAGCCTTGAATACTTGTTTTATTTGAATGAGGATTAATAGCAAGATACGAATAATGTGGCTTAGTTACAACGTTAATTTTGAATATTTAATATTTTATTTTATATATAATAGTTAGACATATGGTATCGTAGAATTTTTTGTTGATATTAATGTCCTCTATATAATTGTAGTAGATACATCGTTTTGCTCTATTATTAATAGTTTCTGCAGCGTATGCATTATACCTTTTGTTTTGGTATTTTTCTAACACCTTAAATTTTTTGAAAATATTCTATGGCTTATGTTCAGGGATAATGTAGTATTCTAATGGGGAATTAATGTTATTAAATCTTTCAAGTAGTTTTGAGTTAAACCGTACGAACAAAAAGAAAATCTTTCCTCTTTATAATATGTATGACCTAGTTTAGATTTCATAACGTTTAAATGTATGTATTTTATTTATAACACCTACTCGTAATAAACTTCACAAATTCTTTTTTTCTAAATAAATATTTTTATAATGCAATAATCATAGAATAATGACAGGCAAAAATTGTATGTCCCGAAGTTGTTACCCTGTAGTGTACGACCTAATCCAAAATCTGGCCAAGTTACGTGCCGTACTTTAAATGAAAGCGTTCTGATAGTGTGATCGATTTATTTACATGATTATTTAATGCAGCATTTAGGGAAATAAAAATCATAACAGAAAAAACTACAGATTTAATAAAAAATATAACAAATATATAAAAAGTTTTTTTTATATAGTCAATAGTCATATAACTATGAATCAGTTAAAAACTGTAAATATAGTTAAAGTTTCTTCTGCAACGATTTATATTCAATAACTATAATTATATACAGTATGAATTCAAATACAACTTAACTTTTCTTGCTTATTTATTTCAATATAAATCAAAATAAGAAAAAATAGAACATTTTATACAGGGACCATCAAACACGCTTTTCACAACGAAGGAAAAGCGTCTTTGTCGTTCAAAAAGATCAGCGGGTACGCAAATAGTAGTCACATATTTGGTCATTAGAACTATTCCAGGTGCACCAGATTTTGTGTGTATAAGAGGCGTAACAGGATAACACACGAATATGATAATATGTAAGATAATTGTGGTAAATACAGCTCTTCGCCACCTCTATAATTAAAATATTTGGCACTGATGATCTAAATGTAGCGAATAACTTATATCTGTAACTTGTAAGTGTTCGCATCAGAATTTTAGAAAAAAAAATTACTAAAAATAATAGATCAATCTAACATACTCTCTAATGAGGTACGCGCCTTTTTACTTTGTCTTATTATACTTTATTATATATAACTAAATTGGCTAGTTGACTTGAAGACTCACATTTTATTAACGTTTAATTTTTACGAAGAATTTAAGCAAATGAGCGGCAATGGCACATAAATTACTTAGGAATTTATTCCGTAGGTGGTAAGTGTTCAATACAAAAGAACGATAATTAAGAGCTTAACAAACATTTCCTCTAAGCTCTAAAGGCGACACTTCCATTATTTATTACTAATGTTTTTTATAGACTCAGAAGGCACTATTTTAGTTATTAAGTTACAAGTACGCCTTTAAAGTGGGATACATTATCTAATTTCAATACCTACGTTGAAATGCACTGCTTAACATCGAAATGGAAAAATTGCTTTATTATCAACGTGCATGTGTGCTATCGATTCCTGGCAAGGCCTAGTAAGTTTAACAATTTAAGATTGTTATTATAATTTTGCACCAATTTCTACTAATTTGTTTGTCTGACTATTTTTGATATTGATTATTTTTCTTTGCGTACAGAACACATAAAAACACTCCATAAACTTTGGTATTTAAACGACATAGTCACAATTGTGGCTAAACTCCCTCAACATAGATTAGAATAAAATATTCAATATTCTTGTCAAGACTACATGACCTATCTATCGAATACTTACCTTTTTCAAGAGAGACAAAAACTCTCGTGAGGTCTTATTTGGTTATTCCAAATGAACGTCGCGAAAGTTTTGAGTTGCAAGTGTCTGGTGATGATCCATTTCAAATTATTAATATGAAGGCAAAAGTTTGTGAGTGTGTATATTTGTATGTTTATTGGTATATGGTACATATGTTTCTCCAAAAGTTTTAACCAAAAAAAGCATGCACAATCTATTTGGATAAAATATGGTAAGGAGATAGCGGAAATCCTTAACACGTGGGCAATTTTTGTTTCAAAAACAAAAACTAGCCCACTAGCACGAGTAACACCGCAGGTACAGCTAATATTATATCAATCCACATATAAAGCTCTAACTGGAACTGATATACCGTTGCACTGTGTGGCTTAGTTATTGTTTCTACTGTTCTACTTACACCTTCAAAGTTGTTGAACGGAACTCTATGCCGTAGTTCCGACAGGGCTGGTGCTTCGTAACAACATTATAGTAGTTAATAATCAAACGCGATGTGGACATGGTGTTTCATACTGCTTATATTGTGTCTTATGATCATATTCTTCATCACGATCATCAACAAGTAGGACACATTAAACTGCTGGTGTCATTTACTAACTACAAAAAGTTGTGCTTACTAGTCTTAAGATGATGCGATGGATCTATGTTGCTCTCTGTATTGTTATTACAAAGGCTTGACAAATTAATGTTTGTTTTCTATGTTGTAATTTGCTTGATATTTTATTTTGTCGAAAGGGAACAGTAAGGAATTTAATTGACCGTGTAAGCACATTTTTCTGAGTGTAATATGATATTTGTATGAGTTCAAATATATCAAAATCTAGTCATCATATTTTACAATCAATTTTGTCTTAAATAATAAATGGAAGTCTTGCAAACTTTGGTAGAAATTACTTTAAGTTGAAACATTCTTTCTAAATTGATTACTTTCTTTTTTCTTTTTTAAAAAGACAACTCCCACATTAGGAATAAACATCCTGTGTCGTGGGGGACTTTACAAACATACATGAAACGGACACAAAGAACATCCAGACTCGGGACAACAATTCGTGGATCACACAAAGTGTTGTAGGTACCGCGTGGGATTTGAACCCACGACACTTGGCGCAGTAGCAAGCGGCATGGCGACCGCTGACACCACTCGGCCAACCGTGCAGTCATTTCCTTTCCATTAAACATCGACACATATCTATTACAATAGCCATTATTTGTATGTCTAATGAGAGTTTTTTTTTTAATAGGGGGCATACGGGCAGATGTATCGCCTGATGGTAAGCGATTACCGCCACCCGTGACACCCATAACACCAGAGGCGTGACAAGTGCTTTCTCAGCCTTTGGGGGACGGGGAGAGGGATGGGGGGAGAGGTTGGCGTATGCCTTTGGTAATCTCACTCATTTGGTGAAACACAGCGCAGGCGCTGTTTTACACCGGTTTTCTGTGAGGCCGTGGTATCACTCCGGTCGAGCCGGCCCGTGCTTGACGAAGCGTGGCTCTCCCACGGTAACGCAGATGACGAAAATTTGCAATAAGTATCAACCCTGAGAATAGTCATGCTGTATGTATAAAGCAAAGAAAGTAACATTGTGACGTAATATATTTTTGTAACGATTTATACTTTCTGCATTAAGTTATAAATCTATTGCCAGCAGGAGGAATATTGCCACTAATTTGTAGTGGACGTTTAATGACCTATTTACACATGCATATGTATCGATACTTTACCATAATATTTACAAAAGGATACCAGAGTTGTCATTTATATTGTTATCTTCAAACATTTTTCACGGGCTGAACTTTATAAATTGCGTGCAAAGATATGAAGGGCTGGGTTTTATTGGGGCTGAAAATGAAGCCGCAAAGATTAGCGCACTTAACCAAGAATCACTACTTTAGTTTATAAGTAAGTAAGTAAGTAAAATAATACATTTATATGACATTAACCGATGACGATAATATTTCAAAAGCCAAAAAATATTTGAACAAGCTTGTCGAGAGGGGGACTAAAATTTTTGCAGTCGTTGTGCCGAGTCATTTCATCCCAAGGGTTTTTCGCTAAGAGCCTCTACCAACACTTTCAGAGGCTCGTCTTAATCGACTACAATAAGGACTTGATTACTCGTTGAAGCCAGTCCTCTTTAATACTGCATCTTAAGGATATTTCAGTTTCCGAAACCTTAAAATCGGAACTTAATTTTGGGACCATTATGTTCTACTAAAAATTCTAGGTACATTAATGTTTAAGCTATGGCACGCGTAATCATAAATTGTTACATTATTTAATTTCGTAATATCATATATATTCAAAAAATAATATAATCTCATATTTCAAAATTAGCTGTTATTTTTTTTTATTCAATAGGGGCAATCGAGAAGATGTATCGCCTGATGGTAAGCGATCACCGCCGCCCATGAACACCCGAAACACCAGAGGCGTCACAACGTGCGTTGCCGACCTTTTAAGAAGGAGTACGCTTTTTTCTTGAAGGTTTGACAGTCGTATTGGTCCGGGAATACCGCGACAGTTCATTTCACAGTTTTGTTGTGCGAGGCAGAAAGTTTTGCGAAAAGCACACAGTTGTGGACTGCCAGCCATCCAAGTGATGGAGATGGAATTGCTGTCGCTGTTTCTAAAATAATGTTCGAAATAATGAACAGTCATTAATAGTCCACACTAAGCAGGCCAACAGCATGGGAAAGAGAAGGAAAACTAGACATAAACACTATACCAGCCCGTCTGCCTAGCGACTAGCTAAAACTTTTCTACAGAAAATCCTATGTTCAGCAAAATACTATTTATACAATGCTTATCGCTATCAAGCGGTACCGCTTGCAGTCCCGTCACTCGTGGTATTTTTTTTTTTCAGTTTTATATTTATATATCTACCATCTATTTGTCGATAGCAAATAAGTCTAAAATTTATCATATTGTGGGGACTTCGGCCTACAGCAAAAATAAACTTTTACATTATGTAGTGAAAATAAGCTGAACTATTTTGTACGATTTTGAATCATGTTTATTTAGGATTGACTAGTTCAAATAAAACAGGAATGCAAAATTGATTCGTTAAATTACTTCTTTAGTATGGGTTTTCGTTTCTGTTGTATCAATATTTGACTTTAATTGACTGTGCAGTTGGCCTTGTAGTTTAAGTGGTCACCACGCTGCTTGCTACTGCGCTAAGTGTTGTGGGTTCAATTCCTTCATGGGCAACACTTTGTGTGATCCACAAATAGTTGTTCTAAGTCTGGGTGTTCTTTGTGTCCGTTACATGTATGTTTGTAAAGTCCTCCGCGACACAGGATGTATGTTCCTAACGTGGGAGAAGTCTTATGAAAAAAATATTGTTTTAATTTTTTTATGGAATAGGTGGTAATCGAGCAGAAGTATGACCTAATGATAAGCGATTATCGCCGCCCATGGACACCCGCAACACTAGAGGCGTCATAAGTGCGTTGCCGGCCTTTGGGGGAGGGGAGGGAGGTAGGGGTTGGGGTATGGGACTACAGTATCATCACTCACTCGGTGAAATACAGCACTGTTTCACGCCGGTTTTATGTAAGGCCGTGGTATCACTGCGGTCGAGCCGGCTCTTTCATGCCGAAGCGTGGCTCTCCCACGATAATTGATTCTCTTCTATGAATCTATAAATTTAAAAAGAGTAATCCTACTCGTGTTGTGGCTTTAATTTACACTATGAATTTATAAATTGATTATAAAGTATTAATAAAAAGATTAGAAATAGCGATCTCAGTTTGCTAAACGAGAAACTGTACGAAGGGAACAACTCTTTGTCTCCGAAATCGAAGGTCCAAATGAAAGCGGTGCTTTTTCGTTAATATGAAAAATACGAATCATGATTTCTTCATTAAATAAGTTTAGTGAAGAAGTATACTTAGAAATAAATAAAGCACATCATTATTTCTATATTTATTTCTTTATTCTTTTAATAATGACTACATAAATGACTATAGAAATAACAATATCGGTCGACAACAATTTGCTTAGTTTTTCAGAAAAAATGATATTCTTAGGTTAGTACATTAGATTTGACAAGACAAGTAATGACTTAGAACGGTGAATGCATATCGCATGAAACAAATACCTAGAGTCTGGAATAAATCTTTAAAAGTCATATGCCATTACAAATTATAACTAAAATTATGACGACGTGTCTTACCATGACGAATTTAAGCTTGTCAAACTACTGAAATGCTATGAAATACTTTTGTAGCATCTTCACATTTAGCATGTAGCATCACACAAAAACATTTCGGAAAATGTTTGCTTGTCAACGGGAAATTGAATGCAGTATATTTAGCATAAGAAATATCAAATCATTAGACACATCTCATAAATGACTGACACTATATCGAGATCAGTAACAAAAATGGAAATGAGCTTGACGTGTAGCCCCATAGCAAAGTGATGTAAGGTTGCTGAACAAATAATTAAAAAGGCTGGATACTCTGGGTATAAATAGCTAAGGTTAAGAAATAGTCTTTAGGTTAAGAAGACAATAGTCTTTGGAAACATCCTTTCACTCGAAGAGTTTTCGTAAACTAAACGCTTGGTGATGAAAAATATTTGTTAATTATATTATTATGACTATAATAAACTCCTGAAAAACATCAAAAGGCTTATAATAGACTAAACTAGATGTTTATAGTTGTAAACACTTGTATTTAATTAAATTTGCAATGAATAACTTCGAAATAATTGAAATTCTAGTATCAACTTAAATTAACGAACAAATGAAAGATGATAAGTTCACACTAAATTTGTGCCTCGAGCCCTTTGTAGTATTAATAATAACTATTAATAATTCCTTAAGTATTAGGATATTGTAAAATGATTTATTAAAGAAGTTCTGTATTTTCACTCGTAATCATAATCATTTAGTTGTCGGAATGTGAACAGAGATGAACAGTGTTATGTTATGCCACAACATGGCGCATTTCAAGCCTTCTAGCAATATGTACAATATTTGTTTATTACAAAATAACAATTAAAATGAATTTAAAATATATGAATGAATTTTTGCATGCAATATCAAAAATGAATTGAAATGCTATTGTCAATTGTTTAAAAATTGTGTAAATATAAAACAATAAATATACTATATTATTACTTTACACGATATGATTGATAATCATTTAAATCATAAAAACATTTCTCTTTTTACCGCCACTAATATTAACTATTTTAATTTTTCACGAATTTTAAGTTTTTAAGTAAAATCGATAGTTACTTTGAATTGAATTGGGATCGTATTAAATTATCGTCAATAATTATTTATCGAAATGTCGAAAAGACGATAAGTTTATAGCCAAAAGCCTGGTAATACGTAATTACGAAATTTCCCCAAATAAATCTATGCTTTTCTTAATTAACCATATAAAGGACAAATTTATTTCGAAAAACAATTCACTGGCGTCTTTAAAAAAACTAAGTCGATATTTAATAAGTCTTTGAGGTTATTGCTCAATACGTTGATAGAATTGCAAAATTCCATTCTATAATTAAAATAATAAACATAATACCCATTATTATGTTTTGGTGCTCTTTTGATCTTTAATTTTGTTGAAGACGATAAAATACATCCCCAGGTATTTAAAACCTCCAAATGTAACAAAGAAAAATACTACGAAGCGATTGTGTAAAATTAATTGCGGTTCATAGAATCAATAACATTTTGCCTTTTTAAAGGTACACAATTTTTATTTGTTGCAGAAGACTGTTATCGGACTTTTTAGGGCTTTTTTATCTGTAACGATGTACCTAGCATGTAATGGGATCGACGACAGACCTGAATATGTTAAGGATGGTCACCCATCATAGACTGACCTGGGTAGAATTGCCTAACTGTGCAATGTGTTTATCTATATGGCAACTACTTGTTCACGAGCCGACCCCTATAGTATATAATTCATTATTAAAAGATGTAAGTTAGCTGAAGACCGCGTAAGTTTTATGTAAGAATTGTACACCATTTTACCATACTCCAAATATTAGTTAAAAGGGAGTCCGTGAATATATAATATGTTTTCAAATAAAGTTAACCAGAATGATTAATATTGACAAAATAATAGCCATTGCCCGTGGCTTCAGCCGCGTGTTTGTTGGTTTACGCAATAAATAGTAGTCTATATGCTATTCTGATAAATAAGCTACATTACTGTATTATTTTATACGGTCAGTAGTTTTTGAGTGGAAGAGTAAGAAACATCCATACATTCATCCATATTAGTAAGTAGTAGTTTAGATAGGTTAGAATTATTGGTACAAATTTCAGATACTTAGGTTCACTCTGTGTGAGTGTCAAGGCTGTATTTTACACATTAATCTTCATGTAAAACTTTTCTATTATAGATGCCGTATTCTGATGGGGTTATAGCGGCCAGGACTGAAGAATATGAAGTGGCTGTGTCCTGTAATTATTTTTAAAATAATAGTGTTTAAAATCATTGCGGGAGATCAAGTAAGTAAAGTTTGCAAAATGAAAATAGTATTTTGTTATATTGTTTGAAAACAAATTAATAATATCTTTATTTTCATACTGAAATTCTAATTAAAAAGGTTTGTTAAAAGACAAAAAACAGGTCGTAGTGGTTGTAACTGTAGAACTTTCTCTATTATTATTAAATCTGAAGTCTGAAAATAAAAATTAAATACATGTGGTAAGCATATAAAACATTAACTTTACTGAAATCACATTCAAATCAGATATTTTAGCATACATATAATATTTTAGGATAAAAAAAGTAAAGCATGTAATTTGGTTCCACACATTTGACATTTGTACATGACAAAATAACTACTCTGTTGATTTTATTAACCTATATAAATGTTTTCGGCTTCAAAGGTTCTATACATAATTAATTTCCTGATTCAACTATTGGTATACATTTTTATGCAATCAGAACTGCATTGAATATATATGCACACTGGGTTAAAAGAGTCTAGTCGAATCATCATTGTTGAAATGGTTCCGTTTACAAAAAGTATCTATCGATTAGTCAAATTGAAACATGTCTTGTTCAATTTCAATGATTGTGAGGAAACTGTAGCTTTTCAAAAGAACTGACCTAGTTATCCATGTGGGATAGAGATTGTTATCGTTTACTATGTATTGTCAATGCATCGATATATTGTATGAGAACTTATAAATGTTGCAGATTGAAAGCGATGTCACAAAAGAACATAACAATGCGCGTATGAATAACGGGAACTATGGTCAAAACTGGGAACAAGTTATTGAATACAGACAAGGTTAGTGTGAATAAGTTACCTTACTGTGATGTTGGTGGTATTTAGCAAAAGTTAAGACAGAAGAATAATTGATTTAGAATAAGAATAATTAATAATTCACATCATAACTTAGGTTTATGAGTATGCAACTAAATACAGTAACTCTGTAGTCTTTATACACATCCCCACTAATATTATAAATGTGAAAGTAACTAAGTCTGTTCGTTACATTGTCACGCGTAAACAGCCGAGTCCATTTTAATAAAATCTTGCATGCAGATACTTTGATTTTGACGAACGACATATAATAAATTTGATTATCGCAGGAAAGAGTAGCCTATGTCCATCCTCAAGAATCAAAGTATTTCCATGCCAAATTTAATTTAAATCGGTGCAGCGGTTGGGTCATAAAAGCGGGACAGAAGGACCGAGTTGCTTTCGCATTTATAATATAGATATGGATGAGGTATGAATGATAGGTGTACGAATAGTTATACACCTCATATTTTATTTATACTCAATGCTCATAGCCCATTTAATAAAGGTTAAGTTTCGTTTTAAATTTTACATCACTGTATAATATTCGTAAGTAATTGATATTTTATAACTGCACATTGAATAATTCTATACAACATTTATTGAAGGCAATGCTCTTTTAATATTGAATAAAGTACCCGTAACATATGAATTTTTAACTCTTATGAAATGTGTTTCGGTGTCAGTGTCCCTATGTTTCTTTGTACATTCTTTAGAAATGTAAATATAAATTCTATGAGAACGGCCTACGTAATGCTGTTTGATCGTAGATTCACATTTGAAGCGGAATTTATACTCGACCTGGGGTCGGTGGAGCGAGTGTCGGGGCGGCAGCAAAACCAGGCGACGACACTGTTTACATCGACAAATATGCGGCGACTCTCTACGCATAGAAATCACAAGGTACCTTCAATATTGAATGGCAACAATTTTATACGTAAATCGTCTATATGTTCAGGAAAAATATCAAACTTCAGTTTTGTATGCAAACATACAAAATATTTCCAAAGATTTGCGACTCTTTAATATTTATTCGTTCTTTGTTATATTGATGTACAGATATCGCGGGGTCTCATTTTTTGGCCGTTAGGGAAGTATTTGAAATATTTATAATAATGCGACTCTTTAATATTTGTTCGTTCTTTGTTATATTGATTTACAGATATCGCGGGGTCTCATTTTTTGGCCGTTAGGGAAGTATTTGAAATATTTATAATAATCTTTACTGAAATGTATATGTAGAATGATGATGTACATGTATATAAATATACGATATAATATACAAATATGTTAAATCATAACACTAGGGCCCTATTTAATCAGTTACAGATAAGTTCCGGATAACTTATCCCACAGACACAATTACAGACACAAAGTATATGGAAGGTAAGTCATATTATCTGTCAAATAAGCTATCTGAAACTTATCTGATACCGGTGAAACAGGGCCTAAATATTAATAAGTAGCTCAACTAGCAGCATAGTAACTATAGCTCAACAGAAATAAAACTTTTGTTAAACAGTGGGGCCCCATGATAAATTCGCGCTATTTTATTCGTGTATGTAATTCATCAAGCTATATTTGGATCTTAGTATAAGAATAGTTCCTATTACACAGTAAGTGATTGCTTGTACAGTGCAAAAAGATTTTATTTTACACACCGATCCAGACTTTGCTTTTACGATTTATATTTAAATTAAAGAATTAACCATTATCAGACTAACTGTTAGTTGATTGAGAATATTTCCTGCGAAATTCGGTTTGCCAGAGATTGTTTAAAATTTTATCAAGATCTTAAGAATCTTTGCTTCGCTTTTCTTAATTAAAGCCCCTATTAATTTCTCGTTAGCATACATACAATGAATGATATTTTTCTTACATTAATCATTTTACAACAATGATGATATTTTTGTCATAGTAATTAATTTTAACAATAACTTCAGTTGACGGTGCGGAATCTACAAGTTAATAAAAGTCGGTTTGCAGACGATCATTCTGATTAGTAATTGATTGACGAGTAATTAAGTTATTAGATTTTTATGAATGTAAAAATCTCAGCGACAAATATAAAATAAATATATTTTAAAATTAGCAAGTCAGTACTTCAGTTTGCTTTGATTTTTTCCCACTTACTAATTTCGAAATAGGCAGCTGTATTATTAACTACTCCTATCCATAATAAATATATATATATATATTAGGTCTTTACCTATGAAATTGCCGTTTTGTATGCAATAAGTGAAAGTACTTATTTTTTCAAACTTTTTTATTTCTGTTATTCGAAGTAATCACCCATGCAATCGACGCATCTTTGCCAACGCATTGGCAGTTTATTGATGCCCTTCTTGTAAAAATCAGCTGGACGGGAGGCAACAAACTCTTCAAAGGCATTTTGTACTGCCTCTCGGGAATTGATTTTTTTACCCACTAAAAAGCTGTCTAAATTTTGGAAAAAGTAATAGTCGGTAGGTGCAAGGTCTGGTGAGTATGGCGGATGAGGGAGAGCTTCCAACCCCAGCTCTTGCAGCTTGGAGACTGTCTGTTGCGCAGTATGGGGTCGCGCGTTGTCGTGAAGGAGCAGTGGGGACGACCGATTGACCAAAGCTGGTTGCAGATGTGCAAGCTTCTCCATCATTCTCTCCAGTTCTTCACAGTACACATCTGCATTAATGCTCATGCCGTTTTGTAAAAAGCTGTGGTGAATTACACCCGCACTAGACCACCAAACAGTGACCATCACCTTTTTAGGGGTCATTTTTGGTTTAGGGCATTGCTTTGGTGCTGAACCAGGGTCTAACCAACTTGCTGAGCGCTTTCGATTGTCGAACAGAATCCATTTTTCGTCGCACGTAACTATTCGTTTCAAAATTCCTTCATTTCTTTGCCTGTTGAGCAGCGAAAGGCAGGTCTCGACGCGTACGTTGCGCTGGCGATCGTTAAGGTCGTGGGGCACCCATCTATCAAGCTTTTTTACCTTGCCAATTTGTCGCAAATGGATCAATATTGTTTTGATGCTTACATTAAAAGCTGCTGCTAGCTCAGCTGTAGATTGAGTTTCGTCAGCTTCCACAATCGCTTTAAATTCTAATAAAAAATTGTTAAGCAAAGTCTCCGGACGACCACGAGCTTCATTTTTCAAGTCAAAATTTCCAGATCGGAACCGGGAAAACCAATAAAGGGTTGTGCGTTCGTTTGTACAGTTCTCTCCGTAAACGTTTTTGATGTTACGTGCCGTTTGTGTCGCGTTGGTGCCACGACGGAACTCATATTCCATAATTAAACGAATTTTTAAAGTATCCATTATGACGAAAAATGTTCAAATGTAATGAAAATACAACGCTAATCAAAAAACAAAAGACTGAGTTTGTAAATAGAGTGTCATGGTTTTAAAACAAAATTAATTTGAATTTAGAATACAGAGCCATTACAAACTTTTTTTATTTGAAATGACCAGTACTGAAGAAACGCAATTTCATAGGTAAAGACCTATTATATAAAGAAGAGAAGAGTCGTTTTAAAATTTCATTTTCTTTTGTCTGCCTGTCTGTTTTTTCCGGATAATCAGGAACGGTTGGCCGGTTTTGATGGAACTTTTGCTGGTAACTTAAGCTAAATTGATCAAAAAAAAAAACAATTAAGACTTTGAAGAAGCACCAGCTTTCAAATAAAAATAATCATCAAAATTTTTATTAAAAAATAGTGTTACGCCAAAATAAAAATCATGATCATAACCAACATTCAAAAGTAACAAAAACCGAGTTAATACCACGGTGCGCAGTTAATAAGTTTTAAATAAATAAAACCTAATATTGATAACCTGATAGTTCTAAATTCAAATAAATAAAAGAAACCGGCTAGATCAGATTACAGATGGTGTATTTGTAATTTAACAAACCTTCTAGTAAATTTTATTAGGGCAGCAACTCAACATTAGCTTAGTTAGCTAACACTTTACTATATTTATGTGTTATATATTTCGTTTCATTTTTGTCTTTTATTCTGATCTAGTAGTTTTACAGAATCGTTTTAATTTAAAAATAGTTTTGATATTATTCAGCCGTTTTATGTATGTAGTCATTAAAATGATTTCAAATAATACAAAGCTCTGTCTTCAAAAATTAATTTGATTGACAGACGACCTAAGAAAACTATAGGCGTGGAAAGTTACTTGGGTATTGTTATTATAAAGAGCAAGTAAAATCTATTGTTATAAGAAAACCAAAGTTTCTTACTGATTGTTACTAATAGTAAATATTTTATATTGACAATTCATGGTAAAATAATCATATTGATATCAATCTATAAAATTCCAAACAGTAATTTTAATAGATTTACTATAACAGCTTTTAACACTTTAAGAGGATATTTTATTTAATAACATTTCTAGTTATCAGAACAATGACGCACAACGACTGCCTCGGTGGCGCAGTGGTAGTGAATGCGACTGCTGTGCTTGAGGTCTCGGGTTCAAATCCTGGGTCGGACCAAATGTTTGTGTAATTTACAAATATTTGTTTCATAGTTAGGGTGTTTTCTATGTATAATATATATGTATTTACAAAAAAAGTATATATGTATTCATATCAGTTGTCTAGTATCCATAACACAAGCTCTGTTTAGCTAGATGGCGTTGTGTGTTAGATGTCCCAAATATTTATTTATTTATTATTTATTTAATATAAGATTTTATAGAAAAAGATAGACGGTTTAGGAAGACGAGACTACTTATAAAAAAACGTATGAAACTAATGATACTTTATAATAAAACTAGCTGAACCCCGCGGTGCTACCCGCGGTACGATGATCACTGCGGGCAACGCCGCGAGGCGAAGCTATATCTTTATAAATAGTAGCCTATGTGTTATTCTGATGTATAAGCTATATTGTGGTAAAGTTTCATTCAAATCCATTCAGTAGTTTTTACGTGAAAGAGTAACTAACATCATATTATATTTTGTTTATTTTTTATTGCAGCAGTATTTTTGGCCAGACTAAGTATACATTACGATGTCTATAAGGTCTACTATTTCTTAAAAGAATTTACTTGGATTGGTATTATGTGTCTCCCGTCACCTACAAATTTAATTATCGTGTTTTTCCCACAGGTGCATAGATTATCCAGATCAACTCAACAAACCAAGTGTTACAAGAAAAGAAACAAAATTTGTTATTGTGAGTATTATAACAAAACGCGAAATGAAGCTGTTTTATTACAACTTTTACCATACACGTTACATCATAATTTCGCGCATGTAATCAAATTAATACGCCTGTTTTCATCACTTCGAGGTTTTCAAACAACATTCCACGAATTCCTGACGATTATTAAATAATGTTAGCAATACTTTATGTTTTCGCTTGATTAACGGGTTTGTACGTCATATGTTTTATACGACTGTGGTGTAAAACGAACAGTAGATATACTTATAGTAGAGAAAATCACATCTTTCAATTGACATATCTATAAACCTTTATAAATAATGGTAAGAGTATGTCGAATTGACAATTTTATTAATGATTGACAGCCACAATTACGTCAGTTGGATTCCGAGGACGTACAGAAGAGATTTCGAGGATTCTCACAGTGGAGTTCGTGGACCATTTGTTCCAAAAGATGTATCACGGTAAGACGAAGGTCAGTACATACTCCTGGACATAATGCACTGTATTGATGTTGAGTGAGTAGGATGCTTGTATTTTTAATAGAAATACTTATATTTTTTCTTCGTTTACCTAAAACAAATATAAATTAGATAGTAACTCGCCCTGTCTGTCTGTAACGCTTCGCTCGTGTTTAAAAAACTGAACCGATTTGAATAAAATTTGGTATGGAGATAGTTTTATTCTTGGGGAAGGACATAAAGCGATGACATATACGCGGGCAAACGCTACTTCTCCTATACAGTTTTATTCTTAATCTTTATTTCTTTTACTTTCATTCTCACTCATAATTAAATTGATTGATTACAAAGATCTTGCTGAATTATGTCATAGTCATTTATGTTTTAAATACATGTTTAGGCTAATTGGTCTGCGAGAGATCTTTGGTAAAAGCTAATGGATAATTTATCGCCTTGTATTGCATGTGGGATGTTTATGTTATTCGTGACGAATACTGTTGGATGATGTAATAACACACGCCTAACTAATGGGAATTGCTGCTGTTTTGTCAACAGCATGTAATAAGTGTACTGATAGAAGATTTTTATAGACTCGGCAATCATTTCATCAAAGTTAATGGAAGTTCTTAGTATGTTCATTACATTAAGATTTCTTCTATTGTAACATGATCGGCACAGATACAGCCTCGAACAGGTTAATTGTAATTGAATTACGGGAAAAAACTTGAATAAAGAAATAAAGACGTTGATGACTTTACATAATCCTGTATTTTATTTCAAAACATTAAAAATAGTTTACAATGCGTTATATGAATAATTTAACGTTTTTGTTTTACTCTGTAATCTTTAACAAATGATGAAATTCAGCAGATTATGGTGTCACGTATTAAAACTGTTAAAACAATACTTGTAATGAATAAACAGTTAGCTATGTGAACATATATATTGAACCTGTTAAACTCTAATAAAACTTTATTCAGTTGCTATACTTTACACCATATACTCGGCTGATCTTTATTATCTGCCTTATTGGTTAAAAAGTAAAGAGTAAATATCTTTTTTTTTTAAGTAACCGTCTTCAAAAGAACATCAACTGAAAACTCTCTGCTTAGAAACACTAAAAAGCACTTTAAGTAGAGGCAGTTTATTTTACGCTTTTTAGTCTGTCTAAGCAGAGTTTTCATTTAATTTTTTTTTGGAGTCGGTTGTTTTTTTAAGATTTTTAATTTTTCTATTTTTAGTGTAAACAATCGTAGTTAAGTTGAACAATTTCGTATAATTCGCAACAGACAACCTACGGAAACGACCACTTTCAAATGTTACTCCTGCCTATGAATAACTGCAGTGGTTTGATTTGAAGCAATAATTTTCAATTGTTTTAATACTAGTATAACACCTGCTACCCTAAGCTACAGCTATGCACCACCCAAAGGTTGATTGGAAGATAATTCCTATGGCATAAAGTTCGCCTCATGCAATTTAGTTGCATGAAGATTAAAAAATAAATTTTAAGTAATTTATGTATGAAGCAAAAAAATATACTTAAAGATACTTAAAATTATGTACTGACATTTTGTCACTATGTTATATCAAGAATCTTCCTGAACTAGGACACCGTACCTAGGACCCACTCAATAATGTGCCCACTGCGTTGACCTATTTAATATATAAAATTCTCGTGTCGCGGTGTTTGTTACCAAACTCCTCCCAAATGGCAGGACCAATTTTTATGCAACTATATTATTATGTACACATCGGGTAGGTCTGAGAATCGGCCAACATCTATTTTTCATACACCTAAATGATAAGGGTATCCACCTCTACATATTTCTTTTTTTTTATGAACCAACGTCCGGGTTAGCTAGTATATATATATTTTGCTCACAAGTACGTTATTTCTCTTTCAGTCCCTCCCCTACCAATCGGAGGCTTACCGTAGTCCAAACGGACGGGCTTGGACTCCGATAAGCCTGGACTTAGGGAAAACAAACGAAATAACGTTACGTCAAACGTTAATTGGTCTTCTTGTGTACGGGTCGCTTTCTAGTTCGCTAAATGCACAACGGGTTTGATCCCCGCATAAACGGTTTGTAGGATGCACAAATTGTTGTTCTGTGTCCTTTTTATGCAAATTGTAAAGTGCCAATAGAAATAGGCCTGGTTACCAATTGATAGAAAAATAATCATGCAGTTGTTGATTGATTTATGTAGTCTATATTTGTCAGCAGCTGATAAACATACTTAAATAATTTTTGTTATTGTATGAAAGTATGAGTTTCAAATAGTCGTAACTTATAACAGTTTTGCAAGAGAGAATAAAACTCAAATACACTAATCAATAAAAGTTTTGCTCCGGATGGTGCAAGTTAAGGAAAAGAACTTGCGAGAACAAAAATACGAGAGCAAAGTTTCAGTTATTAGCAGTGCCTGAGAATCTTTTTTGATTTTTCTGTAGTAATTTTAAGTGTAACTTCTAACTGTTCTTAACATGAGTGTGACTTCAAAATTTAAGCAACAATTTATTCCAATTTATGGAATGGAATAATTTTTTTATTTTGGAATAAATCAAACCATTATTAAAAAAGTACATAAAACCAATTTAAAAATAGTACATAGTTTTACCTACATTCTTGATAATCGGAGCTGATTACATGAAAATTAAAAGGCTGATAACTTTAAACGTATAGTTTTTTATAAATTTATTTAAAAAAATTAAAGCCACTAGTAATTCTTAGTTTTATGGATATCCTGTAAACGATGAAAACTGCTGTAAATGTTACTGTAACTGTGTGTTTGACTGCGATTTGCCATTTAAGATAACTTGAAAAGCTTGAAATGCTCACCAGATTTCTGAGAATAATATATGTTCTGGTGCACTTTAGAGCAAAAGTAGTATATTTATTTAAAAATAATTAATAAATAATTTTAGGGCTATATGCATTACACGTTTTTAGGGCTCCGTACCCAGAAGGTAAAACGGGACCATATTATTCGGAGGGGTCCGTCTGTCACCAGTCTGTATCTCATGAACCGAGATAGATAAACAGTTGTAATTTTCAGAGATGATGTATTTCTGTTGCCGCTATAAAAACAAATACTAAAAAACAGAATAAAATAAATATTTAAGGGGGCTCCCATACAATAAACGTGATTCTTTTTTGCTCGTTTTCGCTTGAAAGTGATAAAGGCAACAAGTAGACGCTTGAAATGTATAGATAATGGTAAGTAACCCTTCCTGCGCAAGTATAACTTGCATTTGGCCGTTTTTTCATTGTAACCATTTAATAATATCCCTAACTTTATAGCTATACACATATAATGTTTACACATCTGAACCGTGTTGGGAAACTGTAATAATTTAATCTCATGGCTACGGTTAGTAAACCTGTGAGTTCCTTGGGGGACAATTTTCGATTATGGGTTGGTAGGTAAGTGAACATTACCGTGTACCAATGCTATGTTATAAATCCTCGCTCCAATATCGGCGCGGAGAAAGAAATATTACGGTACGAGAATTCAACCTACATCTAAACTTGAAATCTATTGAGATTGATTAGAATCCAGTACTATAAGCTTTGTTTAAAACTTTTTGTAGCATATTAATGCAGTCTTTCACCAAAAATGAGAACATGAAGGTTTTATTTTTAAAAAATATTTTCATACTTTTTCACGTAATGTTAGTACTATCTCATAAAAATAATAGAAATCAGACTTTTCTTTGCTTTCCTTTATCAGTTTTATAAAACTCCACGTAATCTGATCAATTAGAAAAACACTGAGGAACAAGAAAATGTTTAAACTATGACCGTGGCGTAAAAATATTAAGTAAAATTTATAAAGCAAATGTAACCTGGGCCTGGAATTACTACGAATCTATTGAAATTTCATTTATTAAAACATAAAAAGCGGCGATAAGCCGCCGGACGATCCTAAATCCCATCGACCCATAATATTGTCACCATCGCTAGGAAAGCTTTTAGAACGTCTTGTAGTACCACGATTTCCACCGGATGGAGTTAAATTTCATGATAGATAATTCGGGTTTACGTTGGGAAAATCGACAACTGATACGGTTCTAACTGTAAGGAAAACTGTCACCGATTCAACGTTTCAATACGTCTTAGGCATCTTCTTAGATATATCTGGCGCCTTCGACAAAGCGTGATACCCCATGCTATTGCTAAAATTAAAATCATGAGGATGGTTTAAAAATATTTCTTCCCTTATCTCCTCGTACTTCTCACAAGGCACAACTAAATTGAGACTTGTGCATCATTCTGTGTCGAACGCGTTTACGACAGGGTGTCCTCAGGGGTCAGTGCTAGGTCCGTACTTGTGGAATATAAGCTTCGACGTTTTTCTTACATCCGCGATGCGGACGACGGCTTATTATTAATAGAATCTGATACTAGATCGGGGCTTGAGAGACTAGCAAATAGATGTTTGAACTTAATATCCCTTTGGGGTGCACGTAATCGGTTAACTTTTGCACCAAACAAAACCTGCCAGCTACTTCTGAAAGGTAACCTCAAATCCCCACCGTGTATTAAATTCGAAAATGTTACTATTAAAAAGGGAATTGAGATTTGGTTGCGAGAAGCCGAAGATCGAACTAAGTGGCGTGCAATTGGAGAGGCCTATGTCCAGCAGTGGACTGCGATAGGCTGATGATGACTATTAAAAATAAAACCTCGGTTTGTTATTTGCGATTAGTTTTAGAAAGAAACTTTTCATTTATCGAACATATTAGAACAGTTAATAAAAACTGTAAAAAGAGATTCTTTGCACTCACGAGGATATCAACTGCGACATGAGGTTTGTCATTTAATACACTAAAGACCTTTTGAAAACTGCGGTGAATTTCCGTGCGTTTAGGCGACTCTGCCATACATACTATAGAAATCAAATATAGCTCCCTCAGGACTCATAATATTTTATCCGTGATGCTTCCCGGTTTGAAAAAGGTGTATGCCTATTTTGACTTTATTTTGTCTCCCGTTCTACTAAGGAGGGCAGTGGACATATTATATTTCCAACTCCTCCAGTTTTCTTTTGATTATTTTCGTTGCGGGTTCCAAGATAGTTTAATTTTTCCTGGGACTTCCCGAGTGTCATAACTCGGTGTGTTCGGGGGTCACTGCTGTTGATCCTGGTGTACAGGACATATAGTGGTGGACGTGTGGGCGGGATTGTGTCCCATAAAGACATATGCTGTAGTCGGGTTACAAATGCAATGCATTCTAAATATAAAATAATGATTCTGTTGACTTGACGTGAAAAAATACTTTTGTTTGATATTATAGTTCTTATCTACTCTTTTTAAGGTTCCGTACCCAGACGGTAAAAACGGGACCCTATTAATAAACACCGTCGTCTGTTCGTCAGTCTCCGACTCCGAACCGTCATTGCTAGACAGTTGAAATTTTTACAGATGATTTATTTCTGTTGCCAATATAACAACAAATACCGGCTACAGAATAAAATAAACATTTAGAGTTTAGTTTTAGTAAGATTAGTCCATTACTACATAGGAATATTCTTATTAAATATGCTACGTTAAGTATTGAAACATGGTTGGCTCATCCGGGATGTAATATATAAAATTAGATTCTTACTTTGTCGTACATGCCTTTTTCTAGATTAATAAAAAACAAAAACTGTAGTTATGGAAGGAAGTAAAAATGTCCAGAAGAAATAGAAAAAAAGAAACGTTTGTTTCGTCCTTTCCTCTCAGTACTAGTCTAATTAGTAAAGGCCAAACCCATTTACACGAAGGTTTAACTTAGACAAGTATTGTTCTAACCTATTTGTAGAATAAATGATATATTTTTATTTTATTTTGTAGGCATTTATAAGGTAATGTAATATAACAATTAGGTGCCTTTAATATAGGGGGAAGTGACTTTTAGTAGAAACAGCACATACCCTGACTCCTGAGTCCCCGAGGAGACGGAGATCCGAAGAGATTTTCCCAATTAGTTTATCCGCGTGGTGTTTTCATGCGTGGGGCTTTTATATTATGTATTTTTACAATAAATATTTATTTCTATTTTTATAAATAAATATTTAGCTGAAGCTAAACTTTCCTTAATATATTTAGGTGTAAATATAATTGAGAGCTACAAATATGTTTGTAGGCGTCCCGTTACGAGGCAACCGCCAGAGAAGAAATAACTTTCGCTGATGTTGAATGTCAAACTCCGTGCAAAGTTTATGTAGTTTAGGCTAGTCAAAGAAGCGATCAAAAAACTTTGTCTAAACCTACGCTACGTGTTCAGAATAAATAATATGACTCATATCGAATTGAATCTGCTTTACAAGGGTAACTTTTCTAAATTGCAAATTATGTAGTTGCGATACTTGATCTATAACATCACTATGCGGCTCAAAAAGTACCCTTATTTAATCAACAATATGCGCAGAATATTTTACCGTTTCTGGTAGAAATTTTGGAATCATGAAGAATATTGTGCTAATTATGATAATAATAATAATATCTAATTCTATTATTACAGACAGAACTATTGTTGCCAATAAGCCTAATATTGTGGTGATAGAACGATTAGAGCGCCGCGCAATGATTGTCGATATCGCCGTTCCTCATCATGAGAATCTCGTGAAAGTCGAAAAAGAAAAACAAATAGAAATAAATAGCCAAGAGCCTAGACCAACACCTTAAGAGGCTTACGTTAGAAAGCTGGATTAAGGGTCTGGTACAGAAGGCAGTTGTAAGCTATGAAAGTGGGATACTAACCCGGGTTTATAAAGATTTGATAACTTGCCTAATAGAAATAATTCCGCTCATAATATTTTAATTTATAGCCCCATATATGATAATAAAATTAATGAATTACTATGCATTTTACTTGCACAAAAGGTGTTTTTTTTAAAATCAGTAATACTAATTTCTTATAGGTAACCTATCGCTAACCCATTGAATACTTCCTCAACTTTTATTTAAAATTAATTTCATCAAAAAAACATATACCTGCAGAATCGAGCAGTAGGATCTTTGACTAATAGGGGACAAGCAAACAGATGGCAAGTAAGCACGTGATGAAATTCAAGAGCCACGATTGCGTTGTTATGTTTATTTATACAGATAGGTACTTGCATTGTCTAAAGTTCTTTATGCTTAGACATGTGTTTCTATACTACTAACCTTGTTTAAAGTAAAGCGTTACTTGCTGTCTACATATCTGATATCATTATCTACTATTTTAATTACTAAACTTTTAATATTCTATTATTACATTTTCTCTATGACTAGGATTATTTTGAATAAAATGACCTATGTGTATATATTAAGGGATATTCTTGTCACCGTGTCAAGATAAATTGGTTATTTTTACAGACACTGTTTAAAACGTGCTTTATGTGGTCGTCAAGTAATAAGGCAGTCAGCCTACTGCTACATGGAGGGCAGCTTTTGCCACCAATGGATTCGCGGCAAAATGCAGCGGCGCAAGGATCCAGGTGAACTTGCACATAGGTACTACGCTAACAATATTTATTATACTAACATTTTTATATCATACTTAGTAATTTAATTTTTATAATTTCGTTCACAACATTGACGATTATTAAAAAAAATAATTACCACAGATTGAAACGATTAACTAATTAACTTTTATTAGAATTAATAACTTAATTCAGTGGTTACAGATGCCTTTGAAGTTTTTTCATATACACCAAAATCAATTATTACTTTAACCTTTTTTGCTACTAATTAGTTCAAATATTGAGGTTTCTTTCTATAAATTGAACTTTTTAGTTGTATTTATGTAATATATAATGACCACTAACAAATGCTTGCAAATATGGACACTCCATACTTAACAGTTAATTTGCTTAAAATATGAGTTCATAAAAAATATGAAGTATGATATGAGGGCGACAAAAATTGCTGATATACGATTATGTACGTTTTTATTGTGTGCAAAAAACTTGTGATAAACGATTACCCGAGAGATACATAAATCTTGTCGCTGTGTATTATTTACACTTTACACAACAGTCTGTGCGTAGCGAAGTAACCTAAAGTTTAAGAGTGCTTATACACAATACGCGTCCGAATCCGATCCGAATCCTTGAAACACAGAAATCGTAATAAATACTCGTACTACTTTTAGTGTCTTGTTATATTCGTATTGTTAGCTTTCGCCCGAGGACCCACCCGCGTATTTGTCGTTTCTCGTGACAAAAAGTAATAAATATCCTTCTGGTCCAATCTACCTCTATATCAAAATTCAACTAAATCACTGTTGTAGCCATGAAAGCATAACAGACTGAATTTTTAATATTAGTATGAATTGTTAACTTGTCACCGCAATGACGCGAACATTACGCATTTATGCGATTTCTCTATTTCCCGGATTCGGATCGTATTCGGATGGGTCCTAGTGCGCAATTGCTCTAAGAGGTATATTGCTACTGCATGATTTATGTTTGTTTTACAGTTGTGTTAACAAGTTAATAATTGCTATTATGAAATATTACATCGCTAGCTCTGGCTTGCGATTTTCATGACGTGTGGAGTGCGTGAATTATAACACTTTCTTTACTTAACTTTAAGGAATACTAAACCCGTGTATGTTGTTGAGCGATATGCACATTAACTGGTCTCTTCTGAGCTAGAAATAATTACCTACGTTTACCAAGTACTTGAATATGTAAAAGACTATTCCTGGGTGTTTTATAGGCTGCGCCTTCTAGCTCTAAAATCCGACATGTATCTGTAAAAGATTTACTCAAAAAATAAACGTCTTTTATCATTTGAAGATACATTACATGTTGAAGTTAAATAAATGCAATGAGAGACTTATGTTCATCTATGGACAATTAAAAGCTCTTGGTGTGATGTGAAATACCTAAAACTTGTGTAGGTTGAAGTTTTAAACAGTTTCATGACTGTAATAAACATTTACAAATTTAAAAACATTTTAGTTTTTAACTGTACCCTTTGTAATATAAATTAATTATATATTTTAAAACCTCTTGATGTTGGAAATTTATAATGTTATAAATTTCTAGGGGACAAAGGGTAATTAATATGTCTACCTCTAAAATATATTTTAATGATGACAACATACATATGTAGAACTTTTACAGTACATTTTTTATATTTTTGATTTACTTTTACGTTATATATACATGTATATAACATTGTCGTGTGTCTAGTAATATCTAAGTTTATGTTCAATAAGAAATCAAATTTAATGAACATATTATTGCTATGTTTATAATTTACTAGCCTTAAATTTACGAGTATATTTTATCAAAGCCTATTAAGACTTTGATGTTGAATTCGAAGAGAGTTCTTTGAAATGCTTCGACTAATTGGGCAGCAACAGTCTTTATTCATTTGTAATACAGATTCATCTGTTAACTTTTTGTATCTTTAATAAGCCCGTAAATTATAGAGTGTTGTTAATTAACTTTATTCTGTAGACAAAAAACTAAACATTTTTTTGCGTTTATAGTTCGATAGCTGTCTAGGTCTTGAACGTGTAACACGGCTAGTCAATGTCTGTAAACATGAATATTTTTTAGTTGCGTTTATGATGATCTATTTGCTATTTTCAACTGTAAGGCATAACTTTTCACGGGCAAGTGTTAAGAAATCCTTCGCAGTCTATTCATAAATTGTTTAGCGTTTGAGAAATTTTATGAAATATTAAAAGTTATGCAGACTATAAACATAGACATGTCTATTTGGATATGCTAATTTGTTTAAAAATAGCAACGAATAGGTTATGTAACTATGGATGAATCATTCTGTCTAATTTAACCTTCATACGTATTTAATCCAGACTACAAAATATTATAGTTAGTTAATATCATCCTGAAGAGGAATATTTAGAATAACAGATACATAAAATACATTACAGAAACAGTAAATGCTAGGAAGGCCTTATTGCAAGAAAAGATGTTCATGTTCAACCTTTGCACAGATATTTTGAACAAATTAAACTGATGACGATCAGTAAAATTTTAAAGTAGCGATAACTTGTGGCTTTATATTTAATTAGCTGACCCACGCAACTTCGTCTACGTCTCAAATTGCCTGTAGCTTTCTTTACTTTCCCCCGTTTTTGGAACAATCTTTACCGATTCTTCCATCGATTTTGTTTTTTTTAATTTATTCACCTTTTAAACCTTCCCTGGACTACAACGAATATTTTAGAACTAAAATCATCTAAATCGGCCGAGCCGTTCTCGAGTTTTAGCGAGACTAACGAACAGCAATTCTTTTTTATATATATATAGATTTATACAGTTCCAAATATGAAAATTATTTGGTGATATAAAGGACTTTAGATTAGTTCGACAATGATGCACGAGTCCTCTTCAGATAATAAGAGTATTATTATTTCATGAGTAAGTTAACTGTATGATAACATTCTGAATAAATATATATTTGCCACAGAATACACATTAGTGGAGTCGAATCCAATGCCACCACCTGCGCCAGCAATACACCCAGAGGATTCAAGATCCTCACCGCCATCTCCTGCTTGCGGTAGACTGGGTCGCTATAGAGGTTCGCCGTCTGCAAGGATGAGACAGCGCATGCGTGATATGGTTCGCATAATAGGCGGACGGCCCGCTCCGCCTGGAAAGTGGCCCTGGCAGGTCGCAGTACTTAATCGTTATAAGGTAAATGTGTTTTTTTCCACTTATTGTGCCTACGCAGCTTACAAACACTCCAATAATGGTAAACCATAAAAGATGATTAGATAGAAACCTCTTTATTTGTACACTTGTTGCAAATATTACGAACAAGCTGAGTAGGCCCTGCTTCATAAATGAGGTATAGAACCAGTAGATACTGATTGGCGCGTTCAACGAATTAAACAAATAAAACTATTTAGCTTAATAGCTATAGCTTTAGTATAGATTATTTCAATTAAGGTATCATGACAACAGATAATGTTAAATGGACAACCTTCTATTTTTTCAATTATTCATTTTATTAAACTGCGTGTGTATCACAAATTTCGCTACGCTATTATTTTTAATTTATCGTCTCCTGGCCTTTATTAATTGCAAGATTATTTGGGCTGAGCTACTAGTTTGATCGGTTTTACTCGAATGCCAATTTTTCGCGGCACGACAGGCATCGAACCTCAACAACCCTGAGGGTGAATTTAATTTGAAAGTTGAACTAGTTGTCTGTATGTTTGAGAGCATTGAATTCCAAATAACGAGTACCATAAATGTTTATGACAGCCGAGCCTATCGTGCTCTCCGAGTCACGGACGTGATACACCATAAACAAATTGTCTAAGCTCCGACTGGTATAATGCTATCAGGCATTAAGCCCGCAATTCGTGCAACGTTCATGTAAGAAGGTTAGCATTGAAGGCTCATGATTTAAGAAATATATAAGAATTTTTAACCTATTATCGTAAATAAGTAGTTACTACAACTATCCGTAGACGTTTATTTATTTAAGTAACAGAATAATTATTTGATTATACCATTTTTCTACCACTTGATCAAATAAAATAATGATTGCGTATTTTTAATTTTGGTGCATTTTGTAGTTTTGATCACAGTAACTTAACAGTAACTGAGAAGTACGACTTTAGAATGCATAATCAATGATTCAGTATTAAAACTTCGAAAGACTATTCATACAACAAATACAATAGTTCATACATACAAATGATTAACTTTGGAACTACATGATACTTATCTTTATATCCCTTTGTATTTATTATCTGTTTTGTGTGTTCTCACAAGTTTTCATGAAACTCAAGCATGAGTTCAACTAGAACTTCAGAAATGTCACATATCGAACAAAAATAGCAGAACAATATGCAATACTGTCTTTGTGTTGTTTGATCTAATGTTTGATTGTAATATAACGTTTAGGCAGGAAGTATTTCAATATTACCTTTTGAAATACCCAATGAGGAACTCATATGCGAATATGTATTGAAACAATGTTCGACAATATAATGGTAATATATATTTGAACAACCTGTATACAGCGCTCATATAGTAATACTGACTGATCCACGCAACTTTGTTTGCGTCTCTCTTAATCATTTTATTTTATTGGTCTGAGCGTGATGTTAACTATCCTACCTTAGGTATGCCAGTGAAATACATATTTAAAAAAAACGTTAAAATCAGTTATTTTTTTCGGGAGTTCTTCTATAGTAACAAGGTGTATATAATTTGTTACATTTTAGTTCAAGGAAGATCTCTTCCATCCAAAAAATCTATCATTTATAGTGATGGAAGTCTCACAGTAAAATGTTTTCATTTCTTTGAAGCATAAAGTATACCAGAACCAATTTTACTGTATCTTGTCCTGTACTCCTATAGGGGATTAATTTTTAGTTTTAGATGATAGTAATGCTCTAGCCATTATCCCAGTGTAGAAAACCGTCATTCATAATTCTTCAAGCCTTTTGTTAAACTAGTTTCACGTTTATTTTAGTATATTACAATGCGACTATCATCATCATCATCATCATCATGTCAGCCGAAAGACGTCCACTGCTGGACAGAGGCCTCCCCCAAGGCTTCCCATAACAACCGGTCCAGTACTGCCCGCGTCCAACGGTCTCCTGCAAACCTCACCAGGTCGTCGGACTATCTTGGAAGTGGCCTACCCACGCTCCATTTTTTAGTACGTGGTCGCCATTCTAGAACTTTTTGGCCCCACCGGCCGTCTTGTCCGCGAGCAATGTGTCCTGCCCACTGCCACTTAAGTCTGGCAATTCTACGGGCAATGTCGGTGACCTTTGTTCGTCTGCGGATGTCCTCATTCCTGATTCGATAGCGCAGAGAAACTCCGAGCATTGATGTCTCCATTGTTCCTTGTACGACTATGAACCTTCTTATCAGGCCCAGTGTGAGTGACCAGGTCTCTGTACCATAGGTCATCACTGGCAACACACACTGGTCAAAAACTTTTGTCTCGAGACACTGTGGTAATTAGGATGAGAAAATATCACGCATCTTTCTGAACGCCGCCCAGCCGAATTGGATTCGACGATTGACCTCTTTCTCAAAGTTGCCTACCTAGCTGAATAGTCTGTCCTTGGTATATATAATCCTCGACAACTTCAAGCGTAGAGTCTCCAATTCTCACTGGAGTGGGTGCGATATGATTTTCGTCTTGTCCATATTCATTTTAAGACGGGTTGTCTTACAATGACTGGCTTAGAGAAACTACTGAGGCCATCGAGCATTGTGCTAAAGTCATCCATGGTTTCAGCCATGACCACTATATCATCAGCAAATCGAAGGTGGGTTATGAACTCGACGTTAATGTTGATGCCAAGTCCGTTCCAGTTAAGAAGCACAAAAACGTCTTCCAGTGCCGTATTAAATAGTTTCGGAGATAATTTGTCTCCCTGTCTCACTCCTCGCTGCAGCTGTAAGTATAGGCTTCGAGTACTGATTCTGTAGACGGACCTACATAGTGGCGTTTTCGAACAAACACTTCAACACTTCGATGTACCGGTAGTCAATTTGGCACCGCTGGAGCGACTTCAGCACAGCCCACGTTTCAATCGAATCAAAAGTCCACAAACGTCAAGCACAGTGATAGGGTCTAGTCTTCGGACTTTTCTATATCCTGCGCAGCAACAATACGACTAAACTTCTATATTTATGAAGAGCAACTACCATTGGAATTACACAACCCTAACCCTAAAGACGATATTTAAATTCTGTGGATCGTTGTCGAATTTTTTAGGTCTTCAAATACATGTAACAATTGGCACTGGTGGAAATAGTTATACAATCAGAAAAAATAAGTACATTATTGGCAGTCGCACTTATGGAGGTTCCATGTATTTGTAATGAGAACACGTAATGAGCTTGTTGTGAACGACATTATTTAGCTGCTTCCCAGTTATTGAACTATTTTTTTCAGTAGAGATAGTCTCCGACGATATAATACGTTTTAAAATGTCAACTTCACCAAGTGATGTTAATCTAACGCACTGAGAAATTAAATTGGTACTGACAGTAATATACACACATTGTATTACACCAAGAAGACTAATCTTATCTTTGTAATAAATATAATATTTTACCTTACGAAGACAAGAGGTTCAAATGTCAAGTTTTATTAACCGCTGTCTTCCTTCATTAAACAACTGTCTAGAAACTATAGACAATCTAATCTTAAAGGTTCCATATGATAGTTCTGACAGATTGAGGAACAGGAAGGGTATTAAAGAAATCGATCGCTAAAATATCCGATTGTCGATATATCGATCTTTATATTTACAAATCAATTTTACAGATTTATGTACTAAACATGTAGGAAATACTAGAGCAGATATATTTTACAAATTGTTAAAATAAACATAGCGCTTTCCCTCTAAATAAAAAGTTCAATCGATTCAATTGTTCAATGTTTTGTTCGGTTAGGATACGGTTATTAATTAAAAATAGTTTCATTATGACTTTTGGACATTGACTATTGGATGTCAGCCAAAATTTATGTAATCAAAAATACTAAAAATCGTTACTCAATTATTCGTAAAATTTAACGATTATTGATATAAAAGCGAATTTAAAAAGGCAAATTACCATGGCAAAGGTTTTTACTACGTGACTTTTAAATTACGTCTGTAAAACACCATTTGTGTATAATATTTTAGTTTTTCTTTTATTGTTAAGATTTAAATATACATTTGTGACGAAATTTAAATGGGTTCACAATACACGTTTTTACGGCAAAGGTTACTCGGATTTTGTGAGTTACGCTTATAACGGGTGTTTTTTTAAGCTAGATAGAACTTTAAATTGTAAAAAGTAACACAAAAAATTAAATTTTGATGAAAGTTTTTTTTTATTTGTTTCAGTATACTCTGACAAATCATCATGAATAGACTCACGCTTGAACAACGCTACGAAATTATCCAAATTTACTTTGAAAATCAGTCGTCGATTCGCGCAACTTATAGACGACTGTTTTATCGCAAAATTGTGTTCAGCGATGAGGCGCATTTTTGGCTTAACGGGTTTGTTAATAAGCAAAATTGCCGCATATGGAGTGAGACCAATCCACAACAGACCCTACAGACTCCATTAAATCCAGAAAAATGCACCGTATGGTGCGGTTTTCACGCTGGTGGCATCATCGGACCTTATTTCTTCAAAAATGAGGCCGGAGCTCGCGTTACGGTCAATGGAGATCGTTACCGCACCATGATCAATGATTTTTTGTTTGAAAATATGGATGACATTGATCCGGAGGAGATGTGGTTTTAACAGGATGGCGCTACGTGCCATACGGCGAACGCAACCATCGACTTATTGAAATCAAAATTTGGCGATAAGTTGATTTCGAGAAATGGACCTGTCAATTGGCCTCCAAGGTCGTGCGATTTGACACCTCTCGATTATTTCCTGTGGGGCTACGTGAAGTCACTGGTTTATGCTGATAAACCAGCAACAATTGACGCCTTGGAGGCCAGCATTGTTCGTGTTATACGCCATACAAATGACGAAGTCGTCTATAAGTTGCGCGAATCGACGACTGATTTTCAAAGTAAATTTGGATAATTTCGTAGCGTTGTTCAAGCGTGAGTCTATTCATGATGATTTGTCAGAGTATACTGAAACAAATAAAAAAAAAAGTTTCATCAAAATTTAATTTTTTGTGTTACTTTTTACAATTTAAAGTTCTATCTAGCTTAAAAAAACACCCTATACAAAGTTTATTATACGTATGAAGTGGCAAACGGTACCTCTTAGATAGGGTTGACTATAAAAACTACAAATTATAATTAAAGTCTCAAATTTTATTTCGCTGAATGTTTTTATCAGTAACAAGACAGGAAAAAGAATGATTTATCTTTATAAAATGAATATTATCTAATTTATAATCTGTGTAATTTAATTTAAATGTACACTTTGATTACCACACGACAATGGCAAGAAAAGAAAGATATTTTGTTTTCATGTTACATGTAAGTTTATAAGTTTTGTTAGAATTCTTACATCCGCATTAACATATTTTTCGTATTTTAAACTTAGTTACTACTTATGATCTTTTAGAATAAGAATCTTTAACCTAGATTTATACTCAAATTTTCATAATTACACTAAAATATCGTAACAAAAACATAAAGTTATGTAATGCAAATGATGCATATCGTCATTAACCGTACATGTTCTATTTTGTCAAAGCGACCGTAAATCTAAAATCAATATGCATTGAGTGCAAAGCCAAAACAATGACAATGGCAATAATGTGACGACTCATTCAATAGCAATTTATATTGGAATGCAGCGATAATATATAATGAACGGTACTTAGTACGATGGACGCTTGTATGTAAATAATATTTGTTTATTTTTTTGTCTTACTATTTTAATTTAATATTATGTATTTTTAACATATAACAATATTAATGTTATATAGCAATATGCGATACTTATACATTTATACTCCTGTGTAAATTAATTTCGAGTATTGAAAGTTAGTATAGGAGTTCATTATTTTATTACAATAAAACCCAATAATTATTTGAAAATGTTTACATGTTGCCTTGTTATGGTCCAAATCTATACAATGAAAGTTCAAATAGGTCACTAAAAAGTTGATTGATCATTTATCGATATTGGACCACAGGATGATTTCTTATAACTATATTATTGACACAAATTTACTTAAAAAAAAGACAAGGTACTTCTCTATTTTCAAGTCTACCAATGTCTAGAGTAGTATATTATCAATTCAAGAAATAAAAAAAACGCATGCATATTCCCTATTATTAGTTATCTTTAACTCGTTATGGATATTTGTAGTTGAGCTTCTATTGGACAGACATGACATAACATTCTGATATTGACAGTAGATTAAGAATACCTCTATTACCTTCGTAACCCACAACTGTGCTATATTTGCTACACGCCACATACTCGCTATTATGTGAATTGAATGTAAATAAAATAATAGCGGTTGATTATTTTTTAACTTAAACTTGAGTTTGCAATAAACTTTAATATACAGTAAAAGCTCTTTATTCGCGTGGTAAATGTTTCATGAATATGCCGGAAATTTACATGGGATTATAGGAGATACGTTCCTAGGTGACAAAATAAAAAAAACAAATATTTTTAAAAATCTATTTAATTGAAGTTTTTGAACATTTTGATTAATTATCTTCAGGCTTAGCCAATGGTTTGAAGAATTTTGTAATTTTCTCTGGCTTGGCAGTGTTTAAAAGCTCCTTCAATTCAGACTGATACGCAGCAGTCGCATTAGAAATTTGCCTCTTAAAAATAAGACTTCGTTCCATAGACGGATCAATGTTCATAAAGAAATCGCAAATCTCATTTGCCATTCTTAAACCTTCACTAAGGTTTTTCAAATTAAATGTGACGTTTCCAGTGCTTGTTAAAAGCTCTTCAATGGATGGTGAATTTAGCATTTCCTCCAAGTCGGTTTCAGTCAAATCTTCAGGTTGCGATTGAAGCGATTCCTGAATGTGACTTGATACTAATCCATTGACAGACAACTACAGTCCATTTGACGGCTTTTGCAAAGAATATTGGGTTGGATACCTATTGGAATCTTTTTATTATTAAGTATGTACTTATTTGATCCGCGAATAAAGAAATTTTAAGCTGCCAATATTTTGAATTGAATCGCATTTTTTTAATCCGCGAATTGTGAAAACACGAATGAAGGAAGCGCGAATAAGGAGCTTTTACTGTACTGTACAAGTTAAAATTCTATGAAACTACAAAAACGCTGATTACAAAAATTACACAAAATTAATACTGAAATAAAATTACGTGATTTTATCATTCATCAGGAACTATATTTTTTCTAGCTCTAAGGGATATTAAACTATTGTATTTTTTATTTATTTATAAACTTTATTGCACACCACTACAGTAAACATTTGAACATAAATACATATACGGACACCAACATCAGGTATCACAATAGGCGGTCTTATCGCCCACGGCGATCTCTTCCAGACAACCTTTGAACCTTTTTATTTTTAAATGAAGGCTAATATTAATTTTTAGTTAGAAGAAATATGAATAATAGCACTTCAAGTATTAGTAAATATACTTCTCTCTAGTAATAGTTGATATAGTCAGTTACGGCTTTTAAATTATTTATGTTAATGTTTATTCCATGAGTTGTCAAGTTATATTATTTAGATTTTGACACTTTGATTAATTATACCAAAGCTTTTTAAACATAAGTACATAATTTGAAACATTTTGTGTAACATTTGTGACAGTGGTGAACTTAAGAATTAAAAAAAAATTGAATTATATGAGCCCTATTAGAACTTGCAAGTTCTAATAGGGCTCATATAATTCAAATTTTTTTCGTTCTGTAATCAATTATTAATTTATATGTAAAAGCTTTTGCCTGGAGAATTCGTACACTTGTAAAATACTTGAAAATATTCCTTTTACACATTAAGAGTTTTATACTAGAAAGATTTTACCAATATTTAAAAAAGCATTATTAATTAATAAATTAATATTTGTTTTGTTACAGGAAGCTTTCTGTGGTGGCACCTTAGTATCATTACGATGGGTAGTGACGGCTGCGCATTGCGTTCGAAAGCGTCTATATGTTCGCTTGGGTGAACACGACCTGCTCCTTCGGAACCATGGCGAGCTGGAGATGAAGGTCACGGAGGCCGTCATACATCCCCGCTATGACCCCGACACGGTCGTCAACGACGTCGCTATGCTACGGTATGACTGCGATGTTTATTACAAATGTATTACGTAACCGGTATTGTGTCGGGGCCTCGTTAATTTTGCTTTAAATGGTTGTAAACTGAGGATCAAGCACTTACTAAGAACGCGTTGTAATAATAAAATTTATTTCTTATTGCTTAACAACTTTAAACAGGAAGAAAATATTTGTCGCTTTTGTTTACTGAGCTTTCTAAGGTTTCCGTCGAATAAGTGGAAATGACAAAATTATATTTGCTCAATAATTATTTATACGGTTACTATATGTACTTTTTTACATTCACTGTGCTTTATTAATATATGATTATTCAATGTGAGAGTGCTTATGAAAGCAGATATATAGTTAGGTATTTCTGATTAATTTTTAAGTTAGCACCCACAAGTTGATTCCGATAATTTAGACTATTTAAACGGTTTTATTTAGCTTGCCCTGTTTGTTGTTGTTAATTTGCGTCAAATCTAGTAATTTAAATTTGAGCCCCCTTCCTTTTGACAGATTGATCTAAAATTTATTGAATTCTGTTTGATTCTAAATCTTTGATTCCCGCCGCTACAAAATGGCGGTATAAAAACTTTGTCACGAGTACCTCAATATGTATCTCAAATAAAAGGGCAGATCTAGTAGAAACTGTTAATTATGAAAAAAAAAAATCCAAGATGGCCGCTGCTACAAAATGATGGTTTACACATTTTGTCACGATTACCACCATATGGGAGTCAAATAAAAGGGCTTCACTAGTAAAACACAGTTTACTATTAAAAATTAAAATCTTGAAAATAAAAAAAATGTAAAAAGTCATTAATTTAAACGTTTTTATTGAAAATAATGTACTAAAAGCTAAAAAATAATTCAGTAGGTCTCAGGGTCCAGTCATTACCTACTCCCTCATCAATCAAAGGCAATGATCAGACAAAGGCCCCGTGTTACCAGTCAGTCAACTCAGTTTACGCTACGCCCAACGATTTTCTTTTGTCTGGTCAATGCCTTAGGTTGATGAGGGAGAGAGGAGTAGGGACTGGAACCTGGGACCTAGTGAATTATTTTTAAGCATTTAGTACATTATTTTCAATAAACAAAAGAAACAAACATTTTTATACTCTTAATACAAAACTTACTATTCCCTGAGTGCGTTTCTTTATGTTACATTATAGGTTATTTCGTAACGGGCTATTGGGAAGCTATGCAGCGAGTAAGTGCATACCCACTTTAAAGGACCCAATGAGCCAGACATTTACCTGTCTCGATCTAACACGTTTACATAATATGGGTACGTTATTGGTTTGAGGATAACTAAATAGACAGTTTATAGATCTGCTCGTTCTTCTCCATATAATTAACTGTGCCGAATTCCGAACTCCTCCATTATCATAATTTTCGAAAAAAGAGGTGTTGAAATTATAACAATAAATTATTATTATAACAATTTATTACAAACGTGAGACAGGATATCATCATGACGAAATCGCCACTGTTACAACCTGTGTAGTTATTAAAAAGCCCTTTTCTTTATATAATAATTATGACGAAAATTCTGTGTTATCTGTCTGTCGGTCTCTGTATACCGTCTCGTGTTTGCCGCACATCATTCAGTTCATTAAGTGCGTAGGTGGTTATTAGTACGTGGGTAGTTAAATATTAGTACTTTAGTAATTTTTTTCTCTTTCAATCATTACACATCAATATTATCACATTAGCATAAAAGTCCACTATTGAATATAGGCCTATCCTTAGGAAGGAGGTGCCAGCCTACTAAACCACGCTTATAAGATAGGTTAGATATACGGTTTTTTTGAAGTTTCTCTTCTGTTTGCAGCGATGTTGTCTTGCGTAGTTTGCTCCTATAGTCGGCTCTTACGACATTAACAGGATGAATAGGGATGACGACACTCAGTATTCTTAATCTGGCACCACACAATTTTATAATTTTATTCATTTTACAGAAAACATTTTTTCCTTCATTTTGCATGATGTTTATAATTGGGCCGACAAAAAGGTATTAACGCACATAATATACAATACAAGGATGTAATGTAATGAAATGAAAAAAATTCACAGGGGTGTTAATTTACACGAATTTTAATATCGAACACTTTATTGAGATAAACATTGCTAAAACCGTTATATTATACACAAGAACAATTATATTTTCATTGCATAAGAATTTATAATCTATAGATGAAGCTGTTTAGCTATGTGTAACTATAAATATTGTCCCTCGAGATTATTCAGATAACGTTTTTAAGTACTGTCAGTTTTATTAACGTTATAATGTTACAATATTTGGCCTCTGATAAATTATATTTTATTACTCAAGGTTTTTTATCACAATATTTTTTTTTATTCAGAAGTTCGGGAATATGTAACTGTTTGAAATTAATTTGTGATTTTACGCATATTACCACATTAAATGGAAAACATGTTTCAAATTTAGTACAGTGAGTGAGAGAAAGTGGTCTTAGAGACATATTGGTACCACACATAGTATGAGATTTAGGAGACACAGTTGTTTATTGGACACAAAATTAATATGAATTACAAGAAATTATGGACAAATTATCAAATAGTTTATGTCGGTTATCGCTGTTATGGGTAACCTATACCCTTCCTCAAAAATCAAAGAATCTCCATGTTAAATTTCATTGAAATCGGGTAAGAAGTTTAGCCGTCATTTTTAAAAATTCTCACAGTAGCAATATATCAAGTGCTGCGAGGTACTTTACACACATTTATGAAAAGTACACAAAGAACGACCAAACTCAGATCGTAAAAAGTGTTGTCTCATTTAGGGGTCGAATCCATAACACTCAATGCAGTTAGAAACAACAATGTGACCACTTAAACCGTATTATATATATGATTTATGTGGTTATAGATATTATTTGAAAAAAAAATCTATTATTATCTATATTATTACAACTATAAAAAATTTTATTTGTAATAATATTTTTATCATATTCACAAAACTTTTGCATATTCTCAACAAATTCAATTATTATATAATTAGAGAACTCCAAATAACATTCATGGTTATACAGTCATGTCATTATATAACATACGTACCAATGTGCAACCCTCTAGGCGAGAGTTTGCCGTCATTTCGTTAAGTCACGATAATCATGTCTGATTTTGTATTCATTGTATGCGTTCCTTTGCGTATTCATTAGTTGTTGTTGTGTGTTTTTGTCGGCATAGTAGAAAAACAACGATGGCGGGTTATCGTTCCTTCCCCGTATTTTATTCGAGTGCCAATTTAGTGTAAGCTTCAGGAAATCTAAACGATTTATAAAAAATGTTTGATCATTAGAAATAATCCATACACGTATATAATATTATAAATTTGAAAGTAACTCTGTTTGCTATGCTAAACCGCTGCATCGATTTCAATGAAATTCGGTGTAGAGATACTTTGATTTTTGAGGAAAGATACAGGCTATTCTTTACGCAATAACAAAAGCTAGTATAATACGACTGCACGGTTGGCCGAGTGGTTTCAGCGGTCGCCATGCCGCTTGTTACTGCGCCAAGTGTCTTGGGTTCAAATCCCACGCGGTACAACACTTTGTGTGATCCACGAATTGTTGTCCCGAGTCTGGATGTTCTTTGTGTCCGTTTCATGTATGTTTGTAAAGTCCCCCACGACACAGGATGTTTATTCCTAATGTGGGAGTTGTCTTTTTAAAATAAAAAAAAAAAAAAATATATAAATATTAAACAAGAAGTAGTGAAGGGAAAAGTCTGTACCCATACTCATCATCTTTACTGAAATTAGTTGTTCGCTCAGCGTAAAATTATTTGGTTTAGTTTTAATACAATTTAAATACGTTTAATTTTCAACTAAGAGCCTTTTTAAGTCAGTTACTCAAAAGGTTTTTGGGTTAAGTACATTGGAATATTATTCAGTGAATATTAGAATTATTTTAAAGATACGATTGCGTTGTATATTAACAGTACATTTTTAAAACATAAGTTAATTGATTTGGTTAGTTAATTACATGGATAGTCTTGCCATGTGAGTTTATCTTCTTCATAAATGTATATACTAATGCTCCGAAAAGGTTAACAAAGACGTAGTAAATGCCTTAGGAGGGGTCAGGATGTGTTAATGGAAACTATTCCCAGGTTTCTTTTTTTCAGGCGCAGAGTGTCGCAACGTGTGGTTGTAGTCAGAGTGGGGTGACGGCCCAAGGGAACCCATATTTATACATATAAAATAAATAGAGGTATTAGATGGGAAAATTGAGAGCTTAATATAAAAAGGAAAGGTGGTAAAATGGCTAGGAAATGATACAGAGGGAAGGCGGAAAGATGAATTGTGGTTAACCAAGTTCGAATATCTGACACTCGAATTGACTATTGTTTGGAAGTCTGAAGTCTTAGAATGTTTTCTGATATGCTATGAATTATCTTATTACTTTATTTAGAAGGCGTCGATGAACGCCCTTTTAATGTTCATGTGTCTTAAAACCGATTTTATAAAATGAGTATTGCGTGTTCAGTAAGTATTTTTCATTGACACGCTAAATAATTATTTCCTGTCAAAGCGCAATAAAATTAACGACTCGGTGAGGAAAAAATATACTATTAACGGGCAGAGTCTAATTTTTACGAAACAATCGCATGTGCAGCTGTAAGTACCTATGTAATAGTGAAATCCTAAATTTTGTTATTTACACTTTAATTTAACACTGGCTGACCCCTCGTGTCTCTGCGTTTCTCAAAAGGAATAAATTCTCCTAAGAAATGCAACATTTTTTATTTACGTTCGACAGTTTTCAGTCAAAGCAGCCTCAAAACTTGAGCCTGCGTTCCCATTGAGGGACCACATTGGAATTTGAAGGTTTTGAATGCACCAGGCTTTAGTAAAAGTTCTCAAACAATTGTAAATTAAGTAATTAATTTGTAAAAGCAGTAACTTAAAAGTTACAAACGGTCAAAGATGGTCCCTCAATCGTGACCCATAGACATCCATATCTTGTAAACTAGTTAAAATTTACAACTGCACTAAGTGACTACTTTTAGTAAAAGATTTGTAAAGACCAATTGACTAAATATCTATCTTTCTTATTCACTGTATAAAAAGATATAGCATGCGGAAGGTGGTCCCTCAATTGATCACCCTAGGTTCAGTTTGAGTGAAAACTACAACGAAATCTGGCATTCTGTGTGCTTCTAGTGTTAGTAAAAGTATCAGAACGATTGTAAATTCAACCTCTGGTTTGTAAAAACAGGCTTTCAATAAGTTTTAATCCATTGAAGGTGGTCCCTCAATTGAAACGCTTGTCACAAAAGAAAGTCAATTTACAAATCATTCGGCAATTAATTAGATTAAGGATGCAGTCTATTCGTTAGTAGTATTTTTTTACTAAAGCTTACTTTACTAAAACGTCTCAAATAATGTATAGTTTTGTTGCAAAATAATAATTAAATTCCTACGAAGAAATACGACGTCGAGGTGACCACACAGTAGGATTTTCTTGGATAAATAAAACTAGCGGCTGCTTAATTTCAATATTTTTTTACTATTTCATATCATCTACCAAATTTAAAACAGAATGTTAACTGAACTTAAAATGAATAATTTATTTTTTTCTTATGTTGGTACGTTATCTTTTGGAGCATTAGAAAAAAAAAATCCGGGTGACAACAGCTTGCGTACCTGTTTACCATTCATTTAATACTAATACTAGTACCTGAATTTCAGACTATTAAAAGGACTGGTCATAAGTTTCTTTGCCAGTAATCTTCTCATAAGACCCTACACACTTTGGAAACTGAAAGTTATATATCGATCGATCCATGTTTACCTTAGCAATCCAGCACGTGTTGTGGCGTCTGTTTGTGTCAATTTACTTAAAACAAAAAAAAAAGAAGCAATCTTTGTACAAGCTTCTGACATCTATTCTGAGACTCAATTAGAATTATTACACATATTAATCACAATTCGATACTTTCTATTTCTCAGAATGGATGTAGAAGTGGGACAAAAGAGCTCCTTATCATAGATATGACCATTAGCCAGCAGGTGCGTCTTAATCGTAAGAGCCTGGCGACATGCTGGATAGATTACAAGAAGGCTTTTGACTCCGTTCCTCATACATGGCTTTTGAAAGTGCTTCAGTTGTATAAAATTGATACAACTCTGTGCACTTTCTTGAAGTTATGTATGGGGCAATGGAGAACAGTACTTCGCTATCCTAGATGTCGGCAGTCTGCGATGAACGCGAGGCATCTTTGAAGGTGACAGTCTGAGCCTGACTTGTGGTTTTGTCTAGCTCTCAGCACTCTATTAGAGGGTTCAGGGTTAGGCTACTGGTTGCAGAAAGAATATCTAGTTATATCTCACCTCCTTTACATGGATGATTTGAAACTACTTGCCCCCACTAAATTACAATTGACGGCATTACTAAAGGTTACGGAAAACTTTAGTAATTCTATCAAAATGGAATTTGGTGTAGACAAGTGTGCAGTTATGTATGTAAAAAAGGTGAGATTGTGGAATCTGAAGGTTTAGAGCTTTCAGATTCCACAAAACTCAGATCTCTGTCTGCAACCGAAACCTACAAATATCTAGGTTTTTCACAGTTCTGAGGCATACGAGAATCTGACATGAAACAATCGTTGCGGGCACGCTTCTTTAGCCGCCTCAAAAAGTACCTACTTAAAAGTAACAAGGTACGAGCCTGCAATGGTTAGGTTATGCCGGTGCTGATGTATTCGTTTGGTGTACTTAGATGGACTCAGACTGAATTAGATGCCATTGACAGGAGAGTCCGTACATTGATAACTGCATTTCGAATGCACCATACACGTTCATCGGTTAAGAGATTGTATATCCCGCGAAGGTTAGGGGGTCGTGTATTACTAAATATCAAGACCCTACACAATCGCGAGATAATCTTAGAGAATATTTTCTACAAACTGATGTGGGAGTGCATCGTAGTGTAGTTACAGTGGATATCAGGCTCACTCCGCTCGCTCTGGCTAAAGGGAATTGGCGTAAACCATAAATATGTATACATAAATATTTAAAGATCATCAAAGAAAGTCAACACGAATCATTGTATTATAAATCTACCAAAAATTACTCATCGCGGCTAAAGTATGATGTTCTTGCGTTATATCATTTTTAAAATATTGTTAATTCAAAATACTTTACTTCAAAATAAGAATTTACTAATAATAATTACATGGAAAAATAGTGCGCGCCACAATTTTAGGGCGTTTTGAGTGGCAAAGACAATATTCTGAAATAAATACGAAACAATGGTACCTACTGACGTTAGGTTTTTAATAGAGTAGGACTTAAATGTTATTGATCGTTGTTATTTTATGGATCGTTCTTTATAACGTAATTAATGTAGTAATTATATAATTTACTTAGTTCTGTTTAATGACAAGAAAAAAAAAAGTTATAAAATCAAATTATTTTTTTCTATAAATTGTTCATTGACAGTACAGTAAACATTTTGTTATATGTTTTAAATTTTGTAGATGATGTCAGATATTAAAAAAAATTAAATGAAGCAGTCGTTAGTTTTTATTTATCCAAGAAAATCCTGCTGCGTGGTCACCTTGACGTAGTATTTCTTCGTAAGAATTTAATTACTATTTTGCAACAAAACTATACATTATTTGAGACGTTTTAGTAAAGTAAGCTTTAGTAAAAAAATACTACTAACGAATAGACTGCATCCTTAATCTATTTAATTGCCGAATGATTTGTAAATTGACTTTCTTTTGTGACAAGCGTTTCAATTGAGGGACCACCTTCAATGGATTAAAACTTATTGAAAGCCTGCTTTTACAAACCAGAGGTTGAATTTACAATCGTTCTGATACTTTTACTAACACTAGAAGCACACAGAATGAGAGATTTCGTTGTAGTTTTCACTCAAACTGAACCTAGGGTGATCAATTGAGGGACCACCTTCCGCATGCTATATCTTTTTATACAGTGAACAAAAAAGATAGATATTTAGTCAATTGGTCTTTACAAATCTTTTACTAAAAGTAGTCACTTAGTGCAGTTGTAAATTTTAACTAGTTTACAAGATATGGATGTCTATGGGTCACGATTGAGGGACCACCTTTGACCGTTTGTAACTTTTAAGTTACTGCTTTTACAAATTAATTACTTAATTTACAATTGTTTGAGAACTTTTACTAAAGCCTGGTGCATTCAAAACCTTCAAATTCCAATGTGGTCCCTCAATGGGAACGCAGGCAAAACTTGATGTTTTATAGCCTTTATAGATAAAAATGGGTTGTCCAAAACTAATATTTATTTAAATTTTAACTGATGAGTTGAGTAAAATAAATAAATAATATTATAAAACTTCAAAAAAAAAAATTTGGAATCGAACTTGGTTTTGAATTAACAAAAACCAGCTATTACATATCCGGATTTGTCAAACAATTGGCAAATACAAATTTGTAAGTTGTTTAAGTATATGTGCCTTCATGGGAAAAACATTATAATTTTATTTTTTTAGACAAAGAAATTAAATAAAAATTCAATGTATTAATGTGCCTAACACTTAGATGCAAATAAATTTCTATTGAAGCAATGGGATCGGGCCTATTCTAGTATGTCGGCAAGAAACTATTCTTTTCTACTTACTTTTGAGTCAGGACTTTATTTGTCACAACAAGACTGTGATCTGCTATAGTTTAATTAAGTATTCAAATTCAAGTCAAGAGTTGAAAAAGCAAGATTTTTTTTTATTTGTTGCCTATTTACATTACAAAGCCACCGTTGCTTTGTGCCTTTCGCTTTTTAAATTCAATTCTATGATCCACAACAAACTTAACGTTCAACAAAAGAAAATGTTTTATTAATTTAATAATTTTAAATCTTAGCATGCGCTGACTTTAGGCTTTGCCAACTCTAGGATTTCGTTTTTAATATTGAATTATTTAAATGCCTCGAACCCCTAAAATTTAAGATAGATCTCTTCATCTTAAGCATCTTTACATAGGTTCGTGACGAAATATAACGTATTATATCCGTATTGTGTTATTAATTTTTTGGAAGTAAAGGTCCTGTAGTTCGTTAATGTTATCTCCATTCTCTTCTCATTAGTTTGTAATTAGTTTTATGTTTCACCCAGTGAATGGTCAAATCTCAATTTTCGAATGTTTATGAACGTATTTATGATAGGTAAATCAAACCATTTAAAGTACAGAAATGCAGAGTGTGACTCTGAGTACATCATCTTAATCGGTTGAATTTCTCACCGAATTCCTCGACCCACTTAAAAGAGCCATTTAATTATGCAACGTTTGAAATCCACGTTGTCAAACACAAATTGATTGAAAGTCCATTTCTTCAAGTGGAAAACAGGTTTCGTATTTGTGAGCTGGTACATGTAACTCCATCCTTAAAACTGTTACTTTTTTTTATTTTGAGCTTCGGGTTACTGGGAAACAGGCTCCATTGTAGTAGGGAGTTACTCGTTTTATAAAAAATACTCCAAATTCCCTTTCACAGAAAATTAACCTATTTTCTAAAAGCTTAATCACCATGTTAATAACCGTAATCAGGGTTGTCCACGTAATGTTTATGTCGCCTAAAGCTTCACCCATTATTTCCAGGACATATTTTCCTTGCCATCTTGAATGGAAATTTTTCTCTGGTTCAGTCATATTTTATAAGTTGTTTTGAGAGTTGTTAGAGGATGTGAACTTTACCATTCCCAATGTGTATGGAGAAACTTAGGAATATTTTCCAACTGAAAATAAAAAGTTAATAATTTTCCGATAACTTTAATATTTCCATAAAGAGATATGTCTGACATGAATAACAAGAGACCAGGAAGGGACTGGAATAAGCGCATCGCTTTTGGCACGTTTCTCTAAGTTTAAGTCAAACCAATAAAACGAATACACTACGATAAAAATACTTTGTTTTGAACAATAAACATTTAGTTTTGTTGAAACAATAGAAGGTGTCGTAACCATTTAAATAATTTAATTGAGATTAAGTCCCTATATACAAAAAGCTAAAAAATAGCTTTAGTTGAATTTGTATGTGATTTGCATAGTATAAAATGAAGTCGCTTCCACTCTCTGCTCCCTTAGCTCTTTTAAACAATTCAACGGATTTTGATGCAGTTTTCAGTAATAGATAGAGTGACTCAAGAGGGAGGTTTATATTTGTAAATTCATATTATAGCATAGAATTTTAAAGACTTTCGTGAGAAGTCTTTGAAATTCTAGGTCAGAATTCTAGGTCTAGAGGCCAGGTCGGTAGTTTTAATACAATCTAACGATATGATGTGAAATAATGTAATTTCTACTTACTCGAAATATTTTAGTCGTTTGTTTTGTCAGGAAATTAGTTAGGTGATATAATGAATCAAGTCTTAAAAACATCAGACTAAGGTTTTCAGTTGAATTGTTTACTAATTAGCAGGTTGAATGGAATGGAAACAAATCACCCCGAAAATCTTCGCTAAGTGTTCCTCTTTTTTACAGGTTGCCGATAGCAGGGCGACCAGATTTGGGACATGGAGTGGCGTGCTTGCCTGCACCACTTCAGCCCTTACCCCCTCATACATCGTGTGTTATATTAGGCTGGGGTAAGAAGAGACCCACTGATATACACGGAACCAGAGTTCTACATGAAGCACAAGTAAGTTTGATTTCAATTTCAGTGACTCACTCTTAATTGTTGAAGTTTGCACTTATCCTTGAAATTGTTAAGATAAAAGATTTCTTATTGAAATCGGTTTCTTTTAAAGATAGTTGTTATCGCATCGAGAATAGTCCGATCAAACGCTCTCGTCTACAGATAGTTTTACAAGCCTACCAATAAGTACACATGGTATACTTATTAAAACATATTTATAAATTTCTCCGGTATATATAAATGGATATAAATAAAAATATACAAGATTGCCTCAGAAACCAAGTCTTTGTCAATTTTGAACTACACGCTTAACACAACTTATCTATTTCATAACCCATGTAGATATGCTTTTGAATTCAATAGTTAGTATTTATACATTTGTGCGGCTATATTAGTTTTGTTATATAAATATGATTCAAGTACTTTGCAAATGAATATATCGCTTGATACTTGAAAAGCGATGCCAACCTTTTATTGTTATATATCACAAGACGAGTTACCTGTGAGAACTACCTCTGTCCATGGACAAAGCCGCTACTCAAAGGATCAAATGCTTTATCAATATATAATAATTATAAATATAAGGCACCTTCACTTCGGATTCTATTCCTTTCATCTCAGGTAAAATAGGCCAGCTCGACTAGAGTGAAACTACGACCTTAGAGAAAACCAGTCTGAAGATATTTCTGTTGTTATATGTCCTATATTATTTATTATAAGTGAGGTTACATCTTTCTATATACACGTGTATAGTAAGAAATAGATTTGGCTACAATCATACAAGAAGAAGTTCATGAAACTATAACCCGACCACCTAAAAAGTATTGGTATAATTTATATAAGTACCCTTTGTTACCCGGGTCATCATTACGAATCTATTGATACCTTATTCATCAAAATCGGTTCAGTAATTTACTTGCTACGGTAAAACTTGAAGCAAACATACGTACTAAAACTGTTACCCTTCCTTTTGGCTTTACCATAGTCGGGTAAGAATTGTGGACGTACTTCGTATAGGGTAGTAACCGACACCAATAATAGTTTTTTTTTAAATAATGCAATTGTAAAAATACATAAACATTGAATGTGAATAAAAAATAATATATTGTGGCAAGTATACCGTTTTGGTTAAAGAGCCCCCGAAATATACGCACGCATAAAACATGAATACTGAATTCATTGTATAAAGTTAACGGCCGTGGAAAGTTCCTGCCTCTTTAAAAGTTACAACATACTCGGAGTCGAGTCAGTGCGATAAGCATTTGATACAGTTTACGAGTCTCGTACGCTGTTTATCTACACTTTTTGTTAAAAAACCTATCAAACTAAATAGAAACTTATAGATGGAACTCTTAAAGATATTGTTGAATATAGTAAATGGGCACAAGATATATTAACTATATATATATATATATATATATATATATATATATATATATTCTAAATGCATATGTAGAGATTCATAGAAAAACGTCGACGAAGAGAAGAAGAGTACATCGTATGCTCCACCGCCGTTTTCATAGGTTGTCAAAATAAATATAATTTTGTACGTAAATACTTTATTGAAAGAACATTCATTACTGCTATTTGCCTTTGAGTTTATTTTGACTTTACATTACGAGTACAAATATGCTATAATTAGACGTAATTCTTAGTAGAGTTGAAAGAGACATATTTTACTGAGTTAGTAATAATATTCGTGCTGAAATTTGTACGCGAATATTAAATAATCATTTATTTCAATTAAAGTTATTGAACGTTTGATTTCACTGAAAACTACTGCCAAAAGGTACTCTTACCAACACTATTTTATGATTATGATTTGTACCTCTTTTAGTGTTTGGAATAGTTTTTGGCAAAGAATTTTTGAAAGTCTTTACTGTCTTCGTGAGAGCGCTTTGGCATGAATGGGTCGGCTCAACCGGAGTGATACCACGACCTCACAGAAAACCGGTTTGAAATAGCGCTTGCGCTGTGTTTCACCGAGTGAGTGAGGATACCTCCTTCCATCCCCATCCCCCAAAGGCCGGCAAAGCAATTGTTAAGCCTCTGTTGTTGCGGGTGTCCATGGGCGGCGGTAATCGCTTACCATCAGGCGTTACGTCTGCTCATTTGCCCGCTACTACATTAAAATAAATGTGTACTCTACTTTTATAGAGTAACTTAAATTACTACTACTATTACTACTAGTAAAACTAACATTTAATTGTATTCACTTATTTCATGCTGCAAGGTATCTTTAGAATAATAGGAACTTAAAAATGTTAGTTTTATAATGACAAAACAATGTACGTGAATCGATTAGATTATTTAATGAGAATATTCTTAATTTTAATCTATGAGAGTTAAATAAGGAGTACATCCTTAATTTAATTAAGGAAGTGAGCGCAAGACTTATTTCAAAATTCTCGTCTTCTAAGACTTTCAAGTACCTAAACGATTTGAAGAAATTAGTCACGTGTGATATCGCTGTAATACCTACTCTCATTATATAAAATTTTGTTTATTGTTTTATGCAGTGCGTTTGCTTTCTACATTGTTACGATATAGAAGAGAAATTCAACAAATAGATCACAGACATGGTGGGCCTAGGTAAAATACTATGCCAACTTCCATATTGAAACAAAAATATAATTCAGTGCCATCTAATGAAGACACCTCATTAGTGAGTAACTACTGATTCTGAACCGCGCAACGAAAATTTTCACACCCTTTCTTATGTATACAAGTATATACGACTTTCCAATTTTTAGGTAAGCATGTTGGCCTTTATGAAAAGAGAGGATCTCTGTGTTAAAGGGATTTAGAAGCCATTACCCCACTAAAACTATTGAAGACATGTTACAAGTCCGTTAATAACAACCATCAGTCTGTTGTGTCTCCATTATAACAAGGCAAGATCTGGGTAGTATGCCGTGCCTAAAGAGATTTCTAAAACATACTTTGAAATCTGTATTAACTCGATGAGCTGTTATTTCATACTTAGATATTAAAATAGTTATGTAGTCTAAAATCATCTAGCTTAAATTAATACAATCAAGAAACTAAGTTGCCTTTACTTATAAGAAACTAAGCAACACATCAGTTAAGAATATGCCAAGTTCTAGGCAAATAATTGTGGTACCATTAGCCCAGTTTTAAAGTTCAGGCTTTAGTTTACCCCACTTAGTTAATAGTATTCCGCTTCATACTATGTTCATCTAACAATTACATTCCGAAGGAGGGTTGGTGCCAGACAAGAGGCCGCCAATTAAAATAAGAAAGTAACTAAAACTATTTGTACTGAGATGCAAAATTTTACGGTAATTGGTTCAGACGTTCAATGACATAAAGTCGTATTGTAATTGAATTACAAGTATAAAAGACAGATAACAATAGTGTAGGGTTTTTGATTAATGTTAAATATAAAATGTTATGTGTATCCTATTATGTTCGCTTCCATTTCATTATTTATCAAAATTAATACCACAATAATTACGGAAATATCTTAAATTTCTCTCTTTATTACAATTTTATTTTTGCCAACGTCTTGGATTAGTCTTTGGTATAAAGTTATGAATAAACTGTTAATACCCACGCTAAATGAGTTCGAGAATAACCTTTAGCTACAGATATTATCAAATTTATTGGAACAGACAATTTAAGAAAAAATGGATTCAGAAAATAACGCAATTCAGGACGATTAAAGGTGAGAAAATATGTACGAATTTTATAGTATAATATCAGTAATAGTGTTATTTATGTATAACGAAACAAGTGACCTCGGAGCATTAATAACTTAGTATTTTCAATATTGAAAAAAGTAGTGTTAATGTTTTAAATTTTTTTTTTGTTTATTAGGAGGGACACCGACACAAAATTAAAATAAAATTAAGGAATATTTTTATTGCTTGCAATATCGATAGCATATAAAAGTAAAGGAGGTAGACAATCAAACAAAAGGCTCATGGCTACGTTGATGTATTACATACGGAGTAATCTTTATTGTATCTTATCGAATTTTGTATTAAACTAGAACTGAACTTAACTTGAAGGTATTGTCGTGACGTGTAAAATCAGCGAGTTAGACGCCGAAGGGCACGCGTACGCCATGTCAGAGTAACGTCACCCCAAGGGATACACGTCTCTTAGTATGTGCCTATGTGTAAATAAAACATGAACGCTCTATAGCAATATATTGTTTTAATTACTTTACCCGCAAGTAATTTAAAACTCATCATAGTAAGTTTCAATGAATCAGTAAACCTACCTACAAGTACATGCACCTAGAAACTCATAGCCCTTCCCATGGGTGCAGTACATTAGTTAGAGGTGTCATGGTGAAACATGGTATAGTGATCAATTTGCTTTGCTGTAACTTTGCTAAATATTATTACGTAATGTAATTTTAAGTATAGTATTGGTTGGGCAATTCATTTATGCATGTTTCAAACGAATGGATCAATCCTATTCAGAGAGCTTATATTCAAAGAGGAAAAAATATTATTAAGGGGTGTAGTGTATGAACTTTTTGGTATATAACTCTGTCGTCTCGCATAAGAAACACGCGATGCGCGGGGCGGGGGGACTGGCCTACCGACCGCCGCGGAGTGAAGACATGTGCGCTTGCTGCGAGCCGATATCTATCAATAGGTAGTACTTCAGGTAGTACTTCAGGTAAATAGAGAACATCACATGAGTACATTACATAGGGTGTTCTGTTTTGAATCTAAAGAGGCTTGATAAGTTATTTTAACTTATTTGTTTTCAGGTGTCGACAATACAACAGGGTGTATGTCGCCGTTCTTACTGGCAGTACGCTATAACGGATAACATGGTGTGTGCAGGCCGAGGGCGCAGAGATTCTTGTGCAGGGGATTCTGGTGGACCGTTGCTTTGTAAGGACCGCAATATGAGATATTACTTACAGGTAAGACGAATTTCAATTGAATAGAATAAATTCGTTATAAAGTTATCAGTGTAACGTATTAAGAATATGGAATGTCACCAACTCTATTCATCCTGTTGGTGTCGTGTCGTGTCGTCATGGAGCGATTTACTCAGACCTAAAGTACTGTAAAGCAAAAAAATAAAACACGAATCCGTCTAGCATCAACCCGTCTAGCTTGATAGTTAGACGGGTTTATGCAGGGTTTCCTTTCTTTTTGATGAAATGGCAACCAGCGGGATCACTCGGATCAGCTATTTCTGCCAATGTCAAGTATTTATAGTCTTCAATTATCAAGTTTTCGAGTCTTCAAGTCGTCGTCGTGATAAAATTAATGATAAAAAATATATAAAATGTGGATGACATGAAATGGGGACCGTCTTCGAAATAACAAAAAACGATCTCCCTTTATGCAGGGTTTATGATGGTTGTTTTATTGTTTGTTGTGATTGTACAGTGAAGGCTTGTGTCAGCAGTCAACTGTCGACGAAGAAAAAAAAATTAAAAATTTTGGACATTTAACATAATACCTTTTAGCTCCAACCTAAGCAGAGCTTGTGTTATGGGTACTGGGTATGGGAACTGATATAAATATATATATTTACTTTTTTTGTAAATACATACATATTATACATAGAAAACTTCAAAATCCATATAAACGCCACACTAAACGCGCTTGACATGGCATTAGAGTTAATGTGAAACAACCTCACATTAGACCCTCTGATCAATTTACTGAACGCGAGCACGGTGCGGTCACCCATCTGACTGGAATTAATTCAGACAAGATCCTCAGGGCACTGCCCTAAGCAAATCCGTGATTAATATGTGAAAAAAATGCTGAGGTGAGTCCCGTAACCACCCTAGATGGTGTTGGTCTTTGCGGCTTACAGCCCAATAAAACGCCTAACAACCCACATTGTAATAAAGCGTTACACGAAAGACAACAATTGAAATTAATTGTAAATATTTATATGAACCCTCTAAGGCAAACTAGGTGTATAGATATAGTGTAGGTTTCTAAGCCAAACATCAGCTTTGCATGTCTTTTCTTTTCTACAGACTACTAGTTACTAGATCAGTATCTTAAAGTACTATCTATCTCCTAACCTTATACCTGTGTATGTGATATTTAAAGAATCACCCCTTATAGTCTTACATGCTATCATCAGCACATGTAAATAACTGAAAGAATACAAGTAGGGTCTATACGTATGCGTGATATTGAAATCATCCTGTAGTCCCTAACTGTTAAGGAGTATTACCTTCTATCATCAGCTCACCAAAATAACTTTAAAGTATACAGCTGAAAATGTATAGATACATACGTATGAAATTGAAAGAATTATCCTATAACTCCTAATCGTTGAGGAGTTTTATCTTCCATCATCAGCTCACCTAAATATCTTGAAAGAACACGACTTTGTAATAAAAGTCTCTAATTTAATAAAGATATAAAAAAAAGAACACGACTTCAGGTCACATACATATGATATTTAAAGATTTATCTTCCAAGTCTTAACCGTTTAGGAGTTGTTACTTTCGGTCATCAGTTCATCATCATGAAAATTATGACTACCAGATGCAAGTATCGGAATAACTTTAGAAAACATATGAAAAACATAGTACGTGCCTATAAATTTTGAGGGTTTCCCTCGATTTCCTTGGGATCCCATATTCATTCATCACGATATGATAAAGATAAATCCTGTCTGTGACACTAGGCCCATTAAGTTGACGGTAATGAGTCTTCTAGAACTAAAATACTCCACAAACTGGTGTTATTTGTCAATTGTTCCATCATAGAACAACACCATAGTATTATTGGGACGGACGGAATTGTAACTTGGTCCCACTTAAGTGATAGGGTATCTGCCCCTTCGGAGAAACGGGTGTGATGAAATTAGCACATTTTCATGCAGAATGCAATTAAGACAGCATTTACCGGCAAGAATATCAATTAAGTCCTAATTGGATTTTCTTTCATCACTAAGAGACGAAAAAGAATAAACTAAATTAATCTTTAATTTATTAAGCGTTCTCTGTAGCTTCACTGGACAAACTTTATTTCTAGAATCGTACATAGATGTGATGTTCACTAGTGATTTCATTATGATATGGCTCTTAATAACGGCATTGTTCCAAAGATTAAGGAGACCGCGTCTCGGCAAACATAGTGTGGGACGTCCACAGGCCAGGTAGAGTGATGATCTGCCCAAGACGGCTGGCAGGAGCTAGTTGCGAGAAGCCGATGTTCGAAACAAGTGGCATGAAATTGGAAAGGCCTATGTCCAGCAGTGGTCTGTGATAGGCTGATGATGTCCCTGAATTCAGTCATGTTCATCTTACTTAATCCATACCAATACTAAACTGTTCTGACAGGAATTACACCTATTGTCAAGGATAGTAATTCTCAATAGGAAATATTGAATCTATGGACTGACTCACTCCATGTTAAAACTATTTACTGAATGTCATTATAAGCTTTTGAAATTAACTACTTAAAATAAAGTAAACGGATTTTGAAAATTACTAATGTTGAATAATATAAAACCGTTTAAAATAAAAAATATATTTTCGCTTAATGATTTTGATGATTCCTGTGAAATTTATTTTTAACAGAAACTTTTAATGATATTTTGTGATGAAACTTTGTCTTGAAGCTCTCATTTTTAGTTCTGAGTATTAAATCTAGACGTGATCATCGATCCGACTATCGACTTCAAGTACATAAATAGTTTTGGAGATCCATGGCAATGTACCAGAATATTAGCTGGCAATTGGAGTTACAAAATCATACGTAACTTATCAGCAAATTCGTATGGCGTTAAGGTGAGCATAGTGCACACGCACTTAACAGATACTACTGCAGTTTAAACTGTCCCATAAAACGATAAATTACATAACATACATATATAAATTGTCATATTTCTCAAGGATATAATAAGTTCATGCAGTTATTCAGGACATGGAATGGGAGTCTGAGAAACGATTACCAAAGATTGGCATCAAACTTTTTTTGTTGAAATCAGGCAAAATATTTTTCGAAAGACAATCAATACCAACTGTATCAAAAAAATTATCACACTTGTCCAACGTGTTAAATAAGTGAACCTGTTTAGTTTCTATAACATCGACCTAATATGTTATTCCTCTCCATTGAGTGTTGTGTCTTGTGTTAGGCGATAAGCAACTACACACTAAAAGTATATATGGAAGCACTTTAAGTATTTATGCTAAGAAATCAATATTTAAAGACTGTTCCTTTCTTTTGGGTGGATTTCACTTACATGGTACATTACATTTATAAAATTTACTAGGATTTGTGAAACATAGATCTTTTGAAGTAATAAATGTTTCAAAATATATTTGTAGATACTTAAAAACCAGTGAGAAAACACAAAGCTGTGTACAATATAAAATAGAAATAAAACAAGGATACTAAAAGCCAGTGTGCAAACAAAATACATTTAAAAACAGGAAAAATGGAAAAAGAAGAAATAAGAATAGAAGTTTTAAAGGATGCAGAAAGTTTCTTACTGTGGAAATTTGAACTAAATATCTATATAAAATCAGCCAAACTCAGTGAAGTAATATTGAAAGACATAGAAGAGGAAGTAAAGAAATCAGATGACTTCATAACAAAAGATGCAAAGGTACAAAAATTAATCATTAATTCCATTGATAAAAAGCTTAAAGGTCATATATTATCCTGCCAATATGCTGCTGATATGTATGAGAAACTTTGTAATATTTATGAAGGCACTGAAGAGAGAAGTAAGGCATCCCTATTGCAAGATTTCTTTAATTTCAATAAAAATAACAGAACAATGACAGAACTAATATCAGATGTAGAAAACTTAAAATATAGAATAAATCAGGTAGGAGGAAATATAACTGAAGAAATGTTAATATCTAAAATACTAACATGTTTACCAAATAACTTAAATTACTTCATTACTGCATGGGAGTCGACACCAGAAGAAAAAAGGACTCTATCAAACTTAACAAACAGACTTCTCGGTGAGGAAAAAAGAATAGAACAAAAAGTAGAAAATAAATCAGAAAAACAGTTAGTGTTTCAGGCCGTTAAAAATAAACATCAGAGTAAATGTTTTAAATGTAATAAAACCGGACATATGAAAAAAGATTGTAAGATGTGTGGTATATGTAAGAAATTTAACCATGAAGAAAAAGATTGCAAATATAAAGAGAAACAGTGTTCCATATGTAAGAAAACTAATCATCAAGAAGAAAATTGCTATTTTAAAATTAAAAACAAGAAAACAGGAAATATAAAAACAGAAAATAAGAAATATAATAATCAAGCATTTTATATGAAGGATGAATTAAAAACTGGAGAATTTATTGTGGATTCTGGCTGCACAGCGCATATGACAAACAACATTAAAATATTTTCAAATATTGAATATAAAGAATCGTCAGTGTTAACTGCCAATAATCAATCAGTTGAAGTAAAAGGACAAGGAACTGTAGAAGGTGAATATTGCACTCTACGTAAGACTGTTTATACCAGATATATCACAGAACTTAATGTCAGTAAACGCAATAACTGAAAACAGTGGAACTGTTGTGTTCACAAAAAACAAGGTTAAAATATATAAAGATTCAAAATTGATAATAACAGGAAAGAAAGTAAATGGTTTATATAAAATAAATTTAAATGAAAATAAAAAAGAAGAGAAGACATTATTAATGAGAGAAAATGGAACTGCTTTAGAATGGCATCAAAGATTAGGACATCCAGGAAATAAAATATTACAAAAATTGCCAATTTTGGTAGATGGTATAAAAATACAAGGAATAAAAGAATTGAATAAGTGTGAAATTTGTATACAAGCTAAACAAACAAGATTACCATTTGATACAATAAGAACCAGAGCAACCAGACCATTACAATTAATACATACAGATGTCTGTGGACCATTTGAAAATAAAACATATGATGGTTATATTTATGTTCTAACTATAATGGATGACTACACCCATTTTACTAAAGTTTATCTTCTAAAGAATAAAAACGAAGTTAAATATAAATTAATAAATTATATAGAAGAAACTGAAAGAGAAAGAAATGAAAAACTATCAACAATAAGATGTGATAACGGAGGTGAATATACAAGTAATGACTTGAAACAATGGTGTATAGAAAAAGGAATAAAATTAGATTTAACGATACCATACACACCTCAATTAAATGGAAAGGCAGAACGATTAAACCGGACACTATTAGATAAAACCAGGGCATTACTATTTGATTCAGAATTAGAAAAAGAAATGTGGGGTGAAGCTATATATTGTGCTACATATATATTAAACAGATTACCAAGTGAATCATTAAACAATAAAACCCCTTATGAATTGTGGTATGGAAAGAGACCCAACATAGCAAACATACAGAAATTTGGTTCAATAGTTTATGCAAAACAATTACATACAAATATAAAGAAATTAGATTCAAGAAGTAAGAAGTTAATAATGGTTGGATATACTAATAATGGATATAGACTGTGGAATGAAAAAGAAAGGAAAATAGAAGTTGCTAGGGATATTGTTATAATTGAAAATAATAAAAATATAGATAAAAAAGAAAAAGTCATTCTAAGAAGAAAGGTAACAAATATAATATCAGACAGTGAAGAGGAAATAAATAATGAACAAGAAGATAATACAAGTAATGATCAATATGATGAAATACAAGAAAGAGATATAGAAAGTAATATACCAGAAGAAGAACCTGAAATAAATACAGATACTGAGATGATAGAAGAGACACCTATAACTACCAATACTAACACTATGAAAAGACAAAGAAAAAGACCAACTTACCTGCACGACTATGTGTTACTTACCTATGATGAAGCTATGAAATCGACTGAAAAAGAAAATTGGGAGAAGGCTATAAAGTCGGAGGATTCATTGGAAGGTAATAAAACATGGGAGATAGTTGATATAGAAAAAGCAAAAGGACATAAAATTCTGTCTAATAAGTGGGTATTTTGTATAAAGGATAGTGGTGTATATAAAACCAGACTTGTAGGAAGATATGCTGATGATGGATTAGCCATAGCTAAAGATAAAAGAAAGATATTACAGATACTTACATATTTAGAAAAAGAATTCAAGATAAAAATATATGAAAACCAGAAAATTGTATAGGATTTGAAGTTCAAAGAAATAAGGAAGGAATATTATTATTTAGTTAATAAAAACAGGTTCATTTAGTAAAAGAACAAAACATATAGATGTAAGATTTTACTTTATTCATGAAAATTATAAGAAAGGTGTAATTGATATAAAATATAGTCCTACAAATGTTCAAATAGCAGATATGTTTACAAAACCACTGTGTAAAGAAAAGTTTAAATTTCATTGTGAAAAAAAAAATTGTAAAAGATAAAAAGTTAAATTAATACATTGTATATTTGATAAGTAGAAGTTATAAGAAAAAATAATAAAAAGGGAGTAGATATGAAACAGTAAGTTAAAGGAAATTTTAGTACATAGTATTTTTAGAATTTTCTTGTTAAAAAATTTAAAAAATAGGAGAAGGTGTTGCGCTGTATAGTGTAGTACTGTGGTTAATTTAGACTGTGTCATAACTACTCTGTGACATTAATAACATAGATAATAGAATGTAAGAGAACTAAAAAAGATGGCGAAAGTGCCTCACCATGTAGAACTTTAAAAACTTAATAAACGTATAAAATATATAAAAATCATCTCTCTTCAAGCCCTCATCTCATCACAAATGGCGGCCTTATCGCTTAACATGCAATCTCTTCCAGGCAACCGTGGGATGGAAATAAATACAGGACATAAAGGGTAGTGTCTGGTGTAATCGAGAGTAGTTGTATCGATATCGAATCGATAGTAATACGTCAAAAAATTGCTGGTGTCATTCGTTGAGCCCTTTGGTTAGTTATACATGCAGTGAAAAGGGTAATGTATTTTTCATAGATCCTGTAGAACATTCTACAATATCCGATGATAATGAAATAATATGCATGTTATCATTCTACCACATCTATAGACATTTGGTTTCTACTGTTCCTACAGCCAACATGCTCTACATGTTCAATCGCAAAATTTTGTGCAATATTTATTTTCTGGATGAAATATTTTTATAAAGTAAAGAACTTGTATGCGTACTATATTCTTGGTAGTAGGTATATAAAATTCGTGGTAATCATAAATAAAAACCAATACCTAGAAAGCCTACGTCGAAAACAACAAGGAATTTTGATACCATTAAGAGTATTTAAAAATAAGGGTTAAGTAGAGTTTGTTAAATTTATAAATATTTTCCGTTGAACCTTCACTTCAACAGTAACTAATTTTCAAGTACATTGTTTGAAAATTATTTGAGTACACAATTTGTTAGTGGTTTTATCAGCTTTTTATGATTAATTCCTGCAATATCTTTTCTACAACATAAATAAATATAAATATACAAACCTAAATATACTATTAAAAAATGCATAAAAAATTTTGGCACATACGAGCTAAAATGTAACGATTTACTTTTGGCATTTATATTGTTTTCGTTGATATCTGTCCCTTAATCTAGTCAAATAATGTAAATTTAAAGATGTCGATTAAGGCTCCTCAATCGGACACAACTATCGGAACAATGATCACCATTTCGTGATCAACCAAAATCTCTTTCTGCAAACTTACTTTACAAAGGTTTACTGTTCATGTCATTAGTTGACAAAGTTAATTTCAAATATGGTGTTTTCTACTTTATTTCAACAAAATTCATAATTTAATATGGCAGCGGAACATAAATACCTATAAAAAAAGGTATTTTTGCGTACCTAGGTTGAAATGGGACGAAGTAGTAAAAGTGAAATGAACGTGAAATTTGTTACTTTAAATATTAATCATTTTGCTCTTGTTAGACTTCTTTTGTGAGACTTTGTTAAACATGAAACGTTTATATAAAATAATCTATTCAGTAAATTTTAAATTAACATACAACTCATTGTGTAATAAAAAATATTAAGTGCCGTGTTCAGAATTTGCAGTATTTTTCAGTTTGGGTTGTATGTACGAGTATGTACGTACAGCATTGAAATCTTGTAAACATTGTTACCCAACATTGTTGTTGTACAAGTTTTTAATGCTATCACACTCTCTAAAATTATACTTTGGCATTAAAGTTTTCTGACTAAAACTTTCTTTATAGTTATTTGTGACTGTTTTATGTGTATAGGTATCAGAGTTAACACAAGTATATTCTTTAAACGATATTTTGTGGAACATTTCGTCAATTAATGTTTATTTGTTACTTCATTTTGTAGTAAAACATCCAATAATTCATTGCCAGGATTTGTCAATACGTGTGTTACCAAAAAAACTTGATAACACTGATTATGAAAATTCGTTTGAATTACGCAGTTACAATGCAAGCTCGTGGTGTGGTTTAGCTTCTTTACATTTTATGCTCTTTTGTAGAACCTATAAATTTTTAGACGACTAAGAAACTACTTTAGAAAGTATTTAAAGTATTTAACTAGTCTAATCTGTTTTCTGCATTTACCTGGTTAGACTTTATACTAAAAATTTACATTTTGTAAGTTTGGTCTCATTTTTCATTTTTTCCATAAAAATTAATTGGTAACTTGATCTTATTTCAGTAAGCTTGAACATAATTTTAAAACAAGATACATGCAATATACATATTTATATAGCACCTGTAGCTACTTAACGTCAGTTAATGTGTTTGTGGCTTTATAGCCTGCTTAACATTATTCGGGAAACAAAAGGTTTTTATAGGTTTCATATTTTGGCGCTTATACCATAAAATTGTAATGTATTTTTTAATATGTTCGTAATAATTTTTTGTCTCTATTTAATAGTTTAAATTCGAAAATGACCCAACTAATTATTATTTATCACCTAGTGATGAATTATATGACTTGTTTAACAATTTATAGTTGAAATTGAATTGCAAGTTATTCTTAAATAATAAATTTTGATTAAAAATGTTCTGTTTACAGGGAATCACGAGTTTTGGGGATGGCTGCGGGAAACGTGGCAAGTATGGCATTTACACACGTACTTCGGGCTACGTAACCTGGATGCGTGACGTCATGAACAACAAGTATTTTGATTAAAACCGCAGAAGGTTGCGTAGATTGTTAGCATGCAAAAGCGGGTAGGTGTATGTGGATTAACCCAATTATACAGCATACATACCTTTGTGTAAATATCAATCTTCCAAATATCGATTTTTCAAATCAAACTTTAAGGACTCTCTTGTTATATTAACGATTCTACTTTATAGAACTTTAATAAAGTCATGAATAAATTAATTATGTTATGTCTAATTGTGAGTGACTCAATAAAATATACTATGACAATTTGTAACCCAAATAGTTTCATTTACTACCATTTAATCTATCTATATCATTAAAGAATAAGCTGAAAGTTTGATTGAAACTAATGAAACAACGTTCGCAAAGAATTAAGTTTGGCACAAATATTCCTTAGGTGACGTAGATGAACACTACGCAAGAAATACGAAAGTTTCAGCATTACTAAAGCGTATTCAATAGTTTAAAAGTTTTGAGCTTGAACTATGGGTACTAGACAACTCATATAAATACTTAAATACCTTGTTATTTTGTAAATATATGTTATACATAGAAAACACCTAAACTACGAAACCAATATTTGCAGATCAGATCATTTAACAAGAATAGCAATCGTTTACGCTACCACTGCGCCACCAAGCCAGTTGAAGTTGGTGGATGGATAGTTTTTATATATTAAGTTGTCTGTGTGAAGGAAACAGCATTTATACTGTGTATTTTCTTATCTTTTGATATGGAATTCAAAGGCAATGATCATTTTGTGAATGGTACTTTCTTGTTCAGCGCTCTAAAATTTGTATGAAAATTACTAGTCCTTCTCTTCTTAGGGTTGAACTTTTACAATCGCTAGTAAGTGCAAAACGAGGTGAACAGATTCAGTTGGCCAAAGGCTAGTAGTATTAGTAGTAGTACTTTATAAAGGACGGAACTGCGAACTAAGTATAAAAGTTTAAAAATGCACCTTAGCTCTTTTTAGGATTCCGTACCTCAAAACGAAACCCTTATAGGATCACTTTGTTGTTTATCTGTTTGTCAAGAACCTTTTCCTCAGGAACACGTGGATGTATCAAGCTGAAATTCAGCTTAGAGCTGTGAAAAAATCAAACAATCACGCTACGCGACAGCAGTTTCATCCCCATCATTTAGATGGTTGGCAGTCCACATCTGTGCGGTTTTCTGCCTTGCACAACAAAATTGTGGAATTAACTGACGCCTACGGTATTCCCGGATCAATACGACCTTCAAACCTTCAAGAAAAGAGCGTACTCCTTTTTAAAAGGCCGGCAGTGAACTTGTGACGCCTCTGGTGTTGCGGGTGTCCATGGGCGGCGGTAATCGCTTACCATCAGGCGATACGTCTGCTTGTTTATTCCCCTTGCGTCTTACGTCTTCATATTCGTCTGACTGTTAGCTGGTTAGTTATATTTTTGAATAATATACTAAGAAATAACGTCCCATACCGTTGTTGATATTATGCCTTTTTAATCATAATTTTGTGATATAAAAAATAATCACGTCAAAAACATGAAACTATAAAACGTGTTTTATTGCTTGACACCGTTATTTTATTGTGGCATAAATTTGTAAATGCGGATGTAATATAGATCGTTTTACAATTTTTATGTCCGGGATTGGTAACTGTGTGCAAAATACTTTCCAGCACTGATAAACATGTATTAGGAGTTCATTGAAACTTCTACGTCATTGTAAATAAATTAATTTCTACAAGAAATATGTCAAACAAAAAAATTACTCGTTGGCCCCGCCCCAATTATTTCAAATTCACATTCGCAGCTGCAAGTCATGCTATTTAAATCAGAGCGTGTGTTTTGCAATTGTGGATGCGGATGCGGACGTCTATAACTCGTCTGCTCAGTAAAATCTGTCTCTTGTCCCATTTGCTCAATGAGCGATGAATTACATATAAAATAATGATTTATGAGGCCGCAAGATAAATGATTACGTTCAGAGTTCTGTGTCACTAAGGTTATTTAACAACTGTTATTACTCTGTGTAGAAAAAACATATTAATATTGAAGAAGATTTCATGGCTAAACATAATAAACATTAGTTTTTATTGTAAATTGAAACAATGAGACAAAAGACAAAATCAAACAAAACAAAAATACAAGATATAAAAAATAGACATAATAAGATTATTTCCTGAAACTAAAGCTCTCAGCATCTTCGGGTTCTCGAGCCATGTCAGTTATCCACGGACCTAATCCCCAAATCCCTGTGTACTGTGCAGACTGGTTTCCTGAACGTCGACGCTCTTCCTAGAAAGGTACATAAGGAATTAATTCAGAGCAAATCTTATAGTACATATACAGGTATTAGCAAAAAAATTTAAACAGTTTGAACCTGTTAAATTTTGTTTGTGTAATGCCTGTTAAAGTTATGTTCTTGTACAAATGTTATTTTACATATTATTTCTTTTTTGGGTTCTTTTAAGTCTGTCTCTATAACCAAGATCCTTTTAGATGGTATTTGCATAATTATACTACATTTACAATTGCAATGCGTCCATCGAAATGTATAATGAAAGTTATTTTTCCATTTTATTGAACTTCAAATATATTATACTTACGTCTTTACTTTTTCAAAGTGCCAGGTAAATATCAATAAACTTATCTTTACCTGACTGTAATATTATTATTATGGTTTGAGCGTTGTAAGTTTAATATTCGGTCATGTTAGTCTTCAATATTTTTAAAAATTGTTGGGATGTTTTGAGGTCGTAATATTGGGCTTAGATAAAATACTACCAATTCAGCATTAACGCTGAAGATTCTTTAAAATTTCAACCAATTTTACGAGCACAACACCCAATAAAAAAATTCACCTTTTTCACACGTTTTAAATAAAACCTGGCATTATGAAACCGTTCCGAAATATCATTTGATAAACGAAAATTGTTTTTCCAACAATTCACTGAAATAACCTCAGTTCAGCAAAAAACATTTCATGCGCTCAATCAGAAAGTTACAATTGACTGAACTTGAATTAAAGAATGTCCAAGCACTTTAACTACTAATTTCTCTGGTGCAAATCTTTTTTGTGACTAGGTCTTAAACTTTAAAATCGTAACAAATCTGCTTTAACAATAAAATGTAAGTGAAAGTTCTAATATTTAGAGTGGTATTTAAACAAAAGAAAATACTTTAAAATATTAACCTAATTCTTCGAATGTACTGAAGTCAAAATAAATTGTAATAAGATCGTAATAAAATCTTCCACTAATGGAGAGGAAAATTTTAATAGAACTTTTTAAATGAGAAAACACGGTTCCTCTGCGGTGAAAATATTAATTTTATTACATGTTACTATTACGGTAACATCAGGGAGTTCAAAGATATGCAAAAGCTATTACGTAATATCACGTGTTAAAATTTAATTATGTGAATCACGGTGAAAGATTACAATAATCTAACATTATCTACGGATGAAGAAAAGAATTATATTTTGCAACGAAGTATTTCTTTTAATGTATATCCAATGACATACATGCTGTACCAAACAATAATGTAGCGGTTTACAGTAAACCTTATAGAATATGTTTACCACATCGTTATTAGTTGTAAACTGTTTTGTCTTGACAATGGAAGGAGTTCTTCATTTTATTTCCCAATGATGAAATAATATGAAAACGAGGCAATAAAAATGCAAATTCAATAAAGTTCTGGCAATGTAAACACTGATTCGATTAACAAGTCAAGAACGGCTTTTCGGGAGTAACTGGTTAATGATAATAACTTGAGAGACTCTCTCATTTGAATTCACGCGTCACTCTAGTCCCAATCTAGGTGGATACTGAACTATATTAGCTGCTTAATTAGCTATCTGTGATATACATGCTCATATATTACAACATAATTACTTTTCTTAAAGATAAATTATAAATGGTTCTCTAAATAAGGAACACAATTATTTGTCCTATTTAGTAATCGAATCTACTAAATTGTATTCGCAATTTAGAGCAATAAGGATCACTAATCACCATATCAACATACAAACTTACTTTAACAGGTTTTTGTAATCAAATTTTGAATTATATTTTTTTTTATTTGCTTCGTTTGAATGCATCATCATGCATTTAAGTTTCAAAAATAGCACACTCAATGAACTAAAGGTTAAACCAAAAATTCATAATTCTACATATCTTACTCTTTATATCTTCATGATGACGAATACTCGGCGAATTCTACTTTCATTTTATTACGATTATTTCAGACAAATGTAATTCGCAACAAAATGGGGACATGTCCTAAATATTCATGTTGAACTACATTTAATTTCTCACTGTGTATGTTATTAATACATGGAATATCGAATAATAGCTTTTACTGTGCTTGGTTTACAAAGATTCGAAAACCATGAGTATTTTTGCAATATAGAAGGAAGGTACATTGTGCTATCTAATAATTTCTAAATGAATGTTATAAAAATAAACGTCAAATAATGAATGGTATACGCTTAATCCCTCTTCTATTAAAATAAAACCCTATACATATGTACCAAGTGAGGTTGGATAATGGGCCAAGATGTATTTCATTGAAAATTTATTTAAAAAAAATACCTGTAAGTATATAGCGCACAGCTTTCCTTCAATAAGAAGCATACTGCCATGTATCGGGTCGGTTTCTTCGCCAGAATATGGCGGCAAAAGTAGACAATACAGATTTTTTTTACTGTCATTACTGTAACGATATTGCGATTCACTGCAAATAGTGAAAGACGATTAATAATAATTACATTACAAATCTTTTACACAAAAAGCGTAAATGGAAAGAGTTCAGTCGAGAAACTAAATCTTGTTTTTAGGATTAGGCTTGACCATGGCTTACTTGGCACTAAGGGCCGCAAAAAGTCATCCAACTTAATTTTCTGTCAACTTATCTGTCCAAAATAATAGAAATAACGGGTTTACATGAAATCTTATGATAGGAAGATATAAGCAAAATTAGTATATAAATTAAATATGTAAATAAAAAAAAATGTATAACAGAAACACTTGCGTGTGATTAAACATTCCTGGACATGATTTTGAAAACACTCTACTTTCATATGCCATCAGTGGAAACTTAGGTAAATCACTTGCGCTATTTCGAATATCATATCTGTAAAATAATACCAGCAATTTTTTAATTTCAATCGTTTTTAAAATTTTAAACGTAATTAAGATATGAAAATTGAACATTGCAAACGGAAATGTACAATGGGCGCCTTTATCAAAGAAAATGTCTCTTACGGGTAATCTTTGGATATACAAATCGACAGGAAATACAAGAAACAAGAGTTGGCCTTTGTATATGCTACAGGAGTGTTCAAATAATTTTATAAATATAAGCATTTATACACACATACATATACATAATAGAAACATATATATTTCCACCACCAACAACCATCTTTAACTCTCCCAAATTTTATGTTTCTGAATCCGCCAGATTGATTAAATATTCATCAAAAAATGTCTTAATATATACATATTTTTACAAAAAGAGTAGAATCCTCCTTTTTTCTCATAGACGAGATGAAAGCATTTGGACATGTTTGCATCTCACCCTTTTTGCATATAAACATGTCAGTAATGACTAAAAAAAAATCAACAGTATAAAACATTTGAATGGTGTTAATTTACTTAACCTGTCCAGACCCCATCCAACTGCGTAAGCTTTCGATCCTTTTGAATAAGCTACGAACTGGTGCGACATCAAAGGAACCGGAACCCAACCAGGGCAAGTAGCCATTGAAATCTCCACTTGAATTAGTCCTTCGAAACAAAACATATGTTGTCAAGAAATAATACGAGAACTATGTTGGATCATTTATTGTAAGACCCCCTCTATTCTATAGCTTACACTTGCACGGCTATTTTACCTTGATATATGGACTTATGTAGACTCAGTACTTATGTGAATACTCAAGTAAATACGATATTAATCTCCACTTGACGTTGGTTCAAATATATTTTATAGTTTTGTATAGTTATGGCTTTAAACTTTGTGTGTGTGTGACTGTTAAAGGCTGCTGATGATAATGTTATTTTGAATTATCTTAGCTTTCGACCAGAATGCATTCACTGTAGTTATATGTTGCGGCAAAGTCAAGTTGTATTTAGTTTCCATATATATAAGTATTTATATATTAGATTCATAGCAAGTGAAAGTTTGAAAGTAAAAATGCTATTCATGTTATTATTCCTAATGAAAACATTTATAAGTAGATTAAAATATCACGCATGGAATAAAAATATTATTACAGAATATAACACTAAAGTAAAACAGAAGAGATGGAGAATAAAGAAAAAGTTTTATCAAAGAAAATACCATAAGTCTTTTCTCACAGAAAGAAAAATACGTAATATTAGTAAAAAACCTTTTCCTTATGAATGGGAAGAAAAGGATTAAGCATACTTGCGCAAAATACGAGTACATTTGTGGAAATCCGTTTGAGGAAAGTACATTATCACGAAAGGCCAACTAGGCGACGAACAAGTTTGTATTGTTTAGCCGTCAATAAAAATACTTATTTTCGATGTTTAGTTCACGTGTTTTTTACGTAAGTATTTTAATAAGTAATGTAAAATCACATGCATTCAAAACTGAAACTAAATATCTACCTACTAATAGTATTAAGCTGAAGAGTTTGTATGATAGAACGCGCTAATCTCAGGAAGTACTGGTCCGATTAAAAGAAATATTTTAGTGTTAGAAGCCCGTTCATCGAGGGAAGCTATGGGCTTTATGCTATGCAAAAGGAGCGGAGTATCAACAAAAATGTTGTAAAACGAAGGAAAATTATTCCTTTGAGAGCTTCTATTGCGTGCGCTGTGTACTTTTAAAGTTTCACAAAATCAATTTATGAGGGAATTGTTCCTTTTCAAATTATTTGAAAAAAGTCCGCATATGTTTATGTTTTAAGGTTCACCTTATGATGAACCTTGAAAGATAAACATATGCGGACTTTATATTAAGAGGTTATCCTCTTCCATGGTAAACAAATTTGTTCACGCTGTATAACATCACGCTACTACCAATAGGAGATGCAGACGAAGCTGAGCGGATTTCTGCCGACAAACTGTCTTACAGTTTGGCAGACTTGAACATGTAGAATGTGTATATGATTTTAAATAAATAAATTAAAAAAAAAAAAGGATCAACTAGTTCATTTAGAAACAATTTCTAAACTTATGTATTACTTCTGATTCTTTCGCTCCACGTGTACTGATTGAACTCAACGCATTGTACTACAAGTTAATATGCCTCCGAAACTATGTTTTCAAATACAACGTTATAATAGACTACTACAACAATAACATCGTAACAACTTATATCATACATACCTATGTTGTAAATGTTAATTCGTTGTTTATCACGTTGGCGATAGCGTGGATGTACTACACTATACTTCACATAAACAACCCGGTCTGGACTCCACCAAGAATTTCCACAATACGCAACAAAGGCGGAACGACCTTCGCCTCGAGGGTTATTGTGTCGTCTGGACAAACATGACGCAGACGTTACCAGCCAATGGGGACTGATACCAGCTGCATCGCAGTAAACCTATTTGGTTAAACTTTTTTGTTATTCTATATTATAAATAGTAACAAAATTATTATATTATTTTCAGGATTTTTTTTTTTTTGAGAGAGGGCGCAATTGTTCTTGATTGCCACTCAAGTATCGGTAGGTGACGGTAGACACCATCAGGTGACACGAGTACTCATTTGTCCCCGATACTACTAAAAATCAACTAACAATATTCTACCATATCCATATTATACTTTTGCTATTCAACCCCAATTATTTTATTACTAGTGGGTAGTAGTGAATGTTATATTGATGATTTTCTTATGTTTTTCGAACTGTTAACAAAAAAACATTAAATAACTCACCTGAAAAGGTTCATAGATGTAAGCAGCCATAAAAGAATAATCTGACCACTTTGCCACGACACTTATTTTATTTACAACAAATTGTGTTAAAGCTGTAATAGCTGATGTGACTGACCGAGAAGTCAATATTTTGTTTGTAGTTGTAAGATTGAAACTACTGACTGAATTTAGATTGTCATATGAATTTAAGTCATTTCTTCTATTAGACTCAATTATATGTTTCTTTGCATGTTTGACTTTATGTATATTATTGTTTGTGTTATTTTGACTTACAGTTTCTATCATTTTCCTTAAGTCTTTATGTAGTTTGTTACCATGAATAGACCTTTCTACATCATTTAAATCAATCGGCTTTTCTGCTCCATTGTGAGGAGGTAAAGGGGTCCCTTTATCGTACATTTCAAAGAATTTTATTCTATCATATACGGTTGTAGGTTCAAGCGTCACAGAGGTTAATCTAAGCCTCATGAATTCGGACTTTTTATTTCTCTGTTCCTGATCAAATGGCACTAAAGTCTCTGTTGCTGGACAAGTTTCATAAGTAATAACTTTGTTTTTTCTTTTACTTTCAACTGTTGTTTTATGTGGGATTTCATAACTCGGTATTTGTAAAATCACATAGTTAGGTAAACCGTGTATTACTGAACTTAGAGTTCGAATTTTTTTCTTCAGCATATCGCTTACAGGTTTTTTTTTATTGGGTAGGTTCGGGCCATTAATATGGAATGAAAATCTCGGATAATCAGCGGTAGCCCTTTTAGTTTTATCAAGTTTTTGAAATGATTGTGGCGTGTCATCTTTATACAATGGATGTTTTTGATTAACGTCTTCGTCTAAATAATAAAACTCGATAAAACTTGAAGTTGTAGGTGAAGATTTTATACGGTAGGGTTTCTTAAATGAAGATTCACTTGAATAAAAATGACTAGTACTTATATCTGCATTTCTTGGTTCCCCAGATTTTCGCCACAACATATTTATGATTTCGTATTGTTTGCGACTTACTCTACCCACTTGCCATTTTTTAAAACTGGGTCGTTTTGTAGCAGAGTTACTAAGTGTATGGTTCGTTGGGTTTGATGATGTTTTACGTATAAATCTGTGTCCTAGGCCAAAAAAATCAGATAGTTGATGACGAGTGGAATCCAACTTCATTTTGTAGATATCTTTGTTTTCATAAGAGACAGTACCTTCGATAGAATTCATAATTGTTTGTTCCACTATAATTATTAGAATAAATAAAGTTTTATGACAAAGCTTATGTACGCACATGATTTTGGAATCGTGATATTCACAACAAATTTCACAATAAATATCTTAATTTCTGTTATTACTCTATTATATTTATCGAAAATAGCATAATCTGATGTAAAGTCAGATTTTGTTTAGTGCAAAACTGCTATGACACATGCTATGACATAACTGTTTAACGGCACATCTTCTCTCAATACATTATACAGAGGTAAATATTCTTTGAACGAAACCTCCTTAGTACTGTGATTAATCCTTTTAATAAAAAATATTTAAATTTCCATTTGTATTTGGACTAATTTTTGAAAGTTTTTACCAATCTGATTTTCAGCGCTTTCAATTATGTTGGTTTTGACATCTTTAGGTACCTATTAGGATTTAGGTATCCTATCTAAACATCTATAAGAACGGATAGTTCATAGCCCTTTTGTAATTGGTGTTTTCCTAAGCTGTATTTACATTACTTAATAATAGTATTAGTATTTCTTTATATAATATGTATGTACAATAAAATGTAAAGGTATTTCCCTACCCTATGTACCCTATTCCACCAGAAGAAGTAGGGTATGTATATTATTTTGGCACGCTGTGAAGTTTATATTGCTTATTAGACTTTGGCTACTGTGGAGTCGTCAGATGCCTATTAATTGTGAGAGTGACATTTGATTTGTCTATACTAATATTATAAAGCTGAAGAGTTTTTTTGTTTGTTTGAACGCGCTAATCTCAGGAACCGCTAGTCCAATTTGAAAAAATCTTGCAGTGATGGATAGTCCATTTATCGAGGAAGGAAGGCTGTATATCATTACTGTTCTCTACTTACTGTATCTGTTCATCAAATGAACAGAATCCTTGCAGTGGACTGAAATTTATACAAAATATATTTTTTAATTGTGAGATGTTTGCATTTCATTACCACATACTGATATACCTACGTATATTGTACCTATAAGATATTTTTGATAGACAGACTGGTAATTATACATGGACACACATGCATACATAAAATGGCACTGTTCTTAAACTTACAGCACCTCTCCTTTATATTTATAAAGTAGAAAATTAGATTAGTTGGTAATTTAAAACTATATATGAAGTATAATTTTATTCAGGTTAAACCCAGCAATCAAGCACTTTTTTCTACCGTGGGAGAGCCATAGCCGCTTCGGCATGCATGGGTCGGCTCGACCGGAGTGATATCACGACCTCACAGGAAACCGATGTGAAACAGCGCCTGCGCTGTGTTTCACTGAGTGAGTGAGTGAGGATACCGGAGGCCCATACCCAACCTTACCCCATCTTTTTCCTCATCTCTCAAAGGCCAGCAACACACTTGTGACGCCTCTGGTGTTGCGGGTATTCAAGGGCATCGTTAATCGCTTACCATCAGGCAATACGTCTGCACGTTTTCTTCCAATTCCATAAAAAATATCTAAATCCTTAATAGTAATTTATTCAATGTTAACTTAAAATGTTTTGAAATAAAACTGTATTTTTTTGTCCTTTGATATTTCATTCATCGTTGTTCGTTCGTCCATTTTGCAAATACTCTTTCACCTGTAGATCTATCAGCTGTTTCATATTTTTGATGAATAAACTATGATCCAACAATAACATTTAATAAGAAAAAAGTAATATGTTTGTATGTTATAATAATTTTATAATACTTGTGTTAAAACAGCCTTGTAACAGTTTTACAGGGATATAAACAACCCCTAGTGTTTAAAAACAGACTACTAAGTTTCTAGTCTAGATAAGGAAAATAAAGATCAATCCCCTTTGAGGAATGAAGTTTATCTCTCTCATGTACCTCCACTAATAAATTTTCTTTCACTACAAATACGTAAATACAATTTTAACCCATTTTGTTCTCACGACGTTTTTTCCAAACAGAATTGTTATACGACCAGGGGATCCACGCAACTTTTTCTGCGTGTCTTTTCAATCACGCTCGGCTCGTATTGATCTAAACGTGATTGTAATCTACCTTAGGCGAGCCAGCAAAACACATTTAAAAAAAATGAAAAAAATGGTTAGATGGTTTCGGAGGTTATCGTGAGCAACAACTTTACACGAGACTTATTTATGAAATAATATATATAATATGACGGAGATCGTTTTTTTGTTTTTTCCAAAGATGGTCCCGGTTTCTACTCATCCACATTTTTTACTATTTTTATCATCAATTTCATCACGACGAAGACGCTAGCACTCCATGGATTCACCGAGCGGGTGCCGGGTCCATCGTGTGGCAGACAGAGAAACCCAAAGCAGTTCCCAGGACTTACAACCCAGGTGTAGGTTTAAGGAGGCCCCCTTTAAGATGCGCATCAACGCTCACCTTCACTGCTGGAGTTTCCCGCCCTACCTAGCCAAATTTGGTAGGAACCTGTTAGTGTAGCCTTGGATACTCGTTCTAAAATAGAACTTACTGCAGATCACGACAGGCCAAGGTCTTTCAAAAGGTTATAGAGAGATTTAGCTGGTATACCTCTCGCTCCTACTTCTACCGCGTATAAATTAACCACATAGCCATTTTTGTTTAGTTCAGTTGTTAGATCGTAATATCTATTTAATTTTATTATATGGTCTTTAGGAATATTAGTTTCCCACGGAACAGTAAGCTCTACTAATATTATGAATTTAATTTGTCTAGAGAAGAGGAATATGTCCGGTCTGGATGACAAAACACCAACATCCTCTGGGATTTTATAGTGCTTATCATACGTATCCATCAAAATAGTAGATTGAGAAAGGCTTGCTTTTAGATTTGGTAGTTGAGCCATCCTTTATAAAGTTAATTTGTCGTTTATTTGTAGTCAATCCTTTTTGGGCTCTAGCTACTGAAAAACTTACTGCTTCACGTATGATTTCTAGTACTCTATCATGTCGGCGTGAGTAATAACCCCTATCAAACAGCACCCTGTAACCTACCAGTAAGTGCCTAGCAGTACCTACTGCCTCACCACACGTATAGCAAGATTTTTCAGATGCTTTCCCCCGTCTCACTAGGTTACTTTGGTCTGGGAGGGTCGTTGGAAGGCATTAAGATAGAATTTGCCTTCCAAATAATATGAATATTCAGTAATAAGTATTTTTATTGAAATAATATTAATATTGACTTTTACAAAAATAACAATAGGTAAAAACTCTTTACTAAAATTAAAACAACTAAATAGTTTTTAAATTACGAATAGAAAAAAACAAACTGGAAATGTCATTTTCTGTAGATGTTACGGCAGAGAAAATGCAAATTGTGTTCACGTGATTAATATTTTTTACTAAATGTAACATAGTAAAACGTTCAAAATTATTCAAATGTGAATTATTCAAGGCTTAAAATTTCATAAATGATGCTTATATAAGGAAGCTAATAAAAATATAATAACCGGCAGTGTTTTGTGGATCACTTTTAAAAATTAACATAGCTTCTTCTTCAAAGGCCAAGCTTTTAAGCTCAAGTTTTTTTTAATCGTATTATATTGGAACAGTAAGTTGCGTTTTGCGTTGTGGTCAAATTATAGTCCATTTAATTATTATTTCTTTATTTATACTAATACGATTACTATAGTCGGACTGATCTAAAAGGGTGATTGACAGTTGACGTTTAGTGTTTGGGTGTCTTTAAGCCATCGTGAGAATGATTACAAATGAACGATATTTAATATAATATATGAAGCATCGTTAACCGTTACACGGACATGTTGTTTTCCACAAATATAGCCAAGAATCGCGGGTGTATTTCTCGAATTGAGCTAAAATTAGACACTGTTATGGCCAAACAATGAATGAATAGCAATTCGATAATATATGATTTGTAGGTAAATCAAAACGATAATTCTTTACCTCCGTAACGATTAAAACGCAACATCACTAAATTTGAAAAATAATCTTAGAATGTTACTGTTTTACGACATCTTGCAGTAAAGATTTCAATTCAGATTTATATCAATTGCGTTAAAATTTCTTTGTAGCCACAGCCATGAATGCAGTACCAACAGTCTTGAATAAGGCAGCAATGCGCAAGTATGAAGACCTAGAGATTCCTTGCGAAGCTATACTGGCCAGCTATGTATGGGTAGATGGCACTGGCATAAATCTTCGCTCTAAAGACAGAACTTTCGATTTTGTACCGAAAACACATAAAGGTACTTTTAAAGTTTAATAAAATGTAATAATAAAAATAAGATTTACACGCAATTTTGCTGATCACAATGTTATTCAAGGAAGCACTTCAGGGATTAGGTAGGAAAATGGGATATATGAATATTATAAGGAACGGTAGACAAGAAACGAACGAAACTGATATTGCTTACTCGGTTGGATTAAGGAGTATAAGAAATATCTCAAGTAATTCCGGGTCGTATTCCTGTTACACAAATTGTAAAATGCCGGGTAATTCGAGCCCTCTATACGGTTAACTTCGTGAAACTTTTTTCATTGGGCTTGTCTTATCGCTTTTAACGAAGAACTTACCTAGTGTTTCCCCGACCTATCCAAATGTCCTGCTGGCGGTTGTGTCGCGCTTTGGGTCGTTAATCTTGACTTATACCGGCTAGGCAACACGATGGCTGTTGATCGTATGCTCAGGTCGACTAAATACTATAATACTTTCTTAAAAAGGCTAACCCAGATCCAGAGCACAGTATAGTGCTCGCACGGGTTTTTATTATTTTGTAATTAATTAATGTTCAAAAACTTAAAAAAAAGATACCTTTGTGGTTTGTTTGGACATTTCTTCCCAGAGTTAGTCTTAGGAAATGCCGGCCTTTTCTAGCTGTTAAATCCGACGTGTAGAAATATCTGTAATGATTTACTTACAAATAAACATAATTTACCATTTACACACATCTATTAAAATGTTGTACGATACCTTAGTTACAAGTTTTTTTTATGACTAAGCACGAGCGTAAGTATACACTTATTCGTTTATGTCATTCTCTGCAGCTTAAATTGACAGCTTGTTTCTTAGGACAGTTCTATTCCTAATCAATGTGAATGTTTCACATATTTTTCTATTCTGTAATTATCTTACCCTATTTCTTACCTTTTCCTGGGCTAAGATTTTATATTACACATGAAAATGTAATAGTAGCATATAAGGTACTGAGTAGTAATCAAATTACATTAGAATGCACTAATGCTTTTTCGTCGAAACATATTCACCAGATCCTAATTACGACACCTTTAATTTGCAAATATGTGGATATGAAATGGGCATATACGGGCGGAATTTCCAACAGGCCAGGTAAATTAACATAATTTTGATATGTCGTAACTGAATCCACAACGTCTTACGGCATTAATGAATTTATTGTTCATATAAAGCAATCTTTTACACTTAATTTGTAGTCATGGCCATATATAAATGTGCCTACTTACTTTTATAGCGATTCATCCTAATAATATTATGAACGCGAAAGTTTGCGAGTATGTAAGTGAGTATATTTGTTTCTCTTCCACGCTACTACAAAACTACTAAATAGATTTTGATGAAACTTTACAATAATATAGCTTATACATCAGAATAACACATAGGCTACAATTTATAAAGATACTAGCTTCACCTCGCGGCGTTCCCTTCTTTTTACCTGTTTATAATCGTTCAAAATATGAACTACCTTTCATATAAATCTACGATATGGAAATCCTTATCTTATCAGAGCTTATAATGTCGGTGTTTCTAAAATTTAACTGATCCAAAACCACATGGTGTACCAATCTTAGATCTAAAAAAGAGATATCTGAGAAAAACTTTTATCAATAAATCCGGGAAATTGCATTTCTGTCTGACGTATCCTCCGTCTCCTTTCTATAGAATACCTTCCTGCCAAGGCTCTCGGCTCTGAGAAACTTTTGAGACATTTATACTCCTCAATCCAGTTCCGACGTAGAATCTATTCTAACTAACCAACACTAATATTATTTCTTCAACAAATAAAATATTTTTCACTTAATAGGCAAATTCAATTCATTATTAAAAGAAAAAACAGACTAGTCTAGTTTTTTATTTTCGAGCGGGCGTTTTTTATTTACGCTTTACGAAGTAGAACATTCATCCGATACATCTAAAACTTTCGCATTTTTACTTTTTTTTTACTTGGACCATAAACTTTAAAATTTTGGTTTTCCTCACTTTACCCAATATCCGAAACATGAGGAAAATTGTACTACCTATATGTTCGATGTTAAAACATTTGGCGAATGGCATAGATATATCGGCGAGTGTGTTTTCAGTATCTTTACGCCACGTCGAAAAAACTATTTGATATTAAACTACGGTCGGACCTTGTCACGTCCCAGTGCAGCACAAATCAATACTTAGGAAAGTAAGTTAATAAAATTTGTTGGGTTTGAACACGGAAAGTTCCAAAACCCGAACCGGGTGTAGATAATGATCTAAAATCTTAGTATTGACTTAAAAGTAATACGCAGAAAATATAGCATTTAATCATTAGCTTTTAATATTCTACTGCTGGACTTAAACTTCTCTTGTGAAAGGAGTTTATTTAGACCTACTATACGATATTGGCCAGACGGGTGATAAAGTTTGTTGCAAAATTTATTGCCTCTTTTAGAGCATTTTTACAATTTATAATTTTATTAATAATAATCTATAAATGTCAATAATTAAATATAGCAATTGGCCCCGGTTGTTATCCTAGGATAATAGTCGTGAACCTGAGTTGGAAGCCTTCGGGCGGCTTAAAAGTATCCCACGGCAAGACTACGTAGCCACAACGTTGTCTTAGCAGTTCTCGACCCGCACTCAGCCAGCTAGAGGACGTATGGCTTAAACCCTCTCCTAAGAGGAGACGCGAGCCCACAGTGGTATATAATGGGTTGTTGAAGATTCTGTATTTGAGGCAACAAAGTCTATCTATATCATTATTATTTCTCTCTCTCTCTCTCTCTCTCTCTCTCTGTGTGTGGAACCCATTTTGAACAATTTTTTTAGTGACTTTTTCATTTTAGGGAATTTCAATGAAAAAAATAACGGATAGTTATATTTATTTATTTCACAACTTTATGCACAATTTTTATTTTTTTATTATTTTTATTATTAAATTATATTATTTGATTAACAATGGCGTACTTAATACCATAGGTATTCTCTAACAGTCTACCTTCAGGTGGTGTGGACATAAGTGTAAGGATGCACTACACTTTCAATAAGTTATTTTAAAATAGACAAAAAGGAGTAAAAATTAAGTAATATGATATATCTAAGCATACATACAAAAATACATACCTACATATATTTATATATATATATATATATATATACATACATTTACACATAAAACAAGATATTTATATTTAAAAAAAAAGTTGAAGATCAAATCTTTAGCAAGTATCTACGAAATATGGGAATGTCACATACATTCGTGTGTTATCCTATATTGAAACATATATCTAGAGGAAGTCGTGAAGACCCGAACTAAAGCTTTCTTTTTATGGTATATATATGTATTAGAATATAAACGTAATGGACATTGTGTATTGTGAATGATTGTATAGCTGATATTCAGTAGGTAATGTAGATTTTTTATCTCATAGCTTTTCCTATCACTATTTGTAACAATACATTTTGTGACATTTATTTGGCTTGAAAACATAATTGAAAGTTTTATATTTAACATAATAGTAAGACAATTGTCACAGTTTCAAAACAAAACTAACAAAAATAACCATAATGCGAATGTTGGTGTTGACTGCTAGTCAAAGTTAGTCTTCATTGCGTTTTGAATGTTTTGTTTTTAAGTGACAAGCTCATCAGTAGTTATCAGTATCCAATGAAATACTGTTCATTTTTGATGTAAGTTGAAATGTCTTTGTACATACTTTCTTTATTATTACTCTACCTAATGAACATTGGACACGTTTGTGTTAATGGTAAATGATTGGTGTTGAAATGTTTTGAATTTTTAGACTTTTTTTTAACAGCCATAGAAGGGTTTTTTACGGATTTTTTAAAAATGTAAACAAAGAAAAAGAAAGTTCTTGTATCAGTTTAACTACCGTTCATAAAATTATAACAACCAATCTAATGTAAACACCAGCTTATGGTTATTAAAAAAATAAATAAACAACCCGACTAGAAATTGAGTGTGGCATGCCAAAGAATCAGTTCGGGCCGAACTTGGCTTTGGCTTGGCTTTCCTAACTTAGGCCTGCCTAATTCGTACTTAATTAAATTCATATTCGGAAAGCAAAATGGTGGCATGCCGAAAAATTTCCGAATTCCGGTGTCATTAGGAAATTCTTCGGTACTGCCGAAGTTCAGTATACCGTATCAATACCTGACTGGCACCAAGCAAGTGTAACCGAAGCTGTACCAAAGTTTGACATGCTAAACCCGATCCTAACTAGGAAATGCTGTGACATTGCCTTAATTTGGCATGCATTACTAACTTGTGACCCCAACAAAATGGCAACTGCGTTACTTTCGATATAACGGCGTAATTCGGCCCAAGTTCGTAATGAGGCATGCCAAGTTTGCGCCTAATCACAGCCGCACTAAAATTTCTGATCGGGAATGTTGACATTTTAACGTTCGAAGTGGGAGTTTTTTTAAAGACGTCATTGCACTCAAAATCTTGAAGTATCACAGTAAAATATTGTGCAATTACTGTCTCTACTACAACATAGGTCTGTTGGCCTTTTGTAGCACCTGAGACGTTCGAAGTTACCAGACTGTAGCGGGATTTCACTTCGCGCTCAGAAAAAAATAAAAGTTCGTTCTCAATTTATAAAGATATAGCTTCGCCTCGCGGTGTTGCCTGCGGTTATTGTCGTATCGCGGATACCACCGCGAGGTTCAGCTTGTAGTACATATAATAAAAATTATAAATCAAGTTTGTTTACCAAATAGTTTATTCTACAATCTAAATTAAAATAAATATAAATAACTATTCTTTTACCTATCCTTTTTTTGACCAATTGATCAAAAAAGCAAAATATAAAATTCAAATCTGTAAGAAAACTAGCGTCGCTAGATTTACGAGGAAATACATTGTATTTACTTTATTTAAAATCTAACATTTTCTACAGATTGTTTGCAGCCTAAAATGATTATTTGTTTATTACAGATCTGCCAATATGGTACTATGATGGGTACGGTACAAACCAAGCGACAACAGTCAATTCGGACACATTTATCTTTCCAGTAGCAATTTACCATTGTCCATTCAGACGTGGTAGCAATATACTCGTATTGTCAGACACGTACGCTCAGAACTACCAGCCTACACGTGAGTTCATATATTTTATTAATAACATTAATTTTTCACTACTACATAGCATTTCGATACCTTACATTTACCGGTCAGTTACTTTTATAATAAATAATAACTCTCATTTGAGTGGGTTGTGGTTGGTATTTTAATTCTGAGGAAAATAGAATTAATAGATAAATATAACATAATATACAATGACCAGAGCAAAATAATTACCTTTTTAAAATAAAATAAATATTAAGCGTGTTTTACTTTTTCTTTACTTTCGTTTTGACGACCTTGGCAGGTTGCTTAGGAGTTTTAAATCTACCTAACAGAATCAAAAACTCAAAATTTATAGGTAACTAACGGTTATAAATTTATACGATTATAATATTATTTTCTTTCTCCTGGTTTGAAAGTCAAAGTCCATCTTAAACATATACTTTAAAAATAAACATAAATCTAATAACAAATCCAACGATCCCAAAAAGTTACAATTCTAATGAATATATATTAATATTACCTATACTTACATTAGTATTTATGAATAAGAAACACATTAACCTTACACGTTTTTAACAAGGAATTAATTTTAATTTAATGAAAAATATAATCAAAATTTGCAATCTATATAAGATAAAGGTTGAATCCCGCAGGAACTGTCAAACTCTTGGCTCTTCAAAGTCAAAATGCTTGGCTTTAATAGTTATATGAATTTATGAATGTTGTAAAGTAAAAAGCCAAAAAAGTTATAAAACAAATCAAAACTTTATAATTATTAATAAAAGAAACCCTCATAGCCTATTGCGCAGTAAAAACAAAACCTTATTGGTGTTTTTTTAGGTACATGGTGCAGAAACCTTTAAATATTTGGCTTAAATAATTTATCAAATAATAGTCAATTCTAATTGTAAGAATATTTTGTTTAATATGGGAGAGAGTAAAAAGTTAAAAATAAGATATACTTGAGCATGACAAAATATCTACCACATAATTCGTACACACTCAGTTTAATTAATATGTATAGTTATAATATTATACAGAAAAGACGGGGATTGATATACTATCTAGTCAAAATCAGATGAATATTTTACTTTGTGAGTGAAATATGCAAATTAAAAAGATCTCTGTAAAAAAAAAAAAAAAATATTAAATAACAATGACTGTCTTCTATTACTACGAAGAATAAACGAAAACAAGACTAGATGTAAACGACTAATTGTACAAAATATTTGTTGAGGTAAATATGAGTGTTAGAGTAAATAAAAGTATCTGTGTTGCAAACAAACCTAAAGCAATCTGAATTTAATTGGAATGGAAAAAAACATGTTACACAAATAATTAAGGAAATCAACTTTCAGACCCTCATTACGAATAGGAAAATATCAATGAAATTTTTAATAACTAATTACACTCTTTTGCAAAAAAAACGGGCACTTAAGCAAAGAACTATTTTATAGTTACTATTAGTTTGTTTGACAATTTTAGGTATTGTTATCCTCAGAATTTCATAAATTAATTAGGAAGGAATAGGTATCATCAGTTTTATCATAACATTTTGATTAAATTATTGAGAAATAATGTTTAAGCTCAAAACACTATTATTGTACCTGCTCGCTAAATAAAAATGAAACGCGTTAATTTCTTTGTTTTTCTTGAATACATTAAAAGCAGATAAAAGTTTAGTATTGAGTGTGACCCCCTCTTGCTGAAATCATGGCTTGCATTCGTCTGGGCATGCTAGCGAGTATATCTTTTATGGTTTCTTGGGGAATACGTTCCCACTCCGCGGTAATCACATTCTTTAGCTCTCTGATGGTCTGCGGAGCCGGCTGCACTGATCTCACTCGTCCTTTCAGAATGTCCCAGACATGCTCTATGGGATTGAGGTCCGGACTTCTAGCTGGCCAGTCCAAACGACGAATTCCGACTTCTAGCATATACGCTTCCACATCGCCAGACCGGTGGGCGCAAGCGTTGTCGTCCATAAAAAATGAGTTTTCGCCAAGAGCGGTTAAAGCGGGTTGTGCATAAGGAATTAGAACTTCCGTTATGTATCGGTGTCCAGTCAGTGTACCGTTTTCGATGAAGACTAACTCCGTACGATCCATAGAATTTATTCCTGCCCAAAACATAACAGAGCCCCCTCCATAAGGTGTGATTTCTTCAAAACATGCCTCTGCAAAGCGTTCTCCTCGTCTACGTAGCACTCGCTGACGTCGGTCTTCACCATGCAGAGATATCCTGGCTTCATCGGAGAACAATATCCTATCCCAGTCTTCATGAGTCCATGACACACAATTTCGAGCGAAGCTAAGCCTGGCAACTCGATTACCACGGAGTAATTTAGGGCCGCGTGCCGGACGATGACTGTGTATATTGGCAGCGAGAAGCCTCCTCCTGACCGCCCATAGACTAATTTGCACATTTCTTACTTCTTCGAGGCTGTTCTTGAGGTCCACATAAGAAGATTTGCGATTTCCCAACGCTTGACGAACTAGAAAACGATCATCCCGTGGTTCGGTACATGTCTTTCTGCCAGAACCAGGCCTTCTCTTGACGGAACCGGTTTCTTGATAGCGCTGCCAGGTCCTTTGAACTGTCGACCGACTCACATTTAGCCTCTGAGCCACGAAGCATTGGCTGCAACCTTCTTCAAGCAGCGCAATAATTTTGCTCGCTTTTATCACTTTATCTACCATTTTCGAGATTGCTAAACAGCAATAACAATACTTTTAAATGTCAAGGACATAAGATAATTTAATAAAAATTGACAAAAAGTTAATTAGAGTCGATATTAACTATAGGGAATTCGCGCCACAAAATGTAGTTAAAAGTTGTTTTCTTTGAAAACCAGGCTCAGTCAAAAATTGGAATTTGGAATGTACTCTTATAAACATTATGGCACTTTTATAACTGGCCAGTAACATGTTCAAATGATTAAAACCTTTTTGGTATTTTATTTTTTTCAGCCAGGAAGAAAATCGAAACCGCCCGTTTTTTTTGCAAATGAGTGTATAATGATCACAGTAACGTTTCATACGAATTCATGAATTTAACATGTTACCATTTATAAAAAAATAATTTAAATGTTGTCATGTTTAAGAAAAATAAGTACTGTGAATAAAAAACAACGTGATACAATTATTTTAGCTATACAGAAATGGAGTATAACCTTATAACCTTTCTTAAAACGTGATGCTTTAGTACCTTATCGAAAATTCGAATAGTTTTTGGATATCTTTGATATCGATTCTTTTGGATATCCTACAATTTCTATTTCAGCTATCGTGCTAAATGATTTTTATTTTCTCTTAATTGGGTCTAGGTAGTTAAATGTCGAACAGCTCTAAACATCTAATAAGCAGTAAGTCTAATTAGCAAAATGTCTATTTAACAGGACTCCCAACTATTAGATGTTCTGTATATAAGCACATCTCCGAAGTTCGTTTCTCAAAATGAATTGATACTCCGGCACAAAATTCAACATGCGCATCGCATCGGAAGAATAATTAAATTTAGTGGTCATTAGACGTCTCGCGCTGTTGCACATTTAACTACTTAGATCTCTGATCAGGATGGTTTTTATTATTGTTATGGTTATCTATATAAACGTGATCTCAAATTATATTTTTCGTACAGCTACGAATTTCCGCAAAGGTTGCGTGGCATTATGTGAAAAAGGTGAAGTTGAAGAGCCCTGGTTTGGTTTTAATCAGGAGTTCTTTTTGACAACAACTGACGCTCGACCTCTTGGGTGGCCGCCTGGAGGTTTCCCTGCCCCACCAGGTCCCTATTACTGCGCTACGGGAGCGAATAAAATAGTCGCCAGAGATCTAATGGAGGCTTTTTATCGGTAATTTTGTTTCATATAATTTAACTGGAATGATATTTGTAGTAAAATCGGTTGTTTCCATAACTTACTGAATCATCAATGTCATGTCAATTATTATTTAAACTATGTATATGATCTCAATCAAAATCCAATGCAATATACCTTTGTAATAGTATATCGGTATATCGCATTGTATATTGAATTAATCTTTTTGCGTATGGAGTTATTTTTAAATTCCCACTGCGTTCTTCTTGGATAACTAATAAGAATAATTTATATATTTTTAACAGTTTCTTTTCTCATACTTGTTCCAATTCCTGTTCCATATACTCTTTTTAAGTGCCCAAGGTCAAAGAACAATAAGAAATTTAAGGTCTTAAAACTTGATCATCCGGTAAATATCGTTTGTCCTGAAGTTATTTGTCGCAACTATGAGACGTATAGTCTGACCGATCTAAAAGGTTGATTATAACAGTTGACGTTTAGCGCCTAGGTGTCTTTAAACCACAGTTAGAATATTGTATTACGATTACAAATAAACGATCATCAATAAGTTGAAGCATCGTTAATCGTTTTAAAATAGGAATATATTTTTTTTAAGAATTATGTTACATGTGTTTGACTGCACGGTTGGCCTAGTGGTTTAAACGTTCACTACTGCGCCAAGTGCCGTGGGTTCAAATCCCACGTGGGACATAACTTTGTGTGATCCACAAAGTGTTGTCCTGAGTCTGGGTGTTATTTGTGTCCGTTACATGTATGTTTGTAAAGTCCCCCGCGACACAGGATGTATATTCCTAATGCGGGAGTTGTGTTTAAAAAAAAAAAAAAATGTACCTGTTGTGTTCCAATGACTACGATTTAGAACCTGGAAGAGAAATTGATGAGGAAATTTACATAAAAATGCACTAGAGTTTTATATGTAAAACCTTAGATTATGTTTGTCTAAGCTACATAAGATAAAAAAGATAAAAAATTTGCTTCCCATGATATTATGTTGTAAATTGTGTTTAGTGTTGATAAAAATTAAATTTACCCAAACGTCGACATTTTTTTTTTCACCCACCATTTCGGCTCAAAGTAATCAAAACTTGTAGTATGCATGTTAGGTAGGTGCTTTATGTGGTAAAGCCGTACATTTTATAAATTGATAACAAACAATGCCCAAAAGAAATGTTTTAAAATCGGAGCGTCAAACATTTTGGTCGACCCGAAAATCGAACCTAACACTTCATTCCAAGCCGATCTGTATATATATATTATAAAGGCACTTCTACCGAAAAGCACTAAACGCTGTTAACAATATTAACAATAAAATAAAACTATTTAAATATATGTTCTTTTAATATTCTTATATATTTTACTGTTGTAAGAATATTACTCATTCTCAGTATATTAGCACAGAATGAGAAACATACAAACATAGTACGCCACATTTTAGAGACTTTTGACTTGAGTGCGTAAATTAGGAACACATCCAAAATTACGAAAAAAATAGTTATTTAATTTTGGAAATAATTCAATGGCTTATAATGCTGGAATAGATATATATTTTAATAATCTTTAAATTGTAGAATAAATCTAAAATGTACACTTGAACAAAGTTGAAATTGCAATTTCTTGAATGATTTAAGTACAATATTACAAATTTGGTTTTTATTCTAGGTGTTGTCTATATGCTGGAGTAAAATTAAACGGCATATGTCCTGGGACTACACCATCACAGTGGAATTTTCAGGTAAAACTGGTATAATTAATCATATATTTTTCTTTCTTTAACAAATTCTTTTAAAGAACTTTATTGGCACTGACCAGTAACTTGATTTGGTTTTTCTTGTATTAAATCTTGTAAGATATACGTAATCCAAGACTATATGCTATAAATGTTAGACTGATATCTGATCTGATCGTCCTTATAAATTACGTAACCATTATATAGTCAACTCACTAAAACTATTTGTTATCATTGCGTTTGCAATATATTACTAGCTTATTATACATATATTATATATAATCGTTGGTCGTAACTGCAGGGTTTACAATTAGTTAAAATCCTACTACCTATCCTTACTGCTAAGCTAGAGTCCATAGATTCAATTCCCACTCATGAAAAAATATTATGGGATTAACACGATCATTTAGTTTGTGTCTGGATGTGATTTATCTTTTAAGATATATATTTAGTATTGCTGTTGTAGTGTGTGTGTGGATATTTTTAATATATCTAGATTTATTGTTAATTAACTGAAAAAAGTTTGTATTTATGTTAAAAGTAATAATAAAACTAAACTAAATTTAATACAACAACTTACTTAACACATTCCATGTAACGTGTGACTACGGCTTTCAAACTCTTTTCATACATTTTCTGCTTCGTTTTTTGTCGTAATTGGGTTTTAATTGTTACCTTTTTATTTAAAATGTTTTGGTACCGTTATAATATTAATTTCTTTGCAAAGTACTCGGTATATTTAAATATCACAATTATCCAACAAATACGGAGAAAGTCACGAGCAAATGTTATATATATATATATATATTTGAAATGTATACAAGTGACATCCTTTCCAATGGTACCAAACACGGCATCTCAAATTTATTTTTAACACAGTACTTTATGACCGCTAAAGGGCGCCACATTATGTTTAGTGGCACGTCATATAGCCTATAACCAGCGCACGATCGAACGATACCTTATTTGTCCAGTTCTTATAAGTCGTTGAGGAGCTATGAGGGAACAGATGAACATAGCCTATCTAAATCACAACCCTTCTTTGGCTTTGCCGTAGTCGGGTAAGAAATAAATAAGATTGGGGTTTAGTGTGATCTTTATTTGTTTTAGCCATTTCTCGCTCATTGTATCCTAGTCGTCTTGTATTTCAAATTTTAATATTTTCTACAAGATTATTATACTAACAGACATGTACTGTTTTAAGGTGGGACCAAGTCTGGGTATTAGATCGGCAGATGATTTATGGATGGCTAGATATATACTAGCTCGGCTTGCTGAAGAGTATGGCACTGTGGCTACGTTTGAGCCACAACCTATCACGGATTGGCCCGGTAACGGCACTTTTTGCTACTTCTCCTCCAAGGATATGAGAGAACCAGATGGGATACTGTTAGTAGCTATCGTTAAGATATTAGAGCTTATCGTTTTTATTTAAAATAATTATTTCTATTTCATTATGCCTTCAATTTAGATAATATAAAATATAATCGTCTGCTAATTTGGTAATACTGAGTTTATTGTATTATTTTAAAAGTAGAAATGGTAATAAATTTGAATCCATAGTCCTTAGATAATGCCTTAAGGAACTTTACAAAAAGATTATAATTTACTTGATAATTTACTTATTTAATTTATTTGATAGTTTTAAACTATCCTGTTCCTAACAATAGTATACGTCATTAACAGCTATGAAATTACATTGTGTATAGATGCATATAAAGTACCTACAAATATATCTTAATGAACATGGAAATATATTTATTTATTTTATTTATATCTTTGTGTACATAAAATAAAAACAAAAGATGAGTAACAAAGTTGTGTATATATATGATAGGCGGTCTTATGGCTCACGACGATTTCTTCCCGACCACCTTAAATGTAGGTATATTGAGTGTATAAATTTTTAAGGCATTTTTTTAAGTTTACAGACCAGTTTTGTTTGTTTATACATCTTTGTTGAACTCAGACATGTTACTACAGGGTGATCGAGCGGGCTATAGACAAATTAAGCAGGAGACATGGTGCACACATGAACGAGTACGATGCTAACAATGGTGCTGACAACGTACGCCGACTCACTGGCAAGCATGGAATGCCAAATGTTAGAGATTTTACTGCAGGTAAACTACTAGTGCTGTTAAAGCTTCCATATTGTATCAGTTACATCAAGTTGCAAGAAATTGTAATACTATCGATTCGTACAATTACAAATAAACCAGTATGGTTTTGAGCTCAATTACCATGATTGAGTTTATAATAAGTTTTTCCACACAAAACCTATAAAGAGCGTTTATGAGGATATTTTTTCAATTAAAATGATCTTTTTTTTAAATTAAATTTTTGACTCTTTGCAAATTTGCAAAATGAAAATACCAATTTAACTACTGAGAGAAAGCAAACTTTAATAAATACTTATAACATTCGAAATCAAAAAATGTATGCTAGTTAGATGATTTTTTATTACAATCGGCAAAAATACCAATAATTTCATAGAAATTATAAACGTTTGCTTTTGATTATAATATTCCATTAACACTTTACTCATTACATTTATGTTTAGTAGTCACTCGGTTACCTTTGACGGATTCTTAGAAACCTTAAATCTCTAATCACACCTTTAGAAGCTTACATAAATGGATTTGGTTAGATTTACAAAGTGCCAGAATATCAGACTTAGACTATGATTTATATTATTTTACGAAACTGTTTTGAATTTCCAGATCAATGTATGATCTATGGCTTTGCTTCAGTGGCTTTGATTCAACATTGAACGTCGAAATAACATATTAACATACTTACACTTCTTTGAAGTTTAAAGCGTTAAATAATAATAACGTTTAGCAGTCTCTTTGGCTTTTAGTTAAACGTGTAATATAGTTAAACTCATTTATGAAAATATTTCATTATTTAACTACTTTTCTCGTGCACAAAGAGTAGTTGGTTTGGAGATTGGTGAATTAACAAATGTTTTGAATGAAAATTCTAATAAGTCTTAATGTTCAAATATAATAGATTCCTATGATTCGATCGCTCTAAAGCACTTTAGCGTATACAGAGCACCTCTAGGAAATATATTTATATAGTCTTATTTTTTGGTCAGATGACTACTAAACTAAGAACTCATTAAATTAAATCAATTATAAAGACACTATGTTATCTACAGTGTATAGTGACAGGGTTTTGTAGTGATTTTTAGGGTTCCATACCTCAAAAGCAAATAGCGGAACCCTTATAGGACCACTTTGTTTAGGCCCTTTTTCTCAGAAACGCGTGAAGGTATCAAACTGAAATTCATATCAAATACTCAATCTACTGTCCCTTGGAGCTGCCAAAAATCAAGACTTCTAAGTCAACGCAATCAAAAGATACAGCCGTTTATGCTACATATTTTCGACACTCGCAAGGGAATCAAAACCTACAGGGTACTGCGCGTGAACTCAGAATCTTTTTAATTAGATTTTAGTTATATCATATAATACACCTACAGGTTTGTACAGAACCCTCCATGCACGAGTCCGACTCGCATTTAGCCATTTTTTAAATTCTAATTAAAAAGACAACTCCCGCACTAGGCATCCTATGTTGCGGGGGGCTTTACAATCATATATGTATCGGACACAAAGTAGTTCCAGACTCAGAATAATAACTTAGTGGATCACACAATGTGTCGTCCCATGAAGGATTTGATCCCACAACACTTGGCGAAATAGGAAGCGGCGTGGCGACCGCTTAAACTACCAAACTATACGTACAGTAAAATTTAATATCTTAGCTTGTTGAAGTTTACAAAGTTATACTAATGACTAAAATAAATTACTGTTCATTACACAGCATTGTTAGTAACGTTTTCTTGTTATTCATCTCCCAAGAAACAATTAGATTAGATCTTAGTACCTCTATTTTTCTTATCAGTGACTGCTAAATCTATACTATAATAGAGCTGAAGAGTATTTGTTTGTTTGAACGCGCTAATCTCAGGAACCGCTGGTCCGGTTTGAAACATTATGTCAGTGTTGGATAGTCCATTTATCGAGGAAGGCTATATATTATCACGCTACTACTAATAGGAGCGAAGCAGCAATGAAGAATGTTAAAAACGGGGGAAAATTTTCACGCTACGGGGAATATAAAACGCAAACGAGGTTGCGTGGGTCAGCTAGTTGATATATAAATCTATGAATACTTGAGAAAGCTACTGGGCTCAATTAGTTTATAAATATAAGCAAATTCACTCGATGTTAAAAATACAGACTCTTTCCTATTTGCAAATATTACATCAATGGAACGAATGAACCGGTCGTAAAATATGCAATGGTTACTAAAGTTTAGAGCAAAATTTGTGTTTTATGTTAGTATTTTTTAACGTGAACTTCATTAGAATATATTTTTTTAAATTCTTATTTGATTTTTTTAGTGTAACGCGAAGATTCCGAAAACATTGTATTAGTTTATTAGATACCTAGGTTTTTTTAGTATCAAATATAAGCAGTGTTAGAAGTTCATAAAGTAATTTGTATTTTTATATTGGTCTATTGGCTAGAATTTTCAAAAGTTTATATAAGTTTTAATTGCATGTACTGCTTATATGCTATAATTCCAAATTTTCTCTTATTTCTAGCACTCCGTCACTCTTTACTTACACTTAACTGCTTATGATTATTATAAATATATTTTATTAATGTTCTTGTTCAGTGTTATCGCAGCATAATTTACGTGAGATCTTAACTGTTCATATCCGTCGGAATATGAGCACTTTCGGCTCACTTCTTAAAAATAGTCATGTTTGGTAGTTTTTTTTTTGGGAGTTACTTCATTAGCAGATCCATTGCTTTATCAAAGGCAATATATATTTCAGTCTAGTAGCAATTCAAGTACTTTATTAATTTAGATTCAAATTTAGCTCATCGAAATATGTAGATTCTGCGTCAAACATCATCACTGCTAACTTTAATAACCGAGAAATCTGACCTCACCGTCAATGAATAATTACAGTTTGGCCAGCCTAGTCATTTCCCGAAGGCTTAATAAAAGATAGTTTACATCGCGTATAAAGGTCTCAGCCGTGAACTGACATGATAAATATTTATAGAAATTAGATTATCTCATTCTGTAAAAGTTACGTGTCATTAATTTGAAGTTCAGTACATTCGATACAAGTTTTAAATTCTCTATTATTTAAAGAAACCAGTAAATATTTAAAATTGTTTGTATCCGATCATGTAAAAACCGTCTGCCAGTCCGATCTTGCCTGGAGATTTTCAGAAAGCAGTAACTTTGCATATAGACTACGGGTCTGTGTCGAAAATTGAAGGGTTATGTGAACCACCAGAAGATCTAGTCTGTTACCCTAGCAGAAGCAGGCCCAGGTGGCGGTGCAGTCCCTACGGAGCGTGCGCGTTCGGGGGACAGTAGCGGGAACATTGGGGTTCCCACATAGGAGGGGGGCCATCTACAAAGCGTAGGTGGCTCGAGATACGTCGGGGTTCCAGGTTTTTCCTTTTCTAGGGTGCACATGGTTTCCCGGCATCTAGTACCCGAGACGGCGTGCGGTTTTAGTCGGATCGAGTCCGACATACCACCAGGAGGTGGTATCCGAGGTGATTTCCACACAAAAAAAAGAAAAAAGGGGATAGGAGCTCTTTATTTTTCTCGTTTGTCACATGATTTTGGTTGGGTTTTGCGGAATAATTTATTAGAAGAGGTATTGAAATTGTATGAAACCAATGCTGTACAAAAATAGTGTGTTTTTTTTATTGTCTCGGTCAACGGCACAATTGGCCAAAAAGGCCCACCTAGGCCTTAGTAAAATAAATAAAGTAAAAAATACATAGATCATGTCAAAAATTGGTGAACTAAAATATTTTCTACTTCAGAATAACATGTGTGAGAAACTATTGGAGAGGTCTTAAAGTAATTTTAGATTTACGACAGAATAATCTTGTTTTCGTGGTTTTTAATGTTTAAATAGTACCCAAACGATTGTTGTTTCATAACCCCTATATCGATTTCTACGCAAAAATTTCCATTTCAAATAAGACAGTCGTTCGTTTTGCAAGACTACGCAAACCCTTTGTTGGACAGTTTTCGCAAGTCACAAGACACGCTAAAGTGAATCTTCTCATCAATCTTGCCAATAGGCACCAAACATACATTAACTGCATATATGTACAGAGTCATTATAGTTCTATTTTGGTTTAGTCGAGACCGAACGGAATTCTGAATTTCATGTGTCTATTCGATTTATGGATTGGTTAATCTCATCTAAATGAAAAAACAATGTATATTTGTCGCTAATAGACTTAATTCGCGATTTGCTTAACTTATTTTCTCAAGAGAACGTCAAGAAAACGAATGCATTTAGTTTAGTATTAGTATACTGGACCCGCACGCAATTGTAGCTATTGTTGTGAAATACGAATATATTAATTCAAACAAAGGCGTAAACTGACAAATAATAATAATAATAAATATTTCGGACAATTTAACACACAACGCCGTCTAGTCCCAAGCTAAGCAGAGCTTGTGTTATGGGTACTAGACAACTGATATAAATACATATATACTTTTTTTTTTGTAAATACTATACAAATATTATACATAGAAAACACCCAAACTTCGAAACAAATATTTGCAGATCATACAAACATTTGGACCGACCCGGGAATCGAACCCGAGACCTCAAGCACAGCAGTCGCTTATGCTACCACTCGCGCCACCGAGGCAGTCGAAAATCAACAAATCATATTTGTTTGTGGGTGTACGCCACAGGTGGGCTCTTTGATTTTGTAGCGGCTTGCAGGATGTGCGATGGCGACGTGATCAATGTGACCGGCTCTAAGCGAATGGACTATACGTACTAATGTAATAACTTTTTTTGACAAACAGGTGTCGCAAATCGAAGCTGCTCTGTGAGAATACCTCGTCAAGTATCTGAAGACAAGAAAGGATACTTGGAAGACCGGCGTCCAGCTGCTAATGCTGATCCATATCGAATCATATCGATCATGCTTAGAACATGCATATTTGATGAATAAGCTACGGATACGTAAAAAAAAGATTACATTACGCTTATAAATTGTTTGTTATTTTTGTTCTTGTAAAATTTCTACCAAAAATTGTATCGGTTCTTGATATAATGTTTGTCACAACTAAGTATTAAAACGTTGTTGTTCGTTTTCTATCAAATAAAGTATGTTCACCTGCTATTTTTTTTATTGTTAATCAAACATTGGCTCATTTCACTTGCTCCTCAATATCGCCCTGAAAATGAAAGGCTACTAAAATACCTCTAATCGAAATATCGTTAAGAAAGAAATTGGTGGTATAATTAAAAATAAATTAAAAGTATCAAGTTATTAAAGCCATACCCTTTAAGAGTTTACGAACGTAATTAAAAGTAGGTACTTAATTTTATGTACCTACACAGTATGGTAAATTAAAATGATAATTTTTATTTTTTTTTAATTTTTTAATTATTCCTCTTTGATATAATTGAAAATGCTCGTATTTATTCCTAAAATGAGGCGTTTTAAAATCTAAAAGGAAAGTGTATCTACGAAGAATAACTTGATTACTTTAGTCCAGTCATTTGGTAATTTTACCTGGAAATGTTAAATAGAGATTAGAGAGAGTTTGTTAGATATTTTTAATATTGGTAATTTTGTAGATTTCATAGTACAACTAAGCTGTTTTTTAGCTATACTAAACTACTACTAGAGATAATTGCCCACAGTTTGTATTCCTATAAGTTTTTTTGTATAATTAGATATTTAGTTTTTTTTTTTTTTGTCTAACCAATGGTTGGTGAGGAGAGTGGTATGATGACTGGTATATAAGACCTACCGAACTATTTTATTTAAAATTGAAATAACTTATTCCGTTGTAAACCATGTGTAGAAAACGTGGTGATTAGATGCATAAAAAAATAATGATAATGATAAAAATCATTTTTTAATTATTTTACCATTTCTTGTACATTGTAAAATTAAAGCGAATATATAAAGTAATAGTATACTTTTGAATAGCTTGTCATTTTGACCAAGTTATACTCACCGTGGGCACAGGCTGATGGTATCTTCGAATTGCATGCTGCTGTCTTCCAATCAGTGTGGTGGATCATGATGTAGATAAAGCATGTACGCGCATTTTTAGATTTTCTTTTTACTTTACACTCTCCCTATGTTCTTATATATCACAGCAAGTCTTCTTATGCTGTATACAAACAATGTTTTCCTGGTATCTAGGAACGTTGAAATTTTAATAAAAGAATACATAATTATCACATATAAAAAAAATAATTGACTCGCAGTCACAAGAACTTTGGTCGAATCCTGATATTAATTAAGAAGGAAAAAAGGTAAGTACTTAGTTTGTGCTCTTACAGAGTATTTTTTCATTTACGTTATCTATGTGTATAAAAAACTATAAGAGGACGATGTCTGTACATTAAAGACATTGAAAAGCAACTAGTAAAGGAGGTTTGAGGAGGTGTCAAGGAGGAACTCAAAACAACAGTTTTTACAATTTTAGTCTGTGTGTGTGTGCGCTATCCTCAGTAGTAGCTTAACTGATTTGGATGTGGTTTTTCTCATGTATTGTGGTAAACTTTTACTTAAAATTTCGTGTTTGCTTTATTTCAGTCGGTTGACAAATAAAAATATTACATCAGGATAAAGAATCACCACGATTACTGAAATATGCGCGAGAGAAGCCACAAGCAAAGCTAGTAAATATTATAATGTAATAATGTTCAAGTAGACAACAAACATAGCTGCATGTGACAAGGAGGCTCTTAACTCGGCGTAATACCACTTAGAGGAAGAAATGTTTCTATTCTGCTAAAACGGAGTGATTTTTGGGGAAAGTGAACTGACTTGACAGTTACCAAGAGAGAGAGAGAAAATTATTAAATATAATTGCAAAATGAAGAGCTTAGTACTCAGTTCGTTTACCCCCTGTAGCGTAATTTTTTAATACATTGCGAACATGCATTTCCTATAAATTAATAATTAGCAGATGAAGACTAGTCAAATACACATTCTACATATTTGCACATTAAAATAAAACCACTGGATTTGTCCTTAAATAATATATTACTTTATTAAAATACAGTCACAGTTAATATAATTCTATCACATCTTTGATTTAATAAATGCTAAATGTAATGGAAATCTCAACATATTTACACTTTGTCATCGTATGATATGTCTGTGAATTCAACAATATTACTGTTTGGAAATATATACAGTTCACTGACTCTCTCATCGTCGATAGGCATGTCATCTCTATTGGAAAGTTTCTTAGCTAATTTTCTTTTACCAATATCTGAACTGCTCATTCTTAAATTCGAGTATCTTCTACTATTGCCGTGACCCTCCATGTCTTCAGTTTTCATAAAATTGAATCCATTTTCTCTATTTTGACCTCCCATGCAATGGCACGAATGTCGGGATGAAACTTTCAACATATCGGCGGGTGGAATATTGAGAGATTTTCTAGTAGAGTATCCACTTCTATCGTTTGTAGACCGAAATGATAAAATCCGAGTTCGGTAAGACTGGCCGTCCTGCAATTAATTACTTTGTGTTTAAACTGTGCCAAATTGTATTGTAATAGTGAATTTAATTTGTAAACATATTAAAACTTTACCTCGTAACTGTCATTTACGTATCTGCTTGGTTTTTTGCCGAAAGTGAAACGTTGTTTAAATTCTTTCTTGAACTTCTCCTGAAACATAACGTTTACACTTACAATTACCTATTTACTTTAAAATGAATGCCTAAAAAGAAAATTAATCAAATTAGTGGCAACAAAGGCGTCTAAAAAGTTTTACCTACATATTATGTAAATTATTTCGAACTAAGATTATTATATATATACATATATATAGGAATGTTCCTATAAAGTTTCAGAGTATTGAGATTGAATACACTTTCATGCTCTGCGGAACAAAGCCCTCAATAAAGAAATCTTTTGGAGCGAAACAAAAGGGTCTGCATCATAACCATATTATATCTATAGCTACATGTTGTGTGTTATAATAACAACTTAAGTAACTTTAATCTTAAATCAGAGCAGTGAATTTTTGCGCTAAAATAGATGTTCTGTCTTTAAAGTAATATTTAGACTAAGCCTTGTAGAATACCTATTAAATACGATCAATAACCTCATTTTTTATTCTTTGCTTAATCATCTTATAGTCTACAATAGCAATAATATACTGTAAGATGTTTAGCTCAACTAACAGATTTCTAGTCTACAATACTGTGTAATAATATTTTGGTGGTCTCTTTCCAAAGATTATCATTAAACGCACAGTAAATATACCTACTAACAATTTAATTACCAGGTTTCATAAAAGATAAAAAAGAAATGTAAACAACATTGTATATTTTAAACCAGTGAAGTTGGCCAACGATAGTTTTATAATAACACCAACATAACTATGCCGATCCATAACTTCTTTAAATAAACTTTGGGCACTGGTTGTTTAAATAAACGCGATCAACTGCGTGGAACTACAATGAACTAATACTAACTAAACTAATTTTAAAAATATATTCAGAACCTATGACGGTACATACTAACTTCTAAACTATCGCACTTCATAATATTAAGCTATGTTTACGGGTATTAACGTGATTACAATAGTTATTAAGCAAATAGATTTGAAATGAATCAAGTTTCAAGCAGACTGTACTACTTTGACAAACTGACTATCTTGAACTGAGCCGAGTTAATTCCTGTGAACATGTGTAGATGTAGGTACATAATCAAATTTTGACTTATACTCTCTATGTCAATTTGATGAAAATGCTTTATAGCTTTAAAAGTTTGAATTTTGTCATTATAACAATGATGTCACAATATGTATTGTATATGTATATACTCACGTTGTAAATAGCGTAGATAAATGGATTGTAGCAAGAGTTACTCATTGCTAACCAGTCGAAGCAGAAGAAAAGGACGTTTATGTACTTGTATCTGCAAAAAAAACATATTTGCCAGTTATGACATATCTCAATTTTAAAAATTGAATATTATGTGTAGATATTTCGTACGACTTAGTTAATTTGCCTGACTGTAAGTTGTTATGGGTTACTAATCCTATTGTTCAGTATTATTAGTATTCACTATGCTATAGTGTATAGAGTTATACATAATTATAGCACAGTTAACTATTCTGCAATTAGAGAATAGTCTAATTGCAGAATAGTTAGAACAGAGGACATAAGCGTCTCTTTCAAAAATAAGTTTTGGTCTATTTTAACACTGGCCAGCCGGGTTTTTGCTTCTTTTCGCAATAGTGTTGTCATACGTAGTGTGTGGATGGATAAGAGTGGCGACGAGGATCGTTTTTTGTTTTTTCGAAAGACAGTCCCCATTTCACGTCATCCTCATTTTATATATTTTTTATCATTAATTTCATCACGACGACGACTTGAAGACTTGAAGACTTTGAATTGAAGACTATAAATACTTGACATTGGCAGAAATAGCTGATCCGAGTGATTCGGCGGGTTGCCATTTCATCAAACAAACTAAATAGGTGACACTTTGTATTCTTAATCTGACACCATAGGGATCAACACAAGAATACGAGAGTACATATAACTGTACTATATTTGAATCATATAATACACTGCACAAAATGTATACTGTACTGATCATTCTTAAAATGATTCAAATTCTAAACATTAGATTACAGTATGAATATTCTCTCGCGAAAATAGTAGGTTCTATTTCATAACTTTCCTCAGACTTTTATGAAACGGCTCACGAGGGCCCTTTTTGTGCGTTTATCTGCAGGCGTGAAACTAAATTGCTAAAAATATAGAGCCCTTATATGCCGTGAAACTTCAGTAAACAAAAAGTCACCAAATAGTGTATATTTGGTGACTTTTTGTTTACTGAAGTGAATTGGTTGGAGAAAATTTATACCTTTTGTAGGGTTCTCCCATTTTTATACCAGACAGTAAATTATTATTTTACGATTTATTATATTAAAAGAAGTAACAGTCAATTGTATGGTGTCAGTTTCAATTTAAGTTAGGTAAAAACGTGTAGGTAGTAAATAAAAAAATAATTAAATATTTCGGCCATCTAACACAACGCCATCTAGTCCCAAACTAAGCAGAGCTTGTGTTATGGGTTACTAGACAACTGATATAAATACTTATATACTTTTTTTTGTAAATACAAACTTAAAGAAAACACCTAAACTCCGAAAAAAATGTTTGCAGATCATACAAACATTTGGTCCGTCCCGGGAATCGAACCCGAGACCTCAAGCTTAGCAGTCGCACCACTATGCCACCGAGGCAGTCAAAGTCAAATATACATACAATTTATAGGTACCACTTGCTATTTTTTATAAAGACAACTTCTACACTAGGAGTACTCTAGTACCGCGGATATTTACAAAAGATACCTGCAACGTACATAAAAAAACACCCAAACTTAGAACAACACTTTATGGATACAAGTAGTTAAATTTGGATCAACCTATAGAAATATTTGTATCATGCTTAGACGTTTTTTACATTACACTTACAAAAAATATTTTTTTAAAAAGATCAGTGTTTACGTCTGGTCATAAAATCGTACTAAAATCAATTGAAAACAGATAATAATGTATTTATCCAACAGTTGTGTTCTCAACTGGCAAAAAGAAAATAGACGAAAAGAGTGAGACTATATAAATAACGTTTGTATAACATTGCTGTGCACTATTTACGAGTAGATATGCATATTTATTCATATTCAAATTTCTATCAAAAGTTATAGAATGAATACATATATATAATATGTATTTACTCTTTTGTATCATCAGCTATCTGCCAGTGAAAATCTCGTGAATATCAGTCCAGCCATTCCTGAGATCAGCCGGAAAAAACAGACGAACAGACAAACATATAACTTTTATAAAAAAGCTATTACAAACAGACACTTCAATTTTATTTATTTTATAAATATATTTAGTATTTAGTTGATTTTTAGGGTTCCGTACACGAAGGGTAAAACGAGACCACATTACTATGACTTCGCTGTCCGTCTGTCCGTCCGTCATCAGGCTGTATCTCATGAACCGTGATAGTTAGATAGTTGAAATTTTACTAAGAAACAGAACAAAATAAGGATATAATTAAGGGAACTCCCATTTACTGAACGTGATTTTTTTGCTACTATTTTCTGGATATTGATAACGGCAACAGATAAATGCTTAAAAAATTCACATAATGTTGAGATGATATATATACACTTTAAAATTAAGTAATTAAATTAAAATAAAACAAATATTTATAGGGGGCTCCCAAACATAAAACACTGTTTTTTTGCTTATTTTTGTTAGTGAGATAATGGTATGGCACATTTCGTGCGCGAGTCCGACTCGCACTTGGTCGGTTTTTTAAATTAGTTAATCTTATTATGATTATGTTGTGTTTTAAAGAAACTGAAAAATAAACTAAGAAACTTTTCTACTATTATTACTATTACTTCTCAGTTTCAACCATAAATGTAATATTTCATTTCGTACCGACAGTCATCATGTCTAATAACATTGTTGTTATTGCCTCAGGTTATCATTGATTATATATAAACAATACAACGATACGACTACTGTATTTGTAAAAAGTTTATGTGGGGAATATTTCAGATTAATCCCATATAATATCTATACTCCTGTCCGTATAATAAAATTTTAAAAGGTTGATATGTATGTACATTAAAGGTTTTGTTGAAAAACTTATGAAAACGGCTCTTTTTTAGAGTAACAGGACTCAAAAAGACAGTTTTTAACGTTTTTCTCTGTTTTCTGTATGATTGTATTTGGACGCTAATCTCAAAAGTGGCTTAACCGATTTAGATGGATATTCTCTTATGAATGATGGTAAATTTTGGTGAACATTTAATGTCCGTTGTATGCCAATCGCCTGAAAAATGATATGGCAGTTTGAAGAATTAACGCTGGTAAAAGGTAGTAAACTAATATAATATATACGTCATGAAGATCCGATGGGACAAATACATGACATACAGTTTGATCCAATTTTTTTGTTTTTTTTTTTTTTTTTTTTTCTTTAAAAAGACAACTCCCGCATTAGGAATATACATCCTGTGTCGCGGGGGACTTTACAAACATACATGTAACGGACACAAAGAACACCCAGACTCAGGACAACATTTTGTGGATCACACAAAGTGATGTCCCACGTGGGATTTGAACCCCCGGCACTTGACGCATAGCAAGTGTTGTAGTGAACGCTTAAACCACTAGGCCAACCGTGCAGTCATTACACTATCATTCATCATTACATATCATCCATTAAATAATCATTACACTATCATTAAGTTGTTGAAATCCATAAAATTATCTATAAAAACCGATACTACAGTATAAATAAATTGCTACTTACTCGTTTATTGACGGAATGAACGATTGTAGTAATAAATAACTCTGCAGAGGAAGCCAGCATAATGCAAACAGTGCCACGACAAGAACGAGCATTTTTATCACCTGGAAAGAAATAAAACATTAGAATGCTTAATGGTTAATGTCATATATAAAAAGAAACAGATTGATTTTCAATCCCCTTCTACCCACACAGAGAGAAAGAGAGAGAATGACAACCGAACTTGGCGATGATATCAACTTCATGTATCTTATATGTAATGTAGATATTATTAATAAAATGTTGCAAACCTATCTCTATAGAAATACTAGCTGACTCACGCAACTTTGTCTGCGGCTCTTGTCAATCATACTCGGCTCCTATTGATCTAAGCGTAATTAACTATCCTATCTTAGGCAGACCAACAAAACATACATTTAAAAATCGTGAATATTGATTAGTTTAGTAGCAACACTGTGACAGAATTATGTATAATATAGTACAATGTACAATAGTACAATGGTACTAACTGACCTTTGCAATTTCGTATAGATACATCTCTCAAAAGGAATAGGCTTCAACGTTTTTATAACATTTCTATTGATGTCCCGTTCTTAACGATCATAGTATTATACATATTATAATAGGCTAGACCTTCCTTAATAAAAGTACTATTCAACACTAAAATAACTTTTCAATTCATACCAAACGCAAACAAACAACTATTTAACTTTATAATACTTATTAGTATAAATTAATATTGTCTATGAACAATCTTGTGAAGAGTCTTGGAGACAGTCTATTTCCAGCAGCTGGTACTCATGTCCTTCGGCGGAAATTAACAAGAGTTTTCAAAACATACGTATAATAAATAATATATATTTTTAATTACATACACTTTGTATACTTAACATTGTTTATTTGGGTATTTATTAAGTCACTCACATAAACGGCAACGCATACGGTAATTATCAGATTGCGATAAAGCCCTGCCAAGAGAAGTGAGTGACAATATCTTTTTTGTTGTGGTTTGCAGTTTAAACAGTTTAATATAAAATGCATATGAATTAACTTCAGATAAGAATTATCTGTAGTACTATTTTTAAAATACAACTTAATATCAAATAGCGATTGTTTTTAATGTATACGCTATTTCGTTGTTTTTAACTGACTTCAAAAAAGGAGGAGGTTCTATGTTCCACTGTATGTATGTTTTTTTAACAAGCTGCTTATTATTTTAAAACAGTATTTATAAGATTACTAGCTGAACTCTGGGGTTATTATCGTACCTAGTATCGCGCAGCTAGTATCTTTATAAATTGTAGCCTATGTATTATTCTGATGTATAAGCTATGTTATTGTGAAGTTCCATCAACATCCATTCTGTAGTTTTTGCGTGAAAGAGCAACAAACATACTCACTTACATAGTCACAAACTTTTGCGTTTATAATATTAGTAAGATCAGAAAATTATTAAAAACTAGCTGACCCACGCAACCTCGTTTGCGTCTTATATTGCTCGTAGAGAGAAAATTTTCCCCGTTTCTTAAACATTCTTCATTGGTGTTCCGCTTCTTTTAGTAGTAGCGTGATGATATATAGCCTATAACCTTCCTCGATAAATGGACTATCCAATACCCAAAGAATTTTTCAAATCGGACCAGCGGTTCCTGAGGTTAGCGCGTTCAAACAAACAAGGAAACAAACTCTTCAGCTTTACGAGTATTATATTAGTATAGATATATCTGAAATCCACTATTTATGGAGTGATACGTTGTATTTAGATTTATAAATTAATTCGAACCTAAAAGTTAAAAAAAATTAATACATCAAAAGTAAGCGGATTTCAGAATAAAACTTAACCACACTACAAGTTATTTATAAGACACACCCTTAGAGAACAAGATACATATTTTTGGGCGCTAACATCAGTGTACCCACAGACACCAGAATTACTATACTTTTCTTCTTTATATGTCTACCTCTTTTCGGTGGCTAAAATATCTCTGTATATAGTTTACTGTATTTAATAAACGGATGAACACATTTTGTAAATGAAGTTATCCATAGTTTTTTTCGTCAGCATATAATTTAATACATACTAGAAATAGACATATAAATTATAAACCTGCAGAAAGTTAATAGATTTTTTTACATATCGTGATCCTATAAAATAACACTATTTATAACTTCGATATGTCCATCGGTCTGTCCATCTAGCCAATCTCAACTAGCTTAGAGACTGTCACTCCCTGTAATGCTATCTAAATTCTATAGCAAAGGAAGTTAGCGTTGCCATTCACCGTGGCAGTGTATCAGTCTTTTGGGAACGAACGAAACAATATTCGATGATACGGAGACATTTATTGACGCTTGTATGTAAATATTGTAAATGTTATAATTGTTTTTTATTTACAATACTGTATTCAATTTAATTTTAAAGAAGGTTAAAATCTATAAATGATATATATAACAGTTTTCAAAATCTATACTCAATATATAAAGCTGAAGATTTTGTTTGTTTGCTTGAATGAGCCAATCTCAGGAGGTCTCAGTCCGATTGAAAAGTTCTTTCAGTGTTAGATAAATGATTGTACCCTTCGGGGGTACAACCGTCATCCTCCCAGATTCAGCTCCATGCGATTTTTTTCATTTCTCACGGTATAAAAAATGCTTCATGGACGAAATTTTGCACTGCAGCCGAAGCCGTCAAAGAATTTCGGCGGTTATTTTTGGGAGGACAAAAGACACGTTTTTAAATATTTTGCAAGTTGTTTCACCCGAATGCATAATAGCATTGGGATTGTAGGGGGATATTTTGAAAAGCTTTAACTTTTAATTTTTTAGTGTAAACTTTTTAATATTCTCACTATTTTTTATTTCACTAGTTTTGGAACAGCCCACGTAGAATCAGGAATATTCTGACGTCATACCCATACTCGTATAGCATATATATTCAAGTGAAATATTTTAATTTTCTATAAATATTATTATTCTCACATCAAAAGCAACTGCTTGGCAACGAATACCCAAAAACTGTTGATTCTTAAATATTCTGCTGTTATTTAAACAGATTTAGCCTTTTTTTAAAGAAAACAGCTCCTGGTTTTATCTATACAAATAAATAAAATTGGAGTGTCTGTTTGTAATATTAAAATAACCGCTTTCTACTACATGCATATGAATGTATATACGGTACACATGCCAAAATATCTATTTTTAATTTTTTTTTCTGTCTGTCTGTCTATCTGTTTGTTCCGGCTAATCTCAGGAACCACTGGCCCGATTTGAAAAAATCTTACGGTGATGGATAGTCCATTTATCGAGGAAGGCTATAGGTTATATATCATCACGCTACTACTAATAGGAGCGGAGTACCAATGAAGAACGTTTCAAAAACGGGGGAAAATTTTCACACCACGGGCAATATAAGACGCAAACGAGATTGCGTGGGTCAGCTAGTGTGTTAATATACGTAAATATTAAATAGAGAAGATAAACGAAAAACAAATATTAATCAGGAAGGTGTTTTCTGTCGTTTCTGAAGTTGTGAAACACTAATAGTGAAAGGTAGAAGACAAGAAAGCCTTTGAAGAAATTATATATATTCATTTAAAAATAAAATGGAATTTGAAAAAGATAGCAGTGGATAGAGAGGAAGCCATTGCTCCTCGACGCCGTCCAGTCGTAGATCAAATGTTTCAGGGTTATTTCACGAGATATTGTATCTAAATACATCCAAAATATCTAACAAGTTTTCTAACCTAGGATTTACTGTTGTATAAAATAAAGGAGTAGAGGAGTGAATTTTACGGATCGCAAGTTACGATTTATGAGAACTTTGTTGTATTTTATGAATAATATTTTTAGTATAAAGAGTATTTTGCTGAGATCAGCTAGCATTTTGATGTTTTTAAGGCATCTTGAATGTTCCATCCAGATTTTAAGACTTATGAACAAGATGTTAAAATGTTCTGTTATGTACTATTTTCTAATAACATTTATAACTCATCGTTTGGCGTCATAATAAAGAAAATAGTACTGAATCTTTACACATAATTCGCCAATAACTATGAAAACCATATAAATATTTACAAATCTAAATTTTTGTACTAGAAATATAGGTTGTTGTTGCGGGAAATTTCACATTCATGGTATGACACTACCTACTTTCTCTTAATCCCGTTTTCTCTCCTTCCAATGGTCGCCAGTAAGAGATTGCCTCCGGGCAATAAGGCCGCCAATTATACTTTTCTAATTTTATGTTAACCTTGGACTGAATCTGTGGTACAGTAATCAGATCTATTATTTTGAATCATTCATAAAACGGTCATAAAGAACACTATTCAGAGCAACAATTTGTAAATCACACGAAGTGTTGCCAAATTTATAATTCTAACCGTTTCATACAATATTCCTAAGAATCCATTTAAAAGTGTACTAAAATAATGACTTAATTAAAAGCGAGCCAATTTTTTTAGTTTTTAACCCTGCTTAAGCAACGTCAGTACACATATTGATCGGTAACTAGGAAGTTAAATTGATTGGAGAAAACATTTTATAAAAGACGCGTTTAATTAAACACTGCTATTTTTAAATAAACATGATAGAATCAAAATCAGTCACAAACGTCTATAGTTACACATCATCATCCATTTAACTCACTTTTATTGACACTGAAATTATTTGCATTTACATACCTGTAATATATTATTATGAAAAATAAATATAACAGTAATGAAAATATTTATAAAGTGAAGAATGTATAATGTACAAAGGACGTTATTATCTATTACATAGAAATCACTCGTTACTTTATAAAGTGTAAAGGATATACTTTATAAAGTAACGAGTGATTACTATGTGTTTTATTTTAAGCACAAGAAACCTGCGAGTACATAAATATAATGTTTAAAGTAACTCGGTTTCTAATGGTTAGTAATCCTGAGAAGAAAGTCAGGACAGCAGGACCTATGTAGGACAAACAATTATACGCTGAACACGATCTCTTGTTCTGTGTCTGGGTGTAATTTTTCTACAATACGTATGTATATATAGAAATATATAATTAAGTTTATCGGCAGATCGCTTATCACAGGAAGCTCTGCGTAGATCAGACAGTTGTGTGTAACATGTGTGAAGTTATTTTTATTACATATTTGACGAGGTAAAATAGGTAATATTGCTACAGAAATTGTAGTGTTATTTGTATTGAATAGTGTAGAACTAAATAACATGTTCATTGTGTTATATAAAGCTTTTTAGTAAATCTATTTTGTAAGGTATTTAGAGCTTTAAAATTAATGTACTGAAAGATTCAACATTTAACGACAATAAGACAAGACAATAATTTAACGACAGTTTATGGTTAATTTGAATTTTTTCAGAGAATTGACGTCATTCGTGACGTTCAACGCGATAATTTTATTGTTATCTTCAAATTTTATTGCACTTAAATTTAATATTGAAATAAATGGAAATTTTAAATATAAATTTATTAAATATTGATTTTATATAAATTCTCGAGCAATCGATATGTTAATCCTAGTAAAGATTATATGTTTGGAATTCTTCTAAACAGATTGTTGGTTAATAGTTGAATCAAATCTACCAAATATTTTTAAAATAGTTTTCTTTTTCATACTTACGAAATCAGGTAAATTTGGAATACTAAAGAGTTACTGTTTCGTCTTGACGCGATTCGTGTGAAGTCGAGTAACTCTTGCTTTATCTATGGCAGGAAGTTGAGGCTGTCATTCACTATGCCAAACTTCACGTCAAACCTTTTTTCTCCCGACTTGGTTTTGAAGTCGCGATCAACGCATTTGGTTTTGTGTGGCAAATCCGGGAATATTGTTTAAAATTTTAGGTGAGAGTATTGTAGCGTGGAAAACGCCTTCCCATTATTAATTAATTGTTTTTTGGTTGATTTGCAACCGCGTGGCCAGTAAATTTTTCATAGTGAAACCGCCGTCTTGTCGTGAAAAACTATTAAATTGATAGAAATCTTCAAATATTAAACTCGCTAATGGTCGCGTATCTATTTGCGCATGGAATTTTGTGAAAAATATTTTGAAATGAACTTTTTGTGATAAAGACTAACGTTTGAACCTTGCTGAAACCTCGTGGATTGCAGAGGAGACTGATTCCAAAGGTTTTAGCAAGTATAGTTGAACCTAGAATACTACGCAGTAGAAATAGTTCTTATTTGTACCTTGTACTTAACCGTGATTAATTTTCAGTTGTATTTGCAAGATAAGTTAACTTTATTAAGCCTTATTCAGCCTTGCGGATCGCGGGATTATGTTCAATAAGGACCCAAACCGTGAATAGTACGCTTACGTACCTTGGGTTGAACAGTTACTTTAATATTTTTTTGTTTGTATGATCTGCAAATATTTGTTTCAGAGTTTGAGTGTTTTCTATGTATAATATGTATGTATTTACAAAAAAAAAGTATTTATGAATTCGTACCAGTTGTCTAGTACCCTTAATACATAAAGGCTCTGCTTAGTTCGGGAATAGATGGCGTTGTGTGTTTGATGTCCAAAATATTTATTTATTTATTTTATTTAAATAACTACACATCACAATGAAACTTTAGGTCCACTGAAACTAAAATTAAGTTAGGATATTCAGTCAAATATTTTAGTATACTCTGAATATTGAAACTGTTATAATGAATAAATTGCATAATTGAATTATTTTGTACAAAACAATTGAAAAGAGTCTTCGCAACTTGATCCAATGTGAAGATTGTTTAAAAGCAGCACGCTTCTGTATTTTTAAACATAAATATGTTGAAATTTTGTAATGTGAAGTACAATTAGATATTAATCTCGTTAACTATAAATATCTTAAAAAATCATTTTGTTTTCTATACAAGAAAGCGACACAGTGATAAATTTGGTGAAAATGGCAGTAATTTTGATCTTGTTTTCATTAAGTCTATCTGAACTACTGTTCTCTACAGATCGAAATGAATAACTATAATGCACTTATTATATTTAATTTAGGTTTAAACGTTTATCTTGTAGTAATGATAAACATATTGTAAGTTAATTTAACTCAAAAATTTTGAATCCCGAAAGTACCTACCTGAATACCAGACATGAATACGTAATCTCGAAATACCACACGTTGTGCCTGAAATATCAATGCTTTTTAAATGTTTATTTATGTTGTAAATTACATTGGATTCAATTTGCTTAACTTAGCTTTATATTAACGAAACATCTGTGATACTAAAATAGAACGAATAGTATTTTTGTGCAAGATTTCTTTCAATAAATAGCTTGCTGCACGAGTCATTAACGAGCTGATGATCGATAGCCTTGTTCGTATGTCATTATCACTTTTTGATATACCTACTTCAAATTCTGAAACAAAAGTACGTACTATCACTTATCCTATATGTTTACGTCTCATGTAAAAGCGATATAATAGCGATAGCATACCCATAAGTAGGAGACCGAATACAAAGCGTCGATAAAGTGAGTGCATGTATTAATAAAATATTGAGTCACTTCCAGTACCATCAGTTTTTTGTAAACAATTCCATATATTTAGAATAATTCTCTCCTGTAAATGATTGAAGAATATCAATCCAAAACTTGAGACAGATTTCCAATTATAGAACGCAAAAGGCTGGTTAGCAGTCGTAAGCAATTCAAATATATCGTTAACATTCGCCATATCTAGTAGGAAGAAGGTAGTGGTGATAAGTTGTTGCAAATATGTTTCCTATTTCTTATTTATAAAAGATTTTGCCTAAAATCCATAGCCCTGGAACGTAACAAACTGAAGTAACAATGTTTGAAGTAGAATATTCGTTTTCCTAATGATTTTGAATTCTTCACACGTTCTTGTTATTGAATATTTTTGAATTTCATCTCAATGGCTCAAACGTGCTTGGTAAAGATATTGTAATTTTTTGGATAAAGACTGAAATGAAACGCTTGAGACAAGCGTACAATTTGTCTTAAATGTGGCAATGAGTGCTCTTAATCAAGAAATAAAATGTCTTAGTTTCGTCAAAATTACTCGGCTAGCACATAAGACATTAGTTTAACCGTATGTAGTGCTTCGTCACAAATGAGCTTTCTTTTTTATTACCTTCGTATTGAGGCAGTTAAGTCACATTCAAAGGGTCACAGCACTCACAGCCATCTTACATATTATTTGAGTTATAGTTGCCTTTGAGCAGTAGTAATTACAAGCTATCAGGAGTCATCAACTGCTTACTTGCTCCCTATGGTTTGAAAAACTTAGACCATTGAACTATGCTAAAATCTGAGGAGTCAAATATCACGCGGGCTGTTCCAAATATAATGTAATGAAAAATAATTAAAATACAAAAACGTTTATTTACAGCTTTTCAATATATCCCCTCCAATCCTAATGCACTTATTCTTTCGGGTGAACCAGCTTTCAAAACATTTAAAATACGGCCTCGTCTGAAGTGATAAACTTTCGCCCACGAAGCTTTTTTGTAACGTAGGCAATAAAAAAAATCGCCTGGAGCTAAATCTCGGCTGTACGGAGGATGGCGTAATATTTGTATCCCCGAAGTTGGCAAATAGTGCATAGGTCTAGCAGCTGTGTGAGCGGACGGGTTGTCTTGGTGAAAAAATGCCACGGACGTCGCTCCTTGGGCGCTCCCCATCCAACTCTCTGAAAGCTTGAGACAGACAAACTTCACTATGCCATTCACTAGTAACTGTTCTACGATCTTCTAATGGAATTACTGCTAATGGTTTACTGCATCGAAAAAAAACCGCTATAATTTTTTATTAATGCTCCGACTGCGAACAACTTTTGTGGGCAAATTGTCCTCTTCAAACACCCATTGCGTGGATTACTGCTTTGTGAGAGGATTGTAGCATGTATCCATGATTCGTCAGTTGTAAGAATGTAGGATACGTTTTGCGAAGTTGCGACGGCATTTTTGCTCATCAGTGAGAGAATGAGGTATGCATCGTGAAGCAAGCTTCCTAACTTCAAGGTGTTTATGCAGGACGGAGGAAACTTCCTGTGATCCAATGCTTAGTTCAGCCTGTATTTCTCGATGTGTAATATGTCTATTCTCTCGCAATAGCCAATCTCGGATCATCGTTTAAGTTCTCTCGACCATGTTTAAATTCACAAAACCAATAAGCAATTATTGATAGCGCAGGACCAGAGTCCCCAAAGCAGCTTGTAAATTTTCTTGAGATGCCTTGAAGTTTATACCTTGTTTATAATCATAGAAAATAATATCACGAAAAGTTTCCCGCGAGACGTCCATTATTGCAAACAAAAAAAGAGTGACAGATCCTCTTTACACATATTAAAAAAAAACTACACATTGTGTGGTGGCCAGTGATTTTCAAAAAGGGAGTTGTGTTGAAATTAGCCGTCAATCCGAAATAGTTTAATGAAAGAAGAGATTGTATTTATTCTGCGGCTATAAATTTTTGGAACAACCTAGGTATATGCAGATCAGCAACGACGTAGCATAACCCCGTAATCATCTTCGTATTTCTAGAATATCTAATAATATAATTAAGGCTCTTACTTAGATATAAACGTAACATGATGTATTACTCAAATTGAAGTACGTATTATTCAAACTTGTGTGAGTTTTTAGCTAATGCATTCAAATATCAGTTTATAGTTTACCAGCTGAAAGTTGTTTGAATAAAATAGTCGCAAATTTCGCTACACAGAAAATTGTTCCCGTGGGCGCTCCAATGAGGCTCGACCTTGTTGATTCGATTTCATCAAAGGACTATTAGGTTTTGCAAAGGTTAAAGAGCATAACGATATATGGAAGGTTAAAAGCGTGTTAGAGATTCTTGAAATTCCAGAAGCGTAATAAAGGTACGGAATCGTTTACCACAAACTAGCCCCTTTGCTTATAATATTGAATATAAAAGGTACATATTTACTTAGTTTTTTATAATGTCTGCAACCAATCAGTCTTAGTATGTATCTCTTGAACTATCATTCAAATAAATTTCGAAGATTCTAGAATGTCCTAAAATTTTCCAGTCGGGACAAAACCTGTCTGGGAAATGACTGACTCTATAGCCAATTGTGTTTGTATGTAAATTTTCACGAAAGTTCACAGACCTTCAAGAAATTTCTATCTCATAAAGTTTATAGCTATTTTTGTTGAGGTCCGGTATTGGTATATTTAACTTCTAAAATACAGTGAGTAAATTCATGATATTCGCATGCACTGTTCTGATTACTGTGTTCATTGAGATTAATTTCATCTATTTCATATATAAACCAGTATATTGATTCAATCATGAACTCTGATATGTCACAATACTATATATTAAGAAAGGACAATACATAATTAATACCAAAGTGTTTATTGTTTTACTATGCAAATAACTGAAATACTTTGAACAAGAAAAAATAAACACTAAAATAATGGGTTAGAATTAATTTGAATGAAAATTTTGAGTTCAGTCGGTGTCTCTTTAATGCTTTTTTATTAACTTAGTATGTGACTCTGTGTATGTAAATTTAAATTTGATAAAATAAATATTAAATTTTCTCATTTATCCTACTTATATTATAAATGCGAAAGTTTGTGAGTAGGTATGTAAGTGACTATGTTCGATGCTCTTTCACAGTTTTGATGAAACTTTGCAATAATATAGTTTATACATCAAAATAACACATAGGCTACAATTTAGAAAGATACTAGCTGCGCCTCGCGACGTTGCCCGCAGTTATTGTCGTACCGCGGGTAGCACCACGAGGTTCAGCTAGTACTTCTATAAAAGGGTGAACGAATCAATAACAATAAAGTTATTACATGAAAAATTTTGAAAATTAATTAAAATTATTTTTAAATGTCGCACAATCTTAATAGTCACAACACGTAAATTATTATTTTGCTATACATAACATTACGTTATAAAAATCTGATAGTCATAATATTTAATATTTGTCTCAAAGTTGATACATGTAATAAATTGGGAAATATTTCACCTTGAGGAATGTTTAAACAAATAAATAAATAAAGGCCCCTTTCAATCTGGGTTAAACCTAGACCATTTTATTTTAAGTAATTTAAGTTAGTATTTTTAAGTGCTTTTCTAAACAGTTAATAACCTTAGTGAATCAAATCAGCTTCAATAGGTTCTGTAAACATTATGTAAGCATTAACATAAACATTATAATATTAAATCAAAAACTTCAAATTTTTATATACATGTTACTACATAAATAAACATATAATAATAGTTTTATCCGCGATTCCGCACGCGCGTATTTCTGAAATCGCGGTAATCTATGAAACTTACAAATAATGTTGATTGCTATTGGTAAAATCATTTTCAAAATCGGTTCAGTAGATTCAGAAATGACCTCTTACAGCCTCACAAATTTTACACCTTATAAAGGCTTGAAATTCCTGACAGTACTAGCATAAAGTACCTACTATAAGATGAACTGATACACTTACAACCACGTGCTGAAAATGAATTACGACAAAAATAATACTCGAAATAAAGTCAAAAAAAGCTAACCTTTTTCTTGTTCCTCATGTGATTTGCGTCGCGTGTTTCTTGAGCGTTACCAGGCGCCCGGGCCCCCCACAGCTTCATCGCCATGTGAGCGTAAGCAAACGTAATCACACACAGTGGGATTACGTACTAAAACATAGATAAACATGTGAAATTTTCAAGGAGATTTATCATCTTATAGCTGACGGAATGGCGTCTCTGCAGTTTATGGCGTAAGCAATAATATACTTAATACACATATATTTTATACAGCAAATCATCGTACTTTTCACATTTATTGAATTATCAGCTATTCAATCTTATATGCTTGCCTTTATTTTCAATTCTATATTAAATATTTAAATAAAAAAATGATAAAAATATATTGAAAAGCAGTATTTTCTCAGTGACTTGCCTGTTCTTGTCTCTAAAGCTTTATTATTTTCATAGACGACAGTTTCTTGGCTGACTGATTTAGACTACTTGACTTAAAATGCTTATGTTTTTTGATCACCGTTAACGTCAGTGAAGGCACACATTGTTACAGATAATTTTAATAATAATGATTAACAACGTGCAGGCACACCTTTATGACGTCTAAGCTAGGCTATACCTAAAATCATTACGGCAATATGTGTGCTAATATTAGAGCAGCAGTAAACAACTATGGCATTGACAAACTGTTTTAATTCATTTTTTAGAGTAAACATTCAACTTTGAGTGGTTACTTTGACAAAGTATATTTAGATTTTAATACAACGAGAATTTCCAGATATATAAAAATTATACGATTTGCACATTGTTTTTTATCGTTGGGTTATTGACTGCATGTTTGCGCCATGTAAGGCGTGTAAAAATATCTAAATACTACAAGAAGTAATCAATAAAGAAAACTTACCTGAAATACATATAACAATAGTCGGTAAATCGACAGTGAGTGTGAGCCGAATTCACTTGGCGCACAAAACGGCTTTTTATAAAAGATTTTTGTAGCTGTGGACAAATAAAACTTGCTGTAGTTCTTATTTATTATAGTTCCTTCCGGCTTATTACATTTGTTTTTAAATAAACAACAATAAAGTGGTTTCTTAAACCTTTTCACTTTTAATTATCACTATGTCGTACAAGTTTACCAACAAAATAGGACCATTAAAAAGTTCCTTTCTCTGTTAATGAATGAAAATGCTTACAAACTTTCTCGACCGATATTATAAATACTTTTATTCCTAATTATAAATTGTTCACATTCATTGCACACATTTTTTAAATAATATAATCATAGCAAAGCAGTATATGAATTTTTTTTGGGTAAGTACTATACCATCCATGGACGCCCAAGTGGGCATCTCAAAAAATACAGCCTTTAGGTTTCTATTTGAGTATAGTCTTTGAATATCACTATATAGTATAAAACAAAGTCGCCTTTTCTGTCCCTATATCCCTATGTGCGCTTAAATCTTTAAAACTACGCAACGGATTTTGATGCGGTTTTTTCCAATAGATAGAGTGATTCAAGAGGAAGGTTTATATGTATAATACATGCATCATATACTAAGGCAACATTGCTAATTTTAGAGGTTTCTATTTTATGCCCGTGCAAAGTCGGAGCGGGCCGCTATGTTTTTATATACAACGTTCATAGTTTTTCTGTAGTGTATTTAATTTAGTATCAGCATTGCACCCGTGCGAAGCCGGGGCGGGTCGCTAGTTACGTATAAACCATATTTAACATAGAGCCGATAGAAAATCACTCCTTATATAAACATTTACGTAAGTTGATAGTTTCAGTAAAATACTTAAAATGTTAATATAATCAACGTTAAGGTTAGTAACGCGATCCAAAAACATTTTATTCTCCATTTAAATATGCTTCACATATTTGGACATTTAAATGTTTGAATGTCGTAGAATTAAATAAGTTATGTGAATTTCATCAAAAAAAACTTAGTTAAATTTATAGAAACAGTTGACTACAATAAGATGTACAAACCTGGGTCTAGTTCATCCTCCATGATAACCTCCCAAGACATGGCCATAGGAGCGGCCAGTGAAAGTGCTAGCAGCCATATAACCACTATAATCACTTTGGCAATACGCTTAGACGTATGAGCACTGCAACAAACATCACAAATTTTAAAATATAGTTATTATAATAAAAAGATTCTCAATAGCGACTGTCCTAAAAATTTCATCATCTCTGACGATTCTGTCTATATGGAAGAGAATAAACTTTCCATAACTAACTAACTAGTTCAATCTTCGAATTCAGTTCAGCCTCAGGGTTGCACCACTCTTTATGGTCCGATGCCAGTCGTTCCGTGGCAAAACTGATATTCAGGTAAAACTGGTTGAACTAGTAGCCGACCCAAATAATCTTAGGAATAACAAATGGTAGAAAGATGATGACTAGCTTTCCATTATGAACATACCAATACAATTATGGGAATTTTAAACAGGCTATTCAGATAGTCACTAATTCCTTGAATATGGATTTTGATGAAACTTTGCAATAATAAAACTTATACATCAGAATAACACATAGGCTACAATTTATAAAGATACTAGCTTCGCCTCGCGGTGTTGCCCGCGGCTAATGTCGTACTGCGGGTAGCAACGCGGGGTTCATGCTTGTCATTTATAAGGTTTGAATTTTTTGGTTTATTGTATTGGCCAGTAAAATCTGTATCTTCTCATTTTATAAACTATGCACTATATATGTGTGTGTGTGTGTGTGTGTGTGTGTGTGTGTGTGTGTGTGTGTGTGTGTGTGTGTGTGCGTGCGTGTGTGTCAAATTATATTATATATTTATAAGTAGTTTCTTGCACGCATGGTCTTTATAAAAAAACATGCGAATTGACTAATAAATTATTTTGACAGCGATTCAGCATGCTATATTTCTACTTTATTATATTAACAAAAAATTAATATGGTTCTATTACTAACAGCCTACTAAATAATAGAGTTTGACTATTTTTATTAACTCTAGAAATACAGCAGAAAAAATTAATATATTTAAAATATATTGAGTATACTCACACCTACACAACAAAGACAGAAATATATTAAGCCCAATATTATACCAACTACAATTTTGTCCCATAATAGGGCACAAGCTTATTGTCTTTAATCGGGCTCTTTGGGAATTAATAATGGAAACCTATGGTATTTTAAAAGGGAAATTCGGACGAGAACGGTAGCCCATCTTTACCAACATTATTGCTTACGAGAGGAAAAGTACATACACATGTCTCATAGCGATGGTTTGGGGAGTGTAAGTAATACCTTATTCTTGCTTCTGACATGTTTTATATACCTCATGGGAAAATATAACGAAGCAAATGCAAGTTTTACGTACATAAATTTCTAAAAGATATGGATATCTCCCCGAAGTTTACAAGTATGCAGGTTATTTCATTCATTACATTAATATAAATAGTTTTAATGAGTGAGAAAATGCTTTAATGATAGTAACCATTTTAGAACCATTATTTAATTAGATGGAAACTAACTATGGCACGAACTAAAATGACCATGTACCAGACAACGTGTTTCGTATTCAGTAAAGAACTTAATTATTTTTCTTTCCGTGTTTGTTTTATTTATTTTTCATGTTTTTTTTTTAATTTTCATCATTTACGTATTTAATCATGATTTATTGTCATATAAAAGTGTTATTTCAAATAAATCCGAATACTACTTTAATTTCTGTATTACGCCATTATTACAACTTAGTATTAATAAATAAATTATTAAACAAGTAAACAATGGAAAGAAATATCAGAAATGGGTAGCATTAATGTCTATTTAGAAAAGAAAGTTAAGTAAAGGCAGAAATCAATATCTTAAAAATTAAGCAACGTATCGTTATTCAAACTTAGTTCCATTCACCGGAACTCACGGCCGCCGGCAAACGCATTACTCGCTTTTGGCACATTAATGGAAAAGAAAGCTCTCTACTAAATTTATTGTGTGTGTACGAAAATGAAACAGTGAATATTTGACCTATTTAAGTGTATATGATACGCAGAGTTCATATTTTCCTATGAATAGTTAAGTTAAACTAGTCACTTGCGTAAATGTAATATTTTCAGTTTTCCCTTCTGTCTATACCAACATGTATACTGACATTAAAAAAGCGGGTGAACGTTTTCGTACAGGTAACATAAAAACAGTGAAAAACAAACAATTATTATTATCGATTTGTATATTAATGTAAAACGATGAATAAGCAATGATGTCATCACCTATTTCAAACACGTCTGATTATTGAGAAAAGAATAATAATTTGATTATGACGGAGTCCGTCAATCTGGAAAATTATGGGGAGAAGTAGCAAAGGGATTTGATGTAATAGATATAGTTTTCAAAATCCAACATGAGTGGCTTGGCATGGCTTTGCCTAGGAGGCTAGTAAGGTATAAGATACGAAAGATATTACCGTCAGAAACACAGTCATTACCAGCACAGGGGTTAGGGAATTCCATAATGTATTAAATAAATAAATATTATATAATGTAGGGCCGTTTTTGGTAACAGCGCTATTAACGCAGATTCGTGCTTTCTAAAAAATAGACGCAGTATTTTTTTACGGACCATGTTTACACCTTCATTACTATAACTGAAAATTAGTTGAACTTGGAATAATGAAATTGTGGTAATAGTCTATAATGCTTAGGAAGACGGTCTTTTTATAATGGTTATTAGTAAAGTCAAGGATTCTGTAAGAATAATTTTGCCATTAAGACAAAGCTACGAAATACAGTTATGATGGTTAGCCAACAATAGCAACATTAAAATACTGGAGAGATGCCAGAGTAACTATAATAATAAAACTTTATGCAGTATGATACAACGAAATACCATCTTCAAAACACACGTTTTAATCTTAAGACACAACATAGGCATACCTTTATAGTTTTTATCTCTCTATCTAATAAACTCGTACTATAAATAGAATGTGTAAAATTTGCAGAAGATTTTCACAGTCTATAAATAAATTTGTGATTAATTGTAAAGAGTTTTCATTAAACTAAATGCGCGATGTAGACTGACCTTCACTAATCCTAGCTTTTAAAATACAAACAACAACAAAAAAGGCAAAGTATATTGAAATCGTTTGAATTAGATAGGAAAAAAGCAGTGCTAATTTATTGTTTGCTCACGATGAACTCCGAAACTATCCAATCGATTTTCAGGTTTATTTTAAAATGTGTGTTTTACGATGGTCCCTAAGATATAACCCAGCATGATTGAAAAGAGCTGCTGATAAATTTGTTATTTAACCTACACTTGTATTGTATTTGTTTTGAATAAATGTTAGTGGATACTTAACAACCTAGGAAGAATTAATTAAGAACAAAATTAAATGATCCGGTACTGTCCTATCCTAGTTTGAAAAGAAGCATATATAACATTATTGTGGTTGGCATTCACAACTGTGCGATTTTCCCGAAATTTTCTGCCACGCACAGCAAAACTGTGGAATGAGCTGTCGCCTGCGGTATTCTCGGACCAATACGACCTTCTAATCTTCAAGAAAAGGGCGTACTCCTTCCTAAAAGGCCGGTAACGCACTTGTGACGCCTCTGGTGTTGCGGGTGTCCCCTATATAATAAAAAAAACAATAACTTAACTATTTCTTTGTTAAATCTTTTAAACTGTAGCAAAGCTTTTACAAAAATAATTCATTTAAGAAATAAGACTGCTAATAAAAAAAATTGTTTAGAAAAGTCCAGATAATATTTTATCCCATGTTTAGAAAATAGTGTCACTTTTTTGTATTTGAATTGGAAGATTGGAGTAGATATCAAATAACATATGTGTTTCTAAGTCCAGGAATAAAATGTGTAGGCTCATCGATTCAATAGCTCAACTCATATGTCATCTCAGATATATGAAAATAGGAATCTCTACCCACGTATGTAACAAAATGTGATAAAAACAAATCGAGTTTAGATAGTAAGACTAAACAATTTCATACGTATTTGCACATCGATATTATGTAATCAATACATGAAGATGACCGGTAACTTTTGTTAGTTTTATTAAATTGGTGTTTTATCTAGTTTTTCATTGTTATCAGGAGTCTTTTGATAGGATGTGACATTTCGGAACCGATCTACTATAGTTATTAATGTAACAAGATTTAGATTTATATATAATGAGCATGCGAACGATAACTACTCAAAGTGCTCGATAATAAGCTTGATAAATTCAATATGGTCTTAATTACGTTTTAATATATTTTTTTGAGAACAAAAATGCCATCAAAAACATAACTTGTGTAAAAATCAAGTATCCTCACTCAGTTCTTATACCGTCAAAAATTGTGAGATCCATGTTATACCAACTTAGTTAATTAATCCAGTCCCTACTTAAGGGACCTTCTATCTGAAGTTATTACATAATTAGTTAACCAACAACATCTTATAGTGACCATGTCAATATTACAAATCTTTTATGACGAATATAATGACTTGACCATCGCATGAAAACACAATGTACATATCTCACAACTAAAACAAATTATTTTAAAAATAGATTTCAAATTTGGACTAGTTATGATTCTTAAACTACTGATTTAAATTTAATGAAATTTGATACATACTGTATTTATACAATGCCTGTTTGGTCATTGAAAATTCAGGCTGCTAGTTTTATCCAGAACGAAGTTACAGGAGGGTCGAAAATGGCCTGAACTGCTTCGAGAAAAGGATGGTACGGCCATGCCGCTATTATGCTCTACTTGGCGGGGCCATTGCCAATCTACAGTTTATTATTTCATCAGAAATAAAAGACTACTATTTAGTAAATCATTTAACACATATTAAATAAAAACTCTCTTGAAAAGAACAAAATCTTTGAAAGAGGTTAAAATATATGAAAGTGTATTACCTAATTGTCGATATAGCTATAGATTCGATTATTGTTATAATTATTTATGTTGCGAGTCGTGTATAGTAAATTATTAAGCTACGTAGAAAGTTAACTGTCCCTACTTTAGTTGCTAATGGTAAAAGTAATTCCTGATATGTTGCGATTAGTAAGGACATTCTCGACGGTAGTTACTAGTTCTTATATTCATATAAATAAATAACAAATGTACTGTGATATTAGATACATGACTAAAAACGTAATAAATAAACATAGTTTTTTTAACTAACATCGAGCTTATTCTTCACTCCATGTTTAATAAAACCAAGTATACCGTATACCGTAAGCTATACCGTGGGAGAGCCACGCTTCGGCATGAATGGCCCGCCTCGACCGGACTGATACCACGGCCTCACAGAAAACCGATGTGAAACAGCGCCAGCGCTGTGTTTCACCGTGTGAGTGAGGATACTGGAGGCCCATACCCTAATCCCTTCCCCCATTCCCCAAAGGCCGGCAACGCACTTGTGACGCCTCTGGTGTTGCGGGTGTCCATGGACGACGGTAATCGCTTACCATCAGGCGATACGTCTGCTCGTTTGCCTCCATGTATAATTTTAAAAAAAAGCGTATTCCTGAGTTTATTTTATGCCAAGTGAATATTGCGGGTTTTATGTTTACATTAGCTATAATTTCATGCGTATTTTTTATGTGTCATTAAACTTTTACTACACACCACTTTTCGCGTCAAATCCCAACTTACATATATCAAACCTAACGTGGTCCATTAAATTTGAAGTAAGTAAAATGATTTCCACGTGTATGCCCCACGGTCAACCTTCGCCCATCTTGATTTATGTAGCCGGCTGGAGGACATATTGCTCGTTCCTACCTTTATGCCAGGTCTTTAAAACGATCTTTTTAATGCTTACATCACGAAAAGAAAAAAGGTTTCACTTACGGAGACAGCATACCATGAGTGTGAATATTTCACAAAAGAAATGAAACAGGAAAAGAAAAAAATTTAATTTCAGTTACAAGTTCATTCCTACACTAAACGAATTCAAATCTCATTTTTGCTAATATTTTCATTATTCATTATCACAAGACAAATTACTACTTTTAGAGATAATGATTTCATCGTAACAAGACTATTGAAATATTGATAAGTTATTAAAGTGAAGCAAATAGGCTATTTTCCACAGGTAAACAAAACATTCAAATAAATGATTAGATGTATACTCTGTTTTGTTACATACATTTGCTCAAAATAGTTTATACCTAAGAATTGTACTTTTCATGATAATTAACAGATAAATTTCATGTGATGCCGTCGTTTCCTCATGACGTACATACATGACTATAGAAGCATTTCATATCACTTTTTCTACGATTTTAGTCTACGATGTTGCAATAGTGTACGAAGGCAAAGCCCGGGTTTAGATACCGAACTTATTTGGCAATATAGTTGCAAAGATCTTTCCAATTTGACTTGATTCAGTGCATAAATTACAATGAATAACTTTTCTAGATGTTTCGACTAAATTGTAAGAAATTGTACCTATGTTGTAATTTTATGTATATATTATATAAAATATTGCTGACACTACTTCTTCTTAACAAATGAATACTGATCTTAATTTGACACGAACTTCGCTTTATATTTAATTATAAATTTTAAATAAAATAAATATGATAAAAGGTAGTCAGCGAGATTAAGAGATTAATTACCTGAGTGGGGTGATAATGGCCCGGTGCCTGTCTACTGCAATGGCAGTGAGTGTAAACACACTGACGTTGACACTTAACGCTTGAACGAACGGGCAGAAAGGACACATAAAATGAGGGAGGAGCCACCTCTGCAACAGAGCAGCTTGGAACTGTGAACAAAAAGAGCTCGTTATAAAATAATACTTATCTAAATATCGGCATGTTTTGCTTAGAAAGTTTACACGCACAATCTTAAATATTTTAAGAATACAGTTATTTGTGTGACACAAATTAAAAATGATTTTATGAATATCATTAAAATGATTGAACCACAGAACCAACTGAAAAAAAGAAATATAATCAATAGAAAAATGTGTAAGATGTTTTCTTAGAGCCTTAAACTCCTAGGGTCGAATACTTATAGTAAATTAATGGCTTCGTCGATAATTTAAATTAAATACTTCAGCCGTGAATCTGACATACTGTTCATTTATGATATAAAAGTGCGCTTATGTTATATATCTTGAGAAATTATAAACACGTTAAGGGGGTTAATTTTCTTTTTCATAATTTATTCGTCTTTCCAACAAGGGTCAAAATAAAAGATCATGTTCGTCATTGGGTCGTAAACCTACAGTAATCTTTATCCATTTTTGTCTAACGTGTTTCTGACAATCGTTTGGAATTTTCTACTTTATTAGTTCTTCCGATCGGAATTCCGAATGAATTTGTTGGTTCCTTCAGGTGGAAAAAATCATTTTTAAACTAAGCTTACTAAATTAGGTCAAGATCAAGATTATACCAATGTCACTGGTATCAGCCGGCTTAGTAGGCCCAGTTGACGGCCTAGTGTAGGTATTATCGAGGTGTACTTCTAAAACTTAATTTTGAAAGTTTGGATTCATTGTTCTAATGAAGTGAAATAGCCCACAGCTTAGCGTCATAACGCAAAATATTTTTATTTTTTTTCTTCAAACTTACTTATAAATAAAATAAACCTGCTTCACAAAACTGTTTTTAAATACGACTTTTGACATAAGCCCTAATAATACATCGGGAAAATTTCTATAAGTAGTTCTTTGAACAACCTTAAGACAAGTTAATATCTTAAGAACAACCCAATATCTTTGAACACCTTAATAAGACTCAATAGTACAATACATATTTCTCAACTTAATAAAAGTCATGAAATAAAAATATTAACGTACGAACATCAATCAAGTACATTAAACTTAATAAACTAAAGGACTAACTTTCATAAAAGACAAATAAATATTAGCTAGGTTTTCGTCTACAGTTACGTTACGTGACCATATACCCGACTTTGAAACTTTCGTGTTATATCTGTCTGTAATCAATTTAATGCTTTGTATTACAAAATAAACACAGCATATTATGTATAGACAATAATAGGCATATTTGACTTTTTTGTGATGTTACGTATCACGCAATACTTGGTATTAGTATACGAGTATACCTATCCGACCAACTGTGATTACGTCAAAGGTTCGACCTCCACATAGAACAACTATTAGTATATCTCAAATAACTGTTCTGTGTATTGGTGTACTTTATATACCTAGTATGGGACGTATATGTATGTTTATCAAAGCCCTACAGGGGGAAAACCGATAGTACGCTAGTAGATTTTAGAATTCGACACTTTTCACAACTTTATTGGTCTTTACTAGTCTCACTGCGTGGTTTCTGAGAATTTTTATTAGTACGTAATTCCTCCTCCTTGGATCTCTACGTAGGGTTATAATAATCTTCTATATAAATAAAATTACTCACCAAAATGCATGTACGCACATAACTTCCGATCGAATATTTCAAATTGGATATTTTTTATATGTATTTGTTATTGTCAGGACAAGGTTTGTACAGAAGCAAATTAAAAGAAAACTGGAAGTATTCTATTTAACCGTGGGAGAGCTATGCTTCGGCATGAATGGGTCGGCTCGACCGGAGTGATACCACGGCCTCACAGAAAACCGGTGTGAAATAGCGTTTGCGCTGTGTTTCACCGAGTGAGTGAGGATACCGGAGGCCCATACCCAAACCCCTCCCCTCATCCCCTTTCCCATCCCCCAAAGGTCGGCAACGCACTTGTGACGCCTTTGGTGTTGCGGGTGTCCATGGGCGGCGGTAATCGCTTACCATCAGGTGATACGTCTGCTCGTTTGCCCACTATTCAATAAAGAAATAAAGAAAAAAAAAATGAGTCCGCCACTGTGCACTATTAATGTAAAGGTGAGGAGGGCATTAATACGAAAACAAGTTTTAAGGAAATTTATAAAATATTCACAAAAAAATGGCGGTTCGTAGCTCGCCGGGTCTGCTACTATAATTATATTGTTCTACCACATTCATGTAACGCCATCTAGTACATAACCAAGCAGAGCTTGTACTATGAGTACTAGACAACTGAAATGCATATATACTTTATTTTTGTAAATTTATAAATAAATAAATATTCCGGCCATATAACGTCATCGCCATCTAGTCCCATGCTAAGCAGAGCTTGTGTTATGGGTACTAGACCACTGATATAAATACTTATATACTTTTTTTTTTGTAAATACATACACATTATACATATAGGAAACACTCAAACTTTCGAAACAAACGGTTTTCAGATTACAAACATTTGTTCCGATCTGGGAATCGAACACGCATACGCTACTACGGCGCCACCGAAGTTCTAATAACGAGTTCACATATCCCACACAAGGCAGTCTGATCCTAAACTAGATAATTAAATGTTTAAAATACACGTTATATAAATGACATCCCACCTATGACAAATTATGCAATAGATGGGAATCTATGACCTCCAGTGTAGCAGTCACTAGGTGCTAGGCCAACGGGCCTATTTACTTTTACTCCGATATTCAAAAGTAAATGTGAATTGTCCATTACAAGAAACATTTGTTATCCTGTCACATAATTGACACTTGTTAGCTGGCAGTTATTGATTGTCTTCTTATGAAACTACAAAAATACAGCTAGTTTCTATTAACAAAAACCCTATAGTTTGTTATCGCTTTCGGACAGTATAACTTAAAGTAAAATCTTTAAGAATAATATTTTCTTAATCCTTTTTTCCGTTTAAGTACTTGAATTTATACCTAAAGGCCTGTTAAAGGAATATTTAATTTAATAACTGACAAGTGCCTGGTATATAACAAGATCACTGTAATTAATATAAATATATATTTATATTAATCACTGTGTAGTATGTACTACAGTAGTTACTGCAAGTATAACCATACCTGCAATTTAATCTACACTAATATTATAAAGAGGAAAACTTTATTTGTTTGTTTGTTTGTAATGAATAGGCTCAAAAACTACTGGACCGATTTTAAAAATTCTTTCACCATTCGAAAGCTACATTATACACGAGTAACATAGGCTATATTTTATTTTGGAAAAAAATAGGGTTCCGTAAGATATTTGGGTTTTTCGGACACAAGGTGTAAAAAATCAACCAGAAAAGTTACTTATTTTGCGTACGCTGCCTAAACCATAAAAGATAGAACCATAAAATGTTCTAATTAATCGTAGATCTTATAAATATCTACAAAAAAGTCGGCAACACATTATACCTATCTATGTCGAGTGAGGCACAACAACCATTTTTTTATTTAAAAATCTAGAATTTTTTTTGGACTACATTTAAACGCGTTTATTTTACTCATGCTATCAATCCTTATCAAAATAAATTATTTTATCACTAACTACAGTTTATGTAGATAATATTTGGTCTGTGAATGATAAAAATTGGACGTTTGGTTTTGAAGTTATGGCAAAATTAAAATATTACGATTTCTGCTGCACGGCCCGTTGCGAAGTGGGCGTCACCAAGGCGGGGATGCGCGTGCGGGAGGGGAGATTATATCTATGAGTAAGGTACCCGCGTTCGAAAAAAACAGAACTCATCCTCTTCACCAACAAAAGGAAGTTACCAGATCTGAAGCTACCTAAATTATTCAACACAAATCTCTCCCTGTCAACTCAAGTAAAATATCTGGGCGTTATTCTTGACAACAAATTGAACTGGGCGAGTCACATCGAAACAAAGACAAGAAAGGCCTGTATTACTTTTAATCAGTGTAGACGACTAAAAAACGTTATAGATACGTAACCCAAAGATCACACTTTGGTTATACACTACAGTTATCAGACCCTCCATCACCTATGGATCAGTCGTATGGTGGCCCAGAACGCAACTATATATAAAAATAATAATAATAATAAGTTCTGGTATTTATCGATAGATAGAAAAACTAAAAAGTATCACCGCTGTGCCGGTCGGAATCGGGGGTTAGGTTTTTTTCGTTACGGAATTGTCATGATTCGATCTCCACGCTCAAGGCCCGCGATAGAAGCTATGCAATAGCTTAATGAAGAATCCCCTCCGCAGCATCAGGTCGAAGTTATCAATTAATTGTCATTTAACGATTATACTGGTACGCGTGAAGCACTTAATCGAGTAATAATATGCCAAAAATGGTTTCATCATTTTGGAAAAGAGCTTATACTCTTACACTGCTGGACCGATATTAACAAAACATACTAAGAACCACCACAAGCAAACTAGCTTTTAAATGAAAAAAACCGCATCGTAATCCATTCATCGGTTTGAGAGCTACGATGCCACGGACAGACACAGACAGCCAGACAGACAGGCATCGACTTCAAACTTATAACATCCCTCTTTTTGCGTCAGGCGTTATAAATGAAAAAGGACAATTCCTCTTTCAGCCTTAACCGATTATAAAAAAGTCGCGAAATTCATTTTTTCATTTTCCAATCGGTCTCAAAATCGGTTTTTGAGAGATCGCAAAATAAGAAGTATTTTTCAGAGGTGTTTAATAATTTAATAAACTAAATTGCTATACCTTGACTTAAATCAATTTCTATATAATAGTAGCTGACCCAGTAAACGTTGTTTTGCCATAAAAATAAAATATTTAGGGGTGGGTCAACCTTATTACTTAGGGGTATGAAAAATAGATATTGGCCGATTCTCAGACCAGAGAATTTTATAAAAATCGGTCTAGCCATTTCGGAGGAGTTTGGTAACAAACACCGCGCCATCAGAATTTTAGATGTTAGATCAAATCGTAGCAATGGCTACGAATTCTACGGTTCGGCTTTATAGAACTTAATTCAAAACTATTCTGGAAATTTGAATTGATGATAAAATGACATACTATATACTTCTAGAAGTTTCAATATTTTTCCCTTCAGGCAGACAGACATTCGTTGATGATTATTTGTATATTTATAAATAATATTTTTAATAATTAAGTTCAGATACTTGTAAGAACCATAATTGTAGTTCAGTCGACATTAATATCTATTGACGGCTGTAATTAATACTGAGTATTTCTCGATACGGTTAATTAAATACTTGTGTATAAATTTGTCGAGCGTCAAAGAAGTTTGCTTGCTACTAGAGTAAGAGTGGAAGGACTTCAAGAGGTAATTAACAAGGCTTCCTGTGACTGTGAAAAGTGCTGTATTATTTCGTGTCACGTGTAATGTTGGTGAAACTATTTAGGAAGTACGGTGCTCATTTTTTTTTCATGCGTGTAAACCGTCACTAGTAAACTAGTAACTACTACTACTACACTAGTAAACACTAAACCCGAGAGAGCTTTATATCATTCGAATTGGTTTTACGCTAGGGTTCTGTGTCGGGTTTACCAGTTTACCAAATTTTCCCTTAAGAGGTAATGATTATATTTTTTTCTTTATGCGAAGGAGGCCTCCACTGTTAACCTACGCAACCATAGCTGACGCTTACGAGGCTTATATGATACTATACCATGATGCATGTCACTAAATATCGCTAGAGAGGAATTTATTCATAGAATCTTATACTGGCTCCTGAATTCCTGAATTTGGGAGAAGGGGTGGAGTGGCACGGCAAAGCATATGTGACTCTTGAGTTGTAAGTTTATCATGGACGGCGGTAATCACCTACCATCAGTCATTTGCCCTTTGCCCACTATGCCATAAAAGACTACAATTACTGTAACTTTCGTTTGCCATTATCATCACCTTTAACTTATACCTTTAACATCGACAGGTGTCGGAATGTTATATTGCCATTGAACACGCAAAAAATCTAATCAACAAAAAACAACTGTTTTAATTACCACCAACGATATATTAAGGCAAAGAATACATCACAATCTAAAATGTTGTGTACTCTGATCATTTCCCAATTTCCGACCTTGTGTATTCCCCTTAGTTTATTTCAAGGTGCTCCTTTGTTTATCATCCAAAAACACCTCCCGTGTGCTCTCTTTCCCATAAGCAATGTTTATACACCGCACCCATGCTCACACCGCAGTCATGCAATTTGAACGTTACGACTACGGTATAAGATTTAAATTGTTTGTAGCATGCCGTCTTTAAGTATCCTCAGCAAACTTCATTTCATTCCAACAGCGTGCGTCATTTCAAACTAATTGATCACACAACACGCATTATACTGCAACTGTAAAGCCTAGTAATTATGCACACCGCGATTAAAATAATCCGTATTGCTAACTTTATTTAAACTAATGTAAACTTAGTATAAATAATGTAACCCTAAATGTAATTAAACACATATCTAAAAGCAATAGTATTTCTTTATAAAGTAAAATTTCAGGCATAGTTACTTGTGCGTACTCAATTTTTCGTTTTTGAGTCACCAAAGCATAAATCTTGAATTTTCAGAAATACAATTTACCCGATTAGGGTTGCTATAAGCATTTAAATCAACAGTACTGTCGTGTATGTTATGTTGACTGATATTATCAGCAACTCGTTGCTAAAACCGTAGAACCATTTCGTGAAATAATAACCACCTATATTATTTCTTAAGTAAATATTGTAAATGGACAGGTAAGGATTACAATTGTTGGCACGTTCCGGAATACCAAATTAGTATAACAAACAAATTGAACCATTATTTTATATTAAGCTTTCGTTCAAACTATAGTACTGAATAACATGTGAATTACGGTTAAGCACTTTTAGTATGTGTACGTTACTTATAAGAATTATATTTCCTACTTACGAGGAATTACAATGTTTGATCTGCAAATAGCGTTTTATTTATCGCAGTCTCTTTACTCGTTTGTCTAGTTAATGTATGCTACTGACAATCAAGTGGTCTATGGTTCGATTCCCAGTCGAGCTAAAAAAGTATTATTGAGTTTTTATTATAGTAATCCTTAATAAGAGCCAGGAGTTTGGGAGTAGGGTCTTAACTCCCGTGCCTCGGAGTATACGTAAAGCCGTCGTTCCTGTACCTGTGTTTGCGAAAACACTTGTGCATTATAATATCTCCTGCGCAGTTGGTTGGTCCCCATTGAGACTAGCCGCCATAGACTAAATCAATTAGAACCATATCATTTATCCTTGCTAGATTTTATGGTTTTTTTTTTGTTCCGAAATCTTCATGAATTTTGAGCGGGAATGAAACTTCAACACCTATTATTTGTAGTATTATCTTATTAAGATATCATTTTAACTCTCTAAACTAGGCAAAAAATATTTTATATGGAAAAACCACACACCACGCTCCATTCCTTTTAAATTCCCTTCGCTTCTTTTAGTACAGAAAGCTTAGATTTTGATGAAAATTAAACTACTAAAATAAGCATATTTTAATTAAAAGTACTGAAAACTGTGTGAACTATGTTTACATATTAAGTAGCAATGAAACGTGTGGAACACATGTGTTTAGTTTAAGAATAATGTAATATATTTTTATTTATTATGGGCATTAATTATCATCAGTTTATTGCAGTCTACTGCTGGACATAAGACTCTCCCATTGCACGTCATGTTGATAAATTTTAGGGTTCTCGCATTATGTGCATTGTTATGAACTAATTATAAAAATAATAAATATATTATTTTTTTTATTATTTATTACCCTCTTATTTTAGATGTTTTTAATTGGTTTTTGTCCATTCAAAAAGTTAGTTGTTTATAAATTAATTCTGCTTAAGGGATAGTAAAAATACAAAGTGAGTATTCTGTTAAGTTTTCGTAAAACTTTATTGAAATTACTTTTAACATAGGCGTGAGAAATCTTATGCAAGCATATAACTTAACCAATTTATAATCTAGGCAAGTACTAGACACATTGGAATTTACAAATGCACGCACATTTGCATATGTATTCATTATTTAAACCTATCTTCCTAAACATTTAAAGTTTTATTTAATAATTATAAAAAAAATATTTTTATTACTTTTGTTAATATTTATCTTTATCGATCGATCATTATCTTATTTAAATATAGTGTGTACATTACAGACCTTTTAAGTAACGCATCGTTAATTTCCTATGGTTTATACCTTATTTTCCAGTCCATGTAAAAAAGTCATTGGATATTAAATCCGCTTTGTATTTATATCATAACATATATTCAGTCTTCTTTTTCTTCCTTCCGATGTTGGATAGACACACCTTTACAAATATTCGATATTTGTAAAGACAAACTTAAGCAAGTTTTCCTTTACATCTTTGCATTAAAAATGCACTAGGTACGTGAAATATGTGAGGCACGATATGCCATAAAGCAAAAAAATAGTAATGAAAGAGTGTCGGCTCTTTAGAAATTGTGTGTTCACAGACACTAGACGTGTTTTTAATCATTCAAATGAAATCGTATACTTACATAAAATTTTCTCACTTTAAACTATTTGTTTTATGGATATATATAAATTAAGAAACAAATAAATAACATGCAGAAGATTTTCTTGCTTTGATTGATCGTTGATACCGTTAATACAGACAACAACTTTCAGATATTTTAATTAAATTAAATTCACTTTCAGATGTCTGATTGTGATCAAATTGGCTACAATGATGGTGAAGGCGGAAAACACAGAAACACCTGAACTAAATAAGATAAAATCACGGAGGTGGCCTTGATTGACTCATCTTGAGAAGTACTTTTTAAGGCCTTCCAAAATGACTCTACTCTGTCTGATGGAAAGCATAAGCAGAATCAGAGTGGTGGTCACTATATTCATTGCGAAAGCAGATAATGCAATAATGCACCATGGTGACCAACAACATGGCGGTCTAGTGGTACTTCTGCATCATTTGGCCTCCGGTCTAGCACTCACCAACGAAACACGACAGCACAAACGCAGCACAAACGTCATTTTATGTTGGTTTCTGTGCGAGGGTAGAAACGCCCCGGACCAGCCGGCCCGTTCGTGCTGAATTCAGCGTGGCTCTACTATTTTTTTATTTTAATTTATTGTTTCTCTCACACAGTGCAATATTACATTAGGCATTACAAAAGCAAACATAAATTAGACAAATTACTATGTTTCTATGTGAGAGACTGGCTTCTATACTTGGAACTAAACTTCTATAAAGACACTATCTACTAACTTAGTTTGCAATAAAAGTGCAACTAATTGTATACTATTGAAATCATTATATGTGCTTCTGGTTAAGAACACGTAACAGAAATGAATTATAGAAAACATTAGCTGTAAACTTTGATATACTTTTACTAAATATTATCAACTAATCACTGATACTCATGCCGCTCCTATTATAATTAAAATTGAATATATATATATATATTTGTGTGTGCATTAATTAAGGAAACACATTAACTCTATAGATGCTTGAAAAAATATCGAGGTTAACGCAGTGGCATATGGCATTGTGCGTGATAAAATGTACTATGGAATAAACCAGATCAAAATAAATGAACCAGAAAGTGTTGGAACTGACATTCGTAGACAGATATTTATCAAATTATAGGCGAAATAATATGGAACATTATACTCTATGCTAGAATTTAATTAATTATCTTTATTTTATCTTATTGTAAATATGTGCTATTACAGCAGAACGTCATAAGTAGGTCCTGACATAAATATATATTACATCTTAACCAATATGTATGTATAAAATACTTCATAGATAATTGAATAAACTTTTATATAAAAGATAAAGCCAAAAACATAAATTATTATGACAGGAACTGTCCTTGAATATCAGTCCACCTATGTCAAAAATTATCATCACATTAATAAGCCTGGGTCGCTGAGATAAGAATTTAATATCCATAAAAAATCACTGGACCTTATATCTAGTACATCCCAAGCGTTCATGATATAATATCGTTCCAGAGCTCGATGTGACGTCATCTCAATATTTCCTTTGACTGGCATACAAGTGCAAAATTCGCATAAAAAGGTCGTGGTTGGGACCGCTACCGTGGTCGGATATTTCACTTTTTAAATAAATTATTCCTGGTATTCTTAAGCCTATTGCCGTCCACTGCTAAACAAAGGCCTCCCTTCGTTCAGATGAATATAATTTAGTTATGCTTAAAAAATATGTCAGTATATATAAAAGGCAACCGTTACTGATTGACTGATCACTATCAACGCACAACTTAAACCACTGAACGGATTGCGTTTTGAAATTTGGCACACATACAGCTATTATGATATGAACTCTAAAGGGATGAAAAGGGGGTTCAAAGATTGTATTGATCACCAAGATTACGTAGGTTTTTTGTTGTGAAACTTCGCAATGTTTATGCTTTAACTAAATAATCAAATACCTATTTTAGGGTAACAAAGTCTTTAATGTAAAATGGGTATTGTAATAAAAAAAAATTGCCTGATGGTAACGAAAATGACATCGGTTTTTAATTTTAACAATGCAGACAAAATATCATGAACTATCATCATTATTATAATAAATTAATAGTATGCCCATTATTGCCCATGCTCAAGGGCGTCAACAGCCCTTAGACTAGGCAGGGAAAGTTACGCCGGGAGGGGTCCGGTCGTGTTAATATCAGCAGTTCCCGGACCCCTCCCTTCTCAGGCGTAGAGTGGCGTGTGGTTTGAGTCGGTTCGATTCCGACACACCACCCCGGCGGGGTGACGGCCCGAGGGATTTCCACATGTAAAAAAAAAATGGAGGGAAAGTTATCCCCGCCGATGGCCTTCTCGGTCGGAGAGGACGGGATAGGGAGGGAGATGTTCGGGCCGTCAGGGAATCAGAGGATCTGGACCAGATGAAGTATCTTCGACGAGCACTTCCAAGCTTGATCCAAAGCTGGTTGATGATGCCTTTGTCCTGGGGCGACTTCTACCTAATTTCAGTGGAGCTAGCGTCGTGACAAGACAATTGTACACGGAGGTTATCCGGTTGGCACTCTACAATGCAGCAGTATGGATGGCTGTTCTGACCACCCAGAATACGTCATGCCTCTGGCGCTCTCAGAGGATATTGGCGGTTAGAGTCATACGCGGGTAACGCACCGTGTCGACCGAGGCGGCTGATTTCCGGGCGGAGAGTGGCTTTCGGGCTCCGCTCGAAGAGGTACGCAAGTACGTATGTGAGGCCGTTCGCCTACCCACAATGGTTCGTAAAATATAAATTCAACTCTGGCAACGACCTTTTTCGACTCTCGAAATTCAATCTTTTCGAAAAAAGGTAATGTAAAAAAACTTTAATATTATTTTTTTACGTTTTCAATTTAATTTGTGAATATCTTTATAGTTCAACCTCCATATGTTATTAAGAACGGGTGACGGACAGGAGCTTTTGGATAAAATAAGGCGGGATTTACCGATCAGTAACCTAATCTCAATAAAATTAAATTATTTATATTTTAAAAACATTAAGTGTTGACCGATTAAGTATACGTAGTGTCATCACTCCTATTAATCCCATGGGTGTCGTAAGAGTGAGCTTAGGGAGCACACTACGCAGGACAATATCACTATAAAGAGAAGAAAAACTTAATAACCCGTATACGTGGTACATACCTTTTTAATAAGAAAGGAAGTACTGTACCACATTATAAAAAGCCATAGGCTTTTAATTAGAAAGGAAGTGTTCAGCAGTAGACTGTTAAAGGCAATCATCATTTTCATGGTCATAGGCTTCTTCAACTGTACGCCACTTTGATCGATCCTTGGCTTGAATAAATCATAACTGTTGTTTATTATAGGAGATAGAAAGTGACTACAGTCACCGACAAACACTTGACATTCAAAAGCCACAAGTTCGTTAAATACAAGTCCGTAAAATCGTTTACTCTTAATTAATATGCATATCCGTTGGAATAATATATAGCTTTGGCATAAAATCTACTATCCATTGGATTCATGCCGCATCAAACAGAAATCAACGCGTATACAACACGTATCGTTTGTTTATCGACCAATAATTTATTTGAATTGACTTTTAGTGCCCAGACACGATTTATTAGGGTTCATACGTTCAAACGAGACCTTCAAAATAATAGAACTATGTTGATAACAGTCTAAACAAGTTTAAGAAAATAGTAGATTTATGCCTCAGAAATACCGTTTTGCGAACAGTTTTCTTTTGTATTTATTTTAATAATTTTGATGATTCCGATCTTATAGCTGACTAGCTGATCCTCGCAACCTCGTTTACGTCTACTATTGCCCGTAACGTAATAATTTTTGCCCGTTTTTTAAACATTCTTCATTAGAGCTCCGCTCCTATTGGTCTTAGCGCGATGATGGACTATCCAACACTGAAATAATCTTTCAAATCGAACCAGCGGTTCCTGAGATTAGCGCATGTAAACAAACAAACAAACTCCTCACCTTTATAATATTAGTATAGATAATTACCCAAAAAGTCAGATAACCAACCAAAAATGTAAGTTAAAGTTAATGTAAGTTTCTTTTAAAATACAGCGATTTTCGCTGGCTCTCGATTACTATAATGTTATCACCAAGCATTTCTTTAGAAACAAGATATTTCCCTAATCGAGAGATTCAGTTTGAGCTGCGATTAAATATCCTAAATCCTTAAACAAATACTTAATTATATAAATAATCCTTCCTAAAACATAAACGAAGTTATTTCCTTCTGCCTTCTTAAACTTAAATTTGTTTTGAAATAAATGTTTCAGGAATATTTCCTTTAAAGTTGTTTGTCTCTTGTACAAATTTTAAATACAACTTTTCTTACTTCCTCCCAAAGTTATTACGGTGTAGTTTATCGAAATATAAAAATGAAAACATATACGTAATCTAGCAAGGTTAAAATACAAAATACAGGCAAAAAAATCAGTCATCGAAAAAATACATAGTTCTAATTTATTAATTTACTGTTATAAAAATATAATATATATCAGTACAAAAACAATCAGAAAACCATCACCAATTGTCTAGTAAATAATATATTTTTTATCATTAGATGTATGGTAGAGTGTGACAAAAGTGTGAAAAAGACAGTCTTCTTCTTTCGATTAATATATATATAGATATGTATTTTCTGATCTTTGCAGTCCTAAGAATAGGCAGGTAAAGTCCTCCTTGTACGGCAAAATCGTTCCTAACGTCAATTATCATCACTCGTTACTCTTTTTCCAAATTAATTATTTTCCTCTATCATTCATCAGTTTATTCTTTTAGACATTTTTTGTCTTTGGTAATAAGTCCTTCACTCTTAAATCAAGCAATTTATCAAGGCACTTAACATTTTCATAATTTTTCGCCATTCTCCTCATAACCTAACGCCATCGTGAAGTGAAGTATCACTTAAATATAATGAAGAATAATTTCTCTATATAATAATGAAAGTATAAACAACAATTTCAATCACCTGTAAGTGTTAATGGATATAGCTATAATAAACTTCGTTGTTTCCGTGCTGTACCGACGGAACGTTGGCTCAGTAAAGTTAGTAAGGTACCAAAATTGCAAAGGCGTCATCAACACTATAAATAGAAAAGTGTAATCAGAACGACGGCATCGTAATTTATGGTAGATCGGATATTTACACATTAGTAAGTAAACCCAACTTTGTGAAAGTTTCTAGTTGGAAATATTTACTATTTCAAAACTGAAAGAGCAATTGGCCGATCCGCGTGATTAACTTTGTGAAAAACTTTGAAACAAATTGTACGATCGACGAAATGAAGTTACTTAAGTATTTTAATAAGTTTTCTTTTTCATTTTTTACTGTTTTACTTGAAGTTTTATGAATATAAACCTCCAGCAGCGGATTGTGATAAACTAATGAAGACGACTACTTCAATCTATTGTCAATTTGGTCAACTATGTACCCAAGAGTAGCCTATGTCTTTCCTCAAGAACCATGCTAAATTTCAAAACCTAGTAGACAGACAGACAAAGTTTCTTTCGAATTCATTGTAGTAAGTATAGATAGAATGTATTATTTCTCTTGAAATCAAGGAATTTGTAGTGTTACTACAAATTTATCATACAACAGACGTATTGAACAAAGTGAATTCCAGAAATAGAATCTCACAATCACGTGTTTGCTGATCACAAATTTAAGATACATTGAGTCGTATCATTCGGTAAATAAGTTTAATTGAATAATTTACATTCCGTTTGTTTATTACGTGCAAAATCAATCGAAATCTATTCTAAAATGTCAGAAGTTTGAAGAAATGAATTGGTCATGATTTGTAACACTTTTTATTTCGGTTAAGACATCTTTTACTTAAATAGTAAAAATATTTTTAGAAACGCATGCAATTTCATGCGATTAAATTTTTTTTTTCTTTTTATTTTTATTAAATACACATAGTGGCCAGATTTCCTTAATGTACTTAGCTCTCTAATTTATTATCATTACTTATAAACTTTGTTATGTTCTTGAAATATTGTGGTTGAACAATGTATTGTTCAGAAAGAGCGTATCATATCAACACCATAGATATATATATATGGAACAGAAAAGTCGATTGGTTGGATCACGATAACAGCTGCCGACCCTTCCCATGATTGCGTAAGGTAATATTTATTGTTTGATCGATGTTATCATTATGATTAATGAGACTGAATGAAAAGCTCGAAATCCAGTGTACTGCAAAAAAATTGGTATTGGCAACTTTATCGTTTGCCACTTGAGAAAACAAAGATTGGATGGTGGCGCATTGGGAGCGTTAGCAACTGCGGTGAGGTCTCGCGTTGGATGCCAGGGTCGGATCAAATGTTTGAATGATCTTCAAATATTTATTTCAGAGTTTGGATGTTTTCTATGAATAATATATAATTTACAAAAAATATATACGTGTATGTAAAAATATATCAGTTGACTAATACCTATAGTACAAGCTGTGCTGAGTTTGCATTTAAAAAAGAATAAAAAGATTTTGTATCAAGGTGTGGTAAACGGTACTTTCGTGATAAATATGTCAATGAATATAACCTATATTATATATTAAACTAGCTGACCGACGCAACCTCGTTTGCGTCTTTTATTGCCCGTAGCGAAAAATTTTCCCCCGTATAGGGTTGATTTTTTACACCTTGTGTCCGAAAAACCCCAATATCTTACGGAACCCTATTTTTTTCCAAAATAAAATATAGCCTCTAGATTGACCATAGCAGCGCCATCTATTGATTACTTACTCAACCCAGTCGAAAGGTATCGACATCTGTTAGAATCATTTGGAGTTAACAGATAATTGTGACTGTCAAATAATAACAGGCAAATAATTAGCAATAAATTAAAAATGCGACTATAATTTGAGATTTAAACTATCCTATCTCTCAAGTTGGATCGAACTGCACATGGTGTGCGAATTTTATTATAATCGGTTTAGTGATTTAGGAGTCCATTGAGGACAAACATTGTGACACGAGATTTATATATATTAAGATTGGTTTATGTACACTTTAAGACTTATACACCGATTGAACTACAATTTTGACAAATTATACAACACGCTACAAAGACAATTTTATCTACTTTTGCTACCACAAAATTCTATAGTGAAACGTGGATACAACAGTAAATTAAAAGCAACTATATATATACCATAAGTATTTTATGCGCAAACTATGATAATAAGTTTTTAGATAACAACAATTTGTGTTGAAACTAAAATTTAAATACGAAAAATGTTATAATATTAAAAGTACAAATAATATTATTTTACGTATCTATTAAATGTTACTTCACTATTATGAAAAAGAAAATACAATAAATTTATCGATAACATCGGCTGTACCGGCTTAAAAACGTATGTAGTTGAGTACATTTAAGCAGTCTGAAAACACATACACTTGTAGGTATGTCACGCAGCTTCTAACGTTAACATGTAGCTTCATTCTTAATTCCCTATTGGTTTGAATCTGTTTGCCTTTATATCATAAAAATACAATAAAAAAGAATCTTCACTATTACATTAAGGCGAATTATAAAATTATAATCATATGTTATTTAAATCGACAACATGTTGATATAAGTTGACTAATAGCTGAAAAAAAATGGATGTACATGACACTAATAACCTTGTATTTGTTTGAGGTAATAGATTTAATAATGTCAAACAGTAATTTAAAAACATTAGTCACGTTATTTAATGCCTATAGATAAAACTACATTAATGGAAAAAGTTTTAGGTTCATTGGCTTACCAAACATAAACATTAATTACATATGAAAGTGGATGCGACCTTACAATATTATTATATATCAAATTGAATGGGCCTTCGCCCTATTTTCTTCGCCGGTAGTTAATAATTTATGATATAAGATGGTATATGTAGTATAAAGTTTTTGAAAGAGAAATTTTAACTTTTTTTTCTCAATGGAATTTAAAGAGCTATGCATTTTATCCGGTGCCGGCCTGTATCTGTAGATAATAGTATGGTAATGACTTTAAGCATTAAAAGAGAAAAAGAAAACAATAGCTTTTTTAGAAAGACTATAAAATATAATTAGCTTAGTGGTGTTAGTCCACGGGCCCACGTACAAGGGATTTCAGTGATTAATAACAGGCTGAAAGTTTATACACAGCTTCGTTTTGACGAGACCCACACTCGAAAAAATATTAACATAATCTTGACAACTTTCGAGTGTAGGTCTCAAAAAAATTACCATCGAATTTGTATGTCGATGCATTTTTTATGTAAAATATATATTTTGCAAGACCCAAAACAAAAATCAGTTTGTTATTAATGAAAATGAATAAAATTTTTCAAGTCACCATTCTGACATGTTAGAGCTGGGGGTCACTCGGGAAGGTACCATTCACTTTGTATGCCACAAGTTTTTCTCAGTTTTCCATCGTATTTTCTCGAAGTATTGATTTTTAGAAACTGTTATTTATTAATTTGGGACACTCATCAAATCGACGTGTTTCGCTCCCTATCCCGCTTTTTCCTGCCACTATCAGAATTTGGTCCAATGATAAAAGTTGGGTGTCTCGTCAAAACGAAGCTGTGTATAAACTTTCAGCCTGTTATTAATCACTGAAATCCCTTGTACGTGGGCACGTGGACTATGTATTTATTAATGTACTAAATAGTTTTAAACATGTACAAATATTCAGATACTATCACAAGTTTTCTACAGAGAGTCATGCCCAGCCGGAAGGTGATCATGACAGCTCGTGGTGAAAATGCTTCAGTGACGACCGACTTCTATATGTAGCCAAGGAATTTTCCGAGGAGAGTCTTCATCACCCTTACTTTTTTGTTTAGGAATTAACCCATTATAAAACGTTCTTAGTAAATACCACACTAAGAGCTACACACTCAATGATTCAACAGTCATCAATCATTTGTTATATATGGACGATTTAAAATTTTATGCCAAAATTCAAAATAGTTCAAATATTTTACTTAATAGTACAGAGATATTCACTAGAAATATTCGAATGGTATTCGGCTTGAACTATTATAATGTGTTGCACTTGACAGCGGGCAGAATTAATGAATACCAAGGAGAAGGACATATTTTACTAATCAGATTAAAATTCGAACATCTGAAAAATTATGAATAACAATAAGGAAACTGAATTGAATTTACCAGAAATAGGGCTACGACGGAACACAAAATACATAGACAAAGAACTCAAACAAGCAGTGGTAAAACTAGAATAAATAAAAAAGAATCAAAACCTTTACACGGCCAGTTTTATAGGTCAGTGTTGAAGAAGAAAAATATAGACAGGATACAATCATTCCGGGGGATTAGGAAACAACCGGTATCACCATCATTAGAGTCATCCATATTTGCAATAGAAGATTAGGCAATAGCAACTAGGCAGCATGATAGGGACACATTTAAACGATAGCAGTAAGAGTCGGCTATGTTTAGTAAAAGACGACAACATATTGTCTCGGGATGTGAAAAACTGGCTGGCACTTATTACAGCAAACGACGCAACAACATTGTATAATACATATTTTGAATCCTTTGCAAAAAAATGTAAATCCCAATCTCCAAAATGTGGTGGCAAGAACAAATAGGTGGAAAGTAACGTTATCCTTTAGTTTATTCGAAGTTAGGGATCTCTTTTTACACGAAAAACTATTAATTTAATGCTTAAAGTCATTACCATACCAGTACAGATACAGGCAGGTACCGGATAAAATGCATAGCTCTCTAAATTCTATTGAGAAAAAAAAATTAAAATTTCTCTTTCAAAAACTTTACACTACATATTATACCATCTTATATCATAAATTATTAACTACCGACGATTCGGCATTTTTAGCTCACGTACGTTCCACGTCACCGTGATTGCTGAATGACGTGGAACACGCACCAACTAGTTTTATATAACAGGTATGATCCGCGTTCTCGTACCTTTGGCAGCGGGGGACTCCTGACAATGGCTTTTCCGGTTTCTTTAATGCTCTAAGGGTAATGATTATTCATTTCTAGTGTGAATATACTTCGTTTAAGTAATAAATAATATATCTAGTAAAATTAATTATAAAAGAGAGTCCTATGTTCAGTAGTTTATTATTACAGACCGTTGATGATTATGAAAATTAAAGTGCTAATATCGTTTCACGTTTAAGAATGTAATCCTCAGCGACAGGTTTACATTTTCACTACGACAGATCGTATTTCATAATCTTATATTAAGTTTAAATTGATGTCACAAGTTGGAGAAAGCAAGCCTATATGCTTAAGTTAGTTAACACCTAAGTAACTTCCAGTACTCGACTAAATGATCTCATCTACTGTAACTAAGTTTAAATTAAGTAGAAGTTAAGTATCATGTTAATAAATAAGATTTACTACGACTATAATATCGCTGAAGATACAAGGTGATTAGTATATATTAACGAAATCGATCCTATTAAATGTGACTCTTATCTTTTCATTTTAAGAATAGAAAGGAAAACATATTAAATAAAAAAAATGTTATATTGTATTCAAGATTATCGTAAAATAAATATTATTATTTTTCAGTTGAAAGTAACAAAGTTCATAGCTCTTCTTCTTCATCATATATTTGCCACGGACTTTTTAAATTTGATTACAACATAATTTGGTTTAATTGAAAAAATTGATTGGATATCGGTACTTACTTGAAATGGTACAGCAAATAATCCTATTACTATATCAGCTAAAGCTAAATTGGCGATGTAGCAATTAGTGACACTCTGCATTCGCCTCGACGTAGCCACAACCCACATTACAAGGAAGTTTCCGACAACAGCTAGCACTGATATTGAGCCATACAAAAATGACAGCAACACTATCATGCCAGTCGGGACGTCATATAACGTTTCTGAAACAAAAACGAAAGCCATTAAATCAACAAATCATTTTCACTTAATTTTTTTCCTAACGAATAACCAGATCGCTTGTTGAAAGTTAATGATTAATCTCGAGGCCCGTAAACACTCTGTTTTAGACAGAAAAAATAACGAGTATTTATTGTTTTAGTAATGAACTGGTAATTTTTTTGGATGTAGTGATGAAATTGAATAAGATGAGGAGCGGGTGCTGTGAGCGAATGGAATTGTATTATTATTGTGTTATATATTAATTTATGAATGCAACAAAACATTTGTTTAACAATTAAATTGAGTCGTTAGTTTTGCAGATAACAATTGGATAACATAATTTCTTGTCACAATAAGACGTCTAAATCCCATGTACTCTTATTTTATGTCTTCATCTGAAACATGGTCTCCTGTAAAAGAATTTCTGTGCTGTATTTACAAACGACAGAAGGTCACAATTTTCTTATCTTTAATAACTTTGAGAATTCCATTAGTATATAAACTGCATTGTTCACTCCCACAACTCAGTTGTTATATCTTAATGATTTATACTATTTATAAATGATCTATAACTAAGCATTAAATTAATAAACTATGTTATAGATGGCAAAATGCGATGTTTTTTTGTGAAATATATATATATATATATATATATATATATATATATATATATGTATATAAATATGTATATATATATATATATATATATATATATATATATGTGTAAATTTACATGTAATTGAATGATAGACGTGCTTGATTGGATGTTATTTATTGTTGCACACAAATGACTTATGAACTAATTATTTAATGTGTAACGATTAATGCTAGTGAGTACACCCTGTGACTGTTGAAAGTGCACTATTTTATAATGTGTTTTAAATCGACGTTGTGGACGTAAAATGCTGACCGCACCAAATGTACGGTCATTGGCCCGTACAGAACTCTTCAAAGTTTCTGTTGGAATGAGGGTATCCGAATAATAAAATTGTTACGAACACGTGACACAACCGAACAGTTCTATAAGTTAGGCGAGGTGGGGGCTGATTCGTGTGCCCTATATTGCTCTTTGTATAACCAATTATAAATTAATCTATTTATGTTCAAATGAATTCATGTTCATTTGATTTTATTTACAGTAATTAAAAATTTGCTTTATTTTGAATTATTGTAAATAAGTCAGGAATCAGATGACCGTTAATAAGATGTGGTAAGTTAAGTAAGTAAGTAAGTTATTACTACTATTTATTATACATTTTATACAATATGTTTTTCCCAACAATCGTCTAATATTCAAAATTAAATTCGTATCAAAAGTTGAGGGGTTATGCATTGTAATACCTTAAAGATAAACTCAAACATACTAAGAACTTGTTAGACTCACAAATTTTTTAAAAAGCTACGAATATGAAAATTCGCCTTTGAAGTAAATCGGAACTTAGATTGAAATTTTTATGTTTAATCATTTATGTTGTTGTTAACTTAACAATTATTGAAGTAGACAATATAATCTTTATTTTATTAATCCACCTCGGTCATTTGTTAGTAATTAAGGCCGACCTGAATTCAGAACACCTTAATTACTACCAATCAAATCAAGTTCGTATTTTGTTCAATTTAACAATTTGAAGGAAATGGTTCTTTTCATTCATAACAAAATATTTTAGTACTCTAGTGCGTATTTTATCATCGTTCATTATTTTAAATACTTGATGATAGAGTAAATTAAGCAGACATAACACCACGCAACAAAATAAAACAAAATTGTACAAAAAACTTAATAAAAGAAAAGGATTACAATAACGCATTTTATAATAGTGACGTCAATTTATAAATTATATCAAAGTGCGTAATGCAGCTCACAGTGAGTGTATCGAAATATAATGACGTACTATTCTTTTGAACTTCGTCAGAATATGTATTTTTTAAATAATAAAGAATACACAATATTTTAATCCTGATCATATCTTTTGTTGACCAATTTCTTTCTATATCTGTTACTGAAAGTAATTCTTTCTTTTTATTTATATTATATAATTATTTAAGACAACTCCCGCACTAGGAATGATTCCTGTGTCGCTGAGGACTTTACAAACATACATGAAACGGGCACAAAGAACACCCAGACTCAGAGCAACAATTTATGGATCACACAAAGTGTTGTTCCATGTGGAATTTGAACCCACAATACTTGGCGAAGTAGGAAACGGCGTGGTAACCACTAGGCAAAACGTCCAAATTCATCTAACATAAACATTCCCAATACTCAAAATTTAGAACGTTGTAGATTTGTCAAAGAAGATTGTCTTATTTTATTATTAGTTTTTTAAATTGATGAAATGAAACGAAGCGAAATGATATGAACCGTCTGAGAAAACCTTTGCTTGATCGCCTAATGTTAGAGTTCCCAGAAGCTTCACAGCACTACCACGTTAAAAGGCAATACTTATTCTCTGTGTTAAAAGGTAAACCTAAATTACACATACTATACACATACATATGCATTTAGTAAAAAGCGTTTATTTTAACATTACAAACAGACACTCCAATTTAATTAACTTAAAGATGTATAGATGAATGACCACTTTTTTTTTAATATTGGCAACAATTACAATTAATTCTACACATCTAGCAGTTTCAAACACCCAATGCCAATGAATTCCTATGCTACGTGTAAACGTGTGTGATTCTTTTACATTTTACTCGTACTTTATTTTTTCTTTCTTTTATAACTGTCAAAATTATTATTAACTATCTAAGAAACAAGTTATCACAATTAATTATTTCCTAATATTTTTGCATTTCTATAACCTTCAACATTTTTTACAATTTAAGTAAGTTTCAAAATCCAAAAATTGCTTGCAATCGTGGTTTAACTCTTTAAGCAAAAATGTGTTAGTGATAATATGTGTAGCTCGGATCGGAAAATCGGCTCGATAAATAGATTTGAGTGTCAGTTAACGGATCGTACGCTTGGCACGCAATTTATCTACGACGTAGCAACGCTTACGTAATTGTTTTGTGTCCGACGTTATAGGTCTATAAATAAAAGGTTCTAATTTAGATTTCCACTAATTACGGATCAAGTATCTACTTTTCTTTTCACGTTATCATGACAACGAATAAAGGTGCCGATTTTCTTTTAAATATCCAAATTTCTTAGAAACGGATTTTCTACTAACTTATTATAATAACAAACAAATGAATATTCCGGACATATAACACACAGCGTCATCTAGTTCCAAGCCAAGCAGAACTTGTGTTATGAATACTAGACAACTGATATAAATACATATATATTTTTTTTGTAAATACATACTTATTATGCATAGAAAACACCCAAACTCTGAAACAAATATTGGCAGATCATACAAACATTTGGTCAGACCCGGGAATCGATCCTGAGACCTCAAGCACATCAGTCTCATATACTACCACTTATGCATAACACCTACTTAAATATTTCATATAATAACATATTAGTTAAAACTCTGTGAATTTAGATTTCAATCAAACAGAGACAGACCAATAAAAGGTGAAACCTTCGATGTTTATTGAGCCCAATAAAATTCTTTATAGGTATTTGTGTATATTTTAACGAATTCAACAAATAAGGGTTAGTAACTACGCGATGGTCTGATAATGAAACTCAGAGTGAATGAGGGATTCTTTTTTATTTTTCGATTAGATTTATGATTTAATTTGTATTTTCTAAGGTATGATATGCGTATTTAGTGAGCTTATTCTTCGAAAATACAGCGTGATAGTATAAAGTATTAATTTTCTTTTATACGTTGAAATGTCAAATGTCTGTATGGTGATGTGCATAGAGATGGAAAACTGATCGAACCAGTGGGGTATAATTGGCCAAAACCTTCCTAATGAGAAACGTATGTCCAGCAGTTAACTTTTAAAGTCTGTCGATGACGGTTATAAATCAATGGTTATGGCAGCCAAAGTACTTACCAAATGTGTCATTCGTCCCATTTTGTATGTACTCAATTCTGTCAATTGAAGTATTTCTTGACCAATCCGTATCGTCATCTTGAGTAGTATTTGTAGTACTGTGAACAAAACAAAATTTATGCTATACATTAATTTGTACAGTCATTAATCCGACAATAACTCGAAATCAACATGAAACATTTTTATTATTCATTACATTAGAATACTGAAAACATCAAAGAGTGTAAAGAAACATTATTTTTTTTAACTTTATTAATATAGCGTTTCCAGCACATTACATGACTTGAATAATTACATTTTTATTTGTTTTATGTGGTTGTATAAAAATAATGAACCAGCCGTAATTATGTAAGTATCAGTATTAATAAAAAATTTGAGACCATACGATAATTTGTGTTATATAACAAATCAAAATGAAATTGGATGAACTAGACCAGAGGAGACTAGATAGATATTAGACGAGATCAAATACGGATTAGACATTTTTCTTACAAGAAATTCTTAACAGCAGCCCGGAGTATGGAAGATGACAGTATTTCAAGCCCGTGCCTCTTAGAGAACGTTAAGCTGTCAGTTCCGGTTGTTGGTTGAACATCTATATCAACCGTTATTGGGAAGTCAGTGCCGTCAAATATACTGACAACTAGTTCAATTTTAGAATTCGGTTCACCCTCAGGGTTGCAAAGGTCTGATGCCAGTCGCTCCATGGAAAAACTGATATTCAGGTAAAAACGATTCCACTAGTAGCCAATCTCAAATAATCTTGGGAATAATAAAGGCTAGGTAAATGATGATATTTCATTATTATTGATAAGGATTTAGTATTTTAAATAATTTGTGATTTTATTATTACATTACACTTAACCTTAATAGTCTAGTTAGCCTGTTACATCACAATTCCGTGTGGTGACTGATTAAGAATAGGTACGAAGTGTCATCTTCCCTATGCATCGTTGTGCAGATCATTACCGATAACTTCTCCTTCTTTCTTCCTTTAAAGACAACTCCCGCATTAGGAGTATATCTACAACCTGTGATTCAACTCAACTGCAAGTCAATAAATTTGACTTATATAGTTCGGGTAGCTCCCGTTTCATATTTCGTATTTCATTTTCTTTTTATATATATCTTAACGTTTAAATGATAAAATATATCAATTTTAAGAAACGAAATAGTTACTGTTAAATTTTACATTATTAAACAATACATATCTTTCGCTTCTGTTTTCTATTAGAATGTTACAAATTAAAAAAAAACATTAAATCTGTTACTTTGATTATTCAAAAATTCTACCCGGATTTTTCCAACGAAAGTGACGTCAGAGCAAATATTGGCAACTCGGGCATTTGTACTACTACTGATAACATTGTCTGATAAAACATTATGCTTATTACAATATAAGTGGTCATGAATTTATGGTCAGAATGTTAATTTAAAAAAAATAACTATTAAAGACCGTTAATTTTACTACACATAACGATAGCACACAAATCATGAATCGAACATTTACACAGATTTCGTGCAGTATTTTCTCTAGTTATCAAATAATTATATCTAAATAAATAAATAAATATTCCGGACATCTAACACACAACGCCATCTAGTCCCAAGCTAAGCAGAGCTTGTGTTATGGGTACTAGACAACTGAACTATAAATACTTATATACTTTTTTTTCTGTAAATACATACATATTATTCATAGAAAACACCCAAACTCCGAAACAAATATTTGCAGATCATACAAACATTTGGTTCGACCCGGGAATCGAACCTAAAAAAGAAGAACTAATTAATATCATGCCCATTCTGTTGGACTCATTAAAATTATATGATCCAAACTGAAAACGTTGTTTGTTTGCTTACATTGCATCGTCAATTTCATCTTAACTAGCCTGGAAGAAAATTCTCTATGTATTTAGAACTCTATTAACAATCAATTGACTCGCACATCAGATATAAATCAAGACGCAAAAACACCCATAGTATTATCATCGCAACTTCGAAGAATTAGAAGTACTAAGTGGGTCAAAATTGACCTAATCTCTCAATTACTGACATCAAATTTCAGTAATGATAAGTCATAATTTAGATGTTTTGAAACGCCATATTATGTCATACAAAGACAGATTACATGTCATTCACAAGCTTTCTTTTTTACTTTAACAATATTCTACAATCTTAAAATAGTGGTCATGCGTCGAACCCAAAAAAAGAACTCTCTGCGGCATCAATTGACATCCATATTAGGTTCAGTCTTATGCTGTAAGTTTTTACCCTTAGAAAATGGTGACAACCAATTCTTACACAAGATTAATATGCTTTCGTTGTCTGCTTAGAGTGACTGATGGCTGTACTTTTTTTCCTATCCAAATCGCGTTGAGTAATAAAACTTGCGTAAACGATATTGTGAACGATAATGTGCTTTAGTAGATATTTTATCTACTACGTTATTCAATACAAATCAATCGTTCCGACAATATAATGACTACGATGAATGTTTTTATCATTAATTGTCTCGATGCCGTAGAAAACTTAAACAAATACCAAATTATCATTATGTTAATTTGGGAACGTCACTTTTTAGATAAATGTATTTTACATAATCATATACGTAGGCACTGGTTCTCCAGGAGTTCCACACACGCACTTGGTCTCCCCACGGGGGGTATGGTGAGAAAAGCATTCACCGCATAATAAAACAGGTACAATCGATTGGTCTGAGTTTAAAGTTTTCAGTTTCTTATTGAAAAAGTCATATTCTAGTTTGCATAGAAATAAAGACATAAAGTGGAAACCACAATACAGTAATTCAGTTATGTTTTGTGTGAGATACGATGCGACTTATAATTTACAATTATATTAAGTCCTTAATAATGAACAAAGGAAAAAAAAGCAATTTTGAGGTTTAGTCTTGTGAGACTGAGCAATATTTAAATAAGTCACTAATCACAGCAGACAGTACAAAATTGGAACTGTCTGCTACTATGTGTAATTCGCTTAACGAACGAAGTTATTGCCCTAGTTTTATCTAAACTATAGCCAATGCGAATGAACTCTGAACTTGACAAGAACAAGGTTCTTGATTATGAGAAGGTTATATTTCCGTCATCTCTGGTTTAAACTCCTGACATTTAATTCGACTGTAACCTACGCATATGATTATGTAATCAATTGTTTGGATTGACTCATGATTCTTTCTATTTAATCTCATCATAAGTACGTAACAACATAAATCAATACAAATAAATAAAATTAGAGTGTCTCTTTGTAATATTGAAATGATATTTTTTTACTAAATGCATAATATGCATATATATGTATACACGGTACATATATCAAAATCTTTTTTTTATAATTAAGCTATTGCATAGCTTTTATTTTTCTCTCTGTCTGTCTGTTCCGGCTAATCTTTGGAACGCCTCTACCGATTTTGGCGGGACTTTCACTAAAAGATAACTGATGATATAAGGAGTAAATTAAGCTTCATTTCTAGACTAGCTTTACCCCGCGGCCTTACGCGCGTTTACAACAACGAACGGGGTTAACATCGCCGGGCGCTGCTAACTATACATCTGTACAAATAAATGAAATTGGAGTGTCTGTTTGTAATTTTAAAATAACCGCTTTATACTAAATTTATACACGGTACATTTACCTACTAAAATATCATTTATTACTACTTTTTTGAACTATCTTTACTCTGCGGCATTACCCGTGGTATTTGTTGTACCGCATATAAAACCGGGGCTCAGCTGGTTTCTAATATAAAACAACACACATACTAGCGTCTGTATTGTTGCTCAAATATGAGGCTAAAACAGTATAATTTTATATCAGTAGTTTTATTCATAAAAATCCACTTTATCGTCAATTTTATTATTTATGTAAAACTGATTTATGAGTGCTAATTGACGCAAACCTTATATTATTTGTTGTACTGTTTGACTATAGAACTGTAAAACACTATTATCAACCTATATTGACTTTGGCATGGAACCGTTTAATAACTATTTGTATTGTGTGAACAGTCTAACCACATGTGAATATTCCTAGGTGATAATAATTCTGTTTATGCAGTAGCTATGAATAAATAAGGATGTTTAATGATTGCAGTAATGGTCAATGTTTTTTACCTTTAGAAACGCTTTATTTTTGTGTAAATAATAAATGAGCTCTGATTTTTCCGGAAAAACAAGTTCAAGCTAAAGGAATGCAACTCTACATATTTCAACAATTATCCATCCGTATATAAGGGTAAGTTAAAATACTTTTATTTGAACATATTATATTTCCAACTCCTCCAGTTTACATCTGATTAATTTTGTTGCGGGTTCCAAGACAGTTTAATTTTTCCTGGGTCTCCCCGAGTGTCATAACTCGGTGTGTTCGTGGGTCACTGCTGCTGATCCTGGTGTACAGGAGTTACAGTGGTGGGCGTGTGGGCGGGATTAGCCCCAATAAAAAAAAACTTTTATTTATCACAAATTTTGAACTTAACAACGCAACGATGCAAGCACTAAGCTCGTAGCTTTTATTGCGAATAAATTACGGATAGATTGAATTCTTCTTATAGTTTTTTAGTTTTTGCCTGTGTGGTATAGAGCAAACTTCACATAACTAGACTGACCCTATATTACGCGAACGGGATCCAAATATATTAATAAGCCTCTTTTTACTTCTCCACAGGTAAGTTTATCGTTTGTAAAGAAAAATAATACGATAAATATCCACAGTACAAAGGAGACTGAAATATATTTCAAGTACATTGAAGTTATCTTGACACATTACTTTTTAATGTTTACTTTTTATCTGGGTTAGAACATTTATTTTATTAACACCTTATTTAAATAAGATAACATAGAAAGAAGTAACCAAGAATTATGGTTTGCTACTACCAGACTAGCTGCCTGAAACTTAAAAGGAGCAAAAAGGATCGGGGGATTTTTAATGTTTGATGGCGACAGTCATTTATAGAGATGTAAAATTTTTTTATTCTTATTTGATAGACAAACATACGGTTCATTTGTTGATAACATTTGTTAGTATTTTTGCCATTATAAAAACTAAACATCAAATACTTGTGAATGCACTTGTGACACCTCTGGTGTTGCCGGTGTCCATGGGTGGTGATAATCGCTTACCATGAGGCGAAACGTCTGCTCATTTGCCCCCTATCACATGAAAAAAAACTAATCTTAGAACTTTTGACAGCCGAAATTAAATTGTTTCTTCCCTTTCACCTTAAAAGGTTTATGATTTATTACAATAACATATCTTTTATTTTAGGTTCCATACCAAATTTAAGTATTTGACCCGTTCAAAGCATTGTGGAAAACCTGGTACAAAACTGTGTTGCCTTATTTTGGTCGCTCTTTGCAAGAGATAAAGGACAGCTCTAAACGCTTGGTCCATGCTGTTCTTTAAATATTATTTTGAAGACAATTTGGTTGTGAACAAATCGGGCTCTACTAAAGCGAAACCACATCAAATGATACAATATGGGCGGAACAGGAAAATGCAACATCCATTAAAAGTAATACAATATCTTGAAAAACATTTACGATACCAGTACCTTTGACTGAAACTCGAAGAATGAGAACAGGAAATACAGTTCTACGAAGAGTGATTCTCCCTATCTCCCAAGATTATCATATATTTGAGAATGTGAAATGAAAAATGAATACTACTAATAATAAAAATCCTGGAAAGGAAATGTAAGTTATCTCAGACGAAGGTAATAGAAAATATGAAGTTTAAGTTTTATTAAACATTTTATGTATTGATAATGTGAGTTCATTTCCAGAACATGACTATACTAACTAAAACCTTCAAGTGTGTGTCGTGTGTGTGGGTATGACATAATGCATGCATAGAATAGGATTAAGCAGTCAGTTAAGATTTTATTTAAATATTTCTCATGTTCACTTTTTATTCCGTTATTTTTGTACGAAGTTTTCCAAGTAAGCGCCTTTTACATATTAGGCCCCTATAACTCCTGAACTAACAAAGTTATCTAAGCCGTTGCAGTTTTCCGTCAAAGTTCATCTCATGGACTATCATAATATATATATATATATTTTTTTTTTAAAAGACAACTCCCACATTACGAATAAACATCCTGTGTCGTGGGGGACTTTACAAACATACATGAAACGGACACAAAGAACATCCAGACTCCCGAGTCTTGTTGTTGTCCCGACAACAATTCGTGGATCACACAAAGTGTTGTAGGTACCGCGTTTTTTTGTATTTTTAGCCAGTTGTTTAGATTTTATAGAGGATAATGGGGGTTAACATATAAATGCGCTTTAAAGTTGAATACCTCGCAAACTGATACCTAAGTCAAGAACTCTTTTACAAATCCATTATGCAACCTCGGGAACATACAATAACGTTTATTACTTGTATATTCTCTTACTAATATATTGCAAGTACGTAAAATGAACTGTTCGTTTTATTATATGGCAATGTTATTGCTGTTAGTAAAACTTAAATAAACAATTTTAAAATTCGCCCTTATTTTTGAACTGAAATTTTAGTCATATGCTACTAGGCTATGAATAAATTATGTTCATTCATGTATTCATTTTGTATCCTCTTCTGCTGAGGTAAGTGGACTTATTATATTGTAAACTCCTACAGTTTCTTCTGGTTAGTTCTCTGATTAGCGATGTTCAAGACAGTTTAATATTCTTAGTGTGTTCGTGGGTTATTGCTGTTGATTCTCGTGTATTAGAGTTACAGTGGATCCACCACTGAGTGTGTGGCCGATTAAAATAAAAAGAAGATACTGATTATATGGATAGATTGTTGGTATGAACGATAGGTCATAATAGTATAATTATAAGTTTAATACTACCATGCCAAATTTTTCGCCTTGTAACACTTTAGTCACATTAAAAGTCTGTCAGATAGGAATATTACGTCCTGTATGTTCAAGCACTGGCTAAAAACAGTAGCCTGATTTTTTGTTTTTTTTATAATTTTTTCGAATATTCTAGTTTATTTTATTTGTTTTTGTATTCTTTTATTTTTTTTTCTTTCTTTTTCTATCTATTGATGTAATTTACCTATGAACCTTGTGTTTGAAATAAAGAATTAGTATTATTATTATATTAAAGTTAAACAAATAAATAGAAAACTCTGAGAAACAGTAGTATACCAAAACCTTTTTATTAATTAAGTTGAATTAGAGCCGTGAGTAACAAGAATGAAATTTCTTTAATACACGGATGTATGTACGAAATAACTTGTAGCAGTAGGTACCTAACTACTTATTATAAAGATTAACATCGACATTCCATTTACACTGTGAAACCACTGTAAGAAAAGTAGTAAAATAGTTTCATATAAGCAGAAAATCTTACTCTAACTTAAGTCGTATTTAATCGAAATCTAAGTAAATTTGTAGTAGATGGGGACACCCCTTCAAACAAGATTACGTACAGAAATAGTACGGATAAAAAATTGCGAAACCATTTCGAAACGATATAACATTATTATTTATATATATTATTATTATAAATAACATAATATGAATAAAATTATATCATTTTCTGTTTCTGGAAAACTATAATTTACATATTAAGGACATTGGTAACGATAACGATACAAATTTGAGAAAAATGAAAATGGAATGAAAATATTACATTTTCAAAATGTATAGTAATGACTTTGGATAATAAGATACCCTGTACGAATGTAACATGTTTCTTAAATTTCATCCATGGTAAAAATAAATTGTAGTGTAGTCTATTTGTTTAGATAGTGTCAGTGTAGCCGCACGCAATTGTGGTTATTGTTGTGAAATACGAATATATTCGTTCATACAACGACGTAAACTGATAAATTATACTTGCTTGTGGGTGTACGTCGCAGGGGGACCCCTTGATTTTGTGGTGGCTTGACGCACGTGCGACGGCAACGCGATCATGGTGACCGTATCTACGTCCATCCACTCCAAGGATTATACTACCGTCGTAGCAATTCGCGAAAAAATAAGAGCCGGTCGTAAGATTTCTTATTTACACTTCGCCGCATTTTTTTTTTTTTTTTTTTTTATTGTATGGGGGCAAACGAGCAGACGTATCACCTGATGGTAAGCGATTACCGCCGCCCATGGACACCCGCAACACCAGAGGCGTCACAAGTGCGTTGCCGGCCTTTTAGGAAGGAGTACGCTCTTTTCTTGAAGGTTTGAAGGTCGTATCGGTCCGGGAACACCGCAGGCGACAGCTCATTCCACAGTTTTGCTGTGCGTGGCAGAAAATTTCGGGAAAATCGCACAGTTGTGGACTGCCAACCATCTAGATGATGGGGAAGAAATTTCTGTCGCGTAGGACGATGGCGGAAAGATGCGGCAGGGATCAATCCGAACAATTCCTCGGAGCACTCCCCATGGTAAATGCGGTAGAAGATGCACAGTGAAGCCACATCTCTACGCAGCGCCAGAGAATCTAGCCGAATTGAAAGATCCCGGCAATCGACTATACGAGTCGCCCTCCGCTGAATGCGGTCCAGAGGGAGGAGCTGGTATTAGGGTGCCCCTGCCCAAAGATGAGGACAGTATTCCATGTGAGGCCGAACCTGCGCTTTGTAAAGCCGAAGGCGGTGGGCCGGAGTGAAATACCGCCTCGATCTGTTGAGCACACCTAGCTTTTTTGAGGCCAATTTGGCCTTACCCTCCAAATGGCCACGAAACTGGACTTCACTCGATACGTCGAGACCGAGTATCCCAATATTGGCTGAGGCAGATAGGGGAGTGTCTTCAAAACGAGGACATACGACCCACGGGAGTTGTTTTGCGGTGAACGCGCAAATTTGTGTCTTTGTCGGGTTGAATTGGACCAAATTAAGTCTACCCCAATTTGAGACCCTTTTCAAAGCGGTCTCAACTTCAGACACAAGTTTGTTTCGACTCTCAATGACGTTTTCCCGAGAAATATTGGCGCGGCCGGTGTAGAGAGCATCGCCCGTACTGTCATCCGCATAACAATGAATGCCGCTGATTGGCAGCATGTCATTGATATGGAGGAGGAACAGAGTAGGCGATAGCACACAGCCTTGCGGGACACCAGCATTCACAGACATGGAGTCAGAGCATTCGCCGTCGACTACGACCTTTATGCTTCTACATGCCAGAAAGCTAGTGACCCAATCGCATAGTTTCTCGGGAAGCCCATAGGAAGGGAGCTTCGAAAGAAGCGCTTTGTGCCAGACCCGATCTAACGCTTTCGCGATGTCCAAACTAACTGCCAATGCTTCCCCCTTAGTCTCAATCGCCTGAGCCCAGCGATGTGTCAGGTATGCCAGAAGATCACCAGCTGATCGACCCTTACGGAAACCGTACTGCCGGTCACTAAGCAGATGATGATCCTCTAGGTACCGCAGGAGTTGATGGTTAATGATGGACTCCATTATTTTCAAGAAGAGGGAAGTTATGGCTATCGGCCTGTAGTTAGTCGGATTTGAGCGATCGCCCTTTTTAGGGATCGGGTGGACCAATGCTGCCCTCCATGATGACGGGACTACGCCAGTGGAGTAGGAGAGTCGAAAAAGACGCGTTAAGACCGGTGCCAACTCTGGAGCGCACATCTTCAACACAATAGAAGGGATTCCATCCGGGCCACTCGACTTATGGACATCAAGGGACGAAAGTGCTAAGCGCACTGAGCGTTGGTGGAACTGGATATCCAGCATACAGCTCTCGCACCGCGGTATGGTAGGCGGCTCCTGCCCCCCATCATCCAAGGTCGAGTTGGACGCAAAGTGTTTTGCTAGAAGATCGGCTTTCTCCTTTGCGTCATAGGCCAACGGATTATCTCCCATGTGAAGAGGTGGAAAGGATGGCTTACAAAAATTCCCTTCGATAGCCTTGGCAAGAGACCAAAATGCCCGAGTTCCCGAGGGAAGACGCTCAAGCCTCTCGCCAACCCTAGCGATGTGCTCCGATTTCGCCCTTGCAATGTCTCTTTTGAGGGACCTGGAGGCAAAGTTGTACTGCTTTTTCAGAGCGCTGGTATTTTGATCCCGCACCGCCACCGCGCCAGCCCAGGCTTGGTAAGCCTCCTGCTTCATGCGAGAAGCTTTTCTGGAAGATGAACCAAACCAGGGCCGACACTTGCCACCAATGGGGACCACAGAGGATGGGATGAAAAGCTTCATACCCTGCAGCACAACATCAGCAACAGAATCAGCAGCAGTGCTGGGATTATCCGGCGTGAAGCACAACCGTCTCCAAGGGTAGGACGCAAAGAACGTCCGCATCCCATCCCAATCTGCTGACCTGTAGTGCCACACACGACGGCCGCGCACAACTTGCGATCGCGGCGAGAGTGTGATAAACACTGAACTCCGGACAAGGCAATGGTCTGAAGTGCCAAGTGGAGCGTTAACGGTTACGCGATAACCGTCCGGATGAGAGGTCAGCAGAAGGTCCAGCAGTGAAGGATTCTGGCCCTCCACATCTGGGACTCGCGTGGGCGTGGTAACCAGTTGTGTCAGGCCGTATGCTAGGGCGAAATCGTGAACAGATCTCCCCGCATGATCCGTTTTACTGGAACTGAGCCAGTCGGCGTGGTGGGCGTTAAAATCGCCAAGTACGACGATCTCTGCGGAGGGGATCTGCTGCTGCACGAGGTCTGTAGCCATCTGGATGTGCTCGAAGAGTCGGTCAGTTTCGGCATCACCGCTATGGGATCTATAGAGGCACGCATAGACGCGAGGATGGTCGTCGCTGTCTACACGGAGCCATAGGATGGAGAGGTCCCTACCTTCAAGATTGCTAAGGCGACGAGAGCTGATATCGTCTCTGACGTACACGCACACTCCGGCCTTGGAGATGAAGGAGTGTTCCAAACCGTACCCAGGATAAGTGAGGTAGGAAGTGTCCGCTGGAGACGATATCTGCGTCTCTGTCAAAAAGAGCAAGGCTGGCTTTGCTGTCTCGAGGTGGTGATGAACAGCATCTAGATTACTATGTAATCCCCTGATGTTGCACAAGTCCACGATTAGCGTGGCAGGGGGTGCATGACAGAGCGTAGTTTTGCCCCCCCCAGAATACGAGGGGCAGCCTGGGCATCCACGCTCAGGCGCGTTGTGTTCTAAGTGTGGACGTCCAGAGAGGGATTCTCCAACGCTAGCGCAGTTGGTACCTTCCTGGGGTAATATAAGTTTCAACTGCGCCATCATAGGGGGGATAGGGGGATGGGCCTCCGGTATCCTCACTCACGCGGTGAAACACAGCTAAAGCGCTGTTTCACACCGGTTTTCTGTGAGGCCGTGGTATCACTCCGGTCGAGCCGACCCATTCATGCCGAAGCGCAGCTCTCCCACGGTTATCTATCCTATCCTATCCTATATCTATCCTATAGCTATCCTAAATTATACGAAACTTATTTACGAGATCGTAATGAGATCTTTACACCGCCTGTGGATATTCCTACAAGTGGCTTAACCTGGTCAAACCAAACCCCCAAACCATAAGAACATGTTTAAAATGTTTAGATATGAACTTGGGGAATATATATTACGTGATCACGTTAAATTCTGTGTACATATTTAACTATACTCGCATACATTAATTGGTGTACGAGATGCAAAAACTCCATCATTAAAAATTTATAAACCGACAATACGATGTCGGCACTTCAGTACCACACATTACCACCTCAATAACAAGAACTCAAACAGAATAACTTTAGAGGTATATAAAGATATCTAGGTGTGTACTATGGGTACACTATAGTCGTTCCAATACTTTATTTAACTTTTGACAGATCACGCACATAAAGTTTTGTAATAATTTTTGATACAATGTACTACAGATAATACTGTACTTTATGGGCGGGCTCCGCCTACTTAGGGATGTGTCATTCGTAATTAATGACCACAGACTATAAAAACGGTTTTGAAATAAATCGATTATCGATTATATTAATAAAACATACAATAAAATTATTGTGATTATATTTTATATCAAATCACGTAAAAAGCTTTATTATTTTGCATTAAAATGCCCTAAATGTCTCTGTTTCAATGCATAAATAATTTGCGTAATGAAAACAGTTCCATCGTACTCGTACCTAGTAATGGGATCGAATGTATTCGCCGCAAATTAATGAATCTAAAATAATTGTTTAGACTTACTATAGTTGGTTCAAATAAAAACTACCTGCGGTACCTACTTGTAATGAACAGGTACAAAATGTTGAAATTCGTAGTAATTTACGGATTAAAAATAAAACAACCAAAAGAGGTACTGTAATACTAATTTAAATTATAAAGAATCGTCTTCTTCGTATGACCAGGAATCATCATCACTTGAGTTCTCAGTAATATTGATTATCATTTCTTGGATAGATAAATTGTCGAATGCAACATCCCGATCCCAATCCGACATTATCACCTTCTTTGTTTTTTCTACAACATTCGCCCAGTTTTCTGGAGTTACTTTTTCACACGCATTTTTCAGTAAATTCAGCATTTTTCTTGCGGTGAAAGGAGGAGTTGTATTGTTCCTCGCAGCATATCCTTTAACTTGTGCCCAGATCATTTCAATTGCATTATATTGGCAGTGATATGGGGGAATTCTGAGGACGGTATGCCCATGCTCTGCTGCCATTTCATCTATGACGTATCGTTTTGGCAGCTTCTTTGTTTTTAATATCTTTACTAACTCTACTTTTAGTAGGGACTCATTCACCTCTTCGCCATTGTCACGGAGCCAGTTTATAATTTCATGTTTTTTGTTGGCCTGTGTTGGTATTTTATTAATTTGACGAGAGTGATAAGGTGCATTATCAATAAATATTATTGATGGCTCTTCGAGTGATGTAAGCATTTCTCTGAACCACTTTTCATACACGTTCGAATTCATCTCCTCATGATAATCTCCTGTTTTCTGGGATTTAAAAGCTAATAGAGCGCCTGGCACAAATCCTTTTACTGTTCCTGCATGACAAATAATCAGTCGTTCGCCTTTTCCCATTGGTACTGTAGAAGTGGAGCCAACGGTGTTGTCAGTCCAAGTTTTTGACAGCGTATGATTCGCATTGAGCCAAGTTTCATCTGTGAAAACAACATTCGACCAATCTTCTATTTTTTTTTGCTTGTCTTAAAAAATCGCATCTATACAAAGCAATATCATTGCGTTCCAATAAAAAATTTTCGTTTGTCACATTTTTGGAATAACATTCCAATGTCTTTCAATACCTTTGTCAGAGAAGATTTTTGACCACGGAACAAACCACTATTTCGAAGAGATTGTGTTAGTTTTTTTAATGTTGGAATCTCTTTTCTTTGGTAATAGTCGTATATATGACGACGAATAGCATCAGCGTCAAAATTGTCAACGGCTGTAACTTTACTAGGCGGACGTTTTTTCTTAGGTGTAGATAGCTTATTCTGTTCCATGCCACTGCTGCCGTAGCCTTCTTTTGTTATTTTTGCCACTGTTGGAGCACTAATACCTAATGCTGCTGCAACACGGTCTCTAACTTGAGTCACTGGTATAAGAGGCCCACCATTACGGCTTTCCTTTTCAAAGTATTCACGAAGTCGCAAGACAAACTCTCTTGTTTGTCCTTTGAGTACTTTCTTTTTTGGCATTTTGACAGTAACGAAGGCAGGAACGATACGCTCAACTCAACCAAACGTGAGAAATCACAAATAAATCAATACGGAGGAATATAAATACTCAACTATATTGAAGGTTACTCATTGAAATACTGTAGATTATTTTAAAATAGACATAGAGAGATTTAATAAAGATCATCAATAGTTTAACAAATACAATATTAACCACTGAATTACAACACAATACAATAATACATTTTGAAAATTCAGTTCCTTTTATATATTTTTTCATGACATAGAACCGTCATATTTGAACAACATTCTTTTAATCCATTTCTTCTTTATTTTGACAAAGGAGGTCGCACATTGAAACACATAGAAATATGAAGTACGAAATTATCTATAAAATAATGAGTTTGTTAAATCGATTAAAACTTCTTAATGCATAAAATCGATCGATGAAAGAAATCGAATAGGTAACGGGTCAGGGTATCACTATTTGATTAAGTATTAGAGCTGTCAAAAGTTAAATAAACTATTGGAACGACTATAAGCATATATGTCTATACTAATATTTTCCGTAACTGCATATAGTCTTTTCAACTCAAAAGAATTTACCCAACCCAGAAATTTCTACCCTTAGGCAAGTCAAAGCTTAAAACATTTTATTTATTAGTTCTTCTTGTATAATACTTATCTTATATCCTTTATTTTTTAATTATGTTTTAGTAAATACCTATGGAATGACTCGACCGGAGTACATCGATTCGACCAAACACCACAGCCTCTTGTAAAACCATATTTATCAAGTCTGCCATAAAGCGCTGATCTTGAAGCCTCCTTCCTATGAGCTTCCCAAAAAATACTGCAATTGGCACTAAATTTCCTGCAGACATATTTATTAAGGTTGTTATCGACGGTGTATGCTCCTACTTAAAGTCTACAAGTGCTGGTATTACTCAAGGCTGTGTGTGCCTCACATACCCACACTGTAGCACTCATTCCCTTTCTTTCACTATTTTGCAAACTTCTGTGCACTCGTTACTATGTGGAAGACGCCGAGAAATGTCGAGCAAAGTTATGTTTCGCGATCGATGTCCTGAGCAGATCAGGCAGTATTTCACTGCGGCACATCGTCTACAACCTAAAGCGCCTGTTCACCCGCATATGGAATATTATTCACATCTCTAAACAAGGGCACTCCAGTACCACCGCATCCAACAAACCATTCTCCTTTGAACTTTAAAGTTGATATTTATTATTTTCAATGGGTTGCCTATAATTTTACACGTGTTCCATACACGTGTCCCTTTACTGCTATTTTTGGCATATTAGAAGATTTATTATTTTGTATGCCAGTGCACTGTTGAACGATGTTGAAGAACATATCATTGGAGTTTATTTTCAGAAGAAAGGTTTAATACAAAAGTAAATTAGGTTTTACTTAAATGAAAATATATAAAATTAATCCCGAGATCTTTTAAATAACTATTTTAAGGACATGAAAGATGATGAATTGGTCTTTTAAACCTTATTTTCGGCTTTAAAAGCAATAAATTGCCTCGGTACGCCCTATTTTTCTAAACGATAAAGGCATACCCCGTTATTTACGTTTATACAATGGAAGAAATAGGAAGTTTGCATAACGAGCATCGTTCAATATTTGTTATCAGTTTTATTAAATGCAACGTTTCCAGTAAGGTTTATTTTGAAAGCGAACCATGATTGTTGAATACATTATTTCAGCCATTGCTAGAAAAGAAATGATTGCAATTTGTGGTTTAGTTTTTATTTATATCAAGCTGGTGCAAATGTGGTACGTGTTCGTACGAATTATGCATAACATTATTAAAAAAAAAATCACCTGAGATATCTCAGATACGACCGTTTGATAGCAAACTGAAAGAGTCTGTACTAGATATATCATATATATAGATGCTGATAATATCTTTGTAATTATATTCTTGTTATTTTTTATTTATTATATTGCATAGGAACTGTTAAAATGTTGGTGAGTAATAGAATAGTTTAATAAATATTTTTACATTAAAATACAACCCGTTTCTTTGCTTCACATTTGCAAATATTTGATTAACATAAAATTTAAGATATTTATTTTGTTAATATATATTCATTAAAAAAATAGTTTAATTATTACGTCCTTTAATCATTGTATATGGAAATAAATGTTTCTACACTAGATTACAGTATATAAAAAAAATTAACTAGTTTTTATTCCAAAAAAGTTAGTCATATCTTCACTTTTAGACTTATTTTTGAAAAAAATTCAAAACCACTTCTCACTGTAATGCTTCCTATCTCTTAATCAGCGTCACGAAGTCATTATTAGAAATATATTTTCTATTTACATTTTTACAACTTATTAAGGTTATCGATCGCTGCAAGATAATGTCAAAATTGACCAAAACTATTTTTGTGTGGCAACATTGAAAATTTTGTGTGAGTCAAAATGGCTCAGTGAATTAAATTATACCAACCGAATGCAGAGGTTTCGGAGCGCTCAAGTTTTTTGGTTGATCTTCGGTGAGATCCAGATAGCTGATATCACCATAGTCAATGATGGGAAGAAGAAGAGATAGTGCGAGCGCAATTTTAGTGTTTGTGGGAAGGAAGTTTTATAACTTTCGCAAAGACCCTACTGCCGCAAATAGTTTGCTGCTATCTTACCCAATATGGAGACCCCAGGATCCCCAAAGGTATCCCAAAGTTTTTGACTTCCTCACTGAAGGAACAATCAATAAATTATATCAATTACAAAAAAAATACCTTAAATGCACTATTTTAAATATCTTTATTATGCACACATAACAAATAGAGAAAAAAGAGTTGCAATATATAAACGTGACAATTGGCGCTCTAATCGCACATGGCAATCTCTTTGACAGACAGACAACCTTTGTACGGATATTATGGTAAGTGACATTAATTAGGGTAGCAGTAGTAGGGCGCACAATTCTTAAATTTATTATGTGAATAATAAAAGCAATTATTCAATTTAACATTCATACATAAATATACATCTACTCATATTACATATATAAACATACACACACTAAAATATATAGTATATATAACAAGTAATTATAATGCCACATATTAATCTTTCACTAGCTTTTTAGATGTAAACAAGGTATTGGCGCGACGGATTGTTTCAGGCAAATCGTTCCAGAGTCTTACTGCTTGCACAGTAAAGGATTTGTCTACGGACAAATCCTTTACTGTGGAAGCCGTATTCCGAGTGGAATGTTTTGGCATTTCCACTTTAAAATTCGCTTATGATCTCAGGTCTTTACAATGAGTGTTGTATAAGAACTGAAAACGTTCTTTAAGATAAGAGGGAGTGTTAAGATGAAACAGAATACTGTATAGAAAAGAAAGAATATGAACATTACGGTGAAAGCGTATTGGCAGCCACTTAAGTTCAGAACGAAATTCAGAGTTATGTACATATTTGCGTAATCCAAATATGAATCGAATAAAGATGTGTGGGATTTGCTCAAGTTTATTTAGTTGGTCTTCGGTGAGATGCAGATTGCTGATATCACCATAGTCAAGGATGGGAAGAAGATGAGACAGGACAGGTGCCTATCCATGAATGTGTCCCCAAGTTTTCGACTTTTTCACTGAAGGGATCAATTAAGCCGCTGCCAATAATATCTGCTTTAAGTTTATTCTATTGCAGCCCTGGCCTACCCACTATGATGACCAGTGTTTTGGTCGGATTCACATTCAGTTCAAACTCCATACTCCAGTCACATATTTTCATCAAATCTCTCAATACAAATACATAAACTATGACACATTTTATGCATAATAATGGTAAGTATTGTGATGAAAGCGTAATTGCTCATTTTTCCGATTTCGCTTAATTTTTTTTAGAAACCTATTTGACTCAATGCTGCACTTTCAGTTTACACTATTAATAATACAACTATTAGTACAAAATTATTATAGGTATGTCGATACGTAAGGCGTGAGTTTAAATACATTATAATTATATTTAATCAACATTTAAATTTACAAGGCACTGAAGCAAAAGGAGCTAAAAACTAACGTGAGTCGTATGTCCTCGTTGTGTGTCGACACTCCCTTATATGCCTCAGGCAATATTGGAATACTTGGTGTCGACGTATCGAGGGAAGTTCAGTTTCGTGGCCATTTGGAGGGTAAGGTCAAATTGACCTCGAAAAAGCTTAGTGTGCTTGACAGAGCGAGGCGGTATTTCCACCGCCTTCGACATTATAAGGCGTAGGTTCGGCCTCACATGGAATACTATCCTCATCTTTGGGCAGAAGCACCCCAATACCAGCTCCTCCCTCTGGACCGCATTCAGCGGAGGGCGACTCGTATTGTCGATTGCCAGGAACTTCTAGTTCGGCTAGATTCTCTGGCGCTGCGTAGATGTGGCTTCGCTGTGCATCTTCTCCCGCAATTACCATGGGGAGTGCTCCGAAGAATTGTTCGGATTGATCCCTGCCGCCTCTTTCCGCCATCGTCCTACGCGACAGAAATTTCATCCCCATCATCTAGATGGTTAGCAGTCCACAACTGTGCGAATTTCCCGAAATTTTCTGCCGCGCACAGCAAAACTGTTGAATGAGCTGTCTCCTGCGGTGTTCCCGGACCAATACGACCTCTAAACAAATAAATAGATAAGAGCGTACTCCTTGTAACGCCTCTGGTGTTGCGGGTGTACATGGGCGGTGGTAATCGCTTACCGTCAGGCGATACGTCTGCTCGTTTGCCCCCTATATAATAATAAAAAGGAGCTCTCTAGCCAAGGAATGAAAAATAAAGTGGAACGTACAATGGTTACTATTTTACCATTGTACGTTCCACTACGACGAAACACAGACTAACCAAGATACGTTGACCTTTTTTGCTTTTAAAGAAGTCATTTCTACAGCAAATAACTGATGGCCAATTGCTTAGAACGCAATTCGATTCTACTACCCTTGTGAATACGTGCTGAATAATTAAATCTCAGTATAAAAAGTGCTAGTGCTGCTAACATATAAAATACATCCAACGGCTGACATAGAATTCCAGCAACTCAATTTGAGAGAGCTCAGGATCGCAATTACTAGTCGGCAGTAACAACCTTAAGATAGCTTTTATACAATGTCCACGTTCTTATAAAATATAATAAAATCAAAATAAAATCTAAAAATAACATAATTCCGCCAAAAATATAAATGAATAAAATGTATTTTCATTTTACTTATGTCAAGAAGTATTTTATTATTTATTTTTTCGGTCGTTTTTTATATTGAATAGAAAATTAAAGATTCATACATAAAGGGTAACATGTTCTACTGTGTAAACGGTGTAGTCTTTAAGTTCATAACCATATTTTTCTAGTTAAGATAGATTATAGACTAGTCTAGCTGCCTTTATACCAGTACAGTTTAGTTACAATCTAGTTGAAGTACTATGTAACAAAAATATTCAATAATTTATTATTTCATAAATTGGTTTTGACCGTCTCACCTGAAGGAAGATACTGTTCCGTTCACGTGACCGCATAATACAAATGTTTTGTCACGTGTACTGACATGGGAACCACAATGTTCGGCTGCGGTAACGTTGCTATAGGATTATCGGCTTAGCCATGTTCATTAACAGTACCATCCACGCAAAACATGTAGTAGAATAAAAAAATAGTCCGAAAATGTAACAAGCTGGGCTGTAATATACATTTAAAAACCTACAATTTAGCCATTTAATAAAAGCAAATGAAATAATATTATTAAACGTCCGTGAAAACGTAAAGTATGCTCGTCTACGTATCGTGCCCTATGCTAAAATCTAGCAAAATTATATTAAGACAAGGGCTTGCTTTAGTACCCAATTTTTTGTATTCATTCTTTGCATGATTAGAAAATAAAATACTAATCTGTTCTCATTTAATATGGTCAATCAAATCATTAAAGACAGTATGTAGACTTTCTTTTACAAGAAGTCACTAATAAATAGGCATAAATATGGAAATGAAGATTCAACAGCGCTTTATTAGAAATTTAACAATGCATGTGAAAAAATATAATGGTCCATTCAAAAATAATACAATAAGAGACGTAGAGCTTGTGAATAAAATCAAGGGAGGTAAAACTTTTAGTAGCGTAAAAGTGATTATAGTCTATTTAATCTAAAAGTTACCGTATGTCGTGTTATGCTTTTCAACGCGGAATAACTCTATACAGGCGTAAGTCCTAAAAATTCAACAACTTTTTCTGTAAAACTTTGCAATTATGAGGCTATTATATTATTATCACAAGATGTACTATTCTTTATTACTAAATTTAAATATTTAAAACAAAGTAAAAAAAATTGCAAATACAAATAGTGATTTTTTTAAGACGTCATTTCAAAGTCAGTCAGGTCCTTTATCATAATGTTGTAACTTTTCAAATTTACTTTCATACCAATAATCGTTAAAATGCACGTATAATTGAACTTGTTAATAACTAGTCGTTTTCAATTCAAATGTTTAAACATATTCATAATACACAATTTTCAACTGATACAAGGTGTCTCAAAAGAAATTTCATATTTAGTGGATTGATTAAAAAAAAAGGAAGCGGTATATAGAAAAAATGTTTATTTATTGTTAAAATACACTTTTTGGGAATTCATTTCTTAAAAATAATATCGTCTAAATGTAAACCCTCACGTTGTTGGCACTCATTTAATCGAACAGTAAAATTACTTATGACTGCTCGACAGGTGGAGTGAGGGATGGCTGCCATTTCGTGACGGATATTTTCTTTCAAATGCGCCAGTGAAGTTGGTTTATTGGCGTAAACTTTAGATTTAAGATAACCCCATAGGAAAAAGTCCATAGGGGTTAAATCTGGGCTACGTGGAGGCCAATTTATGTCACCTCTCCGGGAGATCAATTTTCCTGAGAAAATTTCACGAACACGTGGCAGAGATATATTGGACGTGTGTGAAGTTGCTCCGTCCTGTTGAAACCATGTTCTTTGGTTATAGCCAGGAAAGTTTTGCAGTTCAGGTACCAAGAAGTTGTCTAACATCTCCACATAACGCTCTGAATTCACTGTAACTGTACGCCCCATTTCGTCTTCAAAAAAGTAAGGGCCGATAATTCCTCGCGCCGACATGGCAGCCCATACGGTCACTTTAGGCGAGTGTAGGGGTTTCTGATGTTTGCGTTTCGGATTGGCTGAACTCCAGTAGCGGCAGTTTTGCTTATTTACGTGGCCATTAAGATGAAAATGAGCTTCATCCGAAAACAAAATGTTGGTAAATGTTGAAAATCGCTCAATCATCTGATTTACGAAATTAAGCCTCTGACCGGCACCTTGGGGCTTTAATTCTTGCACCAATTGAATTTTGTAGGGGTGCAGCTTTAGATCTTTGTGCATAATGCGATGTAATGATGATCTACGCACATTTAAAGCACTCGCGCGCTTCCGAATTGAAAGGCTCGGGTCGTCACGTACAGATTGATTAACACTCTCCACGTTTTCTACCGTTCTTGATGACCTAGGTCGCCCGGATTTTGATTTATCCAGCGTTGATCCAGTCTCTTCAAACTTTTTAACCCAATGTCGAATGAGAGGAAGGCTTGGCGCATCATTTAAGTGGCGAAAACCTCGAATACTGCAGAATTTTCTACGCGCGACAGTTGTCGAATCACCGTTCTTGTAAAACTCTCGCACGCACAACGCGCGGTCTGCTCCTAAGAAACGCTCCATAGCGACTGAATCCCCAAGAGCCAAGCTACCAATTGACATAACCCCCGCACCCCTCAAGTACGCAGCGTTCACGCAGTAAGCTAAACAAATATAAAATTTCTTTTGAGACACCCTGTATTTAATTGTAAGTGAAAAGGAATATAATGAAAAATATTATTTTCTTTAATTAACCATAGAGGTTTTATGTAGTAGTCTCTAGTATGCCCTGGATTACTAGTACAAAAAACTGTAAAACTAAAATCGATCGATAAGGAAATAATATCGAGAATTAGATATTGTAGTGATCGGTTTACTTAACATCCTCCCTGGATTATTGAATCTGCCAGAACTGTCATACGTTCCTTCTTAAAATAGATGTACTATAGTGGGTGAACATGCCTAAACTTCAAGTGACATTTAAGTGAGCACTTAATCTTAAAGTCTCATGTACTATAAATAATCAATAGTAGCTACTCAGAAACATTTTATTGCAATTTAGAATAATGTGTTTGAAAATAAGAAACGCATAAAACTATTAGTCGACAAGTAATTGCGACACCTTACACACTAAGGTACTAGAAATTAATTAATGATATTAGTATACGATAAACTGTTTGAGAGAGAACTTAAAAAAAAAACCTGCAATGCTTAATGACAGAAATCCACTAGAAAACTAGACACGAGAAATGGGAACTATGTAGTAAAAGCCTTAAAGTATCCAGGTCAGCCACATTCAGTCTCTAAATTCTACAGATTCACGATCTTACGGCCTCTTCACACCATGTACATTAAAATTTCTTAACTAATGAAATTGACTTCGCGTAACTTAGTTTTTAAGACATTGAATCGGATACGAATTTTTTACAGCTGTCACAAAACTGTCTCCTTGATGTAGACTTTTTTTTGAGAACTCTCGAAAACCTTAATCTATGGAGTTACACGTACACAGATAAATACGACATACTCGTAAGATAGATTATACCGAAAGGAAATTAAATATAACAGTTTTAGTACTATTAATGTACTAAATCTCTTTACATTTTCTTTCATTTGGCTTATAAAATCTCATAAATCAATAAAAGAAAATTTTGTGGTAAATTGATAAGTAGATATTTACCGGCAAAAATAATTGCTAGAATATAAGCTTGAATAAATAGAATTTTCGGATAAGTCTTTACCTACAGTTTCATTTTTTTCTATTTACACAGATCCTTGAAAACTTCTAAAGTAATTTTAAGGAGGCCTAGTTGAATTAAGATACTTTATTACAATACTTAAGTTGTGGATAGAAAGGGTAAAGCTTAAAAAAGCAAACACATTAAAATTAGAAAAACTAAAATAGTGTGATTAAATTAAAACCTGTTTTTGTAATTAAGATTGAATTAGCGGTACTTATTTATCGATATAAAGTTATAAGATAAAGTACGCTTCATCGTAGCTAAGCTCTGTTGAACGGTATTAAAACCATACATTTCAGTAAGATGACACTCATTGTAGTATCTCTTTTTGCCTCTTGCCTCTTTCTGCCATCGTCCTACGCGATAGCAGTTTTATCCCCATTATTTAGATAGTTGGTAATTCACAATTGTGCGTTTTTCTAGAAACTTTCTGCCCCGCACAACAAAACTGTGTAATGAACTGTCTCCTGCGATATTATACGGTAATATAAATAGTGTAATATTATGTACAATAAATAGTTTCACAGCACAGTGCTATTTTATTCATATTATGTATTGTATGACATGTTCCAGTATAATAACAATAATAATAACTATTTCTGTATTTCTTTTGAAAAATACTAATATCAGAAGAGAAAATCATAACAGATTCACGTAAAATTGTCCACTGTGTTTCTTATATTTATTTTCTGTTTTTCTGTACAAGAGTACGTACAACCGCAAAGCGTTCTGTACTTAATAAATGCCTGTTAATTTTCAGTGTTATTTTTGTGCATGAAAATAGCAGTAAAAGGATCTCTCTTTTTGCGAAACTTGTAATTTGCCGGCAAAAACCTCAGAAACTTCCATTCTTAATTAAAACCGAACTGATGTACCTACTTAATCTTTTAATAAATATGGCTTTGTTACATCTGGAAAGTTAGCACAACACAACAAGAAGATTGTCTTAACAGATTTTAAAGTGATGATTCTTGTGACTATAGCATTGTATAAACGAATCTTATATTAAAAAATGTTTTATTGTCAAAGTGATTGATCATTTTCTCTTTAATCATCGACGGTACTCAACTGCTGACGCTCTTTTATTTGGCATAAAATCGATATTTTACACGCTTCGCCTAGACCTTAAAGGAATCCAGTAATCCTTTTGAATAAGAGTAAGAATAATAAAGGCAACCACTGAAATGCAAATCCTACTAATATTATAACCGCAAAAGTTTGTGAGCATGTATGTGAATATGTTTGTTGCTCTTTCACGAAAAAACTACTGAATAGATTTTGATGAAACTTTACAATAATATAGCTTATACATCAGAATAACACATAGATTACAATTTATAAAGATACTAGCATCGCCTCATGGCGTTGCTCGTGGTTATTGTCGTACCACGGGTAGCTAGGTAGGTAGGTTCAACAAGTAACAAATAATTGAATGCTTGAGATGTAAATCTTTAAATACTGACAGTAGCCGAATTCGGACTAATATAATTTATTTTCTATCAAGGTAATAAACCTGCTCTAATACTATAAACATAAAGGGTAATGCAATCGATAACAATTGTTTAACGACCGCCAATTCCAAGGCTGTATTTTACGTTAAATGTTTGTAATTGGAACAAGGAAAACATATAAACACAAACAGCACTGATAAGGAGAATTCCTACGTTAAGAGAAGAAGTTAATGTAACAACCCTAATAAGAATTACTCACGCAATTCTATTGATAAATTAACTTTCGACTTGATTGAGCCTTATGAGAGTACACTGTTTACTTAAATTTTATGTTCCTAGATTTACTTTCGATAATTGAATTATGTAGAACCTTTTGATGCAACAAGAAAAGTATAATCAGAACCGTATCTATAATTTCCATTATAGTCCACGGGCCCACGTATAAGGGATTTCAGTGATTAATAACAGGCTGAAAGTTTATACACAGCTTCGTTTTGACGAGACCCCCAACTTTTATGATAGGACCAAATTCTGATAGTGGCAGGAAAAAGCGGGATAGGGAGCGAAACACGTCGATTTGATGAGTGTCCCAAATTAATAAATAACAGTTTCTAACAATCAATACTTCGAGAGAATGGTACCTTCCCGAGTGACCCCCCCGAGCTCTAACATGTCAGAATGGTGACTTGAAAATTTTTATTCATTTTCATTAATAACAAACTAATTTTTGTTTTGGGGCTTGCAAAATATATATTTTACATAAAAATGCATCGGCATACAAATTCGATGGTAATTTTTTTGAGACCTACACTCGAAAGTTGTCAAGATTATGTTAAGAATTTGGTCCAATAATAAAAGTTGGGGTCTCGTCAAAACGAAGCTGTGTATAAACTTTCAGCCTGTTATTAATCACTGAAATCCCTTGTACGTGGGCCCGTGGACTATTAGAGGCCAGTACAGAATGCTGTAACTTGTAATTGAGGAAAGAGGCCATACAGGGGAATAGACATCGTCGATTTCTTTTTTCCTGAACCTTTATTTGAAGCTTATAACTGTTAACTTCATCTATGTATCTAATAAAACGCATTACATTTGGAACATGTTCAAATCTGCTTGCAATGTTTTGTATATTTTGCAGTGCTTGTCACAAAATATATGCTGGATATTCTACCTAGATCTTCCTTAAAGTAATAAGATTGTAGAAAGACATGTAAATAAGCTTACAGTGTGTGATTTATTTAATAAAAATAATCACCAGAAAGAAAAATAAGAGGCAAAGATGATCACTTTAGGCGATGTCAATTTTTTTGCAGTTATAGTTGTCTAAAGTATAGTTTTCGTTTTGAGAACAAAGAGTGGAGTCGTAAAAGTGCCACAGAATTAGTGCTGGTATCAATTAAAAACAAACAAAAATAAAGATGTGGAAATTTAAAATGTAATAATTTGTAGACATCTTTATTTCTATCTTCCTTTCAATTTTCAATTCTAATATCATCAAATGTAATAAGTACTGAATAGTTTAAGACTATGGCTGGTACAAAAAAGGGACCAAAGAAGAAATCAAGAATCAAAGTTTGACGGCGAATGCTAACTCAGCTTTTCTCTAAACCTATAATGCTGAGCTAACCGGATTGTGGATTAGATAGACATTAAAGGACTAACCACAAAGTACCTCGACAAATAAAAGCGTAGTATTTTCTTTATCTTTACTAATCCATTATTGAATGAATCCCTGGCAAGGAATTTATTGAAAACAAACATATATACCATAATTGTTATATTTATACTCAAAAATTTTTTGTGACCGAAAGTGAAAAGCATAACGCTTTTTATGTATGTTTTTAGGAAACTGATTTTTTTTTTCTAAATTACAGGCGTTTAAATGCAGTGAAATTGTAACCGGTGTAGCGAAAGTTGCAGGAGGTTTCTGTGAAGTAAAAACAAAAGAATTAAATGGTAGTCGAGTACCTATTCGATGTGTTTATTATCATCTATGATCTGGGGAAGAAGACAGCGTAATTGTTTCTCAGTATTTTCCATATCCCTGATAATATACCTACATATATTTACATTATATATATTCCTTTTGTGTGTGAATGGGTTGCTGATTTTACAGGTGAGAAACTTTTTAAGGCTTTTTTAAATTTCTTACTAATCTACTAAGAACGATGGATTTTTCAAATCTTAAAAATAAATTTCCATTCTTAAATAATAACGTCTATTTTAATCAAAACATCTTTCCACCTTTAGACCACTTAAAGATTCTACGCACTCATGCTGAGCATATTTTGTCGCGACGTTCAGTTATAAGTAGATTAAGGGAACATAAAATACGTAGACAAACTTGATTTGAAGACCTTTTTGAAGATAAAATCAAAGAAAGCGATAATATCTAATTGTCTACCATCACCAAATTATCTAGCATTAGATAGTTTTGATATTTTTCTATAACATGTTTTAAATATTGTTTACATAATTTGTTATCCACCTCCACTGCTGAAGGGAAACGAAGTTAATCATACTCTAAATAAAATAGGTAAAATGTAATTTATAATTTTACTGCATTATGGTTAAACATACCACATCTTACCACGGAGCACATGAAGAACCAAACTTTGCTATTTTCAATAAAGTTAAAGAGATTTTGATAAAACTAATTTATAAAGTTTACTCTTAACAATTTTCGACACCACGCTAAAGTTTATGACGCATCACCTAATTACAAAAGTTATTAAATTATACAATTAATTTCACACGTCTCAGGAACAAGTATATATTGGAAATTTCGAAGACTCTTATATTCTCCATCTTCGACAAAATTATGCTGTAAATGTAGGAAATATACACACCCTGTGGTTGGCTAGTTATTTCCTATTTTATTATGTACTAAGGCAATTCATACACTTTGCTTTTGACTTGAGTTTTTAAACAATATATGCGAAACATATTTTTATTTAACTTAAAATTTATTCGGAACAACTCTATAAATTTACTGTTCCTTATAAATTTTAAGTTAAGAGTTAGGAAACTAGACTTTAATATACAGTTTTTCTGTAATTTATTTTATAAGACTTACCTGGTGTCCATTGTGTAAAGGGGCAAGACTGCTAAGTTGAGGATGATGATGGCTATTGATATGGCAGTTTCCTTTGTTCTTGGTATAATAAAACCTTCTTAGTTCACTGTGCTAATACACACAATACACAAGGAGTGCACAGATCGACTCCGCTTTACAGGTTGTTTGCAGAACGATTAGCACACTTATCCCCACTGCTGAAGTTGACATTGCGCACTTCTGATTTTTTAACCTTCACGTAAAAATTACTTTTGACAACTATACTTAATAATTTCCTATCGCAACACATTAAACATATTTGTTTTCACACACACAATAGTATCATCTCTATTTTTAGGTCCACAACAGTTAAGATTAAATTTAGCGGTAAAGGGTTTTATTAACACTATAGTTACAACTATAAGATGCCTCAAATTTATAATGAATTACTAAACATTAGAAGGTAAACAGCGATATTCATGCAATAAAACATTAATTACGTTTCGTTCTATATTTTATGTTTAAACTTATCTAAAGTCAGTAAAGCTATTGTATTGTTTCAATAACTTTTACGTTAACGGTTACAGTAGATATGCGCGCGAGCGAAAGTTTCAGGAGCTCGCCGCGGAAACGGCAGACCGCGTCGCGTTGTCAGAACCGAATGGGGCATAGTACTGAAGGCGTTCGGTTCGACGTATTTTACAGCGTACCAATGTACTAACCCCTGAGAGGCAAGGCTCGTGAAAATGTTATTTGTTAACTTGGCCGTGTTGACATATAAATTAGCTCGTGTACACGTAGATAGCATCAACAGTGATTATAAGCATCAGGTTGTTGTTCTAGTTAATGCAAATTGCAACATGTTAGACATGTTTGATTAATAAGAAAAGATAGCCGAGCTACCGGATAAAGTTAATATTTGTAACATGAATGATAAACAAATAATTCTAATTTAGAAAGACGAACTGGTTAATTGTTTTGATTCTAAATTATCCGTTTATGTAAGATATGTCGAAATCAAATCAAGTCAATAGCATATCGATTAAGTCTATCCTAATCCGCTGAGGTTTTCCACTAGTAAAATAGATGCAGAGGTAATCTCATCCTGCCTAGATTCCTAGAGGTAAAAGAAATACAATGATGGCGGATATTAATAGTTTAAATAAAAAAATAGTAAAAACAGCTAGGATCGACGGTGCATTTTTGCTTAACAATAAAAACTTTAAGCTGTTCCCTGACTAAACACTACTATTAACACTTATTTTTTTTAATGAAAGTTGTTAAATAACAAGACAAGCTAATGGGTGTTATTTATAAGTTTTTAATTGATTTAAATATCTAAATCAACAAAATAAATTGTATTTACTTCAATGTAAGGTATCATAGGCGAAGTCATGTCAGGATTTTTTTTAAAGAGGACTCCCGCAATTTTAATACATCCTATGTCACGGATGACTTTACAAACATTCATTTAAACGGACACAAATAATACCCAGATTCAGAATAACAATTGTCCAAGATCCTATGTGGGAATTGAACCTACAAAAATTGGCACAGTAGGAAACGTCGAGGTGATTTTTAATTAATTACTTTATCCTACTTTCTCAGCAATACATTTTAAACGTTCAATGAAGCGTGGTAAGGTACAGCTAGTGTACTAGTTTTTTTACGATTATTAAAAATATTAAAGATTATAATTAATTTAATTTACAAATGGCTACGGAACCAACAAAGTAACTTTGAACAAGTTATTTTATTTTGTATCATCTTTATTTAGATTCTTCACGCTTTATCACCAATGAAGTGCAACACATCATAAATATAGAAATTCACAACCAAAATTTACCTTATAAGTTCTATAATTATAGTACACATATTAAAGGGATCGACCCCTTTAAGACTAGCAGGTTCCAGTTATAACTGCGCGTCACATACTTTTACTATACCCTATACTGAATACAACATGTTTAAATATGAAACAGTGACTGCACGGTTGGCCTAGTGGTTTAAGCGGTCACTACGCCGCTGGCTATTGCGTCAAGTGCCGTGGGTTCAAATCCCACGTGGAACATCACTTTGTGTGATCCACAAAATGTTGTTTTAAGTCTGGGTGTTCTTTGTGTCCGTTATATGTATGTTTGTAAAGTCCCCCGCGACACAGGATGTATATTCCTAATGCGGGAGTTGTCTTTTTTAACAAAAATTATAAAATGAATTATAAAAAAAAGTGTTCACTTAGTTCGATCCTCGGCTTCTCGCATTCAGCTCTTGCCAGCCGTAATCTTATCGCTAACTTTTATTTCATAAATAGAAATAGGTAATCGCCCACTAGTTCTGATTTCATCTCCTTCGCAATACTTTGCTTTATAAATACTCCAGTAATAGAATACCTTTTTGGAAATCTATTTATAAAACTTTGTTGTTCACGAATTCGACAAGTGATGAACGTTAAACTTTTTATCTTTTTACTGACGTAGCTTTGTATTTTGCGCAAAGATTCACTCTCATTAATGACGATTTTACATTTCAGTTTTCCTTGAAAATGAATGAGTATTCTGTGTGCTATTTTAGACGATAATCTTTTAGTTTCTATGCTAAATTTTATCCTTAGGTTAGCAGCTCCGGCGGATACTCTTAAAGTTATTTATTAAGGCTATAGGTAGGTGAATATGCTATTGCCACATCTGTATCTTCAAGAATCAAAGCTATGATTTCTAGCACAGACTCCGCGAGAAATAACTACTTAATTTTTTTTTTTAACAAATATTTTGTCTCGTTACATAAATTCTTCAAATCAGGGGTTTTTAATTATTTATTATTTTTAATTACATTTTAAACCTCAGTGTCGCGTGTCTAAAATTGTTTTTTTTTCCTTATTTCATTAAACGTATGCTATGTTATAGCTGAAACCTTATGAAAGCAAGAAGCAGTTTCAGCTACGCAATACTAACACATACAAACAAAAATGTTAATTTGACTTAACAAATTAGTGATAATGGCGGTTTTATGATGAAATTAAATAAAAATCGTTATATCTCAATATTACGATGCAGCTTTCGTTATATTTTCCATATTCCCTCGAGAATAAAATCTACGAAGAGGAAGTTTATTACGAAGCAATATATAAAATTCTGCTACTTAACACAAAACCGAAAACATTAATTCAATGATATTTTGAAATATTAAAATATTTAAGTTACAGGTAATTGATAATTAAGTTTATACAGCCTCAAACCTATTACTTAATATCGAATGTTGTAAATAAATGTTTTATTTGCTTTTCCTAGTAAAATTTATTGGTGAATTTGTGTATACTTCTCTTGTTCTGATGGCCTCCCAAGGCCGATCTAGATTCGGATAAGATGACGGCTGCGGGTATCCGATGGTCGCGCAGCTATCTACAGATTTGATCGATACCTACTAGTTTAATATGAAAGACTGTAGTTTGTAGATTTTTTGTAGTGATTGTGTGTGGTATCTATAAAAAAGGCAGCACCCACCTACCCGTCGTGTTTATTGCCATCCGTGCATATTATGTGGTGTTCGTGTAAGTGGTTAATAAGGGGGTAACCACGTCCGTGTTGAAGGTATGTTGCGTAGTTTGGGGTATGTAGTAATTCGTAGCAAGTAATTCGATCGCTCCACAATTCTACTTTTCTGGATTTCAGAGGTCTCTTTTACTTTATAGCGGTATTAGCGTTGAGATAGCTATGGTGTTGGCAGAGAGCCGTGATGACTGCAGTGATGTTTATGGTTAGTTTAGTTTCAGCTATACAATCACGACGTAGCTTATTGTACTGTAAATCCTTAGAAGATTTCCGTTTAATAAAGTCTGATAATAATTAAGTACCTGGAATAAAATGAACTTGAAGAAAATTTACACTTTATCATTTTAATTATCCAGATCTACTGATTCTTGTAACTTCTACGATAGTGTTTCCTTTTTAAGGTAATTATAGTACTTGAATCTTGAAACTCGCGTGCTGGGTTTCTGCAAATCGCCGTCTACAGTGCGCCTATTTTGCGTGATGAGATGGCTTTACTTGTGCCACCCAGTTCTTCCAAGAAGCTTAGCAGACCCTTCACGTTGCCGACGACTTCAGGAAGTGACCTCGGTGAACCGAGGTGTCTTGCCCGGTATTCTGCCACCTCAGGACATGTCATAATGACATGGGCGGCCGTCTCCTCTCCCTCCATGCATGCCCTACACAGAGGACTGTCTGTTACATCTAGAGTGAAAAGATGTTTGTTTAGTAATGCATGACCAGTTATTGCTCCAATTAAAAGTCGAAGCAGCGGCCTCTTAATTTGCAACAGCTTCCGTGACAATCTGGGGTTGATCGTCGGGAGGGCCTCCTTGGTCTGCCTGCAGGTGCAAAGGTTGGACCAATATGTTTGGTGTTTTACCTTGGTGTTTTGTTGCAGTGACCTTCGCAGCCAAGCAGATGGCAGAGGCAGTATTGGTTCAGGGCCTACTGCCCTTGTTTCCGATCCACCTCTTGCTAGTGCGTCGGCTGCATCGTTCCCGCGTGAGTTACTATGCCCCTTCATCCACTGGAGAGTTATACTGTTAGTGGTACATACCTCTGTCAGGGCTTTGTGGCATTCGTAAATTAGCCCTGATGTTGTCGAGTGACATTGTAGGGCTTGGGGTGAAATATAGTACTTATTTTAATATGAAATCATCATCATCGACAACCTTTGATCCACTTGGTTCACCATTTGTCATAGGCACTCTTTAGAAGAAAACAAATAAATGAGTATATGTAATAAATAAATGATACATACTATGTTAATAAGTTTTCAGTGCTTTCAGAACAATATACTTTTTTCGTTCTCACATTCGCTAATTGGAGTGCCACTAAACTACGACATTTAATTATTACAAGTATAAAATTCTTTGGAGTTGTACTAGCTTGAAGAATTAATCTTCTATCTAGGTTTATGTTTACAGTAAATCCATTACAATTTTCCCTTTATGAACTTATAATAAAGTGATTATAGTGACTGCTTATTGCTTTTATGATATGATTGTTTTATTTCGAAAGTAATACCAATGTATAATGAAGGAAAAATATGTAATCATATGATAGACTATTTCTGCTCCTAGGTCCGAAGCGTGGTTCTCACCGTGGGAGAGGCATGCTTCGGCATGAATGGGTCGGCTCGACCGGAGTAATACCACGGCCTCACAGAAAATCGGTGTGAAATACCGCTTGCGCTGTGTTTCATCGAGTTAGTGAGGATACCGGAGGCCCATACCCCGTCCCCTTCCCCATCCCTCTCCCCATCCCCCAAAGGCCGGCAATGCACTTGTGACGCCTCTGGTATTGCGGGTGTCCATGGGCGAACATAATCGCTTACCATCAGGCGATACATCCCCTAATTTCCATAAAAAAGTAGTAAATTGGATAAACAGTCACCTGTATTTATTAGGGTATATTTTTGGTACAAGCCAATTTATCAGTATTTGAATGTCTGCAAACTTTTTCATGACCTTAACTTAGAACAGAAATGAAATCGTTTTAAATAGGATTGTAACGGAATTTCGTCTCCAAATCTGCCTTTGTAATAGTTAAGCGAAGTTTTATTTATTTATGCTTACATACAACACGTAAGTAGCTTGTGAGTCTCGAAATATAAGTTAGGATTATTCTTGGGACATGGGAATGCTCACAGCTGGTAGCTGGTAATGTCAGGAATCTCTTTATCTAAAACTTTCCCTATAGAATTTAAAAGTTAACTAGATATACCATAAATAAAATGACTCCAGAAATATAACGTTTTTGGTTTATCACTCTTTTTCGTGGAGTTCATTAACATCAACAATGTATTACTTAGTCAAACTGATGTAATTTATGAAGTTTTAAAAAGAAGAAGAAGAAGAAAAGTCACAAAACTGCTTTTTCAAACATGACTTCCTTATTTCATTTACATTTAAGTTGGTATAACAATGTGTAAAATGTTCTATAAATCTATTTTATAGTTATTAAACAATGATGTAATTATCTACTTAAAATTTCCACTTTTTTTTCCACACCACAATTTATAAAATATTTTTCAACACATTGCATAAATATTTTTTTAAGCATTAAGCTAGTAATATTATTGTTATTTTGAAACTAATACAATAAATATCTAATAATTGATTGTTAGTTAAAAATCGAAGTTCGACTTTGAGGATTTTTCAGGAAATATTAAAAATAAGTGACTAAGGATCTAAAGTTCATTTGTTCATTTAATTGTTCATTTATCCGTAAAGAATATTATTTATCTACTTTTCATACATTCACACTTCACACACATTTTAGATTACGTACATATATGTCAAGTCAGAAACAATAATATATTATATGTATAAACACTTAAAGAGGAAATCTGTGTAGTTACTGATTGCAGTTCCACTGATTATATTATTGCAGCACTGCACCACCGCTGAAAAATGGACTTTCACGTTAGATGCTTGCGGTGGCTTAAATTAGAGAAGTTAGATGTAGAAAAATTCATTTTCTTCTCTTAGAGAATAAAGCTTGGAGAATATATATAAATTCAGGATTGCCATTTTAATGAGTAATTTTCAAGTCCCTTCAAGAACTTATTCGTTATTGGGAATACTTAACTATGGTTTAATGTTCTTTAGTCACATATATATATATATATTTCTAGCGTTTATTTTCCCAAGATCTTTTCGGGTCGGTTACTAGTCCAACCGTTTTTTTTTTAATGGATACCAGTTATCCCACAGAGCGACTAGTGTCGAACCTCCGCAACGCTTCGGGCGATCTAAATTCGATGATTGAACTAGTTGTCAGTATAATTTCAGGGCACTGATTTCCGCACAACGTTTGTCACAGAAGTTAATGACCCGGGCAACAAATCTTTCTGACCGACTCAAGAACCTAACCCAAGATCTCTTGATTGGCATTCGCATACTCTAATTCCTACATTAATGATATAAAAAAAATTGCTACTTAAGAAAACACAAACATTGGTTTAATATCTTCCTAAACTAAGTACTGATTTATTAAGTCCTCTATTACATTGATATATATCCGATTCCAAACTGTTCTATATAAAACTAGCTTTTGCGCGCGGCTCCACCCGCATATTTCAAGAATCAAAGTATCTCCTTGCCAAATTTCATTAAAATCAGTGCAGCGGATTGGCCGTGAAAGCAGGACAGACAGACCTTTCGCATGTATAATATAGGTATGGACTATAAGATGTAGCTCTTCACGCAATGCTATTTAAGATACATCTCCTTTACCCTATTTATAACGTTGCGAACAAGATTCATTCATTTTACTCCAACTATAAATTGTTCAAGAATATTACACAATAATGAAAGTTGTTTATTTTATAATATATTGAAAGAATTACGACGTGAATAGTACCAACTACTACAAAAATACGGTACTACGACTAGTAACTAATATTTTTATGTTTTATGATAAGAATCATTCTGTAGTAGATAAGTATTAGAAAATCTAGAAATTCTAAAATTTTGGGAGTATCATCCCTGTTATTTACTAAACTATCTGACACATACTTTACGAACATCATATAATGAAATACATGGGATACAATAGCCATAAGTAATTAGAAAATTAATATTATCTTGTGGGGGAACGGGTGTCATGTCACCAACACAAAGGGAGAATCCTTTTACCAGGCGAGGTATCATGTCTGGCGGGCCACTGCCCAGCAATTGATATTGGGAATGGTTGTACATATGATATGAATGGTTGTATATAATTTTTCCTGAGGATGCTGTTCTTTGAAAAAAGAACAGCATCCTCAGGAAAAAATTAATGAGGGTATCTCAATGTGCTTAAAGATTATTCCTATTTTATTCAAATGAACAATACATAATTTCCTGAAATATAATATTTTAATTGACGCATGTTCAGAGTATGTCTACAATATTTATGATTACACTTCATTTAAACTGTCAAATATAATCTCATAATGAGTAATAATTATTTTATTCTACCACAACCTACCTTCCTCTGTACAACAAAACGGGCTGGCCTTGGAAGTCACAATCGACCTAAACGGTTTAGCTCTTCCTTCCTTTGTGAGTAATTAAAATATGGAACTCACTACCAACGCACGTGTTTTCCTCCCACTGTGATCCCAGGTCTTGTAAGCGTGACGTAAAAAGGATCCCACAAGGCCGTCATTGTGGGCGTCACCAACTGTATTGTTAACATTCGCAATGAGAATGGTGGCGACCACTTAGATTCTACTCTTGCGTATACTATAAAAACACATTTACATCTAGTCCCAAACTAAGAAGAGCTTGTACTATGGATAATAGACATATATGTTTTCAACAGATTTTTTTTTTAATAATGAGCTTGTGCATACCGTTTTCTTTGTTGTACATAGTAACAGTTTTCTGTAAACACCTACATTAAACATTAAATGTTCATGCACTCAAATTTTCACATTGACTTTTAGCGTAGCAGTCCGTTATATCCGCATTAGGAATATACAACCTGTGTCGCGGGGACTTCACAAACATACATGAACAGACACAAAAACACTCAGACTTAAAACAACAGTTTGTGAATGATGATTTGAACCCTCAATACTTGACGTAGTAGAATGTGGCTGGGCGACCGCCCAAAACACTAGGCCAACCGTGCAGTCAAAAGTTTTCCCATAAAGCAAATATGTACCATGTTGTCAACAAAAAGAACATCTTACAAGGCCGCCATAACAGGGGTTACCATGCTGCATTGTCTGCATTTGTAGTAAGTTTGATGGCCCGCACTCTTTGATCCCACTCATGGCTACTACATCAGTCTTGTATACTTATATAAATATAATAGAAGTAGTACTACCACCCTAAAATGTAACTTTTTACTGTGGAAAAGCCACGCTTCGACATGCATAGGCCGGCTTGACCGGAACGATACCACGGCCTCACAGAAAACCGGTGTGAAATAGCGCTTGCGTTGTGATTCACCGAGTGAGTGAGGATACCGGAAGCCCACATCCCAACCCTTCCCCCAATCCCTCTCCCCATCCCCCAAAGGGCGGCACACCCTGCCACGACCACCTGTGACGCCCTCGGCGTTGCGGGTGTCCATGTCCAAAAAAATTAAAAAAATTGCGAACACGATGTAAAACACATATTGTCCTTAAACATAAAACAATAATCGGTTATTGAAATTGAAATATTATGTAAGTAGGTCAAAGACCACGATCAAGAGAACAATTGTATTAAAATAATGTTAAAGGCATCTTCATATTATTATTCATTGATTTTTTCCTTTCTAATTTCATACTTCATTAAATCTCTTTTAAATATTTCCATTACAGCAAATTTGATATATGTTTATTATGGGAGTCAAGTTTTATATATTTAGTACTTCTAACGAAAATACCTATCGATATAATATTTAGATTTATTAACTTCTACTAGTCTTTTTAGGGTAAATAAAGAATAAAAGGTAGCTAATCAAGATAACTTAATATATGTTACTGGTACTATATCCTAATAATTATAAATGAGAATGTAAGTTTGTTTGTTACGCTATCATACGAAAACTACTTGAACTTGAAACTTGCGGGCTGTGTCTCCGCAACTCGACGACCTCAGTGCGCCTATTTAGCGTGATGGGCATTATTCGTGCCAACCCAGTTCCTCCAAGAAGCCTAGCAGACCCTTCACGTTGCCGATGACTTCTGGAAGTGACCTTGGTGATCCGAGGTGTCTCGCCCGGTGTTCTGCCATCTCAGGACATGTCATGATGACATGGGCGGCCGTTTCTTCCTCCTCCATTCATGTCCTGCACAGAGGACTGTCTCGCGAAAACTACATAACCGGTCATCATGAAACTTTGTACACATATTCTTCGAGATATTAAAAGTAACATAGCATAAGCAAAGTCGTGGGCGGAAGCAAGTAATATCATAAAGCGGTTAAGCTTGTGAGGTTGTAGGAGTTTAATCTCTAAATACTGTATCAATTTTGAAAATTATTTAGCAATAAAAATTCGAATTATTTATGAGTACACATCATCATCATCTTGCTACCCTTTTCCCAAATTTATTTGGGGTCGATGCAATGAGTTTTATTCCTCCATTCTCTTTTATCACTCGTAAGTTCACTGCTTACTCCTTTTCTGGTCATATCCTCTTTTAGGCAGTCCATCCATTTCTTTCTTTGGTAGTTCGTTAGACGTATATAACGTCAACTTCCATACTTTAAACTTTCCTAACTACATTTTGCTCATCTTTACGCATCACATGTCCGTACCAGGTTAACCTGCTGCTTCTCAACTTTTCAGCCACTGATGCTACTTTCAGGCTTCCTCTGATGTAGTCATTCTTCATCTTATCCAACTACACACCACACATGCATCTCAACACTTGCATTTCAGCTACGTGCAGGCATCTCATCAGTTTTCTTCATTGGCCAACACTCAGATTCAAGCAGGACAGGTCCCTTTAAGGTTAAAATGAACTTGGGATCGCACACAGTTCCTATTATCTGCCGCCACTTCGTCAATCCTGCATTGATTCGATGTTGCACAGACCTATTTATTTCGCCATTATTTTATAACAGCAAACCGAGGACGGTACTTGAAATCATGTCTCTAGTCTGCGCTGGACCTCGGACGCGTCTCTACTGACCAACATAATGTCGTCTACAAATAGCATGCACCATGGTGCTTCCTGCTGTATGTCCGATGTCAAAGCATTCATTATTAGCAGAAAGAGATATGGGTTACGAGCCGATTCCTGGTACAATCCGACAGAGATACTGAATTGGTTGATGTTTCCCGCACCCGATCTTACATAGATACCCTGTACATAGCTCGGATCAATGCCACATACTTATCAGACACTCTTTCTTCTATCATACGCTTTTTTTAGATCAACAAACACCATATGCAAGTTTTTGTGTGCCTGTCTGTATTTCTCGCATTATTATCGAATTGCGAATATGGCATCTACTGTACCGCGTCATATGCCCATATTGGTTTCGACTTATTGCACTATCATCTCTTACTCTTCTCTCAATAACTTTCTCCCTAACTTTAATACTATGTGAAATGAGCTTTATTTCTAACTGCCACATTCCTGTACATCTAATTTGGTTTTAAAAATAGGTATAATAAGCGAACTTAAGCACCATTCATCTAGGATTATTCCTTCCTGTAGCATATTTTTGAAAAATAAAGTCAAGCACTGATGTCCGTCCATTTTCGGTATCTTTCTTACTACAACTGGTATACCATCGGGTCCAACAACTTTTCCATTTTTCAAACTTCGTACTGCCACTCTAACTTCGTCTATACTAATCTTATTTACTAATCCCGTATTTATATGTACATCATTTAACATTCCAGTCCATTCATTTTCCTTGTTCATCAGCTTTTCGAAGTAAGTATTTCATCTAAATCTTACATCTTCATCTCTAATTAACACTCTACGAATTTATCTTAAAACAATCTTCCACTCTTTCTGCTCTATTTTTTGCATTACGGAAGAGATATTATTTTCCCTCTGGGATCTTGCAGATGTTTGTGCAGTTGCTTTTGAGCTCTTGCCATTGCTTCCGCTTTATTTGTCTTCTTTTTACACTTTCTGATTTCTTCCTTTGTTTCGCTTATTATTTCAGTTTGCCAAGATTTAAATGCGTTTTTCTTTATTTTCAAAGCTGTCTGTATTTCTTCATTCCACTACCATGTGTCTGTATGAATCACATCCTTCCCTTTCGTTTCCCCAAACACTTATTTCACTGCCTTTCTTATACAGATGACAATTTCGTTCCAATATTCATTCATTCTGTCATTTTGCCTACAATTTTTTTCTTAAATAATTGATTCGTAGAAGGGGCCAGTTCACTCTACCCTTACCTACAACTTTAACCCTAACTTTCATTATTAGTAGTCTATGTTACGCTACTATAGACTCGCCGGGCACCAACTTGCAGTTTTTTACACAGGTCAACTTACTTCTTACTAATTTAGGAGTCCACATAAATATTATAAATTTAAAAGTAACTGTCTGTCCCTCTTTCTGTCTATTACCAATTTCAATGATATTTAGCATAGAGATACTTTGATTTTTGTGGAAGTACATAGGTTACTCTTTACTGCGACAAACGAACATACATACAGGCGCAGACGGGTGCAAAAGCTAGTAGGCTATATAGTAACCCCAGAAAAATTGCCACACAAAAGCTATGTTATAATTACTTAATGCAGTAACTGTAATATTTTCTAATAAAGTTTATGATCAAACTATACTCCATACTACAGTAAGCGGACGCAATCAATTCAGCTAACTGGTTAATTGACTATCTACCAGTAATAAAATATTGGACGGTGTTATACAAAACGTAATCAAAAATGCACTATTAAAATAATCCAGTTTGATATGATACATACAGGCGATTAAGGTATCTAGCAGTGATGATCTCTTGTATGTGGTTTCTGAGAGACCTGCGTGAGTTTATTTCAAATCAACTCGTTTGTCACGATGGCTGCATTCGACGTTGTGATTGGTGAATAATTTAGTGCGACCGAGTAGTATTTTGTACATGGTATTTCTCGGTCATAAGTGCTTTAAGAAAAAAAATAACCCGGCTACTTAAAAATCCAAATCTAATATATATAAATAATAGACACTTCATTCACTCACTCACTCTGTCTGTTAAGACAGAGTTACTGGAGTCACTAATATAACGTTTCAAAAGTGCCCGAAAAAGCCTACTTGAAATAAAAGCTTTTTGATTTTGAGAAAATACTATTAACATTATATAACCTCATTTATTTAACCGTAAGCGACTATTAACGGTTTGAAATGCCTTCTTTTTAGCATTCACGGGCACAGCGGGACTCAAATCTTTGCGATAACCATAATCATAAAACTCATGGAAATGTCATTTTACAGTAAAATAATATTTTTAAATAATCACGAATTAAATAAAGTGTTATGAGAAATGAACCAAAAAGAGCAACAATTTTACTGCCTAAAAAATTAAGTTTATAAATTTTATATCACTTGACTTTTAACTGAAAGATGTTTTACTGAATATTATGTCAGTCTCAAAGTTGAAGTTCAAGTTGAAGTTGAAGACTAACCGAGTTAAATATCTATAGCTCAAGGAGAAACATGACTTATTTACTTTATGTGTAAATAAACATTTACGGGTTTCCACTAAATAGTTTATTACCATCTGCACCGGACGTATCAAGTTATTGAGTATGTCGGGTGTAGTGAAATTATTACTGTAGAGATCATGAGTGCTTTTAAATATTTTATTGAGGTTAAAATATTTCATTATTTCACTACCAATGTAACTGATATCTTACTTTTACACCTGTTTCTAGTCCTATTAAAATAATAAAATGGTTACCCCTTCCCCATTCAAGTTATCTAAATCAGCCATTTGCTGATATAAATACTGATTTATTTGAAAAGGCACGTTCAGTTATTGTCCTGATTACGTTATGTAACAAAAGTGGGTCATATTCCCGACACGTAACTGTTAAAACATTCTTTGTCATCAATTCGTAAAAGAGATTCTGAAAAAAAAATTAAAGGTGACGGTGACCTACAAATGTACATATATAATGAAACAGGGTAAGATAATAACGGTTAAAGTATCAAATTACCGTTTAGAAATAGATACATTTGAATTGACGTAAAATCTTCATGGTGTGAAATTATTGAGTATAACTTTTTTCACATGATTGAACGAAGTTCTTATTTAAAAATGTTCAACATTTTATTTTCCAGTCTCAATTATTTTTAAATCAGCTTAGATATAAAAGATGGATACTTTGAAATCCGAGATCTTTGAGTAGGAGTTCCGATGCGGAACAAACCAGGTAAAAACAGCTCACAATATACATGCTGCGTTTGGAAAGAAGACTGTTGATAGACGTACCGTGGTTTTGATTTAATCGATTTTTACTTAAAAAACAAACCACGTGGAAGACCGCCTATACAGGCGAATAACGCCGAATTGAAGGTGAAACTCGATCCGAACCCAACTAGCCTGGAATTAGCGTCATGATTTAACGTTACTTTACCTTATAATATCTACTCATTTGCATCATGCCAATAATAAAAAATACGAAAAATGCGTTCCTCATAATTTAACTGATCTGCAGAAAAAAACGATTGTCGAAACTTCCGTTGTCATGCTAAATCGGTACAGAAATGAAGAAATGTGACGAAAAGTGTATTTTTTACGATATCCGAAAGCGAAAAATCAATCAGGTCAAATGCAACAATGCTCCAAAGCAAAGCTTACCAGTAAAAGGTAGTGGTAATAATTTGGTGATCTAATCATGGTGTTATCAAGCTTTAATAAGCAATAACAGCCGATGTTGACTGTACCGAACTTCGAACTATGGTGAAACTAGCAGTAAAACAGAATCGATCTTCACCATTATTGATCCATGATAACGTAAGACTTCATACTGCACGAGGAACAGTTGTAACTTAGCAGAAGCAGCAGCAGTCATACATCATCCTCTGTACTTGCCAGACCTTGCTCCAACGGACTGCGGTGGTAAAATAAATTCTTCCCAACAGGCAATACAAAATGCTATTACACAGTTTGTCGAATCTAGATCTCCAGATTTCTATTGTAAAGGCATAAATGTGCTTCTGATTAAAGTAAGTAAATGTTTGTGGAGGACAGGTGTGTCATATGTCATGTCCCTCAACGTGGTGTCATATCCGACACAAAGGGAGGGATCCCCGAACAGGCGAGGTGATCATGCTTGACGGATTACTGCCCAACGGTTGATGTTGGGATGTTGTACTTCTTGCTAATCGGTGCGAGAACTTATATTGCGCTATGCAGAATTGGTAATTTCTTCGTATTATTGCTCTATAGTTTGAGGTATATCCGGTAGATGGCGCTGTATCATGTTTTTCTTGTTGCGCTGTATTATCCCACAATGTTTACAGGAAAAAATAATGTCAGGAAAATGATTTTCCGAATATTGAATCCGATGAGTTACTTATTACTTATTGGAAAAATAATTCGAGAGGAATTATTTTTCCAAGTTAATGAACCGTCTGTTGGGATCTACATTTATTGCTCTGTTTGTCGTATCTATATAGATATATTTCATTTTATTTTTCTTAAATCAAAACACTTTCTTAATTTAAATAATGTTTATCAATGTGAGACTTCCAAGATTATTTGTGTCACACATTGCTAATCTGTAAAATAAATGGCTAGCAAATATATTGTACATCGATTAAACCTTCAGTAAGAAAACATATTTTCACCTTGAAGACAAGCGATACAAAAGGTCGCCACTGTAAAATAATGTCACAAGCAATAGAATAGACTAACTACCTAAGATATAAATGTTTATAGAAATTGACAAAAGTTAAAAAATTATAACCCGACGACGTAAAATTTTTGATATAATTTATTTAGCCTATGCCACCCTGGTCATTACAAAACTATAGACATTTCATCAATTAAAGAGATCAGTAGTTACGGAGCTACGGTAGAACATACAAACATACATAGTCTGTAAAAAAAATATTACCCATCCTTTTGGCTGATTCATCGCAGTCCTATAAAATGCTTAGAAAGCTGATGAGTGTACAATAATAAATAAACACATTTTAACTCTAAAAGAACATTCACTTTGCATTCATAGCTTACATCAATATTTTAAAGTGATCGTCAAAAGTTACAAAGCTTAAAATAAAATGGTGCAGTACAGCATAAACACTCAATTACACAACGGTAATACGTGAAACAAAAGCAACGCAGTCATCCATTGAAGCAGGTAGTTCAACTTTAGTACGGAGTAAAAATACAAAATAATGCCAAGAAAATTACTGCACATTGTTGTTTTCATCATATGGAAAGTAAAAGGTAAAACGACATATTTTTTAACATGTTTTCTTTCATAAATACTAGGAGTTAGAAATGTTTATTTTTAGAATATTTAAAGGAGGTTTTGCTCTTTGAAGACTGAAAAATTCTCATATTTTATTGTTCATTTTCATTTTCTTTTGCATGTTATATATAGTGGTATATTTTTTTTTTACAGACAGATATAAATAATTTCAATAGTTTACCAATTTAGTATTCTAACTCATCGTTCAATTAAGAAGTAAGAAGGTTTACTACAAATCAATTCATTTAAGATAAGATTCAATATAAATTAAGTATTTTTAGGCTTCCGTACCCAAAGAGTAAGACGGAAACCTATTATTAAGACTTCGCTGTCCGTCTGTCACTAGGGTGGACATGAACCGTGATAGTTACATAGTTATAATTTTCAGTGATGATGTATTTCTGTTGCCGCTATAAAAACAAATACTAAAAAAATTAATGAAATAAATGTTTAATGCTCCCATGCAACAAACATAATTTGTTCGCTCGTTTTTGCTCGATATTGATAACGGCAACAGGTAGACGCTTGAAATGTATAGATAATGGTACGTAACCCTTCCTGCGCGAGTTCGACTCGCACTTGGCCGATTTTTTTTTAGTTACTAGCTGAACCCCGCATTTTTACCCGCGGTTCGACAATAACCGCGGCAATGCCGGGAGGCGAAGCTAGTATCTTTATAAATTGCAGCCTATGTGTTACTCTGATGGATAAGCTATATTATTGTAAAGATTCATCAAAATCCATATAATACTTTTTGCGTAAAAGAGCAACAAACATACTCACTTACATACTCACAAACTTTGGAGTTTATAATATTAGTAGGATAAAATTCAAACACATCACTCACGCCATAACACCTTTTTTTTGGTTTATGGATTTTTGGTACAAATGAGTACTTGTAGCAGGTTTCTATGTAGGTTTACACTATACCATTTTTCAAAGTATCGGTAAGTAGTAAAAGAATATTCCAACTGATAAATGTGAGTGTCATGATAATTTATATTATCACTTTACGTAAATAATTCACTTCCTCTGATAACGTTACGATTAGTAATAATATTCTTTATTTTCCTCCGTTGCAACTGGCAACGAAGAACCTTGTATGTTCTTAATATTTTATACCAGCACTATGAACTGTTATGGACAAAAATACACAAATCATAGAAAGTAATAAACACATTTCTTTTATTGCCCGTCTTATTAAGTAAATATTTTGTAAAATTATCTATTTATTTATTTATTTATTTATTTAGGTATACCAACAGCACACATACAATACACTTTTAAAAAAAATTATACAATAATATTTTCTAGTATGGATGCCTATTACAGGTACACACAACTTTTCACTTTCATTCACCATATGAGATAAAATAAAGTACCCCTAACAAACAATGTTAGGAGTAAGGTAACTTTTACAAAAAACAAAATAAAGGAGCTTAATACTAATTAATTCTAAATTAAAATTACGATGCTCTTATTAATATGAAACATGAAAAAATTAAAATTAATATAAAAGATGAAAAACATTAAAATAACAAAGGTATTAGCTTATCTAAAGGAAAAGATTAACTTTGGTTAGTTTTGTTATAATTATCAGCTATAGAACGTAAATTAAATTAAATTAAATTATTAATTAATAAATTTATTAAAAGGGGCATGGATGTCTATGTCTCTCTGTGAACACATGCTATTGTATTCTCTACATATACGCGTCAGAGGTGCATTCAGACCTAGATTAGATTTGCGGGTGGGTATATAAAATTTTCTGGTGATGGCATATCTCGGCGGTTTTGTTGGGACCGAATAAAGTATGCGTTCAGTTAGATCACTACTTTTTATTGAGCCGTTTACTATTTTGTGAAGAAATACGAGATCGTGAATACGGCGACGGTTACGAAGAAAATCCATTTTGAAATATTGTAAACGGTGTTCATAAGGACAGCGATGAGTGATGTTTTGTGAAACGAAGGCAAGATATCTGGAGAATGCTCTTTGTATACTTTCCACTCTTTGTGAATGTAAAGTATAAAAGGAATTCCAGACAACACTATTATATTCTAATTTACTGCGCACCAGAGCGTTATACAATACTATTCGTGTTTTTGCAAGCCTAAACCCGCGAGTATTACGTCTGATGAAACCGCACATTTGAGCTGATTTCTTCACAATGTCGTTTATATGTGGTTTAAAGCTGAGGGCACTGTCTAATATAACACCTAAATCTCGTATTTCATCCACTTTTGTCAATATCGTGTCGCACAGCTTGTATGAAGTGGGAGTGGATTTTTTCTTTCTAGAAAACTGTATATGATGGCATTTTTGAGCGTTAAGGGTCATACTATTCGATTTGCACCACAGTTCAATATTTTCCAAATCTTTCTGGACAAGGAGACTATCTTCTAGACAGGTAATTGTCCTATATATTTTTAGATCGTCAGCAAATAGCAAGCTAAGACAATGTTTGATTTGGTTCGTGATATCGTTCACAAATATCGAAAATAGAATGGGGCCTAGATGCGAGCCCTGTGGTACACCTGATCGCGCATAATAGTTATTTGAAACGTATCCACCGATGGAAACAAACTGAGAGCGATTTAAGAGGTAGGATGCAAACCACCTTAATAAGGAACCATGAATGCCATTGAGTCGTAGTTTGTCTATCAAGAGCGGATGACTCACTTTATCAAAGGCGCTACTAAAGTCGGTGTATATTGCATCCACTTCATATCTGTCGTCTAGTGCCTCCGAGATGTCGTTTACGTATTTCACTAAATTTGTTTGTGTAGATCTACCTGTTCTAAAACCGTGTTGACTATATGAAAGCTTTGGTTCTGCGTAATTTGTAAGGATAGGGCATATGAGACGTTCAAATAACTTTGAGAAACAAGATAAAATCGATATTGGTCTATAATTTGTTATGTTACTGGGATCACCTTTTTTAAATATTGGGACTATACGGGCCTTTTTCCATTCATCTGGAAATACTCCCAGCACCAGAGACTGGTTAAACAGAATGCTTAATGGACGTACGAGAGCTTTACCGCAAGTTTTTATGAACATAGGTGGTATAGAGTCAGGGCCAGCACCTTTCTTTATATCGAGGTTATTTATTTTATTTAAAACTTCTTTTTCTGTAATCAGAAACTTGTGTAGAATGTGAGATGACTCGGGGACGTTTGAATTTGAGATTGTTGAGTTTGTGTAAATCTTTGAGAAATTACTTGCAAATAGGTTAGCTATATCGGCTCCACTATCAACTATCTTACTGTCCAAGTGCATTTGAGCTGGTATGCTGGATGTACTATTTCTTTTATTTTTTATATAATGCCAAAAGGATTTTGGATCTGTTCCTATTCTTACTTCTATCGTCTGCTTGTATTCGCTAAAGGTTTTGTTAATTAAGTCATGACAACGAGTTCTAAACAAATCGTAACTTAATTTATCACGAGGATTTTTGTACTTTCGGAATTTTTTTCGATACTTTTCTTTTTCATTGAGTAGCTTTATAAGTGCATTCGTGAACCAGGATGGATATTTACTTTTTTTTGGGTTATACTGAGGAGCATGTATACTTATTAGATTGTTAAGTACTTTATAGAATTTGGAAACGCAATCATTGATATCAGTCTGTTTAAAAAATACTTCAGCCCATTCTATACCTAACAATTTCGATTTAATTTGCTCGTAATCGCATTTGTAGAAGTTAAAACGGGGACCATCTTTAAGGCGTAAATATTTCTTGTTATCACGAGAGAAGGATATTAGTAAAGATGGGTGCTTTACATCGCGATCAACGAGACAGTCATCAGTAATGTTTACATTCAAGTTTTGCATATTACTCATAACAAGATCAAGTATTCTGTCGTCACTATTGCAAACGTTATTGAATTGAAATAAGTTATTAATAGCCATGAATTCAACAAACCTGTGGCCCAAGGAATTGTCATAGTTGGTGGGCACTGTGTAGGTTTGATTGTTCATAACTGACCAATTTATAAAACTTAGATTATAGTCACCGAGGATGACGACATCACCAATACTGTTCATAACATTGCTGACATTATCTAAAACACTAGTAAGAGCCTCAATTTTTACTGGAGGAGGTAGATATGTAACACAGATATCTACACTAATAACAGTGGAGCCGACATTCAATCTTACAGTCACCCACAGGTCTTCATTATTTGTTTCCCAGGTGTACACCCTGGTTGACTTTATTTCCCGCGAGACAGCTAATAGTACGCCTCCTCCGTCTTTTTTACAGCTATTAGTACATGACCTGTCACGGCGATAGACTGTATATCTTGAGTCAAATAACTCATTGCTATGTATATCTGGGTTCAACCATGTTTCTGTAAGGGCAATAATTTTGTAGTCATTTAATAGAATGTTCGTATAGAATTCATTTGTTTTAGTTCTCAATCCCCTGACGTTTTGATAGTATATATCAAGCATTTAAAATAATTTGAATCACTAGAAACATTTACTGTGTTGACAAGTCGGTTTAAAATGTTTATGGTTTTTTAAGAAGAGAAAGACTATCCATGTTACGTATTAAAATAGGGGGGTATACTACATCCTTTCGTACAAAAATTCGTCCATTACGAACCCATACAAATTTGTAGTCCCGTTCTTTTGCTAACCTCCTGGTAGCCGCATGCAATTGCTTATTAGCCGGACACAGGTGTTCTGATACATACACGGGGTTACGATCTCCTCCTATACCCAGGTGATGCGAGCTTAGCTTATCCTTCGGTTGCTTTCTATTGAAATTAGAGACTGCTGCAAGTAGACTATCGCGTAGTCGTGGTGTACGTAACTTTACGACCATAGACCGTGGCTTTTTGTTTTCAGGGTTCAGTTTGGCCACTCTTGTGACGTTTAATATGTCGTCGTTTACTAGAGGCTCTCCCACTGTCTTGGCTAGTTGTAAGACGGTATTAATAACATTCTCCGCCTTATGCTCCGGTATTCCATTAATTTCTACATTATTTTCGCGTAGATTTTGTTCCATAGCAGAAAGCCGAACCCCTTGGTCTGTTACGGTTGATGATAGAATTTTGTTCTCATCTTGCAGTGTTTTAATTATTATATCCTTTTCTTCTAAAGCAGTTTTAAATGTTTCAAATTGAGCGTTATAAAATGTTACAGCGGTCTTAAAGTCTGAAATTTGCTCATTTATATGTTGTAGTTGATTTGTGATTAGTAATTTGATTTTCGTTTCAAGGAAGCAGCCTAGTTCTTGTTTCATTATCTCCCGCAATTTTTCTTCAGATATAAAACTATTGCCTTGGTAGTCTTTTGGTGTGTTACATGTATTAGACTTTTTACGCAACGTAATGTTGTCATCCACCGCACTTTCTAAGCAAAAAATATCTTCAATGGATGTATTTGTGTTACTCTTCGATACAGTATGGTCACATTCCGAGCACTTCCAGGAGCATTTATTGTTAGGTGTCATTGACTGGTAGCGCTTTTCTGTCACTTTCGTGCAAAAGAGATGGTACATTGACTTACAATTACAGCATTTTAAGAAATCTTTATTAGGCATACATTTTTTACATGCTTTGCAATTGCTGGAATTTGGTGCCATTTTAATTTTATTTCGTACGCAGTACTACTTCAGATGCGCGCTATTTTAATAATTTTTGATTAATTTTATTATATTCTAATAAGAAATTGTTGCTTGCTTACTCGAAGTTCAATGCGTTACCTTGCATCTGTTGGACATCTGTTGCACAGATTTGACCGCTTGAGTTTTTTTGGCTTCTGTTCTTTTGTTTAAAACTTTGGTTGATTTGCCGTTTGGAATTTTGATCACTTTCACAGAGTTATTACTTGAGTTTTGATAGTATTTAGCGAACAGTTTATAGCAAAATCACTTTGTTTAGCACTATTTGAACTGTTTATGGTTGGTTAATGTTGGTTAATACATTATATATACTTTCGATGTTAGTTTTGTGCACTTAGAAACTTCACTCGCGCTCACTTCCGATTGTAGTTCTATAACTTTATAATTTCTTCTTGTAAACACTGGATAACGTTTTCACTTGTTTATTAGAGTATATTTAACATGAATTCACTTTGTTTTTGTAAAAATTACCGTTTTATCTATTTTTAAAACACGAAAATTACGGAGCTGATGTTTTCGTTGCCAACAGCGCCCTCTGACATTTTGACGTTTTAGAATTATTGATTTAATTGAAGAATTTCATAAAGTAGTTTCGAATTAAAACTGAACTTCTTATTAAATTTTTATTTTTTTTTTCCAAACTATATATTACAGTAAGCGGCGAGTTCTACTTCAAAGAGAAGAAAAAAAAATCTATTTGACGAGAATTATGCAAATAGTTAAACTATAGTTAATCCTCAATCTCTTCTAAAGTAAAAGGTTCTAAAAAACTTAGAATTAATTGAGAAATCCTTTTCTGGAACTTAATGTTAAAGCTGGTATGCATCAGTATGTCCTTTGCGTACAGGTGGGCGTAATATCGCATATTCCATGACAAACAGCTTTTAGTCAAATTATGTTTACCTCAAGACACGTCATCTTGTTCATCAAACAAATTTTTAAAAAATCATCCTGAAAAATAAAAACTAAGATTGCTCAAATAATTTGTATAGGCGCGTAATACTAAATACCTTTTGGTAGTATCACAGAGAATTATTACTAATCAAATATTTAGCTATTTCGAACGTTTATCTTTCACAAATAAACGTCATGCATTTTATATCAGACATTGTTTATTGATATCCTTTCATTGGTTATATATTTTACAAATATTAAAGCGAATAAAGTTACAAAAATTGCTGTTCTAAACTGGAACACATTTATTAATTACAATTTTAAACAAAACAACAGTTAAAATAATATATTAGAGGTAAATATATTAATTCAATTAAATTTTAATACAAATTGCTATAAGCAAAAAAAACATGAATTATACCAGTACCTGCGAGATGTTGTTCAGACCATGTATGACCATATATATATATATATATATATATATATATGTATTTAATAGTGATAATGACAATTTATCGTTATATTCTGTTGATAGAGATTACATTAATGCTTAACGTAAACGCATAAATACTAAGTGTATTACTTACTAACTGAACCCCGCGGTGCTTCCTGCGGTACGACAATAAGCGCGGGCAACGCCGCGAGGCTAAGCTAGTATCTTTATAAATTGTTATTCTGATGTATAAGCTATATTATTGTAAAGTTTCATCAAAATCCATTAATCAGTTTTGGTTTCTTCGTTTTTTTACATACCTACTCACTTAACTACATACTTACAAACTTTTGCGTTTATAATATTAGTATTTAAAATTATATTTACCTTACCAATATAATAGACCTATAAATCTGTTTTTAAAGATACAAATAAGTAAAGTTTTTGAACATCTTACCTTCATTCTTCAATAAAATTCATTAAAATCAAGAAGCTTCCTGTCAAATCGCTCATTCAGAAAGTCATGAATTTCGTACCCAAACCTTATTCATCAAATTTAACTGAAACAGCAAGTTACTCGTTGACCCAATTAGCAGTCGCTCTCAGCCAGGGAACCCTTAAACAAATAAACCAACATCTTTTTTATTTTTGAAATTTTCAACCGAGTTAAAAGACGTCATATAACCAAGTTTTATGTAAGATTAGATGTAAAAGCCAGCTAGACTTAGGAAATTGTAATCTTAGAATTGAAATGAACTTGGCCGTTTCTTTGTCTTTTTCAGCTGAATTTGCTCGATGTGTAGTTAACTGAAAAAAATCTAGGTCTATCGTTAACCGTTGTGATTTTTCCTCACAAGAAATAAAGAATAAAAAAACTTACTTAGACTGTGTGACTTAGGTTTAGGAATTGACTAAGATGGATAGCGTGTTTATACTTGAAACGCGGCATTTCTTAGCAGCAACATCTGTAAAATTATTATTATTATTTTATTTTTACTTTTTTTCGAATACATTCACCAAACACAATAAAAAAATGAAAAGGTAATTAAAGTAAAGGTATAGTAAACTTTTCAAATTTATCTGAAATAAAATAACAAAATGGCGTTAAGAATTCAATTATCTCATTTATTTGGCTAATGCAAATTCGGTGTTAAATCGGGAATGTCAACCGCTTCAGTAATACTTTATAAGCACAATTAGAGAGACAAGACGGTCTTGTGGGAAATGTTTAAAACGTTTGTGAAGACTGTCTTTTGTCCTTGGCCCAAAAAAGACGCTAATATTTAATAGTGATCTTAAATTGAGCTCCGGTTTGGTGGAATCGTTATTGATTTATTTTTGTTATAAAAATCTATTATCACGTACCTACTATGTACAATATATGCAATAGATAATGTATTAACCTACCGAACCTTTTTTAGCTTTCAGAACATTATTTTCAATAACCGTTTAAATAAAATATAATTATATATTTTTTTATTTTCAAATTTTTCAGAGTTTTTAATTTTATTACATAGTACTTCTCCTCTGTGTCCTAGTAGTCAAGCCTTTTTATTTGATACCTATATAGTAGTAGTCATGAAAATTTGTGTAAAACACCATTTTGTAGCGACAGCCATCTTGGATTTTAATTTTTCACAGTGTACAGCGTTTTACTAGTCAAACCCTTTCATTTGATACCCATTAAGAGGTACTCGTGACAAAACTACCCTTTTGTAGCGGAGGCCATCTTGGATTTACAATGAAACAGAATTTATTTAATTGTATTGTCACCAGAACCGGTGTGTACCAAATTTAAGAACAATTTGCCAAGAGGAAGGGGTCAAATTTCAATTACTAGGTTTGACCCAAACAAACAAATAAATAAATAAACAAATAGGCAAGGTAAATTATACCGTTTAAAAAGCCCGACCACTGAACATTTAAACAAAAAAACATATTCTCATCTGCAAAACTCTTAAACCAAAAAAAACATGTTTTAATTTAAAGTTAAATTGGATAAAAATGATGTAATGTCAAGCAATCAAGACTATTTGGGGAAAGTTTCTTTAATGAGGTTTATATGGGACTAATAAATAAGGTTTTAAAAATGATTTATTTTGCGAAAGGAAGCTACTTGCATATTTTTTATTAAAACTTCCTGCAAAAATATTGCACAAGGCAGACTTAATGCCACTGGAATTTTCCTCCAAACCTTTGGGTGTTGCAAAGCAGCTTTGTGTCAGGTTTATATTTGGACAAGTAAGACAAGAGATTAAATGGAACTATTTTAAAACAAAATGAATACTATAGGTGAAACGGTATTAAGTAAACATACATATAATGTAGACATCTAACACTCAACGCCATCTAGTCCCAAGCTAAGCAGAGCTTGTGTAATGGTTACTAGAAAACTGATATAAATACATATATACTTTTTTTAAACGCATACATTTTATATATAGAAAACACTCAAACTCGGAAACAAATATTTGCAGATCATACAAACATATGGTCCCTGGGAATCGAACCCGAGACCTCAAACATAGCAGTCGCATACATAACCACTGCGCCACTGAGACAGTCAAATGTTTTTATAGTCTGCAAATACTTGTTTCGGAGTTTGGGTGTTTTTTACGTTTCACATGTATGTAAATACATGTGAAACGTAAAAAACAACAACTGGCATTAATGCATATCTACTTTTTTTGTAAATACAAAAAAAGTAGATATGCATTAATGCCAGTTGTCTAGTACTCATAACACACGCCCTGCTTAGCAGCTTGGAACTAAAAGGCGTTGTGTATTAGATGTCCGAAATATTTATTAAAAAACATTATATTATATATTTAGATATACATAGATAATATGAATACAAAACAAGTCTTGGAGACGTGATCATTTTTCTGACAATTCACTTACCCTTCAAATAATATATTATAGAAGTTTGAGCAAGACAAAAAATAAAGTTAAGTAATGATTTTTAGCAAAAATAATAAAAGAAAACCCGCCTTCTAATGAACGTAGGGCAACAGATTTAATAAAAACCTCATTAACTTTCGTTTGTATGCGGACGAACGAACGTTCGCTAAGCTGCACGTGGGTTATGTTCTTAAATTCCTTACTTCTTTTCGCATTTTATTTATTCTCTATCTTCTTATCTATTTCTCAAGTAGTGTAGTCGCGCAGAGCGTTTACAAACTCCTCATGGACGGTCACCACGTTGATTTTAGGTTCCCATTTTATATTGAAACTAGTTGAACCCCACAATGTTTACCGCGGTTATTGTCCCGTCAAAAACGGTTCCACTGATCAGCCGAAACAAACCGACGGACAGACAGACATACAAAAATTTTAAATGTTATTTTGATAGGTATATGTACCGTGTATGCATACATATACATTTAGTAAAAAGCTGTTAATTTAATATTACATACAGACACTCCAATTTTATTGATTTGTATAGATGTCCTATAGATAAATAACCTGCCGAACAAACTATTGTAGGTTTGAATATATAAATAAATAATGTTTTAGATCTAAAATTAAGAACTTCCTACAGATATTCTCATATTTCATATTTGTGCTGGTATTTAAATCAATTATTTCACTTATGTTTTAATAGCAATCGTAACTTGTAACGAGAATAACCTAGAATAAAATAGTCAAACCTTTAGTTCACCAATTGTTTAATTTTACACAATTTCGCATAAAAGACGCATAACTTTCAAAGCCTCACATGCCTCCATTTACTTTATAACCAGCTTTCCAGGCTGCTGAGCCGACATGTAACTTGAACGCATGTGACGTGTTCGAAATGTTTACGCGAGGAAGCCGTGCACTATTGCCAGCGACTTCGAGTGGCTGCAATACGGATCTTCATTGGAGACAATTGGATAGGCGGCTACGTGCCATTGAGCAACCAGGTGAACTATGTTTAGTTTGGTTATGTCATGGGTAATCAAGACTGCCAAGTGCAAATTTTTAATTTGGTTGTTTTTTCTTTTTTGTTTTTTTATACAGGTTTCAAAAGTAATTAGATGCCCTTATTATTGTGTCCTGTCTATAGTTCTAAGTTAAAGAGATCCTGGGGAGTAAAATAGAATAAAATTTATTTTATCGAAGCAAAGAGTAGCACATGTCCTTCCTCAAGAATCAAAGTATTTACATGATAAATTTGATTATAATTGTGTAGCGGTTTAGCCGTAAAAGCAGAAAAAAATAAAAATAAATGCTACTTTTTGGAAATCAGTGTGCAAAACTCTTAATATACAATTATGCTGTATACGCTTACTGAAATTTGTACCCACAACATTTGGTATAGGACAAAACGGCTGGCGACCGCTTAAACCATTAGGCCGACCATGCGGTCAAAAGTTTATAGAATATTAACTGTGTCGTTTTCTTTTCATGTGAATTTAATTTGTGCACAGCTTGGACAATAAGTTTTAGTCAATCTCGTTGGAGGCAGTGTTCGAAAAGTACTTGTCGATGTGATTCTGTGCGGCGTTCGCTCAATTGCTGGCGGGCGGGTTTTACTGCACTTACTCCAGACCTGGTCGTTCCTGCTGATTTGATTAATATGTTAGTACAAATAAAGGTCTTTATCACGTGTACGTTAGAAAAGTAACAAAGCTCGTTTCACTAAATGTAGTTTTGTAACACTATGAATATATTGTAGTATTGTTATAATATATCTCAAATAATTTAATTAATTGAAAAGATAAATGATGATGATTATAGTAAGTAAATCTTAATGGATATTTATATTTTTACAAGGCGCTTAGACAAGTATTTTTGCGCTTCTAAAAAGCTTCAAATTGTTATACTTCTGAGAGATGTTCAAAAACAAAAAACTATGAACGATCTTTTTAACTAAACCAAGCCAAAAGCATCAGAAGTATTAAAACTTAAACGTAACGTTATCCGTATTATTGTTTCATTATAAACAAAATTATATTTCGTAAACAATAACACTATATTATGTTCTCTACTTTTGAGAAAACACAAAATTCTGTCGCTTATATAAATATTTTGGGATATTTGTGCAAATACATGGTCATGGTTCTATTTTAAAATACCTTCTTGCTTGTAATTAGGTATGTCGTTGGACTAAAGGTTGACAAAATATTGTTCACTTTTTAATATATATGGTCCTCCCAAAGAGGCTCCTCTGCCTGATGGAAAGCATGAGCAGAATCGAAGAGGTCATTTTACTTATTTTGAAAGCAGACACTGCAACAATTCAGAATGGTGACCCACACTACAGTGACCTATTGAGACGCTTCTGCATAACTTTATCGTATTAGACGTTTGATGTAGTCGTGGTTCATGATACTGTTAATCGTAACAATCAAAATAGCTTTACAATGTCGCATTAATCATTTCCAGAGACTTGGGCACTAACAAACTGCGGACATTGCACAAGACGACATTCAAAGGCATGCGCTCACTCACCGAACTGGACATGTTCGACAATAACGTTGAATATTTGCCAGCTGGTATATTTGACTCACTAGTCAATTTGAGAATACTGTTAGTATATATTGTATAAATCTTTCTTAAGCTCACCAAAATCCAAGGAATTAACCATGTATATAATCTGATAGTTCGATTATGTACTAGCATTAATAATATGATTGTGTGCAAAATATTTAAGAGTTTCAAAATTTTAAATCAAAATTATATTCGAACATTAGATTCGATTAGGCAATTTATAAGAAAATTATAAAGTTCTAATTATCATAACTTGTGAAAATATTAATGTTATTATCACATGCAACTTTGGTCTAATTAAATCAATACAATACATTTTTATCGAATTAAATAAGTTCCATTATGACAAAAAAATCATTTATCATAGCGAAATTTTTATCCTCTCTATAAAGTAAATTCAATCCGTATAATCCTTTTAGTTATGTTTTCTGTGCAATCATTGAATATTTAATTTCGCATTCGTTGTTATAATTTTCTCTTTAATCTATAAGTTAATACGTTCTAGAACCACACATACTTTACTTATTCCACTATTCTAATTAGGTATACACCAGTAACCGGTTTCTTCTTACGGCTATAATATATAAGGCAATTTCAACTTCAGTCAACTGTTAATACAAATCTGTTTGCAGGCGTCTTCAGCGAAATTACTTGGAAGAAATTGACGGTGATGCTTTTAGATCTACAAAGAAACTTTTTCACGTAGATTTATCAAATAATTTCCTAAACTCACTTCCTGAAAAACTATTCGTGAACAATTCACTTTTAGAAACGATCGATATTTCAAATAACCATATCACGTACATTCCTTCAGACAGCTTCGCGGGGCTAGAATCATTGCAAATATTAGATTTGTCTAATAATAAAATACACCGAATAGAAAATGGTACTTTTACGCAAATAACCCTTCAAATATTAAAACTCTCAGATAACAAGATATCCAATATAAGTGAAAATGCATTTGAGAGTTTACAAGCTTTAGAAACATTATTACTGGAGCGAAACAAATTAAGGAGTATACCAATTCGTCTGTTTCACAAATTGGATTGTTTGACTTTTCTGGATTTGTCTAGTAATAATCTGATGAGTGTAAGTTTATCCTAATCAATAAATACAATATGTTGTCACCAAATTTAATAACTCTACAAATGTTTCAGCTCACAGGAGTCGAATTCGAGAAACTTCGTCAGTTACGTATCTTGGATTTAAAGGATAATGCCTTAACAGAGTTACCAAATGATGCATTTTTAAATTGCACCAACTTAGAAAAACTTGATTTATCGAAAAACAGACTACGATTCCTAAATGCCACTACATTTGTGGGTTTAGATAATATAACTTCGCTTTTGTTATCAGAAAACAAATTGTTTGAAGTTCATTTCAAAACATTTATAACATTAAAAAACTTGACAACATTGTAAGTATTTTTCTTATAATTTTTGGTATATAAGAAGCTTCAGTCCACACAGGATGTGATAAGTTGTAAATAACTGAAATACTTTGCATATTTCAAGTTTTGTTTGATAATAAATGTTTAACCCATTAAGTTTCCTGCACCTCATATTCGTAAAAAAAGGATCCGTTGCATCAATATCGAAAAATATTGTCCGAGATTTCCATCGTTATGTCAGACCTACTATGATATCTATTCATCGAGTGGGTTTTTATCATTCCAATGTTCAACTTCACCGTCAGTCCGAATGGGTCGGAAGGCAGATAAGCAAAAAATAGTGTTTTCTTTGTCACGATGTTTTTTCTCTTTCAATTTATCATTTCTGTACTGAGGACTTGTTTATTTATTTTGTTATTCAACATTCCGATAAAAAAATCGTAATTGTCACAAAAGTAATACAATGGGCCACTATCGTGAAAACTTTTTCTTAGTGGTGTCGTAGCGACCCTTATTTGTTTACCGTCTGTAAGTTTCCGAATGGAGTTTCCCCAAAGATAAAGCAGTCTTAACTATTTTCGTGATGCATGTAATGTATATTTAAATCAGAACATAAAATAAACCTTCTCTTGTTTTGCCTACGCGAATGAACTTGATATGATTGTTTTGTTTATAGTAAATTCCCAATAAGATCCTTCGAGAACTTCACTCGTTAAAACTCATCATTCTTCCATTCAAATATTATTTTTTTATTATATTACTTTTACTTTATAAAACTCTTATGAAATGTGCGGTTTTCAATCATCCTTAAATTGTAAATAAAACCTTCATATTGTGTTATTACATCATAAAGCGTTGTGCTTTCAAAACACATTTAAAACGTCTCACAAGTTAACTGGTTCTAAAGGGTATTTTGTTAGCAGTATTTACATAAATCAATAATTTTCTAATCAATCTTCATTTTAAGCTAGCTTTATTTTTCTATCCGTCAGTAACGGTACTTTTTTGTAGCTTTGCCAACGTGTAGTGTTTCACGATGATCGACAGAATAGTTAAGTGTAATCTTTACAAGAAATATACCTTACTCTAGTTCATTATACGAGATAGAATACAATTCTTAAACTTTCTCGACTAGTATCTATAAATGTTATAAATGAATGAGATACACCTCAAATCACTACGTATTATAAAAAATCTTCCTCCGCCACATCTGACTGTCTATTTGTTCGCGATAAATTTAAATGCACGGATTTTTATGCGGTTTTCATTTATTTATAGAGTGATTCTTGAGAAAGGTTTTCATATATAATTTGTTAAATTTTTAAGTATATTGGCTAAATATAACAATTTGTGCTGAAGACGTTGGAAAAACGCCGCATGTGTCAAAATACATAGGCTATATTATATTTTCCGTAATGAACCCATCCGAAGCCGGGGCGGGTAATTCATTTTGTATTTGATTGTGTACTTTAAATACTTGCTAAAGAATATCGTTGTTCTTCTATCATTCTTTAAAATTATAAAATTATGATATTATTATAACTTCTCCTTTTACTTCCATAAACATCTTAACTACCATTAACTGTATCAAATGCTTTTCAGACACTTGGACAACAATATGTTTCCTTCTCTGCCATCACGAACACTGGACTATACACCAAAACTTGCGATTGTTAAACTATCCGGCAACCCCTGGCATTGTGACTGCCATGCATTGTACATTTCGGCGTAAGTATATAACATGATCGAGTAAGTAAATCATGGGAAAAATGTAATCTGCTGATTGTGTAACGCATTAAAACCTTTTTATCATTAAATGTCCAATTAGTTCCTCAAATGTTGTTACAACTTTGACATAAAAATTTACTAACTTTTTGAACGTCCGTCGCATGTGATCCAATAATTTGATATGTGTACATAAAATGACTAACATAACATCTTTTGATGTTTTACAACAAAAACAACTAGTTACTTTAAGAAAAAAAAATACACTTTAATACCGAACACAATTACCAAATACGATGTAGAGTCAACGCAACATTATCAAAAGGAAATAATCTAAACCCGAACTTTCAACTTTATTAGCCGCTGCAAAGTTTAATTAAGTTCATTATCAGACTAGTTCCAAAAGGTACAAATTATAGCGTTTGTTATTCAAACTACATTTATTCGTGCTCGTCGAAATGACAATCAGAAGTCAGTGTAATTTTACCTCCAGGATTAGTCAACATAGTAAGTTGAAATAAAGTAAAAAAGTAAGTTGAAATCTATGAACCAATCAAAAATATATCCCTTTAAAAAATACATGAAAAATGCACGAAATGTGTAGGAATTTAATTAAAACTGATTAGAGTGTGATTCATTAAAGAATTGTACGTAATCAGCGTCTTTTCAAGTAATTTGTCAATCTGATATAGATCTATACATAACAAAAATATGAATATGTTATTTAAAGTAAATGTGCTATCAAATAATTTCACACAAGTTTCAATATACAATTTTTCAAATTTAAATTTTAAAAATATTTTTTTATTGCCCGTCTTCTGGGAAAGCTACCAGCAGGCGATTATACTGATACATTTTTGATCACCGTCACTTCTTTGCACATCACATGAACTTTGTAATCCATTCCCACTATGAACTCATCATAGGTTTTGCAATTCTGTGATTTTCTGTTGATATATTATACATATTTAATTAGATCAGCATCATCATCCCTCATAAGTACCCAATCTTGAAATGCATACATTTTACGCAAACCGTGAAAAAATACACACGCTAACACACACACACACACACACACACACACACACACACACACACACACACACACACACACACACACACACACACACACACACACACACACACACACACACACACACACACACACACACACACACACACACACACACACACACACACACACACACACACACACACACACACACACACACACACACACACACACACACACACACACACACACACACACACACACACACACACACACACACACACACACACACACACACACACACACACACACACACACACACACACACACACACACACACACACACACACACACACACACACACACACACACACACACACACACACACACACACACACACACACACACACACACACACACACACACACACACACACACACACTACTCAATACAACCTACACTTTTATTACTCATCTCAGTCATAAAAGTTTATAATTTATCTAGTGTTGGACAGGCTGATAAATCTGTCATACAGGTTTTCCTAGTACAGATGCCAATCTCTCGTACAGTTTCACAAGTTAAAAATTTAACATCTAATTTAAGAGCAATCGTAAATATTCTGTGTGAGAGAAAAATAAAAATTATTATTATTATCATCAACAGCCTTTAACAGTCCACTGCTAGACATAGGTCACGCTTTAAGAAGAAGGTTTTGATCTACTATACTACGCTGGCCAGGATATTGTTTCTAGTTTTCATTTTCTTTGAAGAGAATGATGTTGATCCTGCGGAGTTTGTCCTTTTTTTGTTTGTCTATGCGATGAAGAGTAATATTGAAACTTCGTATTCATATTTCGTCACCACGCACGTGATCTAACGAGATAAAAATTGCATATTTACATTGCTACACTACTCGTATACAAGTTTTTTTTCCAACTTTATTAGCTTAACATTTTTACCAAATAAGTTCATTTCTATAATTATAGGAAGGAACATGTTTCGTAAAATCCATTTATTTTATCAATGATGTAGATTAGATATCAACAACGAAAATCGAACACCATGACAACCAATACAAGATCTCTCGAACTATACATATACAATCATTTTTTTTTATGGAAAAGTGGACAAACGGGCCTGATGGAATGCGATTACCACCGCTCATGGACACCCGTAACACCAGAGGCGTAACAAGTGCGTTGCCGGCCTAATTTCGATTCCGAAAAAATATATATCGATTCGATTGGGATGTGCATATATTGAGAGAATGCGATTTACTTTATAGTAGAGCAAGGCACCTCTAGATAGCAGAAGTAGTTCTGTTAAAAGCTAGTATTAGATTTGCCAATGTAACAGACCCTATCTTCAAATCAAAGGTTCAAACCTATAACTGAATGTTGCCTAATCACTGTGTGCAAATGAGATTATCTTTTCTTTTATTTTTAAAACAATATCCATCAATCCATACCTATCTCACACAGCTGTCTGATGCCAAACTAGTATATATATTTAACCAGACTGCTGATAAACATACTTATCTATTTCTAAATAGATGCATTTTAGAGATAAATGAGATCCAAACACAGAACAAATGGTCCTGTTCAGTTGTATTCATCACAAATAGATTTATCCTGGATGGGAATTGAACGCATCACCCAATTTGGTTTAAGAGTCGAGATCATTAAACACTAGACCAACAGGCCTGTCGTAATAAAATTATTTTGATTATTTTAGCACTGACAATAAAAATATTATTAGTATCTATTATAGTCCATTCGCTTGGATACGGTCGGAATCTGCACCGTCGTACTTGCGGTAAGCTACCACAAAATCAAAGGGCCCACCTGCGGCGTGCGAATCCTGTTGTATGAATAAATTTATTCATATTTCACAACAATAACAACAGTAGCGTGCGGGTACACGGACATTATCTAAAAGAATGGACTATACATGATTTTAACAGAGATTTTCATTACAGGTGGGTGCGGTTAAACGAAATGAAAATATGGGACTATTCGCCTACTTGCGTGTCACCTTGGTATTTAGAAGGTCATTTTCTCAAGAAACTAAAATTTCCCGAACTTTGCTCAGGTCAATGGGCAAGTATGGTAAACCTTTCACCTCGCCTACCTATTCAACACCTTTTAGCGCTTAATGTTTCAGTCAATAGGAAACCTCAGGACAGCATGGAGCAAAACCATGACGTCACTACTATTGATGCTTGGCATTAGTTAGTTGTATATAGTACTTTGAATACTTATGTAAGTAAATAAGATGCGAAAGTTCAACAAACAACAATGGTTTTTTCTTACAATATTAATATTTTGATTATTATTATAATTACATAATACGTGTATATCTACATCAGAATGTGAATTTGTTATTACGCGTATTACCTGTATTTACGACTAAAGAAAGAAAATATTTCATTATTTAAATATATATTTAAGTGAAAATCTTCAACGCACCATAATTAGTTGTTAGATTATTTTTTTATATAAATATATACACACATATATATCATACAAATTCCTATCAATAATGTTGTGATTATAAAAATAAAACACTTTATTTAAATTTGACTTCTTAATTTATCAAAAAAGGAAGTACTTTTGACAAACATAGTATCTATAATAAAATTATTATCTACTTTATTAATATCTAATATTCATTTTGTTAATTCAATATTATTGTATCATACAATTGCATTGTAATTACTTATACATATTATGTATATTTATAGGTAAAAAAAAAATAGACTCAGTCTACTACGATACGGCTGAAGTAAATTTCTTTAAGTTCAGCGATTTATATCAGAACTATACAAGGTTTCAATCAGTCAATTCACCTATCGCCGTCCACTGGCAAGGTAATCCCTATACCGTGCTAATGAACGGTGACATTGTACTAAGTTCTCCACTGATTTTCCATAATGAATAGAATGAAATAATATTGCCACCGCTATACCAAATGGAGCAGTAATTTACTCGTTTTTTTTTTAAAAGACAACTCCCGCATTAGGAATATACACCCTGTGTCGCGGGGGATGTAAAGTCCCCCGCGACACGCACCAAATTGGATAATTAATTTTTTTATGTGTTCGTTATTGTTTGTAGAGAAGAAAATCAAAGCATCTTTCAGAAATTTCGAAAATATTTATGAAAGAAAAATTTAATAGTACAGTAGTTTGCAGGCTCAGCTAGTATTATATGTTTATATACATAACACCACAAAATAATTGTATTATATGAAATCACAGTTTACACGTCGAATTTGTCGTGTTCTAATTTTTTTTTTTTTTTTTTAATTTTTAATAAGACAACTCCCGCATTAGGAATATACATCCTGTGTCGCGGAGGACTTTTACAAACATACATGTAACGGACACAAAGAACACCCAGACTCAGGACAACATTTTGTGGATCACACAAAGTGATGTCCCACGTGGGATTTTAACCCACGGCACTTGGCGCAGTAGCAAGCGGCGTAGTGACCGCTTAAACCACTAGGCCAACCGTGCAGTCTAATGTAAAATCTAAGCAGTGCAGCTTTATATATAATTTAATCATATATTGATTGCGCATTATATTAGGAGTATAAAGCTTTAATCTGATATAGCTTGAACGAATTATATATTTAAATATTACAATGCATATCAATTTAATAAAATATAGAAGTTTCTTTTCAATATTAATTAATATTTCTTCTTAAAGTTCTATATTTGATTACTGAAAACCGCTGCATATACTACTACGTGATCGTTACTTGGTAGTGTGGAGGAACGGGTGCTATGTTCCTCCTACACAAAGGGAGGATTCTCCGACCAGGCGAGGTGATCATGCCTGGCGGGCCACTGCTCCACAGTCGATGTTGGGATGATGTATATATGATAATAGTCGCTAGAACTTCTACTGCGCGATTCAGGATTGGTAGTTTATTCGTGTTGTACGTTGCTGTAGTTCAGTGTGTCTGCGGTAGATGGCGCTGTAGTATGTTTGTGTTGCACTATATGTGGAAGTCACCACAGTAGTATGTTTATAAATAGTCTTCTTGTCTTTTAACATTTTTTTCTTTTACAGTTTAGCATTAATGAAACTTTATCTAAAGTATTGTTTTTCATACGAGATGACTATTCCTAATTCATGTAGAGTTTTATCGTTACTACCTCTATCGTACCAAACTTTGTAGGATAGAATTTATATCGAGGCCATTTTATATTGAAAAAAATTGGTTGCCTGTAAAGTCGGTACACGGGCGAAAGTTTTACGTGACAACGACTTTGAGTGGTAAAATAATTTTAATGTGAATATTCATTCGTATAGTAGGAAGAAGGATGAAATAATAGTAACAATTTAAAACATTTATTTATACAAAGAATTATATTTAAAACATTAATTTTAACGTTTTAAATATAATTCGACGCATGCCTTTCACTTTTTATGTCTGTCTCTCTCGCTCTTAGGCGGGCTAACCATGCCCGAGTGGAAGGGACGCGTGCCTCTCACTCGCTCTCATTGTGAGCGCATAACGTGAGCGGAGCGTAACGCAGTTTCTTGATGTGTCACCCGGCAAACCAATTTATAAGACGTTGTCACGTCAATAAAGTTACAGTAATAGCTCACAGATTGAGTAGACTAAAACTTCATGGCGTATTGACCACCATACACCACCTCTTGGTAAGTGAGGAGAAACATCAATTCAAACTTTTGCATTTATAAGACTATCTAGTAAGAAAATAAAGAATTCCACGTGATGACGGAAAATGGAGTGTCGTCACCACTATTCATCCCGTGAGCAAAGAGAATAAAACTTAGCACAAACCCTGTACCAACCCGCCTAGCCTGCATGGCATAGTCACAAAACCGTCATTCCTAACGAGAGTCCTATATGCTGCAGCAGAGGACTGCCTAAGGCTATTGATCATGATGAAGATTTATCATTAACCATTCAGAGCTTGAAAGAGGGAAAAGGTCAATGCCTCCTACAGTTAACGAATACACCCAACTGGGTCACATGAAATTCAGCCTAACTTACCTTGATATCAACACTATTCTTTGTTTGATTTTATCTTCACATTTAATCATCTTTTGTGTGTCAGCTAAAATAATTGAACTGCATTAAAAAAAGAAGAGAATTTTGAAGTGAAACTACTTTGCGTGCATAAGGGTATTTTTTTTACGATGTGACGCTATAAAAGTGACACAAAAATGTAGGACGATTTTGTCGAAGAAGAGGAAGAGAGCGATTGAGAGAGAGCAAGAGAGAAAGGGAGATCGAGAAAAAAAACACGCCATTGATGTATTCGTTTAACAGTTAAATATAAGAACTTAAGATGGCAAGTCTGTCGCATAACATTTGTATTCATTTTTGATAGTTTTATCATTTTAATTAACCGACTTCAATGAACTGGTCAAGTGCGAGTCGGCCTCACGCACCGAGAGTTCCCTACAAAGTTTTAGTGATTTGCTTAGTGCCATATTTTATGATTGTAGGTCACCGGGAAGTATCCTATAGGTTTGATCCCCTTGCGAGTGCCAAAACATCTTCTGATCACGTTGACTTGGAAGTTTGATTTTTTCATTGCTGCGAGGGAACACTGACTTGAGTATTTCATATTAATTTTATTTAACCCTTTTAGACCTGACCACCGTTGCAGTTTTTGCAGTGTAGTGTAGTGTCAGGTCTCGGTCTTGCCGCGCTACGATGTTTAAATGAACTTAAATAAATATGTACTGACTCATCTGGTAGTTACAGCTAAAAGTCAATCACGTTAGAGTTAAAAGATATAATAAGAACTGAAACTACTATGCAGAAAATCTGGTCTAAAGTAACCTCGAGTATATCAGCAACTTTCACTTTTTCTTTTATCACAATGGTCTATTTTTACAAAAGTATTAATAAAACGTTAATGTTCAAAGAATTCAATCAATTTCATAGTTTTTCACGACGGTTTCGGTAAAGAAAAGCAAATGACCACGTGCACTACCATTCTAGCTAATGTCATAGGCTTTTAGGCCATAATTCGACAACATAACGAAGCTATTTATGATGAGAAGGAGAAGGCTCAATATACATTTTCAAGATTTTATACAAGAGTGGTTTTGGCAGGAGGTAAAATGGTGGCAGAGGGTGGTATCCGAAGGGATTTCCGCACAAAAAAAGGAGGTGAAATGACATAAACTTTACTTCCTACCATAGATAAACAATATTTTATGACAAAGCAGTTCATGCAAAAAAAAAACTATGGAAAAGATTTACCAGACACCAAGTAAACACCGAGTCCAGAGAGAATCACGCCAAAGCTCCTGAAAACAGGTGGAAAAATGTCTTAAAAGTCCTTTAGAAGATATTTGATTCCGTCATACTCGGTAGGAAGCGGCCTCGGTTCAGAAATATGAGAGAGCATTTTTTCAAAAAGGCTAATAATATCCTGCCAAACAATTATAGACCCATCTCTTTATTTGAGTCATGTTTATAAGCGATTCTCGAGAATCATTATAAATCCACTGGAACGCAGATTTTGACAACTTCCTTCCTCACAAACAATCTGGTTTACGAAAAGGCACAGTACCATATATCACATACCGGCAGGTTAAACAGTAGTCCGAAGTGTATACGTACCTTACACTACGCTTCGTGTTTATGACTAGGAAGAAACTGTTGCTTCGATCGAAACTGGAGCTTCAGTCTTCACAGCGGTGGCAAATCAACTCATCAAGGCACTGGAAGATGTTTTTAGACTTGTAAACTGGAATGGACTATCAATATTAATAGCGAGAGAATCACCCACCTTAAACCGTGGGAGAACCGCGCTTCGGCATGAATAGGCCGGCTCGACCGGAGTGATACCACAGCCTCACAGAAAACCGGTGTGAAATAGCGCTTGCGCTGTGTTTCATCGAGTGAGTGAGGATACCGGAGGCCCATACCCCAACCCCTCCTCCTATCCCCTTTCCCATCCCCCAAAGGTCGGCAACGCACTTGTGACGCCTTTGGTGTTGCGGGTGTCCATGGGCGGCGGTAATCGCTTACCATCAGGTGATACGTCTGCTCGTTTGCCCACTATTCAATAAAAAAAAAAAAAAAACCTTCGATTTGCTGATAATATAGTCGTCATTGCAAGCATGTTTTTCCAATTTTTTGAAACCATATTTATTGTTATTTCTTTTTATCTCTAAATAAACCCAGTTCCATTAAAATTTTGTAACTTGTTGGTATAAAGTATGTCACATTATTAATCCATTCGCCGTTCACCAAACTATTATCCAAATTTATACTCATAGTAAATTACAAAGTCTAAACCTTTTGTGGTAAGTTGATGCGACAATATTTTCACCAATATTATCATGAGATTTCCACTAAATGCTATTGTTTAATATGCTTATCAGTGCATGAAGAGGCGCCATACATGAGAAAATTTCGGAACAAACTGCCTGAGATGGCGCCAACTCAATAAATTGTCGCATATGTATTTTTGGTTTAGATGTATTTGAACCAAGGTGTGGTGTAATAAGCATTTATTACTATACTGTAACTCGAAACCTAAATATTTCGTATAACTCGTATCGTAGCATATGTGACTGCTGTGCTTGAGGTCTCGGGATCCATTTCTCTCGGGTCTGCCTACTGAGATCGACAAACTATAGCTTCGACTCACTGCAACTACTCACTATAGACCGCATTTGGCTATGCTGTTGTTGGCCTTTTGATTAGTAGTCGACGAGAGCGAATTAATGTGAAAGAAACTGAAAGTAGGGCCCCTGATCTGTATTTATGTATGTGGGACGTTCTTCTTTTTTATCGACAATCTGACCGGCAATTTTTGATATTTGATAAAAAAATAAACTTGTGATTTATTTAGTGAAATGTGATTTAAATTATTGCCTCATTATTTAAGATTACAAAAACATATAATGCAGCGAAGTATTACATGTAATTTTCGTTTTATTTCAAATTTCGAAGGAATGGTATGAAAAAAATAACACCTCGGTCACAAAAGTTTTTTTTTTTTTTATGTCTCATTTTAAATCAGAACTTCAGTTTCTTATTACTTTCTTATCAAGAATATAAACATTCACTATTATCTAGCTCCGTTGGACGGAATTTTTTAAATATTCATTTTTTTATAATTATCCAATACCACTCTGTCACATTTTTGCTTCATAAGACATGTAACTTTTTAATATTATGAAAGTCGCCCAATAAAGTCGCTTAAAAATCTAGTGAACACCTTTATTATTTAGCATATAATACTAGAAAACGTTATTTTTGTAAATACTAACAATAAAGTGGTTCATTACTTACTTTAAAATAAAATTTTAAGGGGGACAAAATTGTGACAGAGTGGTTAATGAAGTAACGGAGTGGTAAACAATGTTTACGTCCGCCGAACAAAACTAACCTTATAACAATTTTTAATTTTAGAAAACAATAACAAACATAGTATATACCTACTTAAAATGTTACTACAAGTTTTGATGATTGGTGTCCATTCTTTGGTAGATATTAATTTAGTCTTACAATATCTTTTCACTAACTCTACTTTTCAAAAACTTCTATTGGTTGATCGTATTCGTAAAACACGCGTTTTCCTCTTTTAATTATCTTGGGAGGTGGAATAATTTGTAACAAATTTTCATACATCACATCTGACACATCAGTCTCAACCAATTTAAACAATTTCCCAGTATCATCAACAGATTTATAAAACATCACTCGAACATCTCCATCTTCATCCACTCCACTTTTTGCTACTCCTAAGTAAGTGTACTCAATTTTTCTTTCACTTAGTACTTTGACTAAAAGATGTGTTCCATTTTTTATTAATAATGGATGGATCTTATCCACTAGTAGATCGTGTGATGTACCTGGTTTTGTATCTACAGATTTTCTCAAATTAAGAAGAGGCTGGACATCTTCGTCTTCTGAATTAGAGGTATACACAGTCTTATAAAATCCCTTAGTATAACCAATTATATTAGTTATATCAGTCAGTGGTTCTTTTATATCCGAGGTTGATGTCAACTTCTGCCTCACGTTTCGGCAATGGGCAGTAAGTCTTTAAATTGTAACAATCACAAAATTTTCTGCAAAAACAACTTAACATTCGGTAGCTCAACATTCCAGGCTGCTGAGCAAGCAATTGATGGACTTGCATAGTTCCTTTTAATGGAGCAATTCCTTGTGGGATTGTCATCAAAATCTGTGCGATATCGTCTTTACCGACAAAAAAGACCTTTATCTTACTGCGATTGTTGACTGCATCGAAGAATTGTGATGCGTCAACAATATCGTTTCCGCTGGCGACAAAATGATCAGCTAAACGTTTAATAGACCCTCCTATGCCGTCAGCCGCACCCTTGCCGTGGCCAGATTCAAAAAAATTCCATGTCAAGTCATCAAATCCGTATTCTTTAAAAAACCTTGTGGCAATGAGATAAAAATTTATTTTTTGTTTATATTGCGTCGCTGGCCCGTCTGAAAAAATGTGGATCGTCTTAATATGAGACAGTTCCTTTTGAACGTAATCAAGAATTGGATGTAGGTGAGCCCATATAGCGGCAGGGCCATGTTGAAGATCAGAAGATACAGTACAAAAGGAAGTTATATTTTTATCCTTATTAAAAGTCAAATTATATAATACTGCTGTATGCAAAGTTACTTGGTTTCGAGATCCTCCAAAATGCACTGACTGAATTTCTTCATGGTACTTACAGGCATAGTTTTCGCTAAAGTCAATATGTAAAGCAATTTCGGTTTCTGTCAATCCATCTATACACTGTCGGTATGATTTATATTGATTTTTAATATTAAATATGTGGGATTTAAAATATTTTAATTCATCTTCAAATTTTTTAATCAAATCTTCAACAGTGATTTTTTGTATTTGTTTTATGTTCTTGCTGATTTTAACTTTTCTTCCATTTTTCTCGACAATATCTGTGATTCTGACCCATTGTGGTAATTCCAAAACTTTTTCTTTTGCGATCGTGGTTGTATCATAATTGAACTTTTTTGCTTTACATTTATCGCATTTCCCTTTCATACATGGTAATAAATTTATATCGCATACATTTTTTAAAATTATCTGGTTCATGTCATTTGTCTTGATAACTTTATTTTTATACAAAATAACTCTCATGAATGCAATGTTTGCGTGTACCTTGCACATACAGGTTTCACGACTGTCAACTGAAGGTGGTACGACATAAAACGGTTTAAATGTTGCAAAATAACTGTAGTGACATTTAACGCTGGGGTCCTCTTTTAGAAATGACTTATAGAGATTTTTCTTAGTATCCAACAAAATTCTTTTCTGCATCTTTCTTTTTTGATAAGTGACTGTCTCTTTTTTTCCAGCAGTGGCCCGTGACACATCATCCCTGAGATAAAAATCATGAATTTTTTGTTTCAATATAGTATTTTTTGGCAAGATGGGACTATACTTTGTCACTCTTCTGATTCCAATGGTTTCTATTGCCAGTTGAAGTTTTTGTCCGGAACGTTGAATTGCTGGGTCTTCTAGTATACTTTTAATATAGCGTTTTATTTTGTGGTCTTTTGTGTGCTTGTAATGTTTCTTAATGGTATTTGATAAGATAGTATATTTTCTGTATTCTTCTTTGCCATGTTCATTTTCTTTTTTACTATGAGTTGTTGTTGTAAGCACTTTATTTTGTTTCTTTTTTTGTCGCTGAAGTCTTTTCTTGTATTTCTGTACTTTTCTTAGTAATTCTTGTATTTGGTTTTGAAGTTGAATATTTTGTCTATAAAGACGTGATCTATCTCGTCGCACTTGTTTTCTTCGACGATGCTGGAGTCGGTGAACGAGATCTGGGACTTAATGGAAGTAGTCTGGGACTTGAAGGAGGCGGTATAGAAGTCGAAGTGTTAATCAAAACGTTCTGCAAAGTTTTCTGTCTTTCTCTTCTCTTTTTATTTCTAATCTGCCATTGTCTTCTTTTTTTTTATGTTCTTTTGGTGTCATATCCTTAACTAACGTTTTGCGAGCATGATATCTTTCTAAATCTTTACGTTTTACTTCTGCAACAAGTTCAGGGTTAAGCTTTCTTTTTTCACGACACCGTCGCTGTCTTTCAGCCGCAGATAATGCCATTTTTTCATTTACTTGATGGTAATACCTTAAATTAACAAAATAGTTGACGATAGAATAACCAACATGAAAAAACTAGCAATCATCTATTATGGATATTTACTAAGGCTCTAAGTTCCATACAAAAATGACCACTCATATTTTCGTGACAGAGGTGCTACGTGACAGAGGTGTAAAATAGTAGTGTTCGAGATATTCAGCATTTTCCTAATTATAATTTATGCATAAAACTGGGTATATTTATCATAAATTAATCAAATAATATTAAAACCCCCAAATTAGAATAACATTTGGAAGTCGTAACTTACGTGACAGAGCGGTCGCTAAATAAACACACGCACCTTCTTTTACTGTTTGCGAGCGACTGACTGGTATTGCCGGGGCGTGGGAACGTATAGCGCGAGTGCGGGGTGGAGGGGGGCTATTCTCGAACCTAGTGACCAAGGTCAAAGTTTCTAACGCACACTATTTTGTACCATAAAATGAGTGACAGAAGGTAGCAACTAAAATCATATACATCGGGAGACAGCCAATAAAATATTTTTTTATTTAATAATATAAACATTAAAAATTATTTCTTCTTATTTACGTATTAAAAAAGGTTAAGTAGTTCAGTAAATGTTCTTAGATAGAAACTTTCAATGGGATTTTTTTTTACGAGAGCAGTTTGTTTGCATTACTAGTCATAGAGGGACACACTTTATTTGTATGTATAACACCTCCGTTACGCATTTTGTATACTATGTCACAATGATTTTGTAAAAAATAATTATGAATAAAATCTAGTTTTGAGGATATTAAAATTATTACATTGTCAAGTGTATTTTTACATAAAAAAATTAAGTAGTTTAGTATTTATGAGCAAAATATATTTTTTTTTGCAGAGAAGACAAGTCATTGTCGATAAAAAAGAAGAACGACCCATGTATGTATGGCCCCTTTTATTATGGAGGGATACAACGTTCCTTCTTCCACACAGCTATAGTGTACGAAATATCTGTAGAGTTATAATGCAATATCCATGTTCAATGATGGAGAGTGATTGTTATCAAGAGCTTAACTAATTCTACGTATTTCATTTTATATTTTTTATCTTTCTAATAAAACTAATAATATTTCTTATGAAGCTAAAAAAATCGTATTCTTCTTCAAAATAATCGTTATTCAATGTCGAACCATTAATGATAAGTTTCATTTTCTCTATACAAAAGAAATGTGTAATCTTATATTTTATCATGAGCGACGCAATTCAACTTATTGGGGACGCCCTTACATAGATAACAATACGTTGAAATTTAATATGAACATAGGTATTTTTATAAAAAAAAACTATTTCTATGTAGACGGAGAATTTAAACTAAATGATTATATATAACCAAAACAGCAAAAAAAATCTCAATAATGTTGCTTTTAACGAGGAATAAAAAATACATTATTAACATGACATATAATTAGAAGTTTGTGATGTATCAGAGCAAAACTATGTAAAAGATATTATCTTATCTGCGTCCGAATATAGCGTATTACGGGTCCGGCAGATATAAAGAAGTACCTAATGTTATAAAGATATTATGATTAACAAACACAAAACATTAACGAGTGTGTATACTTTTGTTTTAAAATTCTTTTGTTGTTCTTCAATACAGCATTGATGGTCACAGTCTCAGGCACAGCTGATTACCAGTTACGATGTACTTTCTTTCTACCGCTATAGACCGCATTTGGCTATGCGGTCTATAGCCTCGAATGCTTGCGTTAACCTTTAATAGGTAAGACAGTATGCTCTCAACTATCTTAGTCATTGATCAGGATACTATTTCAATCATAAGTGTACTATTCAATATTTTTGTCCAATTTCTTAAAAACTTAATTCCCAAGTTGTAGCATAACATTACTACTAACCATTGTGAGAACTGTTTCGAGTAACATATCTAAATACTACTTAATACGCAAAAAAAAGGGATAGATAGCATATATATAACTTTTAGATCGCGGAAACCATATTAGATACTAGTGTTGTAGTCTAGGTAATCTAATTCTATAGGTTACAATTACGATTCGAAATATTTTTTCGAAACGTGGCTCGAAAAATACCTACAAAGAGTTTAATGATATTGTTATCACGATATTTCCGTAGATATGAATCCACAGATATTGTAATCATCATCAAATTATTGATATTTATCAACACTTTATTTAGTTGTGTTTTCATATATTTTGGAGCGTGACGTACTCGTATGCCGCTCTTTTGATCTACTAATTGTGTCTATAAGTCTTATATCTGTTTTTTCATTATATGACGTGTGTATGTGCATGTGTACTAAGTGAAAAGTACTAAGGTGACGTTTATTACACTCGTCGGTAAGTAAAAGTTAATTATTATTTATACGTGTATTACAATCTTACTTTTTATCCCAACTTATCATTATTGGTTGTTACTTTACAGGCATGCCAGCTTTTAATTGTGGAATAATTTTTCGCGACTGGGCAATATGAAAATGGGAATTTTATTCTTATTTATTTTATTAATTAGTGTCGGTTTCAGTACGAGTAACCGTAAGTTATTTTGACTATCAGTATATTTAAGGAAATTACATTCAATTTGTATCATTATATTTAACCTTTTGATCATTCTATACAAACTATAGTGCAGACAAATATTTAGAATTTATCTAATTACGTCTAATCGACAGTAATGAATTTTTGAGTCATTTAAGTATTGTTAATTTTCAAGTACTGTTAATGGTTCCTTTAACTTTCTTTGCAATATGTAAAGATATCAATAGCAGTCAATATTAAAATTAGTAAGTAGAGTAAAGTTTGTTTTACTTTTAAGGAGGTTTAGCAAATTTTCATCCTAGTTAGGTCCCCTTCTATCTATTTCAATTCCCTTTTCCTTTTACAGAGTGCTCAATTGGAGGTCCTAATAATGATTTTAAAAATATACAAGACATAACAAGGGGTGTCATCTTTGAAAGAACTACGACTAACGTTCAAAGTAAGTATTTGAACAAATGCACATCTACTACTTAATACAATAGTCTCATAGACTTTAACTAAAGTTTCTAGTATATCAGTACTCTTAATGTATTTTCAAAACGTCTTTGATATAGAAAACCGTGAAAAAGTGTGGTCGACGGAGTATAATTTAAACAGTGTTCAATAGATGGCTGAATGTTGTCATCATGCGAAGGAATTCAATCAACAACACCTCGATAAGTTTTGCGTCATCATGTGAAATACTAAAGAAAAACATTGAATAGAATTAAATCCATCAACTAACCTTCAATTATATTAAAAGTCATCTAATCTTTGATTATGTAATAATCAAAATATAACCTTTCACCTTACGAGGTGATACATTGCAACGTTTTCAACAAGACTCGGGAAAACCCCTAAAATTCGCATAGTCATCAACAGTGAATTTTTATTGTACCGTTACGTACTAGATTAGGTATGTATAAAATACAATAAACGAAATAAGTCTTACTCGGCTTATATTGTGACAAGAACACAAGAAAGTTAATATATTTAAGAGACAAAGATTAAAAGGAGAAAAGGAAACGAAAAATTAGCAATGACATGTTGAAAAGAGACTGCATACAAACTTCAAACGAGACATATAATTCAAACGCAGTTGCTTTGAAAAATAAACAAACGGATGATAAGCAATGATTGCAGCGCACTAAAATGGAAATTGTCTGATATAATATGGATACATATAAGATATACATAATGCATACAGAAAAGAACAATAGTACGGATAAGAATGGAGTGACGTCATCATGCTAAAAACCCGAAAGAAGAAAAGATTCAATCATCTGTAATGATTTAGACAAAGCCTAAGCCGCAAAAGACGAGATTAACAAACTAACAAAATTAACAAAAAATAAATAAGCACTTGTGTGCTTTTTTATTTTTTGTTTGTTGAAATGTGTTATTTTTTGTTTGTATTAAGGGAGTTAGAAAGATAAGAAATGAACTTCAAATAGTTTTCTAGATAAACAGTAAGGAATAAACTTCTGAACACAAGAGTCTAGAAGTCTCTAGTGCTTTACAAACGCCCGAAACAAAACTAGCACGTCACCGCTACCTACCAAATTATCAGTTAATATAAAGTACAACAATGGGACATGTTACATTGCAATCTTCTTCGAGAATGATTTAACAACGTAGTCAGAAGTATGAAACTTGCATCACGTCTTTAATAAAGATGAGAATAGTAGGAGAGCTGGCACCAATTTTTGGGTAGGTATTTGAGGCAAGCTGAAAACTTGTCAGATACCTCTCCTATTATATCCCAACTCGGCACTGCAGACCTGGCTGGTGAGTAGCGGGGCTAAATCAACCACTACATTTTTAAATTTTTTTTTTCTTTTCCAAAAATATATTCGAGGCACTACGCAATTTATATATGTTGCAGTGTAATACTTAATGAATACGAAAAAAAATAAGCCAGATAATTTAATCGGGGATTTAACATTGCCAGACGCGTGCAAAAATATTTTGCAAAAAATTATAAAAAATGTTTTTGAGGCAGCTTGAAATTTTAATGGAGTGTTATTTATAACTAAAAAATAAGATTCCCAAAAAGACATATCATTTCGGTGGGGCTTTCTACCTGCCAGGTGATCAAACAAATAATGAATTGGTACGAGCCTGTAGTGCTATAGACAAGCCTTGCCGCGTTACTATTGGCTCTGGCGGTGCCACGTGACTTACAATAGCCCATGAGGTTTCTAGTCAATATTTTGGAGTAAAAAATATAAAATTTTCTGAATTTGTACTAAAAACATTTTGCATAAAAGGGATTGTATTGATTTATGGACGTTAAAGGGACATATTTTTTGTGATTTCTTTTTAATTTTCAAAAATTAGTTATTTTGCCAATTTTAATGCGAATTTGAACGTAATAAACTGTTTAAATATTTGATATTTCCGCAGAAACATTTATTTTTTGAAGAGAATTAAAAAAAAAATTGTTTTCAACAATTTTTGTTCCAAAATTTTTTGTACAAGATTTATATTATTACCCCTACATTCAAAACTAAAAATTGTTTTTTTTTTCTCGGGCAGTATTCTAAATCAAAATTTATACGGAAATTTAATAAATTTTTTTATCTTAAAATTAATAAGGGTTACGTATTAAAAAAAACAATAATTAAAATAAGTCACGTGACCTCGCCAGAGCCAATAGTAACGCGGCAAGGCTTGTCTATAGCACTACAGGCTCGTACCAATTCATTATTTGTTTGATCACCTGGCAGGTAGAAAGCCCCACCGAAATGATCTGTCTTTTTGGGAATCTTATTTTTTAGTTATAAATAACACTCCATTAAAATTTCAAGCTGCCTCAAAAACATTTTTTATAATTTTTTGCAAAATATTTTTGCACGCGTCTGGCAATGTTAAATCCCCGATTAAATTATCTGGCTTATTTTTTTTCGTATTCATTAAGTATTACACTGCAACATATATAAATTGCGTAGTGCCTCAAATATATTTTTGGGAAAGAAAAAAAAATATTTTTAAAAATGTAGGGGTTGATTTAGCCCCGCTACTCACCAGCCAGGTCTGCAGTCCCGAGTTGGGATATAATAGGAGAGGTATCTGACAAGTTTTCAGCTTGCCGCCTCAAATACCTACCCAAAAATTGGTGCCAGCTCTCGGACCAGAATATCCATTGAGACATATGAATGGCTTATCATCAGCTATAATATTTTGTTTTCTCAATGTTGTTTCAACACAAAAAGGTACTACACCGTCATCGATATGATGTAGTACCTTTTTGTGTTGAGAAAATAATGAGAGTTCTCATAATATTACAAAATGGTCAGGATATGAGAACTCTCGAAGAGTGAAACAAGTAACCTCCTGTTGATGAAAAATGTATTTCAATTCCTGGGGTCCTCTGACATCAATGTTTTAGTAGTTACTTTCGAAAAACGACTAACCTGCATCTATCCCACAGTGTCAAATAAGACAGCATGACACAACATAAAAATCAGACTAAGACACACACACACACGGGCTAGATACTATTACCACTAAAATACGTCTTATTAATATGCAGTTATGGTATTAATATTCCTATTTGCGTTTTACAATGCCGAAACGTAATCATGTGAATTAGCTCATGAATAGTAAAAATCTATTTAGGTAAAGTAACGAAAATTATTTTAATGACTAAAAAAAAGCTATGTTTCATATATTTTATTCTTAAAAACACCATTATTATTAAAAACATATGTAACCAGTTATACCCCGCGGTCTGACTGAACCTTCTTCATCCCATGGAATACTAAATTTTCGGGATACAAACTAGCCTATGTACTATTTCGGGCTGCAATGTATATCTATGCCAAATTTCGTCAAGATTCATTCAGTCGTTTTTGCATAAAAAAGGAACAAACATTAATTCTCACAAACTATTTCATTTATACTACTAACGTGCTTTTGCCTGCGTTTTCGTCCACTTATATATCGGTTAGCGTAGTAAAGAGTTGCTTTCTTTCGCGAAAATCAAAGTATCTCGATGCGTTATTTTTTGAAATCGGTGTAATAATTTTAGTATGGAAGTATGAATCAGTAGGAAAAAATGAGAGGATTAAGTATTATTTTTAATATTACTTTTTGAATTTAAGCGACGGAAATACGCAGTAACATATAGTCTATTTCTATTACAGATATCGTAAGTTATGAATTCAGTCAACAATTGAATGGTGGACCTTATTTTACTGTCGAACTCGTTGATTCTCGTTTTGTAATTGAGACGAGCAATCAATTTGAATATTATGAAGAGAATGAAACTTTGCTCACGGTAATAATCACAACTGTATTCAGTTGTTTAAATGGGCCTAATGAAATATTTGTAAGTATTTTCTTTATTTACGTTACGTTATTTTAATAAAAAATAAATTTATGAATACAGTAACAGCTCTGTATTCGCGGGGATACGTTCCGTCAATTAGCCGCGAATACGTGAATATGGGATGGTAATTTATATGGAATTATAGAGGATACGTTCCAAGGTGACAAAATAAAAACAAATACCTATATATGTATTTTATATATATATTATATATCTCACGCAAAATAGGCGCAATAAAGACGTCGAGTTGCGGAAACCCAGCCCGCGAGTTTCATATGTATTTTATACAAGAAAACAGTTATATTGGAATTGAGTACCATATTCATTATTTGTTATCGTCAGGCAATGCTTTTAAAACATTATATTTCTTTTCTTACTGTGCAATTTTACAAAACAACCTTCAATTCAAACTGATATTCAGAAGTACCCTTATGTTTTATCTTCGGATTATTTTGTCGATCGTACATTTTTTTTAAAACAATATTATAAATTAGGAATAGAGTTTCTAATTTATGGCAGCATTGACAAATATACTATATTCAGTTAGTTATTAGACTGATTTTCATAAAATTTTGGTTGTCTACATTCTTCCAACCACAGCGAAGGCGGCTTATGACAAAAGAAAAGACGATAGCATTTAACGATATAGGTACTTAGACGAATAAGTAATGAAGTCGGTTTAACTTTTTAATTAGTCCATTTATCGACGCTTTTACAAAGGATACTGAAACCTTTTTAACCGATTTCCAAAAAGGAGGAGCTACTCTATTCGACTGTATTTTTTATTTTATTTTTTGTTTGTTACCTCGTAACTTTCGACTGGGTGAACCGATTTTGATGATTTTGATGAAAGCTGGTGCTTCCCGGACCCTATTTCAATTTGATTTCTTTTTTGATTCCATCCATGTTCTTGAAGTCGGTTTATTTTGTTGTTAAAATTTGTGATTATTATTAATATGTATGCACCAAGTAAAAACGTGAATGCATGAAGCGCGAATAAGGAGTTTCGATTGTATATTTGTATACAATATAAATTTATTTAGATGTTAATATGCTTAACAGCAGCTCTCTTAACATAGTTTAGCTCTCCCTAGTTAGGGATTAGACGCATAGTGAAATATTTTGCTTTCTGTTACAATAATTCGAATTGGTACAATTTTTGTTTGTACACACAACACATACAATAATTTGTTAATTTTGGTTTTCGAAGTTCCTTAATCCTTGGAACATCTGTTTTGTATATAAATGGTGAAAATTTAATATTGTTATACCGTGTCTTCAGATGTTAATTATAAACATTAGCGATACCAACAACAATGCACCGGTGTTTCTACCATCTGATGAGTTCACTTATACTGTACAAACACCATTCGCAACTGGATTACCAATCACAGGGTGTTTTAATGCCATAACTGTAAGAGACATTGATCTCACAACTCAGAGGATAGACTTTTCAATAGAAGAAAATCCTTACTTTGAAATTGATTATGATGAAAAATCGTCAACTACACCAAGAGAATTTGTAGGAATTTTAAGAAGTACATCCTTTATACGAGATCTGCTAGAACCTATTACATTGAAAATCACTGCTACGGTAAGTCGTTTGTATTTAAACAACCTTTAAATAAAATATTTAAGAGAATTAGTTGGTCTTTTTTTGATTTTCATTAATTACTTTTAACTGTTGAACCAAAATACCGTTGCCTATGTATGTCATTATTAATTCATAATCAGATTGTTCTACAACATTACAAATACTGTAGGTATTAATGTTACCGAGAACTGAAACGGAAATACGGAATGTAAACTGAATGTCGACTGCACGATTGGCCTAGCGGTTTAAGCGGTCACTACGCCGCTTGCTACTGCGCCAAGTGCCGTGGGTTCAAATCCCACGTAGGACATCACTTTGTGTGATCCACAAAATGTTGTCCTGAGTCTGGGTGTTCTTTGTGTCCGTTACATGTATGTTTGTAAAAGTCCCCCGCGACACAGGATTTATATTCCTAATGCGGGAGTTGTCTTATTAAAAAAAAAAAAAAAAATTAGAACACGACAAATTCGACGTGTGAACTGTGATTTCATATAATACAATTATTTTGTGGTATTATGTATATAAACATATAATACTAGCTGAGCCTGCAAACTTTGTACTGTTAAATTTTTCTTTCATAAATATTTTCTAAATTTCTGAAAGATGGTTTGATTTTCTTCTCTACAAACAATAACGAACACATAAAAAAATTAATTATCCAATTTAGTGCAGCCGATCAGAAGTTATACGTGTACATAAATTTCAGTGATTAATTTTTATTTATCTAAATTAGATATTGTCTTCTACTTAGTTAAATATTTACAGGATGTTGACCTGACGGGCGACCCCCCATTAACTACAGTTGCGACAGTTACATTTATAGGAAACACAACTTTCACCTTCCCAGAAAATCCTATATTCTCCCAACCGTTTTATTTTGCTGAATACACAAAGGACCATCAAGTTGTTCTTTCAGAACCAATTTCTCTTCAAAGTGGCTTCCACGACCTTGTGAATTTTACTTTACATGGAGGTAAGAAAGTTTAAATAAATAATAAAAGTTACACTTCTCAATCAAAGTTCAAAATTTAATCACCGAATGTTGATGCTGATGAAAGCAAGCCCGAAAATAATTTAAGCTTTGAGGCATAATTACGAGTAACATGTGTACACAATCTGCTTTTAAATTATTCATTAGCTTTGTAATGATGTGTATTTTATAATCTTTTAATACATAATTACGAATATTTATCTGTTAAATTGAAATACACTTATCGATTATACTTGTCAATTTCTATTTACTAAGGAAGTTTATTTTTATTTTTCAGACTTGTCCGAAAACTTTGAGTTGGTCGAAGCTGGGTACCAAGTTACAATTCGAAACCTAATTCCTCTTGAAATATATAAGTTGAGAGAAACTCGAATTGTCCTCGTAATAAGGGCTAACGGGCAAGAAACTACAGGCGATAGAGCTACTATTATCATAAAATTACCCGAAGGTAACATATTTATCTAATATATTGCTATTAAACAAAGTCTCCATACCATGATACAGAAACGGAGAGTATAAGCTGTACGTAATTGCACGACTACTGCTCGACTTTACGATGGATAACACGATAAGCGTCAAAGCTTCTTATTTTCCCTTTTATTTCACACACATTACAGACTGCCTCGGTGGCACAGTGGTAGTGAACGCGACTGCTGTGCTTGGGGTCTCGGGTTCAAATCCTGGGTCGGACCTAATATTGAGTGATCTACAAATATTTGTTTCGGAATTTGGATGTTTTCTATGTATAATTTGTATGTATTTACAAAAGAAACAGTATAATATGTATTTATATCAGTTGTCTGCTGTAAGCTCTGCTTAGCTTGGGACTAGATGGCGTTGTGTGTTAGATGTCCAGATTATTTATTTATTATTTATTTATTTAGATGTACAGGTTTAAAGGCACATGAAGCTAATATAAATTATATATGAGAAATATTTTCAGCTGTCATTTTACTTCATTAGTTTTTAACCTGCAGTATTTATGTAAGTTGTCATTAGTTAATTAGCATATAGATATCAGTATATTAATGAGAAGTAACGTAAACCACAGTCTGTAAGTTTTATTTATTGTGACAATGCATTTATTTATTTTTATTACTGGTTATGGTAAGTATCCCCTAAGCCTTTAAAAATATTCTACTCCTTAAAGTTATAAAAGTTAGAAAGTCTCGGTGAGTTGTGTTAAATATATATTTTGTTTATGTATCTTTTGATTATGAGAAAGACTGAAGAAAAATACCGTCTGGAATATTTCAACTGTGGAATGCATTACGGTGAAATAGAAGGGAAGGAGAGACTTGAATAAATTACATTTGACCAGCTTTCAATTTTTAAAAACAATCTAGCAGGTGCCTTCCCAAAATGTTGCACTAAGTCATCACAGACTCACACAGCAAGTATACAAGGGTAATACAGTAACTTACAAAGTAAATTCATTAAATACACAAGGTCAATTTTCAGGAATCTCACTGCAATTTGAACAGTCTAGTTATCGTGGAACAATTAAGAGTAACGTCCTTCAAAACACCGTGCTACCCCTGTTGCAAGGCTATGAAGGAGAAGTCATTAATTCTCAAGTTCTTGGCGGTATGTGACAACATAATATTACGTTAAATAATCAATTTTTGTTCGAAAACTAAAAAAAAACGACTACTACTATTTTAGATAACCTCGACTGTTACTGTCACTCGAAGATGAAAAACATCATGAAAATATATCTAAAAGTATATGAGACCAAAAATTAGTTACAATAAATTTATTACAGTTACTTAAAAATACAAAAAAATAGCATTTTTGCATATACAGTCGTTAAGCATGTTTATATTGCTAAATAAACGTATAAATGATAAGTAAATATAGATATAATGCCCTCGGATGACGGTTATAGGCTTGTTACCAGTTATGTCACATCATTCATCACATCAACAGCATTTAATGGTCTACTGCCCTGTCATAGGCCACCAGACACACTGACCAGACGGGTTAGTATAGGATTTGTTTCAAGTTTTCCTCTTTACAGTGATGTTGTTCTGCGAAGTTTGCACCCTTAGTCGTCTCTAACGATACACATGCGATGAATAGGGCGAAACCTGTCACCGCCAGCGTTGATCGCGGTAATTAGCACATCTAGGAGGGATGTGGCCGCTATAAACGACCCGGGACAAGTGACACCCCGTTACAGCCGAGGGGGTGTCGTCTATAGCGGGTCGTAAGGTGTTGTGCCTCATACTGTGTAGAACGGTGTGAGGCGTGACAGTGTCCCGCCCCGGGGGTCACTCTGGTTACCCCGGGTTTAACCTCAGTTGTCAGGTATGGCAGGGGGACTCCAGAATCCGCCGATACGTTTCTAGAGCTATAGGGCTTAGTAGGTAGACCCGTCCTCCGGGAGTCCCACACACGCCCTTCGTCTCCCCACGAACAAAAGGGTGCGAAAAACATTCCCACTAACACTGTATTTTTTTTTCCGTCATGGATGTATGCATGATATGCAAGTGCACGCATTTATGTAACATGAGACAAGCCTGTTGCCGTCAACCCGGTACAATAAAGCCAGATGAGTAATTAAATTCGACATTGTATTTTAAGATTTTCCCCTATTGACCACTCGTTTCCATTACTTTAAGAACTTACCACACAGTATTTTTAACCGTTACTTAATATTTTAATTACTTTTTTCAGAAAACTCGCAATTTTTTACCACAAATATCCAAGGAAATTCAATACAATTACTAATGAGTGAATTGCCTGCTAACGTGATAGCTGCAAACAACATTATCTCTCTGGAAGTAGTAGCGTCTAGTGCTTTTAATAGTGCTAGTACTATAGTAATCCTAGAGATAATAAGAGATGACAACCCCATGTTCAGCTCGGCTCTTTACACGGGCTCGTATGAAACTGAAACTGGACTGACCCATGATCTTATTACACTTACTCAAGGCTATGATGAAACTATTGTATCACTGTCTGGAGGTAAATCAATTTAGGTTTTACTTATAACTAGTATTGTTGCGTTAATATATTACCGTTTAGATATTTCTGTATGTGCGTTCTACAGTTCCACAGCTACAACTCCTATGTCGACCATGTCGAATGTCGACCACTATTATCATATTCTATTTAATATTCACAGCGATAATATTCAAGGGTGTTCTGAAAGTTATTATATATCAAGAGATGCGATGCGTTATGTGTGTGACAAATTAACGTACTCGCACTAGTGAACGCCAAACAGCACGGTAGTCGTTAATTAGACTCCTCGAAGCTGCACTTGTACTTGTCTCTTATAACTACTCGTACAATGCGTAGTAACGCCTTACCAAAATAAAAATTTTACAAACATAAAAGTTAATATAAGGGAAGGATGTCATCTCAACGCTAAGTCACTTGGTTTAAACAAGAGACAAACTTCTTAGCACTCCATGGATTCACCGTGCGGGTGCCGGGTCCATCGTGTGGCAGAGGGAGAAACTCAAAGCAGTTCCCAGGACTTACGACCTGGATGTAGGTTTAAGGAGGCCCCCTTTAAGATGCGCATCAACGCTCACCTTCACTGCTCGAGTTTCCCGCCCTACCTAGCCAAATTTGGTAGGAACCTGTTAGTGCAGCCTTGGATACTCGTTCTAAAATAGAACTTACTGCAGATCTCGACAGGCCAAGGTCTTTCAGAAGGTTATAGAGAGATTTAGCTGGTATACCTCTCGCTCCTACTTCTACCGCGTATAAATTAACCACATAGCCATTTTTGTTAAGTTCAGTTGTTAGATCGTAATATTTATTTAATTTTATTCTATGGTCTTTAGGAATATTAGTTTCCCACGGAACAGTAAGCTCTACTAATATTATGTGTTTAATTTGTCTAGAGAAAAGGAATATGTCCGGTCTGGATGACGAAACACCAACATCCTCTGGGATTTTATAGTGCTTATCATACGTATCCATCAAAATAGTCCAGTCAGGTGCAGTACCTAGGATTGAGAAAGGCTTGCTTTTAGATTTGGTAGTTGAGCCATCCTTTATAAAGTTAATTTCTCGTTTATTTGTAGTCAATCCTTTTTGGGCTCTAGCTACTGAAAGACTTACTGCTTCACGTATGATTTCTAGTACTCTATCATGTCGGCGTGAGTAATAACCCCTATCAAGCAGCACCCTGCAACCTACCAGTAAGTGCCTAGCAGTACCTACTGCCTCACCACACGTATAGCAAGATTTTTCAGATGCTTTCCCCCATCTCACTAGGTTACTTTGGTCTGGGAGGGTCATTTGGAAGGCATTCAGATAGAATTTTAACAGGGCAGGAGACCAATCATATAGCAAGGTGCGCCATGTCAGGGCTAACGGGATGCAGAACTCACCTATAGTTAACCACTCACTTTGCATTTCTAGATTCATTGCATGCACTTTATAGATATCATTTTCATCTTGTTGTATAAAGGATTTTATTATTTCTCGGTCTCCCTTCTTCTTTGCGAAACCCAGCCCGACTCTATTAAACTGTGCACCAGCCATAAATTGTTTATGGAACTGAAGTCTTGACTCAAGCTCTGTAACATATTTATCTTTTGGGAGTGATGAGACTATTTCATCCTGGGATTGCCCCAAGACATGCATTTTGGTAACTCTGAGGTGTTTATAGAGTTCCGATGGCTTCTTTAACTTCATCCCAAAATTGTTTTGATCCCTAAATAGAGTTGAGGGGTCAGCTGAGTGTGCAATTCCGAGCCATAACTTCAATATCTTTTTGACATTTGCATCTAGTTTTGCCAGGAGGCTTTTACCGATGTCATATACAAGGAAAGACCAAGTCAGACGCGACGTAAGATAATTGTCGTATATCCAAACTTTTTTAATATTGTTTAATGGTTGTTGGTCTACCTTATTTAAGTCATTAAGAAAATTTTCGACAGTTATCTCTAAGGATGGTGTACGTCCTTTGTAATCAATCTTTCTACCAAGAAATTTGAAAGGCACTGCTTCAGCAATCGTGGTTACACATTGTCCTCCTATTGAGAGTCCCGGATCATATGAGGTATATTTGGTATTCCGTCTACCCAGACATAAACAGTGGCATTTACTTGGCTTTGCCCTCAGTCCGTCAGTCCATGTACAAAACTCATCCACTTCAATTAATAACTTCTGACATTGTTTTGGATTACGTGTCAGTATTGCAAGGTCGTCTGCAAAGGCTAAGATGGACTCTGTGTATTTGTTGTTTATTTTAAACCGATAGCCCCATTTTTTCTCATGACTTATTAACTTATCTATAAGAATATTTATAATTATATTAAAAGCTATTGGTGACAAGCAGCAGCCTTGGAACAACCCTACATTATAATGCAATGGTTCTGTGTGTTCCTTGTTTGCTGCTATGGTAAATTGTAATTTAGAATAATAAGATGTGATTATGTCGATAACCACAGTAGGAAAGTTATACCACTTCAGGGCGAAAATCATCAGTTCATGCTGTACCGAACCAAATGCGTTTTCAAGGTCTATCCAACAGACCGTTATTTGCCTCTCATGCATTCTGGCATCTTTCAAACTTTCCGCTAATAATGTGTTATGTTCCAGGCAGCCAGAAATACCGGGCAAGAACCCTTTCTGGTGGTTTGGCCTGAAATACCTATTGCTGATCATGAACTTTGTCATTTTTGTTTGTAGTACGCTAAAGAAAATTTTGGAAATTGTATTATTATCCAATAATACAAGAGAAAAGTCTTTGTAGACAGAGATTCGACGCAAAACACTTGATCCTTGGCTAAAGGGACTCGTTTTCTTTAAATAAAATATAATTTAAAGAAAACGTGTCCCTCAATCAGTCTCACTGCAGAAATTCACAGAAACGTTTTATTAATAAGCCAAAATAAACCAGAAGTCTAATTACCATGACACATGTTCTCCCATTTTTCTTGGTAGTTTTACTGAAATGTGTTAGATGTGGGTGGTTAATATCTTAATTTTTGACTCTGGTGATGATAACTTTTTACTTTCTACATAAACTCTTAAAGCTCTTTTTGTTTAGATCATTCAAATCACTTTGAAGCGACACGTGAAGGAGCGACTGTGACTATAAGGAATACACTTAACATTCCGCCCTCAATATTCAATCAACAACACATATTTCTGACTTTGCACGCTACTAGACCTCTAGCAGTTGGAGCAAGCACAGCTATAGTCATCAATCTCCCTTCAGGTAAATTATAATAACTAACAACGTATATGTATATATATCTTGTTGTTATGATAAGTTGTACGTTATATATATATATATATATATATATATATTATAAATATAACAAAACATACACTTTGTAACGTTTTGTTTGGGGTCGGCTACTAGTAGCCATCTTCTATACTCCGGGATGCTATTAAGAATTAAGTCTTGTAAGAAAACCCCAACAGCAGCCCGACTCGGGAATAGAAACCGAGACCGAGACGAGATCGGTAGTCGCCTACGCTAACTGCTAGACCAATGATGCAGTTATAACAACAATAAAATATTAAATTTAATATAAATTTGATGGCTTTTGTTATTTTTTTATTGTCGAATGAACTAGTTCTCAAGTACATCTAACAATAGACATATTAGACATGTATGTATACAAGATAACCTATATTTTTTCAGGAGTTCAACTAGAATTCGAGCAGTCTAATTATCGTGGAACAATTCAAAATAACGTCCTACAAAATCTCGTGCTACCTCTGAGACCAGGCTACGAAGGGCAAGTTGATAATACTGAAGTTCTTGGCGGTATGTACATCATACATGTAATACAAAATCATGCAAAAATGTGACCTGACCACCCTTATTTTTTTTCTGTGTCTGCGAAAGTCCCCTTGTATGCCACCTGCTGGTAGCTATGAAGGTCTCGAACCCACTAAAACCACAAGCCGACTCGGATACTAAAAGCCGGGGAATTAGAAGCACTCTAGAAAGTAAAACCCTGGCACCCGACATACCTCGGGCCACCTACGGTTTATAAATGGCCCCCTCCTGTGTGGAAACCACGATGTTCCTGTTGGTACTGCCGTAAATCATTAACGATATAGAGATATATTTGAGTTTAGCTTTCCATTGTCAGCCCATTTTGATCGACTCTACTTAAAATGGTTGTTCTTATTTTTTAGATAAATCGCAATTTTTTACCACCAGTATCCAAGGAAATTCAGTTCAATTAACAATGAGCGAATTACCTGCTAACGTGATAGCTGAAAACAACATTATCTCTCTTGAAGTTGTAGCTTCTAGTGCCTTTAGTAGGGCGACAACTATAGTCGTTCTGGAGATAATTAGAGTCGACAACCCCATATTCAGCTCAGCACTTTATACGGGATCATATGCAACCGAAACTGGACTTTCCCATGAGTCAATAAGATTTACTCAAGGCTATGAAGAAACCGTCGTATCACTGTCTGGAGGTAATTTGATTTATGTTTTACTTTTTACTAGTATTTTTACATTCTATTGTATTATTTCAGTTACGTAGCATATAGAATATCAACGACAATTATTTTGTTTATATCTTATATCTACAGAGATGACTTTATTGGATTCCGTATTCTTATTATTGTAGTAGAATAGTCACGTGTTTAAATTACATGTCAGTCAAGTGCCATATGCCGTTTCCGCGCTCATTTATTAGAGTGGGATGAATAACAGTTGAGGTCAACTGAAGCATCAAGTACCTCTCTTTCAACCTGGAAAGTCACTGGAACTTCATGGACCATTTCGAGTGAATGATTCCCTGAGTCCGAGGAATGAAGGGCTCCCTACAGTAGCTACTGCCTAATTTAGAGTGTTGACGGGAGGAAGTTCACCAACTCTACTGTGCAGTACTACAATCCATGCCCCTCTACAGAGAGCCGATATGTGTCAAGCGTTCACCAGCCTTCTCCAACTAAACCCAGCTGAGTTCCCGAGAAACCGGAGGTCTGAGGGAATTTTCCATCCCATCAACAAAAAAAGAAAAATTGGGAACCTAAATGTTTCAACTATTCTCACTAATATCACTTTTTGAATATCTTTTCATTCAATTTCAGTTATACATGTTACACATGTTACATGTTATTATACATACATTTGTATGTATAATACACACATTTCAAGTTTTTGCACCGATCTTTACACGGTACCAAGTATATTATTATAATGTGTTTATGATGAGTTTTATAGAAACTAATAAAGACAATAAATGTTTCCTTTATTTAGATAATTCAAATCACTTTGAAGCGACCCGTGAAGGTGCCGATGTGACTATAAGGAACACAACAAGTATTCCGCCCTCGTTATTCAACCAACAACACATTTTGCTGACTTTGCACGCTACTAGACCTCTAACAGTGGGAGCAAGTACAGCTATAGTCATCACCCTTCCTGCAGGTAAATCACAATAACAAAAAACGTATCATAACTATAGCTTTTCTTTATTTTAACATAAGACAGTATCAGTAGTAGTGTAGTTAGTGAACATGAAACGAGAACCGCAGTTTGCACCTAATCAAAACGTTATTACACGTAGTTTTAGTTACGGTAGGTTTCCTCCGAACTTTTAACAAGAAATAGTCAGCACTTAAGTAGTCAATCAACACAAGGAAGTTAAAAGTTTTGCGTCTTATCTCACTGATTTCGTTACTCTCAAAACCTAGTTTGGCTTAAAGGGAAGAACATAATATAATATTTGAATTTCACGACTTAGGGTTATTTTTATCAAATAATTAAGATACAACGTTGAACATCTATAGAGGTAACATTACTAATATCCTTTCAGGAGTTCAACTGGAATTCGAACAGCCAAATTACCGTGGAACAATTAAAAACAATATCCTACAAGAGCTCGTGCTACCGCTGATACAAGGCTACGAAGGAGAAGTTGTTAATAGTGAAGTTCTTGGCGGTAAGTACATTAGAAATTAATTGCTAGATTATAAATATTTTTTCATCATAATACCTAATGTATATACTTACCTACCTATCGTAAATCAATTACAGGCGTATTCTATGATGGAATATTATGATATCGTTTTCCTTTGTCAATCCAATAATTTACACGAAATATTTTAAACGTTTTGAACAGATAAGGTTTTTTTATTTCAGAGCACTCGCAATACTTTTCTGCAAGTATTGAAGAAAATTCAATACAATTGACAATGAAGGAAATACCTGCTAACGTGATAGCTGAGAACAACATTATCACTCTTGAAGTTGTAGCTTTTAGTGCATTTAGTAGAGCGACAACTATAGTCATCCTGGAGATAATAAGGGATGAAAACGTAACTCCCATATTCAGCTTGCCGTTTTACAGAGGATCGTATGAAACCGAAACTGGATTGACCCATGAGTCAATTACATTTACCCAAGGATATGATGATACTGTCGTATCATTATCTGGAGGTAATCAGTATTTTTGTATGTTGCTAATATCAGAATTTAATCATTGTTACCACCTCCAGTTGCAACTCGTATCAACATGTTTATTTGTTTGTCCCATCGGGCTGTGAGAAAGAGAACAGAGAGTGCACCTGTGGCCGTAATCGGTTAGGAGAACATCATTGCATATTTACTTTAGCCCGCGGCTCCACCCGCGTTTATGTCGAATATCGAATTTTTTTTGTATAGCTTGTAATACTAACAAATAATATAGAATAAAGTAATTTTCAAAATCGGTGCAGTACTTAGATCCGAAGATTAACAGCTACAAACTATACAAATATTACCATTTTATAACTTAGAAAATTATTTCCAATTGCTGCAGAACAGTGCTATTAAGATAACTTAGACAAATAAATTACACACATAAATTTGTTAATAAAGTACAAAACTTGATGATTGATGGATGATGGTTGATATTTTCAACTTTTAAATAGCTAATTATTGTTTATTTTACTGGGATTCCTGAAGAGAAAGAAGTGAAGGCAATCATTAAAACTAAAAAACTGGGACCTCATTTCTAATTATTATTCTACAAGAAAGTATTTATTTTAAAATATACTATTAAAAATACCTTACAGTAAATTTATTAATATCGTGTGTTAGCACGGACACGACGACAGTTAGAATAACACGACTTCATAATACAACGCCGCACTGAACTTGAAGCTTCATATCCATCTTATATAAAGGACTTTTACTTTTTTTTGCGTTTAATTGCTTGACAAAAAACACAAAATTAGTTTAATAAATAAGCTAAACAGATGCGTTCATAACTGTTTCGTGTAGGTATAATTTATTAATTATGTTAATTACTATGTATTTTAAAGATAGTCAGTAGTCTCGTTACAAAAGCCCAGATTCTGTCTAGTTTGGAATTTTGGATTTGGATTGCTGTGTATAAAACAAGTGAAGTAACTATTATTATTGTATACTTTATTGATGATGACTTTGTTCCTATATAAATAAACAAAACTTTCTTTTGTCTAGATCATTCAAATCATTTCGAAGCGACACGTCAAGGAGATGCTGTGACAATAAGAAATACAATTAGTCTTCCTCCCTCAATATTCAACCAACAACACATCTTGCTCACTTTGCACGCTACAAGACCTCTAACAATGGGAGCGAGCACCGCTATAGTCATCACCCTCCCACCAGGTAAACTACAACACCTGAAAACATATCATAATACTAACAAGATTCGCATTTTTAATGTGAATTAGTATCAATAGTTTATAACGGGTGTTTTTTTAAGCTAGATAGAACTTTAAATTGTAAAAAGTAACACAAAAAATTAAATTTTGATGAAAATTTTTTTTTTATTTGTTTCAGTATACTCTGACAAATCATTATGAATAGACTCACGCTTGAACAACGCTACGAAATTATCCAAATTTACTTTGAAAATCAGTCGTCGATTCGCGCAACTTATAGACGACTGTTTTATCGCAAAATTGTGTTCAGCGATGAGGCGCATTTTTGGCTTAACGGGTTTGTTAATAAGCAAAATTGCCGCATATGGAGTGAGACCAATCCACAACAGACCCTACAGACTCCATTACATCCAGAAAAATGCACCGTATGGTGCGGTTTTCACGCTGGTGGCATCATCGGACCTTATTTCTTCAAAAATGAGGCCGGAGCTCGCGTTACGGTCAATGGAGATCGTTACCGCACCATGATCAATGATTTTTTGTTTGAAAATATGGATGACATTGATCCGGAGGAGATGTGGTTTCAACAGGATGGCGCTACGTGCCATACGGCGAACGCAACCATCGACTTATTGAAATCAAAATTTGGCGATAAGTTGATTTCGAGAAATGGACCTGTCAATTGGCCTCCAAGGTCGTGCGATTTGACACCTCTCGATTATTTCCTGTGAGGCTACGTGAAGTCACTGGTTTATGCTGATAAACCAGCAACAATTGACGCCTTGGAGGCCAGCATTGTTCGTGTTATACGCCATACAAATGACGAAGTCGTCTATAAGTTGCGCGAATCGACGACTGATTTTCAAAGTAAATTTGGATAATTTCGTAGCGTTGTTCAAGCGTGAGTCTATTCATGATGATTTGTCAGAGTATACTGAAACAAATAAAAAAAAAAGTTTCATCAAAATTTAATTTTTTGTGTTACTTTTTACAATTTAAAGTACTATCTAGCTTAAAAAAACACCCTATATGTTAATAAACATTAACGAAAACAGCAGTCTTCACCTGATCAAAACATTAATATTATTATTATTTCAGTTATGGTAAGTATGCTTTGAAGTATGTTGTACCTTTAGTAAACGTTAACCAGCATTAACAAAATAGTACAATTAAACATAAAACTATATTATTTGCGTTATTTAAAACCTAATTTGACTGAAAGGAAGAACAATTTATATAAAATGTAAATAAAATGGCTTTGGTTTATTTTTATTAAGTATTAAGAGAGTCTTAAGTTCACCTATAGATGAATATACTCGTAGTATAAATATATTTATAGCAGACCAAATAACCTATATATTTTCAGGAGTTTCATTGGCATTCGAACAGTCTAGTTACCGTGGTACGATTGAAAACAACAACCTACAAGAGCTCGTGCTGCCGCTGGTACAAGGCTATCAGGGAGGAATTGTTGGCTCTGAAGTTCTTGGCGGTATGTAAATACTAAATTCATTTAAAAAATCATAAAATATTATTTTTCTTTTTATTTAATACATACATTCAATGTAATCTACCCTGCCTGCTGCATTGAGATCGTTTTCCCTTTACAAACGATTTTGATCGACTATATATACTCGTAACTTCATCATCATCATCATCATCATCATGTCAGCCGAAAGACGTCCACTGCTGGACATAGGCCTCCCCCAAGGCTTCCCACAACAACCGGTCTGGTGCTGCTCGCATCCAACAGACTCCTGCGACCTTAACCAGGTCGTCGGACCATCTTGCAGGGGGCCTACCCACGCTCCGTTTTCCAGTACGTGGTCGCCACTCCAGAACTTTTCTGCCCCATCGGCCGTCTTGTCTGCGAGCAATGTGCCCTGCCCACTGCCACTTAAGCCTGGCAATTCTACGGGCAATGTCGGTGACCTTTGTTCGTCTGCGGATCTCCTCATTCCTGATTTGATCACGCAGAGAAACTCCGAGCATTGATCTCTCCATTGCTCTTTGTACAACTTTGAGCCTTCTTATCAGGCCCATTGTGAGTGACCACGTCTCTGTACCATAAGTCATCACTGGCAACACACACTGGTCAAAAACTTTCGTCTTTAGACACTGCGGTAATTGGGACGAGAAAATGTCACGCATTTTTCCGAACGCCGCCCAGCCGAGTTGGATTCGACGATTGACCTCTTTCTCAAAGTTGGACTTACCTAACTGAATAATCTGTCCTAGGTATATATAATCCTCGACAACTTCGAGCGTAGAGTCTCCAATTCTCACTGGAGTGGGTGCGACATGGACGTTCGACATAATTTTCGTTTTGTCCATATTCATTTTTAGACCCACCCGCTTAGAGAAACTACTGAGGCCATCAAGCATTATGCTAAGGTCGTCCATGGTTTCAGCCATGACCACTATATCATCAGCAAATCGAAGGTGGGTGATGTACTCGCCGTTAATGTTGATGCCAAGTCCGTTCCAGTCAAGAAGCCTAAAAACGTCTTCCAGTGCCGTATTAAATAGTTTTGGAGATATTATGTCTCCCTGTCTCACTCCTCGCTGCAGCTGTATAGGCTTCGAGTACTGGTTTTGTAGACGGACTGACATAGTGGCGTTTTCGTACAAACACTTCAACACTTCGATATACCGGTAGTCGATTTGGCACCGCTGGAGAGACTGGAGCACCGCCCATGTTTCAATCGAATCAAAAGCTTTCTCATAGTCCACAAACGCCAAGCACAGTGGCAGATTATACTCTTCGGACTTTTGTATTATCTGCCGCAGCGTAAATATGTGGTCTATGGTATTAAAGCCTTTTCGGAAACCGGCTTGTTCGGGAGGCTGAAAGTCGTCAAATTTGCGTTCGAGACGGTTCGTAATGACTCTCGAGAACAGCTTATAGACATGACTCAGAAGTGAGATGGGTCTATAATTCTTCAGCAGGGTATTATCACCCTTTTTGAAGAAAAGTACCACCACACTCCCGAACCATGCCTCAGGCGGTTTTCCACCAAATAGGACGGAACTAAATATCCTTTGAAGGACTTTTAAGAGCGGTTTTCCACCCGCCTTCAAAAGCTCTGCTGTAATCCCGTCCTCACCTGGTGCTTTGTTGTTCTTGAGCTGTCTAAGAGCCATACTAATCTCGTACAAGCTGACGTCCGGAATATCTTCGGTATAGTGTCGGGTTAACTTAGCCCTTGGGTCTTTATGCAACTCAGTGACAGGGTCTAATGTTGCCGTGTATAGCTGTCTGTAGAACTTTTCTATCTCACTCAAAAGCTCAGGTTTTGACGATAACAGTCTGCCATCATCGGTCTTCAACTTTGTCAACTGGCTCTGCCCAATAGACAGAGCTCTTGCGAACACTTTTGTACCTTTGTTTCGCTCTATAGCCTCTTTAACATATAGAGTATTAAATTGGCGTATATCTTTTTTACGACATTTTGAGATCCGTCTATTGAGCAGACGGAAATTGGACACTTCATCTGGAGACTGCAGAGTCATATTGCGCCTTTCCTCCATTAGCTTAAGAGTGTCATCAGAGAATCTCTTGGTTCTATTGATCCAGCGGGTCTTGAATAGTTTAGACCCGACCGTATGGACAGTTTCCACTATATGGTCACTGAGCTCGTTAGTATCGATGCAGTTCTCAAGGCATGCAAAGCGATTTTGAAGTTCGAGCTGAAAGCTCTCGGGGTTTTGGATGTGAACGGGGGATGGTCGGAGCGTGGACCTCACCAGTCGCGATCTTTCGAGTCTTATGTTAATATTCAATGTGCCTCTAAGCAGCCGGTGGTCGCTGCCGGTTTTTACCATGTTGATCACCGAGACATCATTGAATACTTGTCTCTTCGTCGACATGATAAAGTCTATCTCATTTTTTGTTTTGCCATCGGGACTTATCCAAGTCCACTTCCTGTGCTCCCTTTTATGGAAGAAGGAGTTCATCATATACAATCCCTCCTTCTCCATGAAGCTGGCCAATAGGTGACCCCGGTGGTTCCGTCGACCAACTCCAAATGACCCCACTCGCAGCTCTTCACCGCTTCGTTTACCCAACCTTGCATTGAAGTCCCCCATAACAACGGTGTAGTGAGTGTTGGACATATGCATGGCTCTACTAATGTCCTCATACATAGCCTCCACCTCATCATCAGGATGTGTCGTGGTCGGAGCGTATACCTGTATCACCTTCAGCGAGTACCTTTTGGTTACTCTGAGTATAAGGTACGCAACCCTTGGAGACACACTCTCAATTTTGATCACGTTATTTACGAGGGACTTGTGTACCAGGAACCCGACACCACCTTGGGACAGATGATCGCCCTCCCGGAAATAGAGCAAGTTACCAGATTGGAGCAATATCGAGTCCTCCCCCTTTCTACGGACTTCAGATAATCCCAAAATGTCCCAGTGTACCCCGCTCAATTCTTCCTCCAATTCGAACACTTTCTCGTCGGTCCGCAATGTGCGCGTGTTGTAAGTTGCCAGGTCCAGTCGTCGTTTATGGTAGCCCGATCGTACCCGGAGATTCTTCGCACCCCCTGCCCCGCCATTTCCTTGGCCGCTACCATAGCCAGGAACAGCAGGGCCGCCGGGGACTAGGGGCCGTTTCCTTATTCTGTTTGCCATCAGGGGGGATTTGCCATAATCGCCACGCTTGGCATGCGGGTTGGCGATCGCAGTGAGATGATATTGTACTCAGTAGGATGCTGCTGCCCATCCTCTGGTATAATATGTTATCCCTTGGTCGACTTTTACGACACCCACGGGAAGAAACGGGGTGGAGCTATTCTTAACCGGCACCACACGATAACTTACATGCATTATTTTTTAATACTTCAAAACTAATATTTTCTTTCAGAACACTCGGAATTCTTTTCTACAAGTATCCAAGAAAATTCAATACGACTGACAATGAACGACATTCCTGCTAATGTGATAGCTCAGAATAACATTATTTCTCTTGAAGTTGTAGCTTCCAGTGCCTTTAGCAGGGCGACGACTATAGTCGTCCTGGAGATTATAAGTGACGACAATGTAACTCCTGTATTCAGCTTGCCACTTTACAGAGGATCGTATATAACCGAAACTGGACTGACCCATGACCCAATTACGTTAACCCAAGGCTACGATGGAACCACTGTTTCACTGTCTGGAGGTGATTTAATTTTTGTTTTGTTTGTTATCTTTCATTGAGGTAGAACAGTGCCGTTTGTATTCTTGAAATGAAAAACATATACATATTTTTATTATAAAGAACGAACACGTCCTTGCTGGCTTTCCTTGATATATGTAAATTTTCTTTCAAGTAGCTAAATAGGAATTATTATATTTATTATGTGGACCCCTACAAAAAAAAGATCTGAAGACAATCATTGATCCAAAAAACATTAGACCAAGTTTCGAATTAATATTGTACAAATGCCTATTTATTTAAGACTTGCTATTGCAAAAAATATAATAAAATACAATAAGGATAACTAAATAATCCATACAGATCCTGTTCATATCTTCTTTGTCTGGATGTAATATGTCCATATTATAATGAGAACTATATAAGTATGTTTATTAGTAATCTAGCTACTACACCAATTGAGCATACTTTGGGGTCCGACTGCTGCGCTTAGTATATGTGAAGTTACAATTGTTGTGTATCCTATTTTCGATGACTTTCGGCTTTTATATAAACTAATAAGCTTTTATTTGTCCAGACCACTCAAATCATTTTGAAGCTACACGTGAAGGAGCCGTTGTGACAATAAGGAACACAAATAGTCTTCCTCCCTCAATATTGAACCAGCAACACATCTTGCTCACTTTGCACGCTACTAGACCTCTAACAATGGGAGCGGACACCGCTATAGTCATCACTCTCCCTGAAGGTAACTTACAATTGCTTACTACTAATAGTATAGTAGTTAGAAAATATTAACGAAAACCACAGTCTGCTCTTAATCAAAATATTAATATGGATAAAGTTTCAGTTATGGTAAGTATACCCGGTAGTATAATAAATCAAACTTTTAGAAAACGTTAGTCACCATCTATGTACCAAGTAAGTAAAAAGAAATGCATATAATCGTGTTGTTGGATGACAGAGCAGTAAGAATTCTAGTAATTATACTGACAGATTTGATTATATATACGAAATAATTAAGACGTTTTCAAGCTCATTTAATGGGGAACATGCATGTAGACAAACAATATCTATATCTTTTCAGGAGTCTCATTGGAATTCGAACAGTCTAGTTACCGTGGAACGATTATAAACAACAACCTACAAGAGCTCGTGCTGCCGCTGGCACAAGGCTATCAGGGAGGAATTGTTAGTTCTGAAGTTCTTGGCGGTACGTACATACTACTACTACAACTACTACTAAATTAATTATAAAATAATATGTATTTTGTTACTTTTTCTAATAAATATTATTTAATCTGCCCTGCTGTAAGCCACTATTGAAAGGTATCTTTGATTACCTACACTAAGATCGTTTTCCTTGTACAACCCAATTTGATCGACTCCACATAACTGACACGCATTACTTTTTAAATAATTTAAGATGTATTTTTTTCAGAACATTCGCAATTCTTTTCTACAAGTATCCAAGGAAATTCAATACACCTAACAATGAATGAACTACCGACTAACGTAAACAACATTATCTCTCTTGAAGTTGTAGCTTCTAGTGCCTTTAGCAGGGCGACAACTATAGTCGTCCTGGAGATTATAAGTGACGACAATGTAACTCCTGTATTCAGCTTGCCACTTTACAGAGGATCGTATATAACCGAAACTGGACTGACCCATGACCCAATTACGTTAACCCAAGGCTATGATGGAACCACTGTGTCACTGTCTGGAGGTGATTTGAGTTTTGTTTTGTTTGTTATCTTTCATTGAGGTAGAACAGTGCCGTTTGTATTCTTGAAATGAAAAACATATACATATTTTTATTATAAAGAACGAACATGTCCTTGCTGGCTTTCCTTGATATATGTAAATTTTCTTTCAAGTAGCTAGACAGGAATTATTATATTTACTATGTGAACCCCTACAAAAAAAAAGATCTGAAGACAATCATTGATCCAAAAAACATTAGACCAAGTTTCGACTTAATATTTTACAAATGCCTACTTATTTAAGACTTGCTATTGCAAAAAATCAAATAAAATACGATAAGGTTAAATAAATAATCCATACAGATCCTGTTCATATCTTCTTTGTCTGGATGTAATATGTCCATCTTATAATAAGAACTATATAAGTATGTTTATTAGTAATCTAGCTACTACACCAATTGAGCATACTTTGGGGTCCGACTGCTGCGCTTAGTATATGTGAAGTTACAATTGTTGTGTATCCTATTCTTGATGACTTTCGGCTTTTATATAAACTAATAACCTTTTCTTCGTCCAGACCACTCAAATAGTTTTGAAGCTACACGTGAAGGAGCCGTTGTGACAATAAGGAACACAAATAGTCTTCCTCCCTCAATATTCAACCAACAACACATCTTGCTAACTTTGCACGCTACTAGACCTCTAACAATGGGAGCGAGCACCGCTATAGTCATCACCCTCCCTGAAGGTAACTTACAATTGCTTACTACTAATAGTATAGTGGTTAGAAAATATTAACGAAAACCACAGTCTGCTCTTAATCAAACTATTAATATGGATAAAGTTTCAGTTATGGTAAGTATACCCGGTAGTACAATAAATCAAACTTTTAGCAAACGTTAGTCACCATCTATGTACCTACCAAATAAGTAAAAATAAATGCATATAATCGTGTTGTTGGATGACAGAGCAGTAAGAATTCTAGTAATTATACTGACAGATTTGATTATATTTACGAAATAATTACGACGTTTTCAAGCTCATTTAATGGGGAACATGCATGTTTACAAACAATATCTATATCTTTTCAGGAGTCTCATTGGAATTCGAACAGTCTAGTTACCGTGGAACGATTATAAACAATAACCTACAAGAGCTCGTGCTGCCGCTGGCACAAGGCTATCAGGGAGGAATTGTTAGTTCTGAAGTTCTTGGCGGTACGTAAATACTACTACTACTACTACTACTACTACTAAATTAATTATAAAATAATATGTATCTTGTTACTTTTTATAGTAAATATTATTTAATCTGCCCTGCCGTAAGCCACTATTGAAAGGTATCTTTGATTGCCTACAATAAGATCGTTTTCCTTGTACAACCCAATTTGATCGACTCCACATAACTGACACGCATTACTTTTTAAATAATTTAACATGTATTTTTTTCAGAACATTCGCAATTCTTTTCTACAAGTATCCAAGGAAATTCAATACACCTAACAATGACTGAACTACCGACTAACGTAAACAACATTATCTCTCTTGAAGTTGTAGCTTTCAGTGCCTTTAGCAGGGCGACGACTATAGTCGTTCTGGAGATTATAAGTGACGACAATGTAACTCCCGTATTCAGCTTGCCACTTTACAGAGGATCGTATATAACCGAAACTGGACTGACCCATGACCCAATTACGTTAACCCAAGGCTATGATGGAACCACTGTATCACTGTCTGGAGGTGATTTGATTTTTATTTAGTTTGTTATCTTTCATTGAGGTAGAACAGTGCCGTTTGTATTCTTGAAATGAAAAACATATACATATTTTTATTATAAAGAACGAACACGTCATTGCTGGCTTTCCTTGATATATGTAAATTTTCTTTCAAGTAGCTAAATAGGAATTATTATATTTATTATGTGGACCCCTACAAAAAAAAAGATCTGAAGACAATCATTGATCCAAAAAACATTAGACCAAGTTTCGAATTAATATTGTACAAATGCCTATTTATTTAAGACTCGCTATTGCAAAAAATATAATAAAATACAATAAGGATAACTAAATAATCCATACAGATCCTGTTCATATCTTTTTTGTCTGGATGTAATATGTCCATATTATAATGAGAACTATATAAGTATATTTATTAGTAATCTAGCTACTACACCAATTGAGCATACTTTGGGGTCCGACTGCTGCGCTTAGTATATGTGAAGTTACAATTGTTGTGTATCCTATTCTTGATGACTTTCGGCTTTTATATAAACTAATAAGCTTTTCTTTGTCCAGACCACTCAAATTATTTTGAAGCTACACGTGAAGGAGCCGTTGTGACAATAAGGAACACAAATAGTCTTCCTTCCTCAATATTCAACCAGCAACACATCTTGCTCACTTTGTACGCTACTCGACCTCTAACAATGGGTGCGAGCACCGCTATAGTCATCACCCTCCCTGAAGGTAACTTACAATTGCTTACTACTAATAGTATAGTAGTTAGAAAATATTAACGAAAACCACAGTCTGCTCTTAATCAAAATATTAATATGGATAAAGTTTCAGTTATGGTAAGTATACCCGGTAGTACAATAAATCAAACTTTTAGCAAACGTTAGTCACCATCTATGTACCTACCAAATAAGTAAAAATAAATGCATATAATCGTGTTGTTGGATGACAGAGCAGTAAGAATTCTAGTAATTATACTGACAGATTTGATTATATTTACGAAATAATTACGACGTTTTCAAGCTCATTTAATGGGGAACATGCATGTATACAAACAATATCTATATCTTTTCAGGAGTCTCATTGGAATTCGAACAGTCTAGTTACCGTGGAACGATTATAAACAACAACCTACAAGAGCTCGTGCTACCGCTGGCACAAGGCTATCAGGGAGGAATTGTTAGTTCTGAAGTTCTTGGCGGTACGTACATACTACTACTACTACTGCTAAATTAATTACAAAATAATATGTATTTTGTTACTTTTTCTAGTAAATATTATTTAATCTGCTCTGCTGTAAGCCACTATTGAAAGGTATCTTTGATTACCTACACTAAGATCGTTTTCCTTGTACAACCCAATTTGACCGACTCCACATAACTGACACGCATTACTTTTTAAATAATTTAAGATGTATTTTTTCAGAACATTCGCAATTCTTTTCTACAAGTATCCAAGGAAATTCAATACACCTAACAATGAATGAACTACCGACTAACGTAAACAACATTATCTCTCTTGAAGTTGTAGCTTCTAGTGCCTTTAGCAGGGCGACAACTATAGTCGTCCTGGAGATTATAAGTGACGACAATGTAACTCCTGTATTCAGCTTGCCACTTTACAGAGGATCGTATATAACCGAAACTGGACTGACCCATGACCCAATTACGTTAACCCAAGGCTATGATGGAACCACTGTATCACTGTCTGGAGGTGATTTGAGTTTTGTTTTGTTTGTTATCTTTCATTGAGGTAGAACAGTGCCGTTTGTATTCTTGAAATAAAAACATATACATATTTTTATTATAAAGAACGAACATGTCCTTGCTGGCTTTCCTTGATATATGTAAATTTTCTTTCAAGTAGCTAAATAGGAATTATTATATTTATTATGTGGACCCCTACAAAAAAAAAGATCTGAAGACAATCATTGATCCAAAAAACATTAGACCAAGTTTCGAAATAATATTGTACAAATGCCTATTTATTTAAGACTCGCTATTGCAAAAAATATAATAAAATACAATAAGGATAACTAAATAATCCATACAGATCCTGTTCATATCTTTTTTGTCTGGATGTAATATGTCCATATTATAATGAGAACTATATAAGTATATTTATTAGTAATCTAGCTACTACACCAATTGAGCATACTTTGGGGTCCGACTGCTGCGCTTAGTATATGTGAAGTTACAATTGTTGTGTATCCTATTCTTGATGACTTTCGGCTTTTATATAAACTAATAAGCTTTTCTTTGTCCAGACCACTCAAATTATTTTGAAGCTACACGTGAAGGAGCCGTTGTGACAATAAGGAACACAAATAGTCTTCCTTCCTCAATATTCAACCAGCAACACATCTTGCTCACTTTGTACGCTACTCGACCTCTAACAATGGGTGCGAGCACCGCTATAGTCATCACCCTCCCTGAAGGTAACTTACAATTGCTTACTACTAATAGTATAGTAGTTAGAAAATATTAACGAAAACCACAGTCTGCTCTTAATCAAAATATTAATATGGATAAAGTTTCAGTTATGGTAAGTATACCCGGTAGTACAATAAATCAAACTTTTAGCAAACGTTAGTCACCATCTATGTACCTACCAAATAAGTAAAAATAAATGCATATAATCGTGTTGTTGGATGACAGAGCAGTAAGAATTCTAGTAATTATACTGACAGATTTGATTATATTTACGAAATAATTACGACGTTTTCAAGCTCATTTAATGGGGAACATGCATGTATACAAACAATATCTATATCTTTTCAGGAGTCTCATTGGAATTCGAACAGTCTAGTTACCGTGGAACGATTATAAACAACAACCTACAAGAGCTCGTGCTACCGCTGGCACAAGGCTATCAGGGAGGAATTGTTAGTTCTGAAGTTCTTGGCGGTACGTACATACTACTACTACTACTGCTAAATTAATTACAAAATAATATGTATTTTGTTACTTTTTCTAGTAAATATTATTTAATCTGCTCTGCTGTAAGCCACTATTGAAAGGTATCTTTGATTACCTACACTAAGATCGTTTTCCTTGTACAACCCAATTTGACCGACTCCACATAACTGACACGCATTACTTTTTAAATAATTTAAGATGTATTTTTTCAGAACATTCGCAATTCTTTTCTACAAGTATCCAAGGAAATTCAATACACCTAACAATGAATGAACTACCGACTAACGTAAACAACATTATCTCTCTTGAAGTTGTAGCTTCTAGTGCCTTTAGCAGGGCGACAACTATAGTCGTCCTGGAGATTATAAGTGACGACAATGTAACTCCTGTATTCAGCTTGCCACTTTACAGAGGATCGTATATAACCGAAACTGGACTGACCCATGACCCAATTACGTTAACCCAAGGCTATGATGGAACCACTGTATCACTGTCTGGAGGTGATTTGAGTTTTGTTTTGTTTGTTATCTTTCATTGAGGTAGAACAGTGCCGTTTGTATTCTTGAAATAAAAACATATACATATTTTTATTATAAAGAACGAACATGTCCTTGCTGGCTTTCCTTGATATATGTAAATTTTCTTTCAAGTAGCTAAATAGGAATTATTATATTTATTATGTGGACCCCTACAAAAAAAAAGATCTGAAGACAATCATTGATCCAAAAAACATTAGACCAAGTTTCGAAATAATATTGTACAAATGCCTATTTATTTAAGACTCGCTATTGCAAAAAATATAATAAAATACAATAAGGATAACTAAATAATCCATACAGATCCTGTTCATATCTTTTTTGTCTGGATGTAATATGTCCATATTATAATGAGAACTATATAAGTATATTTATTAGTAATCTAGCTACTACACCAATTGAGCATACTTTGGGGTCCGACTGCTGCGCTTAGTATATGTGAAGTTACAATTGTTGTGTATCCTATTCTTGATGACTTTCGGCTTTTATATAAACTAATAAGCTTTTCTTTGTCCAGACCACTCAAATTATTTTGAAGCTACACGTGAAGGAGCCGTTGTGACAATAAGGAACACAAATAGTCTTCCTTCCTCAATATTCAACCAGCAACACATCTTGCTCACTTTGTACGCTACTCGACCTCTAACAATGGGTGCGAGCACCGCTATAGTCATCACCCTCCCTGAAGGTAACTTACAATTGCTTACTACTAATAGTATAGTAGTTAGAAAATATTAACGAAAACCACAGTCTGCTCTTAATCAAAATATTAATATGGATAAAGTTTCAGTTATGGTAAGTATACCCGGTAGTACAATAAATCAAACTTTTAGCAAACGTTAGTCACCATCTATGTACCTACCAAATAAGTAAAAATAAATGCATATAATCGTGTTGTTGGATGACAGAGCAGTAAGAATTCTAGTAATTATACTGACAGATTTGATTATATTTACGAAATAATTACGACGTTTTCAAGCTCATTTAATGGGGAACATGCATGTATACAAACAATATCTATATCTTTTCAGGAGTCTCATTGGAATTCGAACAGTCTAGTTACCGTGGAACGATTATAAACAACAACCTACAAGAGCTCGTGCTACCGCTGGCACAAGGCTATCAGGGAGGAATTGTTAGTTCTGAAGTTCTTGGCGGTACGTACATACTACTACTACTACTACTAAATTAATTACAAAATAATATGTATTTTGTTACTTTTTCTAGTAAATATTATTTAATCTGCTCTGCTGTAAGCCACTATTGAAAGGTATCTTTGATTACCTACACTAAGATCGTTTTCCTTGTACTACCCAATTTGACCGACTCCACATAACTGACACGCATTACTTTTTAAATAATTTAAGATGTATTTTTTCAGAACATTCGCAATTCTTTTCTACAAGTATCCAAGGAAATTCAATACACCTAACAATGAATGAACTACCGACTAACGTAAACAACATTATCTCTCTTGAAGTTGTAGCTTCTAGTGCCTTTAGCAGGGCGACAACTATAGTCGTCCTGGAGATTATAAGTGACGACAATGTAACTCCTGTATTCAGCTTGCCACTTTACAGAGGATCGTATATAACCGAAACTGGACTGACCCATGACCCAATTACGTTAACCCAAGGCTATGATGGAACCACTGTATCACTGTCTGGAGGTGATTTGAGTTTTGTTTTGTTTGTTATCTTTCATTGAGGTAGAACAGTGCCGTTTGTATTCTTGAAATGAAAAACATATACATATTTTTATTATAAAGAACGAACACGTCCTTGCTGGCTTTCCTTGATATATGTAAATTTTCTTTCAAGTAGCTAAATAGGAATTATTATATTTATTATGTGGGCCCCTACAAAAAAAAGATCTGAAGACAATCATTGATCCAAAAAACATTAGACCAAGTAATGAATTAATTTTTTACAAATGCCTATTTATTTAAGACTTGCTATTGCAAAAAATCAAATAAAACACGATAAGGTTAAATAAATAATCCATAAAGATCCTGTTCATATCTTCTTTGTCTGGATGTAATATGTCCATATTATAATGAGAACTATATAAGTATGTTTATTAGTAATCTAGCTACTACACCAATTGAGCATACTTTGGGGTCCGACTGCTGCGCTTAGTATATGCGAAGTTACAATTGTTGTGTATCCTATTCCTGATGACTTTCTGCTTTTCATATAAACTAATAAGCTTTTCTTTGTCCAGACCACTCAAATCATTTTGAAGCTACACGTGAAGGAGCCGTTGTGACAATAAGGAACACAAATAGTCTTCCTCCCTCAATATTCAACCAACAACACATCTTGCTCACTTTGCACGCTACAAGACCTCTAACAATGGGAGCGAGCACCGCTATAGTCGTCACCCTTCCTGAAGGTAACTTACAATAGTTTAGAATGTATCACAATTTAAAAAAATTAAATTACCTATTAAGTTATTACTTGCTAAGAACGTCTCACGAAAATAGAGAAGCTCGGCAAGTCCCCCTATATCTTTAACAATTAATGAGTATCATAAACACTAAATGACGCAAGCTAAATAATATACTTTTATTAGGTACTTTTAGGTACAATTAACCATGTTTTTTTTTTTCATGGGGAATGCCTTTACACCCTTCGCTAGACCACCGTGGTGGGTTTGCTTCGTGTGGGAATCCTGGCCTCCAGGAGAGGAGGCCAGACTACCCACTAAACCCCACGTTCCTCATCACCTAAGACCGAGCCACGGGATAGAATGCTCACCGCGACTCGGCTAGGGACGCCCTTTCGGGCTCGCCTCAGGGGGCCGAATCGTTGGGGCCCCCCTCTCCTTGGTTGGTATGCGCCCCTGGAACAAGAGGGGCGCATTCCCCCTAATGGCTTAACATCTGTCGCCGGCGACCCCTCGCTGGGGGCCTGCCGGGCGGGAGAGTGAGCCCAGCTCGCTCCCGTTCCCGCAGGACCTCTCTCTTGGCCGTCATCACCTCGCTAGCGAACGAGGCGATAGCGGCCCAGCACCGCTCGCTGTCGGCCATGGCTTCGATGACGGCCGGCAGCGAGAGATCTGCTCCGATGGCGGTCGTCAGGGCCGCTCTTTGGCCGTCCCACGCTTCGCACACGGCCAGGGTGTGTTGGGCTGTGTCAGGGTCGCCGCTGGTGCAGTTGCGGCACCGGGACTCCGATTCCACTCCCACCACCTCCCACCGGTACTTGGTGAAGCAGCCGTGACCCGTGAGAAGTTGGGTGAGTTGGTACGTGGGAGCCCCATGACCCCCCTCCACAAATTGTCGCAGGACGGGCCGAGCGGCCCTAACAAGCGCCGTCGGACTCTCCTCTATTCTTGCAGCCCACGTCCGGAAGAGATCGTCGCGAGCCTCCTGTCCCCAGCGCTCAATCTCCTCCGAAGGTGGGCATCCACCAACTCGCCGAATCAGGGCGCCCTCTTCGTACACTCGCTTGAGGACGCCGGCCTCGAGATCCCAAGGGAGACTGCCCGCTAGGACACACGCCGCCTCGTAAGAGACGGTGTGGTACGCCCGTGCAGCCCTCTGCGCGATGGCCCGCTGCGAACGACGCACCGCGCAGTACCCAATCGTACCCGATGTTCCACAGGAGCGGCTCAAGTACCGACCCCTGTGGAACACCACACCTCACTGCCTTGCAGACCACTCCGTCTCGGGCCGGGTAAGTGATGACCCGGTCCACGAAGTAGTCCGCAAGGATTCGTCTGAGGTACCACGGTACGTTGTGGTACCTCAGGGCCTCGGCGATTGTCTCCCAGGGGAGGGTGTTGAAGGCGTTGGCGATGTCAAGCGAGACAGCCAACAACACCCCACCCCCGGCGATCGCCGCGTCGACGCTGCCCCGCAGTCGGGATATGGCGTCTAGGGGGGTCGACCTCCCGTGACAGTATACATGTATTTATAACAGTTGTCTAGTACCCACAACACAAGCTCTGCTTAGTTTGGGACTGTATTTCGTTGTGTGTTAGATGTCCGAATTAATATTTATGTAGGTATATATTTATTTGGCCAGAGGCCAGCGTTTCCTTCTGTGAGCAAACAATGCTTGCTAAGGAGACGGCGGAGCGGGACCGGGAGAGGTTTAGAACTCTGCCGGCCCGCCAGGCCCGGGAACGGGCCAGGTACCGCAGGTGACTCAGGCGACGGAGATCTCAGAATGATCTCCGTCCTCCATAGGCGCAAGCCTGGGGGTGACAGATGAGGTCATCCGTCACCCCGGCAGAAGCAGGCTCTGGTGGAGGCGCGGACGCTGTGGAGCGCCCCGGGGGACAATAATGGGAACACCGGGGTTCCCACACGGTAGGGGGCCATCTATAAACCGTAGGTGGCCCGACGTACGTTGGGGTTCCAGGGTTTTCCTTTCTAGGGTGTACCTGGTTCCCCGGCATCTAGTACCCGAGACGGCGTGCGGTTTTAGTCGGTTCGAGTCCGACATGCCACCAGGAGGTGGTATCGGAGGGGATATCCGCACGAAAATAAAAAAAAAATTATTTTTTTGTTTTTTGTTTTTAAAAAAGACAACTCCCACATTAGGAATAAACATCCTGTGTCGTGGGGGACTTTACAAACATACATGAAACGGACACAAAGAACATCCAGACTCGGGACAACAATTCGTGGATCACACAAAGTGTTGTAGGTACCGCGTGGGATTTGAACCCACGACACTTGGCGCAGTAGCAAGCGGCATGGCGACCGCTGACACCACTCGGCCAACCGTGCAGTCTTTTTATATTTGTTTGGTGCTAAAATGTTGTAATTAAAAGAAAGCGCCAGTATATTATAGGGTTCAATGGCGTAAAGTAAGAAAAGCCTTGTCCAACAGTGGACAATAAAATGTAATGACGGAAAAGCCTATATCCAAAGAAATATATAGTAGGTATTATACGGGTTACTGAAAACGTATCAATGAAATTTATAAGTAGAAGACAAAGGGATTTATTTACCTTATCTTTAAGCTCCAATTGCATTAGTAAGTAAAATAATTTTAATCAACATTTAAATTTATGCAATGCTGTCATTACAGTCGTTGGTTACCATCCCAAATTCTACCAATACATATTTAAGTATATTCTATCTTTGGTAACGTTCGTAAAGCAGTCGGATTCGCCTAATCTCTCCTCGGTCGTGAGTCCTGTCGAATAGCCTTTCCATGAGATTATGTGAGGGAATGCAATGCACTTGCGCACATTTATGTATTTTTATATATATCTCCTGTGTAGTAGATGAAAAAAGACATACATATCGATATTTATCCTAAATTAGTGGCATGTTTAAAAAGAGCCTCATCTAATCTTCTACCAAAAAAATCTAAGGTGCAGCATGTGAAATTGAAAAGTTTCTTAACGAAGCACCTGATTACTCATATTTGACGGCCAAAGTAAATCAGTTTCACATTCAGTATCTACTTAAGTATATTAATCAACGACTTAACATAGTCTAATACGTACATAGTAGATACTGATAGGCATAACTATGCATGCATATAAAATTTATTAACTTACCTACGACAATACTCTTTACTTTACAAGTTGACCTTATTATTAGTATATACGGAACATGACGCAACATTCAGACGACGAATTATTAAAAGATTAATTAATAAATGTATTTATCTAATACAAATACAAAAAAAGACCGCAATTTCGTCATTTGCAAGGAATACGTAACAGTTCTTGAGAAATTTCAAGCCTTACGCCAGCCTATCACTCCAATCAATCAATTTTTTCTACAATATTGCAACAGAAAGTGTGTTAGAAAGCCTATGGTAGCTAATAAAATTGGCAGTATCCTATGAGAAATAGCAACATTTCTTGAACTTCCAGAACCCCTGTTATACAGGGGTCATTCTTGTCGACGAACTTCAGCCACACTTTTGGCCGATTCAGGAGTTGATCTCCTGTCTCCTAAGCACCATAGAGGCTGGAAGTCCAATGCGGTTGTAGAGGGATACATAGAAGATTCTCAAATATGTAAAAGCATCATAGGAGCCATTACACTGAAAGAACCTCAGTCAAATCCCTGAACGGGCCCGTTTACTTCAAAAATGAGCCGTTACGAAACCCCTAACCATCGCCCTCTCCCGCCAATATTTAATCGATACAGCTATTAAGTATGACAGTACAGAAGTCACTGGAACACCAACAATACAGTACCTAACTAAAATATTACACTCAACTTGAGTAACTGTAGCAACGTTACTTAATTGAGCTCGCGGTTAAAAAGTAACTTTGCACAATTGTATAACTAATAACTGTTCTTATATATAATCCATGTACAAACTGCGACTAGTTACGATTTCATTTTATGTATTGATCGATTAGATTTTAGATGAATGTCAATTTCCGATCACGTATAGAGCATGTGGCTTATTTGTCGTTGTACACTCATTTAATCAATCAAATATCACTAAGCTATAAACACGTAAAAACAATTTGCCCACTTGTATGCAGGAAACAGTGTGTCATGACATTATCTTTGATAAGATAATTTGAAATTTAAGGTAGTCAGTTATTTTCATTTCTTGTTAGTACAATATCAATGAACGTCTTCTTGTAGCTTTTAATATTTTTCATTTTATTTCAGCATTTATTATTTACTTAATGTTAATTTATTATAAAGACTGTGGTTTACGTTATGTTATACTCGATAAGTTCAGTTTTTAAGGACTAACAGATTTATTTAAACTCATATTTAATAGGCATTACTTTTTCATGTGTTTGTAAACAGGTTCACAAGATGGAAATGATTTATCGTTCGATAGGCTTGTCTACGAAGGAACTATTCAACTCAATACCGTTGAACATGGGTTGATCACAATTAGAAATTACGATGGAGTCACTGTGCTACCTTACGGGCGTAAGTATAAATTATTAGTCATAAAAACTACATTGACAGTAAAAATATATTTGCTACAAAGTAAACTGTGCAAATAAATGGTTAATTGGTAGAACATAAATAAAGGGTCATCTGACAATATTTTACTATGTCTCTCATATTGTCATATAGCTAATATTGTTAATATTTTTTTGAAGTTAAATAATAATTTAACTTTAAACTGCTTTAAAAACAACTTCCCACTTTGATCCCAGGTCTTTTGAACGGGGCGTGAAAAACATCTTACTAAAGTGTAGGTCACCATGCTGCATTGTATGCATTCTACTTTAGCTTACATTTGAAATTTGCAGCGAATATTAAAGAACATGCAATATGTAGACATTGAGAGGAGATTATTTATTTTTCATGTTAATTTAACATCTTGAAAATATAATTTTCTTGATGATGAATGATCTTGATTTCATATTTTTTCTAATTTTCATTAATTGTTCTACTCCGCTCCCGTCCCTCCTACAGTAAAAACTGCAATGCTTGAAAATGCAATGAATAATTTATATTTAAATCCTTGTAAATTTTTTAGATAACTATATGAATCTTTCAATCTATTTTCTGAAACCTCGAAATGAGCGTTAATCGCTTTACAGAACATTAAGTTTCAACAATTAAAGAAACTATTTTGTTCATTACATCTTCCTACTTTAAATGTGCCACTTTCAGGTAAAAATGCCCTTAAAAGGCTGTGTCGTGTATCACTTATGACTAATTTAAAACAACAACTTACCGGAATCGTGTTTTTCTATTTCCTTCTTACAGGAGTTGAAATACCTAATTGTTTATGGATAGCCATTTGACATACATTTGATATTTCATAACTCTTTTTCTCCAATCTAGGTTGGAATCGATCTTAAGTTTACTAGGACGCGGCTTGCTAATCTACTCAGTTACCACTTAGCCAATTTCCTTTTCCATCCGTTATCGGTTCGCTTTTGAAGTATACATGAAAAGATTTAATATAAAATTACTTCCTTTCGCTCTCAATGAATGTAAATTAATATTTCTAAAGAGCGTATCTATATTCGCTCAAGAGATATACAACAACTCAAAGTCTACTAACTTTTGCATGCTTCTCAATCTAAATATTAATTCGACAAAAAGGCGATCAATGTATGTAAGTCTGTGACCAAAGTCGACGCAACTAATGATACTTAATGGTTGCGATAATTCCCGAATTTTTGGCTGTATGGTAAAAGTCTGTACAAGATATTGTTTGCCTTCTTCGCATCTATGCTATAAATAAGCCTTAATTTTTAGCAATGCATTTTGTAGTATTTACTTCAAAATGTATTGTATCATGTGAATCAACGGATTTACGTTTACCGATGATTAGCCGGAAGGCTTATCAAATTCCAATAAAACAGTTGAAATTATTCGATATTATCTTCTAAGTTAAAAAAGTGATTTCCTGAAATAAATATCTGTGGAAGAAGATAGCACAGATATTTTTTCAGCTGTTTTTCTAAAATGATCTGCTCCATAATATGTTTATAATTTTGTTTTAGAATATGCGAGCTTGTTTATCGCAAGTGTTTTGGATGGTGAAGTGACAGTTCGAGCAGCAAATGAGATACTTACACTACCCAGTGGAGTCACGCATGTAGTTTTAGAATTGCATGCAGGTGATGCTAGAGCAGTTCTTATATTGACTGTAATAGAATCAGGTAATGTATTTTTCAACTTTAGAGATAATTATGTTTACGGATATTTTTCGAATGAACTATTAGTTTTCATGTAGTTGTGATATTAAGAATTATGGAAAGAGAAATGAAAACAAAAATAAATTTTAGTTATAGCTATAATGTCATTGATAAGTTCGAAACACTTTTGCATTTAAATAATATTGACATATACGAGATTTCAAGATATTGATGAAGAAGAGAAAGAAAAAGTTATGGTCTAATATATTGCGTGTCCGTGAAAAATTGAACTAACTATATTGAAACTACGACTATACGGCAAAATATTTAAATATTTTGTAAGAAATTATTTTTTAATGTGAAGGGGCAATTTAGCTGACGTCCCGTATCTTTACTAAAAGTATTTTCAAATATATATAAAAAATCATTATTATGAGTATCTATGGCATTTCAAATTACAGACTCATTTTGGTATTTATCAGTAATTTTGATATATTGACGTATTTTTTAACCGACTTCAAAGAAGGAGGAGGTTCTATATTCCACTGTTTGTATTTTTTTTTAAATAAATATAATTAAAAGTTGACATTGCCTCATATCACATACACTGCATCGTAATCTCTTAAAGCTTATTTGTTTTAAAATTATTTCTTATTTGATACTACATAACTGCTGCGTTGGTCTAGCGGAGCATGCCAAGCCGTCACTGTTGGTCCTACTTGTCATGAACATCTATGGCAATCGTTATTAGGAATCAGCCCTCAAATATTTGACAAATAATTTATCCTTCGAATTAAGTTCACCCTTAAGGCTGCGAAGGTCCCATGTCAGTCGCTTCATTTAAAGATATTCAGGTAAAACTAGTGGCCGCCCACATAATTATGTGAATAATAAAAGCTAGGAAAATTATGATTTGATACAAATTTCTTTATTTCATGTTTTTTTATTTTTACTAGGCATGCTCTCTTTGTCACATATCGTGCTTATTTTCAGCTCTACTTGGAATATAGAAACTATAATAAATAGTTTTTGAAGTACTATAACAAATATTAATTACAAAGGTTGTCATTTGCATGTTACTATACTAAAATATATTGGAACATTCTTGAGCAATGATGAGTGGACAAGGTAACTACTATCTATGTAGTTTATCAAATCAGTCTGATAGTCGTGTATTATGTTAACATAAGTACGTCCTTTGTCTACTTGTCATAAACAGCAATTACGATTGTTTCATAAGATACTGAATTAAACAAAGGAATATTGATCGCACATTATCTTATGAATCAAAGGCAGAAGCAAATGAAAAAGGTAAAGCTTCAAAAACTCAAAAAGATATGTTACAAATAAAAAAAATATTTTAAACGTTTCACGAGTGCTAAAATAATTCAATAAAAATTTTAAATGTGACCAAACTTAGAACTTTAATTCTATTCTTTTTTGAAGTTCGTTGAGTTTGCAATTCCATTATTATAAAATCAATCATCAATGGATTGATTATCATATTTTTATATATTTAGTGAAGATTTTAGTGGATCTCTTTCATTATAGAAGCATGAAATGAGAAAAACAATGGATTAATAAACAACACGCTAGAAACTAATTTGGAGTATGAAAACTAGATAAATATTTAAAAATATTGATCATTTACTAAAAATGTAATGCTTTATTTGTTGTTTTCCATAATCAGGGTCAACCCTCTATAACACAAATATTTTTTTCATAGAAAAGTAGATGACGAAACAACAGGAGCTTGTGTCAACATTTTATCGCCATAAAATATGCTAATAACATAGTATATCTAATTAAAAACTGAGTTTAGATAAAGAATGGATTAAATTTCGATTTCCAATTTCATAAAATTATCAGATTACTAAAAAAATATTCAAAATGCTACCATATATCGTGTTTCCAATTTTAAATCTATAATATTGTTACGAGCTGGGTATTTAATAAATTAAAGCAGTCGATTAATTACCAAAAATGACACAATATTTATTAAGAACACTTTTTACAATAAGAAATCACTAAATCACTTGTTAGTCGCACTAGAAGATCTCTTCGATGTTTATCCGCTGTATCGTGAAACAATACTGTCCCTACGGCCAACAGGTTCCGCTTTTATATGGCCGTGGAAATTACTCGAAACTACGAAAATATTCGATCGATGTCTCTAGGCTAAATAGATTACTCTAGAGCTGCTTGTAGCGCCATCTAGCGTCGAGTAATCGTCATAATGCACACAGTTGCGCGCTTTCCGACACTAGATGGCGTTGTCCTCGACAGTTCTCGATTCTTCTAGTGGACACTAGATTCATCTGGTTATGGCGCAACACTGCCCCCTCCTAAGACATGCTCGTCCCGAGCATTATCGGTTCCATAGTATCGCGCCAGTCGATCTACATGAACTATCTTTGGGGCGCCTCTTGGACACTTCTGTATCCGGTAGGTAACATCATTGATTTTAGTGACTACCCGGTATGGCCCATCCCATTTTGCTTGTAGCTTCGGAGCGGACTAACTTTGGGATGTGATAGCACAATATTAGGTAGATACAAACTGACTTTATGGATGGTGTATTGGTTGAAACGTTAGCCACGCCATTAAAAAAAGCATTTTAATTTGACGGTTTTGTTCGACCAAGAAGGTAAGGAAATTAAAAGTCAGTTCTATTTGATCTTTTCAGATGCGCCTACGCCGCCTATAGTGACATTCAGTCGAGATGTCTACGTATTTAGTTTTGGGGCCCAGCAGACTGGTCTCATAGGCATGGTGCTGGCTACTGTCAACAATGAAGAAGACATTAGTTATTCTTTAAATATCAACGATGGTAACTATTATGCTTTGAACTCATGAATTACACATTGTAATATTTTGCTTAAGTCTCATTTAAAAAAACGGTAACGGTTTTTGTACACTGATAAAACAATTGAAAAACAACTAGAACGAGATCTTTTTTGTTTTTGTAAGAGGTACAAGTTTGTTTCAACCCTCTGTAGAATAGAAATATAGTGTCTTATTAGATCTGCGAATAATTTTGAACGAAGAAAAAAAAACTTTTCAAAGTACTTTAGACTATGTAAAACATAATTTGTCATTCGATGACAGTAACTCAAGTATAGCTATTCATTCATATTTGATAAACTGTAAGATGAAAGTTTTAATGTGTAACATTTGAATAAACTTTTTGTTTGAATGTCTTTAAAACAAAGTTCTTTGAAATATATTTTACTTATTATTCAAATTTAACCTCTAGACACTTATTCTTTTATGTACTTCGTAGGTAAACTTTTGCATCTTTATGTATCAAATTCCCCACGATAAGAATATTGATAATCCAGTTGTCAGATATATGACGTCTGTAAAACAAAATCTACGAATATTTCGGTAACGAACGCTTTTATACTTTATCCCATGAAAGGCTTACCTAACATTCTTACAGTTATAACATGTGCAAGCTGATATCTTATTAATAACACACTTAAGTACAGCTAATTAAACTCGCATTAACTAAAGTACCTAAATATTTACTGTCCACAGATAACGATACCGACACAAAAACATTACAGATTAAACTTGTTCGCTTATACTGCCCTAAAGATTTATTAGTGGCGCGCCTGAATTTTTTGTAAAGCAATTTTCTTTCCAGAGTAATTACATTATCTTAGAGTAATTTTACAATATTATGATGGCGTATTGTACAGAGGTAGATTATTCAAATGATATGTTGTTACAGAGCATCTTCTAGCACGTATCTCTATCAATCAGGAAGGCCAACTGCATTTGTTTGCTGCAGCTAATAGCGGAGTGTATGAATTCCAAGTTATTGCTACAACAGATGAGAGTCGAACAACTGCTACGGCAAAGGTTAGAAAATTCCTATATTGTTCAATTCACTGCACGGTAGGTTTAGTAGTTTAAGCGGTCGCCACGCCGCTTTCTACTGCTCTGTGTTGTTGGTTCAACCCCACATTGGACAACACTTTGTGTGATCCACAAATTGTTGTTCTGAGTCTGATTGTGTTTTGTGTACATTTCATGTGTGTTTGTAAAGTCTCATGCGACACAGGATGTATATTCATGTATTAATAAAAATTATAACCTACGTGATGTAGCTAAATGATGAGGTTTGGATTATCACAACGAACATAAAATTTGAACTTTATTTAGGTAACTATAAAGACGTATGGTGATAGGTTAAGAATATCTAGTATTACCATCCTATTCATCCGTTGTATGTTATAAGAGACGACTATGGCAACAAGCACTGCAAAGAGAGCGAAAACTTGAAACAAACTCTATACCAACCCATCTGACCAGGGTGGTATGATGGGCCAAACCCTCTGTGCTAAGAAGAGATCTTTGTCTAGCAGTGTAATGTTAAAGAATGTTGATGATGAAGTACAATAAAAATCTTTTTCTGTGTATGGCCCTGCCAAAATGACTCTACTTTGCCTGATGGAAAGCATAAGTAGAATCCAAGAGTGGTGATCACCATACTCATTGCGAATGCAGACAATGCAACAATGCACCATGGTGATCTACACCATAACAGCCTAATGATGCGTCTGCATCATTGGGCCTTCGGTCTCACACTCCCCAAGGAAACACGACAGCACGAACGCTGTCTTTTTTATTTTGATTTTCGGTTCGAGAGTAGTAAATTTTCTCAAAGACATGACTAGTCATTGAAAATATGCGAAACCCTGTTTTATCGACGGTCTGGATCAAGTGCTTGGATTACGACAAACCTTATTTCTACCATGGTATCACTCCGGTTAGGCATGGTCCACATGTGTACAATATATCTCAGCTCTCTGCTGTGTGCTGAAGGAATAGCCTATGACCTTCATCAAAATATCCCCATGCAAATTTTATTGAAATCGATGCAGCGGTTTGGCCGTGAAATAGGACAGACAGACCGACATAGTTACTTTTACATTTATGAAATAAGTATGGATTTAATAGACACTTTTGTGGCTAACAAAATTAAGCATACATGTTTGTGATTCATAATGGTTGTGAATGGCCTCTGTTTCCCTTAATCGGGTATTTAAAGTGTCCTCGCGACATGGTAACAGTTACCTAATGTAGACGATAGACTTACGTCATCCTTAGAATAATTTAGCGGCTTTAAAGAAATAACTCTATTAATCTCTCTCTTTTTTTTAATTGTACGTACAGTAAATATTTACCTATGTAATTATACGTTTATTTGCAAAATATTTATTTATTTATAATACATTATTGTATTTGTATCTATTTATGCTTAGAATCGAACTAACTCTAAATAGTATCAAAAGCGAAATAGAAAACAAAACCAATATTGAATTTCTTATCCCTATCGTTATTTATTAAAGATGCATGTTCTTTGAGTTTATTGTGCAGTTGTAATCTTTGTATTTCATAAATTGTAATAGTTATTTGGTTTGAAAAGCAATATGTTTTTATCAAAGTTATCCTTTTGATTGTTATTTCATTAGAATCCTAGGCTTAAATATTACAAGGCGTGAAAATAGATACAATAAGACTCAATACTGTTTGTTTCTCCGGTTATAAAACCAAAAGATGTTATTTGTATACCAAAAACATTAGATAACATAAACCTCAAATCCTATCATTGTCATATAACATAGCATGAAGCCACTTGCTTTCTTAGCATTTGATTGGCTGTTTTAAAGTCTAACCTCCGAATGTAATATTCAGAGATCAGTATTTCTGTATGGATGTTTAAAATGTCTAGCTGCGTAACTTGCCTTATCTTTACCCTTTTAGAATAAAATGATGTTAAAGTTCTTTAGAAGCCTACAAACAGATTTCATTTGCAGGTACATTTGACAATTCAAGCCATGGGTAATGAAGGTGTTGAATTCAACCTAGAACCGCTAATAATATTAAATAGAAAAGAAGAGGAGGAGCACCATAACTTAATCCCACCATTAGAAGCTGATAATTGTAAATATACTCTCAACAACCGTTGGCCTCTTGATCAACAATGGCTTTATGTTGACGAAAACGGGCTACATGCAGATTCAATAGATAGGGAACATAAGTCTATTGCTTTTATGGCGCTGTCACAAATCCAAGTTGAACTCATAGTAACTTGCAACAGCGATAATGAAAGTCTCAAAAAAAGATCTCGAAGAAGTAGTTCACTGGGCCAATATGACTACAATGAAAAAACTTGGATTCTAACAGAATCAATTCCTTTTAATCCAAGAAGGAGTTTAGTAAATCTAATAGTGGAAGATATTAATGACAACTATCCAGTATTTGTTGGTAAAGAGAATGAACCGATCGTTGTGGGATATCCTGTTTATGAACTCGAGGAAAGAATATTACCCCGGTCCTTAGCTGAGTTACAGGTGAGTTCAGGCTTTATGAGACATTGATTTATATAATCGCCAAAATGAACGATGTAAGTCGTAAACTTTGTTTTTTTTCCTTTATTTTAAGTTTCCACGTTGAAACATGATTCACTTCAAAAAAGAGTTTTATCATCAAACATAAAACTGAATGTCTTATCCGGCTGACTCATTACTACCAAACCAAGGGTTTTAAATAATAAAACTGCCAGAAGTTTTTGAGACGATATAATTTAGTTAGTTATTTAGGCACTCTAGGTAATTCCAAATTTCAAATGATTTCAAAGTGACTTAATATGTACCTACTATTATTTATTATGTTCCTAAATGATTTTAGAATCCAAAATAAAAATATCTGCCTCGTTATTTTGAAATATACCTTAAAATGACCTACGTAAGTACTTGAAATTGAATAGCTATCAATATGCAACAGAATAAACTAAGATAACATTTATTAACACGTGTCAATTGATAATATTATCAGAACTTATAAGTCACCAAACCAGATGTACAATTTGTAATATTTTTTATCTATGGTAATAAAATTATGCTACAAAAATATACTTATATATCTATACTATATTTGACAGTTTTTAATACTTTACAAATAGATACTAAGTTGGTCTGAATAAAGAGCTTTATTTATTATCAACTAGCTGACCCGGCAAACTTCGTTCCGCCCAGCAGTCAATGAATGAGTGCAGCAGATCATTTTTTTTTCTTTTTATCGATTAATACCATATTTTAAAATTATTATCCTTTTCCTTACGAAGACAAGGTCTTAAAAACAAAAATCATAAAAATTGGTCCAGCCATTCTTATTGTACGAGTATAAATAGTGTAATTAACACGACTTTGTTTTATATAAATTATCAATAAAGTAGGCAAAACCAAGAATGTACATATGAATAAGATTTTTTGATGATATTGTGTAAAAGTAAAAGAAAAGGGGGTGATACTGAACGTCTGAAATTATAATATTAAGACTGCAAAAGGATCAGTAAATACGAATTCTATTTATGCATTAATTTTACATTTCTTTATATGTTTCTTAAAGCTGAATGGAAATGAAATCATAAAGAAATTTATGACCACATTACTCGACGTCATATTAAGTCAGAATTTACTCAAGAGTTGAAACTGCTTATTACAGGCAACAGATGCGGATATTGGCGAAAATGCAGCTCTAATCTATTCAAGTCCTGAAGAGGCATTGGCCGTCTCACCAACTACAGGTTTCGTACATGTGAGAACCGGTGCACAACTGCAAAACAACCAAACTTTAATAGTTTATGCCACTGACCGAAACGGAGAAGGACTCAGAGGAAGTATACAAATTTTGGTAACCACTTTTTTGCATTTAATTCGGTACCTTCTTTTCTTTTTTAATTATGGACTATGCCAAATAATAGCTACCTAGTCTTAGGTTATTTTTCACCGCTTATAGATAAGTTTTGTATAGCTTATCTGACAGATGATTTTACGTATATTTCGTTTACATTGTGTCAAACCATATATCAAATAAGCTATCCGAAACTTATTTATAGCCGTTGAAACAGGGCCTTAATCTCATTCATATCTTTATTAACCGGATCTCGCTGGTTTTAGAGCTTTTAGCTTTCCTTATTGATTAATATCCATATTTAAATAATTAAAATGATTTGCAGTAAATGAAAATACTATACGGCCTTCTTTTGTTTTAGTTTAAAAAATAGAAATAAATATATTTATAGATGTAATAAAAGGCTTATGACAAAGAACATTAATATACTTCTCTTTACCTTCATTACCTATTATAACAACTAATACCAGTTTCTTAAATTCCACTAAAATTAATTCCGTTATTTCACACATCTCTCATCATCATCAGCGTACTACAGTCCACGGCTGAACATAGAAGTCTCCCATTGGACTACATTGCATTGCATTTATTTTATTTGCCTCATCTCTCAAACGGCTCTATAATCCCAAATGAGGTAGGGTGATAACTGATAAGACTACTGATAAACATACATAATGTAATAAGTAAATTACATGCGGTTACATTAAAAAATAATAATGCTCATGCTACATTTTTTGTCCTAGATAGAAGTCGAACCCACGACCACTTTGCCAATAGGCCAGTTGATGTGACTGTAATCTACTCGAAACAAAGTGTGACTAATTTGAGCATAAGTCAAAATTCTAGGAATGCTTTTAACTTTAAATAATTTACTGAGTTATGATATTTTTATGGACTATGTATTTATTTAATTGACGCCTACCTCAACAAAAAATGGTAAATTTTACCGCTGTTTAATCTGTGGAAAAAAATGGGTTCCTAAAATAGCATTCTTATATTATTTTTACTTTCATTTAAATGTAACGATAGGGTTTTTTTAATTTAAACGTTTTATTTTATTTCATTAACCTATATCACGGCCCTCAAACCTTAGATTACCATTAGTTAAATATATTTTAGTAGCAATACTATTATATACAAAGCTGCTATCAGTATATATATTTGGTAGATTACATAAATGTATTTAAAATTGCCGAACGACATAATCGTTCTGCCATTGACATTGACCGCACATAATTTCATATCATAAATCAATAATAGAATCACAAATAATCGGAATAGTTATATTATAATATAAATCACGATAGAAAAAATCTTGAATCATGTCTTTATCATGATTCACTGTAGTCAGAATTTGGAGGTTTCACATCAAAACGCGGAACAAAGATTTTCTATAAAAGCACCAAGATCAATCGTCGAATTTTTCACATTATCTCATAATTATATCGGATGCCTCTGTACCGTTTTATATTATTATACATTGTTTTTTTGATCAAGTTATAGATAGCATATGTCATCGTAAATTGAAGTCTAAATTTTGTATACACACTCTTTTAGAATTTAAACTCGCCACATTTTATCTTTGAATTTATTGTATCTGATAAAGCAAGGTAACAAATCAACATTGTACGAAGTGAGTATAAAACCTGAGGCAACAGAATATACCGGACGGGACAACATCCTGTTCATTGACATAAAAGCTAGTAGTCCCACTACATTCAAAAAGACATTTTATATTAATTAGTAAGATTGTAAAACATAAAGACATGATAAATCAAAATCACATACGTAATTGGCTGTAAAAACATGCTAAAGTGTATTCATTTCCGTCTTTGGTGACCTTAAGTTGTTATGATGTTTCTAAAAATGTATACAGTCTGTCTATTATCATACTTTACGCTTTACTTCAGGGTCAATAAACTGTATTTTATATTTTATTTTCTAACGGCGACTCTTACTTCCAGGTAAAGTTACTAAGCGCAAATAATATAGCAGTGGTCACGGTTGAAAACGCTTTTCTGGATGACGAAAAATCTGTATTGACTCAGCTCAGTAAGGCTATTGGTTATGAACTGGGGGTATTGAGGTCTGTTGTTATATCTGACAGCCAAAACCAAGACAGAATGTCCAGAAACACACCTAAAACAAATGCATCTGGAGCTTCTTTGCTACTTTATGTATACGGATTAATAGATAGTGAACCGGTTGGCGTCGGTCGTCTTACTGTGTTAGTAATATTTTGTATAACTTGGATATACTTAATGTAAATGTATATAACATACTATGCAATTGAAATTAACTCTAAATATTTTTTACAGAGATATAAACAATAACGCGGCAGTCGCCAGTGTAATAAATACTGTGTCGCTAGAAGATCATTTAGTGCCCGTCGAGATATTTATTACAGAACGAGATATTGGATTCTTTGTAGCCACAATAGTCCTCGGCGTTCTCCTCCTTTTAATAATCGCATTAGCAACCATTTGGCTCCTTCTAAAAAGGTTTGTAGTCAATAACACTTGAAATAAATATTTTCTGTAACCACAAATCATGATTTCAATATTCATTATTTTTATTTAGGCGAAAAAGCAACAACTACGAAGAATTCTCTGACAAAAACAGCTTGGCATCGGGTACGGGTTCGGTGGATCAAGTTTCAAAACCAGAAACTCTTCAATCAAGACTTAATATCGAAGAATTGAAAAAGAGTGAACAACGCTTGCAAGACAGATTAAATACACCCATCGAAGCTGTTACGGTTGAATCGATACCCCCAAAAACAGAAACGTCTATAGATGATATAACTGACTTTCTATCACCAGAATCTAATGTTCCAATAGTAATACAATCAGTGGATAAATTAAAAGATGCAGATGAGACAGACGATGATGAGTTTGGAGAAAAAGTCGGGGCAAGAAGAAAATCTGTGGTGACTTTCAATGAAAACGTTGAAAAGATCATCCACCTCCAGAATGACACAGATAGTGTCAGTTCGACATCTGTCGGCTATGAAGTATTCAAATTATAAGAATATCTATGTAAATAATTAAGAATTTTTGCAATATTAGATTATAACAAGTTTTAAATATTTTTTATACAAATTATTAATATTTTTATACATAAATTGTCACATTATACTTTTATACAAAAATGAAACTTGCTATGTTTTCTTTTAAAATATAAATACTTAAATTGCTACATCATTTATGTGCTCTGGAAATGTATAATATTAATGATATATGTAGAATTTAATGAAATGTCTATCATCAACTTTGCTTGTTTGCGTTTTTTTGCCAATGACGAACATACTGCGTGCTATGTTATTAACATAAAATGCGATACTAAAGATAACCAGTTCCATATATTAGCATTCCCTATGCATCAAAATATAACAAAGTAGGTATATGACAACATACACATACCATGGATAAACTTTATCTACTGGATATGCTTGGAATTATAATAGATAAATTACACGGTGTTAGCCATGCTGCGTCACAAGTACAGCCTGAAAAATTACTTAAGCCCTAAGCACTTCTTTAGTTGCTTTTCACCTAGTGAGTAAGGTTGCCAGAACTCCAAACTTCCTATTTCTAATTCTATAGACTATGGACTCAAAGAACGACAATGAACTCATGACTCTTGCGTTGTGGTTGTCCATGAATTGTCAAAATGAAACCTGAACTATTCAAACGCTTCAAATTGTATTCTAAGTATTTTAAGCTGTGTACTACAAGATAGGCTAAACCATGTAATCAAATGCTTAAAGTGACTTGTAATTAGTAATAATAGCATTTATTGCACGAAAACAAGAAAATACAATATGTTCAACTTAAAACTAGTTTGAACTAAGTAAGTTAATTAGTTTGAATAATATAAACTAGCTGACCCACGCAACCTCGTTTGCGTCTTATATTGCCCGTAGCGTGAAATTTTTCCCCCGATTTTGAAACATTCTTCATTAGTGCTCCGCTCCTATTAGTAGTAGCATGATGATATATAGCCTATAGCCTTCCTCGATAAATGGACTATCCAACACCGAAAGAATTTTTCAAATCGAACCAGCGGCTTCTGAGATTAGCGCGTTCAAACAAACAAACTCTTCAGCTTTATTATTAGTATAGATTAGTATAGATATACCCCATCTTTATTTCTAGCCTTCATTTACATCCGTCCACTGGAATCACCTGGAGATTAGAATATTTTTTTTATAAGGAAGCTTTATTCTTTTAAGAATTCAAACAAATAATTTTTCATAAACCTATTTTTAATTTTACAGTTTTCTAAAGTTTAGAAAAAATTACATTGTTACTTAAATACCAGTGATATCTGTGTTTTAGTAGCGATGAAAATTCTCCATCTAAAATCAGTGATAACCTCTGAGTCCAATTTTCATGTTCACATAGAGCTCACAATAATATCAACAGCTTTAGAATACTTCCGTTTTTAATTTAAAATATTAACGTAAATATTTACAAAAATATTGAAAGAGAACACTTTAAACGAAGTACATGCAAGGAAATCACGCTCAAATTAAGTTTACAGCGCCGCCTGGAACTACAGGTGGTCACTGGGGTGGGCCTAATGGGCCTGTTGGTAGCCCCGGAGTGTTGGTCCCGGAATGTGCATAACTAACGGAGTCGTGTCCAATATATTCTACGAAAGCCTAAAAAAAACCCTGCCTGAGGTATTGATAATATCAATCTAAATTTTAAAAGAAACATCAGACAGAACTAAATCCTTGATTCGTTAATTTTTTGTTGAACAGTTTGTTTATACGAGTATTTACTTCTAGCGTATATATCGTTTTTCTCTTTACCTTTGCGATAGTACTTCTACCAAGAGTCATGTCTTCCATTTTGCAGCTAGTAACCGGGTTTCACCATCAGATAAAGGTACTAAGTACCAGGTTCACCTACAAACGGAACCATCATTGTTGTATAATAAAAACTAGCAATACTACTGACTCACATAGCTTATTAGAATACTTCTTATTTATAGAGATTTTTTTACAAAAATAAGCTTTCTCCACTACGGAGGTCATGTACCATACGAACAACCTATATCGCCTTACAAAGTTCCTCTTAGAGAGACAATTATAGCCATGTTTAGATGACTCTTAAAAGGTCATTGTTCTGTTTATGGCTTATCCTAAAATCATACCAGAGCTTAAATTGATGTTTAAAAGGTTATTAAAGTAAGTGAATACTTGACGTGTGAAAAGGATTTTATTGCTATGTTTAAAAACAATGTCTTTATAAACCCTTCTTGCAAATAAAATGAAGATTATCTAAATGTTTAGTGTCAGCTTCAAAAATAATCTACTTGCGAAGATCATCATCAACAAATAACGTTGGGCGTTTCATATAATAGTTTATTCGTGTTTTCTTAGATTGCCGGCGGGCAGTTTATTATTGTTTTGACCTTAGGGGCCATCCATAAAGTACGTCACACGTAAACGGGGGGGGAGGGGGTCGACAAAGTGTGACATGGTGTGACAAGGGGTAGGAAGGGTCCTAAGTTTCGTGACATAACATTTCAAAATTTAATATATCTAGAGGTATTAATCGCGTAATTTGAAATATTAATTTAACTAAAAAATATTTCCAACTCTATCTTTAGGACAATACGGTTTCAATTGTTTTGTTGATAATCAGTATTTAATCATTTTCATACAAGGTTTTATGTAGTCCTGATTTATTGCGTATTCAGTATTCGATCCGAATTTATAAGTGTTGATTTCATAAAAAAAGTACTTAATTTAAATGGAAAAAAAACTAATTTCGGAACTGCTGTTTTAATTTAATAATTTTTCGATGTGAAATTGCAAAACATATGACGTCACACTAGGGAGGGGGAGGTCTCAGAAATGTGACCACCTGTGACAAGGACGAGGGGGGGCTCTAAAAATCATGAAATTCGTGTGACGTACTTTATGGATGGCCCCTTATGTGTCTCACCCAGAATCTACTTTTTTTATTTAGTAGTGTGCCTGAACCACTATAGTCCTGCCCTGGTGTCCTTTTAACCACATACCATTTTGGCTCGAGGAAGTACTCACTTAAAACCTGCAAAAACCCAGAAAATAAAATGTCATTTTAGTATTAGAGTATGAATACCCTTAGAAAGAATACAAATACCTACACACACTATATCTACCCGAATCTTGTCAAACTACTTTGGACAGTCGACATAGCTAACTGTATCAAATTTTTATCACATATGACTAAACTTGAATTTACAGTTATCCTTCGTTCGGAGGCTTATAATGTTACCTACCTTACTGATTTTTATATTCAAGTCGCAATTCGTGATAAAATCTGTGACATTCACAAACATGAATGATAAAGCAACGCAGGTATAGATCATTTCAACGCCCACAAGCGTATTTAATATCACACAGTAGGTACGGTAGGGATCACTAATATCAAAAACAATCGATCAAATCAAAAGCACAACGAATAAATTTGAAAGTTCGTATTTTTAATTAATTTGTAACAATTAGATATTTAAAATATTAACCCTAATTCCAAACAAATTATATTTTAACACACACAGATAAATCAGATCCAACCACAGAATAAAGGATCGTACTCCTCACTTATATTACATTTCATTACATTTATCCTGGATTGGAATCACAGAGTCCGGCACAACATTTATTTTTACCACTGGACGTGTTGATGGCAAAAAAAGTGACGATGTTTCTTAGTAATAATTAATACAGTTCCTTGAGGCTCTTCTCACAAAATTTGCTTTGGGACTTGGGTTTTCAAATGTAAAATGATTACCGAAATTATGAAAATTTGTTAACCTGATGTTACCCATAAATATGTTGAAAAGGTTATATTATTCTTAAAGTACATTTTTCAATATGTGTATATAAATATCACAAAGTATTCAATGAATTTCAATTTTGCACGTTAAAATATAATAATAATAGATCTCATTATTGTACACCAGATGCATTCAGTACAATCTTAAATCCAATTTTGAGGAAAAATTAATTATAGGTATTTTTAGTTTTTATCATTTTCAAAACAATGAAAAAATGATTAATTAAATGTACCTTCATACAAAATATGTTACACCGGTAGACATACAATAATAACTCTTTGTACTAAACAAAAAGCTTAAATAAAATTTTCAATTATTGCAAAAGCCACTACCGTTCCCACCACAGAAGTCTAAATAAGGCTTAGATTTCTGTGGTTCCCTATTGAAAACTTTCAATTTATATTATCCAGAATTATGGATATTCGTAAAGATTCTAAAGTTAAAACATAAAGTTCAAGTGGTTCTTGGTGGACAGAAACACTGCAAACAGAAGAAAAACTTGTAACAAACCCTATACCAACACGTTCGTCTGACCAACGTGCCATAATAAGCCAAAATTGCCTTTCTAAGTCCTCTACTTAGCACAAGTGCACTGTTAAAGGCCGTTGATGATGATGAATACTGTTCATTTTTTTATCATTTTTGGTACCAGAACCGACTTATATATAGTTATATTAACGTTGTTCTTAAATTTTAAAAACTGTGCTATTTTCGAAGAGTAATGCCCACTTGAACCTTTATTAAAGGTGTCCAATTTCTACCACAATTCTACTTCCTATGTATTTGTTTTAAGAAGATTTATTCGTGATTTTAAATATTTTCTTTACATTCAAAATTATTTTCTTCGTATTAGAGCATTTAAATAAAAGCTTGTTTTAAAAAAATATATAAACATTTTATTTTTGAAATTTTTAGTTATGTCTCCATCTCTGCATTTCTAATATCGCATCATTGTTACACGATATTGTACCGGTTAGTTTTATCTTCCGACGCTATATTGATACTCTGGCTGTCATGTAGCACAAATGTGCTTGTCAAGAGTATTCAAACGAGTACAAACTCGACAGTTTTATCTTATTTAGTTTAGGAGTTCCTATGGCCACCTTCCGACGCCATCTTGATACCATGGCTGTCATGTAGCACAAGAGTGCTTGTCAAGACTATTTAAACGAGTCCAAACTCGACGGTTTTATCTCGTTTAATTTAGAAGTTCCTATGGCCACCTTCCGACGCCATCTTGATACCCTGGCTGTCATGTAGCACAAGAGTGCTTGTCAAGACTATTTAAACGAGTCCAAACTCGACGGTTTTATCTCGTTTAATTTAGAAGTTCCTATGGCCACCTTCCGACGCCATCTTGATACCATGGCTGTCATGTAGCACAAGAGTGCTTGTCAAGACTATTTAAACGAGTCCAAACTCGATGGTTTTATCTCGTTTAATTTAGAAGTTCCTATGGCCACCTTCCAACGCCATCTTGATACCCTGGCTGTAATGTAGCACAAGAGTGCTCGTCAAGACTATTTAAACGAGTCCAAACTCGACGGTTTTATCTCGTTTAATTTAGAAGTTCCTATGGCCACCTTCCGACGCCATCTTGATACCATGGCTGTCATATAGCACAAGAGTGGTTGTCAAGACTATTTTTACGAGTCCAAACTCGACGGTTTTATCTCGTTTAGTTTAGAAGTTCCTATAGCCACTTTCCGACGCCATCTTGAAACCAGCTTCATGGTACAATATTATTGCATTGTCACCAAAATTACGTAAGTAAACCAAATTTCAATCTAATCTAACGACAGGAAGTGGTTTTAATTTAAGTCGGAAGGTTTGTTCCATACTAACATACTAACAGGGCAAGTTAAATAAAAACTTTTAAAAATCGATTAAGTTATAATTGTAGAAGCTCTGATTACCACTTTACCAAAGCTACCTCTCTAGTGGTGAGCCGTTAATCGAGTCGTCGTCATTGAGAAAAAGTTATGGTCTATATTGAAACAATCTCATCATAAGTATTTGTATCGTTATTTATTCATAATAAGATAATATATTTACTTAGTAAATAAATGACTCTTATAGAATACAGGTAAACTACTTCTAAGCAAATAATTAAATAATTAATGTAGCAGTCTTTTCCCTTTTTTCACGACCAATATATATTTCTAGTACTCTTCAAATAGATGTTGGTAATTTATTTACTTATTTGTCAGTGAAAAGAAGAAACGAAAGGAATCGAAAATGAGTGTAATAATCTTCAATGAACCTCATGCTTTCTTTCTACCGGATAGCAAAGAATAAATTTTTGTTCTAATCTTTAAATGTGTTTGTGTTAATTTTGGTTTTGGTCTTTGGGGGATGGGGAAGGGGATGAGGGGAGGGGACGGGGGAGGTGTTGGGGTATGGGCCTCCGGTTACCTCACTCACTTGGTGAAACACAGCGCAAGCGGTATTTCACACCGGTTTTCTGTGAGACCGCAGTATTACTCCGGTCGAGCCACATTCATTCCGAAACGTGGCTCTCCCACGATATTTTTTTCAACACACTTCAAATCAACCCTATTCAAAAATTAATTTGTTATACAATGTTATTTTATATTATTATTCACGATAACAGTTCTTCTTTCTTATTATCTTAGTCAAAGTGTAAAGTTTATTTATAAAAAATATCTTGAAATAAGATTTCACGTCCTTTTCTATAAATAAACTTGATAAATAAAGACTGATTTGAATTGACAATCGACTAACCGTTCTATTGTAAATGTATTTCGAATATTGTTGGGTATCCCAGAAACTTCTTTTAAGCACTGTACGATGGCGTAATCACTTAGTATGCTTGTGTTGTTAGAAAGTTTGCAAGTTACCAAATGTTTTATAAGGGTGAATTCACAATATTAAGTTATTTGTATAAAAACACACACACACACACACATAATCAATTACGTATTAAGCATTTACATTCTAATTATTATCATAATGTGCTCAACACACGGTTTATTGGAAAATGAACTGAAATAAAAATAGGTTTAGGGTTCATTATTGTGTCATTTTTTTTAAAACTACGCTTAATAATAGTCTATCAAATCAATAAAATCTGTGAATGCATCTCTAAGCATACTTTGCAATTTTTATTTGCTCTGTCAATGTGTGAAGTAGATTGTTGAATTTTGTATGTAAGATGTTTTTAAAGTATTTGTTAACATTGCACACTTGCAGATATTAGCAGTAGTTAGTCATTTCATTGTCTTGTATTTAGGATGGAGATATACAAAGAGATGGAAATCTGATGTCAAAATTGAACGACAAGAACACCACCATAACAACTCAAGCGATCGATTATTATTATTCATCTTGATTAACTTGAAATCTTGAAAGATTGATTATCTTATATTGTTTCTTATATTATTATCTTGATTATCTTGAAAGAATGTCATACAATAATGCTTATACTTTTTTCAGTGTTTGATCATATTCGAGAAGAAATAAAAAAAAAACTGTTTTTACAATGACATGAACATGTCATAGTTGAACTGCGATAGTAATAATAAATAGCATTTCTGGGGATTGGGAACTAATCATCTTAGACTATTATTATAATTACAAATAAAAAAAAACAACCGACATCAAGAACTGGACCAATTTACAACTACACGGGAAGCACCAGCTTTCAAATAAAAATAAAAAATCATCAAAATCGATTTACCCAGTCGAAAGTTATGAGGTAACAAATATTAAAAAAAATACAGTCACGTTGATAACCTCCTCCTTGTTTGAAATCGGTTAAAAAGCTACTTAAGGTCTCAAAGCAACGATAATGTTGATTACTATTTAAATATTGCCAGGAAATAGGAATTTATTCGTCCGTCCGTCGGCCATCACCCCCGGATATCAGCGGCTGCATTAATATACCTATTGAGATTTTTGTGTGCCTGAGTTGAGAATATTGGAAGTAAATAAAAAACTTGTTATTCGAAAACGTTCTAACGAAGATCTATCGACATACTAAAAAGTATCGATTGGTTTATATTAGACTAGCTAATGCCCGCGAGTTCGCTGTCATTTAATAAAAAGTATCCTATGTTACTTCTAATACCTCCAAGAATATGTGTACAAAATTTCATATTTGTGTGGAAGCGTAACAAACAAACTTACTTTCACCTTTATAATTTTAGTGTGATAGTGGTTTGTCCATCCTACAGACGAAACAGGGGAATTCCCTTAAAGGCTGTTGAACTTATCCTGAAATATACATTATTTCTTATTATTATATTTTGTTTCTAATGTACGGTACATACTACCACTCCATTTTTTAAATGTTTATTTTATCAATTTTATACATATCTAAACCTTTGCTGCCAAATGTTTTGCGTATAAAATTCACATTTTACATTCACATATGACATTTTATAATGTATATTGACACTTCAATATCTATTCTCTAGCCTTACGGAGTATTTATTTCAAGATAATAAATTTATAATTTATTGTATTGACCGTCTGTATGTTTTGCGTCACAGTGAGTCGATAACATCTTATATTTCCTGTCTGTCTAAACTAATACCTACCTATAATCTTTGAAAATATCTGGAGATCTCAAAATTTATATTTACTATGAAATTATAGATGATTTCAAGGTAGGAGAGCAACGCTGATTTCAGCACAAACGGGCGGGCTCGACCGGGTGGGACCCTTGGACAGGAGATCACCGTAAAATGACAGCGTTCGTGCTGTCGTGTTTCGTTGGCGAGTGCGAGACAGGAGGACAATGATGCAGAAGTATCACTAGGCCGCCATGTTGAATGCATAAAAACTTGCATTAATTTGCAATATGCACTACCGACTCCTTGATAACTCATACCGTAGATTAACAATGTAAGCAAAAACTGCCTCAAGTCTGGGTCACATACCAGTTGAGAGAAGAAAGGTAACATTGTAGTTCTTACACTCTAAGGGTTTATTTACAAGCCGTAAATTGCCCGTGGTCCATCGGGATATCAGACTTTCTTCTAAGATTACCTACACGGCAACACCTTGATGAGTACTAGCATCTGGAGAATCATGCATAACTGCTGAAACTCAATACGGCAAGCGGATTTTAGACAGATCGAGTCGGATTTAATCACACAACGGGTTGCCCTGTGAGTGATATCTGACGGGGGTTCACGCACAGAAAAGAAATTGAATATATCTGGCATATTTGAATAAATCAGAAAAAAATATTAAATATGACTAAAACATTTTTCGTTGTGAATATCAAAGGTCATGTTGTAAGGCAGATGAAATGCAGTCATAGCGTCCGGAACTGATTTTAATTGGGTATTTATAATTAAAGTAACAAAAAGTGTGCTCTGAGAATTTTGCGAACAATACATTTAAAAAGGCTTTATGTTAAAGTTTTATTACAATTTTGTAATCTAAACTTAAATCTAAACTGAAAGTATGACTTAAAATGTTAATGTTTATTTTTTTATTACAGAACTTTAAATTTTGACTTGCCCAAAAAGGTTTAAAAATGTGAATAAACTTTTAATCAACCAGGGATTTGGATTTTGAATGAAACAATTTATAGCTGGTTTGACTAGCTGAAATAATTAACGTTATAATATAATTAGTAAACTTTTATGGACTTAAATATTGTTATTATAAGTTGATTACAAATATTTATATGGTTTAGACTTTTAGAGAGTAAATTTTATGAAAACTACTACCGCTGGTCATGGACACTAGCAAATTTCACCGAGTTTCACAGAATGGGATGTCCGCCCTTTTTTTGTACCCAGTACCCATTTTATGTACCCAGTGTTACTTTCACGACCAAGATAAATCTATTGACACCACTTAGATAAAAATACGACAAGCCGTTTAGACTCTAGAGCGTGCCAAATAAATATATATATATATATACATATATATACATACACTCCTCGAAAAACATAACCCCCCTTCTTTCGCAGTCGGGAAAAAAATTGCTTGATATCGACTATTCTCATGATACGAGATCACTATGCCTTGGTTATTAATTATACATACAAACTTATTAGGAGGGCTATAAATACACTCTAACCAATGATTAAGTACAATAATACTACGAACATACAATCTTCTGTAGAAATAATCCGGTTTGAAATCAATGACAAGGATTAAGAATTCAGGATGTCAAATGCTAAGCTGCTTATCAAACGCACGGGAACGTTTCTTTAAAGTTCTTACACTGAATAAAATATAAAATTCTTTATTAATAATAAATTAATAAATATTTCGGACATCTAACAGAACGCCATGTAGTCCCAAGCCAAGCAGAGCTTGTGTAACGGGTACTTGGCAACTGATATGAATACATATTTACTTTTTTTGTAAATATATACAAATTATACATAGAAAACACCCAAACTCCGAAAAAAATATTTGCAGATTACACAAACACTTGGTCCGACCCAGGATTTGAACCCAAGACCTCAAGCACAGCAGTCGCATTCACTACCACTGCGCCACCGAGGCAGTCAAATGAAAGATTGTTCCATAAACATATGCGAACTAAACTTTGTAATCAGGTAGAAAAGCAAGAAACGTTACATTAATATGATTATATAATTTCCAAGAGCTTAAAGTGTAATAATAAGTGCATATTGTGGCATCTGTCTTCATCAATGACCAATTTACAGGCAACTACTTGATCGTCTATATTTATTTATTATTTATAGTCTCGTCGTCTTTATTTATAGTTAGTTATTATCAACTGAATTTAGTGTAAGAAATAACAAACAGTATTAATAACACATATTTTAACCGTAATGCTCAAATGTCTCAAAAAAAAATATTACGCAAACTTCTATTTAAAGCTACTTTTCACAATCCACATCACAATCGAAAAATTTGTGAAATTAGACGCCGAATCTTTATTTCTTTATAAATGAAGATTCAGCGTCTAATTTCAAATTTCTATGTTAATTTTTTATTTGTGTGAATATGAAACATTACCGTTACCTGAGAAGTATAAGACCTTTCACAAATCCCTCTATGAAAACATTTACGGTTGAAAAGCCATTGAGCTCTTGGTCTTTAAGGGCCCCACCCTAACCTAAAACCGCATATAAGGAAAATAACAGAATAAACAAAATAACAATCCACCCAAAGCTTTTAACACCATATATAAACACATATATGTGTGTTAATAGCATTGGGTAGATTGAGGGCATTACAACGCTTTATTTTTTTAACAAATTTAATGAAGAACATCTACGTGTTCTCCAGTTAAAGAATCCAACTATTTATTATGGATATCTTAGTGTGTTCATTACACTTTGCACAAAAACTAAAACAAACTAATAGTTTATGATATGAATAACTTTTCACTGCTACGCTCAACATGAAACTTTTTAAGACTTCTGAACTGTAATACTTTATCGAGAATGATCACTAGTATAGACGGTATGTAATGGTTGTTTAATGTTACTGTATAATCTGATGTCATAATATTTACATACGAGCGAAATGCGAAATGGCAATGTACAGATATGGAAATTAGTCTAAACAAACTCTTCTTCAACTTCTAACAAAATTTGCACAGGTTTGTCACCTTGAACACATTCTAATTACCTATTTAAGGTGCAAAACATACAACACACGAGTTATATTCTGACGAGAAAGCTTCCGTTAAACATATCTTACATGTTTGTATGCGACGAGCAAACCGACTAATTTAAAGTCGATTTGCATAACAGTACTTATTCTGTCGTTATCTTACAATTTTCACGGAAAATGTTCTTCTGATACAAATTTTGGACTATCTCCAACCAAGTCAAATGAAAATTATTTGTAACCGTATCTTAAGTGTATACAAATACATTTAGTTTGTATCTTATGAATTTCTTAATAATTCTATTTTTCAATCTAATTCTAAGAAAAGTATGTCATTTTAAAAATAATCCCGTCTTTACTTCCTCAAGAAGCTAGTCTCACACACCATTTCATTTCATGAAACAATCTGGTTCAACCTATCAGAGTGCAAGCTGCAATTTCTTGTAGAATTCACTACGGGAAGGCTAAATAGGAACACGTTCACTTTATTTTGCATAACTTCCTTTATTATACAATCATATTAGTATATTTTTATTAAATAAAAACCAGTTAACGTTTATAGCATTTTTATTTTTATAGGAGATTAGGAATATCTCTTTATATAGGGACAGATTGATCAGTCCATTCCGTTTGGTATTCAACTGTAACTTATTGTTAATTCAGTAATTTTTCCATGTCATATCTTCAAGGGCGGGATTTATATTACAAACTTGCATTACAATTTACCTATTAATGTTTTATAATTGTAAAAATGGAGTATAAATAATCCATTAAATTATTGGCTAAATTATAATAAAGTCACCCATTGTAATTTGTACTACTATAATTTATTGTAACCTAAACATATATAACATTAGTATCTAAATAAACGAAGATATATTTTCTATGAACATTGCCGTGCCTCGGAGAGCACGTTACGGTTGTCATGAACATCTATGACAATCGTTATTAGGAAGTCAGTGTCCTCAAATATACTGATAACTAGGTCAATATTCAAATTCAGTTCACCCTCAGATTTGCTGAGGTCCGATGCCAGTCCGAAAAACTGATATTCAGATAAAATTGGTCAAACTAGTAGCCTGAAGTCGAATATGTTTGGGAATAATAAAGGCTAGGAAGAAAATGATATTTTCTAATAATAATTATCTAATACTAAAATCTTTTATGTTGACATGTATATAGATTTACCTTTGTTGTGTTTATGATTCAGCTCTCATTTAAAATCTGATATGATGTGTTTGAGAGACAGCATCTATCATATGAAGCAAATCACCGAGAGTTGCCGAGTTGTTAACAAACGTGCCTTGGTTACCGATCTGTTAGAGCGAGGTAGACAGAATAGACTAAGACACCTCTCATACTTTAAAGTAGTTTCTGTGTTCTACATTTAAAGTAGATAAGAACTTAATATTCTTCTTTATCCCAAGTGCCAGGTGGATATGAAATTTGTATTCTCAGTTACAATTTCTTTCGGAAATTACGTAAATACATGAAATTGGTCACAGAAAGTCGAAATTAAATTTACTACTATGTTGAATAAAACTTCCAATGGTTAATCATGTCTTGTCTTTAGAGAACTCATATTGAATAAAGTCAATGCTATATCATAAACTTTATTCGTCTTTTTATTTTTACTAAAACTTTAATAAGTTTTAAATTTACGACACAGATTTTGGTCCCTTTGTATTTATTTTTTATATTCGACATAACATCTACATAATTTAAGACTATTATTAATATACTAGCTGAACCCCGCGGTGCTACCCGCGGTACTACAATAACCGCGGTCAACGTCGCGAGGCGAAGCTAGTATCTTTATAAATTATAGCCTATGTGTTATTCTGATATATAAACTATACTTTTGTAAAGTTTCATCTAAACCCATTCAGTAGTTTTTGCGTGACAGAGCAACAGACATACACACTTACATACTCACAAACTTTCGGATGTATAATATTAGTAGGACAGTAAGTGCCTATTTTAAATTACAGATTTCTAAAAGCATATATGCTATAGAGAGAAAATTACTTCTGCAAAATACACAATATGCATTACTACGAGTTTAAAATATAAATCAAAAATTCAAATTTATAAAAGTGTAGCAGTAAACATGACTTTGTGTGAATATAAAGCCTTGGAGTGAATACATACCTACATAATTTAGCAGTGGAGGAAAACATGACGAGGAGTTACGACGTTTTACAAATGTACTACCTTAAATGGCATTCTTTACATTTTTTAGTTTGCTCTCATTTACCCCTTACCTATCCCATGTACACTGTAAAAAAATTGCTTGCTTCCATGAACGGATCATAAACAACTAAGTTCAACAATTTGAATTGGAAAGGTGAAACAATACCACGGATTGAACCAAAAATAAATTCATAAAATTTTATGAACACTGTCTTAAATTCAAAAGACACAACACAACTCATTAATAAGCAAAACAGTTTTTAAATGTTCTTACCGCTTGTCAACCTAAAGACAAAGTCATGTAGCTTAACCTCCACATTACATTTCCTAAGAACTAAGCTCTAAAACTTTGGTAAGAGCCGAAGCAGTAGTTGAAAATACAAGACAATGTGATACTCTATACAGAAATACCACTTATAGAAAGAAGAAAGAAAGAAAAAACGTTTATTCTGACAAACACAGGACAGTGTATGGTTCCGAACAGAGTTAAGGCTATAAGATGTAAGCAGTTATAATATACTGTGTAATGTCAGAAAAAGCGCCTATCTCAGCATATTGCTGCAGTCAGAGTGACTGCAGCGCTGGTCTTACGATAAGGCCCGCGTCCGGTGTCGCCAGTCTGCCCGTGTCCAGTGCTGTATATGTGTTAAATTAGATGTGATATATATGTATATTGCTATTATAGTTACTAACGTTTAGAATACTCTTGTAATCTACCGGTTCACCGGTTCTAACAATTCTATAATGTGTAATATTTTTTAGTATCTTTAAACCTCGACACAAAATGTCGTAGATGTTTGTCTGTATGTGTGTGTTTGTCTGTGGCATCGTAGCTCTCAATCGGATGTACCGATTTCGATGTGATTTTTATTCTTTGAAAGCTGGTTTTCTTCTGAAAACTGGCTATGTTTAATACTGGTCCAGCAGTATAAGAGTATTAGCTCTTTTTAAATTGATATTTTTATAAGATAATTGGTAAGGCATTTTGAGCGTATAATTAACGATTCCATAAGTGCTAGCGTATGTGGTTTTTAAAATATTTTAATTTTAGCATGTTGTAAAATATTACAAAGGCCAAAGAATCTAAAACCATCTTCATTAAAGAAATCTGTTCAACTATTAATAGAAATATAATTAATAAAAATAAATTGAAATAAAAGAATAAAATTTCCTCTAAGAAAGCGATGTCGACCATTATGCTCGGTTAACGAAGCTGAAATGAAACCATTGCGAAATAAGAGAACAATAAAAACAAGAAGAAAATGAAATACTGAAAGTGCTTCATTATACTGGTGAAATAATGAAGCCGTATAGAATATCAATTTTATATTTAATGTGTCATATATTTTACTTATAAAGGATTTGTCATTTACTAATTAAAAAAATATAAATCTTAGAACTAGAGAGTTTTATATTTATTTAATTCAGTATTTTAAAAGCTATCTGGAAGGCTTCAACGAAATCACTTTAATGACTCTGAAAACTTGAACTATATATGAACACTAACTGACCCACGCAACCTCGTTTGCGTTTTATATTGCCCGTAGCGTGAAAATTTTTCCCTGTTTTTGAAACATTCTTCATTGGTGCTCCGCTCCTATTAGTAGTAGCATGATGATATATAGCCTATAGCCTTCCTCGATAAATGGACTATACAACATTGAAAGAATTTTTCAAATCGGACCAGCGGTTCCTGAGATTAGCGCGTTCAAACAAACTCTTCAGCTTTATTATTAGTATGGATATAAATAGAATATAGAAGTATCATCTATAGATATCTTGTATATTGAACAGTTTAAAAAACTGTACAAAAGTTCATATGCACATTTGAATATAACATTATTCATTGGCCAGCTTACAAAAAGTATAGTTGCAATAGATATTTTCTTTCATTTCAAAATAGAGAGATATAATAATAAAAGATGTTATACCGACTTCAGAAAAGGAGGACGTTCTCAATTCGACTGTATTTTTAATCGACTTGAAAAAAGGAGGAAGTTCATAATTCAAGTTTCGACTGGGTGAAGTAATTATGATGAAACTTTTTTTATTTTAAAGCTGGTGCCCCTTGGTGGTTCCATTTCAATTTGGTCCAGTTTTTGAAGTCGGTTCTTTTTTGTCAAAATTTCAAACTATTTTTTACGAACTATACATAGCCAAAACCAAGATATTACCTACTAACCTTACTAAATATACTATAGCAATTAAATAATAACACCATTTGTATTAGAGGAGTTTGTGGTTGAAATCCCAACATTCTGCACCTAGGGGGTACCTACTCATTCTCCAGAAACTAAATAATATAGTTAACTCATTAGGATATTTCAGTGATTCGGGAATTTGAAAAAAAAAACTATTGATTTTTTTATGTATTTTAAAACTTTATTATTAATAATATTGATAATTGATGCAAGAAAGTTAAAAAAAAATTTCAATAAATCATAAACGATTAAAAATTGATAAAATTTCTAAAAAAATCACGTGACTATAAACGCGTCATAATTGGTCACCATCGTTGTGACGTCCATTATAGCTATTTAATAACAGTACGGCGTTTGCCGTAAACGACACGTGACTAGACAATAATATTGAAAATTTATTGCTAAAAAACGAGTTGTTTGTTGGTTCCGATCATATTAAAAAAAATAGAAATAAATAAATATTAGCTATGTGTGAATAAGGATTTATTAAGGCAAAGTCTGATAATATTCCTGATGTTGATATATTTATGATAACCAATTTTTTATCATCTTGGGGAATATTTAAAAATATTTTGTCAGGAGTTCTTTTTGTAGTATTCGTACATAATGGTACAAAACAAGAATGATAACTCTTGAGATTCGACATTTTTAATATAAATTTTAATATTTAACAATGACAACAAAATTAAATAGATCAAAACACTGTACTTATTATTTCTATATCAACTGCAATGAGTGAAAACTAACATTATGGCGTCACACGCGCTCGGGTTTATTCGGGAGCTGTCGGCGCGTCTTCGGTACTGGATTCAAAACTTAATTTTTATTTTGAAATAACTTTTGAATTATTGCGAAAATAAAAATAAAAAAAATAGTTTTGTTATAAAACTTATATATGATCTTTCCATTCATCACAAAAAAAAATTTTTTCAAATACCCTACTACATTCATCAAATTGCAAACAAAATTCTGTGAGGTCAATGAACTCTCAAAATATTTAAGCCCAGTTTCATTTACTGATAAAGTTCTTGTATTATTTTGACCTTGCTGATTAAGTTAATATACTATTTTGACCTATTTTAGAGATAACTACAGATTTCAGTTTCACATGTCACGGCTGGAAAATGTTAAATAACCATGTATATATTAGCAACCTTTTATCTGTCAAATAGACTATTGACTATCTATTTGACTATATAACAATTTGGTTGATAACTATCTGACGTTTTATCATAAACTTTTAAAACTGGCTCTAAAACTTGCAAATCAAATTTTTATTACTATTTATTAATATAAAATGTGAATCAACTAAATGCAACATTTAAATTTGTATGCTTGGGCTCAACGTCATGTTTTAAACCATACTCTGCGCACGTAACTTGTCTGACCACAATATATTATAGTTATTTATTTGGGAGTATCAGATTGCAGTTTCTGTACAAGAAAAATAAATGTAGTCTGTATAAAATACTTGGAAATTTAGCCGCAGAAATTTTAAAAGGATTTTAATTAGAAAAGGTTAAGTGATCATAGAAAACCTCGACTACGAAGGAATACGTTGATCTTCCAATTAAATTGAAATAAAATTAATAGTATTAGTATTGTAAATAAGACAAAAATAATTTTATGAAAAATATTCTAAACACAAAAATGGCAAGGATATTTTGGTTAAGGATAAACGGTTAAAACTGTAAAACTGGTTTACTGCATTTAAGGATTTTAAATATTATCCCTAGTGTCGTAGTTACCTTGAATTACAGTAGAAACTAACCAAAAGAGATCCCCACAGAACATATGATTTGTAAGTTTTTCGAACCAAGAACTGTGCACATTACAATTCACTGCCATAACTTATATATATGTATAACTAACTATATATTGCATATTTACATAATTGGCGGAGTGTGGGTGTTGAAATATCTTTTAAAGCCGGCAAATACGGGCAAAGAGGTACGTATCATAGTAGATGAATCATAAAGACAACTTTACAGTTTTAAATAAGACTAACTAAAATTGTTTTGCGAATAGAAAAAGAGCAATTAATGGATATTTAAAAAAAATATCATATGGTTGTCATAGTATTCAGCAGAAAGCCGCGCAAATTTTCCCCGTTCATGTTTTCCACCGAAAACTGGTATAAGTCATGATAATCAATTATCATTTAACTAGGTAACCGATTCTCCCTATGTTATTTTTAATATAAGTTGCTGAAAAAATGGTCTAAATGCAAAAATAGAAATGAGAAGACAAATGGCACAAAATCGACACCAAATGTACTAGACTATATTATACACAATAATCTACACTAATATTATAAAGAGGAAAGATTTGTATTTTTGTATGTAACGAATAAACTCAAAAAGTACTGGACCGATTTTAAAAATTCTTTCACCATTCGAAAGCTACATTATCCACAATTAACATAGGCTATATTTTATGTTGGAAAAAAATTGGGTTCCGTAAGATATTTGCGTTTTTCAAGAAACAAGATGTAAAAAATCAACCAGAAAAGTTACTTTTTTACGATTTACAATAATATAGCTTATACATCAGAATAACACGTAGGCTATAATTTACGTATTATAGTATTATAAATTACGTATATTATAGTATTATAATTTATTTATTACTCGCGACGTTGCCTGTGATTATTGTCGTACCGCGGGTAGGACCGCGGGGTTCAGCTAGTCAAATATAGAGAGAAATCTTAAAATGTCATCAACATAAAACCATATTTATTAATGATTTTTTTCTTTTATAATGTCTATCTTTTTATACATGATCGTAAAATATCAGGTATTCCCACAATAGGTTCATGACACCAAACTAATAAAAACGGTACTTATTAAAATAGCACGCTTAAGAATTTATTATTTGTAAATTATAAGTTCTTCGCACTCTGGGTGCGATATATTGCTAATGGCTACTTCACCGTTACATTCGATTAAGAACATTTATAATTATTATACAATACAAGTATCATAATTTATATCGGCATTGTTTCGCAGATAAGTAATTATTAATGCGCCAGAATCTCTATAATTTATTTTTAAAAAAGTTTTGTATGTAAAAGAAATTCATTTTAATGTATCCTGTAATTTTTTTTTTTTTTGGTTGTATTATTGGTACCTCCAAAAACTTTTAAAACTCCTCTAATGAGATAAAAACCTAAAAAACTTATAAAATAATAATTCCTATACCTGATGTTTTGGTTTCTTTCAATATCATCGGATTTTGAAAATTCACTTTACTTTTAACTCAGCCGACGAAAATTAAATATTTCTTTGAGTGTATATGTTACCGATAATCTGTATAATCCGGTATTTTATACAATATCTAGGCAATATATACAATACCTAAAACGTGTAAGTAATGTATTAAATATTATTTAATAAAACCTTTTCATATTGAGTCATATAAGTGCTTATTCAAGTTGTTGCATTACTTTAATGTTTCTAATTTATATGTAAACTAATCTCGTTACACCTACCTTAATTACTTATACTTTATTGATACAAAGTTTAAAAATAAACTGGTTGTGTCACTAATAAGCGTAATCCGCCATTGGTGACGACAATTTGACTTACAATCATTGGTCGCGGTCTCACAGACCGAGTTTTTAAGACTTTATTTAAAAATAAATAAATTATCTATGTGACTTACAGTTAGTGCAGTTTAAATGTTTCATATCTACATTACAATAAAACATAATTATTTGATAAATCAAAACTAGTTTATCTATTATTATACAGTATGTAAAACAAGTACTATAACAATAGCTACGTGCTCAGAGCATATTTTTTGCAATTATGACAAAAATATTCAGTTTTTCTATTTCTTTTTACCACTTGCACTCATAAAGGACTAGCAGTCCCAGGTCAATCGAAGTATCTGTGATCATCATCATCTGTGATCAAAAAATGTATATCCAAATGCCAAGAGGGTCCTTTATCAACTGCGATAGCCCGTCTAGGTCTTGGTAACTGCGTTATAATATTATGGCTTCAAGTACAAAAGGATTGGCGAAGGGGTTCTCTATTCCATTTGGTGGAATTGTCATTTTCCTACTAAAAAGTAGAATTATTTTTGCCTGAAGATACTTATTCACTCAAATCCTCTTCGCTGTCCAAATAATACTTTGTTTTCCGGCGCTACATCGCTTTCAGCTTCGCTATCCGATGATGATGACAGATCTTCGTCAGATGGTATGGCTTCACTAATCGCTTCGAAACGACATTGTTCATTTTCATAAGATATTTTGAAACAAATGTAAGCATTTATCACATATTTTTGTAAAATATCTATAAAATTAAATAAAGGGCTGATTAATTTAATTGTAACACTTCATTTTTCGATTTTTACAAAATTTAAGAAAATTATGCAAATTCAACTTTGGGTAATTTACTTACTTAATTGGTAACGCCGGTCTCACGGACCAGGTTGCGAATAAAACTCTTGAATATGAGTCTGTGGCGCTGTGCGGGAAGAACTAACGATAGGGGCCGTAAAATGAAGGAGCCAAAGACTAGAAATCGCAACATGCATCGATGGCAGGTCAAAAAGTTATTAGATTTATTCTCTCTAGTCTCTCAGACATACACGTCATCAACAGTGGGTTAAATATTTACCTCAAGCAGTTTGTTGACCAGTATTCGAGGAAAAGAATTTCTATAGTAACCCCATTAATGCAAAAAAAAATATCATAGTTATTGTGGCTAATTGTTCTTCCTATTTACAGTTTGTATTATGTCAACATCACCTTCAGCAAGAAACAAAGTTAATAAGATAAATTTAGCAACATTCAAATTGACAATAATAAATATAAATGAAGGCGTTTCCTATATATTATTTTCAAAATATAAACTATTGCTTATAATCAGTACCTACTAAATATTTTTTTCGAAATTTTCATGTATTATTGATTTCGCATTATTTGTTTCATGTTATTACGGCTTAACATTAATCAATATAGAAACAAAATCAGGAAAGCAAGATAGGTAGGTAAGAACTCTTTGATTCGATAGGCGATGTGATTTAGGGCTCATAGGGTTATATCAGAAACCATTTGTTGGGAACGTGTTATCCAGAATCAAACATGGCGTCCTAATATGGGCATTTGCATGATCGCATGACAGGCCATCGTTCTGCCCCACACGCTATTTAGATTATCTATTACAAAGGTTCCTATATACCTATTTATCTGTAGCTTTAGAAAACCACCATTCTTATGTGTTCTAGTCTAGGTTACGGGTTAAGCTAACGTATATCGACATCCTCAGAAGCCCCTATCCGTAATCTTGTTTCTCCGTTGATCCCACTAATAATGTAACTTTGGATTAGTAAGGACCTGACAGCGGTAAAACAAAATATAATAATAGACATTGCATTTTCAATACCCAGGAAAGGACCGCAAGTATTAAAAGATTCCATTGTATTTCAAATCAATATGGGGGATATAGTTACTCGCGTCCGTAGGAGTTACCACCTTTGCCTAGGCACACCCTACACGTGTCCCTCGGGTGGTGCTAAATGAGTAACAATGCCGAGTATCAGGCGGCAGTAAATAACCAGACCAACTAGGCTTAATAAGTCTTGCCCGTGTAGGTAGGAAATGACCAACACAAATCGCTACCTCGTGGTCATATTTCGCGAGATCGGTAGTCTTGGCTTCATCGCCCGGGCTAAGAGGAAGAAAACCTCAATAAAAAAATCCCCAAATCCTAAGGTGGGACACGTGCCGAGAGGATGCATGACTGATGGGTAGATCAGCCTCTAGCGCCAACTTCATTGGACCTGGCTCACTTTGAAGTACTGTGCCTTCACATGGGAATAGGCGTAACCCTGTGTGTGACTTGATCATCGACCTGACTCGTGGGATGCAAAATGAATAAAGACTCAATAAATATTTCTTCGTCTATAGATAAACCGAAAAGCAAACTTACTCAGCAAATAATCCAACCTGGTATTTTCAACAGACCCAGATTGCTGTCGGTATCAGAGAGTAATCGAATCAATAATGCAGCTACAAATACACCTGGAACAACTGAATTACTATTACAGCAAAGTGATGTAGAGGAACCCTGGACTAGTGTCTCCAATAACAAGAAAAGGCAACGTGAAAGCCCAGTTCATGACAGAGCACTAAAGCAGTCAAAACTAAGTAGCTATTGGCTTAGCGATCCCTTGCCTACCTCGAACTCTTTCGCTGAATTGGCAAACGTACAAGATGAACCAAATCAAACTCCTCAAACTGAACCAAAATCTCCACCACTGTTCGTTGACAACGTTATTAATATACGACCGCTAACCCAATTACTGAATGAAAAAGTAGAAGGATTATACACACTAAAAGTTTTACAAAGCAATAAAGTAAAAATACAACCCCAATCAAGCGAAGCATTCAGAATTATAACAAAGGAGTTGGACGATAAAAATACAGAGTACTATACTTATAAACCGAAGCAGGAAAGGAGTTTCAAAGTGATATTAAAACATGTTCACCCATCAACTGACACTGAAGACATCAAAGAAGCACTTGCTGCACTAAATCATACGGTTACTAATATTTGGAATATAAAGCAAATGTCCACCAAGAAGGCACTAGATATGTTTGTTATCGAACTACAGCCAAAAAATAATAACAAAGAAATATATAACATCAAAAGAATCCTTAACTGTCATATCAAATTTGAACCACCAAGGCCAAAACGCAGCATACCTCAGTGCTCCAACTGCCAGGACTATGGACACACTAAAAGGTACTGTCGTCGAAAGGCAAGATGTATTAAATGTGCCGGTTACCATTCCTCCTTTGAATGCCCACGAAAAGAAAGATCTGATGATGTTAAATGTGTACTATGCGAAGGAAACCATCCTGCAAATTATAAAGGATGTACAGTCTTTAAGGAACTCCAAAAACAGAGATATCCATCACTCCGTAAGAAAATAGCAGTCAATAACATCAACGGTGAAAATATCAACTTAGCTAATAGCCATAGTAACATTCTGTTAACACGACCAGTCGATCAAACCAAAACGTATGCTGAAATAATTAGCCAGGGTAAACCAAAAATTTATGCCAGTAGGCAATACAATATGCAAAATAGTCAGACTACAGATGAACGGACACACGAACCTAAGGATAACTTAGTAAACTTCAAACAGTTAATGAATATGTTCAGGGAAATGATGCAACAAATGACTGTCATGACAAACCTACTTATGAACATCATGTCCCGACAGCATTCACATTCAGAGCACTAAAAATTGCTATATGGAACGCCAACGGGCTGTCAAACCACGCTCTTGAAGTGAAAATGTTCCTAAACACCAACAATATTGATGTAATGCTCGTGTCTGAAACTCATTTTACCACAAAAAGCTTTTTTAAAGTGCCTAGATACAAAACGTACAATACAAACCATCCTGATGGCTCGGCTCATGCAGGTTCAGCCCTGCTTATCAAGGAAAACATCAAACACTATGTAACAGACCCATACTGCACCAACGAAATTCAAGCTACAAATATTGTGATCGAATCCTTAAAAGGACCGCTAGTAATCTCAGCTCTCTACATACCCCCTAGGCATAACTTAAAAAGTGACAACTACACAGCGTTCTTCAAAACGTTGGGCCACAAGTTCATTGCGGGAGGTGATTATAATGCGAAACATATTGACTGGGGATCTCGCATTATAACTCCCAAGGGACGTGAACTTAGCAAAACAATACACCAGCTTAATCTCCAAGTATCATCTACCGGTGAACCAACTTATTGGCCCAGTGATGTCAATAAAAAACCTGATCTGATTGACTTCTTTGTCACTAAAGGTGTCCCGGCCTCGTCACTGTACTGTTCATCCAGCTTAGACCTATCTTCTGACCATACTGCAATTATAGCTGAACTATGTAATAAGCCTGTGCTAGTAAAGAGACCCTGTAAACTTCACAGCAAAAGCACAGATTGGATAAAATTCAGGCAACGAGTAAAGGATACTATCACCCTTCAAATCCCGCTAAAATCTGACTGTGATATAATTAACGCTGTAGAAATATTTAACAAGTGTGTCCAATCGGCGGCCTGGGAAGCTACTCCTACAGTGTACAGTGATAATGATTACGTACCTACCTACCCACAAATTGTAACGGACCTGATACAAGAAAAGAGACAAGCTAGGAAAAAGTGGCAAGAATCCAAATACCCTGAACATAAAAGAATATACAACAACCTGGTTAAGAAAGTTAAACACACACTAGACAAAATCAGAAACGAAAATGTAGAAAACTTTTTACATAACCTTGACGCCTCACCAGCAACTGATTACTCACTATGGAAGGTCATTAAATCTGTGAAAAGGCCAATCACTTTCCAACCACCCCTGCGGAAAGAGGATGGAGGATGGGCAAGAACTGACACAGATAGGGCAAAATTGTTTGCTGAACATTTATCTTGCGTATTTACTGCAAATCCTGACTTGGGATCGAATAAAATAGACGAAGTTAGGGAAAGCATGTCATTAACTCATCAGTTATCACTTCCCATTAAATGTTTCTACAAAGGTGAGGTATACAAAGCCATTCGTAAACTGGACTCGAGGAAGGCTCCTGGTTATGATCTTATAACAGCAAAGACTTTAAAAGAATTACCTGACGTAGGTATAGCATTTTTGACACAAATATACAATGCTATTCTAAGACGCACGTTCATTCCTGAGCAATGGAAAACGGCCGAAATAATCCTTATCCCAAAGCCTGGAAAGGAACTGGATAAGGTGACTTCATATCGCCCTATAAGCTTGTTACCTATTGCTTCTAAATTGCTGGAAACCCTTGTCATGAAAAGATTACTACCAGAAATAAAGAAATTAAATATAATTCCTTCGCACCAATTTGGATTTCGTGAGGCTCATGGGACCATTGAACAAGTGCATCGGCTCGTCAATGAGATTAATACTGCCTTTGAACAGAAAAAGTATTGCTCGGCAGCCTTCCTCGATATTTCACAAGCTTTTGATCGGGTTTGGCACCAAGGCCTACTATTCAAGATATTGAAAATCCTTCCACCATACTACTATCTTTTTTTCAAATCCTATCTTACACGACGTCACTTTTACGTCAAGTTGGGAGAGGAAAAATCTAATTTATACGAAATTGAGGCTGGAGTCCCGCAGGGAAGTGTTATGGGTCCAGTTTTATACCTCATGTATACGTATGATCTACCATTAGCAAAAAACGTACTCGTGGGCACCTTTGCGGATGATACAGCAGTGTTAGCTACTCATGAAGATCCGACAATCGCATCCGATATGCTGCAACAAAACCTTAACATGATATCTGTGTGGCTGCGCGACTGGCGCATTAAAGCGAATGAATCCAAATCTGCACATATGACCTTCACACTAAGACATGGCTCATGCCCTCCGGTCACATTGAATAACATTCAAGTACCTCATTCTGAGGAGGTGCGATATTTGGGTATACACATGGACAAAAGGCTGACATGGAAAAAACATATTTTCAGCAAAAGAAAAGCACTTGGCATACAACTCAGAAAGATATACTGGCTATTGTCTGGACATTCTAAATTACCATTGCACAATAAATTACTTCTTTACAAATGCATATTGAAGCCCATGTGGTCCTATGGGATTGAGCTGTGGGGAACTGCAGCAAATTCAAATTTGGAAATCCTCCAACGCTTTCAATCTAAAATGTTACGGATGATAACAGGTGCACCTTGGTATGTCACCAACAATCAGCTTCATCGCGACCTGAAGGTACCAATGGTCAAACAGGAGATACTTAATAAGCTCAAAGTATATGCAGAACGAATTAAGGTTCACCCAAACGCGCTCGCCAGCAACCTGATGACTGAAAGTTCTTTTGACAGACTAAAGAGAAAAGCCCCTCAAGACTTATATAATGACTTGGGAATAGTAAGATGGATTAGTCATTGGACTGATACCATTTCATGACAAATTAAAAATTACATGACCTCTAGCTTAATGCCAAATAAATGGGCAGATTGCAAGATAAAGACATATTTAAAAAAAAAAAAAAAAAAATCAATTGTTCGGTTTCTAACTTTTATAGGTCTGCCTTCTATGTTTCACGTTTATTTTTTATTTCTTGTTAAAGTCTAAAGCTATTTTAAGCAAAAACCGTAACGAATAATGCTCCTGAAAGTTAAACACGAGATTGGCATTTCAATTAACAGTTTGTAGGATGTTCATCGATTTTTCATCGCAATAAACATTCTAAGGCCTAGTTTCTCCACTTAGTTATAAAGTCACAATAGATTATTTTAAACCAACCTGTCAGATAGCTACTGACAATCAATTTAGCAGGAGCTAGCGAAACTGTCCCTCAATCTACAAAAATAATAGTCAAAGAAATGCAATATATATTAAAGTTATTTATATAACATAATAGAAGGGTATTCGATTTCAAGTGCCATTCTGTCGTGAAGTACTTACATGAATACTCAACTGAAGTATTTGAGGTATTCCAATTTCAATCACTATATTTTATATAACATTATGAAGTCAGGTCCGGTACAAAACTATGTATGGTAAACAAATTTTAAAATGTTACGATGAATTCCTCAATACATGATAATTGCATATTTCCACAACATTTACAGCCAAGGCTACAGTAAGATGTACATGACATAAATATTACATAATAGAAGTTCCGTTTTCATATTGAAAATTTACTAGTAAATTGACTTCGTTAATTTCCTTTGTTGGCTATTCTTATGTGTTTTAATATTAGTATGTCCCTAAGATGCTGTTCTTTATACGTAAAATGTGATAATTATCACTTAAAAGTAGTTCTTTAAAATGTTTTAAATTAACGTAACAATGCAAGATTTTTGTGGTCAAATTAGTTTAATTCTAATTTTGACCGTGCACAACCTTTTTTAAGTTTTATAGTTCATAATCGTAATAAAATCAACAATGTTCTCATTGTAATTATTTCTATGCATTGCGGAACAAAAGAGTGCAACGTCCTCTGTGACGTCATTAAAGACATAATATCTAGGAGTCGTCGTATTATAAAGAAATAGCTAAAATATTTTATTTAACCTAACAACGAAAAACACCAGAGTGGTTTAAAAGGTTTTCAAATTAAGAAATTCAAATAATATATTTACGACCTTATTTATTGATTGATGAAATATCATTTATACTGTGTAAGTGGTAAATGATTTGAAAGGTCTTTTTGGCGGTAGCTTTCAGAAATGTTCATACAATTTTTTTTTTAATGTTTACCACTAAACCAAGTTTACAAAAAATAATTGCGTAGTTAAAAAAAAAAGATAAGTACTAAAATGTTATACAAAGTAATAGACTATTTAAATCTTTTTCTATAAATTTTATGTGGTTTATATAAGGATATAAAAATTGGGTTCATCATTAATGTATGGTTTTGGTCTATAACAAATTATGTGGTATGCCATAAATGTCTTTGTTTTGACAGTTTTATTACCAACTAGATGAGTCCCGCGATGCTACCCGCGGTACCTTTACAACCGCGGGTAACGCCGCGGGGCCAACCTTGTCTAAAAAAAAGTAGCCTAAGTTACTTCTTATTACATCAGCTACCTGCCAGTGAAAGTCCCAGTGAAAAATCGGTCCAGCCGTTTCAGAGATTAGCCGGAACAAACCGACTGACAAAAATTGAAAAAAATGAATTTTTTACCTACTATCTACTTCTACCATTGCGCTATTAATTTAATCTTGAATAAAATTAATTGTTGATGACTGACATAGCGGACTGATAGAAATGTCCATGTTTTTAAAAGGACAAACATCTTTATATGCAAATTATATATACGAGTATCTTCGTATTCTTAAAACAGTGGCAAAAACCAAAGCATGATAACAAAAAAATATTCCGAATGGCTAGTCCCGTTACACTATATTAATATTTAATATTTATTTAAGAAAGATGTTGCGAGGAAAACATTTGTAATTTATTTATTTCCATAAAATATGGTAGGAATTCATTTAAAATATATTCATTCGTTTATTACATTCTTGTAAAATACATAATTCAGTTACATTAATGTTTAGTGGTTTTCAGTAATATACAAAATCAGAATACAGGAAAATTATAAGAAGTAAACGAGATGTCGAATACTTATTCAGTAATGAGACGCCTAAGATATTATTACGTGAGATGTTTGATTTTATTACTTTAGAGAGAACATGAACTTCTGGCACTTAAGATTCACAAGAGCGTTGCCGTCCTAGAAGCTCTTCTTAGCTGAAGGATTGTTCAGGCTCCGTAAACCTCACTCGAGTAAGTGAAAAAATTGAAAAGCAAGGCAAATTACTTAAGGTATTTTCTTACCTTCGGTTTTCAAGTTGACCCATTCGTGCCCGAGCATAGCTCTCTAATATTACGTTACTGGAACACCAAACCTAATAATACTGGAGGTAAAAAGCGACCAAAAGATAACTTGTTTGCTTAGACAGCTGTTAAAGCTTTAAAGGCTTCAAAACACTCATTCTTTTTGTTGAGTTGCTAGTGATCATGGGTGGCGAATCACTTGATTTGTACGAGCCGCTCTATAAGGATGCCTTCTAATAATTGACTTTACAGTTTTACGACTGCATTTTGTCATGCTTGCAAACTCAAACCCAATTTTTTTTCATTACATCATCAATACGATATAATCGGATTCTCCATAACAAAGAAATGAACACTGTAATTAATATCACTGTACAAGAGGGAACCAACACGTAACACAAAAAACCATAATTTTAAGCTCGACAAAACGTAAATTAAACACCTACCTTACGTACTAAGAAAAATATAATTAAATTACCTCATCGCAATCTCACTTAATTTATAATCAATAAATAATTTAAAAGCCAGGTTCATACAAACATTAACGAGATTTATTACTACCTACCTACAAATAACAATTTTCACTAAAATTTTAATCTTTCGCTTTACTCAGCAGACTTATAATCGATGCTATCAATCTTGTTTCTGCGCTAAGGAGTGGTACACGGTGACACTAACTGACATCAAATGAGAAAATTAGCTGCACTAACATGTGTTTTGTGTACATGTTTTCCTTTAACATATTTATCCACACAAACAATATTATGTGTATATTACAATATCATTACCAGCGATAGCTACACAAATTAGTCTGTAAAAAAAAAAAAACGTTTAGTCTCGGACAAATAATTCTCCTGATAGGTATTTTTTTAATGAAAAAACATTTTAGCTGATTATATTCAATATTAAAAAAAAAGAAATGGAATATTAACACTCATGTTCATCCCACAGGTGTCTAAGTGAACCAATGAATATCACTGCAAAGAGAAAGAAAATCTGGAAGCAAACCCTATATCATCCCGTCTGTCTAGCATGGTTTAGTAGGCGAAAACCAAGAGAGGCATATACAATGAACGACTGCACGGTTGGCCGAGTGGTGTCAGCGGTCGCCATGCCGCTTGCTACTGCGCCAAGTGTCGTGGGTTCAAATCCCACGCGGTACCTACAACACTTTGTGTGATCCACGAATTGTTGTCCCGAGTCTGGATGTTCTTTGTGTCCGTTTCATGTATGTTTGTAAAGTCCCCCACGACACAGGATGTTTATTCCTAATGTGGGAGTTGACTTTTTAAAAAAAAACAAAAAAAAGAAAAAAAAAACTATTAAAGGCTATCAATGGTTATTAAAATAACTTCTAATAAGACAAGAAAATATTTTTTTGTAATTATTATTTATTGTAATGGTGTAGTGTTGTGTTGGTTAGTGTTCCAGAACGTTTGTTAATTTATTATGTTTCAATTCGTGAAAACCTGTTATTGACTTGATGTTGCATATCAAACTAACCATATTCTTTTTTGTAAACTGTTAACTTCTAGTTTAAAAAAAACTATCATGGCCAAATATAATCTTTTTGTGCTTTTATCAGACAAAATAAAAGAAAGTCGCAGAACTTTTTTTAGTTCAACAATATTAGAAAGATAAATCGTTTATTTTTTATATACCGCTGAACTAGAAGAGACTATTCAAAAATATCAATAGGGATGCACCCTCTCTACCCAAGTTGACATTCTACAAACTTGAACGTTATTAGGAAACCAACAAAATTATAGGAATGGTATCTTTTCATCGCTAAGTCACTTAATCGAAATAAATATTAGCCAATCATACAAGAAAATAGAGGCGTAAGCGGTTGTAGAAAGAATCGACGCGAAACACTTGCAACTTGGTTATGTTATGTCTCTCTCTATCTCCCTCTCTTACTCTTTCTCTCTCTCTGTCCTGTCTCAGGTGCACCCTGATACCTTGGGCCCTAACAATAAACTCTCGTGTAACGGAAGCCCATGTTTACCTATAGGCAGAAAATCACGATCACTAAAATGCTAAACTGTAGGAATAGATTATCACATATTCATTTATTTACTGATTAAATGATCCTCGTTCAAAAACCTTATCACGAGTATTATTTTGTCATTCATAAATCTATCCTTTTTAGCATAACTGCCAATTTTTACCGTTAACAAGGTCAAAAGTGTATACTTACATAAAATTTAAATATACTTTTTAAAATTTATTAACTCCTAAAATATATATTATATATTCACATTATTAATAAATAACCTCTATATATTACGTACGTACCGTTGGACCATAACAGGTCTGTACCATTCCTAAATACCTTACTATTAGCAATAAAAATAGATAAAGAAAGCAAGTATTAGCAGAATTAATAGCCTAACACTTAAATATTCCATTATTGGAAAACAATAATTATACCGCCCACACAACATTTTGAACTAAAAATATTTTTTTAAGAATTAAGTTTAGGTGTTGATTTGTCGCCTGAAGGGGCACGATGACTACTGCAGGAGATATATGGGGCTCTACTATGGGCGGCAATCCTGAAGACAAGTAATATCGCGCTATTGCGACGACCGCCACAAATGCTGGTCATCAGGATCATAAGGGGGTACCGCACGATCTCCTTTGAGGCGGCACGTCTCCTCATAGGAGACAAGTTATGCTTGCCAAGGAGACAGCGGAGTAAGACCGGGAGAAGTTTAGAACTCTCCCGGCCCGCCAGGCCTGGCAACGGGCCAGGTACTACAGGCGACTCAGGCGCCGGAGGTCGCATAACGATATCAGTAGTCCCTAAGCGGCGCGGACGCTGTGAATCGTGCGCGCTCTGGGGTCTGGGGGCAGTAACGGGAATATCGGGGTTCCCACATACACACAGGGGGCTATCTAGAAACTGTAGGTGGCCCGAGTACGTCGTGGTTCCAGAGTTATCCTTCCTAGGATGCACCTTGTACCCAATGGGTCCGATGGTATTCCTGATCCCTGTTTCCCGGCGTCCCGAGCGCTTTTTTGACAAAGCACAGCCGCCATGAAATTAAAGAGCCTACCTGCGGCCCATACAAGTAAGTATGATTTGTCAGTTTAAGCCGTTGTATGAATTAATATATTCGTATTTCACAAGAGTAACCACTATTGCGTGCGGGTGTACCGACGCTATCTAAACGAATGTACTATAATGGATACCCATTTTGCTTTAGTCATTCGATTCCAGCATACTACTTCACCGCGAGCACTGGTTAGGCATCGTGTTTCCTTAAATATGTATCTATAAATATGATGTATTGTAATTTAAGCAGTAATTACCTAAGTACTGCTATAATAAAATCTTTTCTATTTAAAATCTAACAATCGTGCTTATTACTTAAGAATGACATCTATAACTTTTAAAAAAATAATGATAGATCCTGTCCATCTAACTTGAAAGAAGAAGAAGAAAATCTTATAGGCTTAAGGCTTGGAAACATAACAAAAAACAAGCAAATGTAAGTTAGGAAAGTCATTATACAGTTAACAAATATCATAATAATTATCAACAACAACCTTTAATAGTCCACTGTTGGATTAGTCTCTTCTTTGAAAGGAGGTTTTGGCCTACCATGCCAACCTTGCTAGAAAAGTTGATATAAGATTTTTTCAAGTTTTCCTTCTCTTTGCAGTACTCTAGTTAGCTCTGGTACACCTGCGCCATAAATAGGGTTGGTTACATGGTACATTCCATATTCGGCATATTCTTAATCCGTTACCACACAGACTATAGCATTAAAAATATAGTAATATCTAAAATTGTTTGAAAATTTTGACATTCCTAAAAATTCTTCCAATCGTGATGAAAATCGAAAAATACATTAATATATCAAATATTAGAATAAAAAATTAAATTACTACTAATAATCGTTTTGTTGACATTTATGTCCACTAATTTATTAAGCCCCTTTCATACGCTTGGCAAACAATGGCAAACAACAAACAGCAAACACGAACATGTGAATTGGTGTTTGTATATGTCTGACTGTTCTTGTTTGTGTTCGCCACTGTTCGGTGTTTTTTTTATGAAATGGGGGGCGTATCAGACGTATTGCCTGACGGTAAGCAATTATCGCTGCCCATGGACACCTGCAACACGAGAGGCGTCACGTCGCCGGCCTTTGAGGGAAGGAAGGGAGGAATGGGGAAGGGTTTAGAGAACGGGTCTTTGGTATCCTCACCCACTCGGTGAAACACAGCGTAGGTACTGTTTCACACCGCTTTTCTGTGAGGTCGTGATATCACTCCGGTCGAGCCGGCCTCTCCCACGGTCAGTTTTTCTTCACAAATCAAAGGCTGTTTCGCAAAAAACTTTCCAGAGAAACTTTGCAAAATATAATTTTATTGTAATATAAAAGTTATTTAACTTTTAAGTAAATTTATTCGAAGTATGAGACGATCGAATAATTTCAACCGACGATTTGTATTAAATTTATTCACTGGATGCTTTTTTCATTTATTCGACTATCACACGCCCCACGTGATTAAATTTGCAAAAGGCATCTGAACGACATATTTGCTATCAATTTTCACTTCAACCGTACTCGATACTCGTGATTGATTGAATTTTCATTGAACAATTTATAAATGAGTAGCTATTCCCTATGTTTTTATTTACTCTTTATTGTTTTTAGTCAATGCTTAGAGTTAATATACAGTATAAAGTTGCCAGGTACATTTTATATGTATTGAAGCCAGTTTTTGTGGATTTAAATGACAATCGCTTTTTTCTTTTTAAAAAGACATCTCTTGGACTAAGGATAAATCTGTAGAGTCCTTACAAACATACCTGAAATGGGCTCAAAGAACATCCTGACATAGAATATCAATTCGTGGATCACACAAAGTGTTGTTTAGTGTGTTGTACCGTGTAGAGATCGTACTACAACAGTCCAGTAAGAATTTAGCGAAGCGACCGCTCAAACTGCTACATACATGCAGTCAAATATATTGCATTTAATACTTTTTTTCTCTCTCACACACCTCACAACGACATCACATACGAACATAGGTTTAGTCATCTTTTTCTTTTCCAGTCAATATATAAAACCACTTCTCATCTTATCCTCAATTCAACTTAACAACAGTGTGGCGACCTCAATATACAGCGCCATCTATCAAAGATACACTGAACTACGAAGTAACACACTGTACCTACAAACTACACTACACGGAGTAACTACCAATCCTGAATCGCGCAAATAAAGTTCCCGCGCCGATTATCATATATATACAACATCCCAACATCAACTGTTGGGCAGTAGCCCGCCAGGCATGATCACTTCGCCTGGTCGGAGGATCCTCCCTTTGTGTTGGGTGGAACATGACACCCGTTCCCCCACAAACAGAAAATGATACTTCCATGACACATAGTAAAATATATGTTATATCAAAACCGATGTTTGTAACCAATTTCTATCTAATATCTCTGAGTAAGTTCGTCTAGAATATCAAAACAATCTCATAGTCACGTTTTACTCAACTTACAGGAACAGCTGGAGTAACTCTATTTTGTTCTCACACGGCTCAAGTAAGGCAGGAGAAGACATTTATAAAAAAAGGATTCGGTGCATTCCGCCCCCATTACTGAAGAAGCTCATCCGGTTTTGTTAAATGTTACCCTTATCAGCTGTCAAGGAACCGCTAAGATGGAATTTATGTTGAGATTTAATATAAGCGGAAATTGTTTCTCTTAGGCCTAAATTTATAAGATTGCCTATTTCATTTGGTAAACAGGTATCTGTACCATTTAATTTTCTGAGCATATTTAATATTTATTCGCTGTCCGTATTCTTTCATGTCCCTAATTTAAAATGTTATACTGTATCTGACAGTGTTATGTTTGTTACGTTTATTTATAGAGTTATTTTTAACGATATTCTCATAAGAAACAAATTTTAAAACAATTATAGGAATAAATTTAGCTCGAAAATTTTGTAACATCATTTTAACAAATACACATTCTTTATAAAAAAGTCTAACCAGCCATGGACTTAACTTAGATAAAAATTATGATGAAGTATTCTTTCTAAGAAGAAACTTATGTCCAGTAGTGGACTGTTAAAGAATTTTGATGCGTGACGTATATTTATATTAAGAAAAACAAAGAGGAAATTTAAAAAGCACGACATTTTCCCAGTCTAAATGAAACTTCTCCTTAAGTCATATCCAAAACTAGACGGAAAGTTTATTTTTAGCCATTCCGGTTATGCATATTCTTTGAAGTTAAGACCTAGTTTTGGCGGCACACCTTAACAATAAAGGACAAGAACGTGCCAGGTACATCTAAGTCAAAAGATGGGTAACATAGTTCAACTAACCTGACACGGACACAAACCAAACTAAAAAAAAACTTTATCTTCTATCAAGAATATAAGAAGGCGACCTAAACCACAGTGTTTTACCTGTTAGATAAAATCTCGTCGCAGACAACCTGTTAACGGTCTACATCCTGCACATTTTGGTTAAAGCGAGGAGTTAATGGCCTAAACATACCATATTATACACTTTAAAGCACATAAATAAGGGATTCATATATAAACTTTCCAAGATTATTATAAAATGCAAAATAGTAAGCATAGGTAAATACCCTCTTTGTCACATATGATAGGTCAATCACCCCTGTTGTATAATCAACCGTTGAAAACGAAGAACATTTAACTATATTAAAATAAATCGAATGCGAAACAGACGAAAAACCGCTTTTGAACTTGAATTCAGATTGCTTTAATTATATTATATAAAGTTTAGTCATTGTAATAGTTTAATATTATCTCATATTGCATGATTCATTCGCAATATTTTAACGAGTCATAAACAGCTAAGTGAATATTTGCTAAGGTATTTAAATATGTTGAATATGGCCTAATTTTGAATCTTATAATAAAGAAATGAATCTTGAATTCACTTATAATTAAAATACATAATCTTAGATAAAATGTACTCTCTATCCCATATAACTCACGTAAATATAATGAAAAGATCAGTGATATTTTTCATTTATATTGTAATACAAACCCCGCGGTTTTACCCGCGATACGACAATAACCGCAAGCAACGCCGCGAGGTGAAACTATATCTTTATAAATTGTAGCCTATGTGTTATTCTGATGTATAAGCTGTATTATTTAAAGTTTCATCAAAATTCATTCAACAGTTTTGCGTGAAAGAGTAACAAACATCCATCCTTCCATCCATACTTACAAACTTTCGCGTTTATAATATTATAAGTAGGATGAATTCGGTGCTGTGTATTCGATTCCCATACAGATTTCTTTTATATTTTTTCCTCGTTAATCAATCCTGTCCCATTATTAGCCAATAAAATCAAGTTTGGAAAGCAGAACAACCAGACAATAATAAAGACACATAAACATATATATTCTTCCGTTACCCATTGTGCAGATGAATGCGGTCCTCTGTTAAAAAAAAGCTTACAAGTAATGCTTCTGTCAATTAGTGCACAAATTAACTTTCAATATACGCATGCAATGATGTAATTAATTATATTCGATTTATAAACAACACACATACACATATAATGAAATAAATTATTCGAAAAAGGACAACTGTGAATTGATTTTCAAACACGCACACCAATCGATCGCTTCGTTAAATTCACTTGACCCTTTTCACATTGCGACATCTACTGATACAAGGATGTATAAGCATATTTCTTTATTTTTACATACAAGTAGCAATACTTTAATATAGAATTTTAAACGGATTTTAATAAGTGGAAACGACATTTTAAAATTTCAGAATCAAATCAGCCTTTGTACTTGTGTGTGTATAAGCAAGTTTACGTTAATATTTAATAACAAAATTATAATCATACGACCTTTTTAGAAAAAAAATAACAAAACTTCTTTTTGCTATATTGAAAAATATATTGAAGTTTGTCTCTAATATTGTATAATTTTCTTAAACGATTTAACTATTAATTCTTTAAATTTGAGGTTTATGCAAAGTTACGATACTAAATATATTTCTTAAATCTATCCGAATTCGGAAGAAATGTTAAAGTCACTTTGGAAAAAGTAAAAAACCAAGATATCGGAAACCATGATGATCTCACATTTATTCAAAGACGAAATTGAAAGTGTACTCCATGAACCAGGGAGTTAAAGAACAGGTAAATACCTTTTCAATATTATATTTCGCATAAAATACTTGATACTTTAAATTAGATTTAAATTGGGTATTTATTATCTAAACCTAATAACTATAAATCAAAAACTAGTCAAACATAACACAAGATTCATTTAAAACATAAAAGACGAATTTAAAGGAAGGAATTTATAAATGCCACACTTACTAAAGAAAGACGAAACCTCTAAATTACTTGATACCAGTTAAAGTTATATTAAAAAACTTCTTGCACCGCTTCACTTTGCCTTTTGCCGACGCATTTGCAATTGTAATACATTATAACTCAGCCTGTAAGACTACATAATTATTGAGTACGACCTATTTGGAGTGAAACTTCGAAAATGTACTGAATCTTTTAGTATAAAGATACTACTTTCGTTGTGTATTGTGGAATATCAAACTTACATCAGCCAAAAATTCTGTATCTTTGTAAAGTTCTAAAATTTAAGTGACCTTAAAGTTATCCTGGTAGACTTAACTGCCTTTTAGTGGTCGGAGACTACTACTTAATGCAGCTTTGATACTTTTGAATTATACAAGTACTCGGAACACATAAGAATGCCCAGCAGAATCAGGTCCGAAAAGCAGTGGATCGCACTGCATCTCGGACCTGATTCTGAGGGGCGTAAATCATATTACAACAGAAAACTGATTGCATATTCCTGCAATCATGTTTTACGAGAATTTAAGTTACATTGTGCGATAGCTTTGTACTAAGCTAAACGGCACATTATAATAGTGAGTTACTAAATAAGGATCCAATCGGGACTTTCATACTCTTTAACACCATTGATGATTTCTTTGTTTCGTAACCAGACGGCATAATAAATTATGAAAATGCAATAATAAAATATGGGGCAGCAGTAAAAAGTGTAAAATATGAAAAAAACAATTATGTTTTCATTTTGCTATTAACTTACTTGTTTATAATTCCAAAAAAGGTTGCAAATGAGAGGAATATCGTTCAGGTAGTCGAGGGAAATGTGGGAATGTTAAAACAAAAACCATGATATTACTTTCTGTTTATTCATCTGGAATCTCATGTTTACATTTTTAAGTACAAAGAGAACAAGAAAGTTATGTTCATAACGGCAGTTCCTTTATTTACCTTAGATGTAAGAGTAACTATATACCAGTACAGTATAAATGTGTTTACAAACTCACTGGGTTTTAACAAACCGTTTGTCCTTAAAACGCTGTTTGTTTTATAATGTTTTAAAATCAAAGCACAGATTCTAGCCTACCAATGTGGGCTACTGTAGACTTAGAATTTCAAATAAACAATCGGCGCCCTCGTAAATAATATTTATGTAATTTAAATTCAGTTTTGGGTTACATTCGAAAGCATTCGCTTTGACCGTCTACTTTTTAACATTCAAGCTAAATAAATACCTACTCTTCGAAAATAAAAGCGTGTTATCCATAAATAACCCTGTCCTTGTTGTTTATTTTTAGTCATTGAATCAGTTGTTTATATAAGGTTCATGTTAAGAAAACTAAGGTTAGACTTAACAAATTCTTTGAAAAACTCATAAAGATCTAATCTTGATCAACAACTGTAATAGAATACGGTGGCTTAAATGCCATTATGTATCCAAAAACCAAAAAAGTAAAGGTTGGTTATGTGTATAAATATTTACATACGATAATTGTCTTAATTAACCAGGTGCATTACTGTTAAGTCCAGACACAAGTACCTCTGGATACGCGGTCATTGAACTTAAAGATCAGAGGAAAAAACTTCCTTTTATCGAATCTTGCCATCTTGTCCTTTGATTACCTTCGAAGAATGAACGTGGGCCCAAATTCACCGTGTGTTTTTCACAAATATACCGCTACCTTGTTGTTGAGTACGAAAATAAATATTACGTTATACTGTATATACCTACCTTATAACAGAATTATATACATTTTAGGTCGTTCTGACTTAATCGAGCAGGAATGCCAATATTTTGAACTGTTGTATTGCTTTTATTCGAATCTTTACTTATGTGTACAATAATCAGCCTACAATAAGAATAAAAACTAAATTATTTTTTGCATCATAATGTAAGACACAAAAGCAGTTGGAGGGAGATTTAAAGTTGTTCTTTGACAATGCTTAGATTCCGGCAACTACTCAGTACAAATTGGCACGAATTTGTTTTAGTGGAGTTGTTGAGGAAAATATACTTAAGTTTGTGAAGTTTATATTATTTTCCCCAGCCTACCAAAATCGTTGTACTAACGATGACATCTTTAAAAAAAACCGGCCAAGTTCGAGTCGGGCTCGCGCACCGAGGGTTTCGTACAAACCTGTAGGTGTACGAAAGTTATTTTTTATATCTTAAAGGCAATTAGACCTAATTATTTGATATGAATTTCAACTTGATACTCTCTCAATTCCTCGTTTTTCTGTGCTATTAGATATTGCTTCGAACCAAATTTAAAGATTCTGAGTTCACGGGAAGTACCCTGTAAGTTTTGATTTTCTTGTAAGTGTCGATAATTTGCAGCATAAACGGTTGTGTCTTTTGATTACGTTACGTCACTTACAAGTTTGATTTTTTTCACAGCTTTAAGGGACAAAAGATCTGAATTGGTGATATGAATTTCAGCTTGATACCACCACACGTTACTGAGAAAAAGGGTCTTGAGATACAGACAGACGGACAACAAAGTGATCCTATAAATGTTTTGTTTTTCCTTTTGAGGTACGGAACCCTAAAGAAGACTAATGAACTATTAAATATAGCAGCTCTTTTTGAAAAAATCTTAGGAAAATTGTTTAACAGAAAAACCAAAGAATACTACTAATACTTATACCTTATACTAATCAACTTTTGAAAATTGAAATAATTTCATGGATTTAACTTCGAGAATGAGGTTAAACAGTTTTTAAAATTCCGTCAGATCGTAATTAGTTACGATAGATTTTCTGTTCCATATTTAAAAATAAGTGGAACTAAAGTGGTCTGACAAGAACTGCTCGGATGGTGTCATTTAAGCAGTCATCTCTCCGCTTTCTACTGCGCTGGGTGCTGTTGATTCGAACCCCACATAGGATAACACTTTGCCCACAAATTAATTTTCTGAGTGTGGATATTCTTTGTGACATCTTAATATATATAAATCTCGTGTCACAATGTTTGTCCTCAATGAACTCCTAAACCACTTAACCGATTATAATAAAATTCGCACACCATGTGCAGTTCGATCCAACTTGAGAGATAGGATAGTTTATATCACAATTTACTAATTGGGAAAAAAATATTTCTTTTGAAGAGAAGCAGACGAAGTTGCATAAGTCAGCTAGTTTTCATATATGTTTATAAGGCCCTAGCAACACAGGATTTTTTGTTTAATTTCTGGGCTATGCTCTTTCTTAGGTAATTCTTTGATTAACAGAAGGTGCAATAAGAATAATAGTGACGGTCTGCCGCTGATGCCTGTTCTGTACCCAGTAACGCCATTTTCTAATGCCGAAGCATATTAAGTATTATGAAGTTGCCTTAAACAGTATTTATGACCAAAATAGGAGCCAGGATCAATGTGACTCCATGTATGTAGGTAAAGGTTAACAACAACATCTAACTAATTCCACTAAACTCTTATAGGCCAGGATCCGAGATCCTATTCTATTCTACCATTAATTCCTACATATCAAGCAAATTTTCATGAGTAGTTTCGTTTTGATGAGACGCCTAACTTTTTCTCTTAAAAAAACTCTCGATTGTGGTAACTAACAGGTACAGGTAGCAAGGATAAAATATGTCATCTTGACGTTTATTAACAATTTAATAGTGTGAGTTTTCGAAGTGAAAAGTTCTTATGGGAGGGTAAACCGCTTCGTTACGTCACGCGTTACGGTGTCAGTCTGTCTGGCTTCCCATTTTTTCACGCATACGGCAGCGGTAAGCAGGCTCCCCCTCTCTCAGTCTAACCCACAGCGCTAGCCGTATTTCGGACGGACAACTTAGATTAGTTTAAAGTATCACTTCTGTCGGGCGTCCCGAGACGCGCATATTATTTATGTTAAGTCTTAATAAAATTATTATCATTGTTCAAAAAAATATTTGTCCCACAAAATGTATGTAGTAAATATCATCAATAACGAGGATATGAAAAACGGTTTGTAACTAGTTGATTTTTTAACAGTTGCTTAGATCATATTTATGTAATTAAACAGCCACATTGTCCTACAAATTGGGTGGTACGTTATCCTAGTCCTACACATACTTTACAAGTAATAATAAATATTACATATTTTGTAAGCAATAGTAGAGTTTTCATACTAACTGCATAGTGACGCTCACACCAAGATATGTTACATTTCTGATTATAGCCACAACTCAAAAATCTCTGTAATAATGACAACAGTTGATATGTGTTTACCATTTTAAGAAAGACTGACAATCAAGCATTGTTCTTAAACCAATGTCTTTTAGGTAGCCTTTTACATCAAAGACCCCAGCTGGCGTTGATGCCTGTCTCAGGTTTGTCAAGCTCCGACAGACCGTTGACATCGGACACTGCGTAAAACCAGTATATAATTACGACGGACGCAGCTGCGAAACTTTAATACATTAAACCTTATTGTTATTCAAGTTATTATATAATACAATATTTCATCCCACTTTTAAAGCTCTGAATAACGCAAATATTAACCATATTATAATAAATAACTGATAAAGATAATTCAAAATTATTTATCTACAAAATAATTAATCAACTGATAACTCGAGACTGTATGAGTGTAATTGTATGGCGCCGGACTGTTTTTCGATAAGTTTTATTGACGAGTGGTAAAGCTTAAAATGTTTTAAAACCTACAACTTTAGTCAGTTTATCAATTGATAAATTTATCTTCTCTTAACTAATATACCCTTTTCAACAAATGTTCACAGAGATATAGCAGCAGATCTTTGAAGATCTATATAGTTGTAACATTCCTAGTAAAATCAAACACAATTTGAAGAAATTACTTATTGCGTTTTTTTTTTTTTTATTGAATAAGGGGCAAACGAGCAGACGCATCACCTGATAGTAAGCGATTACCGCCGCCCATGGACACTCGCAACACCAAAAGCGTCACAGGTGCGTTGCCGACCTTTGGGGGATGGGGAGAGGGAATGGAGGGAGGGGTTGGGGTATAGGCATCCGGTATCCTCACTCACTCGGTGAAACACAGCGCAAGCGCTATTTCACACCGGTTTTCTGTGAGGCCGTGGTATCACTCCGATCGAGTCGGCCCATTCATGCCGAAGTGTAGCTCTCCCACGGAAAAAATGCGTATTTACGTAATATATAGTAATATATAGGGGAAGGATTTCCTCCTTTTTCCTGGGAGGCATTCGCGGGATGACAGGAAGGATTTTTTTCCATCTGCTAGTGTAGCCAGTCGTGAGAAAGTGACGTCCGCGTGTGCCGTACATTGTCCAACTATCAAATCAGTTGAAAATAGAGAATTCATTAATAGAAGGTGCCTGCTCTATTGGGGGTTGGCGCTAGGAAAGATCCGGATGTCGTAATAGCTGTTCCCGGATTTTTCCTATCTTAAACAAAAAGAGACCCACAATGTGCTTTTAGTCGATCCGATTACGACATACCACCCTGCCACAAATCCCGGTGGAATAACAGCTCGAGATTTTCACACGTAAAAACAAAGCTCTCGCTTATCAGTAGACATTTAAGTACTGATGAAAAAGTTTTATTTCCGAACACATTTGCCAAAAAACACAATTAAGCCTGAAATAAAACCCTAAACAAGAGTCAATTTAACAGTACACAAAGCATACACATATCTTCCTTGAACAAAGTAAATAACAGGTGATTGGTTTATTAGCAATAAAATTTGTACAGAATATTCAAATCTAAAATAAGCAGGTAAATTTGAGACTTGCTAAATTGTGATGTACATGTTTTTTTTTATATTAGAATAACTAATATGACAGTGAAGAAAAATAAATCAGTTGTAACACAAAAAAATATTTCTAATATTTTACAAATTTCTAGCTATCTTAAATTTATAGTACCTAGTCAGAGGAGTAAGTTTATAAGCCAGGTGTGCCGCAAACTTCTGTATTACCTACTTAGTAAATATATAAAATATTAAGAACATAAGTATTAACGTTTCAAACATCTAAAGAAATTGAGGAAAGCACTTTAACACAGCCGTTTACCTAATTTGAAACATGATAATTTTCCAAGAAGTTTCTGTAATACTAATGCTAACCGCAAGTCAACTTAAGTTATGTTTATCTTTGAAAACCACAATTTTTAAGCCAGTGAATTCATTTTACCAAAATATTATCAAAACTCTGACGATATAAAGATAAAATAACAGGGTAGGTATCAATACAAAATTATATTCTTTAACATTTTCAATTCCGTTACATTGACATCAAGATGATAAATTATTATCATTTTGTACATATTTGATCGTATGTATTTCTGTTAATGATCGTGTAACTTGAGAATGAAGGTGTGTTTGATTTGTGTCTAAGACAACATTACAATGACATTGATACAATGGCAAAGGAAGAAAAATCATTTATGTTCCAAATCTCGTAACCCTTGTTAAGCTTAGTAAATATAGTTACAAAGCATTTAAAAACCAATATAATATGGTATATACGGTTTCTCATATTCTGATTCTCAACTGATCTCTGAGTGGTATTTGAATCAAACATGTTCTGAACCAGTCGGGTGAACCAGGTACAATATTTTTTCAGAGGAGGAAGAATTGCTGAATTTCTTAGTCTAACGCTGTTTCGGTTTACCCTTTTCGGTTATTACAAGGAAGCTACGCAAGACAACACAGCAAAGAGAAAGAGAACTTGAAACAATCCCGTCTTGCCACCTTGATATAGTAGAAAAATACCTTCTTCCAATTTTAGGCCCAGCAGTGGTCTGTTAAAGGCTGTTTATGATATAATTAGTATCTTATATTGACCATTTTACATACATACATACATACACTCTCGCACTCATCGATTCAGCTCTTCCTTCCTGTGCCGAGCGGTTAAAACCTGGAACTCACTACCAGCGCACGTGTTTCCGTCCCACTATGATCCCGGGTACTTTATGTGAAAAATCATCTCCTTATAGTGCTGGTCACCATGCTGCACTGTCTTTGTTTGCATTGAGGATGGTGACCACCACTCTTGGATTCTGCTGGTGCTTTCCATCAGGCAGGGCAGAGTCATTTTGGTAGATTACGAATAAAAAAATAAAAAAATCTTTGACACAGTATCATAGAGGAAAAGTAACACATGTTTATAACTTGATGTGGCCGTTTCCAAGTACCTTGTATAACACATGTATAAGAATCAAAGTATGTTCATTACAAAGTTAATTCAAATTATTTTGCCGTGAAAACGACAGACAGAGTTACTTTTGAACTTATATTATTAATATGGGTTATTGTTTGTTGTTATTGAATAATGTATGTAACTGAAACTGTAACTGAAACTTTCTACAAATTTTGTTTTATAAATTTAATTTAAGTATTCAGTATTTTATACTACTTAACAATATATCTTTGTTACTGTATAGGTAATTATTTTTAAGGTGATTAGGTGTAGTTAACTTATATTTCTAATGTAAATAAGTTTCTTTAAATCGATTAAAAACTTCGTTCAAACATGGTCATCGGCGGACTTCATGCCCTAGACATTCTCTATCAGCCAACCTTTGGTTATGTAGAAATGTTGTAATGTGCACCGAGGTTGAGGTCAAAGGTTTATATATGCAATTACACACATACATAAATAAATATGGATTTATTTAGAAACATGTCAGTATACGTCTATACTCCTTAGATTATAAAGTTGTTCCTCTAACTAAAGATACATGGTAATTTATAACTAATGTCTAAGTATTGTAGGTACATTTTCATCCTATTGTGTTTTAGTCATTTCAATAAGTTTTTCTTGCATTTTATTTACTTCCTCCACTATGTTTGTATTGTCTGTTTTAAATTGTTTTGTCTTATTTGGGCGAGCCACGCTTCGGCATGCTTAGCCCGGCTTGACCGGAGTGATACCACGGCCTCACAGAAAACCAGTATGAAACAGCGCCTGCGCTGTGTTTCACCGAGTTAGTGAGGATACCGGAGGCTCATACCCTAACCCCTCCCCCATACTTCAAAGGCCGACAACGCACTTGTGATGCCTCTGGTGTTGCGGGTGTCCTTAGGCGGCAGTAGTCGCTTACCATCGGGTGATACGTCCCTTTTTGCCCCATACAAACGAACTGACGTATACCAAAAAAAAGAAACAAATTAAAAATCTATACAAATAAATAAAATTGGAGTGTCTGTTTGTAATATTAAAATAACCGCTTTCTACTACATGCATATGAATTTATATACGGTACACATACCAAAATATATATTTTTAAATTTTTTGTCTGTCTGTTTGTTCCGGCTAATCTCTGGAACGGCTGGACCGATTTGGACGGGACTTTCACTGGTAGGTAGGTGATGGTACAAGGAGTAACTTAAGCTTACATGTTTTAGACTAGCTTCGCCCCGCGGCGTTACCCACGATACGACAATAATCGCGGGTAACACCGCGGGGTTCAGCTAGTTAACAATAAAAATCTATCCATATGGTAACGGATTAAGAATATGGAGTGGCACCACTAAGGACTAAGGGAGCAAACAACGCTTGACAAAATTACTGCATAAAGAAGGAAAATTTTAAACAAACCCCATACCTACTCGTCTGGTCAGTGTAATAAAGTAAGCCAAAACCTCCCCTCCAAGTAGTGTACTGTTAGACACTGTTGATAATTGACGAAGATAAATCAAAGCAATAATAGATATATTAAAAACAATGTTTTTTCCTATACAAAATATATGCAATACATTTAATTGTTATTTCACCAACGCAACGGGTAGAAAGGATACATACTGTAGGTTACTCTTTCTATACTAAGTAGGTACTTAAACTAATTACTCTGAATAGTACTTTTGCAAACATGTAAGAATACTAGCTGTCCTTGCAACCTCCTTTACGTCTACTGTTGCCCGTAGCGTAACGTTTTCCCCCGTTTTTTTAACATTCTTCATTGGTGCTCCGCTCCTATTGGTCTTAGCATGATGTTATATAGCCTATAGCCTCCCTCGATAAATAGACTATCCAACACTGAAATAATTTTTCAAATCAGACCAGCAGTACCTGAGATTAGCGAGTTCAAACAAACTCTTCAGCTTTATAATATTAGTATAGATACCCCATATTCATTACAATCAGGTGTTTGTTTCCTTTTTTATATTCTAGCAACTCATTGATTATATTGTTGCCAATTTTATTATCATTCTTCTAGTATGTTAGTTATATTTTCAAAGATAACTTTAATTCAATTTATCAAAGAAAAGTAAAAAAGAAATGTTCAAATGTCTCATATGCTTAAGTATTAAAATCTGATTGTAATTAGTTCTGTATAAATTTATTTAAATTAAAAAATGACGACAAAAACCAATATCATAAAACATTTCATAAATATAATAACCATATTTCTATGCCTCAACACGATAAACAAGTAGCCAATTTTTTTATACCACAACGACAAAAATGATTCACGAACGCTACAAGAATATTAAATGCCTTATTTTAAAAACTGACTAAGCTGTAAACTATGAGAATTTGTTATTATTTGTTGACATGAAAAAACTGGAAGGACTACAGTGCGAGGTGATTTTATAGAGCCACTTTTTATTGAACTAAACATGGACCATAATCTCATACAAGGTCAGGCTACCTTGTAATCTAAGTTCCAGAAAATTTAATGTGTTTTATTTTTGTTTAAATGTAATATTTGTACATCTTATGTTCTGACATTTATCACCACTGTGAATAAATGACATAAAGTTCAATAATCAAAGATTTTTTTTAAAGATAACTCTAACCTTTGAAATATACATCCTGTGTGACTTTACAAACATACAGGACACAAAGAATACCCAGACTCAAAACAACAATATGTGGATCACACAAAGTGTTTTTCCATGTGGGATTTGAACCCACAACACTTGACGCAGTAGAAAGCGGCGTAACGACCGCTTAAACCACTAGGCCAACCGTGCAGTCATTGTTTTCTATATCACTGTTATAATTTAATGCAAGCTTTTGCGCGCGGCTCCACCCGCGTTTTTGTCAGTTATCGTAGCAATACTCTTTGCTACGATAACTGTGTCCTTCCTTAACAATCAAAGTACCTCAATGCCAAATTTCATTGAAATCGGTCCAACGGTTTGGCCGTGAAAGCAGGATGGACAGACAGACTGACAGAGATACTTTCACATTTATAATATAAACTGGATGTTTTTTCATAAAACAATTAAATATAGCGAAAAGTTTTAAAAATTGTGAATCAAATCCTAAGTTATAAATATAACTTACTGCCTCTGTGGCGCAGTGGTAGCGTATGCGACTGCTGTTCTTGAGGTCTCGGGTTCGATTCCCGGGTCGGACCTAATGTTTGTATGAACTGCAAATATTTGTTTCGAAGTTTGGGTGTTTTCTATGCATAATATGTATGTATTTACAAAAAAATAAACAGTATTTATGTATTTATATCAGTTGTTTAGTACCCATAACACAAGCTCTGCTTAGCTTGGGACTAGATGGTGTTGTGTGTTAGATGTCCGAAATATTTGTTTATTATTATTATATTTATTATAACACGTTAAGTTTATTTCATATCATTTCTGGTGATTTATTTAATATATTCATATTTTTAGAATACAACTAGTATATTAGCAAAAACATTAATCTAATTTATTTTTTTTACGATTTAAACATACACATTTTTTTAATGTAAATCGACGCTCTTTGATACTTAAATATGTACGAGATTGGTACTTTTATCGATAAGCTGGATTTAGCATTAGTAGTCAGTCAAACATTAACTTCATATGGAAGTCAAAAAAGAAATAAAGATTCGGACACAGTGTAAGGCAATTTATACTCACGGTATTAAAGATATCGCAAAAATTTAAAAAAACTTTTATCCATATCATCAATCACAGTAATGGAAAATCGAAACAAAGAGATAATTTACTAAACTAATTAGGCTGATAAGAGATTTACGTGTCTACTTAGTTTAAAATGTTGTAAAGGGCACACGCTCCTGTCGCACACGAACGCACATATCGTTATCACGGCTGTCGCTAAAATCACACACACCGGCTTAAAGACGGAGGCTTCACCGCCGAAATACACCCACACTTATGCATGGTGCTACACCTATATGCCAAATATGTTGCGGTATCCAACGTTAACGTAAGAGTTAATATAAGAGGCGCATCTTCGACTTTGCACATTTTAGTTTTATAAGCCGGTCGTTGGAGAGCGGGTCATGTTAGCGAATTTTAGCGGAATACATGCTTGATCGGCGTTAGTATAGCTTTGTGTTCTCGGGACTGAGATCATCAAACGTAATCTGCTTGTTAACCTCATCCACCTTTAGGGCCTAAAGGGCCATCTCCCAGGCCATGGGGCCGGGACATCTTCTTTATTTTTTGGTAAGTTTAACTTATGTAAGATCTAAATATACAGAATAAAACTATTTTTTATTTTATAGAATTCCAAATTTTATTTTAAATTCATTAATGCATGTTTAATGTGTTCATTATTTGTTTTTTAATAATTTGTCTGTCAAAAAGCATTAGATTTAATTGTTTTTTTAGTTTTATCTTCAAATTTTACGTTTTTTAAATTTCTTAATATGCTAACATGCGTAATTTCTTGTCAAACAACTTATGTTTTACTTTTTATATTTTTTTAATATTTCTTAAAACATATCGAAATGTGCATTGACCTGGTATTTTCTAAATGCCAGACACACATAGTATTGCCTTAGTTTTCATCAATTTCTTTAATACGTGCGAAGAAATATTCACTCAGGCCAGAAATGAAAACTCAGAAATACTCAATGTTTATTTCTAGAAGAAATGCATGGAGCTTAATTTTTTACAGTTCTATAATATTACAAGTAAAAACGGTATACAGAAAGCTACAAGTATACAGTAATAATTGTCATCCTTATAATGTAAAATAATCAAAATAAACTAAAAAATACACAATAATATTTAGTATACAGGTTAATGAAATAAAACAAAACGTTCAAACTTTGACCGCCATACGATCGCTAATATTAAAAAAGCCTTTCGTTTTGAATTCTAGAACACTGATAGAGCACAGTAAACATATTTAACTTATTTATTTATACATCTACATGTTTATTGTGTTCTTGTTTTCCAAATACATACATGTAACATATGATTTTATACTCATAATTCGTATCAAAAGTCCAGGCGAATTTTAAAGTGCGGTATTTACCGAGAATCCGCAAGGTTGATAGTTAAACTTCGTGTCAGACACGACTACGCTACCACAGTGAAGACTATAAAACATAATAGTCAAACAATCAAACTACTGTTCAAGAACAAATATTAACACGTAAAAACATTTGTATTGGTAAATAACGGGATCTGTAAAAACTTCGAGAACGTATATTTAACATTTGCAAAATATAAACTTAAGCCACTATCAACAAGTTATCTACTACTTATTAAAATAAACCTAACATAGATGAGTAATTATAAAATGGTATATTAAATTAATAATTGAAATTGGCAATCTTATAATTTATTAATAATAGATTATGAAATAAGTTCCTGTCACACTATGTAAACGGTTGCCTAACTAGTATATATTTAACATTAAATAAATTTATAGCTTTCTCAGCAATTCTAAGTATATAAATGTTACTATAAGAATAACGACATAGTCAAAAGAAATCTAAATTGTTTTTTTTTAAATATAGAAAAATGCAACTCAAGTTTTTTTATCTGAATAATTATAACCAATTTGCTTTTGGAAGGAAATATTTATTGTTAATATGCATACTAGTAGTATTCAGAAACAAGGCCTTGAAATACCATAGGTATATGAAGCACTGACATTCCGGATCATTCTTACGTCTAAAGTACTAAAGAGAATCCTAAAACAGGTCAAAAAAACATCTATTGGTCCTAAATCGAAACTAAACAAACTGATTATACAAAACATATATGTAAAAAAAATTACTTAGTGGGTAGTCCCTATAGATAGTAGGTACCGGACCTAAGATCAGGTACCACATTTATATATCATATCAAGGTACATAAAAAGCTGACACAATCCTAATATTTTGTACTGAGTAAAGTTGAAAATAATTTTGAAATATAAACTATAGCCTATAACTAAATGACCATGACTTAAAATATATCATGTTAACACTACGTTCATAATCAGCATGACAATTTAGAGGTTTATAGGCCTCAACACGTGATAACACTACTAATACTAAATCAATTCAGTAATATGACCGCGCATGATCAAAACAATGCCTACGCTGATAGGGAATTATAAATCAACTTGTATTATATCCGTGAAAACCAGCTTATATGCATATTAATGCCAATTCTCAAGTACATGTATTCTTTTTAGATCATGAGTAATAGCAGTTTTCAAAAAAAAACAAACAAATTTCATAATTTTAGAACAAGAATTTAAATATTTTGTGCAAATACAACACAGTATATTACTTTTAATCCATATTCAACACAAGATCACTTCCTTAGGTACAATCTATTATATAAAATTCTCGTGTCGTGTTGGTGCGTAATCGAACTCCTCCGAAACGGCTCGACCGATTTTGATGAATTTTTTTGTGATTATCCGGTATCTATTAGAATCAGTTCTTGTCTATTTTTCATCCCCCTAAATGTTAGGGGTAGTCCACCCCTAAATTTTTTTTTTTATTTTTTTGACAAAATTTTTAATTTCTATTTTTTATGATGCAGCATTAGAAAATACATACAACCCTAGATTTTCAACCCTCTACGATCAACCCCTATTTTTCCATCGCGATTTTTATTGACCCACCTTTTATGGCAAAGCAACGTTTGCCGGTACAGCTAGTATATTAATATAAACGTTCCACAAAATACGAGTACTATACATTTTTAATCTTCTTAGCCGTTATTAATCCCAAGATTAGGGGTCGGCTTACTAGTTCCAACCTGTTTTACCTGTCAGATTCTGTTTTTACACAAAGAGACCAGGCATCAGACCTTCATGCACCCTGAGGGTGAACTGAATTCTAAGGTTGAACTCTAGGCCTCAGTATATTTGAGGGCACTGACTCGATTACCAAGTTTCATGGCAACCGATGGCTTAACGTGCTCTCCGAGGCACGGTCCATACATTTTTAATAAAAAAAAATTTGGTTACGTTACTATTCAACATTATATTTAACTAGTTTTTTTCCGCGGCTCCGTCCGCACGTTAGTCGGTGATCGCGGTATGAAATGTGCCCTATGTGTTATTCTGCTGTATAAGCTTGTAAAGGCTCATCAATAAACATTCATACATTAATTGTTACAAAGATGATGTATTTTTTGTTTAGCTTTCTTCTTCATAGAAACTTTAACTGAACTTAACCATATTTCATGATCCTCCGTTCGCATATTTTTTGATAAAGAGGGGTACAAAGTTTTTGCTTCCCGTATTAATATATAGATAGATTACAAAGATATTTTTATCTCTTGTTAAAACTAATAACTAAAACTATTCGCCTAATAAGCAGTTCCCCTCCAATCTATTCATAAACTAAGAAATTGTAGTTTTTGTAAAGACTTGACAAGACCGTGGGAGAGATATGCTTCGGCATCCATGGGCCGGCTCGACGGGAGTGATACCATGGCCTCTCAGAAAACGGTTTTTCACTGAGTGAGTGAGGATACTAGAGGCCTAGATGGCAAGTTACTATAGCGATGTTATTCATGATAACTAACTAGTTCAGTCTTACAGTTGTTTAAAGATTATTTTTAACATGTTTACGATTCTCTATAGATGTGAATATCTGTCGTCAGTCGGACATAATTAATTTCCTTTTTTTATTAATTAATTATAAATAAGAGATCAATCAGCATTCATTAAACATAGGTATTTTAAATAGATTTGAATAATTTTAATTTTATCTATTCATCAACGCAAAGCCTAAATCACTGGGGCTTAAAAGCAAAAAAAATATTTTTAAGCTACCATTAAAAAAATGTTTTTGGAAATTTCACCCCTTAAGTAATAGAATTAGGGATGGACAGTTTTATGACAGTTCAGTAAAAAGAGGATTCCTCAATTCTACCGTATATTTTTTGTGGCTTATAAATACCAAAATAAAGAATAAAAACGCAATCGATGCCACTGGCAATAGAAGCTAGTAACTATGTCATAATAGTGCAAATAAAAATTTGAACAATATCTTTATATCGTTCAAAATGTAAGCTTTGTAAAAAAAATTGTTTTTTATGAATTAAGTGGTAAACGAGCAGTCGTATCACCGGTTTTCTGTGAGGCCGTGGTATCTCTCTGGTCGAGTCGGCCCATTCATGCCGAAGCGTGGCTCTCCCACGGTCAAATTTAGGAAACAGCCGCAAAGGACTTTACTTTTTATCATTTTTAACAACAAGACCGTATTGTCAATTTCTTATTTTGGTTTCGTTATTTATGTGCCAATTAAGATTGGCTAAGCTTTTTAAAACATGGTTGTTAAAGAAAACGAATAGGAATTAAATTTTAACAAGCCATTGGGCTTGTTAAAGTTAGATTTTTTTCACTTCCACTTCTTTAAATTTGTGAAGATAGCTGAACCGGTAAATGTTGTTTTGTCAATAAAATAAAAATTTAGAGGTGGGTCACCCTTATCATTTAAATTTAGATTTATGACACAAAATTTCATAAAAATTGATCCTGTCGTTTCAGATGATTATGGTAACAAACACCGAGACACGAAAATTTTATATATTAGATGTTGTTAGAAACTCAACGTCTTTAACAATGCTTTTTGTCAATGAACATCACAGTATTTCGATAGCAATACTAGTAGACATGAATAAGATAATACCTGACCGATGTACAAACCAAAGTAAATTTACTCAGTAATACTGAGAGTTAGCTATCGATTGCAAAATTTATTACGTTACCATTAGTCACAGATGGTGCTATCTTGGTCAAAGTAAGTGTAGTTTAACTAGATAGTAAAATTTAATACCTTTAATACACACGAACACTTTGAAATACTTAGATCAATGGATATTTTAGTTGTTATATTCAAACATAGTAGTACGATTGTAAACCGTATCTGCAACAAACTCGAACTTCTAGCTAATTGACTGCCTCGGTGGTGCAGTGGTAGCGTATGCGACTGCTGTACTTGAGGTCTATGTGTGCAAATATTTGATTCGGAGTTTGTGTGTTTTCTATGTATAAAATGTATGTATTTACAAAAAAAGTATATATGTACTCGTATTTATATCAGTTGTTCTAGTACCCATCATACAAGATCTGCTTAGCTTGGTACTAGAAGGCGTTGTGGGTTAGATATACGAAATATTATTTATTATTACTGTTTGATTCTTCAATTGATGACAAAGTTAAAACGACTGTTAAAAATTCTTAGACTTATAATAGACAAACAAACATGTTCGTTTTTTAACTGACTTCAAAAAGTGAATAGGTTCTCAATTCAACTGTTATTTTTTTGTGTTTGTTACCTCATAATTTTATACTGGGTGAACCGATTTTGATGATTCTTTTTTTATTTAAAAGCTTGTGCTTTCCTTGTGGTTCTATTTCAATTCGGTCCTGTACTTGAAGTTTTTAATTAAAATTTGTGGTATTTAGTATTTAATATTTATCCATAACTGCCTGCCTTGGTGGCGCGAGTGGTAGCGTAAGCGACTGCTGTGCTTGTGGTCTCGGGGTCGATTCCCGGGTCGGACCAAATGTTTGTATGATCTGTGCAAATATTTGTTTCGAAGTTTGGGTGTTTTCTATGTCTAATATGTATTTTCAAAAAAAAAAGTATACATAACACAAGCTCTGCTTAGCGTGGAACTAGCGTTGTGTGTTAAATTGTCCGAAATATTTATTATTTATTTATTATTGTAATACTTCATCTAGGCTTTAATAAAAGAGATTAAGGAATTCATTTCCTGGGTCATCATATGTACATAATTATTCGAAATACGACTGACTAATATGGCCATGGCTTTTATTTCTCACGCTACAACAACTAATTAAATCAATTGGATTTATATCACGATCTGCTTCCTCTAAATTGAAAATTAATATTTCAACTGGTCATTGCTCTAATGTTTATTTCTATTTTTTCATATTAACTACAGCTGAGATATAACTAAGATCCACACTTGATTAAATACTACGTTTTGTTAGCTTAGATAAGCTTTATTATTTTAGTCAATTTAATTACCGCAGCTAAAAGTAGATAGATACATTTAGCTGCGGTAATTAAATTGACTAAAATGAATAATATGTAGTATAGTATTTTGACCGTACCTTTTATTGTGCAGTGGAGCGAAGGAGTTTGTATTCACAAATAAAAGTCGAAGTATAAAAAACCACGTTGACGCAACTTAATGGTTTTATATCTTAATTGTTCTGTAAAATCTGGTTTATGAAAAAACTTATTTCCATAAATATTTGTTAATTGTAGACTTGAGATTGTAATCTCAACAATACAACTTCCGAAATCAAAATTTTAAATAATTTTACTAAATTTACTATACAACATAAGTGAAATGTTACCTTACGCATAGAAGACTCCATGGTACGAGTAGTTAAGAACAAATTCAATTAAATAGCCATTTTATAACAAGCCTATTGTAATGGATTAAGGAATATAAGTAATAGCCAAAAAGAGGAACAGGTTACTTAACCGCAACTTAAATTGGTTATTTTTAACCCCTCTAATGCATTTAAGGAATCACCAATAAATTAATTATAATCTAATGTATAACTAACACTAAGACATGGTTAAATTTGTTTTTTTTCCTTTGTTGTTCGATCATTTATATAGATTCATCTGGATGTGCCATCCGCGACAAATGTCACGTATTTCTTTTAAGGTAGCGAATGGTATATCATCTATAAGAATGATATTATCATTATATCAATGAATAAAGTTGAATGGCCTAAGCTGTCAGAAATGAGGCTTGGGGAGTACGATGACATCATCTTTATACCCAAATTGGGGTGTTTCGGCCCACGCCTTATTTCTCCTAACATACAATAGCAATAATTCTTTAGTTTTTACAGCGAAACTGCTGTTATCTTACAATCGGGTTTATAGAAGCCAACGGTTATTGCAGTAGTAGCTAACTGTTATAATCCCACACTAAAGAGTTGAATTTAAGTAATTTGATGAATTAGTTAGTTTATTTGATATTTAAAAAGGACCATTTCATGATAATAAAGCATTAACAACTTTTAGTCAGTTGATTACTTGAGAAATTTCTTTTTTTAATATTTCGCATCATACGTTTGCCTCTTTCTTTGAGAAGAATTAATTACGCGCTTAAAATATTAATTTATCTTCATTTGCTTTGTAGGTAAACTGATTTTACTTACTTTGAACAAGTGCTAAAACAGAAAATAATGGACATTGAGATTGATTATGAACAACTATTTTTCATGACAACACAGCTTAACTTTTTACTTTCCGAACTATACCAAGAGATCAATATTTGAACTGAAACAGTAAGCGCTATTAATTTAAGTATTATGTTCAAAGCCTAGCCAGTCTATTCAGTGGCATTCAAATAAGATGTATGAATAGGTTAGAATACAAAAGTGGAAAGAAGTGGGTTGGTCTCGTTGACATGGTGTATACAGACATCATTTAGTTAGATGTTACAAAGCATTGTTTAGTTTACATAACAAATGAGTCGATAGTGGAGCGTGGTCTCGGAAGAACTCGACAATAGTGGTCCGTTAAGACATCAATGTACATAAATACTCGGTGACGTTTACAAACTGGATCATTCCCCGTCTGTGACTATCTCTCGTCGCTAAGCTGCACTTCAGTTACTCTCGCTTCTTATGTAATAGCTACATCATACCATTCTTTTTCATAGTCAACTAGTTACTTGACCTCAAAATGCAATTAACAATGCTTCGAACTAATGTAACTTCCGAAGAATGGCAAAAATCTCATTTTACTATTAAATAACAGTTTGATCTTGTTAATAATATTTACATTTAAACCATAAAAGTCATAGATTAATTTGAGTATTTTATACCAGGTATAACTATCTATTTTATCTAAAACAAACAGTTATATCGTTATTTTGATTAAGGCACTTTATTTTTATATTATATACCTATGTATCTATAGGTATAACTCATGCCACTGTCCACATGAAATATTGCAGTTTATTCTAATGTTACTGTCTCGCCCATTCTTAGTTGTAACTAAGAATGGGCGCGACAGTATAGATATATAAAGAAATAAAGCATAAAGAAAGACAAAATTGAACCGAAGAATCTTTGAAAGCTATTTTTTCCTAGGTCATGCGAAGAAGACCAATCGTAAGTCACGATTGGCCTACAATCTTGCTTTAGACACTGCTATAGAAGGTAAATCTTACTAGTAGATGTTGCTGGGGTAGAAGAACTAAGCACCTCGTATAAACATATGAGATGAAGGTTAATGACATTCACAAGATGACAACAAATAGGACATTGACTTTGATATATGGATGCACGGAAACTACGTCAGGGCGTGGTGATACCGCCCGATGGCGACCGATCTCTTCCATTGTCTTGTCAATCATATCCTCAAAACTTTGGCAGGTTTTAAAATATTATATCCGAAACTACAACGATCTTTCGTTTTAATTATAATCCGAAATAATCTGACAAATGTATCCGATTACTTATTGTTACCCATAACGTCGTACATCTTTATTAATGTTGGTTAAAAATGAAATGTATTGTTAAATATTCATTACAGAGAGCATTAACATTAACAACCACACATAACGTTCATTGTTACTTTATCAAGACGATTTTTTTGTAGTCACGTTTGTAGCAAATATTGAAATCGTTTATTTAAATTAATATTGACCTAACCACATCTTATTTTTAATAACCAAAACTAATATTAAGTTCTCTACCGGCTAGTAGTGAGGTTTAAATTTATCAACGTCGTAAGCGGATATTAATGAAAAACCATAAATTTAATTTAATTTCGGCATTTAATTACCTATTTACATATTCTCAAAGGCTACCATGAATACTTGAAAAGCATGGGAGGCCATGGCTCGCATAAAGGTTAAACAAAACTTAAAGATATTTAGCTAGAACGATTTAGCGGTAATCTAATAAACAGTAGATCGGAATATACATAATTTTTCTATTCCATACAAAATGTACCTTTGCTTTGTTTCTAATTTTGACTTAAGTTTATCGAACAGTTTTTTTTGGCAGACAATGTTTAAGTTCAGGTGATTCTTAGTTTTATCTTAATAATAATATCTTGACACAATGATAAATAAATTCCATTACAAAAACTAATTACGCTAAATCAAGTGATGCACTCGAACACGGATGTCAACTTAAAATACTGTTATTTATCGAACAACTCAACATTTACAATATTGAAATTTACTATTTCTATGCTCAGTTAGCATCGTCGCGATGATGTCACACTGCATATTTTATTTCTTTTTTGAAATATAACCCTAAAAACACAACAAAATTTTAATATATGTTTATAGGAATGACCATATTTAGGATTTATAATATGAGTCACATTTTATTTTAAACACTCAGGATTTGAAAACATCGGTCGTGATATTGTATATTTACTTATGTACAGGATGATTTCAAATAAATTAAAGGTTGAGGATAGTCATTTGCCTCTCAACAGTTTCTGGGGTCACGAAATGACGTAAGATTTTGTTGATGCGACTAATACGGCCTTTCGTAAATATCATTCATTGAAGGTTCAATCTAACTCACAGAGCTTTATGTACACCTGTTTAATTGCTTAGTACCGAGCTATAGAGCTAATAAATATGTAATAGCCTAGTATATACACAATTGTGTGGAGTTATGAAATTCTACTTGAGGATACTGTATCTTTATACATAATTGAACATAATTCGCTTGAAGAAGGGAGTTTGTTGAAACAAACTTACAACTCGAACTTACTTAGAAATCGACTTACAAACGCTTGCAGATTCAAACTCCACTTAATACTATACCGATGTATTGAATTGCGAAAATTCATAGTTGGAATTACACATTTGAATAAAATATGAAAAAAAGTTGCACATGGATTCCTAACATTTACTATATTTCTTTCTCTCTCACGCTAGTCTTAAACGGCTATTTCTTTGTTATACGTTTACATAACTTTTTCCTTTACTTTGAAATATATTCAAATATCGACCCACTAATGTAACACAAGATCAACATATAAGCCACTCGATGTTAAAACTTTTCCATAACTTGGTAGGACCTTTCTTTAGATTCTGGAATAATTCAGTGAAGCTCATGTCAAAGTACGAGTATTTAAATCAGTTCTAAACTGCTCGTCTCACTCTTCTAAACTTAACTTATAACATTGTTTTTGTTTACTTCCACGATGAGCTTTTATTTTTAATTATTGAACTTTTATCGCCTACTTAAATGACAAATAACACTGAATGTTTAGATCTCAATAACATCACAAATTCTAAAATTGCTCTAACCATTATGTGGTAACATCTAGCCAACGGTCACATTTACATTAAATACCAATTCAATTAGGACATCCATAGAAAAAAGTTATGAAATCTAACATCTATCTTGATGTGACCCGACTGTTGCAGTCTGTCATCTGATATGCTCAAAAATATATGTCACATCAACAATGCTTTAAAGAAGTGATGTTACCCACCGAGCTTTACCTAAACAAAAGTCAAAGATGTTTTATTCCAAATAATTGGTACAGTTGGTCAATTCTTTCTAGTTCTCACGCACTGTAGTGTTCGATGCACGTTAGGTCATTTTCTTAGCCTCATTCATTCACTATCACTGATCAATTCAGATCGTATTAGACAAGACAACAATGTTTAAACCAATCGATGTCTACTCGCCATCGACCCGTCACATCGTAATCCTTATCGTGATCCTACAGATGAAGCAATCACGTCTAATTCTCACGACACCACTCCAGCACAACACTGTTTGACCGTTATGAAATCCTAATTGTCCTCGTAACGAACCAGCTAGTTTTGATGGGCATTCGAGGCCATAATTGTTTTACCTGTCTACACATTAATTATTTGTTAACCGGTAATGGATTTAATTAATTGTTTAAATAGGGAATCACAGTTTTTCTATAATTTTAAAAGGATAACTCCCAACAGGCCATAATTAATCCTGAATGTTGTAATTATCTTCATTCACATTATAATAAGCATCTTTATAATATATTTTTATCATCATAGTAGTAGGTAGTGAAGTGTACAACTTAAATTTTAACAAAAATGAAACAACCTATATCTAACAAATCAAGTACAAAAATATCAATGATACAAAACGACCTTGATAAATCATCAAATGTCACTGTAAAATACTAGAGTTGATAACTTTATAAATAAAGTTCAAGGACCAAAAAAACGAAACTTTCAGGACAAAGATAGCATTAGCCTCGACTTTACTGACTTATGAAGCAATTTAACTGCAGGTAAAATATGTATGTTTGTATAAAAGAATATCGATATAAAAATCGATTGTAAAGGTTATAAGACATCAAGCACTTTCACTACTAGGTAAAGTCACGAATACGCATTTAGTGGATGCGGATGCACGCGACCTTCAACAGTTTACCGTCTCACTTAGCGCTTAGATTAGATTCGAACTTTGCCGGAGAGTGTGTGACATAATCGAGTGGCGTCACCCAACCGCACCTTGACATAATATACAAACTGGTCTATTGACACGTGACCAAAACGCATTTTACTGCAGCCCATTTGACTTACCTTCGCACTGGTAACATAGAAAATGGTGATGTAACAAATGCATACAAAGTGCATAAATCTTTCAACCAACAATGAATGAGTTTTTATAGTAAAATCGAAACATACTTAAGTTAAAGTATAATTAACTAAGCAGATCTTCAATTACAATAAATAGAAATCTTTGAGGATATCATCATGACTGTATATTCCTTAGGGAAGTAGAAGCCATCAGTCTCACAAATACAAGACCGTAATAAAAGTGCACTTCGAAATTATAATGTTGGGACTAAGTGAAGTTAAGGTTATAAATTTATAATGCCATTAGTATTGCAAGAAGTTATATCAGCTTATCCAATAAACGTTGAAGGTCAGACTGGTCGTGTGCTTATTTGTCAACGAATTAATATTGACAAACAACAAAAACACCAAGAATTTTCTAAGTCGTTGTATTAACATTTGACCAACTTTAACGCACTGACATAAAATAACCCTTACGTAAACAAATACGTTGATTAATGGCGTTAAGTTATTCAAGGCTACATTAATTAGGAAATGAGGTTCAAATATGAATAGTAATTTATCTAAAACGTTTATGTTTTTCTTATTTATTATGCTTAACACTTGAGTTGAAGAATACTCGTTTCTGATCACTGTTAACTGTGTGCCTAAATATCTCAGTTCATATAATGTATGCTTTTACTCTAGAGCAATCAAATTCGTAAATGTTTCTGAACAAGGCTTTACGATACGCTAAACAATAACATGTTTTATAAAATAATAAATTTAATCATAAAAATAATTTTGTAAAATACATCCTAGCATTATTTGAAAACGATCTTACATATAAAGAACTGTAATATTTTTGTACTTCGTTTTTTCTCAAAAAATAACTCCCGCGTTTGGAATAAGTCATGTGTCGTGCGAGACTTAACAAACATACATGAAGCAGACACAGAGAATTACCAGACTCAGAAAAAAAATTTTTTAATCACACAATGTGTGGTTCAAAAATTAATCAAAGAATATGAGGTTTGCACCCTCAACACGGTAAAAAATATTAATAATAATAATAAATATAAGGCTATATGCAAACAGCCTTTTAGGCATAGCTGGGTGAAGGAATGTCTATAAGCATGTCAAAAGTATTTATGCACTACTTCAAGTTGCAATTTAATAAATATTTACACAGTTAACAAGGGCATGCGTGCGATGGAAGATCCGCTTGGAAATAAACCTGGTATGAGTCATCATTACGTCACAAAGATATACCAACGGATAAAAAGAAGAGTTTATGGCTAAACGTTTCATACATTCATTCATACATTAAATACAAGGATGGCATTAATCATACCTATTAAATTTATAATTCATTGCCTTACATAGCCAGTTAACACAAATTCCTTACGCAATAACAAAGTATGTAATTATAGTTTCACTAAAAATTTCAAAATAAATTCTCATCATATGCTAATTTATTCAGCATAAACCACTGTAAGAATAGCTTGTGCGTGTTGCACTATGTGTTAGTATCTTACATAAGTTTATCAAAAGACATCCTTCTTACTCAAAACAAGACAGCCATGCTATGTCTAATGTAATTATTTAATTAGTTCACCAAAATTTTACCTAAATCAGTAAATTTCATTCAATTTATTACCATTTTAAACTACTTAGTTCATATATGGAAAAATATTAGCGATTGTTATAATTTTTACGCTTTTTCTATTTTTTTATTTTTTTTTGTGCGGGAGTCCCCTCTGATACCACCAATTGGTGGTTATGTCGGAATTGAACCGACCAAAAACCGCACAAGAAGCCGGGAAACCAGATGCACTCTCGGCAGTAAATCCCTAGAACCCCGTAGTCGTACCTCAGGCCACCCACTGCTTGTAGGTGGCCCCCTCCTGTGTAGGAACCCAAACATTCCCATCCTCTATTCAGAAAAGGGCGCGAGCACTTCACGAGAGAGCTCGCGCCGCCTCCCCGGCCTGCTTCTGCTAGGGTGACTGGTGGCCGCACCTGTCACCCTCAGACTTGCGTTTATGGAGGACGGCGATCGTTTTGCGACCTCCGGCGCCTGTGTCGTCTGCGGTACCTGGCCCGTTCTCGGGCCTGGCGGGCAGGGAGAGTTCTAAACCTCTCCCGGTCTCGCCATCTCCTTCGCAAGCATAACTTGCTCGCAGAAAGAGATGGCAGAGTTCCACGCGCTCTCACTCCCCAACATGATAATTTTTACGCCTACAACAATTCTAAGAATAATGGATTTGGTGATATTTTGAGTAGCATAATTCATTTTCATGTGTACTAACCGCCATTCACAAAATAAGGTGAAGAGGTTTCTGTGTCAACTATTGTTCAAAGTTTTTTTTTGCTTAAAATTCGACGTGACTTGCAAATCTTTACACAAATACTTACACGTTTATGTCCCAGATCAAAATACAATTTGATTCTGATGCTTGTCTTGTCTGTACGTGAGACTGGAACTTAAGGCGGCAATTTGGGGGTTACGGTCACGGACGTTGACGGACACTGCAAAAGTTTAACCACAACGTGTTTTGAATTAAAAGAGGATGAGAATTTATTTAACTCCAGACGTTCACTGAATATCCCTTTTACTTTGACCGACTTTATTGCTTCAGACAGATTTATTTACATTTAAATCATTTCGTCACAAAAACATAATGAAAATTTTCTTAAATGTTTCGTAAATCCGTTCATAATCCTTAAAGTCCTTGAACAGTAAAAATATGGAAATCATGCGTAGTATGCAAGGTCCTTTTATAATTTTATCGATAGCCTGCTCATAGAATTAACATAGTGATACTAATACACACGTGATGATTAAACAACCTTTACGATAATTGTTTAATTTAAACGAAACATATTCAAAGAGTCAAGACTCGGTCATCGCTAAAACCTGAAGTAGAAACTTACAATTGAATATTTGGTGTTGACAAATTTTGTAACTTAGTTTAAAACTCCTTGGGAGTATTACAACATATTGACTCTTTATCCACCGCGTTGTGTTAAATTATGAAGTACACAAGTACTAACAATTTTAACAACTTTGTTATAAACATCCATTCACGAAGGATCAAATATTTCAATGCCTGTATTATTAGGACAGACATTTGTAATTAGTGAAATATTTGGATGGGCCCGTCTATTCTTACTAATGTATAGTCGTAGTTGAATAGATACGGACTGTTAATCCTCTTAGGGTGCTTGGAATGGAATCTGACAAAACGTGACCCGCTTTGTCAGATTCCATTCAAACGTTTAGCATGTATTATATGAAATTCAATGTTATTCAACCTCAATATTAATGTCACACATGTCTTCACAAAACATGACAGAGTATTTAATTTGCAAAAAAATAGTAAGCCATGAGTATATTTTTCTAATAACGTAATAACTCTGTAATACTCTGTAAAATACGTGTAATCATATAACTTAAATTAGTGAGATTAATAATTTATTACATTAAGTAGAAATTCGACACAATAAAACATTTTCGTTTGATAATTACGACAGCTTGCCCGACCTCTGGCAAATGGTTAAATGTGGTTTAAACAATTACGACCCCATTTCAAACCTAAGTCTATTTTAAGTATGCGGTGCCATGTTTTTGAAACCAAACAAATAAACAGTAATGTATTTTAGGATGTCTCCTAAATTAATTCTCGTATAAGAGCACGGAACCAACGCTTTCATGTTTTAACTGTCGAAATTGAGTAGAAAACACTAATCCATACTTTTTTGTATTATAAATGAGAAAGTAACTCTGTCTGTCTGTCTTGCTTTCACGGCCAAAACGCTGCCCGGATTTCAATTAAATTTGTCATGTAGATACCATGATTCTTAAAGAAAGACATAGGCTACTCTTTGCTGCCATAACCGGCAAACACGCGGGCGGAGCTGCGTGCAATGTCTAGTTAAGAATAAAGTGACATACACCTGTGGCTAGACAAAATCATTTATCTTTTATTACGCAAAGTGTCGAAGCTACTATATTTATTGTGCAAGTAGACGACACTTTATGTATTCGGTCAATACTACTGTCGCAATCTTGTATATTGAACTCACAAAATCTATGACAACCAGTACAGTACATTCCTTAAACTGAATAGAAATAGTTTATCACACGACTACATAAAAATTAATTTAAAGTTCCATGTTTTAGTACGTAAATTACCTTATTTCACCACATGTATGGTGTCGGTAAAGACCTTACATCATTCGCTAAATATGATTAAACGGAAACTTCAAAAATCATCAAAATAATTATTTTATATTTATTAGCTTCTTCGTACTTTTAGTAAGTCTCTTGAGAATAGTTTGGCAGAGTTAGCAGTCAGTAGCAGAGTTCATAAGAAATTTTTATTCATTTAATGACTAGTTTAATCACAACTAAACACTATTAATAACAAGTACCCGTCTTTAATAAACTCTGTGAAATTTTAGATTATTTACAATGTGCATATCGTCTAAAAATAAACGTCATTTGTTCACAGGCTGCGCTAGCAATTATCAAGGCTAGCGAAGTTTCACCAAAGAAAGACACTGATGAGGTTACAGCAGTGAAGTCCGAACTGAAAACTGATCCTGAAATTGTCGCTGACGCTCGTCAAGCTCGCCAGTATGGACCGTACCAGGGACAAAACAACAATGAAGTGGTTGTAGATATCGAAGACGAAGATAAGACTCAGTATTATGAAACCAACTACGATACAAGTAAGTCTAAAACTCACAAAGACTCATGTCAGTCTAGGCAAGTCTAGTTTAGTTGACATAGGGCCGGTTTTTCAATCGTCAGATAAAACTTATCGGAGGAATAAACTATAAGACGGCAAAAATAAGGACACTTTATTTGTAAGAGTAAGTGTCTGCAGTAACGTGTCCTTATTTTTGCCGTCTTATAGTTTATTCCTCCGATAAGTTTTATCTGACGATTGAAAAACCGGCCCATAATGAAATATGTATATAGTCACATTTCTTAAACTATTTTCATTTTTGTTATCCCTCAGATTTACTGTAAAACAGTATTGGAAAACAAACGTAAAAACACGTACAGAAAATATCTTTAGCAAGTCTAATTTAGTTGACATAATGTAATATGTATATAGTCACATTTCTTAAACCATTTTTTTCTGGTTATCCCTCAGATTTACTGTAAAACAGTATTTGAAAACAAACATAAAAACACGTACAAAAAATATCTTCTGGTTAGACAGACATTACCGATTGTATAGGTATTTTGTGCTACGGAATTGCTTTGTTGGTCATTTTGTTTCTTGCCCAATAGTACTAGAGGTTCTCTATCAGAGAAATAAAACCATTATATTGTTTTCTTCGGAGTCTTTGAGTGCAAGCACAGTCATCCGTCAAGCAGACCTAAAAATACTTTTCAAATGGCAACACACCTGCTTAAATCATAAAATGTGCTTAAAACAAAAGTACTTATATATGTGTTACAAATATCGTACTCAAATTTTTTACTTAATTCTATACTTACTGAATGTAAACCGAGTGAAACGCGATAATTCATTTCTAAAAGTTTCTCGTATTGTGTTTTAGAACAAAAAGAGCAAATGAAAACAAAGAAGTCCTTTGTTATTATGGTAATATTATAGAATTTACATGTGTATTTATTTGGTCATTAATCTAAATGACCAATGTGGTTGTTCCTGAATATATTTGATTGTTCCTGTGTTGTAATTAATTCACCCAGCGTTAGATTGACTAATGAATCACGTAATTTTGTGATTAATCGGCCGTCTATTGTACCTACTGCTTTGCAGTGAAATACTAAATACTTCAATGAAAATTGTCTGTTGAGAAAATATTAAACCAATCAATGTTATGTAGGCTACATTAATGTTTCCAGAATTGTCCATAAATATTATCAATATATATTTTTAAATAGGTTTGATATAATATTGATAGAAATTAACAGTTTATTAAAAAAAACAATGTGTCATGCGCCAAGGTCGAAAAGAGCGGTATGACATCGGAGTTCCTACGAGTACCATAAAGTAAAGTGCCTTACCGATGATAAAAAAAATCATAACATTAAAGTAATCTGCCATTTCTATCTCTTTTTTATTTCTTGAAGCCATCTTAATTTATATTAATTTGTAAAAGTAAACGTCCCGTACAATATTCAAAAGGAATACGAATATAAAAACTCCTAATGGTATACGTGTTTACATTACATACATTAAATATACATTACATAGATATAAATAAATAAATATTCCGGACATCTAACTCACAACGCCATCTAGTTCCAAGCTAAGCAGAGCTTGTGTTATGGGTACTAGACAACTGATATAAATACTTATATACTTTTTTTGTAAATACATACATATTATACATAGAAAACACCCAAACTCCGAAAAAAAAAAATTTGCAGATCATACAAACATTTGGTCCGACCCGGGAATCGAACCCGAGACCTCTTGCTTAGCAGTCGCATACGCTACCACTACGCCACCGAGGCAGTCGCCATATATTGAATTGATTCCAAATGCAAGTTTTGAAACAAAAGTAAAATGAATATAATGGTATGCTACCCACTACTAAACGCTTTAAATTTAATGGACAGCCCCAGGTGGGCAGGTCTAAATTGTGGCATCTTTACGTATTGTGAATTTTAATGAGACATTTGAAATGGGGATATAGAATGTATGTATGTAGAAAATAATATAAGTAAAAAGGAGTAACGTGCAAATCACTTCGTTTAAATTGGTCATCATCATGATGTTTTGGGATTTTAAGTAATGGATGTTTCATGTTCGGCGCAATTTAGGAACGCAAGTGAGCAAAGCTGACCCCATGAATGTACAGTTTCATTTAATATGACTTAAAATATCCTTATTTCTGCATCATACGTGGGAGAGCCACGCTTCAGCATGAATTGGCCGACTCGACCGAAATGATACCACGGCCTCACAGAAAACTGGTGTAAAACAACGCTTGCGCTGTGTTTCACTGAGTGAGTGAGGATACCGGAGGCACATAACTCAACCCCTCCCCCACCCCCCACCCCATTCCCCAAAGACCGGCAAAGCACTTATGACGCGTCTGGTGTTGCGGGTGTCCATTGGCGGCGGTAATCGCTTACCATCAGGTGATACGGCTGCTCGTTTGTCCCTTGTTTTGAATAAAAAAAACATACACGTATAGAAGTTTAATTTTATAAAAATACAGTTTTGGTTGTATCAATAAGGATTCTTATTCATGAAAAATCTATGTTATATTTTAATAAATCTCAATTTACCTGATTTCGATGAGGAAAACTCCACGGAATGGAAAATTCCTTATAAAATATGTGTACACGTGACAAAAAAAGGGATACTACATTTTTAAATTTTCATTCATAGACATTTGAAATAATTAATACATATATTTTATAAGGCAAGCGGTTGAATAACACAATACTTATGCAAAATATAGCTTAGCTGGCTTAGCTTAGTAAAATAAAGCATTACATTAACTAAGGCATATAAGACACAAACATATTACTGTCATCTGTCGTATTTCCAACCTTCAGCATTCCTTGTGCCACTTTGGCTGCTTATTGTAAGGGAACAGCTTGTATTAAACGTCTCTACATTTCCATATAAATTAGAGACCATTTTATATTAAGAATTAAAATTTAATAAATGTCCTAAAATACTGACGACATTTAGTTAGTGAACGATTATTTCATAATTTATCATATAAAATAATGTAAACATAATGAAATGCAATCAACTGAATAAATTAGTGTATTAAGCTCAATGTAATTTGGTTAAGCCATCATCATCAGCCTATCGCAATCTACTGCTGGACCTCTCCAATTCCGCGCCACATTGTCCGACCCTCGGTTTCTCGCAGCCGCTCCTGCTAGCTTTTATGTGTAGATCATTATATATTCCACAGATATTTGAATATACGAAATTTAATTATTTGTAACTAATTTCTTTAGTTTTGTATATTCATTTTTTTTTTATAAAAAATGAGATATGAATTATGTCGATCAATGGGTAAACTTCAGACATAATTTGAGACAATTTGCTTAAATTCACCAACTAAAGAAAACCATAAATGAAAATTTTCACTATTTATAATGTTTTGAATACATTTCATCCTTAAATGCACGAGTATCACATTTTGAACACCTTTTATTTAAAACCTGTTGAACCAGTAGCATCACGATTACATAATTTTGTTGCAATATAAATGTAATGATTGTTACATAACCCATAAAACGTGATATTAGATCTATAAGTTAATCTAGATGTGAATGGATTTTTATTAAGCCAGGAAAGCGTGCTTCTTTCTGGCCTGGTCCTTCATACCTGACTAGTGAGCAATTAGGATACCTAATCGCAATACCAGTGATTTGACTTCAGTAGTGATATTTCAGCTTCGTGTCTCTAACTCTATCACTAACGGTTAATCATACAATTTTGTCATTGCAATCTTTTATGACAATTCGACTGTTTTAAAAGTAGGCAGTTGCATTTTCATCTCAAACAACACATAGACCTATACTTTCATAGATTTTGTGTAAAACCTATTGCGGGTGGCTACCCTAAAATGTAGGTCATTTTAGGGTAGCCACTCGCAGTATTTGTACCCACCAAAATTTGTATGATTTATATATTATCAAGTTAATCTATCAAAAATTCAAAAAATCATATCAAACATTCAAAAACTTTAGCAAAATCGATAGCAGTAGTATTCTAGACTTAATACAATACAGAAATCATGATATGAAGTTATTATATCATACTAGCTGAACCCCGCGGTGCTACCCGCGGTACGATGATAACTGCGGGCAACGCCGCGAGGCGAAGCTATATCTTTATAAATAGTAGCCTATGTGTTATTCTGATGTATAAGCTATATTGTGGTAAAGTTTCATTCAAATCCATTCAGTAGTTTTTACGTGAAAGAGTAACAAATATCCATACATACATACATCCATACTTACAAACTTTCGCCTTTATAATAGTAGTAGGATTTAATAGTGTATTCATAGATTGATAGCGATTCAAACAATAGTCATAACGAATAACTTTGACCTATTTAGACAAGGATGTTAAATTAAATGCAATAATAGTAGGTACAATTTTGAAAGGTTGCCAAGAGGTAAAAAGTGCAGTCATTTTGTTCAGTCGAAACAGCGATAGAAAAATGATAGACATTAGTTTTCTGTTGTAGCAATAAACTATGTCGTTTATAATAGAGGCGCCTTCTGGTGAGATGAATGAACCAAAATCCCTCACTACCTTATTGATATAGTATCCCATTAAACATCGTACTGATAAAATTAAAGTTTTCAAAATAGTGAAACTAAATGAAATCTAAAAGTGTTGCTTCTGTTATGAAATTTCGAAATTCTCAATAGTCAGCTGGACATAAAGCTCTTCTTGGAAAGGAGGTTTTAGCCAACTATACTACGCTGGGACGGGCTAGTGTTTTGTTTTAAGAGCTTCTTTTTTTTGCTATGTTCTTTTCCTACAAAGCTTAGACCCATAATAGGCTCTTACAACATCTACAGAATAATTAGGAGTGGTAAAACACACGATTCAATAATGTTTTAATAATAATTGAATTGATTCAGGTGCGTATGGTTTCGGCTACGATGTTGGTCCAAATGGTCAGTTCCATCATGAGACCCGCGGACCTGATGGAGTCACATACGGTTGTTATGGATATCTCGACCCTGACGGCTTCCTACGTGCTACTCATTACGTTGCTGACAGTCACGGCTACAGAGTGGTCGAACCTGAGAAGCCAGTCGAAGTGTTCCCTGATCAAAAATACGAATACGACGAAGCGTAAGTACAATAGACACTTCTAATAATTATATTATTTTTTGTGTATCACAAGTGAATACGAAGGAATTATGGTGTGAATTAGATACTAATTTAAGCGTTCCTTTAAAAAATTTTAAAACATATAGTAAATGATGTAGTCATATGAAGTTCTTGTAACACCAGTATAATGCTTTGTTACCTTCGAGATAAAGATCGGAAAGAAAGTAATTAAAACATTTTATTTAATATAAATATAATAACCATAATATTATATACTCATTCTTGAGATATTTTTATTCAAAATAGCCATCTAAATCTAATCTAATCTATGAGACATTAATCCAATCTAATCTAATCTATGAGACATTAATCTAGGATGACAATCCAAGACAACAAAACGAAATACCGCAATATTAATTCAGCAAACTTGTTTAGCTTTTTGCCGTTATATTGTACTTTAAAACTAAATCGTTCATTAAGTCATCATTTGCATCACTCTCGCGCGATGTTATACAGTATATTACCTAATAATATATGTCACGATCAAAGCGAGATACAGGAAATAATTATTATTATATGAGTTAAAGTTACGTTTATAAGAATTATTAACTTTCTTCCCCAAGACGAAAGAAATATTAATCCTCTAAAAATAGTATATTGTTTCGCACTATACATACATTGTAGCCCGCACTGCAAATGTTACTTAACCCAAATGGCGCCACGACCTTTTGACTGTGTCTTTCCTTTTGTTTACTCCTTACAAATAGTAAACAAAAGGATAACATAAGCATGAAATGACATAAACATTATCGTATATTTGAGTACGACTATTGCTACTAACAAATGATTAGGCGTTGCTAATATGGAACTATACTCAAATTAAATTAAAGAAACGAGTATTTTATAATATTTTAACACATAAAGACATTTTTATTAAAGGATCTTTAAGAATTAAATTACTGTGTTGTTTCTACAATTATTGAAAGTTTTGAATACGTTTGAATACATTTTTGTACTGAAGCTAAAAATCTAATTACAGGACTGATGGTCAAGCTGTAAACACGCAGCCTGGTCAACTAATTCCATGGAAAAAGCTGTACTTCCCAAAAGGATGTGGTCGTACTCCCGGTGGTGTACCAGCGAAACCTCTTCCTAAGCCTACTCCGAAACCGCCTGTGGACAACAGTGGCAGCGGTAGCAACTTAAACCCTGTTAAACCAGGCCAAGGTAATAACTGTTAAAGTTAAATTGTATAAGGTATCTATAGTAACGGGTGTTTTTTTAAGCTAGATAGAACTTTAAATTGTAAAAAGTAACACAAAAAATTAAATTTTGATGAAACTTTTTTTTTTATTTGTTTCAGTATACTCTGACAAATCATCATGAATAGACTCACGCTTGAACAACGCTACGAAATTATCCAAATTTACTTTGAAAATCAGTCGTCGATTCGCGCAACTTATAGACGACTGTTTTATCGCAAAATTGTGTTCAGCGATGAGGCGCATTTTTGGCTTAACGGGTTTGTTAATAAGCATATGGAGTGAGACCAATCCACAACAGACCCTACAGACTCCATTACATCCAGAAAAATGCACCGTATGGTGCGGTTTTCACGCTGGTGGCATCATCGGACCTTATTTCTTCAAAAATGAGCTGATTTTCAAAGTAAATTTGGATAATTTCGTAGCGTTGTTCAAGCGTGAGTCTATTCATGATGATTTGTCAGAGTATACTGAAACAAATAAAAAAAAAAGTTTCATCAAAATTTAATTTTTTGTAATACTTTTTACAATTTAAAGTTCTATCTAGCTTAAAAAAACACCCTATATAATTGTGTTGACAAATATGCGTTGACTTACAATATGATAACTAAGTAAGTAAACCTACTTCCAATTTTTGTCAGCCACATGAAAAAAACAACCGAGAAATAACCTCATTTTTAAAAATGCTGATGTCAAACGATCTTACGCTGTTCTGGTGCTCTTGTTTCGATCAAAGTACAAAGAGCATATCATATGTTTTGTGTAATTGGAAATAATGACAACATAACATTATATTGTAGTAATGAAAACTTCTTATAATTATTTTAAAAGCTTTGGTTATATTGTGAATTGTTGACTTTATTCAGTCTCGTATTAATTTTATACGAAAGTTTAATTTCCTTTGAAACTTTGTACCTTAAAATAGGCGTACTTTATAATAAATTTTAGAAATACATATAATAATATGATATTGTTGTGATGTTAAACATCAATTATTTTATCTTATTTGTTTATTTTTCTAGGACCCAACGGACCTCACGGTGGACAATGTAAGTATATTTACACTTTTTCTTAATATCAAAAATATTTCAAAAAATAGGTGCCATATTTAATGAGGAAGTTAAATGATACTGATATAATTATATTTAACTAATCGATTTTGCCTTATGGAATTATCAAAGGTTAACCTTTGAAGTAATAAGTACAAGTGAGTTTGATTCTAGAATGTATTGCAACAAGTTCCATCAAGTGCCGACAATCGAGAGAATGAATTATATAAAGATAAAAACTAATAAAAACTCTGACCCATCTTTAATTGACAAGTTATGCATTATTTAAAACCACATACATATATCCGCGAGGAATATTTATGGTCTCAGACTCGACCCTGATATGATGCCACCCTTCTAGTGATCGCCGCACCACAATTCACGTACAAATTTTCAGTGAGGCTGGTGCTTTCGTGGGGTTACTTATATACGGTGAAGTTTTTTGCTTGTAGTTTTGTTTTATATTTCTAAAATGGAGGAAGATTTCGTAAAAGGACAAAATTAGGAATATAATATTTACAGTTTTATTGATGATGTCCTTCATCGTGTAATTAACAAAATGTGACTCTTAAGATGCAAGCTATGTTTAACAATGAACATATAGTATTACTATCGCACCGATTTTATTTACGATCATGTTGGGCGACGTAATGTCACGCCTGAAGTATCACGTGAATCGAAACTATTCTTGCGAGAGCAACTTCAAAGTCTTATAACTTTTTCATTTATACGTGGAGTATGTAAAAAACTGCTGTTTTGTTTCATTTCGCTTAATATTTTAAGATAGAAAAAATAAACTTCCTCATTATCAGCCTATGAATGTCAAAAACTGAGACCTACTCATATATCCATTTTTTAAAAACAAATATTGATTATTATTTTTTTTATTCGAACTTAAACTTCACTATTTGTGATCTTAACATATTTGAGAAGTAAGTAATACGAAAACTTCAAAGAAAAATATGATACTTTAGCGTTAATCACAGCTAATCTTTCATGAAATTCTTTATGATCAGGGCCCGGTGGCAGTGGTAGTCCAGGCACTCCCGGTACTCCAGGTACACCCGGCACACCAGGCGGACCAGGTACCGTACTAATCTATATATGTTAAGTTCTGCTCCGATTGAGCTCAAAATTTGACACAAAACCATAAGATTTAGATTTAGAACTAGTATATAATACTTATCTCTGATAATCTGGAACTTAAGCCATAACTAGAAGAGTTTTTATTACGTGTACCCGATAATAGGTGGTCCAGGTGGTCCAGGTGGACCAGGAGGACCAGGCTCTGGTGGCTATCCAGGCGGCGGTGGCACTTCCGGAACTCCAGGTACTCCCGGTTCTCCAGGTACCCCCGGTAGTCCAGGTACCCCTGGTACACCAGGTTACCCAGGAGCAGGCAATCCCGACTACCCTGGATCAGGTACGTTTGTTATTAACAACATAAAGTTTTAAAAAATAAAGCACTAATATATGCTCCTATCACTTAAAGCTTAAACAAATTAGACGTAAAGTGATTGAAGCGTGCTTAGTAAGCAAATAATGAATATGTGCTCATTTTGTGATTGCTTTTCACTTTTGCTTTATCTGTGGTAATTCATGTAACAAACCATATTGACATACATTTTCTATATAAGTAATATACTTACTTACTTACTTCATTTTATATAAGTCATGCACTTTCCTAACACTTTCTTGTGTCTAATAATTTACAGGCACAGACGGATACTACCCAGGACAACCTACTGGCCCAGGTAATAATATCTCTTAATTAGTCATTTGAGATATACTTCTTACTAACTTTTTTCTTGTTCAACGAAATGATGAGTTGAGTTAAAAAAATAAGGTAAACTCATCATATGCCTAAGATTTACGAGCTTATACTTTTTAGTATAGTATACTGCAGAAATTTTTAAAATCCTTGGGTCCTGGAAAAAAAAGGTATTATTTTTCTAATGTAAAAAGACAGGTACTTTAATTTTTTTTATGATTGCAACGATCTTAATGTGTTAGATGTTTCAAATAAAAAGTCTCTATAATGTACGTATAATTGCTGCTTCTAGTTTTCACAACTCCATAATAAAGAATTTATAAATTGTTCGATATGCTCGATACTCACTATTTCTAATTAACTGTCAAAACGCCTAACACTTTTTTAATAACAAAATGCCTAAACGCCACATATTCATCCGACCCATTTATGCTAACTTTTTCAGACGGCGCATATCCAGGAGCAACAGGGCCAGGTAAGACAAAAACCATTTTAATTAAATGTTAGTTACAACCATTAATCATTGATACAGTTTAAGTAGCCAAACTAAATTATCTTCTAAATTCCTCGCTCAAAGTCTCTATTTTGAATAAGAAATTTTCATGATACTGTATCATAAATCATTGCATCACATAAATCAACCTGCTCTAATATTAAGGGTGTTCAGAAAAGAATCCATTATATAGTACATATTTACATTCAAAGCGCCTATACACAAAGAACTTATACTGCGTTCTCGTGCAAATGTTGTAAATAACAAAACGCCGCTTTGTTAACCGATTGAGGTGTGTAACAAAATATTTGTGTCGGTTTAGGATATTATCCCGGTACACCAGGTACACCAGGGACTCCAGGCACACCAGGCTCTCCAGGTGGACCAGGCGGACCAGGTAAATTCTTATTAAATAAATAGACTTAAATGAAACAAACGTAATGGTTTAGTACAATGTTATATTTCTGAGGTAGATTTTTAATAATTAGTTTTTATTATCAGCTTTTCAGTTGCCAATTTTTTTATACGTAGACTAATTTTTTGTTAGTCTTAACTAAGTATTATATATTTAAGTAGCTATTAACTAGCGCACTGTATGATATATAACATTACTACCAAACATAATGTGGGTAAGTACCTAAGAAAATTATTATGTGTACTAAAAATGTTTTCTTCGAAACGTCTTTACATACCATATAGAAATTGAACATGAATCAGAATAAGGAAGTAATCAATAACTCCTAAAATGAAACAAAAGGACGAATATTAAACTGAATAGTCAAAGGCTTATCGCAATACTGATAAGAGATGGTGATACTTAGAACGGTTCTTGGGGTATTTCAAGGCTCTCTAATCTATGTCGTTTACAGACAAACCCTATACTTGTAGATGACTTACATTATGCTATTATTAGATTAGTGACGTCGTGTTAAGTGATAACTCTATTACCATTATACAGTTAAATTCATATATTTAACTGATAAGAAACGAACTTCGCCATCAAAGGGGTATTTCTTGTCCTGTATTATACTCGTATGTTCCACGAGATATTTGCTTTGCCAAATGTTTGTATGATCTGCAAATAATTGTTTCGGAGTTTGGGTGTTTTCTAGGTATAATATGTATGTATTTAAAAAAAAGTATATAAGTATTCATATCAGTTGTCTAGTACCCATAACACAAGCTCTGCTTAGCTTAGGACTAGATGGCGTTGTGTGTTAGATGTCCGGATTATTTATTGTTTATTACTATTATTTGCTAATCTGCCATCTATAGCAACAGAAAAATATAAAAATATGTGAAATATACTCTAAAGACATTTATATGGATATTTTACATAAATATATCTTGGTAAATATTAGCTCAGCTCAGCTCAGAATCTGAACCCCAATTTGTGGCTATAAGATATAAAATAGTTCAATAATTTGCATTTATTCTGATTATAAAAGATACAAAAAAACTCTTTTTGTAGGTGGTCCAGGTGGTCCAGGCGGTCCAGGAGGTCCTAGTGGTCCAGATGGATCTTCGGGCCCAGGCGGTTATCCAGGAAAACCCGGTCAACCAGGCTCCGGCGGCCCTAGTGGACCAGGTAAACATGTTATAACATAAATTAAATTTAAGAAAAAAGTGTAAACACGCTTAAGACGCAGGCGTCCATGGGTGAAGTTATTCACTTACCACAGCTGACCTGACTGCATGTTTGTCCCTACGTCATAAAAATACCTTGATGCTATGTAAATATCTAAGAAATAATAGAGACTTTAGTAAGATAGCCACACATTATTACCCTTTAATTGTACTTAAATGTGGCTTCAGTGACAAAGAGTTCTCAACGATTTTTTTTCCGTACCAGGGCGTAACTTCTCTTACAATTATGCATTTATAAATATTCATTCTTATTTATCACCCTGATTAATGTATCATTGTACTGGCCCTGCCAAGTTTGAGACTGCCGCATATGAGATATGTATTTCTAGATGATGTAAATTATGTTATACTCATTTACTACTATCTATTAATTGTTTATTCTTCTTTCGAAAAGGTGGCCCAGGCGGCGATTCAGGACCATCAGGCCCGAATGGCAGCGGCTATTATCCGGGACAACCTGGCAGTCCAGGCTCTCCAGGTTCACCAGGTTCGCCAGGTGGCCCCGGAGGACCAGGTGGCCCAGGTGGACCAGGCTCGCCAGGTAGCCAAGGTGGGCCAGGAGGCCCAAGTGGACCAAGTGGCCCCGGTGGTTATTATCCTGGCTATCCAGGCGAACCAGGAACACCTGGAACACCAGGCACACCAGGTACACCAGGAGGACCAGGTGGTCCAGGAGGTCCGGGTGGACCAGGTGGACCGGGAGGACCAGGCGGACCAAGTGGACCAGGTTTGTTTATTCTTCATTTTTTAACGTAACATTTGTTTTGCTCAGATAGAACCTACTTGTAATGATTCGTGGTCTCTTAAATAAACATGACGTTAAGTCATGGGACAATTGACAAAAAATGATAAGATATGAATAGCATGAGCAGGCGAGTAGGAAAGGTCATCTAAACGCTCCTCGTAATCGTAGGATAGACGGCGCCTGCGCGACATCCCTCTCTGTTGCGCAGGCGCCGTCTATCCTACGATTACGAGGAGCGTTTAGATGACCTTTCCTACTCGCCTGCTCGCTACAATATCTTTGTTGAGTTTTATAGTAAATCATTTTACTAAAAGATAAATAGATTTTATTTTTTATAATATGTAGCACTAGTTTTCGCCAGCGGATCCGCCCGCTTGTATCTCGGTAATCGAGTTAATAAGTAGGCTTTGTCAAGAATCAAAGTATTTCCGTGACAAATTTTATTAAACTCAAACAAATAGAGTTACTTTTGAATTGATAATATTAACATGTCATAATTATTTATTTATAACTCACTACTAAATTAAATAAGGTATTAATAAATAATTAATAAGGTAATTAGTAACATAATTTTTGATCAATAAATTTACTCTGTAAATGTATTATTTACAAATGCAAAAATGTGATAATACATATTATTGAACAAATACTACAATCTAAATAGGTACACAACCTGGTCAGCCTGGATACCCAGCTCAACCGGGACAGCCAGGACAGGAAACTCAACCAGGCCAACCTGACTATCCAGGATATCCTGGACAAGGTGGTCAGCCTGGCAAACCCGGACAGCCAGGATATCCAGGTCAACCTGGTAAACCAGGTCAACCAGGACAAGGAGGTGAACCAGGGCAACCCGGATTCCCAGGTCAACCAGGACAAGGTGGTGGGCCAGGTCAACCAGGATATCCAGGTCAAGGAGGAGAACCAGGACAAGGTGGTGGGCCAGGTCAACCAGGATATCCAGGTCAAGGAGGAGAACCAGGACAAGCAGGATACCCGGGACAACCCGGTCAACCCGGTATACCAGGACAACCAGGTAAGAAAATATAAAGTTTTTTGTTTTTTTTTTATTCAATTTAATAGTCTGAAGTGGAATAAAATCACATGTAAAATGCAATTTTCTTTCATATAATATCAGGTACAAATATACAGATAAATGCACCTGCTACCACTCTAAGATGGACTGGGAAGGTATACTACAAAAAAATATTCATATATTTATCTAACAAAATATAGAACTGTACGAATATATTAAAAATAATTACGAGTATTTCGCAGTTAGCGCTTTGAGCCGTAGTAGTGCATTTTCGATTTACCGTGATGAACGATATCATCAATCAATCAATATCAATACATATAAAAAAATCATTACCAAATTAAAACTTAAAGCAATGTATTTTGGAATTTTTGTCTGTTTGTGCACACTAATCTTCAGAACGGCTTAACCGATTACAATATGGTTTTCACTATTTGCAGCGGGCGGAGCTGCAGGCATAAGCTTGTCTATAATACAATCCAATAATGCTACTGTTAACCAATTCTTTACAAGTAATGCTACTATAAATAAGACTTTCATTGAATGAACATATTCTTTTCTTTTAGGTAAACCTGGACAACCAGGATACCCAGGACAACCCGGAAAACCTGGTCAACCTGGTACACCAGGACAACCAGGACAGCCCGGATACCCAGGGCAACCTGCAACACCAGGACAACCAGGACAGTCGGGTACACCAGGACAACCAGGGCAGCCTGGAACACCAGGACAACCAGGACAGCCCGGATACCCAGGACAGCCTGGAACACCCGGACAACCAGGACAGCCTGGTACACCAGGACAGCCCGGAACACCAGGACAAATAGGACAGCCCGGCACACCAGGACAACCAGGACAACCAGGACAACCGGGATATCCAGAACAGCCTGGTACGCCAGGACAACCAGGACAGCCTGGTACACCAGGACAACCAGGACAGCCCGGATACCCAGGACAGCCTGGAACACCAGGACAACCAGGACAGCCCGGATACCCAGGACAGCCTGGTACACCAGGACAGCCCGGAACACCAGGACAAATAGGACAGCCCGGTACACCAGGACAACCAGGACAGCCCGGATACCCAGGACAGCCTGGAACACCAGGACAACCAGGACAGCCCGGATACCCAGGACAGCCTGGTACACCAGGACAGCCCGGAACACCAGGACAAATAGGACAGCCCGGTACACCAGGACAACCAGGACAGCCCGGTACACCAGGACAACCAGGACAGCCTGGTACACCAGGACAACCAGGACAGCCCGGATACCCAGGACAGCCTGGTACACCAGGACAGCCCGGATACCCAGGACAACCAGGACAGCCTGGTACACCAGGACAACCAGGACAGCCCGGATACCCTGGACAGCCTGGTACACCAGGACAACAAGGACAGCCTGGTACACCAGGACAACCAGGACAGCCTGGTACACCAGGACAACCAGGACAGCCCGGAACATCAGGACAGCCTGGATTCCCAGGACAGCCAGGTACACCAGGACAGACCGGATACCCAGGACAACCAGGTACACCAGGACAACCAGGTCAACCCGGACAACCAGGATACCCAGGCCAACCCGGACAACCTGGGTTCCCAGGACAACCAGGTAAGGTTAAATTTCACTAAGTTTACTGGTAAATAAATGTTCTGTGCTATAACAGTAGCAGTATGTGAGAAAAGGAATCTCTCAATACCGCTCTGTATTAATCAAAATAAGGTGCAAGGACACGGACATTATGATTGCTTGTGGTGCATTCCCATAATTCTATATACAATCATATTTTGTCCTGTGTGTGATAGAATAAATGATTTTTCTTTCTTTCAACAAACATACTCACTTACATACTCACAAATTTTCGCGTTTATAATATTAGTAGGACATGTATCCAACTACTTTTGTTAAATACTTTTTCAATTTTCGTCATACAGGACAACCAGGACAGCCTGGAAATCCAGGTGAGCCAGGACTACCAGGTAAGCCAGGACAACCTGGAAAACCAGGACAGCCAGGACAACCAGGACAGCCTGGATACCCAGGGCAACCAGGGCAACCCGGACAACAAGGCCAGCCCGGAGGACCAAGTCAACCATTACAGCCAGGACAGCCAGGATACCCTGAACAGCCAGGACAGCCTGGATACCCAGGACTACCTGGTCAACCGGGACAACAAGGTCAGCCTGGACAACCAGGCTACCCAGGTCAGCCAGGACAACCAGGACAGCCCGGATACCCAGGACAACCAGGTGAACCAGGACAACCAGGAAAGCCGGGACAGCCAGGACTTCCAGGACAACCAGGTCAACCGGGACAACAAGGTCAGCCTGGAGGGCCAGGACAGCCAGGATACCCAGGACAACCGGGTCAGCCAGGACAGCCAGGATATCCAGGACAACCAGGACAGCCTGGATATCCTGGACAACCTGGTGAACCAGGGCAATCAGGTACAGTAACTTTTGCACACAATTATATTTATATGTCATGTATCAATTTTGTTTTACTATCGCAAAGAGTTAGTTTCATTGAACTATCTGATTTTTACGGCGTTCATTATAGACGAAAGAGATTTGGTTGTTTTTTATTATATTTGTTTCTCGGCAATAAGCAACGCTATTAGAAGAAATGTACTTTTGTACATATGTTTCTCTTTTGGATACTCAGGACAACCAGGATCTCCAGGACAGCCAGGGTATCCAGGACAGCCAGGACAACCAGGATACCCTGGACAACCAGGACAACCAGGACAGCCAGGAAAACCAGGACAGCCCGGACAACAAGGTCAACCAGGACAGCCAGGATACCCAGGACAACCAGGACAACCCGGAAAACCAGGTCAGCCAGGATACCCAGGCCAACCAGGACAACAAGGTCAGCCTGGACAGCCTGGAAAACCAGGACAGCCCGGATATCCAGGACAACCAGAACAGCCAGGATACCCAGGACAACCGGGTCAGCCAGGACAACCTGGTGAACCAGAACAGCCCGGATTCCCAGGACAACCAGGTAAAATTATTGTTCTTATTATTAAACCGTCCTCCAAATGCTGTCATATGAAATACCAAATTACTATGACTTTGGAATTTTTTTTTGCTAAAATAGGGACTATGTCACCCACATTTACGAATGGACGTTGGAACAAAACATCATATTCACCAAATTTTAGGTTAAATAGCTTGTTTTTGACGTGATTGACGTTTTTAATTAATGTTTTCTTATGACGTTAGCACGTTATATTAATGTTCGTAAATCGACTTTAAAAACAATCAATTTTTATGTTTCGCTTTTGTTACTTAATTTCTTTCTTAGTCTGTCTTAATAAAATGGATTCAAAAAAATAACGCAACTCCAAAAACAATGCATTCTATTTCGATGTTCTTGGTGCAGCTTTTTTTAATTTTTCACACATAATTGATAACAATAAAACAGTTTAGCATTTCCTTATAAAACATCTTCTAATTTATTTAGGTACTTATTAAACTAACATCACACAACCAAATCATAAAATATGTACGTAAAGATTTGAGTTAAATTGCAACAATTGTTAATATCATTTCGTTTACCCAGGGCAACCAGGCTATCCTGGACAACCAGGACAGCCAGGACAACCAGGACAACCAGGACGACCAGGTCAGCCAGGACAACCAGGTCAACCCGGACAACAAGGCCAGCCTGGAGGACCAAGTCAACCAGGACAACAAGGTCAGCCGGGACAACCCGGATACCCAGGACAACCAGGTCAACCAGGATACCCAGGACAACCAGGACAGCCAGGACAACCAGGACAACCCGGATACCCAGGACAACCAGGTCAACCTGGTCAACCAGGAAATCCAGGACAACCAGGTCAACCAGGTCAACCCGGACAACAAGGCCAGGCTGGAGGACCAAGTCAACCAGGACAGCCCGGATATCCAGGTCAACCAGGACAACAAGGTCAGCCAGGACAACCCGGATACCCAGGTCAACCAGGTCAATCAGGACAGCCAGGACAACCAGGACGACCAGGTCAGCCAGGTAAACCAGGGTACCCAGGACCAACAGGACAGCCAGGACAACCAGGACGACCAGGTCAGCCAGGACAACCTGGATACCCAGGACAACCAGGTCAACCAGGCTATCCAGGACAACCAGGACAGCCAGGTCAACCCGGACAACAAGGCCAGCCTGGAGGACCAAGTCAACCAGGACAGCCCGGACGACCAGGTCAGCCAGGTCAACCCGGACAACAAGGCCAGCCTGGAGGACCAAGTCAACCAGGACAGCCCGGATATCCAGGTCAACCAGGACAACAAGGTCAGCCAGGACAACCCGGATACCCAGGTCAACCAGGTCAACCAGGATATCCAGGACAACCAGGACAGCCAGGACAACCAGGACGACCAGGTCAGCCAGGACAACCAGGGTACCCAGGACAAACAGGACAACCAGGACGACCAGGTCAGCCAGGCCAATCAGGTCAACCAGGCTATCCAGGACAACCAGGACAGCCAGGTCAACCCGGACAACAAGGCCAGCCTGGGGGACCAAGTCAACCAGGACAGCCCGGATATCCAGGTCAACCAGGACAACAGGGTCAGCCAGGACAGCCAGGATACCCAGGACAACCAGGACGACCAGGTCAGCCAGGACAACCCGGACGACCAGGTAAGCCAGGACAACCCGGATACCCAGGACAACCAGGTCAACCAGGATATCCAGGACAACCAGGACAGCCAGGTCAACCCGGACAACAAGGCCAGCCTGGAGGACCAAGTCAACCAGGACAGCCCGGATATCCAGGTCAACCAGGACAACAAGGTCAGCCAGGACAACCCGGATACCCAGGACAACCAGGTCAACCAGGATATCCAGGACAACCAGGACAGCCAGGTCAACCCGGACAACAAGGCCAGCCTGGAGGACCAAGTCAACCAGGACAGCCCGGATATCCAGGTCAACCAGGACAACAAGGTCAGCCAGGATACCCAGGACAACCAGGACAGCCAGGTCAACCCGGACAACAAGGCCAGCCTGGAGGACCAAGTCAACCAGGACAGCCCGGATATCCAGGACAACCGGGTCAGCCAGGACAGCCAGGTCAGCCCGGACAGCCTGGTGAACAAGGAAATCCCGGACACCCAGGACAACCAGGTAAAAATATTTTTTCTCTTAGCCTTTACACAAATTCTCCGCATATAAAATATCAATATCGACCCGACAACGTAAATCTTTTGATAGTTTTGACTGCGTGTGGGATGGGTCACGAGCTCTGTTTTATTTCCAAAAATGTTAAGCTATTGCATAGCTTTTGCGAGCTTTGAGCGAGGAGACCGAATCAAGAAATTCCGTAACGAAAATAAAACCTAACACCCTCCACTCCACCAACCTGTAGCTCAGCTAAGCGTACGACTGTACGAAGCTCGCACGGATCGAGACGAGCTGCTCCGATATCGGACGAATACGTAAGCAGCTTAACAAACTAATACAGCATAAATAAAAAATAAATAAATAATTATAATTGCATAAGTTGATAAAAATTCAATGCAATAGCTTTACCGCGGCAGTCACCGAATGCCACACGTTTTTTTTTTGGTTCGCGGTTCGCGGGTTCCTTCAGTCATTGGACAAACCTACGAAATTGAGGTAGGCGAGAAGCGTGATAACTTCAAACACCCATACAGAAGATTGTTGCTTTCTTTCCGGAATGTAACAAATATTCCTGTTTTATCTCGTGTCACAATGTCATACATAGCATTTGAACAATCGTGAATGTATTTTAACAATATTTTTTACACCAATATTGTTGATTCCTTTTTTGTTCTAGAGTGAGCTAGTGAAAAATCCACTGGTAACAAAATTTTAAAATTGTAATATTATATATTGATGTAAAATTTTCTAAATTTGGGTAATACGTTGGTATTACTGTGCTCTACTGTGTATTGCTAAAAATATCCAAAATACCTTATGGCTCCGCCATAGTTGAGTAATATGCTTAACTTTTGTTTTTCTTTCGTGTCTCAGTTTCTCGACCTTGCCTTGATAATACGATTCTGCATTATTATTAAAATGGATTCAGAAAAAATAACATAACATTATAATCAATGCATTCTATTTTGATTATCGGTGCCGCTTTCTCTAAATTTTACACACATTAATGAAAACATTAAATTCACAGTGCATTCCCTTACTTCACATCACAAATTATGTAATTACCTGTCAATCAAAACGTAAAATATGTAGGTAAGAATTTAAGATAAATTAAAACAATTGTCAATAGCATTTTTTATTTTTTGGTTACACAGGGCAACCAGGACAACAAGGCCAGCCTGGAAGACCAAGTCAACCAGGACAGCCCGGATATCCAGGACAGGCAGGACAGCCAGGATACCCTGGACAACCAGGACAGCCCGGAAAACCAGGTCAGCCAGGATACCCCGGCCAACCAGGACAACAAGGTCAGCCAGGTCAACCTGGGAAACCAGGACAGCCCGGATATCCAGGACAACCAGGACAGCCAGGACAACCAGGACGACCAGGTCAGCCAGGACAACCCGGATACCCAGGACAACCAGGTCAACCAGGATATCCAGGACAACCAGGACAGCCAGATCAACCCGGACAACAAGGCCAGCCTGGAGGACCAAGTCAGCCAGGACAGCCAGGATATCCAGGACAACCGGGTCAGCCAGGACAGCCAGGTCAACCCGGACGACCAGGTCAGCCAGGACAACCCGGATACCCAGGACAACCAGGTCAACCAGGATATCCAGGGCAACCAGGACAGCCAGGTCAACCCGGACAACAAGGCCAGCCTGGAGGACCAAGTCAGCCAGGACAGCCAGGATATCCAGGTCAGCCAGGACAGCCAGGTCAGCCTGGGCAGCCTGGTGAACAAGGAAAACCCGGATACCCAGGACAACCAGGTCAGCCAGGACAGCCTGGTGAATCAGGACAAACCGGATACCCAGGGCAACCAGGTAAAAATATTTTTCCTGTATGAAACCTTAAACCAATTCTCTAGCTTATAAAATACAAAACATAAACCCGACAACGTAAAAACTAATGATATATTATTAAAGTAAGGTTTTATTAATATGAAAAGCTTTTACGACCGGGTTATTTTTATGAATGTATTGACATGCCATTCATTACAATTGGTTCAGTAGTTTAGGCGCTACGGTGGAACATATAAATTTAGCTTTTGACTTTACTGTAGCCGGGTAAAAATGCTTTGTTTTTTATTCCTCTTTAATAGTTTGTTAATCTCCTAGTCTGCCTAAATAAAACGATTCTTTATTCCGTTTTAAAGTACATCCAGAAAAAAACAACCCAAATCCATAAACAATGCATTCTATTTTGGTCTTCTCAGTGCCGCACTCTTAAATTATTATTGGTAACATCAATTTCACAGTGTATTTCCTTACTAAAAATGATTCAATCAGGTAGTTACTTATTAAACTAACCTCACACTACCAAACTGTTAAATATGTATTTAGGGATTTAAATTTAATTAAAACAATCGTAAATAACTTTTTGTTTTTCGGTTACTTAGGGCAACCAGGTTATCCTGGACAACCAGGACAGCCTAGCAGACCAGGACAACCAGGACAGCCTAGCAGACCAGGACAACCAGGACAGCCTAGCAGACCAGGACGACCAAGTCAACCAGGACAGCCCGGATATCCAGGACAACCTGACCAGTCAGGACAGCCTGGAAAACCAGGTCAACCAGGACAACAAGGTCAGCCTGGAGGACCAAGTCAACCAGAACAGCCCGGATATCCAGGACAACCAGGACAGCCAGGATACCCAGGACAACCAGGACAGCCTGGACAACCTGGATACCCAGGACAACCAGGTCAGCCAGGAGAGCCTGGAAAACCAGGACAACCCGGATACCCAGGACAACCAGGTCAGCCAGGACAGCCTGGAAAACCAGGACAGCCAGGGTACCCAGGACAAGCGGGTCAGCCAGGACAACCAGGTAAAAATATTTTTCCTATTAGTAAATTGTGATTCGGAGGCTACGTTAAGCCATCGGCCTCGGTTACTATTATAGGATAAAAGTCGTGAAGCTTAATTGGAGGCCTTTGGGCGGTTTAAAACATCCAACGGCTTAATCCTCTCCTGAGAGGAGTCTTGTGCCCAGTAGTATCCACATTGTTGGTTGTTGTTGTATAAACCTTTAAACAAATTATCTGTCGTATAAAATTGTCCTATATCATCCGAGTCATTATTACGAATGTATTGACATATTATTCATCACAATTGAAGTACAAAAATTGCCACGGCGGAACATATAAAAATACAGAGATTGCTATTAATATTACCCTTCCTTTTGGCTTTGCCATAGTCCGGTGAAAAGCTTTGTTTTCTGTATCTCTTTTATATTTGTTTTGTCTCCTAGTTTATCTAAATAATATAATTCTGCATAACGTTTTAAAATGCATGCAGTAAAATAACGTAACTCCACAAGCAATGCATTCCATTTCGGTCTTCTTGGTGCCGCTCTTTTAAATTTTTACAGTTATTATTACTAGTAACATTAATTTCGCGGTGTCTTTCCTAAAGAGCATCCAATCATGTAATTACTTATTAAATTAAGTTCTCACAACCAAATCAAATAATAAATAGATAAAGTTGAAATTGTTATCATTATAAATATGAATATAAGTTTATTTGTGACGTTTTCACGCGAAAGCTACTAAACCGATTATCATTAAACTTTGTACACATATTCTTGGAGGTATTAAAAGTAACAGGATACTTTTTACTATTGCGAGTGAATGCCGCGTGCGAAAGCTAGTATATTATATAATGGAAACAATTGCTAATGTTTATTCTTTGATTACTCAGGGCAACCAGGCTATCCTGTTCAACCAGGACAGCCAGGACAACCTGGACGACCAGGTCAGCCTGGTCAACCAGGACAACAAGGTCAGCCTGGAGGACCAAGTCAACCAGGTCAGCCCGGATACCCAGGACAACCGGGACAGCCAGGCTATCCTGGACAACCAGGTCAACCCGGATACCCAGGACAACAAGGTCAACCCGGGCAACCAGGACAGCCAGGCTATCCTGGACAACCAGGTCAGCCAGGCTATCCTGGACAACCAGGTCAACCCGGATACCCAGGACAACCAGGACAACCAGGTCAACCCGGACAGCCAGGATATCCAGGTCAACCAGGACAATACCCAGGTATTGTTTTTACTTGCCCAGCTATCGTTTATTTTTATGTGTCGTGGTTTAAAAACGTATATTTTTTCTATTTTCGAAAAGGTCACGTCATTATTCACGAGTTCATATTTCTAAAGAGGTATTATGTACTAAGATATATTGGTTTAGATATACCTACTTAAGAAAAAATTCAAAATGTTTGTTCATTGCACATAAACCAATAGGCGTGTGAGAAAAGTATTAAAGTTTTTATATAATTCATTTTCCAGATTCTGAAGGTGCACCAACTGGAACTGGAGTTCAACCACCTGCCACTTATCCATCAGGTCAAATGCCACCTTTCCCAATATATGTTATACCGTACCCCCTGCCAATTGTACCTAGCCCGTCATCATGCCCCTGCTATTTACTGAATCCAGGCCAGAACAATACTGCAAGTAACGGTCAGCCAACTAATGCTCCGCAAAGACCACCTAACAATCAAAACCAGGTATATGCACCATATGGTATTATAGGATATATCCCTGTAGTATTTATACCATATTGTCCAGGGTATACTTCTAACACGAATAGCGCTCAAGAAAACTTCCCTGATGCAGTTCCAGTACAATATAATTGTCCGCAATGTCAAGCCAGCAGAGACATTAGTCGCTATTTCGGCAGATTTAATGGTGCACGTAGTACTGGTTTCAAAGATCTCAAAGAGTTAAAATCTCTTGCGGAACTGGATGACCTCTTAAAAAATCAAATCAAACCTATGAAGACAAGTATACGTAATATCGCAGCACATCCAAGAATTCTTGAAGATACAAACGAAAAAGGTGTGGAGAAGAAAAATGAAGAGAACATTAAATTAGTTAGTATTAATTAGTAGAGCCCAGGATAAGCGTGGTAACATAAGCCTCCTAAGATGTACCCGATTTAAATAATTTTGAGAATGTCTGATTAAATAAATTCTTGGACGATCTCATAATTATAAAGTGACGTAAATAAAATATTTATTACCGGCAAAACATTACGTCATATAATATAGGATATTGTAAAATTATTATTTAATTAATGACATAAGTACGTATTTTTCCTATTTACAAAATACTTTTCTGTATGTAATATTTACAAGAAAAATTTTAATACGCAAATAAAATTGAGGATATACATTTTGCTGTTAGAGCCAACAAATTACTTCCAATCTTTATAAAAGTTGTAACGAAATAAAAAAGTATTTAAATAAACTTTTTGTTTTAATGATCCTATAAAGTCCATATACGTTAATGCACTCTACACAGCTAATGACAAACAGTACATTACCATTACCTTAAGTGAAATCGCAACTGAAAAACTGTCGATAATCATCAGAATACATCTTGAAAGTATCAATGCGTCTCTGATCAAGAACCTCAGAAAGATTAAAAGAAAATCTTATTTCCTGAGAGACAGACATAAAGATTTAAAAGAGGTAGAGCCACGCTGATATTAACACGGGCCAGCTCGACCAAGGCGTTAGTGAAAGAAAGGCTATTATGTTTCGTTGGTGAGTGAGAGACGTTTCACTAGATCGCGATGATGTGGGTCACCACTGCATTGTTGCATTGTCTGCATTCGCAATGAGTATGGTGACTACCACTCTTAGAATCTGTCTATGTTTTCCATCAGGTAGAGGAAAGTCACTTTGACAGACCAATACATAAAAGAAAAGATTTGTTTCTTCTTCTAAGTTTTCGCACTCATCTTAAAAAATAATGATCAATATCAATTACCCGCAGTTTTTAAATGTCTACTGCTGCACATAAGCCACTCCTACAAAATGAGGTTTTAACCCAAATGAAAGTGTGGGGGAACGGGTATCATGTTCCACCCAACACAAAGGGAGGATCCTCCGACCAGGCGAGGTGATCATGCCTGGCGGGCTACTGCCTAACAGTTGATGTTGGGATGTTGTATATATGATAATCGGCGCGAGAACTTTAATTGCGCGATTCAGGATCGGTAGTTTCTTCGTATTGTAGGTTACTCCGTAGTTCAGTGTAACTTCGGTAGATGGCGCTGTAGTATGTTATGTTGTATGTGGAGGTCACCACAAAAGTAATAAAATACTTTAAATATAAACTAGTTGAACCCCGCGGTGCTACCTACAGTACGACAATAACCGCGGGAAATGCCGCGAGGCAAAGCTAGTATCTTTATAAATTGTAGCCTATGTGTTATTCTGATGTATAAGCTATATTATTGTAAAGTTTCATTAAAATCCATTCAGTAGCTTTTGCGTGAAAGAGCAACAAATATACTCACTTACATACTCACAAACTTTCGCGTTTATAATATTAGTAGGATACTTAAAGCCTACATCAATTTGTAAGTAGTAAATTAGGTAATCAAGGAACGAAAAACTGTATTACTACTCTAATAAACCAATTTCAAAAAGAGCACTTTACAAATGAAATGGATGACAGTAGTAACATAAGTACATTTGAACCACACAAACACATTTTCTTTATCTCAAGTTTCGTAAACATATACACTTAATATGTGTACATTTGTGTCGATGTTAAGTTACGTATCATGTATTGTGTACCACCACGGCCCTGACTCAAATGCGTCGTCACGGGTCACAGCGAGGCTCTAAACATTATCCTACTCCTCGTAAGGCTTTCATACAAAATAATGTAAACATGGGAAAACCGACGATGTGAAACAATGACAATATTTTTTATACAAATCAGTGTTCTGTTCTTAATTTAATGCTCTTAGTTATCAACGGTTGAAACATCCTGTTTGACCTGTAGATTTGTGTAAAAAAATATTTAAATACTTATAAATAATGTGAGGAGTCAAATAATAAAATGTATAAAATGAATAATTAGCGAGTCGAACATTTGTAGAACAATTTAAAAAGTATATGATAGACCTTCTTTGTTTTCGGTGTTGAGATGTCGATCAATATAACCAATTCGATCTTGGTTTAGGTATAGGGTTATACTGATATTATTTCTAAGTTATTATTCATTAGTATTTAGGTAAAAAACACGCAAAATAGGCGCACTGAAGTCGTCGAGTTGCGGAGAACCAGCCCGCGAGTTTTAAGTTTTAGTATTTAGGTTACCGTTTCAATATAAGTTGGTCATACCGTGGAACCGTAGTGGTATTCTAATGTCTGTGTGGTTATGTGGTGTAATTGTAAAATAATTTAATAAAGATATTTTTGGTGACTAATTAAATCATAAACGATTTAATTTAGCTATTTCAATATTTGCTGATTAATAAGTGTTCAGTCTCTATCCAATCACATGTACAGAAACCAGATATAAAGTAATTAGTTTGTTGACACACAGCATGAACTACTTATTGCAATAGAATAATGTTGTGCATTCAATCGGTGCAATGAATTTATGAGCCACAAGCTTCATTCACAATTAAAATGTGTGTAAGTCCCAAATGTCTATATTAGAAATACAATGTAATGTTCTCCTAGCCGATTACGTCAACCGTGGCTAGTCTCAACGGAGACCAACGAACTACGCAGGAGATAATATAGTATATATAAGTGTGTGTGCAAACACAGGTACACTCTCTGTACCCCTCTCTCACATAATCCAATGGGAAGGTTAACTGACACGGGAGTTCAGACCCCAACTACCAAACTCCGAGCTCCAATAACACTTTTGACCCGACTCGGGATTCCAACCCGAGACCTCTTGATTGGCAGTCGAATAAGACAATCGCTAGACCAATGAGGCAGTTATAGAAATACAATATTTTATTATCAAATAGCAATCGATTTCAAGAAGAAGAAGAAACCAAATAATCTTGCGTGTAACTCTGTACATATACGCAAGATTAATCAATGACAATTTTTTTATTAAGGATAATGATTTTTTCAATTTACTGATAAAAAACAAGGGAATGACGTTAATTAAGATTAGCTGTTAAGTAATTTTCAAATAAAATTAAATGTTTTAGTATTCACAACAACACATGAAAGGCTCTTGATATAAGAATCGTAACTATCGATATTCAAAAAGACCACGAAAAGGTACAAGAAACATTTGAAAAATTATTTCAGTGTTAGATAGCAAATTTATCCAGGAAGGCTTTATATCGTCACGCTAAGACCAATAGGAGCGGAGCACCAATAAAGAATGTTTCAAAAACGGGGGAAAATTATTTCGCTACGGGCAATAGGAGACGCAAACGTGGTTGCGTGGGTCAGATAGTTATTTGTAATGGAACGTAACGGTTTTAATCTATTAATACTTATCGTTAAAGAAACACATGCACCGTCTACGAATGGTACAAATTATATAGTCATGTTTAAATAAAAGGACTAAATTTTATTTCTAGTATTTAAAACTTTCTAGTCTTAATATTTTATTTTAGTAAAGTTCTCAAGCTAAATAAAAATAAAATAACAAGATTAACTTAATAAATTATATGTAATTAGTAAACGCGTTGAAACTGGACCCATTTTCATAAGCTTTATAGGCACCTTGCGTCTAAATGGCTTATACTTTTACTACTTAATACCTTATATTTTTAACTACTATTTCTTTTTATTTCTGTTTTATATAAATTTGGATTTAAGGTGTACTCACCGTACCTACTTGTATATTTTTTTAAAGAGACAACTCCCCATTTGTAATATTCGTCGTGTGTTACGGCGCACCTTCCAGACATACATGAAACAGAAACAAAGAACACTTAGACTCGGAACAATAATTTGTGGATCACGCAAAGTGTAGTCTCATGTGGGATTTGAACTCACAATACTTTGGCGCAGTAGAAAGTGGCGTGGCGAACGCTTAAAACCACCCGGCCATCCGTGCTGTTAAAAAATTAAAGATTCCATAACCTCAGTATCTATTATTTATTTATTTATTTAAACTTGATGCACATTTTGCACAAAAGCGGACTTAATGCCATGGGGCATTCTCTGCCAGTCAACCTTAAGGTGATGTGAAAATATGATGTGGTAGGTGTGTAAGCGAATATAGTATAATTGGACATATAATAATTAATATTATAATAATATTTGATGCGATGGTATTGGATAAAACTAATATACACAAATAAATACTGAGTTTCGCACATAGATGCATATAAATACAACATACCCTACACAATACATAAATATAGACATACATAAATATAATATAATATATAATTACTCAGTCGGAGATTTTTTTTTGAGACTGTTCTGCCAATTCATTCTGGAGTAGATCTCGTACTTTCATCTTGAATGTGAAGCGACTTGTGGACATCCTGATTTCGGTTGGGTGCGCGTTCCAAAGAAGTTATTACTAATACTTCTGACTTGCTTTATCTTTCTAAGCCGCGTTGTTTTGATTTCAGGCAAAATGTATGTCTGTGTTTATTCAAGAAGTTGAATACAGAATTAAAGAAACATTTTTAGACATAATAAAATTAGTAGAAAGATTAAGGTGTAACAAGCCCCTTTGTTGTAAAGTTTTTAGCACATCTAACATCAAGTAGGTGGTATATGTATATTTATCTATTATGCAATCATTTACAGACATGAATACAAAATCTCATTCATTCTCATGGCATTGCTTGGAATATTGTATGAGTCAGAATATGACCTTGTCTCAGACCACCATACTAGATGTCAGTCACACACTTTTGAAGTTTATACATTATTGCTTCCATAATTGTCATTCAAATTGGACAAAAACAACAATTTTAGGGAATTTACAGCCATATAATAGCTGTGTAGTTGAATACTTACCTCAAAAAACATAAGTAATACAGGGAAAAAAACCTCGACAAAAACTAGGAACCTTTGCGTTTAGTAAGTAGGCTCGACTTGAATCGACAACATTATGCAGCCAGTTACATCATAGTTAAATACTGATAGTATATGTTTTCGTTTAAGAAAACAACTCCTGTACTAGAAATATTTTTATTTCGCGGGTACTTTACAAATATACATTAAACGAACACTCAGACTTAGAATAACAATTTGTGGAACACACAAGTCGTTGTTGTCTTTTTTCTATTGAATAGTGGGCAAACGAGCAGACGTATCACCTGATGGTAAGCGATTACCGCCGCCCATGGACACCCGCAACACCAAAGGCGTCACAAGTGCGTTGCCGACCTTTGGGGGATGGGAAAGTGGATGGGGGGAGGGGTTGGGGTATGTTCCTCCGGTATCCTCACTCACTCGGTGAAACACAGCGCAAACGCTATTTCACACCGGTTTTCTGTGAGGCCGTGGCCGTATCACTCCGGTCGAGCCGACCCATTCATGCCGAAGCATATCTCTCCCACGGTGCAACACAATGTCTCATGTGGGGTTTCAATCAACAACACTTAGCAAAAACGGTGAGATAACCACTACGCCATTAGTGCAGTCGATTTAAGACTAGATTTTATCACATTGACGTTCGAAAGTCATATTCTTAAGCTAAATACTTTTTTAAATAGTGAGCAAATCCAATCACTCGCTGTTGTGCTGTGGCTTTTGAAAAGTTTTTAATTACTATAATATAAGACCGTACAATCGTTCCCAAAATATAAATCAAAGATTTGTTGAGATTTCTCTTTAAAGACGTAATTACTGTTGGTTTTATAGACATTTGATAGAATATTAATCACCAGTGCTGGTTTATCAGAATGTTTAAAATATTAAAAGTAAATTAGCCAATAGCCCAGAAGTAAAAACTCTCCATTATTTGTCTCCTGTCTGATCGCTTCATCGATCACATCATGGTGTTCTGTGCACTTCCACACTTCCTTGCAATCATTCGTACTAAGTACTACAGGTTTGCACCAATTCTCTTTAGCCAGACCGAGTGGAGTAAATTAATTTATTTTATTACTAGTGACCCGGCCCTGCTTCGCATGGAAGTCTTTGAAATTCTCAAATTTTCTCCACTGTAATATGCATGTATTACACATATAAACCTTCCTCTTGAATCACTCTTTCCATTGCTGAAAACTGCATTAAAATTCGTTGAGTACTTTAAAAGATCTAACAGACAGCGGAAGTGACTTTACTTTATAGTATGTAAAGATTTAGCAAGCAATTAAAAAAATGTCTCAAACATGTTAAAGTACGCTGTCGCTATTTATTGTCGTTGAAAATTACCTTAATGTACGTTAATGTATACATTTATCTAACATTACTATTAAGAGTTTATAATTTTGGTTTAGGTAATTATAATGCCCCGCAGAAATTGCTAATGACTTAATTTCTTACATAAGCATTCACTTTATGTTGTATTAACTTAAAGTTTAGAACAACACAGTGAAAGTTTTAAAGTTTATTAGAAGTGCTAAGTAGGTTATAACATTAAGCAATCCTAACAGGTAAGACGAAAACGACTTTAAAAACCATGTTTCGTTGAGTCATGAAGGAAGGTAGGCTGGTAGGTTGGGTAGATACATTTCTTGTAACTATTTAAGTAATATATTTAATATTTGTTGTTCTTGCTTCAATTGCAAGAAGCAAATAAGTAAATCATAAAATTAATATTTACAAAGAACTGTTTAGTTTGATTTTGAATAAGATTAAAAATTACACGTACTCCCTTAAGTCTCGTTCGTTAATATATAGTTTATTTCTATTGTTGTATTTCTACTTTAAATTTCACAGTAGTCTCAGAAGGCAAACTAATAAAATCAATGCAATGAAAAATTACAAAACAACAGTAAAAAGCATTAAAATAGGAAATTTAATAGCAAAAATAAATATTTTTCCTCCTATCTCAGGCACTACAATTTTCAAATCTTCTTTCCTTTAACATCAGTTGGTACTGCTCGTTTCGTTCGAAAAAGATTTTAAAAGGCGTTTTTTATATTGTCACCAAATATTTTCCAGTAACTAGTTACTCGTAAGCCAACAGGATCTTTAAAATACATTAGTCACGCACACCATATCTAAATAAGACACTAAAAAACTTATAGCACAGTAAAATAAATGTTCGCTAGCGGAAATTCATTCATCAGTTTAAAGAGTTTCATTAAAGGCTAAATATCACTTTATTTGTTTAACTTTTTTAGCCTCGTGCTGACATATGAAAAATTGACAGTTAAATAGTATTGTGAAAGCACAACACTCTTAATATACCTATTATCTCGCAAGACAAATTAACACTCTTCAAATCTATAGTTAGAATTCAGTCACTGTTAGGCTTATAAATTTAAAAAATTGGTTCTACTTTGGCAAGAATCTGTGGGGGAACGGGTATCAACGGGTGTAATGTTCCACCCAACACAAAGGGAGGATCCTCCGACCAAGCGAGGTGATCATGCCTGGCGGGCTACTGCCCAACAGTTGATGTTGGGATGTTGTATATATGATAATCGGCGCGAGAACTTTAATTCCGCGATTCAGGATTGGTAGTTTCTTCGTATTGTAGGTTACTCCGTAGTTCGCTATAGTATGTTATGTTGTATGTGGAGGTCGCCACAAATCTATCGACGATCTGAAGCTTTCTTAAGACTTTGAAACTGTCAGCAGATTTTATCTATTGAATGAATGTAACTAATAATCGAAAAGCAGGTCACAAACTTCCTACGTTGAAATCAATATACATATTTAAATCAGTCGGGTAGCACTCGGGAAGCTGAGTAACGTTTTCTCACGCCAAATACCAGTATCAAGACAAAATTCTTTGACCAGTGATGAGTTATGGTATAGAGGTGTGGTAGCTCACAATGGGCCTCAAAAGAAGACTCAAAATCACCCAAAGAGGCAGAAGTTTATTTGCCTGATCGAACCGGAAATGAGGACAGCCTTAGACGAACCAAGGTCACCGATACTGCCTAAAAAAATACTAAACTTAAGTGGCACCGGACGAGGCATACAGGTTGAATGCGTCAGATCAAGACTTATACAGGTTATAAGGGAGGCCTGTGTGCAGCATAGACATCTTTCGATTGTGCTGATGATGATTAAGAGTTATAAAAAGGCAATATATATTGCTTGGCATTCCTTTGTGCCTGCTATTATTATTCTTGATAGATAGATATCAAAAATCAGGATTAAGCAAACAAGCATTGAAACATACCAAGGCAGGAATTATGTACGTTTACCAACCTTGCACTTAGTTATTTCAATAAACAGATGAATAAGCACAATACAGATGATAGTACGGCCTCGTGCACACAGCCTTCAAGAATGCCAATCAACCAAATCAAACCAAAATTTACCATTACCAAAAAAATGTATTTATGGCTCTTCTCGACCACCTTGCGAACCAGAGCTATATCAGCAATTTTTAAGAACATGTTACATAGCTCAAATTTGGCCAAATTCTGATGATCCGGAAGACTATGGTTGTGAAGAAACTGACAATAGATATGATTTCACCTGGTTCTTTGGAAGTCAGTTACCAACATCGATTGATGAAATCACTATCCAGCCCGAAAAAGGTAACATTTTATTATCATATTAATGATATTATGCTAAAAAACGCATTCAATTTTTTTTTGTACAAATGGTGACGATGAAAATATTATCGCAGACAGCTCTAACAGCGACTCGGACAATGAATCAGAGAGAGATGGTTGTGACTCAAGCCATAGCGAAAACGAAAATTATTAAATAACATTGTCATTCTTATTGTAATTTTACAATTTTTTTTTATAAAATTTTTTTGTTATCAAGTAACTAGTTAATTTATACTAAGCAAATGCATTATTTAAATATTGGAATAGAACTAAAATTATTTGAATATACACGTATAAGTTTAAAAATATTGATACGGAATATTTGTTTCACCTCAACACTCATATTGGAGTGCTATGCCGAATAATTAAAGAGATGTCATTTTTCCCACATGAAAATTTGTGAGCTGATTTTAAATATGTTTCTGTGATAAATAAAAAAAACAGCTAGCAGTAAGTCGAGGGAAACCTAGTCAGCTGATGCATTTAAATAGTCAGTAAATGCTTCTGGCTAACTTCTACGTAACGACCTTCAAAGTATTAGCTGACGATTTTCCCACCGAGTTACAGCCAGCTGACGTATATATTTATCAATAGTTACATATAAGCTATCATCAGGTAAATTTTTATATGAGAGGATATCACTGAAAGTGAAGTTTTTCTTTTGCATGATCGAGACATCAGCTGACGTACAATACACTATGTTATAGCCAGCTGTTTTTTTTTTGTTGAGATATTGGGTTAGCTATAATTTGATAAATTTTTAGCCGAAAGGAAATGAGTGAATGTTTTTTTTTTCTTCGAGGGTGGGAAGTTATAACTGCTCATCCCCCCTACCGAGCCGCAGCTGACGTTCACGAGACTTTATGGTTCGATTTTCTGATGTATTTTACTAATTATCACTTGAGAGGAACTTGGTCATATATATATCTGTTACAGGCTCTCGGACTATTACGCGAAATATAAAAAGACAAACTCACGTCCGATAACGTGAAATTTCAATCCATATTGGATTTTACGCATATAAGGTAAGGTTCGTCATTCTGTGCCTCAAGAAAACACACTTTCTGACGTTTGGTTTTATCTCAAGCATTGTACTAGAATAATCTTTCCTCGTAACAATATTAATTCAATTTTCAGTCACAACAACAATACATCACATTTTCATTATTTAATTTCAAAATTAACCATCTGGACAGCTGGTATCCCCAAAAAAGATTTATTTATATTACTAAACCCTTCTGAAAAAAGAATATGTAATTTAATATTCTGACAATTTACATTAGTATCAAACCGACATCTAAATCAACCCTTTACTTTGGTCCACCTGGATAATTTTAACCACCTAGTTAATAAAGTTGAACAAACAAGTGGAGTGCATGCATAATCGGGAAACAGTTTGATGCGGGCAGCACGGGACCGGTTGTATTGGGGAGTCTTAGGAGGAAGCATATGACCTGCAGTGTACGTCTTTCGGCTGAGATAATGAGGAATGAATAAAAATAGTTCTGCTTTACACTTTATAAAGAAATTGTCCAATCCTTAACTATGGTTAAGTTATTGTATTAGACAATAAAACGACTAAAAAAACTAATGACTAACGAATAAAGCAACTTTTATTTTCATTAACAAAAAATGTTGCAAAAATTATGTTTTAAGATTTTAACCAAACTACTTAGTTTTAATTTTAAATTGTTCAATCCATTTTTGGGCACAAAGTCTATTAACAATTATGCAAAGTTGTTGAAACAGATTTTTAAGGATTTTCTGGGTGAATGGATTTGCTTTTATGAGAAGCGACGCTAACAATATCGGAAAATTTAAACGGTCATTACTTTGAAACAATAAATATTTCTTTGAATTTTTGTTTGAATTCATGCTAGAATTATGTCGTTTCAGATATTTTAATCAGTGCTCCGTTTATTTGTACACCCGATACATTTTATGTGGACAATATATAAGCTGTTTTTTTAAGCTAGATAGAACTTTAAATTGTAAAAAGTAACACAAAAAATTAAATTTTGATGAAACTTTTTTTTTTATTTGTTTCAGTATACTCTGACAAATCATCATGAATAGACTCACGCTTGAACAACGCTACGAAATTATCCAAATTTACTTTGAAAATCAGCTCATTTTTGAAGAAATAAGGTCCGATGATGCCACCAGCGTGAAAACCGCACCATACGGTGCATTTTTCTGGATGTAATGGAGTCTGTAGGGTCTGTTGTGGATTGGTCTCACTCCATATGCGGCAATTTTGCTTATTAACAAACCCGTTAAGCCAAAAATGCGCCTCATCGCTGAACACAATTTTGCGATAAAACAGTCGTCTATAAGTTGCGCGAATCGACGACTGATTTTCAAAGTAAATTTGGATAATTTCGTAGCGTTGTTCAAGCGTGAGTCTATTCATGATGATTTGTCAGAGTATACTGAAACAAATAAAAAAAAAAGTTTCATCAAAATTTAATTTTTTGTGTTACTTTTTACAATTTAAAGTTCTATCTAGCTTAAAAAAACACCCGTTATATACGTTTTTTAACGAGTTCTACTTTTGTAGCTGATTATAGGTTTCTATTATAAAGTATCCTTCCCTTCCTTAATATCCATACTAATGTGAACTGAAATCCGATAATATAATAATACTTTAGTGTTATAAAAATAAATAAATGTAAAGACAAACCGCTATTTGAATAGGTAATCAAAATGCAAGCAAGCGAATTGAATATCAGTCGATACAATTTTGTAGCAGATACCACCATAATAGATTAGAATAATGCTTCACTAAGCAACTGAGATTTCCTAAACAGCTTAGAAATTGAAATGGAAGTGAAATATAATAATAATAAATATTTATTTATCCAAAAAGGTATAACATGTATGATACATGAAAGTAGATAAACAAGATATTACGAAACAAAAGGTAAATGTGTTGTATGTGTATTACGGGTATCAGGTAAAAAAAGACAAGTAAAATAAAAAACAAAAACGACTTCAAGAACGACCAAATTGAAATAGGACCACACGGAAATACACTAATCGTACCTACTAGTTTCCCCTGGATTTCTCTTGGATGCCATTATCAGATCCTAGTGTCCTTATCATGGTACCACCGTGGGATATCTCCTTTCCATTAAAACAAAGATCACCAAAATCGTTTCATAAACGACGAAGTTATCTGCGAACACATAAAAAAACAATATAAATATATGGTCGAATTGAGAACCTCCTCCTTTTTTTAAGTCGGCTAAAAACACATAGTTATTGATAACTTAATTAATGAAATAGGAAATAACTTTATGAATAAAATAACGTAAAATAGTCATAACACGCAAACAATGTTTACAAACAGTATAAAAATATGAATATTAATATCCTTTATTGTCCAATTGAAAAAGTGCAAATCACCAGGCGTCAGGGTTACTCTCGTCGAACTTCCGTATATTGTGGCGTATGCACTTTGGGACCCTAACACGCCTGCTGTGGAACAGAGGTGCTATTTATGTATAGTGATAATGATTGTGTTACGTTTACGTACGTATGCGTCATCGTCTTCTTGTCAGAAGGACGAGTTGCCTACAAACGAACTCATTACCTCCCCAGTGACTATTGTCAATTACAAGACAAAAACTCCCACAGTTTATAAAGGTTGGAACGAACGCACGCGTACACAGAGCGCATCTCCACTTATAACGTATCGCTAGTGTCGGTGATTTACTAAACGGTCGTGAGACTTAATATCACCAAATTAAGTTAATTTTTCGTCCTCTATCGCCGTAAGTACTGATCCTTGTTTTTCTTTATTTTTTAGCGTAATTAGTTTTACAAAAAGACAGTTATTTTTATTTAACTTTTAAAAGTTCATTAAATTTTATTTATTTATATTCTATTAATTCGTAAGATGTCTTATACTATCTATCCATAGACCTTAATTAAAATAATAATAATAAAAAACCTTTTATACAATAAAAAAGTATATTGTTAAAGTAAGTTGCTTTCGAATGAACTCTAAAATGAGATATATATGATAAAATTAAATGAAAAGTCAGCAAAATAAAAACTGGTGAACCTTATTAAAGCGTATTTAAACATGTTCAAGAGAGAAACAATCAGATTCATACTGTACTCGTAGCATACAGTGAAATAAACAGGGTTGAAAAATAATTATACATACCTTAAAAATAATAATTTCATTAGATTAATATTCAGGTTGATATTCAGGATTTACTTAAATCGAGATACATGTACTTGAGCCTTTATATTCTCGTATTAATTAATAGTAGCTCTCAGCACACTCTGGAACGGAGTATATTAAACATAAAAAAGCAGCCTAGAGATCGCCACTCAAAAATAAGATCTTCATCCAAAGTAATTGACGCCCTTACACATACACAAAAACTTAAATGGTAATGGGCAGGTCATGACTAGAAAACACTAGATGGGCAAAAAACTGACCTGCTGGAAAGGACCGCTCGGGAAACGAAATCTCGCGTATAGCTGGACCAAATTGGCTAGAAATAGCGAAAACAGGGATACCTGGCACTCTCTGGAGGAGGTCTCAGGGATTCTCTAAAAATAATATTTACTTTTCTGTAATTTTAAATATGTTAAACACAAACAAATTGTATAGTTTTAAAATCCGAAAGGATTTTGGAAAGGAAAGGGCCGTCACCCCAATAGGGTTTGCGATGCGGTAGTATTCCGGAGTCGCACCTACAGAAAACACAAGGTACATCACTCTGCCCTTAAAATAGGTGTGATTCAGAAACAAATGATATAAAGACATCGGAACCATTTTGTCTACCAGTCTCCTGCAGGGTGGAAAAGAGTGTAATGTAAACAGATGGATAAAAGGTACTACATTTTAGTTAGCAATTTTAAATCAAACAAAAAATATAATAAAAAAATTAAAAACACCCTTACAACATTCGGTTACAAATAATCATACAGGTCAACTAATAAAAGAATGACGAAAACTAAATTTCAGGAAATACCGCTTTACTGAAAATAAGAAGAAAAAAAGAGGATAAAACAATGAATATATCTACTTATTGGAGGCACACACAGAAAATCAACTTAAAATGACAACGTTTATGCTGTCGTGTTTCGTTGGTGAGCCCAATGATACCTACAAAAGTATCACTAGGCCACCATGTTGTATTATCTGCATTCGCAATGAGTATGGTGACCACCACTCTTGGATTCTAGTTATGCTTTCCATTATGCAGAGTAGAGCCATTTTGGCAGAGCCCTACATTAAAAATAAAAGAAAAACAAGTGAATAAAAAAAATACACATAATATGTTGTATAATATTTATTATATAACACATGTGTATTATTGTGATCATCCAATGCTTTGCGTGAGAGATTCTACCTTCACCTTGAACGAATGACGATTTAGTACATTTCTGCCTAAGTTTTTTGAGTCGTAAATATCAGTTTATAGAGGTAATTACTTTTTGTAATATTGCCAACTACAATTCTGGCTCATACAATAAGAACATAATAATACCTATACAATCAATACAATTCGGTTCAGTACTTCATTGAATACAATTAAATTATAATTGAAATATACAAAGATCATTGAAAACCCTACTGGTCACAGCAATAAGGCCATTAGGACAACGAAACTACAAACCAACGGTTTAAAAATTCAGTGTCCTTTTGTAGTTCAACCGTTTCCATTTTTAGCGCAACATTCTATCAGTTTTCAAAATCAATCAATCAATTCGATTTTTTTTATTTCAATACTTTAATCTTCACTAACCTTGACTGGATTTTTCAGATTTTCAATATTAAAATTTATTGAGAAATTATAAATTAATTTGTTAAGATTTATGAATGAACATGAAATATAAATAAAATAATGTACATGTAGCAGTGTAACTAGTGTTTTTATTACCTAGTAGACAATTAAATTATTTTAATAATATCAATCTACCACTAACCCTGGAATGATAATAATTTTAATATATCTAGACCAGTTATAATAACAAAACTTAAAGACAAATAAAACTTAGCATCAGACAGCCCTACGGCACTTTACTTTACCTACCTTTCTTCGTTGTTTTAAAAATTTCACGGAATTTCGACGCAAGTCATTAGTTATTGTTGTAAAGGCTAGGTCTATTTATCTAGAAACAATTATTTGTAATTGGAAACTGAAATTAATCTTAAATTCTACATACGCAGATATTATTCCCACTGTCTTTGTACTAAATCACCGTTTTTTCTTAACAATAGGTCTATCCCATTAAATTTCATTTGTTTAAATTAAAATAGTTTAGTCGAAACGGTAATAGAACGTGAAAAGTGATATTGTTTATTATATGGACAACTGAGGCAGAAGGTTATACGTACCTAATAGTTCGATCAGTTCAGTATTTCTCTATCTAACTCTGTTTTTCAATAGCTATGCATTTATCGGATCTTGAATCCAATAAAATAAGTTACTTTAAGCAATCCAAAAACTTAAATTACTGTTGCATCCAGTCACTACCATCTCTTAAACTTGTTATATAAAGACTCGAAATTAATAAATTCGAAATGACCACTTAGCCTAACGTCTTATCCATCCTATAACACTCGTATTATAAATTCGAAAGTAACTCTGCCTGTCCGTTACACGATTACGGCTAAACCACTGCACCGATATTATTGAAATTTGGCATGGAGATACTTTGAATCTTGAGGAAGGACATAGGCTACTCTTTACCGCGAGAACTGACAAACACGCGGGCGTAACCACGGGCAAAAAGTACTGTATTGTACAATTTCGAATAAACTAAATTATAGGAACGAAATGGTATTTCAATACTTTCAAAATGGCACGCCTTCAGTGAAAGTAAATCGCGTAAGACATCCGTAAATCTGTTTTTTGTTACATATACTTTTACTTTGCACTTAACTTGCGTAATTATAGTCTAGAAAATCATGTGTACGTCTATAGTTACGCAACTATAATTAATTAGCATATACAATACTATTTAATAATTTTTAGCTACAGATTTGCTTAAATTGATATCGTAAATCTTTATATAGTATAAAATGAACACGCTCCACACTCCACTGTCCGTTTGCTTAGATATTATAAACTACTGAACGGTTTTTAACGCAGTTTTAAGCAATAGATACAGTCATTTAAGAGGAAAGAAAGTCAAGAATTTCAAAGACATCCGTTATGCGCGAAGCCGGGTCGAGTAGCTAGTAATGTACGAGTATGTTGCTTAATTTCTCAAGCCAAAAGTACAACTTACAATAAACAAAAATAAAAAAAAACAATAGTTAGTAGCGGTTTTTGTTTCACATATTCAGGAAGTAATTACATAAAATTGTCTCTCTTAATAGCAACGATTACCAGTCCGTCACAGCCGTGATATTTTTTTTATACAATCCCTGTTTGCATTCAGTTTTGACATACATAACAGTACAGTGACAATAGGTACATAAATGCGAATTACTCGTATTTAGGTACTAAAAGTGGCCTTTTCCCTATTCTAGACAATTGGGGCCCCCCTTGAATAATTTCGAGAAATTCACTAAGATTGTAAGTATATTACGTGGATATGGGAAGCTGCTATGAATGCTTCATCATTAACATTATCTTCGTCAAAATCATTATAACGTAAATTTTCGGTCATCTCTTAAACGTAGGTTGATTAGATATTATTTTACTATTTCTGATGCCTTGCCGACGAGTCACACAATCAAGTCGTCAATTTTCAGTTTTCTATTATTTCGTGTCTGAATTTGAGGAGTAAATAACTTTAAATGTACAACTATTAACATCTACTTACGGACACTGCGTTCTAACTTGAACCACAACAATGAATCATTGAATATCTAACTATATGTATGCCGTATGGTTACATCCACACATGTATCATAATGGTTCCGTGAGAATAACACGGTTCTAAAGAAGTAATTATTATGCTTTTGAGGGTCAAAATGCTTGTTTTACATGAATAACCTTCGAATTATGTAATAAAGTACTATAGTAGGTAATTTATTAAGACCCGTTAAATATAATATGAAAGTATCCTGCAAGTGTGCTTCTTAAAAGAAAATTTAATTTTAGACAAATTCTATAAACAGTTTTTTTTTTTATTGAATAATGGTAAGCGATTACCGCCGCCCATGGACACCCGCAACACCAAAGGCGTCACAAGTGCGTTGCCGACCTTTGGGGGATGGGAAAGGGGATGGGGGGAGTGGTTGGGGTATGGGCCTCCGGTATCCTCACTCACTCGGTGAAACACAGCGCAAACGCTATTTCACACCGGTTTTCTGTGAGGCCGTGGTATCACTCCGGTCGAGCCGACCCATGCAGACTTATCAATTAGATTAGAGAAATTAAGTTCATAATGTGTGACTGCCTGATTAATTGTACCTACTATAGCTTTATCGTTCAAAATCAATTAATAAAAATATTTCATTAAAAACTAGTTAAATTCATGTGTGATGAAGAACGGTATTCTATTGTTTTGTGAATTGTCTGTTGATTGCTTTTTTTAATTGTATTTTTGGATGCTCTAGTTGTCTAGGTTGTGGAGACCGAGGGGCTATTCGGTTTACCCAAATATCTACGTAACTGTATTCGATTTGGTGTTTTCTTGTATATTATAAATAGCTACTGTAAATTAACCAAAACAAATTTGTTTCGAACCATCGAAATCGATTGCTACATCAAAGGAAACTGAAAAAACTACTAAAGCCAAACCTACAAATTGTGATTTAATTGTTGTGCATCATTCAGCTAATGTGAAATGCTGCTTTCACACGTCGTTTGATAGAAGAGACGAAGTAGGGCGAGTCAGCTACTCGCCCAACTTTGTCTCGTCTATCAAAAGAGGAAATTTATCCAGTTTTTGCAATTATTGGTCGTGGCGTATGTGTATGTGTTATATAGTCTATAGTTATAGCCTTTCCCGATAAAGGTTTAACACTTCGTTTTTATCAGTTCGAGTCAGTAGTTCCTGAGAAGTAAGATTAGCACGTAGGTACAACAAAATAAACCCTTCAGCTTTATAAGGATAATCAACCACCCATAACATTCCACTGCTGGACTCGGGTCTCCTCTCAGGAGAGGGTTAAGGCCATACGTCCCCACCCTGGTCAAGTGCGGGTTGGGGACTGGCAAGACAACGTTATTGCTATGTAATCTTTGCCGTTGTATGTTTTTAAGCCGCCCAAAGGCCTCCAACTAAACTTCACGACTGTTATTCTATGATAACAACCGGTTCCGACTGCTTAACGTGACCTCCGAATCATGGAGACGCTCATGGTAACACGGTCACCCATCCAGGTACTGACCGCGCTGTCGTTGCTTAGCCTCGGTAATTGTTTCTAATCAATGAGCACAACTGTGCTATAAGCGCCTATACTTATGATTATTGTATACATTAAAAGAGATAATTATAATATTGAGGTATTGATTGCATGGATGGCGTAGTGAATTATGCGGTCGCCACGCCGCGCCTTCACGCCGCTTTCTACTCCGCCACAGTGATGTGGGTTCAAACCACACACGGAATAACACTTCGTGTGAGCTGCTTTTTCGTGACCATTTCTTGTTTTTTTGTCAAGTCCCAGAGACATTAAATAAATCCATAATGCAAAAGTTGCCTTTTTTATAGGTAACTTATATACTTCCATATTTCTTGAATTTAGTTAAAAGCCGTTAATTCGTAAACACTACATATAGTGATAACATTATGAACTTTTGCTTGAACATATTTTTGATAGTAGGAACATGTGGTCTTTGACGCTTCCTAAAAATCCTAAGTTAATATTTAATGATAGTCAGAGGCGACTTTAGCCCGTGAAGCGCCTGTGTGTGTATCATTATTCTAGCGCCCTTCAGTAAGCTCGCAGGTCCATTTAAAGTACCGCTGCTAGCGCCCCTAACACTATAGCACCCGTGTGAACCGCCCCTAGACACAGTATACCTACCTAATGTATAATAAATATACTAGTACAACAGTATCTCTGGACTGTGTTTACTCTAACACTTTTCATTCAACAGATGACGTTCCGAGTGATACTTCTGTTGGGAATTATTGTTTTATTGGAGCTTACATCTGCTGCTCCAGCAAACGAAGTTCGGACCTCTGACAAAACTATTGCTGGCGCTCAACCCTTGAGTGATGAAAAAGATGACCTCAAAACCGCTGCTAGTAGTTGTATGTATACTTTTGGTTAAATTATCAGCGCTATTGTAGGCTTTGCAAGCAAATATATAACAGACATTAAATAAAAATACAAGGCTAGCCGTTTTATGACCAAAAAAAACTAAATATTACATACATACAAGTAAGATTAATATTGTACAGTTTCTACTATAGACAGATAAAAAGTTATTATAAAATGTTTTTTGCTGTAAGTACTTTATTTGAAATTACAGACAATTCAATTTTACTTATTTGTATAGATGTTTTATTTCATGTTTGGGTTGTGCAAAAGAATTATTTTCTGAAGTAAACTGTGGACTTAATTTCTTTCAGATCCAGATCGCTATTCCGACTGGGGTCGCGGTTATTCCAGTGGTTACGGAGCTACTGGTTACGGTTCTTTAGACGATAGGTATGCAGGATACGGTGGATACGACAATTCCTACGGTTATGGTGGTACTGATGGAGATAACCTGAGATATGGCAGCGGTGGCTATTCGTCCGGCACTCCTGGGTATGGTGGTCACCGAGGTGGATATGGAGGAACATATGGCTATAGCGGCAACAGCGGTTATGGTGGTTACGGTGGTTATTCTGGCAACGGTGGACTTAATTCTTATTATGGTTATAACAACCCTTACAACCAAAATAGTAATAACCACTTAGGATATGGTTATTATAGAAGACCCGGCTATGGCAATATTTATAACAGCGGTATTACTCCCAGCCTAGTGACAGGATATAGAGGTTATTCTAGAAAATGAGTTGTATAATACAATTATTTATTCAGTGAGTTACCAAAGTACATCCAAAGTTTTATCTAATAAGTAAATAATCTTTTACCGTTATGGATTGTTATGTATTTATTGCAATAATAAAATATTCTCCACATATTTTGTTGTAAATTTTTCAACCTTCCAAAATAAAAACGATTCACATTTAAAATCTTTATTTATTACTAACAATGTGACATACACGTATTCTTAGCCATACATGTTAATTCATCTTATTTTTAATCCTAACATACCGTAAAATAAAGACAATTATTTGTAGCCCTTGAACGACGATGGACAATAAATTATGTGCTAGTCGGAACCTGAAACACTTGTTTGTTTCTTCATGGACTTCAACGCTCTCTCGCGAAGTTTCTTTTCTAAATCTTCGTTATTTACCTTTCCTTCCTCTTCCTCTTCCTCAGCTTCCTCACTGTCTGAAGAGTCTTCCTTCTTTTTAGACGATTTCTTGTGTTTCTTGTGTTTCTTATGTTTTTTAGAATGTTTTTTATGTTTCTTAACTTTCTTAGACTTTTTAGGTTCATCACTGTCAGAGTCCGAATCGGATTCAGAAACTTTTTTCCTTGGCTTCTTTTTCGACACTTGGTCACTTTCAGAAGAAGACTCTTCCTTTTCGCGTTTCTTTGCTTTCTTTTCATTTTCATCTCGTGATGATTTAGATTTCAAATCTTCGGAGTGCTTTGTTTTAACTGTTTTATCATCAGTTTTTCTGCTCTTAGTTACTTCTGGTGACGCTGGGCGTTCTTTAGTAGATTCTACTTTTTTACTGCGTCTAACGTCTTTCTCGGAGCTTGATGAGTCACGTTTTGACACCTTTTTCTTGGTTGTCTTTTCATCACTATCAGAACTATCATCATGAGAATCTTCAGAATTCTCAATTTTCTTTGATTTACTTTGTTTACCGTCACCTTTTTCAGAGCGCGCATGTTCAACACTGACATCTTTATTGCGCTTCTTGGCCTTTTTGTCTGCGTCTGATTCGCCTGGAACATTCTTTTGCTTAGATTTGGAACTTTTATGCTTAATCTCTTCTTCGGAAGTAGAATCCGAACTCGAAGATCGCGCTCGCTTCTTGCGAGACTTCTTAGCCACCTTCTTTTTAGAATTCTTTTTGCTTTTCTTTTTTCTGTCGTCTTCCGAGTCACTCGAAGAACTTTCCTCAGAATCGCTTTCACTAGAAGAACTTTCCTTTTTAGGTTTCTTTGCTCGTTTAGAAGTAGATTTCTCTTTACGTTTCACTTTTGATTTGGACTTTGCTTTAGTAACTTCCTCACTACTTTCACTCTCTGAATCAGATTGCTGCGCTTTGCGTTTTCCTTTCTTTGCTTCTCTGGTCTTGGCTTCTTCTTCATTTTGTTCTTTACCGGATGTATCATCAACAGACTTTTCAATTTTTTTGTTTTCAATTTCATGCTTTCGTAGGAACGGTGAAGGAGTACGTGATAAACTCCTAGAATACTCGCGTAAATGTGGAATGACCAAAATGTCTTCTTTTTCTTCGTCTTCTGAGGAATGCCCAGGTTTAGAGTGATCATGATCCCTGTCATTATTTTGAGGAGCTGACTTTTCATTCGCTACTGATGACTCCCTACTTGAGCTAGACACAATTCGTTCTTTAGACTGCTCACGTGGCAAGGAGACACGTTCCGACGACTTCTTACGGGTCTTTTCTAAGTTTTCTGCAACAGTTAAATAAACTCAATAAATCATATAATAAAGCTAGATAGAACAATAGTTCGCGTGAATGAGTTATAAATGTTTTTGAAATATTAGTTAACTATTTTTTTCTTTTACAGTAACACATTAAAGCTTCATAAAAATACTATCACAATGGCTTTAAAATAGGAAGAAATCTGTGACGCATAATTTTAGTCTTTCAAAAGAGATTGTATTTCTGCAAGATAGTACGAATGATGTAAAAAGTATACTAACCCTTGCGCGGAATGGAAACAGATTTTTCTAATCGCTCTTTGATTAGATCACTGGATCGCCTATCTCTTGACTTTCTGTCCCTTGATCTGGTATCCTTGATGCGATCTTTAGATCTTCTATCCCTAAAGTTAACAAAAGAATACAGGGAAATAAAAATTAATATTATAGAACTCTGTTTAAACACAAACATTAACATGTACAAACGTCCTTTAAATCATACCTAGATCTATCCTGTGAACGCCTGTCTCTAGAAGCAGGTCTGCGATCCCTGGAGCGGCGGTCACGTGAGCGACGTCCGGAGCGACGACGCGATAAAGAACGCTTGCGAGACCTAGAGCGACGACGATCGCGAGACCTATTCAAAATTAAACGACTATCAATCAGCCTAATAAGACCGTTAACATTGTGAAAAATAAACAACCATTAGTCTTATTTCATTTAGAAGCTTACCTATCCCTTGAACGTCTGCGTGTACGTGAATCAGAACGCCTGCGTCTTTCCAAAGAACGACGACGTTCTCGGGACCTAAAACGTGAATGGTACTTTATATTTAAATTACTCAAGAGCCTAAAGTAACTTTATAGTCATATGAATAATTTTAAGAGAAAAAAAAGGATTAGATTTAAAGATAATGATAGAAACAGTTTTCAATTAATCCATATTCAGTGTGTTGTATATTAGTTTCTAGATCGTAATAATTAAATTTCTTTAAATATATTTTATTTAAATACAATGAGATGGGACATTAACCTTTCACGACGTTCTCTCTCACGTCGTCTACGTTCCCTCTCTCGTTCTCGTTCGCGTTCACGTTCACGTTCTCTTTCACGACGATCCAGCGAACGACGGCGACTGCTGCGGCGACGAGATTTGCTCCTGCACAAACCCAGAACGCTTTATTATTTTTTTATTACCGAAGTCTGTTTTTAAGCAATACAGAGAGTGGCTATATATACCAACTAGCTGACCCACGCAACCTTGTTTACGTCTCTTATTGCCCGTAGTGTAATATTTTTCCCAGGTTTTTGTAACATGCTTTATTAGTGCTCCGCTCCTATTGGTCTTAGCGTGATGATAAATAGCCTTTAGCCTTTCACGATAAATTTCAAATCGGACTAGCGGTTCCTTAGATGCGTTCAAACAAATAAACTCTTCAGCTTTATTATTAGTATAGATTTGCTGACTTGTTGGTGCCTGTTGTGTCATTCATTCACTTGGTTCATTTACAGACTATTGTTTATAAGCGATATAGTTTGATGTGATTTCTCGTCAATTAGCTCTGGACTGGTACGGGTATGCAATAGGGTTAGATGACACCTCAGTGAAATTAGTTACTTTTTATCATCTGTCAAAACCATACATTTGTGTGGTTACCAAATACTAACTTGTGACATCACTGTTTTAAAATTTGTAATAGAAATGAAAGCTTGTTACAATAATATTTTCCGAGATGTTTTGTTTTATTCGTTTTAATGAAGGAGACGTCGGTATTTATTTAAGATACAGTCATCTACCCTATTGGTGAAGAGATCAGTGCGGGCCAATCGCAGAAACTAACGCGGTCACCGTGGCGGTCAAATGGGTGTGAAAATAAAGGCCCTCCGAGGCCTGAGGATCTTACAATATTTATCTACTAACTTACCTTTCACGTCGAGAACTGCGTCGTGGACTCACACTCGTAGAAGAATCTCGGTTTGACCGATATTGACGCTTCTTGTGCGATGATCTTTTCTTTGCACTGCCACCTAATAATACAAACACATAAAAAATAAATATTTATCCTTGGATCTGAGTAATTTGATTTTAAATGAATTCCCTCAAAATACTTACGTGACGAAGCAGATGTGGATCGTCTTTCACTAGAGGATCGTCTTTTCTCAACAGCTTTTACTTCTGCGCCTTTGTCAGTAGCAGACCTTAAAGATTATACAAAATATTATACATAATAGAGTATGTACTATTAAACGATAATGATAACAATATTTCACGAAAAACTACTTACTTCTCAGGTGAAGCGGACCTAGATTTCTGTCCCTCATCTTCAGTTTTGTCATCTTTAGCATCTATTTCCCTGCTCTCATCTTTACTTGTATCATTCACAGTGCTATTGTTCACTTCTTCTTTAATTTCAATATCATCATTTTTCTCTGGAGACTTACCATTTTCTAGAAGAAATAAGGCAATTTTACCGTAAATTATATTCTGATATCAGGTGTAATAGCATTTTATGAAACTAATTTATTGAACCGATAATAGATTCTATCTCTCACCTTTAGGATCAGTTGCCTTGACTTCTTCAACATGCGAAGACTTCGACTGGCTGCTCCTTTCGCGACTGCGCCTTCTGGAACGACGTGGACTGCCTCCATTGCGGTGCCTAAATCATTCCCAATAAATTTAGTCGTCGTAGATCACAATTGTGTTGTGTTAACAAAAAAAACAATGCCAGGAGTTTCGTTCTATGCAAAAAAAATGCATATGGCGTTGATATAATCATAACACAATAGTTTCATGTCATGCAACGAAACATAGAAACTGGTTTACCGACCCCATAAACATATTTAACTAAATATACCTTCAGTCATCATTTTGCAAGAGGGGGCTAAATTTGTTTAAATTAAACGTGTTTATGCATTTTAATTGCATTTAACTATTTTTATTTAGCAGCTACTAAGTCGAATGTTGTGTAACTCGCCCTTAGTATGTCTTAAATGTATTTAAGCTATGTCGTGCAAGTGGCCCTTAATAACCATGAAAAAGACTATACCAGGCCAGCTTTAAAACATAGATAAGTAATTTTTTTTTGAAGTTTTATATAGGCACAATTTTATTATCTCATACATGATTTTTGTAAAACTTTAATCTTCTACGCAGTTCACACAATGAAAACTCTCAAAAAGAATAATTTACCGCCATTTTTCATTGATACTCTGCTCTACTTTGCTGTTATTGATCATAGCGCGATAATATATTTCTAGATAAATGGGTTATTTAACACTGAAAGAATGTATCATTGAACAATGAGTTACTGGATCAAACAAACTCTTAGGCTTTATAATATTTGTATAGATGTTAAAAGCATGTACTTACTTCCTGTCACCTGAACGGTCGCGTGACCTTGATGATCGACGACGTTCCCGCGAACGACGCCGCGAACGCGACCTCGAACGCGATCTACGACGATCTTTTTCCTTATCCTTCTGCTGTTCCTCTTGCTAGAAAAGAATAAACATTATAATAGTACTAAAAATGACACAAAAACATAATATTATTAATATAAATAAAAAAATTATGTAGTCAATAAGATTGAAGTTTCATATAACTATATCAATAAATATACGAGGGTTATGTTTTTCGAGTGTATATACGTATATTTCTTTGGCACACATTCTAAATGGACTTCAGTTAGGGAGGTGTCATTAGATTCGACTACTTGTGAGTATATAAAGATTAAAAACTATTCGTAACCTAAAGTATACATTTTCACGCAGCCGGGTCATATATTATCTTAACAATTAAATATAATTAATTACCAATCTTTTTTTAATCTCCTCTTTCTTTTGCTGCGTAAAGCTCTCCGGGATGCCATTCTCACTAGCTTGCGCGCTCAACAGCAGCTCCCACAGTTCACCCATGAAGAGTCGTGCATTCTTCCCATTTAAAAATCCGGTCAAGTTGATCTGCATTTTCTTTGGACAAGGAAACTAGGATTCGAGGATACGGGATCGGGAAAGAAAATATTTTATATTAATAATCGGTTTCACATTCGTTATTTTACACCCTAACTTTTCCCTTGGATTTAATTGCTCATTTATTAAGTATGATTCCATTTAATATTTGACTATTTAACAAAATTGGCTAAAAGAAAAATAAAGAATGAAAAAGCCGTTAAGAGACCAGTGTACAGTAATATGAGATATTCGACAATTGGCGTAGTAATGACTCGGGTAAGGAAGCTGGTGGTATGTACATGTACAATTAAGTTTGGTTAGTGGAGACGCGGGAACACGACGTCGAGGCCGGCCGCGACTCGCCAACGCCGCGACGCTCGGTGCTGCGACGACGCAGAGTTGCCGCTCGCTCACGCAGCGATGCCTTCTTTATTCTTTCTTCTGCCTCTTGCATCTGTAAGGGTTTTGCGAACACAACCACATTATGTTGAACGCAAAGCCTAAAGACGGGACTTCCATACCTCGAGTCAAAACATTCTCTTAACGACTTTAACAAATCTGGTTTTGATACATTTTATATATTATTTTATTCATGTCACAAGCTAGGGAGCTCCACTGCGTTTGTTGGTTTAGAGTTAGCATGGTTTAAGTATTTAATTTCCCCGTAAATACCGATTGAGAATGCTAAGGGTGTCCAAAAGAGCGGAGCCGGCGGGCGGTGGCGGCTAGCTGGCGGCAGCGGGTCTCCGGCGACTTCGACGGCTCTCTAACCGGTGTGGACCATAAAAATAGCCATACGCAATCAATATACATTTGACATTATTTTTCAATTGCAGTTTCTTTTGTCACAGTAACATATTATACAGAGTTTGTTTACATTAGAAACTATCTGCCAAACCTATTGAATAATACTAACTGTAAAGAAACTGCAATGATTACATTTTGTTAATTTTGTTATCAATAATGTATAGAAATTAAAATAGAAATAACTTACCTTTTCTTCGAGCTGGTTGTTGACATAGTCTATTACTACATCATCTTCCATCTTAAGGATTTCTGTGATCTTCTGTGTTATCCAGGGTTTCAGCACATCCAACTTCACTTTGGACATATCCACCTACAGATATTGTTACTTATTAGCGCTATGATTATTCAATTATTCAATAACAAATTACGTTGATAATGGTATTTAAATAGACTAGCATATCAAATACTATTTCAATATCTGTGTGTAATAATGAATTATATATTAATAGATAATAGCATCTCTGTAATACATATATATAACAATTTGGTAGAGTCTATGCAGCTTTAATATTATTGTATCTGTACTATTTTAGAATGAAATGAAGACTGGAAGTTTGGTCATCAACATTTCTAAATTTAAAAACAAGTGACTTCAAAGATAATTGTAGATTTTTTTTATCAAACAATACATAATTACAATACTGTTAATGTTTATTTGTAATAAGTACTCCTTTTGAAAAGAAAATAATCCTCTTATAAGAGCACAATACTTTTAATTAGTATCAGTAAAGAGAAACTTGCAAAATTATTTGTTTTTTATTATTATTATTTTTATTAATACAGAGAAAAATATGAAACTGACTTAAAACTTATCACTGTTAGAGAACAACATCTCATAGTTGGAAGCTGAAGATTCAAGCACAAGTGATGTCATATAGTATAAGTACTTTATTTATGTATTTACTAATGTCTCAGCCTGGTTTAATATGAAAATCGTTCTAATTCTCAGATTTCCTCTACCATTATATGCATGTATCTATATGAATAAAAATGTATCAACAAAATGTAGATAGGCACATAACTTCCAATCTGCACCAAATCGGAACTGTGCACTAACGATGGTAGGCTTAAATTCTAAAATAAGTTAGCTTTGATAGGTTTTGTTTGTTTGGTACATTTACATGCCTTAGCAACCTAACAGATCATCATAATTTATTGTATCTATAGCCAGGGATATAACATAAGTCAAAGTGCTTGAGAAAACTCCTAGTTATAAATAATTTATACAAAAAGGTTAAGGAACGAATTAAAATTTAGAAAAGAACATAAACTAACCCTGTAATAAGCAAAGTCACCAAATTCAACAAAGAAAAAGGTCAAAACATTCAGAAATAACAGCAGCATGTAAACTAAATAAGCTAGGAATCGATTTTTCTGCTGTTCTTGCCTTGTAGTAGGTATTGACAGGCATTCAAATAGATAAAGGTATTTGAGAATTTAAAAAACACAAGATACGCGCGAAAAACATAACCCTTCCTTGCCAATTGGGTACCTAAATGCTATTAGCAATAATCTAAGAATTAAAATATTTTTTTAAAGAATGTAATGTTACCTGCTGAGTTAAACAATCTCCGAACTTCATTTGCTTCATTAGCTTCTTCTCCTTATCACTAAAGCGAGTGTCCTGCTCCGTGCTTGTCCCCTTTAGCACAAACAAAATATAGAAATTAAGGCGTTTTACCAAATAATGCTGTCTTAAGAAACGGCGCTGTTTGTCGTTTAAAAAGAAAAATAGCCAAAATTGCAATAGCTATAACAGATTTTAATAAATTCAATCAAGCATTCTAACCTATTACAATAACAGGACCGTACAGAAGTTGATACACATTTAAGTACCACAAGACTACATAAAACGATGGAACTGTATAGACTGAAAACTTTCAAATGTAGACTCGGTGTTCTACGCTAGATCTATGCACTCGATATTATATCAAACATATTCACACAACTATGTAATAAACGATCGTACTTAAATATAGACTTAGTCGAAATAATTACTTAAATAGTAATATATGGGAAATTAATAAGCTTCCTTACCGTGTACATCATCATTTTGGTGTGGTTATAAATCAATAATTCCCACGATGGAGCCTGTGCAGGCGTAGGGTGGATATCCCTAAAGCGGGAGACGAAAAATTTTTTCTTCAAATGTATACTGCTAATCGGCTTTCCTTGTGCAAACAATAATTATGATATTTTCTGAAAATAAACAAAAACACATCACACTACATTCTTCAAGAAATAGAAGCAAAATACAACAAAATGATCAATGGCAAAATGTGACTAACCGCCATATTGAAATAGTCTCTTAACTCTTTTGAGTAGACTCCTCTTTCCGTTCTATGGCCAGTTCAGTGTTGCCGTGCAAAAATTAAGTTGAATGTTACTAGCCTTTTGTCGTCTACTTTGAAAAAAGTAAGAAACCTTATAATTTTTGATATTGAAAAAGAAATTCTTAGATCAGATAAAAACTTAAATCTGTTTAAATTTTAAGCATGAATAAATAAAATATTTTACCTTATAGTTAATATCCTTTGTTTAGAAAATTTACTAAAATAATGATTGTCATGGCTTCACAGGAAACCGGTGTTAAATAGCGCTTGCGTTGTGTTTCACCGAGTGAGTGAGGATAGTCGAGGCCCATACCTCAACCCCTCCCCCTTCCCCAAAAGGCTGGCAACGCACGTGTGACGCCTCTGGTGTATGGGATGTCCATGGGCGGCTGTTATCGCTTACCATCAGGCTCGTTTGCAGAGGGCAAATCAATCGATCGATAGAATTGTTGACCAATTATATATATACTCGTAAGAAAACGAAATATATCTAAGAATTAAAAGAATTAATTTTATTTTTGGATCTGTAATTATTTCGTTGCTTCTAGACTCTGCCAGTGGGCTAACACTAGAAGCGGCACTTTACAAATCATTTCAACGTGTCAAAACTTTAATCTATCATCAGTCACTGATGGATTTATTCGTTGAGGTAAGTGAGTTAAATCCGTTGTACATAAAACGTGGTTGGGTTACTACAATCAATTGCGCGGTCGTCATCTTATTAAAAATAACAAAATTGAAGTGTTTGCAGTTTCAAATTAACAGCTTTTCACCAAATTCATTAAGAAAATGTGTATACGTTACCCGTGGTTGTTGATATATCTTTACAATTACAAAGACAACCGGGGGTAACACTACGGGGCTCAGCTAGTTTAAACATATATTAAGTAGCCTCCACACTATAGTAATTGAACACAATAAAATAGATAATATAATATTTAATAAAAAAAGCTGTAGACTTCGAGGCCTAAACTAAAAACTGAAAGGATTTCCAAAAAAAACTATAGATATACAGTTATAACTGTAGGGTTGATTACATTGTGCCCGAGTACTGTTGAGAGGCGCTTCGTGTAGGCACTTCTTGTAACTTCAAATTCTTTGACTCGGCTGTTGTACGAACTAGGACCGAGAAGTATTCGCCTCGTTCAACTTTGCGAGTAGTGTGGAGGCTACTTATTACACTGGTCAACACTCTTTTTGTCACATGAATTTTTAGTAATGTTGGTGTACCCTCATTAAAAATATATAATAGTTTTGTTTCTATCACATCCACTTTTCTTGTGACATATTAATTTCTGACCTCGTTTCTTTGTTTACATAACTGCATTAATTCGACTGTGTAACTATTGTGTTTGCTAAATTACATTTTATTTACGTTAGTTAGATCGTAAATATTCCACGAAAGTGTTTGAACAACCCGGTCAATTTTTGTTATGTGTGTGGAGAATTAACTTTTACATCTCAGCGTCGAAATTTCACATCACTAATTGAACAGTGCTATTTAGACTATTTTGGTTTTCCTGTGAGGAATCACGACAAATCCTGGGTTCCACATAAATGTTGTGTAACGTGTGTGAGGCTCCTTTTAGGTCGGGCTAAACAAGAACCTAGACATTAGCCTGATATTTTTTTTTGTAAAAGCTATGCCTAAAGAAGGAGATGGATTTTTATATCTAAAAGAGCAATTCCCCAAACTCAGCGAGGCGAAAATCAAAGAGGAAATATTTGTAGGTCCACAAATACGGCAGTTGATGAAGGATAAGAGCTTTGAAGAAAAACTGACTGATCAGGAAAAACTCGCCTGGAAATGTTTTGTGAATGTTGTTAAAAATTTTCTAGGTAACCATAAAGTGGAAAATTACAAAGATTTAATAAATGAACTTATGATATCATTTAAAGCTTTGGGGTGTAATATGTCCTTGAAAATACATATGCTGGACTCTCATCTGGATTTCTGTCCGGCAAATTTGGGTGCTGTAAGTGACGAACAAGGTGAGAGGTTCCATCAGGACATTTTCTTAATGGAAAAGCGTTATCAAGGGAAATGGAGTCCAGGAATGCTAGCAGACTATTCTTCTTCTTCTTATAAATGGCAAACTGTGCCGATGTCGACAATTCTGCCAATGTCAAGTGGGATGGAGATACGTGGGTTTTATGGAAATAATAAACTGAAATTAAAATTGCAGCCATCCAAGTTTTCCGAAATTAGCAGTTGACTGAATGTGGGGCTCTAGCAGACTATTGTTGGAGACTTAAAAGGGACCTACCAGAAGCTAAATATTCATGAAAATCATAAGTATCTATTAGATATTAGGAAATAATTCTGTAAGTGTGGCTGATTTTTGTACTTTTTATGAAAATAAATGTTTTGATGTCACAAGAAAACCTGATGTGTATATGGTTACGCCAGTTTGTTACTTAAATGATTAGTTGACAAGGTCGATATTCCCCTCCCCCACCTACCTTGAAACACACACTCAATGCGAGCGATTACGGCGACGCCTGGTGGGCATTGGAGGAGACATATAGAAGAATGTGGAATATATTCGATTGAACGCGGCTTCTCGGCCCTTTGCCCCGAGAGCTGTTACCGCGAGAGGACTTATGCGCGGGCGTCGTGCGCGCAGGGCTTTTCAGCAAATACCGCGATCGTAAGTAGCCGGGAGTGAAACCATTGTACTTTATTAACATTAACTCGCCCCAGTGAGGTACCGAGCTCACTGGTGTATCTGGAAAGTGAAGTTTCGTGAAATATATATATCGCTTATCGCTTTGTGGGTACGGCAGACCCATAGTGAATCTCTGTACAGAATTTACAACTCTGTATTGCTTATGTGTGAACTACTGACATTAATATACTTTCGTGTAATATTTAAATCGTCCGCGGGCTTGCAAACCACGTGTGAATGTAATGATATAAAATCTGATCCGCTTAATATCGCTAAACCCTGGCAATAAGCCGTTGTAAAATAACCCCCCACCCCGCAATCTTGGACGCGTCGATCCGTCACCATCTAGGAGCAGAGAGAACTATCGAGAAGGCCTGGGACGCCTGCCTTGGTTGCAGAGCTGCAGATACGCAGATACCTCCAAAATCAAGTAAGTGTGTGTTCATGCCTTATCCTGATCATTCCTTTTGATACTTAACTCCAATATACAGTCCACTAATTATCGATAACATCTACACCGCGAAGTGGCGTGTCCAGTATATTTTTTTTCATTGATATAAATATTCTAGATATTCAAAATTTGATATAAATTTTCATGTGACAAAAAAAAATTACAAATTTGTTGACCAGTGTTATTTATCGAAGTAAAAAATACGATGCGTAGAACGGCATAGCACCTATGCCATAGGTAGGTACGAACTTCTGTCAAAAAAATAAACAGTTTTGTTGAAAAGAACTTAAAGTTAGACTGATTCTACTAAACAGAAATATTAAATTCAAAAGAGTTAATATAGCAGTAAGTACGTTGTATAACTGTTAACATAATTGTGGGTGAAAAAAATCATCATTTCTTAGATTTTTATATAATTTCTATAATGTGCTGCAGAATTAGTACTGCAAATAGACAGTTATCAACATAATATGTATCAAGTTTTGCAGTAATTTGTACTTTTTAAAAGGAGAAGAATGATTTGGTGACTTTTTAATAAACGAGTCATATTAGAAGTAAGAACTTAAAAACACGTGTCGATGAGTGTTTCAAACACTCATCGACACGTGTTGTGGCACTCTTCGGCAAGAATGGGCCGGCTCGACCGGAGTGATACCACGGCCTCACAGATAACCTGTTTGCGCTGTGTTTCTGTGTGTACTTTGAATTACAATAATTGTACTTAATGATAAATTGCATAAGCTCATGTTGTTGGCCTCTGTTACAGATAACTGTGAACAATTGATAATACCTGAACTCTGACATTGATGTAAGATATTACCAAGCAACACCAATAAAACTCATTCTACATTCAGTTTAAATTGTGTCATTAGAGTGTTAACACTTTGTAGCATATGAAATGGCTATATTAAGATTTTTTTCCTCTGAAGCATTCAGTGGCCATAGAACTAAACAAATACTTGAAAAGTTGAAGATAGTAGATTCAGATATAGTGCAGCTGTCTACTGAACTTTGTTACCATGTGGAGCTCAGTGCGGGTTGCGACCTTAACATTAATCAAATCAAGATACTAAAGTGGCTTTTGAGCTCACCTCTTCAGCCTCAAGCTCTTAACTATGAATCTGTTTACAAGAACGTCCACGGGAATCAGATTGTTATTGAGATTGGACCAAGGTGTGTTTTTAAAGAACTAAGAACTAGTAGTATTACCAAGGTCAGATTCCGATAGATTCAAACCATTTTCATTACTGTTACAGATTTAACTTTTCTACAGCAGATTCTAGTAACTCGGTTCAGATTTGTGAAAGTGTTGGCTTACGAGATGTTATCCGCTTGGAAGTTTCAACTAGATATCTCATCACATTCAGTAAGACCAAAAATGTTACTGCAAAAATGCTGGAATCATTGGCAGCACCATTACATGACAGGATGACTCAATGTATTTATACAAAGGAGAATCTACCTAAGAGTAGTTTTAACGAAGGATTGCCAAAGGATTTGGAGCCATGGTTTGTGGTACCTCTTCAGAAAGAAGGCAGACCTGCAATGGAAAGAGTAAACCAAAAGCTAGGTCTGTTACAAAATTTCTATCTGAAGTAAATAATAGTCTGAATCATCTGATTATAAATGTATGTTTTATTATTTCTAGGCTTGGCTTTCGACTCTTGGGATATGGACTTATATATGGATCTTTTTGTTAAAAAATTGAAGCGTGACCCAACCAGTGTAGAATTATTTGACCTTGCCCAGAGTAACAGTGAGCATTCACGTCATTGGTTCTTCAAGGTGAAGTATATTATGATTTCATTTGGATATATCTAAGAATTTATATGTTAACAAAGAATTGATTTCATATTCTATTTTATAGGGAAAAATAATTTTAGATGGAAAGAATATAGATGAATCTCTAATTGATATGGTGGCATCAACTCAGAAGTCTTCAAATAATAACAATGTTATTAAATTTGGTGATAATAGCAGGTTTGTACATTTAGAAAAGTATGTTTTTTAAAGGACCTTGGGCTTTTTTTTGAGATAAAGTTTTGCTTTAAAACTCTTAATGCAAGTTATAAAAAATAAAAATAAGAATCTATTCTAGTATTATTAAGAGATAGGTAATCAACGGATCTTATGAAATAATTTAAAAAATCTTTTACCAATACAAAGATTTGTTACATAAAAATCTTAATAAACTACAAAGTTTTATGTCCAGAAGTTGACTACTAAAGGATGTTGATTGATATAGAATCTGAACACCTACTGCCTACCCTAGTTCCTTTTATCTTTTCAATATAGTGCTATCAAAGGCTTCAAACACATGAAACTAAGACCAACAAATGTGAGAAACCCATCTCAAGTGATCAAAGAAGAGACTGAATCAGATATTATATTTACCGCTGAGACACATAACATGCCCACTGCAGTAGCACCGTTCAGTGGAGCTACTACTGGAACTGGCGGACGTATAAGGGATGTTCAGGGAGTGGGCCGTGGTGGTCATACTGTTGCTGGTACAGCAGGATACAGCGTGGGTAATCTCCACATACCTGGTAAATATAAATTATTACATTTATTTTCAAGTTGTTTCTTATTGGTTTTCATAGCCTTAACATTTTATCCAGCGAAAACACTGTATCCTTGGGACAGTAAAATGACTTTATATATAAAGATATGCAGAAGTATTTATTTCATATGTTGCATTTTTACTGATGGTCCCATCGGTCTAGTAGCTAATGCTAAACCAGAGGTCCAGATAATTGTATGATAAGCCTAATGATTTGTTTGTGTCTGGTGTGATCAATTTAAGTATGTATTTAAAAAACATATAAGTATGATTGTCAGCAATCTGGTTACGCAGAGGCTCTTCCTAGTTTAGGATCAAATGGCCGTGTATGAGATGTTTAAAGGTATTATTATTATATGGGTTTTAATGAATCTTGTATTTTTACAGGATATGAATTACCATGGGAGGAAAATTGGGAATATCCTAGCAATTTTGCTAGTCCCCTACAGATTATAATTGAAGCTAGCAATGGTGCTTCTGATTATGGTAACAAGTTTGGGGAGCCACTTATCTCAGGATTTGTTCAGTCTTATGGATTGAAGAATGGAGATAATTTAAGAGAAGAGTTTGTCAAACCAATAATGTTCAGCGGTGGTATTGGATATATGCCTCATAACATGATTGAAAAGAAAAAACCTGAAAAAGGTTTGAACCATTTCTTTAAAATAAGTTTTATTCTGTTTAATTGGTTTGAGTGTTGGAATGTTTACAAATATGTTATTGTTTTTAAGGTATGTTCTTGGTGAAAGTTGGTGGGCCCGTTTACCGTATTGGCGTAGGTGGCGGTGCTGCGTCTTCGGTAGCTGTCCAAGGGGGTGATTCTCGTGATCATTTGGACTTTGGTGCAGTACAAAGAGGTATAAATTTGAGATAAAACAACTTGGATTAAAAGTACTTCATACTATGGTTTCAAAAATTGCAGAAATATTGTTTTTCCATTTTATTTGATTTTGTTCTTATTTTGGTATTTTTGACTTACATTTTAGTTCAAAGTACATTCTCTTCTATCAATTTTATGCGTTTTTGAATTTGTTTGAATCCCACTATTTCCTTTGTTTTTTCCAACATGACTGCAGTATCTGACTAATCAATGTAACTGCTTCACTGCCTTGGCCGAAAAGAAAAACCATAACACAACAAATCTTTTTGCTTATTTCCTTTACAGGTGATGCTGAAATGGGTAATCGTCTCAACAGGGTAGTTAGAGGATGCTTAGAAGCAGACATTAATCCTGTAGAATGTAAGTATAAATATTTCCATCAACTTCTTTAACAGATTGCAATTTTTAATAACTAATACATAAAATTACATGATGACAACAGCAATCCACGACCAAGGCGCTGGTGGGAATGGCAATGTTCTTAAAGAGCTTGTAGAACCTGAAGGTGCTGTGGTGTTTACTAAGGAATTCCAATTAGGAGATCCCACTATTACGACATTGGAGCTCTGGGGTGCAGAGTATCAAGAAAACGATGCCCTTCTTTGTTCCAAAGAAAATCGTGCTACTCTTGAAGGTGTGTACCATTTTCACATATATCATCATATACATCTATACAAATAAATAAAATTGGAGTGTCTGTTTGTAATATTAAAATAACCGCTTTCTACTACATGCATATGAATGTATATACGGTACACATACCAAAATATATATTTTTTAAATTTTTGGCTGTTTGTTCCGGCTAATCTCTGGAACAACTGGACCGATTTGGACGGGACTTTCACTGGTAGGTAGCTGATGGTACAAGGAGTAACTTAGGCTTACATTTTTTAGACTAGCTTCGCCCCGCGGCGTTACCCACGATACGACAATAACCGCAATATGTATGTAGATATGTATAACAATTAATAATAGACAATAACCGCGGGTAACACCGCGGGGTTCAGCTAGTGTTATATATAATTTATGTTGGTAAGAAAAACTTTGTTGAAAATATTGAAATAATGGTACTAGTCGATTTCAGTTTAATGATAGTGATGTTTTGTAGGAACAGACTTTTTGGATCTAGTGTCCGATTTGGAATCAAGGTCTGCTGGTGTATTTTGTAACCACTGATCTGTATCGTGAGAACTTCGGGAAGATGTCGTGTCAACTTCGTCTTGATTGTCAATGTAAATAAAAATAAATTTAAATGTAATGCCGTTAGAATGGAGCTTAAAATAGCTGTAACTGCCCGGTGTAAAATTTCGAAGAATGGAAACGTCTGAAAAAAGTTATGCACAACAACTACATACTATGTATACATAATATATTGTATTAAATTTTAGAGCAATCAAGACGTCGAAAAGTGCCTTAATCAAAATTATCATAAATGTTATATATTTTCACATTTTAGACATCTGTCAACGTGAAAGATGTCCAGTCTCTTTCGTTGGGGAAGTAACTGGAGACGGTTACATGACTCTGGTCGAGGACTCATACACTAGCAAATATCTAGATAGAGAAGAGAGACTGAACCCAGACACAAAGTCAAAGTTGCCGTTTGATTTACATTTGGAAGCTGTATTAGGTATGTCATCATTGTTTTTATTGTATCATGCTAATGGAAAAATATTGTCCCACAAGCTGGTAAGGTCAGCTGTTTGTCGAATTTGACGTCATAGAAACAATCATCTCATTATCTTGTTTATACATACTATTTGCGTTCTTTATAAACAAGAAGGCACAATCATGGATTATTTCTCTAAACGATAAGTACAAAAATAGAAAAAAGATATATTGAAGTACATATTTGTAAAATATTATTTTTTTTAATTAATTTAGTTAGATTCATTCTTACATATTGTATTTTGTACACATTGTATCTTACCTACTTATTTTTCTTTCGATTGATGGAAATGTTTATGTTAAAGTGTAATAATTTATGCTGCGTAAATAAATATACACACCCTAAATTATATATACCCCAACCCCTCCCCCATCCCCTTTCCCATCCCCCCAAAGGTTGGCAACGCACTTGTGACGCCTTTGGTGTTGCGGGTGTCCATGGGCGGCGGTAATCGCTTACCATCAGGTGATACGTCTGCTCGTTTGCCCATTATACAATAAAAAAAAAAAAAATCTGCTCGTGCCTTTTTAAAACGGCCTGTAGCGACCAAAATCTTTCTAAGAACATCCTTCATAGAATATGTATCAATCCCTTGCATAAGACAAATATAAGACGGAATCTTTAAAACATCATAAACATTTTTTTTTAATTCAGGAAATATGCCAAGAAAAACCTTTGATTTGCTGACAGAGAAGAGGACTAAATTGCCCTTGATAATGCCACAGAATGTCACTGTACACGATGCCCTTGACAGAGTACTCAGACTTGTCAATGTGGCTAGCAAGAGATACTTGACAAACAAGGTAAGTTTCTAGAGTTGTTAATCTAGTGATTAGAGCACATGACAGCGGTCGTGGGGTCGATTCCTGCCCGGGATAAATAACTGTGCTTTGAACATGATCATTTGTTTTGTATCTAGGATTAATTTATTTATAACTAGCTTAACGACAGACTTCGTTCCAGCAAAAGTTAAGGGCCCAGTGGGAGTAAAATAAATAAAAATAAATAAGTGTTTATTTTATTATTTTACTTCAGAAGAACCTTCGTTATGCCTTAACAAAAACAAAAAAAAAATGAGTTACATATGAGTACATTATAAAACTGTCGTCGATTAGTAAATTTTCTTTGTCATTCAACTGTTCTAAAATATGTTTAGGTAGGTAATTATAAAACGCGCGTTGACATTGCGTAACTATTCCGACCACTTATCTCAAATATAATTAAGATAAGTTCTTCTTTACCCCAGGAGCTAAGTTATGAAGTTTGATTAATAGTATATAAATACTACTTGATATGTTTTTAGTTAGTTATTTTAACTTCTAATACAGAGCTTGTTAGATCGACTCCCATATTATAAATATATCTAAAAATTAAGCAGTCTGTCGACCTTAATCTAGAGTCATAGAGGCCCCTACCTAGTTTGGAATCAGGCAACTGTGTATAAGGGAATCTACCCTGTCTTTTTTAAATTAGGAAACAGGTATCATTAGCTATTTATACTGCTTTCTCAACAGTCTTTAGCAGTCTACAGCTGGAGGAGAGGCCTATCTCCTTAGAGGGGGTTTTAGCCTATTACACAACACTGGCTAGAACTGTTGGTACAAGATTTATTTCGAGTTTTCCTTCTCTTTGCTGGGGCAGGGGCTGTTCTCATTTGATACTTTTTTTTATGAATAGGGGGCAAACGAGCAGACGCATCACCTGATGGTAAGCGATTACCGCCGCCCATGGACACCCGTAACACCAAAAACGTCACAAGTGCGTTGCCGACATTTGGGGGATGGGGAGAAGGAATGGGGGGAGGGGTTGGGGTATGGGCCTCCGTTATCCTCACTCACTCGGTGAAAGACAGCGCAAGCGCTATTTCACACCGGTTTTGTGTGAGGCCGTGGTATCACTCAGGTCGAGCCGGCCCATTCATGCCGAAGCGTGACTCTCCCACGACTTATTATACTTTGTATTTACACACACACACACACACACACACTTTGTTCTTATACTTATTTTACTATTGAGATAAATGAGTCGCTCAGCGGAAGAGTGGCCCAAGCCTTGCACATTAAGTATGGAGATAATGAGCATTAAGTATTTGAGAATTACATCAGTACTGATATTTTAGTATTTTCTCTAGTTATGTAAAAATAAAACACAGACCATACAAAGTAATCATTTTATTGATAGTTTTATGCTTACAAAAAAGTATACAATTAAGAAATTAAAAAAAATGTGTGTTGTGTAGGCCACTATTCTACTAAATTAGAAGGTTATTCTTGGGTTAGGTCATTATCATAGAAGTCAGCTTCAGTATCTTGTGCAGAATTATTTGTCTTCAGGTTGCGATAGAAATCATGTCGAATTGGAGGGACATAAGGTAATAGCTGTAATAGATCTTCATATTTTTTCTTCTCTATGGGGCGATCATTGGGGTACAAAACATCTAGATCAATATCAGTCAAAGAGGAAGAAAAACGAGTTCGTTTTTTTTCAATATCAAAGCAGTTAAATGGAGAAAAAGTTTCATCATTACTGTTGGTGTACTTATAATATATTTTGTATGGATTATCATGGGTAAATCGTAACCACTGAATTTTTAGCCATTCGACTTTGGTTCTTTGACTTTTGTCAGTATTATTATCTATTTTTCTATTAGTTATTAGTTTTTCCAATTTGTCAGTGCTTTTGAAGTCTTCTGTCATCATCTTCACAATCAAAAATGTTGGACTCTTTTTCTTGGCATTTGATATAACACAATTCCAGTCTTCAGGAACAAAAATGTTTCTTTTCCTTTTCTACTAACCCAAAGTCACGGTCACAAGGTAGATAGCTATGACCAGATACAAGAAACTTGTGATCAATTTTTTTTACTGTGAACTTGTTTGAACACACTATGTAATTGCAAATTGCTGACAGTTTAATATTTCTGTTTTGGCCTCCACATTGGTCGCTGTACATAATCAGATTCGTAGTAGTTACATATTTCTTCATATAGTGTAATAAACACGATCCAATTTCACATGGTCCACGAGAAGCCAACCTTTCATGCCATACATACATATACACTTGGTTTGTTGTCAAGTTGTGAATACCAAGGCAGTATGTCCACAATTGCCGTTTGTAGTATGCTATGCCAGTGGCTATGTGTGGAGTAGGAAGTGTCTTCATCAAGTCAAATGCAACTACACTGGTATCATTTTCAAAATTTTTTCCATACTGTGTATCATCTCTCATTCCATCTCTTGCTAAATCAGCTTTTCGTAAATGAATTTCCTTCTCAATCTTTACAGCACTTTGCTCCTCTGGACTTCCATACTTCAGTTTGATATTGAATATATCACATCGTTTACATGTATCACTATGTGGTGGACGAAAGTGAAGATTGAATTTCTCATTAAAAATCTTTCTAAATATGAACTGCGATACCACTACATCTCCATTTTTCAGACACTCACTTTTGTATAATTCATACATTTTAGTTATGCATAAGTCTGGGCATAGGTACTGGCGATTTGGGTTTTTACTGCGACTATAGTGTGATGTGTATGAGGGAAATTTATTTATAAAATCACAAACCTTCTTTATCTGCTCTTCACTCGTTTTATTATGAGCTGAAGCTGTACCCCGTTTATCAATTGGAGCTGTAGTTTCAGAATCTGGATTTATTTTATTACGCAGAACTCTTGTCAGTCGTCCATCCGATACCTGAAAAGACTTTTTAAAAAAATCTTTACATACTTTTATATACCCACCATTTCCACTTGGCAAAAAGTATATTCGTGAGAACTGACGTCTATTGGAAATTTGTGCAGTGTATGTTCTGAGTTTATTCGTCACTTTGACAAGCCCAAATATAAATGCAGATTGTAAGTTGAAGTTTCCAAGTGCATAAAAGTCATCAAAAATCTTTCTTCTATCTTCCATCGACAGTTTGGTGTGACATTTATGAACACATACACAGTCTTGACTATTAAAAATCTTTGCTGGTACAGAACTTCCTTTTACATTTAGGTACGCTTGTCCGAAAGCCCTGGCTCTTTTTGCCTTCTCCTTTTTCCAGTTACTTACGTTCCTTTTTCTTTTCCGACTCTTGCATACGCTATCGTCTGTGACAAAATAGAAAGAAAGAAATATAAAATTAGTACAATAATAACTTTGTAGTTGATGTTTATTTTATCAAATATATACTACGAAACTTAAAGAACGTACCTTCTCTTGCTGAAATTCCATTATTTATTTCCTCAACAGAAGATTCATCAGAACTTTCTGGAATTATAAGTATTTTCCGAGAACGATGCCTATTACGCTGGTTTTCATTTTCCGATGGAATATATTCCGAACCAGAATCCTCGAAATCTGTCCCGGATATTTCCGATATCTCATTCTTAGACATATTTTCACAAACGCTTTTTATCAGTTACACTAAACAAAACTAACCACAATGTAAAATTTACGATTACAGTGACATACACTGGTGAAAGTGATTGACGTTTTATTTTGGTGTGGCCATATTTTAAAAACTAAAGTGGCCTACAGTGGGTTGGGCCACTATTCTGTAGTCCTAAAATTATTAAGTGCAGAAGTTTAAGGGCCTATCAAATAATAGGCCGCTTTTCCTATGAAAATAATCATAAATTTGAAATGGAATAAGAATATTCATCAACGCCATCTATCAAATATACCGAAACGAAATTTTAGGCTACTATGGTTTTAAAGATGTATAGTGTAGTAAACAAAAAATCAACTTAACTCTGTTTCTGTAAATTTGTGGATTAGGCCACTCTTCCGCTGAGCGACTCAAATATTTTTAATATGTTTTTTGATTAAGAAAGATAATAATTTACGCAGGTAGACAGATGTGTAACAGGTCTAGTAGCTCAGCAACAATGCGTTGGTCCTCTACACACGCCGTTGGCGGATTGTGCGATCATTGCACTGTCGTACTACGACCTCGTCGGTTCGGCCACTTCCATTGGCACACAGAACATCAAGGGATTATTGGACCCCGCTGCTGGAGCCCGAATGTCTCTCGGAGAGGCTCTCACTAATTTAGTAAGTATTTTAACTTGTTCATAGTATGTTTGTTTTATATCTTGTAGCCGGCTATTATATATTATAGTTATGTTTAAAAAGTTAAAAAGAAAAAAAATCGAGCATAATATTTTATTTAATAGGTTTTCGCCGGAATCTCAGAGCTGGAGGATGTGAAGTGTTCAGGGAACTGGATGTGGGCAGGCAAGACGGGAGTGGAGGGCGGAGCGCTGGTCGTGGCGTGTCGCGCCGTGTGTGACGCCATGAGCTCGCTGGGCGTGGCCGTGGACGGAGGGAAGGACTCGCTCTCTATGTGTGCACATGTCGCGGGACAGAAGGGTGGGTACTCATACAAAGTATCTTATTCACTGACCAGTCGACTGCACGGTTGGCCTGGTGGTTTAAGTCGTCGCCACGCTGCTTTCTACTGCGCCAAGTGTTATGGATTCAAAACCCACATGGGACAATACTTTGTGTGATCCACAAATTGTTGTTCTGAGTCTGGGTGTTATTTGTGCCCTTTCATATGTTTGTAAAGTCCCCCTTGACAGAGTATGTATTCCTTATGCGGGAGTTGTCTTTTGTTCACTGTTTTGGGGATTGAACCCACTTGATATGTCAGTCTAGATCTAGTTTATCCGTTTGACTTAACGTGACACGTAGTAGACAGGCTATATTTAGATAAATAAATAATAAATTGTTATTATATTTATTAAATTATTTATTATATTTCTAACATCTCCAGTTTTTCTTCTGATTAATTTCATTACGGGTGCCAAAACTGTTAATTTTTTCCTGGGACTTCCCGAGTGTCATAATTCGATGTGTTTGTGGATCACTGCTGTTGTAATTACGAGGTGTGATTAGTCCCATAAAAAATAATGAAATGTGATCAATGGTTATATGTAAATAATATTTAATAATAATGAAACACGAAATTTTAAATTATGATATTAATGTTAGTAAACTTGCGTGCATGCGCAAACGTGGAAAGCTTTTGTTGAAGTACAGTGATATAGTGCAAAATTAGTTTCGTCTTACACCTTAATTAACCCGATAATCGTAAAAATTCACCAGCTGACAACCTTAAAATATGGAGTATAAATTTTCACTTGTTAATACTCTACTGTTTGGTTTTAGTGAAATCACCCGGAACGTTAGTTGTATCAACCTATGCACCGTGTCCAGACATCAGGGTTAAAATTGAACCAGCTCTCACACAAGAAGGTTCGGCCCTCGTTTATGTACCAGTCAGCCCTGGCCAGTACAGGTTAGTAATATCTTCACTTCATAACAGTGTTGCTACTGTAAATAAGACCCTTCTACTTGGCCAGTAAAGGATCATAGATTCTCAAAAACTGTACCTCTTGAAGTAAATGTGCAGATTATAACGATTTGTAATATTACTGTGTGAAATTTGTGTACATATTAAAAATATTTAACACTAGCGAACCCCGCGGTCCTACCCGCGGTACGACAATAACCGCGGGCAACGCCGCGTGGTGAAGCTAGTATCTTTATAAATTGTAGCCTATGTGTTAATCTGATATATAAGCTATATTATTTTAAAGTTTCATTAAAATCCATTAATTTATGTATAAGCTATATTATTGTAAAGTTTTATCAAAATCCATTCATTTGCGTGAAAGATCAACAAATATACTCACTATGAGTATGTAACTCACAAACTTTCACGTTTATAATATTAGTAGGATAGTATTTAAAATAAAAACCTCGAAATTTTGAACTTCATGTTAAATAAATAATTTTTAACCCTAATAAAATATAGTCATGTGTTTCTTTAGGCTCGGCGGTTCGGCTTTGGCGCAATGCTATAAACAGCTTGGTGATACTCCAGCAGATCTCGATAATCCAGCGATCCTAAAATCTTTGTTCAAAGTTACTCAGAAATTACTGAAAGGTAAGCCACCCATGTTACTTTGGATGAAATGAAGTTCTACAATCTCATAAATTACTTCGTATATTATCTTCACTCTTTTTAACTGACTTCAGACTTTGCTCTAACTCCGCCCGTGTGTTTCCGTCCGTAGTCATAATACAGGTTACTATTTACCGCATTATCGCGGTAAATAGTAACCTGTGTTATAGTAATGTATAAGTAATACTGTAAACTTTTGTGGCGACCTCCACATACAACCGAACCATCTAACCATAGCGCCATCTACCGAAGTTAAACTGAACTACGGAGTAACGTACCATACGAATAAACTGCCAATTCTGAATCGCGCAATAAAAGTTTTAGCGCCGATTATCATAAGTACAACATTCCAACATCAACTGTTGGGCAATGGCCCGCCAGGCGTGATCACCTCGCCTGGTCGGAGGATCCTCCCTTCGTGTTGGTGGGACATGACACTCGTTCCCCCACACTTTCATTTCATCGAAACCGGTTCAGTAATTTTTAAAAAACATCAACTACAACATATTCTCACAAACTTTCGCATTTATAATATTTGTAACATTCCATCGGAAAGATTATTTCTTTTTTTGGGCAACTTCTGCTTAGTGGGAAACAATGAAGCATACAAATTACAATTCTTCATAGTGTACTTCAATAGTATAGGCGCATTGGACTTGGATAACTGATTAGTTATTTTATAATCTGTTATCAACTAAAGATTTAGATGGGACACTGTGACTACAGACGAACTTATAAAAAAACTAGTGGACCCGGCAAACGTTGTTTTGCCATGTATATTATTTCTAGAAAAACATTTTTAAAAAATCTTGCAAAAAAATTGAAGTTTTTAATTAATAAATTTAGCGTTGTGTGTATTTTTGTATGCTGTATCATAAAATATAAAAACAAAAAAAATTGTCCAAATAAAAATAATTAAGGGTGGAGCACCCTTAACATTTAGGGGGATGAAAAATAGATGTTTTCCGATTCTTAACCTTCACGATTCACGAAAATCTGTTTCCGTTTCGGAGTAGTTCAATTACGCACACCGTGATACGAGAATTTTATATATTAGATACAGTATTAACATTTTATTTTAATTGTAGAAGGTGCTTTACTATCCGGCCACGATATCAGCGAAGGAGGCTTCATAACAACAGTCATTGAAATGGCCATTGCCGGCATACGCGGAATTAATTTAGACTTCGCAGTAGAACAAAACGTGTCCCCGATACAAGCTCTGTTCAATGAGGAGTTAGGAATTATACTCGAGGTTGAATCGAGTGAACTATCACGTGTCCTTAATGAGTACAACCAAGGAGGTGTGCAAGCGAGACAAATTGGAACTGTTGGAAAATATGGCATGAACTCTGAGGTAAGAATCGTTATTAAATCAGATATTGCAAGCATATTTGAACCTTGTCATCCTTAACTTAAGATATTATTTCATACTAAAATTTTCTACTGTCTAAAAATACAAATATCAGTCTCGCTGTAGTTATTGCTAAGCTATTTTAATAGTTTGTTAAGGTAAGGCAAATAAATCATAGGCTTATATGTCATTTGTTAAAAATTTTTACAGGTAACAGTTAAAATTAACGGCGAAAAAGCTTTGGACACAAAATTAATTGATGTATTCCGAATGTGGGAAGAGACAAGTTACCAGTTAGAACGTCTACAGGCCAACACTGAATGTGTTTCTCAAGAATGGAAAGGTACCAGCATTTATTTGTTTGTTAAACACATATTTATTTTGAGTTAGTGCTAAATTGATTTATAACATATGCTATTCTTTTACCAGGTCTGGAAAAACGTAAGGGTGTGACTTACAAAGTTACTTTTGATCCTACCTTAGCTGTCATGAAAACAAAATCCATCAAAGTGGCTGTTCTTCGTGAGGAAGGTACTGTGGTTAACAATTATTTTTAATATTTTAACAATATATAATAGTTCATATTAATTAGCATACGTGACGGCTTAAGACTATGGAGTGCCACCTCCCCCTCTGCATCCCACGGGTGTCATAAGAGGCGATTATAGGAGGATACTATGCAGGCAACATCAATGCAAAAAGAAGTAAGACTTGATACTTAGGGTGGGTTGATGTAGAACAACCCGTCTCTAGGAGGGAATTGAGTCTCGCCTGCCACCACTGCGACTACAGTGAGGACTCGGCCCAGCACAGGCTGGCGATCTGCCCCGCTTGGGCGTCGCAGCGTCGGGCCCTCACTGCAGTCATAGGAGGAGATCTCTCGCTACCGGCCATCATACGCTCCCTGGCCGGTAGCGATTGCAGTTTTACCGCAGTCGCAACCTTCTACGAAGACGTAATTTCGCATGCCGCCCTGAGTGTGGCCGCGAATGGTGAGGACGGATGTTCCCCTCCATCTGCTCTAGTGGCCAGCCGCGAAGGGGCGACGTACGCGTGTCGTGCCGTGCGTCACCTAAATTGAGAGTTTAACAGCAGACGGTGCCCGCTTCAGTGCGGGCAGGCGCTGGCAGGGGTCCGGTCGTGTTAATAACTGCAGTTCCCAGATCCCTCCCTTCTCAGGCGCAAAGTGGCACACCGTGTGGTTTTAGTCGGTTCGATTCCGACACACCGCCCCGCCGCAAACCCCGGCGGGGTGATGGCCCGAGGGGGTTTGAACACGTAAAAAAAAAAGACCTACCCGTCTGGCGAGCGTGTTGGCCAAAAACTTATTTCGAAGTAGAGGCCTATGTCGAGCAGTGTACTGTTAAAGTTTATTGATGATTGATTAAATTATATTACAGTATTTAAATCTAATATTGTACGTATATAACACACGCTCTGCTTAGCTTGGGACTAGAAGGCGTTGTGTGTTAAATGTTCGAAGTATTTATTATTATAACACAATTCCAGATAATGCTATTTCAATATTTTAAATATTTTTGTTATCACAGGTACAAATGGTGATAGGGAAATGATTGCGTCCTTAATGATGGCTAACTTCGATGTGTTTGATGTGACCATGAGTGACTTGCAAAACAAGAGGATTACATTAGATGCGTTCCAAGGCTTGGTCTTCCCGGGTGGATTCAGTTACGCAGGTATTTTTATTAGATCAAAAACTCGCCATTGACAACCGAATATGTATATATATTTGCAGAAATTTTCTCCTCCTACTGCACAATCATATAATAATTATCAACCATGGCTAAATGTAAAACATATCTTCGTTGTATATATTTTTTTATTAAGTGCGGGCAAATGAGCATACGTGTCGCCTGATGGTAAACGATAAACGCCGCCCATAGACACCCGCAACACCTGAGACGTCACAAGTGCGTTGCCGACCTTTTAAGAAGGAGTACACTCTTTTCTTGAAGGTTTGAAGGTCGTATTGGTCGGGGAATACCGCAGGCGACAGCTCATTCCACAGTTTTGTTGTGCGAGGCAGAAAGTTTCGCGAAAAGCGCACAGTTGTGGACTGCCAGCCATCCAAGTGATGAGGATGAAATTGCTGTCGCGTAGGACGATGGCGAAAAGAGGCGGCAGGAATCAGCCCGAACAATTCCTCGGAGTAATCGGAGCAGTATATTCTCTTAAGTTCTCTTTTTAACTTAGTCTGAAGTACTAACGCAATTTTAAACTAACCGTATATACTCGTGCTATAGATACCGTGCAGAATACTTGTTTGCTACTTTAGTCATATAGATAAACAGTAGTAACAGTCAAATAATTTTAGTTCAGCAATTAATTGATTTATTATTTATAGTTAATTAATTTTCTGATTTTTTATTTTAATGTTTTGTTAGTATTTGTATTATTTTATTCTTGTGATTTGTTAATAAATATTTTAATAGTTTTAGTAACTATAGAATAATTTATATTGAATCTAACAAAACAAACACAAAGTGGTCTGGTTAAATAGCGTACTCCTTCCTAAAAGGCAGGCAACGCACCTGTAACGCCTCCCGTGTAGCGGGTGTCCATGGGCGGCGGTAATCGCTTACAACCAGGCGATACGTCTGCTCGTTTACCCCTATATAATAAAAAAAATATTAATAATACAACTGCATTCTTTTAGATACACTGGGCTCGGCGAAGGGTTGGGCCGCAGGCATTATGTTCTCAGATTCTCTTAATGCCCAATTCTCTCACTTCAAGAATAGATCTGATACATTCTCTTTGGGAGTTTGTAATGGTTGCCAACTGATGGCACTCCTTGGGTGGATTGATCCTGTTGATGCCAAGGGTGATAGTAAAACTCAGTTATTCCTGGATCACAATCTTTCCGAGAGGTAACCGTTTATTATTTTAATTAAAAACTAAAATATAAAATATTCTAATTAATAACTGTTTTATAACAATATTCATATAAAAATATTCTGACACATATTACTTAACGCTATCTACACCCTTAATTAATTTAATCAATTTATCTTATTGGTTCTAGAAATTAGTTAGAAACAAATTTACCTACATGATTTTTTGGGAAGCTCATGATGAAAGTAGGAACACCATAACAAATCCATATAAGTAACACTGTACATTTCATTCAGGTTTGAATGTCGCTGGAGTGCAATCAAGATAAATGAAGACAAGACTGATGTCTGGTTCAGCGGTATGAAAGACAGCATACTTGGCGTTTGGGTGGCTCACGGAGAAGGGCGGTTCGCCGTCTCAGAATCTCATTTATTGGAGAAACTACGAAAGAATGGACAGATTGCCATGCAATATGTAGATGACGATGGATCACCTACTGAAGCTTATCCTATGAACCCTAATGGCAGTCCATGTAAGTAACAATTTTAATACTAAATAAATAAAAAAATCGAACCTGTTTATACATAAGACTTATCCATGTTAAAAATACATAATTATCAACTTAACTAAAATTCTCCATATATTATCCATCTTAATTTTCAAAACAGTGTAAAAAAGTAGACTATTATAATACACTAAGTAGCAAAAGTTTCAATAAAAATCTGTGAGCGGTTTAACCGTAAAAGCGTAATAGTAAAGCTACTTTTAAATTTGGACCTACTTATGTAACAAAGAACCAATCCACAAACATGCCAAAATCTAAATAAGAACCCTAATTATAAGGAGACTAGCTGACCCGTGCCCACTTCGTTGGGCATAATGTTAATAATCCTTTTTTAGTACAGAGTGTTATGTTTCAATTTCTAACTGCCAAAAGGAGGGTTATACGTAGGTATAGTTTGTATTTGCATGCTAATACAAAATTCGAAAGTAACTCTGTCCGAAAGAAAAAACATTTTCTGCGGGATTTGCGATAAACGAATTCCATGACGATCAAGTTGCGGGCAAAGTTAGTTTGGTTAAGATATTTAATTGTTCAAAAACTTCTCTGTAAACTATATTGGATGTAATGTTATCATTTGGTAGCAAAATATATTGTCTATCAGGAGTTCCAACCCGAGATAAGCCAACATATAACTGCCCATGGGAAAAACACGGCTTTCCCAGGTCAATGCCCACCAGAGAGAATGTTTGACCTTGGGACTTGTTAATAGTGAGGGCAAAAGAGATCTTCACTGAAAACTGTAGCCTTTTAAACGGTATGGGTAAATCAGTGGGAATCATGGGTATCCGCGGAATATAAGCCAGTTGTCCCACTGCTGGCCCTGTGAGAATGGTCGCCACGATTATATTGTCCCGTAACTCTTTTGTAAGCAGCCTTGTCCCATTACACATGTTGGGGGGGCTCAAGTTTCTTAATAGCATGATAGGAATGCCAACTTTTAACACAAGGTCGTGAGGAGGTAAGCCAGAAGGGTTCAAAGAATTTAAAAATTCTTGGGGATAGTGCACTGTATCCTCAATATTACACACCGTATCAATAGACTTATAGTGTTTGACCTGACCGGGAATTTTCTCTAAAATGAGTTTATTTATTTCATTCACTGTATCGTTTCTGGGTGACACTATTGCCCTAGAACAAAGCCAATGATAATCCCTCTCCAATAAATTTTCAAGACCGGGATAGGTTGCGTCAATAAGATGTTCCAACCTGTGCAATATGTGTCCTAATGTCTCGTCAAGTTTAATGTCATTGCTGTTGGTGTTAGGAGAGACAATTTTTCCTTCGCCAAGATTGAGTAGTTGACGCGGAAAGTCGTCATCGTCGTTGTCGCTCAAATGGGCTCTCATGTTTGTTCGTAAATTGAGAGATACAACCGAACTCCATAAGTGAGATGATTTGAAGCAGTGTTGGGCAAATTTTAATTGCAATTAAAATTAATGACTAACAATTGATTAATTGTGAAAGGACACTATAAAAGCTAATAATTGATCTATTGTAATTGTTAGTTTTTATAGTGTCCTTTCACGATTAATCAGTGTTAGTCATTAATTTTAATTGCAATTAAAATTTGCCCAACACTGATTTGAAGCATGCTCTGATAACATCGGCGCGTGTTCCTTTTGTTACTACAGGCAGTGTTTGCCGAAAATCGCCCGCGAAAACAAAAGTAACGCCACCCAGTTACGGGATATAAAATTCAATCTTTCTGATATCATTTTAGCCATCATGTCAACGCAGTATTGACTGAACAAATCTCGGTAATAATGTAAAGTATTGAAACGATTCTCTATGATCATAAGTCTGTGCATGTGCATAGAACTGCATACAGGAAACTGTTTTGTTTTGTGCGGAACCTTGTTGCTGTATAGTCAGATAATATAATAATAGCTATCATCTCCTTTCACAAAAGATTCGCTGACTTTTTTGTAGGCATTTTCAAGCTCCACATCTTTTCTCTAGAACTCAAATATATATCTTTCATAGTTAAGGCAGCGTTCGTAAGAAACGCTTTCAGCCGACCGTTTTTCTCCGATTCACTTTGCAAAACCGACTACCACGTAAAAGCCTTTTTATTTTTCGGTTTTTTATATAACCTATGACACTCGGCAATAATGTGGCTTTCTATTGGTGAAAGAATTTTAAAAATCGGTTTAGTAGATCCCGAGATTACCCCTTACAATTTAACAAATATACAAACACAAACTTTACTTCTTTATAATATTAGTATAGATAAGATTAATACTTTGATTTTGGCATGTGTATGGGTTGGTTTCTTGTTGCATAAGTAGGTCCATTTATAATATTAGTATGGATTAACAGACAAGACCCACAAAAAACCTAAGAATAGAACAAATTGATACACATAATTTATTATTAATACTTTTGTCTTAATTAAGTTAGCACACAAATTTAATTCTTAATTTTTGTTCCAGTGGGTATAGCAGGCGTGCGGTCTCAGGATGGTCGGCATATCGCCATGATGCCTCACCCCGAAAGGTGTGTGTTACGTTGGCAATGCGCTGTGCCTCCAGCTGTTCCATCCACCACTTCCGATTCAAATAGCCAAGCTTCGCCATGGCTCAGACTCTTTCAGAACGCTTATTCATGGGCTTCCAAACATTAGAATTAAGATGTTATAGTAATTGTTATACTATTACGATTCATGTTCCTCTGAAAGTGCTATGCATAAAAACAATAAGAGAAAATATGTAATGTAATTAATGACAAATTTTTTAAGGCTCTGATTATAAAAAAATCTTTACTATTTTCTACAAAATATTAAAATTATATATAGACAATTGTCTTCCAATTATAATATACATTCCATGAAAATTTTATGTCCTTTCACTTGTTAACTAATTTTAGTGATTATGTCGAATTTAGAAAAATATTATACAATTGTTTTCAAATTGTTACATGATTCAATACACATTACACATATGTAACTTAGTGTTTAAGGAAAAATAAATTATTTTCAAGTTATGTTATTTGTATTATTATTACTTAAGCTTTATTTTTAGTAATCTGACGATGTATATATAATTTACACTCTTTGGCAAAAAAAACGGGCACTTAAGCAAAGAACTATTTTATAGTTACTATTAGTTTGTTTGACAATTTTAGGTATTGTTATCCTCAGAATTTCATAAATTAATTAGGAGGGAATAGGTATCATCAGTTTTATCATAACATTTTGATTAAATTATTGAGAAATAATGTTTAAGCTCAAAACACTATTATTGTACCTGCTCGCTAAATATAAATGAAACGCGTTAATTTCTTTGTTTTTCTTGAATACATTAAAAGCAGATAAAAGTTTAGTATTGAGTGCATGGGCGTACCGAGGGTAGGGCAGGGGAGGGCAGCTGCCCCCCCCTAGATGTTGACGGTCGTACTATCTTATTCTCTCGATTATATATAAAGCACTCTCAGACGCGTAAAAACGTGACTAAGATCGACTATGGACAAAAACAGATTTAATTTTTGTGTTGTTGTAAGATCGGCAATCGTCATCAGTCCTATGCTATGCGATGTTCGAGCGCAGTGACGATCAGAGCGTGCTCTCTAGCGAGGAGAACTACTCATCATAGTCCTAAGATAGTAAATCGTCCGAGTCGTTTTATGTAGTTTTTTATGATCAGCTGACATGCCCATTCAGTCAGAAGGAATGTATATGACGTTTATATTGGAGTCTCGCTTGGTAACATTATTGCACCCATGTTGCGTAGCGAGAGCGCGTAGAACTCTGCCGTTTTTTTCTGCGAGCCAGTTATGCTTGCGAAGGAGATGGCGGAGCGGGACCGTGCGAGGCTTAGAACACTTCCTGGCCGCCAGGCCCGGGATCGGACCAGGTACCGCAGACTACTCGGGCGCCGGAGATCGCCAAACGATACGATAATGATAAACCTGTCACCCGACAGGTGAGGACCTCCCTAGCAGAAGCAAGCCGGGATAGCTTGGGCTCCTTTTTAAAATAGAAAAGGAGCAACAGGATTCCTACACAGGAGGGGGCCATCTACAAACCATAGGTGGCCCGAGGTACGTCGGGGTTCCAGGGATTTCCTTCCGAGGGTGCACCTGATTCCCCGGCTTCTAATATCTAAAACGGTGTGCGGTTTTCAGTCGGTTGGAGTCCAACATAACCACCAGAAGGTGATATTCGAGGGTACAAAAAAAAAACAAAAAGGTTCACACACGTTGCGGTTAGATATTTTCTCCGACTTTTACTTGCGAATTACCCTTTTTTCTGTACGGAAATACCCCCGGATACCACTGACTGGTCCTGGACCGCGCGCCGTCTCTGTTACTAGAAGTCGGAGAACCAGATGCACCCTTAAAAGGAAAACCCTCTAACTTACGGTTTGTAGACGGCTCCCTCCTGTGCAGAAATCCCGGTGTTCCTTTTTTGCCCAAAAATAAGCGCTTAAGCTGCCACCTCGGCCTGATTGCGGACAGTTACCCTGACGAACAGTGAATGTTATTTGGGCTGATTTAGCGGCACTTGCTTTTAGCCTCCAGTCCTGTAGGCAATTGTGGACTTCAAAAAGCAAGTCTGAGACTCGCTTTGGATTTTTGTAGCGCACAAGTACCGTTGTGAATGTTGCTATACTGACAGCGGACCAAGCAAATATAGAATAAATGGACTTTACGTGTACATAGAACAATTTGTTACCGATAACGTTTATGTTTCATCTTAAACTGTTTTGCCGAAGATTTTTGAAAATTTATTTTAAAATGTGATCGAAACAAGTGCCGTGCAAATAATTGGAGAAGCCTATGTCTAGTAGTGGACTACGAAAGGGTTTTTAAAATAGCTATTCTATAATGAAATAATTTATTTAAAAAAATACCTTTTTCAAATCCATTTATTTGACGCTTTTAAAAAATCCCGATTTGCCCCCCCCTGGCCCAGAACCTGGGTACGCCCATGATTGAGTGTGACCCCCTCTTGCTGAAATCACGGCTTGCATTCGTCTGGGCATGCTAGCGAGTATATCTTTTATGGTTTCTTGGGGAATACGTTCCCACTCCGCGGTAATCACATTCTTTAGCTCTCTGATGGTCTGCGGAGCCGGCTGCACTGATCTCACTCGTCGCTTCAGAACGTCCCAGACATGCTCTATGGGATTGAGGTCCGAACTTCTAGCTGGCCAGTCCAAACGACGAATTCCGACTTCTAGCATATACGCTTCCACATCGCCAGACCGGAGGGCGCGAGCGTTGTCGTCCATAAAAAATGAGTTTTCGCCAAGAGCGGTTAAAGCGGGTTGTGCATAAGGAATTAGAACTTCCGTTATGTATCGGTGTCCAGTCAGTGTGCCGTTTTCGATGAAGACTAACTCCGTACGATACATGGAATTTATTCCTGCCCAAAACATAACAGAGCCCCCTCCATAAGGTGTGATTTCTTCAAAACATGCCTCTGCAAAGCGTTCTCCTCGTCTACGTAGCACTCGCCGACGTCGGTCTTCACCATGCAGAGATATCCTGGCTTCATCGGAGAACAATATCCTATCCCAGTCTTCATGAGTCCATGACACACAATTTCAAGCGAAGCTAAGCCTGGCAACTCGATGTCCACGGAGTAATTTAGGGTCGCGTGCCGGGCGATGACTGTGTATATTAGCAGCGAGAAGCCTCCTCCTGACCGTCCATAGACTAATTTGCACATTTCTTACTTCTTCGAGGCTGTTCTTGAGGTCCACATAAGAAGATTTGCGATTTCTCAACGCTTGACTAACTAGAAAACGATCATCCCGTGGTTCGGTACATGTCTTTCTGCCAGAACCAGGCCTTCTCTTGACGGAACCGGTCTCTTGATAGCGCTGCCAGGTCCTTTGAACTGTCGACCGACTCACATTTAGCCTCTGAGCCACGAAGCATTGGCTGCAACCTTCTTCAAGCAGCGCAATAATTTTGCTCGCTTTTATCACTTTATCTACCATTTTCGAGATTGCTAAACAGCAATAACAATACTTTTAAATGTCAAGGACATCAGATAATTTAATAAAAATTGTCAAAAAGTTAATTATAGTCGATATTAACTATAGGGAATTCGCGCCACAAAATGCAGTTAAAAGTTGTTTTCTTTGAAAACCAGGCTCAGTCAAAAATTTGAATTTGGAATGTACTCTTATAAACATTATGGCACTTTTATAACTGGCCTGTAACATGTTCAAATGATTAAAACCTTTTTGGTATTTTATTTTTTTCAGCCAGGAAGAAAATCGAAACCGCCCGTTTTTTTTGCAAATGAGTGTATTATGTATCCATAATACATAAACAATAATGAAAACCATAAATAAAAAATCTTTTACAAACAAAATTCGTTAAAAAATAAAAAAAGTTGACATTACCATGGATCAAATTTAGGAAATTTCAAATTATTCAGGACTCCTATAATCTAACTAACGCTACATGAATAGAATGAAAGTTCTGTAAAGTATAAACTATGTTCTTTCTAAAAAAATAGCTAATTAATGCGTATTTTATTGAAATATTGTAACGTTCCCGGAAATGACCAACCGTTCGGAATGACATAAATGTTACCCAAATGATGATACATGACGTTGTACATCATAAGGTATAGATAAGGGAATATTTCAATTATAGACAACAATTTAATTAACAAAGTTATTTATTTATATTGCCCCATTAACTGCCCTTAAGAAAAATTACTCTTACCATTAATAAATTCTTATAATAATTAAGTTTTAACATTTTCATAAATCGATCTAGTGGACCTTCTATAATCACAGTTATATCTTCTTAAAGTTTTAATCAATTCTTACAATTTGAGTCTTTTGACCTAAAATCATAGTCTACTTCACTAAAATTCTACAAATAATGGAAAAAAAATAACGTAAGAAAATCAACAATGAAATATATAGTAAGGTACATAACAAAATTAATTATTTTTCGAAAACATCAATATCATTATCAAAATAATTTTGCCTTTTGCCTTAACTTGCACATAGAAATACTGTTGTCAAAAACAAACAAGCTTTGTATGAATTATTTGAAAAGATGGTGCACATGAGTTTCTCACCAGCTCTTCTTATGAATGCAATACCCATCGGAGCTGGTACTTCGATTGATTTCAATTTAAACCTTTGAGTTGAATCGAAATCAATCTAAGCTCCGGTAATTCAAATCATCTCAGTGCATTTAGTATTAGATATTCTAGTACCTTTTATCACTGAATTGATTACTTGAGTTTTGTTTTATATTTTGATGTTTGTATTTTTGACGTGTTCAAGTGCCTTTTGGGGCCTATGGAAATAAATGATTTGAGTTTGAGTTTATCACATCCACTTTTCTTGTGACATATTCGTTTCTGACCTCATATACGTTTCTTTGTTTACATAACTGCATTAATTCGACTGTGTTTACTGTGACTATTGTGTTTGCTAAATTACATTTTATTCACGTTAGTTAGATCGTAAATATGCCACGAAAGTGTTTGAACAACCCGGTCAATTTTTGTTATGTGTGTGGAGAATTAACTTTTACATCTCAGCGTCGAAATTTCACATCACTAAATGAACAGTGCTATTTAGACTATTTTGGTTTTCCTGTGAGGAGTCACGACAAATCCTGGGTTCCACATAAATGTTGTGTAACGTGTGTGAGGCTCCTTTTAGGTTGGGCTAAACAAGAACCTAGACATTGGCCTGATATTTTTTTTTGTAAAAGCTATGCCTAAAGATGGAGATGGATTTTTATATCTAAAGGAGAAATTCCCCAAACTCAGCGAGGCGAAAATCAAAGAGGAAATATTTGTAGGTCCACAAATACGGCAGTTGATGAAGGATAAGAGCTTTGAAGAAAAACTAACTGATCAGGAAAAACTCGCCTGAAAATGTTTTGTGAATGTTGTTAAAAAAATTCTAGGTAACCATAAAGCGGAAAATTACAAAGATTTAATAAATAAACTTATGATATCATTTAAACCTTTGGGGTGTAATATGTCCTTGAAAATACATATGCTGGACTCTCATCTGGATTTATTTCCGGCAAATTTGGGTGCTGTGAGTGACGAACAAGGTGAGAGGTTCCATCAGGACATTTTCTTAATGGAAAAGCGTTATCAAGGGAAATGGAGTCCAGGAATGCTAGCAGACTATTATTCTTCTTCTTCTTTTTATAAATGGCAAACTGTGCCGATGTCGACAATTCTGCCAATGTCAAGTGGGATGGAGATACGTGGGTTTTATGGAAATAATAAACTGAAATTAAAATTGCAGCCATCCAAGTTTTCCGAAATTAGCAGTTGACTGAATGTGGGGCTCTAGCAGACTATTGTTGGAGACTTAAAAGGGTACTTCAATAATTTTACTACCAGAAGCCAAATATTCAAGAAACTCATAAGTATCTATTAGATATTAGGAAATAATTCTGTAAGTGTGGCTGATTTTTGTACTTTTTACGAAAATAAATGTTTTGATGTCACAAGAAAACCTCATGTGTACATTTTTTTTCATTGATATGTTATTGTTTGGTGGCCCTAGAATATTCAAAATTTGATATAAATTTTCAAGTGACAAAAAAAATGAAAAATTTGTTGACCAGTGTTATTTATCGAAATAAAAAATACGATGCGTACACAGATCACTCCCTATTGGGGGTGATCTGTGGATGCGTAGAAACGGCATAGTGATGTGCCAACTCGGATAAAACTAAACTTGATTTAACTTGAGTTAAAATCCACGTAACTCGGGTTGAACTCGAATTACGTAACTCGAGTTAACTGGATGGACAAGTTAATGATTTTTTTGAGTTTTTACTAATTTATTCCCTCAACTTTGCATTAATAGTTGAAAAAATTGGAACAGACAATTTATTTTTTTTGTTTCAATTCTTTATTTTTTTATATTATTTATTTATGATGTATTGGGAGAGTTATTTATACCTACTAACTAAAGAAACAAAAAAAAATTATCATTTATTTAAGTATTTTTAGCTCGAATTTTAATTAAAAGTAATATTTACTATCAATTAAACTATGAAATTATATAGCAGTCTTTTTAAAATAAAATCAGACTAACATTATGATGCAGGTATGTATGTACATATTGTACATAGGTAGATTTACAGGCTCATAATTGTTTTATAATCACAATATTTTTTAAATAAATAGATAATTAGTATCACAAAGAATATTTTTTCCTTAAATTATTATATTTTTATAGTTAGCTTATATTTTAGTCTTAATTATATAGGTACTATAAAGGAATATGTCAAATGATTCTAAAACAAAAATAAAAATATTTTTCCGACCATTACCTAACTAATAATTAGTTATTGACAGAAAAATATAAAATCTTATGAAAAAAACTAAAATAAACTTCTTATAAGTTTTAACAAAAATAATATTCTTTTCTTTTTGAAATTGAAGTTAAGTAAAACATAAAATAACAAAGTATTGTTAATGTACTTAAAAAATAAACAATCATGGAATACTGTTGAGAAATAAGATTTGGTCAATCTTTTTAGGTGCTAGACGGTTTCTTCTATCATTGCATCCCAGCTTTTGAAAATAAGCGTTCTGAAGGGACTGACGATGCTGGTATCCAAAGATATTTTTGGGCAATTTCGGACAACCGCGGCAATAAACATTTCTTATCATTCCAAAACTGAAGTAGATCGCATTTTCTGTCAAGATATGGTAATTCAATATATTGTTTAACCATCATAGCTGCAAAAGTGTAAGGAGTTGGGTGAGCACTACTCTCCGTGAGTTTTTTATCTACAACTCCCCAAATGTCGTCTTTATCCAAAGCAGCAACAATTGAAGTACTTGAGCTATTTGGGCTAGATGAAGGTAGGACTTGATCGGTGCTCATGTTTGATAATTCACTTTCGAACTCGAGTTAGAGAGAATTCAACTCGAGTGGATTCGAACTACGTCCAACTCGAGTTAACTCGAGTTAGTTACTCGAGTTGACCATCACTAAAACGGCATAGCACCTATGCCATAGGTACGAACTTCTGTCAAAAAAATAAACAGTTTTGTTGAAAAGAACTTGAAGTTTGACTGATTCTACTAAACAGAAATATTAAATTGAAAAGAGTTAATATAACTTTCTATGTAGCGGTAAGTACGTTGTGTAACTGTTAACATAATTGTGGGTGAAAAAAATCACCATTTCTTAGATTTTTATATAATTTCTATAATGTGCTGCTGAATTAGTACTGCAAATAGACAGTTATCAACATAATATGTATCAAGTTTTGCAGTAATTTGTACTTTTTAAAAGGAGAGGAATGATTTGGTGACTTTTTAATAAACGAGTCATATTAGAAGTAAGAACTTAAAAACACGTGTCGATGAATGTTTCAAACACTCATCGACACGTGTTGAAGATTATCTATATTTTTAATTATCTTATTAATTTTTCAATAGTTTTACAAAAATATTGAAATATATATATATATATATAGGCAGAGGCACTCTTCGGCAAGAATGGGCCGGCTCGACCGGTGTGATACCACGGCCTCACAGATAACCTGTTTGCGCTGTGTTTCTGTGTGTGTACTTTGAATTACAATAATTGTACTCAATGATAAATTGCATAAGCTCAAGTTGTGGGCCTCTGTTACAGATAACTGTGAACAATTGATAATACCTGAACTCTGACATTCATGTAAGATATTACCAAGCAACACCAATAAAACTCATTCTACATTCAGTTTAAATTGTGTCATTAGAGTGTTAACACTTTGTAGCATATGAAATGGCTATATTAATATTTTTTCCTGTGAAGCATTCAGTGGCCATAGAACTAAAGAAATACTTGAAAAGTTGAAGATAGTAGATTCAGATATAGTGCAGCTGTCTACTGAACTTTGTTACCATGTGGAGCTCAGTGCGGGTTGTGACCTTAACATTAATCAAATCAAGATACTAAAGTGGCTTTTGAGCTCACCTCTTCAGCCTCAAGCTCTTAACTATGAATCTGTTTACAAGAACGTCCACGGGAATCAGATTGTTATTGAGATTGGACCAAGGTGTGTTTTTAAAGAACTAAGAACTAGTAGTATTACCAAGGTCAGATTCCGATAGATTCAAACCATTTTCATTAATGTTACGGATTTAACTTTTCTACAGCAGATTCTAGTAACTCGGTTCAGATTTGTGAAAGTGTTGGCTTACGAGATGTTATCCGCTTGGAAGTTTCAACTAGATATCTCATCACATTCAGTAAGACCAAAAATGTTACTGCAAAAATGCTCGAATCATTGGCAGCACCATTACATGACAGGATGACTCAATGTATTTATACAAAGGGGAATCTACCTAAGAGTAGCTTTAACGAAGGATTGCCAAAGGATTTGGAGCCATGGTTTGTGGTACCTCTTCGGAAAGAAGGCAGACCTGCAATGGAAAGAGTAAACCAAAAGCTAGGTCTGTTGTACGTTGTGTAACTGTTAACACAATTATGGGTGAAGAAAATCATCATTTCTTAGATTTTTATATAATTTCTAAAATGTGCTGCTGAATTAGTACTGCAAATAGACAGTTATCAACATAATATGTATCAAGTTTTGCAGTAATTTGTACTTTTTAAAAGGAGAGGAATGATTTAGTGACTTTTTAATAAACGAGTCATATTAGAAGTAAGAACTTTAAAACACGTGTCGATGAGTGTTTGAAAGTGACATGAAGATTATCTATATATTAATTATCATATGAATTTTTCAATAGTTTTACAAAAATATTGAAATATATATATATAAGGGGTGTTTTTTTAAGCTAGATAGAACTTTAAATTGTAAAAAGTAACACAATAAATTAAATTTTGATGAAACTTTTTTTTTTATTTGTTTCAGTATACTCTGACAAATCATCATGAATAGACTCACGCTTGAACAACGCTACGAAATTATCCAAATTTACTTTGAAAATCAGTCGTCGATTCGCGCAACTTATAGACGACTTCGTCATTTGTATGGCGTACATAATCGTCCATCTGAACAAGCCATTCGTCGAACTGTGGATAGATTTCGTACCACATACTCTCTAGAGGATGCAACAACACCAGCACGTCGAAGGAATGTGCGTACTGAAGACAATATCGCCGCTGTAAACGAAAGTGTGGAAGAAGATCCAAATTTATCGATTCGTCGTCGGTCGCAGGAATTGGGGCTCTGTCCGTCCACTACGTGGGAAATTTTGATCAAAGATCTCGGCCTACACCTGTATAAGATCCAGCTGGTGCAGGAATTGAAGCCACGAGACCATTATATGCGTCGTTCTTTCGCCGATTGGGCTCTAGAGCAGTTGGCAACTGACCCGTTGTTTTATCGCAAAATTGTGTTCAGCGATGAGGCGCATTTTTGGCTTAACGGGTTTGTTTATAAGCAAAATTGCCGCATATGGAATGAGACCAATCCACAACAGACCCTACAGACTCCATTACATCCAGAAAAATGCACCGTATGGTGCGGTTTTCACGCTGGTGGCATCATCGGACCTTATTTCTTCAAAAATGAGGCCGGAGCTCGCGTTACGGTCAATGGAGATCGTTACCGCACCATGATCAATGATTTTTTGTTTGAAAATATGGATGACATTGATCCGGAGGAGATGTGGTTTCAACAGGATGGCGCTACGTGCCATACGGCGAACGCAACCATCGACTTATTGAAATCAAAATTTGGCGATAAGTTGATTTCGAGAAATGGACCTGTCAATTGGCCTCCAAGGTCGTGCGATTTGACACCTCTCGATTATTTCCTGTGGGGCTACGTGAAGTCACTGGTTTATGCTGATAAACCAGCAACAATTGACGCCTTGGAGGCCAGCATTGTTCGTGTTATTCGTGACATACGGCCAGCAGTGCTCGAAAAAGTGGCCCAAAATTGGACGTCCAGAATGCACTTCGTCAAGAACAGCCGCGGTGCCCATATGCCCGAAATCATTTTCAAATGTTAATGTCACGTTTATATATATAGGCAGAGGCACTCTTCGGCAAGAATGGGCCGGCTCGACCGGTGTGATACCACGGCCTCACAGATAACCTGCTTGCGCTGTGTTTCTGTGTGTGTACTTTGAATTACAATAATTGTACTCTATGATAAACTGCATAAGCTCAAGTTGTTGACCTCTGTTACAGATAATTGTGAACAATTGATAATACCTGAACTCTGAAATTCATGTAAGATATTACCAAGCAACACCAATAAAACTCATTTTACATTCAGTTCAAATTGTGTCATTAGAGTGTTAACACTTTGTAGAATATGAAATGGCTATATTAAGATTTTTTTCCTGTGAAGCATTCAGTGGCCATAGAACTAAAGAAATACTTGAAAAGTTGAAGATAGTAGATTCAGATATAGTGCAGCTGTCTACTGAACTTAGTTACCATGTGGAGCTCAGTGCGGGTTGTGACCTTAACATTAATCAAATCAAGATACTAAAGTGGCTTTTGAGCTCACCTCTTCAGCCTCAACCTCTTAACTATGAATCTGTTTACAAGAACGTCCACGGGAATCAGATTGTTATTGAGATTGGACCAAGGTGTGTTTTTAAAGAACTAAGAACTAGTAGTATTACCAAGGTCAGATTCCGATAGATTCAAACCATTTTCATTAATGTTACGGATTTAACTTTTCTACAGCAGATTCTAGTAACTCGGTTCAGATTTGTGAAAGTGTTGGCTTACGAGATGTTATCCGCTTGGAAGTTTCAACTAGATATCTCATCACATTCAGTAAGAGCAAAAATGTTACTGCAAAAATGCTCGAATCATTGGCAGCACCATTACATGACAGGATGACTCAATGTATTTATACAAAGGAGAATCTACCTAAGAGTAGTTTTAACGAAGGATTGCCAAAGGATTTGGAGCCATGGTTTGTGGTACCTCTTCGGAAAGAAGGCAGACCTGCAATGGAAAGAGTAAACCAAAAGCTAGGTCTGTTGTACGTTGTGTAACTGTTAACACAATTATGGGTGAAAAAAATCATCATTTCTTAGATTTTTATATAATTTCTAAAATGTGCTGCTGAATTAGTACTGCAAATAGACAGTTATCAACATAATATGTATCAAGTTTTGCAGTAATTTGTACTTTTTAAAAGGAGAGGAATGATTTAGTGACTTTTTAATAAACGAGTCATATTAGAAGTAAGATGATTCCGTTTCCGGCGGTCAAATAGAACACACGTACGTCACCGATCATCTCGAAATAAAATTGTTTTAAGTGTCAAACAGTGTAAATCCAGTGCTGTGAGAAGGCTAATCACTAAGTAAACTTTCAACAACCACAACCAGCAAAAAAGTTACAGTGAAAGTGCTAAATTCCACCAAAAAACTGCAACAAACTATATTTTATAACCGAAAAAGTTTGAAATCACTACCATAGAAAATAGATACTTGGTACCAACCTAAAAAAAGTCAACCTCACTTTGATACTGACATTGATAACAACAAGGTTGCCACTTAAGAAAATAGAAAATTACTACATTAGGTATACCACACACAAATTAAAATTCTTAACAAAAAAAAAAAAAAAAACCCACAGTCATACCATATCACCATGGACAAAAGTATGGAATTACTTCTATCAAAAATAGATGAGAAACTAGAAAAACAAACAAAAATTATAACACTTTCAGTAACTAAAAATGTAATGGCAGTGATAGACGAAAAAATGAAAAATATTATTGAGGAAAACAATAACTTGAAAAAGAAAGTATATGATCTGGAACAAAAACTCAAATTGGTGGAAAAAGAGAAGCGAAAAAATAACTTGGTCTTCTTTGGAGTACAGGAAAAGGGCAAACCTGAACTGGAACTTATAGACTACATTAAGGAAATGATAATAGATATGGGGGTAAATATGGAGAGCAACGAAATAAAAAACGTCTACAGAATCGGGCAAAACGAAAACAATAAACACCGTCCTGTGGTAGTCACCATCACAACTCAATGGAAAAAACATCTTATATTGAAAAATAAGCCTAACCTTCCACAAGGCGTCAACATAAAAGAGGACTACCCCAAAGAAATCCTAGACAAACGCAAACAATTGCAGCCGCAAGTAGAAGAAGAAATAAAAAAAGGAAATATTGCCTATATAAAATACGACAAGCTCATAGTAAAGAAACCAAAAGAAAATAGAGAGAAGAGAAAGAGAGGAACTTCCGACTCACCAAATGCACCATTAGGAAAGAAAACAAACAAGAATGCAACACGTAACAACCCATCCCCAACAATACCCAAAACATATACTAGAGAAATCTTAAGACCTAACATACTCAACTATATAGAAAGAGCAAGCTCTGATTCACAAATAAATCTTTCAAAAAACTAAATATGCCCCCGGACCACCGGAATCAAATTATAAATTCACAAACAAATAATTATTTACACAAACAACCAACAAATTGTCTTCCACCACGGCTGGTCCCCGCGGAAGACTTAGACCATCACCCTCTAACAAGGATAAAAAACAAAAGGAGTGAGAACAGGTTATACATAGCAACTCTAAATACCAGAACTTTACGAACACCAGAATCTTTATCAGAACTTGAAGAAGCATTGAAGGACCTAAAATGGGACATTTTAGGAATTAGTGAAATGAGAAGATCAGGAGAATGTATCGAAGAGCACCAGGACTTCGTATTATTCAATAAGGGAGTCATCGAAGGACAAGGAGGGGTCGGATTTATAGTTAAAAAGCACCTAAAAGAACACATAATAGAATTCATTGGAATTAATGACCGAACTGCCATACTCAACATCAAATTACCTAGCTTCAAAAAAACATGGACAATTATCCAAGCCTATGCTCCTACGGAGCAAGCAAATGAACTTAAACATGAATCTTTTTACAATGACCTATCTCAAGCTATTATAAGTAATTACACAAAAAATATAATTATACTGATGGGAGATTTTAATGCGCAAGTGGGAATAAAACAGTGTAAAGAGGAATATGTGTTGGGAAACTTTGGCTACGGCAAAAGAAGCATAAATGGGCAAAGACTGGTTGAATTATTATTAGAACATAATCTAACCCTACTAAATAGTATTTTTAAGAAAAACAAAAACAACAAGTGGACCTGGATCTCTCCAGGCGGGAATCATAGAAACGAAATTGATTATATTATAAGCAGCCACCCAAATCTATTTACAAATACAACAGTCATATCGAAATTAAACTTTAATACCGACCACCGCATGGTAAGGGCGTCAATCAAGACTAAACCACCCAAAAGATCCAGAAAGTTTGCCATACATGACACACTCCCGACATGCAGCACAGAACTCAAAAAAACAATGGAGAATTCCCTGTCACTACTCAACAGAGAAATGTTAGAAATCGATGCAATGGATGTAAAAACAAGCTACAACAAACTACAAAATGAAATTACATGTCAAAGAGACCAAAAAAGAACACAACATAAATACAATTTAAGTAACTCAACACTACAACTTATAAAAGATAGAGAAAGTTTACTTGACTGCAAAATAAGGAAACAGAACATCCAAAAAATAACTGACCTAAGCAAAAAAATTAAAGAAGGCATAAAAAAGGACAGGAAAGTCAAAAGGTTGCAAACCCTAGAAAAACATATAGTAAGGACAGGAGGAACTAGAAAGGCTCTAAAAGAACTCCGAGAATCCAACAAATGGATCCCGAAATTGAAAAACAACCAGAGAGATGTAACACGCCGAAAGAACATAAATAGAATAGCTACGGAATTCTACCGCAACCTATATTCCAATCAAGACACCACTACACATGCAAGTCGAGAAACCCTAAATTACAATCTGCCCTTACTGAACCCGGAACCTGACTTATTACCTGGTGAAACTAGGAAAGCCATACTGAGCCAAAAGTTAGACAAGGCATCAGGTCCTGATAAAATCACAAACGAGCTACTGAGAGGAACCGTGGAAGAACTGGTCCCCATCTTAACTAAAATCTTCAACGGCATCCTGAGATCGGGACAGGTTCCGGAACAATGGGAGACATCCCACATTATTCTCATACATAAGAAAGGACAAAAAGACGACATAGGGAACTACAGACCAATAAGTCTAATGTCTAACGTTTATAAAATTTTCTCCAAAATTATTTTAAACCGAATAAGCAACACACTTGATGAAAACCAACCGAAGGAACAAGCTGGTTTTAGGAAAAACTTCTCCACGATAGATCATATTCACACAGTCAAGCAAATTATGGAAAAATACAACGAGTACAACAAACCGCTATATATGGCTTTTATCGATTACTCTAAGGCATTTGACAGCATTAGCCACACAGCCATATGGGAAAGCTTACGAAGCCAGGGAATCCCTACAGTGTACATAAACACCATTAAAAACATCTACTCCAACAGCAAGGCAAGAGTACAACTGGAAACCTTGGGTGAGACTTTCCATGTAAAACGAGGCGTCAGACAGGGCGACCCGATGTCCCCAAAGCTGTTCTCGGCGGTGCTGGAAAACATATTTCGAAAGCTAATCTGGGACCAACATGGATTAAATATAAATGGTCAAAAATTAAACCATCTTAGATTCGCCGACGATATTGTTTTGTTTGAAGAACAACCAAGCATTCTAGAAAAAATGATACAGGATCTAAATAGGGAAAGCGAAAAAGTGGGTTTAGCTATGAATATAAACAAAACGAAGCTACTAACTAATACAAACAAATATGATATAGAAATCAACAACCAACCTGTTGAATATGTAGACGAATATATATATTTAGGGCAAATCATCTCACATACAGACACAACTACAAAAGAAATCAAGAGACGCATAGCCAACGGATGGAAAAGATATTGGTCGCTGAAAGAGATCATGAAATCCACAGATCTTAGTACTGGTATCAAAAAGAAGGTCTTCAATACCTGCGTTCTCCCATGTATTACATATGGGTGTGAAACCTGGGCGCTCACGAAACATCACAGAAACATGTTGGAACACTGTCAAAGAGCTATGGAACGAAGTATGATAGGTATTAAGAAACAGGATAGGATACGAAACACTATCATAAGAAGTAGGACAAAGGTCACAGACGTGCTTAATACAATAGACAGTTTGAAGTGGAGATGGACTGGGCACATGCTGCGCGGTACACAAGAGAAGTGGAGCAACATCATAACAGACTGGTACCCTAGAGATGGGAGAAGGAACAGAGGAAGACAGGGCAAGAGATGGGAAGATGAACTAAAACTGACGGCAGGCCCAAAATGGAGAAGGGTTGCTAGAGACAGGGTACAGTGGAAATTGTTAGAGGAGGCCTTTGCCAAGAGGCACACTGAACTCAGAGATATTTTGTAACTTAAGAAACAACCACAATTCAAAGAAAGAAGAAAGCAGTTCAGGATAAGAGGCTTATTATTATTATTATTATTATATTAAGTACTTTTAATCCAAGTTGTATTATCTCAAATTTATACCTCTTTGTACTGCACCAAAGTCCAAATGATCACGAGAATCACCCCCTTGGACAGCTACCGAAGACGCAGCACCGCCACCTACGCCAATACGGTAAACGGGCCCACCAACTTTCACCAAGAACATACCTTAAAAACAATAACATATTTGTAAACATTCCAACACTCAAACCAATTAAACAGAATAAAACTTATTTTAAAGAAATGGTTCAAACCTTGTTCAGGTTTATTCTTTTTAATCATGTTATGAGGCATATATCCAATACCACCGCTGAACATTATCGGTTTGACAAACTCTTCTCTTAAATTATCTCCATTCCTCAATCCATAAGACTGAACAAATCCTGAGATAAGTGGCTCCCCAAACTTGTTACCATAATCAGAAGCACCATTGCTAGCTTCAATTATAATCTGTAGGGGACTAGCAAAATTGCTAGGATATTCCCAATTTTCCTCCCATGGTAATTCATATCCTGTAAAAATACAAGACTCATTAAAACCCACATAATAATAATACCTTTAAACATCTCATACACAACCATTTGATCCCAAACTAGGAAGAGCCTCTGATGTGGTAACCATATGTTTTTAAATACATACTTAAATTAATCACACCAGACACAAACAAATCATTAGGCTTATAACACAATAATCTGGACCTCTGGTTTAGCATTAGCTACTAGACCGATGGGACCATCAGTAAAAATGCAACATATGAAATAAATACTTCTGCATATCTTTATATATAAAGTCATTTTACTGTCCCAAGGATACAGTGTTTTCTCTGGATAAAATGTTAAGGCTATGAAAACCCATAAGAAACAACTTGAAAATAAATGTAATAATTTATATTTACCAGGTATGTGGAGATTACCCACGCTGTATCCTGCTGTACCAGCAACAGTATGACCACCACGGCCCACTCCCTGAACATCCCTTATACGTCCGCCAGTTCCAGTAGTAGCTCCACTGAACGGTGCTACTGCAGTGGGCATGTTATGTGTCTCAGCGGTAAATATAATATCTGATTCAGTCTCTTCTTTAATCACTTGAGATGGGTTTCTCACATTTGTTGGTCTTAGTTTCATGTGTTTGAAGCCTTTGATAGCACTATATTGAAAAGAAAAAAGGAAATAGGGTAGGCAGTAGGTGTTCAGATTCTATATCAATCAACATCCTTTAGTAGTCAACTTCTGGACATAAAACTTTGTAGTTTATTAAGATTTTTATGTAACAAATCTTTGTATTGGTAAAAGATTTTTAAAAATTATTTCATAAGATCCAGGGATTACCTATCTCTTAATAATACTAGTATAGATTCTTATTTTTATTTTTGTTTTTCATAACTTGCATTAAGAGTTCTAAAGCAAAACTTTATCTCAAAAAAAAGCCCAAGGTCCTTTAAAAAACATACTTTCCTAAATGTACAAACCTGCTATTATCACCAAATTTAATAACATTGTTATTATTTGAAGACTTCTGAGTTGATGCCACCATATCAATAAGAGATTCATCTATTTCCTTTCCATCTAAAAGTATTTTTCCCTATAAAATAGAATATAAAATCAATTCTTTGTTAACATATAAATTCTTAGATATATCCAAATGAAATCATAATATACTTCACCTTGAAGAACCAATGACGTGAATGCTCACTGTTACTCTGGGCAAGGTCAAATAATTCTACACTGGTTGGGTCACGCTTCAATTTGTTAACAAAAAGATACATATATAAGTCCATATCCCAAGAGTCGAAAGCTAAGCCTAGAAATAATAAAACATACATTTATAATCAGATGATTCAGACTATTATTTAATTCAGATAGAAATTTTGTAACAAACCTAGCTTTTGGTTTACTCTTTCCATTGCAGGTCTGCCTTCTTTCCGAAGAGGTACCACAAACCATGGCTCCAAATCCTTTGGCAATCCTTCGTTAAAACTACTCTTAGGTAGATTCTCCTTTGTATAAATACATTGAGTCATCCTGTCATGTAATGGTGCTGCCAATGATTCGAGCATTTTTGCAGTAACATTTTTGCTCTTACTGAATGTGATGAGATATCTAGTTGAAACTTCCAAGCGGATAACATCTCGTAAGCCAACACTTTCACAAATCTGAACCGAGTTACTAGAATCTGCTGTAGAAAAGTTAAATCTGTAACAGTAATGAAAATGGTTTGAATCTATCGGAATCTGACCTTGGTAATACTACTAGTTCTTAGTTCTTTAAAAACACACCTTGGTCCAATCTCAATAACAATCTGATTCCCGTGGACGTTCTTGTAAACAGATTCATAGTTAAGAGCTTGAGGCTGAAGAGGTGAGCTCAAAAACCACTTTAGTATCTTGATTTGATTAATGTTAAGGTCACAACCCGCACTGAGCTCCACATGGTAACAAAGTTCAGTAGACAGCTGCACTATATCTGAATCTACTATCTTCAACTTTTCAAGTATTTCTTCAGTTCTATGGCCACTGAATGCTTCACAGGAAAAAATATTAATATAGCCATTTCATATGCTACAAAGTGTTAACACTCTAATGACACAATTTAAACTGAATGTAGAATGAGTTTTATTGGTGTTGCTTGGTAATATCTTACATCAATGTCAGAGTTCAGGTATTATCAATTGTTCACAGTTATCTGTAACAGAGGCCAACAACTTGAGCTTATGCAATTTATCATTGAGTACAATTATTGTAATTCAAAGTACACACAGAAACACAGCGCAAACAGGTTATCTGTGAGGCCGTGGTATCACACCGGTCGAGCCGGCCCATTCTTGCCGAAGAGTGCCTCTGCCTATATATATATTTCAATATTTTTGTAAAACTATTGAAAAATTCATATGATAATTAATATATAGATAATCTTCATGTCACTTTCAAACACTCATAGACACGTGTTTTTAAGTTCTTACTTCTAATATGACTCGTTTATTAAAAAGTCACTAAATCATTCCTCTCCTTTTAAAAAGTACAAATTACTGCAAAACTTGATACATATTATGTTGATAACTGTCTATTTGCAGTACTAATTCAGCAGCACATTTTAGAAATTATATAAAAATCTAAGAAATGATGATTTTTTTCACCCATAATTGTGTTAACAGTTACACAACATACAACAGACCTAGCTTTTGGTTTACTCTTTCCATTGCAGGTCTGCCTTCTTTCCGAAGAGGTACCACAAACCATGGCTCCAAATCCTTTGGCAATCCTTCGTTAAAACTACTCTTAGGTAGATTCTCCTTTGTATAAATACATTGAGTCATCCTGTCATGTAATGGTGCTGCCAATGATTCGAGCATTTTTGCAGTAACATTTTTGCTCTTACTGAATGTGATGAGATATCTAGTTGAAACTTCCAAGCGGATAACATCTCGTAAGCCAACACTTTCACAAATCTGAACCGAGTTACTAGAATCTGCTGTAGAAAAGTTAAATCTGTAACGGTAATGAAAATGGTTTGAATCTATCGGAATCTGACCTTGGTAATACTACTAGTTCTTAGTTCTTTAAAAACACACCTTGGTCCAATCTCAATAACAATCTGATTCCCGTGGACGTTCTTGTAAACAGATTCATAGTTAAGAGCTTGAGGCTGAAGAGGTGAGCTCAAAAGCCACTTTAGTATCTTGATTTGATTAATGTTAAGGTCACAACCCGCACTGAGCTCCACATGGTAACAAAGTTCAGTAGACAGCTGCACTATATCTGAATCTACTATCTTCAACTTTTCAAGTATTTCTTTAGTGTTATGGCCACTGAATGCTTCACAGGAAAAAATATTAATATAGCCATTTCATATGCTACAAAGTGTTAACACTCTAATGACACAATTTAAACTGAATGTAGAATTAGTTTTATTGGTGTTGCTTGGTAATATCTTACATGAATGTCAGAGTTCAGGTATTATCAATTGTTCACAGTTATCTGTGACAGAGGTCAACAACTTGAGCTTATGCAGTTTATCATTGAGTACAATTATTGTAATTCAAAGTACACACACAGAAACACAGCGCAAACAGGTTATCTGTGAGGCCATGGTATCACACTGGTCGAGCCAGCCCATTCTTGCCGAAGAGTGCCTCTGCCTATATATATATATATATATATATATTTCAATATTTTTGTAAAACTATTGAAAAATTCATATGATAATTAATATATAGATAATCTTCATGTCACTTTCAAACACTCATCGACACGTGTTTTTAAGTTCTTACTTCTAATAATAATAATAATAATAATAAGCCTCTTATCCTGAACTGCTTTCTTCTTTCTTTGAATTGTGGTTGTTTCTTAAGTTACAAAATATCTCTGAGTTCAGTGTGCCTCTTGGCAAAGGCCTCCTCTAACAATTTCCACTGTACCCTGTCTCTAGCAACCCTTCTCCATTTTGGGCCTGCCGTCAGTTTTAGTTCATCTTCCCATCTCTTGCCCTGTCTTCCTCTGTTCCTTCTCCCATCTCTAGGGTACCAGTCTGTTATGATGTTGCTCCACTTCTCTTGTGTACCGCGCAGCATGTGCCCAGTCCATCTCCACTTCAAACTGTCTATTGTATTAAGCACGTCTGTGACCTTTGTCCTACTTCTTATGATAGTGTTTCGTATCCTATCCTGTTTCTTAATACCTATCATACTTCGTTCCATAGCTCTTTGACAGTGTTCCAACATGTTTCTGTGATGTTTCGTGAGCGCCCAGGTTTCACACCCATATGTAATACATGGGAGAACGCAGGTATTGAAGACCTTCTTTTTGATACCAGTACTAAGATCTGTGGATTTCATGATCTCTTTCAGCGACCAATATCTTTTCCATCCGTTGGCTATGCGTCTCTTGATTTCTTTTGTAGTTGTGTCTGTATGTGAGATGATTTGCCCTAAATATATATATTCGTCTACATATTCAACAGGTTGGTTGTTGATTTCTATATCATATTTGTTTGTATTAGTTAGTAGCTTCGTTTTGTTTATATTCATAGCTAAACCCACTTTTTCGCTTTCCCTATTTAGATCCTGTATCATTTTTTCTAGAATGCTTGGTTGTTCTTCAAACAAAACAATATCGTCGGCGAATCTAAGATGGTTTAATTTTTGACCATTTATATTTAATCCATGTTGGTCCCAGATTAGCTTTCGAAATATGTTTTCCAGCACCGCCGAGAACAGCTTTGGGGACATCGGGTCGCCCTGTCTGACGCCTCGTTTTACATGGAAAGTCTCACCCAAGGTTTCCAGTTGTACTCTTGCCTTGCTGTTGGAGTAGATGTTTTTAATGGTGTTTATGTACACTGTAGGGATTCCCTGGCTTCGTAAGCTTTCCCATATGGCTGTGTGGCTAATGCTGTCAAATGCCTTAGAGTAATCGATAAAAGCCATATATAGCGGTTTGTTGTACTCGTTGTATTTTTCCATAATTTGCTTGACTGTGTGAATATGATCTATCGTGGAGAAGTTTTTCCTAAAACCAGCTTGTTCCTTCGGTTGGTTTTCATCAAGTGTGTTGCTTATTCGGTTTAAAATAATTTTGGAGAAAATTTTATAAACGTTAGACATTAGACTTATTGGTCTGTAGTTCCCTATGTCGTCTTTTTGTCCTTTCTTATGTATGAGAATAATGTGGGATGTCTCCCATTGTTCCGGAACCTGTCCCGATCTCAGGATGCCGTTGAAGATTTTAGTTAAGATGGGGACCAGTTCTTCCACGGTTCCTCTCAGTAGCTCGTTTGTGATTTTATCAGGACCTGATGCCTTGTCTAACTTTTGGCTCAGTATGGCTTTCCTAGTTTCACCAGGTAATAAGTCAGGTTCCGGGTTCAGTAAGGGCAGATTGTAATTTAGGGTTTCTCGACTTGCATGTGTAGTGGTGTCTTGATTGGAATATAGGTTGCGGTAGAATTCCGTAGCTATTCTATTTATGTTCTTTCGGCGTGTTACATCTCTCTGGTTGTTTTTCAATTTCGGGATCCATTTGTTGGATTCTCGGAGTTCTTTTAGAGCCTTTCTAGTTCCTCCTGTCCTTACTATATGTTTTTCTAGGGTTTGCAACCTTTTGACTTTCCTGTCCTTTTTTATGCCTTCTTTAATTTTTTTGCTTAGGTCAGTTATTTTTTGGATGTTCTGTTTCCTTATTTTGCAGTCAAGTAAACTTTCTCTATCTTTTATAAGTTGTAGTGTTGAGTTACTTAATTTGTATTTATGTTGTGTTCTTTTTTGGTCTCTTTGACATGTAATTTCATTTTGTAGTTTGTTGTAGCTTGTTTTTACATCCATTGCATCGATTTCTAACATTTCTCTGTTGAGTAGTGACAGGGAATTCTCCATTGTTTTTTTGAGTTCTGTGCTGCATGTCGGGAGTGTGTCATGTATGGCAAACTTTCTGGATCTTTTGGGTGGTTTAGTCTTGATTGACGCCCTTACCATGCGGTGGTCGGTATTAAAGTTTAATTTCGATATGACTGTTGTATTTGTAAATAGATTTGGGTGGCTGCTTATAATATAATCAATTTCGTTTCTATGATTCCCGCCTGGAGAGATCCAGGTCCACTTGTTGTTTTTGTTTTTCTTAAAAATACTATTTAGTAGGGTTAGATTGTGTTCTAATAATAATTCAACCAGTCTTTGCCCATTTATGCTTCTTTTGCCGTAGCCAAAGTTTCCCAACACATATTCCTCTTTACACTGTTTTATTCCCACTTGCGCATTAAAATCTCCCATCAGTATAATTATATTTTTTGTGTAATTACTTATAATAGCTTGAGATAGGTCATTGTAAAAAGATTCATGTTTAAGTTCATTTGCTTGCTCCGTAGGAGCATAGGCTTGGATAATTGTCCATGTTTTTTTGAAGCTAGGTAATTTGATGTTGAGTATGGCAGTTCGGTCATTAATTCCAATGAATTCTATTATGTGTTCTTTTAGGTGCTTTTTAACTATAAATCCGACCCCTCCTTGTCCTTCGATGACTCCCTTATTGAATAATACGAAGTCCTGGTGCTCTTCGATACATTCTCCTGATCTTCTCATTTCACTAATTCCTAAAATGTCCCATTTTAGGTCCTTCAATGCTTCTTCAAGTTCTGATAAAGATTCTGGTGTTCGTAAAGTTCTGGTATTTAGAGTTGCTATGTATAACCTGTTCTCACTCCTTTTGTTTTTTATCCTTGTTAGAGGGTGATGGTCTAAGTCTTCCGCGGGGACCAGCCGTGGTGGAAGACAATTTGTTGGTTGTTTGTGTAAATAATTATTTGTTTGTGAATTTATAATTTGATTCCGGTGGTCCGGGGGCATATTTAGTTTTTTGAAAGATTTATTTGTGAATCAGAGCTTGCTCTTTCTATATAGTTGAGTATGTTAGGTCTTAAGATTTCTCTAGTATATGTTTTGGGTATTGTTGGGGATGGGTTGTTACGTGTTGCATTCTTGTTTGTTTTCTTTCCTAATGGTGCGTTTGGTGAGTCGGAAGTTCCTCTCTTTCTCTTCTCTCTATTTTCTTTTGGTTTCTTTACTATGAGCTTGTCGTATTTTATATAGGCAATATTTCCTTTTTTTATTTCTTCTTCTACTTGCGGCTGCAATTGTTTGCGTTTGTCTAGGATTTCTTTGGGGTAGTCCTCTTTTATGTTGACGCCTTGTGGAAGGTTAGGCTTATTTTTCAATATAAGATGTTTTTTCCATTGAGTTGTGATGGTGACTACCACAGGACGGTGTTTATTGTTTTCGTTTTGCCCGATTCTGTAGACGTTTTTTATTTCGTTGCTCTCCATATTTACCCCCATATCTATTATCATTTCCTTAATGTAGTCTATAAGTTCCAGTTCAGGTTTGCCCTTTTCCTGTACTCCAAAGAAGACCAAGTTATTTTTTCGCTTCTCTTTTTCCACCAATTTGAGTTTTTGTTCCAGATCATATACTTTCTTTTTCAAGTTATTGTTTTCCTCAATAATATTTTTCATTTTTTCGTCTATCACTGCCATTACATTTTTAGTTACTGAAAGTGTTATAATTTTTGTTTGTTTTTCTAGTTTCTCATCTATTTTTGATAGAAGTAATTCCATACTTTTGTCCATGGTGATATGGTATGACTGTGGGTTTTTTTTTTTTTTTTTTTTTTTTTTTTTTTTTTTTTTTTTTTTTTTTTTTTTTGTTAAGAATTTTAATTTGTGTGTGGTATACCTAATGTAGTAATTTTCTATTTTCTTAAGTGGCAACCTTGTAGTTATCAATGTCAGTATCAAAGTGAGGTTGACTTTTTTTAGGTTGGTACCAAGTATCTATTTTCTATGGTAGTGATTTCAAACTTTTTCGGTTATAAAATATAGTTTGTTGCAGTTTTTTGGTGGAATTTAGCACTTTCACTGTAACTTTTTTGCTGGTTGTGGTTGTTGAAAGTTTATTTAGTGATTAGCCTTCTCACAGCACTGGATTTACACTGTTTGACACTTAAAACAATTTTATTTCGAGATGATCGGTGACGTACGTGTGTTCTATTTGACCGCCGGAAACGGAAAGTACTTAATACTATGGTTTAAAAAATTGGAGAAATATTGTTTTTCCATTTTATTTGATTTTGTTCTTATTTTGGTATTTTTGACTTACATTTTAGTTCAAAGTACATTCTCTTCTATCAATTTTATGCGTTTTTGAATTTGTTTTAATCCCACTATTTCCTTGGTTTTTTCCTACATGACTGCAGTATCTGACTAATCAATGTAACTGCTTCACTGCCTTGGCCGAAAAGAAAAACCATAACACAACAAATCTTTTTGCTTATTTTCTTTACAGGTGATGCTGAAATGGGTAATCGTCTAAACAGGGTAGTTAGAGGATGCTTAGAAGCAGACATTAATCCTGTAGAATGTAAGTATAAATATTTCAATCAACTTCTTTAACAGATTGCAATTTTTAATAACTAATACATAAAATTACATGATGACAACAGCAATCCACGACCAAGGCGCTGGTGGGAACGGCAATGTTCTTAAAGAGCTTGTAGAACCTGAAGATGCTGTGGTGTTTACTAAGGAATTCCAATTAGGAGATCCCACTATTACTACATTGGAGCTCTGGGGTGCAGAGTATCAAGAAAACGATGCCCTTCTTTGTTCTAAAGAAAATCGTGCTACTCTTGAAGGTGTGTACCATTTTCACATTTTGCCGTGAGAACTTCGGGAAGATGTCGTGTCAATCTTCGTCTTGATTATCAATGTAAATAAAAATAAATTTAAATGTAATGCCGTTAGAATGGAGCTTAAAATAGCTGTAACTGCCCGGTGTAAAATTTCAAAGAATGGAAATGTCTGAAATAAGTTATGCACGACAACTACAATATAAATTATAGAGCAATCAAGATAGTAGGTACACTTAAAGTCGAAAAGTGCCTTAATCAAAATTATCATAAATGTAATATATTTTCACATTTTAGACATCTGTCAACGTGAAAGATGTCCAGTCTCTTTCGTTGGGGAAGTAACGGGAGATGGCTACATGACTCTTGTCGAGGACTCATACACTAGCAAATATCTAGATAGAGAAGAGAGACTGAACCCGGACACCAAGTCAAAGTTGCCGTTTGATTTACATTTGGAAGCTGTATTAGGTATGTCATCATTGTTTTTATTGTATCATGCTAATGGAAAAAGCAAAAGTCCCACAAGCTGGTAAGGTCAGCTGTTTGTCGTATTTGACGTCATAGAGACAATCATCTCATTATCTTGTTTGTACATACGGATATTTGCGTTCTTTATAAACAAGAAGGCACAATCATGGATTATTTCTCTAAACGATAAGTACGAAAATAGAAAAAAGATATATTGAAGTATTTGTAAAATATTAATTTTTTTAATTGATTTATGTAGATACATAATTGTCTTACATATTGTATTTTGTAAACATTGTATCTTACCCACTTATTTTTCTTTCGATTATCGGAAATGTTTATGTTAAAGTGAAATAATTTATGCTGCATAAATAAATATACACCTCCTAAATTCTGCGCGTGCCTTTTTAAAACAGCCTGTAACAACCAAATGCTTTCTAAGAACATCCTTCATAGAATATGTGTCAGTCCCTTGCATAAGACAAATACTTATAAGACGGAATATTGTGGTATTTTGAAAACATCATGAATATTTTTTTTAAATTCAGGAAATATGCCAAGAAAAACCTTTGATTTGATGACAGAGAAAAGGACTAAATTGCCCTTAACATTGCCACAGAATGTCACTGTACACGATGCCCTTGACAGGGTACTCAGACTTGTCAATGTGGCTAGCAAGAGATACTTGACAAACAAGGTAAGTTTCTAGAGTTTTGTTGATCTAGTGATTAGAGCACATGACAGCGGTCGTGGGCTCGATTCCTGCCCAGGATAAATAACTGTGCTTTGAACATGATCATATGTTTTGTATCTAGGATTAATTTATTTATAACTAGCTTACCGACCGACTTCGTTCCGGCAAAAGTTAAGGGCCCAGTGGCAGTCCAATAGAAAAACGAAATAAATGTTTTTTTTATTATTTTACTTCAGAAGAACCTTCGTTATGCCTTAACAAAAACATAAAAAAACGAGTTACATACGAGTACATTATAAAACTGTCGTCGATTAGTAAATTTTCTTCGCCATTCAACTGTTCTATAATAGTAGTTTAGGTAGGTAATTATAAAACGCGCGTTGACATTGCGTAACTATTTCGACCACTTATCTCAAATATAATTAAGATAAGTTCTTCTTTACCGCAGGAGCTAAGTTATGAAGTTTGATTAATAGTATTCATACTTGATATGATTTTAGTTAGTTACTTTAACTTATAATACAGAGGTTGTTAGATCGACTCTCATATCATAAATATATCTATGAATTTTGCAGTCTGTCGACCTTAGTCTAGAGTCATAAAGGCCCCTGCTTAGTGTATAATGTAATCCAATGAACAATGTTTTACTATAGGGAAGTCTTTTTTAAATTAGGAAACAGGTATCATTAGTTGTTCTTACTGCTTCCTCAACAGTCTTTAGCAGTGTACAGCTGGAAGAGAGGCCTATCTCCTTAGAAAAGAGGTTTTAGCCTATTACACAACACTGGCTAGAACTGTTGATACAAGATTTATTTCGAGTTTTCCTTCTCTTTGCTGGGACTGGGGCTGTTGTCATTTGATACTATTAACTAAGAAAGATAATAATTTTCGCAGGTAGACAGATGTGTAACAGGTCTAGTAGCTCAGCAACAATGCGTTGGTCCTCTACACACGCCGTTGGCGGATTGTGCGATCATTGCACTGTCGTACTACGACCTCGTCGGTTCGGCCACTTCCATTGGCACACAGAACATCAAGGGATTATTAGACCCCGCTGCTGGAGCCCGAATGTCTCTCGGAGAGGCTATCACTAATTTAGTAAGTATTTTAACTTGTTCATAGTATGTTTGTTTTATATCTTGTAGCCGGCTAAATATTAGTGTTTTGATAGTAAAAAATTAAAGTTGTAATAAGATATTATAGTTATAGAGCATAATATTTTTTTAATAGGCTTTCGCCGGAATCTCAGAGCTGGAGGATGTGAAGTGTTCAGGGAACTGGATGTGGGCAGGCAAGACGGGAGTGGAGGGCGGAGCGCTGGTCGTGGCGTGTCGCGCCGTGTGTGACGCCATGAGCTCGCTGGGCGTGGCCGTGGACGGCGGGAAGGACTCGCTCTCTATGTGTGCACATGTCGCGGGACAGAAGGGTGGGTACTCATACAAAGTATCTTATTCACTGACCAGTCGACTGCACGGTTGGCCTGGTGGTTTAAGTCGTCGCCACGCTGCTTTCTACTGCGCCAAGTGTTATGGATTCAAAACCCACATGGGACAATACTTTGTGTGATCCACAAATTGTTGTTCTGAGTCTGGGTGTTATTTGTGCCCTTTCATATGTTTGTAAAGTCCCCCTTGACAGAGTATGTATTCCTTATGCGGGAGTTGTCTTTTGTTCACTGTTTTGGGGGTTGAACCCACTTGATATGTCAGTCTAGATCTAGTTTATCCGTTTGACTTAACGTGACACGTAGTAGACAGGCTATATTTAGATAAATAAATAATAAATTGTTATTATATTTATTAAATGATTTATTATATTTCTAACATCTCCAGTTTTTCTTCTGATTAATTTAATTACGGGTGCCAAAACAGTTAATTTTTTCCTGGGACTTCCCGAGTGTCATAATTCGATGTGTTTGTGTTGTATAGTATTTAAAATAAAAACCTCGAAATTTTGAACTTCATGTTAAATAAATAATTTTTAACCCTAATAAAATATAGTCATGTTTCTTCAGGCTCGGCGGTTCGGCTTTGGCGCAATGTTATAAACAGCTTGGTGATACTCCAGCAGATCTCGATAATCCAGCGATCCTTAAATCTTTGTTCAAAGTTACTCAGAAATTATTGAAAGGTAAGTCACCCATGTTACTGTGGATAAAATGAAGTTTTACAATCTCATAAATTACTTGTTATGTTCTCTTCACTCTTTTTAACTGACTTCAGACTTTGCTTTAACTCCGCCCGCGTGTAGGGCCGTTATCGCGGTAATTAGTAGTATATGTGTTATTGTAATGTTTATACTGTAAACTTTCATGGAAACCGGTTCAGTAGTTTTTAAACAATATCTATACATTCTCATAAACTTTCACATTTATAATATTTGTAGGATTCAATCGAAAAGATTGAAAGATTGGGAAACAATGAAGCATACTAACATTAATAGCAAATTACAATTCTTCATAGTGTACTTCATAGTATGGGCATTGAACTTGGATAATTAATTAGTTATTTAATAATCTGTTATCAACTAAATATTTAGATGGGACATTGTGACTACAGACAAACTTATAAAAAAAACTAGTGGACCCGGCAAACGTTGTTTTGCCATGTATATTATTTCTTGGAAAACATAAAAAAATAATAATAATAAATGAAAAATAGGGGTTCATCGTAGAGGAGTGAAAATTTAGCGTTGTATGTATTTTTGTATGCTGTATCATAAAAAAAATAACAAAAAATTTTGCCCAAAAAAAAAAATTTAAGTGTCTTTTAGTTTTATGTTTAGAGGGATGAAAAATAGATGTTGTCCGATTCTCAAACCTAGCCAATATGCACGCGAAGATTCACGAAAATGGGTAGAGCCGTTTCGGAGCAATTACGCACACCGTGACACAAGAATTTTATATATAAGATACAGTATTAACATTTTATTTAAATTGTAGAAGGTGCTTTACTATCCGGCCACGATATCAGCGAAGGAGGCTTCATAACAACAGTCATTGAAATGGCCATTGCCGGCATACGCGGAATTAATTTAGACTTCGCAGTAGAACAAAACGTGTCCCCGATACAAGCTCTGTTCAATGAGGAGTTAGGAATTATACTCGAGGTTGAATCGAGTGAACTATCACGTGTCCTTAATGAGTACAACCAAGGAGGTGTGCAAGCGAGACAAATTGGAACTGTTGGAAAATATGGCATGAACTCCGAGGTAAGAATCGTTATTAAATCAGTTTCTTGATATTGCAAGCATATTTGAACTTGTCATCCTTAACTTAAGATATTATTTTATACTAAAATTTTCTACTGTCTAAAAATTCAAATATCAGCCTCACTGTAGTTATTGCTAAGATATTTTAATAGTTTGTTAACCTCTGGGGTGCGGCATTGCGGATCCGCGATTGTCCCGTCGGTGCGGCATTGCGGATCCGCGATAACCGCAGTTAACTTGCATTTTAATTAATTTTGGGTATTAAAGTTATTATAACGAAGTCTAGAAAGGTTTGTTATGCATTTGCTTTATACGAACAACATTTTAAAACATTCGTTTGTCAAGTGCGCTTCAAGAGCCGTAAAAAAAACGAGTTCCAATTTCAAAGTTGACGATGACGCAACGCGATCTGTCAAGTGCCTCTTAAAACTGATTTTTTGCCGATAAGGTGATTTTGAAGGTAGTTTGTTGTTATATTTTACTTATTATACTTATTTTAGGAACCACTATCAATACGAATTGAGGCATAAATCATGCGTAATTTTGAATTGTGTTACTCAAAAAGTTACCGAGTCTATTACCTATTGAAAAGGGCTTACTCATTTGAAGGTTTTTACGCATTTATTCTTATGTTTTTATTGATAAAATGATATAATTGCGATGAGAATCTTATATAGAATATAGAATAGCAACAAAAATGTGTTAGAAAAGCTAAATATTTAAATAAACACTCATTTTTTGCCTGACGAGCGAAATTAGACGCACACATACAAAGGGCTCCCACGCCATTATTGTTCTACATCATCATCAGCGTATCGTAGTCCACTGCTGGACATAGGCCTCTCCAATAGCACGCCACTTAAAATTGTATATCGCCGTTGATTCGTGTTTGCACGCAGCCTAGCGGGAAGTCCCGGAACTATTAACACCCACACATACACAGTAGTGACGGACAATGAACAAGACGTAAACTGATCTTTGTTTATGTTTTACTAAATTATTTTGTATTGACCATAGACTTTGTGTGTCACATAATGGAACGATCAGTTTGTTCTCTTTAGCATTCAGTCATTTTCATAGAGTTTAGAGAATTCTCAGAACTTAAAAATAATAAATGAAAACTGGTCTAGCAAACGAGTCCTTTTTTTAAATAACTTGATAAATAGGTTGTTTTTTTTATGTATTGTTCCTGTCTTTTGCACTAGTTAACTAAAAAAATAAATTATTTAACTAAAAAACACTATTTCTTCATATAAATACTACGTAATTTGGTGTTCGGCGCAAATAATAGTTTGATTGTAAAGTGACAAAATGGCGAATATCTCGACAGCGAAATGTGATTTTTACAAATATGTTTCTCAATGAATTTTTACTGCAGTTATAGTGTTTTTTATATCAGTAGATAGCTTAGTTATCGAACTTTATGAGGATAATAAGTAAAATGAATAATAAACCACATAAAATATTAAAATCATGTTTATTAACACAATAGGTGCGTAAATTAATACTTGGCTCAATTGTGAGTAAATAATAAAGCGATAACATTAGTTTAGTAATAAAATATGGCATAACCATGTACGCTTGTTATCCATCTTTTGAAAAATAATCACTTTTATAACCACCGAGCATTGTTTTTTAAAATATTTGATCATTTTCGTACACCATGCACCGTGTTGCAAAATTTTGCACTTTCGCCGCACGGTGCATGGAACCGGAAGTACCCGTTCCCGCATTCGAAAGATTAAGGTAAGGCAAATAAATCATAGGCATATAAGTCTTTTATTAAAAGTGTTGTCAATTAAAATTGAATATCTGTTGTTCAGTGTGTGTACTTTTGTGTTTTTACAGGTAACAGTTAAAATTAACGGCGAAAAAGCTTTGGACACAAAATTAATTGATGTATTCCGAATGTGGGAAGAGACAAGTTACCAGTTAGAACGTCTACAGGCCAACACTGAATGTGTTTCTCAAGAATGGACAGGTAACGACATTTATTTGGTTGTTAAACACATATTTATTTTGTGTTTGTCCTAAATTGATTTATAACATATGCTATTTTTTTACCAGGTCTGGAAAAACGTAAGGGTGTGATTTACAAAGTTACTTTTGATCCTACCTTGGCTGTCATGAAAACAAAATCCATCGAAGTGGCTGTTCTTCGTGAGGTAGGTACTGTGGTTAACAATTATTTTTAATATTTAAAAATAATAATAATAAAAATAAACGTCTATAATATATAAGAGGTGGCACTCCATAGTCTTAAGCCGTCACGATCGCTAATTAATATGAACTATTATATATATATATATATATGTAGACTATGGAGTGCCAGCTCTCCCTCTGCGTTCCACGGGTGTCATAAGAGGCGATTATGGGAGGATACTACGTAGGTAACATCAATGCAAAAAGAAGTAAGACTTGATACTTAGGGTGGGTTGATATAGAACAACCCGTCTCTAGGAGGGAATTGAGTCTCGCCTGCCACCACTGCGACTACAGCGAGGACTCGGCCCAGCACAGGCTGGCGATCTGCCCCGCTTGGGCGTCGCAGCGTCGGGCCCTCACTGCAGTCATAGGAGGAGATCTCTCGCTACCGGCCATCATACGCTCCATGGCCGGTAGCGATTGCAGTTTTACCGCGGTCGCAACCTTCTGCGAGGACGTAATTTCGCAGAAGGAGGCGGAGGAGAAGGCCCGGGAGGACGATTTCCACTCGGACCCGACCCGCCGGCGAACCGGGCGGCGGAGGCGCGCCTATCAGCGCCTCATGCCGCCCTTAGTGTGGTAACAAGTATGGGGAGCCACTTATCTCAGGATTTGTTCAGTCTTATGGATTGAAGAATGGAGATAATTTAAGAGAAGAGTTTGTCAAACCGATAATGTTCAGCGGTGGTATTGGATATATGCCTCATAACATGATTAAAAAGAATAAACCTGAACAAGGTTTGAACCATTTCTTTAAAATAAGTTTTATTCTGTTTAATTGGTTTGAGTGTTGGAATGTTTACAAATATGTTATTGTTTTTAAGGTATGTTCTTGGTGAAAGTTGGTGGGCCCGTTTACCGTATTGGCGTAGGTGGCGGTGCTGCGTCTTCGGTAGCTGTCCAAGGGGGTGATTCTCGTGATCATTTGGACTTTGGTGCAGTACAAAGAGGTATAAATTTGAGATAATACAACTTGGATTAAAAGTACTTAATACTATGGTTTAAAAAATTGGAGAAATATTGTTTTTCCATTTTATTTGATTTTGTTCTTATTTTGGTATTTTTGACTTACATTTTAGTTCAAAGTACATTCTCTTCTATCAATTTTATGCGTTTTTGAATTTGTTTTAATCCCACTATTTCCTTGGTTTTTTCCTACATGACTGCAGTATCTGACTAATCAATGTAACTGCTTCACTGCCTTGGCCGAAAAGAAAAACCATAACACAACAAATCTTTTTGCTTATTTTCTTTACAGGTGATGCTGAAATGGGTAATCGTCTAAACAGGGTAGTTAGAGGATGCTTAGAAGCAGACATTAATCCTGTAGAATGTAAGTATAAATATTTCAATCAACTTCTTTAACAGATTGCAATTTTTAATAACTAATACATAAAATTACATGATGACAACAGCAATCCACGACCAAGGCGCTGGTGGGAACGGCAATGTTCTTAAAGAGCTTGTAGAACCTGAAGATGCTGTGGTGTTTACTAAGGAATTCCAATTAGGAGATCCCACTATTACTACATTGGAGCTCTGGGGTGCAGAGTATCAAGAAAACGATGCCCTTCTTTGTTCTAAAGAAAATCGTGCTACTCTTGAAGGTGTGTACCATTTTCACATTTTGCCGTGAGAACTTCGGGAAGATGTCGTGTCAATCTTCGTCTTGATTATCAATGTAAATAAAAATAAATTTAAATGTAATGCCGTTAGAATGGAGCTTAAAATAGCTGTAACTGCCCGGTGTAAAATTTCAAAGAATGGAAATGTCTGAAATAAGTTATGCACGACAACTACAATATAAATTATAGAGCAATCAAGATAGTAGGTACACTTAAAGTCGAAAAGTGCCTTAATCAAAATTATCATAAATGTAATATATTTTCACATTTTAGACATCTGTCAACGTGAAAGATGTCCAGTCTCTTTCGTTGGGGAAGTAACGGGAGATGGCTACATGACTCTTGTCGAGGACTCATACACTAGCAAATATCTAGATAGAGAAGAGAGACTGAACCCGGACACCAAGTCAAAGTTGCCGTTTGATTTACATTTGGAAGCTGTATTAGGTATGTCATCATTGTTTTTATTGTATCATGCTAATGGAAAAAGCAAAAGTCCCACAAGCTGGTAAGGTCAGCTGTTTGTCGTATTTGACGTCATAGAGACAATCATCTCATTATCTTGTTTGTACATACGGATATTTGCGTTCTTTATAAACAAGAAGGCACAATCATGGATTATTTCTCTAAACGATAAGTACGAAAATAGAAAAAAGATATATTGAAGTATTTGTAAAATATTAATTTTTTTAATTGATTTATGTAGATACATAATTGTCTTACATATTGTATTTTGTAAACATTGTATCTTACCCACTTATTTTTCTTTCGATTATCGGAAATGTTTATGTTAAAGTGAAATAATTTATGCTGCATAAATAAATATACACCTCCTAAATTCTGCGCGTGCCTTTTTAAAACAGCCTGTAACAACCAAATGCTTTCTAAGAACATCCTTCATAGAATATGTGTCAGTCCCTTGCATAAGACAAATACTTATAAGACGGAATATTGTGGTATTTTGAAAACATCATGAATATTTTTTTTAAATTCAGGAAATATGCCAAGAAAAACCTTTGATTTGATGACAGAGAAAAGGACTAAATTGCCCTTAACATTGCCACAGAATGTCACTGTACACGATGCCCTTGACAGGGTACTCAGACTTGTCAATGTGGCTAGCAAGAGATACTTGACAAACAAGGTAAGTTTCTAGAGTTTTGTTGATCTAGTGATTAGAGCACATGACAGCGGTCGTGGGCTCGATTCCTGCCCAGGATAAATAACTGTGCTTTGAACATGATCATATGTTTTGTATCTAGGATTAATTTATTTATAACTAGCTTACCGACCGACTTCGTTCCGGCAAAAGTTAAGGGCCCAGTGGCAGTCCAATAGAAAAACGAAATAAATGTTTTTTTTATTATTTTACTTCAGAAGAACCTTCGTTATGCCTTAACAAAAACATAAAAAAACGAGTTACATACGAGTACATTATAAAACTGTCGTCGATTAGTAAATTTTCTTCGCCATTCAACTGTTCTATAATAGTAGTTTAGGTAGGTAATTATAAAACGCGCGTTGACATTGCGTAACTATTTCGACCACTTATCTCAAATATAATTAAGATAAGTTCTTCTTTACCGCAGGAGCTAAGTTATGAAGTTTGATTAATAGTATTCATACTTGATATGATTTTAGTTAGTTACTTTAACTTATAATACAGAGGTTGTTAGATCGACTCTCATATCATAAATATATCTATGAATTTTGCAGTCTGTCGACCTTAGTCTAGAGTCATAAAGGCCCCTGCTTAGTGTATAATGTAATCCAATGAACAATGTTTTACTATAGGGAAGTCTTTTTTAAATTAGGAAACAGGTATCATTAGTTGTTCTTACTGCTTCCTCAACAGTCTTTAGCAGTGTACAGCTGGAAGAGAGGCCTATCTCCTTAGAAAAGAGGTTTTAGCCTATTACACAACACTGGCTAGAACTGTTGATACAAGATTTATTTCGAGTTTTCCTTCTCTTTGCTGGGACTGGGGCTGTTGTCATTTGATACTATTAACTAAGAAAGATAATAATTTTCGCAGGTAGACAGATGTGTAACAGGTCTAGTAGCTCAGCAACAATGCGTTGGTCCTCTACACACGCCGTTGGCGGATTGTGCGATCATTGCACTGTCGTACTACGACCTCGTCGGTTCGGCCACTTCCATTGGCACACAGAACATCAAGGGATTATTAGACCCCGCTGCTGGAGCCCGAATGTCTCTCGGAGAGGCTATCACTAATTTAGTAAGTATTTTAACTTGTTCATAGTATGTTTGTTTTATATCTTGTAGCCGGCTAAATATTAGTGTTTTGATAGTAAAAAATTAAAGTTGTAATAAGATATTATAGTTATAGAGCATAATATTTTTTTAATAGGCTTTCGCCGGAATCTCAGAGCTGGAGGATGTGAAGTGTTCAGGGAACTGGATGTGGGCAGGCAAGACGGGAGTGGAGGGCGGAGCGCTGGTCGTGGCGTGTCGCGCCGTGTGTGACGCCATGAGCTCGCTGGGCGTGGCCGTGGACGGCGGGAAGGACTCGCTCTCTATGTGTGCACATGTCGCGGGACAGAAGGGTGGGTACTCATACAAAGTATCTTATTCACTGACCAGTCGACTGCACGGTTGGCCTGGTGGTTTAAGTCGTCGCCACGCTGCTTTCTACTGCGCCAAGTGTTATGGATTCAAAACCCACATGGGACAATACTTTGTGTGATCCACAAATTGTTGTTCTGAGTCTGGGTGTTATTTGTGCCCTTTCATATGTTTGTAAAGTCCCCCTTGACAGAGTATGTATTCCTTATGCGGGAGTTGTCTTTTGTTCACTGTTTTGGGGGTTGAACCCACTTGATATGTCAGTCTAGATCTAGTTTATCCGTTTGACTTAACGTGACACGTAGTAGACAGGCTATATTTAGATAAATAAATAATAAATTGTTATTATATTTATTAAATGATTTATTATATTTCTAACATCTCCAGTTTTTCTTCTGATTAATTTAATTACGGGTGCCAAAACAGTTAATTTTTTCCTGGGACTTCCCGAGTGTCATAATTCGATGTGTTTGTGTTGTATAGTATTTAAAATAAAAACCTCGAAATTTTGAACTTCATGTTAAATAAATAATTTTTAACCCTAATAAAATATAGTCATGTTTCTTCAGGCTCGGCGGTTCGGCTTTGGCGCAATGTTATAAACAGCTTGGTGATACTCCAGCAGATCTCGATAATCCAGCGATCCTTAAATCTTTGTTCAAAGTTACTCAGAAATTATTGAAAGGTAAGTCACCCATGTTACTGTGGATAAAATGAAGTTTTACAATCTCATAAATTACTTGTTATGTTCTCTTCACTCTTTTTAACTGACTTCAGACTTTGCTTTAACTCCGCCCGCGTGTAGGGCCGTTATCGCGGTAATTAGTAGTATATGTGTTATTGTAATGTTTATACTGTAAACTTTCATGGAAACCGGTTCAGTAGTTTTTAAACAATATCTATACATTCTCATAAACTTTCACATTTATAATATTTGTAGGATTCAATCGAAAAGATTGAAAGATTGGGAAACAATGAAGCATACTAACATTAATAGCAAATTACAATTCTTCATAGTGTACTTCATAGTATGGGCATTGAACTTGGATAATTAATTAGTTATTTAATAATCTGTTATCAACTAAATATTTAGATGGGACATTGTGACTACAGACAAACTTATAAAAAAAACTAGTGGACCCGGCAAACGTTGTTTTGCCATGTATATTATTTCTTGGAAAACATAAAAAAATAATAATAATAAATGAAAAATAGGGGTTCATCGTAGAGGAGTGAAAATTTAGCGTTGTATGTATTTTTGTATGCTGTATCATAAAAAAAATAACAAAAAATTTTGCCCAAAAAAAAAAATTTAAGTGTCTTTTAGTTTTATGTTTAGAGGGATGAAAAATAGATGTTGTCCGATTCTCAAACCTAGCCAATATGCACGCGAAGATTCACGAAAATGGGTAGAGCCGTTTCGGAGCAATTACGCACACCGTGACACAAGAATTTTATATATAAGATACAGTATTAACATTTTATTTAAATTGTAGAAGGTGCTTTACTATCCGGCCACGATATCAGCGAAGGAGGCTTCATAACAACAGTCATTGAAATGGCCATTGCCGGCATACGCGGAATTAATTTAGACTTCGCAGTAGAACAAAACGTGTCCCCGATACAAGCTCTGTTCAATGAGGAGTTAGGAATTATACTCGAGGTTGAATCGAGTGAACTATCACGTGTCCTTAATGAGTACAACCAAGGAGGTGTGCAAGCGAGACAAATTGGAACTGTTGGAAAATATGGCATGAACTCCGAGGTAAGAATCGTTATTAAATCAGTTTCTTGATATTGCAAGCATATTTGAACTTGTCATCCTTAACTTAAGATATTATTTTATACTAAAATTTTCTACTGTCTAAAAATTCAAATATCAGCCTCACTGTAGTTATTGCTAAGATATTTTAATAGTTTGTTAACCTCTGGGGTGCGGCATTGCGGATCCGCGATTGTCCCGTCGGTGCGGCATTGCGGATCCGCGATAACCGCAGTTAACTTGCATTTTAATTAATTTTGGGTATTAAAGTTATTATAACGAAGTCTAGAAAGGTTTGTTATGCATTTGCTTTATACGAACAACATTTTAAAACATTCGTTTGTCAAGTGCGCTTCAAGAGCCGTAAAAAAAACGAGTTCCAATTTCAAAGTTGACGATGACGCAACGCGATCTGTCAAGTGCCTCTTAAAACTGATTTTTTGCCGATAAGGTGATTTTGAAGGTAGTTTGTTGTTATATTTTACTTATTATACTTATTTTAGGAACCACTATCAATACGAATTGAGGCATAAATCATGCGTAATTTTGAATTGTGTTACTCAAAAAGTTACCGAGTCTATTACCTATTGAAAAGGGCTTACTCATTTGAAGGTTTTTACGCATTTATTCTTATGTTTTTATTGATAAAATGATATAATTGCGATGAGAATCTTATATAGAATATAGAATAGCAACAAAAATGTGTTAGAAAAGCTAAATATTTAAATAAACACTCATTTTTTGCCTGACGAGCGAAATTAGACGCACACATACAAAGGGCTCCCACGCCATTATTGTTCTACATCATCATCAGCGTATCGTAGTCCACTGCTGGACATAGGCCTCTCCAATAGCACGCCACTTAAAATTGTATATCGCCGTTGATTCGTGTTTGCACGCAGCCTAGCGGGAAGTCCCGGAACTATTAACACCCACACATACACAGTAGTGACGGACAATGAACAAGACGTAAACTGATCTTTGTTTATGTTTTACTAAATTATTTTGTATTGACCATAGACTTTGTGTGTCACATAATGGAACGATCAGTTTGTTCTCTTTAGCATTCAGTCATTTTCATAGAGTTTAGAGAATTCTCAGAACTTAAAAATAATAAATGAAAACTGGTCTAGCAAACGAGTCCTTTTTTTAAATAACTTGATAAATAGGTTGTTTTTTTTATGTATTGTTCCTGTCTTTTGCACTAGTTAACTAAAAAAATAAATTATTTAACTAAAAAACACTATTTCTTCATATAAATACTACGTAATTTGGTGTTCGGCGCAAATAATAGTTTGATTGTAAAGTGACAAAATGGCGAATATCTCGACAGCGAAATGTGATTTTTACAAATATGTTTCTCAATGAATTTTTACTGCAGTTATAGTGTTTTTTATATCAGTAGATAGCTTAGTTATCGAACTTTATGAGGATAATAAGTAAAATGAATAATAAACCACATAAAATATTAAAATCATGTTTATTAACACAATAGGTGCGTAAATTAATACTTGGCTCAATTGTGAGTAAATAATAAAGCGATAACATTAGTTTAGTAATAAAATATGGCATAACCATGTACGCTTGTTATCCATCTTTTGAAAAATAATCACTTTTATAACCACCGAGCATTGTTTTTTAAAATATTTGATCATTTTCGTACACCATGCACCGTGTTGCAAAATTTTGCACTTTCGCCGCACGGTGCATGGAACCGGAAGTACCCGTTCCCGCATTCGAAAGATTAAGGTAAGGCAAATAAATCATAGGCATATAAGTCTTTTATTAAAAGTGTTGTCAATTAAAATTGAATATCTGTTGTTCAGTGTGTGTACTTTTGTGTTTTTACAGGTAACAGTTAAAATTAACGGCGAAAAAGCTTTGGACACAAAATTAATTGATGTATTCCGAATGTGGGAAGAGACAAGTTACCAGTTAGAACGTCTACAGGCCAACACTGAATGTGTTTCTCAAGAATGGACAGGTAACGACATTTATTTGGTTGTTAAACACATATTTATTTTGTGTTTGTCCTAAATTGATTTATAACATATGCTATTTTTTTACCAGGTCTGGAAAAACGTAAGGGTGTGATTTACAAAGTTACTTTTGATCCTACCTTGGCTGTCATGAAAACAAAATCCATCGAAGTGGCTGTTCTTCGTGAGGTAGGTACTGTGGTTAACAATTATTTTTAATATTTAAAAATAATAATAATAAAAATAAACGTCTATAATATATAAGAGGTGGCACTCCATAGTCTTAAGCCGTCACGATCGCTAATTAATATGAACTATTATATATATATATATATATGTAGACTATGGAGTGCCAGCTCTCCCTCTGCGTTCCACGGGTGTCATAAGAGGCGATTATGGGAGGATACTACGTAGGTAACATCAATGCAAAAAGAAGTAAGACTTGATACTTAGGGTGGGTTGATATAGAACAACCCGTCTCTAGGAGGGAATTGAGTCTCGCCTGCCACCACTGCGACTACAGCGAGGACTCGGCCCAGCACAGGCTGGCGATCTGCCCCGCTTGGGCGTCGCAGCGTCGGGCCCTCACTGCAGTCATAGGAGGAGATCTCTCGCTACCGGCCATCATACGCTCCATGGCCGGTAGCGATTGCAGTTTTACCGCGGTCGCAACCTTCTGCGAGGACGTAATTTCGCAGAAGGAGGCGGAGGAGAAGGCCCGGGAGGACGATTTCCACTCGGACCCGACCCGCCGGCGAACCGGGCGGCGGAGGCGCGCCTATCAGCGCCTCATGCCGCCCTTAGTGTGGTAACAAGTATGGGGAGCCACTTATCTCAGGATTTGTTCAGTCTTATGGATTGAAGAATGGAGATAATTTAAGAGAAGAGTTTGTCAAACCGATAATGTTCAGCGGTGGTATTGGATATATGCCTCATAACATGATTAAAAAGAATAAACCTGAACAAGGTTTGAACCATTTCTTTAAAATAAGTTTTATTCTGTTTAATTGGTTTGAGTGTTGGAATGTTTACAAATATGTTATTGTTTTTAAGGTATGTTCTTGGTGAAAGTTGGTGGGCCCGTTTACCGTATTGGCGTAGGTGGCGGTGCTGCGTCTTCGGTAGCTGTCCAAGGGGGTGATTCTCGTGATCATTTGGACTTTGGTGCAGTACAAAGAGGTATAAATTTGAGATAATACAACTTGGATTAAAAGTACTTAATACTATGGTTTAAAAAATTGGAGAAATATTGTTTTTCCATTTTATTTGATTTTGTTCTTATTTTGGTATTTTTGACTTACATTTTAGTTCAAAGTACATTCTCTTCTATCAATTTTATGCGTTTTTGAATTTGTTTTAATCCCACTATTTCCTTGGTTTTTTCCTACATGACTGCAGTATCTGACTAATCAATGTAACTGCTTCACTGCCTTGGCCGAAAAGAAAAACCATAACACAACAAATCTTTTTGCTTATTTTCTTTACAGGTGATGCTGAAATGGGTAATCGTCTAAACAGGGTAGTTAGAGGATGCTTAGAAGCAGACATTAATCCTGTAGAATGTAAGTATAAATATTTCAATCAACTTCTTTAACAGATTGCAATTTTTAATAACTAATACATAAAATTACATGATGACAACAGCAATCCACGACCAAGGCGCTGGTGGGAACGGCAATGTTCTTAAAGAGCTTGTAGAACCTGAAGATGCTGTGGTGTTTACTAAGGAATTCCAATTAGGAGATCCCACTATTACTACATTGGAGCTCTGGGGTGCAGAGTATCAAGAAAACGATGCCCTTCTTTGTTCTAAAGAAAATCGTGCTACTCTTGAAGGTGTGTACCATTTTCACATTTTGCCGTGAGAACTTCGGGAAGATGTCGTGTCAATCTTCGTCTTGATTATCAATGTAAATAAAAATAAATTTAAATGTAATGCCGTTAGAATGGAGCTTAAAATAGCTGTAACTGCCCGGTGTAAAATTTCAAAGAATGGAAATGTCTGAAATAAGTTATGCACGACAACTACAATATAAATTATAGAGCAATCAAGATAGTAGGTACACTTAAAGTCGAAAAGTGCCTTAATCAAAATTATCATAAATGTAATATATTTTCACATTTTAGACATCTGTCAACGTGAAAGATGTCCAGTCTCTTTCGTTGGGGAAGTAACGGGAGATGGCTACATGACTCTTGTCGAGGACTCATACACTAGCAAATATCTAGATAGAGAAGAGAGACTGAACCCGGACACCAAGTCAAAGTTGCCGTTTGATTTACATTTGGAAGCTGTATTAGGTATGTCATCATTGTTTTTATTGTATCATGCTAATGGAAAAAGCAAAAGTCCCACAAGCTGGTAAGGTCAGCTGTTTGTCGTATTTGACGTCATAGAGACAATCATCTCATTATCTTGTTTGTACATACGGATATTTGCGTTCTTTATAAACAAGAAGGCACAATCATGGATTATTTCTCTAAACGATAAGTACGAAAATAGAAAAAAGATATATTGAAGTATTTGTAAAATATTAATTTTTTTAATTGATTTATGTAGATACATAATTGTCTTACATATTGTATTTTGTAAACATTGTATCTTACCCACTTATTTTTCTTTCGATTATCGGAAATGTTTATGTTAAAGTGAAATAATTTATGCTGCATAAATAAATATACACCTCCTAAATTCTGCGCGTGCCTTTTTAAAACAGCCTGTAACAACCAAATGCTTTCTAAGAACATCCTTCATAGAATATGTGTCAGTCCCTTGCATAAGACAAATACTTATAAGACGGAATATTGTGGTATTTTGAAAACATCATGAATATTTTTTTTAAATTCAGGAAATATGCCAAGAAAAACCTTTGATTTGATGACAGAGAAAAGGACTAAATTGCCCTTAACATTGCCACAGAATGTCACTGTACACGATGCCCTTGACAGGGTACTCAGACTTGTCAATGTGGCTAGCAAGAGATACTTGACAAACAAGGTAAGTTTCTAGAGTTTTGTTGATCTAGTGATTAGAGCACATGACAGCGGTCGTGGGCTCGATTCCTGCCCAGGATAAATAACTGTGCTTTGAACATGATCATATGTTTTGTATCTAGGATTAATTTATTTATAACTAGCTTACCGACCGACTTCGTTCCGGCAAAAGTTAAGGGCCCAGTGGCAGTCCAATAGAAAAACGAAATAAATGTTTTTTTTATTATTTTACTTCAGAAGAACCTTCGTTATGCCTTAACAAAAACATAAAAAAACGAGTTACATACGAGTACATTATAAAACTGTCGTCGATTAGTAAATTTTCTTCGCCATTCAACTGTTCTATAATAGTAGTTTAGGTAGGTAATTATAAAACGCGCGTTGACATTGCGTAACTATTTCGACCACTTATCTCAAATATAATTAAGATAAGTTCTTCTTTACCGCAGGAGCTAAGTTATGAAGTTTGATTAATAGTATTCATACTTGATATGATTTTAGTTAGTTACTTTAACTTATAATACAGAGGTTGTTAGATCGACTCTCATATCATAAATATATCTATGAATTTTGCAGTCTGTCGACCTTAGTCTAGAGTCATAAAGGCCCCTGCTTAGTGTATAATGTAATCCAATGAACAATGTTTTACTATAGGGAAGTCTTTTTTAAATTAGGAAACAGGTATCATTAGTTGTTCTTACTGCTTCCTCAACAGTCTTTAGCAGTGTACAGCTGGAAGAGAGGCCTATCTCCTTAGAAAAGAGGTTTTAGCCTATTACACAACACTGGCTAGAACTGTTGATACAAGATTTATTTCGAGTTTTCCTTCTCTTTGCTGGGACTGGGGCTGTTGTCATTTGATACTATTAACTAAGAAAGATAATAATTTTCGCAGGTAGACAGATGTGTAACAGGTCTAGTAGCTCAGCAACAATGCGTTGGTCCTCTACACACGCCGTTGGCGGATTGTGCGATCATTGCACTGTCGTACTACGACCTCGTCGGTTCGGCCACTTCCATTGGCACACAGAACATCAAGGGATTATTAGACCCCGCTGCTGGAGCCCGAATGTCTCTCGGAGAGGCTATCACTAATTTAGTAAGTATTTTAACTTGTTCATAGTATGTTTGTTTTATATCTTGTAGCCGGCTAAATATTAGTGTTTTGATAGTAAAAAATTAAAGTTGTAATAAGATATTATAGTTATAGAGCATAATATTTTTTTAATAGGCTTTCGCCGGAATCTCAGAGCTGGAGGATGTGAAGTGTTCAGGGAACTGGATGTGGGCAGGCAAGACGGGAGTGGAGGGCGGAGCGCTGGTCGTGGCGTGTCGCGCCGTGTGTGACGCCATGAGCTCGCTGGGCGTGGCCGTGGACGGCGGGAAGGACTCGCTCTCTATGTGTGCACATGTCGCGGGACAGAAGGGTGGGTACTCATACAAAGTATCTTATTCACTGACCAGTCGACTGCACGGTTGGCCTGGTGGTTTAAGTCGTCGCCACGCTGCTTTCTACTGCGCCAAGTGTTATGGATTCAAAACCCACATGGGACAATACTTTGTGTGATCCACAAATTGTTGTTCTGAGTCTGGGTGTTATTTGTGCCCTTTCATATGTTTGTAAAGTCCCCCTTGACAGAGTATGTATTCCTTATGCGGGAGTTGTCTTTTGTTCACTGTTTTGGGGGTTGAACCCACTTGATATGTCAGTCTAGATCTAGTTTATCCGTTTGACTTAACGTGACACGTAGTAGACAGGCTATATTTAGATAAATAAATAATAAATTGTTATTATATTTATTAAATGATTTATTATATTTCTAACATCTCCAGTTTTTCTTCTGATTAATTTAATTACGGGTGCCAAAACAGTTAATTTTTTCCTGGGACTTCCCGAGTGTCATAATTCGATGTGTTTGTGTTGTATAGTATTTAAAATAAAAACCTCGAAATTTTGAACTTCATGTTAAATAAATAATTTTTAACCCTAATAAAATATAGTCATGTTTCTTCAGGCTCGGCGGTTCGGCTTTGGCGCAATGTTATAAACAGCTTGGTGATACTCCAGCAGATCTCGATAATCCAGCGATCCTTAAATCTTTGTTCAAAGTTACTCAGAAATTATTGAAAGGTAAGTCACCCATGTTACTGTGGATAAAATGAAGTTTTACAATCTCATAAATTACTTGTTATGTTCTCTTCACTCTTTTTAACTGACTTCAGACTTTGCTTTAACTCCGCCCGCGTGTAGGGCCGTTATCGCGGTAATTAGTAGTATATGTGTTATTGTAATGTTTATACTGTAAACTTTCATGGAAACCGGTTCAGTAGTTTTTAAACAATATCTATACATTCTCATAAACTTTCACATTTATAATATTTGTAGGATTCAATCGAAAAGATTGAAAGATTGGGAAACAATGAAGCATACTAACATTAATAGCAAATTACAATTCTTCATAGTGTACTTCATAGTATGGGCATTGAACTTGGATAATTAATTAGTTATTTAATAATCTGTTATCAACTAAATATTTAGATGGGACATTGTGACTACAGACAAACTTATAAAAAAAACTAGTGGACCCGGCAAACGTTGTTTTGCCATGTATATTATTTCTTGGAAAACATAAAAAAATAATAATAATAAATGAAAAATAGGGGTTCATCGTAGAGGAGTGAAAATTTAGCGTTGTATGTATTTTTGTATGCTGTATCATAAAAAAAATAACAAAAAATTTTGCCCAAAAAAAAAAATTTAAGTGTTTTTTAGTTTTATGTTTAGAGGGATGAAAAATAGATGTTGTCCGATTCTCAAACCTAGCCAATATGCACGCGAAGATTCACGAAAATGGGTAGAGCCGTTTCGGAGCAATTACGCACACCGTGACACAAGAATTTTATATATAAGATACAGTATTAACATTTTATTTAAATTGTAGAAGGTGCTTTACTATCCGGCCACGATATCAGCGAAGGAGGCTTCATAACAACAGTCATTGAAATGGCCATTGCCGGCATACGCGGAATTAATTTAGACTTCGCAGTAGAACAAAACGTGTCCCCGATACAAGCTCTGTTCAATGAGGAGTTAGGAATTATACTCGAGGTTGAATCGAGTGAACTATCACGTGTCCTTAATGAGTACAACCAAGGAGGTGTGCAAGCGAGACAAATTGGAACTGTTGGAAAATATGGCATGAACTCCGAGGTAAGAATCGTTATTAAATCAGTTTCTTGATATTGCAAGCATATTTGAACTTGTCATCCTTAACTTAAGATATTATTTTATACTAAAATTTTCTACTGTCTAAAAATTCAAATATCAGCCTCACTGTAGTTATTGCTAAGATATTTTAATAGTTTGTTAAGGTAAGGCAAATAAATCATAGGCATATAAGTCTTTTATTAAAAGTGTTGTCAATTAAAATTGAATATCTGTTGTTCAGTGTGTGTACTTTTGTGTTTTTACAGGTAACAGTTAAAATTAACGGCGAAAACGCTTTGGACACAAAATTAATTGATGTATTCCGAATGTGGGAAGAGACAAGTTACCAGTTAGAACGTCTACAGGCCAACACTGAATGTGTTTCTCAAGAATGGACAGGTAACGACATTTATTTGGTTGTTAAACACATATTTATTTTGAGTTAGTGCTAAATTGATTTATAACATATGCTATTCTTTTACCAGGTCTGGAAAAACGTAAGGGTGTGACTTACAAAGTTACTTTCGATCCTACCTTAGCTGTCATGAAAACAAAATCCATCAAAGTGGCTGTTCTTCGTGAGGAAGGTACTGTGGTTAACAATTATTTTTAATATTTTAACAATATATAATAGTTCATATTAATTAGCATACGTGACGGCTTAAGACTATGGAGTGCCACCTCCCCCTCTGCATCCCACGGGTGTCATAAGAGGCGATTATAGGAGGATACTATGCAGGCAACATCAATGCAAAAAGAAGTAAGACTTGATACTTAGGGTGGGTTGATGTAGAACAACCCGTCTCTAGGAGGGAATTGAGTCTCGCCTGCCACCACTGCGACTACAGTGAGGACTCGGCCCAGCACAGGCTGGCGATCTGCCCCGCTTGGGCGTCGCAGCGTCGGGCCCTCACTGCAGTCATAGGAGGAGATCTCTCGCTACCGGCCATCATACGCTCCCTGGCCGGTAGCGATTGCAGTTTTACCGCAGTCGCAACCTTCTACGAAGACGTAATTTCGCATGCCGCCCTGAGTGTGGCCGCGAATGGTGAGGACGGATGTTCCCCTCCATCTGCTCTAGTGGCCAGCCGCGAAGGGGCGACGTACGCGTGTCGTGCCGTGCGTCACCTAAATTGAGAGTTTAACAGCAGACGGTGCCCGCTTCAGTGCGGGCAGGCGCTGGCAGGGGTCCGGTCGTGTTAATAACTGCAGTTCCCAGATCCCTCCCTTCTCAGGCGCAAAGTGGCACACCGTGTGGTTTTAGTCGGTTCGATTCCGACACACCGCCCCGCCGCAAACCCAGGCGGAGTGACGGCCCGAGGGTGTAACAAAAAAGACCAACCCGTCTGCCGAGCGTGTATAGTTGGCCAAAACCTTATTTCGAAGTAGAGGCGTATGTCGAGCAGCGGACTATTAAAGTTTATTGATACGGTTTAAGAACGTTTATTTCTCAAAAGAATACATTATTCGCTTATATGAGAACTTAAAACTATTACTGGTAGTTTACAATGTCACTCTAAAGAGCGTACTTAGCATTAAAATAAAGGCAAACAATCACAAACACATATACAAAACTTATGTTAACAAAATCATCAAATGACGGTAGATGTGTATGATAACTATGCATCAACCGATCGCCACAATACTGATAACCGTAGGTATTGCACTAAGCGTAGTGTGTATAGTCATTACTAGATGAGACTATGAGAAGTTTTAAAATAAAATTAGTTATGTAAATAGATAACTTTTTTTTTTTTTTTTTCCTTTTTTATTTTATTTTTTATTTATTCATTTACGTGTATCTAATACTCTTTTATTATTATTATTATTATTTCAATTACATTTAATTAAATTAATAGCTGTTATAAGTTCTTTAAATTTCTAACGTAGTGTTTTAGTGATTTTTTGAAAGTTTTAAATGATTTTGCTTCGCGGATATCGCTTGGTATTTTGTTATATATCTGTGCCCCCTCGTACATAATGTTTTTTTTACCATAGTTTGTTCTAGGTAAGTGAAGCTGTATATTATTCGCTCGTCGCAATGATCTTTTCTGCGTATTTATCTTTTTAGAAAACGTGACTTGTGAATGAATATCTTTGTGTAATATTTTCCGAATTAATATGCATGTGTTATATATGTATGTTTGCTTAATATTCATTACTTTTGTTTCATTGTACAGCTCAACGGTCGGTGTAAGGTAATCGTAATTAAAAAGAACTTTGAGCAATTTATTTTGGGCTGTCTGAATTATGTTTAGATTAGTTTTAGCTGATGTACCCCATATTTCAATTAGGTAATCAATGTGTGGCTTTACCAGGGAATTATAAATTTGGTATCGTACCTGTTTGTTATCGTGCTTGTTGATGATTGATTATATTACAGTATTTAAATCTGTCTCTTTTAAATCTAATATTGTACGTATATAACACACGCTCTGCTTAGCTTGGGACTAGAAGGCGATGTGTGTTAAATGTTCGAAGTATTTATTATTATACATAACACAATTCCAGATGCTAAATGAATGCTATTTCAATATTTTAAATATTTTTGTTATCACAGGTACAAATGGTGATAGGGAAATGATTGCGTCCTTAATGATGGCTAACTTCGATGTGTTTGATGTGACCATGAGTGACTTGCAAAACAAGAGGATTACATTAGATGCGTTCCAAGGCTTGGTCTTCCCGGGTGGATTCAGTTACGCAGGTATTTTTATTAGATCAGAAACTCGCCATTGACAACCTAATATATATATTTGTAGAAATTTTCTCCTCCTACTGCATAATCATATAATAATTATCAACTATGGCTAAATGTAAAACATATCTTCGTTGTATAATTTTTGGAACGAAGTTCCTTATCGCGCGATATGAACGAAAAAACGAAGGGGGCTAGACAGAAATTGTCGCGACATAATTTGTTGTCACGACACTTTTTGCTATTTTAAATTTTATTTGTTATTAGTTTATTTTTCATTGCTTGAAGCAACCCAGATACTATATATATATATATATATATATATATTTATAATAGATAGATAAGATTTCGAACTTTTATATATACATATCATCATTATCATCAGTATTATCATAATCATCATTTCATCATTTTCATCAATTCATCATTTTCATCACTTTCATCATTTTCATCATCTTCATCGTTTTCATCATTTTCATCATTTTCATCACTTTCATCATTTTCATCATTTTCATCATTTTCATCAATTCATCATCTTCATCACTTTCATCATTTTCATCATTTTTATCATTTTCATCATTTTCATCATCTTCATCACTTTCATCATTTTCATCATTTTCATCATTTTCATCATTTTCATCAATTCATCATTTTCATCATCTTCATCATTTTCATCATTTTCATCATCTTCATCATTTTCACCATTATCATCATTATCATTATTATTATTATTAATATTATTGTGTACACATATATCATAAAACTAGAAATTACGTAAAATATTGAAGTAAATATAATATTTGTATCGTCTTTCTATTTCGAACTTCGTTCCATCCGGGTGTCCCTTGACACCTCTCAAGTTTTTTTTTATTAAGTGCGGGCAAATGAGCATACGTGTCGCCTGATGGTAAACGATAAACGCCGCCCATAGACACCCGCAACACCTGAGACGTCACAAGTGCGTTGCCGACCTTTTAAGAAGGAGTACACTCTTTTCTTGAAGGTTTGAAGGTCGTATTGGTCGGGGAATACCGCAGGCGACAGCTCATTCCACAGTTTTGTTGTGCGAGGCAGAAAGTTTCGCGAAAAGCGCACAGTTGTGGACTGCCAGCCATCCAAGTGATGAGGATGAAATTGCTGTCGCGTAGGACGATGGCGAAAAGAGGCGGCAGGAATCAGCCCGAACAATTCCTCGGTGTAATCGGAGCAGTATATTCTCTTAAGTTCTCTTTTTAACTTAGTCTGAAGTACTAACGCAATTTTAAACTAACCGTATATACTCGTGCTATAGATACCGTGCAGAATACTTGTTTGCTACTTTAGTCATATAGATAAACAGTAGTAACAGTCAAATCATTTTAGTTTAGCAATTAATTGATTTATTAGTTATAGTTAATTAATTTTCTGATTTTTTATTTTAATGTTTTGTTAGTATTTGTATTATTTTATTCTTGTGATCTGTTCATAAATATTTTTAAAGTTTTAGTAACTATAGAATAATTTATATTGAATCTAACACAAGTAGTCTGGTTAAATGATTTATTATTAATAATACAACTGCATTCTTTTAGATACATTGGGCTCGGTGAAGGGTTGGGCCGCAGGCATTATGTTCTCAGATTCTCTTAATGCCCAATTCTCTCACTTCAAGAATAGATCTGATACATTCTCTTTGGGAGTTTGTAATGGTTGCCAACTGATGGCACTCCTTGGGTGGATTGATCCCGTTGATGCCAAGGGTGATAGTAAAACTCAGTTATACCTGGATCACAATCTTTCCGAGAGGTAACCATTTATTATTTTAATTAAAAACAAAATATAAAATATTCTAATTAATAACTGTTTTATAACAATATTCATATAAAAATATTCGGACACATATTACTTAACGCTATCTACGCACTTAATTCATTTATCTTATTGATTCTAGAAATTAGATAAACATATATTTAGTTAGATATATAGAAAAATATATAGTTAGAAACAAATTTACCTACATGTTTTTTTGGGAAGCTCATGATGAAACTAGGAACACCATAACAAATCCATATAAGTAACACTGTACATTTCATTCAGGTTTGAATGTCGCTGGAGTGCAATCAAGATAAATGAAGACAAGACTGATGTCTGGTTCAGCGGTATGAAAGACAGCATACTTGGCGTTTGGGTGGCTCACGGAGAAGGGCGGTTCGCCGTCTCAGAATCTCATTTATTGGAGAAACTACGAAAGAATGGACAGATTGCCATGCAATATGTAGATGACGATGGATCACCTACTGAAGCTTATCCTATGAACCCTAATGGCAGTCCATGTAAGTAACAATTTTAATACTAAATAAATAAAAAAATCGAACCTGTTTATACATAAGACTTATCCATGTTAAAAATACATAATTATCAACTTAACTAAAATTCTCCATATATTATCCATCTTAATTTTCAAAACAGTGTAAAAAAGTAGACTATTATAATACACTAAGTAGCAAAAGTTTCAATAAAAATCTGTGAGCGGTTTAACCGTAAAAGCGTAATAGTAAAGTTACTTTTAAATTTGGACCTACTTATGCAACAAGGAACCAATTCACTAACATGCCAAAATCTAAATAAGAACCCTATTTATAAGGAGATAAGATTAATTCTTTGATTTTGGCATGTGTATGGGTTGGTTTCTTGTTGCATAAGCAGGTCCATTTATAATATTAGTATGGATTAACAGACAAGACCCACAAAAAACCTAAGAATAGAACAAATTGATACACATAATTTATTATTAATACTTTTGTCTTAATTAAGTTAGCACACAAATTTAATTCTTAATGTTTGTTCCAGTGGGTATAGCAGGCGTGCGGTCTCAGGATGGTCGGCATATCGCCATGATGCCTCACCCCGAAAGGTGTGTGTTACGTTGGCAATGCGCTGTGCCTCCAGCTGTTCCATCCACCACTTCTGATTCAAATAGCCAAGCTTCGCCATGGCTCAGACTCTTCCAGAACGCTTATTCATGGGCTTCCAAACATTAGAATTAAGATGTTATAGTAATTGTTACACTATTACGATTCATGTTCCTCTGAAAGTGCTATGCATAAAAACAATAAGAGAAAATATGTAATGTAAGTAATGACTAATTTTTAAGGCTCTGATTATAAAAAAAACTACTATTTTCTACAAAATATTAAAATTATATATAGACAATTGTCTTCTATTTATAATTTACATTCCATGAAAATTTTATGTCCTTTCACTTATTAAATAATTTTAGTGATTATGTCGAATTTAGAAAAATATTATACAATTGTTTTCAAATTGTTACATGATTCTATACACATTACACATATGTAACTTAGTGTTTAAGGAAAAATAAACTATTTTCAAGTTATGTTATTTGTATTATTATTACTTAAGCTTTATTTTTAGTAATCTGAAGATGTATATATAGTATATATATATATACATAATATATGTATAAATATATATTCATGAATTCAAATAAATGTGTATATTCAGTAACATAAAAGTAACTACCTGCATGCAGTTTGTGAGTACATATTTACCTTTCACAGTAATAATGCCTACTAGATCATGTTTTATTTTACAGCTTATAAATTAGATGGAAGACATACCAAAAGTTGTGGAGCAAAAATTGAAAGTAGGCACCTTCGATTTACTATAAATAAATATTAACCTAAGCTAGTTAGTACTATATAATTAATTTGCTAGTAAATAAAGTTCTAGCCTTGCAATATGCTGTATATTAGTGTAGTACTTGGTACTAGATACTGGTGGTAGATTTTCCATAGCGCACTAAAGACTATAATGGAGGAGCTAAGGAGCTCAACCTAATGACAGGTGAAATTGCATGGATTATCAGGACAAATGTAATGAGATATACCTGAACTAGCAAAGCGTTGCCTCCTACTTTGGAAAATCCTTCTTTGTAGTACAGTAGTAGTAATATGTACACTAATATGTATAAAAATAGAAAGTTTTTCTCCATAGCCAATGTAATGGTACAAGAGCCGATGAAGATCAACTTACCTGATAACCAGATGAGACGATTTTTTTTAAAGATTACTAATTAATGAACACTCTTATGTTGGCTTGCTCAAAGCAAAACTGTCGTAAATATTTTTAAAATTAAGTTAATTGTACTAATTTTTCATCCCCTTCAATCCGTTGATAACCAATGAAATTTAGTCCCAAATGTTAATTTTTCTACAAGAGAATATGCCTAGATAGTATTGCTTACTAATTCCCATATAGCTGGCAAAAGGCATGAACAGGTAAATCAATATAGGTTTTTTTCTACAAAGACAACTCCCGCATTAGGAATATACATCCCGTGTCGAGGGGGACTTATAACACCCACTCACTCAACACAATAATTTTTGGATCATTGAAAAGTTGTCCCATGTGGGATTTGAACACACAAAAATTGGCGCAGTGGAATGCGGCGTGGCGGCAGCTTAAACCTCTAAAGCCCCATCCTTATGCTTGGCAAACAATAGCAAACAACAAACATGTGGATTGGTGTTTGTATGTTTTGCTTGTTCTTGTGTGTGTTCGTCACAGTTCGTTGTCGGTTGTCGTTTCTCTTAACAAATTAAAAATACTCAAATACTGTTTGGCACACAGTTTGGGATAAATCCACAGGCTTGGTATATATCAGTAATGCGCGCGCTTTGAGGGGCGGTGGACGTTTTGATACGTCGTTCGACTGCCTCTGTGGCACAGTGGTAACGTATGCGACTGCTGTGCTTGTGGTCTCGGGTTCAATTCCCAGGCCCGAGTTTGGGTGTTATATATGAACAACTAAAATACATATAAATATAATATGTATTTATGTCAGTTGTCTAGAACTCATAATACAAACTCGTGCGTGTTAATTGTCCGAAATAATTATTGGGGCATTTAACGCAGCTGTTATTCGCGCGTAATGATGCCTGACTGGTCGGAAGACACAAGTCTTTGCTTTTTAGAGGCGAATCAAAATGAGATGTATTTGGACTTGAAAATAAGATTTTACATTACAGACATTAACCACAAAAATAGGCATAGGTAAACTTTTATAACTGTCACCAGTTGCAATAAATATTAATGTTATTGTTAGACGATATTTAGTTGGTATGGCATTTCCGTTTATGAAGTCAGTATCTTGATTGCTTCATTGCGAAATTAAGGGAGAAATTTTGTTTAGCAAATATTCAAATTCTGTAAAATTCATACGGCAGAAGTTATGAAACATGTTTTGATGGTTCAAAAAGAATCTCATTAAATATTTTTTTCTATAAATTTTCCAAAACAAATTAAGCTATTTGTATTACTACCATACCAACCTTGTACGATTTATGTGAATTTAAATCGTACACCATCACCTATGGCTCCTTCTTTAGAGTCAATTTTATTTAAATTTAATATAAAAATAGGTCAGCCCGAAAGTTATAGCTGCTACAAGCTCGTCGTCCGTCGTGTTTGCCGATTCAGTAACTACTGGAACATTCGTCAAGCGTGACTGTTTGAGGTCGACGTTTGGGACTATGTTTGTGGCAAACACCAAGCTTTTAGACTTAAGCCAACCTTGCAGTCGTACGTAACTATAACAAGCTGACAACCAATTGAAATTTGTATCAAAATAAAGATTATTTAATTTATATAAATAAATAAAATTGGAGTGTCTGTTTGTAATATTGAAATAACTGCGTTTTACTAAATGCATATGAATGTCTACAAGGTACATATATACCATTTTTTTTTCAATTTTTATTGGTCTGTCCATCTGTCTGTTTGTTCATACCAATTTCTGGAACGGCTGGACAGATTTAGACGGGACTTTCACTGGCAGATAGCTAATAACATAAGAACTTAGGCTACTTTTTTAACAAGCTTTGTCCCGCGGCGTTTCCGGAAGGGCTCAGCTAATAAGAAGAATTGATAAATAGGTTTGTCTGCCAAAAAAGTTTTTAAAATTTATTTTAAGAAAATAATCATGTGAGCTTTACAATATGCCAAGTGTTCAGTCATTAATAAAGATTTAAAAACATATGTCTCATCTGGCTCTTAGACAATAAGAATCTTATGATCTAAATTTATCTTACTTCAATGAGTTACGGTATAAGGATGCTATTTTACTGCCAAGATGCTTCTGCCCAACTTCTAAACATGTTTATTAACATTAAATAAACTTATTAACTAGATACTCTATTCTTTTTTTTTTTTTTTTATTGAATAGTGGGCAAACGAGCAGACGTTTCACCTGATGGTAAGCGATTACCGCCGCCCATGGACACCCGCAACACCAAAGGCGTCACAAGTGCGTTGACGACCTTCGGGGGATGGAAAAGGGGATGGGTGTAGGGGTTGGGGTATGGGCCTCCGGTATCCTCACTCAGTCGGTGAAACACAGCGCAAACGCTATTTCACACCGGTTTTCTTTGAGACCGTGGTATCACACCGGTCGAGCCGACCCATTCATGCCGAAGCATAGCTCTCCCACGGTTAAACGGTCATCTGTATTTAGTTTTAGAATTGTATGCATATGGATATGTATTTGTTACACATATGTAAGAGAAACATCAAATATTCATTGCCATTACTCCTTGAATAGCTGTAGCAAGATCTTTTCTTTTAGACTTTTCAAGAGCATCACAAAGTTCAAAAAACCATTTGTCTGGATCCGCTTTTACATATTCAAATTCTTTCATTACTTTAGTAGCCTTCTCAATGAGGGTTCGGCTTTGACTATCAATTTCATCTATGATGCATTCACGGACTTTTAAATTTCTTCCGAGGTCACGCCAAAAGCTACCAATTTCTCCAATTATTGTTTGGAAAATCCTTTGTTTTTTTCTAATGCTTACAGTTTTCGCACATGGAGCATTACTGTTCATTATGTAACTTTCATCTGGTTCCTTTTCAATATTTTGTGGAGCAACTATAATTATAAAACACTGTCTGTACTATCTTAATTTACTAATATTAATTTACAGGTTACTAATACACTCATAATTATACTATATATATACTGCCTCGGTGGCGCAGTGGTAGTGAATGTGACTGCTGTGCTTGAGGTCTCGGGTTTAAATCCTGGGCCGGACTAAGTGTTTGTGTGATCTACAATTATTTGTTTCAAGTTTGGCCATTTTACATGTATATATTTTATATATTACCCATAACCCAAGCTCTGCTTAGCTTGGGACTAGATGGTGTTGTGTTAGATGTCCGAAATATTTATTATTATGTTCAGCTAGATCAAAGGACCAACTACATTCTATGTTAATGTTATTTACTGATAAATTTTGAATTATACAGACTTGGACATTATGTAACCAGTGGACTGCTAGAAGGTGGAGAACTATTTCCTATAATTAGTTGCAGGTTTAACCAAAGTTTATTATATACTTGGGACTGAGTACCCATAGGTAATGCTAAAAAAGTCTGTATAACCAGGAGTTATTGGAAGACATTCTTTCAATGTGGACTACAGTTGGCTGATGATGATGATTCTATCAGTAACGGAAAATATACACCATTATTATCTAAGCAAACAGTACACACACATATTGTCTATACTTAACTATCATAATGGCTTACCATAATAATTTCCATATTCCTTTGGCACATGACTTTTTTCATAAACAGATATTTTATTAATTAAATCTTCAGAATTTGGCATTTTTAGTGCTATTTTTTTCAAACTTTCTACGTTTTCTTCTGACAGTATATCTCGAATTTCCAAAACACTCAATAATTGCCGTATTGATTTGATTTGTTCAAATCGTCTAACTGAATTGATTACTGTACTAAATATTTCTTTTACAGAGCTTAATACTTCGTTGTGTCTTTCAGCTTGTACCACTGCTAAAACTATGCATTGTTTTAGTTGTGTGTAATCCGATAAAGTCATTTTAAGTTCACAGCAGAAGCTTGTTTGATCACTAAAATTTGGTTTAAGTACTTATATACAATAAAATTATGTACATACCACCAAACTTAATATAAAATTACGAGAAACGACGAAGACTAAAATTCTAAGTATTTTATCTGGCTTATTTGACATTTTAGATTTTAATATAATGATATCATTTCATTCTACACCTATGACCTATGTTATTTACATACATTTTGAAAATTTTATTTTTTGTTATATTTTAAATGGTAACAAAACCATATTAATTATTTCAACATCTCGATTTTTTTATAAATGCTTTATATTAAACAACAATTTACCTTACAGAATTCACAATCTGAAAATTTTTGTAATAGAATTAAACATTCGTCTGCGTGAAGGGGACTGTTTTAGAAATTTAGAGAAAAAGACGGGTTTCTGTAGGGCAGGGGAATTCCCAATTTCATACGGAAAATAACTAGAGTTATATTGTAATACGATTTTTCTTATACAATATTGCACCGGAACAAATGTAATTCTACATATTAAAACGTTTTAATTAAATTACATCGCGCCTATTTTTAATTTTGGAATTACATTTTCACCAATTAATCAGCAACAGAGTTAGTCGCGTCAATGAAACCTTCTAACGTGAGCCTCTTAATGTGTTGGTCGAGGCTTTTGGCTATCAATCCGTGAGCAGATACGACTATCGGAACAATTATTACCAAATCCGCATTCCACATATCGACAATCTCGTGAGATAAATCCAAATATTTCATATGTTTTTCTTTTTCGACTTTCACGAGATTCTCGTCATGACGGCGATATTGATAATCATTGCGCGGCGCTTTAATCGATCTATCACCACAATATCAGGCTTATTAGCAACAATAGTCCTGTCTGTAATAATAGATCGATCCCAATATAATGTAATTATGTTATTATTATTATTATTGTTTATCGGTCACCACGCTCAAAGTGTAACTTGAATTAATATCAAAGAAAAAAAAATACTGCATAAATAAAATAAATATATAATTATAATTGCATAAGTTGATAAAAAATGCTATGCAATAGCTTTACCGCGGCAGTCACCGAGTGCCACACGTCTTTTTTAGTATAGACTGGTGGTGGCAAACCAGATTTCATTCCAAAGGATAAAATCTTGGATAAAGTGACAGGTGTTTTGGGCTCCACATGTAGTGGATTTGATGTTCCATTTGGTGGTGATGGAGTAGGTGGTGATGGAGTAGGTGGTGATGGAATAGGTGATGATGGTAGTGGAGTTATAGAAATGGAATTTGTCAATGTTGGTGATGTTATTGAAATTAACTCAGAAGATCCCAGAGTGAACATCGTCAATGATACACCTTTGCCTCTGAGTACAAGTAGATATCCTTTCTATTCCTTATTTGCTTCCATGTAATATTTTTTTATCATATACCTAATACATATTGTAAATTGTTCTTTTCCATTTAAGTGAAAAAGAGGAAAATAGACTTTAGTCCTCAGGCAGGGGTTTCGGCAGATGGGGGCTTTGAACAAGGAAAAAAATACATATATGGAATGACCTCCATGTCTAAGGTCCTGCAAAGCAAAGGTAATATCACTAGCTATTAAATTTTATATTAAATTTATTTATTATCAGCATATAATATTTTCAGCTGTTCTATGAAAATATAGTATGTATCTTTGATTTTTTTATAACTAAATCTAATCTAAGCTTTTTTATTTCAGCTAAAAAGTTGAAAGGTAACCAGGACGATGGACGGCTGGAACGCTATAGCTATAATGGCTAATATTGCCAATTATGACAACAAAAAAGCTGTAAACCTAGATTTAGAAATTAAAATGCTAAAAGAGTCAGTGAATAAGGAAAATAATTGTAATAGTAATAACTAATTAGTATAGGTGTCTGGTATATTATTAAGTATTGTATTAGGGTTAAGTTGCTTGTGCCATGTTAAGGTGATGGAAAATAATTGTAATATTAATAATTAATTAGTATAGAGGTAAGGGTGTATTATTAATTATTCTATTAGGGTTAAGTTGCTTGTGCCATATTAGGTTATCTTTTCATGGTTGTATAATAAAAACATTGTTAAAAAAGTAGATCATTTTATTTATTTTCTATCAAATTTTTCATTAACAACTAATTTCATGTCGCAGCCAATTTTTGCTCCTACTCTTGATAATATTGTGCTCATCCATTAGTGTAAACTGAAAATAAATAGTTTGATGTAATAACAGAAAATAAGATCACAGGAAATGGCCTCATTACCATTACCGATAATGAGTACAAGTGATACTTACTTATTAAAATATTCTGCAATTAATTTTTCTCTTTCCACAATATTGTTAAATTCTTCAACATTATTACTGGCTACGGGCACAGCCTCTGTATCAGGAATTTCCACCTCTGGTGGTATATCTGCCAAAGTCTTTGAACGACAAATATTGTGGAGTACTGCTGTAGCTATTATTATAGCATGAGCTCGTAAGAGACTCAGACGTAAAGTCAAAGCCACAACAGGAAATCGCCGTTTCCAAACTCCAAAACACCTAAAACCAAATAATTACCTATAGTAGTACTTACTGCAGTTCAATAATTGAGTTATAAGTTATAAACAGTGACATACAAACAATCAATTATTCTAAATAAAATTGTTTAGCTTCAAACTCCTAAAATAAATAGGTACCTTTCAATGCAATTTCTTGTTCGGATATGTGCTTCATTGTACAATATTTGACCCTGTGTTTGGGGGTTTAGTAGTGGTGGTAAAAGGTAAGGCTTCAGTGGATATGCATTATCTCCTAACAACCATTTGTTTCCAAATATTCCACTTTCGCATTGAGCTAAAAATTAAATATTAAGTGAAATCAGTAAAATATGTAAATAAGTTAGACCTTACAGATAATTAGTTACAAGACTTTACCACGTAATTCTGAACAGTTGAATATAGTAGCATCATGAGCTGACCCTGGCCAACGTGCCACCACATTCATGAAAATAAGATTGGCATTACATACTGCTTGCACATTCAGGGAAAAATAACCTTTTTGGTTTCGGAATTCTTCTGCAGTCTGAAAACCTAAAGAAAGAGTGTTAAGAAAAGGCTATTAATGATTAAAGTAGTGAACAATATGCTGAGTAACTATTTACTTAATTTCATGCAGACTTACATGGTGATTGTATTCTGATATGTGTACCATCAAGTGCACCAAGAACTCGTGGGAACCTAGCTATATTATAAAAGTCTTGTTCTGTGTCAGTTTGCATGTAAATATATTTGCTATACAGTTTAGCAATAGCATAACTAATATCACGAACAATGCGACAAGCTGACGTTTTCGACACACCCACAAAGTCTGCCACTGATAACAGCATTGTTCCTAAAGCATAGAATCTTAACGTCAACAATAGCTGATGTAGAGGAGATATCCCATGATTCCTGAAATAACAATAATTTATTTCACCAACGATGAATTTTAAGGTAAGATTTTGAGGGCAAACAAGATACTAACTAACCTGTGTCCTGTTACTCTTATGTGTGGATAAATTTCAAGAAGTAATTCTTCAACAGATACTTTATCGAGTCGAAATCTCAATTGAAATTCGTACAAATCCAGAGTCGTTAAATAATCCACTCGTTTTTTATATACTCTATCACGTCTATTATCATCTTCTGTCTCACTGGAGTCCGATAAAATATGTAACACTTCTCTATCACTATCTGAACTCGAACTCGACATTTCAGTATTAAAATACGACGAAAACGGTGAAATTGAAACTTTAACCAACCGAAATCGGCAGGTGGGGCCGAATGACAATACGACTAATAATCTTGACAGTCTACTGACGTTTGAAATAATTATAGGAACCGGGCAAGCCGTCGGTAACTTAGCTGACGTTTTCTTTTTTTTTTTTGTTTTTTCGAAAGATGGGTCCCCATTTCATGTCATCCACATTTTATATATTTTTAATCATTAATTTCATCACGACGAAGACTTGAAGACTCGAAGACTTGATAATTGAAGACGATAAAAACTTGACATTGGCAGAAATAGCTGATCCGAGTGATCCGGCTGGTTGCCATTTCATCAAAAAACAACAACAACTTAGCTCGTAGTTGTTTTTATAGGAACGATTTTAGCTTACGCCCCGTATAATATACTACTATTCGTACCTAGAACGGACCCTTTTTCAAATATAGGAACTGGGCATGATATGGTGGTTGACACTGTGCTTACTACATGCAACTCCCACTATTATGACGTTAGAACCCATACTTAATCAATTCATTAGTTGAATTGTATAAATAGTGAAGTTGAAAACTAACAATTAGCACTAGGTGAACTATGTGTGTGTAAGGTCGTTGATCGATGGTCTTTCAATAGCGAAATAAATCTATCTACAACGGATAGGCATTGTTTTGAATCGTTGTGCCAAACGCGTCTCCTTGTTTAATTGATTGGAAAATACCAGCTAAAAAATAATAGCTTTTCAACCTCCACCATGCGATTATCCTGCGTGCATAGTTTGTGACCGAAAAGTCTTCTACATGCCTACTTTTTAAACTGCTGATATTGTTCGAAGCAGATTAATTTCTAAGTGGTCAGCTTTATAAATCATCTCCAAGAATTACCAGTAAGTTATTCTACCCATGATTGGACTTAATGGCACACACTAACGTGACTTATGTAGACTGTTTTTATTCGCTTTGACTCTGATATAGGTACTTAATAACTACATATTTCGTGCCCTGGTATCCGGTATTGTACACAGAATAGGTTATAACTTTGAATTTTTTCTTGATACTTTGTGGAACATTTTAGTGTAACTGTACATTAATAAAGGTAGCGATGTCATCTTTGAAACGAAAAGAGAAACCTTATAATTTGTATTGCAGCGGTTATCGCTGTTTTACCACAAGGTACAACATATTATTATCATTTTTACATATGGAGGATATTTTTACAGTGAAACATTATTTGGTAGAAACTCTTGTTTTTATTCATTTTGCCTATCCTTAAATAAAATAATTAATGTAACTAGTAATGTTACTTATAATTTAATTTGTCAGTAATGGAAATAAATTAAGACCGTTATTTTTATTACAAATTGTTATAATATATATTTAATCTGTATGACCTATTATGTCATCTGCATACCTATTTGAGCTATAGGAAATAGTTTTGTCAAAATTCACAAAAGTAGAATTAATGAATACAGATTTAGAAAGAAATAGGTGGTGCAGATCCATTTATAATAAATCTGTGATAGAAAAAGACCGTAGCTACTGCTAACATAGATTAAACATCATTGTGTTCTTATTAAAGTAACTACTTAATACTAATTAACTAAACTAACTTAATACTCTAGTTTAACTACTACCCTCGTTTACACTCAGTTTTTTTTTAACCTACGCAACCTCGTTTGCGTCTTATATTACCTGTAGCGTAAAAATTGCCCCGTTTTTTAAACATTCTTCATTGGTGCTACGCTCCTATCAGTAGTAGCGTGATGGTATATAGCCTATAGCCTTCCTCGATAAATGAACTATCCAACACTGAATGAATTTTTCAAATCGGACCAGCGGTTCCTGAGATTAGCGCGTTCAAACAAACAAACAAACTCTTCAGCTTTATTATTAGTATAGATGCGACAATCAGTTTTACGATGACGGTAATGAAAACATTTTTTTATAATTTTAAATGGCTAGTAATTTAAGATGTCGTGTCAAATTTCGCTCAAATATTTAGTAGATATTTTCAAAAATACCTAATATTTTTTTGTTTCTGTATTTAATTACTAAGCAATATATAACGCCTCATATGGTGTGCAAAATACGCATTTAACAATTAGGAAAATAGGAGAAAAGAACATTTAAAACTTCGAAGTATAGAATACCTATGTTTTCCTTTAACATATTTCCGTGGATTGCCTCTTTAGCTGGAGAAGAGGAGTGGGGGAAGGGGAGGACGGTGTTTCACCTGTTACGGAGATGGATATAGGGACAGCTGTTCTATGGACCAGTAATTAAAACAACGCCCTAGCCAGACAGGGTTTACGTATCACATTCAAGTAATTGACAAAATCAATAAAATCAACTGCTATTGGGTTGTTGTGGCTTAGAACTGAGAGTGAGAAAAGTGTATAGGCCATTCATTAGAGAGTCTATTTGAGATGGTTTTAAGCTACAAAGTATATTATTACCCTGATCAATTAACGCAAAAATAATACCTATATATTATACATTCATCCTGTATAAAGTAAAGTATTAATGACCTATTTATCTATATTTTGTTTACAAATGACTGACCTAAACGTTTTGTGTGATCATTATATTATTTATTGAACTCTATCGTTATCTACAATACTCACAAGTTGCTTTGACCTTTATATCAGTACATTACCGTCGCTTTCGTAAGACACACAGTAACATGGTCAATATATTTTAATTGTCGCACTCGTTTACTATTTAAAATAAAATGCATCGATTTATAGAACGTGGTTTGGTAGTTAGGAGCTCCTTTAATAGTTTTCAAAAAAACATTCCTGGTGGAAAGCTATGGAGAAACAGTGTACGTTGTGTTACACAAAGTTCGAAATCGGACAGTTTATTTCCTGATCGCACAGATTTTCCAAGTAAACATATAGGTCCTCGAGGTGAAGATGTAGTGACTATGTTGGATTTTCTTGGTTACAAGGTAAATAATTAACACCTACCTACTATTTTTTTATGTTAAGCGAATTCAGTTATTTCTTATGTGTTTCTCTTTTCAGAACTTAGATCAACTAACTAATGATGCAGTACCGAAGCAAATTCAATATCCTGGACTTATGGATATCAGCGACCCTATTAGTAAGGATCATAGCCGACGGACTAATGTGAATGTATTTTATATGATATAAACTTATTTACTTTAACGTGTCCTTGTTATAGGTGAATACGAGCTTATTGAGAGAGTTCGTAAGATATCCGAAAACAATCAAATATGGCGATCGTATATTGGAATGGGTTATCACAATTGTTGCGTGCCGCATACCATCATGCGTAACATGTTTGAAAATCCTGGATGGTAATTGACAACTTTTAATATTTCTTTATTTTAAAGACCATCAAGTTGGCCACCCCTTTTCGTCCCATTGGTGTCGTACAATAAGCACTTCAGAAAAAACGCAAACTTAAAACAAAACAAAAACTGACCCTCTATCCAGCTGCGTGGTGTAGTAGGCCAAAACGACCTTTCTAACGAGAGGCCTATGTCCAGCAGTGGACTACGAATACTGCTGATGATGATGAAGAAATGTATAGTATAAAAATGAAAAAGTTCTACTTATTTTGACGACTTTTCTATTTATAACTTCAGGACAACCCAATACACGCCATACCAACCTGAAGTCGCGCAAGGAAGACTGGAAAGTCTTCTAAATTATCAGACAATGGTCAGTGATCTAACAGGATTAGATGTTGCGAATGCATCACTATTGGACGAAGGCACTGCTGCAGCTGAAGGATTATCACTTTGTCATAGGTATTAATTTATTTTCATTACAAAGTCTCCGTTTTAATAGTTATCACGATACAGTGGAGCAACAAAGGTTTTAAGATTAATATTTATAATTATTAATAACTAAATATTTTTCTGTTCGTATAGTATTTTTTTTATTGCAGACATAATAAGAGAAAAAAATTCGTTGTATCGGAAAGAATACATCCCCAAACTTTGGCGGTAGTTCAAACACGACTTGATGCTTTGGGCTTGGAAGTAGATGTTGTATCCGATGTGCGTCAAGTAGATTTTGCTCAAAGAGATATATCCGCTGTTTTACTACAATGTCCAGATACCAGAGGCTTAATTTATGATTATTCAGGTCTAGCCGCGGAAGCACACGAACACGGTGTAAGTAACCCTATTTGTAGTTTACAGAATGTAAAGTGTGTCTTTTAAAATTTAATTCACACATTCTTTTTTTCACCAACAGACTCTAGTAGTTGTTGCAACGGATTTACTGGCTCTTGCTTTGTTGCGACCACCAGCAGAATGTGGAGCTGCATTGGCAGTAGGAACATCACAACGCTTGGGCGTACCTCTAGGTTACGGAGGCCCTCATGCTGGCTTTTTTGCAGCCAAACAATCTCTCGTGCGTTTGATGCCGGGCCGTATGGTTGGTGTTACCAGGGATGCAGCTGGAAGAGATGCTTATAGGTATATTAGATATTTCTTCAACTTTTTAAGGAGATGCCTCTGCCCGGCAGAGGACTGTTAAACATTGTTGATGATGATGAAATTTTGATACATTTTAATAATATTGTTAAACGTTTTCATTCGACGCTGACCAATATTTTTAAAATGTTCTCTGGACTATAATTCAAGGTGATATTGATATTGATGTGGTTGATAAGGGATATTGATTAATAGTTGCATTGTTGTAGTTTAGCATCAGATTCTATACAGGGTCTGTCGTAAATAATGGATAAGTCGTAAACTGGAGTTGGTCCGGCTATGAGACTATTAGAAAATCGTATCTTTTTGCCAGGGTTTCTAACCGTATGGAAATGGCGTAGACTTTTATGTTTTTTTATAAATTTCGCTACTCTTTGCATTCATTCCGTTGCCATTTCGTTAAATTTAGGTATTTCTGTGTCATTTTTTTTGTATTATAGTCTTGAAGATGTGTATTATTTAGTTTTAGTACTGTTTTAGGCGTTTTTAACGTTGGTCATTTTCAAAATTGACATTTTAAGATTTTTTATGTTTTTGTTTTACTTAGGGTCAACTTTTGATCATTTACTGTGTAAAAAAAAAGTACGGCGCTATAGCTGCCCATGATCTTAATAAATTATCTAGTATGTGTAGATTCTAAAAAGGTATAACAATGCATACTTCACAAGTAATATTAAGCTACATGAGCGAGATCAATATCAAGGTGAGAAAATATTTTTTTCATGTAATGTTGTAAATGGTTATAAAACTTCGTCATAATGATTTATTTCTGCCAAGATTCTTTACACAAACACTATGGGGTCACTATTAAGGATATTCAAAAGAAAACTAGGTTGTTTTAGTACGTAAAAATATTTATTCAACAACTTAAACTAAATGTTCGAAGTGTCCTCCGCCGGCAGCTATGCACGCTCTACATCGCCTAATAAACGATCGCTTAATCCGGCGCACATAACCGGCTTCTTCAATTTTTCTCGCTGCTACTTGAATGCGCGCACGCAACTCTTCTACAGAACTTATTGTTTCACTGTATACTTTTTCTTTTATACAGCCCCAGTAAAAGAAGTCCAAGGGGTTCAGGTCTGGCGAACGTGGAGGCCATAAAATTGGCCCCAATCGCCCTATCCATCTATCTGGATAAGTATTATTTAAATGTTCCCTGACACGAACAGCGTAATGTGCTGGACACCCATCATTTTGTAGCCACATCTCATTTCTTATCTCTTGTGGGACGTCTTGCAGTAAACTAGGTAAAGTATTTGCTAAAAAATTCAAATACATATCCGCATTTAATATTGCCGGCAATTCGAATGGACCAATGATTTTGCCATTAATAATGCCAGTCCATAAATTAATTTTAAATTGATATTGCGATCGGTCTTCTCGGATAAGTCTTGGGTTTTCGAGTTGCCAGCTGTGTATGTTGTGAAGATTCAAAAAACCATCTTTTCGACACGTTGACTCGTCACTCCATAAAATTTTATTAAAAAAACTTTGGTCTTCCCTCATCTTTCGCAGCATTATGCGACAAAATGTTATTCTCGCAGCAGCGTCCCTTGGCATTAATGTTTGGACCCTTTGACAATGATAGGGATATAATTCATGCCTTTTTAAAATCCTGTGTACAGATTTTTGAGGTATACCGGTGCGCCTTGAAGTTACACTTATGGACGTACCAGGGTCTTCTGCAACTATTTCCAGTACTTCGGCTGCACTGTGGCGTTGTGGTCGTCCTTCACTCGCCCCGCCTACGCCGGTCCCAGGAAATCGTCCTTCCAAAAATGTGTTGTGCACTCTTATGAAGACACGATAGTCAGGATGCCGGGCATTTGGATATTTTTCCCGATAAACTCTAGCAGCTCTATTGGCGTTGCCATCACATAAACCATAAATGTAATGCATGTTTACGTATTCGGCCGGCGTGTATTGTTGAGGCATGATATACAAAATTTTCCAAAATAACACGTGCAATCGATAGCACAACACGATGCCCATAAATGAGAGCTGAGTTGTCAATATCACCAGGTTAACAAGTCCAAATCACAAAGAAAATCTAAGTCCGATATTAGAAAGCAGTAACAAATTGACGACAGTAATGAAAACGAGAGCACATGCGATGGTCAAAATCACACTGAGAGATGTATCAGGAGTGCGCCCTAGCTAAACGCATGCTAACCTTTTCACACATCGTGAGTGTGAAAGGGACGGTGCATCATGCAGTGTGCCTAGTAACAATGTCCTTTTCACGCGGGGAGACCCTTTGTATTGCTGTCTTTGTTCATTTTTTTACCTGATGATCCTTTTTACGAATAAACTTGTAACATGTTTGTCGCATGTAACTATTAGAGCACATCAATTTTAAAATTAAACACCTTTATGAAATGAGGAGGCATGAAATTTTTTTGACAAAAAACTACCTAGTTTTCTTTGAATATCCTTAATAGTGGCCCCATAGTGTTTGTGTAAAGAATCTTGGCAGAAATAAATCATTCTGACGAAGTTTTATAACCATTTACAACATTACATGAAAAAAATATTTTCTCACCTTGATATTGATCTCGCTCATGTAGCTTAATATTACTTGTGAAGTATGCATTGTTATACCTTTTTAGAATCTACACATACTAGATAATTTATTAAGATCATGGGCAGCTATAGCGCCGTACTTTTTTTTTACACAGTAAATGATCAAAAGTTGACCCTAAGTAAAACAAAAACATAAAAAATCTTAAAATGACAATTTTGAAAATGACCAACGTTAAAAACGCCTAAAACAGTACTAAAACTAAATAATACACATCTTCAAGACTATAATACAAAAAAAATGACACAGAAATACCTAAATTTAACGAAATGGCAACGGAATGAATGCAAAGAGTAGCGAAATTTATAAAAAAACATAAAAGTCTACGCCATTTCCATACGGTTAGAAACCCTGGCAAAAAGATACGATTTTCTAATAGTCTCATAGCCGGACCAACTCCAGTTTACGACTTATCCATTATTTACGACAGACCCTGTATATTAAATATGTTTAAGGGAACAGTTGCTACTTGAGCAGAGTTGTATATAGTGTGTCTTTATACTTAGATTAGCTCTTCAGACCCGTGAGCAGCATATACGAAGAGACAAAGCCACATCTAATATTTGCACAGCTCAAGCACTGTTGGCTAACATGTCTGCTATGTATGCTGTATACCATGGTCCTCAAGGTCTTCGGGATATCGCAACTCGTGTGCATAATGCTACACTTGTTCTAGATCGTGGTAAGCAGGATTTAGACGAAAGTTTCTTTTTAATTATAAATTATTTTTATTTATTAATTCATTTATATATTTTAGGAATAAAACAGCGTGGCCATAAGCAATCTAATGACGTATACTTTGATACCCTTCACGTCGTGCCTCTATCAGAACATGATACCAGTGCAATTAAAGATCGGGCACATCAAAAGAAGATAAATTTACGATACTTTGATGACGGTGCTGTTGGTGTAGCTTTAGATGAAACCACTACTAGTGAGGACGTTGATGACCTCCTATGGGTATTTGATTGTAAACCAGTTAAAGAGGTAACTCCAGTTGACTCTCGCCTAGTTTGTATGGAATTTAAAGTTTTTAAAGGCACTGTTTATTTAATTAAAACTTACTTTTTATTGAATAAATAAATAATAAATATTTAAATAAATAAATAAATAATAAATATTTCAGACATCTAACACACAACGCCATCTAGTTCTAGCTAAGCAGAGCTTGTGTTGTGGGTACTAGACAATTGATATAAATACTTATAGACTTTTATTTGTAAATACATACTTATTATACATATAAAACACCCAAACGCCGAAGCAAATATTGGCAGATCATACAAACATTTGGTCCGACCCAGGCATCGAACCCGAGACCTCAAGCTTAGCAGTCGCATACGCTACCACTACGCCACCGAGGCAGTCAAATGAGATCTATTATGTATACAGGTAATCAAGGAAGGTGATATCAAAGCTAACAGCCTGCAAAAAGGGTCGTTTAGAAGAACGTCACCTTATTTAACTCATCCTGTGTTCAACATGCATCACTCTGAAACTAGTATAGTGCGGTACATGAAAAGATTGGAAAACAAAGACGTCTCCCTCGTCCATTCTATGATTCCATTAGTAAGTAATTTTAAAATTACCATATATATAGGGTGTTTTTTTAAGCTAGATAGAACTTTAAATTGTAAAAAGTAACACAAAAAATTAAATTTTGATGAAACTTTTTTTTTTATTTGTTTCAGTATACTCTGACAAATCATCATGAATAGACTCACGCTTGAACAACGCTACGAAATTATCCAAATTTACTTTGAAAATCAGTCGTCGATTCGCGCAACTTATAGACGACTTCGTCATTTGTATGGCGTATAACACGAACAATGCTGGCCTCCAAGGCGTCAATTGTTGCTGGTTTATCAGCATAAACCAGTGACTTCACGTAGCCCCACAGGAAATAATCGAAAGGTGTCAAATCGCACGACCTTGGAGGCCAATTGACAGGTCCATTTCTCGAAATCAACTTATCGCCAAATTTTGATTTCAATAAGTCGATGGTTGCGTTCGCCGTATGGCACGTAGCGCCATCCTGTTGAAACCACATCTCCTCCGGATCAATGTCATCCATATTTTCAAACAAAACATCATTGATCATGATGCGGTAACGATCTCCATTGACCGTAACGCGAGCTCCGGCCTCATTTTTGAAGAAATAAGGTCCGATGATGCCACCAGCGTGAAAACCGCACCATACGGTGAATTTTTCTGGATGTAATGGAGTCTGTAGGGTCTGTTGTGGATTGGTCTCACTCCATATGCGGCAATTTTGCTTATTAACAAACCCGTTAAGCCAAAAATGCGCCTCATCGCTGAACACAATTTTGCGATAAAACAGTCGTCTATAAGTTGCGCGAATCGACGACTGATTTTCAAAGTAAATTTGGATAATTTCGTAGCGTTGTTCAAGCGTGAGTCTATTCATGATGATTTGTCAGAGTATACTGAAACAAATAAAAAAAAAAGTTTCATCAAAATTTAATTTTTTGTGTTACTTTTTACAATTTAAAGTTCTATCTAGCTTAAAAAAACACCCGTTATATCGAAGTATGTTAATTAAATTCCCCTTTCCTTAGATTTATTCTCTTTGTGATTTTTTTATTTAATTTTATTACCTTCTCAAATGTTTAACATGCATGTATTTTGTTTCTTTTTATCTGCAAACAAAGATCTCGTGCTTGTTGCAAGTTGACCTTTTTGAATCACTATTTACAAACTTTTATTGCGTGTTTTATATAGCTTTAAGTATGTTCACAATCAAAGTTTAAAGTTAATGAATGTATTACCTACATAAACTATTTGTTACTGTGCACAGGGTTCCTGTACAATGAAACTAAACTCGACAACGGAAATGATGCCGTGTTCGTTCAAACACTTCACAGACATCCATCCCTTTGCACCTCTCGACCAATGCCAAGGGTATCACATACTATTCGAGGAATTGGCCCGAGATTTGTGCGCCGTCACAGGATACGATCGTGTCTCGTTCCAGCCCAACAGGCGAGTCGTGACTATGATAACATTTTCATGCGCTCAATGCGAATTCTTAAGCATTTATCTGCCATCTAAAGACAATTTCAAATATCATTTTTATTGTATATTCTCTTATTGACCGTTTTCTTTATCCTTGTCAGTCGGGACATAAAACTTCTAATTCCCGTAATTCTTGGAGTATTAATTCTAATTTTGTGGATTATCTTTCCACAGTGGAGCCCAAGGTGAATACGCCGGATTGCGTACGATAAAACGTTACCACGAATTCCGTGGTGATACAGGGCGTAATATTTGTTTGATCCCGGTCAGCGCACACGGTACGAATCCTGCATCTGCGCATATGGCTGGTATGCGTGTCTGCGCTATACGCGTTACACCTTCTGGTGATATTGACATGGCGCATTTGAAGGAAAAGGTAAGAAGAACATTAGATAGTAAAATTATATTTTACACAAACATGTTTCATGTCTAGGCCAACTAACCCCAATAACAGACTTTCTTAGCACAAGAAAATTACTTCTAGCGAATGGTTTCAGACGTAATAGATTCCGTGCGATAATAATACCTAATTAGTTATATAGCGTATGTCTTATTTTATACCGATTATCTTCAACTTTATCTCATAGATGTGAGAGCTGTTGATGTTCATTTGAGATTTGAAAAAAGAAAACTAGATTAGAAGTCGTAAAGACATTAGGAAAAATAATTTCAGCAAAACTTTTATATTTGAATTCCGTGTATCGTTTTTTTAGGTTGTTGAGCATAGTGCAAACATTTCATGCCTGATGTTAACTTACCCTAGCACGTTCGGTGTATTCGAAGAACGCGCTGCTGACGTATGCGCTTTAGTACATGCTCATGGTGGACAAGTGTACCTTGATGGTGCTAATATGAATGCTCAGGTGCGTAGATTTTCTCATTATTATTTACAGCATATCCTCTAAATCAATAATATATTTGCCTTCTCTATCCCGCAATCTGTAAAAGTAATTTCGTGAAAAGAGACAGAACCTTTTAAATATGTTTTATAAATACAGACAGAAATTTGTGTTCCTGATTTACGGCGGTATCAGATAAACAGACCCGCTTTAGTCAGAGGTATTTTTTTTTTTTAATAAAAAACAACTCCCACATTAGGAATAAACATCCTGTGTCGTGGGGGACTTTACAAACATACATGAAACGGACACAAAGAACATCCAGACTCGGGACAACAATTCGTGGATCACACAAAGCGTTGTACTGCGTGGGATTTGAACCCAAGACACTTGGCGCAGTAGCAAGCGGCATGGCGACCGCTGAAACCACTCGGCCAACCGTGCAGTATTGTTAGCCTATATGTATTTATGTAGTTCGGTTTTGCCGCCTGATGGTAAGCGATTACCGCCGCCCATGGACACCTGCAAGACCAGAGGCGTTACAAGTGCGTTGCCGGCCTCTTAGGAAGGAGTACGCTCTTTTCTTGAAGATTAAGTTACTACTTGACTAATGTAAACCCGAACTAGATAAATATAGCACTACTACTGTAAAAACCGTTTAAAGTACTCGTTAATCGACTTTAAAAAGGAGGAGGATCTCAATTCAATCGTTATTTTTATGTATTCATTTTAGTTACATTCGGTCTTGTTATTATGATTGTTACAAGGTATTTGATATTTTAGTTGCTTTCATTATTAAATTTTAGGTTGGCCTTTGTAGACCTGGTGACTATGGGAGCGATGTATCACATTTAAACTTGCACAAAACGTTTTGTATTCCTCACGGCGGTGGAGGACCTGGTATGGGACCTATTGGAGTGTAAGTACTAATAGAACTACATATTGTTATATACATGTAATTCATATTTAAATCGGAATAGAAATTTATTTCATATTTTCATTCATCTTCATGTTTTTTTTTAACTACACCTTTTTTGTTACAAACTGTCGAAAAGCGAATCATACATTTCGTTTTAATAATAGAAACATTTATCTAATGCGATGTAGGTACTTTATTATAAGGGTGTTTAAAAATATCTTGTTATATACTTTAACAGCTTGAAAGTTTTTTTATGTTAGTTAGTGTACGCGTTACTGCTTAATTTAATCATTTGTTTACAATCCACGTATTTGAAGAGTTCTAAATTAGCGGACAGTATTATTTTAAATACCCGTCAGAGCCGAAATTATATTTGCCGAAATACATTTACGTATAAACTTTGCCATATTTAAAATATGAATTTAGGAGTAAATAATAAAAAGCTGCTAGACTGTCTAGGTGTGTTATTATGGATTGTAACTTGCAGTGCTTAATTAGTATGTTTATTTCAGCAAAGCACACTTGGCTCCCTTCTTGCCGTCACATCCAGTAGTAAATCCACTCGCAGATCTTGGCGAAGCAGCCCACAGCTTTGGTTCAGTTAGCGCAGCGCCTTACGGGTCTTCTGCAATTCTTCCTATATCATGGGCTTATATTAAAGTAAGTAAAACCTACCTGAGACTTAGGACTACAGTGTTTTATGAAACAGAACACCGTAGGCATGTGTTTATATCGACTTGAAGATTGTAAACAAAGAAATGGTACCGGTGTCCAACATTATACAAATATTTGAATAGAAAGTGGACATCGAATTAAATATCGAGTGTGTGTACATTTAATAATTAAAATATTAAATAATATTATTTAATATGAATATTTTTTTATCGGTATCATACAGATTGTTTATTTACACCGGTGTTTAAAAGTAGTAAATATAAAGTGATCATTACTATTGATGTTGTAGAATAAAGTTATTATTTTATAAGCTCTAAGGCAGCTATAAGTATCTATACCGGAGGTAAAAATATAAATAAATATATAAATATTCCGGACATCTAACACACAACGCCATCTAGTCCCAAGCTAAGCAGAGCTTGTGTTGTGGGTACTAGACAAGTGATATGAATACATATATACTTTTTTTTCGTAAATACGAGTACATACATATTATACATAGAAAACACCCAAACTCCGAAACAAATATTTGTAGATCACACAAACACATGGTTCGACCCAGGATTTGAACCCGAGACCTCATATGCACAGCAGTCGCATTTGCTACCACTGCGCCACCGAGGCAGTTGGCAGTATATCCAATAAATTTATTATACTTTTATATTACAGATGATGGGTCCTAAAGGTCTGAGACGTGCTACTCAGGTCGCGATCCTCAACGCTAATTATATGTCTAAACGTTTGGAGGGGCATTATAAAACATTGTACAAAGGAGAGAGAGGACTGGTAGCTCACGAGTTCATTATAGACGTCAGAGATTTGAAAAAAACTGCGAACATTGAACCTGGTGACATTGCTAAGAGACTTATGGATTTCGGTAAGATACAGAACTTAAACAATTAAAAAAAAGTTCTTAAGAGTTATGTAAATTGTTTACTATTTGTTCATCTATACGTGCTAAGCGTAATATATTATACTTTTTTAAAGATTGTAAATACCTTTATACTGTAGGGATGGATCACTTCTTCTATATTCGTATTCAAATTGATATTACTTACGTCAGGAAATAATATGGGTACAACTGACCAAATTACCATAACATTGTTACTGTGGGAGAGCCACGCTTTGGTATGAATGGGCCGACTCGACGGTCTCACAGAAAACCGGCGCGAAATGGCGCTTGCGCTGTGTTTCACCGAGTGGGTGAGGATACCGGAGGCCCATACACCAACCCCTTCTACTCAATAAAATGGGGGATGAGGAGGGGTTCTCCTCCATCCCCATTTTATTATTTACTATTAATTTATTATTATGTATCGATCCATTTATTATTATGACATTTATCATTTGTTCTACATTATTTTTACAAAGAACTTTCGTAATATATACAAAAATATATTTTTAAGGTTTTCACGCACCCACCATGTCTTGGCCTGTCGGTGGTACTCTAATGATAGAGCCTACAGAGTCTGAAGACTTACAAGAGATGGACCGATATTGTGAAGCTCTTATCACAATCCGAAAGGAAGTTAAAGATATTGAAGATGGAAACATTGACAAGCGGCTTAATCCTTTAAAGGTATTGGTTTTTTCTCTTGTTATTGATTTGAAATATATTTTGTTGTTTGGAAGAGATGAAGATGAATAAAAAATTGCTCTAATTAAAATTTTATGTTATTCAAGTGTCATAATATTGTTTTAGCATGAATAACTATTGAATATAATCTATTTATCTACTTTAAGATGGCACCGCACACTCAGGCGGAGGTAATATCTGAAGAGTGGAACAGACCTTACAGTCGAGAGCAGGCAGCATTTCCAGCTGTAAGTGAACATCCACACATGCTTCTGAAACGTTTTCAATATTTATTCGATTCATAAAGAAAGGTTTTTCTATCATAATATACAAACGAACTTCGTCACGGTAAAATATAATACAGACCCACTGTAGGTATGTCAGTCAGTTTGTCAGGTTCCAAAATATTTAAGGATATTTTGTAGTGTCCGTCCGAAACTGGTATTTCAGCCGAAACCGAACCTTCGGCCTAGTTCCCAATTTCGGCTGAAACCGAAACCGAATAATAATTATAGCAAAAATTGTACCTAAAAAGTACCTCAAGTAAAAAAAACCCAAATACTTGGTCAGTTGGATAGTTTCCGAAGAATAAAACAACCGTGTCAGTCCGTGTCTCGTTTACTTACGTTTATTATTGTCATGAAGTAGCTGAACCCAGTCGTTGTTATGTTAATCTATAGCTAACAGATTTTTTGAAATCGATTGAGAGATATATCAAAAGAAAGTCCAAGAGGGTCTCACTTACTGACAGCTAAAGCTTATAAATGCTATTCTGGAACGACCCACGAAAATTCACAATTACTCGAGTTTCTACGCGGTCGAAAATTCGGCCGTTTTTTGGCCGAAACTGAATTACGTCCGAAACTAGATTTATTGGTCGAAACTGGCTGAAACCAAATCTTTGGTCGAACACTTATATTTTGTCACATTAATGCCACGACACCTAGTCTCCAATTTCAGTCGTCACCGTGTCAATTCATCTAATAATCGAACTTATTTATAACGATGTCAAATGACTAACCCTATGTTAGTGATGATCTCTGTGTGTGTCTGTACTCTCCGTGTGAGCTTGTATGTGTGTTTGGACTTCTTCAAGTTTTTCGATAATTAAGAACAGGATTTTATTTATCTCTAAAGTTGAATAACGTTAAACATTGTATTATGTTTCAGCCGTTTGTTAAAGGAGAAACGAAGATCTGGCCGACAGTTAGCCGCATAGATGATATGTATGGTGACAAACATCTTGTATGCACTTGTCCACCAGTGCTTGACGATTTTTAGATGTAACATTAATCAACTATGTAGTATTTTAGTTGTATTATTAAGTTCTGCTAATTATTAAGTAATCATGCTAATTTTGCGGCAAAACTAAATCTGACTACATGGCATTAAAGTAGGTACTGCATGGCACCTACTTGTATTTTGTCTTTGTTCATATTAATATAATGAGAAATTGGTTTAAAAATGTTTTAAACCAATAATGTTTTCATGATTTAATCTGTATTATTTTATCTGAGGAATAAATAAAAAATAAACATCTGTCACATTATGTATATTTTCTTAATATTGTTGTAGAATAAAATATCATTTACTACAACTTAGTCCTTCATTTTGCATTTATATCATTAGAACATTACTCTATAGCAGTATAAACAAGTAATTGCAGTAAATTATATTGACTTCAAACAGTAATCTATCTACCTCATTATCGTACAAATACTTTAATATTGCGAAGGATTAATAATTACGCATAACATTTAAATTGGATTCAAGGCAACATGTTTGTTTTGTTTCTAGCTCAATTTACTATATGAAATACCAAAGGTTTCATCAGTTACAATAACCATAATAACTTTAATAATTTATGTAAACTCCATGTTCACATTTTCTGAAACGTTTTGTAAGGACGTATAAGAATTCTAAACTGCATTACAAAAGCGAAAGCGTGTATATGAAAAACTAATAATAATTAAGTTACCTGTAGTAAGGTATCAATACAAAATCAAATATTATTATACAATATTATTAAATTACACAAAAACATAATCTTCTAAAAACCAGTACAGGGTATACCTAACTTTATTTAGGTTGTTTTACAGCGCAAAATATCAGAAAAAATATTTTATACCTCATTTAATAAAAGTAAATTTCATAATTTAAAATAATAACAAACCTTTCAAATTGCCTTCTGACGGGTAAACTTATAATATAAATTCTTTTTTTTCTTAATTATTTGGGTGGGGGACTGATACTGTCTTTTGGATACATACCCAATCTCACTCCTAATTCTTTAGGCATTCGGAGGGCAGGGCGAGTGGGAAACGGATGATAAGAGCCCGTCGATGGACTCCGAGGATAAGACAACGAGGATAGAGTGTCGGTCTCGATAAGAGAAGTGATAGCACTAATTGTGTCGTCAGACTCTACTTTAGTTCTATCACTGTTCTCTGAATAGTCTTTAGGTATCGTAGGCGTTTCCCTATTTGGAAATATTTTAGGCGATATTGGAGTTGACACCTGATCTAATGAAGTTATTTGACACAGAGTATCACTAGAATTACTCTTTGCTCCAATCGGGGAGTCATCCTCAACAGATTGTTCATATGTAAAACTTATAGAGGAAGTCACAAGATGAGCAAAGTCACTAACTTGGCTGTCATCAGTCTTTGATAAATTTTCACAAATTTTCGGCCCTTGATTAACTGTTTTGCTGCATATATCACTAGCTTTAGATAACACAAAGTCGTTATATTTACTTGATAACGGGTAATTATATTCATCAGAAGTGAATCTTTGTTCAAATGTAGATGTGTTCTTCGGTTCGGAAGTTGGTAATGTAACGGATGGTTTGGATTCACCAGGATATGAGTGACGCGGCTGGGTCCAATCAGACGGCGTTAGAGGTTTTATTTCCTTATTAGTCAAATCACATTCATTAGTTAAATCGCTAGTTCTTCTTGGGTAATCAAACTCAGAAAACTTTGAGCTTTCTGATTTTTCTAATAAAGTTTTAGCTAGGAACCCTTTGTTTTCCCAACCATAAAGATCAGTTTTATTACCTATACATTCACTGCTAGGACTTTTAGTATTTTTTAATAAAAAGTCATTATTTTTAATCACAGTGTTACGAACTTCTAGGGAAAAAGGGTCATCAATAGAAATAGGTCTTACGCGTATAAAATCATTATTTTCAGTAGCGCTATGATTGTTGTGGCGTTTTCTGTATCCAATCAATGAGTCTGAAGTAGATTCTTTCAATAATGGTGAATCTATTAGATTACTTTTAATAGTTTTTTCTGGCACAGTTTTAATATAACTACTTCGTTGAGTTTCCAAAACGTTCTCATCACTTTTAGTCAATTGGTAAGTATTTGCAGGACTATTTGTGTCTATCATATTTTGTTTAGTTAATATTCTACTTAAAATTTTTGAATTCTCCTGAATTATCTGTAAAGCTCTTTCACTATTTTTACGCCCAGTTTGCAAAATATAGTCTTTAGGGGAGAATGTTTCTTTAATTTCCTTTATTAGTTCAGGTGTCTTCGTTTTCATAGCACTAACTATATCTTGTGTATTTTCATGGTCTTCGTTATCTTTTTTTCCAAAGCTATGATTTTGAGGCAATGACGATGCTCTTTCAGCTTCTTCTTTTATAATTTTGTCATTGTTATTACTCTGCAACGTTAGTGAATCTGGTTTCTTTGGTAACCGTGAAAGCCTTTTTGTAGCTCTTCGATTAGGAATATCTATACTGTTTGGGTCTGTCACTCTAGCACCAAAGAATTCCGGACTGTGTTCGAAGTACTTATCAATTTTCAATGGTATTGGTGGTTCATCTTCGCTTACTATGATACTTTCATCACCAGGACTTCTTGAAGGGCTTTCAATGTCAGATATATTTTTATCAGATAAGTCTATGTCAGGCACAAAGTTTGGATACATAGTGAAGCTATCAATAATATCTGGTGGTCTGAATGTTGGTTCATATGTAGAAGTTCGATTGAAGTTGGTTTCAAAATTATAATCATATGGTGATTTAAGGGCTATAGTGCAGTTACATGGAGATAAGTTAATGGGACTAAGATCGGTTAAGTTTTTTGGAGATTTTGTAAAACTTGTAGGTCTCATTACTTCTCTACTTCTAGACATTTCTTCATATTTAGTACTATTTAATCTTTGAAGTACTTCATTTCTTTCGGAAGTTAAGTCTGGAGAACGAGGTGGTAAACTAGTCAGTTTAAATGTATTTTCACTACTAACAGCTTGACTATTGTTTAGCTTTATTTCAAATCCATCAATATATGTTCTTAAAGGTTCTCCAGCAGCTGAGTCTAAATAGTCGGCAATATCTTTAGCTACAGGCTTTCCTACTAGATTACATTTTACTTCTCTTGAAGGTGTTTGGGCTATTAGCGATTCTTTTAGAACTGGTGAACTGTCAATTTTACTATCCATTATCGTGGGCGATAATAAGAATTTGCTATTCGTATTGTTTTTTTCCTTATCCTCTGGCAACTCGGGATCAGAGTCACTTCCTCGTTCATTTTCGTCACAGAGACTAGTGTCCGTACTCGATCCACTATGCGAAGAATAAGAGGATGTTTCGCTCGAGCTACGTGACCTTACTGAAGCAACCATTTCTCTAGCTTCAAGTTCAGAAACAATTGTACCATCGCCGGCTTCATCCAAGTCAATTGAAGGTTTTCTTTCTTTGTGCTTCGATTTATCCTTTTTGATATCTTTCCATTTAACAGAATTTCGTCTACTTAACGATTTTCGATTTTTCTCTTCTGTCCAACTAATGGTTTCATTAGACTTACTTTGGGAGAGAGGTTCTATTTTATCAAGTGTAGGAGTTTGTCGTGAAGGTGGTACAGCCCCAGGAGGTGGGCCAAGGCGCCGTCCTCTGGAACTTACAATAGCACTTTTCCCTAACAGAAGATTGTTTACTGTAAGTGATGTTGGTGAGGTAGATACGCCAACTGAAACAAAATGAAAATGTTGTGTTTTTATTACTGTAAACCAAAATCTGAAATGAGGAACATTAAAAAAACAGTACCCATTTACAAATTACAGCCACATACACATGTCACATAGTAATCGCCAAAACCCTCCTGATACACTCTCAGCGAGAGGTTATTTCCATTGATTACATGAACTTTAATCTGTGTAAGTTGTAATAGGTAAGACTAATATTCTCTTTACCTGCAGCATGTCGGGCACAAGCCGCGGCTAAGATTACATGAGCCTGTCTTTGCCGCTCTCGGAGACGAGCATATTGACGTTTGAGTGCTCCAATGTCTAAAGAAAGACGGTCGCCGGCAGCCAACCTCTCTTCCCGACGAGGAATTACCTGTAAATAGAGATCATGCATCAGCATCGAATGTGCAAAAAAAAAAAAAATGCACACAATTAAAAGAGATTTTATTTTTTAGTTATCTTACAGTTGCCAGCGCCATTTTATTTCCGTCGTCACTAGAGTCTCCTTCATCTTCTGAATAAAATAGTCTCAAGCCGCGTTTTGTCATCGACTGCATCTAAAAAAACAACTGCATTAATATAAACATAAAGACAGCTCCTAACAATTATTATTACTGTGATCATAATCTATTAATTTATTGCAACTTATAAGTTTCTATTTTTAAAGTAAATTTTATTGTGGTACTTTCCACACACAGCACGACAGTCAAAGAGTTTAAAAAATACAAACTGCAGAATGTAATGGAGGATGATATATCGGAGCTGAGGTTGGCGGCGCAGGTGGTGCTACTCGGTATCTGTGCAGGCTGCGTAATCTTGGTAGTTCAGGAGCGGAGCCAAACGAGACCACTCTTGCTACTAGGGAGTCCCCTGCTTCCCAGACTGCTCCTGCGCCACCGCCCATACAGCTGTAGAACTCGTCCGCTGAACGTGCAGATAGGATACGGCTGTAAGCAAAAAGTGTGGTTACTAGCTTTTCATACTTTCATTATAGGTGTCATCCGACTTTCATCATGCATGGGCTTTCACGAGTCTTCCTGTATTTGAATTTAGCACTTGAGTTCTAGAAATAGAACAGCAGATCTTAGAACTAATTAGCATATGATATCTTTCTAGTAAGTATTCTTAAGACATTAATACATTAAAATATATATTATAAACATTACGGGTATGACAAGGCACTATCTGGAAAGACGCAATTCGAGTTATACCCGAGGTTAAAAAAGTGCAGTTCAAGTAAAATAGTAAAATAATGGTAATTTTTTAAATATCTTCTATAATTCCCCTTCTCTCAAATACAGTCACGAGTACTACTACACTAGTATGAGTTTTTGCATTTCATAAATTACTCGTAATAGGTATATATGTTTAATAAAGTTAACATTTGGATTTTAGCTGCGTAATCTTATCTCTGACTAATATCGATATTGTTATCGTGATGAACGCGTATTTGCTCACCCCCTTCCAATATGCACCTCTGTGTAAAAGTTTCGGTTTGATTTTTGAAATAGAGATATTGCAAAATTCCCTCATTTCGTAACATACAAGTTCGTGTATTGCTGTTTTAAAGTCAAAGGCAGTACAGGTGTCAAGTTATATATGGACTGAAGCAAAATAAGAACACAAAACTTACTCCTGAAGCATATCCCATATTGCCAGTGCAGTAAGAAGTAGCACTTCATTCCCATCGAGCAAAACTAGATCCCATATTCTTAAAAGCGATTCCCGAGGTAGCCAAGTTGCATAAAGAGTCAGAAACCACTGCATTGTGAACACATCAGGTAGAGGGGGTTCAATGCCACCACCTAAAAATAGAAATAAAAATGTTAGTTATGCCTTTTTATCTAATCTTAATAAACATTATGATTTCTTATAAGAGTTTTTTCTAGGCCCGTAAAAGCAGTTATATGTTCTATTGATACGACTTGCACCAGCTAATTTTATTTCTTGTGTAGCAGTTTCCTTTTAGCTTCGTACTCGGGTAAAAAAGTACTTACTTTCCGTATTACTGTCACTTTGAAAATCTGCCTTTTGATACGAATCTTATGTGACTGTTTACTACACAATAATCACGATCATTATAAGATTAATTAATCTCATTTAAAGTATTTATAAATTAATAGCATTTCAATAAGAAATATTTGTAGAAAAAAATGACAAAGCGAAAATAAAGAAAAAGCGATACAAAAATTTACGAAAAGGATCCTGATAAAATTGAAAAAATAACGAAGTTTGGTTAAACGTTAGTCATACCGTCAGATATTCTTTGTAAATAGTCCATGTGCTGAGCTAAGCGAGGTATACGCAACCGGAGTAGATCTCTGAATGCGGCCATATCAGCGGACAAGCCTCGCAAATCATCTGCGAAGTAACCTTCGGGTAGCACGGCTTCCACTAAGTATATCATGACCTACAAACAACAAAGATCCGATGATACAGAACCCATTATATAGAATAATCTACAAAAGGTAATGGCTTTACTGTCCTTTACTTAGATGGTAACTTGAGTTGATATCTCACATAAAACTTTTAGTGCAAAACACATAAATGTAGTTCACTTTTCTTATTTTTAGTTATTACCTTCAATGAATCTGACTCCGACTTATCCATAACTTCTAGTATTATTGCAGCTAACATATTAAAGCCTTGACAGTAACCAACATCTTTGTTCCATCTGAAACGACAAAAACGATATATTATAGTACTAGCTTTTGCGCGTTTCTCCACTTGCGTGTTTGTCGGTCATCGTAGTAAAGAGTAGCCTATGTCCGTCTTCAAGAATCAAAGTATCTCCGTGGCAAATTTCATTAAAATCGATGCAGCGGTTTGGCCGTGAAAGCAGGACAGATAGACATAGTTACTTTCGCATTTATAATATAGGTATGGATATTTGCAGGAAGCTCCGCTTGTATGTGTGTGATTTGTTTTGTGTGTTTGTGATGTAGCTATAGAACTGTAATGTTCATCTAAATATGTTCAGTAATTTTTCTGTAAAAGAGTAACAAACATTCAAGCACCCATATATCCTCATAAACATTTACCTTAAAATATTAGTAGGAAGTAGGATTTACAGTGATTTTTGAGAATCAACATTTTTTTTAAACATTGAACCCAGTGATTGAAACTACAATTGTAAATTCGTATTTTTTAATATACTTTTAATGTTAAATGCGTACAGAGAATTAATGTCCTTACATGAAAAACCGTGTACTGTATAGATAATTTCCATCACAGTACTAATCAGCAATAAGAGTAAAAAGTCAAAACAACCACAGTTTTGATACGTACTTACATACAAAGGACACATTATACGAGTACTTTAGTTTTCTTTTCATGTTGTTTACGGATTATGAATACAGAGTTTCATCACCTCACAGAAAACCGGTGTGAAATAGCGCTTGCGCTGTGTTTCACCGAGTGAGTGAGGATACTGAGGATACCGGAGGCCCATACCCCAACCCCTCCCCCCATTCCCTCTCCCCATCCCCCAAAGGTCGGCAACGCACTTGTGAAGCTTTTGGTGTTACGGGTGTCCATGGGCGGCGGTAATCGCTTACCATCAGGTGATGCGTCTGCTCGTTTGCCCCTATTCAATAAAAAAAAAAAAACCTCTAGTCTTCCTCTATGAGGGTCGTAAGTGGTGAGAAAGGGACAATATTCGCAGCACAACGTCACTGCATAGAGAAGAACAACTCAAAACAAACCTTATCCTGACCTACCTGTCAGACCATCGTGGTATTGTAAGCTACAACCTTCTTTCTAAGGAAAGGCTCATGTCTAACAGTGGACTGTCAAAGGTTAAAGGCTGAGGATGATGATGCAAATGAATTTGGTTCATTAAAATCTTACCGTGCGTAAGCTAGTAGTACCCTGCGGAGCATCGCCTGATTTTCCCGTCCTTCGGTCCCGCAAAATAGGGAACAGCCAGTACGGTGTAAATCCTAAAACATAACACAATATTGTTAAAACAGTATTAATATTATGTTGTTTAAATCGAAACTGTAACTTTTCACATAATAATGAAAATAAAAATTCTTCGACATGTGACATACAACGCCATCTGACGTAAGTGGCGGAGTATGTCAGATGTATCTAACTAAGCTGAGCTTGTAATATAAAAATTATATCATTGTGCATATTTGAAATCTAAATACAATACAATTATGAATAGTTACTTTAAGTATTTGAGCGCCCAGTTCCGTATCATCAGGTTGCGCGGTGCCTCTAAAGCATGCCCGTTCTGCTGATGTCCAGTCAATGCCTCTTGCGGTAAGGTGACGGTTGGATAATGTGAGCCATAGCTGTTAATTTGAAAAGGTCTCAGTACAGTTTCAGGCAGGCATTATACATAAATAGAGCATGTAAATATGTTTGTCGTGAATGTAAGATGCATAATTTATGTTATAGTAAGTATACCTTTCTCACTTTTAATGACAATCTTAACGAGATGATTGTAGGTGAGAGTGCTATTCAATTTATGTATGAAAAGCAATTATTTTTAGGTTTCTTTAATGACCCAGAGTACCAGTGTGTGTATTGTTTGCAGTTTATAACGAAAATATATTTGTTTTTTATTTCGTGTATATTATCATCATGCTCGCATAATTTATTACTCGTCGGAAATATCTGCGCACCCGGCTGGAATGCGCTTCACCTCTCGCTTCCCTACGCATCGCCCCGCCTGCACCTTAGATAGGTACCGTTGCCAACGCAAGCGACGACTCACGTGTATTTTTCTTGCTTTCGTATTTCGTATTTCGTTCGTTTCTTCATATCATTCTTGTTTATTGTTTCTCTGTTCAGTGAAATATTAACTCTCTAGTTTGCATGACGTCATTAAGCCAGGTTCGCAGATATTTCCGACGGATTGTAATTATGTATACGGAAAGAAATGAAATTCCATATAGCCGTCGGGCAAAACTCAGTCTAAATATATTTTCTCAACCAAATGACGAAAATTAAACATTCATTTAGCGTAATAGAACAAATTAGTTGTATACCCAGGTTTTTTAAGTCGGTAATCGGTACATCGGAAGCCGACTTTAAATGGAGGCTTATTTTGTTTTTGCTTGACCAATATTTTATTTTACGATAGTGGCTCTTCTAGTAAATAAAGCTGCAATGAATTCTGAATTTGTAATATAATGTAATATGTATCACCAATCCACGTCTGTAAAAGTAGGAAGGTACTAAAATAAAATTTATACTTCTTTTCGTAATAAAGTTTTAACTTATCGCGTAGGCAGACTACTACAACGTAATTACCGTGTTACCTACACAAAAAATGTAGGTCCGTGATCTTGAACTTGTATGTTATAAATAGAACAGAACTCAAAGAAGATTGATAAAGGAAAATGTTATTGGACGTAATTTCTTAGAACTTTAGGTAACGACTGTTCAAAGTAAATACATAATGATTTTTCTATTCTTGTATTAGTCTTACAATAGATATTTGAATTTAATATCATTGTAAAGGCCATTGTACACTCTTATTTTCATTATACCAACCACCCTATTTTACCATTATTTAACACCACTTTATCAATTTTAATGAATTTTAATGATAAAAAGTATAGAAGTTCTGTTATATCTCGCAAGAGCAAGCAATCCTACACTACACATTGGCATCTACTGCTATCAGTGGATGCCAATGCATCACAGTCTTTTTTTATAAATATGAGCTTGCCAAATTGACTCCACTCTGTCTGATGAAAAGCATGATCGGAATCCAAGAGTAGTGGTCACCATACTGTAATGTAACAATGCAGCATGGTGACCTACGTAGCGGTACAGTATGGCGGAGTCTCACAGAAAACCAATCTTATACATACGTAATTCATTTGTTGTTATTGCATACCCTTGGAATACCAGTCCAGGTTTTATTAAATAATAATAAATAAATATGCCGGACATCTAACACACAACGCCATCTAGTCCCAAGTTAAGCAGAGCTTGTGTTATGGGTACTAGACAACTGATATAAATACTTATATACCTTTTTTTTTGGGAATACATAAATATTATACATAGAAAACACTCAAACGCCGAAACAATTATTTTCAGATCATACAAACTTTTGGTCCGACCCGGGATCGAACCCGAGACCTCAAGTTTAGCAGTCGCATACGCTACCACTACGCTACTGAGGGAGTCCAGTCCAATATTAAAACATATATGTTCAATTTACTAGCCGAAGTAATATTTTCCGTTTTTTTTCTTTTGTAGCTGTATTTGAAAGCAGTGCAAATAACGATCCAATATTATTTTGAACAAAAATTTAATTAAATTCGCTCCAATTTCCATCTCTACCACTTATATCAGTTATAAGGCGCCTTACTTATGGAATAAAATGTCTATTTTGTTTACAGTCTTCAAGAGTGAAACACGTAAACAAGTCAATTTTTATTTACTTGGAACGTTCAAATGTAATAATGTCCAAATATTCACAAGTAAAAATGCTTTTTAAGAGCGCTTTTAATTGCTTTCTATTTATTTACATTATCTTACTAATTCCTGTTAAAATTTACTTATGTACGCAGGAACATAATCCTTTATACCTGGGCTTTCCGTAGGTAAATACAAAGCTATTGTGAGCAATGTTTTTACCAAGTTGATTTCTATTTTTTATAAAATACCGATACCTAATACCGACGATATATAGTGTATATGTAAAAACTATAAAAATTACATGATATACCTTTTTGCGGAAATGTTGTGGTACGCCGGCAGGGAGGCGTGCGACCAACCGCATCGCATGCAGCCACTCAGCGTACCCACCCTCGCCGGGCCCTTCACCGACTCCTGGCGTCACGCCGAAACGAGCACTACTTTCACCAGCTACCAAACAAAACCATAAATCGATAATATATTATGCATTTATTATTACACTAAATTAACAATATTTAAATAGAAGAAGAACAGCACCATTTACTTTTGGTGCAAATCTTGTTTTTTCCTGAAACCGAATACTTAAAGCTATACTCAAGAAATAAAAGAAGGGCGGGATTTTAGTAGATTTACAGTAAAAAATATTTTTCAATAAATATAGTTTAAAAATTGTCGTACTTTAACGCAGTATAATAATGAAACTCTCTTTTCAAATTTAAAGTCAATGATCTGATAATATTAAGACAAAATGGTGTTCGAAACAAAATAAAAAAAAGCCGTCTTGAAATGAGAGTAATAAATATTGGTTCGACAATTATTCTACTCTATTGTTTCAAATGTCACCCATACTTTATGTAGGAGCATTTGGCCGAATCCACGTCCTTATAAATAGGATGGGTTAATTAAGTAAAGTTGTGGAATCCTTAACAATCCATCAAAAAATATGAATAATTGTAATTGAGTATTTCAGAAATTTTGTCAACAAAATTGTCATCCAATTTATGAACCTTTAGTTTGACATTTTACTTTTTGAAATTCCTGTGATTAAATGTGGGTATTTTATTAAGAACACATTAAAAATACGAAATGAATATAAAAATATAATTAATTAATACGTTTTGAGGCAGCTTGTAAAAAAATATACAGGGAAATCCAATGGTGCGGCATCGTATTGACAATTTCATAAGAGCCGCCAATGAAGGGCATGTAACTACAGATTTACATAATAAAGTGATTCAGTCTAGACAATACGAATACTATCAAAGGCTGTATATATGTTTGCCTTTAACTACTTATAAACATAAAAAAAATATATCATAAATTACATCTTATTCTAGCTACCATAACCATGTATTACACAGATTGACATCGTAAAACTTAAATGGTTTCTTAATTCGCATTTTGTATAACATAACTCAAAAGACTGTACGTACCCGAGCCCGCCTTCGAAGCACCAGCCAAGCTTCTCAAAGAGTTTAGAAGTGCACTCATCTGTCTTGTAAACGATACGTATTTGACAATAAACGCATATCTTTAGCACTGCACTAAGCACCAAATTAACGACCTGGCCGTTTAATTCGACGCAGTGATACTGCAGGTGGATATCGACGAGACATTTTTAGCTAAGAACGAATATGAAAAGCTATTTCTAAATAAAAAGATACAAGGAAATTGAAATAAAATCGTGAAAAACTATGAGCCATATCTCGGCAGCATTAAAGACTGCGACGTCAACCAGCTGATGTGATGTTTACTGGGAAAGTCTTGAAACGAAGCGGTGGGGCTTCTGACCCTGTACCACTGTACTACCATAGATGAATTTGGTTCACAGTTTTATATATGAATAGGGTTGCGAGACAGAAAATAGTCCCTTGTCATATTCATTTGTGAAAGCATATCGTGGTACAGAGCTCTAGACATGCGCAAAGAGTGCACGACACGGTGTCTGTGTGCGTTATGTATCGATTTAGCGCCGCTGTGTACGTCAGTTTCCGAAACAGATAGACGGGAAAGCACCCCATTCCCACAAGTTTACTCTGATATGCGTAAATCTATTTTAAGCTTCTATGAATGAAACTATCATGATACACAGAAAAGTTTTCGTAAATCTGTAATGTTCATTGGAAATGAGTTATTTATATTAGAAGGTTTGAATACATGAACACCAGGTAGTAGTTTGAAATAGGTGGTTAATATTTAAGAATGGTTACTATTATACTGCTGATCGACCTTCCCGAAGTACGGTTTATTTCTTGTTACATTATTCATGTCTGAATTTTAATTTAAGATTATGGGAGGTGGAAAGGAATGCATGATTGTAATCAGTTATTAATATCGCGTTAACGTTTACGTCATATCTAGTAGACTTGATAATCGATGCTATTGAGATGTTAACGAGAATATTCATTGTGATTATCATCTCAGCTATATGACGTCACTTCAGAACATAATCTTAGAAGGATATATTCAAGAAGTTCAAAAGTAATTAAATATTATTCAAACCTGTTACTTTAAAAAGCATAATAAGTGTATTAACCATTCAGTCTACGGTCTATATTCAGTACATTAAGGACGGAAACAGAGGATCGATATTAACAATGCAATTTTAATAAAATTTGCTGTTTTTTATGTAGATTAGTTATCTAATCTCATTAAGTAAGCGACTTTGTTTAATAATGTAACATATATATGTATATGTATAATTGTGAGCAGATATATAAACATAGATAATGACGGTTGTTTTCGGAGAATATCAAAATGAGTATACCTTATAAATGCTGTAGTGGATTTCAGGATCAAAGAGCAAGTTTTTGAGCAAAGAATGTTTTAAGTACTTCCCAAAAAGACATTTACATACATGGAGCTTAAAAATTAGAAATGTGTTTTACTTTGAAGTTAAAATTAGACCTTTCATAATATTGATTCCAGAACTTTTTGACTTAACGAGTGTAGTAGGCAGATGAATAGGCCCATGAGAGTTGAAATAAACTTACTAATGTGGCGTAATAGGACCGTGAAGGCTGCGCAAAGCCTCTTCTGCTGACGTCGAAGTCTGTCTCGAGAACGGACGTACTTTGCGAGCCGTTCGCCGGTTACTTGCAACCTTTCTTCCCATTCGACTTTTTGTTCCCATAGTTCGTTTCTATCTAAAAATACAAAGAAATTAAAGTATTTGTCAGTAAAAGAGCTAATCATTGCCAGTTGTTTGTATGTATTTGGACAGTGCGTAGTGACCCCGATTGCTAAACTGGAGGTCGTAAGTTCAATTCCCACCCAGGAAAGTATTCAAGGTAGTAGAGCTACACTGATTTCAGCACGAACGCGCCGGGGCGATACTACCATCGCACAAAAGATCACCGTAAAGTGATGCTGTCGTGTTTTGTTGGTGAGTGCGAGACTGGTGGCCCAATGATGCAGATGCATCTAGGCCGCAATGGTGTGGGTCACCATGCATGCATGGTCTGCATTCGCAATGAGTATGGTGACCCTCACTCTTGAATTCTGCTTGTGCTTTCCATACATACATAAAAAGTGTGATGTAATTTATCAATAATGTGTATGTATTCATAAATACGTTAGTATATTTTCAGCAGTTCGGTAACCATTGTACAGGCTCATTCTAGTTTAGGATCAGACGGCTGTGTGTGAGATGTGTCCAATTATTATTATTAAATATTTCATACCTAATACTTCCAAGTAGCTTCGTTCAATCGCTTCTGGTTTTTCTCCACAATTCGACTGACACGATGTTACCGATTGGATTGACGTAGACCTGAAAGAGAAAACATTACAATCTGCTATTTAATCTAGACTTTTCATTATAATATTTTTGTTAGAGTCAGAATAATCAGGATAACATAAATATATTGGCGAATTTTGGAAAAACATTTTACTATTTCACGAAATATACCAAAAAAAATAGTAGGTACATGGATGACCGAGTTTTGCAATCGGTATTTCGTCGGTTTTGAAGTTTGATCTTTGACCGCATAACAAAATCGTAGGTGCATTTTATTCCAATGAGTGAGCCTTCTGAGAAAATTACTTTTACGAAAATCGTTTTTAGTTGATTGATTCATGATAAGAAAGCAGCGTAACAAGATTTAAAGCAGTTGCGCCTCGATATTTAAAATATATGGTCTACGGTAAAACAATCGAGTGCCGCAAGATCCTCCGGAAAAGAAGAATAGTCTGAGTTCTATAAATTCTCCTCGTTCTCAGACTCACAGTGGATAGAGAGTAGCCGCTGTATCTCTCCTTTTTAACGTATTATTATGTTACTTCACCGCAACAGGCTGCTGAGACAGCCTTGCATATTAACTTTATCGTATGGTAATTATAAAAAGTTGTATATACTTTAAAACATTTATTAAATTTTACACATATTATAAAAAATCATTTTTCCACTCAGTTTTTTTATCACATCATCATGCCGTTGTAATTCTCTCTCAGTAGCAGATATTTTACATTCGTGATTGAGTACGATATGAGTAATTGTTTGTAATGACTTTATAACATACTTATAATAATAAGCTCTGCACCACCCAAAGGTTGACTGGAAGATAATGCCTTTGGCATTAAGTCCGCCTTGCGCAATGTAATTGCAGGAAGCTTAAATAAATAAATAAAATAAAGGTATATTTTAAAATTAATTCCAGTAGCAATTTTTATTACTACAGTAATGTTTAGAATTCTAATCATCTTCATAGGGTTTTACATTAACATTCCATTGTGTGTTTACCTGCACATATTTCCTTGTAGTCAGTCAGTAAATATCTCAAAGTGATTGAAGGGTATAAAACACCGCAAGATACAGTATGTGATTTATGCTCTAGTCCTATATAATCAACAGTAATTATAGTATAAAATCAATTTAGATTCTATGTAATTTCTTTAATTAATAGCAATTACAAATAACATACGATACACAATTATTAAATTAATTCAGTTGTTTTTGCAAAATCAATTATTTTTATTACATTGTTTTAAATTACTGTTCTGATCCTGGAATACACAGTCTACATAAATTATTGTTATTACAATTCTAAATAAAAGAAGATAGGATAAGAAAATTATGATAAAAGAAACTTATTTTGTCAAAATTAAAAACACAGCCATTAACATTATTTACGTACAAATAGTCAATGTAGATAAAGGTATATTATTCGACAAATATTAAAAACTTAGTTTTACAGAAAAATAGTTTAGATTATTAAAATTTATTAGTTTTATTTATAATAATCAATTGCTGTTCGTTTGTCTCGCTAAAATTCGAGAACGGCTTGGCCTATTTTGCTGATTTTGATTTTGAAATGTTTGTCGTAGTCCAGGGAATGTTCAAACGATAAAAAAACTAAAATGTGTTGTGGTGATGGTGAAATTTAGTAATGCCATCTGAAGGGAAAGTACTCTTAATTATTATAGATAGAAAATTTTACTCAAAGAAAACATTCCTTAACTTTTGAAAAGATAGAAAGGTGCATACAAAGATTTCCGAAAATTCGCTTGCCACATCCGGGAATAGAACCTATAAATATTATACATGAAGTTAAAATACAAGTTTTGAATGGAACCGACGCGACGTAGGAATGTTTCACAGAATCCTATCGGAACCAAATAGCGATGATGCGAAGGCTCTGTTCAGATTCATGTCGATTGTTCTTAGACGATAAGTATGTAATTACTAAAAAGTTCCAAAACAAAAACAGAATAAAATAAAAAATACGAGTTTACGAGACAGACGAATAATAAAATAGAAATAATTATATTAATAGATTAATGCGCAAATGGTTGGGCGGATGAAAATGTTTTTTTAATTTTTCAGGTGTCCCTTTATTAAAGAGCTAGAGGTTATTTTAGTAGTAGCAAATTATTTTAATATATTTTTACTTAATCAAAAATTAAATTACTATTAGCTTTTTAGTGAAGGGGAGGGAACAATACGTACATTTTATATCGATACGATTCCATAATATGACAGAGCAAAAGTAGGTATATATTATGACAAAAAACCTAACACGAAAAATCCCATTAATCATTTTTGCCTTTATATGCTAAAACCTTTATTCATGTTTATATTCGTATCATCATCCCAACCGAAACACGTTTACTAAAGAATATAGGGCTACGTAAGTAAAATACACGAGAAAAATAAAATTTTCCAACAATTAAAATAATCATATATAAAATGGTGACGTAATATTATGGCAGTTAGCGTTTCGCATATTTGTAAAATATTTAGTAGAAACTATTAAATTAATTTCTAAAGTAATCTGGCAGTATTGAATCTAATATTCCCCTATTGCTTATTAACCAAATGATCTTATAGTTATTGAGTTCGTTTAAGTTAATTAAAATTAAAATCATACTAGTTTTAATTATATTACTATTATGATAAATAATTATATAATAAAATGAATATGCGATGTGTCGCTTTTTAATATTCATATAGGAGTACACTTTGTTTTCATACATATGAATGTATTATGTGACAGAATACATTTGTACAGCATATTATAAATCAATGAAAGAAACAATACGATGGACTTCTATAGCTAATCGCTAAGCGTCACTATTTTTTGAAACTCCTTCACTTCAAGAAGTGCCAATCAGCATCCTGGTGGAAATGTTGAATAATTGTTTGTAAAACATATAATACATTGAAATTGAAATCATATACGATGATACCAACAAGCTTAAAATACTTTTAATATTATTGGGTCCTGTCACTGTCAATTACAAAATTCTTTATTTTTGTAATCTCAGTAAAACACGCTTTTTCTTCTTTGCTCGGATAAAAAAATAAAAAGGTAATTGATTGACAGCTTTATACTTCGTTCAGTGGTAAGATCATTAGAAACTTGGTCGTTGTGTAAATTTCCGGACATTGAAGTTACATTTATTTTTAGTACAATTTAGTAATAGGTTAGTTGACATTGCGCTGCGATCTATAGCAGCATTGTAGCAACTATTATCCTAGTCTAAGATGAGGGTAAAGAGAGAACCATTTCACTTTAAATATAAGATACATATCTTACATAGAGATTGAACTTGTTTTGCAGCCAAACTTACCCCCGACTACCGTCGATTGCACTCTGATTGCCCCAATCACGTTGCTCTGCATACAGCTCGTCAAGCAATTCTTCAACGAGATCTTTAACATCTCTTTTCTGTTAATGATAACACAAATTTGATATTTTAATTTTACAACGCTTTAATAGCAAATAAAGTATTAGTGTAAGAATTGATGAAACTCTTAAGCGAGTAATCTCGAGGGTAAATCAATAAAAAATGAGTTGGACTTTAAATCAGAATTTTGTCAATTACGGCAGACTTGCTATTAACACTAGATTTTCTTAAGAAATTTATCTATTAAAAAGATATGTTGAAAGAATAGAGGTAAGAACAATAGATGGAAATACGAAGGAACTTATGTTTATTCAAGATGCGATGCGGATTCATGAAAGACCTCAAATGCCTTAAGTTTAGTTCATGGCTTGACTTATGAACCATCTAGGTTGAAGACCGCTGCAGTAAGATGTAAAATATTGTAGGGAAATTGCAAGGAAGCATCAAATCTGTACTCCACCAGTTGAAAATGGAAAGCAGATAATTAGCATTTGATGTCATTTCGTACTTGAATACTTAGATCGAAAACAGCCAGATAATGTCAACAAAGTGGTTGTTAAAGACACAAAAGAAAACAGAGTGACTTATCGATGGTCCAACACCAGAAAGAAAATTATGGACATTCCTGTTAGTGTGAAGTTAGTTCTTGGGTAAACTGATATGGACCACCAAAACTTATCAAGATAGGCACGACTTTAATAAAGAAGAAAACGACAAGAAAGAAAAAGGACTTCTCAGTAGTTAGTCCAGTAACATTATTTAGGATGATTCCATCATTTCACTCTGGCAAAATTTTGCAAAAAGTGCAATTACTACAATTTTTTCAAAGCTAATGTACTCCAGTGCCCTCTTCTCCCTAAAAGCAAACGTCCTTAAGTTGTATTGCGCTTCAACTGAGATCTTTACCCTCGATGACAACCTTACCAATTAGGTACAGGAATTTTATTTTATTAGTCAGGTCAATTCTGTAAGGTCTGCCTGTAGGCAGACGTTATAGGAATGAAATAATTATATTTTAGGAGGTCAAATGTTCGTTTTTATAGCAAGTATAGGCACTTACTTGTACCACAAGTAAAATGTTTCTTACGTTTACCTACTTTTCAATTTGTTTTATAAGAAGGCCGCCGATTTCAAATGCCGAATGGTTCAATATAAAAATATTTACCTATCAGTTCTATAGAAAAGTTGTATTATATTTTCGTTATCTTTGAATAGCGATTGCATACCTGTGAAGTATTATTTATAGGTGGAGGCGGTATCGCAGATTGCCTTTTATTGTTGATTCTTGGTATCCTAATTTTCTTCGACCTTTTCTCCAAAATAGGTTTTTCATTTACAAGTGAAGTAAAATCCAGTTCGAATCTCACAACCTTTAAATTAATGGGTTGTTGTACACTGATCGTGTGCATTATAAAGTTTTAACTTTTCTGCTACAAGAATTTAATTACGTCGTTTGTGTTATAACATCGTATACAATTATATACCGTACACTTTATAGATTGTTTATTTATTTTGATTTGTTTACATTTACGTCTGACCAAAAAGACGAAAATCATTTGACATTGCTATCGTAAATCAAACTCTACTCTCTTTAGATAAACAAAACATTATGCACCATAACTCAAGAAAAGAAATCGCGAATACGACCACATATTTTTAAAGTACACATTGTTAAGACTTTAAACTATTTAATGACTAGCAGTCGGTAGCGAACAGAGTGTGACGATGTGACGATGTGTGGTGGCAGGAGGTACGATAGTCACCCACTCGTTTAGTGTCGGTTGGTCCTGATAATAGCGATAACGACTAATATATTCATTCGATTGTGCGCTGAATGAGACTAAGGCCAACGGACATAGGTACCAAACAATTATAAAACAAGACAAAATACACGAAAAGCAATTTTAGTGCACTGGTGTTAACACAGTTACCTAATATTGTGTCTATAGTTCTATTTTGAAGACTCATCTATCATGAAAAGGATTATTACAGACACATTTTTATAGCATACAAAATGTTACACACATTTCACGAAAGACGTCAGTCAGGTTGGATTTTATCATATCCATAAAACTATTGAGAGAAAAATAAATGTTTAGTGCTAAACTATTCTGAAAAATTTACAGCTGCGTAATTTTCAAACAAATAATATGAATTTATTTCTCAATATTTTCAGAGCTCATATATTTTGTTTAAAGTGTTTATGTTCGTAATGCTTTAAAATGGATATATAATGCCTGAATTTCAAATAGAACAGTATTTTGTTCTTTGGTTAAATACTGTTAAGCATCTTTAAGTATAAAGTTCTCTAAAATTGGAGTATTTTGAAACTTAACCTACTATATAACTAATCAATTTTAAAGACAATTGTAAACTACACACCTTTGTTAAATAAACGTTGATCCTTACATTTTTAGTATCGAGCTCAGATAAAGTTTCGTGTTTTTTGAAGAGCGACTTAATTATTGCGGGACGTTATCTTAGCTGTAAGTCAACCTTTGTTTTGACCAATATGAGGGCATCGTAGGAAATAAAAGTTTTATAGCTGTGAGCAGAACACATTTAGACCCGTAAACATGACGCGTGGAGCCCTGAGCGGTCTTGGAATGCAGGTTTCGGTGGAATGACATAAAATAAAAAAAAAAAAGATTAATGTCGTAGGATTATTAAAAATAGCGTAATCTAAAATGGCTATACCAAAATAGTTTTTAACGGCTGAGGAGATCCATACCGCAATGTAATAAAATAATATTAACTTTTTATATCTACATACGTAACTTTTTGTCTTTGTTCATATTTCTTTTTCTATAAAGTGAAATATAAAAGTAGCGTTTCCAAGATAAACGAACCTGTCAAGTTGTCAAGACAACAGTTTTGTTTGTAGATCAATCGCCGTAGCGAACTCGAATATAATTTGCATTTTCATTTCGAAACATTTCGATATCTTCGGGTTATTTTGCAGATTTCTTTCAATATTTTAATTAACAATGAGCGAAAATAAAAGAAACGAGGTCATTGACCCTTCTAAAGTGACGCCAGGATTTTGTTCTGCAACATGTGTTGATCGGGAAAGCCTTCAAAAGGAAATTAGTAAACCAGAAATAAAAACATCGGATAAGTTCATTACTTGCAATCTTCCTAAAAGATTCGAACACCCACGTAAGTGTACTCTTGAGTAGTTTATTATTAAAACAACCCTGAGCAACCTTCTGCCTTTTTATTTTTTTGGGGAAAAATGGTACAATACATCAGTCCCACGCTCCCACAACACCATATCTTTTAGTATTCTATGTATAACACTTTAGGTAATTTAACACATAATTTAATAAAAAGAACTCACCACTTATAAATAACTTTGAAAACAAATATTAATCTGTATATAAATAAACACTTCGATGCTGAATTCTTAGATATTAATAGGGCAGTAGCCCGCCAGGCATGAACGCCTAGCCTGGTCGGAGGATCCTCCCTTTGTGTTGGGTGGAACATGATACCCGTTCCCCCATATAAGTATTTATATCAGTTATCTAGTACCCATAATACAAGCTCTGCTTAGTTTGGGACTAGATGGCGTTGTGTGTTAGATGTCCGGAATATTTATTTATATTATTTATTATTAATAGATATTATCGAAGCTACCAAAGAAATGCCAAACTGATAAAATGTGATCTTTTTTAAGGGTTTGTACACTTAATATTTATGAATACAGGCAACCTTGTATCTTGTTTCTTTGATTTGATCATAATATAGTTAATACATCAAAATTTTCAAAACATGGTTTTTCTAACTATTTTGTATTAATCACTCAAGATGAGTTTATTCATAAAAAAATATTTTCAGTTTGTGTGGCACAAATGAACTACTCGTATACAATTTGAAAAGTACTATTATGAAAGTATTCTATGGAGTGTATTTATTTTATGTTGACAAGGAATTTGGCGAAACATATTAAACGTTAAAAATAAGACGTAGTAGATCCACGTTGATTTCAGCAGGAATGGGCCAGCTCGACCGCGGTGGTACTATCTTCGCAAAGAAGATCACCGTTAAATGATGGTCGTGTTTCGTGTGTGAGTGAATGCGAGACCAGAGGCCCAATGATCATTCAAGCATCACTGGTGCGCCATGGTGTGGGTCACCATGCTGCATTGTTACATTGTCTGCAATGAGTATGGTGACCATCACTCTTGGACTCTGCTAGCTTTCCATTAGGCAGTGCGGAGACGTTTTGGCAAGGCCATATATAAAAAATAACCGCTTTTGAGTAGTTTAGCGTAACAAAATAAATTCCGATGCCGAGCTCTTTGATATTAATAGATTATTTTTATCTTTACTGCTAAATCATTCCAGTAAAGAAATGCAGTGTTGTAGCAAGTCCATAAATAGGTACCTAAATTGTGATGAAGTCAGTGTCGTTGATCCTGTGCTCGTTAAAAAGACTATGCGGGTTTTTACATTAAATCAATAATGAATAAAGGGAAGGAGCCTTAGTGACACTTTTTATCAATAGGATTACGAGCATTGAATAATTTACGAGTATTACACAATTTCTTGTTTCTCTCATATTATAATAATAGGAAAATAAATTAAGACTCATTGAAAAGTTTTATTTGAAGTTATGAATACAAAATTTAAATTACATGATAAAATTGATAAATTTTCATAGGACATTTAAAGATTTTTTCAATTTCATATTTAATGACGTAACAATTTAGTGTCAGTAAAATATAGTTAACAAGAGATGATGAGGTACACGTTGAAATTAGTAAGTTTCTCATTTGTACTAATAATTTATTTATAAATAAATTATAAGAGCTATAGCTATGAAGAAAACTAATGAACTTATAGGTTATTAGTTTTGTTTGTAAAAAAGTTACTAGTCTTAATTTTGGTTTATTGACAATTACTGAGAAATGCTATATAATATCTATATGTAACCAATTATTTATTTCTTATAACTATAATAAAAAAAGAGTTACTTTAAAGATTATCATGTGAACTTATAATAATTTCTAAGAAAATTACTTTTGCTTTTCAGATTGGTTCAACGGATATGGATGTCAAGTTAGTAAACAGCATCCGTTCTACAGAACCTCCTCCAGTGAATATGGATGGTATCCTCCAGGTAAACGTTAACAATTTACATAAATCTGTACGCTTTATAATGATTTCGTACACGAATAACCAATTAGATTTTTCGAATCATTCGATAACTTTAGGCTGAAAATACTTATCGAATGTTCGTGATTCTATAATTACATCTTTTTTATAAATGATATAAGTAAAAGACTTAATCAATTAATCTTTTTTATGTTATAAAACAACAAGGGGGTGAGCCGGAGAGAAATACCGTATCGATCTATTGAACACGCCAAGCTTCTTCGAGGCCAATTTGGCTTTACCCTCTAAATGGCCACGAAACTGGACTTCACTCGATATGTCGACACTGCTGAGGCAGATAGGGTAGTGTCTTCAACACGAGGACATATGATCATTGGCAGTTTTTGTAGGGTGAAGTTGGACTTAATTAGGTCTACCCCACTCTGAGACCTTTTCCAAAGATGTCTCAATATCAGAAACAAGTTTGTTTCGACTCTCAATGACGTTTTCCCGAGAAACATTAGCGCGACCGGAGCATCGTCCTTTACTGTCATTCGAATAGCAATGAATGCCACTACTTTGCAGCATATTGATATGGAGGAGGAACAAAGTAAAATAAAGAAAAAGTACAATTAATATAAACATCGGTTTAAATTGCAACTCATAGCTATGGAACGCTGCGTTTCATCGTTGTAAGCCGTACTGTTTACAGTTATCATGCAGCAATTATTATGTATAATATTAAAATAAAAGCTGAAATTCTTCTAAAGTTTTTGTTTCGTATGTGATTCACGCTTTCAATTCAAATGGTTAATTATAATCTTCTTATAATACCTATATTAAAATTTCGTTTCTGAGAAATAACTGTACTCTGTCCTCACACGTGCTTAGCGTGTTAATTTGAATTTTCTATTGAGACGATCTTATTCATATTTAACTAATAAATTATGATGATTCTTGTTAAGAAAGAGCTTAAAAGAAATATTACTTAATAGGTAAGTGGTTCAGCAAAATATTAAAATTTTCACAATAGTATGAAAAATAAATAACAATACTATAAAAATAGGAAATTGAAGTAATTAAACTGAATTTTATTATTGTTAATCGTTACAATTTATTGCACTATACTTTACTTGGTATTGGTTTTAACATTTTAGGTTTTCATTCAGTGCCAACAGTGTTTTTTCCGAAGAATCAAGATTTTTCAAATCGATTGGCGGAAGCTGGAATGTATCGGAACTATTCCCTCAACACTGCTCTTGATCATCCGTTGTCCTACAAATGATGTGCAACGTATTGTTGAAACAAGTATTTTAATTTAGACTTTTAGTATTTTGTACTTGCATGAGGACATACATACTAACAAATGGATTTACTTTTAAAACGTACATGTTTTTAATATAAACTTTTACAAATAAGTTTAATTTCTTAGGTTATTCTAATATTAGGACTAACACGATCGTATAGTGTTAAAAAATAATATAGTAATATATCTTTAAGCAGCCTGACGGTTCAGACCTAGTTTTTAGAATACATGCATGCGTGTTAACTTTCTGCAAACTATCGTTTCAAATCTTTGTTCAAATGAATATGGAATTGTTTAAATATTAGTTTAGCATTAGACAATTTCATCTTTTGCTATTTATATGATTATGGATTTCCATTACTTATTTCATTCATCGTTCATTCATAGTTTATAATGTTGATGCTATATAGTAGGGTAAACAAAATTGTTCCTTTTTCATTTCTACAGCGTTACTCTACTTATACTGCTGAAATTTCTTCAACTTGGTTTAAAGAGTAAATTACTGCGTTTAAAGAATATAGTATAATTGGAGTCTCATAAACGTTTTACGATGAGAATTGTTTCGTGTAATAATTTAAGTTTCTTTAAATATATGTTCAAATACTGAATGTGTTGTTTTATTTAAAAAAGGTAGGTCGCCTTATTTGACAAATCTCACGTGCTGTTATTAGCTTTTACGATTGGTACTGAAAGGAAGTATTCTCTAAACTTTGTACAAATGATTATTATGCATATGAGGAGTGATAACCTCTGAGTTTGTAGCCTGTACAAGGCTTAGTCATTGTCTAAAATATTATCTAGGTCAGAAAACATCTAGCTTTAATGTAACAGAGAGTAATGTTCTTAATATAATTTTTTGTCATTATTTATTAAAATAAAGTGAGTATGACTATCCTATAGCTTTATATCCAAACGAGCAGGCGTATCGCCTGATGGTAAGCGGTTACCGCTGCCCATGGACAACCGCAACACCAGAGGCGTCACAGGTGCTTTGCCGGCCTTTGAGGGATGAGGAGGGGAAAGGGAGGAGGGGTTGGGGTATGTGCCTCCGGTATCCTCACTCTGTGAAACACAGCGCTAGCGCTATTTCACACCGGTTTTCAGTAAGGCCGTGGTATTACTCCGGTCGAGCCCCATTCATGCCGAAGCGTGGCTCTCCCACGGTGAAAAACCTTGCGATAGAGTGAGCAAAGCACACTATAACTTTTATTAGTTTCTACACTAATACACACATTTTTAAACGGTTTTATTTAACTTAAGGTAAGTTAAATAAAACCGTTTAAAAATGTGTTTGTTGTGTTTGTTTGGGTCAAATTTAGTAGTTGATTTCACCCTATACCCCCATGCCTCGGAGAGCACGTAAAGCTGTCAGTCCTGCACCTGATCTCTCTCCGGTCGGGTCGGATAAATGTCCTATCGGATTTTGAGAGTGAGGGAACAGAGTAGAGGAGAACAGAGGAGACAATTTTCTATAGTTAGAGCGAGCGGAATGAGCCCAGTACCCACTGTAACTACACTATGATTGTCTACGATGCACTGTCACATCAGTTAGAAAATATTCTCAAGGATTGTATACCTCGCGATTGTGTAGGGTCTTGATATTTAGTAGTCCACGACCCCCAAACCTTAGCGGAATATACAATTTCATAACCGATTATTAATATGGGATTCAAATGAAATAATAAAGTTTTCTGCAAAACTTTAAAGGACTTCTGGTTTCCAAAATTGATTTCTAAGAAAAGCCTATGTCCAGCAGTGGACTATTAAAGATTGTTGATGATGACGATTTGTATTAAATTATTTTGTAAAAGTGATGACACACTTGCGCGTGGTTACACGTCGTCACACCGCATTACTGTAATTATTGGTCATTAAAATTGGTCTGACTCCTGCATTAGATGTTTCTCATTTACCTAAATATAAAAAAGTCTTATATCGAGAGGTGGGTCTACTTCCTCGTATCAATAGGCAAACCGTTTTTACCGTGGGAGAGCTATGCTTCGGCATGAATGGGTCGGCTCGACCGGAGTGATACCACGGCCTCACAGAAAACCGGTGTGAAATAGCGTTTGCGCGTGTTTCACCGAGTGAGTGAGGATACCGGAGGCCCATACCCCAACCCCTCCCCCATCCCCTTTCCCATCCCCCAAAGGGATGGGAAAGGGGCGGCAACGCACTTGTGACGCCTTTGGTGTTGCGGGTGTCCATGGGCGGCGGTAATCGCTTACCATCAGGTGATACGTCTGCTCGTTTGCCCACTATTCAATAAAAAAAAAACACCCCCCCAAAATTTGTTTGTGCGGAAATCCCCCCGGATACCAACGACTGTTGGTAATAAATTTTATCCGAAAACATAATCCGCAACGTCTGTTGCTCTCCACAGCTTCTCTACAGTGCAGCTGGAGTCGCATAGTGGACAAGATAGCAAATGCGGAATAGTTTGCGATAGATGGATAGGTGAAGTGTTTCTAATGATTGCAGGTATATATTCGGTCCCATCTGTGTTCTTCCCAGCCGGGCAGACGTTCACCAACCGGCTCTCCGACGCTGGCATGTACCGGAATTATAGTTTGAACACTGGCATGGACCCCCAGGGTTATACTTAATTTATGTTGTGTAATTATTTAAGCATTATAGAATTACATAACGTTATAAAAGATTTTATTGACGAAATTTTAAGTTTTCAGTCTAACTGATTACGTTGCTTGTCATGTATAAATTCAGATTTTGACTTACCTCGTATTGTCAGTTTTCTAATATTTTTCTTTAAATAAATAGTTTACATTTTGTGTTTTAGTTAATCTAGAGGCACATACACATATGTATAATATATGTATAATAATAACATACGTGTTACCATTTTGCCACACTGCGTTTTTGTTTAATTCGTATATATTTACATGTGAGAGAGAAATGATGTGAGTATCGGAATATACACTTTAGCTAGATGCATGTAGTACTTATTTTTAATATTTATGTGAATTGAATAGGATTACTGCGACTCATGGTCTACCTACTGTTAATGAAAACAGCTTTGATGTACTTATAGAACATTAGATTGCTTTAATTATTAAATTAAATCAATTCTCTTAAAGTACTATACTGATGTACTAACAGTTAAATAGCTACACGCAATACCGATTATCATGTGATTTTTTTAAGTAAATTTCTTGAAAGGCTTTATTGTTTAATATTTGTAACTTAAAATACAATTGATAGATATCCTTTTAAATTTTAAATAAACGTTTTAATAATATTTAGCATTTTTATTGTAATATTAGTTTTATGTTTTCGTAACACGCTATTATTCAAAGAGTTCTTGTATTTAACAATGGTGGTAATTCTGTTGTTGTCATGACTAAACTAAAACTCACTAAAATTTGTTGTTGGATTATATATAATATCTTCTTTATAGTTCATTTTTGTATGTCTTACATCTCAGTTTTCAGTATATTTATGTCAGTACTAACTAAAAGTTGATCAGAAGTACACGCTCGTTTATTACTAAAAAAAATGACTAAACACTAAATGTAAAAATTATAAGAAACAATTACGTAATTTAGTCGGCATATATTTAGACCACGTTTAAATTTAGTGCGATGTGTCAAGTTTAACGTTACATGTTACACGTTTTATACGTTCAACACAAAACTTCAAAAGAAAAATCATGGCTTGAGTAATTTAGCTAATACTGGTTATGACAAAGTAAATTTTACTATTGTGTGTGTCTCTGATTAACATTTATTTGGCACTGAACTAAACACAGTGACGGCTGAGATGTGAGATATCTAAAAATGGACTGTAAGTAGATGAGATTAAAGTATACAGTCTAACAACAAATTTTAGTGAATTTTAGTTTATTGATGACAACATCAGAACTACCGATATGTTGATCATATCTAATTCAGATCACACTTTTAGAATTATTCATTTTTTTCTTTAGCTGTGCTTACCTAATATTTGCCTAGCATAATATCTATCTCTTATAGTTTTTAAACATATAAATTAAAACTTTGGGAGTTCTAATGGATTATATTTATTTTTAATCGACTTCTTTTGAAGGAGGAGGTTTTTAATTCGACTGCATTTTTTTTTGTTTGTCACCTCATAACTTTCGACTGGGTGAACTGACTTTGATGACTCTTTTTTTTTTGAAAGTATCGCATGTGGTTTCATTTCAATTTGGTCCAGTTCTTGAAGTAATTTCTTTTTGTTAAAATTTGTCATTATTTTATTGATTGCAAGGTTTGTCATTCATAATTATTTCTCATATAACATTTAGATGGTCTTTTTTATTTGTAAAAATAAAATGTGCTTTTTCAAAAAACAAGTCGTGTTGCCTACCATCGAAGTTTCTCATAATATGCAACTTTAACATATTTAATACCTGCTACAAGTAGCCTGAGACGTAGGCAGACTTGTTTCTGAGTCAGAGTCGCAACGGGAAAGAGAAGTAAAACCACAGCATTGGTATTAACTTACCAAAAGAGGTATTTATTATTATTTATATAATATAGATTAACATGCATTCAAATTCCATTAACATATTCCATCCGAACAAGGACATGGTTGTCACGTTCGATTATTCATATTTTATTGCAATTTTGAGACATTAGGTTATGTTGTCTGTAAGATTTTTAATAATCGATAATCGATGTTCTTAAAAATTTGCCATCATCGATTTCATTTGATACTGTGACGTACCATGTCCGTTTATATTACTTATAGAAGATTAAGTCACCTTATAAAGACAAATCGATGAGGGAATCTTATTTCGTGACGTGAGTCACATCCCCCATAGTGACTATCTTATAAGATTATTCATCATTTCCGTATTGAGTACACATTGTATAACTTGTTAGCAACAACAACAACAGCATTTATATTAATTTGAGTTTTATATTCTTAACAATTAACAAATTTCAAAATTTCAAACTATAGATACTATAAACTAGGGTAATTTTGAAACTAGCGGTTTAGCCATAAATTATACAATTAATAACGGTGACTAGAACATAATCAGTGATAATTAGGCAGCGTCGCAACACGTTTGACAATTACTGTCAAAGAAATCGGGTTATAATTTTGGTATGAGTAATTTGTCTCCCATTTTTTGTAGAATGTGTCTCCGTATTAGTAGGAGTACTTTTAATCAAATTGTAATGTATGTAATGTATTTTAAATCGATCAGAATGTCTTTTCTAAAAATTTGTTTATTATTTTGATTTATTAATACATAAATATCAAATCGCGTATTGAGAAAACTAAATTTAACGTTAGTGATAACACATCTCTAAAATAAGGTAAAAAAATGGCAACCTTATTAATTAAAGAACAATAATTTAAATTATAATACCCAGGTACTGTAATAACAATATTTTCTAATTGCGCAGTTATAGACACGTAATTAGTACACGTTACCTATATCGTGGCTATCGATATACTAAGGGAATTCGTGTAATAATCTAACTACAGGTGCATTCTTATACGAGTAATAAATAATATTATCTAAATGTACCCAAGGTACTGGAGTATATGCGTACCGAGGCATCAACAATGAATATTAAGTAATAAAAACAATAACCTCCTTTCATAATGTCCAAGTAAGTGCTCACAATATGTCAGAGTTGCACATTTCACGAAGCGATAAAACAGCGATTGGATTTTGCTTACATGTTTCTCTGTGTTTGAATTACACTTTTCATATTAATGGGACTTGATAAATTTATCGCAGTCACAAATTTATAGGATACTCTGTCAGGTCCATACACAACTTCATACACTGTTCGCACTATCTACTATAGTATGCATTACGCTCACCACTCACTTACGAATTGATGATACGTAGACAAGCCCACGTGAAGACTGCCACATTTATTGTTGATTCATTGTCGACCTTATATTATATACTTTCATTTTGTGACGATCTTGATTAATGAATGATTATTATAAAGAGAATTGCTTTTTGGCGCTGATTTTTGTTTAGGTATATTAATTCCGTTTTTTTTTTAAACTGACAAAAGGCTGTATAATATTTACGGCAATTTTGTTGAATTTATTTATGACAGGTTTTCCATTTCAATATCTTTTAATACGTTAGTTTAAACTAATGTGTACGTATTTTGTGCTTCGCTGTAAGATCTATGAATTATTATTTCTCTCACTTATGTATAATCGTTATTTGGACTTTATGAAAGGGTCTCTAGATGGCACTGGTAACAACAAACTGAAGCTTATTTTTGTTTGTTATAACTTAACACTTGCTCCTGATTTCCCTGCCTTAACGTAATGAGTTTTTTAACTTACATTTGTATACGTATATTACTATTTTCGTTGTAAAATCTACAATAACAAGTCGGCATCGGTTATAATATTATTTGTATGTTAATAAAAACGCTTAAACATTACTATTTAATTATGAATGATCTACTAAATTGCTTTTTAAATAAATTTTAACTACACATTAAAATGTCTACGTTTCGCAATAGCTAAAGATATTATATTAACTTTGAGTAGTTATATGAAAGCACAATGCAGTTCTGAAAATGCACATCGAGCCCTTCTGATATGACGTTTCATCACACTTCGTTGATTGTAAACCACTGTCACTACATCATCCCACCAATAACAACAATGTGTAAAATGTATATAAATGTTAGTAGTATATTAAGTTGCACATAAACAGTGTTGACGTAACAAACGAAGCATGATTTTACATATTACGAAGACATGCAAATATAACGACAATCTTATAACTATGAAGTACAACTAGTAATAAGGTATAATATAATATATAAAATGTGGATCAATTCTTGCGTTTAACAATATTGTCTTCAATAGCATTGCTCATATCCCAATTGCCTCTAATTTTAGATTTAAAGGCATAACATTAAAAGGTCTTATTGACTTTTAAAATGCCTCCTTTCCAGAATTACAGTTATATCGAATTCTTTACTTTATTTTTTTATAAATATATTGGATTTCCAGCGTTAAAACTGTTAATCGATACATATAGTAAAATAAGAAATATTAATCGCTTCCCATATCCCCATTTTAGTTATTGCCATAAAATATGTGTCAATCATAACAATTATCAATCAACAGTGTTTCATAGGCAACGTCCAACTTATTGCAATGTACTGTTCTCCTACGAAGGTGCAGCGAGTGAAGAAAGAAGTCAGAGACAGAAATACTACTTCGCAAGACGCGACGTACGTCGCGTCTACCGAACGGGTTCGATCACAATGCAGCTCAGTTGATTCGTATTTATAATATAAACTTATTGTAAAAATCTATCGTTATTATATATTAAACTATGCTTAATAATCTGTTTTATACTCGGTAATGCCGTACCTGCACTCGATTATTGCGAAGATTATATCAAACAAGTGCAGCTGGCTGATTCGCGGGTCATTTAACTCGATACGAACTTTTTATGAGACATCATCATAAGCAAATTCTGGTCTTATAGTAAATAATGAAGTAGTCAGTGTCGTTTAACTTATAGCAATATATTATGTGTAATATAAACATGTCTATCGGTCAATGCTGTGGGCAATAGACATGTAGTTAGTAAATGTATGTATATTGCCTGGTAGCTGCTCTAAGGCTCGTATTCGGGTATCGTTCGTAGGCTTCATCATATTGGGATTTTGGGCAGATAAAATTAGTGTATTATGATGTCAGTACATCGTCTATTGTCCGTATAATTGATTTATGGTTACGTTTTACATGTCGCCGAATATACCGGCAAAGGTTTTGCGAAGGTTTTTCATTGTGTCTTCTGCGTCTTCAGTGAGGGTGGCGCTGAGGGATCCTTGCCGTGCAAACCCGCCGCGACCTGCCGCTGAACCGGTATTTGCAGTTGCAGCTGCTCCCGGACCTGCTGCAGAGCTAGCGGTGCTAGGGGCAGCTGATGCAGAAGACACTGTCGATGACTGTGAAGCTGTGAGCAGTAGAAATATCAAGTGTAAACGATATTTTAAGATTCTTGTTTGGACATACGTAAAAACTTTAGGAGTATTTGACTTATTTATTAAAAGACTTATCTTACCCTGAGAATCGCGTCTAGTGAGTGGCGGTGGAGGAGGCTGCGATGGTTCGGCTGGTATCGGTGGTAGTGGGCGGTCGATACTAGCAGCGGAGGACAACGGCGCCGGAGGAGGGACACTCGGTGGACCAGACCCTACTATAGGAGGATGTGCTCTTTCCTCTGTTGGTGACCCAGCAGCTGAGCTTCCCGATACGGAACTTCGTGATTGCGCCTTCGTTATTCCGGGACGGCATACCGCCTGAAAAGGTTAAAGGAAGTGAAGAATGAATCTACTATTTATTAAGCTCAAAACATTATTTATGATTCCTTAGCTCTCGAATAGCTAAATCATCAATCTACAAAATATATGATAGGTATATGATTTATGACAATATAATTTCATCTGTTGTCGTATACCTATTATTGAACCAGAGGAGCTCGAGATCGCTATCGATAACGAAGTACTTATATATGATTGCAAGAAGTGACAATGGTATAGACAAACATGGCTATATGATGTTCCATTGTCAAGTTAATAAACGTAGACTTAAATGATTCATAGATCAACATGAAATTACTTTTAAAAATATTAGACATGGTTGTTGTTGAAAAGGGCCCATTCTGGAAGAAACTTTAGGACAATAACTGTATCCTATATATATATATTTTCCTGTTAGAATAGTAATTATATCTTACCTGCATACGTTGTAACACAAGTTCTGCAAGATGACGACGGTCTTCTTCTTGAGAGTCTCCCATGAATGAGGTAGCAGAGTCATTTAGCTCAATGATGTGTTCTCGGCCATCCTTGCCGACTACCAGTTCTAGCGCGCAAACTTCCAGACCGCCGAAAATCTCGCTCACCTACATAATACATTAAAAATATATGATAATTTTATACGGTCTTTACTTCTTTCTTTATATATACAGGAATTATGGTAAACAAATAACAATTAATCAGACACAAGAAAAACATTCCATTAATAATAGTACGTTCTGTCTGCGCCTACCGCCACGCGTTATTACTAACGTTTTAATAATAAATCAGTAAATGTACAATTTTTACGTGTATGCATGTGATTTGATGATTTTTTTTTAATAAGATTGAAAAGTATTAAGATTTTTATAACTCCAGTTTTAATTAGGTATTAATTTTTCGCGATGAGAATTAATTATTATATATTCACTTAGTGTGGACATAAATAAGTCTGAAGTATTTTATATTATTACGGTTATTACACAATGAATTAATATCAACGTGCTGATCACGTTAGGTTAGCTAGATAAAGATAGTATAAAAAAATTAATTAAATCAAATACATTAATTTATTTGTTGCTATTATAGTTAGGTATATGGGCAAATTAAGAAGAAGAGTATATACACGATTTTTATAATTATTAACAAAGTAAGTTTTAAAATGAAATTTCACTCTCATATTCGAACTTTGTTAATATAATTACTTTGTGTAGTTAACAATCCTTCTGTGAACGTTTATTGAATTAAAATTAGAATAATATTTACCTCATCTATCCACATCTTGTATCTATCGTTCATTCCAATAGCCTCGAGCATCGCAGATCCCTGATTAGTTTTCCAATTGCCTGATATAGATTTGCGCCTGAAAAATAATAGTCCTTTGTTATTTAGTTATGCATAGGAGTATATTTTATCATATATTTTTAGTCTCCGTTTGCCAACATCGGAAACGCCTGAAGTATTTTGTATATTATTAGATGTGCAAACTTCTTTGACATTTGTGGTAGGCGCGCGTCTGATAGATATCATAAACAAATTTAATGGTACTTACATAAAAGCTTTGTAGTTAGTGCCAATCTTTTGTATATGAATGTCGTATTTAGCATCAATGAACGGCTCCACGGTACAGTACGTTCCAAGCATTGCTACGAGACCAGCTATATCCTAAAGGAGAATAAACAATCTTAATGTTTGTTATAAGTGTCTTTTGTTACTTTGGTACTTTATCGTGTACAAAGCATCAGCCTGTTCTTTCATCAAAATTATGAGAAACACAGTTACCTGGAAGTCAGCCAATGAGTCCACTTTCACCTTTGCAACGCCGCTGTGAGCATGCCCTATCTTGATCACAACCGGGAACTTTGACGCCGTGACCTGCGACAATGATACTGGCCGTTACGTCATTATCGTGACCATTGTGCTAGAACTACAGTTTACCGTTACCTGATTATATAAAATATATACATCTACATACAGACTATAATTTAAGTTTAAATATGTGTGAACCTTTGTTGAGAATGGTGATTTTCAAACTTTCAAATTTCATTTCATATTAAGCAATTTTGTTTGAATCGAACCAAGTGGCGTGCAATTGGATGGGTCTATGTCCAGCACTGCACATTTATTACATTTACAGATGTACATGATAATGCTTTATTTCTCAAAAGGCTGATAAAAAGGGTAATGAAAAACTCGACACAAAGCAACCCAAACCTGTTGGTCAAAAACTTTTTTCTAGGAAGATCTAGGTCGGAAAGTATGTGATGGTTAATAATGTAATGATAATATTATAAATAGTTCCAAGAGTACTCTAGTTAACTATTGTAGATTCATAAGCCTAGTCAGTTCCGTTATTATTATTCATCAGAACAATAAATGGTCTAGCAGGGTAAGTATAATTGGACCCTGAAAACGACAACAGTTATCGAAACAATGTTATTGCGAACTGTATTTTGTCTTTCGTGGTCCACGTACCTAGAATCTATAAATTTTCATCCATAGGATTTGTTTAAGTCACGAGTCTAGAACTTACTAGATTTCTTGAGGTCAATACGATTCTAGTAACACGACTGACGTTGCTAAAATGTAGTTAATGCTCCGGCACGTTTTGTATGGGCTCCAAACTATACAATATTAGAGCATGGATATATATTTTTATAAATAAATAATTAAATGCAACACTCCACTCACTTTTCTTCTATTAAGTACTAAAAACGTAGTGTTTGAGAATGCTGGTTTATTTTATAACCATGAATATGTATGAAGTTGGCAATAATCGTGTGTAAAGCAATTGTATTGTACATGTAAGTAGATTTAAATATGATTTTTCCTATATATATATATATTTTTAAATATATTTTTAAACTCAAATGAGTTTATGTGGCATCTTGTATTAAATTTCTTCTACCTTATATTGTTTGAATAAATAAATAAATAAAAGTATTTTTCTGTGCAAGCAATAAGACTGTGGAACAGCTTGCCAGAGACAATTCGAATTGCTAAACATTTTTTTTTTGTGTTAAGAATGGTTTTGGTTCATTATTTATAATATATATTGTAGTCTGATATGTATGTTTGTATATTATGTGTAGGTATATGTATGATTTTTTTATTTTATTTACTGTTTGAATATTCACTTGACGGTGTGTTACTAGTGTATATACTGCCTTAAAATCATTAACAACCGAATATCCATACTAAGGTTGTCTGGAAGAAATCGCTGTGAGCGTTAAGACCGCCAATTGTTACGTTTCCAAATTCGTAACTCATCTTTTGTTATGTATTTATCTGGTGTATAAAATAAAGACATATAAACTAAAATAAGTAAATGTAAGAATTAACCATAGAACTGACAACCTTTGAAGTAGATGAGTCTCGGTAAATGTAGCGTGGGATGCCCACAGTTTAGACGGAGTGCGTTGCTCAAGATGGCTGGCAGAGTTTAAATGCCAGAAACCCAAAATTATTCAGAGTGGTATGCAATGTGAGAGGCCTATATGCAGCAGCGGACTGTAATGCAATGACGATGACGATGATTTGGAAGTTACTGTGTTTGCTGTGTTGTGGAGAGCTCTGGGAAGGCCTATATCCAGCATGGACATTCTTCGGCTACGAATCATCAGATGATAGTGAAGTATTTGAGATGTGAATGTTGTTTGTACACTCATACATGTTTTTTTACCGAAATGTGATATTGAAACCATGAATTTCGATGTTTTAATCTATACTAATCTATACTAATAATAAAGCTGAAGAGTTTGTTTGTTTGAACTAATCACAGGAACCGCTGGTCCAATTTGAAAAATTATTTCAGTGTTGGATAGTCCATTTACCGAGGAAGGCTATAGGCTATATATAATCACGCTACTTCTAATAGGAGCGGAGCACCAATGAAGAATGTTTCAAAAACGGGGGAAATTTTCACGCTACGGGCAATATAAGATGCCAACAAGGTTGCGTGGGTCAGCTAGTGTCTTATATAACGCAATTGATTCATTCACTCATTTAGGTATAGCCAGTGTTTATAAGCCGGCGTTTTCACAAACTACGTAAACTGATTTTAGGAAAATTCCAAAGCGATTGCTCATAAAAACAAAGTCCATTTATACTAGCATATTGTGGACGTGGAAGTCATAAAACTTAATAATAGATTCGTTATGAGTAAATTATATGCAACGTGTGCTGTTTGCATTTCATAGCCTTCAGTTAGGTTGATGGAATCGATAAAGATCTTTCTAGATTAGAAGCACGAAACCATCATGTGTATTGTCAACGTTTAGATCATATCGTGCAGGTCAATCCAATGACACTATTACGGTGAAAGTTAATTGATCGATGCTAAATGTAGTGTGAATAAAAACAACGTAAGTTATTTTGGCTAACTATAATTTGAAAATAAATATTGATTGTAGAAGGGTAAATTTTTTAAGTTGTGAGTATTACTTGATATAACATATATACATAAATATGAAGCCTACGTCCAATTCTCAGACTTATAAAATATACACAAAGAAAATAACTGCACACACACCTGCCACAAATAACTTCGCAACACCCAAAGGTTTGTCTGGAAGAAAATGCCTGTGGCATTAAGTCCGCCTTGTGCAACATGTTTGCAGGAAGTTTTAATAAATAAATAAATAAATAAAATACAAAAATCGGTAAAGCCGTTCCGGAGGGTTCCCATAACAAATAATGTCATTTTTAAATATTGGGCGATTCTCTGTGCTTCTGGGTGAAAACGCTTTTTCAAATCACTCATATTTATATATAGCTCGTTAGACCTTTAACCCATCATTAAACTACAGTAAACTTTCTTAACACCTTTGCGAACTATCGATGGTTGTCGAACTGATTATGTATGTAAAAAAATGATGCGCAATAGACATTAATGGATGCTAAAGTGCCCGCACATTAAACAGTACTTTTGCAGTCGAATAGACAGTTTGAACGTTGTTGGCAGTTGTTCAATACAAAACTGTGTTCTGCGAAAGGTGTCGTCATTAATAATATTTAATGCATGTGCACCAATTTATATAATATCACGATATTCTGTATAAATTGTGCTATGAAACAAATGCTTTCTAATTAGAGTCAAAGCACATGGGATTCATTGTTCCTTTTAAGTAACGTAATATTTAAAAAAAATGCAGTATCCAAAGTTTATCAACAAGTCAAAACTACCGGTTAGTGAAGATCTGCATGTCATTTTACTTGAAGAACATTCATGTTCTTTTCACTGAAAAAGTTAAACTGTATTCAAAAACAAAAAGTTAACGGACTGAAAGTGAAAAATAATAGGTTACACGCTTAATTAAAAGACTACAATACATGAAACATTAGGATGGGTGACAATTTTCCACAAAAAACCACATCGACTCAGGGGCCCCAATTTTGGGAAGACCCAGATAATAGAAAGAATATTCATACATATGAATTTCAAAAAGAAAAAAATATTTTTATAAAGAAGTAAATAATGACAATTATTACGTATTAATTGAATATACTGACTGTATCTTTCTCGGTCGTGTGCACTCGGCGGTTCCGAGTTTACCCGATCGAGCATTTTACCTCAGAGCGTGAAGGATCAGCCTAACTTACTACCTACGAAAAAATGTGTGTGCGGTGCGCCAAAAGAAGTTTTCACTTAAAAAAATTGCACGTGTAGATAACTGGTTCTAGAAGATAATTAATATACGGAGATTCGGCTTTTAAGAAACGGCACTATGACTGTTTAATTTGTAGTATAAAGGCCCACAATGCTATATGTTTCCTGGCGTCCAGAGAATGACATAAAGTACTTTCTCTTTTCTATCTGAGAGTGAGTGAGTAAATAAAAACATTCTATACCTACTAGAGAGAAGCCTCCGCAGGTAGAAGTTAAGCGTGCAAATATAGACATAGACATAGATTCAAAATAATGATAATTTGAATAAAGTTCAAATACAATTTTCGTTATATATATTAAGATAAACCTAATTATAATCTTAACATTCATTCCAAAAACTCCAGCATAGGTCTATATCAGTCATAATACAGCTTTATGTCCCCAACAATCTCGGATTACATTCAAAGCTGGCTTCACCCAATTTGAGAAACATATTTCTTTTGTATTTCGGTTTGAAGCTGGAAATATTTGCAAAGGGTGTGTTGCGAGGTCGGATATTATGTCATCGGATCAGTAAATATTATATCATGTTTCGCAATAGCGGCAACAACAACAGACTCAATTGTGGTTTGTTGCCTAACGAGATATGGTATTTGTTCCTTGATCATATTGTTACCTGTAACTAAATAAGTTGCACTGGTATTTCTACATGAATAAGTAATGAAGAAGACACGTGCAGCTTAACCATTGAGTTTAAGTTCCCACCAAAGCTTCGATCAACTAACTATTCAACTAATTTAAATGGAGAAGAGCTCAAATGCAAGAACTCGTTCAAGAGAATGTTCTTAGAAAACGCATCATTCAACGTATCAATTTTAATTATTTCAGTACTGAGAAAAAAATAACTAAGAAGGAAAACTTATGACAACATAACAATATGTTATAGGAAATATTTGAATAAAAAAATGCCGGGCGGACTATTATTTATTCTTCCAAGCTGAATGATTGCATTACGGTTATTATCGTTGATTATAAGAATTTCATGCATTTTTGGTTCCGAGAAACCCGGATAGTAAAAAAAGGATAATTTGGATAACCAAGAAAGGACATTAGTGCAATACAAGAAGAAGTACCGATAGTGAATATATTTTCTTCCTATTTCTTTAAATATTTTAGTTATTCGTCTTATGCTCACTGTGCGCAAAAAGCTATAGGTATTTCTTGTACTTGAGTTAGGAAATCTAAAGTCCAATCTTTTGTGGCAATATTGATAAACGGCTTCCGAGATATATAAAGTGCTTTGTAAATATTTGATACTGAAGAGAGATGTTTAATTATTCGCGTGTTCAAGGAATCTGTTTTCAAATTGGAAACCGTAAGCTTGTTCATTCTAAGTTTTATTAAATTGTCTTACAAATGATATCCGTTCCAGGACATGTATTATAATTGTTTTATTTTAAAAATTATCTGGTCATGTCTGTGTTACATCCCGAGTTACTATTAGTGTGATGTCAATCACTGTTAGTGTAGAGTAATCCGGGGTCGGACGGCCGACACACGTTAGTCCGAGGCGTCACCGTGGGCGGCTACCGTCAAGTGTTTGACTGTTCGCTTCAACAACACACATTTCCTTCTCTGTATCGATGACGCACGCTATCTTCTACATAAAGAATTCGTACAATACTATTTATGGAGCGTCTCAGACTCGTGACGAAGTCGCATAGTTTAGGGATTTAACATTACGTTTTGATTACATTTCCGTTGCATTTATTTGCGTATGCCCTTTACTCAGAGCTTAGTGGTTTATAAGCAAATATGGATAAGAAAACACTATGCGTTGATGAGTAACTTTTAAAAGTAAACATTTGCATAATGATAGACGTAAATGTTCTTAGTCTTCGGTTTGAAGGATATGAGAAATATAATATTACAAAAGGCCGTGCAATATGTCATGATAATTAAATGTCTGGGCAATCATTATTGAATAACAATCATTTAACCGGTACCATTTTAATTCAGGAGATATCTACTGATGGATCAGTTAGATAATTATAGAAGCTGTGGCAGCAATTCAATTCAAATATCTTAAAATAGTTGTAAATGATCATAAATAGGCGAGAAATAATATCGCAAGAACTTCGTTGGAGTATTTATTGCCCTCAAAGGACAAGACAATTGTCATTTATCATTGTAATTACCGCCTTTGATGTTGATGTTATCTTGCCGCCTAGTACGTATGTGATCATAAATCAAACTATATGATCGATACTACATCAATGAAATTGAATTACCGTGTATGTCAACTATACACCTGCTTGAAACTCGGTAATGATTTGTTTTGAGGATCAATGAGGTCATGTCTTCATAATCTTATTAGTCGTGAACGAAACGAATTCGACTTAATTGAAAATGTTTGTCTATTGTCGAGTTCAAAGTCTATAATTCTTGTCAATATTGCTATCGTTAAAATACACTGCTTGCCTTATATTATAATTGTTTTCATAACGTCGCTTTAATGCGAACGCGTAAAAGCGTAAAAATTTGTCGGGTTTACCATTTTGAATGTGGCGTATAAATAAGCCCGCAATATTTATATGATTTCGATCTCAGTGTTACTGTTGTTGACCTCATTCAAGGAGGAATGTGCTCATCGCTTGTATTACGTCTGTGATCATTACCACTTCATTGCAGCTTACAAGTTTGCTTATGTACACATATTTGTACTGCAATAGGTGATAATTGGACAATACATAGCGTACCAGTCAATTTAGAACTTGTGTTGATTGGTGAAATTGTTTGAAATGTTAATGTTTAACATAAAGCGATATTAGTTTTATAGGTTCACAATATTATCATTCTGTATAATAGTACCAAAGTAATGATAATAATATCTATTTGAAGTCTACACATGCGTTTTAATATTTTATAGTTTTTTACATTGTAATGTGTATGAATGGCCATTGTTATATAAATAAGTGATCAACTTTAACTTTAAATGAATGTACGTACATTTTGTTTAATAAATCAACACGTTCCGGAACCATCTTCTTCCTAGATTCCATACCTACTAAAAGTAACGACGATCAAAGTCATGTGATTAAAGACTAGTTAGATAGTTTAGGGGAGCAAATGATTAACAAATATTTGTTTAAGATAACGTTTACGGTTTTTTGAAGATGGCAAATCCACATTATTTGTTTATATAACTTTTAACATTTTATTTGCTTTTCAATATAGTCTGATTAAAAACATATTTTGAATGAATTGTATAGGTACCTATATTGAATCAATTAATTTCCATTCACTTATACTTTAATTGAGTGTAATTTATAAAAAGTTGTTTAAACTTTTATGACAGACAATGGACTTCTTACTATTGAAATAAATAAAATTAAAGTGACAGTTAGTAATTCAAATTACCAGCTCTTCACTAAATGTATATACAGTACTTTAATCAAAAAAATATTTTTAAATTCTGTCTGTTTGTTCCGGCTAAACGGACTTTTACTAGCAGATAGGTGATGCATAAGGAGTATTTTAGACCAATTTTTAGACTAACTTCACCCCGGTTGTTGTAAAGGTGTAACCACATCCGCGAGTAAGACCGCGGGACTCTGCTAATGTATGTAGTTATAAATTTTCAATCTATATATATTTCACGCATTGAGTCACACTGATGCACTATGCACATTATGTTACGAGTGACTTGCAAATAAATTATGCACCTTGATTTATAATGTTTTTTACATTTTTAGTATTTCCTCATTATTTAGCAATTGAAAATGATTCTTCCTTATTCGTGAATCATATTTGTGCATAAACAATTGGGTGAAAAACAATTTTGTTAATTTATTATTATAAATGAAATACCCAATTGCTTTGTTTTATTTCGCTATGTAAAAATACGTTGTAAAGCTTTTATTCTAAGTCAAACTTTTGTTACTCAATTTGTTGTAAAGAAATTTTACACAAAGTACCTGTAAGAAGTGGTGACTTCTAATATACAGCGTAACAAAAATACTTTTCTGTATCATTTAAAAGAAGACACACCAAACTACAGAATTTCAACTAGTCCTGTACCACGATATGAAAGTTTTCAAGCCGATTATCATAAAATCTCGCTTTGTTCGAGAATCCCTTTGTATTAGAGGGATATAATACCTGTTCCTCTACAAAGGCATGGATTCATCCGAGACAAGTACAGTTTTCGAGGGATAAAAAATCATTTTCCGTCCAGAAATGTTGGACCATTATATAACCTAAACAATATCAATGGCGGAGAGCCGAGCCGTAGCAAAATATTTAAGCTTTTAATGTTCAAATTGAAAATGAAATTTCCTTTGATATGAGCCGGCCTGTTTTTTTAGTATTTTATTTGTTAACTAGCTAAGATTCCATAAGAACCTTCCTTATACCTTAACGAAAATATAAAAATAACCAAATTGATAGGGCGGTATTCGAGTTTTGCGCTTTGTTGATTTGGTGATTCATTTTTATTTGTAAATAAGATACAAGATATACGACACAAAAAGTGTTTGTTGAAGGTACTTTCATAGTATTATGTAATGTTTGTAATTTGCGAAATAGTAACCTGTCGAGTGTAGTTTTTTTGGAATGTTTTTGTGCGGTGAGATGTACTTGATGACTAGTGTTTTATAGAGAGCATAAACCGTATGCGTCTTCAGCTGTTTTGATGGAAACTTACTGTAGTGGCCATTTTATGTTTACTACACAAAATCTTGAAATGTATGTAAATCTACGCATACACTCATAGTTTAAGGTTAGCAATACATACGGTAAGGATATACTATCATCGGTGTTGAATTGGTTTTGATTTTGTTCGCAGGCATCCGACCACAGAATTACCTTATCTTAGCCTCAAGTACAAAACTTGAGACTAACTTTATTGTACAAACGTCACATTTCAAAAAAAATATTATCTTCTTCAAACAAATCTTACATGAAATCAAACAATTAAAAAATATTTCATTCTTAAGATTACTCAGATCGACATTTATTCGGTTTCTTTGCGTCTTGATTGTTTTTATACTTATTAGGCAGGATCCATTAAGGTATACATGTAGAAGGAAATATTGCTGCAACTCTCGACCCACATTGATAAAAGATAGCGTGTCTACAAACAAGGTGGTACATGCAACGAGAAAATTAATTGAGCCCTCTGATAAATTGCAAGTACTAAATGACTAGTACTAGAGAAGAGCTGGCTCGTACATACGTGTTGAGTCCGTACGTTGTACTTGCTAAGATATAATATAATATATCATTTTATAGAACGAAAATTATTACATAAAGCTTACCAGGGCGAGAAACATTTCTAGATATGTAAACATGAATCAAAACTTAAATAAAATATCTTACGAACCCAAGTTCGGTACAAATATTTTTATTAAATTCATTCATAGTCTAAACGTGTGATGTGAAAAGTGAAGAACATTGAAACAGCCACATTGTTAAGTAAATGGTCTTACAACAAGCATACAATAATGAATATATTATTAAGGTTGTTATGACTAACGCGTAAGTTGTAACAGAATTCTTCAGTTTTGTAATTGTTTTGTTACAATATTAAGTATGTAGATAAATTTAAACCGCATATTTTACAATTTGTCATCTTTTATCTGCATTCAAATGTTTTTAAAGAATCAACGCCTGCATTAAACTGCCTCGGTGGCGCAGTGGTAGTGAATGCGACTGCTGTGCTTGAGGTCTCGGGTTCAAATCCTGAGTCGGACCAAGTGTTTGTGTGATTTACAAATATTTGTTTCGGAGTTTGGGTGTTTTCTATGTATCATATGTATGTATTTACAAAAAAAAAAGTATATATGTATTCATATCAGTTGTCTAGTACCCATAACACAAGCTCTGCTTAGCTTGGGACTAGATGGCGTTGTGTGTTAGATGTCCAAAAATATTTATTATTTATTTATTTATTAGAAATCTAGCGTGTGTCGCGAGGAACTTCACAAACATAAAATAAACGGACGTACGGACAAAAGGAACACTCAAGACTCAAAAGAACCCAAAATACTCAGCGCAGTAAAGAGCAGCGTGACAACGTGTTTACCACGTCATCTATGCAGTAAAGGAATTAGCAACCGTGACGTCATCTGCTTTGGCTCTTCTTCTTTACACACAGAGCCTATTGATGATGATATTTTAAGTTTTACTTCTTCTTGTTGTACTGCAGAGTTTTCGAACCAAAATCTTCGTTTAAATATTCCTTCCTTTTATATTAACTGAGAGAAATTCCCACGCAGTAAAGTCTCGGTTGAAATGCGTTAATAATATTAAATTGTAACTTCATTTAAGAACATATTACATGATATAAATTTAAAGCTTACTTGCAAATTCAAACTTGGAATTGTGACGAACATTAACATCGAGTTTAATAACTCAATCCAAAAAGTTGGGAAGTTGTCGGGTAATGTTTACTTTCACTAAAATATTTGCTTAAAATCGATTAGCTTTTAAAACTTTTGTTTAATTTAGTAAAACTTTTGCTGCAAGAAATGAAAAAAAGTAAAACAAAAATTCTAGTTAAAATTCGTACCGTCTACAAAACATTATACTTATCCCTTTCTGTATATTCATAAATTATAAAATGTAGTAAAAAACATTAGGAACGGAATAATACCTAGTTAAAAACCGCCTATAATTTTAATTTTTAACGATGAAATATGGGGCTTAATTGTCATACATTACTTTATTAAATACTATCAAAGGAGGAACAGAAACATAAATCTTTTCTCAAGTCAACAGTCAGCTCCGTCGCTACCTGCGTCACCTTATACGGTTAAAAGTGTAGCTGTTAAAGCGATTTCTATTTTAATAACATATTAATTACGTGTGAGTTACTAACATAATTTCTACAAGGTTTCATCTTGTGAAATTAATTAATCATCGTTTGTTTGAATTTGTTAACACTAATTTTTTGAATGAATTAGTTGACACAAACGATATGCAGTGATATTCTAATGGTACAAATGAAACATAGTAATACAAATATATATATGTATATATATTAGTACATACAATCACCTTATCCTGTAGATGCCCTCTGTTAACGTTTAAAGGTATGAAAAAACAGTTCTCCCTCTTTGTCGATTGTGAAACATCTTCAGAAGAACATTTAAAATTTGTTAGTGAAAATTAAAAAAAATATATATTAGAGATTACTAACAAGTAGACCTAGAAGTTAAGGACACCTTGACATATCAACCTTGTTCATGACATGCAATTATATACAAGTCTACATATTAGCATATATAACAAGGACAATCGTCAAGAGACATAAACATGAAGTTAGAAATCGATAAAATACTATCAAGTAATTAAATAAGAATTAATAAATCATGCAATGAGTAAATATAAAAAAGTTTTTCAGTCGAATAACACGAATATTATGTGAATTAACAAAACTAATTATATATGACCATTTTTATATGGTCACAGTTGCGGGAAGCCTATGGCGGATGCCTATGTCTGGGACTGGACTTATTTCAGCAGAGATAATAATGACATATCAATAAGGTCTTATAAAGTAAACAACAGATTTCCCCAATGTCCCAAAAAACAAACGTTTTAGAAATAAATATGTTTATTTTTAAATCTTTATTACTTGGTATGATATTTCATTTAAATGAGTAAAGTAGTAATAAGTAGTTAAATAATGTCGACACAACATGGAGATCTAATCTGCCTTTAGAGATTTGCTGTGCTAGGAGCAAAACCTTTATAAAATTCACTCTGTGGATGGTGATTAAAGTTTTAAAGAAGTATTGCGCCTTTGGGACTTGAGTTGGCAAATCTTAGGACTTATCAAAAATCAGTGGGTATTTTCACAGTGACATAAACAAATCTTACATTTAATGATAAGGCGAAATAAGTATAAAATTTCGTAGCGTTTAGGTAGCGATAAATATTATAACCTAATATCTTAAATAAAAATAAAACCATTTTATTATTTGTGGGAAAAATTCACGTAGTTAGGCTAAAAACATGTTTACGCCTTTTAAGGCAACCTACATTTAACACGATCACTTTCTAGAAGCTATATGATAGGCCCCTTTTTATGCAACTTTTCTTCCTACTTTACATTAATAGTTTTAACTTTATATTTAATTACAGTTTTTTCTTCAATCTGCAAGTCTGTCTTCTACGATGAGTTTAAAGGGCAAGAGTAACAGGCTTAAATAATCTACAATGGCCACTTTTTTTTTTTTTTTTTATTGAATAGGGAGCAAACGAGCAGACGTATCGCCTGATGGTAAGCGATTTCCGCCGCCCATAGAGACCCACTACACCAGAGGCGTCACAAGTGCGTTGCCGGCCTTTAGGGGAAGGGGAAGGGGATAAGGTAGGGGTTAGGGTGTGGGGCTCCGGTATCCTCATTCACTCGGTGAAACACAGCGCAAGCGCTATTTCACACCGGTTTTCTGTGAGGCCGAGGTATTACTTACCCATTCATGCCGAAGCATGGCCCTCCCACGGTAAAAGTACATAGATTAATACAGTACACATAATGCTAAAAACATACTATTAAAACGTAAAACTGGTCACGAAGAAACAGCTCTCATTAGATTGTTTTACTATGCCTATCTATAGTCTATTGCATCATAATTTAGGTTAAATGTTTAAGTAGAATGCGAGTGTATGTATAACACTATGTAACTTTCCAGGACATTGCATAGTAATTCCTGCTGAATTCGTAGGGGAAGGGGAAGGGGATAAGGTAGGGGTTAGGGTGTGGGGCTCCGGTATCCTCATTCACTCGGTGAAACACAGCGCAAGCGCTATTTCACACCGGTTTTCTGTGAGGCCGAGGTATTACTTACCCATTCATGCCGAAGCATGGCCCTCCCACGGTAAAAGTACATAGATTAATACAGTACACATAATGCTAAAAACATACTATTAAAACGTAAAACTGGTCACGAAGAAACAGCTCTCATTAGATTGTTTTACTATGCCTATCTATAGTCTATTGCATCATAATTTAGGTTAAATGTTTAAGTAGAATGCGAGTGTATGTATAACACTATGTAACTTTCCAGGACATTGCATAGTAATTCCTGCTGAATTCGTAAATCATGCACATAATCCTTAGAAATATCCCTGGAATCTTGGTTTCAGAGTAATCGATTTCACACATGCCTCTGTAAAGAAAAATATTTACAGTAGGAATATTTTGTAATGCGCGTACTGACTTCAAGATGGTATATTGTACATAGTTCACCGGTAAATAACGCGAGTCTGCTGAAGCAGCTCCTCGAGTGGCGGTATTGTTTACATTATTCACATAGCAGATGATGTCACGAGCGAAACCTAATTCTGATGAATCATGAGTTTTTACATACCTACGATGCACCGATAAGCGTCACCGTGTATGTGTGATATGAGCCTCGTTGGCCGGCATAGCAGGACCCACGTGTTTGTGAAGTTATTGATGGCATCTGTGGGCGCATAATAACTGGTCCGACTCAACGAAACGTTCAGTTACTGATTGTCCGTTACGGGGAACGCGTGTCGCCTTAGATACAGAGCCGGTGCGCGAGCGCATTCACGATACATCAAAATTTATTGATACTTTAGTACCATTTCTCTGAACTTTAATTAGACAAGGAATATCGTGTCCTTGGAAGTGTATGTGCTACTTATTGGATCAATTGACCTGATCAGCTGAGAACCCGACAGGTGCATTTGTTTACGTTTTTACTAAAACTGATATATGTATATATATATTTAGCTTTCTTCAGTAATATGTCAGCATTGTTATACAACCTACGTTTATCTCAAGGTATAAGTTTAAATCTTAGTAAATCTGATGTGGCCGTCTGCTTTATAGGCTGTATACAAATGTTGTTTATTTTGAAGGCTAGCTCTACATTTTATCGTTACCTTCTGATAATCTATGTATGTATCATGATGCAATGAGAAGCTTTATTTACCTACACGGTAAAATTATACAAAAGGCACAATGTTAAATGTACACACAAATTTTCCAAACCATGGATAATATGAAGTTCGTGACAAAATTTCCTGAGTGTTGAATGAATTATAAACATCTACAATTACCGCACAAAATATTACGTTTGTTTAATGTGTCATACCTATTTTACTTTGTAAAATGTATGCACAAAGCCGGTCAATAATTGCTTTTAAAAATAAGCATTACAAACAATCTGTTTGTAATTACACAATTGAACGTACACCGTGTGTGCACTGAGAGTTGGCACCGATTCATATTTGCAAGCCATCATAAAACCATATCTTCGTATGCAGGTTAATATGTATATGTTAGAAAATATTGGAGCAGCATGCGATTAGCGAGATTAAATGTGGAATTTCTTATTATATACTTTGCACATTCCGTAGATCGTTAATTGAGGTCATGCATTACTTAAATCTTCATATCAATTAATATCACAAAGATGTAATTGTCCGCAATCTTGTCTACGGTAATAATCTAATTAGGTGTTGTAACTCTATCAGCTTCATAAGTGTGCTCAGTTGTGGTCTCTGCATATTACTTGTGAAGTGTACGTGATACATTTTGTAAACATAGTTAACATTTGATTAGCGTCCTCGGTTCTTGCCAGCTATTGTAGCCCACATATTTAGAAATACAAATGTATACCAAAAGGTGATATTTCTTAGAATTACTGACATTGGATCTAAATGATATGTAATAATACCTATTGTAGTAAATTCTTGGCATGTACATGTCGCATGAGATTTATTGCGTTTGACCGATATATCAATGTTAAGTAATGCATTTATTACACATCATATCAAGATATCTGTGTGGTAATGGAGAAATTAATTTCTTGTGCAACTTTATGGTATTCGGTTACCCCGTTTCTTGTGAAGTAGGTATTGTGTCTGCACACACATTGCTGAATTTACCACAAACATTTATTACCCCATATACGTTTAATAGACTTTACACAGATAAGTGTTTATTTATGACAATATATTCCCATTTTCTTAATACTGTATTGTAGTAGGTACGTAATGTAAATAAAGCACAAAATGCTCTTTCTATTTGTTGCTATTTTTTAACCAAGTTTTTAGACAATTTTTACATTAAAATAATAATTTGTATTCAACGTAAATCTTTAATTATGGGTTTGAAAAAATAGTAAAAGGAGTGACTGATCGTACAAATAATTTTATAAGCCAGGTCTCGTAACCTTTGGGATTACAATCTTATTAATTTACAATGCGACTCAAATAAGAATAGGAAAGTCAATAACCTCTATCTGTCAAATGTGCCTTGGAAAGTTACGGTCCACAACGAAACCTTATTTGCGTATCAATAATGATTTTTAATAATGTTTTTAAAGGTGTTTAATAATGTTGTTACAAGGGATTTTTGACAGATAGAGATTATTGACGTTCCTATTCTTATTTGTGTCGCATTGTAAATCGTTTTAATATATTACGTACATAGTCGTAGAGTTCGGTTGTTTGTATGTTAATTTCACAGTTTATGATAGTAATAAATGTTCATTAATATATTTTAAACATCATAGTTTAAATTAAGTAGCCAGTATGAGACGTTAGTTTTTATATCATCATTTAGAAACTATTAGATGGTAAGCAAACATGTTAAAAAAATAATTAGTGCCTTTAACAAACAACTAACTGTATATTACCAGTTAATGTACGTTAAGTTTAATAAAAAAATATTGTCAAATTTTGTTTATTCGTTAACGTCAGGTTGTTTTAAAGATTAATGCAAATATATTATTTTTGTAATAGCAAACTCAAACACTATGTTTAAGTGCCTACCAGAATTAAGACTTATCTCATACTTAACTTATCATATACTTAAATAGATATGATACAAACTCATTCATTAGTTAAGATTATGAATCTGTTTACAAGCGGCTTACATATCAATATGAGTTGTTTTTAATATTTTTAAGTAATTAATTAAACAAGTATTTTAAAAAGAAGTTGAATATTATGATTAATACAAATAAACAGATTAAAATTTTTAATGCGAACATGAGTTTGTTTGTTTTTAAGTGGCGGTGGCGGTTTGGTGGGTACGGTGGCGCAGTGGTAGTGAATGCGACTGCTGTGCTTGAGGTCTCGGGTTCAAATCCTGGGTCGGACCAAATGTTTGTGTAATTTACAAATATTTGCTTCGGAGTTTGGGTGTTTTCTATGTAAAATATGCATGTATTTACAAAAAAAAAGTATTTATGTATTCATATCAGTTGTCTAGTACCCATAACACAAGCTTTGCTTAGCTTGGGACTAGATGGCGTTGTGTGTGAGATGTCCGAAATATTTATTTATTTATTATTACGTTTTAAGTCGTAAGTACTGAATCGATCATTGTGAAACTTTGTGTTTCAATTTTCAAGGGATTAGCGAAAATTTGTTCGTATTTTAGTCAAGAAAAACAATTGTTTTAGAGAGTTATAAAATAAATTTCGGCAAACGAAGCTGCAAGGGAAAGTTAATATTGTTTACGATTATCTGCTAGTAAATCCGTTAAGTATGCAAAGACAGGAACAATATCTTTCTAAATGTCAGTTACGCTTAACCATTTTGAAAAGAATTTCTTAAATTCTCATTTCTTTTTTTATTTTCTATGGATTCTAATTTCAAATAATCCGATTACCTAAACGACGCATCTTTGTCGCTGTCTGTGCATTAGTATTAGTTTTTTAAAGCTTTTATATTTAATATCCATGTAAGCATTATGTTCCAGGTAATTTTATACTTAACTAACGTTTCTCCGCGGTTCTGGCCGCGTATATGTTACTTATCGCGGTAGTAGTTGCCTATGTAATTACTAAAGAATCAGTGTCAAACTTAAGTTTAGGCTTGAAAGCATAACAAACTGACAGAAAGTATGTGTGTGTGTAAGTGAGTATGTTTGTTGCTCTTTCACGCAAAAGCCACGAATGGATTTTGATGAAAATATACAATAATATAGCTTATACATCAGAAACACATGGCGTTGCCCGCGGTTAGCACCTCGGAGTTCAGCTAGTATTGAATAAGTAATTCTTGCTCTGTGACTATATATATATATATATATATATATAGAGCAACAAACATACTCACTTACACACACACATACTTTCACGTTTATAATAGTTTAGTAGGATATTTATAGCGCGAGTCAAGATGATCATTATATAATCCTATCTATTTATCCCGTAGTTTATTCCTTATTGTTAAGCGTCTGTACTCGTTAGAACAAAGGCAGAAAGATTGTGAAAGTTTCTGGAAACTTATTAAACAACAAAAGCCATCTCATTTTCTAACTTGTTATTTCGGATTAGTAGTTTCCTATAGCTATTTCAAATGTGATATAAATATGTCGTTACCTAATCATAAAGAACAATCTTATTGTAAAGTTGATCATTTAAAAGCTTCTAGTAACTTGTCATTCTATTAAATTTAATGCAGATATTTTTATAAATCGGAAAGGCACACATAAACATCTACTGCATACCCCTTAAAAATAACATAAAACTCATAGAACCACAGTAATCGAAAGTTTAGTTCGTATCAATCCGAGCACTAGGTATAGTATAAGTCGGAATCGTGACATGAAGGGTTTAGTACCAGTTTAAAAACGACATAGACACGTATTAAATACTTTCGTAAGAAAACCGACACCTGCACTGTGACAATATTTAAAGTTATGCTTACTTGGTACACATTTGGAGGGTTATAATTGTACACAAATATTACTTGCGGTCACTTGCGGATCCGATTTGATCTTGCTATAAATAGAGGCTATCTCTATACTAGGTACTTAGATACCTATATTATGAATCCTTTGTAATGTTTAATGCGTTTATGTGGAGTTCAGGATAATAAATACGGTTGTCGAAACTAGAGATACCTTTTTCGATGATTGAGAAATAAATATTATTTTAAAGATACACACCAGTGGCAACCCCTGACGAGACTTCCGGACCGATACAGAAGGAAATGTGTCGTTAGTCCATTGTACCGGCAGGACCCACTGTGTTCTATTGATTAATTCAAATGATTTTATTGCATAATGGCCATTTCGAGTGAATTGGTTGACTAGGTGTTCAGATCATCGCACTCTATAGTACTTGTTAATTTATTTATATTCGTGTATCACGTGACGGAAATTGTTCCTTTGATACTATAACTGCCTGTATATGATCTATACAAAGTTATACTAAATCGAAACCAGTATTTTTGATTATCATAAAAAATATTTTGAATTATATTTTATTTTATATATATATAATATTTTGAATCTGCCTCGTTGGTCTAGTGGTTAGCATAAGCGACTGCAAATCAAGAGGTCTCGGCTTCAATTCCCGGGTCGGACTGCTGTTGGGTTTTTCCTACAAGAAATTCCTAATAGCAGCCCGGAGTATGGAAGATGGCGGTGTTTCCTGCCCGTGCTTCGGAGAGCACGTTAAGCCGTCGGTCCCGGTTGTCATGAACATCTATGGCAATCGTTATTGGGAAGTCAGTGCCCTCAAATATACTGACAACTAGTTCAACCTTCGAATTCAGTTCGCCCTCAGGGTTGCGGAGGTCAGATGCCAGTCGCTCTGTGTAAAAACTGATATTCAGGTAAAACCGGTTGAACTGGTAGCCGACCCCAAATATTGGGAATAATAAAGGCTAGGAAGATGATGATGATGATAAAAAATATTTTGAATGTAATTTTAGTCATGAGCACATCGAGTCCATAAAATTCGGCACACTTTGAGTAACGAGTAATACTAAGTACTAGGTATATAACGCAGAACATAAAAAACAAATCGAAGGAGCGAAGGACGAAGCTAATTTTAATTACTAAGGTAATTAAATAATTTATTAGGTTTTGCTCTATGCTTCGATTAATTTACTATGTTACTTCTTATCACAAAAAAGTTTTGCAAGTAATTTGATTATAATAAAATAATATCCATGCTCTTTGTGCGTGATTATACAACAAACATACATTTTCTGTATCTAAACTTTACTATTTATATCCGCAATAAGACACGATATGAAGTAGTTGAACTAAAAGAACACCGGACGCTTCTTTTGGAGAAAAAAATGGGTATTTATAAAGATTAAGAAAATAATAAAAATAAAATTTGAAAAAAGAATGTGAATACTGTGAATGAATAACACGACTAGACAATTTGACAACAGGTTGACCAAAGTTTGTGCCCTGGATTAATTTTTAATTAAAATATTACAATATCTCACAAAATTTGCCTAAGTGCGAAACTGTTTCTTATGCCGAGAGTTCCGTATAAAAGTAGTAGGTTATGATCATGTAGAAAGTTACAATATCTTGAAAATATTTCTCGATCAATTTTATCCGTTCTTAATTTAACTAGCACTATAATCTTAGTCTCTTTTACACTTGTACATTGAGTTTTTCAAGATTAAAAGCAAAAAAAAATACGGCTTAAATGGCATTTCGATGGCATTCATTTATTATTTACATTTATTTGCACGTCCAACAGACCGCGACAGATGTAAATACAGCTTGATATCTCCACCTTAATTAAAAAAGGGTCATGTCAGAGAGACTGACAACAAGGTAATTTTATAATATTCCTATTATATTTGCCTTTTAAAAAACGGAACTCTAAAAACACAGTAATTTTTATTACGAGTAAGACAATAAAATAACCGACCTTTATATTATTCACACTTCTAGTGTGTGATCTAAGCGTGTGAATTAGAAGTAGATTACTCACTTTCCTTGTTAGAGATTCTTATCTTTATGTTTTGTTCACTACCTACAGATAAATTAATTTCGAGATACCGTAGCTCAAGTAAATGCCGTAACTTACAAATCATATACTATACGAACTTTCTAGTAGTCTCAGTCATAGGGCCTTGCCACCAGCACGGCGTCAGTATCTAACCCCTGCACGTTGACCCTGTACACGGAAGATGTTAATCATAGTCCCGGCTCAGGATGTAACGTAATATAACTCTACAGCTATTACTATGATAGCATATATAATATTTTATTTCTGTACATTGGCTAAGGATAGCTTTGCATACATTAGTCATAAAAAACAGGAACTCGTTCATTCGAAGTAAACGAATTCCAGAAATTCTTTGGACAAATAAACTAATTCAAATAAAGTATCCAGTAAAATGAAGTAATAAACGTTTTTGTAAATGTATATAAGTTTAATAAAGTTTTAATATAATATGTAAAGAAGACATTTACACACACGTAAACCACAGACATTTTATAGATGTCACTTTTGACATCTAAGAATACTAAAAAAATAGAATATGGTGAGGAAAAATAATATAAGAACGATAATAAATAAATAAAAATAAATATCTACACCTGAAATAAAGGCTTTAAATATTTATTTTTGTCTTTTTTCACTTTGTCACCAAACTAAGCAGCGAACACAGTGCATTATGAGTTTTAGATCACTCCGAATTTCCATTAAAAATGAGGTCACACTATCATGTATCTATAAATATCATATAGCTACATTAGAAATTGTAGAATTCCATTAATAAGTTAAACAGAAACTAGATCTATAAAGTACATTGGCAAGGACATCTGTGTCGGGAGCCATAAATCAGTGGATAGCACTTATTACAATCAATTAATTGTAGCGTCCCGGTGAGGTATATATTCTATTTCTTAGCTATCCAATAATATCCAGTCTCCGCCTCGTTGACCCAGTGTCGCGCACTACACGGGCCAAGTTCAAACACGACTTGTGATTGAGGACCAGGCGTCGATTCTTGTCTATGCAATGTTGCAACGTGAAAGCGTGTAAAAGCCACAAATGGAAAAGATAAGAAAATACGACACGAATTGAATTAGAAGCTAATAAAACTGTTATCTTCATTTAGAAGGCCCGAGATGCACTTATTTATCGTTTTAATTCACGAACGAACATAAACCGACTAAATGAGCTTAAAGAAAATGTGTTTTCTTCATAAATATTTAATATATGGAATTAATAAAACACTTTATGGCTTGTAATCTTTTGGTATCTAGTAAAATTATGGAGGAAATTTGTTAATAAAATTGATTTAAATACTGCAAGTATTACCAGCTGTTGGTGAAAAATTTTGTGTTACTTTACATGGAAATTACAAAAGATAAGTTACGCCTTGAATATACGAGTAGTTAACTTATTTGAATTTTTATAATTTTTATCTCATGGTTGCCTGAAAATATTGTCGTCGAGAGACAAGGCCGTCACTTGTACTGCCTTATTATTATAGTTAACTTAAAAAATAATTTGGTGCTCTATTGTACAAGCGATTTTGTATAGTGTGGGTCACCATGCTGCATTGTCCCTATTAGCATTGAGGGTGGTGACCACCACTCCTGGATTCTGTTCGTGCTTTTCATAACAAAAAAAATCATCAAGGAAGAGTTACGTAATGTGAAAGATTGCGAATTGGTGAAAGCCATGACCTACGTGAAGATGGTAATACAAAGACAGAGCATACCATTAACTGTCTAGAGCTCATTTAATGCATCTAACCACAGTTGCTTTGACTTGCTGAAACTGATGTTCGTATAAGTCGAATTTCATCGCGCAAACTCATTAAAGTGTAAAGTGATTGCGTCATAATCGTCAATTTGATTGCATAGACTATCACTCGACAATTCCCATTAGTTTATTACATCTCAGGAACTGGGACATGGACCATTTCAGAAAACTATTTCATAATTTTAATGGTATCAAAGATTATGAGGAGCGATATTATTTTGTCATTTTTTTAAAGACAACTTGCGCCATTGGGTAAATATCGTGTATTGCCGGGGACATCACGAATATAAAACGTTATAATAACGTCATATATATAATATTTTCAACAGGAAATAGAAAACGAAAAAAAATATAGGTATATATCGAATTTATTTTCTGTAACCAAGTTTCTCACGATAACGTTTCCCTGGAGGACAAAGGTCATCTATAGCGTTTATCACCAACGACAATGGTGTCCGCCTACCTAAACTAACGATTTATATGTAAGCCACCGCTGTAATCCCAATAGACATTTCATTTTCCGATTATTTTTTTCTTTATTAGGAGTACACAGTTCGTTCACAATCTCATTTCCTGTTTCTTATCGAATAAAATTATGTATAAGCTCTATGTAGTTATTTTGTTTCTTAGAATTTATTAGATTTTGATTTAATGCGTTTTTGTTACTTTTATTGTACGAGTATTTCTATTGCCCGCGCGGATGTCTTTAAATGAAAAGTAGCCTATTATATTCGCTGACAATATAGCTTTCCATGAAACATTTTTTGAATCGGTTTAATGGTTTAGATTAAAGCACACCAATAAACAAACAAACAAAATTACATTCGCATTTATAATATTAGTACAGAATTAGAATGAAACAGTGAGAAATTGGTGTAAAGTTACGTAAATATCATTCGTTTATTTACTATCTAATTTATATTAATGTCAGTGACAACGTTTTTGGTTCTAATGAAGTGGCTTGACTAATATATAGAGTACCGATTGAGTGTTACGATCATTGAATGGCGCCATGTCCAAGTAACGGTAATACAAGATGCCTAGCATAAGCTCATTCCAGACATCTTCGACACGTCCCTTCGGATCGACTGATAGTAAGATAGAACAGATATATTACAGGGTGGTCTACAGACGACAAGTAAAGGAAGTAAAGATTAAAACATTAATAGTTAATGTTTGATGATTATAAGATTAGAATCGTAGACGGGTTAGTTGTATAACAATGAGATCATATGTGTGTTGTTCATTTGGATAATAAGGAAGTCTGTTAATACAATTTACTTACAAAAGGCACAACGATTTGATTTAGTAGTCCTAAAGTGAATAAGAGTTGAAAGCAAGATACCTGTATGAGAACTTCGGCTTGTGGAGGGCAAACCCTCAAGTTCAAGTCAATCAAGTTAATCATGAAACCGAAATAAATAAAAAAAATATTTCCCGTGTGTTCGAACTGTCAGAATAATTGTTTAGTGCAATTAATTAACTGTAACAATAACCGGGCTATGATAAGTTAATCTTTTAATTAATGCTTCCCAACTATCATTACTACTATCAATTACTGTCTATTACTACATGTCAGTTTTCAATTAGCATATATCCTTGTTTGTTAGATAACTAAATGTTTAGATAAATTGTCTTTACTAGGCATATAAGCAAATAAAACAATAGTTTGTGTTTTTGAAAAAAAACTTCTGACGTTTAAACATTGATTTACTGCTTGTTTTGAAGAGTTTCGAAATAGTGTGTATTCAAGAACGTCGTTTAGTTTAGTTAGACATGACATGAAAAGCGGTGTTTGGTTGACAAATGGTAGGTACTAAACTGAATTAGTTTCGCATTGGCGACGCATTGGTAAAATACGGTATTTAAGAAAGGACTTTGCTACTTAGTAAAGAAAAACTCACTCAGTAATAAATTATTTCTGAGAACAGGAGACTATTTCTCTCTTTTTATTTATACAATTATGTAAAGAACGTTAAAGGAACTGTACCGTGGGAAATCCACGCTTCGGCATGCATGGGCCGGCTCGACCGGAGTGATACCACGGCTTCACACAAAACCGGTGTGAAATAGCACTTGCGCTGTGTTTCACCGAGTGACTGAGGATACCGGAGGACCATTCCCCAACCCCTCCCCCTGTCCTTATCCCCCATCCCCAAAGGCCGGCAACGCACTAGTGACGCCTCTGGTGTTGCGAGTGTCCATGGGCGGCGGTAATCGCTTACCATCAGGCGATACGTCTGCTCGTTTGCTCTAGAATACGTCCGCATATATTCACGTATACAATTAAATGCGCAATGTGGGTTATAACACAATTCATAGTCGCTCTTTTTGTATTCGCTTAATATTAATATACCGGTGACGCGTGATGCAATATTAAAAGCAGTTAATTACAATATGTACTAACCAGGGAGGTTAATGTGTCGAATATACTTTCTCAAAGCCTTGTTATTACAATTTCACTAGTGACATTATAATTAAACGGATTATTAATCGACTTCATTTTACTTTTTTATTATACTAAACAGCGCTGTTTAAGTAGCGGTTAAGTTAGGTTATTTTTTATTCCTTTTAAAACAAAAGAAACTTGCTATTAAAAAGAAAAAGAAAACCATGACCTAACTTTAAAAAAAAACAAGGTCATTAAATTGCAAGAAACCAAATATACCTGCGACATATGCACAATGTGTAAATATTTAACTGTTAAAATAGTGTAAAGTAACGAATATTACATAACCCCGTTACCAATAAATATGCTTTAAATACGGTCCCCTGTCTGTTGCATCAGGGTAAGCCCTAGAGTGCATTTGTGATCTCATTTATGAAGTCACCAACATGACAATGTATTCATTTCAAATCTCTGTGAATAACTCTGCGTTTCCCCGGTGGACCAATTAGGACACGTTTTTATAAAATACACTAGCTGAACCCCGCGGTACGACAATAACAGCAGGAACCGCCGCGAGGCAAAAGTAGTATCTTTATAAATTGTAGCCTATATGTTATTCTGATGTATACGCTATATTGTTGTAAAGTTTCATCAAACTCCATTCAATAGTTATTGCGTGAAAGAGCAACAATTCTCACAATCTTTCGCGTTTAATATTTATTAATATTAGTAGGATATAATACGTCAATGGTTTCTGTCATCGGTGTTTGTTAAATTATCACCTGTCAAAAATAGAGTAATCTTTTGCAATATTAGTATGCATCTACTATCACTTTCATACATTCAAATAAGTATTCATTATCTGGTCGTGTAAAAATGATAGCGTATTTGAGATTAAAAATTAATGCATTCCGATCTAATCTGATTGTTTCAGTTTAATTGCTAGATGTTTGGTATCATACCTTTTAATTAAGACACAAAAACAAAGTCATGTATAATGAATTAGATAATATACTACAGGAATATGCGTAATTTTAGTAAGAAATAAAGCGCAATTAACTGATTGTACGGTATGAATGAATTAATAAACTTGATAGGATATATGCTACATGATGTATGTGCAATAATGTGCATACTTAATATTTTTGCCTCCCATTTTATAACTCAAGGTAAGACCGGCTGCTAGCCTAACCAAAGCCGCTTAAGTGTAAGCTTCTCACGTAACGAGGGCCAGCTGACCTAAGCAACCTCCGAGGTTACTTTGGTAAGAATAATAAATTACGGGCGTTGAGGGATGAGACACGAAAATGCGTGTCATACGTGTTATAATTGGGTGTTAACTATAAGCGACCCCTTAATTGTTAAACTTTGCTTGAGAGATGCAAATTAGTAAGATTTAATTATGTATGCAGTGTTAGTCACCTGTTAAGTCACCAATGACGTCTTTATTCTTCACCTGTGTGCAATTTTGCAAGGTATATGATTAATCGAGATTTTATCATATTTCATCATCTTCCTAGCCTTTGTTGTTCCAAAGATTATATGGGGTGAGCTCCTAGTGCAACCGGTTTAATGTGATCATATGAAGATTTGTGGCTCAATATTAGAAATAATCGACATCAGAATTGATATCCCAGTCACAATTAACTTGAGCTTTGTTCCCTTAAAAGGTTTTCAGAGTAGTCTACAAAATATACCTATTACATAATGTAACATGTTTTATTGATATTCTGTTGTTTTGTAATCTGTGGAAGGGGAGTTGTAAGATTGTACTCTGTAGTAACGGTGATTCTCTGTGGTGTATTGTGTGAGGGATGGTTGAACCATTACCAAAAAAGATAAGGATTGTTTTAGTATAAGAAACAAGAAATAAACTGCTATTAAGTACAATATAATACTTTCATTACACATATGATATCTAGATGAAATATCTTCATATCGTGAAATTTGCTCGTTGCCACTTCTATTGTCTTCTTGTGTTGTTAAGGATGAATAAGTCACAGTGACTATACTGGTATGTCATATTTTACTTACCACTAGCTTTAAAACTTTCCGTTACTGTAATATGTCTGTTGGATGATTTTCGACTTTCTAGCTATATATAAGTACTGTCACCATAATGTAAGAACATTAAAGGTGAATATCTTAGCTAAATACTGCTACGGTACATTACCTACCAATAATTTATATGTTCATTACACAAGAAAGCGAGGTATTATTTTTAGAATTATAACGAACATAGAAAGCTTTTCAAAATTTAATACAATTATACTAAAGCCTAATTTATTCTTGGCAGTAAACAACCCATCATATAGTACTATGCATATATGTATCAAACGTTCATTAATATTTATTTATTAGACATAAACCATGGATATTCCCTTAATTATGCACAACTACAAGAATCAACTATTATTTTCCTCGTGTCCTCTGTATGAAAGTACAAATTTTAACAAAGCGTTTAATTGTAGATAGTGGAGAGTTCAATTCTAAATGGTAATTATAAGTTCATTTACGTGCAGATGCATTGGTCACATTAATTTGTAATTCTTTGCGTAGAACGGTCAACTCTGAGTGTTTGTAGAAAAAGTAATAAAACAACTTTTATTACTTTTTCTACGATTCTACAACAGATATAAAAATTTTACAGTTTTAAAACTATTTTCAAACTGATTGGTACAGGGTTTGTTTTCTGTTTTGGTAAGGTAGTCCTGCGAAGTTTGTGCCTTAGTCATGTCTTAGGACATCTATGAGAGGAGTATTTGTGGTGACACTTTTCCGTGGGAGAGCCACGCTTCGGCATGAATGGGCCGGCTCGACCGGAGTGATACCACGGCCTCACAGAAAACCGGTGTGAAATAGCACTTGCGCTGTGTTTCACCGAGTGAGGGAGGATGCCGGAGGCCCATACCCCAACCCCTTCCTCCATTCCCATTCTCTCTCCAAAGGTCGGCAACGCACTTGTGACGCTTTTGGTGTTGCGGGTTTCCATGGACGGCGGTAATGGCTTACCATCAGGTGATGCGCCTGCTCGTTTGCCCCATATTCAATAAAAAAAACTCTTTATTAACGTTTTATTACATAAAAAAACTTTCGAACTATCTCCGTATATATGAAATGACATTTAAGAACAAGGAAATTATTTACATTGGCTATGTTCTGCGAAAAACATAGTAGTAACATAGAGCTTTTCCAACAAATCTGTTCTGTTCGTACTGCGTCCTGATATTAATGATCCAATCGTGTATTGTTGTCACGAGTTCAATTATAATACAGATTACTTTTTGATTCGTGCGTAGTACCACCCACCTACGCTGTATTCCTTTAGATATTTGGCTCAATGTATGTGCCTCCCGAAATAAACGTGACCGGTGACGATTTCGGGAAAGGCGTCATACCAGCCGATAATGTGGGTGCAACCACATTAATAAACAGGAGTTGCTTTAATGACTGGCATTTTTTACAGTCTAAAACGCTTACTACGGTTTATTAAGCGAATGTATTGACTCATTTAATATTAATGGCTAAATTAAGTTAATGTGTTGTTTTATTTTTTATTTCAAACCTCTTTTTTATTTATGGCATCATAATTCCTTAACGAATGAATTTTTATTAATTTCTTTGTTTCAACAGTTACTTATAATCGGATAGATAGATTCCAGTATAGAACTTTTATCTTGGAAGGTAATTTATTCGAGTTCATTAATAAATTTATTAAATAACATTTTGACGTTCAAAGAACATTTTAAGCTCGAGGCTATTAAAATTTTGTTACAATGAACATTTAAGAACTACTTTGCAATTTTATTGTTGTAAATAGTTAATACCGGATCATGTTATTATTTTGAGAATCTTTTTATCGTTAGTGTAATAGTGCCTCTATTGTTTATAAATTATGTAGTTTTTCAAGAAGTTTACTTACCTATTTCATCTTCGGTTCCATTAAAGGGCCATTGTGTACATGGTTAATTACACATAACGATTTAATATTTAAACATTCACAAAATTAGTAGTTGACAAGTATTTATTTCGAAACCAGGAACAATTAGGAATATTTACAAAAAATGTAGTACTCTCCATTTAAAAGGCGTAATTCCCTGAATGAACTAGATTGATTTTGTACGAAAATTATAAAATTTATGCATGTTATAAAAATAACTTTCCTGCAAAAAAGGACTGTATTAAAAACTCTGTTTGGAATACTCATGTATCTTTCGCTACATATTATGTTCGAAGAACGATAACATTCTCAAAGAAGGTTGGTATTAAGCTGGCCATAAAAGAAAAACTGTTTTTGGAACGAAGTTCCTTATGGCGCGTTGTGTAAGGGGGCTAGACGGAAAAATTGTCACGACACAATTTGTTGACACGACACAATTTGTTGTCACGACACAATTTGTTGTCACGACACAATTTGTTGTCACGACACGACGACGACACACACACAGATATTTTCGTTTCGTCTTTCTATTTCGAACTTCGTTCCATCCGGGTGTCCCTTGACACCTCTCAAGTTTTTTTTCATTCGCAATGGAATTACAAGTCGGTTAAAGAAGGGTGTCGAATTTTCAAAATAACATTGCACTGATCTAAAATAAATTTGGAACAACGGTATGAGATGATGATGATATAATTGGTTATACCTACTAATAAATACTTGTTTGAAAGATGATTACATTATTTGTTTATGTCAATTAGTATTCATGCGAACAAATTAGTAAATTCATATTTAAACTGTGATGTGTCTTTGAACGAGACAGATGTAATTTGTTTTAAATACGACGATAAGTTACGTTTTATTCATGTACAGTGCGTCACGAATCTCTTGAGTTACATATATTTATTGTGAATATTTACATACCGTCTTTAAAATGTCAAATACATATTTACATTCTAGTATTGCGTGAGAGACATTAGCGTAACCTTAAATTTATGACACAAATATTAGCATATCGAAACACACGGCTTCGAACATACTAGTAATTTTAATGTTTTATATTTTTACTTGCATTTGCATACGGCGTAATTTATAATGTTTTTTTTCGTGTAAATTAGTACTCATGTACTTTAATAATTTATTGTAATACAACATATATTGTTACAGTGTATTCAGAATAGTGATAGTATACGAGTATTTTGGAAAGATTTTTCACGTAACTGAATTCAATAATTCAACTCATTCAACAATAAATATACAAATTCAGTGCCTTGAGAGCATTTACCGAAGTGTGGAAATTGGTTTACTGATAAAAGTCGTTTACCGTGTCCTAGGTCAAAACATAACACGACTAACATGCCTCGCAAAATAAACTGTGTTGAAAAATGAAATAAATTTACATCCTTTACTCAAAAAATTAATAATGATGAAGAAACTTAAAGTAAGTAAGAGATGGAAGACTGGTAAACTGATACTGAAGCTCACACCACTGACTGTAACCGTTTGACACAATAGTTAATTAAATATTATGTTAAGTTGTGTACCTAAAATAAATGCGAGGAAACATCTAATATACCGCACAAACAAATCTACTTAATTAATTTTGTCTTTGGTTATAAGATAATGGTCTCATTATTATTCATAAGTGTAGAGATCTTCTTAATCAATACTTCTCTAAAATGGTTATGCTTTTCTCTTAACAGACTTCATACTATATAGAGGTCTGGTGTTCAGTAAGTTATCCAGAGCCAGGAAATTAAACGACAAAGGAAAAAGGTTTTAATGCTTAATTGCTTACACATATATTGATGTTTTTCCGTTACGTTCACATATTTTAAAATGTATTCATTATGACTTAATGTAAATAAAGTCTAGACATATTCACGGCTTAGGGGACGGTGACAGGACTACTGAAAGGATATTTTATTGGTACAGCATGATGTCATTATTAAACATACTCGTACATTCATTCACAATACACTGTACAGTTTAATAATACTGTTTGTGTATTTTATACACACATATTATATATATATAATAATGTATAGTGCAGTTATTTCTTTAAAAGACGTTCGTTTAGTCGCCAAGGGCAACTGTTAATGGCTTTCAGACGTAAACATAAAACTTTATTTTATTACCTATCCGTTTAGGTACTTATGTGATGTCTATACTTGTCTCTCGTATATATGTGTATTATTTGACATGTTAATTTTGTTCCCATCGTTGCGGCAATTTTCGTTGTGAAAATACTAACAGATCGCAAAAAATATTTAGCCCTCTAGTATTGCTTCGTGATTATTGCAATTTAGGTCTTTACTTTTTATAGAGATGTCTAGTAACGAAATTAAAATTGTTGTGAATATTTTGCTACAAGTAGATTTTAAATACAAATCATAGCCGCACCTGTTTCTTCTGTGTGATTTTAGTACTTGTTACATTCTATAATATGGACGTAGAAACAGATTTGGCAGGAACGTATATTGCATATTTTTTTTCTATTTTTTAAAAAGACAACTCCCACATTAGGAATAAACATCCTGTGTCATGGGGGACTTTACAAACATACATGAAACGGACACAAAGAACATCCAGACTCAGGACAACAATTCGTGGATTACACAGTGTTGTACCGCGTGGGATTTGAACCCACGACACTTGGTGCAGTAGCAAGCGGCATGGCGACCGCTGAAACCACTCGGCCGAACGTGCATATACAATAGGTATAGTTTTGTATGCACATAGATTGTTGTGATCACATTTTCCTATTCAGGCCTCTGGCAAAAATTATGAATCATAAATACGTTTTCTCTGAAAACAATAACTTTTACATAAACATCCCGTTTATTACGCAGCATTCATAATATGTTTCAGGTGGTACAGTCGGCCAAGGTTGAGTTCTGTTTTAGTTTCGTTGTTTACCGCGTAGGTACTTACTTCATAGTTTACTTTCGCCTAACTCCTACCTAAACCGAAACATTAATCAGATAAGAAGAATAAACATCCACCTCACTCGTATTTCATATGATGTATGCAACATTCTTAGTCTATACACGAACAAAATATTTGCTATATACATACATTGTTTTATAGGTAGGTAAGGTTACAGAGTAGTCACTCGCTTCGTCTTGTAAATTTTTATACTTATGTGGATGTCGTCATCGTATGGTCATTGCACTAAGTTCCGAATGAATCACAATTGAAAATGTTATCATAACGTTTTACGTAATAGTTCAATGGGAACATCGGGAAGTTTAGCAGGAACTGGCTTTTATTGATGAATCTTGCTGATACGTAACACTATTAATCATCCAATAATATAGCCCGTTGGACTGCCGCCAAAGACGGCCGTCAGCTGTCCTAAAATGAAATGCTCGTAAATTTCCTATCAATGCTACGAGTATATTGAATAAAATATAGCTTTGGGTGTGATACCCATTAACTGCTGCATTACGCTGGCCACAAATTTAATAATGCTACAAGTAATTGATGCATTGATCCACTAACTGACTCGATGGTGTAATGGTTGTGTATCCGACTTATGCACTTGAAGTCTCGGGTTCGAATTTCGGGTCGGACCAAATGTTTGTATGATCTGCACATATCGGGGTTTTGCCGTTTTATGTACGTATTTATACGAAAAATAATTTGTATTTATATCAGTTATCTAGTACCCACTGTACAAGTTTTGCTTGGTATGGGACGAGATAGCGTGGTATGAATGTTTAAAAAAAAACCTATAACTTAAAAACTAAACATAGCAATCAGGTGTTATTATTTCTTAATTGTATTATATATTCAGTTAGATCTTATATACAGTCATACAATTATAGTTATGTAATTAATAAAATCATTTATAATTTGTACATTCAATGTCATTAGTGATATCCTGTTCGATATTCATGTCGCCGCAGTCAGCCTACACATAATTATGAAGATCTGAGATATTACTGTATTGCAGTCTATATGCGCAATATTTAATGTTGTCGCTTGTCATTAAACTGCATCGAGTGTAGGTGGGTTAGTACTGCATAGGATAGAAAAATTGTGATCTACTGATAGAGTAGTTCCGTGTTCAACACTTTTTTTGGTATTTAATTATAATGATCGTAAAGACCTCTGCAACACAGGGACACTGATCGTTTTTTTCTATACGTAAACTTTTATGAATCTTTGAAAAATATTAATTTGTCATCACTTATAATTACTATAATACATGTTGTGCAATGAATATTTTTAATTTATCATAAACTATCTTTTGTTAGCGGGGATAAAAAGTAGTCCATCTCCTTCAAGAATCAAATAATCTTCATGTCAAATTTCATTAAAATCAATTAAGTGGTTCAGAACAAAAACATTTAATACAGACAGAGCTACTTTCACATTTATAATAATTAACATGGATAAGGTTCTTAGACAAAACCGAATGCAAATAGTGCTGCACTATTAGTATGTTTATAGGAATTAGTAATTAAATAGCCGTTACCTACGTTCGTAACCATGACCTTTAAGGTGAACTAAAAATCCGGGTAGGTACAAGAAGTTCATACTGTTGGCGTGCAGCCAAAACTTTCTAAAAACGGGTTAGCTGCCATGTTTCAATTAAGAGACTACGGCAATGAACACTTGCAGTAAACGATTTTTAAAAGCTCATGCATAAGTGCTATTTCTATTTAAACTATTACGTGTGTTATATTCTTGGCGCTTAGATTCACACCTTTATTTAACAACTATACCTAAGTATATTTTTTTATTTATATTCTAACATAATTTTATATTTTTTTATTTTATTGGTGGCGAACGAGCAGACGTATTGCCTGATGTTAGCGATTACCGCCGCCAATGGACACCCATAACGCCAGAGTCGTCACAAGTGCGATGCCGTCCTTAGGGGGATGGAGTGCGGATGGGGGAGGGGTTGGGATATGGGCCTCCGTATTAGACACAATTGAATATTGTTATCCAGAAAAGCTATTTGTAAACTGTAAAATAAACATACACAATTCGAAATGTATTTAAATAAAAATGATCATAATAGTTAATGGCTTTCCAGTTTTTTTAAAAAGAAGAGCTATACCTTTCTTTGTTGTTAGATAACAAAGTCAAAATTGATATTGACATTCAGTGTTTGATTCTCAATGGAATAAATTAAACCAGTGAAAGAACCAGTCAATAAATACTGATGAGGTCTCGTTGCCAGTTACTTGCAATATTTAAGTAAATGGCATATTTTGTAATCAATTATCTTTCGAGCACAAAACTATTAATAGTTTTTTACACTAATCTTAGTAATCTTATTAACCCTTCTAACTGAAAACGCATCAGTGTTGCACTGTAACCCAGTGAACAGTGAGGTTTGAACTCTCAACTCCTAAATCATTCAGATTTTCTAGTCATTATACAGCTGCCATTTCCGTGAATATGAAAATCTAATCAATCTTTGGTCGAAAATTGGTAATTGTTTTGTCGAAGAGTTTTGCAACAATTGAGCTAAAATTATGACATGAAATTCAAACCTACCAAAATTACTTTTATGTATTTTTTTTTGCAGTTTTGATCCTTTTTTACACCACATAATGTAAGAACAACGTGCCACAGCAAAACATACAGGATACAGTTAATATAATTATGTGTACACATATTATATTGCTTGAATTACTGTACTGTCTCTAAAGTCACATTAGTAATATTTATAACGTTCAAAATCTGCATTTTCGTAAACATTTGACAAAAATAATATGTTTTTTTCTCCAAGTATGTAATTAAATTTACTCTCCATCAGTTTGGCTCATCTTGTCAGCTAAAATGTAGTTTGTATAAAAATGTGAACTCATAATTTCTTCTCCAAATAAATGGCTTAGTAAATGTCGCAACTTGATCCGTGTGATACTTGATATGAAACTTTTAAATAAAATTACAAGATCTTTGTTTTCGTACATTTGTTCATTTCGTAAAGATATTACCTGGTACAGTAAACAATTACAGTAAAGGGAAAATATATTAAGGTGTAATGAATATATAAGTATATACTGAAAGCAGATTGGATCTAAATTAGAGACGAAAAATTGTTCAGTATTATATTTTTTTTCATATAGCGAAGAAACGACGTTTTTATATATAAATAGGTCACAGTTATAAAACAAAGGTATCGTTTTGTCATGTTGGTGCAAAGATGTAATTTAAAATGTTTTGTACATTTTCAAAGCTGTATACTGTTTTAATGTCTCTTCGCTTTTGTTTTCAAACCAATAGTTGTGACAAATAATGCAGTTACATAGAAGAGCAATATACACAATTATACAGATATACCTTATGTGTTAGAGGTTATATGGTACAAGTCAGGTTTTAAAATATAGAAAAAAAATTATACACCTGTACATTTTACGATCATTAGAAGTTACGCGTAAACCATATTTTATTGACTTTTTGAAATAGAATTGAGTGTGCGTAGCAGCGTAGACAATCGTTTTAAAAGACGGTTAGTACATACAACGAACATATGACGTAGGCTCCATTTTCTTAAATTTATGAATAGAAATTCTGGTTGTAAATTAGGACCTTCAGCATTTTAACACAAGTTTATTTATAAGTTATTAATAATGAAGCTCTTTTTATGGTCAGAGCGACAATATGGTTTCACTAAGTGACGGTCACGAAAATATCTGAGGACTATGGTAGATCGGAAAACTGGTGGTTCGTAGTGGATATATTGTATGTTCGCATATGCAGAATGATACAATTCATGTTAGATTTCAGAAAGACGAACTCAACTTTAAAAGTTATATCTTTGAAGAGGTGTTTCAATTGTCATATGCGTGATATTTAACAGATTTCAAACAAATTTTAACAAAATAAGTTTTATTAAATAAATTGTTTGAAGTATTTTCTCTATATAATAATATCGTAGTAGTTATACATGAATGTAAAAATGTTTTTAACTAATACGTCTTATGTTACAAAAAGGACATAATATATACTGATACTCTCACTGAAAAATTAGTAACGCGAAAATTTATGTGCTGATCGAGAACTATTTATATAACAATAATCATTTACCAATATATGATATGACTTAATAATGATTTCATATAGCGAATATCATGTTTTTTTTTTTATTTAAAACGAAGATTTAAATTTGATAGCCGTGTCATTGGACTTTGGTTTTATTTCGTTCAATGACGTTCAATGTTATAGTACACTGTTACCTATGTTTTTATAGTAAAATGTGGAATTTCGCTTGAATTAGAATTTAAATGTCAGACACACATTTAAATGCAATAACAAGCTGAATATAAAAAAACCAAAAACGCCCTACGCATGCACTTAATCGAGTAATCATACGCCTTATATTATTTATGAAAAGAGTTAATACTCTAACACTACTGGACCTATATTAACCAAACATAGTTAGCTATTAACTACCGCAATCTGACTTTCAAATGAACCGCATCGAAATCGGTCCACACGATGCCACAGACAGACATCGGTGGTTAAAAATGAAATGTATCGCAGTTTAGCAATGCACTTCTGAGTTCAACTTGAAGTACAAGGTTAAATTATTTATTAATTAACGTTTATTCATCTCTTAATGAATTGCAACTTTCCCTTTTATTTTCTCGATAGTTAATGCTTCCACGTCAAAGAATTAATTAGTCAACATTATGCTATTTAAAAATGTATTTGTTTATTTATTTATCTTTACTGTACACACATAACAGATAGACAAAAAGGAGTTGTGGTATACAAATGTGACAATTGGCGGTCTTATCGCTCATGGCGATCTCTTACAGCCAACCTTTGTACGGATATTAAGGTAAGTGAGATTATTTAGGGTAGCAATAGAAGGGTGCACAAGTTTTAAATTTACCATGTGAATATAAAAAACACCAAATTCAAAATATTCAACTTTTACATATAAGTACTTACACATATTTGTTGTGCTTGCACTAGGTGAAAATGATCTCACAAATAACTCTACTTTAAATTGTTTTCAATATATGTTGCTAACCCTAGGAAACTGATAAGAAAATGAATTAATTACCTATTTATTTCAATGTTTATCTTAACTCGTGAATCATACGTAAACCAACCTTGTTTAAGTCCTTTCACAATTGTGTAACTGCCTTTTCAATATTATGAAATTTCAAAGGAAAATAGAATTGTAGAACACTAAAATAGTTACATTTTTCACTTCCCCTTTAGTAGAACTATTGAATACTCGAGGTTCAACGAAAAAAATTTCAAAGAAAATTGTTACTTCACATCCAAATTGAATAAAAACATTCGTCACAGTCTTTTTAGTCTGCTAAATCTCTTTCTTTTAAGAGGATATGAGTCTTGGATTAAAACAAATTAATGTTACTTTCATAACGCATAGTTCGATGTTATCTGTTGGTTACTTGCATAGTAGACATAAAGTATATTTTTCAACGGATCAGATATCACGACAGCTCTGATGTGCTATAATTAGACCGCGACTCAGATTGCTTATGCGCATCGTTGATGCAAAATTCTTGGCCCATTTATTCTAACCAATACACATGGTTATTATGGCACAGATTGAGAACAGCTCATAATTATTAACGTTAGTGAATCGAAGGTTGTATGACAAGGAGCTCTTTCTCAAAGTCTTATTGCCTATAGATATTCCTATTGAGGTGTCAAAGGTAAAGAAGGTCGTGGAGAATCGTTTGAGGAGACATTTTTCTTAGAAGAGGTTTTACTTAGAAAGTCGATGCTCAATGCAATCGTTCAAATATAAAGGTGACGTAAAGTATATACATATAATATATTCTATAGCTGTTGAGAAATAACAAATGAAAATATTTTTATTATATAGACATAGTAAAATTATATTTTTTAGAATAGCACGTTAGTAAAATTAAAATATTTTTTCTTTCAATTTTAATTATATAATTATATTAATTAGTTAAGTTGATTGTGTAGTACCAAATGACAGATCATTAAGTAAAACGAAATGATGGGTTTGTCAGAAAATATGATATCTTAAACAATGATTGACTGCCTCGGTGGCGTAGTGGTAGCGTATGCGACTGCTAAACTTGAGGTCTCGGGTTCGATTCCCGGGTCGGACCAAATGTTTATATGATCTGCAAATATTTGTTTCGGAGTTTGGGTGTTTTCTATGTATAATATGTATGTATTTACAAAAAAGAAGTATATAAGTATTTATATCAGTTGTCTAGTACCCATAACACAAGCTCTGCTTAGCTTGGGACTAGATGGCGTTGTGTGTTAAGTGTCCGGAATATTTATTTATTTATTATTTATTTATAAAATGATTTTTTAAGTTTTATTTAAGTATCGTGTTTTAGTTTTTAAAATTATTTAATAAAATTTTGAGGTAATGCGGATTTTCATAACATTATACTTTGTATGTGGAAATCAAACTCACGCATTTATAAATAAATTGGAATGAAAAATGAAAAAAAAAGAAAGAAAAAACGGAAAACATGATATGGAGTTAATATAATCCCCATCAAGAATTAATGGATATAAAATAAGTGTGTATAAAATAATTTAAAGACTACTTTAGTTTTTAGTTGTCCAATAAATACTCGTACTACTAATTCTGTAAAACCTGTTAATAAAAAAAAAATACAGCAAAATTTGTATGGGTATGTCATATTATATAATTATTTATACAAGATTTAACACGATCGATAGGTGTTACAGAATTTGTAGCTACCTTTATACGTCTAATCTATTACCTATTGCCACAATAAAATTCCTTGACGCAGTTTGCTTAACACATATGTCGAATATAATTTTGAAGTAGTCAATAAAAACTATTTTATTGTTCAATAGAGGATGTATGGCATATTTTCGAACACCCACGGGAGTGATATACCTAGGTAGGTACCAGATAACGAACACGTTGCAGGCATGTCGATCCCACCCAAGTGCCGGCACAAAACGATTGAAAATGTACATTCAACCGGATAATTTTATGACTTATTCAATTGGTAGTTCCAAGTAGGCAAACAGAAATCAATTTTCGACGTATTTGAATTAAATACGAAAGTAAATGCAATGGAATATGTGTTAAATCAATAATAATATTAATGGAATATGTCCAATACTGATAGAACCCTTAAAGGTCTTTAAATTTGATTGGATTCTATAATGTATTTGGCAATTTTCGAATAAAAAGAGATGCGAAGCGCCGCGTGTGCCTCAAGGCATGCTCGTAGTCGGTTTCTTTAGAATTTTTAACCAACGTGTTCTTATACAAAACTGTATTAATGTCTGGTGCCAAGCGATAAAGTATCCTAAACTACGGCGTTCTGGTTGAAACTGAAAGGTAACCTGTAATAATGGTGTTCACGCGCTAATCACGCTGATTACAATGTGGGCCACCGACAGCGATACAACCAACGACGTAGCTACAATCGCTCGCCGAAAGTAATTGCTTTTTCGTTCTGACTCACACATTCATTCGAGTACTGAAAAGAGCACTTCTTTTCCTTGTATTCTTATACAAAGAAACTGTTATTGGAAATCTTTACTTTGTTTTTTTCGGAACATAGATAACATCAATTTAAACAAATACCTTGATAGTCAAGTTTTGGAACGATTATAAGTTGGTTTTTCTCTTGAAGTTCTAAGCTGTATAAAAATCTTACGCGAAAAATGGCTTCATAACATTATGCATTAATAAAATCCTCCTAAATCATAAGTTCGAAACATAAAAGCCTCACCTTTTCTAACCAGTCATAAAGGCTTAAATCGGTGCTGATTTGAAAATTATTAACTACGAAAGTATTTTTTTACTACGTATCATACATTTTATTTTTAATTTAGTTATGAAGATAAACATCATAAGCCACTAGGCCCACAGTGCGCAGTGAAATATACCTACGCGGTAATTAATTAGTACGTTTATTACTATTTATAAAATATGTTTTAAATGGTTAATTAGTTGTTGCAATTTGTTCTACGCAGCGACCTTGGCATGCTAATCGAGATAAGAGAGGTATCTTCTTGATTGTGTCCGCGAGTCATCGGTGCACAGATTATCACGATAACAGCGCTGGGAACACTCATCAGTGTTGACATACGACATTTCATAGTGTTGAATCTAGTTTATAGACTACTAGCTTTTGCCCGCGGCTCCATCCAGGTGTATGTCGATAAAAAATATATATTTTTATTTAATTTACAATTGTAGGAAAACTTACAGCTAAATTAATACAGTCTACAAACTTAGTAAGAAAAAAGTAGGCCAATTAGAAGTTTTTACAGATAAAAGAATAAGTTATTTACACTTAATAAGGAAAGCGAAGTAAACTAATATTTCTTTTAATTTCTTTGAAAACTATTTCGTAATTGTTTCATTTAATAAGTATACTCGTATCGTTCGCCCTCGTGTCGTAAAAAACAAAGCCCTTCTTTTTCTCCCTTTCACGCCATTCTGTTTTATACTTCATCAATTACCCTAAAATGTATACAAAAAATCCCTTAGATTGGATGTTTTACAGTCAATTTGTACGTGAGAAACCACATGAAAAAGTTATTTGTACATAAAAAAAGCATAACGAAACTACTTACTAACTCGTATAAAAGGTTTTTTTTCCGACCAGTGAACAAAATCGCTACAAAATGTGTTGGATTCGGTTATATGTAAAAAACATATTATATACATATATATCTATACTAATCTTTACTAACATTATAAAGCTGAAGAGTTTGTTTGTTTGTTTGAACGCACTGATCTCAGGAACCGCTGGTCCTATTTGAAAAATTATTTCAGTGTTGGATAGTCCATTTATCGAGGAAGGCTATAGGCTACACGAGTATATTATCAAGCTAATACTAATAGGAACGGAGCACCAATGAATAATGTTTCAAAAACGGGCAAAATATTTCACACTACGGGCAATAGAAGACGCAAACGAGGTTGCATGGGTCAGCTAGTATACGAGTATATATATTAACACATTTAGATGTGCTTACAATATCTCATATTTGTCTAAAACTAGAAGTTAAAACTTGTAATTGGCTCCCTGATGGCTAATCTGCTTTTTTCATGCATAAATAAACGTGTATGTATATATGTTTTACAATAAATTTGACTAAATATTTCTTTCATTTATCCATTTCTACAATTAAACTTATTTTTTTAATAAAGGCACATAATCAGAACACCATAATTATGATAATGAATAAAGGTAAATTAATTATACATATACAAGCAAAGTTTAACACATACAAGTTTATACCAGAGCTAGTTTTGCCGATAAAAATATACTAGGTACATGTGAGTGCATACATGTATGTAGATAAGCCGTTATAAGAAGTAGTTTTCATCAAGTCTATGAAACGACACTATATAAGGACGAATGGAAACTGGGGTAATTGACCAACGTTCGAGGACGGTGTACTCAATGAGGCTATAAATTGAAATGCATTATCGAAACCGTAATCGAGATATAACAAACAGCTTTATTGTGATCAGTATTCATGCACACGATGGCTATGAGATCTATTACTGTGGATATAACGGAGTATTGCCACCAATGAGAGATATAAATGAACCTTTTGTCGATAGGCCATTTAAACTTCTTTATTTTCTACAATAAACGTTTCATTAGATACGAATGACAATCCAAACAATTATAAATTTACCAGACCTTATTGTAACCCTTGTCAAATGAGTTGCCTATATAACAGAATAAATACACAATTAGGCTATAATGGTCTGCAGTTTGACATGCATAGGGCACGCCTAATTTGCTCTAGATTTACTTTTTCATTTGTAGTACTCTTTATTCGTACTTTTAATTTAGTACCAAAATGTTGTATGCCTACTTAAACCTAAAATGGGAACGTGTGTCTAAAAATTTAATAGCTTACCATTTATGCCGTCATATCCTATTAATTGTTCCTTTATTTGGTCTAAAGCAGACTGATTTTAGCAATCAAGCTTTTGCCTACAAGTGAAATTCTTAAATGATGAATGCACTGTGCTATTTCTTATTTTATGAGAAGACAAAATTTTTAACGAACTCTTTTGTAAAGGACAGGAACGGGAAATTGCCCACTAACTGCGTCTGCGTCATCGCTAAAACTACTATCTACTATGTTTAAAGAAATAGGAGAACCGATTTGTTTATGAATATACATTAAATTTCAACTAGTGTTTATATGAATATTGCATATAGTAAAACTATTTTCAGTTGTGTTGGCACAATTCCTCACTGACATGACACGCTATCAGATACGACTGGTCAAAGAGCTGTCACAATAATGTTTGTTACGTGCTCATCGTGTACGCATGTGCATGCATAAATAAGGACAGTATTAGACAACATCTAAATGCATGTTTAATTATTGAGATGATCGTTCTAAATGTCAGGTTAATATTATGTCAGTTCAAAGAAAAGCTGATTTATCAAAAAGAAGCTAGTTTTTTTAATAAATTTCAGTTTAGTTTATAAAAAGGATTAAAACCTTCTAAGTTTTATAACACCTTTTTTCATTTAGTGACAATGTAAGTTAACATCTATGTTCTTAATAATTAATGTAATCGAGGCTATAAATATCATTAAATATATTTGTGGTTAAAATTCATACAAAGATAAAACAATGTCACGATGCTTAATGAAGTAAAAATAAAATAAACAAAATTGTTGATGCGACGATGTCGTCCTTCGACAAACAACTTTTAAGAGCAGCACCAATTATTCACAACAACCGACAGAAAATGTTTGTTCTTATTGTCGTGGAGATAATGGCTTGTGGTATAATGTGAACAGGAATTTGTATGTCAAGGGGCAAAAAATTCATCCATCATTCCATACGGAATTAAAGTTGAATTTAAAACAAGTACCAACATCGCAAAATCTATGTATTGCTATACTTACTTATATCAGATAGATTTAAGTAGATAAAATCTTAGATTTTATTAAACTTAGTCTTGCTTCTTTCGATCGATCTTTCGCTAAATGATTTTTTTTATATTTTACTACTTCAAGCGGAACTTGGCGTCTGATCCTGTACTAAGATTCAAACTCGGCTTCCGCATGCTTCTTAATTACTATTACATAGATGAGTCTTGTATTATGGATCATTTTAATGCTTCGGTGCTGCAGTGGCAGCGTATGCCATGCTTGAGGTCTCGGGCTCGATTGTCGATTTTTTTTGGTGTTTTCTATGTATATGTATGTATTTAAACAAAAAGTGTGTTAGATGTCCAAAATATTTATTTATTTATTTAAAAAGTATTCAATTAACTTTTCTTGAATTAAATTTAAATGGGTTATTTGCTTCTTAAATTTACACAACAACTTATCTGATTTTGCAATGATTGTACGACTATTGCAACATCATTTTGTGATTGAAAGTACATTAGGGTCCAACTTCAACTATAGGTACTAAATGGTGCAGTTCCTCCACAGTACAATTCTTTTCATAACGCAATAATTTGCAATCTGTAGGATCGACTGATTTGAAGTGATCTGAACTACAATAGAAAATAACTTTCTTTTCATATTACATATTGATAAACCTTTAAGACATTAACCATATCAATATTTTTTTAAAGATATTGCCCCCTTTAGTAACATACATCTTGTGTCGCTGAGGACTTTACAAATATATATGAAATACAAAGAACACCCAGATTCAGAACAACAATTTGCGGACCACACAAAGTATTTTTCCTTGTGGGATTGGAACCCACAACTTTGGATATTGTGTTTAAAAATATATTTTCTACCTTTGTAACTACGAGTATTTTGTCTCAATAATATTAAATTTGCTCAAAAACTCTTCGTCTCTTCTACTTTCGTAGACAATTTTCGAAATACGGATAGCATTGTTAGTTAGAAATACGAATTTTAAATTTAAAAATACTTGTAATAAATATAATGTATCTTTAAGCAAAGCTACGCTATATCATTCATTTAAAGATTTTAGATAAAGGCATCATTATAGCTGACCGTTAGTTACGTTCGTCTATTTTCCTATTGCTATTATAGTTTTGCACGTAGGCATTGGTTTATTGGTGTTTGTTCGCTGTAAAACGTTGCATTGTTAGAATTTCGCGTGAATCACAAAGTAATCAACGGCTTTAGTGTTCCAAGAAATTAAAGTCATTACGTCTTACTGTATAGAGGCGATAGCTACACAAGATGACGAAAAAATACTATGCGATCTAAATGAAATCACAATTCGTTTTTTCAACTTGTATTTGATAGTATTCCAGATCGTATTAGAGTTGTTTTTATTACCCACGAAGAGCATTATTTTGTATACATGTACCGGCCATAGCTGGTGTTTAACTCAGAATTGAGATTAAACTGATCCCAATTTCGATGTAAATCTAATTTCGACTAATAAAATCAGCGATCGACGTACGATATACGGTTTTTAAGGTATATGAGATATTAAATAGCCAGTTCTGCCAGCCAGCTACGGTGGACACATTTAACTTAAGTGTTAATTGTGAAAAGGAAAGAAAAAATCCGGTCAAGTCCGACTCGGACAACCCTCGGTTCAGTACCAACCTGTAGGTATATTAGGTATATGATGTTACTAAAAAATTATGCCATTCGCTATTTTTTCTTTATCTGTGCTATAAGACGTTGCTTTGTACCAAATTTCAAGATTCTGAGATCACGGGAAGTACCCTGTAGTTTTGATTCCCTTACGGCTGTATCTTTTGATTGCGTTAGTTTAGAAGTCCAATTTTTTCACAGCTCCAAGGGAAAGCAGACTTGAGTATTTTATATAAATTTCAGTTTGATACCTCCACGCGTTCCTGAGAAAAAGGGTCAGACAGGTGGACCACAAATAGATTCTATAAGGGTTCCGTATCAAAAAAGGAAAACCTTTTGAGATACGGAACCCCTAAAATGGTTAACATCGGTTCTACTTGTGAGGCCGTAGAATCACTACGGTGATTAATGTCGAAGCATGTTTCTCTCATGGTTAACAATAAGATTTTGAACCTAAAATATTTTTCACATGTTGTGAATTGAAACAGAAAAAGACTCTTAATAACCAACAAACATTCTCATTAAATATAAAAAGTAGCGAATCTCATTTGAAGAAGAAAAGTTTGTCGAGCTATTCAACAAAAATTGTCTCCTTAATTTATTGTAGTAGTACGATATTCTACGAAAAATATTTCTTATTAATGCTGTTCAAATACGAATAAGAAATTTCATTCTGATCATGCTCGAGGCGTGCCTCACTGTCAAGAAAGTTTGCAACTTTTTAAGCGTATTTTTTTTGGTGTCAATCAACCAAAGCGATTCCGAGAATCTATTCAATATTGAGTGCTGAATATTACAGTCCTATAAAAGTAAAATAATTAAGTTTTATTTGCTATATGCTCGGATGTCCATGTTCGGGGAGATATTTATGTAGTTATATATTTTTTAAGTGACAGTTCTTCATCAGATTACTTGATGGCACTGGAGGATGATTACAGGCACTTGATGACTAAATAAATTACCTAATTGATGTTTTTACCCTAATGAACAGAGCACGCAAAAGAAGAAAATTAGAAGTTATTTCGAATTAATTTTTTTATTAGTAATATTGTTTACCTACCTAATAATATTCAATACACGTATTGATTTAGAAGTAACGTAACAAAAGTTTTGAAGCAAAATTTCACAGTAACATCAAAAAAGGAAAAATGTTTTAAAATTATAATTTTTATATCGTAACTATTAAAAACTTAAACTAGTGGTATTATTTACAACTAGAGTCAATAACGTACTGTTAAGATTCGATACATTATGACTTATCAGCATTGTTATTTCATTAGTAAATTTGTAGGTACTTGTAAGGATTTCGCTTACTAAAATTACCATTTGGCTTCTTATTATACTCCTGTTCAGTACTACAAGTCTCGTAATTAATCCTATTCACTGTCGAAGCTCAGTAACTTTGTATTAATTGGGATTTAATATAATATTCGTCTGCCAAAATTTGATTTATAATTTAATCTTTATTCAATATTAACCTAAATGTATTAACTCACTTCCTTTATCACTTCGTTGGGGAAAATTTTACAATATTGGTTTATTATGACCTTAATACTCCTCAGGACACGCTTGGTATAGGTAACTTATTAACGGACTCGCGAATTTTACTCGATTATAAGGTAATCGATATAATTTGTAACGATAAATGGTAATCAGAGAGGGATGGCTTGACGGATGGACTTTATCTTGTGTGGTCCATGAAGTCTGCTTGAGTTTTGTAAGTATTTCCTTTCTGGGTTTACCTTTTTTCTGTAATCATAATGTTAGTTAACGTAGAGCTCCGGCAGAACTACCTCTCAGTAGAAATTAACACAAACCCATTGAAGTTTATTCAAATAGATTCACTGTGACATATTTAGACCATTGGTCTGCTTGAAAACAATCATTCCGGCAGTAGGCTAATGACTAATTCACATCAGACTCTTCATATTATCAATTTTATTAGTTAGTCAGTAGGATTTATGCGAGAAGAGAAGATACGAGCTAAACTAAAAAAACATTTTTAATTTAGCTAATTATAGTAACATAAAAACCTGAACTCTGATATATTTGTTCGAATGATTGCTCCAAATAGCTAAATTAAGTGTCATATGAGTAGAAAATAGGTCGAGGCCATCTTTATTGAGTGACCTAGACGGACTTAAGCGTCTATAAAAATTATAGCACTCGATTTAGTCTTGCATTATTGTTATATGCTGCAGGAGCTATTCCAGGAACATAATAACCGTCATTATTATGAGTTTTGCAGATGAGAATTATGGAAATTTGACCTTACATTAATACAATTATTCAACTACGTCCGCTATTCTGACGTTTGACGAGTAAAACAGTATAAATGTTACATTATATAATGTATTTAAATATGTATCTAATGAACATGATTATTCCTACGGGCAATTTTGCCACAACGTCTCTTATTTAACAGGAATATTAAAGTTATCTATGACTAACGTGGAGCCTATGTAGGTAATACATGATGAACCTCAAACGAAGTAAAAACCTTAATCACTTAAAACCATAGAAAACGGGAGGAATTGATAACATGTAGAATTAGTCTACTTTCATCCATTGCAAAACGAGAAATCCAATCTCAATAAAAACCTCTCTGTTAATTCATATTAATTTATTTAAAGGATACAGTCGGCGAAGTAGATTTAAACAATTAAAAGTACAATTGATGCTTATTGGTCTGAGACAAACATGTCTAAGTGTGTTTTTCGTGACGGCTTTCCTTAAAATACATTTTATTTATAGATCAACTGACTCATTGCTTTCGTGGATAGGTTTTATTGATTATCAAAGTAATTGAAAATCACATTACAATCTATGTTCAGCTACTTATAATTTGTCATCCAAAGGCCGGTTCTTTATAAGATTTAGTATTAGACATAATTTTGTGAGAAACGAAAATAAGTTAATTTCGCAACAGAGCTCTTATGTTTTCTGTGCTCGTAAAATAACTAAGTTGTTCAGTAAAGAATGTAGTGAAACTGTTGTGAAGTATGCCGTTTGCAGCGATGGGCGCGAACGGCGCCTGACATCTCCATATGAAGGGCCGCTAACTGCACCCGTGTCGAAAGTCGCACTTCGTTTGTTTAGCACGCAACCAAACGAAACTCACATATTGTAACATTCCAATGAGTACGTAAAGCGTTGACAATTGGTGAAACTGTGCTCAGTACGTCTACTGAGACAAAAGAAATGCGGGAGCAAGAGGTGATAAGTATCTGTTGCCAAGTAGTTGCATCCAATGCGGCAAATAAAAGCGAAAGCTTCATTATTTACAAACCTGTCGTTATCTTTAAAGATCGGTAACAAAATTGAAAGAACTTTTATCTCTTACAATTTTGAAAGCTTTTCTGACAACATTTTATAAATAATATTGACGTCTTAAAGTAAAATATTACAGTTTTATTAGACATCTTAAGTCTAGTTTAGATTCTTTATATTTATTTGTCTAGTGAAACATTGCTTATGTTACCAATCCTCGCTCTTACAAATATTTTTATGAGGTATTCTCAGTAATCACTTCAAAAGCACACAGTTTCCAATTACACTTTAATATGTTTGATTTTATGTTGTGATGTTTTAATAATTTGTAAACGAATAATTTCATACACCTTATTTAATGGATTCATTGTTGTAGCAAGGAATAGGGTACATTTGAAAAGAAAACATACCGGTATTACTTTGGCTTATGAAAACCCGAGGCACGCGTAACTTATGGTAACAGTTTCTTTTTCTTTGTGGGAAGTGTCTTATTTAGAGTGCCATACTGACATTACTTACATACATAAGGATAAATACAGGCCCCTATTACTAAAACTTCACTGTCCTTCTGTCTGTCATTAGGTTGTATCTCATGAACCGTGATAGCTAGAAAGTTGAAATTGCAAACAATTAAGTGTTTTTGTTGTCGCTGTAACAACAAATATTTAAAACAAAATAAAATAAATATTTAAGTAGAGCTCCCATATAACAAACTTATTTTTTAAATGTATTTTACTCGATGTTAATAATGGCAACTGGCAGATGCTTGAAATCAACAGATAAAGAACGTATCCCTTGTAACGTGCGCAAGTCCGACTCACATTTGGGCGATTTTTTAATGGTTTTATTTAGCTATTTCATTGTTTATTTATTTGTTTGGGTCAAATCTAGTAATTGAAATTTGCCCCCTTTCTGTTGATTCAGATTGATCTAAATTTGATATATACCTTTAGTTCTGGTGACAATACAATTAAATAAACTCTGTTTCATTGTAAATCCATGATGGCCGCCGCTATAAAATGGCGCCTTACAAATTTTGTGACGAGTACCTCAATATAGGTATCATATGAAAAGGCCTTGACTAGTAAAAAACAGTCTCCAGTATTGTATTAAGTTTATTTTGAAAAAAAAAGTTAAGTTTATGATGAGAAAGAGCGAGAGAACGAACGGTTTGATTCTTCCTGTATATTGCTTAAGTACACAGTATGTAGGTATAGCCGAAATGAAAGGGAAAGGGTTCTGAAACAATTCTCCCATTGAAAACGGGTTCATAAAATATCTCTTCCTAATCAAGGCATTGTTCGACTTCTTCAACTGTGTCCAAGGGTTGTTGGACGTGTTTTTTTCGCCGCATTACATGTCACGAGTGCAACCATGTATGTTTGAATAATCCGATGTAATCGTTTTAAGTTTATACTTGTATTCTAATTTTTCCACATAATTATGTCAAGAAATATTGAAAAATTTTCTCAGTATCCATGTATGAGTAAACTACAGAAAATGCTACAGTAGATACGACAAGAATAAAGTGAATCTATCACCTATCTCGGCAAGAAGATAAACTCAAACAAAATCGTATTCAAATTGCTACTGCGTTTGCGGCCGTCACATTAAGTCGGAATTGCAATAAAGTTGGCGCAAGCACCTCACAGGCGGGTCCGGGAACAAAGGGCAATAAGTCTTGAAATTGACTTTTTGAGAACAGGTGAGGTCGCGTCAATCCCACAGCCAACGCGTTCACTTTTCCTCGCAACAGCCACTAGAATAAATACAATATGACGAAGGCCAATAGCTGTTTTTATTCAGCCCACCTGGTTTTTACCGTGAATATATTTCTGATTGTTTTAAGCATTCCTTCATAACCCAAATCTCGTTTTAAAGACGTGAACGATCGTAAATCTTGGTTTATGTCGGCACATTTGGAAGCTGTTTTGTTTTAATTTTAGAAATTATGCAATCGGTGCTTATCGAGAAATGGGTATAATTTTTATTTATAGAAACAATTAGTAATAAATGCACTCATGATACAGGAGAGATAAGTAACATTAACGGAAGTTTGCAAAAAAATAAACATTTTAATCTATTAGTAAGTACTTATAGATTAAAATGTTTGTTTATATATACAAGTAGTATTAAAGTATGAAAAAAATCGATTTATTTGAACACATAATTACAAAAACATTTAAAACGAAAACGTGGGCGATGACAAGTCAGTCAGTCAAGACATTTACGAGGGTCCACGATTTACAAAGTGTCATGACAATTAGCGTAGATGCTAATAAAATTTTATCATTCTGTCATGGACAAGCGCCCTAAAAGTATCAATATCAATTACGACTCAGTTTATTTATGTTCTGAAGTACCTGGCTGTAGAGAGCTGTGTGATGTTTTGTACATCGTTGCATATTGGTTTTTAAAAACCAACACCCTTCTATCTTCTTTTAAGCCTACATAGACAATTCTGTTACGTTACGTTACGCATGAGAAATTACGTTAAATATATATTATGTTTCCTGTTCATTGTAATTGTTATCATTAGGTTACACTATATGCTATACCTGGTCAGTGCTAGCAATTCTGAATGTGATCTAATTATATTAATACAAAATCCCTTAAGGCCTTTATAATCTGCTGCATGATAGCATGCATTATAAATACACTTATATACTGATAAAAAACTATGGTTTCCACCTATACCTAAAACAAATAATTTATTTAAAATGTAATCAGTTAAGAAGCCAATTGGCGTGGCACTCGAATTTTAGTACCTACACATGTTACGGATTAAAATTATAAGATGGGTTTAAACTGTAAGTTATTTAAACTATTAAGTTACTGAATAATATCGGACACAACCTGTAAACTTCGTAAAACTTACAAGTATTAAAAAAAAAAAAGGATAAACGATATTATACGTCCAAAAAAGTATAAAGTTGTTACTACGAGGTCGGTTGCATAAGTTTAGTAGGACACATGCTCAAACACTCCCGGTACAACGTTGTTTGTAAACCATAATTGCTCAACTGATACAAAATTACGTAACATGACGATCAAACCATGTGTCTACAGTTTACATCGTCACGTCTAACTCAATTTGTCGCGCGGTGATAATTTGTCATGTCTCTCGTTCAACACCGGCTTTTTGTTCTACTGCTTGTTAGCGAACCACGCTGTGTCAATCAGTGCAAGCCTTTCACATTCATCAATAAATTAAATACTTGCAAAATGTCTTTCAAGCTCTCATGTTAAACAAGTTACTATATTATTATTAATTTTATCATGAAAATGGTGGAAATATTAAATTTATGGTTCCGGGACAATAAAACGGAAATACAATTGTTGACTTTACCTCAGACAGCAATTTTCTCACTTTTATAATGAAAGAACGAATTTTTTCGAGTATTTTCTTTCAATACATTTATTTAACGCATGTTTGCACATTGCTCCATTACTGGTTTTCCCGAATTTGGTCTCTGTGATGATTAGCAAAAAAAAAAATGGATTTTAGGTACTTTTATGGATTTTATGAAATAAAGTTATTTAATTGTTAGTTAACAGTTTTTTTTTGTTAATCTGATAATATCTTCGTGACTTTACTTATGAACACCAGAGAAACTATCTATTTAATATTAAAACTTGAGGGATTAGTATAACATTTTAACATTGCCAGATTTGCAATAAAAATAGATAAAGTTAACGAGAAAAGAACGATATCGGATTTCTTTAATCGTCATACTAAAGGTCTGTTCCAATTAATCGTAGTAATCAATTATGTTGCCTTATTTAGTATTAGGAAACAATTTCTTTAACATGTGCGAACACTCTCGTTTCCTGTTATTTTTATTATAGGACAAGGTGCTCTAGGTATGCGTTGATATTCTGAACAGCTCTTAAGCTTGCAATTTCTATTACGTCGACCTATTTAAGGTGTACTAAAATGTACTACCAGGTACTAAAAGTGGTCTGATTTAAACATTATGCAAATGTACATTAGACTTAGATGACATAATAGGACTAAACATACATATATTCTTTTCGTCCTACATAGCCTTATCCCAAGATTATTTGGGGTCAGCTACTGGTTCAACCCGGTTTTACCTGTGATAATACCGGTTTGACAAGTGCGTTGTCGACCTTTGGGGGACGGGGAGGGGGGTGAAGTGAGGGAGGTGAAGGGAGGGGTTAGGGTATGGGCCTCCGTCATCCTCACTCATTCGGTGAAACTCAGCGCAAACGCTATTAAACACCTGGTTTTCTGTGAAGCCATAGTGGTATCACTCCGGTCGAGCTGGCCCATTCATATCGAAGCTTAGATCTCCCACGGAGAGTGTCAGTATATTTGAGGGCACTGACTTCTCAATAACGATTACCATAGATAGATGTTCATGGCAACCGGGATCGACACTTTAATGTGCTCTTTTTTTTTTTTTTTATTGAATAGTGGCACTCTTCGAGGCACAGGCGCTAAACACTGCCATCTTCCATACTCCGAGCCGTTTAACGAGATTTTTATATACGACAAACTCTATACATCACTCTGGCCCGACTCGGGAATCGAACCCGAGACTTCTTGATTCGCAGTTGCATACTCTAGCCGCCAGACCAACGAACCAGTTACGCATACACATATTCTCTATAGAGATATAATTTTATTCCTTCAACTTAACTAGGTGTTCTAGACAAGAATGATAATTGTAATTTTCTTAATTTGGTGTATGAGAATTGACATAAAATATACATTTTTGTTTAGATAGTACATACACACACGGTGTCCGCTTACTGAGCTAACCTACAAAAGCGATGTAATTTGTTCACGGCACACTGTTATTGGTTTGACAGCGGCCGGTTTGTTAAATGTTTGATTTATGGCCGAAGACAATCGCCACAACACATGTAACTACCATGTATGTACTTTTACGACTGTTTCAATAACAATCCCTATTTCTGTGTTGAGCTTCACAAAAGATGTCTAGGTACCGTGCGTGTGTATAAAGTTCTCCACACATTTTGTTTTTAAGTGATTTGGAGTATGTGTAAATTCCATTTAGTACTTTAAAGGTACAAAAAAGTCAATGAAAATACTGGACTTCAAATATCAAATATGTCACTCCAGTAAGTGTTTGTCGGTAACTTCAGAACACACTTTAAAGAAGAAGGTATATGAGATCACAAATATATATATTTTAATCTATTTTAGCAAAGGTAAGATGTACTCAAAAGTCGCCTTATACCTCCGTAATTAATGATCATTGTAGACAAGATATCTTCAATTCTTGATCAGTACAATGTATTATTATTGATGGTATATAATACTTGACAGAACTAACTTAATCCGTGCAGTTACTATTGAACGCTGAAACCTAATAACTATGATTCATGATCAGTTAATTCTATGATTTACAATGTGGTATAATAACAAATGGTTGATCAAATCAGCAATTATGTAGTGGTATAATTTACCTATTACTATATTTATAATATTGCAATCTAAATGTTGCCTTGTACGAATCGCATTAAGAGATAAGGCCGTTCGTTGTAGGTCGTTTCATAGTTAAAAGTTATTTATATGTGCATGACATATGTGAAATGATATACCTGATGTATTTTAGGAGAAAATGTTAATTAACTATATAAAAAATAATATCCATTAATAATTTTCTATCTACGAGAAGCATGAGCAAGCTATGTAAAGAATGGGATAAAAATCATCTAGGTGCAGTGTGCAGTATTGTTGAGTATCCTAGACTACTGTGATATATGTCAAATAAAAAGTTAAATAACATTTCTAACCTATTTAGAAATAATGCCAGTGTTTTAGAAAAGACACTTTATTCTTCGATGTTTTTTTTCAAACAATTAAATACATTATTAGATAATATGTGCCGTGCAAACAGCTAGAATAACTTAAATACCCAGTAGTTTAAAGAAATATAAATCTGAAAAAATATTTAAAAATATTTAGTACCTATGCTGTAAAATGGCACTAAACTATGAACGAGCTCAACCGTAAAATTTTAATAGAAAGAAAACCATTACTTAACCGATTTATGAATTTATTATTATAACTGGAATGGATGCACTATTTAAAGCAAGTAACAACCTGCGAAATAGCTATTTCTCTTCGTCTATAAAATGAAAATAAATTAATATATGTCGATTTTATAGTCAAGAAAACACAAAATATCCATAATCGATTTAGTTAATTGGTGAATTCATATTATATATAGTATAGATATCGATGTATTACATCTGTATGTAAACTTAAGTATGTATGTAAAAGCCTACGTAACAACATATTAATGCCAACACATATTTATTCTCACGGGGATCGTGGATTTATCAAATCCACGATCCCCGTTTCAAAAAAATATGCTTAAGCAAAAACCAGAGATTAAAATGATTGTTTCAAACAGGTATTTTTCGGTCCTACAAAAAAAGACCGGTAACTTCTTGCTTTTAAACGAGATATCCGTCGAAACGTTTTAGGAAAGTCTTTGCCGATAGCGGAAGATTGCAAATTGTGTCTCGGAAAGTACCTGCCACGCCTATAAGCCTATTTATGTTGATGGAGTTTGTGTTGTATTTATTTGTCAATGTGTTGTTGTGGTCCTGGGCGGTCGTCACCACGAGGGTAGGTATATAAACATAGAAACACAGAGTTAATTTATGGTTTTAGCAAACTACTCGTAACATACTATGTAAGAACCCACTCTTGTAAAATAAGTATGTAAAGATTGAATAAAGACATTGGAAAAAATCAATATTTCTAAGACGAATCAGTCCGCGATTTGTGATACTTCTCATTTATTAACGTAAAAAGTTATGTAATATTTTATATACTTTAATTACTCCAAAATATATTATTTTAAACTTTCATTGGTTCGATTAAATTTAACTATTGACATTCCATTTTAATTCATGAAGTCTTGTGTAACTTCAGAGGTCAACTAGGTTAGCGCAAAGTTTGCGCTTGTACAAGTAAATGAACCCTATAAATTATAGGTTCAAAATGCTATAAACAAAGACTGTCGTTGCCTTTACAGCGCTATAAACAGGATAAATATTTCTGAAAATTAAATTTATTACTTGCTACCGAAGTAACAAGCTTTTGGTAGACATTAAATACAGAACTGTTTGTTATCAATCATTATTTAACATGAACTTAAATACACATTTCTCTGCTTTAGATAGATATTGATAGTCACATGTTATATACTAAGGATTGTTTCAAAATTAGTCAATACACGGTAAGTAAGGAGTAGCCATACGCAGGCCTTCCCCTCTGTCAAATGAGCCTACGAATTACACTGTTATTACACAGAATATATCTATTATAAATTATCAATTTTCATCATCAACACATACTGTCCCACTGCTGAGCTTGGGTCACCTCTCCTTATGACACAGAATGTATCTATGTGTGCGTGATATTTTGTTTTAAGACACAACGCCATCTAAGCCCAAGCTAAGCAGAACTTATGTTATGGCTATTAGACCACTGATATTAATACATATATACTTTTTTTTACCGATAACATTAAATCTCCAATTTCACACAAATACAACCTAAGCTCAAATACTGCATATCTGTAAAATTAGTAAATCCAAATTTATTTAACGTAAAACCCTAGACGAATATCAATTTTGAAACTGAAACAGATTTAATATCGTATTATAAGACTCCTTAAAAAATTTAAAGTTAAATTTATTATTATAGCTTAACAACCTATTAGTGCCTTGCTATTAAAGATATAATTATTACTCTGTAGGAATGGATACTATGAAATTTGATAATTCAACATTCTATTTGAAATTTATATGCAAAAAAATGTGTAATTTCTTAGGAGGAAAGCTGTTATAGATAGCAGTGTAAGTACGTTTTAGATTGCAGCTGCTAAAAGGCTGCTAAAGACTGCTGTCTTTTACAGCAGTCTTTTAAAGTATCTGGTTTATCGTTAGTTGATAATAATACTAGGACTTATTTAAAACGTAAAATACTTAGTGATTAATTCACGTTTCGACTCTATATTCTATGTGTTACGCACACATGCAACTTAGTCATAGAAAAAAAAATGTGTCCAGAACGGTCCCTAAGTGTCCTGAGTTCTACGAGTAGTATAGGGGGAAAATTTTCCTAAGCAAACGTTTACAATAGAATCTTTAAATAATATATTCACTATTATACTGTATATAATTTTCTTTTTAAATATAACTTTAAAGACTTGGGAGTGCTGCAATGTTAAAAAAACTATTCAACCTTTACTTGGTCCCTATTACGTTACTTAAATCCTGTTTGGTAAAAGCGTTAGGTAACAAATCCGAATGGTACATGTTATAATACAAGTATATACCTATTTATAAACCAATATACGAAATAAAAAAGTTAGTCTTTGACATTGAATTTTATCGTTTGTTTAGATTACCGCACATAAGACGTGTAGGAATGTAGATAAAAAAGCAAACAGCCTGACACGGATTTGGAGCACAGACTTAACTTTTTATCGGTATTCAGTTTCATGCCTATTAGTAAACAGTTGTTGGTTTATTGTACTCTAATTTTACAATTTTATACGAACTAAAATAATAATTCCTTTATTTTTTGTTCCAGGTATTTCACAATTCATAATAATTCAGTGGTCGCCAGAACTCTGCATAAATAGATAACATTACCATAAACAGGTGACTACGAACAAAGAAATAATATATTTTACTTTATTTGTTATCGTCTGGAAACAGACGCTCACCCTGAAACGTTTCGATTAAATAAAAATAAAATGGTGGCCTATCGTCGCTTTATACCTTTCATCCGTTAGCAGTATCGGTCGCTTTTTGTATCACCTTCCATGTATTATTCATATGGTCCTGGCTCACTTGTTCCTGCATTGTCTATGCGTCGGCAATTACGATATTTATGCGTAAAGCCTTTAGGCAGATCACTGTATTAATGTTTTACATGAGTCACCGATGCCGTGGAACAGCCCGAGGTTGTCCACTTGTTGAGCTGACTGATGCTGATTTATCGGTCTCACTTCGATATTGATCGATGTGTCTGCGAGTATAATTGTAAAGCTAGCAAGCAAAAAATATCGGTTAAATGTAGCCTTAAATGACTGTTTTCATTTGTAATAACAACTACTGCCCAACCGAGTAAAATTGCATGTTTTTTGTACATAAATTTGTCATCATTATTTATATACTATAAAAGGCGTATAAAACGACAAAAGGTAAAAGAATCTGAAACGTTACCGCAAGGAAACTATAATTGTGAATGATATATTTTTAAAAATATGTCAACCAATTTACTTATTAAAAATACGTGGGCGTGAGATTCATAGTAGTTAGTAGTAAACAACATTAATACAGAAATGTGCTAAATATAATTTTGCGTGAATCATGGTCCATTCAGTAGTCGTACGCAATGACGCAGCATTGTGGCGTTTATCGTTGCGATAAGGACAGCTTCTACGAAATTAATGTGTTGACAGACAAATCTTCGTAATATCATGTAAGACTAATGTAACAATTTCGTAGCAGTATAGTCCAATTGATAATAGCATCGTTATTGAAATTAACTTAAATTCACTAAGGTAATTTTACTGTTTAACAGGAAAAAGGGATTTATTAAAAAAGGCACAACACAGATATATGTCTATCTGGAAAGCAATTCAAACTTTAAATTTTCCTTATAAAATTCAAAGCATCTTCATGCTGGGTATTCACTTAATCAATATTGAAACTTTGTAATCCAGGTGGGAAGGTACATTCGGTGAATACTCACATAAAGTAAATTTGCATGAGCTATCGATGGGCCGCCCGGAGCAGTATTATGTTAATGTGGGCATACTTTTTGCCTTACTGTGAGTTATATTTTTTTATTCTAACAAACTCCACGTATCACTCCGACGTCTATGTAAATTTACTAAATGTAAACCTAAGTTGAGGAAAGTTATGTTGAGTTTTTTAATTACATAAACCTTTTAAGCTTAAATTACAAAGTTCAGATGAGCATTTAGGGTTTTAAGCATTATTTGATACCAAATCAAAAAAAAATCAAAAACAGTCGATAAAATAAAAATAAAAATCTGGGATAACAAATTTATACACGGGATTTTTAAACTATAGATTAATATACTGATGGAGCAAGTAAAAGGTAGCCTTAGCTAATATATACGTGCATTATTGAGCGTGAACCATTTGTTTCGTTCGGTTTTGTTTCAATAATAAAGGCATTGTCCCTAAACACAAACCAAGACTGACGTTAAAAGACGTTTATTTGTATTTAATTTACACTTGCAATTATAGCAAATAACTACATTGAATCATTAATATCTGAGAGTATTATATATATTTTTTTTTTTAAAAAGACATCTCCCACATTAGGAATAAACATCCTGTGTCGTGGGGGACTTTACAAACATACATGAAACGGACACAAAGAACATCCAGACTCGGGACAACAATTCGTGGATCACACTAAGTGTTGTAGGTACCGCGTGGGATTTGAACCCACGACACTTGGCGCAGTAGCAAGCGGCATGGCGACCGCTGACACCACTCGGCCAACCGTAACAAAACAGTCTTAAATTGTCCTTATATGCACAAATGTATATAACAAACTGACTAACAGTCGGAAAAAGTCTATTTTATTATATACTTAGATAATTTAAATATATAGAAATACTTAAATCAATACAACGATCCATGTTCAAGAATAACATAAACACGAATCCACGCATATAGGCATTTCTCGAGAGTGGAAATCGAACCCGCAATCCCTGATACGGCAGTTAAAATTCCAACCGTAACACGACTGTCATATTGTGTGAGCTAGTGAACGTCCTACGCACCTTGGTTGACACCAAAGAACCTTCGAACTTGGTGGTCATTGATTGTCTGAATGTACGGCCCGCCATTGTCATTTCAGTCAGCTAAAAATAAGATCATATACCATTTATTTTATTGTTTCGTTTGTTATTGTTCCGATTTATATCGTATACTATAGGTAATGTAGGTGTACTGATATTGTCTGTGGCTAAAATAAAATTAAAGTTTCATTCAATGCCTAACCAAAATTAAGTCTTTCCAGTAAAATCTAAAATTATTTATATTGAAAAGGATTGTACGTTCATACAGATATTTCAGGGATAAGATTGTATCTTTTCGATCTAAATCAAATTAGTTTTAATTAAACATGGCCACCTATCTTAATAGATGATGTAAACGTCGATAGAGCATCATAATCGATTTGATATTTTAAAATGAATCAACTTAATCTCAATTTGATGCAAATAACATGATCTCATTTCCATATGTATTTTATTGCACATGTTACATCGATTCAACTAAAATGTGGTCGAGCAGGGCTAGCCGCGAAAGTTAACCTTGGAGCCTTAGTGCAGCAGGAGATTAACGGTGTGTCTGTGCAGGCTGCTTTCGCCGCAAATATCTATAGTTACTCGACATTATACGTATATGTATATATGTATGTATGTATGTAAATAACGCGATCGCCCATACTCTTTAACAAAATGGAAACATGACGAGCTATAATGACTCACTATAATGTCATAAATATTTTTAGAATATGTATAATATAACGCCTTGGTAACTTCTACTTACTTGTAGAGTAAAAAATAAACACTGAATAATTTAATTAGGTGGTTTATTTCATGCAAAACCGCATTACCCTTTGTAATAAAATCGACTTAGTGTAAATTTATTTATAATAAATGAAAATATTTACCTACCAACACAATGAAACAGATTTACAACATCTGAGAATTAAGCATCTATATTTCGACAAAACTTTCTAACGAAGGGTAGGTAAGTTACCAAGATCAATGTAATGGAAAACTTTTAACTTAATTCTTAATCATCTGTGTCTTAAATTTTGACTCTTTTGTTATTTTTTTAATCTTTATTTACGGAGCTTAGCCACAATTATGACTATTTTGTTAATTCTTCACAAGAAAAGAGTCTAGAGAAAGTCTAAACTATCAAAAACTACACATACATATTATACACCCAAACTCCGAATCAAATATTTGCAGATCATACAAACATTTGGTCCGATTCGAGACCTCAAGCACAGTCGCATACGCTACCAATACGCCACCGAGGCAGTCCAGATAAAAATATCTAGTAGTTAGTAAATAATTAATAGTCAAATAAAAATAAATATGCATATAAGTAAGGTAAAGCAAAGAAGGTGGGCAATATAATACTCCGTGACCCATATCGATTACAAAAGTAACTGTTGACCTACAAAATACAAATTATTAATACCAATTTAACTTGATATTGCCGTGATTGGATCAAATTGGCTTTAAAGATTTATAATGTGTCACCAATTTGAGATGTCGTATCATAAATCGACGTGATCTGATCAAAGAGCCGATAGGGTGTTTTCGAGATATTGCTATCGATATACTTGTGAAATTTTAGTTGTGAAAGCTCAACAATCGCGGCTCTTGACATGAGCTTTGTCTCTGCGGAGAAAAGAGTGATAGAGATCGATTTTGACAAATCACCAGTCCTAACACATAATGTGGCGTGATTATATAAATCTATTCATGGAGATACATAAGGATAAACTTCTTAACTGTGTTTTGACATGAAGACATACTCTTGTGAAATTAGAGTTTTACATTAAAGAAACTGCATCATCCCGATCACTACTCATGATAAACTACTTTTACTTTTAAATTATTAATGATTCAATATACTAGTCCTACTAAATATTTAACCTTAAAATAACAGAATCAGTTTTTCATATTAGAGTTAAGTAATTATGGTATATATATATATATATATATATATATATATAATTATCCTCACGTAACGGTGAGATTAGGTTGCTGTTACTAATTTATAATGAGTTTTTGTAAACCTAGCAAGATCTTCTATTGAGTGCCTATAATCTCCGTTATGTTTGCAAATATCCAGAGCCTTGTTGTTATATGAAAATGTTAGAGCACGTGGGCGGTCAAGTTCGCTTGTTCTGTTGTAATAGGTTGTTAGGCTCGTCGCGGGGTCAGCGATCACCAACGCCACACAGAGAATAGAGAAGCCGCCAAAATGAGTCACGCGGAAACAAATTTAATTTGTTATTATAACAACAGGTTGTTTGCTCGCATTTCTGAGTAATAGGCGGCGTTGGTTAAAGCGTGTGGTTTAAATGATGATAAAAATATAGTGAATGTCGTATAAATGAAGACTTCGACTGAATGTTACTCAAAATACTGAAAGCCGCGGTCAGAAGCGGACAAATCTTTATAGTTAAATATAAATGTTATTTCTCGTAATACGAAAATAAACAATAACTAGTGATAATATTGCAGTGTAATTTTCAATCGTAAAGTTAATATAAAGTCAGTTCTTACGAAGTGAAAGAATAATTATCCAGTGTAGGTAGGAAATAATGTGCATAGTCGCTGGCGCCAGCAACACCGTCGGGCGCTTTAGAGAGTTCACATCATCACAATACGTGAGTTGGCCACACACCAAAAACATTTATATCCCTTATACGTGATAACACAAAGTAACACTTTACAAAATTATAATGTTTATACACTTAAAACTATTTTAAATTCTTACCACGCATTGCGCCAATAAACGCAAGTTAAATGCAACAAAATATTGTAACTTACAAGGTATGACCTTATTTAAATCAATTATTTTTTTAGTCCCAAGGATAAGCGGTATTAATACTATTTGGTATTAAATAATATAACGTGTTATATTATATTATGTTACGGTTTGAATCTATTGTCTTGTATCAGCCGGATTTTCATAAAATTGGAAATTATCAATTGAACTTAAGATTTATCGAGAAAGAATATCATACTGTCGTTTCCACATATTTTTTTAATAAGATCTTTTGCATTCATAATTTATACATAAGGATGTTTGCGCAAACATTAGTAGTGAGACACTACATGAAGTATGAAGGCTTTAGAATCTTAAACATTTTTATTGTTATTTTAAATTGTCAGCACACAGACGAAAATAAAACAAAAATCTGGACACTTTCAACTTCATCGAATACCTCAACGATCCGACAAGTCACTTACCCCAATGCCATTGTTACGTATGAGTGTCAGTGTAATATCCTCTTCGGTTATGTATAAAAATTAGGTCACACTCAATTGCATTTCATTACGGTTACGCCGAAATTCTGTTCATGTATTTTGAAGTGTTCTTTCCCGAAACAACAAAATATTCGCCGAAAAAATTTTAAGTTTCTTTTGTTGCTTCTGTAGTTAAGGAAATATGATCACATCTGAGTTAATAGATTGTTTAAATGAGCTTATTTCTGAACCTATCTTACGGGTTTGAAATAAATAATTTTTGTATTAAATAGAATATTTATGGCAAAAGAGTATAAGGTACGCAATACAATGATAAAATTTAAAAGAACCCTAAAATGCATGAGTAAATCAACACTTTAATAAAAGTGCATTTAGATAACTATTGTACGAATAAAAATAAGAATATTTAAATTGCTGCGTGTATGATGGCAATCAATATATATTATCAGACCATTAAGGCGATCATATTCCTAATCAAAAGTTTAATAAATCAATTGTCGATAACACGATCATTAAAACATAAACAGATGATTTAACTCATTAATGCATAGATCTTAAAGTTCATTTTGGGAATTGTGTGTAGAAATGGAATACTGAAAGTATTATTTGTTTCGTGTGCATTGTGGGTACTATTGCAAACAGATCTGTTTACAGAGACTATAATGTTACGAGAATTTGGTAATCATGATATAAAAAAGTTTAGCACTATTTTAATTAAAGTAAATTAACATAAAACACATGCAAAGATACACTAGTATGTTTTAAATCTTCGTAGTTTTAGTTCATTTATTATCTCTAAAGTACGATAGGATATTTTAAGTACTTTCTTGAAGACATAGTGACTAGTCTTCAGTGTAATCATACCATTTTTTCACCCTTTCGTCCAAGTACACCCACGCAATAATTACAAGCCACTTACGGGCACAGTAACATTTTATTTGGATGTGTACGAGTTTAAGACCATGTTCGCGGTGGTCTATACTTTAATAACATTACCTTATCTCTCTGCGGGATAGAATTGGTGATAATAACAATCAAGGTGATTACACACCACTCTTTAGGGATGAAAGTGTTCTTACAACTTAATGCTTTGTAAAAGACAATAGTTTCATGGACCATATTATGTTATTACACTTACTGTTTTGGTGTCACGATAGTTTTGCTTCAACTTGGCATGAAGTCTTTACTGTGCACTTATGCTAAGTTATGAAGTGCATAATGTTATTGTCATGGGTGTCTTCGAAGTTTTATACAAAGATGACTAAGCAGCTATATCAACAATTTCTGTATTCCAAGTTAAGACTGTTAAGTAGTAAGGCTAACATTACTACACGTTACCAGACAAATAAGTCTTCTACAATATTTTCATTTGTTTAAGAATAAGGGAAGTTGTCCGTCAAGTAATTCCAGTTTATGTGGTCTGCGTGGGCCGACAGGATCGCTTTCAACATTTTGATGGGAATCCATCTTTTATGGCAGAAACTAAAACTGTTTTCACATTTAAGGCGCGCGGCTACAACGCAGCATATAAAATCTCGGCATCGCTTATGAAAGGACGTGCATGTGATCTCTCACATTATTCTTTATGTTCTACCCTTTGAACCCCGCCGCTATCAAAGAAGGTGAAATAAAACAAAAATGCAATGCGGTCACGGTAATTTGTGTCAAACGATGTCAAACCTTGTAGGTTGTTTTTAGAATGACATCATTCGCATTGATGCAAACTGAATCAGATAGTAAATTGTCGTTGCTGATTGCGCTTTGTATTCACAACCACATTCACGTGGTTAATCTTTTATAAAACTGAAAGCATAATAAAACAAGAAAAATGTGAAGAGCTGAGTCAGCACATTATTCTATAGGTACTTAAGTTTTTTATTTAAAAAGACTGCAATGTGAACTACACTAACAAATATAAATAAATCTATACATCTTACATATTTATCTTTGTCTGTCTGTCTCTTTATTCTGACTAATCTCTTGAACGGCTGGACCGAATTTGACGAGACTTACAATAGCAGATAGCAGATGATAGATTTTGCTCTACGGTCTTACCCGCGGTTGTAAAGGTACAACAATGTACGCGGGTAACATGGCGGGACTCAGCTAGTAAATTATACGTAACGATACAAAAATAGTTAAATTATAAAATTACTCACAACAGACTTGTAATGTACATACCATACACCAGTACATTAGTTTTCAAAATAAAAATGTTATAGTTCAATATACTTGACTTTTGTAATAAGTAATGCTACAATAATGTGTACACAATTTCCTCAAAATGTATTTTATTTTAAAATTTTATCTGACCCATTGTCAGATATTACAATCAAATATGTGTACACATAACTCATCTCAGCTACCATTCCCGGTTCAAACACGAGTTGTACAATATATGTACAAAAAGTAGTTCGAAAAGATATAAAAATAAACAATAATGTTTCAATATCTATCTAATTCTACTCTATGTATTAAACAAATTGATGTTTTTACAAATAGCTTACAGAGAAATATCCAATAACATTTTCTGTGCTACTTAGAGTAATGCTTCGGCACCACGAAGTGGCGTAAAGCAACAAAGCATGTACTCTATAATTAATTAATGACTTTCCTCTTATAAATTATTTATCGCGGCACAAACAGACATCTGGGCTCGTAATCTATTAGTATTTATGACGACACCTACCGTGTTTACTTTATATCTAATGTTATTTTATTAGTAAGTACAATGCTGATACGTTTATAATTTAATAAGGTTTTATAATTCTAGTAAAATGTAAGTTCATGTTTACAAAATTTAGAAATTCATGCATTATAAATTGAATTAATAATTTGGATGTATAAAACCGAAAAGAAAGTTCAAAGCAAATTTCATCCTTGTGTTTAAACTCGTTGCGCACATAATAGCGTTATGTTGATTCAAATGGCAACCAAGTATTTCCATTATAATTTGTTATAAACTTTATTATACTTCTCATTGCGTTGCTAATAAACAGAACATAGTGCTATAAATGAAAAGTGTGGCCGTACGATAATAAGCTAATATGTACGGTGTAACACATGCTCCGCAACAAATTATGTAAATATTTTCCTTTAAAATATATGAATTCTTTCTTTAACACGATGAGGAATGTTAGCGTCATAGAAACAATAATATTTACATTTGTATTCAACAGTTTACTTTTTTAGATTACAGGGTTTTAAATACATTCCTTTTGACCTTCGTTTGTGGTAATGAATTCACGTAGAGTATTCAGTAGGCAACCGCTGTGAAAATGTTTTGATAGTGTTAAAACGTTAATTATCTTGATTTATTGACGAATTGAGATAATTCTCAATCTGTCTTTTTTGATTGGTAAATAAAATTATAAAATTGAAGTACCTGAGAAATACTTTTCCAAGACGTTAACCACACTTGACTTGCATTTTTGTTCATTGATGCCAATTATGACTTTTGGATCTAGAGTTGTAGGGTACTGTTACAAGTTCTGGGCAGAATTCCAAGTACCAATTACTCCAATATTTTTTATATACGTTGCTAATAAAACTATAACCATATACAAATATAGCTGCTATCTGAGTAACAATCTAATAACTATCCGTAGAATGTAATCAGTTTATTCAAACATTTACGATACATATCTACATATCTTATTAAGGCGGCCATTTTTCTCATTCATTTCTTTTGTCGTTCTAAAAAGAAAGAAATGTCACGTTTCTGCTTCGTGATTTATCAAATCAAATAACTTCGTAAATACAGACATTGTTGAACTTTATCTGTATGTATACTTAATGATTTTCGTAATAGCAGATCGGAAACTACAAAACGCGTTTGTTATCACCACAGAAATAGAGATAAGTATTTCAAATGCATACGTGCCATGTACAAAAAGTGCATATACATAATATATATTCGTACTTGATAAATACAAACGGGACTATACGCATATCATAGAATAAATAATATTAGAAGTACCCATATCTTGCTTTATAGCAGTACCTTTTATACATAAGGACGATGTAAACAAGAGCATAAGTGTGTAAATAAAAGGACATGATATGAAACATCTATTCAATGTAATTGATACTGCACATTCGTACCTTTCATTATATTTTTGATGGAAATATTTTTAAGTATCAGAAGCGAAAGTAATTACACAATTTTACTTTCATTATTAAGCTTCGATCAGGCAACCGGTTCTTATAGCTTGAATATCTGAAATATATATTTTTGATATCTTACTACGTTCAATATAAAGGGTTATATAGTAATTACTAAGTGCCCTTTTCTTTTAGTTTCACGTCACGAAAATGTATTAAGCTTTCAATCACTCCATCGACAGTGACATACAGGTTGGGAGAAAAAGCTTAGAATTCCTTTGCTGAAACTAATGGCCGGACGTCTGGACATAGACATGTTAGAAAAGCTTTTTCGATTAATTTTGCTGTCAAGAAAACATACCGTATAAATATGCTAACGCTAATTATTGCTTGGAGATTTCTAATCCAGATTATTTTCATTCGCTTAATCTACTTCTAACAATATAATTGCACTGAAACATTACTACAATTTCAAATACCCATTTTCAATCTAAAAGTATCTGGGTTTCATTACGTTGCTAATATTTTTTTCATTAGTTTTATTGTACAATTTAACTATTGTTTCCTAATTCCATTAAAACTGTGGCGACCTCCACATACAACATAACATACTACAGCGCCATCTATCGAAGTTACACTGAACTACGGAGTAACCTACAATACGAAGAAACTACCAATCCTGAATCGCGCAATTAAAGTTCTCGCGCCGATTATCATATATATAACATCACAACATCAACTGTTGGGCAGTAGCCGCCAGGCATGATCACCTCGCCTGGTCGGAGGATTCTCCCTTTGTGTTGGGTGGAACATGATACCCGTTCCCCCACAAAACAATTACATTCTATTGTTCCTTTGGACTTTCTTATTAGATTATAAACCTGTTTTGTTTAGGTCTGATTTTTATTTATTACCACAATTTTAATACAATTAAGTATATTTTGATTTACGAACAGAAAACTAAGACATTTAAGATGTGGGAGTCCGTGACGGTACATGTCAGAATAAGAGTGAAAGGAATATTGGAAAGTGAGTAAGTGTGCGCGTTGATGGCTCAGTGAAAAACAGCATAATTATGAGATGGTAGTAAAATTGTGTTAGTAGATAAGAAATAGTGCCACAAGAGCTGCTACAGTAGATAATTGAATACAAAATTAGAACATTCCTACGCATTTCAATGTGTTAACTGGGTGTGATGCTTTACGAACCCACCTTCATAAAATTTTAGAGGTTATCAGGGGTACAGAAAATAATATAGAAAATTCATTTGTTCCAATAGCAACTTTCAACGCACACGAAACTGTGACTTCTTGCAAATTTTATCTCAGCAAACTACGTAAGTTTACGATCTTTGGCGTATGTTTACGGTAACCATAGAAACTAGCACCATGAAGCCACTGGTTTACCGCAGTCGTAAGGTGGAATAACTTTGGATCTCACCTATATGAAGTGCTATGAAGCGTTTACGAATTTGCTATATGTATATATACAACACAACATATTTATATAAAATGCTATGTGTATTTTTTTGGTTCAATCTGTTTTAAAAATATTAAAGACCAGTTGGTGTATTGGTTGTAACCCTGGCTGCTATGCCAAAGGTCGTAGATTTGATTCCCACATAGAACTAATAATTTCGTACTGATCACTATATATTTAATCTAATATATAAAATTCTCGTGTCGCGGTGTTTGTTACCAAACTCCTCCGAAACGGCTGGACCGATTTTTATAAAATTTTGTGTGCATTTCGGGAAGATCTAAGAATTCGCCCGCATTTATTTTTCATATTTCTAAATTATAAGGGTGACCCACCCCTAAATATATTTTTTAATGGTAAAACAGCGTTTGCCGGGTCAGCTAGCTTATCTATAATATGATCTATTGAAAAATTCATAAGTAAATTTATCAAAAATTTCTGCCCTGTTGTGCTTTGATTGGGATCGTTTAGGCCGTATGTGAGATGTGTGAAAATGTTATAATTATAAAGAACTATCGTATTTATAACTCTTTAGAAAAGCCGCAAACGTGAATAGATCAAAGATGTAAATAGATTGACATGTTCATTGATTTAATTGACGTGTCACGACATTGACATGAGTCAGCTGTGGGATTGATGATTGACTATTAATATTACACTCGTATGCGCATGCTTACATAAATGTATGTTAATATGAATAAAACTGAACTTAAAGCGAAAAAAACTTGAGAGGTGTCAAGGGACACCCGGATGGAACGAAGTTCGAAATAGAAAGACGATACAAATATTATATTTACTTCAATATTTTACGTAATTTCTAGTTTTATGATATATGTGTACACAATAATATTAATAATAATAATAATGATAATATTTGTAATTTATATGTATATACAAATGGAATAAAGAGAATAATAATGATAATGATGATAATGGTGAAAATGATGAAGATGATGAAAACGATGAAAATGATGAAAGTGATGAAGATGATGAAAATGATGAAAATGATGAAAGTGATGAAAATGATGAAAGTGATGAAAATGATGAAAATGATGAAAATGATGAAAATGATGAAGATGATGAAAATGGTGAAAATGATGAAAGTGATGAAAATGATGAAAGTGATGAAAATGATGAAAATGATGAAAATGATGAAAATGATGAAAATGATGAAGATGATGAAAATGATGAAAATGATGAAAATGATGAAAGTGATGAAGATGATGAATTGATGAAAATGATGAAAATGATGAAAATGATGAAGATGATGAAAATGATGAAAATGATGAAAGTGATGAAAATGATGAAAATGATGAAAACGATGAAGATGATGAAAATGATGAAAGTGATGAAAATGATGAATTGATGAAAATGATGAAATGATGATTATGATAATAGTGATGATAATGATGATATGTATATATAAAAGTTCGAAATCTTATCTATCTATTATATATATATATATATATATATATATAGTATATATATATTATATATATATATATATATAGATATATATATAGTATCTGGGTTGCTTCAAGCAATGAAAAATAAACTAATAACAAATAAAATTTAAAATAGCAAAAAGTGTCGTGACAACAAATTATGTCGCGACAATTTCCGTCTAGCCCCCTTCGTTTTTTCGTTCATATCGCGCGATAAGGAACTTCGTTCCAATATATATAAATTATTAAATTGTTATAAAAAAACTGTTTCTAAGGAAATACATTTTTCAGGGAAACCGTTTTATTACAAACTAAATATGTATTAACAATTTCAGCAAAAGCAGTTGAGGATAAATGCTACAAAATTCAATTCCGTTTATAACATAATATAAGTTGAATAAAAAAGCTTGTTATATTTTTAGTTAAAAACTCAAGCAATAAAACTCGAATCAAATAACATTACACTATAATCCTAATGGATTTGCAACTGGAACAAAATATAGGATAATCCAATAAGCATTTAATTTCAGTATGCATGTAAACAATAAACAAGTTGTGTTCTCTAATTGAAATTACTGTATTTGGACATGTTGTAAATAAATCTCATGCATTCTGTTCTCGTTTCTCGAATAAACCTTACAAAATAATACCAACCTCTCCATGTCTACAATAGTCTGTCGGTGCTCGGAAAGGAATAGAAAGTTATCTCTTCCCTTATGGAAATACTGGTAAAGAGATAGGACTGTAGGTGGTATAGATGATCTGTGAAAGTTTGAGGTATAGTTATTTGATATACAAGAGTGCAAAATTAAATCACGAGCACTGGGAGTGATTCGTAAATTAGAATCCTAAGCGTTAGCGAGGTAATAAAAAAAGCACGAGGTGAAAAATATTTGCACTCGAGTGCAACACGTTACTATTCATCTCACCTCAGTGAGGAAATGACAAAGAAATGCAAAAGAAACCATTTACAATCACAGGTTGTATGATAAAATCGGAATGTGGGTGAAGTAAATAGGTTTAATGATGTTTTGAATTCACAAACAATGAATGAATGCACTAAGCACACGATGTTCTAAATTCAATTTAACTTAGCGTATAAAAACAGCTTTTGCACTTAGATATCGAAAAAACACTATCCGAGATGGGGGGACGTAAAAAACTTTTTCGAATAGGTAATTATGTACTTTCAAATTCATTCAAGAAAAAAGAAAGAATAAAATACTCAAAAAGCTACAACAATCTAAAACATAAGAAGACGATAAGAGGTAAGAACATATTTTTTTAATATTAAGTTTATCATCAATGTTTTCTGTTCTACAATGGAACCCACATCTCAATATAAAGACCTACCTTACTTACTTTTAATTAAGCACAAAAAGTCAAAGACACGCCCTTTAGCTTAGAGTTAAATCAGTATCGATAACCTAATTGATCGAATCATCATGCTATGAGAACCATTATACATTTTAAGGGCCACTTACATCTGTAATTGCTAAAGAATATTCTTATACTTGCATACATTATAATAAAAACCTATTTAACTTCAGCAGACCGCAATTCAGATCACGCCTTGACCGAAAACCGCAGAATGTTGGGATTACATACCTACATTTCTGTGTATGTATAACAGGTAAATACGTGAATGTATTACAGTAGAGCGCTTTACAAAGTATGTACGGTTCCCAGCACTTCTAAACTTTTTATTTTTGATCCTAACATTTACCGAATAATTTCATGTCATCTATCTCCCTACATATAAACATATGATGTTTATTTGTATGTGCTTTGAAAACTTAAAAGTTCAACACCGATTTAGCTTAAATTTTGACACGATACACAACGCGCTTCAAAGATACCACAGCGAAACGCGTCAGAGTACAACTAGTTTAATATAAAATAAATGTTCCTGTAATTCTAAACTTTATTAATAATGACAATAAATAATACTGCTGATAGTGTATTAGCTAGCCATTGTCTTTTGAGTGGAAAAACCACACCATTTAAACGATTACAATTTGAATAGAAATCTGCTTGGTAATACCATAACCAAATACGTAATAAATGTTTATTTAATTATATTTCTCATATCATTGTATTGTTAAGTTATTATTATCCAGATTTAGTCATTCAGGATAATATTTATATTTCTAAATATTTCAATGATTTAAATTCTGAACAAGTATAAAAACGTGAAAATAAAAAAATACACGTCACAGCACGTTGATTCCAAACTAGAAGCATATTATTTTATTATAATAATAATATTATATCATTTTTGTGTAAATGTTTGCGAACCACTGGTTTACTTAATTTTTTTTTCTTTACTGTACATAATTCGTCATGCTTTCAAAGTAATATAGTAGAGAGGAAATGGTTATTATGGATTCACAGAAATAAAGTTATTCGATTCGTTTGAAATTCGATGAGAAAATGAATTAGTGGTACATGTAAAGTCTTGTTCTTAAATTATATCAGAGACTAATTTTAATTGCTATTTCTTCATAAAATTATAATATCTTTTGTTACTGAATACCCAACAACTAACAGCAATGGCATTAGTCGAAACAACTATAAAATTTTTTTTTTGGAAGAGCAATGTATTATGAATACTCTCAATCAAGTGTTTGTATATTTAACCTAAGAATTCAGCTACGGAAACCAGCAAAATAAGTTTCAAACTGCTTCCTATGTACCCTTTATAACAGTCGTTGTCATCACCCTAAAAGAGTCTACAGCCAAACATCAGCCTCTCTGAAGAAAGAAAGCAGTCTCATACGTTCTCATTTATGATTTACCATGACTAGATAGACTTTCAAAGTCCTTTTTATTTATACATTGTACCCTCAGTTTTCAGATTAAAAAAATCAAACAGTAACTTTTTACAGATTAATGTTTAATCGTTAATTAAAAACAGTAAGATGTTGCTGATACGAGTAAAAGGTACGCACTTAATTAAGGAATGTAATTACAAGTGTTAATCTACATCGATACTCCAGCAACGAATGTAGTTTATCTTCCAACGATTAAATTATACCATCAAAGTATTTCAACTCTCAAGAAAAGTGGTTAAATTACAAGGAGATTAACAAATGTATAATGAAACTATGTTATGAGAGGAAACTTGTAAGAACGGCGCCATACGATAATAAAGAGGTGCACTAGTATCTATGAAACATTTTATGATCCCATTTGCTACAAACAGGAATCCGTGTATATCCTAGGTACACAATTTCCGAGTTTAATAAACCAGATTGGATATAGAATGACAGAATAGACAGCTATTTGACTACTTTGTCGTTTTCAGTTTGTGTTCCGAGTTATTCTTACCGTCTGTTGCTAATTTAATATTATCTGTGTATCTAATTTTCTATACCGACCTGAACAGTTGTGAGTAAGCTTCACTGTCAGCTAAAGGTCGTAAGTATTATACTTAATTGCGATAAATATAATTGTGTCATGTGCACGATTGTTTATACTATCTTGGTATAATTCAATTAAAATAAATACATACTAGTAATCTTTACATAGTATAAAGTAAAGTCGCTTTTTAATGTGTATTAAATGCACATTATTTTAGACAAAATCTTCCGTGCGATACCAAGTCGGGTCCCTAGTATAATATAAGTTTGTATGTTTATTGACAGTTGGGTCACCACGGTATGGGCTTCGCTTTCTTTAGGGTCAGTGCTGGGCGTCTAAAAGAATTTATTAATTGTTAAATAAAGTGATAAAAATTCTTCGTATTGTAGAAAATTAACAATGACAAAATATTTTCACTGAATGTTATAAGTGCCTATATATTTCGTTAAACATATATATACATATATTCAGTAAATTTATCTTCCTTATGGTTGTGCTACATACATAGGTATTTGTAATAAATTTACATTTTCGTTTTACACCTGCACTCATACCTTTTTGCCTCTTCAGCTTAGATTACTGTAATAATGACTAAAACCAAATTGTTGTAAAGACTAAGTACCTAAAAACATCATCATCATCACAACATTTTAAGTAACCGTCACTCGTCCCCAACGCATCGTGTGAAGTGGATAACAAATAAAAGAATTGAAAAACATATTCAATATGAGATTGTCTATTACGTAACAAATTTACGTTATACTAAGACGTATAGGTATAGTAAATAAAGATTTTCTTGAAAAGTAAAATCAAGATTGTAAATAAAGCTGTAAATAGACATAATTGCTTTTATTTACTGTCGATTATTTTCTCTTGGGCATGGCTTTAAAGATAAAACGCCTTTTACTTAAACCAATCGTACTTCATTAATATTTTTATTGTTCTATAATAGTTTTCTCTTATTTATTCCATTAAGAGTAAATAATTTATTAAATATTAATGCGTATAAAGTGAAACAAGAATTACAAAAACTAAGGAAATTGGAGATATGACTCAAATTTTGAAGAGCATGGCATTAACTTTTTAAATTATTAGCAATTAAAAGTATTGAAATACTAACTCAAATACATTTAAGTGTTATTAAACTCAAACAGATGTATTATTACTATGAAAATATTTGTACACTACATGTATATTTGACCATTCACTTTCATTTTCAAATATAAACTATATACCTTTAACCGACCGGAGAATTGAATCCATCTGACAGCGATCAGCTGTCACGCGTGTCTAGGGTCATAATATGGACATCTTTATAATAATATACTTTATGATTAATAAAATTAGCCAGAAAAATATCTTCTTTAGTTTTCGTTTAGTTTTTTAGATTCATACGAAAATTCTATTCAATCTGATCAGGGTCTTTTTTTTCCCGACATTAAACCAAACAAAGCGAAAGTCACAAACAAATAGGTGTAATAGAAAACAGTCGTTATCTTAGTAATAAACAGTTGTAAGATGTAGTAAACACCTCCAAATGACGCTGTAGCAAGTATTCCCTGTGTTTGAACGTTCAAATTTAAATGTAAAATGCACGAAAAGGAATTTAAGAAGTTTACATGAATCTATTCTATTTTACAAAATTGTTTCTTTAGGTATCTTATACTTTTAAACGAGTAATTGTTGTATATACTTATATATAATTTAAATCTCAGCCAGTCCTCCAACGGATTTCATGAAATTTAGTATGAAGGGAGTTTGGGAGGCTATAAACCGATTAAACTAAGACTCATTAAAAAAAAATTACCAAAAAATAATCAGTCACTCCGTTACTTTTAACTAATGGCTATGATTGAATATTAAAATTTTCATCTGAATCAATTCATAAAATCAGTTTATAATTATATCGTATCTAAAATTAATCAGGGGTTGGCTATGAACTTGCTTTATGTATGTAACGATATAGATATACCCAAGAACTGTGTTATAAAGCTTGTATTTTTCGCGAAGGATTTATATCAAGTAATGTAATGCTATTAAAACTGCAATTGTGCAATCATATTTTATCCTACACGTTTCCGTTCAAAAAAGTGTCAATGTTGATTCACATCTGCGCCATCAAGCCAAATAGCCAGTTCCAGGTCTAAAAGGAGCCTTAATACCCCAAACGATATAACTCTTCACCTTTACTTTCGGATAAGAAAAAGAGTAAACGTGAAAACTGGTTTTCAATAAAAAGTTAACGGTAGCAATAACACAATAATAACGCGTATAATATGATTTGGGTACTTTAACAAACGTGCTCACGGTGTACTGTATGTTAGATGCTGGTAAACATGAACAAACTAATAATGTCAACATTCACCTCAGGTTTCTCGACGAACCCTGACAAACGAGGCATTGTTGCACTGGACCGGGCGGACGGAATCACGGGTGCGACTATGGGAATGCACTCATAAAATTTCCGCATTGTGATTTTCATCCGAAATCTGTATAGAGTGCGGAATTTACCGCACTCATCGTAAGGGTACAAAAGGTACGCTCTCAGTGTATACCCGCAATCATAAAGATACTACGGAACTGTGCGCAGTGTGCAATGTGATTTTGTTCTCGCGGAAACTATGTGAGTGTGTTGTAGCATAATTCCTAACATTGGAATAATATTCCTATAAGTTCTAGAAGGTATTATAATACCATTATAAAAAGCAAACCTTCAAATCACGATCAAGATCCGTTGTTATAATTTTATTACATACTTAATTCATGTAAACATGTTTAATGACCGTTGTTTCTTAATTGAATTTTTATTAATATTTTTATGATTCTTAAATATTTTTCCTTTTAATGGTTAGCTAAAGTAACATTAAAAGTAACCAATAAATACTTCAATAAATCATATGTGCTATAAATGTTTAAATTAATACCTAATAGAAGCGACTGTTTAGAATTCTTTTTTGAAATGTCTAAACGCCAGGTTTAGTGCAGTGGTAGAAACCGTTGGCGTGACCAATAATAATAAAAATAATCGTTTTCGAAATTTAAATTACATCTTAGGTATTTAATAGTTTCTAGTTAAGATAAAAAAAATTAGTTGTCTAACCATATGAGTCTATTTTTACTAGTCTTATAAATTTAATAGGTCACTTAGAAATGCTATCGGAATTGTAACAAAACTATATTTCATTTTAATATACTTTATAATTAACAAAATATGGTATGGGGTGATTGACGCTATAAATTTTCTACATAATCATATAGTCAAACTTTTTATATATTTTATTACCATGTAATTTAAAAAAACAAATTCTGAATATAAATCATACTTGTCATTTTTATGGATCAATTAACATTTACCAATACATTCAATTTATATTTTAATTTGGGCACTTTGTAGCTGAGATTTTATTTTGTTAAGGTTAGATTCTGTGAAGAGAAAACAATTGAGTAGACGAGCCTGCCTCCCACGCGAAGCTCATAATAACAGGCTTATTGTTCCCAGCTAAGCCTAATAACGCGTTATGGTCCTTATTAAATCATTATTATCTTAATCTTAAACAAATATTCGCATACTTCAATACAGCGCTTCAAAAAGAACATTTAAAATTAAGCGATTTATTGTTATGTGGAACCAATTGTGCTTTTTTTTAATAATCTGTTTTGCTTTACCATGTCCAAATAATTCCTTCACTGCCTTTCGTATAGGTACTCATTTGACGGGAAGCATATTAACATATATTGAAATGCATTTAATCCCCTTACGGGGATAAAAAGCCTGTGAGAAAACGAACTCAAAACAGATAAGTGTCAACAATATATAAAAAGGTGTCATATAACAATAGCTACACATACACAAATTGTATGGAATGTTGGATAAACTTTTAACTAGTTTCATACGAAGTAATAAGAAACGTGATGTTATGACAGCGGCGACGCGTTGACAACGTTCATAATCGTGAACGCAAAAAATAAGGGAACAGTAATAAAAATTTATAGCCGTCTTATAGAACAACAAAGTATGAATGGAATAAAACTAGGCTGGAACGAAATGTAGGTCACAATCATCTCGTGGTAGCCCAGAGGTGGTTAAGCCAATAAATTATCTGTAACATGTGCCCGCCTCACCGCGCCTCTGATAGAAATTGATGGGCTCCTTTGCAAACGTAATTAATTTAAAGTGTAAAGTCTTATATTGACTGCGAGATCAAATTAATTTGCTTATATAAAACAACTTATTATTTGAACTATTGATCTATTGGAGAGAAAAAATATTAAAAATACAAAAAGTTTTTAAGCTTTGATTATTGTTTGAACAAACTTATGATATTTTAACAAAATGCAAATAAACACAAGACAGAAATAAACCAGTTAAATATGAACGTTACAAAAGGCGGAGTATTATTATTCGCAAATTGCATATTCAAACTTTCCAAGTGTGTAGTAAAAGTAAACTTCGGGTCATGTCTCATTAAAATTCTTCGACATAAAATGTTTCCTCACCACAAATCCGACATTGTGATTATACCACAGATAACCGCGCTACACCAAACCTTGCAATTTTCGGGACGGATCGTTGGTTACTGCATAACAAACGATCATGAATCGTACCAAACTTAAACTGTCTTATTGTCCTGTTATTATCAAATTGACAATATCTATCATTTCATTTCTTTGATGAATGTATGCTTAAAGACAATGGATGGTTACAGTGTTGTTGATAGAAGGCATTAAGTACACTCCCATACTGTTATAGTTAAAGCAAACATGAACGTTTCGATGTACTAATTGGACGATATTTATGGTGTGATCATTAGTTATACTCCTACAAGTGTTGTATTGTTGTTACAGATCAACAAATATAGCATGCTGACGAGGTGGTTGACGCTGGCGCTGTTGGCGGCTTGTTATCGCCTCACAGACGCCTGTTCGTGCGCACTAGCACACCCACAAACACACTTTTGTAGCAGCGATTTTGGTAAAATACTTTTCAATTACTTGCCTTAAAAGCTTTTAATCTACCAACGAAAGAGGATTAAGAACTTACAGCGCATTTTATATAAGGAGATTTAGGATTTGTTGAAAGGGAAGGAGAATAAATGTTGTTTATCATTTTTTTTGAAGTGAAAACTTCTTTAGCGGCGCTGTGTACTTTTTTGGAATGGTTAAAAATGTATAAACTCGCGTCAGGTCACGTGACCTGATCGAAAATTCGTAAGACGGATGGAGGGAGGACGTATAAACTCGCGTCAGGTCACGTGACAGGACAGGCGGCGCAGGGCGCTTGCGCGAATGTTCGTGTGTGTATGTAATATAAATTGTCATGTTTGTGTACGATAGCGCAATAAATGAATATTGTATTCCACCACATAAATAATAGTACTTTTATACTGATAATGAAAGCAATTCGTACAAAATTATTCTCTAACCATTCCAAAATATCAAAAATGCACAACGTTAATATTCAAGTTTTCACTTCTGCCGGCACTCCCGGAGTGCAACCCGTCGATTTTTTTTTATCTATTGCCTAATAATGTAGTATATTATAAATGTGTAATCTAATAATAATCTTTGTTGAATTATTATAAGATTACTTTAATTTACTGTCATAAAAGATAAACAGAATTAGTCATGTATGTATATGTTTCGGGGATGCCCCCGCCAATATCAAATGGAATAGATAATTTTTTTGAAGAAGCATTGAAGGACTTTTGTGAATAGCACTCAAGAACGTTTTGATTTTGATTACCTACTGCATTGCAGTCATTTCCTTATAATATTAAAACACATTATGTAAAATAATAACAATTGTTTTTGTTCATTGCAGTAATCGTTGGGAGGGTACAAAAAACATTTCGAGGCAAAGACTTTTACGATTCATATAAAGTGAAGATTCGAAACAAGTATAAAGTAAGTATTAAAATTTCAGACTGAAGTATGTATTCGTATAAGCAAAATACCGTCATTATTTTGACGTTACTTTTGAACGTTTATGAAAAAGTTGTAAAGGCATAATCACACTGTTACAGGCGACGCCAAAAGCAGAGGTAGCGCTTAAATCCGGTCGATTATTAACGCCGTCCCAGGACTCTCTATGTGGCGTGAAACTGCAGCCAAGGGAAACCTACGTTATTACAGGTATTAAATTTACGACGTAAGGCTTTCAGGAGATTCTACTAACACCACTTAAGAAAGATAAATTAAGTCTACCATACTACAAATAAAATTAATCACATGTACTTATATGTCAATAGGAAAAAAAGAGGTCGTACCTAATCTCTAAACCTTATAAACTCTTAAGAAACTTATAGAGTACAATTCCAGCTTTGAAATTCACGGAAATATTTTTCTATTGAATGTAATGACTAGTAAATTTCCTAAAATTAAAGGCGAAAATAGCAGACATTAGGCCTAAAGCTCTCGTTCAATCCATTTTTACCTGAACTGCCTTTAGTGATCGTGAAATAAAAGAAAAACGCTCCTCAAAATTATTGTCCTCACAAACTACTTAGATTTTATCAACATCAATATGTAATAAAAATATTATAAATAACCCCAAGTTCCGTAATATATTTTTATGTCTACGGTGAACCTAAAAAGAAGGGCAATTTTAGCAGTTCATGTATTATGTTTGTATGTTCTGCCGTAGCGTCTTAACTACGGAACAGGTTTTGTGTCAAAAGATTGCCCGGCAGATATTATCATTTCTTATATTTAACGTTTTCCCTTTTATTTACAGGTCGAGTAGTTCACTTAGAGGCTCATGTGCATCTGTGTGGTTACGTCAGCAGATGGCGTGACGTCACTCCTCGCCAAAGAAAGGGATTCCGACTTCTCTACAAACAGGGCTGCACTTGCAAAGTAAGACTTAAACTAAATGAGTAAAAATATGAATACGTTAATAAATTGAAAAAGCTATTCAAAAATATTCTTCCTTTAATTTATAATAAAAATTAATGCCTTATCTATGACAATTTAAATAAAAATAAATAAATATTCCGGACATCTAACACACAACGTCATCTAGTCCCAAGCTAAGCAGCAAGCTTGTGTTATGGGTACTTTTTTTTTAAATACATACATATTTTACATAGAAAACACCTAAACCCCGAAACAAATATTTGCAGATCATACAAACATTTGGTCCGACCCGGGAATCGAACCCGGGACCTCAAACTTAGCAGTCGCATACGCTACCACTACGCCACCGAGGCAGTCAAATTACATTGTAAACTATTACATAAAATGAAATATTGATCATTATTTTGACTATACGGTTTCTACTTTGAATTTCTTTATTTGATTAATTCTTTTATTTGAATATTACAGGTTCATACGCAACGACGGCGCACAAAGTCACAAAATACGTGTGTGAGTGGCTTCAACGAGTGTTACGAACGACACGGCATTTGTCTACATGATCGGGAACAACGGTGCCGTTGGACCAGGTAATTAAAACACATAATTTAAACTATTTAAAGAGCTATAAACGATAAGTGATAGTATTAGAATTCGTTTCGATGTTTATAAAACCTTCTTAACAAGATTTTCTAAGGTTACAGTAAACTTCTCATCATAAAAATATTCAAAATGTTGAAACAAATCTAAAAATTTCTAGTTATGTTGATGCTACTCCAACAGCTATAAACGCTCGATAGACCTTAAAACCAAGTTAATATCCGATAAAGTCTTATGCTGCCATCGTCTATAACGCAAAGAAGAAAACAGCAGTAAACATAAATCTGTTTGAAGTTCACCTTGCCTGCAGACTGTCTCTCAACGCATGCGTTTATGTTTCAGAGCTCCTGCTCTCACGAGGTGCCTCCAAGCAACGCGGTTCAATAGCACTATGACTTGATTCGCCAACCACATCATGCACTTTTAATATATAATTTGAACACCGCGTTATGTCGTCCTCTCGAAAAATTGCCATCGATAATATCATTCATCACTAATCATACATACGGAAGCAATGCAGCTGTTTACTAAACCAAACATTAATTTAACACTATATTCATTAATAAAATTAAGATTAAGTGAATGTCGTATGTATGTTAAATAAGTTGAAATGAATTGGCAAAGGTAGAGAATTTATTGATTGGTCGCAAGATTCCAAAAACATTGTTATGTTGTGATTTTTCTTTTGGACGCTTCTAAATTGTTGTTTTTGTCTTCAAAGACAAAAGTAGTTATAACGTTATTTTTATATTATTTATTTGTAAGTTAAAAATTGTAAATTAACTAATTATAGTGATATATAGGTTAAAATAAAGAACTATAAATGAACCACTCTGAGTTTTAACTAAAACACCAGCTTACTTTCCCTCGTAAAATTGCTGGCTGGCAACAGTACATTTAACTACCTAATAAATAGTGAATTAAAGACCTCCTTTGTCCTTTTCAAGCTTCATAATATACTGGATTTCTTTAAGAAATTGGTTTACGGGGTAAACATAAATTACTTTTATATCATGAGGTTTCCTTCCAGTCATTATTAGCAGTGACAGTAATTATGTTATTTGAAAAGTTCATGTTCAGTTTTTTAAAATGAATTATACATATAGTTTTATTAAATACTAGCTGACCCACGCAACCTCGTTTGCGTCTTTTATTGCCCGTAGCGAAAAATTTTCCCCCGTATAGTGTGTCGCGGACTTTTTTGTAGATATTTATAAGGTCTACGATTAATTAGGACATTTGATGGTTCTATATTTTATAGTTTACGCAGCGTACGCAAAATAAGTAACTTTTCTGGTTGATTTTTTTACACCTTGTGTCCGAAAAACCCCAATATCTTACGGAACCCTATTTTTTTCCAAAATAAAATATAGCCTATGTTACTCGTGGATAATGTAGCCTTCGAATGGTGAAATAATTTTTAAAATCGGTCCAGTAGTTTTTGAGCCTATTCATTACAAACAAACATACAAACAAAGTTTTCCTCTTTATAATATTAGTATAGACTAGCTGACTCTCGCAACTTCGTCTATGTGTCTTCTCAATCATGCTCGTTTCTTATTGGTCTAAGCTTCATGTTAACTGTCCTATCTTACACACGCCAATAACACACATTTAAAAAAAGCGTGAAAATCAGTTACATGATTTCGGAGTTCATCGCGAGAAACAACGTAACACGGGAATGATAATTATATAATAGATGTCAACGCACATCACAAGTCAAGTTTAGCGTATAAAAGATCCTATCACAGTAAGTACTTTCTCTTGTAACTAATACTATAAAGTAAACTATGACAGTGCGAAGATTATAATTATAAAGTTAAAGCCGGATAGGGTGAAATGTTTCAAATTTCATAGTTCACTTTGTGTTAGTTTGTTTTAGTAGGGCGAACTACACTTGTATTATCAGTTATACTTTTTTCAATAGGGGCGATTATGTCGGATTTCGTTAAAAGGTGGGTTACTGAAAATGAGATTGGTTGGTCACCAATGATACAACATGATGGGGAACACTGAACTACACTGTTGTTATATCGATATTGAATTTTTGTTGCATTGGTGCCAATGGTCTTACTACTAGGATTGCCGAAGACCGGACAACATTTACTAGAAAAAGTAGGAAAGCGGGCTCCGGGCTAGAATCCTGATCCTAACGGCAAGGAAATATCACTGTCTATAGATATTTGTACCCAAGAGCAAAGAGCATTGCCGACCATTGTGTCAGAGCCTCCCCCCATTTAGGAGGTTATAGGTGCTGGGCCTCCGATCACTGGTTTTCTGGAAAACAGTGGTATCACACCGTTTGAGCCAGCCCATATGTATACGGTTCTTGATGTATTATAAATATATATCTCAGTCAGCCTATTGCCGTACACTGCTGAACGAAGGCCTCCCCCAAAGAGCGCCAACGCTCTTTAGTATATATATATATATATTTGTATATATCTCATTAATGAGCATTATATTAAGTCAAGCCCATATACTGCTCACTAGCCTTTGCCCGCGGCACCGCCAGTATGTATATCGAATATTGCGGTACTCATTTTTCCGCTTAATATGATGCCTATGATACAAATAATGTGGCTTTCTATTGGTAACATAAATTTCAAAAGCGAATCAAATTAAGAACAAATTAGGTACTTAGTAACTTCAAAATGTAACTTTCACTGTTAAGGAGTTCGAGTAATTCAAGCCTATTGACCTTCTCGAAGCATTAACTACATTCCGTAACAGATTACATACAGTATTTGACACGATAATATCGGTTTACTTCCGGTAATTTTCCTTAGTACAGTTTAATATTTTCCCGTTTTATTCACTCAGTTTTTCAAACAAAAGTAATTTTTGTCTATTCCGTGAGGAGTGTTTAGCACAGGTCTTACTTATAGACTACGGGCCCGTGTCGAAAATTGATGGGTCATGTGAACCACCAGGAGACTTTTTTAGAAAGATACAGGGGCATAAAACAATAACATTTAGCACTATGCTGTCACTTGGAAGCTGTCCAACTGAGTATAGGTAAAGGGGAGGGAGTAGGAACCGTCGATTTTTCTCCCTTGTCGCATAATTTTTGTACGGCGTTGCGGGATAATGGATTAGAAGAGATATTGAAATTGAATGGGACAACTCATAGTGTATTTTCTAGACTTAGTAGGTACCCCAATTTGTAGTTATACTATAATGCATGTGGAAAACAAACAGAAAAATTACCAAATAAGAAATAATTAACGTCACCTGCAATTAATTCGGAACAAGAACATCTTGGAACTACACACGCGATAAAAACTTTTATAAATATACGTACTTACCATTAATGAATATTAAATATAGCATATATTTAAATCTTTATTGAAACTGCAATAAATAAAATAAATATACAAACATTTTTTTTTTCTCTTTGATGGAATAATATAGCTCCTTACTATACGGCCGATGTATCTTGGCGAGCCCGAAGTTCGCAGGTTGCGCAATAACTTTTTTGATAGTTTTTTGATATTTATTTAATTTGTACTAATTTCATTCGTACATTGGTATATAAAAAAATGTCAATAACAGTTTTCTTCACGAGTGTACATGTGCCAAAGTTCGCTGAGTCTACGTTCAGACTCGCCAAGATGCGTCGGCCGTATAGAAACTTAAAGTTATGTACTCACCATATCCGTGTGGTTGTGGTAGTAAGTTTGTTCAATAAGAGGAAAGTTTTCTCTGCCAAGACGTCGCTGCAGTTGGAGAAGGTGACCGAACACCCAAGGACGATCCTACGTAAAGAAGCAGTACAAGACAAGTTGAAATCTCATTAATAAATTGACAATTATTATCATCATCTTCCTAGCCTTATTATTCCCAATATTATTTGGGGTCCGATACTTGTTCAACCGTTTTTACCCGAATATCAGTTTTTCCACTGAGCGACTGGCATCGGACTTTCGCAACCTTGAGTATATTATCTATTATCAGTATATTTAAGGGCACTGACTTCCCAATAACGATTACAATAGATGTTCATAACAACCGGGACCGACGGCTTAACGTTCTCTCCGAGGCACACAAGAGGAATACAGCTATCTTCCATACTCCGAGCTGCTATTAAAATTTTCTTGTAAGAAAAACCCAACAGCAGTCCCACCCGGGAATCAAACCCGAGACTTCTTGATCGGCAGTTGCGCTTACGCTAACCACTAAAGCAACGAGCCAAGTAAATTAACAATTATAATATGGATTTTTTTAGTGCTTTTTGTTCCAGTTTTATGGCAATCGAAGTTATTGAAAGAAAATTGTTTCGTAAAGGTCAAAAGACTAAAAATTACAAACTCAGTTATAACAAAAAACTAATAATTGAAAACATTGAAAACATTTGTTACAAAGGATTTGTTACCTGGAAGTGGTAGATAGAATTCAGGCTGTTGATGGAAGGTACTCCTCCAAACTTAAGTCCAAGGAGTAAGGGTCGATAGTCAGAGCCAGCGTCTCTCACATTGTGTCTAACCAACACAAAGTCCGGCCTAGACCAAATCAGAAAATAGTTTTTAAACCCATATATTTTACACATCTCACATTTTTAATCGACATACCTATCTTGGATTTTATTGCCTTTTTAATTTGTAAATCATAAAATTGTTCTTTTTTGAACAGAAAGTTTTTTTAACTTAATAAATATATTTATAAATTTCCTGATGATCGTTTGTCTCGGTAAGACGTAAAAAGATATTGAGGAAAGGTTGATACCTTTACCTTTTACCACTGTGTTCATAATATATTAGTGATAATGTTATTCAATAATTATTAATGATAATAAATGATTCAAGAAATCTCAAAACACATGAGTTTCATCATATACATCTATAAAGATGTGGATAGAATATATCGTCATAATACATTGAAGCCCACGATAGCAATAAAAGCTAGTAATTCAAACCTTCATATAAAATCTTGCACACAAGTTTAAATAACCATTGTTTTACGACGTCTATTATTATGTAAATAATGGAGCGCGCCCACATCTAAATGAAAACAACTCAAGCATGTGGTTCCAAACCGCGATACACAATACCTATATAGCTTTTGATTTACGAATACCCCAATGTTTATCTTCTCTTGTCACAGATTTCATACATTTTGATATTTGTACAATGTATTAACAATGTTGGTCTTATCAATTCTCTGAGGTCTTGTTTATTAAACTTCGAAAATCCTTTAAATAACGTGCGTGTTTGCGTGTGCGTAAATAACGTTGGTGAGCCTTTGTAAAATGTAATAGCAAAACACAATATTACAACTGTGTCTCGTGAACTTTAATACTTACTTAAAGCATCTGGTCACCCTTGTGCCGCTGCGATAAACGGCCATAGACACATTGGCGCCGTCCGAATTAGCTGTCACTGTCAATTCCTGTTAAAAGTCGTTCTGTTATCAGTGAGAAAGTAAACCATTAACAAGTCATGTCCAGTATTCCCAAAATTTGCCAGTTTGTTTATAAAACGTTTGCTTAGTATCTTCGAAACAATTTTTTTTTCTGATTTTACAAGGTGTCTATACCTTGTAAAATCAGAACCTAAAAACTCAAGATTTTCTTATATCTAAAATTCTCGTGTCACAATGTTAGTTACCATACTCCTACGAAACGGCTGAACCAATTTTTATTAAATTTTATGTGCATATCGGGTAGGTCTGAGAATCGAACAACATCTATTTTTCATCCCCCTAAATGTTAAGGGTCCACCCATAATTTTTCATTTTTATATAAATTTTTATTTTTTTATTTCTTTATGATACAGCATTAGAAAATACATCCAACCCTGAATTTTCAACCCTCTACGATCAACCCCTATTTTTCCATCGCGATTTTAATTGACCCACCCCTAAAACTTTTTGGCACCTTTTTATGGCAAAGCAACGTTTGTCGGGTCAGCTAGTTTAATATATAAAGAGATTAAAATGTTTCTCTAAATGACTCGAACCAAATTAAATAGACATCAGCTTAAACGTAAAGATAATTTCGAACTAACAACGAATCTACTCAATGTAGAGCAGCTTACTTAAACAATTAATTCAGACAGCAAAATTTACATTTAATAAACCAGTTATTAAGAAAGATTTCATTGCCTCGGGAACGAAGGCGTGTTTCATTATTAACGAACTAGGGAGAGCTCAGGACATTGACACAAGTTGGTCGTATGAATATTACAAAAGTTGTTTGCCCTATTACACCTATTTTGTGGTACACTCTGCATAATTGATTCGGTGTCATAGAGACCTCGTTATGATTTTTATCACCAGCCTGAACTATCTTAATATATAATCACCGTTTAAATCTAATTTAAAGACCAAAAGCATAGTTATCTTTTAAATACATGTAACTTAGAAGAATTGTATTATGGAACATACCTATATGTATATGTATAATATGGATGCAGAAATTATTTTACTATCGGATTAATAATTACATTTTACCAATATGTCAAGTCTAATATGTTACGAAATAGAATAACTTAAAGCTCAACAAAAGTGACCAGGTTTTTGTTCTATACTAGATGTAGTTAAGAAAATTGCTTTTTATTATATAGTTATACTCACCCGAAACTCGGCTTGTTCAACACGAATATCCCACTCGCCTGGAAGGCGGCGGCCTCGGAAATACTTAGACCAGTCGGTGTTCTGATCGTCAACGACCAGCAGAGTCACACATCGATCACGGTTGTATCCACGGCCCACAGATGCCACAGATGTTACGCTCCCTAATTTAAATAAACCGTTTCACCATCATATATAAACATTTATGCATCGTTATGCAGATGCAAAAGCATCTCAATAGTGTGTATCACCATGCTGCATTGCTTGCATTCGCAATGAGTATGATGACCTCTTAGATTCTACTTATGCTTTCCATCAGGCAGAGTAGAGTCACTTTGGAGGGCATATAAAAAAGTAGTTTGGTTTTCTATAGAAGTTGGTTTGTAAAAATCACTTCTTCGACTGAGCTCGACTTTACCACAGTATCCAACACACTTCAAAAATTACAAAGATGCAACTACAATGTGGCACAGCAAAGCGTGAAAGGGTATAGCTATACTTTTTACTTAAACGGGTTTTCAAGAACCGCTTCAATATTCATGTAGTTAGTTTGCCTATTTTAATTACCTAGTAAATTGGCTCCTTGATCACGAGCTGCTCCCGTGAGAGATTGTACACGTTGGAGTAATGACTCGCGGGACTTGGCTGGTGATGAAGGTGCAGATGTTCCACGCGATCCACCTCGCAAATTCAAAGATAAGTCCCCCCCAGCAACGGAGGCTGCCGCAGATGGTGCCGGTGGAGGGCCTCCAGATGTAGTACTTCCAATGCTCCCCCCGGTGGCTATACAAAAAGAGCATTTCTATACATAATAGTCATCACTATCGCCAGATAACTTATATTTACTTTAAAAATAATTTATAAAATAATTCTACTGACTATTATCGTTACATCTAGTTTAATATAAGTATAGAAAATAACAATGATCATTAGATTATACATGTATAACTGTCTCTATACAAGTACAACCATTTAAACCTCGGCATTTTTGGAAATAGGACAGTACAATAGCAAGAAAAAAAGATTATATTATCTACAATAAGCTAAACACTGTAAATATATTGCTGCTATAAGTTAGTTGTTGAATTATCAAGGGGCAAATGAAGACACTTACCCTGGGAGGCCGGCCTTTGATTCTGCGGTTTCGGCTGGCTAGTGGTGGTCGGTTGACCGGTGTAAGGATCCACCTCGCCCTCATCGCACTCGGACTGAAGATCTCCCGAGCTGAATCTGCGCAACGCCTCCACTGAGCTACTCGCCGCACGCCACCGCCACGCCGCGCCAGGTTACAGGGACACGCAGAGGAAGGACAAATCGACACACAATGTAGCCACTCATTGTCACCTAACTAACCGATTGTCCGAACATCAAAGTTAAAACTGCCACTTAAGCAAACTTTAAAAGTATAAATCACTATTGTGCCCAAAAGCTAATTATTTCTGATTGAGTTAACATTGCTGTTGAACGATGCAGTACAATATCCTATCAGTAACGACTGCTCTTGAAAAGCGGCAACATCGAATCACAACAGTGACATCGAGAGAGAAAAGCGCCATGCACTGAATGTGGGTACTTTGGAGTTATTATTTTTTAAGAAAGGTACCAGTATCAGCATTCCTGTGATCACATACAAATATTCGAGGCTGATGAGTGGTGCTACACGGTATGTAAAGTGGACCGGCGGTAAAAGGGAGTTGACGAGGTGGGGCGGGATAAGGTGGACGCTTGGGAGGTTTGGGTTGAGTGCCATAGAGGGGTGGAAGCAGCGCGGTGAAGCGGTTCGGGCTTTTTACGGTGTCATAAATTTTGTTTTATCCTCAAATTATAAACTTTATTATAGGTATACAGGTTTGGTACAGATTTGTCGGTGAGTTTTGTTAGCCAGATTATTTTTGATGAGGAGTATACTACATAAATTATTAAAAAAAATTATTGACTATAGCTCTTACTATACAGGACTTATTCAATTATTTGGTGTTAATTTAAACAAATATTTTAGTCGAAATACAATTGTAATTCTGTTAACGAAATCGATAGCTGTTCTGTCAAGGTAGTTTACATTGAAACATAGTTAACGGAGGGGGGGGGGGTTTAAAAGCTATAAAATTATTAAAACATGCACACCTACATGTAGTTCACTTTGACAGGGTAAGGCCATGCGGACTTACCTTCTTTTCAAGTAATTGACATTTGTAGTGAATGAGTTTCGAAAGCTTGAGAAAGACAGGGTTGATGTGGTCGCGGCCTGTGGGCCACAGATCCCAGGACACCCTGACCGCTCTATTTTGCCGCCCCTTGGTCAATAAAATAGAAAAACAAATGAGGGTCGACACGATAATGTAACTTAAGGACATGAAAGTTAACACGATAATCTATTGGTGTAACGTTTACTTAATACCGGTGTTCGTTCAGGAGTGGGCCATGTTTTGTTAGAAAACAAACCCATGTCAATGCTGTACCTACACTTGAGTCGCTACTGGGAATTAACAAGCCAAACATTACATTACTGTTATTTGCGTAAGCCGCCCGTACCTAGAAGAGCACGTTAAGTCATCCCAGTTGTCATGAATATCTATGATAATCGTTATTGAGAAGTCACTGCCCTCAAATATACTGACACTAGTTTCAACCTTCGAATTCAGTTCATCCTCAGGGTTGCGGAGGTTTGATGCCGGTCGCTCCGTGGAAAAACTGATATTCTGTTATAACCGGGTGGAACTAGTAGCCGACACCAAATAACTTTGGGATAAGGCTAGGAAGAAAAAAAAAATTATATCCTCTCATACTACTGAGTCTTATTGTTGTATAGCTACAGCAGTCAAAGTAGAAGGTATCCTTGAACTCAATAGTGTTTAACTAATTAATATAAAATCCTCAGAACTATTAGATGCTATAACTTTAATCGTCCGAAATTCCTCGCCAAGATAGGATACCTACATAAAGCAGTATATTGCGAGAGTTATGAAACGGTCACTAAAACTGAAATCGGTTCATATTTACGGTACGCGTAGACTCGCTGGGATGTTATCTCCCTTTTTCAGAGGCTGTTTTTGAACATTACAGAAAGGCTTATAAAATAATTAATTCAAGTGTTTAAATAAACTGCACTGACCCTGTGATTCGGATGTTAATTGGTATTTCAATCATCAAATTAATATTCAACATTACGCTAATCAAGATTACAAATAATAAAATCGAATGATCATCGGCAGCAAATCATACTACCCAAGCTATCTAGTGGAAACGCAAATGGCTGAGTAGGTTTTCCAACCAAACACAATTTGTCGATTACCTAATCAGTTAAATGAACATGTAGAATGTGTATATATGATTTTAAATAAATAAATTAAAAAAAAAAAAAAAATTAAGTTCAGTTCACTTTGTTGTTTAACCACAAGTTCACAACGGTTCATAGAGCAATAATATAGTTATAAATAGAAAGTAAAGATTTGTATATTGAAAACCTTAAATAATGAGAATTGCAGTCGAAAAAGTACCTAAAATCATGTCAATTTTCAAAAAGACTATAGAAAAATGTATTGAATGATTTTACATCAAAGAAACCATCATTGAGACCGTAGAGCCTTAACTCTCTCCAAAGCACACTGAACGCGTTTTATAAACGCTGTATAATTAGATTTTATTTCTAGGATTTCATTTCCACACTTTTTGATTACGCAATTTATCGAATTTATTTAAGTTGCTGTTAAACAATAGATGATTATTTATTTTATGTGTAGTTAATTTTTCGTTTATATGTACAAACTAATCTAATAGATATCTTTACAAGGACTTCAGCTTGATATCAACATGAAAGTGGCAAGTTACTGTACAAAATACATTATGTTTAGTTCAGTCACGACAGTTTATTATACCATTTTGGCACACTGGATGAATCGCAAATGAGTTTTGTACACGTATACCAACGTATTTTTGTTTGAGGGTGAATGAACCTTGTTACCTACCAAATATTATCGTAGTCTCATAGTAGTCCACATTAAGATATACATCACATGAAGATTAACGCGAAAGGGATTATTAGATTACTATTATATTATATTCACAGTTCATAACATGTAGGATACTATCTTAAGTGATAATTCACAAAAATAAAAATAAAAATTTTACTCAAACAAAACAATAAAAACATTGCAAATTATTATCCTGGGCTTGGTTCGAACTCTCTGAAGGTAACATTTCTAGTCATTGCACAGGATTGTTTTGTTTCCTAAAGGTAATCAAACAATGTAAAAATATCTTCTTTTTCTTCAAGTACCATCCCCAGCACGGAGGTCGGTAACTACGAGTCTGTACGTCTCCCTGTATTCAGTCATGCGAATTAGTGCATCTGTGCTTTTCACATCCAAACAGTCTTTTATATTTTTAGTCCACGATGTTTGGCTTCTACCTCTATTGCGCTTTCCTTCAATTTTCCCTTCAATTATTTGTCTTATGAAGTCGTATTTATTATTTCTATATATATATGCCCAATATACGCCGCTTTTCTTTTCTTGGTAGTTACCACCTCTAAATCTTTATTCATAATTTCTAGCACTTTTTCGTTTCATACTTTGTCATTCTACTTGATTTTCAGCATTCTGCGGTATATCCACATTTCCTGGGTTTCTCAAGTAATGTTTGCTTCAGAGTCCAGCTTTCTGATCCATACAGTAAGATTGAAAGAATATAACATTTCACCAACCTCCATCTTAATTACAAGTTGAGTTTTCTGTTTGTTTGTAGATTTTATTTCATTTTCTGAAAGGCGTTTCTGGTTATTTCAATTCTTTTTCTAGTTCTCAATCTTCATTTAGCGAAGAACACAGGTATTTATAACTTTTAACTACTTCAATTCTAATATTTTCTAAGGATAATGATGTTTGCGGTTCTAAATTTGGTGTTTTACTAACAATCATGTATTTTGATTTATTAATATTTATTTTAAGTTCATAGTCTGTAAGTTCGTCACTTAATTTTTGTAGCATTATTTGAAGGTCTTCAAGGTTAGTCTACCACCAGCTTCCTTAATTAGACATGTAGTATGTCTATCTTAAAAAACACTGTTTGACTAACCAATTTTCGGGTTCACATGAACAGATTATTGTATTAATTTGTCTTATATCATCTTATTTGAAGTTATCCCTAAACATACATAACGTACTATAAAATAAATAGTAGATAGTATAAATGTAAGATATATTTATAACAAGACCGGAAAACTGTATCCTCAAAGAGACGCTTTCACTGGATCCGTAACAAGATAACTGGTTTTAAGTAAACATAGGGTAAATGGTTCAAATACAACTTAAACCACTTTGCAGAAAATATTGCTTTTCCTTTTCTCTCTATAAGTGAACTGAGCGTGTTCCTTTCTGCTTTATTTACAAAATAAATAAACTCGTGAACTTACCTCGGGATATCTACAACTGCAACCGTCGCAGATGTCAATGCTCTTTACAGAATAAATGCGGCAAGGTGAACAGCTTGTGTGATGGGGAGGAGGTTTCTGCCGACAAAGAAATTGGAACAATTACAAAAGCTATAAAATAATATTTCTATTGGATTCTTACAACGGTTTTTCTGGACTTAGGTCGTACGTATCATAAAAGAAACTCATAAAACGCTTCATCACTCACACACACATGAGTGAAAATTACATTATTTTGCACTCTAAACGTACGGTATTATATCGTTGACACGTTTCGATATCTTTCGATTGGAATGCATATATCACCTAAAAATATCGAAATAGGCTAACATATAAAATTATTACAGAAAAATTAACATACCAGCAACACTCGTATGAGAATCAGCAGCAAAAAGTTGAAAGAAATCGTTAGAAGATAACTCTGTTATAAGACCCCGGTTGGATAAGTACCTACTCATCCATTTACTTACCTACTCCATCCGGACTACAAATCAAATAGGTAACATCGGAAATGAAGGTACTTCGTTGAGTTTGAACTTGTTAGTATGACATTTTAAGTAATATCAATAATAATTGAGAGCCTCAAAAAATCAGTGAAAAATAATCATACCGGAGTAAACAACAGACAAAAACTATCTTAATTTGTTATAGTAGCCTATACAATACCAGTTTTATTGTTATTTTAAAAATTCAACAACCAAACAACTTTTAAATCATAGAAATCTTAAATATTAAGAGCAAATTTACTTTTATAACGATGACATAAACAAAAAGGACTCACAGCAATCCCATTTCTTCCTACGGGCATTTATTTTGATTAGACCCAAGAAAGGATATACTAAAATGTGAAATATTTGAATGTTTCCATCGAGCGGGGTAGAACTGCTGATTAAGTACTAATATTACCGAAATATATCTTATCAGTAAAGGGTAAGCATTACACATTCTATCTTCTTAATATACCGTATTTCTGTAACGCACGCAAATATTAAGCTTTGATAGTACCAAATATTAAACATAGAATTACATATGCACTGAAAAAATCTGGATTACGAAATGCATAATTGAAAACTATGATTCTTCTTCGTTTTTTTAGACCTTGATTTATTTGTATTCGATTTTTGTTGTACTAAGCATAGAGATGATTTTATTGTTAAGTAAATTCTATAGAATTTTACTGGCGTCGTAATTATTTATTTCGTTAAGTATAACTTCAAACCACATAAATGAAGCGTCTAATAATATTTTAACCGAATATTTATAAATGTATCTATGATAATCTATCTAATACTTCCGTAAAATCCTTTTCATAGTGACATGAAAATAACCTTTGTGGTTAAAATGGAAAAATAGTTTAGTTATTGATTCGGGGCATACTTGATTCAAAAACGAATAAAGGTATTTTCCGAACGCTGAACAAAGGAACCGTAAAGTATTGATTAGGCAGGAGTAACATACGTAACGATTTTGAGGTTTCGTATAAATAATCCTGTTTTATCAGTTCGATACGATGGGCTTTCAGTATTATGTTTCTTTTCTTTTACGCCCGGTACCAGCTATCATAACTTTTCCACGTTCATAACTTGTAATGTTAAAATATCGTCTACATTACGTCTGGGAACTGTTTATTTGGAAAGTCTTTAGCAACTTTTTGTCTTCGTCCTGATGTTATTATTTTAATATGTTGTATTTTTAGACTAACAAAATGAATTACAAACATAGTTAGCAACGCAATATTGCTTAGCTACTATTCAAAAAGAATGCTAATACAATGAGTATCTAAGAGAACTCATCAAGAGTTTTTAGAAGCGTGAATATCGAAATTAATGAAAATTTCGTCACTTAAAGATAATTTTAGAAATTGTTTTAACTTTTATTCCTGGCATGGCTTTGAGTGAGGTAACAATTAGAATAAATTATGCCTGCCCTTGTCGGGGACCAAATTGTCGGCCATTAAGTGTTATCTTTGGAAGCTTACGTGTCAAAGGCTTCATGGTAAATTAAGCTGAAAAACAAAACAAGGTTATAAGCACAATATATATTTAATTTATTTTAATGCCATAATAATTTGAATATATGTATGTATGACTTACCACGTTATGTCTGTGAAAAAAAAAATGACTGAAACTTAGGTCATGGGGTGCCAAAGTAAAGAGATAATCTTATTGTAGTGTCAAGGAATAAAACTTCAAAAAAGTTATGAATAACGAAACAACAGAATACCTGATTGATTAAATCATCAATTGATTAGCTTTTATTTCGCTTTTTTTATTTGGGCCATTGGATAAAAAGGTGTAGTGTACCTTAGAAACAACAGAACTGTTAAATAATATTTAGAACCCTGCTTCGCGGGTTTTCTTGCTTGTTTGGTAAATATTTATTCAAGATAGACGAGAACTTATCATTTGATATCTATCCAGTCACAGATCCTGTTCTAGAAACTTTTGCGGCAAGAAATCAATATGTGACTATTACAACAACATAGAGAATATAAATTGCTTATTTTGTCTGGCTGGTTTGCAATTACGTTAGTAGGTTTTCACAAGATATGATCCACATTAGATAACACTTGTCGATACGTTACATTATAATAATAATAAGATAGTTTATTTCTTCTTTAACAACGGTAAACATAACGTTAATACTATACAAATATTATAAATTCTAAAGTAGCTCTGTCTGTCTGTCATGGCTAAACTGCTATACCAATTTTAATGCAATTTGGCATGGAGATACTTTGATTCTTAAAAAAGGATATAGGCTACTTTTTACTTATGTATTGCAGTAAACGCGGGCGGAAACGCGGGCAAAAGCTAGTCAAGAATAATTGTGGAAATCCAGGTACCATTGTGAAAGACTGGTGCCTTTAACAATGAGATGGAAGATTTATTGCTCAATATAAAATGAAACTAATTAATAAATATTATTATGATTTTATAAATGCACGCACAAAAAATACACACACACACGCACACGCACACACACGCACACACGCCCACACACACACACACACACACGCACACACACAAAGTATACAAATCACTCAAAAGTATTATGTTATTAATCCTAGATCTAATGTACGAATCTACTGCTTGTATTTAGACCACTTTGCAACAAACATAAATGTATCTGTGTAATTTAGACTTGTAAAGATACTGCCTCCCAATATACAGCTCATGCTAATTTGGGAATCAGGGCTTATATTTATATTGTTGAATGTAATTTGCTGCAATAAATAATTTATTTTTGTTATTACTTTGTAGGTATACGCTAAAGCACAACCTATATTACTAGATCGTTGGAAAGTATCGCTTGAATAGTTTCTGAATTAAATATTCTAAATTAAACTATTCACTACGATTTTCTTTAGTTATAACTAAAATCTCGATTATTTACATGTGTTTGCAACTCTATATGGTTTAAGTTTAATAACAACCAGAGACAGCTTCATATGTATTTCCATTAAAATTCCACTATAAGTTTTCATATTTTTTGGCACATTGTATAACTGTCACTTAACGTTTCTAAATGTGTGTAGGTGGTGGAAGCAGGTCGGGGCGGCTCATTGGCTGTGAGCCAGCGAACATCCCTCGAACATCCATTCCCTGTTACGCAACCTTCACAGTCGCGGTGCCGCCCCGTAACCTATTATTGGGACATTCCCTTTATTCGGGACGATAATACTTTCCCCTACTTTAAAACTCAACACTTATAGATTAATGTTTGGTTTCTAGCAAATTTAGGTAACTTTGCCTATTTAGAAACGCAAAAGGAATTCCCCGGGGGCAATAAGGCAATGGTTTTATCGTACCCAATATTTAGATAAATACTTTTAGCCCTACCTTATCTATCACAGCCCCAAGAGGCATATTAGTACGGTTTGTAGCCGCACGTAATGCCTTTAATGTTCCTAAGGAGTAATAAAATAAACCTTTAAATATGGATAGCTCTTAATGAGTAAAAAAAAATGTGTGTTATTTTTCACGCAACGTGGATTATTTTTTGTATGTAGTAAAATTAGCGATAAAAAGATAAGGTTATCAACAATCTGTCGCGTGTAGAACAACATCAACGATAAATAGTAGTTTGATAAATATACTGTTAACAAAACTCATTAATCAGCTATTATTTACCGTGTGAGAGCTATGCTTCAGCATGAATGGGTCGGCTCGACCGGAGTGATACCACGGCCTCACAGAAAACCGGTGTGAAATAGCGTTTGCGCTGTGTTTCACCGAGTGAGTGAGGATACCGGAGGCCCATACCCCAACCCCTCCCCCATCCCCTTTCCCATCCCCCAAAGGTCGGCAACGCACTTGTAACGCCTTTGGTGTTGCGGGTGTCCATGGGCGGCGGTAATTGCTTACCATCAGGTGATACGTCTGCCCGTTTGCACACTATTCAATAAAAAAAAATAAAAAAAATACTATTGAGCAAAAGAATCGGTGGTTATTTTTATAATAAATAGTTTACAGTGTTATACAGAAACAATATTTAACCACCACCAGAACTAAACGAAATAGTCAGGACAAACTCAGGGATGTAACCTAAATTGTAAACAGAATTCATGACGCAGAAATGTTTAGTTACCCAAACAAATCCCAAGTGTCCGCAATGCGTAGATGTGGTCTAATGTGATGTTAATCGAGTATGAGTCTCGACATGAAAGGTATTACAATTAAAAAAATATATCTTGAATATTCAGCTCGTGTATTCAATAACTTTAAAGATCTTTAATATATAAAATTAAGTATTTACGGGTTCCATCCTACCAGTTAATATATAATTACTATTTTATATATAAGAAATGTTTGTCGAGTCCACGAAAGGTTTAAACGGTGAAAAACCTATAGGTACTAATATTATAAACCTGAAGAGTTTGTTTGAACGCGCTAATATCAAGAACCATTGGTCCAATTTGAAAGATTATTTCAGTGTTGGATAGTCCGTTTATCGAGGAAGGCTATATGTTATATATCATCACGCTAATACTAATAGGAGCGGAGCACCTCAAAAACGAGGGAAAATTTTCACGCCACGGGCAATAGAAGATGCAAACGAGGTTGCGTGGGTCAGCTAGTTAAAAATAATTAAAAATAACTTGAAAATCCAAATGTCACCTGTACGAAGTAGCAGGCACAGCTAGTACGTTATACATCGATTTGAAATAATTCTATGTGAACACATCTTTTATTTCGAAGCTGTTTATTTATGGTCCGTGTAATCATGAATTAAAAAAACAAAGTGTCACCATAAAATTCTTTATTTAAAAGTTTGTGTAACCAAACAATACATGAATTAGTAATAAATTTCCAGGTGTTTTTTAAGTTGATCCTATTCATCCCTTGGGTGTCACAAGAGCTTAGGCTAAGGGAGTAAGCTATGCGGAATAACAATACTACAAGGAGAAGGAAATCTTGACACATATCGTAAACCAATCCATCTAGCCAACAGCGTGTCGTAGTTGCTCAAACCTCTTTTCTAAGAAGAGGCCTTTATAGGCAATTGCTGATGATAACTTTTATGTATCATTTACATTCCAACAATCTACTTGAGATTAATTTCGTCACATTAATAAATACAAAATTTGGGTTTGTATTCATACTTATAATCAATTTTGATAAATTCAATATGCTTTTGAATTGAAGTAGCTACACATACGGAGAGAATGCTTCTTTCTTCTTAAATCTTTCAATAAAGGACTGTTAGACATTCATTGCTTTTACAAATAGAGGCTAAGAGAGAAGCACAATGCTTGGCTAGCAGCCAATCCTGTGACGTGTTTGTACTACGCAAAGATCGATTCCAGGTCTAGAGACCCTGCTGGCACATTCACAAACAACTGTTTATGTGGTTCAGCATTAGGTATATTGACACGCAAACAATAGTAATACTGTAATAGGTATTACAACATTTAAGGTTAAAAAATATAAGTATTTCGTGAAATCATGAAGCTACACTTCGGTTACGATATTTAATGCTGACATCGGGTGTAAAACAGTGGTGTAAGTAATGTTTGAATCGCGTGCGCTACATTTTGCTGTTCATTATACGGCAGGGGTTAGGGCATCAGTAATGGCACCAATCTAGACATTATATATAATTATTTTACAAAGAGTTAAAGGGCACACTTTAAGAATGAATTAGTTATAGTAATTATTCCGAAAAAGCATAAATTTAATCGATTGAATGGCTTTATATTTCTGTAATCAGACATTTAATATGTCTGATTTCACTTCCGATGCTCCGGAACACATCCGCATCAATAAAACGGAACAGTTAGTTTGGAGCACTGGACAATTAATTAATGTCCAGTGAACGTTTTTTCCCATACAAGATACAATAGATTTTTTCCGCATATAAAAACTATGAATAAATGTGGTAGAATTAAAAACACATTTTCCCAATAACTTTATTTAAAAGATAAGACTGTTCTCCCCTCGATGTTACTATAAGTGAATTTTTTTTTTCTTTTTTCGAGGCGGTATTTCACTCCGGCCCACCGCCTTCGGCTTTACAAAGCGCAGGTTCGGCCTCACATGGAATACTGTCCTCATCTTTGGGCAGGGGCACCCCAATACCAGCTCCTCCCTCTGGACCGCATTCAGCGAAGGGCGACTCGTATCGTCGATTGCCGGAATCTTTCAATTCGGCTAGACTCTCTGGTGCTGCGTAGAGATGTGGCTTCACTGTGCATCTTCTACCGCATTTACCATGGGGAGTGCTCCGAGGAATTGTTCGGATTAATCCCTGCCGCATCTTTCCGCCATCGTCCTACGCGACAGAAATTCCATCCCCATCATCTAGATGGTTGGCAGTCCACAACTGTGCGATTTTCCCGAAATTTTCTGCCACGCACAGCAAAACTGTGGAATGAGCTGTCGCCTGCGGTGTTCCCGGACCGATACGACCTTCAAACCTTCAAGAAAAGAGCGTACTCCTTCCTAAAAGGCCGGCAACGCACTTGTGACGCCTCTGGTGTTGCGGGTGTCCATGGGCGGCGGTAATCGCTTACCATCAGGTGATACGTCTGCTCGTTTGCCCCCTATACAATAAAATAAATAAATAAATAAAATATTTCGATCATTCCTCTCGGGTTTTCACAAGTCAATTGGTTTTATTCCTCTGTATATTACGTATTCAAATATGTTTACGATGTCAGAACTTTTTTAACCATGTTGGCCAACAAAATTTATGTGAAGAGTTTTAACAAACTTGGTACCTTTTTTTTGTTGACGAGGTAAAAAAGACCTTCGGATATCCGGCTCCTCGGGGACTGACGAGTCAGGTCCACTAACAACCACCCCGGTGGCCGATCTCAGACGCCCTGCTCTGGGGATTCCCCCTGCCTGTTGGCCCAACCGTTATATGTTGCGGCCTGACCGTACTTTCGCTGACCGCATCAATTATTCAGCTACTAGAGATCCCCTCTTGATCCTTGCGGTCCTGTCGGTGGCTGGTGTCTGTCTACGCTCGGGGTTGGCCCTCTTCCGATCCCGTTCAGCGGTCTCTTTTGTGAGCATTGTTGCACCAACAGCATGTTGGCGCTAATTTTGAGCCGTGCACGCCACTGTGCCACTGCCTGTCGGTGAGCGTTCCGCCGCGTTTCGAGCTGGTCCTGCTTTTCCAACCCAACCTGGTGGATGTCACGAATCGGGTCATAGACCTTCGCGTCCATATCCGCCAGGATATCGAAAGGTGGGAAACGAGGCAGGACTATCGCCGCCTCCAAACAAACTTGGTACCTACTAACTATAATAAATATACTATTTATAATAAATATAGTGTTGGCCATTTTAAAATTTCCTTTACATGAATTGAAAAATCCCATCAAATCGTTACTGCTTCTGTATAAAATATAAACTTGAGTAACAAGACACATACATTGATATACATAGATTAACTTACATTTCTTCAATTCTATCATTTAATTAAATTGTAAGGGATCGGTACTTGTACATTAAAGATATTGAAGAAAAACAAAGAAGAGAGTATTTATGAAATTAATTATAGCAGATTAATTAAGGAACTCAAACAACCGTTTTGAATTTTTGTCTGTTTGTGTATTGATTGAAGGTTTTCACTCTTCTCTTAGGTGTTGGTGTAGTTTTTGCTAACCTTCATTTAAAAAATAGTGTTTGTTTTACTTTAATCGGTTGACAAAAAAAACTTATAACGGTTTAAGCAATACTACTACTTTAAGCAAACAAAACCGCAAAAGCAAAAGCTAGTAGATAATATTTTACATAGGTCTTCAATCATTGTCAAAGAGAGTTTTCAAATTAAGGCCGTGAAAAATGACCGTATTCCAGTCGTCCGCTCATAATTTGCAAAGGGAGCTTAGGCGTATAACTCTTTCAATAAACGCAATCAACCGTTTATACGAACGGGATAAATAACTTCGTGGTATAAATAATTGACACTTGTTGGTTAAGTTCAGAATCAGAGCCATGAGTTCGATTTACGCCTAAGACAAATATGTAATTCCGTCAACTGTTTTGCGTCCAAAAAAAAATCGTTTTTAATCATGTTTCTGTTCAGCATAGAAAGTGTAATTTGGGAGTCGTATCTATGTATGGAGTAGTTGAAATAAAACTGAAATCAATAAAGCAGACTGTCATAACTTCAAATCTAAGCAATGGTAATACCTTGACCCGAAACCTATTATCATCATCAACAGCCGCTCGAAAATCTGTTACTATTTAGACAAACTTTTCAGTAAACTTCTAATTTCTATTCAAAATAATAAAGTTCGATGCTTGCATTTATTATGTTGCGTTTTAAAAAATTGATACATTACGATATCCGTCGAAGACTAAAAAAGGTTATAGAAATTGATTACAACTCACCTCACACTTTGCGTTAAAATTTTCTGAGTTTCTAAAGTTAACTAAAGTAACTTACTTACCTTAGAAGTTGTGTATGCGTTGCCTGGATTCACTTCACATTGATGTGATTAGGCTAACCGTAATTAACGGAATTACACCAAATTTTAAGATTCTACGAGTAACATTATCTGAGTTCATCCAACTCTATTCTACATGAGTTTTTCCATTGTACATAATAACTTATTTTAAATTGATTCCTAAAGATAGTAAATAAGTTTAATTACTTAGGTGCTCTTTTGAAATTTATTTCATCCTTGAGCTGATATTTCGTGTTATAGATACACATTTCTACTTTGAACGTGTCGTAATACTTTCAATCTAATCTTTACTATATTTGAAAATTCATGAATGAGTTTGTATCAGGAAACAAGACGAACTCATTTCCTATGCGTTTTGCAATATAATGAATAAGAAATGTTAAGTTAATACTTACAGATAAATGGGATAAGTCCGACGACGCGTGGAATCCGCTTACAGGGCACTGGTGGCGCGATTACTGATATGAAATGTGAGCAGTAAGGGTGCCTGCTAAAACACTGATGAAAAATCAGCGGGACAGCGCACGTTCGCCTTGATATTGATTTTGGGCGGCAACTTAGCCACGCCACAGCAGCGACATCTTTACCCCTAGCGTGCATTCAGGAGAACTTTTTGAAGTTGTATCTTTACTGCAAATAGATGGCGTTGTACGGTGACCTGAATTTTAAAATTACGATCAGTTCTAGCGTATTGTGAATGATGCATTCAAAATTCCTTTCAATTAAAAGTGATTGTTTAATATATACTTCAACTGGATAGTACATATCATACTTTAACACAAAATCTAATCAAAAAAACACTGTAACATTTAAGAACATTTCAAAGATTTACGTAAACCTCTGGAATGTAGTCTAGAATCTGTGGCCACTCTCTCGCACTCTAGAATAACGTGACTGGCAACTTCCTCTCCAATGAGGCACATTTCAAAAAGGGCAGCTTCCTTTGTAGAATGTCCGTTGGCATGATAGAGCGTAGCTGTCGGTAAGGGGCTGCTAGCCAACCTTTGTCCACCAGTAACTGTCTCAAGTGGTTTGCTGCCCTTTGAGTATCGAGTGAGAGTGAGTGATCGAGTTTTCGACTGAAGCGTATCCTATTGTATTAAGTTCTGCGTAATAGAAGTATACACCAGCCTGCGACAGCAATGGTTCCCGAAAATACCACGTCTTTTACTAAACCATCCAAAGGTTGACTGGTAGAAAATGCCATTCGGCGTTAAGTCCGCCTCATGCAAATGTAATGCAGGAAGTATTAATAAATGAATTTAAAAAAAATACATAGGAGAAAGAGCTGCAGCAACGTATAACGTTAGAGCATACAGTCAGAAAAGAAAATTTCAATTGGTTGAATATGTTTTCGTTTTTCAACTTTTGAATTATAAAAACTGTAGATTTCGACTGTGGTTTTATAATGAATACACATATAACAGCACTTCACTACCGAGCACTAGCCCAGATGAATTGAAATATTGAAACCCATATAGAAATATAAATGATAAAGAGAGACTTGATCTCATCCACACGATAGTAGCTGATTTGACTTCCTTCTACCCGCATCGTGTCGGTTAACCGTTCAATGGGATTATGATAGAGAGGGAACAGAGAGTGCACCGGTGTTTGCGCACACACTTGTACTCTATAATGTCTCCTGCGTAGTTATCTGGCCTCCGTTGAGACTGGCCGCCGTGGCTGTTATCGCCTAGGAGAACATTATTATTAGCTATATAGGCTAAATCCAAATTTAGTGAGAGATTAAATTGGAGGAGCTCAGGTCTAAATTGAGAAAGTACTCTATTTAACACAAGCTTGTGCAACATTACTGGGATCAAATCAATACAAATGAAAAAGTCACAATACAAAAAAATATTGAATTTGGGTCTGAAGGCGTTAAACACTTACTAGACGCAAAAAGATTACAAAAGTCCCTTTTAATAGGCATTTTATTCAGGAGCTGACTAGAGAAAGCACAGGGATTCTTTATTATTAAAATAGGGTTATGAAGTGGAAGGATGAAAACACTACTACAAATAAAGAAGCTGATTAATTCTTACCATCCAAGTGTAAAGAGGATCGACTCTTTCTCCATAGAGACCGCGATATCAAGGACACTTAACTGGAAGCAAAAGCAATAGTTATTCATAAAACAGGCGAAGGTCTCCATCTACAACATCAGTCTCCTGAACGGCATTTTTCCTCTCTCTTAATATATTTGAATAAACTATTTCACACCCCATTCGTTAGGTATTTTTACCTGACTACATCAAGTTAGGGTTATGGTTTTGACAGGCCATGTATGTATGTTCATCTTTGCCCTCGTAGCTCTTCAACTGCCTATTAGAACTAGACAAATGAAATATCATTAGAAGCGTCTTGATCGTCCGCTGGCGTCATAAAGTACTGTTTTAAAAAAAAATTAGATAAGTATGCCGTGTTTGGTATCATTAGAAAGGGCGTTATTTGTACATTTTATAAATATATTATAACGATACCAAAACATTTTAAATAACAAAAAGTAAAAACTAAAACCCAACTACGACAAAAAACGGCGCTGAAAAAGTATGAAACAAGTTTGAAAAGCCGTAGTCACACGTTACATAGAAACGTACCATAACACTTTAACAACGTATACAGCTTTTCAAACTTGTAGTAGTATAGAAGTGGAAAACTTTACAACCGAAAAATTAAGAGGTTTAATTCACGTCCTGAGTGAAATCAATTTTGTAGGCGGTAAGTAGGTAAAATGTTTCGGTAAATCACAGTAAGTAATGGACTTTACTATAAAATTTATTTAGACGTAGATCCTACGGAAGATATTACTGTTAAACAACCGGGTTTTGAATAAGTTCTGGGTATAATTAATTTGTACTCTATGCACAAGTTATTCTTAGAATAGCGACACATTTAAGTGTTCTTAAACCTATTTTTAATGGTTTTTATTAAGTTCTTTTCTGTACACACTCTACTATTGATAAAATTTTGTCGGCTAGAATCGTAGACGGCAAATATTGTTAAATTATCGTAGTTCATGTATTCCATGCCATATTCTATGAACTTGCTATTAAATCGCTCTTATTAAGTAACGAAATGAAAAGGTAGAACTTTTAATAATATTATTTCATATGTATTATTTATTCAAAATAAACACCATTAAACATAAAATAAAATTACAATTTGTAGGAGCGCGTTGAATTCTAATATGTGAGCTACGCTTAATCTAACGCGGGAAAGTACGTAGTAATAACATTATTTCTTAGAAACTATACAATACATTTCTTTCTACGAGCTGTCCGGTATCTGCTACTTTAACATTTAACAAGATACATAAGTCTGTTCCACCAACGTTTTTCTACTTAACCCCGTCTTGTATGCCAATATACGAACAATAAAAACATAGTCGGGAATATTATCGGCGGGATCTCGGTGGTTTACCTGATGGTTTACGTGTGTGGGTTTGTATGTTTAGGTGTAGGCGTGTGTCGTAATATTGCAGACTGGCGCGGCCGCCGACGCAACATTGCGTAGTCGCCTCATGTTCACACTGGAGTTGTTTTGTTCACCGGATTCTTATTCGTTTGTATTTTATTACTCTAAAATTAAACATGAGTAATTCCTGTATATAATGTTTGTCACTTATGTATTAGAATCAGTCGAAGTTTTCAAATTAAATAATGCAGCGATTAATAAGTTTCAACGCGAGTATTCTCATGATGCCTCCTGAGGTGACTCTACACCATGCCAATTAATGGAAATAAGAACTAAAACTGTTAAATAATAAATAACATAAAGATTAACACCGAACAATACTATCACCATTTTTGTAAGTCTGCTCTGATGAATAGTTTTAACCTATAAAGTCTTCAACTAAACACCATCTTATGTTTGTTTTGATCAATTTTAATGCTTAATTTAAAGAGTGAGATTAAGGTAATTAAATGGTCCTAATTATATCAATCTACTACGAATTTTCCGTATTCTGTACTTTTCTACGATCTATCATTTGGTTTTAAAGCAACTTTAGTGTGAACGCGGCCCACCACAGAAAGTAAAGCCCGTAATATCAGCGAGCTCGTGGCGGGGCAGTGTTGCTCCGCGCCGCGCGCAGACCGGTCCGCCATGTCGCGCTGACAGACTCCGCACAATCTGTCAAACTGACAAGTGTTTATACCTTATTTGACTGACAAGTGACAACAATGGCAATGTGGTCAGTGATTACCGTCTTCACCAGCATCTTGCTGGCCTCTACACAGGCACAGGTAACGGACACTTCGTTTACTATATGCATTTTTAATATCGATACTTGCAACTCGCACTGCAAGCAGCCTGGGTCGTACTATTGCTCTTAGAGGTTTTTTGTGAAGTTCCGATATCCAATTATACCGAATGTCGTCACCCTAACAGAACAATATATAAAAAAGAACAACAACCTGTTCATGTTTGCCTTCAAAATTTGAGTAAGTTCGTTCATAAACTTTAAAATACTGTTAAGTTTTATCAACATAAGTTTTAAAATGCTAAAATTTCTTATATGCATCGGGTAACTAAATATTAACTATCTCGCTTACAGCTCAAGATCTTGTTGACTCAAAAGTTATATCATAAATATGTGTAAACCAGATCCGTACGAGACTTATTACCTAATGGCATGACCGAGTAACGAAAGCGGTTTGAATAACAAACCATTAGCATAACCTTGATAAAGTTAACCCACAAAATTCTATTCATAAAATTTCGTTGTTTTATTATTCAAGATAATTATGTACTAACGAAAAACTTGTTTGCATTCGACTAAATGTAATACAATAATATTTATTGATGTTGTTATTGATAAAATGATTATTGAATATAACAAAAAGTTTTTAAATATAACAAAGTTAGGTTACAAATATGAATCACGGTCTAATTATATTACGTGGATACGTAACTGTTATAACATTGTTATGTTCGTGTAGATACGCTGACTCGTCGTAACCCACATTTCGAGCACCAAAGAAATTAAACTTAAATATTTTTAAAGGCCTTAAATAAATATGGGCCATAACCCACACAATTGTATTGTTACATGATGAATGTTTCATGTAAATCACCTGAGGAAAGTTGATAAATTGCCAGCTGTAAATATAATACCTCTTTTAACTACCATCGCTGGTTTTACTATAATAACTATCAATATATACACTATATATACATAATGATTCATCAGCATTGCATGTTAATGTACCAAACTGGTGATTTTCTGAGGCTTGACTTGCTTTAAAATTATAGTATGTTCTTTGAACACAGTGTTTTCTGTGCGGCTGATTATAATAGGGGTATTATTATGTACACATTTTTGTAAATCATACATGTCAAAAGTTTCATGTAGTTCGGTTGAGTAGGTAATAGTACTCATGTTCGAAAACAAATGAGTGTAAGTGTAACTAGTGTAAGTGTAAGTGTAAATAGACTTGTATAAATCTGTAAGTAGCAAGTATTTATTTATTTAATAAAAAAGGTTTATTAAATAAATAAATACTTGCTACTGCTACTTTACTGTATAGACTTGACAAACTAAAACTTCTACGTTTAACTGCCTTACGTGGTCCACTACTAGTATAACATGTAGGCCCCTTGTTAGAAAAACGGTTTTGGCCTACGATAGTCCTATGACGTTCGCTGGCCAGACTGGTATCGGTTTTATTTCAAGATTTCCTTCTCTTTGCAGTGCTATTGTTCTACGTAGTATATTTCCTTACTTGGCTCTTACAACACCTACTGGATAAATAGAGGTTTTTATACTCAGGCTGTCACAACACAGACATGTTGCTGAATTTTGCCACTGCTCTCTATTAACAGCACCATCTGATTTAATAATATAATCAGACAAATGAAAATCAACACTAACAGCAAAAAAAAATTGATTTAATTTTTATTATTTTTCTTATTTTAATTGTTATAATTTGATTTTAAGATTAGAGTTATTAAAATGTTTTATTATTATTATTTACATTATGTGTTTTTATTTTATTATGATTGATCTATTTATAAAATATAAGTTTTACTAACAATAGAATAAGCCTTGCTCTATCTAACAAAATGGACTCAAAGTGGTCTGAAAAAATGACTTCTTATTATAGCATTACGACAAAACCATTCTGTTTCGTTCCGAATCCCTACTTTTTTATTTTTCAAATGATAAATGATATTTATTTTGTAAATAAATCTTTTCAAATATTTTTACACATTGGACTTTACAGCCAAAAGACGTTCAACAATATACATTGATACATTTCTAATAACGATTTCAAAAGTTTTGTTCCCAAATGATGTATAAGACATAGCATTTCAATTACAATTGCAATGGAAGCTGCTGATGTGATGAACTGCGGTTGTTTATTTAGTTGTTTTTCAATAAGTTAATACCAACTGAATTCTTTTGTGTGTGTTAGTGTGAATATAGTCTAGGCTAGTAATAAAAGTTCATATTAATACTAATATGAACTTTTAACCCAACCACTTAAAACCACCAGAGACGGCTACGCTTCGGCATAAATGGGCCGGATCGACCGGAGTGATACCACGGCCTCACAGAAAACCGGTGTGAAATAGCGCTTGCGCTGTGTTTCACCGAGTGAGTGAGGATACCGGAGGCCCATACCCCAACCCATTCCCTCTCCCCATCCTCCAAAGGTCGGCAATGCACTTCTGACGCTTTTGGTGTTGCGGGTATCCATGGGCGGCGGTAATCGCTTACCATCAGGTGATGCGACCCCCCTATTCAATAAAAAAAAACAAAGATACCTTTCTGGCGGTTTTAAGTGTTTCCCCGGCCTACCCAAATGTCCTGCTGGCGGTAATGTAGCGCTTCGGGTCGTTAATCTAATGTTAAAAATTTACGTTCACTAATACCGGTACAATAAATAGGTTCTATTTAAAAGTATATTTATAATTTATGATTGGTCCATTTCAACATTGCACAATTGTTTTAGCTAGTCACTTTATCAAATAACAAACATTGGACAGAAAACATTGAGTTATGTAAGAATACGCAACTTTGTTTAGAGATTTGAATACGTTTTAACCTACTTTACTAAAAGTATAGGTTACAAAGTTCCACAGAACTTAAGTAATGTTTTCATACAAACTTAATTTAAATGTTTATTTGTCGCTATCACAACATAATAATGACATTTCAAAAAACGATTAAAATAATTACGAAAACATATAATAACTTAAGAAATTTAAGAAAGAAAGATTAGGTGTAGCATTTTTTTAAATCTGAGCCCTGCTGTTTTACCCTCGCTGATTGATGTACCTTTAAAACAAGAACCACAGGACAAGCCACGGGGCGAAGAAATTAAAAAAAAACATAGGTTACTTCTTTTGTCAGCAGCTTTCTGCCAATCAAAATTACATCAAAATCGGTCCAGCCGTTCCAGAGACTAGCCAGAATAAACAGACCGGCACTTGGCCAGACAACATTCTTAGAAATTGATTTCTTAATTTAATTTTCGTAAATACGTTCATTATTAAATTACAAATAGACACTTCAACTTTATTTATTTGTATAGATTGGTCGTTCGTCTATAGGTTTACATAATAAGTTCTTTACTTAAATTAAGTGCCCTAGAAGTGACAACACATTAAAAAGATTTTAATAATTGAAATTACAAATTGCTGTTATGGGTACCTCAGTGCGTACCTATGTAAAATAAATTCTGCCTTCAATTTAGGCCGTATTAGGTCTGAGCGTGGCACGCCAATGCCAGCGGCCGCTACCGGCGCGGGCGCAAGGTCACAAGCGCCTACGCATCCCACGCTTTACAGTACGAACACTAAAATTCTGCACACTTTTAAGGTTCAACTGCCGTTTTATAAACCACGCTAAAAGCTAGAGACTCTTAAACTTGAATAATTCTTCATTGGGAGAGGTACTTTTTTATGTTATCTATCTATTGTAAATAATTCTCGTATCATAACACAACAACAAGCCTAGCATATTTGAAGAAAATTGCGAGGGTCAACCATGTCAATCATCTTAACATTTTTATATATATAAATGTTAGATGGTTTTTGGTACGAAAAGTTCTACATCGATTGATCTCAAAGGTTGTCTTTATATAATTATTTATTACGCCAAATCTATTCCTCCTTTGATGAAATTCCACAACAATACAGCCACAATCTACAAAAGCGAAGCATGGCAGGTACAGGTAGATAGTATATATATATATAGATAGTATGTATATATATACTATATATTACAAATGTTATATAACATAATTTGTTTTACGTATACTGGGTATTGTTAACTTCATACGTACAAACGTAAAGGTCATATGTACATATTTTACCAACATACAGATATATGTTGTAAAAATATGTAAGAGGTTAATGTTTGTTCATTCATTCATAGAAACCAACGGTGACTCAATTCACAATTGACTCAGGCCATGTATATGGATGTTCATTTTATTTGTAATATGAGTCACGTTAAACACTTACGATTTTTATTAATAATAAAATTGTTAAGTTATATTATTCCTCCCAAGTCCCAGGTAATAAACCTAGTTTGGGAGCCAAGAACAAGATCTAACGTATTTGTTAACATATGAACTGATTATTATTTTTCTTTTAATTCGATTGTAACCATTACGAGTATTATCTGTAAACAAGGTGGAATGAGTGCATTTTGTGTAAATAAATTATTATTATTATTATAAATATGATCAAGAATGTTTTTCTTGTGCGAAATAAAATTTATTAACATGCGTGTCAGAAGTTTTTCCCTTACAGAACAATTTAGTTGTTTTTGTTATTGGTATTCAAAACATTATTACTAACGATTGATTATAATTATGTTTATTGAATGTTTATGAAGATTTCTTCATAATATTTGACTTTTTTATTCTTATGAATATTATAAGCAGTATGTAATGGTTTTTATTTTTATAACACAACTCTCGCGCTAGAAATATTAGGGACTACATGACTAAACACACATGAAACGGACACAAAGAACACCCAGACTAACAACAAAATTTGGGGGATCACACAAAGTATCCTATGTGGGCTTTGAATCCACTGTATTATGTGCAGTTTTATCTGTGAAATAACTACGAAACTATCAAAGTTTAATCCCTTGTTTGTTTATTTATATGTATGAATTCCATATACAGTCAGAGCAATAAATAACACAGTTTATTATCTCTGTGATAACAATAAAACTATGGAGTTATGTCTTTAGTTTGTCTAAACTTTGAAATAGGTATCTGCCAAAGAAACTGACAGTATCTTAGTTTCTAACGTGTATTTTAATATATGCAGGTATAAACAGTAATATATGTATTCTTTAAAAATTTAAGGTTTAGTTTTGTACAACAAGATTGCTGAAATGACAGAAAATATTGTACAGAAAACAAATGACTATAGCATTACGTCTTTACAAATTGTAGAAAAAACTTAAAATTGTATGCGTGTCTCGTTGTCATAATTTTTACATGACAAAATTTATTTGACTTTTATTTTTTCTAGAAAATTAAATCTTTAAATGTCTGGTTATAAAATAGTATCATTTAAACTAAACTAAGTCGAAAACAACAATAGTTCGTTTTGCAAAAAAGAATAGAGTTTGATAATCAAAACTAGCGTGTGAATAAATATTTTAAATCGTGTATCAACGCGTGCAGTTTTAAATCATATTAGTTAACTTGTACAAAGCGATAAATTAATTTGAATAGGCACTTTATAAATAGGTTACCAAAAGGCAACCAAAATAATTGTTTCCTTCGAACTAACGCAATCTACAAAGTCATCTTGACTTTGTTAACTAAAATCGAGTTCATATCTTGCTAACAGTCTTTTTTATTCATGGATCATTCATACGATACTATACTTAAATACATTTTTATAACCTTGATGTAATATAAGCGTACGTAAGTAATATTTCATTCATTTCGTTAAGCAGTTGGTTTTACAGCAGTTGACGTGGTTGGTTCTAAATTTAATAGAAGATATGGCATGTGTTCTAACAATCTTACGCAACTCGTTCATATTGGCACTAGTTTCCACACAAAATTTTATTCATTCATATGTACACAGCTAAACAAACTAAGTTTTGTTTTCTCAAAAGGGTATGCAAAAGTATTAAACACGAGTTGAAAACTCTAGTATGATATGTGATCATGGGCCAAATCTTATTACTTACCTTGAGTTAAAGATGAGAGAATTCATACTTTTAAATCTAACTAATTTTGCCTGCCTATGTCAGAATATGCCTATGCATGAATCTGGTGTACAAGCTTTATTACCTACTCTAAAGTTTCATTCAAATAAATTCAGCAGTTTTGTGTAAAAGAATAGCAAACATATACACAAAAACTTTCGAATTTATAATACTACCAGGATAAAAGTATTTGACGTAATACATATATAATAAAAATAATAACTCGGGTATCCTTTTAAGTGGAATCTAGAAAGCAAATGTTGATTTTTGGCGTGACACCATATACGAAAAATCTCGCTATAAATAGGCGCTTACCGCGTCGCTTTAACAAAATTTTGTTCATTAATTTATATCAGTTCATTATGACTAGAAAATACTATGCAATTAAGAAATAACTAATAAGGATGAACTTACTGCCGCCAAGAATGAGAATAGATTGCCTGTCAATGGAACACTAGTGGTCATTAACGATGGAACGCGGACCAAGATTAGATTCAGCCTCTCTTACATTGTTAAGATCTTGTTTACACTTGGATTAGTAGATATAAGAAAATATAGAGGATTTTTCACATAATTCTTTGAATGCAAATACTCTTTTAGGTGTGTCTATAAAGTTTTAAAGAAATATAGAATCAAATTAAAATGACAAAGGATAGGAGTTTCTTTTCTAAGGAGAGGCCTATGTCCCAGCATTTTATATTATTACCAAAGGCTGTTGATAAAAATGAAGAAAAAAACTTACTCCATATATTTTTAATCCCCAGTAACTTAGTAAGCAACACATCCGTGTTGTGATGGATTAAGAAAACCAAAATATAGTTCGGATTAACGCACGTGATGAACAAACGTGGTGACACTCCTTGCCTAGCCTCATAATTTTCCTAAGAACTGACCAATAGAGCCAACTATGCACAGGAATGAGAAGTATCACAGTGTTATATATCTAATGTCGGGAAACAGCTAGTCTTATAAGCTGTGTGACACATTCAAAAGACAATTCACGTAGCAAACGTAATTTTCCTTTACTCAGTAGAGTTTCCAAAAACCGACATACGAACACATCGCTCGCGCTATGATCTCATGTACAAATGGCATGTATAGTATAGTGTATATCTTTATGTCGTGTACGAGAACAAAAGAGCGCCTGGACATGAAACAGCCATGCTATTGCAACGCGCATCGCATATTTAAGTCGCACTCAAGGCGATTTGACAATTAACTCACATTCTGACACACACGGTTAATTTTCTATGTATGGTAACTGTGTTAATATGCGTTATATAATAGTATCCGCCGTTATCCTTTTTAGTACTTACTCGCGCAATTATCAGAGTTTACATATTCATCGTTGTCTTAATTAAGAAACTATTATGTTTTTAAACATGAAGTTTTTTTTTAATGATATATGCAAGAGAGCAGACTGACAGAGCATATTGCAGACTGTTTATGGTCAAATGAACATAACCAATGACACGCTAAATATTAGATACTTAAAAGTAAATATATATAAATATTACAGGAATGTTAAATGTAGAATTAGCTTAGTACATTAGATTATGTATTTCAGCAAACGGTAAAGCACACGCTTGACATTAATTAAAAATACAAACTGTTTAATACAATGACAAGCTAACTTTTAACATAACGTTGTGTAAGGTCTCGTGTTCGATTCCCAGGTCGGACCAAAAATTTGTTTGTCCTGGAAATATTTGTTAAGGAGTTTGGGTGTTTTCTATGTTTAATATGTATGTATTTACAAAAAAAAGTGTAATATGTATTTATATCAGTTGTCTAGTAACCATAACACAAGCTCTGCTTAGCTCGGTACTAAATGGCGTTGTGTGTTAGATGTCTGAAATATTTATTTATTATTATTTATCCAATATATGATTCTGGATCGAAACCTATTTATATTATATAGTCATATACATAATTGCAAATTAATTGTACATTAATATTCTTGCTTTGTGTAAGACTATGACTGTTAATATATATTTAATAAAACGTAGAGAATTAATCCAAAAATTTACCCAAGCGAAATTTTCATGTCTACACAAAATGTATTTCAGATGTTCCGAACCAAATGTGTCAAATAGGAATTCTATTTCGTTCACGTACCACGACCGGTAATAAGTTTAGTTGCAAACTGCTCGGTTCGTACACATACAAATTCTAAGAAGGAAAGACAATACGTTTCTTCCTAAGTTGCGACACGTCCGTAAATATATCAAGCGAAATTTTACTCAGCTCCCTAAAGTTACTTGCTTTTGGAAGCCCATAAGTTTCCTAACTTAGTAGAACTTGAACATAGAACAAAACGCCAGTGTCCTTTATTTAAACAGTTGCTCTGTAGATTATATATATATAGGTAGTCGCTACACCCTGATATTTCCCACAACCATTATGATGTAAACTATTTACGTAGCTTGTTGTATAATACCACAGTGTTGGTAAAGTTATTCCTTTACAGTTTAAATTCTAATAGGTTTCTGAATATTTGGTCTATTCAAAGATAGAATACAATGTTGAATTTAGATAGGTAATGTTCTAGTAATGTGCTCTTGGATTTAGATTCTTTTATTAGACCATTATTTATTTTTAACGTTGTGGTAGTAATCCGATATACGATATATGCAACTGGTTAATTGGTAGAATGCAAAGTTTAATTTAAATAAATATTCTGTGGTGACTTCAGCATACGTCAACAAAATATACTACACCGCCATCTATCAAAGACACACCGAACCACGGAGTGACTATCTTGCAACTAATCTACTTATCCTGTAATTCTCATATATACAACTTCCAAATATCTACTGTTAGGTCGCAGCCCACCATCCATGATCACCTCGCCTGGTCAGAGGATTTTCCCTTTGTGTTAGAAGGTCATAATACCCGTTCCTCTACAACGCTCTATAAAAATTATATTTGCGACACATTCTCGTAACTCACGGTACTTGAGTTGGAGAAGTTCATAGTCCATATTAACTTACCAGCAGGTAGCACGTTGACTTGAGGATTTCAATCGAGCGCCTGTTTGGCGATATGATCGTAATCCCTACGTTGTGTGTGACTAGTACAGTTCCAATTGCAATGCTTGATCTGTTGGTCGATCGGCGTTTCACGGCAGCGCTCCATGAGGTATTCATTGGAGATTCTCAAGAGCCAGTAAATACTGTGAATTCGATGGTAACAGCGGTTTACAAAGACCTGGAGCCAGTTGCGAGATGTCCTTGGTCCTTGTCCTTCCACATTTTCAGCAGTACGGATTTGACGTGAGACCGGAATATCTTTAATTTTATTCTACCCGTCACTGCCACACGTTATATTTTATCAACGTCATGCACGTCATAGCGTTCACGTTTAAATAGCTGCACCGACTACAATGAAATTTGGCATTTGGAAGGATATAGGCTACTTTTAACCGTGGGCATAAACTACCTAGTGACCTATTATTTTAGTTAGAGTAGGCCTTGATGGCTTAGATACTACCTTAGTTAGAACAGGTATAAAGTAATCATACTTGATAGAACTAGTAGTAACAACTTCTCCAAATAAGGCTGAAGAAGAAATTACAAATTTTGTATTTTTTACATCAAATGTAGAATAATAACGCACCACATTATCGCTTTTAGTCCCACAAACCTCAAAAAATCTCTCATTTTTGAAATAGAAAGTGATGAAAATAATAGTTTTGTGTTAGTACTTTAAAATACATTAAGTTCGCGTGATTAGAGTAAGTGTTTCGGCCCGCGGCAACAGCAACACTCGAAGTGCGCCACGCGGCCTCCACGACACGAGTCGAGGTTGCATCTTCCTTTATTCATTACCTTGTTTAATTTATGCAGTATTTCATCATTCCACTACACATAACTGAACACATAATACCTTTATAAACGTGATATCATTTCTTTAAATTACTGGGCATTTGCACAGTTGAAAAATCGATGTAGGCAGTGAAAGCTGTTACACATTTTAGATTATAAGATAATTAACAATGTAACTAATACTCATAGCAATCTACTTTGAACCGACCTCAAAAAGTTCACAATTCGATTGAATATTTTTTAATGTATTTGTCATTGTTCAGTTTGAAGAATTTACACATTATCTTCGTCAATTTAACCGGTTTACCTTTCCTTCCACCACTATTCGTTGCTGAAGAAAATATAAAAACAAAAAACGAGGGAATACAAAGTACATCTTATTGTAAAAAGCGGTATATTGTACATTTTAATGCATATATTATGTTGATTTAGGCGCAATAAAGTCGATGATACTTTTTAAAGGTTAATTATTGGTGAGCAGCATGTTATGTTAGTAAGACATTCGCTACGCAAGCGCGGTACAAGCAACGCTCTGATTACCTCGTGGGCTGATCGAGACTCGATAACAACGCTCACGGAAGTATACATCGCACTCGGAGCCCACCTTTTTGTATAATAAAGCATAACATCATCCTTTCTATCTATCAAATTTGTTGTTTCGTAATATCTTGGAACTAATATCTAACAATTAGGTATTCTGTTTTATTCCTTCACATATTTCTAAAATAAAGGCAATTTTAACACGCTTTGTTTTTACGATAAGCCTCTTAGTCAATATTTGTCAGGAAATTGAATAAGGCTTGGCTTAAGCGTAAAGAAGATAAGTAAGCATCTGCAAGATTTGTCACGAGTCACGATTGGTTTCTTACGTCATGCCACGTTAAAATCGTTTTGTTTAACAGGCAACAGATTTTGATCTGATTTGCAGGCATGTCTGTGACATATTGTCTCTAGTTGACATCTTTCAACTTAGACAGGTTATAAAGAGCCTGTCGAATTTTTTGTACAAAACACAAATACGGACTACAAGGTTGTTAAAGTTGTTTTGCGATGATTTTCATATTTACATAAAATATTTTGTGCTTGGAAGGTCACATGAAGCTAACATACTGGAATATTTCATTAACGTGTTACGTACTATCATAAAAATATACATAGCAGGTTCAGAATCTCTTATGAACTTATAATAATTACTTATAAATGATTTGTATCATATTTTCTGACTCTCGTGTGTATACTATAGAGAATGACCTAAAAAGTAACAGTTCTATCAATCGTATCTAATAATCATTTATTACGAATTGTCTATGTGTCAAAATATCCTGACGCAATAAATCCTCACAGTAGATTGCAACCATAGACAACAATATTTATCTAGTGGTTTTTGCAATATTGTCGATTCCTGGGTGGTACTTAGGCGTTACCACGTAAAGTAAATGACTTGTCATTATTTACGCTGATCGGTTGCCGACAGACACACTGGTAATCATCATTGACCACTTCCTACTTGACTGATAAACGCTGTTAGAAACAATGATGTTTCCGTGGGAAGTTGCAAATTGCTAAAAAAGTATCAGTTACAAATTCCTACTGATCTTATTCACTGACATGTTTAAAGAACATTTTATTATCGTGGAACTGATGGCATGTAGGTTAAATATAAAAATAACCTTCAGCAATTCATTACATTTGTAGTAAATAATTAAAGTTTCACAATAATAAGAAAATAAGCTGTAATTCTGTTGGCCATTAAACACATTTTTATAAAGGTTATTATTAATTACTAGCTGACCCCCGCAACCGTATCTCCTATTGCCCGTAGCGTGATATTATAAAGCGTGAACCTTAATGGTTAGATATATACTTTTGCATGACATATCTCTTAAAGGGGAAAAATTCTTTCACACATTGTTTTTGTCAAACTTTGACCGTTTACGCAGCGCACGCAATGAAAGCTCACAAAGGGACTAATTATCCCCCGTTTTTTAAACATATTTCATTAACCCTACGCTCCTTTTAGTTGTATAACGATGAGATATATCCCATAGCCTTTCTCGATAACTGAGGTATCGAACAGTGAAAGAATTTTTCAAACCGGATCAGTACTTCCTGAGATTAGAGCGTTCCACTAAACAAACATACTTTTCATCTTTATAATTTTAGTATGGATATTTAAAAGATACATCATTGTAATACGAATTGTTTTGCAATCCTAACTATATTTATAGTTGCATCAATAATTATGCGAAGATAATTTTTAATTCATCTTAAGGTAACTTTATAATTATTTGTAAATACTAAAATACCAAGATAAGAATCAATTTCAAAACTTGGAGGTGGTTAGAAATTCTATGGTGTTTTTAAGAAGGGTTTTCATAATAATTCATTAACCTTCGCCAAAGTCACGACCGGTCTTTAGACATTCTTAATAAAAAAAGAACAAGAATTTCAATCAACACGTGTTAAAAAGTTTCATAAATACTTTAATATAAAATAGACTCGTATAAACAAGAAGCCATCTTTATAAATAGTTGTTCCGTCTTATATTATTGTTGTTAACAATAAATACTTATGTATTATAACAAGTTCTTCATAAGTATGACCTTGTCATTCAACGTGGTTCCTTCGGTAGATTGACTGTTCGTGATAAGGACAGGTATTGATCTCATTTTTATACCACGAACACGATTTAGCAACATAAATATACCTATTTTTAGTATACAAGTTTTAAATGTATATTGACAAATAAGTGACACGACCAGAGTTATACCACGGCCTCACAGATCATCATCATCACCCTATTGCAATCTACTGCTGGGAATAGGGCTCTCCCATTGCATGCTATGTGGTAACCAGAGTTAAACCATTCAGTTAGGTAGCTACCTAACTGAATTGAAAGAAACTAAAAAAAACTAGAAAAAACTATGCAGAAAGGAACTAGTTGATTGACCTTGATCATACATATGTATATTCATTCAAATGTGGAATGATATTAGTCTTTCTTACTTAGTCTGTGTCTTACTTAGTAGACATACTAGGTACTAATATAACTATTCTTACATTTTATGATGCATGCCAAAACAACAAATGAAACCTTACGAAAATCACCTTCGGTTTGCCGACAACATCGTAGTCATGGCAAAGTCTTTCTCAATAGAGTGTCCAAGCGGGTGTGCCTGAAAATGATCATGGACAAGACGAAAGTCATGTCAAATGTGTGTGTGTGAGTTAAAAATTATTCTAGTCTAATTATTTTGTGAGTACAAATAATAGAAAAGTAAGCAATTTCAAAATACGGATATGTTTTGTTTGTAAATATATAATAGTACTTATTTCCCAGATCAACTTAATTGAAGTTCGTACTAATCTTTTGACGAGTAATGTTTATTCAAGCAGATCTCGTAGGAGAAAAAATGGCAGGTAATGCATGGAGTATCACATGAATTAAGCAGTAAAGCACGCGCTCACCACACAACTATGACGTAGTCACAGACATTGGGGCCACTAGAACCGGTCGACCCACTGTTACCTCAAATCACATATATATATGGGAATGAGAACTCTTAAGTCTTACATAACATTCGTGCCAATATGCGCATTTTATGGAATACGTTTAATTATAGTATTACGTCACTGCAGCGTTCCTTCGATAGTAAGGCGTAAAATTGCCCCTTTTAGTAATTTACGCTATATTATTAGATAGCAATGCTGAACTTTCTAAATGGTTTGAAGATATTTGCGTACAATTAAATGAATTTTACTTTCCTAGTTAGCATTACTGTATTACAGCGTATGAGACATACGAAATACATTTGTGTTTAGCTTTTAATGTCTTTTTAGTAAGTCTTACTTTTTGTGTTACCTATTTTTGTGATCGATATTTAATGTTTGTGAAAGTCAGCCTTCAACTGCGTCTACTAGAAGATATGGCGAAATAGAAAGATTAAAGTTAGTGTCTGTTATGCATATGATTTACTAGTAATTACTCAACTTCGGATTGAGATCAAATTCCAAATGTCTTATAATGATGGTGATGTTACTAGCCGATATTCGGCCACGGCGACCAGTGTTAACGGAGACCAGCCAACTACGCAGGAAATATTGTGTGTACAGGTGTACTCTCTATACCCTCACTCTCACAATCCGATGTAAAATAATGCTTATATTACATATCAATTTAAAGCAGGTAATACATAAGTTGTAAGATTAACTTACAGTATTCCCACAAACAGTTACAAATAGATAACAAAAAAGGCTATTAAAAAAGTGCTGTCTTAATTCGAGAGTAATTCCAGTTGATCGTTAACCGATCCGAACAATCCGGACACTATTGAATGTAATGACAGTCCGGGCAATCTGGTAATTTCAATCTCTACAGGCGATAATGTCGCCGCACATCCTACACTGTACAGGAATGTGTGTATGTAATTGTCTTAATAATTACATATTACCATAATAGAGCAACTTCTTTACAGCCACTACAAGTTCTATTACCGTAATTCACAATTATTGTAACGGATTATTACAACGTAAATAGAGGTGATTTTATGATCGCCATGAAATAATGTTCAAGTCATGCGATAACATACTGTCCATTAAAAATCCCATCAATTTAGAACAAGCAATTCAATATTACCGTAATATATAATAATCATACACATGTTTAGATAAGTATGTGAAAACCTATATTTATTCCATTAAAAGATAAAGTAATTATCTGTCTTTCAGTTTTTATTTAAGAACCAACCTACTTTGAGTTCAAGCAGATAGCTATCTTATAGAAAAACGTTGGTATATATTGACTATTAAAAAGGTTAATATAATGTTATAACGTATTTAATCATTTCTAAGATAACATATTGTATAAACATTTATATACCATTGAAATAATTAATGCTCTCATGCTATTACATTAAGAACATTAGGTTTATGGCGCTTTATCATTATTTTATAACTAAAATATTAATGGCCTAGTATGAACGCGTTTCTTTGTCATGCGCACGTTTAAAATTAAATAAATAAGTGAAAGTGAAGTGAAATGACACTTACATACCACAAATATTTTAAACACTCTCATAGGCAGCATATAAATTCATGAGAATAAAAAACTTACCGTGGGAGAGTCACGGTATGCATGGGCCAGCTCAAGCGGAGTGATACCACGGCCTTACAGAAAACCGGTGTGACATAGCGCTTGCGCTGTTTCACCGAGTAAGTATACCGGAGGCCCATATAACAACCCCTCCCCCATCCCTCTCCCCATCCCCAAAAGCCGGCAACGCACCTGTGACGCCCCCGGTGTTGCCCCGGGTGTCCATGGGCGGCGGTAATCGCTTATCATCAGACGATACGACTGCTCGTTTTCCACCATAAAAAAAAAGATAATTTAAAAAACTTATAACTGTACCTATCAATTACGTATTGTTCATATATGAACAAATAAATACTGTGTAAATATCTCAAAAAATAACAATAACACTTCGTTTTCTTATTTCAAGGACATAATTGAGATATGCTATTATAAATTCAAAAATTCATAGTCATCGTCATTACCTTAAGCACATTGAAATCATTGCATGTAATACTTATGACAATCCATTGTCATAAGTATTACATGCAGGAATATAAGTATATACCTACTGCACCAAACAAAAGAGATTACGAGTATTTTATTAATATCTAAAGCACTGCGCTACAAATAATTAAAAGAAGATATAAATTTTTAGGCAATTATTCTGAGCGCAATTAATCACTTTTACTAATCTAAAAGTACGGTATGTTAATTAAAAATAGCAATCATTAATCTTAGGAGATATAAATAAAATAAAGAAAGTAAAACGAATACAATGCATTCCTCATATAATAATATATATTAAAAACTTCTTGTTCTAAATCACTAATAAAAAAATGTTTTAGACTAGCTTTTGCGCGTGGCTTCGCACGCGTAATTTTCCGTTTAACGCAGCAAATTAGACAGACTGACAGAGTTACTTTCGCATTTATAATAATTTGAATTTTCCGTCACTCGTGACTTCGTTAAAAATGCAAATATAAAAACTTTCTAGCTACATAATAAACTGAAATTTTAACTCGACATATGAAAAGAAAATAAGAGAATAAACATCTTACGTACAGATTAAAAAATACGTGATTTCATTATAAAATAAATTTGTCTTGCGGACTCTACAATTTGTTATATTTTTCATGAAGAATATTCTTGTATAGTTCTTTATCTATTGATATTTCAAAAATCGTGTCCCTAAAATTAAAACTGTAACCAACAAGCCATTTTGAATTTTTTTTTAGTATGAAATAAAATTGCAGTGCAGGTTAACATTGCAAAGTTATGCAATCCTAGCGAGGTCCGTCAATGGTGAGCGATCATTCTCAACATATTGAGACCCCTCCGTGTGTCGGAGAGCACGTTAAGCCGTCAGTCCCGCTTGCCATTTGAACATCTTTAGCAATTGTTACGAGTAGTTAAATAATACAAAATTTAACAAAAGAAAACCCGAACTACAAGATCTGGGCCAAATTATAGAACACGCGGGAAGCACCAGCTTTCAAATAAAGAAATAATCATCGAAATATGTCGGCGTGATATTCAGTTATTCGTCAATTTGTCGCGCATATTATTCAAATTGAAGACTTATATGATTTATACATGGATAACATTATCAGAACTGGATGAACAGAATTGAACCACACGAGAAGCACCAGCTTTTAAATAAAAAATGAATCATGAAAATCGGTTCACCCAGTCGAAAATTATGAGGTAACAAACAACCTTCCCCTTTTCTTGAAGTCGGTTATAAAGTACGACAATATTATTTCTACATAATTTCCATATCACCTAGTATTTGGGTCGTGGAGGTCTGATGGTATTGCTCCACGTAAAAATCGAATTTCAGCCATATCCTAACCGAATTGAAGCGTTCATGTCTTACAATACCTACGTAAGCTAATTACATCCTTTTACACAATATTTCAATATAAGTAATGAACAACTACAGGTGAATGTAAAATCGCTACTCAAAAATATAATCAAACATTAATCATATTCTAAAATGCTATAAATGCTGCTCAAAGGTTATTCCATATGAGTTACCTCCTACAACTATTACACTTACAAACTTAATATTTTTTTGAGAACAAATATTCAAATATCAACTCTTTTTATTTTGATTTTGACCCGCTTTATCGATTGAGAAATAGGTTTATATAACGTATCTTATTTCGGCTAATGTCACGTGGAATATAAAGTGCGTTATTTATACATTTCGTGTCAGATTTCAAAGATTCTAAATCTTCTTTTTCTATTGTTGAAAGTTCCTTTGACGATTCAACTGATACACCCGATAATCCAAACAGTAAAAATCCGGAACAGCTATTTTCTTTTTAATAATTAGCATTCAGCATGCTTAGAACTAGATAAATTTAACTGTTTCTAAACTTGAAATTATAATTAGGAACATAACTGTCATTTGAATTGAATAAATTTGCTTTATTATTAGATTGGTGTAATATTTACCTCGGTTTATTACCAACCCAATTCTAAAGGTACACTTAAGACCGCAACCCATAAATTATCAATCGGTACTTACATATGTAGGTGCCTCCATTACCTGTACGATTCAACGCCGCAAGAGAACGTTTGATGTTGATTGCAAAGTGTGATAGAAACCTTCGAGGTTTCGGCTATTGTGTACAATGTAACGGGATTTGGTGATTTTCTGAATTACTGCATCACAATTCGGTAATTAACTTTTCTTGTATTACCGATAGGAATATAATCAATCTAATGTTTATGGAAAAACCATTTAATTTATCGGAATGCATTATCGTTATTCTTATTTGAACTTGTATAGCCTCACTGGAGGGCTAAAGACTAACTCTCTAAAGGAAGTTTTATACATAGAATCGATTCCACTATACCATCTCTTACTATGAGTACTTCTCTTCACTTATAACCTACTATGTACGTATTTATTGCTTAAAAATACTAGAGAAAAACATTTCTTGGTGAGTTTGAAATTTCCATAAGTACGCGTGCTACATAATGGCTTACCTTGTGTGATATATTCGTTTGGATTGAAATAATAGTTTTATGTAAAGTATTATTTATAATAATATTATTAACAGTAACTTTTATTCTATTTTATATCTGACAGTATTCGTTTTTGTAGAAGGATTTATTTAAAAAAAATACTACTTACATATGTACAGTGTGTCTAAAATATTTTATTCCAAATTGTAAGCACTTACATGTAGTTAAGGGCCCGAGTCAGGAATGTGGAGATGCTAGTGTTCAAGTCAGTGCAATTAAATCTACTCGTGACTTAACCATTTATCATACAATATACAGCTGGACCTGGTTGCCAAGTAGTACGAAGTACAGACCACAATTTGCAATATTCATGAATTGAATGTGTCATTTGTAACAGCACGAATGTTCTTGATACAGTAATGTGATATAAATTCTTCTCAAGAAAATTAAAGGAGCAACTTCAATTTCGCTTTGCCGTCGTCGAATCACGAAACAAAAATCATATTTGTAAGCGGAAATTTGTACTGTCTGTGCATTTTATCAAATTGTTACGATTTTGTCTACAAACAGAGGAACACATTCAGTTAGAACAGTGGTTAACTGTATTATTTTATGATTTACAACAGCAAGTTACTGTATTCTAGATTTTTTATTTATTTCGCTGTTTCGTGACTTTTTTGTATTTCCTTAAACTATGTAACTTTATTAGGTTATTTCGAAAAAAATACATGTAATAAGTTTATCAAATTGTTACGATTTTGTCTACAAACGGAGAAAAACATTCAGTTAGAACATTGGTTAACTGTTTTGTTTATGATTTACAACAGCAAGTTACTGTATTTGATTTAATATGAGTCAGTAAGGTACTTCAAGGCCAGACTTTACAACTAAGCACAGTTTCATTAAATAGAAAAAAAACCATACATATAAATGTAACAATAATAATAAATATAAAAAAATAAAACCATTAACAAAATATATGCTATATAATTCAGTCTCACTATTTTCACCCTGCTTTTTCTTTTGACAGTATACAGTGCAGCAGATAAAAAGACATTACAAATACAATGACATATATGTAGATATTGTTAGCTATTTATTTATTTATGTTATGGAGGACTTACAGCTAACATAATAACATTTACAATCAAGTAGATAACAGTAAGCCAATTACAAGTCCTCACCTGTAGTGATATAGATGTGAGAGACTGCAAAATCAATTTTTGTTTTTATTATTATTATCTTAACTTAACTTTTTAAAAACTTAAGGCTCAGACACTTTTGTACTTTTGAGACACTCATAGAGAATGGATCTATAATGTCCCGCTTACAAAGCTCATTAAAAGCCCTACTCACACGCAAAATATAGCTGGTCTGTCGATAATTGGTAGATGCTCTTGGTACGCTTAAGAGAGGATTGTGACGGAGTGGTGTATTGGGAACATAAGGATATTTTTTTCCTGAAATGCAGGCAGTCTATACTGTTATTATTTTTTTTCATTAAAAGAGTCAGCTATCATACGACGATTAGCAAGAGGGAAAAGATGGAATCGCTTAACAAGTGAATTATAATTTTCTGACCGATAAAGAATGAATCTGATGAAAACAGAGGTATCTGACAAAACGTTTTTGTACGTTTTCAATCCTGACAACGTATATATAGACTCCAAATTTGCGATGCGTATTCCAAGTGACTTCTTACATATGTACTATACAATACCTTCAACGTTTTAGCTTCTGTGGAGCACTTGGTTATATGCAGCACAAACCCCAGCGCCCTAGAAGCTTTTTTGATAACAGCATCCATGTGCTCATCGAACAGCAAACCACTGTCATGGTAGACACCTAAATCGCGAACTACCTTAATTTAGTTCTTATTTATACATTTTATTAAACTAAACTTGATTCCAGTGCTCATAGATCCATAGCTGTCAAAGGATTTCTAGAGTTCCTTTAAAAACACTTCAGTTGTAAAAAAATACAATACATAACATGCTGTAAATATAAATATTTGAAAGAAGGCCTTATATACTTATTAAATAATACACGTGGCATTGTAGACATCCAAAGGCAATAATAAACAGGTGGGCCGTAGCCTTGGTTACCACCTTACTGACATAAATAAGCGATTATGTGTGTTTGTGTATGTGTGTGTGTGTTTGTGTATGTGTGTGTGTGTTTGTGTATGTGTGTGTGTGTGTGTGTGCCAATCGAACCCCTATGACATGAGATTAACAAATAACTCTAGATGTCTAACGTTAGTATTGATGTCAAATTCTCGTGACTAAAACCACTGTTTCTTAACCACTGAACATGTGCACATGAACCTACTTACTGAATAAAAGAATTATCAAACAATTCATTTAGATTTTGACCTTCACACTTTGTCGCGTACAAGATTGACATTCTTTCCGTGTAATTCTAGCAACACAAACATATAAATTGTCTTCAATGTTACGTTATATCTTTACTTTTGTAATTATTTTAAATACCGACTCTGTGAAATCAGTGAAATACCTGTAAAGTAGCAAATCAAATTTAGTTAAGTCTGAGATCTGTTGGTATAAATAAGTAAAGTGAAACGTATGAAGCCAAACCAAATATCTCTTCTGTTAGTCCTGAACTGGAAATATACATAAAAGTTTAATCATGAATGTCGACCGAATAGTGACTTTCCAACATCGATCCATTACGAATTAAGTCACACCCCTTATTGTCATTAGATTAGAATTTTTCGTACTTCACTTGCTTGCACTTACTTGTATCTACTAGACCAAGGTCTATTTAAAAAACGGTGTATATTCGTGAAGAATGTTTAAGACAATGTTTAAATGACCTGAGTCCAGGCGGTCAGCCGTTCGTTGACCTCGCCGTGCCAGTAACATCCACATTGACAATTGCCGACGTTGTTTTACGAGCACAACCGATATCTTGAAGCGTGCCTTATACCCTTTAAAATCTGCATACCTACTTTCTATCCGCCGCCTTATAGAGTTAGGTGAAGTCAGTAAATAAAATATTTTAAAATCAACACACTACGTCGGGTGTCTGTTACAAATGCCCCTGACACCTCATACATCCTTTGAAATGTTAATAAACAATAAGTATTACATTCTCTAAAATGAAGCTATCTCTTTTCCTCATCGGTCTATAGGTGCAACGAAAGTTGTTAGAAAAAAACACATATTGATGGAAATATAACTAAAAACCATTTTACTCAACATAGTCGGTATAATGATAGGATAAAACTAAACATTATCTTAAAGATAATTAATAAGTGCTACATTCTGATAATGATCATGTACCTAAATACTGGAGTTTTTAAAATAATGTGTTCTAGTGTATTCTGCAAGCGGTGAGAATTTTCTAAGAACAAAAAAGACAATCAATGGCCACCCAAATTTTCAATTGATCATAGAAATAACTGATATTATTTGGAGATCAAATCCACAAAGTTATAACAGTTCACGGCCCGATCAACGCATTTAAACTACTTAAGATATTAGGAAGTGTAAATGATACTATAAAAATGCTATACTAAGGAATTTGTTGACATAACGGACTTTAAACGTCCGCATTTCAAACGAATCAAAGGACAATGAATCAAAAATCTAAAGTATTTTAATGCTTAAAGTTGGTAGCCGATATTGGCTTGCTAATTGATTTGTCAATTAAACTTAAATAAAACATTTCATTAGAAAAATACATCAATAATTTTATTAATAACATAGAGTCAAGTGATTTGTTAAAATTTTGGTCATTGATATATTGGTTGGTCGGTAGATCGGCTGTATTATAAGTAAAAAAAACAAAATCCCTCCCAGTTAATCTTACTTCTACTTCTACGGTAGATAATAATGACAGTATTAAACTACAATACAAATCTTCATAAACATTATTGATATGACGCTACCGCAGCTGAAACAATAAGTACACACATACCTTGCCTACACAGACATAAAAGGAGTAGACATAAAATTAAATATTTTCTTTGGAGTATCGACTAAGGAATAGTCATGACGACAGTAAAAATACCTTAAACCATGTTTCCATGCTTGCCAAGGCCTGGGTAGCGTCCACAATCACAAGCGTGTAAGGCGGCTTGCGTAAGCTTGTGGACGCTTGTATACGATTCGGTCTAGTGTCGGCTTTTGAACACAGATCAAAGGGCTCTTGCGGCAAGCACTTGCAACCCGTTCACACGTTGGTACACCCGGCAGTATCTATAATATATACCTACTTACATTGTACTCTGTGGGCAGTAGGCGCTGTGGTCTCGCGACACACGTACGTCTATTTCTGTCTTCAAAATGATTGGCGGGTCGAACAAAGAGAGGATTTAAAAAATAGATAACACAAACAAATTATTACAACATAAAATTAATGTAAAATGAAATTTGATGTCGGGTACCCATCAAGGAGTGTATACGCATTAATTTTAGGGTTCCATACTCAGAGAGTGAAAACGAGAGAGCCTTCGATTGTCTGTCTGTCTGGCAAGTTGACGAAAGTGTCCTCTACCACGGCAAATAATAAAGATTTGAAAATATTTTTAGCCTATTATAATACCTATTTTTCTGTGCGAAAATCCCCTCGGGTACCACCTCCTGGTGGCATGTCGAACTCGAACCGACTAAATGCGCACGCCATCTCGGATACTAGATGCCGGGGAACCAGGTGCAACCACCTACGCTTTGTAGATGACTCCCTCCTTTGTGGGAACCCCAATGTTCCCGCTACTGTCCCCCAGCGTCCGCGCCGTCACCCCGGCCTGCTTCTGCTAGGGTGACAGATGATCTCATCTAAATAAAAATAGGTTAATCTAAACGTAAAACCGATACAAGTTCGGTGTCTGCCATGCTTCGATGTAGCAATGTGCAACATTGAGGGATTCACAAGCGTGTAAACGACTTCCAGATGCCAAGCGAGATTTGTGGACGCTTGGGGCTTGTGAATGCTTGTCGAGCCTTGACAAGCATGGAAATGCACCATTAGTGTGTTCTTCTTTTCTAAATAAAATACAATAATAAACATAGCTAAGATAGTGCCCCTAATGTACGTATTATTATTATTATGTAAAAAAACTCTACTACATCGCATTAACTGTTTTAAAAAGTAAGATGTAATCACAATAATGGTTTAATAGCAAATAAATTATGTATTGTCCAACTTTAAACTGAGAGCTATTGTAATTATGGATGCAGTTATCTTTGTTGGACAGTACATATATATAATATACTGTATTTATTTATGTTTAGATGAGCCCCGCGTTGTGACTCGAGGTACCTTTACAATAAGAATCGCGGATAACACCGCGGGACGAAGCTAGTTTAAAATAAAAGTATTCCAAGTTACTCTTTATATCATCAGCTATCTACCAGTAAAAGTCTCGTCAAAATGGGTTCAGCTGTTTAAAGACGGAGAGACAAATATTTATAATAGATTTTTTGATGTAAATACCGTATGTACTTGTATATGCATTTAGTGAAAAGCTGTTAATTAGAAATTACTAAAAGACACTTTAATTTGATTTATTTGTATAGATGTTTTTTCTTGTGGCTTAATAAAAACATTTTGTTTTTAATAACATACGTTTCTCAACTTCTGTTAAACACCGTTACAATATAGTACTTCTCTACTTAACTGTTCTAAAATTAATAACAAAAAAAAATTAAAAATCTTTTCAAATTTCTGTAAGACAAAAGTATTTTGTTATTCCCAATCCCATTTAATGTATTCGTGAAGTAATCATGTATATAATTTATTTCTTTTGGTCATATTTATGAATATACAACAAAATAACATGCGTAATTCAGTTTAACAAATTTAAAAATCATAATTAACAAATTTCATAGCTGTCAAATTTAACGTCAACGAAGTTTTAAAACAGACGGCTGAACAGTATACATTGACACACAATTCTTTTATTTTGTTATGTTGTTCGATGTGTATCTGTAAATCCTAAAATATAGTAAAGACGTCGCAGATTTATGTGAATATAAACGTTTAATGTTGTTATTTCCAATCAACAATTATAAGTATGCGTTAACATATAGCAGAACATATTTCCATACTTATGGATAAGGTACTAAGCCAGTCGGATGGATTCAACTTTGAAACTATCAAAGATTTGTTTTTCTTTAATACAATATCTACAGTCGAAAACATTTACAACCTTAGTAACGAGGATAACAAATATTCCGATGACGAAACATTTTTAGTTATGCAACACTACAAACAACAACACTACTGCAAAGCTCTTCAAGGTCTCCATAACACATAATATACGACAATTATGAAAATAAACGTACCTCTTGAACTCTAACTCGAAACCTAGTAAACTGCTCTAGGTGCAGGCAGATAATTCTAGGAAGTTATCATGCTGGGTCGTGTGGATAGGATCGTGAGCGCTCGTCGACGTCGCTAGGGGCGCGACCCTTTACAGCCTGTTTATATGTTCGAACTTCCAGCCGTCATGCAACTGACTTACCGACATCCTTCATTCTCTCAGACATCTTATTAAGCGCTCTTCAGCGCTACATCATTTTATTTAGTATAATGTAAATAATCTTTTGTAATTCTCATAAGGTGGTCTTGTCTTCCGTATGTATCTAATATGTATAAGAGCATAAAAATGTGCTACACGTACCCATTTATAGAGTAGGTAGTTGTTAAAGATTTATTCTGAATTTTTTAGTGATACAAATCTTAATATTTTTTTACTTGTAGACATATGAAAGTGCATTGTAAATTTTGCTTTGTCCATGTATTCTGGGCATTTTTAATACTTTCTTTCTGTTCCGGTGTGTTACTCCGTAAATCTCTTAAACACATCTATAACACCTGTATAAGATTTGTTGAAAATGGTACTAGAAAGATTCCTATATTGTACGCGTATCATGTAAGGTCGATACTCGTCATTGCTTTTGATAGACTGGTTTCAGTTGTGGTCTCAAATAATTTATAGATCTTGAATGTCATCTGTCAAAAAATAAATTACTAATCAGTGACAATATACAAATACAATATAGAAATATCTTCGTCCTTGTTGTGTTTGGTTGCTTGATTGAAAGATATATTCTTACATAAACCCTTAACCTTACAGGTTTAAAAGTCTATGTAAGAGCTGATTAAATGGATAAGTGATTGATTAATAAAAACTACAGATTATCCATGATTGTTTTGAAACTAGAAGCATAACATCATAGTTGTGTATTAATAAATAAGTAGTCAGCGTAAAACAGATAAGACATAGAAACTCCAACTCATTTACTAGGCCCTACTTATATACAATTGGTGGACAATAGAGCATATTCTATACATCAAATGAGGTAATATCGGACCCCGCTTACTATGGAATCGTCTGTACGCAGACCATGATACCTACATAGATTGTGATGGAGATTTTACATTATAGAGCCTGTGTCGTAACGGTTTGTTGGTTTATTTGTTGACTAATAGAACCACGTCCTCCAGCTTTGAGGTCGCTATCAAATCATACTTCAATTTACACATGTTATATTAGTATACGTATATATAAAACTATAACACATAGCGGGACACAAATACTTCATGGTGGCGCATGTGGAGACAAATGTAGTTTTGGTAGATCTTTCTTTGCTACAGAACCTACGGGAGGTTACAAAGTATTGTTTATCCCCGCCTGCATCACCATAAGAGACCTCACAAACTGCAGACTTTCGATCGGCCGATAGTTTGGTTGGTTTCATAATCAGTATGAAGATGTATGGGAGTGCACACATTATAACGAATCGGTATCGGCCGACAAACTACTACTAAACAAAAACCAACTAAACTATTGGTAAAATATCGGCTGATTAAAAGTCTGTAGTCCCTGGGGGCCTAAAGTATTTAGTTTGCATAATTTTATAGATAAATTGTGATAGTTACCTGTTTATTTCTTTTCAGTACATTACCTTTAAGCAGTCGGGTTTTTTGTTTTTATATTATTATTTTTCGAACTTTTGTTTAATTATTCAACAAATTCTCCAAATTTCAATTGGTAGGGTTCTAATACTGTAGTCGTTGCAACTCTTTCAAAGAATTTTGGTCAGTCGAGCTGTTCAGGCAGAGCGTACCAAACAATTAGACATACATACATACTCTCGAAAAATATAACACTCCTTCTGACGCAGTCGGGAAAAAAAAATATTTATATAGAAAATTACCCTAATTTTGTCATTTATTTTCTGCGTAAATAGTTATTGTGAACACATTATAAATTAATGAGACAATTGATGCATGCATGGTTGCGTGCACTCGTCGTATAAGGAAACTGGTGGTAATGATGACTGCAGGAAGTTTGTGTACAGCGTTCCTTATGAGCTAGGTACTTATACAAGCTATAATAAATTTAGTGCATTTATTTAGTGATCTTATGCTTTTTTTAATGTTGTAAAACTATTAACTTACTATTGCAATTAGATAACACAAAAGAGTGCGCTAAGTTTGTGAACCTTGTAAGAAGAAACCTTTCCTTTTTTATTTATGGGCTTGCAAAACGCTTTTACTTTGAGATTTTCTTGCAAGTGATTTCGTGAATGGTATCGATGTATATTAAGGGAGACCGGCAGACGCAAGCTATTTAATTTGACTGCTAGGCACGGTGCTATATTCTGCTGTCAAAATAAGATATCAAATGATAAACAAGACATGCGGTTGCGGTTGAAAGTACTTTTCAGGCCTTTTCATTCATTTGCATTTCTATATATTTTAGACATAATTTTAGAAAGCTGAAACTGACGTTATAATATTTATTCATATCATTTTAACAGAAAAGCAAAAAAGAGTCCATTTACTTTCTATGTAGATATTATATAAATGCTTTAATATGATGATTTTTTTAATTAAATACTTTTGTATGTTATGTTATGTATGTTTAGTATGTACCTACTGTACATTTTATAATATCTACGCAATTAAATATTAAGAGCAGGTTTATTACAATAAAGTTTAAAAAAAAATCTAAACAACTGTAGGTTTTGGATTTAAAGTTTGAACGTTAAAGATTTCAACTTATGGTAAACAAAAAAACAAAAGCTAGTTATTAAAATGACGACTATAATGAATATAATATGCTGCCTCATTGGCACAGTGGTAGCGTACGCGACTGCTGTGCATGAGGTCTCGAAGTCGATTCCCGGGTTTGGAGCAAATGTTTGTATGATCGGCAAATATTTGTTTCGGAGTTTGAGTGTTTGTATAGTATGTAGGTATTTACAAAAACAAAGTAAGTATATATGTATTTAGATCAGTTATCTAGTACCTGTAATACAAGCTCTGCTTAGTTTTGGACTAGATGGCGTTGTGTGTTAGATGTCCGAAATTTATTTACCAGCAAACATAAATCGTTAAACCGGAGCGGCTCCGACTTAACGATTTATGTTTGCTGATGCGCTGATTCATTTAAGTGTTTATTCGGTTAAATCTTCTGTACAGCTTAAGCCGTTACTGTGTTTAAAAGGATTTACTCATCTACATACATATACCTACTGTAGATTTATTTTCTAAAATTAGCAACGGTTTAATCCGAATGCATCCAGGAAGCATCTAAATTAATCCTTATTTTTCTGAATAACTTAACTGTGATTTATTGCTAGCAGGTCGTTTAAAATATTTGCAATCTCAGAAAAATAATCCTGAGAATAGTCTGAGGGTTATTAAAGATCAGATGAGTTTCATTAACTAAAATTACACCACTTACTTTTTCTTTTGTTAACAGAACACAGAAACCTCAGGCGAGTTCACGCCCGTGGTCACAGCGACATGCAAGACAGGAATAATGGCGATAAACGTATCGTTCAATCAACCCTTCAACGGTGTCGTACATGCCAGAGAATTCAGGTAACTTACTCATACATATATATACTCCGCTCGTACACTAATTTTACTTTATATTTACCTATAAATGAAAATATTAAGTTGATTTGGCAACTTAATATTTTGCACCTGTCTGGCACCGCAGGTCCGGTTATTGTGCAGTAACTTGGGGCTTTCCCCCTGTGTACAGCTCTGGGAGGGGTCCGGATGTCTTAACAGCAGTTCTCGGATCCTTCCCATCTCAGAGTAGCACTCCGTGTGGTTTCATTCGGTCCGATTTTGACACACCACGCCGTCACAAACCCCGGTAGAGTGATGGCTTGTGGGGTTTCCAAATGTAAAAAAGGTAAATGTCTAGCAATGAAAGTCTTTTGGCTGAGAGGTACGCTTTAAAAACTTAAAAAATTCTGTACTGAGTGAGCTCAAAATTTCGACATGATATACCTCCAAATCGCTTTTTTCAACCACACTGTATAACAGCGGCTTGCAGGGTACACATAGTATAAAATAATTTTCACATTACAAGTACCTACACCATGTCTAAAGAACTAGACAATAGAAGGAAACCTACTTGTTTACGGTCTCACCTTGACACTCTAAAATTCGTATCTAGGCCAGAGCAGAATTCTGTTACGTAATCAATTACAGGAAAAACTCCTCCAAAGTACTCAAAACTTCTTATTTAAAACACAAAACATAAGCAAATAGGACTAAAATAGTTGTTTATCGCTATTTTATTAACAACTCGTACTTTACTTGACCAAAACCTAAAGAATTGTTTCTTTTTAACATTTCCATTACGCACAAAGTTTTTATACCAAATATTTTTTACTTATTAAAAATACCAGCTATTGCCCGCGGCTCCACCCGCGTTAATGTCGGTTATCACTGTAAAAGTAGCTTATGTCCTTACTCAAGAATAAAAGTATCTCCAAGGTAAATTTAATTGAAATCGGTTAAGCGGGTTAACCGTAAAAGCGTATTAGCAGACAGAGTTACTTTTGAATTTATAATATTAAGCATCGATTATAGAGAAGAAGCCCCCGTACTAATAAATAAGAACACGTATATTTCTTTAGCAACAATAATACTACAGTTCCGTAAACATGACTTGTTCGTTCTTTACTTAATGTTGTTTTGTAGTTTATTAAGTCGACACATACGGAAATATCTCAAAAGATAAATAAAATAAATAAATAAATAAATATTCCGGACATCTAACACACAACGCCATCTAGTCCCAAGCTAAGCAGAGCTTGTGTTATGGGTACTAGAAAACTGATAAAAATTACTTATATACTTTTTTTTTGTAAATACATACATATTATAGATAGAAAACACCCAAACTCCGAAACAAATATTTGCAGATCATACAAACATTTGATCCGACCCGGGAATCGAACCCGAGACCTCAAGCTTAGCAATCGCATACGCTACCACTACGCCACCGAGGCAGTCAATATAGAATATAGTCAGATATAGGTAGATAGAATATTACTCAGACAAAAAGTTCACAGTAGCCAGCTTAATGTGTGGCAATGATAGCCTAAGGCCTAATGCCAAACTATATAAATTTCAGAACACCGGCATGTATGTCTTTGGGTAACGGCACCGAATCTCTCAGCTTTGACATCAACTTGATAGCAGCACAAGGATCACCACAGTACTGCGGCGTCTTTTGGAATAATGTGAGTATATCGATAACCATATTATTCAATTAGTAAATAAATGCTAACCATCAACATACATAAAATTTAGACACAATATACAATCCGTTTTAAAGATTATTTTCATCTATTTTCTAAAAAATTTCGTCCCTCGTTTCTTCTCCATTTAACCATAATATGCGCACACACCAAAACGCGATAGGGCACAACTAGTTTATTATTTAAAAAAATAACTATATTTAACGTAAAGTATGTATAGGGACCGAATGACATGGTCACAAATGTTTACTAACTTGCGTGACTCATATAGATCCAGTCATAAGTTATAGCGAAATACGTGTGAGCTTTTCCTGCTATAGTCAAGACAACATGTTATTGTGCTTTAACCCGTTTAGGTTGGAAGAGGAAACATTTTCCTTAAAATATGGAATGTTGATTTGCCCATGAAGGCTTTACTTATATCAATACATTCAATAAGATGTTCTTAAACATGTACCTAACTAACACTATCTACATATTCACAATTCCAGCGTACAGATGAGCGATCGTTGCCGTTGGCGGTACGTGTGCACAGGACTTTGGAACTGGCCGACGACAAATTTTATGTCATCACTTGTGGCAAGGCTGGCTTCAGAAATGCACGGTACATATTATGCATTCATTTATTTACATAGGTCTATTCTATGCAATACGTGCCTGCTTTGATTGGCCACTAATTAAGCCAGTGCTTACTTACATAACATGTTAAAGATAAATGGAAATAAAATAGTTGGTAATTATTACTTACCTATCTCTTTGATCTCCGTCTTAGATTTAAACATTTATCGTTAATAGTAGATATTATTTATACTTATAATACACAGAGATGCGAAGGATAGAGCCATCTAAACTTAGTTTTTCGAAATACAGTTTAAAAAAATTCTCAACTTTGTTCAACAACTGTTAATCAAGATAACACTTAATTCAGTTCCATACCGAGTCGCGATTAAAGCCTTCTGATCTTAAATTTTAAGCATTCTATTTTCTATGTGACTGTGACTGATAAATGTAAGGTTTTTGGCATCACAACTTTTTCAATTGCAATAAATATTTTTATTAAAGCCTTTTGAATAAATACCTTATGGTAAAAAATGTACCAAACTATCATGCAAGTATAATTTTAACTAATGAATACAAGTCTAATAAATAATCTAAATACATTTTGCAAAGATAAGCGAGACCTGTAAATCCGGACTAATAATCTTAAACTCAGCAGTTAGCGATCCAGTTCTACTGTTATCGAGACAAATTCTCAAATATTTCCTTAATCGCATACTTCGACTCCAACAACTCACAAGCTAGACCGGTTTATTTCGCGATGAAGGTCGCCCAATATCAGCTACTAGTCCCCTGAAGTACTTTATTTTTAATGTAGTAGATTACAACAGCAAAAAAGACTGCACGGTTGGCCGAGTGGTGTCAGCGGTCGCCATGCCGCTTGCTACTGCGCCAAGTGTCGTGGGTTCAAATCCCACGCGGTACCTACAACACTTTGTGTGATCCACGAATTGTTGTCCCGAGTCTGGATGTTCTTTGTGTCCGTTTCATGTATGTTTGTAAAGTCCCCCACGACACAGGATGTTTATTCCTAATGTGGGAGTTGTCTTTTTTAAAAATAAATAAATAAATAAATAAATAACATTATGAGTTTTATGATTTCAGAAACGAAACATCACTAGTATCTCTGCGAATGTTAGATTCACAAGGTCGAAAAGTTCTGAACGCGGCGTTTGGTCTCCCTTACACGCTGCGAGCTGAGATTAGCAAACCAGATGGTAAGACAATCCTGAATTTGCCACAAAGATGATTAGTAAACCTGTTTCTATCGATATTTACCGTGGGAGAGCTATGCTTCGGCATGAATGGGTCGGCTCGACCGGAGTGATACCACGGCCTCACAGAAAACCGGTGTGAAATAGCGTTTGCGCTGTGTTTCACTGAGTGAGTGAGGATACCGGAGGCCCATACCCCAACCCCTTCCCCCATCCCCTTTCCCATCCCCCAACCCCTCCCCCCATCCCCTTTCCCATCCCCCAAAGGTCGGCAACGCACTTGTGACGCTTTTGGTGTTGCGGGTGTCCATGGGCGGCGGTAATCGCTTACCATCAGGTGATACGTCTGCTCGTTTGCCCACTATTCAATAAAAAAAAAAAAAAAAAAAAAGATAAAGACCTTAATAAAAATCCAAAGAGATTTTTTTTCTAGTAATATCAACTCATCTCTTATCGCAATGCTCTATGCACTGAAACCGTACTGCATCTGAAACATTATCCTCTAACAATTTTTAATTACAGGAACACATGGAATACGATTAAAAAACTGTTTTGCGTTTAACATGCGAAATAATACAGTGGATCTTCTAGACAGCAAGGGGTAAGTTGATTTTTAGTTAATCATGTAACAAAACAAATTGTTTTTAGTCAAACGCATGGGTATAATGCAAAACTTTGTAATGATTACAGATGTCCAGTAAAACAGCAATCGGTAGTAGTGAAGTCAGAGAGTGGGGTGGCCGAGCTAGCGATAGCGTCTATGTTCCGGTTTCCGGACTCTTCGCAGGTCAACTTTCAGTGCGACGTGTCCCTTTGTAGAGGTAAATATTTGTTTACAAATGCTGTTAACGTAATGACATTTAATAGGTAGGTAAATAACTTATTTACTTTACCGGGTATGTACTAATATTATTTTATTATATGAGTAAAAGAAAATAGAAATAATAATACAAATATATCAATCTTGCACCTACTTCACAAGATATCTTCACCGCTCAAAGGTGCTGCTGCTGACGTACCTACATATGGTGCATAAAAACGTAAATAAACAGAACATAACAGCTTAATGAAATACTTATTGAGTAAAAAAGTATTAAAACAAAATATTCAAACATCACTTCTCATTGAAATCCATACTAACATCATAAATTGGGTTACACTCAACCCCTCCTTTCTTGACGGAAAAAACTAAAGGGAGGTAAGGTAATTACTCTTTCTTTCTTCAGTTGTTCATACACTCAGAGAAGGGTCTTAAGTACTTACCAGGTCGTTTGCTGGTTAGCCCCTACAACATAAAAATAAATCACTAGGTATTTACCTTCTTTCTAATTAGAATGTATGTGTCTTTTTTCCAGGAACATGTTCAGCAATAGATTGCAATACAGAATCTCCTTTAGAGAAAACTGACGAGGAGAGTACTGTCACTGCCTCTACAGGCATCTTCGTCCTTGACCCTAACGATGCTGCAGGTAAACAAAATTTTTACATATCACTCCAATATTCCTACTAATATTATAAACGCGAAAGTTTGTAAGTATGGATGGATGTTTGTTGCTCTTTCACGCAAAAACTACTGAATGGGTTTTGATGAAACTTTACAATAATATAGCTTATACATTAGAATAACACATAGGCTACAATTTATAAAGATACTAACTTCGCCTCGCGGCGTTGCGTTGCGGGTTTAGCTAGTATTTTTATATAACGTTTTACTCATGAATATGTATTGAAACGTATGCCTTTTTTTACCTAGGTTAATTTATTCAGTCGTTGTTATTAATATGCTATTGTTGAAATAGACCAGTTGATCTGGTATTTTTCTATTATATATGTACACTCACTATACTTACATAATGATTAAAAAAATTCTATCTTTTTCTATCTACAGACTGTTTACAGAGGTTGGTTAAAAATTTAGATATATTCCGTCTCGATCAAGGGTACTTTCCACTTGACACTCTCGGGACACCTAGCAACACTAATAGCTCACTTACTAACATTTAGCCATCAATATATTTTACTTTCAGGTAGCAGGTTTATTTTTCACTTCACCAACGAACTGATTTGTAGAAGTCATGTTTTGCTTACAATAAAAAAAGGCTTAGGTACTTTACTTATCTGGTTTTCGCACCAATTAGAAACTGAGCCACATAGTATATTACGAGTAGGTTCACATTAGTACCAAGTCTCTTCAACCGTCCTTTCAAAGATTCCATGGGCTTTAATGAATAAATATATGTGTTTTAGTGGCAGCATTGGCGTGTACGGACGGCAGCGTACGTCCTCTGTGGCTGTTGTACCTCGCCATCGCGCTCGGCGTCATGTTCATAGTCATGCTGCTAATAAACTGCTTCCTATGTACAGCTATGACTTGCTCATGTGCAAGAACTGATGTAAGTTATCTATGTTGTTTTTGGATGATCTAAATTTAAAATTGGGCATGTTAGGTTGAACAGCCCGTCACTAAATTTGAGTCAAGCCTTAAATTTGTATACCAATGACTAACTTAAAATATATTCATAAAAATAAAGCATCCTTGTATGGGAACAGGTAATTGAGAAGGATCCATCCGTGGTGGAAGATTACGACCCATACCGAAGCTGGCACGGAAGTCAATATGGCAGCCGATATCCATCCTCTACCATACATTCTGCAAGGTAGGTTTACCTCTTTCATATTAAACTTATTTATTGGCAAGCAATTTAATTGTGTGATACGTAATTCAGAGAAGACAGGGAGTGTTGCCAGATTACCATTGCCAGATTGCCAGAAAAATTGTCAGTAGCATAGGCAGTATTTACAACAAACCTATAACAAACATAAATCTACATGATAAATCCAGTGATTCGTTCAGGCAATATGAATAAATTTCTACGGTTGAACTGGAAAAATATTACAATTATATTTACATGAAAAACAGTCTATTTGCTCCCCTGTAAAGTAGAAATATCAAGTTTAGGTACTCACTGTTAAAAACTTAGATTAAGAATATAGATTCAAATAGTTATCACAGTGTTTTACACCATCTTTGCCAATTCCACTTCTTCCAATTCTTATGCATAAAATTAAATCAACCTCTCCTACTAAACTTATTCATAATCCTGCCTGACTATTCATTATCATATAGTTTGCATATTGCTTTGTGTGTTTTGTATTAATTTTAACGTAATAGTTTTTCTGTAGCTAAATTTCAATTATAATGTAAAAGATAAAACAGTATTTACTCTCAGATAATGAAACCAATCAGGAAAAAAGATGTTTTCATAGCTTTTTGTCAAGAAGTACATACTTATGTATGTTTAGGGACTGAATAGTCGAGCCTGAGTTGGTATAAGCAACTTTCATAAATGTAAACCATATTAAAGGTTAAAACAAGGTTTATTTACCTTTAATTACGTGTCGTAAAATCCGCGACATTAACTTGACATTTGTATCACAGGTCAATCTCGGACAATAGTGACCACTACGCGATAGTGCAATCAAGGCCAGGCAGTCGACATTCCGGCATGCACAGAAATAGACATTAATCAGGTATTGCCCAATATCCAACTAATATTGTAAATGTCAAACTGAGTTTGTTTATTTCTTTGTTTGTATTGCTTTTACGTCTTAACGCAGTCAGTAATCGTGAATTTTTGCTAACAAGTTGGCAAAGCTACAAAAAGGAGATATTGTGGTATCTACGTTTCACTCTGTTATATTATGTATTTAATGTATTCAAAATTATATCTCTAAGAATCGTAAATTTAACGGCAAAATGTAAATAAAGTGAGAGAAAATGAGACAAAAGCTAATATGAGTTAAAATAGCTATGCGACGCATTTTAAAGATACCGCGGATTACATCGTATATATACCTACATATATTATGGGTCACTGCAATCTTGACCCACCTAAACACTGATCAGTTTTAATCAATCGGTTAGGGTCAAAAGTTACATGATAAAAGTGTGGATAAGAATGTCTTACATTTTACCTCTACTCATTGAGATTTATAACAACTAACGAATTATTTAAAAAAAATATCTGCCTTATTAAATTCATTGAAGACAGAGAATAAAAAATGTTTTTTTTTGTTTTTTGCTATTTTGATGTACCCTGTGTCACTCTCACGACTGAGACGAATCTATTGACACCACTCACATAAAAATACGATAAGACGATTAGGCTCTAGTGCGTGCCAAAGAAATATACATACATACACTCGAATAACATAACCCTCCTTCTTACGCAGTCGGGTAAAAATATCAAATTTTCATATTCTCGTATTCAACAAACAACTCATTATTATGACTAAATCAACCACACAACAGTCATAAATAATTATTACTCTATCATTTCATTGGTGAAAAGCGAATAATAATATTTTTCTGTCATAACCGCAAGTTCTGTGTTGCCATATTGTAAAATTCATTTTACACATTTTAGCTTTTATTTACATAACGCCATCTTTAACTATATTAACAGAGTTTTCATGATTAATCGTTTTCTTGCGAGGATTCTTTCTGTAATGGAACTACCTTCTTTTTAACGACGACGTATTTTTTATGAATGACGTTCGTTCAAGATTATAACACGTATACTGTCTTTTCAACTGTATCTTAATATTCATCCAGTGTAATGTAGACATGACACTAAATTTTAAAATACATAGTATTAAGGTGCTAAGATGTTCCTATTATAAACATAACTACTTGTCTGTTTCCAGAAGCTAAAAGCTGTGACACGAATGAAGACAATAAAGATTTCTTATAACAGATAAGTAACATACGTCCATTAGCTTAAAATTATAGCAGTTGAATTTTCAAATGTGACGTAATAGGTACCTATTGTGACATAACTGATATTCTATACAATTAACGAATTTTTAAACTTTACATATTTGAAAATACCTGTATTCTTTACTATTTTACTAAATAATACTGAAACATAATATACATAAACTAAGGTGCTTTAGATCACAAATTATTTACTTTTGATTAGTTTTAATGAAACAATTATCTGCCTGACACTTTTTTGGAATAATTTTATTACAAACTGTCTTTAACGTTCTGTTGATGAACAGAATAGTAAGAACAAGTTATATGGTTATCCGAAACTTATTCAACTAAGTACTAATTTTAAGGGAACAAAATTTGATAAAGCATCGTCATCGTTTCATAAGTATAGGCAATAGAAAACTAGACATGTTACCCTGAGGAAGAAACATGTGTTACACTTCAGCTAATGAATTTAACTTGTGCCATTTAATATGCGAGTACCTTATGTGGTTTGTAAGATGTAGACAGTGTGTATAGGCGAAAAGTGCATGTAAAAGTGGCTAAAAGTAACTCTTATCCGTCCAGAAAAAGATCTTTGCTACTTTATGATTACACTTTAAACTGCTTGTATTACTGCCGAGTGATATTACGTTCGAACAAATATCTGATACAACGAATTCGTCCAAAAACATGTCAATTATTTAAATTTTGTAGCTATGAAGCTAATATTAATAGCGTAAACTTAATCTATTAAACTTTATATAACGTGTGTTTGTACATTTTGAAAGTGTTGCTAGTTAAGCATTTTATAGATTTGTTTTTTTTTTCTATATGGTAATGATATATCTTAAAAAATATGTGAAATTACATTATTAAAGTTCAGATCACCAATTCGCTTCCATTAGGCGACTTTTGAAGATTTGGTTATAATTTTATTAAAATTTTAACCATATCTGGTCACGCATGCAATCTTATCCATTCATCAGTTTTTGTGTAATTTGTTAGGTATTAATTTTTTTTGCGTTGTTACTATAGAATTCATGTGATCTAACATAAAAGGATTAAAAGAGCACACTAGAGGATATCTTTAATTAAAACAGTTTGTTTTTAATAGAATAAGATATTATAAATATACCACATCATCACTGTGAATTAATTTAGAATATCCCTGTATACTATTTAATGTAATTTTATTTTTTATAAGTGAAGTATTATTGTAGGCGTATAAATGTACTTCTTGTTATGTGTATATAATATTATCCTTTAAGTAATAAAAACATTTGTGTGTATGCGTATATGTTTACAAATTAAATCTAGGTAATATTACGTTTAGTTAGATTAACTAATAAATTCGTGTAACACTATATAGTTTGTTTTTGTTTTCATATTACGGTAAAACTTTAAAGAGGAATCATAAAGACTTTTCCATCTACCGCCTAAATAAACAAAACCTTAAAACAGTTGTATCATAGTGGTTGGGAAGCCTGTCTTATGACGAAACAGAGTTACTATCTATTTAATATAATAGTAGTGACTATTTTACAATAGTTAGGTTCTAACAGATTTTTGCACAATTCCACTTTCTCACGACACCTACAACTAACTTTTACTCATTCTCTGACACACACCCATTCATCCCTGCACTTAACACAGCCAGAGGACCAAAACATTATCTTAGTTTTAAGTAATTGTCTTATTTTTTGTTGCTTTCTCATTTTTCCAAATTAATTTGAATAAATAAGATTATATTATAAGCTGTAGTTAATGTACATGGCTGATAGGAAGAGGCGCCGTATGCTGAAGCACAGGTTACCAACCTAGTTCAGCAGCGGAGGCTAATAAGACGCAATTGGTAGGTACATTGTAATCATGCATTTTTAAAATCTTGTGAAACTTGTCAAGTTGTTAACATTTATGGGTCAATAAATATTATTATTATTATTCTTGTTTGCTAGAACATAATCAGGTATCCTGCGGCTTTATTGACTGGAGATGTAACTAGATGTATCTATGCAAGAAATGGACGAGAGAATCGCCACGGATCCGCGCTTCTATCGTCGGGTACTCTCCACGAACGAGCGATTATTCCTTCAGAGTATCATAGCGACTCATAACAGAATCGCCAAGTGTATAGCAATAAATGACACGATGATATACCTACCTAGTGTAAAAAAAAATACAAAAACAGGACTTCAAGTAATAGACCAAATTGAAATGGGACCAAACGGGATGCACCACTTTTCAAATAAAAAAAGAATCATTAAAATCGGTTCAGCTAGTCGAAAGTTCTGAGGTAACAAACATTAAAAAACAGTTGAATTGAGAACCGCCTCCTTTTTTGACGTCGGTTAAAAAAAAGTTTCTTATCTAACTACAGAATTGTAGGTAATCATCATTAGATGCCCATCTCTTCATGTGACACCTTTTTGTATTTTGATGGAGTTCCCAACTTCTATTTATAGGGACAGCCGAGAGTTTTTGTACCTTAGCCTTATTGTAACATTAAACAGGCGGGATGACAGTTATATTGGAAATCAATAGCTTTGTATTGTGGGTAATATGATCATTACGAATTCTGTCAGTATCCCCTTTCTTTGTGCGTAAAATCCCCTCGGATACCAAACCCTGTAACCCCGACGTGCCTCGGGCCACCTACGCTTTGTAGATGGCCCCCTCCTATGTGAGAACCCCAATGTTCCCGTTCCTGTCACCCAGGGTGCGCACGCTCCGCAGCGTCTGTGTCGTCACCCGGGCCTGCTTCTGCTAGGGTGACGGATGGCCTCATCTCTCTCGGTCACCCCTAGGCTTGCGCTTATGGAGGACGTAGATCGTTCTGCGATCTCCGGCGCCCGAGTCGCCTGTGCGTTCTAAACCTCTCCCGGTCCCGCTTCACCGTCTCGTTACTCGTTGGCAAGCCTAACTTGCTCGCAGAAAGAAACGGCGGAGTTTCACGCGCTCTCGCTCCGCTACATGGCCGCAATCGTGTTACCGAGCGAGGGAACCACAATGCCGAACATTCTGCCACCGTGTGGAGCGCCGTGTCCACGTTCTGACACTCGGGCGTTGGCTCCTTGCGGATCAGACAGGTGCTCTCCGAAGCATCCTTTCCCAGTGATCACCTGTGTCAGCCGGTATGAGGGTCCCATAACGCCTCTCGAGCCAATCCTCCATAACGGGTCTTACCGCCGCGATAACGGCGTGCCCAGCGCTCGGATGGGGTTGCCCAAGTCGCTCCCTCCATTCCTCCACAAGGCCAGGTCCTTGGAGTTGGAATTTCTCATCATTTATTTTTCGAGTCCTCGCGCATACCATGCGCATAGAACAAACCATACATTCTGAAGTATCCAAATTTTTTTTTATAAATCGCATGGCTTTAACTACAAAGAAAACAGTATTTATTGCACACAGAACATATTTTATTCAAGAACTAACATTATCCTTAGATGAAACAATATTACAGCATACATAATTTGTTTACTTATACGTAACATTATAATACTATAGTATACATATATATAATTACATTTTCAATATAATAAAGAAAGAAGATGCATACAATTTAAAAATTTGCTTAAACATAACTTGACTTTTCATACTTTGATATGACTACTTTAATAATTATAAGATTATTATGTAGGTATTCTTTTACGATTGTGGGATATAGTGATTATTTTAATACATATTATAAATTGTTTCTAAATTACGGTACATTTCAAAAAGGACTATAAAATTCGACTAGACAATTCGTATTATTTATCGTACACTGACGACAACCAGGTCATCATAAAATTTAAAAAATCAAAAATATTAATGTCTGTGATAGTTAGGTAGTGTAGCTACACGTTCTTTTGGATCTGGGCGTTGAAAGAACTAAATACACGAGCCTATTATTTTTTTTAGTAGTTTAGACGGAGTGGCAGCAAAGAGAGTACTGCTACTGAATTAGTTTCTTCGCCACTCCGTCAGTCGGCGCTGACCCTAAAACATCCATAATTTTATCATGCAAATACGGTTCTTTGAGATACCAATATCAGATACACTGTAGTTATGGCACACAAACTTTCTATAAATAACTAGCTGCCTTTAAAATAACACGGATAAAATTACCATTGTCATTTCCTCACCACTTGTTGTAAACTAGATATTGACAGGTTAAAATTACTACTATTCTAATTACAATTTGGGGTAATGAATTATTGCTTGGCTGTGTCTTTATGTTCTAACATGGAATTGGCTACTTGTTCGTATAGAGATCGCTTGTAAATCCGGGGTTGGCCTTCGCGAAGTCCGTGCGGGTAGACGCCTAATGTAGTTTCGTCATCGAACCAACTTGTCGTGGGCTGTGAATCATAAAAACAGTTTATTATTAAAGTGCACTTTAATTAGAAGCTTCTATAGCTAAGATTACAATAGTTCGGTGTAAATAACTTTTTCAGGATATATGTCATTGAAATGGTCAATGAAGTTTTTAAGTTGAAACACATTTTAAGAAAAGGGTTAATGAAGATACGGGTAAGTTTTGTTATTAAAACTATTGATAAAGTATTCATATCATAAGTTTCCAATCGAAGATGCTGCCTTTCCTGAAAAAAATACATGTTATATACCGTACACTATAGTAACCATTGTGAGTCTATGGTTTAAGTATTCAAGGATTTTATAAACAACTATTACTTCAGTAATCTTTGTAACTCGCTATTTGATATAATCTAACGAAATGTCAACGGAATAAGACGTTTTAAATTACTAGAATACACTGGTCGTTTTTTTTAAAACATTTGTCTAAGATATAAATGCATTTATTTATATATTTTGTTTGTCAAGACGCCGACTCTTGTTTTGCAACTACTAGGATTATCCAATGACGTTAATAGATTAAGTACAGCAATATTTTCTTTTGCTTATACATAATATTATTTAAAGCCATTTTTTTTGTATACCTTATTTTGAGAACACTTTCCGAACTGTTACAGCCAGCATCGGAATCTTTATCGTAGGCACATCAAGCGACCGCCATCACTATTTTTTTAATTTTTTTTTTTTTGGTACTCTTAAGCACAGTGTATGTCATGCCTTTGCTTTGTCATCAGTTACGCGACCAGTTAGAGGGCAAGGCTAAATTAGCCTAGAAGAAACTCGGTCTGCTAAACATATCGAGACAATAGGTAATACAATCTGCCCCACGGTCTCCAATTCATAAGACGTATGTTCGGACGTATATTGAAGTCTGCTGCCTGAGGCAACTCAGTACCAGCTTCTCCCTCTAGACCGCAATTAACGAAGAGCGTCTCGAATTTTCGATTTCCAAAATATTTAAAATCGACTTAATACTGTTTATCGACTGCTGAGAAGGGAACTTTACTCTCTATTCTAAATCAGTTTAGTTACCGAAAGTGCTTATTGTGACTGGTTAAAGTCCACAACCAAACTGCTTGCTGCTGCTGCTGCTGCTGCAGAGAAGTAGCTGTCGAAATATTTGGTAGGATGGCCAGGCACTTGCAGTTTCCGGTTCCCTGACGATCTTAGCAATTCGAGATCTCAGACGTGTAAGAGAGTAAACCGTGATTTAGTTTTAGAGTAAAAGGATTTAAAAAATTGGTGTATAACCACTAAAGCTTTTTTACGATAATTGGAAACATCATCATCATTAGGATCATGTTTCCGTAATCCCAATTTAAATCTTAAACAGAGGTTTTGGAGTCTCAAGCTTATTTAATTGGTCTGGACAATAACCTGAGTCTTGAATGGGTTAATATTCAGACCGTGGGAAATGCTCAGCTACAAGATTTTTTTCAGGTCAGCGTTTATGCTGTTAACAGCATTAGCAAGATTAATCGGTGATGCCGTGGAATAGAGAAAATCGTGGAATATCTGGAGATCATCTCCATAAAGGTGGAAGAGGAAGTTAGATCACTGTGTTAATAAAAACGGCAAAAAGTAAGAGATAGGGGTACCAGCAGAGTTAGTATTACACCAAGAAAATAAATAAATAATAATATTTTTTTGTAAATACATACATCATATTATACATAGAGAACACCCAAACTCCGAAATAAATATTTGCAGATCTTACAAACATTTGGTCCGATCCGGGAATCGAACCCGAGACCTCAAGCTTAGCATACGCTACCACTACGCCACCGAGGCGCTAAAGACAGTGTTATCAATGCTAATGCGCTGCCGGTGACCAAACAGGTAGTTGTAAAATCAGACAATCGCAGTCGGCGATAAGAGAGAGAGTAATATACATAGCACAATGTCCAAATCGATAGTGTTGAATAATAACTGAAGTCTACAAGTGTAAGTACGCTGTTCTTCATAGCGGATCTGATGTCCTCCGTAATGTAAACCAGAGTTGTGGTAGTGCTGTGGCAGGGATGAAATCCGGACTAAAGATGATTTAAGAACAGGTTTGTTTAAAAAATTGGAAAATTGAGGACGGATTAAACGTTCTAGAACCTTGGAAATGCTGCGGGTGAATTCAGTTTTACCAATTACCAAAAAACTGTACCTAAATGTACTACATATTTTATACTTAGCTCTAAAAAAATTGGACCTCATTCATAGTCCCATATTGACATCAATATGGAGGATGTACTATGGATACTACGAGTATAACCATTATTCATAAAATTTATCACCATACATTTTTACCTAAAAAGCACCTACCTACGTAAAAAAACCCACACACTTGATCAGTTGAAAGTTCCGAGAAATAAAACAATCTTGTCTCGTTTACTTACGTTTATCAATATCATGAACTAGCTGACCCAGTCGTTGTAATATTAATCTGTAATATACGAGTAACTTAAAGATTTTTTGAAAACCGATTGGTAGGTATAGGTATATCAAATACCAATGATTAAGAAAATAAATAACACTTGTCCTCGTCGTACAATACTGGGTCGGACCAAGTGTTTGTATGGTCTAGAAATATTTGTTTCGGAGTTTGGGTGTTTTCTATGTATAATATGTATTTACAAAAAAAAAGTACAAATATATTGATATCAGTTGTCTAGTACCCATAACACAAGCTCTGCTTAGTTTGGGACTAGATGGCGTTGTGTTAGATGTCCGGAATATTTATTTATTAATATTAATCACCATCGCTCGGCTCATTGCCGTCGTAATGTTGAATGGAAATGTGTTGATGATCGAAATAACTTTGTAACCAAAACTCTGAATTAATTTATTGTAAATAGCCTGGTATATGGACGTAAATAAAATAGTAATATTTTTTTCGTGTTAGTAACATATCCCTTAAATGATAGCTATATAATGGACCCCCCGTTGGTTTAGTGGTTCTGACTGCTAATCTGGAGGTTGTGCGCATTTAGAATAAATATTTAAAAGATGATTTTTCTATAATAATTATGTATGAATTTAAATATAGGTACTTAAGACTGTTTATCGCTAGCCTGGTCACTATAACACAAGCTCTGCCTAATTTGGAATAAAATTGTGAAATATGAGGTTATTATTGCTATAATGTACCTACATGATCATTGTAATAATAAATGTAAGTACTTACATACAGACACGGTTGTTTTATTTCTCAGAAATTACCCAACTGACCAAGTGTGTGGTTTTTTTTACTCGAGATACTTTTTAGGTACAATTTTTTGGTGTAAATATATTTCATAGATAATGGTTAAATATTAGAATGCCATAGTACACCCGCCATATTGATGTTAAAATGGTAGGTGTATAATGTGACTCAATAAGAATAGAAACGGTTTTTGTTTTATCGAAAGACGGTCCCCATTTCATGTCATTCACATTTTATATATTTTTTATCATAAATTTTATCACGACGAAAACTTGAAGACTCGAAGACTTATAATTGAAGACTATAAATACTTGACATTAGCAGAAATAGCTGATCCGAGTGATCGGGCTGGTTGCCATTTCATCAAAAGAAGAATAGGAACGCAAATGACCTTTATCTGTCAAATTTCCCTTGAAAAAATATTATTAAAAAGCATTGTTGTTACGCAAATAAGGTTTAATGGCGTGATTTTTATTACTTTTGTGTGTAACCTCACTTGCTTATAACAGTTACTAGTATTTGGATTAACAAACCCATCACCCGTGAAGTTCTAATAGTGCGTTAGTCAAAAATTACAACTTTAAAAAAAAAGAGTGAAAAATTTATAGGTTGCCTTATTTTAAACAGTTTTTCAGTCTCTTGGCGATGTGTAGAACAACAATGCCTCTGGTATTGCCAGACTCATAACCTCTAAGCCTTCAACAAAGCGTACTCCACCTCTAAGGCCGGCAAAGCACTTCCGGACGTCTTTGAGCGGCATTTGTTACTTTTCTTCTGGTGACCTGTTGGCTCGATTACCTTCTGTATTATAAAAAACCATAAACATATAAATAAATATAAAATGGCATTACATACTACTTCAAAACTATTAAAGATAGTTTGTAACTTCAATTGATTTAGCACACTTTCGATATTTAATATCAATCACTATTAAGCAACCCATCATAAACGTAATGCTACACACTCATATTTTGACAGACAACAAAACAGTTTGTTAGTATGCAAACATAAGTATTTAACTTACTTAAAGGTTTGCATTTGTAAATAATAATAATAATAAATATTTTGGACAATTTAACACACAACGCCATCTAGACCCAAGCTAAGCAGAGCTTGTGTTATGGGTACTAGACAACTGATATAAATACATATATACTTTTTTTTTTGTAAATACATACATATTATACATAGAAAACACCCAAACTTCGAAACAAATATTTGCAGATCATACAAACATTTGGACCGACCCGGGAATCGAACCCGAGACCTCAAGCACAGCAGTCGCTTACGCTACCACTCGCGCCACTGAGGCAGTCAAATGTAAATGCAACGAATGCAAATGAAATATGAAAAATCACTAAAAATATTTTTCCATAAATCTTGCTCCTATTCATAAATCCTATTGTAGTATACGCGCTGTACTGGCCCTAACTTTATTTTACATTATACAATAATTACCAGCAAAAAACATCAAGGCCTCTACGCATTTTCTACGCTATCTGTGTTTAAGTATTAAAATTATTAAATTAAATTGAATTTACCTGTAACTATAAAGAAAGAAGGCTATTGTCGAACTCGGAAAATAATACCTAAAGTATTTTATATAAAAATACAAATAATTACCAAATAAGCTTAAGCTTTTTATTAGAAGTATCAAAAAATGTAGCCGAACTACTTAAAAACTTTTATTAAATTAAAATTCATATGGCCTAGGTAGCAAGGGTCATTATTAGAAATCTATTGAAATCTCATTCATTAAAATGGGTTCAGTAGTTTGGGCGCTACGGTGGAACACAAACTGCCAAATTTATCACCCTTCCTTTTGGCTTCGTAATAGTCGCGCAAAAATAGACTTGAAACATTATGAGTCAACGCAATAGATTTAAGAAACGACGGAAATCAAACGTGCGAGAACCTCAAACTTGTTTATAAATTTAGACTAAGCTAGTCACGTGGAAAACTCGATACACCTGAACGGCTTGAGAGCTCATTGTATCCAACATAATGAGTTATCTAACATTATTTGACATTTAATATAGGAAATGCGATGGACGGATAGATTTGCGTCATAGAGGACCTTTATCAATCAATGCAGATATGACGTCAAGCGAATACGTCAATACCTATAAAGTTTATTAATATTATGAAAACCCTCAGATGACTGGGTGTTGGTATAAATTAAGAATTATTGCGTGGGCTTGGTGACGCTTTCGGTCTACGGAAGTCTAAGGAATACGATAATATGATAGAAGATAAACGTTTTAAGACTAACTGTAACTTATAGTAGAGTGCTTTTATATGGTTTGAAATCTATAAATACGGTTTATCGATCGTTTATAACCTTTTTTTTATTATATAGGGCGCAAACGAGCAGACGTATTGCCTGATGGTAAGAGATTATCGCCGCCCATGGACACCCGCAACACCAGAGGCGTTACAAGTGCGTTGCTGGCCTTTTAGGAAGGAGTACGCTCTTTTCTTGCAGGTTTGAAGGTCGTATTGGTCCGGGAACACCGCAGGCGACAACTCATTCCACAGTTTTGCTGGGCGCGATAGAAAGTTTCGGGAAAATCGCACAGTTGTGGACTGCCAACCATCTAGATGATGGGGATGAAATTTCTGTCGCGTAGGACGATGGCGGAAAGATGCGGCAGGGATCAATCCGCACAATTCCTCGGAGAACTCCCCATGGTAAATGTGGTAGAACTAATAAATATAAGTGTTGAGGGAAATAAACTATAATAATATAAAGTCACTATCGCTAGTTAAGATTCAAGTACCAGTAATGATAAAATTATTAGTAATAAAACCAGACTGCGTACATAATTAGACGTAAATATCCGGTATAATGCGTTAGTGTATAATAAACAATTTATTTATAGTTTTATGTATTTTAAATAAGTGCGTTATCAAAAAAGCACACGACCGTGTTAGTTTTAAATAGTTATCGATGCTGTCTGTGGTTATTGGGTTATTGATGTTTTACAGCCGCAATAACATACCTACATATTTTTTGTTTTTTTTAAGACAACTCCCCCGCATTAGGATTATACATCCTGTGTCGCGGGGGACTTTAGAACTTTAGAAACATACATGAAACCGACACAAAGAATACTCAACACTCAGAACAACAATTTGTGGATCACACAAATTGTTGGCACATGTGTGATTTGAACCCACAACACTTGGCGCAGTAGTAAGCGGCGTGGCGACCGCTTAAACCACTAGCCTAACCGTGCAGTCGAATGTATGTTATGAAATAGACACCTCTAAGCATCACTACTATTATATAGTTATGACAAATAGAGTAGCCAAACATCATCCTTTTCTTTTTATAAAAGGTAACACATGGACTAGAAACATACCCTGTATCGCGGGACACTATCAATTTTCGAGAAAAGGACACAAAGAAAAAATAAACTCATAGCAATCCAGCGCAGTAGCAAGGTGATCGCTTATATCATTACAGCATTCTTTAAATCCTATAGCTGTTTTCTCCTCAGCATTCTTAGCTCTGCACCTAAAGACTAAACATAACAAATTTAAACAGGTATAACCCATTAAACTCACCTCAAGTTTAAAGTTGACTACATGAGCTGCATTCTGACGCCGTGGAACAGTGACTATTCGCGATACTGGGAAGTAACCGGGGTGGCTGGCTGTGACTTCGTAGTGGCCCGGAGTAAGCAAGCGGTAATAGTCTCCATATGGTCCTGTATAACATAATTTATCGAAGTATCTAGTATTGCCGACAAATTACTGGTTATACGACCAAGTACTTTTTATCAATAATGTTTTTAATTTATATACATTTGATAATGATCAGAAAGCGATTCTGATAAATACACATTTCAAATAAAATTGTTTTCACATGTCCACACGGCAATCTAACACTTTATTTCACGTGGCCGTTCTCGTAGTTTATAAATACCTATTGCGGTACTAATGTACTGAAAGATTCATAATATCATGAATAAACGCGGTTGTGGCACCTTTTGCAATGTTTCAATAATGTGTTACTCGTGAAAACTCGTAAACTATTCGAAAACTTAGCGTCCTATTAATAATTCTGGTACTCTGGTACTGGGAAAGCAACCTTTGATTTAGTTAACATTTTGACGACAAATAAAAAAAAGCTACGTAATAATAAACAAATTGTATAATAAGGAATAAAGGATAAATCAAAATCCAGGTAACATATTTTGGGTTAAATTATTCGATTAAATACATTATTATGTAATAAATAAATAATAATAACATATTTTTTTGTTTGTTTTTTAAAATTTGTTTTACCGGGTCATTTCCGCATTTAGCCTCTTGATTGGGCCGTTGTACGTGAGTTTGTCATCTTCCTACTCCAGCCAACCTAGTTATGATAGTTGAAATACCTATTGCTACTCTTGATCAAAGGAAAACTTAACACAAATTCTATAGATACTTGTCTGGCCAGTGTGGTATAGTAAGCCAAAATCACATTTCTAAGCAGAGACCCTATTAATGGCTGTTATAGACTTCTATAGATGTGCATTTTAAGCTATAGTTTTAAACTGTTCTTAAAAACAGCAATCTCTATTCAAGACCCGTATGTAGGTAATCTATTTAGTATTCTATCGGATGGTCAACCTGTTTTCACGTGTCGTGAAGCAATAAGCATAATACATTGTCTCAATACAAAATTGTAAATAAATCTACAATTAGTTATCAAAAATATGGAAACTTTATACTTTTTTATGAATCTGTCATGTGTACTAACATATTATAACTAACTAGCTGACCCACGCAACCTCGTTTCATTGGTACTCCGCTCCTATTAGTATGAGCGTGATAATATACAGCCCATGGCCTTCCTCGATAAATGGACTATCCAATTCAATGAAATTTGGCATGGTGATATTTTGATTCTTGAGGAAGGACATATATAGTCCAGCAGTATTAGAGGTTTCACCTCGGAAAGAGATATAGTCAGCTATAAACTTGTATGAACTATGGAGGGTAGAGATAAGGAGTATCATCTGTGTACATGAAAAGTGTCCGTTGAAATGCATTAAATTAGGGTGGCGCCACATTAGCATCAGAGTAAACTTCTTAAAATCAATACACACACTTTTTCATAAAATTGAATGATAAAAAATCAATAAACGTACTATTCACAGTTCAGAAAATAAAATATATTTACTACATTATTTTGTAATACGCAAGTAGTGACAATAATGTTAAATTTTTTACCTCGGCGTACTTCAATTCGTTCACAATTGCTACATTCATACCATAACCTGTGTCTACACCAGCGCCATTCTGGAAGGTTTTTGAACTGTTATTTACAGCTTATGCTGGACACTTTTTTCAATTTTCTTCCATATAAGATAACACTCCTTGTCTCTACCCTCCATAGTATGAACCTTTATTTTGACATTCTAAGAAACTTGTCTCAAAAACTACTTATCGTAGGGTTTCGCGACTACAGATGTTCCAAGGTCAAAGGTAAAAAAAACTTATATTACACATTTAATGCAAATATCTCGTTTCCTATGGGTTTTATGCTATTGTATTTCTAATAAATATGTTAGAGGATGAAATTCTCTACAATTTTTTTTTTTTATATCTTGCACCATTTTCGAGATAGAGGGCAGATAGCGCGGTGTTTAACTGTTGAGAAATATATAATTCTAAATAGTTTGCATTTTCTATTAATTATTACGTTATAATGCATATTTTTTTTCAATAACTCAGTATCAATGCATTTAATAATACTTTACTATTGAGAGTACTCAATAGTTAAACACTGCACGCTCTTTGCCCTCTACCTCGAAAATGGTTCAAGATTTAGTTTAGTTTAGAGAATTTAGTTTTCTTTAATATTTATTAAAAGTATATTACCATTAAACCCATAGGAAACGAGATATTTGCAATAATTTTGTAAAAAAACGTTTTTTTGAGCTTTGACCTTGGAATATCTGTAGTCGCGGACACCCTACGATAGGTAGGTTTTGAGATAAGTTTTTTAGAGTATCAAAATAGAAGTTTATACAAGTTTACAGTCTCTCATTCTTTCTTTGATTCTTGCCCTCATATGATTAATATTCCTGTACTAATAGGCTACCCTTTTCCGCGATAACCGACATCCCACGCATCCCGCAAAAACAAGTCAAGATTTCTTACCAGATCTATATTACAATTGATTACATATTCCATGTAATTTATGAAAAGCTACATAACTATTTGCATCACTAAATATCTATAACCAATATACGCACATATCGATGACCTATATTGAGAGGATGTTTAACAAAAATATCATCTAACTGCGACTGATAACTTATACATTCGGGGAATTAAAACGTCGTTTAATGTATGTATCTCTAACCATATCACTATTAAGTATATGTATAGGTACTTATAAACAAACTAGCTGACCGACGCAACCTCGTTTGCGTCTTTTATTGCCCGTAGCGAAAAATTTTCCCCCGTATAGGGTTGATTTTTTACACCTTTTGTCCGAAAAACCCCAATATCTTACGGAACCCTATTTTTTCCAAAATAAAATATAGCCTATAGATTTACCATAGCAGCGCCATCTATTGATTACTTACTCAACCCAGTCGAAAGGTATCGACATCTGTTAGAATCATTTTGAGTTAACAGATAATTGTGACTGTCAAATAATAACAGACAAATAATTAGCAATAAATTAAAATTGCGACTATAATTTGAGATTTAAACTATCCTATCTCTCAAGTTGGATCGAACTGCACATGGTGTGCGAATTTTATTATAATCGGTTAAGTGGTTTAGGAGTCCATTGAGGACAAACATTGTGACACGAGATTTATATATATTAAGAAGATTAATATTTTATCCGAACATGAATTTATTTAAAAAAAATATCCAATTAAAAGTTTGAATCTAGCCGTTACACGCGACGCATGTTGGCTATCGTGTTTTAAACAAGATCACAAACGAGTATGAAAATTAGACTACATTAAGAAACGTAAATATAGAAACAGAAACATAATTGCATTATTTGATAATAATTTACATAGAAGTAAAACCAACTTGTATTAATTTTGTTACGTTGTAACAGAATTTTGTCTATACCAGGGTTGTTACGGATGCCAAAATTTAGACATCCGCGGATGCAGATGCGGATGCGGATTATTAGAAGTTCACATCCGCGGATGCGGATTTGATGCGAAAATCAATTTAATTTATTTTTTTTATTTATTTAATCATATTTTTAGAACAAATTTTGTTCCACAAAATTACACAGGTTTTTATTTGACTTTGTTGATGTGAATCTGCATCCGCAAAAACTCCGCATTGATTGATGCGAACGTGAATGCGGATGCGGATGTCTGAATTAATGCGAATAATCCGCATTTACGGATGCGGATGCGAATATTCGTAACAACCCTGGTCTATACATAGTAGACGACGATAAAATTTAATAAACGTCGAGTAAATAGATGAACATTCCCCTCAGTGCAAACCATATTAAATGAGCAAAGATGTCACGGAGAACAGGAAGCACTTTGTTATACCAATCAGTCTTAATTTACTAAACCTAAATACAAACAACTAATAATTTCCTTGCACCGAACAAAAGCGTTAAGACTTATAGATTTTATTTCTTCTATATATATGAATAGTAATAGGCAAGTACCGAGCTGCAATTCTGCATCAATTTTAATGATAAACATACAGGTATGTACATACATAAACGTTATTTAGCTTTAAGCGACGGTTCTATGTTATTTTCAACTTTAAAGGTGTAAATTAAAAGTAACACATAAGCTTTGCTTGAAGTTAATAACATTTATGTATAGGGGACCCCCCTATACATAAATGTTATTAACTGACGATAGCCTGTTGTCATGTTTGTAAATATATAAATATGATAAGTTGGTTTATGTACGCAAAAACTCAAAAAGGTTTGCACCGATTGATATGCAATCCGCTTGATGTATTGTTTTTTTGTTGATTCACATTTCTCATCAGTGCAATCACTATGTGTGACAGCGACGCTAGATTAGCAAGGTAGTTGATATTAATTTGAAAAAATACATTTTACAACACTTTAGAGTTCAACTCATTAGTCAAAATATCGACATGTAAATTAGATACACTATGATGAATTAGATATACATTATAAATATAACTGTGTGAAAAATAAAATAATGGTACGGTGTAAAGTGTAGTTGTCGCCAATTACGGCAATTAAAAGAATAAAGTCCGAGTTCTTTTAAGGTAAAAGTAATAAATGTTAACAACAAACATGTGATAATAACACTTTGGAAACCAGTTAAAACAGTGTATAAACCAGAAACCAATAATTCTGATTTTCCAACTCGTTTTCAATCATTAGTTTCCAATGTGGCCGAAGGGGATTAACTAGTCTCTAAATAACTTTACAAAACAATAGCTGTTTAAAAGATTTGGAGAGTTAATGGCTACATCACTTACTAATCGCTAACTTACTTTCTTATGAAGAGGCAAAAATATTATGAGAATATAATCGAGAATGTAAACGCATTGTAAAGTTAAGCAATCCTCAGGTCAGTCTATGTTTGGTGACCATTCTTAACATATTGAAACCCCTCCCTCCACCATGTCTAAAGAGCACAATAAGCCGTCAGCGGTTGTTGCCATACGAACATCTTTGGCAATCGTTACGTGTAGTTGGAGCCCTAAAAATTCCGATAAGTCTTTCTACAGAACTTCCTTATGGCCTAATATCTATACTAATCTATACTAATATTATAAAGCTGAAGAGTTTGTTTGTTTGAACGCGCTAATCTCAGGAACCGCTAGTCCGATTTGAGAAATTCTTTCAGTGTTGGATAGTCCATCTATCGAGGAAGGCTATAGGCTATATATCATAACGCTACTACTAATAGGAGCGGAGCACCAATGAAGAATGTTTCAGAAACGGGGGAAAATTTTCACGCTACGGGCAATATAAGACGCAAACGAGGTTGCGTGGTTTAGCTAGTTTGGGATAAAATTGCAGAAAATCGAAGTTCAACGTTATTGTAGTAGATTTGAAAGCTTACCTTAACCTAATTTGGACAAAAGGCTCGGAATAGGTAAAAAACATTGGTCCACAGTAGTTGTGTAGCTTAGTGCTTAGGTATAGTGTAAAATCTTACCTGTGGTGACGTCGTGACGAATTGGTCTCGGCACAGGTCCAGTTATATTAACGACGGAGATAATTGCATTATGAATAAATCCAGAATCGTCGGTCACTATTCCCTTGAAGCCAATATGTGCTTTCCACAAGTATGCTAACAACGCCTCTCGGTTTCTTTCCCATTCATTCTTCAGCTCGTGTTGGGGGGTATATTTCTCACAGCCCAGTTCAAGAGTAATTTCAAACGCGTTTGTGGCTAGATAGTTAAAGTCTTGCATACCTAGAAAGACGGATACGTATGAAAAATAAACTGTTAAAACTAACTACAATTTTTGACACACCAATACCAAAGTTGCTTTGGAACTTTGCGAGATTTGTTTCGATAAATTGAAGAAGGCAAAGTAAATACATAGAGTTAAAAAAGTATTGCATTCGTAAATTGAGGCCGACATTGTAACAGTCACGCACAAGTTTAAATAAAATGGCAATAAAAAATTTGTACTATGTAATGAGAATGAACCTGTCGTGAAAATTTGTGTCTTGATGATCGCTAAATACTTCCAATTTTGAAAAGTGCATCGATATCATAATCTTTCTTGGCAGCAGACTGACAGTTCGGTCGATAATAACCGGCGTAGCTGTTGGGCACGCCGTTATTGCACTGCGATGGCCAGGCGGTGGCAGAATGTCCGGCGTGGGGACATCCGAGGCGTGATCTCGTGGCGGCCATAGTATTTGGGGTTATCTCGTTCAGTAACGTGATTGCGGCCAAGTTGCGAAGCGAGAACGCGTGGAACTACCCCATCTTTTTCTGTGAGCAATGCAACAACAACGACAAACTACGCAGGACAACATCACTGCAAGGCGAAGGAAAACTTTAAACAAACCCTATACAATCCGTCTGGCCTGGGTGGCATTGTGGGGCTAAACCATCACCTAAGTGATCTGCTAAAGGCTGTTGATGATGATGATGAACGTCAGTCACTCAGTGAAAAGCATCAAAAGAATTGCTATGCATCAGCTTTGTTTGCGCAGTCTCGCTTTGTCGATGTGCTACCTAAAGGACTCCATACAATAAAAGAATTGAGAACAGAAGAAACAGAACCGAAGATATTAAAAACAAGAAAAAAGAAAAGTTAATCGGATTACCACTTAAAATATTGTTGGTCCAACTACGCAATCCAAAATGTAAAAATCCTAAAACAGTTCCGTAACTGCTAATTCGACCTATTGTTACAATACAATAACAATATGTACACAAAATGTTTTTCAATAAACACGGCCGTGCCCCAGGTAGCTGTTATGACTTAAATCATTAAACAATGCAGTTAAAATTTGCATTGCTAAACTATCCGTGTTTCATGGTCAACTCCAGTTAAAATGTATGTGCTACAATAAGCTCCGAGAGTAGGTGCGTATAAAGTCAAATGATCCATTATTACTCTTATACTTCCTGCTTCGGCCGCTTCCTTCGTTGTAACCGGTAACTTGGAAGGACGAATAATAAATGGTTATGTACTATCTGTGTAGACTGCTTTTAAATTAAAATTCGGACTCTCTTTTGTTAGTTTACTTACTTTTCTATTAAATCTATGTTTATTGGAGCTTTTAGTTATACATAAGACCATAACAGCCCCATCGTACCCTAAACTTACATTGTACTCGTCTCTAAATCTAAATTACCTATGTAGAAAAGACATACATACCTACTTGTTTAAAAAAAGTGCAATACAGACTACAAAGAGTTTATATACTAACAGCTTCTGACAGAGTTATATAGTAAACTTTGGAACATGCCAACCTCTACAATATTTATCCTAAACTTACTTTAATTAGAATTTAACTATTCATTCGCCGTTCTAGACAACTTACGATGGCGAGGACAGATCTAATTGCTTACATACGCCCAAAGCACGTCTATCACGTAATAAATCGAGGTTCCCACACAGGAGGGGGCCATCTACAAATCGTAGGTAGGCCCGAGGTACGTCGGGGTAATAGGGTTTTCCTTTCTAGGGTGCACCCGATTTCCCGTAGCCGAGATGGCGTGCGGTAATCGGTTCCACCAGTATTTGGTATCCGGGGAGATTCCCGCAGAGGAAACAAGGGGGAGGCGCGTCCAAAAGTTAATAGTTACTTATTTTAAAACTGCGAAATAAGTGTGAAATATTCCGAAATGTTTCCTGAAATGTACTTGGATTGAAATTCGACTAGTAGATGCATAGTGGCAGTTATATAATGAAGCCCTTGAAGTGTATCCAATTATGGATTAACAGGATTTAAGACTTAAGCTAAATTGTACTTCTAATTATATATAGGAATACAGTATTTTCGATAAGCTTATGTAATGGCTATTAAAGCTTTTTAAAGTAGTAATTAGGGTAAGTACTTTGCAGTAAAATATTGCAGACATGAACTGATTTAGAAAAATAAAATATAAATACATTCCTAGTTCTTAAGGCTACAAAAAAAAATCTATTTTAAAAAATAGTAATGTTAAATATGTATATAATTTTTTTTTGTAGAACATCTTACTTTTCTTGCTTTTTAAGCAAAATATTTTTCTAGGAACATTACTATATAATTCGGTTTGACTAACTTACCTCCCTTAAGGCTGTACCAAGCAGCTCCATTAGTAACACCTCCTTGTTTGCCAAAATTGTATGTTTCAGAATCATCTGCGCTAGTTGTGTGACAACCTCGACGATGGGACGAAGCCATATCAGCATGATTCTCAGCATATGACATGGCTATTGCCCTATGAAAAAGTTAACACACATTTATTTAGTCCCATTATTACAAGTATATTTTTAGAGACATGTTTAACTGTTAAGATATTAAATTTTATAAAATTGGTTCAGCGGCAATACTCTGTATAACTTATATTTATAAAATATAATAACTTATATTTATAAAATATAAGTTATACTGTGAATGTATATACTCAATGGTCAAATACAAAATCATTCTTTGAAAACCGAAAATCACAAATTTAAAAAAAGAACATATTACACCTCCTTTAAAATAACTATAGCTTAACTTTGATAAATTAATGACATTCAATTTAAAAACCAAACATTTTTTTTTAAATGCCTTACCTGAAAGTATCATCATCAGGACTGGCTGAATATTCAGAGACTGGTGCTCCACTTCGACTTTCATCATAGGGATAATTAGCCACAAGATCACCTCCATGCATTGCAGCACTCAAAACAAATGGTACAGACATGATCCAGCGCATAACAGCACGTGTTTCGGGTTCCAACTAATGACATAAATTAATGACATACTTTAATATTCAATTACGATTTTTAATAAAATATAATTATTATTAATCATACATAGATTCTCACCGGTGCTGCAAGTCGTGTCAAATCTTTCAGCAAATGGTTATTGTGATTAATGCCTTGACGTTCAAACTCAAATGTAATAGCATCCAAATCTGGGAAATTCCTGTTTAAATCCACCGAGTGATTATTTGTACGGCCAATTAAATAATCTAGTCCACCCTGTTAGACACATTAACATTAGTCTTTGAATTTTCATGATCAAAAATTAAGAATAAATTATTATTTATATTCAAGGCTACTTACTGTGTCTGTAGATGCTTGCCAACCATCAGGATTCATAGAAGGTAAAAGATGAATTCGAGTAGAGTGAATTAGAGCCCGAATTTCACGATTATTATCAATAAACAGATCGCATAAATAATGAGCCAACCCCAATAGTAATTCACGTCCAAGTACTTCGTTTCCGTGTATATTTCCCACATATTTTACTTCAGGTATGTCTAAAAAATAAATATATTGTAAATTTTATCTTTCGAATGTAGGTAACTGCCCAAATTAATTAAAGGTCACAATTACTTACATGGTTGATGAATACCAGGTTTTTCTGCAAACTCTATAACATATAAGGGAACACCACCAACAGATGGTTCAGTTAAAGCATAAACCCTTGTTATATTAGGACATTTTCTATGAACATCCTCTAGAACCACAGGCAGTTCTTCATTATTGTGATGTTTCCAAACAAACTCAGCGGATGTCGTAAGTAAAAAAGCTAGACAAGTAAACAAATAATAGGCCATAGCAAATTTTTACAAAAACTTCTGACCGTAAAAATTAATGCTCATTATTTTAGAAATATGTGTAACAACACCCGCCGCTCCGCAGATACACAACTAACACAAGTATCGATCGATTTTCCCGCCAGCTATTACTCACTCACACAAACGTAAACTCAATGACGCAGTCGCCACACATACACACACCCACATTATTAGGGCCGCGCAAGGATGACAGATTGGAATCGATTGAGATAAAATCAACTAAATTGAAAACAGACCTGAACACATTAAAAAATAAATTTTGTGGTGTGAGTTTAGTTCAAAAACTGGGCTTACTGTGATTGATAAATAAGTCTGTTTACAAAGCGCCCTCGTGAAATGCTTTTTTCGAATTTGACCACCCGCGCTTGCTTGCTGGCTTTGTTCGCTGTCGTCCATCGTTAATCGCATTAAATCGAGTTTAAGTTTTATATTTCAATGATTAAAATAAAATTTATAACATATTTATTTGGTTTACATATAACCATGACTCAAAGATTTCAAATGTCCCTTGAAAAGTACGGTCTGTATCGACTGTCGCGTCCGTGCCCCCAGTAATTGAAAAATAAATAAGGTTACAATCTCGTTACAAACTCTCGTTTATTTTAAGGTCAAGTAAGTTTCGGTTCCGGCCGGCTTAGTATTTATTGATAAGAATGGGTAAGTAGGTATCCGTTGTTAGTTACTTCGAAGATTTTTATTTAAATTATTTTAATTGTATCTACTGAAAAATGCGTACATTTAGACACACAATCCTTCTAAAAAGCTTGGAGGTTGGAGAATTACCTCGGATATAAACATAATGTGTGTTTATTTTTCACCTATGGCTATTTTCTTTTTAATATATTAAGTTAAAAACGTGTTTCGTAGGCAATGTTATTATATCATAATTGTTTAAGTTCGTTCTTTTCTTAGTTTACGGTGATATAAAATGTGTTCTCCGATGAAAACAGAAGTAGAAAGCATTACACCTATCAGATACATCATGTAAACACCCTGAAAAAAAAGAAAACAGAATGTATTATAACCGTTTATCTGAGTCCTCGCCTGCGCGGTAACAGGGGCGCGGGGGTCCGCCGGTTACCGCGCAGGCGAGGATTCAGATAAACGGTCGGCCTATAGACTATTTAATTTTTCCTTAGAAGAACTATGCTTTGGAACCGAGATACCGTGATGACAAGGCTACACAGAAAACGGGTAAAATGAATACTTTCGTTGATTTTCACCCAGTGAGTATGTAAGCGGAAAGTCTCCTACTGATTCTGGGGGGAGGGTATAGAAAGTGGCAACGCATTTGTGACTCTTAAGTTGCAATTTTCTATTTGTCACGGTAGTTGCTTAACATCAGCTGCCCCATCTGCTCATATACTATAAAAAATACTGACTGAATTTACGAAATTACATTAGAATACGAATTATTAATTAGGCGCTTATAGCTAAGTTGCACTCGGTGATTAGAAACAATTACCGAGGGTAAGCAAGGACGTCGCAGTCAATACCTAGATGGGTGACCGCTGGTGGCATGTTACCATGCGCATCTCCGTGATTCGTAGGTCATGTTAAGCAGTCGGTCCCGGTTGTTATCATAGGATAACAGTCGTAAAGCTTAGTTGGATGCCTTTAAGCGGCTTAAAAACATCCAACGGCAAAGATTACGTTTACGATTACGCCACAACGTCTACATCTGTCTTGCCAGTCGCCAACCCGCACTTGGCCAGCGTGGGGACGTATGGCCTTAACCCTCTCCTGAGAGGAGACCCTAGCCCATCAGTGGGACGTTATAGGTTATTGATGATTAGAATTAGATTCAAATTTGACAATTGACGCTAATGGATAATTTTGACAGCTAATTACCAATCAGCTTTTTTACTTTTCTTGGCTTTTCAATTGGCGCGCAAAGAGAAATAAAAATTTTAATAATTTTGTTTTATTTTGCACCTAAATGCTTTGAATTTATTCGAATTTGTATTATTTTGAATACAGAAATTTCTATGTCAGCACAGTGCTAATTTCACACTAACAGTAAATTATCGTAGACAATGTTAAACAGTACCGGCTTAGTTCTAGTAGTTTTGTTCTTCAAACAATGACTTAAAGTTTAGTCACGTGACCGGTAATGTTTTCAAAACATAAAGCGCTTATATGTATATCCACTTAGTTTTAAATAGTATTTATCTCCCGGATTAACTTTTTTTGTGAAGACCTGTTAAAGCATCATTTACCTAAATTAAAACATTTAACGAACTCTTTTCAGCGATGATATATTTCTGTTGCCTCTATAACAACAAATACCAAAAATACAGAATAAAAATATTTATTTATTAATTTTAACGCAACAGCCGACATATACGAGGGCGGAGCCGCGGACAAAAGCTAGTCTTAAATAAATGTTTATTATTATTATTCAAAACTTAATTTTTGAATATTTATTAAATAATTGAACTAGTAAACGTTGACTATAAAATTGTTAATTTAGCTACCCGCGGCTCGACGGCTGCGACTACTTCACTCGCTCTGCCGAGGACCAGACTCGGGCTTTTCCAAGAATTTCGGATCTTTGTTAGATAACCTACCGGCTATAGAGATGAATAAACTTTTTTTATTTTATCTACTTACCACAACATTACCAGTGTTAAGAGCTTTCATAACGCCAGTATTTTTAGTTCGCGACAGCCTTACTTCTAACTGCACTTTATAGTTCAGATGTTTTAATACTACCTGCAACATAATGTCTTGAGTATAGAAAACCTTTTACTCCATTAAAATCAGTGGTTTATTTACCCGGTAGTATCGGATAGCCAATTAATCGAACTATGAGAGTGAGGGAACGGAGGGTGCACTTGTGCTTGCACACACTTGCGCAATAAATAGAATATCTATATATTGATTTGGCTGATATTCTTTGAGACTGGCTGCCATTCCCGGAATCGGCTAGGATATCATGTACCTACATCATCTAGTAGAACAAATAAATCGACATTTCGGCAATATAAACGAAAACTCGGCAGCCAGTGACAACAGTTAAATGTCGCCATGCCGGTTTCTCCACTACTTTACTGAGATGTTTATTTCTGTCTATAACTTATAAAGAAAGCTGACGTACCTATATATTAAGTATACCTAGTGGAAAAATTATACCTACTATTATTTAGAGCATAAATAATAGGTCTTTACCTATGAAATTGCGTTTCTTCAGTACTGGTCATTTCAAATAAAAAAAAGTTTGTAATGGCTCTGTATTCTAAATTCAAATTAATTTTGTTTTAAAACCATGACATTTTATGTACAAACTCAGTCTTTTGTTTTTTGATTAGCGTTGTATTTTCTCTAGCTCTCCCTCATCCGCCATACTCATCAGACCTTGCACCTACCGACTATTACTTTTTCCAAAATTTAGACAACTTTTTAGTGGGTAAAAAATTCAATTCACGAGAGGCAGTACAAAATGCCTTTGAAGAGTTTGTTGCCTCCCGTCCAGCTGATTTTTACAAGAAGGGCATCAATAAACTGCCAATGCGTTGGCAAAGATGCGTCGATTGCATGGGTGATTACTTCGAATAACAGAAATAAAAAAGTTTGAAAAAATAAGTACTTTCACTTATTGCATACAAAACGGCAATTTCATAGGTGAAGACCTAATATCTAAAATGAATCATTCTCGTTAAAATGATTAACATACTTGTGTCTCCCAAGCTAGAAGTAAACCAGACTGATGGAGTCTACCGACCAATTGGCTGATTTTTTCTGTGTAAGGTGAACTCTTTCGCATCATTATTACAACTTGTTCCTGATAAAAATCTTCCAACATAACCATCATATCTAAAACGGCTTCTTGTGTCAAATACTCTTGAACGGCAAAGTTACCTAGAAATAATATCAAAGTATAAATTATAGTAATTTAACACTTTCAATTAAGTATATAAAATAACCCCTTACCGTTCAGTGTATATAAAATGAAAAGAATATTATATTCTACTACTTGAGCTATTTAAATATAAAGGTTAACATATAATAACTTATAATAACTTACCGGCTGGCAATTTCTCGATACCAAAAGCTATGGTTCTGGTAAAACTTAATTTTTTTAATTCATCAAATGAATGGGTTCTAAATTGACTCACAAGCTGTTTAACTAAAGGCTAAAATTAAAAATTTTGTCGAAATTAGTTTTAAGAAGATACACGTACCTATGTATTCTCTAGAGATTTACAAATATTGAAGTCATAAGCAATTTACACTCAGACTCTTATGGCATTTCTTTGTCGTTTTTCTACTGTATTTTTCAATGTTTTTCGATCTGGATCATTGTTATACTAATATTTTTGATAAGGCTAATAATCTAGAATTTGATTTAAGAAAGAGATCTTACTTCTGTAGATGAAGTGAGTGAGAATATCCATGCATCGTGGGTAGCACTCCATATCATACGTCTATCTACAATGTCTTGTATGGTATCAATTGATGGTTCATATGAAGGCACAGTAAATGTGGCTGCAAGACCAACGCCATACGAGCAGCTAAGGATTGATCCAAGTATTAGAAGCCATCCAGTAACCCTACGTTCTTTCCACGATACACCAGACTGAAATTGAGACTGTAAAAGACATTGAGTTAAAAATTATAAGTTTCAGATGTAATATTTATATAAAATATTAAATTAGCTGTTTACAACATATACACATATAGTTACGTAATCTACATTAATTTGTTACAATGTTTTCGCCGATTACTATATATACAACATCCCAACATCAACCTTTGGGTAGTGGCCCACCAGGCATGATCACCTAGCCTGGTTGGAGGATCCTCTCTTTGTGTTGGAGGGACCCGTTCCTCTACAAATCAAACAGTCATGTATGTGTCAGTGTGAAGTCACTCAATTAAAACTAAAAATACATACTTGAGCAATCATAATTCCAAAGACAGTTAAAAAGGAGTGAGAATCTAGATTAAATCCTTTTGCTATGAAGAGCCCGGCCGAGCAGTAAAAAAAGGTGAAGATCACAGCAACCCATAAATACCAAGTAAAAGGCATCAATGGCATGTCCCAACTCGACAGCAATCTAGACATATATTTAAGTACCCTTAGTTAAGTGGCTCTAAAAACAATTTACATCAGGACATTTATTAAGCCCTGCTAACCTAGGTGTTGGAGCAATGCAAGTTATTGCAGTCCTTACTACCGAAGCTGAAAAGTCTAGTACTCTCCATTCTTCATACCAAGAGCAAAGTCCAGCTGAAATATTAAACGTAATGATTAATTCAACACCCATTTTATTATAAACCATTCTAATCTAACTTACGGACCCATTGCCATATCAGCGCGATCTGCCACAACACTACCAATGATACCAACTCCATCAGTTTCATTCTCATAGACTTCACCCCATTGGTCGATTTCTTCTTGAATTATTTTAATCGTGCAGTTTACCCACCTGCATTTCGATATATTAATACATTTTTGGTGTCATCATTTGATACTTAAAACATAAAGTACTTACCTGCAAAATTCATTAACTATTCTAATTTCAATACCGTCTCTTCCAAGGGGTTCAATAGCAGTATCTAAGTTTAACAAAGCGTAAGGTTTATAGTTGAAAGAAGCTACTTTTAATGTTTTGCCATGCAAATTCTTTATGTCATGTGGAAACAGATTCGTTTGTTTTTCGAACTGTCTGGTACAAGAATTCCAACGATCTAAATACAATGGTGTATGCACTTGATCATCATTACCAACAAAGGTATGAGTAATCATGTCAAATTGTACACACGCTTGATCACTTTTATTAGAAAACGCAACCATCAATATGTTAGCAACAAAAGCACTTCCTTTCAAAGAAAACACTTTCGAGGCTAAGCTTGCATCGTTTACATTCGCATCGTGCGGTAAAAGGATTATCTTTCTATTGCTTCTCCTAACATTTCCCAAGTGAATGACTCTTTCAAACGCACTTATGAATTTTTGAGGCTCTTTCATAAGTACGATATAGTCTGAACAACCCATTTCTGATACTTGCAGTATTTGCTTTACGAGAATTTCCTCATCAGGATTTAGGTAAATAAAACTCACTGGTGAGTGGAATGTCACTGATGTATCGGTTACAAAGGAAATGCAAAAAGTAGACGATAAATATTGTTTTATAAGCACATCTAATAATAATTCTAAAGGCAATAGCTGTGTGTTAGGAAACCACATATTGATACCGACAAGATTACCCGAACCCAGTAAGGAAACCATACGTTCTGTACTTATTGGTGACTGGTTGCAATAAAGATAATTCAGTTATATACTCAGTTAGATAAATATAGTCATTAAGTACCTTCCTTTAGGATTCCTTGAAGCTATATGCACAAGGGATCTTAGGCCTTTTCTATAAGGGATAAAATTCCGGTGTATACTCATTCCTACATATTTAGTAGACAAAATAAGTAAAAAAGTAATTTTAGGATGAAATAATGCATGTAACCTTTTGATTTAATGACAGTTTTATAGAAATTATTTTCACACAAAATTTTTACCTCTATTTCTTCTTTCTGCACTATTTTGTTACCCACTGCTAATTCATTGTTTTTCCAAACAATCATATAGCGCCATGTACCACAGACACACTGAACAACGCAGCTACGTAAAACACGAACAAACTACCTATTCTGAATCGCGCAGTAGAAGTTCTTGCGCCGATTATCATATTTACAACATCCCAATATCAACTGTTGGGCAGTGGCCCGCCAGGCATAATCACCTCGCCTGGTCGGAGGATCCTCTCTTTGTGTTGGAGGGACATGACACTTGTTCCCCCACAAACTAAATAGATATGGTAGGTATGTATTTGCAGCAAAAATTATGTTCATTTTTGTAATCAATTCTCTTTTAATATACCTACTTAAGACTCAAGCTATAAATACTGCTGATGGTAAAATAAATAGGTACTTCTTGTCGATTTGATTTGGACATAGCCAACTTAGTATTACCTACCAATCCTAGTAAAGGCAAAGTAACGATTATAGTAGAATTTTTATTGCAGATTTCGGATGAGAAAGATAAATCCGACTTCTTCGACATACAACATACTAGTAATAACAATTCACTAATACATACTTATATTACTTAGAGGCATTTACAACTAGTAATATGTTCCTTACAGTCGGAGTGTAATGTTATGGTAATTAATGGTGTTATGGTAACAAGCTTTTGAACTTTTCAAGAAATACTCCATAATATGTATTAGCATTAGATACAATCCTCGAGTTCAGTAAAAAGGCACTCTCACCATATTTAGTTCACTGTCCATTGTCACGCCGTCCTACTACTCGGTTTTGTACTGAATGCTTCTTTGTAACAACTAAGGTATGAGTATTTACGAGTATTAAATGAGTAATGGTAAATATTCTTCAGAATCATGAACTCGTTCTCGAATAGCTAATATATCTTCATAAGGAGTTTATAAATTAGCGCAGCTGCTGTGAAGCGGGCCTGTCCTAAAGTGAACAAGGGGTTTCGAATTCGTGTAGGCCATTTTTTTAAGTGATCAGAACCAAGTGTTTTACATGTAATTTCAGATCGGTGACTCTAATGAGACTCATTCTTGTTGTGTATCAGTGGACATGTAAGTAATGGCTAAATAATTTCTTATCCATATACATTTCATATCCAACAAACAGGGCTAAACAACTTTCATTGGAAGTCTCACAATAATTACACTAAACTAACTACAATAGCATTCGAAAATGCTTTTCTATCTGATGAAAAATTGTGAAATGTACTTATTATTATCTTATTCCTACAGAACCCTTTTCTTAGTATTAGGTAAATACTTGCCTTAAATGTGCGGATACAATCACTTTGCAATACTCGCTTTCATATTCAAAAAGGACTGCTATTTGTTGTCATTACCTTTGTTTGCTATCTCCGACGGCTAAAGTAAATGTTAGGTAGGGTAGCATAATAATTGGTTACTAATGGCGAACTACAAAGAACTGTAATAAAGTGTAATTTATATGTACCTAAATAGAATTCAAATGCATTACTTAATTTCATTTCAGTCTACACAATATTACCGGTTAAAGGTAGTAGAGCCACACTGATCAGCATGAACGAGACGGCTCGCCCGGTGCGGTACTACCCTCTCCCAGAAGACCAACCTAAAATGACAGCATTCGTGCTATCGTGTGTTGTTGGTGAGTGAGAGACCGCAGTCTAATGTTTCAGAACCATGCTGCATTATTGCAATATACAATGAGTATTGTGACCACCATTCTTGGATTCCGCTAATTCGTGGGAGAGCCACGCTTCGGCATGAAAGGGCCGGCTCGACCGGAGTGATACCACGGCCTCACAGAAAACCGGTGTGAAATAGCGCTTGCGCTGTGTTTCACCGAGTGAGTGAGGATACCGGAGGCCCATACCCCCTCCCTCCATCCCCTTTCCCATCCCTCAAAGGTCGGCAACCCACGTGAGACGCCTCTGGTGTTGCGGGTTTTCATGGGCGGCGGTAATCGCTTACCATCAGGTAAGCGATTACCGCCTGATCGTTTGCCAAATATTCAATAAATAAAAAAAATGCTTTCCATCAGGCAGAGAAGTGTCACTTTAACAGTACACGACATTTGAGAGACTCTAATGCAACTAAAGTTTGAATGTTATTAGTTTGGTCTGCGCTAGAAGAATCTTAGATGGTAATACTGCTATTTTCAGTTAAGATTTATAGATACATCAACCGTGGGAGAGCCACGCTTCGACATGAATGGGCCGGCTTGACTGGAATGATACCACGGCCTCACAGAAAACCGGTGTGAAATAGCGCTTGCGCTATGTTTCACCGAGTGAGTGAGAATAACGGAGGCCAATAACCCATACCCTCCCCCATCCATCATTACACTTCTTCAACCATCTCAATACTAAAAATTATGTTATAACTTTCTTACAGATTAATTGAAGTTATCTTTATGAAAATAATTCAACATTAAAAATCTGTGATAAAATATCAAGTAGTATGATGGTTTGAACAGTAACTAAAAAATAACACAAAATATACCTACTGAGGCGACTTCCACATACTATAGCGCCACCTACCGCAGATACACTGAACTACGGAGCAACGTACAACAGTAGCAGTAGAAATTCACGCGCCGATTATCATTTATACAACATCCCAACATCAACTGTTGGGCAGTGGCCCGCCAGGCATGATCACCTCGTCTGGCCGGAGGATACCCCCTTTGTGTTGGAGGGACATGACAAACGTTCCCCCACATTACTATATCGTTCAAATTTGTATCAGGTCTCAGGTCTGCTTGACAATACAAGAAAAGGAAAGTAAAAAGACAAGGTAACCAAAAATGTTAAAATGGAGTATTCTCTACGTACACAGTGAGTGAGTTTAAGCATGAGTTTTTCTATGATTTTTTTTAAATAAAGTACAGTAAACGTAAAGTTTCTTTGCCACCTTGTAAATGGATCCCCGAACAATGCTGAAACCGCCAAGGAAATATATAATAGATAGATATATATATATACATGACACGGCCCATGAAAAATACCTAATTTACACATGAAAACAGAAAACGGACAAAAGACGTCAGTTTACGTTTTAAAATAATAAGTTTTAGGTACATTTAAATGTTTTATTATTAGTTGCGGTGACTAAAAGTATTTAAATGATTAAATTTTTATGCTAAAGTGAAAATTTCAAAACAGATATCACAAGTTACTTAGTTATCGTAAATTCTGGTTCTACGATAATGCACTATAAGTTCTACGAAGAAAATAGATATAGACATAATGACACCTGTCATATACATCATGAATATACCCTGCAATAAAAAAGAAAGAAATAGGTTAATAATATATTTATGTATGACTTCGAACATAAATTTGTAATAATAATAATATAATTATAATAATTATTATTAATAATTATTATTTATTCAGTTTCAAGCCCTGGAACCCCACACTAAGTTCTCTTGTGTTGTGAGGCCCAGTCTCTTTCATCACAAACAATGTTAAGTCTGAATGTTTAAGTGGATATAGTGTATAATGTAGATTTTGGTTTTCCACCAATACGGTGTGTACCACCCTCTCTACTTATCCCAACAAACAACGCAGGACAATACCCCCGCAATGAGTGGAGAAACTTGCACAAACATTATACCAACCCGTGTCACCAGCGTGCCATTCTAGGCCAAAGTTTCCTGATTAAGGAGAGGTCTGTGTCCAGCAGTGTCATGCTGTTGAAGATGAAGAATTAATGATAAATAATTCTTTTATTTTAACGTAATGACTTTTTTCTTTCTTTTTTTTAAATAAAACTTTTAATGTTGTGTCTTTCATTTACACCTATTAGCTCAGCCATCTAGATTTATAAACTTACTACACATAGACCTCATTACAAAAAAAGCTCCAAGTGTATCTAATTCTATTGCCCTTTTTTGTGCCTCTAAATCATGTGAATTAGTCACCATTGGAGTCTAAAGACTTGGTGCCACATGTCATAACAGGTAGAAGGAGCTGGTTGAAGGTTCATTTTGAGACATTGCAACAAAGATGAAGATGAAACTCCACGTAGTTTGATGAAAAGTTGTCCAACCTAACTTGACAATCTATCTGAATTTCTACCCCGAAGCTGTTGCTACCGAACTTCAAACAGAATCGCGAGAATTCTTAGTACTCTAACTTATATTCTATAGATATTCTAAACATTTCTTAAGAGTAAGTGTGTTAAGCATATATGTTTAGTTAATTAACTTACATAAGAAAGAAATAAACGATTATTACTAAAGTAATTTACTCACTACAACGTTACTGAAGCTTAAAGGTTTCGTGACTCCATCGTTTTTGGATCGAGATAATCTTACTTCCAACTGCACTTCGTAATTTAGATGTTTTAGTGCTACCTGCAATAAAGGGAGAAGGTATTAGGAAATGATTATATTCATTGACCAAAGTAAATACATTCTTTACTATTAGAAAGACGTTTCGACATGACCATTTTTTTAAACATACAAACCGTTCTAACAATGCATTATTTTTAGGGTTCCGTACCCAAAGGGTACAACGGGACTCTATTACTAAGACATCGCTGTCCGTCTGTCTGTCACCATGCTGTATCTCATGAACCGTGATAATTAGACAGATGAAATTTTTAACAAATACTGAAAACCAATACGGGGTCTCCCATACAACAAATGTGATTTTTTTTTCTCGATATTGATAACGGCAACAGGTGGACGCTTGAAATGTACAGATAATGGTACGGAACCCTTCCTGCGTGAGTCCGACTCGCACTTGACCGATTTTTGTGTTATAAGACCCGTTAAGCATCTTTATAAAATTATAACATTTTTTACGGTTTTGACTACACATTACTGAAGTTCAGATTCAATTCACCTATTTTTTTTCATTATTTCTTTATTCTTTTCAGAAAAAGTGTAATTAACTTTAATTTATTAATATAGATACTTATCTAGCCTATCAAAAATGATTTCTATATTGCTTGTAATTTGACTTTAAACTGCTGTTTTATCTATGTAATTGTTTAAGTTATTTCGTCACTGAATAGACCTTTAACAAATAAAAGTAAAGAATTAAAAATAATGTAATTTTCTCTATAGAAGGTGTGTTTTAGAATAGTTACACGATTTCAAATTTAAGTTAACAGCTTTTAAGAACCTCCTAAGTATGATACTCTGTGGTTCTTAGACTATGGTTCTTATTCTCTTTTCAAAATAATTACTGCACCTGCGTTTCCCAAGCTAGCAGTAAACCAGACTGGTGGAGTCTGCCAATCAATTGGCTGATCTTTTCCGTGTAAGGTGAACTCTTCCTCATCATTATTACACACTGTTCATAATAAAAGTCTTCCAACATCAACATCATATCAAGCACAGCTTCTTTTGATAAATACTCGCCTATGGCAAAATTACCTATAAATTGTAAAAAACATTATCATAACTGGACCATGAGAAAAGCCTACGTCCAGCAGTGGACGTCGTTTGGTTGAGATGAATGAATAATAGGGTTTTTTTTTCACGAAATATTGTCTACGGCTGGACATAGACCTCTCCAATTGCACGCCACTCGGTTCAATCCTCAGCTTCACTCTGTTCGCATCCAGCTCCTGCCAGCCATCTTGCGCAGATCATCACTCCACATGGCCTGTGGACGTCCCTATACAACTGTGGACGACACTATATTTGCCGAGACGCGGTCTCTACTCAAGAATACGTTTACCCCCAACGGTTATCAGTTCTGCGGCTAATATGGCCAGCCCACTGCCACTTCAGCTTTTTAATCCTGTGGCCTATGTCGATGACTTTGGTTCTCTGCGGAATCACCTCATTCCTGATGCGATCCGTTAGAGAAACGCCGAGTATAGCCCTCTCCATAGCCGCCTGAGCGACTTTGAACTTGTGAACCAGCCGTGCCGTGTCCACGTTTCGGATCCGTAGGTCATAACGTGCCCGTTATGACCTACGGACGCACTGATTGTAGACTTTCGTATTTAGTCATAGTTACCCAGCTGAATTCTCCTGTTCAACTCGTTCTCGAAGTTGTTTCTCCCTAATCTGCACGAGGTACACATATTTTTAACAACTTCGAGAACGGCACCGTATACCGCGACCGGTTCCTGTAGTAGGTACATGTTCATTGAACATGACCTTGGTTTTGTCCAAGTACATCCATAGGCCGATGCGCTCAAAAGAGTCAGCCAGGTCGTTCAGCATCTGTTCTAGGTCCTTAAGCGTCTTTGTCATGATGACGATGTCGTCCGCAAATCGCAAGTGAGAGATGAATTCGCCAATTGATGGTTAAATGCTGAATAACCTACGTTACAATGGGTCTACGCCGGTGCTTTGTGAGACCTTTAAATCATTCCTGTCGAGCCTTGCCCAAATGTGCCGATGTTAAGCACACGGTGAAGGGAGCTTGTTAGGGCAATACAAACCTAATAGTAAATCCAAAATCTTGTTAATAAATTAGGAAGTTACGATTACAAGAGAAGTATAGAAAGTGCAAATCAAGGATAAAATCATTACCAGCTGGTAATTTCTCGATGCTGAACGCCATGCTCCTGGTTAAACTTTTCTGTTTTAATTCATCAAATGAATAAGTTCGAAACTGATTCACTAGTTGTTTGACTAAAGGCTGAAATAAATATTTAATTAGATTAATTTCACTTGTGTAATTTATTTCAGAAAAGCAGTGAACTGATGGCTGATAACCAACAGTGAACCGATACAGGCTGTTGATGATGATGATACTTACTACAAAATAAATGAATTTTTTTAAAGACTCTCTACATTAATGTAAATACAGTGCAGTACATGCAATGACGGAGGCCTATGTACAGCAGTGAACTTCAATAGGTTTATGATGATGATGAAAATTACATTACAGACTTGTGTCATAACTTTATAACTTTACTGTTCGATTAGTTTTAAGCTACACATATCTATCATAAACATTGTAAAAAACTAACTAACTTTTGATTTTGTTAAAAAATTACCAACTTTCTTTATTTCCTGAAAAGTAAGCTTTTAGCTAAAAGTCTAATTAATTGGTAACTATCACAAACCGACAGAAAACAACCGATAGGGGACGAAGTGAAAAATCTTTTTAAAAACTTGTAGGTATATAAATGGCTGTCCACCTGTTTTAATCAGTTAAATAACAGTTTTAAATTTATTTCATTTGTATACTTACTTGTGTAGATACTTATATTTAAATTATAAATATTTAGAAGCAACGGTTTATTTTACTGAAACTATTATTTTAATGAAAACTAATTCTTGCAAATGAGCACGACCTAGATTCCTTTTCATTAGCATTTTCCATAACTAAGTTATAATGGGTTTAACACGGTCACGTAGTAGGCCTTATAAACCTTTTTAAAAGTTAACATTCATCACAAGTACTTTATTTAATCATTAAAATTACTTTTAATTTCTGATCATATTAAGCCATATTTTTAAATTATACTTACTTCGGACGATAAAGTAAGTGAGAATATCCAAGCGTCATGAGTAGCTCCCCATTCCAAGCGTCTATCTACAATATCTTGCACAGTATCAATAGAAGGCTCGTATCTTGGCACAGTAAAGACAGATGCAAGACCAGCTCCATATGCGCAGCTAAGAATTAATCCAACGATTAATAGCCATCCGGTCACGCTTCGTACCTTCCAAGATACACTGGATTCAAATTGAGACTGTAAAATAAGGATTTTTTTATTTAAAGGTATAAAAGGTAATTAACTTTATCCACATTCCTCACAATTCACTAACAATGTTTTTTATCATCAACAACAACCTACGAAATACGTTGGCCATTTGTCACTGTACGTCTTATGTTGTTTATGACGCTTACAAGAATAAGTTATATACCTAAGGAATCATTTCTGTATGCGTTCAATTCTAAGTTGGTGTATGTTGTATTGTAGTGACCAGACTATGAGAGACAAACTTCTTAGCATTCCATGGATTCACCGTGCGGGTGCCGGGTCCATAGTGTGGTAGGGGGAGAAACCCAGAGCAGTTCCCAGGACTTACGACTTAGGTATAGGTTTAAGGAGGCCCCCTTTAAGATGCGCATCAACGCTCACCTTCACTGCTCGAGTTTCCCGCCCTACCTAGCCAAATTTGGTAGGAACCTGTTAGTGCAGCCTGTGTTATATTATTGTCCCAAATTTTTAAGCTATACTTTACAAACCGTTCATGTTACAATAGCAATTTATATATATTATATATGCAAATAAATTCTAAATTTAACTTTGTTACGTGTTTGTCATCCATTGTGTTATAATAAGCCCAAGTAATTTTCTACTGTTAGATGATCCTATATCAAGTAAATTTTGCTTTATGTTTGAAGTAAATTTTATTCCCCCTTCAAAAACAATATTCAAGACAACTACGTACGTATGTGTTGAAAATGTAAATGTGTAAATGTGTTCGTGTCTGGATTACTGATCTGAATCATCTGATCTGATTGAGACGGACTGGGTGTTGTTATTATTCGAAAATAATGGCCACATAAAACAATTTACTAAAAAATATCTCCCTTCTAAACTTACATTGCCTTTCTTTCTAAACTACTTATGCTTTCATACTGAACCCCCATTCAATTATTGTTCATGTTAAATGCGCATGTTTGAGTTTTTGTTTCTCTCTTCGGGGGCAAAGGCGTATGATCTGTTAATACTTGTCTAAAGTTATTTTTATGAGATATTTTTTCTTGTTACGTTGATATGATATTTATGAGCTAAAGTAGACACAAAGGCATATAATTATGTGATATTTTGATATTGCCGAACAGTAATAGTCACTCGGGCGATTCATATAAAATAATAAAAAGCAACACTACGTTATTATTTTTTTAACATGATTCCAGAAAATATGCCAGCTCGGAATAAGTCCACATTAGTCAAACACCACGGACAAAACTCACATATCCAAAATAAATAGTTTATAGTAATGTATATTTATAAAAGTGTTATAAAACGTACTTGCGCAATCATCATCCCAAAAACAGTTAAAAACGGGTGAGAGTCAATGAATCCTTCAGCTACCAAGAGTCCGATCGAAGAATAAAAGAAAGTCAAAATTACAGCAGCCCATAAATACCAGGTAAAAGGCATTAATGGTATCTCCCAACTTGATAGTAATCTGAATCAATAGTTAAACATTTTCTAATAAAGTACAAAGATTTTAATTTAAAAACAATGTTATGGCAGTGGGATACTACTAACCTAGGTGCTGGAGCAACACACGTTATTGCCGTCCTTACTCCAGAAACTGAAAAGTCCAATTCTTTCCATTCTTCGTACCAGGAGTAGAGTGCAGCTGAAATATTAATAATTAATGGTCAATTGTCATTTGTTTCTTCAAGATTAAAAAGGTTTTATATACATCCACACTTATTATAACTTACGAATTCCCATATCAGCTCGATCTGCTACCACACTTCCAATCACACCAATTCCATCAGTTTTATTTTTATAAATTTCTCCCCATTGATCTAACTCTTCTTGTACTATTTCAATCGTGCAGTTTATCCACCTGTATTTTACCAAAACTACATAGTTATCTTATACCCTTTATACATATCTTCAGGTTATTATTCGTGAAGTGCTCACCTACAAAACTCATCAACTATTCGGACTTCGACACCATCTCGGCCGAGTGGTTCGACAGTAGGATCTAAATCTAATAAAGCATACGGTTTATAAGTAAAACCAGCTACTTTCAAAGTTTTGCCTTGTACATTGGTCATGTCGTGCGGGAACAGATTTGCTTGCTTTTCAAACTTTGTAGTGCAAGAATGCCAACGATCTAAGTACAGTGGAACATTTACCTGGCTATCAGCACCAACGAATTTATGAGTGATTAAATCAAATACTAAACAATCTTGATGACTGTGGTTTGAATACGCAACTATCAACATATTTGCAACAAAAGCACTTCCTTTCAAAGAAAATACTTTCGCGGTCAAGTTCACGTCATTTAAATTGGCATCATGAGGTAAAAATATTAACTTTCTATCACTTCTTCTAACGTTGCCTAAATGAATAACTCTCTCGAATGCATTCATGAATTTTTCAGGCTCCTTCATTAATATCACATAGTCTGAACATCCCATTTCTGACACTGCAAGTATTTGCTCCACAAGTACTTTCTCATCCGGAATTATATAAATAAAACCCACTGGTGAGTGAAATATTAGCGATGTTTCCAATACAAATGAAATACAATAAGATGTAGATAGGTATTTTTTTATAAGTATATCTAATAGTAACTCCAAAGGCAACACGTGCGACTTAGGAAACATCATATTAAAACCACAAAGTGAAGATAATCTTCGTTACGTTTTTACAGTTCTGTGACCATCGCGAACGAACATCACTCGTTTAATAGTATCATGTATCTTTATTTAGAATTCCTTACAGCAATGTTTAAAAAACCATTCTCCAACTGCAGAAAACCGATTACCCACTTTGTATGTAAGGAGTGTAAATATACCTAGTTCTTTCTTCAACGTTTAGAAATGTTTAGTATTTAGTTCTTTTTGGTTTTTTTATTCTGCGAAAAGAAATAATAGTTGAATTTTTTTTTTGGTTTAAAAGGCAACTTTCGCACTAGGAATAATTCCTATGTCGCGGGGGACTTTAAGAACGTCTTGACTTAGAACAACAATTTGTGGATTACACAAAGTTTTAACCCATGTGGGATTTGAACCCACAACACTTAGCGAAGTAGGGAACGGCGTGGCGACCGCTTAACCACTAGGCCAAACGTGCAGTCAATTATTTGGCTACATATATTTAAATTACGTTTTTTCAGAGTTTGTGTGTTTGTTTTTTTATACCTATACTAATGTAATAAAGTTTGTTTGTTTGTTTGAACGCGATAATTTCAGGAACCGCTGGTCTGATTTGAAAAATTATTTCAGTGTTGGATAGTCCATTTATCGGGGAAAGCTATAGGCTATTTATTATCACGCTAAGACCAATAGGAGCGGAGCCCCAATGAAGAATGTATAAAAAACGGGGGAAAATTATTACGCTACGGGCAATAGTAGACGTAAACGAGGTTGCAAGGGTCAGCTAGTAGTTAATATTTACGTTATACCAAAAAATAAATATTCTACTTAATTAAATACCTGATATTATATAAGTTATAGTTTTCTAACAGAAAAATCCTTGAAAACCAACTTACAAGTAACTTTCTACATGCTTGACAATAAACTTTTAAAAACAAAAAAGAACAGAGCTCTACAGAAGATAAAGCTTACAAGTCATTTCATACAGAACCCTGTGTGTAATATGGTTTCATACTGTAAATAAATAAAACGGACATAACTTGCCCATCAAATAAACATTATAATAAGGTCGCTATTTCTTGTCATCCAATTTGTTTAACATCGGTAGCGGCTATCATAAAACGATTATACGAGTACATACATTAACTTCATGTTTGTAAATTGTTTTGGAACCGAGAATTTAAATTAAGAAAGGTGTATGTAAAAAAAGTAGCCAGCAGTATTTCCTGGCTACATTTCACAAACAAAATAAAAAAAACTTGGTGTTGTATGATTTGATGGTACCAAACAGAAACCACTAAAGCTAATGGATATATTGTTATTGTTGTGCGACAAGACACACCCGGTTAGCGCCACCTTTGATTTTAGAGCACGTATTAAAACATACAAACATGTTTTGATACTCGTTTTTTATTTATTTTAAATGTTAAATGCCTACTGTTGCTGTTAGTATTTAAGTTTAAATTCGACGAATATCATCATAATAATAAAATGATCAATTTTTACTCATGTTATAAAATAACATGAGTAAAATTTGGGCTGGTGGTTCAAAAGGTGGCTTCTGAAACACTTAGGTACAAATTCAAATAGACATGGCCGTGCGTACAAATACGTTAACTGAACTAATATAAATTAATAAAATCAAGGTGTTATTAATTTGAATAAGTTAGATGACTGTATCGTAAATAAATACCGATGTTTCTATCATAAAATCAAATATTACAGCTTTTCATTTTTATAACGAATTTTAATCAAATAAACATTGAAATATATTGCTCAATTAAGTAGCCAATACAGTGACGTCACAGGCTTGTATTTAGTACCAAAATATACTGTTTTGACAAATAATAAAGTAAGTAACTTGACTAAGAAGTAAGTAATTATTTTTTTTATAACTTTTGAGGATACCACAAGGCGAAACCGGTCGGGTGTAAACTTAATTAAAATAGTGGAATAAGTACAAGTGAGTTTGATTCTAGAATGTAACTAATTTTACTGAGGTGTCATCTACCCTATTAAAGTTATAATTATTGCTTGCTGTCATCGCATATACAATGAAACTTGCCCTTACTTTCCTTAGTACCTAACATTATTTATGTTTTACAATTGCTGATCTGACGGCTAGGCCAGCTTGTTTAAACACATTTAGTCTAATCGGTTTGCTTAACAATAATTAAATTAAGTGTACTAAAATATGAAAATGTTTTAAGCTAATAGCATTCTTAAAGCAAATACAAGTGTCAGCGAGTCCGTGTTTACTGGAAAAAGGTAGCGATTTACATAATCGTTTTAAAATCGATGTTATGAATCATTGTACACAAATTAATTGGTAACGAGAAGTTGAATATATTTTTCTTTTTACGATTGTCTTTCTTATTAATCTTTATCATTACAGTTTTACAGATTTCTGAGTAGAAAAATTTAAAGAGAATAAGACAAATATTATGCATACTGTGCTTCTCTTCTTCTAAAAACTAAGCAGCTCAAAAACCGGAGATGATTTTGCATTGATTTTCTCTTGTATTCCAAATATTATCGTATTTGCAAACTATTTGTGTATATTTTCTTAGCACTCAAATAATATTTCACTTTGAAAAATTCAATGAAATCATATAATTTATTCGGTGATAAATAATAATCTAACAAATAAATAAATTTAAGTATCTATTTGTAATTGCCGAGAATGAACCGATTTTGCGGGACTTTATCTGATGTTGTATAATTGTGTACAACGACAACCGCGGATAGTTTTTATATATTTTTTTATATTATTCAGCAAGTAACTCTCTTTCCAAATTGAATGTCAAAATAAGTATAAAAACACGTTAAGTTGCACGAGTTTGTTGTCCCTCTGTTTTCTTCGCTTTTACGTGTAAATAATAACTTAATTATTCATATACCTTTGATTTAATCATTAATTAATCTTTGAACAAAGATTAAGATTACTTGGTCGCAGTACAAAGCGTGTGTGGTCGAGATCTTCCTTGGCGTCTCGCTGGGCTAATTAAGAACCACCCAAAAAATAAGCTACGTACGAAGCCGCGCCGCCTCCGCTCCTTTATACACCAACTGTGTGACTATGTATAAAGTAAATATATCAACATATATATAGGTTTCATGGAAACCTACTTTTATGAAACAGTTTAGCTGACCCACGAAAGCTCGTTTTCTGCTCCTATTGCCCATAGCGTAACATTCTTCACTGATGCTCCACTCGAAAAACAAAACTTTTATTTTAATTTTTTTATATTCATTCATTTTTTAAACCTCTCCTGGACTACGACAAATATTTTAAAACAAAACCAGCCAAATCGGTCCAGCCGTTCTCGAGTTTTAGCGAGACTAACGGACAGCAATTAATTTATATATATATATAGGTAATTCAACCAATAAAATCCAACTTAGGTATAGTAAAATATATCAAGTTGAAGAAAAGTAAATTCTAGACTCATTAGTACCAATTTACTAATCTATACTAATATATAAAGCTACAGTTTGTTTTTTTGTTTAAACGCGCTAATTTCAGGAACCGCTGGAACGATTTGAAAAAATATTTCAGTGTTGTATAGTCCATTTATCGAGGAAGGCTATAGGCTATATATCATCACGCTAATACTAATAGGAGCGGAGCAACAATGAAGAATGTTTCAAAAACAGGGGAAAATAGAAGACGCAAACGAGGAGTTGCGTAGGTCAGCTAGTAGCCTTATTAATTCAAAGAAAATTGTACTAATAGTGAATTAAGTCCCCTAAACTGTTGTGTGTAGCACTTGGTTTGGCCTAGTATATCACGGTAGCCGTATGGTTGATATATCTGTCACATATTCCTTCTCTTTGCCGTGCTGTTGTCCTAAGTAGTTTAGTCATTTAATCGGTCTTACGATACCCACGGATGAATGAGGATGGTGATATTCCGTACTCTTCATTTGTCATCATATGAATCTACATAGACACCAACTAATCTAACCTGCCCGCCTTCCCCCCCTAGCCAAGTAGTAAGCATTTTGCTTTCTGCAATCATTAATGCCTAAATTCTCGTGTGTTATTGGCTAATACTTTGTCTAAGATTACCTTTTCTAAGATTAGCCAATGACATACGAGAATTTAGGCGTTAACGATTGCAGAAAGAAAAACGCTTGCAACTTGGATATGGGTGCTGAAAATTGATCTTGATTGATTTTTCTACCGCAAATTGTGAATTTATTCTTATAAAATCTTTACGATAAACTTAGAAGACCCTGAAACCCCAGTTTTGAGATTACGGCATTTTGCAAATCCCTTAATTTATTTATATAGTGTGCAGGTTGTATAAATAGTAACATTACACGGCGCGGTGACGACGCCGGAGTGCTGCACCGATGAAATATGATACATCTATTCGCTACCCCGCCGTATTTTTTTCACCAGCTGTTTTATCAGAAACTTTCAACATTTTGAAATAAGAATATGGGGTTCGGCAACTTTAACAGAGTTTGGTAAACAACGGTGTTTTTATTATGTTTGGTTGTGTTTTGTCTTTTTTATTACCATTACTTACTTATTTTGCGCTTAAACTTAACACAAGTAATTGCTTATTGTTATTACGGCAGTGGATACACGGTCTCAAATAACTTTCATATTATTTTCAAAATAACGAACGTTTAGAAAGACGTTCGTTTATTATGAAAACTAGCGGTACTACCCGCTGTACGACAATAACCGCAGTCAACGCCTCGAGGCGAAGCTAGTATCTTTATAAATTGTAGCCTATGTATTATTCTGATGTATAAGCTATATATTATTATAAAGTTTCATCAAAATCCATTCACTAGTTTTTGCGTGAAAGAACCACAAACATACTCACTTACATACTCACAGGTAGAAGTGTGATTTTATACAGATTTTCGTACAATAATACTAACTACTTATGGCAGAAATACTACTAATGTCAGCGTAACGCTCACCATCTATACTAATATTATAAATTCGATAGTAACTCTGTCTGTCTGTTACGCTTTGACCGCTAAACCGCTGCACCTATTTCAATGAAATTTGGCATGGAGATACTTTGATTTTTGAGGAAGGGCATAGGCTAGTCTTTACTACGATAACCAACATAAAGCAACAGAGCCGAAACTTTTATCCTAGATACTCAAACATTTATCTAAAAAAAATAAGAAATTAAAGACATTCATAACCACAACCGGTATAATAATTTACTATAGCAAAGTAACAAAGTTTGAGACAATATTTCATTTGAAGATATTAAATTATTTTTTTAATCTTTTTTCCTCAGTCTTGCACTGGAAACTTCAATAGCTTGCAGCCAATGTGTAATCTCTTCAGGGCACTCCGGTTTTTTGTCATTGCCAGGAATACCTTTGAATAGGGTCTGTGCATCTACATTAATAAGGTTCTGGCGGGAAAGGACGACGGCGCGTACAAAACCATCATTTAAGGTGATAAACTTTTGCTCGATGAACAGTGTTTTATCTTCCCAATACACAAGCTGTAACAAAAATGATTATTATTTATAGACATGTTTTTATTAATTTTTACTTATTTTGGAGGTCACCGACTTCTTGGGCTTTTAATCTTAATTGAAAAAGTGTAGTCTTTGCCGTCCGTCCGTCAGTATAAGGCATCGGAATGGTTTGTTTTATATATTTTTACAGATACAATAATAAGCTAAATGTAGGAAACATATTGGATGACAACTAGTGAGTTTGTAATACGTACACATATAAGTTTTGTTATAGGTATGACTAAGTAGTACCTAAGTAGTAGTAAGTGTATGTAAATTTGATTAAGTATTTTTATCTTCCAATTTTCAAGATACTTGACGGAAACATTAGCTCAATTATTTACCTTCGTCTCGACTTTGTACGCCGAAAATATAGGAATGGTTCTTCTGTAACGAATGCTCGAAGCACCTTGCAGTGCGTGACCATCAACTGCCTTGATGTTGGCATAAATTCCAGTGCGATCGTAAAAGTGGAATCTTGCGAAATCGAGTTCTCTGACATACCGAGCATTGTTCATGTGTCTTAAAAATATGTCTACATCTTGTGTTGTGCAGAAACCTGAAATATATAGTTATAATGTCATGTTACTTGTTATAAAACAGTTGTTGGCATTTTTCATTATAAAACAACACGAAAGACAGCTAACTAATTAACCAAATAACCAACTTCACATACGAAAGAAAAAAAAAATACATGTTACTCATATTGCAGTTAGCGCTTCTTTTCTAAAACTTATGTAGATATAGTAATATCCAGTTCAAAACATACGTTTCACGTAGTTTGGAATTTTGGTTAGACCAATTTATTATTTTTCAATCGTCAGATAAAACTTATCGGAGGAATAAACTATAAGACGGCAAAAATAAGGACACGTTACTACAGACACTTACTCTTACAAATAAAGTGTCCTTATTTTTGCCGTCTTATAGTTTATTCCTCCGATAAGTTTTATCTGACGATTGAAAAACCGGCCCTAAAAGGTATTATAATAATATCTGCAAGTTATGCGAGGTGTATGTATTATATCGACTACATTTCTTCTTTAGTAAGAATAACAACTGTTTCTGTATGTTGTTAGGCAACGTTACAAAGGAAAGACTTCGAATGTCTGTACTTATAATGTATCCAACAGTCAACTGTACAATTAGTTTTAGACATAGTCGGACATGTCTAAAGCTAACTACACAGTTTATCAACACGCCTCATTCTAATCATATGTTATTCATCTGCACTCATCTCTCTGCATCATATCGTATTTTGTCCTTAAAATATTTGATAATATTTGTTTTATTATTAATTTTTATTAACCTGTCAATTAGGTTGAAACATGTGGAGTATTTTTAGATATGTATATTTCAGACCAAAAGGAAGCCATCCATTGGTCATCTCATATCTAATATATTTTTTTGTTTAAAAAACGATTAAGACCATTTCTACAACCACTGGGAATATGAAGTTGAAGTTAGGTAAGTTAGGTATAATCTTAAATTAAGTAGTAAATTAATACACCCAATGCTAATTAACAATGACTTGGTAAAAATACTTATTAACACGACCTTGTAATCGGCATTTCAAAGCTTTGATTTAGAAAAAACTTTGTATCAAAAGTTAGATATACCGTTAAAGCACTAATTCTGTGATCATGACTCTTTTTTGCATTACCTTAATATCTCTTACAAAATGTAGAAAATATATAAGAATATACTCATTATTATACGCACTTTAAAAACAACAAACTCACCGTAAATAGTTGTAGTATCATTAACCCCGCACTTCTTTTGGAACAGTCTGCCAATCCCTATGGTGAAAGCTATTCTTAGGAAATAATTCACATCCCAAAATATATACGCAAGAGCTATAATGGTCACTATAATACAATACATCGTTTTATAATTATAACTATTTAAAATGTGTAACTAAAAGAAAAATACCGTACAGTCTATTGTAAATGTAAGGCTATCACTAACTTCTGCCCGATCCGATTATACAAGTTATAATATGAAGAATACAAAACAAAGATAGCAAAGGTAAATGTTCACTGTCCTTCTCTAGCTTACAATTAACTGTATTCAGAAAACGAGACAGTGGTAGTCAACTGTTACTTACTTACTTAAGGTAGTGCGGGCTGCAAGGTACGTAAATCAGGGTCAAGTTAAACGCAATTCAGGTGAAGTCATTGACCATTTGACAGTAGCGTGAATATAGTTGCGATCGTCATAAACAAAGTTATGGGTTACATAATATTGCTGGTTAGGTCGTCTAAGTTACGATTAAGTTAAATTCTATATGTGGAGACATCACCGTGATCGGCTGGCATTATTTCTGACCATGTTCTGACTAATTTTGACTTTCCATTACTAATATAGGTAGTAACTACCTTGCACTACTTTCATGTGCTGGGAAGTAAAGAGTTCAGTACTTAGGATTTTTAGCAAGAATGATCATCAATGTGTGCTAAAGTAATTTACCATAATAAAGACAACCATGAAGTTGATATTCCTGCAAGATGCCGCATTGCACATTTTAAAACTAAAATAAATATTCGAAGGTAAATTGAACTATTTACAGATTTTATTTAATTTCACCTATCCCGTTGTCTGTGATGAAATTTTGCAAGTCAAATTTGACCCAGATTCCGGTTTCTGATTGAGCTAAAATATCGCATGCACATGTATGTTGCCTAACAATACAATATTACAAAGACATGGAGCCGATCTAATGCTGGAGCTGGAACCTGGCCATAGGAACTCCGCAATAAAACGACACAACCTCATCAAGTTTGGGCTTGTTTGATTCATATTGATAAATACTCTGATCCGATCCCATATGGTAACCAAGGCCTTATGCTGGTGCTGGTGTGATTATTATATTATCTTTAACTTTTACTACGTTGTATTAACGAGTAATAACAGAAGCTTTTTAAAAAATGCTTTCTTTTCTTATTTTTTTTAATTCTATAATCTTAATATATATAAATCTCGTGTCACAATGTTTGTCCTCAATGGACTCCTAAACCACTTAACCGATTATAATAAAATTCGCACACCATGTGCAGTTCGATCCAACTTGAGAGATAGGATAGTTTAAATCTCAAATTATAGTCGCAATTTTAATTTATTGCTAATTATTTGTCTGTTATTATTTGACAGTCACAATTATCTGTTAACTCCAAATGATTCTAACAGATGTCGATACCTTTCGACTGGGTTGAGTAAGTAATCAATAGATGGCGCTGCTATGGTAAATCTATAGGCTATATTTTATTTTGGAAAAAAATAGGGTTCCGTAAGATATTGGGGTTTTTCGGACAAAAGGTGTAAAAAATCAACCCTATACGGGGGAAAATTTTTCGCTACGGGCAATAAAAGACGCAAACGAGGTTGCGTCGGTCAGCTAGTATAATATATAATAATGAATCTATTGTATTACGGTGAGATTAGACATTAATGTATGATCACTTTCTTTTGTTGTAGATAGTAGGTAGTGGCAATTCTCACACATATTTTTTGTGATTTAGCAATTGTTAGAGCCGGAACGAAAAAGAACCAAGGCTATAAAATATAAAACCTTTACCCATATTTCTTTACGCAAAACCTACGTAACGGGAGTGTTGCCTGTGATTTAATTTGATATATATGTAATTCAATACAGACAGGCTAATAAAAATGCGTTTATATTTTTACTCTATAATTTGGTAACTAATAGTTCCTAGCACCCGTAAATAATAATAATAATAATAATAAATATTTCGGACATTAAACACACAACGCCATCTAGTCCCAAACTAAGCAGAGCTTGTACTATGGGTACTAAACAACTGATATTAATACATACATACTTTTTTTTTGTAAATACATACATATTATACATAGAAAACACCCAAACTCCGAAACAAATATTTGCAGATCATACAAACATTTGGTCCGACCCGGGAATCGAACCCGAGACCTCAAGCACAGCAGTCGCATTCGCTGCCACTGCGCCAACGAGGCAGTAAATAGTGTTAGGGTGTAAACAATAGACTTGTTGATAGAGGAAATTTCAGAAAAAATACGTAAACATTTTGGACGCGCTTTCCGTTACGCGGTCGCTACTCAGTAACTTTATGGTGCCATCGGCTTTTGGTAGACCACCTACAGGTCCGCCACGACACCAGGTCGTTAGACTACCCTATAGTCTGACGACCTGGTGTAGCACGGGAAGCCGAGATATGCGGGCAGCAAAGGACCTGTTGTCTGTCCAGCAGTGGACATCTTTTGGCTGAGATGACCATGATACATTTTGGTATAAAATGTAAGTAATTAGATTACTCTGCACACTGTAAAGAGTGTGAGTGAGTGACACATATGAAACAAATTCTTTAGAACTGTTCGTCATACAGCCGGATACCTAATTATTTAATATAGTTCGAATAATGGGTAATCTATTTTATCTGTGTAACATTTCGATCAGTACAGTCTGCTATTACTAAATCTGAATTAATAATAGAGTAAGATATTTTTTTTAAAGAGCGCTTATTTTTTAAATATTACTGCTACATTTGATAGCCCGTTTCATCTCTACAATATTTCGGTATGTAACAGTCTGCCATAACAAAATTCAAAATAATGTAGGTTCAAAATAAGATGAAAACAATATGAATGGTTTTAATGTCTTTATTTACATAACTGCTTATAATTATCACATTTGAAGATCTTTACTTATGAATAAATAATTACAGTTTTTAACAAAAAAAAATTTACTTCAAGAACTGGACCAAATTAAAATGAGACCACACGGTAAGCACCAGCTTTCAAATTAAATAGAGAATCATCAAAATAGGTTCACCCAGTCGAAAGTTATGAATTAACAAACATAAAAAAAAAACAGTCGAATTGATAACCTCGTCCTTTTTTGAAGTTGGTTAAAAAATGGTCTGTTATTGTTTTTAGAGCAAGCATGAAATTGCTTTTTCTTACAAATAAAAATACAATTAAAATTGCGTTTTCTTAGTTTAAATGTGTTTGCTTTAACTTGAAGCTGGATATTTCCATACTACGCAACCAATGCTGAATGTATTCCGGACAAGTGAGGTTCACATCTGATCCAGATAATCCAGCAAGAAGTGCCTCAGTAGAGTCTCCATTTCTTCCTATTGCATGCTGACGAGATATTAGTATCGTACTAACTTTTCCATCAGCTAAAGTAATGACTTTGTGTTCCAAGAATAAGGACCGAGTATCCCAATAAACAAGCTGTAAAAATATATATAGGCTTTTAAAAATGATTATTTAATTGGGTAAATAAACTTCCCTGGTCTTATTTACCTTGGTAACAATTTTATAAAATCCAAACAAAGGTACTGGATTATCTGTCAACGTAAGGGTACATCCTTGTAAAGATTTAATGCTCAACTCCTGACTTCTTTGGTATATGCCAGTTCTCTCATAGAAATGATACCTTGCAAAGTCTAGGTCTCTAAGCAATCTGGCTATTCTCATGTACTTAAATGTTACGTCACAGTCTTGAAAGGTACAAACACCTGAATAAAGAAAATATTAAATCACTTAGTTTCTGAAATGCTTTGTCTCGAAATAGGTAAAAAAAACACAGTTTATATTCACAAACATTAAGCCATATATAGTACTAAGCGTTATAATCTATGGAAACTGGGGCAATATTCTGGTATTTCTTTATGCGACGAAAAACACATAAATACCTCACGTCATAACGACGAAACATCTCATAAAGGAAAAATTACTAATGTTGCATCGCGTAACAAAAATTATCTTGCCAAGTATGTAAAATCATTCCAACACTATACAACTTTCCTACATCAATCCTGAACTGTGGGCGAGACATGATCACCTCAACTGATCGGAGTCACCACCCTTTGAACATAAGGCTATTTCGTTACTAAAATAATAAGAATTAAAATAAACCATCTTCTTGTTTTTATTTAATAAGTTTAGTAGGATCCGATCATAGTTTGGCGGTTACTGTGTTACTTCATTTTATAAGTGCGACATTAAAAACAAATGGCACCCGACAATCTCCCGTGATAACATTTAAGTTGAACGAAATTCAACACAAAGTCTAACTTACCATACATTTCAGTAGTTTCATTTAAAGCGTATTTGCGTTGATAAAGTCGACCGCTAAAAACTGCAATAATAGTTCTTGTGAAGTAATTAACATCACACACTATGTTTAAAAGTATAAAAACCAGTAAAACGAACACATACATTTTGTTTGATTTAGTTACATATAAATTTATTTTCAAGCAAACCCATTAATGTGACGCCATTTTTAAAACAATTGTATGCTAATAAAGTTCTTGGTGTTAACCTTAAGAATAAATAGAATGTATTTATTACCTGTGTACGTCTCATACCTACCTGCCATCGGTTTATCATTCCATTTCCATATATGTAAATAAATAATTTTGTTTTTTTTTAGTAGACACAGAGTCATGCATAAAAAACGTTCAAACGTTCTCTTTTAATTCAATACTTTTATTTCGGTACTTTCTTTCTTTAGTAGCAAGAGTTAGTTATTGACTGACGCCCTGCAACTAAAACTCTTGTTCCAGATATCTAACATGTCAAAGGAAGAACGAAGTGGTTTTGTTGAAAACTAGCGATTGATGTAGTTGACATATGTCTTCTTATACCTTTTCAAAATTATACTTTTCCAAAAGGTACGAGTTCGGATACATCTTCAGTTATACATAAGCAGAGGCGACAATCTTACCTACAACTGCCGCTTACACCCGTAGTACGGCTTTGAGAACCACTTACAGTACTCCTCTCTCGAGGAAAGGCTACGGTCTTTTACGTTAGAGGTTCAACATGCACCTTAGAGAATTTCATTACAAATATTAATTACATATCCACTGTTGACAATAGAAGTAGATGAACTAACAATAAATGAAGGCATCTATTTGGTGATGATTACATGCTTGCCACCATCATCGAGATAGTATCGAGATCTTGTAATTCCGTCATCACGATGCTCGACACACTAGTAGCCTTCCTCTAGGCCTAGGGCAATGGAACTTATTAATGGTTTATCGTGTGAATTCATAAGAATATATACTTTTAAACAGTTCTGAACATATCGTTGCAAGGGTAGGACAGCTTGTCCGCATACTACACAAGCGATTTGGTGGAGATCGTCGTAAGCTAAAACTATATTGAGGGAATAAATAAATAACATGAAATTAATAATTATATTTTTAGGGATAATTCTTAAGGACATAAATGTAAAACTAAAAGACAAAAGTGTTAAGAAATTGTATATACTTACACAATAAACTTATAACACAAAAATAATATTGCGCATTGCGCACACCTATCATGTACTTCTCACTTTCCCTTATTTTTATCACTCGGGAAATCTCAAGAGGAATAAAGCTCACCGTCATTACTGAATTCCTAATTGATAACCATAATATCCGACGGCGCGGAGGGTCGTCTCTTTGTTATTTGTTTAAGTCATTGCATTAGTCTCAGTCTCCCAATAAATTAATTCATTGAAGAAAATTAAAACACTCCAGAATCTTTGAAACATATAATGTAATAATATAACAACTATATTGAATTGAACATATTAAAAGCTAACGTACAAAACTCTTTGGCGGTAAAATATGCAGTAAGCACAAAATTTAGCAGAACAGTAATAAATAAGATAGACTTGTAGTGAATTCCCATTTAATGGCGATTGCACTGTCTACAATCAGGGGAGCAAGGGTTGCAAGGAGCTTGGGGAGCATGTGGATGCTGTAAAGGTAGGAGTAACGGACCTGAAAGTGTAGGTAGTGCTGGTAATGGTACGAGCCATTCAGATCCACAAACTCTGCCCATTACTAATGCGGGAAGTATAGGCGCTCGAGGACCAACAGGCCTAAATGCAGACCATCGCGATTCAATTTCTTCAGAACTTGACACTGAACCTTCCAACCCGTTGCGAGTCAAACTGATTCCGGGCATTTTATCTGGTTGACCCTGTAAAGATACGCTACACTTAGTACATAATTATGTTTTTTTTTCTACTGAACTAGAAGGTAAAAATTTAATTTGCTAATATGAAGTAGTAACTTTCACCCGCGGTTTCGCTCGCGTTTAATAAAAAGTATCCTAAGTATGTTACTCCTAATACCTCCAAGAATATGTGTACTAAGTTTCATGATGATCGGTTAAGTAGTTCTCCCGTGAAAGCGTAACAAACAAACTGCCTTTCACCTTCATAATATTAGTGTGACGAATGCGTATAAAAACAAATGATTTTTAATTTTTTTTTGTTTTAACTTATCTATACATCTATACAAATATGAAGTTTGATTGTAATATTAAAAAAAACACTTTTTACTAAATGCATATGTAAATATTATTTTTACTATTTTTGTCTGTCTGTCTATCTGTTTGTTACAGCTTATCTCTGGAACGGCTAAACCGATTTTGACGGGACTTCCACTGGCAAATGATATAAGGAGTAACTTAGGCCACTTATTTTAGACTAGCTTCGCTCCGCGTTGTTCAGGTAGGGGCGGGGCTCAGATAGTTCATAAATAAATATGAAGTTATTGAATTAAGTTATCTTTACTACAAATATGTCTCTTGTCGGTTTTTATTTGGTTCGAACTAAATTATATGGCAACAAATGCTATTATTCAATTAATTCACTAAGTTACCAGACTCACATGTGTAGCATTAAAATGTTCAACAGCACGGAGAAGATCATGGTTGCATCGTCGGAGCACCAACTCGAGGACTGAGCGTTTCTTGCCAGGAAACAACTTGCGCAGCATCTCCAGGCCAGCTGTGCTGACGCTATCCCCTTCAGAGCCCTCTTCACTCACCCTGCATACAAAAGCATTTGTTTTACGAATTCTTATGCATTTCTATAGTACCTAATGCAAAAAAGCCATAAATTACAAAATGTAATTAAATTAAACGCTGTGACTGTAGATAGATAATATCTAGTAGGTACTCGTAGTAGTAGATATGAAATAAAAGATCAATCACATCACATTAATAGCCTCAATAGTACATTGCTGCATTTAAGCTTGTCCTTGAAAATGGGTTTTTGGGCTACTAACTTATGCGTATTTGTTTCAAGTTTTCCTTCTCCTTGCAGTGATGTTATCTAGCGTAATTTGCTTCCATAGCCGCCTCACTCATGTCGTAGAACGAATAGGTATGGTGATACTAAGTATTCCTAATGTGATACCACGCGGAGAACAGATTATTAGGAACTCCTAATTATGTGTAAGATACGTATACCTACATGTAAAAGCAGTCGACGTAATTTAAAGTATTAAATATATTACTATTGGAAATAAATTAAATAATTATGTAAAGGACGTTTTCAGTATAACAATGGTAAATAATCAGATAATAAGCATTCATGATTACTCATGTGTTTATTCAAGTAATAAAGTCGTTTAGCGTTGCTTGAAAAACAATAGGATTAGTTCTGTGATAGGCTAACCAGCTTCAAAGTATGAATACAAGTAAGTATTTATCGAATGAAAATTGTGGTTAGATTAGATGTCCTGAACGAACTTAAAAAAGATATGAATGATGAATTGTTGAAATCACTATGTCCTACGTACGTACACTTTTAAAGACGACAAACAGAAAAATAGTAACCGCAAAACTTTGCCTTACTTTTCATGATTAAAACCACATTATTAATCTAACTTGTAGTACTGTAGTTACTTTTTTTATGTATGGACCTGCCAACATGACTCTACTCTAATGGAAAGCATAAGCAGAGCCCAAGAGTGGTGGTCACCATACTCATTACGAATGCAGACAATGCAACAATGCAGCATGGTAACTCACACCATGGCGGCCTAGTGATGCTTCTGCATCATTGGACCTCCGGTCTCGCACACATGCAGGAAACACGACAGCACGAACGCTGACATTTTACTTTGACCTTCTATGCGAGGGTAGTACGGCCCCGGTCGAGTCGGCCCATTTGCGCTGATTTCAACGTGGCTCTACTAAGTCTTACCTTAAATTTGTTGTGGAGGACTGTCCAGCCGAATCTGGTGAAACATTGCAACAATCCGGCATAGAATCACTGGTCTCGCTATCGATGTGGATGGGCTGTTAAAAAAATATTTATAGATGAATATTTATAAGTTATGTTCTTCACAGCGAGTATGTACTTTACATATGTAATTATTTTCTGCCGTGTTATTGCCAAAGTTATTAAGTAAAAACAATTTAGTAACGGGGTCGTTAATCTCATGCATCATTTATTTACACTGAGTTGAACTTACAGTGTGATCATCGGCAGCAGAATCTGGTTCTGGCCCTGGGCTAGGACACGGCCCAGTAACTCTCATGCCGTAAATGCGGCCTGGTGGTAAAGATTCCAGAGCAGTTCCACTTTCAACAGAAGCTAAATGCAACGCTATCTTATCTTCTGCTGCTTGTTGTCTTTTTAAAGCAACCTGCAAAAATAACTTAATTCAGTCTTAGGTATTACTTACGGTACAATTAAGTAATACCTAAGACTGAATATAATAAGGTCCTAGTAGTTCCTAAGCATTACAAATTCTAGAGCAATAGAAATAAACAACATAAGTCTAATTTAAACATGAGTATTTTAAATGATATTGTTTTATTACACCTGGTTGCAAGTACAGTAAATCGAATCGAATGTCAAATTTCATATTTACATATTGCATCATTTATTAAATAAATCCCATAATCTCGGGTGTTTACCCAACACAATAATATTAAATTTAACATTGATTTTATTATCACGTTACATGCTGGTCAGGAAATGTAATCCTGTCAAATTAATTTAGCGGAAAATCAATGACAAACACTTGATGTTTGTGTTTGCTGTAAGCGACCCTAGGGATCGACGGACTAGCCGCGAGAGCTCAGTAGCTAGGGGGAAATCTCGCCATATTCGAAACGCAAACAAAACTCAGTCTCTGTCCAAATCAAATGAAAACATGTCTAGAATACATATTCAAGATCTTGTATTTCTTTTCTTCGTATACAACGTATAAAAATATACGTATAGGTTAAAATTATTTTAAGATTACGATTTGTATATTCTAAATAAGTATATATCTGTCCATAAATCATGAGAATTTTTAAAATTTTTAACAAGGTCGTGTTTTAATAATGATCAGTTGAACACATCCCATTCGCAACTAACATAAATTATTATAATATATTTATTTTATTTAGAATATTAACACCTACATTCATACCAAATGTCAATTGTAAAAAAATGCTGTCGTTACTTCCAACGCACATACAACTTTCAAAAATTAGCTTTAATAAAGGTCTTTATTTAAATAAAGAGTAAGACAGTAACTATCTCATTCTGATATCGAGTATACAATCAAATTTTTTTTTCCTTGCGTCCTTCCTAATACCTAAGTTAAGCTGTTCTCATGATCTCGACATGAAAACAAACGTGCAAAACAAATCAAATGAAAATAATCTGACGTTATCCCGGATTTGGTGCAGCAAGTGGTGGGACATCGACAGCGATGCATTACTGTGTAAACCGATCGATGGTCCATCCGGCGTCTACGGTAAACACGTGCCACTTGTTCAAATAAACCGAGACACTGCATTAGCTGCTCTCGATTTCACTACATTAAAACACATTAACGCCTCTAAATTGCTTGTTATTTTTGAACTAAATATGGTATACAGCTATAGGCGTTCAATTTCATGATCTTATATGATTGTTATCCTTAAAGATAAATTAGAGAAGTTATTAAAAGCAAAGCTCTAATAGTTACATATTTTAAAAGAATATGAAAGTGGATAGTGCCTAGTGAACGAAGAATGTAATTGTCAATGGTTATGTTATTTACTTACTACTTGTGATTAGATAACTCATAACAATGAATATTTGATTTGACGTTAAAGAAAATAAACGCTATCACGTATTTAAGCGAACACGAAACATTAAACAAATCAAAGGTATTGAATGTTTCATATATACTCATGAAAGCATGAACTGTAAAACTAAATCTATATCAGGAATTTGTCGCAATCCCTGCAAAATAGGAGCCCCTTACTTACATGTCACTACCACGGTAAAAACGAAATTAGGTAAGGTTTGTATTTAAGGGCTACCTAGGTTAGAAGGGTTCTAGCTAGAAAATAGTTTAAATATAGTTGCTGAAAACGGAAAATAGATAGCTAAGCGCTTTTACCATACAATTGACAAATTTTTAATAGAAATATGCCATAAGAATGCCATATTTTGCTAAGCACAATTGGTGTTTCATAATAATCATGTTTTTTTTCCAAACGGCTGTGGTAGCCGTTTTAGTACACAGTTTAGCACATTTTTAGGGATCCATAAAAAGGAATTCTTATTCTTTCACCATACCCTGTATGTCCGTGCGTCCTAATTTAAATTTAGCAAATTATGTTTGAAATACTTACTTTAATTCTTGGAAGAAATGCTGAAAACTTACGCAATGCTATTGCTAGTTTCAAACAAGTTATAATAAGCTAAGCTAAAAAAAAGGTGGAGCACTTGTCCCACTCTGGACCCAGGCTCTCGCTAGTTTTTTTAGGTGACGAATGACTCATTTAATTTTTTTTTCAATAAGGACAAGTCCTACTGTAACAAACGGTGTAATTCTAGTGTTTTAAAGTTGGAATAGAGCTGTAATTGAGAATAGTGGTCAGGTAACATTAAACCTCGCCAAACCTAATATTTTTTAAACTCTGTGGGTCATCTCATACTGCATTGCAATGAGCATTGTGATCACCACTCTTAGATTCTGCTCATGCTTTTATTATTTATTTTGTCACATAAAATTTTAATTGCCGTTCGATACGAAATGCATATCGTCAATGTCAGAAAAAGGACTTGACGGCCTCTGCTTGGTTAGTTTCATAGAAAAAGGGTTTGAGAAGAAACACAAAATAAATTAAATTTACCTAACTACCCCACAATTTAAGGGGGGTAGGGGGTTTCTTCAATCATTTATCTAGTTTTTTACTTTTGCCTTACCCCTGAGTGAATGCTGGGTACGCCCATGGCCTGTTTTGATACGCCATGACTAGCACTTTTTTTACAATTTATTTATATTAAAATAAGAACTATTTAGAAGTAACTTCGTTAAGTACTTATTAGTTTTATAAAGTTTACGTTTGTAAATTTATTAGTAAAACGGAAAAGGTATGTAAAATACTAATCCTACCTATTAGGATATGTTTCGAATGTAATATGTATTATTATATTCAATACGTATGCAGGTACCTCTGCGAAATGAAATCATTTAATAGTGCAATATATAGATAACATTTATATATATTCAACGTTGATCTTGTCATCAATAACCTTGGCTGCTCAATAAGAGGTCCATTTCCACCCAGACTAAATAATTGTGATTTTTTTGGTCTTAAGTTTCGACTCTTTTTTGTATGTGATCATTGGATCTTGGGTTTGAATAGGTAATTGATTGAAAATTTAAAAGTACCTATCTAAAATCTACCTTTATTTATCTGAAATCAAAGTCTCAGTAGTAGTTAAATATTCAGTTCAAGCATGCAAAGGTATTAAAGAAAGTTGCAGATTTAAAATGGTTGATAATAAGTTAAAAATCAGGCTTATGTTTTCTATAGCTATGTTTATCAAAAAACCAAATTAAATAAAGATTTAATAAAGATCTTAACGCCACGATGAGCTTTCTTAAGATTATTATTGACTTTGTAAGTTTTTCTTATATAAGTTCATATTTCTATTTACCAAATGTGTCCAATTTTTAGTCAGATCTATTAAATAACTGCCCATATTAAATAGATAAATTTAAAAGAATTAATGAATTTTACTTCTGCTTACCTATAGATATTTCTCTTAAAGTCCAGATATGAATATAAATATATAATGTTTAATAAATACATATGTAAAGTTGCAGTCTAATGCTCTACCACTGAGCTATTACACTGAAATGGAATTGGAGAGGCCTACGTTCGAAAACGGACAAACTAGAGGCTGCGTTGATGTAAAGTTAATGATTACATTATAATGTATGCTTTTAAGGATGCTTTGACCTACCCGGAGGTACCCATTAAATCGGCTACGAGAAAGTTATGAGGACAGATTGAAGTAAAACGAAACGTAGTATTATTACAAAGTTTAAATAAAAGTAAAGACTTACCTGAGCAGCCATAATACGCTGTCTCTCTTTGATCAGGCCACATTTTGGGCACTGACACAATCGATAAGCACAGGCTTTCTTATGGCCCCTAAGACTGGAGATCAAACCATGGTTTCGACAACGGGCGCACTTTGGCACCCTCACTCGTCCAGTGTTCATTTCAACCGATTATTATATTTTTTTTGATTTTAAAAAGTAAGTTACGATGAAGCTTCCTATTCACAAAATTTATTTTAAGTACGAGAATCGTTTAATCTCGTTAACTTACAAAGCAATTTAAAATTTTAACTAAAGTAATTTTAAAATATTTTGAACAAGCAAATGTATTCTTTTTTTATATCAAAAACAATGACACATTTAACACTGATTCACATAATTAACTGAAAACGATCTGCTGAGAAACCCACCCGCCCAAATTACACTCCGCCCTGAACTAAAAGCTTGCGTGGAAACTGAATATCAGAGATGATAGATCTCTGTGAAAAGAGGAGGCGCTTTAAGTGCGAGAGTCAGAGAAGTATCACGCGAACATAAGCTTCATCATCTAAGAAACAAACGTCAAGTTAGTATTACCTTTGAAAATGACGCCTCAGTATCTCGTTTATCCCGATCCGCCCTTCTTTAGAGAACCACCAATAGGAGAGCACTTTTATCTCGATTGGTTACAAGCTTTGGAAAACATCGGAAGCTGATCAGTTAGTGTTTCATTTAAACAAGCAACAGTAAATGTATTAGTGCTTCTATCTGTATAAAGTTTGTTTATAAAAATGTATTAACATTGTGGGAAAAATGTATAAGCTTCATCCACAAAAAAAGAAATGTTGTCAAAAAGTATTAGGTACTTGTCTGTTAAATAAAATCTATTGTTAAAATTGTAAATAAATATATCTCGAAAGATTTTTTTACTAATAAAGAAATCTTTGGAACAATAAATTAAGTATAGGTATCTATCTAGATGCAAAAGTGCTTCAAACAGATAAAATCATTGTGAATAATCAACAATACTTGACCCAACGCACAGTAGGAACACGGGCAACAAACCTTGTAAAGTAAGTAGATGCAATACTATTTTGGTTACACGACATTTCGATTTAACATTTATAGTCGTTCCAATACTTTATTTAACTTTTGACAGATCACGCACATAAAGTTTTGTAATAATTTTTGATACAATGTACTACAGATAATACTGTACTTTATGGGCGGGCTCCGCCTACTTAGGGATGTGTCATTCGTAATTAATGACCACAGACTATAAAAACGGTTTTGAAATAAATCGATTATCGATTATATTAATAAAACATACAATAAAATTATTGTGATTATATTTTATATCAAATCACGTAAAAAGCTTTATTATTTTGCATTAAAATGCCCTAAATGTCTCTGTTTCAATGCATAAATAATTTGCGTAATGAAAACAGTTCCATCGTACTCGTACCTAGTAATGGGATCGAATGTATTCGCCGCAAATTAATGAATCTAAAATAATTGTTTAGACTTACTATAGTTGGTTCAAATAAAAACTACCTGCGGTACCTACTTGTAATGAACAGGTACAAAATGTTGAAATTCGTAGTAATTTACGGATTAAAAATAAAACAACCAAAAGAGGTACTGTAATACTAATTTTAATTATAAAGAATCGTCTTCTTCGTATGACCAGGAATCATCATCACTTGAGTTCTCAGTAATATTGATTATCATTTCTTGGATAGATAAATTGTCGAATGCAACATCCCGATCCCAATCCGACATTATCACCTTCTTTGTTTTTTCTACAACATTCGCCCAGTTTTCTGGAGTTACTTTTTCACACGCATTTTTCAGTAAATTCAGCATTTTTCTTGCGGTGAAAGGAGGAGTTGTATTGTTCCTCGCAGCATATCCTTTAACTTGTGCCCAGATCATTTCAATTGCATTATATTGGCAGTGATATGGGGGAATTCTGAGGACGGTATGCCCATGCTCTGCTGCCATTTCATCTATGACGTATCGTTTTGGCAGCTTCTTTGTTTTTAATATCTTTACTAACTCTACTTTTAGTAGGGACTCATTCACCTCTTCGCCATTGTCACGGAGCCAGTTTATAATTTCATGTTTTTTGTTGGCCTGTGTTGGTATTTTATTAATTTGACGAGAGTGATAAGGTGCATTATCAATAAATCTTATTGATGGCTCTTCGAGTGATGTAAGCATTTCTCTGAACCACTTTTCATACACGTTCGAATTCATCTCCTCATGATAATCTCCTGTTTTCTGGGATTTAAAAGCTAATAGAGCGCCTGGCACAAATCCTTTTACTGTTCCTGCATGACAAATAATCAGTCGTTCGCCTTTTCCCATTGGTACTGTAGAAGTGGAGCCAACGGTGTTGTCAGTCCAAGTTTTTGACAGCGTATGATTCGCATTGAGCCAAGTTTCATCTGTGAAAACAACATTCGACCAATCTTCTATTTTTTTTGCTTGTCTTAAAAAATCGCATCTATACAAAGCAATATCATTGCGTTCCATTAAAATTTTTCGTTTGTCACATTTTTGGAATAACATTCCAATGTCTTTCAATACCTTTGTCAGAGAAGATTTTTGACCACGGAACAAACCACTATTTCGAAGAGATTGTGTTAGTTTTTTTAATGTTGGAATCTCTTTTCTTTGGTAATAGTCGTATATATGACGACGAATAGCATCAGCGTCAAAATTGTCAACGGCTGTAATTTTACTAGGCGGACGTTTTTTCTTAGGTGTAGATCGCTTATTCTGTTCCATGCCACTGCTGCCGTAGCCTTCTTTTGTTATTTTTGCCACTGTTGGAGCACTAATACCTAATGCTGCTGCAACACGGTCTCTAACTTGAGTCACTGGTATAAGAGGCCCACCATTACGGCTTTCCTTTTCAAAGTATTCACGAAGTCGCAAGACAAACTCTCTTGTTTGTCCTTTGAGTACTTTCTTTTTTGGCATTTTGACAGTAACGAAGGCAGGAACGATACGCTCAACTCAACCAAACGTGAGAATTCACAAATAAATCAATACGGAGGAATATAAATACTCAACTATATTGAAGGTTACTCATTGAAATACTGTAGATTATTTTAAAATAGACATAGAGAGATTTAATAAAGATCATCAATAGTTTAACAAATACAATATTAACCACTGAATTACAACACAATACAATAATACATTTTGAAAATTCAGTTCCTTTTATATATTTTTTCATGACATAGAACCGTCATATTTGAACAACATTCTTTTAATCCATTTCTTCTTTATTTTGACAAAGGAGGTCGCACATTGAAACACATAGAAATATGAAGTACGAAATTATCTATAAAATAATGAGTTTGTTAAATCGATTAAAACTTCTTAATGCATAAAATCGATCGATGAAAGAAATCGAATAGGTAACGGGTCAGGGTATCACTATTTGATTAAGTATTAGAGCTGTCAAAAGTAAAATAAACTATTGGAACGACTATAGGTTACCTTTAAGTAAGTTTCAAATGAGGAATCGTCGAATTTTTCACATTCATGTTTCATGTCATCAAGAGCAACGTTTAGGTAATTTTGTAAAATTGTGTTGATTGTGAAATAATTTTATTCCGTAAAGATTATTGTGTCAAGCTTAAAATTTAACAAGAAATTTTATTTTTTTTAGATATTATTAGCTGTCCCACGCAACCTCGTTTACTTCTCCTATTGCCCGTAGCGTAATAACTTTTCCCCGTTTTTGTAACATTCTTCTCTGCTCCGCTCGAAAAACAAATTTATTTTTTTGATTTTTTTTATATTTATTCACCTTTTAAACCTTCCCTGGACTTAATAATCTATGGAATAATAAAGGCTTGGAAGATGAGATGAGATACGTATTAGAGAATTTATATAAAATACGTTTCAGAAAGACAGCTCAAGTGACTGAAGCAGTTATGGGAGTCCTTTTGATTCTAAGTAACATTACGAAAATTCATAATCTCTCAACTGCATTCTCTGAGAAATCGTCGATGGAAGTCAAAACTACGATACTTCCTTAGCGGTGATTTCAGGTTGGAGTCGACTGATTATAAGCCAATTTTACCTAAAAAAGCCCGATATGCGATTTATCAACCTATGTTTCAGAGTTTTTAATTAGTAAATTAATTCAAAATTTTACTCATTGTCGGTGCAGGTAACTTTAAAACAATAATTGACGTCAAGTTTACCTACCTATTAATTTACATAGGTAGGTAATTAGATTATATTAAATTTGAGTGTCTGTTTGTAATCTATACATCTACCTATATAAATAAATCAAATTGAAGTGTATGTTTGTAATATTAAAATAACCGCTTTTTACTAAATGCATATCTATGTTTACATGATACACACCTTTACCAATTTTTTTTTTCAATTTTTGTCTGACTTGCCGTCTGTTTGTTCCAACAAATCTCTGAAACGGCTGAACCGATTTCAAGGGGACTTTCACTGGCAAATAGCTGTTGATATAATGAGTAACTTCGGTTACATTTTTGGACTAGCTTTGCCCCGGGCGTTACCCGGGGTTACTGTTGTACCGCGGGTATAGCTGCGGGGCGCAGCTAGTCAAGTATTATTATTTTTATTTTTTTTAATCTTAACTAATTTAGGGGCTTTGATTAAAAGGTAATATGTTAGCCCCATCGTGACTTATTCCATGATACTAACTACCTGGAGACGAGGAATTCGATGTTGTGCAAATATCTCAAATAGGTCTAACGCCGCATTTGTATTAGGATTACTAATATAGTGATGAAAAGTCCTACATCGTACATATTAAAGTTATATTTGCACATCAACGCGTTCCTTTGGTTTCGATATTTGACACAATCCTCTAGCAAGTGTTGGACATCATCAAGGACTCCACAAGTTTCACAATTGGGTGTATCAACTATTTTCATGAGATGTCCAAACTTGCCAGACGGATAATGGCCTGAACGCAGTCTGTGTGCTATAGTAATTAGCTTTCTATTTAACTTATTAGTAACAAACCAGGGTAGGTATTCTAGCTGGCTGATGTTGAATGGTTTTATACCAGATGCCCTTTTCCTTACTTCTCTCATCAAAATATTCTTTGAAATGAATATAACATAACTTTTTAACGTTGTGATTTTCTCCTTATAAAATTTGAAGCTTTTGTTGTTTGGTTGAACGCTCTAATTTCAAGAACTACTGGTCGGATTTGAATAATTATTTTAGTTTTAGATAGTCCACTTATCAATTAAGTCTATAGGCGATATACCATCATGCTACGACCAACAGGAGCGGAGTATTAAAGATTTTGAAAAACGGTTGAAAATTATGTCTTTTAAGAGCTTCCATTGTATGCGCGGCGTAAACGGTTTAAAGTTTCGTAAAAAAAATACGTAAGACAGAATTGGATTGAATTGTAATGGAACCGTATCTTCTTTACGCCTCCTGTCTCTTTAATGTTAACACTATGGTTAAAAGGGCAGAAAGGTCCCTTTTAGTCATTTTAGAGTACCGTACTTCGTACCAAGACGAGATCCCTTAAAAAAGATCACTAGTGATGGCCGTTGAGCATAAGCCAGCAAAAATTAATATCAATAACTCAGGTCTGTGGTAATGCAGAAGTAAAAACATCAAACTTTTAAGTCAGCTTACGCCACGTTTTTGTCGCATATTTTGACACTCACAAAAGAATTAAAATCTAAAACAATGAAAATTTTCGTTGAAAGTTCCCGTAAAAATTCCATAAAATTTGAAATGGCATGTAAGAAATCCGAAAACCGTAAATTTGTAGTAGCATCACAAATAAAGTATTGGTTTTAAAAAATTCAAAACAAACTTTTATTTAAATGCTCTAAAACGAAGAAAATAAATTTTGAATGCAATAAAACCCACCATTCAGGTAACAACGGTTGAACTAGTAGCCGACCCTAAATAATCTAAATAAAATAATGTGGGTCAGCTGGGATCGAAGAACATGGCTGCACTGTTTCAATAAAAGTGAAGGCAAGGCGTCTGGTCCCATCGATGTGGAATCTCTAAAAGTACTTAAGGCCTTACTGACTTTATCTAGTGTGAATATGAGTGACTGTGTGAAGTTTTCAACTCTAGGAATTATTGCTACCTTTTCACCTATGCGGTGCGAATCTTCCTTCACCCCGGTATACCCCGGGTAGGGATATCCTGCGCATCATTTTAGAATGTAAATAGATAACTTCCATTAATTAGTTGTCAGGATTCCAAAGTCTCTATGTATCTAAGTGGATTTTTAGAAATTCATACATCTATCTAAACTCCTTGACTTTAAAGTGTATCATCATAAACAGCCTTCAATGCTCCATTGCTGGACATGGGCTTATTCTTAGAAAGAGGTATTGGCCTACTATACCACCCTGGCCAAATCGGTCTTGCGTAGTTTGCTTCCTTAGTCGCTGCTTACGACAACCATGTGATGAACAGGAGTGGTGACATTTTGTATTCTTACTAATATTTTGTTTTCTTCCTTAGCCTTATTTCAAATTACTTGGGGGCGGCTACTAGTTCAACCCGGTTTTACCTGAAGAATATCAGTTTTTACACGGAGTGACTGCCATCAGACCATTTTCTTTTTTTACCTGTGGAACCCCCCACTGGCCGTCAGCCCACCGGGGTTTGCGGCAGGGCGTTGTGTCGGAATCGAACCGACTAAAACCACACGGTTTGCCACTGTGCCTCTGAGAAGGGAACCGGGAACTGCTGCTATTAACACGACCGGACTCCTACCAGCGCCTGCCCGCACTGAAGCGGGCACCGTCTGCTGGTATACTATCTCAATTTAGGCGACGTACGGCACACGCGTACGTCGCCCCATCGCGGCTGGCCACTAAAAAAATCCGTCCAGACGGGACACTCCGGGATGCGCGGCTACACTCAGGGCGACATGAGGCGCTGGCAGGCGCGCCTCATTTCGGATTGGGTCCGAGTGGAAGTCGTCCTCCCGGGTCTCCTCCGCCGCCTCATTCTGCGAAATTACGTCTTCGCAGAAAGTCGCGACCGCGGTTAAACTGCTATCGCTACCGGCCATGAAGCGTGTAACGGCCTGTAGCGAGAGATCTCCAGATCCATATTCCATACTTTGGGCTGTTGTTAAGAATTTCTATATAGTAAGAAAACCCCAATAAATCACTTGGCCCGACTCGGGCATCTAACCAGAGACCTCTTGATTGGCAGTCGCATACGCTATCCGCCAGATCGACGAGGCAGTGTATAATGTGTATAATTTACTTTTATTTCTAGTGTTTTAGGAACAGATTTTATTAACAAGTATATTATCAAACAAAGGTGTGAAACATCATGCTTTTATTTCAAATTATCACTTACAGATATACATTTTTTTACTTGTTATACATTGTTTTAGATCTGCTACATTAAATCATACCTTGAAATTGTATGAAATGTCATGTCAATACTTAACTATAAAATCATTACACAATCACATGATAAGATTTAGTATGTGCAATGTATGTCTTTCTTCTTAGTGATCTTTATACTCAGTAATGATTAATCACTTTGAACTTTTTTTCTTTTCATGCTGTTTAGCTGCTTTCTTCTTCATTATTTGCAACCTCTTGTCAGCCGAGATGATATTAATATTTGGAGTAACAACCTTTGAAGGTGATGATGATGAAGAGCTACTGGAAGAGATCTTGACTGGTGTCGTGGACCCTGACGCATGAGACGGTGACTTAACTATAGTTGTCTTAGAGTAGCCAGCAGCCATTTGTGCTGAAGTGCATGTAATACACTGCCAACCAGTTGTGATGTCGCTGTCACTTATCACAGGTTTGTGGCAGTCCTGTAAATAAAAGTTGACAATATAATAACTGATGTGGTGGAAAGTTTTCTGCTATTGACAAATGGGGGTAGTAGGGTAAAATATACTTTATCTACCTAATCAATACTTCAATCAATAAGACAAGGTGTTTCAGAGGAGTACTATCCACAAACACAATGCATTATTATAAGAGTTTATTATATTAATTAATCTGTTTCAACAAAGTCGTCTATATTACAATAATGCTATAAACACCATACATCCAGTTCTTGTCACAAATTACATATTTAAAGTGGTGGTTAATATGAATGACCTTTAGATACTGTTTGAATTTGTATAACATTATAATATACTAGATTTTATCCATAGCTCCTCGTGCACATGTATAGAAATTACAAATTTATAATACTAGTATGGAGTTAAATTTAAACTAGTGTTTAGTAAACTAAAGTAAGACAATCATCAAAGCTTAAAAAGTCTGACGGTGTCACCTCACTATCTATATTAGTCCTAATGAGAAAGAATTTTAATGAGATTTTTGATTCAATAAATCATCTGTACAATTGCCATATATCTGGAAAAAAGATACTTGAATTACCTACTTAAAGTAAAAAAATCATCACATTTCATATTTTTGTAAAAGAATACCCTTCTACAAAAATTTGAAATTTTTATTATCAATGAAATGTCTATTATCAATACCAATTTATGCAGTACATATGTTGGTAAATAGAAAAGTATTATATTACCTGATGATACAAAGCACAACAGACATCACATTCTACCAAACGATTGCCAGCTTGCACTGAAATTTGTCTGCAAACGGCACAAGTTAAATCCTCCTCTAACAAATCTAGCGATAATTCTCCATCCATTACAGTCCCATCGTCATTTTCTCGCTCCGGAATTTGTATTTGTTGAGGACTCTGCTGCGCCACAGGCACGGTTTTCGCAGACTTCTCGCCCTTGTGTTTAGACCTTGAAGATTCTAGCTTTTCTTCGTTCAAATACTTCTTCGGCAATACATTACCAAGAGTTTTAGCGTTTCCATATGTCTGCCGGATTTGTTCATCCAGAGTTAAACGTAGTTGTTCAGTTGAATCTAAAGCACTTGAGTGTAAATGTTTCAAGCATTGCTTTATGGCAGGGTCAAAATCGATGGAAGACATCGTTAGAATTGTAATGGATCAGTCAACTTAACGCCGTCCACGGCTAAACAAAGGCTTTCACCAAAGAGCGCTAACCTTGGTGGATACTGCTGCTGTAAGAAACTTATAATTTAAATCAAAATATTTACAAATCTATTTAGCCCTTTTCAAAGTCACAGAACACTTATACTCAGAAAGAGGTAAAGCAAAGAGAGATTCTATCCTAGTTCGCTCACTTTAAATAGTTTAAATTTTGTTTGATGAATGGCTTGGCTTTGTGTGGCTGTGGCTGGCTTTGTGCCCGCCCCTTTGTAGTAGTGTATCCCATTCCCGTTCACCCAATTCCCAATAAGAGGGTAAACACTGAGGTAAATACATATTAATCTATGGATTCTGTCATAGTGTCAATCTCGATGTTTTTTAAAGTTTGACTTGACTAATCTTTGTTAGGATAAGACTAAATTTAGACTTGGACTTTGCTGTCCTCAGTTTTAACTTCATTTTTGTTCTTTTATGTTCATGTTATAAATACAACCGTAATAATCTATATTTACTTAATATTAAGTTATTGAAAAGTCCGTCTTGTATTATGACACTTGTTGTATAATGTTGTTTTTTTACAAGTGTCTAATATATTAAATAAATATGTAAAGAAACTTGTACATGAAAATTATACTTTTTATGAATCAAAAAAGTTGGCTGACCATGCTGCTCACAGGTGCTCACCCTTGCTCACAGTGCTCACACCACTTCACTGTTGTCATTTGATTGTCAATAATGTCATAATCTCATTGTTGTCATTTGTTGTTTATCTATCTGACAAATGACATCATTTTAATAGCAGACCTAAAATGGCCCGTAGTACAATTTTATTTCTAATTTTTAGCTATTGTGTATGTACATGTAATAGCAATGGCGCAAAAGGTGGACCAGATCCTTGGCACCTCGAAGACTTAAAAGGACCAGATCTTACGGATGATAATCGTTTACCACCTGATTTACGAGCTCCTTTGCAGAGTTTGCAAAAAGAAAAACCAACGGACACAAAATTTGGATGGTGGTTTAAAAGATTACTAACCATAGTGTTGAAAACTGGCCAAGTAAAGGTTAGATTTTATAAAATCCACGCAAAAGCTACACTGTGATTAACTTTGTGATGTATTGGATCTAATTACCTTTGGTATTGCCTCAAATTAGAATTTGTAGTAGACTCACAATGTTGGTTAATCTCATATTTGATTGAATTTAGACTATTAAAATGTTCACTTAATAATTAGTTTTGTATCAGTAATAAAAGGGTAGGCTCGCCTAGTGTCTCGACTATAATGATTTTATTTTCTTTATTATATTTTTAGTCTTTGCACTCCTCCTGCATATAATCCTTAACTGTGTCAAATTAAATTCTCCTGTTTGCATAATTTTCGTAAAAATAGGTACATTCCTTCACATATAAATATAACTATATACAAAACTTACATGCATAATTTGGTGTTACAAGTGACTCGATAACAGTATTAACATTATAAGTTATTTTTACCAGTTTTACTTTTAGAAGAGTGATGAAGATGGCAGTGTGGATGTTTCACTTCAAATGAGATTTGAAGAAAACAAATGGAAAGAATTACAAGAGTGCTTAATATCGGAGTCTACACTCTCTGATGGTATGTTCAGAAGAGCTGTAAGCTATGTAGAGGAAGGAATCTACAAGCCAACTATAACTGATAAAATTGTGATGGCATGGAGTGATTACATCCAAGTGTATCTCACTGAATACAAGGTATATTTTTGAAAATAAATTTTATCACCCAAATATTCCATTAAAACGAAATTAACAACTATATGAATGGCATGGTAGTTGAAGTAAATACCTTGTCCCTTTATACTGTGCTGAGTGTTGTGAGTAGAAAGCCTACATGAGACAACACTTTGTGTGATTCACAAATTGCTGTTCTGAGTCCAATAGTTGTTTGGTTCTGTTTTATTTATGTTTGTAAAGTCCCCACAACACATAAATATTCCTAGTACGGGAGTTGTCTTTAAAACCAAATAAATACACTTCGAAAAAACAATGCAAACACTACTGTTTGTATCTATTAAGTGGTTAGAGTGAGAGCCCAGTGATGACTACAAACATGTTTACACCTAGTTTTGAGTGTCAGAGGCAAAAAAAGGTTAATTCTTTAAAAACTTTATTTCAACTGAGTGAAGACAAAATTTTGTTAAATTAACTAAATAAATATTTCTTATTCATCATCAACAGCATTTAACAGCCAACTGCTGAACATAGGTCTCTTCTTAGCAAGGAGGTTTAAGTCCTCCGTAACATAAATTAATAAACAAAGCTTGCTCCCTTGAGAATAATCTCATGATCCCTATTATAAGACTTAACATACCTTGATATGTTTTATAAAGCCTATATAGTACATTTTGTAATAAGATTATCTATAATTTTATTTACAGACATATATTTCTTGGTTTTTTGGCATACTTGGAGGTCTTGGAATTTTGATATGGCTTTGGCAACATGTATCTCACAAACATGTGCTTATGTTAGTACTAGCTGTGTCATATATTTATGAAGTAATTATATCTTATAAGGTAAGGAAGGCGTGAGTTATTTTATTTATAATACTTACCAAAGAATTTTATTTTACAGATGGCATTTACAAACACTTTAATGATACTCTTAGTGTTTTTTTGAAGTGAAAACTTCTTTAGCGGCGCTGTGTACTTTTTTGGAATGGGTAAAAATGTATAAACTCGCGTCAGGTCACGTGACCTGATCGAAAATTCGTAAGACGGATGGAGAGAGGACAGGCGGCGCAGGGCGTTTGCGCGAATGTTCGTGTGTATATGTAATATAAATTGTCATGTTTGTGTACGATAGCGCAATAAATGAATATTGTATTCCACCACATAAATAATAGTACTTTTATACTGATAATGAAAGCAATTCGTACAAAATTATTCTCTAACCATTCCAAAATATCAAAATTGCACAACGTTAATATTCAAGTTTTCACTTCTGCCGGGCACTCCCGGAGTGCAACCCGTCGATTTTTTTTCTTTATTTCACAGTCTAAATAATAATATAAATATTATTTGGGTTGAATAAAGTAGCAAAGCATTATTCAACATTTGAAAAATATTTTATAATAAATACTTTGTTATGCCATCAGGGTAGTTTACCATTAAATTAATGTTTGAATTTTAGGAAGCCGAGCAACAAGAATATGTAAAGTTTTTGTCTGCTTTGAATACTTGTAAATGGAACATTTGGAAATGGATCAATGGATCCGAGTGCACGTTTCCATCACCTGATCCATTATCATTTATGAAGCATATGAATCCATTGAAAATTGCTATAAGAATGTTTACATCTTTAATTTGTGAACCAATTGTGGTTATTAACGCTACCATCAAAATCATCTTACATGATATCACGGGTAAGATTTCTTTTGTGTAATGTAATCTGTCTAATTATATTTTATGGTATAGAAACAAAATAGCAGACAGATTGGATAAGAATAGGTGACTTCCGCCACTCATAAAATAATAATAGCTTTATTGTACACCAGACAGTTAACAAAGGTAACTTAACACTAAGAGGTACAATGTGACAACTGCATTGATATAATTTGGGTTTCCCTCACCACAAACTAAAGGCTAATAGACTCCAACACACCATCCCGGCGTCATGGCCGACGATTTTAGGCCGCGCAGTTATATCGCCGACATATGCCGTTGGAGGTTGTAGAGAATCATTTCAGTTATGAATAACCCGGGGTCTTTTTTGGACGGCTAGGCCGTTGGCACAGCCACCGTTCGACATGGTGTGTAGCAGACCTTAATTATTCAGTAAAAAGCAACAAAAAATAACTTAACACCTTTATGCAGTATCACTCTGGTTGAGCTACTTTATTTGTACCGAAACATGGTTCTTCCATTGCTACTGAAACGAATTGATATTTTAAATAATATATGTAGTTTTTTTTTAGTTATATTATCATACTTATAAAAATGTATGATGATATGATAAATCTTTATTTATTTAATGAGGGCTTAGTCACGAAATGACTTACTATATAACACCAAATAAGTTACATTGCTATTAATTTCTTACTTTACTTTTCAGATGGATTGTGGTATCCTTTTGATAAGATTGTGTATGGACTCTTAATCGTTGTGATTAATATTTCACTGATATACCTCTTAGTTATGATTGTGTTCAATTTTATATTCAACATACCATTCAATTTTAATTTCCTGGGTATTGTCGGGATAGGAGTTAAACAGAAGAAAAGTTCGTTATTTTCAACCGGCTCTAATGAACACCATGCACCAGTGGACACTGATAGAATAAGTGGTGACCGATTGGATAAGCTTTTAAATGCTTTTTCATTAGCTTTAGGTAATGAACAGAACAGAAATAATAGTACTAAAAAGGCAGTACAGAATGTAAGACTTCCAAAATTACAGAGATCTTCTAGTACAGGACGACTTCCAATGCTCGTTTCATCAGGAACTGACTTTGATAATAAGTTTGATATAAATGGTCATCTAAGAAAAAGGTATACCCAAGGCCGTGGAGAAGGAGACCACTAATGAATACTACAGTGAGCAAACTAAAAAATTAAAGAATAAACCACAACTGCAAATGCACACACAAAATGCAAGTAGCAAATCACACAACACACTGATAATGAATGGAACAGTGTACAAAACCAGTGACCTTACCTGCTTTTAGCATTTATGTATAAATAACTAAAAAAATATATATTTTACTCTTTTTAAAGAAGTTTAGTTATAAATGAATAACAGCTGTGATAAATCATTAAATAATGTAAGATGTGTAGGTACTTTCTTCATGTTTTATGGAATGTAAATAATTCTTAATTAAATTTTTTGTACATAAATTTATTATTTCTGTGTGAACAAAATATTTTTTTACACCCAAACTTGCTTGAGGATATACAGCCTAAGACAACAATTTAAGTAGTTACTAAAATTGTTTGGTAAAAACATTTTCATTAACAGCAATTAAAACATATTTAACAGAAAAGATCTATTAAAGTTTATCTAAAATGAGGTCTGGAAACGGTGAATATGAAGTAAAATCCACTCAACCAACTTAGTGCATACTTCTTTCTCTTCATTCAGAAGAGAATAATAGAAAACAATGTAACAGGCCGGCCTAATATTGGGTAATCCATATATATATATATATGAATGGACTACCCAATTTTAGACTGGCAATATTATATGGTATAACATAAAAAAGTTACTTTGCCCATCTGTTACACTTTTACGGCCAAACCTCTGCACCGATTTAATAGGAATGAAAATACATACATGTCTTTAGTTCTTGAGGGCCCTATCCTTCGCATAGGCTACACTTTACCGGTTCCGCAGGGCCTTGGACCACTCCTGTAGAACGTGGTGTACGACTGGGTCCTCCGAAGTCGTTTCCCCCGAGCTGCGCGACCCAACCAAGGGTGTCTGGGTCTCGTCGTGGTCAAGCCCCAGGCGCCTCCATCGAGGTCAACTCGGTTCTTAGACATATATAGAGTGAAGAGAGAGAGAGAGAAGACCAGATGAAGTATCTGGGCCTGATCCTCGACGGTAGTTGGATCTTCGTCGAGCACTTGCAACAGCTTGCTCCGAAGCTTGTTCGACGCTGCCTCTGCCCTGGGGCGACCTTGGCTCAATTTAGGTGGAGCCAGCGTCGCAACAAGATGCCTCTACACGGGGGTTGTCCGGTCCGGTCGATGGCGCTATACGTTGCACCGGTGTGGGTGGCGGCTCTGACCGCCCAGTATAAGGCAGGCCTCTGGCGCCTCAGAATATATATTGGTGGTCAGAGCCATACGCGGTTACCGTACGGTGTTGACCGAGGCGGCGTGCACCTTGGCCAGAACACCCCCGTGAGATTTGGATGCGGAAGTGCTCGTCGAAGTTTATTTCTTTCTTATTAGCTTTCGCCCTCCGCCTGAAGAGTTACGAGAGTGGCGTGAAGCCCCTGCCTGGAAACTACCTGCACTCGGTCGCCAGGAGGGAACTAAGTCCCGCCTGCCACCACTGGGACTGCAGTGAGGACTCGGCTCAGCACACGCTGGCGATTTGCCCCGCTTGGTCGTCGCAGCGGGCTCTCACTGCAGTCACCGGAGATCTCTCGCTACCGGCCGTCATACGCTCCATGGCCGGTAGCGATTTTACCGCGGTTGCAACCCTCTGCGAAGATGTAATTTCGCAGGAGGTGGCGCGGAAGGCCCGGGAAGACGACCTCCACTCGGATCCAATTCGCCGCCGGCGAACCGGGTGGCGGCGCGCTTACCAGCGCCTCATGCCGCCCTTAGTGTGGCCGCGGACGGGACGGTTTTTCCCCTCCATCGGCTTGAGGCCAGCCGCGCGGAGGCGATATACGCGTGTGCGTGTACGTCGCCTAAATAGAGATTTTACCAGCAGACGGTCGAGCAGGCGCTGGGAGGGGTCCAGATGTGTTAATACCAGGAGTTCTCAGGCGCACGTGACGGCCCGTGGGGGTTACCACACGTAAAAAAAAGACTACACTTTACCCCAATAACGGACATACACGCAGACGGCGCACGCTAAATAAAGCTAGTCAGAGTATAATGCTGATGTATCCTGCGACATGATGGACCGACGATTTGAGGAAAATGGCTGACATTGGAGGGATGCGGTACTGAAGACTAGACTGGAATCAGTCACTACACAGTGCAGTAAACGGCTGATGATAAGGTTTATACTCAGTCTCAAACGTGGCCGGGTCTAGTCTTATGTACGTATATTTAACGTTATAATAAAACAAGGTATACTTTTACATCTTTATTTTCGTGATGCCTTAGTGAGAAGTGTCACAAGAACAATTTAAAATATTTTAATACTTAAGTAATTAGAAACATTCAGTTCATTCAACTAAGCTTAAATAAAATATTGACATTAGGTATATATTAAAAAGATAATAAGCAAATATTCTTGAATTTAAACAGATGCTTACAATCTATACTGTATTTGGTCAATAAACATTCGCAACCTCAATATAAATAACATTTAACAAAACATAATTATGTACAATACAATTAGAACATTAACTCTCACCAGGGCGACCACACCGACCTACCCCGAGCAAAACTTTAATTCTGAATCGAACGAGGCATTTCTATCCAACTACCTTATGTCATAGTGTAACTATAACAGATTAAGATAAACGAATACAAAATGGTAGAACAAATTTGGATTAACAAGCAGGGTAGCTGCTGCTTTTGTACAAAATTAATGATGTAGAAATTTTAAACTAAAGAAATTCATTTGGTACGTACGTAAATACGTAACTACGTAAATATTCTAGTATTACTTCGGTTTGTCTATGCGCCCTAAATACGATCGGTTAGGTTTGCAAAAGGTATGCTGATAATTATCCTATTAACTACTTACTATATTATTGCCGTGTCATACATTGGGCACCATTTTCGAAGATAGAGAAAAGAGTAAAAATATTGTAGATAAAATATAGTGGTAGTAGGCGAGTATCTTAAATAACTAGGTGTGTTTTTAGATGTTCTGAATATAAGCGAAGTTAAATAAAGTACAGAGTACACATTAAAACAAAAGAAAATTGTGTAAGGATCTGATTTTTAAATTCAATATCAACTTTAATACGAAACAGTTTTGATACTATAATATTGATTCTTCTTTGATTACAGAATTCACTAAATCTAGCTACAAGCTCTACAATTTCTATATGCATATTGTTACAAATAATGCCTAAAATAATATAAGTACGCCTAATACAAGGGAATGTAAATTACCATTTTCATCCCACCCATTGGGTAGTCAAATACATCTAAAAGTCAAATGTTTAAAGTTTTTTGAAATATTTGGTAAGATAAGCTTTGTATTTATTGAAAAGTGATTCTATTAAATATTTTAAGAGAAGAATACACGGGTATTTTATCATATCAATTCAAAACTTTCACAAAATGTTTAATCAAAAACCAGTGTGTTACACACTTTGATTTTTTTAAAGTATAAAAAAAGTAATATTCTTGCTATAATACAACACCATAATAACAGATTCCAAACAGTAGATATTTACAGGACCTTATTACTACAGGACAAGATGGGCACTATGGATGGTGTCTGTTATAGTCAATCACTGTGATACCTTACAATCATCATTTTAGCTGTAAAGTGATGTATTATTGTTGTAGTAGAGGCTCGATTATAGTAGATGACGCCTTAGTCAAATTAGTTATTTTTTATTATCTGTCAAAACGATTACTTGGTATAAAAAATATACTAAATACAAACTTGTGACGTCACTGTTTTAGACTACTCAATTGAGCAATATATTTCAATATTGTTTGATTAAAATTTGTAATAAAAATGAAAAGCTGTAATAATTGTATTTGCCAAGATGTTTTGTAACATTCGTTTTAATGAAGGAGATATCGGTTAATTTACACGAATATAGATTTAGGTCCGCCCACTCGCCTGTAAATATAGAACTTTGACTTTACACGTTTATGGCACGAGTGTTTAAGACTGAGATCATCAGGAAAGAGGAAAGACAAATATAAGAATTGAAAGACAGTATCTAAACTGTAAACTTACGTCAACCAACATGAAACAACTTTGGTCCAGCTATAACAATTCAGTATTAACAATTTTTATCTCTATAAATACCGTACATTTTATTTTCTGCCAATAAGCAAATTCATAATTAAAACGTGCAAATATAATTTATCAACTAATGTGCATATTAAAATGTCTTTAAAATACATTCAAACGGATAAATATTATGTATATATGTAACATTAACAAGAAATAGTACTAGTTTAACAAAAGACCTGTTGTAAAAATGTATATTATACATAAATGAACCCTGCCATTGTCTTTTATGAAGATAGATAGTATCTCTTCATTCACACAAGATAAAATCAGGCAGTCAGTCAGTGTTTAGCTGTTGAGCCTTCTAGACCGTCCATATATGTATAATAAAGCTAATTTCAATGCAAATTTCGTGTTTAATTAAACGTAAAGAATAGTTAGCTACTTTTGTTTCATAATATATTGAATTATTAAAACCTTTTCCTAATTAATCGTAGAAGTAATCATTGTTAAATATGAACGGATATAGAATTCATATTCATGAAATAAAAAGTAACTCATAAGCCTTACAGTAACAAAGTATTAAGTATTTTAAAATACGATCGCTGAAACAAACATCTCATATTTGAAGGCCAGGTGGCCGAGCCTTCAACGCAACCTGACTAACGTATTTCAGACGGTTCGTCAAGTATTTTACAGTCATTTACATTAACGATGCAACGAACTATATTGAAAAAAGCAATATTCAGTTAAAAAAAAATCCTACTCTATGATTCTACTTTTTAATTCTTTTAAAATTAATAGTTTTAATTGAGCAAGGCCTGATGAGGGCCTTTATTACCAAAATCATAATTAAAAGTGAAAAATATGAAACAATATGTTTTTAATATATATTAATTATAAATTCTAATGTCTTAATAATAGGTACAATAGGCATTTCAAAGTATAATAAATATTATTTGTATGTAATAATCGACTAAGTACTTTTTTAATATGAACAAAGCTAACAATTGGATATGTAAGTGAATGATATTAAATAAAGTGCATTATTTAACTAGCGAGACCTACTTTTAGGTATAATGACTAGATAAAGATTCAATCATATTTATAATAATTATTTTAACGACTAATAAAATTTGAGTTAAATATATATTAAAATAAATTTGAGGTGACTATTGTCTAGTAAATCATCGATTTAATTGTAACAGCTCTTTCATTGTACACATAACTAAACATGCTACGCCGTAATATTCTGAGAAATATTGCCATAGGTCTTTATTACGAAAAAGTCCATTTAGATACTAGATATCATTATGATTTGGTATTTTCAGTCTATTGAGGTCTTTGGTTTGAGATGTTTAAAATTAAAAAAAATATTACAATTCTCAGAAAACAATATTATAAAATTACGGAAACTAGTACATGCGACAGCAATGAATCTAAGGAACACAAAAATATTTTATATACTCCTCTTGAAATTTATTTGTCACTTTGTAAGTAAATAAATTCCAGCTACATCTTGGTCTTGACGACGTCGACATTTAATGTTAAGACAGTTAGTGGGGTTAGAGTGGTTTAAAATAAAGTTGCTTTAATATTTCGCTTTAAATCAAATACAAGCAAAAATGGCTGTCCAAAACTACCAATTTGGCACTAATAAAACTTTCCAAAGTGACATTAACTTTTCAGAAATACACAGAATACAATAGCCCAGGCAATAAGTCCATCGCAACATACCATTTGTGATATATCATGTTCTATTCAGTCATTAATAATTTTAATAGTTTTTTTTATATGCAATATGCGTAAGATGGATATTATTGACCAGATATTGTCATTGCTTTACATCCTTCTGGTGATCTGGTTTCTATATCTAAAGTAAAAACTAAGGTTAAAACAGCTCATTAGAAGTAGCTTGGATCATTGTCTATTTTTTTTTTCTTTACAATACTTAGGCTTTATGGTAGACTAAACATAATAATAATATGCTTATTTTGACCAAACTTTTAGATTTGAAATCATTTATGTAAAAAATATTTTTGTGATTCATGAGTTACATTACCTTCTGTATATTATACTACAATTATTATTCTTCATAAACAAAAGAACATACCACTAAGTTTATAAGTAGAAATACATCACGTATTTTTCAGTACGGATATCAACTCGGTATGTAATAATTGATTAACAGCAAGTCCTAAAGACTCGATTTCGTTGTATTTTCACTCTAACAATATGTGGAATATTTCTCAGCTCTTTGTCCCTCAGTCATATTTAAATTATTAATAACTTACTTTAGCAAAATATGCAGATATTTAATGGTTCTAAGCTCCATCACAATCGGAACTAATATTATTAATTAAAGGCATTGTAATTACTATACTACTTCTGGCTTTTAAATGCAATAGGGATAATTTTTATACTCTAAATTCGTGCTTTATTAGACTGGGACATACTTTAATGACTAGGATCAAAATGACTACAAATTATTGTAATGGTGGGTAAACATAATTGTGGATCTTTTGGTATATTTACATAACAAGACATTTCTCTCTGCCACTAACAGATGCTTCCCCGCCATCTTTTGTTGCTTTATCTTTTTTTTTCTTGCCTTTGCCATCTACTTGAAGTGATACGTTTCGGTTTTTCTCCATGTTTAATAATTCCTAAAATAATTTTAACAGTTATAGTACAATACTAATAATACTATTTATAGGCCGACCGTTTATGTGAGACCTCGCCTGCGCGGTAACAGGGGCGCGGGGGAATGACGACCAAAGGGGACTGAGACAGGTGCTTGGCGCATTTCATCTCGTGTGGATCTCACGAAGCGCCCCCGCCGCCCGCACCTGTCTCAGTCCCCTTTGTCGTCATACCCCGCGCCCCTGTTACCGCGCAGGCGAGGTCTCAGATAAACGGTCTGCCTATACAATACAATACAAAGTATCCATAAATACTGACCTGGAAAAGTTGTGTGACATTATGATTTGTTTTTGCAGATGTCTCCATAAATGAAATGCCCCATGCTGAGGCCTGCACTTGTCCTTCAGATGCTGAGACCTCTCTGATTTCTGGACTCTCATCACATTTGTTACCTGCTAACATCACTGGAATGTTGGGCAGTTCTGTGCCCTTTATTTCCTTTATTGTTTGCCATATTGGCTTCAATTCTTCTAGGGATTGGCGACTGCTTACTGAGTAGACCAATATGAATGCATGCCCCTGGAACAATTTCATCAAATCAAAGACAATACGTTATAGTTAATGAAAATAAAAATAGCACTTATATGATTGCATCCTGAGGCAAATATACACTACATTTTTGAAGTGAAACTTCTTTATCGGGGTTGTCAAAAAATGTAGTGTAACATTTTTTCGTTACGCGTAACATTTATCCGTTACGTTACGCGTCACATTTATCCGTTACGCTATCTTCTTCTTATCACAGGGATTGGTAAATGTCTCCAATGTATTTTGCGGCCCGTTTTGAGTAGTTACGTTTTTTTTTAATATCTCATCTTGTGGTAGCAAACAAAAAACAAACAAAATAAACAATATATTTCGTATTTCAGTTACCATAAGCCATTAATAACACAAATATATAATAACGACATCAATGATGGTAATAATTCTATTACAATTAATGAAATTCAATAATAATCTTTGTAGTAATAAGCTACAATGAAATAATTGTAGAATCTGTATTTATGTCTATGATAATAAAAGCCTTTTATTAAACTTTATCTAATTTAACTTTATTTAACCAATTTCTGTAAAATTGCATATAGTAAATTATTTTTTGAAAAATAACGTCATAAAGAAGTTTCACTTCTTACGAGTGTACGGTAGTACACGCACACATTTTTTTTTTTAAATGGTCTTTATTCGAATCATCTCATCTTTGCAGCCACAAAGATTTTGGTCAGGGTCCATTGTTAACATGTTGTATATTTGCTCACCTTACTTATTGATAATCTTTGCATCGCAGGAAACTGATGTGAGCCTGTTGTGTCAGTTATCTGTAGTGTACATATTGTCTTGTTGCTGCTTATCACCTGAAATAATTTATAATTAAATTATAAGTATTACGAAATCCAAAATTATTGTGTTTAATTATTAGCTTAGAAATCATCCATTAACTGAAGCAGTGAACTTTCAGATCGTATTAGGTTTTTCGTAGTCGGAGTTTTTTTTAGAAACATTAAGTGTAGAGCACCGGCACGTAACTTGGCCAGATTCGTTAGATGGACAATAGTCGTTTTTTAGGTACCCTTAGTTGTTAGCAAGAAGCATTATCAATATTTTCATACGGATCCCTTACTTTTTTAAATATTCTATAGCCTATTTTTAAGGGATAATGTAGTATTCTAATGGTAAAAGAATGTTTGAAATCCAAATCTCTCTATATGTGTTACCTAGTTTAGATTTCATAATGTTTATAACACCTAACAAACTTCACAAATTCTTTATATAGGGTCTTCTGCATATAGGGTCATTTAAGGTGTCAACAAATATAAAAACGAGCGTTCCATGAGACCTAATGGCGTATATTGCCCTTTAGTGAACTCTGACCTTCTACAACTAAAACATAGGTGGTGCCTCCTAATAACACCACCTACGCAATTTTAAATGGGAGGCACTTAATGGATAAAATATATATTTAGAAACTCTTGATAACAGGTTTATAATAACAATTGAGTTCTTTGTAAAATATTGATATATATAACTAGCTTTTGCCTGCGATTCCACCCACGTATAGGTTAGCTTTGGCAGTGATTCTTCAAACTGATGTAACTTTTTTATTAAAGATGTGATTGAAAATTTCAATTTGAAATGAAACAAACACTAAATGTTAAGTGGAGCAAATCGCAACGTATTAGTAACAATCGCATTCAGAGATTAGCAGACACAAATGAACAGAAAAACAGATAAAAATTGTAAAAATCATTGTTTTGGGTTCTATTGTGTTCATAAAGCTCCCCTATAATGGTTTTTCTTATATATAAAGATATTTACAGACCGACCTGTACAGACAGCAGCCAGTTACGATTTTATTATATTTATTGATAATGCATGCATATTTTAGTAGAGGCAATTATTTTTTGTGCCCAGTTTTGTCTCATTATTGCTTTATTTAAGAATTCTTTAGTTTGAACCAATACAGATTTGCAGATGACATAGTGCTTTTTGAAGAAAATCCAGAAAATCTTAAGCAAATGATAAAAACCCTTAATCAAGAAAGTATGAAAGTAGGGCTATAAATAGGGACAAAACCAAACTACTCACCAACTCCAAACCAATAACACTTAAAATCGGCGACCAACCACTCCAATATGTGCAAGAATACATTTACCTAGGACAGTTAATATCCCATGAAGATCAGAGAACGAAGAAGATTAACAGAAGAATATCTAAAGGTTGGTAGAAGTACTGGTCACTAAAGGAAGTAATGAAATCAGAACTGATCTTGGTAATAAAAAAGAAAATCTTTGATGCCTGTATTCTTCCAGTTGTTACATATGGTTGTGAAACCTGGGCACTTACTAAAAACCACAGGGAAAAGTTGGAACGCTGTCAGAGAGCCATGGAGAGAAATATGTTGACATAAAGAGAAAATACAAATTAAGAAACGTAATTATAAGAGAAAAAACTAAGGTTACTGACATACTCAAATTGATCAGAGAAAATGGAGATGGACTGGTCATATGATAAGAGGTCCCCAAAATAAATGGAGCATAAATACAAAGCACTGGTACCCCAGAGATGAAAAACGCAACAGAGGATGCAAACAGATGCGATGGGAGGATGACTTCAAACTCTCAGTGAGACACAACTGGAGAAGAGTGGCACTAGATAGAACACAGTGGAAAATGTTAGAGGCCTATGTCAACTGGTACACTGAACTGCGAGATATTCTATAGAAGAAACTAAAACATTTTTATGTAAATTTTTGAAAGAGTTCATGATAAAAGGCTATTTCATTCATTCAATAATAAATGTTAAGAGTTAAATAAAAAACCTGTGTAGTCAGAAGTAATTGTGCTAGCTAAACTTAATAATAGAAAAGAGATTAGACCAAACAAAAGAAATTTTACAAATATCCATAATAAGTGTTTCCTAGACTATAAATACTGATCATGTGATGTGTTAAATACACAAATATTTTTTAAGTGTCTCCATGATAATGATACTCTTTAATTCTTTTTTTTTTTGTTGTTAACATGTAAGATGAAATACATGGTAGTCAGTATGGATGATATCAGACACTATTGGCACTATTTCAAGCCTCGTGATTCATGCCTTTGGTTCAATAAAGTCAAGGACTGTCCCACTCCCACTTATCCTACACTAATTCTGTCATTAAGAGGAATTACATACAATATTCTATATATTACGAATTCTATCTAAATGTTATTGATGATATTTCTATCAATGTTTGAATAGTAAGTTTGTTTTGTTTTTTAAATGATAGTAAAGATTACCTGTCTATAGGTGTCCTCAATGGTAGGTATATACGATTCTCTGAATGTGCCTTTAACGAATCGTAAAACAAGGGAGCTTTTGCCAACACCTCCCGCACCAAAAACTACCACACGATAATCGTTACTTTGCTCCGGCATTACTTGTTTAGGGTATATAAATCTTCCCAAATCAGAATAGCAATAGCGAAGTATCAAAATAATAAATTTATAACATTTTTTCAACAAGAACACCTCGGAATATTAATATTTGTCATTTTCACATTTAGTAGAGCAGCTATAAACTAATAGCCCGTCATTTTCAATCCAATCAATGTATATTTTCTGTGATTTTCATTTACAACGCCCTACTTTTATGCAAACCAAATACAATTTTGGATCACAGATAAAAAAATTCACAAATCGTTATGTTAACTTGACAGACAGAAGCAAGGAAGCAACCCACAAATAAGATACCTTTTTAGTCGAATAAATTTCAATTTTAATTCCTACAGTTATAAAATAAACTATGATCAATTTTCCCAAAAAATTTACACATTTATTTTGGTATTTATGCGATGGTTTTGCTAAGGCCTTGTTGTAGTTCTTTGATACAGCTCAAGCACGAATAATCCTCTGTCTCTGTTCTTTGTAACCACGCAAGGCACTTTTATGATGATGCTCGGTTGATAAAACTCAAATGTCCTTAATTTTTGTTTAAAGTTCATCACAGTCCATGTGATCATTGTGAGTTTTAAAATAAAGCGAAATGTTAACAAAAAGAGATAGAAATACTTTTCTTTCTTTTTCAATTGTTCTGGTGTGTGTGTTATATATTTAAATAGCTTTGGTTTGGTTATGATCAAGATCAGACAGACCAAACTAAGACAGACATTTCGAATTTTAATCTGGCGATCTGCCAATCATATACATAGGCCTTTAATAATAAGACCTTTTGTTCCCCTCTATTACAACTCAGCAACATGAATATAATTTTTTAGTAAATTAATTTATGAAATTATTATTAATAGAAGGTATTTTTGTGCTTAGTACTTGTCTTTGTTCTTAAAATATTAGGTTAGACTTGAATTGTAGAGAAGTTTTTAATCGACTATTAGATGTCCTGGCTCTTTATGACAAACACGGCTGTTGATTAAAAAAAATTACAAATGGCTTCCGTTTTCAACTTACGCCTATCGTAATTCTCTGTTGGTATGGTTTTTTAACAAGGTTGGGCAGTATTTTCTTAATTTCGTTGTTTCGGAAGTTTTAATTCGTTTATAATGTTTGCCGCATAGAAATATTATTTGTAGCAACGAATTTGACCTTCGATATCTTGTGTGCCGGTAACTTTCGTACCCTACTCATATTAGCTTAATAAAAAATCGTCAATCTTCATATTAATATTAAACTGTGTATCTTTTCACGGTTTATTTAATTTTATCTGGAGATTAATAATTTTTCAACCATCAAATAAGTTGAATGTACTGCTTACCTTCATCAATAAAATATTTTCCCTTCTCAGACCAATTCATCGTGACGATCGAATAATTATAATTAAGTTTTCAAACAATGGGGATACAAGACCTTCAAACGTTTTTAGAGAACGAAGGTGTTGGTGTAGATTTATTTCGAATCGCTAGAAACCACCCTGGAGGGTTCCGCTTGGTGCTTGACGCTGAAGGATGTTTAGATCGACTGTATGGAGGATATTTTTCAGGTGAGGAATTAAATTTTATGCGTCTAATCTATTTAATTGTCACATGATTATATTATTTATTGGTTTATATTATTAGCCTAAAAGTAAAAATATAGATAAGTTGGTCAGGTAATGTTTCCTTTTACTATGTTGTTTACAAACATCTGCATATTATTCTATTGCAAACTTTTACTATGAGTATCATATTGGGTAAATAATGTCCTAATGGCCTAACTGTATATCTTATGATTAATATGTGATCTCTGTGTACCTAAACAGTGAATGTTCTGGGCATAAGTTTGTAGAATTTTGTAATAGTAAGTTTTAATATTTACATACATTACATTAAACTTGTTGCAGATTGGGCTTGTGGAGGTCAATGGGCACGATGTGTCCAGTTTTTGACTACACTTGCACAGGCGTTGGCTGAACATCAAGTTTCTCTATGTGTATGTTTTAATGGTGCACATCCTACTCCACCTGCTTTGCCTCATCATTGGATACAAACTCAGGCTACCTACCGACAGAGAGTTAATTCTGTTAGTATTTAAAATTAATATTTTTATTGGAATGTGGTTATTTATAAAGAGAACAACTTTGAAGTTTATTTATTTTATACTTGGGGCATGTACTAGCTAGTTAAGTCTGAGTAGCAAAAAATACATCTTGAAACTTTCTTGTTACAGGTTCTTCGCCACATTGCAACTAAAGGTACCCCACCTCCTAAGGTCTGGTGGGTACCACCTATGGGACTGCACTCCTGTCTTCGTACAGCACTTAGATATCTTAACATCCCAATTGTAAGTGCAATCTACCTATTTCATTTAAACTGGTAAATAAAACACTGATTCTGACCACAAACTATTGTGTAGGATTTTTCTTCAATATTTAGTGTTTTAAGATGTCATCAATAGTACATTTGTTTGAGTATGAAGGAATATATTGTGTGCAGTTAGATGATTTTAGTTGATACAATAGAATACAAATTAAAGTTGTTTAAGAACAGACAAAAATCCATTAGTTTTAGGCAACATAACAGGCGATTGGCACATGACTACAATGCTTTTTTGAACATTTAAAAAATGCCCTACTGAAATTTGTAAAGTAGGCATATCTCAAACTAACCAAAATTACAATATTCATACAAAGGATGTCTGAAAGAGATTGCCATGAGCGATAAGGCTGCCTATTGGAATACCAAATGTAGATCTTTATCAATGTCTGTACTAAATTTAAACTGTAGTGATGTGCAATGAAGATGTATAAATAAATCACAAAAACAGATATACTAATTCCATCAATAAAAAAGTTCTTCTAGTTTTTTTGATAAATGAAGTTTAATACAATTTTATATGTGTACAATTAAATAGTTATCTGTAAATATGAATAACATTTAAATATGGATATAATATCAGTTTTAAATAAAATACATAATGATTTGATAGCTAAATAAGTAAGGTCTAAACACCCAATTTTGTACAATTCCTCATCAGAATTGTATTGGTGGGAATAAAACATGTCTGTCACTGGCAGACAAGTGCAGATGGAGGCTCAAAATCATTTTGTACTCTGCAGTTAGTGTGTTTTCCATGGGATGAGAGCAGAATATTTATCCTGTTCCATTTCTGAGACCACTGAGGCATATTTCACTTTCTTCTAAAATCAGCAGCAATACTTTTCTCCAATCAAGCAAATCCATAACAACATTTAATCTGACGAGCCTGATTCTTATAACTCTAATGACCTCTGGCACATTTCAATGCCTTTAAGTTCTATTTATCTAAAGTAATAAATCTATCTCACTTTGGTAACATTTTTATTATTTATGCAGGACACATCGTTTACTGATTGTTGTAGTGTGATGGATACCACAATAAATGGGTTATCCAACTCTAAAAGAATATTTTAATTCAAAGATTAACATAGTCAATCAAGCAACCTATTCAGCTTAATAATATAGAGCATACTTTGTTTTGTTAACTTTTGCATACACCAGTAAACCATTCAAATCAACCTGGCTCTCTGTTTCTGTTAAATTGCCTTGCAATAAACAACATATTTTTCGTCACTAAATGTCATTATGTCATACCTTTTGGCGTGATAGTATTCTTTGTCTGTGGGCCGACTTCCCAAAACTTTAGCTTTATTATAATTTTCTATCATTTTAATAACATTTTAAATTTTTTCCTCTGTCCATTCCGATTTCTTACTATTTTGGTTAGGTAAGAATAAAAAAATGCTTATATTTTATACTAACAATCAAATAGTCAAGGTCTAGTAAGTCTTCAAGGTAATTTTCAATATTAGTTTTATTTTAAAAATATTTTAAGTATTATTATTTTAACAAGGCAGCGTCCCTGCAAACTTAAATACATTCATAAGTTGTTTTACGCAATAAGGAAATGATTTTATTGCAATTATTATACTTTCTATAAAATAATGCATTTGCTAATGATTTGACCTTGACTTCTAGTCCAATAATAATTGCAAGAAGGCAAAGCATAATCAAACTTCCATACTATATATATTAAATATATTAAATAGTCCATTCGTTTAGGTAGTGTCGGTACACCCGAACGGAATTTCGGTTATTGTTGTGAAATTTTTTCACATTTCAACCATTTGCCGTCCACTGCTGAACGTAGGTCTCCCTCAAAGAGCGCCAACTATCCCGGTCTTGGGCAGTCGCATCCATCCGTTGCCAGCCACTCTTTTTAAGTCGTCAATCCACCGTGCCGCAGGGCGCCCTACACTACGTTTGCCTAAATAATACCAAATACATGTATTGTATGTATACATGTAAATACCAATACATGTATTAATTTCATGCAAGCTAGGTGCTTGTCTCGGTAGTGAAGACAAATTACATGTAAATAAAACATATATCCAGCCTTTATTAAAACATTTACACCTATATACACGCGGGCGGAGCAGCGGCCAAGAGCTAGAGTAATAAAACGAACAAAATTTTTTTCTAGGCTGTCTTTACCAAGAATTAAGCATGCGTAACAAAATGAAGTGGTAATTTAAGTGGAGCCACATAAAAAAACCTGTTATGAGTTTATTCAATAATAATAATAACCTCAGATTTTTTACGCACACGACCGTCTGATCTCCGACTAGGCAAAGCCTATGCTGTGATTACCACACTGCTGCTATAATGTATGTATTTAGAATAAAAGGGATTAAGTAATACTAATAACTTTAAGAGTTTGTTTGTAACCAATTTAAAGCGGTAATCTCAAGAAGTACAAGGTCCGATTTGAAAAATTATTTCAGTGTTGAATAGCCCAGTTATCGAAGAACTCCATACAATATCACGCTACTACAAAAAAAACGAGAGTATTAATAAAAAATGATACAAATTTCAGAAACACATTTTCACAAAAAATAATTGTTGAAAGTTCTAAAAACAAGTCCGTTACAGCGTATATCTATCTTTTAGGGTGGGCTAGCTCACTATAATCTTTTTTGTGCAAAACAAATTTGTTTATTCTGTAATATCGCGCTACCGCAATAGGAGACGCAAACGAGATTGCGTAGGTCAGTTATAAATAATAAGCTAGACATCATCATCATCAGCCTACCGCAGTCCACTGCTGGACAAAGGTCTCTCCGTTGATTACGCATGGAGGGTAGAGACGAGCTAGACACGGATCATTATTTGTTTGGGTCGGTAAGAACCCTCTTCCTAGTGTCGCTATATTCATTTCTGAGGGTCGTGACCACTATTTGGAAGTATTCTGCGAGTGCTAGGCTGGCCAAGGGCTAGTCCCAAAAGACCTGAATTTTCTCCAAAACTCAATCGCAGGAGTGTCGCTGAGGACATGTTAGAACGAGTCAATTCCGACCCAACGCATTGCTAATGGTGACGATACGTGGGTTTACGAGTTTGACATGCAAACTAGTCAACAAGCTTCGGAGTGGCGCCTTCCAAATGAATGGAAACCGAACAAACCATGCCAAAATCGATCAAAAGTCAAAGTCAAGTTGACTGTTTTCTTTGACTCTCGCCGGAAGGTCAAACGGTAAATAAAGAATATTATTTGAGCGTTATGTGGTGTTTAAGCGAGCAAATTCGACAGAAAAGACCAGATTTGTGGAAAGATAATTCTTCGATTATGCGCCTTCGCACAAGGCCATCATTGTGAACGAATTTTTTATCAAACACTCAAGAAATATTATCGAGCAACCACCATATTCACCAGATATGGCTCCAGCCGACATTTTTGTTTTGCCTATACTCAAATTACCACTTCGTGGCACCCGTTTTCAATCGGTAGAAGACATCGAGAAGAATTCGCAGCGAGAAGTAAACTCATTCCAAAAACAGTGTTTAAAAAATGTTTTGATGATTGAATTATTCGTTGGCGTAAGTGTATCGTTTCTGAAGGAGCATACATTGAAGGTGATAAAATAAATTTGGATGAATAACTAACATTTTGTGTATTATTGATCTTTTCCAGGTAGCTAGACTAATATAACGAGCCATTATTTCTCCCAGACTTGTTTTAAGTTTATTGGAACTATCAACTCTGCTATATTTATGCTCGTTTGCCCCCTAAGACATACGCGTCATGTTTAATGATATATGTATAAGTTAGCGTAGGCGTTCATACTTCTCAACAATATAGACTTAAAACTACACTAAATTCACTGTCCTTTCAGATGGTATCTTCTGACGATCATTGCCAAGAAGTGGTTGGACTTTGTCGCGAGAAAACGTATGCCGGTCTTGTCGGTTGCTCTGGCGAATATTTAGTATTTCAACCACCGAGGTACTTCAGCTCATCCCAACTAAAACTGACATACAGGGTAAGTAAAGCTTTTTTATTAATTGTTGTTTAAACAACCAAAACCAACTGCAGTGTACCTAAATGGTTCATTTATTGCAATATTGTTCCTTGATTCGTAACAATCAAGAGTCGAAAAATATCTACCAGTTAAAGTAGTATTAAAAAGATCTCTACAAACACAAAATTTTACGTTCGGTTTAAATAATTTAAAAATAAACCTCTATCTATACTAATATTATAAAGAGGAAAACTTTGTTTGTATGTTTGTTTGTTTGTAATGAATAGGCTCTAAAACTACTGGACCTATTTTAAAAATTCTTTCACCATTCAAAGGCTACATTATCCACGAGTAACATAGGCTATATTTTATTTTCGAAAAAAATAGGGTTCCGTAAGATATTGGGGTTTTTCGGACACAAGGTGTAAAAAATCAACCCTATACGGGGGATTTTTTTCCCTACGGGCAATAAAAGACGCAAACGAGGTTGCGTCGGTCAGCTAGTTGATAAATAAAACAATACAAAATCATTCTGGGTAACCTTGACTAGCATTAGCCAACATTTTTCCTTTTTTATGAAATGTTGTGCATAATAAAAGTAGTAAACAAAAAATATGAAGTGAACAGGTAATATTATTTTTGTAAAGAATAATTGGATTATTTTCCACTTATCAGTTGTACGCCTGAAAAAGTGTTTCTTTGTTCTTTCAATGTACTTTAATCTATAACGTCTAAAGATCACCCATAGTCCATTCGTTTAGATAGTGTCGCTAAATGAAACACTAATACCTTAATTCATACAATGGCGTAAACTGACAAATCATACTTGTTTGTGGCGACTTGCTGCACGTGGGACGGCGGCGCGACCAAGGTGACCGTATCTAAGCGAATGGACACATCGTAACTCTTTGAAATTATACCAAATTATTGTATAAACTATACATTGGCTACTATAGTAGTTAAACTGTTTATGCATTGGTGCATATTTTCTTTATGAGCTAATTAATATAGCAATAAAAATTATCAAGTAACCAATAAGATATTTGCCTAATAATAATTATATTATGAACATTTCAGTCGTCATTGGAGACCAAAGAATATATGGTACATGACCTACCTGAAGTTCTAGATGTACCACAGGATCGACTATGTCTCATGGCAGCTTTACTGGGGGGGACGATCCTCTCGGAACAGAGTCTCACTGACTTTTACAAACGTCTAGGAATCACTCAAAAAAAGGTATAACATAAGATTCATTTATGTGTTTTATTGTTGATTTAGTTTATTACCTCCGTTATATGAGAATCCACGCACATGTATGTATAATGATTAATAAACAATATATTATTTGTAGCAACAGGTTCCGCCAGAAACGCTAGTAAAGGCTGTTTGTCAGTTTGTAAAAGACTTGTCATCCTCTGATGTTGATGCTGCATGTATTGACGTATTTGGTGATCTGAATGACCTCCGCGCTGCCAAACTCAAACAAGCTGTGCAATATTACTTAAATGGTACTAAGGACGGATTTTTGAAATACAGAACTGCATCTGGTAAGACTGTTTCTTTTTGCTAGTAAAGTTCAGAAATTTGTTTTAGGCTTCTATACAAACATTTATATAATTTTTATTTCAGGTCGACGTCCTAAGCCTAGCAAAAAAGGTCAAAAATCAGAATTAAGCCCACAGTCAACTTCAACAGATCTAGACACATCCAAGCTGGCAACTGAATCATCTGAACATGAGGTTTATATTTATTTATAGGATACAAAATAGCTACAGTCATCCACGCCTTTTACATCGACATCAATCCCATTGGCACTAGTTGTTAAATTTTAAAAAACTTTGCATGTATGTTAACTTGTCAAAATTTTTATAAACATTGTCTAAGTGCAGGTGATCCTTTTCATTTCTGATCATTATGTTTATTATCCTTACATTTACTTTCATTTTATTTAAGTACTGTTTTATATTTATGTTATTTAACACTAAGCACTTCAGAACAAAAACTGCTCAATAAATTGCAGCTAAAAGGCTTGGAAGATTACAAATTGGCTACAGCGAATTCGTCCATGAACGCCGATTTAAGTATGGAAGAAAGAAGCCTCGATTTTCTTCATGGGATGGCAGCATTATCAGTGGAATCCGGAGAAGCTGGTCCTGCAAAGCAGCAATCTACAACTACAGGCGATAAAATTGAAAAACAAACAACCACTAATCGTGAGGTGTGGCAGACAGCACTTGATGTATTCTTTATATTTATTTTTGGGCGGGTGTACAAATGGCTTCTGAGTTTTGCTTTCGTAATTTTATATTTTATGCGTTTTTTTGTTGTGAGTACTGTAATTTGGTTTCAGCTTAAATGTGTTCAGGTATTTTAAATGTATAGTACTTATATAACAAACTGCTGCAACTGTAAGGATATTAAGTAATAATAATCTGTTACCGCGTTTGAAGAAAGCTAAAATTGACCTTACATTAATTTTATAATACTACTTGGTATTAAAATGTATATTGTATATTTGTAGGGTCGGCAGGTTATAAAGCATTTTCAGTATGAAGATAACTGCTCCCCGGCCCCGGCTGAGGTGTTGCGTACTTGCGCCGAGCGACACGCTCGTGGGCTCATGCACCCGCACATGCTCTCGATCTTGACACATCGCCAAGTCACCTTGCCTGTGCTAATGGAGGATGACAACCACCGCGAAATACCTTCTATACACCATTTCTACAGGCCAATCCGACAAAATGTTTATGCTATTTTGTATAATATGCATCATCACCGCTTTATGGCACAAAAAGCTAAAGGTAATTTTAAACTGAAACACTTATTTTACTAAAATTGCATTAAAATATAATGGTTACACATAACTCAACAAGAGCAATTTATCCATATCTAAACATACCGGTTACTTTATTTGTCCTTCCTACAGTCTGCAGAAATAATTGCCGAAAGTCTAAAATTAAACCTATGTTTGTATCTGTCTTTATAGAAATGATATAATATTTTCAGAAGAAGGATCTACAAGTTCGTCTTCGAATGTTGATCGCCCATGTACCGTGCAAATATCAGAATGGATCTATTCTCGCGTGAATCCTGGGAAGAGTCCTGAAATTGTGTCTGGAGTTGTGCTTGAGTGGCCTGTACCAACAGTGCAGAGGCTTTGGTTCGGGTGAGCTCATTGATAGGTATTTTAATCATCATTCTAAAGAAGTTTTCATCAAATTCAATTCAAAATTTATTAAATTGATTATCAACACCATCATGCTGCAGTAGAGCAGATTGTAGATTCAGCTTGTAAGTTAAAGATTTTGTCAGGTATAACTTGTACATGCATACATGCCACATAATAGATGAAATAAAGCATAGTAGCCACCAAATGAGCACTGTCAAAATTTAAAGATGGAAAAAACGTAAGGGTATATTTACAGTCCATTCGTTTAGATAGTGTCAGTACATTCCTACCCAATTTTCTCTTAACCTATTTACATTTCGGTTTTGTTTTAAGTTTTTAATTAAGATAAGAGAATTCGTATACTAATTCATACAAGTTAGGTGATGGGCTAAGTAGTAAAGACAGATTACATGAAAAATAAAAACATCTCATCTTCGTAGCCTTTATTAAAACATTTTCAGTTTACACGTTACAAGAGTAAACAAACACAACCATTCACATTGCACTGCTTCGGCGTAAACTGACAAAACATTTTTTACTTGTGTACCTCGTACGTCTGTACGTCGTAGGCGGATCGGTTGATTTTTCTTTGACAAAAAGCCTCCGTGCGATGGCGGCGCGATCAAAGCGACCGTATCTAAGCGCATTGACTATAAAGAGAAAGGTAGAAAAAGATATGGTTTTTATAAATAGATGAAAGTGTATAAGTAATAGTTTAAGAAGGTAAGGGTTATACTTGTAACTGAAACTGTCTATTATAACCGGGAACTTGTATGACTAGTTTTTTTCAGATATGGTGTTTTTATATAATCCATCTGTGCCACTGCAACAATTTCGACGATTGTAAACTCAAGTTACCGTGTGTTTTTTTTTCATTATTGTTACAGAACCGCCCAAGATGATAAATGCCGACGTATGAGAGCCTTCCTCTCGTGCATGCGATCCGATACTCCATTGATGTTAAATACATCCTATGTGCCCCAACATTTACTCATATTAGCTACTGTATTGAGGTAAGAATTTTATTAATTTTAACTAAAAATTGGTAATCTTAAATCAGACTGACTGACTTGATGACATTGACAAAATCGAATCGAGGCGATTTGTATATTTTATGTACTTAAAATGTGTACGTAGTGTCTAGTAGTAAATATGTTCGTATGTCATATCAATATATTTTTGTCTACTTAGCTACCTGACAAACATTTTGTGATATGTTACAGGTTTATTATGACTTCTCAAATTCAGATTTTGAGGAGACAAGAGCTGGATGCATTTTTGGCTACAGCTTTCTCTAACGATCTTATGAACGCTTTGCAATTGCAAGAGATGACCGTAAGTGTAAAGAATGTCAGTACGAATATTTTAACTCAACAAAATACTTCTTCGGACCTTAATTATAGATGTGAACTATTGATTTTATGTGGTAGGTAAACGGCATTAATTCTCGCGGTGTACAACTGGGGGCTCTGGTGATGGCCGGTGCCGAAGCAGCTCTGCTCGCTAACGACGCTTGTGGCGCTCCCGTGCCGTGGCTTGTGGCCGCGCCCTGGCTCTACTTCGACGGCAAGCTCTTGCAACGTAATCTCCATCGTGCCAATCACTGCAAACACTTAGCTCAACTTTGTGATAATCATCTCGACACAGTCGTCAAGGTTCGTCATGCTTGTTTCTTAAAATGTTTACTGTCTAGAGTTATTAATCGACTAAAGAGTAAGAAACAAGATTCGAGAAGGTTGCCTACAATATCGAGCAATGTTATATAATTATTGCTATCTATATATATCTATATATATATATATATATATATATTTAATAGAACTCTGTTAAAATCAAACACAAAGATAGCAATATATATATATATATATATATATATAATTTAAATAACTTATAGTGGTTGCCGTTTCCTACCGAGCTGATAAATGAAATTTATTTTGGATGATATTTTTACAAACACTGTGCAATGTGTGTTCCACAAATTGTTGTTCCGAATCTATTATTTGTACTCGTTTCATGTATGTTTAAAACGTCCCTAAAAATGCGGGAGTTTTTGTTATTTTTATAATAAGGGTCAGCGCCGAAGGACGGAACGGCAGCAAAGAGAAGTGAACTTAGTTTCAACCTAAAGCTTTTCAGAATAGGCCTGTACTTGATTCAACGAAATAAACGAATGGCGAGCGACATTTGTTTTAATTTTTTTGGTCGGTTATAATATTGAGTTTTGTTGAGAATTGTTACTGAATTAGTCTCTTCGTCGCCACCCGATCCTAAAAAAACTTTAATTCGATGAATTTTGAACTCGTTCATCTACTGATAAAATAAATATAAACCGATCATGTGCATAAAAAGTGGTACACGAATTGCAGGTAGAACGTATGCGCAAAGCGATTTTGGAGGGATTGGAGGTGGAGTTTGCGATGCCGCCGCTGCCGTTGGTGGCGGGCGTGGTCGGCGGGGCGCTGGGCGCGTGGGGCCGCGGCCGGGGCCGGGGCGCGCGCCTGGAGATCGCCGGCGTCGTGGTGGGCCAGTGGGGCGGAGGCAGCTACCCCACGCACCCCGCTCACCCCGCACACCCCGCGCACACCGCACGCGCCGCTAGGTACCCGCAGGTCACTATCACCTTTCTTTACTCTATAACCGACTTTAAAAAACGAGGAGGTTCGTAATTAGACTGTATTTTTTGTGTTTGTTACCTCAGAACTTTCGACTGCGCGAACCGATTTTTTATTATTTGAAGGCTGGTGTTTCCCGTGTGGTCCCATTTCAATTTGATCCAGTTCTTGAAGGCGGTTTTTCTTTTGTTGTTTAATTTCATCGACAACTTTTAACAGTCAACAGGCCTCTCTTTAGAAAGACGATTTTGGCCTACTCTACCACGGCCAGACAGGTTTATTTAAAGTTTCACTTCTGCATGCATTGATGTTTGTTTGTACGCGACACCTATGGAATGAATAGGGTTGATGACACAACTCTTGACAACAAATCCATCACCACACGATTCGTTTATTTATAAGGATTATCAATAGAGCCTTAAGTTCTTACAAAACATCCCTATTAGCGGCTACAGGTCGTTAAAATGGTCATACTTTAGACTTAAAATACATTGACGAAATAATATCTTGTAATTGGGAGAGTAGGTTATTAATAAATCTCGGCACTAAGTAGTCGATTCGTCTACCGTATAAATTATTTGTCGCACGACTGGACTGTCACACAAAATTCCGAGTAGCTTTACTGTCTCTTTCCACTGTCTGTATGCTTAGATCTATTAAATCTAATACTTAAAACTGCATTAAAATTAGTTTAGCGAGTGAGTGAGTTGAGGAAATTCTCGAATCTCAAAGACTTCCGTGCGAAGCCGAGTCGCTGGTTATTTACACATTACCCGTAAGTCTAAGCGTGCAATGAGTGGTTGTACACGTAAGTGTAAGCGTATAATGCGTGGTTGTGCAGGTGAGTTACGTGGGTTACACACCTACGCCGCGCAACGCGTACGGTGGGCGCGGATACCGCGGAGGCCGCGGAGGGCGAGGTCGCGGTCGCGGGCGTGGCGCCACTGCAGCCGCCGGGCCCGCTACGCGCAACGCACGTCGCCCCCGCCGCGACCAGGACGAGCCCGCCAAACCGGCCACTCTTACGGTTAACGGGTAAGACTTCTTGTGATGTCATATTTCATTCCTATTAAATATACCACGAATAGTTATTTGGTTGAATAACGAATAATTCTACTACACGGTTGACCTAGTGGTTTAAGCGGTCGAAATGCTGTTTTCTGCTGGGCCAAGAGTTGGGGGTTCAAATCCCACACACGACAACACAGTGTGATCAGCAAGTTGTTGTTCTGAGTCTGGGTGTTCTTTGTGTTCGTTTAATGTGAGTTTGTAAAGTAGGGTGTATATTCCTAATCTGCACCCAGCCTTACGGCGCGGTTTAAACTTGCATCAGTAAAATCCAATCGCGTCAGCAAACGCAATATCTTACCTTAATAAAACATTATAAAATTTGTTTATCCCGGAAACAGTATAGTATAGTACAGGAAACAGTGAGCTGCTACTTGCCGAATTAGGTATAATTTATGCGCGCAGTCGTAATAATAAACATCTAGAGGTTCAATACATTCGACATTATCTTGGCGAGTCCGAACTTCGCGCAGAGGGTGGGGCAATAACTTTTTCTAGGAACAAAATGGTGGCATGAGGCGACAGACGCGGGTCGTCTAGGCTAAAGATTGACCATAAGTAAACACAATCGACCCTTTTTCAATCAAATATCGTAATCGATTAGTTTTATTTAGAAGTTATTGATTTTTGTTTATATAAGATATTAAATGAAATAGATTTACAAATATTAGTGAATTTTGTAGTTAATAAACGAGATTTAATTTTCTCAGTAGACAGAAAGACATGATTTACTTAAATATATCAGTTATCCACAGATTAACGTCTACTTGAATAACAACTGTTCGAGAAAATTTAAAATATCCTCACAAAGTTGAAAATAAATATGTAATATTTTTATGACTCAATTTTCAAATCGATTTAAATAAATATCGATCAAACAACACCCTAAGGCACGCGTATTGAACATCTATTTTTGGTTACTTCGTGCTTATTCGGAAATGCTACACGGTAATAAGTCTCAGTCACACGTTAGCATTGGTGCCGTGTTCGAGTCGCTATCTCTGTCTTGATCACAGACAGTTACAAAAGTTGTCGTTGTTATTGCTGTTCATTGTTATTATTATTGTTAAGTTTGTTTTATTTGTGTTATTTGCAAGTGTCAGTTGGCACTTACATAATACGTCAAATATGCCACCAAAACATAATAGTATGTTAAATCGCCAGGCGAGAAAAAATATTTAAGATTTAATAAAAAAAAAATCATCTCACTCAATTCACATCTTTTATAAAAATGTTTATAAAAGATGTAGATAAAGTTTATTTGAGAGTTTCTAAAGCGCCGGTGTGTCCCAACGCGCAGTACAGCGGATCGCAACTGAAGGCAATATTTCGGGCTTACTTTCGGTATTCCGCACGCCAGGTAAAAAAAAAGGTCTAGATTTAAAACCTATTACTGATATAGAAATTTTTGACCAAGGAGTAATCAAAAGATGCATACACAATTTCCACAAAACCGAAAAAGAAATGCCGACCATAAATAAACAAATTACTAGCGAAACTCAAACGGGACATAAAATTTCAAGGTGCTAAAACGAGCTTAAAGACAATCGTCAAAAATTTGGGTTTCAAGTGGCGAAAGACCGAAAACAATAGAATAGTTCTTATAGAAAAGACCGACATTCGCCTGAAGGATCATCTTGTACTTGAAGGCAACGAAAAAAAAAGTGCGTGCGTACAAAGTACATGTCAGAAGTGAAACTTCTTTGGCAAACTAATTTTTAAGTCTTGTTTATATTTATACAAATCTAAAATTTTAGATTTGAAAAAAAATATATATATAAAATAGTATGTATATTTCTGTCTCATTCTTTGCCGGCTTCATCCTACACATTTTTGTATTTGTGTCTCTTACCTGTCGTTTTTTCCGTTGCATCCGGTTTGAAATCACAACGATTCTAAAGAAGTTTCACTTCAAAAACGGGGATGAAGGGCGACCAATTGTATTCACTGACCGAGTCGTATGCCTACTCATCACATACAAAAGGTAAGGCGTAGTCGGATGGTTCCACTAAAGTACTAAAGCGCCCGAAATTAAAAGGTCAGCGGATAGTGATGGTAAATGCTGGGTCAGAAGCAGGGTTTGTTCCGAACGCCCTACTAATGTTAAAAGCTGGAATAAAAATCGGAGACTATCATAATGACATGAATTCCGCAAATTACGAGAAATGGTTACGGAAATACGGACCCAATTGATTCTAAATTTGAGCCCTAACTCGGTGGTGGTTATCGATAATGCTCCATACCACAACAAATTAATGAATCCTGCCCCTACATCTAATGACAAGACAAAAATGGAATCGTGGTTAGTACAAAAGGACATGCGTAAGCCACACCTTTACGATCTAATAAAAAAAACGAAGACGTGCATAAAAGATACGTAATAGACGAAATGTTTAAAAAAAAACAATCACGATATCCTTAGCTTACCCCCGATTTTAACCACACCGAGATGGCGTGGGCTGCCATTAAAGGGCACGTAGCCGCTAAAAACGTTGACTGAACGACAGAAAGTGATAGAGGTTGGAGATGACTGACTGACTGAACTGAATGAACAATTATTCATCATTAATCTTTCGGATGCGCGAACGGGTACTTCCGGTTACATGCACCGTGCGGCGAAATTGCAAAATTTTGCAGCACGGTGCATGGTGTACGAAAATGATCAAATCTTTTCAAAAACAATGCTCGGTGGTTATAAAAGTGATTATTTTTCAAAAGATGGATAACAAGCGTACATGGTTATGCCATATTTTATTACTAAACTAATGTTATCGCTTTATTATTTACTCACAATTGAGCCAAGTATTAATTTACGCACCTATTGTGTTAATAAACATGATTTTAATATTTTATGTGGTTTATTATTCATTTTACTTATTATCCTCATAAAGTTTGATAACTAAGCTATCTACTGATATAAAAAACACTATAACTGCAGTAAAAATTCATTGAGAAACATATTTGTAAAAATCACATTTCGCTGTCGAGATATTCGCCATTTTGTCACTTTACAATCAAACTATTATTTGCGCCGAACACCAAATTACGTAGTATTTATATGAAGAAATAGTGTTTTTTAGTTAAATAATTTATTTTTTTAGTTAACTAGTGCAAAAGACAGGAACAATACATAAAAAAAACAACCTATTTATCAAGTTATTTAAAAAAAGAACTCGTTTGCTACACCAGTTTTCATTTATTATTTTTAAGTTCTGAGAATTCTCTAAACTCTATGAAAATGACTGAATGCTAAAGAGAACAAACTGATCGTTCCATTATGTGACACACAAAGTCTATGGTCGATACAAAATAATTTAGTAAAACATAAACAAAGATCAGTTTACGTCTTGTTCATTGTCCGTCACTACTGTGTATGTGTGGGTGTTAATAGTTCCGGGACTTCCCGCTAGGCTGCGTGCAAACACGAATCAACGGCGATATACAATTTTAAGTGGCGTACTATTGGAGAGGCCTATGTCCAGCAGTGGACTGCGATAGGCTGATGATGATGTAGAACAGTAATGGCTGGGGAGCCCTGTGTATGTGTGCGTCTAATTTCGCTCGTCAGGCAAAAAATGAGTGTTTATTTAAATATTTAGCTTTTCTAACACATTTTTGTTGCTATTCTATATTCTATATAAGATTCTCATCGCAATTATATCATTTTATCAATAAAAACATAAGAATAAATGCGTAAAAACCTTCAAATGAGTAAGCCCTTTTCAATAGGTAATAGACTCGGTAACTTTTTGAGTAACACTATTCAAAATTACGCATGATTTATGCCTCAATTCGTATTGATAGTGGTTCCTAAAATAAGTATAATAAGTAAAATATAACAACAAACTACCTTCAAAACCACCTTATCGGCAAAAAATCAATTTTAAGAGGCACTTGAAAGATCGCGTTGCGTCATCGTCAACTTTGAAATTGGAACTCGTTTTTTTTACGGCTCTTGAAGCGCACTTGACAAACGAATGTTTTAAAATGTTGTTCGTATAAAGCAAATGCATAACAAACCTTTCTAGACTTCATTATAATAACTTTAATACCCAAAATTAATTAAAATGCAAGTTAACTGCGGAAAACATGGATCCGTGTGTGCCGCACCGACGGGACAAACATGGATCCGTGTGTGCCGCACCGACGGGACAAACATGGATCCGTGTTGCCGCACCCGAGAGGTTAATACAGCTTCAGACTCGGAAAGTGAGAGCGAATTACGATACGAAGATTTCACACCTCAGTGACAGTGATTACTAAGCGTATTTTATTACTAGACATACTATACTATAACAATTCTATAAATTTAAAAAGTATTAAATGTAAATAATATTGCGTGTTTATTAGTATCAAAATTCAATCGCTAGTTTATAAGTTATTTTTGTAGCTTTCTGCCTCCAAAGTTTTTTTATATTTATTTAATTTGTACTAAATGCAGTGAGCATTGGGGAAATTAAATTTAATACTGGTATATGAAAAAAAATGACAATAACTGTTCTTTACGAGTGTACATGTGCTAAAAGTTCGCAGAGCCTTTGTTCAGACTCGCCAAGATACGTCGGCCGTATAGTATGTAGTAGGTTAAAATAAAATCTTTGTGAGTAGTATTATGCATTATTTTTTCGAGATTTTCTATTCGGCCGAATGCCGAATAGTTGTCTAATATTCGTGGCATATTTAGTTTCTATTACCTCGCTTCACGCTCGTATATAGAGTGCAAGGTAAGACTTTATAAACTAGCGACACTGAAAGGTTTTTACTGTTCGCAGAAAAACGGTGAGGTCTGATGAGATTGGAAACCAAATAGAAGAGGGCAGCCCGCCAGAGGATAACGCTATCGACACCGATGCCGATGGTTCGTATTGATCACAAGTAAAATGAACACTTAAATATGAATTGACAAGTTAAATACGAGAAATGTATATTTGACAGGTGCCCAGCCGCAGAAAACTAAGACTGCAAAAAATACCAAGAAGAATACAGGCAAAGGAAAGAAAAAGAGTTACAATCAGAAGTCTGAGATTGCTCAAACATTGGAGACAAATGGCCCACTTGATAAAAATAAGGTGATCTCTGAGTAAATTACGACACAACCACACAGTAATTATATTTCAACCACAGATTTTATCATAGAGCTTTCTGTGTATTCAGATTTTTTCATTTCCTAGTTAGACTTAGATGACATTTATTTTAATGTAATGGTATATTTTAGGTGGCGGAGCAATGCCACAATTCTGAAAAGGAACACCTTGGTCAAGGTGATGCACCAGTTTCAAACTAAGTTTTCCTATCTAAGGTAACTTAATATTATTGTTTTCTTTTCTTTAGTACTTGATTTAAAATCAATATAGTTTAGTTCCTTTGTGGCTTGTGTTTTTAGTAGTTGAATAATATTTTATTAAATTTTGAGGATAGCTTGCCGATGTTATACACGTGGCAAATACTATTTATACTTTGTGGTTTAAACACCGCACTTTTAAGATCATAAATAATACACAATCAATACATTGGTATTAAGAACCTTATTGGGAAATTACATTGGAACATGATTGTTTTAGCACGTATTTGTGAGGTTGCATAATAAATCCTTTAATGGGATATTAACTAAATCTATTTTAGAGATTTCGTTATAGTTTGGATGGTGAGTATCCAACTTTTATAAAGTATACGTGCCTGAAGATCTAAAAGACTTCCCTATTGTGAGACTGATTTTGTATTATTTTAATTGACACATTAAGTGTTCGATTAATAATATTAATAAAGACAAGTATTGAGGGCAGACTCAATAAACCCTACTAAGACGAAAACGATAGCTCTGATAATATTATGTGGTATATTGATTAACAAGATCTGGACATCAACATCCAATTTCTACCAAAGGAAATAGGTCCTATTTATTTGAGTTACATTTTGTACCTCTTGAATAAAATACCTAAGGAGCATCCATTATATGACAAGTGATATTTAAATTATACCTTAATATATATTACTAAATTGACCTGTTGATTGTTAAGTCACGTTTTATTGAAAAGTGAGATGACTTAGTATGTAATATGTTTTACTTTTAATTAAGCATATGGCTGAGTCAATGTTATTTATTTACACATAGTATATTTACAATTTACCAAATCATTATTTTTTACTTTTAAGATGGTTTAGTCTATGAAATCCTTTTGGCATGAGATTAAGGTAAAGATCATGCATAAAATTGGTGCATCGGTTATTGAAATATTCATCATCTGTAAGTATAGGGGAAAGAATTAAATTCTTTTGATTGCATAGACTAAACCAACATGTTTTCAGACTTGTTTTGGGATTTCTTGAGTTATTGTTTTGGCGTTGTTAATGTGTGTTAATGTTGTATATTGAAAAAAAAAACATTGCCGACTCTTAGATCGTCATCTCTGATATGGTCTATGGTTCAACAGGCTACTATAGTTTACGATGCATATTATTATGTATTATATTCTTAAAATGTTTCATCAAAAACAGAAACTACCAAATGGAACGACAATGTTAGTATAAATATTGCATTTATTGAATGATTCTTGGTGCTTTGAAATATGTGGGACTGCCTGAAACGAGTCTGAAACTCATAGATTTAAGTCTAACGATAAACGTTTATTGAAACTGAATGAACATTCGCATTTTGATCTTTTCACGTAATATAGGGTATTATTTCGATAGGAAATCATAGATTTGTTATTAGTGATATATTTATATGCATTTTTGGAATCGTCAATACTGCGAATGTTCTTCAATTTATATGTATTTTTGTAAATTTGTTATATTGTTATACTTAAATTTAGCTGGAATGAGAAACAAGGACAGTCTTACTAATTAACTCGAATGGTGTAAAATTGTTGCAATTGGTTACGTTAAGTTACATTCCATTGAGATTCAATCACGGTAATTGCACAGTTCAGCCAATCGAGGAATGGAACTAAATGAAGACTTTACAATTTTGAACGCTTTAAAACCCTGGCCGGAACATAGTAAATATGTTGCTACAATAACATATACATAATTGATTGATTAGAAACAATCAAAATATGAACAGAACTTGAGTGCAGTGCACATAAACAGCAGCCACAACGCTGTTCCAAGGGACTAAATGCAAAACAAAGTAATGCCTCTGACTTCGTAACGTCGCCACCGCGAGTGGCAAGGACGGTGACCACGTAGTCACCGCCTCAGCATGAGCGTCGCACTTCTAGTGGGCGCACACATTGCAAAGTATTCGCTAGCTGTCGCCGAGTGCGATATACACTTTATATTATACATTAACCATTTATATAATTATTGCTTGCTTATTAAATAGACACCATGTTAGCGTTAGAATTTTAACTTCAATGTATTTTGATTTGTTTAAGAATTATGTATAACAATGGTAAAAGCATGTAAAAGGTAATAATCTTATAATATGGCAGATATTTTCAGATAATAAATGTTCCATTTCATTACTGAATGGTATTCTTGAGAATGTTTATAAAAGCGTTCAAATTCAATTATAAGAAACCTTTATTATTCTCCATTGATGCTATACATTTAACACATAACTTTTTTAACTAGATATGATTCAAATGAGGAGGTAGATTTTATTTTTTGTCTTTTAAATCCATTATTCACTATAGTTTTAGAATATTCTCAGCAATATGATAAACTTTTACCATCTACATTTTATAAATTTGTTTGCTGACAATGGTCATGGTTATCAACATATAATCAAAATATATTAGAATACTTGTCATGTTAAACATACGTTTTTCGTAATTGAAGTAGCAAATGTGGAACTGTGGCTTTTTGAAAACACTTATAACTTAAGAACCTACATACATAAACCTGCAATGTAAAAAAATTAAAATTGTTCATTATCTAAGTTTGTGGACACAAAAAAATTGGATAAAATTTAAATTGTAAAGAGTTGTATTTGTCTTCAAATAAAACGTTCCATTACTAAACTTGATTCTTTTATTTCAATCCTTTAATTGTAACCTTTCATGCACCTCTGTAACAGTGATTTCTTCTAAATTTGCGATATGATTTATAACAACCTGTGTAGCATCTTTAATATCATTGTATTGATGAAGCAACTGCACCTGGATATATTTTTTATCACTTATCATTTGGTCAAGTAGAGTCTCTACATCGCTTAACTTGGTGAACGATTCTTTAAGATTTTTAGACATAGTTCGACACACCTGGAAATAATACATAATAAAGTTAAAAACTATTTTTATTACTGTAGAATTTACTACAGGTGATCAGTTGACCATCGCTCACAGTATTTGTGAACACACAATTGGCGGTGGTTACTAGCAAACGCCACCATCCGTGTTACGATATATAAAACGTATTACAAGCGGAAATCGTTATACAAATTGCACTAACTCTTGTCAGTGGTTACCAACATTTCAAGCCCTAGTATCAGTTTCACATCTCGATCACGATTAGCTTAGATTCGAGTAGTGATTGGCTCGTGTCGAAATTATCGGCCAAATGGCCTAATGTGAATTTTGATTGACCGTAAAAGTGCAGCGCGATATCAGAGGTTAAAAATAAGAGGTCGCAGATTTTGTTCGATATATTTATAAACTGGGAATAAATGACAGAAATTACGTATGGTAGGTACATATTAATAGGTACATGTTAATTCTTTTTAAAGATTTTGTCTTCCATTATTTCCCTGAGTACAAAAAATGTTAACTATGTGGATCAAAGTTCCTGCGGGTGGGGCCTGGTGACCAGTAATACAGGTTGTGCTCTAGCATATACCTACTACAGGCACCAGTTTCTCACAATGCTAGCTTGATCTCCACGATTATGTTAAATTATGTTATGTTACCATTGTGAAGGAAGAAATAAAGTGTTATTATTATTATATTTTTATTTCGTTTTCTGAACGCAGTTTTATGTAAATTCCATAAATCAAATCGAGAGCTGCGATTTGTGTACAAAACTGGAAAATGGAACAATGGGAACAGCGCTGACGACGGCAGTGGATGCGGGAAGGGCGGAATACATTCCAGCAGTGTTGGGCAAATTTTAATTGCAATTAAAATTAATGACTAACAATTGATTAATCGTGAAAGGACACTATAAAAACCAACAATTGATCAATTGTAATTGTGAAAAAGTACATCTAACAATTAATTAGTTGTTAATCGTGTTAATACAGTTAACAATTGATCAATTTTACGAAAAAAAAAATAACAATTAATTTTTTTACTAAGTATCACTTTTATTATTGTGCATGTGCATGTGCGGATTTCACCAATTTAAATATATTTACTACATTTACGGTACTAAATATATTTTATAAAAACTTTAATGAAAGAAATTATAAATTGTCTTATTTTCGTTTTCGTATTCGTACACCTTATTGCATTATTATGTTAACTTATATTTACTTTTGTAGTAAGTGAATATGAGGTATGAGGAGATAAAGGAGTAATAGTGTTTAGAGTATGACAATATATACAAAACAAAATCAAATATTATCGCGACGAAATATATAAGCATAGGACAGGAAAGGTACTGCCCGTCCTCATATGAACAAGACGTCACGCGGCGCGTGTGCGCGAGCGTATCACTAAGATATTGCCGTCTCGCTCACACTCACAGGGCTCATCTTAGGTACGACGGCGCCGATAGCAAATACATAATTAAAACAAACAAAATCTGTGTATAACATTGAAAATATTTATACATATAATATTTCTCATTAGTTATTGGAACGAAGTCTTCGTCTTCGTAACATCGTGAAGTCGAGTTCTTCGATACCGCCATACTTCTCAGTCGAGGTGTCCCTCCCCCACCCTTTATCTATATTTTCAACCACTTTTTTGGGGCTTATTTATCTAGCGTAGCACTCCCAATCCATTCACCCCACTACCCCGATCACTCCCACCCCCTAAGATCGTCCCTTAAGGAAGACACCCCCTCTATCTCCATAACTATCGCTCGGAGACATCTTTTTAGTCCCCCTGGCACTCCCTGAAATTGTCAGGAATCATTACCCTTAATATTCGACCTACCCCCCCCTCTTTTTTTTCAATTATACTTCACCCCCCCTCAACCTAACTTTTGAACCAACTACCCCAGCACCTTAGTGCTTCGGACACATTCAAACCAGCACAGCACCCTGGTATCCTGGGATTAAAATTGACGAAAAGAGAAGTTGAGGGGGGGCATGAATCACAGTGATAGAAAGTGAAAGTTGTTTTGGAGCCAAAAGATCTGGCAGATTCTCCTGATTCCAACGAGCCCAAACACAAGGGTTAAAATATATGTGGTCTTGGTATGTGAGGGGGAGAGGGGGGGTGAAGTTACTATCAGTGGGGGGAAAGGTCAGAAAATGACCAGTCTACTGGGGCGAAAGGGTTGGGGGTGCTGTGCTGGTTCGAAAGTTAGGTTGAGGGGGGTAAAGTATAATTGAAAGAAAAGAGGAGGGGGGGGTAGGTCGAATATTAAGGGTAATGATTCCTGACAATTTCAGGGGATGCCAGGGGGACTAAAAAAATGTCTACGAGCGATAGTTTCGGAGATAGAGGGGGTCCCTTCCTTAAGGGATGATCTTAGGGGCTGGGGGTGAAGGGACTGGAGGTGCTACGCTAGATAAATAAGCCCCAAAACAGTGGTTGAAATATAGGTGGGGGAGGGAGGGGGGCACCTCGACTGAGAAGTATGGCGGTATCGAAGAACTTGACTTCACGATGTGACGAAGTAGGCGATCCAGGAGTATGTGGGGAAAATTATATATCAACAAAATTTAACAAAAAGTTAATTGTTAGTTTTAATTGCTTCAATCAATGAAATTAAAAAGTTAATTGCAATTATATTAATTGTTTTTGACAATTGATGCACATTAGTTTAAATAATTTAATTGTAAAACACGATTAAACGTTTAATTACGATTAATTCAATTGTAATTTATTTTTTAATCAACTAATTAGTCAATTGAAAAATTAATTGATTAATGCCCAACACTGCATTCCAGCATATCCATTAGGTACTACTAAACACAGTGTCCCAGTGTAAACATTAACTATCATCATGGCTGATTTTTTAGAATATTTGTGGATTATACATATCCTATTTAGGAATATTTTTACGAGTATGTTAAATACTAAAATTAAAACATTACAAAGAGTACACGCGATTTTTATTTAATACTTTCGACTAGATGTTGGTGAGAATTCGTTATCATCATATCTCAATATCTATAAAAATCATCATCATTTCATTATAAAAATGAATTATTGAAAACTTCAAAATTAATTTTGCCCCAGTAACAACTATTTCTAGACGCCAAGCCTGGTAAACGCAAACTAGTTTTTTATAGAATGGTAGCACTAAAACAGAATTAATATCTGAAACCAATGTGCTTTTTTTACACATAAAATGCATCTCTCGACTGGAGATAAATTTTAAAAACATTTATTTATTGTGGAACAAATTAAGTTTTTTTTTTTGACGATTTTCTAGAACAAATATAGAACTAATTCAGGAAAAAATTTAAACCGACCTGAAATTGTAAACTATCACCCATAAACTAATATGCAAGTGTGGATCTTTCCATTGCTAATAGGGAAATAAATAACAACAGATGTATGTATTATATTTTATTCATCATAAGAAACTGGTTCACTAGCTCCCATTGCACATGCCAACATACTATTGATATGACGACCCTCTTCAGATTTGAAAACATATCCACTTGATTTATCTACTAATTTTCTTACATTTAGTAAACTCTCTTCTTTCCTTAGGTCAACAAGTTGAAATGAAACTAAGCTGTAATCTTCAATTATAGATACTAAGGCACTGTTTAATTTTTTATACCTGCTGGTAAATTTGTCTGTGTCAAGACAGTCGAGTAAATAATTTAAATCTAATACTTCAGTATAAAAATCTATGCCGAACTGTAATTTCTCTGAATGTTCCTTTAACAAATCTGCTTTTGTTAATATATTAATGTGAGGCAATCCAATCTTTAACATGGCATTTAATGATAACATCAGGGCTGCTATAAATTTACCAGCATCAGAACAATGATGAGAGTCTATTAAATGCACAACACATAATTGAATATTACCATTATTGTTAAGAGCACTAAATATATTACTTAAGCTATTGTGGTGACAGTAAAGTTCCACTTGTCCAGGCAAGTCAAATATGTAGTTTGTGTAATTTTCACCTTTTAGTTGACTAAACAGCCAATCCATATTTTTTTCTAAATATTCCATGCAATACAACAGCGCCCCGTTAGGCCCAAGTTTATGTTGGGACATAACTTCTTCAAGCACAATTAGGTTTCTGATATCAATTTCTGGTTTATAGGACATAGTATCATTTGCAGGATCTAAGTTGACTATCACCACATTTCTTCCAAGCTTTTTCAAAAGGTCATACATTTTACCACAATATGTAGTTTTGCCTGCACCTGGAGGTCCTAATACGAGTTGTCCATAATAATTTTGTGTAGACTTAAATCTTTTAACACTAGTTGATGCCATTATTGGGCTCTTCTGGGTTGTTTGTAGTAGCTCTTGTGTCTAGAATGATATCTTTACAAGCTTTAACTGTTTCTATGTCATATGACTTAAGATTTATAAAAATACAAAGTGGTTTTGTTATACCGATTGCTTCTGCTAAGTACCTCGCTGCAACTTGCTGTTCTTCTCCTGAAGCACCAAAAATAACTTTTGTTGAATAAATATCATTAGTACCTAAAGGACTCTGAACTTGGTCTTTCTGTATCATTAACATGCTTCCAATCTTCTGATACTGTGATACAATAAGTAATGTTTTGTCAGTATACTCTATGAGGACTATTTCAGTTGGAACATTATCTATATCTGCAGCAATGGACTTAAACAATTGTTGTTCACTTTCATTAGGTATTTGCTTTATTGTAAGATTTTTCATAACATCAAGTAGTTCCATATTCACAGATATCTAAAAATTTTCGAAACAATAATAGTAATTCGAATTAAGTTTAATCGGCGAAAAGTATAGAATACAGGATGAAATAGTTTTCAATATCAGGTCATTTATTATGATGAATATTAAACATAACAAAAAAATTAAGTCAAGCTCTCACTGAAACCGACATGTGTAACAAACGATGAAAACAATGATGTACCTTATATGATGGTATAATACAACACAAGACCTCCAGTAGTTATACACAGGAGACAGGATTAGTATGTAATACAAGCTTTTTTCAATAGTAATTAACTTTTAGTCTTCTCATTTACTGTAAAACACCAATCACCGAAAATCGGGCCACAGATTATTTTATCATATCGTCAAATCCAAATCCAAAGTTACACATATGGAGGGTAGAGACAAGGAGTGTTATCTTATATGGAAGAAAATTGAAAAAAGTGTCCAGCTGTAAGGTGTAAATAACAGTTCAAAAACCTTCCAGAATGGCGCTGGTGTAGACACAGGTTATGGTATGAATGTAGCAATTGTGAACGAATTGAAGTACGCCGAGTTAAAAAATTACATTATTGTCACTACTTGCGTATTACAAAATAATGTAGTAAATATATTTTATTTTCTGAACTGTGAATAATAATAATAATAATAATAAATATTTCGGACAATTTAACACACAACGCCATCTAGTCCCAAGCTAAGCAGAGCTTGTGTTATGGGTACTAGACAACTGATATAAATACATATATACTTTTTTTTTTTGTAAATACATACATATTATACATAGAAAACACCCAAACTTCGAAACAAATATTTGCAGATCATACAAACATTTAGACCGACCCGGGAATCGAACCCGAGACCTCAAGCACAGCAGTCGCTTACGCTACCACTCGCGCCACCGAGGCAATAGCACGTTTATTGATTTTTTATCATTCAATTTTATGAAAAAGTGTGTGTATTGATTTTAAGAAGTTTACTCTGATGCTAATGTGGCGCCACCCTAATTTAATGCATTTCAACGGACACTTTTCATGTACACAGATGATACTCCTTATCTCTACCCTCCATAGTTCCACAACTTAGTACGTTCCACAGATTATTTATTTTAGAATGTATAGTTTATACATTGGTGTACTTAAGATTTTTGTAAGCTTGAGAGAATGTACGAATTTTATATATTTTAATTCGGATAATTTACCCTAGACAGGCATTTTAAATAAATATAACAACAACAATGTCAAATAAGTTCTTATCGTTTTACCAATGCAAGGTTAGGCAGGGTAACCTACTATACTAAGATATATTGCATCGAACTTGGCAGTATGGGATAACAGATTTTATCCAAGTCAAACTACACAATTAAACTCTGAAAATGAAAACTTCAAAGATAATTCATTATATTAAACGAATAGGTACAACAATCATTAAAATCTGAGGTTAGTAAAGTACTATTGAAATGACTTTAGGGTTGCATTATTCCAAGCCACTTAGTGGTTTTGCGGTTCATCATTGACTTCACAGGACAGTTCCTGTAAACAATGGTGAACCGCAAAACCAATATTTAAATGATTCATTAAAGTACTGACTTCAATGACTTATTTGATTAGAAATTTAATGAGACAAGCCTCATTTATCCGAAAAAAGGTGTTGTTATGAAAGTGCACCGATGCATTCATCTCAAATTTTTGTGGTAAAATTGTAGGACTTGTGCTTCAAATTTTTATTTATTTTATATACATATATACACTTCGTTTACCAAGATGCAGTCTACACTCTAGACGTCTAGACGGCTATCGGTTTTAGTTTTTTTTTATAAATGGGCCTGCCAAATTAGTTGTACTCTACCTGATGGAATGCTTAAGCAGAATCCAAGAGTGGTCGTTACCATACTCATACTGAATGCAGGCGATGCATGAACAAAGTATGGTGACCCACATTATGGCGACTTCAAGAGATGCTTCTGCATCATTGGGGCTCCGGTCTTGCACTCACTAACGAAACACGACAACACGAATCTCTTCTGTGACGGGGAATGTTTAGACCACGACAGTTTCAGTGTGCTCCTATGTGAAGTTGAGTCTCGGAGAAAATTAGGGGCCACAAAAGTAACTTACTTTTCAAAAACTATTTTTGTTATAGTCTTACGTCCAGAGATCGCCTTATAAAGACCAATCGAGGTAGAGACTACCATATAGAAGCATAAAGGTCGTAGTCGACGGTGAATGCTCTGACTCCAAACTTCTGGATACTGGTGTCCCGCAAGGCTGTGTGCTATCGCCTACTCTGTTCGTCCTCCATATCAATGATATGCTGCAAACTAGCAGCACTCATTGCTATGCGGATGACAGTACGGGTGATGCTCTCTACACCGGTCTCGCTAATATTTCTCGGGAAAACAACATTGAGAGTCGAAAAAAACTTGTTTGAAATTGAGACCATTTTAGAAAAAGTCTTAGATTGGGGTAGACAATTTAGTCCACTTAAACCCCACAAAGATACAAATTTGCGCTTTCACCGCAAAAAAGCTGCCTTGGGTCGTATGTCCTCGGTTCGAAGACACTCCCCTATCTGCTGTCGCACAACAAATCTGTGGAATGAACTGTCGCCTGCGGTATTCCCGGACCAATACGACCTTCAAACCTCCAAGAAACGAGCGTACTCCTTCTTAAAAGGTCGGCAACGCTCTGGTGTTGCAGGTGTCCATGGCGATATGTCTGCTCGTTTGCCCCTATTCAATAAAAAAAACAATATATACGTATGGTTTCAGCTTTAATTATTATGGCAATATAGTTTTCCATGTTTCTTAATTTTTTGATTAAACATTTATTTTGAATTATCTGGCAACCCTAAATTCTGCTGTCATTGCCAGTGTCTCCCGATAAATTTGTTTTCTCTTGGGTTGTCAAATAGTGACAAGATGGTAGTGTATTGCTTTTATATTTTAAATCTTAAATAATCTTGGTATATTTAAAATGTTTTTATTAGAAATTATCGCCGTACATTGTGTTATGGCTACTTGTGATGCATTATACTTTTATTAGTGGAGTTTACGGAATTTTTAGACATAACCTATGATGTTTATTTCAGACGAAGGGAACGTCGAGCTTTGGTAAGCGTCGTAATAAGACACACACCTTGTGTAGAAGGTGTGGTAGATCATCCTACCACATCCAGAAATCAAAATGTGCACAGTGTGGATACCCTGCCGCTAAGCTGCGTTCTTGTAAGTACTTTCGAAAATACTTTATAATTTGGTTCTATGCACAGATTTCAAAAACTGTCTGCCTAATTACATTATTTGTTAGTTTTCTGTGGTGATACAATTCAGTATCATAGTTACTATAAAACTATCTGATCAAAATAAAGTAGACTTGTCCCAGTTCAGCACAGGACATGTGTGCCTATGTACTCGAGTGTGATCTTTCTGAATGGAACACCGGTTATCTTTCAGTAGTTTTTACTCTGTATATTATATGCAATAAATTGATCAATCTACGTGTTCAATCCATTTATCATAATGTAATTCTTTAACAATTATAATAAATCAACATTGGCATGCAGAGGAATATGAAGCTTTGATTTTTGAGGCTTGTAGGTATGTAGGATAATGTGAAAACAATAGTTTTGTGAACAGTAAGTTTTTACCTAATTTTTCAATGTATTAAACATTACAACACAAGCCATGCATGTCAATAGATTATGTGACCTACAATGATATGGCTATTGTTAAGGTCTAATGTTTAAACAAGAATTTTAGACAAAAACTTTAATTGTGTTTATAATATATATTACCTCAATAAGAGCTCTTTTAATATGTCTAAATAGTACCCTGTATGTTATTCTACTATATAGACTACATTACTGAAAAGTTTCATCTGAATCCGTTTCATAGTTTTTGCGTGAAGAGTAACAAATAGGTATCTATAAATCCTCACAAACTATCACATTTATAATATTAGTAGGAAGCATGATGGCATATCATGTTCAGTTTGTCAATCTAAATCTACTATTATGTTCGTCATCTGTGGTCTTACTAAAGCTGATCACTAGAACTTACTGAATCACTAAATTTGTATGAAACAAAAATCTCAACATTTTAGTTTGACTTTTTAGGCCATAGTGAGAATATTCAATTATGATTACAAATTTATGATTATCAATATAATATATGAAGCATTGCCAATCATTTAAAAATAGGTTTTTTTTTTCTTATTCTAAGAATTATGTTACATGTACAGTATATGTTGTGTTCTACAAATATAACTATCAATCGTGGGTGTGTTCTAAAATGTATTTAGTGTTGTTAATAATTTAATTTACCCAAACATCTTGTTCAACATGTGATATTAGATTTTTCACATTCATACAATATACTATACACATATAATATATATATATATATATATAGATCCCAAACAATGCAAAAAAATATATATTTTAAGATTGTGCATAAAACATTTTGGACCTGGAATCAAACCCAAGACCTCTACAGAGCACTTGCATAACTGCACTATACTATCGCAGTCCCAAACTGATCCATAATATGATATAGGTACTCCTACTAATAGTGACTCAACATGGCCAAAAGTATTCACAATAAAATAAAACTAACTCTTATAGATTTAACTGTTGTAAGAATAATAATATCCACAGTAACAAACAAAATACATAGTTATTTAATTTTGAAAAGAATTCAATTTCTCATAATGCTGAACAGAAACGAAACAATGATACTTTAGGATGACTAGGATTATCCTAGTTTATTCAATACATTGAGAATATGTCGTGATAGATCGGCTATATTTACCAAATATGGCATAGATTTTGTTACAATATTTAGGTTAACCAAGGTCTGTTATTTTAATTAGGTAAATAAAATTGAACATTACAAGATCATAAAAAAGTAATATGAATACTAAAAACATTTTCGCTTTTCTTGTAAAAAATTGTGTTTAAAATCATTCTAAATGTTTTACTAAATAGTTATGTAGTGTAATAGCTACTTTATATTATTATACAACGACTCACAGTTGATTTATAGTGCCACATATTTTAATTTTCTGATATACTTGCCACATGGATTGGAAAAGGGTTTGTGTCAAGTTTTCCTTATCTATGGAATTGTCCTGCAGTTTGCTCCCTTAGTCAGTTCTTGGGACACCACGGCATGGATAAGGATTTTATTTAATTTAATTAGATGAATAATATTAAAGGAAATCTTATTTTAAATATTTTCAGATCACTGGTCAGTGAAGGCTAAGCGTAGGAAGACCACAGGAACTGGCCGCATGCGTCACCTGAAAATCGTAAGGAGGCGTTTCCGCAACGGCTTCAAGGAGGGAAAACCCACCCCTAAGAAAGCTGTAGCTGCTTCGTAGATTTACTACTAAAATAAATCCTTAAAAACAATTTGGGTCTTTTCATTTCAAAGAAGAAAATTGCAAAGATCGGAATAGACTGATATTATTAAAAAAATAATTTTATTTCTTTTGTTATTTATTTTATTTTTATAAGTATCTACATAAAACATGTATCTCTCAGTTAAGGTCTAAAGCAAAGTGAATTTTAGTTTGGCCTAATGTCGAAACCGTAAATTGAATTTACACAATGTTCTTTTGATGAGATGGCAACCAGCCGGATCAGATATTTTTGCCAATGTCAAGTATTAATAGTCTTCAATTCCAAGTCTTAAAAAATATATATAAACTGTGGATGACGTGAAAAGGGGACTGTCATTTGTAAAACCATAAAATGTTCGAAAGCATAACGTCGAAAATAATAAGTGACACGCAGTCAGAAATGTTCATTGCAATCGATCACCAATTGCTCAATGCACCTAACTGATGATACGCATGTGCGTGTGTACTGGGACCTTAGATATTAATAGGTTTAAGAAAAATAGAACAAGGGAATTTGTAAGAAGATACCTATTAAAAACTACAAAGGTTTTAAAGTATGATCCCTCAATCTTCGTTTGATGTCAAAATTTACATATTGTGAATAGACATTTGATGAAGATATTTACTAATTAATTATTAGACCATAAAGCATCAAAGATAAAATCTTGTATGGGTCGCTAAGGATAATAGAATGTAAGGGATTGATTTTGTATTTCTTTAACCGGTAATTTAATCGACAAAAACTTAATTCGCACATTTCTAAAACTTGGTGATAAAAAGTTATCTATTTTTATTCTACGATGTAAATAAGTTGCACTGAGATTCAAAGTAAGCATTAACTATATACTACTACTATATAAATACTTGTAGCTGGCTATCAAAAATGGGTTGTCATTGTTGTTAAGAAGATGGCGTGGTACTACATTTTGATATCAAAATCATTCGTTAATGATTTTCATAATTCGTCAATAAAATGTTCTGCTGTTAAATAGTCTCATATAAATAAATAAGCTCATTCAAAATTATAGATTACTTAAATATTTGTATCTTTTTAAAGTAATTTATTTAAACTATGGTGGATTGGCGGACAGTGAAATCCAGCCGGTCCTCACATAAAATATACTAGCAACCCGCCCGGTTTCCCACGTGTTAATATATAATATATAGCCTATATGCAGACCTCTTCGACAAATATCGTTATAATGAATGTATGAATGAAGTAGCTTCTGAGGAATTTGCGAACAGACAGACAGACGCGGTGAAGGACTATTATTGACTGTCAGATTCGTCAAAGAAAACATTGTTATGATGAATAATAGTATAATAACTTCACTTTTACAATAAATTTCTAATTACAATTTTCGTTAACCCCTTGATGCGTTATCGTAAACGTAAGCGGTTGCTAGGTCGCGCGCTGTTCTGTGCTTAAAAAACCTACCAGCCTACCTTGCGCTTGCGAAGTTGCCGAAGTTAAAATTTCAACACTAATTATTAGTTTGTTTGAATTTTAAATGATAAATTATACAATACCAAAGTAAAGTAACACATTTAAATACACCACGATTTCATTTAATGTCGTATTGTCATACTCACGTTACGACCAAAAAGAGCGAAGCATCAATAAAAAGTATTGCAAAAATAAGAGTAAAATTATATTTTTGCTGCCATTGCATGCGCTGCGTACATTACAAATTGCCAGCGGTACACGATTTGCGATTCTCCCTTAATCACTAATTAATCCGCTTTCTTGGGTTTTTGTTTAATTTCACGTCTTGGTCAATCTTTGTTATATGTGACTCACTTTTTTCCTTACAAATAAATATAAATCTTGACTGCCTCGGAGGTGCAGTGATAGTGTATGAGACTACCGTGTTGGTCGGAAGACCCGGGAACCTCCGTCGGCAGAACCGGGTAATTGGGGTAGGAGATAATGCAACACCTCTCCTCCCCTCAATCTGGATTTATCACCCTGCTACTACCACATGTTTCAAAGAAGCCCTCGGAAGTCAAAAATTCAACACCGATGATGAGGAGTTCATTCGCACATGGCTGTCCGAGTTTTCACAAGCCCAAGGAATTCTTCGATACCGGCATCAAAAAGCTTCCGGAAAGGTGGACAATATGTCTAACCAGTGACGGGAAGTACTTAGAAAAACTATAATTTGTTGAAATTTTTTTCGATAATATGTATAACGTGTTAGAGCATTTGTCTCGGTCATATTTGAAACTAGACGGCTTGTGTGTCAGATGTCCGAAAAATATAAATACAACCCGTCGGAAATATCTGCGAACCTGCATTAAAGACATCATTAACTACAGAGTTTTTATTTCACTGAACAGAGAAACAATAAACAAGAATGAGATTACGAAAGCAAGAAGCAACGGTACTAGCGTCTCGGCGGCGATGCGTGGGGAAGCGAGAGTTGAAGCTCAATCCAGCCGGGTGCGTAGATATTTCCGACGGGTTGTATATTGTTAAGTCAACTCCCACATTAGGAACATATTCTGTGACGCAGGGGGCTTTTCAAACATACATGAACTTGTAGACCACACAAGTTTTGTCCATGTGGAACCAGAAGCAACCGTTTAAACCTACGTCATCTGTGCAATCAATTACTTGAAAAAACGTTAAACTTTAACGTATTTTGTAGGTTTTTAATCTCTGGATCTTTACGTATATTTTGGTTTTCAGGCCTTCGTAGCTTATATGGCAAAATGAGTCTAAAACCTCCTTGGTTCCAGTAATCTTACTCACATGTTGAAAAGTAATGATTAAAACTTTTTAACAACAGTTTTCCATGTGGCTGTACATACATATTAGTACATTAATAGTTACATCCGTACATTTAAATAGTAAATGCCATAAATATTACTAATATGGTAATGATTTTTGTGACGTTATACCTATATAAGGTCACAAAAATATAACTGTAAAATAAAATCGGGCCTTGCTTTAAGTATGCCACGGTTGATGGATATCCTGATCTTAATGAGGAGCTGCCAGCCATAGACTGGCAAGCTAAATAAAAATGAGCTGAAGGAAAAGTTAGTACTTACTCCGTACACAAACGAAAAAAGTGAAGATCTCTGTCGTTGTAGATACCTACTTATTGTTCAATTGTTATTTACCCAATCAATGTCTTCGACATAAATAATTATGTCTACATTTCCATTCAATTACATGTTCTTGATAATATGTGTATAAATCTTTGCATACCTAATCAATTAAACAAATATTATTGTAAGTAGTACCCTCGCTTCTCAGTTTGTTTAAGTTAATGACGTTCTTGTCGCAACCGTATTAGATGATTCTAATAACGTATTTGTCGACATAGTACGGGCCACGGGCGTGAACCGAGTTTCTGTGGCCGTCCGTCAGCCCGACCCCGTCACAGCGTTGAGCAAGCAGCGGAAAGTCAGTCACTAGTCAGTCGTTTGTTTGTCGGCTGTGCGCACTCTATGCCGCAGCGCGTTCCGTGTTTGCTCCCGATTTAAACATCGCATAATCTTACCCAATATCGCTATTGTACGATAAGTTATCATGTGCTATGTATGACGTGACTATATATTTTTAAGGTCTCTCAAGATAAGAGTGTAGTGATTAAAATTTTATAGTGCACGGTTAGAGAATGTGTGCGCACTGACGTTCGCGTTAAAGGAAAACTTATTACCGTTATTAAGCAGTGCTCTTTTACAATGTCGTTATTTAAGAAGAGGGCGCCTAAATATGCACCGCCTCCAGTGCCACAGCCTCCCGCGGAGGACACTCATACGCAGTCAAATGGAGTGGATAACAATAACGGACAGAAATCGCAGTTAGTGTTTCACTGTCAACAGGCACACGGAAGTCCCTTGGGACTCATCTCTGGATTTTCCAATGTAAAGGAGCTGTACCAAAAGATTGCCGAATGTTACGACTTTCCGCCCGACGATGTAAGTTTAATTCTCTATATACATATACATATATTTATGAATATTTCTGAGTCATTATCTTCGATGATTAATAACTTGCGGTGTTGCTTAAAATAGTATTGAGTTTGCTTTTTTACAGAAACTTAATGTCTTCCAGGATTTTTTTATTTTAGGATATCCTGGACATACAGTGTATAAATAAGTGTAAAATATTGACGTAACTGAAATTGCAAGCACATCATAAATGATGCTGTCACGAGGATTTCATGGCCAGATGCTGAAAAACTATGATAAGCCTAATTTATTCAGTGCTTTGGATGGTTTATACTACATCAACTCAAAATACTATAGCCCAGAGATAACCCCAATCTACTCTATTCGTATATGCTTTTTAATTCTTTTTTCAATTATTTTCCTATAGACCTATCTTACAAGCCCATAGAACTCCCTATTTTAAATCGGTGCCTGGTATTCTTAAAGTAAAGGGCCTGGTATAACTTGTATGTTGCTCTTTATTTCTCATATAGTTTTAGTTATCATTCTCATCAACAGAAAGGAAAAAAGATCTTTTCAAACCGGATTAATTTTGAAGGACATTTTGTGACAGTTAATAAAAATATTGCTAGTGATAAAATAAACGCACGTGGTAATAGAACGCTGACAACTCTTATCTGCAATTCCGACGATATTATAATTCACATACAGCCGTTGTACCTAATTCGTTTTTTTCTGCTCTTCGGTTTATGTTAGTGTCAAAGCCATGATTCATTACTAACGTTTTTAAGTAAGTTATCAATTAATGATACAACTTCATTGGAATACAGGACAGGAAACTGGAACCTTTATTCTTTTGCACAATAGATAAAATTTAAGTAATGTGTTAAGAGAATACTCCCTGCGCATTGATGTTATCAACAGGAAAAACAATACAATTTAAGTACGTCATGACAACAAAAATGGAAACTTTGAGTAAAACAATTAATGATACGGAATAATAAGTGAATAGGGAATTACTTAGTATTCAAAAGGTCTCGATTACTGGTTAAAAAGTATTTTATAAAGTTTTTATTCTTCAGTATAGGTACTCGGTAGGTAGAGTGAGCCAGGACAATAGTACACACAAAATATATAATAGTCTACATATACTGAATACTGTCGCTTTTAAGTGTAATAAGGTAACGTGTAACTGAGAATTCCTGTTTGCGGTCGCACTGATTTATTTTTAGGTGAATGATTTCTTTTAAACTTGAACATTGTTATAATACTTTTCTGTTAGGATTATTATTGGTTGCATAGCCAAAGGTATGTACAATACCAATTTGAAATCCCAAAGCTGATTATTATTTATTTTTATGTTATTTTCTGGGGTAACACCCAATACTCGTGGACAGCGAAATAGCGATCAATATTTCCTTTCCATTTGAAAAGTGTAAAAATAACTTAATTGTTCGATGCAGCTGTGCTTTGCTAATGGCCGAATGCACGGATGGCGTAGTGGTTTAAATGGTCGCCACGGCGCCGCTCTATACATGGGACAACACTCTGTATGATCAACAAATTGTTGTTCTGAGCCTGGCTGTTCTTTGTGTACGTTTCTCATGTTACACTATCTGTTAATCTTCTATAGCGTTCGTGTTAAGAAATATATCTAGTACTTTTTTTTTATTTATTATAAAGGGGGCAAACGAGCAGACGTATCGCCTGGTAGTAAGCGATTACCGCCGCCCATGGACACTCGCAACACCGGAGGCGTTACAAGTGCGTTGCCTGCCTTTTAGGAAGGAGTACGCTCGAGTACTTGCTAAGTTTGTTCTATTCTGAAAGCGATATTGAAGTGTTTCATAATTATTCTGAAGAGTTCCGATGTCTTTCTTAGCAGTGGTTATATTATTTATAGGCATTGCACCTCTTGTCAACGATATTTCTTTGTATTGATACCATTGGTGGCAATACAGAGAAATCACACACTAAAGAACGAAAACAAAATTGTATTTATAATACAAAATTATAGCAAAAAAACCTACTACAAGAACAGGTCCAAATTTAAATAGGACACACGGGAAGCAGCAGCTTTCAAATAATCATCAAAATTGCTTTACCCAGTCGAAAAGTAACAAACATAAAAAATTACAGTCGAATGGATAACCTCAAAAAAAAGGAGTTTTTTTTGAAGTCTGTTAAAAAGTAACTATCAACTTACTGAGTAATTTATGTTGAAGATAAGAAAGACAAGAGGAATTCGAATAATGGAAAACAGTAGTCTCATTTATATAACTTTTTAAAGCTGAAAACAAAAGTTGTTTGAGTTATGAATTGATATGAATAAATATTAAGATAACTTTAACTCCATATCAACGGGTCGTTATGATTATAACACAATAGAATCGAAAACATGGTCCACGATTATTTTCTTTTCAATGGCGACTGGCACGGGCATCTTTCATTGTACAATTTTGGTTATTATTAAGAAGGCAACTGTCGCACTAGAAATACTTTCTTATTCCCGCGGGACCTTTAAAACCTTTATGTAACGGACACCATGTACGTGGGCTGTTCCAACAATAGTCAGTGAAATGAACAATAGTTAGAATATAAAAAAACTTTATTTACAGCTTTTCAAAATATACCCCTCCAATCCCAATGCACTTATGCATTGAACCAGCTTTCAAAACATTTAAAAACGTGTCTTGCGGGAGGTTGTCTTTATTTATTTAATTCTAACAGCTGTGTGAGAGGGCACGTTGTATTGGTGAAAAAGAATGCCACGAATTGGGCGCTCGCTATCCAATTCCTCGAAAGCTTGAGGCAGACAAACTTCGCTAAACCATTCACTAGTAACTGTTCTACGGTCTTCTAGCGGAATTACTGCTACTGGTCTACTGCATCGAAAAAACCGCTATCATTTTTGTATTAACGCTCCGACCGCGAACAACTTTTGTGGACAAATCGTCCTCTTCAAACACCCATTGCGTGGATTGCTGCTGCGTGAGAGGATCGTAGCTATGTATCCATAATTCGTCAGTTATAATAATGTAGGATACGTTTTGCGATTTTCCTCCTTTGAACTTTTTTAACATAAATTTGCACTAATCAACACAGAGAGGTGGGAGAATGAGGTATCCTTCGCGAAGCAAGCTTCCTAACTTTAAGGTGTTCATGCAGGATGGAGGAAACTGCCTTTAATCCAATGTTTAGGGCAGCCTGTATCTCTCGATGTGTAATATATCTATTCTCTCGCAATAGCGACTCTACTCTGATGACGTTTTCATGAGTTACTGCAGTTGGTGGTCGGCTGGGTTCTGGGGTCATCGTTTAAGTTCTTTTGACCACGTTTAAATTTACGAAACCAATAAGTAATTGTTGCTAACGCAGGAGCAGACTCCCAAAAACCAGCTTGTAAATTTTCTTGAGATTCCCTGAAGTTTAATCCTCGTTTATAATCATAGACAATGATAGCACGAAAAGCTTCCCGCGAGACGTCCATTGTTGGAAACAAAAGTGTGACAAATAACTACACATAGGTGGCCAGTGATTTTCACAAAGGAGGTTTGTGTTGAAATTGGCCGTCAATCCAAAATAGTTTTATGAGAGAAGAGATTGTATTTATTCTGTGCCTATAAATTTTCGGAACAACCTAGGTATTAGTAAGTACTTAAGCCATTACCGCCATATATGCAGTCAGCAGTGCTTATTGGTAACATAAATCTCAAGTCAAATCATTACTTGTCAAAACGCTTGTAACTACCCTTTTCCTCAATGAGAGGTTAATGAAATAAAACTGATAAAAATAAAATAATAAGGCCTGTCGTCGTTTCAAAGTCGTTAAAAAACTTATTGATATTCTTTTGCAATTTGGTTTTTAAAATATCAAAGTAAACTGTATTATAAAAAATTTCAAATACATATTCGAAAAGGCACTTGGAAGTAGTCTAGAAACCAGCATGCAAACAAAATTGGAAAGAAAAGAAACTTACTAGGCAGAGGAGAAATCGATTTGTGACTCTGCGAGTGTAGGCTAAGAATAAGCGATAATCTTTGTGCAGGAGCGTGTGTGTGTGCGCTTATGTGTCCTATCTTTTGGTTTTACCTAGTTGCAAAAAGATAGAGAAACGTATGCCACTAGTTAAACCTACTATTTATACTGAGTTGGGTGTATAGTACCCGTACTAGTATCTAAATAAACAAATTATAAATAAAATATTATTAGTCGTTTGAAGGTAAGTATTATTAGAAAACTGTAGTTTTTGCCTTAGGTTTTGGCTGGCTAGGTTGGGTCCGGTCGTGTGGACCCTGGACACGGACCCTCCCTTCTCAGGCGCAGAGTGGCACACCGTGTGGTTTTAGTCGGTTCGATTGCGAGACACCGCCCCGCAATAGACGCATACGTCAAGGTTGAAGATTTGTTGGGTTTCCAATTTGTACTAAAACACTGGTTTATGGTTTATAGTTTCTATGTATCGTTTCGTATAATAACGAATTTGCCTGTAAATTTTTTTTCGGCGAAATTCGGCCATGAACAATCAAAGATGAGAAGGATATTTTTCTACTACATTTTAACAATGTGCATATTTTATACAATACTAGCTGTTGCCCGCGGCTCCGCCCTCGTTTATGTCGGTTTTTTCGTGTTTTTTCGCGGTCGCGGATATGGGACTGATGCAAAAATTAGATAAAAACAATCCTTGATGCGGATTATATATCATTTTAAAATTTCAGCTCGATCGGTGCAGAACTTTTTGAGTTTTTGACGCGTACACAAACCAACATAACATTTTTATATATATAGATGTATATATACTATACATGGTCTGGTTGTAGTAGCAGAGAATACATTTTTGTATAAACTTGACAAGTTGTGACGCAATATGATAAATCTCATTCATAATTAGCTTTTCAGATTTCAATTTCTCTTTATAAATTATTGGTTTGTAAACCGGTTTTATTGATTATGTAGTCATGTTACCTATTATAAACGTGGTTTCGTTTTAACATAGTACCTAATCAGTTTCATTTTCTTTTAACGGCGATTCGATTCTTTGGTATTAAATAGTTTTTTAGACCACAGTGTAAATGCGTGTGTTGTGTGTAGGGTGTAAAATATCTAATCATGCCAGTAGCCCAAATGTATTCCATATAACATATTTACTCTTTCAAAAATTCTCTGACTATCCTCTCCTACACTGTCTACGTAAGTCTACGTCTCTTACGTCTTTGTAATTTGTAAACAGATTGTTATAAAATATGTATAATTTGAGTTAAAATTATCCAATTTGTAGATGGGCTCGGATACCTACTACTTTAAAACTTTTAATGGGTTTAAACCTAAAAAGTCTATTTTGCCTTCTATTTTTTTATTTTTTTGAATAGTTGGAAAACGAGCAGACGTATTACCATCAGGACGTCACAAGTGCGTTGCGGACCTTTGGGGGATCGGAAGGTAGATGGGAAGGAGGCTGGGGGAGGGGTTGGGGTATGGGCCACCGGTATCCACGCCACGCTCACTCGGTGTAACACAGCGCAAGCGCTATTTCACATCGGTTTTCTATGAGGCCGTGGTATCACTACGGTCGAGCCGGCCCATGCATGTTGAATATGGATAAAACACAATCTTTTATTAGGTAAACCATAAAATATTAAGCAACGTTGAGTCAAAAAGCGTCAATTGCCATCATAAAAAATGTTTTACCCCATGAATTGGTACCAATAGAAATTCCGTTGCCGGTAATTTCCAATCATATACTTATCGATCACTTGATTAGATTTTCTCGATAAGTCAAAATAAAAGTATGAAGGCATTGATGTACTTGCAGTGAGTGATGAACATAGGCCACTCCCATCCCAATATTTCGGACAGCTAACACACAACGCCCAAGCTAAGTAGAGCTTGTGTTATGGGTACTAGACAACTGATATAAATACATATATACTGGTTCTTTGTATACATAGTAAACACCCAAACTCCGAAACAACTATCGAACCCGAGACCGCAAGTGTAGCAGTCGCATGTGCTACGACTGCGCCAACGAGGCAGTCAATAAATATATACATTGTATATACTTTAGTTCTGCAATTTTTTTTAACTAATTCTTCTTGCTTCACCTAGATTCTCCACCAGGGTGAAAGTGATACACTTTTAAGAAATACAACAACAAGCACATGTAAAAATATGAAAAATTTAATACTAGTACACGCAGCTCAGTTCCAAAAGTTCGTTTTATTTACTGGTAGCATTATAAGAACTTTTTTATTTTTTTGTTAAAACCAAATTACAACAAACTTAAATTTAAACAAACATAAATGATTTGGATATAAATACTATTTACACTGGTACCATTGTTAAGATTAAACATGTGTTACTTTTTTTTGTACTCAAAATTCAATAATTTCTCGCAACCTTCCATTCCATTGCTACATACGAATATTAAGGTGTTTTAACTGGCATACGCTGTGGGAAACAGTTCCAAAAATAAAATAGAATTGTAAAAAATGTGTTTTAACTGGCATAGGCTGTGGATAAAAATTCCAAAAATAAAATGAAATAAAAAAAAGTGTTTTATTATTACTTATGTTTTATTTGTTTTACGCAACATGTTTTTTTACACCTGTGTAATATACATTACAGGTTATTTTACTTAAATGTTTGGTAGATCTATGATAATATTTGATAACAAAATTTAAATATTTACTTTTGTCTGCAATTATCACACTTGAATACTAAGAATTTTAATTGATTTTATCATTTTAAAGTACTTATGCGATAGTGTTATCAATTCTAACCACGGTTATTTATTGTCTAGCTTTGGTCCAACGACCGATTCGTAACGTAAAAGGTCAGCGATGAAAATGGCACAGTCGCTAATTTCCTGGTATTTCACGCCTCGTGAAAACGTTCAAGGCTTATTTGTTAGCAAGGTCTACGGGCGAGAATGAAGATAATACAGTTTACACTGTTTGAGCCTGCCTGCAATCTATGTATCTTACGTAGTAGATATACGTACTCGTATGTAGGTGCGATTTACGTAAATGTCAGAAACCAAAGACGCGCTCGGTCTTTTGTTTCAATGACTTTACATTTCAAAAGCCGGTCACTCGTGCGCAATAACACAACATATTCTTTAATACGTAGGCAAATATATGGCATATTGTATTAAGCAAAACTATAGTAAGACATATTACAATAATTTAAACATGGTTTCGTCAAGCTCCTCATGTCATGAGATAGGTAAGGTCAGTTACCTGTCCTTCACCTGCAACAGTAGGTACCTCTTGCTATAGAACTCTGAAAATAAAACAAATATGACAAACACAAAGAAGATGTAGTATGACAGTCTAAGGGAAATGCTGTACGAACAGCATTTGTGTAGAAATGTACTAAATTCATGGACGTGCCGTGTGGTGACAGATAAGAATACAGAATGGCACCATCCCTATTTATCCCTAAGTGTAGTAAGCGTCTACTAAGGGAGCAACCTAAACTGGACAACGGGTCTGCCAAAAGAAGAAAAAAATGGAACAACCCTATACTATACTTAACCGTCTGGCCAGCATTAAACCTTTCCTCCTGAGGATGAAGACTGGATGGTGGATGATGATGGTTTATGTTCTAAACATTGTGAGACTGAGTTGCTGCCTCGAGTTTAACTTGCATAAAGTAGAAAACAATACAAAATCAAGTCCGGAAATCACGACACTTAACTAGCCTTCCTACAACCCTTCCTGTATCGGAACAGTGGTAACCGAGTATTTCTCGTTATGCAATATGCAAGCATATACTCGTATGTATAATAAGAGCCAGCATTGTTCATCAATAATTCACTTTCTAATAATGACTTAGCTTTTATTAATACTTTTTGTAAAATTACAATCTAACTTCTTAGTTACATAAAAGTTTGTGACTCGATTTTGTTGAAACCTTTCGTTGATGAATTCGTATATTTGTTAGATAAGACAACACTCTGTTCTGAAGGAGGCTAAAAACAAAACGCTTCAGATTGTTATCAAAACACTTTATATTTTTGTACTTAAAAAAATCAACTCTCGCAAAAGTGTTGTCGTGGTTTGAACCCACAACACTCAGCACAGTAGAAAGCGGCTAGGTAACCGCTTAACCACTACACCATTCCGTGTAATATAAAAACACCGAAAAAATTGCGTACATATTACACTGGCTTTTACACTTTATAACGGCATGTATTGCGTTTTATAATGTAGTCAACGTTTGGAATGGAAATGCTTCCGGCAAATGGCGATAAGCCTTCCCACTTGGGGCCTTGTGAAATCAGGATTACTATCTATATTATGAGATTTCATATACATGAAATATATAAATATATATATGAGTACACTATACTTTTACAAATTACACCGTCATTGAATCACATCTTGGTTATTTTATAAACTGGACTTGTACCTGTTCAGACTAATTTTTAATATTAAACAGTATAAGTTTGTCTCTAATTCTCTGTAGATTTGACGATACTAAAATAATTGATAACCATTTAAAGTCATACTAGGAACCTTAAAATGGATTTTCTCGTTTTTAAGTAAAACAATATTTTAATTGTGGCATTTAATAATTTTTCATTCTCATGTTTCTAAAAAGATATCATATGAGGTAGATCCTAGATGCAGACACCAGATCATATCTAACTACAAAGGTGTCGGCACAGCAGCGGTGCATTTTTTAATTTTGATAATTGTATTTACGATATTTAAAACGTTCACGATAGCTGTTTTATACAGGGTGGGCCATGAAATTGTTAACATTTAAAAAAATATATTAAAAAGCTATTAGACGTACCTCCCTATCCCCCAAAGGTCTGCAACGCACTTGTGACGCCTCTGGTGTTGCGAGTGTCTATGAGCGGCAGTAATCGCTTACCCCTCTAGGCGATACGTTTGCTCGTTTGCCACCCTATTCTATAAAAAAAACTTACTAAAAAAAGAATTTACTATTGAGATAGTAAATAGACAGGAATTTAATCTTTTAAACGAGAACGAATATTCTAGAGTAATCGTTTGCATAAAGATCGATAAATCGTTGACGTCTTTTCCCTGATACCTTCAAGTCTAGCAATGAGTTGGTTGGATTTGACTATGAATATACACATGGTGCATAAAATATCCTTATAAAAAGAAATAGGCTGTCGTTAAATCAGGACCTTGGTGGCCACGTAATGTTGCCTCTTCAAGAAATTAGTTTTTCGGGGAACATCTCTTGCTGAAATCATAAAAGAGTGTGCTTCTTCTTAAAAGGCCGGCAATGCACTTGTAACGCCTCTAGTGTTGCGGGTGTTTATCACCTTGCTGTGGATTTTACGCTGCTGATAATTTTAAAAGTATATTTTCTTTCCTCTTATAACTTTTGAGTAAAAGTGACATTCAGTAAAGAAAACTTGTATACGATGCAATTCACTCTAGTGATCGGTGTTTGCTCCAAATTTAAGCTTATTCATCAACAAACTTTAACCTTCCTTTGCTAGAAATAGGCTTATTTTTAGAAAGGACGGCCTACTGTAAAACACTGGCCAGACGGGTCAGTATAGGGTTTGTTTAAGAGGGTCCGGTCGTGTTAATAACAGCAGATCCCGGACCCTTCCCTTCTCAGGATCAGAGTGCACACCGTGTGGTTTTAGTCGGTTCGATTCCGACATACCGCCCCGCCGCAAACCTCGAAGGGGTTCCCACACGTAAAAAAAGGGGTTTGTTTATGAATTTCCTTCTCTTTTACTACCTTAGTAGCCTCTTACGACACCTACGGGAAATCGGGGTTGTGACACTTCGTGGTCTTATTCCGACGAAATAAGAATACATACACAACATTTTAAAACACAGTGTACAATCTTATTAGATATAGGTAGACATAAGTGCAATATCTACCATAAGGTGCGTAAAACGATTTATGTTATTACGTTAGCAAAATATGGAAATGTGTCGTAATGTTAGTTGTATGTGAGTATTGTAATATATAAATGTCACTGTGTGCGGATGTACGCACGGCTGAGCAGCCAGGAAGTGGATCAGCCCAGGGGCGCAGTCTCTCTCGTGTGATATAAACGAGGCAAGTGAGTGCAGATACGCTCCGCCGCCATATATGTGCGATAGCTACACGTTGTTGGGTCAAGGACCTTAGTGGTCATACCTGATACCTGCCGCTGACGACCACTTGCCTTGTCGCATAGGTTATAATTCTGCACTTGCGCTCTCAATTTTTTACTTGGTCTTTTTTTTATGTAAATATTGCAGACTTTAAACAAGTTGACTGTTCAGTCGTCGACAATCAGATAAGCTATGGTACTGTATTTTAATGGCGTCGATAATATCGTTCTAAAAATAAATAAAATAGACTTCTCATTGCGATAAAAGTGGTTCATGCACTATCTGCATTATAATATTATTTCGTGGGTTTTATTTATAGCGCACAAATTAAAGAATTGAAATGTGAATTACTAAATGTGTTGCAAACGCCTTTGATCGTGCGGTTATTTCTCATTTCGTATTTCTAACTTTAAAAATGACTAATTTTTATACAATAGTTTATATTTATTTTAACCCCTTAGAAGTGAAATTTTCGAAAATAAATACATACTGCTCACTAAATAAAAAATGTTAGCTGCCAAATTTTGAGTATAAAGCCCAGCGGTTTAGGCTCTGCGTTGATGATGAGTCAGTTTTCTTTATCAGTACAAGTGATTTTATACAAGATTTAAAGTGCTTAGAAACCAAATGCTGAAAAATCTGTAAGTGCGATAATCGAAACAAAACTAGAGATGCTCTCAAACAGCTGTGCGTTACCGTGCAATGGCTTGTGTGTAAAGTTGGCCGTGTAGCAGGAAGTTAGGTGAAAGAGAAACTTAGGCTCATCAGAATATCTTATGATTATTTTCTATGTCTGCTAAGAATGGATTTGATATTGAGAACACGAGCGTTGCATTCGTTTTATAAACTAATAATTACAAACAGTTTCACCAGTGTTTATTTTATATTCTTCAAAGATTAAACACAATATTTTTTAAATATAACTGGTGTTTCTAAAGATTATTGTGTTCATGTGTGTGTGGGTCTGTGATACTTTTCCAATTTATATTATTTATGTAAACAATGATAAAATAAAAAGTTACAAATTCAGCAAACAATTCTTTTCTACTTTTTCAAAAGTCAATTCTTTATAAATATATTTTTAATTACCGGTTTTAATCTTTATAGTTATTTTAACATCAAGTAAAATTACACAAAAGAATGTTATTGATTCTCAGTGCAAGGAAAACGAAAAGTAAAAAAAAAATATCTTATAACAATATTATAAGACAATTACTTACTACCTATAAGATAATTTTGCGTGCGGCTCCGTCTGCCTCCATGCCAAGTTTTATTGAAATCGTTGCAGCAGTAAAGCCGTGAAAGCGTAACAGACAGACAGACGGAGCTACTTTCAAAATTATAAAATTAGAATGGGTTTGCTAAGTTACTAGGTACCTACGTGCGGTTCAATCAAGATTTTTAAATAATTACGTAATGAGTAACGAATACGACCTTCAAACCTTCAAGAAAAGAGCGTACTCCTTCCTAAAACGCAGGCAACGCACTTGTAACGCCTCCGGTGTTGCGGGTGTCCATGGGCGGCGGTAATCGCTTACCACTTATAATAAAAAAAAAAAAAAAGTTTAACTCCTAACATCCTAGAATGAGGCTGTCAACCTTGCACTTAATGTACCTTTTTGGTCTAAGTAGATTGTTATTTGTATCATGGATATCTTAAAACAAATGTATTACGTAAAACACATTACTTTCTAATGAATACTCTGATTATGAAATAAATAATTACTCTTATCTCAAATATTGTTACATATTCAGACTAAAATTATTTTGGTCTACTACTGGTATCAAATGACGTAGCATTGATGACGTTTTATTTGTAATTTATGTATGGAAAGTTCAAATAACAAAGGACACTATCATTTATACTCGTATACTATACCTATACATAACATAATGAACCAAAAGTACTAGCTTATAAAGTAGGGATTTGCTTTTTTTTGTTGACGTCGACGCGCGATGTGCTTGAAATTGTCACCCACTGAGTAGTTTAAAACTTTGGCAAATATCTGTAAAATAAAACAACTGTAAGTTTATTTATATTAGACCAAGGGACTAAGGCATAAAAAAGTCGTAACATCCAAGTGTACCTACTAGAATTCCCAGAGATATTTTCTTCATTTATGCCACGATCTTCAGGAACTGGTATTAAACAGAACACCTTGCAGTTTTAGTTAGGTTGTTGACCCAATTGGTGCTTCATTTATTCCAATGTACATTTATCATTGGAAATTATAGTGTCAATAAGCTATGGGTAACAAACAATATGAATCACTGTCGGTCACGCACCTCGTCAGGCGTGGTTAATTAGGGTAATAGCATTAAATAAGGTAATCACCAATAACCGTCCTTTGCTAAAAGTATTTCTCTGGTTTCAGATTCTATTTTGCACGCTGAACACTCACAAAGTGGATATGAAGAAACTTCTAGGTGGTCAAATAGGATTAGAAGATTTTATATTTGCACATAGAAAAGGTAGACCCAAAGAAATTGAAATAGTAAAGACTGAAGACGCATTGGGATTGACGATCACTGACAATGGTGCTGGATACGCTTTCATCAAAAGAATAAAAGAAGGTTCTATAGTAGCTGGGATACCACACATTGATGTATGTATTTTGTTAAATATACTACAATGGTTATTAGTTTATAATATTTTGTATAGAAAGTAAGGGCCAACTCCCCAAACATAAACCATTAAAAATTAACTTACGATGCGGCTTGCTGATATGATTGCACCCTTTATTATTCAGTTCAAACCCCATCAGTTAGTCAGTTCCTTTCTTGACCCTACTTTATAACTGTTCTAAATACGAGTATTAAGCGTAAACACTCGTAATTTAAATACATTCATTAGCCTTTTAACTTTTACTTCAAATTTCTTCAGTCATTATTCTAGTATAATACGTAGTAGTATTAGTATTATAATATTAGTTATTTCTTCTTATCTTAGTAGCCAATGATATCTCAGCTTTTTTTCTGACCGGTGTATAAAAATTCGAAGAGGAAGATTATGTGATACAACCTGTTTTGGGTAGAGGGATCGTCAAGGTTGTTGACAAGGCCAAACGGCTCGTCCGTCCCGACCGTTACGTTTCTACATCATGCCTTTACTTTCTACATACCTACAGATTTATTACAATAAGAATATGTACTCTTCATTACGTAACCAAAATATTAAGTTACAAACGAGGTATATTAAGCAGCATTACCTAATACAATAGACGGACTTATCTAGGTTTTCGGTTTGTTGTTTTTAAAAAGACAATTACTGCATTAGGAATAAATCCTGTGTCCCGGAGGACTTTATAAACATCATGAAACGGACACAAAAAACATCCAGACTCAAAACAATAATTTGTGGACCGCACAAAGTGTTGTACCATGTGGAGTCTAAGTTTTGAAACCACGCCACTTAGAAAACAGCGTGGCGACCCTTTAAACCACTACGCAATACAGTCATACTTAGACAATTACATGAGTCTACTCAAAGTACCTACTTACTAAACAAATAGGTGTTCTTTATTATATTTCGAATAACTACATTATAGTTCATTTTACAAGTCATGTAGGTTAACGGTACATTTAATTTACTTATAAAGTTTAGCCGCCATAACAACAAAAAGATACACTGTAGTCAAGTGGCTTAACTGGCTCCATGTACGAATATGCTAATAAAATATATCTTCAGACCATGCATGTTAATTTGCGTTGGTAGAAAGTTTTTTCTGACATCATGAAAACTAATAATTTCGTTTGAGATCACGCGCCAAAATATAATAGCCAGAGATAACATTTACATGACTGCACACAATGGATTTGTAGTACCTACAGCAAATAAATAATTTTAATTGTCGAGCATGGTATTACATAGGTAATTAGTTTTACAGCGGAAACAATGATTAGTCATAGCTCGTACTCAATTATAATCGGCAAAGTAATCCAAAATAAATAAGAAAGTAAATAAGCCATCGCATTGTGATTAGGGATGGCCAATCAACATAATGACAATTCGTCATTATTATTGTCATTAACTAACCATTAGTTATGTGGTATATCAAAGTCTCATTCGTTAATAAAGAACGAGTATACCACTAATGTTTAGTATTGGTGCATTGGCATTTCATCCATAATTATCATACTCACCTTCTAAACTCATGTCTCATACCTACATGTTTTTTTTCTCTTGATTATTTATAATTATTACATATTTATTTCGTGACTAAGCTCACGATACATAATAATATTCAAATCATGTTATTTTCTAGGGTAGGTTAGGCAGATAAGATAAGTCATCATTTATTATGATCCTTAAATGGTAATTGGAAGTTTCGTTAGAACTGGGAATCTGAAAAAATAAAACTAATGATTTTTTTTATGTATTTTAAAACTTTATTATTAATAATATTGATAAATGATGCAAGAAACTTAAAAAAATATTTTTTTCAATAAATTATAAACAATTAAAAATTGATAAAATTTCAATAAAAATCACGTGACTATAAACGCGTCAGAATTGGTCACCATCGTTGTGACGTCATAATGTTACAACGTTACCGGAAAATAACAAGATCCGTAAGTTTATCAATCTACTAGGAAATTTATAAACTTTCGTAGGATTCTAAACAGGAGATAAATTGTAATATTTTACGTCCACATTTTCGTAAATTGATAAACTTACTGAACTCACTCGTAAAATAATAAATGCTAGAACATTTCTTGAAGAAGTAAAATTTACCACAGAGCTACGAAAGTTTTATAGTTAGTTTTATAGTAAACTAAATAACATTTTTTTTTTTTTTAACGTGTGGAAGCCTCGGGCTGTATCCTCGCCGGGGTTTGCGGCGGGGCGGTGTGTCGGAATCGAACCGACTAAAACCACACGGTGTGCCAACTCTGCGCCTGAGAAGGGAGGGGTCCGGGTACTGCAGATATTACACGACCGGACCCCTCCCAGAAACTAAATAAAATAACCTAACCTAACCTAACCAAAATAGTAAGAAATCGGAATGGACAGAGGAAAAAATTAAAAATGTTATTAAAATGATAGAAAATTATAATAAAGCTAAAGTTTTGGGAAATCGGCCCACAGACAAAGAATACTATCACGCCAAAAGGTATGACATAATGACATTTAGTGACGAAAAAGTTTGTCAAGTCTGATTGTACCAAAGTCTATGGACACAAGCATTGCCACTATGACCTATCAGAGAGCAGTGTGTTATTTTACGTATTTCAAAGATGAAATACGTAAGTTTTCAAGATATTTAAAAGTGTTTCTGTGATTGGTCGAACCATATAAAATCTTACGCATAGATATCCGTTAGTTTATAAATTTACCGTGTGACGTTGGAAATTGATAAATTTACGAAAATGTGGACGTAAAATATTACAATTTATCTCCCGTTTAGATCCTACGAAAGTTTATAAACTTCCTAGTAGATTGATAAACTTACGGATCTTGTTTTTTTTTTTTTTTTTTTTATTGAATAGTGGGCAAACGAGCAGACGTATCACCTGATGGTAAGCGATTACCGCCGCCCATGGACACCCGCAACACCAAAGGCGTCACAAGTGCGTTGCCGACCTTTGGGGGATGGGAAAGGGGATAGAGGGAGGGGTTGGGGTATGGGCCTCCGGTATCCTCACTCACTCGGTGAAACACAGCGCAAACGCTATTTCACACCGGTTTTCTGTGAGGCCGTGGTATCACTCCCGTCGAGCCGACCCATTCATGCCGAAGCATAGCTCTCCCACGGTAAAAATGTTATTTTCCGGTGACATAGCGACTGTGTTTTATGACGTCACACGCGCTCGGGTTTATTCGGGAGCTGTCGGCACGTCTTCGGTACTGGATTCAAAACTTAATTTTTATTTTGAAATAACTTTTGAATTAAAGCGAAAAAAAAAATAAAAAAAATAGATTTGTTGTAAAACTTATATATGATCTTTCCATTTATCACAAAAAATTTTTTTTTGAAATATCCAATTGTGGTTATACATTCAGTCTCTTTTATATTTAACAGATTTCTTATAAGCTCGGTAATTAAGTTTTTTTTATGGAATAGGGGGCAAACGAGCAGACCTATCGCCTGATGATAAGCGGTTACCGACGCCTATGGACACCCGCAACACCACAGGCGTTAAGAGTGCGTTGCCGGCATTTAAGGGGTTGGGTGTGTGGGCCTCCGGTATCCTCACTCACTTGGTGAAAAACAGCGCAGGCGCTGTTTCACACCGGTTTTCTGTGAGGTCGTGGTATCACTACGTTCGAGCCGGCCCATGCATGTTGAAGCGTGACTCTCACACGATAAAACTTATTTTAGAGTACATAAATGATGGGGAAATGTTCTCATCTTCTATGTATCTTTGTACCAAATAACAAACTATTTAACGTCCCCACAAAGTCCATTCAAGATTGTGGATATGTGCAATAATACTATAGGTAAATCAATTACTATTAGTCTCATCAATAGCCTATAATGGTTCACTGCTGGACTTAAGGATCTCATTAGAAAACCTTTAAAAACATTGCAGGCCATATTTATGCACCTAAAATTGTATAAAAGGTAATAATAATAAATCTTTATTTCTCTCACAAGGAAGGTACAATTTAGGTAGAGTTAATCTAATTAAAATTATAGATTCTAAAATTACCTTGGTAAGAGCTGTAGGTATTACCTTTTATACAATCTGTTATCTAGTCTGTTTGCCAGGATGTTTAACGTATGAACCGATCTTAACGTATGAACGAATCTTTTCCTTACTTTTTTTTTATACTTTGTGTAAATTGAGATACTCGTAGTCTCGAAACTGTAGCTGGCAGTTTGACATTTAGAAAGAATAAATTGCTCTTGTTAACCTAAATACGGAATGCTTTTTAGTTTTGAAACTTAATTGAATTCTCACGACAGATCTCGACGAAATACTTTGTCTTATTTATATATGAGGTAATAATACAATATTCCTTTGAACGATTTTTTAAGCCTACATGTGTAGACGATGATACTTATTTTTAGAAAGGAACGAATATGGTAGACATTCTCGATCTCGATTTAATTAGAAATACTGCTCGAGCTGATACGTTGCCGGCAAAAGTAAAATTAGAGATATCTTTTTAACTTTAAACTTTTTAACTTTCGTTTCTCAAAAAGAACAACGGATCATCAATCATTAAGAGTTTCTTTTTTCTACGGCGGCTTCTTTAAAGTTAAATGTTAATTTTATTGCTCTTACGTAACTTAAATTAGTAAATGAACTATGTATCAACTCTAAGTTAATAACTCTTTGTAAAAAAATTATGAAGGAATCCATCCCATTCATGAATTTCTCAGGATTTTGCTATTCGGTCATCGAATTATTTGCTTATTAAAGACTAGCTGACCGACGCAACCTCGTTTGCACGCAAAATAAGTAACTTTTCTGGTTGATTTTTTACACCTTGTGTCCGAAAAACCCCAATATCTTACGGAACCCTATTTTTTTCCAAAATAAAATATAGCCTATGTTACTCGTGGATAATGTGGCTTAAATTAAAAGATCTTATCGTAGATTCGGAGAAGAACAACATAAATCTTGATTAACAGGCTTTAGCTGTTCACTGCTAAACTTTTTCTGTTTAGGCCTACTATACCACTCTGGCTAGACGCGTCGGTATACTTAGTATAAATGGCCTGTGTAAATGTACCCCTAAGTCCTCTCTTTCTATATCCACGAGATGAGCGGGAGGAACATTCCTATTCTCAATATTCTTTATTCATCACCATAGTACCTAAACAACAACGTACAGTGCTATCAAGTCTATTTCCAAACTAACAATTTGAACTTGATTTCTTACTCTCTTTATTAGTTTTATCAGTCAGTTACCGATAAAACTAAAAAAATTGAGGCAGCCATTTTAAAATTAACTGATTAGGTAAAACTTGTATTTTTCAAAGGCACACATTTGTTCATTATAAAATATAAAGGACAGCTCAATACGGTTTTACGTTTAACTGAAATTAGTTTTTAGGTAAGTGTGAATACCACTTTGCGAAAGCAGAAAAAATTATAACTTATAATTTATGTTTCGTTGTAAAATAGAAACTGTCTTCTATTAAAGGAAAAACCATGATGTTGCATCGTAGGTGTGAATACTTTTATCTTTATTTATATCAGACAGACTACAGACAGACATAGGTACATTTCCACCTAGGTACTAGGAATTTAAAGAGAAAACGTGCTCTTAGTAATAACTTGGATACCTATCGCATTGCTCTCATGATTATTACATTATTGGTATTTATTTTTGTATTTACATGGTGCACAATAAAAAATAAAAACCTCAGCTAACAACATAAAGTACTTTATTTAAATAGCGGATGAAACAGCATAGCACAGACACATAATAATACCATAACTGTGTGTCAGTGTCTGTGGTCATTGACCTTGTTAAGAAATGCACAGGAAATAAGCTATTGGATATTATTAAACTTGTTCCTTTCAAATTCAGGTTGGAGACCACATTGAGAAACTCGAAGGCGAGAATATGGTTGGCAAGAGACATTATGAAGTCGCCAAGATATTAAAAGATATTCCAAAAGGATCAACATTCACGATTAGATTAGTAGAACCTCTGAAGAGTGGTTTCGGCAGTATCGGGCCAAAGACTAGTGGAGCAAAATCCAGTAAAAAGACAAATTATGGTTCAGGCAAAGAAACACTTCGGTTCAAAGCAAATGGACAAGCTACTATTGAAAATGACGTAAGTATTACTTATACTTTGCTGTATTCAACAAGGATAATAAAAGCTAAACACGACCATCCTTATTCAAACAAATAGTGTTAACTACCTATTCCTCTAAGACAATCAATATATATGTTTACTAATTAGACATTAATGTTATTAAAGCTTGCAAATGCCAAGTAACTATCGCGGAATGGCCATGAATTTGATTATTTTTATTACATTGGTAACCTTGACACCCACAGAACGAATTTTGACATGTTTGGTAAAAAATTAGGTTAAGAATAAGAATTATCTAGTCATTTTTCTATTAATTGAGCTTGTTAATTAATGTGGTTTGCTTTATGACTTATTTATGACTTTTTTATCGTGTGGAAACTCCGCCATCTTATTGAAACTAACGGTAAATTGATACCTATGTTGAAATAAAAAAGACTACATTTTCACGGTGGGCCGTCACTAGTGTATAATGAATTACTTACATAGTTGTACTCAAAACAATTATGAATCACTTTAAAAAAATACAATATACAATACTTACATTTATAGATAAAGAAAATAAATACCTACAACTGGTTAAGGGCTTATAGAAGTCAATTATTGTTTTATACCTAAAACCTTCAACCTAAAGTGACAGCATTCGTGATGTGTATTTCGTTGGTGAGTGCGAGACCAGAGGCATTCTCTCTATCAAATTCTTAAATTAAAGTAATTAAAGAGAAACCAACAAAAACGGGCACCCTAAGGGGCATTTCTTAATAGTATGACGTTTTATAAAAACTATTTCGAGATACTTACTTATATAGTTATTTGTTTTTGTCTTGTAAGTCTTCTACAGAAGCGCCTACTCGTCTAATGCCCAGTTCCTATATTTAACGAATCGTCATCGTGTTAAAATTTTCTACAACCGACTACGAGTCGTAAATACCGTTCCTCAATTTAATATTTATAGGAACGATATTAGCTTACGCCGCGTATAATATACTACTATTCGTATCTAGAACGGATCGTTTTTCAAATATAGGAACTGGGCATAAGCCTTCCCAATAATTTGTATTAAACAGAAATCAGGAAACTAATACCTTGCAAAGATTAAATTCCACCAGACGGAATTTATAAAGACAATTTATATTGTAATTATAACTATAAAAGCATGTATGATCAAGATAGTGTCAAATACGTTTCCTTGTATTCTTATTGGATAGTAATGTAGTTAGTCATTAAAGACCAATAACAATAACATAACTGATTAGATTACTATCCTAATATCTTTGTTGATAAAGATCTCCGGCTATTAATAAAACCAATTAAATTAAAATCAAATCAAACTTAAGCCTACATTTGCACTGTTAAACTTTAACGCTATAAAAAATCTGTTCACGGAAATTCGTGGAATAAAAGATGACGTGGTATCATAACAATACATTTGAAGCTCCATTAAACTAGTTAGTAAAGCAATTAAGTGTAGGTTTCATATTTCCATATTGTGTATTCTATATTTTCTGACAGAATTTTACAATAATCGAGAAATGACTGAGATTGCACTGTTTGTTTTAATTCGCAAATTATTTTAACACTATCCGACCCGCCAATTTCGTCTGCGTCTTTTACCGGATTACCGGAAGAAGGTGAGCCAACATTAGAAAAATATATGACAATTTTTTAGAACTTTTAAAGGCGAACAATTCTTTTATACTTTATTTTTGCAAAACTATAACCTTTAAGCAGCGCATGTAATGGAAGGCCTAAAAGAATTTTTGAAATCGGACCGGTACCTAGTTCTTGAGATAATCGTGTTCAATCAAGAAAACTCTTTAGCTTAATAAAATTACTATAGATTTTCAGAATCTTGTTGACAATCCATTTAATTGAAAGTTTTGACAAGATATAGAATTTTTTTATTTTTTTTTATTTATTTATAGGTTTTCCCACAGCTCGTGTGTACAAAATATATCGTGTGAAGTGAACATGTAATAAGGCCTTACACACTTGCCAATTACGGGCCAACCAACATTCACCAAATCGTTACATATAAATTCAATATTTAATAATAAACTACTCAGTCACACTATATTACAACTAATAGGCCAAAGATAAAGTAAAAACAGAAACAACGAAATAAAATTAAAACTAAGCAAAGGAAATGATATTAAAAGTAAATGAGAATTGATATTAAAGAAACTGTTGTGCAAGTTGGGTCGACTACATGAATATTTAAAATGCCAAGTAATATATTATACCCTTATCTGATCGTATTTAGTCACACATTCATTCAATGACAAACTCTTTAGGTATTATTGAATTATTACGTCATCATTAATCATTCGGATAAATTCCAGGTAGGAAGGGTAGAATTTTATTGCAAACAAAGGTGTAATAGTAATATGATCTTCATAAAAATCTAGTAGGTTAACTGCTGGGAAATATCTTTGTCATTGGGATTTTCCCCGATACATATAAGTATATAAAGTACCGATAGACACGGAACAATCGGGGTCTGATGACATTGAGGCATGCAAGCTGTTAATTGCATTACGCAACTATCTCGAATGTTAACCACTTTGTCTACTAACCTAAAACACGGCAACTTTTACGCGTAGATTTATTAAACAACTAAAAGTTAACGGTAAATTACTACTTTTATATCATAGGTGTGATATTTTGTAGCTGCGTATTATATTGTGCTGTTTTTAGTAAGAGGAGAAAACGGTCGTTGTCTAAGGTTTATCGAAGTTATCAAACTCTGTTGGAAAAATCCATTTATTGTTTTTAAGATTGGCTTTAATTTTTTTTCATTAAATTTAAATTTATTTTTACAATAACAAATATTATTTTATGTAGTTACATATACATACGTATTGTATGTAAGTTTTAACCGGCTTTGAGTGTCTCACCTTTCATTTATTTAATGATAATTATTGTTTTAGTAATGAATTATCATTATTTTTCAGCACGACGATATATCTAAAGCGGGCATCGAGAAGATCAACAGTTTACTAGAATCTTTCATGGGCATCAACGACACAGACCTTGCGACACAAATGTGGGACCTTGCCGAGGGAAAAACGAACTCTATGCAACTAGCAAATGCCATAGACGACAGCGATCTTCAAGTGTTCGGTTTTACGGATGAGTTTATCATAGAACTCTGGGGAGTTATTACTGATGCTAGATCTGGTAGACTCAGCTAGAACGTTTTAGGGGCATGTGCAATCAAATAATGTTTATTTACTTTCATTGCCATTTTCGTCATTAAGAATAATTTCTAAATGAATTATATGTTAAATGTAATAATGTAAATTTATAAAACACATAATACTTACATTACTTTGAAATTGCAACGTAGGTACGTACTCCATCAATGTCGGAGATTTTTTGATTAACTGTTGAGCGATGTAGATGTAGTGTTTGTATGATGAGAACACCGTCATAACAGCAAAATTAATAACGTGACTGGCTCTTACAACAAGCAGACAATACCACTATTACATCATGTTTTAATGTCTGCATTCTGTACTATTTTACAATATGTAAATATTTTGCTTTAATTCTACTCTCTGATTTTCGTACGAGCTTACGCGTCTGTACATTATCTGTCAATTATTTTTTTTTTATGAAATTCATAAAAGAAATGTTCTACGGCCTTTAGCGCATAGACAAATATTATTGCTTTTATCATGTTTTAAGTGTGTTAAAGTGTGTTAAAAAATTGTAATTTTTATACCTAGATACATTTAAAAACAGTGTAAAACAATTAATATTATGGATACAATAATGTATAAAACCTGTACGTTGGTTTTAAACTGATAGTATTTAAAATGACGTTGGTGCTTAAAAATATGTTGATACTGACTAAGGTACTTATGATAAAGTACAAAATGAAAATATGAACAAAATTATAAAGGTTTTCAGCTAGTATGATTCACGTAGTCAAAGCAAACAGTTAATTTTGGCGTATAAATTCTCGCAACTAGCGCATAAAGAAAATCAGTTGCCTATTGACCTAAATACTCAGTAGGTACGTTTAAAGGTACTTTTAAGTACAATTTGAATGATTATATTTAAATTGCCTTATTTACTAGCATTTAAAATAAATGTTAAACGTACGTGAATGTATCGATAAATTGTTATTATGCAGCCAAGATACTATTTAATTCTGGTAGTGTTATTTCTATATTGTTTAACTACCAACTGTGAATGAGAATGTGAAACTTATTTTCTATTTAAAATAAAAATAAGTTTGGTAGGGATATTAGTCAAAATATTAACATTATAAATATGTATATAAATTTTAACGTTACCAGGATCCTATTAAATAAAAGGTTTTATTACCACATTTCAAAAACATCCATGATATACCTAAATTACGTATCGATAAACATTATGTTTAGAAAAAATGAGCTGGTCTGAAAGTTTATTATATATTATAAGTAGGTGGTTTTTAGTTTTCGAACTTACTTTATATATACTTATAATATACTTCATTGTGAAACATTGTCATGAATATTATGTTGCATTTCATTTTTCCAAATGATTCAAACATATAAGAAAAATGGATAAATGCTACGGGACGTAAAAACTATCCCAACATCAAACTTTCAATTCAAAATAAGATTAATTTAAGTAATGATTTTTGAATAAAATTTACTTCGATAAATAAACAAGGAAGTGTGAAACTTCACTAGTCGACCCTCGCGCATTGACCAACCGTGTGCGTTTAAACCCTAACCCTAACCACAACCCTAAACTTTAGAGTTGAGGTTTGCTGGTTTGTTGCCGCGTAGGATTTATATAGCAAAATCCTTTCGTCACCATTCTACGAGTATCTTGATCTACTTCTGTGACCATAGACTTAATTAAAAGTTATTTATTTTTTAAATAGTAATAAGCTTCCTACATAAAATAAATAACATACCTGCATAGTTTATGGTCTTTCTACCGTTTCATCTATCTTTTCATATATTAACACCAGTTTCTAAAATGTAACTAAATTGAAAAGTAGATATTATATAAATTTATATACATTTAGTACAAAGTTGTTATTTATAGTAGGAGTTTAGAATTGTATTAAGCAGGTATATATTTTGTATACTTAGTTATGTTATTGAAGTAGGTACAGTTCTATAAGGTATTTAATAGAGATAACTTATCCCACTTAAACTTTTCTTTGACGAAATTCTCCCTGTTCATCTTATTTTATAATAAATATATTTAATCCTACATTTGATTGTTTACAGAATCTGTGTTGTAATTATCAAATTTAAATCTTTAAGGTATGAAAATAAGCCATTAATTTATTTTACAAAATGTATTAATCTATTTGATTGAAATTATTAAATTAAGTCCTTGACGTTGTCCATGTCAATTAAATAGGTTTATAAATTCCCATAAACTGTAAAACGTGAGTGATTATGAAATAATAAAAGAGAGACAGTTTTCTTTTTATGTAATATATATTCCTGTAAAAATATGTCTTTTTCTTTTTTAGGTACTTTAAAATATTGATTCACATAATTATTTTCTGTTCTAGCAATATTCTATTCTTCATTAATTACATTTAAACGCAACTTTTTCTCAATCTGTTTTCTGTTATATTTACGAACTTTACTTTCTGCTCTATATTTTTTTTATTATAACAATTTGAATAGAAGTTGAAAAAGGTGGCAGAGGTTTATCGGTTGGCGAAACTGGCAATGAACGTACCTAAATAATTATGACATCAAGCATTTTTAAATAAAAGCGCGAAAGAGACACTACAGCGATACATGTTTCTAACTTGTGAAGTCATTAATATTAAATAAAATAGTCTTATTTACCTAAGCATTACTTATTTAGTATAACATAGGGACATATTATAATAAATAAAATATTTTCTGTATTCATATTTAACTTTTATTAGAAACAATCCTCTACTGCTTGCACATATAACTAGCCTAGCCTAGTTGAATAAAATATTAAGATGGATTGATGGAGGTTAAACTGCTTTTAGCCAAGGTCTTTCGCCAAGGTCTTTCGCCCATAGATAAATTGTTTTGAGTTTTCAGTGGATCCTTGTACCTATCCCGCATCCGTGTTCCATTCATAAGCAAATTGGCACTTGATTAATTCAAACAATCCAGAGATCGCCGACCCAACGCAATGTCAGTTACTATATTTAAAATTAAGAATATTGACATCAGGCGACATTACAGTAACAATTAATTCGGTAAATGTACAATAAGTATTTGGAGACGATACGATAAGTGTAGGAAGGGGAAACTTTCTTATAATTATTATAATCTACTAACTATCCATATACATAATATTATAAATTCGAAAGTAACTGTGTCTGTTTGTCACAGTCTGTGTTACATTTTCACGGCTGATCCGCAGCACCGACTAAAATTTGACACGGAGATACTTTGATTTATGAGAAAGGACATAGGCTACTCTTTACCGCGATAACCGACATACACGCGAGCAAAAGTTAGTGTTGTATAAATAATTCATTTTCATAAACATTTATTTTACATCTTCAAGACGTCCAGCGGCTGTTTTTTTTAACGTACACAAACTTTAATATAGACAGAAGACAAGCATATTGTGGTGTGGTTAACGGGGTAATAAGGGAGTTCAGAGAGACAAAAATGGAAGGAATAAGAAAAGCGGATAGTTAAAAATGACAGTCAGAAGACAACAGAAGGAAAGTACTTACTGTTGCATTAATATGTGGATCGTGGAGAACATTATGCAGATTAGTGTTACAACTGGTTTTTTATAGAAAAACTTATGATATAAATAAATACTGCTCGAATGCAAAAAATAATTAAAAAATAGCTGACGGATACATTACTTGTTTCAATCGGTAGTTGAACATCCAGTTGGACCGCCAGAATAAGTACTTCAAGGTCCGAGAAAACTGGTACCGAGGTATCCGTTTATTTATCATAGGTAATGTTTAATCTAGATAAACAGGTTATGTTAACATGTTAATAATCGCAAGCTATAAGTAGTTATATAAATTTACTAGCTGACCCACGCAACCTCGTTTGCGTCTTATTTTGCCCGACGCGTGAAAAGTTTCCTCGTTTTTGAAACATTCTTCATTGTTGCTCCGCTCCTATTAGTAGTAGCGTGAAGATATATACCCTTTAGCCTTCCTTGATAAATGGACTATCCAACATCGAAAGAATTTTCAAATCGGACCAGCGGCTCCTGAGATTAGCGCTTTCAAACAAACAAACAAACTCTTCAGCTTTATTATATTAGTATAGATTATGTTATTATTATGATGACGTAACAAACACTGTATGTAAGTTTTATACTGTAAATATGGATGACAGATTCGAGGCAACCAGGCGCCACAAGCGTTACTTTAGCAATGAGTAATTAGACTTCCTGCACTGTACTACCCCTTTTTGGGTTGTGTGGAAATCAAACCCATATACCACCCGATGGTGGTTATGTCGGACTCGAACTTACCAAAATCGCACGCCGTTTCTGGTATTAATAGCCGGGAAACCGGGTGCAACATAGAAAGGAAATCCTTGGAACCCTGACATTCCTTGGACCACCAACGGCTAGTAATAGATGACCCCCTCCCGTGTCCTGTTTTTAAGGAGTTTCAAAAATGTTGGTACAATTGATGAAAACATGACTTAAAAATTATACTTCATTGTACCCTGGGGTATTTTGATGAAATTAGATTACCAAATATATGTTCTAAATTATAATTTTTTTTATTTTTTTGAAATCAAAACACTAATTACAGTAAAAAAACACAAAAATATGAGGATAAGTGTCAAATTGTTGTCTGTTTCGTTACCATCCGATCCTACTAATATTATAAATGTGAAAGTTTGTAAGGATGTGTGTGTGTTCCTCTTTGATGCAAAAACTAATGAACAGATTTTTATGACACTTGGCAGTAATATAGCTTAGACATCGGAATAACATAATAAGTTGAAATTTTAGAGATTTTTTTAATTTGGTCAGAATATAACGATAACTGTCAAGTAAATCGGAAAAAATCAGCCCTCTGAGAGCTATCTTGGCGTGCGCTGCCCAAATCGTTGGAGTTACACAAAGATGTAAAATTATTATTGGTCTTAAAAAGTTCTAAATAAAATCCACGACAGCATATATCTACCTTTTATGTGGTAGTCATTGTAACCAAGATAGTGAACCGTAAATACAATTACCTAATTTGGATATTTTTAACAATGCATATTTTAGAATATTTAACGAACTCTTATCTAGATAGGTACATTAGTCATATAAAGTATTGAATGTAGATAAACTTAGTCTTTTGTACTAAGTAATTTGAACGAATAGTTTAAAAGTTAACACGAATGATATATATATATAAATCATAATAGGACCCTAGGCCTTATTATGAGAGAGAGTGGTGCGGGGAGCGCGGGGGCGGAGGGTTAGTTAATGCATTGCCAATATTAAATGTTAGTATAGATGCAAAAGTAATTAGTCAGGTCTCTTTGTTACAGTTTTACGGCTATACATTATGCATAGGCCGGTTCGACCGGAGTGATACCACGGCCTCACAGAAAACCGGTGGGAAACAGGCGTTGTTTCCCACAGTGCGCTGAGTTTCACCAAGTGAATGAGGATACCGGAGGCCCATACCCCAAATCCTCCCCCATCCCAACCCCCAAAAGGCCGGCAACGCACTTATGACGCCTCTGGTGCTACGGGTGTCCATGGGCGGCAGTAATCGCTTACCATGAGGAGATACGTATACTTGTTTCTCGTCGTTTGCCCCCTATTCCATAAAAAAACTGATTTTATTGAAATTTGCCATGGAGATACTTTGATTCTTAAGACATTGTATAGGCTCGAATTACCACGATAACCGACTTACACGCGGGCGGAGACGCGGGTAAAAGCTAGTTTTTTTTATAAATTATGTTTATATAAATTAAATACAAACAACACTGTTGCATACTATCAACTTTTTTATGTATGGGTTGGAAGAAGACGTTCTTTTATACCTATTAGGCACTAAAAGGTATAAATAACAAATAGAAACTATTCGAACTGTTAAAAAATACACATATCTTTCAGGTTTCTTACCATTGGTTCCAAAACATCCGGTTTTTTTTAATACTATGAATGTAAAATAATATTAGCAGTAATTTACTAAAACCAAATTCAATGAAACCAAAACTTTAACTCTTTTAAGACAACTACTAGAAAATAAGAACATTTGAAGAATCACAGGCGAAAATCGATAAATCTTTTGATATTTTTTAGGGCCAGTAACAAACTCAAATGTAAAAAAATTGTAAGGCATAATTTAGATGTGACCTCGAATGAGAAATACAGTGTGTTTTGCAAGAACTAGACAATAGCAGAATTATTTTTAATATTTGGAATGCAATTTACAAAAAAAATATGAGAATGAATAGAATAATCTTATGCATTGTAAAAAAACATACTTTTACCGTCAGTTTATCTTGTTAAAAATATTATTTATTACAATGAGTGCCACGTACGCTTCCCGCTTTGAAGTTCTTTGTATTCATCTGAAAAGACTCAAAATGTCCCACGACCAGACCACCCGCTATATGAAAAAGTCGAAGGGCTTCGTGACCAAGGGGGAGAAGAGACATTCACAAACAAAAACCGATTACTTACCTACAACACAAGGACAAATCGAAAAAGACGTCTGTCTTAGAGGATAAACGAACTATGCTGCTGTTTGTCAAGAATCCTTTATTATCTCTTCGCTCTGACCAAGAACAGTTGAGGAAAAATGGTTAAATAACGATACTTGATACCATGAAAAGGCGTTTAGTTGTAAATGGCGTGAAATATTAATGCACTGTGAAGAAACCTTTCCAAACGTATATTGTAAAAGGCTGCAATACGCGTGCAAAACAAAGACCATGATTGGGACACGACCATTGTTTCTGATGAACCTTCATTTTTTGGCAGCCGGTTACTCGACCCGAGTTTAGAATAAGGTTGACAATAGACTAATGGTACGAATCATGTAACATCCTTTAACGTGCATGTTTGGAGTAGCGTCTCAGAAAAGGGTTTTGGAAATTTGCACTTGTTCATCGGTACTTTGAATGCTGACAAGATGACGAAAAAGCATTATTGCCGTCAGCTAAGAATATGTTTCCAGACAAAAATGATTTTTGGATTCTACAAGAGGATAATGATCCCAAACACCGAAGTCGGATATGCACCTCTCGAAAAGCAGAACATGGTATTAGCGTGTTGAATTGGCTCTCAAGGTCCCCTTGACGTCAATCCAATTAAAAATGTTTGCGCGTGGAAGAAGCTGACTTTACTCGTAAACTGAAGTCCGCGTGGAGGTTTTTACCTCGCAGCTATGCTGGAAAATTGGCGGAAAGTATGCCGCGAAGATGCCAAGTGATTATGGACAATTATGGAGACTGGACGCCGTATTAATATAAAGCATCAAAAAGCAATAAAATACCCAATTGATTAAAATTTACCATTTGAGATTTCTAAGATTTTCATGAAAATTTGGCAAATAAAACAATTAATTGGTAGTTTTAATTAAATGAAACAAACACAAAGAACACCCAGATTAAGAACAACAATTTGTGGATTACACAAAGTGTTGTCCCATGTAGAATTTGAACTCAAAACACTTAGCGACCGCTTAAACTACTAGGCCAACTATTAGTTAGTTTGAATGTATTTTTTTCCTGATGTTTTTTATGACTAGCTGCCTGCTAGAAATAATCCTTCATGGTAAATGTAATCGTCTACAGTTGCGACAACGAAAAAAGGTAATTTTTTTTTTTTTTACACCACGCCATCTAGTCCCAAACTAAGCAGAGCTTGTACTATGGGTATTAGACAACTGATATTAATACACATATACTTTTTTTTTGTAAATACATACATATTATACATAGAAAACAACCAAACTCTGGAACAAATATTTGCAGATCATACAAACAGTTGGTCCGACCCGGGAATCGAACCCGAGACCTCAAGCACAGCAGTAGCATACGCTACCACTGCGCCACCGAGGCAGTTAAATTGAGGAAAGAAAAACGATGATAACGAAAAGGAAAGGGATACTGCAAATCTTGAATGTGAAATTGAACGGAGACTGTGATAGTACGTAGTCGTAGAGTTTTACACTAACCATTCCAAAAACATTAGTTAACAATCAGGAATCAGGTATTTTAAACACACCTTCCGCAGAGTATTCAACCTTGCAAAGTTGTTAAGCCGAAGTTACTGAGGTATGATCAGTCAGAGGTATCAGAGTAATTATTCTACATGTTTATTTAACTTGTGGACATTACAGGAATGCAAAAACTACTTAAAATTGCTATCACAAAATTGAATTGCCAGCCAAATCTCACTGAGTAATTGAGTTAACGACCCTCTGACTGGAATTCATTGAAGCGGGATATATGAATGTGATAGATGAAATTTTGTAGTTGTTAAGTAATTGGTTACACATAAACACACACTTGACGTTACTACACAATAGGTACAGGTTGTTTTATGAATTTAAGATCCAAAATTTTTGTGGTTTCTGATCTTATTCCAAGAAACTGTTTTACTAAAAACTAAGAATTTTAAACTACATTATTAAACTCAATATAACGATTTAAAGCAGAATCCTCGCTATGTGTGTGCGCGAAATGAAGAATTAACGAAAAATAAAATATCTATCTAAACCTCCTGTATGTCATCATCATCAATCTATCCTTATCAGCTTGTGACGTAACATAACACACAATTGTTTTTGTGTATCAGTTATCTCAACATACTGATAAAAATTTTGTTATAGTTAAGAAAATGAGAATTTGTGATTTGATATACAAATTGAACAGCAAGCAACTTATTCATTGATTAATATAATAAAAACGAATTTTTAGTTTACTCGTTGTGATAACTGGAGTACGTAATTTATAAAAGTTGACTCTACAGGTTTTGTTTATTTGCTAAGATATGTCCCTAGTTTGCATTATGTAAGCTATTAATTTTTAATTCTTGTATATAATTATATCGCCCGTTGACCTTGTTGTTGTGAGACAAACAACAGGCTCTCAGTTCACTTCAGCACTTTATCCAGTACAGTTGTTTATCGTGAGGGTAACACAGTCGATAACTAGAGGTAAGGGAACGACATTGTCATTGTCAGTATTGTGTTGTCATTTTTATAACACATCTATCTCCATCATAAATTTCAATATCTACGAAGTTCATAATTTAAGTGCTATTGTTTTAGTGTTTTTTTTCATTATGCCTTACCTAAAATGAGGAATTATCATTAAAAAAGCATAAATTTATACTATTGTACTATTTTATGACTCAAACTAACTAGGTATTTAAATGAAATTCAAATATTGTGCTGTGTAAAGTTTGAACATGCCTGATACTTAAAAAGTTTTACTATATTTTTTTCATTATACAGTTATTAGGGAAGTAATAATCATGGCTGCATTAATTGTGGGACGTCTTTTTATATTCAAATCGAATGCTGGCACTGTTGCAAAGGTAATAGAATAACTTGGTTAAATGTTGGATTTTATTTTGGTTTTCATTTTGGAAGTTCAAAGACGTTATTTATTTTTTTTTAGATAATTTCGTGTGCTTCTGTAAACTACAGTACAGCATCTCGAAATAATAAAATTTATGAAAGTGCCATCGAAGCTGTAAAAGATATACCAGATGGATCAAAACTATTAGTTGGTGGTTTTGGATTGTGTGGTATCCCAGAAAATCTAATTTCTGCTCTTAATAAAAAATCAGTTACAGGACTAACTGTGGTGTCCAACAATGCAGGTATGATTTTATAGTAGTTGATTTTCTATTAGTAATTAGTAAATAAGAAACAAGATATAGAAAAACATTCTGTTGTACCAAATGAGTATTTCGTACTTGTTAAACTTTAAATTTGCTGCCTCAGTAGCTCAATGGTAGTTTATGCGACTGCCATTCTCAAGGACTCGGGTTTGATTCCCAGGTCAGACCAAATTTTTGTATGATCTACAACAAATATTTGTTTCGGAGTTTGAGTGTTTTCTATGTACAATATGTATGTATTAACAAAAAATGAATTTTTGTATTTATGCTCTGCTTAGTTTGGGACTAGATGTGTTGTGTGTTAGATGTATGAAATATATATTTATTATTATTAATAATTGTGACCAATATGTAACCAATAGTGGACTAAAGTCTAATTTCTAAGGAGAAATATATATCCAGCATTAGTGAAGCCTATGTTTATTAGCAGTGAACTATGAAGAGGTGTGTGATAATGATCTTGACAATAATTTTAGATTATATGTAACTTTTAAATATTAAAAATTTGAACGTCTGTCTTTCATAAAATTACGTTTGGAGATACTCTGATTCCTAAAGAAGGACATAGGCTATTCTTTAAATATAAATAAATAAATAAATATGCCGGACATTTAGCACATAACGCCATCTAGTCCCAAGCTAAGCAGAGCTTGTGTTATAGGTACTAGACAACTGATATAAATACTTATATACTTTTTTTTTGTAAATACATACATATTATACATAGAAAACACCCAAACTCCGAAACAAATATTTGCAGATCATACAAACATTTGGTCCGACCCGGGAATCGAACCCGAGACCTCAAGCTTAGCAGTCGCATACGCTACCACTACGCCACCGAGGCAGTCAAAAATCAAAATGCGAAAACCAAGATACATACGGGCTAAGCCGCACTCAAAAGATAATAACGTATAATTATAATGAATTTGCTTGTGACAGTACAAACCTATACATAATTATCACAATAATTTCTAAATCAATAATTGTTACATCTAGATGTTTTAATAATGTGATGATGGACTAAAAATATGAAATATCACCAACCCTATTTATCTCATAGGTGCCGCAAGAGCCACCTAAGGAAGCAAAATATGCAGGACAACAGCACTGTAAAGACATGCATGTTTAAGCTATTTGTTATGGAGATAACTTTTTATTTACATATATTATTTTTAATAAAGAAGGCTGTTAAAACAATATTTAACCTTATTATAAATGAAACACCTGGTGTTTGAGATTGGTAATTTGATTTTATTACAATACCAATCTGCAGGGACTTGTAAAACCACAATAAGTAGTTTGAGATCAATAGACTGAGATCCCAGTCAATTCCTAAAACTTTCATCATTCTTAAAATGACATAAATCTGTGCTGACTGGGATCTTGGACTAAAATATTACTTAAAATTTAAACATGAATTTCTGCTTAATATGTATTTCAGGTGTTGACAATTTTGGTCTTGGTATTTTGCTAAGGAGTAAACAAATTAAACGAATGATTGCATCTTATGTTGGTGAAAATGCAGAATTTGAGAGACAATTTCTTAGTGGAGAATTAGAGGTGAGGTAATTATACTATTACACATTATTCATAAACTTATTCAATTTAGTAAATATTGGATAAAATTATTCAGGGCTTTGGTAAAAATAAACCTGATTATAAAAAACCAATAAAGGAAATAACAAAGAATGTGATAACAAGCAGCTACTTAATATTCGAAAAATAATTGAATTGTAATTATATTGTAGATGTTTTAACATGCACACATACTAATCTGTTTTTTTTTTAATAACCAAAAGAACTAAACATTTTTTTTTTAGTTTTAATGAAAATGTACTCTAAAAAATAAATTATTTCTTAAACTTCTTAAATGAATAGAAAAAATCTTGCTCACCTCTATCCATAAAGTAATATAATATAAACAAACTACATTAGGCAAACTAATTATTAATAAAAATAATTAAAGGGAATTATTAAAATACATTTATTTTATATTGTTTAAAAAATTATATAGTAAAATCTCAGATGATGAATATTAAATTAAAATTCGCCCTTTCTCACTCTCTTTCAATCGGTCTCAATCACGCTCTCGCTCTTCTTCAAGAAAAACGTTGTACATCTTCGTGACGCTCATATTATTATTATTGCGTTTCATCCGTAAAAAAAATTACCCTCAAAAGCGTCTGAAGAAGTTTCACTTCAAAAATATAAATAAAGTGGCCAACCTTATTTCAAAATGCCATACCTCTTTGACTTTTATAGTGTAGTGTAAAAATAAACACATTAAAAGGTAATTTTTGATATTATCTTGTTGTTATGTGTAATTATCACTATCAGTGACATTGAAAATTGATAATTCTTTGTTTTATATTTTGTGCGTTCAGATTTTACTGAGAGTTTTTTGGTAATCAATCGGAAGTTGCAAAAAAGACACAGATTACTAATAAGTTTAATTTCATACTAGTTTTATTTGCTTATTTAAAGTTTGTCTATTATAAAACTAGTTAAGCAACTGTAAAATGGAACAAAATATGAGTATGTGCTAAAAGTCACTTGACCCATAAATTTATTTTAAGATAGATTATAGCATATATATATTATATGTTTTTTTTATCAAATTGTACAGATGACGTTGTGGTTTAAATGGTCACATCGTTGCGTACCATAGTGCTTGAGAGTTGTGAGTTCGATCTCCACATGGGACAATACTGTATGAGCCATGAATAGTAGTTCTGAGTCTAGGCGTTCTTTGTGCCCTTTTGCATGTATGTTTGTATATGTGCATACTAGCTGACCTACGTAACCTCGTTTACGTCACCTAATGCCCGTAGTGTAATAATTTTCTCCCGTTTTTGTAACATTCTTCATTTGTGCTCCACTCCTATAGGTCTTAGCGTGATTATATATGGCCTATATTAGTTAATAAATGGGCTATCTAACACTGTTTTTTTTTTCTAATCCGACCAGTACTTTCTGAGATTAATGCATTCAAGCAAACAAACAAACTCTTCAGCTTTTAATTTTTTTAGGTTGAATTGACTCCCCAAGGAACATTAGCGGAAAGGGTCCGTGCTGGTGGTGCTGGGATACCTGGTTTCTTTACTCCAACAGGCTTTGGTACCCTTATTCAGGAAGGTGGTTCACCAATCAAATATACAAAGGATGGCAAGGTAAGCAATTTTGAAAGCTTAAATGTTTTTTTTTGTATTAGAAGCAAACGAGTAGACGTATCATCTGATGGTAAGCGATTAACGCCGCCCATGGACGCCCGCAACACCAGGGGCGTTACAAGTGCGTTGCCGGCCTTTTAAGAAGGAGTACACTCTTTACTTGAAGGTCATATTGGTCCGGGAACACAGCAGGCGACAGCTCATTCCTTAAATTTTCTTAACAGATGCTGTGTGAAGATTTTATGTGTGAAACATTAATAGTTTTTGCTTCTATGATACTAACTACTAATAATAAGTATAAATAACATGTATGTTAGTAGTAATTGTTGTAGTAAAAATTCTGTTATCCCTATTTATTTTTGTATGTTATATTTCATTTTAGATTGATATCCCAAGTTCACCTAGATTAGTACAACAATTTAATGGCAAAAACTACATTCTTGAAGAATCTATCACTGGCGACTTTGCCTTGGTGAAAGCCTGGAAAGCGGACAGACATGGCAACTTAATATTCAGAAAAAGCGCGCGTAATTTCAACCCAGCAATGTGCAAAGCTGCTCGAATTACAATTGCAGAGGTTGAAGAAATTGTGGATGAAATTGATCCAGATTTTGTGCACGTCCCATCTATATTTGTACATAGAATAGTAAAGGGAGACAAATTTGAAAAGAGAATTGAAAGAAAAACTGTGAAAAAACCTGTTAAAACTGACAAAGCGTCTGATTCCACAAGAGAAAGGATAATAAGACGAGTTGCTTTAGAATTTAAGGATGGAATGCATGCAAACCTTGGAATAGGTAAGTCTGGTAATTTGTTGAAATAAATATCTATACAAAAAACCCAAAGACACTATATTTCACCCAAATGTGAAACAAGAATCAAATAAACTTCAAGTCTCTATGCACCAGTTGTGCATGCATTTAAATAAATGAATAATGAAACAACTAAACTCTATGTATTTTTATCACAAAGACTAAAATTTAGCAAATAAATTCGTTATTTTTTTCCATCAACCCACTAACGTTTTCTAACAAAACGTAAAACATAACAAATGACTAAATGGCAAAGTGAAACAGGTATTTTGTATAAACTAATTGGTGCTGAGTTTACAACTGTAGACTTTTAATAAAACTATAATAAAAACATTTAATTTATGATTTATAAGTTGATTAGACTGCCTCGTTGGCAGTGGTAGCGTATGCGACTGCTGTACTTGAGGTCTCGGGTTCGATTCCCATGTCGGACCAGATCTTTGTATGACCTGCAAATTTTCTTTCGGAGTTTGTGTTTTTTCTATCTATACTAATAAAATAAAGCTGAAGAGTTTGTTTGTTTGTTTGAACGCGCTAATCTCAGGAACCGCTGGTCCGATTTGAAAAATTCTTGTTGTTTGAATTGTTTAAAAAACGGGGGAAATTTTTCACGCTACGGGCAATATAAGACGCAAACGAGGTTGCGTGGGTCAGCTAGTGTATAATATACAGGGTCTGTCGTAAATAATGGATAAGTCGTAAACTGGAGTTGGTCCGGCTATGAGACTATTAGAAAATCGTATCTTTTTGCCAGGGTTTCTAACCGTATGGAAATGGCGTAGACTTTTATGTTTTTTTAAAATTTCGCTACTCTTTGCATTCATTCCGTTGCCATTTCGTTAAATTTAGGTATTTCTGTGTCATTTTTTTTGTATTATAGTCTTGAAGATGTGTATTATTTAGTTTTAGTACTGTTTTAGGCGTTTTTAACGTTGGTCATTTTCAAAATTGTCATTTTAAGATTTTTTATGTTTTTGTTTTACTTAGGGTCAACTTTTGATCATTTACTGTGTAAAAAAAAAGTACGGCGCTATAGCTGCCCATGATCTTAATAAATTATCTAGTATGTGTAGATTCTAAAAAGGTATAACAATGCATACTTCACAAGTAATATTAAGCTACATGAGCGAGATCAATATCAAGGTGAGAAAATATTTTTTTCATGTAATGTTGTAAATGGTTATAAAACTTCGTCATAATGATTTATTTCTGCCAAGATTCTTTACACAAACACTATGGGGTCACTATTAAGGATATTCAAAAGAAAACTAGGTTGTTTTAGTACGTAAAAATATTTATTCAACAACTTAAACTAAATGTTCGAAGTGTCCTCCGCCGGCAGCTATGCACGCTCTACATCGCCTAATAAACGATCGCTTAATCCGGCGCACATAACCGGCTTCTTCAATTTTTCTCGCTGCTACTTGAATGCGCGCACGCAACTCTTCTACAGAACTTATTGTTTCACTGTATACTTTTTCTTTTATACAGCCCCAGTAAAAGAAGTCCAAGGGGTTCAGGTCTGGCGAACGTGGAGGCCATAAAATTGGCCCCAATCGCCCTATCCATCTATCTGGATAAGTATTATTTAAATGTTCCCAGCACTCACACATCACAATCGATAGCACAACACGATGCCCATAAATGAGAGCTGAGTTGTCAATATCACCAGGTTAACAAGTCCAAATCACAAAGAAAATCTAAGTCCGATATTAGAAAGCAGTAACAAATTGACGACAGTAATGAAAACGAGAGCACATGCGATGGTCAAAATCACACTGAGAGATGTATCAGGAGTGCGCCCTAGCTAAACGCATGCTAACCTTTTCACACATCGTGAGTGTGAAAGGGACGGTGCATCATGCAGTGTGCCTAGTAACAATGTCCTTTTCACGCGGGGAGACCCTTTGTATTGCTGTCTTTGTTCATTTTTTTACCTGATGATCCTTTTTACGAATAAACTTGTAACATGTTTGTCGCATGTAACTATTAGAGCACATCAATTTTAAAATTAAACACCTTTATGAAATGAGGAGGCATGAAGTTTTTTTGACAAAAAACTACCTAGTTTTCTTTGAATATCCTTAATAGTGGCCCCATAGTGTTTGTGTAAAGAATCTTGGCAGAAATAAATCATTATGACGAAGTTTTATAACCATTTACAACATTACATGAAAAAAATATTTTCTCACCTTGATATTGATCTCGCTCATGTAGCTTAATATTACTTGTGAAGTATGCATTGTTATACCTTTTTAGAATCTACACATACTAGATAATTTATTAAGATCATGGGCAGCTATAGCGCCGTACTTTTTTTTTACACAGTAAATGATCAAAAGTTGACCCTAAGTAAAACAAAAACATAAAAAATCTTAAAATGACAATTTTGAAAATGACCAACGTTAAAAACGCCTAAAACAGTACTAAAACTAAATAATACACATCTTCAAGACTATAATACAAAAAAAATGACACAGAAATACCTAAATTTAACGAAATGGCAACGGAATGAATGCAAAGAGTAGCGAAATTTAAAAAAAACATAAAAGTCTACGCCATTTCCATACGGTTAGAAACCCTGGCAAAAAGATACGATTTTCTAATAGTCTCATAGCCGGACCAACTCCAGTTTACGACTTATCCATTATTTACGACAGACCCTGTATATGTATTTACAAAAAAAAACAGTATATATGTATTTATATCAGTCGTCTAGTGCCCATAATACAAGCTCTGCTTAGCTTGGGACTAGATGGCGTTGTGTGTTAGATGTCCGGATTAATTTTTGTTATTATTTATTATAATCATAAAACAACCACTATGAGCTATTTTGGCTATTAGGTACATATTATTTTTAGAGATAATAAGTTATTACTGTTGTCAGGTCATCTTTCGAGCTTACCCAATGACAGGATAAGATAGGGAATCAAAAACTACACAAATAGTAACGTTAATTAGTAACATACCTAAAATTATTATGTATATTTATTACATTAGGTAAATTCTCATTAGTTACCTACCCATATACCTGCTAAACCCTTTATTTAATTTATATTATCTTGAGCTTTATGTTATACAATTAATTTCAGGTATGCCTATGCTGGCCAGTAATTATATTCCAAACAATATTAAGGTGCTATTGCAGTCAGAAAATGGAATACTCGGACTTGGCCCCTTCCCAACGGAAGAGGAAGTTGATGCCGATCTTATTAACGCTGGAAAGGAAACTGTTACTGTTCTTCCAGGTGAGGTATTAACTATACCGTTAGCAGTAATCTTATGACGTTAGCTCTACTTTATTATTATTATTTTTTTATTATATAGGGGACAAATGAGCAAACGGTTCGCCTGATGGTATACGAGTACGGCCGCCCATGGACATCCGAAACACCAGAAGTATTTTGAGACCTCGTAGTTTAATTACGAACACCATTACTATTCCCAAAATACAATTTATTTATGAGAAAGTATTTTAGGTATTGAAGTTGTAGGTAAAAACTAGTGTTCTTATCCAAGTTTTTACTTAGGAGGAACATTAAAGCTATTTAATGGTTTTGCGTCATAAGTGAAGTAATATGATCATGAATTTTTACAATTTACATTAACCACCCATAAAAACTTTTTTTAGATAAAACCGCAATTACAAGAAGAAATAATCATATGTTTTGTCAACGTTTCTATGGTGCCATGTTTTGTCGCAGAAGTAATTTAAAATGTGAAATGCCTACATACATTTAGATTTTAACGTACGTGTACTTACAACGTGATTAGATTGTAAGCAACCTGATCTCTTCCATTCGTTCACACATGCATATGCGCGCGTGCACGCACCTCACACACACACGCATACACACACCTCTTTTTTTTCTTAGTGTTTTTTTTTTAGTACCCTGTTTGCCCTTTGCACACACTACCTGCTACATATAAGACTTGTTGAATTGGGATACTCTTTTCTAAGATACACACAGGTTTCCCGCCTAGTTTGGAAGGAGGTGTTAATTACCTTATTATGAAATTTCTTAGTGTATTACGTCATCCATTTGTGCTCTGTACAAAATGTACAAATATTTTTTTTTTATAAATTATTATTATATCAAGAATAGCTCACAGAATGAAACTGACTTAAATGTTATTGTTACAGGCGCATCCTACTTTTCATCCGACGATAGTTTCGCAATGATTCGCGGCGGCCATATTGACTTAACTATTCTTGGCGCTATGCAAGTTTCACGTTATGGTGACTTGGCCAACTGGATGATTCCGGTAAATGATGATAACTTTTTGTTATACCTGTCTGTTATTACATTATCATCAGCACTTGTATGTCCTCTGCTAGACATAAGCCCCTCCTTAGAAAGAGACCTGCTATACTATGTTGGGCCATCGGAGCTGGTACTTGGATTGATTTCAATTTAAACCTTTCGAGTTGAATCGAAATCAATCTAAGCTCCGGTTATTCAAATCATTTCAATGCATTTAGTAAGTATTAGTACCTTTTATCACTGAATTGATTACTTGAGTTTTATTTTATATTTTGATGTTTGTATTTTTGACGTGTTGGAGTGCCTTTTGGGGCCTATGGAAATAAATGATTTGACTTTGACTTTGGTATAGAGTCTGTTTCGAGCATTCCTTCTCTCTGCAGTTCCCTTATGCCTGAATGGTTTGCTTCTTTGTTCGGTTCTTACCTATGGGATGAATATGGTGTAGCGACACCCTGAATCCTGAATCAGTCACCACATGAACATAACTGTATTGAAATAGCTTTTAATTTCAATTTTTAGGGCAAAATGGTGAAAGGAATGGGTGGTGCCATGGATTTAGTATCAGCTCCTAAAACGAAGGTCGTTGTCACTATGGAGCACGCAGCTAAGAATGGCTCTCACAAAATACTCCCGGAATGCACACTACCCCTTACTGGAAAGAATTGTGTGGACATGATCATAACTGAAAAGGTAAGGTTTTAAGTTTAAACACGTACAGTCTTAGAGATAGTCTAATGCTTGTTAAAGCTATTTTAAAGTAAAAATCTACTTCAGATCAGGGTGTATTCTTCAGTTTATCTAATAATTATTGTCTAACATTGAGAACATGCCATTTTTCTACATGTCTAAGGCGATAAACTTAATTATACTCTGTGCGCTGTAGCTTGGTGCGGGTGACAGTTTCAGTAACAGTTCGTTTCACTCTTGAAAGTTGCCGCGATTTATAAATTATGACTGAGTATTTCAGCTGTACCACATTCGCAATATATTAAATCATTAATAACTGTAGTAAATTAAATTAAACCAAACCAGAATGTTCTAATCTACAAATAAAATCAAATTTAATGAAAAATTAAGCAGTGTTATGCGTATGACGTGACGACATAGAAGTATTTAGTGATGGGATGTACTGCTACGATGGATAGTCGATATTTTTCATAATAAAAAACGGTCATTTTTTATTGTTAAAATTGGTCTATAATTATACAACAGAACATTTATATGGTAAGGTTGCTTAAAAGGTTGCTAAGAAAAATACATTTTATTCATCCAACTCATATCAGAGTCAGGAACATCTGAATTGTCACTCAATTCATCATCTGAATCTGTGACGGATATTATTAACGAACAACAACCTCCCTGGCCTGACTACCCAAAATAGTTTATTTTTGTATGCTTAGACATGATAATAACAATGAACTCAACAAACAAATAACAGTTACACTGCACAACTGAATAACACACTCATTTTCATAACAATATTAAAGAGAACTAGATTTATGGTGCGAGTATCGTTAGCGATAAAAATGAATTGCATAACGTCACATCCCTTAGTTATGTGGTACTGATAGATGTCAATGTCGTACAGGCAACTGTCACCCGCACCATCCTAGAGCGCAACGAGTATAGCTTAGTTTCACATTAAAGAAAAAAAACAGATGTCTACTATTGAGTTCATGAACAACCCATAACGTCCCACTGCTGGGTTCGGGTCTCATCTCATGAGAGGGTTAAGGCCATACGTCCCCACGCTGGCAGAGTGCGGGTTGGGAACTGGCAAGACAACGCCCTAAGGCCTCCCAACTAAGCTTCACGACTTAACAGTAGTAGGATAACTCCTGTCATAACAACCGGGACCGACTGCTTAGCGTGACCTCCGAATCACGGGGACGCTCATGGTAACATGCCACCAACGGTCACCCATCCAGGTACTGACCGCGCCGTCGTTACTTAACCTCGGTAATTGTTTGTAATCACTGAGTGCTATGAACGCTTACATCAATACTATTGAGTTAATGGATGGGTATTTGTATATGGGTGCGGTGCGCATTTCATCTCGTGTGTATATCACTAAGCGCCCCCGCCGCCCGCACCTGTCTCAGTCCCCTTTGTCGTCATACCCCCGCGCCCCTGTTACCGCGCAGGCGAGGACTCAGATAAACGGTCGGCCTATATCTCACTAAGCGCCCCCGCCGCCCGCCGCCCGCCGCCCGCACCTGTCTCAGTCCCCTTTGTCGTCATACCCCCGCGCCCCTGTTACCGCGCAGGCGAGGACTCAGATAAACGGTCGGCCTATATCTCACTAAGCGCCCCCGCCGCCCGCACCTGTCTCAGTCCCCTTTGTCGTCATACCCCCGCGCCCCTGTTACCGCGCAGGCGAGGACTCAGATAAACGGTCGGCCTATATCTCACTAAGCGCCCCCGCCGCCCGCCGCCCGCACCTGTCTCAGTCCCCTTTGTCGTCATACCCCCGCGCCCCTGTTACCGCGCAGGCGAGGACTCAGATAAACGGTCGGCCTATATCTCACTAAGCGCCCCCGCCGCCCGCACCTGTCTCAGTCCCCTTTGTCGTCATACCCCCGCGCCCCTGTTACCGCGCAGGCGAGGACTCAGATAAACGGTCGGCCTATATCTCACTAAGCGCCCCCGCCGCCCGCCGCCCGCCGCCCGCACCTGTCTCAGTCCCCTTTGTCGTCATACCCCCGCGCCCCTGTTACCGCGCAGGCGAGGACTCAGATAAACGGTCGGCCTATATCTCACTAAGCGCCCCCGCCGCCCGCACCTGTCTCAGTCCCCTTTGTCGTCATACCCCCGCGCCCCTGTTACCGCGCAGGCGAGGACTCAGATAAACGGTCGGCCTATATCTCACTAAGCGCCCCCGCCGCCCGCACCTGTCTCAGTCCCCTTTGTCGTCATACCCCCGCGCCCCTGTTACCGCGCAGGCGAGGACTCAGATAAACGGTCGGCCTATAATTGGCCTTACTAATATTATGAACGCGAAAGTAACTCTGTGGTTTACGCTTTCACATCTAACTCAGTATTTCAATCAAAAATTTATTGAAGATACTTTGATTTTTGAAAAAAGATTTTATATATATATAAATATAAATTGTCATTTGCAGTGTGTATTTGAAGTTGACAAAGAAAAAGGACTAATACTTACTGAATTGGCCGATGGAGTTTCCGTAGAAGACATTGTAGTAAGCACCGGCTGCGAATTCAACGTGTCTCCGCAACTTAAGAAAATGGGTGATGTTACTAAACCAGAATAATTATCGTAGTTTGTAAGTAAAACAACTGATTATTGTATATCCGGTGTAATTATTTTTTTAATAAGACTTAAAAATGTAGACTAACAAAGTATATTATGTATAAAAATACGTACTTGCCGCACATATTTAATGAATACGCGGTAGAAGTAGGAGCGAGAGGTATACCAGCTAAATCTCTCTATAACCTTTTGAAAGACCTTGGCCTGTCGAGATCTGCAGTAAGTTCTATTTTAGAAAGAGTATCCAAGGCTGCACTAACAGGTTCCTACCAAATTTGGCTAGGTAGGGCGGGAAACTCGAGCAGTGAAGGTGAGCGTTGATGCGCATCTTAAAGGGGGCCTCCTTAAACCTACACCTAAGTCGTAAGTCCTGGGTACTGCTTTGAGTTTCTCCCTCTGCCACACGATGGACCCGGCACCCGCATGGTGAATCCATGGAGTGCTAAGAAGTTTTTCTCTCTTAGAAATATACTTTTACATAAAATCTGTTTACTATGATTGTTTATTTAGATTATTTGTTTATACAGTAGTGTCATATGTCCAAGGTTATAAAATAACATATTAATGTGTGTTGTTACATTTATATTAAGCGTAAGGAATGTATTTTATAAAACATATATTACAGCCACACAGTTTATACATGTGACTTATTAATAATCTAAACTCTTTGCTTAAAACTTAAATAAAACGATGAGTTTCTACAAAATGTTCTTAGATATTTTAATGCGATCGTTATTTATATTTTTGTTATGTATTAATTCTTAACTGTTAATGTTTGAAATACATATAATTTTACATTACAATCTGTTTCATTTAATGAATACTTATATCGAAAAATCTGAAGTCGTATAAATCGTTTCTTAAATTTCAATTCATCAAAATAATTTCTTTTTTCAAATACACGAAAAAGAGAGAGAGAGAAATAAAAAGAGGTTTAATCTATATGTTAGTACGTGAACTTTGTACCTCTTTTCACGAAAATTAAGCAGAAAAATGAGTATGAAATTTGGCACAGTTAAAGTTTATATAAAGAAGAAATGCAGAAAGATAAAATAAAGAAATGAATTATGGTCCACTATTTAGTAATTTATTTTTAGCTCTCACTGAGAAAATTTTAGAATCTTTTAGTTTTTAAATAGATATCCTGTAGCTAAATTGTACCTTTCTTGTGGGAGAAATAAACTTTATAATTATTTAAATGAAATCCATAATGCTCTTTATACAATTATATTTTACTTATAATTTTACAATCTGGCTAACCAATAGAGTAAGGAAGAGACTTCATAGAAATTGTGACAGATTTGTCAATATTGTCAAGTTGGGTATACATGCATTGCTTTTACAGAATTTTGCAGAATAATATACTTAATTTGAATCCAATCTATAAGTTAATATTTATAGGACTATAATGACATCGTATATAAATCATCCATTTGTAGTGTGGGGGTCGTGTTATTTATGGCTCACTGCTTTGTTCGCTATAATATGGTCTTTATTGCTTTTCATATGTAAGTATAAATCATTCGTTATATTTACAATCGGTAACAAGCGACATTACAGGTAGAAGCAGATTGTCAGTACGAAAAGACTTTTTTTTCGCAACACAACGCCATTTAGTTCCAAGCTAAACAGAGCTTGTGTTATGGGTATACAACTGATATAAATACATAAATACTTTTTTTTTGTAAATATATACATATTATACATAGAAAACACCCAAACGCCGAAACAAACATTTACAGATCTTATAAATATTTGGTTCGACCCGGGAATCGAACCCAAGACCTCAAGCACAGGAGTAACACACTACGCCACTGAAGCAGTTAAAATTAATAATGATTAAGTTCGCACCATGGACAAAAATATTAACTACACGTGTAGCCATAACATCTTTTTCTGATACAAAATAGTCTGTCATTGAATTGAAAACTTCTTCAGTCGCCATGAGCACATTTTGGTAGCGGGAAATCCAATGGGGTCGTGTCATCGACATGCTAATTGTTTGATGTTTATAATTTTAATTGAATCATTATGAAATTTCAAATTTAATACTAAAATTCTAAGTTTTTTTTTTATTTTCGTAGGAAATTTTCACGCATACACTTTTTATACTCACATACAGAAATAATAGCCTATTACTACGTCACACATAACAGTTAAAACAAAACATTCACAATTTCACATACACGTGAATACTGTCATAGAGTATAATGTGTAGGCCCATTTGGGCTTATACTCGATAGAGGGGAATGCCTGTGTATGGCTACTCCCTACTATGGACTGTAATACATTGTTAGATAGATATCGCTCCATTAGAAAACTTTTTTAGAACGCTTGATATTTTAGGTTTGAATGCAACCTAACATTTTGGTCAGGTCATAGGACTGACAGTGTACCTAGAGTTGTTTTATTATTGAATAACACTTATATAGTGACTACTATTTACAATATGTTTACAGGTATTGGCGATATGCTAATTTTAACAGGCACTGACTTAATAAACGCAGTCGTCTTACTGTCAGGGATAATTACACTACCAGCAAACATACACATTTTATGTGCTATATCGAACGGCAAAAAGATTGAGTATGGTTTTATGTTAAAAGTTTAAATTAATTTTTATTTTATTTTCATTATTTTCGGTAAATGGTGGTAATTCTGTTGTTGACATCACGAAACTAAAATGACAAAATTTTTGTTGTTGGATTTTATACTTTTAATCTCATCCTCTTATAGTCTATTTTTCGATACCAGTACCAACTAAAACTTGATTAAAAAAAATTAGTCTAAATTTAAAAAAATATAAGATATGTAAGTAATTTAGTCGGCATATATTTAGACGGGGTACATCGAAGTTTAGTTCGACCGTGCGACACACGTCTTAAACGTTCAACACAAGAATATCAAAAGAAAAATTATGGTCTAAGTTCAGTAATTAAACTAATTTTCGTTATGCCGAAGTAAATTTTACTTTTCAATTAATAAACAAACGTGTATCTCTGATTAACGTTTATTTGATACTGAAATAACACAGTGACAGCTAAGATTTGAGATATCAAAAAATGAACAAATTTTAGTGAGGGCAACAACAGAAGTACCAGTAATATGTAACGTTTTTGCGATACATATTAAATAGTAAACTCTTACCATTTACACAGTAAAGGTAAGTATCCAGAGATGAAGACATTGAATGTTGGTTAGCTGATCTTTTTACCTGCCTTTGAACAAGTTATTTCCTGTGCTGTGTCCTATCTCTTGATTAATACAAAATTAACTATAATTATTACTCATAACATCAGGGATATCAAATGTATTTTGAGAGTCATCAAAACATTCCCGATCCTAATGATATCTATACTAATGACAGAAAAACTGATACCTAACGATTTATGATTGCTTACATATTAGACAAGAGTCTTATTATACTAACTTTTACCGCTGGAGAGCCACGCTTTGGCATGCACGGGCCGGCTCGACCGGATTGATACCACGGTCTTACAGAAACCGGTGTAAAACAGCGTCAGCGCTGTGTTTCACCGAGTGAGTGAGGATATCGGAGGATATATACCCCAACCTCTTCCCCGTCCCTCTCCCCATCCCCAAAAGGCCGGCAACGAACTTGTGACGCCTCTGTTGTTGCGGGTGTCTATGGGCAGCGGTAATCGCTTACCATCAGGCGATACGTCTGCTCATTTGCCCCCTATTACATATTTTTTTTATATAAGACTCGCCTACACAGCAACAACAGCCTACTTATTTAATACTTCAGATAGGAATTAGACCTCTCTTTAGACAGGAGGTTTTGGGCTTTAGTGTGTTTACTGGGATTAAAATACAAATCTTTAACAAACTCTTTCGTTGACAGTTACAAGTCTAGGGTGCTCTGTTGTCCGCTCTGGCTTTGCTTTATGTGGATAATATTGATAAACTGTATTGGTGTAGTACTTTGTGCTCACAAGATAGCTATATGCAAGAAGACCACACATGATCGGCTCAATTATACAATAAAGCATTATAGAAATATTCCAAAATACAAACGCTTCATTGACAATTTGCAATGGTCTCTGAAATGTTGTGGGGTAAGTGACTATGTTTGGTAGACATATTTTGAAGTTTATAAATCCAATCTAATTATTTAATATTATTTTTAGCTGAATTCCTACAGAGACTGGTTCGACTATGACTGGTATGATAAAGTAAGGGATTATGACTGGGATCCGCCAAAAAATCCACTTTTAAATACAGTTCGAACTGTGAAACCACTTGCAGATAGCGTGCCTCTAAGGTTATTTTTTTAAATGTTGCTTATTCATACTTCATTCATACAATTCCTTCATAAAGGATTCGGAAAGCATTTTGAGATCTATGATACAAATTACTCAAAACATTAATATAGGTAGTTAATGACCATGCTATTAAATTGTATAATATTGTTTTACAGTTGCTGTAAAAGTGGATCATGTATAGCAAATTATCTTCTAGAATTGGGCACAGGTTCAATCAATACTCGAGGCTGTGGCGATATAATGACCAATATCATGATTACTCTCATGACAATTCATATTATCATGTTTCTGTCCATTATCGTAGTTGAGGTAGGTGGTGATATTTAGTCTTTACACTGATAACTAAATATGTAATTAATATTACTCTTTATCTAAGAATTAAATTGTTCTTTTGTTGAATCAAATGGCTATCGATCGAACCGTTAGAAAAAATGGGTCAATCGATATCCAAGGACGAATTCGGAAAAAGGGGAGCTGTTCGTGCAATTTCTTCGAAAGTGTTATTCACCTCTGATGTTGAAAAGGTCATGTGCGTACATGAATACATAATTAAAATACGTTTTTTTAATGTACTTTACAGGCAATATTATTGAAAGTACTCATAGGGGACAGCGAACAAACTTATAATACATCTCCAACGAGACCACCATGCTGCACAGAACAAGTTCATCTAAAAAATATTATGTCGATTAAGAACAATTTTCGTGCTTCAAGCACATCATTGCGCTTGATGCCTGATGAAAGCGACGGGTACGAGAAAATCGTTCGGCAATCAGTTACGTCACATCGTTGCTCTAAACATCCGCGGACAAGCAGCACAGACTTGGGTATGTCGTCTTAGGTACATTTGCATCCTTAGGCTAGCCATACACGCTGTGGATTATCAACTGTTCAGCCAAACCTGTCAGATATTATCATTACGTGTATTTACGTAGGTACCTTTAGATTTTTTATTGGTAATAAGTTGGGGAGGAAATATGTTTTGACTGCTTCGAATCCTATTGCATATAGGAGCGACGAGAAACCAGTTTATAAACTTTATCTTCATTGAAGAAATATGGGTTAAAGAGAGTATTATTAGGGTTCTGACGTGTCTGTTTCCAATAGGTATATGTACTTATCTAGTCTAATACTAAGCTACAACCACAGAACAATATTGATTATTTGAAATACAAGGTGTCTCAAAAGAAATTTCATATTTAGTGGATTGATTAAAAAAAAGGAAGCGGTATATAGAAAAAATGTTTATTTATTGTTAAAATACACTTTTTGGGAATTCATTTCTTAAAAATAATATCGTCTAAATGTAAACCCTCACGTTGTTGGCACTCATTTAATCGAACAGTAAAATTACTTATGACTGCTCGACAGGTGGAGTGAGGGATGGCTGCCATTTCGTGACGGATATTTTCTTTCAAATGCGCCAGTGAAGTTAGTTTATTGGCGTAAACTTTAGATTTAAGATAACCCCATAGGAAAAAGTCCATAGGGGTTAAATCTGGGCTACGTGGAGGCCAATTTATGTCACCTCTCCGGGAGATCAATTTTCCTGAGAAAATTTCACGAACACGTGGCAGAGATATATTGGACGTGTGTGAAGTTGCTCCGTCCTGTTGAAACCATGTTCTTTGGTTATAGCCAGGAAAGTTTTGCAGTTCAGGTACCAAGAAGTTGTCTAACATCTCCACATAACGCTCTGAATTCACTGTAACTGTACGCCCCATTTCGTCTTCAAAAAAGTAAGGGCCGATAATTCCTCGCGCCGACATGGCAGCCCATACGGTCACTTTAGGCGAGTGTAGGGGTTTCTGATGTTTGCGTTTCGGATTGGCTGAACTCCAGTAGCGGCAGTTTTGCTTATTTACGTGGCCATTAAGATGAAAATGAGCTTCATCCGAAAACAAAATGTTGGTAAACGTTGAAAATCGCTCAATCATCTGATTTACGAAATTAAGCCTCTGACCGGCATCTTGGGATCGAATACTGCAGAATTTTCTACGCGCGACAGTTGTCGAATCACCGTTCTTGTAAAACTCTCGCACGCACAACGCGCGGTCTGCTCCCGAGAAACGCTCCATAGCGACTGAATCCCCAAGAGCCAAGCTACCAATTGACATAACCCCCGCACCCCTCAAGTACGCAGCGTTCACGCAGTAAGCTAAACAAATATAAAATTTCTTTTGAGACACCCTGTATATACGGTCCAGTCTTGTCTGGTCCCTAAGTATGACATAATTATATTGTTACTTAACCAATTGCAATGTCCACAAAATTAAAAACATTTAAATTTATTTCTCATTGCGGTAGATGAAAATGATTTTAACATCTTGAACATGAACGGATCTTTGATTTCGCCAGGACTTGTAGACTTAGCCCACGCCTTGCCTAATTAATTTTGAATTATGAATAAATTTTGATCGCAGAGATTTCAAGACAGTAAGTAACGAAGATTAAAAGGCTGAGTTTAATAACGTAATGTACATTAGAAGAACTATAACTGTTGATTTCATTTTGTGGTATCTATAATGTACTTTTAATAAATGGAATATGAAGTAATTAAAACATTTTTATGTTAACTGCAAACTGGTTTACATAATCTGCTTTAAAGTAGGTACTAATTGCTATTTATAAAATTGTCTGTCTTTCTTTTAAACCAAAATAAAATATTCAGAATCCTAATTTTTATACCTTTTATTACATTAAGAAGGTAAAAATATATATGAATAATATTTTGATAATTTATTGAAAAGATTTCTCTTTGATATTGTGATAGATAATAAATACATTCTTCTTCTTTTGATGAAATGGCAAGCAGCCAGATCTCTCGGATCAGCTATTTCTGCCAATGTCAAGTATTTATTGTCTTCAATTATCAAGTCTTCGAGTCTTCAAGTCGTCGTCGTGATATTATAAAAAATATACAAAATGTGGATGACATGAAATGGGGAACGTCTTTCGAAAAAACAAAAAGCGATCTCCATGTAATATATTTTGTACAGTTCTAAATTATTGTGTAGAAATAGTTTATGTTGGTAGCACATTCAACTCTAGAATAGGGATGCGACTCTTAACAGTATAAAAATTTCGTTTGATTCGAGGCAGATTGATTCAATATGTAAAATGTCGATTTTAAACTGTGGTTATAATGAAAAAAACAATCTACTTCAATACTAGGTGGTTCAGAAACTATTTTTAATCTTTTGGACAATCTATCGTATGTAATATCTTGGTTTATAAAAAAAAACACAATACTTAAAAATTAATTTATTCTTGAAGTCTCTTTATTTGCCTTCTTAAACCATTTTTCTATATTACAAATTTAAAGTTTTTAATATCCGTTTAGTAAACTAAAGTTGATTCCCTCTAATTGAATAGGACGTCAATTAAAGGCCTGCAACAATTGTAAGTGAACTGTTTTTATTTCTGTGTTTATCTGACAAAAAGCTTTCTGTCATTCTTTCAAATTCTTTAATTAAGTTCCTCTGAGACTTCCTTACACACGTCCGCAATATTTATCAATTCGTGTAATCGATGTTGCTAGAAATCGATTTCACGAATTCAGTCGATTGTTGTATCCCATGCCTACAGGTTACAGAAATAACCTCAAATATTTGTTGGTTTACTAGCTTGTAAAACTTAAAAACCTTTTGAATAACTTAAATTCCTATAATTATACTGATATAATCTAGTATAACAGGTACAGAATAAAATGGTGTTTCTGACCATTGCCAATTTAGTCCGTGTTCGCGGTCCCGATGAATTTTGGAGGAAAAGGAGAATTTTCAGGCTAGCTGCTCATTATATCGGCCGTCGTAGAAATTGCTATTCGGTCGCCGTTCGTAATGTTCACAGAGCTCTTGTTTATGCAACTAAGGCTAGGAGGCTTAAGAAACAAGATATGATAGATTTGTGGAACACCCGAATTACTGCAGCATGTGAACAACATAATATAACCCAGTTTTCACTTAAGGAGGGTTTAGATCGCTCCAATATCATGTTAGACAGAAAGTCATTGTCAGATTTGGCGTGTTGGGAACCAAGGACATTCGAGTGCCTGGCTGTTATAGCTAAAGAAAAATTAGAACTTGATGGTTTTGTAAATTATGCAGATAAGAAGCCTCCTACAGGAACAGATTTAAATCTTAGAGATGTTATGTTGGCACATTGGTTGAAGGAAGAAAAACATTAAGTCATTCTAATGTATTTAATTTTAGCTGTTCTAATTACATATTAGTTTAATATTATAAATAAATAACACCTTAGAAAATATAATGACTTTTATTACTATTCAGCTCTCCAGTTCCCTTTTCAATTTCTTTGTTAATTCATTCTGTTTTTCTAATATGTATAAATTTTCTATTTTCCTTCGCTGTTGTCTTTCTACATCTCTTATCACTCCTTCATGCATCTTTTCCCTAAAAAGTGAAAAATAATTGTATAGCACATTAAATATACTAGCAACCCAGCCTGGCTTAGTATGGATATCTTTGAGATTCTCAGATTTCTTCAACTATATACATTAAACATATAAACCTTCCTCTTGAATCACCAAAGACTATAATTAAAATATGTTATGTAGTTTACAAGATCTAAGTGAACAGACCTAATGAAAATAATCTTTTAAGTGTGAGACTGCCTTGGTGGCGTAGTGGTAGCGTATGCAACTGCTAAGCTTGAGGTCTCGGGTTCGATTCTCGGGTCGGACCAAATGTTTGTATGATCTGCAAATATTTGTTTCGGAGTTTGGGTGTTTTCTATGTATAATATGTGTGTATTTACAAAAAAAAAAGTATATAAGTATTTATATCAGTTGTCTAGTACCCATAACACAAGCTCTGCTTAGCTTGGGACTAGATGGTGTTGTGTGTTAGATATATTTATTTATTTATTTATATTAGCAGCACATTGTAGGCAGCTAGCAGCTAAGGAAAAAAAAATCAATAGTTAATTTTTAAATAGGCCATGAACCTTATCATAGTGGGAGGAGTCAATAGAAACATTAGTAGTGGGGTCCAAAAAAAGTACCTACATAACTACATAACTACTAAAAATGTTAATGAAATGTCACTGACACTGGTTTGGCCACCATCATGACTTCTAATAAGGAAAAGTTAGTCACTAACTATTCAAAATTTGTCGCTAAATATGAGAAATTAAGTTATGAAAGTACAGTATAATCTCACTAATAGGGCAATTTAATAGATCCAGTAATCTGGCACCCTCCACCCATGCCTCCTTCACCCTTCTATACCTGTGCGCACTACAAGTTGCACAAAAGCAGACCTCAATTAAGGATTATTTTAAAACTAGTTAATTACATATCTACCTACATGATAATTGAATACATTATACATTATTATTCCCTCTATGAAATGCTTTATTTCATTCATTACCTATGACTTTTTCACTATAATCCAATATTCCGAACATTCAATAATCCGGCACCCTACAGTTTTTAATAGTGCCGGATTAGTGAGATTACACTGTATATAGTGACCCCAACTTGGTGTCAGTCTCCTTACCAACTAAGACATCTAGCAAAGATCTGTTTTATTTTGTACCAAACTGAACTGTTAATTGGTTAGAATTTGTAGTAAAGTAACTAATTTCAAGTCCGTGTCAGTGACACATTAATGAACAACAAATGGGCATATGAATTAGTCAAATTCTTGTAAGATGTGTCTGTTTATATCAGTCTATGAAAACAAGTAATGACTTCGATTTATTAGTCTATTTACTAACTCTTGTCTAGTCTGCGTCATCTTTTGGGTTCTCAGTGTAGTGTGTATAAAGTATTTTAATTTATATGATTAACATGAACAAATATTGGTTCATACTAAGAAGGCTTACAACTTTTGACAAACTGTAAACTTATATGTGTTTTTATTGTTAAATCGCAAAAATTTTAAAGAAATTGGTTATCTAATGTAATGCATATTATTATATATTATTTACCTGTCGGATTGTTGCTTCATATGCACGTAGCCCACAATCCCAAATGTTACAGATAATGATAACGCTAAGACTAACTTAGACGTATATGATGACATCTTAATTATATTCAAATACACAAGCTCAATCCTCTCTTCTATTTCCTATATTATCTTTTTCATTTAATTAGGCTACCCATCATCGATTTATGATAAAGTTCGCAAAATCGTTGACATTCTTGACAAATCTGTTTCTGTCATTACTGACATTTGACGGATTGATGAGATTAAAATGTGTTGCCAAGAGCCAAATAAAATGTGGATCGCGTTGTTTCGTGAGATATTGGTATTATGCATTTATTTTTATTTAGCTAGGTAAACGTATATTTAGCAAAGTTTTAATATGAGTTGTATAACTGATTTTATTTTCATATGTTATTATCAATAATCACGAACTTTCAACAAATAAAAAAACAACTTTAAGAACTGGATCAAACTGGATGAAATGAAACCACACGGGAAGCATCAGTTTTATAAAAAGAATCATCAAAATCGGTTCACCTAGTCAAAGGTAGTGAAAAAGTTAAAGGTAAGAAACATAATGAAATACAGTCGAATAAATAACCTCCTCTTTTTTTTAAGTAGGTTAAAAATGAATAAATAAAAGGGATAAGGATATAGGAGGAATAAGGAACAAATTCAGGACAAGATCCTTAGGGCAATGCCCTAAGTAAAGCCATGATTAATTTTTGAAAAAAAAATGTTGCGCCGAGTCCCGTTACCACTCTTGATGGTGTTGCTCTTTACGACTTAAAGCCAAACAAAATGCCTAACATCCTCTAATCCCTAACTGTTAAGGAATTTTACCTTCTGTCATCAGCTCACCTGAACAACTTGAAAGGTATCCTTTCAAGTTATTTAGCTATAAATCTATAGATACGTATGAAATTGAAAGAATTATCCTCCAAGCCTTAACCGTTGAGGAGTTGTACCTTCTATCATCATCATCATTGCATATATCATCTGTGCATTGTGTGTGTGTGTTTATAAACTAGGATAACTATTGTTCGGACGTGACTTCTGCTTTATTTATGTCTGGTCGTATAGCTATCGTACAATTTAAAAATAAAAATTAAGTCATTGATTATTTTAGTATTTTATTTCAGCATTAAAATTTCTTACTAAAATATAAATACAAATCTTAAATATTTACAAATTACTAATACTTAAAACTATAACAAAAGATACAAATTATTGAGTATTCATTATTTGCTGGCTATGCTTACAGTATGCGAACAGTTGGTTATCATAAGCTGTTGACCAACTACAAGTGGGTACAGGCCTACAATACGTTATTTAATTTCAATTGTAAATTTTACAGTGTGTACATCAACAATGTGTAAACACGTAAAGGTTTTACTTACCAACTTACCTACTGATTTATAAATAATACATAGGAATGATAGATCACTAAAGTCGTGACATGGAATAGGCCGCTAGTAATGTCTAGGTATCAATTGATGAAACAGTTTCAAATTAAATAAATAAAAAGTTTTTTGTTATGTCACCAGATTATTGTTATACTTGATCTAAATACATACACAATAAAAGACACATGAACAATTAAAAACAATAAATGTAAGATCTGCATCAAAAACCACTGAAACAGCGTGAAAAACTTGAAACATTTCTGAAACTTGAAACAATTTAAAAAATAAAACTATATAACTTTTTTCTAAATAAAACAAATATCTCTTCGATAACAATATCAACAAAATAATGCTACTTTTCTTGTACGTTTCATAAACACAAGTACCTAAGTTTAATAGGTTAAATTGCTAAGTTTCAACACGAAAAGAATCATGATCACAAATTTTTTTTCAATATTGACTGATCAAATTGTTTTCTTTTTTATTTAGTGACTTTTATTGTACATTGTACTAAGGCAAATACATTAACCCTGTAATATCTTCACTTCAACCAAGTCACTTAGAGTTCGATTTAAATAACACTTTTTTAGGTCCGCTATCTCGACCATTGTTAATTTAAAGCTTTCTCTCTGAGTCTACTTATATAGACTGTAAAGTCAATAGTGGAAGGCCTACATTTAATTTATGGCACAGCTACCTGCTGCAGTTATCGTAAAAACTTGCGGAACCCCTATTAGGGATCTCAGCAAATTCCCGCTTCGGCGTACACAGTTTCGTGCTGAAGTCAACGTTACGTTTCCTGTAAAAAAATAAAATAAGTAACAAGATATTAATAAACTTGGGTTATAACACAATTTATATAATCGGAGTCACCGCAATCGTTAAAATTGCAAAAGAGAATGGCTGGTTTATTGTTTATGGCCGGTCGCCTGCTTGACGCAATTCCTCCTTGGTATTGTAAGTAATCGTTTTCATACGAGACAAGTGTTTTATTGTTAAAGGAAAGTTAAACATGAAATTCAAATGCTATTAAGAAAGCTTATCAAGTACTTTTAAGTAATCACGGCAGGTAATAAAATGATGAGCATGATATTAAAAAGTACAAGGAACAATGATTTAAGGTGTTATCCTTACCCTCTGCTTGGCAGTTCCATTTGATCGACGAGAACAGATTTCACGTATAGACGATCGTTGCACCACAGTATGCACAGTGATCGGGGTTCTAGTACATTCATATCGTACTCCCACGATAACTCCACCTGTGAAACATTTTTTTTTATTTACGGCAAGAAGGTACACGATAAAACGATGTTAACTAGTTATGATATTATTTGTTCAAAAAAATCCTGTATTACCTTTCTTACTTTACCACCCAGGTCCATTGGGTGTGTAACTACTATAGTGTAAGTAGTGCCGTGCTCTAATCTGTAACGATGAAAATAGCATTAAACGTTACGAACAAATTTATGCTACTGCTGACTGTAGCCATCACTACATACTACGAGTAAAAGCATTTTTTTTACTTATGATTAGAACTTAAATATATTGTGTAATATTTTATCCTTCAAATTTGTAAAATCTGTTATTCAGTACAGTGTCAAAGACAAAACCAACATCACAGTATTAATCTGTTTTTTTTTATGGTTTCATTTCATTGGTATTCTTGACTGCCTCTGTGGCGTAGTGGTAGCGTATGCGACTGCTGTTCTTGAGGTCTTGGGTTCGATGCCCGGGTCGTCCGACCCCAAATGTTTGTATGATCTGCATATATTTGTTACGGAATTTGGGTGTTTTCTATGTATAATATGTATATATTTACAAAAAAAGTATGTATGTATTTATATCAGTTGTCTAGTAACCATAACACAAGCTCTGCTTAGCTTGAAACTAGATGGCATTGTGTGTAAGATGTCCGAAATATTTAGTTATTTATTTATTATAAAACTCCTATCGTACAAACATATTGTTACTCACTTCACGTAATTGGCTGGTGTTAAGTCCATTCCTCTAATTACACCTCGGTCTGACATTAAAGTCACTTTCAGGAAGCCCTATCGACAGAAATAAATTTTGAGGTTAAATTATTGTTATAAAATATTTTGGAACTACATTTCAATAAACAAATGAAGGAGAGTTATACTTCGGTATAAATGAGCCAGCTCAACGCGAGTGATATCAGAGCGTCACAGAAAACTGGTGTGAAGCAATTATTTCGTTTACTAAGTGATCTCAACCTTATTCTCATCTTTGTTTGGAAGTAGGGCTTGTATTCTATGAGTTGCAGTTTTCTAGTAATGGCGGTCGTCATTTACCTTGCGGTGAACCGTCTGCTTATTTGCCGCTTATACCATTAAAAAATAGTGCCCTTTTCATAAATCTACGAGTATATTTAAAAAATGTTCTTTTTTAACCTTTAAAAAATTAAAAAAAAAATGTTTAAAAAAAACAAAAAGGTAAAAAAAAATATTTAAAAAAAATATCCAGGGTTTAATTTATTATTTATAGATTACATCTTCTGCATACCAAAACGTGGTTCGTTTAGTACCTTTACTGAACACTTTACAAAACAACTACCCTTTTTACGTATCAGATGTTTTAGAGATGGATATTTAATAGTTAGTAGTATATTTTAAATGGATGAAAATACCTGAACCCACGATTCAGCACCCTTGGGATTTGCTAATTGAACTGTCACTCTGTAATGTCGTTCTGAAAATAAGTCATGTTATTTATTTATAAATAAAAGTATTTTAAAGTCACTTTAACTAAATCGTACGATGCATTCTTGTCCAAACATACTTTTTTGTTCTAACTATTTCAATATGTCAATTGAAATAAATTGTTAACTTGCACTTTTGTTTTGTCTAAAGAATTTTGTATAATTTCTTCTAGGTCCTATACCTAAAGAAAAAGAGAATTTTGTGAGTCGTGCCTGCTTTCTTTGAGACTCTCAAGGGTGGGACCAATTTTAATAATCATCTTTTTATTTAGGAGGGGGAAATAATAAAATCAAATAGGTATCAATATACTTGAATAATAACAATACAAGATTCTTATTGAGAAAATGGTTCTTATTTTGAGTCCTATAACAAAGGGAGTGGTAATTCTCAATACCCAATAGCACAAAGAACAAGACAAATAAACCGATATTTGTAAATAAGAATAAGATAGAGATTCTACTAAATTTAGTTAATTAAATTAGAGACAGAGGGTATATTTATTAATTTAGAGACAGTTGAAATTCTCGGATTAGTAATTCAGTAATATTTGTGGTTTGGAACCACCAATCGGGGTTTATAAAAATATTCAATCCTTACGGCAAAAGGGTAATTCCTTGCCAGTGCTGAGAAAATATTTGGCTCCTATAGTGTCATGCTCTTCTGAGGGATACACTTCATTTTCTGACTGGTTGTTCTTGTTAGTGATCAAACCTGGGGAGCTGTCTGCATGGAATCTAGGAAAATCAGTAATAACGATAAGGATTAAGATTTATCCTGATGAGTTCAATATCCGCGGCTAACCGCCAAGATTTCTTAAGTTCTGTTTATTATCTCATGTCAGTTAGGAAGTCTTGACATTTAACCGCCGACATAATTATATAATAGGTTTATTTCATACCCCATTATTGCGCAACCATGTCCGCAGTGAAAACATTTTCCTTCCAAAAAGTGTTGATATGATGGACACTGATGGCCTGCATAACCAAATTTAGTGGTCTAAGTTAACATAATACATAATCCAATTCACATATTAATAGGAAATACTTTTTTATCTTTATCTGTCCGATATCCAACATGCGGATTACAATTAATAAAAAAAAATGTAATGTGTAAACGTGTAAATCTGGGTTTAAGTACCTTTGTATTTAAAGATAGACAACACAATATGAAACCATGTCATAAAATGTACTTATTATACTTACTTATATACTTTGTATTTAAACATTTAACAAGGTATCTAAAATGCAAAAAATATTACTAAAATTACATACTTAATCGAAAATTACTAATTCAAAGTTCTTACCAATATAAGAACACTTTCCATTGATAGATTCAGTGAAAAGTTTAATGGCCCTGACATGGTTGCAGGCCACGAGAACCCTGGAAGCTTCTTCAAGTCCTTGTTTTACAAGAGTCAGTGGCACTAAGGGGCCCTCGGTGAGATCACAACCAGGTTGCTCCTTGCCATTATTTGGGTAGAAGTCTAAATGCCCGACTGGTTGCGACATTCCATATCCTGCCATAAACACAAAATCTGTCGCACGTGTGAAATAATACGTCAATTAATTAGTTACCACAACACGCATATATATAATACAAAAAGGTATAATATACTATACAAATTAATGATTTCAATGATGATTTTATGAGCTGAAAAGCTTTTAATATATATTACATACATATAATAACATCTACAGAAGGGTTAGTAGTTTGATTAAATACAATTGAAGCTAAAAAGCTCAAATATTAAAACTAGATTATTACACGTGCATAAGAAACGGTTGTGCGTTATGGATTATAATAAGCGTTATGTGTAAGTGATGAAAAAATAGGGAGTTATATCCGAAGGATTACCTAATAGGAAAATGCTTTTTCCATCAGTGTGTATGACATCAACTAGGTGCGCATCATTAGGGTCTAGTCGTACATGTGTCGGCATTCCTTGGAAGTACGGCTCTGCAGGATCCAAGCCTGTAATTCTACCTATGCCCTATGAAACAAGAGGCTAAATCAAGGATAATATGGTAACTATTATATAAAATTCATTAGAATATAATACGGTAAAAGATTTTGATGAAACTTTTGCTCACCGGTACTTTTTCTCCTGCGTAGCCTGCCGTATGGGCACCTAAAGAATGTCCTATAATATGAACGTCCAGTGGATTTAACCCGTGATCTTTCTGTAAAATCATATAAGTGTATATTATAATATCCTAATAATATTATAAAGGCGAAAGTTTGTGAGTATGTATGTGAGGATGTTTGTTGCTCCTTCACGCAAAACTACTGAATGGATTATGATGAAACTTTACTGTAATATAGCTTATACATCAGAATAACACATAGGCTACAATTTATAAAGATACTAGCTTCGCCTCGCGGCGATCCAATAATAAAAATAAAAATAGGTAAAAAAACTTTTTAAGTTAAACGGTTTTATGTTAAATAAATGTACTAAAAACCAAAAAATAATAAAATAGACACAGTCGTGGGAATTATAAACATATGCATAGACTAGACTAAAATAAAACCGTGGGGTTAACATGGAGTGTATAACTATTGGAATTTCCATGAGCAAGAAAATAGTAAGTAATTTCCTCACCGTCTGCGGGCCAACTGCCTAACGACGAATTAAACGATTCTTCTATCGCACATTAAGTCGATAATTTGTAGACAATTGACGTGCCCCACGGTTTTATTTTAGTCTAGTCTATGCATATGTTTATAATTCCCACGACTGTATCTATTTTATTATTTTTTGGTTTTTAGTACATTTATTTAACATAAAACCGTTTAACTTAAAAAGTTTTTTTACCTATTTTTATTTTCTATTTTTTAGTTTTTATTTCGCATTCTGTTTAATTCATTTAGTGCTTCATTATTGCAAGGTTTCTTGCCCGTTAGTTTATTGCAGTCCAACTCTTCTATACGTAGTCCCTGCAAAGATCTTTCATTTGATACCCATATTGATGGGATTGATAAAACCTACGTTATCCGCCATTTTGTAGCGGCCGCCATCTTGGATTTTAATTTTTTATAGTATATTGTATTCTGCTTGTTGAGCCCTTTCATTTGATACCCATATTGATGGGATTAATAAAACATAAATTATCCGCCATTTTGTAGCGGCGGCCATCTTGAATTTATAATGATAATGAATAAACATAATTGTATTGTCACCAAAATCCAAAGTGTATACAAAATTTCAGATTAATCGGTTGACAGGAAGAGGGTGGAATTTGAATTACTAAATTTGACCCAAGAAAGAAAAAAACAAACGGGGTGAGCTAAATAAAACCGTTTAAAAAAACAGTATGCGCATTTTGTATGTGGAAGAGGTTTTACAAAAACGCATCTACTCTAAGTGTACCTAAAGCACCAGTATACTACTCTCTTGGTTAGTTAGGTCTATCTTGTGAGCAAGACAAGAGCAAAGCAAAATAAATAAGTCCAAATAGGTGACTAAGATTAAGAACTCGTGAGTATATGTATAAGTATCAGATACAAGTTATTTTCACTATTTGGTTTAGTCAGTACGTCATTACTCATTAGTCTTGTATTGTAGTGAAAGTGCAGTCGAATGAGTTTCGAAATATAATTAAAAGTAACCTTGTAGGATAGCGGCCGAGCTACTAGTAAAAATATATTTATGTAACGTAAACTCGTGTTACAGGTATGTATATCATATTTTAAATGAGCTAAGCATGCATGCAGTAGATAAATTTACTGAAGTATTGACTTTAATGCTGGGTCTATATATTTTTTCTTGAAACTCATTATTTTATAGTTTACAGACAGTTCCAAAACATATTAGCCGATTAAAATACTTTCTATATTTGAATAACATTACTTAATGTGGTTGTCTTTGATAATTCCTATTTATAAAATGATTTTTATGTTTAAAAATGCTAGCGCTAGATAAAAGATTTTTTGTTAATCTGTTGGGCATGTTAGGGTTGCCAAGACACGATCAATGTTTAGATTGTTTATGGTATAGGTTGTATCGGGTAAACGAAATAAAATACCTGTAAGACTTTGATGAAGTGCGCAACTTCTAGTCCTACTAGTCTTGTGTTGGCAGTCGCTTGAGTGTACAGAGGGAGACTGCCTCCAGCCCAGTCAACTACGACAACATTGAAGTCACCCGCTTTTACGAGTTCGTCCTTCATTTCACTCACCTGAAAAAAAGGTAAAGGATAATATATTAAAATTGACTACGGACTGAGCTTACTTTCTTTAAATTTCCTGTGTATAAGTTTCCATGTTGAACCTGTAATTGCTATTAAGGAACGTTTACCATACATTATACCATATATTTACTGGGGCAAAAGTTAAACCTACATATAATTGAGTGATTCGTTATATACATCTTAAGTCAAATTCCATATTAGAACCACTGAATGCTTCATCTTCATAAAGTTTCTTTTAGGTTCCAACATATAAAAATAAATACCCGTACATTGGATGTGCACTTATAGTTCTGATTGGCCATTTAATTACAGTACAGCCTTTAAAGTTTGGATTAATGTCACGGATATCAACGGAACAGGTAGATTCATTTAAAATGACAAACTAATCCATACTTTAACTTGTAAGAAATAAAGTTTAATATTCATTACAGAACTACAATATTATGATTATTGGTGCTTGGGACGATCTTGGTTAAGAATATGAGAAATATACGAACCCAATTGGACAATGGAGTATCGATGAAACCATGGATAATCATCTTAGTGGGTTTGTGTGGACTGAAGTTTGACTTTACTATTGTTTTGTTGACATTTACGTTCAATAATTGTCCATCGGTCGGATTCTTCTTTGTGTACAAGATAAACCTGAAATTGGTAAACATACCTATTTAATTATTATTTATCCTTAATAAATTGGTGTTCTGTAATTTAATATAGAATCGTTATATTTTGACTCAATCTCATCAAATTAAGCGGTTACTGAAAAGAAAACAATATTTTGTTAGTTTTCGATTCTAGTTTATTTTATTTCTGAGTGCTATATTTGGCATCGGACTGACCCATGCCCGAGAGCAAATTGACTGACTCGGTGCGTAGTGGTAGCGTATGCGACTGCTAAGCTTGAGGTCTCGGGTTCGATTCCCGGGTCGGACCAACTGTTTGTATGATCTGCAAATATTTGTTTCGGAGTTTGGGTGTTTTCTATTTATAATATGTATGTATTTAGATACAAAAACAAGGTATATAAGTATTTACATCAGTTGTCTAGTACTCATAACACAAGTTCCGCTTAGCTTGGGACTGGATGGCGTTGTGTGTTAAATGTCCGGTATATTTATTTATTTAAATATAAGAATAGCAATAAATGGTTTAAGATGAAAAAACTTTTTCCTTACTTTGGATTCTCGCATGTTCTCGTGTTCTTTGGTTTCTTTCTACAAAATATGTTGAGCTTTGGGCGTCATCGCTGTTATATTTTGTAGGATTTAAAAATAATAATAATAAATTATGTAATAATTATGGACATACCTCGTGTTGATTACAACTCTTGGCAATGGGAAGACATTGAAGGGTCTATGTATGAGATGATACCAACTCCTAGTGATGTTCAGACATCCTAGCTCATCGTAGCATCTGGTTTCATTTTCAACTGAAAGCAATATCACATCATTGCATCAACAACTTTCAACGGTTTAGAAGAAAGAAGGTTTTGGGCCTACTGTACCACGCGGGTCAGACCCGTTGGTACAGTCTTTGCTTCAAGTTTTACTTCTTTTTGCAGTGATGTTGCACTGTGTAGTTTGTTCTTTTAGTTTCCTGTTACGATAACCACGGGATGAATAGAGGCGACACTCCGAATTCTTAATCCACCACCATACGGGTAGGAACAATATAGAGTTTTAAGTAGTAATATAATTTTACCTAGTTCATACAATCAAAATAGAGCTAAGAACTAGACTTCCAAATAATAAACACAGAAAAGTACATCTCTGTATACCTATATAATTATAAACAATTACATATAAAAATGACAGGGGGTATATATTTTAACTAATTTTCGGAATCTTATTCAAATTTAATTTTTGTGTACAAGGATATATATATATATATATATATATATATTTATAACTTTATGAATTAGTGGAAAAGTTAAATTACAATATTTGCAACTTACGGAGTACATTTACGACGTGACCCACATGACTGAATAGTTTAAGTTTTAATTGTCTTGTGAACTTTACTTATCACATTTTAAAATGAGTAAATGTAGCAAACTGTCTGTGTCTTTCGAAGAGGTTTCAATTGTACTTTACAATCCAAACAATTATTTGTTTATCAGATAACTAACTAATATTCTAATTACGCAGTTTATTTGTGAATTGACCATATCAAAGTAAAAACGAGGCATCTTTTGGATATAATTGTAATTTTTACACATTATAGATCAGGTATTCAGGGTGTTTAAACCTATTTACATCCCATGGGTCCCGTAAGAGGGGACTAAGGGAGCATTTACTCTGCGAAATATCGTTGCAAAGAGAATAATAATTTGAAACATACCCTATACCATTCTGTCTGGCCAGGATGTATAGTAATCACCTTTCTTAGGAGATGCGCATGTCCAGAAGTGGATTAATAAATTATTTTTATGATTACACATATTTTTTTGGATATTCTTATCGAAATAACGTGTAAGTAGGAGCATTAGGTACATTAGTACCTGAATACTAAGTATCACTCAATTCAATGCGTCTATATCATGATAGATTGTAGTAAGCTGCGCTCTCCATCCCTTATTTTAGGAGAGGTAAAATTATTATAACTTGGATTGACACCAACCAAGTTTTTTTACCAGCATTAGTTTAAGGCAAACTCAATGAAAATGGATTGAATTCAGAATCTATATTTTTTTTTTAAGTCTGAGAGCCCCCGCAAACTGCCGGCCGATAGATTGGTTGGTTTCTTAATCAGTATGAGATATGGGAGAGTGAGTTTTTTTTTTTAAAGTCAACACCCACATTAGGAATAAACATCCTGTGTCATGGGGGACTTTACAAACATACATGAAACGGACACAAAGAACATCTAGACTCGAGACAACAATTCGTGGATCACACAAAGTGTTGTACCGCGTGGGATTTGAACCCAAGACACTTGGCGCAGTAGCAAGCGGCATGGCGACCGCTGAAACCACTCGGCCAACCGTGCAGTTATTGGCAAACTATAGGCAGATTAAAAAGTTTGTGGTCTACGGGGGCTTTTAAAAAATCAACCAAACCGTGGTCTTAAATGCTAATGACTAAATTTATTTAAGTAAAAATGAAATTGTATAAAAGATTAGTGGAACAAGATAAAAAGTGAATAATGATATGTAAGTTGAATGAATAAATATTGAGTCAGGTATCTTGTGCTCGTTACACAAAGTGAGTGCTGGGTTGTAGACAACCCAGTTTCGGACAGAGTTGTGTAGAATAAAACGTCGAGTTACTCATTAATTTAAATACGGAATAATTATCCAAGAATTTAGACCATAATTATGCATATGTTTATCCTTAAATGTAATAAGTACAAGTGGTACGTCCAAAAGATATGACAAAACATCAGAGTTTTCATAACCCTTTTAATTGAACGGACATTTATTTCAGGTCTTTGGAGTAAACGTGGAAGTATCTTTTGTACTAAAACAGTTAGAATTTAGGCTTAGAATTTTTTAATTACTAAATCAATGTGACTTACATGGTAACCAGGGTATGTTGACCTCTATCCGGTCTGAACGCGCCCAGTTGAACGGGTCAAGAATGCCAGCAAAAGCTGGCTGCAAACCAAGAAGAATGCACCACAGCATCACGCGCAGGTGTCTCTTCGTCAGATGAAGCCGTCGCATGCTACGCAAGCATCTGAAATATAAAATAAAATATCATATCATAAAAATAAAGAATAATTGCATTAATGTAAATGTCCGACTTAACTAAAACTTATTTATTATATGGTCACATTTAGTTTTTTTTATGGCATAGGGGGGCAAACGAGCAGACGTATCACCTGGTGGGAAGCGATTATTGCCGCCCATGGACACCCGCAACTGCAGAGGCGTCACAAGTGCGTTGCTGGCCTTTGGGGGATGGGGAGGAATATGTTAGAAGGGTAGTGGTATGGGCCTCCGGTATCCTCACTCACTCGGTGAAACACAGCGTAAGTGCTATTTCACACCAGTTTTCTGTGAGGCTGTGGTATCACTCCGGTTGAGCCGTCCCAGCCATGACGAAGCGTGGTTAAAGGATTTAATTTATTTGACACTAGCCACTTTCATATCAATTTACTACTGGTAAATAAAAGTCGTACTACCAATCGTATTGCTGATTTGTTATTTTACATTGTTTTTTATCAGAGAGTACATACGAACAGCAAAGGTAGGTACCTACCTAAAGACCATTGTGTTAGTTGTTTGAGTGCGTGGGATTCCATCGTTCGATTATATGGAAATGCTACGGGATAGATTAGCACTTTCCTATCCCTTAGATTACGCTCCCAGAGTCTAAAGCTTTTTTAATAGCCTAAAGCTTTTAAGAGCTCTGATCGTAAAGGGAATACAGCTCTATTCCTTCACTCACGTATTAAATCCTTTCTAGATTATATAAGAGATCTTAACATTCGAGACAAACACCGTGTTGTTTGTTATAGCCAAGTTGTTCCCGACAGTTGAGTCACTTAAATCCGTTTGCCAACGGTTAGGGTAAGTACAATTAGTTAACTGGTCTACGAAATTTCGTCTTCGTTTCTCAATTTTCATTTTTTGCATCATTTTTCATTGATGCTCGACTCTTATTGGTAATATAGTAATATTTTATAGCCTCTATTTCTTACTCCATTAGTGTTATTAATAAATATTACTATTCTATTTTTACTTTTTGTATTAAAGATGCAAAATAAACTCGCAATAGTGATGTTAAATAGTCCACTCCTTTATAAAAGTCTACACAATACCAAAAGTATGCTTCTATTGCCCTGATCGCGAGCGGTTGCTTTTGCTTCCTTACGGCGGGGTTGGTCGGATACACGGAAGAAATCATATTCATTATGTAATGAGTAGATGTATGAACGCTAGTTAAACTTACCTATATATGAAATGTATTCATAGTATGTTTATTTATTTACTGTTGTAACAGTAACTGTGTACTACATAATATTGAAGTACCATGACATAGCTATACAGAGCCACCTATCTCTGCAGAAGCAGATCCTAAAGAGAGGAAGAGAAGGACTCAAAGGACGCCAAAACACTTGAAACTCTGGGTTGCAGGTATCTATTGGCAGCAGGATTTACTTGAAGAATCAAGATCGTGGAACTCATTAAATATTTTGTCTTGGGTCCAATCGATCAAACGATACTACGAGTAATAGACACGATATCTTAATAGTTAGGGTCACTAACCGCTATGCCATTAAGATAGCCCCCTAGACAAGTTGTCATTCCAAAAACGATAGTAGAAAACTAACTAATTAGTATTAATTAATGGCGTCATTTCAACGTTTAGTCTTGTAGTAAAAACAAAATATTATATTAGGTAATAATACAAGAGAATAGAGGCGTTAGCGATTGTAGAAAGAGACGTAGGTTAGTTTAACATCTACACGAAACGAGTTGTACAATTTGCTTTTGCAATTGACTCATTTCACCATACTTAAGCCCTTGGTTAATATTCTAAGTTATTTCAATTTTCAACCATTCGGTATGTTTATATTTATCGGAAGGTTAGACCGCTGTGCACATGGCAAACAAGATTTCTTCACATTTGAAATGGTTCTCTGACTAAAAGTGTGCAATATTTTAAAATGTAGCCTAGAAAAAGTAGTTTTGTAATGAATGATTAATATTTCCATAACGACTCGCAAAATAACATTTAAACTCCCGTAGAATCTTTAGAGAAGCGTTGAGTTTCTTATTCGGGCCTTGAACGAAGACTTAAACTAGACCTAAATTAGCTAACGTAAAAAAAAAACTAAGGGAGCTTTACTTCAAGACAAGCTGTTAAGGGTACTAACTCAATTTAGAAATTATTACTAATCGGGAAATTATTTCGAAACTATAATTTAAATTATATAAAAATGTACCTATATATTTTTAAAATATATAAAATATGTTTAACGAAAACTGAAAGCTTAACGACCACCTGAATTCTTTCGTTATATTCAAAAAAAAATCGTACACTCTAAGTTTATACCATGTGTGATTCATGAGGAAAGTATACTTTCCTCATGAATCATTCTTTAACCACAATATAAACCGAAGATATGAATAGTAACGTTTAGAGTCTATCTCGAATAATGAATTGATAACAAAGTTAGATAACAGTTATAATTAAATATAATGGTAGTGAAATAAAATGTACAAAAATTAATTATGATAAAGAATTATCTTAACGGTTAAATATAATTTAGCTAAAAAAAGTACATTACAATTATATTTTACTTTTAAGTTGGTCACCGCTTGGTGACATAACGGAATTAAATTTATATACATTCAGGTGCAGAATGCGGATATTAGTTGTAATAAAAATTGGGGAGAGCAAATAAAAACAGACATCGAAACGAGAACCTTCTCTTTTTGAAGTCGGTTGAAATAAAAACCGTTCCTTGTGATAAATTTATTTTAAACATTTACTGAACAAAATCTTTAATACTTTACAATAATAATTATTATGAAACCAAAAGTATTTTTATTAATAGCTCTTCTTGAAAAATTATAAGAATACATTCGGTATATTATTTTATTTATGATAAAAAATACAGAATTATGAAGTATAATGTAAATGTATTTTGTAAAAAGTTACACAAAATAAGTAAAAGTCACAAAAAAATATTATATAAGAATCTAGTGTCACTGTCTCATTACGTCAAGTAGGGTAGAAAATAATAAAATTTTATTTTTTATTCATCAAACAAAATAAAATATAAAGAAATTTACGACTTGTTATGTACTAATTGTTAATAAATTAATTACCTCGATATGATCTTTCAAAAAAGTTATGCTTCATATTCGAACTATGGAGGGTAGAGATAAGGAGTGTTATCTCATATGGTAGAAAATTGAAAAAAGTGTCCAGCATAAGCTGTAAACAACAGTTCAAAAACCTTCCAGAATGGCGCTGGTGTAGACACAGGGTATGGTATGAATGTAGCAATTGTGAACGAATTGAAGTACGCCGAGTTAAAAAAATTAACATTATTGCCACTACTTGCGTATTACAAAATAATGTAGTAAATATATTTTATTTTCTGAACTGTGAATAGTACGTTTATTGATTTTTTATCATTCAATTTTATGAAAAAGTGTGTGTATTGATTTTAAGAAGTTTACTCTGATGCTAATGTGGCGCCACCCTAATTTAATGCAATTCAACGGACACTTTTCATGTACACAGATGATACTCCTTACCTCTACCCTCCATAATTCGAACGCATTCGAAGTTCTATGGCATGACATGATGAAATTATTCTCATATTTACGACTATGTTGCCTCAAATGTCTTTACTTGAACCAGTTCAAAAGTAAATTATTCGACTTACTTTTAACCAAATGTTACCATACTACTAACGAATTTCTAAGTGAGAAAGATATATTATTAAATGCTACTGTCTAGACCTAAAATAAAAATATAATGCTATTGTCTAGACCCAAGTGTTACCTAGTTCATAAGATTTAAAATTTGTACACCAGAAATGGTAGAATATAAGGAACGGATTATAATGTGATAACATCTTTTGTACTATATTCTAACAAATAAATCTTTCTTTCTCGTTAACCGCTTATATTTTTCAGAGCTTATGCTTAGGTTTAGAAATAATGAATTTCATGATCTGTATAGTTTACGAATAACTTAAAATGCTAAGAAGTTTTTGTGGTTAAAGATATTAATTTTCTAAAAGATTACAAAAATCAGTTACACAGAAAAATGTAATTCCAAACAATAACATATTAGGTAGCTAATTAGAGTTTTTTTATGTACTTGAGCTACCAAAATGACTCTGCCCTGCCTGATGGATGTATGTGGCAATTCCACTAAAAATGCTAACCCACCCCGGCGGCCGATCTCAGGCGCCCTGCTCAGGGGTGGACCCGGCCCAAGTTATTTCAGGTTCTCCCCAGGAACGACACTGCGTCTGTTTGACTCTATCCTGGGGGAAGTCTGGGCTTCCCTTGCCTGTTATGGGCCGTTATATGTTGCGGCCCGACTGCAGTTTCGCGGCCAGGACGCCCCTCTATCGCTGACCGCATCAATTAATCAGCACTATGGCGGCCTAATGAGATGATTTTTCACACCCCGCTTAAAGTATACTTCGCTAATTAGGTTTTTTTGTTAGTTTTGTGATTTTTTTTTATAAAACGTGTAGTGCAAATATAAAAATGTTAGTAAAATAAAAAAATATGTTTACTAAGGCCTATGTAGATTGATGCACTGACGAAATAATGTCATTGATTGATGTCAAACAATTTGTTTGTTTTTATGGTAAAACAACAATTTAAGAGGTTTAATTGTCAGTTAAAATATTAAATATGTACTTAAAAACGGAGTTTAGTGTTTATTGTATGTTGAGCCATTTATCACGTGATGAATTATTTAAATATATGCTACGTTTGATTTACAATCAAACTTTATAATTCACTTACGTTTCTCGCGGCTCCGCCCACGTGTTTATCGATTATCGCAGTAAAGTGTAACCTATGTCCCTCCAAAAATCAAAGTATCTTCAATTCAAATTTCATTGAAATCCGTGCAACGGTATGGTTACTTTCGCATTTGTAAAACAAGTATTGATTACCTTGAAAAAGTTACTTTACGAAAACTTTAAAGGAATGTTTGTTTATAAACATATACCATTATAACTTGTGGTTAAAATAATCTTTTAAGCTGCAATACTTTTTTATTGTAATACAACCATCATCACTATCAACAGCTCTTATTAATTCATCGGTGGATAGGCCTCTCCTTTTTAAGGACATTTTGGTTAACAATACCATGTTGGCCAGACAAGTTGGTGTAGGGTTTGTTTCAAGTGTTCGTTTGCGACACACCGCCCCGCCGCAATCCCCGGCGGGGTGACGGCCCGAGGGGGTTCCCACAGGTAAAAAAAGGGTTTGTTTTAAGTATTCCTTCTCCATTCAGAGCTGTTGTCTTACGTAGTTTACCCCTTGGTCAGATCTTATTACAATTATAGGATAAATAGAGGTGGTCACAGTGTGTGGTCGGGATCAGTGATCAGAGAATAGCTAATATCCAGCTATAATCTCTCATTCACTCACTCATTTTTACCAAGAGCTTTTAGGTTTTGACATAGGCTTTGTTGAGCAATGCTCGCGCCTAATTACATCTACCTTAAAATTAATTTCAATGAGATGACGTAAGATAATTATGTTCTTTTATGAAAAGATTAATTGAGTTCATATTGAGGCTTACTAAATCTTTTCTGAGATGAGCGTCATGTAGCATTCAATAGCCTTCATACGTAACGTGTTTTGTATATTGACATAATCTTGACTAATAGTTATGTTGACCTTGATATTGGCGGCTCATAAAGCATAACATAAAAGGTGCAAGGTGTTCTCTGTTCACAATATCACAAGTCACAAAGTTGTTTTACTATAGAAGTTGCTGACTTTGTATTCTACCGTGGGAGAGCCACGCTTCGGTATGCATTGGCCGGCTCGACCGCAGTGATACCACGGCCTCACAGAAAACCGGTGTGAAACAGCGCTTGCGCTGTGTTGCAGGTGTCTATGGGCAGCGGTAATCGCGATACGTCAGCTCATTTGCCCCCAATTCCATTTTTTTTAATTACTGTATCAATTGAAAACATCGAGTTATTTAATGAATAGATAGGTATAATAACTTGAATAATTCTAGGTAACGTAATGTCATGTAATATTATATGTACAAAATAAATCTTTTTTTTTACAGTTTTAATTGACTAGTGACATTTGCAAACACAAATAATACTGTGAAATAACAAGTTATTCTTTTTAATAAAGTAAAAAAGAGGTTTATATTGACCCAGTCACCATTAAATGTTATTAGTTAATAATAAATTATGTAAAAACAGACACGCAACTTTTGGCAGACGAATAACTGCGTTGCGAATTGTGAACTAAATTGTGATTGTCGATTTTTTATATTATGTTTTCGACAACTATCAATTTTTTTTTGAATCTTCAGGTAACCTGACTATATGCCTGTTTGCCTGGTTGCCTGGAAGAGATTGCCATTGGGCGATAATGCCGCCAATTATACCTCCTAGTTTTAAGTTACCTTAATAAGTAATCTGGTGTACAATAAAGATAATTTTATTTATTACTATTTATTATTTTTATATCTAATATTCACTAACATTTTTATCATATTAGGTATTGTAAATAAAAGTATACAAAAATTATTAGATTCTACGTGTGGTCACGGATTAAGAGTATTGGGTGTCACCACTCCCTATTTATCCCACAAGCGGCGTAAGAGTCGAGTAAGGAAGATAACTACGTAGAAGAACATCAATGCAAAGAGAAGAAAAACTTTAAACAAACCATACCAACCCTCGTTATACAGAAGGAAAAACTCCTTTCTAAGGTGTGGTTATTTCCAGCAGTGGGCTTTTAAAGGCTAAAGCTTTTATGCTATTTAGTGGCAATAAGTCGACACAACAACAGTTTGTGGTGTATTTATTAATGTATTTTGTTTGTATTTATTTCATAACCCACACTATGTATTAGTATAACGGTATATAGTAATCTTTGTTGCTTTTCGTCTTACCTAGTTTTACACCAGATACTACCCAACACTCTCTTAATCTTTTTTTTTTCTCCATCCAATGGTTGCCTGTAAGAGATTGCCTCCGGGCGATAAGGCCGCCAATTGTACTTCTCTAATTTTAAGTTAACCTTGTAATACATCTGGTGTACAATAAAGTGATCTATTACACAAGTCAACACGATTTTTGAGTCTGAGTTCTGTGGTGCTGATTTTGATTAATTATGTCTACTAAAAAAATACTTTCATCTAATAAAGTTTGCTTTTGTAGCAACCAGAACGAAATTTCAAATTTTAAGAAAATCTAAATTTTTTAATTCAGTAAAATACAAAAGTAAGAAAAGGAACTCTAATTTATATGTTAATCACTTTTATTTAGAAAGAACAATAAAGGTAAATATCTAAATATGTAAAATAAACAGAAAAAAGGTTTAAAAATAAACATTTTTTGTTTTTCTTTTGTGTAAGTAAGAACTTTCTCGTATTAAACTCCAATTGTAATCACTCATCATGTTCTCATTGTGTTGTCCTTGATAACGCTGTTCAAAGTTCATCACGTCTTGATGAAAGCGTTCTCCTTTCACATCATTGCAATAACAAAGTCCGTCTTCCTTTGTAAAAAATCCAGAAAATATTTCATGACGCTTTCTTTGATCACTTATATTAACATCCTCCTTGAGCAAATTCCACTGTTTTAGCCAGGAAGCTAATATTTCAGCTTTAGGTTTAGGTAGGTTTAAGTCTCTTACTAAGTCATTAAACTTTTCTGAATTTATAAGATGTGGTTCAACAGATACTGATTCGGGTAAAAATTCGCTGGATTCGCTACAAGTAGATTCTTGTGATAGCGGCAGCTGTTCCTTGGGTTTGAACGGGAAGGCACAGGAAAATGTTCACTGTGGGGTACTGGAGTGGTTGTTGATGGTAGATCTGGGTACCTACTTAATCTTCTTGGCATTTTTGCCAACCCGACGCCTGCGTGGATCAACTATACAAAAGTAGCAATCATTGATGTGATTAGTGGGCTCCTTCCATATTTTGTCTTGACCGAAGTCAAGACAAAATATCGAAATGGTAAGATTAAAATAAGCTTTATAAGCTTCACAAAGTCTTATATTTGTCGAAAGACTAAATTTTTTAGCCCTTACTTTAATGAATTCGCCACAAATGTAACAAAAAGAGTTTGCGTCATTTTACACTTTCTGGAAGCCATTTTGGACTCCGTGCAACACAAATGGCGTCGTTTTTCGGCAATGCTCGTACGCATACTGCCCAGACTACCCGCCGCTCCCAGCTGCACGCCTGTAATCCCCCCGCAACCCCGCCTCTTGTGTGTTAAAATCCTTGTTCCTCAAACGTTCTGTCAAAATCTTAAAATATTCATTTTTCATTGTAAAATGTACAAAAGCAAACTTTATTTGTTATAAATGGAGCCTGTGGTTACTTTTAGTTGTAGACAATCGGAAAATATTCATTTAATAACAAACCCAAAAAAAAGTTTTTTTTTTGTTGACTTGTGTTATTATTAATATTTTCATCACCAATGCTCCTTAAAACAAAGTAGTTCGTTGGTGCAACCGACGCCAATAAAATGATATGTGGGTGCTTTAATAATGTCTTTGCACGACTGATGTTCCTAGTTGGACCTAGTTGCATTTTTAACTAACTGCCATATAAGTTTTGTGTCATTCAAGGCGACTGGCTTTATTAGTTAAAGGTCCATTACGAAATTATAAATATTAACGAATGCACACCACGCGCTGCAGCCCGTAACGGTGCTGCTAATAAAATACAAACTTTGTTATGATTGCACATAACAATGATATATTTTCATACTTTACTCTTTCTGTATACATATGCATGTCTTCGTTTGTTAATTTTAACTGCAATGAAGTATTGCAGAGGGTTGTCTTTATTGAGGTTAAGTGTTTTATTTTTATTTTATTAATACTCGTATAAATACATAAGTGAATAAAAATGAATATTGTGTGTTTGTTTTGTGATTTTTGTAGTTTTTACTCAAATAATTGTTTTCATTTCGCCTTTGGATGTAGTAATTTTTATAATGTTCATGTTGTGATCTCCCATAATTGAGGAAGCACAAGACACGAAGTTTTTTTTTGTAATAACACTAGCATGTAAAGTGTATTCCTTGTCGGAGGTCCAGATTAAATAAATAGGTATTTATATAAATTATATAACTTTTATTTTATTAACGGGTTGGCAAACCCGTTGGAAAGCTCCTTGTTAACAGTCAACAAAGAGCAGGAGTTCCAATTTATGGGTGATGATACTTTCTAAAATTAACCCCGACAGCCGGCCTCTGACGTCCTGCTCTGGGAAGACACAGGGCATGTGTTCCCTATCCCTGGGGAATTTTTACCTACATTTTGTTTGAGAAGGGCGTAATATTATTTTAGTGAATGCATGTTGATCATGTGACCTCCTTTCTGAGAAGAGACCTACGATGATGATGATGTGTCTGGTCTAAATTTGTTTTTATTTTGAATGGCCCTGCCAGAAAGACTCTACCCTGCCTGATGGAAAGCATAAGCAGAATTCAAGAGTGGTGGTCACCATACTCTTTGCGAATGCAGACAATGCAGCATGGCGACTCATACCATAGCGGCCTAGTGATGATTCTGCATCATTGGGCATCCGTTCTCGCACTCACCAACGAAACACGACAGCACGAACACTGTCATTTTACGTTGATTTTCTGTGTGAGGGTAGTACCACCCTGGTCAAGCCGGCCGACATGTTAAACGCTTTGTGCAAAGCGTTAAGTATTTCATTTAAAATTTACTTCAAACATTCAGTTCTACTTCTATATTGTAACACGGTGAGAAGTCTTTGCGGCGTGTAAGTGAGTTTTAACTAAATTTATATGAAAAATAAATTGAAAAGCTAACATTTCTATTAATATGTTTAATAATAATAACTGGTGTGGGGGAACGGGTGTCAATGTCCCACCAACACAAAGGGAGGTTCCTCCGACCAGGCGAGGTGATCATGCCTGGCGGCCACTGCCCAACAGTTGATGTTGGGATGTTGTACATATAATAATCGGCGCGAGAACTATTTATTGCGCGATTCAGACTTTGTAGTTACTCCGTGTAGTGTGTTACTTCGTAGTTCAGTGTATCTTCGGTAGGTGGCGCTGTAGTAGGTTATTATAGTATTATATGTGGAAGTCGCTACAACTGGAATACGTCACATAAAGTTATATGTCTATTTATGTGGGTTACATGTTATGCTATTGAAAGTCTTTACAGTTCAGCTAACAAAAGTGAGAAATCTCTGAAGGCAATTTCGCATTGTTTCAACTTAGGTACACTGGAAATTAGAAAACAGAGATCGAAATTCATGTACTGACAACACAATCTCTAGATTTTAGTTATTCTTATATTAAAAACAAAAATATACACATTACACATACGAGCGGTACGTTTATGTGCTAAAATTTTTTATCTACAATTATGTATGTATACCTATGACATAATAATTTCATGACGTGTCTGTTAAGTATAATTGCAAGATATTTACATTAAATTAAATACTGCATATTATATACTACTAGTTACACAATCAAATTCGAAATAAATTTTATTCTTGAACTAATTTCTTAGATCCGCTTGCCTTCGAAATACAGGTACACTTACATTTTCATAAAAAATGCAACATGCGTATTATTGAATATATTTTATTACCTATTTCTATTAATTAACAATTATGTGAGAACTCGTGAGAGAAATTAAATACACACAAATATTTCATATCAAAGAGACATCTGACAGCCTCGTTGGTCTAGTGGATGGTTAAGCCGTCGGTCTTGGTTGTCATGAACATCTATGGCAATAGTTATTGGAAAGTCAGTGCCCTCAAATATACTTACAACTAGTTCAACCTTCGAATTCAGTTCACCCTCAGAGTTGCGGAGGTCAGATACCAGTCTATCTGTGTAAAAACTGATATTCAGGTAAAACCGGTTGAACTAGTAGCCGAGGAAGATGATGAATGAGGCAATTGACACAAGGAAATTATGTTTAAACAAAATCATACAAAAGATATCAAAGTGATTTTTTCCTACCTTTCATATCCGACTTAATAAATTCTTCGTACTTCGTTCAAGTAATACTGATCTGGAATGCGCTTCCACTTAAAATCAGGGCGTCCACTAAACGTTTCGCATTTAAAAGGAAGTAGCATAAGCTCCTTCCAAATGATATGATAGAGTCATCAAAACGACTAAATTTCTCAAATCCATAGTGTATGAATATTGGTAAATATGTATATATTTGACATGTAAATATATGTATGTAAGTATCATAATTACATATATATAATGTACATATACGTATAGGTATATAAATTTATGTATGTGTAGTGTCTATGTGCGTCTACCTCACAAGAATTCTACAACGCCCAAAGAAGGACTGGTAGAGAAAAAAAATACCAAAAAAAGCAAATAATGTTACAGATTTAAAATATTAACCAATTACCTCATGGTAATCATCTATCGTCTACGTGAATCTGACCCTTTAGCCAAGATGTAAGTACTTCGAATCTCTTTCTACAATTGCTTACGCATATATTCTATTGTATTATTGGCTAATATTTTGTTTTGACCACGTGATTTAACTTTGGGATGACTTTTTTTCCTAGTTTCCTCGTAATGTTTACGTTTATAAAATGTCAACTTACCTAGGGAGGCTGGACTCACCGGTCCAGTATCTACAGTTTGAAATGTGGTGCATAGCGCATTTTTCTTTACCTATAAAATTTCTTAATGGTAAAAAAATGTAATGCAAAAGATAGTCTTAATACCGTACTACAGAGCTGTGTCTATAAGGTGTATTTTTTAAAAACATTTTAAAATGTATATGTTCGTATTAATTTTATACAGTCAAATATTTAAAGTTAAATATAGCACTAAAAGCGTGTAGTAATTAAATATAATGACAGTTCTTATAATAAAAACAGTCTTCTAGAATTTATATACAATTCATTTTAATTTAAACTAAAATGAATTATCGTCGTAGCTAAAAGTCTTTCACTTTCACTCATCATTAGAACAGGAATTGTTACAGATTTTATAATAAGATAAATATAACCGGAAGATTACAAGCATCTTATCAAATGATTCGATGAAAGAACCGAACTGAAGTCGCAACGTCAAAATAAAATAAGGCTTACTCCATACCTACTAAGATGGTGTGCCAGCGCGGAAGTAACGCAAGTTGATGCAATACAACGCGATCGCATTGTACCTATACCTGTTAATTCTGATATAACACTAATGCTAGAGCGCTTGATTCATGGTATCTTTATGCAAGTTGATGGGACGATGAAAGGTCGGTAAACCAACACACGCAATATGGTATTCACTTTATTACATATCAACCTTAGTAGCTACGGAAAATGTGTTGAAATGATCCAATATTATCCAATATAGATTATTAAATTACTTTTTTTACATTATTAATGATAGTATTGATTTAAATCATGTTTATACTATAATAATCAGATTGCTTATAAGCATACCTATATACCTATTATAACTATATGTAATATACCCTGAGACTGGCAAAACGATCAAACTTCCTAGTTTTTTACTACCTATGTCTTTGGTAGGAATCCACTGGTTCAGCAGTCAGGAACCCACTTGATCAACAGACCCTTTACCATAGCCATATAAGTGACGTCATTCGACTGTCATAAGTTTCAACACGTTTTCCGCTCAAAATACGTCCATCAAGTGTTACAAAGTAATAATTGCACACAATCTCCATAACCGGTTATGTACGTTCCCTCATATAAAGATGGATAATAAACCCAACGAAATGAATACTATAAGTAAAATTATCAGTAACGTATACCCGTGACTCTCATAATGTAATGGTTTGATTGTATAATAATTTTGCCATTGTCATATTTATATTATATTTAACATAAATATTGAACGCTGACCTTCTTTTGCACTTTGTAACTAGTTAACCTACATAAAGTACTATCGTGGTCAATGTAAATTGTTGTGGTGAATGCTACAATCACATCTCTGAGTTTTAACATCATAATGATAGAGTTTTGCATATTGAAAACAAAAGAACGTTTTAAATATTTGTTTCTAAATATTGCTTGGTCGCTTATCGATTATTGAGAAAGATTCTTATACAAAAATATTTACTTATGTCGTAAACGAAATCTTTACGAGTGTAAATATGGCATAATCTATAGATTGAAAGCAAGCAGATTGCACTGTTGCCAAAGCTGTTACAGAATTGCTAGATCGCTTTGAGCACAGAGATTGTTTAGTATTCTGAGATACATAGATTGTCTTGTAACTGTGTATTGCATCGTTGGTTTGCAGTACCGAGTATTTGTACAGAACCTGAGACGTGAGTAGTAGTGGGTCAATCTGTCGTATTGCTTACTTGGTTACGCCAGTTGTTGGCTATTTGGGGCGCGAATCATCGTTGCATGTTATGTTTGGTTTGCATATCGAATTGCATGGCTTATGTTATAAGTGTTGAAAACGGTTATGACAAACCAATACTGCATTAATTTACGTATTCAACATCATCATCATCTTAGTCACAAGACGTCCACTGGTGAACATATTTACGTATAGATTTTGTATAAAACAAGATTCACACTTTTGGTTCCTTTTATGATTGTGACTACAAGGGCTTCAGTGTTCCTTGATTTGAGGTCACAGAGCATAAACTAAAATAGGAATTTAAGTCGCAATTAACGTGCAGATCTCTTGTTAATTATTCAGTTAAGCAACTGTTTTGTTTTTCATGTTCATTGCGTGGTCTATGTAACTATACTTTTTTTCAATATAAAAACCGATTAATAATGTGCCATTTTGTTTTAATTATATATATATATATATATATATATATATATATATTTACTTGTATACAAACATACCCTTATGTATACAACAGTGGCATATTTCTTCCTATACAATTAATTTTTATGTTGATGAGGACAACGCCTCATCACCATAAAAAAATAATTGTCATATCTATAATCTCTATCTCTCTAATATCTAATAAATCTATGAACGCCGGCTGCACGCACGAAAAAGGATGACTCATTGTCTCGTTATGCGCATTGTCCTGTTATGCTCATTGTCCTGTTACGCTCATTGTCCTTTTACGTTAATTATACGCTTGCGCAAATGTATCAATTTTATTCATAAAAGTATGCAATCATTTCATCAATGTTTTGTTATGACGTTGTTACGGTAAAATATCGTTCGTAAACCGACTTTACAGACAACCAATTTTTTGGATACGAAATTAAAGGCCTTAGAGTTTTTATATATGAAATGATTATACTTATTAAAAGTGCCTGTGAAGGCTAGCTCCGTTATTTATTTACACTATATTAACGGTAATACTTACTTGAAAAATGCATTAACGTTAAGTTATCTAACCTACAGAGTAAACGATTACAAGTATTGGAGAAGAAACCCCGAAGGTTAAGTGTGTACAAGGCATTGAAAAGTATGTAAGTATGTTAACTATTATTTTGGTATGATATAACATTACATAATACCATCAAGATTTGAGGAATACGTAAAAAAATAACTAACTGACTTGAAAAAAAACAAAAGTTAAATGTATTTTTGCATATATATGTTGACTATAATTATTTTTATATACAAATTGGTAACTTGACCCTTTTCGTTACGTACCTTATTCGTATGTCAAATATATTGCCAATTAAGTTAGAACAATTATGCCTACCAATACTTTTTCCAGTTTTACTTTTAGTAGTCGATAGAATTAGTGTGACATGTCACGTAAGTATATATTTATGCTACATCGGAGAAAACTCTGCTCTATTAAATGGATTTGACTAATTTAAGCATAAAAATTATGAATTTTGTAAACAGACATGAATTAGGATATTCACAAATATCAAAACTATAGTCTAACTAACTGTATTGACTTTTGTCCTGGAAAGTCGTGATAAAAGCTTCGGCTATACTGACTCTTCATTCTTCATGACATTCATTTGATTTGTATGTTGTACACTGTATTACCGACGTTGTTTGTACATATATGTTTTGGCAATTTATTATATTTGACGTGTCATATTAACCTTGACATAACTAGTATTGTTTATTCAGTGACAACGCGTCCACGGTTGTGTAAAGTAAATTAAGTATAGAGTGTGTCGACAACCACTTACATATTTATAGTCTTTTAAGTTGTTGTCCAGTAACATTAATAAGACATTATCTTTACGCGTAGTACTGTTCATGACCTTGACATTTGATGTATTCGGTACATACATTATATAACATAAAGTTCTCGTTTAATGCAAGAGAATTTACAAAAATATAAATAGCGGTTTCCTTATTAATATTATCCTATTTACAAAGGAAAATTTAAACATATCTTCAAATTTTACAGGTGTCCTTACATAAAACTGATAAATGTATAGATTAATTACAACAACTATAATTTTACAATGGTGCTAATTCTTGACCGTTGACCTTACTAAACTAAAATTCTGTAAATTTTGTTGTTGGATTACATACTCTATTTTTAGTTGCTTACAGTCCATTTTTCGATACAATTTGCCAATTTAATATGTACCTATATTATTTTAAAGAAAACCAACGTAGCATCCCGCCATTTCCTTTGAGCCGGAAGGTTTAATTAAGCAACATAAACATTACATACTATGTAAGTGAAGATTATCGGCAATGGGTGGCTAAAAAATGTCTGTGTGTAAATGAACTGAACTGTTTGAGCTACTTTACGCCTAAGTCAATAAACATTTGTGCACCTTATTACTGCTACCCTGATTAATGTCACTTACCATAATGTCCGTCTGTCTGTAAGAGATTGCCATGAGCGATAACACCGCCAATTATCACACTTATACATGGCAACTCTTTTTCTATCTGTTATGTATTTACAATAAAGATAAATGTATAAATAAAATAAAGAAACGTTGTGAAGTGATCGACGAAAGAACTAACTTCAAAATTCCTCGTTTGATATATAAACTACCTTAAAATTTCGAAAAATTACATTTAAGTAAAATAAAAGGATTTGAATAACTAATAAATAAAGTTATAGTTCTCACATTAATTAATTTAGCTCTCGTAATGATTTAATATGCTAACAGGTTGCGTAGATATACAAAATGACCAAGACCTGTAAAACTTATTGTAATAAATGTGCGATACCAACTTTGTGTGTAACAAATTAATAAACCTAATTATGCTACGAGTATGTTCTAAATTGTCTTATATTTTGTTTCATATGAAAAATAAAAAAAAAAAAAATTATATTAGAATAGATTTTGATTTTAGGGTCTGATTTCTGATTTAAACCCAATTAGTTTTTCGTAGTCGTTTCATTTTTATGTTAAAGTTAAGTTTATGAAAACTTAAAACGCACTCAAATAAATCATAATAAACGAATGTAGCCTTTAGTAAATTTGCCCTATTGTTTGATTTGTCTCAGTTTTACTTAAATACCTACCTTATTGATATCATTAATTTATTCAGAAGTAAAAGGAGCTAATGTAGATTATGAGAACAGCTCAGAAATGAATAGGTACGACTCTGTCCCCTTGCCACAGTTGCAAGTTTTTCGCTTCGATTATATTTCTATAATCGCTAATACCACTATTCTCTTGTATTATTGGCTAATATTTTATTTTGACCCCTTGACATAGGTCAATATAACGCTATCGTTGAGAGCCGTCATTCTCATACATTTGTTAGCTTTCGATTAACGTTTACGTTTATGGAATGCAGCTTGGCTAGAACAGCTGATTTGCTTAAATTATGTAAGCAATGAAGTTCCTCATAAATCCCTACAAAAACCAGACTTTTCTTACATTCCTTTATTTTTTTTCTTTTAAATAGATTTTTTGCTTTCCAGTTAAATACAATGAACCGTGATGTTCATGGTTGTGGGCTTGGTTTGTTACGTGAGTATGGCAAAGTAAAAATTTGTTAAAACTAATTGATTAGTATCGCTACGGGGGTATGATTTAGTGCTGAGTATTCGATGTTTGTGGTAAATACATTTTGATTTCTTCTTTCTACTTGAAAATTTTTGGTTTAAAATCCTTTCACCAATTATAGTTGTGAGCTTTTAGCGTTAGTTTTTGTTTCCTGTTGTAGAAAGAGAAATATATATAATAAGAAACAAAATACGATTACTATTAATTAAACAATACAATTCTGAGCACAGAATTATTTATGTTACAACGAATTCCTTTTCATTTAGAGATTGTAAATACATAGGTACCTATTTGTCAAAGTAGATTTTGGTTTGAACACAGTGACATTACAAAGTGTAGTTGATGAATTATTAGTAGAACCCAAGCTCTCTATCTAATCTATGATCACGATTAGTCGTCGACTTCATTTTTATCGTCATAGATAAAAATCTCATCATATTTTCGTATTATATTTAAAGTGGTTTGGACATATAAAAGTCATTTGATAATCACAATAATAAATTCAGATAAATAATTATTAAGTTATGTAAATAACAAACTATGTAAAAGTTTATAATATTAATAAATCTGGATGAAATAATCACTTTTATTGCCGTATAACGTACAACTATTTTCTTCGTATAATGTTGACCGCAAATTTTCTCTTAAAGGTATTGGTTAGTGAAGGCATTATTATTTTGAGCAATAATATGGACACTACACAAATTGATAATGCTTAAGTTCTACAGTTTTAGTATCACATTAACCTATTCCTACTCGTTCTCTCTAGCTAATCGGGGTTACGGGGTAACATTACTGAGTATATGCCTGCATATGTAAATAGTTTTAAACCAGTAAAGCCGGATTTAGAGTCGTAAGAAAATCACCTAATCGCTTTAAAGTATTAAATATGTTTATTTTTATACTTTCACTTGAAAGTTTTTTCATATTTTTATTAAAAAAAAAGCTTTCTAAGATAATAATTATATGTTAAATATTGAATAAACATTATGCGACTGATAATGAATCAAAATTCAATCTAATGTCTGACTCAAAAATACTAAAAGGAAATAATTATGTTCACGCAATGGTAAGCGTTTTGTTCGATATAAGGATATAGTGACAGATAAATGCGTCGAAGACGAGTCGTTGACGTTATACAGTTTGATTACAGGCATCGAGGAAATGACGTGCACGGAATAGTAAATGAATTTATTTAAATAAGACTTTACGATAAATGTAAACTAATTGTCATGTGTATTGGAAATGTGTGTTCTCAAGATAAGAGACAGTCACGTCTCAGACGTTGGTGAAGATCGACTTTGATGAAATCGAAATCAAGAAGTTTTTATTTCAAGTGAGCCTTTTCCAGCATTTTGAAAACGTTACATTGGTGACTCTAGTGGTTCGGTTCCAAAATGCCATTCTTATGGAGAAGAACCGACAAGAAACACAATAAGTTACTTTCAGAAAAAATATAATTTTAAATTATTGTGTGTGTGTGTGTTTTGTTGCCCCATACATAAATAATATGTATTTACAGTAATAAATAAAAGAAATCTGTACATTTATTAAGATTTACGCTGTTGTACATTACATGTACAAAAATAAGTTAGTGTTGCAAGTTATAGAATAATATTAACACGAGTTAAGACTTCACGACATTCATCTTATTTTAATTATACAATGAGAATGCAACTTTGTAGTCATAACTCAAGTTACGCCATTAATATTGCAAATCTTTATAAGCTCATTTGACCGTATGCATTCAGGTTGACCGTGTGATCGTTTGGCAAATAAGTTTTATGATAAAATGTTTTGAAATTATTAATCGTGTTCAAAAAGTCAATACATATATAGCAAATCTAACATTGTTACAAAAATTACGTGAAGAGAAATATTTGTACTCCGGATCACGATAATTATGCGAACGAAATATAGTATAGATATTGTAGGAGAATGAAATTTGACACAATTAAAGTTTATATGGAGGAGGAGAGCTATATCTCTCTAGCTCTCCTCCTCCATATATATATAGAGAGAGAGAGAGAGAGAGAGAGAGAGAGAGAGAGAAAGAAAACCAAAAGGAGAATGACATTCGTCATCGGTCATCTTTCGGTTCTTCAACAACAGACTAAAAAAATATTAAAAATAATGTTCATTGAAATATGTTGACACTAACTGGTGTAACTAGACTGTGTGCAAATATTTGCGCAAACTCTCTCTAAGAGTCGCTTTAAAGTTTCAGAGCAATCTTGTCAACAACTTATTAGAAGTCAGCGAATGTGTACGGCCTTGACTTGAAATACTCGTATATTGATCTATCTTTATTTATAACATATGAAATGTTGTGATACAAAATATTTCTCATTAACATTAAAAAGCAGTTTCGTTATGGCGCCGATATAACGTGGTTGCGCTAACAGAAGACATCAACGCCGAACCCACATTGGTTTTACTGCAACCATTTCGACGTTACTTCAAACGGTAACCGACACGTAATATGTAAGATTCTAAAATGAATGTGTTATACTTTCAATACTAATAATATGCACTACGATGTAAAGAAATGTAGTTTATAAGGTACGGTTTGAGTTAACCTATGTGCGGTAAAACATTCTGCCTCTATGATATAAACAAATAAATAAATAAATAAACCAGCAACCCGCCTCGGCGTCGCACAGGTTGATAACGAAAAATATAATTATAGCCTATGCTTTCGTGAGAAGATGCACGACTCAAATCTTCAACAAATATCGTTACATTTTAGAAAAATATAATAAAAAAATTGATAAATTTAACAAATTTTATGTCCTTATTACTCTATCTGTGCAGTAGCTTTTGAGTTTATCGCGAACAGACAGACAGACGTGGCTGGGGACTTTGCTTTATAATGTGTAGTGAAGAAAGAGAGAACGTAGAAGATTGTGTTGAGTATATTCAACATCACTCTCTCAGAGTGATGTTGTATATACTCGCAAGTATTATTTTTTTTTGGTTTTTTTGCAAGACATCAGCTGCGATCGCGTGGGTTTGTACTGCACCATGTACATCATATAATTTCCATAAAAATCAATCATTCACATTGCTTAAAAAAATATAATATTTAATTAAAGTTAAACCTACAAAAACTTTAGCATACATCAAAATTAGATTTTTGAGTACACTAGATTATCGTGTACACTATTAACTATAAACTGTTTAATAAAACAAAACATTTTTTAAATACATTTGTTCCATTTTCAACATAATAAATGTATAACTTTATATCAAGATTTTATCCGAATGGATTATTTGTGTAACCGGTGATTGGCAACGAGTGCGACTGAGATGGTGCAACTGGCATGCACCGGAGACTTTCTCCTTTTGCACTTGTCAACGCGGTCACTGTCACTTTTGTATATAGCACGAAAGCTCAAACCAGTACAAGTAACAATTTATGTGTATTAGAGCGGCTAAGTAGGCATATTTTGGCTTCTTTCAACAAACTTACATTCTTTTGACTGTTAATCAATATCCTGACATTTATAATTCCCTCGAGTTTTGTGTAAAAAGTCCAGTACATAATATGAACTGAACTTTTAACGAGAATGGAATTGAGTTCAAGGTTTCAGCAAAACAGCATGTGTTAAGGAAATTTTAAATTATGTATTATTTTATCCATTTATACTTTAATAGTCATGAAAGTAAGATTAAAGCCTCTTTATTCTTCTCATTGTATTCTCAAAATCGATTTACAGCGAGAAGGATTAGGTCATTCTAACTTTTTGATTCATAGTGTAAATAGGTATTATAAAGTGTGATATTTTATGTCGGGTGTAAAACTAAACGTAAATAATATATGTAAAGCTCTCTACTCGTATATTATTATCGTAAAGGCCTTGTTATATCCTTTGTAATTTGAACTCCTAAAGTATGTAATGCAATACAGGTTAAGTACTAAATACATAGGTATAAAGATTTGAAATAAAATGCAGATTATAGAAATCCTTGTTATCTCTGTCAGAAGCAGACGAAGAGTCTGTCAGAAGCAGATAAATCATTCATTATTTTACAGTGGGAGAGCCACGCATCGGCATGAAAACCGGTGTGAAACAATGCCTGCGCTGTGTTTCACCGAGTGATTGAGGATACCGGAGGCCCTACCCCATCCCCTTCCTCATCCTTCAAAGGCCAGCAACTGGTGTTGCGGGTGTCCATGGGCGGCGGTTATCGCTTACTATCTGGCGATACGTATGCTCGTTAGCCCCGATTCCACAAAAAAAATAAAATAAATAAATATATGCATGTATTTGACAAGGTAAAACAATGAAAAAGCAATATAAACAAGTCTTACTTAATTATTGAAATATGGAAGTAAAAACTTTCAGCTCTGACATTCTTCAATCAACAAGGAAGTGTGAATGAAATGTATTATTTAAGCCAGTTGTAAATCAATTTTAACCATCTTAAGTCGCCTTTGACATTACATCCAAGTTTAGATTCATTATAAACAAACACCATATTCCACCTCTTTGGATGGGTAATTGAAAGACGGAGGATATTATATATAATTTAGGGGCACTGCGGGTGACCCGTGCTTAGGCACAAATGAGTGTTATCGAAGTGAAGCCTCGAATACTTTTCAACAAAAATATGACGCTACTGAGACCTGAAAACCACCTTCAGCTATTTCAGGGAAAATATTCTTATCAGGTAAATTGTCTGCTCGTGTAAACTACGTACAACACATATGTAGTAAAAAAAACTTTATTTCGTTTTTCATTCAATAACCATCACAAAGATATGATGATATGCGTAAATATTGCGACTATTTGACAACCTTCCCTTGCTTTTATTGTCAATAATTACCGACTCACGGCATAATTGATTAGTTACCTCACTCATGTGAACAATTGTCATGGCGGACATTAATGTGCATTCAAACCACAGTACCGCTGTATGTAATTGGCGATTGCGATAGACTCATGATTACATAGAACATGACTTGTAAAGTATCTTTTTCTTTTCGCCGATAAGCCCTAGTATGACCTGACAGTTAAAAAAGGTGATATTAGAAATCGAAATTAAATTGAAGGCACTTCTCGATTATGTCTGTTTAGTCTGTTATACCTATTAATATACTTAAGCAGTGTTGCAATACTTATGTAGTACTTAAAAATGATATTGAACTTAAAACGTGTATCAGTTTGTTAACTTGAAACTCTTGACTCTCGTAGTCAAACTGCAAATTCATCAACAATTAAAAAACGGTAAGTAGTAGATTAGTTTTGTGTTAATTAGTATATTACTAATGTATGTCTTCAACACATATACTTAGATGTCTTAAAGAACATATCTCGATATTGTATCTGTACTGTTCTCCATTATGTATTCTTATTTTGTATTACTTTTGTATTTTACAAAATATGCTTTATGGTTACGTTATTTCTCAAAAACTATTTCAACACATATTAATTCGATACTAAAGATCAAAAATTAATGTAACACCAACTATAAATTTCAGTATGACGTTTTAAAAAACATCGGCTTCATAATGCGATTAACACACTAACCAATGTGTTAATCAAAGACATTGTAAGATAAACGTCATGATGACGATACGACGATGTGAAGCTACTTTTATCATCGTCTTGCAATAAGCAGAATGTTTATATCAAGCTTATAAATATAAACGTTCTGCTAATTGCAAGAAGGTTTATTAACCAACGTTGAAAAGTTTATAATGTATACAGATGATAAAATCGGTCCTCTTAATTTGGGTCATGAATTTTAGTTGAGTCATGCTGACAGAAGATTTGAGGTTGATAAGTAAGGTTGATGAGGTACATAAGTACATGTATTGAATTATGTACTTTAGACCTTTAACACATATATATGAGTTAAAAGGCACACGTTTTTAAAAAGACATATCTTGCATTATACGGCCCCACGTAGCCACGCACTTTTTAGAAAATGTTTCAAAAATAGTTAGTAAAATCAAAAACAGTTAGAAAATAAAAAAAAGTTTATTTACAACTGTTCAAAATATCCCCCTCCAATCCCAGTGCAATTATGCATTCAGGTCAACCAAATTTCAAAACATTTAAAATACGCTAATAAAAACCGCCGAAATTCTTCGATGGCCTCGTCTATTTTTCGCCCACAAAGCATTTTTTTATCGTAGGAAATAAAAATCGCATGTAGCTAATTCTGGGCTGTAAGAGGATGGGGTAAAATTTGTACACCCGAAGATATCAAATAGTCCATAGTGCTAGCAGCTGCGGACTGCAGCGGACGCGTTATCTTAGTGAAAAAGAATGCCACGGAGGCCGCTCCTTGGACGCTCGCTATCCAACTTCCCGAAAACTTAAGACAGACAAACTTCGCTACACCATTCTGTAACTGTTCTTCGGTCTTCTAACAAAACTACTGCAACTGGTCTACTGCCTACTACTACTATCATTTTTTATTAACGCTCTGACCGCAAATAACTTTTGTAGGTAAATCGTCCCCTTCAAACACCCATTGCGTGGATTGCTGCTTCGTGACAGGATCATAGCTATTGGGATCCTGCGAAGTGTATGGTGAGGATATAGGAAATGATCGCAGCACATGCCGTGGCAGAAATGTACAACAAGAGGGGCTTGGTGAAACTTGTCACTTGACAATTGCTTTAAAATTAACTGTAGAAATAGTCAGTATAAATTTTATCTTTTTATTAAGTGGCCTGCAAATTAAATCAAATATTAAATTTAAATTGATAAAATAAAGCAGAAATATGTTTGCTTGCCGCTCTGGTTATAAACGCAACTGTATTTTACTCCAGTGACAATCTAAATTATTTTAAATGTTATTAGATATACTTTATTTAATTTAGAATACTAAAATGTATGTTCGTTTTAGGTTAGAATAGTACTTTTGTTTAAACGTGTTTTATAGGGTGTTAAGGTCACCGATGCATACAGAATTTTGTTGGCTCGTATTAAATAATTATTGCCATTAATTTTAAATTTACACATAAATGGCCAGTGATTTCACAAAGGAGGTTTGTGTTCAAATTTGCCATCAATCCAAAATAGTTTCCTGAAAGGAGAGATTGTATTAATTCTGTGGCTATAAATTTTTGGAACAACCTAGGTATTTCCAGGCGTTACGGCAGCTGCTGGTGTGGGCTTTAATGAATATTGTATTTGTACTTTTTCATCGTAATTTGAACTACGAAATAACATTAATTATATCAAAATTCTACATTCGATTTTAAAAATTGATTATATCTTATTACGAATGAAGTATTGAGTAAGAAAAAATGAAATTTAATGAGGCTACGCCTTCTTGGATCGAACTCTCTGAACTACTATACTATTAGAATTAATGATTATATAATATTAATCATTTCTAATACACATAAATATTATTATATACAAAGATTTTTACTAATTATACATATAGCGTATGTCTAGCTTATTATTTTCGACTGGGTGGGGTAGCCTAGCGACAAATAACTTTCTCTACACGATTCGTCCATTATGTATAATAATTTTATGAGATTGTACAGATTATGAGACATGCTCATAAAAATTCACACATCGTCATAATTTTCTCACGCATGTTTAATAAAGATAAAATAAAACGTTTCTATACAGATTTCTTATTTTTTTTTTATTTATATTACAGTCTGTAATATAACTGTAACAACAGCGCTGTAAAGAGAAGCAAAACTGATATATTTTTTTAACACAATTCCTTTTACAAGCTTATAAAGAAATGTTGTTTTATGGAATAGTGGGCAAACGAGCAGATGTTTTGCCTGATGGTAAGCTGTTACCGTCGCCCATGGACATCCGCAACACCAGAGGCCTCACAAGTGCGTTGCCAGCGTTAGGATATGAGCCTCAGGTATCCTCACTCACTCGGTGAAACACAGCACAAGTGCTATTTCACACTGGTTTTCTATGAGGCTCTGGTATCACTCTGGTCAATTTATGCTCAAGCGTGGCTCGCAAAGTATAAATAAAAAATAATAATATCGGGAACAAAGCTGTAAAGATTTTAAGATTCTTTCCATGGTTAAAACTTCCATTTCTAGCCGTATTTTAAAGTACGATAAGTAGTAAAGTAAAATAAGTTAATCGAACGGTTGCTTTATTGAATTATTTAAGTAAAGACGACACTTATTTTGACAATACAAAGACGTAAATCTACTGTTGTGTTGAATAATTTATAAATCAATAATGTTTATCGTTCATCACTCGTAGGTCAGTAATCAAAAATAATAGTTCGGCAGCTGTTAAACAATTAACTGTGATGAATAATTTACCACCCGTCCGTCTCTGTATAATATGCAATTAAATAATCATTACATTACCATGATATTTTGTACCTACTGTAGATGCCTTGGGTATTTGATCTAAAACAATAATTAAAATCTTCGTATTATCGTTTCACTTTCAATTCATTGATTATATTATTAACTGACCTTATTCAATAAGAATTTCTCAATGAAAGTATTTGTATGTGTAATGCTAAGTCAGAACTCCTCCAATTATAAAGTGATTTGGACTATTCTCTACTTTTCTCAATTAAGAATACCTAAAATTAATTATTAATGTTATTGTAATCTATATCTATACTAATATATAAAGCTGAAGAGTTTGTTCGTTTGAACGCGCTAATCTCAGGAACCGCTGGTCCGTTTCCCGCACAGGAGCGGAGCACCAATGAAGAATGTTTCAAAAACGGGGGATAATTTTCACGCTACGGGCAATAGACGACGCAAATAAACTTATCGAAATAAAATCATTTCAACAAAAAATTTATGGAAACGTATATTTTTTGTGAGGCCATATATGTCGTTTATTATGACATTTATATATATCGTATTACCGCTATTAACATACACACGACTACACACAGTTTTGTAACACCTAAGGGGTTAACTGGAAGAAAATGTCAACATTTTTTCCAGTCAACCTAGCAGTATGTTTCAGGAAGTTTATATATATATATATAAATATCACATAGCGCTTATAGATGAACCAATTTCAATGAAATATTCGTTACTCATTATTTCAATAATTGAATTCATTGTATTGGTAATGTTAAATCAGATTCCTTGCTGAGATTAATGATCTGTGGTGCAACGTTAAATAGCTTTGTTAAAATGGGGCCAGGTTTGAGTCGATCTTGTTTAGTACGCTCATTAAAAAATGAGGTCACAGTAGAGAAAGTTAAAGCCACAGTTGCAGTTGCAAGTATATAGCTCTTTACTAAAGCCTTTATTCAATCTTTGTTAAAGGCGCTTTTAGTTTACCTATAAAGCACCCATTAATAAAGTATTAGGCAGGTATATTAAGTGTTTTTTCAAAACTAGAAGATTTCAAACGTTTTTCATAATAGAAACAGCTTAATAGTTATTTGTTAAACAAGAGTGCAAAGTTGTTTCTTAACCGCGTGCTCAATTTTGATGACCGAGCAAGCGAAGGATTCTAAAACTTAGAATCCTGAGCGTTAACGAGGGAATCAAAAGAGCACGAGGTGAAAAATCTTTGTACTCGAAAACAACACGTAACTTTTCATCCCACCTCAGTGAGGAAATATTTAACATTTTTTAAAAATCTAAACTAAAATTAAAAAAAAAATACGTCAAATAAACTTCCCCGTTCGCTAGAATTACTCATTTTAGGTTTTTAACTTGTTTTCGAATTTGTTGTTTTTAACCTAAGGTTTAACAATATGACGTGAAAAAGTACACTAAGAAGGTTCCAAGTCTGAGTGTTTATCAAATTAGAAAAGATTGTAGTATAAATTCGGCACCATGGAGGTACAAGTAATTAGGTTTAATGATGTTTTGAATTGACAAACTTAGTGCACACGATGTTCTAAATTCAATTTTATTTATCCTCTAGCGGATAAAAACGACTTTTGCACTCAGATATAGACCGGCAAAAATACTCTTTCGGAGATGGTTATAGCAAGTTAGTCTAAGTTATATGAAATTAAAGATTCATCGCGATAACCGATATGATAGCGGGTGGAGCCGGAGGAAAAGTGTGTAGTTATTATCATTATTCTTGTGCCTTCTCTTAATACCCATCCTGGGCTCAGAATTTATGGGTGAAAATTTAGAGCCGTAAGTGTGTGTATTTGTGTGGAATCAGTGGATACAATTGAGTAGTAAACATTAAAACAATGTGAATTTTATAATTAAAACTCACATAAACACTATTTTATACAACGTAATTGTATACAAAGTTAAATTGTATGTAGGTAATAAAAAAGGAAAGTTCAAAAAGATACAAGATAAGATCTAATAAAAAAAAAATGAACACGTGAATAGACCATCTTAGAAGTACATGTATAATAACAAGAGTGGTGTTTCAAAATGTCTTCTAATTATGTTTTTATTGAAGGATAAATCTAATGGGATTAAAAAGTTGTTCCAGTTGTATGGAGAAAGTATGAGATTATTCTCACAGTGCCTACTACTTTGCCTCTTACCTATCATTACATAAGCACCCATAGTATTGCCTTAGTTAATAGCTTGTTTTATTTTCGAGATTGTATTTCTAATAATCTCGGCATACCGTCAAATCAAATATTAAATTAGATAAGCATTGCTATGACAGTTGAGGTAAAAGTTTTGTTCTTCTGAGTAAGGAGATAAAACCTTCTTTAAAAAGCACTGGTATTGTAATAGAATGTTGTCACAGACAACAGTATATACTATACAGATGAAAAATAATTTAGAACTACTCAATTCGCAAATCTCTTCTAGAAAGACAAACTAACACGAGGTAATTCTACGAGGTTTATTGGAAAAGTATAGCTAGATTGCTACTTTTAATTCGGTTACAATTATTTTCATCTCACAACTTTACCAAGTGTTATGAGAATACATAACCTACGCTATAGTAGGACTTAAGAGTAAGTTTCCTTCGTGTTCATTAGGTAAACGGTATTTATAAAAATCCAGTGCGATAATTATATGTTTAAAATAAAAAAACACACGATAGATTGAAGGAAGACTCTCGTAATACATTCTCCTTGCTGCCCTTGACCAAGCAAAAGGACTTCTTCATTCAAAATGTTGTATGGTGTCATGTATTGGATAGGTTTTTCCAAGGAGTATTCTTCAGGAAATCAATAAAGGTAAAGGTATGGTAGAAAAAAATCTAATCAGAAGTAAGTACTTGGTTAACAATGAAGTGATTATGATATCATAAGCAGTGTCTTTACCCATTAATTACACACGCCTAAAGAGGGCAAGTGAAATCAACAAAACAATAGAAATCGTAAACGCAACAAAAAAACTGTTGGAAACACCAATGTACTGATTTTTGTACATAGCCACTAATTATATACAGCATTGTTTAAATGTCACAATATTATGTGTTGAGACTGGATTCAATGGCAAAACATATTAAATGCTTAACTGAAATGTGGAACATTTCATCACATAATAAATAAGAAAATCACAATATAATACTATATTACAAACAATTAAGAAATACTTTAAGATTGTCACAAGACAATTGCAGTTTTTTGGTTAAGTAATAACTTTGACAATCATCTACTCAATAATCTGCTACTTTTCTGGTGTAGATAAGGTGATTAGGGTTCCCTTTCTAGAGTACACCTAGCCACGTTGACATTCTGTAAACGTAAATTGTAATATTAAACTACGTACTACGTACGTTTAATAATTTCAGCCCAATTGCCTTCTAAATTATTTGAAATTTTAGCTCTCTCAATAGTTTGGTTCCTAGTTCTTGACTTTAACTACGCTAATATACAGTTTCTAAAATGACTTACGTAAAATAATTAATAGAAACTTAATGAGTAATGACGAGCACTGTTTTCAGAATACATGGTGTTGGGTAATAACCTTTCTTTAAAACGTGTTTATTTGTATAAATTATATTGAACTCGCGGGTGGTATTCAATTGTTCAAATAAATAAAACCCATTTTTTTACTCATCTTCATCATTGAGTATTTGGGGTCGGCTACTTGTTCAACCGGTTTAACCTAAATATCAGTTTTTACATAGAGCGCCTGGCGTCTGACCTCCGCAACCCTGAGGGCGAACTGAATTCAAAGGTTAAACTAGTTGTCAGTATATTTGAGGGCACTGACTTCCCAATAACGATTGCCAGTGATGTTCATGACAACCGGAACCGACGACTTAACGTGCTCTCCGATTCACGGGCGGGAAACACCCCAGTATCTTCCCCATACTCCAGGCTGCTATTAAGAATTTATTGTAAGAAAAATCCAACAGCAGCCCGACCCGGCAATCGAACCCGAGAACTCTCGATCTGCTCTAGACCAATGAGGTAGTTTTTCTTACTATTGGCGTTGATTGCAAATGTCAAATCAATTTCTAATCACAAAAAAAAGTTTCATTTAGCGTAACCAAGATAGATACGTGCTAGCTTCTGGAGAAAGTACATTTCTTATTTTTAAACTGAAAAAAATCTATTAGGTAGTTTTCAGCTAATGTGCTTCTTGTATTGATTACAATTTGGAGTACTGGAGGATATAAATTCATTATTAGGCAAGTTATATTGTAATGTAACATTTAGATATATTTTTTAAGTAAATTTAAAAAAAAATGTCATTACAGTATGTGTTTTTAAGGGATCCTAAGTTGGCTTTTCTATAGCAATTCTCCAAAAATCTTCAGCCCATTGCTAACGTTGCTCAGTAATTACTACTAGTAAAATACATCATTTTCTGCTCCGTGAGAGATTAAATTCATGGAGTTGTCAAACTGCATTTCACAGTGGAGCGGTATTTCATACATGAAATAATATGGCAATAGCTGTAAATGAAGGAAGTAAATTATTTTTAGAGAGGGATAGAGAGAGGAAAGGTATCTATTGCTAATGTTAGAGGACACTGGTTTCCACATTTCAAGCACAACGGACTCCTTTCAAGCACGGAAATTTTCTGCAGCGTTCTCAGGCTTACAGAAGGGATCTTCTATCCATTCCAGGACTACGTAGGTGCTCTGAACTTTTGTTTTGAGACATCCTGTGCAAAGATCACAGTAAAAAGCTGTCGATTCTGGGCCAGGTGTCCCGTCATAGTTAGTCGGCACTGAAGTTAGTTGAGGCTTTGGTACTTCTATTAAGTACTAAAGCCTGAAATTAAAAAAATAAATATTCCTCTTCAAACATTGTAAGTTTAAATTAGAGTTAAATTTATTATTTCGTTGAATTTATATAGTCAATATTTCGTCGAGTTAGTAAGATTATGGACATTCGTTATATTATGGGGCAATTAAACATTTAAGTAATAGCGAACGTAAATAAAAAAATAATGAAGAATTCTTGTGGCATACAATATACTGAAATAAAAAGAAATGTTGAATTTCGTGCCATAAATATACTATACATAATTATATAATAGCCTACATACATACTACCTGATGAAAAAAAATCTTTATACATATATTATATTCTTGAGCCTCATTAAGCCAGAATTAAGGCTGCATTCACCAAATTATTTCAACTTAATTAATTACGTTAATTGTGTAAACAAATTAGCGCTCCACTCCTACCGTGAGAAATGACACCACAGATCACTATAGAAAGCAAACAGAGCAATGACCTTGATGTCTTCACGTCTGTAGGTCATTTTGGAATAGTATGCCACAAGGTCAACTCGATGGCATATTACTGGGGAAAATATCAATATATTAAACAATAATGAACGACTAACGTGTTAATAATTTCACAAGTTCTTAGTCTCAGCATCGGTCGTATTGATCATTAGAAACCCTAAAAGCAGTAGTTTTTCAATAAATTTGAAATTTTATTGTGATGTTAACGTGTCAGTTAACTAATACTTATGTTATTTGAGGACAATGCGTATTTCTCTATCTCATTTTAGTTGTGTATGTAAATAATCTACGTTTAGTTCTGTACTTTTTGAATTAAAGTTTGATATTTTCTAATTGACTAAGGTATTGGAAACTATAGATTATTAATTTGATGCATAAAGAGAACGTATTTACCATAATCGTATTATATCTACATCTACACTAATATTATAAAGAAGAAAGATTTGTATTTTTGTATGTAACGAATAAACTCAAAAAGTACTGGACCGATTTTAAAAATTCTTTCACCATTCGAAAGCTACATTATCCACGAGTAACATAGGCTATATTTTATTTTGGAAAAAAATAGGGTTCCGTAAGATATTTGCGTTTTTCGGACACAAGGTGTAAAAAATCAACCAGAAAAGTTACTTATTTTGCGTACGCTGCCTAAACTGTAAAAGATAGAACCATAAAATGCTCTAATGGGTAGGCTTTTTGCAGCGGTAACCGACATCCACGCGGGCGGAGCCGCGGGCGACCGCTAGTGTATTATATTTTGCCAATAATATTATCAACGCGATATTTTAAATTATGTATTTATGAACGTTTCTTTCACAATTACTTCAGAACCGTTTAACAAGTCATGACACTCGCAACGAAAGTAGATTTTGGATACAGAATTAGTATACAGGCAATTAAAAAAAAAATGTTTACCGAAATCGACATCTGTTATACTGTAACTGTACCCCAGTCACTTACGCCACCGAACCTAAGTTCGGTGGCGTAAGTGATTTCGCTAACGAAATGAAGCAGTATAAACCGTCATTTTAAAAAGATAAAATGACAGAATGCATTCTAAAGTTGAATCAGCCTGTCCTATATGAAATTGGCATCTTAGAAAAGAATGCATAAATAGAGGTCAAAACATCACTATGTAAATGATGCCTTGTAATATTTGCCTTCTAATAAATAGTAAGTATCAGTTGCCCAACATATATATTTGCATATCGATTGAATTCATGCATATCAAATAGTTTTATACCGACTTAAAAAGGAAGTTTTTTTTTTTATTGAAAATGGACAAACAAGCAGACGTATCGCCTTATGGTAAGCGATGAACACCGGCAACGCCAGAGGCATCACAAGTGCATTACTGACCTTTTAAGAAGGGGTACGCTCTTTTCTTGAAGGTCGTATTGGACAGGGAATACTGCAGGCGACAGACAGACAGCGATGTATTACCTTCGATGATACAAAAATTACAATAAATCCAGACGTACGAATGTATAATCATTTGTTTATCCTTATAGTACACTTTATGATTTAGAATATTTTCTGTTTGAAGTCAGTTTTGTTTGTTTATTAAAATTTTGGTTTTTAATAAAATAAATTATTATGTCAACACTTCGTTATTTGAAGGAATGTTTGAAAACCTGAAAGCAGAAGGTATAAAAGTATACGTAATATTTATTTTTAAATCCGGAACATTTTAACGCAAACGATTTGTTATGCATGGATTAACTATATGGCTAATTATTCTCATATTAACTTAGCATCCGCTAAATACGTAATCGCAATGTGAGATTTATGTAACTGTCATATATTGTTTACAATTTGCTCATAAATTTACAATTTAATTTAACTATGTGCAATAAATCTGTCTTGTTGACGTTATTTAGTACTGACTTTTTATATTTTGGATGGTTGCGTTTGTTGTAGGCTATCAAATCAATTAATGGAGCTGAACTGTATGTATTCACGTTTGAGTAAATACAGCTTATTAAGATTTTCACAGTAATGCATTACTAACAGTAAATTAAAAAAAGTTAAAAAATAAATACAAGACAAGTGTAACAGAAACTAAACTCAGTAAACCCAGCGTAAAAAATACTGTGGCAAAATAATGTCTTCATAATATGCAGTTCCACGGATTTTAATAAAATAAGCCTACTGCGGCATTTCAGAAACTACAATATTATTACCAAATTTGTGCTCAAAATGAAATCAAATTTTTGCAAAAAAAAAGTTTGTTAGATAGATAGATTCGGGAAATGAAGTATTTAAAAGATTTGAGACAAGCTGGCAAAATCATATTTGATAAAAGTTTTTTACTTGTGGAAACCCCTTTCGGGCCGTCACCCCGCCGGGGTTTGTGGCGGGGCAGTGTGTCAGCATCGAACCGACTAAAACCACACGGTGTGCACAGCAGTTTCCGGACCCTTCCCAGGCGTAGAGTACCTGGGAAGGGTCCGGAAACTGCTGTTATTAACACGACCGGACCCATACCGGAAACCCCACCCTAACCCCTTCCCCCATCCCTTTCCTCATCCCCTTCCTCATCCCCTTCCTCATCCCCTAACGGCCTGCAAAGCATTTAAAACGCCTTAGGTGTTGCGGGTGTCCATGGGCGGCGGTAATCGCTTACCATCATGCGGCGGTAATCGCTTACCATCATACGGCGATACGTCTGCTCGTTTGCCCCCGTTTCCATAAAAAAAGTCAATAAAAGTATTGCCTAATTGTTACAGTCTTTATTTACGACACTAAATTACCTACATACAAATTGTCTCATTGAACTCTCAGGAATCTGTTAAACACACGAGCGTGTAGTGTTTTCACAATACATACTGATTTGCATGTTTACGCCACAAGGAACATTTCTTTTTTCTTGATGTTTTATTGAATAGAAATGTTCCGTGAAAACAAATAGGCACTGATGTGAGAAATTAGCAATAAATTAGTAGTACTAAGCTTAGATTACAAAAGGTACTGAGATAGAGTACTGATTAGTAACTGTTTCGTCACAAATCCAATTATATTAGACATGAAATTGTGTGATATAAGTCTCAACACAAGTTATATGTAAGTTTATATTACTTTTAGTATTTGTACTTAAAATAAAACAATAATTATAGCCATAATTATAGTGTGTAAATATTTATGTTATCTATATGTTTTCGATTGAAATATTGTTAGTCGGAGGACGGATGAATGATTCAATTCTAAAACCTAAAATTATAAGAAAAACCATGGGATAGATTTCTATGGTATTATGGAAACTACTACATGTCTGGTATTAAGAAATTTACATGATTATATCTCAGAACCTTCTTGAATGTGTACCTTCACTCATTTTCTTTTTCACGCTATATTATGTGTTACTAAATAAAAATAAAACCATTGTAATACAATATGTCTAGAAGTTAATACATTCAACCCAGATGCTGTTGTATGGGACTGGGTCAGTTGGCAGTCAGCGAAAGTATTTGTTTTCTCTTGAGAGTCGGTCTGGTTTAACTTCTTCAACGTGAAGCGTATAGAATTTCTTTTTACGATGAAAGTTATTAGAAAATTGATTAGTGCTAGCTCTTAGGTTAAAGGCCAGGATTTGATTTAGAGTTACGAAACGAAAACATGGCAATATTGGAAAAACAGTTTATGATTCTCTGGCGAATAAACACAATGCCTTATAAGTGTCACAATATATAATCATAAATACAAGGTAAATAGGCAATAAAGAATTGCTTGAACATTTTTAATTCATCAATTGAAGAAAATAATTAATTAAAAAAGTATTTATAACTGACTTTAAGAAAGGAGGAGGTTCTCAATTACATTATATGTTTTTTAATGTATGTATTCTTTAATGGCAAACCATTAAAGTGATCATCTATTTACAATGTTTATATAGGCATATGTGTGTGTGTGTATGTATTATTATCCATATCTCATGTATATACATATGTATGTGTGTGTATGTATATATGTGTGTGTATGTATATATATGTGTATATATATATATCTCTCTCTCATTATTGCTATTTGTACTTGTATTTATGATATTTATGTTGCATAATAGTATCTTTATGTATAAATCTTACTTGCTTTAATAATAATACACCTGCTACACACAGCTCTGCACTACCCAAAGGTTGACTGGAAGATAATGCTTATGGCATTAAGTCCGCCTTACGCAATGTAATTGCAGGAAGCTTAAATAAATAAATAAAGACTACTGACTCTAAACATATGCTAGCAATATTTTAATGTTCCATCATGTTATGTGATTTCCATCAGACCCATATGTAAAATTTACATTGCAATAATAACATAGGAAATACATTTCTAATTTGTGACATTTTCATTTTTACGATAGGAACGTCTTACCTTGCCTTTGAATACTAATTTAATTTCTATCCTAATATACACGTCAGTCTTAAATATCAGACCTTGTCTTTAAATACTAATTTAATTTCTATCATAATATACATGTCTCAATATATTAACATTGGATTTCAAAAGGTGAATACTGTGTTTTGAATAAATAATTTTAACAATAAAAAAACCGACTTCAACAAATGGACCGAAAGCACCAGCTTTTAAATAAAAAAGAATCATCAAAATTAAAACAAAAAAAAATGGAATTGATAACCTCCTTCTTTTTTGAAGTCAGTTAAAAACTTAAACAATTTAAGGTTTATAGGGTGAGTGTCATAGTAGCATTCCTTGAAATTTAAACTTTAAACAAATAACTTTGTTCGGATTGTCTACAATATTATTATATCCTAAAAAAAATATGTTCAAATATCGACATAATAATTTTATAAAGAAGTTGAATGTCCACGTTAGTTAGTAAAATAGGAGATGTCCCAAGGCTCTAGTACATTTAAATTCTTAATCTCTTGACGTCTGCCACTCGCGCTTGTGCTACTTTTTTTTTAATGGAATTGGTGGCTAACGAGCAAACGTATCGCCTGATGGTAAGCGATTACCGACGCCCATGGACACCCGCAACACCAGAGGCGTCACAAGTGCGTTGCCGACCTTTGGGGGATGGGTAGGGGGAATGAGGGAGGGGTTGAGGTATGGGCCTCCGGTATCCTCAATCACTCGGTGAAACACAGCGCAAGCGCTATTTCACACCGGGTTTCTGTGAGGCCGTGATATCACTCCGGTCGAGCCGGTCCATTCATGGCGAAGCGTGGCTCTCCCACGGTACCACGTTTAATCCATGATCTCTTGCTTTGCATGAAATATCGCTAATCCCTAATTCAACAGGTCCGTATAAACTATGCTAATATTATTTAGCTAAGATCTACCTTGAACTATGTGATTGAGTACAGTTTTATGAATTTACTTATTAATTTTGACTGGTGGCGCGAGTGGTAGCGTAAGCGACTGCTGTGCTTGAGGTCTCGGGTTCGATTCCCGGGTCGGTCCAAATGTTTGTATGATCTGCAAATATTTGTTTCGAAGTTTGGGTGTTTTCTATGTATAATATGTATGTATTTACAAAAAAAAAAGTATATATGTATTTATATCAGTTGTCTAGTACCCATAACACAAGCTCTGCTTAGCTTGGGCCTAGACGGCGTTGTGTGTTAAATTGTCCGAAATATTTATTTATTTATTTATTTAATTAGCAGCTTTTACACGTGGCTTCGCCGCTTCGCTTATGTCGTTTATCATGGTAAAATGTAGCCTATGTTCTTCCTTAATAATCACAATATCTCCGTGACGAAATCGGTGCAGTGGTTTAGTCGTGGAAGCATAACAGACGGGCAGACAGAGTTCCTTTCTCATTATAATATTAGTAAGGATGTTCGAGTTAATTTACAATATTATTTACTAGTAAATATAAATAATAAAGTTTCAAAATAGTTCCCATATTCATGTCACTAATGATCGTCTCACAATTTGCCTTTGAAATTACATTTTCACTATAAACCTAAAAGGTTTCTTAATATTTCCAAGAATATAATATTCTTGGCTAAACGTTAGTGGCTAATATTGTGTTCACATTGAGGCATATTTACCTAGCAAATACTAAAATGTCAATGAGACGAGACGTGACATGGTTCCAATTTTTTATGCTTATTTTTTAATATTATCCTTGAATATTTGTATGGTCAATATGGCAATCGCAATGGACACAAGTTCATTTAGCGACCAATAGATATTTGTGATAACATGGTTGTAGTTAAAAGATTATGTAGTTATCATAGAGGAATGTAATAATGTAGATAGGTAATGACGCATAAAAACAATATTTATTATCCTTTAATCTTTAACGTATACTACATACCGTAATGAGTTCATTATTTGAAAGTAGGTAGTGTGCAAATTATATCACAGTTATATAGCGTACGTAGGCACGGTAAACATGAATATACAGAGTTAAAGAGAACAAAAGAATGAGGACTAATTCTGTCTGATGACGTCTGAAAATATACGAGTTGTCGATGAAAACATACGTTACTTCCTATCTGTACCCTGCCACGCTTCTCTTCTTCTTTTGATGAAATGGCAACCAGCCGGATCACTCGGATCAGTTATTTCGGCCAATGTCAAGTATTATCGTCTTCAATTAACAAGTCTTCGAGTCTTCAAGTCGTCGTCGTGATGAAATTAATGATAAAAAATATATAAAACCTGGATGACATTAAATGGGGACCGTCTTCCGAAAAAACAAAAAACGATCTCCAGGCATGCTTCTATGTAACACATTGTAAGAAGAACAAATCTGTCGGAGGTTGTATTTCCTTTGACCTTCGAAGGAGGTTGTATTTCGTGTGAAATCATGAGCACAATCAGTGCAGAACTTTTTCAGTTTTAAGCGCTGATATTTTAATATAGATCCGTCTATTTAAAGAAATGTAAATGAGTAAAAACAAGTCAACCTGCACAGCAACATAAGAGGGGAGTAGACATAGGCGTACCCAGGTTCTGGGCCAGGGGGGGGCAAATCGGATTTTTTTAAAAGATATCCATTTATTTGACGAGGTGCAAATAAATGGATATGAAAAAGGCATTGGCATGGAATCAGGTGCACCCTCGGAAGGAAATCCCTAGAACCCCGACGTACCTCGGGCCACCTATGGCTTGTAGATGGCCCCCTTCTGTGTAGGAACCCTGATGCTCCTTTTCTATTTTAAAAGGGGCGCGAGCACTTTTTTAAGGTTGCGCCGCTACCCCGGCTTGCTTCTGCTAGGGTGATCCTCACCTTTGGCCGGAACACCCCCGTGGGATTTGGAGGCGGAAGTGCTCGCCGAAGTTTATCGACGAGTGGCTGAATATCGGGCGGAGAACGGATTTCGTCCTCCACCCGAAGAGATACGCGATTGGCATGAAGCCGCTCGTCGAGCCACCATGGCATGGTCGTCCCGGTTGGAAGCTCGCGCTGATTTTGCCACCGTGGAGGCGCTCCAGCCGGTCATCCTCGAGTGGGCAGGGCGGCAGCACGGGACTCTTTCCTTCCGACTGACGCAGGTGCTTTCCGGGCACGGTTGCTTCGGGAAGTACCTGCACTCGGTCGCTAGGAGGGAACTGAGTCCCGCCTGCCACCACTGCGACTGCAGTGAGGCCTCGGCCCAGCACACGCTGGCGATCTGCCCCGCTTGGGTGTCGCAGCGTTGGGCCCTCACTGCAGTCATAGGAGGAGATCTCTCGCTACCGGTCATCATACGATCCATGGCCGGTAGCGATTGCAGTTTTACCGCGGTCGCATCCTTCTGCGAAAACGTAATTTCGCAGAAGGAGGCGGCGGAGAAGGCCCGAGAAGACGACGTTCACTCGGACCCGATTCGCCGGCGGCGGAGGCGCGCATACCAGCGCCTTATGCCGCCCTGAGTTCGGCCACGGATGGACGGGACGGGTTTTCCCCTCCATCTGCAATACAGGCCAAACGCGAGGAGGCGACGTACGCGTGTGCCGTGCGTCGCCTAAATTGAGATTTAAACAGCAGACGGTGCCCGCTTCAGTGCGGGCAGGCGCTGGGAGGGGTCCAGTCGTGTTAATAACTGCAGTTCCCGGACCCCGAGGGGGTTTCCACATGTTAAAAAAAATCTGGTCATCGTCGTGGTGGCACTCAGACGTTGGCTCCTTGCGGATCAGACACAGGTGCTCTCCGAAGCATTCTTTCCCAGTGATCACCTGTGTCAGCCGTGATGCCTCTCGAGCCAATCCTCCATAACGGGTCTTACCGCCGCAATAACGGCGTGCCCAGCACTCGGTTGCCCAAGTCGTTCCTTCCATTCCTCCACAAGAACCTAGTGGAATTGAAATGTCTGGTCTTCTTTTTTCTCGAGTATTAGGTCTTCTACCTGAAGGTCAGCACTCGTTGCGGACGTCGCAATAACCCGATATTGCTGGCCTTCAGGACCTCAGCCCATACTGGGGACCGCACAACGCCCGCGTATAGTCTCCTGCAGGAGTTATCGGGCCCCCTCATATTTGGCAGCAACCGAGCCAAGGACGCGCTGCGCCAGCTTGGGAATCAGACTTCGGAAATGGTGTCCCATCGGCCTTCGAGTGCAAGCCAATGTGGGCTTACATATAGACCGGTGAAAAAACTATATCAAAGCAAAATAAGGTGATATATCTAGGCGGCACAAAAACCTGTACTGGATGCTAGGACGAAACTACAAATTATTACTGGACAACAAATTTCTGATACATCAGACGATAATATTTTGCTTCCGAGAATTATTTGTAGTGACTAAAATACATTCCAAATGAATGGGCATGTCAGCTGTCCATAAAAACTACATAAACCGACTCGGAAGATTTCATATCCTAGGACTGATGAGTAGTTCTCCTTGCTAAAGAGCACGCTCTGATCGTCCCTACGCTCGAACATCGCATAGCCCTAGGACTGATTCCGATTCCGATGCCGATTGCCGATCTTACAACAACACAGAAAATAAATCTGTCTTTGTCCATAGTCGATCTTAGTCACGTTTTTATGCGTCTGAGTGTGCTTTATATATAATCGAAAGAAGAAAATAGTAGGAACGTCAACATCTAGGGGGGGGGCAGCTGCCCTCCCCTGCCCTACCCTGGGTACGCCCATGGGAGTAGATAATGTATTTGCTGTTTCTAATCTCTTGGTCATTATTTCTTACAATAAAATTCATAAATTAGTTGAACCCCGCTTTGCTACCCGCGACACGACAATAACCTCACGCAACGCCGCGAGGCGAAGCTAGTATCTTTATAAATTGTAATCCTACGTGTTTATCTGATGTATAAGCTATATTATTGTAAAGTTTCATCACAATCTCACAACATACTCACAAACTTTCGCGTTTATAATATTAGTAGAATACTGTATAATTTAAATCAAGCACTTAACGTTACGGCAAAGTGTTAAATATTTCCAAATAGGTGCGAGCAGAATTTTTGCCTTAGATTTTTTAAAATATAGGTAAAGTTTTTGGATCTTACTAAGTATTTAAAATAATAATAAATAAAATAAAAATAGCCTTTATTTCCTGTAACCTGTTTATAATTTTTTTTTTTTTTATATAAATCTAGTTGATGGTATATGTATGTAATATAACTTAAAATAAAATGATATCTAATCAACCAGCATCATCAGCAACCAGGTCAGGTTGTCTTCTGACATAGGCCTCCTCTAATTCACTCCACTTGTTTCGGTCTAACGCAGTTCTTCTCCATTCTTTTGGCAGATCGTCTTCCCATCTATTTACCGGCCTTCCTCTATGCCTCTTCCCATACCTGGGATACCATTCCGTAACTTTTTTAGTCCATTTCTCTGCTTTCGATCTCCACATATGTCCTGTCCATTTCCATTTCAATGACCTTGTTTTTATGCCTACATCTGCCACCTTGGTTATTTCTCTAATTTTTGTAGCCCTCCATTTATCCTTTAGTCGTATATCTAGCATACTTCTTTCCATGCCTCTTTGACATACTCTTAATTTTTCCTCAATCTTTTGTGTGGATGGCCAGGTCTGGCAACCGTATGTAAGACACGGAAGGATACAAGTGTTATACAATTTTGTTTTTTCATAAATAGGTATGGTTTTATTTTTCATGACCTCTTTGAGGGACCAATATCTTTGCCAACTATTATTTATTCTTCTGTCCACTTCTTTGTTAGATAGGTCCTTTACCGCTATTATTTGTCCTAGATATATGTACTCGTCGACATACTCGATCTCTTCTTGTCCCACTTCTATTATAACTTTAGCTTTGTTCGTCATCACTTTGGTCTTACTTGTATTCATTGACAATCCTGCTTTTTGACTTTCTGATGACAGTTGTTGCAACATGTTTTGTAGTGTTGTTGGGTCACTTGCAAATAGAATGAGATCGTCTGCAAATCTAAGGTGGTGTAGTTTTTCTCCATTTATATTAATTCCAAGCTCGTCCCAGTCAAGTTGTCTAAATATATTTTCTAATACAGCATTAAAAATTTTTGGTGATAGAGGATCCCCTTGTCTTACACCTTTTTGAATTTCAAATTCATCTCCGGTGAGTTCTAATTGAATTTTTGCTGTGCTATTCTCATATATTTGTTTGATGATGTTACAATATTTCTTTTGAACGCCCTGGTTTTCCAATGACCGCCATATGTAATTATGTTTCAAAGAATCAAATGCTTTATTGTAATCCACAAATGACAAATAGTATGGTTGATTATATTCGTTACATTTTTGGATTACTTGTTTAACAGCATGTATGTGGTCAATTGTTGAGAAATCAGAACGGAATCCTGCTTGTTCCTTAGGCTGATTACTATCAAGTTCTTTGGTTAACCGTAACAATAAAATTTTTGAAAAAACTTTGTACAGGTTGGTCATCAGACTCATTGGGTCTATAATTATTCATATTGTTTCTATCCCCCTTTTTATGCAATAATATTATTGTGGACGATGTCCATTGAGACGGTATCTGTTCTGAAGCCAGGATTTCATTGCAAATATTTGTAAATGGTTCTAATATTTGTTCCATGGTATATTTAAGTAATTCATTTGATATTTTATCGTCTCCGGGTGCTTTTCCTGCTTTCTGTGTCTGAATAGCCTTTCTTACTTCGCTTTGTAATATATTTGGGACTGTTTCTTGGTCAGTGTTGTTGCTTTCTATTTTTGTGTCTGTAGTTTTATCTGAATCTGTGTATAATTTTTTTTTTTTTTTTTTTTGTAGAACTCAGTTGCTGTTTTTAAGATCTCTTGTCGTTTCGTTGTTGTAAGTTTGGTCTGGTTTTCGTTTGTTTTTGTTGTTTTTGCTATCCATTTTGAATGATCCTTTAATTCTTTTAGAGCTTTTTTGATACCACCGGTTTTTAAGACTTGTTCCCTTATTGTTTGTAACCGAATCTGTTTTCTATGTTTTCTTATTAATTTGGATATATCTTTGCTAATATCTGCAATTTTTTTACGATTCTCTTTTCTGTTATTTAGCAATTCTCTTCTCTCTTTAATTTTAGTTCTAGCTTCTAAACCGAGTTTGTCTTTTACATTTTTCTTCGTGTGTGCTATCACCTTCAATAAAACTTTTTCTAAAGTATCGTATTTTTCTTGTACATTGCATTGTTTTTTAATGTTGTCAAGAGATTCTTTCATGTTTTTTATATCTTGTTCTGATAACATTATCATTCCTCCCGGGTTGGCTTGCTTGAAATTTTTTCGGGGTAGTTTTAAGTCTTTGCATGTTATGGTTCCCCTCAATAGTCGGTGGTCTGAATTAAAGTTAAAGTTGTTTACTACAGCTACATCACTAAAAACTTTGGGTATATTAGTGATTATGTAGTCAATCTCATTTTTATCTCTGCCATTGGGAGAGATCCAGGTCCATCTTCTGTTACTTTTTTTCTTGAAAAAAGTGTTCATGATTCTTAGATTATGTTCAAAACAGAAATTTATTAGCCGTTGTCCATTATTGCTTCTCTTTTTATTACTATAACTTCCCAGAACATACTCTCCTATGCATTTGCTTCCTACTTGACCATTAAAATCCCCAATCACTATAATGTTTCTATTCACTTCATACACAACTTCTGTAAGACTTTTATAGAACACTTCCTTTTCTTTCTTTGTTGCTTGCTCCGTTGGAGCGTGTACCTGAAGAATAGACAGTGGGTCTTTGAAGCCTGGAAGGTTTAAGTTCAATATTGCAATTCTATCGGATATTCCAACAAAGTCAATTATATATTTTTTAAGTTCTTTTTTTACTATGAAGCCAATTCCATATTTTCCTTGTATTTCCCCTTTAAAATACAATATAAGATCATTGTATTCTCTTATTTCTTCTCCCGATCTTCTAACTTCACAAAGCCCAATAATGTCCCATTTAATTTTTTTTAAAGCTTCCTCAAGTTCTAGGAGTCTGTCGTCCGTTCTTAGTGTTCTGCTATTCAAAGTTGCTATATATAGTTTATTTTCAAAGTTGTTTTTAAAGTCACTTTTATTTTTATAGTCTTTGTATCTTAGAGTAATTTTAGAGGGTGGTGGTCTATAAACCCCACGGTGACCAGCCGGATTGGGGTTGTACCATCTCCGGTTACCGACGTCCGATTGCTAGTTAGATTTGGCAGTTGCTAGTAAAGAAGACTGTGAGTTTTTTCTGGCTCTCATTAAATCGAATGCGTTTGTCGTATTTCTGGTTTTTATGTAAGCCTGTTTTCTGGGGTTTGTACTACGTTCTGGTGAGGTAGATTGTTTTCTCTTCCTTTTTTCTTTGTTGGAATCGTTATCTTTTACGACTAGTTTGTCATATTTGATATAGACAAACTTTCCTTTCAATCTTTCTTCTTGGAGCTGTTTTTGTAATGATTTCCTTTTTTCTAGCACTGCTTTGGGGTAGTCTTCAGTTATATATCCATTATTCATCTTTTTCTTATTCTTCAATACGTTCATTTTTGTCCAGTAGCTTGTAAATGAGATAAGAATAGGTCTCACTTTTACATTATCTTTTTTTCCTATCCTATAAACATTCTGGATATCATAGTTAGTAATAGGAATACTCAGGTTGTTTTCTATAATTTCCTTTGTTGTTCTTAATAGGTCTAACTGGTTTTTTTCTATCTCGTTCAATCCAAACATTAGTATATTGTTCTTTTTCTTTTCCTTTTCAATGTTATTTATCCTTGCTTCTAAGAGCTCCACTTTTTCTTTCAATTTTATATTTTCTTCTACTATTACTTGTAGCTTTTCATCCATTTTTTCTATTAGATTATTAGTTATTATCATAGTTTGGTTATCCATTTCCAATTTCATCTTATCGAAAAATACCTGGAATTGCTGTTCCATTTCGGCTTTAATATTTAATGCTGACACTTGGCAGTTTGACTGTCTTTTGATAATAATTATTAGTGTATTATGCGGTACACGTTTAATCAGGTTTTTGGTTGGCAACCCTTAATTGTAGTTGGTAACACCGAGTTCTGGATTTTAACACTGGTTTTTGGTTGGCAACCCTTAATTGTAGTTGGTAACACCAGGTTCTGGACGTTAACACTGGATTTTGGTTGGTACCACTGTCTATGATGTGTTGCTCACTTCACTTCAATAATTTACACTTTTAGGGGAAGGTAGGTAGTTTGATTTTATTGTATATATAGTTCCTATTTTCACTTAATGTTTGTTATGCACTGTTTTGTTCTTATTCTTCTTTCTTTTGTGTTCGATCGAGTGCAAGCCAATGTGGGCTTACATATAGACCGGTGAAAAAACTATATCAAAGCAAAATAAGGTGATATATCTAGGCGGCACAAAAACCTGTACTGGATGCTAGGACGAAACTACAAATTATTACTGGACAACAAATTTCTGATACATCAGACGATAATATTTTGCTTCCGAGAATTATTTGTAGTGACTAAAATACATTCCAAATGAATGGGCATGTCAGCTGTCCATAAAAACTACATAAACCGACTCGGAAGATTTCATATCCTAGGACTGATGAGTAGTTCTCCTTGCTAAAGAGCACGCTCTGATCGTCCCTACGCTCGAACATCGCATAGCCCTAGGACTGATTCCGATTCCGATGCCGATTGCCGATCTTACAACAACACAGAAAATAAATCTGTCTTTGTCCATAGTCGATCTTAGTCACGTTTTTATGCGTCTGAGTGTGCTTTATATATAATCGAAAGAAGAAAATAGTAGGAACGTCAACATCTAGGGGGGGGCAGCTGCCCTCCCCTGCCCTACCCTGGGTACGCCCATGGGAGTAGATAATGTATTTGCTGTTTCTAATCTCTTGGTCATTATTTCTTACAATAAAATTCATAAATTAGTTGAACCCCGCTTTGCTACCCGCGACACGACAATAACCTCACGCAACGCCGCGAGGCGAAGCTAGTATCTTTATAAATTGTAATCCTACGTGTTTATCTGATGTATAAGCTATATTATTGTAAAGTTTCATCAAAATCTCACAACATACTCACAAACTTTCGCGTTTATAATATTAGTAGAATACTGTATAATTTAAATCAAGCACTTAACGTTACGGCAAAGTGTTAAATATTTCCAAATAGGTGCGAGCAGAATTTTTGCCTTAGATTTTTTAAAATATAGGTAAAGTTTTTGGATCTTACTAAGTATTTAGTACTTTTTAAAGTAAACATGTATCTCTTTATATAAAGGTCTGTAATTTGAGTGAAGATACAATTCAAAACACGGTGAATTAACGGCTAGCAAGCCATTATCAACAAAATTGTCTTTTGATGCAACAACAAGGAAATGTGGTTGTGATACGCAGTACTATATAGGGTATTATGAGACACAATAGTTTGGGAGCATCGGACTAGAACTCGTACAACGTAACTATTATGTATGTTATGTCACAGTACATATTGAGGTCGGTCAGTAATGCGCTGGTCATTAGGCCGCAGTTTTTGAGGTCTACAGCGAAAAGAGCGAGATGAATTGCTGTTCTACATTGATAATGTCTTTATAAATTGTTCTTATTATTGAGTGACAAATTATTTCGCGTTGTTTATTTAATAGGTACGCATGTGTTATGTAATCTGTTAAAGTTTAGACTCTGTTTTGAAGTTATGCATCTAGAAGAATGAGGTTAGTATAGTAATACGTATTATTATACGTAAGTATATACGTGTATGTGTGAATTATGAATGCTATTGCTTATAAACGTACGTAAATAAATTCAAAACCAACGGGTGTTTAAACAAACCCACAGGTCTTTATCCATTTTCAATCTGTTTTAAGAAAAAAGTTAAATTATATAAGTATCGCATGCTGTTTTTCTACGGTTACAATGTTTAAATTATTATTTTGATGTTTCTTATATTATTATGTATGCTATGCAGTACTTACATTATAGTTTAGAATATAGCCCCAATTATCCTGGCCGTAACAATTTCAGAAGATAAATATTGTGTGATGAGTAAGATCAAGATGTATCATGTATCTATTCATATATATTTGTTTCGGAGTGGGTGGGTGTTTTCTATGTATAATATGTATGTATTTACAAAAAAAAGTATATAAGTATTTATATCAGTTGTCTAGTACCCATAACACAAGCTCTGCTTAGCTTGGGACTAGATGGCATTGTGAGTTAGATGTCCGAAAAAAAAAAATTATTGATAAAAAAGTAGGGTTATGCGGCAACAAAATTAAAACCAATGAAATAATGAACAATATGCGATTCAAAAGCAACAAAACCGCGGGGCACAGCTGGTCTATGATGTGCATAGGTTCAGAAATACGTGCATAAGTATATTTATTAGCAGTCTAGTTATTTCTATAGTATAGGTACTGTCAAGTTGGATATCAAACTGCCGTGTGTGAGATCTGTTAATAGTCCACGGGCCCACGAACAAGGGATGTCAGTGATTAACAACAGGCTGAAAGTTTATACACAGCTTCGTTTTGACGAGACACCCAACTTTTATTATTGGACCAAATTCTGAAAGTGGAAGGAAAAAGCGGGATAGGGAGCGAAACACGTCGATTTGATGAGTGTCCCAATTTAATTAATAACAGTTTCTAAAAATCAATACTTCGAGAAAATACGATGGAAAACTGAAAAAAACTTGTGGCATACAAAGTGAATGGTACCTTCCGAGTCACCCCCAGCTCTAACATGTCAGAATGGTGACTTGAAATTTTTTATTCATTACTTTTTCCTTCCACTTTCAGAATTTGGTCCAATAATAAAAGTTGGGTGTCTCGTCAAAACGAAGCTGTGTATAAACTTTCAGCCTGTTGTTAATCACTGAAATCCCTTGTTCGTGGGCCCGTGGACTATAAGGTAATACTATCATTAAAAGTATGAATATGGTAGTTCGGAAAATGTAGTATTAAATTATATTAATAACTTGTTGCGCAAAAGACCTATTACTACTACTGCTATATGAAGTGAGCACTTAAGCTAATGTGATATTGTTGTCATTGCGGTAGTGGCCGATGTGCGATCATCACTGGCTAATGATTAAAATATAACTATCTAAATCTCTCGTAGGCAAGACCGCGCTGTTTACGGCTGAAGTAGGTGAAGTCTGAACGAAAATACCATTGGTGCCATGTATGTTAAACATTACCAATGTTTACCCAATCTTTTCTTAGCTTAGAGATTACCTCAAAAGTGAGAATTGTATGTACTTATGTTAAAGTAAAAATACTATTATTAAACTGTTCTTTTTTCAACCTTTAGCATTTAAAAATTTAAAGAGCCCATTTCATACATTAACTAGCTGACCCACGTAACTTTGCGTCTTTTACGAATAATAATTTTTTCCTATTTTTACAACGTCTTTCGTTGATATTCTGCTCCTAATTACGTAATCGTAGTGTGATAACGTATAGTTAATAACCTTTTTTGATTAATAGGTCAACACTTAATAATTAGTCAATTCAAATTATTAGGTTCTGAAATTGAAAAACCGCAAACTAATGAAATAAAAAAACAAACATTATAATATAAATTAATTTTAAAAGAACCATGAAATTCTTTTCCTTATTCCAAATTTATTTAGGGTTGTAACAATATGTTTTCTTTATCTATGTATTGATCATCAATTCATCATCATATTTAATAACTGAAAGATCTGATCAGCAAGTATTAAACGATTAATATAATAGATTTCAACCTATTCCATCCATGTTATCATTGATAGTTCTCTTGCTAGTTAGTTCTATTGCAGATTAAAAATACTAAGTATCGAACGTCTTATTTATTTCGTGGATGACGTAAGTGCCGCCTAAGGTAGTAAAGTAAAATGAGTAGAGTAAGATGAAGAAATACTTGAATCGAACTCAAATTCAACCCATCAAGGTGTAGTGAGCTAGTATTTCCTTTACTAAGAGAGGTCTACGTTTAGCAGTGGATTATTAAAGACTGTTAATGCTGTTCTCCGTACTACTGCATCTCTATAATAGGATTGTTTAGGAATTTTTGACGCAGGTAGTCAGAAAGATTTGTTAAAGTATTTCAGTGTTTCTTGGGACTATGCGTTTCCTTTTTTTTTTACTTTTGGAAACCCCCTCGGGCCGTCACCCCGCCGAGGTTTGCAGCGGAGCGGTGTGTCGGAATCGAACCGACTAAAACCATACGGTGTGCCACTCTGCGCCTGAGAAGGGAGGGGTCCGGAAACTGCTGTTATTAACACGACCGGACCAACTATGCGTTACCTCTGTTAACCCGGAATAACTTGTATTACACATATCAGTAATTGTGTTTTAAATTAATCATTGTCAGTTTTGTTTCAACTGCAAAGATGGCGGTGGTTTAAGTGATTATCGCTTTCTATAGTGCTGAGTATTGTGCTACATGGGACAACACTTTGTGTAATTTATAAATTGTTGTTCCGAGTCTGGGTTCTTATTTGTGTTCGTTTCATTTATGTTTGTAAAGTTCTCCGCTATACAGGATTTATTCCTAGTACGAGAATTGTCTTAGCATCAAAAGAACATATTTATTTCTTTTTCTAACTAATGGCCATTTGCCGCCGTAGTTCTCAGTACAGTATAACATTAGTTGACATAAGACTGCCGATTAGCACGCGAGTGTTATTTATGTAATTTCCGTTCTTTAGGTTTGAACTAGTGCAGTGTTTGAGATACTTATAAAAATTGTACAGTCTACATGTAATAAACGAAGGACATTACCTAGTTAATACCCTAATCAATGTCTTGTTTTAGAAATATAGTTTCCCGGACTAGAATATATGTTCGAAATGGCTCTCTAATGTGAATTTTATACAATTTTACTATTTGGTAGTTTTCTCGGAAGCTCATAAAGTGTAACAGTTTACAAATTGTTATGTAATTTTGCATTACATTATATTAGGATGAAAGCTTTTTTTTTAAGACATGCAACATCGGAATGTAAAATCGGGATTTAAATTGAATTGAGAATAGATTTGGAAAATTGTTTTAGTAATCATCACTTTGTTTATAGCAGTGGTAATTCAGTATTAATGTTTGTAAAATCAGCTAGACCAGTTTTTAATCATCATCATCATCATCATGGAGTGCCATCTTCAAAATGAAGTTTGGAGGTCAACAGACGGTATCCCTCGCGATCATGAGCGGCCTCTTTCAATTGGTGATATTTTTCTAGTCCAGTCCAGTCCCTAATGTAATCTATTCACTTTCTTCTTGGTCGACCTGGTGTCTTCTTGTTAGCTATTTTTGGTTCCAAAAGAACCCTCAGTAATTCATGTTGAGTGCCTCTTTTTCTAATTATGACAGATTGTATTGTGCGAAACTACACACTCACTTGTCACCCATGATGCGATAACTGTTAAATGAACTCGAGACAATGTTTTCTTATTTAACTGGTAATATCATTTGGAAACTAAAATTTACCAAGTGATTTTTGCCTCGGCTATCTTGAAATATATTATGGTTACTGAAACCATAATATATCTTAAGATTTTTTCTCATTTTGAGTAAAATATTCTATTATGTATGTACGGAAATCGACGTGATTTTCAAATGAGTTTTGTACATTACTAACTCACCAAGCAAACTTTGTTATGACGTAAAAATAAAAAAAAAATGTTTAGGGGTGAGCCCCTTATCATTTAGGGGTATAAAAATTTGATGTTGGCCGATTCCCAGACCTACCCAATATGAACACATAATTTCATAAATATCGGGCCAACCGTTATAGAGAAGTTTTATAACAAACAGCGCGATCCGAGAATTTTTATTAAATACTAGCTGAACCCCGCGGTGCTACCCGCGGTTATTGTCGTATTGTGGGTAACGCTGCGGGGCGAAACTAGTCTAAAAAATGTAAGCCTAAGTTACTCCTTGTACCATCAGCTACCTACCAGTGAAAGTCCCGTCCAAATCGGTCCAGCCGTTCCAGAGATTAGCCGGAACAAACAGACAGACATACAAAAATTTTAAAAATATATATTTTGGTATGTGTACCGTATATACCTACATTCATATGCATGTAGTAGAAAGCGGTTATTTTAATATTACAAACAGACACTCCAATTTTTATTTTTTATAGACTAGTAACGTGCTGCTCGTGCGACAATTAGCTACAACATGCTTGAAGCGAGTTGTGCCTACATCAAATCAAAATTTGAAGGCAATCTCAAAACAAACATACTTAAGATTTTCATAAACTTGTTCCCTGCTTTTTACGTTATTTATTGGATTACTTAATTGTGGATTCTTCTGTACTTAAATTTAAATATTTTTGAATAAATTATTTTGATTTACAACCGACGCTGACTTTTTCTTTTTTTTCCTATTAGATTGGTACATTTTTATTTGACGACATGCTCTGTAGTTTCTGTTTCTAATAAAATAACATCACACATCCAAGTTTATAAACAGAATCGATTACCATTCACTTTATAATGCAAAATAACGGCCACTTTGTAATGTAAAATACGTACGTGATATGAAAGATCATTTTTTAGTTCCCATAACTTACTCCTTCCGCTCTCGCACAATAGTGATTTAAAACAACGTGGAGTATAAAAAATAAAGAGATATATTAAACATTATAACAAAAAAGTCCTTATCTTAGAACATAACATGTTATGACAGAATTAATCAAATATTGAAAAAAAAAATTATTATTACTTATCTACTGTACTACGTACAAACAACAGTCAGGATATGTTAGGTAAATTTTGATTTTTACATTATATGTTTTCACAACTTTAATATTTTGATAGGAGACAAATCTTAACTCGTCTTACACCAGTTTTGAATTCCTACAAAACTAATCCAATTTATAAAGCTTGAAACCTAAAATATAATATATATTCGTAGCGCGTCGTAGCTGTTTTTGCCACTAATAACATAAGTAATGTATTTTGAAATCTTAAAAGATTAAAAGAAAAAAGGCCCAAAAGTAAGGCTATTTAAAAATAAAAACGTGCCGAAAATTAACCTCATTACATATATTGCGGTTCTTATTTCCTTTAAGACTGTTACTGGCGAGAAAATGATATAAATCAACATACACGACTTTATACATAATACACGGAAAACAGATATTATACAACCGTACAAAGCTATAATTTTCAATTATTTTTATAAATACCAGGTGGATTAAATTTATGTAATATTGTTTCTAAAAACAAAATGAGAAACCGGTTAGAGCATGTCATTTCGCATTTGGTCAGAAATTGCAAGCTGTTGAGAATTAATTGACAGGCATTAAGTGTAATAGATTATGTTGACAGTATTCTAATAGTAGATTGTAGGTGATAACTTCTAGATATTGATGGAGAACATTAAGTACAGTTCTGGTTTATTTCCTGCCATTCATGAGAGCCTGAATGGCCAGTAAGAAAATGGGTAATAAAATGTACTGAGCACGTGAGTACAGTCAGCAACATATACCGAGAGAAATTATTTTTCTGCAATATTTATAGATATTGTCTTCTAGGTTACTAGCACATGGGTTTCTCGCTTTATTCAAAACAAAGCTGAAAGTTAGAAATAATGCGGCCTCTGGTTGCCCTACTAGGGTTTTAGAAGCTTGGGAATTCTTTTTAGATAAGATTGTCATGTTTTTATTGCACTTTTATATTTGATTCTCGATCTAATAAAACTTCTTGTAGCAATCAATGTAGTGGGGAGTGGAAAGTAAAGGAATAGTAGTAAGATATTAACTTATAATTATATATTATAAAGCTGAAGAGTTTGATTGTTTGAACGCGCTAATCTCAGGATCCGCTGGTCCGAATTCTTTCAGTGTTGAATAGTCCATTTATCGAGACCGAAGCCTCAATGAAGAATGTTTAAAAAACGGGAGATAATTATTACGCTACGGGCAATAGTAGACGTAAACGAGGTTGCGAGGGTCAGCTAGTGACTATGTATACAGGCAGCCTGTGACCACAGTCAGTGCAACCTGACGAAACATCAGACAATTTAAATGTATGTCCTTATTTTTGATAGGTATAACATGCAGAGGTTAATTCCCGTAGTATTGGTATAACTCATATATTATACTGCTATTACAGAATGAAGGAAAGGTGAAGTAAGAAGTTGTTATGTCAAAAAAACTTTGGTATTACTGCGTGATACGTCAAATTTCTGTTTGAATTTGATAGTCTATCAATCAATCAATCAATCAAGTCAGTCAATGACACTTAAACTAATAATAGAGTATTGCTATTCAATTTGAGTGCGATTGACAGAACTCTTTTAAATAACTTTTAACAACATGAATTCATCACTATCGACTCTCGGACTGATAATGCATCTGGCTTATAATTAAAACATTTACATTCATGAGGGCCAACATTTTTTCCTACATTTTAGGAGTCACACATATGCTGAAGTTGTAATAGGGGCAAGCACTTTAGAATACTTTGTTTATTTCATGAATTCTTTGATTTTCTGAATTTTATGCACTTTTACTGAGGCATTCAAATTGCAATTGACTGAAAAGCCTTAAGAAAAATGTTTGTAAGGTCATTGCATACATAAACCGTGAGTTTACGTACGTTAATTAGTAATTTAAAAACAATAGTTTTCTAAGGTTCTAGAAGGTTTGGGTATTAGAAAGCGGTACGTTTTGCAAGCGGCTGGTCACCTGGGCCCGTCAGTAGCGGTATATACTTGCTTAATGCAATGCACGTGCTCGGCGTGCGTAGCACATACCGCCAAGGCTTCATGACAACAAATATTGAGTAACCGCAGATCGTGATAACTATCTACTGATATTTTCATTTTAACGAGCGGATTGATCTGAAATATCTTAGATTATATTACCTGTTATGAAAGTAGAATAAGGAATATAGATAAGTATTTAAATATCAGTATTGAGCTCTGGTAAGTGTTATTATATTACGGAACCATAACAGGGGAACCATAATTATTGTCACTTTATTCTGAAAAGATAATTATGTAAATATAATTTCTTTACTATTTAATTAATCATTTTCATTTTAACCACTGCAGAACAATGCGTTTTTGAAACGACAATAAAAGAGCAACTTTATATTTCTATAAACATTAGCATATGGTATTTAAATTGATTGATACCGACTACCTGTTTTTGCAGTATTCTAGGATATTTATCAAACACAATCTTTAACATTCACAATAATTTATATGAAAGAAGTTGGCAACATTACACGTATACGTCAACACAATGAAACGGAATTATATTTTTCTTCTCTGGGAAATAATCGCATCTGCATCTACCTGTAATTTCTAATGCGATTGAGTTTATATAGAGTTTTCTTAAATAAGTTACAGACAGTTAAAAGATAGATGTTTTTTCTAGGAACTTGAGACAAATACTGTTGAAAACGTTCTTCAGAATTTCAACCATATCTTGATATGTATGTTAATTACTGTCTAACTATTGCTTAGAGCACCAATCTGAAATAGGTACATAAAACTTATATAAAATTATGAGTATCAACAGACTATAGAGCTAGCATCCTCACATTTCTATCCGAGGGTCATATTAGTGAATTCTATCAGAAATTTGTAATTGATAGTTTTTGCATATATTTTGTTAAAACTGTTGTTAGCCTAGGTGTTTATTCACAAAAACAAATTATTCACAAATCACAAATAACACAAATAAAACTGTAAGTTTTTGGCCTATGCAATTCTTAAATACGACTGCCGAATTTCAATCTAGACGGAGCCTGTGCTATGGTAAAAAGACTGCTGACTTGTATATTTAAATGCACATACATTTTAGATAATTTACACCCAGACACAGAACAAGTGAATGTGCACGTAACATAATTATATGTATATTCTGGGCGGGAATCGAACTAACGAACGAACAACCTTCAGTTTGGTAGTCAGGGTCAATAGCTATTAGGCTAACAGGCCAGTTTGTTTGATGTCTTCATATAATTAATAATCATATAATTAGTCGGTCATGGCAAGAATTCCGCCAAGCTATGTTAAGCTTTAGGCCAAAACATAGTAATTTGTCAATTAATTAAGATTGTTTTCAACGGATTATTGGCAAGAAAAATCCTTGAATTTATATTGCTCTCATTCAATTATTTTGTAATACAAAAATGTGAATGTGAACCAATATCCAATTCTTCTTCTTCTTCGTCCGGCCTTTTCCCGTTTCTAATCGGGGTCGGCTCTCCTTATCCTTTTTCTCCAGAGACATATCAATATCCAACCAATATCCAATAGTAAATGCAATTTTATTTTTTCAATATTTGAAGGTTCATACTTTAAAAGTTAATCTAGACATGTGGACAAAGTATGTTCCTGCTGAATTTCATAGAAGTGTATTGTTTATGTCTTAGTCCTGTTTAGAGGATTTATGCACTCCTTTACGCGACTCTATGAGTAATTTATGTTTTGAAGTGGTTGATATTACATCCTCTGCTACCACAGATCAGGTAATTTTTTAGACTTTTCTGTTTTTTCTCACATTATCTGAATATTAACAAGTTGCCTTTCTCGAAATAAACGATCATTATACCAATGTGTATTGCAATATATATTTTTTATTCCTTTAAAGTTTTATCAACAGCCTATCACAGTTCATTGCTGGATTTAGGTATAAGTTTGAATAATTTTTATTGGTTCCTAAGAAGTTCCTATATCATCTTGTTTATTATGCTGTTTAATAATAGTAGTCGTTAATTATCGCCTTCTTTTGATAAAAAGCCTTATTTATTCCTTCGATTGCAGAGTAAGCAGAATATTTCATAAACAAGACTCCTATTGTTTTCAAGTTTTATTTGTCAATTAATTTAGTGAATTTTTTTTAATTAAACAAGTGTTTTAATTTCTTTGTCCCTAAACTTTAGTAATTTTTTAGAACATATGAAATTACGTCTTTCAAGTTTTACTTTATTATTTAAAACAGTGGTTAATATCTATTTTTTGCATGTTATTACGTCTATCTATTTAATCAATAACATACCTATTCTTGTAATCGTTTTAATATTTACTTATTTTAACGTAAAACTGTTTCTTTATAATTATTCTGACAATTACTCTCTTTTTTCGATCCTACGCTACCTTTCAATACCTTAGATGTGTACAGAGGTTTTTCCGAGTACAATTTAAGTAAGAAAGTGAAATGGTCTGTTTTATTTAACTGCAAAGAGATGTTTAGTATCAATATCCAGAGTATTATTTATAAAGTACATACAGATTAAGTAAATAGTTAACGCTTTATAGTTTTTAAACACACATTTAGGTTTAGGCTTTAGTGCTGGTACAGAGTACGAATTTGTAACGTTGTGATTACAGAGATATTCTAAGTTAGTCAAATTAGTTTTCGCAATGTGCTCGATAAAATAACAATAGTTAGTTACCGTAATGATCAAGTTTTTAGTGGTTACGTAGTAACTTTGGAACTGATTGTTGTTCGCAGTCAGGCGTAGTGGATGTAGTTTTTTCGCATCTATTTATATTGATTACGAACTCGGAAACAGTTCCCAGGAATTATGTGTACTTACTTAACATTTTATTTTACTTTGACATTGGACTCGTGTGCTGGTTTCATTTTAGTTACATCATACAATTTTAGTGTAGTACGTTATGTATAATTAATACATTTACAGACATAACATGCAATATGTATACATGTTTATTTTAACATTACAGTCTCGTTTCTTCATTTCCTGCTGGTCCATTCATTTCTAGTGAATCTAGCTTCAAGTTAAAAAGACATAAACAAGTAAACTTACTTTCAAATACAAAATATCGGTTAAGGTTTCAAATAAAATAACTGATTGAAATGAAAGTGGCCATCGTTTTCCGGTTCGTATATATTGTTGTAGTTGTTATTTTCGTAATATAATTTGAAACGATGTTACATTAAGTTCTATATAATATGAATACAATTACTTTTCATAATAATCATAATATGGACATGTTACAAACATCAGCTGGTTCAGTACACATTTTCGCAGTCAATAACACCGTGTACAGATAGATGTAATTATTAAACCTGTTATGATATGACTGTTTTACAAACGCAAATGGTATATTTACGCAACACGGTAGCGATAACTTAATAATATAGAAGTCAAACTTACCCGAAAGGTTGTAATTTTCTGCTCAGCCACTCACCCCCTATCTTCCGCTTTTCTCACTGACTGTTACAGGTTTGAAAAAAGCAAGTTATTTCTTCACGTAGCTCACTTAAACAACCACGGGGCTTATATTGAACAATACCCTATTAGTCAATAGATTTTATAATATACTTTAACAGAATTTAAGTGTAGCTGTACTTGAATGGGAATGGCTTTAAATGGAATCACGTAATTTTTTAACGTTTCCGAGTGTTGTAATACCGGCAACTGGTACGCGTGCACGACTCAAGAAAGTACTCTATAGACTGGTTCATCCGCTGCGGTTGCGCTGGTGTTGCGACTTGCGCCTGAGCATCGAGCCACTGACATTTCGCATTCGACTCCACTAGACCGGCTTCAGACGCCGCACTACTTTCATCGTACCTGCTGTACAATTGTAAATCTCATTTAGATGTAATTTATGTTATTGATTGATGCTGTGATATTATTTCGTGTACTTTTGATTGAGATCTCAGTGAGCCTGTGCAGACACGACAGACGATTTGATATACAATGAGAAAGTAAACACCTGTTATAAATTAGTTATGTCACTGGTTTATGCAGAATGTTGTAGAAAAGAGTGGTCGTATTTTAGTCATTTGTGGACCTGCCTGATTAATAAAAATAAAATAAAATTGGGATTCATTTTGAACCATGGTTAATATAAAAACTAATTATTTGGAAACTGACAAAATTATATTTAAAATATTAGTATTTTGAAAGAAAGGGGCTGATATAATTGAAGTTATTGGTATTAAATACCAAGGTTGTAAATGTTTTACATCAGGCAGCAATATTATTTTTAACAAAAATCGATATTTTATCATCACACTAAGAAATTAATTTTGGTAACAAAACTCGACTTTACCTTTTTTAATTACATCCATATTTGTTTTTTTATTAATCTTACTAATTTAATAATAAATATTCCGTTCCTTTTCGAGCTACAATATGTTACTAATTATAGTTATTTTCAATGTAAGTACTAATAATACTAGATGGTTCCAAAAACTAACTAAAAACCGTGGTGCTAAGTGTAACTCTCCGTAGAATTTATTGCGTTTTTGAAACGTTCATGAACCAATTAAACATTTATTTATGAACAAAAGAAACTTTTAATAAAGATAAACAAATTCAAAGAATTAATAAATTTAATTAGCTAAAAATAAAGATATCATGTAGGGTGAGCGACCATTGTGGTACTAGAAAAACCTTAAGCACAGCTGCACAGGTGTTCAGGGCATTGCCATTTTAGAATAACTGAGACAGAATTACTATCACTACATCGTTCAGACATGATTGAATAATTTAAATCTATTTCTATTTATATAAAATTCATAGAAATAATAATATGTTAACCTATAACCCTAAAGTATCAATTTTTCAGTGTCCTTATGTCCTTTGTTATGTCATCCCACCGAGGTTTGCGTCTGGGACAGTAGGAATCGAACTGAACCAAACTGCACGATGTTCTATATTGCCCCTAAATTAGGAAGGTTTACAAAAGTTTTGAACAACATACCTATTTGAAACTTTACTAGAACTTTCAATATCTTTGAAATACATTAATAAAGATTATATCTTAACGGCTTTCTCTTTAAACAAAAGTTGTAGAGAGAAAGATGCATACCTAATATGTTAATATGTAATGGACTAAAAAACTAAATTATATTATCAGTAACATGACTTAATGATATTTGATTTTTGAAAAGTACTATGAATATGTCTAAAATTTGTCAGTATTGAACATGCACTCCTTTTAATTTTTTTCCTCATGCGGCCATCCCCTCGGATACCACCTCCTGGTGGCATGTCGGACTCGAACCGACCAAAACCGCACACCATCTCGGGTACTAGGAGCCGGGAAACCAGGTACACCCTAGAAAGGAAAACGCTAGAACTGAACATGCACTCCTAAAAAAATGGAATGCTATCTACTTATTTACCTTTATAAAGTCCGTAATGCTATATATAGACTTATCAGGGTTAAGGCAATTTAGAATTACAGTTATATACTCTTATATAAACATTAATAGAACTGAAAGTGCATTTTTGACTGTGAAAACAACATTAATTGAGAAAAACGTATTACAAACAAAGTTGTTTTTCATTATTTAGACAAAGCTTAATTCTTTTTTTTATATATTGCACTATTTTTCAATCAAAGTATTTGAGCATTAGTGCTTACAGAACTATATACATAATAAAAAAAAAAAACTAAAACCCAACTACGACAAAAAACGACGCTGAAAAAGTATGAAACAAGCTTGAAAAGTTGTAGTCACACGTTATAGGCTATCTATCTCCCTCCACAGTAATCCATCTTCCTATAACTGTATACAACAGAATTCAAGTAACAGGGTTCATAAAGAATTGTTATTGTTTTCTAAAATTTGCAATCAAAACAAATAGATCATGTTTACTATTATTAGAGCAAAACCAAGTACATGCTACTTTTTCACAAAAGTAAATAAATAGGGGTCGTAAACAGAGCGTAAAGGTAATAGAGATTAAGTGATGTTCAAAACCTTGACACAGCATTGCGGAGAAATTGTAAAGTTGCTTTTTTTATATCCAGTATTTTTAAATTACATATTATAGTGTTGAAGAGTCTTTAAAAATCGGTATCTATCGATGTTGGTATCATATATCGAAAAGGTCTTATTTAATTAGAGTTCTTAATAGACTTCCAGATCCTTGGAGCTGCATAGAATTTTGCCAATATTAGTTAATACTAATACAGCTGTTAATACAGCGATAAAACTTAATATTAGCCTGGCCAAATTCTGTGCTAAAGCACAGAATTTGGCCAGGCTAAGGCTAAGTTTATATAGTAAGTATAAGCTAAGTAAGGCTAAGTTAAAACTTTTATGTGAATTAGAAACGAGGTGAAACATACATACATTAGAAAAAATTGAGTCTAAATGTTAATGTTCTTCTTAACAAAAAAACCGAAAGTAGCCAACATAATCGTACATCTTCCCTCCTGTTTACAAAATATGAGATCAGTTTAGAAATAACACAAACTCTGCTTAGCTTGGGACTAGATGGCGTTGTATAACTTTTCTCACTTTACTGAATTTCTTGACAGTGGCAAGTGAATATAAAATTTATTTATTTTTATTTATTTATTTATTTAATGCTTGTACAAAGTTTTACAATAATTGCTGATGGCACCCAAACTATGCTACGCTTGTATCTTGGGCTGCCACAAAAACATAAATATAATTTTATGAATTAGCGTACAGGATACATTTTACAAATTATAGTACCTAAATAAAATTAAATCAAAAAGACAAAGTAAAATAAAAACAAAAGAAATTAAAAATTAAAATATAATAAACAATACAAAATGTAATTAAAGTTTACACTCTTATAAAGTATCTATGTTATTGTACTTTAAGTTCTACATACATAGCTACATAAGTTATTTTTTAGTCCGTACATACAGGGTCTGTCGTAAATAATGGATAAGTCGTAAACTGGAGTTGGTCCGGCTATGAGACTATTAGAAAATCGTATCTTTTTGCCAGGGTTTCTAACCGTATGGAAATGGCGTAGACTTTTATGTTTTTTTATAAATTTCGCTACTCTTTGCATTCATTCCGTTGCCATTTCGTTAAATTTAGGTATTTCTGTGTCATTTTTTTTGTATTATAGTCTTGAAGATGTGTATTATTTAGTTTTAGTACTGTTTTAGGCGTTTTTAACGTTGGTCATTTTCAAAATTGTCATTTTAAGATTTTTTATGTTTTTGTTTTACTTAGGGTCAACTTTTGATCATTTACTGTGTAAAAAAAAAGTACGGCGCTATAGCTGCCCATGATCTTAATAAATTATCTAGTATGTGTAGATTCTAAAAAGGTATAACAATGCATACTTCACAAGTAATATTAAGCTACATGAGCGAGATCAATATCAAGGTGAGAAAATATTTTTTTCATGTAATGTTGTAAATGGTTATAAAACTTCGTCAGAATGATTTATTTCTGCCAAGATTCTTTACACAAACACTATGGGGCCACTATTAAGGATATTCAAAGAAAACTAGGTAGTTTTTTGTCAAAAAAATTTCATGCCTCCTCATTTCATAAAGGTGTTTAATTTTAAAATTGATGTGCTCTAATAGTTACATGCGACAAACATGTTACAAGTTTATTCGTAAAAAGGATCATCAGGTAAAAAAATGAACAAAGACAGCAATACAAAGGGTCTCCCCGCGTGAAAAGGACATTGTTACTAGGCACACTGCATGATGCACCGTCCCTTTCACACTCACGATGTGTGAAAAGGTTAGCATGCGTTTAGCTAGGGCGCACTCCTGATACATCTCTCAGTGTGATTTTGACCATCGCATGTGCTCTCGTTTTCATTACTGTCGTCAATTTGTTACTGCTTTCTAATATCGGACTTAGATTTTCTTTGTGATTTGGACTTGTTAACCTGGTGATATTGACAACTCAGCTCTCATTTATGGGCATCGTGTTGTGCTATCGATTGCACGTGTTATTTTGGAAAATTTTGTATATCATGCCTCAACAATACACGCCGGCCGAATACGTAAACATGCATTACATTTATGGTTTATGTGATGGCAACGCCAATAGAGCTGCTAGAGTTTATCGGGAAAAATATCCAAATGCCCGGCATCCTGACTATCGTGTCTTCATAAGAGTGCACAACACATTTTTGGAAGGACGATTTCCTGGGACCGGCGTAGGCGGGGCGAGTGAAGGACGACCACAACGCCACAGTGCAGCCGAAGTACTGGAAATAGTTGCAGAAGACCCTGGTACGTCCATAAGTGTAATTTCAAGGCGCACCGGTATACCTCAAAAATCTGTACACAGGATTTTAAAAAGGCATGAATTATATCCCTATCATTATCAAAGGGTCCAAACATTAATGCCAAGGGACGCTGCTGCGAGAATAACATTTTGTCGCATAATGCTGCGAAAGATGAGGGAAGACCAAAGTTTTTTTAATAAAATTTTATGGAGTGACGAGTCAACGTGTCGAAAAGATGGTTTTTTGAATCTTCACAACATACACAGCTGGCAACTCGAAAACCCAAGACTTATCCGAGAAGACCGATCGCAATATCAATTTAAAATTAATTTATGGACTGGCATTATTAATGGCAAAATCATTGGTCCATTCGAATTGCCGGCAATATTAAATGCGGATATGTATTTGAATTTTTTAGCAAATACTTTACCTAGTTTACTGCAAGACGTCCCACAAGAGATAAGAAATGAGATGTGGCTACAAAATGATGGGTGTCCAGCACATTACGCTGTTCGTGTCAGGGAACATTTAAATAATACTTATCCAGATAGATGGATAGGGCGATTGGGGCCAATTTTATGGCCTCCACGTTCGCCAGACCTGAACCCCTTGGACTTCTTTTACTGGGGCTGTATAAAAGAAAAAGTATACAGTGAAACAATAAGTTCTGTAGAAGAGTTGCGTGCGCGCATTCAAGTAGCAGCGAGAAAAATTGAAGAAGCCGGTTATGTGCGCAGGATTAAGCGATCGTTTATTAGGCGATGTAGAGCGTGCATAGCTGCCGGCGGAGGACACTTCGAACATTTAGTTTAAGTTGTTGAATAAATATTTTTACGTACTAAAACAACCTAGTTTTCTTTTGAATATCCTTAATAGTGACCCCATAGTGTTTGTGTAAAGAATCTTGGCAGAAATAAATCATTATGACGAAGTTTTATAACCATTTACAACATTACATGAAAAAAATATTTTCTCACCTTGATATTGATCTCGCTCATGTAGCTTAATATTACTTGTGAAGTATGCATTGTTATACCTTTTTAGAATCTACACATACTAGATAATTTATTAAGATCATGGGCAGCTATAGCGCCGTACTTTTTTTTTACACAGTAAATGATCAAAAGTTGACCCTAAGTAAAACAAAAACATAAAAAATCTTAAAATGACAATTTTGAAAATGACCAACGTTGAAAACGCCTAAAACAGTACTAAAACTAAATAATACACATCTTCAAGACTATAATACAAAAAAAATGACACAGAAATACCTAAATTTAACGAAATGGCAACGGAATGAATGCAAAGAGTAGCGAAATTTATAAAAAAACATAAAAGTCTACGCCATTTCCATACGGTTAGAAACCCTGGCAAAAAGATACGATTTTCTAATAGTCTCATAGCCGGACCAACTCCAGTTTACGACTTATCCATTATTTACGACAGACCCTGTATATTGCCACTTACGTCACGGCTTGTTCCTAATATCCTGATCAATGAATTACGTCTGCCTAAAATTTAAATTGCATACACATATTTTCCTGTTTGGCTGACGTGACTAAATGTGTTAATAACTTACAATCGGCGTCATTACAATGCAAAAAGGGGAAGTTCCAGTGTTAAATCGTCTGTTACGAATATGTATATTATTTTGTCTTAATGGTATGCCATTTTTACATATTCCCATAGTATAATCGATATTAATGGAAACTACTAACTCTACATTTTTCACCGAAATATTTTAACTGCAAAGCTAAAAACAAAAATATTCCTAGGTGTAGCAAGTACTGATTCTGCATATAAATGTAAAAATACTTTTATTGATTTCATTTTGACAGGTCATAAGACTAGTACTGCTACTGCTTGGCAAAAATGGTAATTGACTCGATTGAATTGATGGGAGAAGCATAATAGTAGCGACAGTTCTTCAAAGTAAGAAATGGCAAAGTTTATCAACATTTGTTTTAGGAACAAACGTTTTTACAATTATAAAGTTTGAAGTTAGATACACTGTTCTGTTTTAGTTCTGTCTGTCTTTCACTTTTCTTTACTTAGATGACAGCGAGCGACAGAAGGATTTGTACATTAAAAGATTGCAGTAAATACTACGTGTATAGTGTGACTGTCCTTATTTTAGCTTTCTCCATTTCTCCTCCATGTAAAGTTTGACTGTGACAAATTTCATATTCTTCCGTATGCATAACTTTCATGAAAATGGGTACGAATTCTTTTGTTTCACGTTTTAATATATGTAATTATGTGTATATAGAATATCTGATTTAGAGCAATTTGAATGCTTCGGTGACGCAGTGGCAGCGTATACGACTACTGTGCTTTAGGTCTCAGGTTCAATACCGTCCAATTCTATATTTGCTTCGGAGTTTGTGTGTATAGGTATGTATAAGTATGGATATGTAATACATACGTACGTACATAAATAAAATAAGCTCTGCTTAGTATGATAATATTATTTAAATAATATTATGTAAAAAGTACAATTAATAAATAAATTAGTGTCATTTAGAAACTCCTGGGTGTATTATATATTTAGATAATTAAGGCGGTATACGATTTTGTTGAAGTCACAAAATAAAATTGTAGGTACCACATTGGACCAGATTTCGCTGCCTAAAAGAAAGCAAACAGGAATAACAATTGTATTATAATACGTTTACAGTGCTAGATGCTAGACCATGCAATTATATGTGCAGAGGACGAGAGATTTGTTGAATAAATTACACGGATGCACGCGACGTTTTAGGTATTTAACACATCCAGTATTTTTGCTATTAAAGTTGCAAGGTATTTGTGGATTATATAATAAACAGACGTACCTTCTACACGTTAGTTATTATCAGTGTAACCTGTTTGCACGCAATGTTCAATAATTTGTTGCAACAATCTTATAAACGGCGCCGTTCTAAAGTAAAAAATTGCAAAACTTAACTGTTAGATCACTATGGTTTAGGTCACGACTTTAAATTTATTTACCAATAAAAAATAAATGTTTATATTTGAAACAAATTGCGATAATCGAACAACAAAATAACGAAACCAGGTCTTATTATTTCTTCTAGGATGATTATTTAGTTGCACTCATCATAATCTTTCGATGGCATTACTGTATAATCTATAACATTCAGACACATTTACATGACGATGCTGAAACTTGGCCATTAATTTTCGCCGTTTCACTGTCGATTAGTGTTTACGACTGAATCATAATATATTGGATAAATTTACATTTACAAATATTAAATTCCTCACCTAAATAATAAATATTCCGGACATGTAACACACAACGCCATCTAGTAACAAGCTAAGCAGAGCTTGTATTATGGGTTCTAGACAACTGATATAAATACTTAAATACTTTTTTTTGTAAATACATACATATTATACATAGAAAACACCCAAAATCCGAAACAAATATTTGCAGATCATACAAACATTTGGTCCGTCCCGGGAATCGAACCCGAGACCTCAAGCTTAGCAGTCGCATACGCTACCACTACGCCACCGAGGCAGTTATACCGCACCTATATAAAACTCTCACCAAGTTGACTGTTAAGTATAAAGAAACCATATCTATGTTTACAAAACTTAACTAACTTAAAATAGTTTTAAAAAGAGAACATTATGTAATTACATTGTTATTTTCATTGGTTGGTCAAACACAAAACAAAATCACATGTTAAAAGTAAAAAAAGCGAAAAGATGATGATAAATAGCTACCTACTTATTTCCCTCAATCTCTTTTACTTTCAACTTCAGTCCTTTTCTTTTTTTTATATTTTTTATCAATATTATTATTTTTCTTAGTTTCTATAACAGAACACCCAACTTCTTTCTGGATCTGTAATTGTTATTGTTTCTGTAATAGCAATTCTTTTTGAGTGATTGTAAATCTAAATTCTTCTCTACAAGTTTTCTATGAGTTCCATGCTATCCCTAAATTAATATATTCTATATTAAATTTTGATTTCTAGATTCGTGTCTTTTTCTGCCATATTTAATGTGGGAATAGCTCGATTTGTATCTTCTTAATTCTGTATGGATTCTGTAAGTGCAACAATTAGTCTATTACAACAGTGCGACTTTCCGTAGAACGTCCGGAGTGCGTTACATTTTGCCTACAGTGCTTCAAAATCGAATTTTTTTAAGAGAAACACCGTACTTTAGGTGACAAACTTCTCCTAAACAAATTTCTGTCTTGTCTTCTTCTTTTTGATTTTTTTAATTTTTCACCAATGAATGTCACTAAATTTTATGTCAGGTACTGTAAGATTATATAATGCAAACATACATAGAAAAACGAAAGAAAAACGGTTTCGGTTCATTTTTTACCCAGAACAATTACGAAAAATTAAATCTACATAGTACTCTCAATAAAAATAGACTGCAAATTCTAAACATATTATCAAGTTTATGTAACGATACTAACATCCACGAGTATACCTATTAAGATTACAACACACCTGCACACGGTTCACGTTCTATTTGATTTGATTATGCATTTTAAAAAATATTTAATCTGTGTATTATGTAATTGCGACAGAGTCAAATCTTTGAACTTGGCTTAGTAAAAAAACAACCCATGTAAAACTTTCTAAATACATTCACAATTTCGAAAGAATTTGTTTATTAAAAAACCTTATTTTTAAAAGTTAAATACATATGACTACGGACTTAAGGGCGTTTTAACATTTTATTATTGCTAGAGTTGCATTACAGTATCAATTATTAAATTACACTACCTAATCATAAAAAAATATTAATAAGTCCATAAAACTAATCTACAAAATTAACTAAAATATTTTTATTTAAGCCTAAACTTTCTATAGGCTTAAATAAAAATATTTAAAAAAGCAAATTTTTTTTGGCTATGGCAATTTGTGAAACATATATTTACACAAAATATGTTTTTACACACGTCATTACAAAGTCACTTAATTAGGTCCTCTGTCATAGGGTAGTGAATTTTCAAATTCACTTTTAAAGTTTAATCGTTAAATCTTACGAATAATCGAGCTTATTAATAACTAGCTATTTTCAGTTTCAACGTTTTTAGGTGTTTCTAAAGACATAAATTTAAACTCATAGCCAACGCATAATGATAAATTAGTTTTTTCCCTTATTAACCTTATTCGCATTCGTACTCGTACATTTTTTTTAACAAAATGTTATATGTTGCTACTCTTAGTTTTAAGATTAGATGGACTTTTAAAGTTGTTCATATAATGTGACACCAACCTTTTTGCTTCAACCTTTGTTTTCCTGTAGTTAATATTTTTTGTTTCATATGTAATTTTCAAATTATGGAAACTACGAGTATCAACAAAAATTACAGTACGTTTTCAAGGTCTATTGCGTTAAATACTGAGATATTTGATATATATCGTGTCCGTTAACAATCAGTAAAAAACAAATAAAGAAAATCGAAAATGTCTGGGTGTGTAGATACTCACTGTTGTCGGCATATATTGGAGGTCAACTGAATAAATCATTGAAACCTGTTTGTTGTAACTAGGGAGTTCTTTAAATATAGGAATGTTTTATGAGCATTTTGAGTTAATAGTAAAGGAATTTATAGAAATATGTCACTACTATAGCTACGCTATATTCATATATCTATATTATTTTATTTATTTATTTATAACTTCATGCACATGTACATCGGCGGACTTAATGCCAAGGGCATTCTCTACCAGCCAACCTTTGGGGGGTGTAGAGATCTAGTAAGGTAGGTGCATCGAGGTTCATGTTGTAACCTAAATTTATCTAACCAACACAAAATTCATATACTTAAATACATACATACATCCATACAAAAATAAATATATAGGTACATAATACATATACTTACTAATCGTACACTGGAAAGTAGACTTTAAGTAGGAGTACATTTAAATAAGTTATTCCGCGATTTGAAGAAGGTGATTGTGTACGCTCTTTTTAAAAATGTAACGGTTTGTGGACATCCTGATTTCGAGTGGGAGCGCATTCCAAAGCAGCACCGCTTGCACAAAGAATGAGGCGTGAACGAAATCGGAGGTGTGGGAAGGGCATAGGAGGAGCAGATTATTCGTAGAGCGGAGGTTTCTGTCGTGATTCGAAGAAAGAAAATGTAAATCGGGGTCAAAATAAGTAGGTGAGAATGGGGAATTAAGGAACGAAAAGAGAGAAGTCAGCGCACGCTGATTACGACGTAGACGGATGGGTAACCATTTTAATTGGGAACGTAAAGCAGATACATGATCATACTTGCGAAGATTAAATATGAATCGAATGCAGTTATTGAGAAGACGGTCTAGTTTATTTAGGAGGTCTGCATTCAGGTCGAAATAACACACATCACCATAGTCGATTAAAGGAATAATTAAGGTTTGCATGAGTGAGATTTTTGTTTTGGGAGGCAGGAAATTTTTTAAACGATAAAGTGTGCGCAGATGTCCTGTCACTTTTTGACTCACATTAGTCACTTGAGCTCTCCAATCGAGCGTTGAGTCGATGAGCAGTCCTAGGTCTTTGACTACAGGGCTCCAAGGTATAATTGCGCCGTGGAGGACGACTGGTGGGAGTGAAGTTGTGTCCACTCTGCGCATCATATTTTTGCTACCCACTACGATTGCCTGACATTTAGTAGGATTGATTGACAATCCGAACCTCTTCGACCACGAGTTTATGCGATCTAGGTCCTTGTTGATACTGTCGATGGCTCGTGATATGTCCTCGACTTTTTCCTGTGAATAGATCTGCAGGTCATCCGCATACAGGTGATACACACACTGAAGATGTTGGGTTAAGAGGTTGATGAATATAGAGAATAATAGGGGAGATAGAATACCGCCTTGAGGGACGCCAGCGCTGAGGTCACACCAGCTGGAAGTGGAGTCTTGAACACGAACACATTGCTGACGTCCTTGAAGATAAGAGGAGAACCATTCCAGTGCATCTGGGGTAATTTTAAAATACGTAAGGATAGATAGTAGAATTTCGTAACTGACTGTATTGAAGGCATTGGAGAAATCAACCAGGACTAAAACTGTAACTTTGGTGTCCTCCATGCCTTTACGAATATCGCCAGTTACCTTAAGAAGGGCAGTAGTAGTGCTGTGACCGGGCCTGAAGCCTGACTGTAGAGGACTGAGCAGCTTCTGTCCGAGTACATATTCTGAAAGCTGCTTGTGTACACAGGCCTCGAGCACTTTAGATAGAAAGGGAAGAATAGAGATAGGTCGAAAATGTTCAGGAAGTGACGGGTTATTTTTTTTGGGAAGAGGGATAATATAAGCTTTACGCCAAATAGAGGGAAAGCTACCCGAGTCAAGTGAGAAGTTAATAATGTGCGTAATAATAGACAGTGTTTGATCCAGGATAGTTGTGATCATGCGGCGACTAATGCCGTCACACCCCACGGCATTGGAACTGATTGATAATATTATCTTCTTGATATCCCCAGAAGACACCGGAGAAAAGTCGAATGAGTCGGTACTGGGACTGGTGAGACCAGTTATGTAGCTCACCGTTTGATACTTGGTATGAAGGTCTAACGTGGTTGTGGATGAGAAGTACTGATTGATGTCATTTAAACTGATTATATTCTTAAACTCGGGTTGCTGCCTACTGCCAATACCTAAAGTACCGAGAAACTTCCAGATACTGGAAGGAGAAGAGGACTCAATGTTGTGTAGAATATGTCGGCGTTTAGCGTTACGTATCACCTGATTGCATTGATTCCTCGCAGTCTTATAGCGATTCCATTTGTCTTCGCATCGATCTTTCCTGTAACGGAGGAAGAACTGATCCCTGCGCCTCATCGCTGTACGGACCTCCTCGGTCATCCAAGGTGCCGGGGCACGTTTTATTTTTATTGACTTCATAGGAGCGTGGACGTCGAATAGTATATATAAACTATATACTAACTGACCTGACCCACGCAACCTCGTTTACGTCTTCTATTGCCCGTAGCGTAATAACTTTCCCCCGTTTTTGTAACATTCTTCAGTGATGCTCCGCTCGAAAATCATTTTTTTATATCTATTCACATTTTAAACCTTCCCTGGACCATGACAAACATTTTAAAACCAAAATCAGCCAAATCGATCCAGCCGTTCTCGAGTTTTAGCGAGACCAACAGACAGCATTTACAAATTCAAAATTTACACCTTGGTAAATAATGAAGAACATTGTCATGAAAGCAGTTCTTAAATATCTTACTATTATTAAAATTAGGATAAATTATAAATAGTAAAATTATTGTTATTACATGACTACGTAAGAAAGAAGTAAGTGTATATTCAAGCTTGATGAATTTTGGTGTCACCTACATTCCGAAATAAATTTAAACGTTCATATAAAATTTGGTCCTGGAAATGGAAATCAGCATTCCATATTTTGTAAAATATAATTACTAAATGTTAACGCCAATGTCTTACAGGTATCTGAAACCTGCCTGTTGTAGTATTCGAAGAAGTAAAAGATAATGATGGGAGTGTTCATGTTTTTGATCTGTAATTATATCTAAAGAACATTCTTTAGATATAATTACATAGAATACATATTCTCGTTATGAGGCGAGTAAGCTTTTGATACTTATTACTAGTTACGTTTTAAGTTCGTCAATTTGATATTAATTGCATGTTGTCTAGTCATTACAGTTATCTTCTTGTTACTGTCGTGGTTAAGTTACGTTTTCGGATGATAATTAAAATGCTATTAGAAACATTATCAATTTAAGCCAAGATTATTGTACAAGAGCTGTGGAATTTAGACTAAGGTAGCATTCAGACTTCTAAGACAGATACACGAGTATGCTGTGGATTTAGCACTAATATTCGACACAGCCAATGACTTCATTATCATTTCGTGTTTGTTTAATATACAGTGTTTCAGTTACTTTATAATTATTTACAGTTTTAATTGCTATCAAATCATGGAAGAAGTTAATTTTTGTAACAAAAACCACTAACACAGTATGAATTTCGACGCCAATAGTTCTTTGAGGTGACCATCGACATCACATTTCGTTTCAACCAAAAGTGACGCGTTTTGTAAGTTTGAATTTCCCTACCTTAATTTTCACTTTTTATTTAATACTTTCTGGGTTTAAATAATCACTAAATAAAAAAATACCTTTTAAGTAAACAATAAATAATCTTGAAAAAAATAGAGGCATTCGTCCAGCAGTACATGTAAAGTGATATTGTTATCTATAAGTAATTTTCAATTTCTCGAGACTCGCAAATTCTAAGTAGGTAGGTATTTGCAATATCCATCACAAACATTTCTTCCGAATCACAATAACCTAAATAACTGGGATATCTTAAACTGTTACGTTTTTAATCCAAAGATTGACAAAGCGACAAATATTTATCATACAATGATGGGAAAACCAAAACAAAAACTAACATCCGTGGTTTCAAAACTATGACCTAATGTTACATGCCCTACATAGTACGATAACGTGAACGCATATAACATACAATGACATTGTTTTGAGTGTTATTTAATGTACCAATTTCCTTCTTATTTCAATTCAATATATTTTGCTAGATAGTTAAGTACTAAGACGAAAATAAGAAATTTGTACTTATAATTAACAAAATGTTGCACGGTTGGCCTAGTGGTTTATGCGTCGAGTCCGGTCGTGTTAATAACTGCAGTTCCCGGACCCCTCCCTTTTCAGGCGCAGAGTGGCACACCGTGCGGTTTTTAGTCGGTTCGATTCCGACACACCGCCTAGCCGCATTCCCCGGCGGGGTGACGGCCCGAGGGGGTATCCACACGTAAAAAAAAAGTGGTTTATGCGTTCGCTACGCCGCATTTTACTGCGTCAAGTGTTGTGGGTTGAACCCACAACACTTAACGCAGTAGTTTTACTTTGTATGATCCATAAATTGTTGTTCTGAGACTGAGCGTTTTTTGTGTCCGTTTCATGTATATTTGTAAAGACAAACGCGACACGGGAGAAAAATAAATATCCATGAAATTCAGATTCACTTCCTACTCACATACATAAACAATCGCATGTCACTTTAAACACACACACATAATAATCAAAACAAAACAATCCCAAATTCACAGACACCTAAACTCATTCTGTGTCATAGCAGTAGGAGTCCGCACTACAGTGCGTATGCCCATTTGGGCTTATACTTTGATGAAGGGGAAGATCTGCGTATGTCTACTCCCTACTGTGTTGCTCTATAAATGCTGTAGGTTTACAAATTAAAATTAATTCAAATTGCCGGGATATACCTACTATCATCGATATAGCGCAACCAACCATGCTAAAAATAAGGGTAGGAAAAGAATTCGTAAATCCGCTTTCTACGGCCATCTGACCATTATATGTATCGTCGATATATTGTCAACGTCGTGATATTACAATTTCACTAGTTATATTGCAATGCACTTCATTTTACTAAACAGCGCCGTTACCTATCGGTTAGGTTATTTTTATTTCTTTTTATACAAAAAAAAACTTGCTAATAAAGCTAAAAAATAACCCTAGCCTAAACTTACAATGTCACTGAAACTAGGCCGTTAAATTGTGACAAATTAAGTCGATTGACAATCTATCGGTTTATCATAATATCACTAGTGAAATTGTAATATCACGGCTTTGACAATTCACCTGCGACATATACAGGGTCTGTCGTAAATAATGGATAAGTCGTAAACTGGAGTTGGTCCGGCTATGAGACTATTAGAAAATCGTATCTTTTTGCCAGGGTTTCTAACCGTATGGAAATGGCGTAGACTTTTATGTTTTTTTATAAATTTCGCTACTCTTTGCATTCATTCCGTTGCCATTTCGTTAAATTTAGGTATTTCTGTGTCATTTTTTTTGTATTATAGTCTTGAAGATGTGTATTATTTAGTTTTAGTACTGTTTTAGGCGTTTTTAACGTTGGTCATTTTCAAAATTGTCATTTTAAGATTTTTTATGTTTTTGTTTTACTTAGGGTCAACTTTTGATCATTTACTGTGTAAAAAAAAAGTACGGCGCTATAGCTGCCCATGATCTTAATAAATTATCTAGTATGTGTAGATTCTAAAAAGGTATAACAATGCATACTTCACAAGTAATATTAAGCTACATGAGCGAGATCAATATCAAGGTGAGAAAATATTTTTTTCATGTAATGTTGTAAATGGTTATAAAACTTCGTCATAATGATTTATTTCTGCCAAGATTCTTTACACAAACACTATGGGGTCACTATTAAGGATATTCAAAAGAAAACTAGGTTGTTTTAGTACGTAAAAATATTTATTCAACAACTTAAACTAAATGTTCGAAGTGTCCTCCGCCGGCAGCTATGCACGCTCTACATCGCCTAATAAACGATCGCTTAATCCGGCGCACATAACCGGCTTCTTCAATTTTTCTCGCTGCTACTTGAATGCGCGCACGCAACTCTTCTACAGAACTTATTGTTTCACTGTATACTTTTTCTTTTATACAGCCCCAGTAAAAGAAGTCCAAGGGGTTCAGGTCTGGCGAACGTGGAGGCCATAAAATTGGCCCCAATCGCCCTATCCATCTATCTGGATAAGTATTATTTAAATGTTCCCTGACACGAACAGCGTAATGTGCTGGACACCCATCATTTTGTAGCCACATCTCATTTCTTATCTCTTGTGGGACGTCTTGCAGTAAACTAGGTAAAGTATTTGCTAAAAAATTCAAATACATATCCGCATTTAATATTGCCGGCAATTCGAATGGACCAATGATTTTGCCATTAATAATGCCAGTCCATAAATTAATTTTAAATTGATATTGCGATCGGTCTTCTCGGATAAGTCTTGGGTTTTCGAGTTGCCAGCTGTGTATGTTGTGAAGATTCAAAAAACCATCTTTTCGACACGTTGACTCGTCACTCCATAAAATTTTATTAAAAAAACTTTGGTCTTCCCTCATCTTTCGCAGCATTATGCGACAAAATGTTATTCTCGCAGCAGCGTCCCTTGGCATTAATGTTTGGACCCTTTGATAATGATAGGGATATAATTCATGCCTTTTTAAAATCCTGTGTACAGATTTTTGAGGTATACCGGTGCGCCTTGAAATTACACTTATGGACGTACCAGGGTCTTCTGCAACTATTTCCAGTACTTCGGCTGCACTGTGGCGTTGTGGTCTTCCTTCACTCGCCCCGCCTACGCCGGTCCCAGGAAATCGTCCTTCCAAAAATGTGTTGTGCACTCTTATGAAGACACGATAGTCAGGATGCCGGGCATTTGGATATTTTTCCCGATAAACTCTAGCAGCTCTATTGGCGTTGCCATCACATAAACCATAAATGTAATGCATGTTTACGTATTCGGCCGGCGTGTATTGTTGAGGCATGATATACAAAATTTTCCAAAATAACACGTGCAATCGATAGCACAACACGATGCCCATAAATGAGAGCTGAGTTGTCAATATCACCAGGTTAACAAGTCCAAATCACAAAGAAAATCTAAGTCCGATATTAGAAAGCAGTAACAAATTGACGACAGTAATGAAAACGAGAGCACATGCGATGGTCAAAATCACACTGAGAGATGTATCAGGAGTGCGCCCTAGCTAAACGCATGCTAACCTTTTCACACATCGTGAGTGTGAAAGGGACGGTGCATCATGCAGTGTGCCTAGTAACAATGTCCTTTTCACGCGGGGAGACCCTTTGTATTGCTGTCTTTGTTCATTTTTTTACCTGATGATCCTTTTTACGAATAAACTTGTAACATGTTTGTCGCATGTAACTATTAGAGCACATCAATTTTAAAATTAAACACCTTTATGAAATGAGGAGGCATGAAATTTTTTTGACAAAAAACTACCTAGTTTTCTTTGAATATCCTTAATAGTGGCCCCATAGTGTTTGTGTAAAGAATCTTGGCAGAAATAAATCATTCTGACGAAGTTTTATAACCATTTACAACATTACATGAAAAAATTTTTTTCTCACCTTGATATTGATCTCGCTCATGTAGCTTAATATTACTTGTGAAGTATGCATTGTTATACCTTTTTAGAATCTACACATACTAGATAATTTATTAAGATCATGGGCAGCTATAGCGCCGTACTTTTTTTTTACACAGTAAATGATCAAAAGTTGACCCTAAGTAAAACAAAAACATAAAAAATCTTAAAATGACAATTTTGAAAATGACCAACGTTAAAAACGCCTAAAACAGTACTAAAACTAAATAATACACATCTTCAAGACTATAATACAAAAAAAATGACACAGAAATACCTAAATTTAACGAAATGGCAACGGAATGAATGCAAAGAGTAGCGAAATTTATAAAAAAACATAAAAGTCTACGCCATTTCCATACGGTTAGAAACCCTGGCAAAAAGATACGATTTTCTAATAGTCTCATAGCCGGACCAACTCCAGTTTACGACTTATCCATTATTTACGACAGACCCTGTATAATATGACCGGCAATTCCTGGAACTTCCCTTCTTCTTTATATTGCAAAATTACTTGCATATTTTGCACATTAATCATTCTTTGATTTAGAGAAGTTAATTTTGCTTTTCATCACAAATAAAGATCATCATCAGTTTGCCGTATTCACAGTGCCTAAACAGCTGAACGAAGTTCTTCCCAGCGGTTTCTCGCATCAAGCTCCTGTCAATTATCTTAGGTACTCAAATCGTCAGTTCACCTAACTAACCTATAGGCGTTCTATAATAAGTTTAGCGAAGAGTCAAAAACTATAAACGACCTAATAAGATGCACGAAGCGAGATCGTTTTTTGTTTTTTCGAAAGACGGTCCCCCATTTTTCCACATTTGATATATTTTTTATCATGAATTTCATCACGACGGCGACTTGAAGACTCGAAGACTTATAATTGAAGACTATAAATACCTACTTGACATTGGCAGAAATAGCTGATCCGAGTGATCCGGCTGGTTGCCATATTTTCAAAAAAAAAAGATGCACGAAATAATGTGAATTAAATGTTGGTTTTCTACCTCCTTGAAATTTAACTCTAAATTGCTTGATTAATTTAACATTACGCATACTCTAATAGCTATAATGCAGTCGTCAGGAAACGACGCGATGTGGCCGTATTACACACTTTCAGTAATACTATGATGGCAGTACTTAGCCGGAATGAGGCACGTCATACAAACTATTAAGTATTATGTAAAATGTTCTTCGCTATTACCGTGTGTTACCTACGCAGTAACATAGCGTAATACAAGATGGGTGTTACAAAATTAGTTTCATCTTCTCAATGTTTATCTATTAGCAAAAAGTGCTTTGAGCATTAAATCCATGTTATTCAGTTTTAACACCTATAATATTTTGCTATTGGCAAATAGAAGTTGTAAATTTCATAAAACAATCATAATAGTTCTATTTAATCACTTGTATAGAACTTGGAACACTATTGCATCTCACATTTGCGATTCCTGTTAATAATAACCATAGCAAGGGAAAATTCTTGCTATAACCAAGAGAGCGAAGATTGAAGCGGCAGTCGTCGAGGAGCTAGGTACGGTCGCCACTCTAGTCACGGATAATTGTTAATTTTTCTATGATAAAGGTGAAAAAGACTGCCTCGGTGGTACAGTGGTAGCGTATATGACTGCTGTACTTGAGGTCTCAGGTTCGATTCCCGGGTGGGATTAAATGTTTATATGATCTGCAAATATTTATTTTTGACTTTGGGCGTTTTCTTATTATGTATTTCCAAAAAATGTATATTATATCAGTTGTCTAGTACCCGTAACACATGGTCTGTTGCTTGCTTGGGACTAGATGGCGTTGTGTTAGATGTCCGGAATATTTATATATGAATGCCTGTAGTATAGGAGTCACCAGCGCGTTGGTAACGTATAAGGTGGTAGTACGCCCATTTCCTTAAGGTCGTAATAAAATAAATAAAAAGAATATGGATGTATGGGTCGGAAATACGCATGGTAGTTGAGTGTCAATTATACAATTAGTCGCGTGGTACTACGCCGGAAAGCTGCGGACGGTATCAATACAAACAATTCAGTGAATCTGGTTTTAGAACCTTTAATGAGAAGTAAGTATGAGAAAGTTAACGACGAACGGTGGCGTATTTCCTTATTCCACTTACAATCTTTTATCATTTCTTGATTAACGAGACAGATAAAAACAAATTAAATTGAAATTAAAAACTTTTATTTCGACTTAATTATTTCTATTCGAGTAATATAATATTATCCAAGCGTGATCATATTATCGGTTGTTTCAGCGTGTAGCTGATGATTGCTGGTTGTGGATGACGCAACCAAATGGTGAGGGCCGACGAGACAGTGTTGTAGGCTACAACCAGCATCTACTGTGGCTCCCGTGTACACTACGGTATCTTGAAGCGTGCAGCTGTAACAATAGAATAAATTTCTTCTTATACATACATCTAATTAGATTTAAGCCGATCGATTATAGATAAGTTTCAGAAAGATTGTCTGACAGATAATTTGACGTGTATTCTATATAAATTGCGTCAAGCCATCTGTCATTTAAGCTATCCGGAACTTATTTGTAATTGGTGATACTTAACCAAGTTTTTATATTAAAATCGTCGTCATGCTGTGATTAAGATGTCTCTAAATCGAGGGAGGAGCATGGAACCAATATGCCAAATAGTCCCATGTGTTATATGAAACATACTTACATTTAAAGTGATTAGGCCTCAGTCTATAATCAGAGCAGAGGTTTACCAAAATTAGTAGTAAAATATAAAGCTTAATCAATAATAAGATACAGGATTTATGATTCTACATACCTACATGAAATCCATGACGCTAAAAAGGCATGGTCAACCTAAACCTACTCTTGAGACGCAAGTCTGAGGGGGTATCATAAGGTGATGAAAATGGTACCCGAATTTACGGAAAGTTCAGAAATATGTCTAATTTACACCATTAAGGAGTCTATTATAATAACATAATAATAATAAAGGAATTCACAGTAATGTAGCTTACTAGCCAATTTATGCTCACTTCCTTGAGCATTAACCGCTAATTTTTCTTCGACTTGATTTACAAATACTATTATTTTTAACTAAACTTTTTGTATAATCATAATAAAGTATAGCCTATGTCACTACTGAATAGTGTCGCTTTCTGTTAGTGAAAGAATTTACAGGATCGGATCAGTACTTTCGAAGATTACCCCCTACAACCATACAAAGTTATAAACTTTACCTCTTTATAATATTACTAGCAAGTTTACTTACCCGTCCTTAATAGTAACATTGTTCATCAATATACAGTTAGACAATCTAACTTTGTTTTCAATTTTACAGTTGGCACCAATGAATGTATTTTTTATAGATGTCTTTTCACTAATTACACTTTTATCGCCAACAGTACTACAGTCATCAATTTGTTTTGTTTTCACCTCACAGTTTGGGTGAAATCTTTCAGAAAGAGGTGAACCAGTCAATTCCTCCCATTTTGATAGAATCTGCAAATAAATTAAATAGAAAAATATTGCTAGGCATATTTGTTATAGCAATAAGTAGGAAGAAGTTAGACAGACCTATTTAGCAACAATATTATCATCAATTGGTTGGCAAACAAGCCAAGCAATAAGTGGGCAACTTAAAGAATAGGATTTACACTTACACCACTTGAACAACAAGGGTGGCTTTTAAAACTATTATAAAAATGTAGTATATAAGAATTACATATTTTATAATAATTTTAAGCATGTATCAGAGGTTCTACAATTTTGTTAAGCCTTTTTTTTCAATTAGTTGAGCTTATTTGAGTGTACCCAAGTGAAATAATGATACTTTTAATTTCAAACTAACATGATAATTAGAACATTAACAACAATTAGAAAAATCTGGTGTCTATATAATTAAAAAGGCCCCTTATGGTATTAGGTATAATTTTTGTCTTTCGTTTTATATTGTACTAGCTGAGCCCGTCGGTTTTACATGGGCCAGAGATCGACTAAAAAAGTAGCCTAAGCTACAATTTGACTAGTACATTTTTTAACATTTATATTTATATTTGTGTAAAAATATTTTGATATATGTATCGTGTATAAATACATATGCATTTAGTAAAAAGGGGATGTTTTAAAATTACAAACAAACACTAAAATTTTATTTTTTGTATGCTGTATAGATTTCACGACCATGTACTACAAATTGAATTTAGCAAAACACAAAGGTTTTGGAGAAAAAAATCACTTCATTAACTAATTAATGATAAAAAATATAGTACTATACCTTATTATTAGATAGATAAAACGATGAAAGAGTATTTACTCTTATTCCAAATGTATTCTTATCTGGTATGTGTGCATAACATCTCAATAAATCATTATAAAAAACTCCTTTAGCTCCCAACTTGTGATCACTATACGCAGTCATTTCTCTAACCATACTTTCATATCCACTCTCGGTAGCGTAATCAAAGATGTCTTTACCAACATCCACATTTTTCTCTGAAGAGCTCTTTTTCTCGCTAGTTGATTTAGATTTAGATAGCTGTTTCTTAACAATGTGTGGTATAAGTTCTCCTTTAACTGATGTAAATTTATCAGAATCCACCAAGTAGTCTAATACCCAGTGCTTCATAACATATACATGGGCATCTAACAGTCTACTGTACATACTGATTGCATCATATTTCTTCACAAGTACTCTAGGTATAGTCACTGTTTCTTCAAAATCACTTGCACTGGCCAAGAATACCAGTCGTTGAGTTTCTTTGTCAATGCAAACTAAATCTCTATCTGGTTTAGCTTTAGTTTTAGGTCCAGGTAACTCAATCCATTCTTCTGGACCATTATTGAAAAATAAAGTAGTCAGCGCTGCATCATATTTCCTATGCACATTTAGTACATCGTTAAGATTTATATTAGTAATGAGATCTCCAGAGAGGACGAGTAAGTCTGTAGATATTCTGTTGCTAATGTGCTTCAGTGAATTTGCTGTGCCCCAATCCTCATCAGATGGTATAACTATTAACTCATACTTAATTTTCAAGGGACATTTCTCTAATGCACTTAGAATAGTGGATTGGTCTTCATCAAGAACCAACACCAAAACCTCTGTAAAAATATTTTATAAAACAATTCAAGTAATATATAATAGACTACCTGAGTACCACGGTTCTTATTGGATCTTTACAACCGCAGGTAACATTGAGGGACGAAGTTAGTCGAAAAAAATAGACAAGTTACTCCTTATTACATCTGCTACCTGCTAGAGACAGTCCTATCAAAATCGGTCTGGTTGATTAAAATATTAACCAGAACAGACAGAAAAAATTTTTTAAAAATATTATGTTTATGTACATATGTAAATAAACAAAAAAAAATTTTATTTCTATATTTTGTATATTTGTATAATATTGCATGAATTTGGTAAAAAGCGGTTATTTTAATTTTAGAACCTATCTTATTGTAATAAGTTCTTTTATTCTAATATCTTATTAGTCAACTAGCCACAGTAAACCTGTTTAAAGTCAATGTAACAATGAAACTATTAACTGCATGAAATTCAGTCTTAAAATATTATTCAGAAATGTCAATTCTATGCAATGATGTGTGTATGAATTTGTCATAGATTACCCTGTCATAGATATGTTTTATTCATTCTATGGCCTAATAGTAAGAATAATGCCTGATATTTCAAAATTACTTTTTTTCGATTATAGCAAATAGGTATGTGTTAAAACATGCTGACATAAATTGATTAGTTACAATCAATGTTATGTTTTTTCCTTTTTGTGTCAATCTAATTATTTATTATTTTTTACAACCTTTGTTCAATTTCACTAAAACATACTCATGTTTGTTGTTCATAAACCATGTGTTATAGTTATACCTTGAAATCCTATTTTTTCCAACAAATTTAACGAGTACCACAAGACAGGGTAGGGCCCAACTGGTAGAAGGCACTTTGACACTGCTCCACCAACATCAGGTAACCGAGACCCTCTCCCAGCCGCCAGCACCACCGCTTGAAACTCTAATATCTTTTGCATTCTAAAAAGTTATTTCAGTGTTAAGTGTTATTGCAACAGATACAAAAATAATCCTGATAGAGATTGGACTTACTTTACTACTGATATATATCTGTTAAATGTGACCTCTAATTAAACACACAGACATTCCACAATTTAATAAACTATTACAACATTCACAGCAAACAAGAGACGTAATGGATGATTATGTTTAACGTCAAGCAAGTTGGCATGGCATTGGTGGAATTAACAATTGACCATTGACAACTTGAACCAACAACATTGCCAGTTTAAAAAAATAATCCAGAACCACGTAGCAGTTTGGGTAACTTTAAAAAGGGAAGTCTACATATCTGTACAAAATTGAAGAAGAGAAATGAAACCAGTCCAAAACAACCAAAATCAAGTTTTAGTACCAACAGTAACCAATGTACTAGTCAAATAGCCGTTCATCCGTGGATTGTGGAGCGATAGAGATAGACAGCTTCCTTTGCTTGACGGAACGAAGTCACTCATAATTTTATTACTGATTACTCTTCTTCAATTAAAATATATTCCTCGTAATTCTTTATAAAATTAAGCTCCATGGGATACATATTACATATTGTTAATTAATACCTGGTTATGCAATGGGCACAATAACCACGGTACTCTATGTTCATGTTAATAATTTCATTTTGGTATATACAATTTTTGTTTGACGAAAGATGTTTATTATATTTGACTGCCTCGGTGGCGTAGTGGTAGCGTATGCGACTACTAAGCTTAAGGTCTCGGGTTCAAATCCTAGATCGGACCAAATGTTTGTGGAATCTACAAATATTTGTTTCGGAGTTTGGGTGTTTTCTATGTATAATATGTATGTATTTACAAAAAAAAAGTATATATGTATTCATATCAGTTGTCTAGTACCCATAACACAAGCTCTGCTTAGCTTGGGACTAGGTGGCGTTGTGTGTTAGATGTCCGAAATATTTATTTATTATTATTAATTCATATGGGAGGGTAACCGCTTCGTTAAGTAACGCGTTACGGCACGAGTCTGTCTGGATTCCCTTTTTCTCACGCAGGCTCGTCCTCTCTCACTCCAAGCACACAGCGCTAGCCGTATTTCAAAAGTAATAATCTTGATAAGTAATAATCTAAGCTTTTCTCAAGTTAAACAATTTTAGAGTAAATAGTTCAAAAACAAATTAATCTTATTACTGAGACTCCGCTGTCTGTCCGTCGGTCACCAAGCTGTCTCTCATGAACCGTGACAGAAAGACAGTTGAACTTTTCACAGATGATGTATTCCTGTTGCCACTGTAATACTAAACACAATAAAATAAATGTTTAATGGGCTCCCATACAACAAACGAGATTTATTTGTTCGTTTTTCTTCGATATTGATAAAGGCAATAGATAGATGCTTGAAATGTCTAGATAAGGGTACGAAGCCCATTCTGCGCGAGTCCGACTCGCACTTTTCGATTTTTGTAAACTTATCAGCTTATGTCTGTCCCTGCCGAGTGCGGGTTGTGAACTGTCAAGCCGCCCAAAGGCCTCCAACTAAGCTTCACGAATATTATCCTATGATAATAGGAACAGAACTGCTTATGGTGACCTCCGAGACGCTCATGGTATCATGCCACCAGCGACCACCCATCCAGGTACTGACCGCACCATTATTGTTTACCCTCGGAAATTGTTTCTTATCATTAATTGGAATTCGAGGCGTTCATAGCCCCGTGTGCAACTTGGCTATGAAGTCCTCGACTGTTGAGAGTACCCAAATAAGAAATGACTGAACCGAAGTAGGTATGCAACTTAAACAAGTTCAGATAAATATTTATTTGAAAAATGGGTAAGTGTGACACTTAAACTATTGCTCCTAACGTTATACACAATGAAACACAAAGTCGTTTTTAATATTCACGATTTATTTTTTCAATATATTTCAATAAAATAGTAAAAACTAGGTAAAAGTATATCTATCACATTTAGCATTTATAATGTAATAACTTTTTGTAGCGGTTTCTTTTACAGGTTCCCTTGCAGATTCCGAAAAAAATGTGTCGTTTCGCCACAAATTTTTTTACGTATAATTATTTCAAAGAAACGTTTTCTTCTACTTGATCTATCGAAATAATGAAACCATTAATCAAACAAATTATTGAAAATAAGCTGTAAATGTCTCAGTACATTATTTAACATAAAAAATAAATAAATTATTAATGCACGTAATCTGAGCTATTAGCTTTAAATAGTATATTATAATACTTCAATGTAAAACGAGTATTCTCAAATGTGGAAATGACTTTTAATGATGCTATTACATATATTACAGGCGCGCTACAGGATGAGCCGACGACCTGGTGAAGGTCGCGGGAAGCCATTGAATGCGGGCAGCACAGGATAGTCATGGAAAGACTTGCTTGGGTGAGGCCTTTGTCTAGCAGTTGATGTCATTAGGCTGAGGTGATGATGATACGATTGATTACTGCTAACCAACAGTTGGCTGTGTGTTTTGATTTTTTTGTTATTTGACTTAAAAAATGTTTTTAATTACATTGAAGACTTGATTTTGAAATTAGACTACTCAGTGAAATTTAACATTTTTTTTGTGCTCCTTGATATGAACGTGTAAAGAGGTGTATGTACTTTTTAGAAAATCCTTTTTACTATATGGTAACGCCACCTATCCCATGCAGAGAGAAGCTCCGTAAATTGTAAATAATTTCGGGTACTTTAGGCTGTTGGCGTGATTTTCCTATTCCCCAAGGCAATATAAGCCGCAACGCGAGCGCACAGGCCCACTTCGTTTTTACTTCGCTCGCACTTAGTCATTTAGTTTCACTTCGTCTTAAACCCGCTTTAATGTTCGATTATCCCGCTATATTTTTTACTACATTCCGCATCCACTCCCGCTTATAACCCTTCAAATACCGCTCAAACCTTCGCGCCGCGTAAATGGCCGCCATATTTGTTGGCAAAATAGTTCTTGCAGACAAGTGAGGACATCGCTATAAACTGTGCAGTGCGCTGACTTTTTAGTGCCACACCGCGACAGAGGAGACCAGGCTGCCCCCATAGGCGGGTCTGTACACCAGATCAAGACTTAAAGGTAAGCGGTTCCTTTTCTTTCCTAACCCCGCATCAGCCACAGCCAAATAGTTTAAAATATACAAAGAGTTCAGGCAATGCGCAGGCATTGAAGTCATCTCTCGCAACCCGCTGAGTGTGTATGGCACTGGACTGGACTCTGGGCTAGCCAGTTTGGCGCCAACACATTTTTTGGTCCTTCGGAGCCGGATCATACCACATTCCTGGTCCTCGCCGGATCTCGGACACTTGGTTTGGTCTTTTTAGCCCTTAGAACTATCCTTTGGGGTAGTTTTAACCCGCCGCTTGTCAAGTCTAGATTAGTCTAGTACTTCCTAACCGCTATTCATTAAGTCTAGATACATCTAGAACTTAAACCCGCTCAATTTGTAAAATACATATATTTGTACCCCGCAGTTAGTCTAGAATTATCTAGCCTACACCCGCTTAGTTGTAATAATTAATCATAATTTCCTACCTAGGTAAATATTACCTACGTACAAATTTCGCTTCTATTCTTTCCGCGCCTTTGGGGTTACCTACCTACGTATATTATTTAAATTAAAGCCATACGATAACTTTATTCATTAATTAATTAAGTGTAGCTACCTTACATATAAAAATAATTCCATAAGAAAAAATAACGAGTAATATCTGGTTTATTTTATAGAAGTACCCGCGTTATATTGCATTATCGCACCGCTCGCACGGTTAGTGAATGTTAACATAATAGTTAAATTGTATTTGCTAGCTGCTTTCTATATCCTTGTGCCTTGTCGGTTCATATTATGCCACCGAAAATGACTAAACAGAACGATGAGATTATTCTGCTCGAAAATAAACGAGATGCTTTATTCGAGTTTATTCAGAGTATTTACGACAGTTCGAAAAAGGTTCATAAGGGTGTGGAATGTATGGAAGATTTTCTTAGTTCGGTAGAAACTATTGAAGATATCCGCTCAGAGTTTAGGGAAGTAGTCAATGAGCACAACCGCGTATCGCTAAAAAATGACTCCGCATATAAACCTAACTATACATCTTTAAATTCGTTTGAACAACTGTACTGTTATATAAAACGCGTATTAAAAGGTGTTGAACCGCAAACGCCCGCTAGGGACACTGATCGATATCAGGATGGTTCGACCGACCGCTTAGGTTTGAGACATAGACTGCCTTCTTTACCACCGATTGAGATAATGTGTTTTGATGGTGACATTAAAACTTGGCCGCTTTTTTACGCTGGGTTTAAATCAATCGTACACGATAATCCTATGCTGACTAACTCTGAGAGGTTGTACTATTTAATAGGGAAGCTCTCAAGTAAGGCTCAGTCTGTCTTCTCGGGTATCACGCCATCCGCGGAAAATTATGACACCATATTACGATGTCTGATAGATAGATATGAAGACAAACGTACGCTCGGTCATACCTACATAGATCAAATGTTAAATGTTAAGTTGTCTGGGCCCGCTTCTTCGTCAAAATTCCAGGCATTCATTGATCAGTTTGTCACCGCCGCAAGCGCATTAAAAAATCTACAAATCGATAATTTAAGCGATTTTATACTGCTTAATCTCGCTTTAAAAAAGTTAGACGAGGAAACAATCCGCGCATTTGAGTATCAGTACCGTGATATGAAAGTACCCACATTCTGTCAGCTGACTGAATTTATTAAAGGGCAGTACAAAATATATACAAATGTACGACCCACCGCAAATACTTTTACTTCTCGTTCTACACAAAATAAACCGCTAGGTCACATACCTAACCCGCGCGCTTACATAGCAGTATCTACACCGCACAATAAATGTCTTTGTGACAACTTCGTACATAACCATTTATTTAAATGTCAATTATTTAATAATTTAACGCCTTACGCACGCTTTAATTTCGTTAAAGAACGCAACGCTTGCATTAATTGTCTTAGTTTGAAGCACAAATCACGCGATTGTCATTCAAACATGAACTGCCGCAGCTGTGGTCAGAGGCATCATACGCTGCTGCATTTTAATAACGCTCGGAGTCGGACTTCACCGCAAACGTTTGACAACGGAATGACCGCCTCGGAAATCGAACCCGGTACCGCCCTCGCTTCGCGTCGCGTACAGCCGTCATCTCCGCCGGCCGTGCAGTCGTCTTTACCGCAGCGGGATCGCTCGGCGCGCGGTGTGAATGTATCGTCGCTGCATGCGTCCATTGCCGCGCCGGTGCAATGCCCCGCCAATAATAATGTTCAAACCGCGCAATGTACGCAACCTATGACAGTTCTACTGTCGACCGCTCAAGTCGTAATTTACGATAGTACTGGACGCGCCAATGTTATTAGAGTTCTTCTAGATACAGGGTCGCAAGTTAGTTTTATTACTAATGAATGTTGCGCGCGTTTAGGTTTGGAACGCAATAGAAACACGAGGACGATTGTTAGAGGTTTTGGTGGTTCAGAAAGGTCTATTCGAGGTTCCACCGATTTTCGGATATTTTCGCGTTTTTCTAATAACGTTCATTTCGACGTATCGGCATTTATTGTCGACCGCATTACGGACAACTTACCTACAGTGCCCGTTGATTTAACAGCGTTTTCACACTTGAACTCGCTTCCTCTCGCGGATAATATGTTCGCATCGCCCGCCGAAGTAGACGTGCTACTTGGCGCGAATTATTTTCCACACTTGCTATTACCAGGCGTGGTACATAGTAATGTTGTAGGGATACCGCCCGCTATAGAAAGTGTTCTAGGATATATAATCATGGGTTCCGCTCCCGTATTATTGTCTAAACACGAAATTAAAAATATAACCGCTTGTTGTACTGTTTTTGAACAGTCGTTGGACCTCATTCTCAAAAGGTTTTGGGAACTTGAAGAGGTCTCCGCTCCGCTCGCCCACAGTCAAGATGACCTTGAATGTGAGAATCATTTCCGCGCCACCACTACGCGCAATGCTAGTGGTAGGTATACTGTTTCGTTGCCGTTTAGGGACGATGTTTATAAATTGGGGGACTCCCTCGCCGCCGCTAAAAAACGCTTCAAGTGTTTGGAACGAAAATTAGAGTCATCAACAACATTACGCACGGCCTACAATGATATAATACGCGACTACATCGATAAAGGCTACATTAGCGAGATAGGATCGATTGATAAAATAACTCCCGCTGATTCTTATTTCGTACCGCATTTTTGTGTGCAACGCTTTGATAAAACGACTACTAAGGTTCGGATGGTCCTGGATGCCAGTTGTAAAACCAGCACAGGGTTGTCACTTAACGAAGTTTTACATTCCGGCCCTAATCTACAGGGTGATTTAAATTGCATACTTTTAAATTTCCGCTTGTTTAAAATCGCTATATCCGCTGACTGTCGTCAAATGTTTTTACAGATTGGTATGCTCGAAGCCGATCGTAAATATCAGAGGATTCTTTTCAGATTCTCGCCGCAAGACCAATTAGTAATTCTAGAATTTAATCGAGTTTGTTTCGGGATGAAGTCAAGCGTATTTCACGCTATACGCGTTGTTCAGCAGCTCATCGCTGATGAAAAGCATAAGTTTCCTACCGCCGCCGCTATCGCATCCAGTTCTACGTACATGGATGACGTGTGTTTCAGTATAATGTCGGATGACTCATCGCGCTCTGATGAAGCCGCTGCTGTTGCCGCTTGTACGGAACTCATTGACATGTTCAGGTGTGGTCAGTTCGACCTTGTGAAGTGGACTAGTAACTCCCCCGCTGTTATGCGCGCCATTCCAGCATCGCACCGCGCCTCCTCGGATCTTGAACTAGACAGGGGTGGCACACCACATAAAATATTAGGCACGCATTGGGATAGGACTAGCGACGAATTTAATTTCAAGGTCACCACACCTGAGTCGGGATGCACAAAACGGATTATTCTGTCCGTCATCGCACGCTTATGGGACAATTTGGGCCTAGTGGCTCCCGTCATTTTACGCGCCAAGCTCCTCATTCAGGAGTTATGGCTACTAAAATGCGACTGGGATGACACGCCCCCGCAGCGCATTGTGACCCTCTGGTCCCAATTTTGTAATGAGCTACCTGCGCTCAACACTATACGTATTCCTCGACATTTAGGAGTAGTTCAGGGGTGCATAGCTAACCTCTTGGGCTTTGCCGACGCAAGCGAACGCGCCTACGGTTGTGTAATATACCTACAGGTCACCATTGGTGCTGTTAGGTTCGTTAGGCTCGTGTGCTCGAAGTCTAAGGTAGCGCCGCTCAAAACAGTTTCTATCGCTAGGTTAGAGCTGTGTGCCGCAGTGCTTCTGTCGAAGTTGATGCGTAGGGTACTTGACATCTTCGAACCGCGCTACAAAGTCTCAAACGTGTTCGCCTTCACCGACTCAAAGGTCGTCCTATGTTGGATCAACTCGTCCCCGCACCGCTGGCAGACGTTTGTCGCAAACAGGGTTGTCAAGGTCGTTGAGAACTTGCCTGTCAGCTGTTTCCATCACATACCGGGTGTTGAAAACCCCGCTGACTGCCTATCACGCGGCCTCCTCCCCGCTTCGCTAATCAACCATCCTCTATGGTTTGAGGGACCTCCGTGGGCATCTAGGGACCCATCAGAGTGGCCTATCGCCGAGTTTAATGGTGACGCTGTCGGTGAGGTTCCGGACACGAAGCCGCTCGCACACGCTGTGACCGTTACCGCTAATGAATCGCTTATTTACACGCTCGCTCAACGTATATCTTCGTGGTCGAAGTTATTGCGTATTATTGTTTACGTTTTTAGATTCTCAAAGTTGTTACCGCGCAGACTTTCTGTCACCCGCTTAGATCTCGAATTCGCTGAAATTAAAATACTATACGCTTTACAACAAGTTCATTTCTATGACGATATTGGTAAGATAAGAAAGGGGCAAATCTGCTCGCCCGCATTGCAGAGGTTGAAACCCTTTCTTGATAAAAATGATCTTCTTCGCGTCGGCGGACGGCTGTCGAACGCCGATATAGATTATTCGCAAATGCATCCTTGTGTGCTCCCGCGCCACGATCACGTGGTAGATATACTAATAGATTCCTATCATGGAAAGTATTTACACGCTGGTCCTGAACATTTGATGTCTTTACTAAGACATAATTATTGGATACTCTCCGCACGACGTGTTATCCGTCACCGCATACACAAGTGCAATACTTGCTTTAGGGCAAGGCCGCGTCCGTCATTTCCAATGATGTCGGACTTACAACGCTCCCGCGTTAACCCGTCGGTAAAGGCATTCGCCCACTGTGGGTGTGACTATGCCGGTCCTATACAGTTCACCCCCATGAGGGGCAAAGGAGTTAGAAGCCGTAAAGCATGGCTATGCATCTTTACGTGCCTTACTACTCGTTGTATACACATAGAAGTAGCTACGGAGCTGAGTACAGTCAGCTTTCTCGCCGCGCTCAAACGTTTTCTTTCACGCCGCGGACCGGTGCAGTGCCTTTATACTGACAACGGAACCAATTTTGTTGGTTGCCGCTCATACTTGCGCGATGTTTATAAATTCCTTGATGAATTTCGCCCGCATCTCGAACATGAACTAACAGAGAGTCGCATCGACTTCAAACATATCCCGCCTGCTAGCCCTCATTGGGGAGGATGCTGGGAGTCGATGGTGAAGGTCGTTAAGACTCATCTCTTCAAGGTGATAGGGCAACAGCTGCTCACTTATGAAGAGCTCTTAACTGTGCTTACTCAGGTCGAGGCACTCATAAATTCGCGCCCGCTTACCGCTTTAAGTAGCGATCCCGCTGAGCCGTCGGCACTGACGCCGGCTCATTTTCTTTTCACCGCACCGCTATTTTCGTTACCCGCACCGCACGTAGAATCGGCTAACCTCCTAGAGAGACACTCTCTCTTAGACAAGCTGGTTCAGTCATTTTGGCAGCGATGGAGAGTCGAGTATCTGCATAAATTACAGGCTCGAGCCAAATGGACCACGCCCACTACACCGATCCAGCTGGGATCAGTAGTAGTCATTATCGTAGATAACGCGCCGCCGCTTTCGTGGCCGCTCGGAGTTGTAGAAGCCGTCCATCCTTCGAAAGATGGAGCAACGCGAGTGGTCACGGTTAGAACTAGTAAAGGGAGTTTTTTACGCCCGGTGGTCCGATTGTGCCCATTGCCTAGTCAATAATGAATATTGTTTAAAGTTCGCAAATAGTTTAGAATAGGATAAGAAGTAGGTTAGAGATACGTATAAATAAATTTCGCAACTATTCCGCACTTTTATGACTTTCCCGCAAGTATTATCGCTTTTTTCTTATGCCGCGTTTTCATATTTTTTAAAGGTAACCCTTTAAGGGCGGGGGGAATGGTAACGCCACCTATCCCATGCAGAGAGAAGCTCCGTAAATTGTAAATAATTTCGGGTACTTTAGGCTGTTGGCGTGATTTTCCTATTCCCCAAGGCAATATAAGCCGCAACGCGAGCGCACAGGCCCACTTCGTTTTTACTTCGCTCGCACTTAGTCATTTAGTTTCACTTCGTCTTAAACCCGCTTTAATGTTCGATTATCCCGCTATATTTTTTACTACATTCCGCATCCACTCCCGCTTATAACCCTTCAAATACCGCTCAAACCTTCGCGCCGCGTAAATGGCCGCCATATTTGTTGGCAAAATAGTTCTTGCAGACAAGTGAGGACATCGCTATAAACTGTGCAGTGCGCTGACTTTTTAGTGCCACACCGCGACAGAGGAGACCAGGCTGCCCCCATAGGCGGGTCTGTACACCAGATCAAGACTTAAAGGTAAGCGGTTCCTTTTCTTTCCTAACCCCGCATCAGCCACAGCCAAATAGTTTAAAATATACAAAGAGTTCAGGCAATGCGCAGGCATTGAAGTCATCTCTCGCAACCCGCTGAGTGTGTATGGCACTGGACTGGACTCTGGGCTAGCCAGTTTGGCGCCAACACTATACGCCTATGTATGTATTAATTTTCTTCCAAAGATTTATTTGTAAAGCTTGTTTCAATAATTGATACAGGTTTTATCCGACAGGCTTCTTTGATAGAACTATGCTGTTAAACAAACAGGTATTAAGTTAGTTTAATAATCTTTTTTTAGATACGTATATTATTCCTCTAAATTAACAGACGTGACAAGGGTAACTTTACATTTGTAGGTTTATTTCTAATTTAATGTTGGAGCAGTAGCTTATTTAAGGCGATTACATGGAATATGTACCGTTTTTAGTAGAGTTGGAAGATTTTATGTCTTAAGTTTTTGGTTCAGATTCATCCACTTTATACACCTGAAATCAAATAAACGTAAAACTTCATATCGAACGACGTAAAGTATCTATTGAAATAGTATAAATTATTACTTCAACTTCATACTGGATTATTCGATTGAACTGTGAATTATTTCTATTACTTGTTACTAAACATAAAACCTTAAATTCTGAGTTTGATTTTGAAACAATGAGTTTTTCAAGAAAAGTGATTGTGTAGACCGAGGATTAAACAATGTCTAGCTGCATACAATTAGTAGTTAGCTAAATCTAACTTTAATATTGGGTGCACTGGGGTTTCGTTAATAAATTTATGCGAGTAGGTTGGTACATCTAAGAAAAAAAAGCTGCTATCGATTGCACCTCGATTTAAAATTAACAAGGCAAAAACGATACTTGGCCTGTTATTACTAAAATCCATGTTTTACCTTTCCATCTGTTCCAAGTTCAATAGTGATCTCTTTACGGACAGGTGTTATGATGCATGATATAGGAACTTTAGGTGGACCACTTGGGATCAAAGTGTGTGAGCCGCCACAGTATCGCTGACAATAATGTGCCCTAGAATGAAGGTGAAGAGTAAAGGTAAATTGTAGAAATAATTATTTTTCAGGGGATTGCACTAGTTACAGACAAATTTTATAAAGTTTTTTAGTTGCTTTCAAATTTAAGTTTTTAATCTATTCATGCTGGCTGGCTTATATGGACCACGAAGACATTATCATATTAATTAATTAAGTTAGTTAGGTACCTGGGATCTATAGAATGTAATATAGGCAAGCCATAGTAACATGGTCTTGTATCACCGTCTCCACTAATTTCCTTTTTATGTTCACTATCTTCGTCTCGTTTCCCACCAGGAAATTTGGGAAGTTTTGGTAACTGTTGTGGTGTTTCCATGTCCATAGTTGCTGGAGTAGAACAACAAATACATGCAGAATCTCTAAACAGCCTTTTCGTTATAATAGCTGTCTTAGGTTCTCCGACTATAGCTGCAATAGCGTCCATACGGGCACTTAATTCATAAAGATATTTGAGCATTCCGTCTTTCAAGCAATCGAGTTGAACAATATCTCCTTTTTCACCAAGTTCTCTTAGAATGTCATCAATGGCTTTCTGTAGTAGGTGTAATTTTATATTAGGTTTCGTTTTTATTGGTTTGATCGATTAAGTAATAAAGAGTACCTTAACGAGTTGAACGAAGGGAGAGCCTTATAGATGACTACGAATTAGGCTATCTGTCTTATGACAAGATATCATTAGATAGAGTAGAGTTATGTGTGTTACATTTTTATCCATTCTAGTTCAAAAATCACAACTTTTTTTAATCTTACGCAGTAAAAAAAGTTGAGATTTTTTTAATGACCAAAATGACTCTACTCTGCCTGATCAACATACTCATTGTGTATGCAGACAATACAATAATGCAGCATGGTGACCCACACCATGGCGGCCTAGTGATGCTTCTGCACTATTGGGCCTCCAGTCTCGCAGTAATTTTATGTTGATCTTCTGTGCGAGGTTGAAATTTTAGGTATTCTTTATATCTCTGTACAATGATGCAATTCATCCATAACGATGATCCGAAATGATTACAATAAAATAATACCTACTCTGAGCCTAGTTTTTGAATTTTATTTTTACTTACTGTGAATGCAGAAAAGTGTCTAAAGCCTATTGCAGTCCACTCGAATAGGACATAGACCTCGTGTAGCAGTGTTAAGCATGTGTAAGTCATTAATATTTCATTATAGTTTTGGAATGAATGGAGCGATTTATACGTCGTTAGAATCGTCTGGATTAAGTGAGTGTCAATTGTAGGAATATTCGGTGCCGTAACGATGACTTCACTTACTTGCCAAATTAGTTCTTGGTTGTTGAATTTATTATATGATGCTTCAATTCGCTTTTCGAAATCACCTCTAACAGCATCGAATTGCTCGAGTGGTACGAGACCATTTAAGTCTTTAATGCCAGCCTTATCTCGAAGAGCGTCTGCTACTTCATCACGATCTGACTTTGTCTCTCGTAACATTTCTATTTGCTTCCATAAATTCTGTAAAATGATGAATATTTAAATTATGCCTTAAATAGATAAATAAATAAATAAATAATAATAAATAAATATTCTAGACATCTAACACACAACGCCATCTAGTCCCAAGCTAAGCAGAGCCTGTGTTATGGGTACTAGACAACCGATATAAATACTTAAATACTATTTTTTTTTGTAAATACATACATATTATACATAGAAAACACCCAAACTCCGAAAGAAACATTTGCAGATCATACAAACATTCGGTCCGACCCGGGAATCGAACCCGAGACCTCAAGCTTAGCAGTCGCATACGCTACCACTACGCCACTACGTCACTGCTGCATGCAATATTCTGACAGGTTGTAGCTGTTCAATTCATCATTGATATTTTCTCTGAATCTTTTGCCCGTATTGTATATTTACAATATAACCAGTAGGCAAAAATAAGAAAATGTTTTAGTTTTTCATTTGCACAGTCCATAATTTGAGTATTAATAAGTTAATTTGGTAAGTAACCATTGATACTAACAGATAAATTAGCCTGCACCGCTTCGAGTCCATCAGAAACTCTTTTTTGACGGAACAGCATGCTTTCAAAGTCCATTTGAAGAGTCGTGAAATTATTATTAAGTTCGCCCATTGCTGCAAAATAAACAAAATGGCGATCAGTGGTACAATCTAAAATGTAACGTGAAAATAAATTACCCGTAATAGATTTTATCATTACTGGTAATAATAGATTTTCTAAGAACAGTATTTTTCTGAACCCTGAAACTCCAAGATAACTTACCGACTGTATCTCCTCCTGTATTAGCCATAGCTTCTGCCATGGCGTCCAGTCCTATTTCTAATTCATGCTGCATTTGGGTAAGTTGTTCTTGATAGTTGCTCATCTACAAACATTGTTACACAATTTAGATGAACTTTCTATGATAATAATAATAATAATAAAGCCCTTTATTCAGACCAACTTAGTTGCTATTTACAAAGTATTAAGAAATATTAACTATGAGTTATTTTGAGAGTTGAGAGAAATTATATAAATATATTTTTGTAGCTAAACTAATCTTAATCTATTCTAATAGTTAATTATTTTTGTAGGTCTGTTTGCCAATCGGCAAAGGTTTTTTTTTTTTTTTTTTTAGATGATTGAATATGTTAACTAGGAATATTACTATAGTGACAAAACGATGATACACTCGGCGTCTACTAATATCAATGTGCAGTTGCATATAGGAGAAACGTATTAAAAAGTTTCTGTCATATTGAACATTATTAGTAAGGTAACAGGGGCAGACCGCTGTAGGATACAAAGGAGACCGCTGTTGGACATGGGTTTTCATCATAACAGAGGTTGAAAGTTATCTTAGTCCACCATCAGCTTTAATACGGCTAGCTGTCACTATATAAACTCGTGAATACATTCTTCATATACTAGAACTTTTATAAATTGTAATTACAAATGTATTAAAAAGTTGTTTTACCTGTGAAGTTAAACCCGTATCGATAGCATTTATTTGTTCCGTATAAGCATTGACTGCGCTTTCTAAATTAGCCATCCTTGGACCCACGTTCAATGAAGTGGTTAGTTTGGTTTCTAAAAAAAAATATTGTGTTAGTGTCACTAGCGTCAAAGCTATGAGTTTGTTCATAAAATTATACTGCAAGGCCAGCATAGCTGTTTCAGTGGTGGAATAAAAGATTTCGATCAAATGTGATGATGATATGATGTATTTAGGTGAAGTTAAAATATGATTACGTTGACATTTACCTAAGTTACTTGCTAGTTTCATGGCTTGGTTAGCGCTAGATGTATTACGTTCGGTAACTTCCTCCACTTCTTTTAAAATTGAATCATGTAAGTCCTTGATTGCGACCCTGAAAAATAAATGATAAACAGTGGCTTTTGAAATCAAATATTATAACCTACCTAATACTAGTTTCGTGGATCAGTTTGATTGTCTCATTGTCCTAGTACCATAAGTTTATCAGGTTTAAAGATATCTATTCTCATAGAAGATGTGTCATCATTTCTATGAGAACATAATGATATTTAAATATTAAATAATTTGTACAATAATATACATTATCCAATATTTTCAAAATAGAATAATAACTCTGAAATGAGAAAACAAGCGTAAATTCAAATTCAAAATATTTATTTCGAATTTATTATACAACTAATTTTTATAAGTTGTTCCTTATCGATAACTAGATCAAAAGTATTTATAAGAATTTTTACACTTGAGTCAATCATATTTTGTTACCTAAGTCGCTTGTGTGTAACAAATTCTCCGTCGTCATCATCAGTTTCACTTTCATCACCAGATTTTGCGGGGAATTCGGATTCCGTGGCGTGTATGACCAACGTTGTACGAGTATCATCACTAGGCTTAACCATTTCAGATTCTGACGTAGTTGGAAGGTCAGTAGCTGCATGTTCTCCAAGAAAAACTCTCGTTTCACTCTAATGATAAGAAATAATACATAATAGTATTTATCACAGTATGTAGACATTAACATAACAGCACTATTCGACTATAGATTTAATGTAAAGACATTATAGGTAAGGATTATATAGCAAAAAAGAAAACAAAACCATATTAGTTTTTCACAAAAAAGGTACCATACTGGTTTTTATAAAAGTTTACACGATATAATTTTTCACAAAAAAGACTTTCGTATATTACCTATACAATAACTATAAAAAAAAAGTGTGTAATCTTCTTATATACAAAAATCAATTGCTATTCGTTTGTCTCGCTAAAACTGAAAAAAGGCCGTTCTTTAGCTTTCATCAACTCATCGAATTTGGTTTTGAAATGTTTGTCGTAGTCCAGGGAAGGTTTAAACGGTAAAAAAAATACAAATAACTTGAAAATCCAAGTGTTACATTTAAGAAGTAGCGGGCACAGCTAGTGGTAGTTACTTTTTCTATGTTCATAAAAGTTCAAGCTCCTTTTAAAAAGAAATAAAAAAGTTGTTGGCTTCCTAAAATGGTTTTGAAGTTTCAACAAACCTTGTAGCCTTGCAACAATGACCGACGTTCATCATGATTCTGAGGTGCGTATTAAAAAAGAATCAGTTTTACTTACGTCTACTGCTATTCCCGGTGTGATACCAATTACTGTAGAAAGTAGTTGTGTCATACGCCCGAGTGTTTTCTCGACAGCTTCAAGGCGACATGAAAGCTGCAGTGCTGCCATAGCGTCTGTAAGTGACGCATTTTGCCGAAGGCTTTCCATAAGTTGAGCATTTTCGGGAAATCCGGCAGTTCCAATTGGTCCAAAGTGAGCTTGAAGTGCTCGTACGGTCTTTGCTAATTTCATGAATTCTTCTTGAGTTACTACTGATAGCTTAGGACTGCCTCGACCTTAAACGAAAATAAAAACCAAGATAGTAGGCGAGCTAATCTTTTTCACTTATACGTTTGCGTCAACGAATATTTTTTTTATGTTTTGACCCCGCCACAATTACTCTTCTCTGCCTGATGGAAAGCATAAGCAGAATCCAAGAGTGGTGGTCGCCGTACTCATTGCGAATGCAGATACGCAGCATGGCGACCCACACCATGGTGGTATACCGTCCCGTTCATGCTGAAATCAGCTTGGCTCTTACTACCTTGAATTACATACAATTACCAAGAAGTCATATACATTTTTTTTTTATTGAATACTGGGCAAACGAGCAGACGTATCACCTGATGGTAAGCGATTACCGCCGCCCATGGACACCCGCAACACCAAAGGCGTCACAAGTGCGTTGCCGACCTTTGGGGGGATGGGAAAGGGGATGGGGGAGGGGTTGGGGTATGGGCCTCCGGTATCCTCACTCAGTCAGTGAAACACAGCGCAAGCGCTATTATACATACCTTAGGTTTAGTAAGTTTTAATGTACTTTTTGTGGGGTAGTGGCAATTTATTTATTTACAAACTTCGGTAAAACTACTTACTTCCTTTGCTGCTACTCGAGGATACTCTTTCAACTGTTGTCAAGAAAAAATAGGAATTAATTCTAAATTTATATATCATCCGTATTTAGTAACATATTGTTTTGTTCTACACCAGTACGGAAGTTTAAACATGTAGTCATTGTCTTGTGGCCAAACAGTTAAAATTCGACCATTAGGTGATGTTTTTATAAAACAAAAATGTAATATATAGAGTACTGGAATCTTACCTACGAGTAGTTTTTCATATTGTGCCTCTGTAACATTAAAATAGAAATGTTAGAGTATATTGTTAGTGATCAATTGAACTTGTGTTCTATATGCAGGTTGTTATCGACTTATATATGCAGGAAAAGAATAATGATTTTAGAAGTTTTTTTATTTCCATAACAAATAACTTTTGTTGATATAACCGCATGGCGGCGGTATTTCGATTTTTTCTCGATATATTGTTATAGAAACACCTACTAAAAATTTATTTAGATTCGCCATTAAATATCCTACCGATTAGTATGCATACTTTATAAAGAATTTTAACAACACAACACCACCACATTTATTGTTATTACATATATTTGTAGCTTTTTATGTAGTTATGTCTGAAATTTTTTATTTTTTATCTATACTAATATTATAAAGAGGAAAACTTTATATGTTTGTTTGTAATGAATAGGCTCAAAAACAACCGGACCGATTTTAAAAATTCTTTCACCATTCGAAGGCTACATTATCCACGAGTAACATAGGCAATATTTTATTTTGGAAAAAAATAGGGTTCCGTAAGATATTGGGGTTTTTCGGACACAAGGTGTAAAAAATCAACCAGAAAAGTTACTTATTTTGCGTACGCTGCGTAAACTATAAAAGATAGAACCATAAAATGTTCTAATTAATCGTAGATCTTATAAATATCTACAAAAAGTCTGCGACACACTAAACGGGGGAAAATTTTTCGCTACGGGCAATAAAAGACGCAAACGAGGTTGCGTCGGTCAGCTAGTGTTCAATAAAGCTATATAAATAAATAAATAAAATTGAGATGGTATTTTAATATTGTGCAATCTCTTGCAATCTTTATCGTAGATCACCAGGCATTTTAATTTTTTTTTTTTTTATTGAATAGCGGGCAAACGAGCAGACGTATCACCTGATGGTAAGCGATTACCGACGCCCATGGACACCCGCAACACCAAAGGCGTCACAAGTGCGTTGCCGACTTTTGGGGGATGGGAAAGGAGATGGGGGGAGGGGTTGGGGTATGGGCCTCCGGTATCCTCACTCACTCGGTGAAACACAGCGCAAACGCTATTTCACACCGGTTTTCTGTGAGGCCGTGGTATCACTCCGGTCGAGCCGACCCATTCATGCCGAAGCATAGCTCTCCCACCCACCCAATAAATACTATAAAACCACTTACCCGCTGGATCTATGGGAGCCATTGGCTTCGGTGCTGCATCTGGTTCCACATAAGAATCAGTCCTCTATAAAATGAGGAAACATTAACTAATAATCATAGTTCCTACAAGTCTTGTCAACTTATCAATAACAATTTAATTTGGGACTAAGTAAGGCATGTATATGCTGGTCAGTTTTGGACCGAATGTAACTACTTCTGATGTTATCTAGAAAATATACCGTGACGGACGATGGTATAATATCGAAACGATGTTTTAGCTACTAACTTCAGCCTACCCTTCTTAGCTCGGTTAAATCGTGTTGGAACTTTTTTTTACATACACACTCACTACTACTGTACTCATTCCAAGGATCATTGATCAAGAATATATGATGGTTATTGATAGATTTCTATATTGTACAGTTCGAAAGAATAAATAATGAGTTTCTGGGTTCTTCGGTTTCGGAAATCTACAATCGAATAGTATCCCTGAATAAATTGTTAAACCACAATCCTTATAAGTAATGTTAGTGGTTTTCTTATCTTTTTTTTTGGAATTGGTGGCAAACGAGCAGACGTATCGCCTGATGGTAAGCGATTACCGCCACCCATGGACACCAACACCAAAGGCGTCACAAGTGCTTTGCCGACCTTTGGGGGATGGGGAGGGGGGTGGAGGAAGGGGTTGGGGTATGGGCCTCCGGTATCCTCACTCACTCGGTGAAACACAGTGCAAGTGCTTTTTCACTCCGGTTGAGCCATGACGAAGCGTGGCTCTCCCACGGTAAAGACTGTTTCCATCGCTCTGAAAGACTTTCCTTACTTTTAAAGAAAAGCAATAACGTTGGTAAGAACTGATGATGCTTACGCTTCAGAATTTGTTTCTTCTTTTATGCCTTTTCAATATAGAATAATTATGCTTGCGACTTACCTCTATATGTATGTATGTACTTGATCACGATTTTCGCAATGATATATCTCTAAAACAAAACAAAACAAACAAAAGAAAAATCCCTAAAACTCTTATAAAATTGCACCTGGTTAATAACTCGAAGTTCTTTTTCCCTCTTGTTGATATATTCCTCCAAGACTTTGTGGTATTGCTCTAGCTGTAGAATGCATAGACGTTTTAACTTTATTTCTAGTTATAAATTTAATAAATTAGAGTAATGTTTACCTTTAGACTTTTGGCACCATCTTTTCCTTTATCTCCTGCAGTTTTATCTGGTTTGGTTTTATCAGCACCCTTTTTGCCACCTGAAATAGCGTTATCTTGGAAGTCTGGATTCTATTATTTGTTTCAAGCAAAATGGCACCTGGTTTTGAAGCTCTATTGATGGATGTAATTGAAGTAGTTAAAACTTTGAAGATGTTTCTTTGCTTACCTTTCTTTTTCGACTGCATCGCATGTACTTTAACCTCGGTAACTTCAAGGCTGCTAAGGTTTTCCATAGCATTTGCAAAAGGCCCTTCAAACGCAACGCGTCTATCTAAAATTCTTAGTTGACGTGCCAGAAGAAAAAGTATTGTTTGTATAAGTTTAAAGTTTACTCTGTTTTCCTAAAAAAAATCAAATAATCGATAAATACTTCACTCTATGCAATTCTGTTAATTTTTACTGTGTATATTACTTACATCTAAACAACCAAACGCTTTTTCTATTAATGTTTTAACATTCATTATATCGAAAGTACTCAAACGAGCTATTACATCATCTTCTTTCGCGAACTCCGAGTCCATGATGAAATTCTTTTAAAATATTGTATAAAAACCCAAATAAGTATTATTTAATTTCAATATTTATTATAATAAAAATTAATCTAGATGGTATCTAGGTCCATACTAAACCACAGATTACTATTATCAAAAAAGACATTTTACATGTCAAATTAATTTTGTTATATTTTAGGTTCTATACGTAGGCATAGAACCTAAACAGCATAGAGACTTAGTGTTAGAAATGGCAGAGGCAGAAGTTTAGTCGGGTCATCTACAAGTACCTGATTTTGCCATAGTTAGTTGATATTCCAAAAAAAAATTCATAACGCATTGCTTTACCTTCCAGCCTTCCAGTAAGTTTTATAGGACGGCCATGCTGTCTCATAGTTATTGAAATGGTTAATTCTCCCTTATTCCTTACATGGGACTGTTGCGGCGGTAATATTGATGGGAGGGGTAATGTAAAGTTTGCCCCACATTTCAATTGTGTGGCCTAATGTAGGGCTGTTATAATAACCCGATAGATTTTGAATCGACTTCATACTACCATCAGGCGGTTCATTTGTTCGTTTGGCCCTATTCCATAAAAAAAGAAAACCACTTTTCCGATCCTCATTAAACTTGTTTTTACGTGAAATTCTAATCTTCTTACTGTAAAATGACATCTTAACAACGAAAACCAGTTGAGTATTTATGGATGAAATACAATTTGAACCAAAATAAAAGCAATTTACGGAGATGTGTATCAATCATAATCTGATAAGTAGCTAAAAATAAATATGAGGATGTAATCTTTTAACTTGGGGATACCGACCGCATCAAGTCATTTGTGCAACTCAATGTAGGACATCTTTTTAAAAAAATCTATTCATTTGAAAAGCGTTGGAAAGTACTAGACCTTACATACTTTTATAAACTTGTGCTTCTTAGTAAAATTAACAACTTAGTAAAGTTTCCACGTTCAATAGTCACTCCTTTCTACCCCTACGAAGAACTGTCTTAGGAGCAAATTCCCCAATCTGTCGTCTAACTGGGCTTGCTAATGAATACAGCAGCTAACTGTATATTTTCAGAGATTCTTTGTGTAACTTCCGAAAGTGTATTAACTCCCTCATTGACAACTAATTCGGTATTTAATTAAGCGACGTGATATACATTTTTTTTTGTACATGTCGAAAATTTTTCTTTTATTGTTTTTTGTTAGTATGCCTTCTAAATATGAGAGTGGGATTTATAAACTGTCGAGTTAAATCGGAATTATTGATTTTCATTCTTAAGCTCTTATATTTAAATTCAATAGATTTTACATATATTTCTTGTTTTCATTCCTATATTTTTTGTGCATGCTGTGTTTGCTTGAAGGTGGTTGTACATTAGCCTAAATTGTAGTAGATGTAACTTAAAGTAATAATGTTATGACTGTAAGTAAGCCAACCATAAATAAATAAATAAAAGTTATTTTATAATTTATTTAAAAAGTGCTGTATTCTAAAGAAAAATATCAGACTTTACGAATAAAAGAGGTTTTATGAATCGAAAAAGCCGTTTTCCGAAACGTAACCTCTTGTGCCAGTAACTACGAGTATACTTAACTGGACGGGAGTGTATAACGATACCATATAATTTAAGTTAGATTATCTTGAAATGTAATTACAAAATACCTATATGCATACCTTTTTCTTCTCAGCAATTTGTATGCTTAAATTACGTCGTCCATTCCGTGAAGTTGATTCATATATATGAGGAAATTAAATTTCCTTCATATTGTGTGTTTTTGTTAGGAAGAAAAATAAATAACTGTTTTAGAAACCTCAGTATACTTAGGGATATTTACAAGGTTTACTTCATAAATATCAATACAAACTAAAATATGTAAAAAATTATATTATAATGATATCGATAAATCAGAATTCGTATTTTATTTACAACGTTTATAATAATTAAAAATACATAAATACTAAAGCTTCCTTCGAACTGGTGTCACAAGTGATACACACTCTCTTCTCTAAAAATATAATCAGTAACTAATGTCAAAGAGATTCATTGTGCCTGTTCGGAGAGAGCTTATTAATACAATATTTCTTACTAGAACATAACACTTTTGAGAATTAAGAGTTTTCATTGTTTATTTCAAATACATCAATACACGCTGTAAAATTAATTTATACATCTGAAAAATTGTTAAATTTTCTACCTATCTAATTATGTAACTATGTATTTATCTATTTATCATTTAAAGTGTACTAAGTTTAATTAGACACGAGTCCGACAGTCAGTAGAGCGCGAGGTGGCGCATGTTGGCGCCTCAAGGAGCGGCGGGGGCGGTGGCGAGGCTACGGGGGGAGCCTGCCCCGCTCCCGCACTATGACTAGAGGTTGTCTGCTCTGCAGACGTCGACGTCGGCCTAGGTTGTTCAGGGTTGCCAACATTGGATTTGTGATCTCTATGGGTCTTATCCTCGACTAAATCGTTTTTTGTTTGTATTTCGTATTTCTTATACTTATTCAGCTCGTGAGGCACTAAAACCGCAAGAGGCGGTATAGGTGGAATGTAAGCATGAGGCTCATAGTTATCGTCAACATAGTCATTCGGATTCCAAACAGCTGTTGTCGTTGTGATTGCCGGTGTACTAGAAAGTCTGTGTGTTGTAGTTGCTCGTGACGTCACCGGCGATGTTGTCGCTGTTACTTTTTGTGACGATAATTCGCTCGCTACCGTTATAGTAGAAGGCACTGTAAATATATTTCTATTTTTATTAGATCTAGTTTTTCGTCGTTTTTGAAGTTTTGGCACATCGAGAAAGAATGGATCAAAAATTAAATCAGACTCTTTATAGTCATCATAATTTATAGCCACTATTGGTTTTACTGCACTGACAACGTTACCGACCGTATAGTTTAATCGTTTTCCGTTACTGTCACTGACAGAAGCACTTGCTGTGACGATAACTCGAGGAGGGCTTTTTAATTTGATTTTCGGTTTTTCTGTTACATTTGGAGGAGCAACAGATCGTGCTGATAGAGTAGATTCAGTTTCTTTGCTAGATTCATCGCTTCGTTTGCGATCATAGTAAAATGGGTTAAATGGTAACGGTCTTTGAGCTGGCAGTGATTGAGAATGCGTTTGAGGTCGATTTTGCTGTCTAACAGACGTTTCATATCTTTCGGAGGGTTGAGAAGTAGGTCCTGGACGTAGCAATTGATCTCGAGGATCTATTGTAGTTGGTCGAAATGGATGTGGTCGTTGTACAAACGAAGTGGGTCGTGGCGCAGAAGGACGAGGAGCAGTTCTCGACGACTCATATGGGAAGTGGTCAAACTGCTGTGGTGATGGCGGTGCATGTGTTATATATACTCCATCTGCAGGGCGATAATTTGGACGCGAGAACGAAATAGCTTCAGATCCCGGCCCTCGATGTTGGTAAATAAATTCCTGTGGTGAAAGAAGTGATGGATCTAAAGTTGGCGAAGACGGCGCAGAAGGTGCTGAGGGAGCGGAAGGTGCTGATGGAGCTGAAGGGCCAGATGCAGCTGATGGTCCTGAAGGGCCAGAAAGGTGTGACTGCTGAGAAGGAGGGAACGTCGGTGATGATGGAGATAGGGAGGATGGTATGGGAGAGGGTGAAGATATCGCATGTTTATTTGGTGAAGGAAAATGAGATGAAGTGGAAGGTAGAATTGTTGTTGTTCTAGGTCTTGATGTGGTTGTAGTGGTAGTAGTTGTTGTTGTCGTAGTAGAAGTAGGCTGTGCCGTAGAAGGTGATTGTTGTGGTGCATAGTCTTCATATTCAACATCTTCGTCCTCTTGGTACTCTGAAAGTTACATATAAATTCTCTTTATAACGTATATATTAAGTTTATAAAATTCAGTTGAAGAAATAGCACAACAAACTAATTTTGTCCCACATTGCACGTTAAAACAGTAATATTATTACTACCTCACTGAATATCTGTTCATCGTATCGAACGTAATATATTTTCTTTGAATTTTTTTTTCATGATTTTTGAACTCTCTACATTATTAAGAAAATTTACCTTCGGGAAGTTCCTCGTTTTCGGGGGCTGTTAAGGGTGGATGAAAATGTTGTGTGTGCGATGAAGTTTTAGGGTCATCTCTTTTTATGTCCTGAATCGGATCTTCAGTTGAATCCGTAGGATCAGTTGCATGATTTTGAACTTTATTTTGAGTAGTTGTTGGAGTGTCATTAATCGAAGGATCAGCTTCTTGGTTTGGTTTGGTTTGCTGCTGAGATTGTTCCGTTGGTTGAGCTTGAGGTTTTTCTTGGTCTGGCTGTATGATTGGTGGCGCTGTGCTACCGTATAACTCTAGATTTAAACTGTAGAACTTTTCAGATTTTGTACAATCTACTTCATCCACTCTCTCACATACTCTTGTTTCCTGTAAGAAGATAAAATTGTATCCTTATAATTATAATTGTGAATGTAAATTTATTTAATACGCTTCAACGCCAAAACTACTTAACCGATCATCATGATACTTTGTACACATATTCTTGGAGGCATTAGAAGTAACATAAGATGCTTTTTATTACATGCGAGTAAAGCCGTGGGTGAAAGCTAGTGTTTTGTCGGTGATTATTGATTCGGTGAGAGACCCGAGGATCAATGATACAGCAGTATCTCAATAGGCTGCAATGAGTATCATGACCACCACTCTTGGATTCTGCTCATGCTTTCCATCAGGCAGAGTAGAGACAATTTCAGCAGTATTATTGTGGACTGAAATTCGACCATAGCTTATTATGGGAAAAGGTTTAGAGGACTATGCTCCTATACGACAAAACGCGTAATGTAAAAAATATTTATTGTTACCTGATCAAAAACAGTGCCATTGAGGCAAAGGAACTTAATGTCCATGGGCTCTTCGTGCTGGCCCACCGTACACACGTGAAACATCTGGCACGATGTCTCGAGGTCAGCATAGTACCCCCCAATAACCTTGCCCTCGCACGTGAAGTTGGTCTCGGGCAAATTGTCAAAGTCCAAATACTGTAAGTTAAAAAAAAGAAGATTAAATTATTTGCTACCTTATAACACGTAGTTTATATTTCATTACAATATTTAAAAATATATATTTAATGGCAGTAGCAGCAGTACCTTTAATGTAAATACAAACTAAAGTACCTATCTAATAATTTATGAAAGCAACTATATAGCGGTAGTTGCAGACGGTTCATTAAATCCGTTATGAATTTCTTGAAACCCTTTGAAAATTTATAATATTTTAAATATTTGGAAGCATTTAAAAATGATTATTTTAAATATATGTGCGTAGCTAACACCTTGTTGTAATTCGCCTCTCTGTACTCAACGAAGACGAGTAGTGTGTGCGTAGAGCATGCAGTGTGTTTATACAAGAACGTGACCGGCACATTTTTAACTTTTGAGCTTGGATTACGGCTGACGATAGACTGATGGTATAAACCCTGAAACACCCTTTAAAGCTGCATGTTGGGGGATGCTTCTCAAAAAAGGGCGTCGGAAATTTGCCCTTGTGCACCGGTACTTTGGATGCAGAGAAGATGAGGAAAATTTACGAAAAAGCATTATTGCCGTCGGCTTAGAAGATGTATTCATACCAAAATGATTTCTGAATTCTGCAAGATGATAATGATCTTAAACACCGAAGAACTGTCCCCATGTAATTGAAAATGGGCGTGTACGAAGCTTAAACTAAGGGCAAAAATGTAGTGACCGTCGCTGACCTTACTCGTGAACTGAAGTCCGCGTAAGTATGCCGCGAAGATGCCAAGCTATTATGTACAATAATGGAGATTGGACGCCGTATTAATATAAAGCATTAAACAGCAACAAAAGACTTAATTGATTGCAATTTATCGTCTGACATTTCTAAGGTTTCCATTACATTTTGCCGGTCACGCTCTTTACTTACAAAGTGTATATAAATGTTAAAAAGAAAGAAAAATTATATTATGACATAAGCCACAATTCAAACCGTGTAAGCTTTATGCTTTAAATGTAATTGAATGCGGTTGACCGCACTCTATGCTGTCAGGTGCCAGTTTCAGGTGAATTCTTAGCACCAATTACTAAAACTTTATATTACTGGCTGCATATTTAACAAATATAAACTGTTAAAAAAATACTTACACCCGGTTGAATAGACCTAGATATTCGAAATTCGTTCTGGAATATGAATATCAGCAACCACAGCCAAACTGAAAAAATAAACAAGTTACCAAATTATTATGACAGTTAATTACTAAAACATCAAGAAAATATGTAAATCACCAATGAAGAAACAGGCAGGAACCAACTTTGTATGTGTATTATGTGTGTGTATTCAGTAATTGTATTATAGAAAATATTATGCATTCACTATATGTTATGAATTATACTAGTATTATAAAAGCGACTTATAAGAGCAATGTGTTTGTTTATTACGCTTTCACACCTTAACCAAATTGACAAATCATAACTGATTCCAAAAAATCTTTCACAAAATGGAGCTACATTATCGGTGAGCCGTGGGTTAAACTTGGCAAAGGAAGAATATTATTGTAGCTAAACCCTGGTAATGGGTTTACAAAATTTATAGTAATTTTAAGTGCTAATACATTGAATAAATGAAGTCACATTCTTATTTATATAACTAATTATAAAAATCAAATATAAACCTTGTAAGGCAGAGGCGGTGCGCACGACAAGCGCTCCGCCGGCTGAGATCCGAGCCTGCCGTCGCATCTGTAAATAAAGTATAACATGACGTTACATTCAGACACCAATAATGAGATACAATACATGTAAAATTTACAAGAATATCTATGAAGTTTTAAATTCTTTCAAAGTGAACTAAGTACGCCAGACAATAAAAAACCTTTACGTGTTTCCTCATCGTCATCGGCACGTTAGAGCAAGAAACAATAAGTCACAGCATATAACTATCATACTTGGCAAAAACGGTGCCCTCGATCAATCTAGCCTTGATCCATTACCTCTATCTGCGAGTGTTAAATACCTAGAAATCCACCATCAGGCGGTTCATTTGTTCGTTTGGCCCTATTCCATAAAAAAAGAAAACCACTTTTCCGATCCTCATTAAACTTGTTTTTACGTGAAATTCTAATCTTCTTACTGTAAAATGACATCTTAACAACGAAAACCAGTTGAGTATTTATGGATGAAATACAATTTGAACCAAAATAAAAGCAATTTACGGAGATGTGTATCAATCATAATCTGATAAGTAGCTAAAAATAAATATGAGGATGTAATCTTTTAACTTGGGGATACCGACCGCATCAAGTCATTTGTGCAACTCAATGTAGGACATCTTTTTAAAAAAATCTATTCATTTGAAAAGCGTTGGAAAGTACTAGACCTTACATACTTTTATAAACTTGTGCTTCTTAGTAAAATTAACAACTTAGTAAAGTTTCCACGTTCAATAGTCACTCCTTTCTACCCCTACGAAGAACTGTCTTAGGAGCAAATTCCCCAATCTGTCGTCTAACTGGGCTTGCTAATGAATACAGCAGCTAACTGTATATTTTCAGAGATTCTTTGTGTAACTTCCGAAAGTGTATTAACTCCCTCATTGACAACTAATTCGGCATTTAATTAAGCGACGTGATATACATTTTTTTTTGTACATGTCGAAAATTTTTCTTTTATTGTTTTTTGTTAGTATGCCTTCTAATTATGAGAGTGGGATTTATAAACTGTCGAGTTAAATCGGAATTATTGATTTTCATTCGTAAGCTCTTATATTTAAATTCAATAGATTTTACATATATTTCTTGTTTTCATTCCTATATTTTTTGTGCATGCTGTGTTTGCTTGAAGGTGGTTGTACATTAGCCTAAATTGTAGTAGATGTAACTTAAAAAACTTAAAAAAAAACCTAGCCTTGATCCATTACCTCTATCTGCGAGTGTTAAATACCTAGAAATCCACCTGGATCCACGTATGACATGAAAAGATCACAAAAATAATGATTTGACATGAACCGAGGTGCTAAGACGATTGTGATTTGAGAGAAAGCACTGAATAGATTTTCATTTCTATTTCTTAAAATCGATTTTTTATAACTTTTCATTTCTATTTCTTAAAATCGTTTTTAAACTATGAATAAAATATTAAGACATTGCTTATGAGGTGGACGTATTCTTTATAACAATAAATTATAAAAAATCAAACAAAACACTAACGTCAACTTCTGAAAGGAAAACAAATAATACGTGTCTAATGGGTCTATGTCTTTACTATTATTTTGCGTCTGGGAAAGTACTTTTTATGGACTAGAGGGCTAACAAACAAATCACATCAGCCCAAGGAAGCAAATCAGACGAGCAAACGCCAAGTAAAACAATGCCAAAATTGCTTAGTTTGACATTTTATTTTTACACTCATTGCGTTAGATAAATATAAACAGAAGTTTAAATGAATGAAATTAAAGGTTTTTAACAGTCTACGAGTATTAAAATGTGTTTTGTTTTTATAGACTGTTCATTTGCAAAGTGTTTCATCACGAACCTAAATTGTATAGTGGTCTGGAGCTATCCAATTTACTTAACATAATCAATTATTTTTTCTAAATAAAACCGTCTTTGGATGTCACTTCAAACATTTAAAACTTATCGAATTGTCAAAAAGGAAATAAATGATTATACAAAGTACAGCTGTGAATTTGACGCGACCGTGTATTCTAATAATCTTTATATTATAAATGTGAATGTAAACTTGTTTGTTACGCTATCACGTAAAAACTACTCAACCGATCATCATGAAACTTTGTATAAATGTTCTTGGAGTTAGTAGAAATAACATAGGATACTTTTTACTAAATGCGAGCGAAGCCGCGGGTGAAAGCTATCCTAATTATTATAAATGTGAATATAAGTTTGTTTGTTACGCTTTTACACGAAAACTACTAAACTGATCATCATGAAACTTTGTACACATATTTTTGGAGGTATTAGAAGTTATTACTTTTTATTAAATATGAGCGAAGCCGCTGGCAAAAGCTAGTACTACATTAAGATGAAAGAATGGCTAGGTTGATGTGTTCGCACGCATCGTTTCTCGGAACAATTGTATTGCAACATTCGCAATTAACCAGCAACAGTGAATTGTTCCGATATGCCGCATCTAAAATTATATAATTTTGTTATTACATGCGTAGGTTCACATATGTAGAAGGATGGTCTACTTTTAATGTTATTGCCAAATCTTTCTCTATACCAGATTTTAAGTCTAAACTTTAAAAAGTTAAATCAATCAAAATATTGGAGACAAAAATTCTGTGCCAAGAATATTAAAGAAACTATTGTAAAATGCCTTTTGAAATAGACAAGGTTGACAAAGAATGAAACTGAAATAGAACAACTATGAACTGCTATACAGTTAAGGTTCTCTAAATAAAACATTTATTAGCGACAAAGCTCACACTAACTTTTAATAATAATTATCATAATTAAATATTTTTACATGCCTCCAGGTTACTTTATGTAAGTATTAAATCTACTTTGTTGAAAGCTTCTAACTCGAGCGTGAGATTTGACGGTTGATACGCTTAAATATTATACGAACGAATAACTAATGTTTCCTTAATACTTCTATATAAGATACGTTTGAAAACTCAATAGAAACTTAATACTAACATTTTACTATTACCAACACCACGATTATGACGTAACACATTAAATGTGTATCAACCGATATCTATATTTATAACAAAGTATGGTCAATCCGGTCTGCTTTTGGAGTGTCGATTATAGTATCCATTACGTAAGAAAGTACCGATTACGAAACAATGACATATTTAACGATGCTCTCACATCTTGCTCTGACTGCCTCGGTGGTGTAGTGGTAGCGTGTGCGACTGCTAAGCTTGAGGTCTCGGGTTCGATTCCCGGGTCGGACCAAATGTTTGTATGATCTGCGAATATTTGTTTCGGAGTTTGGGTGTTTTCTATGTATAATATGAATGTATTTACAAAAAAAAGTATATAAGTATTTATATCAGTTGTCTAGTACCCATAACACAAGCTCTGCTTAGCTTGGGACTAGATGGCGTTGTGTGTTAGATGTCCGGAATATTTATTATTTATTATTATTATTTAACATTAATAATTATCTCCGTTTTGTAAACACCTTTTTCATTATGTTTTTGATTAGTATTATAATATTTTGCGCAATGACAGCACAAGCTTTTCTTCTCGTCGCTTGACTCAATTTTTTTTGTTTAGATATTATATATGTATGTTGTTCACATCTTCTTCACTTTCTCTATTGTCACTCAGTGTCGATTTCATAGAGCTAGCTTACGCAAATTTGTCTTAGATTTACAATATTTTAAAATTGTAAGTTTTTTAAATCATCCGAATCATCTTCGATGCTACTACGTGTTAAAGCGCATGTGGGTACTTTATTAACATTTCAGAGGTCAGACGACTATCGTGACAAAGTTGGACCTTGGCATTCATCAATGCCGTACACAGGATGAACGTCTCAACATACCAGACCTAACACATAAAGTTGACAGTCATATCATTTGAAGAATAGGTTTCTGTGGGGGAACGGGTATCATGTCCCTCCAACACAAAGGGAGGATCCTACGACCAGGCGATGTGATCATGCCTGGCGGGCTACTGCCCGCCAGTTGATGTCGGGATGTTGTATATATGATAATCGGCGCGAGAACTATTTATTGCGATTTGTAGTTACTCCGTGTAGTGCGTTACTTCGTAGTTCAGTGTATCTTCGGTAGATGGCGCTGTAGTAGGTTATTGTTGTTTTATATGTGGAAGTCGCCACATTTCTACTAATAAATGTCCGAAGTAATAGTGATAAAAACTGACCAAGATGACTGTTGACTGATAAGCTTTTGGCCCTGGGGTTTCTAACATCGTATTTGAGTGTGTTTCTAATTATGTTTTGAATGGAGGACAACATGAGAATCGCTATAGAATTTTTATCTTTTGTATCGTTAGTCATTATAGGTAATGGTAACCGTTCATTAGTTTAGTATAGTATTTGTACCATAACTACATCACAAAGCGGGTACTATGTAGTGGCAATACTGATTTATAATATAATGATTACCCTTAGAATTTAGAGACTAAGAAAATACTGCACAATTATCAGGATTTAGTGATTATTGCAGTAATAAAAAAGTTTTACAAAACCAGTGATTTGTTCACCAAACTAGTGTTTGAGGCGCATAATAATGTTGAACGGTATTTGATACCGTGAAAGCTGTTGCAATGAACAGTTGTGTCAGATTGTCCTAGGGCGTGGTTTCCTTGATGTAAGCAGTAAGACCGATCAGTGGACCGGCACGAAACTAGAGCAGTGTGAGTGACAGAAAAATTAAGGCTATATACAGATGATTTACTTTATTGGAGTTTTCGTTTATTTTTGTTCTTATTAATTTATTGTTCAAAATACTCAAGGTATTTCAATTTATAGCCGTCGAATATATGTGAAATATTATTTATATGCGAATTCGTGTAAAATATATGCCTTACTTGTTCGTTCTGAGACAGATTGCAGAGAATGTCTACTTAATTACGTCCTTCATTGTATGCACCCAGAGTTATGATGACCAACTTTCAGTTTTACTTGAAATAATACGTTCCTCGGACTTTATGCAATTTACAGCAAAGTTATGTAAGTCAGTAATTAGTAAATACATGATTCATATCTAGCTTGTCAAAATGTCAAAAACATTTGTTTGACAATAACAATATTATTTGAAGTGTGTGTACCTTGGGAATTAATGTGAACAGAACAGCGTAAAATAATGGTCACTGGAACTTACATTATGATTAATTAGTACTAAATCATAATAGAGTAACCTATTGCTAGTAAATATCAAGTAATTCTGGATATTAGCAATATGTCTGTAGGCTAACCACGTACTGCCTAGAGTGAGGCCGATACCATAAAAGGAGAAAATATAACTGCACATGACCTGTATTTGGAATACAAATTTGGGCTATTACTATTGCTCAATTATATTAGGTTTCAAAATATACTTTCGAATTACGTAACCTTGGAATTTTATATATTAAAACATATGAATTACATGTAGAAATGGAAAGTAAGTGTGAACCAAGACTTTCAAAGAAATTTTTACTTATATTTTTATGACTTGACTCACTTAAATTTTCTCAATATTTTTTTTTCTTGTGTTTCGAAAAGAGAAGAAACCTCTGAAAAAGTAAGGCAGTGCATTGAACCGACTGTAGATTAGTTGCATCTGGATTGATTTTGAGACAATAGACGCAATCTGATATTGTCTATTAGACAAGGCAATAGTCCTGAACGGCGATAGGCAGAACGGTAGGGTTGTGTGATTAAATAAAGATTTGTTAATATATCGAAGTAATCGTGTGTGAGCATGTGAAATGAATGTGGAAAGTATTGTTACTGTTAAGCACTACGTTAAAATTGGCTAACCAGTTTATTGCCTTTTTTTTAAACATAATCATTTTCTTTGACATATGTGATAAAATTAAGTTACACTTAAGGGTGTTAACGGAAAAAGGGTTTCGGGTTTTATTTATATATAGTATATAGTAATACGTCATCAGTGACAAGTGACTACTACTAAGTAGGAATAATCTGCAGATTTTATTTATTATATATACAACTGCACGGTTGGCCTAGTGGTTTAAGCGGTCGTCACACCGCTTTCCAGTGCGTCAAGTGTTGTGGGTTCAAATCTTACACGGAATAGCACTTTGTGTAATCAACAAATGTTGTTCTGAGTCTGGGTGTTCTTTATGTCCGTTTCATGACGATGTCTTAAAAAAAAACAAAACAACAAAGTGGGATATTACGATACTACTACTCAGAATTATAGAAGTCTCTTTTAAAAGTAAAACAGTGGAAGTGGAGGGTATCTCGGTAATCGTGGTAAAAAGTCTACTTCTCTTCCTCAAGAATCATCAAAAACAAGTACGTTCATACCAAATTCCATTCAAATCGGTCCAGCGGTTTAGTCGGGATACTGTTACAGACACAAATAGTAGATTTCGCATTCTTAGTACTCTTTTGGAGTGCGTATCTTTCCTATGAAAATAAACCATTTCTAAAATCAGTAGTATTAATTTTACATATAGAATATTGTATAGTCGAGAATTGCATTCTTTGATCGAAGCCATACTGTATTATTATAGAACCACCTGTATTTTACGGAACCAATAAAGTTAACATGGATATACTTAGGTAGTAGTTAAGCTTTAATATATTGCTGTTATTTCCTTTTAAGGCAAATAAATGTTATTTGACCTGAATACAGTAGCCCCTTTAGGCATAAAATACAGTTTTATTGTGTATAAAGTGCAGACCTCCGGTGGCGAAAAGTTTGCATAATTCGTGTAGCTTATATGGTATTAAATATTTGTAAATGTCTTAATATGATATTTATTTTTGTTTTTATTGCCTTTTAGGTTTGTTATGTCCGAATGAAAAGTACATAATATCGTCATATAACGTATCAGTTTAATATTAGTATCAGTACCAGTTTGTATCAGTTTTTACAATTTTTCTTTATAACTTAATAAATCTGACTTGGTTAGTATATTCCTGTTCCTGACCTTAACCTCCTCATTAGGTAGAACCCGAGTGCTTTGAAAATTGTATTGTATTGTTTGTTAAGGACGAGGCATGTTACGTAACAAAATATATACTTACATCCTACTAATATTATAAACGCGAAAGTTTGTATATCTCTCACTATTTTTGTCATGAAAATTATTAGTCACATATATTTGTCAATATCTTCTTGAGATTAGTTTCCACAAGGTTGTCTTTTGTATTATTCCAGGCTGTCGATTCTTGTCATATCAATATTGTAATATCCGACTATATTTATAAGAAAACATACCTAAAAAAAGAGGGCTTATTAAAGCTTCACTTAAATCAATTAATTTAATCTTTTAGTAATATGTAATTCTTGCTATCTCGCATCTAAAATCGAATTTTATATATAAATCAATTTGTCGTACTTAATTAATTAGTATTTATTTTATGTTGAGAGTTCCTAGTTTAACGTCATATCATAGAGATCGAATATTATGTATGACAGATTATCATTGCAATCGTATACAGCAGAAGTATGTAACACCAATTATCTGTTTTTGTAATCGGCCATAGGAAGCTTATTATATAAGTTTAGACAAGGCGCAAATGATTAACAACGAGAACATTCATTTATAACTACAATTGAAGCAAAATGTTGATTATTAATCTGTATCGTGAGTACAATTAAATAAACAATCCGTTGAAACGACTTAATGACTTAACTGACTGATGTAGGATTATTATGTATGGCAATTAATTAGACCTACCAATTTTGACAATTATTAAACCTTCGTAGTACTGTTAATTAAACTCCTTTTTCAAATAATATTATTATTCTGGTTTTGGTTAATAAAAATAAGTATCTCAATGTATCAAAACCTTAAAAAACTAATCATTCTATGATGGCAAGAATTGTTGGATTGCAGTTCGTAATACCTACCTAATTTGTGCAGGTATGTGAAAAATATAATTCAAGGTACTAACTACTCAATACAGGTTCATAGTCTCGTAAAAACGTAAATGTAAACGCGGTCCCAAGTTGGAACTCCCAACCTTTAAAAAAAAGTATGTGAAAAAAGTGAGTTGAAAAAATCCCGACTTAAAAAAATTTACTGCAGAAAAAAAAATTGTAACAGGCACAACTAATTTGTACATACTCTTTCATACACATAACGGAAAACTGGGCTTTTATTAATTTATTATTTTGGGAAAAAATATAAATAAAATGGGAAAATATAAATAAAATGGTGTTACAGTTATTTGCTAAAGTAAATAAACATCCTGAGAGAAGATTTTTTTGATTACTATACATTTTTATTGATATTTAAAAAAAAATTCTTTGTATCTATGGCAATCTTTATTTACCTCGGATTTATGCATATTTATTTATTCGATGTGTGCGCAATATTTATAGCATTCTTAGACATAGAGCACAAATAAACAAACAATTAAAACACTTCCATTAATGATTTATATACATAATAATTTCATGAAAATCATATACTTTGAAATGAATTATTGCAATCCAATACAAGAATTTATGTATAATGTTCATCCGGATAAAAGTTTACCAATAAATAAGTTCTTGCTTCGTGTAGACGATAGCTAGGCAATTAAGCAGATAATGTTAATGTGGTATTTATGTATAACATAAAATTGCTTTTGTTACCTTATTTTTAGATATTCGTTTATCCTTGTGCAAGATTAAGCAGATGACAATATAACGAGTAGTGGACTACTGAAGGTGGTTGATTATAACTAACACACTGGCTAAATTACGAGTAGGATTGAAAATATGCTCAATAAATAACAATAATTTGGCAGAATATTTTATGTAGGTAAAGATAATCCTGAACATTCGGAACACCAGTAAATATTGATTTTAGTTCCCAACTATTATAGGTAAGAACTAATTTAAGTTAGTTGGTTTTTGCGTTTTGTAGGGTAAGCGGAAGTGATATTTCCACAGTTCCATTTCCTTACAACTTTCTCCCGATATTGTTTAGTAAGACTGTAAGATTTTTATTATTTTTGTAATAATGACTATAAATAAAGATTTCTTCACTCAGAATGGTTATGGGTTTGTTGTTGTTGAATCCTATTCCTAAGTTTTATAAAACGGAAATCAACAGAACCACATATCTCGATGTACATGCAACATGATTTATCACATCTAAGAATGAACAAGGAGCTTCCAATTTACAAACTATTATTTAAATTGCCTTACGGTATGCTGAAATCTCGCAGATAAATTTTATACCGATTCACCGAATAATTGCATAAGTATCTAGATGACCTAGCTTTGCTCGTACTATTTAGTAAATTTTCTAAAAATGAATTCTAGCTAGATCGAGTTATCGACCGCGAAATCCAGGGGGGGGGAGAGTATTCTCCTCCCCCCTGGCGGCTCCAACGATTTCATAAAATCGTTGGAGCCGTTTCCGAAATTTAGATTATATTTATACATTGCTCGTTTAAAGGTATTAGATTTAGGTGATACTCTAGTAATAGTAGCACACATCGTAGATCATATGATGTATTCATAAGGACACGTGACTAAAGTCATGTTTGAAGACGATGAAATGATCTTAATTTCTTAATCTTACCAGTATACATACCGTCCCGAGTTTAAAGGATGTTTTCATAATATTGTAAGATATGCTATGGATATGGTTGCAAATACGACACAGTAGTAGAAATTGAAAAAAGTCTTGTCTGTTACAAAGCTTTGATTACAATTGATTACGATCACGGATGATGAGATGATTGGAAATAAAGTAAAGTAATAAATCAGCCATTAGAATAAATAGGTACCTATAAAACTCAAATGCCAGAACAAACTAAAGTTAATTCATTTTCATCATCTTAATTTTAATCTACAATATCGATCACCTTTTAACCTGTTCCAATCAAAACTCAATCCTTGTTTTAATGTTATCTTAAATCGTTTTAATTAAACTAATTGAGTTTGATTAAAATAGGTGTGACCGAAATTCGATCACGGTTTAAGATCAGTCGTGACTTAAACTTATACGTTAAGGTTTTGCACAACAATCAGTATCCGATTGGGTATTATATGTGTTACGTATCTACATAAGTATAATAAAAGTGTATATAGTATCTACTCATGCACGGTGCAAGCGATGTAACGGACCGCAGGACTAGTTTCTTCATAGGGTTGCTAATTAAACGAATACTGTAGTACTGCTGATTCAACGTCAGTGCACGAAATTAAATTAAAGACATATTTTATAATGAACTTAAATTAAAAGTAAAATGAAGTTGAAGATGCTTATAAAGTGTTTTAAGGAACAGTAAAGTTCATTGTATTTGAAAATTGACCTACGATTTTTAAACATGACGTAAGGGTTAATAAGAAACTTGGAACTAGAATAATTTCTTCTAATGTCTATTTAAATCAATCGATAAATCGTTAATACAATACCGTTAAAATATTAGACCGAAGTTATGCGATTATCATGATACATTTGTGTGAAATTATTTATTTTGGCAGCCCTGTCCATTGGCTGGCTGTAGTCCGTTATGTCATCAAGTATGTCGAGAGCCGCATCCCAAGCCTCGCAGCAGACACTTGCCGGTCACTGTGCTATTGAACTATAGTAAAGCTAATAAAATTTGTACCAAAAATACACATTTTTTTTTTTTTTGTATATTGTTATTATTTTTTTGTATATATATATATATATATATATATATATATATATGTGTTATATGTGAAGGAACAGAAAGCAATAACTTTGCAAACAAAGTCTGGTAAAGCGTTTAGCATATTTTAACTTGTCAGGTTAAAGAGTTTAAACAAACTAATTCAAGTCACACTTGTCCTGGCAACGGAAACAGCCAGACATAAAGATATAAACACTGATGACGGATCAGAAATAAAATCAACAGGATGAAACATATTTAAACCACGTTTCTTTAGCATTATCTACGCTCATTAGTGTTAGAATAAGCTCAATATAACTATAACGTCTTAAGAATACTTTACTTTACTAAAAATCGTAAAGGAAACGAAATGAAAACAGCTGATCGGGGTGCTGATTGTGCGTCGAAGGTATTATTCTGCTTCTCTTTGACTGCCTCGTTGGCGTAGTGGTAGCGTATGCGACTGCTAAGCTTGAGGTCTTGGGTTCGATTCCCGGGTCGGACCAAATGTTTGTATGATCTGCAAATATTTGTTCCGGAGTTTGGGTGTTTTCTATGTATCATATGTATGTATTTACAAAAAAAAGTATATAAGTATTTATATCTGTTGTCTAGTACCCATAACACAAGCTCTGCTTAGCTTGGGACTAGATGGCGTTGTATGTTAGATGTACGGAATATTTATTTTATTTATTTATTTATTAGTACTAACGTCTGTCTTCGTTTTGGAGAACGATTTCCTAACATTCTATACCAACTAGTCAGAATCAAAAGACTCTTTTCCAATTCAATAAATTAATTGTTAAGGAAAAGTATAGCACACATAACATCGGGCTATGGCTTTTAGCAGCACTGCAATAGCTATAAACTCAGGTGCAATTGAAATGAACGGCTCCTGTTTTCATTTTATTTTTCATATTTTTATGGAACGAGAAGACGTATCGCCTGATGGTAAGCGTTTACCGCCACCCATGGACATCCGAAACACTCCTCCGCCGGTGTCCTCACTCACTCGATGAAACGTAGCGCAGGCGCTGTTTTACACCGGTTTTCTGTAAGGCCTTTGCATCACTCCGGCCGACTGGTTTTCATTGTTGTATTATTATTTACCAAAATGTAAGAAAAATGCAGTTTCACTTCGAATAGAAAGGAACTTCTAAGAGGAGCATTTCCAAAATTCTCGAAACCCGATAAAATTACATCAGTGTCAGTTACGATACGTTTTTACAAGCGCACCAATATTTAGTAACAGATTCGTGACATAGGAAATATGATATAAAAATAATTGCATAACATTGGCCTTTGATGAACGATAACATTCGTTTTATTTGACCACTAAGACATTGTTGAATTATTTCGGCACCCTCGTAAGGTATTACAATTGAAGTCTCGTAATGTGACGAAATAAAATGTTATTTAAATAAGGAATAAGCACGAATAAGTCTGGTACCAGATAGAGAATGCGATACAAACATACGTAATAAAAGCACGAACAATAGGACGCCTACTCACTTAAGACAATTAAGTTAATAATTGTGACCTATGTCGAAAGGCGTGGCGGATATTATGTGAGCCATATTGGGACAGTTTAACTACCGGTTGAGCACTTAATCCCGTGACTGATTCACGACACGATTATCCTTATCAATTACAGACGCGGTCTCCTCTACTCCTACGTAGTCTCAATTGTTATACGTTTTTGGTACTAAGAAATTTTCATTGTTGATTCATCTTAAATCACATCTGTTAACGTTTCGAAATGTCTCTTTTAAGGTTTTCGCATGCAATTGTATCAGGGCAGTCGTAAAAGCTTTACTTGCGTACCTGACTGGACTAGTTTTCGTAATGTGTTGTGAGGTTGTGACCGAGTTCCGAAAGGCACTGTTTGAATGATGTAGAAACATGAACGACACAACGACTGTTCTATTATATTGGTGACAATACTGTACACGTGTCGGTAGTGTTTATATATTTATACTAAACTAAGCCTGGGCCTACGAAGCGTTTGGCAGTGAGTCACTAGTCATAAGTAAATTACGTATTCACAGGATATGGGACAATTTATTAATGACAATAGCTAAGTACGAGGTATATAATCGTACCGTTATTGTTACGCAATACTCTATGCACGTACATTTTGAGAAAATTAACTATTCATAACAAGCAGACGTGGAAATGAAAGTAGAACGACTATTTCCTACATACACAGCTACCAGTACGTATAATTTTACTAAGATTATGAACGAATAACAAATCTAGCAATTGACATTATTTATAGTGTTTAAAGCAACAGAATAGACCAAAAACTAAATTAATAAACGAAATATAATTTGTTATAATATACATTAACATAGTTTACATATACCAACTTAGTAAATAGTGGCAGTCCAAAACATGCAACAACTTTGAGACCTTAGCAATATTACCATCAACTAAAAACCTCTATGGTTTGTATCGGCATTTTTTTCCAGAGTGAGTCTTAAGAAATACCAGTGCTATCTAGTTGTTAAGTCCGACTTGTCCAAATATCTGTAAAAGATTATTTCATTTTTTCAATTTGTATGTATTTCATTGAAGCATTAATTTTAGAATACTTTCATGTGTACACAATAGCGTTGTACATCAACAATCTTCAACAGCCCACTGGTGGAAAGAGGGCTCTTCTTAGAAAGGAGATTTTTGTCCACTATTACCAGTTATTTTTAATGTTATTAGCTACCGGAATGACTCTGCCCTGCCTGATGGAAATCATGAGCAGAACACAGTGTATATTTATTGTGTGTGTATTTACGAGTATTATTACTGTTACAATGGCCAGCTGTAACAGTAATATTGTATTAATTAATAACTATTTTATTAGATGGCGATATGAAATAATCACGACCCAAGCTGAAATCTTTTTAATTTGTATACTAGCAGTTATTATATACAAGCTAACCTTAATGCAGCAGTAATAGCAATGATATATGCCGTTACATATTTTATCTCATATATTTTCTTTAACAGAAACTCATCTTGAAACAGTACCCTATATGGGTACATTCCTAAGGGAAAACTATTAATCTTTAAAAATAGGTATTGTTAATACATTTTTGTAGAAAATATTATTAAGCTAAAAAAGCTTAAAAGCGTCACTTTTGAAAAATGCTTTAAACCACTTGCTGAAAACGTAAATTTTTTGGAGCCAAATGACTGTGCTACTAACACATACCTATAGACAAAAATAATTTGTTTGCCGATGTTAGTGAGGTTATTGTCCGGTAACGATTTGCAAATAGTGCGTATCCTGGATGACTACATGCCGAATGCGGGATGAAGGTCGGAGAATCACTGATGGCCCGATGAGTATACGGTGTGGGTATATCTTATTAAGGTTACAGTTCCAGTGATAAGAAATAGCGAAAAACAGTTTAAAATTATTAATTGTTTTAGGTATTTACCTATTTCATAATTATTTTATTGTTTTTGACCAAGTGACCACTTTATAATTTGTTCAAATAAAGGATAGGTACCAGTATCTTATGGTAAAGTACATGTGATAAATAATTATAGTACACAGATTCAGGTTTTCGAAATCATTTATGATTTTTGGTGTTACGTCGATTATTGAAAGACGCATGTTACCATAATGGTAATCGAAGTCACAAACATGCGTCTTTTTTGTAGGAATGATAAAGAAAATAAAGTTTTACTGAAGTTTTATACGCTTTAAATGTGAGAGAGAGAGAAACAGTACTTGGTAGTCACTTACATGTTGAGAATATACCTTGAAACTTGTGCGTTAAAATAATTTCTGTGGTATTTTTACTTCCTACATTAATTTATAGTGATAAACATCTTTCTTCTTTAAGAGTGTATAAAGTAATAAAAACAAAACAACTCGCCATTCCCTTGCACTAAGAGCGTGTCTATAAGTGTCTAAGTACGCCTCCGCTGCCGTGTCATGCCGCATTCCGCAACGGTTCCTCGCTCATTCATAACTTTTTGTTTATTTATTCCTTCTCTTACAATGACGAATAAAATCTTGATTGAATAATGGCATCCATGTCGTCACTTCATATTGTTTTGTTATGATGAATTGTTTCGAGAAATGATAATAGAACTATAGAAAACCGTCTAGAGTTTGTGTTTTGCGCAGTGATGTTAAGAAGTGCTATTTTTTGATAAATTTCATCACGTTTGTTTATGTGTTATGTCCTCAAATCATCTATACGTATAATTTGCAATTATTATGGACGTACTTAATATATTTATTTATTTCTTATACGTTGTTCCGCTGTTGGCATTTAGAATCTAGTAGCAGTTTCAACAGAAAAGTTCCCATGCGTTCGCTTATTATATAATATTTTAGCAGAAGACCGCGTCAGACGTTTGACCTCACTGAGCAATACTGCGACGCACTGATGAACGTGTATGTACGTCTTCAATGTAATATCATATTTTATTGATACAAGTTTTAAGGTTTTTTGTACAACTTGTTAGAAGTATATTTTCAAATGTAAGGTTAAAGGAGTGGTAAATCATTAAGATTATAGTCATCGACGGATCTCGATCATGTCAAACTTCTTTTCAGGTATAAAGTATTTTTATTAGACAACTTCCATCTCAAAATCAAAAGGTCTTAATGTCATCCTTGTGAAGCCGTAGATAATTTTAATTTCAAAGGTTAATCAAGTTTCATAATTGAAATCACCTTGATTAATTTGGGGAAAATGCGTAATATCAGTTGCGGAACGAAAAACCGGACGAATTATCAAAAATTTATGGATAAATAATGTTAACGAATTTGTAAGAAAGATAAACCTACTGCCTACAGTAGCGTTGTCATCATGCATTACTTTAATAAAGTGTTGATATAATAAAGTGGAATCATAGAAATTGATTCTACTTTAACATCGCAGCTGTGATGTGTCCGTGTCTTATGTAAGTCAGATTTCCTTCGACATCTCTGTGTGTCGTCAAATATTGTCCTACATTACTATTGGTGAAGATTTTGGTGAAACTAGTGTATACGATGCTGCCAGTCGTTTAAGAACGCGACCAGTAGGCGATGATATGGAGGAATTTTATGACGCTTGTCTGTAAATCTTATCATTGTTTTTTGGAACGAAGTTCCTTATCGCGCGATATGAACGAAAAAACGAAGGGGGCTAGACGGAAATTGTCACGACATAATTTGTTGTCACGACACTTTTTGTTGTCACGACACTTTTTGCTATTTTAAATTTTATTTGTTATTAGTTTATTTTTCATTGCACGAAGCAACCCAGATACTATATATATATCTATATATATATATATACTATATATATATATACTATATATATATATATATAATAGATAGATAAGATTTCGAACTTTTATATATACATATCATCATTATCATCACTTTCATCATTTTCATCATCTTCATCGTTTTCATCATTTTCATCATTTTCATCACTTTCATCATTTTCATCATTTTCATCATCTTCATCATTTTCATCATTTTCATCATTTTCATCACTTTCATTATTTTCATCACTTTCATCATCTTCATCACTTTCATCATTTTCATCATTTTCATCATTTTCATCAATTCATCATCTTCATCACTTTCATCATTTTCATCATTTTCATCATCTTCATCATTTTCACCATTATCATCATTATCATTATTATTATTATTAATATTATTGTGTACACATATATCATAAAACTAGAAATTACGTAAAATATTGAAGTAAATATAATATTTGTATCGTCTTTCTATTTCGAACTTCGTTCCATCCGGGTGTCCCTTGACACCTCTCAAGTTTTTTTATTTCCTTGTTTTTTTTATTTTAATTTTAACAAGAGTTGGATCATGTTACTAATAATAATTTGCCTCTACAATATTTATTTCCAAGCGGACAAACATATGACACAGTTTACGTAAATATATTTGAATATTTGTATAGAAATATCGAAATATAAATTATTCGTCGTAAATTTTGATATCGACTTTGATAACTTTAGTATAATGATTATAGCAATTCATACCTATAACCATTGTCAAAAAGTTTTTTTTATTGCTTAGTGGGCAACGAACAGACGTATCGCCTGATGGTAAGCGATTACCGCCGCCCATGGACACCCGCAACACCAGAGGCGTCACAAGTGTGTTGCCGGCCTTTGGGGGATGGGGTGGGGGAAGGGGATGGGGTATGGGCCTCCGGTATCCTCACTCACTCGGTGAAACACAGCGCAAGCGTTAATTTACACCGGTTTTCTGAGAGGCCGTGGAGTGATACACTCCATTCATGCCAAAGCGTGGCTCTCCCATGGTATAAAATTATTTCCAAATTATTTCAGAATTGAATATTTTCCAAATTATTATATAAGATAAGCTAATAGGTGACAATAACCTAATATTTGGTTATATTTATTTTAAACCGGTATTACATAACCGGCTAACACATAACGCCATCTAGTCCCAAACTAAGCAGAGTTTGTATTGCGGCTACTAGATAACTGATATAAATACATATATACTTTTTTATAAAACAAAAATATTTAACATAAAAAACAATCAAAATATCAAGCACAGTAGTCACATACGCTACCACTGCGCCACAGAGGTAGTCAGGCGGCAATTATTTAGTCAATAAAAATATACACAATTCACAATATTTAAAATATTCATTTTTTTATATTGTTGCCTATAAATCATAAGCAATCTATGTTTTAGAATTTATCTAGAACTAAATGGAATCCAATTTGTTCGGTCAGGTTCGGCGGGTCGGGAGACCTGCCGCCCTTGGCGGTGTGGCAGAATGCGCCCCTGCTGTTTCTCGGGGGCGCATACCAACGGAGCGATCTGTCCCCCCCCTCTCCCCCGAGGCCGGCCCGAAAGGGCGTCCCTAGCCGAGTCGCGGTGAGCATCCTATCCCGTGGCTCGGTACTAGGTGAAGAGGAACACCGTGGGGTTTAGTGGGTAGCCTAGCGAAGTGCCAAAATGCATTCCCCACGAAAAAAAAAAAAATAAAAACTAATGATATTATAAGTGTACTCTTAACCACGTGTATATAAAATTTATTAATTATCGGTTGAATAGTTAATGTGTGAAAGCGTAACAAACAAATTTACATTCACATTCGTAATAATTTATTTTGAAATTATTATGTTCAAACTATTATTTCATTAGCAATTAAATAATATTCACCTTAATAATTTTAGCGATGATCAAATATTATGTATAATTTATATGTTTTACAAAAGAATAAAATATCTTACGCTGACGTGTGTTGATTTCACACTCGTTTGCCCCCAACGCAATAAAAAAAAAGAACAGATGAACTTCAACCTCGTCGGCTATATTATTTTTCTTTTACATTTATTTAACTTTGTTTACTACAACCGTATTAACATACATATATTTATAATATTGTATTACACAGCACGATGTTAAAAAAATATTTTCAAGCTTAATTTCTAATTTTACACTGTACTGTGAAGGTGAATTTCTATGAACGTCAGAAATGACAGTTGTCCAGTTCTATTTCACATTTATTTTCTTTTTTCCCCTTGGTGAATGCATTTACGCACTTCGCTAGACCACCGCGGTGGGTTCGCTTCGTGTGGGACTCCTGGCCTCCAAGAGAGGAGGCCAGACTACCCACTAAACCCCACGTTCCTCATCACCTAAGACCGAGCCACGGGATAGAATGCTCACCGCGACTCGGCTAGGGACGCCCTTTCGGGCTCGCCTCAGGGGGCTGAATCGTTGGGCCCCCCCTCTCCTTAGTTGGTATGCGCCGCTGAAACAAGAGGGGCGCATTCCGCCTAATGGCTAAGGGGTGGCAGGTCCCCCGACCCGCCGCCCCGGCCGGCCGTCATCACCTCGCTAGTGAACGAGGCGATGGCGGCCCAGCACCGCTCGCTGTCGGCCATGGCTTCGATGACGGCTGGCAGCGAGAGATCTGCTCCGATGACGGTCGTCAGGGCCGCTCTTTGGCCGTCCCACGCTTCGCACACGGCCAGGGTGTGTTGGGCCGTGTCAGGGTCGCCGCTGGTGCAGTTACGGCACCGGGGCAGTTCTATTTTACTTTGGAATTCTATATCATCAACAGTTTATATTATTTTAGTTAAGTAAAGGACATATTCTTTAGATTTTTAATATTAGTTTATTATTATTTTAAATGTTTTTAATAAACGAGGCGAATTTTTTAGACTACAACTTTTAGCCCAAGGCAGAAAGAAAATCTGAAATGATGAATGTGTCTCCAACAGAAGGATTGAGATCTATACAAACTTAATTAAATACCAGAGGAATAATTGAAACATCCTACTTATAGGTATTATAAACGCGAAAGTTTATGAGTAGGTAAGTGACTATGTTTGTTCTTTCACACAAAAACTACTGAATGGATTTTGATCAAACTTTATTATAATATAGCTTAACCATCAGAATAACACATAGGCTACAATTGATAAAGATGCTAGCTTCGCCTCGCGGCGTTGCCAGCGGTTACTATCGTACCGCGGGTAGCACCGCGGGGTTCAGCTAGTAGATAATATGAATGTATAAAGGGATCACGAGTTGCGTTTTATACTGGATGGTATGGCATCGCCACATCACGTGATGACGTTTACAGAAAAATAAAAGTTTTGGTATGAACACGGAATGAAGTCGTTACATACAGTTTGTGTGATTAATAATGGTTGTAAAAGGTACATAGTAATTAAAAGATCTGTCATTTAATACACGGAATGGAGTTTGGAACTCCTCAACGGAAGTCATTCCCATGACCTTTTATTTCGTGGCCAATGTGACCATACGCTAATCTTCTTATTTACGTCGTGGCCACTTATTTCTAATTTACCGACGAATCAAGATACTTTAAAAATGAAAGTTTTATTGATATTGTTGTGATATGTACTTCTTTTAAGTTCAAGGCCTAACTTACACTGACAAAGGATTTTCCAATATCTCAAAAAAGATCATCGTGTTTTTTTTGACGTATTGGAAAATCTTTTCGGATCTTTCGCTGTACTCGTAGGGACGCCATCGCAGTGGTGTTTGTATTAAAACCACTACAACAGCCTGCTTCAACTAAGGGTGGTTGAGGGTAACTCTTTCTCTTTGGGGAGTCGGACTGAAATTTCAAGGTCTCTTCGATGATTCAATGACCTAGTTCAGATTAGCTCCTAATATTATCTATGTTACCTATTTTACTACGTGTTTATGAACAGTATGCTAGAAATATAAAAAAAACTAACAAAATTATTTTATATCACTACAAATTAGAAAAGATAACAGATGAAATAGTTTTGTGTTATGTTCAACGATAAAACTGATTGGAATTTACGATTCGATTATTTTCAGTCTCCTTTTGATGCTCTAGTTCTCGAGCAAAATACATTAATAACACAATGTTTTATGATGCATACACAATTATGCGGTCAAGTGTTTGTTAATATCTGTGAGCAAGTATATCTTTGATCTGATGCCATTATTTACGTGCAACACAACAAACTGACAGGTTACACAGTTTTAAGTGTTAACGATATCTCGCATTTTAATTTACGATCCGTACAAGAGAAGGACATCAAATTCACGAAAAAAACCTTTTAAAAATATGTTTTAATGATATAATAACTTACAAGATAACATAATATCTTATAGTTATCAACATAAACGTACAATGAATGCATCATGAATATTGAAACTGTCTAAAGAACGACATTTAAAAATAAAAGACACCTTTATTTGTTTGTATATACTTTTATCCTGAGTTCTGAAAACATTGAAAATGTTTTATTCATGTATTTATTTAATATTTTAAGTACAACTCTCGATTGTATTTCATTTTCCAAATAAGATAAGAAATAAGAAGAATGAAAGAAATAAAATCATTGTTCTGTGTGGGAGTGTGCACATACTGCCATATATGACCAGCACGATCTGAGTGATACTTTCGCCTCACAGAAGACTCAGGTATTGTGGTTTTTACTTTTCCCTGAACGCTCAACTGTCTTCCCCTCTAGTTATTAGAGAAAGCGGAAGGAGTCTAGTACATTTACATTTTTTTCGTGAAATTAGTAAGTGCTTGTCTAAAATCTGGCCATTATATTACTATCACCAATTATTCCTGAACTCTTTATTGCTAAAAAATATTGCACCTTCTGTAAATTTATTTAAAACACACGCAAGACACAGGTTTTGTGTCCCTAACGTTGTGATCAAGAGGATGTCCTTTATTTATGTGATTACGTGCGCTACCAACCTCTTATTTCTCGAATTAAAAAGTTGGTGGCGTTAAATTGCGACTTTCAGGCACGAAATATAAAAGCAAGAATGCAACAAAAAGACGTAATATGATATAATTAATGTCTTAGAATCTCTGTTGTAGGAAACTTCACGGGCGAATAGACAGCGCACGCACGCTACGTGAGGTTGGTGTGCCGACACAACTTCCGTGCTCAACGCTCTGCTGAGGGCCTAGTGTGAATTTATAACACTTCTACTCGATCGTAACGCTGACCGCATTAGGCTTTGCACTAAAATATTTACCACTACCATCGAGAGCGAGCCGATGTGAAATAATCTCACACTAGGCCCTTTGTTTAACAAACCCGAGTGGTGTGAGAGCTCATTTCAATCCACGATCTTATCAAAAAAGGGATAACGTGCAAATTGTTGGAACATGCCTCACACTATACATGTAACAAAACGTGTATGAGATCATATTCATCTAAAGGGCCTATCACTTCATGTTACATCCACTTGTACACAAAGAAGTTTATTCCTTTCTAGATTATATTTACTTGAATCTGTTTGACTTATATGTACCTATTTCACTTTGTAATTTACACTTTTTTTAGATTCAAAACACATAGTTAGCAAGAAGGAAATACTCATTTAAGGACTTTAACTGGACTGTTAAAAAGTAGTTCATGACTACCGAGATTTTTATAATGAAGAAACAATGTTAAACGCAGGCTTTTGATCAGGTGGACCAGGTTTATAATGAAGTATTATGTTGCAGTTTAATAGTTTAGATTGTGGTGGGTTTGTCAAACCAGTTGACATTGTAATCACGTTAAACAGTGGCATCTAGCTGTGCTAGAATGACATGAACAATGGAGAAAGCAGCGCATCACATCCAATCTACTTGCGAATGTGAGCAGAACAAATACTCAGTAATGACGAGGAGCGCAATCAGTTTCATTGTAAGTAGAGGTTTGGTTTTAATGGATAGGCACAACTAACTGTTCGAACTATTGAAACGTAAGTATACTTCCTGGTCTTAGCAATCTGGTTTGTTCGATATTAACGAGGACACTTAATAGCAGCAGAAGTCTAATAGATTCTGTTTCACAATTTTGTAAAAGAGATAGTCCATACTAAGAATTCACATTATAAAGTGATATAATCTAGAGCACTTTGATCGAAACATGTAATATCTAAAAGTAACATTTATAAAGTCAGAACAGTACCATCGATAAAACGCCTATAAAAAGTGTATCGTAAAATAAAAACGCTGTCATGTGTATATCAATGAAATTCCTATGATTCATTCATTGGATGCGGAGCTTTGAGCTGTGGACTTGTGGGTGGATGCGTAGTGCGCATCGACTGCAAATCATTGTAACCACCAAGGGCATCGCAGTGTCTTATTGTAATCCAAGGCCGTTTTACATCATGTATGCATGCATAGATTGACAGATAAATTGCCTATTTGTAGATAGATGGGCTCGTCGGGTGTGAAGATGAAGATTGCTCGTGTGTACACAAATCTATGTACAATGAACACGCTAATTTACTGAAATCTCATGTTGTTTGATTATTTTAGTATCGTATCGTGTTTGTAGGAACGTGATATGTTCAAAGATGTAGTGACATCTTCCACGCCTGGTGACCTCGACATAATTTGTGCGTTAGGTCAAAATCGTGAGGAATCAGTGACAAATAAATATTGACTATTTATAGGTTGTTAAAATTAATAGTTATTGCCTTTAATTATTATGATTGTTTCTGATCTTAATAATAGGTTTGATATACGATTATATTTTTACTTTGTAATAAACAAAGAAATAATAATAAATATATCAGAATAAGTTTATATGCGTTTCAAGACCATTAATTTAGTTTGTATTCAGGAGAAAGAGGTACAATCAATAAAGTATTACTTCACACTTTTTGTTTCATAACAACAATAACATATAAATTAATAAATATTCCGGACATTTAACACACAACGCCATCTAGCCCCTAGCTAAGCAGAACTTGTGTTATGGGTCCTAGACAACTGATATAAATACATATACCTATACTTTTGTTTTGTAAATACATGTATATATAAAACACCCAAACTCCGAAACAAATATCTGCATATCATACAAACATTTGGTCCGACCCAAGAACCATACCCGAGACCTCAAGCACAGCAGTCGCATGCACTACCACTGCGTCACCGAAGCAGTCGACATCCATTGTTAGAAGCTGTATAACTAGTAGTACCTATTGATTTTTTGTAACAAATAAAGCGGTATTTTTACATTGCTCCTTGGTAAGACTCGAAAGTCTAGTAGTTCAAAAACTAAACAACCTTGTAAAACTCAAATACTTCAAGCAAAACCTGTTGGAGCACTCAGATGGTTGTTTTGCCAATTTTTGAACTGGTGTTAGATCAATTAAGAAATGCTTGATACGCCATAATTAAATTAATTAATTATGACAAAAAAAAACTGCACCTATTGGCAATTTAGTTATTCTAAATGTTATATTTCTGACATTTAGTTTGAAATGCAAAGTTGCATTAACATGACCTACAGAAAATTTGCGATGCTTTGATGATCAAATATCTTTTATAAATTACTAACTGACCTGAAGAACTTCGTACCGTCATATTTTTCTTATGAAATATATTTTAAGTTTCTAAAAAACCTTGTTTTTAGTTATTATGCCCGCCTCCCCTAAAAAAATCCCCGTTAACCTTTAATTTTCTTCTATACACACCTCGTAATAATAATAATGAACTAATTTAAAAGGTTTTAGAGCCAATCAGATTACCGCCGGCTCGACCGTGGCGGTACTACCCTTTTTTTTTTGTGCGGTAATCCCCTCGGATACCACTTGTGGTTATGTCGGACTCGAACCGACTAAAAACCGCACACCGTCTCGGATACTAGAAGCCGGAGAACCAGGTGCACCCTCGGAAGGAAATCCCTGGAACCCCGACGTACCTCGGGCCACCCATTGCTTGTAGGTGGCTCCCTCCCATGTAGGAACCCAAACATTCCTATTCTATATAAAAGGGCACGAGCACTTTACAGAGCTCGCGCCGCCACCCCGGCCTGCTTCTGCTAAGGTGACTGGTGGCCTCACCTGTCACCCTCAGGCTTGCGCTTATGGAGGACGGAGATCGTTTTGCGATCTCCGCCGCCTGAGTCGTCTGCGGTACCTTGCGCGTTCCCGGGCTTGGCGGGCAGGGCGAGTTCTAAACCTCTCCCGGTCCCGCTCCGCTATCTCCTTCGCAAGCATAACTTGCTCGCAGAAAGAGACGACAGAGTTCCACGCGCTCTCGCTCCGCAACATGGCCGCAATCATATTACCGAGCGAGAGAACCCCCACCCCGATGGCCGCGTGGCGGTACTACCCTCGCACAGAAAATGAACGTAAAATGACAGCGTTCGTGATGTCGTGCCGTCATGGTGTGGGTACACCATACTGCATTGTTGCATTATCTGCATTCACAATGAGTATGATGACTGCTGCTATTTTGCTTGTTTATGCTTTCCATCAGGCAGAGTAAAGGCATTTAGGCCGGGCCAAACATAAAAAAAAAGAAAAAAACAGAACTATCTAATTTGGTGCAGCCGATCGGAAGTTATGCGCGTACACACATTTCGACGATTTGTTTTTATTTATATAGATGAGTAGCCTAAATGTAGAATGAAGCGGCGAATTGACCGCTTGAAACACTACGCTACCTGTGCAGTCAAACGAATCTTCTATGTGGTCACTTTTTTGTTGAATGTTGGTCACATGAGCAAGAAAAAATATTACACTAAAAATAATAATCATAAATATATTAAAAAAAAGGAGAGAGAGAGAAGAGAATCATGAAAGGGGTTTAAAAAAATACATTATAAAAGACGATCTATAGGTAACTCTTGCTAGATCTGGATAACGATAGTAGGAGGTGGCAAAATGTTAAAATATATTGACCTTGAATTTTCACATTGAACTGTAAATATGGTATCCAGGTCTGGGTCCGGCCGACGCACCGGACCCAAGCTACTTGTCTGTCTGTAGGCGATGCGTCCGGCGCGTGACGGTTCGCTCAAAGCGGGCGCACATTGCGCAACGCTACAACGTACCCAACCAGCTTTTACTTGCGCCTCGTTTACATCCAACATTTCAATTACGTAAAATTGTATCAAAAATTGTAACCACGTACTATTCAAGTTCTATACATTAAGAATAACACCGTCTTGTTGCCACATATTTCTAAAGAAATGTTGATGATTGTTATTTAATTAACAGTTAACCGCCGTCGATGCAAGTGCTGATATCAGTTTTGAAATGTTACATGGTATTGTGTTTATGCGTATACGTCGGATAATGAGAGAGTGATACGTGAAACTACATGTTAAAATACTAATAACAATGTGTTCTAATGACGATACGATTCGGATACGATACAATTTTGATTAGGCAACATTTCTATTAGATTATATAATATGGATAGACATCCATCTTATGAAAGCTTAACTGTATGTGGTTAATAATTATTGTTTCTTCATTTAAGGCATATTTGATAATCTTTGAATGTTTCTAAATTGAATAAAAACAAAGTTTAGTCTGATTATTTTAAATATCTACAAAATTGTTATTACAACGAACATAGAAAACTGTAAGTGTGACTCCCAAATAATTTATTTACGTAGAAACAATATAAATAAATATGAAACAAGTGATTATTTTAAAAAGTTCTTATTCAAAAACAAGCTTTTATAACTTGTTAATAAAAAAATAACTTTATGCCATTTCATTTTCAGTTCAGAAATATGTACGTCGCCATTTTGTTACGGCGGCCATTTTGGCTTAATAATAATACCGACAATTGCATTGTCATCAGAACTGAAGGTATATTTAAAATTTCAGCTCAATCGGAAATCACGAAGTGGATCAAATTAAACTTGCAAGATTTGATTACAGACAAATATCGGGACAGGTGAAACTAAATAAAAGCTTTTACAAATCAAGTAACAATCGGATAGACCGCCTTTTGTATTAAAAATCCAAGTCAGTTCTGTGTTAGTTATTTATCTCCCTAATTGGTCTAAATATTAATATGGTATTCGAAATTCGATGTTTGTCCCTGGACATGATAGTGACAAAATTGAGGATATTCAAATTGTCACGTTTTAAATGAGTAAAAAAATATATTTATTTTTATTAGTATGGTAAGTTTGTTTTACACTTAACCTTAAATGAGTATCTTTACTTTATTAAATTTCTTAGTAAGACAAGGCCGGTCTAAATATGATGATTTGCATACGCTGACATTGGCCCTGATATTTGAACCGCGGTTTAATATGATCGATTATGTCGTGTTCGCATAAGACACACAAGCATTACTGGTATATAACGCACACTTGTATGGTGATAATTCTTACAATAAGTGTCTGATATCATAAAAACTTGATTATCATATAACTTGATAACTTTAAGCACCAGTTAGAAATATTTCGAAGTTGGTGTTAAGTAACTTTTCAGGGGGCAATTTTAAAATAAACAAAAATAAATATTGGTTTTGGACACCTGATACACAACGCTATTTAACTTCAAAGTACTAGTACTAGTTTTTTAATAGATGTAAATATTATATAATATACAAAAAGTGGTTAATAAAATATGACGTACTTAAGAAAGGGTAACCAAACGAAACGGTGTTATTTAAAGTACGAACGTAGTAGATATTTAACAACTACTTCGGAAGCAATAAGAGTCTTTGTTTATATAATTTTGTTAAACTAGATCACAACGTTTGCGTAATGCATATTAATATTAATGTTACACACATTAAAATATAATAATTATCATTTAAATGTAAGTAACTTTAAAGTGTATATAGTGATATACTTTTCTGGGAGAAGACACCTATTGTTTTCTTTTCGCTGGCCCGCAGTAAATGCGTTGAGGAAGTAGTTACTTGGATTTTACTATTTGCACCATTTAACTTGTTTTTTTATTGAATAGGAGGCAAACGAGCAGACGTATCAACTGATGGTAAGCGATTACCGCCGCCCATGGACACCCGCAACACCAGAGGCGTTACAAGTGCGTTGCCGGCCTTTTATTATGTCTTCGTAATAGTAATAACATTTGTGTTTAGGATACTTAGGCCTCCAATACCATATAATTATTGTAGAACGTGAGGAGCAATAATTTAATTTGCTCATAGCGCAACACAGTGCGTTGCCAAGAAGGGAATGGGGGAAGGGGTCGGGATAGGGCCTCCGGTATCCTCACTCACGCTACTATCCTCATTATCCTCACTCACGCTACTCACTTACGCGCTATTTCACACCGGTTTTCTGTGAGGCCGTGGTATTACTCCGGTCGAGCCGGCCCATTCATGCCGAAGCGTGACTCTCCCACGAAGCAAACTTGTTTTTACAGTTTTTCGTACATAACGAGTGTAAGCCACAATGTATACTGTTTATATTCATATGTTTTGGACTGACTTGACTGCCTCGTTGGTCTAGTGGTTAGCGTAAGCGACTGCAAATCAAGAGGTCTCGGGTTCAATTCCCGGGTCGGACTGCTGTTTGGTTTTTCCTACAAGAAATTCCTAATAGCAGCACGGAGTATGGAAGATGGCGGTGTTTCCCGCCCGTGCTTCGGAGAGCACGTTAAGCCGTCGGTCCCGGTTGTCATGAACATCTATGGCAATCGTTATTGGGAAGTCAGTGCCCTCAAATATACTGACAACTAGTTCAACTTTCGAATTCAGTTCGCCCTCAGGGTTGCGGAGGTCAGATGCCAGTCGCTCTGTGTAAAAACTGATATTCAGGTAAAACCGGTTGAACTGGTAGCCGACCCCAAATATTGGGAATAATAAAGGCTAGGAAGATGATGATGATTCATATGTTTTGGAATCTCTGAGCGAAGATTTCAATAATGTACGTAAAAGACGATATCTTTACTTCTTTGAGGTAATGTTTAACTTGAATGTTTTTACGCACATGAGATTTAACATTTAAAAAATTCTAACTATGAAATATAAATATTTGTTTTCTTATAAAAAAAACTAAATAACAGTTGGTTCCTCAGTAAAGACAAACAGACCAAATTTTTTAAAGTAACTATTATTATATAATTATAAATATACTAAAATTCATAATTTGTTGGTGGTTTAAATAGTAGCGGTCAATACGGGTGATAATTTTCAAGCTCTAAATATTTTGATATTATTATAATTAAGATGTTCAAAGTTATGTTCAAAGTCAATATTAAGTCCGGCCACGCCAATATTTCTCGGGAAAACGTCATTGAGAGTCGAAACAAACTTGTGTCTGAAGTTAAGACCACTTTGGAAAAGGTCTCAATTTGGGGTAGACTTAACTTGGTCCATTTCAACCCGACAAAGACACAAATTTGCGCGTTCACCGCTAAAAAACTTCCGTGGGTCGTATACCCTTGTTTTGAAGACACTCCCCTATCTGCCTCTGCCAATATTGGAGTACTTGGTGTCGACGTATCGAGCGAAGTCCAGTTTCATGGCCATTTGGAGGGCAAGGCCAAATTGGCCTCAAAAAAGCTTCGTGTGCTCAACAGATCGAGGCGGTATTTCACTTCGGCCCACCGCCTTCGCCTTTATAAGGCGCAGGTTCGGCCTCACGTGGAATACTGTCCTCATCTTTGGGCAGGGGCACCTCAATACCAGCTCCTCCCTCTGGACCGCATTCAGCGGAGGGCGACTCGTATCGTCGATTGCCAGGATCTTCCGATTCGGCTAGACTCTCTGGCGCTGCGTAGAGATGTTGCTTCGCTGTGCATCTTCTACCGCATTTACCATGGGGAGTGCTCCGAGGAATTGTTCGGATTGATCCCTGCCGCATCTTTCCGCCTCGTCCTACGCGACAGAAATTTCATCCCCATCATCTAGATGATTGGCAGTCCACAACTGTGCGATTTTCCCGAAACTTTCTGCCGCGCACAGCAAAACTGTGGAATGAGCTGTCGCCTGCGGTGTTCCCGGGCCAATACGACCTTCAAACCTTCAAGAAAAGAGCGTACTCCTTCCTAAAAGGCAGGCAACGCACTTGTAACGCCTCCGGTGTTGCGGTTGCGTCCATGGGCGGCGGTAATCGCTTACCACCAGGCGATACGTGCCACCTATATAATAAAAAAAAAAAAAGTCATGATTTTATTTGGGTTTCAGAAGCAGAACAATCGATCCATAATTGTCCCATTATTACGATTTTACTTTTAATTACAATTATTAAAAATAATACATATAAGTAAGCATGCATAACTTAATTCGAGAAAACCGTATCACATAAATAAATATTAGGCAGAAAATATTTAATTTATAAAATAATCATTTTTATAGTTTCGCTTATGATGCGATAACAAATGCGCTATAATTAATACAATTAAATATACGAACTTGCAACTATTATAAAGTAGAATACAGGTATATTAAATTTAGCATCAATAAATATTTAATAAGCGAACTAACTTTTCTTTAATAAATATCCTTTTAGAAGTAGACGTCACTTTGTCCTTGACATTTTGTTACGCTTCTCCGTCGCTTCGCTCGCGGCACCATATCAACCGACCTTTAGCTAAATGCCTTCATATTTTATAATCATGCGAACGTGTTAACTGAATACTAATGAATTACTTTCGCTCTCAATATGTGATATAAACTTTAATAATACTAACAAAATCCTGATGGTAAACGAAACCCTAACAATTCATTATAAAACTTGCACTGTCACATTTAACCATTTCCATACAGAACATTTGATTACCAAATTACATGATACAAAATATAATATGAAGGATTATTTAGAATACAATCTACGAGTATATTTATAAAAATGTTATGTTTGTGTACGCTTCAAAAACTCAAAAAGTTCTGCACCGATCGAGCTGAAATTTTAGAATGATATATAATCCGCATCAAGGATTGTTTTTATCTAATTTTTGCATCAGTCACATATCCGCGACCGCGAAAAAACATGAAAAAACCGACATAAACGCGGGCGGAGCCGCGGGCAACAGTTAGTTCATAATAAATGACGTTGGTCATGAGTCTTACTTTCTTTCAAATTTCGACATAATTTATTAGTTAGGTAGATGTAAGAATGTATAGTAACACCCCTTATTTTCAAAAGTTTAAAACAAGTCTAGTGCTTTCTAGCCCTTTTGCTTGTCCTCCTCAACCGTCATATTCTTTTTAAAAAGTTAATAAAATCTTGTCTATAATTGTTGTTTCACATTTAAAAATAGGTCAAATTCATGCCATAACGATTTTTCTTTAGGCCTACTTACTGAGTAGGTATTGAGAGAATTAATATTATAAGGAAAATTATCATCGGTGGATCTTCTTCAGAAGAAAAAGGTCAAGGTCGTGAGGACAATATCGTCACCAGTTGCCAAGGCAGTCGGAGATTGTCCGATCAAAAGTAGTTGCATTTCTTTTTATTGTTCCACTGTTGTATTTGGCAATGTTTTTGTACATACTTTTTGCAACATCCATTTAATGTAAAGCTTTTTCGTAAGAAGTTTTTTATAAAATAATAATTATTTCATTGGTATACTGTCTGTCGCCGACGTGTATTCTAGAGCACCTCTTTTCATGATTATATAAACTAATGGCAGCGGCACTGTTTTCAGCTTAGGCGACAGGAGGATTTGTTGCAGTGTTCTTAGTGTAATATTAAGTACGTACGTACGTTAAAGAACGTTATTTAAAAAGTTCTTGTAAATTAATTCATCGTTGTAGGGAGTTGGGTTAAAGATACTATTTAGTTTATCAGATATGCTTGAAGTGGGTGTAAATTTGGATTCATCACTTAATATTTTCTTGCTAAATTTTGCACTTTCATCTGCTCATAATTTTAATTATATACTTGGAAAGTCAACACTGTAAGCAGGTAAATTGACGGTTATCATAGCCTAGCAGATGTCGCCCTGCAAGCACATGTGCAATATGTACTTATTTTTACTTTCTGAAAAGTATTATTATCGTATCGCGTGTTAAGGTTTCGTAGCCATAAAGTTTTGAACATTACATTAATCAACTATAAAACATTATATAATTAAAATTGTAGATAGTACTTGATAGATAGTAAATATTAAGGACGGTGCAGTGTATGTGTGAGTTCCGGTAGCGGGTACAATCGAGCGTCCAAGGCCATGCCATTCGCGCCCGCTGTTTTGTTAGCTGTCAATCTCGTTGCTCACATTGTGTATACAAACAAGTGCTTACATTTGTACCACAATCGTCAAATACTTTGTATTGCATTATTTTTTTTTATTTTATAGAACACCATTCATGTCATTACTTTTATTTGCTTGTATTAAACGAATATAAATAAATAAAATAATAAATAAATATTCCGGACATAGATGTCCAACACACAACGCTATATATAGTCCCAAGCTAAGCAGAGCTTGTGTTATGGGTACTAGACAACTGATATACTTTTTTTTTGTAAATACATACATATTTTACATAGAAAACACACAAACTCCAAAACAAATATTTGTAGATCATACAAACATTTGGTCCGACACGGGAATCGAACCCGAGACCTCAAGCTTAACAATCGCATACGCTACCACTACGTCACCGAGGTAGTCAAAATATATAACAAACAAATAGCTACTAAACTAAGTACTATTGTGACAAAAATAGAATCGATATATTTTATTAAAATGTAAAGTCAACCAACTTTGCGGTTCAAATACGCAGAAAGTTTTGTTGCGATTGGGCTCTTATTTTGCATCAAACTTCTACAAAATTGTTTTATCTATTTTCTACATTAGTTGTTTTATTCATCATTCTACATCTTTGCAACTAAAATGAGCTTTAATAAAGCGAAGCAGGACAACTAGTACAAGTATAGATATACAAGGAAAAATGAATATTCTCTCCAAAACTATTTAGGTGTTTCCCATTGAGCTGATATTTGGAATAGGTACATCAGGAATAATGGCACAGTTAGTTTGGGATTTCGTAGGGGATCTTTGGATACCTCAGCAAGCCCCAAAAGTAACCCCTAATAATTACTTCACACCACTTTGCCTTTTTTAAGCTAGTTAGATTTATCTAAGTTTTATAAAGTAAGATGGCGTCGAGGATCTGCCGTACAAATACAGATAAATAAATTGTTTAACTATTGCACAAAGGTAACTCCAATTATTTTGCTGCAGCCAATCAGGTAGGTACAAAAGCAGCAATTAAGTAGGTACCTTGTAGATAAAGTAGGTTCATTTTAGAGTTAATCATGACTCAACAAACTAAATTTTCAATTCAATTACAATTATTTCCAGTTTGATTAAAGGATGTAGTTGAAACCTGCATCCTATTATCAAAATATCTGAACCATGATTTATTCCACAAATAATATTAAGGTTCTTATGGTCTATGCAGTTTGCTTTCGTGCTGAGAATATAAATAAAGGCACGTGCAAATGGGCGAAGGTGACCCGCATATCCATTAACCCACTGTGCGATTTTTGTATACAGAGTCCTCTACCGAAGACATATCGGACTACGAAGTGACTAATCTTGTATCGCGATATAGAAATTCTCACGTCGATTGGCATACATACAAATTTCTAACATTAACATTTGAGCTGCGTCCCGTCAGGCATGATCATCTCGATTAGTCGGTGAATCCCCTTTGAGTTCGAGAGACATAACAGCCGTTCCTCTATACCACTATACCATAAGTAAAAGACAGAGGAAGTTTAGTTTCAATAAAACAAGTCGCAGAGAAAGTGGAAGCATTCTCGTAATAGGAAGTGGAAAAAATATGTCTCCGTTGATTACACACATTTTTATGTACCAAACTACTACATTAGATTTATCACTAGTCTGTCCCAATTTGTCTAAACTGCTCTGAAAACCAATTTTATAGTTATCTTCAGTTTAATGTAACCACAGGACTGCACGTATGGCCTAGTGGTTAAGCGGTCGCCACGCCGTTCCCTGCTTAGCCAAATGTTGTGGGTTCGAATCCCACACAGAACAAAACTTTGTGTGATCGACAAATTGTGGTTCTGGGTCTGGGTGTTCTTTGTTTATCATGTGTGTTTGTAGTTTCCCGCGACAGAGGAATCATTCCGAGTGCAGGAGTTGTCTTAAAAAAACAAAACATACTAGAACGAACGAACATTGTCTTGCCAGTCCCCAACTCGCACTCGGCCAGCGTGTGAACGTATGACTTTGACCCTCTCAAATGAGATCCGAGCCCAGCAGTGGGACATTATGGGTTGTTGTATTAATGAATGATGAAACGCTTTATGTTAATAGAGCTACTTATTTACATTTCAGTATAGTTAAACCACCGAAATAAGTGTGTAAGTAAGTCAAGAGACTTGTACTAATTAACCTCGCTAAACCTGGTTAGTAATGTGATTGAGTACATTCTGAGACAGGTGCAACACAACCGTGAAATGAGATAATATTTTAAAATGAATATGTACTTGATTATTAATGTAATTGAAATAAAAAAATGTATAATAAACAATGTTTAATTACGAATCGTATTCATATTATTTAATTTAATGTAACTACTTTTCTACAAAACGTTGTTATAAAATCTTAAACATATCTAACTTTAATAGAATACCACAAGATGGCTTTTATTTATTTCTGGATTGCGCTCTAAATAGATCTTATTTAATCGAGAATCTATTAAAATGAAATTAAGGTTTAGATTTACATTTCAAAATAAATGATAAAAAAGTTTTTAACCAATAATAATAAAAGACAATATTAAAATAATCAATATCAGGAGATATGTGGATGGGAGAATATAGCGACTTGTTTTTCAAAAAGACTGTCCAACTGCAGTCGAGTTCTTGCGTTGTTTAAAACTACCGGTTTTTCTAAAGCTTTTACATGAAAACAGAGTCGAATAAGTAGGGTGACTGTTACTCTAAAGCAGTGTTGGGCAAATTTTAATTGCAATTAAAATTAATGATTAACAATTGATTAATCGTGAAAGGACACTATTAAAACTTTTTTTTTTATTTAGTTTAGTTAGTTTGAATAGTGTCCTTTCACAATTAATCATTGTTAGTCATTAATTTTAATTGCATTTAAAATTTGCCCAACACTGCTCTAAAGCTAGCTAGCGTGCTAACTTATTTTTGATATTATACTTCTTAGCAAATTACCTAAGATTATGAGAAAATTATAAGCTTTATAAGGAATTTATTTTGTTCTTTTTTTCATACTCTGCCTGATGAAAAGAATAAGCAGAATCCAAGAGTGGTGGGCACCATACTCATTGCGAATGCAGACAAATTAACAATGTAACATTTTGACCCACACCATGGCGGCCTAGTGATGCTTCTGCATCATACTAAAAAGAACCAAATAAAGTAGCTAATATGATACTAATAGACGACAGACGCCTCTAACTGAGGCTGAGCCTTAAAAGTAAGTTCTCATGAAGACGGTAGTACAGCAGCGCTATTGACTACAACTACAACTACAATTGAGGTAATACGAATGAAAATCGAATCACGGGTTCCGATGGGCATGTATTGTACAAACATTACATTCTGATTTTAAAGAAGGTCGTGACAATATGATTTTGAATGTCTGATGTTACCATTCGCGGTGCGTCATTAGCCATCATTCGTACATTGCGACTAGACATGATTGATGACTTTGATGAGTATCGATCGTAATAATATCGCAACCATTTGCAATAGAATAAAATTATTGTTTTGTGTTATATTAACATTTAATAACCCCTAGCGAAGCGTAACAGACAGGCTCTTACAAAATATTTAATCTTCAATTGCCTGCATTTTGAGTCTTGATTGACGAATGAAATCGTAGTTTGAACACATAGACGATAAAATTGCACTGAATTTAAAAGCTGCTATTAGTGTTGTTTTGTTTTGTTAAATTGTATGTAATAACAAAAATATAGATATAATAGAATTTGATTTACTGGGTAGAAGACGTTAAGATGTGTAAACATATTTTCAAAATAAAGCTGTAATATGCGAGTCGTTACCGTAATTGAGAATAGTCGTGTCTTACATAATAATATATTTGTATATTGTTAGACTAAAAAGCAATGCAATTAAGTTTATATCAAAACCGTTTCTTGTTCGCAGCATGGGTCTTATTAAGTGGATAATTTAACTACAATGTATACGTGACAAGTAAGGGGGTCAATGAGCAGCTGTGTACATTATTATACCTATAATATTGACTCGGTTTTATAATTTCACAAAGCGTTACGTGCTCTGTTGTGACATTAGCTCGTAACGATTCAATTCACTTTAAGTGGAAGTAAGGCCACTTGTTGCCTGGGTTTGCGGTATGTATCATGACGTTGGTTTAAAACGTCTGAACGCGTGCAATGACTCCGACTTAATTAATTGCAGACATGGCGGACGTTCGCGTTATGGAACATTACAGCCGACTCTTATCAAACATTGCTAAATGAAGTTAATTTTAGATTGGCGACGGCGGGACCGGCTCGTTGACCTATCAACTTACAATCGGTACCTTCAGACTCGATGTAATTCAGTCAAACTTAATTGTTAGTATCAAAATGTTATACTCTTTTATATGTCGTTGGTTCTTAAAAATGTAATGTAACAGTGCTGTAATGACACCTTAACTTCTTGTCTATTATTTGTCTATCATTAACTTCTTGTAACAAAATACTTAATGACTAGTGTGAACGCAGTAGTAGCATAAAAACGTGACAAACTTTGAATTTGTAAGCGCAGCAAGCCGGTGCCGCAAACTCTCTCTAGATGTAATATCAATTTGTTCGATGGCCTTGGCATACAAATGTATTAGAGTTTCTCTTAATAAAATGAGGGCAGAACAGTTTGTTTGAGGATAAGATGACTCTATGACTAGTTCGGAAATCCTAGATGAATCGCGTAACTCTTCAGTCTTATTATGTAGCGTTTGCAAATATTGTCGCAACTTTGTACACCTCTTGTATGTATATATGTCCTTTGAATACCTCTGATTTGTCAATAGTATATGCTAAAACAAATGGGCGGGTAAATACACACTTGTTCGCTTATTGACATAAGAATGGTGTAATTTAAGAGCTACTAGTTGACATAATAAAAACTACATGAAACTTATATTTCTTTAGCGATAGCGGCAGTTTAATTGGCTGCAGCAATTCTAATAATGTGCAAGCTATAAGAAGGGACACATGTCAATAGTCATTGTTATTTGATATGTGATTTTAATTTTAATGAGTGCTTACCTCAATATTAGAACAAAAAGCGCAATGAGGCCGTGTCGGCTAGTCGGTGGCAACTCTTGAGCCCGCCTGCATCGTGCGGTATCGCTTTCATCTCATAGCGTTCCGACGCGATACCGATACACCCGGCGATTCATGTCCTGCAAAAAATAAATAAATTAGAAAATGTTGAATATATTTAGACTAGAATTGGGTGAACTAATTAGCCAATAGTTCTTCTTTTAATCTATTGTAGTCTAGTCTTCTGACTGCAATTTCTAACTTATTACAATAGAAGTACAATCAAATGAAACTTATAAATTAGCCAACAACCTGTCTGATGGTGCTTTTACAATAAAAAATAAGGAAAGAATACAAAGGTATTCATTCATATTTATTAAATAAGAAGATTTTATTACTATTCCAGTGTGTCAGTTTATTACATTAACATAGAATCATTAAAAATATATAAAACTTATTCGAAGTAGTCTCCATTGGCTGCAATACAGTCCTTTAAACGTCAAAGCCAGTTATCAATAGCAGAACGCACTCTTTCTATAGGAAAATTATTCACTGCCAATCGTATCTATAATTTTAGGGACTCCAAATTATCATGGCGTTTAGAGCAAGCCTTACTTTCTAAAACTGACCATAAATCATAATCCAGTGGATTAAGATCAGAACTAAATGACGGCCAGTCTTCAACTCTGATGAAGTCCGGAACGTTCGTTTCTAATCAAGATTGGATGGATCAAGCTTTATGACCCGGCGCCGAGTCTTGCTGAAGGGCCATTCTTGGTTATTGAACATGGTACGTTCATTATACAAGTGTGTGACGCCTCTAGTGTTGCGAGTGTCCATGGGCGGCGGTAATCGCTTGCCATCAGGCTATACATCTGCTCGTTTGCCCCCTATACCGTAAAAAGCAAATGGTGTTGTTATAGGGCTTAACTAGCTTTTCAAGAATGGTATCTTGATACACTTATTCATAAAAATATGGCTCAGACAATCCTTAACGGCTAACACCCCTCCAAACCGTCACTGTTTACCAATTGGAAAGCTTCTTTAGAGCTTAAATACAGCATACGTGCTCGTTTGTTTAGTTTACTTTTACAACTGATTATTTCCTTGTTCAAAATCAAAAAAGGAAGTGAGAAATCGAGTGTCTCGTGGTTTCAGGAGTCAGAATGCCTACACTCGTAAAAAGTTAGATCTCAATTCAGTTTATGGAGTAGTTTAGCAAGTATTTTCATAGCATGTTGACTGTCATGTGATGATATAATATCGTTATCATTAGCTCACATCAAAAGCCTTTAATAGTTCACTGCTGGACTCAGGACTCTCCTTAGAAAGATGATTAAAACTACATAGTATCATCAGCCCTATAAATACGATCATTTCGTTTGTTAAAATATTGCTATTGTATAGAAATTCTGTTCCGTAAACAAAAAAATTATGTGACCTCACTTTGCGTACCTCTTAAGTAGTTGATATAAATTATCAAATTATCAGTTGAGAAATGATCAGTGCGTCTTTTATAGGCTGCAAGTCTTAAGTCATCTTTTAATATACGCGATATAGTTACCTATGGGTGTTATCTTTATCTCCCGAGATAATACTTTTGCTTTTGGACAGGATTTCTTCGAATTCTTTCTTTGTCACCCCACTCTATTTTTTTAATATCACAAAATATTTTACAATATATTGGCGCGAAAATATAAAATCACAATGAACAGTCGTATAAAGTTACAGATTCCAAATTCAAAAAAATATTTTCAATTGTATTTATGATCAGACTATTAGTCGATGATTGTGGTAAGAACACTTAATATGGTTAACCTCTGATCAAGTTGTAAATATTTCCGAAGTATTTATAGTGCACCAAAGCAGCCCAGTGGCAAGAGATCAGCACTGGACAAAACAACAAAGTTAGAGATTAGAGGAGTTAGAGAACTTGAAAGAAACTTTATACCAATACATCTGGCCAGTATAATAGCAGAAACTTTCTATTTAAGGAGAAGTCCATGTCCAGCAGTGGACTGTAGTAGATTGTCGATAAAAATAGTGTGGTCATATTTGTCTTTTTCCAATAGTATTTTTTATGTGATAAAAGAAATCAGTACCTACTCTTAGATGTCCTAAAAAGTAGACTGCACATTGCAAAAAAGAATAGGTACCGTTGATCATATTATAAAAATCAAACCGTTGTTTTACTGACTTTTAAATACGATTATTAAAAAAATCCATTTGTTTTTCTTTCTGTTTTCATATTCACATTTTCATGAGTGAGAGCGCCATGAATATAACTTTGCAAAAGTTAAGATAACTTTTATCGTAAACATCAAATTCGTGATTCATTCGCATTTTGTTCTCGTGTTTTGTGTCATGTAAGTTCCGTACGGGAAGTCGTTTATCCCCGTAACTATAATTATATACAAGTATTTACATACATTTATACTACATATATACATTATACATACAGTCTTATCTTTTTAAATACAATACCTACTTGCATATCCTGCAACCCTGTTTACTAAATTATTTTGACTATGACTGCATGGTTAGCTTAGTGGTTTAATCGGTCGCCACATCGCTTTCTAGTGCGCCAAGTGTTTTGGGTTCAAATCCCATATGTGACAACACTTTGTGTGATCAACAAATTGTTGTTATGAGTTTGGGTGTTCTATGTAAAGTCCCCCGCGACACAGGATATGTATTCCTAATGCGGAAGTTGTCTTTTATAAAAATAAAGAAATAAATTTATGAAGTAGATCATCTGAATAGATAACTAAGATCTATAAAATCCAAAATCACGACTGAATTCGTGGCTTTGTTAGTAGTTTAAGCGGTCCTTGCCGCTTTCTACTGAGCGGAGTGTTGGGGGTTCGATATCTATATGGGACAACACTATGTCCGATCCACGAATTGTTGTTTTCAGCCTGAGTGTTCTTTATGTTAGTTTCGGGTATTTTTCTAAGGTCCTTCGTGTCACGGAATGAATTCCTAGTGTAGGAGTAGTCTTATTAAAATATTAATAATAATAGCTAATGACACTAACTGGGGTGTTGATAAAACAGGTATTTTTACATAGTCTCAGAGTAGTATATGTATATTATCACGTAATAATTTACTATACCTTCTTGTCTTAACTTTAACTATACATATGGTTTTTATACATTTGTGCACGTATAATATTTACAATTTTTGAATATATCTCTTTTAAGACCTATGCGCGGTATTCCAATTCTAGTTTTCGAATGTGGTTTTACCCTTACAAGGTCAGTTACATTATATTTTTAAAATATAGTATAATAGTAATGATTATTATACTATAGTTTCAATATTTACAATTTCATACTCATATTTTTAGTACTTAACATAATTCAATGGGGAAGTGTGCTTTTACGTAAATATTTACTTTAGTTCAGAAATAATAAATATTTCGGACATCTAACACACAATGCTATCTAGTCCCAGGCTAAGCAGAGCTTGTGTTATGGGTACTAGACAAGTGATATGAATACATATATATACTTTTTTGAAAATACATACATATTATACATAGAAAACACCCAAACTCCGAAACAAATATTTGTAGATCACATAAACGTTTGGTCCGACCCAGGATTTGAACCCGAGACCTCAAGCACAGCAGCCGCATTCACTACCACTGCGCCACTGAGGCAGTTAAAAAGTTAAGAAATGATTTGCAAAATAAGGTACTACTGTAAGGTAACTAGGTACTTAGTGCAATATTATATGTTGTAAAAGTTCTCAACCATATTCTAGTAAAGCTTTATTGGCAGTCTACTCATGGCTTTAAACGTCTGCTGTCCTTATTAAGAAAGCATGTGTGCTACAGACGTTTCCGGCCAATTCTCATCAGTTGTCCCGTTCCCATACATCTGCAAGACTTCGTTATAACGCTGTGTCTATTTTGTGACTACCTTCTTCCCTGCTGAAGAATTGAGTTTCATGGGTAAAAAGTCCAATAATATTTTTTGAAAGCCGCGTTTTTCTTACTACAATAGGTAGTATAACTTAGACACTAACCCCCCCTTTCACAAACGTTTTTATTGTTAAGAAATAATTCTGTGTCATTTTCAACTTTAAAGCTTATTCCGATAATTACATGGTAGCCATTACTGTAACGAATAAAATTTTAATGATTTAGTTTACTTAAATATATTTTATTTCAGAGAGTTAAAATATTAATTATAAATAGACAGACTATCCACGGCATACTTGATACTCGGAGTATTACATGACCTTTATGTAACCGCCGATTCTTTACAAATACTCATTGTCGCCTGACGGATGAATCACACTACATAATGTTCATGGAGACTGAATGGTAATGTTCTGAAAGTCGCTTCGTAGCATTATATCTAAAATATACGATATTAGCTACGATGAAATCCTTTCAAAGGTCATATAATTTACGTAATAGGTCTGCTTAGCCGACTTCTTGACAGGTCTGCTAGAAATTCCAAATCTTCAACTTATAAGTACGGGAAAAATAGTGTATTTTGAAAAATCAGGTTATTCTTAAGTAGTAGTGGCGAAAGAGGTTGTATCTTCTGATTAACATGATAATGTTAAAGTTGATAACTCTTTGAATGCCATCCAACCGGTTGGCTTTAATGTCATTTGCACACATGCATACTTATTACATTTAGGTGTCGAACTATACGAAATAATTAAGAATCGTTTATGAATATTACTGATGTTTTTATGAACACAGATAATTAGCATTTCCATGCGACATAGCAATGCAAATGTCTTTATAAAGAAAAAAAATGCAGTCTTCTAGGAACGCTACTATTAGGCGATGATGCGGGGAAACTTTTTATGATAGTATGTAAATATTGTAATCATTTTACTTGTTTTTTATATACACAATTAAGCAATAATATGAAGACCGTCGTGCCTATTTAAGGAGATAATTCCTAATAATTGTGTTTAATATATGTTGACAAAAATACATTCACTACTAGCTAGCTGACCTGTGCAACTTTGTCTAAGTCTTTTAAAGATGACATAAATTTACTGTATTTTTTTTTGTTTCGCCGGTAGTGAAATAATCGAACAGGGATTATTGAGGATCCGGGGGTTTCGTAACATTTTTCATTGGTGTTATTTGGTGGTAGCATTAAAAAAGAAATGTGTTAATAAAATATAATGGTATTTAAAGTAAGATATGCTTCTATCACTTATTTTTATCAAACCCACACAACAAACAGACGGTTCTTTCTACCCTCTACTTTGAAATTATAAATTTAAACGTTTCTATTAAATAAACAAACCAATAAATTTATATACTTAAGAAATAATCAATATATATTTATTTATTAAATATCTAAAACACTTTTAGATAAACGTTTACTATTTTTATAAGTTTTAAAATCTAGTTTACAGTACTAAAGATACGTAAAGCTCTAATTGTACAAATCTAACAATGTTTTTTAAGTGATGACTGCAGAAATGTACAATATTATTGGACAGATATTTTTATTATCGACTGTAAATTTCCAATATAATAAATATTTAATCATGCGCTTTACAATCAATCAAGTGAACGGAAACCAATTTTTTGTAAAACTAGCTAACTAACATTGATGTCACTCTCTTGTAACTGCCTCTGTGGCGCAGTGGTACCGTAAGCGACTGCTGTTCTTGAGGTCTGGGGTTCGATTCCCGGGTCGGACCAAATGTTTGTATGATCTACAAATATTTGTTTCGGAGTTTGGGTGTTTTCTATATTTATTATGTAGGTATTTACAAAAAAAAAGTATATATGTGTTAATATCAGTTGTCTAATACCCATAATACAAGCACTGCTTAGCTTGGGACTAGATGGCGTTGTGTAAGATGTCCGAAATATTTATTTATTATTATTATTGTAACCCTGTAATACGAGTATTATGGTGTGCAAATTACGAGTTTTCTATTCTATTCGATTGCTGTATAAATGTTCCCGACCCGCTGCCCGTGGGCACTCTCGCTCGGGGCCGCGGGCGACTCTCTGTCGCCGTCGACCCCTCGCCAAGGGCCTGCGGGGCGAGAGAGCGCCCAGCTCAATCTCGGTCCCGCAGGGCCCCACTCCTGGCCGTCATCACCTCATCACCTCGCCAGCGAACGAGGCGATGGCCTAGCACCGGCAGCCTGAAACTCGGCTCCGTCCTTTCCCTTAGTCGCCTTTTACGACACCCACGGGATGAGATGGGGTGGAGCTATTCTATGCCGGCTCCACACGGCGACTCGAGGATACGCTTCCTCCAGTTGTTATCAGTTCCATTAGTTTAGTTAGTATCTATTTCTTTGAGACCAGGTCTACAAGTACGTGGGCGGATTACTTATACATTATTTATAATGATATATACATGTTACGTGTATATTACTAGATACAAAGTATGTACTTTATCTATAAATGTGAATTTAGATTGTCAAGGTTGATTTTTATACCACTTAGATAAACAAGCATATCATGTTAGTAACACCTTAAATATCACGTGAGTTGAAAATATTTTACTGACCTACTGATCTGAAACTACGCAGTACTAGAAATTTTTACTGAGCCCGTGAACATTTTTTTATTTAAATTTACACTCGAAAATTAGTCCATACAAAGAATTAACGCATTATTAAAAAACTAAACTGCGTATATTTTTTTAAATTTTTTGTTTTTAATTTTGATGTACCCAGTGTCATACTCTCACGACTAATCGTGAATCGTGACACTAGGTACATCAAACTGATCAATAAATGACGAATCTATTGACATCACTCACATTAAAGTACGACAAGCTGTTTAGACTCTAGAGCGTACCAAAAAAATATACATGCATACACTTGAAAAACATAAGTGGATCAAATTTAACACGCAAGATTTGATTACAGACAAACATCGGGATAGGTGAACCTAAATAAAAGCTTGTAAAAACGTATATAAATTGCGATTATCTATATACCTAAATATACGAGATATTTTTATATAAAAATTGAACTTATATGTAGACGTGTCGTATTATATATGTCACATGAAACAATACAGTGAAGTAGTGCATGAATTAACCTGTGCATAACTGTGAAAGTAATCATTATATTATGTACTGCGAGGTCGTAGATTATTAAAAGATCTATATCAAGCACATATCAATGGACGTCAAAAATGAAAGCAGTACTGTTTTTTGGTGACCGATCTATTTATTGATGTAGTACAAAAAGCTCAATTCTCAAGGCATACCGCGGGGTCGCGCGCCTCACGCTCGCTCCGACCTCGGCTGCCAAATAATAACCAATCACATAATGCAATAATTGTTCACCCACCGTGATCGTAACCAACACACAATACGCAAGCATCGGTTGTTTATCTCAGCTCATTTACCACGATCGACTGCACTGCGGGTATGTGTCTCAATCATAATTACAAAAAGTGATAACTAGTCCATTGAAATGTAATTTTTTTAGGGCTTACTGTGCATTTCTCAGACAACGCAATTTTATTTTTAAATATGAAAAAGGTGTTAGCGTAAAGTTTAATTCAAGATTGTGGGGTCGTCCTAGTCGCCGGCCGCCATTTCGGAAAAAGAGATGCTAATGGTTTTTATGGTTTATCTGAAAAGATATAGATCGACAATTTTTGAAGTGAAAACTTCTTTAGCGGCGCTGTGTACTATTTTGGAATGGGTAAAAATGTATAAACTCGCGTCAGGTCACGAGACCTGATCGAAAATTCGTAAGACGGATGGAGAGAGGACGTATAAACTCGCGTCAGGTCACGTGACCTGATCGACAAATCGTAAGACGGATGGAGAGAGGACAGGCGGCGCAGGGCGCTTGCGCGAATGTTCGTGTGTGTATGTAATATAAATTGTCATGTTTGTGTACGATAGCGCAATAAATGAATATTGTATTCCACCACATAAATAATAGTACTTTTATACTGATAATGAAAGCAATTCGTACAAAATTATTCTCTAACCATTCCAAAATATCAAAAATGCACAACGTTAATATTCAAGTTTTCACTTCTGCCGGCACTCCCGGAGTGCAACCCGTCTTTTTTTTTTTATCGATCAATAGATTTTCAGCTTATATATTTATTATATTATATTTTATAAAATTGCGTCCTCTGAGAAATGCAACCCCAAATGAAATTTTTAATGAACTAAACGGCGTCTCATGAAACCATTGTTCGTGATCGTCCTGCGATATATAGTGCATATTCCGATGGTTAACACTTAAAGCAAGTAATTTTCAAAAATAGTTTCAATTATGAACAATCTACCTACATCCTTTTGGTACAAATAGAAAGTTACAAACTTAATTAAAGTGAAAAACTTTACTAATAAAATAAAATATAAAACGAGCTGCAGTACAAACTCAAAATAACTAATAATCGATATATAGTGCACATTCCGATGGTTAACACTTAAAGCAAGTAATTTTCAAAAATAGTTTCAATTATGAACAATCTACCTACATCCTTTTGGTACAAATAGAAAGTTACAAACTTAATTAAAGTGAAAAACTTCACTAATAAAATAAAATATAAAACGAGCTGCAGTACAAACTCAAAATAACTAATAATCTATACTAATTATATAAAACTGAAGAGTTTGTTTGTTTGTTTGTTTGAACGCGCTAATCTCAGCACCAATGAAGAATCTTTCAAAAACGGGGGAATTTTTCACGCTATGGGCAATTGAAGACGCAAACGAGGTTGCGTGGGTCAGCTAGTATAAAATAAAACTACGTTATTATTAATTGAGGTCCTCTAGGTGTGTAACATAATGAATTTTATCTATTATTAAGTTTATCATGTATCTTAAATATAACACTAAAGGTGACATCTGTAAATATTTAAATCTGATAGTAGACCGGCACTGAACGAGCGTTTTGTTAACGGGTAAGTTCGCGTAACACGGTCTATTTATTATATAAATTATTGCACCTGTCTGACCGGCTGTATACTGGTTTTAAAATATATTAGATTAATAAAACAAAGTTTATGATTATAAATAACATTAATGTTCAAATTCAAAATATTTAAAAATATAAAAAACCTAACATAATCACTTCCATTTTGTATAAAATAAAAGTAACACTACGTCACTACATACATCACAACATAACCACCGCAGTACCGAATGGTTTTCAGTATCGAGCCTTGGTTGTTGAATAGATACCGACAGCCTGATACAAATAAATAATTTGCATTAATCTCTCTCTTATTTACATCTAGCAATCCGTGCATGAAAAAAGATAGAAGAAAACTGTTCTTTGACGTTTTATTTATTTTTATTATTACTTATTTGAAGGAGTAAGCAGTGAACTGACGAGTGATAGAGGAGAAAAGAAGAAGCAAATTCATTATACCGACCCAAAGTTGCTTTAGATAAATTTATTCAGCTTACATTAACCATAAATCCGCATTTCACGGCCATTGTTGTAGTTTATGTGTGAGCTTACCTATTGGTAATAGAATGTGTGCACTCCATTAGTGAAACGAATCGTAAGTTATGTTACTTGCACGTTTCATCCTCATTGTTGGTGGACCTTGAAACCTTGACGAAACAAGATTAAGGCTGATATTTGCTCAATACGGTAGGTGAGCTCCAATGTTCCAGTTTCCGCATTTCCTAACCGTACAACAGCGTCTCTCAAAAGTAATACAGGTAGAAATAAACACAGTGGATAAATACACAATTATTTATTGAACGAAAATGCCAAACTGATTAATATAATTGAGCATTGATTGTCTATCTAATCGATTGCTTTTCGTTGCGGTCACGCTGCGCTTATTATGTACGCAATTGTTCCTGGTGTGATCATTATTTCATTAGATTGCTTTGTTTAATAATGTATCCAATGCATATTTCGTTTAATTGACACTATTTTGATTTGCCGCTGTATGGAATTATATAAAAAAATGCAAATATAAACGAAAGTGCAACAAGCCTCAAAGTTGTGCAAATTTGCTCTGCTGACCAAGAGGTGGCTAATAGTGTTCAGCCGTAGTAATCTCCACTCTTGTCAGATTGCTACAAGAGGGATAGATTGTGTAATTTACAAGTTATTTTTTGATTTTATGTGTATCGCATCGCTTACATATCGCATGTCTACTATACCTTATCCCTTCTTTAAGTTTAGACTTTTGTTTCTGCAAGGTAGTAAGATCCTCAAATGGGGATGGGTTGAAGAACCCTATTCAGGTCCAATGTATTTATTTTTATCAACAGTTGTCATGGGTTTTTAAAATCAGGATTAACTTAAAAAAAAATTGGGCGTTCAGAGGTTACTTATTATGCAGATTAGTTTCAGGCTTCTGTTGCTGACTCTTACAATATGATATCATGCTAACTTGCTCTATTTGTTCAATCATTTTATCAAGAGCCAACATTTAAGAAGTGATTTGACAAATGTTGAATAATTACTGTCAAAATATAACGTATACTATCTTATCTCTAAAGTATGCGTGAGTCTTAATTATTGAACTAGACATACAATGGGCTTGGGGTCGCAGAATGGTGACCGTGGGAAAGGCGATGGCATTTACAGATGCTCCAATCGAGGCGCGCTACTTGCGACGACTGCGAATCTTCTGATTACTTAATGATATTCGAAATATGGAGCCTTGATAAATGCCGACTTTTGAATGCGCCTTTACAAATGGCGACTTTTAAATGGGATTCAATTGTTTGTGGGTTTTATGACTGTGCTATGTTACGGAATGTACTGTACCGTTTGATGCTAAGTAAAGTTAAATAACTACGAGTGTCTCAAAAGAAATTTTATATTTGTTTAGCTTACTGCGTGAACGCTGCGTACTTGAGGGGTGCGGGGGTTATGTCAATTGGTAGCTTGGCTCTTGGGGATTCAGTCGCTATGGAGCGTTTCTCGGGAGCAGACCGCGCGTTGTGCGTGCGAGAGTTTTACAAGAACGGTGATTCGACAACTGTCGCGCGTAGAAAATTCTGCAGTATTCGAGGTTTTCGCCACTTAAATGATGCGCCAAGCCTTCCTCTCATTCGACATTGGGTTAAAAAGTTTGAAGAGACTGGATCAACGCTGGATAAATCAAAATCCGGGCGACCTAGGTCATCAAGAACGGTAGAAAACGTGGAGAGTGTTAATCAATCTGTACGTGACGACCCGAGCCTTTCAATTCGGAAGCGCGCGAGTGCTTTATATGTGCATAGATCATCATTGCATCGCATTATGCACAAAGATCTAAAGCTGCACTCCTACAAAATTCAATTGGTGCAAGAATTAAAGCCCCAAGATGCCGGTCAGAGGCTTAATTTCGTAAATCAGATGATTGAGCGATTTTCAACGTTTACCAACATTTTGTTTTCGGATGAAGCTCATTTTCATCTTAATGGCCACGTAAATAAGCAAAACTGCCGCTACTGGAGTTTAGCCAATCCGAAACGCAAACATCAGAAACCCCTACACTCGCCTAAAGTGACCGTATGGGCTGCCATGTCGGCGCGAGGAATTATCGGCCCTTACTTTTTTGAAGACGAAATGGGGCGTACAGTTACAGTGAATTCAGAGCGTTATGTGGAGATGTTAGACAACTTCTTGGTACCTGAACTGCAAAACTTTCCTGGCTATAACCAAAGAACATGGTTTCAACAGGACGGAGCAACTTCACACACGTCCAATATATCTCTGCCACGTGTTCGTGAAATTTTCTCAGGAAAATTGATCTCCCGGAGAGGTGACATAAATTGGCCTCCACGTAGCCCAGATTTAACCCCTATGGACTTTTTCCTATGGGGTTATCTTAAATCTAAAGTTTACGCCAATAAACCAACTTCACTGGCGCATTTGAAAGAAAATATCCGTCACGAAATGGCAGCCATCCCTCACTCCACCTGTCGAGCAGTCATAAGTAATTTTACTGTTCGATTAAATGAGTGCCAACAACGTGAGGGTTTACATTTAGACGATATTATTTTTAAGAAATGAATTCCCAAAAAGTGTATTTTAACAATAAATAAACATTTTTTCTATTTTTTTTTAATCAATCCACTAAATATGAAATTTCTTTTGAGACACCTTGTATTATGCAGGTCGCAAATGTCAGTAGGAGCATTAATTGTATACTATCAAAATGTACTAATTCAATTTCATTCAAAATTGTTTGTGTTTTGTTGAAAATTCATTAATAATTTTGTGTTTGATCAAGTATTTTGCCTGGTGGTATTCTGCATGGTTGCCTGTAAGATATTGCCATGGAGCGATAAGGCCGCCACTTGTACATACTTTATAATAGTTTTAAGTTTACCATGTAATAACAGGGTAGGTTTCGAAGGGAGAACTCCAGAGGCGTGGAGTAGAAGTGTGGTCATCTTGTTCTTCAAGAAGGGTGACGAGACCATGTTGAAGAACTATCGGCCCATTTCCCTTCTAAGCCACGTCTACAAGCTGTTTTCGAGAGTCATTTCGAACCGTCTTGCGCGAAGACTCGATGAATTCCAACCACCGGAGCAAGCTGGGTTTCGGAGCGGATATGGCACCATAGACCACATTCACACAGTACGGCAGATTATACAGAAGACACCAGAATTTAAAATTACATCACCAGAGACAACTAGACTTTAAAGTATCTTAGTTTTTGAATATCTACTCTCACTCTAGTTTTTAAAACTGCTTTGAAAGTATTTTTCGTTAGATGTTCTCTTTCCCAGATGATTTAGTTATTAGTGATCCTGACTACTAAGTCAGAGGAAGTCAGAGGACGTTGGTTCGTTTCCCACCCAGGACAAGTAGTAATCAAGATCATTTGCTCTGTGTCTGGGTGTAACCTATCAATTTCTTTCAAGACAACTCCCGCATTTGGAATTTATATGCTGTGGCGCGGGGGACTTTAGAAACATACATGAAATGGACACAAAGAACACCCAGACTCAGAACAACAATTTGTTGTTCACACAAAGTATGCATAATCTATACTCATTTAAACATTATTTTGGCAAAAAGTCGAAAGGTGCTATGTAAATTTAGCAGGCCATAACAGCTTATACAAATACCCTCTTCAATTAACTTCCCAATTGTATAATAATGGTGTTGTAACATCTTGCAAAACCAACGATTTGTCATACCAAAAGGTTACATTCAAAACAATTGAGTAGTTGAGGTTAAAAGTAATAATATTCTGGTGTCAAACTCGGCAATACCATCTTGTTAAAGACAAATGAACATACAAAGTGGGCCTCAGTCAAACACTGACCCATCTCTATTGTCACGGTCACGTCATTATAATGTCAAACATAATTTGTAATGCTTTAAAATATTTTTACTAGACATATTACAAAATAGGCAAAGCCAACAATTTATGCGGCAGTTTGTAATGTTTCGCGCGGTGGCGCGTTGTTTGCGAAACATCGTCCGTTGATGGAATGTGTTTGATATATGCTAAGTAAAATACAGCTTTATGCAAATAGTACTGGCCACATCTGTTGAACACACCTAGCCCCTTTTATATTTAACTTTCTCATATTGAAGACGATCAGGTTATTTATGTGTATGTGAATATAGTTACATAGTATTTAACGGCAGTCTTGCCTGTGTTTCCCGCACGAGGTATGGCATATAGGTTTTCTATCGAAGTTAACACATTACATCAAATTAAATAGGATTAACAATAATATATCATTTTAATTAATGGAACATCCTACGAGACCTGTCGAAACTTTAGTTTCGATTTCTAAAACTAGTTTTAATGAGAGTAATAAATTAAATTTAACGTAGATGTTTTCGTAATAGATTCAACAATGAACTCTACATGGATGATATACCAATATTATTGTATAATGTTAGATGTACATATACAGTTCATCACCCAAAATGATTACTATCTATTGTAATTTATTAAGAAACTAAACCGTTCAATTAATTGGACTTCGTTTTTTATAAATACACAAGCCTGCATTTGCAATGAGAATGGTAACCACTACTCTTGGATTCTACTCGTGCTTTCCATCATGCAGAGGAGAGTCACTTTGGTAGGTACTTAAATTAAAAATAATTAAAAAATAAACTTGTTACAAATTCAACAACTCCCTTTGATCTTAAAATTTGTTAAGTCTTTGTTTTGTAATAAACTTCTCAATTTTGTTGACAGTTTAACACACCTACCTTTATTGTCTAGTAAATATATACCTGGGTCAGATTTTAGGTTGAATTTTGCAAGATATTTTTTTCTTATTATTATTATCATATCATTACGTTGAATGTGCGTTTTACACGTGCTTATAATTAAACGTTTTTACAAGCAATTATCATTTTAAACGTAACAGATTATTTGTAGTAAAATAATGATGTGTTTTCAAAACAAAGAAAAATCTGTTAAAATATATGGGTTTGATGTGTTTAGGATATGTTTTAATGGTCATCCCGCTCAGTTTCATAAATAAGTATCTAATCTTGGAACAAGTTTCATCCCGAAACTAGAAAGTTATATCAATTTTTCATTTGTTGTCATTTCATCTAAAAGTATGGACAGACACTAATTCTGAGTTACCCTGAGTGTCGTAACCTTCCATTTAAACATTTTATAGCAAATAAGTCCAGCTATTAAATAAAATAAAGTTTTTATTTTTATTGAATTATGGGCAAACGAGCAGACGTATCACCTGATGGTAAGCGATTACCGTCGCCCATGGACACCCGCAACACCAAAGGCGTCAAATGTGCATTGCCGACATTTGGGGGATGGGGAGAGGAAATGGGGGAGGGGTTGCGCCTCCGGTATCCTCACTCACTCGGTGAAACACAGCGCAAGCGCTATTTCACACCGGTTTTCTGTGAGGCCGTGTTATCACTCCGGTCGAGCCGGCCCATTCATGCCGAAGCGTGACTCTCCCACGATTTAGTTAGTGGCGGTATTAATGATAACAATAAAGAGTTGAATAAAATTACATTTAGTCTTTTATTTAATTTTTTTCCAAGAGTCATCCTAGATGTAAACTCAGCGGCAGAAAAAGTGGCTTAAGTGCATATAATTATGAAGCTTGTAAACGTATTAAGCGTTATTTATAAGTTTAAGTGACCTGTTGTATAGTTTATTTGTGTCGAGATGAGAGCTTAACACTATCAGTAAGACTAGTTTCTTTTGCCTAATGTTATAAAGTTCTTTAACCATAGCAGTGATTCTCGTGCTGATAAATATCTGTTTACTTGTCTATTTGTAACGACAGGATATTACTTACATAAAGTAATGTTAATTTATTCATCCTCAGGGCGCAGTAGATATAAACGATAACCGGAACTGAGTACATTACAAACATGTTGTGTAAAATTCTGTTGCAAAATGTAAACATTATAAGTCAATTACAAGTTTCTTAGCAATTAGTTCGGCACGCAACTGTTTTTACGAGTTAGAACACGGCCGCAGTCTCTTATCCGTTTTTTTTAATTTAAAACGTTTCATTGAAACAGTTACGCACTTGATGCAACTAGGTAAACGATAACTGTGTGAGGTAATTTTAATGTTTCCTTGTGATTTTATTTTGAATGCTTCCGAAGTCATGAGAGAACGATAATAGGTGTTTATGTAAAATTCCCACACATACACAAAAATCTTTAATTTCTCAGCTGACACTATCATACGTTTGTCGATTACTTTTTATAAGTGAAGATGAATTTTTCAGTTTTAAATTTTGGTGCTATAAAGAATGACATAAGTACGAGTAGTTTTCATTAAAACTAATTAACAGTTTCATAATTGATTGCTGTCTAACAAATACAAAGTTGTTTCATGAAAAATTATTGCTAGACGTAATTAAATCATTTTGAGTGATACAATGTTAATAAAAATACGTACTCCTAATTTTTTGAAGCTGTCTAAAGATAAGCAAGTTTCAATTTGTTCTGGCACTAATGGGTTCCATTTATTTTCTATTATACATTTTTATTTCATTCTGGTTGTGGTAATTAGACTCATTAATTATAGAATAAATGTAAAGCTACAGTTGACTGTAATATTGATATATTAATGTTATTTCAACACATGCTTGTTCTAATTTAAATAGTGTGATAATCATGTTTTTATTATTAACTTCTGCGATAATCATATAACTTGCTCTACGCCCCTAGATTGACAAGATTTTGTTAATTTTCTATTCATTATGTCATTTAGAAGTCGACGTGACTTGTTCATCAAGGTCAAGTGTTCAAATAGTTAATCTATACAATGAAAATAACTTGCCTTGACTAACTGATTCATCAAAACTGCGCTAAAGAACTTGGGTTAAAAACTTGAAATATTGACTGTTGATGTTTTTTTTTTGTCAAAAATATTTTTGGAATGGATTTTTTTTAAACTAAGGACAAACATTTGTATGAAAGGTAAGTTTCTTAAAATTAGAAACACGAAAGAACTACGCTAGCGAATCCGTGTAATAGTATCAAATTATCTTTACGTAGAATTTAACGTGTACTATGTACCTACTCGTAATATTACTTATTGTTATTAATATCCATACAACTAGTCATTAAATTTACCCGGCTTTGTTCTCAAAAACAAAACAAAAAATATTGTGATATAAGCAAGTTTCAATTTGTTCTGGCACTAATGGGTTCCATTTATTTTCTATTATACATTTTTATTTCATTCTGGTTGTGGTAATTAGACTCATTAATTATAGAATAAATGTAAAGCTACAGTTGACTGTAATATTGATATATTAATGTTATTTCAACACATGCTTGTTCTAATTTAAATAGTGTGATAATCATGTTTTTATTATTAACTTCTGCGATAATCATATAACTTGCTCTACGCCCCTAGATTGACAAGATTTTGTTAATTTTCTATTCATTATGTCATTTAGAAGTCGACGTGACTTGTTCATCAAGGTCAAGTGTTCAAATAGTTAATCTATACAATGAAAATAACTTGCCTTGACTAACTGATTCATCAAAACTGCGCTAAAGAACTTGGGTTAAAAACTTGAAATATTGACTGTTGATGTTTTTTTTTTGTCAAAAATATTTTTGGAATGGATTTTTTTTAAACTAAGGACAAACATTTGTATGAAAGGTAAGTTTCTTAAAATTAGAAACACGAAAGAACTACGCTAGCGAATCCGTGTAATAGTATCAAATTATCTTTACGTAGAATTTAACGTGTACTATGTACCTACTCGTAATATTACTTATTGTTATTAATATCCATACAACTAGTCATTAAATTTACCCGGCTTTGTTCTCAAAAACAAAACAAAAAATATTGTGATATAAACAGTTAGAAAATTTCTGTAAGTTTAAAAAATAGTCATCACGTTTAGTGCTGTCTTTTTGAAGTAAGAATTTCACTAGGAACTAGTCACGACTTTTTATACTTCTATTTGCCACTGGAGTTTTACTTTTTTTTGTGACACCTGGCGGAAGCCTACCGTCACGATATGGCCATTAAATCCGGCAGTCTATTGTGTTGCGTCAAGTTGGATAACACTTTAGATTCGTCTGTCTGAACTATACTGCTATGGATATGTTGAATTTGTCCGCTATTTTGACCAAATGGGTCTAATTTATCACCGTAGAATCTTTTGAGTTAGGTAATCTAAGGAAAACATTTTCTGTCCATTCTTTCAGACTTTTGCGATGAACCAAGTTTAAACTTTACTAATGTTGTTAGGTTTTTTAACTAGTTCAGACAACCTAACTACGCACTGTATTTTTTAGTAGGTAGTTTGTTCAAGGGCACAGGGACAGCGTTTGCTATTTTGATATATCGGAACAAAATTGCAACGGAAGGTGAATGAGTGTATATGTCAAGAATTCCAATGTGTAAAGTTTAACTAGAGGAACAATAGAACGGGTCGCGTGAATACCACGTCGTTACAGCATGGAATGCGGTGCTATTTTGAAAGGGGCACGTACAAGGTCAAAGGTGCAAGCGGCAGTCAACAGTTGTGTCAAACTAGATATCCGTTCTAATACGTCTGTTAATCGGTCTTTGTAACAAACAATCAATACCAATTATATCGATAAAATCGTTCAATGGTAATAAGTGGATTCCGGAACAATCGGTTCTAATGAAATTTTAATTGTATTGCTATTTATATCTTCTTTCGTAGCACTTTTGTACCCAACCCATTTTTGTATAGCTTTGAAATCTACATGTAGGCGTATGGTGATAGATTATAAAGGTTTACAAATGACATGTGACGATTGTAGAACTTGATGATAGAAAGGTAATAATGAGCTTAGTCGTGACTGGTTTCGATAACTTATCACCTGGACACATCAACAATAAGATCACTGCGCAATGCGCAGATGTCTCTATAGAACTCGAGGATATTGTGGCATAGCGTATGTTACTGTAGCTGGTGACTACTTTTTATTATTTTATTGGATAAAATATGTACAAATATGTGAATATCTTTTGTTAGTAAAATTGTGGTGAAAAGCACTACTAATTGGGAAATACCTAGTGTCTGCATGTCTATGTGTTTTTTTTTCATCCATTCTATAAAATTGTTAGTTAAAATCGTTTCACAACTTCTATTCTGCAATTCTAGAATTACAGAATAGAAGTTGTGCGGTTGCCTACTACATGAAAAAGAAAATCTTTGAATAAAGTAAAGTATGTGTAGTAATCAAACTATGTGCAACCTATACGGAGACTTAAAGGAATTTGAAAATAAATTTTAGTGAGGCGTTATAACTATACGAAACGATCACGTTGCTAAAAGTAAAAGTGGTGTACCGTACTAGGTAAATATATTAATCAACGAAAAAAAAAACATTGTAACTTGTGTTTTTTCCTTATATGAGCAGATAAAAATGTATTGTCATATATACACAGATCCATAAAGCGTAACCATTATCTCGCCTAAGCGAGGAAACTCACTTAGCGATAGACTGACATGAAAACTCTCTATTTTTTTGTGCTTACCTAAACCTTTAACAGTCCACTGCTGGACCTAGCCTTGTCTTAGAAGGAGGTTTTGGCCAAACGGGTTGACACAGGATTTTTGTCAAGTTTTCCTTTTTGCTATTATTTTGTCCTTCGTAGTTCGATCCGTTAGTTGTCTCATGAGTTGGATAGGAATGTTGATACTACGTAGTCTAAATTTATCAGAATACGTCCTTACATACTACCTTAATAAATGAATTACTTTTCATAAAGGTCTAAGTTTCGAGATATAAGACCTGTTCTTTTTTCGAGTTTCTCAAGGCCGACTACGTTCGATTTGTCCACTAATATTAGTCCTGTATAGATTTAATTAATATTCATTTTTAACTTTCATCATTCTAGTCTTTTTATATGTCGAATCACCTATAAAAAGATTAGACTGTCAAGTCGTTGTAGAATAATAAAAACGGGATGCAATGGTTTAGGTTTAGACAATAACGTTTTCATAGATACTTCAATATACATATAAACATCTTTATCAGCAGTATGGTTAGCCTAGTACAGGCTGTCCCTAGACTCATATTAGCAACACACACCTCACATAGGACATAAGGTATATTCATAGCTATCTTTTTTGTGCCTATTTATATACATTGACTGAGTATATAAATACCAAAATAATAAATAAATATTCCGGACATCTAAAACACAACGCCATCTAGTCCCAAGCTAAGCAGAGCTTGTGTTATGGGTACTAGACAACTGATATAAATACTTATATACTTTTTTTTGTAAATACATACATATTTTACATAGAAAACACCCAAACTCCGAAACAAATATTTGCAGATCATACAAACATTTGGTCCAAACCGGGAATCGAACCCGAGACCTCAAGCTTAGCAGTCGCATACGCTACCACTACGCCACCGAGGCAGTCAAGTCAAATATAATAGAGTGACAAAGTTTTAATACCTTCTACAAGTGTAACCTTAAAGGTCAGACGTCCCGTTTATATAGCTCTTCAATAGTGAGTGGGTTTAGCAAACATACATTTTCGCAAAAGGTGACGCAAAAGCATATTATGTAGATACAAAAATTGCAAAGTACGGTCCACTTTCACCTAAAATAATTTTGAGTGCAAACCATAAGAATCTATTAATGAAATCACGCAAGTCCTAATACTTCTGAAATAAAAGAATTAAGAAGTACACATACGATGTGGTAGTCGGTGAATTTGCAAATAAAGCGAAATTCTGAGAGCGATGATTAGGTAAAATGAACCTATATGTAATGACATTGGTTATCAATTACAATGGAGTGTACTGAGGTGGCATGCGGTGCGGCGTCACCGCTAGAGTATTTACACACGGTGGGGGTCGTCGACCCGCGCATCTCCGCCGTCGCGTGAGCAAGTGCAACCCGCCCCGTGATTGCTTATCGTTGCTGCACCAGCTATAAATAGCGAATAAATATAATAAATAATAACACTACACAATATGTGTATACTTTTAGATAATTACTGCTTATCCAGTAAATACCACTTTTCAATCCAGTTTCAATTTATAGGCATGAAAATCTGTATTCACTGGTGCTATATAAGAACTGTTCAGTTTGCAATACTATATCATAAAAACCTTAAAAAACTGGCTCTAGGTAATATCTAAATCTTTGTACAAAGGTAAGCATAGGTACCCATTTTGATAATTTCCAATCAACGCTTAACTACCTAACTATCTTACTATAGTCGACACTAAACATATTAACTAATTCGATTTGCTTTGTATCGCGTATACTTTTTAAGTTCGTTGAGTTATATTTATGAGACAGTCGGTATAAGAGGATGTCAACAATAATAATTAGGGTTTACTGTTAGAAATAACAGTGAAGACAAGACGGGCAAGCATTCCTAGTGGTTTCATTTCTTACAGTATAATTACTGCAACTTGGGCTGACGGTTGTGCCATCATAAATAGGAAGAACGAATCACGAGCGAACAATGTTTAGCTTTGTAATCTCACTTTTAAAACGGCAAACTCCATTAGTGTTCAACTTTGTTAAAGTTGTCTTTAGGTATCGCAATTAAAAGTATCGGTAGGAAATAAGTTTTTACATAATTTTATAACGATTGCGTGTTTCGTTTTAAAACAGATGAATTATGTAAAATGTTTCATTTCGTAAACACGTTAGATCTCTTCGATGAACAAAAAATGCGAACGAATACCTTAGAATGGCAATTGTTTTTTGTTCGTTTTTTATAATGAAAGTTGGAAATTTAGTATTATTGTAGCAATGGGATTGTAGTAACGTACAAAGTGATATAACATTATTCTTGAGCTACTCTCTACAGAAATATCACCTACATTGATTTTACGAACGGTAGAGGGCAATTTCAGACCGAGATGTTTGGCGCTCCTTGGGGGATATCTTCGTTCAGGTGTGGATGGTGATAGGGTGATACTATGAGGGCAATACGTGGACTAGTGACAACATTTTAATAATCTTAAAATATTACAAATTAAAAAGGCCAAGGCTTAGGTTTCTGACACTGTTTTTTAAACGGGTTGTGAGTTAAATAGGCCGTCGCCGTCGTACATAGCGGTGGCGCGTACGTAACATTGCAGTTGCTTCACAGCCTGCTGGCGCTTGCGTCAGCGTGCTAATGTGGCATGTGGCACGACGTGAGCGCTTCGCAGGGTGTCTTCCGCGACCTTCACAAACTACTCACTTTTGAACTTTTAATCTGCCATTCGATAGAATGAAGAAAGAAACATTCATAGTGACCATAGTGATTTCCACTTGATCTCGATATTAAACAGTTACGAACTAGCCGTAGGTATAAGTAAAGCAGGAAGTTTGAACAATAAGAAGAAAGGCGAATGCTCCTTTTATAGAGTCAAGTTTTATATAAATAATTCAGTCAGTTTATTATTTAGAGTTTTTTAGTGATTTTACCGCAAGACAAGCTAAAAATCACAATTTGTGATACATAAGAATCGTATCCAATGTTGGGTATGATGCCAACCAAAGTTTAATTAAACATGTAACTTTACATCTTTTCAAGACATTACATTACATTCTTAGCAACCACAAATACAATTTTGCTGGTAAGACATCGGTTTACTAGCAACAAAGAAAATGTCAACCTTTGTTTTCGTTTATTTTTGGAACGAATGCAGCGACCGTATGCTGCTTCACCCGAATAATACTTTACTTAGGTACATGTACACTCGAAATGTTTAAAATTGTGATAATTATTATCCAATCAAATGACGGGCGAACGTAGCTTACGCCAAACATATTATGCAGGTTTTCATAACGAACTTTTTAAGCCGAATTAGCAAACATCTTTATGCTAATTTAAAATACCAATCTAATATATTTAAATAACCAGTTCTTACATAGTATTTTATAAATTATTTGAGTGTCGCTAAATTGTCTTTACACGACAGAACTAGCTGTTAAATTAACATCTAAAAATATTTTAATTACAAAGAAACAATTAAGAATTAGACATGATGCTTCCATTTCAAATGATTTGTAGAAAAAAAATGGTTAAAAAAGTAATTTGTGTTTATAACAGTGAAGGTCGGGATGAGTCAAAGTCATCAGACATTAGAGAGCCATAGCGAGGTCGGTGTATCGGTCGCATGCTAAACACCTGTCGAAACACCTCGTTATCCAATGCTACTGACAGAAAACACATATTGCACTACACTGGACGCTCAGACGTATTGTCAGGTTACGTAGCACGAATCTATTATATTATACTGTTTACAACATAGGTTGGAATGTCAACAAGGTAGACAATGAGAATGAAAAATATCTTCAATGTTATACATTGTTTTTTATATGATAAAATAGGTAATTTAGAAACCTCTCTTTCTTTGACGTTTATTTCTGATTGGGGTGGAGTTCGTAGTGACTGCCTCGTTGGTCTAGTGGTTAGCGTAAGCGACTGCAAATCAAGAGGTCTCGGGTTCAATTCCCGGGTCGGACTGCTGTTGGGTTTTTCCTACAAGAAATTCCTAATAGCAGCCCGGAGTATGGAAGATGGCGGTGTTTCCTGGCCGTGCTTCGGAGAGCACGTTAAGCCGTCGGTCCCGGTTGTCATGAACATCTATGGCAATCGTTATTAATAATAATAATAATAATAATAATAAATATTTCGGACATCTATTTAACACACAACGCCATCTAGTCCCAAGCTAAGCAGTGCTTGTGTTATGGGTACTAGACAACTGATATAAATACTTATATATACTTTTTTTTTTGTAAATACATACATACTATACATAGAAAACACCCAAACTCCGAAACAAATATTTGTAGATTCCACAAACATTTGGTCCGACCCAGGATTTGAACCCGAGACCTCAAGCTTAGCAGTCGCATACGCGTACCACTACGCCACCGAGGCAGTCAAATTGGGAAGTCAGTGCCCTCAAATATACTGACAACTAGTTCAACCTTCGAATTCAGTTCTCCCTCAGGGTTGCGGAGGTCAGATGCCAGTCGCTCTGTGTATAAACTGATATTCAGGTAAAACCGGTTGAACTGGTAGCCGACCCCAAATATTGGGAATAATAAAGGCTAGGAAGATGATGATGGGGTGGAGTTCGTAGTGACTGGCTAGAAATTGACGACAATAAAAAAAACTCCTTAAAATTAAAGTTTTAAGTGTTTTCTAAACTGTCTAACATTCGTAAAAAAACTGTAAACCGGCAGATAATAACCTGCATAATAGTATAATTCTATTAATCGCCAATAATACGATGATGGAATATAATAAAATGCTGAATTAACGCAATCAATCAATTCCGATACCTGTGACCTTTATTTAGGTTGTGGCGCAAGTAATAACGCGCGTTCTTATTCGCTTCACTGAACACTTTCCACGAACCGAGCGACAGACAAGCTGAAAACACTACTCAAAAATTTCTAAAAAAAAACGATATTGATTACATTGTTGAACAAATATCTATGATAGACTACCTACTTCTCTGCCACAACTTGGAAATGAAATTACATTCAAATACTATGCGTTGCTTATATAGCTTGGGATTAATCCATATCATTAATACAGTATTATAAGGTTGTTTTATGATTACTTGATAGTGATTAAATTTAATTATTGTTAAGAATTTACTTTTAGAGTCTATTTCTTTCTTGATAGCAATCAAAAATTAACTATATTACGAGTATTATTAGTTGACTTCAATTTCCAAGATATTTCGATCCTTTGGGCGTGGCTTATCTCATATCCTACTCTTTCAACCTAGAAAGCGTCTATTGGGACGTAAATATAAGGTTAATTTTCGGATCCTTCATAAATATTAAATATAGTCGTTCCAATAGTTTATTTAACTTTTGACAGCTCTAATACTTAATCAAATAGTGATACCCTGACCCGTTACCTATTCGATTTCTTTCATCGATCGATTTTATGCATTAAGAAGTTTTAATCGATTTAACAAACTCATTATTTTATAGATAATTTCGTACTTCATATTTCTATGTGTTTCAATGTGCGACCTCCTTTGTCAAAATAAAGAAGAAATGGATTAAAAGAATGTTGTTCAAATATGACGGTTCTATGTCATGAAAAAATATATAATAAAAGGAACTGAATTTTCAAAATGTATTATTGTATTGTGTTGTAATTCAGTGGTTAATATTGTATTTGTTAAACTATTGATGATCTTTATTAAATCTCTCTATGTCTATTTTAAAATAATCTACAGTATTTCAATGAGTAACCTTCAATATAGTTGAGTATTTATATTCCTCCGTATTGATTTATTTGTGAATTCTCACGTTTGGTTGAGTTGAGCGTATCGTTCCTGCCTTCGTTACTGTCAAAATGCCAAAAAAGAAAGTACTCAAAGGACAAACAACTGTCAAGTGATGATGATTCCTGGTCATACGAAGAAGACGATTCTTTATAATTAAAATTAGTATTACAGTACCTCTTTTGGTTGTTTTATTTTTAATCCGTAAATTACTACGAATTTCAACATTTTGTACCTGTTCATTACAAGTAGGTACCGCAGGTAGTTTTTATTTGAACCAACTATAGTAAGTCTAAACAATTATTTTAGATTCATTAATTTGCGGCGAATACATTCGATCCCATTACTAGGTACGAGTACGATGGAACTGTTTTCATTACGCAAATTATTTATGCATTGAAACAGAGACATTTAGGGCATTTTAATGCAAAATAATAAAGCTTTTTACGTGATTTGATATAAAATATAATCACAATAATTTTATTGTATGTTTTATTAATATAATCGATAATCGATTTATTTCAAAACCGTTTTTATAGTCTGTGGTCATTAATTACGAATGACACATCCCTAAGTAGGCGGAGCCCGCCCATAAAGTACAGTATTATCTGTAGTACATTGTATCAAAAATTATTACAAAACTTTATGTGCGTGATCTGTCAAAAGTTAAATAAAGTATTGGAACGACTATAGTAAGAATTAATTATTTATAAAAAATACAAAACGACAATGATACGATTAGGTTTCCAAGACAACCATGTTAAAAGGTTTTATTTATTTATTTGCGGACTTAATGTCACATGGCATATTCTACCAGTCAACCTTAAGTTGGTTCAGTAAGGGACAAGGCATTTGCATATGTATCATAGGCATTAAAGATAATGAACACTTACATATAGATAATATTAATGCTATTTAAGATACATCTACATAAATTCATATTTATCTAGTTAATATACATACGTACATAATAGAAATAAATACAATTATCTGAGGTGACGAGGTCATGAATATATTTCTGTTAGTTATTTCTCGACTCTAGAGGGCTCTACAGTTCTCTTCACTACATAGTATAAAACAAAGTCGCCTTTTCTGTCCCTATATCCCTATATGCGCTTAAATCTTTAAAACTACGCAACGGATTTTGATGCGGTTTTTTCCAATAGATAGAGTGATTCAAGAGGAAGGTTTATATGTATAATACATGCATCATATACTAAGGCAACATTGCTAATTTTAGAGGTTTCTATTTTATGCCCGTGCAAAGTCGGAGCGGGCCGCTATGTTTTTATATACAACGTTCATAGTTTTTCTGTAGTGTATTTAAATTAGTATCAACATTGCACCCGTGCGAAGCCGGGGCGGGTCGCTAGTAATGTATAAAGCGTTTTAAAAGTCCAGTGTTTTGAGAGAGCTTGATAGATTTAGCACGTACGTACATGAAGTGTTTCAAGTTTTATAGTCAATGACCACTGACTGCCAGTCAAGTGACCGTTTGGACAGTTTTAACCAAAAAAACATTAATACTTAATCAGAATTAAATTACAGCAGGCGATTAATAAACGTTAATGTTTTATTAGGTATAAAACCAAGTTGGTTCAATTGTAGTTACTGCCCATTTCTACACGCAATATAGTTTCGTAAGATTTTACGAGCTCCAATATTTTGAAATGTTCCTTTGAATAGCGCTTATGGAAGACTATTTAAACTTATATATAGTCCACGGGCCCACGAACAAGGGATTTCAGTGATTGACAACAGGCTGAAAGTTTATACACAGCTTCGTTTTGACGAGACACCCAACTTTTATTATTGGACCAAATTCTGAAAGTGGAAGGAAAAAACGGGATAGGGAGCGAAACACGTCGATTTGATGAGTGTCCCAATTTAATTAATAACAGTTTCTAAAAATCAATACTTCGAAAAAATATTAACATAATCTTGACAACTTTCGAGTGTAGGTCTCAAAAAAATTACCGTCAAATTTGTATGCCGATGCATTTTTTATGAAAAATATATATTTTGCAAGCCCCAAAACAAAAATCAGTTTGTAATTAATGAAAATGAATGAAAATTTTCAAGTCACCATTCTGACATGTTAGAGCTGAGGGTCACTCGGAAGGTACCATTCACTTTGTATGCCACAAGTTTTTTTCAGTTTTCCATCGTATTTTCTCGAAGTATTGATTTTTAGAAACTGTTATTAATTAAATTGGGACCCTCATCAAATCGACTTGTTTCGCTCCCTATCCCGCTTTTTCTTTCCACTTTCAGAATTTGGTCCAATAATAAAAGTTGGGTGTCTCGTCAAAACGAAGCTGTGTATAAACTTTCAGCCTGTTGTCAATCACTGAAATCCCTTGTTCGTGGGCCCGTGGACTAATAGAACTAGCTTTGAACCGCAGCTCCGCCCGCGTGTATGTTAAGTTACCGCAGTAAAGAGAAGCCTATGTAATTTCTCAAGAGTCAAAGTATCCCCTTGCCAAATTTTATTGATATCTATGCAGTGTTTGAGTCGTGAAAGTGTGACAAACATTCAGACAGTTACTTTCGAATTTTTAATTATGTATGGATAACCTTAACTAACGTAATTTTATGGGTTAAAATGACCTTGTAGGTCCCTTCTAGTATTTTAACCCACGACCCATTAACCCTGTTAGTTATATTCTCATGTACAAATAAGTACACAGTAATCCTAATAGTGAGTCGTTTCCGGTGTCCATAACCAGCCAGTTGTGTTTGATTTCGGGTGAATGTGTCTCAGTTTGTCATGCGGTTTTAATTTGAGCAACGACTTACTGTGACTTTTTCCTTATAGCTAGATTATGCTTTGGTTTGCAGGCTTGAAATGAAGTTTTATCTCTAAAAACATCTATAAAAAGTATGATATATGAGGAAAATTCTATTTATTTTGTAAAAAGTTACAAAAACCTACTAGGTATATATGTCACCGTAAACGGTACTATACTGTGTGTACTGTGAAACTATAATTCTACAATATGACAGTTCAAATTTGTCCTTTTTTATTTAAGACATAGGCGGCAAACGAGCTGACGTATCGCCTGATGGTAAACGATTACCGCCGCCCATGGACACCTGCAACATCAGAAGCGTCACAAGTGGAGGGGAAAAATGAAATAAAATCATACATCATAACAGAAAGATAAAATTTGAATTTCGACTATCAATAAATCTCTAAATAGTTCCTATAAATAGAACTAAGCAAGAAACAGTTTAAAAACTTTGTCAAAATTTATATGGTCTGTGTTTTCCGGGCTATAATTACGAATCTGTTTGAAATTTCTTTCTTTAAAATATTTCAGTAGTTTAAACGCTACAGTTGTACATACACACACCTTTCCGTTAGGTTTCACCGTAGTCGGGTAAAAATATAGAAATTTTAGTTTTCGTACATTTTCCGGTTACATAGGGGTCACATCATTAACATTTGTGTTAATATCAATTGCGTATTTTTATTTCATTTTCCCTTTTATTTTTAACATTTTATAAACATAATGAATGATACATATGTATACTATCAGCTAGTATACATATGTAACTTTCATTATGTTTAATAATATGTATATATATATACATATTTTGTACCGAGCGGAAATCAAACTCTCGACCTCCACTGTAACAGTCGAACGCACTACCGTACTGCAGAGGTCATCATTGTAAAATTCAGTATTGGTACTAAAATATCAGAATTTTGACACTTTTTGATTTTCATTAAAGGTTTAAGAAGTTCATTGAATATATTTATAAAATACGCTGTTGCTGTTGGTCGTATTTATTAATTTGTTATAAAATATACATATATGTATTTGCAACATAATTTAATTCAAGACGATCAGTATTTTATAATTAATTTCTACATTTATATAAAGCGTAATCACATTAAGTACGGCTTTTTTATATTCCTATTAAATTTTGTTTTATTCAAAAATATATTTATTTGTTAAAATACAAAATTGACTTAAAAAACAAATTATGGGCAAGAAAATGTGACCGTGTGAAAATTTACAAATATAAGTATATTTGAAATAAAATGACCATGCTTTTATTTTAAGGATTTTGAGACATTTGCTGTTATAGCTAACGAATACTGTAAGAACGAGATTAAGTTGAAGTGATTATTTGCTCAACCTATTAACAACATATGCAACACGATGTAGGTATAGGTTTCTTTTTTTTTTTGATAGGATAGTTGGCAAACGAGCAGACGTATCGCCTGATGGTAAGCGATTACCCGCCGCCCATGGTCACACCCGCAACACTAGAGGCGTCACAAGTGCTTTGCCTATCTTTGGGGGATGAGGAGGGGGATGGAGGGAGGGGTTGGGGTACGGGCCTCTGGTATCCTCACTCACTTGGTGAAACAGCGCGCAAGCGCTATTTCACACCGGTTTTCTGTGAGGCCGTGGTATCACTCCGGTTGAGCCGTCCCATTCATGCCGAAGCGTGGCTCAACCCCATTATTAGTTTCATTTATAGTTGATGCGAGCAATATTGTTTTACGACTTCAATGGATCTTATGAACGCAAATGTTCAGGAATGTGAGTATTGCGTATAAAATTTAAATGTTTGTTCTGCTACGTGATTCGATTGCCGACCACATGAGTTGCACACGTCCTGTGCCAAAATTACAGCTTTTATTTTTCACCCTTCCATATCAGTCTTATATAATCTTTTGTCCATTTTCTCTCGATAGAGTACGACTAACCCAAATAACTAAATTATTTACAAGCAAGTTGACCCGGCAAACATTGTAAGCTAAATAAATTATTTCTTGTAAATATTTTGGTCTGCAAAGGATCCTTCACCCTTTTTATCTAAAGGGATACAAAATAGCCTACGACCTATTCTCAGACCTGCCATTCCAAGATACATAAGAAATTTCATAAAACAACAGTGAAGCCGTTTCGGAAGAGTTCAATAAAATCTCGTGACATAGCACAATATGCACACAACGGTTTATTTCTAAACTAAAAATACAATAATTGAGTACATTGGGTAGGTAAAATAATTAATATCGTCATTTTGGAGTCACAATTTTGCGATTACAAGTAAAACTTTCAACTTCTAATATACTAATCGGTAGGAAATTATATGGGGAATAAAAAAAAATAGTAGTTGTTCCTATAAAATTATCGAGAAAAAAACGAAAAACTGCATCAGTTTCTAGCGGAGGGAGGAACACCCCCTTAAAAATCACTGCCAGACCCAGGCTTTGCGCCAGAGTTGTGTCGTGTCAGTGGAAAGGATAACAAAGATCGTTATTTTTATCACTCCTGTTTTATGATATAATATACAATTTTTGCACGGAGCTTTCAACTACCTTTGATTTTTATTTCTGACTTAGTACTAATCACTGACCGAGCGATTGAATCGAACGTTAAAAAACTCAGTCATTCTAATCCGATTGCAACGTCTGTTAAATACTACGTTAGCTAATAGTTAAGAGTTTGTACTAAAAAAAGGAAACCTGTAGGTATTAGACAAGCAAAACCCACTGCGCTTTGGAAGAAGTTTAGAAATTATTTTTCTGCGACACTACCAGAAAGTGATATACTAATAAAATTTTGTCCAAATATGGATTTAAACTATTCACGATTATTCAGAATCTGATATACATCTAGTTTATATTGTAAAATTTATATCTAAAAGAATTTTTAATGTTTGGATTTCACTTTTTCCTATACACAAAATATCTTAGGAGAATCATATATAGGTATTGTTATTATGCTACGTTTATGTAAGAATCTAATGACAACAAGATGTAAATCTTATACAATATTTAACTAAGACCATGTTCTTATTCTGCACTTTCTTTTATCTGCTTTTAATCCATCGATTCTGTACTGTAGAACGCTAAGACACTTAGCAGGATATTAGTTTCATGAGCGTATCGGTTTTCTCATAACATTCTCTTCATAATAAATGAAACATTGTTCTCTCAAAGAAAATTAAACACAAAGTGCCAATAATACAAGTACTACTATTAAAAATAACTCAAAAAGTGTTTGAATATACATGTTTTCATATTTTAGAAAACGTTTTATACGCTGTGGAAGAGTATAGAGGAAATACGTCATTGAGTTTCTAATGTCGTAAAATTTTTGATAGGAGTGTATCGACACTTTCATTACCCAGACAGTTTTTGGCGATTATTTAGAGATTGTAACGGAACTATTTCTAATTATATTTCCTGTAAGAACCACTGTGCTATGGTGGTTTTTAATCTGACTATTTATTCGGTATCATTGGATATTTAGTAAATTCGTATTATCTTAGTAAGCTTCCTAAAATAAGTAATAAGTAAACAATCGCAAGAGCAGAAACAAAATGGTTACATAGTATAGACAGGCATTAATTTGACGATGTTTAGAGAAAAATAGAGTTAATTTACTCTGTAAATACATTTGGCTTTATCACACAACACATTGCACGCCAGAATAGGAAAACTATCGGCTGACTACAAGTCACCAGTACACGGGAGCTCTTGAGTAATCCTTAATATCTTCTTGATAGCTATCATTTAACAAACTTTAGAGTCATTCTTCCTTTAAAGTAGGTTAAGGAAAGAAACAGTTTCCTGCTTATATCCTTAGATATTTTACCCTTTCTCTAGCCTTTTATACAATAAACGTCGTCACCACTGAGTTGGTTTTATACACTTCAAAATTTATTGAGCGTACATTTTGGCACAATATGGAGACCGTTTCAAGAATAACTTTTAATTTATTATTTGCGTCAGTTTTGTTTCTCAATACTCATCGATTTCAATGTGCCCAAGCGTTGCAGGATACAAATAGCTGTCTATAAATAAGAGAAAATAATTCCAAAAACTGTGCCTCAGTTACATGTAGATTATGTATCAGTAGTGAATTGCAAATAGTTAAGAGAAAGTACAATAATTGTGTTGTACGTGTAGATACGTCGTCGTGATCAAAATACCCATTAGGTGATTACAGTTATGATACTCTTTTATTTTCCAAGATGTACATTTTAGTGAAGCGTACAGAGTTTCATTGTAAAGGTATTGACTGTCGGTTTTATTAATTAACATCACTTCACATAGCATAAACAGCATATGATATAAAGGTTTTTTGATAGCTTTGTTGTTCTGGCAATCAATGTGAAGTATGGTGACGTTTGATGAATGTACGGAGCTAGTTCACGCCATATTTAAGTAAGACATGCAGGGTAGTTGAAAAAAAATCTGTAATAGATATTATAGACCATATGATCTGAGATGACCAATGTGTGATCACGTGTGATAGTGAATAGTCACACCCAGTGAGTGTGTTACACTTTCATATCACCTTAATCAACACGTACGACACTATGTAAATTGGATCATAGAAGTGATGTGTTAAAGTGACTGAATGTATATTGAACTTTATAATTAAAATTTTACTGTTGCTAAAATATTATTAATATCTTAGTTTCTTTTTATCTGTATAATGGTTGAGCTTAGTATAATTGTTTGTTTTTATTATTATTATTATTATTTTTTTTTTTTTTATTGAATAGTTGGCAAACGAGCAGACGTATCACCTGATGGTAAGCGATTACCGCCGCCCATGGACACTCGCAACATCAAAGGCGTCACAAGTGCGTTGCCGACCTTTGGAGGATGGGAAAGGGGATGGGGGGAGGGGTTGGGGTATGGGCCTCCGGTATCCTCACTCACTCGGTGAAACACAGCGCAAACGCTATTTCACACCGGTTTTCTGTGAGGCCGTGGTATCACTCCGGTCGAGCTGACCCATTCATGCCGAAGCATAGCTCTCCCACGGTAGTAGTATTAATACTTCTAAGGTAAAATATTTTTTCCTGTTACATAAACTGTATTTTATAATATATATCAAGTTTTACATAAAGTGTAAAACATGTAAAATATATCACAAAAAGGGTAATTGCTAGTTATTATAAATACAAAACAAAATATGAACTTGAGTCTCAACGTGGAATTACTCTGTGACAAATAAGCTTCTGTATTAATATGAAACTAGTGCATATAAATACTAGAATAAACTTTTATTCGAATTGGAAGTGCCCGACCGCAACTAAATATTTACGTAGAAAAAGACCGATATTGCGTGCTTGTTTATCAGCTTAATCCATTAAAATGATAATGAGCCTGAAGGCTTTTTTATATTGGTTTCCTTATTATATATTTCTCGACACAGTCCCTAGTGACATATAGTGACTGGACTACCGTCAAACTACACGTGTCTGTATCAACTTAAAAACCTGTTCAATGATCCGATTTCAAGTCAATTTAATCACTCGCTCACCGACTAGCCGGGTGACCACATAGCAGTTGATGGCGGGAAATGCGCGACCACTTTCATCGCCTCATTAATAAATTATAAGAATATCATACCATTCTACACAGTATATGGATATCGACAAGAACCTGCTATACCAAGTTTCTTTACGCAAACCTTTCATAAAAACGCAATGAAACCGATTAAATATATAAGGTTAAAATTAAATAGGAAACATGTTAAAAATACTTACGTTTAAGTGAGCGTAACATCCAATATTGCCGGTGAGTACAACAACTATAAAATATTCAAATTTTCATTAACGTTATTGAACTTTTGCTACGTCATAAAAATATACACGGACGCATCAGCAATTCACAGTAAATATCGAACGGAAGACACCGAAAATATGTCCAGAGCGTCACACGGAAAAACTTTTTTGGTTGACGACGAAATAACACAAGCAACGGTTTCGATGACCGAAAAAGTAAAAGAGCGATATGTGGTGCCGTGCGGCAGGAGTTGGCGAAACTGACGTACGCAGCGCACAAGCGCCGCCAAGGTATTGTTAAAAGTTACTTTTACTTACGAGACTTGCCGCGTGCTTGCGCCTGCGGCTCTAGCTACTTCGGTCGAGGGACCTTGCGACTATCGCATTACCCGTTTCACTCTTTACACGGTCAGGAAAGAGAAAAACAGAGGTCTCTCTCTTCGACTGACACACACTGTTCGGAAAATTTATTTTTACTGTGCGCCTAAGAATACATAAGAATATTTGTGCAAGATTAAGTTATTGCTATGCAAAGTATCCGTCTCGGTTCATTGCAATTTTAGGTGAGTATTGCCTTAGTTCCTTGCGTGAGGCAAATATAACCAACGGAAAATTTAAGATTTCCAGGTCAGCAAACATCATACTTATTTACAGCCAGGAATGTATGTACATTTTTAGTGGACCAACTTAAATTTAAAAGACAGACCTTGTCTTATGCACAGAGACATACAAGACTGACTAAGTTTTAGTAGCTTTTTTTGGTATAACGCGTTATTTATTATTTTAAAAATACTCATATCTAGACAATCTTAAAAAACAAAAACCTACAGACAAAGTTTGATCCAAATCGTAAAAGTCGTTTCCGAGAAATACGAATTAATGAATATAAAATTATTCATATTATACAAGTATCACTCTTACAAAATTGTTAGATAACCGCAAAAAAGAGTCGAAGAGCACCTGTCTTACGTTAAACGTACTATGTACTATGTATACGAGTAACTGCAAAAAATATTTGCATATAAAATAATATATAATAATCATTTTCTTCGAAAAAAGTTGTTATTCGTCTTTCTTTCTTCTTTCTTTCGATTATAAAATACTTGATAATGAATATTCATGTGTGCACAAACATTAAAGTTGTATATAAATGAATTCTGTATCGCGATTAAGAATTACAACGATTGTACAAAGTGTATATCGTTGACACTCGGATAATCAAATTTCACAGTTACATAATAAACTGGGTTTATCGCCAAAATGCTAAAAAGGTTGTGTGGCAACACTGACAACCTAAGCTTTAGGGTTCGTATCTATTGTATTGTTTATAAGGTGAAAGAGTGGAGAGCCAAGCGCGGTCGTGCTTACGACGGCCTCGCATGCCACAAAATAAATCTGTTACACTTGATACGCCCTCGTCGATTATAAAATACATATAAATGATTACAGCTAATAGTCAAAACCTATTTTAAATTTCACTATTACGTTTTATTTCACGTACACGAACTTTATCTCATTAAATGATATAGATTCGTGTCTATTGCTGGTACTTTATTACCGAACAAAATTATGTAAATGAAATGAATGTAATTATTAGTTACAGCTTCTAACTATTGGCAAAGATTATTGCTACTTATAATGTTACCTGTTGTTGTATAAAAATGTAATCTTATATAAAGTTTGATTCGTCAGGATATATCTAAATTAATAATCGATATATGAGTATGGCGGACGACTTAAGTGGCGTTGATCAGAGCGTGTCTCAACAGAATCGATGAAACACATCTTTGATGGTTACCTACAACATGAATAACTTTATTGCCAATAATTTTCTTTAAGCAACATATGGGATCATATGTTGCTTAAAGAACCCCTATTACAAAAACATTCTGCGGACAATTCTTTCTTATCGTCGATCCGCAGTCTCTAATTTATTTATTACTAGCTGAACCCCGCGGTGCTACCCGCGGTACGATGATAACTGCGGGCAACGCCGCGAGGCGAAGCTATATCTTTATAAATAGTAGCCTATGTGTTATTCTGATGTATAAGCTATATTGTGGTAAAGTTTCATTCAAATCCATTCAGTAGTTTTTACGTGAAAGAGTAACAAACATCCATACATACATACATCCATACTTACAAACTTTCGCCTTTATAATAGTAGTAGGATTTGATTTAAGTGATCCTTTTTCTACAAATTAAAGTAGTCTAAGTTACTGCTGATAACATTAGCTAACTCCACCAAAATTGGTTTAGTCATAAGTCAGATCGACAGACAAAAATTAAAAAAATATTTGATATATTTACACTTCAATTTTATTTGTACGTATATATATTACTCGAGACGCTTTAATATATATTTGAATCCTATTAAAATGAAATATACATTTGCGTTAAACTTATCGTGCTTTTGCAAGTGATAAATTTCTCGTGCTAAAAGCCTGTCAGATGACAGGCCTAAAGAACATCCATAAGCTATAATATATATATATATCCATAGATAAGATTGTCCCGATACCTAACGGTGAGGAAATATTTCCTAAAAAAAACTTAAAAAAGGTCAGATATTTTGTGTATATTGTTTTATAAGGAAAATTTTATATGTATTCAAATGTTCTGTTGGCCTTTTAATTATTACACAAAAATATTTACCCTTATTTTACTAATAATATAATTGCTCAATAGAATGGTTTGACGAGTCTTAATAGGGAATATCCATTTAGAGAGTAGGTAGAGTCAGTGGAATTCTCTTAGATAGACTTGTACTGTTTTCGTCTTCTTCGTATCTTTCATAATCCAGACAAGTTGCAAGACATACACTTATTTTGTTACCAATTAATAATGTCATAATAAATATAAATTGTAAATAAAGATTTCGGTCATCGAATGCACAACGCCATCTAGTTCCAAGCTAAACAGAGCTTGTGTTATAGGCACTAGACAACTGATATAAATATATGTATACTTTTTCGTAAATACATATATATTAAACATAGAAAACACCCAAACTCCAGCAAATATTTGCAGATTATATAAACATTTGACCCGACCCGGGAATCGAACCCGAGACCTCAAGCACAGCAGTCACATAAACTATCACTACGCCATGCCAACAGTTCGTCAGACCCTCCACATTATCCAGATATAAAAAATTAATTGTTCTTAAATAATTTCGTTGACAATGTTGCTATGAGTAGAAATAACAACCAGCTGAAACGTGCCTGGTGAATTCTGAAGGTGTCTTTGGCGCCGTGAGCTGTGATAAGTTGCGTCAGCTGTCACTACAAGCACGAACTACCGATCGCCGCGCCGTGACGTGAACACATCGAGTGCCAAGCATTTACCGCAACTGACATTCGATGCCATGTATCTAGGTTATTTCTAAGCAAAAATGTAAAATTTATGTTTCACAATACATTATAATAGGTCTTTACCTATGAAATTGCGTTTCTTCAGTACTGGTCATTTCAAATAAAAAAAAGTTTGTAATGGCTCTGTATTCTAAATTCAAATTAATTTTGTTTTAAAACCATGACATTCTATTTACAAACTCAGTCTTTTGTTTTTTGATTAGCGTTGTATTTTCATTACATTTGAACATTTTTGTCATAATGGATACTTCAAAAATTCGTGTGGTTATGGAATATGAGTTCCGTCGTGGCACCAACGCGACACAAACGGCACGTAACATCAAAAACGTTTACGGAGAGAACTGTACAAACGAACGCACAACCCTTTATTGGTTTTCCCGGTTCCGATCTGGAAATTTTGACTTGAAAAATGAAGCTCGTGGTCGTCCGGAGACTTTGGTTAACAATAACGAATTAAAGGCGATTGTGGAAGCTGACGAAACTCAATCTACAGCTGAGCTAGCAGCAGCTTTTAATGTAAGCATCAAAACAATATTGATCCATTTGCGACAAATTGGCAAGGTAAAAAAGCTTGATAGATGGGTGCCCCACGACCTTTACGATCGCCAGCGCAACGTACGCGTCGAGACCTGCCTTTCGCTGCTCAACAGGCAAAGAAATGAAGGAATTTTGAAACGAATACTTACGTGCAATGAAAAATGGATTCTGTTCGACAATCGAAAGCGCTCAGCAAGTTGGTTAGACCCTGGTTCAGCACCAAAGCAATGCCCTAAACCAAAACTGACCCCTAAAAAGGTGATGGTCACTGTTTGGTGGTCTAGTGTCGGTGTGATTCACCACAGCTTTTTACAAAATGGCATGAGCATTAATACAGATGTGTACTGTGAAGAACTGGAGAGAATGATGGAGAAGCTTGCATATCTGCAACCAGCTTTGGTCAATCGTTCGTCCCCACTGCTCCTTCACGACAACGCGTGACCCCATACTGCGCAACAGACAGTCTCCAAGCTGCAAGAGCTGGGGTTGGAAGCTCTCCCTCATCCGCCATACTCACCAGACCTTGCACCTACCGACTATTACTTTTTCCAAAATTTAGACAACTTTTTAGTGGGTAAAAAATTCAATTCCCGAGAGGCAGTACAAAATGCCTTTGAAGAGTTTGTTGCCTCCCGTCCAGCTGATTTTTACAAGAAGGGCATCAATAAACTGCCAATGCGTTGGCAAAGATGCGTCGATTGCATGGGTGATTACTTCGAATAACAGAAATAAAAAAGTTTGAAAAAATAAGTACTTTTAATTAATGCATACAAAACGGCAATTTCATAGGTAAAGACCTAATATAATTATCTATGTTTATAAAAACGCTAATACATCCCCTTATTAATCCAGAGTACAAACTCTGTTTGAGACTAGATGGCTTTGTGTATTAAATGTCCGAAAATATAAAATATAACTTCAGTATGTATATTGTAGTCTTACGATTTCAAGATTTCTAAATTAATACTAGAAAAATAAAAGTACGTCTGTCTGATAAAGTTATGATGTTATGAGTAAAGGCATGATCAACAGTGGGTATGATCAAGAAAAGGACTTACGATAGATTTTATTTGGAAAAAAGTACATTATGTGTTGGAACGATACAAAGGTGTATAATGTGAACGAAGTCGCGTTCATATAATTCTATTGGAATGTTTCACAGGAATTTTGATCTAACATTTAAACGGTGTTTGTATTTGACTAAAAGGTGAATGTCGATTCATTTATATATTAAAAGTTCACACCGATACGTCATAGTTATCATGCACGGCAAAGGAACGAATTAGTCAAGTGAATACTTTCTAACAGAAAATGTCACAGTGCTCTTTATCTGTTGACCTTATGAGTCTTGTCACCAACACTTCATAGAGTCAGTATGATCTGCAGAGCAAATGAAATAGAGATTATTAATATAAATTCTAAATTTGGTTTTGCCTTTTAATTTCTACAGTAATATCTTTTCACTTAAATTACTTTTTCAAAAAATGAAATATTCGTATTACGAACATTACACAAAGCAACACAAAAGGTCAATATCATCATCATCAGCCCGTTGCAGTCCACTGCTGGACATAAGCCTCTCCCAAGGAACACCACAGAGCCCGGTATGTTGCTTTTTGCATCCAGGAGCTACCAGCCTTCTTATCTAAGTGGTCCCGCACCAGGCCAGAGGGCGTCCCACACTACGTTTGCCAAGACAGGGTCTCCATTCTTAAACATGCTTACTCCAGCAGTTGTCTGGTCTGCGACATATGTGACCAGCCCATTGCCACTTCATTCTACCAACTTTCAGAGTTATGTCGGTCATTTTGGCTCTCACACACAAAAATATACACACACACACATACACACATACCGTTTACCTAATAGTTAAAAAAAAATGTACATAAGGAGTCACCACAGACAAGTCAGTTATATTTCTGAAAGTCAAAAAGTAATCGAATACATAACCGTACAAGTAAACTTGTCATCCAAAAAGTTGATACCCAAGTAAATTATTAATTCGAGCCATTAATTATCTTCTTCCAATGCCCCTATAGAGTGCCTAAAAGTCATGTAAATTAATTTTGATTTTTTTAGATTATGTTCTATTAATTAGATAAAAAACTTAAAAATAAAACAAATCGATTTCAAAAAACATCGAACAAAATCTCCCTGCCTAAAATTACTAAAAAAAAGCGTAATATAAACTGGCTCTTCATAAATTACCAAGTGACAATTTTTGTCTATGCTTAATTTTTTATTCATTTAAATAATAGTATTTTTATTTTTCCATTTTTAGTGCAAACAATCATGGGTAAGAAGTAAGTTGAACTGTATTATATAACTCCTGCTGATGCGAATAACTGTAGTGGTTTGAAGGCGTATTGAAACTGAGCAGTCTTCAAAACTATGTTGAGATGCAACATTTCTGATACCGAGAACGTGATCTACGGGGCAATGGGATCGTGTCCTAGCTTATATGACCTGCAATTTGCCATGATCAAATAGAAGCTGGCGAGTTACTAAAAGCAAAATAAATTAAAGGGTTAGTTATCATAGCGCCTGTGTCAACAGCCAATCAGAAGGCAGCGGGGATATTAAAAGGAGAATACTACAACTGCTAATCTTTAGTTGCGTAATTATGATTCGTCAACTCCCGAGGGTTTAGTGTGACTTTATATCACGTCTAATCAATCTTAACGGTGACTGTTTTTCGATCGACTCTCACCAAAATCTTCAACAGTCGCAACGTTAATTCACATTACATTATGTACTAGCTAACGCATGCAACCTCGTTTACGTCTCCTATTGTCCGCCACGTAACATTCTTCACTGATACTCGGCTAGAAAAACATTTATTTTTTATATTTATTCACCTTTAAAACTAAAATCAGCTAAATCGGCCGAGCCGCTCTCGAGTTTTAGCGAGACTAACGAACAGCAATTCATTTTCATATATATAGATAGACTTAGAATAACTAATGAAGTAAATATCTTGTAGAACACACGTTAAATAATCTCCTAACATGTATATTTTCCAATTGGAAAGACACCGATATTTAAGAGAGTTGTTCTAGTTTCAATGTTTAAATACTAAACATACTATTGCTTACTGCAATGAATTTCTTAGTTACATATTAAATAGCATAAGATAAATGTGTCAGTACGATGGTTGTTTCATTACTATTATCTTTAACGACAGCATTATAAATAAATCAGTTTTGTTCATTGCCATTGCGTTCACGGTCATTAAGAAAGTCTATACCAGGGATGTTGCGGATGCCAATTTTTTCACATCCGCGGATGCGGATGCGGATGCGGATTTTTAAAGGCTCACATCCGCGGATGCAGATGCGGATGTTTAAAATACTATAAAAATACAGTTTATGAATATCGAATTAAAACAATTACTTTATAAAGTAATTGCTAACATTTTATTAGGGAGCGTTCAAGTATTACGTAACGCACCTTTTGAAGATTTTTGAACCCCCCCTCCCCCCTGTAACACATCGTAACGTTTTACAAAACCCCCCCCCTTCCCCCCCCGACTTTGCGTTACGTAATACTCGAACGCTCCCTTATATGTTCTATAAACGTTTTTTTATTTTTTTATTTTTCTTTAGCCGTTTTCCAAATTTCATTGACATTTTTTTGTCACAGTTGCGCTGGCAAGTTAGCATGAGAGCCTTTATAGGCCGAGAACAGCTGATGATACAAATCTCCCTCTTTTGAGGACATTACAGTATGAACACTATGAACTCACTTTAATAACACCAACTGACTACAGCAATTTGCTTCTGCATAAACACTAACGAATACTAACAACGAAAACAATAAATAACGTACAATACAATCTAGGGATTCCCCGTGAAATATAAACGAAAAAGTTTGCCAACTTGTGAGAACAAATTACTAATGACGACCAGACTAATACAATCGAGGGATTCCACGTAAACGAAAAGGGTTGCCAATTTGGGAGTTTTAATTCCCTACTTTTTTATTTAAAAAAAGAAACAGTGTTACGTAACGTGTTATAAGAAAGATCCCTTCCCGCCCCTGTAATGCATCGTAACGTTTTACGAGAATTTGGGGGGAGGGGCCCCCCCAAATTGCGTTACGTAATACTTGAACGCTCCCTTATTGAAAATTAAAATTAACTATAATGCTCTTATTTTTTTTAATTATGTAACAACAAATGTTCGTATTAGTAAATGAAGTTATAATAGGAGCATTATACTTAATAAAAAGTAATATTGCCGCCTTTTCTGATTCAAGGCGTTTACGGAGAGGAACATCAATTAAACCAACGCTACTAAACAGTTGTTCACTAGGAATACTGCTGCTTAAAAATCTTCTCGCGGAATCAGTAATTTTCATTATTTTAGGCCCTTCGGCATTGGTATTAGGAGAACCAGGAAAAATTATTGTCAGTATTTATCATAATCAAAATGTTTGGTGTTTAATTGGTCATTAACACGTGCGAACAGCACTCGCCATTCGCTGGCCCCGCCCAATTTCTTTCTTGTCGCAACTTGTATTACATTCTCATCCGCATGAACATCCGCATTGATTATTGCGGATGCAGATGCGGATGCAGATGTCCAAATCCATGCGGAAGCTCCGCATTTGCGGATGCGGATGCGAATATTCGCAACATCCCTAGTCTATACATATACAATACGATATGGTATGTCTTCTATTTCTGACTTGTCACTTTGTATGCACTGCGTTCATTGTACAATGATTATATTCTCCTAATTGCTTTGTAAGTTACTCGTTGGTTTTAATTATATTTTTTATAGTTCAGTCCTTTTTATAAAATATGACTTTGAATATTTTATTCAAACATCGTGTAAAAGAAATAATTAATTTAAGAAAAAAACCTTAATCTCACTCAAAGTGCAAATAGTTAATTCAATGAGTTCTCCCTGTTAAAATGTACTAATTACCTACTTCATATCGAGCAGGCAACACGGATGTCAATTGTATTAAAAGATTATTTTTTATCATTTAGAGTTCAAGCATTAAGACTCTTGTATTTATTTGGGCAAATGTATAATATTGGTTCGAGCGTATTTCTAGTAAAAAACGCAGATGTTACGACTGTGAAGGAACTACATCTACGTATGCTTTGATACATATATGTGGGCTCAAAACACTGAATGACTTTTATACTCCATATATCCTAATATATAATATTATTGCACAGATGGAGTACAAAGTTATACAATTACTGCACAGGTGATTTTCGAGGTATTAGACCAACGCTGATTTTAGCACGAACGGCCCGGCTCGTCCGGGGTGGACCCTACACAGAAAATCCCCGTAAAATAACAGCGTTCGTGCTATCAAGTTTCGTTGATGAGTGCGAGATCGGAGGCCCAATGATGCAGAAGTATCTCTAGGCGCCATGTTGTGGGTCACCATGTTGCATTGTTGCACTGTCTGCATTTGCCATGAGCATGGCTAGCACCACTCTTGGATTCGGCTTATGCATTCCATCAGGTAGTGTAGAGTCATATTGGAAGGACCATACATAAAACTGATCAAAATGTATAAAATAGTATACAAGATATTTTTTTGTTTAATGACAATGAAAACTTAATACATAGATGATAATGATGGATATCTTATAAATACTGATGTTTACTAGGAAGCACTGTAAAAAAGGATTTAAAACTTACAGATATTTTAAATGTTCCTCAACATTAACTTTATTTGTACATAACGAATAGCAGACTCGTAAATCTCCGAAATAAGAACCTAAATTAGAATTTTATTACATAATTAATCAACTTTTTAATTGATTTAAGTTTTTTGTGTATTCAGTCTTATTTTAGTAAGTACTTCTAGAACAAAGAATGAATTACGATTTTTTATGCTTCTTCTTTACATCACGATATTTGAAACAACAAGAATATAAGCAATTATGATTCAAATACCACGAAAAAGTTTTTTCAATTTTTAGGGTAATATATATGGCCTATGACACTCACAAATAATGTAGCTATTGGTATAATTTTTTAAAAAGAACCGAATGTGTTATGTTCTAATAGTTCGCTTAGTTTTATACACTGCAGCCCTGCCGAAAGTTGACATGGGTATTCTAAAAGTATTTTTTCGGTAATTTAGAATATATTTACAAAAATAAATATGGCTATACTAAGTTCGCCGGGTCAGATAGTCTTATATAGAATTAAAGCTTATAATGTTATTATTTGTGAAACATTCTAGACAATAGACTCAAAGTAAAGGTCTCTTAAATCAACAAGAAAACCGTAGCAGCAGTTAATTATTTTCTCGAAGATATATTTTAATGTTTTGAAATAAAAAAAGATTTGCCAGTACCCTTCTCGTGTTTCTAATTTAATTTGGAGCATTTAAAACGTAAGTTAAAATTGAAAAATCAGGAAGTACTCAAGTTATGCACAAAGTGATACAAATGAACTCGCACAAGGTCACAACGCTCTTATAACTTCAATACATTTGAAATATAAATTCCTATCTTACATTGCTTAATATGTTGCAGTAAAAAAGAACAATGTATATATATATACTTTTAAGTGAATTCTCTACACCATTATGCTTGACATACCTATATAGATTGTTGCTAGCCAAAAAAATGCAATAGATTGTGATGATGGCATTTCCTATTCAATGTAATAAATAACTTCGGTCAGATTGGTCTAAGAGAAATTTGAATGCTTATGAATCGTTAATTATGTAATACAAGTAAGTATACAACATTAACATTTAATGACGTGATCAATGTCCGACATTAAAGAATAATAGCGTTGAAGATGGCAATGTGCGTTTTGTTGTAATAAATGGAGGCAATTTGAAAACCAACAATTGCATCAGTTTGACTACGGCATTTAATGTAATTGGCGTTGCGTATAAGGCGAATAGAATAAATTAAAAGTTATTCGTGTATTGTTATCAGTTTTTTTTGGTAACAATTATGTCAGGTGAATAGACTGTTTATAAGGTTTGTTGGTTTACTCAATCAATTCGTTTGAATAGTCAACTACTTACCATCTTTTTAGGGTTCCGTAGCCGCGTAAGTGATTACCGCCACACATGGACACCCGCAACACCGGATGCGTCTTGGGGTATAGGCATTCGGTATCCTCACTCACTCGATGAAAAACAGCGCAGGCGCTGTTTCACACTCCGGTCGAGCCGCCCTACGCATGCCGAAGTGTGGCTTTTCCACAGTTAACGTTGACGGTTCCTCATGTCCGTTCGTCCATGTGACCACACTATGTCTCACTGGCTATTGGTGTTAGAATCCTGTACTTAATTAAGATTATTATTTAGTAATCGCATTAAAATATTAAGTACGCTAACAAAGTGTTCTTAATTTAAAAAAAAAATAGTTTGGTATATTTTTTTACATTTGTTCATCCCATGATGTGGAGTATCATTGGATAATTAAAATAAAAAAAATAAATAAAAATAAGTCTTTTAAAAGTAACAAGGGTTTTTAAGACAATATTTGGATAAGAAATCCATTTATGAGATATTAAGCCTTAAAACACTGATTTTTTACACTGGTACTGCGGCACTGGCGGGTAGTACATCCCGCCTCTTTGCTTTATTTGAAATGTGAAAATTTCAATAAGTTGCAACAAACTTAAAAGGAAATAGGCTATATAAACTTCATTAGTTTACAAGTATTCGGAGTAATAGTCAACCAACTTATTTGATGTTATAGTTCGCCGAAACCCTTAATATGAAATAACGAAAATTCTTTACTGCGGAACCCTAAATTTATTGTGGGTCGACATGCCCTCGGTTTAACTTCTATTTACTGTCTACTCTTGAAGTTCCATCGACACCAATAAGGAACCATTGCTATTAGAACGCCTTGTTACAATATGATTAAAAATAGAGTCAGCACCCTATGTGAGTCAACGACTTATTTTATATTCTATCGTCACGATGATATCAAACTATCTGTTCCCCTATAAATTTATAAGTTGTAAGTGCTTTAGACATCTTATTAGCCGATGGTAACGAGAGGAAGCATTACTTCAATAAGTTCCTGGCTTACATTAAATTAACGGCAAACGTTTAGTTATTATCAAGTACACTTTTTGTTAGTTAAATAGTGAAGTCATCATCAATAGCCTTAAACAGTCCCCAGTTGGACACAGGCCTCTCCTTAGTAATAAACTTTTGGCACACTATACCACGTTTTTTGTGCTGCCTAGTTTGCTCCTTTAGTCACCTCCTACGACACCTATGGAAATGTGGCGACATCCACATCCATATAAACAACAGTAAACTACTACAGCGCCACCTACCGAAGATACAATGAACTACAAAGAAACGCAGCACACGGAGTAACTAAATATCCTGAATCGCGCAATGAAAAGTTCTAGCGCTGATTATCATATATACAACATCACAACATCAACTTTAGGGCAGTGGCCCGCCAGGCATGATCACCTCGCCTGGTCGGAGGATCCTCCCTTTGTGTTGGAGGGACATGACACCCGTTCCCCCACAGAAAGAATAGCGGTAGTGACACACCGATTTTTAATCCGTCGTCTCAAGAAAAAGAAAGGATTTATCAGGATGAAAACATAAATATTTACTAGTTGCTAAGCGCAAAACTCGAGAATCGCTCGACCAGTTTTATAATTATTTTTTATAGTTTTGTATGGAGAGAAAAATCGTAAAAGTTATGTGGAAAACATTACAAGCAACATTTATTTACTTCTTCTGTTGGACTGCGACAGGCCAATAGCTTTGACAGAAAAGTCTTTCAGGGCAGTGATTGACAAGAAGTAAATGATTCTGGAGTTTGAGGACACTTCCAAGTACCTACTACAACACTAAGAGCATAACTTATGTACACTCTCTTATATTTATTATTGTTGGAGTTTTCAATAGTTCTCACTTAACAAAACTATTTTTTACTGACGTTGATTGCAGCACTTAATACCTGTGGTAGGGTCATCCATTTCATAAGTTGATTTAATTAATATTTGGTCTGGTTCTGACATCATGTCAAGGACATTAATTAATGAATTCGAATCTATTATGTAATATTTTTATTTTGACTGCGACTATATTATCGTCATTTTTTTTTATCTCTGAGCCAACCTTTTTTTCCTTTAACGTATGTCATTTACAACGTGTTTTCCAAATATGATGATGATCGCATAAATGGTATGGTATTGCATTAAATTTTAACAATCTAGCGTGATTGAACACTGACTCTAGCTGAGACTCCTCTTTTTGAATTGTTAAGATATTTTTTTATAAATATCTTAGCTTTTACCTGTGGCTTCGTCACATGATTGTACATTTTATCTTTGAATAAAAGGTGCTCTAAGTTCTAATCGATTTTGTGAACTTTTTGTTTTCCGATTCTTATATTTTCTTTTTATCTCTAATCTTGTAACACAGTTTAAAACACGTACTCATTTATTTTCTAAATACCTATTCGTAAAAACGTTTCAGCATCTTTTAATCAATTTTGTATTTTGTTGGATAAAAATATCAGACGCTCGTTTGTAATAATATATAATCGGGTATCTAGTACTTAAATATGAACACTAATAAGTGAATGGTCGGAGTGATTTCAATATGCACTTACAATAAAGCAGTATTTGAATTGACCTTCACTTCATCGGGAGAGTATAATGTATTAGATACTCTGTAACCGAAATTACATACCTGCAAAAGAATTTTGACCTATGACAAATCAGAAAAATATTTCCAAACGATTTAAATTTATTCAAACACACAAGGTACATAGGTGCCTATCACAATTCAGCATACTTTATTTGCATATCCATCAGTCTTATTTTAATGTGAGCTCGTTAAAACAGTTTAAAAGTAATTTATAGTATTACATTATTTATTCAGATCATTGCTTGGATATTAATTCACAATCATGGTCACGAAAAGGTTTGCTTTTATTATTAAATTAAATGGACATTGTGATAATTAACATGTCATTAAACTGTTGCAATATTAATGATGATTTTAAAATGTTCATACTCTAACATTTTGATGAATTGTGACAGTTATTTAAGAGGGTGAGTTATAATTGGCGACGTGATGTCAAGTACCTAGATAAAGTCATTAAGTTCGAAGCTATATTTGTGGAGGAATATGCGTTTTGCTCCTCTGACTACGCAAGGTAATTATGATTGCCTGTCCATCTCATTAAGTGAGTCCTTTCTTATCGAATCCAAGTATAGTAGCTATTCCGTGGCGTTGAATGATTGCTTAAAATGCTATTGAAATATGATATTTCGTTGAATGTGGAAGAATAACAAACATACTCGTAGGTTGAAATTAAATTGATTATTGTGTTTGAATATCAGTACGCTTTGACTTATTATATAAAGTATAATACTATATTGAGATATTTAAATTATTCTTACACGTGATTGTGTAAATCGTTTGAGTACGACCGTCCTCACGTTAGCAAAGAAAACCATGTCAGGAGTAACGCAATTAGACAGTTTATTTGTATCAATGGGAAAGAACCAAGAATCGCGCGTACTTCCTTAAGTGAATCTGAATGTTACGGCGCAACACTTCCATAAAACATATCTATAATTTAATAATCATATCTATTTTTCTATTTATTTTAACTTTTGCCAATTTAATGATTTGCTATTCGTTTTTAGGCATTAATTTAGATTTACAAGCTTATCTACAATGTCCATACACATTATACCATGATTTTCCTGACCTGATGTTCTAAAGCAGTATTCAACCTGTAGTACACATATATAATTTTACAAAATCAGTTTCTAACAGCTAAAAGTAATAATAATAATAATAAGTTTATTTATTCACTCTTTCTTATATCTATTACAGTAAATACTAGCGATTGTTACAAATCCTAACATTCATAGGTTAACGTCGGCAGCCATAATAGTATGAAACTGTGCTATAGCTGCCACCGTCTTCCACTCTGGAAACTCATAAATTGAGTCTTTTTCATATTGTACAACTAAGTGATAAAACATAACATGATTGTAAAATTAATAAGTGGCATTAAACATATCTTAAATGTATGTAGCGTTAATTGGCGTTTCTGTATTTTAAATAATTTATACAAATCCGAAAGTCGATTATATAATTTTTATTTACACACACACAACATTGTTTTTACAAATATTTTGAATGTATATTTTCAAAATCACACAGCAAAATATAGCATTATTATTAAACTAGAAATAGCCACACTATAGTCCTTGAAATATTATATCGATCTTCGTGAAAGTCGTCATTAGTGTAAATTTGGAACTAGGAACTATCTCGTAGGTACATTTTAGGTATGAATTTATATATATATATATATATATATATAATATTACAATTGAAAATAAAAATATAGGTAATACAAAATTAAATGGCTTGTTCAAAGTTACTTTGTCACTTCAGATCAAACTTCGTTAAACGATTTCAAAAAAAGAGGAGGTTCTCAATTCGACTGTTTTTTTAAATATTTGTTACCTCATAACTTTTGACTGGGTGAACCGAATTTGATGATTCCTTTTTATTTGAAAGCTGGTGCTTCCAAATAAAAAAAAATTGGTCCAGTTCTTGAAGTCGGTTTCTTTTTGTTAAAATTTGTGATTATTTTAAGGACTGCACGCAGCTTTTAACTTACATATATAATACTGTTGTGAGTTGGTGGTTGATTGGCGAATTGAGAGTATTCATTTTAACGACTACGTCATTTGCATAAAACCTATTCGATGGCATCAAAGTTTACTTTAATTCCCAGGATTATTAAAGAAATACCTATTTCAAGTCATTCCTGGAACAATATTGTATCATATTGGCATTTGGATGTAACCGGAGTCGATCTTGTGAACATGTAGTGAACGGCAAGGTCACGAGAGTATAAGTTTCTTTCCAATTTATATTTGTATTTATAGTTCTTATGTATGTGCTTAAAGTGACGTTCGTAATTTTTTTAGAACAGGTATTTTTTATAAGCATACTGACAGGTAGATTGCGCGCGATACTTTATAGTTCAACAATGGAATATGATTACTTATTGGCGTAGGTGTTATAACTGAAGTGACAGAAAAAAACAGAAAAAAAATTAGGAATATCTATATCCATTGCGCAGGGGCGTCCCCTAGTTTCCATATAGAGTACTATTGAATCTATGGTATAAATAAATACAATTTAAGAAAACAAAAAAAACAGGCTCTAAAGGTCAGTTACATGTAAAAAAACATACAGATGAAGCTTGACGTGTTAAAAAGGTAATATTAAACCAGAATTATTTTTATTGTTTTTGTATGTACTAGTGTTTTAAGAGATGTCTCCTAAGAATAATTATACGGATTTGATAATGAACAACAAAGCTCCCGGTGCAGACAACATCACTGCAAAACTCCTGAAGGATGGAGGACCCGTGTTGGAGGGGGCTGTGTGTGATCTGATCGATGAAATAAGAGAGAAGACTAATCATCAAATATTTTATTTAATTTTAATATAGGTATTATGACACGCGTAAGCATAGGATTACTTTTCAGTTGATAATTACAACAAAGAATTCAATTTTCAGAAGAATTATTGTTTTTCTCAAATTTGTCCCACTGCGTTGACCTGACGTGTAACAGACACGTCAGGTATCTTTCAAATCTATTTTAGAGATCGCTTTGAGTATAAAATTATATCCAAAAATTATTAACAAGTACGTCATAACACTTGAAAGGTTTTTCCGGGGTGAATACAGTAATTAAATAGTTCTTCGCATTGAATTAGGCTTTGTTTATTTAAAATTTATTTTTAATTACGCACATCCTTCTGCAAATAATAAGGCTGTGTAGTTAAAAAACACAGTCAAAACAATTAAATTCTGAAGTCTGTAAATGATCATGTTTACTCATTTGTTTGTTTGTTTTCCCGGGCTATTTTCGCACTTAGCCTCTTAATCTGGCCGTTATACGTGGGTTTGTCATCTTCTTAATCCAACTATTCCAGATCTTCCCAGAAGCTCAGCTCCTTTTCAGGTCACTACATGTTTCCGGGAGTGATGTTGATCTGCCCGTTGATCTACCACACTTCTACATTCTGTGAGAACGTGCTGCGGCGTATCTTCTGCCTCCATGTATCCCCTGCAGAGAGGACTGTTGTGCCTATAGTGAATAGGTGCTTGTGTAGCGGACAATGCGCGGTTAGGATACCTATGACCTTCCTTAGATGGTATTTTTCATTCTGATCAGGTTGTTTTATCATTTTCATTTGATCATACATCTGCACAGAGGACTGTTGTGCCTATAGTGAATAGGTACTTGTGTAGGGGACAATGCCCGGTTAGGATACCTATGACCTTCCTGAGATGATCTTTTTCATTCTGATCAGGTTGTTTTATCATTATCATTTGATCATCCATCGTTGTTTTTTCCATTCAGTTTTGTGTTTTTCCATCGTATTGGCGCGCAGCCATGTTTTTATTTGGACTTGGGGTAAGGGTAGTAGTGGTTCCATTCCACAAACTGTCGTTTTCGATCCCATTTTGGCCATTTTTGCACATAACTAGTTAAAGCCTTTTATTAAAAAAGAGTTTAATGATATAAGCTGATAATCGTTTACATTTATTTTGCACAAGCTGAACCCCGCGGTGCTACCCGCGGTTCAAACCGCGGTACGATAATAACCGCAGGCAACGCCACGAGGCGAAGCTACATATTTATATATTGTAGCCTATATGTTATTCTGATGTATAAGCTATATTATTGTAAAGTTTCATCAAAATCCATTCAGTAGTTCTTGCGTGAAAGAGTAACAAGCATTCATCCATCCATACTTACAAACTTTCGCGTTTATAATATTCGTAGGATTAGGTACGTCAGTGATATCTAACGACACGAAGGTGCAATTTGCAAAAGGGTGTAGATATTGTTTTTTTTTGTGTGTATTAGGAAATTAGAAAAAAAATATTTCATCATCTTGCTTAGTATAATTCTACAAAATATTGTAATTTCCAAACTACTCTAACGCTTTTATACAGTATCATCGAAGATATGTACCCAGGTATTTTTTATTTAACCATGAACGCCATGAATGGCATAAAACATTTTAAACCAGCAATAAATTTAGTCCCAAGAATCGCTAAGATGTCAAAACTTTACCGTTATGCATTAAATCACTGATAACAGTAATTCACTGTGAACGCTAGCGAAAAATAAAAGATTTTTCATTTTTGTCATTTAGATATAGCAGACAATGCATGGTTTGTTAATGCACTAATGTTTTTACATTTACACAATTTTTTTTTGCATTTCCTATTTATAAACTTGTTACGTATCTCTAAACGTTTCACACGGCACTTGAGTTCCGTAGAATGTATATCGATAAGGATGATGGACCTCCACAGAATATCAGAAATATATTTTAAGTTTATTCTTGTTCCACACTTCGAGGTGGAATCACTAATCTAATTAGCTGTAGGTTTTAATTTAGTAAAACTAGTTTATAAGGAGATTCATGTTTCACATTTCGAAGCTGAATCACCTCCAATTAACTGTAATTTTTTATTTTGTAAAATTAGTAATTAATTAAATTTATTTAAATATTATATTGCTTTATTTTGGATCCTCCGGATGCGGCTATCGTAATTAACTCATGTAATGTATATTGAGACGTGTCTGTTTGTGTCTGAGTGTTCAAGATTTTAGAGCATTTAGAAGAAAAGTAGTTTGACTTAATTTTTCAAGTCGAATTTAAAATTGCGATGCTATCGATGATTATGGCAACCATGAGTTTGAAATGATTTAGAATTAGAAAATATCAGATTTTGTATTCCTATACTTCGGGTTATCTTGATATAAAAGCAGAGAAATAAATGTGATGTCTATTTTGCCCATAATATCACAACTGGCTAACTTTTCGATGAAGTTCTTTATATAATCCGTATATATTTACTTGAGACTGATCAATAAGGATGACAATATTCTAAAAAGCCAATGTTTTAAAGTTATATTTGTCTCAGAACTGATCAGCGCCATCTTTCGTTACGAGGTTCAAGTAATTACTTTCTATCGCATACACTTGTCTTAGTACAGTGCATCGAAGTAACGTTTACTGAAGTCAATGATAGAGGACGTTCTGTTCGCTTTCTGTTGTTGTAAAATGATCTTAACAAGTAGTATATGGGGCTTATGATTACCTACGTAGAAAGCTATACTTATTTGATATTCAAAAATATTTAGGCGATTATTGTTTAGTTCACGCTGCAGTTGATATTTGGAGGTTCTGAGGTAGTGAACTGGATCAAGAAATAGAGGTATTGGAAGTGCGACGTATCAGTTAATGATTTTTATTCATAAAGCAATAATAATATCTTCACATCTTTCTGCATAACAATTATAACATTTCTCTGAATCAACATCACTTCTAAATTTCGTTAAGATTTGCACGTTATCTTCGGAGATAAATACTTAGCGAAAGACTTATTTTTAAATACTTTTATAATTCGTAAAAATATATAAGAAAAGAACTATAAATATGTCCCATGCTGATTTCCGCTACGGTGACTATTTATATTCGAATTTTAAGTTTTTAGTGTGCTCTGAAAGAATTTATTTGTTTTTGGTAAGTCAACGTTCAGACTAATTATTTAAATTGACTGTTTTAACTGATCAGAAAACAGTCTCTAGTTTTCTTATTTTAAAAGAACCTTGTGCATTGACGCGATGAATGCCAGATTGAAATACATTTCTGAATATCTTCCAGAAGTGCTACTGTTGGAATGCGGGCTCGCTCGCCCGCGGCGGAAAAATGACCCCTTACCTGCACACAAGGTAGTTTAACTTATGTTATTCTTCTTAGTCCTGATTTAGCAACACATAAAAATTTCAATAGTTAACAATATATGTTGTAATTAAAAACTTTAATAAAAATCAAGATAATGCAGTAATTTTATGAAGTAATGTATTTATAATGTCACAGTCTCAATTTTAGATTCTCGTTTAGATAAATTATTAATTTCCAGTACCCATTTAAGTTCAAGTAAGATTACGTATCTTTATAAGTAATATATTGCAGGGGCTGTTGTAGATCGTGAAGTACGGCGATAAGCAAACTTAGCATTACGCAGTCGCAAAATGTTACGCGTGAATTTCATACAAATGACTTTCTGTGGCTCATACTTTAATAAAATCTTGGGAAGGGGAAACACTGAAGGGTAATTATTTTTTATTAAACAATTTTTTTAATTAAATCTTGGAATTGTTCTTACCAGGTTTCATTTAGGTTAAGGTAAAATCGTCTGGTTTGCTATATCAAAGAATATTCAGAAGGTGCATCGCGTTTTTGAGGTGTGGAAATGCTTTCGAATTCGTACCTTGCTTTAGATAACCGAGTGTATGATGTGTAAGAAGTACAGTTTTATATTTGCCAATTGTTCTTTGTAAGGAAAAGATTAGAAATGAACAAAAAATGATAAATAAACATCTTAATTTTCCTGAAGGATAATGCTAGCAAGTAATAAGTGGCCTTTAGTAGAAGAAACTATAATTGACTTGATGGAAGGTCCGGCTACACTTTGGTAAGGTGAATGATTATGTTAATTGTTCATTAGTCTTTTTTGCTAAACTGTAAACACAAGTGGATTTATTTTCTGAAAAAAATATTATGTATTAAATGTGATTGATCCATTAGAATTGTTTAAAAACTTTATATTCCGAGAGTATTTAAATCACATAGTAAGAACAGTACAAAATAAATTACCGATCTTGTACAAACGCTTAGAAATCCTAATATCGAAGCTCGTGTCATTCACGTTGACATTTTCACATCCATCAAACCACATCTTGGCTGGGAAATTAAAACGTTTATCAGAGAGTACTGAAAGGAGATGGATTACAAGAAAGCACGATCAATACCTACTTATGGTAAATATTTTCAAAGCTAATTATGTTAGTTAAGCGATTCTTCTATAACTAGGAAATACTCATTGAAATGTCACAGAAAATAATTATAAAAATATCTGCTCTTCCAAAAACTTTTAACCCTTGTTACTTGATAAGGCATTTGAAGACTAAGAAGTACCAGCCTACTTAACGCTACAAATATCCAACACTACTGCTATGGTTGTATTCCTTTAGATATCAGTAAACGTAGGTGTATCTTGGCCTAGCCTGTGAGCGTCCTGCACCTACGTTTCACCTTCGTTTATCAGCCTGCCGTCCACTGCTGGACATAGGTCCGATGCTGAGGCTGATGATAAAACGTTAATCGAGCAGACATCATGTTTGCTTTTAAACTCGTTTGTTGTATCTTTGACATTGTTTTTAGTTTTCCGCACCTCAAATTGAGAAAACGGAACCCTTATTGGATCACTTTCTTGTCCGCCTGTCTGTCAAAATCAATTTTTTCAGGAACGCCAAGGGGTATAAAGCTGAAATTCATAGCAAATACGTTTCTTTTTAAGAAGACAACTCCCGCATTAGGATTATACATTTACAAACATTACAGGGGACTTTAAAAACAATTTGTGAATCACACAAAGTGAAGTGTTGTCCCCTGTGGGATTTGAACCCACGACCCTTGGCGTGCTAGAAGGCGGTGTGGCGACCCCTTAAACCACTGAGCCAACCGTGTAGTCGAATACTTAAGTCTACTGTCCCTTGGAGATGGCAAAAAATTTAAAATTTTAAGCTAACGCAATCAAAATCTACAAACCTACTTCCCGTGAACTCAGAATCTTGAAATTTGGTGCGAAGCTACGTCTTGTAATACAGATAAAGGAAAATTGCATAAAGTATACAGTTTTAGTTACATCATATAAAACACCTACAGGTTTGTACGGAACCCTCGGTGCGCAAGACCGACTCGCACTTAGCCGGTTTTTTTTGTAAAGATTCAAAACAGTAGTAGTGTATTTCATTTAATACCCATTGGGTGCCCACTCTCTTAGCTTAACCTCTGATTAGATATTGAGGATTGAAACTAGGAAGATAATTTTAACCGTCTCGTAAATAAAATAAAACCACAAGAATTTCTAGCCATCATATCAACCAATAATGATCTCCACTATTGTTTGACATTTAGCAGCGAGTCCAAACGATAACATTTCCTTACCGCATTTACCAAACGGAGCTAGGGAATGAATAAAAATACTATCTTGTACTTTTCAATTGGATTAGCTACTAAAGTGTAATTTTTATTTACTTGTAGTTCTCTAGTCTTACATGATAACATGAATTGATATGATAGCAGTAATAAATTAACCAATATGAGATTATTATGAAAGGGCACAAATAAAATACAAATATGTAACGAAAACCTTTTAAATAAGATACCATCCGATGTTGAGATCATAATGGTTATTGAATTCGATGTATAACAAAATAAGTTGATTAATTGATTAGATTTTCCTGAAAAGTAACTTGAGTCAAGTAATTTTATTGTTATATTTGAACAATGGGCCTCCGGTATCCTCACTCACTCGGTGAAACACCGCGCAAGCACTATTTCACACCAGTTTTCTGTAAGGCCATGGTATTACTCCGGTCGAGCCGGCCCATTCATGACGAAGCGTGACTCTCCCACGGAAAAAGGCTAGCTTCATCCCGAGGTGTTACCCGTGGTTATTTTTGTAAAGGTAACACTGCGAATCACAGCTTTTTTTTCATAACATTGCTCGAGGTCTTTTTTATACAGAACTAGCTTTTGCCGCGCTTCCGCGTGTCTTGGGTTTCACTTGGTGGAGTAGTCCTGGTACTACAATTCCTTGTGGCACTGGTAAGGAAATTTGCCTAATAGTAAATTTGAAGGCTTACTTGATTCTAACAGAAATAACCCTAGAATCACCTGAATTCGCAAATGTCACAAAAAAGCTATATTACAAAAAAAACAACTAAAACAAATTATAAGCATAACCTTATGTTTTAACTTTCTGTAATCCAATATTACGTTACAAGAAAATAAATGGTAAGACCTTAACCAATTCACCTCAAATATTTTCGTTTTCTAACTTACAGCATTCGCAAATATATCAAATAACTTTATATGCCAGTTTGGTAACTGTAATATTCCCGAGAGAAATCGAAAGAAGTAAAACCACCTACGCTTACAGTACAGTATAGCGGTAATCATATACCAATGGAACCCGGGTGTACTTTATATTCACCAGATAACGGCTTACGTCTTACGGCAAATCTCTCGTCGGAAAATCCAAATTATTCTCTAATAGGCCCACTTAGGCGGTCATTGGCTTGATAATTCAACACAACGTGACGTGAGGATTATTAGGGCTTCGTACACTTTATTTAGTATTTATTTATATATCCATATATATAAAAATGAATTGCTGTTCGCTAGTCTCGTTAAAACTCGAGAATGGCTCTACCGATTTAGCTGATTTTGGTTTTAAAATATTTGTAGTAGTGTAGGGAAGGTTTAAGGTAAATAAAAGAATATATATAAAAAAAACATTTTTCGAGAGGAGCATCTGTGAAAAATATTAAAAAAAGGGGGAAAGTTATTACGCTACGTGCAATAGGAGGCGTAAACGAGGTTACGTGGGTCAGCTAGTATACTATATTTATTTATAGATTTTGTACTCATTAATTTAAACTGTATAATATAGTCTGGTAGTCTTTGAACATCCTAATGTCGAGTTTTTCTCTTACAAATAATTTGAGATATTGTAAGATAAAATCTCGACATTACACATCTGTTAAGATATAATGATAAACGATTGTAATATACTTTACAACTAAAGGTTAGTAGCTATTTTATAGATACACCAGGGTCCCGTATCACCTGTGTGTATGTGCCTGCCCAAGTGACTCTACTCTGCCTGATAGCGTGAGCTAAATCCAAGTGTGGTAGTCACCATACTCATTGCGAATGCAGTCAAAGCAGTATGGTGATCCACTCTATAGCGGCCTATTGAAATGCTTCTGCATCATTGGGCTTCCGGTCTCACACTTATCAACGAAACACGATAACACGAACGCTGTCATTTTACGTTGATCTTTTATGCGAGGGTAGTACCGCCTTGGTCAAGCCAGCCCGTTCGCGTTGAAATCAGCGTGGCCCTACTGATCATCTGTGTCATATAAGCTGTCCGGGACCTATCTGCCTAGGTGTTCTATATAATGATCGAATGATGTATTTTACTAGTAACACATAATAATAGGTCTTTACCTATGAAATTGCGTTTCTTCAGTACTGGTCATTTCAAATAAAAAAAAGTTTGTAATGGCTCTGTATTCTAAATTCAAATTAATTTTGTTTTAAAACCATGACATTCTATTTACAAACTCAGTCTTTTGTTTTTTGATTAGAGTTGTATTTTCATTACATTTGAACATTTTTCGTCATAATGGATACTTTAAAAATTCGTGTAATTATGGAATATGAGTTCCGTCGTGGCACCAACGCGACACAAACGGCACGTAACATCAAAAACGTTTACGGAGAGAACTGTACAAACGAACGCACAACCCTTTATTGGTTTTCCCGGTTCCGTTCTGGAAATTTTGACTTGATAAATGAAGCTCGTGGTCGTCCGGAGACTTTGGTTAACAATAATGAATTAAAGGCGATTGTGGAAGCTGACGAAACTCAATCTACAGCTGAGCTAGCAGCAGCTTTTAATGTAAGCATCAAAGCAATATTGATCCATTTGCGACAAATTGGCAAGGTAAAAAAGCTTGATAGATGGGTGCCCCACGACCTTAACGATCGCCAGCGCAACGTACGCGTCGAGACCTGCCTTTCGCTGCTCAACAGGCAAAGAAATGAAGGAATTTTGAAACGAATAGTTACGTGCGACGAAAAATGGATTCTGTTCGACAATCGAAAGCGCTCAGCAAGTTGGTTAGACCCTGGTTCAGCTCCAAAGCAATGCCCTAAACCAAAAATGACCCCTAAAAAGGTGATGGTCACTGTTTGGTGGTCTAGTGCGGGTGTGATTCACCACAGCTTTTTACAAAACGGCATGAGCATTAATGCAGATGTGTACTGTGAAGAACTGGAGAGAATGATGGAGAAGCTTGCACATCTGCAACCAGCTTTGGTCAATCGGTCGTCCCCACTGCTCGTTCACGACAACGCGCGACCCCATACTGCGCAACAGACAGTCTCCAAGCTGCAAGAGCTGGGGTTGGAAGTTCTCCCTGATCCGCCATACTCACCAGACCTTGCACCTACCGACTATTACTTTTTCCAAAATTTAGACAACTTTTTAGTGGGTAAAAAATTCAATTCCCGAGAGGCAGTACAAAATGCCTTTGAAGAGTTTGTTGCCTCCCGTCTAGCTGATTTTTACAAGAAGGGCATCAATAAACTGCCAAAGCGTTGGCAAAGATGCGTCGATTGCATGGGTGATTACTTCGAATAACAGAAATAAAAAAGTTTGAAAAAATAAGTACTTTCACTTATTGCATACAAAACGGCAATTTCATAGGTAAAGACCTAATATATAGACACTGAATTCTTAAGTGTCATGACATTATGACTCTGGTGTAATCATACAAGCCATCGGCAATAATGTAAGTCAAATAATTACCAAACTTCGTTATCAAATAGCTTTTTTCTCACTCCGGCTCCCATTGAGATAATTTGTTCTATTTAACGCCTCGGAGAAGAACCTCGTTTCGGGACCTTCGATTTACACTTAGACTTATCAAAAGTTGATCGAACCTCATTTCGGGCGATACTGTGAAGTGAGATGGTGTAAATAGACCTTTATTAATCCACGGGATACATACTGTGTGTGTGTTGATTAAAATTTTGTGAAATGGAAGATATCCCGGAAATAATAATATTCTCGATAATTTTGTTTAACTGCCTGATATAAAGTGTAACTAAGCCGATATTTCATAACTTTATTTAAATCTAATTTTAAGGAAGAGGTTATGTTACTAATAACTCAACAATCAAAGACGCGTATTTAAAAAAAATCCATACTTGAATGTATTTTGAGTATTAGTTTAGAAGTTTTATTCTTTACAAGATGATATTCTCCTAGCTGAATTTGGCCACGGCGGTCAGTCTCAACGGAGGCCAACCAACTACGCAGGAGATATTGTAGTGCACAAGTGCGTGCACTGCGCGAACATAGGTGCACTCTCTGTTCCCTTACTTTCATAATTCGTTAAGACGGTTATCCGACACGACCGGGAATGATCAGGCGCTGGAACTGGTTCGATTCCCGGGTCGGACCAAATGTTTGTATGATCTGCAAATATTTGTTTCGGAGTTTGTGTGTTTTCTATGTTTAATATGTATGTATTTACAAAAAAAAAGTATATAAGTATTTATATCAGTTGTCTAGTACCCATGAAACAAGCTCTGCTTAGCTTGGGACTAGATGACGTTGTGTGTTAGATATCCGGAATATTAATTTATTATTATTTATTTATTTTCTAACTAACAAAAACAAGCAAAAATCACTTTTTTTGTATGGGAGTCCTCTTAAATATTTATTTTATTCTGTTATTAGTATTTGTTGCCGCAACAAAAATACATCATCTCTGAAAATGTCAACTTTCTAACTATCATGGTTTATGAGATACAGCCTGGTGACACACGGATGGATAGACAGACGGACAGCGAAGTCTTAGTAATAAGGTCCCTTTTTACCGTTTGGGTACGGAACCTTAAATACACAATAACATTCTTTGTCAAAAACAACCCTCAATAAGGCCGCGTATATGTACTCAGCCTGAGCGGAGCGGGCGTGGAAGCGGAGTGGGCAGCAGCACGTTCAAATGTATATAGGCTTATATGGGAGTGTTCACGAACACAGTAGAGCGGGGAGTTATTTATTTGTGGCTATTAAAACATTTTAATCATCTTTATTACTTGTAGTTTCGTGTTCGCTTAGTTGATGTTTTTTTTTTCATTCCGCTTTCTGTGATCTTCTATAATCGAATGAGTATAGCAACCTAATACCCCCTTAATTTATAAGTAATAGTAAATTATTGTGTTTGAAATTACGACCTATATTTTACCAGGTATAATTTTTCATAAGATAACACTAAAGAGCTCTAGCACCCGCTGTCTAGCCCGCTGGTTTAGAAAACTTGTTAGCGTTCCCGCTCTGCTGCCCGCTCTGCTACCCGCGCCGCTGCCCGCTCCGCTGGCTCCGCCAGTCCGCTCTCCCTTCTCACACTCACAACAACAACACTCTTTAGAAGATTAATACGTGTGTGGCGAAGAAAATGGTTTGTAACGCTGTGATAATTTATGTTGTTATTACCATATTTTTAAATTAGCTTCACTTGTAATTTACTAATGAGTAAGTAAACAAAATTTTTCAACAAGTCAATAGTACTCCGAAGATCATTTTGCATGGAAGCATTAATTATTTGTCTAATAGTAGTAGCATATATACCTACAATATAGTATGCAAGTGGTTTCGGGAGCGATAAATCGATGTAGCTAGGATTATTTTTTTTTAATTACAAAAAAAATACCGAGTTAAGCTCGGTCATCACCCATAGAAAAGCTCTGCTTAATAATAGTTTGGGACTGGATGGCGTTGTGTGTCAGGTGTCTGCAAAAATATATATTATTTGCAGTATCTTTCCTTTCAAAGAATAATTATAATAAAACTTTGTCTATTACCTATAAGATACCAGCCAGGTAATTTACACCAGAAATCTACCATGCATCATCATCGTTATCTTAGCCAAAATACGTCCAATGTTGAACATAGGCTTCCTCCAAGGCTCTTCACAACATCCGTTTCTGTGCTGCAAGCATCCAACGGATTCCCGTGACCTTCACTACATTGTCGGAACACCTTGTAGGGGGCCTACCTACGCTCTGTATATTTATTTATACTTCAATCTTCTATCTAGAAGAGGCGTATATTTAGCAGTGGACTATTGAATATTAATAACACTTAAGAGTCCTAAGAAACTGGAGAAATAATATTTATATAACGATACAAGTAACTAAGGCAAGAGCCATGAAAAAATAAGTACCCTTATGGACAACTTTTCGACTCAAACTCTTTACTTAAATAATAATTTCGCAAGCATATTTATTATTAAAGAGGAAACATCTCCCAAAACCGTACTAAGTTCATTTTCTGTTGTATTTTGTATAGCCCACGTTTCCTTAAATGAATTTCAATGTAACAGAATTCACTGTTTGTGTTATCAGAAACTTGGTAAATTAGATTTGGTAATATGTTCCGCGATGCGAATATATTTTTAAAGGTTCCGTAGCTAAAGCACCTTGTGGTAGAAAACGCTTTTATACAGGGTCTGTCGTAAATAATGGATAAGTCGTAAACTGGAGTTGGTCCGGCTATGAGACTATTAGAAAATCGTATCTTTTTGCCAGGGTTTCTAACCGTATGGAAATGGCGTAGACTTTTATGTTTTTTTATAAATTTCGCTACTCTTTGCATTCATTCCGTTGCCATTTCGTTAAATTTAGGTATTTCTGTGTCATTTTTTTTGTATTATAGTCTTGAAGATGTGTATTATTTAGTTTTAGTACTGTTTTAGGCGTTTTTAACGTTGGTCATTTTCAAAATTGTCATTTTAAGATTTTTTATGTTTTTGTTTTACTTAGGGTCAACTTTTGATCATTTACTGTGTAAAAAAAAAGTACGGCGCTATAGCTGCCCATGATCTTAATAAATTATCTAGTATGTGTAGATTCTAAAAAGGTATAACAATGCATACTTCACAAGTAATATTAAGCTACATGAGCGAGATCAATATCAAGGTGAGAAAATATTTTTTTCATGTAATGTTGTAAATGGTTATAAAACTTCGTCAGAATGATTTATTTCTGCCAAGATTCTTTACACAAACACTATGGGGCCACTATTAAGGATATTCAAAGAAAACTAGGTAGTTTTTTGTCAAAAAAATTTCATGCCTCCTCATTTCATAAAGGTGTTTAATTTTAAAATTGATGTGCTCTAATAGTTACATGCGACAAACATGTTACAAGTTTATTCGTAAAAAGGATCATCAGGTAAAAAAATGAACAAAGACAGCAATACAAAGGGTCTCCCCGCGTGAAAAGGACATTGTTACTAGGCACACTGCATGATGCACCGTCCCTTTCACACTCACGATGTGTGAAAAGGTTAGCATGCGTTTAGCTAGGGCGCACTCCTGATACATCTCTCAGTGTGATTTTGACCATCGCATGTGCTCTCGTTTTCATTACTGTCGTCAATTTGTTACTGCTTTCTAATATCGGACTTAGATTTTCTTTGTGATTTGGACTTGTTAACCTGGTGATATTGACAACTCAGCTCTCATTTATGGGCATCGTGTTGTGCTATCGATTGCACGTGTTATTTTGGAAAATTTTGTATATCATGCCTCAACAATACACGCCGGCCGAATACGTAAACATGCATTACATTTATGGTTTATGTGATGGCAACGCCAATAGAACTGCTAGAGTTTATCGGGAAAAATATCCAAATGCCCGGCATCCTGACTATCGTGTCTTCATAAGAGTGCACAACACATTTTGGGAAGGACGATTTCCTGGGACCGGCGTAGGCGGGGCGAGTGAAGGACGACCACAACGCCACAGTGCAGCCGAAGTACTGGAAATAGTTGCAGAAGACCCTGGTACGTCCATAAGTGTAATTTCAAGGCGCACCGGTATACCTCAAAAATCTGTACACAGGATTTTAAAAAGGCATGAATTATATCCCTATCATTATCAAAGGGTCCAAACATTAATGCCAAGGGACGCTGCTGCGAGAATAACATTTTGTCGCATAATGCTGCGAAAGATGAGGGAAGACCAAAGTTTTTTTAATAAAATTTTATGGAGTGACGAGTCAACGTGTCGAAAAGATGGTTTTTTGAATCTTCACAACATACACAGCTGGCAACTCGAAAACCCAAGACTTATCCGAGAAGACCGATCGCAATATCAATTTAAAATTAATTTATGGACTGGCATTATTAATGGCAAAATCATTGGTCCATTCGAATTGCCGGCAATATTAAATGCGGATATGTATTTGAATTTTTTAGCAAATACTTTACCTAGTTTACTGCAAGACGTCCCACAAGAGATAAGAAATGAGATGTGGCTACAAAATGATGGGTGTCCAGCACATTACGCTGTTCGTGTCAGGGAACATTTAAATAATACTTATCCAGATAGATGGATAGGGCGATTGGGGCCAATTTTATGGCCTCCACGTTCGCCAGACCTGAACCCCTTGGACTTCTTTTACTGGGGCTGTATAAAAGAAAAAGTATACAGTGAAACAATAAGTTCTGTAGAAGAGTTGCGTGCGCGCATTCAAGTAGCAGCGAGAAAAATTGAAGAAGCCGGTTATGTGCGCCGGATTAAGCGATCGTTTATTAGGCGATGTAGAGCGTGCATAGCTGCCGGCGGAGGACACTTCGAACATTTAGTTTAAGTTGTTGAATAAATATTTTTACGTACTAAAACAACCTAGTTTTCTTTTGAATATCCTTAATAGTGACCCCATAGTGTTTGTGTAAAGAATCTTGGCAGAAATAAATCATTATGACGAAGTTTCATAACCATTTACAACATTACATGAAAAAAATATTTTCTCACCTTGATATTGATCTCGCTCATGTAGCTTAATATTACTTGTGAAGTATGCATTGTTATACCTTTTTAGAATCTACACATACTAGATAATTTATTAAGATCATGGGCAGCTATAGCGCCGTACTTTTTTTTTACACAGTAAATGATCAAAAGTTGACCCTAAGTAAAACAAAAACATAAAAAATCTTAAAATGACAATTTTGAAAATGACCAACGTTAAAAACGCCTAAAACAGTACTAAAACTAAATAATATACATCTTCAAGACTATAATACAAAAAAATGACACAGAAATACCTAAATTTAACGAAATGGCAACGGAATGAATGCAAAGAGTAGCGAAATTTATAAAAAAACATAAAAGTCTACGCCATTTCCATACGGTTAGAAGCCCTGGCAAAAAGATACGATTTTCTAATAGTCTCATAGCCGGACCAACTCCAGTTTACGACTTATCCATTATTTACGACAGACCCTGTATACATGTTAAAACTTACATCTGACAAAATGATGGCCTTAACAAAGACTTATTTGCAAGCGACGAAGTATTAGCCATAGACAACTAGTTAGATAACTCACTCAATTACGCGGTCTTAAGGCTACTAATCATGCTACTCCTTTTTAACCGACTTCAAAAAAGGAGGAGGTTTATACATGCTTTTTTTATGTTTGTTCGTGGATAACTTCGTCGTTTATGAACTGATTTAGATCATTCTTTTTTTGTTAGAAAGAAGATATTTTAAAGGTGGTCCCATGATAAGAAAATCAGGGTTTAATGATGGCAGACCAGAGAAATCGAGGAAAACTTTCAAAAATCGTAGGGACGACTAGTGCGTTCGTAAGTTTATCATTATGTATTTTATTAAAGCAATACAATTTAATAAAGGTCTGGAGTAGATCTGATGATGGAATCGAGAGACAGTCGAGGGAACTCCTCAACGATTCACAGCAGCTACCTTGTGGTTGAGCTTGATTAATTTGTATTGATAAGAACTTTAAACCTAAATGGGTTGTGACTACAAATAGGGGTCTGATGATAAAGACGAAGGACAGTTCAGGAACCTCCTTAACGGTTTAAAGTAGCTAACTTGTGTTTGGAATTAATTCATTTATATTGATGAGAACTTTGCACCCATATGGGTTATAATGAAGGTCTGCAGTAGATCTGATGATGGAGACCATAGACAGTCGAGGGAATTCTTCAACCATTTACAGCATTAAAATTTTAACATAGGAGAACCAGTAACTACTCGTCATGCTGATGCGTCAATCAATAAAATCAAGAGACTGAATTTAAGTTGCGTAATAGCGTCATCTCTAGCAATGCTCTTTCGTCGTGTAGCCTACTGAATAATTTGTTAACTTAATCGTTGATATTGCTGTGTAGCAGATTCACTTGATCGTCGCTCATGAATTAAACTGAGCCGGTGAGCACGGGCTTCTTCGGTTTCATTTGATAATCGTTCACGAATCAAAGAAAGCTATGGTCACGGTCTTATTGACTTTCGTTAGTTAATCTATTTGATATATAAGCTCTCATAGCCGACAATCTATTTTTGCGATTCTCTGGCGTTTAATTTTTTTTCTTCTTATTAGCTTTTTGGGCTAATCGTTTCCGTCTATCATTTTCCGTCTCAAGTAACCGTCATCTCCTCATTCAAGACGCATCTTTACTCGGTCTACCTATCACTTAAAATCGTAAAATAAAATAATTTTTAACAAAAAAAAAACGACTTCAAACAGTAAACTAAAAAGCAAATTTTTTTTTTATTTTTTGACGTGACAACGTCTTATAAATTGGTTTGCCGGATGACACTTCAAGAAACTGCGTTACGCTCCGCTCACGTTATGCGCTCACAATGAGAACGAGTGAGAGGCACGCGTCCCTTCCACTCGGGCATGGTTAGCCCGCCTAAGAGCGAGAGAAACAGACATAAAAAGTGAAAGGCACGCGTCGAATTATATTTAAAACGTTAAAATTAATGTTTTAAATATAATTCTTTGTATAAATAAATGTTTTAAATTGTTACTATTATTTCATCCTTCTTCCTACTATACGAATGAATATTCACATTAAAATTATTTTACCACTCAAAGTCGTTGTCACGTAAAACTTTCGCCCGTATACCGACTTTACAGGCAACCAATTTTTTTTTATTTATATGTATTTCTTTTTGTATACATACAAAATTACAAAACAAAACATTGGATGAGTTACAAAATATGTAACAATAGGCGGTCTTATCGCTCACGGCGATCTCTTCTAGACAACCAAGACACGGATTTTCATTATCCAAAAATTTTGGGTAGCTTACATACAAGTAACACGCACACATACATATACATATACACACACACACACATACATACATATATATCAATATACCTACACTTATATACATACGATACACATGTATTTATATACAATACATACACAGACTAAATACAGGGTGTCTCAAAAGAAATTTTATATTTGTTTAGCTTACTGCGTGAACGCTGCGTACTTGAGGGGTGCGGGGGTTATGTCAATTGGTAGCTTGGCTCTTGGGGATTCAGTCGCTATGGAGCGTTTCTCGGGAGCAGACCGCGCGTTGTGCGTGCGAGAGTTTTACAAGAACGGTGATTCGACAACTGTCGCGCGTAGAAAATTCTGCAGTATTCGAGGTTTTCGCCACTTAAATGATGCGCCAAGCCTTCCTCTCATTCGACATTGGGTTAAAAAGTTTGAAGAGACTGGATCAACGCTGGATAAATCAAAATCCGGGCGACCTAGGTCATCAAGAACGGTAGAAAACGTGGAGAGTGTTAATCAATCTGTACGTGACGACCCGAGCCTTTCAATTCGGAAGCGCGCGAGTGCTTTAAATGTGCATAGATCATCATTACATCGCATTATGCACAAAGATCTAAAGCTACACCCCTACAAAATTCAATTGGTGCGAGAATTAAAGCCCCAAGATGCCGGTCAGAGGCTTAATTTCGTAAATCAGATGATTGAGCGATTTTCAACGTTTACCAACATTTTGTTTTCGGATGAAGCTCATTTTCATCTTAATGGCCACGTAAATAAGCAAAACTGCCGCTACTGGAGTTCAGCCAATCCGAAACGCAAACATCAGAAACCCCTACACTCGCCTAAAGTGACCGTATGGGCTGCCATGTCGGCGCGAGGAATGATCGGCCCTTACTTTTTTGAAGACGAAATGGGGCGTACAGTTACAGTGAATTCAGAGCGTTATGTGGAGATGTTAGACAACTTCTTGGTACCTGAACTGCAAAACTTTCCTGGCTATAACCAAAGAACATGGTTTCAACAGGACGGAGCAACTTCACACACGTCCAATATATCTCTGCCACGTGTTCGTGAAATTTTCTCAGGAAAATTGATCTCCCGGAGAGGTGACATAAATTGGCCTCCACGTAGCCCAGATTTAACCCCTATGGACTTTTTCCTATGGGGTTATCTTAAATCTAAAGTTTACGCCAATAAACCAACTTCACTGGCGCATTTGAAAGAAAATATCCGTCACGAAATGGCAGCCATCCCTCACTCCACCTGTCGAGCAGTCATAAGTAATTTTACTGTTCGATTAAATGAGTGCCAACAACGTGAGGGTTTACATTTAGACGATATTATTTTTAAGAAATGAATTCCCAAAAAGTGTATTTTAACAATAAATAAACATTTTTTCTATATACCGCTTCCTTTTTTTTAATCAATCCACTAAATATGAAATTTCTTTTGAGACACCTTGTATAATATGCTAAAGAAAGTTAAAAAGAAAAAGAAATCATAATGACAAATAACGGTCCTTCACCAGCTTTTTAAAAGTAGACAAATTTTTGGTTTATCGAATTATCGCAGGCAAGTTGTTTCATAATCTTACAGCTTGCACAGTGAAAGACTTGTCCGCAAACTGGGTGGAATGTTTTGGCATTTTCAATATTAAATTCTCTGATGACCTCAGGTCCCTGCAATGTGTGTTTTATAAGAATTGAAAACGTTCTTTGAGATAAAGAGGTGTGTGAGAAAGAAATAGAACACTGTATAGAAGAGAAAGAATATGTAGATTCCGATGAAAGCGTATTGGTAGCCACTTGAGCTTAGAACGAAATTCAGAAATATGATCATATTTGCGTAATCCAAATATGAATCTAATGCAGAGATTTTGAAGTCGCTCTAGCTTATTCAGTTGGTCTTCGGTGATGTCCAGATAGCTAACATCAGTATAGTCAAGGATAAGTAGAAGAAGGGAAGTAGAAGAGATTGTGCGAGCGCAATTTTAGTGTTAATAGGAAGAAAATTCCGTAGCCTTCGCATAGATCCTACTGCTGTAAATAATTTACGGCTGACTTTTCCAATCTGAGGACCCCAGGATAGATTCCTATCCACATAAATCCCTAAGTTTTTAACTTTGTCACTATGTGCAATAACCGAGCCGTTGCAACAAACATCTGGTATCTGCTTAAAGTTTATTGCATAGAGTAATAGGTTTTTTTATTATATAGAGTAATAGCAGATTTACTTCGCACAAAGTAATTGGTGTTTTCAGTTAGTTAAATAGAAATTATTAAATAATTATTTTATAATTTTGAAGTCGACTTAAAAATTTCAAACCTTTTTAGACGTTTATTTTAATCTGAGTCGAGGCTTGCTTTAAATTGTGATTGGTTCTAAGAAATTAAAAAAGGTTTTATAAAAAAATAAGAGAGATAGAGAGACAGACAGAGAAACATGCGCACGCCGCACGGCTTACAATAGCTTACTGTAGCAAAAAGTGTCGTTACCAGCCTATCGCAGTTCACTGCTAAACTTATTTATTGATATATTTTGTATTTATATTTGATATACATAATTTTAAAAATCATTAATTTACAGCGACATCTATATTATTAATATTAAACTACTGGCAACGACAACTATAACACGTAAATGTAAGTTCAGTTTCTATTCAAAAGAAGGCGCTATATATAAAATTGAAAAATGTTTCACCAATTCTTTAAAAAATAATAACAAAACAATATTTTCTTCATAAAAAAATATAAAGACTTCGTTCCCATAACAATAAAAATAAACTAATAACAAATATAATTTAAAATAGCAAAAAGTGTCGTGACAACTTTTTCGTATGATTTTTTTCCGTCTAGCCCCCTTTCACAACGCGCGATAAGGAACTTCGTTCCAAAAATATTATCCAAATTAATTATAAGATTGAAAAGGAAATCCTATATATGCTAGTAAGTCTAAAGATTGTATAAGTGCTAGTGGTATGTTGAATTGAGAAAGAAAAAGAAGTTACATTTTTGTATTAAAAAAACAAGTTAAAAGGAGATCATATATCTATTGATATATACCAGACCGTATATGCCACTAACGTCTATCTCGAAAGACACATTAAGCCGCAGGTCCCGTCGGCATCGATCCTTACAATATTAACTTACACAGACGTCTAATACAGAAAAGGTTCTGAGATAAAGACAACATACAGTGATAACATACCTGCCATATAAGGAACGAAATAAACCTTATGAATGTTGACGTGCACCTTAAAAGACATTTCTATTTTCAACTTTACCCAGACGTAATAAGGTGACTGACCCTTTCTACAAAATTGAAAAAAATAGGAATGAGGTGATAGTGAGTGTGAATGAAACTCGTAAAAGTTTAATATGAAATTCTTTGGTGGAGGTTGGCGCCACTGCAAGATCGATTTAGAACTTACTGTGCGCATCAAAAACTTACAACTTTATCTTAACTAAACGTTTAAGCTCATAGTGTTAGCATTGGTTAAATATCATATCACTCGATTTACAGTTAAAACATTTTTTGTTTCATTAAGTCAAACAGATATTATTACTGTGAGGATGGTTTAGGTTTCGTGTTGCATTTTGTATTTGTTCTATAAAATCAATACACGAATACAAGTAGCGAACTTTGTTTTTACTTACTTACAGGTGAGTATTTATAATCCTAATTTAAAAAGATTTAGTTTTACAACATTTAGTAAAACTCTAGAGTGATAAAGAGATTTTCCTCTAGCTTTAACTGGTTTGAAGCCATGAGCGGTGGATAACTAAGTGGGTTCGGCTGTCTCTTTATACGTGCGTAGTTTTATACTGCTCGTTTTAGTTTTATTACAACCAAACATTGAATGTCAAACTAAAAGAAAGGCACAGGCTAACAGAAAGCATATATAATATAGATTTTTAGGGCTTTATTTTACATCGCCCCTCGAACTCTTAAATATCAGTTACTGTTATGTAAAATGTATGTTGTTTTGGTAAGTTCGTAAGTTGCGGTTTCACTTGTTGTGTAAAGTATATTTTAATGTAATAATGCCTTGGGCAGGGTTGAATGTTAATAAATGACAAATATCCCTACACTCTCTCTACTGAAGTTATGAAAGTTTGTTATATTACGTTGGCTTTGAAATAATTTACTAACAGGATACACAAGGCGGCTTTAATTGTTCTTTATCAACGCTTGCAGCCCACGTCATTGCTCTAAAGAGCCTATTATTTATGTTAAAACTCGCATTTATCCTTTTGAAGCACCTCAGGGATACATTGTTTTTTTTTTCAATGTGATATTCAAGTGCTCTTTATGAGTAAGGAGTGGAATATGATACGTGTATGTTTTAACATTGCTATGAATTATAATATTTCATCGGTATTTAATACAAACTGTACAGTAATTATTTGGACTTTGCACTGCGTTCAAGCATTTTATAAAATATATATTTAGTTCAATATTAAAAAAGTAAAATAATCAAAGGTACGAGTATTACAAACAAATTAAACATACACGATCAATGGTCTCGGTAGAATGCAAACATCAAATATTCATAATGCTTCAGCAGACCCATGAAATTGTTAATTAACATAATCCACCTATCTCTCCTTTCATTAACTACAAATACCCTATTCTATACAGTTTGACAAAAACTAATTACGCAATAATAAAAGTCAGGTGGGTCACAAATATTTGATTTTATTTACTTATATATATTTTTAAATCATTTGAGACGATCGCTTTAGACGCTGTTCCAGTCGTACAATTTATAAAAATAAGTAAGTACAAATAATATATGATGTACGAGTCTATGTTCATGTCAGAATAGCCGCCACAACTCGGGAAACTCCTTGTACTGTCAGCTTTATGGGTACTTGCTTTTCTTGAGTTACCATACCATGTAAGTTTTGTCTCACTAATTTACTGTAAGGCCATGGCGTCAGGTCAATCATGTCGAAGCATTACCCAGTACCATTCAGAGTAGTTAAAATTAAAATATATGAAAGACGCGTTCTTTTGTAGCGGGCAAACGAGCAGACGTATCGCCCACCTGAGGCGGCATAAGTGCGTTGCCGGGCTTTGGATAGGAAGAAGGATGGGGGCAGGGGTTGGGGTATGAGCCTCCGGTATCCTCACTCATTCGGTGAAATACAGTGCAGGCGTTGTTTCACACCGGTTTTCTGTGAGGCCGTGGTATCACTCCGGTCGAGCCGACCCATGCATGCCGAAGCGTGGCTTTCCCACGGTAAAAGTTTCACCACTTAGTGGTCCCCAAGACTTCATGTCAGATAAATGTTATATTTTTTTTATATACGTGAAGAAAACCGTGTACTCCTTATTATGAAAATATTTCAAAAAGAGGAGTATGAAATTTGGCACAGTTAAAGTTTATATGGAAGAGGAGTTCCCCAAAGAAAAAAAAGTATAATAAAAATAAACAAATGAATTATGGTCGAATTTCGTCTTCTGGGTGTCCTATTTATTCATTTACTTATTTATTTATGTTACGAAGGACTTACAGCTAACATAATAACATTTGCAATCAATTACATAGAAGTTAACCAATTAAAAGTCTTCTACAATTACTACGAATTCAAAGCGTTACAAACGCTTGGGATCGTCCTTAATCCAAAAAAATTTTTTCTTAACTTTTTTTATGGTATAGGTGGCAAACGAGCAGTATGTCAATCGCCTGACGGTAAGCGATTACCGCCACCAATGAACATCTGGAACACCAGGCGCGACATAAGTTCGTTGCCAGCCTTTTAAAAAAGAGTACGCTTTTCTTTACTTTCTTTAATTATTAAATTCTAACCTCACTTTAATGTCCAATAAAATACACTCTACACAAAAAAGATTATTATTATTATTGATGTTATTGTTCATATATAATTTCAGACCACCGCAGAATGGTTTATGGTTTTGTTTCTTCATCATTCTTGGTCGGAAAATTTAAACAATAAAAACTTTGACTGACGATGGAAGTTTCGTTTAATATCAAAACATTAGACACGTAAACGCAATATTAAGAATTTATTTCGAAACTCGTAGCAGATAAATTAAAATAACTGTCGAATGTTTTATTTAATTAAAAGGTAAGTAAATAACTATACTTTAAATTCTATCACGTATTGATGGGAGCTCGAATTTTGCTTTGCTTAGGGCTAGGATTACCACTTACTGACAAAGACATATCATATACAATCTCATATATATCTTTTATCTGATAAATAATGTTATAAAGCACTATCTATAACTTTATCATGAAAGGGCTAGTTTCACTTCACACACACACATTTTGCGTGAGGCAGAGAAGAATATTTTGAGACAGTGAACACAATAAAATATGTGATGTTTCTAATTAACAAAACATTACTTTTCTTATAGTGCTTACTTATTTTAATATTATATTCTTCCTTAATTCTATCTTAATATCCTAATTGATTGATATTACAAACTATTTCAAACTTCATTCATGATATTTGGCTCAAATGAGGATAACGAAGTTAAATTACTTTGGAAATAAATTTAAGAGATTAGTTTCTTAATATTCTAAATCAAGACTTAATAAATATTTGATGATGGTGATTTTTACCAGGAGATCAATTTAAACTTTGATTTAGGATATTTGACTATTGTTATAAATATATAAAATACTTAATCAATCTTAGTCTAAATTAATTTGAGTAGTGATTTGTTTTCTTTTTTTTGATCCATGATATATTTTATCGTTTTTATTATTTTTCGTTCCTTTTAAATAATATATAAATAATAAAAAAACGTAATGTGAAAAACTTGGTACTGCCTACTTGGTACTCGGTACTACAACAAAACTGTGAAATGAACTGTCGCCTGCGGTATTCTCGGACCAATACGACCTTCAAACCTGCAAGAAAAGAGCGTACTCCTTCTTAAAAGGTCGGCAACGCACTTGTGACGCCTCTGCGGGTCACAAGTGCGTTGTTGCGGGTGATCATGGGCGGCGGTGATCGCTTACCATCAGGCTATACGTCGTTTGCTTCTATTCAATAATAAAAAATATTATAGATTAAAATCCAATGCTATTGCTATAAGTAAAATTATAAATGAAAATAATGAAAACACGGAGTAGTACTCACAGTACATATCAGTTTAATACAAGAAAATCCTTTGGCAACAATTTATGTTGTGAATAAAAATGACAATTTTAAATAAAATTAACTTCAAAGTTAACAAAGTACGTATCAAAACAATATGACAACCGCCAGGCAACATTTTTTTACTTGTATATAAGTGTATAAGTAATCATATATTTAAATTATCCCACTCGGATGTAAAGTAGGTAAACCTAAAAGTATTTGTGCCTCTAAAACTAAATATTTTCGTATTTCACAGAAAGTGAGCGTTAAAGCTTTTTTATTGTCTACATCTCTAGGTTGTTTACACTTTCAGTGAAAGCTATCGATCTACGCGTAATATTATAAGACTAGTCTCGTAGTACTGTTAGCCGTTGAGTCACGACGCGAACGGCTCTCAGAACAGATCGGAGCTAAGCGTGTGAAATAAGGGATGTCGGGGCCGGGATCCGAGTCGGGCGGCAGAGTGGCGGATCGCGTGTGACGTCAGCGTCCGGGCGCTGATGTTGAATAGCGCCTGCGCTCTGAAATAGTACCCTGCCAGCCCCGCGACCCGCCCACACCCGCGCCCGCCACTTCTCGGGCGGCGTGCGATACCTCCACTCGCTCGCCCGCCCGCTGCAACTTTCGTCTACCCGCGGCGATGCAATAAAATAAACTTTCCGTTTCGATAAAAGTGCGTGTACTCTTCTCACAGCGAACTCGGACTGAAATTACTTTTCAGTGACATAGACGCACGTTACTTCTTCAGTGTTTAGGTTAAAGTTCGGATGTATGTTTGAGGTGAGTAGTATTACGTATTAAGAAAAATAGATTTAAGTGAATTTATTTTTATTTAAGTATTACTTATAAATAAATTTTGTAAAAAAAATTCGAAGGTCAGTATAAAATAATCAACATATGTGATGAAGCACAAATTTATAAATCTAGATCCAGTTTTAAGTATGTGCGCTTTGCTGATATTTCGGCTGTACGGAACAACATAATATAAGAGCGGTAAAAGGCTCAGAATAGATAAACAAACGTTATTGGATGCCGATGTCAAGTGCATGGAGTGTCGGTGCGGTTGCGTAACTAACTGCGCTGAGACTAAACCACCCAATTCGCTGTTAATCTTAAACAACACTTGTTGTTTAGATATTAGTTGAGTATAGACATGTTCAGTTTAAAATTAAAATCTCAATGTATAATCTTGTACGACGTAACTAATATGGCGGCTGTGACGGTTAAGAACATGATTTAAATTTTTTGCTACCCCTTCCCACATATTAGTTACACAGCGGTGGAGTGGAGTTGGCACAGGGTGCTTTAGGTGAAATAGATTCGTTGCCAACTTCTTGAACCCCTATTAGTGAAAGAGTGGGCAATATAGGACGTATAAAACTGGAAGGTCTAATAAGACTAAAAAATTCCGACGTACGATAATTATAGATGAAATCAAGTAGCGTAGAAGGTATGAGTGCCGCGCTATTTATGCTCTTGATATTATCTTATCAGTTCTAAATATTGCTTTTAATATAATTGATGGTTTAAAAATATTTTTAATTTAAATTAGAATTACTCAGAGACGAATAAATTAAGAATTATAATTTTTTCAGAGCACTATGCTGAATGTATTCAATTAATAGAATTTATTTGTCTAGAGTAAGGGACGAAATGTTTAAATATCGTATGGAATACAGTTAGTAAGACTGTTAATGCTATCTCTCATATGCTATTTATTTATTTGTTTCTTATGCTGCCTAATTATTTATTGCTGATATGCTGATTACTGAGCAATAATATTTGTGACTACGTGACGGGGCCAATTATAAAAAAGGTCTGTTGTTTAAATCAAACAATTACTGAAATATATTCAATTTGCAATTAAACCCCAATCGAAAGGGCAGCAAAGAACAGAAACGCGAAGCTGGACCCTTAGTTATGACAAAGAAGGATTATCTCCCTCCTCTTAAATGGATATTGGGAAGAGCTGTAGCCGTATACTCAGGTTTGATTAATATTGTTCATGGTGTGTACAGATCATTATCCATCAACATGACTACAAATCTTGATGTTTTCTTCGTGTTTAACAATTCTTACTTTATCTTTCGCCAGGTTTTGGAAATCGTTTACTTATGTTTTTTCGCTCTTTAACAGTTTTTTTTGCTTTACTGTTCAGATGCTTGAATGACATTATGTATATACCTGGCGTACTTATACTGTTACTGACTCCAAGGTTTTACGCACACAGTAATTTAGGCGTATTTTTTTTTTTAATACTTCAAATTATTATCGATCGATAATTATCACAATCATTAGGGTATCGTAGTTCTTTATTGGACATAGACCTTTCTCATTGTACGCCACTTAGATCGATCCTCAGCTTCACAAGGATTTTTTTTTATATTTTCGATTCGTAAAGCTATAATAAACTTTTTGTTTGTTTTAATTTAGATATCAAGAAGTTATCTACACTGACTATAGATTGTCGAGTGAATAATACATTAATTATTAGTAATACTCCAACCACTATATAATTAAATACGATTAAGATACACTTGAGCTGCGTAAAATAAATATGCCTTTTTTACAGAATAGAAAAAGATATAAATACAACTTATACTGAGTATTACTGTAGGTTTTTATACTATAGCTCAGGCGGCTACATTCTCAAGAGAAATCAACTGCAAGCTACTTCCTAAAACACTTTACCAAGCTACTTTACCTCGTACTATTAAACTCCTCTAAAATAATCCTTCCAAGACATTATTTTCCTTGACGCTATTGAATAAATTATGATAAAATATTATGAAGTTTAGACTGAAAATTTTCTACTAAAACATTGTAAGTCGAGTGTCAATTCTCGCTCAGTGCAAAATTTGTGTTGTATTATATGATTTATTTGTCTTTTAATATTGGCAGCATGTCTATATGAGGATTTGGGCATATACAATGTATCCCAAAATAAAACAACAAGCCAATACCGGAGGTTGGACTTGCCCATGACTGCTTAGGGAAAAAAGAAAAAAATTATATCTGAATTTTATTAAGTTATTTAACAATGAAATGTTTCGAAAATTGACATTTATGATCTTTTCACTGCAACAACCAAAATTTATTTAATATTTATGTTTCGTTTCTTTTTTATTGGCAACGTGAATAGTACTGCTTTCAACCGCAACTCGTAAAAAATGCCTCTAGTTTTTTCACAACAAAAAATATGAAAAATATTTTATGCCTAAAATTTTTTGAGGGTTTTCACTTTAAGCCAAATTTTACTCAGCGTTGTGTAAAAAACAAATGTGAAAATTGATCCAACTAATCAAGATTCCAAAATGGTATCTTGGAAAACAAGTTACAAAAGTAGGCTTCACTCATATTACTACAGGCGTGTGCTGACGTTAGGAATTTTGTCTAGGAATTCAGGATGTTCTTTATGCCTTTAGAGCATTGAGCATCACAGAGCAAAATGTGACTCACAGTGAATAGTTGAGCTGTAATTAACCTGCACACACCTGTATTGATATGGGTGAAGTCTGTGACGTTGTAAAATTTGATGTGCAGAACTTTTAGGGACTCATATAGCTTCTTCTACGGCATGTACTGAAGTAGTCAAATCATTTTATATCTTAATGAGAACTTCTTTATCTCAAAAAAATGTGGTTATGATAGTGAAATTATTATCATAAAAGTTCTCAATTTTCGAATATTTATTCTTTTTTTTTGTTTCCGTAAATAGTAGTTGGCAGGTCTACCTTCAGGTATCGGTTTATCGTTAAATTTTGGTATACATTGTTTCTAAGCATGTTGTCCGTTTTCTAGTAGATACTATAATATTTATTTATTTACATATTTAGTTTTTGTCTCGGTAGCACTGCAATTTTTCGTAAATAATATTAACTATTAATACATCTACATGTAGCACACATAAAATATGTTGGTATGTTTGCAAAAACTCAGTTGAATGATAATAATAGTTGTGTGAGGCAACATTTTGTACAGTAATGACATTGTTATCCCAATGTTTCGGGAATACTGTGAAAGCCGTGGCTCGCGTTCTATCGTTACGAGTTTGGTATATGTACTTTGTTATTATTTAAGCCACTAGTAATGTGTGCTTTGAATGTTAAGGACATTTAAAAATGTCTACAATTTGAGGTAGTTTACAGTAACGGTGAAGTACAAGTATTTTGCTATTTACAGTCATTTCAGGTTTTAGATGTAACATCTCGAATTTTGTACAAAGTACTAGTTGCAGTTCAACGACTTGTATATTTTCGATTCTTTTCAACCAGATTTCCACTAAGCGAATTCGTTCAGGGATTCTATACAGTGTCCATATTACTTCTGCTATTTATGTTTACAGTTTGCTACTCTTCACTCACTTTATTCCTAACGATTTAATTGGTTATTACACCCTAGGTCACTCAATGCTAAACGCAGTTTTACTGCCTCTCTTTTTATCACGTAACTCTTACCTCTTTTGACCCATTGATTTCTTTTCAAAATGTAAAATAGTAGTTTTTTTTTATTGAATAGAGGGCAAACGAGCAGACGCATCACCTGATGGTAAGCGATTACCGCCGCCCATGGACGCCCGCAACACCATAAGCGACACAAGTGCGTTGCCGACCTTTGGGGGATGGGGAGAGGGAATGGTCCTCCGGTATCCTCACTCACTCGGTGAAACACAGCGCAAGCGCTATTTCACACCGGTTTTCTGTGAGGCCGTGGTATCACTCCGATCGAGCCGGCCCATTCATGCCGAAGCGGGGCTCTCCCACGGACGATTAGATTAGTTATTATTGAAGCTATATTCAATACATTTGAATTGTATCTATCGCAGAACGCGACGGGATTCTTTTAGCATATCTCTGTAATAGTCAGAGCCGTTGATATAGCCGTACATTTGAAGCTTTATTCTTACGATAAAAGTGGATCTGTTTTGTTATAACTTTCATTGATCGCTATTCCCGAAAGAGAACTCTTTGCATTCATGTAATCGATTAGTGAATATAAGCCCATAAGTACAAAGGCAATTAAGATTATTGCTCATTTGGGAATTATGTGTAAAAGTAAACGTTAAAACAGACTTAAACAACTTAACTATAATTTAGTTGAAAAAAAATAAATTTACCTAAAAATATTACAAAATATTCATGAATACTTTTGAAGTATGATTAGCACTAGACATAATTAGTTACAACACAATTACATATGAAATAGACTGGTTGCGATTTACTTTTGGACAAGCTATGTGTTTGTATTTTCTAGGTAATTAGTGAATAATAATAAAATTAAAATTACACTCTCAAAATGTTCACAATCCTAATTCAGAAACATTAATTTTCAAATGCTTTTAAAAAACAGAGGAACTTTTTATAAAACCTCTAACCCGAATATTATATGAAATATCCGTCCAATTTTGTGAAACCCAATACTCTGATACTTACCTTTATATTATGGGAAGCTCTGTGAGATATTTACGGAAAAGGTGACCCGACAATTTTTATTGTACGTCAGTTTATCAAATAATTTGATCCGACGTTGTCGCAAATAATTGTAGCGACGGGCGCTTGATGTTTAGAGTAGCAAATTGGTACATAAATAAACAAGATAATGAATTCCAAGGGAGCATTTAAATTTGTTACCTTACCTCTTAAATGACTATATCAATTTCGTATTACGCTGCGTAGGAAGTACTTAAGGGAAATACATTAATTATCAGTTATCAAATGTTGTTTAAAGTAATTGGTAAAGTTCATATATGTTCTTACGAATATGTACTTTTAAAAGGAACCTGATTGTTTAGAAACCATTCACATATACATACAATAGAAGGCAATTCCTCTGGTAAAATAAAATATAAATAAAAGTAGCCTTTATTTACTCTGTTTTTTAGACAATTCGTAATATAATAAAAATAAAAAACCTGAAACTATGCTAACTATACTATAATTATTAACTTTACTATTCCTATTTTCTGTATGTATATAACTAAACATTTAGTGTCAGTTACCAGGTCAGGCTGTCTTGCGACATTAGCCTCTTCTAGATCCCTTCACATTTACCTGTCCATTGCTGTCCTTCTCTAACCCTTGGGCAAATCGTCTTCCCATCTTTTTTTCTGCCTTCCTCTACGCCTTTTTCCTTCCCGAGAGCACCATTCTGTAACTTTTATGGTCAACTTTCCTATTGTTGATCTCGTCACGTCATCCATTTCCATTTCAAGGTTCATTTTAACATCTGCTACTTCGATCATGTTCTTAATTGTTGTGGCATTCCTCTTTGGCATTTTTTAAAATGATAATTAAAATATTATTGTACTAGTAAGAGCTTAATAAATCGCCGCTTGAAAAACTATAAACCTTTTGTTTCAGAGCTACTTTAAATGTATTACGTTTTATTTATCTTCATTTTATTACAATACTTTATAATACTACTTATGTGGTTATAAATGTTTTCATTGCAAAACTGAAAGCCTTTTATTATAATGTAGGAGCAGCACTGGAACGTGCCATTATTCTGGAAGATAGTCGCAATAAACTCTGTATCACTTTAATGTGAAACAAAGCAAGCGTCTTTCTTGAACTCGTTGAAAAGGATAATCTTAACCTAATTCGTCAGGGCTTTTTGCTGTTTTTTTATATTATTTTGTTTAACAATTGTATGTCGATCGAATCTTTAATGTTGTAATAAGAAACTACATTTATATATATAACAAAATATTCTGTCTATAATATAGTAATTAAAGATTTTGAAATTTACCACACAAAGGACAAATGAAAATCGAACCAAAAAAAAACTAACAGTTTAACATCCAAACATTAAACTTTATTTTATAATGTTTACTGGTAGTAAAGTGAGGGCAGAATAATAGTGTTTATTTTTGTCCCTTTATTAAAAAAATAATTTACGAATAATAACAAGAATATATTAACTAGAAATATACAAAAAATTTTATTAAACAACCAACTTCCAGAGCTAGACCAAATTTAAATGGGACCACAGGGAAACACCAGATTTCAAATAAAAAAATAATCATCAAAATCGGTTCACCCAGTCAAAAGTTCTGAGGTAACAAACATAAAAAAAAATCAGTCGAATTGAAGTCGGTTACAAATAAAACTACATAACATCATTTCATCTAAAACAAAAAAATAATGTTTGTAGAGCGAACCTTTAATGTCGTAAACCTGCGTCTGGTAGCTGTCAACTAAATACGTAGTCTGTTTTAGGTGTACATTGTAATTTAACACAAATTTATACTTTAATATAAACATTTACTTTAACGTACATGCTAGGTATCAACCTCGATATTTACTTTTGAGTTTAGTTGTGTAATTAAAAGAGTTTTTTTTAATGAAAATGAAGTAAAAATATGTTTATCTTTCAGTTTTTTTTGAGCAAATAATTTACCAAATTTGCTCTGGTCGACGCTATCCTAATCAACTTTGAATGCTTCAAACTAGGTATATATAATAATATCCATTCAGCATTAATTCTTATTCAATTATATATTTCTGTTTCTAACGATAAAATGCCATTATTAAGTTATTTTTTAGAAACCTGTCCTTCGGATTCGCGTAAGGTGGAAAATCCTATATAGTCACGACAATAAAAAGATTTTTTTATAGTAAAGTTCTAAAACACACTAAAGCATTTGTCCAAAAAAGCAGCTAGTGCCTGTTAATAATTTATTTTGTGTTGATATACGTGACGAAATGTTTGTAATTCCATTCCATAGGCACGAGATTTTATCCCTAACGTAAGTTTTTTTATTGAATTAATATTAAATTTTATTAATTGCTTATTTGTTTAGTTAATTCATCGCAATAATTATAAAACATGATATTATTGCATGAGACATTTAGCGTCACGTCCATTTCGTCACTCTAAAATGTTCAATTTTTCCGAAATTCCACCTTCGTCACGTCTGCAAAGCTTAGCTAAAATACCCCGTATAGCTTTCATAATGTTTTGTTTCGTTGTCCTGTATCCAAATATCAAAGGTTCCTGCGCTTCTTTAATTAATAAAAAAAATATACACATAATAAGTTTTCGGTTTCGTATATGTGGATTTTTTAATAAATATTTTGCTTACTAAATGGGATATAGATAAGCGTGATAGAATCAAAGTTAAATATTTAGCAAATATCGATTTACTTCTATCGAAACTATTCTCGGATTGGTACGAAATTGTAGCAGACAGTTTCTAAACTTCTGACATTCTTATTTATTTATGATTGCTTACATGATATTTAACCTGTAAAATACGGATACGAATACGGAACAATAAAGTCGGTTATTCATGGTGAAAGTAAAATCACGTTTTGTGTAATTTATTTATTTCTATCGACTAGTTATAGCCCAGAGGTCGTAATTAGACAGTAACTAATTCATTTAATTTTTTGTTTTCTGCACTTTTCCTTCATTATAAACTTGAACTATGTCAAATTTCATACATTTCCTTTGATTCCGCACAATTTAAAAAAAGGGATATAAAATAATTACCTCACGTATTAATCTAGTTCTAGATGATCAGATTGATAAAATTATACTCTTATTGGTTGCTTTACCTATATTATCACTAATATTGAATATTATAAGAAACCGGCGAACTTCGTATCGCCATATTTTTCTTTCATAAATATTTTCAAAATTTCTGAAAGTCTTGTTTTAGTAATTATGCGCGGACAAAAAAATCTTGTCCGGTTATATCTTTTAATTTTCTTGTATACAAACCTTGTCTTAACAATAGCGAACACATAAAAAGAAGAATTATCCAATTAGGTGTAGTTGATCGGAAGTTATGCGCGTAAAGTGATAAAAGCGAGCAAAATTATTGCGCTGCTTGAAGAAGGTTGCAGCCAATGTTTCGTGGCTCAGAGGCTAAATGTGAGTCGGTCGACAGTTCAAAGGACCTGGCAGCGCTACCAAGAGACCGGTTCCGTCAAGAGAAGGCCTGGTTCTGGCAGAAAGACATGTACCGAACTACGGGATGATCGTTTTCTAGTTAGTCAATCGTTGAGAAATCGCAAATCTTCTTATGTGGACCTCAAGAACAGCCTCGAAGAAGTAAGAAATGTGAAAATTAGTCTATGGACGGTCAGGAGGAGGCTTCTCACTGCTAATATACACAGTCATCGCCCGGCACGCGGCCCTAAATTACTCCGTAGACATCGAGTTGCCAGGCTTAGCTTCGCTCGAAATTGTGTGTCATGGACTCATGAAGACTGGGATAGGATATTGTTCTCCGATGAAGCCAGCATATCTCTGCATGGTGAAGACCGACGTCGGCGAGTGCTACGTAGACGAGGAAAACGCTTTGCAGAGGCATGTTTTGAAGAAATCACACCTTATGGAGGGGGCTCTGTTATGTTTTGGGCAGGAATAAATTCCATGGATCGTACGGAGTTAGTCTTCATCGAAAACGGTACACTGACTGGACACCGATACATAACAGAAGTTCTAATTTCTTATGCACAACCCGCTTTAACCGCTTTTGGTGAAAACTCATTTTTTATGGACGACAACGCTCGCGCCCACCCGTCTGGCGATGTGGAAGCGTATATGCTAGAAGTCGGAATTCGTCGTTTGGACTGGCCAGCTAGAAGTCCGGACCTCAACCCCGTAGAGCATGTCTGGGACATTCTGAAGCGACGAGTGAGATCAGTGCAGCCGGCTCCGCAGACCATCAGAGAGCTAAAGAATGTGATTACCGCGGAGTGGGAACGTATTCCCCAAGAAACCATAAAAGATATACTCGCTAGCATGCCCAGACGAATGCAAGCCGTGATTTCAGCAAGAGGGGGTCACACTCAATACTAAACTTTTATCTGCTTTTAATGTATTCAAGAAAAACAAAGAAATTAACGCGTTTCATTTTTATTTAGTGAGCAGGTACAATAATAGTGTTTTGAGCTTAAACATTATTTCTCAATAATTTAATCAAAATGTTATGATAATAACTGATGATACCTATTCCTTCCTAATTAATTTATGAAATTCTGAGGATAACAATACCTAAAATTGTCAAACAAACTAATAGTAACTATAAAATAGTTCTTTGCTTAAGTGCCCGTTTTTTTTTCAAAAGAGTGTATTAGATTTTACATATTCATAGATTTGTCTCAAACGAACACTTTTTAATTTTTTTTTAAATACAAAGATTTCATTGTTCGATTTATTATTTGTATAAATTTAGCTTAATTGATAGCATGAGAAGATTTCAAGAGAGTTTTTTGTCTTAATCAAATACAGGAACATTAAATCAAGTGTAAATTCTCTCTCCAATTCTAACCTCAAAAAGGTGAAGGCACAAAAATATATATGAAATTTTCTTGATACTTTTCACAGGGTAATTGTGCCTGTAGAAATAAAACCACATTTAAAAATGCTTACACGAGTTTGGTGGCTGTTAATTCAACTTGATTATTGCCCGTAAATTTGAATATTGCCACAGTTAGTATTAAATCCACCGCTACACTGATACGACTATTTGGTTTTCATTAGTCATTTATATTACGTTATGCCATATTGTTGAAATTCCAATTTTGGCACTAACATCCAATATGTACTGTACACAAATAGAAATCAATAACGTGACAAACGCCAAATCTAGTTTCAATAGTTTTTAGTTCTGTATCACTTTAACTAAAATGATTCTGTCAATTTTATTCATGTTTAACCATCTATCAATTTTTTTGTCATGAAATATGGCCGTAGATTTTTTATTAAGATTTTCTGACGAGATAAATTATGTAGTCCAAAAAAGCTGATACATATTCATAAAATGAAAGACAAAATTTGTATTCAATGCTGACACAGCTGATGTTATTTTAGTTAAAAGTTTATCTTCATCTGGAATGCTCAGAAGTAATTTTTAACTGTCAAGGAATATCTGGCTAGTGTAGAGGCGTGATTGCAGTTTATACAGTTCGGACTAACTGTAACAAAGCTATTCTAGCGTGCAGCCTTTTCACAGTTTCTTCTTCGTATCGGATTTAAACTTTGATAATGTCAGTCCCATAGCTTTATCTTAAGTCGTTAGGATGTGTTTGTTGTTTGAAAAAGTTATTTTATTTTTGTATAATATGTTTCTTTCCCATGTTTTGACAATATCTCTACTATACATACAAGCCCATTGTAGTAGTATTTTCTAAGAATAGACCTATCTCATGCAATTTACCAATGACAATTCTGCTGATGATGATGATGCGATGACAACCTAACATTTTTTTGATAAAAAAACCTTTAAATGTTTCCAAGCATAACATTTGAAATTATCAAATTATAATACTTGTGAATGCCATGCTAAGCCACATTAATCCATAAAGTTTAAATAGATAATCTTAGACATTGATGCATAACTAACTATTTTATTCAACTTCAGCTGAAATATAAATCTTACTTAAAACGTTGATCTTGATCTTTTGAATTTGCAACCCTTTGGTTCTGAGCTCTTAATATCGTATTATTTATCCAAAGAATGTGCCTTTGCAGGGTCATATTTTAGTCCTAGTCTGTAACACGCGGCATGGAAGGGGTCGCTATCGTTTGTAACGGCGTTCGCGGTCATTATCTCATTTCATTTATACTCGGTGAACAATGCTTTAGCTGGATGTCTGCATCGGGCAGTTCTAGGAGTGAGTGATAATAACATACCGTAGAACAGATTATACAGGGGAGGTGTAAAGACGAAAAGTTTGACGTATCCAGAGAGATTTTCGCTTCCAAGTAAATCAAAACTAGTTTTTAATTGTTCAAACCAAATTTATTTTAGATTTTTAACTATATATTTAAAAGGCGGCCAAAGTGACTCTGTTCAGCTTTTTGAAAAGCATGAGTAGAAGCTAAAAGTATGACGACACACGCTATGTATGTACGAGTATGTCGGTCTAGTGAGTGAATCGTAGAGGGAGAACGTACACTGGTAGTTCCAGTATTTTATTGCCTGATACAGTAAGGAAGGGGCATTTCGAGAGCGTATTTCTGCCACTCATAAGTGGTGAATACCAAGGCCAGGCACGTTGTCCTGTAAAGGGGTTGATATGTCTGATCCGCATTACTTAACAACAGTTCCTGAATCCCTCATATCTCAGGCATAAAGTGGTTTTAGTCGGTACGATTCCGATACACCACCCAGCCGCAAACTTCAGTGTGGGTTTCCACAGCTAAAAAAACGTTGTCCTGTAGAGTAGGCGAGACAGTAAAACCAGTTAGAAAAGCCCTTTAGAACACTTTCCATGGTATTCCAACGCAATTGATTACTTCGCATTGAATTTGTTTATTAATATAGTCTATACTTTTGCCAATTATGAATTTGAGAAATATTAGACGTGCAAACTTTATAATGTTCATGATCCATCAAAACCTTGTTAATAAGTAATTAAAACAAATCGAAAAAAAAATGTTGTCAACGAAACTAATACGTAAAACAAAATAGTATTTACAACTTTTATTGATAAAAAAGTTTTTCAAAACCGCAGATAACCAACCATTCCATACATATTTTTAATTTATATGGAAAGTGAAAACTTACCGTGAAATTAAAATACGGGTAGTACTTCGTGGATGAATAAATACTGGGAGTTTTATACGAATACGCAATACCATTGTAATTTACTACCCGGCGAGTATTACGGGTTCAGTCAGTTAAAATTAAGTAGGAAACAACGCACTAATAAACTTAGAATGTAAGAATGAGTACATACTCGTTCTTACATTCCTTATTGCCTACCAACAACAAGTCTTGTTGACCAAGTCTAAAGTGGTTGAATTTATGTGCGACTAACTATGCGGCGTCTGTGTTGTTGTGCACAAATATCCCGCTTAGATCTAGCGGAGGAACTAGTCGCTAGGTGTAAAGTGAGCTGCTACTACTGAATGCACAATGCATCCCTCGACTTGAAATTCCCACGCGTCTCAGATAATTAATGGCTTGACAGCTACTAACACTTCCAGTCAATTGTTTCTAGTTACAGGACCTTGTTCGTTCAACGCAGTTCATGATGTGGAGACGACGTTTCACGAGTATACAATATTATGATGGTAAATGTTGAATATTAATAATATTTTTATAAATAACTCAATCTACACTAAATGTTTAAGGTGTCGATTTGATTAAAGAGGACTCTTTGCAGACTTCTGTAATTCATGCCTTAGGTAATATATAAATAAGACATTGCGAACGCGGTTAAATTATGTGTAATTATTAAAAAAAAAATAATAAACAATAACAGCAATACTAATTAAAATAATGTGAGTTCGAATAAAGGTTATACCATTACTAAGTAAACATATAATAAATAAATAAATATGCCGGACATCTAACACAACGCCATCTAGTCCCAAGCTAAGCAGAGCACAAGCTCTCGCACTCAAGCACAAGCACAAGTTATGCGTTAGAATTAGTATTAGAATAGTCTAAAATAAGCTGAACCAATTAGCCACATTTTATGAGGATCTACTGAATAATTCTTCTAGAGCAAGATTAATTCTTCTGCTCATGTTAGATCTCTTTGTTACAATGAATATGATTACCAACGCTTAAATGCCAGCAATAGTGCGTCTAATTTTAATCACCAAAAGATCCTTACCATCGCTACCACCTTTAGCTTTATCACCTCTTGATAAAATAGACTAAAATGTATACAAAACTATTGAATATATTTATGATACTCGTACTAAATATATATTTCTTATGAAATGTGAAACTTAACTTTAACAATATTCTGCATGTAGGATTTAGAAATAATCAAGCAAAATTGAGACGCAATGTTGTTGTTTATGTAAATGATTCAATCAGTGTGACTCCATTTAACTATGCTTAGCTGTGCGGATTAATTTTAGGACAGAAGGGGCAAAGTGTAAACATTGCTTTGACTAGACGGTACTTGACGGCCTCCTTAGATTTACTGGTAAACGTTATTAATTCCATTTGAAATTCAGTTTTATTTCTAGAGGAAGATAAATATTTAGACCATGGAGGCCCAATGATGCAGAAGTATCACTAGGCCGCCATGGCGTGGGTCGCCGTGCTGCATTGTTGTATTGTCTGCATTCGCAATGAGTTTGGCAACCATCACTCTTGGATATTGGTTATGCTTTCCATCAGGCACAGAAAAGTCATTTCAGCAGGCCCATGCGTAAAAAATATTAAATTTAAATTTATAGCTTATTGACCTCTATGCTGATGCCATGTCCTCTAATTAAGTATGGCCCTAATGGGATTAATAGTATATCGAATAATTATCACGGTAAATAATTATGAAATACACAAACGCGAGTACCTTTCCGTTTTCAAGGAATGCAATTTTAGAATGAGTTGAGAACTCACTTAACTTTAAAACAAACCTGATTTTGTAAGTAGACGCTTGAGTAGCGAAGTGACGTTGGTCGATATAAGTTAAAAGCTTGAGGCGCTTAGAAACGAGGCCCTAAGAAAGTTTTCATATTTTCACTCGACGGAGGTAAACATTGACGTACTTGAGCAACGTCGTATGTAACAAACGGTGACTTTTACAACTGTGATGTTATGATGTTACATGTTTACGAGTGACTTTTACGCGCTTGTTTTTCTTTACCACCGAGCAAGGAATAACACAATATGATAAAATGCCTTCTACGTGAACCGAATTCCTTTTTCACCCCATGTTAAGAAGAATTTCACACGTATAAAAGTTATGTGTAGCAGCGTGGCATTTAAAATGTGTTGTTTATAAAATGATTTCATAAGATTGCAGGTTACAATCAAAGAAAAATTAACTTTTCATGGTTAACTTACTTAACGATACGATAGAACATCTTGTTAACATTAAGAGTCTAGAAAGAATCTAATTGTGTAGGTAAGTAGTAATAGCTAATTATTTTTTTATAGGTTCTAAAACTGGAAAATATAAGTCCTTAGTTAGTAAACATAATATAGTATGGATACTGTTATCTGTATTTTCCATATCCCTAAATTTAAAAATAAGTTTTCGAGGTAAAAATAAATAACCATCAGGTAATCTGAGCTAATGCTTTCGGCTTGATGCTGGCCGTCGTCAAACAAAGATACAATAATTAATTCTGTAAGAAAACCACAAGGGGTTCTTATAAAACCCGTAAAATTGTCTTTTGAGGAAAGCTATAACTGCGAGCCTTTTCCATAAATGAGCATTCGCCCTAAAATATTCTTGTTAAAGACAGAAGCTGAAACAGTCGCTTAGGCTGTTACGGATTTAAACTGAGCCCCTGTCAAAGACGAGCAGTGACAGTAATGAATAGCATTTTAAACAATTTTTTACTTTCTACTCAAATTATGTTTTGTATTAAGTGAACACAAGTACTAAAATCATACAAATTAAGACGTCTTTGTCGTTTTAGGCTAAACCTTATAACTGATATAATACTTCAATTCAACAAATTTAATTCAAGATTATAGTGAACGTAAGGCGAAGTAGGTATATTTAAAATAATTAAAACCTTCTTTTTTCTTTTAATGCAAAAATTAAAGTCATGTTGCATTTTATTGTTAAAGGAAATTTCATTTACATAATATTTAAACATTTCAAAAATTTCATTTACCAAATGGCTGATGGGATTACATAATAAGCTACTCATTTTCTCAGATGTCGATCAATAAAACCAAAATAATTATAATTAACGGACCTTCTCCCTTTGAAAATAATCAGTTATACAAACACGCTTGGCATGTAACCGTCCCAAAATTATGACGTTAAGCTGTCTCCTTCGGACCCTAAACTGTCATCTGAAAATTAAGTATACGATAAAGCTTTGACTGTTTTCAGGTTAGTTAATTTTTTTTTAATTTCCTGTTAATTCAAGAACCGTAAATATGCCTATCCTATGTTTATTTTAGTCGCAGTCACACAATAGGTATTTTATTGTATTTATTGGAATTCGATTTATTAAAGATTCTTGACTTTTTATGACCGAAACCGACTTTATTTGGTTTTAATATCTAGTTTTCAATTTTTTATTATGATCAGAAATCACAAAAATAATCAATAACAGATCCTTAATCATCTTTTGTCAACACTGCATTCATGTGATTTTAAAAAAAATCTGCAATTTTTACTTCACCGTTAATAACGGTTGTCAGATGTATTAATGTTAAAAATTCATTTATTCATTTTTTCTATATTATATGCAGAAATTTAAGAAGAAATACGTAGTAGAATCCCGTGTAATATAGAATAAGGAGACGCAAGTTTGAATGATAAATATTTTGTTGCCGTGAGGTTTTAATTATGCTTAGCTAATCTTATTTCATGTTCATTATTTAGTAATCTAGGTTTGCTCTGATATTGCTCTTTAATAAAGACGCTCCATTTTAATCCCCGGATGAAAGTTAACTTCACCTCAATTGAGCCTAACCACGGTGAGACTGAGGTTGATGTTTAGGACATGAAGGGTAAACAATGAAGTACACTCTAAACCTAATGTCTTTACCGCGTTAGCGTACATCTGCCGGTATATAAGACCGACTAGTCCCACACTTATGGTCACTGTTCAGGGCCCAAGGGTTGTAACGGGGGGTTAATTATCTTGTAATCTTGCTCAAAATTGGGCTTTCATGAAATTTTTACACGTCTCATCCGCGCTAACTTTATTGAAAAGAATATTATTAGTTTTATTACACGTTAAAGTAATTATAAATTTAAAATAAACGAAGTAGGATAGATTTTTTGGCAGTAATGCAAATGTTAAATATAATAATATTTCGAATACCACTATTTGGCTAGGAAAGGGGGCGGGGAAGGGTCTACTAAAACAAAAATTAGCGCTAAAAGGCTTAATATGTCACAAATTGATATCTTTATCAAAATATTTTCTTCACAAACCCTTATTCTTTTTAATAGATCTATCAAATGCCACTCCACATCATGGTGTGGATGAATTTAAAATAACATCCTCACTTTAAGAGATTTTCAATTAAACTACTACTGCCTGAATACGAGCTTATTTTTTGGGATATACCATTGCATATGTAAGAAGCCACAGAAATCGTTTCTGGACACGCTCCAAACACAGGGTATGTCCATTCTAAATTACAGACTTCTGGCACTAATAGTCTATGAGATATAGACGAACGGAAATACATGATAAAACTGTTAGGGTTCCGCTTTTGCCATTTTGGTTTCGGTACCCTGATAAGTGCCATTTAATTCGTCTAAAACATGACATCCTGTATTCATATAGATCAATTTAAAAACAATTATTGTAATCAATTCACAAAAAAAAAATATTAGATAATAAACACACAAAAAACGTTGTAAAATCATCCTTATTGAATTCGGTAAAAGTTATTTCCAATACCTCAATGTACTGAGAAATATATATTTTTTTTAGTTTTTTTTTTATTGAATAGTGGGCAAACGAGCATACGTATCACCTGATGGTAAGCGATTACCGCCGCCCATGGACACCCGCAACACCAAAGGCGTCACAAGTGCGTTGCCGACCTTTTGTGGGATGGGAAAGGGGTTAGGGGGAGGGGTTGGGGTATGGGCCTCCGGTATCCTCACTCACTCGGTGAAACACAGCGCAAACGCTATTTCACACCGGTTTTCTGTGAGGCCGTGGTATCACTCCGATCGAGCCGACCCATTCATGCCGAAGCATAGCTCTCCCACGGTTTTTTAAACTATTTATAAAAATATGAACTGATATTATATACTTAAACTTTATAATTATACTTAATACAAAATTACAATCTTATCTTAAACCAAATAGAATAACAATACTAAGGAGATTGTTTGCAACAAATTACAGTTAACCCTGGCTACATTGTTGTCTGTACTGATTAATCTATCATGATGTTTATCTTAGTAGATCTTCTAACCCAGCAATATTTACTCCTATCTTCTGTAATAGGCCTCTGCCATAGACTTAAATGAAAGCGGTTACTTTGATTTTCTGGATTAATGAATAGAACAAATAAAACTAAGACAGATACTTATTGGTTATTTGTTTATATGCCACAGTCTATAAGAATATAGTAAATATTTTTGAATAATCAGCTAGAGTATTCATTGACCTGATTACTGATCAGTAAATACTGAAGTAGGTATAACTGTAAGATATGGCAATTTATAAAAAAAATATCTTTGTTTTAAGTAAAGGACGATTTTTTTAAACCTTGGCTATTAATGTTTTAGAAGATTAACTACTAGTTGTCGCCCAGGGGTCAAAATTCGACCAATAATTCATTTTATTTGTAATTTTTTACATTAATGCATTAACTGTGTCAAAATTCGATCGAATAATTTGCGTAAAAAGAGGTAGAAAGTTTTTGCTTTACGTATTTATATAGATACTAACTGACCCACTGCTCCGCTCCTATTAGTATTAGCGTGATGAAATATAGCCTTCCTCGATAAATGGACTATCCAACACTGAAAGAATTGTTAAAATCAGACCAGCGGTTCCTGAGATTAGCGCGTTCAAACAAACAAACAAACTCTTCTGCTTTATATTATATTAGTATAGATTAATCAGAATTCACTCGTCATGTATTAGACTATGTACATCAATGGTTCGAATCTTTAAAAATACACTTCATTGAAACATTTATTTTAAAGTTCCGCTAACGTATGTACTACTTTTAGAGTGCAAAATTTACGACTGCAAGATCATTCAACGAATTTATTGTCTGAAATAAAAATAAATTAACACCCAGGTTTAAAACTTGACTATAAGCAAGACACTGTGATATTTTAACTTTATTATGTAAGTGAAAAAAGGTAAAATAATTCCTAAAGCTAATTATTTTAAGCATGGATAATTTTCAACTTTTCGTCGTAGGCGTATTTCTAAAACATAATGGGCAATTTAGATATTTAACATTAACTAGCTTTTACCCACGGCTCCGCCCGCGTTTATATCATTTATCGTGATAACGAGTATGTTCTTCCTTAATAATTAAAGTAATGTCATATTTTATTAAAATCGGTGCAGCGGTTTAGCCGTGAAACGTAACAGACTGACAGAAACAGTTGCTTTCTAATTTATAATATTAGTATGGATAACACACATACATATTTAAACACTGGAATTATATACGAAATGAACAAATGGAATTCTCTACCACTAAATATTTTAAATTTGTGTATTAATTATATATCTACGAGTATCTATATTTATTTCTATTTCTATATTATAAAACATTGAGTTATTGTTTGTGTAATTGAGGTTATAGACAAGAAATAAATGAAACCAGAAATTTAAATACATTCGAAATTCAAATATTGGAAAACGACAATAAAAGGCAAATTGTTCGTTGAATAAAGTTGTATTTATATTGAAATGGCCGTTGTTAAGAGCGAATTGCTAAGAGCTATGATAAAATAAAGGCTCTTTAGTCGTATAAAATTATGTATTAAGGGTGTTGAAAATAAGCCGACGAAATAAAACAACAAAGTAGATTTGGAATTGACAATAACAAAGGATCTGAAGGAGAGCATAAGACTCTTAGATTAATGATGAAGTTATTTCTGTCTTGTGATTATTCTGAAGCGTTGTTGGAGTAGATTTTAAGAAATTAGAAACAAAAAACTTATGAGCAACGATTTACTATTAACATAAGATGAAACGTAATCATTTAAAACAAATACCGAAGAAAAAATTAATGTACAAAATTCTTCACAACTGAAACGCAATTTATTTTTAAAGTGATATTGAAAAATTTAGTTAGAATTATACTACATTGAAAAGTAACAGAAGAAATTGACGACATCCAAAATTTATGGTTGAATTTTAACCGTGATAATTAATAGACCATACTTTACTTGAAAAACAATTAGAAGACTTAGATTTTTATTTCTTCAATGATTTGAAGTACCTACATATTATGTGAATGGCTTTTTGTCATCATAAAAGTAAAAAAATCTGGTTGAATGACATTAAAGAATAAATTGAAATTGCGAACACAGCCTCGCACGTACTAAATAGATTTTGGCGATATGTTTCATCAAAATATTGGAGATTAAAACCAATTTTATTGGCGACGAGAACGAATTTAATATTTATAAATTTCATAGTTCACTGATACTGGCATAGTTGAAAAACTACTTCGATATTAATTATGGATTTAAAATCTCATTGTTTTGATATAACTTTAAAATATGTGTTTAAATGGTTAATTAGTCATTGAATTAATCAGTTTATAATTGATAAATGACCGAAAACGGAATACCAGTGAATTGGTACCTATCTCATCAAAACATCGTTTTGAAGAGTGAGTTCACGTCATTATAATAAACTCAGTTACTTACTTAGAGGAGGATATCCCTCTTCTGAATTGTTTTATCACTTCATCAATTTTTTTTTAGCTTTGTTTTATTTATTTTACGTGGGGTTGCTTTTTGCACCGTACCCTCCGTGGGACACAGGAAGGGCGTGTATAGGACACCTGACGAAACGATCTACCCACTAAACTCGGCGGCGGTCAACCTTGGCAGTCGGGAAGAGCTCCAGGATTGCATCAGCGACTTCTGTAGTCTCCCCTGTCGTACTTCACGACTGAGGTACATCCCGGGATAATCAGAGTCACTCCCGGGGCGGGCCGCTGTCGCGTCTCTGACGGCTTTACACAGTAAGTCTGAACACCGACCCGCCTTAGACGACAACTCCCGGCCGCACTGGGGTGTCACCAGTCTCGTGCCGTTTGCAGCGGCCACAACGACTCTTAAGTGACGATTAGGGAGCTAGCTGCCTCTACCGCGTCCCCTTCGTCCCTCCACAGAGCGGTAAAACGTCCCCTATCCCAATCCCGCTCTGCGCACTCCTTCTGAAGTATTACGTCTTTACAGAATTATTGTTAACATTTTAGTAATAAACTTTTTCTAAGTTGTTTCTTTATTACAAACGATGGTCATATCCTACCACTATTTTTCTGTCTTATTCCTGTACTTATCGCGGTATTATGTTTTTGAAGATCATTAAAAGTTACGCTCGTTTTTAATAAAAGCTAACTATGACTATTGAGAATAAATGTTTCGTATATTATCTGTATCAGTCAATTACAGTCTAAAAAATTGTTTCAACGTTAAGGTTTTTACCAGACTTCGTCAGAAAGGTTGTGTTTTTAAGGTTCCATGGTGGTGAAAACGAAACCGTTATTTGATTGTCTGTTATTTGTACACTCTATAGCCTAGATGAGTTGATGGAATTAGGCGTTTGAGGTATCGTTTTGGTTATTTTAATAGTGAGAGTGACAATTAAATTGTTAGTTTATAAACTCAGCCTATTTTTTTTTTAAACTAGCTTCTTGATTATTACTTCTGGTAACTTCTGTAGCTGAATATAAGGTTCTAAATGATTATTATGCAAGCAACATTTTGACGCTAGTATCCAGACCCATGTATATATATCCCAAATGCACACGATAAAACTAAATATTAGAAATGATTGTTATGTTATTGTTTAATTAATTGAAATACTTACTATAGGTATATAACTCAGAATCTACAATCAAACTTACATTGCTTTATCATCATCAGTCTATCTCAGTCTATCATTGGTCTGATCAATTTAGGATTAGTTGCATCCAGTTCCTAATAGCCATAAAAAGTATACGTTAAAAAAAAGTAACCAAGAAACAGGAATTAGGTAAACATATATACCACATAAACTGACAATGAAGCGTATAAAATAAATTAATTAGTCGGACATCGGACCAGAACTATACACATATATACCCGGTATAATTACAAATACGACGCCCTGGTAGTAAATCTATCGTAGAACCACCCAGTAACTGTAGACGTAAATACTGCCGTAGCAATCCTCAGCTTGTATGGCTTATATGAACGTATACACAGTTGTTCCATCTAGGTTTACAACAGTTTTGTTGCTGGAATTAGTCCTGTGGGTTGTATTTTTGGAATAAAATTCTTTGAGCCTCTATTTCGCTAAATTTTAGTGTCTCTTTACGTTGGAGCATACTGTGCTTTGTCGTTATTGTTATCGAAATTTTATTGTTGACCGTTTTAACATTATAGTCGATCAGTGCTTTGTACTACCTATTAAGTTGACATTGTAAAATTTTAGAGCAAAACGTATTACGTCGTATTCTTTTGTGGCAATATTTACTTAAATATTTTTTGTAATGAAATCAGGAAATAACGTATCAGCTGATGGTAAGCGATTACCGCCACCTGTGGACACCCGCAACATATAACTATTTATATGTGAGTTTGTTATCTAGTTTCGGTAATAAACAATTCATTTTTGAAAACTTTTGGCTTTTATGGCTGCTTTTGTTACTGCCACCATTTTAGAAAGATCTAAACGAAAATTGCAATATATATATGTAATATAGTGTAGTATAGTAACAGTAATTAAGTCGTGCACGTCCTCGTTCTCCACATCTGAAACGATTGTAATGGTCTGCGCTTATAACACCGCTCTACAATAGCTACCACTCCCCCTCCCTTCCCCTAGAAACGGGAGAACCCCTAATTTAAAAGAAAGAGGTTGTGATACGAGAGTATCATATGATTTGTGTCCAGTACCGTATCGCGGGCCTGTATTTCAATTTTTAGATTATAATATTAATGAACATGAAAAAGAAAAAGAGACTCGTATTTGCATTTAAATATGAGTTCAAATATGGCTTGTCCGGGTAAGTCAAATTCTATATCATTGTACCTACCCCTTGACAAATATATTATAGACTATACTATTACTATTACTGCTTATTTACATTTGAAGTTTTTGATTAATATTAAACCCTTTTCTTGTAAATAGCAAACTATCGACATTATATCAAATGATCTAATAAAAGTATATTTATTATACGACTTTCTAAACCCGGAACTGGCACAAGTTTCAATTGCGAACGTTGATTTGTCAGAGTAACATATCTTCAAAGTAAGTTTTTACGTTCGAAACTTTTTTGTTTATCGATACAACGTTAGAAAAATGTTGTTCATAAGTATAGGATACAAAATTTATTATGGCTGTGAATAGCGTTTTATAAGAGTCTTGTGTCGCTTTAATGTACTTTGTAGAAAGTTATATATTGACTTGTGTGATTGCAATCGCTAACATGGATTAGTGCTTTTGTGTAGTGAATGTTTCAAAGTAGATTTTGACTACTGAAGTTTGTTTATTAATAGATTTTCAGATACATAAAAAAAATACAACTCTCTATCAAGTAACCAAGAACCGCTCGTTTGATAGAACTAGCGTATTGATATTTAACCGAGAACTTATAATTTGCAAATATCTATTTAAAAAAAGTAATGTTACTTATTAAATTTTTTGTGTCAAATTTTTCATTTTTATCAGTAACTTTAATAATTATAGTTAACCATTTTTGGACGCGCTTTGGGAGATACGAATACAACCTGTTCAATAAAAAACAAGTCTTTAGGCTGCGGAAACCTATAACATTCTAATTTCTTAGTTAGATAGTAAGGATGGATGTCATCATCAAAATAGTATCCACGTAGTGTTAATCTGAGTGTTCTAATCCCAATGTCACAATCAAACGACTATTTACGTTTCTATCGTACGAGTATATAGATCGGAAATAACAAAGCACATATTGGTAGAAGCCACTTGTGTTAATTACAGAAGGCTTTCATAAATTCAATTTCAGATAGCCGCTATTAACAGGCCCCAAATTTACGTCGTTAGGTGTTGTTAATTACGTACAATATCTTTATTTACATTTGGTTTGTGCTGTGGTATTGTTCTGTGGATTTTACCCGTTAAAGCTTATTGCTTTGTAAGATATTTAATTAAGTATTTTATCAGCTTACAGTATTGTTATTTAAATACTTTATAAGAGGGAATATCTATTTATGTCTTGTTTCTAAAGTGCCTGGTTTTATAAAGATGCCAAACATTGTATTTGTGAATTAATAGAATGTTATATTGTAAAATAGAAAAGCAAGGTTTTAGGGATCTATTTACATTCTAAAGATTCTATAAAAATAGTAAAATTAATGGCTGCAGACTGATTTTGACATACCATGATCATTGAGTAATGTTCAGTAACAGATTAAGCATAATTTCTATAGCAGTGATGTGCAGATGTGTCATGTAAAATATTTATTAAATATTTGGGAACAACTCTTTGCACAAATTGGTTCAACATTACTTTGATCAACTCAACACAAATTAGATTTCAAATTACGACAATAACTCATGTACCTACATCAAAACCCTTAACATTTTTTGTTTTAAATCAATTCATCTTCTTTCAATTACTCTATAAGTACATTATGTATGAGCTGGACAACACACAAAAGTTTCCTCATTATAGTATTAGCGAAAACTCTACAGTCTGGCCAAAATTGCTTTCATACAAAATTTCATTCATTTATTCCAGTTACTGTATCATACTTTAAAAGAGTAATTGCTTCAAACTCTCGCTTCTAAAAGAAAATAAACATAACAAACAGACATTGACTATTCGGTGTTAACAAGAAAATTTGAATCAAGCAATAACGTTTGTTTTTCGACGTTCCTGCTAATAAAAAAATAAAAGGACCACCACGACATGGCCCTTGCTCGTTTTGTTAGGGGGAAAACTGCAAGTAATATATTTTTGTCTGAGGGATAGCGAAAGATTTCATGATTATCTTACTATAGAATAAGAAATGGTTACGTCATTGTGGCTTTTGTACTTAACCACATCAGATTATACACGGATATCATCTTTCAAAACAGATTGACGTTTTTGGGTTAAGTGAAATGATACGTAACAAGATACAAATACAAACATTTGCATTTTGCACTGCTGCCATTTAGAATAATGTATATTTGATAACAACTTGTAAGATTTTTGTTGTTTGTTGAAGGACTCACTGTCTTGCATTGAAGGTCCGTTTCACCATACCTCATCTTATACGGTAGGTATACTGTTTGTCTGTTAAATTCAATATCTAAAATACACCAAGTATTTTAGATATTTAATTTTAATAATCGAATCCGAAGCTTTCTAGTCATTTATTTAAACGTTAGGTTGACATAATTGAGAAGAAACTCCATACCACCGTAGTAAGCTCACACTTAATACAAATAGTAAATACGATCTCCAGTACTATCAATTTCTTTTTTTTTTATTGAATAGAGGTCAAACGAGCACACGCATCACCTGATGGTAAGCGATTACCGCCGCACATGGACACCCGCAACACCAAAAGCGTCACAAGTGCGTTGCCGACCTTTGGGGGATGGGGAGAGGCAATGGAACGTAATAAATTCTGAATGTTCCAGTTTAGAATATTCGTAAAGGTTTTAGCTTAATAATAATAACCATTTATTTCAGACCATAACATCCATATTTGAAGTATGCATACAATTACAAATTAAAATGAAATGAAATAAAAGTATAAAATAATAATAATAATAAAATTCGAGTGAAAATCCAAAATAAAATCAATATCAAAGTTATCATCAAATCAAAAATAAAATTACAATGAAATCAAAATTAAAACCTGATCAAAATCAAAAATCAAAATTGAAACAAAAATCACAGTCAAAAAAAAAAAAAATCGGTTTAGGTAGCAACAAAGCTACAATAACAATCAGTTTCTTCTCCTAACATGTAGTTCAGTAAGGTTAATGAAATGTAATCTGTTTTAATCTCAAGACAAGGAACCTTTTATATTTTAGCCAAAGAATGCAGCGTTACTTTTTTATTACATAGCTATATTATAATTAAAACTTTGAATGTCATTTCATTTGTAATTTGGCGAACCAATCATAACAATTTAAGAAGAGATATAGATTAGAGTTTGTTAGTCAACATTTTGTACTGTAATCTAAGAATTGACATTCTTAGAATTTGCTAATTACAGGATACAATTTAAGATGGCCGTGAATAAGCGCTCAAAAGCGTTGCAGTTAAAATACCTCAGACCACAGTCAGTGAGACGAAAATACTACATAATCACCGACCCAGAAATTATAATCCTCAAATTGAGGAAATAATTCTATTTTAAAGACATCACTTAGGTTCCCATTATTTCAGTTAAGTAAGCAGTTGAATATTTTGTGAAAAAGTTTCTCAAAATAAGAATTCTTTTAGACACCGTGTCAGTTAAAGTAATCACTATTTCTTTAATAAGTACTGTTGTACTTCAATCGTAATATAAATTTACTTGTAGACTGCTTATAGTGCCTTGCCTTAACTTGCACATAGAAATACTGTTGTCAAAAACAAACAACCTTTGTATGAATTATCTGAAAAGATGGTGCACATGAGTTTCTCACCAGCTCTTCTCATGAATGCAATACCCATCGGAGCTGGTACTTGGATTGATTTCAATTTAAACCTTTGAGTTGAATCGAAATCAATCTAAGCTCCGGTAATTCAAATCATCTCAGTGCATTTAGTATTAGGAGTTTTGTTTTATGTTTTTATGTTTGTATTTTTGACGTGTTCAAGTGCCTTTTGGGGCCTATGGAAATAAATGATTTGAGTTTGAGTTGAGTTTGAGTTTGAGTGGGTAATGCACAGTTTCAATATTGTATGCGTATTTGCAGTTTTTGTGACGCAATCCTTTGAACGTATTGTGTAAGTTTACAATCTATATAAGTAAAAATAAATCACAAAAATGTACGTACGCGTACGACTTTCGATTGACTGCACCAAATGACTGCACGGTTGGCCGAGTGGTTTCAGCGGTCGCCATGCCGCTTGCTACTGCGCCATGTGTCTTGGGTTCAAATCCCACGCGGTACAACACTTTGTGTGATCCACAAATTGTTGTCCCGAGTCTGGATGTTCTTTGTGTCCGTTTCATGTATGTTTGTAAAGTCCCCCACGACACAGGATGTTTATTCCTAATGTGGGAGTTGTCTTTTAAAAAAAAACAGAAAAAGAAATTGGATAACATTTTTTTTTATGGTCTGGACAAAGTTTGTATACAAAAAAAAAGAAAACCGCAGGTGTTATATTTTCTTAGACCGCTTAGTCGTATACAGTCCGGCCCTGCGGGAACTTAACACGGCCTTGCTAAAATAATTTTTTCGGTAATTCAGAAATTCAAATACAAAATTTACATTTAAATAAACATTCAATGTACGGTCATAAAAAAACTGTTTCACGGATCTACAGTAACTATTGTTCATAAAACTAACACTAACACAAATATCAATATAAACATTCACAAATAATTCTACAGATTATTCCCTACTAATCTTTTACCAGTATTTGAAAAAAAAGCAATCGTACGGCACGCATACCTAAATGTATAAATTACAAATGGGTCAGACAGGACGTTTTGGCGAGGACGTACGAAAACAGATCTGTTACAAAAAGCAAAATGTAATTCTACATTTTGATTCTTATCCGGGTGCCTTACATCTTTTTCCTTTATAAATTACTGTGTTTTCTTGTGTACGTATTTAGAAACATTGCTGGAGTTTGAAGTTTAATAAGATTTTCTTTTGTAATTTGTAATTGGATGGTTGTTTAACCGTGAACGTTAGATATATTTTAGTAGGAAAATGTTTTCAAGGTACACTGGTTCTTAATAAATATTTCAGTATCAGCATATAGTAACTAATGGGTATTAGTAATCTCTATTTAAAATGCCGTTACATTGTGTGTTACTATGATTATTGACTGAGATTACAAATTTTTGTAATCTGAGATTATTGAATTCAAATTGTGAAATTCAAACTGTGTTTTTTCCAGACACAACGACGGTGACATTGAATCTGAAGATATATTGTATTGTTAGTAACAGTAGGTAGTCAAAGACTGAGGAATAATAAAGAAATGTTAGGTCAGCACGTTGTTTTATTCTAAAATAAAGTCTAGTGAGAACATAAAGGTTTTTACATGAAACCTATACGTTTTTATTTTCTTTTCCATTGTTTTGCTTGAATACGCGTGGCTATTCTTGTTAAAAACCTATTTAACAAGAATAGTTTGTTATAAATATTTGCAGTACAAGTACTAAGATCTTCATTTGTTTCGTTGACTTTTATGTTTTTATCTGCATTAAACATTGCGGTTTGCAAATCGTTGATCATTTTATCAAATGATATATTTAGAAAACGATTCTGGATTTCACCTACACGATTAGGTATTTACTGAAAACGAACATCCTGTATTGTGTGAGACTTACAGACGTACATGAAATAGACAATAAGAACACCCACATTCAGAACAACCATTTGTAGAAGATTAATTTTATTAACAATTTAAAAATTAAAATCACAAAATGTACAAACATCTTTTATTAAATGAATTCACAGTGTGCACTTATCAGAATCACTGCAGCAATGCACATGTTGGAAACTCATTGCTCTTACGCTTTACTAGGAAGTTGTAATGGCAATGGCTGAATATTTGCCAAAAACGACTGTTCTAATATGTGAACTAGTTTTACTTAGTTGAACTAGTTCTAGATACATTATTTTCAATATTATATATTAACTCATCAGGCCATTGATATCACGGTAGATATTATTTTTAAGTGAATAATATCTCATAATGAATAATTCTCGATTCGTTTGTACGTAGAAAATACCAGATGGTAGTTTTCAAAATATTTGTTAATATATTCATATGTCCGTTGTCACGTTTTTGCTCACGAGGAACTCCTAAAATATCTAACAATTTTCACGTTTTTTTAATGCGTGTTTTAATGACACATGTCGTACATAGGATATCTAGTAAGATAGGATAGTACATCATGCTTAAACCAATAGAAGTTGAGTAGACAGCTAGTAAGACTATATATTGTAACAAATTTTAATTATAAAACTAATGTAAACTTGTGAACTATACTGGTAACCATTTTGTTTACAAGCTACCGTAGTCGGGGATGCCTCAATATCGTGTATTTATTCTACAAACGTACATTAACACAGCTGAAAAGTTAGAAAATTCAGTATCATGTACCGTTTAATGGAGCACGCAATAACTATGTATAACATATATATAAGATACATGTATCAAATAAACTGTTAAAGAAACTTCTATAATAGAGAAAATAATCGTTCGTTATAACTTGCCAGTTTTCCTTATATCTCCTCTGTGTCCCACATTAGTGTGGTTTAGATTTCTGCTCGTTTACGACTCACTTGTGACTTTCGATATTGGTATTAAAGGAAAGATTAACTAATATATAAGTTAATAAGTTTAGAACCATCATCTTCACTAGCAGTCTACTGTTTCTAACTTAACATTCTGTTAAGTTAAGAATACTTAATATAAAAATCTATCATGGATTGCACAGAAAGAAATGTAAAGATAAATATAATAATTTTATGAATACTACTATAGAAACTATTTTTTTCGTTTCAATAGTGAACAGATTTTCTGTTATACGATAGACCGTTCGTCTACATCTATTTCAATCATGCTCAGCTCCTATTGGTCTAAGCGTGACGTTAATTATCCTATTTTAGGCATGCCAGTGAAACACACATTTAAAAAAATAGAGCAGATAGTTTTGGAGTTCGTTGTGGGCAAGAACGTGACACGAGAATGTCATATAATTATGTTTATATTTTACCTCCGAATTTCTAGGAATCCAGAAAAGAGTATACAGTACAGTAGTAGACAATACTGTAAGTGGCCGTTAGAAGAAAACTTGAAAGATTGAGATTAAATAAACAAAAATATAAAACAAAGGTAAAAAATGTTTTCGTTCTATTTAACATATTTGTATATTCGCAATTCAACACGATTTCTCTTCATATTACCTATTACCAATGTGAGGTAGGTAAAGTGGAAAAAGATGTCAGGTGGGATAAAAGCTTTTTGACCCATACCCCTTTTCCATTTCCCTTATCGTAGATAATGTGCTATGCATTCAAATATAAATGAATAAAATCTTCTGCAATAAAAGTTCTTCTAGGGCGTGGATAAGTCTGCACTCAACGAACGTATTCAACCCACACCATAAGCCGAACTTGATTGGACAATTTCGAATGCATCGAAGTGAGTTTTCACTTCGTACCTACTTGATTTTTAGAGAAAATTCTAGAATCTAGACGTGTAGAAAATTATTGAATTTTACTACAAAACATTTACTGTTTTTTCCTTTTTAAAGATTCCATTAGTTAATAATATAATGATAATAATAAGTGTTCATTTATAACCTTAAGCTGTTGTTAACAAGATATACAAGCGCAATATTTGTTACTTGCTACTCGTAGTTTGAAACTTTTTATTTAATGCTCAGAAATGTTGAGTATTTTATGAAAATTACTACATTACATTAACAGCCTTGAATAGAAATAATAGTTTGTTTCGAGTTTTCTTTCTCTTTGAGGTGAAGTTGTCCTGCGTAGTTTGCTCCCATTGTCATCTCCGTCTCATGGGATGAATAGGGGTGGTGACACTCTGTAATCTTGATCCGTCACCACTCGAAAAACCCGTCATCGCACCGAAAATCCGTCACCACACGGAAAATCCATCCGCAAAGGAGAAGTTTTATGTCGAAACTTAACAGAGGAAATTAGTATATGAGTGGAATTAGAGTAATGCAAATTTCCATAATCCTTTTATTAGGAATATTCAAGTATTTTGATAAAACAAAAAAAGTTACTCTATGTATTTGACGCCTGTATTAAATATTGCAAATATTTTCATTTAATTTTATAGAACTTTAATTAAATTTTGAAGTAAATTACTTAGATTCCTTATGTATACAATTATGATGCTGATAAGGCAATAAACATATACCAATAGATGTACATAGTTTCTATTTGCTTAAATATCATAACTATTAATCGGCTGAAACGATTTTCATAATATATGAGTTTATTAACAATATAAAGTTAAAACTGACCGAAATAAATAAAAGGTGCTGTATTTTTAACACAGTTTTTGAACTTTATTTTATCATTTATCACTTAATATAAAAAAAAGATTGATGACTAGTTAAGATAAGAAAGAACTTTCTTATCTTTTAAATGGGAACTCCCATTTAAAAGATAAGAAAGTTCTATCTTTTACATAAAAACTGCCAAAGTGTTTTACGTCGTGAGCCTCGGATATTAAATAGGAGAAAAGTTTTTGATATCGTTATGTCCTCGACCCTTTCCTAAAAAAATAATATATATGTACTTATATCTCTCGTTTACTTAGTTTACATAATAAAAGTTAGTGATGCTGAATTTGGCGAATAATGGTTTTGAAATAACAAAATGATTAAAACTTTATTTTTTATTTACACACACATAAAAGCGCGTATGCACACACCAAACACAAAGTCCCTAAGGTTATTTGAATAAGTTTTCAAATTGTTCGTCACCTTCAACTTAAAATTCAAATACAGTGGAACAAAATTTGCAACTGAATTCTGTCTCCCGAAATACAGGCTATGCATAGTTTGGGAATCAGTACCAGTACCTATTTATACACAATCACACTGTCAAGTGTTTTTTCTGCATTGTTTGATTTTAACTTATAAAATACATCAGCATGCATATTTTTCCTTACATATTTTTTGTTTTATTGTTTGCGGTTTGCTCATAATAATCCTGATTATCCATCAATAAGTGCACTTCAACTTTAAAATTTTCAAATTTATATTATTTTTATTAATTAATGCAATTTTTTCAAACAATCGTTCGTAATCAAATTTACGTCTTTATTATTATAAGAATGGGTTATTACCAACCCTGGATTGTTCCCGGCGCAAAAGTGCCCACGAAACTAGCAGCGTTGCCCCACTAGATAGCAATGGACATCCTTTGCACCAGGAACGAGCAAATTTCCGCAATCAGGCTTATGGCCTCCGATCCCCAACTGCCCAGAGTCTACACCGCAATGAGCACATAACAATAATGCATATTCAATAGGCATAAAACAATGATGCGTCTTCATGCGGCGATTTTTTTTTATTATTTTCTATGATTATTTTGATTTTATGGCAATTGATTTGGCAGAACTTAATTATTTTAATAATGTCTGCGGGAAAATATTAAACACTAACAACTACCTCGGTTATTGTTTCCGGTCTTATGCAAGTCTATTAAATAAACAGAAAAGTAAAGATTCTAAAACAAATGTGAATAAATATAATAATTAGTGTAATATACACGTATGTACGTATAGTATATAATACGTATATACGTTTTGCTTGTCTACTCTTTTGTTTTGTTTCTTATTTTTTTGCAAATTCTCATTGTTATAAATGTGTTACTGGTGTGTACATTAATAAAAAAAAAATATACATTAAGACCAATTGTTGTATATACGTATTTTGTAACTCATTTTATATATTATTTTGCAGTACTCGTATGTACGCAATGAAGATAAATAAATAAAAAAATAATTGTTTAAAATGTTTATGGCTTACTTTATAGGTGGATACGTTACTCAGTAACTGAGTTTAAATCAAAATCATATCTCTAAAATTAAGCTAAGTTTATAATATTTTTAAACTAATTTTTAGTCAAATTAGTACTTTAATTATGTAACATAATATCAAGGCGTGTTTCTTATGTTATGTACCATTAGGCGCAACGCTGATCAGGCTCAAATGCGATAAAAGTGTGTCAGCAGGGATTAGGAGGGGCGATAAATTGCTCCCTTAGCTCGACTTATTATATTGTGTAAATACTAAGAAATACGGAGGCACAGACAGATAAGATAACAAGGGGATTATTGAAATAATGTATTATAGTAAATTAAATATAAAACTTATATAATATTAAAATTTAAGTCTTGATTTTGCTAAATATATAAAAACAGAACATTAAAGGTTTAATTTTGATTAAACTCCTAAACATTATTGCAGAAGTAAACTAAATCCGTAGTGTTTCTAGTAAAATGGTAGAAAGACTATTTTTACAATAATAATACACGATGATTGCATACCGATGTATTATGATCTGTGTGGGTTAGAAGAAAAACGTAACTTTTGAATATTCATAATTTATCAAAATAAATCAATAATTTTACCGACACTGGCACTGACGCACTGTATAAACTTGCAAAATTACCTGAAAACCGGTGTGAAATAGCGCTTGCGCTGTGTTTCACCGAGTGTGTGAGGATACCGGAGGCCCATACCCCAACCCCTCCCCCCATTCCCTCTCCCCATCCCACACCAAAAGCGTCGCAAAGCACTTGTGACACTTTTGGTGTTGCGGGTGTCCATGGGTGGCGGTAATCGCTTACCATCAGGTGATGCGTCTGCTCGTTTGCCCCCTATTCAATAAAAAAAAAAAATAGGTATAAACAACTGTGAAATAGAAATGTATCAAAGTATTGAGTATTACATAGTAAACAAGCTTTTGTCCGCAGCTACGCCTGCATATTTTTCGGTTATCGATATAAAATATAACTTAAGTCCGTCCTCAAGAATCAAATCATCCTTAAGCCAAATTTCATTGAAATCCGTGCAGCGGTTTAGCCGTGAAAGCGTAACAGATAGACAGATAGACAGCGCTAGTTTAAATTATTATTATTAGAATAGACAAGTGTGGATACAGTACCTAGAAAATATAAAGCATTGTTTTTCCAATAAATTATGTTTTAACTCAAGTGTAATAAAGTTTCTTTACATCTTAAGGATTAAACGTGAATACAAAGAGCAGGTGAAACATCAGTTGAAGTTTCTTTTACATTTTGCACAATAGCAAGTTTGTTAAACTAAGGTTATCTACGACCCCTTCTGGTATTTTAGTACACGTCATTGTTATTCCACTTTGAGTAACAAACTATGTTGAACAAGAAACAAGGGTTCCGCCTGTTTGTTATTTACCTGACTTCAAGCTAAAGAGTAACAGCTTGTCGGTGTATGCATGCATTTATATATGTTCCACCATAGCGCCTGTACTAATTAATCTATACTTATAATAAAGCTGAAGAGTTTGTTTGTTTGTTTGTTTGAATGCGCTAACCTCAGGAACCGCTGGTACGATTTAAAAAAATATTTCAGTGTTGGGTAGTCCATTTATCGAAGAAGGCTATAAGCTATATATTATCACGCTAATACTAATAGGAGCGGAGCACCAACGAAGAATGTTTCAAAAACGGGGGAAAATTTTTGCGCTACGGGCAATTGAAGACGCAAACGAGGTTGCGTGGGTCAGCTAGTTCATAATAATAGCCCAGGTGACATAAAAAAAGTTGGGTTATTGTTAATTAAACCTTTTCTTGTATTAAATAGAACTAATAGTTTACGATAGTTGCACCAAAAGTGTTTCACTTAAATCTTGGCAAGCAAGCAACACAATATGTGATAACAATGTCATAATTCTCTTTGCCATTAATTTAACAGTCTCTAAATACGTAAAAAAATTATCTGGTACTAGTAAAACAAGCCTTGTGTATTGTGTCCTTGTACATCCTTGTCGATTACAATGATAAAATTTTTGCAATTAAAAAAATCTATTACAATTGACGATAACGACGACTTCTAATTTTCATCAAATTAAATCATTCAATTGTTAAAAAGGTTATCTTCATTTCGAAAAAACTCTCTTCCCGAATGATAACAACTTATTGACAAAATCTACATTCTGCAAACATAACCTAGTTAAAATACGTCTGGCCATTAAAGAGGGTCTTTATGTCATCGGTTATGAATGAATGTGGTCTCTCTGATTAGCCACTTTAGTTTATGGAAGGACATTTCAACAGGATTGTGATTGCGTTAGATTCCTTAGCTAAGAATTTTCATTTTATTGTACTCCGCACGACGAAATGTAGATAACTCATTATCACCTATCGTTATGCTGTTTTCGTCTGTGTGTGTGCGGTTGTAACTTTAGGGATGACATTGTTGCCTTAAAGCTTTGCTGTTGACCTATGGATGTTCTTGTGGTCCCATCTTGTGCTTGGAAAACATTTCGCAAGAACAAAGTAAGTCCACCACTTACCTACATTATTATTATCTTACATATAATTACGAATCTTGTTTAAAATAACAGAACACAGCAGTTTTCCGTCCCGTATTTTTATCTGTTTTCAAATAACATTACACATATATACAACAATAGTAATGTTCAATATTCTTATAGTCCTATGTCCCCTAGTTGGGGCAGAGGGCGTCCACAGCATTCCGCCATCGCGTTCGGTCGTGAGCTTCGCATTTTAGCTGGCTCCACGTCTTCCCGGCCTTTTTCGTCTCGTCTGCAACTGTACGCCGCCAGGTTTGTTTGGGTCGGCCACGTTTTCGTTTTCCTTGAGGATTCCAATCGAGCGCCTGTTTGGCGATATGATCGGAATCCCTACGGAGTGTGTGACCAATCCAGCTCCACTTGCGACGTTTGATCTGAATGTCGATCGGCGTTTCACGGCAGCGCTTCATTAGGTCTTCGTTGGAGATTCTCTCGGGCCAGTAAATACCGAGAATTCGGCGAAGACAGCGGTTTACGAAGACCTGGAGCCGGTGCGAGATATTTTTTGTGACCTTCCACGTCTCACACCCATATAGCAGTACGAATTTGACGTTGGACTGGAATATCTTCAACTTCACTCTTCGCGTCAATTTCCGTGACTGCCACACGGGCCGCAACTGTGCGAAGGTTGCTCGAGCCTTGGCAATGCGCGAAGTGATGTCCTCTTCAGTTCCCCCAGTCTCTGACACGACGCTTCCGAGGTATGTAAATTTGTGGACTCGCTCCACATCCCCTGCACCAATCCGTAATGGTGTGCTATTTTTCACTCCAGATCGCATCTCTTCGGTCTTCCGTGTGTTAATTTTAAGCCCAGTTAAACTCGCCTCTCGACATAGGTCGTCCAATTTGGATTGCATATCGCGGTGCGTGTGACTCAGCAGGCACAGGTCGTCGGCGTAGTCCAAGTCTTCTAGGACACTGGTCAGTCCCCATTCTATGCCGCGTCGCCTATTGTGGTATGTGCGAAGCATAATCCCATCGAGGACGATCAAGAATAGGAGAGGCGAGAGTATACAGCCTTGTCGAACACCCGCCTGTACCTCGATACCTTTAGAGACCATGCCATTTTGCGTCACTTTACAGGAATATTTTCTGTAGATGGCTTTTACAAGGTTGATCATCTTCGGCGGGACACCAATTTCGATAAGTCTCGACCATATGGTAGTCCATCTCAGCGTATCGAAAGCTTTTTCAAAGTCTACAAAGGTCAGATAGACTTCCCTTTGCCATTCTGATGCCTGTTCAAGAACGATACGCAGAGTGTTGATCTGGTCGACACACGAACGATTCGAGCGAAAGCCTCCTTGCTCTTTGCGCAGTAAGGGTTCAATAGCCCCTGATAATCTGTCCAAGACAAACTTGCATAAAACCTTGGAAGGTACCGAGAGCAAAGTTATGCCTCTCCAGTTGCTGCATTGGCTGAGGTCGCCTTTTTTGGGCACAGGTATAAGAAGCCCTTTGTTCCAGTCATCCGGAAGCTCCTCACTTTTCCAGATCTTCTTTATTAAAGGTGTCAGTACCTCGACGGCGAAGTTTAAATCAGATTTTAGCATTTCCGCAGTTATTAGGTCGAGGCCTGGAGCTTTACCAGTTTTGAGCGAGAGTACTGCCTTCGCTACTTCCTCGTGCGTCGGAGGTTCGACGTTGATGTCAAGAAGCCTAGGTGGTGGAGGTGTATCTTGCGGTACATCCGGTACGGTCCATACTATGGCACGGAAGATCTCCTCAAAGTGTTCACGCCAGCGTTCCAGTTGCCCTTCCGGTGTCACAATGAGTTGCCCATTCTTTGACTTCAGAGGCCCTTTACGAAAACCGCTGTTACCTGCCAACATTTTAGTCGCTTTATACAGCTCTCTCAGATTGCCAGTATTAGCAGCGCGTTGGGCATTATCAGCGATACTGTCAGTCCATAATCTTCTATCTTTCCGCGAGCTGCGGTAGATTTTTCTTCGAATCTGGCGGTATCTCTGTCTGAGGTCGGCTTGAAGTAACTTGTCGTTAGTGCTTAGCAGTTTAACGTGAAGTCCTCTTCATTCGTTGATCAGCTCCCATGTAGACTGTGACATCCAAGTTTCACGCCTGTGTGCACAGTGCCCTAGGACGTTAGAGCTGGTCTCTGTATAGGCCACTTTAATGCGTTTCCACTCTTCGTCTATTGAGTCATCGTCAGCGTTGAGGTCAGCGAAACGGTTACGGAGTTCAAGCCTGAATTTGAGGGTAGTGTCAGGATTCTGCAGTCGAGTAACTTCAAACCTTCTCCCAATCCTATCACTTCCGCTGGCTAGTCGTGCTGCAGCCACCTTGAGCCGCATCTCAGCAACAACCAGATGATGGTCACTGTCGATATCAGCGCCTCTCCGATTTCGGACGTCAAGCAACGATGAGCGCCATCTGGAACTTATGGCAAGGTGGTCAATTTGGTTTCTAGTGACGCCATCGGGTGAGTTCCAAGTGTATTTGTGTATATTTTTATGAATAAAAAGTGTTCCTCCGATGGCCAGGTCTTGATGCTGACAAAACTCCAAAAATCGTTCACCATTCTCATTACGCAACCCCGAGTCCCTGCGTGCCCATATGTCGTTCACAGTTAATGTTATCGCTCCCAACTTTCGCATTAAGGTCTCCCATGACGATCACAATATCTTGCTTTTTTATTCCTTTAAGGGTGGCGTTTAGAGCGTTGTAGAAGTCGTCTTTGGTATCCTCTGCAGCCATATTGGTGGGCGCGTAACACTGCACAACGGATATTTTTCGGACTCTTGAGTTAAAACGGGCCAAAATGATTCGGTCTGAGATCGGTTTCCAGGCCAAAAGGCTTCTCCTTGCGGAATGGGAAAGGAGGAATCCAACTCCGTTTTCGCGGTCATCGTTCTCGTCATCCTTGCCGGAGTATAAGAAAGTCAACCCTTTGGACGTTCTCAGTTCTCCAAAACCATTTCTTCGCACTTCACTTAGACCGAGTATGTGCAGGTCGTATCTAAGCATTTCTGCTTCTGCTTGGGCCAGTCTGCTATCATCGCTGAGCGTACGTACGTTCCAATATGCAATTCGTGTCCGTGTTTTCATGCCAAAGGTCGTCAGAAAATGATCGGTCCGGTTTCTTGCTGTATTCGTTTCAGGAATCTAGATTTTTGTGCAAGTAGGTGATTAGCCCACTGTGCCTTAGTCTGGTAGCGGGGCTGCCACTTCAAAGCGTCCAGACACGCTCGGTTTTGTTCGGGTTGCCTCCCTAGTGATAGAGTTCTGTTTTAAGGCGCAGAACACTCGCCTTTCGCCCTGCATCCTCAGCTCAGCTGCAGCTCTAGGTAGTGTGCACGCATTGCGTGGTTGCAGCAGGTCCCAGGGTGGACGACTAGGACGTGGATGACTCGGACTGGCCAGGGTTCTGCTATCATTGGTGTTCCACTACAAAACACAGCAGAAGGATGTTTGGCTTTTTATAGGCAATGCCGACCTCACTAAGTCGGCGATTTCCACCAAAACCATGCCCTGACTTCCCACCCCATGGTAGCATTGAACCAATGTTCAATATGGTAGCATCAAAATATGTAAAAATATGCTGTACTTTTATTATAAATGAACATATTAGTTTGCCTAAAACAAAAACATGTTATACTCTATTTGGCTAACATATTCTATCTTACGTTTATTGTGGGCCTGATTTCATTACGAATACAAAGAGCGACAGAATACAAAAAGGTTAAGGTTAAAATAATTTAAATAAATGTAGCTTATTAGGTTAAAAACCTAGTGTCACTACTCCTATTTATCCCATGGATGTAACAAGAGCCGACTGAGATAGGAGCATTGAGGAGGAGCACAGGAGCAAAAAAAAACTTGGAAGAAATTATAAAACATGCTACCATACGTATATAGAAGGGCAAAATCTCTTTAAGCACTAACCTTTTATTATTAAAGACTGTTTATAAAGATTATATACTTTTTAGTACTCGTAAAACTTCATATATGTACTACTAGCGCGACACAAAGTAATACATGTTGTGTGTATTATCAGTTTGCTTGACAGATTCCTGAATAAGAAATCTTTTATGGATTCAAAACAAAGTATCAAAGAAATAAAGTTACTGGGTCGGAATTATAACGAGTTCGCGCTCTTTTTATTGCTATGACGCGAGCGTAAATTTGCGTTAAAGTAAGTGTTGAAATAGGGATTTTCGTAGGCTCACAACTTTTGCATGACCTTTAGAATTATCATTGTACTTGTGGAGATATTTATAATACGTAATTATGTGAACTTTTTTTAAATAAATACGAAGAACGTCATCATATTTTTTGCCATACTTAAAACAACTTCAAATATTTTGTTGTTGTTTAGGTAAATGTTGTTTAAATATTTTAACATTTAAAATTTTTCTATTTCTGAACTTCTTCAAAAGTACAATAAATAGCAATTTGGAAAATGCAATAAGACAAGACATTCAAATCAAAGGTGGTCAGATGACTTATGTTTATCATGAGGTTTACTATAATCCAATTCCCCCTAGAGTTTGTGTACCGAAATTCTGTGAGGTTTTCAAAAGCCGCCTTCTGTGTATTTATATTTCAGACCCCTTTAATATCATCTCATTAACCCCTAATCATTTTTTGAATGCCACCCCGCCGAAATGCCCATTTTCATCTTTTAAGGTGTGTGATAATCGCTTAACTTTTTTTCAATTTTGTTCTTATCTTGTTCAATATTATAATCACATTATAAATGATCTTGGAAGCATATCTCGGTCTTTTTGAAACAGAATAGTAAACAATTTAAAGCGCTCATATAATGCCTAAATACTGACGAGCTTTAAACGTCTCGTCATTATTATCTTTCATTAACCGAAGATGTTTATAATGCATTATTTCGTAAATGATGGTTATGTGTTAGAAGAGCCATCATAAACATTATTTTGCACATTGAAAATTAATAGGTGAGGTGATAGACGAAAGCCATAAAGTAGTTTGATGACATAGATTTATATGACCAATAGATTTTCCTTTTCTTTTATATAGTACACGAACGGAAGCAATACGTCTTGACTTACTTGGCTAAACTCGACTACTAAGCCTACCTATATTTCAACAAATGGAAAATAAGAGGGTTTTTCCACTTTCAAATGTAGAATACATCGCAATGACAAATGATTATCATTTATATGTCACTATAAATATATGATCTTAATGTGGTACATTATTCACAAGATTAATGGCAGACAACTACTCAAAAACTAATGGTTTCTGAAATCATATTTTTTAAAACGGTTTTTAAAATAGTTTTTTAATCGTCTCATTGGAAAAGGCTAAAGTGTAGAAAAGAATTGTACATTGTGTTATTGGCAGCCATTTATTCTATCAAAGCTTTTAACACAGTAAAATGATATGCGTACTTCGTTCGACACACCCTAAAATACTTTTTCCTTGATATCTCGTAATTCAAATGTTACACATTTATAAAATAAATTTGCTCTTATGAATAAAATTGCACGTATCTTTTGGTGGAATTATTTTCCACGAAGTCTTTAAGAAAATTGATTTTGTTAGCAGGAGGATCTATAACCATACAAAAGGAACCAGACGCTGTTAAAAGAAGTGAGATATTGACTCATAAATAACGTGAGTTAGGTCTTCTACTTCGACCTCGAAGTCATTTTTATACAGTGCTTAGAGCTAAATAAGAATGAGCTTCGAAGACTGTTTTATTTGTTAATGACCTATGGATACTGGTAGAATGTTACATAAGCCAGTTTAATTTAATATCTGGTATTCTAAAATTCGACAACATTTCAATGGGTTATCTTTTGGTAAGGTGTCAAATGACGTACAAATATTTTCAACTAAATATATGTTACTAAATATATGTATATATAAAAAATCTATTTTAACACAAAAGACAATTTTCAAGATTTATGCTACTAATATTATAAACGCGAAAGTTTGTGAGTATGTAAGTGAGTATGTTTGTTGCTCCTTCCCGCAAAAACTACTAAATAGATTTTGGTGCAAATTTACAATAGTATAGCTTATACATTAGAATAACACATAGGCTACAATTTACAAAGATAATAGCTTTACCTAATGGGTTCAGCTAGTAAATTATAACAACAGTATCATCGTTTGATTTATGTTCATAACATGACGTTCAATAACAATACCTATACCTATGAAAGCTGTCGGTTTTAAAACTGTATTGATCTAGATTATTTGTATTAAGAATTTCTGACAGTTTTTTTTAACTTATCTAGTTTAATATAATTTAATTTATGTAAGCATTAATTTGGTAATTAAAACTAATCAGTCGCCTTTCATATCGTCATCCGTCCATTTTTTTTGCTGATACAGTTATGTCTGAAGAGATTTTGAGTCTCCAATCCAAGTAAAGATTCTTACATCTTATTTTAATTCTTAGTGACTGGGACGTAATTAATAGAATGTCACATTGCCTTTGATCGTCGAATCAATATCTTGTTAACTGAATTATCTGAGAATTGATGTCAATAGATTTCGTCTTTTCAGGTTTTCGACTTCATAGTCAGCACTTTGGACGAAATGTATTTGGTAGATAATAACTGTAAGTAAAATAATCGCAATTTTTATACTTTTATATCGAGATTCTTTATCTTCAGAATAACTGAGCACCCAGTATTCCATAAATATTATCTTAAAAAAATACTGAACTCTAATTAGGCTTCACCTGAAAACAGGGGGTAATTAGTGGTATAAATTTTAGCCTCTTCCAAAACATGTGAGTCATGTTACTTTGAAGCAGTATTAGCGTGTTATGAACTCATTAATCAAATTATTACCGTATTAAGTTATCTAACACGTGAAATAACACTAATTGAAGGCCCGTATAAGCTTTCAACACATTGATATCTTTAAAATATTGCCTGCATAGGTTATAAATACGATAAGAATCGGCTTACAAAGTTTTTCGTACAATATTTCCAAAGCGATAATTTCGCCCAGATTGCCATAAATCAGAACACAGTAAGCTGGTGATAAAATCGATACCCCAACTTGAAAAGGATTCGCACGAAAGTAAAATAGGAATAACGAAAGTGTTTTGGAACATATAAATATCTTTACCACGATTGGTGTTATTCTTTTTGTTGGGATTTGTTCCTTTTCTTATGTTCTTAAAACAATATTATAATATACTTGAATCTTAAAAATCCCAAGAGATATTTTATAATTTATTGATACGTAGGAAATAAAAAAAAAGTAGTTCTACCTAGTGGACAGCAAAAATTCCCAAAGAGGTTTTACAACAAAAGGCTTGTGCCCGGTTCCTATATTTAACGAATCGTCATCGTGTAAAAAAATTCTACAACCGACTACGAATCGTAACTACCGTTTCTCAATTTATTTTGTACAGGAAAGAATCAAGACAAATCCTCGCAAAATAGGCACCCTGTAGCTTGCTTTGAACTGCCAAAAGTCTGGCCATGTATTATTGTAAATAGCTTAGTAGCTACTTTTTATAGTACAGCAATGGACCGTAGCTGGATTTAGAGATTTTAGAATTATTAATATACTCGTAAATGGTTTTTTTTATAAACTTTATTTTATCCTTTTTTTCTTTGAGTCATGGTAATAACCTACGGTTTTTTTATTTTTATTTTTTTTATGTGTATATATATGAGAAAAGAGCTATTGCCTGATGGTAAGCGATTACTGCCGCCCATAGACACCCGTCACACCAGAGGCATCACAAGGCCATTGTTGGCCTTTGGGAGATGGGGAGTGGGAAGGGTGAGTAGTATGGGCCTCTAGTTAGGAAAAGTATTCAAAGTCAGATTTTTTACCAAAAAGACACTAGATTTAAAATCAGAAATTCTGCAATTCACGCAGGAACGGAGCATATATTAGCTTCGTTGTCAGACTGCGGGTCACTCGGTCACATCGAAAATATTTTCGATCACTGGAAAACTATTTCTTAGATATAAATAAAAAGCACTGAGATTTATTCATTTGTCTTCAGTTGGACTAGACAATTAACTTAAAGTTAGAGTTAGATTGAGTTATTGGAAACTTAGCAGTTAACCGAAATAGGTCACAAAATAACAAGTTGGGACTTTATAGTCTGCAATATAACTCAAAAACAACAATGTTTGAAATATTATATCTTATAATTTCCTTATGTGTATAGTGACAAAGGTTATCGGTCAAAGATGTTGGTAAAACTAATAATGCGGAGATGAAGCTTATATTTCCAGTCAGGCAATGTAAACAATTAAATCTGTTGGGTGTCTGCTTATTCAGCTGCTACCCTCCCTTCGTAATCTTCTAAAAGACAGGACTGAGCCAGAAAACAATATCGTTTTGTAAATCTAAATGTAGGCAGTAGGTACTATATATATCATATTAAAGACTTAATTGGTGTGCACTAAAACTAAATGTTGCATGTCGGATATAAGTTAGTATTAAATACAAATTCAGCAGTAGCATACTAAAAACTATGGTCCTCAACTTTTTAGGTTTTGCATGATACAACGTTGTAGGAATAGCATGTATATCATCATCATCAACTGCCTTTAATAGTCCAATGCTGGACATGGGCCTCTCTTTAGCAAGGAGGTTTTAGGGTTTGTAGTTAGTCAGCCTATTGCCGTCACTGCTGAACGAAGGCCTCCCCCAAATAGCGCCAACCATCCCGGTCCTGGGCAGTCCGCATCCACCCGCCGCCAGCCACTTTCCTCAAGTCGTCGGTCCATCGTGCCGCATGGCGCCCTACACTGCGTTTGCCTAATCGTGGTCTCCACTCTAACACAGACTAACACTTGTCGGCTCCAACGACCATCAGTCCGCTTGGAGACATGACCGGCCCACTTCCACTTCAGAGTGCTTATCTTAGGGTTTGTAGCCCAGGCATATTAGTCAAATGAGAGATTGTCGACTGAAAACATGCATAAACTTTTATTTTGATACTCTTAAACTTGTCTAAAAACATACGTACCGTTAAATAATTTAAGTATTTATTTCCCTTAATAACTTTGTAATTAGGTGAGTAGGTGAGTATTATTAAATGAATATACCACTAATAGATAATTAACTATTAAAAAATTTAAAATTATAACGTAATAGTTAATAAAAATGAAAATGATTTTGAATTATCAGGACCTCAAATGATACTCTAAATACTTTGACACTGCGCATGCTCTGCCTTTTACTCGTATATCAAAAAGTATTTAAGATATAAAAAAAATATTTAACAAAATTTGTAGAGAATTTAATCCTACCCAATATTTATCATATACAAATAGCATAGAAAACGAGATATTTGCAATAAATGTGTAAAAATCTATTTTGTCCTTTGATCTTGGAAATCTGTAGACGCGGACACCCTACAATACGTAGGTTTTAGAGTGTCAAAATAAAGGTTTATGCAAGTTTTCAGCCGACTATCTCTCATTCCGAGGTGAAAACCTTAATACTGCTGGACTATTGTTTCAAGTTTCCATTCTCTTTGCAGTGATGTTGTCCCAGTTTGCCCTAGGAGCATTTTTTTTTTTTTTTTTATTGAATAGTGGGCAAACGAGCAGACGTATCACCTGATGGTAAGTGATTACCGCCGCCCATAGACACCCGTAACACCAAAGGCGTCACAAGTGCGTTGCCGACCTTTGGGGGATGGGAAAGGGGATGGGGGGAGGGGTTGGGGTATGGGCCTCCGGTATCCTCACTCACTCGGTGAAACACAGCGCAAACGCTATTTCACACCGGTTTTCTGTGAGGCCGTGGTATCACTCCGGTCGAGCCGACCCATTCATGCCGAAGCATAGCTCTCCCACGGTTAATTTGCCTTTAAAGTATGTTAACATAGAATAATGTAAAATAAAAGTGGCTTAATTTAAAAAAAATATTTAGAATTATGTATCAATGAGCTTCTATTTTTCTGCATTACGATCTCAATTAGTTTTCAGAGATGAACTTGTAGTTAGTAGCCAAAGCTGAATTACAAGAAATTTGAATTTACAGACGCCTGAAACTTTTCTTGCTAATGAAATGACGAGGCAACACTGTAATAGACTACACAATAAATTAATCCTGTCTTCTAGTAAGAGTATTAAATTAACCATAGTTGTTTAAATTAATAATTGAAACATTTATATTATCAATATTAATTAAACATTATGTGAATCGTTATATATTTATCGAATATTTAGTAGGGTTAATAGTTCTATTGTTCATGTCCTTTCTGTCGAAAATATGCAGGCATCTTATTCTGTCTGGCGGCTTGAAATTTCCTGACGTAAGTGAGCTACATTGAAGAGGGTCGAATGATCAAAGTAAAGAACCACCTGATTTCTTGTAAGTCAAAATTGTTATTGAGTGGGGAATTTCACGCTTTATGGTGACAAATTGTGTCAACAATGTAAATTTAAAGGAAGTTCAACAATAATGTTGACTTTTTTTTTTGCTTAAAGGGTGATATTATGATTTGCAAATTGTTTAAGTCGCATTTGTGATCTTAAAAAAGGGGTTTATTTTAATATCTTATGTTTTTTGGCGTTATAAAATTTTGTTTTAAATTCTAAGTAGTTTTCGAAACGCATTGAGACTAGAAATCGTTGCAATTTTGAAGATGCATTCCCTTCAACTGTACTATAAGTATTTTAGAGATATTAATTCAGCGCATAAGCAGGAAATAAAATATCGTTATATAAATGTTAGGATTGGGCTGAATGTGCTTTCTACAAGAGATATTTCACCAGATTATCCTCACTCAAGTTAAGAAACGTGTCAGCCTATTTTATAAAAAATGACTTTAATCTCCACAACTGGCATCTTTTACTTTTTTTTTTTCGTTTAATATTATGCATCTTCTTCTTCTTATATATAAAATTCTCGTGTCGTGTTGGTGCGTAATCGAACTCCTCCGAAACGGCTCGACCGATTTTGATGAAATTTTTTGTGATTATCCGGTATCTATGAGAATCGGTTGTAATCTATTTTTCATCCCCCTAAATGTTAGGGGTAGTCCACCCCAAAATTTTTTTTTTTATTTTTTTGACAAAAATATATAAAATTCTCGTGTCACGGGGTGCGTAATCGAACTCCTCCGAAACGGCTTGACCGATTTTGATGAATTTTTTTGTGATTATCCGGTATCTATGAGAATCGGTTGTAATCTATTTTTCATCCCCCTTAATGTTAGGGGTAGTCCAACCCTAAATTTTTTTTTTATTTTTTTGACAAAATTTTTAATTTCTATTTTTTTATGATGCAGCATTAGAAAATACATACAACCCTAGATTTTCAACCCTCTACGATCAACCCCTATTTTTCCATCGCGATTTTTATTGACCCACCTCTACAACATATATTCCCTTTTATGGCAAAGCAACGTTTGCCGGGACAGCTAGTATTCTATATAATATTTGGAATAATGTGTCCCAAATTAATCATATGTATTTTTATAAACTAAAGATTTTGTTCGAAGTTTCTACTTAATTCGAATACATATATTTATTGAATCGAAATTGGCTTAGGAAATTCATTTGACCAGTATGAGAATCATTATATTTTACAGGATTTTTCCCTGGGGTATTTTTCAGGGTTTTTTTCCATACTAGAGAATCTTTTTGAGTTTGTATTCCAAATTTATGTTAACTCAACGTCAACTAGGATTTTCTCTGCTTATTATTTCATATAAATTATACATTATGACGATGATTTTTTTAAAACACTTGCTCTTCGAAATGAATATCTAAACATTTTAATTTTTTTACTTGGAGCAAAATTTTATGATTCGTACTTTTGTGAAGTAAATATTCTGCGTATTAACTTAAAGCTGAAGAGTTAGTTTGTTTGTTTGAATGCGCTAATCTCAGGAACCACGGGTCCGATTTGAAAAATCCTTTCAGTGTTAGATAGTCCATTTATCGAGTATCATCACGGTAATACTAATAGGAGCTGATCACCAATGAAGAATGTTTCAAGAACGTGGGAAAATTTTCACGCTACGGCAATAGAACACGCAAACGAGGTTACGTGGGTCAGCTAGTTGTAAAATATGGTACATAACCCCTATTAATAATATGGGATCGGTGTAGACAAAAATCCAAATAAATCCTCTAAGGGAATAAATATCATATAAGATCCCTTAGGGGATTAGTGTGGATAAAAATTCCAGATAAATTTCTCAAAAAATTTAAGTAGGGAATCCTAGTAGACAGAGCCGATTTATTTTATGCATATTTTGATCGTAAATATATTTATATACGCTGTCTGTTCAAAAAGTATCGCGAATTTTGTTTTTTTTTCAAAAAATATTTATTTATTCATGAATATCTATTTTGTCCCCTTCAAAGTAATCCCCATGAGATATTATACACTTGTGCCAACGGTTTTTCCAATCTTCGAAGCACTTCAAAAAATCATTTTTTTTATCTTGTTCAGCTCCTCCTTCGATGCCGTCTTTATCTCGTCAAGCGTAGCGTAACGTCGTCCTTTCATGGGCCTCTTCAGTTTAGGAAACAAGAAAAAGTCACAGGGGGCCAGATCTGGGTACGGTGGCTGCGGCATCATTAGTGTGTTGTTTTTGGCCAAAAAGTCGCGCACAATTGAGCAATTTTGGTACGAATTTCGCGGCAACCCGTCTCATGCCCAAATCATTGATAAAAATCGAATGGCACGAGCCATTCGATATGTTTAGGTCCTCAGCAACTTCTCTAACGGTGATTCGACGATTGGCCAATACCATTTTCTCCACTTCATTAATTTTTTCGTCTGTTGTTGAAGTGCTCGGGCGTCCAGCACGCTCTTCGTCGTTCACATCTTCTCGGCCTTCTAAAAATATTTTGTACCAACCATAAACGTTGCTTCGGTCCAAGGTAGCTTCTCCGTATGCCACAGTCAACATTCGGAATGCATCCGCGCACTTAATTTGATACAGGTTCTTTGATCCATTTTTTTGAATAAGTAAAAATCGAAGACTATCCAAAACACGTGCAAGCAAAGCAGCTGTCAACAATTAAGTGAACATTCAAAATGGCCGAGCTTGTCGGCATAAGTGAGAGACATGAGTACCAACATAACGCCACAAAAAAATCGAAATTCGAATATACGTAACCCGCGAAAATTCAAAATTCGCGATTCTTTTTGAACACACCTCGTATTATATATGAATATCTTTATATAGTCTTCTATGAAGAAAATCGAATTCTCTAATATAACAAAGAAACGTATTATGCCTCTGAATAATATATATATGAAACATTTTATAATGAACAGAGAAATAATGATATTGACTGCTTTATAGAAACAAAGTTCATCTACGCTTGTACCCCGGAGGGATAAAAGCCAGCTATTGTGCTACCAGTCGTAACATTGTTGTAATATCTTCATTAGCAAAACCTATTGTAGTATTATTTAAAGTCAGGAATCAATTAGTTAAAGTCGAACATTTTTAATTGTTATGTATTATTAAATTGACTTTAACTATAATTAATATTCCAAATATCAGAGTGTATAATAACAATACTATAACATTTTTCTATATCAGTTAATATAATATAAAATTTATATAAACTAGTCAAACTGTCTGACAATTGGCCAACGTTCTGTAACTATAATGATATTAGTGTATTTTGTGACAAGTATTTGTAGGGTTTTGTACATTTCAAGATTAATTAAAATTGAATATAGAAAATTGTAATGAATATTCAGACATCAAACTTACATGCATATCATATTTCTTGCACCGAAAACTTTAACAGCTGCTGTTATGACCGAAAAAAATATATTAATGAATGCCTCTGTGGCACAGTGGTAGCGTATGCGACTGCTGTTCTTGAGGTCTCGAGTTCGAAGCCCGGGTCGGACCAAATGTTTCTATGATCTGCAAATATTTGTTTCGGAGTTTGGGTGTTTTCTATGTATAATATGTACGTATTTACAAAAAAAAGTATATGTGTATTTATATTAGTTGTCTAGTACCCATAACACAAGCTCTGCTTAGCTTGGGACTAGATGGTGTTGTGTATAAGATGTCCGAAATATTTAATTATTATTTATTAAGTAGAAATTGTAAGACATACTTTATGTAGGTATGTTAGATTTAATTATATTTATAATTTAATATTATATATGCAATGTATCGCCTTAAAATGTACGGCAACTGTTTTCCAACCGAAATCTGCATATAAATGATTCTCAATTAACATAGAAATTCGTAGTAAAATTCAAGCGGACACATTCGCTTCGAACGCTACAAAAAAATCCTTCCCCTCTTTTCAACCGGGCGTGTGGTGAATTAATTATTATTGTAGGATATCTTCACATTTCTGTAATTTATTTGTAAGATACTATTAATTTGAATTTCAAACCATGGGTATTGCTTAAAGGTTCTACATTAAATTACTCAATTTAGTAAGCAATACAATGTAATTCTACCTAAATTGAGTTTCAGCGTTAATGTAAAAATATGCACTTACCGCTTATTGTCAGTTTTATAATCCCTTTAGATAATCATTGTTAAAGTTTAAACATTCACAGATTCGTTTTCAACGGGCGCTTTGAAAATTTATGCCTTAATACTTACAATGCTATTGGTGTTAAAGAGACGTAATTTTCTATGTGGGTAATATGTTGAAGCCTGGGTAGGTTTCAGGTAATTTAAAGCCTTCTCACGAGTTTCATGTATTCATGACATAAGTGCATTATTCATTTTCTAGCAACAGAACCTGCTTTAACTTGATCGGAAAGCAAATAATTTATAAATAGGACCATCCCTGTACATTTACGAATAATTCAAATATTTCTATACTTCCAACACGAGGTTAGCATTTTTGACAGCTAAGTTAGTAAAATAGAGCTAAGCTTATTAAAATTGAGACACTTTACAAGCAATTTCTTATATCTCCTGACAATCGGGGTGTAATGGGTGTTTCATGATTGTTATTGTATATGTATATTATAAATTTAAATGGTAAAAAATAGTTTCTTACAATTTTTAATTTAATCAGTTATATATATTTTCTTTTTTGAAAGTTGCCATAAGGCTTGTAGATAGGGTGAAAGGGAAGGTTTATTTATATGATGCAGATAGATAGATAAAGTGAAATCAATTCGTAAAAAATTCGTAAACGATCATTAAGTTATGCGATATAATTTATCGTTCTCATAAATATCCGTAGTAATATTTATAAATTATCCGTTTCGATACGGAAAGTTAACCATAACAGTATTTAGTGAAACATTAACTTTGAGTGGTTTGGGTCATAAAAGAATATAATCGCAGGAGATTACCTGTATTTATCTCGAAATTGTAATACAATAGAATGTGATACAAGATTTTAATCTTAACAGTGTGATTCAATTTAGCAGTTGTAATCAGCTGACTCAAACCAATTGCTTAAAAGAAACAGGCTCAATAGAAATATGTTATCCTATGGCCTAAGTTAATCATATACTTAATGTAAATTATGTTCTAAAGAGATGCTGCATAGCAATTAGTGTAGTATAGTAGTAGTAGGTCTTTTATAATAATAATAATTGTTTATTAGATGGCAACAAGGTCCAATGTTTTTGAACGGTGCATTATGTATAAAGTAATGGATAGAGATCTGATAGATTGATGATAAATTTGTTTTAATTTTAAAGCAAATATAGTAAGAAAAAAAAATCCCTTTTCAAAATTTGGAGTTTATAACACGAGTAGTTTAGGCTCTGCTTTAATGAATCAGTCAGGGAGGACAAGTATATTGTTTTGGGTATCTCTGTCTTTTTAACTTTAATGTCGTTTGCCATAAGCATGGTGCTTTTTCAGATGGGTAAGGTCGCGTGGGAAAAGGGACTAGTAGATTGATCGATCAGTAAAGTTAAAGAACTGTCTCGAGGTTTACCGATTACTCGAGGCCGACAGTTTTACCATCAATCTTCAATATCATATCTTCATATTTCTTCTTCTAAACAAAAATAATGGGAACGAATTACTCACTATTATAAAAAAAGTGACTGAATGTAATAGTGGATTGACATTCAAAACTCTTTCGTTTTTGCGTTTCAACTGTAAATGGGATATGATAGGACAATAATAGGGAAGAATGTGCTACAGTGGGATTTTCAATGAAGCATGACTGAAAGTTATTTATGAATTTATATAAAATTAAGGATGGACTAGGTTAAACTGAGCAGATGCCGTTCATGCCATTGATGCCTTCCATGGCAAAGTAGGCCAAACATAAGATAAAGAACCACATGTGGAGATTTGGGTATGGGAATGGAATCGCGATGAAAAATACTCATAAAATATGCCTTGAAACAAAAACGAACATGACGAATTTCTACATTATAATGATAAAATTCATAAACAGATACAATATCTGAAATAAACAACAAGAATTTTTGTGGATTAAATATTATTAAACTGAAATAATAAATATAAAAGCACCGTTTCGTTTCGGTCTTAGATCTAGCAAGATAAATGTGAATGTACGAGTACGGGATATCGACATACAGAGGCGTGAGACACAGTGACTGTCAACCGCACATATTTCTCCTAAAAACGCTTTCCAAAAATTTTTCGACAACATATTTAGTTTTCTAAACTAGGACCATTTATGTCTATAATATCTTTATGTTATGTGAAATCTGAATAGACCACCGGAAATCTAGTCACTATTTAACGTTCCATTTATTTTAAAAAGGTGCGTGATACATATGGATTTCCGATATTTTTTACCAGCCCATAAAACCCGACTGTTAGAATCCAAAGGTATCCAAAGAATAGGTTCATTGTGTTCGCGCGAGGAAATTTAAAATATTTTCAGGAATAGGGAAATAAAAGAATGATATGCTATAATTTGAGTGACAAAATGAATTATAAGTATTTGCAGAATGAAATGACTGAAGTTCTTTTCAAACTAGACTAATGCACGGTAAGAGCCGCTGTAGCATTTTTTATGTACCTATAGTTTGATCGAACGACAAAATTCAAAATAAACTGGGTTTAAGTATGTACTTAAAACCAGTTTATATTGAATATTGAGTATTCAAAGTTGAGCAGCCATATTTTTATTTTGGCATTGACTATAAAGAGAGATCTAAGTCGTAAAAAGTGTATTATAAACTACGTATTCAACAAAAAGAATGTTCTTCCACACTAAAAATAATTTATGTGACACAGTGGACTTCACAAACATTAAACAATGGACACAAAGAACATTCAGACCCGAGGTAACTGTTTGTGGATTATATAAATCTGGTAATTCCGACATCAATATAAAACTATTCCCTAGCTTATGTACTCGTAGTATAAATTTCGTTTGAAGATTCTAGTTATCTATTTCAAACTAAAAAAACAATAAAATGAAAAGTTTCAAATTGTTTTAATGTCAAATAAAACTAGGCTTCGTTTATATCAGTTAAATATCGATGATATCTCTTTACTTCGAAATAACTGAATGAGTGTTTCTACATGTGAATTTATGAAACGTAACGCAAAGTCCTATCGGCACAGGCACACTTGACATAATTTATCTTTGAATAGGCCTCTCTCAAGCTGAACTTGTTTATGTAGTACTGTTAATTATCATATATTCTCAGTGTGAACGTAAGCAACGACAATCGTATTCATTACGAGCTTTGTTCGCTTTAGACGGGTTTGGGATTGTGACAAAATTGATTTCCATTTGAGTTGCATAACTTTAAACCTTTGCCAGATTTTGCTGACAGCTATGGATAATTTCAGTAATATCTTGACTATAATAAACTGGTCTGTCGATAATTTAGTCGCTACGGAACTCAAAACTTAATTAAGCTAAATATCGTATCATGCCAATATTGTAGCATCCATACTAATATTGTAAATTCAAAAGTAACTCTCTCTGCCTGTCTATTACGCTTTCAACTGAACTGTAGCACCGAATTTAATGAAATTTGGTATGTTGATATTTCGGTTCTTCAAGAAGACATAGGTTACTATTTATCGCGGTAACCGATCTCAAAAGTTAGTTATAAACTAAGGTTTTTGTCGGACTTTAATACCTTTTTAGATAGTATACTGACAAAGAATTTAATGATTATTCATTGCAGACAATAAAATCATATATTATTGTTATTATTCGTGGAATATCTTCACACTGCAAAAGGATCGTAGTTTTCCAAAGTTTGACCTTTGTAAAAAACTTCATTATAATGATTATAAACTGTTTTGGGACTCAGTACTTTCGTGTTTTAAGAACTGTGTTTACACATTTTTTTGTAGTAAGACTGTGGTTTTGCCTCTATTCAATTCATAAATCTATGAATCTATATTCAATTTATATATCTATATAAATATACTTTTGCTTACCACTGCTTATCCAATGTGCCGACTTGATTGTAGATATAGTTATAAGGTTACATAAATCAAATCTTCCACGGATTGTTACATTGTTATATATAAAAATTCATTACATCTCGAATTTTACTCTGTGGCCACATAAATTTTGATGCGCTCCCTTATTTATATGATGTTTAAATAATGTCACTGGCTTGAACACAGAGTCTTATCTTCTACATGTGACGATTTTAGACATAATATCTATTTATATTTTTTGAGCTTAAACTTGTAATTACAAATAGTGCATGAAGTATTCAAAAGAATCTACAAAGCGATCTATTTTCAATAGGTAGGATGATTTATTTCACACATCTCTTTGTCATCACTTTTTGCCTTTTCTGATAGTTTTAAGGTTCCTACATCCTGATAATATTATAGTTGAATTTATTTAGTTTCAGTTCTTTAAATGTGCTGGTCCCCAAGTTTCCAAGATATTTCACAAAACTTCGATAAAAATTGAAGTGTTGTTTTACGAAACCATGTCGCTCGATTTACTGGGGACGGATAAACTTTGAAGAGTGCCCCTAAGGAAATACCTAGTCATCCAAATATTTTCAAAGCCAATAGATGGAAATATCTAAAGCTTTGCTTATCTCGCCATGTGACATATCCTTGCCATTTTATTTCTTTTGTAAATATTTTGCTTGATCAAATTTATTTTTAGTTGTAATCCATCTAACACAGCCAAATAATTGTTTGAACTAGTAGATTGGGAGTTTATACAGACAATTTTTTGATATTTCATTTGCTTTAGATGGAAGAATATCTTTTTACTTTCAATAAAATTTACCAGCTTATCTTAAAAGGGCGTAGGTATGTTTTATACAAAAACAAATCGTTGACTCGCCTAATTGTTATTGACGATAAATACGTAAATTTTATCACCTATTGCAACCAGACTTATAGAAAATACTTATGCGTTAATAAATACACATCAACATACTTTAATAGTCCACTGCAGGATACAGGCCTGCGGCACTACGTGGTGTAGCTAATCTATACATACGAATAAATAAAATTGGAGTGTCTGTTTGTTTTAATATAACCGCTATTTTTCAATTTTTTTCTGTCTGTCTTACTGTGGGACTGTCTGTCTGTTTGTTCCGGCTAATCTCTGGAACTGATTTTGACGGGACTATTACTGGCAAATAGCTGATATAATAAGGAGTAACTAAAGCTCCTTTTTTTTAGAATTGCTTTACGCGACGGTGCCACATATATACCCTGTTACATATATGCTGTTATTGTTGTAAACATACAACAATAACAGCGGGTAACACCGCGGAACTCAGCTAGCTATACATATAAACCTTCTGTGTGACCTGAAAAACCTGCTGAGCTTCTGGGATGATCTGGTATGGTTGGATTAGGAAGATGACAAACCCACGTACAACGGCCCAACCAAGAGACTAAGTACGGAAATAGCCCGGCAAAACAAATAAACGTATAAACTTCTTCTTAGAAAAACTTATTGCTAAAAACCACAGTGAAATACGTTGATTAGTTTAAAAGATCTGCACGGTTTTGACTACACGGTAGGCCTAGTGGTTTAAGCGGTCGCCTCGCCGCTTCCTTCTGCGCCAAGTGTTGTGGGTTCAAATCCCACGTGGGAGAACATTTTGTATGATACGCAAATTGTTGTTCTGAGTCTGGGTGTTTTTTGTGTCCGTTTCATGTATGTTTTTAAAGTCCCCCGCGACACAGGATTATTCAGAAAGGGGGAGTGGTCTTTTAAAAAAAAAGATCTAAGAGAATAGACAGCGGAAGCGATTTCATTTTATACACTGTAAAGAGATATAGGAATTAATGTTGTATAATATTAATATATAATAATAATAAAATAAGTTTACATTGTCTCTTTGTCACCATTATTTACATATAAAAATATCAAACTTTTCTGCTATACATAATAAAGACCTCAACGGAACAAACGTTCTATCGAGTTCTGTATTATTCTGACATCTTTGTACCATATTTTCTTAGATCATTGATCACAGCATCGGGGTCATCATAAATTACGTCTGGCCTACGATAAAACGGTTACGATGTAGACGCTCAGGGCAAAGGGTCGGTCAGTCGTATTGTATCCAAGCGATGAAAATGGAATATTGTGAAAAGATTGGAAATGAGTATGTTGCTCTCCGTCTCCGCTAACAATTTTTGCTCCACATATTTCACTCGTCCCTTTCTAATATAAGTATAAAAGAAGTTATTCTGTCATTCAGAAGAACGAACGTTTTTTAAATAAAATTTGTAAAACTTTACAAATTTTTTGTTTAAAACTTGTTTTATTTGTTTTAGAAAAATATACCTGGATGATCGAGCTATGCTCCTTTTTTTTTATAAAATTTTCTAAGACTGAATTCTAGTTAGATCGATTTATCGCCCCTGAAATCCCCTGCATAGTAGATTTCATAAAATCATTTCCGAAAATCAAATGAATATATTTATATACATATATACAAGCATTGCTCGTTTAAAGATATTATATAGATAAAATAAAATGCGATAACATGGTATATTGAAAACTACATTATCTATGATTCTGTTACCAATGAGGAGCTTCGAATATTTATATTTTCTATATTACTGAATACATTTTTTTATCTCAAAAATTATTGCGTTTGCTATAAACGAATTACTTCTTACTAATAGGCTTTCTGTATTACCAAATATTGGTTTCTAGAAAGGTTTTCATATTTAAACATGATAATATGACATCATATTGGTTCGGTTTTGTCAAAAAATTCTAAATCGTATCCTAAACTTCTTTAGGTTCCATTTTTATCTAGATCAAAATAGCAGCTTAAAGTGCATGCTATATTGGCTATTGGACTTAGTAAAATACCTAACCTAGTGTGTAACATGTTTCATAAAGTGTCTGCCGCTACATAGCGACAGTTAAATTATCATCCTTCAGAGGTAAAATTCTCATAGGCATTTAATAATATCTTTGCCATCTAGTTAAGTAAATGCAAAGTTGTCATAATATGGATTATTAAGACAACTTTGCAGCATAGTACGTGATTTGAGTTCGTTATAATTATTACATAGTCACGTAGTCGTGTAACTAGGACATACTTATCTTACCTCCACAAGTTAGTTTGTCAACTATCGGCACGAATTTGTCGTTCTATATGTATAATACTGTGAGTGCTGACGTTAATAAAGGAAGATGATTTACAGAATCACTTCGGTTGAAGGTTCTTTGGTCGTTCGGTTTGTCCTTGACAGCGACGAATGGGTGTCCTAAAGTGCGAAGACAGAGAACCCTTCAACTACAATAGTGATTTATTTTGATAGATTCTACGCTACCGTTGAACGTATTGATTCGTCCGGTTTAAATCGTTTATCTCTGATTCCAATTTTCTTACATAGATCAGTTCAATAATCAATTAATCCTCAAAACTTGTGGATAAAAGACACCACAAACATAATTTTCACACTACACACTTGTGAATTACTCGAATTTTTTATACGAATATGTGTACCTATTGCACATATGTGCCGTTTCCATGGAAACATATGGTTCTAATTATTTTTAGTGATGTATTATTAAAAAAAGTTAATAATATCAAGTTCGCTATCACATAAATCCACAGCAATATAAATTTTAAAACTGAAGAAAAATATAAATAGATCAAAATCTATTTCCATTGTTTTGCATTCATTCATATTAGTGATAAATTTTAAATGTTAATTTTTACGTAACTTCTATATAGTAGATTTACTTACTTCCATAGCGTGTTTGTAGATACACAAATATTATGAATGTTCGAGTTGGATGCATCGACTTTAATGTTACCCGTGGGACAATAAAATGATGTCTACATAAACTAGATAAAGGAGAGATTGCTTTGTTGAACGTGATGCCATTATTCGTAAAGTGAACCATTGCGAAATATATGAAGATATGCATTTGATCGCTTAAACAAGTAGAAAATGGTTATATATGTTAACGTATGTTATAAATGTGACCCAGTGACTCATAATAAACGTTATTCTGGTTGCTCAATTTTATAAAGAATAGGACCCGTTTTCTTGAGTACGGCGTAAATGTTCAACTTCCTTCTGGGCCTATTCTGAAAAAGACTTTCTGTGTTATTTAGCATATTTTACATTTGATAAGAGTTCCAGTAAACATAACAAACCTCAAAAATATGATACATACACCCTTTACTATAGAGCGCCCGCTGCAAATTTATTTTTCAGGATAAAATATTTTCTTGTCGTAAAATAAAGGTTTTGGTGTCAGGCCGCATGGAAACATTCCTATTTTGTACGAAAATGTTGTGTCAAGTAGAACCACATATTAAATAACGTTTTTATCCAACACAGACGTGCACATATGTACTTTATGTCCGTTATAAGTCATGAATCCTTTATGTAAGCTAATGGCAGTTATGACTTTCAGTGTATTTTCCACTTGACGATAATTTGTTTTGACTCACTCCGAAAAGTTGGCGAAGGCGTGGAAATGTAACTTATTCAGAGATTAGGAACACTTCGGGAGTTCTTGTTTTATATAGAATGTTTACTTTCAGAACATTCTGTTTGCTCGTATTTGGGGGGGTAAACTAGACACTAACATATTGAGAGTCGTATTGCTGGGAACGAAGAAAACATTCGGAATAAAAGTATATTTTGCCTTTGAACAAATGCTGCAAATATTCATTAAAGAACTTACTAATGGTACGTATTTTCAGTCTTACGAATCATCTCTGGCAGAAAGCGTCCAATGTGGTGAACAATAAAAAAATCTTTTATATTGCTACTGTTACAAAAGTTAATATCGTAGTTTTGAAGCCGCGGTAAAGTTTTGAGAATGTTTGAACCTCAAATATTTTACGTAGGTATCGTTAATTGCTGGTTTGTGAAAAGTAATTCTTATTTCAAACTTTGATTAATTTGGGTAGAACAATGATGAAAGACTTTTGAAATATTAAAACGGCATAAAGTACATTTCTCTCTTGAGTATTGTAATCGATTGAAAAGAGAGTTACTAATTATAAATACACCTAAAGAAAGAGGAAGGTTTTGTTTGGTATCACTGAAATATTGTAATTTAAATAATAAAAACGGTCATTTTAGTTCACGGGATCGTATAATACAATTAGCTGAGGCTGAGTGAGACCATTTACATCAGACGAACACAGAGTTGTCGAATTAATACCATCGTTACTATAAAAATGTTCAACAAGTAACTAAAAACTAGAATTTTCAAAATTATTGTTCATATTAACGTTTATGTTATAATTGTTTATGTAAGTGTTACCAAAGTAAAGTTTAGTCGTTTACATGTTTAGACTATACTTGGCCCTACATTTGATTTACCCATTTTTACATGATTGAGTAACATACAGAGGCAATACAATAAAATCACAGCAACGGGCAATAAAATAAAACCAGTAGCTAGGACTAACCTACTTGAAAAAGCACACCTTACACGAATTATCCATCTAATTAACGAATTTCACAAAGATTTAGATATTTTTTCGTGTCAATTTAGTGTACTCGCAAAATGTCTTGTAAATTTAATTTGATACAAGACCTAAACGAGTTGCAATATGTTGTTTTATATATTTTTATTTTAAGACAGATTTTTACTTTAATTAAGTTTATATTTCGTTACTATATGTATTTCTTTGTTCACTTTTAAAGCAATAGATGTAATAATAGAAATATTATAATACATAAATAAATAAAAAGTAAATTCAACAACAACATCGACAAAGTAAGTGGATTGGTCAAATAATATTTCGGACATCTAATCTAACACGCAACGCCATGTGGTCCCAAACTAAGCAGAGCTTGTGTTATGGGTACTAGACAAGTGATATAAATACTTATATACTTTTTTTTGTAAATAAATTCATATTATATTATACATAGAAAACCCCCAAACTCCGAAACAAAAATTTGTAGATTACACACACACACCCGACACCTCAAGCACAGCAGTCGCATTCACTACCACTGCCCCACCGAGGCAGTTTGTTAAATGTAAACTTTTTAAAAGCTCTAGTACGTTCTTGTGTAGATTTCCAGCCGTAAAATATTTTAAACATGAGATTATGGGAAAAATTAGGGAAAGAAATCCCCTGGCCCCTCTTTTATATTACTGGATAGTTGTATAATAATATTTAGTTAATTTATTATCAGTTTTGGTTTGCGTATAGGTACTGGCAAGCGGAACGGCGGAATGCATTATTGTTTACTAAAAATGTCAGTACATTTACATAGTAACTACACGTAATACGTTTATAGGGCTATAAACATAGATATTGCGTAAGTACACACAAAAAAACACGGTAACTGAATAAACTATGAACGCTACGCTGAAGGGAGAACACGCAAGTTCACCATTTCGCGATTGTTAAGGGAATAAAAAGTATTGGAAAAATACTGTGGACTACCGTGTACTTATAATACGTATGTCTGCATGCGATACCATTCTCCCCCCCCTCTCTCTCTCTCTTTCTCCCTCTCTCTCTCCCTCTGTCTCTCACCTAGTCGGTTTATGATTACTTCATAATATTATATTCCATTTATTGTCAGACTTGATATGTATTCTGGCATTTTAACTGCCTCGTTGGCGCAGTGGTAGTGAATGCGACTGCTGTGCTTGAGGTCTCGGGTTCAAATCCTGGGTCGGACCAAATATTTGTGTAATTTACAAATATTTGTTTCGGAGTTTGGGTGTTTTCTATGTATAATATGCATGTATTTACAAAAAAAAGTATATATGTATTTATATCAGTTGTCTAGTACCCATAACACAAGCTCTGCTTAGTTTGGGACTAGATGGCGTTGTGTGTTATATGTCCGTAATATTTATTTATTTATTTCGCATTCCTCCATAGATATATTTTACTAGCGTGTATGTTCGTTATCGCAGTTAAGAGTAGACTACGTCCTTCCTTAAGAATCAAAACATATCCGTGTTCTTTTTCATTTTGTAATACGGTCTGAATTCTTTTGTGTATGTAAATGTGAGTATTGTTTAGCCTTATAATATTAGTTCACATTTAGTATCGTTCTGGTGGTTTCGAGTGTTTCCCCGGCCTATCCAAATGTCCTGCTGGCGGTAGTGCCGCGCTTCGGGTCGTTAATCTTGACTTATACCAGTTAGGTAACACGATGGCTGTTGCTCATATGCCGTCTGTATGGACAGATCAACTCAATACTATGGTACTTTCTTTAAAAGGTCAACCCAGGTCGTATACTGTGCTCGCATGGATTTTTATTATTTTGTAATTAATCAATGTTTGTTTCGGCATTTCTTCCCAGAGTCAGTCTTAGACAATAGCGGCCTATTTTAGCTATAAAATCCGACGTGTAAAAATATCTGTAAAGATTTACTTACAAAACAAATATCATTTATCATTGAAATTAGTGGAGTGGTTTAGTCATGAGACCGTGAAACACAGACGGAGTTACTTTCAAATGTATATTATTAGTATAGATGCTAAAGGCAGAATACATTACTTAACGACCCAGCGTCTGACGTTCGTATCGACAAAATTATCCACAAGATAATTTATTATGGTCAAGATTTTATTGAAACTATCGATTTCTATCAGCGAGATCTGGCGAAGTTTTAAAGTTATAATTAATTATGTTGTCATTTGAATCAAAACAGGGTAAAGTCTATAGAATTAACGTCTATAACAACCGGCAACAGTTTTGATATTTCAATATCAATGGTTATTCGCCTTCGTTAAGAAGTGTGAAGTGTAGGCTCTTCGTGTTAATAGTCTTAACAAAGGTTAAAAGTTAGTTAGAATAATTTAAAATAGAATTCATGGAAGAATTGAACAATATTTTATTGAATACGCCTTGACAGTACGTTTCCCAAGAATTCATTTTATTAAATAAATATTTGAAGATTTTTATATATTATACGAATAGACAAAAGTATGCCCGGTTGTTATAGAAAACATTTTTTCTTTCCTCATCAACGGAATCGTAAAGGTGCGCTAAAGTTTTTCTTCATAAATTTTATATCAAAGCATTTTTTTGAAATACCTTATTTTTCGTTTCGTTGGATTTTCTTTAAATAAAATTTCTCGAGAAGAGGAATCCATTTCTAAAATATGTATTTAAATGTTACCTTCTTAATTTATTTACAGAAAAATAATAAAGTAAAATTCAAACTCAACTAGGCCTTACTAATACTGTCCTTACCGATAGTGTAGAAATAACACTCATAAAACATAAAAACGTTTCGAAGTACAAATAGCTCTTTTTAATATCAGTAATTGAAATTATGATGATGTTACTCATAAACGATTTCGACCACGGTCAGCCAGCCTCAATCGACACCAGCCAACACCACAGGATATATTATAGTGCAAAAGTATGTAGGCAATCACAGGCAAACTCTCTGTTACTCTCCTCTCCACTTCTTACTCTCATAATCCGATAGGACATCCATCCGACACGACTGGAAAGACATCAGGTGCAAAACCTGACCTGCTCTTCAGCATTTCGATAGACAAAAAAACAACAACCAATAGTATAAATGATAGCCTGCTTAGGTGGCGTAGTGGTAGCGTATGCGACTGCTAAGCACGAGGTCTCGGGTTCAATTCCTGGGTCGGACCAAATGTTTGTGTGATCTGCAAATGTTTGTTTCGGAGTTGGGGTGTTTCCTATGTATAATATGTATGTATTTACAAAAAAAAAGTATATGTGTATTTATATTAGTTGTCTAGTACCCATAACACAAGCTCTGCTTAGCTTGGGACTAGATGGCGTTGTGTGTTAGATGTCCGGAATATTTATTTTTTAATATATTTATAGCTATTTCAGAAATATCTTTTCATTCTATTTCCAGACTTTCACTCTGAAGAGTGTTAATCACTCGTTAAAACTAACTATACGAGGTCGGTTTCTAGACGTATCACTAATCAACCCAAACTCAAGGGGCTTCATTATCCGTCACCCGCCGTTATAGCAAGTTCGGGTCACATTATTACCATTTCATTCGAATTACCAATTAGAAACGGCAAAGAAAACTATCTACGCCTAGACTAGTTTCCATTTTAGTAACAAGTGTAGTTGACATGTAACTTATACAAATAATAAGAAATATAAGTTGTCAGGATAAGCGACAAAGTTCGACTATGCCTAAGACGTAAGATAAATTGTTATTACAGCATAGATAAACATGCTGAGTAAATGTCAATAGACCTGTCCTAACGGGAAATATGCTTGCGTAATACAATTTTGCATAGCGCCGAATTTACCCAAGAAAAAGTAAAAATAATAATGATACAATTTGGCATGACTAAACATACAGTTTAACTTGCCTCAATATTTCGTTTAATAAGTTGTGTTCCAGACTTAATTAAATAAAGCCGCATATGGCTTAGCCAGATCAGCATCTCCTACCAAAATGAGGACAATGCTTTTATAAATTCAAATGAAATACTTATGTGTGGAAGTTATTATGTACTTAAATATAAGTAGATTGTTAATCTAAATTAATATTAACAATAGTCTATAAAGAATAGATAAATATGGTGAACATCCATGCTATAAATCTATACTTATACTAGCTGACCCGACAAACGTTGCTTTGCCATAAAAGAAATATATATTTTAGGGGTGGTTCAATAAAAATCGCGATGGAAAAATAGGGGTTGATCGTAGAGTGTTGAAAATTCAGGTTTGTATGTATTTTCTAATGCTGTATCATAAAAAAATAACTAAAAAAAAAAAAAAAATTAGGGGTGGACTACCCTTAACATTTAGGGAGATGAAAAATAGACGTTGGTCGATTCTCAGACCTACCTAAAATGCTCACAAAATTTCATGAAAATCGGTCCAGCCGTTTTGGAGGAGTATGGTAACTAACATTGTGACACGAGAATTTTATATATAAGAAGATATAAAGCTGAAGAGTTTGTTTATTTGTTTGAACGCACTAATCTCAGGAACCGCTAGTCCGATTTGAGTGTTGTATATTCCATTTGTCGAGGAAGGCTATAGGCTATATATCATCACGCTAATACTAATAGGAGCGGAGCACCAATGAAGAATGTTTCAAAAACGGGGGAAAATTATCACGCTACGGGCAATATAAGACGCAAACGAGGTTGCGTGGGTCAGCTAGTTCTATATAAAAGTTTATGAAATAGCTAACTTATTGCCAACATTGAAACATTCTTTGTCATGGTAACCATAATATCATCCAAACGAGTGTTATAATGTTATAATATGCAACTTCTTTTAAAAAAAAAAAACAATATCACTACCACAACAGCAAAAATACTGTTATTCGAATTCACGTTGTATTCCGCCATTTTGGTTCGATATTAGCTGCTTTAAAAACTGTAGATAAAGTCTTGTATACAACTGTACATAATTAGGTATTAAACCACCCATGTGATACTAGCATCACACTCGGTTTTACCTGGTGTTATAAACCCACATTCATGTTTTCATACCCCTTATATTATGTTCACTAAAATATTAGAAAAGGGAATAGATTTTAATACTTCTTAAACATATCATTCAATTTGAGTGACGGTTACAGAAACATGTTTATTTCGCTATTACTCAGCATGATGGATTCAGAACAAAGACGAGGTACGATATAGAAAATGTAAGTATCAACTAAATCTCCGCGAAAAAAACTTGGGTGAACTAAATAAATAGGCACAATAGCTTTTGTGGGTGGAAAATATTTTCTTCTACGAAAACTTAAGAATATTTTAAGGTTGAACAAGTACTTCAAAAGCTTTGTTTAGGATCCTACTACTTTTAAGGGTTGAAGAAGTAAGGTGATGATTTACACTTCAATATTCATATTTTTATATAGGTACGCAACTTATGCATTATACAGTACAATAAGTTAAATTTTTTTACAACAAAAACATTTAAATAAACCAGTTTTTATTTAAATAAATACTCTCTTATTTAAATACGCTAGTAATGGTAAATGCTTGTAACAAAATTATTAAGAAACAGAAAATGAAAACTACTATGATTAATGTTCAGTAGACAGTCTTATAGGCATAGTAAGGTTACAATTACACAAAACATTCAAAGATAAACTTTCATATTTGTACTGGTAAAATAAAAAGCAAATTTTAAAAGTATTATGAGTCACTGTGTTCCGTGTACTGACAGATTAAGCATAAAGAGTGTATCAGCCCTATTCATCCCATGGGTGTCATAAGATGTGACTAAAGGATCATCACTGTAAAGTGAAGAAAACTTCATACAAACCGATAAATCAACCTATCTTACCTAGCGTAGTATAGTTGGTTAAAATTTCATTTCCAAGGAGAGGCCTATATCCAGCTGTGGACTTTTAGGTGGAACATACATGAAACATACTTAAGTAATTGATCTGTTAATTTTGCATGTGCTTGTGTCTGTATGCGTGTTTTGTGTGTACCTACAGAGTGCGCGCGCGCTCGTGTGTGTGTATGTGTGTGTGTGTGTGTGTGTGTGTGTGTGTGTGTGTGTGTGTGTGTGTGTGTGTGTGTGTGTGTGTGTGTGTGTGTGTGTGTGTGTGTGTGTGTGTGTGTGTGTGTGTGTGTGTGTGTGTGTGTGTGTGTGGTGTGTGTATGTGTGTGTGTTTGTGTGTGAATATAAGACTGTTGATGATGATGATTACGGGTCTCTTGGTCAAGTATGATGATGTTGTTGTCTGTCGATGATGTGTTTGTGCTAAACTCTACTTTCAGTAACAGTTTTGTAGACTTAGAACGTTCGTAGATTAATTTTTGTATCTTAAATATTTCACGTTATCCCGTAATGTTGGCGCCATATCAAGTATTGGTCTAATTGAAATCTGAGAAACGAGGGTATTATTGATTTTGCTTCAAAAGTAACTTTTACGTAATTATTAATATTTACTATTTTAGGCTTCATTTTCAGCTCTTGGTAAATAGAATAAATACATATTCAGAATAGTTTCTGATAGTAATATTATTTATTATATTTTTTAATCTTTAGTAACTTTACTAAAGATTAAAAAATACGCTTTTTGTTTAAGCAAAAATAACTATTGCTTATACTGAAAACACTCCTGAAGATTATTCCTACAATATTCTGTGTTGTAACCTAAGTTACATATGTGTTCAAGATTAACTGTTTGTGTACCAACAACCTATAAGGGCAATCTTACTTCCGTGCGGTTAGCCACATACTGTATTTACACGTCTATACCGTCATACACACATACATGTAAGTATATTTTGACATTTGTCGTTAGTTAATAAACAACGAAGGCAAATTATATGCACGGAGCGAACAAGTCAAAACTAGAAGGTAGATGAAATATTGCTCTATTACCGGGTTCAGGATGTTTGATATATATAGTTTAGTCTGATATATATAAAGTTAATTGAGATCAATTTATTTTAATTCTCACTTCGATGTGAAACGTTCTCGTTGCGAAAATTTTATCCTTTTAATTCAATCCAATTGGATACGCTTAAAAAGGTCCTTCTTTCAGTTAAAAAGTTTTAACTTCGTTTGTCGCGAGTTGTTTTTATACTTTTTTTGTGGCAAAGTAATGCGTAAGTCAGATATTAAATAGTACAACGAACAATTATGGTAATATGTTTTATGTTTCATTTTAAATAAAGCAGTGTACCAAATCTGTATACTTGGATATACTTACATACATTTCCTTTAAAATACATTAAAATATCTTCAATTTTATTACAATTTCGTGACGGATTATTTAAATTTCACCTTGAATTACATATTTTACTAGGGTTTGCTCGAGTTTCTTTTTCTTCTATCATTCAAGAACAGTATTTTTTTAGGTGAACGTTCTTGGTATTCTTGACAACGTCTTCGGAATTTTTTACGTTAAGTGAATAATGCGTACGCAAAACAAACATGTTTTGATTTTTAAATATGCACACATATTACATAAAATCGATTCAGACTTATCATTCTGTCATTATGTGTATTTGCTTTATGTAATAAATAGTAGATTCAAAAATTGTGTAAGTTAATCAACACAATAAATGAACACTCATTAATCCACCTTACTTATCTTGAATAAATAATCCAAAATGTTTTGTAGATAGTAAGTTTAAAACCAAACATACCTTTAAAAAATTAACATTGCTTTAACTTTGAAACGAATATATATAAGCTTGGAATTCAAATTTAAACTTTAGAGCTTCACCGAGTCAAGCTGCAAAGCCTCCGTTCTTTGTGTATAAATAGCTTCGGTAAGCAACTTTAGCCATGACTATAATTCTTGAGCCGCATTAGGACATACATATAGAAGGTCCAAAGGAAATAAGCTTTCAACTAAAATATGATTTGCTACACAGAAGCGCAAATCCTTAATGGAAAATTTAAAAATGAAAAGAATGAAACAGTTCATTGACATCATTTTAATATATTAAGTATGTACTGATAGTGAAACCCAAACTAGACCTTGTAATATGCATATAACGCGAATTTATGCTTTTTCATATACTTCAAATAGTTGATTCCATTAATTTATTGATTAATGTTAGGGAAAAGAGATAATAATTATACTTTATTACTAAAACATAAGCAAGAGTAGTAGCGGAATGGATGGGAATTTATGAAAAGGTCAGCGTAATAAAGCGTCAAGAATCTTTTGTGTCATTCGCTTCTCGAGACTATCAACACTGTCGTCTTTTATGACATGTCATTAGTCATCAGTCACTGCTTTTGCCGTTGCTGCCGTTGGACGCATTCAAATAATGATTGAAATTATCAGATATGTATGTATATAGTAGGATTATTATTATTATTTTTTGGGAGATCGTTTTTTGTTTTCCGGAAGACCATTTCATGTCATCCACATTTTATATATTTTTTATCATTAATTTAATCACAAAGGCGACTTAAGACTCGAAGACTTATAATTTAAGACTATAAATACTTGACATTGGCAGAAATAGCTGATCCGAGTGATCCGGCTGGTTGCCATTTCATCAAAAGAAGAAGATTATTTTTTTTGTCAATAACTATATTAAGATTATGTACACGTAATTTTATATCGTTCTTTGCATTCTGACAGATACATTTTGTTTTGAATGTTAGAATAAAAATCTAACTTCAAAACAATTTCTCGAAATCTATTAGCTTAGCGAAATATATACTCAACATTAGGTGGTCTTATAGCTTTTCTACTAATAATGTGATTTATTTCATAGAAACGATTCATTATTCATTAACTATTAACAGAGAAATTCATCACAAAACGCTTTTGTCATTTATAAATTCGTATTAAAATTAATTGCTTTCAGCTAAAACAAACATCAATCTATCGTAAAACAGATCCCTCCATTTGCACTTGGAGCTAAAAACATTCTAATAATGTAAGAAGGTCCATTAAATACATAATAAAAGCTGTGGTTTTATATGTTTATAGAGACTCGAAATGTTAACATAAACCTTTGTAATAGTAATTTTTAAAAATAATTTCTGTTGTAATCTACTAGATTTACAAAAAAAAATCTGGGTTTTCTGTGAGGCCGTGGTATCACTCCGGCCGGCTTCAGGATGCCGAAGCGTGGCTTTCTCACTTTATACAATATACAAGTTAGGTAAATGTATATACAACTTGAAATCTTCACAAATTGTGTAAATATATTTTTTCAATTCTGATCAAAATTAATTCTATATAAAATGTATTTCAATAAAATAAAGCAAAGTAACTTATACCATAATATTCAGTAACAAAAAATAGACGTTTAACTTCGGCCTATACTGAAACTTACCAATTTAATATAATTTATAGAATTATCCAAAATGGTTGTATGTACATATTATTTTCTTTCTTTTTTTGTATACGATGTTTTCAATATAAATAAAATGTTTTCGTATAGAAATATACGTCGGGATTTTTTAGTATCAAGACTCGATTTCCGGTATCTGGCTACTCTATTGTTCAAGGATAAACACCGTACGGTTTTACGAAGTTAGACTGTAGCCTCTTTTCCGACCTTTCCAAATAAAATCGAATGCAGGTAAATAATTGTTTTATTTATACCTGAAACAACCTAATTGAAATGAAAATATTTAACTGCTTGAACTTTCCAACAACAGCCAGTTTGAATATATGATCCTGACCATCTTCAATTATTACGTATCTCACTTTACAGAATATTGCAAGTTACTCTCCTTTAAATCGTCTTTATAGCAAATACTATTTCGTATTCTGTTTGTTACGTTTTCACGGCTTAACTGCTGCACTAATGAAATTTATGAATAAAATTTGGCATAGGGATACTTTGGTTCTTTAGTTCGTTTATGTTGGTTGAAAGTAGCCAATGTTCTCCATCGACTCGACATCGACGACAACGTAGCCGCGAGCAAAAGCAGAATTATTCATTTCGTATAACTCTAATTATATTCCTGAAGGAAAACTAAACTGTATTACCCTTATAATGGAACAGCAATTTCTCTCAACAACAACCTAATACCTTAAGAATTGTCAAATGTTCTCGTAAACAAGGAAAGCTAAATGGAAGTAATACTGAGTTGTATCATAATAGAAATTTATGGACTGTGAAACAACCGGCAGATAATGTTGTTACTGATTGTACCAGGTTATAAACTTTATGAATACAAAGTAACTCAGTATTTTAAAATTTCATTTACCTTGTTCACCGGAATTGTCGGGTGACTTCCCAATGGAGTGACGGAACATTAGGGTCGCTTGGCTGACTGGAGGGCGCAGTAATATTAACATGGGTTCAAAGGTGAGTGAAGCTCATCCCTTTTGGAAAATTTGTCAGTTGCCGTATTTTGCAGTGATGACAAGATAATGTCAACATAAACAACGGAGCTATGAGAACTTGACAGCTGTTACATACACGCAAAACATGTAACAAAGGTAATCCTTAGTAAGTAGTTTAGTCATCAACCCAGTGATTCTTGTTAATTAAGATTTTTAATCAATTACTAAGAAACCTATTTTTTCACATATGTTATCATTTAAATAACGAGCTAAGCAGTTATACTAGTCTTCGCTTGTGGGTTCGCTCGCGTATACCGGTTATCGCGGTTTAAATGCCTATGTCTTTCTCCAAGGGCCAATCTATCTCTATACCGAAATTCATTCCACTTGATTCACCTGTTTAGTCATGTAAACTTAACAAAAAGACAGACAGATAGGCAGATAAACAGAGTGACATCGAAATTTATAAAATTAGTTTGGATTAATATTTGTAATAATACATGCCAGTTCATATAACTTTCATCGCTCTAGAGATTGCAAGGATTCGAATGACATGAAATTTATCGAATCCATCGGTCTGAGCTGAAGGGATATAAAAGTAGATAGGAGAAAAATAAAATATTTTTACTGCCAAACTCGACAGCCAAGCATTTGTCGTTACAGTTGATACTTTAAACGTCAAGACCGTTTTTCACCCGTTGTTAACTCCTAAAACATTTTTGCCGTCATCTCAGCCGAAAATACCGCTCAATGTCATGATAACTTCTGAGAAACTAAAACAGACGACTTCTTTGTTAGTTCAAGACAGTTATCGTATACAAAAGCGTTTATAGCATATTTAGTGATCTTGACTGCTAAGGTAGAGATCGAGGATTTAAAACCAGGTCCTTGCTAAATAAGATGTGTTGATAGTAAAATGTATAATACATATTTAGCGATATTGTTTTTCCGGGCTATTGGCGCATTTAGCTTCTTGATAGGGCCGTTGTACGTGGGTTTGTCATCTTCTAACTCCATCCATTCCAGATTAAACCAGAAGTTCAGCAGCCTTTTCAGGTCACTACGTGTTTCCGTGGGTGATTTTGATTGGAGGATGTCTGTCCGTTGATCTATTACCCTTCTTCATTCTGTCAGAACGTGCTGCGGCGTTTCTTCTGCCTCCATTCATCCCCTACACAGAGGGTTGTCTATTGTAACTAGGTGCTTGTTTATGGGACTATGCCCAGTCAGGATACCTATAAACTTCCTGAGATCTTTCCTTTTCAGTCTAATCAGATTGCAGGCTAGTCTTTTGGATGCTACCGGAACTGTACTTTTTGTTTTCCTGCATCCTCTGTTGTTTCTCTATTCAATTGTATGTTTCGGTTTCTTCTAGTTGTGATATAACCACGTGTGAGGTCGCTTATGTGAATGTTGTAATATTAAATTGAATTATAGTTAGTTCATATTTAATAGCGTAGTTAAATTTCTTTGAGCTCATAAGTGAATGTAATGTAAATAACAATGAATAAAATACTGCTATTATTACTTGCATAGTCTCAAAGTTTTTCAAACGACAACTCAAAATTAATTTTATGAAATCCAAGACAGAACATAAGCCGCTTTCATAAAAACTGATAAATTATTTATCATATGTCATTTGGATTATTTCTCCACGCTCAAGATAACGAAGAGCACTTACATTACATTTTACGGTAGGTAACGTACATTAAACCTGAGGCGTCAGCATAATTTATTTCACTCCTTTAATCGCATATATCGTGGTATTCGACTGGGGATTTACTCAGCCCGTGAGAAGTGAGCGTAAGACAAATTCTGTTATTATAACATAATTGTTAAAAGACATTGAAACTCGCAAAAGGCGTGTCAGTGAAAGGATATGTATACCAAAGTATTTGGCATATGTTACTTGATACTAGTAAAGGAAAATGTCTGTGTGCAGCGTATATACAGGTATTTACATAAATAATTTCTTATCGTTTGGAAACTACAACATTGGTATTTTTGTCATGTATTGCATTTTTACTAAACGGTCTTATTTATATTTATTACTTACTCGTACTTATATTCGTTCGTACTTATATCTAGACTGCTTCGTTGATCTGGCAGCTAGCGTATGCAAATAACTGCCAGTCAAGAAGTCTCGGGTTCGATTCCCGAGTCGAGACAAAGTGATGTATCGTGTTTTTCGTTTATGAAATTCTTCTTAACCGTCACGAAGTATGAAAAATGGCGGTGTTACTCGCCCGTGCCCCAGAGAGCATGTTAAGTCATCGGTCCTGGTTGCCAATGAACGTCTATGATGATCGATATTGAGAAGTCAGTGCCCTCAAAGACACTGACACTAGTTTCAAACTTCGAATTCAGTTCACCCTCAGGGTTGCGGAGGTCTGATGCGAAGCGACCGTTCGTGGAAAAAACTGATATTCAGGTAAAACAGGAGGAACTAGTAGCCGACCCCAAATAATCTTGGGATAAGGTTAGGAAGATGAAGAAAATAGGTCGTATTCATATTCAGTAAATTAAGTGCTAACGAGTCGATGCGCTAACTTTATTTATTGTTTAAGTATAGAACACTCATACAGTTTTAAACTCATTTACAAACGAAGTATTCATGTTAATCTACAAAGTAGAAATAAATTGAACATACAAAACTTGTAACTAAAAATAGTGGCTGTACGCTTTTTTATCTTGTTAATCCTAACGTTTTATCTACAACACGCTAAACAAATGTCGTGCTGTTTTTGTTGAGGATGGACAAAAGAACATAGAAAATGTACAACCCTATTTATAAATGGTACCAACACTTTAATTTATTCTATCCGCTTCCAATACTCTTTAAATAGTGTACAGAGTGATTGTGGCGCTTTAACTCGTTTCATTTTAAGAGTTGATTTTCAATTTATCGAATTTCAACAGTAAAACATTAGTAATTGAAACGCCTAGGTTATTAAAGCAGTAGAATTTACTTTGCATTTGTAGCAGTAATATATACTGAGTACTTTATAAATGCCTCGTTAGTCTAGCGGTTAGCGTAAACGACTGTCGATCAAGAGGTCTCGGGATCGATTCCCGGAGTATGGACAATGGCGGTGTTTCCCACCCGTACCTTGGAGGGCATGTTAAGACGTCGGTCCCGGTTGTCATGAATACATAGGTGTTCATTATTCATAGGATTGGGAAGTCAGTGCCCTCAAATATACTAACAAATCGTTCAACCCAGGTTAGCGAAGTTTCGCTGCCAGTCGCTTAGTGGATTAGTGGAAAAACTGGTACAAAGCCGACCCCAATTAATATTGGGAAAAATAACGGCTAGGAAGATGATGAAGTAGTTTATAAATATATTATAGTCAAATAAATTATCTAAATGACTTTCATCTACATAGCGACTAAGTATAAATTAAAATGATGTCTTTTAGTATTCTCTCAAACTGTTAGAAACTGTTAGCTTTTATGTTTCTGTTTTACTATAATTCTGTATAAAAATAAGTGTTTTTAAATTTCCAAAACTTGATCATGTTTATTGGACATTGACGAAGGTAAAGATTTGATTTCATGTCGAGAATATTCTTACTTTTTCTGGTAGACATTTTCGTAACTTTTGAATAATAAGTGTAAGTATATCCGTTTCTTCTATAAAGTTGTTCTGACAGAAGTCAAAAGCTATATCGCATTTCTTTAAAGGTTTATTGAAGATAAACAACTTTAAGGCTTTTATTGTCAGAGAGGATTATTGTCGAATACCTAGCCAATAACAAGAATATATTTCGTGGATTAATGCTTAACATTATTTAGTAGAAAGTTATTGATCTGTGTCATGTTCCTTCATTTCTTATTAGCTAACTGGCGGGATTCCAACTAATTAGTTTCAGCCCATTACGCGAGTAGTACTCGTTTACGGAAGTTTCGTTCGAAATGTTTGCTGGTTTATACATAATAAAATACTGTCGAGTATTCGATGAAAGTTGCTCATCATACTATTTAATACTACTAATATCATAATATAGTAATGACGTACAAATTAGCACCATTATAAACAGTCGCAACGAAACCAAAAAGCTATGAAGAATTTTTTTGTTTTTTTTATGAAGCTTGTGACTACAGAATACTATTTGAATTTTGTTACATAACAACATTTTGTAATGCCTTTCATGTACAAACTTTTATGATATATTTCAGTAAATGATATTTACGTTAACAGTGATTGTTGTGTTGAAATTTTTATTTACTGTAACTCTTTGTTCTTTGAAATAGAACGCAGTTTTATATATTGTTTACGGTAAAACAATTTTTTTATAAAACTTCAAAGAATTCATTTTACCTGACAGCAACATTACCTTAGTACATATTTCTCCTAAATTAAAATTATTATATTAATGTTCAAACTTATATAGGAGGTAGGTACCTCGTACCTTGGGTTGAAAGTTATCCAATAATTTCCTCGTATTATTGTAGTTTATTCTTACCCTTTGCACATATTACTTAAAAAACTTTAATCTAGATACATGAGAAAAAAGAAGAGATCCCTTTTCTCATAAAATTTGTATGAAACAAATGAAGAGACCAAAAAATTAGGGATTACTTTAAATGGAAATGCTAATGTATTTCATAGGTGTTCTAATGGAACATTCGGGATTGTTACGAACAACTAAAAGACAAGATGAAAACATTGAAGAAAAGATTGAGACTACAAGAACAGAAATGAATTACAAAAAATAAAAAATAAAATGAATATATATAAAGTCGAACGAATTCATTAGTTTTTTTCAACAATAATGAAACGTATCCGCAACCAAACAAAACTGTATAACATCTTGTTTGGTAATTGTCAGTTTCTGAACTGGTAAAACGATTTCAAATGTCATAAAATGTAAACTCCTTATGACGTGCAACTTTTCAACGACAATAAAAACATTCCTCTTGTTACAAGCGTTTGTGGCACCCAGGGTGAGTGTAATCTGTTGAACTTTTACATTTCATTTTGTCTTTTATAAGAACTGAGATCAAGAAAGACTTTAATGTGGCAATTTTGTAAGCCTTTGGATGGAGAAATCTTTTTTATGAAGCTGTTATAGTAGTTCTATTATAGCTAGCAATTCACAAGTTCTAGGGATGTCATTAAGATTGATGATGTTGTGTGGGATCGTACTTTATTCGTCTATACGGGTTCTCAAATACGTTATTGATCTATTTGTATTTGTTCTTTATTACTCGTATTAGATATAATGTAAAAAAGTTAGTTATGGCGCAGCGCAGGTTCCCGTGATTAGTTCGACGACCTAATGAAGTTCGTGGGAGGGCTTTGGATGGGGCAGCACAGGCCTGGTTGTAGTGGAGAGTCTTGGGGAGCCTAAATCGAGCAATGGATATCTTACGGCTGAGATAATGATGACAAAGTAATTTAGGTGTTTTAGGAAGCGTAACATCTGTAGTCATCTGCGTCAGTTCTCATAAAATAAAAATTTCGATCAAACTAGCTAATTTGTCAATTAGTACGGTTTGATCGAACATTTTCAGATATCCAACGCTAACAGATATGTAAACATCTGTTAGCGTTGGATATCTGAAAATGTTACAAAATGGAGAGAAAATTCATTTTAATAGACACATATGAAGTTGAAGTATTTGTAAGCTAGTATAAATTATGATGATTTGTCTGAATCTACAGTACCTCAATATGTACAAATATTGATTATTATAACATACTAGCTGCGCCCGCTACTTGTACACGTGTCATTTGGATTTTCAAGTTATTTCTAATTTTTCACCTTTTAAACCTTCCCTGAACTACGAAAAATATTCCAAAAATAAAATCAGCTAAATCGGCCCAACCGTTCTCGAGTTTTAGCGAGACAGACGAACAGCAATTGAGTTTCATATTTAAGATAATATACATACGCCATATACTAAAAGAAATATTCCAACTACCTTCTTGGAATGATAAATACTACTATTTTACTACTGCTTGTCTTATATGTGTAACTAAACATGTGTTAGATACGCGTTTATCACTCTTTGAAAGTCCAGTGTGTCGTGTAATAGAAATCTGAAGCTTTAAAGGAACTCCTTGGAGGCATTTGTTTTTGACCTACCATTTTCTCTATCATCTTGGCGTTCCTCGAAGCGTTACTGCCTCGTCACGTACACCGAGATTGTTACAATACTCTCGTTATGTATTAGTATTGCGACGTCATACATATTTATCGATCTACCTTGAAATGTTGACATTTTTCACTAAATCTTTTTTTATAAGTTTCGTTACCATATACGACAGCATGTGTATTTTGTTAAAAATGTGGTATATTTAAGTTCACGCATTTTCAGAATATTTAAAATCTAGGTCATGTTCAACTAAAGTAAATATTTTTTGTGCATATTATGATGATAAATTAACATACAGGATAAGGACACAGAAAAATTCGTGATATAGTTCTTCTTCTTACATCATATCACCAGTTTTTAACAGTTCACTGTTACACAGTCTTCTGCTACTTGCATCCAATTCGTCTCCGTAGCCTTTTCGTTTCTCCTGGCTTTTGTAGTCTTCTGTTAGGGTTCTCTTTATCTAATGAAATGAAATTCTGCAATTAGGTCTCATGAACACTTTTGCAAGTTAAACTGTTGCCTTAAGAAACGACGAAATAAACTCAGGGATAACAATTAATGATGACGATTAATGCATTTCAATTCTAAGACCGCTTTGCCTCACGAACCATGTTTGTGGGCTATTAAACAAACTATAAACTACAATAAGTGTATATAAAGCTAATATTTTAAGCAAACAAATAAAGTAAACTTAGGTAATAGTCATTTGACTAGGAAAGTATTTTGTTAAAAACCTGAAGACAACCAAGTAATAACCCATTAAGACTCTTTGGAACGAGCTGTTAAGTAATTAAAACTGAAATTTGCCGAATAGTAAAGTCTGACAGACAGTGTAATAATATCCGAATTACAAATTTATTCAAAATAATGAATTGGAAATCATTTGCATTCCAATATTGTCATAAAATGTGGCATAAAATGATATCCTTGACCTCGATATTATTTTATATTCAAATTAAAAGCTCCAATTTAAAAGATTCACGTTTGGATATTTGAAACTTAGAAATTTCTGGACGTGAAGCTTTTAAATAAGGCAACTTTACAGTCATCCCATCTTGATTAATATTCGTGTAACGTAACTGAAACAATAAATTCGCATTTGTATGTTTCTAATTTGTCACGTGTTTTACTAAGCCACTATAATTCCATTGTCGAGTTCACAGTGACTAAACGATTTTGTTTAAAGTAAAAGCTAACATTAATCAGCAGACCATTTTAAGGAATCGATTGGGAAGCGATTGTAAAATCTATAGGGACAAAAACTGTCTATTTCGGTGAAGCTGAAAGGCTTTAATGCTATCGACCGTTATCTTAAACTTGTTAAAGATAGATTCCGATAATGAGTTTTTGTTAGTCTTTCTTAGGTTGCTTCTGTCAAATTTTCTATAAATGCTATCTTCAAAACTTTTAAGATGCAAGGAAATGTTCTTGTTTCATTTATTTTACGTTTTAATTTAATGAAAGATTTTGACGCACCTTACAAACGGTTGTTTTATCGGAATAACTTGATTTCTAAATTACTATTATTTTGAGATAATTTTTGATATACAATTCTCGTATCACGTTGTTCCTCACGATGAACTTAGGAACTATGTAACCGATTTTTAGGTTTTTTTTAAATATGTGTATTGCTGGCATAAATAAGTGATATAGCAATAGAAAGATTGAAAAAAAAGGCACCATAGCACAGACGGCGTGGTCAGTACTTGGATGGGTAACCGCTGGTGGCATTATACCATGAGTGTCTCCGTGATTCAGAGGCCACGTTAAGCAGTCGATCCCGGTTGTTCATAGGTTAAACGGTCGTGAAGCTTAGTTAGAGGCCTTTGGGCTGCCTAAAAACATACTACAGCAAGATTACGTAGCCACAACGTTGTCTTGCCAGTCCCCAACCCGCACTCGGCCAGCGTGAGGACCTATCGCCTTAACCCTCTTGTGAGGGGAGATCTGGGCCCAGCAGTAGGACATTATGGGTTGTTGATGGATGTTTATGATTAAATAGAGACTCAGATAAAGTTGCATGGGTCAGCTAGTTATTTTATAAAATGTTATTTAATTTAATCTGTTGTGTAATCACGGTGATAAGATTAACGGTAATATTTCAAACATACAATGTTCTTACAACGCTATCTATTCCTCATGTTACCATGGGACAATAGACACAAATAAACGACATAAGTACGTACAAAATTCAAAGCACTCTTATGAATAAAACTTTTCTTTACTGTGATAAACGTTGTACATGAATTGTCACTGAGACTTTCGCTGTGCATTAATGTTATAACGTTATGGTAAAACTTTTGCTGTACTCCGTGAACTGTTTTCATATTACAAACATTTTGGGGCAAAAAAACTGATTTAGAAAACCGAAAATGTTTGATTTACTCACGTACGTAACTACTCATAGCACGTAATGTGTTTTTCTTTTACATTTATTTGTTTACATGGGCAATATCTTTATTACTATTTGATAGATCTTATTATTAAGTACTTTAAAATTCCGATCATCATATTACATTGCTATACAAAATTAGATACGAATATAATTAATACTATGGGCGAAGTTTTTCAATTAGTGAAGAGAAGTTCGAAAGCTCTCGATGCCTGGTTATCGCTAAAAGAGTTTTAGGTCCCGAACATGCTTAAGTCTAAGCTAACAATAGACTTAGTTTGCTTGTTAATGTTAAGACGGGATATTTCAAAACTAGTATAGAAACTTTCTGAATGAAAAGCATACTTATTTAGAAATTGTGTGTGTGAGTGGGGTAAATTAATCCGAAGGCTGAGAAATTTGCACTATTTGATTTTATCAATGTGCGTTAGATTCTATATTAAAAGTGACTAACTTCACTTAGGTACCTAATAAACTTTGTACTAAAATAAGGTCATATAAATAATATAATAATACACACCTATTTCTTATACTCACTTGAAAAATAAATTAAAAAGGATTGTACTTTGTGACGTAACTTAATGGCGTCACGCAGTCAACGCGTCGGCCACCGGACGTCGGGTGACATTTTGAGAAAAGCATTTTGGGAACGAAATTATTAAAATACTTATAAGAGTTAGTTATGAAGGAATTATTAAAACATTTGATGTATATTTTAGTATAAGTAGTAAAAGTACTTCTCTGATCTAAAGAAATGTATGTAACTTAATAATACGAGTATGTTAAAGATTTTTTTTTTTTTTTAAAGACAACTCCCGCATTAGGAATATACATCCTGTGTCGCGGGGGACTTTACAAACATACATGTAACGAACACAAAGAACACCCAGACTCAGGTCAACATTTTGTGGATCACACAAAGTGATGTCCCACGCGGGATTTGAACCCACGGCACTTGGCGCAAACGGCGTAGTGACCGCTTTAACCACTAGGCCAACCGTGCAGTCAAATTTTTACTATTTTTTTAGATTAAAGATATTACTGCAATTTAGCCCCTATTTTAACATTACGAGTACTTGTTACGATGTGTCAACTTTAAATTGTGGTAAAATATATAGTAATATAATTTTGCATTAATTTAATCATAAATGGGTTTCTAAAAAGTTTTCTAAATTATAATTTTCTCCTTCATAGATACTTTTATGAAATCCGCAACGTAGCAAATAAATTATCAAAAAATGAGAGGATGGGAAGAATTTCAATAATTGACTTACTTAACGCTATCCGTATAGTCTTAAGATAAATGAATTTTAACATAAGGACAACCTCAGTAATTAACCTTCTTCGTTAGACAGTAATTAATCCTACTTATACGCTCATGTGATTCGGGTACAAGCAATCTTTTAGGTAAGATAATACTGTGTTTTGTCCTATCGCTTCTCAGGCCCTAATATGTTCAAGAGAGCCCGTCATTTACAAAATTAAGAACCGAAATGCACGTATAAATGGATGATATCCTTTCTAAAACATTAATCAATCTTGACAACATATCGTAAGTTTTTTATATTGTTATTTAATACAAGTCAGTGAATAAGTAAAGTTGAATATTTGAGACAAGTAATTATGTCTTAGTGAAAAAATATTAGTATTAATAATCACAAATTTGAACAACTAAAAAAACCGACTTCAAGAACTGGACCAAATTAAAATGGGACAACACGGGAAGCACCAGCTTTCAAATAAAAAAAAATCATCATAATCGGTTCACTCAGTCGAAAGTTATGAGGTAACAAACATAAGAAAAACAGACGAATTGAGAACCTCCTCCTTTTTTGAAGTTGGTTAAAAATAGTTTTAATCACATTATATAAGTACTACTATTATCAAACTGCATACGTTATTTTACTTCTTGGCTATTAGATTTCAGTTGCATTTACATTATGTATGAACTAGATGGCGCAATTCTATCAAATAATTAAATACAGCGACCACCGCATTTCAACACCCTAAAGTATGCAGAGAAGTACCTACTTCCTTTTTACTTTCACTGTTTTACAGATTTTAGTTCTTTTCAAAAGGGTCTACCGTATTTTACAGCACCATAAAAAATTATACCGCTGAATCGTATGATTCCGGTTGATAAGATTTTTACTGCAAATATATGCCAATCGCTTTTACAGCTCAAATAAAATATAAATGATTAGGGAATCGACGGCAACTGCCGTGTAGCGGATAATACCGTACATTGTATTTGACAGACACCGAGTAATGGTAGAATAAGCCTGTCATTATCTGAGCTTCGTGTCACTTCTCGACATCGCGAGTGGCTCGTCAGGCTTTAGGCTGCTAGAAGATGTATCACAATTTGAATCAATTTTAGAGTTCCATAGTTCACGTCTCGGAAAACTTACACTTTCGTCATGTTCGTTCGTACGTCCATCCTTTTCTGTTAAAATAGGGGGTATATCCCTCCTCCCTCATTCCTTATCCTTTAAGAGCTGTAGGAACTTTGAAGGAAAACTATAACGGCTTAGATAATTTCGTTAGTTTAGGAGTTAAAGAGGTCTTATTTGTAAAATTACCATACTTGGAAAACTTCCTACAAGTAATCAAATAATAAGTAAACATTATTCAAAGTAGATACACAAACCCAGCTTTCTAAATTCACGTGCCATTATGGGTGACAATGGAACTCTATTCTATACCTGGCTCGACGAGTGTGTACTCGACGAGTGTGTACTCGACTGGTTTGCTTTTATCAAAAGCTGTGTAAGAAATTGTCTATAACTTCTGCATTACAGCTACGTTTACCTTTAATATAATAAGAATACTTCTACAGTAAGTGCACGGTTACCCCGAGGGAAAGAGATCTAGATTTATAAGTTATTAATATTATTAAAATCGGGTCTAAATTGCTGTTAATATCTCTTAGTTACATACGTTTTGTTTTGATCAGAGCAGATACTTTAACTACGTAACAGGTAAGAGGCAGTTTTTTTAACTATTATAAACAAATGTTATTAAGAATTTGTTGTTTCAATCTATTTGAACTACTGTTTTGTGTTAGATGACTATTACTACCTCACCATAAACTATTTAATTCAGATGAAATCAGCAATGTCATGATAAAACACAATACATACTAAATAAATTCATTTTTCATTTAATAACACAATTTAGATAATTGACAAACGGTTTATAAGTATGGTTCTTAATATACAAAGGCAAATCTCAGAATTTTAATTTCCTGATGTCGATCTATCATTGAAACGAAATAATAAATTACTTCAATGCGATATTTAGAAACACAAATTCAATATTAATGTTTTTTTTTGTACTCTACGGCGTACAAACTCAACAAGATCACATTATATAGGTACTATATTCATCATCATCATCAGATTCCTGCTCTCTTACTTATTTTTCATGTTCATCATAATGCATAGCATTGTGAATGGTTTTGGCTGATTTAATTGATTTCACGCCAACCATCCTAAATAATTTATTTGTTTTGGAGGGTACGGGGTTAGGCTATCGTTACGTATATCTGCTTTCACACCATTATTGTAGTACAGGAGTCCGAATACGCTTTCAAATAGGGTGACAAAATACATAGTAATTCTGTAAGTTCTGGCCAGCGTAGTATAGTGTGCCAAAGCTAAAGAAGGGCTTATCTCCAGCAGTGGACTATTAAAGGGCTGTTGCTGATGGTGCTTATGAATATTTACGGATTAAACTTTAATTTTTAACAGTCCAAAATTGTATTTTAAATAGAGTAATACTAAAACCTCGAGTTTTATGGTACACTAGTGAATTCTTTCAGCTGAAAGTATCTAGAAAGAAAGAAAGAAAGAAGAAATATTTTTTCATTATACTTATTAAACTATAAAATATAATCATCAATCTCTTAAATTGTCAAGAAACAAAATTGCCAAGCGCACCAAAAAGTTACCTGAAAACAACGTGTTTCACAAGTTTTTTAGGGTAACGTACCGTTACAGGATCATTTTATTGTCCATCTGTCTGTCTATCTATATGTTCATCTGTCAGGATCCTTTTTATCAGAGACAGGATCCTTTTTGTCCTTTTTGGAGGTTTTTAAGTTTAAATTAATATCTAAACGCGTTTCTGAGATAAAGGCTCTAGATAGACAGACAGACGCACTACAAAGTGATCCTATAATGGTTCCGCTTTTTCCTTTTGTGGTTCGGAACCCTAAAAAAATTAACTTTAAAGTACTTTGGTGATAGTGCTAAAATAAAACGATTAAAGTAAATGAGTAAATGTAAAACTTTAGTTATTGGAGTTATATGCAAATATCTCAGTGTTACCGTATGCTCACCCAATTCAATGTGAATAACAGATGTTGTATCCTGATTTATGATGTACATAAATCGTGCAATTTATTCACGAAATATATATACATGTGTCGGAGAACCTAAGTGCGTAGCTTGACATATTTTTTATGTCTGACAGATGAACCTTATTCTATCTACTTTTAATAGTGACAAAGATGAATGTTCATGTAAATTGTACTTTATGATACCTCTGTCATCTTTTGATATATTTCTTTGAAGTAAATACTTCATCACTTACAGGATTATTTTTTATATTATCAGGAAGTAACAAAAGGAACGATGAAAATAAATTAGAAGAGTTATTTTTCCTTAGAATATCCTTAAACAGTAAACGTAAATATTTCTCTTTTTCACGTACAATAAGATTTAAAAGAATAAGTAGATTAACTCGATTTATTCAGGAAATGATGTTTTAGGAGTATATTATAAATCTAAGCTATTAAAATACGAAGACAAGTAGCGAAATTAACTGCAAATTTGCTCGTAAACTTTCAGGATATAAATCGTCTTAGACGACACTGTAAACTCTTGCTACGACCATGTGGTAGTAATATATAAAGTTAGTCTCAGGAATTTATTACTACAAGTAAATATAACCAGGCTGCTGATAAACGTACCTAAATAGTTCTAAATATGGAGGCACGACACTGCACCTGCCAAGTCGAGCAAGCAAAAAAACGACACGGCCGTACCATCCTTTTCTCAGAGCAGTTGAGCCTATAACTTCGTTGTTGATAAAACTAAAAGCCTGAATTTTCAGTAACTAAGCAGGCATTGTATAACAATAAAAACAGTGTATTTAAAATTTCATTGAATTTGATCCAGTACTTTAAGAATAACTTCAAAATTTCTTAATTTTGTCCCTCATTCACTGACTGACTGACTGACCGATCATCAAAACTCTAAGGCACTTCTAGCAGATATAGAAACTTCAAATTCAGAATACAATTAGTGTATAGTATATAAATCAAGACAACTATAATATTTTGCAATTTCGATCCAGGTTTCTACATAATCCAACTGCATAAATAACTTTGTAATAAAGTTATATTTGCAGTTAATGAATCAGTGCACTTCTATATCTATAATACAATAATAGTTGTAATTAGGTACCTAGATATAATTATGTTCAAAGATACATAACTTGTAAAATGGTCATCGGAATGAAAAAACAAGATTAAGACACGTCTTGTGAAGTTGTACTTAAATTCTACAAAATATTAAGTAGACTGAATTGTCCGAAATTGCAATGAAAGAAAGACCACTAATTACACTAAGCTTGATGTTGTAATTTTCTGTTAGGTACATTTACAGTATTTATAACGAATAAGAGATAACAATTTTACATAAGGATTAAATTTAACTGAGGTGTGACGAGTAAGTCAAGTGTTCAAGAAGTAGAAGGTACCGAAAAGGAAAAAAGGTAGTAGTAGTTTGTCTACAAAAACAAGAGAGGTGCTATCCAAAACATAACTTAAAAAAAACAAGTTTCCCACACTCAGCTGTTCTACCGTGAAAAGTTGTGAGAAAAGGGATTGACTTGTCAATCGCACTGAACAATCTAATTAATATAATATGTAATACTTGTGAGATACAGTCATGCGATGGATAAGTTAATCTCTTCATTGGACTTGGTATTACATGGATCTCACAACGTTTTACGGTTAAAGAATCAAGTGGCGAGACTTGACAAATGATCGTGTTTATCACATCAAGATTTATTTTGAATGTGAATTGATCTAATGACCTCCGACTTAGCAGTTAGGATCAATAACCACTCGACGAACGGACACGTTTCAGGCTGAACTACTGTAAGTTGGAGTCATTAGAGCGCTCGTGTTCTAATGACTCCTACTTACAGTAATGGTTCCATACAGGCTTAATTTATCAGACAGTGGATAAATCGTATAGTCCGATAATTTTTAAATAACTACAATCACTTTACAACATATTTATAATATTACTAATGGTAGAACCAGAACCGTTCATTGCAGGTTTCATTAATAGTCAAAATTCAATAAAATTATGTCCATTACCACATTTTCAATGAAATAATTGGTCTCCACAATACCACTAATTACACTTTGCTATTATAGATGTGGTGTCATGTGGTGATAATTAATTTCAACATTGTGGTTTCTGATATTAGTTATTATATATTCATTATATTGCTAGGTATATCTTCATACGAATTCAACGTTGTTTAAATCATGCATGGGTTAGTGCTATAAAATTACTTTAGTAAAGGTTTCTTGGAAGTCGAATCACAACAAGTATTTATTTCTTGATCATTTTTATATAGACTTGATTAAATTTTATACAGTTATTGCATAAGTTTTCATAGTGAGTAAGTGCGTGTGTAAATAGTCATAAATATGATGTACTCTTTCTTATGTATAAAATGTATTGATCGGTGTATAATATTTAAGCTTTATTCAAATCTGACCTTTAATCTTAGTGGTAAATGATACTTATTGTGAGGTCAGCGAATTATTTTTAATAGGTTAATAGCATATATAATATTGGACTTGAAACAGAGGTAAATCATTCGTCCAATCTCGATTAACTTACATATGATACCCTTATGACTGCCTCGGTAGCGCACTGATACCGTATGCGATTCCCGGGTCGCACCAAATTTTTGTATGATCTGCAAATATTTGTTGAAACAAATATGAAACTATGAATAGTTTGGGTGTTTTCTATATATATTACGTATATACTTACAAAAAAAAAGTATTTATGTATTTATATCAAATGTCTAGTACCAAATAATACAAGTTCTGCTTAGTTTGAGACTAGATAGCGTTGTGTGTTAGAAGTCCGAAATATTTATTTATTTATTATTCTGTTTGTAAGCACATTGCTGTCTGAGCATTTCTCTATTGTATGTGGTAGAAGATGCTATTTTCCCGGCAAACAAATCTCAATATAATATTTCCGGCAAAGTTCCAAACTACGAACAAGAAATTTATCGAAAGATAAATAAAACAACCTGATTTAGGCTTGACCTTCTATTACTCTAAAAACCTACATATGACTGTAGTTAAGCGAATAGTATTTAACAACATTAATAATAATGATAGCTCTTTGCGTATCTCATTTATTAAATCAGGATTCATTTCGTTACTAATGTTAAAGTTATGTAAGTATTTCAACCTATTTTTCTTTTGTGTCTGTATAATTAATCAACGTTTAATTTTATTTACTGCTTTATTTAAATGGCGTATCTGATATACAAGTATTTATGTCTAACAAATGGTCGCCTGTCAAAATTCGACCACAATTTCCTATAAAAATAATTCTTTTTTATTTAACTTTCTGTTCTCCTACTCCAATAAATTTTAATTGCGCCATATTTTATACACCTTCGTTTGCATAATTTTATAAATAGGGATATAAAGTTTCAATTGTTAAATATTGATAGATATTACGTAAATAGCGTCATATCATATTTATATAATATTATGATAACTACTGCAAAATTTACATAAACGATGGTAAGTAAGAAAAATGTGTCACTACTATTAAACAATATTCTGCAGATTACCAGATAAAGTGATTTAGAATCACGGATACTATGATCAAATATATGTAAGTACATCGTGTCCCATCTTGACACCCAACTATATCGAGCCGAAGTTAAAGTAGAATGGAAATTCAGTTACTATAGAAAAATAATGTTAATAAAAAAGTTATAAAATGTATTGTAGGTGAGGACACTTAGCTATAAACTGTTCTAATTTTTTATTCCTATTAAATTCATTTCTACTATGTTATATAGAGGTGGAAACTATACTTATACAAATTGAATGTATGCAGCCTCTAATTTTTCAAACCTCTCTACACAAAAACTGTCCCTTACAACTTAAGTTCTGATATACGCACTCACAAAGAACTATGCTTAGACTAACATATTTTAAATAAATATTAACTCTCTGAAGCTCCCTTTTCAATGCCCTGAGACCCACGAGTCTATTAAACTAACCGAAATTCTTTCGACATTCCACCTCGCACTTTATATCTAGGAAGGTGGTTTACCCAGCGATGTGATAGATTTTTGTGCTGGTTAGACTGCCTTTGTCGACACGAGTTTCTTAAATGCTTTCAATTTAGCGTCTTATATAATGTTATTTGTTAATAAAATAATGTTTGTACAATTGTACATGGTCAGTCAATTTATGTATTATTTTTGTGTTAACTGTATTATCTAGTGTACAATAAAGATTATTCTATTCTAACGTACTTGTAATTTGGGGTCTCTCATTTGAGTGATAATCTATATGCTAAACTTGATTTGTTATTACTAGATATCTTAACGTATTTCTAATAAAAATAGGAAGTTAGGAGATACTTATAAAGTAAAGACATTCGACATAGAGTTAGTCGAAAGTTGTCAACTAACATGGATTCAGTGTGAAAAAAAGTAATTGTCGCTTTACTTTAATACTAATAAGAAAGTACAAGAAACAACAGATCCATTAATACTTGTCCAAGTATATGAAAATAATTCTTGGACCTGTCTATTAATTAGAGGTTATCGTCATATATAGCATTTCTTCCCTACCACCCCTACCGCCTGTTCGCTTGTAGCTCTAATTACCCGCCTCACTGAAAGGAATCGAGTACTTCAGCGAGGTGGCGGTGTCTCTGTAATTGTACGACTCTGATTGAAGTAGGTAGTAATAATCTCTACAAAGTTTAAGAACATTCTATTTTGTAAGATTTTGATGTTTTTTTTCTATATACTATAGACTAGGGCTTTATTACGTAAGATATTGAATTGAATTCGGATACTTAAGTACGTTGCTTCCCTATTGACGTTGAGGGACGTATTTCTGAGAAGCTGGCTAACCAAGCCATTCAATCAAATTGACCACATAATATGAGTAGAGCGGAATATACACGATGGTGAAATTCTCGCGGACGTCGGTATGAAGCCAATTTCAGAGTTCAACTTTATTATTATTATTAATTAATTCTTTAGTTGCATATCGAGCAATAATTAAAGCGCTACGATTATTTGACCTAGCTTAAAACATTATAACAATATTACCAATTCCAAAATGTTGGTTGGTGAGAATCAAGAAAGAGATTCACACCGCTGTCTTTCATTACACAAGAGTCATAACGAAATAATCTAGAAGTGATTAAATAAATATTGTGTTATATCACTTTTTTAAAGAATGGAAGTTAAAATTTGTTATCACGCAACTCCGAAATTAGCGCGTTTGCATATTGGTCTGCTATACACCAAGCTCTCGTAAGCGTACAATGTTTTATGTATCTTACCCTGTATTTTTATTAACGATGTCATAAATCATTAAAATTTCGTGACCGGTGTACACCATGAAATTTTAATGATTCAGCATATAATTTAGGAATGTTATGCCAATTTTATTTGAGTTTGACACAGCACTTCTAAATTATGGAGAAGAATCATTAGATTATATTTTGCCGTTTGATGAATTTTGAAAGCAGCAACAGCATTCAGTTTTGTTTGCAATAGAAATTGCACCTAAATCTATATTACTTTGGATTGATTGATATACTTCTGGATTTTCTGTGTATTTGGAAAGTATTTCTTTTTAACTCTCTCTTATAATGAGCTGAATCTTTCTGGTAACACTTTATGACTACGAAATTAACAATTTGATGTAGAGTGAAAGTACATGCTACGATAATCATTTATACCGCTAATAATCTTTGAATGTGTGTAGAGAACAACTTAATAACGTATAGTCTTGTCAACTGGTGAAGTATTTTCCTTATATAAACGTGGTTTTTGTGGACCTGATTTACAGCGAAAAATTTTCTGCTTTTGCGTTACCAACAAATACATAAATGAATGTTGTCTGAATTAAATTTCATTAATAAAAACGTATATTCCTTAAAATGTAAAAGCATAATTAAAACTATCTAATTTTTCAAAGTACTACATTTCATACAAAAAAGTCTAAAGTAGATATGAATAAGGCAAACATACTTAGAACAATGTGTTTTTACTTTTAAAATCAATTGTTTATGGATGAATTACCGACACAGCTAACGTGAAGAAAACTGAAAAGAGACAGAATTAGATAAATACATAATCCTTATTTTAAATGGAAATAAAAGTTCTCATACTAAATTTCTATTGATATTTTTGTAAGTTTAATATTGGCTAAAGCTAAACTTTTACAATTAGTGTTAAAATTCTTTAGAAGGATAGAATGCATTTGAATCTGCATTTCTTTTGGTTGCACAACCCAATTGGTTTTTAAAGTGAGAATAAATTGGAAAGTCTTGAATGGCACTTTTCAAATACTCGTATCAAATTCACACGACTTTTTAAATTTACTTATTTAAATTATATTTTATTCATATTTGAAATAAATTATTTTTGCTTTCCGTCAGCAAAAATAATATATTTCAATTGTATATTGAAAGAAACTTTGTTCGTTAGTTGTAATTTTTATTAAAATATTAGTGATTTCTTTAAAGGTTAAGAACCTTTAAAGTTTCTCTCATTATCTTCAAAATATTTTAGTAGTAGGACAATGAGAAATCCATCGAGGACAAGACTTAAGAGAAGAAAAACCAACATACATTTCGACTGATTTTATTCGTTATTAGGTAACACAACTATGTAATAAAATATTAGTTCACGTAATATTAACCTTTATATTATGTAAACTAATATTTTATTTATAGTAAAGGGTTGCTTGGAAATTCTTATTACAGTGTGTTGCAAGCGACACAATGCTATTAGAAACAGGTAGTTATGCAAAGTTATTAAATGTTTCAATATGGAAGTAAAAAGTAAGTATAGTTTTCCAAAGATTGGTCGCGCAATATAATGATATTGTTACGTCATACCTTTCAAACTGTAACTTAAAAAACCGTTTTTATGTCCAGTTCTATTACTTACAATGTAAAATATACTGCAGAGAGATAGCAAAATTTTAATTCTCACTGTTATTCAGTCTTTGCAATACAATTCGTATATAATCTTCTTAAAAGCAGTTACATATATTACCGTGGAAGAGCTATGCTTCGGCATGAATGGGTCGGCTCGACCGGAGTGATACCACGGCCTCACAGAAAACCGGTGTGAAATAGCCTTTGCGCTGTGTTTCACCGAGTGAGTGAGGATACCGGAGGCCCATACCCCAACCCCTCCCCCCATCCCCTTTCCCATCACCCAAAGGTCGGCAACGCACTTGTGACGCATTTGGTGTTGCGGGTGTCCATGGGCGGCGGTAATCGCTTTTCACGCCCACTATTCAATAAAAAAAAAAAAAAAAAAACACAACAAGCAACTACATAGATGTGCGTAGATTGTTAGTGTGGCGTTTCGTATGTAAAACGTTGTGGTAAGAATTCAAATATTTGCTTGCTGTATTTTCTGTAATACACAGTAAAATGATGAGTGAAATAAACACACAACCTGTGTAGGTACATACTCGTATGTCGATTCCAACTAGGCTTAAACTAGTTTATAGAACTTTGCAAGTATGCGCTATGCAAGTTTGTAAACTTTCTACATCTTCGCTTGTTGGATGACATTTGGAAGAATTACAGTAGCACGAAACTAAAGGTTAAATGTAATTATAACTTAAATGTGTAAGCAAAATTCATTTTACTAATATAGCTTTATAGTCTACTGTACTATATATACTACTGATACTGATACTTTGGAATTCTTATTATTTTCTTTGTAAAGGCAAGATGGAATGAGAGTTACATTTTGTGATAGCAAAAATTCGAGACTGAATTGCGTTCTATATTATATTTTGTTAGATTTATTTTCCAAGTGCTCCTGAGTATATTAATTTAAAAAATCAAACATACTAAAGAAAAATATGGTTGCTGGTAAGAAATTCCATTCCTTACAATATAACGTAATACGGGCCTTTGTACGTACGCACTCATAAGTCAAGATTAAGAGCTTGTTTGTTCGAAATATGGGTGTTTGCCAACTTTCTATGTAAATAACAGTTTTGTAGAACTATTGAAATTAACCTCGTCGGGGTAGTATGACAAAGAGAACAAATACTAGCTTTGTTGTAATCTTAGTTTAGCAAAAAGCTAACATGAGTCTAGAGGGTATTATTAATGAGTTAACCTTACGGTCAAATTTTATGAAATCATATAGTAATTGAGTAATATTTCTACTCGGATTCTTTTAAGCCTTTTAATAGATTTCGACTCAACACTCATGACTTGAAATATTGCAGGTTCGTTGTCTGCTTTTACTTCTCACCCACATTTACCAATCTTATCCACTAGGAGAAATATACGGTCTTAGTTCCGTGAATTACCTGCGGTCTCTTTCGAATTTATTTCAAGTCAAATATAGGTACCTACTTACAAGACATAACATCCTTTAATTTATCACAAAATACCTATCACCATTTCCTATTATTAATTTTCAATAAACATACGCGAACTAAATGCGATTAATAAGTTAATATATAAATGTAATAAGTACTTTACATTTATGTCTAAAACTTTAATTAACATTTAATAGTTATCTGACCCGGCAAGGGACTGAGCTTATTCCCGGCAAGCCGATTAAAAGTAATTGTGTTTAAAATTATAATGAAGGAGACAGTTTAATTTTAGTACCTACTGTATCAGTCTTTAGTCAACTGTCTGTTAAATAACAAACGCGTAGACTCCAATCGCGTAATTTTTAATATTTAAATTAATTATGTATTATGTAGAGCATTCTTTTCCGATTCGCTCTTTAAAAATGAAAAATATGGGTATCTTTTATTGATATTGATTGAAAATTTACCACAAATTACATTTTAAAAGGACAAAAAAGGTAGTTAAACAAAGTGAATATCAAAAATGCAATTTAATTAGTAAGTGGCATAATTATATAAGCCTGCTTTACCTACGTTTCAGACCACTGAAATTATTCCTAATTATAAATAAATAATATTAATAAATATCTCGGACATCTAACACACAACGCCATCTAGTCCCAAGCTGAGCAGAGCTTAAGTTATGGGTACTAGGCAACTGATATAAATACTTATATACTTTTTTTTGTAAATACATACATTTTATACATAGAAAACACCCAAACTCCGAAACAAATATTTGCAGATCATACAAACATTTGGTTCGACCCGGGAATCGAACCCGAGACCTCAAGTTTAGCAGTCGCATACGCTATCACTACGCCACCGTGCCTCGGTGGCGTAGTGATAGCGTTTACTATTGTTATTATACCTACTATTGTGATTTTATTTATTTGTTTTTAAAACACAAGGTTTTATAACTCAAACCAGATGTAATTGTACAGAAACAAATAATGAAACAAAAAATTATAGGCAACTATACCCCGATATTGAATATACCCTAACAAACTTTGACTTCATCATCTTCCAATTTAATTTTGAACACTGTTAATCCTAAAAATCAAAACGGCTTATGAAAGACACATATAGAATTGATAAATAAATGATAAAATTTACAATAAATGGTAATTCGTTGTGACGCATGAAACTTTTGTAAGGCGCTATAGTTTTTATTGCCCTTTATTCACAAAAAAGGTTAAAGAATTTTTTGTATGTTGAATGTTTTTCGAGATTTTCTGTCGTATTTTCAATACATTTAGAGGATTTCTATGTGGTCGTAAAAACACTCCATAGACGTTCAATAGAGAGTTTCATTTTGTAAAGTGGCTATTTAAAGTATTTGGTTGAGCGGCATCCGTAACTACGCACGTATACGTATTTTGAGTTGAAAGGAGATAAATTTGACAATCAGTCATTGATTTATTCTACTTATATACTAAATTTAGCAAAATAATTGCTAAATTTAATACATAATTCGCATTTATTATAATGTTTTTATGAAATAGACGTTAAATTTTGACAGCAAATTGATTTGATTGCTAACAATAGTGTTGATTTGGTTTGATATTCTAATCTAAATCTTTATTTTGCTAAATTTAGTACATAATTTGCATTTAATATAATGTTTTATTGAAATAGACCTTTTAATTTTGACAGCAAATTGATTTGATTGCTAACAAAAGTGTAGATTTGGTTTGATATTCTAATCTAAATATTTATATAATTTATGCACATAATCGTAAATTAAATTTAAGAATGTTAGGTAATTATGTTAGAAAAAATATTAACATAATCTTGACAACTTTCGAGTGTAGGTCTAAAAAAAATTACCATCAAATTTGTATGTCGATGCATTTTTATGAAAAAATATATATTTTGGAAGCCGCAAAACAAAAATCAGTTTGTTATTAATGAAAATGAATAAAATTTTTCAAGTCAACATTCTGACATGTTAGAGCTGGGGGTCACTCGGGAAGGTACCATTCACTTTGTATGCCACAAGTTTTTCTCAGTTTTCCATCGTATTTTCTCGAAGTATTGATTTTTAGAAACTGTTATTATTTAATTTGGGACACTCATCAAATCGACGTGTTTCGCTCCCTATCCCCCTTTTTCCTGCCACTATCAGAATTTGGTCCAATGATAACAGTTGGGTGTCTCGTCAAAACGAAGCTGTGTATAAACTTTCAGCCTGTTATTAATCACTGAAATCCCTTGTACGTGGGCCCGTGGACTATATGTTCTTCAACTACTTAGTAGGTATATTATTTTTTATTATTATTAAACTATTCAGTAATTTAACAAGAAATGTTAGTAAATAAACTTCTAACAACCTATAATATAGATAATTCCAATTTCCTTTACAATGTTAGCCTAATAGTGATATCTTAACCCACATCCCAAAGGAAAGATAAGAAAAACATGGTTTTGCGCTTCGTTGCCTTCGGGCACTCGGGAAAGTTTTGTAACCATGGCATTTTATTTTTCTTTAATACGGCTATTTTAGAAATAATATTATACAGAGATACAGTTTACTGTTTTAATCATTTTAGACTAAAAGGTAATGCCATTGAATTACGGTAGTACATTCAGTGTATGAATGGCGTGAATGTAATTTTTAAATAAATGTTTGAGAACCTTAACTTTATACATCATCATCATCTCAGCCACAAGAAGTTCACTGCTGAACATAGGCCTCCCCTATTGACTTCCACATTGACCGGTCTGTAGCGGCCTGCATCCAACGAGTCCCCGCGATCTTAACCAGGTCGTCCGTCCACCTCGCGGGAGGTCTTCCTACGCTGCGTTTACCGTCACGTGGTCTCCACTCAAGAACCTTTCTGCCCCATCGGCCATCGGTTCTCCGGGCTATGTGCCCTGCCCGCTGCCACTTCAGCTTGCTGATAGATCATCAACTTTTATACATAAAGACTCTTAATTATTACAAGTTTCTAATTTTTACATGTTCTAATTTTATGAAAGAGGCGATTCCTTGATAGTAAAAACAAAAGATATTTTTATTATTTTGATAAGGAATCATGTCAATGAATTTTTCACTTATTGCATAACATCATCCTCGTTACTGTTAAAAACTTCTTGCATAACCTGTATGCAAGAAGTTTCGTATTCAGATAGTGGCTCAGAAGCACCTATAAACCCAAGTAGGTATTGGTAAAATAGACGCCTGATAGAGTCACGTACAGTATCTCTTGGTCGAAGCAGCTGGAATTGAGAGGAATGCGGTCATCTATCTTTGAGTTTTATAAATGGAATGATTGATCCAAATTTTATTGAAATCGGTGCAGTAGTTTAGCCGTGAAATCGTAACAGAGAGACAGAGTTAACAAACATAGTATTAGAATGTTGGTGTTTAGCAGTTTTAACTTAGCAGCGACAAAGCACTTGTGTCAATAATAGCTCTCTGCGGTATTCAATGACAATCGCGTGATACGTCTGCAAACTAGCAAAAAAACATATAGGTACAAACGTTTACAAATTGTAACAAAAAAAATGTTAGGTTCCAGTAACCATAAAAGAAGTAAGAATTGGCCTTATGAAGTTTCATTCGTCGGCATAACAATGCATCAACAACTGCAGTGACCTAAATTCAAAAAACTATCGGAATATTCCTGCTCTTTTAAAACTCAACTGAGTAACATTTTTGTTTTTTTTTGAATTTACATCCGAAGAAATACAGAACTAATGCTACTGAAGTAAAAAAATATTAAATATTACCATTACATTATTTTGAAAAGAAATTAAACGATAGATAAATATAAAAATAATTATGGCAAGAATTAAACTTCAAAATACAAATGAAACAGCCAATTTAAGTGGTGGGACCGACACGTTGTGTCAGTTAACAATCTTTCACTCGTATTTTTTTATTCACCGAGTTTCTTGTTCACAATGCCTCATAAGTTAGATCAGACAACCGGTCGATATGTATCAACTAATGTTCTCCTAGCCGATTACGGCACCAGCGGCCAGTCTCAACGGAGACCAACCAACTACGCAGGAGATATTATAGTGCACAAGTGTGAGCGCAAACACAGGTGCACTCTCTGTTCTATCTCTTTCAGAATCCGATGGGACGGTTAACCGACATGACCTGGGTGGGATCAGATGCAGGACCGTCAGCTTTACGTGCTCTCCGAGGCACGGGGATTCAGACCCCAACTTCCAAACTCCGAGCTATTATTACGGAATTCGAACCCGAGACGCCTTGATTGACAGTCGCTTACGTCAACCGCTTGACCAATCAGGCAGTTATTGCAACTGATGACTGATCTATCTAGGTAATGAAACAATATGTTCAAGAAAATACTTTAAAAGTAACAGCAAAGGATTGTGGATGTTTCTTTCCTCCGACACGAAGTTTAGTCACCATTTAGTTTAAATACCTGTAAATAAATAATGCAAAATGAAAAAGTAAAGTGCTTTGATAACAAAAACTAATAATTGCTTAGATTAAGTATTGATAATAGTAATTAAAAACTTATCACCAAGTTTTCAAACAAGTACAAATCTGCAACAGCAGTAGCACTTGTGATTTATCAGCACTGTTTACATTTCATTGTTGATTTCATGCATCCTTGATATATAGGAGGGTTTAACGCCTAAGAGCTATTTAATCTCAGGCAATTTAACGGTATGACACTCCTATTACGTCATCGCGATTATCCGCGAAGAGGTATTAGATGATATAGGCGTATCCCATCTTTGTCTTCATTGTCATTTCCCATAAGCTGAGTTGGAAGGCGAACGTTGGATTCCATTCTCATTAGAAACATACTGGCGGCTTTTCCTACCGATCTCGTAATTCGAAAATCGCATAATTTTTTTGTAACCTTCATAATCAAATGATAATTTTATACTTTGTTAAACACGAATTCAGTAAATTATAATTTTTTGGCACACGACTAACTAAATTGCTAAGACCAAGAACCCTCTTTGATACTTTTTCTAGTGTATACCAAAACGTATACAATAATTGTGAGGTCCATATCTATAAGATGCGAGATATAAAATTAGTATACAAAACCATATCGACGTGCTCGACTTTGACTCAAATGTTAATGATCAACTAACGCCGCTTTACGTTCATCATCTATGTACCTAGTTCCAGAAACTGTTTTAATTCTTTACATTATACTGTGTTATTCATTATTATTCATCCGCTTACTTTTGTTCTTTAGGTGTGTATGTACGGTAAAATGATTGTTATTGCAATAGCCCCTTGAATTATAGCTCGATCGTACACAACACGGCTTTTATTTGTATTGGAATGTGTGTATTTGTATTGTCAAGCGAGTTCACATAACACGGAATAAAATAAGGAAAGGTCTACGCGTTATATAATCCAGAATAAATAGTACGACAAAGTATTAAATGACTACAGTAAATGGAATAAGATATAAAATTCTTAACTACTAAGTTGTTTTAGGGGCGATTGATTGATTTAGTCAGATGTCGCATTACCTTTTTGAATTATGTCACATTTTGGATCAATGATCACCTATTACAAACAGCTGATAAAAAACGTATGAACAACTGTACTGTACTATTATTTCAGTACTTTTTGACAATTTAGGCAAGTTGGGAATGAGACCTAGTTAGAGAGTATGTAGGAACGAGAGACGTATATAAATTTGCACCTAGTTTTAAGTCGTTTCTATCCCAGCCACAATAAAACTTATGCTGCACAGAAAACATTTCAGTGTTTTACTGACACATTTCATTTAGATTTATAACACGAAAGATAGTGTTTAATTTTATGTAAGCTACTCAGATATGCAGCGGTATTAACGTGTTGCCTCTAAAAGCGGTAGTTCTGAGCGACAAAGTAACATTGAGGCACTTGCCTCAAGGCCTGCCACTTTTGAATATGCATGACGAGGCTCGAGTCTAACGCCTGCCCATATACATACATCTACTCAAGTTGAACCCATTCCTAACTCTCGCTGACTATCTGAAAATGGAGAACAAAAGTAATATTAAATTATTATTATATGGTGGGTTCTGAACGTACGTCTAACATTAATGCAAAATGAATATGCATGGGAAGCCTTTTATATAGGTACTATCTTCATGATGTGTATCGGGAAAGAGCTATTTGTAACATTTATTTAGTTGGCAAGTAAACTTATTTGTTATGTTGGCAGCTATCGGTACTGTTAGCTTGTAGTTGAACAATATTAATGAGTATTGGTTTCGTATTATATTGTTTCGAAACAAATAATAGACCATTTGTATTATTTTTGATAAATGAGTTAAAGATTGTTGGCAAGGAGTGGAACATATTTTGTTAATTATTTATTGGCGTAGTTTGTTTTTTAGACTAGGTATATCATGACTAAGAAGTAAATTCATGTAGCATTTTAAACATATAAAAATATCTCGGACCTATCCTTAAGGCATTCCTAGTTTATTAAATCTAAAGAAATCCTCCTGGAGAGGCGTGTATGTCTACTTACAGTTCTAAACAAATTCTACAAGTTATGTTATGAGTTTATCAGATAATGTCTACATTGTTAAGTAATTTAAAACAAAAGTGATATACAAAATACAGTAAATGCCACCATGAAACTCCACGCTATTCAACCAAAACTTTGGAAAACCAAATTTCCCTCTAATTAAATACAACTTTGCAACTAAGTTATTTATTCTAATTAACAACTTTTGATTTTATAATCAGTACAAATAAACTCCTAAACTTTGGGAATTCGATAAAAAGAGATATTTTAGATAAACTCGGATATTGAGGATTTGTTTGTCTTATCAACAATTACGATTTGTTTAGAAAAGCTAGCAAGATAGTTTTGATGATGCTACAGACAAGATAATCAAAAATCGATGGTTTCTTATAAAATACGAGTAGATTAAGGCAACTGCCGGTCTCGGTCGAGGTCACGGATTCGATTCCCGGGTCCGGCCAAAAAAGTGTTATTGAGTTTTACTAATTATCTCTGCCCTTGTCATCATAGCAAAGATAGCATCATAGATAGCATTCGCATCGGATTGTGATAGTGAGGAAACAGTGAATGCACCCGTTTTTGCGCAGTAATTTATTACTCTGTTATGTAGTTTCGAATAATAAACTCACACACATAGATCAAACGTTAAACATACGAAAGTTATAATTCACATCATTAATTCGAAAGTAAGTCTCATCTGTCTATTACGCTTTCAAGGCTAAGCCGCTGAAGCGATTGATATGAATTATAGTATGGACAAAGATTGGATTTTGGAGAAGGACATCAGCTACCTTTATTGCGATAACCGACACACACTAGCGGAGCCGTGGCCAAAAACTAGTAATAATATCTTTGATATATTGAAAAAGGTACAATAAAAAGTCTTGCAAACCTTCAATATTTATTTACCCATTGCGGATATCAATGTCTGATATTCTCATACACATAAACGATAAAACATTTCTTCATTTGACATTAAATTTTATTTGATATTACTTTTGGCGGAAAATGTGATTGAATGTAACAAATATTGCTTCTCATAACCCAAGAGAGTGACCATTATCCAGTCAAAACAATGCGAACGACCCAGACGAATTGTGTTAGACCTTTGCCTTTATGAAATTTTTCTTGCGATTGTTTGACCGTCTTATCAAGATAAGACGGTCAAACAATCGCAAGCAAGCTTCAAATGTGATTGAATTACAAAGACAATGAAACATACCTCTACGATGCTTTAAAAATATTTCTACAAAATTAAAATATACAGAACTTTTACTATTGGTTTATTTTATATTTACTGCAAAAACTATAAAATTAAAATCAATAGAAAGTACGAGTAACATTAATTGATTCAGTTAGTCCGAACTCAAGGGATGCGTTTAATTTTAGAGTGATAAAATTAGAGAAAATACTATCTGACCTACACAACTTCAATCATGCTGTACCCCTATTAGCTTCAGGGTGATGTCAACTACCTTAGAGTACAAATAAAATTTCAGAGCAAGCCAGAAAAACACACATTTAATAAAAATCGATTAATAGTTTCGGCGTTCATCGTGAGCAACAACGTGACATAAGAATTATGCACATAAATAAATATTAAACGGGAATTTATGACGGAATGTGTTTTAATTGAACTAATGTAAATATTTAAGTACAACTTAATAGTAAATGTCACGTAGAAGTTTTAATGAAAAAACGACTTTTCACGTGACGTTGTATTTACGCAGCAAAAATATTTTTGGTTTACTAGACTGTGAACTGTGTATTACTTTTTGTGCATACAGTTTTTTTTAATAATAGTAGTATACATATAAATACTGCTTGTACATATTTTTTATGCCTAATATTAGCTATATATTACAAAATATAAAGACAATTGTAAATATTTGTTTCTGTTTAGCTTTGACTACTGCTGCGGCAAGATCTTTCTCAAATTACATTTACATTTATATTTTTTTATCTTTTTCTTTTCATATATATATATATATATATCTATAAAAAACTATAAGATAATGATTTGCATCTACTCAACTGTTTATATTTACAATTTAGAAAAAGAATAGGCAAATGTATTTATATTAGTTGTTTGTACCCATTATGCAAGTTCTTAGTTACGACTTAGATAAAGATAAAGTTAAGTTTTGGATGCCAGGAAAATAAGAATAAATAAATTATAATATATAAATAAGTTTCATAAATTAAAATGATTGCTAAGGTACCGAATATCTTCTTAAACCAAATGAAAACATTCTTTATTCACTACAATCATATAACAGAACAAAATAAACTTTTAAGAGGTGGCTTCACGTCCATTACCAGATTGTCAAGACAGTATATTAAAGCACTGTATAAAGCATCTGGCACTAAACCCTCAGAGCTACTCTTTTCAAGTTGCCATTTATTACAGTAATAAGGTGCTATAACCATTACACCACAAGTATGGTAATAAATTAAATTGTTACAATATTATAGTCTTTTCCTTTAATGGATCGTGGGAGCATCCACTTACTTTTATGACCGTGAAAGGTATAATGCATTCCACTATCATAATTTAGACCCCAATATGAGAACTATGTTATGTATTCAGTTTTTATTTTATTTAATTATACATGTTCTACATGACGTTTCTGTAAGCGTTAATATTTGTTCATAATACAAAATGTTAAAAATATATTTAATATTGAACTACTGTGTCATTTTGAGCATTTTTGGTACCTTCTTTTATGCTTTTATAGAAAAGAATATTGGTGGTTAAATAAAATGCTCTGTATAAAGTAAATATGGCCATAATAATATATATAGTATAGGAATAGATAGAATAATAATTTCTATAATTGAAACATCTCGTCAATGAATAGTTTTAGTTGGAAAGAAACTAAAAAAAGCTGATTTGATGCGCTTTGACTTTTAAAAGATAAAAACTCGCTGAGGCGCTTTTCACAAAACGAATCTTCCATTTAAGAAAATGACATGAAGACCGCCCATTGCTTACTTGACTTATAGTCCTATGTCCCCTAGATGGGGCAGAGTGCGTCCACAGCATTCCGCCAGCGCGGTCGGTCGTGAGCTTCGTATGTATGATAATAATATTTATTTAATTGACAATAAATGTGTTACAGTGCAGGACATTTGTTTTAAAAATAGTGCTTAAGCAATAATTGAGCGAAGTAACACATGTGTAAAATAAAAGTAATGATATTTAATTAAACATTTCTTTACAACACTCAAATAAATCAGTTTCTTTGTTTTTCATTAGTGTGAGAACTTGAGAGAAATAGAATATGACTTTTAACACTAGAAATTCTTTGTATAATAAAAAATAGATTACAGTAATTATTTAAATATACCTAATGGTCCTTATGGTTGAGTATAAAATATTTATACAGAGTAATGATCAGTATTCAACGAGGTGGATAATTTGTGTCTCCTTATTTCCATAATCACTCCGCCTGCTTCACTCTCCTGGCTCGACAAATAATCTTAAGACTGTGAGTTACTCTAAATATACTTCTAATATTGTTGTACTTAAGGTATTATATAAGTTATCTAGTTTATACAATCATAAGTATATTGCTGATAGTGGTGATGAATTACTTGTAATGATGATAGTATGCGAGGTATTCTCGGCATTACTTCTATTCTTCGACGTTACTACGTTTTCAAAATTCCTTTTATTAGTATTAAATATTTGTAGTATTGTACATGTGTCGCGTCGCGTTTTCGTCTTAAAAATAGCCTATGTCCGTTGGAGAACCAAAGTCCATATATCAAAATTTAAAGCGCTAGGTTTAAGGATAAAAGTCGTTAAATTGTAACAGACAGACAGAGTTACTTTCGAGCTTACAACATCAATATAGATTTCTTTAAATATTAGTTTGGCTTGATGGCTTGGTAACCAGGTTAGCTGTCTCATGCCAATAACAACACAACAAAACAATTATTAACATGTATAAATTATAACACTGTTTCACGACTGACTGACTTTCTATTTAGAAGGAGAATAGAGAAACAGCATACGTTAATCCCTTAATTTGACTTACGATAAGCAGACAATTAAATCAAATGTAGGGTGAAGTAGAAAATTGAAGCCTGTTCCTTGGGATGTGTTCAATCTTCGGCGAAATCGTATATGCTTGTAGTAAAATAAATGCTCGAACTTACTTACAGCTTAATATCTGATTGTAATTGTGAAATGAAATAATTTAATTATTAAACGTATAGGATTTATTAAACGATACGTTAAATATACCCAAATATTTGTGAGGGCCTATCATTTTGCGTAATTAATTTAATGTGGTACAGGCTTGTTGAGTATATTTGGCTATTTTAATACTTTTGGCCGCTCGTAAATACCGCTCCGTTTTAATTGAAATATTTTCGCTGGAATACAGTTTCCCCGCTGCAAGTGTCGTATTTGACGGATGACTTGGTACTGTGTAACAGATATTGGGCCTAACAACTGACTTCTATAAAAAGTGAGTTTTAATACTAGTGAATTTTTGTAAACATGCTATACGGTTTCATCAGTCCCTGATAGTAGAAGATTAAAACGGGTAAGAGTGACTGATTATTGTAATGTTATTTAGAAACACTTTAAAACATAAAATAAATATGAGTTTATATTAAATGTATTAATAAAATACAATATAGTACAAGTGTACCTATAAATACGTACGCTGTAACTGGACAAGTTATTGTATTAAGAAAATCCTATCCTTGCATTGGACAGAAAATCAATTTTGAAAAGATAAACACCAAAGCTAAAGATTCAGTTCCTTAATTTGCAAAAAGAAACCTTGACAAAAACCTTGTAACATAAAGTATATTCTAAGAAAAGGTATGAAAATACTTATATGTAAACTAATTCTTTGATAAATAGTACAAAAAGACATACAAAAAGATAAATTATAAATTTACATCTTTAATTTGTATTAACACGAAAGGATCTCTCCAAAACCTTTAGAAAATTGATGTATTAGTGAAATGTACACTTCAAACATACTTATACTCATATTCCTTAATCGAAGTTAGAAATAAAAAGTCTTCCGCACTGCCTCGGAGTATAGATAAAGCTTATTCTAAGCTATCGTTAATACCTTTGAGAGTTCACATAGAATCGGTATTGAAATATGATAAATTTCGGGCATGATACTTTAGAACATCCGTTCTTATGAAAATATAGTCAAGTAAATTTAAATTCTAGATTTTATTTTTCAATTAAAAACAATATTAATATGACAAATATTCATTGTAAATATATAATTATTTCACACGTTTTTAAATAAAAACTATATTTCTTAAACTTCTTTTTTATTTAGTTCTTTTAGTTTCATCAAAACGACGACGAAAATTTTAGATAAAATCTCCAGCGTACTAACTACTGTTTCACAAACAACAATTTACAGTGATCGTTTTCATTTGTTCTCTGGTTATTTTATTTTTTTGATTCGAGCACGAATCGTTTTTGTTGGGCCCTGGCTATGTATAATCTGGTATAGGCGTGTTGTCGAGTTACACAAGCCATTAGGGGAGGGCCTTAATGGAATGACACACGAAACGAGATAGTATGCCGTCGTAAATTGACGAGCAGCCACTAACTTTCCGTATACTCACCCTTACAATAAAAATTCGGGAACATTAATCGTATTTCATGAATGGTTACTTTATGTTTTCAAGATATTTCAAACACATAAATTTAATTAACTCACTCACTACTACAAAAATGTACTATTTACAGTAGTTTACGTATTCTAGTTATTATCGTTATGTAGTTTGTTTACCTTTTCCTGTGGTTTGCCTACAAAGAGAACTGGCTATTTTTTCCCTTAGCCTATCCAAATATACCACAGGAAATATTTGGCCGTAGTCTACCCAGACATAACATGAACTTCTAATAATTTTTAGTGTTGTAAAAATATTTGAAAGTATTATTTGAAATCGATATGATTTTAAACTATACACGGTGTTTGAACACTATGTAAACATTTTCTTAACACAATTTTAGATTTTACAAAAGAAAAATAAATATCTAATTATGTAAAATTGTTAATTATAAAAAAATCATCCTAATTTATAGAAAAGTATGAATCCAAAGTTGTCTGTTCGTTTTATGAAGTTAGACTAAGCCAGCAGTGTTTATATTAATACAAGGTTGCTAATTAATTCGTTACAAAGCCATGAAACGTAAATTTATTTAAGGATTTTCGTATAAATACAAGGGCAAAAGCAAGGTAGTAAAATTTTGTAATGGTTTTAATATTAATTTCATTATTTTTGTACTCTTTGTACTTTAAGGAAGTAGGAAATTAATGTATTTAGGCGTACATGTATCCTGGTATAAGTATGATGTATTTGCGATAATCTATTGAGAATTTAGATATAAATCTTCATTTCTTTTGCTAATATAATAATCCTAACGATTCTCTGGGCATTGGTGTTTGGTAAGGTGGTGTGGTAATAATACGAGTATATTGTTGTCCACTAACCTCAACCAATTTATCCATATTACTACGTGTCGTATGTCTTCAATAATAATTAATCCAATTATTGTTTCTATCTCACCGGGTCATCATTATGAACATATTGACACCTCATACATTAAAATCGGTTTCGTAGTTTAGGCGTTATGGTGAAACTCACAAACATACATAAACCAATAAAAATATTATCCTTCTTTTTGAACGTGACGTCATACGTGAAACATCAGATATTCATTAACATTAATAGCGTCATAACTCGCGATTATTGTACTAACAGTGGATTTATTTTCTCAAGCATGTTTCAAAATTAAAATATACAAATGAAGAGCGCATAATAACACATCACAACACAACATCAATCACAGAAAACCGGTGTGAAATAGCGCCTGCGCTGTGTTTCACCGAGTAAGTGAGGGTACCGGAGGTTCATACCCTACCCTTCCCCCATCCCTCTTCCCATTCCCCCAAAGGCCAGCAACGCACTTGTGACGCCTCTGGTGTTGCGGGTATCCATTGGCGGTGGTAATCGCTTACCATCAGGTAATACGTCTGCTCGTTTGCCTCCTATCCCATAAAAAAAAACAATTTTATGAATACCAAAAAAATAGGACCAGCCTTTATTTATTTATTTCAGTTTCTCACAACGAGGAATACACAAAAACACACCAAACACAATTAGTAGAATAACAAGTTACGTGCTCCCTCACTTATAGAAGACCACATCATGCACCAGAAACTTCACACAAATATAAAAACTGGAATACAATAAATTTTTAATGTTATAAAAGTATAAATAGAGGACATAATGTTATTATTATCCCCCATTGACACTTCTACTAACAATTCTTCAAAACAAAAGAAAACATTTCTTTAACTGCTTTAGTCTCGAGATCTTAAAATCTGATGCAGTTTTTCCTTACCTTTTTAGAACTAACGAAGAAGTTACACAGTAATACAAGCGGTATAAAGTAAAATTTCATTTTAGTTCAACAGTATTCTCGAAGCATGAAGTAACTTGTGCTAATATTTTAACAAACTTTGAAAGAAGATTTCCAAATTTAAAAGTCAAATGAAATCATATACCTATATGTATAAAAAGGAATTTACGAGCGAGTTTATAGGGAAAATTGTATTGTTAAGTATAGATCTTGGCAGATGGACCATTTCCAATTATTGTTTTGATTTAAGAGATCACCTCCCATTGTCATGTGATGTGTTGATGGGCGAGGGACATAAACAATCGGCCAAGTGCGAGTCGGACTCGCGCAGGAAGGGTTCCGTATCATAATCTATACATTTCAAGCGTCTACCTGTTTCTGTTATCAAAACTGTTTGTTGTATGGGATCGTAACTATCACGGTTCATGAGATATAGCCTGGTGACAAACGGACAGCGAAAAATAAAAAGAGTGCGATTGTGACAAAGAAACCATTTAATAGCATTAGAATTTTAGTCCTACTACAGGCAATATTCTCTTACAAAAACAAACACAATACAAACTTAATAAATTTTAATAGAAATTAAATTTAGCTATGTCTAAATTTAAAACTTGTTTATAACAATAAAATATATTTTATAAGAAGGTAGTAGTGCCATGCTGATTCCAGAATGAATGGGCGGTCTCGACCGGGGTAGTATTATCCTCTGCCAGCGGACCAACCTAAAATTAAAGCAAGAGCGAGAGAATGGAGGCCCAATGACGCAGAAACATATCAATAGGTGTCTATAGTATGGGTTATCATGCTGCATTGTAGCATTGTCTCCTTTCACAATGAGTATAATGACCAGTACTCTTGGATTTTGCTCGTGCTTTCTATCAGGCAAAGTAGAGTCACTTTGGCAGCTTCATATATAAAAATATATATGTTTTTCAACATTCTTGCAGTGTTGGCAACTACGACACAACGGTTACGAAATTAAGAAACAACGGAAAAGCTTTAAAGCTAGAGCTAAGTATATTCAACTGGCCATTTCCTTCTACGCAACAAAACTAGCCTTACAAATTTTTCGCTGTTTTTTATTTGGTATATTGCAACATTAGATCTCCAGGGAAGCGATTTATATGCCTCAGTGACAACTTACAATTTGGAAGTCTTAATGCCTTCTGGTTAATTTACAAAGTTGTATTCATAAAAAAAAATCAACGTAATATTAGCCGTACTTAGAAAATAGAAAAGCAATTAAACATTTAATCAAAAAATGAGGAGTGAAAATTTTAAATGAACTGGAGATAATTTTACCAAGAGGTGCCCCTTTATCCCTCTCTTCCGAATACCATTTTCAACTTTTGAGACTTACGAAATGTTTTTAGTTGAAATTACGAGATGCCGTGGTATTCAATTTAGTTAATTGTTGCCATTCTATTTTATGAAAACCTTATTCCGGTTTCACGTTGCAAACGTTTCGTTCTATTGATTACGCTTAATTATAATGCGAAGCAGGATACCTGCTTACAAATAAATACCTCTATTTAAATGAAAATTAAACGCGTTACAGAGAACCAAATACACAGTGAGGTGGGCATGTGTTGAATGAAATTAGAATAGTATTGACCAGCATTAGGCAGGTTGCTTATTGCAGCAGCCTTGCATTTCGTTATATGATACATGCGATAAACATATGCATATCATGTTAAAATTATATAAATTTCGTAGAACGGATATTATCGGTTATATAAAAAGGCTGGGCTGTTAATTATAGAAGGTTATACGAAAATATTACTCTAATTACCTTACCTTACTCTTTTTTCGCCATAAATATTGACAAAATCATCCTTGATATAGCTTAATATAGCTGACATTGGTCATTTTTCCAAAGTTTTGAGTATTACTCAATTGGTTAGAATACACGGATTTTGGTATAAATTTTCACAATATCTGCTACAGGTAAAATACTTTAAGTCCCACCTTTGTTATCTGTAGACACAAGAAGAATAAAGTAGGAAAGCTGCTAAGAAAAGCATATGTCAAATCATCTGAAAACAGGACGGCTTCAAAACTACGGACGAACTCATATTCCTTTTCGATTGCGTATTCCATATTTGTAGAACATTTGTTCCAAATGTGTTTTATGACTAAGTTTTAAATTCATTTTGAACATATAATTTAATTTTATAGGTTCGCTACGTTCATTGGTGCAAAACTTGAGTTTCAACACGATTTAATAAAGTCAAAGTACAATCGATAGTAAAAATCGGATAAGTGAGAGTTGGACTCGCGCAGGACGGATTCCGTACCATTATCTATGCATTTCGTCTACCGTTATTAATATCGAACTAAAACGTAAAATTAACCCTTACATAGTTAACAATCTAATTACCTTTAAATGTTTATTTTATTCTGTTATTAGTATTATGTTGTCGATTAATATCCGACTGCGAAAGAAGGAGGGTTATTCGAGTGTATGTGTGTATGTTTATATCTTTGGCTCGCCCTAGAACCTAAACGGCTTGTCATATTTTTATGTAGATGGTGTCAATAGAGTCTCAATAGAGTCGTCTTAGTCATGAGAGTAACACTGGGTATATCATAATTAAAAAAAAACAAATTAGATAAAAGATTTTCCTTTTTTCCTTTCAGTTCTTCAATGAATTAATTAAAGATGGCAGATATATAAAATAATTCTTTACTTGTTTAGTAAAGTTAATCACAAGTGAATTGTGAGGGAGTACCTAACAAAAACGTGTTAAACATAGACCAAGTTACTGTGATGTAAATTTTTACTATAAAGAACGTCTAAGAACACTATAATAAATCTGAAGAGTTGTCATATTCGAGTATAACGTTCTATAATAGTAACCTCTTTTAAGACTGCTCTTTGCTACTATGCCACTGAGCTTGCAGTGTTATTTTTGTTACTGAAGGGATATCTTAACTGTAAATTAAGTCTTAATTATCTCTTTTATGTTTACATTGTATGTCTAGTGTAATTTAGCGAAGTATCTGTCTGTTTTTTATACTCTGATCTGCTAGTAACAAGGGTCATCCAAATGGGCGATTTTGATTCGAAATATACATTTTCTACTAGAATTGATACGTAATAAAATATTCTTTAAATTATATTTATTAATATAGTTTATATTTGTATATGCTTAATAAAACTATTTTTTCACTGCTACGACGGACAAACCACAGACTTAAGTATTCGATATTTATTTCAACTTAAAACCTTCAGGCTTTGCTGAGAAAAAGGGTCTTGATAGGCGTACAGAGACGGATGGACAACAAAGTGATCAGTTTTAGTACAGAACTCGGAACTCTAATAACGAAAATAAATTAAACTGCTCTCATTGGTTGGTTTGTAATCGATTCAAAACTTAAAAAGCTTGTAATGATTTACCTGAAATTTTGACACCTCACGTTTAGATATTATTTTGATAAATTTTTCACATTTGTTTTGTTCCTCATTTTCAATATAGCAACCACAATAAGCTACAGCAAAGCGAGGTAAGCAATAAAATCTAACCCTTTAAACTATTTTACATAGAAAGTACAATTTAACAACTGATATTACCGTAGACCTATGAGGTTCTTTCGACAATTCACATTCAGCGAAAATACAGTCACGAGCTATGAACTACTGAAATTGCTTTAACGATACCAATTTATTTGATGTACACTGTATTTGTTGGGTACTCCTTGGGGATCGAGGGGAATCTCTATACACAGTGGCACAACTTACTGTCGCACTTTGCGGCATAAAATCCATTTATTTAGATACACAACAGTTTTTAAAAACTTTAAAAAATGAATGTTTATCTATTTAATGTAATTTATTTATTTATCAAGCAATCATATAGATACACAGTTATTTAGTTTAGGGTTTTAAAATTAGAGTTTTTATTATATTTAGAGGATACCGAAGGCCCATTCCCCAACCCCTTACCCATCCCTTACCCATCCCCTAAAAGCCGACAACGTACTTTTGACGCCTCTGGTGGCCCATAGTCGGCGGTAATCACTTACTATTAGGCGATATGTTTGTTCGTTTGGCCGTAAAAATAAGGCAGATGTATATAATTGTGTAATTTACAACGTTATCTATATTTTGTGGCCGATGTTCAATATTTGTTGATGAAATGTGTCAAGAATCAATATAAAAGAAATGTAGTAAAGAAACAGTTTAATCTGAATTATTTGTATAATTCAAAGTGTTTTGGCTATACCGACGTCAAAAAACGCTATTAAATTGTTTAGTCTAGCATATAATATGTAAATTGACATATGTTTAAGTTAAGACCTTATAGGACCAGTATACCCTAATAGGGTCAAAGTCCCTTAAAACTAAAGAAAAAAACTATATTTTAATGTCACTGTCAATAAGTATGATTTATCTTTATAATAAAATACATAGGTAATAGATATCGATCTTGGTACTTGCTACTTTCGTAAAGTGTGTCTCCAAGGAAATCAAAGTCGCTTTTATGAAATTACCCTCGAATCCCAAAAGATTCGAATACTGTCATTGGGTTCGATTTAAAAATCGATACTCTTACTTAATACTTCAGGCACAGACATCGTATTGATTTGTAATAAGAATAAGTTTAAGTAGAACAATTCATTTGATTTTATAAACACATATTTAAATTTTTTTCAAAACTAAATATCTAAATGCTCTTTCTGCCTCGACTGTCTCGGTGGCGTAGTGGTAGCGTATGCGACTGCTAAGCATGAGGTCTCGGGTTCGATTCCCGGGTCGGACCAAATAAATAAATAAATAAATAAACGTTAACCTATAGATAGAGAGAAAAGAAGTTTTAAAATTAATATTCATATGTATATATTACGTCTGTTCGCTAGCTCCATGTTTCATAAAAAAAATATGATGAGTTTTTAATTCGCTTAAAATGGTGTACCAATTTGTACTTACTATAGGTAAACGTACATTCTATGCTTAAGATATTCAACACTAAATGATACAACAACGATACAAACAAAACACGATAGGTTTCGGATATAATGTAGGTTTCGGCAATAAAGAAAAGCTGAATCTCAAATAAGCTTATTCACAGTTTCTATAACAACGATCGTTCAATAATTTTAAGTATAATAAAGCCTAATGAACGACAAATTGAATAAAAATGTTTTATTAGATTACACGATATCAGCCTTCATTAAGATGCGGTTTTTATTTGACCCTTGGCTCATTGCCCAACAAATAAATCAAAACTTGGTTATTGATCGCCAAAAGTCTCCGATTATCGTCTAAAAGTCTCCAAAGTTTCAATGCTTCTTATATTTTGTTGTTTTGACTTTGTTATTCCAATAAAAGAACTCGTCTGAGATTATAATTTTGTCCATTTTCAATCATCGTTCCTCAACGTAGATTAGCTTAAAAAAAAACGACAGGTTGCACTCCGGGAGTGCCGCCAGAAGTGAAAACTTGAATATTAACGTTGTGCATTTTTGATATTTTGGAATGGTTAGAGAATAATTTTGTACGAATTGCTTTCATTATCAGTATAAAAGTACTATTATTAATGTGGTGGAATACAATATTCATTTATTGCGCTATCGTACACAAACATGACAATTTATATTACATACACACACGAACATTTGCGCAAGCGCCCTGCGCCGCCTGTCCTCTCTCCACCCGTCTTACGAATTTTCGATCAGGTCACGTGACCTGACGCGAGTTTATACATTTTTACCCATTCCAAAAAAGTACACAGCGCCGCTAAAGAAGTTTCACTTCAAAATTTGATATTGAAACAAAATGCTATCTGGTCACAGTTTTTGTAAAACTACATTTAAATACGTCAAGGTACTAGGAATACTAGCGTGCTAATATGAAAATCATAAGCTCCAGCGGTTTTGCTCTAATAGTGGCGTAAATTAACACAGTTTAAAATAAAACTTATACACTAAGTGGCGGCTATAACATCTACAATTTACTTTAATTTCACACAAACGGGTACATTTATACACTAAAATTAACTTTTTTTTTTTCTTAATTGAATAGTGGGCAAACGAGCAGACGTATCACCAGATGGTAAGCAATTACCGCCACCCATGGACACCCGCAACACCAAAGGCGTCACTAGTGCGTTGCCGACCTTTCGGGGATGGGAAAGGGGATGGGGGGAGGGGTTGAGGTATGGGCCTCCGGTTTCCTCACTCACTCGGTGAAACAGCGCAAACGCTATTTCACACCGGTTTTCTGTGAGGCCGTGGTATCACTCTGGTCGAGCCGACCTATTCCTGCCGAAGCATAGCTCTCCCACGGAAAACATTTACACATACTTAACACTTTAATACAGTTTTAATTTCACGAAAGGATTTTTTCAATTGATATATGTATTAAATATGTTAAAAGGGTTTTATTTAATTTTGTATTTGTTCAGCAAAATTTGCATTATAATTAGTTTGAATGAACATGGACTTTTTGGGCATATAATCCACGAATTTAGCTTATCCAATCAAGGTCATGCTGTTAAATGTTGATATAAACCTCTTCCAATAGGTGTTTCATCACATCACATCAACTGCTCTGAACAGTCCACTGCTGAACATAGGCCTCTTGTTTTGAAACCTTTACTACGTTGCAAAAACTATATCAAGCGGATAAATAGCTTTACATGTCTCACCTCTATGGGATAAAGTTTAGTTGTAATAAGTCTGTGTATTCACTTGTAAGTGCAAAGTAAGGGAGAACTGGGAAACCTGGTGTGAGCTTATAAAATGTTATGTGAGTCAAAATAATTCTAGCGTGAAAATGTGTTTTTCTCAGTAAAGTGATCGCTCGGGTTTTCTCGCGTGTAGACGCTTTGTTCATCCACTTTGATGGTATTCTTTGACTTTAGCAGAATGAAATTTTCAACGTTTAAATTATAATCCAACAGAGATCGCAGAAGTTAACCTATAAATTATGTATATTCGTTTCATGTTCATTAGATTGTTTTACGTCTTATTTATCTAACCAATTAAAGTGTATAGAAAATTTGTTTTAATGAAATAACGGAACAGAGCTTGCGGATTTCTCTAATAAAAGACCTTTTAGTTTATTTCTGGGTGTTGATAACTCATTTCAATGAATTCAATGAATTGTTAATAGTCAAATATTAATTATAGACATATAAAAGATAACATAATTTTTTTATATAATGGACTGCTGATAGATTATTAATTAATAATAATATACTTTTATTTATTCACCAAAATCGAAATGTAATAAAATGAGAATTACACAACAACATTAAAGTTTGTCAATATCGGTTGTGGATCGCTGGTGCTAGAAGTAGGTACAATAACCTGTGTTACATGACACCAGGTCTCTATTCGGTTCACTACTAAATTTTCAAAGTAATATATTGATAAAAAGTTATGTACAATTTTGTTGCATAAGAAAATACAATAAGTTATATAAAAATAAGCAAGAAATGACGGCAGCAGTAATAATTTTATATACGTAGGGTCCTAGAAAGGTAAAGAATCTACGACTAATTGAAGTTTTAACTTGCAATGATACGATCACAAGACGACCGCGACGAGTACCTTCAGTGATGTAGTAGGTTTGAGAGTGTTGTTTGAGCACGGTAGCTTTCACGAACAATTGTCTCACAGTGAGAACTTCACAAAATTCATAAAGCGCGTTAGTAGGATACAACCAAGGCCTAAACCAGTAAACCTTCAGCACAGCTCTTTGAGCACGCTCAATCTGTAAAGTGTGAGATTTAGCTGCACCACCCCTGAGTAATGCAATAATTCAGGATAGATTGACACAGACCCGTAAAGACCATTTTTAAAATGTGAGCATCGTCAAAGTGTCGGCGTTCTTTAAATATGAAAATAAGTTTGCGTATTCTACCAAATATACATCCAAAATGATTTTTAAGGTTAGGTTAGTGTCAATAGTAATGGGTCCGGTTTGCGTTAATAACAGCGATCCCGGACCCCTCCCTTCTCAGGCGCAGAGTTGGCACACCGTGTGGTTTTAGTCGGTTCGATTCCGACACACCGCCCCGCCGCAAACCCCGGCGGGGTGACGGCCCGAGGGGGTTTCCACACGTAAAAAAAAAAAAAAAGTGTCAATAGTAATACTATTATTAGACTTATTATACTATTATAGATATTTAACACAGGCTTTCTCTATAAAATAGTATTCACTACCAGACGAGCTAACAGTAACTTGTAAGGAATTGTCTAACAGATTTGCGGAGCGGATAGCAAAGACAACTGCTTTGGTCTTGGCAATATTTAGTGTGAGTAGATTATTTTTTAACCATACCTACATTGACAACATCGAAACCTCTTTGAGCGAAGAGGTATGTATCCCCCCAATCGTCTGATGAGAAAACCAATACCGTTTCATCGGCATATGAGAATATTGCTCCTTGATCAATGAGTGTGTGTGATCTGCCCATCAGATAACTACGTAATAGAGATAGGTGAGTCCCTCTAATAACCAAAGATTTCAATTTACACTCAAGTGTTTTTGTCGAAATTAAGACTATAAAAATAAATAACATAAATACTTATTTTTTTTTATTGTTGAATAACTTTACAGAATGAATATGCTATGACTATGTAATATTTGTACACTGCAAAAGGCAAAACATGATTGTTCAACTACTTATCCTAACATTTTGCATGCTTTATGTATGCATACTTATGTTTTGGACAAATAAACGAAATTTTACGATACGAGTTTACGATGTTCTAATTTAAAAAATTGTAAGGAATCAATTATATAATATCTTCTGTTTCAATTCCTTGCATTTTACTATAATATCTTCAAGTTATCTTTTGGTTGTAGTGTTGTCTGAAAAACTGTCGCAAAATCTGTGGTACTTTGTAATATCAAATTTTAAAATTAAATGTGAAACTCGGAAATAAGTAATGTTGCCACAGCTGTCACAGTGCATATAATTGTATTTGAAATAAGCGACCCGCTGTTACATGTCCAATTACAGCGAGTGGTAAATGACTGCTAGATTTAACCCTGAAGCTTGTTTTAAAGTAAGAGTGCCTTCACTTAAAACTGTGAACCTTATCACATGTAAAAACCATATTTTAATAAATCAAAAATGCCATAAATGTACCTTATGTCATTGAACAATTTACAACCGAATATACTTTTATTCGATCATCGTGACTATTTTGTCAATTTGAAACGAAATCCTTTTGTCGAGTGGACGGCACTAATAGTTTAAAATAAACGATGATCACCAGCCAGTTCGGACTTTTGGCATTAGCAGTTGGTAAATGTAAGGGTTTATTGCGTAATCACAGAATTCATCATAGTTTTGGGTTATACAGTAACATTAAACTTTGTAACATAACGTGTAAACTCACGTAAGATGAGTATTAACAAACTCATTCGTGCAATAATAGTATGTTATAAATCTATTAGTTATGATATCAGCAGTTATTATTTTCAAATTAACTATTGAAATGTGATTAGATTACATGATTAAAGAACTATTGTAAACATTGAAGAAGTTTCTTAGGAAACTCTCTCAGCTTCATCCACAAATTAAGTTAATCAATTACAGTATTTGGTTTTACAACAATTAAATTTGTTATAGATACTTTAGTTTAAATAAGGAGATTCAGATGGTTAAAACCTCATTGCTATTGCTATTTTCATTATAGTCGTTCCAATACTTTATTTAACTTTTGACAGATCACGCACATAAAGTTTTGTAATAATTTGTGATACAATGTACTACAGATAATACTGTACTTTATGGGCGGGCTCCGCCTACTTAGGGATGTGTCATTCGTAATTAATGACCACAGACTATAAAAACGGTTTTGAAATAAATCGATTATCGATTATATTAATAAAACATACAATAAAATTATTGTGATTATATTTTATATGAAATCACGTAAAAAGCTTTATTATTTTGCATTAAAATGCCCTAAATGTCTCTGTTTCAATGCATAAATAATTTGCGTAATGAAAACAGTTCCATCGTACTCGTACCTAGTAATGGGATCGAATGTATTCGCCGCAAATTAATGAATCTAAAATAATTGTTTAGACTTACTATAGTTTTTTTTTTTTTTTTTATTGAATTGGAGGCAAACGAGCAGACGCATCACCTGATGGTAAGCGATTACCGCCGCCCATGGACACCTGCAACACCAAAAGCGTCACAAGTGCGTTGCCGACCTTTGGGGGATGGGGAGAGGGAATGGGGGAGGGGTTGGGGTATGGGCCTCCGGTATCCTCACTCACTCGGTGAAACACAGCGCAAGCGCTATTTCACACCGGTTTTCTGTGAGGCCGTGGTATCACTCCGGTCGAGCCGGCCCATTTATGCCGAAGCGCGGCTCTCCCACGGTGAAAGTTGGTTCAAATAAAAACTACCTGCGATACCTACTTGTAATGAACAGGTACAAAATGTTGAAATTCGTAGTAATTTACGGATTAAAATAAAACAACCAAAAGAGGTACTGTAATACTAATTTTAATTATAAAGAATCGTCTTCTTCGTATGACCAGGAATCATCATCACTTGAGTTCTCAGTAATATTGATTATCATTTCTTGGATAGATAAATTGTCGAATGCAACATCCCGATCCCAATCCGACATTATCACCTTCTTTGTTTTTTCTACAACATTCGCCCAGTTTTCTGGAGTTACTTTTTCACACGCATTTTTCAGTAAATTCAGCATTTTTCTTGCGGTGAAAGGAGGAGTTGTATTGTTCCTCGCAGCATATCCTTTAACTTGTGCCCAGATCATTTCAATTGCATTATATTGGCAGTGATATGGGGGAATTCTGAGGACGGTATGCCCATGCTCTGCTGCCATTTCATCTATGACGTATCGTTTTGGCAGCTTCTTTGTTTTTAATATCTTTACTAACTCTACTTTTAGTAGGGACTCATTCACCTCTTCGCCATTGTCACGGAGCCAGTTTATAATTTCATGTTTTTTGTTGGCCTGTGTTGGTATTTTATTAATTTGACGAGAGTGATAAGGTGCATTATCAATAAATATTATTGATGGCTCTTCGAGTGATGTAAGCATTTCTCTGTTCGAATTCATCTCCTCATGATAATCTCCTGTTTTCTGGGATTTAAAAGCTAATAGAGCGCCTGGCACAAATCCTTTTACTGTTCCTGCATGACAAATAATCAGTCGTTCGCCTTTTCCCATTGGTACTGTAGAAGTGGAGCCAACGGTGTTGTCAGTCCAAGTTTTTGACAGCGTATGATTCGCATTGAGCCAAGTTTCATCTGTGAAAACAACATTCGACCAATGTCTTAAAAAATCGCATCTATACAAAGCAATATCATTGCGTTCCATTAAAATTTTTCGTTTGTCACATTTTTGGAATAACATTCCAATGTCTTTCAATACCTTTGTCAGAGAAGATTTTTGACCACGGAACAAACCACTATTTCGAAGAGATTGTGTTAGTTTTTTTAATGTTGGAATCTCTTTTCTTTGGTAATAGTCGTATATATGACGACGAATAGCAGCATCAGCGTCAAAATTGTCAACGGCTGTAACTTTACTAGGCGGACGTTTTTTCTTAGGTGTAGATAGCTTATTCTGTTCCATGCCACTGCTGCCGTAGCCTTCTTTTGTTATTTTTGCCACTGTTGGAGCACTAATACCTAATGCTGCTGCAACACGGTCTCTAACTTGAGTCACTGGTATAAGAGGCCCACCATTACGGCTTTCCTTTTCAAAGTATTCACGAAGTCGCAAGACAAACTCTCTTGTTTGTCCTTTGAGTACTTTCTTTTTTGGCATTTTGACAGTAACGAAGGCAGGAACGATACGCTCAACTCAACCAAACGTGAGAATTCACAAATAAATCAATACGGAGGAATATAAATACTCAACTATATTGAAGGTTACTCATTGAAATACTGTAGATTATTTTAAAATAGACATAGAGAGATTTAATAAAGATCATCAATAGTTTAACAAATACAATATTAACCACTGAATTACAACACAATACAATAATACATTTTGAAAATTCAGTTCCTTTTATATATTTTTTCATGACATAGAACCGTCATATTTGAACAACATTCTTTTAATCCATTTCTTCTTTATTTTGACAAAGGAGGTCGCACATTGAAACACATAGAAATATAAAGTACGAAATTATCTATAAAATAATGAGTTTGTTAAATCGATTAAAACTTCTTAATGCATAAAATCGATCGATGAAAGAAATCGAATAGGTAACGGGTCAGGGTATCACTATTTGATTAAGTATTAGAGCTGTCAAAAGTTAAATAAACTATTGGAACGACTATAGGTTATATTTCTTAAACATCTATAACATTATTTTTAGTGTTTCTTGAATCCACATAAAAGAAACTTAAAAAATATAAACCGACGTAGATCAGAATATATATTAAAGCTAGAATTACTTAAACAGTTATATGTAGATGAACAAGAAAAAATAAAAATTATATCTTAACATATTTCTAATCACTTTATAAAATGTTTTCAAATACATACTTGTTTATTTCTTTTGTGTTCTACATTGAACGTTTCTGAACCATAGTATACTAAAAGAATACCTAACTATCTATCATATCTAGTCACTTGATGTGTTAATTTTCAAAAAATATATAAAATACCTATATTATTATAACATCATTGTTGAAATATAAACAAGTGCACACAACTTCCACAATTGTCAATTTCAGCCGCAATACTGGAAAATATAACATTTCATTTAATATGCGAATACGTCTGGGTAACAAATTTTGTGAAGTACGTTGTCTGTAGTACGCAACAGTAAACAATGCAAATTAGAGTGTGTTACTGAGTGTACCGAGATGTATGTTATTTAAGGTGAAATTGAGTTTATACGACACCATCAAATTCTCGCTTTTCTCCTTGACAAAGTCACGAACATGATGTTAAGGATATGTTATTTTCATTCAAGTACGTCATAATGTTATTATTTCGTTTACATTATCCTCTGATATACCTTGTCCTCTACTTAGTATAAATAAAATTGAAGTTAAACAACTTACTTATAATTAACTGTTTTCGATTCCAACTAAGCATAACTTGCAGACATAGGTATCGAAACTCGTAAGTCGCCCATAAGAAATTAGTCATTAAAATTATCCCAACATAATTTTGCTTGAGTTCGCTTCAGATCTACGTAAGTGCTCACATCAAAGGAACATTCCGTAAATTCGATTAATGAATAAAAAGCTTTTGCGAATGTATAAAGTATAGAAAGGAAATTAGAATTTGTTCGCTTAATTCAAATATTGAAGTAAGCGATGCTCTCTGTGCCGCAGCTTCGAACTGTTAATTCGTAATAAATAGAATAAATGTAATGATAATAATTGTTTGTCTGCACGGCTGGTGTATTACAGAGGTTTAAACAGTCGATACGCTGTTTTCTACTGCGCTAAGTGTAGTAGATTCGAACCCAACATTGAACTAAACTTTGTGTGATCCACAAATTGTTGTTCTGTATCTGGATATTCATTATGTCTGTTTCATGTATATCAAGTCCCCCGCGACATTAGTCATATTCCTAAAGCATGAATTGTCTTAAAAATACCTATCTCTGTACCAAATATTTTAGTACCAATAGTTAAATTTAGTTCTGTAGTGTTTCATATTTCATGTTCATCGAATAATTGTCTAGCGTTGTGTAACGAATAAAATAAGAGATTTTAAGCTACTTTTCTTTAAATCAAAATAACGTCTATCTACTGAACGGAGGTCTTCCGTAAGGAGTGTGTCTCTTTAACAGTACTTTACTTACTTTAATCTATTTATTTAATTCCAATCGTTTTTTTTTAAACCAAATATGAAGGTAATATGACTGTTGTTGGTATTTTCTACTTAAATATACATTTGCATGATACAATATGTAACTATACAGTCTTATTAGGTTTACCTGCAAGAAAGTTAAATGTTTACTTTATAATCTAGGAAAACGTATAGCGACAATATAACTGTCAAACTCCAAAAAATACTTTAATAGTAGAAAAAAATGTTTTTTCATCGCAAGAATTAGCAATATAAAACAGGGAAACCGTCAATTAACTTATAGTAAATCCAATACTACCAACACGAAGTGGTAGCTAAACCAAAACATAAAAACCCTAATATTTATGGCACTAAACTAGAGTACTCCATGAGTACATTTGAAGCATTTTTAGACACTCCTCCTATTATGTGATGAGGATAATATAACTATTAATATCATGGAAATATCCATATAAGCTCTTAAAGTATAATCCGGGCCTGTTTGTCATTTTATGGCTTTAGTAATAGTTTATGATGTTTTATATTCATAAAATCCAATGAGTTATAATTATTTTTACGATGTCATAAAACTAATTAAACTTAGGAAACCGTCACTAGGATTATGTTTAAGCTAAGTTAAGTAAAAATAAAACGAGTTAGTGTCCATGCTATCAAATTACAAGCTTAAGCATTTGAGACGCCCTCCCGCTTTCACTAAGTATATCCAAAATAATTAATGAGCAGCGTTAACTGAATGAGCTTTTTCCTGAAAATAAATAGGTTATGTCGCGACAAGTGCTTGGGTACGCCTAACCCTACAGGGTCGAGAACTAAATTGAGCCCGACATCGTTGCCGGGATGATCCGACAAAAACTGTGATAAGGTTAAACGTAAATAAATTTAGTATGTATGTAAATAAGATTTAGTCCGCATTTTATAATTTGTAATTCTTGGTATCATGAAATAAAGCAGAAAAAATTAAGTACAAATGTTATGAAACATTAGGTACTTACGTTATTTTCAACACTTTATTCAAGATTTCATTCGCTACATCAACAACAATTTAATCTGTTTCAATTTTACGATGTTTCTTTAGATCCATTAATGTTTTACAGGTGTCTTTCTTTTGTTACAGATACGCAAATGAGCCGAGAATCAAGAACTGCAAAACGTTATTATTATATTAAGTTATGATTTACCGTCCATGTACAGTGTAAATTGTTGGAACATTTTATCTGTCTGTGTCTCTAAATTACTGAAGAAGTGACAATAATTTATAAGAGTAAATGTCGGGGAAGGTGAATATTCGGGGGGGTTGAGACGTTGAGCGTGGATGGTGTTGGGCGGGGATTGGGTATGGCGTGGCGGGTCGGCGGGAGGGTGGAGCGTGGGTGACAGTAAGAGCGGTGCGCGGGGCCGTGATGCGCGTACGCATGTGGGCACTTTGCGCATATTTGGCGTGGCTCGCGTGCGTTGTTATCGCGACGGGCGCCGGACGCGAGTTACACGTGCTACAAGCGGATGCGCGCATCGCTTTCTACGTGGGCATCGCCGCGCCGCCCTCGGCCGCCGACGTCGTGCGGGTCTTCAACCGTTCACTCGCCGATATCTCACACACGTATCTCGCCGGCGACTACCCACTTTATCTACGCAACATCACACTGCTGCCGCTTTACATCGAACTGCCAGAAGATGAAAGGTAAAAGCAAAAATTTTCGTAGCAGTTTATCTTATTGTGGTATCGTTCCAACTTTGTTTTTTAATTCCACTGTTGAAGGCTTTTGAATGATTTCACAATTATCATCGTAACTAAGTGATGATGATGGAAGAAGTTTAATGTACGTGCACTTGCCAGTTAGCTTGTCTATTTACAGGATAGTAGTTGAGTAATAAGGAAAAATCCGGCTCGAAGTACCATTAAATGTACAGACCAGTTAACTTGCACATCCATTTAAGTTGTAATAACATTCGTATCTATGACAGCGAAAACGTACACTGTGTTTTCTTTAAAGATATCGTTAAATGGACTATAAATTAATAAAAGAAAACAATATCTAGCTTGACGCTCAATGGTAAGTGCGGAGAACATTTTATCGCCTCACTAAAACCAACATGAGCCGTCAAGTTGAACTATTCACAAGTTTCGATTTCCAACAAACCCGATACACTTCTTGTTCTGGATACAACATTTTATGTCTGTTGTAAGAGTAGTTTCCATTGAATATAAAGTTATAGACCGCAATAGTTACGTAGTTAAACCACGGAAGTTAGATTTGTAGCTTTTACTTTATTTTATTAATTTATGTTGTTTTTGAGATATAACATCGCGTGAATCACTTATTTTAAGGGAGTAAGACGAAAACGATGATTGTGACTGAAAAACGAAATTGTCTTAAGAAAAACGTACAAAATGTTAAATAACCATAAAAATGCACGCAAAAGCGGTTTCCTTGCTCTCAATGTTAAAAGAGAAATATGTTGATAGAAGTTTTTTCCGACTTACAAAAGGTTTTGGCAGGTATTTTCAAAACTTCTGACGAAACAATGCCTTCATTTAACCAAAGGAACTAAAGCACTTTTGGCTCGGCGACATCTATTAATTCTTATTGAAATGCAAGAAAATATTGAGTTCATTTCTTATTACCTTTCTTCATATTAATCAAGTAGAGTCCTAAAGTTTCATTGAAAGACATGCATACTTCTTCCTTGTTTCTTAATAATATTTGAGGTCGGCTACTATATAAACATGTACTACTAGTACATGTATAGATTTAAAATGATAATCTTATTAATTTTCAGGTTTTCGAATTAACGTTTTGTACAGGTATTGTATAACATATTAATTGATCCGTGAAACCTCGTCTGTATTTCCTATTGCAGGTAGCTTTGTGTTGAACAAATTTTTAACCGTAGAAAATGTTAAAGCAAACCCACCCTTAAAGATAGACATGTACTATCGCGGACTTTTTTAAAGCTATTAAAGTGGAACATTTCTTTCATTCATTATTTTTGCGAAACTCTAACCGCAGTGCATGCAATGGAAGCTCTCAAGCGAAATAAGTTTCCTCCGTTTTCGTAATATTTTTCGTTGATAATCTGTTTATTTTGATCGAAGCGTAATGATATATAGCTTATAATTATCCTCAAAAACTAGGCTTTCTAACACTGAAAGAGTATTTGACATTGTACCAGTAATTCTTGAGATTAGTGCGTTCAAACAAACTACAGTAGATCATATTCACTAGCTTATTAGAACCGTGGTTCAACAAAATTACTTAGTGTGCAATAAATACAACTCAACTCAGACAAAAAGACGGAAAAACTACTTCTGTTGTAAAGTTGTAGTCGTATTGGTAACGGCTTACATAGGGAGAATGTGTACAGTGTGTACATTCTAACATTACCTTCGACATTGTTTTTTTAGGTTCGCACTACAATGTAATCGATTACAAACTTTTAATTTTGCCTGTCATTTGACCCGTGTAGACGTCAATTATCGTAAGAATAACCTATGTCACTTATACCTATTCTATTGGAAATATTGTGATAAAATGTGCCTTGTTCTTACTGTTACTTGCAAAGGTGTCATTATTATAAAACTAACATTATTATAAAGATGGGGCAAGTAAAGGATAAAGACTAACATGACCGACAATAAATTGGGATAATAAGTGAATATTGACATAGGTGTTAATGAAATTTGAAACTAAATCTTCTGTATAAATAAAAAATAATCTCCGTAATATGTTTACGCTCATAACTTCCGATCGATTGCACCAAATTGAATAATTCTCTTTTTGACGGGTTTGTCATTATTAGGCAAAGGTTTTTAGAGTAGAAAATTAAAAGATAAACGGAAAAGTTAATTTTTATTTGTCCGCGACTGTACCCTACCCGTGGAAAGCTGAGTCGGGCATAATTATTAAAACAAGTTTATTAGAAATTTAGAAAATATTTACGAAAGAAGAATACTGTACAAGGTTCGTCGGCTCAGTATAAAGTAAAATTTATAAATATAAAAATTCATTTATTATAAAAGTTACTCATTTAGTAGTCTAGTATAGTTTCGAGATTTATGTCTTGACTTAAAACAAAATTCCCACTTAAACTCGAATTGGTCTTTAGGATTAAAACTTTTATTTAACGAGTGAGACGTATATAAATGATATTGTCAGATATCAACAGTCAAATCGCCTCTTTTATGAGTACGTCGTAAAATTTTATATTTTCATGAAACATCCACAAAACATTATACCGTGATATTTTCCAATAGTAATCCATAGCTACTTCTCCGTTTCGTGGAATTGGATTATATTATGCTGTCTTAGTCAAATTGATTCGAGGTTAACCCCTGTTTCTAACACTGAATTAATTATATTGATAGTGGCAAATTGAGTACGTGCCGTTGAGTACGAGGACTGTTGGTACCGAACTTTGATATGCTGTAAAGATTAAGTGATTATGATGTTATCAACGGTGCTGAATCAAGAATACAGAGAGTCCCCACACCTATTTTATCCCATAAGTCTCATAAAAGAAGTCGATTAAAGAAGTGAACTACGCAGGATAACAGTACTACAATAAAAAGGGACACTTGACACAAACCCTATACGAACACGTTTGTAAAACGAACCTCAACCAAACCTCATTTTGAAAAAGAATCAATTATCCAGCAATGGGAGACTTAAAGACTGTCGATAATAATAATAATAGTTAACATTTAAAAACAAAAGGACATCAAACCTAAGTATTTAAATCATTAATTTCCTAATTAACAACAATGTGCACTTAAAAGTTATAATTAAGATTCAATCATTTGAAAACTTACACATTAAGCTGAATACGAAAAAAAAAATGTCAGTAAAGATAAAAACAATCCGCTTCGAAATACAATTGAATCAAAATAAGCAACAAAAAACGAGATTTCTTAAGAATTAAAAGAGTAAAATTGTTTCCTGAAATTATTTGGACTACAAGGACGTCATTTAATGGTATCATGCAAACAAGTAGGTCAATGTAATAAAATACGACTTTAATTTTTCTTTCACCAGTGGTTTTAGAGTGACTCGAGTCCAAACGTTAAGCTAATATTTGTATTACAATTTCGTTTTATGTTACCTGCAGTGGGTATTTGATATTATACTATGTATGAAATTAGCAAATTGAAATTTCATGAAATTATTAAAAAAAACTTAAGTGTGGAACTAAAATATAATTAAAACTTACGGACGCGCTGCTTGCTTGAAGCAGCCATTTTATAGATTCATCATCATCAACAACCCGTAATGTCCCACTGCTGGGCTTAGGTCTCATCTTAGGAGAGGATGAAGGGCATACGTCCAAACGCTGGACGAGTGCGGGTTGGAGACTGGCAAGACCGCTATGTGGCTACGTAATTTTTTTCTTTGGATGTTTTTAAGCCGCCTAAAGGCCTCCAACTAAGCTTGACGACTGATCCTAAGATAACAACCGGGCATGACTGCTTAACGTGACCTCTGAATCACGGAGATGCCATGCCACCAGCGATCACCCATCTAGGTACTGATCGCGCCGTTTTTGCTTACCCTCGTTGGTTGTTTCTAAACACCGACTGTAATTTTATAAATACTTGGAATCTAACTTTTTTGTACACTATAACTAAGAACGTGCAATGTAGAATACAAATAGTCGCCATACTTGCAGTTATTGGTAAAATTCAAAATTAACGGTTTGCATTTTACTCACTCACACACAAGATGTTCTTAATTTTTTTAATTTATACCTATGTAGCTTTATTGTATACTTTAAACATAAAAAAAAACTAAAGATGAGTTACAAAAGAGTAGATGTAACAATTGGCGGTCTTATCGCTCACGGCGATATATTCTAGAGTACCTGAATATGAATATTTAAGTTTTTCTAAGGCAGTTTATACACCAGTTTTTGACACTTTAATTTACCGCAAACCCAAAAAGAAGGTCAAAAAATGCTATCTCAAGACAAGAGCAATCTTAATGTGTACCATACATGATAATTGGCAAGAGGATTAACACATTTGCCAATTATCAGGTCTGTTTCAGATTCCGAGCCCGTACTAACAAGGAATTGTACACCTAATTACAAATACGTTGAATACTTAGACGGACAATAGGGGTTAAGGATCCAAACAATTTATATTAGAACAGCTCATTTAGTTGTAGGGAGACGTGTTTACATGTTTTTGTAATTTTACGGTAAAATATCAAGCAAAGTAAGTAAATCAATACATTAGAAAAATATTAAATAAAACGCAACTTTATTGGCGGGTATCTAAGAAGTCAATAGAAAAAAATATATAGTAGATCATGTATTTTTTCTACAACACTTTAAAATAAGAAATATCAACAACCAACAGTTACAGTTAACGTTTTATGAATCTGTTTATGATGCTACGTGAATAAAAAGAAACGTGTGTAAAATGTATGATACGTGCCCACAAAATTTGAGGGTTGTACTTGATTCCCTTGGAATGTCATCATCAGATTCCGACATGGTAACAATGGGACGAACTGGAAGCTATACCAAACCCAATGCAAAAATAATATTTAAAATCGGTTTATATACGACGAAGATATCAAAAGATATTATATATTACAAAAATAATCCGTCGAATAAAGAATCTCCTCCTTTTTTGAAGGCGAATAGAAAACATCAAGCGAATATAACATTATCAATTCATTTCATGATTATCATTTTTATGTTTTTTTTTTTATTGAATAGTGGGCAAACGAGCAGACGTATCACCTGATGGTAAGCGATTACCGCCGCCCATGGACACCCGCAACACAAAGGCGTCACAAGTGCGTTGCCGACTTTTGGGGGATGGGAAAGGGGATGGGGGGAGGGGTTGGGGTATGGGCCTCCGGTATCCTCACTTACTCGGTGAAACACAGCGCAAACGCTATTTCACACCGGTTTTCTGTGAGGATGTGGTATCACTCCGGTCGAGCCGACCCATTCATGCTGAAGCATAGCTCTCGCACGGTTAGTTAGTTGTATTATGTAATTTACATGTAAGACTGATCATTGATACAGCCAAATATGATGTCCAATTTAGAATAAATTTCGATGTATTTTTTGCAGTTTCTAGTATTAAGAATGCTGTTTTTTTAACGAAAATAAATGTAAATAACAGAGTAGAGTAGAGTTAGATGTAAGTATTTTGAGTCGAATCTCTTTCTACAATCCCTAACGTTTCTATTCTCTTGTAATTTGGCTAATTCTTTTGATGAATTGTCGTAGCTTTGAACTGACGTCATTTCCGTACATTTGTTAGTTTTCAAACCTTTATTATTTTTCTAATCTGACTGATATTTACTATCATGACAAACATAAATATTGTGCTGCAAAACGATTGATTCAAACTAAAAGTTATTTTGTAGAAAAAGTTATAATTAGTGTGAGTTGAACACCTATACAAGCATGGCATCAAATTTAAAGAGGTTTGAAAAACTAATTTAAATTCAAACCAAATCAAAAGTTTGACCTAGGGCCATTCCCTACTTCGCCAAGTGTTGTGGGTTCAAATCCCACATTGAATAACACTTTGTGTGATCCACAAATTGTTGTTCTAAGTCAGGGTGTTTTTGTGTCTATTTCATGTATGTTTGTAAAGCGACACAGGAGTTATTCCTAGTGCGGGAGATGTATCTTATAAAAAAGTAACATATATATGCATATATATATACATACCTAGTTTATATAATTCAGGACATAGAAATGGGAAGTATAATAGGGGCTCTATTCTGTACACTCCTGTTAAGAACATTATTTACGTTGCCAACGTAAATATGTAACAATAAAATGCTTCTCATGCGGGCTAAGTGCTACCTAAGAATAATAGTGTAAAGTTTATAATGAGCTCTACAAAAATGAGTGCAATTTAGGTATAGTTGTAGTTGTTGTTATATCACTAACCACAGTTTGTTATCCAAAAAATATGCTACCCTCATTTGTATGAAGCGTAGAATAAAGACAAGAAAAGAAAAAATATAGACTGTATTTACAGTAACATATTATATCGTTCCTGGACCAACGTATTCCAGAAAAACAGAAAGATAAGGAAACAAGAACCCTTACCTTAGTTATCGTTAAACGAGTAGTGTCAAAGGACTAGTTTCCCTATAGTGTAATAAGTTGTTAGTGCTTTAGACCTCTTGTTAGCCCGTAGTAACGAGAGGAACCGGTACTTATATAAGTACCTAGCTTGTATTAAATTACCAGAATACGTAATTATCTAGCTGTCTTCTTGTTACCCAAATAGTGAAGTAAGTAAACTATTTAAGCTTCGATTATTTAAAAAAAAAATATTAAGTCTAAGCTTTCGAGACAAATGAAATATTTATTTAATAAATATTTCGATTGTACAATAATAAATTTGTTTAAAAATTAAAACCTATAATTCATTCTCCAATCTAAACCTAATGTATAATTCAAAACTGAAAATCTGTTGCTACAACATCGAACTATGAAATGGTTGAATACAGTACAACGGTACAACTCACAACACAGTAGTGTACTGTTGTGCTATTGATTCGATCGCGTCGTTGTGAAATTGTACATACACGTTGCTGAATGTACAGACAAAGAAATAGAGTTTCTATCATGCTGTTCTCGAGGGATGAAAAAATAATATACACCAGTGAATAGCAGGATTAAATATTATTATGCTTAGAACGGTGAAATTGTTTTATGTACTTTTATATTGAAATTTGTATTGGTAAAATGTGACTGGTTCGAAATATGGATATAATGAAGTAAAACCATTGCATATCTTCTTTTTTAGACATTAATACTGACGAATTCAGGCATAATCTGGGTAAATAAATGATGAAGATGATGTTCGGTGATAGATAAGGAGAAATTTCATGTGAGTATAGCTTCTAACTCACTTTGAAAGAGCGTTTATTTGTTTCTTGCTATTATACGAGTATTATGTCAATAGGATACAAATATGAATATTAATTATATACTAAACTACAATATAAGAGACAAACTTCTTAGCACTCCATGGATTCACCGTGCGGGTGCCGGGACCATCGTGTGGCAGAGGGAGAAACTCAAAGCAGTTCCCAGGACTTACGACCTAGGTGTAGGTTTAAGGAGGCCCCCTTTAAGATACGCATCAACGGTCACCTTCACTGCTCGAGTTTCCCGCCCTACCTAGCCAAATTTGGTAGGAACCTGTTAGTGCAGCCTTGGATACTCGTTCTAAAATAGAACTTACTGCAGATCTCGACAGGCCAAGGTCTTTATACTACTAAATTTTGAACACCGAAAAAAAACACAGTAGTAAAAATTACAGGGAAGTAGAGGAAAATGAATTAGTGATGATATTATACGCTGAAGTGATATTATTGACCTTGGTGGTCTACAATGTTACCTTTATAAGTTCTCTAGCTGACACATAAAGCCGTTTGCGTCTCCTATTACTCGTAGCGTGATAATATTCCCCGTCTTTGATACATTCTTCATTGGTGCTGCACTCCAATTGGTCTTAGCGTGAGAATATATAACCTATAGCCTTCCTCGATAAATGGACTATCCAAAACCGATAAAAATTTTCAAATCGGACCAGCGGGTTCTGAGATTAGCGCGTTCAAACAAACAAACTCTTCAGCTTCATTACATTAGTATAGATAATAACGACTATTATCTATATTGGATAAGGAGTGGTAAATAATAGGTCTTTACCTATGAAATTGCGTTTCTTCAGTACTGGTCATTTCAAAAAAAAAAAGTTTGTAATGGCTCTGTATTCTAAATTCAAATTAATTTTACAAACTTAGTCTTTTGTTTTTTGATTAGCGTTGTATTTTCAGAAGGTAAGGTGTCGCCTTCCTCGATATCTTAACGCTACTACTAATAGGAGCGGAGCACCAATGAAGAATATTTCAGAAACGGGGGAAAATTTTCACGCTACGGGCAATATAAGACGCAAACGAGGTTGCGTGGGTCAGCTAGTCTTGAATAACCAGATAATTCATGCTATTACTAAAGCATACCTATTATCAATTCCAGCAATAAATTTAAATTGCTAGACTCCGAGAAACTCCTTTTGTTTGAATCAATTTGAATACTAAAAAGGATTTGCATTGAAATCTGCATTTCTTTGATTGTTCAGACTGAAACATTTTTAAAACTCACATCAGTATGATTTTTATAAAGCTCAGTCGGGATCTTCAGTAATTTAATAGTTAATGTTTTTTTTCTGATTTCAACCTTATTTCAATGACTTACTATTGCAGTTTATCGTCAATGCGTTGGGTTCAAATACGAGTCATTAGTTTCTTCCGTTTTACAAATATATTGCCCGTATTAATAAATATATCATGTTTAGAAATGGACACAAAAGACTTTATTAATGTATCGGTTAAATACTCGTACCTGGCAGGAATTTAACTACCTACACATGGAAGTATTATTCCGAAGTCCTTGTCCTCCAAGATTTGCGGTAGACGTCAAGTGGAATAAAGTATTATATTTCACAAGCCTCAGTTCATTAGTTTTGAAGAGGTTCTAGTTTTCTAGCTTAATACTACTGCCCGCATGAACGGATGACTGAGTTTTGCACGGTATTTGTTTATAGGTTTTTTTTTAAATGAATCCTAGCGAATTGGATTTATCGCCCACGAAACCTCTGCGTACTAAATTTTGATGAAAATCATTGGAGCCCATTCCGAGATTCAAACGAGTATGTATATATATATATATATATATCAAAGAATCAAGCCAGGAAAAGAAGCTACTTTTAATGATTTTCGAAATGTGTATTTATTATTAAGTATATAAGTAATTTCATAATAAAAAAATAACTGTCATTCTACTCAGAATTTGATATCAATGGTTATATTGATATTGATTACCACGGTGGTGTAGTGGTAACGTTTGCGACTGCTGTACGAGGTCTCGAGTTTGACACCCGCATTTGAGACCATATGTTTGTATGATCTGCAAGTATTTGTTTCAGACTTTGTGTGTAAGAATTTCCTTCTGTCTACCAATATTCTATTATTTGAAAATGATAATAAAACATATGGAATAGCAGAATGTTTATTTTAAACAATAACGACACGTTACAATTTATTATGTGCAAAGAAATTTAGACAAAATAATGTTATGGCCCGTATTCAAATTTTTTACACCATTTTAAGTTTACTGGACGGAAATATAGGAGGGAACGGCGACCATTAATAAAATCCTTTTTAAGATGCCAAACATTTTTCTTATGAAAGATATTTCTTCGAATGATTTTCTTCTTATGATCGCGATTTATTATACCCACAGACGTAATATTTTCTGCGTTATATTACAGGTGAAGTCGTAAGCTAGATCAAATATTGGCCATTAATTAGAACCTCCTGACTTATGAGAGCGTCATTTATTTTGGGAAGATTCTATAGATCTCGAAATGGTTTTCTTATCTCTTGTAGAATTTGTGGATTTTGGATTGAATCCAGAAATGTTTGTACTCATGTTACAGAATTAGTGTATTTGTAGTTTTAAGATAACCATGAATTGTTCTACATTCAAGAAAGCTGCGTACTCCTTCTTAGAAGGCCGGTATGGCACTTGTGACGCCTCTGGTGTTGCGGGTATCCACGGGCGGCGGTAATCGCTTATAATCAGTCTGCTCGTTTGCCCCTATTCCATAAAAAACAGGATAGTCTCTAGAACAGAAAATTTCTCAACGGCCAAGACACGAACCTTTCTACAAAGGTTCATGTGTGTAGTAGGTGTACGGAGTAAATTAGATAGATCATTCCAAGTTTCATCAAGACCTGCCTGCTACCTAGGATTTAATTAAAACAGATTAGTTATTTGACGGTCACCCAAACAAACATGAAATGGTTTAAGTATACAAGGACAAAGTCTTAAATCATTTTTTAATACAACACAAAAGCAGAAGTTTATGAACATCGTAATGTAACAAGCTGTATGAATGCCACTGTCATAATATCGCAATCATATAATACCTAATCGATTAATATACATCTTAGGTTAACGATCGCGGTGACCTGTATGCGAAAATAGGTAAAAAATGTCACTGCGCTCTTATATAGTGGTTAGATTAAGCCTAGAACACAGGTTACGTTAGCCGATAAAGTTTATATGTTAGCTTTAATTCAAATGCAATGTTAACTTGTAATAAATGTAATAATTCAAAATGCCATAGTAACAATGACAACTTCAACATTGTACAAAGCTTCTTAGTGATACAGACATATTTTTATCTAGAGAAAAATGCAGTTTTTCAACTCCTACAACTTGATCTACCGAAAGTGAACATATACTAAAATTAACAAGCGCTCTCTAATTAATGAAGCAATACTAGAACACATTACTTTATCATGATATAAATATGCTGCACACCATTAGCAATTTCAGTCCCTTGTCGTATTTTAGAAATAGTTTGCTTTATTCTGTTAAGTGACATCTAATATATTAACTATACATAAACAATGGGTATATATATGAACAACGGGTTTAATTCTACGCGTTTTATGAAACTTTTATGAATTTTTTATGAAATTTTGTGTTCATATCGGGTATGTCTGAGAAACGGCCAACATCTATTTTTTATACTCCTAAATGGTAAGGGTAATATATAGGATAACTCCTAAATATTATTTTTATTTTATGGCAAAGCAATGTTTGAAAAGACAGCTAGTATATGAATACAATACAACTCTGTTCGATCTAGATAGAGTTTAGAACCAGATGCAAATTGTATTGATTTTTTATTGCATTTAAATATGGTTAAAGGAGTAGTGGAATGTTAAACTGTAATAAATATCAGAATATTATGTAAAATAAATAATAAGTCAAATGAAACTTATAAGAATTATTATAAACAGGCAAAGTGGAAAACAAGCATTCAGTCAACTTCAGTTTTTAAAGCGTCATAGTCCATGGTCCATGGTATGTCAATATCATGTTACTGTTCATAATAAAACCCTTTGAAATGGTTTTCCAACAACCCTATATTAAGTTTATTCAAACCTTTTCTATCTCATTCAAGCTCAAATACTAGGAAGGGTTAAAATACTTTGAGCATTCGTATTCAGGTTCAATAAATTCGGTCCAGTTCAGTTGTACAATACACAAAATTCCTGGTTCAAAACTATGTGAATTTTAATTAAGGCAAATCATGAATTGTTAAAAATCAACCACTCACTCAGAAACAATTTAGTGGTTTGGCAAAAGAACAAACGTAGTGGTTCATGATTGGAATCATCGAACCCTCATATATTTGAGTCGCAAATATTAACATCGAGGTCAATAGTTCTATGTGTTTTGCTCATATTTATAGATCAATATTATCTTTGTACTTCTTTAGTAACAAGTTAAAAGCTATCGATTTAAAGACAAGTGATTAGCATTCTAGGATGTTACTAGTTCTAAATACTTTTAGAAAAAAAATAACAACACACATATACTTATAGAATACAGGCCAGGTTTAATAACTCCTTAATCTTACTCTTAATTTTATTTATTTTCCCTAGTCATAAAATGGAAAAGGGTAGGAATAAATAACTGAAGAGCAAGGACGCATGTTGTTACATAAGACGCGTAAAAGTAAACCCTTTTCTAGTGGTCGTATTGCTGTAATAGAAACTGTGAACAAGGGATATAAACATTTACGTTACACAACGAGTAACTATCTAATAAATAGCTTAGAATAACATGAATCTGTTCTTATTCTTACTTGTTTTATTCTGTTACACAAAATGGGCGTAAGATATTACAAAGGAATGAAACTTGTTACCGTACAGCATGTAGTATAATAGCGAAGGGGCTTATATAGTTGTTTCATACATATTTATTCGGTTCGAATTGCAAAAATCTTTAAGTCTTCTGTATCAGTATCGAACTTCACACTGCACTGCTTTCCAAACTTTTTATAAGAAACTGTGTATACACAATCCATTTCAGATTTTTCTGCTGCTTTTTGTGCTTTTGCGCTAGTAAATATACCGCCTGTTGCACGAAAACCCGAATCTTTAGACAGATTTATTCTGAAAATTTAAATAATGTCATTATAATTTGGTTAAGCTGACAGCTATTTCCTCCAATTACCTTTTGAATATTTAACTGATATACGTCAAACTTTCAGTCAGATACCCCATAGGCAATTGTAAATGGATTGCATTTTGTTGATTGGCAACGGAATGCATTTGCGGTCCCTGTTCTTCCCACAACTGATGTAACTTTAATATTGGTATCTATACCATTACATTTATAATTTGTTGCAATATTTATAAAGTCAGTGAAAATACATACATATAGCTATGCCAGTTTCCCAGAGGGGTAGGCAGAGACAATGGATCCCCAGTTACTACGGTCCTGACATCTCTTTTGCTTCGTCCACATTCATCAATCGGTGCACGCATGCACATCGTTTCCTGGTGCTTTTTACATTACCCTTATTCAGAAAATTTCAACAATGTCAATGAAAATCTACACTAAAAATCCAAACACTAGTCATGCATATACTATACATGTTCGTTCTAGTTTAATAGCGCGTTACAAAATAAATTGTCACGTTACCGGTCCCCAGGGAATTACTAAAGTCATCAATGACGTTCCTTTGACCCTTACACCAGATAGAACGCAAATTATACACCCTCTGTAAGGGACGCTTTTACAAGAATTAAGTTATATCGTTTACCTGGCCTTAAGCAGTTCAACTGCGATCCCGAGCCCTCTATATTCAGGGGCGACAGAAAGGCCCGCTCCCATGAGGTAGGCGTTCACATTGTATTTATCATAAATCGCTGTCACTTTCATAGCTTGGCTAAACATTCGCAGGGATAATAAACCGGCCTTGGACTTTGGCTGGAAAGAAATGGGATTACATTAGGTATGGATAATACTTTTGCTTGGAAATAAGACCATATTTTTTGTGTTAGGTTAGTTTATACCTACCAGAGATATTTAAATGCATTTAAATAATACCTACTTTTATTATATTTACCTATTGTAAAACCTACTATAATATGTTTCGACAAGTATTACTCAATCATATAAAAGTGACGGTATGATTTGAATAAAATTTAGAAAATAAATTTTCGTACAACACATTACCCACATCTTGATTTTATTTATCCCTTTTGAATAATATAAAAACGGTAAAGGATACGATTACTTCAAATTTAGATTGAATAAGTCTTCTGGCAATTAAATATATATTCATCGGTATGAAGAGGTTAAAGTTTGTGAAGTTGTATGGGGTAATCTCTGTAACTACTAAACTGATTTAGAAATTTCTTTTACCAATTGAAATCCACATTATTTATGAGTATAATAGGTTATATACGAGTATTAATTATTATAAAACGATTACCGTGATATTCGACATAAACTAAGGTGGAGCTGCGAGCAAAGGTTACTCTGAGATAAATCGAATAAAGTCGAACCTATTTAACCTATTTAAAAACTTGATGCCGTAACAGTGCCGTAATAAAGTGGATAAGCTAAAATTATTGTTACAATAGAAAGTTTGATTTTTCATAACAAAATAAAGTGGTTGGGCATTTGTGCCTATTGGGTGAGCGTGGTTTTAAACTTTGTAAGCATCTCTCAAACAATTAAGAGTTACAAAATTTTGTTTCAAATATATTTTGTATCATGTTTAGTCCTAATAGTTGAAAACAAAACAATTTACATGTACAGTCATGAACAAAAGCCTTTTAACATGAATAACAGAAAGTTAAATTAAAAAACAATGTTACACTGAAAACAGGCCTGCTACTATATAAAGTAGTTGATATTTTTTAAATGAAAGAACTAATTATAGTCCCAATAAAAAAGGAGCAATCTAAAAACATTTCAATAAATGTAAAGAAATCTATGTAGAGCGTCTACCATAATTCAAGTAATAATTTAAATATGTTTAACTCAGTAATTCGTGTAACACTTTTTATTCGAAATATAAGCTAGTTCTACGAAAATAATTATCTTCTACATATGAAAATGGAAACTGCGGAGAGGCAGGTAAAATGAGTTAATTTATTTAGAGACTTTTCATTGTTAAGAAAAATACTATTACAAAGCACATTACATTAAAAAACAAAATGGGATGTAGATTAAAACGTGGCATAATAGCTTCGGGCTGAAAAGGTGAAACAACCGTTTATTACCGGCCTGTGTTCAACGAAGCGTCCTTTTTCCTGCGGCAAACACATGTTCACGGCTAAGAGCGTGCGGCCTGAACCGTCACCTTCAGCGAGGAAGCATGCTATGCTTAGTTTTTGTCTAATGACAGACGTCAGCAGCAAACGGTACTCTTGTACTGCATCTAAGTCTTCCGCTGTACCTGTAAATAAAATTAATCGAAACTTGAATTACGAGATCCAATAGTTGGTCCAGAAAAAATATTGTAAATAGTGCTTCAAATGTAGTTTGTTTACAATATTGTTCAAATATTTGTTCTACTTGTGGTTTGACTTAATTTATTTTATTTAAATGGTGCAATAAATTTGTATTTCATAGTGGCAATCATTGCCATGGCCTTTATTAAGACGGTAAATAAAGTTTGGTTTGTCCAATAATAAAAGTGGAATGACAAAATAAGCATGTATAAACTAAACATATATCTAGATAAAAATCAGGTAAGGTGTGTCAATCAAAATCAAAATTAACTACATTTTTGTACCCAAGAGAAAACAAAAACATTCTGTAATAACAAACAAAAATCTTTTTTACATTGAACAACTCCTTATTTTACTCATTAAAATGTGCTAGCACAGTCCGATTCTGAGCATAATTAATTCAGGAATCCCAATGACGCAATCAAAACCTAAAATTTAGAAGTCAGCCGATGAGAAAACCAATGAGAAAGGCGCTTTATGACACCAAGCTTAAGGTTTTTCTCACCCTCGAGATAATTGGGTGGCGCCGACATATTACGCTGCTAATGGCTTACGTATTTTCTTATATGTAGGTGGTTTCTACGTCAAGCAGTATTTGTAACTGCAAAAACTTAAATTACTGAGTTTTGAAGAAATTAGTAATATAGCAAGAAATAAAAGTTGTACAATATGATATTCATCTTAAAATTTGAAAAATAACCTTTTCTAAAAGCGCTTTAGCATAAAACATATTTTACCCGCAGTTTTCCACCAAACATCTTCCCTGATGTAGTGTCCAAGCATAAACTCGACTGCAGTACTCCACATACTTTCTGGTATATCTTCTATTTCGAATTTCAACGTTCGACCATCTTCAACTATGCGATCAAAACAGCTCCACACTTTAGGGTACTCCCGAGCAGACATTGTACAAGTAGAAAACAAAAGTCGATGTGCTTTAAATTTAAAACTACTTCTGAAGTACTGAACAACTGAATTGAGACTGAAGTGTATTTACAATGCTGCCTTTTGGTTTCTGTATTACTTCGAAGCAAGGTCTTTAGTGTTATTCGATAACTTTAAACAGGGTGATTAAAAACTTTAGCGGTTCAATGTAAAACTTCTTTATTACGCGCATGTGATAACAATTTAAATACAACTACAAATTGTATATAAGAAATTAAAATAATCCAACTTTGATTGAGATTATGTATTATCTATGTTTAAACGTGATTTCGAACCTCGCTGTATATTTCCTTTAGTAATGCAAATAGGCCAATGCGGTGCGTTCTGATCTGTGTAAATGATACTTACAGATTAATTGTGGTTACGATACGTAGTTGGCTATTCACGTACGTATAAAAAATTCAGTATAGGTACGTCGTGTAACACAGCATAATAACGAGTATGACTTTGAAAGCACGAACTTGCACATTATTGTTACATAATTGTATTTAAATTAAATTGAGGACTCTAAGTTTCCTTTCGATATCCAGTAAATAATTAAGAAATCATACTAATTATTATTTGAATCTGCATTAGTTACAGGCAATTTATTATACGTACGAGTTAAATTTATTTTGGTTAGTTCTTCCTAAGGGCCGGCAACGCACTTGTGACGCCTCTGGTGTTGCGGGTGTCCATAGGCGGCGGTAATCGCTTACCATCAGGGGATACGTCTGCTCGTTTGCCCCCTATATAATAAAAAAAAAAGAAGTTCTGTTTATCCGTTCAGAAACAATTTCGTTTAGAAAATATCAAACATTTTCTTCAGCTTCTATTTCTATGCTTTTTTTCAAATTTGATTTCATCATCAGCCTTAAATTTGATTTAGAAGCACAATAATAAGTAATTTACATTTTGTTTGTCTATACATACCAGGTAAATTTTATTAAAAATATGAGATTTGTGGATACCAATTACTTTTTAATTTGAATTTGGTATGATATATTTTTATAATATTACTATAATATATACCTAACCATAGTAAAGTATCAATATTTTTGTGTATTTATATGCATATTTTATTTATATACGTTTTGTTATCTATACCAATTGTATCTATTTTTGTTGCTGATTACAACTGTAACCTGTACTTAATAACCTTACATCTAGTAAGGTAATTAAGTACAGGTTATAGTTGTAATCAGCCGACACTCTCCAAAGGTTGGCTAGTAGAGTCCACTACACCATGTGAACGCATGAAGTTTCAATAAATATTAAGATGTAAAATCAGCCCTTCTTGAATGATGTTTTGCCTATAAAAACTAATAATGTTAGAAAAAGCCTACAAAATTATCTTAAGTTGCATAAAATTGTTATTTGATTGCAATGAATCTTCCGTTAAAAGGTTTCTGTGTGTAGGAGTTCAATCACGCGGGTGTCTTTCATATCAACCTTTATTTAATTCTGTAAATACATTGTACACCTTATTATATCTTGTTACAGCATTACAAAAAAGAAATTCTTTTTAATTTCTTTGATGATATGTATACATTTATGTATAGCGTCATTTTCTAATGTTGATATTAAAATCAATTTACTATCTACTAACTTTTGCTTGTAGCTCCACTTAAAGTAAGTAGTCTATATCCTAACTCAATTTTGTAACCATCTCCATGCACAATTCAATTTATTTTTTTTGCGGAGTAATGTTTTAAGATACTTTTTGTTTCATAGGTTCATCGCTCGGGTGTTGGAGCGTACTTGCTCTGCACTCGAAGGCCGGCGCGTCGCAGCTCTTCTTGTCTGCGGTGGGGGTTCAGCAGCGGCCGCCGTAGTCTCAGCGGCCACCCGAGCCGGCGTCCCCGTACTGCGCACGTCACCATCCATCCATCTCTCTTATACCATCGCTAATGTGAGTAATAAAGTTCTGAACTACCTATATGTTCTTAATATATTATTACATTTTAAAAGTATATTCTTAATGAAGATTATTTGAGTATAAAATTATTAGTTGTGGCAACCATAAATGCCAAATGTATTTCTTTATGAATCCTATCACTGCAAGATTTTTTATATTTGCCGAGCCAATTTTTTTCTTACTACCTCGTTGGCGCAGTGGTTTGTATCATATCGTTGTACCAGGTGGCAAATGTTTGTAAAATCTGCAAATATTTGTTTCGGAGTTTGGGTGCTTTCTATGTATAATATGTATGTATTTACGAAAAAAAATGTAAACATGTATTTATATCAGTTATCTAGTACCCATATTACAAGCTCTGCTTTGTTAGAGACTAGATAGAGTTGTGTGTTAGATGTCCGAAATATTTATTTATTTTGAACTGAGCACTGTACTAGGTCAATTGAGGGTCTTATAAATGTTTTACCTTATTCACAGTTCAATAAATGATGTCTTCTACATCATTTCATGTTGATTGGTATATATTTATCGAGGGCAGACATCCTGGCTAATTTCATTAAGGCGTTAGTCAACTCATATTGGGAAAATTCACAACCAATGTTGTATGTACGATTATAGTCTCGTTGGTTATTGCCCTCAACATCCATAGACAACATAACTATCTCATATAAAATTTTAACACAGAAACATAAGCCTCTAGGTTTTTAAATAGTTGTGAGAATAGTTATATGAAAACGTTTGGTACGTAATATATATTGAAATGGTGGGCTGATAAGTGAAACAGTAATAGAGCCAGTTAATGTGTCGAGAAATTAAGAACAAAACGAATGTGGTACGCTTGTAAGATGTAAAGGTTAAGGCATAAAAGCTAATGAGATTGAAGAGAGATAAAAATGGAGTAGAAGTAGTGTGGGGTAGTATTCTGTATGAACGCAGGTATGACAAATATCATATAAACTAGTTTTCATCGCATCACTTACAATGAAGGCTTTAATTGGCGGGGGAAACAAAGTAAAATGTATGAAAGTACAATATACATAGACTACATAGAAAGGATATTGAAAGAGACTGAAATCCGAAATAAAACTATTGGGTCTATAATTACCCATAAATTTAGTTAGATATTTAAGTGTTCACGTCATCAAGACTAACTTTGTTCACATAAAGAGAGATCTACTATGGAAGATATATGTATATATTTTACATGAGCGTCTTTAGTGCCAGTTTTAGGAAAGTTATATCGTTCCCCTAATGTTGCGGTAGATGTCAAAGTTAAGGACTAGAATGTCAATTTAGTGTTCTACTATAGAGTCGAGTATACTTCTAAGTTTTCTATTTGTTACTTAATTAATTAATTTGAACTGTAGAATGTGCATTATATTTATATGTGTCAAAGTAACAACTTGCAGTGTTTAGGTATAAAACCAAAAATGACTTAGTTTAAACTTTTTGCCGCGCCTTCCGTGAGAATTTTACTGCCCTGCTAAACATTCTTGTAATATGTTTTATGATGATAAATCAATTAAAGATTCTAGGCATACACTTTACTATTCCCCAATATTTGAAACATCCATTGAAATAGTTCAACATCTAAATGCTTGATAACGTAATTGTCACATGCCTTTGCATTGTAAAAAACACAGACTGTCTCTGACATTTGTAGTTGAGTACCAGCTGTTTTATTTATACTAAGCTATTAATCGTGCATGCTACCATAAAGTCGAGAATAGCAAACGAGTCTGTGAAATAATGCGTTTACGTGACGACCTAGTAATTGACGGTGAGCACAACACGTTCAGGCATTATTTATAGGATAATAGCTACTACCTCTGACACAGTTTCTTTAATTTTTAGACAAATTGGGATAACAAACCTTTTGTTCTTTTCTGTGCCCTGTCCGTTAATTTTCAAACGGCATGAAAACGTAGACCAACAAACTTAATTTCGCATAATTTACGGTGTTAATGTGGTTTTATTTCCTACACAAATTCTTTGATAGTTATATTAAATCACAAAATCTACTAAAATGATTGCCAATTCTTTGAGTTTTGGAACTTGTAGTTATGATTTAAATGGCACCATTTGTCTCAGAATTAAAAAAGTGCAAGCAATTTTTATTAATATGGTATAAAGGCTCTCGCGTTCGTGCAGGGCCATGCATGAAAAAACAAAAAAAACTTAGAACGAGGTCCCAAAACAAACCAAATCAGATATCAATGTCCCGACGTGATAGTCACCGTATCATCTAGTAATTATTAAATACCATTTGAGCATTTTGATTATAGAGGTGATGAATGTTTTATTACAGTCTTATATCGAAAGACTGCCAAGAATGAACTCATACTATATGAAAAAGGTTTTGATGGAATTACCAAGGTTACTAGTCGCCATAAACTGCCTAATGACATCAAACGAATAGCTAAGTTAGAGAGTTTTATTAAGCAAGAATGAAATCAGCTGTTTGCATTTCATAATTACTTAGCAAGAACTTTGTACTTCGTTTCACTTTAAAAAGGTAATATTTGTCAATCAATAAATGATAACAAATTCTTTGAATGTTCTAACTATACATAAAATAAATATTGTTCAAGAGTTTTGGATTAATGAAATAAATTTTACCCCGTTCTTAATTGTGCTGGGTTCACATGTGTTGTTATGAAACAATGACTGATGTTTAGCATTATTTGCTGTCGCAAGCTGGATCCGTTTACTTTTTTCTTGATACCTTGTGGATAAATATATTTAAACTTCATAAACTAAGACTTGACTAGTTCATTTAAAGTCACTGTTGAGTAGTTTACAAACTGTAACCTACAGAACCTACTTAAATTAGGAATAGTCTAACAAAACACTACTTGAGTATTTACAACCTTCATATAAATTTTATCTCAGATTAGAAGGTTTATTTTAGAACAACTTTTAACCTATTCTTTCGCATGAACGATATCTGATGTTTATAATGTTATACAAACTAATGAAAGTCAACCAAATAAAACCAATCTGTTTTATAGTTTTAGTAAGTCTTACAACTGTTCGTTTTTATATTTCTTTTTTAATTATTAAGCTCTTTAAATTCTTTACATTTATTGATCTGATTTTATTCTGTCTGTGACACTTATTTTGTTGCTTATTTCATTTAAAAATGTCAGCCATGTAAAAGTATGTCAACAATATAACCTACAAAACAATGCGTCATAAACACAAAAAAACCGTAAAACACAATGTCTTAAACAGATACACGAGTTTGTCGCATGCGAAGCAAATCAGATTTTTATGTTCTGCATAATACCCTTGTTAACTAGCAATATATCTTTTCTCGGTTTGCAGAATAACTTTGTTAGAGATGATATTCCTCACAATACTTGGTTCACAAAAGCGGAACCGGTGTCATCATAAATTATGATCATTTATAACCCAGTTTAGCACCGATTAGGACTAGGCAAAGAACAATTACGGGTATCAAAAGTATGACATTATGTGGATAAAGGACAAAAATATCATATTTTTTCTCGATGCTATCATAACCTGAAAAGGCTATCAAATTATCATATAGACTTTAATCTTGCGCATTAATATAAGTTTATTTTTTCCCAGGAAATGCTTCCGTTAGAAATTCGACTGGAGATTACTGCAAGAGAAACTCTACACGCACTCAGGTACTAATTGCAACTAATACCCAAAGAAGAAAAAAGAAAGCTCTATAAAAAAAGTACATTTAATTTTTTTTTCAGAGCAACACTATTGCATACCCATTGGCACTCGTTTACTTTGCTAGCCGAGGAAGATATTCACATCACGCTATCCCTACGGAGAGATTTATCGTCGATTTTGACAGCACAGCCACTAAATCCCAAATGGCTATCCCTTCCTACACAATTCTCTCGACACGTTCTCTTCAGGTATTTAACTTTGTATGTTCAAAATATAAAAATGTGAATCCTGAGATACAAATTACATTGTTATTATTCAATCTACAACCTCATCTTGTGCTACAATAGTACTTTGATTATGTGTGTGCAGGCGACTAGCTGAGATATCAAGGCTGACCCGAGGCGTTGTTGTTTTGATATGTGATGTCAATTACGCTAAGCTTGTTATGGATGAGGCCAAGCGACTGAACATGCTCGAAGGCAACTTTTTCTGGCTTTGGATAGATGCTTCAAACGACTTTAATATTTTTCACAACATCAGCAATAGAACTCAATATAATGACGATAGTGATCGAGATTATGAAAGCTTATGGGATAACGATAAAGCACCGGTATACGAACGCTTTGATCGTGGCAAACGAGGCGATGCTGACAATAATACGATAAAAGATCTGAAAGACCCTACATCGATAGGAGCTGATACAGTTGAAAAGATTTCTAGCGATGGCGGATTTAATGTAAAAAATAGTTCCATAAATTCAATTTTTCGAAAGTTAACTCGAAATATGTCGGATGTAAAAAGTACTAACGACAGGTCCTTAAACATAGATTTTAGTCAATCGTATGATAGTAGTCGCAATATTAGTTCGGAAAGTATTAGGTATTATAATGTAAATAACAAAGGCGTTGAAACTTCTAAACTCGAAAACAATTCAATTGCAAAGGGTGTGCCCTTTCATATTAGAAATAATAGTAGGCGTAATAGTTATAGAAAAATGAAAAATGAATCTTTCAATAAGTATGTAAATAGCATACACGTAGATAAAGTAAGTGTCGGTAAAGAATTACTGGAACGAAATTACTTGAGTAATGATGAGGATAATAGAGAAATAAATGATAGCATAGATATATCAAGTGATATTAGTGATTTCTTATTGAATCCAAAGGTGCATGCGTCCTCTATGCATAATCTTAGAAACAAAATAGAAAAAAGAAGTAATAAAAAAAATAACAATGAAGATATAGTAAATAGAAGAATAAATTATAATATTAAAAATAACATGACCGAGATTTTAAATGGTCTTCCCGTTGGACTTCTTGCCTTACATCCACAACCGATGAAAATAGGTAAGCATGGTTGTAAATCTGCTTGTTATTAATTATTTAATTTTGAGTCAATGTGAATGTGTTTAAAAGTCATTTCTAAACGCTGTAATGGTCTATATGTATAGTTTTTAACTAAGAGATTTGAACATTTAATATCAACTCTTTAATGTTTGTGCAGATCGCGCTTATGCTCAAGCTGCGGTAAGAATAATCGTGGGTGCGCTTAGACGTGTGTTGCGCGCTTGTGACGCATGGTCTGCTCAAGCCCAATTTTTGAGTGACGCTACAGCGTCATGCTGGGATGAACCGAGTGATGCAGCAGCAGATTTTTCAACGGAGTTCGTAAGGTATAAAAAAAATGAAATTTTAAAAAAATATATAAATAGTGATTGAATCGTATTTCTTTGTGTTTCTGAGAGTAAAATTTAATGGTATTGAAAAAAGTAATATAGTTTAATAAAAATATTTATACTATAAATGCTTAGAAACAATTTGGCCATGTTTTGTGGAAGGCCCCGTATAAAACAGAAAATGGTGTTGAAATTATTCAGCAAAAATGTCTTTTGTCCCCCGCTGAACTTCAAGCTAAGTTATAAAGCTGCTAATGACCTCGATTTAAGTTTAGAGAGAACCTTGTAGATATCGAGAGCAGCGGTGACGGTGAGTGATTACAACTCACACCGTGATGGATCTTTTTAATGGATCGACCCTCTTATTAAAATATTAATTCTGAAGACGTTTAACGTCTGGTTTTCTCAAATTATGATGATGTCATGGCTATTCTTTATATTTTCACGTATTTATTGCAGTAGCTTTTTACTGGTTATGACGTAATTTTATATTATTTATTATATCAAAAATGTTTCGTGTCATTAATGTTTCCAAGTGCTGCATTGCATTCATTGTTATTGACTGCCTCGGTGGCGCGAGTGGTAGCGTAAGCGACTGCTGTGCTTGAGGTCTCGGGTTCGATTCCCGGGTCGGACCAAATGTTTGTATGATCTGCAAATATTTGTTTCGAAGTTTGGGTGTTTTCTATGTATAATATGTATGTATTTACAAAAAAAAAAGTATATAAGTATTTATATCAGTTGTCTAGTACCCATAACACAAGCTCTGCTTAGCTTGGGACTAGATGACGTTGTGTGTTAGATGTCCGGAATATTTATTTATTTATTTATTTATTTATTTTATTGCACTACATTATATTAAATGATTCAATCGGTCAAATTTCCAAATTTTCGAATATGATAGAACCATTTTCTATTTTCTTATTCATTAATTTATTGTGAGAAGATAAACTATGATATATTTTACTTTATTGTTTACTAGCTGTGTGGGTTTACCCGCGGTTCTTGTTGTAGCTTTACAACAAATTCGGGACATTACGGGAAATACTATGGCGCGAAGCTAGTTAAAAAAGTAGCCGAAGTTACTCCTTATGTCATCAGCTATCTGCCAGTGAAAGTCCCTTCAAAATCGATGCAGCCCTTCTAGAACAATAGACGGACAGCCAACAATTTTTAAAATAGATTTTTGATGTGAAAACTGCTTTAGTCGCGATGAGCACTTTTTGGTAGGAGAAAGTCTTATGAGTTTCCGTCGCCGCGTCACCGACATGCTGACCCACAAAACTTCTATGGCCGCATTGAGCACCTTTTGGTACGGGAAAATCCTATGGGCACTTGTCACCGACATTATTCTCTAACCAATCCAAAATATTAAAAATGCACAACGTTAATATTCAAGTTTTCACTTCTGCCGGCACTCCCGGAGTGCAACCCGTTATTTTTTTTGTACAAACACTTGGGCCGACTCAGGATTTGAACCCGAGACCCCAAGTACAGCAGTCGCATTCACTATCAGTGTGCCGCCGAAGCAATCATTCATATTCTAAGTCATATATTTCTAAGTTATGTATATATTATATATATAACTTACAATTTACATTACATACTTAATATTATATTGGACTAGCTGAGCCTCACGGTGTTACCTGCACTTATTAGTTTACATATTTTTTTTTCCTTACAATTAAAATAGCCTATATTAATCAGTGATAATGTAGCATTCAAACGGTGAAAGAATTTTTAAAATCAGTCCAGTACTTTTTGAGCCAATTCGTTACAAACATACTTACATAAAAACCTTTCCTCTTTATAATATTAGTATAGATAAACAATGAAGTAAAAGATTTTTGTTGTTTAATTGCTACCCAGTGATACATTTTAAACATTGCTACATTTGAAACGGACACAGTAATATGGTAACAAGCACAGAGCATCACCATAAAAGCAAATTGACTGGCGGGTCCGAGAACGGCCCGAGATTACTTTTATGTTGCTTTATCTTAAAGAGCGCAGCTTGGTGGGTTTATATCGGTAGCCGCATTACGCTACATAAAATCTTATCTAGTAGACATCTTTGGTCACCCACACCAGTTTCCAATGGTGACTCTAGACTTCTCGCTGTTTTACTAAACAGAATAATATAAAATAAGAAAGTAATGTGATCAAGATACGAATGCACTATGACAAAAAGAATATGTCAACTCCCGTGGAAGAATCTTGCTTCGGCATATGAGGCAACTTAACCGGACTGATACAACTGCCTCGAAGGAAAATAGTGCAAAGCAATTCTTACATTATTTTTCATCGAGTGGGTGAGGTTAGAAGATGCCTAATTTCACTGTTCCCCTCTGACTCTGGGGGAAAGCAGATAAGTTTGGCAATTCAAATATTCATATATTTCACTGCAAAGAGAACGAACATTAGAAACCAATCCTTCTTATTTATTTTTTAACGTGTGGAAACCCACACGGGCTGTCACCCCACCGGGATTTGCGGTGGGGTGACGGCCCGTGAAACAAATCCTATACCACCCTATCTGGGCAGCGTGGTATAGTAGACCTAAGCCTCCTTTTTAAGGACAGGCCTATATTCCACAGGGAACTATTTAAGATTGTTGACGATGATTATAATGAATGCATCTATAATAATGTGTATGTAAGTGTTCGTTTACATGATAAAACCACTATCGTACCTTAATAGAGAAATAAATTACACTAAGTCCAAACAGAATAGTTAATTAAGTGTTTCACTAAATAAGGATAGTTAAAGGATTAATTTGTTAAGAAATTTGTTTTGTTGACCAAATTAATTACAATCACCCTTTGATTGCTCTTTTTCTGAGAAGAGCTAAGAGTATCGTTAGACAATTAAATGCCAGACTGGTCGTAAACTATTTAAGTATATTTATTGTCCGTTGCGTGGGGCGGTATTACGACGTGACAGTGACGAGGGTAATACCACCGCAGCCTTTTAAATAGAAGAGTCGTGTAGGTTTAAATCACTCGGGTCCACCACATTTTTGTATCCGTTTCAATTAACACATTACTAGTGAACAGAAAACATGTTTGACCTTTAGACCCAACAGTTATGAAAGAAATGAGAGTCTATTAACTAGATTAAACTAGACCATAATATACAATTATAATACAATTGATTTTTATAGATATGCGACTCACAAGTAACTTAAATTGTGAGCAAGACTTAGGCTACGTTTAACAACAAAAAAAATGAGTGCCATAGATCTTTCTACCAAAAGACTAAGAACTTTAAACAGCTAGATAAACATGCATTGTAGATTTGAAGTAATGTAGAAAGGCCTTCTAATTTATGTAAAGGTAATGTATCTTAATTTGAAATACTACTACCGCACTAGTAATATGTCCAGTGCCTCAGGCGATTTTCCAGACATACATGAAGGGTCTAAAAAATATACAGAGAATTTGTGGATTGCACGTAGTGTTGTCCTGTGTGAAGATTAAAACCGCAACAATCAGAGCAGTAGGAAGCGGTGAAATGGCTGCTTAAAATTAAACCACCAACACGTACAGTCAAATCGTATTGTATTGTTATTTGCTTATGAATTTTGGTTGCCTGTAAGAGATTGCCTCCGAGCGAAAAAACTGCCACTAAGTTAGTTTTAAGTTAGCCCTGTAATTAATCTAGTGTACAACAAAGAGATTTATTATTATTATTGTTATTTACTCAGTCTGAAAAATTTATAACTAGGTCCGTACCTACTACATTCCTGATAAATATTATTTTGTATCTTACACTAAAATATTTTTTTAGTCTTTCACTCTCTAAAGCGAAAAACAAATACAAATGGTATGCGGGATGTGTTAGTTACGGGTGCCATTTCAGTTACATCAGTAACATTTCAATGAAAACCACGTCACAAAAGAAACACGTTGTGTCAAAGTGTCGTAACTTCACAAATTCTATAGGTATATGCTGTAACCCTATGACCCACGAAATACTTTACGAACAGGGTATTATAAACTGTAAATGGGGGTTTTTCGACGGCTGGCAAGAGCTATATGCGAGAAGCCAATAATCGAAATAATTGCGTACAATTGGACATTGTTATGACTACGATTTGCTGATGATGATAAAGATGATGTGAACGAAGAGGGTGGTCGTTCTGTTTAAACATATTAATATCAATTCTGGCAACAGTAGCTAACTAAATTACAAGTATTACAGAGACAGAGACATTAGAAAATTACTGAGCGTAAAATATATTGGTATCTGGAGAGTTGAATGACCTTGTTTGCACTGAAATAGATTGGCTTGGAACAATACACTTTTAAATGCAAATGTTCTTAATTACTGTAAAATAAATTAAACTGCGTATATTAGAATCGTGCAAGTCTAATCAATTGTCAAGTTGTGTACAAAAAATACATTAACGGCTTCCCAAAATTACTTACAATAAACCACTCAAAATTCCCAATAAAATAAGACAGTCAAAATACGAATTAAACAAAATTCATGTTAGTTTATGAATTACTGCTATAACTGACTGATGTAAAAACCTGTATTGGTGTAATTTTACAACATTTTTAAAATGTATGTGACTTAATTTGGTCTCAATTTCTTGTGTTTAACGTAAAGTAAAAAATACAACACAGTAAAAATAAATTGTCTGATATTTTTTTTCAAGGAATCGTCGTCAGACGTCTATAACATTACCAAGAATTAACATATAAAATTGTTTCGTGCATATTGTGTAACTCTTAATGGTTTCAATTTATCAATCAACCTTGCTATCCTTTGATCCTTAATGTAAATGTATTAGATTCATTTTAAATTACTGACTTTATAGTCTACCTACTTAACTTAAATAAAACCAAAATTTTAATTACTTCAATTTCCTTTACAATTAGTTACATTAATGTAACTAATTTTAAAAATGACAAGAACTTTTGTTCGCTTTTTGTTTAAGTTGAATACAGGACTTGAAGGATGACATAGCTCAAAATTATTACTTGTCGCTACGGTTCAATGTATCGCGAGTTAGCGACAATAAAAAAAACTTGAGAGGTATCAAGGGACACCCGGATGGAACGAAGTTCGAAATAGAAAGACGAAACGAAAATATCTGGCTTGCTTTCTATAAGAGAGATAGAGAGACAGACAGAGAAACATGCGCACGCCGCACGGCTTACAATAGCTTACTGTAGCAAAAAGTGTCGTTACCAGCCTATCGCAGTTCACTGCTAAACTTATTTATTGATATATTTTGTATTTATATTTGATATACATAATTTTAAAAATCATTAATTTACAGCGATACTATATTATTAATATAAAACTACTGGCAACGACAACTATAACACGTCAATGTAAGTTCAGTTTCTATTCAAAAGATGGCGCTATATGTAAAATTGAAAAATGTTTTTCACCAATTCTTTAAAAAATAATAACAAAACAATATTTTCTTAATAAAAAAATATTAAGACTTCGCTCCCATAACAAAAATAGTGAATCAAGCAATGAAAAATAAACTAATAACAAATATAATTTAAAACAGCAAAAAGTGTCGTGACAACAAAACGTGTCGTGACAACTTTTTCGTATGATTTTTTTCCGTCTAGCCCTCTTTCACAACGCGCGATAAGGAACTTCGTTCCAATATAGTGAGTCCAAAAGTATAATACTAATATTTACATGACCCATCAGTAGATTTCAACAAATTTTCTTAATACGTAAAATTTAAGTTCAGTATTTATTTGCATTTCATTTACTATTTTTTTAATTTTAATTACAGACACGCTTTGCGGGATGCAGTTAGATGCCTGAAATTTTAATTGTAGTAGTGATTTTGGGGAATAAAAAACATTTATGTGCACGTTCTGCACATCCAGTACTCATGTGTACTTTGTTTATCATGTTTATCTGTTGACAAGACTTAAATCGCTCCACATTTTAGGGCGAGTCGTAGTTACGTAACCATGTTCGCAGCAATGGTATGTTATTTATGAATGTCTCCTCCTTTTTTCACATTCCTTTGTAAAGTTCTGCTATAATCCTACGTATATTATAAATGCGAAAGTTTGTGAGTATGTAAGTGAGTATGTTTGTGGCTCGTTCACGCAAAAACTACTGATTGGACAGTTCACTCTCCTTGGTAAGGAGATTTTACCTTTTTTTACTTTACTCCGCCTTATGGAAAGTATAAGCAGAATCCAAGAGTGGTGGTTACCATACTCAATGCGAATGCAGACAATGTAACAATGTAGCGTGGTGATACACACAATGGCGACCTTATGCATTATACAGAAGCATCATTGCCATGCTGGCCATTCGGGTTGTTATAGGGTTTATATCAAGTTTTCTTTTCTCTTTGTAGTGATGTCGTCCTCCGTAGTTTGCTACCGTATTTGTCTCTTACGTTAGGATCAATAATGGTGGTGATACTCCATATTCTTAATCTATCACAGGTTTCAGGTTTAAAAAGGTTTTTATTAACATTTTGCAAATCAATATGTAGTTTTCAGAATTATTCGCTCTTGTACATGGTATTTCCTTGTAACTAAAATATTTTTACATTAGTATATATAAAAAAAATTAGAGGCCTTAAAATAAAACTAAAAATTCAATATTCAGTGTCAGCAAGGAAAACAGAATGCTGCGAATCGGATGCTGGAACCGCTGTTTTTTACCATATTTGATTGGATGTATTTTTGAATTTTATGTTACTTTTTCAGTCTTGTTGCTTTTGACTTTTATAAAATCGTTTTATTCGGGCCTCATTCAGTTTAAATATCAGGCTAAGATTTATTTATCTAAAATTACTACTGTATCAAAATACTTTTAAATGTTTAATTAAAATATCGTTCTGAAATAGAATTAAGAGCATAAAACTATTTTTGATGATATCAGCGTCTTGAACACAAAGACAATATGTACTTATGCAAAAACTTTAAATTCAAATTAAATTACTTAGTGATATAACAGTGTTATTGCTTTTATGTAAAATTGAATTACCGTATTAAACATAAATAACTTACTAATTTATGTATTAAGGGTCTATATATTTTAAAAACATTATCGAATATTAAGGACTAAGATATTATAATTTCGAACATGAAATATGACCTGAAAGTTAGCAACAGTCGTAAATCTGAACCAGGTCATGCAACCTGTAGTTTCATGCCAGTAGGTGTAACATTCAAGGACCTCTCGTTCTTGACCTCCCTTATAGTTGTATCGGAGGCACACGCTTCGTGGAACGTTATTCAATAAAGTACGTGAGCCGCATGCGATCTCAACCCTATTCAGAGATTGTCGTTATGTATCCGACAAAAACCCCTAAATGCTTCGAGTTTGGCAAATGATAAACGTATTGTAAATCATGAGACTTATAGGATATTGACAATGATAAGACTTTTTGTTCAGGTATAGAAAAACTAAATGCTTTAACGAAAATAAATTCAAAAAATTCAAAATTCATTTATTTAGTTAAGAGGTACAATAATTTACAATTAAATTCCTAAATTTATAAATATAGTACGTTATTTGTTATTTACCCGAACTAGATTGAATCTGTGTCTCGGGCGAACAAAATGCTTACAAAACAATTTTTGTTTACTTAAATTTACATAATTAGTGCTTAAAGTAACAATATAATTGAAAAACATATAGTAATTCTGTAGTACCTACTAGAAATAAGTGGGTCAAAAATAATGCGCTAAGACAGCTCAGCAAAATAATTTTATTTACATATTTCAAGTATCTGCTCAGTTTGCTCATACGACAAAATTTGTAACCAATTGCGTATTGTGTTTTTACAACTAACATAATTTAGTTTATAAATACTTATTTTTCTATTTAACTTATTATATAAAAATGGACCCAGATATAAGATAAATAATAGACTATGAAAATAATAAATAAATAATACGTGTTAATTTTCGTATACTACTAATTATTTTTTGATTCATATGTAAAATAAAAAAATTGCAGGTAACACCTGAATTATACTGTGACTAGCCTAGGTACTTCCTAAGCGGGTATGTTATTTACTGTGAAATTTAATAATTTTATCAAAAAAACACAAACCTACGGTATATTTGAACTGGGTGATATACTGGACAAACAACGAGATTTTAAAAATACTGAACTCGTAATTTGCCTGCCTCACTGTTGTGATATTTATCGATATCAGTACCAATTTCTTCACGATTTTTCTGAAGCAAATATGGTTGTAGAAATTTCAAAATTGTATTAAGTTTATTGAATGTAGTAGTTTTGTAGTGAAATAGAAATCAATGACCTATTACAATGTAATATAAAATATAAATTTTTTATAAAAATATAATTATTATATGTTGAATTCAAAACGTGTACCTAATTAGAATTTAACCAATCAATCAACTTATCTAGCGAATATTTACGGGCACTAGTGTTTCCATTCCATATACGAGTATAAGGTGATAAGTATATTCATTAGCGTACTAATCATAAGAAAATGTACAAGCATTTACTTACATTACTAACTTAGTTTCGCTAATTTACAACTATAAGTGATAGATGACAGTTCTTTACTATCAACGGTAACATTAGATGTACTTCTACCAATTTAATATAGTTGCTTTAGATTCTTTGCCAATTGTGTACTACGGTAATATTTATTAAGTTTTATGATAGTATAAAATATAGATCGTAGAAAGATATAAGTAGTATGTAGCTATATTGATGTTAAATATTTAGCTGGTGTCTTTATTTTTTTCTGAAATTTGTCAATTTATGGCATTTTTGACTTTCTTCTCTTATTTTCTTAGCTTCTTAGTTTGTTCTTTTTCATTGCCAGATTAATTTTAATGTAAATTGTCACATCCATATTTGTTTTCTTAAAAAATAATCCTATTCGAAAGTCTTAGAAATAACAATAAACACCAAGATGGAGCATCAACCTTTTTTAATTAAAAGTATCCCACCACCAGTATGAAAATTTTTGCTTCGCCGATTCAGGTCAATGCATTCATTTCGTTCGAAAGAATTCTTGGTATTAAATTCTCGACTGAAGTCCCCAAAGTTAGCACAATTGAATTATAGATAAAGAAAATATCGTATCTAATATTTTTGGGCAAAATCCAACTCGATCGCATTATCATAAATCGGTCAGAACGGCACAGTGGCAAATTTTGGCCGACGGCCAGGCTGTACAGGCTGAGTCGACAAAATGATCGCCATCTACTGACATGTCTTGACGTAGATAGTTCCCTTTTTAGTTCATATAGAAAACAGGATAGTTAAATAGGTCAGGTCAGTTGTGAACACATTTTTACGCACTTTTTACTTCATTTATTACCTACTTCTTCTTCGATTAGTTTTCTCCTCTAGTATCGCGTATTTGAGTATTTATTTTGATTTCTTAATCCGATTAGTATCCAAAAAATAGTAATATTATGATATGATCCTTGATGGTACTCTATTATCATTTAATAGATTAATCGTTGGCGCCAAAGAAATTAATTTCGAATATTTCAGGGTTGTTGGTCCGACATATAAAAATATAGTAAATAAAATAAAAATTTTCAAATTATGAAAATATTCTTAACTTTCTATAAAGCGACTTTGAATCTTACATTATAAGCATACGTATCACCTGATGGTAAGCGATTACCGCCGCCCATGGACACCCGCAACACCAAAGGCGTCACAAGTGCGTTGCCGACCTTTGGGGGATGGGAAGAGGGAATGGGGGGAGGGGTTGGGATATGGGCCTCCGGTATCCTCACTCACTCGGTGAAACACAGCGCAAGCGCTATTTCACACCGGTTCTCTGTGAGGCCGTGGTATCACTCCGGTCGAGCTGGCCCATTCATGCCGAAGCGTAAAACATAACATAGAGTCACACCTATTTCCCAAAGCGGTAGGCAAAGACAATTGATCTTCACTTAGAACGGTTCTGACATAAATCTTTTGCTTTATACATATACGTTATAATTAATCGCTGCATGCATTCTCATTTGTTTCTGGTGCTTTTCAACATCAAAATTTGTTAGAATCCAAACCTTCAATAAAAAAAGGTCTCATTCATATTTATTCTGAGTATTTTAACCGACTTTAAATATAAAAGGAGGTTACCGATTCGTTAGTTTTTTTTTCAGTATTTGTTCGTTGATGTTTTAGTTGTTTATGTACCGATTTTTAAAATTATTTTAAAATAGTTTTAAAATACCTTCCAGGTGATCCCATTGTTACCATGTCGTGATCTGATAATGGGATTCCAAAGAAATCATGGAAAATCCTTAAATATTTTATAGACCTGTATTATGTGCTTTAGATTTTTTAAACCTGACTAAATATTGGCGTATGGTAGTCGCCATTTTATGATGTTGAACCGATAACTTGGAGGCCTATACCCCAACCCCTCCCCCATCCCCTTTCCCATCCCCCAAAGGTCGGCAACGCACTTGTTACACCTTTGGTGTTGCGGGTGTCCATGGGCGGCGATAATCGCTTACCATCAGGTGATACGTCTGTTCGTTTGCCCACTATTCAATAAAAAAAAAAAAAAAAGATAATGGAAGATACAACTCCTTAACGTTTAGAAGTTGTAGGATATTTTTTTTCTAGCATATGTTCAGTTTAATTACGTGCTTCAAACCATTACAGCTATTCGTATCAGCAGGAGTAACATTTGAAGGTAGTCATTTCCGTAGATTGCCTCTCGCAACTTATAAGAAATACCCAGTTCAACTTACTCACAATTATTGACACAAAATTTTTAAATATTTAAAAAAAGTCCGCTACCTTCTAGGTAGATCTTTCGACGCTTGGATGTAAATATAGTTATTGTTTTTTTTTATTTCCTAATATTTTAATTTTATTTTAAAGGAGGTTACTTAAGTTCCTGAAGCATACTATAATAATCATTGGTTTAATAAATTAAAAATTTAGAAAAAATAACTGTTACAAATTATAGAACAATAAGTATAGACAACAATTGCAACATACGAGTACTAATTTACGGCAGCCAAACTAAAACCAGTTTATTTTACGTTTTAAAGTGTTTCTAAGCAGAGAGTGTTCGTTTTTTTTTTTTTTGTTAATAATGTTGTTATAAGCATCTGACCCATTGAAACTATTACATATTACAATGCTATTTTATCATTTTCGGTTAACCCGGTTAGACTGGAGAGAGTGGATATCGGCGGAAAGGTACGGATATTGCAGGTTCACACACATTTTCTTTCTAAAGTTCACTCCCGAATGATCCAATTTCGTAAGTTATATACTTTTGCTGGTGTAATATGTTTTTCATACGAATTACAGTATTTGTTAAACGAAACGCTCGAGGGAAAAATGTAACTTCTTCTTAAGCATTTATGCATATCAAATATATAAATTTAACTTGGTCTGTTTGGAATTTCAAATCACACAATTATGCCAATCAATTAAATATGTTTGTCAGTCTGTACGTAACGTAGTCTCCGGAACGGCTAGTCTGATTTAAACAGGACTTTCGGTGGTAGATAGCTGATGATATAAGAAGTAACTTATGGTTGTTGGTTATAGTTATTTTTGTACCTTGATAATAACGCGTTACTCAGTCTTATAAATATAATTTTCATGTTACATTGTTGCTTACAATGAACTCCGAAACAAGTGATGAATATAAATAAATAAATATTTGGACTTTGGCTTCAGCTAGTATCAACAGTAATGATGTGGACACATTACTTAAATCTTAAAGATATTTGGTCAATTTAATATACCACTATGAAATAAACCTAGTCAAAACCACCCTAAACGATTTTTACAAGCATTGTTTCTAATCTGATGGGCATATAAAATATTTAGAGAATGGTGTACCCAACGTATATGAAGTGGATGAAAACCGTACGATCCAATTTTCACTCTGATTTTATTTCTGTTACCAACGATCCACTCACACGACCATCGTAAAATCAGCTACGTAAATAGGCCATAAAAAATTGTTTTAGTGGGTATCTCAATATTATTCACATATTATTATACAGAGCATTCAAGTTTGTAAATCATTAATACCTCTACATATAACGCACAACATCGGTGCATTTTACCATGAATTACAGAAATTAGTTATTTCTGAAATTTATTAAAATTAATAATTTTTTCATTAATTGCAGAGAAACTCGAATGTCTTCAGCAGCAGCTCTTGCAGGTGGTACCGAAAGGCCTGAACGTGCTCTAACAGCTTCTTTTGCTCTTTTAAATTTAGTTACGGGACCTGAGGGAGAAAATACGTGGAGACAAGTAGGACGTGTTTTGGGCCGTAGTGTCAGATTACATACTATTGTGTGGCCAGGTGGTCGCCTTGTAGCACATGGGCAATCTGATGGCGCTCGTACCATATTTCGCATAGTTACAGGACTAGCTCCACCATTCGTCATGGAAGGAGAACTTGATGAAGATGGACAATGTCTTAGAGGTCTACCATGTCATCGTCCTCAAACATCCGATCGTGATAATTTGACTCTTGCCTTTAATGTTTTGGACAGAGAAAGTGATCAGGAAGCCGAAGATTTTTTTTTCCCTACACCAAAGCCTACGTTTTCAAAAATGGATACACACTGCTGTTATGGATTAGCTATGGATCTTTTAGAAAATATTGCTCAAGAGCTTGAATTTGATTTTCACTTGTACATTGTTGAAGACGGTTTATATGGTTCCAGGAAGCTCTTAAAACCTTTTCCTAGAATATTTGATTATAAAAGAATGTTAAGTGAAAGTACTCTTACAAATAATAATAAAAATAATAATAATCAGAAAAGCAATCGTTCACCTTACCGTAGCGGTTTTGATATATTGGAGGAAGAGCTGGAAGACAGCGAAGATTTATTTGATATTGAATCTGATGAAAATATTGAAAAATGGAATGGAATAGTTGGTGACTTAGTTTCTGGAGCCGCACATATGTCATTTGCAGCTTTAAGTGTATCTTCGGCTAGAGCTGAAGTAATTGATTACAGCCAGCCGTATTTTTTAAGCGCAGTGTCTGCATTATCGGCACCAAATCAAAAACCAGACATACCACTGCTTGCATTTCTTTTGCCATTTTCGCCTGAATTATGGATTGCAATATTCACTTCTTTAAATGTCACTGCGATTGCAGTGGCCATTTACGAGTGGCTATCACCTTTTGGATTAAATCCGTGGGGGCGACAGAGATCAAAAAACTTCAGTATTTCTAGTGCTCTATGGGTTATGTGGGGACTTCTTTGTGGTCATTTGGTAGCATTTAAAGCACCTAAAAGCTGGCCAAATAAGTTTCTTATAAATGTTTGGGGTGGGTTCTCCGTGATATTTGTTGCGAGCTACACTGCCAATATTGCCGCTCTCATTGCTGGACTATTTTTTCACAATGCGGTTGATGATTATCAAGGTCGAGATAACGTATGTTTCTAATAAAATACTTTTAAATTTAATTTTGTTTTAACCAAGATTCATTTAAAATATATATATATGTATTTTCAGTGGCTATCCCTTAAGGTTGGCACAGCAAAGTCTTCGGTAGCAGAATATTACATACAACGAAATTATCCAGCTTTGGCACAACACATGCGACGTTATGCCCTTCAAGATGTGGAAGAAGGTATTCAAAGATTAAGGTAAGACATCTCTTTCCTTTTTAAATGTGTTTGCGGTTTCTCTCTATGTTAAATTCAAATATTTGAATTATAGACACAAATGTTTTCAAGAACGCTAAATGAATAGCAATAAGATACGGGGGGCATACACCATTTGTACTGGGATAGTTTTGTAAATAACCTAGTACTTGAGTAATAAAAAAATGGTATACAAGTAGAAAATTCTGTTATGAACTAATGAATTTTTGTGTGAAATTGAAAGTGAAAAATATTACTATTTTCATGTTCATTAAATGTTTTTTTTTATTTTATTAGTCATTAAATTTATTGTGATATTAATCCTATAATTTCCACCTAAATTATTCATCAGCAGTGTCCTCTACTGATGAATATGAATCATTTGAAAATACTAATGTAGTATATATATGTTTTTTATTTGTTTCTCTTTATTTTTGCCATAATAATGTTTTTGTCCAATATACTATAGTGTAATCATAAAGATATAAACAGCTAACCTATATGTTACCTGGGTTGGATACCTGGTGATCTGAGCTACAGATTCACGTCTAATTCAGACACCAGTCCTCTTACAATTGCTGTATTGTTGTCCTGTTTTGTATTGTGATAAAAATTAATATTGCATGTATTTGGTGATTGTGAGAAGAGAAATAAAGAATTATTATTATTATTATATAAATTACCTTGTGAGCATGATAGATATTATTAGCTTTAACCCCAATTCAAAAGTAAATTTGAATAAAGGTAAATCTGAATGTAAAAAACCACAGTAATTCTATTAAAAAAAAGCATTTTATGAATTAATAAAAGAATCTAGCTTAAAGCACTCCAATCACCACTTAATATCGTTTGGGACATTTATTTTATAGTCTGATTTAGTATCCGCTTTGGTACTACCAATTAAGCAATAAACTGTAATCAATCAAAACGAAGACAAATGAACCAGCGGTCTTGCGAACTAAAAGCTTTAAGTGTTTGTGTTTGTTTCGCAGCACAGTTACAAATTAAACATACAATTCTTTAATGATAATTTCCATTTAATTAAAACTAGCTTAATTAAGATGTACTATTTTTATTAGTGACAAATGATTGTATACAGTGATACTACTTACGCATTTGTATTTTGATGTTTACCTATAAAAATCACCTTATTACAGAAATGGCACTTTAGATCTTTTAGTAGCTGACACACCCGTTTTGGATTATTATCGAGCCACTGACCACGGATGCAAACTACAACGAATTAACGACCATCCGTTAACCGATGCCTATGCTATCGGTATGGCGAAAGGATTCCCTTTGAAGGTATTTAGGCAACTAAAATACTGTGCAAACTATGTACTATTTTTACAAATGTATTGAAGCCTTTATTGAATTTATATTTACATGAATTTGAGGATTTATGAGCAGTCTGAGATGTAGAGGCCTTCACCGGATCTTTCCACGAGAACATTGATGGATGACTCACACGAAGCTCCTAATGGTGTGATCAATAGCCTGGTGTCGTGTTCCTTCAACTCAATCGATTATACGTCAATTTATCTTGACGTTGTTCAATACACTCTTGAGGTTTACGCGAATCAAAGACATAAATCAACAGATCTGAAATAGCTTTTTTGTTTGAGCCATGACATGCTTTTTGAGAGTTTGTTTTATTTTGTTGTACATATAAATTGGTGTAGATGCAGCAATTTTTTGGATTCGTTTATAGGTACGTATATTATGGAAAGAAGCTTAAATTTATTTGAATAATAGCCTCTGTTATTTCAGGAAAGCATATCAGCAGTAATAGCTAAATATTCATCTAATGGTTACATGGATATTTTAACTGAGAAATGGTATGGAGGTTTGCCCTGTTTCAAACTGAGCCCGGATTATGGAATACAGCCGAAGCCGCTCGGTGAGCTTTAGTGTAATAGTTAGGTACTTACATTTATAATAACTTGCCACCAGCATAGACATAAACAGTTGTAGTTGCAAGCAGTAAGAGAAACAAGTGTGTTGCCAAGGGTTCATGAAAATTAGCTCTCCGTTTCAAATTTTATTTTGCCTCTAACACTATAGAGGGTGGAATTGTGTATTACTACTATTTTAATGAACATTTGTAACATCCACATAATCAGATAGCTTGATGCTGGTAGAAATTTTATTAGAATTTATTGCCACCCCCGCGTTAATCCAACCCTTCAACCTCGCTGTGTAGGGGAGATATTACCACCAGTCGACCTAAAAAATTGAACATGGGATTTATGGTTTGGCAAAAATATTTCAGCATCAAAAATACACTCATGTTTATTTTTATTTTGATATAAATTCACAGAGATGCGATTAAAGTGACGCGTGGGAACTGAGTTACAAAGTCATATATATTTTCTTATTATACTGTTTCTAGTTCTAAATTTTTGAATTGAAAATTGAATTGAAATTCCTAAGCTTTTATAATTAAAAATCTATTTCATTATATAAGTGTAACCGGTTTAAGTTACTGCAAAGAGAGCGTAGTGGTTTAAGCGAATATCTCCTCGCTTTCTACTATCCTGAGTATTGTGGATTCAAACCAAACATTGGACATTTTGTGTTATCCACAAATAATATAATTATTCTAATGATAAGTTTATGTGTTCTTTGTGTCTGATTCATGTGTTTTTATAAAGTTCTTCGTGTTACAAGAATATTTGAATTTTCTAAATAAATAATAAAAGGAGAGAGAATTCTTTTTAGTTTTAATATGTCATAATAAACATACACAACATTACCAAGTCAAGTTACGTAATTTTTTTTGGACAAGTAACCCATGCCTATTTCATTAGCTAAATATAGTAGGCGTGTGTTATGTAAACCCATACCGACTTTATTAACATTCATTTTATAAAAAAACAGAATATTAAATTGAGGTCTTAATAAAACTAAAATACATCAAGATAATTCAAATACTGCCGCATCCCTAGTATTTGCTTGCGTTTGGCCAATACACCAACAACTCGCCATAATGATCAATCAAACTAGACAATCTCACTGGACGTTGTACAAATTGCAAACGTAATAGATTGAGTAACTAAGGCTATACGTCTTCATGGGGGCGGAACCAATGAAATTTTCTCTATGGAGATCTTAAGAGAGAAAAAACCAGTAAAGAATGTTAGCAAATACTTACTAATAACCTAGGGTATCTCTTACAAAATAAGACAGTGCATGTATTTTGATAATGAGACTGTTAATAAACATCACATACTCTCTTCATAAAATGTTTAATCACAAAAACTTTACTTAGAAATCAGGCCAGTCATTATTGGTGTTTGACCGTGTGTCATATGACATTCTGTGGGCCAAACTACAGCAGTCTGGTATCGCTTCGGAGAAAATTAGTATTGTCCAGTACTGGTATAATAATCAAAGAAACATAATTAAATGGGTAGATCTATACTCTGAGGAGTATACAATAAGTTATGATGTGAGACAGGGGGGCTGACATCTCCAAGATTATTTAACCTGTATGTAAATCAGGTGATTGAGAGGTTGAACAGCATGAATGTTGGATATCGTATAGATGGCGTCGCGGTTAACAATATAAGCTACGCTGACGACATAGTGCTACTCAGGCCCTCACTTGGAAGTCTTAGGAGGCTACTGCGTCAGTGTGAGATAAACACTTAGGAGCATGGTTTGAAGTATAACGTCAGTAAAAGCTAGTTTATGGTTTTCAAAACAAACAACAAAAGTCCTGGCAACGCTGTATTTAAATTGCAACTATTATTTATTTCGATTAAAACGTTATTCGCCTTAATTTCAACACAGATAGACTTGTAGTACATGTAAAAATTATTTCAGTTAAGTCAGTTTTTTGAAGTTTATCGCATTCTTTCACTACGCATTTGGCCATTTTAATTGTTTTGGTTGTCATGTGTCACTTCGTTAGCTTCGGTTGGCGCGACAATAAACACTAAACTGACGATGGCCTTGAATAAGAGAAATCTCTTAATTTCAGCCTGTGCATTTTTGTTTCGTAATTGCTAATCTAGTGTATAATAGATGAACCTAATGAACCTAACACTATTTGTGTGTTGTGCAGGTATAGCAGCAGTGGCGGGAGTGTTCATACTACTTCTGGTCGGCGTAGTTGTTGGCTGTCTGATATTAATTTTAGAACATTTATTTTATAAATATACGCTACCAGTACTTCGTCATCAGCCTAAAGGAACGATTTGGAGGAGCAGAAATATTATGTTTTTTAGTCAGGTGAGTTTCATTTTTTAGGCATTTTAATGTATCGCAGTCAAGAGTAAATTTAAATCTTAAAAAAAGTTTTCAAAGTGTTATTAAAAGAAATATTATTTAATTATGCTATATTTCCTACCTGATTATACCTACACTGTTGTTTTCTTGATTATGTACGTAATAGTACAATAAACATTTTCATTCCGTTTGATTCATGTAATAGTTTGTATAAAATAAAAAACCAACATCTGAATTCAATTTAAAATTAAATTCGATATAGCTTCCAAATTTTATATATTTTTGCATCTTTAAGCTAAAGCTACAGTTGAGTTAAAAATAATTACAAATAATTTATAGTTAATGCATTTCATGATTTCTCATTCTATTCCATACATTGCCTACATGTAACTACTAAAAGCTGAGTTTGTTATCATTATTTATTTAATAAGCGAAGCCTTGTTTGATATTAAATGTACCATAAACGCGCTAACCCGATTACTACACAAAAAGTTTTGCATGAATAAGTTGAAGCAAAACGCAGCTTAGAATAAAAACTGAATATATTCCACATCCATGCATCCAACTTTATTTGAGCCGAGAGAAACTTAAATCGATAAAAACACTCGTTAGTGTTTTCAATGAGAATCATTTATTTCGAGCCATACTCGTACCTATTACTACATAATAGTTACCCGAGAAAAAACAACGCTATTCTGCTTTATATGTATTCTTAATGGTTAAACCTAGTAAAAAGGGCACTTATATTATAACGTGGTAAATGTTCTTAACTTAAAATAATCCGCTTAGCTAAACTGTAATGCGTAATATGATGCCAGACGTATAAGTCAAAAGCTATCACAAGATTGTAAGCCTGCGGTGTCATGCCTTAGTTTTGGGGTATTACTTTGTTTGTCCTTCTCGACCGTAAAGCCAAGACGGCTTTAACTGGTATTATGTAGACCGCTTCACTGAACCGATGCTCAATTTACAACAATGAACGAGCTACTCCTTACGTATTATTTGACACAGTCATCAATCTAAGAGATAATGAATTTTTATTCTTCTGAACTTTAGTGTATTTTGTATTTATTTTGTTACAGAAACTCTACAGATTTATAAACTGTGTGGAGCTGGTTTCGCCACATCATGCAGCTAGAGAACTTGTCAATACAATACGACAGGGACATTTCACTTCATTATTTCAGAAGAGTGTCAAAAGGGTAATATCGGTTTTGGTACCTTTAAAGAATCGCCTTAGAAAATAAATTCGAGAGCTTGTAAGCTGCATAACTAAACAATTTTAATATAAAAATTAAAGCGTCTCTAAACAGATATCAAACGAAAACTACCTGCCAAAAACATTAAAAAGCGTAAATAAAATTATAATATGATAATTCTTGTCTAAACCCAATTGTCTATTAATTTAAATAAAGTAGTATTATGTATGCTAGGTACCTAAAATCTGTTTGACGAAAATATTTGAATACTTTTAGAAAATATATAAAACACATAGGACGTTCCTATAAAATTTTAGGGTTGCCCTTGGTTTTTTTGGAATTCCATCATCAGATCCTTACATGGTAACCAGGAAATCAGCTGAAAGCTATGTTAATTTCAATGCAAAAATAATTTTTAAAATTGGTTTTTTACCGACGAAAATATCGACGAACATACATAAAAAAAAGATTTCGACAAATTGATGATAACCTCCTCCTTTTTTTGAAGTCGTATTTCCGTTAAAGTAATATGTTGTTTTTATATAGTCAGTCAATATATAATTTTTATCAGATTACGATAGGAATGTACATTTGTTTCAGAAGGAACACGAACAGCGGCGACGTCGTAAAAGTAAAGCCCAACTGTACGAAATGATTCAAGCGATAAGAAGGTGAGTCAAATATAAGATTTTATGAACTACGATATGAAATCATTCTGAATGGAAACTGTAAAGTCCTAAAATAAAAAATTGCATTATTTCTTTAGAAACATTATTTTATGAAACCAACTGTTTATTTTTCAATGATGCAAATGTTTTTAAAAATTACTACAGTGTTTGTTAGCCTTAGCTCATATTGCATTATTCTGGGTATTACTTTTTTTAATATACATATAAACATCAACTTAACAATTTAATACTACAAGTCTATTTTTCTTAGGGTACAACAACGAGACCACTCCTTAGGTTCAATAAAGGAACAAGAACCAGCAGAGACAACTGAAGTCACAGAGGAGCAAACTGAGTCTAAATTTTTATCACCCTCCCCTGAAGTTACACAGCGGTCTCCAAGACAGGGTCGATCACCTCGACAACTTCGTTCACCTAGAGGAAGAAGAAAAAGGTGTAGTCTGGCTGGACTCAACGTAAGACGATTTAGCACAGACTCAGTGCTTGGCTCAGATTCGATATCTAATATCTATGAACGCACTAGTATGAATATAGGAAGGAGGTTGAGCCGAGACGTGAGTTGCTTAACGAGTTCACCACCCGACATCAATAGTCGTCTTCGAACACCATCACCCATGGTTCGAAGAGCAGAAGGCTCCTCCACGCGATCTTATCAAGATGTTTCTGAGAGATCTGATAATTACCTAAGTTCAGATTACCCAACATCCCGAGCCAGTGTGGAAATTTTAGTTTCCAATGTTGAACAAGACGTTCCTCCAGCACCTCCATATCCTCGAGTGCCATCAGTAGGGGCGAAATCTGAATTGTCATTATTATCTGAAGATGAACTAATTAGATTGTGGCGTAGTTCAGAGCGTGAAGTGAGGGAGGCGTTGTTGGCAGCACTTCAAGAAAGAAGGGCCAATTTGGATCCCAAACAAGATCCGGGATGAACGAATGGCTATAATACGCATTTGGGAACCAATAGGTCTGTGCAGAATCACATTAAATCTCTCATCGCTGCTCGGCGAGGGAGCAATAAGAAGTATCGACCAGAAAACACCCGTAGTGGTTGAGCTAGTGCCTTTTTTACATTGTTTGATGCGGACACGTCTTACAGGCGTTAGTTAGTTAATCGGTGTTCATTTCAGTGTCTTGATATTATTATTACATTTGGAAGGCTGCCTTACTTTATATTTAATTGCTTCACCAATATTGGATCTGCGTCAAACAATTTAAATAATGGTACACTTTAAGTAAATTAAGTTCGGAGCAGTTAACGTCCATTATTTAGAATAAGCTTTTTGTTAGAAATATTATTACATTATAGTAAAAACGTAGAATTGATATAGGTAATCGTAAATGTTATGCAATGTTGGTGAAAGAATATTACCTAGCTATGACCATTATTTGAAGTGCTTTAATCTCTAGTCTAGATGATGATAGATTATTTCATTCTACGAACATTGTTCTTAAGAAAAATAGATCACGTTTGAAAACATGTCGATGGTAATTATATTATTCAGGGGAATTGAAAATGTTTATACAGCTGTTAATAAAATGATCCAAAGAAAATGTTCCTAACTAAATCTTACAGTGGCAATCAAGCAGCGATAAAATAATTGAAAACCATTTATTCTTTATGGAACTTTGAATCGTAGAACAATATGTATTGTAATTGCGTGTATGTAGAACAATATAGAATGATATAAACATACGTGTTGTCTCTACAAAGTGATCACGGAATGTCGTGTTTGAATAAAAGTAAATTATATATGGAGGGGTCCCCTATAAAGCAATATTGTACGATAAAAAATATAAGTAACAAATACCTAAGTAGTAATGTAAATAGAATTATTGAGGTACTGATTAGTATTCTTTGTGGTAAAATAATTATATGAAAGAAAAGAAGGGTAAGATTATACAATCCTACACTTGCCTTCATTTTCATAATTTACGATATTAACTTTAAAATCTATGTGAGTTTTATAGAATTTTCGTCGTTCGTTTGATTTATTGAATAGCAAATCTGTTTCTTGAAAGGTTTTGAATTAATAAGCAAATAATGATGGATGTATTAGCAGTATAAGGAAAATAACAGAAAAAAAAATGTTCAACAGCCTCGTACGAATTAATTTTTAAAGCAATCCTATCTAAACATTGTTTATTTCGTTAAAACTTCCACAAAATACTTTACATATACCTAACTGATGTGTAAAGCGGTTATAATTTAGCTGATTTTCAAAATGTTCATGGTGAGGATTTGTTCTGAGGTATGAATAAGAAAACTGCCAAGTAATTCTACCTAGGTAATAAAATAAGAATTTATATCACTTCTTCCTAGAGTTGCACCCTTGTAGTCCTTAGTTTAGATTTTTCTCTCTATTAAAAAATAATACTACACACATGTATTTATTCTATCCTTATATTGATAAACTTATTTCATTAAATATTTCTAACACCATAATCCTAAGAGTAATACTAAAAAGCAATATTTTCTGAATAGATTTTTATACTAATTAACTATATTCTTTACTTGCATTCTCTTTTTTTCTTTACTAACTCAGTCGTACTTCATGAATTCGTATTTTTCCAATCGTAACCCAATATCTGTATAAAACTGAAGGCAAGCTCCGACATTAAACCTTTTGTTGGTAATACGTGGACCATTTATAGTGTCTCCATCAAATTAGAGCGAGTAAAAGTTTCAGCAAGGATAAACTTTTTCTCGCTCTAATTTACACCGTCTCTCTGTGCTGTTTAATAACGAAACCACTCTGACCTTCAGTTACATTAAGGCCGAATGTGGAATTGCCAAACTTTTTGATTTCATGTTTTCATAACATATTTGTAAAATATACATAAGATCTCAACGCCTAAAAGTTGCAACTAATTCTTAATCCGCTATTTTAAATTTGGTTCACTACTGAGTAAACCAAACACTATTAAATCAAAATAGCAACAAGAAACTACAAAATCATTAACAATATGAGGATTAAGCACATGTTAATCGTATTTAAATATTATTGCTTAAGTTTTGTATACATTAACCTTGTGTGAAGATTACCTTCATCTAATTATAATTTATAGTCTATAGTTGTAACATGGTTTTGTTTAGGCTGTCACATGGCTAATAATAAACTTCAACAAGCGATTTCAAATTGAAAAACATATACTTGATTGAAATAGATGGTATATAGTTATAAATGAATTATAATTTGAATAAATTTAATGTTAAGTATTAAAATTTAATATTACGTAGGTATTTTGAATAAGCAACATTTTATCAGTACCTTATTTTGTAAATGTACTAAACTTACGTACAATTATTTTTCTAAATTAGTACTTTTCAAAATATACCCTCTAAACCTCTTTTTTCATTTCATGTTGTTGCTTGGGCTTGTTATATTTCCAACTCCTTCAGTTACTTTTCATTTATTTCGTTGCGGGTTCCAAAACAGTTTAATTTTGCCTATGATTTCCTATGATTCACTGCTGTTGATCCTGCTGTATAGGAAATACAGTAGTGGGCGTATAGGCGTGATAAGTCCAACGAAAAAACCTACCTGTCCACTCTTATCATAATTAGTTTGAAAACATTTACATCAATGATTAGTGTTTTTGGCCTATAACAATTTATTATATTTATTTATATAAAACAACAAATCATTGATCTGCAGTTTGATATCCAACTTTGGACCAACACACAAATTTGTTTGAAATTAAATAAATGGATTAAATCTATTGGATGTGAGTCATCTAGTGATATTTAAAGTCTTATGCATTTCTCTCTCTTAAATGTAGATACTTATACATACGTAAGGTATCGAAATAATATTGATTTTAAGTAGTGTTAGTATTTTGTAAGGGATCTCGTTAGGCGTGTTCGATGGGATTGTTCATGTTGATAAATGATGATTAAGCGACAATATTATATTTTTATGGTTTTCCTATGTGACTGCCTGTCTGTCCAGTTTGGTTTGGTCCTACAAAAAATTTATGGAATTAATCATTTTGAAACTGTTAATATTTATTTCCACCAATGTTATTTATCAGAATGAGTTTATAACGAAAAATAAATGTACGATCAATTATTGTTATATTAATAATTTAGATAGAACACTGTAAAAAATTATTAAAGTGAATTTTTATTTGTGTGATGGCTGCCCAGTCACGTAATAGACAACTATAATCTTGAAGTATATTTAATTGTAATGATACGCGTTGGGTTACATGTAAATTTACGTAACTGGTTTTATTTTAGGCATTTACAACATTGGAAGAGGCAGAACTTCACTTTATTTGACTATTTCATGACATAGTCAATTAGTAAAAGCCGTTTAATAATTTATCAAGGTGGACCATTTCATTATCAGAAAATTTTCATGAGTGAATTTTATTATTAAAAGATCAAAATGGAAGTAAGGTAGTACTACTATTAAGTTATTGCAGTGACAGTTGACAGCATAATAAAATTCTTACAACCCAAAATCTAAAAGGTTAGTTAGCAGAAGCTGATCAAGATTTTAGAGCGAGTATCAAACGTATTCCAACAAATATACGTCGTCACAACTAACTCAAAACATTTATCTTCTTTCACAACCCATTATGTCCCACCGCTGAACTTGGGTCTCCTCTCTGAAGAGGGTTAAGGCCATACGTCCTCACTCTGGTCGAGTGCGGGATGGGGACTGGCAAGACAACGTTTTGACGTAAGTTTGCCGTTGGAAGTGTTTAAGCCGCCCGAAGGCCTCTAACTACGCTTAACGACTATCATCCTGTGGTAACAACCGGAATCCAGGTGCTGACGGAGCCTTCATTGCTTACCGTCTGTGATTAATTCTACACACCAATGACAATTTTACTATGAGCGTCTAAATCATCTAAACTTACTGTCAACACTTTTCAACTTTTACACTAAAATTTCTAGTTGCATAAATTAGTTTGTAAATGGTCAATCATCTTTCTGCTCTTGTTAAATGATTTATTTATTTTTGGCAGGAAATTGGGAAAATTATTACACTTAAAGATCAAACTTAGAAAAATGTTGGAAAATAAAAAAAATGTAATAATACATTTAAATAAACCAAAAACAAACGTATGTTTTACGTAAGTAAGCCGTGGTCAAATTCCCTTACGTTTTTAAATTTTATTCACGGCACTGATCAGTTTTGGGTTTTGGCAGCATCCAGCTACTACCACCCTCTTGCACTAATCGTCACTAAGATAGGTCTATGTCCAGCAGTGGACTGCAAAGGCTGATGATGATCAACATTCAAAAGTTAGACAGCCATCACCATTTATTTTAATGTACGATAATTAAAAGAAATAACGCCAATTTAATATTAGATATTAAATAGTAAGTTTTTATTCAAAATATTTTAGCTGTATATTATTGTAAATACGTGAATGATTTAATAGACATAACTACTTAAATAATATGTGTAATTTGTGCCAATACTTTATTTAATAAGACAGTATTAAAAAATAGAAAAAAAAACCCAAAAAAACGCGATGATAGTTTTTTTTAGAATGTCAACTAATATGTAACTGATGCAGCTGAAGTAAGATGAAATGCATATAAAACATGTATTTACTACATACAGTATTTTAAATTTATTATTATGTTTATAGAACAATTACTGTCCTATTACAAATTTAATGAAAATTATGTACTTAGTTGAAAAAAATATAATATTTGTGCCAATGTTACTGGTTTTATTTAAACCATTCAGGATAAGACTGTGAAGGTAAGTAATCATGTTCACCAGTTTGGATGGTTACCATATTTTTGAATAAAAATGTCCTGCAATGGTTTACCTGTTTTTTTTGGGACACATTTGTTTCTATGGTCGTCTATGGTCATCATTAGCATAAGCTACCAAGATTATACAAAAACCCTTAAAAACTAATTGAAAGGTAAGCAGTAGTACAAACCCGAGGTTGTACTTATATTGTTTTCTCTCAGGAGTATTCATACATTCAGGGTTTAGGCCATACATCCCACGCTGGCCGATTGGGGTTGGGGACTGGCTAGACAACGTTGTGGTTACGTATCTTGCCGTTGAATGTTTTTAAGCCGCCCAAAGGCTTCCAACTAAGCTTCACGACTGTTTATCCTATGATAACACCCGGGACCGCCTGCTTAACGTGACCTCCGAATCACCCATCCAGATGCTGACCGCGCTGTCGTTGCTTACCCCCGGTGATTGTTTCTAATCACCGAGTGCAAATGTATATAACTTTGTGTCAATAAATAAATAAATATTATTATTAATATTACTTATGTTTTCATAATAGTATTTGTATCGTAATTGTAGTGAGTCCTAGAAACAATTAAAGAAAACCTATAAGTACTTAAAAAGGTTATTTATAGAATAGGTTTTTTTTAATAATATAATATTTTTATAATATTCAATGAAGAATATGCAAAATAATTATTGACATACAATAATTTAGAATTTAGGAGTTTCGTCTAAAACTCCTTAAATGATCTGTACAGTTTTGAATAAACCTGACCAAGTACAGTCTGACACAATAGAACTATTCCGTAATGGGAATAATAAAACTGCAATTTCTTGCTTTTAACTTGCTACAAATATATTCAGATTGTCTTATAGGATCTTAAAAGAATTCCAGAGGAAATGGAGTCAAATCCAATATTTTTTTGGTAACGGTATTACCCTTAATCATGTTTTAATTACTATTAATAAACTTGGTCAACAATTGTTAAAATAAATATATGTGGCTACAAAACAAGATAAATTGAGAACGATTCGAAGTTAAAATTAAAAACTTAATCTGAGTTTCAAAGAAGCTAGTCTCTAAGATTATTAAACAATTGGCTTCCAGATATCCAAGACAAAAACCAGAAGGATAGGTCAAGACTTACAGTAGCATATAAACAATCAGAATGTATGATCAATGATAGATGATGGTGACTAACATTACCATATAAAAAAGCTGTGAAAATTAGGTGTCGACAAAATAATTTGAAGGTCATATTCTCTGCCTCTGTCGAAGGCATTGTCTTCTTTTTGTCTTGTCTTTAAAAACAGTAATGAACACGCATTAGTTGAATGCAGATCGACGTATGATTTAAACGTTATCTATTCTATTCGTAACAAGTCTCTGTGGAACGACGTTCTGTTATAAGTAAAAAAACTGAATACAATTTAAAATGAAGCTATTGTTTGTAATTTTGTTTTTCTGTGTTTTATGTAACGTGTCCTCCAGTTCATGTTTTTGGAATACGGGATGTCCGTACAAGTATTTTGGCAGCAAAACTCTGTACAGTATGATAAGAGGTGATATTAGAGATTCTGTTATAAATTTTCCAGGTAAGTCATAATTTTTTGTTCTCTCTGATTTGTTTTAATTACTAACTAAATTTTCTCAACTTAAGAATGTCAAAAAAAGGTTTTTTTTTATTGTTCATTTCCATTTTGACTGCCTCCGTGGCGTAGTGGTAGCGTATGCGACTGCTAAGCTTGAGGTCTCGGGTTCGATTCCCGGGTCGGACCAAATGTTTGTATGATCTGCAAATATTTGTTTCGGAGTTTGGGTGTTTTCTATGTATAATATGTATGTATTTACAAAAAAAAGCATATTAGTATTTATATCAGTCGTCTAGTACCCATAACACAAGCTCTGCTTAGCTCGGGACTAGATGGCGTTGTGAGTTGGATGTCCGGAATATTTATTTATTATTTATTTATTTATTTTATTCCTTTTTACTATATATACTGAGTTCATAGTTGGATTCTTAGAACGCCAGCATATATTATCAGGTATTTACATTATATACGTTTGTATATTACATAGTATATACAAATTTAAATAAATATAATATACTGGTATTAAAACATTATTTTTTGGCAGATTGTGAACCAGTCAGTTTATGGACACTTATGCGTCATGGCAAAAGAAATCCTAGTATTAATTTTTTTAGACAAATGCAAAATACACTTTTCATTAAAGATTATATAGTGTCAAGTTATGAAAAAGGTAACAGTACACTATGTGCTCAAGATATCGATAACTTACGTACTTGGGTCATTGAACAGGAAATGTCTGAAAAAATTAACCAACTATCTGATGAAGGCTATGAAGATATGATAAGACTAGGTAAAAGAATAAAGCAAACATTTCCAAAATTATTAAATGAACTTAACAAAGGAGATTATAAAATTACTTCATTAAGACAAAAGAGGATTCAAGCTAGCCTGGAAGCATATGTCAAAGGTCTTGGAAATACAAATTTGTATATTGAACCCCCAAAAGATGGCTTTGATATTTTAGCTGTAAGTATGAATTACTTAACTGTTTATGAAAAATTTAAGAGGCGCTCAACTCAATATGATGCTAAACGTGTATGATGACGTAAATAGGAAATAAAATTACTAAATCTAGTAACTTCACTTCCACACTTATACCTAACGAATAATTTTGCTTTGTTTTAGCCATTTAAATTATGCGAAAAATATATAAATGACGTGATATTAAATAATGCTACGTTTATGGAAGTAAGGAAGTATCAACAAACTTCTGAATATCTCGAGGTGAGTTTTATAGAATATTTTTTATGAGTAAACGAATAAAATATTCAGTTCAACAATATATTAAATATTGGGGTTGACCATATGTAAAAACATGTATTCATATTTCAGACAAAATACGGAATTCAAAAAAGACTTGGAATAGATTTCTCTCTAACAGACGAGAACGTTATGGCTATTTGGAATTTTTGTAGGAGTAATTCTTCAGGTATTCTGAATACTTTCAGCCCATGGTGTGCATTATTAACTGCTGAGGACTTAGAGGCAATGGAGTATATAGAAGATTTAAAACATTATTATAGAAATGGCTATGGAATATACGACATGAGTAAAGCGTTTGGTGAAGTCGCTATTTCAGATATTTTAGTACAATTTCAAAACGCCAAAACTTACGGGACGAAAATCACGGCTTACGTCACCGATTCTACAGTTATGGATATGATGGTCACAGCACTTGGTCTTTTTAAGGATGCTGCTCCAATAACCGGAAAAGAGAGAAATCGTGATCGTAAATGGAAAACGAGCATTATTTCAACGTTTTCTAGTAACATTCTAGCAGTTTTGAATAGGTATGTGCAGTTTTAAAATACTTGAACCTATAGACAATTTCTTATGTTTTTGGTCATGTATGTTGGAGAAGAGCGTAATTTTTTTACTGAGTATAAAAAACTATAAAAAGTGAGTGTATAAAATATTTTATACACAGTACATAAATGACCAGAAACATTAAAACTTATTAAATAAATCTAAAATAATAGGTACTGCAACAATGATTATAATTAACACAATTTTTATTTTATTGTTATGTGTGTAAAAATTATAAAGGGTCCTTTTAAATTTTTAGAGAAAATGTATGTATATATAATATGAATATGATGAAAATGTTCCATTATTAATTTTTAGAAAAAAATACAAATTAAAATAAATAATTTTAATTAAAATCATTGTCATATTAGATTTATTTAATAAGTTTTAATGTTTCTGGTCATTTATGTGTGTATGACAAAGTTGATATATGATATAAACATAAATAATGTTTTTTTTTATTCTATACATTTGGTCACAAATTTTTTGTACACAAATTTATTTTGAGCCTTAAAAAATGGTTTAACAAAAAAATTTATAAAAAAATTTAATAAGAATTCCATAATTGAATTTCAAAACAATTGAACAACTTTGGAAATTAACGAAGCTATTTTTTTAAGTATTTGTATTTCATTTAAGGCACAAAGTAGTAAAATATTAAAATACAAAAAACTATACACACAATTGAAATTTATTGTTTGAAACAAAAGTAAATTAATGGTTCGCATTCATATTGTGATAAAGCTGTAATTGTTATTTATATTGCAGGTGTGGAAACACAACAAACGATTTCAATGTTGTATTTTATTATAATGAAGAGCCACTAAAAACCATTTGCAATAAAGGAGTATGCAGTTGGAAAGAGTTTGAAGATAAATTTACTCCGTTTTTAGACACAAAAATAGATTTTTGTTGATGTAATTCTATAATAGCGGATATTACGAAATAGTTACATAAGTCGAATTCGCCAAAAAAGTCTCCAAAATCAGATATACTAAGATAAGAAGGGATTTACCCCCGTTTAATATATGTGTTATTATATCTCTACTACGACTATTCAGTTCATTCATTATTTCATTTTCTTTTCTTCATCAGACGAAAAAAGTGCTAACTTTTGTTCCAATAACTTGTAACTGAAAGTACCTCAGGATTTGTTTACAACTTAATATGTACAACACTACAATGAAAAATAAATAATGATAATAAAATAATTGTTGCAGTATCTGTTCTTGTTTAATATGTTTTTAAATTTTGATTATTACTACAGAATGTTAATTTTAGTATTTTTATGGTAACTTATATAAAATATTATTTGTTAAACCAAAAACTAACAATTGAAGCATTCTAAATTTCGACAACACTGAACTCAAGATCTAAACGAAGCAAAAACACAGTATAGTGAACAAGGAAAGTCATTTGAAACTATTGATATACCTCTAATAAATCCGACAATTAAACAAGTTGTTTTATTCGTATCTGTTGCAGAATTTTTCTATGAACATTTTAAAATCAGAGTTAACACTCTACTATTTTTTTTTAATGGTATAATGGGCAAACGAGCAGGCGTATCGCCTGATGACAAGCGATGCTACCGCCGCCCATGGACACCCGCCAGACCAGAGGCGTCACAAGTGCGCTGCTGGCCTTTGAGGAAGGAGAGGGGGCTTCCCTTATCCTCACTCATTCGGTGAAACACAGCGCATTCCGGTGTGAAACATCGGTAACAGACCTACGTCACTAATGACATCTATCCATTATATCATGCTTACATACCTGCACACAAGGGTATGCACTACAAACTTGTCAAGTGAATTTCATGCATCGAAAAGTTACTTAAGCCTTAATGTTAAGGTAGGTCGAGGTTGAAATGTATAAAATACACAAACTAAACATAATAGTATATATATATATATTTAGTATAGTTTACCGCTTAACATTCATGCAGACACAGTACATGACTGCATGAATGTTAAGTGTGTAGGTATGATGTATATATTGTATATAATTACATTTTAAATTAGTTATATCTATCTCAACATTACCCAAAGGTTATCTGTAAGAAAATTACGTTGTAATTGGCATTCGGTTCGCTTTATTCAATATATGTATGTGTTTGAAATATGAACAAGTAATTATGAACGCCTGTAGATGAGATAAATATCTATTTGAAAATATCTGTGTTAACCCCTAAAATGTTAAAATATTTGTCATACTAAAATTATGCGAGAACAATTTCAGTGTCATTGCTATGCTATATTTATTAATAATTATATGCCAACCGACAGTAAAGACATTATTTCACTGAGACGTAAGTTCTGTTATATGATAGCATAGATGATCTATAAATAATACACATCCTGATCCGCCGACTAATGAGATAGTTATCAAATAAACGAACGGATCATGTCAGACGTTGAGACTACCTCTCATGAGACAATACTAGGGACATTCAACAAGTCATATTATAGCTTATAGAGTTTCTCAACTATTTAGAATTAATCAGGAGTGCCTTCCCATAAGTTGAAGCTGAAAGTTAATGTTCCAGTCCTATGAATGATAAATCTTGAGCGCCAGAGCTATGTAATGGTACTCGGCTACAACATACATATATATATTACACAGTTATATATAAAGGAGATTGTGAATTTCGTACTAATAGTAGTCTATATACGAGTATATAAAAATGTTATGTTGGTTTGTGTACGCTTCAAAAACTCAAAAAGTTCTGCACCGATCGAGCTGAAATTTTAGAATGATATATAATCCGCATCAAGGATTGTTTTTATTTAATTTTTGCATCAGTCAGAAATCCGCGAACGCGAAAAAACACGAAAAAACCGACACAAACGCGGGCGGCGCCGCGGGCAACAGCTAGTACTTTATATAATACAATTATTCCAAAGGATTGCATTAAAAACAACATATGGACTAATGAAGTAATTATTTGCTCGTTACTGGATATTTTACAATTGTAAATTAAGTAGATAAGACAACAGAAGTAAATATATTATTTGTCTATGCGTGTTTGATTAAATAAAATATATATATACTAAGTTTCACCCGCGGCCTCGCTCACATTTTATATAAAGTATCTTATGTTACTTCTAATGCCTTCAAGAATATGTGTACAAAGTTCCATGATGATCAGTTAAGTAGTTTTCGCGTGAAAGCGTAACAAACAAACTTACATTCACATTTATAATGTTAAGGATGCCTACTACACACATTTCTAAAAATCTCCTAAGCCTTTTGTATTTAAATCCTTATATTTGAGCATTGAATTAATTTCTCAAAATATCAATATTTCCTTTTTTATATTAGTTATTTTGTTATTAGCTTATAGTCAACTCATATCATATCCAGATCAAATCAGTATTCTTTTTACTAGAAAGAAGACTTGAAACGTTTTTTTAGGTAAACAATGTTGTAGTAAATATCTTTGTAAAGATATATTTCAATTAAAATAATTCACATACACAATTACTTATACATAGTAATTTAAATTATTTTAAAAGTAACTTTGGCAACGCTTGAAGAAAAAGGCGTTTATTCGCTTTATCAAGTGCAAGATGTTTTTAAGCAAGTAAACGACGAAAGAAAATATTTAAGTCGTCAACCTTTGGCATAAAGCAACACGATAGGAACGAGCCATAAATGCCTACGCATTAAACTACTCGTATCATGACACAGAATGATTATGTGTGCGTGAAATTGAGAATGTTTTGTGGTAATTGTTATGTGTGAGTTTATACTGACAGTTAATTGTTTCTGTATGTTCGTGCGTGCAATGTGTATGCGTGAAGATTGCAGGACACAAAAAAATTACATACACTGTTTTGTATCGGGAAAAGAGGCTATGGCACCGCCCCGCGCGCCTGTTGCTCTATAACCTCCGGCAACATGATAACTGGAGACTTTTTATCATCTATTTATTTATATAATTTGTATTGATTTTAATATATTGACAACTTCCCTTTTTCTACTACAACTACCTTCGGATTCAGTTCGCCCTTTGGGTTGCGAAGGTCAGATGCCAGTCGCTCTGTGTAAAAACTAATATTCAAGTCAAACCGGTTGAACTGGTAGCCGACCCCAAATAATATTGGGATTAATAAAGGCTAGGAAGATGATGATTTTCTTTCTTTTCTGTGTAGGAAATAGAACGCATTGGATTTAAACTCAGAACAAAAAGACAATGTGTCAAAATACTAATAATGCAAAATTATCCTAATAATATTATAAACGCTAAAATTTGTAAGTATGTAAGTGAGTTTGTTTATTGCTCGTTCACGTAAAAACTTTGGAATGGATTTTGATGATGCCTCCGGTATCCTCACTCACTCGGTAAAACACAGCGCAAGCGTTATTTCACACCGGTTTTCTGTGAGGCCGTGGTATCTCTCCGGTCGAGCCGGCCCCGTTCATGCCGAAGCGTGGCTCTTCCATTGTATATTTAGAAGTGTGGGCTCCCCTACTACAAGTAAACGTTAAAGACTAACAAATGCATGGAAATGACGTCTCTCAAAGCTAGGTCACGTTGTCAAAACAAGATATTAACCAATGATATAAGAGAATATATTATTATTCTTTTATATTATTGTTAAAATGAGACGATTGTAGAATGAGAATCAACTTGAAACACTTGTAACATGGCTAAGGTGGCATGTGATCTATCTTTTTTTTTTTTTTTTTTTATGTAATAGTTGGCAAACGAGCAGGCGTATCACCTGATGGTAAGCAATTACCGCCGCCCATGGACACCCGCAGCACCAGAGGTGTCACAAGTGCGTTGCCGACCTTTGGGGGATGGGGAGGGGGAATGAGGGAGGGGTTGGGGTATGGGCCTCCGGTATCCTCACTCACTCGATGAAACACAGCGCAAGCGCTATTTCACACCGGTTTTCTGTGAGGCCGTGGTATCACTCCGGTCGAGCCGGCCCATTCATGCCGAAGCGCGGCTCTCCCACGGTTAATCTTCTCTTTTAAGCCCTATATCATAAAAATCCTGGAACATATATACGACGAGAGCATTAAACATTATCAAATATAAGATATTGTAATAATTAAAACACAAACAACTTACCGGTTTGACTCATTTGAATAAATTGAATGTCATCAATTAAGATGCGATTAGTAACAATATAGATAATTTTATGGATTTAGGTTTCCAAATGAACTTCATAAGACGTCATTTATGTAAAAAATAATGAATGAGCATATATAATGATGCAATTTTGCTAGAGGCAGAGCTTGCATTGATATTAGCTTAGTCGTTCGATGTCTTCGTGAATCGACGACTGTGATCGAATTTCAAGCAATGCAATAATATAACATCTAGTTAAAATGAGGTTTATTTTGTCATTTGTAATACTTTCTTATTTACATATTGTGACGTCAATGTTTTGTTATTGGAATACAGGATGTCCTTACAAATATTTTGGTACTAAAACTCCCTATAATTTTGTAAGAGGAGATATCAGGGATTCCCTAGTCAAAATAACAGGTGAGTCAGGTTTGCATAACTATAAGCAAAAGTTTTATTCATTTTCATTTATTTATAGATTTATTAGATTGTTATTAAACATTTAAGGTCAAAAATATAAAATTAAAAAGAACACCACATCACAAAAAGTGTTTGTTAGCGTGAGCTTTTAAAATTAAATAATAGTTTAAAAAAGTAAGAAACACACTTTTATAAATAAGTAAAAAGTAGAAAATAACTTTTAATGTAAATATGTTGTTATGTTTATGCATTAAAATTATTTTTTACCTTTTAGTTTGGTTTATTATTGAAGTATTTTACTTATCGAGTTTACTTATCGATAATCGATAAGTCTACTAAGTATAAATGAAATCTGACCGTTTGAAGTAGATAATAATCAAGTCCAAAAGAATCAATTACAAACAAATATAAAAAAAATACAGGTGAAGCTAATTAAAGCGTGTATAGTAGGTATCTAGAATAGGAGGTTTCCACAGGCTAAAAAGTGCAAGAGAAAACAGGCTTTAAACAGTTTAACTTTGCTTTTCACCAAGTAAGTGAGGTTACAGTCGTCAGAAACCCCATCTTTTGTTTCTGACTTATCATAGCCCGTTTGTCCCTATATGCCATAAAAAGATTTATGAGTTTACAGTCATTCTATGTCCTCTATTATCTTTACCCCAACCAATGTTTTAAACTAGTTTATAGCCTCAAAATGTGTATTTTTTTGTATTAACGCAATTAGTAGCAGTTTTGTGTATACTGGTTATAATACTTTTATTTGTACTGTAGTCCACTAAAAATAGAGAGACTATTACAAATAAAATAACACATCACACATACCAACCGATTGAACACCTTCTAAAAAACTCCAAGATCAAGGTCAGCTGTATACTAGTTATTGTAACATATCATTATATATTTATCTATTCTGTTAGTTGAGCATGTGCAATTGTGCAAGTTTGTACATCTTTATTGTAGTAGGATTAAAAATCCACTAGGAATTTTCGCCTTTATCATAAAGATTTCGTAATTTTAACAGGGCCGATGGAAACAACTTTTACTGAATGTATTGGTATATTACTAAATACACATAATTTTACACAATTAACTTTAACTAACGTTACATAGTATAATGCCAAGACGACATTTATGTTTAAAATTCTAAAAAGAATAGAATTCATTTAAAATACTCAAGTCCCCTTTAATCAATACAGCAGTTGCATAATACCATTAACAATAATATTTCTAAACTTATTTCACAGATTGTGAACCAATTAGCATTTGGGCAGTCATGCGATATGGCAAAAGAAATCCTAGCGACCAGACTGCGAAGGACATGAAAGAGGCAATGTTCATAAAAGATTACATTGTAAATGCTTACGAAAATGGCAGCAGTACACTTTGTGCACAAGATATAGATAATTTACGCAACTGGGTTTTTGATGAAAAAATTTTTGATCAATCAAACCAACTTTCCAAAGAAGGTTTTAAAGAATTGTTAGGAATAGGGCGAAGATTGAAAAAAGCATTTTCGAACTTGCTATCTCAATTAAAGAAAGAGGAATATACATTCCGTTCTGTGAAAAGTAAATGGGTACAAGACAGTATTAAAGGATTTGTTGAAGGTCTGGGTGACAAAAACTTCTATATTGATCCATCTATGGATGACTATGATAATTTAGCGGTAAGTTTTGAAGTGACATACAAATAACAAATTTTAACTGTTATTGCAAATATTTACTTCACATTTTGTATTGTTCACCTCTGACATTAGTTGGTTTATAACATTTATTTTTGATGGTGTAACGGAATCAAAGAGTTTTCATATGGTTGACCACTATCAGTTCTTTATGGTAGTGCCTGCATTTAGAATTTTAGTGTCAGTTTACTTACTTCTGCTCCTAAAAAGTTGCAAATGTAAATGAGCCCCTTTCATGTGGCACCCGTGACCATCACTAATATACGTCTTTTTATACTCGTACTTTTAAAATGGCTACCATTTGGTTCTACAGATTCTCTTGGTTTCAAATTTATTTCAAAAACTTGCTTATAAGTTTCTCCTCATTTTATTAAACTACCTCTATTCGAGCTACAGACTACATTAGAAATTACTTCTGAAAACTTTCGTCAATTTGGGATTAGTATAGAGCTTTGTCATTAGGAACTGAATATCTGTCTTTATCAGGCCATTTAATATTACTAAGAACTTCTATAATAATAATAATATGCTAACTATTAATCATCTTTTCAATACAGAAGAGGCAAATATGTGACTTGTTTTTAATTTCTTTCATATCAGATTTATTTTCTCTCTTAGATTTTTTTAGCATTCTTATTTCAATGAAGAGATTGAATACTTTGTGGACTGATTACAATTTAATATACCCTTTTTAATTTTCAGCCATATAAAACTTGTACAAAATACCTAAGAGATGTAGAAAATAAAAATGAAACTTATTTGGAAGCAGAAAAATATCTAATTCATTCAGAATTTCTTGCGGTGAGTGATTTAATTTTTTTAGCGAAAAACCATTTGAACTTGTTGATTAAAAAGTATTTAAAATTTCAGTCAAAGGATAGGTTACAAAGGAGACTCGGAATTGATTATCCTATAACAGATGTAAACATGATTGCTTTGTGGAATTGGTGCCGATTAACTTCTGCTGTTGTACAAAATGAATTTAGCCAATGGTGTGCATTATTCACTACTGAAGACTTAAAAGTTTTAGAGTATCGAGAAGATTTAGTGCGTTACTATAAAAGTGGCTATGGTGTATCAATGAATAAGATGTTTGGAGAGACCGTACTATCTGATCTCCTAAAAAGTTTTCAAGATGTTAAAAAGAATGGGAAGAAAATCACTGCTTATTTCACTCACGCTCCTATGATGGATATGATCTACACAGCGCTAGGATTATTTAAGGATCCATACGAATTAACTGGCGCAGAGAGAAGGCCGGACCGAAAATGGAGAACTAGCAAATTTTCAACATTTTCAAATAACCTCATAGCTGTACTGAACAGGTGATTGTTGATTTTTAATTACGTTCGTTAGAATATATAATGTTTGAATACTTCTTCACATTAAATGCTTATGAAAAGTTCTGTCCGTGGGAGAGCTCCGCTTCGGCATGAATGGGCCGGCTCGACCGGAGTGATACCGCGGCCTCACAGAAAACCGGTGTGAAATAGCGCTTGCGCTGTGTTTCACCGAGTGAGTGAGGATACCGGAGGCCCATACCCCAACCCCTCCCCCCATTCCCTCTCCCCATCCCCAAAGGTCGGCAACGCACTTGTGACGCTTATGTTGTTGCAGGTGTCCATGGGCGGCGGTAATCGCTTACCATCAGGTGATGCGTCTGCTTGTTTGCCCTATATCCAATAAAAAAAAAAGTACATTAAATAGAACCTCTTCAATCAATATTTAATTTAGACTATCTACTATAGTATATTGTATATTTAATTATATGAAATATTGTTCATAGATGTGGCAAGCAACAGGATGAAGATTACAATGTTGTATTTTATTTAAATGAAGAGCCGCTCAGAACTATATGCAAAGCAGGAGTTTGTACCTGGAAGGAGTTTGAGGACAAATTATCTCCGTTTTTGAACACAAACACAGAATTTTGTGAATAGCGTTACATTAATATTAAACGTGAATAAGAATATTATTTTTCATTCATGAGATTTTGTTTTGTTTTATTTATTATTTAAGTGTACACAACTTCAAATTTAAAATATAAAGATAAGACTACATAAAACAGTAGGTTGATAACTAATTTTATTACAAAAAAAATTAGATATCGATAATAAACTTGTTCACAAGTTTTGTGTTGTTATGGTTATAAAATTTGTTCAATCAAGAAAAATACCCAAAGAATTAAAAATGAATATATATGTATACTTAAGAATAAGAATAGGAACATATCTATTTATCCATACAATTCTTAAAAAAAACCTATGATAATGTAAAACTGTTTTTTAGGGTACCATTATATAGTAGAAGTAGTATTTTTTTTTCTTCATTCTGTCATCAAAATCATGGTGACAAATCCAAGCAAGCTTTTTTAAGTGTTGTAATGTTATATACTCATAGGGTTAATTAAATATACATCCTTTAATAGCCTTTTGTTTAACCTTGTCACTAGACTTCGTAATGAAAGTGACTGCGTGCTGTACTATGTCATTAAGACATAACTCGGCCGTTTCATTTTAATTTAGATATCGTGCTAACTTACAACCCAACAACACCACAAAAAGGATTTGGATTCTAATCTTAAAGTATCTCATAGTTTACTTATTATTTCGACTTTTATTACAGTACAGTTTTTCAGAGCCAATGTGATGAAAAAGTTTTGATGGAGGTCGTGCAATATAGCCGTGGCAGCTGAGAGGTGGATAACCGCTTTATGGTTACTGCGATGGTCTCTTCACAGTGGTAAGATTTTTTTATGAAATTATGCCGTAGCCTGGAAAACACTAGGGAATATTTCAATAAATTTTAGGCCTTTTTTAAATCTTATGCTTCACCACAGGCTTAGTAGAAGTAATCTGTCATTTATTTCTGTTGTTCTGGCGATAATAAACTCAAGAACAACACAACAATGTACAAAAATAACACGCGAGTTGAGGAAATGCCTAAGTATAGAATTTTTTAATGGCTGTTGATGTGATATAATGTAAATGAAATGAATAAATAGACCCTAAAGAAAGAATTCTTTCTTACAAAATTACATGTGAGTGGCATGAAAAATTTGTTTATTTATTTATTTATTCAAACTCAATGCACGTTTGTTCATTGACGGATTGAATTCCCAACTATTCCTTAAGCATTCACTTACAGTCAAGCTTAGGGTGGTGTAGAAATCTTGTAAAGTAGGTCTAAAAATCCTAGTTCCAAATTTTAAATTGACAGTATTATAAAAATACATTTTTTCCTTCGTATAATAACACTATAGGCATATATTTTAAAAATTAAAATAAATGTATAAGCAAATATTAATCCAATTTCTGTTTGCCATTACAAACACACTGTTTTAAATGCTAATGCAAAATTTACAAACATTAAACACATTTCTTAATAAAGGTCATTTTAGTCTATCAAGTCTACGTGTAAAAAAAATCGTAAAATTTATATTCGCTTCAATTCAAGAGCAAAAAGGTCTTATACAAAAATACCTGCCGCTGTTAATTATGTCCAAAACATTAATCCATCAAATTTAAAGATCAACGGCCTGAACATTCACAGGTCGTCTAATAAGCGTCATTCCGTAATAAAAGATCCTAAATAAATAGATGTATGCAATAAAAACTATATTTTGTGTTGAGTTTTTTGTTTATATTACCAATCAATATTATTAATAACCCATTGGAGTTTTGATTTACCTTCATTCGACTTTATTAATCACGCGTCCGACACGGTTCAAATTATTACAAACTATATTTTGCCCACGACTCTGCCCGTGTGTTATTCGGTTATGGTGGTAATCATTTTTCATGTTCACATATAGCCTAGTCAGAAATAATGTGGCCCTCTAAATATTTTCAATCGTTTCAATAGATCCATAGATTACTCCTGACAACCTCAGAATATTACAAAATTTACCTCTTTGTAATACAAGCATACTCGTAGATATAAATTGAATACATAATTCTGAGACACGAACTTATTAAAACTCTCCTCTCTATTTATATATTTATTGTATTTAATATTATAGTTGAATGGGCTTTCTATTATTGCAAAAATCTCAAAAATAAAAAAGTTTTGAGAACTTTTTTAAAGCCTATTGACTTTCCAAACTTATTTTTGACGATTTTTAACACAATGGTTAGATTTTGTAATGTTTAGTTTCTGAACTGGGGAATAAGAATTAAATATATATACACAATATACAAACGTGACAGATATTTTTCTGGTTTAAAATTTATAATAATAATAACTCTTTATTGTACCTACACCAGATAACTAAAAAAATTACTTAATGCTAGGTCAGCACAAATGGCGGCCGTATCGCTTAACATGCAATCTCTTCCAGGCAACCGCAATTTAAATAATCTTTAAACCTTTAAACAATCAAAGAGGCTTATGGCCAGCAGTGGATTGCGATAGGCTGATAGTTATATGTATATAATCTAAAAACGCTCATAAAATTTAGTATGAAGGGGTTTCCAGGGGGATAGCAAATCATTTTTCTAAAATTCAAAAAATACAGAGCAAAGTTAGATCATCGAGGTACCTACTGTTTTTTAATATAAAAAGAATTATAACAAAAGTGACTACTTTTTATGCTTAAAGATTAAATATATATTCGCAAATTCAGAAAACAAACCACTGGTTTAAGTATAAAACAAACTCAAAGTGTATCTCAAAAAGTTAATATCATTTTATTATGTTATGCGGTGTTAACACTCAACAAATATTTTAAGAACGATCTTCTAAAATATCATGTCATTCACTTTCACATAATTAATGAAGACGTTTGCTAACATTGTTTTATTTAAGGACGTGAATGATATTAAGAATATAAAGGTCACCAGTTGACCTTATACGACTATACGTACTTCTTGGTATGTTATATGCATATTATACAAAACAAGCTCTGAGAAATTCAATAACGTGTAGGTTTATAGCTTTTTATATTTTATTTTAATGTATATGAGCAAGACAAATATTGTGGTATATGTGAGCTGGATCAATTGCATTTTATATTACACCATGCTTAAAACTTGGATCTCACTTTATTAGAAGTTTTAAAAAGTCCAAGTACTTAATTGGGCATATAGACGACCAGCTTGTATCTAAAATACATACATATCGCGTTAAAAATAGTCAACGTATTATTTTGATGTATAGGCTATATAACTGAAAACTTTATACAAATCCATTCAGTAGTGAAAAAGTAAATATCCATACATACTCACAAACTTTTGCATTTATAATATTAGCGGGACTAATCTTAACTAATATATTAAGCTGAAGAGTTTGTTTGTTGTCAGGAACCGCTGGTCCGATTTGAAAAATTCTTTCAGTATTGGATAGTCTATTTATCGAGGAAGGCTATATATCATCACATTAATACTAATAGGAGCGGAGCACCAATGAAGAATGTTTCAAAAAATGGGGGAAAATTTTCACGCTACAGGCAATAGAAGACGCAAACGAGGTTGCGTGGGTCAGCTAGTAGGGTTATAATATTAATAGAAAGTATTTATTTATAGTACATATTTAACATTTTTAATTTATTATAGATAAATCAACTCTATTACATATTATTATAAATATAATATGTATGTAACTTTTCACCAATACTTTATATTACCTGTAATACAAGCTTCAATTGAACAGTTTCAGCATAGTAATATCAGGTAATTACGAAAATACACCATTAATAATACAGTATGTATGTTATTTCCGCTGGTAGACACCTGGCCCCCAGGAGAGTGCTATACGGGAGTTCACAAGTAACACAACAGGTGTTATGAAGGTTTCTTGGTATTGTAGTAAATGGTCACGACTACGCGATGACTATTTGCTTACTTGTCAACTTAATTGTGGAAAAGATATAAAAGGAGAAACATGTAAAGTTTTTATTTAATTTTTATTGATATTTATTGAATCACCCAAGTAACTTTTTTGTAATGGAACTTTCCATTACAAAAAAACGCATAAAACGGAGCTTACTGTCAAACATAAACTCTCTAATAAGCTTCTAACACTAATCTTTTATATGAGAACTTATGCAGCTATAAACTATTTTTATATGTATTTTTTTGTTTTCTTTTAACCAAAATTACAATATAAATATCACCGGCATCTAACACACACCGCCATCTAGTCCCAAACTAAGCCGAACTTGTGCTATAGGTACTAGACAACTGATATAAATACTTAAATAGTTAGTTATAATACTTAGGTGTTTTATGCAAATACATACATTTTATATGCAGAAAACACCCTAACTCGGAAAATAACTTTATAGATCACACAAACATTTGGTCCGAATCAGGATTTGAATCCAAGACCTCACAGCATTCGAACTCATTGCGCCACCGAGGCAGTTTAAAATGCTTTTATTATGAAGGACTGTAACATTGTAAACAACAATCTCCACTTCCCTCTGTAGAAAATTTCTTAAACCAGTTAAAAGAAAGGCGCTTAAGTGTCAATTCCCCTTCACAAGCCGTAAAAGTTTAGTGGATAAAGGTATCTATAGTGTTTACGGGTGTAGGTTTACCAACACGAATCTCCTTAATTTATTACTGCTTTTCTTTTCTGCAAGTCTTTTACTGGTATGTCCCTATTTTTGTTAGTGAGAATAAAACAGCACAAAATTGAATATAGTTTAAATTCAGTTCAGCTACACGTTTCGCTGCAGCGTTTTAGAATTATCATTTTGTGTGTAACTGGTTGCAGCTAGACTCTTCACTGCTATTTATTTACGTACGAGTAGTATATATATCCTTATAGTAATTTGTACGTACGAATAAACGTAGCTTCAACTGTGTGTTCTTTAAGGGAGCTATAATTGGCTCAACATGTTTTTTTGTATAATGTAAAGGGAAAATAAGCAGATGAATCTCCTGATGGAAAGTGACTATCACGGTACTCTCCATGATAATACAAGCGATTTAAAAGCACTGTTTTTTAAAAAAATTTTTGGACTAATAAACCCTGTGGGGGAACGGGTATCATGTTCCACCCAACACAAAGGGAGGCGATGGCGCTGTAGTATGTTATGTTGTATTTGGAGGTCGCCACATCACTCCCCTCCAAGACTGGAGGTCGATATTTATTGCGTCAGCTGTCTGTGCTCTGTTGTGGAGCTTGCCAGTGCCAGGAGTGAGTAGTCCCAGTGAGTCGGGGCTGAAGTCCGCTGATCCCAGTGAGTCGGGATCGCATGCGGTGCGCGGTGCTGCGGTATGGTCCCCAGTGAGTCGGGGTGGTTGCTGCGTAGTGGCTGGCTGCTGCGTAGACGGGAGAGAGATGCTCTGCCTAGACGCTGATGAGGCCGTAGGGGTAACCAAGCTGGAGCGGTCACTTCCTGCGTGTGGTGTATCCCTGTTGAGGCCGAGGTTGCTGGCTGGCTTGAGACTTGCTGTGGCAGTGAACAAGATGGCGCTGCTGATCCGCTTCCTTGAAGGCTGCTTCCAATCACGTCGGGGTCACCACTGTGGGGGAACGGGTATCATGTTCCACCCAACACAAAGGGAGGATCCTCCGACCAGGCAAGGTGATCATGCCTGGCGGGCTACTGCCCAACAGTTGATGTTGGGATGTTGTATATATGCTAATCGGCGCGAGAACTTTAATTGCGCGATTCAGGATTAGTAGTTTCTTCGTATTGTAGGTTACTCCGTGTAGTGCGTTACTTCGTAGTTCAGTGTATCTTCGGTAGATGGCGCTGTAGTATGTTATGTTGTATGTGGAGGTCGCCACAAACCCATTTACAGTATATTTAATTTACATATAATATAACATATTATCCTTCTATTATTCAATTTGTACATTACGATTATAACTTAATTTAGATGAGCCTACTGGTATCAGAGCTGGTAATCTGAAGTGACAGTTACTTAATGTGAGATTTCAATATGACTTGCTAGTTTTGAACGGTATACTCAAAGAGAAACGTTTTTATTTGAGAATGAATCTGTGTAGCCAAATCAATACCATTTTTTTTACAAAACGTACAGGATAACACCTTTTAAAATAGTCAACTGAAACATTGAGCACTGTATAAGAAATATATGAGAGGAGCGTACTGTATATAAATAAAATAAAAATAAAAGTAAATACCAATTAGGTTATGAAAATGCTACTTTACTTAATATTTAATCAGTATGAAAATACTGTTAAGAGAATATAGGTGGTCAATAAACTATGACAATACTTATAAATGTCTTACTAATAAATATCACAGAAAACTAAATTTGGTTCTGTGAAACTTTTGAAATATACTTGTAACTCTTTGCACATTAATTAACATGCATAAAAAAATCAACATTAACTTGTATAAAACAAGTATTCCATATCATAACACCGTATGATTTAAAGCTTTTTTCCTGTAAATAAAGCTACTGCTATAGATTGAAATGAAATTAGATGTCTCTAGGTATGCACGTAACGTTTCACAACTATTAAAACAATTTGAAAACGTAAGCAACACACATTTTTAATTTTTTTTTGGAAATTGCGAAACAAGACCGGAAAACAATACACGAAATAGGTAACATTAATAGTTTACACATGTAACAGTAAGGTTTGAATAGTCTCTTTGAATACACTTGACCACGCCTGCATGTTTGTTCCAGTGCTAATGTTAGAGTTATTTGTGATTCTGTTTAGTAAACTATAAATAGGAGCTCAAACATATACGCATACCTACACATAAATCTGTACCCTGACTGACATTTCGTTGATTAGCTGGCTTCCCTTGTCACGCAATCGCTAAGTGAAGGCTGCTTGACAAAAACAGGGACCAGTGAGTAATTTATGAAATTGGGTTTTTCACACACGGCTTTTTGGGCGCCGCCGTTGAGTGTCAACAATCATAAGATTATTTTTACGGTTCTTGCGTTGCAAATAAAAGTAGAATTGCTTTAAAATAAATTAGAATTCTTTTTTTATAGTCGTTTTCATTGCTTTCATTTTTAATTTAATGATCAACATGAATTGAGCTTTACATTTTTCTCTTCGAAGACTAATTCAATTATTGACTCAAAAGAAAAGCCTCGAAGTAAGAAAGAGAAATAAATGAAATTAATTTGCAGGATAAATTTTGTTTTTCTTATAGGTATTATGTTTGTAAGCTTTTGCGTAATTTAAATAACACAAAAACATTTAAGATACATGAATTTACATTAATTAATTATTATACTTTTTTTGGGACTTTTACTCACTGAATTGTATTATTCGTTATTATCTTAATAGTTTAACAATTTTCTATCTTCCAAAAGACTAATTTATTTCATGACATTTTACTAGAAATTGAATGAATGAGACAGGGTCGGCTGTAATAAAACTGTTTTCTGTCTCTTCTTACATCCAAAACACTTATTCAGTTTTTTTTTGTGTTTTACAGTGATATGGCAGTTAGAATTGTTATTAACTGGTCTCTGTTGAGACTGACTGGCACAAATTACTATGAGTACTCATACATCATTATTTATATGTAAACAATATAAGAACCCATTATACATGTTGTATGGTATTTCAAACATCATTATGGATTTTCGTGTATGTTTCAGAATGATAAGTATATCCTGCCATTAACCGCTCACGTTCAAGCAACAACTTTGATTTATCTCTACATTATGGCAATGCTAACTTGCTCGACCCAAATTTATAGGCACCTATAAGATAGTCTCATGCTAGTACAAGTTTGAGTGTTAAAACATAGACTTGCCATATTTTTAGTAGTTTTGAGTTAATTAGATGCTTCATATTAATTGGGATGGTTCTATTTCTATAAATTACGTATTTTTATCCAACTACGGTGAAGCTAGAATGAAGTGTATTAGTTTTGACTGTCTATGTATGTTTGTATGTTCCGCCGTAGCGCAAACAATAGAACTTCGAAATTCGAATTCGGGTAGTCTCTCTGGCGCTTCTTAAAGATGTTGCTACGCTGTTCATCTTCTACCGCATTTACCAGGGGGAGCACTCTGAGGAATTGTTCGGATTGATCCCTGATCCCTGAATCTGAACAATTCCTCTTTCCGCCATCGTCCTACGCTACAGAAATTTCATCCCCATCATCTAGATGGTTGGCAGTCCACAACTGTGCGATTTTTCCGAAACTTTCTGCCACGCACAACAAAACGGTGTTCCCGGACCAATACGACCTTCAAACCTTCAAGAAAAGAGCGCACTCCTTCCTAAAAGGCCGGCAACGCACTTGTAACGGCTCTGGTGTTGCGGGTGTCCATGGGCGGCGGTAATCGCTTACCATCAGGCGATACGTCTGCTGGTTTATATATTAAAAAAAAACCTTTTTAACAATACAATACACATATAATGTATATTTTCTATGTACTACCGTCATACATCCGCATTACACAAGCATAGAATTAAGCAGAGTGTGTAATGCATTGAAATATTTGTAGTTCTGAGGACGGGAACTTTTTAAATAAAACAATAATGAATAGTTGAAGTCTGTTGTTATCGTTAATACCTTCAATTGTAGCATTAAGGGGCTTTAATGTATATTTTTGCATTCTCTATTGGGTAAACGACATTATGAAAATACATTTATATTTGTACGAGCATTGAATAAAAATAACCAATAATAATTCGTTTGATTAAAAATGCATTAGAACGAAAAGAATGATAACGAACCGTCTTAATTATTTCTATTCATGGCAGATACTAATTAGATGTATCGTATATATAATTATGAAACTATTGGAAATGCTTATGAATTTATAGATGTTTTTTTTATGAAGTTACGATTGTAAATGAACACCATATCCTATCATTTCTTTAGTTCAATACAATTATAAACATTTACGAAACATCAAAGGTAAAAAAAAAATATATTAAACAAATTTTATGGTAGGCCAAAACTACGGAGAAATGCATTATGTCTGACAATGGATTATTAAAAACTGTTGCTGCGTGTGTATGACGAATTAGATTGTTGAGAGTGTTGACAAGTAATGAACAGGTAGAAATAATATTAGTAAGTAAGAGTAGAGAATGATTACTTATAAATACGAAGAATAATGCTCGTTTTCACCAACTATACTTAAACCATCTCTTAACTAGGTACCCCTTAATGTAGGTAGCTCCTAAATATAAATCTTACCTGATTTGGTTTTCACCATGCTAAGTGTCTCCTTGTAGGGATTTCAAAAACCGCAAGTGTATGTCAATTGACTTTTTCTACAATATTAAATTATTTGTTATTACTAAATACGAAATAGAATATTTTAATTTTTATTTAAAGTTTTAATCACCAATTTTTGTAATTTCTGTTGTCACGAGACGTTAAATTGACAACTGCCAAAAATATATGTCATGTGTCACATTAACTTGTTATAAAATAAATATTAAACACACTTAGTAAAATATATTAAATTATTATGAATATAAAATTTTGTCATCATCATCATCTTCCTACCCTTTTCCCAAATTTATTTGGGGTCGGTGCAATGAGTTTGCTTTTTCCATTCTCCTCTATCACTCGTCAGTTCACTACTAACTCCCTTTCTGGCCATATCTTCTTTTACGCAGTCCATCCATTTTTTCCTTGGTCGTCCTCTACCCCTATACCCGTCAACTTCCATACCCAAAACCTTCCTAACAGTATTTTGCTCATCTCTACGCATCACATGTCCATACCACGCTAACCTGCCGCTTCTCAACTTTTCAGCCACTGGTGCAACTTTCAGGCTTCCTCTGATGTAGTCATTCTTCACCTTATCCATTCTTGTCACACCACACATGCATCTCAACATTCGCATTTCAGCTACATGCAGGCGTCTCTCGTCCGTTACCTTCACTGGCCAACACTGAGATCCATGCAATTTTGTAAAAAACTAAAATATTTTAAGAATATATTTTTTTAAGTATGTGTTATTCCAATTTAAGTTCAATTTAAAATTTAAAAAAATATAATACGAGTATAATATAGCTAGTCTTTCACGGTGTATTCTCGATGTATAGAATAAACTAGGATTTTTTATTATTTCTCAAGTCTCAATAGTATTAGTATCATCCGATAACTACTCTATTTCATTAATTTTAAGCTAAACCTTAAGTTTCTTTATCACCTTGTTAGGGGTTGGTTAGGTGGTCAACATTCGAGCCACTAAATTTAAGGAGACGCCTAAGCACTTAGGTAGCCCCTAAAGATTGGCGAAAACGAAAATATCACTAAGGGTTGCATTACCCGTTCTGAGTGGGCTATTAAATTTAGGAGACGTTGGTGAAAACGGCCATTAGACAGTGGTTCCCGGATTCCTCCCAGCTCAGACGCAAAGTGGCATACCGTGTGGTTTTAGTTGGTCCGATTCCGACACATCGAAACACACTTTGGCACACTCAATGTGGTCATTAGCTGAAAAATATTTAAAATGTTCAATCACCATAAAATTTTACTAGAAAATGCAAAGTCTAATAAATTACTATTATCAAACAATTTACAATTGCTTTATAATAAGTAAAACTTTAGTAAGGTAGCACAACAAATTTGGTACATATGAACGGAACTTAGTCAGATTTAGACGTTGCCAAGAACTTTGTTAAAGTAATAATAAAACAAGTAATAACAATACTTGTTTTATTATAACTTTAACAATGCAAAACAAATACTTCGCTTGCGGTAATAAAGTTTTTTTCCTGATTTATGTTTCCTTGGGTAATAGAACTTGGGCTTAAAGGTCTTCTATGCCATTTTCTGTACCCCTTACAAATTGTATGTTCCACCACACACTTGTGCACAATAATTTGATGAGACAGGCAGCTGTGACCATAATCGCCTAGAAGAACATCATCATCATATTTTATGAGAAAGAAACAGACTCACAATCCTCTAATTAATATTATTGAAAATTATTATACCAATTTCATGAATAAAAATTGCAACAAACAAGTACATACAATTGTATACTTAATTGATTGAAGTCTAAATATTAGTGAAAAAAAATTACGACCATAAATGTTATTTCCAGCGAAGTATATAAAAAAATGTATACAGGAATAGTTTCAAATATATATGTGACGTTTTAAGATAACACTAAGACTAAACCAGTATATTTGTGTGTGTGTTATCTTAATTTGTACTCATAAAGATTAAACTTTTTACTTGTGAACTATTACAATTTAAGAGTTTAATTTAATTACCATGTCTGTCAAGTAGTTTTAAAGTTGTAATTATCATTAACGATGACTGCCGAAGCAATAGATATCAAATAGTAGTTGAAGAATACACTAAAAAAAAGGTTTAAAAACGAATAAAAGAAGTATGTTACGATTAATGTAGAATTATCATAATCGTTAAGGTACCTGACTATTGCAAATGTTTTGTTTAGTTAAAATAGTGTGTCTAAGTATATTGAAATTGAGATATTATTAGGTAAACAGTGTATATGTATTACTTTACGTTAGTAAAATTAAGTCGAATATAAATTGGACGCTATTATTTAGATGTTAGTATGGCTGTCTGATAAAGAAAATTAAAACAAATGTCATGCAAAAAATAAAACTTCTTAAAAGGTTTTTATGTTTAGGCAATCGGCCATTAACCGTGCCAGCCATGGGGCTGGGACATCAAGCGATATCTGTTCAAATCGAATTAAACAAATGATTTAATTGACCGTGTGGTGAAGGGTTAAGAAAATGGGGTGACTCCACTCCTATTCATTCATTAAGTGTCGTAAAGCGACTAAGGAAGCAAACTAGTAGGACAACATAACAGTAAAGAACAAGAAAATTTGAAACAAATATCAACCCTGACTGGCCAGCGTGATAAAGTAGATGAAAAGATTCTTCCTAAGGAGGGGCCTACGTTCAGCTATTTAAGACTGTTAATGATGAAATAAATTCATATCAGCAAAACATCTTAATATTTTATCAAAATATTTCTTTTTTTTGTTTTATTTTTGCACTACACTCTGTCCGTACTGGTACATTTAACAGTTGGCTGGTCGGGGTTGTCATGACATGCTCGGCATGTGGCCTGAGTCACATCCTACTTCTCTTTACTGTGATTTGAGTAGCGTGAGTTTCCTCCATCAAAACTTTCGCCAGATGATTTGGGTGGTTTATAATCCTTTTTTTTATAGGTTTTGTATGTTTCAAAACATATATCTCTCAAGTTTTTTCATTTTTCATTGCTATCTACCTCATACTTACTTTCTTGTACAATATGCTAACCTACTCGGGTACCACTTAGCGAGTCTTTTAACATAATAAATGTTTGCATTGATTATAACTGATATAATTAAAACGCTTAATCTTTCTTGGTGATGAATTAATAAAACGGAGAGTTTCCACTCTATTCCACTCATGGGTATCGTAAGAGTCCACAGTGAGAGCCAACTGCACGGAACTACAGTATTGCAAAGAGAAAGAAAACTTAAAATAAATTATATATATACCAATCTGACAAGTGTATTGTAGAAATTCAAAACCTCATTCCTAAATAGATCCCTGCCTACAGAAGAAAATTATTAAAGGCTATTAATAATGATGACACACAAGTGACAAACACTTCCTCTAGATCTTCGCATACTTGTGGGTAGTGCTATCCAAGAACACTGACATCATTAACGCATTAAATAGCAACGTCATTTCTCCGAGAAAGAAAAAGACCGAGCCACTCATAAAGTATCAATCAGTTGCTTAACTAGATTACTACACGCAGTACAGTATTATGTACTCAATTTGTCTCTCTTATTGGTAATAATCGCATTAAAGTCTGTGACGTAGTTTTGACATTCTCAAAAACAAAAATACAGCCGTTGTAGCAGACTATGTTTAATTGGTTAAGCAGCATGCGTCCCGCACCGCCATACTTGTTTGCTAATTTGTTTGGTGCCGAATGAAAAGTATTTTTGTGTGTGTAAATTAATTTTATATTGAAAATACCTGACAGCTTTAAAATTAGTTAGACGTAATTGTTGTGGCAGTAAAATGAATTTGTGATTAATCAAAGAAGTGCAGTTTGAATGAAAGAAACTACGTTTCCGCAGAATGTTACGACCGCGATAAAACAGCTGTCGCTAGACCAGTGAGCCATCATAGCTTGACAAGCGGTTTCACGTTTTCGTTTCAACGTTTCACTTCAGCTTCATTGGAATCCAGTCGCTCGTCGATAAACTTCGGCGAGCACTTCCGCCTCCAAATCCCATGGGGGTGTTCCTGCCAAGGTGCACACCACCTCGGTCGACATGGTGCAATAACCACGTATGGCTCTGACCGCCAATATCTTTGGGCTAGCCAGGGGTGCGCCCTATTCTGGGCGGTCAAAGCCGCCACCCACACCGGTGCATCATACACCACACATACACACATAGAGCCGTCGCGCACAGGCAGCGACGATCAACTTCGGAGCAAGCTCATGGAAGAGCCATCTACCATCGTATATCATGCCCAGATACTTCATCTGGGCCCGAACCGGGACGAGGACCGAGATGACCTCAATAGAGTCGCCGGGGTACATCACGAAAGGGCCCATGAAACCTCGAACCTCGAACCATGAAACATAGGGCCTCCGTTTTATCCAAGGCCACCCGTAAGCTCAGCGCCTCAATGCGCCTAATTACCACTATGTTTATGATACAAGAGCTAGCGGAAGGAAATAGGAAGTAATCACGTAAAACTATTTTGTTTAATAAGTTTAGGAATTCTATTATAAATTGACAAGACTGTGTGAAGACACAAAAGGGTCAGTAAACGTGTAGTTATATTACATGATTTCTTTTTTTTTGGGTTGGATCGTTGGGTCCCACGCTATATATATAAATGAAAACAATACACTGACACTAATGGATCCAACTATAGATGAAAATTAAAAAAACTTAGATCCTCAGGGTTGAAGGTGGTTCATAAAATTTTTAAAAATCTGGTTCGTTTTCAAAGTAATATATTTATAAATCAGCCGATTGTGATTAACCAACTTTAACGCGAGTTAGCTATGTAAATATTTTTGATGAAATTAATGTAGCCGATCCATACACCATCTATCCGCACTATTATTACTAATCTACTCATACCTTATTCATTAAATCGGGTTAGTAGTTTAGCCCTACGATGATACATACAACAATACATAGCATAGACTACTAAAACCATTACACTACCTTTTTCTTCACGTAAAAAATACCCTGATACTGATGAACCCAACTGCTTTTTGGAAGTTCGCGCCCCGTGCTGTGACTAGAGTATCATCGGCGTAACAAATTACATCCAGCCCAGGGGGAGACGAATGCGCAGGACCAGGTCGCATCCCATGTTCCAAGGAGATAGACCCCTACAGAACACCGCATGGTATGTGTCGCCGTCTCAGGACGCCTTCGAGGTCTTCGTACATGACGGTACATTACAATCTAACGAAAAAAGTACTTTAAATTGTAAGCAGTATATCACAGTTGGCAATTTTTCAAAAATTTGTGATATTGCGAAGTAGATTATAATCTAACGGTATTTACAATTATACGGTGACATATACAAGATATACGTAAATGAAAAGGATGAAGAGATTAAAAATTAGTTTAAAGAGATATCCATCAGTAAACTAGTACAAGCTTTGAACATTGAAAAAAAATAACTAACTACAAAATGTAAGGCCATATTACGAAAATGATAAATAAATCTTATTTTATTTAAGAAAAGGCAGATAGTGAAGATTGAAATTGTGAATAAAATAATCACAAAATATAACAAAAAACGACTCCAAGAACCAGATAAAATTGAAATAAGGCCACACGAGACGCAAGAGCTTTCAAATAAATAATAACTATCAAAATCGGTTCACCCAGTTAAAAGTTATGAGGTAACAAGCATAAAAAATACAGTCAAATTAATAACCTCCTCCTTTTTTAAAGTCGGTTAATGAATTAATAAATACAACTTAATACTTTTAATATATCTAACTCATGTTAACTTTTCTCTTTCCTTGGTTGATAATAATTATTCATCATCATTATTTAATGCGGAAAAATGGCTTTGTTTTTAATTACATATTAATACAATTATAAGAAATATATTGAAATATACATGCCAAAAAGGAAAATGTAATCGATGCTAGAAATATTTTAAAGGTGAATTAAAATTAAGTGGAATGTGTCAACCAATTAAAGTAATCGTAGGAAACGAATTTCAAGAAGCGGATACACAATATGATAAGGTTAAACCAGACACTATAAATAATGAAATATATTCACGCCTGTAGACACTATCATTTTTTAATTCAGTCTGAAATTTAACTGCAAAAAACCCTACTACAAAAAACAAAGGTATCATACTATTTCTCGTGATTACTCTAGTGATAACATTTTGCGCCGACGTGGCAGCAGGAACCAGACACCATGTTAACCAATGTGACCAATACTGCACCAAAGCTATAGATTTAAGAGCTAGATGCTGTAAAAAGTACGGCTATCGTTATTATGATGGATGTGACAGAGAAACATGGCTGTATTGTAGAGGTAACCAATTTTAAGTTTGTCTATATGTTTTTTAACAAATTTCGTAAATTTATAATATACATGCACCTATATTTTTTATTTTTTTACAGATTAATAAAAATCACTAGATTCAGATCGTTTTGGTGTATTTTATATTTTTAACGATCAATTCAATTTTATTATTTCATAAATTTTAATTCGGGGATTTTGGGCACAATATGTTAGGCCCAACTTTTGACACTTATTGAAACAAAGTTTTAAAACATTTTCTTTTCCTAATAAAAACAACAAAATAAAATATAATAGTACATTTCAAATAATGAAATGTACTATTATATTTTATTTATTGAAATATTTATGACAACCTCTTAAAGTAAATCAAATTGTATTTGACAATTTTTTTTTTTTTTTTTGGGCGAGGCGATGTCGGCCCTGCTACTTTCCCTTAGTCGCCTTTTACGACACCCACGGAGGAGATGGGGTGGAGCTATTCTATGCCGGCTCCACACGGCGGATTTGTCAATAAATTACTTTGCTGAAATTTATTAGTTTCACTTATTCATGTTTTAACCGACTTCAAAAAAGGATTTTTATTCTATGTTTTTTTTTTATTTAATCTTAGTTAAAGAAATTGTAACAATGGGTACATACATTTATTATACTATTTTCTTTTTAAATTTACTTTTAATGTGTAATGTACCATTAAGACGTATTAAATATCAGAATCATATCATAAAATAATATTAATATAATAAATTTAATTTTAGGTATTTTTTAATTACATTATATCCTACATATATTTTTTTGTATATCTTAAGTTAAAGAGTAGTTTGAATCCTCGTTCGAGTCCTTAGAAGTAGTTACCAGTCATCTATTGTGTAACCATCGATTCGATATTGATAATATCTACCACAAATTAAAAACCTAATCATGAAGTGCAAACAGTAAAGAACCTTGTTTGTTTGTTTGTTTTACCGGGCCATTTACACCTCTTGATCTGCAGTCGCTTACGCAAACCACTAGACCAACCAAGCAATCACCAGCCAATCTACTATAACAATTCTAGCCTAAACGAAAGGTTATTAATTAAAGTGTATTTTAAAAACTTTACAGCAGACCCAAAAAATGATTGGATCAAGCAATGGGTTGAAAAATATCATAAAATATCTCAATAAGTCTCGATTTGGTAGTAAAACTGTTTTGCGCTTTTAATAAAGTTAAAAAATACAATAACAAAATAAAAATTATCGTTAGTCTTTTTCAAAAAATAATTTATTAGTTAGTGCTGATATTACAGCATGAAATACTCGTAAAAAACACCCTGTATTTTGCCAAGGGCATATCTAAGATATTATTATTACTACCCACACTCAAAGTTATTTGGCATTCCAGCACGTCGACCAGCGGTTTAGGGCTCCATATTAAATGATTTACTATATTACATCACGTCATCAACAATAATAAATTATCGGTGTCATGTGTGAACAAATTCTACTTTACCATTTTAAAAATTATTGACTTTAACAGTCGTAACCTTATCGGAACCTCAGTTGATGTTAGGAATCTGGGATGGCACCGTCTAGTTACAGGGCACGAGGAAAGGCATAGGACAAAGTGATTCAGAAAGGTACATGCGTCTTAAAATATACAGGTCGTAAGCCAATCACGTTCAGCTATGCTAACTAGCACGATCGAAATTTATGGTTACCTAAAAGATGGTCTCACGCTAGTGAAACTTTGAGTATTAAACAGTTCACATGTTTTGAGTAGTTTTGAATAAGTTGAGTACTATCCGAACAAATGCGAAATACACAAAAATATAAATGTATTTTCAAATTTATAGGCTGTTAAACTGTTATGAGTGTTAAACAGTGGACTCTTTACATGTTGGTGTTTTTAGTAGTTTTGGATAAGTTGAATAGAATAGAATAGAATAGAATAGAATATACTTTATTGTACACCAATTACAAAACATTCAATTGAATTTTTTTATTTTTTGGCCTTATTGCCAAAAGCTATCTCTTCCAGGCCACCTTTGGATGGATTAAATAAATATTACGATCTAACAACTGAACTAAACAAAAATGACTATGTGGTTAATTTATACGCGGTAGAAGTAGGAGCGAGAGGTATACCAGCTAAATCTCTCTATAACCTTTTGAAAGACCTTGGCTTGTCGAGATCTGCAGTAAGTTCTATTTTAGAACGAGTATCCAAGGCTGCACTAACAGGTTCCTACCAAATTTGGCTAGGTAGGGCGGGAAACTCGAGCAGTGAAGGTGAGCGTTGATGCGCATCTTAAAGGGGGCCTCTTTAAACCTACACCTAGGTCGTAAGTCCTGGGAACTGCTTTGAGTTTCTCCCTCTGCCACATGATGGACCCGGCACCCGCACGGTGAATCCATGGAGTGCTAAGAAGTTTGTCTCTTAACTTTTTTCCATGATTTGTGTATAAAAGTGCAAGAGAAAGAGATCTCTCACAGTTCTTTACAAAGGAGCGTAATGATATTTCTACGTATGAATTTCGGATTGAACTTACTAACGTTATATAGATTCATCAGGGTAAGGTTAATCTTTAAGGTTAGTTCCTCGATGTGTCAACCCTCCAAGGAGTTTCCGAACCTAGAGCTCTGCATTCTGTTTTTAAACTGTCGCTTGAGAACTATAAACTAAAGAAACTAGGTATAAAAAGCAGCATTCAGCAACATGGGACCTAAGCCTCTTTAAGATACATAAGTTCCTCGCCAAGTTTCCATAGCTTGCTGGCATATTAACTTAATATGTTAGAACAGTAGTAGTAGGTAGATAGGCAGGTGGTAGAGATCAAATATTAATTTGTTTATTTTCTCCTATATACAAATTAATTATACAATACACATTTGCTTATTGGGAGACTAGATTCCAAACCTGTAACATGGATAATCAGGCTTCCATTACACAGACAAAACATAGTTTAAGATAGTAAAACACTGTACATTCATTTAGGAGTTAAGAAACAAAAGAGGGAAAATACGAAGAAAAAAAAAAGAAAAAATGCATCTAATTTGATGAGAGATTTCAGCACGAACGGACGGACTTAAACAGGGTTACCACCCTCACAGAATATGTCAACATAAAATGACAGCGTTCGTGCTGTCGTGTTTCGTTGGTGAGTGCGAGACCGAAGTCCTAATGATGCAGATGTATCACTAGGCCGCTATGGTGTGAGTCACCATGCTGCATTGCCTACATTCGCAATGAGTATGGTGACTTTTCATTCTGCAGAGTAGAGTTATTTTGGCCATATATAAAAAGGTACAGGTGTCCTTTAAATAAAAATGTTACTATAAGCAGTGCGTTTAGTTGGATATTTCCCGTGCCTCAGAGAGCACGTAAAGCTGTCGGTCCTGCGCCTGATCTCTTCTGATTTTGAGAGAGAGGGAACAGAGAGTACACCTGTGTTTGTGCACACACTTGTGCACTATAATATCTCCTGCGTACTTGGCTAGTCTCTGTCGAGACTGGCCGCTGTGGTCGTAATCGGTTAGGAGAACATCATAGTTGAATATTACCTATGACTTGCATAAACTGAACTCAAAAACTATAGGTATTATAGAGTAAACGGGTTCTTGAGTGGAGACCGCGTCTCGGCAAACGTAGTGTAGGACGTCCTCAGGCCAGGTGGAGTGATGATTTGCCCAGGACGGCTGGCTGGAGCTGGATGCGACAAGCCGAGGATCAAACTAAGTGGCGTGCTATTGGAGAGGCCTATATCCAGCAGTGGACTGCGATAGGCTGATGATGATGATGATGATGATGAATATTTTAGGTTGAAGAAGTATTGATACTTTACCGCCAACGTACAATAGTTTGTATTCACTACATAGAAGAAGAAATTTCTGATCACTATAGCCATCAACAAATTTGATAGTAAACTGCTGAACGTATAACTCAAGCTAGCAAGGAAACTTTGGCTCACTATACCGCGATGGCCTGACAGGTTAGAAAAGGGTTTGTTTGAGGTATACCTTCTCCTTGTCACCCATGGCACAAGTAAAATTATTTAATTAATTTACATTGCCTTAGTTGTATGGATCCTTGTAATATTTATTTTAGCATGAGACGATAAATTGGTTGGTAAGCATCTATTAACAGATTTATATACACATCATTGATGGGTGACAGTTAATATGTTCGGTCACGGACAAAGTGGCAATTAAGCTAAGTGTTAGACTAATTGCAATGGTATGTATAGATGGGTAAATGTTACATAAAATAATGTAAGTATTATGGATAGATAACGTGTGTAGTATATGTGATTTATTGACTTTGTGTGTCGAATAAGCACTTCACAAAAAACATCGATTTGTATTACTTATACTAGTATTCTTTTATGTCTCATAGGTAAGCTTCATATCTGTTATATATAATTCTCACAAAGAACTAGAAACTGTCTGATCGAAATTCGCGGTTTGTTAAATGTCTTTTTGCAGGCGTTGTTATGATAGTATAGTTTACATAACGCTCACACCGGTAGAAGCCAAGCATGATTGGAAAGAGATGCGTACAAAGTTCATTGAGTTAGTTTTCATATAATACGACCTTCAAACCTTCAAGAAAAGAGCGTACTCCTTCCTAAAAGGCCGGCAACGCACTTGTAACGCCTCTGGTGTTGCTGGTGTCAATGGACAGTGGTAATCGCTTACCATCGGGCGATAATTCTGCTCGTTTGCCACCTATACAATAAAAAAAACATAAGTCTCATCGAAATTATGGAGCACTTATAAATGTCTAGATATCATTAACGCCTTTTATAGATAAAGTTCTAGGTATACAATGTATACATATGTATATATGATATATTATATGCAAATATAGATTGTATAGTACGTGTTTGGTACGTTGGTTTTAGTAATAGCGCCATCTCCTAAAAGTTTATACACCAATTTAACATATAACTTCTACAATTTTATCTAAAACTGAAATGGTTCTTCAAAGTTTTGCGTAACGTGGATTTTATGACGAAGATGAACGATAATTTGGGTTAAATTAAAAAAGTTTTTGGTCATATATCTCGTCCATCATATCGTACTACGTGATACGCAGTTTGTAGTTGTTTTAGAGATAAGTATAAGTAGGTAAGTATATATATGTGGTCTTGAACTTGAACTTAAAACTCGCGGGCTGGGTCTCCGCAACTCGACGACTTCAGTGCGCCTATTTTGCGTGGTTGCGGCGTTGCCAACGACTTTTGGAAGTGACCTTGGTGATCCGAGGTGTCTCGCCCGGTATTCTGCCACCTCAGGACATGTCATGATGACATGGGCGGCCGTTTCTTCTTCCTTCATGCATGCCCTGCACAGGAGAACTGTCTTTTACATCTAGAGTGAAAAGATGTTTGTTTAGAAGTGCATGACCAGTTACTGCTCCAATTAAAAGTCGAAGCAGCGGTCTCCTGATTTGCATCAGTGACAATCTGGGGTTGATCGTCGGGAGGGCCTCCTTGGTCTGCCTGCAAGTACAAAGGTTAGACCAGTAAATTTCGTGTTTTGTTGCAGTGTCAGTCGCAGCCAAGCACATGGCAGAGGTAGTATAGGTTCAGGGCCTACTGCCCTTGTTTCCGATCCACCTCTTGCCACTGCATCGGCTGCATTGTTCCCGCGTGAATTACTATGCCCCTTTATCCACTGGAGAGTTTTGCTATTACTGGTACATACCTCTGTCAGGGCCCTGTGGCATTCGTAAATTAGTCCTGATGTTGTCGAGTGACTTTGTAGGGCTTGTAAGACTCGGCTGCCGGAAAGTTAGCGGATAAAGTATATCGTTACCCTCCTGGAAATGATTGCATGTGCTGCTATTATTATACCCATACACTCTGCCTGGAAGACTGTGTTGTGGGCTCCTAGTGGTATCGAGATGTGTATGTTTAGGTCCTCGGAGAATACTGGGTGACCTTGTTTTGGATTCATCTGTGAAGATACTTAACTCTTTTGGGTGAAGCACTTCTTGGGGATCCTCATACAATTGTGGTCCTCGAACAAGCCAACCAAATATATGTGGTGTTTTGTATTTAATATAATAAAACGAAGTCAATTGCCATATTACATCGACAACCTTTAACTCCATTGCTCTAGACATAGGCCTCTCCTAACAAAGGAGTTTTACCAAATTACATTACAAATATAAAACGTGGGATAAATGAGCAGCCGTAACTGCAAATTATGCTTCTTTCTTTATCAATTTCTAAGAAGAAATTTAAAAGAATAGTGACTACTACTGTTTTCATGCGTTGTTAGCGTCTATTAACATTAGAATTATATATAAAACTTGCTGACCCACGCAACTTCGTCTGCGTCTCCTTTCGATCATGATCGGCTCCTATTTTTCTAGGCGTTATGTTTACTATCCTATCTTAGGAAGAAAAAAGAAGAACCAGCAAAAGACTTTTTCTTAAATGTAAAAATCTGTAAAATGGTTTTCGAGTGCATTATGAGTAAAAACGTGATGCGATATTTAGGAACATAATAAGAGATCACTAACGTAATATGTAGAAAGTCAAAGTTCCTATCATAATAAAAAATTATATCACATTTTTTTTATTATCACAAAATAAGAAACACTATTAAAAGCAAATGACTTTAGTAATGGAAGGGATATTTTAGGCAAGTCAATTTCGTATAATTACCGATAAAAAACATGAACTTTAGAAATTATTCATTTTTGAAATAACTCTGTAAATGACTGAAATAGAGAAAGGACCGTCATCAGCGTGAGCAAAATTGACAATTACACTTGAATAGGGTCACTTCAGTCGATAATACCCACCCTAAACTTTATTCTTTAATAGCCTGTTTAGCTAAGTGATATTGTAATATTGTAAAATTTCATTCCTTCTTTTCAAACAGGATGATCAGAATTAATAAGTTGTTTTTAATGATAAATATAGTTACTCGCGATTTTACACTTATTGAATTTATTTGTAAAATGATCGGCACGCATACTAGGTTAAATTTCTGTGTAATATTTTTAAGAGAGTATGGTATGTGTACTGTATGTATACCATTTAATAAATATATTTAAAACGATATACTTAATTACAGATAAAATCGGGATAAATGCCGCAATGGAATAGATGCCCCGTCTCTAAAACTTCGATTCTTAAAAACAAAAGAGTGTTTCCGTTTTTAAATATACGTTTAAAATTAAATCTAAACTGTTTGAGTAAGTAATTATTACTCACTTTTTTTGTATCAAAGCGAATGCTTTGATATGGCAAAAATTCGTTATGGCAAAAGAAGTGATGCATTTGAATACTTTCATGTAAAAAAAACGGTTTTTTTAGGTAGTAATGATTGGATCCCGTTTTAATTGTGCTGATACAATGGTTCATTAAGAATATATTTAATCATTGATTGTACATTCATTTTAATTAAAACAGTAAAATATATTTATCCCTAGCGTAAGAGTCTATGTTTTTAAAGGACAGATGCCCTTAGTGATTTCTATTCATATAAGTGTAAGAACCCTAATTAAGTATCTTAAAAGTGCATTTATATTTACGTGTGATTTTTTCTTCGCGTACTGGTATCGTTTCCATGCGCCTGGCAGCATTACTACGTTGAATAAGAATGCTAATTCATTGTACCATAAAATGTTGGCTTGCTGGCCAATGAGAAGCGTCAATCAGTTGCTTCGCTAGGTTACGATCCCAATTTATTCAGAAAAGTAATTTATTATATTTTTTTGGCATTTGCATTGTTTGAGACTTTCATAACCAGCTGTACCTTGGGTGGTGGTGTCAACATAAGTTGCGTTCCACACCGAAGACTGAAGTACCCATTTCCATGCCAATAACGACATACCTGGTCATCCTATCATCGCGTACCAGACACAGATTTACGTACAAATACAGATGAAGTAAAAAACTGCTATATTCAACATTTTTTTGTAAAGATTCACACGGAGTCGAAAAAAACTATATTACTAACTTTCTTCATTGTGTAGTTTAGAATGAAAATAAAATAAAATATTTACTTTGTTTCCAATTTTTAGAAGATACACCTAGACCAAAGTATCCAAAGTTACCTTCTTGTGTACTGTCTGTATTATAAAAAATATATATTCGGCCATCTGAAATACGACGCCATCTAGTTTCGTACTAAACACAAACGCTAACAAGCAAGCTAAACTCAAAGCAGTTCCTAGGTCGTAAGTCCTGGGAACTGCTTTGAGTTTCTCCCTCTGCCACACGATGGATCCGGCACCCGCACGGTGAATCCATAGAGTGTTAAGAAGTTTGTCTCTCCAATTAGGGTCAGCACAGCTGGCTATAAAAATGTACAAAGTGATTTCAGGATGAACGGGCCGGCTCGACTGTACTACCCTCTCACGGAAGATAAACCTAAAAGGACAGCATTCGTGCTTTCATGTTTCGTTGTTAAGCGCAGATTGCACAAGCATCCCAAAAGGGCGCCATAGCGAGGATCACCATGTTGCATTGTTGCACTGTCTGCAGGCAGAGTAGTCACTTTTGCAGGCTAATAAAAAATAATTGAAACTTTACACTTTAACACATAGTGATGTCATGTTTAAGACGGAAAATAGCCAGCATCATTATGATTATGTTGATGAGATAGATCTAAGTTAATAAGTGAAATTAATGATTAAAGTGCTCACAGTTAGTTACATAAATATATATTTTTATGGAAAACCAGTTTGGTATTCAACTTCAAACTTTAAAACTAGATTTAAGACCGAAAAAAACTAGTTTATACAGAAATTTCTTCGGGGGCATAGTTAGGTGACTGCGGTTTTGCCGCTTCCAGTTCGAATCCGATCTGTAAATATTTGTTTCTACGTACTCTCCCAAGGCTCTAGGCAATTTGATTTCAAGTAAAATATTAAATCATCTTAAAAAGCAACAATAAAACTAAAATTTTAATAAGAAGTGTATTGAACGTATAAACTATTTATTATAAATACATTCGTATAATACATAGGGAACACCCAAACTCTGACATAAATATTTGCAGTTCACACAAAAATTTGATCCGATCCGGAATTCGAACATGAGACTTCAAGCACAGCAGTTGCACACGCTAGCGGTACACCACCGAGGCATTACGATGAAACAAACATGTATATATATGTTAAAGAACTTAATTCAACACGCGGATGGGTCGTACAAAAGCTTTTTTTTTTTTTTTTAAAAGACAACTCCCGCTTTACGAACATACATCCTGTGTCGCGGGGGACTTTACAAACATACATGTAACGGACACAAAGAACACCCAGACTCAGGACAACATTTTGTGGATCACACAAAGTGATGTCCCACGTGGAATTTGAACCCCCGGCACTTGGCGCAGTAGCAAGCGGCGTAGTGACCGCTTAAACCACTAGGCCAACCGTGCAGTCAGCTAAATACTGCTCACTGTTGTCCATCAAACGAATCCATAAACAACATAATCAAATAAAATTTAGTATGTGCTATTGATTTTTATTTACTAAAAGCAATTAAAACAAAACACACATTTAATATATTGTAATATATTTTATATTCGTGAATCTTTTACATGGGTGTATCTTTAAATAATTCTTTTAGTAACACACAACAATAATTATAACATACATTATACCAATACAGCTAATTAAATACATTTACTATCTCAACCAATGTTATATAATGACAAATGACACAAATGGATGATCCAAACGCATTTTTGTTCCAGATAAGTTTTTAAACACACACTTTTGTTAAAAGTATAAAACAGTGATAGGTACTACGCAATTGCTAAACATATTCTACTAAAGCCCATCACTACGATATGCCATCTTTCACGCCCTTCAGGGCTCACATACACCGCTAGTCACAAAAGTTCTAAATATACCGTTCAATTTATTCAACATACAAGGGAAACACTGAAAAAAGGTCGTAACGTTCCCATTTAAATCCCTCTTATAATTTCAGGCATAATTTCATTTTACTAAAGTCATAAACGGAGACGTAATAGTTATACTGTTTCCATACATTGAAAGACCTTTCAACTTAGGTCGGTAAATTACATTTTCGTATTCCTAGATCCTGCTATAAAGAAAAATGTATAATGATACACATTTTTGTTTAAGATCTATGCAAGAGATGTTCCACGAGCTTGTTTTAGTCTTTAAGTCTACAACAAAGGTACAAAAACAAATATATACTATTTTCTGTGATATATTCTGTCATTTTTCAAAGGTGGCCAAACAGTTAGTGTCTATCTCTCTGATACTACAAGTGCTATGTATAAAATGCCTGAAAATTTCTTTCTCTGCTAAAAATACATTACCAATACTTCTATGTGTGAATAGACATTGGTAATCTTTCTCAGTTTTCATGACACCAAACACTAAACTATTTCAGCAGTTCAGAAGCAAACTTATCGAGTTATATATTATGCGTTAAATATTTATGTATTTAAATAACAATAAAGTGTATTTAATGATTTTAGTTATAAGATTCTTTTATAAATCATTGTTCTAAGAGTGTATTGGGTCCATGGAGTACCTACTCATAATTGATTTTGTCAAATTGACTTTTTACTCACAGTTCTTCATAGATGTTAAGACTGAAATTTCTTACTTCGATTCTTATTTAGAAATTTGGTACTGTTATGAAGATAATATTCTTTTGATTAAAAGTTATAAATTTAAACAGTCAAGTCAGCATCTACATGAGCAAATGTAAGCCGTCTATTTAGGAATTTTAAAGACAAATTTTATCAAAATATCAATATCATAACTTTTAATATACTTAATCCATATTAATAAATTTGGCTTCAATTATATATTTTTTTAAATTGTTTCTGATTTAACTAAGTTTCATTATGTTTCGTAGAAGCGATGAACTGAGCCACTGATTTAGATATTTTCATTAAAATAAAATCGTCTACGTATATTAGTTTACACCACATCGAAGTAATGTCGACACATTTTCTATTAACTAATTTACCTAATAAATAGAAAGTAAAGGAGGAAACCACATCAATCATATTATATATATCTGTAAACCATTATAATAACACGAGTTACAGAAAATTCTTACACTTTTTGCGATGTAAGAATTCGTATGCATAGTTTTTATTGATACCCTGACATGGTTTCCTTCTGTACAACAGTCTAAAAAAATAATGTGCTTATGTTTCAACAGAATTTGATATAAATCGTATTGTCTATGTCGCCTACAGATAAAAATACCCAGTGTCGCCGTATATCGGACGTCACTGAAGATATTGAATAGTTATTGTTTCAGAGGAGAGCCTGCAAGCTCAGGCTACCCGAGCGATGATGCATAGAACTAAAATCATATAATGTATCTTATATACTAAACATAGTGATTGGATTAAACACCTATGTGTAGTTATGTATCAATATAGCGTAGGATGTAACAAGAATACAAACAGATTTATTTGTAGGTAGATAATATAATACTATACAATTATTTATACATTTCGATTAACGTATTTACAAACACTTTAGGTAACATGTTTTACCTGTTAAGTTAAAATTTTATATTCAGGCCAAGGGGTATCGAAGCATACATGAAGTTTATACCAAAGACAACTCCAAGATTACACCAAAGTATAACAACGAACATTGATCAATATTTACCTACTAATAATGAAATAACAACTCTATCAAGTGTAGTGTTACAAGATCTTATACGAAGCAATGAAAAGGCGAAAAAAAGACTTTTACATACGAAACACAATCATAAAACATGTAAACCTACTATTTTCTTTTAAACTTAATATATTTGCGCCTTCTGAACTCTATAACTTGTAAGTATACACTTAAAAAATGTTTTTGGTCCAAATCGTAATAATACTTTTAGGATTGCTACATTGTCTAAAATGAAAACCGTTTTAATATTCGAATATAACTACAATGTTTATTTCTCACTAAATTATCTCGTTGTTAATCTTGAATTTTCCACAATAATATTTTAAAAATGTAACATAGAATAAGTGTAAAATATTTAAGACTAAAATTCATTAAATATAACATACTGACGACACAAATTCAAAGATAAAATATTAACAGCTCTTAGAAGTATCAGATCCCTACTCCAGCTCGCAGTACGTAGATAGCTAACTAACACCTATAGATTTAATAATACTAATACATATTTTTATTGTTACACATGTTTTAACAATTATTTAATTTTGTCACTAAAATTAAAATTTATGCATGAAATAGTAACAAGTAACTAGAGAATAGAATAAAAAAAAAATAACTTATATTTTTTTTTACGTTTATATTAATCGGGGTTCGTCAATTCAAAAACTAGTTTATTAAAACTTTGCAAAACAAAATGAAATAACTTTCAACCCCGTTTGTATGAACAGATGTTGTTTTTAAACTAAAATGAAAATAATGAATCTGAAAGTAAATGTATTAACAGTTACAGTTAGGGGTGGAGCTCCCTTGTGGTTGTTCTGTAAGACGTTGGCCGCGAGCTCCTCCTGCCAGCATAGCTGGCTCTGAATCCAGGCTCTCTGACATTTTGTCGCATATGATGTCCACCAGTCGTTCAAATACAGCCTAAAAAGAAAAAACATTGGCATGTGAAACCTTTATTGTACGCCTGCGATTGTATTAACGGACACATTAGATATCACAACAGATCAAATTCATTCACTTTATTGTCTAGTATCCTTAGATTTTTCATAATTCACTACGAATTTTGGCAAGAGGAAGTTCATATCTAGAATAAAATCTGAGAATTTTAAAACAAGCTTTAAGAGAAACTGCTGGCGTCGGTCCCTAACTTATAATAACGTTATGATCGGGGATGTTCAACTCTACCATTCTTGTTAATATTATGAAATACGAAGTTAAAACTTATTGCAGTTTAAATGAGTCGTCATCGTCGTTAACAGCTTTTACTAGACCCCTTCTGCTATACTACCTATTAATAATCCACCACCACACTTACACATTAGATCGTTAATGAGTAAAACGGCTTAACTAGCATTAGAAAGAATCCAAATAATACTTAATGTAATTACAACGGATAAATATTAACAGCTTGTAAACACAGAAATCTTTTCAAATCTTACCTTCACATAAATGTTCTCTTTTGCGCTGGTCTCATAGAATTCAACCCCGAGTTGTTCAGCTAACTGCATGCCGCGTTCAGTGCTCACCACACGTTCTTCCTCCATGTCACACTTGTTACCGACTAGGATCACTTGCGCGTTGTCCCATGAATAGGTCTTGATCTGGGTCACCCTGGAAAAATACAAATGAAGGAGTTGAAATAAGAAAAAAACTCACGAAGTATTTTCGAGGAAAGAGAGATCTAAGTTCATTACGCAATTGATGACTTGAGAAAGTAACATGTTTTGACGAAATCGATTCGATTCAAACCAATTGATGTTTTACTACACGAAAATCTATTAACATAGGAATAGTCCTTATGTTATCCTTATGTTCACCAAGTCAGAGATGTGAAAAGAACATGAGATCATCAAATTATTAACTGAACGAAGACACATTTGTATTCTTTAATGAAAAAAAGAGGTATTTATAATACTACTCGTAACTACAATTGGAATATTTTTTTTATAGGAAAGGAAGAAACGAAAGTAGATCGAGGTAAGATAATATGTGTTTAAGTAGAGGACTTCTTACTTAAAGAGAGTCTCATTAGATGGTAAATAGATTACCAACAATAAAATATAACGATTTTAATCATAAATTTTGATGTCGACCGAGCATTTATGTAACCATACATAGGTAATCGTTACAGGCACCGACAGGATAGGCTTGCCTAGTGTAGGGCCCCTGGGTACAACAATTACTGTATGTTTCATTTGGCAATAAATTATTTTTATATTTATAAATATTTTTAATATTTGACACAACGCCATTTAGCATCAAACTAAGCAAAGCTTGTACTATGAAAGCTAGATTGACTGATAGTATACTTACTCACTTTTTTGTTAATATATACGAGGGTAATCCTATCAGTACTTAGCCTACAAAAGAAAACCTAAAATTTTAGAAAAGTTACGATTTATATCTCAACACAGTCTCTTTTTACCTCAATACACTTGAACCAGGGACGCTCCAACTTTTTAAACCCGTCTGAAAAATAAGTTTTCTAGTGGTTTGCAAAATAGGCTTTCATGGCGGCGAAGACCTCCCCGTTCGACTCAAACTTCTGCCCAGTGATCACTCACTTTGACAGTATCACACAGTTTGACAGTAGCAGTCTACGAGAATGTACTACACGATAGTAAATTTCCCTTGCGATAGCGATGCCAGCTGGCGGTAAAGCTAAGTACTTATCGGACCGCCCGGGTACATATTATACATAAAAAACACCCAAATTCTAAAACAAACCAGCATTCATCATCATCATCATCATCATCAAATCATCATACAAACATTTGATTCTATCCGGGAATCAGATCAAGTTTTTATACGATTTCCGATTAATGTTTGTATAAACGCGACTTCATCACACCGTACCACTTGGCTACGGAGACCGTCAAACAATTAACCCACTTTCAACGAATATAACTTACCAATCCTGTACACTATTGAAGCTTTCTTCGTTGGTTATGTCATACATTAAAATGAAACCCATAGCGCCTCTGTAATAAGCCGTGGTGATGGTACGGTAGCGTTCTTGTCCTGCCGTATCCTGTAACAGACAAAATTAAATAATCATTAAGCACCTAAAATTATAATTAATTTAATTTGATCTTTGGGGATACGTGTTTTTCTCAAAGACATTTATTTAATGACACCCAGAAGTAGATAGTAATTACAAAATAGCAATCTTTTAAACTATAGGTAGGTACTGATCTTTTCGATAATGATTTCCTTATCACACATAGTGAAATCGAGAGATTCACACAAGAACAGAGAGTCTAGTGATTTATGTAACTCGAAATTTATTACACTCACACACGCACACACACATACATACACACACATAAACTCACACACATACACACACACACTTACACACTTAATACTAACCCACTCTTAAGATGTTCAGATTAATTTCGTTTTCTTGTATACCTTATTATGGTATATATGGTACATATGTAGAGGTTTACATCTAATAATACGGGGGCACTGACTTCTGAAATACAGGTTAATAAACCTAGTTCAGAGGACAGAGTTTTCATATTGGTGCATACTTTTAAGCATTCAAACGTTGTATCTATCTATTTGGTTTTACTTTCTTTGAGAACAAATTTCTAAGGACGGTTCTTGACATTTGTTTAAACTGGCAATTAGATAATTTTTATGATATGGGAATCCATTTATTTTCAAAAATAACGAATGTCGTTGTTTTTAGTAAATTGCTATTAGGTTAATATTAATAGCTGTTCATAGTCCAATTCTGCACATAAATCTCTAATTCGAAATGAAAATTTGGTTTACTACATAGGCTTTAATTAAAACTAATGATTATATCGACTAAACGTTCAATACGTGGATGACTTCTAATACTTTCATATAAGAAAATAGGGATTTTATTTATTTTTTTAAGAATAATATCTACTGAGAGAGAATATTGTGCTCAAGAAAGATAAGTGCCCCTGATCAAACTTAAGTGTTTTGTTCTACATCGTACGACCTTTTTGAAACTTCCTTTATTCCTTATTCAAACATCTGATATTTCCATACATAGCTATAAAACACTTGTCTAAACAACTGAAAGTATGACAGATAGCGACGTACATATTGTTTATACTGAAACAATATTCATATGTCAAAATTGACAAATAAGTAGACAAAACTTGGTGACCCGTGCTCATTGGGCATCATCATTGGGCATTAAAATATTTTCAACTACCATGAAAACTATCTTTTCGGCAATTCCCCTAGGATACCACTTCCTGGTGGCATATCGGTTCAAGTCCGACATGCCACCAAGAAGTGATATTTCCACATAGGATTTCCACACAGAAAAAAAAAGTGTTTCACCGAGTGAATAAGGATACCGGAGGCCCATACCCCAAAGGCCGGCAACGCACTTGTGACGCCTCTGGTGTTACGGGTGTCCATGGACGGCGTTAATCGCTTATCATCAGGTGATACGACTGCTCGTTTGCCCTTATTACATTAAAAAATCTTTAGGTAGGTCACACAGTAAACCGTGTGTGTTTTACGGCTTATGGCGATACTGATCTAATCGTTTTAACGTGGCTTAATATGTTAGCCAACTAATAAATAATGCACAGTACACAGTTATTCAAGATTCTTGATATTCGTTTATATAGGTAAATAATATATCCTCTGGAGCTCTTGGCATATGAATTGCGAGAGAAAATTGCAGAGTTCTACCCGTAGGTAGGGAAAGATTATTTGTGCCAACTTTGATGTGGGTTTCTCGAACACTTAACGTTGAATATTACGTTCCAAAAATCCGCGTTGAACGTGCTGACCCAAATAATTGTATAGGACGTCTAAAAAAACATAAAACGCTGGCTTATTAAATAATTTAATGGCTTGTGTGGGTGGAAGTCAAGCTTTTCGTGATTAAAAATTTTTGCGGGAATAAACATACTCGTACCTACTTCTCGTCAAAAAAATATTATACAATACCTTCAACATTACACAATACTACTACAATTTATTTTAATTATAATAATTTAGACTCTAAAGAAAGATGGAGGTTACATAATACAAATGGATCGTTTTCGTGCCAGTTTTTCAGTGCAACTTGTAAAGGCAGGACTGCAATCTAAGTATATCGTTTAGCTAACTACTTATCTATACTAATATTAAAGCTGAAGAGTTTGTATGTTTATTTGTTTGAACGCGCTAATCTCAGGAACCGCTGGTCCGATTTGAAAAATTATTTCAGTGTTGGATAGTCCATTTATCGAGGAAGGCTATAGGTTATATATCATCACGCTACTACTAATAGGAGCGGAGCACAAATGAAGGATGTTTCAAAAACCGGGGATTTTTTTTACGCTACGGGCAATATAAGGCGCAAACGAGGTTGCGTGGGTTAGCTAGTAGAATATATAATTAAACACTATTACAACACACCTAGACACTACTGCAATTAAGTGTGACTGTCTGTTGTATATTATGAATGTATAATTATCACACTGTACTCTTATACCTTAGTATATTTAAAAACCATGTAAGCTAGTAAAATGAATAATAAATATATATCACTTTATCAAACTTGTATTAGACCTAAAAGTTAAATGTTTCTAACACGTTGAACATAGTTGCCATATGTAATAAACAATTTCGTTTATTTTTATGAAATAAATAAATAAAAAATAAATATTTCGGATATCTAACACACAACACCATCTAGTCCCTAGCTAAGCCGAACTTGTGTTATGGGTAGACAACTGATATGAATACATATATATACTTTTTTTTGGAAATACATGTATATTATACACAGAAAACACCCAAACTCCGAAACAAATCTTTGTATTATATCATTTGGTTTGAATCCCGGGAATCGAACCCGAGACTTTAAACACAGCAGTGGCATACGCTACCACTGCGCCACCGAGGCACTACGATGAAACAAATATGTATCAGATTAAGGCGTTAAAGAACTTCATTCAACACGCGGATGGGTCGTTAAAGCTGTTCTCCAGCAAATTACTGTTAACTGTTGTCCATTAAACGAATTAATGAACAACGTAATCAAATCAGATTTCATTTTCTAGAAATAAATTTTCTTCCACGTCCTTTTAATTATTGAACAAGGTATGATGTTCCTATAAAAGAAATTTTGAAGTAACAGTGTCCAAATACGTACCCATATCTGTAGTTTGACTCGCTTATCGTGGCGAAACACTGTTTTCACCTTGAAGTCTATGCCTACGGTGGATACGAAGGCTGAAGTGAAGGAGTCGTCTGCGTAACGGAACAGAAAACTGGAAATAAAAAGTTAAATATTTGGAAATTTCATCGAAAATTATTGTGGTAAGGACACACACACACATTTCAAAGACAGGTGTGAGAGATGTGTATAGTTTATTTAAAATAAAGATTTCAAAAATAACATTGAAATCAAATGCAACATTTTATTTGTCATTTATGTACGCAGAAGCTAGCATTAATAGGTAATAAATATTTAAATAAATAATAAATAAACATTTCGGACATGTAACACACAACGCCATCTAGTCCTATGCTAAGCAGAGCTTGTGTTATGGGTACTAGACAACTGATATAAATACATATATACTCGTACTTTTGTTTTTCTTTGTAAATACATACATATTATACATAGAAAACACCCAAACTCCGAAACAAATACTTGCAGATCATACAAACATTTGGTCCGACCCGGGAATCGAACCCGAGACCTCAAGCTTAGCAGTCACATACGCTACCACTACGCCACCGAGGCAGTCAAGAGAGTCAGTAAGAATATAAATAAGGCGACTTATATAAAAAATAAATATGTAGATATATATAATTCGTAAGTGACAGAAGGCTTTACATGTGCCGAATACGAACGAGAAAAGAACAAAACAAAACTCAACTCTTACAAGAAAAACCTTTTAGTTACGTTGAAGGACACTTTAATATGAGATAGGCTCCAAGTGTGTTGTCGTTTGCATTATTCTCTAGCTCGTATTAAAAGTCCACGAGTAAGGAATATCTTTAAGTCATTTATAAAATGAAAATCGCATTACTATTTATTCGCAGAAGAAATATATGATAACTCTTCCAAATTATATTAAATGTCCTTTTACACTTTATACATTACATTCTCTAAGTTCACATTAATAAAATCAATGAACTTTGAATTTAAAAGAGATCTACATTTCATATTTGTTATATTGAAAATACTATAATAATGCAAGAATTTGTTGTTAAATAGTTTTATTATTTTGTTTTACCAATCATCATAAAATTATATACATCTACATATTTATTTTTATATAAGTTGACTTATTTATCTTCTTACCGATTAATGCTAGCTTCTGTGTACATAAATGTCAAACTATTAAAAGTATCATTATTATCAGTAGGATATAGCATTCAAGTTTGATATTTTATATCTTTTAATAAATAACAAAATGAGCAAGTGTCTCCCTATCTCTTAAAATGTTTTCTCTTAGTACTTTTACCAATATTTATTTCTTGACCTATCTTTAGAAATTTTAACTCGCAAAACTCGTTAAGAGTTCAATTTACTTCAAAACTCATAAAAACCGTTTAATGTCTTAGAGGTGCCGCCATATTTTACAAGTTTGAAGTCCGATAACTGTCAGTATTTTTGTGTCGAAATTTGTACTTAAAAGAAAAACTAAATTCAAGTCACTTTAAAACTAGGACGAAAGTTCAAGGTGTCAATTATTATTATGTTTTAGGAGAAACAAATCACGAATATTTTAATACCATTATTATGTTATGGCATGATGTGACGTGATTTATCTTACTGATGTCTTCTATTTAAATGTTTTAAACTATTATTGACTTTCTAAGTATACCCGGCTTCAGTTCGTTCACATTATAATAGATTATAAATATTCTTGCTGCATATCTCGATTTTATGACCCCAGTGCTAGCACTGTTAAATTGAGTGTTTAAAAAAATAAGAATATAAAAATCGTCATGCTTAATACAATTTGGACATCATTAAGTAAACTTTTTGTTTTCCGAACTGCAATACTTTATGCAGTTATGGTAGAATGATGCTATATAAATAGGGATGAAATAAGTTTAATGTATATTATGTACGTCGAACCTTAAGTTTATAGAAAATAAACCACTTGAGACTTAATAGTATGAACACCCATAAGAATGTTTTTTATTAAAGCTTTTAGGCTGTCTAGACACTAAGCCATTGCGACGTAAAGTCGTATCAATCAAATAAATTGTATTTTCTTCTCTTTCTCACCTAAGGCAGTAAAGTTTTCCTCTAAGATCATAAATACCTGGTTTTGCCCACGGAACTGTTTCCTATGATGAGCAATTTGAACATGTAGTCGAAGTTCTGGTCCGCCGCATCCTTCTGCCATTTCGCATCGCCAGTCATCTATCGTGGAAACAAATCCATTATACCATTATTAAAACACGTATTCTATTAATATACAATAGAAAATATGTAACCTCATCTTCTAAATTGATATTATTATTAGAATGTTCGTGAATTGTCTCCATTTTAATGCACTCCTAAAGTTTTATTGCCACTACAAACACAGCCGCAACGGCTTATAGCACTGACAAATATATCGCAAATGCAAAACACGATACGTTTCCCATATATAGTATTGATTAGCAAAACTCGACTTTGTCACACTATGTATTAACACACACGTAAGCCCACATTAGCCTAGCATTATTCTATGTCATCGAAAAACCTTATCAGTTTTATTGATAAAACGCAAAAGTAAAACTTAAAGTCATTAGAAATAGAGTATAATTTTGTGTGATTGTCAGTCTGAAATTATTCAAAGCGGAGAAACAAAACGACTTTTAGATAATATTGGTATTGTCACATCCGAACAGATAGGGGAATTTGAGCGTGCCCTATACCTATTGATAAAATTTTGAAATTAGAAAAGTACTTGTTAAAATATTATTAATAACAATAGGTATATTGTCAGAATTTATTTTGACGCTAATACTGATTTGAAAGTCTTTTGTTGATAATGAAGTTCTGTCAACCCAAGAATATAAATATGTGTATCGGTTTTGATTCCGGGCCGATCTGATTACAACTGAATCCTCTATTCTTTACTTCTCTTACTTAGCTTGTAAAATTTTATTCTAAAGTAGTACATAATAATGCCGATGCCAGTCACTCCGTGGAAAAACTCAGATAAAACCGGTTGAACTAGTTGTCGACCTCAAATAATCTTGGGAATAATAAAGGCTGGGAATCAGAAAAGTACATAATAATATTATTTATAACTACGCCATACTTAACGCCAAATACAGAAAATCAATAGTTCTGAAGCAGTTGAATATATACATTAGATTTTATACATGCAATAAGCTTTTACTTTCTGAATTAATATGGATATAATAATATATATTGACTGCCTCTGTGCATGATAGTGCGCAGTGGTAACGTATGCGACTGCTGTTCTTGAGGTCTCGGGTTCGATTCCCAGGTCGGACCAAATGTTTGTATGATCTACAAATATTTGTTTCGGGGTTTGGGTGTTTTCTATGTATCATATGTATGTATTTACAAAAAAAAGGAAAAAAAATCAGTTGTCTAGTGCCCATAACACAAGCTCTGCTTAGCTTGGGACTAGATGGCGTTATGTTAAGATGTCTGAAATATTTATATTTATATTATATTATATTTATATTATATTATAGAGGCCGCCAATTGTACCGCCTAATTTTGTGTTACGTTTGTAAGTAATCTGGTGTACAATAAAGTGATTATTATTATTCATTAAGGTTTATTTCTAACTCTCACGCGTGACGCAAAACAAAAGATGATATACTTGTGTGTTGGTCTGCATGCTTGGTTGAAAGGTTCTAAGTGAGTACCTAGTTAAAGCTTTTTCATATTATTTTTTCCTTGTTTACTTCTTAGCTTTACTTGAGATAATATATTATTAGGGTAATTTTCTTATTTTTCAAGCACATGAAATTTATCTAAATTCTTTAATTTACCTATAAGGAATTTATATATAACAATAAACTAAAGTATGTAATGTATGAAATAAAAAAGGAACTGTTTGTGTTAACAAATTGATTTGTTATAATTATAAACATCTCTTAAGTTAGTTACTTGTTTTAAAAATGTGTACTTTGTTAAAACTAATGAACGAACCAAAAATATGAATAAGTCATTTGTATCCATTACTTCAACTTCGTATGTGTCTTACGTAAAAAATTGTACATAACGCTGTCATTTTATTCCATTATTAGATAAACCATGTACGAAAAATGTTTCACTTCATGAATATTATTTGTTAGCGACGCCCGTGTAGGCGTGTATCATCTCTGAAGGCCTCAATATTCAGTTGATCTCATCAAGTTGCGTCTTTCATTATAAATAAGATAACTCCAGGGTGGCAATCTCAATGACAAACCTAAGTAGGTTAATCAATTAACGCAGTGATCGACTAAGTACTTTTCCTATTAGGAAGCTGTCTGAAGCAGAATCGATGTATAGGTAAAAAACTAAATCACTCCAACGTATTTTCGTGGTAAAAATTTCAGAAAAAGAAACGAAGATGGGAAACGAATTGAGTTATGTTATTACTAATGTGTTTAGCTATACATATATATATAAATATATATTTACAAAGCTTGAATTTCTTAAAATGATATGCCTAATTTTGCGAGCAAGTTACAAGTCTAGTTATATGTATGTTTAGGGTGCAAAATACCACAACATATTAATATGTAGGTATATGGGCCACTCATTATGTTTAGATTTCAAACCAATACACAGTTACCAGTTTGACTATACGTATGATATCAAATCTGGGGGCACAGAAGTCCCCCTGCCTGTAACTTTGGGTAATCCCAAGGTCATTACCCGGGCATGTCGGGAATTAAAGTAGAAAATTAGGAATATTATAAAAAATTTAAATTCTGCTTTGACGGGTGCATCAGTAAGAACAAGTATGTCAAAATTGCATACCGGAATTGATAGTTCTCGAGTAAATAAAAATGTTATTAAGTAAAACGTGCAGAGTAATTTAAACATCACAATCTAGCCATTTCTTAGGCATCTTTCTTTTCTTTTTAGTTTTTACCCCCAAGTCACTTCATTTATGACTTATTAATTACTCTTCTAGTGAAATATGACACTTAAATAACTTATGAGTTGACTGCTAATGTACACGAACTAACGGTACTTACTTTAAACCTTAGTGATTTTATAATACGTGAAAGGAAACAAATATTATATTACATTTTTATCTGATAACATGAGAAAGAATATAAAGAAAATAAAGATTAAAGGACTAATTTTTTTATGGAATAGGAGGCAAACGAGCAGACGTATCGCCCGATGATAAGCAATTACCGCCACCCATAGACACCCGCAACACCAGAGGCGTCACAAGTGAGTTGCCGGCCTTTGGGGGAATGGGAAAAGGGATGGGGGAAGGGTTGGGATGTGGGCCTCTGGTACCCTCACTCACTCGGTGAAACACAGCGCAGGCGCTATTTCAAACCGGTTTTCTTTGAGGCCGTGGTTTTACTCCGGTCGAGCCGGTCCATGCATGCCGAAGCGTGGCTCTCCCACGGTAGAATTTTTCACGGTAGAAACTTCGAAAGATTTACGATATAATAGGGTGGAGTCAAGGCTTTCCTGCTGACTATCTATTAGAGATTTTATGGGTTACGGGATGGAAGTTGAATGCCATTAAAAGATCAATCCATTAAGGACCGCTATTTATAAAGCTATCCAAAAAGAAGGGGCTTCAAGAAAGTAGGTTAAGCAAAAATGCGCGCAAGTACCATTTAATACAGAGATAAATACTTATTTATCTGTATTATCTGTGTTAAATGCAAGAGGCATAATAACAGTAGGGCTATAGATCAGATTCACATTAGGGTTCAGCATTAATGGACAGCGGTAGTTACTTTATATCAGGTGAACCGCTTGCTTGCTTGCTCATTCGCATTGGTATAAAAAAATGACAAATTAAATTGACAGATCAGTTTATTATAATGTTTGTCTTCGTAGCATAATAGGCAAGAAAAAAACTGCTTTGTTTTAGAATAGCAGTTCGGAACAAGAGTCAGAGAGAACAAAGAAAGAAAAGTCTTAAATCAATGCAACCTTAGAATAAGTTAGACGTGTTTATTTATGGAATAAGGGGCAAACAAGAAGACGAGAGAGAACGCCTGATGGTAAGCGATTACCGCCGCCCATGGACACTTGCAATCACAAGTTCGTTGCCGGCCTTTTAAGAAGGAGTACACTCTTTTCCTGCAGGTTTGAAGGTCGTATTGGTCCGGGAACACCGGCGGTGGGCCATAGTGAAATACTGTCTGATCTGTTAAGCACGCCAAGCTTCTTAGAGGCCAATTTGGCTTTACTCTCCAAATAACCATGAAACTGGACTTAACTCGATATATCGACGATGGCACACAACCTTGCACACACTTCCTTAAATACTAAGCGACTCAATAATACTAATCAATTGACATTATCACAATAATTTCAACACTCATGAAGTAGTTATTATTATTTTCAACAATGGAAATATTTGCCCTACCAGATGTGATGTCAATATCAGGCTACAGTCCTTTTCAAGTAAAGACATCTCAGATACAACATTGTATGATTATAGGTACAACGGTATGCGGAAAAGTACTGTCGTAGTGGTAGTGCGTGGGTAGTAGAAGAAGCGTAGCTATCGTTATGTGTATATAGGTGTATATATGTATACCTAGACCAAAGATAAATTGAACTCAAGATTAGTGATATGAATAATTGAATGTAAATTTAAAGAAATAGTAATCTGAAGAAGAAAAGTTTTTTTTTGTAAATAAAGTAGATAATATCAATTTAATGAAAATAATCAAAAAGACATCAAATTTGCAACACAACGCAACGTAGCTTAACATAAGAATGAAATAATACAGTGCCACGAAAAAAATCAATCAAATCAAACGACAGTGATACAAGTACCTACTCACTTATATGCACAAATATGCGCGTAGATACAACAAATACCAACAAATAACTACTAACCTTTTATCTGTGTTTCTGTATCAAACAGCGAGGGACGTTAGGGGAGCCTATGACTACTGTGTATTATCGGTCGAACCACTTCAAGCTCTGTAGTTGGAGTACACGTCGCTGTTCTGTCCCTCTTTACATCCACGCCACGCAACAACACTGGGTGCAACTTTTACTTTTATCGATTTCTCTCCTCCAAACGTTACACGAACTTGTAATCTCTAAAAAACAGCATGAGCATACACCGTCAAACACGATGGCACCAGTTTTGTCGATTTGAAACATGCAAAATCGATAATTCGTTTATGTTATTTCGTAACTCACTGTTGTATTCCAAGACACTAAAGTGAATCAAATGTAAACATCTTCTTCTGTTTCTTTAATCAATTTCGTTTAAATCTGTGTTTTCATTACTAATTCTTTATTCAATTGTAAAAAAATGTAATTACAAGGATAGGATGGTGAGTGCTTCGCGCTCACAGCTGTTACGAGCTCGCTCTTCTATTGAAATGGGTATGGTATGAGAAGCCAAGATGGCGGGCAGGCTGATGCGCGCGCATGTTGCCCGCGCAGCCTGTCAAAGTTACACACAAACAAATCTGTCTTTAATGCTCACCAATCTGAAATATGAGCTACAATTGATGTACGAGTACTTATGTAATAGTCTTATTTATGATAATTTGATTAAACTTTTCAGACTTGATCGTTTTAACTTAAATTGGGTTTAGAAGTAGATTTCATACTTAAAAAATGGCAGAAAATTAATTTAAAACGTTGCTATTTTTTGGAATTTTAAGGTTTTAAATACAAAAAAAACATGTTAAATTTCATCATGTACATTCGCTAAAGCAATCCTTCCTAAATTTGTCGACCGTCATTTCTAATAACATGTTATACAATATTGAGCAATCGATCAATTATTTCATTTATATGTTTTCTCTCAAGTGGCCTGCAATACGTTTTAATTGATTTAGATGTCGTGAATTTTAACTAAGACTACATAATGCAAACTAAAATGAACATTTATGTTACAAATGAATTGCAAATTATAAAGTTTCCAATGCACAGGAGCCAACTGTAAGACAAGCCTTCATGGAAAGCCTTGACCCTGTGACCCAATTCCCTACATTGTACTCATACATTGATCATACTCTGAGGGCTTAATAAATCGTTGAGATGGTACGAATAGTTATTAACAAATACTAGGTTATGCTGTTACGGTATTGCATTTATTAATTAAATATATATTGAGGCGTGGCTGCAATGCATTCAAAGACAATAAATGACTGGGTGCAAATTAATAAGAGGAAATTTTGTGTAAAATGTATGTATCCTGATTCTTTCTAATTTTTAGTTAAAAACTTAGATAAATAGACTTGATACATGTTTACCTTACATTTAGCCAAGACGCTATATAATCAAAGAAATATAAAACACCCACATCTTCCTTACTATGTTTTTATATAGTTTTTGATTAAAAAAACAACTTATTTAATAAATTATTTCCTAGTAGATAGGTAGCGTTAAATAATACTGACAAGTTAACTACAGAGATCCATTTAAAAGTAATAGGAATACATGGGCTGTACCAAAAAAAGTTAGTGAAATGAAAAATAGGTAGAATATAAAAAAGTTTATTTACAGCTTTAAAATAATATCCCCCTCTAATCCTAATTCACTTATGCATTCGGTTGAACCAGCTTTCAAAACATTTAAAAAACGTGTCCAGCGGTAAGTCAAAAAATAACCGTCGATATTCTTCGATGGCCTCGTCTGCAGTGCTAAATTTTCACCCACGAAGCATTTTTTTTCCGTGGGAAATAAAAAGAATTTACATGGAGCTAAATCTGAGCTGTACAGAGGATGGGGCAACATTTGTACCCCGAAGTTGTCAAATAGTCCATAGTTCTAGCAGCTGCGTGAACGGGCGCGTTATCTTGATAAAAAAGAATGCCATGGACGCCGCTTCTTGGGCACTCGTTATCCAACTCCCTGAAAGCAAGCTTTCAGGCAGAAAAACTTCGCTATACCATTCGCTTGTAACTGTTCTACGATCTTCTAGCTGAATTACTGCTACTGGTCCGTCGTGCGTCGAAAAAAAACTTTATCATTATTACTAAAGCTCCGCCCGCGAACAACTTTTGTGGGCGAATCGTCCTCTTCAAACACCTATTACGTGGATTGCTGGTTTGTGAGAGGATACGTAAATTCATTCTTTAAAACTTTCCAACACAAATTTGCACCAATCAAAACGACGGCATTTTTGCTCATTGGTCAGAGAAAATCGCAAAACAAGCTGCCTAACTTTAAGGTGTTCATGCAAGATGGTGAAAACTACCTGTGATCCAATGTTTAGTTGAGCCTATATCTCTCGATGTGTAATATATTACAGAGATCCATATATTATAAAACTATTACACAGACACAGAACAGGGATATTATAATATCTATTCTTTCGCAATAGCTGTTTACGTTTATCTTGATGACGTTTTCATGAGTTACTGCAATTGGTTGTCGGCCGGGTCTGATGTTATCGTTTAAGTTCTCTCGACCTCGTTTTAATTCACAAATCGAAAGAGCAATTGTTGCTAACGGAGGAGCAGACTTACCAAAAGTAGTTTGTAAATTTTCTTGAGATTCCTTGAAGTTTAACCTTCGTTTATAATCATAGAAAATCATAGCACGAAAAGCTTCCCGAGACGTTCATTGTTACGAACAAAAGAAGAGTGTCAGATATTATTTAAACATTAAAAAAACTACACATAGCTATCCAGTGATTTTCACAAAGGAAGTTTGTGTTGAAATTAGCCGTAAATTCAAAATATTTTAATGATACATCTATCATGAAACTATTTTGAATTTACGGCTAATTTAGAATAAAGGCAATCTCATCAGATTGCCTTTATTCTGTGGCTATCAATTTTCGGAACAACCTAGGTACTTTATTATTATTATTTTACTAGCCCAGGCTTCCCCCAGGATAGCGTCTATAGACGCGGTGTCGTTCCTGGGGGGGACCTGAAATAACTTAGTCCGGTCCTCCCCAGAGCAGAGCGCCTGAGACCGGCCGCCGGGGTGGTTTTAGTGGACTCACCACATACCTGGCTCTTCAGGCCCCGGAAGAGCCGGAGATCCGAAGGGATTTCAAACCTCGTCAAAAAAAAATCGAAAGTAATATGTCCGTTCTTACAGTTTACAATATTACTTTAAAAATATTTTTGTTATGTGTTATGTAGTGCTTTATTTGTGTTAAGTATACATAACTCTATCACATGCCATCTCTGTATTGCAAGAGGCATATAACCATGTGTGTCACACATAAAATTACGTTATCGTAGCCCTCTCCGTAGCTTCTGCGTAGTCCTCTACGTCATGATAAATCTTAATAATACTCACAGATGGCGCTAAACGCAATTATATTAAAGTCAAGATTAGGAAATTAAAATCAAAATATGCAAAAAGAGCTTATACCAGCTGGTCGAGAAACACCAATTTTTAACATTTGAAACACTATCGACAACTACAAATATATTTAAAATTGAAAAATAGATTGTAGTTGTTTTTTTTTTTTGTTTTTTTCTACTATAAATTAAACTAAAAAAAATACTTTTTTATTACCTCTAGTTTCGTCTGTGTGTCTCAATGCGTTTGAATGCACATCCATTTTAGTCAAAATATACCAGATTAATTTAGTAGGCAATGTTCACATTCACAATAATGATAGTGACCACCAGTCTTGGATTCTACTCATACTTTCCATGAGGCTAAATAGAGTCATGGTGGCAACTAACCTATAGAAAAACGTTAAAAAAAGATCCTGATTTAACACAGTATATAACTTTCCTTAGTACTTTTATCAAGAAGTCATACAGATCGCACAAAATACAGAGAAGAGGTGACTGCTCTACCGACATGAGTCTGACCTTTAAATTGAAAGAGAGATACTTTTGCCTCGATGCTCATAATTGAAACAAAAACAAAATTTAAAACAACAAAACATTTCGTTGTCATCGTTGTTACTTTATTTTCCAATTCCATGAACAGTTTATAAAATATTTTATGATAATCATTATTTATTTACATAATGTGAATCTCCAGATTATTAAGTATCTCATATTACTAGCAAAATCAATTTAATGGACGGAAAGATATGTATTTATAGGCACCGATAACAGCCAATAGTGTATTGGTTAACCTACTCTATTATGTACAGAAACCACTTTGCTTGTTATTTGATCAATCTTATAATTCAAGTATAGCAAATCTAAGACTCCTTGGAAACTGTGCTTCTGCGAACGACATCACTAATGAAGTTTCCCAAGTAGTCCCGCTAATTATTTCCTAAATATTACGTCCTTTACACCTTTGACAGAGCCCTTTCAATATCCCATATTGTTAACAATTACCGGGGCTTTTGATGAGAATTAACAGATAGTTATGTATATCATACATGAACTATTTTGCAATTTTCGTTTGTGTAAATTTGAAGAAGACTTGCTAGAAATTCACTCACAGAATATTTATTATTTTCATTATTTGATACTACGGATATTCAAACTTTGTTTGAATTCAGCTACAGAGAACAGCTTTAGGTTTAACACATAAGAAATGCTTAATTCACTCCTAGACACAATTCTCCCACGGGATTAGCGTTACAAATTTGCTCCAAATGCAAATGATAATGAAAAATATGTACGTGTAATGATGTACAGTAGTTGTGAACAATTTGACTTGCCGTCATAGGTCCAATATTTTGCTTGTCCAAAGGTTCTTACAGAACGGAATATTTCTACAACTACCTAATCTTCGAATGTTGAGATGTATGTGTATAGTGACAAATATAGACAAACCAAAAATTTTAATAATAAAAATATCAAGAAAATGCTAGAGTGGCTGAAAAGTTGAGTAGCAATTTTGAAGGAAAATGAAGAGAGTAATATATACGAAATTTGACGTGTGTCATTGTACCAAGAAAAAGATAGATAATCTACATAAAGTACAGGTTATTTAGAAAGAGGTAAAGTCGTAGGAGAGCCACGCTTCAGCATATTTGTTCCGAATTGACTGGACTGATACCAAACCACGCAGTAAACTGTCATTCAGCTATTTTTCTCTTCGTATGGTTCTGGTTAGCGTGGTATAGTAAGCCAAAACCTCTGTTCTGTGGAAAATTATATGTCAAGCAGTGGAGTATTAACGAATGTCGAAGATTACTGATGAAGAAATTTTTCATGAATTTATCATTCATGAAAAATTTCTTCATCTTCTTAACTAGTGAGTAAGAGAAGTGGAGGTCAACTCCAATTATTTATCTAATCAGGGAAGGGTGGTACTCAAAGAATGGTATTGCACTTGTGACCATCGGCGTGGGGGATCTCTCGCTCGGTAACATGATTACGGCCATGTGCGAATGAAGCGAGAGCGCGTGGAACTCTGCCGTCTCTTTCTGGGAGCAAGTTATGCTTGCGGAGGAGATGGCGGAGCAGGACTGGAAGAGGTTTAGAACTCTCCTTGTCCGACAGGTCCGGGAACGGGCCAGGAACCGGAGATTGCAAAACAATGTAGATTGACGTAGGTCCTTCATAAGCGCAAGCATGAGCTGCAGCAGGCTGGGGTGGCTTTTCTGAATAGAATGGGAATATTAGGGTTCCTACATAGGAGGGGGCCACCTACAAACAGTGGATGGTCCGTGGTATGTCCCGACATACCACGGACCATCCACTGTTTGTAGGTTTTCAAGGTCTTTTCAAGGTCAAGGGATTTCCTTCCGAGGGTGCACCTGGTTCCGCGGCATCTAGTACCCGAAACGGTGTGTGGTTTATAGCTGGTTTGAGTCCAACATAACCACCATATGGCATTATCAGAGGGGATTTCCGCACAAAAAAAAGCCCTTTCCCGAGCGAAATTATTTCCCTCACTCAACCCCCGCGTGGTAGCCCAATCGTACATTTATGCAAGCAGGCCGCTATTCCAACCACAGTAGTCATCTGCCACCAGAGGTCTCCATTGTCTGAAGATCCGCGGTCCCGTCGACGGTTCCTATCACTGCCGACGTCTTCTTCGCTAGGGGTCGAATCCCGTTTAGCGGTCTCTTTCTAGAGCATAACAGCTTCGCATAAACAGTACGCATAGCCTAAATATGACTGTTAAATATAACTCTGCCCACCTCATTCACAAAATAGGCATGAGTGTATGTAAATATATGTTAGACATTTATCCGGTCATTAAACTAAATGAAGTCGTGTCACAAATCGTTAACAAATATTTTTAACTTACAGTAATTTCGTAGTACAACTAAGCCTAAATTAGTTTGTAACTGAGCAGTTTTGTTGATAGCTTTAACGTTTTCTTTTAAAGCATATAAAATTTGTGTTCATAAATAAAGATGAAATTATTTTATTGAAATACTTCATTTCATCAATGAGTAAGTCAATGTCGAATTTAAAATACGTCTGTCATTTTACCATTTCCTCATCCGATATACTAGCCCAGTCAAATTAGCCTGAAGAATAGGGGGAGCCCTAGTATTAATTCTCTACAAGCTGCATATTTACAGGCACGTAAGGGATACCACTCTAATGAAATCCTAAAAAGTTTCAATTGATTCCGCGTGTTCATTTTTTTATTCAAGGTCAAAGGGCGCACAAATAGGCTTTTTGATTTTTCTGGCTAATTGTTTAGTTTTACGATAAAAATGGCTGAGACAAAATTGTAGATCAGGTAATTATCTACCAAAGTTGTTTTTATATTTTTCTCTAAGATTTACAATATCTGAGAAAAAGCTATTCGAAAGTTAGCTGGAGCAGTATCCTCCTATTCGCCGCCTTTGAGATAATGTACGAGTCGCGTTTTTTTAACAAATTATGCGCTCTAATAATGCTCTAATGCTCTCGCGCTTCCTAGTACAGTGGACCTTTTAACGAGTTTTCGTTGGTTGATGTCTATTTGGCACGTCAGATTTGTCTGGCTCATTGGAAAATATTTTAAAATAGTTTTAAGTTACTGTGTTGTTACAATATAGCTTACAGCTATATTATTGTAAAGTTTCATTAAAATCCGTTCAGTATTTTTTGTGTGAAAGAGTAACAAACATTCATCCATCCATACTTACAAACTTTTGCGTTTATAATATTAGTAGGATTATGGAGAATCAAGATACAGCTAAATTTGGAATGAATTTTCTCAGATATGGTAAATTTTATGTAAAAAGTATAAGGACAAGTTTAGTAGATAATTACCTGATCTACAATTTTGTCTAAGCTACGAGTACCTTTATCGTAAAACTAACCGATTAATGCGACCTTTGATAAAATAAATTGCACACATGGGATCAATAGGGACTTTTCAGGATTTCATTAGAGTATTTTCCCTTACGTGCCTGCATATTTCCAGCTTGTTGGGCATTAATGCAAGTGTCAATGCCTGTTCTGACTTGGCTATACTTAGAATTCAAATTGAAATATTAATTCAACCATTGTCTAGAAGGTGACATAATAGGTATATATGTATAAAAATTATCACAGCATCCACACACACACATATACGGCGTTGCCATACATATACTAATCATGTTGTTTATATAGTTAACCTTTGAATGTCGTCAAATATTTCGGGCGCAAATCGCATGTCCGTCGCCTCTGTAGGGCGCGTCTTTCTACGCGGCCGCGGAAATGTCGCCGACAACGACCAGAATAGACGGCACGTCGACTATGACGTCACACTCGCGTCAACTCATGCGCATACTCAACACCGTCTCAAAAATCTTCCTTCGCAACTTTTGTTTATTACTACATTATAACATAAAACTTTTTGTTTAAAAACTAACACTTAACAATGTCTTATAAAATAATATTATGTCTGTTTGCATATGTTTGTATTTATATAAGTTCATATATATATTTAGTTATATAAAGAAAGACCGGCAACGCACTTGTAACGCCTCTGGTGTTGCAGGTGTCCATGGGCGGCGATAATCGCTTACCTTCAGGCGATACGTCTGCTCGTTTGCCACCTATATAATAAATAATTAAAAATACAATAATTGGTTCTAGTGTGTACGATAGGTTTATATGTCATGTGTATTTGATATATTATTTATTATGTTTATTCTAATACAAACTCTAACCAAAACTATCAGAGAACGTAGGCATTAAGCCCGCCAATGCACCAAAATTGCATGATGTCTTGAAAAAATAAACATAATTATTTATGCTAAATTTATTCTTACATATTTATGTAATTTCACAACTGGTGGTTTAACGACAAATTTAACATCTAGGTACATCATCATATTATCAGAAGTATTGAATAGAATGTGCTCAATCTTCCTTAAAAACAGTTTTATAAAGTTAAAATCAAATAACTAGCAGCAAATATAAGGTACGAAGCGAGTTGATTAATCATTAATGATGAATCATTAATTCCTGATATGGCACAGGACAGACAATAAGAGTAGAGCAATAAGAGGGAACACTCAAAATAAACTATATACCAACCCGTCCAGTAGGCCAAATACTGTTTTCTAATGAGAGACCTAGGTCCAGCAGTGGAGTTTTAAAGTGATAATGATAATGGTCGAGATAAAAATCCTTATTTTAATTTTTTTGTAAAATTTCAACAAAAAGCCACCAACTAAGTATATTTATTACCAGCTATTGGCGTATACCTTTAGTCACCTGTTAGCTATTGGTGAATACCTTCAGTCACGTGGCCAGCAAATGGGCGTCATTATAAGAATGAGTGGATGAGGCTATAAAGATGCGTTAAAAGCGGGGTCAGAATGTTAACCGGCAGTATCGCAATGCTAGTGTTAAGTGCGCATTGTACTCTTGCAATCTTTATAGGTCTACTTGGACATATAAAATAAGATACCCCGGGAAGGTAAATAAAATAAGAAGAACAATCATAAAATTTCTCACACCAGCACCACACCTAAAGACCTATGATACTAATTGAGCATTGGGATAGGCTGTTGATCATGAAACACCTCCGATGTATGTGAAATAGTAAAAAACGTGTTATTTTTTATGGCAACGCATCTTTTAGTTCTTTTGGAAATATTAATTTTATCAGTTTCTAGGTTATAAATTGGGTAGATAGAAATCATACATTTAACGCCCATAGGAAACATTCATTTTGCGATCAAACACAAATTATGATGGGTACTTACTTAGTTAAATTTAACATTAAATAGGCCATCAACATTTTTGTAATGATGTTGCGTATTCATTTATATTTTTCAATTACTTTATTTAAGTGTATATACATTTAAAATCAGTCATATTGTATTTTAACTGAAGATATTCCATATCAATTTAAATAATACACTCTGCAAATATTATTTTGCAGGAAATAAATAACAGCATTATATTGATCGAATCAACTGGAACTGGAATTAAAACAACATATTGAAGACAGCACAAAAATACAATGGCCTTTTAAAATTGCATGGAATTTGCATGTCGGCTGCGTGGAGTGCATGACGCGAGGGTTGTCGGGCAGCGGGTACGTACGGAGGGAGTTCGTCGTTCGCGGCAGTCCCACGTCGAACAGCGCGCCCGCCTCGCGCCTCGCTCGCGCTCTTACGAATCCATGGACTACGATCGACCAAGCGAACCCACACTTTATTTTTCAATTACCTTTTCACATCTTCTTCTTAGTCCCCGGTAGTCACATCGAACGAATTGTGCGAGCTTATAATGACACTTTATCCCTTTACAAGAACTTTTGTCGACTTTCCAACTCTTAGTGATTGAAACAACCCATCAAACTGTAGAAACCCTGTTTAAAAAGTTATTTTCTTAGTCAAAAATGCATCTCGGAGTAAAATTATACCGCAACCTATTTATACATAAAAAACGACTGAAATTTTCTGAATGCAACCTTTGAAAAGTATACACACAATTTATGAACTATTTACACCGTTTTATAAATAGTTTTGGACATTATTTTTATCCTTCGTGACTACCCCTAGAGCGCTAAGCAACTATGACCAAAGACGTTAAATAAACATTAAATTTTAGTGTGCTAATTTAATCTCGTGTGGTTATCATTACAATAGATTAATCGTAAGATTAATAGTGGGTGTTATAGTGTAAATTTATAAATAAGTATTTCCTGTGGTCCTTCATCATTTATTTGGTAAGTATAATTATTACCTGTTAAAAGTTCCAGATATCATAGTTTCTTTCTGCAGTGAATAGTGGAATAAGTTTTATTAAATATAAAAATTAAAAGTTGGTACTTTATAGCTTGATATTAATGTGTATACTTATAACTACGAATGTGTTTCCACAATAAGAAAGAAAAATTGTTATTTACCAAAGACAAATATTACATTATACAAAAATTTTCATAGGAAGTAAAGTGCTTACAATAGCATCTTAAAATAAATTTGTTTTCGTACGCGTGCCAGTACTTCAATGCTATTTTTTTATATAATGAGGACATGAGATAATTTTCAACTGAAATGAAAACCAGGTCAGACATATTTATTCAAAAGTAATTTTGACAATGTTTTTGAGTACACTCGTAAAGAGGATCATTACGATGCTGTAACCGAGTAGATAATATATCGTGGTATATAACACGTAAGTAGGTGTTTTATAGAGCCGTAGTAATACCTATCTAGTTGGCCGTGCCAAGTCCAATGACATCGTGGGATATTTATAAAATAATTTTATAATGCCAAACGCCTTCCATGGAGTAAAGATTATGCGTAACATTTACTTCTCAATTTCTTAAAAAAATGTTTTCCTTGGGATTTTCCACATCGCTGACATGTATTTGAATAAACTTTATATAATTTTTAAATAAAGAAATAAGTTATTAGTAGTAGTAATTGTAAATTTGTGATCCCTAAGTGTGCAACTATTGTTTCAAAAACGAATCTAAGACACCAGAATAAACTGAAAATGCATATTGACTAATTCGAATAATTATTACAATTTGAACTTTCCCAGCTGTAAATGATTTTTTGATATAAAAGTCTTGTAAACTTTAATATTTATATAAATCTCGTCCCCAACACATGTTAGGGACTGGCCCTTGAGGGCAGTTTTAGGGAAATCAGTTTATTTGAACCGTACCTGAAATAGCTCCCCTTAGCAACAGTTTCCATTAGGCCTTCATTGACCTTTTTTCATTCGTAACAGATTGTGAATGAAATTAAATTATAAAACGAAAAGAGTCGTATAGTAGGAAAATGCAGGAGCAGAAAGTATTTAGATAGTTGAAAAAAAATGTTAATGTAAAAATAAACATAGGTAAATATTTTTCAGTATGCAATAATAAAACAGAACACACAACCACACACATCCATATGTCTATTAATGAAAATAACTGATGATTTTATCAATAGAAAAATTCTTTTCTAATTATCTGTTTTTAAGCTAAATATAATATGGTCAGCCTAATTCAAATCATATAATTATCATGATAATTTATTATGTCTGTTTTGACCTTTTTTAATGACAGCTTAGGTCTAAACCTATACCTAACAGGAAACCTGTGATTCGAAATCCATAATTTTCAGTTTCTAAGAGTAGACAACTTAACCATCGCCCTTTTAATTCGACCAGGTTGTATATTTACAGTACATATCCTGACAAGAATTATCATATCAAGTTTTATATTTCTCGCCTTGTAATGAGTCCTTAAAGTTATTGACTGTAAGTCTTCTTACCAATAAAGAATCCAAGATGCTCTATTCTTTGACATAAAGAACTTTTAATTTAATTTTCTTGTTAATCTACTTGACACTTTCAGTCTACTGACTTCTATAGTTTTAAGATATCTTATCTTATACAGAAGTCAGTAGACTGAAAAGTCTTAAGTTCTTCTGTAGTTTTAAGATATCTTAAAATTACGGCTTTTCGTTCAAAACTCAGTCATAAATTAGTAATTTTGCAACACTTCGCGTGACTGAAAGCAACGATTGCTTAACGTGCTTATTGAGTTGTTAAAGGGCCTGGTAATGGAAATAGTTTTCATCCAACTATGAATAATCTCATACCTGTTCTGTTTAACTAACCAAACTTTACGTTAGCTAATATTTTTATAACAGTTTCTTACAAATATGTCATTAGCCGAGCCTCGCGGTGCTACCCGCGGTACGACAGTAACTGCGGGCAACGTTGCGAGTCGAAGCTAGTATCTAAATAAACTGTAGCCTATGTGTTATTCTGATGTAAAAGCTATGTTGTTGTAAAGTTTCATCAAGATCCATTCAGTAATTTTTGCGTGAAAGAAGAAAAAAATACTTACAAACTTTCGCGTTTATAATATTAATAGAATTCTTTTAACTATCTTCATCGTACATTGTCTTTGGAGCATAAAATCCATTAATTATTATTATATATAAATATTTAATATCGCTTTTCATAGTAACAGATGGTGTTTATTTCTACATTCTCAACAATCGCATATGTTGAAAACACATTTAGAACTTGCGGAAACGTAGACATATGTGAAATAGATTAAATAAATAAAATATGCATTTAAAAGATTAGAAGCTTAAAAACGTTTGAATGTTTGAACAGATAAAAGAGCACATGTATTTCGTAAATGATAAAAGAAACTGAACTAAAACAATTACGAAAAAGTTGCTGTTGCTTGAGCTATGGTTATGACAAAATACTCGCAAATACTAGATTTTTCGTCGGACTTGCTTGAAAGTATTTAACCCAACAAAGTGGGCACGGGTCAGCTAGTAATTTTACATATTTATGTTTAAATATATACAAACTACAACGCTATTTATTCCGACTGTCTATATGTTCTTCTTATATGGAATTTTCTTCACGATAGCAACTAATCCCCGTTAGTTAGTTCCAGTTCTGAAGCACAGATGTATATCTATAACATTAGTATATAATAAGTAAAAACTAGTGTTAAAACTTTCCTGTTACTTCAATATTATCGTTATTCGTTACATCGTTATTATATTTAGACAACCTTAGACTTAACCTCGAACAACTAACCGCATCGGCGCATTAAGTTTCTTACACTAATGAGCTCATTTAAAAGCGCGTTAAAAACTTAATGTATTGTCAAGAGTTACCTTTGCTGAAATTATACAGTTGGACTGTTTAAAATTAAATGAAAAGTAGCTTTTACTTAAAGGCAGAAAACATCATTCATAGGGGAAGTTAATCATCACTACAAATTATGAAACAAATTCCTCCGCGCCGTCTGTCCGTTCGCGATAAACTTAAAAACTACTGCATTTATTTTTATGCGATTTACATTTTTATTCTTGAGGAAAGTTTTCGAATACATTTTGTATTTTTTATAGTATGTTGGCAAAATATAGCAATATTTGTTGAAGACGTCGGCAAAAATTAAACCGCACACCTCAGAGAAACATTGCTTTATTATATTTTCCATAATGAACCCGTGCGAAGCCGGGTCGGGACGCTAATGAAATATAAAATATACAAGTCGCTAGATTGATAATGGATCTCCTATTGCGATTAAATAAGTTTGAGTTTTAATGTTCAAATTAAGACTGTAATATATTTAACTAGTTTTTGTCTGCAGCTCCGCTCGCGTGTATGTCGGTTATCGCGGTAATAAGCCTATGTTGTGGTAGCCGACCCCAAATAATCTTGGGATTCTGAGTCGGACCAAGTGTTTGTGTGATCTACAAATATTAGTTTCGGAGTTTGGGTGTTTTCAATGTATCATATGTATGTATTTACAAAAAAAAAGTATATATGTATTCATATCAGTTGTCTAGTACCCATAACACAAGCTCTGCTTAGCTTGGGACTAGATGGCGTTGTGTGTTAGATGTCCAAAAGTATTTATTTATTAAAAGTATTTATAAGGCTAGAAAGAAGAGGAAGATATCAGATAGATAGTCAGTGGTACTTTCGAATTTATAATATTACTATGGATTTCTACTTTCATACATTTATACGTACCTACATAGGCGGTATTTATAGGTAGGTACAACTTCACATCTTAAACTTACTTCATTAAACAAACAATGAAACCGAAACTGTGTTTTAACTTTGTCACCTTAACGAGAATTTGTAATTAAACAATGGTCTTTCGGATACTCTTGAATAAATCTCAATCCAGTATTTCATTGTTATTTTGTTATAATCTTCATAATCATACTTCTGTTTCACTTTATTAAAAGTTATTATATTTTACTGTAATTATCTTTATATAGGTGTTAGAATCTAACGTATTTGAAATTTTAGCCCTATGTGAGTAAATTATTGGCTGTAGGTATAGAAGCTTCTCGTTTTTATTGTTTAAAAAAAGAAATAACAAAATGATGAGTATTAACCAAATTTGCAGATAGTAAATTAGTAATACTAAATGATAAAACCAGGATATTTATTTAATTTTTTATGTATAATCACGCACATTTGTTGCATTGGCTGACTTAATGTCTACGGCATTTTTTACAAGTCAACAAATTATACTACATATATCACACACGGTTGTCTAATCCTAATCCAGATGGAGTGTGTACTAATAGTAACCAGACTACTAATAATTATAATCGAATATTACTAAATATACAAGTATTAGACAGATACAGAACAAATTACCCATTATTGGTCCTGAGTGGGAACCGAACCCCCAAACTTCGTTTTTACCAATCAAGGTAACTAACCACTAAACCAACAACACTAACTCTTTTAGTTCGACTTCAAAAAAATAGATGGTTCTCAATGAGTTGAAATATTTTATGGTCTTCTAACACTGTTGGTAACTTACTAAAGTGATAAAAAATTGTAATACCTTGTTGTAAGGAAAACAACATCCTTTTTATTTGTTTTTATGATTATTGTTATGTCTTATTCAGAAATCTTCTCTTTAACTAAACCTGCATCTAAAATCTAATGTTTAAATTGCAAGGAGAAGTGCTACACTCATATGTTCCTTACGAAGTGTATTTTTATCTATCTTCTAGCTCATATATTATTTCATATCAATAGCCATTTAAGTTTATGAAATAGTATATAGATTATAAAAAAGACTGCAATAATACATTCGAGTTTAATAGGTCATCGAATCATCCATCAGAATTTATCAATGGTACTCGTATCTTATCTTGCATTGTAAGCTACAGGATCAATATCGTTGAACTAATTCCAGAATAGGATTTGTCGTGGGTTTCCGTGACACGTCACTACCCGTCCTGCTTCAAAACCCGTAAATAAACTAGTAACTTGTATGAATAAATGAAATCTTTTCATAACTAGACCTAAATTGGCTATTTTAAGTAATGCTATAAGTAAATTTGTAATACAGTTGGTAATATTTTAGTCAAACTACTTCATGCATATTTTACAACTAAAACTGGTATTACAGCTAAATACAGTATAAGTCTATGATTATGTAGTTATATGTTAAAATACTATTTGCTTGTTGTTTTAATAAATTTAGAAGTAACTATACGGCTATTTAAATTTATGTGTTATTTATTTTAAAGCCAGTTTTTTGATGAAACCAATTTAAACAAATGGGGTATAGTAACGAAAAATACACAAGAAAGTGATGACAAATAATAATAATGTTCTCGTAGCCGATAACGGCCACTGCGGCCAGTCTTAACGGAGACCATCCAACTACGCAGGAGATATTATAGTGCACAAGTGTGTGCGCAATCACAGGTGCACTCTCTGTTGCACACGATTGGGGACAGATCAGGCGCAGGATCGACAGCTTTACGTGCTCTCTGAGGCACGCGAGTTCAGACCCCAACTTTCAAACACCAAGATTAAGTATTTCTTTAATTAGAGAAACTCAATAATACTTTAGGCCCGACCCGGGATTTGAAACCGAGACCTCTTGATCGCCAATCACATACGTCAACCGTAAGACCAACGATGCAGAACTTTAAAACAAGTTATGACGAATACCCTCATAACAAAGGGGTATTTGTCACTTCTTCACTTGTTTCATTTATTGCTTAGAAGAAAACGTTGTTTAAGCAAAATCTAATTCATAGAGCTTTTTGCTCTCTAGCGGTTATATTAGAACCTATTCTATATGATGAGTAAATGTTTAGTCATGTGCTGCTCACTGTGTTTTAGGTATAAATTAATTATAACAGAACACCTTGTTCGCCTAGTGGTCAGTGAACCCGACTGCTAAGCCAGAAATTGTCCATTCAGACCACAAATGATGTTAGTTATGTAATGAGCACAATTCGTATCTAAGTATAATTTATCGACTATACGTATTTTAGTACAGATAAATTAATATATTTACTAGACATCTAGACGTATTACAAGCTTTGTCTAGTTTAGGATTCGAAATGTGTGAGATGTGATAATAATAACCGTCACTACATTACCTTGTACTTTCTGAAGCTATGTTGAAAAATTGGTACATATAATTTATCTTCAAATTTTAATTATGCAAAATCGTACAAGCATACTAGTATAACGAGAAACTACAACTGCTAACATTGGATGACAAGTCAAGTTTTTAGGAAATTAGAGTACATATCTAAGCAATCCTGTATGTTACTCTAAGTTATACTAGTATCAATTCTCTAAAATCACAATAGCAAAACATAATAAGTATAGTGCTACAGTAAATTTAATCACAGGTAACTAGAAATGGACCTAAAAACCAGCCAATTTTGTATTAAATTCAGTCAGTGAACATTCCCTTTGTGTTGAAACTACATACAATCTAATTTCTATACTGTGTTGCGTGATGTTATATGCGGTTACCACGCCACATGACGTTTATGTATTATAAAATCTATAGAACAAGCATTCTAGATAATCAATATATAATATTCAACATAATATTATTACTGTAATACTAGGACGACTGGGGTGCGAGGGAAATCAATCAGATGAAACAATCCAACAGATACCTTAGAATAAATATAAAATAGAAATAGTTGCTACTCATCTACCTTTATAAATAAAAATGAATCACTGAAATGTATGTACGCGCATAACTTCCGATCGTCTGCACCAAATTTGACGATTCTTTTTTTATGTTAGTAACTGTCAGGACAGTGTGTATAGAAGAAAATTATAAGGAAATCGAAACTGTATAATTTTTTTTAGTCCACGACTGTGCTATTCGTGGAAATGAGACGGGCATAAATAATAAAAACAAGATTTTCAGTAATTTATAAAATAATTAAGAAAAAAATGGCGGTACGTAGTTCGCCAGGTCAGACAATTTACAATAAAACTGGAGGGAAGGATTAAGCTAAGCAATTTTATCAGCTAAATATTTAATAACTTAATGTATGTTTAGTTTATAATATGCTTGTCTAAATAGCGTGCGATTTAAATACTATTTAATTTAAAACTCATGATATATTATGTTATTTTAATCAAAGAATGTTTAAATTATTGAATTTATTGCTGTTTTGTTTAGACTTAAATACATATGATTTTTAAATGAATCTCTTAATCTGATGTTAGGCATCTGTTTGAGATAATTATATAATAACATGTCTGTGCTTTGAGTCAAATCATTATTTATTTTTTTCAAAGAGATCCATACGAGAACTGGAACTAGGTACGTAATCTATACTAATATTATAAAGAGGAAAGGTTTGTATGTAAGTATGTTTGTAACGAATTGGCTCAAAAAGTACTGGACGAATTTTAAAATTTTTTTCACCATTTGAATGCTATATTATCACTGATTAATATAGACTAGAAAAAAAAAACAATTTGTAAACTAATAACTGCAGGTAACACCGCGAGGTTCAGCTAGTAATTAATAACTTTAAAGCGCCTTTCTCAAAAACTAGGATAAAAGAAAACTAAGATTCCATAATTGTAGTACGCCCCTGTTATAAAATAATGTTAGATATTACAATGGAAATAACAAAAGTCTTGTAGTATATATTTCTGCTAATTGGCAAACTTATCTTACAGTACATTCTGCAGAACATAACCGCTTTTAATGTGTTCAGTAGTTAGAGCCCCATTGTAATCCATAAATTAACGTTTTCATTTAAAAACAGTTGTTTTCGTCAATATTATTTTCTTTATTGTATAAGGAACATATTGAATATGTTTATCTTTAGACAAAGGTTAACTGTTGAAAGTCGATTTGTGTTTATTTTTAAATATTTTACTTATACTTTCAAGGTATCATATAATTGCAGAGTTATTTATTGTTAATCCACTATATCGTTACTTTATAAGTTACATGCTTTTGTACGCGACTCTGCTCGCGTGTATGTCGGTTATTGCGGCAAAGAATAATTTATGTTGTTCCTCAAGAATTAAGGTATCTACTTGACAAATTTATTGAAATCGTTGAAGCGGTTTAGACGTGAATTACTTTCGAATTTAACTACTTATTAAATATGGATATCATGTCCAGTTCCTATGGCCAATTATTAAAAAATAATAGTACATACCGTAACATTATCGATTACATTTTACGTACACTGAAATTTTATAAAATTAAATAAGATCTATAAAAGATATACTGAAGTAGAGATATATAGATAAGAGATAATTATTATCTGACTATCTTACATAGACTTAAGCATCAAGATTTACATGAGTGCAGGTTTTAATAAACGTATCACTAATTACAGTATAAAACGAATGGGAGTATTCATGTAGAATAAACGGAATTCGATTTAGTCGTTCTCGGAGTGTGCAAATCTAACACACCTGTTTTATACCTGAAATGATTTACATCAAATCCCAAAGAATCGATCAGAGTAGCGTGGAATAAGAGATGTCTATGTTCAGCAGTGGACTGCATGACAGACAGAATACTTAATATTATAACGTTTTTTGTAAATACATATATAATAAATAGAAAACATCTGAATATCGAAACAAATATTTGCACATCATACAAACGTTTGCTCTGACCTGGGAATCGAAATTGAGACATCGACACAGCAGTCACCTACACTGCTACTTTGAAATCGTTAATGTAGCATCCAATTCAATACTTTTATATCGTTTTCAATTGTACTTAAAATGTCGTCGCCATACAGTTCCTATTAACTTTATTGAATGTAGGTAATACTCTCTCATCATTCTTTAAATATAAATAACTAGCTTTTGCCTTTGTGTTTGTCGGTTATCGCAGCAAAGAGTATCCTATGTCCTTCCTCAAGAATCAAAATATGTTCATGCCAAATTTCATTAAAATCGGTGCAGCGGTTTAGTCGTGAAAGCAGGACGGACAGACAGAGTTACTTTCGCATTTATAATATAAGTATGGGTGATAAAACTTTATAAATAAATTATTATCATTATAATTATCTCATCTACGAGACGTCTTGTGATTAAAAGTCGTTCCCTTCTTTTTAAAGTTGACAAAATTATTATTGCGTCTCATTAAAAAAACTATATGATTTTGATGGACTGAGTGAGTCCATAGAATAAATATTCTCAAAAAAAAACATTACATTTAGTTCGGTACCAAAAGCCTTAAGAACAGCATTTTAATAATCACTACTACTTTAATGTGACCTTCAACTTTCTAAGACGTAAAATAAAAAAAACATCATGACCTATTTGAACTGTACATTATTATAAAACATGGTTAAACTAAAAGACGTCTATACATAATTTAAGGCCTGTCGATTAATGTATTAACCGAAACCGTTTTATTTATAAACTAAATGTGAACTTATTTGTAATGTCAATGAAGAAATAGACGTGCTATGACGTCTAAGCTTGACGTCGTGTTATTAATGGGGAGTATAATAACCACTGCAGTGGACAGACAGGTGTGGTTACTTACTGATATTCCCAGGGTATACAATACATAGGTACGCGTAGAATGTATTTATTAAATGTACGAGTTACGTTGCCGTATTTTACTTTTAGTCAGAAGTGTGTCAACTAGGCATTCAATACTGATAGATAATAGTGTAGGAAACATTTTCTCGTTTTTGTTTGGCATAACATTTTGTACAGTCAGGCTGTTGGTTTTCTAATGAGTTCCTATAAGTGACGGAACACCGTGGGAGTTGCCATTTGAAAAAAATAGTACTGTCATGGGTGCAAAAATAAATAAACAAATATTCCGTAGGTTTTATAAAAGATACCTGATTGAATAACTTTTTATCAACTTAAGCGAATCTTTCCTTACAATACTAATATGTTTAAAGTTTTAAACATTTATATAATTTACAAAGATTCATACCTATATATTGTCTATAGGACTAAGTATGTAACGGAATAGTTCATAAATCCCGTTGGAGCTTACAATAGTTATGCCATTACGAAGCTATAAAACTAAAGATCATATTTTGGTGTCTCATAAACCTGACAGTTAATATTTGGTGATTAAATATGACGTAATATAATGTATGATCTTCGTTTAAATTCATTTTATATAATATATTCCTTGATTGGCGATCGGTATCTTTTTAATTTCGCACCTTTTCTAAATTCAATGCCTAATCATGATTTCAACTATTTATTTATCTGATATATCAAATTATAATTCAGAGGGACAATGTTTTATAATATATATTTATAAGCCTGAATGATTTTGCGACCAAAATTAAGGCATTACCTAATTATACAAACTTGAGAGATCACAAAATTTATAATTAGGTTACGCAGCTTTGATCATTTCTCCGAATTTTGTATCACACTCAAGTGGCTTTTAAGCATCTGAAAAACTTATTTTCACATTCGATATTGTTTTGATGTATTCTTGTTATTTTTTGCTATTACTAAATTATTTAAAAAAACACAAAGCAGTCATACGCACTGCCGACAGAAGTGAAAACTCATAACTATAAACAAACGGTTGTTTTAACTTACCTGAAATGAACACCTATGCTTTTTTTAATAGTGTGCAATAAAAAGAACTAAAATAAGTAGTAAATGGAAGTAAAGCTTTGATACTTCAATAGATGTCGCTGTTTTCAAAAAAATTGTAAACCATCTTTTTGATTTACAAAAGGTTTTGTGTAAGTAGAAAATCGTTATTTTAATTTATTGTAAATCACTTTAAGATTTTTTTTTTTTTTTTATTTATTTAGGTAAATAAACAGTGACACAATATATAATTATAAAATAATTGACACAAGACAGTAGCAATTATGACACCAGCGACATTTACCACATATTAACAACAAAAAATAAGTGCATGAACCAACGGTCATCTCGCGTTACATACATACATACTTAAATACACACAAACAAAAGTCAAATACAACACAATATAGCATGCAGGAAAAAACCCAGATCCAGAGACTAAAGCAATGCCAGCCTCTCTGACAACAATCTCTTAAACGCGCCTGGGCGCATCGCCATTATATCGATACAATTGAAATGTGTATTGTAGGATTCAACTAAGCGATACATTGGGGAGCGCCTACCAGCATTGGTTCGGCATATAGTTGTTGCAAATATTTTCTGCTCGTTGCGACAATGAGATCTAGTGGGCACTCTGTAACATAGTTTTCTGGTGAGTGGGATACAATCGTAATGGCTGTGGCAAAGGTCATACAGTATTACTGCTTGTAAATATAGGCGTCTATGTTCCAATGTTATATATTTATATTGCAATAGTAGTTCTTTATACGTACGTTTATTTTGGCAACACTTATATTGAATACAGCGTAAGAATTTCTTTTGAACGGCTTCAAGGTCTTTGACATACCTGTCATACAAAGGGTTCCAAATCGGTACTGCAAACTCAAGTTGCGAACGGACCAGAGAATTGTATAGGTGAAGGTAAGTAGAGGCCTGAGTAAAATCAGTGCATGACCGGACAACAAATCCATACATCCTAAAGGCTTTGTTGATAATAGTGTCGATATGTATATCTAAGTGCAGTTTACTGTCTAAAGTGACTCCTAAGTCTCTGATCAATTCTACTTTTTCAAGGCTTATTCCAGATAAATTGTAAGTAAATTTGGAGATGCTTTTCTTTTTTGTGAAGGTTATAGATTTGCATTTATTAATACTAAGTTCCAGTTTGTTTCTCACACAGTAGTCTGAAAATCGATTAAGGTCTTGTTGTAATTTGTAGTGATCGTCCATTTCTTCGATTTTATGATAAATTTTGAGATCATCGGCGTAGAGTAAGAAATTACCAAATTGAAAACAGTTACGTATGTCATTAATAAATATTATAAATAGTAGTGGGCCCAAAATGGAACCTTGCGGAACTCCAGAACTTACAGGAACAAAGACTGATTCATGACCGTGTAAGACTACCTTTTGTGTTCGGTTTGTGATATAAGACTTAAACCAACGCCACAGGTTACCACGTATGCCGTTAAAAGCCAATTTTTGCAATAAAATTTTGTGATCCACCCTATCAAATGCCTTCCGAAAGTCGGTATAAATGCAGTCTGTTTGTTTATTTTCATCCATTCTTTCAAATAAATAGGATGTGTATATTAAAAGGTTGGTGTTGGTTGAACGTTTTTGTACGAAACCATGTTGTTGTTCAATAATTTGGCTATGAATTGACGGGTAAATATACTTATGGACCAACCTTTCGAAAGTCTTCGACAGGGCGGACAGAATCGATATAGGAAGATACTGAAATATTAACTTTAAGTATATAAAATCATATTGAGAAAGGACCACTGTCTAGAAAAACGAATGCTACCAAAGTGTATCGGTAGATGGCGCTGTTAACAATAAACATCCGTCTTACGAATTTTTTCGATCAGGACACGTGACCTGACGCGAGTTTATGGTCACGTGACCTGACGCGAGTTTATACATTTTTACCCATTCCAAATATTTTATTTTATTCTTCTATAGCGGCGCTGTGTACTTTACACAGCGCCGCTATAGAAGTTTTCACTTCAAAAATCTCAATTTCTATTCCAGGCAAAGGCAAATCTATTGGTTTATAGATACTTAAATATTATGCAATAAACTAATACACGAAAATAACGCACAACGATGGACCTAATTAGAAGATCAGACATTGTTTATCGACTAATCTTTAGGATTTAGTTCACGCGTGAGAACACAAAAGTTAAATTAAATTAACTCCTTCTCACTCTGTCTATGCTTATATAAGTATGCCAAAATGACTCTACTGTGCCTGATGAAAAGCATGATTAGAATTTGTGGTGGTGGTGTCATCATACTCATTGCGAATACAGACAGAGCAGCATGGTGACCCACATTATACCGGTCTGGTGAGATGTAAAGTATGAATTTTCCATGATGTCGAGATTGATTCATCAACAGCTTTTAATAGGCCGATGCACTAGAGATTGATTGAATCGTAATCGAAAAATTGTGATGGGTATACTTCCACAAAAAAAAAACAAAGAGCAAAGTAAATCCCATCGTCTGATTGAAATTTGCGATATAAATGTCAAATAACAGGGTTGAAATCTTTCGCGTCGCCTTTAGGAGAAATATAGACAGGATAGATAATATCTACACGAAAATTTAGAACAAAATACCTTGGTACTTCATAGGTCGAAGTTTTCAAACAACATTATAATTGGTTTGTATTTCCTCTCTCGATATACTGCCAATAAGTGAGTTTGAAATCGGATGCCGATACTTGCTTCCTCGAATATAACCGCACAGCAAAAAATTCAAAGTTCGCTACCGAGTAATTTAAAGTTGTAATACACAAGAATAAAATAATGTAGTTATTAATAAACTACTTGTTATTTAAAGTTGTTATACTATAATTGAAACATAACTCATATAGATCATAGAGTCATGTCATAAAATAAGTAAAACTACTACCATCGGCCATAAAATCTTGTTGTATTCTCAACCAGGCCACTCTATTGGTGGATGATCATTCTCATTATATACACCCCTCCCCAAGCTGTCGATCCCAGTTGCTTTACGAACAACAGTCGATCCGACAACAGTCTTTATACAGAGTTTTAAGGTCGCTCCACATAAAAAAAGTTTAGCCGAATCTTAGTATACTTTAAGCCTTCTCTAAACTAGTTTGGGAAATAATTATAATATTGTCTCACTCCAGGTGATTAACAACATAAACGGCGCTGATTTGACTATTAGTATTTGGACAAATCTATAATATATACATATATTTAATTTACAAGATTGTTAGTGCTGTTTACTTGCTTTTTTATAAAACAATAGAAGTATGAAATCCTATATGAAGTAAAGTAGTGTCACTTCGATATCTATATGTATATAAAAATGTTATGTTGGTTTGTGTGCGCTTCAAAAACTCAAAAAGTTCTGCACCGATCGAGCTGAAATTTTAGAATGATATATAATCCGCATCAAGGATTGTTTTTATCTAATCTTTGCATCAGTCACATATCCGCGACCGCGAAAAAACCGACATAAACGCGGGCGGAGCCGCGGGCAACAGCTAGTTCAATGTAAAATTGAGCACCCACTAAGTGATCTTTAGACTCATAAACCCACATACCAATTAATAACGATTTATTTTATAGACGCCCACAATTCAATTAGTAGAAAACTCAATTTGTTACAAACTGTTTGTGGTTTTTATTACTTTAATGTTAATAAAAATATGTTGTTCGTGTAATATCTAAAGATTTAATCCATTAGCACCTATTACGACTTGGCCAAGCTTACGACGACGGTTTTAAGTTTTCTTCTACTAATTAAATGTTTTGTAAAATAAGACCAAGTGTAGTTTGAACTTGATGTTTATATTTACAGTACAGTTATATTCTCACTTACTTAATTAACTTACTTCTCACTTACTTAATTAGTATAGCCATTAGCGTGTGCGGCTGCCTATCAAGAGGTGTTGGATAGATTCCCGGATCGGATCAAAAGATTTATGGGATTTTCCTTACTTTTTCTAATAACAGAGTATGAGAATTTGACAGTTTATTAACCTTAATCATGATTGAGAAGTCAGTGCCCTCAAAAAAAAGATTGGGAGGTCCAACGCCAGTTGTTCCGTAGAAAAACTGATATTCAGGTAAAACCGATTGAACTAATAGTCGATTCCAAACAATACCCCAAATATTAAAAGAAGAATAACAAAAATATACTACAAACAGACAATATTTAATTATCTTTCGTCACGAAATGTCTACCTACCCTTTGGTTTAATAACAAAAGAATGAAACTTATAATCGACTTATCTTTTGTATATTTAATAAGATATGCCTACTAGTAAACTGTTACTGGTCTTTAAGGTCACTTTCTTGTATTTTAGGACCTGTGCCACACGCAATGTGTAGTGACTGCCTTAATAGCTGATGAACTATTCAATGTGGGTTTTCATTTCATATATAACAATGATAGATGTTAGGATATGTTCTTAAACTCACAAACTTAGCACATAAAAGAACCTTTATTTGTCATTTACCATGAATATTATATTTTACGGAATACTTTTTTGTATATCACGCAGTAGTCAGCTTCACCTGTGTTCTGACTCAAATGAAGATCTACTTACACCGTCTTTTGTCTTCATTCTAAAAAGTTCTAACGCGTGTCTTTGTATTCTCTAAAGTGACTACATTCTTGGCCACCAGGCAGAATCAGCAAAGTTTTCGTTCTTATGTCATTATTAAGTATGTTACTTAAAATTTTGGATTGTTTACAAACAACAATTTTAATCAACATACTAACAGACATACCAACATTACTAACAGACTTAAGACGACATTCTATATAGTCTATGGTATAGTTGATATCAAAATATGTAACTATTTAAAATTTTAAGAATCATATTTTACACTTACAACTGTTGTTGAGTGTTTTTGAGTAGCGAGTGCACTGAATTCTTTTTACAAAACATTTCATAAATATTCATGCCATACAATTCTTGTCATCAAATAACGTCTATGGCATTTTTAGGGTATTACATTTCAATAAATTTCATTTACCTTTTACTGACATTTTTACTGTAAAAATAATAATAAGGAAGTACTTAAACAGCTGTCTGATATTCATTTAATTTAAGTATTTATTATACCTATATACGACATATATTATACGTTTGGACAGCCAGTGGACCAGATGGTATCCCAGCAGTGGTTCTTAAGAATTGTGGACTAGAATTGTCTCCGCTATTGACGCCTATGTCGCCTGTCGTATTTCTCAGGAACTGTCCCGGATGCCTGAAGAGAGGCGAATGTTGACCCGCCCAGAAAAGGCAATCGCTCCAAGCCGGCCAACTACCGTCAAATTGCCGTCACCTTCATTATCTGCAAAGTGTTTGAACAGATCATAAACAATCAACCGGTCCACTACCTGGGAGGACCTAAATGATCGTCAGTATGGTTTTAGCCAGAACAGATCTACGGGTAATCTTCTAACGTACGTCACAAACTCTTTTGGTGGTTAACGACGGGTATGTTGAGTCCTTGGCTATCTGCTTCGACATGGGTAAGGCCTTCGATAGAGTTTGGAACCGTTCGGTTCTTCCCAAACTACCGGCATTCGACTTGCCACCCAAATTCTGTTCCTACTGATGAAGTACGTTGAGAGCGTCACTAAGGCAGCCTCGCGGAAGTTAGTGATGAATCCGCACCATACTTTCTGGGCGGTCTCGAGCAATGGCAGCGGCGAGCAGTCCGCATTATCTATAGTTCCGAAGCTACCGAGTTCCTTGAGCCTTTGCAGTTTCAAAGAGATGGCAGTCGTCTATCGTCTTTATAATGGAAAATGTTCTGAAGGATTTTGCTTTTCAGAAGAGCGTAAGAAAGCATCTCACTAGGTGGCCAAAATGTGAATTAATATACCGCTGTGCCCATATTCAGAATGCGGATAGTGACCACCACTCTTGGATTATGCTCATGCTTTTCATCAAGCAGAGTAGAGTCATTTTGGCAGCTCTTATAAAAAATATATATATGTAATTATGGCTTGCTGCGCTGTATACCTTAGTTGCATTGATGAGACATGCGGAAGAAAACAGGCGCAAAATACTCGTATTATATTTTTGAAGCTGATAATCGGTCCAGAACTTTTAAGTTTTTTACGCGTATAAAACCAATTTAATATTATTATGTTTTAAGATAACATATAATAAATCATATGTCAAAAATGCCAAAGGAATTTCAACTTCTCCTTCAAACCGGAAGACAAGCAAACACCAGTGGCCTAAAAATTTCAAAGGTCGCGACACTCGCGACTGTCGCGCCAATGTCGACAATCTTTGAGGAAATCGCTTAGAGCCAATGCTACGTCACGAACAGCTGAGCGCCTCGTCCCAGCTCCCGGCCGCAGGTGGGCAGCCACACTTATATTTAGCCCATGAGTCGTTGTGCGTTCATTGTCACCAACACGAGCCAAGGCCCAACTAATCGTTGCAGCATCGCAATGTTCACACACTTACGTTATATAATTTGACATTTACGATAATTACAGTTCCTTTGTGTCGGAAACATATTGATTATACTATTTTAACCAACGATGAATTTTCAATTTTTTTCTTCTTTTGGTTACGAATAAGGTCGAAGAAATAAATATTTTTTCCGTGTTAATTGAATTCTGAACATAGTATTTATTGAATTCATAAAAGAGCCAATTGGTGATCATATGATATGAATTTTCATTTTTATAATTTTCTTATCAATATTTAGTATATTTTTCTTAATTTTTACTGCAAATGTAACACTTTTCTAAAAATTCTATAAGTAAAATATTGTTTTAACTTTACACAGAAATGTATGATTTGATTATAAGCTTGTTCTGAAATCAGGGGCTGACTAATTCCGATATTTATACTGAAATGCAAAAGTTCGTTGAGTTTTGAATGGCAATTAATTAAATCTTCATAGATTTGTCCCTTTCATTATAATTTTCAATAGAAAGGTATATAAGATCAAGAGTTATCCTCTTGATCTTATATACCTATATATATATCTTATATACATTTGTAGGGCTATAAAAATAATTACTCAAGCTTTTTCATTTCAATATTATAATTTACATCAAATAACAAACAAGAATGATCGAGAAAATGAAAACATAATTAGATACTTCTACTCCTAAGGCATTTTTTTAGTTTATTAACGATAGTTAGCATTATCCTATTTCATCATCTCTCTCTTTACATAGACATAGGCCTCTTCCAAAGCACACTACAGAACCCAGTGTGCTGTGCAACTTTATTTATTTATATACCACTAAAATGAATTTGAAATAAAATGAACTTTATTTTAGCTGAAAATTTATTAACGGCTTAAAATGTTCTGAATAGTAATTTTAAAACATTTAATAAATTAATAAAAACTTAGGTATTTACGTTACATTTATGTGGGAAACCAAAGTTTTCTACTACAGGCATTATTGTTTGAGATGTGATCTGGAGTGGAGAATAGCACACCATTACTGATTGGTGCAGAGGATGTGGAGCGAGTCCACAAATTTACCTACCTCGTAAGCGTCGTGTCAGAGACTGGGGGAACTGAAGAAGACATCACTTCACGCACTGCCAAGGCCCGAGCATCCTTCGCACAGTTGCAGCCCGTGTGGCAGTCACGGAAATTGACACGTAGAGTGAAGTTGAAGATATTCCGGTTCAACGTTAAGTCCGTACTGCTATATGATTGTGAGATGTGGAAGGTCACCAAAGATATCTCGCACCGGCTCCAGGTCTTCGTAAACCGTTCTCTTTGCCAAATTTTCGGCATTTACTGGCCCGAGACATTCTTCAGCGAAGACCTCATGGAGCGCTGCCGTGAAAAGCCAATCGACAAGCAGATCAAACGTCGCAAGTGGAGCTGCATTGGTCACACACTCCGTAGGGATTCCGATCATACCGCCAAACAGTCGCTCGATTGGAATCCTTAAGGAAAACGAAAACGTGCCCGACCCAAACAGACCTGGCGGCGTACAGTTGACGAGACGAAGAAGGTCGGTAAGACGTGGAGCGAGCTAAAACGCGAAGCTCCCGATCGAACACGATGACGGAATGGGACATAGAACTATAAGTCAAGTAGGTCAAAAGAAGATTTTGAACAATACTTATGAAAAATAAATTATTAAACATAACTTTTTAAGTGAAAACTTCCTTAGGCCCGTTGATCATGGAACCCGCGTCATCGTCCCCGAACGCTTTCTCTTAGCTATATATATATACTAGCTGACCCACGCAACCTCGTTTGCGTCTTATGTTGCCCGTAGCGTGAAAATTTTCCCCCGTTTTTTAAACATTCTTCATTGGTGCTCCGCTCCTATTAGTAATATTTTAATTTTGCCATAACTTCAAAACCAAACGTCCAATTTTTATCATTCAAAGACCAAATATTATCTACATAAACTGTAGTTAGTGATGAAATAATTTATTTTGATAAGGATTGATAGCATGAGTAAAATAAACGCGTTTAAATGTAGTCCAAACAAAATTCAAGATTTTTAAATAAAAAAATGGTTTTTGTGCCTCACTCAAAATAGATAGGTATAGTGTGTCGCGGACTTTTTTGTAGATATTTATAAGATCTACGATTAATTAGAACATTTTATGGTTCTATCTTTTACCGTTTAGGCAGCGTACGCAAAATAAGTAACTTATCTGGTTGATTTTTTACACTTTGGGTCCGAAAAACCCAAATATCTTACGGAACCCTATTCTTTCCAAAATAAAGTATAGCCTATGTTACTCGTGGGTAATGTAGCTTTCGAATGGTGAAAGAATTTTTAAAATCGGTCCAGTAGTTTTTGAGCCTATTCATTACAAACAAACAAACAAACAAACATACAAACAAAGTTTTCCTCTTTATAATATTAGTGTAGATATATATGCGTGTGTATATATTACATAGATATACCTGCGTGCGTTATTAGTATACATTATACATATACAAAGAGTATACTCTCTACGTTTTAACTTCTATCTTCAATTCCCAAAGACTATCCATATTTTTTTACATTCGCTACTTTCTGCCTACCATACGTTACCACCATATTGTCGATTTTGTTATTAAAATCTATATCCCTCGGAGTCATAAAAGTACTTGTAGATTGACTTTATTCTCTGTGACTTATTTCTATTAGTAAGTACATAAGATCTATATGTTTGTCGACATCCGAAGTGGTGTTGTGAATCCCTTACCCTGACATACATGCAGTCCATTCAATGTTTAGTTATACCATACAAATAATTTAATTCCTTCATTAACTTAATTAAATTAGACCTTTCAAGGCGCTCATAGCTCAGTTGCCCTCGGTGATTAGAAACAATTACCGAGGGTTAGTAACAAAGGCGCGGTCAGTACCTGGATGGGTGACCGTTGGTAGCGTGGCACGAGCATCACCGTGATTCGGCGGTCACGTTAAGCCGTCGGTCCCGGTTGTTATCATAGAATAACAGTTGTGAAGCTTACTTAGGAGGAGCTTAGGGCGGCTTTAAAACATCTAACAGCAAGATTACGTAGCCACAACGTTGTCTTGCCAGTCTCCAACCCGCACTCGACCAACGTGCGGACGTATGGCCTTAACTCTCTCCTGAGAGGAGACCCGAGCCCAGCAGTGGGACGTTATGGGTTGTTGATGATGAATACTTTTATAAACAATTAACTGCGTACTCTAATTAAACATATATAAAACTAAAAACCAATTACCTTAGAGTGCGTGTATATTGTACGTTGTTTTTCAATTAGCAATTATTAGTCATTTCAATTTGCTTTTATGTGTACAATAAGTCTCATTTCTAGTAAAACGTTCTACTTTATTACGTAACAACTTCATAACCTATTTAATTATTTGTACGAGTATGAAAACGTCTTTTCACTAAATGTAAATTAAAGTGTATATGATACTAATATAAAATGATTTTTTAAAGTATTTGTTATTTGAAACGATTGGACTGATTTTCACTGATAGATAGCTGATGATATTTCATCTCGAGGCGTTACCCGGGGTTAACTCCACGAAGTTCAGCTAGTTTGAAATATATTTCGTTACCAATATTCCTATGTAGATACTTTAAATACATATATAAAATCACGTCTGTTTTCCGGTTGCGGTTGGCAAGAGTATTAGAATTAAATTTCAAAACATGGTATCACAAATCACACTATTCGTGCGGTCTCAATAGTGTAACAAAAGTTACAAAATAAGTAATATTATGAAACTGAAGAGTATGTTTGTTTGGTTGAACAATAATCTCAGGATACGCTGGTCCGATTTAAAAAAAAAATATTGAATGGTCCATTTATCGAGAGATCGAGCACCAATGAATAATGTTTCAAAAACGGGTGATTTTTTTTACGATGCGAGCAAAAGAAGACGCAAATGAGGTTGCGTGAGGTCAGCTAGTTTATAGACAAACTAAAAAAACTATGTATATAATAACTCTAACTAAAATAATTTATGTTAACCCGGCAGTGTTTTCAATTTTCCGTTAGAAGAACACCAACGAGTAAATCAGCACATGGTACAACGCTCTAAGTGTTTATCGAGAGTGATTCAATTGAGCAAACTCGAAGCAACGCGCGCTCGAGTGTACGTTTGCCTAACAAATACTCGAGCATTTAACGCACACTGGAGAGCAATGCATTCGGGTAACATAAGAAAACCTGAAAATAATAGACACTTTAAGAATGCCACCAATCAACAAACTGTGTTTAATAGACAACTAAACGTAACTTTCCTAATATTTGTTTGATTTATGTAAAAATTTAAAAAAGGACTTAAATAAAAAATATGAAAGCACAGCATTTTTATCTTTATCTTTTCAAGTATCTCAAATTTTATTACTTGTTAACAATTTCTACTGAAAATTCTGCATGATCACCGTAGAGCTTCTTTAATGTGTACATAATTAAATCGTTTCTGTTATTAACATTTCCTTCTGTGGTGCTAATTAATTCAATATTTTTACCAAACTATCGTTATTTTTAAATAAAGTCTCTATGTGACCAAGATCATTTCTCTCGAGTGTAAATGAAAGGGTTAAGGAAAAACTCATAATGTGTTTACCCATGTTGTTTTCTAGTGCTTTATAAAGCATCTAAATTGTCATAATGTGATCGGATCCGATCCTACTAATAATATAAACGTGAAAGTTTGTGAGTACGTATGTGAGTATGTTTTTGCTCTTGCACGCTAAAACTACTGAATAGATTTTGATTAAACTTTACAATAATATAGCTATAGCGGCGTTGCCAGCGGTTAGTGTCGTACCGCGGGGTTCAGCTAGTCGTCAATATATGCGTAGGCAATAGTTTGTTCATATATATATACATGTATACACACATCCAGGTATAAGCGATTCAGAATTGCTGTGTACTCTGAAAACAGTGTTATGACAATGCAACTTTAGGACAATTTATTCGCTATTTATCTAAATAACTCACAAACGTACTCCTTTACTGTTCAATGCTGCTAATAAATCAAATTTTATAACAATGGAGAGGTAAATGGACAATTAACTAAATCGTAATAATCTCATAGTAGTACTACGAAGTGTTGGGGTGAGATGATTCACGGGTTTTATAACATTTGGCCGATGTCGGAAGTGTGGCCTAACAAACGGTCGTTTATTAGTAAACTTTATTACTGTTTGCTGCAATCAGCCGGAAATTATGTCTTGCCAGTGTATGCTACATAGGGAAAATATCTGCCTGACTCTTGTTAGCACAGAACAAGTAATATTTGCCTGGAAATGCTTTCGAGAATAACATAATGTGACTCTAGATGTCTAACTTTGTATATCAAGTCGGTTTCTTAACGAAAAAGTTGTCTGTGGACACTAAAAGTGAAGATATATGGAGTGATACCACGGCCTCACAGAAAACCAGTGTGAAATAGCATTTGCGCTGTGTTTCACCGAGTGAGTGAGGATACCGGAGGCCCATACCCCAACCCCTCCCCCCATCCCCTTTCCCATCCCCCAACCACTCCCCCCATCCCCCAACCCCTCCCCCCATCCCCTTTCCCATCCCCCGACCCCTCCCCCCATCCCCTTTCCCATCCCCCAAAGGTCGGCAACGCACTTGTGACGCCCTTGGTGTTGCGGGTGTCCATGGGCGGCGGTAATCGCTTACCATCAGGTGATACGTCTGCTCGTTTGCCCGCTATTCAATAAAAAAATAAATAAAAAAATGATATTTCCTCCACTGAATATCAAAGACTGTCTATTATATTTATAAGTATCTCGTTAATTTAAAATTATCCGAGAAAACTATGTTAATATCTTTTGAAGGCATATTTTCATCAATGGGCACAAAAGCCTACATAATAAACAAAATAAATTTTGACAATATCTTATATATATAATATCTTTAATACGAAGACAGTAAGTTGTATCTAATCTACATTTCAACAAGTTTACTTTCATGTCTTACTCACACAGTAGATAGTATTTCAATTTATTGTAACTAAAAATTTACTTTTCAATACACCAGCTGTGCAATCAACACCAAGTACGAGTATAGTAACAACTTTACTAATCTCTCAAGAAGTTTAGAGATCCATTAAAGCACCTATTTACTGAAACTTAGTGAAAGCAAATAAATTGATGCTATCTGTAAAACATTTGAGACTCAGTCTGGTGTTGCGGCTGTTCATGGGCGGCGGTATCGCTTACCACCAGTCAATACATCTGCTCGTTTGCCCCATATTCCATAAAAAAAGAACAAAATTTTGTTTAACGCACGTACGTAGGTATTTTTTGGTTGTAAATATTATTAATACAGCGTTAAAAGCATATTATGTTTGTTAAGCAGTTCATATTGTACGATCAGTTGCCAGATAAAATATAGTTCTACATAATTTATAAATTTTAGTGCACAACATACTCACAAATTTTAAGTGCCTTTGTTTGCATGTAAAGAATACGTTTAACATAGAAAACTAAGACGAAATGTTAAAAATACACTTCTAAACAAAGAGTTTTGGTTCTTCTATATTTTCTCTACAAAACCTGTTCAGACTAGGCAAACACAGCTATATTGTTTTGAAATAAAACCTTATTAATCAGAAGCTGCAGTAGAACGGAATTGTTTTGTTCTAGTATAACTTAGCTGAAAGTGCAAAGAAAATCTCATTCAAAGTTCAAAAGCACCTTAGGTAAATTGCTTTCTAAGAAGTTAACTGAAGTTGTTCATCAAGAAATTGAAGCCTAATATTAACCACACAACATTATTTTACAAATATTCATATCAACCAACACAAAATTTAACAACATTAAGAGCAATTAATTATTATATCTACATCAAGAAGAATAAGAATTATTTCACGAACCTGCCACGGAACCACTTATACCTATGTCCTAGAAATGGGACACGAAAGGTCACCTAATACCTATACCATTATACCCATCAGCACCAGCAGTCCGAGTCACTGAATGCGTTGCCACTTTTTGAGTTAGCCCTTGATACCCTTACTCATTCCATAACAAAGGAACTGCCAAACTAAACTTTCTCTGAGGGTAAGGTTCTCTTACTCCTTTGGATTTGGTCAACATTAGACCCGGTGGTTTTAAAAATATTTTAACACTGTCCGGTCGGTTTTATATACAAGACAAAGGTTGTTTGAAAACAAATACATATTTCAATTCAATCTTATAAAGGCAAGAAACATCTAACATTTTATTTCTTTATGTGTAATAACATGTAAAGCAATATAGCTTTAAGCAACATAATCTTATGTGTTATATTGGTCAAGTCCCCTTTTCCATAAATGTAAATTTATATTAAATTTGAAAGTAAATATCTTAATTTAAGTTGAGTTCAACACGCGATACCCTCATTTTAAATTCCGGGTCAGTTCAGAGTTTTAAATAGTTATTTACGCTCAAGTAGAATACATTTAAATAATGTTGAAAATTCTTTATTTTTTGTATCTTTCCTTTCTAAATAAATGAACTGTATAAGGGACATCAGATTCTTACTCGAATTGGAGATTTCTGGCTTATCGCTTAACCTAAAAAGATAATACTTAGTGGATAGTAAGACGATAATAAATATGAATAAGTATCCCTATATAAACTGCGGATGAAGAACAAGTTACCCGTAAAGTACTAAACGTTTGACACACATATGCATGTATATTAGGTGCTTACGTGCCGCGCAGAACACACGCTACGTTAGAACGGTGACAAGAATATTTTACTCCAACTACGTGTAGTTAAATCCACTAAATGAGGACTGGGATTTGTGAATTAGGTATGTTAGCGTTTAAATAGGCTAGTTTCCAGATGGTACAGTAAAGCTAAATGAAGAAATGTGTTGCTTTCTGCTTGAAAACTGACGCTGTTTGTTAAGTTAGTAAAGTCCACGTCCAAAAATAACACAAACAGATTCCCTCTGCCACATCTCAATAACTTCGTTTATTAGTCTTTTGCCTGTATGGCTTTTACGAAATTATGTTTTTATAACAATAACAAAGAGTTCTAATTGATGTGTCAGCTTTTTTATGTATAATTAAATATAATGTTCAGGGTCAATTACATTTACCACCACCACTAGCTGATACAGTCCTTGATAGACTATTGTCAATTTATCTGTAAAAATACTGTGGAACGGGTGTGTGTCCCTCCAACACAAAGGGAGGATCCTCGGACCAGGCTAGGTGATCATGCAGGGCGGGCCACTGCCCAACAGTCGATATTGGGATGTAGTATATACTCGTATGATAATCGGCGCGAGAACTTCCATTGCGCGATTCAGGATTGGTAGTTACTCCGTGCTGTACGTCGCTCCGCAGTTCAGTGTATCTTCGGTAGATGGCGCTGCATGTTATGTTGTATGTGGAGGCCGCCACAATACTAAACATTTAGACTTCACATATTTTTATATCTTATTTTTATTGCTACGATTTTAAATACAAGACTCTTGCATATGTCGAGTCATTAAATGACTTAGGCGTTATCTATATATGGACTGAGCTTTTGCAAATAATCTCAGAACTCCGTCATTGATGAACCATTTTAATTGAACCATTCAAATTTAATAAAAATAGTGGTTAAAAATTAGGATGTGAATAGGACCTAGTATATTATGTGACGCATTGCAGTTAATTGTGTATATAAGAATATGTCGGATGCATATTTATTTATTGGCAACTTTTATCTGTTAAATAGTCGTTAACAGTATAAAACTATCCGAAATGCTAGCAGCATCTAGTGAAATTGGCCCTAAGTTGCGTTATTATTGTTATTTACAGTATTCTTTATACTGAAATACGACTGTTTCTGAAAATTAGATCATTTCTACTAACTAACTAACGAACCCTAGTTACTACTCCTTGTCTATGAAAACAATAGCCTTTGGCTACATTATAATAGCCACACGAATACAGTATTTACTTTCCTTATACAAGCAAGCAGTTAGACTATAGGATGTCTCAATAAATGAGTCTAATAAGCAAAAATATTTATTTGTTATGATACTGATTTATTTTGTTATAATTACAACAACAACAACAAAGGTTGTCTGGAAGAGATCGCCGTGAGTGATAAGACCGCCTATTGTGATAGCTGATGTCGATGTCCGTTTATGTATCTCTGTACAAATGTTTACTGGAGTGGTGTGCAATATAGTTTATAAATAAATAATAAATAAAATAATTACCTTTTTATAAGGTAATAAAATAATAAAGTTTTATCTTGATAGAATACACCTTCCAACCTTATCTTATGGTATAGGAAGAAACTGACAATGAACTAGATTCGTTTCATTTCATTCATTTACACACTACTACCACCACTTATCTACAATTCAAGAGTAAGTGTAAGTACGGTGGTACTACTATCACTTGTAAGTGTCCTAAGTAATCCTTACTTAGCTCCCAAAATTAGAGGATGGTGGGGATGGGTGGGGTCTCCAGCTATCTTACTCTCTTGGTGAAAGCAACGATGTGTGAAAGTGTAGTATCGTTTCGGTCGCTTGAGTCAAGGTACTCAAATACAACTTGTATATATTATTATTGACTGCCTCGGTGGCGTAGCGGTAGCGTATGCTTAATATAAATTAATTATATTAAGGATTGTAAATAAATAAATACATTGCGTATAAATATAAATTATTTCAATTAGTACATAATAAGTTAATACTAGATATTCATTCATATCCAAGGCATTGTGTCGGTTAAGAAATCGTTTATTGTATAATAGCCCCTCTCGATAAGACGCCGCATAAGATGCCGGGGTCGGACCAAATGTTTGTATGATCTGCAAATATTTGTTTCGGAGTTTGGGTGTTTTCTATGTATATAAGTATTTACAATAAAAAAGAATATAAGTATTTATATCAGTTGTCTAGTACCCATAACACAAGCTCTGCTTAGTTCGAGACTAGATGGCGTCGTGTGTTAGATGTGATGTTAATTATTTTATTTTATTTAAATGTACGTTCTATTACATACCTTCTTAAATAGGTTTCTTTTTAATTTTTCTGACAAGTAGCACATTCAGAATGAATGGAGTCATTATAATAGACAAATGATAGAAATCCTAACGAATATAATAAAACGACGTAGACAATGTAAACATCGTAATATTTCTATAAAATATGGGTGTCATAAATCTAGCTTACGCAACGAAATCTTTGTCAACAGCAAATTATTTTGCATACAAATGCCAGGTGCTATAGATTGTTTATGATTTTTTTCCTGTACATTGTGATATATTACAGTCATTGTAAATGCTTGTTGTTCTATTGGTTAGTGATCCTAGTATCGGTTGGTAGATCAAAGGTTCAATTCCAATTTTGAACAAATGATTGTGTTTTGATCACGTTAAATTGTTTATGTAGGGTATTATACATTTTTTTTATAAATACATACATGTTATACATAGAAAACACTCAAACCCAGGATTTCAACCCGAGACCTCAAGCACAACAGTCGCATTCACTACCACTGTGCCACCGAGGCAGTCAATTCAAAATTGTTTAAAACCTATCGCACAAATTCGAAGTTTGTTACCAAAATTTTTGCTACGTCGAGTTACTGTGAATTACTACATTTAAAAAAGGGGAGAGATTCTAAACTAAACAATAATTCACGTGAGTCAAAAGGTGACTGGAAACCTGTGAACAGACGAGATCTCCTTAACAAACTAGATCGCCTGCTTAATATGCATTCTATTCATTTTCAATCTTCGCAAGTATGTCCACGTGTCTGCTTTACGTTCCCAAATGAATTGGCTACCTATTCGCCAGCGCCGCAATCAGTGAGCTCTGACCGCTTTGTTCTCATTTATCACCTCCCCCTCCTCTCTAACTTACTTTGATCCCTACCTCCGTTTAATGTCCTCTGATCACAACAGAAATTAGAAATAATTTTCTTCTTATCCATCCCATAATCCGACTTCGTGAACTCTTGATTCTCCGTTTAAGCGGTCCTACTCTAGAATGCGCTCCTTCTTGAAATCAGGATATCCACTTACCATTTCGTGTTTAAAAAGAAGGTGCATGACTTCCTTCTCAATGACATACAAAGCCATCAAAATTAGAGCATACTACCATATTTCCTAATAGTCTTAGTGTACGAATATAAAGTAAATATTTTATTTATTATTTGATGTAGTTGTTGTATATATATATATGGACTTACGTATGTATTGCTTTGTATTGCATTTTCAGTTGTTTAAATACGTATTTTATGTGCGCCTGTCTCACAAGATTTCTACACCACTCAAAGGTTGACGGGTAGAGAATGCCTTGTGCATTAAGTCCGCCTGTGTGCAAAAGTGCATAAAGTTATAAATAAATAATTCACTCTTTTTTGAGTGAAAATCAAATTTTATATTACTTTATACGATAAATAAAAAAAATACATTCGAATGAACCAAAATACTTTTAGAGAAACTTTACTTATACCTACTAATATCAAATTTAAGTTTTATGAAGATATTTGTATTCAATCGGATGTTTGTTTTGGGCCGAAAACCGTAAAAGAGAGTTTACGGGCGGCCAATATTATTTCTTCTTAAGGTTTTTTTTTCATGAAAGTGTAAAGTTTCTTGAAAGTTTTAGTCTTTTGATAAAAGCATTAAGTAAACAACTGACGTAGACGACCACAATTAAGTACTACCTCTTGGTAATACTTTATTAATGAGTGAAACTCGTTGTGGAATTATTAATTCATGGTAGATGAGGTTGGGGCCCCGCAAGGACAGCGGGTAGCGCCTGTCGTATACGCGAGAATTACAATAATGTGACTTGTTTATTCATAATTTACCTCAATATAATTTCATTATAATGTAAGTTGAAAGTTATTTTTTTTCGTTTTTATCTTTCTTACTTTATACTTTTTATTACAATGAACACTGTCCGACTCTCCTATGAATGCTATTTTCGTACATTTGTTGACCACATTTACTCAAGACAATATGGAAGAAAAGCTTTGACAAGACATAGTATGTAAATCAGTATTAAAATCAAAAAAAAAAATTCGGGAGTAGTTTAATAAAGGAGAAAGTTTAATAGTTATTAATGTGAAATTTTATAGAAAATAGGGACTGCCTCGTTGATCTAGCAGTTAGCGTAAACGACTACCGATCACGAGGTATCAAGTTCGACTTCCGGACTGTTGGGATTTTCTTACAAGAAATATATAGTCTTCCATACTCCGGGCTGCTGGCCCGGATGGGAATTTCCGTCCGTGCCTCAGAGAACACGTTAAGTCGGCAGTTCCGTCGACCGGTCGGGACGTAATGTAATTAGCATTTTTTTACACGGTTTACATGTTGACGTTGACGGCATTTTTCGCGAACCAGTAAACGATATCGTCTTACTCTTGGCACGCCTACCTTTATCATAGAACGTCAAAGTTTTCAATACACATAATACAAACACGCTGATTTCCACAACTTAACTCTTTTAAAATTTCTGTTTATCTTCATTTCAGTCAATTTCATAATTTTGAACTAGCTATGGAAGTAAAGTTTACACTGGTATGTATTTATCAACTTATTGCTTTCGGAGTTAACACTACAAAGAGAAAATAGATCTAGAAACTTAAACGAATATATATATAAGTATATATTCGTTTAAGAATATATATATATATATATATATACCTACATATACATATATTGATATATATACAATACATACACAGACAAAATATAATATGCTAAAAAGAGGATAGAACAAAAAATATCATAATGACAAATAATGGTCCTTCACCAGCTTTTTAAAAATAGACAAATATTTTGCTTGTCCAATTGTCTCAAGGAAATGGTGCCAAACAAAGTTGTCTTACAGCTTGCACAGTGAAAGACTTGTCTGCAACTGAGTTGAATGTTTTAGCATTTTCAGTATTAAATTCTCTGATGACCTCAGGTCCCTGCAATGTGTGTGTTTTTTAAGAACTGAAGGATGACATAGAACACCGTATAGAAGAGAAAGAATACATAAATTTGGGCGAAAGCGTATTAGTACCTACCTGAGCTTAGAATAAAACTCAGAAATTTGATCATATTTGCGTAATCCAAATATGAATCTAATGCAGAGATTTTGAAGCCGCACGAATTTATTCAGTTGGTCTTCGGTGAGATCCAGATAGCTGACATCTTCATAGTCAAGGATGGGAAGTAGAAGAGATTGTGCGAGTGTAGTTTTAGTGTTAGTAAGAAGAAAACGTAGTTAAAGGAATTGCTGAAGTTTAGCAAAAGGAAAACCGTTAGCTTACTTTGGTCCATACCTGACCTAACATCATCTGTAATGTAGACTATAGCTGTGGTAGTGCTATAGCATGGACGAAAACGAATTGGAAAGGATTAAGAAACAATTTCTTGTAAGAAATGAGCTTAGCTGTGTGTAAATTATGAAACATGATCATGTGTCTCAGTATCGCTCCCTATTGAAGTGGCTTCCAATTCGCCAACGCAGAGAGATACGAGCATTAACGACCCTATATTCTTTACTCTACTCACCAAGCTCTCCATCTTACTTAACTTCCCAAATTCAATATCTAGGTGCTAATCACGCAAAAAACCTTAGATCATCAAACAACTTACTTTTTCACTGTCCCACTCACCGCTCGGATTTTATACATTCTTCTTTCCTGGTTCAATCTGTCCTGTTATGGAATGCGAAAGTTTGACGAGTTTTTGCCATTCTGATCTCGAGAGGGATCGAGATCAGAATGGCAAACTCGTCAAACTTTTAAGCACATGTTGCAGAAACATTTCACAATAATATTAACACCTCAATCCTAATTTTATCCTCTCCACAACAAAATATATAATAATATTTAGTGTATATGTATGTATATATATATGTCTATATATATATACATACATATATATATATTATTATGTGTACTAATATTCTTATGAAACGTTTTTTTATCCTTACGAAATTATTATGTAATTTAAAATACATTTCCGATCATTGTGAATCTACCATTCTTAGCACTGCATCACTCTAAGGTCGACTGGTAGAAAATGCCTACGGCATTAAGTCCGCTTGTGCACCAATTATGCATGAAGACTAAAATAAATAAAAAAATAAAAATTAGACGCTCGAAAACTTTGGAGAAAAGGGACGGAAGATATGGGGCTTTCACATTCAAATTCAATGCATTATATAAAAAGTACACGTGCATAAAGTTTCATGATGATCGTTTAAGTAATTTTCGCGTGAAAGTGTAACAAACAAACTTACATTTACATTAATACTATTTAGGATTAGGATAGGTATCACACCTGCCTATGCAAAGCTTAAAATCATATTACACATAATTATATATCGACGTCATTATTGACCCGTCAAAGACTATGTGTTTGTAGGATACACACATACGTATTTATTAATATAGCACGTATTAATTTGGAATGATTGAAATTCGATATTTCAATCCATCTAAATTATTTGATTTAATATGTTCGAATATTAAAACTCTATTTAGACGAAAGGCGATACTTTAATTTATTATCCATCAAATAGTGTACCTTAATATCTACTTTTACTAAAATAGTGAACTTTAATTTGACGTTATCGACAATGCAATTATTTTCGATAGGTTTACAGTACATCAGTTTTACAGTATTATTTTCTACTTTTAGCTACATCAATATTAATCAGCTTTTGACATGAATATTACTTTCCTTTTAAAGACTATTAATTAATTACTGTCAACGATGTATATCACTATTGAGGGAATATTAAATTAGCCAGACAAACCAGAGGTACGTTAATTAATTAATGGAACACCTCGAATAAATAAATATATTCACATATGGCATCGAATGACATAATGTCAAAAGGGAATTGAGTAATTAACAAATTTGCCTAATACATGATGCTGTGACGTTAACACGTTGTGACGTAATAATCTACGACATAGACTTTCTATACCTATCATAAAGACATTCACATTTCACATTGACGATATTATACAGTCTTAATATTTGTTTTTTGTCAATATCTTTTATTATTTATAATGGTAAGAAGAAACTGTACTGAACTAATGTTTATAGCTATTGTTATTTATATTTAGACTACAAGATTTTATACTATTACTCAACACTTAAGGTTTTCATCATACAATGACACTTACAAACAGAAATGCATACATCTGAAATCCGTAATAACGACACCCACTTAAACTGATATAAAACAGTTCATGACTAGTTTCCTACTTTCTAATTTCGTTTAAAAATATTATGTGATGATTCTCGGAATCTAATACCGAGGTTGCTTGGCACATTAAAATAATGAGCTGCCAAAATAGCCACGCGATTGGGATGTGACACAGTTTTGTTATGTGGCCAAGAACGGTGCTACATGTCGGTCAAGTTTGGTGGCAATATAATAATTGTATTGTAAACATTAATATTATGAACTTGACATTGGTACGGTGCGATATTTTTATTGTCACTGTGTGCACAACGCTTCCGTGTTTTAATATGTGAAACGTCCTTAATCTTGTCATTTCTAAGGGCATTGTGGTCGGTTTGTGATTAAAGGGCTAAACATTTTGGAGCTTCTGATTATTGTCAGGTGAGAACGGCTTTATGCAGTGGCTAATTGCGAAATTTGGTTGTTTAACAGCAGCGATTCAGCCTTCTTTGAGTACCCTATACTAATAAAACCCATTGTTCTTTATTCAAAGGTCATCCCAGACCGTATACTGTACTCACATAGTTTGTGTTTAATCATTGTTCATGGTCTTCAAAGACACCTCTATGATTTGACTGCCTCGTTGGAGCAATGGCAGCGTATGCCACTGCTGTACTTGAGGAGTTCGGGTTCGATTCCCGAGTCAAACCAAATCTTTGTATGATCTACAATTATTTGTTTTGGAGTTTGGGTGTTTGAAATGTTTAAAATACTGATTCATAAGATTTACGTACAAAAATAAACATTTTTTATTATTGATCGATCTCAAAATCAAGAACAAAGAACGGTATAAATAGAAAAATCCTTTTGTATTCTGCTAATACTAGTAAACCTTGAAGGGTTTCTTTATTTTTAAAAGAAAATCAAATAGTGGCAGTCCAATGGATTTTCTTTTATGGAATACAGGGCAAACGAGCAGACGTATCGCCTGATGGTATGCTATTACCACCGCCCATGAACACCCGCAACACCAGGCGTCACAAGTGCGTTGCCGATCTTTGGGGAAATGGGGAAAAGTGAAGAGGATAGGGTGAGGGTTTGGGAAATACAGCGCAGGTTACGGTTATTTGGGAGGCCGTTGTATCACTCCGGTCGAGCCAGCCCATGCATGCAGAAGTGTGGCTCTCCTACGGTATTTGAACACAAATCAATATTCAATATCATTATTTTATTGAAAATAAAGTATTATTTTAGAAAACAAAGGGAAGCCTCTTGGGTCACTTTGATGTAGGATGGAGGCGAACCGACCCTTTGTTTGAAAATATCATATTATATCATTACTATGTCAAGACAAGAAATTCTCACAAGATAAATCTAGTGTAGGTTTGCGATGATTTTTACTCGACTACAGAGCAGTAGGAAATGTAATATTTTTGGTAGTCCATATAAGTTTGTATTTTCCACTGAACTGATTTTAATAAATGAGTATGATATATAAATATTGACCCGGATGAAATAGGCCATATAAAATTCATACAAGAAATTGATATGGTCGGGTTACAGTTTCTCTTCATAATAACTATGAACACAAAAAAACTGTAGGTACATTTGGAATTTACTTACAATCGTTACAACCTATTTAGTTAATTATAGCTAAGTTTAAATATTTCCAAGTTACATAAAACTTTATTTATTTGAAGTTGAATATAATACATATCAAACAAATCTACTCAAACTTTAAATTACATTTCTGTATACGTAAAATTGAATTCTTACAACTTTGAAGTATTAAAATTGCTTTTTAAAGTTTAAGTAGACTGTGACTGTGCCGTGTAGAGTTGAGGCATTGTATATGTATGTATGTAGAATATTACAAACTTCTGCTAGGTTCGAAACTGTCCCAAAGAATAAAAGAAGTAAGTTAGTATAAACTATTTAGATATCTGCCTTCTTAGCCAAGTTCCAATTGTTTAACGTCGAATCTCTTTATACAATCGCTAACGCTAATCTCTTGTATTTTTGGTTTATATTTTGTTTCGACCACGTGACTTAGACGTAGACGTGAAGATAACGTCATTCTAATACGCTTGTTAGTTTTCTATTATCGTTTACGTTTGTAGAATGGTTTTTTTTTGTAAAATTTGGGACTGGCGGTAACCTACCGAGAATATATTCGTGTACTTCACACTTATCCTTAATATTGTAAATGTGAATGTAAGTTTGTTTGTTACGCTTTCATTCGAAAACTACTTAAACGATCATCATGAAATTTTGTATACATATTCTTTAAGGCATTAGAAGTAACATAGGATATTTTTTGTAAAATGCGAGCGAAACCGCGTGCGAAAGCTAGTACTATATAACTTTATAGCACTTGTATATTCATCTTGGTATACTTTGACAAAACTTTGTTGTTCAGTTTGATATAACTGTATAATTCTTATGTAGAATTTATGAAACATCCTTCGATTTGATCGAATGTTATTATCAAATGGGCTATTTCTAAACAGATTTCTTGCATGTGGACCAAGGTTTCCATTTGTCTCTTGTCAAAGTGTTTACTTTCACAAAGTATAGGAAATGAAATTTAGAATAATCATGATCGTAAATAGATTATCAGTCGTGATTCTTGTAGCCATATTTATTCAATTTATTAAATACAATAATGATAGTATAAATACTTGTTTGAAAAAAGTATTCACCTAACTTTTCCGATGACTTTGCTGGCATATCTTATCTTGTCTGAATGATATTGTATTTCATACATGTTACAATACGACATCCTCGTCCAGATTATTGGACTCATAATTAATATGTAGGTAAATGCACATCAAGTTATCGAAACAATTCACTTTTCTTGCCATGTTGTAATAATAAACATAATAACAGTTTATAAGTATTTTATATGATAGAAAATATAGTCTTTTATTACTTAACAAAAATTTTTAAAAGTAGCCGCACGAAAAGATAATAATACCGATGAGATTTAGACACATGGCGCACTTTCCACTTGAGTCATGAACACCTATTATTCATTCCCTACGTACCTATGATAAATAAGGGTTATTTTTCAAATAGAGTTAACAAACATTCATTACGGCCGAAAGGTGCCATAGCAGACCGTGAGTCTCATCGGTATTGCTGACCGTCATATAAATTTTCATTAGTGAGACACGCTGAGAATGCCTTCGTTCGTAATAAACACACGCTACGTGGGCATATTTTTTCACTCTTAGGAATGTACCCCCTTAGGCATCTAAATAAGAATATAAACATAAATATAATTTGATATTCTTGGTACAGTTTAGTTTTAACATATGGTGATCTACTACTAAACAATGATCTGTCCTAAAACCTCTTTAGAAAAGAGGTTTTAGGCCGGATTACAAGAGACGCCACTTTAGAAAAGAGATTTTAGTCTACTCTACCATGATAACAAGATAGGTTATATACAGATTATTTGTCAAGATTTCCTTCTCTTTGCAGTCGTTTAAGTACGATAAAAATATCAGAGCAAATAGAATATTATGCTTACCCCACTTCAGTGCTTTTAAAATCACGTTGAAAGCTCTGAAAATATCTTAACAACATTGTTTGAACACTTTTCATACCACTTTACACTGAGTGGCATAAATTTCCCTTTAGAATACACGAGAAAATATAGACTATGTTGTGAACATCACGCCTTATAAAGTACTTATTTATGATACCTTAAATAGAAAAAAATAATTCTGAAATGCATTTTAAGAAAATAAGATAATGAAAGACGCTCATAGCCCAGTTGCACTCGGTGATTAGAAACAACTAGAAACGAGGGTAAGCAACGACGGCGCGGTCATAGGATAGGTGATAGGTTACTTGGATAGGTGATCATAGTGGCATGTAACCATGAGTCTCCGTGATTCGGTAATCACGTTAAGTAGTCGGTCCCGGTTGTTATCATAGGATAACATGAGCGGCTTAAATAAATCCAACGGCAAGATCAAGTAGCCACGACGTAGTCTTGCCAGTCCCCAATCCGCACTTGACCAGCGTGGGGACGTATGGCCTTAGCCCTCTACTGAGAGGAGATCCAAGCCCAGCAGTGGGACGTTATGGATGTTTATGAAGTTAATGAACAGAAAGTTAAAGGGTAATCTGACACTATCATTCATATTAGCGAAAGGCTATGCACTTATTGATATAATAGCAGTTACAGTTACAGCTTCATTCATGAAATCATGCTTTGATACCGTTATACAGTTGGCTTGACCGAATTAATACATCGGCCACACAGAAAATGTTTAATTATTGTATCCCCAATACTTATTGGCCCGGGCAGCTCTTTTTCCAACGGTCCCATAAAGAAAATAGCATCAACCTGAATTCTAATGAACTGGAAATGCATAATGAAATAATTTCTGCTTGTGGTATTTATCGAAATAAATAGTCACTATAAAATTAATATGCGTTCAATTCGTATATGTACATTTAATAACTTAAATACAATTTTATTGTAACTGGTAAAATTTTCTATTACAATGGCTTTACGACGTATACAAAAGTTGTTTGCATAACAACATGCATTGTCGTCGATTTCAATAAAAGCTATTCAAAAAAGCTTACTTTGAATTTTTTTCTATGGATTTCATTTGAAATTACAAATATTTCATTGTTATGTCTGTTTTTTAAATAGACTACAAAATATAAGCAGACCTCTAAGTTGCCTAAAATAACTAAAAGTAGTACCGTAAACAAATAATTAATTCGAATTTGTAGACGGTCGTGGTCGGTCCCCGCCAAGACGAGACAAACGAAGCGCAAGGCGCACTACCTACCTTTTCTCGACGTACTACGTCGTTTCTTCGAACCCTCATAACTTTTGTTTCCGATATACCAGACGGTTCAAATTCTCAGGTTTGATGTCAATAATAGACTAATTAAACATACAAAGTTTCAATTGCATCTCTTCTCTTGCTCTGATTCTTTAGATTTTATTGATTTAATGATTCAACAGCAGCATTCAATATATACACCGATTTCGTCACAGTTAGTGTTATTAATACATTTTACTGTATTCTATCCAAACAGAACGTTCTCTTGACATAATACAATTAAATCTTATTTATATCGTCTTTGCACGCTACGACTAAACTTGCAAAATCCACATTGAATGTAAACCACATCTTTCAAACTACTAACGAAACTTAAGCCTTTAGCTAATTAATTCTCAGAATTCACGAAACATCTGAATCTCAGATAGATTTGATGTAACGTGATATTCATATTAATAAAAATACATGACTAATTATGTTATATATTAATATATATATATGAGTATGTAGTTTTTTTTCAAGTACAATAGGTACATAGTGTACCTACATAGGTGTATCATATAGGATTTTTTTTTCTTTTTGGATTAGTACAACCCATTTACTCATAGAAAATATGAAATTGTATTTCCTATAAGAGGTATGTACATCAAAAGACCAAGTCGATCTTAATTTAAAATCTTGTTTTGTATAGTTGATAAGTTTAAAGGAAATAACTACCTACTGATTAAGTGGCAGTGGGCAGGGCACATTGTTCGCAGACAAGACGGCCGATGGGGCAAAAAAGTTCTGGAGTGGCGACCACGTACTGGAAAACGGAGCGTGGGTAGGCCCCCTGCAAGATGGTCCGACGAGCTGGTTAAGGTCGCAGGAGACTGTTGGATGCGAGCAGTACGGGACCGGTTGTTGTGGGAAGCCTTGGGGGAGGCCTATGTCCAGCAGTGGACGTCTTTCGGCTGACATGATGATGATGATGATGATAGTAAAGTAAAAATTTAAACGTAGGTCAGTATTTCATTTTTGAGTCATCATTAAACAAAAAATGACAAAGTTTTGATTAGTTAAAAGAAAGTAACGTTATTACCTGTTTATGATGTAGGTACTAATCTACAAAATCTAAAGCGTACTGTTACAATGACTAAATATACTTTCCTTAATCTATACAAATAAATAAAATTGTATGTAATATTAAAATAACCGCTTTCTACTACATGCATATGAATGTATATACGGTACACATACCAAAATACATATTTTTAAAATTTTTGTCTATGTGTCTGTCTGTCTGTTTGTTCCAGCTAATCTCAGGAACCACTGGTCCGATTTGAAAAATTATTTAGGTGTTGGATAGTCCATTTATCGAGGAAGGCTATAGGCTATATATCATCACGCTACTACTAATAGGAGCGGAGCACCACTGAAGAATGTTTCAAAAACGGGGGAAAATTTTCACGCCACGGGCAAATTAAGACGCAAACGAGGTTGCGTGGGTCAGCTAGTACTTAATAAAATGTTTACATGTTTTATATACCGTGTACCACAAAGAAATTTAAATTTCAAAGCTTTAATAAACAGCCGATTTTTTATTTAATATCAATTACTTTAGTGACACAAAGTTACAAGTAATTTACTCAATAAAGCATTATATTTAGCTTAACTAAACCTGCGAGATTATGCAGCTTTTTCCGCTGCCATCGAATAATTTTATTTAAATTGTGAATGATTGTATTTTAACCGTACAATAAAAACATTGATGCTTCTATTAATCAACTTTCGAGAAAAGACAACAAGACAGGGTTTTAAAGAAACTCAATTTTTTGTTGTTACAAAGGGCTTTCTTTTATAACTTTATTTCCCACAAAAGTAACTAACCCTTTGAAGTGATACAGAAGTATCTTGTTGTCATCTCTTTTTGTTACACGTAAGTGGTTAGAAAATTGTCGTGTAATATGACATTTATATTTATTACTATCAAAATACTTATTTGTAAAGTATACACTAAAATAAATATGTCACGCACATTAATAATAATATCATTTATTTATCTATTACCTACTACAATACTTTTTTACATTAAACTTAAGTACTTTAGATAAATCAGCAGTTATATCAATTCCTTTCGTTCTTTTATTCACTAAAGCGATCAGTTTTTAAAGATTGATTGATTGGAAAAATAATTTCGAGTGTGATGTTACAATTTCTCGTGTAAAATATCATATCAAAAAGGTATAATCTACAATCTACCGCTAATTGCTAATTTAGTTTGATAAATCTATTTATAAATATATAAATTGAAATATAGCTTCGGTAAGCTCCGTATTTCTTAAGGCGAGTATTAATCCCTCTTGGTAATGATTAGTCCGGAGAAATTCTGTATTATATATCTTGGAAATAGCAAAGAGCTCGTATAAATATTGAAAGAGTAAGACGCCGAACATTTCTGTTTGGAGGTATTTAATAGCGGTAGTTTCAAGCAAATTTTGTGAAATGAAATTATATTTTTCTGGTTATGATCATCTTTAGTGTCATGACTGCCTTGTTCGCGCAGCGGTAGCGTAAGCGACTGCTATGCATGAGGACCCAGGTTCAATTCCGGATCAGAGCAAATGTTTGTATGATCTGCAAATATTTGATTCGGTGTTTAGGTGTTTTCTATGTATAATATGTATGAATTTACAAAAAAAAAGTATGTTTGTATTTATATCAGTTCTTTAGTACCCATAACACAAGCTCTACTTAGCTTGGAACTAGATGGCGTTGTGTATTAGATATTCCGAAATACTAATTAAGAGTAAAAGGTAATTTATGCTGATAGTCACTTAGAATAAAATTTAATAAATAATTAATATAATAAATTCAATTAATATTTAATTACAGTTAAGGCTGAATAAACTACTTGCTGCTTTTGAATAAATAAAATGAATTTGAGAAACCGAAATCAAAAAGATATTTAGTATTTGCCTATTTACTTTTATAAACAGAATACTTACAAATTACACTTTATTTTAGAAGTTACATCATTTACGATAAAAATATATACAAGTTTCAGCTTCAAATTTCCATCTACCTTTTATGCCGAACAAAATATAATTATCGTATCTCTCTGAAAAATAAATTTAACTCGAGAACATTTTCACGCCATGATATTTTATTACATTAAATGTGGCCTAAAAACTGTGTATAACATAATAAATAGACTTTAAATTATACTTCTATACAAATGTAATTGATTGATGATTAACTAACTACGTGATAGTCAATCATGTACTAACTTTTCAGCGAAGTACTAACTTTTAAGATCGGTAAATTTTGGTAATGTAGACAGATATACTCGTATCAAAACAAATATTGAAAATAAATCTGGTAAATCACTTAGGTACTTTAACTCTACTCTAATACTTAAGATTAATCACATTTAAAATTCACATCATATCAACAGCGTTAAATAGTCTACTCTAGGAAATAGAATCTTCTTTTTTGAAAGGAGATTTTGGATTACTATTATCAAACTGGCCAGATAGTTGTTGTACGGTTTGTTTTAAGTATATCCTTTTTTTGAAGTGATATTGTCCTGCGTATTTTGCTCAATTAGTCACCTTTTACAACACCTATGGGATTTATGGAGGTAGTGACACTCCGTATTCGTAATTCTTAAAAGGCACTCCTTAAAAGGTTGACAAGGCACTTGTGAAGCCTCTGGTGTTGCGGGTGTCCAAGGACGGCGGTAATCTCTTTTTCTCTTTCTTTTTGTTAAAGACACTCCCGCACTAGGAATAATTCCTGTGTCGCGGGGTATCTTTGCAAACATATATGAAACAGACACAAGTAACACCCTGACTTAGAACAACAATTTGTGGATCACACCAAATGTTATTCCATGTGGGATTTCAACCCACAACACTTGGCGAAGTAGGGAACGGCGTGGCGACCGCTTAACTACTAGGCCAAACGTGCAGTAAAAATCACTTACCAGGCAATACGTCTGCTCGTTTGCCCTATTCAATAAAAAAAAACAAATAACACGAATAATTGAGTAATTTAAGATTCAGCACATACAATTACACTCAGTAAATTTTACATCAGCTCTATCGTTTGGTACACACTGGGTATAAGCTCATCGATTCCCGATTTTGAAAAAGACTCACTTAGAATAATCTCATTTAACAGTCAGCATCTCTGACAGCCAGACCAATAGTTCATAATTTAAAAATACATTATAAACGAAATTACAAGTTACATCTATAGAATAAACTGAATAATTCCAAACGCAAATAGTTCCACAACTGATTTAGTCGGTTTCAACACTACTTTTAATAATTTTTTTTTTTTTTTTTTTAAAAGACAATTCCCACATTAGGAATAAACATCCTGTGTCGTGGGGGACTTTACAAACATACATGAAACGGACACAAAGAACATCCAGACTCGGGACAACAATTCGTGGATCACACAAAGTGTTGTAGGTACCGCGTGGGATTTGAACCCACGACACTTGGCGCAGTAGCAAGCGGCATGGCGACCGCTGACACCACTCGGCCAACCGTGCAGTCGAATTCAAAAATACTTGGTCACTAGTAGGTCTCCTAGTATCCTAGCAATTATGTATTGCTGGGATACTGGGTGGTGACCAAGTATTTTGATCTATTGGGTAGTACCCAGTAGGTAGGTGGTGAGCCAGTAATACATTACACCATGAATAAGTGGTTGCATCGCCCCTCCCGCCTTTAATAGAAATTCATGTGATCCACAAATAGTCGAACCGAGCCTCAGTGTTCTTTACGTTCGTTCTTAGAGTGTTTAAAGTCTTTCGTGACACAGACGGTAGCTTTCTGAAAACAAGGAAAAGAACGTTTCCAACTTTACGACTACCACTAAACGTACTCGAATTACCAAAATATTTAGAAGAGTGTATATCCTAAGCATTTTATTACAGCAATAAAAACGTTTAATATCAGCCGTAGAACACAATGTCGACATATATTAGTAGGGTATAAGTATCTTATTTAATTTTCGTGAGTGTTTCATGACATTCCTATGGATTTTTTCCGGTTGAAATAATGCGTATACACAAAAATAAATACCATGAATAAAATACTATGAAAAAATTATCACAGCAGCTTTACTAGAATAGAAAAGAATCTTACAGACATAAATAATGCTAAATTATTCACGAAACCTGTCCCTCAGACCTACGTTTGAGGATCGGGTAGAATGCATTTTTCATGACACAAAAGATATTTCTTAACGTGTGGCATTTCTCGAAGTCCGATCCCTAGGGAAAAATAGGGTTAACTGTATTTCTACGAGGGTCGTGTAGGTTTCAGTATTTTTTATACGAAGTAATGAAATATTAACAAAAACTAAATTGAATTCACAGAGCCGTTACGCTATCCTTTTGACCTAATTAATGTGTGTTGGTAAGGTGGGTATGGTGTAAATAATTTATATTCATAACTTGTAACCGTGTTGTTAATCAAAACGATGTGTAATTTAAAGTGTCTAAGGTCCAAGTCATACATATTGTAGTAGGTAATGAATATATAATGGAAAAGTTTTTGACATATCCTTTTATTTTTCTGACCGTAGGTAAAAGTATGTACATACATCAAATCAGTTATTTATTTTTATTAAAGACAGCTCCAGTACCAGGAATAAATCCTGTGTCGCGGGGGACTTTACAAAAATATAAGAAACGGACTCAAAGAACATTCAGACCGAGAACTTTCAGTTTTCTTAAATATTTTTTCTTTAAATTCCTTTCTAGGTATAAATAGCCTATCAAAAGTGTACGTCAAGAAAATTGGTATCAAGATTGGTCTCACAATTACAGAAATATTTATGGAGAATTTATTATGATACTCATTTAAATACCCAAAGCTGATATGACTATAGTTTTAATATACTAGAATTTCAAACTACTGCTATTTGATTCAGGCAAATAGAATTGCATGAATGTGGTTATGAACTTTTCCATTCACCGACCGCCGTCAGACAAACTGTCCTGAAAACTAAAATTCCCTCAAACACTTTATCTTTTATGAACGAAATATGTTTGTCATTACTTTAAAAAAAAATAAAGATGTATCAAGGTTAATAAATATATAAAATATTTAATTTTTTATGACAATTCACTAAGGTAGTTTAAGAGAAAAAAGGTAAAAAAATAAGTTTCATTGTAATAGTGTTATAGTGATTTCCAAATATCGGTGCCATCTACCGAAGATACTTCGATCTACGAACTAACGAACTACGGAGCAACTATTAATCCTGAATCGCGATATAGAAATTCGTACACCGATTAGTATAAATACAACATCCAAACATCAACCGTTGAGCCGTAACCCGCCAGGCATGATCACCTAGCCTGGTCGGAGAACACTCCCTTTGTGTTGGAAGGACATGACACCCGTCCCTCCACAATTTTACTCTTAGCATGTTACTAACAATATCTCCGACTGAAGCATATATTTTTACTGCCTTGTTTATATTTAATTTCTTTCTAAGTGTTTGTCGATATTCCAATAGAAGAATCATTATACATAGCAGACTTATAATACCTGTATTGGGCAAAGCATATTGTGTAGAAGATAATGAGGAGATGACCTTACATTTTTTTATCTCTAATCCTTTTAATGAATTAAGTTTAATCGGCTTTAAAACTAAACATTGATTTTTTTACGTGGAGCGACTGACGCCGTACATCCAAAGTCCAAGTATTGGGAACATCGAGATTCTTAAAAATACTGTTGTCAGGCTTTTTAGGGCTCGGCATAACGAAATTCGAAAGTGTAGTAATCGGGACCGACGGGTCAACATACTCTCTTAGGCATGGAGGGGTCTCACTATGATAATAATAAAAAAAAATTACAAAAAAAAATTTTAAGCTACAAAATAAAAAAGAATCATAAAAGACGGTTCACCCAGTCGAAAGTTACGAGAAAACTAACATAAAAAAATAATGTCGAATAGATAACCTATTCCTTTTTTGAAATCGATTAGAAATGCTGACCCATCATAGATTGCTGACCTGGCTAGGATTGCTAAAGTTTACTTGCTCATTGGTGTCAGTATTTGCGTAGATTAACAATACCACTGAGCCACAAGCACCGACAAATATTATAACTTAAAGAAAATGAGATCTGAAAGACACAGCTCATTATAATTCGTTTAAATGGTTTATTTATTTTTTAACTAGCTGTATCACTTCGTGCACGTGACATTTGGATTTTAAAGTTATCTTTCCCAGTTTAAACCTTCCATGGACTACGACACATATTTCAATACTAAAATCAGATAAATCGGTCCAACTGTCCTCGAGTTTTAGCGAGACTAACGAAGAGCAATTAATTTTTAACCGACTTCAGAAAAGGAGGTTTTCAATTCGACTGTATTTTTTTATGTTTGTTACCTCATAACTTTAGACTGGGTGAACCGATTTTGATGATTCTTTTTTTATTTGAAAGCTACTGCTTCCTGTGTGGTCTCATTTCAATTTGGTCCAATTCTTAAAGTTAGTTTTTTTTGTTAGAATTTGTGTTTATAATTATTGTTGTTTTCTTGAGAAGTTTAGTTGTATTTTACTCCAACTTGCCATTGAAAGTTAATTTTCTATTTGCACTCAATGGTTATAATAAAATATCAACTAAATGCTCATGTTAATGGCCATTCTAAAAAGGACCAATTAAATTTGGCAGTTAAAGATGAGTGGAGATTACTGCCCGCGTTATTTTATCACAGGCTTTGGTAATATCTGAAAACGCCGCTAAATAACAATGTAACGTCTGACATTCGCGTAAGCTATATAATTTATATTTTATTCATTTGCTTTAATGACATTTATCATTAGTTCAAAAGTAAAAGAGGATTAAAAAGAGATAAAAGGTGTATGAAGCAAATGCCATACGTTTCAATCCCTTACCGATTACGAGGCAATAGCTAAAAATACAAAAATTTTGTAGTAATCCTAGATTTATCTTCAAAAAACTCACATAACAAAATTATTTCTGCATTTGTGAACACCGGATGCCAATATTGACATTCGGTATATTCCTTTTGTAATCCAGAAGCGATAACGTGTAAAAAAATGGCGTATTTTCGTACCGCCTTCCACGTATGGCACTGTGCTGATTTTATGTCTTTAATATAGATAATAGCTTTTGCCCGCGGCTTCGCTCGCATTTAATAAAAAGTATCCTCTGATATTTCTTATACTGGCGGTATTAGAAATATCAGAGGATACTGAGAAAATGTGTACAAAGTTTCATGATGATCGGTTAAGTAGTTTCCGCGTGAAAGTGTAACAAATAAACTTACATTTACATTATAATATAAGGAAGGATTACTATTTTATGCCTACGTGGATATCGAACACTACCGAAAAATTAGTCTTTGCTATTAATGTATGAGCTGTTTTACCGAAAAGCTTTGCATCAATTCGTTTAGTAGTTTGTGAGTAAAAGAGTTACAAACATTAATATTAGTAAGATGGGATTGCAGGACGTAGACGAATAGCATGTTTTAAATTTATGATCAGTACCACAATCTTTAGTAAATGTTACATTTTGGAATAGAAACTATTTGTGCCATCTGTCGGCTCAAAAACATCAACAGATTACTGTAATCAAATTAATGAAGTTACAAAAATAGGGCAGAATTATTCCTTTTGAGAGTTCCATTCCAATGCGAGCGCTACGTCAACGGTTAAATTTCCCAAAAACAATGTAAGAAAGAATTGTTCTCCTTTAAAAGACCTAAAAAGAGTATATGAAAATATTTATTTATTTATTTATTTAACCTCCTGTAATAACATTGCGTAAGGCGGACTTAATGCCATAGGCATTATCTTCCAGTCAACCTTTGGGTGGTGCAGAGCTGTGTAGCAGGTGTATTATTGAAGCAAGTGAGAATTATACATAAAGGTACTATTACGCTATTACTAAAATATATGTATATCTTTTGAGGTTGGCTCACTATAACCTTTTTAATGGTAACCAAATTTGTTCACGCAGTATAACATAACGCTACCGGCAAAATAAGATTTACGCAACATATCTAACAACATAACACTTAGTAAAGTATGTGCAGCAGTTTATCAGTAACATGCCTTCAAACGATTCAAACACACCCTTCACAGTCGAGTAAAAATAGAGTAATTTTAACAAAAATTTAGTCGTGTGTCATATCATTAACAATAAAATCACGCGAACGTGTAGCTGAAGCCGTACAAGGACAATCCCGCTGTTCATGTACTAAGAACTGTGACTACACAATCGGACTAAACCGAGTTATCCTATTTTCGTAGAATAGTAATGCGTTCAAAGCCTTGTTCGTAGAGTAACATAATTTAAATTGAAATAGACAGGGAGATGCAATACTGTAGTAAACTCGGTCACATTTACAGATTTGGCTTCAGTAAATTATTTTATTCAAAATTTTATACATTCGCTAATTTATTGTCCGTATAACTTTTTCTACATCTCTCTTTGCGCTTACTTGTTTACTTTACAATTTGTTTTCGGTCTTTTCAAATATGATCTAATATCGAACCTAAAGATATTGATTAATCTAGCAATTTATTTTATATACATTTATTTACACAGATATATACCAGAAATATGTGTAATTGCTTCAAATATTTAATTTACATGGGAATCCCAATTAGTTAATTTCCATTAAAGAAACGTGCGACATTAGATTCAGGCAATAAAACTAATATTCTAATGCCTATAAACACTATAAATGTTTTAAGTGTATCTTTTGGTGTTTATTGCCAGTTGATATAGAAAGACACTTCTGAGAAATAATCTTATCCTTCGCTTGGGGTGACCGAATTTATCGTGGGAAAGCCATATGGGATAGTTCGACCGGGTTAAAGGCACGGCCTCCCTCCGAAGTCTGAAGACCCTTTTCTTGCCCTAAGGGAGGAGAGCCAGAAGGCGGTAACGCAATTCAGACTGAGTTTTAGGTGTACATTAACGGCGATAGTCTACCTTTTCATTTATACCCTGTTTTTGTTTTGTTTTGTTTTTTAAAAAGACAACTCCCACATTAGGAATAAACATCCTGTGTCGTGGGGGACTTTACAAACATACATGAAACGGACACAAAGAACATCCAGACTCGGGACAACAATTCGTGGATCACACAAAGTGTTGTACCGCGTGGGATTTGAACCCAAGACACTTGGCGCAGTAGCAAGCGGCATGGCGACCGCTGATACCACTCGGCCAACCGTGCAGTACCCTGTACCATAAAATGAAACCAAAATATTTTACAAAACAATTTGAAGTCCCTAATGACATTCCTCTGAATAATATTGCGATCTAAAATAACATTACGAAATTAAGACTTCTATTACGTGAAATGATTCGTTTGAGGAAGGTAACGAAATATTTAATTTAATGACTTGACAAAATTTCAGAAGACGTTTTATCGAGTTCAACTGTTGTTGTGTTAGAAACATTTATATGTTACAATTAACATCCTCTTTCCGGTTACACAACGTCTAAAAAATAGAACTGAACGCATATATCTGTTATACCTTCACTAAATGCATTTTGCCTAAGACATTAGCATAACATTTGCATGTAAGTACCGAAATTCCCTTTATTTTGGTGATCAACATCCTATTTTTTTACACATAGTACTGACTTTTAATTTTTAGGACAATAATTGACTTGAGTACTATTCTTTTAAAACAATTACGCAGCAGCATCTTTGTCTTTATAAAAAGTGATCCAAGTGGATTCTCATTGCATGCACTAAAAGTATAGATAATATCAAACGAAACATTGGACACCTAATATTTCTCGGACAAAACGTGTTTCAAATAATGATCGATGATCACTCACATAATATACGGTGTAGGTAAGTGGAGTAAGAAAGAATAAAAACGTTATAGTCAGATAGTCTTTATTTACCATTTATACTACTGGGCACGAAAACTAAGGGTGAACCGAGCTTTTATCGCTATAAGTCTGAACTCATGTCTACTTTAAATGTCAAAATATAAGCCACTGAAAAGTATTACTACTGAAATGAAGTAAAAGAAAAACTTCGAGTTTATCATTTGTGAAAAATTTCTTTTGTATTATGTGTTTATAGTACATTTAGCGGTAAATTTATGTATATAAATTATATTTAATATAAGTTTATCTCTTAGTAACTAAACTCAATCTCTTTGCACCTACCAGCTCTAATTTCTACATCACCTGAAGGACGACTGGGAGAGAATGCCTCAATGCATTAAGTCCGCCTCTGTACAACATGTGCAATAAGTTTAAATAAGTAAATATTTTAATGAAATATCTAAAATAATTATGTGATGAGTACGATGATTTTATCCGTGTTTGGATGTCATCTACCTATAATATGTATGTACTTATTTATAACTATGTTTATCAGAAGTCTAGTTATAGGCACAAGCTCTGCCTAGTTTAAGATCGCTGTGTGTGAGATGTCTAGACTGTGGATTTTAGGTATAAGTAATTATTTTATATTTAAACTAAGAATGTCCTTTTATACCAGCACTTTTATACAATGAAGCGTACTTTTTAATATATACAGCTTTAGACGTAAAGCTTGAATATTAGATATTAGGTTTATTAGCGAAACTCCATTGCTAACCGTCGGATCGTCTATATCCGTCATATATGTTGTATATATCTATATTCGGTATCTAGCGGTCCCTTGCTACCGAAACTATTGTGGTTAAAATACAGTTTCGTCATTCCTTAGTTCATTACCTGGTTTGGTTTGTTATTTATTTTACTGTTATAGTAGGTATATTGGGTACACAGTTCTACTGATATCTCATGATACGGCACTAATATTATAGTCTAATGATATGTTTATCGAAACAATAACAAATTTATACAAGTAAACAGCTGCAAATCTTTTCAAATTTGTCAGTGAATCATTTAAGTTCCATGGCTTTTAAAATTAAGTTCACAAAACAAAAGCTTATCTACGCAATAAAACCTTAATAAGTTTTTTTACCTCGCGTAATCAAAACAATTGTATTTAAGAATGTCATGGCCTGTTGCTCAAAGAAAAATAATTTAATTCTTTCGTCCACTTTACAAGATAAAGTCCTTAAATGTATGTGATTAAGCTGTCATATTTATTTATTTCTACTATTAAATCTTAGGAAGTGGGATATAAATAATGCAGGGTGAAAACTATATTCTCTCGCTCGGTAACATGATTGCGGTCATGTTGCGGAGCGAGAGCGCGTGGAACTCCGCCGTTTCTTTCTGCGAGCAAGTTATGGCCAAGGAGACGGCGGAGCGGGACCGGGAGAGGCTTAGAAGTCTACCGGCCCGCCAGGCCCGGGAACGGGCCAGGTACCGCAAACGACTCGGGCGCCCGCGATCTCCGAACGATCTCCGTCCTCCATAAGTGCAAGCCTGGGGGTTGACAGGTGAGACCATCTGTCACCCTGGCAAAAGCCAGAGTTTTCCTTTCTAGGGTGCACCTGGTTCCCCGCCTTCAAGTACCCGAGACAGCGTGCGGTTTTAGTCGGTTCGAGTCCGACTTGCCTCTAGAAGGTGGTATCCGAGGGGATTTCCGCACTGGGAAAAAAGGGTGAAAACTGTAAACTAATTATGTTAAGACTGCAATAGCTTTTACACAAGTTAAGAATCTTGTAATTGTAGCAACGGATTGTAGGTTTATAAAGAATAAACGTTTTTGTGTTTCAGCCTGTACAGATGGCGTAGTAGTTAAACCGGTTCCCACGCTGTTTTCTGCTGCGCCAGGTGTTGTGGATTCAAACCTCACGTGGGACAATACTTTGTGTGATCCACATGTGTGTTTTTTTTTTTTTTTAAAAGACAACTCCCACATTAGGAATAAACATCCTGTGTCGTGGGGGACTTTACAAACACGCATGAAACGGACACAAAGAACATCCAGACTCGGGACAACAATTCGTGGATCACACAAAGTGTTGGAGGTACCGCGTGGGATTTGAACCCACGACACTTGGCGCAGTAGCAAGCGGCATGGCGACCGCTGACACCACTCGGCCAATCGTGCAGTCAAATGTGTGTGTTCATGTATACATGTGTTCTTAGTTAAATAATAACCAGAAACACATATAATATTTTTTCAAACCTCATTGCACCGTCAACTATACTGTCTCTGCGATACATTTTGATCCATCCTACGGTAGCTTGAAAAAAATTGCTTTCGGCAGTAATATTCGTTATTTTCTTTACTCTGCCTTTTAAATCTGTAATACGGTAAATAAAAAGTATCCTATCTATCTATCTAATCTTCCGCGTTAGTTGTTTAATAATAGCTTTTATTCCATTAAATTTTAGGTTTAAAATTTCAAACACGGAATGGTATGCTTGGGGTACCAGTTAAATCTGAACGAATAGTTAAATTGAATGAACCCATTTTGTATTCATAGACAGCCCCTCCACATGATGAATAAACTATTATATTATAGCAACCACATGTAGTCCGGAAATGACTCAAACCAGGAAACACATTACAAATGCAATCTAGCTTTCGCTTCTCATATCGGAAACTGTAGTCCCGTAGGAAATGGGTAGCATTCCGCAATACCTGGTTTCCCGCACTAATGACACTCACTTGTACAGTATTTGTTCTATGTCCATTTCTTTTCTTGGTTTATTTTAAAAAAGCGTCCGTTTCTGCATTTTTTATTAAACCAGTAATATTCACAATGGAAAACTGTTTCCAACGGTACCTTAAAAAGCATAAAACAAGGTGCGTTATGATTACATTTCAACGTTTTTATTCAAACAAAGGAAACGCTCTTTATTTTTATATGCAAATAGGTTTTAGGGAAACTGTTTTACTATAAATTTTGTTTAGCCTTGGGGCTACCTGTTAATAAAAACCACACAATCTACATTATATATCTACACGACCATATTACGTTTACGTTACGCTAAAACTTTTCTATACTTAAGCCCTGTTTTATCGCTTACAGATAAATTCCGGATAGGTTATCTGACGCATCTTCTCTCGTGATCTTGTGTCAAATCATCTGTCAGATGACCTATCCGGAACTTATCTGTTACCGACAAAACAGGACCTTAAACTTTCAACTCCAATTACATATAAACAGAGTTAAATCCGAGAAGCTAATTGTATGTGATACTAATGACTACTGTTTATTGTAGCGCTTGACACATAATATAAGTCTTTTTAATACACTGTATAAAATTTCTAATAAAGTAACAATTATAGCATGTGAATATTTTGGTTAGTATGTAATAAAGTCTATATTTCTATATACTATACAGTATGCTTTTATGAAGAAGGGAAAATTACATTTAAAAAAAACAGCAATGATACTTATTCGTTTGGTATTTTAAAAGACCATAGTCGACGGACATTTTCTATCCTGTGGCTCATAAGACGTTGGTTTATTATATTTTTTTATTAATTGCTTTGAATAGAGCTCTAACATTATATAAAACCATTTAAACTAAAAACCTTATCTTAACTCTGTGATAATTAGCTTCTCCTCACACATAGCCGCTTTTTTACTTTTATAAACAAGTACATACAAGTTGTAGTCATTTTTGTTGTATTAAATTGTAAAAAGTTTGTTCTTCAACCTCATTCTTGAAATGGGTTTCTCACATCAGACGCGAGTATTTATGTCTCCTTTTCATGACTCATATCATAATGATAAAAGTTTCCGATACTCTTGGTGCACTTAGTAACAGCCCTACAAGTTTCCATAGGACTTATATAGTAGAAGGTTTTTCTTTCTTTATCCTGTAATTTTCCATGAAACACCTAAGGTGTGTATTAGTAATAAGCTAGTACCGATTAGTAACAGTTTTAAGAATCTAAAAGTCAACTTTTAAAACTTCTTTTTTGGCATTAATAAGTTTTTTTATTTTTCATATGTTTTGCTAAGACGTGTGCCGGAAAATAAATACTTTATCGGATTAAAAATATAGTTTTATTTGTATCTTTTTTTTTGACGACCGTACTTTGCTAAATAAAAAATATTTTATGAGGGTCCTCGACATACAGCTCATTTTTTTTTAAATATTAAATAAAAGAAAATTTGGGACCACGACCCCAATCATGAAAGCTTCTCGACCCACATGCTATTTTTTGTGGTAACCTTCCTTTAAACACAATAGTTGTGCTGTATTGTGCTTTCCTATCAAAAATTCTCGAAAACTGGTATTTAGTATCAACATTTGGTACTTGTAGACCAATTTATTAGTACTAAGCAATATTCAGGCGCGGTTAAGTTTTATTCTCCGCCAAATAATCTTTATGGTTGTGTAACCTCTTCCATTTAATTCGCTCGTTTTTTGATGAAGTGCTTTGATAGGTGTCAATTATTAAAGCTGTGTACGTGACGAATTCCTAACTTTGAAAGTAATTTAATTTTCATTTATTTCTTAAAAGCCGTATTTCCAATTTTAAATTACTCCAATTTATGTAACGAAACGAATTTCACCGGTTGTATTTCTAACGTTTTAGTTTTCTGTTTTTTATATTACGAAATTAAAGTTTAGTTGTGACTTAGCAAGATTGCTTGCGATCCTGAAGGATTTGGGCCAGTAATCTAAACCCAATCCAATATAGTGAGATATTGTTAAGAAAAGATTCGTCTTCAATATATTTCTGAATATCTGATAAAATATCTTACGCTGTCATACAGGTTCGATGCGTGGGTGAAAAATAATTAGGTAGTAGTGTAATGGAGTATTTCTAGTCTCTTTTCATTTCTATTAATGTTACGACCTACATCACAGAAGATGGTCACTTATTTCTTGAGATTTTAGTATTTCTTAACATACCACCTACATATTAAAATAAATAAAATACCAGATAAATATTTCGGACATCTAACCCACAACGCCATCTAGTCTCGAACTAAGTAGATCTTGTATTATGGGTACTAGACAACTGATTTAAATACATATATACATATTATACATATCTCTTTTGAAAAAAATAGCTCAGTAATGAAACCTTACAACTGTTTACCATTTGCCAAACGTAATTCTGGCAAAATTGTACACACCAATATAAATGTTCTTAGTTGACACCCTCAGTGTGTGTTAGTGTTAAGGTTATTTTGAAACCCGAAACAGTAATCTTTCAAACACCTCTATATCCTATCGATAACGAGGGCTGTGATGAATTATAGAGAATTAATACAGCAAAAACTACCATTGCTTCAGAGCCTAATTCTTAATTGGTTACTAGCAATATCGTTGAGTACACGTTCCTAATAACCTCTTTAATTAAACTGCTTACTTGTATTAATGTGGTAAGGATCTGATTGAGATTCAAATCTGAATCCACTTGAGCACATGTCCGACTCTTAAGGTAAAACGTTCCTTTTTTGTTATCACAAAATAAAAAGATATTGTTTGTATTCTACGTAACTGTAATCTTATATAAGCTTACTCGTTGATGTTTCTATTACTTTCTTTAGCCCATGAAAACAAGTAGGTATATGTTTCTTTTCTACCAAACATTGTCAGACGCAGTACAATGTAATCTACTCAATGTAAAAGATTGCCATAGGGAGTTATCAAGCCGGTATCGGTTCTCATGAGAACGTAAATGGCAGTCGTTTACGTCCATTAACGATAGGTACGAAGCATGAGTTTTTATGAGAGGTGACTGGTTTTATTTTATGGTTCAGTTGTCGAAGCTGAACAACCGAACCGACCGACAGTATCACTTTTTTAATAAATTTAAATCGAAGTGTTTTAGTTCATTTTTTATTAATAATAACGTGTTCTGTTTAAAATTTTCATTGAATTTAAGGTAATACAAATTAGATTACGCGTACTTAAATAGACACAATGTTCACATGGTTTTAACCCTTATGACAGATGGAATGGCCCTTACGGCAGATAATTTATTCTGGTTGGGCAAACCAGAACAAATAATCTCGTTGTTCACAAAACTCATTTGTAGAATAAACAGTACATTCAAAAGGTTATTATAAAACGGGCAATACGATGCGTAAAAGCACTTAAATTGCTTTTGCTTTATACAATTGTAAGAACCTTTTTTTTTTTTATTGAATAGTGGGCAAACGAGCAGACGTATCACCTGATGGTAAGCGATTACCGCCGCCCATGGACACCCGCAACACCAAAGGCGTCACAAGTGCGTTGCCGACCTTTGGGGGATAGGAAAGGGGATGGGGGGATGGGTTGGGCCCTTTTGTTGGTATGGGCCTCCGGTATCCTCACTCACTCGGTGAAACACAGCGCAAGCGCTATTTCACACCGGTTTGCAAAAGATCATACATTTGATAAACCACAACTTAAAAGTTAGTTTTTTCTTTTCAAAGTTTACGTTTTGTAACAGCTTTATTTACTTATATTTACTAAAACATACATTTTTAAAATAAACCATGGTAAGTTCATCCAACACACTCCTATAACCCTTAATCGAAAGAAGCAAACTTTTCTAGTACTACTACTTCAACTTTATATATAGAAGTAATTCTTTTAAATACCTTAAATATTTCTTAAACATTGGAATCTGAACGGCCGGAGGTTAAAAAATATGAATGACGTTTAATTTTAATCTTTTATCTTTTTTAAAACCTTTCGCTGATGCTATCTTTTTGTTTTCAATTATTATTTTCATCTCAACTTCTGAGTTAGTACTGAAAACTAAATATTATTATAACTTTTTCTTTGTAGTCTCGTGGTGCGTAGAAATTTACATATAGGAGTTCTTAATCTCTTTTCTTGCGCTCCGAACATTAATATTAACTACTTCCTATACAAGACGACCGTGTCCAGTCGTGACAAATGACCTTACTCTGTGAAAAATAACATCCGTTGCAAATCACCTCAAGGGCTCATGGATAATAATACATACATATATTATGTTTATTGATGCTAAAATTCACTTACAATATTAAAAGAAAAAAAACCCTTCTCTTTGGACCGCATTTTCCGATATCAACTGTGGAAAAAAACTAATTCATCAATATATCACGCCACGCTGATATCACGAACGGGCTAGCTCGAATGGGGTGGTACTAACCTCTCACAAAAGACCAACCCAAAAATATATACAACATTTGTGCCGTCATGTTTCATTGGTGGGTGTGAAACCTAAGGCCCAATAATGCAGAAGCATCTCATAAGCCGCCATAGTGTGGATCACCGTGCTGCATTGTTGCATTGTCTGCATTTGCAATGAGTATTATGCTCATGCTTTCCATCAGGCAGAGTACTTTAGCTGGCTCATAATAATATATAAATAAAAAACATTTTAGCTTATCTACACTAATATTATAAAGAGGAAAGATTTGTATTTTTGTATGTAACGAATAAACTCAAAAAGTACTGGACCGATTTTAAAAATTCTTTCACCATTCAAAAGCTAAATTATCCACGAGTAACATAGGCTATATTTTATTTTGGAAAAAATAGGGTTCCGTAAGATATTTGGGTTTTTCGGACACAAGGTGTAAAAAATCGACCAGAAAAGTTACTTATTTTGCGTACGCTGCCTATACTATAAAAGATAGAATCATAAAATGTTCTAATCAATCGTAGATCTTATAAATATCTACAAAAAAGTCCGCGACACACTATACGGGGGAAAATTTTTCGCTACGGGCAATAAAAGACGCAAACGAGGTTGCGTTTGTCAGCTAGTTTTTTATAATGTTTATCCCATATGTGGTAGGGTATTAGAACTAGTAGTAGAAATAATTCCTTTTATAGGTACTCTACCACCTATTACGGTTAAAACTTTTATCACCTGATATAAACCAAATCAATACATAATCACATTTACACCATTGACGATTTAAAGATAAAATTAGGTAGGTTCAATTCTCGGAGAAAGAGTCACGTCATGTTCTCACTCTAATAACGAGATACCAGAGCACAGGGCGCGCAGGCATTCAAGCTCATTTCATAAGAACTTTACTTTTCTATTGTTTTCTATTAAGTTTTTTCTCTCAATAGCTAGCCTATGAGCATGAACTTTTAATGTATCTATATCTGAATTATGTATGTACTTCATACGCTTCACTAAAAAACAGTTTTTGCAACATTTTTCATTGATACCGTTTTCTATTGAAAGTAGAATCCATTCCAACATTATAAATTCGAAAGTAACTTTTTATACCCCATCTCAGAAAGAGTATTTTTGCCCTTCGATATCTGAGTGCAAAAACCGTTTTTATCCGCTAGAGGGTAAAGTAAATTGAATTATGAACATCGTGTGCACTAAGTTTGTGAATTCCAAACATCATGAAACCTATTTACTTCTACCTCCATGGCGCCAAATACGTCATACAACATTTTTTAATTTGTTAAAAACTCAGGCACGGAACCTTCTTGGTATAGATACTTTTTTTTAATTTCAATAGCCCGCGCCATTTTCCTTTCGTGTCATATTGTTAAAACCTTAGGGTTAAAACAAAAAACTTGAAAACAAGGCAAAAACCTAAAATGAGTAATTCTAACGACGAGGAAGTATATTTGACGCCAACAAATAAAAAAATATGTTAAGTGTTGCACTCGAGTGCAAAGATTTTTCTCCTCGTGCTCTTTTCATTCCCTCCCTAACTCTCTGAATTCTATTTCTTTATTTTTATTTTAGAATCCTTCGCTTGCTTGGTTATCAAAATTGAGCAAGCGGTTAAAAAACAACTTTGCAATCTTGTATAACAAATAACTATTGTCTGTCTGTTATGCTTGCATGCCTAAACCACTGTTGATTTTAATGAAATTCGACGTGGAAATATTTCGATTGTCGACGAAGGACATATGTTACTCTTAACCGCAATAACCTACACATATTCAAAACTAAAATGAATGCATTCAATCTAACTCTTCAGGTTTATAATATGATTATGTAACATTGTTATGTTACCATCCACCTAGATCTGATTTTGTAACAGGATGTTTGTGCACTCGTTATGCCTACGTTCCGTTTCCTCTTCAAACTTGTAACAATGCTAATGAGGAACTTGATGGTCTGGCAACTTTTTATTGTTGAGTATACTTGATCTTTCTCGTTGCACTTGTATTTCGTAATATAAAGGAACATAATATTATATTTAACTGTTTATATACAAGAACTGCAAAAAGCTAACATTTTAGTTCAAAATGTATCTACTCGTATAACACGTGTAGAGAGGCTGAATTTCTATTCATACAAATATTCTTCTTATTGGTTTTCTTTTATAACTTGTAATTCCCTCTCGACCTATGCTACGTGCTGCACGTTGTGGGCAAGACTAGGTCGAAAATGCGCTTCCACGGAATCATCGGCCATCTCGGCACTCGGCACAGTAACGTGGGGTTCCGTCGCCGGCCATTAAGGGCTTAGTTGGAGCTAGTTTCCCGGAAAGTTGGCGGCACAGGCGGTGTTTTCCCGACCAGTGTTCTCTATAGTGCGTTGCAAGGACACTGTCGCGTTATTTGCCAGCGCGACAAAGATCTTCGCTGCCAGAGCATTGAGCTTCATGGTTGGACATCGGGTATGCTGCCACTGCCGACGTAGTTGCCTCTTCCTCTCGATCATCGCCAGGATGTAAGCGGGGAGTTGGAAGGGCTTCATTACGATGGTGACATCGAGTTTCGACTGTCGAAGTGCGGTCTGTAAGGACGCTTTGAGTTCCGTCGCAAGCTTCTCGACGTCATCGGTTGTCTCTGCAGGGAAGGAGGGCCTGAGACCTGCCAGTCTTGGCGTAACCGATTCTGTTTGTTTGTTCCAGCTAGTCTCTGCAATAGCTGGACCGATTTTGATGTGATTTTTATTGGCAGATGATTAAGTAGTAACTTAGGCAACCTTTTTTTTAAATTAATAAGAAAATACCAATCAAATAGTGAGTAATATCCAATTCAAAAGCAACAAAACCCACAAGTTGTACTGCAAGACGTAGTTAACTTAGTTAATAATATTTTTTTTCAAATATGGAGATATACTTGGTTTCCAATATTCAAACAATGAAAAACGATGACAAGAGTGAAAGGGGAATGAGAGCCCTGGACGTCGCCTGATAGATATTTCAACGAAAAAATGAATTTGCATTGTGGTTAGTTCAAGTACTTGAAATAAAGCAGAAAAAGGTTGAAGATTCTTATTAAGTCTTAACTTCAACGTTATTGGAGTGTCTCGAATATTTTTCAATTGTGTATTTTTCGAAAATTGCTGATTGTCATGTTATTCGTTATGATTTCTGTATAAATGCTAGCTTACTCACGCAACTTTATCTACTTCTCTATTCAACCATGCTCGGCTCTTATAGATCTAAGCGTGAAGTTAACTATCCTATCTTAAAAACACATAGTTAGTTAAAAACACGTGAAAATCGTTTAGATAGTTTCGGAATTAATCGTGAGTTCAACGTACACGAGAATTATATATTACCTATAGATTTTGTGGGATCTAACTTCAAAATTATTGTTATATGATTCAAAACGGGGAACGAAGAAAAAAATTCACATTATTCTTCTACTAAATAATAAATTCAAAACATACACATAAGATCAAGACATAAAATGCGGAAAACGACTACCTCGCATTTAAAATGAACAGTTCTATTCAAATAGTACGTGAAACAAATCTTTGTTAAATGAATTTAAATATTAAGCTCTTTCCACTGCCTAAAATTTACCAAACCTGTTCATTGGCAGAATAGATTCAGCATAAATTTACTTTTATACCCCATTCATTGTAGAAACTAGCCTATTTCAATAACTTGTGGCTCGCAGTTCGTGTATATTAGATTATATTGTTATTTGATAATCTTACGTTCAAGTGAATTAAGTAAAAAGTAAAGTATTTTTTTCTCTATCTCCATTCCATAAATGAAATTATTTAATTGTTTAATAGTAATTTTTTTACATCTCATATAATTTTTTTCCTTTTTTTACTTACTTGTGTAGTGTTGCCATGAAACCTAAACAAATAATAACCTTTATTGATGTATATGATCCTCTATTGACCATTACTTCATCTACGATAAAAAATCAATATCATTTTGTGACTTATGAAAACCCTGTTCCGAACCTACTACTAGATCCCTATGTAGATTTGGATCTAAAATATAGTACCACAGTCTGACCTATATAGCAATGATATTCCTTGAAATCACCATTCAAAGTTAAGGTAAGTTACAAGTGAACATAGTTAGCGAACCCCACATGGAATAATACTTTGAGTGATCCACAAATTGTTGTTCTAAATCAGGGTGTTCTTTGGGTCCGTTTCATGTATGTTTGTAAGGTCCCCCGCGACACAGGAATTATTCCAAAGCCTTAAAAAAAAGATTTTATATTATTGAATGAAAATTTGTTGCAATACTTGACATGTCAAAGTGTATTGACGTCAATTGTACTCAACTACTAAATATTCTATTTAAATTAACTTGAAATGTCTGAGTGTCTGTTAGCTTTCAGATAAAGAAAATATGAGGCTAGAAAATTGCTAAAAAATATTTTTATAAAATGTTTCTTATTAATTTTCCAACTTCACCTGTCAAGCATGTACTATTAAACTATTTTATATTTAGCTAACCTGACGAACTTCGTACCGTTATACCTAAGTTTTCTCACCTTGCCATGAGTAGTGTATAGTCGCAGACTAAGGAAATATAACCCTTATGGATTCCTTCTAATTTCGTTCTATACAAATCTTGTCCTGACAGTAACAAACACATAAAAAAGAATCATCCAGTTTGGTGTAGATGATCTGAAGCTTTGCACGTATATACATTTCGGTGATTCATTTTCATTTATATAGATTTCTTCTTGGTGAAATACAATAAACATAATTATTTAGAAATGTTAATAAATAAGGCTTGAATATAAATATTTTTAATGGAAAATTACTGTTTCATAAGAAAAAACTTACTTCGTAGTACGAAGTTCGTACACACCGGCCACACCGTGAACAATCAACCAAGAAAAAAGCAATATGGCGGAGCCATAGATAATTTATCATGTTTTTTTTATTTACACATAAACAAATATTTTATTGCTCTCTACAATTTTTTATTAATGTTACTAATAAATAATAGTTTATTGATTCATTTGTAATTAACTGCACGTTTGGCCTAGTGGTTAAGCGGTCGCCACGCGCCGATTCCTACTTTGCCAAGTGTTGTGGGTTCAAATCCCACATGGAATAACTCTTTGTGTGATCCACAAATTGTTGTTCTAAGTCAGGGTCTTCTTTGTGTGATCCACAAATTGTTGTTCTAAGTCAGGGTCTTCTTTGTGTCCGTTTCATGTATGTTTGTAAAGTCCCACGTGACACAGGAATTATCTTTAGTGCAGGAGTTGTCATTTTCGAAAAAAAAAGTTGTTAATTTAATTAACAATATTGCTATACTATTGAAATTTAAAGATGATTAGAACTTTTAAATTTATTGATTGATCGATTTCTTACGAAAATACAAAAGTTCGAGCGATTCGATTGATTTGAACATTTCATAACAATTTATTGTAACAGTTTTCATAATTCCAATTCTAAAGCAAAACTTTAATGAGAAAGTCATCCTGATTTTAAGAAGGTAGCTTTGTGTCAGATTAATGAACGTCGTTGTTACACTAGCAGTGAGCCTTTTATGTATGAAGCCTTAAAAAACAATGCTGTCAAAATTGTATTATAGGGACTTATTTAGTTAATGCGATAACATTGGAATATTTTTCATTATCATCCTACCTTTATTTATTTATTTATTTAAGATTCCTGCAATTACATTGCGTGCGGCGGACTTAATGCCATAGGCATTATCTTCCAGTCAACCTTTGGGTGGTGCAGAGCTGTGTGTAGCAGGTGTATTATTGAAGCAATTGAGATTTATACATAAAGATACTACTTACTACTTATCCAACAGCTTAAGCTTCCTTTCAGACTCGGTCAATAATAACTGTATTTAAAAACACCGGATAAATTCGATTCTATTTCGTACATCGTGGGCTCGAATCGATACTCGAAGATTAGAAAAATTTACTTTTACTTTTGGAAAAATTTTGTTATTTTTAAATTACCTTTAATACGAAGTTATTGGTTTTGATTGAACTATAAAAACCACCGACAGACGTTTCATGTAATCAAAAAAGTTTGAGGTTACATGTTCAAAAAATATAATAACATGTTCAATATCCGCTAATCTAAAATGTTAGGCTGTAATCTGATATACATGTGTTTAACCAGTTATTTAAAATTTGAAAATATTATAAATAGATACTTTGTTTCCGTTAGTTTACCGAATTACCTACCTCGTAGGCAAAGCGCCAAGCTACATTCGTTGTAACCGGTAATGTAATGAAAAGATAGATCAAGTAAAACAATATATAATAATAATGTTTTTAACAATATTGAAGTTATAGAATTTAACAAGTTCAATCAACAAATCAAAACGGACCGTCACACAGACTATTTAATCATTTTTCAAACGGCTGTTAAAACGTTGTATGTTATTCTATGTATAGTCATGATTTTTTGTTGTGGTGATAAAACTTAAAGATGCAATTTAAGAAAACCAGATTTCTGTCAATAAATGGCTAGGATAATGTGTGAGAATTACGTACAATTATTAAAAAAAAAATTGTTATCTACACATGACATTTTTTAACAATTTCTACATTCGACTAGAAAAGTTACACAAATATCATTAACCATGGTTATATAACGTTATGTATGTTAATAAACTTATACCCTGTGTATAAGCATATTTTATTCCTTGCTATTTTGAGTCAAAATCGGAAAACAAGTTTCTAAAAGGTCCAAGTTATGCAAATAACATACCGGAAAGTAAATAACTAAAGTATCTTTCATTTAATAAAGTGTGTCAAAAAGAAATAAACATTCGTGAAGCTGAAAGCTTTGGAATTCCATGAATAAGTGAACCGTGATTTCATAAAACCTTGACAAAAAAACCTAAACCTTGAAAAGGAAGACTTGGATGGACTAATTACGTATGGCTATTTGTCCATATGTAATTAGAACTTCTGAACGTTAACAGAAAAAGGCTTCCAAGAATCGCAAATACGTAGCATACAGGCTAAGAGTACAAAAATCCTTAAAAAAGGTTGAGTACATAAATCTCATTTGTATGTATCGCGTTCGTATATAGAAGTAGAGGGGTTTAAGAGTTACTTACATAATACATATAAATTACTTCGGTCCTAAATAATAATACAGTTAAGTGAAATCATAAATTTGTAGATTTCTTCTTCTTGCTATTAACCGCGTTTTAAGCGACTTCAAAAAAGGAGGATCTCAATTTGACTCAGACTTGTTATTTTTATTTTTTGAAGTGAAACTTCTTTATCGGGGTTGTCAAAAAATTTAGTGTAACATTTTTTCGTTACGTGTAACATTTATCCGTTACGTTACGTGTAACATTTATCCGTTACGTTACGCGTCAAATTTATAAAATAAAACAAAAAACATTTTCAAACACAAACAGGACCAAATTAATACTACAATGAAATGTCACATTACAAACAATATTATTTTATTTAGTCCACAATGTAAATAACTACACACATCACATTCCACAAACTTACTTCATTCACACCACAGATCGCGAAATATTTACTCAGGTCTCGCTCCTTAACTTTTATTGCACTTGAAATAAGAATTGTCACGAATATTGCTGGTTTATAAGTCTTTTGTATACCTTACGTCGACATATGATATTTATTTTTTTAAAAATAACGTCATAAAGAAGTTTCACTTCTTACGAGTGTACGCTAGTACACGCACACATTTTTTATTATAAAGCGGGCAAACGAGCAGACGTATCGCCTGATGGTAAACGATTACCGCCGCCCATGGACACCCGCAACACCAGAGGCGTTACAAGTGCGTTGCCGGCCTTTCAAGAAGGAGTGCGCTCTTTTGGTTTTGCTCTGAAGGATTGAAGGTCGTATTGGTCCGGGAACACCGCAGGCGACAGCTCATTCCACAGTTCTGCTTGCTTGTTACCTCAGAACTTTCGACTGCGTGAACCGATTTTAATGATTCTTTTTTATTTGAGAGCTGGTGCTTGCTGTGTGGTCCTATTTCATTTTGGTTCAGTTCTTGAAGTCACTATTTAATGTTCACTTATGGGAGGACACTGTGAAAGTGTTAAGCTATTTTCGCTTGTACTGGACCATTTAATTAATAATCCTGTATAGTAGAGAATAAGAAAAACGTACAGAACTCAAAATTAGCAAAATTTTGTCACGCAGTAGTAACGTATGCGAACCCGAGACGGGTTCGATTCCCCGGTCGGACCAAATGTTTGTATGATCTACAAATATTTATTTCGGAGTTTGGGTGTTTTCTATTTATAATACGTATACAAAAAAAAGTATATATGTATTTATGTCAGTTGTCTAGATGGCGTTGTGTGTAAGATGTCCGAAATATTTATATTTATTTAAATTTTTTGACCTCATTAGCACAACAAAGCAAAGCGTAGCTAAAGAAAAATTTAAATGAATCTCTATAAAATAGCCACGTTTGTGAAAATTTTAAGTGCTACTCCTTTCCTTACTTGAATAGCACTCTGCTATTGTGACGACACTTGACCTGTTTTGTATCAGCACCGCTAACTCTGCAGATAAACTATACAAAGACACATCAATGTGACCAACTACAAGCCCTTATTGTTTGCTATGACAACGAAAGTTCATAAGATGTGGTCCTGCACTGTAAGTTGTGTTTGAAGTGATTATAACTATAATCCAATGTATACTGAAGTACTTGACGGCTGATATCATAATGACAATGCTTGGATTAAAATATCGTTCACCTATTTTTTCAGTATTGTTTTATATTTGCTTTGTTTGTTAGCTAACTAGGTAACTAGAAGTCGACACCAAATAATTTTGGAATGAACCTTAGGAAAAAGAAGATTTGCTTTATTTGTTTTAATTATGATTTTTTTACATAATACATTTATTCTTTCTTTAAGGAGTGATGTGCAAACAAGTAGACGTAATAGTTAATGACCGTTAAGCTTTTGTGGTTCTTGAGCACAGGTAGGTATATATCTGCGACTCATAATAACCCCCAAATCAGAGACATGGCAGGTTTTAGCCTATTGAGATTAACACTAGAGTCCCTGCCATGGTGAAAATCAGAATTAGAATTGCTAAATTAGATTTTTTTTGAAGATGTTTCTCTTCGTATCATTACTATTTGTGCCTATATGCACACTGTATGCTTTAATTTTAATTTTATGGAATAGGGGGCAAACTAGCAGACGTATCGCCTGATGGTAAGCAATTACCGCCGCCCAGAGGAGTTACAAGTGCATTGCCGGCCTTTGGGTATGAGGAAGGGGATGGGGACTCACTCGGTGAAAAACAGCACAGGCGCTGTTTCACACCGGTTTTCTGTGAGGCCGTGGTATCATTCCGGTCGAGCCGGCCCATGCATGCCGAAGCGTGGCTCTCCCACGGTAGAATATAATATGAAATGTATTTGTTCAGGTCTTCTATATGGATATGTTAGCTAATATTATTTTGTACATTCCTCTATGTACATAAAATGTATTACGTTACATTTTGAGCTACATTTAAGAAGTAAATAAACTTAAACGAAAATCAAAATTTTAAGAAACAATATATTAATGAAATGTCGCTTATTCATACAGTTGTAACTTCTACGTAAGTTGACTATAACGGTAGTATATTAACTTTTGTTTTATTGCTGTAACCGTATTCCTTTGTTACTCTATTTTCATACTATGTCAATAAAATTTCAATTCACGAAACCAGAATAAGTATAAATATTTAGTATCAAGCTATGTTTATTTTTTGTTTAGGTTGAAGATTCGTTGTATGGAATTGGCAGACATTACATGAAGAAAACTCCTATCCTCTCTATTAGCATGGCTCAAGATCCCTTCCACAAAACATTCCTTATTCGTTCTTCGACTTACTTTGTAGCTCCAAAAAGCCAACTTAAATTTTGAAAACATTCCAATCCTGTGTTAAGAAAAGTTGTTATTTAATCTTTGTCTTCTATCAGTGAAACAGTTTGAATAGAGATTGTCTTGAAAATAGAATTAAGTAGAACTAAATCGATACGCGTATACCTCTTCGGAGGGCGCGAGGGGCCTGCGCGATGCGGTCTTGCCAGGGATGTACGTAATATATCCTGCGGATGAAGTAGTTACCCAGACATACATATCGCAATCGCTGCCTCGGCCACGGCAGCGGCCTACGCTTGACATTATCTTTGGGCCGCCACCGCCTGCGCCATCCAGCGCGCTCTCCCTGCCCCGCGCCCCCACCCTTACTAGCGACAAAACACATCTCAAAACGGCGCCCCCGGAGCCACCAGAGCGCGCGCCGGCCTCGCCGACGCCGTCGCTCGAACGTCCGAAGCTGCGAGAGCGCACCAAAGCCAAGCTGCTTAAGAAGCTAGGTCGCCATGAGGACAATGAATTCGGAAAAATTGTTAGAACCCCTGCTCCTGATGAATTTGAATTGCCCGCTCCTTTGCCTACTCCGGCATTCTCTAGGAGAAACATATTTGATCGCAACTTCGATGCACTTTTTGAAGTTGCGACTTCACCACAATTCGGAGCACATATACGGGTAACAACGCCCGAACCAGATCGCCAGTCGGATCTTTCGGCTGCGCACTTTCCGTCCCCAAATGAGTCATCATTGAGCCTTCTCCCGCCACGTCCTCATTCCGAACCGAGCTCCACGCCACCAACCTCCGCTCGTACCTCAACGCCTTCGACGCCACCGCGACAACGCTCTTCTTTTGAAGGTTCTGAATGATTTGGAGTTTGGAGGATTTGGGTTTTGAGAAAGCGTGGTCATCAACTAACTCTTACACATCCATTTAGCATGGTTACTTGGCATAATAACAACATAACGCTTTACTAAGCTCGAGTCACATCCGTGAGGTTTTACATAACTGTGTGAGATTCGTCTTCTTTAACATTTCTTAAGGATATCCTAAACTACTACGATTTTTTTTGACTTCGCAGGTTCGCCGAATTCCAAGTCGAAGAAAGTTAGTTTCTTTCGTAAGCTAAGCCGTTCCAAGGAGGCGCAACAGCCTCGCACCGCCAACATGCAACAACAGGCTTCGGTAGAGATGGCACTTCGCGAACTTAATCATCCAACGCACAATGAACAACTCAAAAATCAGCAGCAAGTGACTTTCAAACTTGTTAAAACAGGTAAGAATTATCAATAAATAATTTAAAATTTAATAAAAAATATATAGATATAAAATCACTTTTTAGGGTTCCGTAGTTCACGTCTTGGAACTGTTAAGCATATTGTTTGACCAATTAATTTAGTTGGTTTTCTACAATTTATATCTCACCTTGCCTCATCTGGTTTCAAATATTACAGATATTTTTTGAAACCAGGTAAGGTAAGGTGATTTCCTAGATTTAATTAAATCATACTGGAAGCTGTCAAGCTCGGCCGAAGTTGAGAGGTACGGTACACATTGAATGTCGTTCGTTAAACAGATTCAAAGCTAGTAAACATAGAATTTATGATCTTCGAAATGTAAGACCTTTGAATTTAAATAACTTTTAGTTCAAAAAAGTTAATACTAAAATAAAAATAGTCGAATCAGTAAAAGATATTTGTAATAACGGTGATAAAGTTAGCAACGCCTCATGCTTATAGTACATATATGTATATCAGCTCTGCTAAATACAATTAATACGAAAGTAGCTCCATCTGTATGTTACGCTTTCACTGCTAAATCGCTGAACAAATTTTCAATTAAATTCGGCATGTACCTCACTTGGAATCTTGAGCAAGGATACACATAAATTTTGAGCAGTTTTTGTGCCACAATAATAAATAATGTAAACTCGCGTCGGTCTTCGAAGTCACCGCTTTAGAGTGATAGACAGACGCTCCCGAGCTCAACGTTTCGGTTGGTACTCACTATCAGCACAGGTGTTTCCCTCCCACTATGAACCCAGGTCCTTTAAGCGGTGCATGAAAAAGCATTTCACTAAGGCGCCATAATGGGGGCTCGCCATACTGTATTGCCCACTTTCGCATTAAGGACACACCACTCTTGAATTCTACTCTTGCTTTCCATCAGGTAGAGTGGATTAATTTTGACAGCTAATACTTAAAAAACTATAAGTATATATAGAATACTTTATTCGCAGGCAGAGCCGTAGACAAAAGCTAGTATATTATAAATTGCATAGCAAATGAGCGTAACTACTTGAATACATATCGTTTCCAACACCTTTATTTTTTTACTTCAAAATGGAACAATGTAACTGTTTCACAAGGGACGTCATTCACACAAAGGAAGTACTATAGCGCTGTGAGCACGAAGGCTACATCAAAGGTACACCTATAGGAATCAAGTATACTACGTTAGGTTAATCCGTATACTAAAACCATTTGCCAATGCATTCGTATTTTGGTTAATGTGTAATTTGATTGCAAACTGCTTGATATCGAAACGCCGAAATAAACATTTCACACAATTTCTGATGAGTCAATTTTGCCTTTTAATAGAAAATAATAGATTCAATATCCATGTCATGATGCAGGTGGATCAATACCATAACGTCATGAATATTATGTGGTGATTCTTAATGTACTTTAAAAACAATCGAGAGATTGCTATGATGCTTAGATTTTCATACAGACGAATGTTAAAAATACTGATAAAACTAGTATGATATTTCTTTACGAATTTTACCTTACCCTTTTAAATCTGAAAATCTGTTGAAAAAGGTAAATCGCTATCCTTAGCATTACCTACTGCCAGTTTTTTTTACTAATTAACAATTACGGATCGAAAAAATACAGGTAGATCTAATTTCTTTGAATGTTTCAAAGCTTAGTGGTGTTTAAAGATTCCGAAAGTTAGTTAATTAAAACTATACGATCCAAATAAAATGAAAAATGAATTGCCCAAATAGAGCTAGGTTTTCCTATGATGCTAAAATTCCTTTTTAGGTTTTTTATTAATGAAACTGTTACATATAATTTTAAATATAATTATTAATGTTTGCGGCTCACAACAATCACCCTAAGCTTGACTGGCAGAGAATGACCAAGTATTCAAGTAAAATTGTTTTAAGAACTAATTTATGTAACTCTATGATCTATTAATATGTAATTGTCTATGAGATAAAGTAGAATTTAATCATGTGGTTACAAAAACTGAGTTTTAACGATTTAAGGTTATATAAATTCATATTTTGTTGGGTGTTATACAAATATAGTGATGAACTTTATACCACAAATGCAGTACTACAGTTACTTGAACTCGTAGAGAATTGGATGGTCACATGGAATCACCTTTGTTTTAACAGAGAGTGAACTATTTTGTTAATCCCACGCTATTTTAGAGTCGCCTCCTATTCGACGGTGTGTTTAGCTATTTACTTTATAGAATTAAAAGGCTTTGTAGTTACCTTTAAATTAAAAAAGTTTGTTTAGACGATTATACATAGAGCTTTATTTTATTTTGGCTCAGCAACAATTGAATACACTGATACTAATAATAATACATATGTATAATATGTATGTATTTACAAAAAAGTATATAAGGATTTCTATCAGTTGTTTAGTACCCATAATACAAGCTCTGCTTAGTTTGGGACTAGATGGCGTTGTGTGTTAGATGTCCGAAATATTAATTTAATTAACTTAATTAATTATTAATAATAATGTTCTCCTAGCTGATAACGGCCAAGGCGTCTCAACGGAGACCAACCATCTACGTAGGAGATATTATAGTCCACAAGCGTGTGCGCACACACAGGTGCATTCTCTGGTCCCTCTCTGTCATAATTCGATGGGACGGTTAACCGACACGATTGGGGAGAGCGATCAGGCGCAGGACAGCTTTACGTGTTCTCCGAGGCACGGAGGTTCAGACCCCAACTTCCAAACTCCGAGCTGTTATTAAGTATTTCTATAATCAGAAAAACTCAAGAACACTTGATCGGTAATCGCATACGTCAACCGCAAGACCAACGAAGTAGTTGACTGATACTAATAGATATATAATATATAGTATAATAGATATATAAATATAGAAACTGCGCGAATAGTTTATTTTAGTTATTTTCACAGTGTCATGTCATATGGTATTTTACTATGGGGCAACTGATATTCAAACCATTTTTGTAATTCAAAAACGGGCAATTCGTGCGATTTACAAACTTAAAGTTCGAGATTCTCTGAAAGAACGATTTAAGGAAATAGGTATTTTAACAGTAGCAACTCAATATATATTTGCTAATATTATGTTTGTACGAAAAAACATAGATAAATATAGTAGCAAAAGTGATCATCATTCACTAAACACAAGGAATAAGCACAAATTAGTAGGCCAATATTATCGCCTTAACAAAGTCCACAATTCATTTGAGGGACTTGGTGTGCGTTTTTATAACAAAATTCCTGTCGAAATCTTGAACTTGCCCCTACATAAGTTCAAGAGTACCGTTAAGAATCGTCTTATGGAAAGGGGCTATTATACGATAAGCGATTTCTTGACTGATACAGTGCCTTGGATGTGAGTGAGAGTCTGGCATTGGCTCATGTACTGGTTGGGGTGATTTATTTTTATACGCAATGTATTTATTTACTTACAATCCTTAACATAATTTATTTGATTGTAATTAATTCTTGACATCATATTCTGCATTTATTACCTGACATTTGAACTTTGTTAAGTTAAGGCGATCTGTGTTTACATTGTTGGAGCGTAAATAATTTGTATTTATTATTTTATTACATTTTGAACGTTTTTTCTTTTTCTCTGGGACCAGTATGTATGCACACATTGCTTTTACTCCTTGATGTGTAAGTGATTGCAACCTTATATGCTATGGACTAATTTTTATTATTTTATTAGACAAAAAATTGATTTTCCTAGCTTTAATATCTTATTAGACCGCTTTCTAGCCTTTGTGTTTTGGTTGCCTTAACTTGCACATAGAAATACTGTTGTCAAAAACAAACAAGCTTTGTATGAATTATTTGAAAAGATGGTGCACATGAGTTTCTCACCAGCTCTTCTCATGAATGCAATACCCATCGGAGCTGGTACTTGGATTGATTTCAATTTAAACCTTTGAGTTGAATCGAAATCAATCTAAGCTCCGGTAATTCAAATCATCTCAGTGCATTTAGTATTAGGAGTTTTGTTTTATATTTTTATGTTTGTATTTTTGACGTGTTCAAGTGCCTTTTGGGGCCTATGGAAATAAATGATTTGAGTTTGAGTTTATAATCAATAAACTTATAGTCTATTTGTAATATAATCTGAAGTTTACACAAAGAATTAAAGATCCCAACCAGACACTGAACATAAAAAAGAAACATTTAAAATGAAGGTGACAAAGCCTAACTAGTGAGGGTCAAAAACACGGACGCTTTTACAAGACCTTAGGAATACCACTTATTACCCTACCAAGTGATAAACTGATGTCACAATAGTTTTATACATTTTCACAAAACTAATTAAATGAAAAAACAATAATAAGACAATTTTTATAAAGCAGTCATATTTTACAAATTTAATTTTGGTAGATGTGTGACAGGAGCAAGCTTGTTGCAGTCAACCACACACTAGGAATTAAGGATAAGAAATTTTAGTATTTAGAAAGGGATGACAGAGGGGGTAAAAAAGAAAAGGTACATGGGAGAGATAAACGATAGGATCATATGGCTAGTAGAGAAGAAGGCTGTTGTGCCTTTTCATCTAACTAGCGTTTACTTAACGCTCCTCAGTGAAAAGGTTTCATACGTGACAAAAATCATTCCAAAACAAGATGTAAAATTCAAACAAAGAAGAATTATGTAAAAGCTCTGTTTGAGAATACTATTAGCAATCAGTGAACCCGGCTGAAACTTTTGATGCAATGAACTCTACCACTCAGTTTCACATATCTACATGTAAAACTGAGCTACCTTTCAGCTTTAAGTATGCAATAAATAACAGAGTAAGCCGTTCTGTCTTCGTAAATTAAATTGGATGTACCGGACTCCCACAATTAAGTTGAAAGGTAATTTGTTTCTTAATCTGTGGTAATATCTGGCAGTAATAAACGCTGATAATAACGTTACCTTGTCTGAAGCGAATAGATCCCAAGACATTATAATTAGAACCCGTATTTTGACCTTTGGTAAAATTTATTATGACGTTCCTCTAGATATACCAACATGTTCAATGCTTAATATAATAGTTGGGTTATTCGTATTCTACAGAAGTCAAAGGTATTTGGCATTTTTTATTGTATTAAGACCTACATTCTATCAAAATTACTGTTTATTGCTGTTTATTTCATATTTGAAATGGATTCAATGGGTCTAATATTCATCATAATGATTTTTCCATTCGTATAATCTAATGAATAGCTGTTGTACTCATAATTTCCAACTGAAAAATAAACGGCATGAAATTTAAGAACGATATGAATAAATTAATAATTGTATGAAAAGCCATATTGGAGAGGAAATTTCAAAATTTAGCTTTTAGTGAATTACGTGTAGTGTCAAAAGAATAAAGCATTATTTCCTTACAAAATGTTGCATTGTTTCTCATGCTTGTTGAATGCGAAGTTCTTTACAGAAACACATTTACGCAACTTGAACAATAAGACCACTGTAAGTTTAACTCATGAAACTTTCACACTATACATGTAGCAAGTAAATGAACTCCACTTTAATAATTCAGAAGTCAGACCATGTGACGATAATAAAGCGAATCTTAGTTTTGAATTTACATACGTGTTAAGAACTGTGTTGATGAATAAATAGATCTCAGTTTCTTTTTATAAATTTAGTACCTGTCTATGATTTATTTGTTCTTTTTACCTTTTTTTTTCATCGTGCGGAAATCCCTTCGAATACCACCTGCTAGTGGCATGTCGGACTCGTACCGACTAAAACCAGGTGCACCCTAGAAAGGAAAATCCTGGAACCCCGACGTACGTCGGGCCACCTACGCTTTGTAGATGACCCCCTACTGTGTGGGAATTGCGGTGTTTCCATTATTAACCCCCGGGGCGCGCACGCTCCACAGCGTCCGCGCCTCCACCAGAGCCTGCTTCTGTCGGAGTGATTATTCTTTTTACCTAACTGGACAACATAGATGCCGCTCCGCCAGCGTCTATGTTGGTTAGCGTAGTAAAGAGTAGCCTGTTGATCCTCAAGAAACAGAGGATCTGTATGTTAAATTTCACTAAAATCGGTGTAGTAACTTATCCGTAACAGACAGACAGACACACAGAACTGCTGTTTATATAGATTTACAGTATCGTCGAGTTAAGGTAATGAGTTTTATTTCAAAATAAACTTTTATAAAAACTAATTGAGCCTCAGACAAAGAAAGGACAGTGTTTCTGTGACAAAATTTAATGAAAGAAAATCTTTCCAATTCGAATTTAGGATGAGCATTGTATTCTGCATATGAGTGACATTCCACGAACGATATGTTGGGTGTATTGATATAAATAATATAAAATGCAGTAACATTTTCATACAGTACATTTCCTCGTATCACATAACATATTGACCTAGTTTACTTTGAAGAAATTGGTAACCGTATGTGGAAAATAGGTTTAAAACTGTATAACTAATAACCGTACAATTGACGGTTAGATAGTTGCTTTTTATAGATTACATTGCAATTGTTACGATAACATTCGATCTATTGAACAATAAATTAAAACCATTTTATTTTAAACATTTCGACAACTTTCTTCGATTAAAAAAAGGACGTCATCGAATTGAGCTTTAATTTAATTTGCCCTTTCTGAGTAATATTCTAATTTTAGAATGCTATTATAACTACATAAAGATTAGTATATGGTTGATGAAAAATTAAACACTCACTTTTATTCCTGTTCTATACAATTTGTGTGCGCTGTATACATTTACAAAAACATCGGACATCAAACACACAATGCTGTTTTAATCTAATCCCAAGCTAAGCAGTGTGTTACGGGTACTAGACAACTGATATAAATATACATATATACCTATATACTTTTTGTTTGTAAATTCACACATATTATACATAGAAAACACCTACAACTACAAGGATACCGTCTTATATAGTTAAGTACAAGATTTTGATATAGATGTGGTTCTTTTGACACACTGAGTTCCATTCATTAACTACTGCACTCCTTTAACACATTATTTTTAAAACTATGATAATACCATCGCTATATTACAATAAAAAAAAACTGTAGTTAGTATTGAGGGAACATTTAGAAAGGCAGGATATTTTTATCGATCTCATAATTGTTTGGTGTTATAGAACGGCTCATTAAATTATGAAGCTTTAGATAATAAATCGTCGAATTTCGTGTTTATAGCAGTCTTACTAGATATTCAAAAGCATTATAACTGTAACAACGTTAATACATATGTACAAACTCGAAACAAAATATATACACAAATAACTTATCTGTCAGATACAATTGTTCAACAACTTATATCTATATATATTATTATTATAATATAAAAATGAATCGCTCAATCAATCGCGAAAAACTCAACAACGCCTCGACCAATTTGGCCAATTCTTTTTATTAAATGTTCGTTGAAGTTCAAGGATGGTTTTTACGGCGAGAAAAAATCGAATAATGGCCGGAAAAGCCCTAAAAACAGCCCTTTTCTTTTTCCCATACAAACGTTTTCTAACTAAAACCTAAAGTCAATTTGAGCTTTATTGCTATTGTCTAAAGTTCATATATTACAAGCACTCACTGTTGTCTAAGCAATGTAGGTGTGTTCCTAACGTCAATGAGTCAATTTGCACTTTATCACCGCTATTCAAAGTTCAAATTAAATCATATCTATCAAAACAGTGTGCGTATGTGCATTGGAGTAGATAATCGTTGGATAGTTCATTTATCAAGAAAGGCTATAGGCTATATGTCATCACGCTAATACTAATAGGAGCGGAGCACCAATGAAGAATGTTTCAAAAACGGGGGAAAATTTTCACGCTACGGGCAATAGAAGACGCAAACGAGGTTGCGTGGGTCAACTAGTTTTAAATATTTTTTCTTTTGAACCTCATGTTGAAATAGCTTTTGTTGCTTCTCACTTAATTTAACAATTTCAAAGTGTTCACAATCCGTTCAGATGTGTATGACAGCTGCTGCTATGTTGTGGTCTCGCTTAATACAAAGTTATTCTTATTTCTTGGATAAATTCGTACATAAATGTTTACTGCTCATAGGTATGTTTTTAGTTAGCAATTTAAGTGACTGCTCGGGTGCGGTTAACGGCTTAAGCCTGTGGCTGCTCAGAATCGCTTCACACAATAGTGAAGGCAACAGTATCGGTAGCTCTAAGACAAAACAGGTGTGTAATTTAACATCTCCCTGAATATACGCTTGTTATAAATGTTAATACAATTAGTATAGGTCCACATAGAGCGACAACTTTCATTAGATAGCATGCTCAGAGAAATGGTATTGCTATTTTGAATGGAGACGGTCTTTCTAAGGGAGTCCTTTTCTGTGTACAAAATATATAATTATATAAAATATAACGATATAACGTACGATTTTTTGTATCAACGAATGTCCTTTTAATCACACACTATTTTCAAGCGGATGTCTTACAACAATTTAGTTAGCCAAATATGAAGTTTCTCGTAACTGTTTTTTATTATCTAGTATTTATGAAATTAAAATGTATCGCAAATAAAATCAAAGCGAAGTTCAAATTCAATAACAAACATTTAACTTAATTGCAGAAAGAACAGTCTGTATCCTATCTCAAGAATCAAAGTACCTACGCTAAATGACACTAGATCACCACTAAAGCGTAAAAGACAGAGAGAGACATATAAATAAACTTAATTAAAACTAATTTCAATACACCAAAATTTCGATAAATAGAAATAAGCTGTATCTCACAACCTTAAGTATTATTACGTAAGTACCTTCGATGTACTAGTATTGGTTTTGAAAAATTGATAATGTTTATATTTTTTTTATAATGTTTTTATAAGGTTGTTTTATAAGGGTTTTGCCGTCCACAATATCTACTAATTGATTTCTATTTGCATTCTATTTATGTACTCTCGTGACGCAATAGCAATCCTACAGACCAACCTACGCAGCTGGTGTAACCAAATACAAAAGGTCCATATTTCTAATTAATATCGTTATCGTTTTAAAGTGCCTGTGGTAGTGACATTATTCAACATGAAACACATGCCTAAAAATTAACAACTTAGTGGAAATTATGGATATATAATATATCTACCAAAATATCGTTTTATCTAATGTTGATACGTTAAATGCTTTGAACGTAATGATTATGGCATTTATTATTCAGTTTATACAATTTTGTTATAAAGTTCAATGTATGGTCCGTGGCTACCGTGGGAGAGCCACGCTTCGGCATGCATCGATCGGAGTGATGCCATGGCCTCACAAAAGGCCCATACCCCAACCCCTCCCCTCATCCCTCTACCCATCCCTCAAAGGCCGGCAACGCATTTGTAATACCTCTGGTGATACGGGTGTCCATGCGCTGCGGTAATCGCTTGCCATTACTGCCTCGGTGGCGCGAGTGGTAGCGTAAGCGACTGCTGTGCTTGAGGTCTCGAGTTCGATTCCCGGGTCGGACCAAGTGTTTGTATGATCTGCAAATATTTGTTTCGAAGTTTGGGTGTTTTCTATGTATAATAGGTATGTATTTACAAAAAAAAAGTATTATAAGTATTTATATCAGTTGTCTAGTACCCATAACACAAGCTCTGCTTAGCTTGGGACTAGACGGCGTTGTGTGTTAATAAATTGTCCGAAATATTTGTCATTAGACGACCGTCACAAAAAGAAAAAAATATGGTCATACTAAATTTTGCCTGTTGCTCCGCCCGAGTATATATAAATTTTCGCTGTAAAGAGTAGCCTATCTATCAGACAGAATTACTTTCAAATTTACATATTAGTATTGATTTAAGGTTGCTTAATAGTTTTCCAGTGAATATACAAATACTATAAATATAATAATATTGATAGTATTTGTATATATATATATTGAGAGTTTTTAGACTACCTTATTTTGGACAATTAATATTAAAATAGCATTTACAAACTCTGTAGTGTTATCAAAAGACTTCATTCTAGAATATACTCATTTGTACTTATTCCACTATCTTATCCTCTATCCACTGTTAACAGATTTATGAATGTAAGCGTATTGATGTGAACTCATTCACATCAAAACGCTTTAACAGTCCACTGCTTTACATAGGTTTCTCCTTAGATAGGTAGATAGATTGGTTTTGGCCCACTATACCTATACTTTGTTAGTAAACGACCAATGCTACTCACGGCATCGAGGAACCTAAAATATGTCGTTTTCTTCATTTTATACTGCACAATCAAAAGCAGAAAACACAAACCACAGTTATATCTATATTTTCGCCGCCTAGCCAAATGAACTCAATTGTGCACAAATGAATGCGAATTTCTCACCGACCCAATTCGCGATGCGAAGGCATTTTAATTTATAAAGTAAGACTATGGAATGTATAGTGTGTGTAGAAATTAAGACAGATTTTACATTGAGTTACAAAATATTGCTTAAACCATCACTTTGGAATAAAATAAATTTATATATTTAGTTATTCGTGAAATAAAGAATTTCTTGCACCGTGGCAAGTAAAAGGTGAAATATAACGTTTCTTCACATAATCTCATATTACTATTAACAGAGAAGAATATTTTTGAAGTGAAACTTCTTTATCGGGGTTGTCAAAAAATGTAGTGTAACATTTTTTCGTTACGCGTCACATTTATCCGTTACGCGCCATTTTTTTTTATCCCTACCACGCGTGATTCGAAGTATACTTTCTCCAGCGGAGTAGGGATTGGTAAATGTCTCCAATGTATTTTGCGGCCCGTTTTGAGTAGTTACGTTAGAGTTTTTTTCCTGTTATTTATAAACTGAAACAATTGTTCATTTATAGTCTCTACTTTATTCAGAGACAATCGTTTAAATTCTGCTTGTAAATCGATGGTGGACGTTGACGTTTTTCGGCCATGATAAAATGTTTTATCATTATTGAGAGTAGTTATATACAATCCTTCAAAAAAAATTTATAAAATAAAACAAAAAACATTTTCAAACACAAACAGGACCAAATTAATACTACAATGTAATATCACATTACAAACAATATTATTTTATTTAGTCCACAATGTAAATAACTACACACATCACATTCCACAAACTTACTTCATTCACACCACACATCGCGAAATATTTACTCAGGTCCCGCTCCTTAACTTTTATTCCACTTGAAATAAGAATTGTCACAAATATTGCTGGTTTATAAGTCTTTTGTCGTTATACCTTACGTCGACATATGATATTTATTTTTTGAAAAATAACGTCATAAAGAAGTTTCACTTCTTACGAGTGTACGCTAGTACACGCAACTTTTTTTTTTTTTAATTTTGTTCTTCTAAAAAGGTTTTTAAGGACTTGCTTGCATTCGTGGAGCCTTAACATGTTGTGTATGTAATACGTGCATAATAATTTATACAATAGACGATTTACTAAAAAGTATTTTACTCATCTTACGTTCATTATAGTAAAATTAATGGTAATTGTAGTTCTGTTTGATTAAGTGAATAGTCAACGTTCATTTGTCATTACTACTGAAGATTACAAGTGCAAATGTAGTAAAGAGAAATAATAAATAAATCGATTTACGAGATATAGAATAAATGGGTAATATATGTTAAATCATTAGTAACTATAACGCAAATGATAATACTAGAAAATGGCACCTTCAATAACTTTTCTCAAACCTGTTTAAAACTATAAAGTAGAATATAAAAACAAAAAAAATAGCTTCTTATTGTACCCAAAATCGAATATTTTCTGTATTCAATAATTCATTCCTCGATCACTCGACTTCTATTTAAAACCAACTGAACAACTGAATTAGTTAACTTCGTGTCACTGATGGTACCAAAACTATTATGATTCACTAATTTGTAAGACTAATGTTGAATTCAATGCGCAATGTTTAACTCTGACAAGATTAATGGAATCTATAAGAACTACGTATTTCTCATAGTATTTTCCTCACTATTATATAACAGATATATAATAGAAAATCGGTAAATCAAAGGGAATCGTTTACAAACTTATCGTCCCTCTTCTGATGACGTAATTGTAACCAACTTGTAATGAGTTAAGTTCTTATGTGTGAAACTGGAAAATCACTTAATTGAAGTCTTAAGGATAAAAATGAGTTGACTGCCTAGAATGGTACTTTTACTATGAAATTATACTTGTCCAATTACTTCCTACGAAAAATTGATCCGGTTTTCATTGAATTAAGTCTCTGGTATTACTGTGCTTTATTCAGTGAAATAACAACTTAATTATAATTTGTACAATAGGAACTGTGTCGCGAAATTCGGCACACAAAAGTAATGGATTGGTAATTCAATGCGTTCCATTCGTCGTGATATAGTTAGTAGGTAGGTAATCGCAAAAGAGTATAATTGTACCACGAACAATTGCTGCGGAGTTTTAAATTTTGTCGGCTTCATCAAACTGATAAAAAACTTAATTTAGGCAGGCCAAATGCCTTTTCGGCTACTTATTTCTGTAACAAAATTAGAATACTAAAGCTCTAACATATAAAGCATCTCTAAATTATAAATTCTAATAATTACCTCGGGCAGTCTATTTAAATATAGATAATATTCTTCACGCTCTGAATCTAAGTAAGCGGCTTAAACCTAAGCACGCACCAAAAATACTTATTGTTTGTTGAGACCGTGACTAAAAGGGACTATTTCACCACGAATGGTTTATGTAAATTCATATTAATTAGTGTTCATAAGCATTTTGGGGTAATGATAAGCTACTCCCTAAAACACCTTTAGAACTTAGTAAGTCTTTCGAGGTTTATAGTGTAGATTTATTTCTTTTCTTTCTTTTAAAAAAGACAACTCCCACATTAGGAATAAACATCCTGTGTCGTGGCGGACTTTACAAACATACATGAAACGGACACAAAGAACATCCAGACTCGGGACAACAATTCGTGGATCATACAAAGTGTTGTACCGCGTGGGATTTGAACCCAAGACACTTGGTGCAGTAGCAAGCGGCATGGCGACCGCTGAAACCACTTGGCCAACCGTGCAGTCACTTATTACTTAGATAAACTTGGTTTTCATGATTAATAAAATCATTTCAATTTAAATATCAATAATGTTTATTAGATCAGAAAACTACTTAATCCGTGTGTCACAAATGCTGTGTGAATCCGATAAAGCAGTTTTATAATACCTCATTACCAAATTGATTGAACTACAATAAATTGGTCAGGTCGACACAAAACAAAAGCAACAATTTGGAATTTCTGCAAATTGGTCATGGAAATTGCTAGAAGCCTGACCTATTAACTGGCTAACTAAATTTATAATTATACATGAAATGTAAAAAGTTACTAAAAATAAATAACTTTATGATTCTATACAATAAATGTGTTTTCCGTTAGTTTAGTACTGACAAAACGATAAAATAGGTCTAGATAATTATACACAGTCATATTTAAGATATGTGGATAAACAAAATCTCTCCCTGTCTGAAATAAATGGTAACCTCAAGCTTTGATAATTATCCTACATTTGGATAATATGATAATGTAACTTTAAAAAAAGGAAATACACTTAGTTTCTGTTCAGTTTCTTGCCTGAATCTCGTTATTTATTGGCAGTAGCCATCCGAAACAATAGTTTTGTACGTTCGTAAAAATTTATAGTGAAGATGTCTTTCTAATCGCTCTATACATTTTACGTGTTAATTTACAACAACTTTTTTCACATGTTCTTCTCGTAGGTGATCCGCGTTTCATTACCAGTGATGATTTTTATAAATGATAAGATTCAATATTAATCACAATAAACGAAAATGAGTACAGGATTCATTACATTTGTCTCAATGAGGTCGCTTCGCACCCCAATATCGAGTTTTTTTAATACTGGGCTTTTTAAAATGATTTAAACCATTTTCTCAGCTCCTCGGCTATGTCTTAACTACTAACATTCCGACCTTGCTTATGTTTTTAAGAACTAGTATCGACTTTATTCCTATATGACAGACCAGAGCAAGCTGTGTTTTCGACATAAAAATTTGAGAAGTGAACACGTTGTGCTACGCTGATTAACATTATATTAGGTCGATAAACTCTTAACTTAATTTAATTGTTTTTTGTTTTCCTTTTTTCGTAATGTAACTTCGTAATCAATTACTTTTTCGTTAGGTTTACTTACTTTGCCAGATTGAAACAATTTTAAGAAAAGCGGCGTAGTGTTAGTTTATGTTTTATATTTATTAGTGTTAAAACAACGCAATAACGCAATGCGGTTTTACTTCAATTTGATACAGACAATATTTGAAGAGACAATTGCCCGCCCTATTAGATATAATTTAAATCGATTAAGTCTAATACACTATGCATTAGTCTAAAACATCCATTTGTAAATAAACCGTGTATGCTTTTGTTGGAAATTTACACAACATTTTCGACATGAATTAATAAAGGTCAGCGTATTCAAATCTACAAACGTTGTTTTACTTTGCTCAGTTGAAGTTTAGATTGCCTTAAACAACAAGAGACTATAAAAACACAGTTAAAATAATAATAAAAACTTTATTTAAAAAACAGAAAGATTGAAACAGACAGAATTTGAAACATTGTTAATTTCACATATGTGCAAACATAGATACAATCTTGTGGGTGAAATTATGTCGCCTTCGGTAAAAACAATTGAACACAGGACAAGACTCTTGTAGTTTAGGTACTTTAATAGAAATAAATGCTACTAATATTATAGTGCCCCGCGGTGCTGCTAAGCTAGTACGAGTATCTTTATAAATTGTAGAATATATGTTATTCTGATTGTAACCTATATGTTATTCTGATTGTAAAGTTTCATTAAAATCCATTCATTACTTTTTGCGTGAAAAAGCAACAAACATACTCACAAACTTTTGCGTTTATAATATTAGTAGGATGTAAACATTAACGCTACGTCTCAATTGCTAGATCTTCTTTAAAGTTACTGGTTTCGTAGAAAACTATGAAAAATGTATTAAGTGTACTCGTATCGTGTAGTCGTTTCCTGCAGTCGTAAAGCGGACCAAGATGAATGGCAACAGAGGCAAAATTTATTGATAAGTGTAAAAATTTAATTGTGCAAATATGAAATAGAGATTGAACAATAGAAAACTAAGCGGTTTTTCAGAATTTTTATATATCGAGAAAGAGCAGTTATTTGTATAAATATTCAACAAAGTATAATTTTATTTTAGTATTGTTTATTTATTTGTTTAGTGAGAACGAATTTATATTTTTTTTTTAAACATATTAAGGAAATAAAGAGGGTTCAATAATCTATATATTAATACGTGAAGCTAAAACTTTGTACCCCTTTTTACGAAAATTATGAGCACGGAAAAGTATGAAATTACACATATTAAACTTTAGGTTGAGGAGGAGTGCAAAAAGCTAAAATAAATAAACTATGACGAATTTTGACCGCTGGGCGACTACTAGTAATAATAATTTAAGTAAGAAGTACCTACATGAGCTAATCGAAGGATATGTTTCTAAGATAACTAGTCTGTCTACATAATGTATGTAGTATAATCGTGCATTAGTCTGCAAACATAACCACCAATTAAAATATTATTTAACTTAAAATAGTAAATAATAATAGCTAGAAAACTAAAAGTGTAATAACTTTTCATTTGCACTCTATTTATCAATACACATAAAAGGATTTGAAATCTGCTATTAATTTCAAAGTAACCGTTACTTTTTTAGTATTTATGAGCAAGCAAAAAAACTCATTGCTCTTGTAAACTAATATATAATATTACTATGAAAATGCAAGTATAAAACATATTTGTATCATAATAATATCGTGTGTAGTCTGAGCTTTACCATCATTATGGAACAGTCATTAAAGTTATTTGTATTATACTACATCCAAAACATTAAGCAAATGGATACATTTCGTGCGATCATTAAATCCGTGCATTATATAAATTGCTTCCATATTGCCGTGCTTCCATTTTACTTAGGATTACCACTTCGTTAAAATCATATCTGTCCGCAACAAAATGGTGATACAGCTATATAGTCAAATCAAAAAGCATTTGCAGTTATTTTTCCGCCGCATAAGATATACTTTCGGTCATCTCACAGTTCACGGGCCAAGCTTTCTTGTACGTAAAGACGTTCACTTCGTATGGAGATTCATATATTTCGTCATTTATATTCATATATGGATTGCAGCATTTGCCACAATACATAAATACTATGAACACTACCAAGAAGGTACTATAAGGTTTACAACCCGCACTGATTACCTTGACTGGAACACAACATTTCCTTCAATAACTGTGTGCGAATCGGCGAATGTTGACAAAATTTCGACAGATAATACGGGGTTTAGTGAGCTACAGGGAGGAAAGTTTGATAGATTCCTCGCTGAAATAATATTTTATACTGGAACCTGCTACAGCTGCTTAACCACGTGCACAAATGAATCAGCTTGCCGTATAAATTATTCTGAGTTAACAAAGAACGTTAGAACATCGTGTGAGAAATTGTTTTTGAAATGTACGTGGAATGGAAAACCGATAAAATGTTGCAAATATTTTCAACCTTTGGAAACAGAATATGGAAAGTGTTTTTCTATAAATAACAAAAATTCGAAGAGAAGACAAAGTATGCTCTACACATCTGCTCGAGCAAAACAATCTCAATCTGTAAATAGTGCTCTAGAAATAACTGTATCTCAAGATTACGAAGTATTCGTACATTCACCGGAAGATATTCCATTCTGGAATATGGAATATGATCGAAAACTTGCAATATTATATGGATCGCAAGCAACAGTGATATTTTCAATTATGGATGTTGTTAATGAACCAGAAGTGTCTTTGATTGCTCCAGAAATACGTCAATGTAGATTTTCTAATGAGTTTCCAGACAATTACATAGCTTTTAATCAATACAGCTACTCAGTGTGTATTATTCAATGTCGAATCGAAACTCAATTGAATCTCTGTAACTGCACACATCACTTATCTCCGGCCAAATACAAAAATCAATATTGTGACTTGGACGGCTTAAAGTGTTTGACAAGACATCACAAAACATTAAGAAAGCTCCAGGTCCCTGGAAGAAATGAAATTGGATTGAATTGTGATTGTTTGCCATCTTGTACTGAACCAGATTATAACATAATAAGAAAAAAACTGTTGCAACCTGAAAAGGTGTTAAGTGTTAGACCAACAACGTTTGAGTTAAGCAATATGCCTTACGAGCGAGTCACACGGCAAGTTGCGCGTACTACACTAGATTTAGTAGTCGCTATGGGAAACTGTTTTGGACTTTGTTTTGGTGGATCTTTACTTTCAATAGTCGAAGTTGTATACTACTTGTGTTTTAGGCGCTGGAAGTATATATAAAGCTATATGATTAATATTTATATCCTGTAATTAATAATTGTCATAACTTTATAGTAATGAGTTAAATATATACTCCTTTATTACATTGAAGTCATAACAAAAGTCGTGTATATCATCACTTAATATTAACGTGAAGAAACATTTTAAAACAATTAGTTATTAAAAGAGAACTTGGATTACATTATTTATTTATTTTCTCCGTAGGCCATTACGAGTGCGATTTTTGCTTAAAGAAATGGGGTCTCTTCTTGTTTATATTTATATTTTAGAAATTAAAAAATGAAATGGAAACATAATTGTTATAAATTATTCACACAACATCATCAAAACATTTTTTGGATATAAATCCGTGAACTATATTAGTACAAAACAAACTTCGATTTAAAATTGTAAATACTGATAGAAAATTGTTAAAAATATATCTCAGATTGCATATGCTATTTGCACAACAACAAACTTTCATTAGCTATTCTTCATACATTTTTTAAGTATAAACATTACTTTCGTATTTTCACAATGGTGCAAGCTTGACCAAGTCCTTCAAGACCAAAGTTTATTATATGCTTAAACACATCGAGCTATAACGATAAAAGCCCTAAGGCTTTTATTACTTTCAGGCTTTCACAAGCGATTGAATATGTTACAGTAATTTATCAATTTTGGTGGCCGGAACTCAGAGAGACTTTGCCAGAATAACAACAAACAAAGTCGGGAAAACTAGTTTCTGTTTGCGCCAGCAACTCCGGGAGCTGGTTATAATGTTGGTAATAGTTATACACAGTTCGGACGTCAGCGTTTGTTATTAGTTTTCCTATATCTTGAGTTTGTTGGAAAGAATTATTGATGATTATTTGTTTTATTGCGTATTTTGGATGTGATTAATAAAAATCACAAACTTAATTTCATAATATTTCATTTACATACCGACTTATTTAATGAAATACAAGATAACAATAAAGCTAGCAGCACTTGAAAGAAAGGATATAAATTTAAAACCAATTTAAAAGAGTGATTTAAAAGATTAATCCTTTAAAGAGTTACGCGAACGTAATTTGCAAAGGGGTAAATGAATATTCATTGAAAAAATACTCTGAACGTTTAAAAAAGCTTGGTATTCAAATATGCTTAAGATATGGATCGAAGTTTTAGTGTTCTATTTTCCTGTTCCACATTACCATGACAAAAGAATTTTGAATATTAATAACGTTGAACCGGTCAATTTATAATGCTATACTTTCGCAATACATACTACACATTGCCAAAAACTACGTTGAATCTGTCAAGTTTTGTTCGTCTATTATTTGTTTCATGATCTTCAACAAGGGAACCTTCTTTATAAATTCAGATATAGTGCATTTCTTCTTCTCTTTGTGTTCCCTCTCCACTAATGGAGGTTGGCCGTTAAATCTTCCTGAAAAAAATTGTTCTTATACGCTGGTCTCCCCAGTGCTATTACGATAAAAAAAGAACCGTCAAATCGTCTATACCCAAAAGTTTTGATAACAAATTAGATTTAATGGCCAAGTGCATTTCTCATTAGTGTTTTTTTTTTATTGGAGTAGGTGGCAAACGAGCAGACGTATCGCCTGATGGTAAGCGATTACCGCCGCCCATGGACATCAACACAAGTGCGTTGACGACCTTTGAGGGATGGGGAGGGGGATGGAGACAGTGGTTGGGATATGGGCCACGGTATCCTCACTCACCCAGTGAAACAGGGCGCAAGCGCTATTTCATACCGGTTTTCAGTCAGGTCGTGGTATCACTCCGGTCGAGCCGGCCCATTCATGCCGAAGCGTGGCTCTCCCACGGTATATACTAGAAATAGGGGTCAACGGACAACGGTAACATATTTAAACATAAATATACAATTATGAGCTAAATACTAACCATCACCAGTTTAGAAAACGGATATTTTTATTTTATCTTTTGTTCGAGAACAATTTTTAAATGAGACTGTCTTACGTAAACATATTTTTATTTATACTTTTCAGGTTGCCACTTACCCACTTGATACATATTTTATTGCGACGCATGAGCATCCATGTGATAGTATTTCGTTTTCAAAACCTCTGGTCTATGAGAATACGTAAAAGAATTGCAGAGCTTCATGCCCTTACCAATTTCATAAACATGACTATGATATATTAAATTAAGACTATGATAAATTATAAAATAAGAATTTAATATGAAAGTAGTAAGTATCAATATTTTTGATACAAAGGCAATTGTTTTTCGGTTTGTTGTAAATACATTAAATAAGTGAAAAATGTGAGTTTACGTGTTTAACATTTTCGTTAGAAGTTAAAGTTAAAGTGAATATTTTAACAAAAATGCGGCAGACCGATTACTACGGCATTTTAAGTTAATTTATTCTAAAAGCATTAGAACCACTTTAGTGTGAAGAAACGAAGTCATGTTACATCGAGAAGAAAAGAAACCTCTTTACATGACTTCGTTCAGTCACGATTTTAAGATATGGTAATGATTAAAAACTAATATTTTCTTGTTTAATACTTTTTATAACTCATAGCCTCGATTGTCAGGTTTTTTTCATGGAATAAGGAGCAAACGAGCACACATGTCGCCTGATGGTAAGCGATCACCACCGCCCATGGACACCCGCAACACCAGAGGCGTCACAAGTGCTTTGCTGGCCTTTAGAGGATGGGGAAAAGGATGGGGGAGGGGATGGAATATGGTTTTTTGGTGGAACGTGTTACTTTACATTACTTGGCTACTTTACTATTGGTATTCATACTAATCATAATTGCAACAAAATTCATTTGAAGTAAATGGGGACGAAAATAAAAAATGACTTGACATTTCCGTTTAATGTAATTTGAAAATTATGGGGACTGTAAGTACCAACCTTTGAGACGACTACAATTTACAATGGTTAGGAATACTTACAGGTGGCATTTTATCGCATTTATATTAAAATCAGGACAAACTTGATTTTTGTACAATTTGTACGATCGCCCTATTGTACAAGTGGGCTGTAATTACATTGTAACCCAATTAGAGCCCAAAGTTCCTAGCAAAGCGACCTATTCAGCACATTTTAACTAAAATGTATTTTAGTAAAATGTAAATGTATGTTTCTGACGTTAGAGTTTGTAGAGTTGGGGCTTAGAGCTTGAAGCTTGCCTCTATCGGCCGTTATCAATAACATATCTCCAGTTGTAACTAGAACTAAGTTAGCATAAACTGTGTAAATTTGCCTTAAAAAGAGTATTATTTTTTTTACTACTGAATCTGGTCTTAAACAAAAATTGATCGTGGATATCAATCAAAGAATTGAATAAGTCATATTGAAATAAATAGGATATCTCCAGTTTCAACTAGAAACAGGTAACTGAGATATGAAAACATTTTGATAGTACTGAAAATAATTTAGATAGAATTTTATATTCAAAAATATACTATACTGTAACTGAAGGCGGTAGGCAGGAAAAGTCCATTGTTTTTAATTTAAAAATAATGAGCCTTCTAAGTCCCTAGTCCCCATGGATTAATTTAGGTAAGGTTTTCAGTAAGATAATCTCTTTATGAACTGAGTTACTCACTCAAAAGCTTACTTAACTCACAGCTTTATAATTGCGAAGGTCCTTTTTTCTTCATTAAAAGTATATAGTCTTTACTGTATCTAAAGAAAATAGTAAGGCAGTTCTCTCTATTTTTAGTAGTCAAATAAAAGTGCTCGATAGACCTTACACGTCATGGTTTAGTTTGTTTACGGCTTTCGGTAGGATAATCTCTTTATGAAGTACTTTACTTACACAAATGTTTACCATTCAGTAGTCAAACTTTGATATCGTACAAAGGACTTTTGTTTCTGAAAACATGATTTAAATAAAAATATAAAAAAACATTCTTTTAACCTAGCCGTATAGACACATTTTTACAACGCTGTCTATTTATAGGAAAACCAGAGAATCGGTTAGGAAACGATAAGTATATTTTGTATTTGTCTATTATGTAATGATTATACTTTTTTTTATGGAATTGGGGGCAAAGTAGCAGACGTATCACCTGATGGAAAGCAATTTCCTCTGCCCATGGACACCCGCAACACCATAGGTGTCACAAGTGCATTGCCAGCCTTTGTGGAATGAGGGGGGGGTGGTAGGGTTGGGGTATGGGCCTCCGGTAACCTCACTCACTCTGTGAAACACAGCGTAAGCGCTATTTCATACCGGTTTTCTGTGAAGCCGTGATATTACTCCGGTCGAGCCGGCCCATTCATGACGAGGCGTGGCTGTCCCACGGGAACGTGGCGCTACCGCTACGATTGTGTCCAATACTTTATTGTTAAGAAATGTTGTTAAAACAACGTACCAAGTTTTAGATACTTGACCTAATCCATCTTTATACTGATTGTAATAATATTTTTAAATACTAAGTCATCTCATAAAAAAATATAATTTTGAAACTTTAATGAAGCCGTATTTACAGTGAATTGGAAATATAACAATTATTTATAGTTCATGAGGATCGATTCCCATGGCGACTAGAGAATTCTTCAGTAACCCTTATTCTGAAGTGGCCATTCAAGATTGTAAAGGTGTTATAACCACATTCCACCCTCCGTAAGTAATATAGCTATTGTCCGCAAATATAATCCTAAATAATTATAAATGTCAATAAATAATTATTTATCGTCTAACTTTACCACTATCTCGACAACTTGTTTTGAATAAAGAAAACAGTCAAAGTTGTGAAAACTTAATTGATAAACAAATCATTGTTATTTTTGGTAATTCATTTGTTTAATCTTATTTTTTTTATTTAAATTAAATTAGTTTCCATTTTTCTTGTTTTGACGTCTATCAGTACTCTGAGCAAAAAAAGTGTTAGCGTTAGCATTTTACGTGACCTTGGCGACGACAACCTATATGAATTCACACCAAACCAGCCTGCACAGTATTATTTTTAAAAAAATCATGTAATTTTCTCATCAACCTCATAAGCTTGAGAGAGAACGACACATGGAAAGCAATTTAGCTCTTAAATGCTTGGCCTCGTTCCCTACTCATCCTTTAATCTATGTTGAGTTACAAATTAATCTTAGATATCATAAATTAATTAACTAAAACCACTCCTCCTAACACTGATCAAGGGTTGATAAATACATATAATTTTGTTACTGTAATTATCTAATTATTTTAGAAACGTAGATTATATATTAAAACAGTATTGAATGATCTTACATCTTTGAAAATATTGCAAATTTATCCTGTAATGTTTACTTATACTTTTCATTACACTTAATAATAATAGTATATTTTACTTCAGAGTGTTTAATCATCATTAAAATATCGCAGCCCACTGCTTACATTAACTAATCCAATTGCACATCACTGGGAAATAATTAATTAATTCAGAATTTAATACAGCATAATAAATGAACTTGAATGATATGATATTCATGATGACGTACATCTGTTAACTCATTAAAAGACTTCCATTAGCAGAATTTCAAACTTTGAAGCCTTGAGTTTTTCATGCTTATATCTATCTATGTATATACAAACGGCGTGGATAAAGCAGTGAGCCTCGCACACTCCGCGATGTCTAATTAAGCAATCTCGCGTCTGTCACATTAACTACACCAGATTTACCGTAAAGAAACCAATCATTTGACTAACACTCTTTTAAGTGAAAAGAATAAATTACAAAAAGTATTATTTCTTAAATGCATGAGGTATCAATAGATTCGTAACAATGACTTGTGTGAGGCTATACGTTTTTATGTAGTCGGGTTTTAGTCTTTTGTGCTTTCCCTTGTTCAACTGTTTACATGTACTTTCTATTCATGAAATGTATACCCATAAAATCACGATCGGGGAGAGATCAGGCGCAGGAACGACAGCTTTACGTGCTTTCCGAGGCATGGAGGTTTAGACCCCAACTTCCAAACTCCTTATCCATTCACGCGCCCGGCCCGCGCGACTAAATTTCGGTCTAGCGCCCAGCCGTTCGCGGCTCTCGAGCCGCGCTAATTTTTGTAGCTACGTCGCAACAACAACTTATATAGCTATTTAACCGTATAAGCTACAATAAAGAAAAAAATATGAAAAAAAAGTTAAAAGAATACAGATCAAACTTATGTACATTGTTTAATAGTAAGTTATTATATAGGATACGTAAAGTCGGGTTGAACTTGTAATTCAGAAAAAAAAACAAATGCATTTCTATATTTTTACATTACAAGAAGTAATTGTTGCATTGTTTGTCAAAAAAACATATTCACAACAAACTAGACTTATTTCCCTTTCTTGTGGTATAAAAATTATTATATTTAATTTAGTCTAAGTATTTAAATAAACCGAGACAAAACACCTACTCTTCGTAATTTTACCACAATGTCTTTAAAAACCTGAGGAACACATGTATATTATTTAATCTTCAATGAATTTAACACATTTTTATTTTATAAATATATTATTTTACAGATTACGAAATTTGGTATGATATTTTGTGTACCATCATGTAGTTGTATATCAAATATGTGCAAACAAAACTAAAATTGGTCAACACGAAGAGAACGGCCATTTTGTTCGAAGCATCAATAGTTTAAAGCTAAAATTAGCCTAGATTTATTACATAAAACTGTAATATTTAAACATCATCGTGAAGCTCCAATCGTCTAGTTTGTTTTGATGCATAACACTTGTAAGATAAATAAAATAAAACTGTAGTACTTACGACATAACTGCTGACTGTCCGACAATCACTACTCAACATACACGTTACACGAGTCGACTGAAGTAAAAAAAATCTCATGCTAAAACCAAAATGTCTTGCTCTGCCATCTTGTGTTTTTTACTCGAATAATTTCATCAGCTTGACATTTAATCAATTAAAATCTATCAAACAGTGGCCTATTTTACACTAGATGGGGTTAAATACAACTCGGCGCCGTGGAAACAAAACTATCCAGGAGCACAAGACACTCCTTTTTTTTTAGCGACTAAACTATCCCTGGGCGCCCAAGTGGATATTACATATTTCTATAATCAGAAATACTCAATAAGTGTTATTGAGTTTCGTGTAGGTTAACCGTCCCATCGGATTATGAGAAAGCGGGAACAGAGAGTGCACCTGTATTTGCGCACACACTTGTGCACTATAGTATCTCCTACGTAGTTGGCTAGTCTCCGTTGAGACTGGCCGCCGTGGCTGTTATCGGCTAGGAGAACATTACCCGCAAAATGTTACATAACAATATCGATACTAAAATTCACTTGCTGTTTTATGAAACTAATGCTCAATTTATGAAAGGCTTTTGTCAAATCTATGTTAAGTAGTTGAAAACTTGATTAGGTACTAACACTTAAATTTGATAAACGGGTTAAATGGGCAGGGCTTTTAAATTTTATTGCTGAATTTTATGACAATTTCAATGTCGTTATTGACTCGACAACTCGTAACATTGCTTTATTGAAAGTATTGCTTAATTAATTGTCTGTTATTATTTTAATTTTATAAATAATATTTTTGAGAGCTATCATAGCACAAAGTAGTAGTAACCTAAATAATGTTCAATTTGATAATCCTTTGGTTTCATGTTTATAACAAGAAAGAGTTTTAAATCACTGTAAACCAATGGGCTACCAAAACTATTACCCTTACTTTTCACTTCGCCTTAGTCTGGTAAAAACTAGATGTACGAATGTGCGTCAAATCATATACGTAATTCAGGTGATTCCGTTTAAATAATATATAACAAACGTCAAACACCACACCACAAAATGTCTCTATTCAAAAGAACCATGTAAAATAATCATACGCACAAACATATTTCACATTGTTTTGACACCAAATTGTTCACATTTTGCATGCATTACTTTATAAAATTTTAAAGTATGAGTGCCTATTGTTGACTAGGTATATAGAATATTCAAAACCGAACTCGTACAGTGCGCTCCACAGTCTCAAAACTTGAAATGAAGTCTTCTAACTTTATTTTCATGTCGTCTCGGTTTAACTGAAGTTTCGGTTTTTCGACCTCGTCGCTTTTATATTATGTAAGGAACGGGTACTAAGGGAACTATTTGTTTATTTTATGTCTTAATAAAATTTTTAAAGTACTACCATTACTTTCTTAACAGAAAAAAACTGTCTGTATTTCCAACATTTTCCTTTTTATATATTAATATAACATAGCCTGAAAAAACAATATTACAGAACGTAAATGTTCACGGATTTTGGAAGTTCGATCTCGGTTATTGTAACATGTAGCCAACTTAACATATTTTGTACATTATTCATGAAAACCGTTGTTATATTATAATATAGGGTGTTTTTTTAAGCTAGATAGAACTTTAAATTGTAAAAAGTAACACAAAAAATTAAATTTTGATGAAACTTTTTTTTTTATTTGTTTCAGTATACTCTGACAAATCATCATGAATAGACTCATGCTTGAACAACGCTACGAAATTATCCAAATTTACTTTGAAAATCAGCTCATTTTTGAAGAAATAAGGTCCGATGATGCCACCAGCGTGAAAACCGCACCATACGGTGCATTTTTCTGGATGTAATGGAGTCTGTAGGGTCTGTTGTGGATTGGTCTCACTCCATATGCGGCAATTTTGCTTATTAACAAACCCGTTAAGCCAAAAATGCGCCTCATCGCTGAACACAATTTTGCGATAAAACAGTCGTCTATAAGTTGCGCGAATCGACGACTGATTTTCAAAGTAAATTTGGATAATTTCGTAGCGTTGTTCAAGCGTGAGTCTATTCATGATGATTTGTCAGAGTATACTGAAACAAATAAAAAAAAAAGTTTCATCAAAATTTAATTTTTTGTGTTACTTTTTACAATTTAAAGTTCTATCTAGCTTAAAAAAACACCCGTTATAATAACGAAACACTGTAACAGTTTGATATTCAATTTATTTAATATGATTTAATATATTTTATAACCATCGCGTATATAGAATTGAATGGTATGAGTGTGGCGACCTCGACATACAACATAACATACTACAGCGCCATCTACCGAAGTTACACTGAACTACGGAGTAACCTACAATACGAAGAAACTACCAATCCTGAATCGCGCAAATAAAGTTCTCGCGCCGATTATCATATATACAACAACCCAACATCAACTGTTGGGCAGTAGCCCGCCAGGCATGATCACCTCGCCTGGTCGGAGGATCCACCCTTTGTGTTGGGTGGAACATGATACCCGTTCCCCCACAATGAGACTGTACAAATTTTGTATTTGCGCTTACTGATTAGATTCAATGTTCACCAGCTATAAACTTATACATTTAGCGTAAGTGATTAGTAGTTAATAACCTATAACAAATAAACAATTAAGACTTTGGAAACGTAACATAATTACCAGTCCGTAATAGTTTGTACAGTAAATTGTATTACATACATGTGATTTATATGTATATTTATAACAATAGTCATAGTCATAATATAGTTTACTTTATTATTTACTTGTCGAAAGAGATTCGATAATTTTCTGCCTTGAGGTTACATTACTTCGATTATACTTATATGAATAAACGATTATGTGAAATGTTTGGAGAATCATTTCATATTTCTAAATCACAATTCTCATCAAAAATGAATTATTTAATTAAGGTACTTTATCTCAAATTAAGTTTTCAAATTTTCATTCCATTAATATGCTTATATGGAAGGAAAAGGAAGGAGAATATTATAGGAAAAGGAAATAATTTTATGATTTCTAATTATGTTTATCTTCATTAAATCCTGATGTTAAATGTGATTTCTGATCAGTTGTGTTACAGGTTAGTGATCATTTTCTAAATTTAAGCTGACATCTAATATTTTACGATTCTATTTGTAACGGAACTTTATTTATTATTAATTTTATCACGAATCTACACAATTAATATCTATTTGTAATATTAAAATAACCGTTTTTCACTAAATGCATATGTATGTAAATACTGTACATATAATATAAATATATACATATATGGAACGGCTAGAACGATTCTGAGGGGACTATCACTGGCAGGTAGCTGATAATATAAGGAGTAACTTAGGCTAATTTTTTAAACTTACTTTGCTTCGTGATTTTGCCCGCGTATAACTACAACCGTGGGGCTCAGTTAGTCGTAGATAAGTAAGTACATACACCTATATAATATTATAAGATACAAGCTGTTGCCCGCGGTTACGCCTGCGTGTATGTGGTTATCGCGGTAAGGATACTGTAGCAGCCTATCTTTCCTCAAGAATCAAAGTATCTTCATGCCAAGTTTCATGAAAATTGGTGCAGCGGCTTAGCCGTGAAAGCCTAACAAACAGAAATACATACATAGTTACATTCGAATTTATGATGTTATAATGTAATATTTTTGGTAATACTTCAATTTTCAGACCTTTGATGTTTGTAAAATACTGTGAGTACGTGATTCATTAAATTATTATGAAATTCATAATATTAGGCTCTCTTTGCCAAAGCGATCCATGCGAAGCCCATAGTTACTTGAATATGTAGGCTTTTATGTAAGCCTATAAGTACTGAACCACTTAAATAAACTAATTTAAAGTAAAAAGCCTAAAGAATATTACATAGGAGTGGACTCCTAAATAGAGAGAAGAGACCAAAAGTGTTTATTTAGACATAAGTGTAAGAATATAAAAATCCCCCCCCCCTGTAAAGCCCGCGGCTCAGTCCTAGCTGTTGCCCGTGGGTACGCCTGCGTGCATATGGTTATCGCAAGGAGGAGTAACCTAATTCCTTCCTCAAGGATCATAGTATCTTCATGCCAAGTTTCATGAAAATTGGTGTAGCGGTTTAGTCGTGAAAGCGTAACAGACAGAAATACATACAGAGTTCGGTAAAGAGTAGCCTATGTCCTTCCACTAAATTTCACTGAAATAGCTGCAGCCTTTTAGCCGTGAAAACGTAATAAACAGAATTTTTTTCATTTATAATAATTGTAGATATTCTTACCTGACAGTGATAGCAAAATTAAGCAAATATTTTCTATAGCTCACACGGTGGTGGTAACTTGTTCATAAAAGTACAACATTTTCATGAAAGTTTCGGGCTCAGGTGTCAGTAACTTTCATTAATGATTACCCAACTGCGTGTAAAAGAAAAGTTTTGGAAAGTTTCCGAACACGGTCTTAGGAAGAAAGCTGTACCAAAAAGTGTATTAATTAGGTGCTGGTTACTGATAATATCTTATAACGAAGGGAAGAATTACCAATCTTTTGATGAAAACACCGCGCGCATTATAAGTTCGAATACATGTTTAAATTGATTTTACATTTGTTCAAAAGTTTTAAGCAAGGAAATGTAATATCTTTAGAAGTTTAAGGGAACACATCTGGTAGGTTAAAGCAACAAGTTTGGTAAAACACATCATTATTCTTCGCTTCATTAGAAACTTCAGAACAACGAAAATATGTTGTTATGTAATGTTAATCTCTCGTGTCTATTTGCTTTCAATTCTAAGAAAGTTATGAGTAAGTTGTAATAATAAAATAATTTCTTAAGTGAAAAAAGTATGAGAAAGTTCCTTTTAACATAAAGAATACACAAGTAGTTAAGTAAATATTTTAGATTGCCAAAAATATATTAATACTAGCTGATTTAAGCAACTTCATTTGCGTCTCTATTCAGTCATGCTCGGCTTCTATTTTTCTAAGCGTCATGTTAACTATCCTATCTTAGGCAGGCAAAATCAAAATACATATTTTAAGAAAAAAGTGAAAATTGCTTAGATTGTTTCGGATTTCTTTGTGAGTAACAACGAGATACGAGAACTATATCTCGGGGACGGCTCTAAGGATTGCCATGAAATTCAGTATGCAAGGCGTTTCAAAGGCGATAACTCGATCTAGCTTGGATTCATTTTTATAAAATTTACCAAGGAAAAGTGCCCAGCAAAGCTCGGTCATACAGTTACTGATAGATATGTACCTACTTTAATACCTTTGCTCTGTACCCGAGTAAGAAATCTATACTTATAATACCAAAACCATTTAAAATGAATATTTCTTATGTGGATTAGTTTTAGCAAATTAACAGCCTCTAAATATCCCCTCCTGGACATAAGCCTCTTCTTAAAAGGGGGATTTTTTTGTTTTTAATCAAATGTTATTAAACAGTTTTAGTACATAGTTATAAATGAATTATTATTGAGCGTTACAAAGTGATGTGTTGTTTTAGTGGCAGACTTTACGACGCAGTTGTCGCAGCTGTACGAGAGGCACTCATCGGACCTGCAAGTGTTGGTGGCAAGTTTCCGCAAAAGAAACAGCGAAATCAGGAAGGAAAGGTATTTATATAGTTTGTTTACTAAGTTAATGATGCGCCTTTATTTGAATAGGACTGTAAATAACACCAATATATCCTATTAGAGTAAATAATCATTACATAAAAAGATTAACAAAACAGACTAAGGAAATAAGAAGAGTGGAAAATGAAAATAAAATGTTAAATTTGTACAATTTCAAAATAAATTTACTAATAATGATAACAAGGCAGACTTTATTATTAGAACATAACTAATTATAATTTAACTTTTAAACAAATTACTGTTTAAAGGTAAACAGTATTTTTTTTTATGAGTCTGTTGTGTCCCACTGCTGGGCAAAGGCCTCCCCTGCAACAAGCCACTTCTCTCTATTTAAAGCTAACTCCGGCCAGTCTTCGCGATAGGCGTCAAACAGTCATTAATTACTTTAAATTTAACAGTCTTGTCAGTTACACCATTTATATCTCCAAAACATCTAGATTCTGATTTTTGTGTTTTTGGAATCGTCCGGTATAGAATAATAAGTATTAAAATATGATATGGATCAATAAAAAAAAATAGCATTAAAAAATATTGTCAAAACATCTGATCATTCATTGTCTGTTGGCGGAACGAAGATTGCTGGCTGATCTGGTAACATACATATATTTGAGAACCTTTAGCAGGAGCGAACGTGGAGCGAACGTGTACAACAAGGAGCAGCTTGCTCCTTGTTGTACACGTACGAATAGTAAACTTAATGTTTAACCACTACGTTCTAACATTAAACTGTATTGTATTATATACAAACATTGTAGCCGGTTTATGTATTTTATTTCAGTAAACATGCAGTTATGACATTTTGACAGCAGTTTTAAAGATGCTTTTTAGTCATTATAAAAATCAGGATTCTAAATAAACACGCTGTTAAATTATTCCCAAGTGAACTTCTACAATTTGCCCTCCAAACCGATATTGTCACAACCAAAATCTAAAAGGTTCGTAGTTCCTTAATCCTGACATGATCCAATTACGCCTATCTGTAGCGCGGGATAACTCCTATTTACTCCATAATGGAGAGATGTCAGCAATGATCAATAAAGCAAAGTTTAGAACACAATGACATCTAACACACAACGCCATCTAGTCCCAAGCTAAGTAGAGCTTGTGTTATGGGTACTAGACAATTGATATAAATACATACACATATATTTTTTTATAAATACATACATATTATACATAGAAAACACCACAACTCTGAAACAAATATTTGTAGATCCCGCAAACATTTGGTTCGACCCAGGATTTGAACCCGAGACCTCAAGCACAGCAGTCGCATTCACTACCACTGCGCCACCGAGGCATAACTGCCATGTATACTCGTATACTAAACCGATATACCTAGTCGTGGTTGTATAAGGTTGTGCTCTCTTAAAATGTTTTTAACTGTTTTAACACTTTTGCGACTTTTACGCATAGTTTTTATTGTACACCGGGATTTTTTCGCGATTAAATTATTCAATAGGTTATTCAATTTACCTTTTAAAACCTTTTAAAAGATTATATCGCGAATAAGTCCTGATATACAAGAAAAACATATTTAGTGTTTTATTTAAGATGTTTGACATCAATAGCATATGACCTGTGTGACTTCGTGTTTCTAATTTTGAAAAGGACGAAATTCCTAGCTACCTTTATTACAGGGCTGAAATTGTCAAAAACAATCCTTTCTTAGTGGTTGGTGGAGAAGCATCAGTCAGTTAATCAGGACACGTTTTTGTATATAAATATAATCACAAAGTGTACTTTTTAACCGACTTCAAAAAAGGAGGAGGTTCTCAATTTGTCTGTATTTTTTTTTTGATTTGTTACCTTATAAATTTCGACTGGGTGAACCGATTTTGATTTTGTCTGTCTATCGGTCTGTCTGCCAGTCTGTTCCGGTTACTCCCTGGAATGGCTGGACCGATTTTGACAGTGCTTTCACTGGCAGATAGCTAATATAATAAGGAGTAACTTAAGCTACTTTTTAGACTAACTTTGCCTCGCGGTGTTACCATCGGTTGTAAAGGTACAACAATAACAGCCGGTATCACCGTGGAGTTCAGCTAATCTATTATATGTATATCATTCTCGTGTCACGTTGTTGCATCCAATGAACTCAATCTAATCGATTCTTATATGGCCTGTCTCATTTAGAATAGTCTCACTCTTGGACCAATAGGAGTCGAATATAATTGAAAAGAGACGCGAGAAGTTGCGAGGTTCACGCAGTTTGTTATAAACCACTTTAAAGCTTTCTACTTCCCTTGAACATGATCAATAAGATTAGATTACTTACCAAGTGGCAAGTACAGAGTATAGCTTAACTAGAAAAATCATCATTATCCATACTAATATTACAAATTCGAAGTGATTATGTCTGTCTATCTGTCTCTCTGTTTGTAACGATTTTATGACCAAACCGTTGCACCGATTTCAATGAAATGTGGCATGAAGATACTTTGATTTTTAAAGAATAGTCAAGGAACCTAGGACTGTTTAACACGATAACTATTTTTTTTAATGATTCAATTCATTGACAATAACAAAGCAGTTATAAACAGTTTTTAGTAATCGCCATTTGTATTTCTACGTATTTCTCGACGAATTAAAAAGGGTAATAAAATAAGCCTTTGTATTTCAGCGGCCTGAAAGTGAATCGATTACACATTCGATGAAGATGAACATTGGATTTTATAGATAGAGACTAGCTTTTACCCACTGTTCCACCCACGTGTATGCCATCATAATCATGTCATTGTAATATAAAAAACAATTATAAATTATCGTATAATGTAAAAAGTAGCCATAATAAGGATTAAGGTATACTTCAGCCAAGCCAGCTGTATAGCCATGAAAGCGTAATAAACAGATAGAGGAACTTTAGCATAAATATGTCGTCAACAACCCATAATGTCCCACTGCTTTTTTTTTTTTTATTGAATAGGGGGCAAACGAGCAGACGTATCGCCTGATGGCAAGCGATTACCGCCGCCCATAGACACCCGAAACACCAGAGGCGTCACAAGTGCGTTGCCAGCCTTTAGGGGAAGGGGAGGGGGATAAGGTAGGGATTAGGGTGAGGGCCTCCGGTATCCTCACTCACTCGGTGAAACACAGCGCAAGCGCTATTTCACATCGGTTTTCTGTAAGGCCGTGGTATTACTCCGGTCGAGCCGGCCCATTCATGCTGAAGCATGGCTCTCCCACGAAAAAACTGCTGGGCTCAGGTCTCCTCTCAGAAAAGCATTAAGGCCAAACGTCCCCACGCTAGCCAAGTGCGGGTTGGGGAATGGCAAGACAACGTTGTGGATACGTAATCTTGGCCATGAGCATCTCCGTAATCAAATCACGGAGACGTTCATGGTAACATGCCACCAGCGGTCACCCATCCAGGTACTGACCGCGCCGTCGTTGCTTACCCTAGGTGATTGTTTCTAATCACCGAGGGTAAGCAATTGGGCTATGAGCGTCTTTGCAACTGGGCTATGAACGCATTAATAAGTAGTGGGGATTATAATAGTGTGTGTAGTGGCGGCACATACTGAAAGTATATTTGTAAAATTGAAAATACATGCATGTTATTGTTCTTTCAAGTTATTCAAAATCAGTAGAAGTATATCACCTAAATCAGATAAGAATAACGACATATTGCAAAAAATCAACATACGTAGGGTAGACCGACGACTGTATAAACAAAGAGCCTTCTAAATCCTCGCCTACCTTTTTGTATTACAACATGCTGTCATCGCGAAATACATTTTGCGTGACTACGGATAATATTGATGAAATCAAACATTTACATAAACCGTTTTTTTTCGTTAGTTTTCCAAAGAATCGACTATGTTACTTTGATATGTTCGGTTGCAATAATATTTATAGAATATGGATTTGGTTCTACAATACACAAGTATGATAATGCACGAATGTTGGCAGAAACGATTTAAGTTAAATATTTATTTACACAGATCGACCGTAACTTTGAGCTGAGGTTAATATCTATAGAAGCAAATTCTGACTGCCTCGGTGGCGCAGTGGTAGTGAATGCGCTCTCGTCTCGTCTTCAAGTCTCGGGTTTGTGTGATCTACAAATATTAGTTTCGGAATTTGGGTGTTTTCTATGTATAATATGTATGTATTTACAAAAAATAAGTAAATATATGTATTTATATCAGTGGTCTAGTACCCATAACACAAGCTCTGCTTAGATTGGGACTAGATGGCGTTGTGTGTTAGATGTCCGGAATATTTATTTATTTAATTTTTATGTTCATCATATTTTTAAAAGACAACTCCTGTAATCTAACTAAAAGGCAGTGAAAAATACAGCGTCGAATAGGTACAGTGTTCACATTTAACATAACGTGTATCACATAATGTCGAAAGCAATTGCTTCGAAAACTTCTAAATCATAAGATATCATACGACTATATCTACGTATAAACTAAGTAGACACTTAATGGTAACTTTTGTAAAACTGATTTAAGTAACAATGTTAAAGTAAAATCTACATTATGTTCAATCTTACTAATATTATAAATACGAAAGTTTCTGTGGATGGATATATGGGTGTTTGTTAAACATGTTCATGCAAAAATGACTAAACGAATCTGTATGGTAAATAGCACAAACATAGATTATAGTCTGGAATAGCACACGGACTACTTTTTGCCTTGAAAAATGTAGTATTCCCGTAGGATGATTAAGGTACAGCAATAACCGCGGGTAACACCGCAGAATGCAGCTAGTTGTCCAGAAATAAAGCGATAATGAAGCCGATTATTGTGAGCCCTCATTAGTAGAGTACTAAAATAACTAAACACAATTATATTTTACGATCATATTACACTACAATAAGTTTAATTACGCTTATCTTTCTTGTTCTATCAACACATCAGTTTCAATTATTCGAGATTTATTCAAAAGTACATACCTATACCGAGTAAATAATAAATAATGTAATAGTAAATATAATTCGAATGTACAAATCAATTGATGAATGGTCTTTCATCATCGGATATGTGCATACATTAATAACGAGTTCAAATATAAGTATTTACACATGTATAACATGTTTTTGAATGTGTGATATACGAGTAGTTATGGCAACATCATCAATTGTAAATGACAAGCGTCTCTCTTGTGCTTTATTTGTCTTATAAACATAATAAATTTACCATATAAAACAGTATCAGTTCTCCCTTTCCGTTAAATTTTTGCACAATGTAATTTTGTAAGTCATGTTTTTTTTACATTTCTAATCTATCCCAGTTACCAATCGGTTACACTCAAAGACTACATTCTCTGTGGTATAATGATGCTCTATGGAAAAGCTTACATAGCTTATTTCCGAAACTATTGTTATATTCTGAGTTCTGAATACTATCCTTTAATTGTAAACACTTCAGACTTATTAGACATACTCCCAACTGAGACTAACATTTACTTAAGTTGCGCGTCCGACAATCAACTTACCTGTAGTTATTTGTGTCTGGTATACAAATTTCAGATCTAAGTTATGTTATTAAATAGTAATTTTCATGAACAATCATCATAGTGTATATTGTTAATTAGGCACTCATTTTATATTCATTAGGCGTATGGACTTTACAAAGTTAGGGACCTTGTCTATAACAACCACTACCCACTCTATATAATTTTTTTTCGTGAGAGATTTATGTACTGAAAGTATCATACAAACAAATATGATATGAATCGTCTTTTTAATGCTAACACATAAAGACATAACGTAGTTTTTGACGTCTCACAGTTAACATATCTAAACAAACATGTCACAGACTAAATGAAACAAAGTGACATGCCTCTGTGAATAGCAAACGAACCATTAAAACAGATATTAGTTATTCATCAACTAAGAAGCATCAACTAACATCTGTTGGAGAATATAAAACAAGCATTTCTTATAACTGCGAGACAATCCTATTATCCCTAAGAAATCAAATCCCAGCGTACTTAACTCTGCCATAACAGGCAAATAGAAGAAGATTTAGATTCCCGTGGGATGCATTTGAAGACCGTTGTGGGAAGTAACTCGTTAGGTACAAAGCTGGAATAAATCTCAGTAGAAAACTGATTCAGTAAAATGGACTTATTGCTTTTGTCCATTTCCTTTGACACAATTAATAATGCTTTCATTTTATAATGCATTTTCATAATGCTGTTTGTATATTACATATGAACGCTCGTGGAAAAGTTTTTTTTTTAAATTAGTGTCGTAATTAATCTCTTCCACCTAATTTACTTAAATTCCTTTAGAAAAGGAAAGTTAATCTAAATTTACAGTCTTTTTATGAAATTCATTAAGGTTTAAAATTAATTATGAAAAAGCAGAGGTCTGTATAATTTTTTTGTTCGAATTTTTTATTCGGCTTTGCGTAGGTAGAAGATCTAATGTTTTGGGTTTTTTTATTTGAATCAAATTATCTTGGCATTAAGTATTTCTTTCCATTTTATATGCACACACACTGCATATATCTTTTCTACTCTGCCTGATGGAAAGCATAAGCAGAATCCAAGAGTGGTGGTTAACATACTCACTGCGAATGCAGACAATGCAACAATGCAGTATGGCGACCTAGTGATACATCTGCATCATTAGGTCTCCGGTATCGCACTCGCCGACGAAACACGACGGCACGAACACTGTCATTTCACGTTGATTTTCTGTGCGAGGGTAGTACAGTAGTCTCCGGTCGAGCCGGCCCGTTGGCCGCCGGCAACGTGGCTCTACTACCTTTTGATATTCTTCTTGTGATATTCAACTTTAATATTGTAATTAGTTTAACTGTCACCTGTGATATTCCCGGACCAATACGACCTTCAAACCTCCAAGAAAAGAGCGTACTCCTTCTTAAAAAACGGGCAAAGCGCTTGTGACGCCTCTGGTCTTGCGATCAGGCGATACGTCTGCTTGTTTGATTCCCCTATTATATATAAAATATATCTTATATCTCCTAAAATGGTGTACAATAAACTATTCTATTTTATACAGTATAAGTTATTGTATTTTACTTATAATTCACCAACTCCAAAGATTGAGAACTGGGTTTAAAATGATGGGAACAACATTTACTTCTTTGAAACTTTCAGTTATAAGTTTTACTGACAATAAATTTCGAAGAGAAATCCGTGACGAAACTTAACGTGAATTCCAACTAAAACCTCCAAGTTATTGCTTTCGACGTAAAGATTTCAAAAGTTTGCTAGCAATTACTGTGGCATATTTCACAATCAGAGATTATAGAAGTCAAATAATGAGTATGCACATCACTCGATGCATTTTTAATAGTCATCAATCATTTACAGCCTTTAAGAGTCAACTGATGGATATAGGCTTCTCTATTAAAAAGGATGTATTGGCCTGCTATACCACGCTAGCTGGGCAGGTCGGTATAGGGTTTGTTTTTTTATGGAATCGAGGGCAAACGAGCAGACGTATCACCTGATGGTAAGCGTCACAAGTGCGTTGCCGGCCTTTGGGGGATGAAGGGGAGGGCTTGAGGTATGGGCTTACGGTATCCTCACTCACTCAGGGAAACAAGTTGCAAGCGCTATTTCACACCGGTTTTCTGTGAGGCCGTGGTATCGCTCCGGTTGAGCCGGCCCTTTCATCCCGAAGCGTGGCTCTCTCACGATAATTTTCGGTTTCACGGTAACGTTTTAAGTTTTCCTTCTCTCGGCAGTGATGTTATCCTCCAATCATAAGATTAAAATTTGTCAAACGAATGACATGCTGATAATGAAAGATAAGTCTCGCATTAGGAATACTCCTGTGTCCAAACGTACGTGAATGGGACTCAAAGAACACCCAGTCTCAGGACAACAATATGTGGATGACACAAAGAGTTGTCCCGTGTATGATTTGAACCCAAGCACTGTGCAGTAGAAAGCGCCGGGATGACTGCTTAAACCACTAAGCCACCCGTGTAGTGGTTTGTTTTTTGTATTTTTATATATATTACTTTGTTGATACTTTAAATTATTAATTATAATACGAATTTATGAGCACTTACCTAAACGTGACTCAATTAGGCTTTCGAAAATTGTCCTTGGCAAGTTAGACTTCGTCCCTTAGGGAATTGCCTACTGCTACGTTGCGTGTAACCTAGCTTGGCGGTTAACTTACTTATGTACATAAACGAACATTCACGTATAACCACCTACATTAATGTATAAAAGTAATAGTGTAATGTATACGAGCATATCGATAGTAAAAAACCGATTGAACAGTGGTAAAAGTATTGATATTTGTAAAAGTGAATTCAATTTCATAAGAAAACAAATTACAATTATATAAGTGTATTTAGTAGACTCTACTTTGAACATAGATACTCGTACTTTTAGTATAGCTTTGAATCTTTTTACAAGTTACGCTTTACATCAAGAAAATAAATCGATAATTTTTGTTTCAATATTTCAATCATCAGCTTATAGCCTCATGAGCTTATAGCTTATGAATATATTTGATACTGTGGAGGAACGGGTGTAATGTTCCTCCGACACAAAGGGAGGATCTTCCGACCAGGCGAGGTGATCATGCCTGGCGGGCTACTGCCCAACAGTTGATGTTGGGATGTTGTATATATGATAATCGGCGCGAAAACTTCAATTGCGCGATTCAGGATTGGTAGTTTCTTCGTATTGTAGGTTACTCCGTAGTTCAGTGTAACTTCGGTAGATGGCGCTGTAGTAGGTTACTGTTGTGTTGTATGTGGAAGCCGCTACAATACAAACTATACACCACCATCAATAGCCTTTAATAATAATAGATACCTCTCCTTAGGAAGAAGATTTTGGCCCTAACTATAGCTAGACGGATTGTCATAGGATTTACTTCAAGTTTTCCTTCTCTTTGCAGTGTTGTGTACTGCGTAGTTCACTCTTCACTCTCTTAGCCAGTTTCTACAACACCCATGAGATCAAAACGGTATAGTTACGCTCTATATTATTCAGTCATCATAACGATAAATAAATTACACTTGATCTACTAATAGGTTTTGCAGTAATGCAAGAAATTACAAACAGTTTCAATTTCTTATATCTTGCAGCCCTGTAGATTTGGTTCAGTATGATACAGTAAACATTTGAGGTTATGTTATCAAATTTTGCTTTCAATGTTCATTTAATTATTTTTATCAGAATTTGATCAAATTTACGATTTTATGATTGAATATGACGTATTTCACATCGCTGCGAGCCAGCTTTCAATACTTTTAATATAAATTGATGGTATGATTAGGAATATTTTTGCCGATGTTTTAATAAATGTTTGATACATGGAGTTTTATAAATATAATTATAAAAGTAAATGTATTCTACTTATAGGAAATGTCTGATACCAGCAGATATCGTCTTGTATGTGTCTAAGAGTGTTCGAACACTCGAACCTATTCCTAACACAGGCATTTATTCCCTATAATTATACAAATACATAACAATATAGGAATTAAGAGAAATAACATATTTCTTTCTGTACTGCTAGAATGGCCTAAAATGTCAGCATTGCAACCAGGTTGCACGTGCCGTCACACATCACAGATTGATAGGTATGTGCGAGTTAATTCCCGTAAGAATACAAACCCATACGATGGAAAGCGCACGTTTAAATGTTACAATAGCTTTGCTGAGCTCAGAAGGTTATATTTCTGACGTAGCAAATCACATTGTAACTGATTGCATTTTCTACCAATCAGTCTCTGAGTTAAGTTATGGTAGCTCTGTAGAAGAACTATGGTTATACACAAATGGGCCTGGTCGGCGGGATTCATACTATGGCTCCGCAAACTGGTGTAAAACAATTTCTCTAATGGTTGAGAGTGTCAGATTATCGGAGTTCAAGCCTCACTCGGTCTTCCTTCAGAAAAGAGGACACAAAGATGACTATGCACAGGAGAAAAAAAGAAACGTTGATTCACTGCACGTCCATGGGCGGCGGTAAATTGCACTTAATCCTTTCATTAAAAATTTAATCAATTTTGTCTAACCTTTTTCAGAAAGGTAAACACATACTCGTAATTGTATCTCCGGTGGCAGCACACATATTATCGGGATAGTCCTTAGCTACACGTGTGCCATAAAATATAATGACCGGTGAAGTAGGTAGGTAATGTGTGAAATCGTATCAAACTTAAAATAAAAAAACGCTTAAATTCTAATATTAGTAATTTTTATCGAAACCACTAACGATATTCATCACGAACTTTAATTTCTCAAGCAAAAGCGCTATTCAGCTGTTAACGATTATGTACTGTTAGTTGTTTTAATTAAACAATGATTCAAGAAGCCGTAGTGTAATTCATGAATGGATTTGAATGAAATTAATAGACATTTTAGAATTTAAAGCCATAAGTTCAAACATCGAGGTTTCAATTCACAAGGTTAGGTGGCTAGTCTGTTTCCTTATAAAATATTTTGTAATCAATTTGGCTTGTCAGAAATTGAACCCAATAAGCCTTTGTTGATAATTGCGTTTATTCATTGATGTCAATCATCTCTTATAATAATTTATTTCTTCAGTAATTCATTTCCTAAAATACGATAGCTATAAAATTTTGTAGAATGTTTCATTTCAATTAAGAACATGTCAAGTTAATGAGAAAGCAAATATTGAAACTGTTATTAATCCGATGAACAAAGACAAGACTTATTATAAGTCTAAAGCAGATCTTATTTTCTTACATTAATTCATTTTAGAAATAGCTTTTCAAATTGTGTAATGTTGTTAAGACCAACTATTATGATCATGTTTTATTGACGTGACAAATTATAATTTATGGGTTTTAATTAACTGAAATTTATTTGATACGATCTATGTTTGATGGTATTATTAAGTACTAAAGTTGAATGTAATTCATTGGCATAGTACAAAACAAACATTAAATACGTATTAAACTTGACACTATTGATTTAAAGTTGCCGAAGCATAGCTCTCCCACGGTTAATAAGTTATAGTCACGTAATATACCTAAATCAATTTTATCTAAATTTTTTCATCCTCCTTTTTACAACTTGAATAATAAATCTCCAAACAACTGTTAGCACCGACTTCTTAAGAAAAACTTTCACAATTCAACGGATTTTTATTGTAAATGTTTTGTAATACATCCCGCTTTTGGTAAACCTGGTATTGTGACTTTTTTCTTCATTCAAAGGAATCAATCTTCGAAGTGGTGGGTAGAAATCCTTATGTATTTGCCTTGTCCGTCTGTCCTCATTTGGTTTCCACTTGTTATTGCTAGAAAACTGCTAGCTTGTATATGTAGGTACACATATAATTATCACTTTGATAAAATGGTAAAATAAGATATTGTTGATTGTTTTTTTTAAGTAGTGTGAGGCCTTTAAGGTTTAGCTTCGTCGATTTATTTTTGATGATGGATATATCACGGCATTATCGCATTTGTTCATTAATTTACAAGTAAACAATCATTTAGTTTATAAAAAACGTTTTATACTTACCTAAATTTAGAAACACTGAGAAAAATATTTACTTAGATAAAACATTGTACCTAAACTAAACTTAGCGTTTCTTGATTCTTACTAGGATTTATAAGGCCTTTAAATATTATAAAATTAAAGCCACAAGGGTTTTTGTTACATAGGGAATACGAAGAAATAGACCATAACAAGTAAAAAAAAAACAAAAATTGTTTTACCTTTATTTTCAGGAACAACTTCCGCCAAAGGTACTCGTAGTATAAATAGCGTCGTTTTTGCAATTTTTATATTTTATGTATGATACCTCTGCTCACACTTTATTCCCATATAAAATAAATTAGATTTTATTTATGCGTTTACCGTTTAGGAGCGGTAATATTTAAGCCATTTACAAAATAACTGTCCCTATAAAGTTCATCTCAATTGAAAATTATTATTCCCACAGGGAAACGCAAGAAAAACGAGTTCAACTGATCTTTATATTAATAAATAATAATAAATAAATAATAAATAAATATTCTGGACATCTAACACACAACGCCATCTAGTCCCAAGCTAAGCAGAGCTTGTGTTATGGGTACTAGACAACTGATATAAATACTTATATACTTTTTTTTTTGTAAATACATACATATTATACATAGAAAACACCCAAACTCCGAAATAAATATTTGCAGATCATACAAACATTTGGTCCGACCCGGGAATCGAACCCGAGACCTCATGCTTAGCAGTCGCATACGCTACCACTACGCCACCGAGGCAGTCAATATTGATGTTATATTTATTTATATACTGCCAAAGAATATGTTTGTATCTAATCGTGGTATTATAACACTAGAAATAGTTTCAAATATATATCTATATAATTTTCATTCACGACACAGGATAGAACTAGAGATATACCATAACGAGCTGACCCACGCAACCTAGTTTGCGTCTTCTATTGCCCGTAGCGTGAAAATTTTCCCCCGTTTTTTGAACATTCTTCATTGGTGCTCCGTTCCTATTAGTATTAGCGTGATGATATGTAGCCTATAGCCTTCCTCGATAGATAGTCTATCCAACACTGAAATAATTTTTCAAATCGGACCTGTGGTTCCTGAGATTAGCGCGTTCAAACAAACAAACTCTTCAGCTTTATAATATTAGTATAGATTATTTAGGCAAAGGTTTTCGCTAGTAAATAAACAAAAGTAATTAAGAACTAATTCTTTTTATTCTAAAAACATGTACTATTTAAATTTCTTTTCAGTATAAATCTAGGATATTCGATAATCAGAAAGACAGTTTTAGTGAAATTAAATAAAATTTAAAATCATATGCACCCTATTTATCTTTTAGATTTACGAATTCTGTTTTCATTTTTCATATTAAGCACTTTAATTATTACTGAGATGTCTATGAACAATGTAAGTTCTTACATAGAAATGATTATAGAATACTATATTGTTGCTATAAGTAATGTGTAGATATTGTTTAACAAATGAAGATCATCCTATTGACACTGCATTTGCTGGGTCTCATAATAATATAAATCCATGTACTCTTAGCACAAACCTTATAATAACATAATTAAAACACCTTAATAATTGACTACGTTTTATATACCTACCAGGTTTTGTGATATGCTAAGGTGTCATGTCTTTAAGGCGTATAATTACATTTTGCTGGAAAAATATTGTCAACAAAATATCAAAAATGGGGAAGATTTTAAAATTTTTGTTGAAGCCTCTGAACGTGTATAAACAAAAATTAACATTTGCACATAAGGCGCCTTATTAAGTCTGCGAATTTCGCGAATTTGGGTAAATCTAATTTATAACTGAGAATAATGTAGCTCATTTGGATAAACAAGACATGTACTTAAAAAAATTTAATATCAATTCTACCAAACATTAAAAGGAGCAAAGGTTGTCTCTTAATGTTCCTCTTGGTGGAAGACGCGTTTCTAACGTTCTTGTGTAAATTATTAATATTTCCAACACGTAAGTCTATTTTCTTTCGAGTGTTTGTACTTTTAAGACTATACTTATTTATATTGATGTGTGTTATTCCATTGCCTTATGTTAAATTTTTTAAAACAGATAAAGCTTAGATATTTCTTATATTAGGTACAATAAGTAGAATAAAGAAAGCAAATCTTTAAAAAATACTTTTAAAGACAGATAGTTGATTGAAGATGTAAAATAATCATCACGCACTTATTTCAACCAACAATGGGCTTGTGGATTTTCTAATTTTTTTTTAGACTTAGACTGAACTTCAGTCTGAAGGCTAAATATAATATTTGTAAACTATCTGAAATATATTTTAGAGTAACAAATCGAAATTTTATATGAATGTCTTTTGGTCGCCCTTTACAGTGTTAGCGTTAATGTTTATACGGCATGTATAATAAAGATTAAAGGCAAAATAATGGCTGCCAAAAACTTAGTTAATTTTTTAAGAGATTGATATGAGAAATTTCCAGTTCATAGAAGTTTTCTATTCTCAAGAAATGCAAGTGATGCACTATAGAAAAGAAACGTTTATTTTGCGTGTTGCTAATACAACTAACGACCGATGTCTTTTACGGTAGAACGTAATATTACAAATTTAATTTCAGAAGTAATTTGTTTTTATTTTTCAGATTTTCAATTCCTATAATTTAGAATAAAATTGTATTTATACTTTGCTGACGCTACAGTAAAAGTAAATATCTCATTGTAACGAAATGTAAATGCCAATAAAATAGGATTGTCATAAGCGCATTTTCAGAATACCGTTTTAACTTTAATAATCTGTGAATTGCCTTTCTTATTTGAATTTCGCGCCACAAAATTAACACAACAAATACTAGGCGCGGTTGTGAGTACACTATTTGCTCCGTTAATGAACAATGCCTACATTCATTCCCTGCCTTTATTTTTAAAAGCCTAATGAAAACGATTTTAGTATATATAAATGTAATACCTAATACTATTGGCGTAAACTGATTTCTTGCGTTAAAAATATGCGTCTATAAATGCGTTTATATATAGAAGCATATTTCTAATAGGTACTACTATAATTAACGAGGGTAAGCAACGACGGCGCGTGGTCAGTACTTGCATGTGTGACCGCTGGTGGCATGTTACCATGAAAGTCTTCGTGAATAACAGTCGTGAAGCTAACTTGGAGGCCTTTGGGCGGCTTAAAAACATCCAACGGCAAGATTACGTAGCCACAACGTTGTGTTGCCAATCCCTAACCCGCACTTGGCCCGCGTGGGGACGTATGTCCTTAACCCTCTCCAGAAGGAGACCCGAACCCAGCAGTGGAACGTTATGGGTTCTTAATGATGATGATGTTGATGATATATATGTTTATTAAGTTAGTAGTAGTACTTAAAATATATATAATATATATGTAATCTATACTAATAATAAAGCTAAAGAGTTTGTTTCTTTGTTTGAACGCGCTCTCTTCTATCTATCTCAGGAACCGCTGATCCGATTTGAAAAATTATTTCGGTGTTTAATTGGCCATTTATCGAGAAAGGCTCTATATCATCACGCTACTAGTGATAGGAGCAGAGCATCAACGAAGAATTTTTCAAAAACGGGGGAAAATTTTCACGCTACGGGTAATATTAGACGCAATCGAGGTTGCGTGGGTGAGCTAGTAATATATAAAAATATAATCATGTCATATATATATATTATATATATATATATTTTAAGTGACGTAATAAACTGATACTTTGCAAAAGGTAATAGTCAGTAGTAGTTAATAGGTTATTCAGTGGCTGACCCTTTAAGCATTACACAGTTTATCGAACTTCAACATGGTTTTCATTTGATTTATCAAGTTTGTTAGAGAGATTTCATTCTTATACTTGACCCGAGCCATCACCTTAACGAACGATGTAATAAATGTACAAGGTGTAATTTTTACAGATTTTCTGGGTGTAGCAAGTGCGTTTTCGGAAATCTTTGAATGCAGTTTTCTTTTATTTTTCAAAATAAAGGAATGTCTTCTTTGAGTAAAATTTTGTAACTACAATATTAAGAGGACTTTCTCTTCAGGTGGCATTACAAAACCCCACCCTGTAACTTTAATTAAAAAATAGTAAGTTTATAATTTACTTCATCGATTTTAATACATATTTTTTCACTGCTTTCCTGATATTTAATTTTCCTAATAAATGAAGATAATATAACTCCGGTCGAGATGCCTATATGCTAGATGACAAAAGTAATGCCCATAAAATGATACAAAATAGGATTTAGGATGAACTAATAGCAAAGCGTTACAAAGATCTAGGGCAGACAGGAGACCAACGAAATATGACTGTAATTTTTATAATACCTCGCCTAATCCCGTAATGCAAGTAAGAAAATCTCTGTCTATCAATCCACTATTCCCTAAATTGAGGCATCTGTAAGTGTTCCTTATATAAATAAAATAAATAAATATTCCGGACATCTAACACACAACGCCATCTAGTCCCAAGCTAAGCAGAGCTTGTGTTATGGGTACTAGACAACTGATATAAATACTTATATACTTTTTGTTCTAAATACATACATAGAAAACACCCAAACTCCGAAACAAATATTTGCAGATCATACAAACATTTGGTCCGACCCAGGAATCGAACCCGAGACCTCAAGTTTAGCAGTCGCATACGCTACCACTACGCCACCGAGGCAGTCAATAAGTATATAATATATATATTATTTATATGACGTAACGTTACAAATGTTTTCCAAAATAGTAGTTTTCAAGTACCAATGTTTAGACAATAGTGAATTTACAGCACCTACCAATACCTTAGTTATTTTTATATTTATTTATCCTGTTCCACCATTAATTGCTTGCAAGGCTTAGATTTCTGACGCCTTAGTTTTTTTTTTAATTTACTGTTGATACTATTTGAATAATAATATTTCACTCAATTTATAAATTACGGTTTAGTTTTAATAGTACAACGTTAACACAAACTAAAAATAAATATCTATTTATCAGTAGTTACATTCAAAAGCGTTTCATCAAATAGATAGTTCTATCTTTAACGTAATTCCTCTATTTCGGCTGCCAGTTACATGGCACTTTAACATTGAAAGCATTTTAAGTATATTCCTTCGGGATAACTCGTGTCTCGGCTTTCCATCAGGTACTGCCATTGTTTTTAAATAGTTTCTCTTTAATACAGGTATTTTAAGTATTTTTTTACATGTCTTGGTACTATATAAATTTCCTTTTTAACTGACTTAAAAAAAAGGTGGAGGTTATCAATTTGACAGCATTTTTTATGTTTGTTACCTCATAACTTTCGACTGGGTGAACCGATTTTGATGATTCTTTTTTCATTTGAAAGCTGGTGCTTTCCATGAGGTCCCATTTCAATTTGGTCCAGTTCTTGAAGTCGATTTTTTTTTTCTTAAAATTTTGTATTATATAATAATAGACAGTATTGTATTCATCACGCAATCATTTTTCAAGCTCAAGCTTAGAATGCAGGATCATGAATCACTAGACCAAAAGACCAGTCAATTTACCCATTTGATGGATTTCATTAAAAAAAAAATTCATTAGATTCCGACGGAGACTAATTGAACCGTCTCATTACGAACAATTACGTACGTTCCTATCGCGTTTTTTTCTCTTTCCCTCGCTATATATTACCCCATTTAATAGTGAACAAGATTAAATTACACACGGCCCTGATAATTACGTTTCGACAGATGTTTTCAACATCAGCCATCCATATATTTTTGTGGAGACGTAATGTATTAGCGGTTAGCTTTGAAGTCTTATTTGAATAAAGCACACGTTTAAATTATCAAATGTAAAAACCTGGTATGAATATAAATAAATACAAAAGACGTCAAGTTTTAATGATTTTGATTAACATATGGTGACTTTCAATTTACAAATTTATGTCCTTTATTTTTTTTTGGTTTTTGGACTTAAATCGGAAAAATTGCTTTTAGGGTGTATATGTTGCCGATAATCTGTATAATTCAGATGTTCTATACAATACCTAGGCAATCTATAGAATACCTTAAGCTTGTAGGTAATGTCTAAAAAATATGAATATTATTGTTCATTATACACTTTACCTAGGTAATGTATACAACTCCTAGGGATTGTATAGAGTACCTACTGGTTCATCGGCAATGTGTAAAAATAATAAATTTTGTTATAATGTATAATTCTTTTAAAATGACTAGCAAATGAAACGTGTCCTGCTTGCTGCATAAAGCTTTGGGTTAGGTTAGAACATTGACCCCGCCAGTTCCCCTGTGTTGTTTTGGAATCCCTTGGATTAGATGAATCATCTAGGTTTAGGTGAGGTTAGAACAGTGACTATTCCTGATCCCGTGTTGTCGTTGAATCATTTGGATTCAATGAGTTTTAGTAGATTGCTTTTGACCTGTTCCCGTAGATAGCACATAACCGCGCATGAGGCATTGTATAGAAAAAGTAAAAAACACACATTTTATGTATTAAATACATTGCTTAGGTATTGTATAGAATATCGGATTATACAGATTGCCGGTAACATATACACTTTATCGACTACAGAATCGAAAGAAATAAAATAAATTTCTTCAGTCAAAAGTTCACTATAAATAATTTACATTAAACTAGCCTTTCTTTAATGCAATATGAAAAATACACAATATACTTTTAATAAGAACTAATCATTCTAAATTGCTTCAAATATACACTTTCCACAAATTAAAACCAAATATTCGAACCAAAAATAACGAGTCCTATTTATAAAAGTGAACGTAATATCATCATTACATCAGTGTGTCATTAATAGTTAAAAACTTTAGAATATTTTTATCGAGGAATAAACCGCTTGTCGTTATCTAGTAAATAAATTAAGACTGAGCGAAGTGGAGCGAAACGTCATCTGTACTACCGTCTGCGCGCACCACACGCTTGTCATAATTAACCTTGTCTACTGAACTCGCTCTTGATCTTGACAATATGGCAACCGAGACGATAAATAAATTTACTAGAAAAGCTTTTCAGAGTTTTTACGTTCTGGATTAAATGGACGTTAAAGTGCAGCTCTGGTAGACTAATCTATACTAATATTATAAAGAAGTAAAGTTTGTGTGTTTGTTAAATTGTAGGGGGTAATCTCGGGATCTACTAAACCGATTTTAAAAATTCTTTCAGTGTTGGATAGTCCATTTATCGAGGAAGGCTATAGGCTATATATCATCACGGTAATACTAATAGGAGCGGAGCACCAATGAAGAATGTTTCAAAAACGGGGAAAATTTTCACGCTACGGGCAATTGAAGACGCAAACGAGGTTGCGTGGGTCAGCTAGTGTTTTATATTTATGAATTTGATGAACATTGTCTAAGTCTACGTATAAATTATTTCTAAAACATATCTTAAGTTTTACTGTGAAAATATCTAACACCTTTAAACGAATAATTCTTAGGTATATATATGCATAATCTGAAGCTCGGAAACAATATTTCGTGAGCTTCGAAGGCGATAAATCTAAGTAGTATTCATTTTGTTAAATTTACCAAAGAACGAGCGGGCGAAGCTGAGCGATCATCCATGTACTGATTATTAACATGTTTTAGAGACACCTTGAAACAATGTTTGGTGACGACTTTCATTAAATCAAAATAAATTGATTTCAGTCTTTTGAGACAATTTCAGAAAGTATGACAAAGTTTGTTTTTTGGTTATTTATGAAGAGCTTGAAACTTTTGTGTATGTGTTTATTTTAAGTAGCACTATAAATCAACAAAGTGGTTTAAAACACAATATTATAATGAAAGGCGGTTTGATATGGGTTTAAGTCTCGAACGTTTACATCGCCTATACGACACCTCGCTGTGTTCATTTTACAAGAAATCAAATCTATTTTATATACCTTGTTAAACATACCTGTCGTCAAGTAATTAGATGTAAACATAAATATGTTATTTTTATATTACATTGAAATAAAAGAAAAATTATATTGTTTTCTGTGGATTTTTATATTAGTACCTTTTTTATATATGTATTAGTATAAGCACAGAAAGTTGTGTTAATTTAATGATACTGTATTTAAGGGTTTAAAGGTTTGAACGACCATCTTTAAGTTTCGTACCGTACTTTGCTAAGCCTGTACTTGTATTATGGAAAGCACACTATTGATTAACATACTTATATATTTTAAATACATACATTATATATACTATAGATAAATTACACCCAGACACAGAAAAAATATTTGTATATTTGTTATGCAAAGATTTGTTATGCGTTGTGATCGAACCTATTACCTCTGACTTAGCAGTTAGGTAAATTAGTCACTAGATATAAACTTGTTTTATAGTGTTGTTTCATTGATGTATAATAAGATGTGCCAAGAAAAAATTTAACAAAAAGCCGACCTCAAGATCTGAACCAAATTGAAATGGGTCGAAAAGGATACCAGTAGCTTTCAAATAAAAAAGAATTTTCAAAATCAGTTCACCCAATCGAAAGTTCTGAGGTAACAATAACAAACATAAAAAAATACAGTCGAATTGAGAACCTCCTATTTTTTGAAGTCAGTTAAAGAACAGAAAACTAGCGTACATGCTTGTAAGTGCCTATTGAATAAGCAGTCACTCGCATTTATCTAAGTTTACAAAAGCTTCTAAAATTAGTAGTAGTCAATACGTCACAGATATTTCACACTACACACACGTTTTACACATATACATACATTGAAAATGTAAAGCGTATCATGTGTAGACTTGACGCTCTTTGGTCATACAGTGAACTTGTCAACACTATCTTGCGATGAGTACGTTGTGTGATATCATAGCCATGTGACACTGCTATTACTAGCTTGGCTCCAATACTACTACGGCGACAAACCCCAGCCGTTGGCACCATCCCAGATTGATACCAGATGACAGACGAAAGAACGTAGTCAAGCATTGTAAATTGTCGACATTGAATAGATAATCTTTATTTACAAAGATACATTTTAGGTCGAGTGAGTAGGCTACTAGAAGTATTTCTATATTTTTAAATTGTGATGTAATATATTTAGTTCGTTTTTCAACATCGATGTGTGTTACATTATCACATATGTATATCATAATCTTCACCAAAGTTGCTTCTCTACTCTTAATCCAGTTACGATTTTCGAAAATACATTTTTATGAGTAACCATCACTCTAATTCAGGAGCAGAAAACTGTCTATTATATACTTGAAGTAACAAGAGATAATTCTATTTTTTTTAGGTTTTATCACAAAGTACTATTCTGACTCGCACAGGAACATTGTAACTAGAAATTTTACCTGATACGTGATATGTGAGAAAAGAATTTTGACCAAGAAACATATTGACTGATTAAAAGAATGATTCTATAAGCATTTAGTACTTCTTTTTGAAGAACAAAACTTTAAACATTGTTGAAAAAGTACTACTGTTGAAATATAGATTTTGTATAGTCTCCATAAATCTTACCAAGGAAGGCGAAAGCTTATATCAGTTGCACTGGCTAGATTAAAGTCTGGAATAGTGCTACTCTATAACCCTGATCAGCAAGGTATAATAACCCCGAGCATCACGGCGGAGTGCAGCTCCATAGTACTCTATAAATCATACCTAACATGCACATTTCTTTACTCATTTTTAAGTGCTATCATATAACATCTATCTTCCAATATACGAAACTTCATAATGTTCTTTAAAAAATCTGCTATCATTATCCGAGCCTTACGAGCTTTTTTATTTTACACATTGATCGCATACAAAATGGTAACGAGTCGCGCTCGTGATCGCATAAATCAATAATAACGATAACGTATCGAAATTTAAAGAGTACCTTGAACGATCAACCTTTGATGTAAATGGAGGCAGGTATGTAAGTAACGGTAATATCATTTCAGTCAAAACCCAACGAGCCTTGTAATAGCTTTTTATACAAATATCAATTAGAATCGTATTGCTTCGTATAATATTTTTTATATCACGTTTATACGTATATATACAGATATACAGATGTACGTCAGATTAACATGTATCTAGAGAAATAGTATACTTAATTAAGAACTGTCACTCCGGATTATTGAATTATCTGAATCGTATAATTATTATAAATTAAGTTATTTCAAAAATTTTGTACAAAAAAAACACTTTTTAAATACTAATTTTTTGATCCAAATTGTATGCAACTATGGGTTCAAATCTTTAGTATGTTACCACTGTCTTAACCAAATAAGGAGACAACAAGCGCGACCGGAATGATACCACGGCCTCACAGAAAACCGGTGTGAAATAGCGTTTGCGTTGTGTTTCACCGAGTGAGTGAGGATACCGGAAGCCCATACCCCAACCCCTCCCCCCATCCCCTTTCCTATCCCCCAAAGGTCGGCAACGCACTTGTGACGCCTTTGGTGTTGCGGGTGTCCATGGGCGGCGGTAATCGCTTACCATCAGGTGATACGTCTGCTCGTTTGCCCACAATTAAATAAAAAAAAAAAAAAAAAAACTTTGCATATTCCTCTGTCAAAATAGTCCGTTGCTGACATCTACCAATCCCCGTCTAAGAAGGGTCGTTGACTTCTCAAAATGAAATGGGTACTAATCTCTGAGTAGATATTAATTTATATTAATATCAGTCGACATCGCCTTCGTCATTGCGAAACATGGTTTATCTCTTGGCATTTTAATTATTTACTTTATCTTTAGTAATTAAGTGTAGTATTTCTAGAATGTCGGATGTAATAAGAAAATTAATCATAAAAATTTTAAACATGTAGATTTTCTTTCAAATAATAATTACTGTTATAATAAACAAGTATGGAACCCCAGTGACGAAGAGAATGAGACGAATAAGAAATAAACTCATGAATCAAACATAAATTCTGATTACATTGTACTTAAACAAGAAAACAGAGTAAGTGTACATAACAACTTTTGATAAACTTGATTTTGATTATATCACCCGGGTTATTATTACGAAATTATTGACTATTCATTAAGATCGGTGTAATAGTTTAAGCGCTACGGTGGAACATACTATCATACATATGATGCCAAAACTATTACACTTTCTTTTGACTTGACCGTAGTCGGATAAAACGTAATATTCCTGGAATATTTTGAATGCAAAAGTAGAATTAATGAAAGTAGAAATTTAAATAGTAGAAAGACTTGCAATCCTTTGAAATTTGAAGAAATTTCATTTGAGAACTTTATATTATGGTAGTATCTGCCTCGGTGGCGTAGTGGTAGCGTATGCGACTACTAAGCTTGTGGTCTCGGGTTCGATTCCCGGGTCGGACCAAATGTTTGTATGATTTGCAAATATTTGTTTCGGAGTTTGGGTGTTTTCTATGTATAATATGTTTGTATTTACAAAAAAAAAAGTATATAAGTATTTATATCAGTTGTCTAGGACCCATAACACAAGCTCTGCTTAGCTTGGGACTAGATGGCGTTGTGTGTTAGATGTCTGGAATATTTATTTATTTATTTATTTATCTAAGTCCAATTACTAAGTATTTTTATTAACTTTCAGATATCCATTTATGCTTTCTTAATTTTTCATCTCTTAATATATCTTGTAACGAAGCACCCTTAGCCCTCGGTGATGCACTCGGTGATCAGAAATAATCACTGGGGGTAAGCAACGACGGCGTGGTCAGTACCTGGATTGGTGACCGCTGGTGGCATGATACCATGAGGAGGTCACGTTATGCAGTCGATCCCGATTGCTTTCATTGGTTACACAGTCGTGAAGCTTAGTTGGAGGCCTTTGGGCGGCTTAAAAACATTCAAGAACAAGGTTAATAAAATTTATTTTTGTGAGTACTTTTTTAGATAAACGTAAGATAATGAAATTACAGTCATAACCAACAGAAAGCTTATCTGCCACCAAATATAAAACCGCTAAGCCAAAGGTGGTCACATAAATTAAAAATTCTATTGAAAATGGTTCGGAAAAGCCTAAAATGTCTAAAAAACGTCTCTCAAAGTAAAAATTATTAAAAAAAAAGTAAATAAAAACGTTTACAAAAACATCTTGAGTCCGAAAAAAGACGTTTGATCTATAACAATTATCTCAAGCGAGAAAACAAAACAAGAGGCGTTTCTCATTCTGTTTAAAAAATCACAATATTATCTGGTTCGGGATGTTATTTTCTTCACGTAAATATCCATCACAATGAGAGTTAGGCAAAAGCTATAAACTCATGTGACAGACAGTTCACAGTAATAGTTTCAAAGCTGAATGCTGCCTTTGAGGATTTCAGGTAAAAAAACAACACTACGTAAAACTTGAGAAACAAATTTATGTTAGTGTCATACAAAAATGTACCTGCATGTAATGTTTTGTTTGTGAGATGGGAAAATGGATATACATAAATTAGCTTTGTAGTTCTCCTTTCTTTGGAATTTTTATCGTGATTTTTATGCATTTTACTATTACACGAGGACGGCAGAACCGATAAAAAAAGTATTTTTAGTAATTCTTTTGTCATGCAGATTCGGACTTTATATTAACAGTCTGGAGAAATGGAGCGAGCTCTTCAAATATTCTTGAATGCTTTGTAAATTATGCATTTTCACTCCAAAACACACCATTTGGTAAAGTGTAAAGTGAAACTAGAAATACAGATCACATTCTGTCACCAGAACTGAGTATTCAATTATAGGTGGTGTTTAATATAAATTTTATGTGTATTATTTATGTACATATTATGTAAAAGAGCCAGGAGAACTCTTTAATACTTAACTTAGTTTCCTTTCAGTACAGACCTAACACCTACTAATTTATTAAAGACCCTTACTTATTTCAGCAAAATACATTGAACACACTTAGTACATATATGCATACTTATATTATAAAGAGGTAAAGTTTGTAATAATGAGAGGTTGTTAGGGATCATTTGTGGATCTACTGAACCAATTTTGTAAATTTTTAACCAATAGAAAGCCACATTATTTGTGAGTAATATAAGGTTTATATGTATTCACCCGAAAAAAAAGGATTATTGCTATACCCGGCATATAACACTCATATCTTTAGAAAAAAACCATTTGATGAATTAAGTGCCTCATTTTTTGAATATACAACATATATATATATAAAAACACAGAGCTAAGTGAATATAAATCCATCTCGTTGCAATAGAATGCACTACTGAAGGGTCGCAATAGTCGTTAAGCTGTGCTCGTTATCGTTCGGCTCGTTAACGGGAGTAAAGCTTTTCTAGCTACGACGTGCTTATTATTCTTAATTGAAGCAAACTACAGTACTGTCAACAGAGCCATTACTACACAACCTTGATATATTGTAGTAATTCAAATAAGTTGAAACCAAATATGCGACTTAATTATATCTCCCAAAATATAGACATAGCCTAGCAAATCAGTACCAGTACCTAATTACACATAATCATACTGTCAAGTATTTCTATTGCATTATATGAATTCAAATGTTAAAACTTTGGTGTGAAATAAACATATTATTATAATTTATAAATTCAGAGGGCTCTCATTGTTTCCTTCACCCGAGTAAGGCGAAGCTAAAAAAAGAGTAATATTTTTTACAGTTTACGTGTGTATGTTCCACAGTGGCGCTTAACTAATGACCTGATATTAATTAATTATCTGTCAATAGATTTGTAATAATGGCCCAAATGACATAGGCTAAATAAATTTTATCCATAGTTAGTAATAGTTTTCCATAGTCGGGTTCTAGTTTGGGTAAATGGTATTCTCGTGGTTATATGATGATCAGAATACACATATAAGTATGTGTAATCTGATATCAGTGAAGTGAATGACTCACACGATTTCTGAAAGGAGACCCTAGTCTCAAATCAGTTTTGAGTGATGAATCATACTTATAAATTAAAACTTTTAAGTTCTAAACACCTGTCCTGCCACGTGTTTTAACACGTCTATTTCTCTTATATTTGTCACAAAAATATACCCAACATAGGTAAATGAACAGATCCTCTTCCGTTCTGAGTGATTTATAGCCAATCCAGTGCTGAGCTAAACAGAGTGTAGCAACACCGTGACTGAGTTAGATACATATTACGGCAACAACATCAGTTTCATGTTTCGTTTATCTCTGAAGTGCCTTATTTATTATTTACGCTCCGCGTCTATTGTTATCTTCTTCTGATTTAGCTCGTTTCAGACCATTACATTCTATACAAAAATATGCTAACCGAGAGCTTTACGATTTTAAATTCAATAAAAATGTTTTTTTGACACGTCAACGTTTTTTAATATGAGAATGGTATTAAAAAATTGAGATGAGGTACTTACTTACCATAAATATCTATAAACCCATTTTCCCATATAAATAAATATATTTAGACATTCTTCCAATAAATGTGAAAATGGGCAAAATATGATATAGAGCCTTTAAACCGGCAAACAATCATATAACAAACCTTTTCAACTTTATTAAATTAGTACAACTTCTGTACATTTGAACTTTATCATGAATAATAAATTTCACTCAATGTAACATTTCGACTTTAGTAGATAAAACATGTAGATCAAATTTAGTGGAAACACTAAAGATGTACTGTCAAACGAGAATAATTGAAATGAATGGTTGTAATAGGATTAAAATTAATGGAAATCTTTTTTGGTATTGCATTCATATAATGAGCTTACTTTTGAAGCTGATACATAATTTTACCCGATGAAATGTTTAGTGAAAATATATAATGTATTTAGCTTGTACAACAAATGTATTAACGAAAACTTAATTTTTTGTACACAAATGTGAGCTGAGCGTGAAGAATATTTTAAATATGATAAGTGTAGACATACTCGTATATTTTTATTATATATAAAATAAATACATGTACGTTATGTTAGGTACCTAATAATATATGGCCAAAGAGAATAAGCAGTGATCTGACGAGCGACAGAGAAAAATGAAAGGAGATGACACCAAATAAAATTGGGTTCGAACATCATGACAACACCGAAGAACATCGAAGATGTTACAAAAATATTTCAACTTACATGTAATCATTGATACGATATGAAACAACAAATTAATCAACCTGACCCTAGTTAGGACTCAAATATCATAAACTCTAAACTCACTACAGCTTATAAAAAGGTCACTCAACATTACAAAATTATATATTATAACTCCATAACTCAATTTAATCGCAGTCCAATATAAATAAATGCAACGACAGCTATTACTTGAATTGAATATTTAAAATCAGTTTTATCTGTATTACTATTTAAGACATTACCATTTGACTCAAGGACATGTTTTTCATATGAATCTTTTATTATATCTATTTAAGTACAAATTTAGTTTTGGGAAAATAAACACTGACATTACTAAAACTTTTGCTTTCAAAAGTGAAAACATATATTCAATTACTGAACGACATAACATTTACACTGAAAACGATCTCTTTTATATTCGTACATTTATCTGTATACTCAGAAACAATTTCGGATATAAGAATATTGTACTACTTTAACTATCGCCACCTGCCTAAGCCTTCCCTAAAATTATTCAACCAAAAAAACTAAAAGAAAAACGGAGCTGAAAGTAAATTTAGTGAGATCAAAACTACTATCAAATTCTATTTGATAAGCAATATTTGCTTTTATAACCTGCTAAATATTCAGTTTGTCAAATTGAAAGTTTACTCTTGATATTGGAGGTATAATCTTCAATATCTATTGAAAACAATATTTAGGTTCGGGGTTAAGAGGTAACTTTACGCAAATAGCTGTCAGTGATAGCTTTGGACTCTTAACGTCATTTGAAGACCCTTTACCTCATTACATTGGGTAAACAAATACCAGGATCCACTCTGAATAATTAGTGAAATCTGGCGCGTGGCGAATTTATAACCAGATATTTTATTTATTGTTATGGTTTCGCGTATAATTAACAACATTTTAATCTGACCGTTTGAATCTTTATCTTTACAAATAAATAAATTTACCGTGTCTGTTTGTAATTTTAAATTAAAAGCTTTACACTAAATTCATATGAAAGTTTATACGGTGCCTAAATAAAAAAATCACTTTTTTTGTCTGGCTGTCTGTCTGTTTATTCCGGATAATCTGTGGAACGATTTTGACTAATTTGGACGTGATTTTCAGTGGCTGATAGCTAATGATATGAGGAAAAGTTAGGCTTTCTTGAACTAACGTTGACTTTGCTTTACGTGCATTTGTTGTTGTAAAGGGACAATAACAAATTTATTTAATAAATTAACTATCACCACTTACCACTACCTACGTGTCCGTGTCTCTTCATGTAGTGTAAGTGATGCAGTGCCTGCCTGTGTATATCTCAAAATGAGACAAAACTATGGAGTGTTTTGAGTATTTCTATATTTTACAGGCTTCCAGTCTGTAAATTATAGAAATACACCAATTGGTAATTACCAATACCTAAAGCATTTTAGGGTTTTAGTGAAATGGCACGATCAATTTATCGACTTGGCTGGCTTAAAAGTGGCTTAAAAGTGGCGTAAAAGTATACTATTATGTATTCTAACTTTTAACTAGTATGTATTCTAAGCACTTATCGTACGAGTAACTTAGAAACGTTTGACAATTAAATAAAAATTAAATCTTGTACATAATATAATGACATTTTTTATTCCATTTCAACATTATATTGAATTCAGTAGCTTCATATTTCAGTCGAAACCAGGATTGTCATTTTAACTTATTTCTGCTTCAATTGTACCTACTCTAAAACGGCTATATTCATGATAATAAAGCCACTATTTATACAACCAATCCTAAAATAAACTGGATAAATATCTCATTTCTTATAACTTATTAAGTGAAAATGACCGTGATAGTTTGAATCAATAGACCTCTAGTTGCACGGTACGATGGAGAAAAACCACATTTGTCTTGATTACACTTACTCTAGCATTTCGTAGCACCATATCTAAGTTTTCGAAGAACTTGTTTTAGCATTTATGTTCGTCTCAGGTTTCCACGGGTAGTGTACAGTAGCGGACTGTGAAAATATAACCCTACCGGTTTCTTATAATTCTCTTCTATACAAACCTTGTCCTGACATTTACGAACACATAAAAACAGAATCATCCGATTTGGTGCAGCCGCCCTAAAGTTATGCGCGTACATACATTTTGACGATTCATTTTTATTACATAGATAAACAAAACAACAACTGATACGCTTAACCTAAAGTTAATTCACTTTAACAGCTTCCGAACTAAAACCTTTGGTCAATAGTTTATTAAATTTACGTCCACTTTCCATATATAAGAGCTTCTCAGAAATTTTGAATGTAATTCCATTCCCTTCCCACGTCACATGCAAAATTTCCCCAGAACTATGAGTTTGACTAACATATTTAAGTGAGACTCCACTAAAATATTGCAGTTTATTGCAAATTTGTATTTCAATTTTTTTGTTTTTATTGTAATTTAGTTGATGACGTTGACTTAAATAGGTGAATTAATTAAAAAATGTTTGTCATATCTACATCAGATTTAATCATCATCTTCAGTATCTCATCTCAGCTGAAAGACGTCAACTGCTAAATCTATGTAATAATGAATACAGAATGATTGATTGGTAAATATTTCTCTACAAAAAAGTTCATATAGATGTCATCAATTTTAAAACATCTGATTATTTTTCGTGTGGTAACGCATTAAGAATACAGAGTGTTACCACCCTTATTCATCCCATGGGTGTCGTAAGAGGCGATTGTAGACGAGACAAGTTAACGAGAGACAGGTTACAATGTTGTCCTTAAAAAACTACACAGGACAACACTGTATCACGTCTGGCCAGCGTCGAAAAGTAGGTCAAAACTTTTTAAAGGAGTGGTTTATGTCCAGCAGTGGATTATTAAAATCTGTAAATAAATATTTAAAAAAAAATCAGTGTTGGATAGTCTTTCACCTAATGCTGTCATCACGCTAATGCTAATAGGAGCGGAGCACCAATGAAGAATGTATAAAAAACGGGGGAAAATTTTCACGCCACCGACAATACTATTTACTGCCTCGGTGGCGCAGTGGTAGCGAATGCGACTGCTGTGCTTGAGGTCTCGGGTTCAAATCCTGGGTCGGACCAAATGTTTGTGTAATCTACAAATATTTGTTTCGGAGTTTGGATGTTTTCTATGTATAATATGTATGTATTTACAAAAAAAAAAAAGTATATATGTATTCATATCAATTATCTAGTACCCATAACACAAGCTCTGCTTAGCTTGGGACTAGATGGCGTTGTGTGTTAGATGTCCGAAATAGAAAACGCAAACGAGTTTACGTGGGTCTACTAGTGAAAATATATTAAGAACGACTGTTGAGAAGTTGCCCGACTAAAAACATTTCTGGGTAAAGCCAATTCAAATTGAACTTCTAATCGGTTTATCATAGTGGAATATTTAAAGTTTTGCGTCTATACGGATACCTTTGAGAATTACACTCGTCTGAAGTCCGCCCATACATAATAGTCGAGTCACGGTGAACTTTAGAACAGTCTATACAGTTCACGTCATATCATGTGATAGATATTTTTTAAACAGCCATCTGATTTCAAACTAGTTAAAGCCTATTGTAACCAAAATTGCAGATACAAATAATTAAAATTTACAAAACAAGTATACATGTATTTATATAGATTCTCCACAGTCTAGTGTCCATGCTAGAAAATGCTTAGTATGGAACTAGACGGCGTCGTATGTCAGATGGCTGAAAATATTTATTTATTTAAATATTTCTAAATACATACGTATATAACAGAACAAAATAATCGCGCTCATCTCGCAAAATTTTATCCTGGATAGAAATGGAATTCACAACCCAAGCATCAGGGTTACTAACCGCTAGACTTCCAGGTCCATTGTATTGTATGTTATAGTATTACTAGCTGACCCGACAAACGTTGCTTTGCCATAAAAAGGAATATATGTTGTAGAGGTGGGTCAATAAAAATCGCGATGGAAAAATAGGGGTTGATCGTAGACGGTTGAAAATTCATAAAAAAAAAAAAAAATTAAAAAAAAAAATTAGGGTGTACTACCCTAATTACCTACCCTATTAACATTTAAGGGGATAAAAATTAAACGTTGGCCGATTCTCAGACCTACCTAAAATGCTCACAAAATTTGATGAAAATCGGTGCAGCCGTTTTGGAGGAGTATGGTAACTAACATTGTGACACGAGAATTTTATATTTAAGATTTATAGTATAGTTTATTAAACACTTGCAACATATGAATTAAACTATAGTTGTTTGTAATAAAAAAACAATGCACAATATGCCCCTCAGCTCAATCACTAATATGTCAAATAATAAATAAATAAATAAGAATTTTAAGTGTCCGATCGCTCAATCACATGACGCACATATCGCACAAAACAAACAAACATAGGCTTCCTCTTACCCAAACTAACGATTGATAAGGGAACGGCTGCCAAACAGATTAATAGTTTATGACGTGCCAATCCATCACAATAATCCGATTTGTTTGTTAGTGTTTCGTGAAAAAAACAATGGGTGAAGTCGATGTTTGATCGACTAGGTATATTGGTAAAAAAAATAAAATGTTAGAATTTCTGGAAGTAAATTGCGAAGCGTCTTTGACATTCTGATCCACTTTCTGGCAACACTAAACATAAAACAATATTGTATTCAATATATATTAACCCTATGTAGTACAATTGTAGATAATTTTTTAGGCACTTCATACTCCGAAACATTTTCTAATAAATATTGCAATCCTATATGCATAAATAAAGGCTAATTTTATTAAGCTGATAAACCACATTAATATGTCTGTGAAACTGAAGTGTGAACTGAAACGCGAGAAAGCCACATCACTAACTGGACTCTTGAGTAGTTAGCTATAGTGCACGATACAGCAGTACAGTACAACAGTATACGGGGATCCTTGTCTAAATTCTACCAGTCAGCTTTGCGCCTTACCTAAGGTCTGGATCTGCTTAATAAAAAACCCTTTACCTAAAATCACCACGAACCGGCAGTAGGAACAGTTTGCCATAGTAAAAGGGTTCATTATAACGTCGAGAGTACTAACAAAAGATAAGATAAATGCGCTTTATTACACTTCAAAAATATTGATACATACGAGTACACACAATATGTTTCATATCGCGTTAAAGCGATTGTTTGGTTACCAGGTCTGAATACGATTATTTAGATTACAATTATACCTACTATGTTACCAGAAACAATATTCGAATGATTGTAATATTTGATTTTAGCTAACGTTTCTAATTTTTATGGTTTTTTTTTATGTGTGGCAACCACCACATAGAACATAACATACTACGGCGCCATCTACCGAAGTTACACTGAACTACGGAGTAACGTACAATACGAAGATACTACCAATCCTGAATCGCACAATAGAAGTTCTCGCGCCAATTATCAATAAATTATTTATTTATTTTTATTTTTATTTATTTAATTTTTTATAATTATTATTTTTTTTTTTATTTTTTTTTTTATTTTTTTTTTTAATTATTTATTATTTATCGCCAATTATTATTATTATTATTATTACCGTACCGTAAAAAAACGTAATACCTACCTATTGTGAGTTTTTTGATTCCCGTAGACATAAGTCCTCCTTTGTACAAATCTACATAAATTTTAAAGTAACGAACAATTCAGTTAAATAATACTTTGTTTTCGTACCGGTCTCATTATTCATTCTCTCTGAGAAGTTAATAAGTATCCATTAAAATGGGTATAAATGGATATATTCAGAAAGCTCAACAGAGTGTGTCATTATTTTTACAAAAATAATTAACTAATTATATTCGATATACAAAACATTCAGAGTATATAAATACATATATAATCATACATTCCATATCTTTCTTAATTTCGATACGTAGAAGATTGCGAACTGAAAACCGTAATATAGCAATACCTTTCAGTTATTTTGGTCAGATACGTCTATCTAATGAGGATTACACCTCAAACCGCAAGGGAATGGTGAGCTTTCCTCCTCATCAAGTTAATTTCCTATGGTTTAAAATAAAAAGATAATAAGAACAGCTCTGAACAAAAAGTGTAATTAAACTTTGGATTGGTAAACGTTCTTAAGTTCCTTGAACGTCGTAGATAATTATAAAATAAGAAAATGGGATAATATTATTAATCATATTTCATACAAATTTAAATAACTTCCTGGATGACGGAACTATGCTCGTGTTATTATTAGCAATTTTTTTAAAAATGCATCCGGGCTGGATAGATTCATCGTCACCGAAACGCTCTGCATACTAAATTTCATGGAAATCGCTGTTGGAGCCATTTCTGATTAAAGGTATTAGATAAAACATATCGTCACTTTTAGTATTACTACATACATTTTTTAAATTATTTTATTATGTAACATTGCTTATTAACATTTTTGCGAACACTTCCGTGGCAAAATTTTTAGTAACATTTGTTGAACATCTTTCGTACCCAGGCACTTACTTAAGTCGCCGCTTTTTATTAGTGTTCTAAGTTACATCCAGCTTGATTAATAGGCTCCTAAAGTACGGTGCGATTCGTGGTTAGACATTCATTGAAAGTGAATTCAGAGGAGACTTGCAAATCGAACCTTTCGACGTCTTGGCGTTATTGTGGCATAGTAAATTTCGTATAAATTATGTATTCAGCGTCTTTGGTGTTTAATACTGCAAAGACGCTATTATGAATTCTTTATATACTTATTCTAATGATGGCTTATTATTTGGATGTTTGATGCTCGTTGACTTTCGTGTTTAACCCGAATAATTGCCACGAAATTTAAGACTTTTCCAAGCGGATTTGTATAATCCCATTTGTTGAAGTGCAATTTTACAGTTGGTGTTAAAATCTAATATGGTTGTATGAGCTCTGCTCGTGCTAATCTAGTTAACATACTTGCTGGCACAGCAACTTAGCGCTCTGCATATCTTGCAATGCAAATTAGCCCTTACACTTAGAATATGGTACGGTTTTGTTAACAGCATCGCTCGTGATGTAGTTTTAATTATTTTCGGTTCAGTTTTTTATTTACTTCTTAGCATTATTTGTCTTACAAAATTCATAGACGATTTTCTGTATTCGTTTATTCTTATATTCATTTTTGGAGCAAGAGTGATTGTCTCGGGAGATGAAACAACTATGCTTGTGTTCTTTGAGATAGAATGAAATTGACAAACATTGATAGACATCGACTGAATAAAACAGCACTTATATATGTATATAAATGTCTTGGTTAAAAAAAGACTCAACATGTGTATGGTAGGGAAAACTTTAACAAGTTTTGGGTGTATAGGACATGTAATAATTTGCTTAACATTCGTATTTATTATCTAAAATTGTATGACCGTTTATTTAATAATATAATTAAACAATAAAATTTTGAAGTTATTTCTTGTTTTCTTTTATTTTTTTTTTGTAAAATTATTATTTTACATAAAACCATACAAAAGCACTTAAGTTTATCATAAAATTTACCTAAGTTGAAATACTATCTAAGTCGCCCAATCTGTTACCGAGAAACATAGGGCCTATTTCTGCTTCAAAGTTGACCAGCCCAAATATTTTACTATTATTACTTAAATTCATAAAGACTTCGCAGTGTTATTTTAGTGATAAAATCTTAAATTTCCACTGTCACTGATGAATTGCGTTAACTATGTGTGAAATCGAATTGGTGACCCGAAGCGGAAATCTGTTTCGGCTGCTGGACGGACTCATTGAGATAAGAGTGAAGTTATTTTTACTTTACTTATACGTTCATACAATTAAGAAAAGAAAATTACAAATTATAGGTAAGAACAATAAATCCTTACTGGGTAGGTAAATAAAAATAAAATTCAGTTAACTTGCTTAAAAAAAGGTATCAAAAAAAAACATTATACTCGTAACATAGGATCTGAATCCCTTTTTCTCGCAATTTTACTAAAAAAATACATTTTCTACAATTAGTTCACTGAAAAGGAGTAACGCGAAAATCTTACAATGTTTATATATTTTTTCCTCATTGCAAATAAGTTAAGTACATTATTCATGTAAATGAATATACATGCATCTATAACATGATTAGTTGTCTGACGAAGGGCCAGAACATGCTCACTTCTAGAAAACCAAGATGATATTCCGTCATTTGTTTCATCCATTTTATTACAAGTATCCTCTAACCATTCGTTAGACCTTTCGTGTATTCTCGCCATCTTGGGGCGTTGAATCAGAAATAAATATAAAAGTTATTTACTAATACATTAAGTCAACATATACGGAAACATTTCTGTGAACTATGTAGCTGTATAAAGGTAAAATAATTATGTACAACATTTTCGTTTAAATAAGCTGGTTTAAAAGGGATAACAGATAAATGATCAATAATACAGTTTGAAATTAATTTCATAGCGATATGAATATTTTAAACGTATTCCCTCGCTCATAGACACGATAAACCAACTATCGCTCCGGTTCAACGACCAATGCCATACTATTTACAGTTTATTGATTTCTCGTAATAACAGACGTAGGTCACAAGCTTTTTTCCATTTTTACGATCACTTTTTAAACAGAATTTCCTTTTGTATGAGTTTTAATACACTATATTTTTTCTCAGTTTCTCGTAATAAATGACAGGACTCAGTCAGTTTTTCCTCTCTATTAAATACAGACACGCCTTGTATGTATGTATACTCATTTAAATTCACGGGGCATTCCCGAAGGGTAGCCGGAAACGTATCAAAAGATTTACTGATTATAATTAAGTGCCCTTACGTTACAGGAACCTATTAAGCCTGCTGACTTATACCTTACACTTTGCTAATAAATAAAATTGTATTGGAAGAGACAAAGTGAATCGTGGACTAAAAGTTGTTTAATATTTTTTGTCACATAGAAATTTCCGATAACCAACATAGATACATAATATATCGGTAGTATAATTCAAGTTTTTACGATATCCTACGTGTGTAAATAAAATCGCAGATATCATTTTTTCCTTGCAGATGGGCACCTTCGAAGGTACTTATCTCTACTAACATGAAAATAGTTGTAATCAATTTTTCACGAAAATCAATCCACTATATATGATACTTTCTTTAAATGTACAACCTACTCTATAGTTTTTAAATAGTTATAAAATAAACAATGTAATAACTGTGTCGAGGCGTAGTGGTAGCGTATACGATTGCTGTGCTTGAGGTCTCGGGTTCAATTCCCGAGTCGGACCAAATTTTTGTAAGATCAGTAAATATTTGCTTCGGCGTTTTGGTTTTTTCTATGTACCAAATGTATGTATTTACAAAATGTAAATAGATATATGTATTTATATCAGTTATCTAGTACCCATAACACAAACTCTGCTTAGCGCGGGACTAGATAATGAATATATTTATTTATTTTTATTTTACAATATATTTTCATGCAGTTTTATTTCGCATATGCAATACTTATGTACCCATATTATAATTATATAAATGTTAAGCTGGTTTGTATAGCTTGCAATAACTCAAAAAGTCCTGCAACGATTGACTTCAAATTCTGTCACTCAACACCTTTCAAAAATATTTTAATGTATTAATTTTGTAATCACCGTTTAAGCGTGACCGCGTGCAGCTAGTATTGTGTAAAAACTGTCATAATAATCAATATAAAACCATGATCCTAATGTACAGAAAGCTCGCATACTTTCAAGATTCGCGTGCACTTACCGAATATGTATTTATGGGAAAAGTTTGCGATGTTCCCACGTGGCTCGTTTACCTTCGACTAACCGTACATTCCCATCTAGGGTTATAAATAACGTGTTAACAAAATGTGCGCACATAATTAAGTTTTAATGTAAATACACAATTCATGTTTATTTACAACTTCACTTTGTAGCATATTAGAGAGTAGCAGTTTCAGAAAGGTCAAATTAATAAATACGAATTTTCTATAATTTCACCGGTATGCATAATAATGACTATTAAACACTATTTTTAATTCCACTCAACGATTAGCTCATTCAACCAAAAACCAATATAATCTAAGGACATATGAAACAAACAAAATATTTTACATTTTCTTAGATGAAAGAGAATAACCCGACCCAAAATACATCAAAAATAGCTCTCGCCTAGATTTTATTTGCTTTATTCAATCAGTAAATGGAAGACCAATGACAAAGTAAACGATCTCTATAAAAATCAAATGTCATCTTATTTTGAGAGGGTAGTTATCCCAAAGATTCCTTTCCAGTATTTCGCCTAAAGCCACTTCGCCCAGTTATCGACTTGCGGAAACAGAATGGTAGGTGCAATATCAAAGTTCATAAGACAACTAGTTGTTATGTACATTTTAAAATCAGTTATTCAAGTCAGAATTATTTTAAACATGGAATTGAATTCGAAGTTTAAACTAATTCTCAATATGCAATGACTACCCAATAACGATTGTTGTTATGTACGTTATAGAAGGCAAGTAAAACGGGAAACTGCTAGCATACTCAGGCATACTAAACACAGGCAGTGGACGCAGCCTACACATACACAACAATTTTACTAGATGTTCATGACAACCGAGACCGGTGGCTTTACGTAATGAAAATAATCACGGGCCTGAAACACCGCTAAACTGGCATACGAGTACACTGGGTTGTTATTAATTATTTTAAGAAAAATCCAATAATACTTTTGACCAGAGAAAAAAGAGCTCTCGATTAGCAGTCGGCCACTGCTAGGCACCAACGAGGCAGGCGAAGCTTTGTAAATTAAAGATACTAAAATACTTGTAATGGATTAAGCTCATAGACATATTTGCTGTAGTCCATGTGATTTCACTTCGTTATTCTTAATTACAACATGAATTTTGGAATTCTCATTATGGTAGACGCAATTTCTCTGGCTTTCATTGGGTGAAATGGTCTAAACAAAATAAGTACCTTTATGAACCATATTCAAACTACCCTACATAACATGATTAACATGTATGAATGTCAAATGTGTGCATAATTTCAAATGTGTATATTAAACAAATAATGATGAAATAAATAAGGTTAGTTAACCTTTATTTGTGTTTTTATATAAAACCTTATTTAAAATTTAGACTACATCTTCAGAATAAACAAGTAAAGCTATTTTATATGTCGTAACATACTGATTTATGGAGGTCAAGATATAACGACCCCAGACCCCAAATTTGTAGTCTCGTAGCATCGTTTATAGTTCAAATGTTTATTGTAATAATTGATTATTATACTGTGAGATAGAGAGATAATATTGTTGTAATTTTATACAAAATATATTCGTGTAAAGTTAGCTTGTTTTAACACGCTTCCGTTCATTTTATGAAAAGTAATTACCAACTCTGGTACTAATCACAAAATGTATTAATACATAATCATACAACTGATTTTAGTCTGTGATTAAGACCTTAATTATTATCTTCGATTACGCTGAAATAAGAATGAAATCTGTCTGTGCTGTATAACAACATACTTTCTTTTGTAGAATAGAAATTCCAAAGCTAACGACTCGTATTGGAAGTTACAAATCAAAGAATAAATCCACTATGCGTTTACAAAAATGTTATAATATTAAATTATTTCTTTAAATTATCGCTGATTTAAAACCTAAATCCAAAATATTTAATCCATCTAGAAGCAATAGATACTGTGTCATGTTGCTGTAATGTACCACTCGCCATACATGTTATTTAAAGTAGACTTTTCAGAATTCTCAGAATCTCCGTGGGAGAGCCACGCTCGGCATTCGGCCTCACAGAAAACCGGTGTGTTTCACCGAGTGAGAGAGGATACCGGAGGAGCATACCCCAACCCCACCCCCCAATTTCCTCTCCCCATCCCCCAAAGGTCAGCAACGCCATTGTGCCGCTTTTGGTGTTGCGGGTGTCCATGGGTGACGGTAATCGCTTACCATCAGGTGATGCGTCTGCTCGTTTAACCCTTATTCAATAAAAAAAATAAAAAAATAAATTATAGTGAGTAATGTAATCTCTAAATCGCTGAAATGTCTATCGCGACAGGTCAATTATAACAACACAACTATTTATTGGAGTTATACATGTTTACTCTAAACTTGATGTACTAACTGCATTAGAAACTTGTCTACCGTTGGCACAACGAAACCATTTATGCGCGTGTACTAATAAGGTATTTTTACATTGGCGAAATAAAGTTCGAGACTTGTTTAGTAGTTTGGCATGAAAGCGTAACAAACAAACAATTTCACATTTGCATCTACAATATAAGTGTAAATGTACATACAGGCGTGAAACGTTATTTAATTCCACACTAATACAAACATAACTGCATTTAGAAATGCAAAGAGTTGTAAAATATATATTAGATAACACCTCTACCAATGCATTCGAGCTGTCGTGTTTCGGTGGTGATCAAATGATCCAGGAGTGTGCGTCACCATGCTGCATTATTGCATTGTCAGTATTCGCAAAGAGTATGGTGATCACCACTCTTGGATTCTGCTTATGCTCTCCATCAGGCAGAGAAGAGTCATTTTGGCAGGGCCATACATAAAAAAATATCATTTATTATAAACCTCGAGGTTCACAAAAAATCAAATAGCAATTTTACCTGTAAGACGTCTCAAATATTACGACGTCACATTTAACACATGCGAGCAATCTCGAGTTTTACTCAATACAGATTTATCGTCTACAATATTTAATCTCTACCATTTTTTACTGTTTGGGATAATCAGGTGTACATATTCTATACACGTATGTACATATAAATAGGCATTGCGTCTGATTTTAAACGAGAATTAAAAGGAATGAACCGTGTAATGCCCAATTAAGCTTCCCTTCTCTAAAGGGTTTCGCCTTCACAGAACGAAGCATATAGCTGATTTTATATTTAATGAAGTTTAAATATTGCTATCGTAAAGTATACGAGAATAGAACATGACTATTACTTACAAAATGAAAATCAATAACGTGAATATAGCCAAGATCACGAATGTATACGTTGAAACAGTATGCATATATTTGATTTGATTGAAACATCTTCCATCACAAAGATGTTAAATATTTGAACGGCAACGTGTGTCATTTTATGTTACTCGTACATCTAAATATATCATACTTTTTGCCAGGGACCACGCTATTGAAAGTCAAATGATAAATGCCTCCATAGGCACATCGATATAACCCGGTGAAAATTTGAAGCGAAAAGACCCTGATAACGTCAAAGCGAGTTACACGTCAGGAGAGGCATGTTTCTGGAAGTATATCTACTTCGCTATGAATGTAATCCTTTCTCGAATGGATTAACTCTATCGAATCCGAAGTGTTTTCTGTGATAAATGTGCATATATCTATACATTCATAGCACGTTATATATAAAATTCTACATAATATAAATAATAATTGAAATAATCAACTGGATAACATTTCTATTACAAGTACTGTATATATTTAAGTAGGTTTTATAATGAAATATCGAATCATCTTTTCAATTCAATTCAATTATATTTTGGTGTGGTTTTTCAATTACATTATTTAAAAAAATACAATAGTCATGATCTTATTCAAATATTCTAGAAAATACATAACTAATAAACTTTATAACTAAACTAGCTGACCCACGCAACCTCGGTTTCGTCTTATATTGCCCGTAGCGTATTTTCCCCCGTTTTTGAAACATTATTCATTGGTGCCCCGCTCCTATTAGTAGTAGCATGATGATATATAGCTTATAGCCTTCCTCGATAAATGGGCTATCCAACACTGAAATAATTTTTCAAATCGGACCAGCGGTTCCTAAGATTAGCGCGTTCAAACAAACAAACAAACTCATTAGCTTTATTATTAGTATAGATTATACTTTTATATAGCATGCCTACATAATTAACACTTACTTTATAAATGTGCACGAACAAAGAGGCCATATTAACATAATAAAAACAATTCATTAAAGGTTTTAATACGTTTGAATATTCAAAACAGAATATAAAATACAAAAGCCTATTGTTTTTACATTTTATAAAATTGATGTCGGTTTGAAATTAAACGTTTTGCTACAAAAAACATCAGGTCACGCATAGAATAGGGGTTCGTCACCCATTCGTTTGATTTTCTTTATAATATTTGAAACGGTTACTTATTATTTCGTTTTTTTTGTACGAAGTTTTCCAAGTAACTGAACTAACAAAGTCTTTTTTTTACAGGCAACGCCATCTAGTCCCAAATTAATCAGAACTGGTATTATGGGTACTAAACAACTGATAGACATACTTATATACTTGTAAATACTCCGAAACAAACTCCGAAACAAATATTTGCAGATCATACAAACATTTGGTCCGACCCGGGAATCGAACCCGAGACCTCAAGCACAGCAGTTGCATACGCTACCACTGCGATACCTAGGCAGTCAGTTATCTAAGTCGTTATAGTTTTTCTTCAAAGTACAAACTTTTCTTATTCGTAACATGTATTAATATCAGTAAGTGATATACTGTTTTTATAATGAAAAATACAACTCACGTGCTGACGCTTTGAAATCAAGTTAGCACTTAACTTGTAAGTGGATCCGATAGCACTACACTGTAGCGCACATGTCGGCACATGTTTAATTAGATGACTCTTGCATAAGTGATGCCAGGAGATCCGACCTGGCACTTTATTAAAAGACAACGTCGCTTCTCACTAACGCTACAGCTAACTTGTACCTACATGTACGGTTAGTTAAACAAATTAACTAAAAATAGAGATATGACATCTTATGTCAGCTTGGATTTTTAATTTTTATAATTAAAGTCACGGATCGTTTTTTGTTTTTTCGAAAGACGGTCCCCATTTCATGTCATCCACATTTTATATATTTTTTAACATTAATTTCATCACGACGACGACTTGAAGACTCGAAGATTTGATAATTGAAGACGATAAATACTTGACATTGGCAGAAATAGCTGATTCGAGTGATCCGGCTGGTTGCCATTTCATCAAAAAAGAAGAATTAAAGTCACAGTGACAGTTCGACACTGGTAGTTGTTTGTTGTTGTGGACAAAAGTAAGGTTATTCTTACGTGTATTGAAATGGATTTCCCAATAAAATAGATTCGTTTTAAAATATAAACTCTCATTGAACATTCATTACCTAATCGCAAAAGCGGTGGATTAGCAAGTTATCTTGTGAAAGTCATTTAACAATGTAACACACCTCCATAGTAACTGCCTCTTCTACCTTCTTAGTTTGACTGCCTCTGTGGCACAGTGGCAACGTATGCGACTCCTGTTTTGAGGTTTTAGGTTCGATTCCCGGGTCGGACCAAATGTTTGTATAATCCACAAGTATTTGTTTCGGAGTTTTGGTGTTCTGATCTGTAATATGTATGTATCTATAAAAAAGGTATATATTATATGTATTTTTATCAATTGTCTAGTACCCATAACACAAGCTCTGCTTAACTTAGGACTTACCGTGGGAGAGCTATGCTTCGGCATGAATGGGTCGGCTCGACCGGAGTGATACCACGGCCTCACAGAAAACCGGTGTGAAATAGCGTTTGAGCTGTGTTTCACCGAGTGAGTGAGGATACCGGAGGCCCATACCACAACCCCTCCCCCATCCCCTTTCCCATCCCCCAAAGCTCGGCAACGCACTTGTGACGCCTTTGGTGTTGCGAGTGTCTATGGGCGGCGGTAATCGCTTACCATCAGGTGATACGTCTGCTCGTTTGCCCACTATTCAATAAAAAAAAGAAAAAAAAAAGATGGTGTTGTGTGTAAGATGTCCAAAATATTTATTAATTTTATAGTTTTAAACATACTCAACTTGTATTACTCAATTCATGCATGCAACACTTTGGCATGAAAGGGCCAGCTTGACCGGAGTGAAACCACGGCCTCACAGAAAACCGGTGTAAAATAGCGCTTGCGCTGTGTTTCACCGAGTAAGTGAGGATACCGAAGGCCCATATCCCAACCCTTCCCCCATCACCCTAAAGGCCGGCAACGCACTTGTGACGCTTTTGGTGTTTCGGGTGTCCATGGGCGGCGGTAATCGCTTACCATCAGGTGATGCGTTTGCTCGTTTGCCCCATCTTCAATAAAAAAAAACAAAAAAAAACTAGACCTAGACGCATTAGAGTAGAGTTTTACTACTTTAATGCAGTATATTTGTCTAAGTCTCTCTTCTAACCTTAAGATCTCTTTTTTTTTTCTTTTTTTAACCTTAAATAACCTTCTAATTCAATTAAAGATTCAAGATCTTTAAAAACAAAACTGAAGTTCACAAAAAGTAAACCCTTCAGGTCTCGTGTCTTAAACGTAAATATTTAAATAAAACAACTAGCTGCAAAGTAACCCTTTGGAATAAGTTTCTAACCGAACATATATTTATACTATTAAATAGAGAAATTATTTAAAAGTTTCCAAGCGTCTACCTGCAACAAAAGTGCTTATATGGGGTTTCTTTAACACGCAATTCTAAAATTAAACAATTTGAACATCACGTTTCTCGAATTTTTGATAAGTATTTTAAATACGCATTTTAAAATAATTTAGCGGTATTTAAAATGTTTATTTTTACCATGGGCAGGTATTGTTGTTGACCTACTAACTTAGCAGTACTTTTATCGTGCAAAGCAAAACAGTGTTACTAAAAAATTCCACATGTTTTATTGCAAACGAAGTCGTTATTGTACGTATTGTGATAGGATCTGAATAAGAAAATGTGCATAATAAACCCGAAACATTAAAAACTTTTGTAAAAATTTGTATAACCTATGGCACCCGGGTCATTTTTATGAATCTATTAACCTCATTCATCAGTCGGTTTACTTGTTTAGGTGCTACGGTGGAACATACATGACTGCGAAAACTATTAGCAGTCCTTTTGGCTTCGTAGTCGGGTAAAAATGTATATCTATTTTTGCTTGTCACATTAGCAATGGCTAAAGCATAATGCATATTTTTTGAAGTGAAACTTCTTTAGGCGCATAAGGGTATTTTTTTTGGATAAAACGCAATAATAATAATATTAGCGTCACGAAGATGTGCAGCGTTTTTATCGAAGAAGAGGGAGAGAGCGATTGAGAGAGAGTGAGAAAAAGCGAATTTTAATTTCGTATTCATCATCTGAGATTTTACTATATTATTTTTTAAACAATATAAAATAAATTAATTTTAATAATTCTCTTTAATAATTATTATTAATAATTAGTTTGCCAAAGAAGTTTTACTTCTGACATTTGTACTTTTTACGCACGCACTTTCTTCTTGCACGTTCTTGTAAGAAAGTAATGACATTTTCAAAATATAAATGAATTTTGAAAGTAGTTAATACATAAACATACACTCACGTTTATAACCTCGAAGGTTGGGCAGAAGTCGAACGCCCACATTTTGATGACTATATAGATGGAGTAATTTGATTTAAATTTAAAGAAAAAAATCATAAGAGGAGGGGACAATAGTAGGAAAATGTCATTGCCAATGCAGTAACTGGAGATGATTTATACAAGATCTTGAATGAGTGCAACCAGTTGCAATTTTTTTCCACGAAAGATTAAATGTCCAGTTCCGTGTAATCACTGTCAATAATCATATATAATGAACGATGTTGTGTTACTTGCGGTTAGATCTAAGTAGTATAAAGGTTAAGATCGATTCACGGATTTCACTATTTATCAAAGACTAACGTAAACTTTACCGGTATGCTCACTCTTATCATAGACAGAACACCGATTTACTTCGATAAGTACGGTACAAGATGGGGTTCAAGTGATTTGTTAGATTAAGCTGGGATTGTGTTTGTTCCAATAGATTAGAATTTTGAACAATAATCTTAAGTTCCTTAATTTATATTGCCATTTAAACTTGTGAGAATAAATATTAAATCTCACTAATTTTAAAGTATGTCTACATCTTAAGTAATGTTAGAAATGTAAAGGGGGTTTTTTTAAATCAACCAACATTCTTGAAATTTTGAATACACATCCAAAAAATACATCGTATTTTTTTTGATTTTTATAGAATAGTGGGCAAACGAGCTGACATATCACCTGATGGTAAGTGATTATCGCCGCCCATGGACACCCGCAACACCAAAGGCGTCACAAGTGCGTTGCCGACTTTTGGGGGATTGTGAAGAGGGAATGGGGGAGGGGTGGGGGTATGGGCCTCCGGTATCCTCACTCACTCGGTGAAACACAGCACAAGCGCTATTTCGCACTGGTTTTCTGTGAGGCCGTGGTATCACTCCGGTCGAGCCGGTCCATTCATGCCGAAGTGTGGCTCTTCCACGATAAAAATGTAATGTCACGTCATATTCATCCCAAAAAACGTACTTTTCGCGAGGTTGACCCGAATTGAATAACGAAATCTATGTCAGGGCGAATAAAACTTGGACCAACAGCTAGTTAAAGTATACATTTCAATTCGTCTACCGCAAGTGATGATAATGATTACTATGCTATTGTCATATGTTGCTGAGCTGGTTATATGAAAATAGGACCCTATGCCACATTATTACTCTCACGAAAAGATACATTAATATTTACAATTTAATATGTTTTAATAACTATTAGCAGAACAAATTAAAACAAGCATTATTAAATATGGATCAGATTAATTTCACTGTAGTAAATACATTTTTGCCAAATAATGACCGACTGTAATCTGATTGGCGGCTGTCGGAGAGCATTAAATTTCATCGAAACTCTTCAAAATGGACGAATCGATGTAGATACGTACATATACATATACAAGAAAATTCCACATAGCAAAATTCGCAAATAACTAAATAAATTGCAGAGTTCGTTTTACTACAGCGAGCGTTTTAAGTTTTTCATCGAAATTATACGTTGAAAATGACAAAATTTCTTTAGATTATTTTCTTCTGTAAAAGTTAGAAATTGAATACAATTATAGTATCAAGAACATCAAGTATTCATAGCAGGCTTCGTCTTAATCCCATTAATGTACTTATACCAACATGTTGAACCTCGAGCGACATAGTTCGAGATAATATATTTAATTTAATTATAAAACTAAAACTTCTAGTAATAAATTCACTTCAACATAATTTTAGTTTTATCATATTATTGTTGTAAAGGTTTTTATGACTATTCTTTTCGTCCGAGTCTTTTTCCCATACTATGTTGGCATCAGCTTCAAGTCTACGAAGACAGGTCGACTGAACTTCAATTTTTATGTACCATCAGGTCTCCACAATCCAAGTACTAGTTGATATCGATATTCTGCAGAAAGCCTGCTCTCGGACAAGTATTTGGAGATCTAAATGTCTCCAAATACTCGTTACAATTTTTGAAGTGAAAATTTCTTTAGCCGCGTTGAGCACTTTTTGCTAAGAGAAAATCTTATGAGTTCTTAACCGTGGGAGAGCCACGCTACGGCATGAATCGCTTACCATCAGGCGATACGTCTGCTCGTTTGCCCCCTATACAATAAAAAAAAAGAAAAAGTTTGCTCCACCGACATGCTGATGTTTGATGTTGATAATTTATATTTAAACATTATGAAATTTGTAATTTCAAACATAAAAAATCCTAAAATACAACAACCGTGGGAGAGCCGTGCTTCGGCATGAATGGGCCGGCTCGACCGGAGTGATACCACGGCCTCACAGAAAACCGGTGTGAAATAGCGCTTGCGCTGTGTTTCACCGAGTGAGTGAGGATACCGGAAGCCCATACCCCAACCCCTCCCTCATTCCCCCTCCCCATCCCCCAAAGGTCGGCAACGCACTTGTGACGCCTCTGGTGTTGCGGGTGTCCATGGGCGGCGGTAATCGCTTACCATCAGGCGATACGCCTGCTCGTTTGCCACCTATTAAATAAAAAAAAAAAAAAAAAAAAAAATTACAAATAACATTTTCACTTCTATCGGCGAGGCCTTATGACTACCAATTTTTGTACAATTATTATTTCAGGTCTGACACACAACGCCATCTATTCCCAAACTAAGCAGAATTTGTACTACTATAAATACTTAAATACTTTTTTATAAATACATCTTTATTATACATAGAAAACATCCAAGTTCGACACAAATATTTGCATAACAAATATTTTAATACCGCAGAGTCAGTGCCGCTGAGACAGTTGAAGAGCAGAAGCATTGCCACAGATGTTTGTGTACCTTCTTCACAATATACTAACCTACTTGGTTACCACTTAGTCCCGAGCTCATTTTGACTATAGTGCTAAATACATACTGTATACATAATACTCACACCTGTAACCAAGAAATATGGATGTTACATTTACAAGGAAAGAAATGGACTTTGTAGGAAAAGTATCAAACTCAAAGTCTCAAAATATAATCCAAAACAAACAAGATTTTGGCCAAACAGTACTAGTTCCTTGAAATGAAAATGACAGTTTATAAGTAAGTTTAACTAAATAGATAAAGTAGGACTGAAATGTTAGTCCTTTTCAGCCAAAGAAGTGTAAAAATAAAAATAGAGGAGACAGGTAAGAGATAAATTATGAATTAAGGTCACACTTCAAAGCGGATATTAAATATGTAGAGGTATAAAGTAACTTTTACGTTGTGACAAAACTTGGGGTGGCCTATTTTTACCAGTAGAAGTCTTTCGGCTGAGAAGAAGAAGATCGTATCTATTTTATTTTTTGAAGTGAAACTTCTTCAGAATCGTTATGATTTCAAACCGGATGATGCAACGGCAAAAACGACAGGTAAGAGACACATATACAAAGAGTCGCCTGTAATTAGTGAGCGAGAGATGTCGATCTCATTCTTTTGTCGATTTACTGAAGTTTCACTTTTATCGTGTGTGAATCGCACACACACCTTTTTTTATCTTACGAAGGCTTAGGGAATTAATTATCGACAATAGTCATATATGTTGCGCAATTCCAGCAAAAATCAGAGAATTTACACTTATCCCAACTTTGGAACAAAAAATCTTTTGTTAAATATCTACGGTTTGAAAAGGTCATTGTTAGATCAATCATAGAATAGTGGCCACCACTACTATTAATCATAATTCGTAATGAAAATAAATCACAATACAGAAGAATAAGATTCATGGGTTAAGTCACCCAAACATTAATCAATCCTATCATGTTTACTTAACCACATTATCATGATACCTTGATATGAAATTAAAGCGCATTCAATATTTTATGGTAAAAGATTAAAGAATAAACATAAAAGCATTATAGCTAACCAAATTTGTCAATTCTCAGCAATTTTTTTACTTCAGAGAATCATCAATCAAGTATAAAAATCGTTTCTGTAAAAATCCGACGGGCGCTCCAATTTCCAATATGATGAAAATTTAATTGGTAAGAAGAAAATGTTTCTTCGGTAACGGGAGTTAAGGTTTTTTTAAGTTTTAGAAGTATATTAAGGTTAAATTTGTGCTTTGAATCATATTCAGTTTTAAATTAATCTATATATATATATAATATATAAGAAAGTCGTGTTAGCTACCCGACTTAAACTCAAGAATGGCTAAACCGATTTGGCTGAAAATTGATAAGGAGGTTGCTTAGAACCAGGAGACGGACATAGGATACTTTTAACATAGGATTTTTTTTTACGTCTCCCCTCATCATTAACCGCGGTTGTTGGTGTACAGCGGGTAAAACCGCGGGGTTCAGCTAGTATGCAAATATAAATATTAATCATATCAATATGAGGTATCCATAAGTATTCACAAATTTTCAGCAATAAAATATTTTCATATTGTTATATTAAATATACATAGTTAATCTATGTATATTTATTATACTTCTGGCCCTAAACCGAAACTGCTAAGACTACAATTTTCAAATTTTGGCAGCTAAACCTGTTTTAGATATAAGCATTCCTCACGAAAAGATTTTTGAAAAATCATCTTTAATATCAGGAATAAGTGACTGTATCAAAGTACATCATTTTTGTGGTTTAAAGCACAAACAAAAGTAATCACGCGAATGAAGCTGCGGGCAATTTAGAATCAAGGAATAAAAAAAAGCAAAAAAGTATGACCCGACGACATAAAAGCCTTTGATAAAATTCATATAACCCATACCACCCATAAATTTATTTATATCACTAAAATTAGTACAATCATTTTGTCACTACGTTGGAACACATAAACATACATAGATTACCGAAAGTATTACCTTTCCTTATGGCTTAACTATAGTCGGGTATGAACGTTATTATAATATATTTAATACTCTTTCTGAGCCATAAACGAACATTTACGAATTTATTTAATATAATACATTCTGGTACCTCACTCACCGCTCAATTCTAGTAATGGCTCACTCTACATTGCCCTCTATGATCTGTCAGTTGCGGCGAAACTCCATTACGATACCACGCCAGAATATATTAACTTCATTAAATATTCCATTGAAACAAAATGTATTTCAATATTCACAATCATTCTGCGGATTATAAATCATAATATAATTATTTCACACAGAAGGCTACAGTGTTTTCTAAACGTGAGCCAATTATATTTTCAATCATTTTAAGCAATCTTTAGCTAGGGTCCTAAATAAACATTCTAAACGATTAGGTGGAGTGTTCAATATATTTAGATTCTTTGTATGATAAAATCCGCTAAGCACGCCCTTCAGTGTAAAGTACGTATGAATCTCTGTATTATCAAACGAATTTATAGAAGGTCTATAAACATTTACAGAAGGAATATTAACTTTGATGTCTGATGGAGATGGATTTAGGGATGACGTTATTTGCGTTGTAAAATCATATTTAATAAATATAATAAGATACGTAATTTATACTCTCGATTATCGGCACTTGATGGAACTTGTTGCAATACATTGTAAAGGACAAAAATATGTTATATAAAACATATTATATAATATGTGGTTTTGTACTAAGTTGAGTTTTGTGGAGTTATTCAGAAATTGTTTGTAAAAATAAAAGTAACTTAAAATATATTTCTAGAAAACCAAAAACTTTACTAATAACTAACTGAGATTGACTACCTCTTATGAAAAACAATTCAAAACGAAATTCGTTTTGCAATAATGATATTCAAAACAAACTTTTCCATCGAACATTAATTTTCATAATCCATACTAAAACGGTTCACGTTTAAAGTTTTGATAATAACATCGTTGGCTTCTGCTAAAGTACGTAATTTACGTTCACGGGCGATATTCTGACATGCCCTTTAACGGTTGACATCGGTGATTAGTTTCGGAGACCTTTAGCCGTTGTAACTGGGAGACCGAAGCTGCCAAAACGTGATAGATGACTTCCATAACGCCTCTTAAATTGAGTTTTGTGATCGCTTTGATGTCTCTCTGAAGAATTTAGAGATAGTACCTCTAGGTTTTCTGTTGAGTAGTACATTATTAAAAGAAATCTCTATCTAACTAGTTACCGATAACTTAATTCCACTTCAGTGCAATTGGCACTAATTTTTTACGGAAACTTTCAAGTTTGTTCGTTTACTGTTGGTTATTTTAAAAGCTTCTAGCGCTAATGACTTTTCTAGGCTTAAATTGTTAATAGTTCTTCTTAGAAAAGACTAACGATATATGTATATGCATTTATTGTGATCTATTTTGTGTATTTACTGGTGAGTTTTCAAATCCGTCAAAAAGGAAAACAAATTAAGAAACCATGTAAAAAGATCACTGACATTCTTCCTTTGTGAAATAGGAAATTCTTTGGTACTGATAAACTGAAAATAATCATTATATGACTTGTATAGTTTTTAAAAACTAAAATTCTACACACATGTGCCAGCAATAATTTTACTTAGTTCACTCTTTCGCTCTATATTACCTTATTAATTACAATAAACATAACGTAGTTAAATAACTTAATTATTACACATTCGTAAATTTTCAAACACTAATCATGTTTCTTTTAAATGTTCGTTACTTAACAAAAGGTTAAATAATAAATAAATATTTTGGACACCTGACACGCGCCATCCAGTCCCAAACCAAACAGACTTTAGACTTTATACTATGGGTACTAGACAACTTATACAAATACATAAATATATCTTTTTTATAAATACATACATATTACACATAAAAACACCCAAACTCCTAAATCAATATTTGTAGGAAATCAAACCCGAGACTTCAAGTACAGCAGTCGCCTACACTACTACTGCGCCACCAAGGTAGTCAATAAATTATTAATAGGTAACCTTCAATGACCTACTTCCAATAACTTGAAGTATCGGGATCGTCCACTCGAGCACGTTCATCATAGGTCAAGTATCCCTCCATCCTCTATAACATACACTGGTCTTCGGTAATGAATTCACAACTAAACAAATAAATGGTTAGAAACACATAAAAGAATGTTTCTCATGTGTAATTATTGCTAAAACACTGTCCCAACTCTACAAACGCGGTATTACGAGTATCACGCCTTTATTTATTCAACAAAAATGTTAAACCATTTTTCATTTCTACGTAATAGATTGTGACAAATTTAGATATGTTGAATACATCAAATCATACATAATAAACGCAAATTACTTACGATGTAATTTAAATAAAACTTTCTTAAATTAAGTTCATTCTTATTATTACTAATCCTCAGGTCAGTCCCAAAAGTATATTAACGTTGATTCACGTTTTCTACTCAATATATATGTATATAATAATATAGATGATACAGTTGTTTAATATCGAAGTTACCGAGTTCGTCGTATATTTGTGATCACAATAGGTAATTAAATTTAAATCACATTCGAAATTGTGTACTAAGCTTTTGATATCTACATACAGAAACAAAAGCCTTTCATCTCGACGATTCCCAGTTGTAAGGCTTTATCTAGGCTCGACCTAATTTGCCGGATTTGAAATTCAAATTAAAACTATACGGAATGTTATAGATGTGTGAATTACTTAAACCACTAACAGTTTAGGAAAATGTATATTGTATTTGTTAAAAACATTCTTCCGAAAGAAAGGAAGAAAACTAGGATGCGACTCTACTGCGATCACGTGTTATAATAATATTTTTTACTAGCTGAACCCCGCGGTGCTACCCGCGGTACGATGATAACTGCGGTCAACGCCGCGAGGCGAAGCTATATCTTTATAAATAGTAGCCTATGTGTTATTCTGATGTATAAGCTATATTGTGGTAAAGTTTCATTCAAATCCATTCAGTAGTTTTTACGTGAAAGAGTAACAAACATCCATACATACATACATCCATACTTACAAACTTTCGCCTTTATAATAGTAGTAGGATTGAGAAAGTGGCAAACGAGCAGACGTATCGCTGCCGATATTCTTACCGGAGGCCCATATTTCAACCCCATCCCTCTCCTCATCCACCAAAGGCCGGCAGCGCACCTGTGACGCCCTCGGTGTTGCGGGTATCCATGGGCGGCGGTAATCGGTTCACCGAGTGTTCACCGAGTGGGGACACTCACTCGGTGACTCACAGCGCAAACGCTATTTCACACCGGTTTTCTGTGAGGCAGTGGTATCACTCCGGTCGAGCCGACCCATGTATGCCGAAGCGTGTATCTCCTACCTATATGCGTAGAGGAAATATGATTTTTTTATTAATATCAATTATTTTATGCCACTTGGGTACACTTACATTGAGCAGATAATAAATGGCTGACGCGTTCTAAGCAAATATATTCATAAAATTGTTTATATATCAGTGTTTTCTAACCAATAAGGCATTGCATAATCAAATATTCACTAGCAGCAAGAAAATTCATAACATCGACTAAAATCACTAAAATATTGTTGTATGTAGCGAGCTCAAAAACGTTCGTATCGAAAGCCTGTGACCCGATTTCTCATAGTCAATAGCTCCCATCTCCCCACTTAGATCTCAACTTGAACCTCGACCATGTCAAAGCTCTGCAGTTATTGACTATCGTATTTTGATAAAAGATTTAGCTTGTTTTGTGAAATATATGTGATAAGTTTGACTCTTTTGAAAATACAGTGAGAGATAAAATAGTATTAGGCACAAACGTAAATTAATATGTCACTAATCCTACTAATATTATAAACGCGAAAGTTTGTGAGTATGTTTATTGCTCTTTCACGCAAAAGCTACTGAATAGATAATAATATCCCCATCCCTCAAAGGCCGGCAATGCACCTGTGACGCCTCCGGTGTTGCAGGTGTCCATAGGCGGCGGTAATCGCTTACCATTAGAAGATCGTCTGCTCCTTTGCCACATACTTCATAAAAAAACAACACATATGCTACAATTTATAAAGATACTAGCTTCGCCTCGCAGCGTAGCATCGTGGGGTACGACTAGTATGTAATAAACTAAATCGGGTTATTGTCAACACCGATAAGCCTAGAGAAAACACTAATTACTTAGCCACTTTGTACTTAATGGTAGGTAGGTAGTGGTATGGTGTGTCGGTTCCGTTTCAACGCACTACGCGTAAGCACCAGTGAACTGGCAGTCCATAAAATATTTCCCACGGTAAAAAGTATTATGTCTCATTTTATTATATGTACTCACGGGTTCCAGGATACAGGATTTTAACTTTTAATAAAAATAATAAAGGATCAAAGAAAGTTAGAAGTTATATTGTTACAAGATTGTTAAAAGAACATTTCAATAGATTTCTATTCATTGCACAGGTCAATATTAAAACAAGTCTTAAGTAAAGTTCAAAAATCAAATATTTTCGAAATCAGAATTCAGTTGAAAATCCACTTCACAAAGTTTTCCTTCATTCTAATATCAACCAAAATACTCTTTGCACGATTTTGTCAGGAAATATAAGGGAAGGAATAAATAAATCAAAAGAGCGCTTTCTCAACTTCTTTGTAGTAAAGCTTTTTCAATGTTGTACCTTTGTTTTCACATTGTTCGAGACTGATGTACGAGTAGTATCAGTTCCTTATGTCGCGTGAGTTATAAATAAACCAGCAGTTGGACGCTCACTGTTTTCACTTTGTCTGTCACTATACAGGTACTGACACCTACTCACGTCGCTGGATAGCATAATACAATTGCAAACTGTATTTTTTGCTACATTTAAATACTGTAGGAATATAGAGTATTAGAACGTTCTCACCTAACTGCAGCAGCAGCAATAGCAGCCTCTCACTCTTTGGCTAGTTATCGGGTAGTAAATATTACTTCTATTTGTAGGTACATCATTAAAACAATTACAGAACGTAAATCTGTGTAAGATCCTTGGAACATTTTATACTTCACACATCTCCCAAAAAGGTTCAAGGCCACTTAAGATATATATACATACTAACTTTCACCCGCGGCTTCGCACGCATTTAATAGTATCCAATGTTACTTATAATACCTCCAGGAATATGTGTACAAAGTTTAATGATGATCGGTTAAGTAGTTTTCCCGTGAAAGCGTAACAAACAAACTGACTTTCACCTTTAAAATATTAGTGTGATTAGAATTAGAGTATTAGGATATACCTTTTTTAAATAACTGAATTATACTTATCTTTAAGATTGAAGAATTAGCGGAATCTTACCTCACTTTATAACAAAACCTACTTATATTATAAACGCGAAAGTTTGTGAGCATGTAAATGAGTACGTTTGTTGCTCTTTCACGCAAAAATTGCTGAATGGAGTTTGATGAAACTTTACAATAATATAGCTTTTACATCAGAATAATACATAGGCTACAATTTATAAAGATACTAGCTTCGCCTCGCGGCGTTGCCCGCGGTTATTGTCGTACCGCGGGTAGCAGTACCCCGTGAGAGAGCCACGCTTTGGCATGAATGGGCCGGCTCGACCGGAGTGACCACGGCCTCACAGAAAACCGGTGTGAAATAGCGCTTGCGCTGTGTTTCACCGAGTGAGTGAGGATACCGGTGGCCCATACACCAACCCCTCCCCCTATTCCCTCTCCCCATCTCCCAAAGGTCGGCAACGCACTTGTGACACTTTTGGTGTTGCGGGTGTCCATGGGCGGCGGTAATCGCTTACCATCAGGTGATGCGTCTGCTCGCTTGCCCCTATTCAAAAAAAAAAAATCACCGCGGGTTTCAGCTAATAGAGAATAAACTTAATACTTGACTTTAACTTTGAATTAATATACAAATTAAATTTTGTGACATACTTTCGTCTTTGAATTTTGATTTGACGTACGATAAAATAAGTTTTTATACTTTTTATAATTTTTAAGGGACTCAATAACAAGTTCAGATTAATTTATTTCAAAAATACATAATTTTAAAAGTTCGAGCAATTCAAATAATTGCCAGTCAATGATAAAACAAGATTTGTGAGGGATAATTACTTTTTATTTGTATTCTACTACATATAAAGCTAATAACACCCGCATCTAACGAGATCATTGAGCTCAGATATCGAGATACACTTAAACCCTTAATGATTATCATAATTACGTAATAACGATTAATCAATCTTTAGTATTAGCAAAAGTAAGCGATAAAGAGTGTATACGTAGAATTTAGATATATTATAAAGACAAATAACATATAAATATATTAAAGGTCAGGTCAAAAATGTCGATACTAAAGAAGTTTTGGAAATTGATTCAGGATTCCATTACTATTACAAAAAAATATATAAAAATCGTAACAGGCCTTCTTTTAAAAAACAAAGAGATTTAATAAAAAAATCTGATAGGTAGGTACTCTTATTTGAATCTACATGAATAAAGATATATGACGACGTCGTAGAAATCAAACTATATCAAATAATAACGTTTTTACAAGTATTTTAATAAAAAAAACAACAAATATCATCAACTACAGCAACGTCAAACCGTAAACTGGCTGAAATGTAACGAAAGCCAGAAAACGATGTGTAGACAGACGGCAACGAGATTTTAATGAGATTTTTGTGCTCAAGATTCTCAACCGCAAAAACTTACGAGACGGACAATTACTTTCGGAGACATCTAAAGTAGTTTCTGAATAAAAAAACTTGGTAAAAGTGTAAGACATGCAAGACCGAATAATCTTCTTAAATATTACTTTTGTACATTAGAGCAAGAACATTCGGAATATGTACAAATATGTTTCAACACATACCCTAACAATAATGCAACCTTGCTAGCTTATATTTTGCCTTATTCCTGTCAGTTTCTTGAAAGGTACGGCTTTATAATATTGAAGACTTATATACAACCTCTTGTGAGGGATAAGAGGTAGTTAAATAAGGAAAATGGAATACGTTTTCAAAATGACTAGCATCAAACAAGTGACTAAGTAAATAAACGGTGAAAGGAGAGTTTCTTAAAACTTTACATAGCAGTTACCACTTTTGCCAAACTGAATAATATATATCTACAAAGTAGATCGAAAAATTTTAAACTTCAATCCAAGTACATCTAAATTACTTCCAAACAAAACAGACTCAACATATGTTATAATATTAGACATTATTGTACTTTCAAGCAGCAAGAAATTATAAGTGCTCCACCACGGTTTAATTTGCAAGAAACTTTTTCCTCGCACATCCAATCTGTGAAACGAATTATCCCTTTATCATTTCCGGGTCCACCCGACCTTCAAACCCAACATAGTCATTGTCACTTAAGACAGGATGAAATATAAATTCTGAAGATGTCCCATTTATCCGAAAAGGCGTTGGGAATGTAGAAAAAAAAAAAGTTCATGCATATTATGCATAACCCTAAAAACATCACACTTATTTTATGGAGAGTCGTGTAAAAAGTATACGTGAATCATTTGCATATATGTGGACCGACTATCTGCATACAATTGTGTTCGTGTATGGAAAACGCCGGGCATGAGCCAAACCCACGTATCTCACAGTATAACTACCAAAATAGAAGTTTATTACGCTTCAATTAACCACATGAAAAACCATATTGTTGGTTTTAATAGACACTATTTAGTATTTATGCTTGTAACTATTATTATTTAATATTAACAGAAACCTGCGTCTGTCTCCCAATGTTTTAATTTTACATACTTACTGCTCCTTAAACCGTAAAACATATCAAACTTATATATCGCAATATCGTTCACGATTAGTTGGTTCACCAAACTTGTAACTCATATTCATGCACATAAATAACGCTTGTTCCAAAGCTTGTTTTGTATTCGTGACAGTTGACAACTGCACGAATCCGTTTAAGTACATACTGATCACGAATTCGTGCAGTGCCTAAATTACCTGATCATAACATAACATGCAGTGAATTTTTTTTAATTAACAATAAAATATTCTATTGCCCTATTTATTAGTAAACGCTATAACAATGTGATGACCGGTACTCTACCGTATTGTAAACTGTACTTTCTACCGTATTGTAAACTGTATTTAGAAAGTACAGTTTACAATACGGTAGAAAGTACAGTTTTCTCAATAACTTTGATAAGAAATACCATGTCATATTTATCAATATTGGGTAAAAAAGACTACTAGTGACACTTTGCTTTCTGGGGGCATAATTATGTAATCAAATGAATATTTACTCTAATCTTACTCACTACCTATTAGCCTATCACCTAGTCGGTCAGATCGCTTACATAACATTGATAATAATCCATTTAAACTGAGAGTAAACAACATTTCCACGGATTTAGTAATCCGTGACAGTACAGGTCACTAAAGCAATTGTAAACGAACACATCATTACATCATTTCCATATTTATACATTTAGAACATACTAGTGATCGCCTAAGGGTCGAAATTCGAATATAACTCTTCACATATACTTTAACTGTTCAACTGAAAAGTTTTATACTCCACCGTTCACATGTCATGGTCTTCGTAAAGACTTAATTTGCTAAAATCAATAAAAAGACATACTATCTATATTTCTGTGTTAGAAATCCATGACAATAAATTTGGAAATACATTATTACGCTGTTTTGATATTTATAATTATACATTTAGAACATATTAATTTTGCTAACATCAGGAAAAGATTTAATAAATATTTTCATTACAATGTTGTAAACTAACAGTTAGTTCATAGTGTCTAAAATTGCAATAAGTTATCGTGAATTTTAAAGGTACTTAGTGAATGCATAATTAACAATATGATAACGGAAATAATGCCACAGGCATTTAATTCCAGTCTACCTTTGTATGCTGGGAAGATGTCTAACAAGGTGCACTAGAGATTTTATTTTCTTTGAAAGAGAAAAAAAATTTTGAGAAGTATTATTATTTTACTTGAATCACATCATTCATATATTTGGCCCAAAGCCAATAAAAAACTTCAAAGATTCTTCATGAGACGATAATTGTAATTTTTAAAACATTTCCTTGTTTATTTAACTTGAATTGTCCTAAGTGGATATACTAACTTAATAATTAGTTTTGTATACTTAACTTTAATAAGGCTTCATGTATTTGCATCGTTAATATTTATTCTAGTTTCTAATAGGTGTTTACGATTTAGAACGAGGTTTATACGTGTTTTTTTTTAAATGGTTACTTTTCATTTAGTATTTACTTTTGTGAGACTGACCTCTTTTTTCTTTTGTGCGGAAATCCCTTCGAATACCACCAACTGGTGGTTATGTCGGACTCGAACCGGCTAAAAACCGCACACCATCTCTGGTACTAGAAGCCGGGGAACCAGGTGCACCCTCGGAAGGAAATCCCTAGAACCCCGACGCACCTCTGGCCACCAAATGACGAACCCTAGCATTTAGATAGATATAACTAGAAACGGCACGGCTTAGAGCTAATAATTTAATTCACAATAATATTTAAGTCAATTTCACTAAACACATTCTTTATTTCAGGGCAACATGTCCGTCTTCCCTCTTCCACACGTGGGAGACGCTCCTTCAAGAGGTGGAAGCAGACGTCCTGGGATATAACAATGCAGCCCAGTCACTGGAGAGGCTGGTTGCCACACCGCTCATGGATCGCACTTTCCACATGAAGGTCCAAGCGAGGAAGCTATTTGCTCATAGGGAAGGCTGCGAAGTTATTCTCGGGAAAGCTGATGACCAACTTAATATGGTAAATTATATATAGATTTTTTGACTAACTTTTATCATAAATAAATATTCAATAGACTAGAATGCATACTACATGGCTTAGTTGGCAGTTTCTGTTACAGTCAATTATCTTTCTGTTAACTTTATATTGTCAAAAACTATATGGCTATAGGTAGTTTCGCATTCTATTCCACTCTCCAGAGAATTATGGTGGCTTTGTCAATTAATTAGGTCATTCAGAAAATAATGAAACCAAATTTACATAGACAGATAATTAAAGTTAACTATAATTAATATAGCAAAGTCTGTAGTGACGTTCCTTGCAGTTATTGTCGTACCGCGGGTAGCACCGCAGGGTTTAGCTTCTTAGCTAATAAAAGAGAATAGATGTATTAACGACTGTAGAAAGATATTCTACGTGGAACACTTGCATCTTAGCTAAAGACGCAGAATCAATGGGAAGAGAGCCGCCGAAACCTTGCTTACTTGGTGAACAGCAACAAAACATTTTTCATTTCTTTCTTTTCTGTCTTTAAATTAGAATTTATATAAATAAAAAAATAAGTAAGTAAATCATCGTTCTAACTCAACATATATTCGACAAAAGGTCATGAATAACGAAATTCTTATGTAAGAAATAAAAACCTTTTTGTATATATACATTTATTTAATATTAGATCCTCTTTGTATAACAATGATAGAGTTCAAGCAAAGACTACATTATTACCTGGCAGCATCGGTAGCGCATTATCAGTGTATAGGACTGCTGTGCTTAAGGTTTCGTATTTGGTACATGGGTCGGACCAAATGTTACAAACAGAGAGAGAGAGAGAGTTTCGATCTTTTTTGTGTATAATATGTATGTATTTACAAAAAGTATAAATATATTTGTTACTTGTCTAGTCCCCATGGTTCAAGCTCTTCTTACTTTGTGACTATATTGCGTTGTGTGACATTCAGATGTTCGAAATATTATCGTCCGTAATACTACTTAAAAGTGTATAAGCTTTATCTATGGAGTAAAAAGTGTTCATTAAATAAAAATAAGTGAATATCGGTTCAAAGACACAATCTACTCGATTGATTTGACTGACTACAGATTTCGACATAGCTTTTATTTTATCTCAAACTATCAATACTGTAGCGAACAATATGTAGGGCTTCATCCGGAAATACCTAAAGAAATTGGATGTAAGCAATCCGTCCAATCTTTGTAAGAAGTGCGAGTAAAACACTCGTATCTACTCAAAGCTTTCAAAAAGAACAGACCTACCTACGTGAGAATGTCATTACTTACTCGTTTCCTTGAGTATTCTTGTATCCTACACACTTTTGTCACGTAGTATCTTCATTTATGTATTTGTTTTAAATGTGAATTCAACTATTTACTAACTCCATCTAAGAGATCGTTTTACCGCCATTTGTACATATTTATCGAATTAGGTTATTGTAGGAGTTTCTTGTTTGCAACCCAGTTGTATATTATCATTAAATTTTATAAAACAAAGTCTTCCGTCGCGTCTGTCTGTCTGTTCGCGATAAACTGAAAAGCTACTGCACGGATTTTGATACCTTTGTAATAAAGTGGAAGCGACTGCAAGCATTCCCACCAAAAGTTCACAAAACTTCATACTCTCACTCACACTTCGAATGCCAAATAGAGACGCTTGTTTCATCTTAAATCCTGTATTTTTAAATCCATAATACTATTAAAAATTCTGTAACTCTTTCACGCCTAAACCGCTAAACAGATTTCGATTAAAACAATGGAGATCCTTAAATTCTTAAGGAAGAACATAGGCGCGATAATAATATATCACTTTATTGTACACCAGATGCATTACAAGGTAAGCTTAAAATTAGAGAATTATAATTGGCGGCCTTATCGCCCGGAGGCAATCTCTTAGTTACTCTTAGCAGTTTTTAACAGCCATACTGACAAAAAAGACGTTGTAAAAAAATAATATTTGAACTCCTGTAATGTTTGACTTGTTGAATTTCTAATATATTTTTGTACTTAGACCTCTGCAGTAGGTATTATTGTAAACGTTCTTTATAAAAAGATTATAATAAAAACTCAAATTTTATGTCAGTAAACACAACGTCTTTTCGAAGAATTAATTAAATATTACAATGCGAGTCAAACACGCGATGGAATACGGAATACTAGATAATAAACTGTGCCTATAAAACACCTACTACACCAATATTATGAATTTTAAAGTATATCTGTCTGTATGTCTGTTGCGCTTTGACGGATAAAGCAGAACCGATTTAGATAAATATAAATAAATCGTTTATTAGTTCTCTTTCGCACAGAATAGGTAACAAAAATCAAATCACAAATTCAGTGTTATATAAAAGAGTGGGTGAATCTGTGTGAGAGACTGGTATCTGCACTAGGACAACCTGTGTGACAGATTACCAGCTACTCCCATGTCTAGATAATTCAGAGCTTGAAGTAAATGTAACCACGTTGATTCCTAATGAGAAGTGAAAAATTTAATTTATTCAATTGAAAAATCATACGTATAGTACGAGTATGCTTGTGTGTGTGAGCGTGCGTGATGTGAGTTAGTGTAGATATGAATGTCTTATAAGTGTTTGCCTTTGTATGTGTGTTCTACCCTAACCCTGACAAGATGAAATTTATACTCTCAATTGTAGGCATTTGATAGAACTTGTTGCAATACATTCTGGAATTAAAATCACTTGTACTTATTTCACTATTTTAATTATGTTTACACCTGACCGATTTTGCTGATAATGCCATAAGGCGAAACCGGTCAAGTGTAAACATAATTATAATAGTGAAATAAGTACAACTTATTTAAATTCCAGAATGCATAGATAAAATTTACCTCTGTATTTATTTTATTAAATTATGTCCCTTGTAAATTTTATCCAAATACCTTTTAGCTTTATTTCTCGAGGAAGGAAATAGACTTCTGTTTACCGGGATTACCTAAAACACGCGGGCTGAACCGCATGCAAAAACTAGTTAAAACTTAAACCATTAACATTATTTATTTCTTCCAACAATTTTCTTATTAAATTAAGTGCCAGCTAACAAACCCATTGAAATCTTAAACGTTTTCTTTAACAAACTCATGGTTGTGTTCCCATTGTATTACAATTTGCATTTTTAATTATATTGGAATTCGCCTTTGAACTCTAGGTAATTAAAACTTAACCAAAGACTTGTAATTGAATACCAAATTTTTTCATTTCACTCTCCAAGTAGTTTTATCTTTAGATAAAGTAAGCAAATTGAAATCATGACTCTTCTTTTTAAAATATAAAATTGTAAAAATTTTAAATATATTTTTTTGCTTTAATTTACTTAGTACCCATGTTCAGTTTAATTATAAGAGTCGATGACGAACCGATGTACGACTTACGTCTGTTTTCAATAACCCATCTCTAGTTAAACCAGAGATGATAGTTTATACTTTCAACAGGATTGATTAAACACACATTTTTCTATATATAACACTCTTTTAAAGGCACATTCAGACCGTTTTCAATAATCTTTCTCTAGTAAAAACTGAAAGTAAGTCATTAAATCAATCGTTACAAGAATAAGATGAAAAATTGATATTATGAAATAAATAGGATTTTAATTATGAGATTATTTCTTGTTAAGACATTTTACAAAAATGTGTAGAGGTTGTCCCTGTACAAATCTTTGCACGTACAATCTACATCAAATTATGTTTGCTATCTCTATACGCAATGCAGACTCAATAGAATGCGAAGTTGTTAATATTTTTAAGAATAAAACTAATAATTGATCGTTATTTATTTTTATAAATATTCTTTTCTTTAGAATTTGTTTGAAACGGCAAAGTTAACACTAAACAAAAAACGTTCATTTTTTCTCGAAATGGATATAGTACGGAATGATGATATTTCATCGCAAAAAGAGCGTTTCAAAAAACCAAAAGTTCAAAGTGAAATAGAGTTCACGTTCACAAAGGCTTTTCATTTTACTGATGCTATAATCCTGTCATGCAACGTGTACGGCTTTCAACTAGAAATATACAAATGGACTAAGAGCCAGCGTACCGCAGACTTACGGTAAATTAACAAAGTCAATATTCTACCTGCCGTAGGTGGAGTGGGGATTTACTATTCCCATTATGTGTCTTTGGACGTGCCCAGAAGTTTAAAAGTGTCAAAATTTACTCTGAACACGTGATCGCAAATTGTATTGATTGATAAAATAGTAGATAAGATTTTGCTACTACTCCCGTAAATCTGCGGAACGCTAGCTCTTAGTCTGAAAATTCGTTTCATATTAATTTCGTTCGTATGTTGCATCGTATGTTGTGATCTCTACTCGACTCACCGGGAGCACAGTGCAATCAAACGTGCGGTCGTCCCTCACACTATTGAGACTATAGGTAGGGGTTATTCCTTCTATGAAATTGATTAGAAATTGGTACGTTTATGTAATCTTGTCTTTAGCAATAACTTAAAGCTTCTATTACTTTTTTTTTTTTAATCTTTATTTAAGGAGCTTAGCCACAATTTTGACTATGTCGCTCCATCATAGTCACTGTTTTAATTTACACAATTCTTATAAATTCAGCATATAAATCATATAAGGCCTTAGCTGCATCTGTTGAAGGACTGGCCAGGATGCTGTTACATCTTCCAACATCCATCAACTTATCACTAAACAATCTATTTCTAAGTTGTTGGTTCCGCGCACATTCCATCAAAACATGATCTACATCCTCCACCACACCACAAATTTCACAATTTGGCGTAGACGATAAGCCCATTAGAAAGGTAAACTTTCTGGATGGGATGTGTCCGGAACGTAACCTCATAGCCATTATTAATTTATGCCTATTCAATGAACAGTTATCAATCCAAGTTCTATTACTTAACGCTTAGAAATGAATCGATAAACTAATAACAAATATACTATTAAACTTTGACTGTACGGTTGGCCTTGTGGTTTAAGCAGTCGCCACACCGCTTTCCACTACACCAAGTGTTGTGGGTTCAAATCCCACATGGGACAACACAAAGTCTGTGTCCACTGACTGATCCACAAATTGATGTTCGTTTCGTTCGTGAGGTCCCCGGCGTCACAGGATGTATATTCCTAATGCGGGAAAAAACGACATTTATTATTCACTTTTTCAAAGCAAGTAAAAGAGTAAAAAAGATTTAAATAACATTTTTGTTGACTTACCTACGGAAAATTAAAATAACATTAAATTGAAGCTATTAAGTACTCGTAAATAAAGGAAATCATTGCATTTTATGAATTAGTTCTGACACAAAAAAAAATGTATAAACCTATTTTCTTCAATACGTTTATTAATAGCTGTCGAACGTTTTTGAACGTAAAAATATTGATTTAACGCAAAGGAATCATTAAAAAGAAAACTCCATTATGTGTTATCATAAAGGAAAACGGAGAAAATGTTAATCTTTTTACGTTACGTTGAGGTGGGAAAATCGTCTGAGTCAAATTGTAAGAAGCGGATTTGTATTGTGCTTGAAAATGCTCTGACACTTATAAACCGCCTTAAGTGAATCACAGCATCTCTTTGAAACCAACTTCCAAAGGCCCTCTGCCTTTCTCTACTCGAGTGAATAATTACTTTTAATGTGTGTGTATTATTTAAATTGAATTTATGCATCTCAAAATTGCTATTTTACTATATAGATAACATTCCAGTTCTAAGAATAAATTTTATCTGATGTTACAGATTATAACAACTCATCATGACTTAATAATAAGAATGAATTAGAGTTAGTAATTTTTATTTAAGATTCTAATTTTAAAAATACATACGCCGCTAGTCCAGCTTATATCTTAAATTTTTATCGATCTTTCTAGCCTTTGTTATTTCCAAGATTATTTGGGGTCGGTTACTAGTTCAATCGTATTTACCTGATGATCAAGTTTTTCAACAACACTTTCGGCCTGACTCGGCAATGGAATCAGAGAGAGACCTCTTGATCGTAATCGTATACTCTAACCGCTGGACTAACGAGGCAGTTTAATTGAAAAGACAGTACATCGTAAAAACTCGTAGTTATTAGAAAAAACGTACCTTACTTAAAGGGAATTTACGGGTGGAACTTCAATTGTTATTTTGATTCCATTCATTTATTTATTTTTTTAAAAGTTTCCTTAAAAAGTTCGCAATACAATGTCATATACATAGTATAAAAATTCACTACAAGAAATTAATTTCAACATTTTTGATTGTGACATGACTATAAGACATACCTACCTATAACTAATGTGTGTAATGATTTAAATTATATTATATATAGTTATTCTTCATTATCCTATAATCCTATTATTGTGTGTGACTGTTCCTAAGGGTGCCTCATACTGGTGCCGGTGCCATCACCTGATAGATGAGGACTTGCGAACCAAGAGTGAATATAAATCCCGTAGGATAAAATGGAAAACCATTTTATAGTATAATAACAAAAGCCTTAGAGAAATGACAACTCCCGATTTAGGAATATATATTCTATGTCACGGGGGTCTGTACAAATATACATGAAACGGACACAAAGAACACCCAGAAAGTGTTGTCAGCAGAAAGCAGCGTAGCGACCGTTTAAAACACTAGGTCACCCGTGCAATTCACACGGTACATATCATAGTACTCGTACTTTAAGACAAATAAATCTTTAATATGGGTATCCTTTTTTCAGAGTCGAGAAGACTACAGGGGAGCTTTCCTGAACTACTGCACGAACCCAAATCCAGCTACTTTAGCAACCTACTATGATTCACATAATACGTATGTGCAGCAACTGACGGCCACGAACGCGATGCTGGATCAGTATCACAAGCATACACTTCCGACAATTTTGCAGGTAAGGATCACTAATACTTGTGTAATGAAGACATTGTTCTATAGATTATGGTTGTCGCGCAAGCAAATATTTCAAAAATACCTCACTCTTACAATTTTTTAACTGCCAAAGTATGTGAAGATATAAGATGTTTGTTACTAGCATGCAAAAACTAATAACAGGATTTATAAGAATCTTCACAGTGATATAGCTCATACATACAAGTTCATAGTGGGGGTCAGAACTTGAAAGACTACGTAAGGGACTTGGGACACTCTTCAACCAAGCTAAAAATTCCAGGACCATAGAGGACTGGTACAGTTATAAAGCAGTACAAAAACACTACAATTAGCGGATCAGATTCCGAAGAATGGAGACCTGGTGAAATTTCTGTAGCAGTACAAATTCGATAAACTAAGCCGCGAAATTAAAGAGTATCCTAACCAAGGGTGACCTCCTAGACTGCCTTAAAAAGGAAGATGGCACTTACACTAACAAGAACGATAAAACCAGTGCAGTATTGTTAGATCCATATTTCTTAGGATGTCTAAATACATCAGACAGTGAATGGCACGACAAAAAATATAGCACACCAACAACTCAAAAATGGGAAGTCGCAAACAATGTAGTAACCGAGTATAAACTCAAATGGGCGTTAAAAAGTTTCGAACCCTTTAAATCCTTGGGATTGAATGAAGTCTAAAGAAGTCCTAAAAAGAAGGGGTAATTAAGCATTTAACAACTATCCACAGGGCTTGTTTAGCATATAAAAAGAAAGAAAAGGAGGAGTCAGAGTATGACCTGGTCCTATCACCGCTTCTATGGAACATAGTAGTAGGCAGCCTCATAAAGAGACTAAATGATCGTGCATAAACTATTATCGATTATTCAGATAACCTAACAATTCTGTTAAGTGGGAGCGTGGAAAATGTGTTATATGAGGTCATGCGTTCGGCTTTGCAAATTGTAGAAGAATGGTGTGACGAACAGAAACTATTACAGGGGTCTGGTCGTTTTAATAACAGCAGTTCCCGGACCCCTCCCTTCTCAGGTGCAGAGTGGCACACCGTGTGGTTTTAGTCGTTTTGATTCCGACACACCGCCGCGCCACCGGTGGGGTGACGGCCCGAAGGAGTTTACACACTTAAAAAAAAAGGAAGATGACAAACCCACGTACAACGGCCTAATTAAGAGGCTAAGTGTGGAAATGGCCCGGTAAAACAAACAAACAATAGCTTATATATCAGAATAACACAAAGACAACTTTTTACCGCGATATCCAACGTACTACAGAAACGCGAGCAAAAGCTAGGTTATAATATTATTCTAAGTATCTCGTATTTTTTCTTAATTAATCATAATAATCTATACATGACTAACTATTGTTTTATTTAACGATGGCATTTTTTAATAATTTATGGTTTGAGGAACTTGTTGTAAAACTCCTTGCCTTAAACTTCAAGATTGTTAAAGAAAATAATAAAGGAAAATACCAAATAACTCACCTAAAACCTAATGCCTGTTTAGTAACGTAATATTCGGATCATTACATACATAAATTTAAATCACGATGAAACGTTTAATAGATAACGGTTCATTATCTTGTTAAATAATTATCAATCGCGTTAACGAATTATCATATAATTAATGAATACTCGAATTAAAATTACAATCAATCTAAAACTTAACATCGTTTAGAGTAATTGAAAAGGTACAAATTGATAAGATCGAAAAGAAATGGCCCAAATCCCGGGACAATTGATATTGACGTATGACAACAATTGGGTCGACGTTTATTGTCCCTATAGTGAGCTGTTCGACAACCCTGATTAGTTGAAGAAGCTTCAGACCTGTACTAATCTCATTTTCAATTATACTAACTTATATATGTATATTACAATCACGTTCTTGGAGATCTCTAATTTGATTTTCTTATAGAAGTCCATACTTTTATATTACTTTGACCTGCTAACTAATAAGTTAATATTCTTCTATACAATCGAATTACGTTGTATTTATAATATGGGGAATAGTAACGTTGGAGTTTATGTTTTGTTTTAGCTACTAAAAAAAACCGGTCAAGTGCGAGTTAGAATCGCGCACCGAGGGTTCCGTACAAACCTGTAGGTATATTAACGATATAATTATAAAGTTTTACTATTCGCATTTTCTTTTTTTATCTGTGCCATAATATGTTGCTTCGTACCAAATTGCAAGATTCCGAATTAAAGGGAAGTACCATGTAGGTTTTGATTCCCTTACGAGTGCCGCAAATTTGCAGCATAAACGGCTGTATCTTTTGATTGCGTTGGCTCAGAAGTTTGATTTTTTCACAGCTTCAAGAGACAGTAGAGCTGAGTATTTGATATGAATTTCTTTATACCTTCACGGGTACTTGAGAAAAAGGGTTTTTATACACAGACGTACAACAAAGTGATCCTATAAGTTCCGTTTTAGCCTGATGAGGTACGGAACCCTAAAAATGATGAGTCACATCAACGCATTACTCTCTTTATAAAAAGGAGGTTTTAGGTCTTCTATACTATGCTGGCCAGACGGGTTTATATAGAGCAAGTTTCAAGTTTTTCTTCGTAGTGCTATTATCCTTACAGAGTTCGCTCCTTTAGTCGGCTTTTACTATACCTGGGTGAAGAAAAGATAGAGTTAGGTATACTACGATCTTATTCATAATAACATAATATATTGCTAGCTTTTGGTGCCGTCCGCGTGTATGTCTGTTATCGTGGCAAGTAGTTTAACGTTGAAAGTGTAACAGATACTCGTAGATCGAATTGACAGAAAACCGGTGTGAAATAGCGCAAGTGCTATGTTTCGCCGAGTGAGTGAGGATATTCGAGGCCCATACCGCAACCCCTACTATTATACACTATTCATATTACATACAAACCTACACAAATATATATACACATGCGGACTTTCATTTTAAACTATTTAAGACAAACGCGTACTTTAAAGTTACGTTACTGTAAAATTTCATCCAAATCCGTTTGGTAGTTTTAGCGTGAATGAGTACAAAATATCCAAACATCCTCACAAACTTTCGCATATATAATATTAGTAGGATAAATGAAGTACTAAAGGCTCAAAGTTAATCTTGAATAACCGTCATTGTACAACTTTTCTGCTAACTCGAAATCGTAGCCAATATCAATAACCACTAAATAAACCGTCATAGCATAATTTTACTCTTTCTCCTTCATTCGAACTCTTTTGTTACTACAAATCGAGTTCGATTGAAAAAGAAAAAAACACAGGATCTACTATAAAAATCCTGTGTTTTTGGCCAAGAATACAGTTAATTTCTATGAAGACAGCAAAACTATAATATTATACCATAACAATTTTTTTTTCAGGAACTGGAAGAAATATTGACTGATGTCACTTCGGCTGTCAGTGAAGCTATTTGGCAAGAAGGCGAAATAATTACAGATAAGGTATGGAAAGCAATTATTTATAAGGCAATAAAATAGTTTCATCAACTTTATTTGATAGTTCTAATATGAAGAAAGTTATAAGACGAAGATAGCTTTGTGTGACATCTTTATATATTAACTAGCTGATTTAGGGGTGGATCACCCTTATCATTTAAGAGTATGAAATACAGATGTTGGCCGATTCTTAGACATACCCGATTTGCACACAAAATTTCATAAAAATCGGTCCAACCGTTTCGGAGGAGTTCGGTAACAAACAACACGACACGAGAATTTTATATATTAGATTAGTACAGTATAACTTGCTGTTGTGCACTGTTCACTGTCTTACCCATTCTTACCTTTAAGTTTCTAAAACATAAATTTGTCAAAATCTAACGAGTATCGTTAAGTTGAAGTGAAAATTACTTTGTTAATATAATCAACCCATAACGTCCCACTGCTGGGCTCGGGTCTCCTCTCAGGAGAGGTTTAAGGCCATACGTCCCCCTTTATTATAATAACATGGGGAAACTATGAGTTCGAGAGAATTACTTTAGCAAGCCCTTATTTATTCCAATAATTCGTTGCACGTAACTTAATATTAAAGTTCTTCAAACCAAAATGCTACTTGCAAAGAGAGAAGATATTCTAAAATTACTGCAAATATATAAGGTGTGATATAAACACAAAAGTAAAGCCAACAAAACCACAATGAGGTTTTGTTTGTAAACCTCATTGTGGTTACTTGAAAGCCATTTTTTATTCAAATGAGTTTAATAAAATAAACTGATTACACAAAGCTGGTTAAATTATATCAGCATTCATATGATTGTTTTGGAAATGAAAATTAGATATTACGCACATATTTACTTGGAGTTCGTCAGATTTCATTCGAATAATTTGATTCGATTGAATAGCAAATAGAGATGTAAGATTGAAATTTAATAATAGTTTTTAATCATTTTCTTTATTTTATTGTTAGACTATCTATTTACGTGGAAATTTTAATATTTACGTTGAACAAATAATGACTCATTACAAACAAAAGAAATGGTTAACATAATCCATAGATTTATGTCTCAATAACAAGTTTAAGTACTACATTGGCTGGATGACCAAAGCTTTTATCGACTCAAGTACAGAACTTTCTTAATGGACCCTGCAAGCTTTTCTTATCAGAACAACAGAAAACAAGGCAGATCATCGTATTTTTAACGAGGTATATGTTTATCGTACCCACTAAAAAAATGTATCGTTGTTAAATTTTTTACCCTTCAAAATGATACCAATAATATCTTTACAACAGACCTTGTCTTTGTAAGTAATCATTGTGTTGATAAATATTACATATTACTACATATATATGGTATTAATAGCTTCTCTTTCATTAACAGAGCAACGCTCAGCTTCGTCGCTACGAGTCTCTGTGCGCGCAAGCTCGCGCCGTGTCAAGCACTGCAGACTTAGCTCACTTAGCGCGTACTCTTCTGACCGCTCAACCATCGATGCGGCCTCCTAAGAGGACCTTCTTGCCGCCCTACCCACCAGAACCTGATGACCCACCACTAGATGTTGCTGCGGTAATTTATTCGAATGACTCATTTTATAATTTTTCTGCTGAATTAATAACGTATTAAAAATGGCCATAATAGGATGCTTATGTGTGAAATATTGCTAAATAAAATTACTTCAAATATTAAGAACTAAAGGTAAAATACAAGCACAGATAAAAAATACAATCTACAAAAAGTAATATCAACTTATTACCAAGCATGAACCTCGTTATTCATTAAAATATAAAAAGTAAATATTCGTATTTTGTTTTAAATAATATTATTTATTAGCAAATAATTTATTCAAAACTCATGGCACCGTTCATGGCACTTTGGTTGCCTGGAAGAGATTGCTTTTGGCAATATGGCCATCCTTTATACACACATTTTATGTACTTACTTGTAACTCTGTAATATTATGTTGTACAAGATTTTTCTATATATATACCTATGTAATCATTAACGTGGGTAATGATTAAAACTCATAAACAAGTTTAAAATAAGTGATCAGAATTCATTCAGATTCAGAAGTAATTTGGATTTAAAACGTTTATGATTGTGGCAGATAGGAAACAACATACCTACTCGTAAATTCTATAAAGGATAACATTTTCTTTCCATGTAACAGCGGTTTATAAAATAAATTACAAAAATGCGAAGAAAAGTTATATTTTTGATTATAACTTTACGAACATTATACGAGTATTTCTCTTGGATAAATTGATGCTGTTGTTTATTTATCACTTATAGGCCGTTATGTAAAGGGGTTAGTTTAAATTGCTTAAGGGATTAGGTGTAGAACTTTGAAACGGATGCTATTAACTGTTTATCCGATCTGTATATTATTGCCTAAATGAATACGAAATAATACAATGGAAAGTTAATATTGAAGAGCTTTATTAAGCTCTCTTACATCAACTCATTTATATAAATCGACTATTTTATTAATCTTGAATCGTTTTGCATAAGGGATTACTGTTTTTTTTCTATTCGTGTTCCTAACATATTTTTATAAATATATGTGAGATAATGGAGAAGAAATATATCAGAGTTAAATAAAGTAATTTAAAACGAACATAAAATTATGATTTTCAAACTAAAAATAGGAAACATTCTCTTTTTACTCTATAAAGATTCATAATGATCGCGTAACTAAAAGTAAAATACTTACAAACATTACACCCTCTTTTTAAAGAAAACATGTACGTTATAACTGATATTAGTAAGCTCATTTCAACTTTTCACGTGAATTGTATCTTCCTCCACTAATGCAAAATGAAACTTCAACAATAACTATCTTCCACATCAGCAAAATTACTGGCGTGAGTCTATTCACGAAGTACAATTAGCGTACCTAGTGAAATTTTAAACTTCGATAAATTTACATAGGTAATTTACTGACATTACAAAACTACATAATATACTTCATTTCATTTCACAAAGTGCTTTCTTCACTTATACACGTTCGATCGTCACTTTTAGTCGACAAAAATATGCCAAGATCAGTGCTCAGTAAAACAAATGATCCCAAACTCGGTAGGTTTTTCTTGTTTAGTTAAGAATTTTCTAAAGCCATCTTTTAACTGCATCATCTTAACATACTCCAGCTCCGTGGTATTTTATTTTTGTTTTGTCACCGAAGAAACATTAGCACAAATTTGAGAACAATCAGACATTGTAAAGTGGTTTTATATACATGTCAACCTATGCATACAAACTTTCACTTCAATAAACAGGCACCCAGCAAAAGGCAATGTGACATAATATGCTCAGAAGGCTGTATACAGCAAAATTGAATCGTTCTGAACAGAAATCAAATTTTTCGTAACTTCACGGATATAATACTCGTACCACAGCTAAAACCAACATAAATAGAAAAATTCCGAGCTACTTTGACGATACACAAATAATCGGCCTTAATATTGAAATCTACTATTTTTTGAAGTGAAACTTCTTTAGGCGCATGGGGGTAATTTTTTTACGGATGAAACGCAATAATACTCGTAATAATATTAGCTTCACGAAGATGTGCAGCGTTTCTGTCGAAGAAGAGGGAGAGAGCGACTGAGACCGATTGAGAGAGAGTGAGAAAGGGCGAATTTTAATTTCATATTCATCATCTGAGATTTTACTGTATTATTTTTATTAATAATTCGTTTGCCATAGAAGTTTCACTTCTGACATGTGTACTTTGTACGCACGCAATTTTTTTTTTTTATTCTGTATGATCTTTAACAAATGCGTCTAAATATCATTTACAAACTATTCAGTTCAAATATTTCTATTTAGTTATTGCCTTGTGATTTAAACAATCGTAGTTGTTTCTACAGGCACAGGGTAATTTCTTTATTTAGAAGTTTCTTACTTGGTTTTCCTTGAAACTGTGTATTTAGTAAAGTAATAAAACTTACTTGCATAAGTCCTTGGTTTCTGGGAAAATAGCACTCACAGTAACGTGAGTTTGAAATTTATTATCTCTTTGTTTGTTTATTTATCGTGTTATTATTTGAAAAGTATATCATTTTAATTGACAGTATTCGGTGTCGATACCGAGAGGTTAGAACGGTATTACAGTAACTGTTGAAGTATGCGACTGCCTATCAAGGGGTCTCGGGTTCGAATCCAATCGGCATCGGGTATCGGACCAAAAATGTTATTGAGTTATTCTGATTATAGAAATACTTAATAACAGCTCGGAGTTTAAAAGTTTGGGTCTGAACCCCCCGTGCCTCGGAGAGTATGTAATCGGCTAGGAGAAACATGATTACGGCAACACTATCAATTTTATAAGTCATTACATATTTTCAAAAACTTAGTAAGTTTTAAAAAGTCAGATATGGTTTTAAAGTTTTCGTTATTATGAGTTTGGTATTGGATTCTACTTTCAAAGTTTTTAACATAAAGGATGAAGTTCATGAAAGATTTGTAAAAGTTATGAGTTTCTTGAACAGCGTTCGTATAGAATCCTGTCGGTTGCGCTCAAAACCACTTCGACACGGCCTTGTTATATAACAAATACAAGATGATCGAAGAAGCTCGGAATAGGGGTTCAACATGCTATAAATAATCAGTAGATAGAAAAACTGAAAAACATTTTATGTATCGTCGAAGCACGGCTTAAGGGAAATATTTTTTCTAGTTTTATAAAAGATAGGAACAGATTATCTGTGATAAATCTAAATTTACACACTGAAAAGTTAAACATATTTATCTCTATTTTTACTTATTTGCCTAGTTAATATAATTTTGTATTGTAAATAGGTTAATTGTGTAAATTCCTTACTTAGGGATAAGTTGAAAAATAATAGTTTTCATATTATTATAATTCGTGGAAGAGCCACGCTTCGGCATGCATGGGCCGGCTCGTCCGGGGTGATACCACGGCCTCACAGAAAACCGACGTGAAACAGCGCCTGGACTTTGTTTCACCGACTGAGTGAGGATACCGCAGGCCCATACACCAACCCCTCCTCCATCCCTCTCCCTATCCCGCAAATGCCGGCAACGCACTTGTGACGCCTCTGGTGTTGCGGGTGTCTATGGGCGGCGGTAATCGCTTACCATCAGGCGATACGTCTGCTCGAGTGTCCACTATTCCATAAAAAAAATAAAAAGAAAATATTATACAGCTACGCCAGACATATTGCCGAGATACTATATAATGTTAAATTTGATTCCATTATACAATCATAAAAACACGATTTGTGGACTTTCAAAAAAACAATTAATTTACATAAAATAATATAATGATTCGCAGGCATTCATTGCAGGAAGAAACGAGCCACGAATCATAAATTGAACGTTCGCAGTATTAACTTAACCAGACACACTCTCTCTCTTTAGAAACTAATAGCATCATGCTTAAAACCTCTTAAAATAAAATGCTCACAGTTATACCAGAAGCCTCCTGAATTTTATTCTACTTGTAACACCCTGACATTAATATTAAAAATATTTTTATCATACTGTACCACAAAAAATATGGGCTATAAGTGCCGGTTGGTGAATTTTTACTTACCTAAATGAAATCTCGGGTAGTTCTTTATACAGCGAAATGATTTCAAACCACTTTCTTCAGTACTTTTTGATTTATTTTAATAAGCTTTTCATTGCAGAATTAGGTATGGAAAGATATCGGGTCGGTATACATTTAATAATAATAATAATAATCACTTTATTGTACACCAGATTACTAATAAAGGTAACACAAAACTAGGAGTTACAATTGGCGGCCTTATCGCCCAAAGGCAATCTCTTCCAGGCAACCAATTAAAAATTAGGTCTCTCACTATAAACTTTCAAGTTTCAAGAGGGAAATACATAAACACACAGAAAAATAAACGTCGAGTTTGAAAGGTAGTGACGGGAATACTCACAAAGTCGTAGGACTCGTCCGTGAAATAACCAGGCAGATGATCTTAAACATTTTCGTACTTCTGGTTTTGTATCCAAATTGTATTGTATTTATTTCTTTACTCTATTTTAAAATAATATTCGACTTTAACAGGAGAGTATGCCACCAATTCTCAAGGGAGAAATTCTTTTCGACCGGATGGGTGCGCAAGCGCGTGTCAACTACGAACAACTTCGCAAAGATGCTCAAGATCTTGAAATGAAGATCAAACAACTACAAGTAAGTTTTATTATGATTCTTTTATGCTTATGATATTATGAACTAATAATTAATTTTCCAAGATAATGCATTAAGGGCGACTTACATAATGTTCGACGTAAGTAGCTATTAAACAAAATTAGTTAAATGCAGTTAAAGGCATGAACACGTTTAACTTAAACAAAGCGCCCTCTTGCACAATGATTACAGTTCAGTACAGTTTCATTTCTTTTACTGTTAAAAATGTTTAGCGGCGTTTCGATATTTAACTTCGGCAGTTTCTTAAACATGTTCAGCGAAAAATGTATCATTGTGTAAGATGTTAAATGTGTTTAAACTTTTTAAATGCATTTAGTATCTCTTAAATGTATTTAAGCTATGTCGTGCAAGGGCCTTAAGACTTTAATGTATTATTTTATAAATATTACTGAAACTTGAAATGCTTAAAATACAGACAATTCTTATCATGAAAGATCAACATAACATATTGAGCCTCTTAGATTTATTGTATTTTTGTTGGCTAATATTCAACCGGTTGAATTTGCAAGGAATCTCTCCCTTACTAACACACGCTAACAGAATAAAACTATAAGCATTTTACAGCAACAATGTTGACAGAATATCTGCGATTTTTCTTAATATGTTTATACATAAATAAAAGCGAATACATTGGAACTGAATCAGAATTATGTTATTAAGAAATCAATACACATCCTACACCAGAAAAATCCGTTTTCCGAGAAGTGTTGTTTTCGCATCCCACAAAAATTCTCCAATAATGAGTTGGTAGTATCATTTGGAGGTATTATTGGAGAAGGGGACGCTTATCAATAATTACTCATAAGCGTGTCTGAAAAAAGACCAATGAAATTGGATAGCACAGAAGAAGCTGATAAAGTGAAGTGACATAAGAACTGCCTTCTCATCATACCTTCGTCAAGAAAGTCGTTTTCACACGTCACATATTTTTTTACAATTTTTATCTATCTGTCCGTCTGTCTGTTTGTTTGTTCCGGCTAATCTTTGTAGCGGCTGGACTGATTTTGACAGGACTTTCACTGGCAGACACCTGATGTAATAAGGCGTAATTTAGGCTACTTGTTTCGACTAGCTTCGCCTCGTGACTTTACCAGTGATTGTACAAAAAGACAGTGTAAATATCTGCGAAATTCAGCTATCTTATATAAATGTTTTCCTTCCTATAAAAGCGTACCTGCTTTCTAAGTAAGAAGAGGTGCAACTAGCGTTTAACTAAATTATTTGCGGTCTACCCCTAGTAAAGTCACGGGACGATATGATTAAATATTAAACACTGAGTTTACTGCGATCGTCGAGCTACCATACGTACGTACTACTCTAGTTAGATGAAACGTAGGTGGGCACAAACCCAAAGAAACAACAAACAGTGGGCACAAACTTGCAAACGTAGGAAACAGATTGCACAGCTTTTTTAGTTTTTTATTTATTTATTTATTCAAACAATATAAGGTACAAGAAATTTAATACAAGATGCCACATAAACTCAATTGAGTTATGCTATGTTGAGCTGACGTAGTCATTTAGGCGGACACTTAGCCGTTTTTCACTCCACAGTATTCTGGATTTCATCTCCATTAATATGGAGATGAAATCCAGGCGCAGAATAGATCACACAAAGTGCTGTCTAATGACAGCACTTTGTGTGATCTATTCTGCGCCTCTTTGTGCCAATTTCAGAAATGTTTGTAAAATCCTTTCGACACATGATATATTCCAATTGAGGGATTTCTCTATACTTAATATTATAAAGAGATGGAGTTTGGCGTTTGTAAAGTTATAGGGGTAATCTCTGAATCTACAAAAAAACGCAGCAAAAGAAGGCTTTCTTGTACCTCTTTCAAAGATAGCAGCAACTGATAACTGAAAAAATATGAAATTATTTTCATATTAATTCCTTTTTTTAACAGGATAGTCTTGATGCTTTATCACGGCATCAGACCAGGGGCATCGAAAGCAATCTCTACAGCAAAGTAAACGAGATTCAAGTAAGTACTGACTACGTGTTATTAATGTATCTACATAATACAATTTTCCGACTTAAAACTGATTAATATTATTTAATTTACTTTACCCTATACCTTAGACGAAGAGATAGTATATTAGTGTACAAATATATATATAAAATCGAGAGTATAAAGGTTTATTTTGAACAGAAATAATCCGTAGGTAGGTACATCAATGAAATTAGGTAAAAGAACCCTTCTAACTGTATAAATGTAAAGTAAGCGAACTTGTGTATTAGACCGTAAACTTCAATCGAAAATATTTTGAAGCAAGAGAGAAAACAAATTCGGCCTGATTTCAACATCATTAAAATTTCACGCTCAGTTTGTTACTCAGTAATATAACAATAGATTTATGACCTTGCTTTAACTTTCTCCATACTTTTGCAATTACTACATTAAGAAAAATATGGAGACTTTTTTCCTGTTGAATGGTATAATACACATTGGAATATAATATCTACCTACATATAAAACGTCATTAAATATTAACATTGTCTACCTCATCCGTTACCTTTGCTTTATAATCGTAATGAAATTTTTCAGTTATCAAACTTTGTCTTGGATTCTTTATCAGGGCTGCGTTAACTTTTATTAAATATTAGTGTTAGTTATTTAGGAAAACTTTTACTTAAACTCTCCTAAACCAAAAAAAAAACAAAGATTGACTTATTATAATCACCTTTGCTTTTCCTTTGTAATACCTATTAGACAGAAAATATATGTCGCAAATCCTGAAATAAAAGTGAAAACAATGTCATAAATAGTAGTGACATCTGTTTCTCATGACTATGAACTAAATAGAATTTTGCGATCAGAGCCATCTAGTAGGCTCAAGTGACATACAACAAAGACTGAAATGACAAACGTGAAATAGTAAATGCTTCTCGTAAGTACCGCTAGATGTCACTATCTGACGTAAATGTTTGTAAATAGTTTCAACTAATGTAATTGAGATATTTTTATTATTGTATATAAATTGTTATTTAAATAATATTTAGAATATAACAAAAGGCTATCTGTTTTATTTTAATACTTTCTCAACAGGATGACATGTCGAAGAACAAATACGACTACAGGGCGACGCAGTTACATCTAGCTGCAGTAAGAGCTCAGGTAAGTTTATAGGTCATTAATTAAATATTACATGTTATCGAAAAACTTTGAAACCTTTTACGATAATAAATCTCAATCCTTTTTAAAACGCCTAAAATAGGCACATTTTAAAAATATTTATATCGAAAATATTTGGTAGGTACTTACTTTCTATATTGTTAAATACCTAATATCATTAATTTTGTAGAACAAAACCATTTAATTAAGTTTATAACTAACTTTAATCAATTTTTTTCTGTTAATCTGTGAATGTGACCAATATCACAAATTATTCCAAAAGATCCAATTTGTAAAAGAGGTTTTTGTTTTAATAACTTTTCTTTATAATAATACTAGCTGACTGACGCAACCTCGTTTGCGTCTTTTATTGCCCGTAGAGAAAAATTTTCCCCCGTATAGGGTTGATTTTTTACACCTTGTGTCCGAAAAACCCCAATATCTTACGGAACCCTATTTTTTTCCATAATAAAATATAGCCTATAGATTTACCATAGCAGCGCCATCTATTGATTACTTACTCAACCCAGTCGAAAGGTATCGACATCTGTTAGAATCATTTGGAGTTAACAGATAATTGTGACTGTCAAATAATAACAGACAAATAATTATCAATAAATTAAAATTGCGACTATAATTTGAGATTTAAACTATCCTATCTATCAAGTTGGATCGAACTGCACATGGTGTGCGAATTTTATTATAATCGGTTAAGTGGTTTAGGAGTCCATTGATGACAAACATTGTGACACGAGATTTATATATATTAAGATATTTCCAGTATAATTTCATTTCCACTTTGTTAATTAAATACTTTTTTGAAACACTAATTCAGAATCCCCTGGACGCACATTCATTGTCATTATGTGAGTGTAATACATGTGACAAAAACTTCCTATAGGTACTTACCTAGTTGATATAATACCAACAAAATGTGTAGCTAATAATAAGCCTTTTTTTTACCCGACTTCAAAAATTCAATTCGACTGTATTATTTTTATATTTGTTACCTCATAACTTTCGACTGGGTGAACCGATTTTGATGATTCTTTTTTTATTTGAAAGCTGGTGCTTACCGTGTGGTCCCATTTTTAATTTGGTCCTGTTCTTGAAATCCTTTTTTTTTAAATTTGTGATTATTTGTTTATGGGGTGGATTTATGTAATCAGACCGCCATCCCATCCCTTTACGTAGATTTCAACCTGCCACCAGAAGTCCCCAATCCCCATTCTCTGGCAGCCCACGGTTGTAGACGGTTCGTACCTAATATACCTATGTAAAAAAAGACCTGCTATCTATATACTTTAGTTTTATTCAACTTATACAAACAATTATGGTGTGTACAATGTGTCGTCGGTAATTGTTTATAAATAACTTCCTAGTCAATTTATAAGGTAAGTGCTAAAGAATTAATGCTAATTATATATACCTAGATACTTATATTTCCATATGGAGTACCTACCTTCTGCATAATGCGCAATGCTATGAGACTGATTCCTTTTTATCTTAACAAAATTTATTTGAAAGTTAAATAACTTTGTAATTAGGTATTCAAAAATCTATAGTAAACGTGTCTATTTGTAATTTCAATTTAACAGTTTTTTATTATTCATACATGCACATGTTACGTTACTAATTTCAAAAAACAATTTTTAATTTTTTGTCTGTCTGTCTGCCCGTCTGTCTCTTCGTTTCGTACAATCTCTGGAACGACTGTACTAATAAGATAGCTGATGATATGTGGATAAAATATAAAGGTAAATACCGCGGGGATCAACAGCAATGACATTAATAGTCTTAGATAGAGTAATTAGGAGAGATTAGAAAATAGATACGCAGAGAACAACGATCAAAATAAACACCAAGCAACTAACTACTACAAACCACCAATAACTTTATTTATTTAAATGATGGTGATGTTCTCCTAGCCGATTACGGCCACGGCGCGACGGCCAGTCTCAACTGAGATCAGCCAACTACGTAGGAGATATTATAGTGCACAAGTGTGCGCGCAAATACAGGTGCACTCTCTGTTCCCTCTCTCTCATAATCCGGTAGGATAGTTAACCAACACTACCGGGAAGAAATCAGGCGCAAAACCGAGGCACTGGGTTCAGACCCCAACTTCCAAACTACGGGCTGTTATTAAGTATTTCTATAATCAAAAGAACTTAGTAACACCTTTGTGCCGACTTGGAATTCGAACTCGAGACCTCTTTATTGGCAGTCGACAAACGTCAACCGCTAGACCAAGGAGGCAGTTTATTTAAATAATCAGCTGCTCACTGCACTTACTGTTTGCCCAACACGTACAGCGGGCCTATACAATAATGTAACGTTAAAAAAATAGAATAATGGATGCTTATTACATAGCACGTACCACATATTAAAACGTACCACTTAGAAAAGGGGTTCCGTTTTTCCTTCTGAGGTGCGGATTCTTAAAAACTATAACCCGACTAAGTAAAAATGTTTTGAAAAAAATATATTTAACCGTCACCCCTTTTTTTCCCGTGCTGTTACCCACGTCATTACAACGAATCTATTGACACCTCATTCATAAAAATCAATTCCGTAATTTAGGCGCTAAGTTAGTATATAAACAAGTGAGTAATTTAAAAATTAAAGAACCTTTTATTACTTTTTATTCATAAAAAAATAACTTTAAGCCTATTCTATACTTGAAACCCATATAAGGCGGGTTGTTCAGAAATATGTACGCCGCCATTTGGTTACGGCGGCCATTTTGGATTAATAATAATGTCGATAATATATAATTGCATTGCATTGCATTTTAAATTTCAGCTCAATCGGAAATCGGGAAGTAGGTCAAATTTAACTTGTAAGATTTGATTACAGACAAACATCGGGACAGGTGAAACTAAATAAAAGCTTGTAATAAACTCATAAAGACATACATACCACTTCCAAAACTATTAGGCTATTATCTACTCTTCTTTTTGGCTTTACCGTCGTCAAGTAATTAAAAATTTTAAAATATATTTAAACTATCCATAATTTGAGAAAGGGGTAGACTCGTAGAGAGAAGAGGAGTAGGTACCCTAAGGAATTATACTTATACTCATTTACAAAATCAATACAATTCATTTACGTAAACAACAAGTAAAAATTCTGTAATAATATTAGATTCTAATATATCTTCAATATTTTTATTTATTTATTTTATTTATTTATACAACTTTATTGAACACCACAAAAAGAAACAAAAATTTACAGACAATTAAATGAAAAAACTACAATTGGTGATAACAATAGGCGGTCTTATCACTCACGGCGATCTCTTCCAGACAACATAATATTCGTATGTACTCGTAGATCCGACCTCCTTGTGAAAAGTAGTAGTAAACCAAAAGAACCAAAGAAAAGTTGATTTTTTAATTTTATTTCACTTAAAAACCCTCTTTGCCTGACAAATAGCAAACAAACATTCACATATGTATGTAGCAAGAATATCTCGTCTATATAAAAAGGCAGTTTTAAAATGAAACATTTGTTTTTAAATAAATCTGTACACATTTATTATTTTATTTAGAAAAACGGATAGATAAATAAATTAAGTCATAGACATGGCTCTAGTGCGCACGCCTAGCTCTATGAGGCACATGCGAAACGAGTTCGTAAAAGAAATCAATAGATTCAAACTTTTGGGCGCCATATTGTTGGAACAAATTTCTAATATTCCTTTTTTAAATTTATAAATTCAATACTATTTAATAATGTATGTAATATTATTACTTCTAATGGAAACTGATAGAGCACAATTTCAAAGAAACCATTTAAAATGTTGATTCGTAAGAATGACGAGTTTTTCTTTTACAGTAGATATTTTTTGCGACATAATGTACTGTAATGTAAATTAGTAAATCATTAATGAAAAAAAAACATACATCTTTTCAAGTGTTAGATCCTATTGCATACAGAAACACTTGTTAAAGCTTGATGTTTTGTAGACAGCGTTGCCGCATTGCGCACAGCCTCCCACTCAGTCTGAGAGGAATCTCGCAGGCCGTCATAACCTACGAATTCGCGTCACTCGAAAAACTTATTATTCATAGACAATAGCATCGTTGTTAATAACGTGGACATTATTATAAGTGTGGTTTTGATTAAATCAGTAATCACGGAAAATAAACGAAAACTTAAGTTCCGTACCAGAATGGGCTGGATTTCTATGAAAAATCATATGGTGAGTTATTATTTATTTGTCATGTTCATGCGGAATACATAAGTGTACGTTTTCTTATGAACGTATTTATATCTACATCTGTCATAAAAATAAGCTTTCAGTAGCATTTCATTTAAGAACAAGGTCGCGCGAAGTTCTTTTGTTTTTGACCTCAAAAAGTTCTTTTACAAGAAAAACGGGCCGCGTAGCAATACACCTAATTATAATTCTATGTTGTTGTATTTAAAAAATGAACTATTCACTGTATGCTTAAAATTGTGTTACTAATGTGTTTTAACATAATATAACAATCAACAACATAGACAATCACTATTGTTACATGTGAACGTTAAAACAAAAGATGGAAGGATATCTGTAACTAAATCGAAACGGTATGTGTGTGTGAAATTATTCGTTTTTTTTTTACTTCTAGGTCATTCTTACCTACAGGAAAATTCTGAAAAAGTCAACAAATCCCTAAAAATCAACTTGGCAATTACCTTTGTTGTCATTAGACGCGTTTGTTTTAAATAATGAGTGTAATTTCTGTGGTAGTAGGTATAAGTGTATAGTACACAAATATAGACACAGATACATCAAGAATAGAAACGACGAATTCTCACACGGTACAAATATTTAACTATCAAATGTAAGTTTTTTTATACCATTATGTAGAAAAATATAAAAACGAGAAGTAGGTAGGTATGGTATCTGTTTCGTTTCTGTATATTAAACATTAATTTAATTAATAAACGACAGAGATGGTTGTGAGTACCAACTGTGGTTGTAGCTTGATTATCTGCCGACCATTGGACAACCACTTGTTTTGTTTATACGATATTAATATATGTGTAAAGCAGTTATTGAGTACCTACCTAAACATTTGAATTACATGTTTCAGGGGAGGTAGCAAGGTCAACCGGTTTTTTTGGTTTCGCTTGTGTGTAATTGAAATTTAAACACAGTATATGAAATCTTTAGTTTACACTATTTAAACTAATTTCGTCTGAACCAACGTAAATATTTTTTCATCACTTTGAGACATAAAAACAAAGGAGTCTATTGTGACTTTAATTGGAAACACGACATGCAGATTTAGAAAAAGATATTACTTGCCAAGCCTTTACTTTAAAACTCGGCATGCATGGGTCGGCTTGACAGGAGTGATATCACGGCCTCACAGAAAACTGTGTTTCACTGAGTGAGTGAGGATACCGGAAGCCCATAACCCAACCCCTCCCTTCATCCCCCAAAGGCCGGCAACGCACTTGTGACCCCTCTGATGTTACGATGTTAATGGGCAGCAGTAATCGTTTACCATCAGGCGATATGTCTGCTCGTTTGCCCCCCTATTCAGCAATTAAATAAAATCCTCTTTAATATGTGGTTGTTATAATGCGTCTAGAATAAATACATAGAACACTCAAAACACACAGTACATTTTAACACAAACTCAACTTCGTGCTGCCCTTTTTAGTGCGAACAGTTGTCATAACTTGCATTATGAAAATTTTCGGTAGGTTTTAGATATTAACACTCTTCTGATTTTCATTTCGTCAGTCAGTTTGTTTTCATTCAGTATGACTCTTGTGGCGGTGGCTCCTGCAAACAATCTGATTATATTTAGTCACTTTACAAAGTCAATATAATGCATAATTTCTATTGGCTTATGAGTGTTAAATTAAATACTTTATCATAATGTAGAATAGAAAGATAGACTAATGTAGTCAAAATTTTAGGACAACCATCCTTGATAACACATATAATAAAATAATTAATAGGGACTGGACCCCACGACACAGGGAACCCTAGTGTGGGGACCAGGGATGTTTTTGGTTCAACTTGACTATATTTACTGATAAATTTGTACATTGTTTTGTGAACTAACTTTTTTGTATGAATACAGATTATTATAAAGACTGTTAATTTCATGATATCATCATTTCCTTCATCTTGGCTTTTGAGTTAATGCCAAAATATAGGTATTTCGTTTAAAATACTATACATATATGTTTAGAAACTTGAAAATACATAATTCCAAGGTTTAATCTACCTCTATGAGCAGTAAATACTGTTACTCGAATTGTTTAAAACATTTGGAACTTTGAACATGCTAGACAAAATAATTGTTCCCTTTTTTCATTTAGCATCAAGTCATCTTTCAGGTACATTCACCATTTGTGGTTTTAGAAACTTTGGTGTAATAGTAATGTAAATATCCAACATTTTAGGGGTTTAAAATCTGAAACAAAAACATTTATTAGTTAAAAAATAACATTAAAATGCAATAACTACGACAATATTAAATAACTTGATAGATATAGAATTTTCACACGTGTTTCGGGTCACTGCCCTGATAAGGATCGTGGCGCTGCGAGCTCATAGCTACAGAACAGGTTCATTTTTTTTCCGACTTTGATTTGGCTCCCTAAAATTAGTATGTGATAATTCTTGTCTATACCTAATTATCTTTAAATTTAAATAAAATAGTATTATGTGTGTACCGACTTTAGGTAGGTACCTAAAATCTGTTTAAAGTCGGTGCCTTTTAACCATTGATCTAATATACCAATGCTTTTAACCGTTATGGAGTTATAACTTCCATCATTGGCTCATCATCATAAGATAACGACTACCAGATGTAAATACCTCGATTTTTTGATATCCCATTATCAAATCCCGACATGGTGACAATATGGCCACCTGGGAGCTACACCAAACAAGGCAAAAAAACTTTTTATATAGTTTCATAAACTAATACAAATACTAAATATCGACGAATATACACACAAAAAGAAAGAAGTGTAATACGACCCAGAAGTACGAGATTGCCCGTTGAGAAGACCGGTTAGAATAAACATTATATGGACGTTGTCCCTTTGTCAGTAACATAATATTTTTGACATTTCACTAAAAAACAAAGCAATGTATTCCTACATTGCTTAATAATAATAATAAATATTTCATAATATACATCTTGCACACAACACTAGTCCCAAGCTAAGCAGAGCTTGTGTTATGGGTACTAGACAACTGATATAAACACATAAATTTATATTTTTTTTGTAAATACATACATATTATACATAGAGAACACCCAAACTCCAAAACAAATATTTGTAGATCATACAAATATTTGGACCGATCCGGGAATCGAACCCGAGATCCCAAGAACAGCAGTCGCATACGCTACTTCTGCGGGTCTACTACTAGTCGGGTAATAGTTTGATAAACGTTTTCTTTTGTATAACCTTTGTTTTTAATAATTAAAATATAATAATTTGACACAATATTATCAGTCTAACCAGCTGGCCCGGCAAAGGTAGTTTTGTCATTAAAAAAATTAGGGGTGCCCCTTACCGTACCCTTATCGTTTAGGGATATGTAAAATAGATGTTGGCCGATTCTCAGACCTACCAGACATGCACACAAAATTTTATAGAAATCGGTCCAGTCGTTTCGGAGGAGTTTGGTAACAAACACTGCGACACGAGAATTTTATTTATTAGAAGATTGAAATTATAAAATAAACAGTTGACAATAAAGTTAAACCTAAAATGAAACTTGTTTCATACTTTTTCAGCGTCGTATTTTGTTGTAGTTGGGTTTTAGTTTTTACTTGTTTTATTTAAAATGTTTTGGTGTCGATATAATATTAATTTCTTTCCAAAGTATATTTTAAATATGTTTTTTTTATATATATATGAAATATATTTTTATTTTTTTCCAATGATACCAAACACGGCATATTATTCTGAAATTTATTTTTTAACATACTTTATGACCGCTAGGGGGCGCCACATTAGATTCAGTGACACGTCATATAGCCTATAACTAGCGGACGATCAAGACGCTTCTAACGATACCTCATTTGTCCAATTTTAATAAGTAGTAAAGGAGCTATGAGGGAACAGATAAACCCACATATATACACAGCCCGTCAAAATCATAAACCTCTTTGCCGCTTTGCAATAATGTACAATTAATAGACCTTAAAAAATGTTATATTTAACCAGTGCGTCCTACCCGTAATGACATACGGAGCCGAGACGTGGACTGGTCCACAAATTTAAAGTGGCTCAGCGTGCGATGTTGGGTGTTTCTCTGTCTGATAGAATTCGGAACGAAGTTATTCGACAGAGAACTAGAGTAACCGACATCGCACGGAGAATCAGTACGCTGAAGTGGAAATGGGCCGGTCATGTAGATCTAGACGTATCGATGGTCGGTGGAGCCGAAATATGCTTGAGTGGAGACCGCGATTAGGCAATCGTAGTGAAGGGCGCCATGCGGCACGGTGGATTGACGACTTAAAAAGAGTGGCTGACAGCGGATGGATGCGGACTGCCCAAGACCGGGATAGTTGGCGCTCCTTGGGGGAGACCTACGTTCAGCAGTGGACGGCAAATGGTTGAATTGAAAAAACGTTATAATTCATGTTACAAAATATGTTCAGTATATTGACAACCCTTAATTATCTCAATTAAATTATAGACATACCTAAACTAATACTAAAAGTATAATTTTCTTACCCACAACACCCGATTCACGTGTGTATTCAGTCAAAACTAACAGCAATTTGGACACCCATTTGAAAATGATACATTTTTATAAACTCGGGTCGCTCATTATTTGTCATAAACAAACGAAAAAAAACCCAAAATCAAGTTTCTATGAGGAAAAATGTTATCCTTCTACATTGTTTTGATTTAGGGTGCTAACACCGGTGTGCTGTCTACTTGTTGCTTTCAAAGCCAAATACTAATCAATTAAGAAAGAAAAATTAGCAAATTAAGAATTGCTGTGAAGAATAATAAACAATTTAGACTCTGTTTAATTGTAACAGCACCACTTCTCTCTCATTTTTCTTATAAACACACTTTTCTTCAAGAGACACTATTATCTTTGGCAATTTCTATTGAGTTAGTTATGCCCAACAGTTTAATTTTTTTTGTTATGTGTTCTCAGATTACATAGGTTCGAGAGGATCTTAATTCTATCTATTGGCCTAAACCCTATATTTGATTTCTGGGAAATGACAGTGGCTTTGAGTCTACCTAAAACACGCCCTGCAGTTTGTAGAAAAGGTAATAAGTGAATACAGTTTTTCACCAAGCAATATCTTTCTAACAATAGATAATTTAATGAACTTTGTTTAATACAAGGTACTCAACGTCTTTAATAAATTACACAGAATTAGTCACCTTCTTTTAGTTGGCTCGATCAGATAGACTGCCAATGCCGTTCTGTAAACCGTAAACTCGACTCTTTTAATTTATTGATACCACTATTATGTCTACTGTGTTTATTACCAAAATATAAGATAATATAAATTTCTTAATAAAAGATGAATATTTATTTTATGATTTGTAAAATAATATTTTGGATAATACCTACTTAAATTAAAAGCAGTCCGTGTGGTGTTCGCACCCTATTGAAAAAAAATAACATGGTGTTATCATCTGCGTGTATTTTGCAAACATGTAATTTGAACCGCAAAAACCAGTTTTTTTTGAAAATGGAGATGGCAAAAGGGGAATTATAAAAAGGTACAATTTTTATTTAGCAACAGAATAACTCTTGTGCTCTAACGACATTGTACTCAAAATACTACCTGATAATAACAATGGCTGTCGCTAACAAAATCGCCTTCTTACTGCTGATCGCTGCGTGTATCATGGTTATTACTGTGGACATTGCCCACGCAATCCGCGTTGGTCCCTGCGACCAAGTCTGCAGCCGCATTGTTCCCGAGAGACACGAATGTTGCAGAGCTCATGGCCACAGGGGCTATTCTAGTTGTGGTTATGGACAAATGCATTGTTACTAATTTGATGAAAAGGTAAATACACATTTTATTTCTTACTAACTTTTGGTGACTCAGTGCTGGAGAAAAAGCGTATTTTACTTTAGCTCTTTACATTTAACTGCCTCAGTGGCGTAGCGGTTGCGTATGCCACTGCTGTGCTTGAGGTCTCGGGTTCGATTACCGGGTCGGACCAAATGTTTGTATGATCTGCAAATATTTTGTTTCAGAGTTTGGGTGTTTTCTATGTATAATATGTGGGTATTAAAAAAAGTATGTATGTATTTATATCAGTTGTGAAGTACCCATAACACAAGCTCTGCTAGCTTTGGACAGATGGCTGGATGGATGATGTGTGTGGGTGTTAGATGTCTGAAATTTTATTTATTTCATTAAGCATGTAAAAGACGAAAATGGTAGTTGTTTAATTTCTTTCCTTTTTTTTTCAGACAAATCAAGTAATATTCATTACTGTAACATTAAGCACTTGCAAAATAAGGAGATTCATTTTTAATTGGGTTAACATTTTCCGGACCGTTTGCATAATAGCAGATTATTATTGATTACGATTGATGAACACCTGTATTAATTTGATGGATTAATATAATTATATGAATACGTACTTAACATGACTTGTTTTCTTTATTCAATTATATTGTAATAAGTATATTTACCACCACAGGACACACCCTACGCAGCTATGGTAAAAGGTAACGTTGTCTATAAACTGTTCTAGAATCTTATAGTTTGTTTGCTTTCCAAAGTCTGGTTTATTTAAAAACTAAAGGTCTAAGAAGTTAAACAATCTGTCTGTACTAGCAGGTTTTTGATAATTGAACTCCATTATTAAACAGCATAATATAATGAATAGCAGAAAATCACGCAAAGTTCTGCTGTTGATCCTCAGACATCTAGAAAAACTTAAGCAGAACTAGAGTTACAAATCAAAATTCACTCAAAATAAATATAACCTGGTCACAAATCAGTTTTCGAAAATAATACATGTAAATATCATTTGTATCAAAGGTGTGCATAAATGTTGTATAGTGCAATAGGCATGAGATGTTTAAACTTTAGTGAATAATATGTCGATGAATAAAGAATTTATTTAATCTTGCAACACGTTGCAGAAGGGTATTGATGTCTATATATACCTAAACAAGTATTGTAAACATAAACAAACTTATATTATTGGTTCTCGAACAGGTATCAAAGTACATAGAAACAGCCTAAGCCCGACTTATCCATAATAATCCAGAAATGTATAAGGTTGCAGCTTAGAGCGGACGTTGAACTCTTGCCCATCGGCTTCCTTAATAGCTAATACTGATTGACGGACCGCAAGGTCGGCAATCAGTACTCTAAGGACACAAAACAACCAGTACGTTTATAATTTAGATAACAGACCCTAAGATATTATCGACAGACACTATAACTTTCATACTAAAGATAACAGAAGCTTTTCAATCAACAGCAACACGCCAATGTTACCTGTTCTTTGGCACGTTAATTTAAAGCAACAATATTCTAAAAACACTCGTATTTATAACATTACAATGATTAATTTTTAATATCGGGATGTTCTAAAATCTGTTTTTATCGTGACATTCAGAACATTCCATACAAAGCAATGTGAAATTTCCTCAATTCAGTACAAACATAGGACATTTATTTTTTAATTATTTTAATAAAATATACCGCAAATTTAATTCTTTTTTCATGCTTTGCATAATTTCAACAAGTATTCTTGAATAAAAAAATAATAATTAAATACTACAAAATAGACCTTAAAAGTAATTTAAAGACGGCATTTTCTAGCATTAAAATAAAGTCTAAGCGTGGTTAATACTAAAAATACAGAAAAGTTTAAGCATTCCTACTGTTCAGAATCATATCACACTAACTAACAAACCATCTCATTGTTTAATTAGGATTATAGATAATGGATATGTTATATATTTGGGATTATGTTGTCCCACATGGACAACATAACATTTGCCATACAAACCTTGACGTGTAATCGTTGTGACATAGAACGGATAAAGCTTAGTAAAATATTAACTTACCATTGTTTACCATGTTCAAAACATAATGTTTATAGGTGATTCATAGGTGATTTAGACTATAAATGATTCACCATCCCATCGAGCTTTAAACTAAGTAGAGCTTGTACTATATCACCTAGATTGACTGATAGAATACGTTTACATATGGTTTTTTACTTATTCTAATATAATATTATAAACGCGAAAGTTTGTGAATAAATAAGTGAGTATGTTAGTTGCTCTTTCATGCAGAAAGCACTGAATGGATTTTGATGAAACTTTACAATAATATAGCTTTTACATCAGAATACATACATAGGCTACAATTTATAAGGATACTAGCTTCGCCTCGCGGCGCTGCCCGCGGTTATTGTCGTACCGCGGGGAAAACACCCAAAGTCCGAAGCAAATATTTACAGATCATTAAAACATTTGGTCAAGTAAAAAAAAGTAGATTTGCCACTGGCGACATATTAACTGGAACCTCTCAAGAGCGTGATATATATCATATCAGTAACAAGAGCTCTACAAATATCAACAACATACATTTTATACTATCATAGACACTGACGTTCACACTATCTCTATGAAATTAAAACATATGTTCTTAGTGCTTATGTATGACTGAGATAGAGAAAATGTTTTATGGCTTTTTGTTAATAAACTATTATTATTATAATTATTAATGATACATTGCATGCTTTATATAGAAGTGCTGACAGAAAAAACAAAGCATAAAATAAACAAGTGTTCATAAAAATAATCTAAAGCCGTTAATTGCTTAAAACTTCAATTACATATTTTTGAAACGTAACTTACTGTAATGTAATATATCTATGTGATACAAAGATTCAACTGTCACCCCCATTCCTACGGTTATGGAGCACAGATATCCTTAAGCAAAAGACTTAAATATACATATACCTACTTATATTCATCTATTTAACATTCGTAAATATTTTTATAAAAATATAATAACACAGAAGTCATACCGATCCTTGATAATAATAATGATATTTTCGACATCTGTCACACAAAGCAATCTAGTCCCAGACCACGCAATAGAACTAGGGTCTCTAGGAGTGGCCGGATAAGACGTGGACTATGAGAAGGTCTTTGATGCGATCGAGATCTGGTCTGTTCGGGAGTCCCTGCAGCGTTGCCAAGTGGACTGGCGATACATCCAAGTGCTAAGATGTCTCTACGAAGCTGCCCCCATGTCCATCCAAGTACAGAATCAGCAAACGCAATTTAACCCAAAAAAATACTTTTTTTCAGACTTTTTGTCTGTTTGTCTAAACGTTTGTGCACGCCTTTCTCAGAAACGGATTAACCGATTTGAATGCGGATTTCATTAATGCATTGCGGTTTACTCCAATCATCATTTAGTGTTTGATTCATTTCAATCGGTTCATAAATAAATAAGATATATTAGTTTGAAAAATCACCGCGATAATCTTTACGCGGGCGGAGTAGCAGGCATAGGGTAGTATAAATATACGTATGCATATACTTTTTTTTGTAAATACATACATATGATACATGGAAATAGAAAACGAAGTAAATGTGATAAAAGATAACATACATTTAATAGATCACAATTTGAAATCATGATCTCTAGCTTAAACTCAAACTCAAATCATTTATTACCATAGGCTCCAAAAGGCACTTGAACACGTCAAAAATACAAACATCAAAATATAAAACAAAACTCAAGTAATCAATTCAGTGATAAAAGGTACTAATACCAAATGCACTGAAATGATTTGAATTACCGGAGCTTAGATTGATTTCAAAAGGTTTAAATTGAAATCAATCCAAGTACCAGCTCCGATGGGTATTGCATTCATGAGAAGAGCTGGTGAGAAACTCATGTGCACCATCTTTTCAAATAATTCATACAAAGTTTGTTTGTTTTTGACAACAGTACTTCTATGTGCAAGTTAAGGCAACCAAAACACAAAGGCTAGAAAGCGGTCTAAAGAGATATTAAAGCTAGGACAATCAATTTTTTGTCTAATAAAGTAATAAAAATTAGTCCATAGTATATAAGGTTGCAATCACTTACACATCAAGGAGTAATTAAAAGCAATGTTTGCATACATACTGGTCCCAGAAAAAAAAACGTTCAAAATGTAATAAAATAATAAATACTAATTATTTACGCTCCAACAATGTAAACACAGATCGCCTCAACTTAACAAAATTCAAATGTCGGGTAATAAATGCAGAATAAGATGTCAATAATCAATTACAATCAAATAAATTATATTAAGGATTGTAAATAAATAAATACATTGCGTATAAATATAAATTATTTCAATTAGTACATAATAAGTTAGTACTAGATTTTCATTCATATCCAAGGCATTGTGTCGGTTAAGAAATCGTTGTTTATATAATAGCCCCTCTCCATAAGATGATTCTTAACGGAACTCTTGAACTTTTGTAGGGGTAAGTTCAAGATTTGGACAGGAATTTTGTTATAAAAACGCACACCAAGTCCTTCAAATGAATTGTGGACTTTGTTCAGGCGATAATATTGGCCTACTAATTTGTGCTTATTCCTTGTGTTTAGTGAATGATGATCACTTTTGTTAGTATATTTATGTATGTTTTTTCGTACAAACATAATATTAGCAAATATATATTGAGATGCTACTGTTTAAATACCTATTTCCTTAAATCGTTCTTTCAGAGAATCTCGAACTTTAAGTTTGTAAATCGCACGAATTGCCCGTTTTTGAATTACAACGTATTTTTGAATTACAACTTAATAGTCGAGATCGCTAACCTCTGGGCCTAAAGTCCATACAGGTAATTCTTGTTATTCATACATAATTTATTTCCTTTTCTGTACAAATAAACAAAATTGGAGTGTCTGTTTGAAATATTAAAATAACCGCTTTTCACCAAATACATATATTATGTATGTATACACAACAAGATAACATTTTTACAATTTTTGTCTGTCTGTTTGTTATGGCTAATCTCTGGAACGGATAGACTGTTTTGACGGGACTTTCACTGATAGGTAGCTGATGATAGGAGTAACTTAGGCTACTTTCTTTAGACTAGCTTCGCCCCGCTGCGTTACCCGCGGGTAACACTAATTGATGACAAGTTTATAACCTAATACGCTAAAAATTGTAATCAATTTTATTTAAGAGAAAGTGTTAGATGCTGTCTTCGTTTCCTTTCCTTTTTTTACTTGACATTAATCTTTTAATATATTATTTTATTTTATTCGGGGAGTTTACGGCCCAATTTACAAAATACATACATGTAATGTTCATTCTCTACAGTTAGAAATGAACTTTCAATTATATTTTTTTACAAATACGTGCTATTTTAGACCCTGTTTTTTCTTTAATTTTTGTTTCATGTACGATGCCAAATAAAAAAAAAAGTAAAAACGAAAAAATTTAAGTTTAAAAACCGCTGCCGCACTGTAAGATTGTAAATGCTTTTTTTTCATTAATTTTACTAGCTTTTGAACTTAGTATATAACCTACATCTACTGTTTCTGGCTCGATAATTGTATAACAAGTAAATAAAAATTAAATGTCTGTCCGTAACTTCAAATTAAAAGATTTTCACTAGGTAAATTAACATTTAAAAGTGTAAACGGTACTACATAAAAAAAATATTTGAAAATGTTTATTTTTCTGCCTATCCGTTTGTTCCGGCTTATCTCTGAAATGGATAATGAGTAACTTATACTACTTTTATTTTAGAAGAAATATAGAAGTAATCGAAAACAAAATTAAAAGCAACGAAATAGTGACCCAAATCCAATTTAAAAGCTAGAAAAACCGCGTGTTTATAATTACATATATGCAAGCAAAATAGTATCTAACGTAGATACTAATTGTATTAGGTACTGTGAATAAATTCGTACGCAGTACTCAGACGCTTTACTACAGAAATACAGAGCCACGCTTCGGCATCAATGGGCCGGCTTGACCGGATAGATTATGATAGATACTATCCGGTCAAGCCTCGAAACCACGGCCTCACAGAAAAACGGTGTGAAATAGCGTTTGCGCTGTGTTTTATCAAGTGAGTGAGGATACCGGAGGCCCATATCCCAACCCTTCCCCTTATCCCCCTAAAGGCCGGCAACGCACTTGTGACGCCTTTGGTGTTGCGAGTGTCCATGAGCGGTGGTAATCTCTTACCATCAGGTGATACGTCTATTCTTTTGTCAAATAAACCATAGAAAAAAAGCAGGTTTAAAAAAAAGAAAATTCAATACAAAATAAAAAATCATTAAAAAAACGACGCAAGTACATAACGCATGTTTAATTAAATTTTAACTTTAATTCAACAACAGTAGGTTCTTACCATCCTAGTCAATGTCAATGTCATTGGAATCCTAACTAACAAGTTCTGAGCACCATTAACTGTGGCTGTGCTTTTATAAACTTGGGTTTCTCGTAGCTATAAATACTCCAACATATGCAAACGTAAACAGGCCCTTAGTACCAACACAGTTAATAACATAGTATAACAAGTTTTCTTTTAATAAAAATCAAGATCAAGTTCGCTTAAGGAAAAATGTATTTTAATGTGTATCTGCAGTTAGGGTACACTCGCCGGATTGCCACCCATTGATTTTAATTATACCTTAGGTAAAGCACCTAAGGTATAATTAAAATAAAATATAATGTCAAGAAACAGACAAAAAAAACTGTAAACCGAATACATAGAATGTTTTGATCAATTTATACAGCCTATATCCCGGACCATTATAACGAATCTTTTGACAGTTCGTTCATTAAAATCGGTTCGTAGTTTAGGCATTACGGTAAATATACAGACTTACAGAGACTGTCAAAACTTCTTTTTTGTTACCCTTTCTTACGGCTTTGACAAGACGGGTTAAAATCAAAATCTTCAAATCAAAGAAAAAGTAAATTTAAAGTATCCCTAATGGTCAAAAAAAAAACTGTATTCGTTTTTGATAATAAACTTCACAGCAACTTGTAAATAAAAAAAAAATGAAGCATTGAAATTGTCTGGCAATAAACCCAAACGATCCACGTAAAGGAAACTAGTAATGCAATGACCTCATCAGTAATGTACTTTCACAATGACAACATAAGAACTTTTAACCTGAAGGATTTGCACAGATTTGTCTTCAATTCTACGAGCAATGTCGGTAACCTTTGTGCGTCTTCGGATCTCCTCATTTCTGTCCCACTAGCTATCTTAGGCACTAAGATTAGCCAATGACACACGAGAATTGAGGTCTTAACTATCGCAGAAAGAAAACGCTTGCAACTTGGCTAGGGGGTAGATTCCATCAGGCAGAGAAACTCCGAGCATTAATTTCTCCATTGCTCTTTGTGCGACTTTGAGCCACTGTATCCACTAAGAACCATGGTCATCACTGGTAACACACACTTGTCAAAAACTTTCGTCCTCAAATGTCCTCGTTATTGTAAAACAATTCTGACGTAAGATTTTGAATACTCAGTTTTCTAAGAATTGGAGGACCTACCCTAAGGGAAAATAAATCGTTAAATACCTTGGACATCAGTGATCCATTTATACAGGTAATAATTATACAGGTGTGCGTATAGACCTGCATCCCACCAAACGAGTTTAAACAAAGTAGGGTGTGCAGCAAGACCTTATAAATAGCAATTGATTTTTGTACAGCATCAGATCACTGTTTGTAGTCTAAAGACAACAATCAAAATCATCAAACAAAACAATGGCTGTCGCTAACAAAATTGCCATCTTACTGCTGATCGCTGCGTGTATCATGGTTATTACTGTGGACATTGCCCACGCAGTCCGCGTTGGTCCCTGCGACCAAGTCTGCAGCCGCATTGTTCCCGAGAGACACGAATGTTGCAGAGCTCATGGCCACAGGGGCTACTCTAGTTGTGGTTATGGACAAATGCATTGTTACTAATGGGTTTAAAGGTAAGGGTATTTTTCTTTGTTTTACATTCAAAATTAGCATCTACATGATCTGATACTTTTGAAAATGTATTTTTTTAAATATGTTTGTGCTGTAAAGCAACGGAATAATTTTATGTAGGTAATTTGAATTAATTTATACTAGCTCAGTTTCGTCTTGTTGTTAAATATATTTTAAATTTTTCAGGCGTTGGTATTGACTAAGTGTATTAACTTTCACATACTCCGAATTTCGAAATTGAAGCCGTGGAAAACCTAAAACACAAACATTGAAACCATATCTACAATGAAAACTATCTAATTCTGATTGATAAATAAACTGGTACCCAACAGAGATTGTTATGATTTTGTTTCCATAATTAATCTGTACGAGATCTAATGCAAGTAACATTCTAAGACTCTAAAGATCCATATAATTTGGTACGGACATGCGATCTCTCCCAATTGCTGACACTTACATTACAATAGGTTTTCTAAAGAACTAGCTCCTCGAATTTATCGGTTCACGTTGTTAATTGATTATTATTTATTTACTGCATGACTGTATTAAATTATTTATTTACGTGACAATTCGAACGTTTACTATCATATCTCAAACTAGCTGACCGACGCAACCTCGTTTGCGTCTTTTATTATTAAAATTTTCCCCCGTATAGGGTTGATTTTTTACACCTTGTGTCCGAAAAACCCCAATATCTTACGGAACCCTATTTTTTTCCAAAATAAAATATAGCCTATGTTACTGGTGGATAATGTAGCCTTCGAATGGTGAAAGAATTTTTAAAATCGGTCCAGTAGTTTTAGAGCCTATTCATTACAAACAAACATACAAAGTTTTCCTCTTTATAATATTAGTATAGATAAAGATCTTATAAAAATAACTTTTATTATATATTATGTTATTTTGATACCATTGCATTGTGGTCATAATAATCATAATATTAACTAATCGGCTGCCTACGTTCATGCCAACTCGGGTCGATGTCCCATGGCGCTTCTAGATTATAATAAGCTAGCTGACCCACGCAACCTCGTTTGCGTCTTCAATTGCCCGTAGCGTGAAAATATTCCCCCGTTTTTTAAACATTCTTCATTGGTGCTCCGCTCCTATTAGTATTAGCGTGATGATATATAGCTTATAGTCTTCCTCGATAAATGGACTATCCAACACTGAAATATTTTTTCAAATCGGACCAGCGGTTCCTAAGATTAGCGCGATCAGTACAACAAACAAACTCTTCAGCTTTATAATATTAGTATAGATTTATTTAAAACGGAAATTTCTTACAAATCAAAGAGAACAACTTATGAACCAGCCAAAGTGCTTCGCTAATTTGTATCTGAAACACAAAAATGGGAAGTGTTTTACTTAAACAAATACTAATCGTTAAAAAAATGTTCACAACTAATGCGAAATCTGATAATAACCTCTTAGATATATCAAATCTAAATTCAAATTATAAAATATTTTACTCACTTCAAATCATAGGTTTCGCAAAAACTTTCATAGGTGACATTAATCCCTATTTAATGTCTACTTATTATAAAGTATCTACTGCACAAGTGGGACCCCGTGGTGGCCGGTCAGCAGGATTAAATTATTAAGGATCTTGGATATCCTCTTTTTTATGGAATAGGGGGCAAACGAACAGACGAAAAGCGATTACCGCCGCCCATGTACACCCGCAACACCAGAGGCGTCATAAGTGCGTTGCCGGCTTTTAGGGGATGGGGAGGGGTGTGGTATGGGCCTCCGATATCCTCACTCACTCGGTGAAACACAGCCCAGGCGCTGTTTCACACTCTGAGACAGTAATATCAGTCCGGTCGAGCCGGCCCATGCACGCCGAAGCGTGGCACGCCGAACTGATACCCGTACCCGCATCGCTTGCAAAAGAACTAAAACAACTAATGTAGATTTTCAGCAAGTGTTGAACCACAACTGTTAACTGAATTGTAATTACAGATCTCATACCCACAAATCTCTTAAAAAGCACTAGACGTAAGCGAGACTTAACAAACTGCATGTATTACATAATAGATTTGATGCGCTTTACAAGAATTGCTCGTATAACGGTATAAAGGTATTAGATATGGTAGAACTAACGTTAATAACAACAAGGGCATAAAAATATTAAAATTAAACATCTACTTTGTCTAGGGTTGCCAACTTTGTTTGCCAAAAAAGGTATAAAATGGTTGAAATAGGAAAAAAGCATTTGGAAGAAACAAAGTATTTTATGTTTTTATTGCCTTTAAAACGTATTTTTGTGTGCGTTTAGCACATGCTTACAATTTTTTGTTGACTTTATAAGTTTCAAAGCTTAAGAGCTTTTAGAGCCACGCTTCGGCATACATGGGCCGGCTCGACCGGAGTGACACCAGGGCCTCACAGAAAACCGGTGTGATATAGCGCTTGTGCTGTGTTTCACCGAGTAAGTGAGGATACCGGAGCCCCATACCCCATCCCCTTCCCCCATGCCCCAAAGGCCGGCAACGCACTTATCTTACTTATAGCAATCGCTTACCATCAGGCGATACGTCCGCTCGTTTGCCCGCTATTCAATAAAATAAAAAAATAATAATAATCAAAATTTAAATAAATAAACAACGTATAAATTAAATTTATTGTCGCTATTTCTGTGAAAGTAAAAGCTGAAGTGGCGGGACCGTAAGTAATTTTTTTTACATTAAAATTTAGTAACCTATCAGACACATTTTTACCCGACTGCGAACGAAGGAGGGATGGTTTTTCGAGCGTATATATGTATATTTCTTGGGCACGCCCTAGAGCCTAAATGGTTTTTCGTATTTTTACGTGAGTGATGTCAAGAGCTTCGTCTTAGTCGTGAGAGTGGCCACTGGATTAGTTAATATCTCGGAATATAAATCGTACATCTTAATATTTCATCTGTCTTGTAATTTGGCCTTTGTAATTATCATTTCAAAATGTTCAAACTTAGCCTCATTTTTCAAAGACATGTTAAATTGTTCTTTGCTAAAATCAAACCATTTTGTCATATAATTTAAATGAAATCGACGGTTACATCTGTGACAGATGTAAGAATGTCAACTGGCTTGTCACATTCTCATGACATCTACCTTTTCGTTCAGTAATTAGAAAACGTTTCCATCATCCGTTTTAACTTATGTGTACCATTATAATAATAGTTAAGTACTCATAAATTAGTGTTTTGTTTTACATATCACAGTAAAGGTTAGAAATAAATTATATATTTTTATCAACTTTATTTTTATGCAAAAATATAAAGTATAGTTACCAAAAATTAAGTACGATACGTTACTATAAAGTATGCTTGGCAACCCTAAGTTTTGCCCCCACTTTTGTTTTCTTTTCACGTGGGGAATGCATTTACGCACTTCGCTAGACCACCGCGGTGGGTTCGCTTCGTGTGGGACTCCTGGCCTCCAAGAGAGGAGGCCAGACTACCCACTAAACCCCACGTTGTTCCTCATCACCTAAGACCGAGCCACGGGATAGAAAATTACGATAAATTGTTTAATATAACTGTAACTAAATATGTTCTACATCTTTGTCATAACAGATCTAATACAATGGCAATTAATAAACTTAAATTTTTACCAAAATGTGTTTAAAATAGTCTTAGCAAATCAAATGAAATAGTGTTTGCAAACGACGCGACGTTCGAATTAAAAATAGGTCCTTTTGATTTTATCTTTTTAAGAACGCGACCATAGTTTTCCCGCCAGTAGATGGCTAGATGCCTCTAGCGAGTAAAATTGGAACTACGCCGCTTAACCCCGCGTCATGAACACTGAATCGTGTGCGTGTTTGTATTCGTGGATAATATTTATTTATTTTTGACTTTGGTGCACAAAATACTAAGTGAAGACTGAATATATAATTATGAAACTATTTGAAGGTAAGTTTTATTTCATATATTACTAAGGTTATGTAATAGTAATTTGTATAAATACAAATAATATTGATGACGAGATATCATATTACAGAAAAAGAAGAACAAGGCTCACTCGAAAGCCCTAATAATATTTTAGATTTATATACTAAGCAATAAAGGATGTATATATAAACAAATAACTAGGTAAAATTAGATACTAGTATCCTTGAATTTTATAACCTCAAAATATTATTATCTTAGATTGAATTTTTATTGCATGCTATGTTTATTATTGAAATACTCCACGTGTCAATTGTTTTAAATGTATTAGCACTGATTACCAACACAATTACGTATATATTAAAATTTGTTTTTGTCAGTGAAACAAAAACTGAGATTTAGGCGGGAAATTGTAATGTTCGTACAAAACAATTCTACTTCTTCCCAGACGTCTCTCAAATTAATAGGCTTAGGAATTTGTTTAAATGTGTACAGTTCAATCAATGTCATTGACAGAAGTACATTAATAATATTTTTCATCATTTCAGGAGCCATCTATTGAAAATTTGTACATTGCCAACTAATATTGATTTAAAATTAAGAAAATGAAACCCATATCCGCAAATAAAGCCTCTGTTAAAAGAAATGGCTATCAATCAGATGATGATAATATTAGATACAAGTTGAACAAAGATTACTTTAATAATATTGCTAAATCACCAAAAAATAAAAAAACTATAAAAGTTGAAAAGGTGCAATATGATGATGATGAAAATATTCGTTACAAATTGCCTACGATTATGTTGAATAAAACCAAATTATCTGAACAGAAACCTAAACCCAAACAAAAAATTAAAGTAAATTTCTGGAGCAATAAACAGTCTGGCAGTCGTCTGAATAACACTGATGCCGACAAACAGACAATAAACCGTAGACACACCGTTGCTGCGACTGCCGAAGATACAAAAATTAAACCAAAGCAATCTATCGTTAAAGTTAGGAAACGAGTATCATTCTTGCCTTCTCCGATATTTTCTGAAAACCATATACCTATGGTTACTGTTCCTGATGATTTAACAATACAGTTAAATGAAGAAGAGGCCAATGATTTGGCGGATGATTTAAATTTGGCATTTGTTAACAGCAATAGTACTGATATGAAGTCAAACAATTCTAAAAGAAAAGCTAAGAATTCAAATGATGGATATATTCGGGATGCTAAACGTAAAAGGAATATGGAAGGCTTAGATACCAGAACACAAGGAAATGAAAATGAGTTGGAGTTCTTTTCAAAGTATGTGGTCCAAAAATTGAGACGCATGGAAACAAATCAGCGTATTTATTCAGAAAATTTAATAAACACCGTTCTTATGTTGGGTCAACTCGGCAAACTCAATGGCAAATCGAAGATTGGTGAAACATAGTACAAGAAATGTTATTAAATAACTTGTTAGACAAATTTAATTAAAATCCTTAGCATAATATAGATTCATCATAGTTTAAATCAAGGACCAGCTAAGATTTAAAGACAATCATGCAATCATTAGGTAATTATATTGAAGAGTAGACAAATTTTTCATGGTGCTTTACACAACGTCCACATAATACTGAACTGTTGTAAGAAATTTAGTTCATATTATTAACTAAGTATATTTAAGTGTATATATATATAAAATACTTTAAAAAAATTACTTCTGAAGGAAGTTGTGGAGATATTTTTAATGTGTATTGTACAATGTTATAAGAACAACATGAGAACTGTCAGCTCTTATCAATTGTCTTGTAATATTTAATGTTACCACTTTGTTTTACCTGTATTAATGGATGACATTATAATAAGTATTACAATTGTTTGGCGTCACTAATTGTTTCTTGGCCTCCATTGATAGTGTTAGTTATTAAGTTTTCAATATATGAGTGTGTATGCCACAGCACACTTCTAGGATGCAGTATGTTGTCAAAACTTTTTCTTTAAATAAGAGTATTATATTTAAATGTTATATATGACTCGATGATGTGATAAATGTATCAATAAACTGAAAAGATGCATGTCATTTCACTGTTAAAACATATATATCTCATGTACCATGTTAAATGAGCTAGATAGCTTACCCAATTCATTTGATTGGTCTCAACTGATTCATTTCTTGAAAATGTTTTAGCTCCAGTAAATATCACTCACTTCCAGCTCTGTTATTAGCATAAACCTGTCATTACTTCCTATATAACACTTAGTCATCTATACAAATTAATTCAAAATAGTATCTGTTTGTAACTTTAAATTTTTAAACAGTTTTTTTTACAATGCAAATGGAAGTATTTATGGTACTTACAGCAAAAAATAAATTTTAAAAATGTTTGTATGTACCTGCTAAACTCCGAAATGGCTGGACCGATTTTGATGGGACTTGGCTACTTTTGCTTATACCTAAACTATCTGCGCCCTGCGGCGGTTACTCGCAGTTGTTGATATAAAATATGACAAATATGGGGAGGCGTAGCTAGTCATAATTATATTAAATTGATTTTCCACTACATTTTTTAGTAGATTTACGAGTTCTTTAAGTACTAGAACTGAGATACTGATATATTCAGAGTTAAGTGTGAGTGAGTGATACATTTTATCTGTGTGACTGATATGTCGTTTAGATCATTTCTTCTCTACAGATGGTACTCGAAATTGATAATATTTACTACCTCCCAAACCACTGTTTTTAAAACTGTTTATCGTATTATATATGTATGTGATAGCATTACCAGAGAGGACATAAATTTATTTATATATAGAATAATATATTCCAACCTCTGTATTATATCTATATGAGCTAGAGATGAGCCGACTATGACTTCTTTATTGACTAAGTAAGGAGTTGGCTCTTTTTGTTGCTAAATAAATTGGCAATAGTAACCGACTACATAAGTGGTCGGATATCCGGCCACCGTCTATTCGGCACATCTCTTAGAAAGTTAACCATATTAACTTAATACATAACTCATAACACCCATTTAGTAGCCTGCATAGTGAAAGCGGCACTTTTGATCAGAATAGTATTTGTAATAATTATGATTCAAAGATATTAAATAAATTAAGCGGAAGAGTTTTTTTGTTGACCAGTCTAATATCAAGTAATAGTAGTCGTATCTGATTTAGTATTACTGCTTTTGACCGCACAATTCTAGAAGAACTAGGTAATGTCATATCAAAGCAGTGTCTATAAACTGAGAGGAATATCTTGTATTACTATTGTGTTCAAACTAGTGGATTATTATATGTACCTATTGTCTAACAATACAGTTAATTAACATTAATCAAATGTAAATTATAAATCAGATATAATGTATACATCAGTTGGCCAATTTTCTCTGTGATTACTAAAATAATGGCACAACTAATAGAGCCTAAGCCTCAAAATTTATAAATAAAATCTTTTTGGAATATATTAATACTGTGTTACCACAATTAACTATTTACACATGTATTTATTGATTGTTGTATAGTATAAAGGGTTTCGTTAAGTTATGTTTATTCAGTCTTTTTGACTTAAAAATATTTGACTCACAATGTGAGATTTGCGAGATGTATTTGTCGGTCTTAAACAACTAATAAAGTATTCATAAGTAAGAATTGTTTCATTATTTAGAACAAATATTTTCTTTTTTTACCTAAAAAATGCAGACATTTATTTATTGAGCAACTGTAAAATGTGATTTAAGGTCTCATAATAAGGTTCCAAAATATACAGGTAAGGGCAGGTCCTCTACCTGCCCTTACCTGTATTTTTTGGGATGGGCAAATTTTCAGTAACATTTTTAAAATTAAATTAAAAGAAACCGTGTGGTCCCGTCCCTAAGTCCCGTGTCCACTTCATTCATTCAATAATACTTTTTACTGTTGAACAAAATTTTATTTTGCATCAAAATGCTAACACCGTAAGTGGTAGTTTTAGACGCTCTTAATTGTTTTAGGTAGGTATTCAGAGGGCAGCGCAGCCCCGAACAAATCACAATAGTGAACGATTATATCACTATAACTTTCAAAGTAATTTATGAAAGTGTCAGAAGACAAAGATTTTCTTGAAATGATGGCTAAAAGTGGAGCCATTTATCAGTAAACACTTCAGAATTTCAAGAAATTATTAACATTGTCTGAAATCTACTTGGTTTCCGCTACCTCAACATTTACTGAAAGAGTTTTAACATTAAAAATGTTTTTCGATCGCTTCTGTAGGGTAGCCATTTTCATCCATAGTTATATTTCGCCACAGTTTTGTAACGTTTAGGGCTACGTGGATGATTGAGGTATCAAAATATACCTCTCGCTAAGGGTTACAAGACGGCGCATTTTAAAAAAGCTAAAAACTTTTTTCGAAAAAAGCAAAAATGTCGAAAAATTCGACGTTTTTCCGATGCCTTTTCTCGTTGAATCGACGATTTCACTAAAACGAAAAGCGATATAGAAAAAATGAAAAAAGCCTTCAGGATATTGAGTCGGGCTACGTTTTGAAAGAAACGGGACCTCTCTGTCTATCACGGTCTAGGCAGGAAGCAAGGTTCTTATTACTTATCTAATCTGAAATAGATACAAATGTTAGCATATTATCTGGTCTTTAAAGTCACTGGTAATCTCTCTTCGGTTGCGACTTGCGTGTTGTTTGCAAACGGTTGCTTGGCGACGTCTCGGAGGGCCGCCATGCTACATCCGGCGCGCGACGTCAGTCGCTCAGTGCCGGCCCTTGCTAGTGGGTCGGTATCTCGCGGACGTGTTTTCAGATTTCAGTTTTAGAGAAGAAAATATTTTTAAGTGTTCTTTTACAAACTATTTAAACTTAGACACATACAAACCTGTTTTTAATTAGGTATCCACGTGATTGAAAAAAGTTAATAAAAAAGTAAAACTTATATACAAAACTTTAACTTTTTGAAAAATTTGATGAAAATTTCATAATAAAAGTGTACATAAACGGATTTTACCCAAAATTCACGATGGATATAATACACCGGTTACACTATTTAGTTTTGTCACAAAAATCTGATTTAATGACAATGGAACGTGAACAAAGAATGAGAGTTCGACGACAATCTAGCCTTCCTGAATACAGCAAAGCAAGTAGAACCAGGCAGCGATTAGAGCAAGCATATTTTCATGATGTAAGTTTACATTCTCACATGTAAAATCATTTAGAAACTGAAATATTACAAAGAACAACAGTACATCAAATAGCATACTCCATAGATGGCAATAACTTAAATTATGTTATACTTGAGTACCTATACTAGTGTATTGTCAGTAAAATATGTAATTACTAATTCTAAAAATATATTACTCCTATCACGCACTTACACGAGGCCTTAGTTAATTGATTAGCCGTCCCAACTGATAAATTACTAAACGTCAAATACATTTCGTTACTTTTTGTAATTTTCACTTTACCAGTAGGTGTACTGGTGTGCAATACTCCGTCGAGGTTAATACCCGACTAGTTTAAGTCCCGACGGCTACAAAATTAGTCCATAACACGTGAATAAAATATATTAATTAGAATGTATGAAAAATATTTCATTTTGTTACTTAAACTTAAATAATATTGATTTATTAAAAAAAACCTTAGTCTGCAAGCAGTCAGTCAGTTCATCTCATACTTACTCGAAAATATTGGTGCTTCTGAACATGTTATATTAATAATCTTTATCAGTTCATTGATGGACAAATATCGGTCTCTCCTTAAAACGAAGGTTTTGGCCTAGTATACCTACTACGTAGGCCAGACGGGTTGGTTAAGAGATTTTTTTTTCTTTTGTTGTTATTCTGCGTAGTTTGTTCTGTAACTCGTCGCTTATAAAACCTTTGGCATGAATGGAGGTTTTCTCTCCGTATTCTTAATCCGTCACCACTCGGACAAATATAAAAATGTATAAAATGATCTGACACACCATGCACGGTCGACTGGTCTCAATTTTAGTATTTATCATCAGTCTTGTTCCTGTAAGCTGTACCTAGTACAGCTTACAGGAACAAGACTGATGATAAATACACTTAAATGTATTTAAATACTAGCTGAACCCCGCAGTCCTACCCGCGGTACGACAATAACAGCGGGCAACGCCGCGAGGCAAAGCTAGTATCTTTCTAAATTGTAGCCTATGATGAATAAGCTATATTATTGTAGAGTTTCATCAAAATCCATTTAGTAGTTTTTGCGTGAAAGAGCAACAAACATACTCACTTACATACTCACAAACTTTCGCGTTTATAATATTAATAAGATAACAGAAAACGTAATATCAAGCTCTGCTCAGAATCTTTTTTCCTGGATAGGAATAAAACCAGTGACCACTGGCTTAGTAGTCAGTTAATAGGTACTAATAATTAAGACCACCAGGTTCGTCATCGTCATAACATATGAACAAAGAGTTTACGCATTATCTTGTATGTCTTTTATGTTTGTATCTTGACAGTTTAATTTGCATTTCTATTAGTGATACCCAAACTGTCGCTGATTTGATAGTGACAAGTAATAGTTATTTTTATTGAAACGGAAAAATTAATTTTAGCCAAAAAATAAAATGTAGCTTAATACCTAATACTAAACTTGCGAATCTATCTATAAAAACAATCGCACAATGTGTTGCTAAGCGCAAATCGAGGAACGCTCGAACAATTCAGTACCTACCTACTTTCTATGTTTTCCTTATGGCGCAATTCTAAAAGAGAGAAAAATCTTGAAAATTGTGAGGAAAATAGTAAAACGTTAATTTATTTCTTCCATTTTACTGCGACAGACCAATAACTTTTGATAGAACAAAGTCTGTCCGGAAAGCTATTAACATCCTAATCCTATCGTATCCTTATTATAAATGTGAATGTAAGTTTGTTTGTTTGTTTCACGCGATTTCTACTACTGAACCGATCATCATGTAACTTTGTACCTATACATTCTTGGATTAAAAGTAACAGAGGATATTTTTTATTAAATGTGAGCGAAGCCGCAGGCGAAAGCTAATATATTAAGTGGGCTCTTCCAAAAATAGTTAGTAAATGATAAATAGTTAGTATATAAAAACGTTTATTTACAGCTTTTCAAAATATCCCCTTCCAATCCCAATGCACTTATGCATTCGAGTTAACCAACTTTCAAAACATTTAAAAAACATGTCTTGTGGGGAGTAAAAAAATAACCGCCGAAATTCTTCGACGGCCTCGTCTGCAGTGCTAAATTTTGCCCACGAAGTATTTTCTTACCATGGGAAATAAAAAAATCTGGGCTGTATGGAGGATGGGGTAACATTTGTACCCCCAAAGTAGTCAAATAATCCATAGTTCTAGCAGCTGTGTGAGCGGGCGCGTTATCTTGGTGAAAAAGAACGCCATGGAAGCTGCTTCTTGGGCGCTCACTGTCTAACTCCTCGAAAGCTTGAGGCAGCCAAACTTCGCTATATCATTCACTAGTAACTGTTCTATGGTCTTCTAGCGGAATTCAAATCGGAACGTCAAAAAAAACACTATATTTTTTTATTAACGCACCGACCGCGAACATCTTTTGTGGGCAAATCGTCCTCTTCAAACACCCATAACGTGGATTGCTGCTTCGTGAGAGGATCGTAACTATATATCCAGGACTCGTCAGCTGTAACAATATAGGATAAGTACATTTTGCAAACTACTTACATGTACCTACATCATTATGAATATGATGTTTAAAAATGGTGAAAAGTTATATTATACTAACTGTTGCCTGCGGTTACATCCGCGTGAATATAGGTTTTATCGCGGCAAATGTATATGCTATATTATTGAAAATTTCTTCCAAATCTGTTAAGTAGTTTTTGCGTGAAAGAGTAACAAACATACACACTCACAAACTTTCACCTTTATAATATTAGAGTGTGATAATTAACTCAGCAGGTGGATAATACATTTTTGTCCAAGATCTCATACAGTCATACCTAAATTTATTATTAGAAACTTTTTAAAGGTATAATGTAAATAATGTTAAACTAACACAAAGATAAGTTTTCAAGTAAATGCAAACATATTACATAATTATTGTGTTGCGTCTCTTCACATTAGTTCAATGAATAGATTCTAGGTATGTTTTTATTTGCAAACGCAAACTTAGAAAATTCTATGGAGTCTCCTTATAAAGCAACGTCAAACTGGCCACACAGAGAATATTCTCAAATACATATATTATAGTCGTTCCAATAGTTTATTTAACTTTTGACAGCTCTAATACTTAATCAAATAGTGATACCCTGACCCGTTACCTATTCGATTTCTTTCATCGATCGATTTTATGCATTAAGAAGTTTTAATCGATTTAACAAACTCATTATTTTATAGATAATTTCGTACTTCATATTTCTATGTGTTTCAATGTGCGACCTCCTTTGTCAAAATAAAGAAGAAATGGACTAAAAGAATGTTGTTCAAATATGACGGTTCTATGTCATGAAAAAATATATAAAAGGAACTGAATTTTCAAAATGTATTATTGTATTGTGTTGTAATTCAGTGGTTAATATTGTATTTGTTAAACTATTGATGATCTTTATTAAATCTCTCTATGTCTATTTTAAAATAATCTACAGTATTTCAATGAGTAACCTTCAATATAGTTGAGTATTTATATTCCTCCGTATTGATTTATTTGTGAATTCTCACGTTTGGTTGAGTTGAGCGTATCGTTCCTGCCTTCGTTACTGTCAAAATGCCAAAAAAGAAAGTACTCAAAGGACAAACAAGAGAGTTTGTCTTGCGACTTCGTGAATACTTTGAAAAGGAAAGCCGTAATGGTGGGCCTCTTATACCAGTGACTCAAGTTAGAGACCGTGTTGCAGCAGCATTAGGTATTAGTGCTCCAACAGTGGCAAAAATAACAAAAGAAGGCTACGGCAGCAGTGGCATGGAACAGAATATGCTATCTACACCTAAGAAAAAACGTCCGCCTAGTAAAGTTACAGCCGTTGACAATTTTGACGCTGATGCTATTCGTCGTCATATATACGACTATTACCAAAGAAAAGAGATTCCAACATTAAAAAAACTAACACAATCTCTTCGAAATAGTGGTTTGTTCCGTGGTCAAAAATCTTCTCTGACAAAGGTATTGAAAGACATTGGAATGTTATTCCAAAAATGTGACAAACGAAAAATTTTAATGGAACGCAATGATATTGCTTTGTATAGATGCGATTTTTTAAGACAAGCAAAAAAAATAGAAGATTGGTCGAATGTTGTTTTCACAGATGAAACTTGGCTCAATGCGAATCATACGCTGTCAAAAACTTGGACTGACAACACCGTTGGCTCCACTTCTACAGTACCAATGGGAAAAGGCGAACGACTGATTATTTGTCATGCAGGAACAGTAAAAGGATTTGTGCCAGGCGCTCTATTAGCTTTTAAATCCCAGAAAACAGGAGATTATCATGAGGAGATGAATTCGAACGTGTATGAAAAGTGGTTCAGAGAAATGCTTACATCACTCGAAGAGCCATCAATAATATTTATTGATAATGCACCTTATCACTCTCGTCAAATTAATAAAATACCAACACAGGCCAACAAAAAACATGAAATTATAAACTGGCTCCGTGACAATGGCGAAGAGGTGAATGAGTCCCTACTAAAAGTAGAGTTAGTAAAGATATTAAAACAAAGAAGCTGCCAAAACGATACGTCATAGATGAAATGGCAGCAGACCATGGGCATACCGTCCTCAGAATTCCCCCATATCACTGCCAATATAATGCAATTGAAATGATCTGGGCACAAGTTAAAGGATATGCTGCGAGGAACAATACAACTCCTCCTTTCACCGCAAGAAAAATGCTGAATTTACTGAAAAATGCGTGTGAAAAAGTAACTCCAGAAAACTGGGCGAATGTTGTAGAAAAAACAAAGAAGGTGATAATGTCGGATTGGGATCGGGATGTTGCATTCGACAATTTATCTATCCAAGAAATGATAATCAATATTACTGAGAACTCAAGTGATGATGATTCCTGGTCATACGAAGAAGACGATTCTTTATAATTAAAATTAGTATTACAGTACCTCTTTTGGTTGTTTTATTTTTAATCCGTAAATTACTACGAATTTCAACATTTTGTACCTGTTCATTACAAGTAGTTACCGCAGGTAGTTTTTATTTGAACCAACTATAGTAAGTCTAAACAATTATTTTAGATTCATTAATTTGCGGCGAATACATTCGATCCCATTACTAGGTACGAGTACGATGGAACTGTTTTCATTACGCAAATTATTTATGCATTGAAACAGAGACATTTAGGGCATTTTAATGCAAAATAATAAAGCTTTTTACGTGATTTGATATAAAATATAATCACAATAATTTTATTGTATGTTTTATTAATATAATCGATAATCGATTTATTTCAAAACCGTTTTTATAGTCTGTGGTCATTAATTACGAATGACACATCCCTAAGTAGGCGGAGCCCGCCTATAAAGTACAGTATTATCTGTAGTACATTGTATCAAAAATTATTACAAAACTTTATGTGCGTGATCTGTCAAAAGTTAAATAAAGTATTGGAACGACTATAAGAACAGTACATATAATTCAGCAGTATAAAATTGAGTAGGTACCTAGGTTCTAGACGTAGTTTAAATAAAAAGACTATACAAAGGGTTGATAAGTCGCTTTACTGTCACGTTCCGTCCGTTGTGATAAGCTTTGTTTATGGTCGTGGCCTTTACTTGAACTTGACACGAATCGCGCTCATCTATCTAGATGCAGTTTAAAAATTTACAGAACAAACAAGCTTTTGTTTACTTCATTAACAGCTATATTAAATATTCAGGGAGAAGCACGCCGTCTTCCTTTCTGCTAAATGAGGAACGATCTATATAAACCTATTTATGTATGTACAAACTATTTTATGGCTAAGTAGTACCTACGTTTTAGACTAGGATACACATTATTTAGACTACATGTTGATGGAGTGATTGAAATAAATGAGTAATAATTGTAATAGTAAGTAATATTTAAATTAATAATAATAAAATTCGGTTGTGGAACGCCTTACCAGTAAGGATAAGACGTGCGCAAACATTAGCTTCTTTTAGGAGAGTTGTGAAGGCATACCTGGAAGACTTCAACGACCTGCAACCGACCTTGTTCTCAATTGGGTCACAAAACTCCACTTGAGTAAATATGGAGTATCTATAAATTATATTATATTATAGTTGTTTAATAACACCTCTATTTATTTATTTAATCATCCACACTATTTGTTACTGTTACCTCATATAATATGTAATATATACTTCTTTTTCCAATAAATTTTTTCTTTCTTTCCATCCCATGGTTGCCTGGAAGAGATTGTCTTTGGGCGATAAGGCCGCCTATCCTAGTTTTGTGTTACCTTTATAAGTTATCTGGTGTACAATAAAGAGATTATTATTGTTAACAAGCTTGTTTGCTAGAAACAAGGCTACAATACAGGGCTATTAGACCTAGAAAATGAAGTAGATAGGTATACCTACGTTAAGTATTTTTAACAAATTCGATTGCATCGGTTTTTATCATTTCAATCGTTACCTACTTATTATCATTGTAATTACATAGGTTTTGTTGACTATGTCGTATTTGTATAAAACAAAAGAATATATAAATTCTTATTTACAATAATAATTGTTATTTATCTTTACATTGAACACATTCAGTAGCTACACAAAATATTTATCTTTCAGCAATTGCCTCACTTTATATGTAAATCGTGACAGAGGCAATTCTCGAATCCTTTTTTTTTGTGCTTTATTAAATATTTTTATTGACATAGAGCTGCTATTCTTTTTATATAATATGGATGGATAATGATATATTATGAGCGACTTTGAGTTTTGCGACTATTTGCGAGGACGTTGTGCTTTGAGGAGTGTATGTAAATTGGAACTTTTAAAATTTGATGCATCATGAAAAATACAATGAAATTGTATGAAGAATTACAACTTACGACCAGCACTAAGTTGAATATATTTATTAATGATAAAGAGAAATATTATCTACAATCTGAATCTCGCGGTGGTATCCGCGGTACGACAATAACCGCAGGCAACGCCGGGAGGCGAAGCTATATCTTTAGGAATTGTAGCTTATGTGTTATTATGATGTATAAGCTATATTATTATAAAGTTTCATCAAAATCCATTCAGTAGTGTTTGCGTGAAAGAGTAACAAACATCCATCCATCCATACAAACTTTCGCGTTTATAATATTAGTAGGATTTTACATGGGTCAAATATACAATACAATGAAATTGATTCAAAATTTCCAATTTACGACCAGCACTAGATTCGATATATTTACTAAAGATAAAGAGAAATATTATCTATTTTACATGAGCCAATAGACTTTGTCTCAAGATTGTTTCTTTCAACGTTTAATTCCTATCACTTGACGCAGAGTGAAACCACTATTTTATATTTAAAACACCGAAATATTGAACTAAACAGTTTGACGGCTTTTTATTTCAAATCGCCATAGACTGAAATAAACTGCTTTTTTTTTAGATAATACAATCTTAAAACGTTCAGGAATACATTGAATAGGTTTGTCTTATTTGTAGTTACATATAGACGTGTGTAATCCTTGTCATTACTTTCCGATGGCATAGTGGTTAAGCGATTACCTCGCCTTAAGTGAGTGTTGTGGGTTCGATTCACACAAGGTAAAACACTTCTTTTTTTATATATGGAATGCGGGCAAACGAGCAGACGTATCGCCTGATGGTAAGCGATTACCGACGCCCATGGACACCCGCAACAACAGAGCCACAAGTGCGTTGCCGGCCTTTGGGGGATGGAGAGTGGCATGGGGGAGAGGTTCGGGTATGGGCCTCCGGTATCCTCGTGTGACAAAGAAACTGTTATTCTGAGTCAGGGTGTTTTAGGGGTAAAGGCACAGTCGAAGACACAATATATTCCTAGTGCTAAATTTGTCTTCTAAAAAATACTGTCCGTTAAATTAGTTGAACCATAAACAACTATTTCAATACCAAATAAAAATAAACCATAATGCCCACACGTGAACCTAACGCAATTTGATATACGTTGGCATATTATATCAATACTAACGCTTAAAGTGGCATCAGAAAACAATTAGCTTACGTTCCTGACATAAAAAAGTAAGCAATCGCTAATAAAATCACTCAACTTATAAAATGTGAAAGCTCACGCAATCGTAGTACCGGATGGTTAACTCACGAAATCATATTCATAATACATAGAATGAACGAAAATTAGTTTGAGTTTTTTCAAAGTCAGTCATAGCCCGAATTTCCTTTGATTTTTATCAGAACTTTCTATTTTGATTTTGACTGCCTCGGTGGCGCGAGTGGTAGCGTAAGCGACTGCTGTGCTTGAGGTCTCGGGTTCGATTCCCGGGTCGGACCAAATGTTTGTATGATCTGCAAATATTTGTTTCGAAGTTTGGGTGTTTTCTATGTATAATATGTATGTATTTACAAAAAAAAAAGTATATAAGTATTTATATCAGTTGTCTAGTACCCATAACACAAGCTCTGCTTAGCTTGGGACTAGATGGCGTTGTGTGTTAGATGTCCGGAATATTTATTTATTTATTTATTCAGCGCTGGGTTCGTTTAATAGAAAGTATTAACTACATAATAAAAAACGAGTACTTGACTTTTACAAGTAAATCACCATTTAATTAACATTAACCAGAGTTACCTGAATATTGTTAATAAAATGGTGACTTCTCAAATTATCATATTGTTTTTAGCATCGTATTCTATCTTCACTTGGAGCCCGTTTCTTTAAAGCAATGAATATTTGATGAATCCTAACAGTTTCGGTGAGTACAATAAATTATGTATGTTAGGGTAAAGAAATCAAAGTTATTCCAAAATCATGAATATTGGAATAAAATTGATTTTATTTTGTGTAAATTACAGCGTCTTAATATAGTTATAGTAGTTGTATTAAGCAAATGATTGTAGATACTTGCACTCTTACTGGTATACGGTGTTCAGTAATGACCTACATCGTTCTATGTCACAGTATATATATTTGTTTAGTTTTTATTTAATGCCTATTTTCGACCCACGCATTGCAGCGATAGGCTCATACATTCTTTTATCATAGGAATTTTCATAGGAATAAATACACAAATACTAAATTAACTAAACGGTGATACAAGAAACAGCAATAGCAAAAATATCTTCATAATCTCATTATCTCTCAATATTATTTTATATATTTTATTCTGTACGTATAGTATATTAATATTTAATTAAACATTTATCTATGTATTTTCAAAGCTTCATTATTATCCCATATTTATTGATTTATATATATGTCTCTTTTTTTACACCTGTACCGGCCAAGTCCCTTACTTAAACCATCCAAAGGTAGAGTGGTAGAAAATGCCATTTGCCATGAAATCCGCTACATGCAAAATGTAATGCAGGAAGTGTTAATAAATAAATCTATACTAATATTATAAAACTGAAGAGTTTGTTTGTTTGAACACGCTTATCGCAGGAACTGTTGGTCCGATTTAAAAAATTCTTTCAGTGTTGGATAGTCCATTTATTGAGAAAGGCTAAAGGCTATATATCATTACGCTACTACTAGTAGGAGCGGAGCATCAATGAAGAATGTTTCAAAAACGGGGGAAAATGTTCACGCTACGCGCAATAGAAGACGCAAACGAGGTTGTGGGTCAGCTAGTAAAAAAATAAATACAGACATAAAATTCATACCACACTCAGGGTCGTAATTTATTCTATCGTGTCCGTGTCTATACTACAAATGTTTTGTTAGCGACATCATCAAAACAGATGGTACAAGAAATTTAAACGTCCCAACAAAAAAGTTAAGAAAGGCTAGAAGAATGAAAGGGATGTAAATTACTTAATTTGCATCACACAGCGCTTGTTTAAGAGGTCCTATACATATACCAAAAATTTACTTGTATAGTATGTATTAAAACTATTTTAAACAGATATTCGGTAACATAGACATTGAATCTACAAATATGTATTATTATGTAATAACTTTTGGAGCAGTTTTGATTTGAAAATTAATGAGAGATGACATCAATCCTTTTCATTTGTTACTGTTTTTAGATTGTCACTTGGCTAAGGAAGCAGTTATGACAGGATAACGTAAGAAACTAACAAAATATAAGTCATTTGTGGCTATGGTTACCTGCTAAGTAGATTTTGTTAAAGAAAGCTTAAGTAAGAATAGACCAAAGCAACGAAAAGGAAATATTAAAGATAAATACAGGATTAAGTTGGATGTCGTTTACGACTGTCATGTATAACATAATGAGAGCGTCGTGTCTTAAACATGGATATACGACGCTCTTTATACATGGGCCAACTGATAATAATAAAACAAAACTCCTTTGGACATATAACAGCTTTCATCATATATAAAGCAGGGGTGTTACGAATATTCGCATCCGCATCCGTAAATGCGGATTATTCGCATTAATTCAGACATCCGCATCCGCATTCACATTCGCATCAATCAATGCGGAGTTTTTACGGATGCAGATTCACATCAATAAAGTCAACTAAAAACCAAATTTTGTGGAACAAAATTTGTTCTAAAAATATGATTAAATAAATAAAAAATTTAAATTAAATTGATTTTCAGTTATTTATGCACTTAAAATTTGAGTAATTATCCATTTAAAATCCCAAAATCTGCATCAAATCCGCAACCGCGGATGTGAACTTCTAATAATCCGCATCCGCATCCGCAGATGTCTAAATTTTGGCATCCGTAACAACCCTGATATAAAGCATCAAACTAGGTCACCATGGTGTGGGTCACCATACTCCATTGGCTACATTCGCAATAAGGTCGACTTCGAGAGGGTTGGGAAATCAAAGCCTGATACTATAAAAATTAAAAGCGTGTAATAAATATAAATAGTACAATGAAGTTTGCTGCTCTCAGACACAAAAACAAAAATAATACTATATATATCTTCAAGGTAACGAAACAATAGCGCGAGATATTTCGATCATGATGCCATCTATCGAGGACCAATATAACTTTTTGTATTAACTAAATTTATATAATGATGATCGCGCTACGGTTTCGTGGCCTTACAAATACGTATACAGATGGTGACCATCACTCTTGAATTCTACTCATGCTTGTCTAGCAGTTTAGAGTCATTTTGGCAGCTATTATCTAAAATAATAACGATGATATGTTTGATTGGAGATAAAGATATATTTTAAATTAGGATTCGCTTTTTCATTTAAATCAACTTTGTATTTTGGCTTCACATTCAATAATCTCCTAAAACTTTTAATTGACAATTTACATTTATCACATCAAAGGTCATGTAAAGTGATGCCTAACGATATCCATGTACTAATACACAATGTCGTCAGTATTAAATTTTTAACCCCTTATTCATTAATGTTATTTAACTTTATTTATTACCGTTGGAGAGTCACGCTTCGGCATGCATGGGTCGGCTTGTCAGGATTGATACCACAGCCTCACAGAAAACCGGTGTGAAACATCGCCTGCGCTGTGTTTCACCGAGTGATTGAGGATACCAGAGGCCCATACCAATCCTTCTCTTCATCCCCCAAAGGCCGGCAATGCACTTGTGACGCCTCTGTTGTTGCGGGTGTATACTGGCGGTGGTAATCGTTTTCCATCAGCCGAAACGTCTGCTCGTTTTCTGCCTATTACATAAAAAAACTTTAAGCAACGATTCTCACTATTTTTAACTTTGAATATAAATAAATTGGTAAAATAATAAATGAAATTAGTAGTAGCAAATTATACTGAATCGTTAATTCAGAAAATTAATTTTGAATGTAGGCACGGTTTGATGATGAATAACAACAAAATTTAGAAATAGAAATACAAGAAACTATACATATTGTACGACTTAAATTGACTTTTTGCCCGAAATTGGATAATTTGGAAGCCACCAAAATAGTTGACCGATTATCGTGTAGCGGTCGACAAGGGCTAGCAATATTTCATTAATAGATAAAATTATCTATCAATCGTAATTTATAATATATTTTATAGATAGAACTATTTTAGTGCTGTTTTACCCAATACTGGGAACAGTAGGTGCAACGCTATTGGTGCCGGACCAGATACTACTAAAGTGCGTAGGCCGACAATCACACGGTAAAAACAACTAACTACACAAAATATATTACACTAGCTGACCCACGCAACCTCGTTTGCGTCTTATATTGCCTGTAGCGTGAAATTTTTCCCCCGTTTTTGAAACATTCTTCATTGGTGCTTCACTCCTATTAGTAGTAGCGTGATGATAATTATATAGCCTTCCTGGACTATGGACTATCCAACACTGAAATTATTTTTGAAAGTGGACCAGCGGTTCCTGAGATTAGCGCGTTCAAACAAACAAACAAACTCTTCAGCTTTATAATATTAGTGTAGATGAATAATGTTACTTCTAAAACTGAAATACACTGTGTTATCTGTTACATACATGGTTCTTAAAACTGATTTAATGTTGTTTTTACTACTCATAAAAATATAGGACAAAGCAAACGAAGATCTCAAAGTCAAATCAAAGAATCATTAAAATGGTTTCTTGGATAATTCTACAACGTTCTTGTTATGTTTAAAGATATATACATTCATATTAAACAAAAGATAATAAAAAAACATTATATTTAAAATATCTGCTGGCATCGTCATACAATTAGTAATGCGAAATATATAAGTGAGGTTGTTTTATAAGTGAAATCAATTACGACTGTTGATCAAATCAGTATACACAATTTTGCAGTACCTACCTAAATACTAATTCATATTAACTACTAGCTGACCCACGCAACCTCGGTTGCGTCTTATGTTGCCCGTAGCGTGAAAATTTTCCCCCGTTTTTAAAACATTCTTATTATATATTCTATTTGGTGCTCCGCTTCTATTAGTATTAACGTGATGATATATAGCCTTCCTCGATAAATGGACTATCCAACACTGAAATTATTTTTCAAATCGAATCAGCGGTTCCTGAGATTAGCGCGTTCAAACAAATAAACTCTTCAGCTTTATAATATTAGTATAGATATTGATTTTCGACTAATGATGTGAATGGTGAATAACTTATTAATCAATTTAATTTTTTTTGCTAGTTATGTCTTATGAAAATCGCTTCACAAGTTGCCCAGATCAGGTAGAACAATTAGTCATACAAAAATGCGTTTAAAAATGATTTTAATGCTTTTATTAGCTTCACCTGTATGTTTGTAACCGATTTCTGTAAGCGTGTTTTTTAGTTTTTCTAAACTATACATATTTTTTGGGAAATATAAAAGTCCCCTTTCAACACCGACTCTTCATTTTATTAATTTATATGGCTTACTTTGCAAACAAAACGTACCTATTACCTCACGAACCCGAAGCTGTACAAAAACTCGGGACTGTTTAACCAGCAGAATGTAGAATCAGGTCAAGGTCATTGTGTGATTGCATTGACATAGGACATGTTTATGCATACATAATAAAAGTCCGACAAAAAGAATTCGTTTTAACTCCTTTTATGATAAGTGTAAGACAATAAAAGCCTTCAATATAAATGCTATGCTAGGCTTCACTTTAACTCTTACAGTTCGAGAGTTTGATAATTACTTTCATATCCTACTAACATTATAAACGCAAAAGTTTATAAGTATGAATGGAGGGATGTTTGTTACTCTTTAAAGCAAACACTACTGAATGGATTTCGATAAAACTTTACAATAATATAGCTTATACATCAGAATAACACATAGGCTACAATTTATAAAGATATAGCTTCGCCTCGAGGCGTTGCCTGCGGTTATTGTCGGACCGCGGGTAGTATCGCGGGGTTCATCTTGTGTTATATGAATTTAAAAAGTTACCACTTAATGTTATGGATTTTTGTAGAATACAAACTGACCATTGAGATATTTAATAGATCAATATAGCTGAACCATGCAATCGTCCGCATCTCCTATTGCCCGTAGCGTAAGGTTATAACAAAATTTGTTTAATATAAAAGAGGTTATGGTAAACCAACCTTAAAAGATAGACATAAGTATGCTTGATTTTTTAGAACTTTTAAAGGGGAACCATTCAGTGTAATGCACGCAATGCTAACTTTTTTATTGTTACTCCGCTCTCTTTGGTCGTAGCGTGATAATATATGGCCTATAGCTTTCCTCGGTAAAGGTAAATAAAATCTTTAGTTTTATAACATTAGTATAGTTATAACGTAAAAAGACCTTTGCTTTTATAAAAAGTTTTTTTTAACCCCAAAAGTACACATTTTGATTTGTCACAAAAAACTGTTGGTTTTTAAGTTACCACGTTAAGTTACAAAAGTAACAGTGGTTACATTGGTCAGTTTTATAGGAATTATTTATTCATTACTTTAAGGAACATCGATAATGTACATTGTATGTTCACGATTGTGTATTTTATGTTTATGACTTTATTTTGACTCATTGTCATGACCGTTTTAGTATATGAATCAGCGCAACAAATAATACCTAAATATTAGTGAAGAAGTACATACTTAATTAAGCTAACGTTACAATACTAGTATTTCACTAGAATACCCGTTCGAATTTATTTTTTCGTTAATAATTAGTTTCTTTTTGTTACAGCGAGAGCTTTTTGCAGCAAAAGCGGACAGCGGCGCAACAGCAGTAGATCGTAAATTGTCGTCATCGTCAGCAGGAAGCATGAAGAATAAATGGCTAAAAGCCTTCAGGAGTCTCAAGCCGCCCAGTGTTCCTCCACCTCATGCTGCGCCACCAGACAAGTATGTTTACGATAATCTATTAACGTTTTTAATAACATTAACTAATTTACTATTTATAAAAAGTTATTTCAAAGCATGACTATTCAGAACATCACAGGTTACAGTTTTTTAATTCATATATGGCAACAAAATGGATGTTGAACTTAGTTCGATTTTAATTGTAAATAAATAAATATTACACACAACGCCACCTAGTTACAAACTAAGCATAATTTGTATTATGAGTAGGTACTAAACAACTGATAAAAGTAAAATATGTATTTATTTTTTGGAAATACATACATATTTTACATAGAAAACACTCAAACTCCGAAACAAAAATTTTGCAGATCATATAAACATTTGGTCCGACCTGGGGATCGAACCCGAGACCTCATACACAGTGACAGCAGTCGCATACGCTGTCACTGCGCCACCTAGGCAGTAAATGCACAACGAAACTTTCAAATGTAATATTCAATGATATCATTGTATTACAATGTAAATAGCGTTTTTAATAACTGCTTAGACGCAAGCAGTTATTAAAAACTAATATCGATACTGTATGAGAAGTGTAATGTTTGACTGTTTCATTAGAAAGTATATTAGTTTAGTCTTAGCAAAAAATTGCCCAAACATCTTAGCCGTTTGAAGAAATCGTTAGACGAAAGCTCTGTTTGTGTTCGATAACCTAATTTAAAACATAAGTTGACTCCAAGAATAATACACAAAAAAAAAATACAACTAGAAATTTACGGACATTTTGCACTATTTTCACGATCACTTTAACTTTTGGAGAGCTTAACCGTGGGAGAGCCGCGCTTCGGCATGAATGGGCCGGCTCGACCGGAGTGATACCACGGCCTCACAGAAAACCGGTGTGAAATAGCGCTTGCGCTGTATTTCACCGAGTGAGTGAGGATACCGGAGGCCCATACCCCAACCCCTCCCTCATTCCCCCTCCCCATCCCCCACAGGTCGGCAACGCACTTGTGACGCTTCTGGTGTTGCGGGTGTCCATGGGCGGCGGTAATCGCTTACCATCAGCCGATACGCTTGCTCGTTTGCCACCTATTACATAAAAAAAAAAAAAAACTTGTTGCAATATTTTACTAATACGAATATTGTGTGTTTTGTATGTATATATTTACTTGTTTTTATTAATGTGTATTATTAACAATAATTATTTTTAAATAAGTTAATCTGATTCATTTATATTCTCTTTCAACTTTCTTTTCTAGTACTAATACCGCCCATTAATTCATCTTTTGATACCACATTTTTCCATCCAATGTTGTCTGAAAGAAATACTTTTTAACGATAAGGCCACCATTTGTACATGCTCATGTAAACTGTTTGAACTGGTGTACGATAAAGTCTATTCTATTTCGGTTATTCAGAAATGAAAATCTAAATATCTGAATTTATTATATACTAGTGTTAGGGTAGTTAGCTTCGAAGCACTGTTTATTCAACCAATAAATAAAACAACCGTTTTGATGCGAGTGTAAAATATATAATTTCTTACAGTTTTGTAAACTACCGGAGAATCTTAACAGCGCTATTCAGCCGATCGGCACAACGCCAACGCCTTTTACGCGCGGCTCTGCCTATGTCCTCAAGAATCAGTTCGGTTTTTATGAATATAGAAATTGTCATGAATCAAGATCATTAGAAAAATTGGATTACAACCTATTGGCTACACGTTCGTTACGTTATAGGATTTTAGTAATATTCTTAATAGGATTAGTGCTAACAGGTATTCTCTTTGCATGTAAGGCTTCTAAATTGACTTAACAAAGTTCATGATAATGTGAAAAGCAGTAATAATACTCTTGGGGCTTAAAGTACTGACTGGCCTGTTAGTCTAGTAGGTGTTGAACCTAACTGTCAAGCCAAGAATGTCGTGGGTTCAAATCACCCGGGTCAAATAATAATTGTGTAATGAACACGATGACTTGTGGTATGGCTTGGTGTAATTTATCCATAACATTTATGCGTATAGTAATATCCAAGTACATTTTTTGTGTATGAGCCTGACACTATGGATCTACACTACCTGATAGAAAAAATGAGCGGCTTTCCAGAATAGTGATAGCATAGTCATTGCGAATGCAGACGATGCAACAATGCAGCATGATGACTCACACTGTGGTCGCTTATTGTGATGCTTCTACATCATTCGGCCTCCGGCCTTGCTCTCACTAATGAAACACGACAGTACTTTTTTTTATGTCTTAGCTGACAAAATGACTCTGCTCTGCCTGATGGAAAGCGCTAGCAGAATCCAGGAGTGGTGGTCACCATCCTCAATGCTAATAGGGATAATGCAGCATGGTGACCCACACTATAGCGGCCTAGTGAGATGCTTCTTCACGCTCCGTTTAAATTAAAGGACCCGGGTTCATAGTGGGAGGGAAACAGTACGAAGCAGTCATTTTAGATTAGTTTTCTGTGAGAAGGTAGTGCCGCCCTGGTCGAGCTCACTAGTGCTGAAATCAACGTGGCTCTACCACCTTATGTCTACGTATTTATCATCAGTCTAGTTTCCATATCACTGGCTCTGACTGGTGCCAAATTAGACAGTCATGTGTAAAGTTATAAGGTATTATTATTTAGATACTAGCTGACCCACGCAACCTCGTTTGCGTCTTCTATTGCCCGTAGTGTGAAAATTTTACCCTGTTTTTTAAACATTCTTCATTGGTGCTCCGCTCCTATTACTATTAGCGTGATGACATATAGCCTATAGCCTTTCTCGATAAATGGACTGTCCAACGATTATCTATTCCAACGCACATACGCACACTGTTTTGATAGATATGATTGAATTTGAACTTTGTACAGCGTTAATAAAGTACAAATTGACTCATTGACGTTAGGAACACACCTCCATTGCTTAGACAACAGCGATGAAGTATATGAACTTTATACAATAGCAATAAAGCTCTAATTGACTTTACGTTTTAGTTAGAAAACGTTTGTATGTGAAAAAAAAAGGGCTGTTTTTAAGGCTTTTCCGGCCATTATTAGAATTTTTCTCGCCGTAAAAACCATCCTTGAACTTCAACGAACATTAAAAAAAAAGAATTGGCCAAATTGATCCGGGCGTTGTTGAGTTATGCGCTTACCAACACATTGAGCGATTCATTTTTATATTATAGAAGATTGAGGAATAAAACCAATTCTATAACAATATTGTGTAGCGCAAGAAAATGTCAACGTCGATGGTACTGTGAAAGCTCTATCCCAATAAGAGAACTCAAGATAACGAGATGCATACAAAGCTGTTGAAATATTTGCACAATACAAAGCGAATAGTATTTCGTTCATATGAATTTATTTTCTATTTTAAATCCAACGAGTGCTATTTCAATAGAAATACTAGACACAATATTTTATATACAACCACGTGCAAGGTATTAAACCTTTCATATTGTACTGTACACCTTAGAAAGGCAGGCGACATACAATAGGGAATATGCGTGTTTTTTTTATTTCTTTAATTTGATAATTTACGTGTCTATAAAAGAAAAAATTAATAAATAGGCTTGAAAATAGACAAACTAATTTTCAAGAAATTTAAAACACTGACTAAATTTGAGCTATTCAAACGCCGCCATTTTGCGTGCGCTTATGACACTTCCAAGACGTCATTGTCATTATGTGTTTGTTTACTATCTGAAACACTATCAGGACTAAAGGCAACTCCTCCTCCTATTTTTCCCCGTTCAGAAATCCCCTCGGAAACCACCTGGTGGCATGTGACTCGAACCGACTAAAACCGCACGCCGTCTCGGGTACTGGAAGTCGGGGAACCAGGTGCACCCTTGAAAGGAAAACCCTGGAACCCTGACGTACCCCGAGCCTTCTACGGTTCGTAGATGGCTACCTACCGTGTGCGAACCCCGATGTTCCCGTTAATGTCCGAGCCTCCACCTGGGCCTACTTCTGCTAGGGTGACAGATGGCCTCATCTGTACTCTCCAGGCACCTCCTTCCCCTAACTCCAGGGGCGAAGGCATCCACTTCTAACACTTTAATTGCACGTGTACTCATTTCCCATTTAGTGTTCGTCTGCTCTTTAGAATTCTTATTTTAAAACGAAATCTATCAGACACAACTCTTGTGTCACGTTGTTACTCACAATGAAGTCCAAAATAATATAACCGACTTTTATGGTTATATTTTAAATGTGTCTTTTAATGGCGTGCCTAATGTAGGATAGTTAACATCATGCTTGGACCAATAGTCAAACATGATTAAAAAGAGACGAAGAGGAATTTACGTGGATCAACTAGTATCCTATAGATTAACTAGACAGAACGAAACCACTGCAAAGGGAAGAAAACTTGGAGGCCATACCACCTTTCTAAGGGGGGGGGTTATGTCCAGCACTAAGTGGTAAAGGCAAATATGATTGATGAGGTACTAAAAATAATTGCTAAACGGTTGAATAATTCAATTAAAACGTTAATGTGGTTTTTAATTTACTTGCGTCATTCGACGTGCTTATAGCAAAAATGTACTTAGTTTAAAAGCCTTATAAAACTGTAGGTACCTAAATTTGTACTTGTAAATACTCTTGAACATCCATTTTGAAGCAGCTTAGGAAATTTTGGTCATGCCTAATGTCTAGTAAAAGCATATTGTATTTCATATTATTGTTATGTAAGTCATTTCATTACAAGCTCATGTTTGAAATAAAATACCTTAATTAATGGGTGGTAATTCTAGTCCAACTACTGATAATTAAATGACTGACAATATGCCAATGTAATCTGTGATGATAGTAATCCAATTATTGAAGTATAATCCTCGGAAACCTTTACTAATTTCAACATTTACACTCGGTTATCAAACACAGCGATATCTCACAGGTTTCAGCACATCATTGACAATTGTAAAGTATATTTTATCACGTTTATTTCGTGTTATGTTCATCTTGATGTTTCTCTCTTTTTGCATCTATAAAGAAAAAATCAAATGTACCACGCGGTGTCGACGGTTATGGCGATGAGGTAATTGTGCCCCGTAGGTGTGAGAATGTTTGTAACATTTAATTTCAACCAAAAGTATTGGTCTTGTGCTCATCCTTTTTCACGTAGAAACAATCCCGAAATATAGCATGTTAATTCTGTGTAGATGTAACACAAAATAAATATTAAAATAGTGCTTAATTTTCACCAACTTTTGCTTCTCAAAAGAAACACACTTTCGCCAAGTAATTCGCTTGCAAACCTTTAATTTTGCTAATATTCCTCAGCTTTAAATTAAGTTCGCAATCAGTAAAAATGTAATGCTTGTTTTGTCATTCCCTGATTCAATAGTAATCTATTATTAACTAATAATTATGTGGGTAACAGCTCAGCATTGAACAAACGTCAAGGAGAATCAAGGCTATGACTGAAAACTCATAGTTGTTGTACCTGAGTAGTGAGTAGACTGAGAGTTGGATTGATTACCGGCTACCTTATATACTGATTCACACCGTGCCCCACCTTGACCTTGAACGTCATCGGTCGATATCAATGACATATTATTATATAAATATGACAGCGTTCACCGAATATCAACAAGCAATAAGCGACAACAACCATCTAGCCCATTAAGAACTCATTGTCATTTTACTTCATGAAATATAAATTTTTGGTATCTATGAAATACTGACGTGTTTTTATAATATGTTCAATATTATTCTGGCTATATTATAGTAAAATAGTAAATATATTTGCGTACAGTTTGTCTTCCAATTGCCAGCACTAGCAAACAATAACTATTGATTTATATTCACAAATATGTTTAATTTTGTAGGAGGAATGGGGCTGCAAGAGATGCAATGCGCGGCGGCGGAGATTCCGAAGCACATAATTTTCAAGAATACACCTACAAGAAAATCACGCCGTGTGATGTTTGCTCACAGGTCCTCAGAGGTAAGAAAATAAAACATTATTCACCTAGAAATGTCAAAGTAAATATTGTCGGAACAGCTGCGTGCGCCACGTTTATTGCATATTGATGTTCTCCTTGCCGATGACGGCCTCGGCTGCGAGTCTCAACGGAGACTAGCCAGAACAGGAGATAGTCTGGTGCGCAAACACATGTATACTCTCTGTACCCTCACTATTATAATCCGGTGGGACGGTTAATCCGACACGACCGGGGAGAGATCAGGAGCAGGACTGACAGCTTTACATGCTCTCGTAGGCATTGGGGTTACGACCCCAACTTCCAAGCTTTTTTTTTATTATTGAATATAGGGCACACGAGCAGACGTATCGCCTGATGGTAAGCGATTACCGCCGCCCATAGACATCCGCAACACCAGAGGCGTCACAAGTGCGTTGCCGGCCTTTATGGGAAGGGGAGGGGGATAAGGTAGGGGTTAGTGTGTGGGCCTCCGGTATCCTCACTCACTCGGTGAAACACAGCGCAAGCGCTATTTCACACCGGTTTTCTGCGAGGCCGTGGTATTACTCCGGTCGAGCCGGCCCATTCATGCCGAAGCATGGCTCTCCCACGGTGCTCCCAGCTCCGAGCTGTTATAAAGTATTTCTATAATCAGAAAAACTCAATATCACTTTAAGGCCCGACCCGGGAAATGAACCCGATCAGCAGTCGCATACGCTAACCGCTGGACCAATGAGGCAGTCGCATGTATTGTATATTATTCTACAAATGTTTGTGATTAATTTTGTAGCCAGTATTATGTCGAATATTTTTAAAACTATACAGTTTTGAAGCTATTTAAATAACATTTCATGTTTTGGCAAAAATAAACCGGCGCGACTGAAGTGTAAAGAACCAGGGTTAAACCATTATATCATTGCTCTTCTAAGAAGTGAGTGAGGTATCCAGAGCCATTCTGCCTTTCATTTAGAGTCATTCAACCTTTGATTTGTGGAGAGGGAACTCAACTGTTGGTTAATCACTTGAAACTATTTAGATTACAAGTTTGATAAAAATCTGGCAATTCTAGATTTATAATCTCAGTTAATGTGATCGAGTGACATTAAAAAACTAATCAGGTGACGCTGGTTAGTAATGTGACACTGTTAATAAATTTTACTAACGAACTAATAAGTGGTTGCCTAGAAGAGATTGCTTTTGGGTGATAAATAAATAAATAAGGCCGCCAATTGTACCTCCTAGTTTCGTGTTACCTTTATAAGTAATCTGGTGTACAGTAAAGAGATTATTATTAATAAGTGTATACGAAAATTTTACCCTTTTTTTTCCTCGTGCGGAAATCCCCTTCGGATACCACCTCCTGGTGTCATGTCGGACTCGAACTGACTAAAACCGCACGCTATCTCGGGTACTAGATGCCGGGAAACCAGGTGCATCCTAGAAAGGAAATCCCTGGAACCCCGACGTACCTCGGGCCATCTACAATTTGTAAATGGCCCCTTCCTATGGAAATCCCGGTGTTTCCGTTGCTGTCCCCAAAAGACGAAAATTTTACAAAACCTTGACGATTATCACAATTGTTTATTTTCAATTTCATCTTTTTAGTGTACCCTGGAACTGGTAGATTTATTTCTAATTTTATCCTAATTTGTGGCACTAACAAAGTGCACGAAGTCTCCTCGTTATGGTTACAATATTAGTAAAAATTAAATTGAGGAAGTATTTTGTACAACAGCTATCTAAGAGAATAAAAGTAATAATTACGGTTTACTAAGCATGCTTACGTTGATCATTTAACATTGCACTTTTCTAAAACTAAAGATTCATTTTGGCAGCTTTAACAAAAAAAAACTACTTGCGAAATAACGTACTGCGTCTATAATACAAAGCTAAATCGAATCAAATCGTTAGGGTACAGTACAAATAATGTCATTGTAGGTACATGATTATAGGGTTGTGTAAACAAACACAACCTGTGCCAGGCACCCTCGTTGAATGTGAAATTGCTAAACCTATCTATAAAGGTGTACCTAGACACGTTAGGTTTATATTTATCGCAGTACCGTGCACGAAAGGTGACGAGGTTTATTGACTTGAAGTACACACCTGTTATTGAGGTACATCAACGCGATGAACACCTACAACAGGGCCGAAGTTTGACAAAAATATTTACAAATTAAACGTTTGCGTGTTCAAGGTAAATACTATATTACTTTGAGAACCTTGTAATGAGACTTTAACTCAATATACTGTATCACCGTGATGCTTTGAGTTTACAGAACATTTCAGGAAAAGAAAGCTGGAAATTTTTAACACATGTAAAATTTAAAAGTAGGATAAGCGGACTAAGGAAGCAAACTACGCGTGACAAGAGTACCTACTGTTACCATCATCTGCGTAGTCTTTAGTATTCCCAAGATTAATTGGGCTTCCAGTTCCAACGGTTTTACCTGAATATCTGTTTTTCCACGGAGCGACTGGCTCGGACCTCCGCAACCCTAAGGGTGAACAGAATTCTGATTATGAATGTTGAATTAGATGTCAGTATATTTGAGGGCACTAACTGCCCAATAACGATTGTCATAGGTGTTCATCACAACAACGGTACTGTCACGTGAAAAAAACATAAGACAATCCGTATAATTAGTGATCTGACCACTGTGGTACCTATAGTGGTTCAAAATCTTCTTTTTAAAGAGAGGCCCATGTCCAGTAATGGACAAATCAAAGCCATTGATGATGATGATGATGAAAGCTACAACAACCTTGAAACCTTCACTAGTGCCTGACACGAATTTAAGACAATTACAAGTATCCATGAGTAGCTTTAAAGCTTTTGACGTCGATGCGGTTCGTTATCTAAGATCCGATATCTGATATCGTTATTTATGGCACCAAGTTTTTTAAGTTTTATCTAGTTAATTACAGAAAGACGTTTTCAATAGTAGAATAGGTATAGAATGAAATGGATAACTAGTATCCAGCCGACCTTGAATCTGACTAGATATCTGCTCTCTGCCTGATGAAAAGCGTAAGTAGAATCCAAGAGTGGTGGTCACCATACTCATTGCGAATGCAGACAATGCAACATTGCAGCATGGTGACTTACATCATGGCGGCCTAGTGATGCTTCTGCATCATTGGGCCTCTGATCTTGCATTCACCAATGAAACACGACAGCATGAGAACTTACAACTTTATGGTACGCTTCTGTGCGAGGGTAGTACTGCCCCGGTCGAGTCGAACCGTTCCTGCTGAAATTAGCATGGCTCTACTATCTTGAGATCATCATCAGCCTGTTGCAGTCCAATGCTAGATATAGGTCTCTCAATTTTGGGCTTCTTGCATCCAGCTTTTATATTGCTATCTGATTAATATCTGCTCAAACATAGCCAGTTGCGAGTTCTGGATATCAGAAGTAACGACACGTAATAACTTCTTAAGGTCAATTATTGTAATTCAAATTCATTCACAATTCTGTTCTAATCTAGTCTGGTCGAAGTACATGACACACTTTCATAATACATATTCTATTTTATGAATTATGGACAAATTTTTGTTACAAGAATTGGCCCCCACATTACCCACTCCTAAAAACTACATTTGTTGATAATAAATTAATGTATTAATATTAGGAATGACTAAATATAATAATGTTTATAATTTTGACTCGAACTAAGAATGTAATAATAACATCACAGATGACAATAAATATTAATATACATTTAAATATACAAATATTCAAATGAATGTTACTCGCTACACTTACATTATGTCCATATTTTTTTTATTTAATAGAACAATTTGGATAACATCGATTTTATTTTAATTATTTTACTTGCACAGATACTTAAAGCAGTGTCTGGGTGTGATTTATTTTACGAATTTGCAGTTTCATGTCAAAACACATTTGTTGTCTACAAATTAATTTGGCTCACTGGGTATCATAATGAACCTAACACTTAACGCATTTATATATATTTACTAGCTTTTGCGACAACTTCGCGGGCGCGTAAATGTCGGTTATCGCGTTAAAGATTATTCTGAAGAATCAAAGTATCTCCATGCCAAATTTAGTTAAAATTGATGCAGCGTTTCAACGAATAACCGAATACCGAATACTATTCGGTTTAACCTTTACCAAACCGGGTATTCTGCCGAATTATTCGGTTTACAATTTCATTGTTTTGCTGCGTAAAACGGCAAAGCTTTTAACATGTACGCTACGTTACGTTACGTTAGATGTCCAACCTTGGTGTAGTAGTTTGTAAAGGGGTCCTTCGAAGTCGTCTTCCCCACGGGCTGGGCGTAATTTGTTACGCCGATGACACGTTGGTCACAGCCCGGGGGGCAAACTTCCAGGAGGCGGCGCGCCTGGCCACCAGGGGTGTCTCTCTGGTGGTTGGGCGCATTGAGGCGCTGGGCTTGCGGGTGGCCCTGGACAAGACGGAGGCCCTACTATTTTATGGGCCCCGTCGTGGTCCACCCCCCGGCGCCTCCATTGAGGTCAACTCGGTCCTCGTACCGGTTCGGGCCCAGATGTGGTATCTGGGCCTGAACCTCGACGGTAGGTGGCTCTTCGACGAGCACTTCCGGCAGCTTTCTCCGAAGCTGGTCGGCGCTGCCTCTGCCCTTGGGCGACTTTTGCCCAACTTGGGTGGAGCCAGCGTCGCAACGAGACACCTCTACACTTATCCGGTCGATGGCGCTATACGGTGCACCGGTGTGGGTGGCGGCTCTGACCGCCCAGAATACGGCACGCCTTTGGCGTCCTCAGAGGATATTGGCGGTCAGAGCCATACGCGGATACCGCACCGTGTCGACGGAGGCGGCGTGTGCCTTGGCCAGAACACCCCCGTGGGATTTGGAGGCGGAAGTGCTCGCCGGTCGGAAGTTTATCGACGAGCGGCTGAATACCGGGCGGAGAACGGGTATCGTCCTCCGCCCGAAGAGGTATGCGAATGGCGTGAAGCCGCTCGTCGAGCCACCATGGCTCGTTGGTCGTCCCGGCTGGAGGCTACACGCGCTGGCTTTGCCGCCGTGGAGGCGCTCCAGCCGGTCATCCTCGAGTGGGCAGGGCGGCAGCACGGGACCCTTTCCTTCCGACTGACGCAGGTGCTTTCCGGGCACGGTTGCTTCGGGAAGTACCTGCACTCGGTCTCTAGGAGGGAATTGAGTCCCGCCTGCCACCACTGCGACTGCAGTGAGTACTCGGCCCAGCACACACTGGAGATCTGCCCCGCTTGGGCGGCGCAGCGCCGGGCCCTCACTGCAGTCATCGGAGGAGATCTGTCGCTACCGGCCGTCATAAGATCCATGGCCGGTAGCGACAGCAGTTTTACCGCGGTCGCGACCTTCTGCGAAGACATAATTTCGCAGAAGGAGGCGGCGGAGAAGGCCCGGGAGAACGACGTTCACTCGGACCCGATCCGCCGCCGGCGAACCGGACGGCGGAGGCGCGCTTACCAGTGCCTCATGCCGCCCTGAGTGTGGTCGCGGATGGACGGTACGGGTTTTCCCCTCCATCCGCATTACAGGCCAACCGCGAGGAGGCGACGTACGCGTGTGCCGTGCGTCGCCTTATTTGAGATAGATTACCAGCAGATGGTGCCCGCTTCAGTGCGGGCAGGCGCTGGGAGGGGTCCGGTCGTGTTAATAACTGCAGTTCCCGGACCCCTCCCTTCTCAGGCGCAGAGTTGGCACACCGTGTGGTTTTAGTCGGTTCGATTCCGACACACCACTCCGCCGCAAACCCCGGTGGGGTGACGGCCCGAGGGGGTTTCCACACGTTAAAAAAAAAAAAAGTAGTTTGTAAAGGGGATAATTATGATTTTAACTGTATATCATACTTCAACTTCCTACTTCAAACGTGACTGTTATGTTCATGTATCTTTAATTTCTGATAATTTACTTTAAAAAAAGTAGTTCGCACTTTCCATCACGGTTTTAGTCGTGCGTATTGGGGTCAACTAATCTACTTAGTAGATTATGCTTAACATTGCTTAAATTTCCATATCGATCGATGAAACAGCCACAATTTTAGTTGGCCTTATTTTCACAATGTGTGGAAATATCATAAAATCGAATCCTATTAGATCACTTTGTACCGTATTACAAGTATTGTTTATCAGTCGTATCGATCACTATTGCTCTTCACAAATGGCGGTCCTTCATAGAACAGATATGTGATATCTTTCTTGGAAAACATTTTAGAATAGTAATATTTTTCCAAAAGATACTAAATAAATATTGTTCCCACAATATCCAAATGGAGAAACGAAACTGAGTTCTTTTAGGTTAACCATACCACTGGTTTCTTTTTATTAGGACCTCGCAATTTCGTCGTACATAAATCAATTTACTTTTTAAATTTCTTTCACTTCTTCTTTTTAAAGTTTTAAATCTTTAAAATTTGAAAAGAGGGTGGACTATTTCAAAATGAAAAATACATTTAAATTTAATTACAATTTCACCAAGATGTAGGTGTATTGCAGTCTAAAATACGTAATTAAAAAAAAATGAAAATACCTCTTGTCCAGTTTTCCTTTATCTCGGCGCGCTTATTTCGTTATTTTTTTTAATTTACAATGGTATCTACAACTGTTAACTCTAGAATAGTAATGATTTTTCTTTCTCCGTATAATAAAATTATATTAAACAAGAAAACAATAAATTAGAACGTTAAAATTGTTGGTGAACATTAATATTTTGACACACAAGCAGATTATAAACCATATTAACAATGTTTCATAGTAAAAATACTAATACAAGCATTCTCCAGTTTTGTAGTACATTATCATACGTTGCTTTCATTTGAACAATTAATGGCCATGTCTGTGCTAGTAAATTATGAAAAAGCCTGCCTAGTTGGCAGTGTGCCATTATTTTAGTTTTGCGGTAATATTTATTTGCGGAGTATTTGCTAATATTTATGTATTAGAAATAAGAAGAATGAAATAAAAATCATAAAGACAACTCCGACATTAGGAATAAACATCCTGTGTCGTGGGGGACTTTACAAACATACATGAAACGGACACAAAGAACATCCAGACTCGAGACAACAATTCGTGGATCACTCAAAGAGTTGTACCGCGTGGGATTTGAACCCAAGATACTTGGCGCAGTAGCAAGCGGCATGGCGACCGCTGAAACCACTCGGCCAACCGTACAGTCAATTTCACAGGACAACATAAGATTAGGCGTTCTTGTGCAATACCTGCCAATTAAAATCCTGGTTTAGAATCTTGAAATGTTTGTACTTATATCATATCATGTATGATGAAATGATAAGAATTTTTTTTATTCGGCAATCCTCTCGGATACCACCTCCTGGTGGCATGTCGGACTCGAATCGACTAAAACCGCACGCCGTCTCGGGTACTAGATGCCGGGGAACCAGTTGCACTCTAGAAAGGAAAACCCTGGAACACAGATTGCCCCCTAGGAGGGGGAGGGGGGTAATTGAGTAACAAGATGTGACGTACATAGACTGATATCACAATAGTGACCCTTTATTTTTGCTTCTCAATAGAAGCCTTTGACTAGCGTTCCATGCAATACAAGACTCCTGCAATACCATTTAGTAGCATATTTAGAAATTTAAGCAGCTATATTACTTTTATTTCGTAGCTCAACTCATGGTGTAATCAGTAATATTTTAGAACAGGTTAGCAGCTGAGTTACATAACTTCTTTGTTTAACATTCTCGTATAAATTGCGAAACCCCTCACTGCACGTAATCCAACACGTGCAGTAAAGAGTACCGTACTTAATCTAAGTAACTGTGTTTCAAGTAACTATTTTCTATATTTGTTGCTTTGCTTTTGTTTTTTAAATGACAACTCCCGCATTCGGAATATACATCCTGTGACGAGGGAGACTTTAAAAAACTTAAAAAAAAAACAATTTAAAAAACTGACTTTAAAAAAACCAATTTGGTTTTAAAATATTTGTTGTAGAGCAGGGAAGGTTTATAAGGTAAATAAATATACCAATAAAAAGAACATTTTGTTTTTCGTGAAGAGAATCAGTGCAATAGGAGATGTAAACTAGGTTACGTGGGTCAGCTAGTTTGTATATAATATTTCACTCCGTTTACTGTGCAATCCAGATTCAATTAACTCTGAATGGCTGAAAGCCAAGTGCACGTCTGATACACGCTGTGAATAATTGCTGATGGCATGTCACTCAAAACCCTTTTGACATTTACTTCACACACATACAGTTAAGTGGCGTCAGATTAAAATGTCAAATTGAATTGAAATGCTTCTTCTATCGTGTCGATATTCCGAAAAGTAAAATGTTTTACTTCCATATAAATTTGACTTAATGGCATTTTCAGAACAGTTTAGTCTTTAAGAAAAGTTTTTATTTAAGAAAAGTTAAATGTTAAGGGTTTGATTTTTTTGTGGTAAATGAGTCACCTGATGGAATCTACACAGCTTAAGAGACACAAGTGTGTTTAAATACCCCTAAGGAGGAAGTACCTTCAAAGCTATTTAGGAGTCCAAAACCTCAGTCACCTTTTGAAACTTATTCTTTTCTCTTTCATCTTCCTAGCCTTTATTACTGCCAAGATGATTAGGGGTCGGCTACTAGTTCAACCGGTTTTACTTGAATATCACTTTTTCTACGGAACGACAGACATCGGACCTCCGCCGTTCGTCAGTATATTTGAGGACACTGATATCATGGGGTTAGCGTAAGTGGCTGCAGATCAATAGGTCTCGGATTCGATTCCCGGACACAAGAAATTCCTAATCGCAGCCCGAAGTATGGAAGATGGCGGTGTTTCCCGCCCGTGCTTCGGAGAAAATGTTAAGCCGTCGGTCCGGTTGTCATGAACATCTATGGCAATCATTATTGGGAAGTCAGTACCCTCAAAAATACTGACAACTAGTTCAACCTTCGAATTCAGTTCACCGTCAGGGTTGCGGAGGTCAGATGCCAGTCGCTCTATGTAAAAACTGATATTCAGGTATAAACGGTTAAGTATTAAGAATAATCAAGGCTAGGAAGATGATATCGTGGGGATAACTGGGATCGGCGGCTTGACGTGTCCTCCGACGCACGGGCGTGACCGCTAACTTGCATACCCTGGGCTGTTATTAATATGTTTTTACATTGTTAGAAAAAAATATCAACAATTTTATTCCGAACCAAGAATCGCAACCGAGACCTCTTGATTGGCAGTAACATACGCTAACCGCTAGGCCAACGAGAGAGAGATATAGTTATAATGGTGCTGGAATTGGATTGTAGTAGTAAATTTATGTATGTGTACAAAAACGTACCTATGAAATATCTCCTAAAACATAAACTAAATGGGAATTATCTAATATTGGACCATAATGCCTAGACAATAAGGTATAAAAGTAACTGTCGCTACGAAGTAATTACTTAAGTATTACACGAGCTAACTATATATTTCATTAAGAGCCTTGGGAGGCAAACAGCCCCTATAAAACTTCTGTACAAGTAATTATACAATAATAATTTGGTATGTTTGCTGTTAAGTGTTTGTTGGATCGGAGTAATAATTAAAAAAAAACTTTTTACAAAAAAAAAACTACTTTTAAAAGCATCCATGTAAACTTCCTACATAGAAGAAATAAGCTTATTTCAAATTTGAGTCGACCATCATGCGCTATGAACATTTTTGAATATACTAGTCACCGTGGGAGAGCAACTCTTCGGCATCAATGAGCCGGCTCGACCGGAGTGATACCACGGCCTCACAGAAAACCGGTGTGAATTAGCACTTGCGCTATGTTTCACCGAGTGAATGAGGATACCGGAGGCCCATATCCCAATCCCTCCCTCCATCCCCTACCCTATCCCCCAAAGGTCGGCAACGCACTTGTGACGCCTCTGGTGTTGCGGGTGTCAATGGGTGGCGATAATCGGTTACCATCAGGCTATACGTCTGCTCGTTTGCCCCGTATTCCATAAAAAATAAATACTGGACCCTGTACATTGACCCTTTATACTGGACTGGAAAATGTATAAAGACAGCCATTCAAAGCTATTCTTTATGTTGCTCTTTGAACATAATTTTTAAATTAAGGCGCTCTTTATTTCAAAATTTAGGGTTTATCCACTTAAAAAAATGTATTTCAAAATCTGCTACTGTCCGCCGTATTTCTTTAAAATTGATGTAAAGATATTTCGGTATACCTACGAAAATAAGTAGTTATATCTTACCTTAGGATTATTATAAGATTCGTATTATAAATTTTAATAATCGTACATTATTGGTTTGGTTTTTGGTTTCAGTAAGACTAATATTTTCGGAATAAATGGAATCATATTTTAGATTCGACAGACTATACTGTATACCTACCAGAAACTACTGCGTGAAATAATGTAGATAAGATAATATTGTGTTAAAAATCAGTTATTGTAGTAATTGTTTTACTTTGTCCAGGGCATACCAGGCAGGGATTGCGCTGTCGCCTCTGCAAGATGAACGTGCACACTGATTGTATGCCGCAGGTCGGCAAGTGTGTCACAAAGTCACGACTGCTACGCAGACAGAAGAGCACTTCCGAGATAGAATCCCATAGGGTACAAGAAACAGCGTTCGACGACGAAAGTGAGTCCCGCTTGTACAATTTTCTGCTACCATTCTAATTCGTCAGTGCAATAATATCACTTACAAAGCCTAAACAAAACCAGACGACATAATATCTTACTAAGTATAATACTTACATCCTACTTATTAGCTCATGCGTACGGAAGTTGTGGTAAGTAAATATTATTTCGATTTTAAGAAATACAATTAACATAATATTTATATATTATGATACTCCAGTAAAATAATAATTCACATTAATGCCAAATAATACTACTACTCACACGTTAATAATTTAACTTTTGCTATTAAAAGAACAACACGACCTCACTAAACTTGCAAATACATGGGTCAATCATAATCTCTTAAGTAAACACTATCAGAAGTTAACTCACGTTGTCCAGGGGTGGAGGACGGGTGGCTGCCGGGACAGAGGTTAACCAAGATCTCATTCAAGGGATCGGTCGACTTCGATGACGATTTTGATAGCTACTTTGACGGTAACAAATAGGAGTGACCCCTGTGTACCCACTCGATGCCGAGCGTTCTGTATAACTAACAACATTCTACAATCCCAGCTCATTTGCAAATATGTACTATACATAAAAGGTTTACAATCAAGCGAGTTCCAGACACCATCTGCCACACAATTAACAGTTTGAGTCCTCTGTGCCCATAATAACGTTCGCGAGACTGACCCTGATCTCTGATGCTCAGAAGAGGAAGTGGATCAAACCTATCAAGTTCTGAAGCGGGCCAACGAAATAGCGAAGCCGGGTGGGGAATCGCGCGGGGGCCCAGTAGTGCGCGTGTCGGCCCCGGAGGAGCCACCGCCCGCGCGCTCGCCGGCGCGGCCGACCGCCGGACTGGCCGTAGCACCGCAGCCCGTCTCCTCTAGCTCAGGTCTGGCGCCGCACCCGAGCTCTCTCGCTTCTCCGCTCGAGTCGCGCCGTAGGCTGGCGGCCGCCGAAGGCCGACCGGCAGCTTCACTCAAATTCACTCGTTTTCAGTAGTGTCGAGTTGTTTTTTGCACGCATTGTATAGTCGCGGGCGCAGGACGGGGGCGGGGTGCGGTCGATACTGAGCGGTGCTTGTCGATAGGCGGGGCGACGCGGCCCGACGGCGGCATGCGGCGCAGACTGTTCGCCGGCGTCAAGAGTTTGTCCATGTGGGGCTCCCGGTCGCGCCGCGGCTCGCCGCAGCACCGGTCCATTTCTCTTCCGGAAAGTACGCGCCCTCGGCTGTAGCGCATCGCTCTCTCAGTCTCACAGCTTTGTTTGTCCCAACTTCAGGGTTACGGTGCCACATTTTCGTTGTGTGTTCAGTATTATGTTTTTATTTATGTTTTATTTTGCAAATGCAGTGTTAGTTTAGACAAATAGGATTAAAATAGTCGAAGCTCGACAAGCACCTTAGATGCTTAACCTGTCCAATCACTGGGCTCATCTACCTCTTCCTGAATCTATAAACATTATTAACGTACTCGACGAAATGTCATAATCGTTCCAAACATTCCACCTTGTTTATACTCCTTAAATGTTTATTTTATTTTAATGTTAATTTATGTTTTATTTAACCTTTTATTTATTTTGTTTTGTTCGTCCATTGTCTTTACAGAGACGGAGGAGACGACGACGCGACCTTTCGGACAGCCCCTCTGTTTCTTTAACGAAAATGGCGATCCACCGCCTTCAATCCTCAAGTCCACAGCGAGCGTCCGCAAGAAATAATTAGGCGACATAGTTATCCCACGGGAATGAAATCATTTATCATCCACCGCCTCGCAGGCGAATGCCGTGGCGGCTTGGCAGTATGGCCTGTCCTCAATAGTCGCTTCCCGAATGTCTTTGTTACCCCGGAGCGCCCCGCGTACTGTGATATATATTATAAATATATTGTTACTGTTACAATAAACGTCAAAAATTATGCTTCCTTTTATCTAGTTACCCTTAAGCACTCTATTTTACTCTTACTTGGAGTCGTCTTTACATATCTGCGAGTGCGTTTCATTGTAAGTGGTGCATGGCTTGAAGCGGCAGCGCGCCGATTTAGGTATGCATGCGTTTTATCGGCAATACACATTTTTGAAATAAAACTATTACTTCTTTGAACTGCACAAAGTTATCACATGCCTTTTAAAATTTAAATCCAATTCTATCGCATTGCGATAATACTAATCACTTTCAACTAAATACAATCTCGTTACTGACACGATGATCAGGCTAACAACAAAACACCCAAGTTTAATCTCAACATAAATCCCAACTACATAACAGCTAATGATGTTCAGTTTGTTAACGCTTTCTAGGACTCCTTTGCGTTTTCTTTATTTTTTTTAAAGTAGGGTAACGTCCGCGTCTGTGAAAGGGATAAATTGAAATAGTACTAAAATATTTATAGACTGGATCCTATTTACTTGTCCTCACAGGTTCAATGAAGAACTCCAAGAGTGCCCAAATGTTGAGGCAAGCAGACCGCACCAGTCCCTTACCTGGTACCGATATTGACATCGTATAATAAGCGAATCCCCGTAGAATATTTCCACGTTGGTTCAGACATACATTACATCGAGGAGCATTTTGTCAACAAATCTCATTCATATACTGAACCACCATTCTGTTACTATCTGAAAGCTGCTGATGACAAGCATCTGTTATTAGTTACTTGGAGCGCCTAGTAGTCACCTAGACAATCAATTGAAGTGAAAACAAAATGTAGCTTTCACTATAGTAGTATTCAATTAACTCTTCCCATCTTGTAGTCGTTAGGTTTTTTACTATTATGTCACTGTTTAATTCACGTCTTCTCTTTATTTCAAATTATTTTTATTTGCACTGCTTACGCACATTAATTGTAGATGTTTATTTTTCTATATAATAATTTGCCTGTTTCCGATGTTTATACTAATTAAGACTTGTTCACAATACCTATATTTAAATTTTAAAGCCGCTTTGTAATAAAAAAGAATGATGGTTGTGAATCAGATAGTCTTAGTTATAATAACATTTACAATAAAAGTCATTTAAAATTCAACTAATTGAAATACTTACCCAACATTTATTTGTTATCGTTCACAAAGAAAGTAAAATACATAATCACAGAACTCTTATTAAACTGTCATAAGAACACAATTGCATTTTCCGACACAAAGGATTTTAAGGAAATATAACAAATGGAGTTGGTGAGTACAGGCTTAAAGCTCATACTTCATCAATGTTATAGCGCCGCATTCTCCGAGACGCCAAAAGTTGAACCTTAGAATGAAGAGTCTGTCCCTGGATTCGCCGGAATGTGGAGAGCTGAGGCGACGTCCAGCGCGAGACCCGCAGCCCGCGCAGGGCAGCCGCGTGCTATGTACGAACATGCCAGTAATAAACATGCCAGGGTCCAAAAAACCTCACGCTTTAACTTTCTTTTTCTGCTTTGTGCTAGGGCTTGTCAACGGGTGTTTGTTTAACTACTATAAAGTAATCTATCTATCTCATAATGGTAAATCAACAAAGAAAATATCTGCTTACAAGCCCTATTTTCTTTTAAAAATGTCGCTACGAGGCCACACGAACACGCGATGGTTTAGCAAGCATGATGAAAGTATAAGGGCAGCTTTGCTGCTGTTTATTACGGTTCTTTGGACTCCGGTTCTTGATGTCGAGCTGTGTTGTGAGGACAAGCAATGTTCACCTTTCAAGTTTATCCCTTCGGCTTAGCTTATCTATATGTGTTAGTGTTAAACCGTTTGGTAGGTATTCACTGGTTATTTATTCTGTCTAGACATCCTTGCAGTCTTCGAAGTTTCTAAAATGACCAATAACTACTGTCTGTGCAGATTTCTCGTCTCGTACGTTTTACCAGAATGCTGCAACTACGTGAAAATAATTAATGAATAATTTTGAGTTTTATTTTTACGAAAATGAATTAGAAATTCAGAAATCAATCACCACAGAATTAAATCATTGTCATATAAATATATTGCTAAATAATTAGATTTTGTTCAATGTGTCAATGTAAGTAAAGTTTTTCATGAATGCGTTTTATATTTTATATTTCTTTTTCTGTTTGTTTTTTTAGGTAACTGCAGGGCAGTTTGCATGAGACATGGCTTCAATAGAATAAATAACTACTCGATTCATAGTTACACTCGTTCATGTATGTTATCATCAATTTGAATGCTTTACACAGTTAAATAATAACAGTTGTTCAGTAATTAACTTTAGAATGTAAACATGAAACCAATTTTAATTTGAATGAACATTTCTAAGTAGACACTAACGTAAAGCTGTTCTAGCTTATATTGTTCATTGTAATACCTACTGGGTTTAACTCTTGTATTTTTATTGATATGATATTATTTTTCTGTGTTTTTGAATAGATAAGTTGCATTTTTTTTAAATATTTCTTTTGTGTTTTATCACTCTTGTTCAATTTTGTAAGTAGGTATGTTTATAAATGCATGCTATTTTTTACATCATATATTTAAATCAAAATTGAATAGCCTTGTTAAGTAATTATTATCCTTACTTAAATGAGATACGAATTGTAACTAACCATTTCTCCCTGTTGTATAACAATAAATTAATTTCTTCATTAATATTAAATTTAGAATTTAATATTTTTAACTGAAGTCCTAACATTTTTAACATCAGATGTTTAAGAACTAAATGAAAGAATTCCTTTTAATGAAATAATGAGTTCAGTTCTTGGAGATTAATGATTGAAAAATTGTATTTTATATTTATTAAAGGGAAAATATTGAAAGCTCTCTGCTAACTAACCAAAGCACCTTTTACTTGAGTGTGAACCTGTTTTGAATGGTTTTGATCTCCTTACAACATATGAAAGCCTTAATTATTTTTTTCTAAGACTTTCTTAGTTATAATACATGTATAAAGTATTTAACTGTAACATGTTCAGCTCCATCATCTCCGGTACACAGCCGAAGGTTACTCAGTGCGCGCGGAGGTCGCATGAGCAGTGTCGAACTACCAGATGAGCCTGATAAGAGCCTATCTTCGAATAGTGCCAGTCCTTGTCCTTCACCTGTAAAGCAACAGAGTGTAAGTAACATTTAAAAAGGGCTACAATTGCGAAAGAATTAAAAAGATTGGAAATTTGAAAGTTGGGAACAAAATTGGATATACTTTACGATCTAACTTAAAAATATTAAATTGTTAAACTTTCGAAAATGTTTCTACAGAAGCACCAACGTCTGCTGCCAACAAACTTGTATGTGATATTGTACAACTTTAAGTCGCGTCACGCCGACGAATTGGACTTGAAGGCTGGCTACAAGGTCACCGTGATCGACACCACCGACCCGGACTGGTGGAAAGGCAAGTGCTTGGGCAAGATCGGATACTTTCCTTCCAAGTACTGCACCAAGCTGCAAGCTGGCGAGCGCCCACTACAGGTTACGCATAATCTTCAGGTAATTTGAATAAATATTTCTCTCTAATTGTAGTACCTATCTGAAAAAAAACGTATTACCTATTGGACATCTTTTAATTCATCAAGATACGAGCGTAAATGTATTGATTGCATACTTTAGTAAATTTGATTGTCTACTGCCTCGTTGGTCTAGCGGTTGATGTATGCGAGTCTGCCGATCAAGAGGTCTCGGGTTCAAATCCCGGGTCAGGCCAAAAACTGTTGAGCTTTTTGATTATAGAAATACTTAATAACAGCTCGGAGTTTGGAAGTTGGGGACTGGACCCCCGTGCCTCGGAGAGTAGGTAAAGCTCGTCCCGTCGTATTATGAAAGAGAGGGGACAGAGAGTGCACCTTTGTTAGTGCACTAGGCTAGGAGACCATCATAATCATCATCATCAAATTATGTTGTAAATAAATCAAAATAATAAAATAATTGTCTTTAACGTTCAAATATTAATACATTTGAATCACCTTAACATTTCTGTTTGATTATTGTTTGACTTGTAAAATGTTTCAGGTATCGGATGGTGACAATGGTCTCATGCTGCTTCGTGATCAGATTGTCATCCAAGTGGGAGACGAAGTTGACGGCATGGTGATGATCCGATCGGGTGATAACCGCCAAGGCGTTTGTCCGGTAAAATTTCTACAGGAGGTGTGACGCTTTAAGCTGCTTAATTTCGATTTTATGAGAGTAAGTATGCATTAATTTTATATTATAGTAAATATTAGTTTTTTCAAAATTTTCAAAAAGTTATTCTAAAAATCCCTATTTACCTTATACAAATGATACAATTAAAAGTAAAAGTTAAAGGTTTAAATATTTGTTATCGGTGAATGTTTTCAATTACAGAAACGCGGGTCCCTTACAGGCGAATGCATTCCACATTATGTACCAAAATTTATTCGGAGCGCTCCGGTAACTCCTTGCGATAGTGAAGCATCGACATGGTCAGAACGAGTCCGTAGCAAAACTAGTTACGACTTCCCGACGGGATATGCTTCAACTAGCTACGCGGACTACGACGAGTCAAGCTATGAACCTAACTTCAAGGCCGACTACGATACCCCTTCGTGCAGCAAAGCGAGCTACGAAGGGCCCTCCGGGTATAATAAAACAAACTATGAGTCTTCATACGAAAAGTCAGGCTACGACTCATACGGGAAATCGGGTTACGGAGAGTACAGAACGAGCTATGAAGGATCTACAGGGTACGAGAAGGGGAACGAAGATTATAAGCATAGCTACGAGTCAGAAGGTATGTGGTGGTGGCGCCGGCCTCTCGGCGTCCGTCGGCCGTCGTGCAGGCGCTGCGGTGCCTCGTCGGCGACGCGGCCGCTGCGCATGACGGCGTGCGCGGGCGCGCCCCCGCCCCCGCACCCGCCGCCGCCGCTCGAGCCGCACTCTCCGCACACCTCTGACCGCCATCGACTAAAGTCACGTGACCGCCCATTGCTTTTCGTTAAGCAGCTGTTTTTGTAATCCCCTTATTTATATACTATGTTTTGCAATTTATGCATATAATATATATATTATGTGTTTGATTAAGCATCTTTGCAAATAAATTATTTTATTCCGAATTCAAAATTAAGCTTTTACAAATTTACAGTGTTTGCCATTTTGGTAGCGTAGGTATATTGTGTATGCGCGTCATGTGATGATGATTGATGATTGTATTAGGCTAATTCGGGGTAAGACAGTAAGGATTAGGTATAGAGGAACGGCCTACGAGAAATATATTACTTTTGGTAAAGTTCTTATCCTCCCGATTTACATAATTTTATATAAATTAATATATGTATATGTATTATACAATTTACAATAAGTCCATTTACTATGATTACTTGGCGACATATCATTTTCTTATACAGTGTGATTAAATTATTTTTATCGGAGTATAATATTGTATAATTAATTAATATTAATAAAAGACGTAATTTTAAAAACTACTTTGCGCTATTGCTATGTTTACAAGATTTAATTAAATTTTATAACTATAGATTCACATGCAGATTTAGATACACGTAATTAGATAACAGATAGAAATAAGAAACTTGTAGTTATGTAAGAGCAAAGAAAATATGATATACCTACCAAAGGATAGATTAGATTGCACCGAGTTTAAGGTAATTGATGTAATTTATTTATAACAAGTTAGTACCGACTATGACTCACCTGCAGATTGGAGCTGACTACGGTGTAACTTTGTTCATGTTTACTTTATCAGGGCCATGAATATCTTATTCAACAAACTGAGAAAGTAATACACAGATGAAATGTTCTTCCTTCTTTCTTTCATTCATTCGTTCATTTAACTAATATTATTGTGGTTCTGTGGTCACTATTCATTCATTCGTTCATTTAACGAAAATAATTGTTGTTCAGTATGGATTTAATAGAAATATAGTATTTTATTGTAGGTATTTCGGTTTATCCAACCCGTATTCATCATTTGCGTGTATTCATAAATATATTTAAATGAATGAATTGAAAAAAATGTTTCAACATTATTAAATTTGCTGACATTTTTTGTGTTTGCTGATAAATAGCAATAAAGTTATGATACATAATTTATATTGATTTACCATATAGAATATTCCAATTCTATCAAGAACTCACTAAAATTTACATAGAGGCGGTATAGCCTAGGCCTAGCCTTATTGTATGTAGCATCGACACAACACTAGTTTCACATACCTAATATTGTCTATAAACACAGTAGTGAAGTATTTTGCGATAGTGACTATTAGTTAACCAACTGTCAAAATATTAAAGGTTTACCTTTTATCTAACAACAGTTAATGTACAGTTGGTACCACAAAAATCTTTCACAAATGTACCCACCGTTTTTAGTGTATTTGCCAATTTATACACTTAAATATAAAATACATTACTAAGAACTTTAATTATTTTGTGGCTTTGTGTCTCCAGGAATATTTAGAGAGCATCACCTACATAAGTATATTAAGATAATTATAGTTTATGAGCATCATATAAATTGTCCTCGGCGGCTATTTATTAATTCCCACTATCCCTATATTCGAATAAAATTATTTACACATTACAGATATACCTACCTATAGTTTTCTGTAAAAAAAATGCTTTACTTAAAGAATGTGTTATTTTAAAGGGATTTAGATACGTCGCTTTCCCTTCAGATACTTATTCGTTGGTATTATCCAAAACATATTCATATATAAATCCTAAAATTATTGATAACTTTAGTAATGTTAAATCATTATTTGAGTTAACACGTTAAGCCGTCCCCTGGAGTTTTAAGAATATATACGTATATGAAATATATGCATACCAAATTAATTATAATAAGATGCACATTATAGATAGCTTAGTATGTAATAAATAATGTTAGCGTAAACTTATTGGTACTTACAAGATATGTATATAGATTTGTGAGAAAAAATATAACGACTGAAATCAGCCGATAGGAAATCTTTGAAATGCGAACGCACTATTTGTGATCTTTGTATCTTGAAATTAAAACTCTATTTACATAGTGTCATAAGATCTAATTCACGCTTAATAATAAACAGTCGTACACCTGGCTTAATAAATACATATTATGAGTAGGTATATGTGTATGTTAAGTTGTGAAGAATGTTCAAGCTACTACTTGGTTGGCATGTAGTCTTTTACAGCTTACACACATGACACCACTAAATTGAAACTATATGCATATCGAAACGTTACTATAATATCTATTGTTATCACGTTTCACTAAAATATTTTTTGCCCTATGCGGAAGTTCATCACACTTACTTGAGAACAATTCGGTAATTGACTGACCATTGACCTTGTGAAACTGCGCACAGATAAAAGGTATTGATTTACCTTGAGAAGGGGCTCGTTGCCCGAGACATTGAGATTGGTGTTAGCATGATCCATCGATGTAGAGATTTGTAATCGACTTGGAGAATAGATTGTCCAAAGTTGCCTCTATCTGACTATCTAACAAAATTGCATCCGTGTGAGACCCACGTTTCGGCATGAATGGGCCGGCTCGACCGGAGTGATACCACGGCCTCACAGAAAACTGGATTAAAACAGCACTTGCGCTATGATTCACCGACTGAGTGAGGATACCGGAAGCTCTTGACTGAACCCCCAACCCCAAGGGCGGCGGTAATCGCTTATCATCAGGCGATACGTCTGCTCGTTTGCCCCCCTATTTCATTAAAAAATCAGACCACGAATTAACACGTAACAGTAAAACAATGAGGCGGATCACGATTGTTGATTCAGGTGTACTGGAGTTACAGTAGAAGGATGTCGGAGTGATTAGTCCCAATTAAAACCTGAATTATCAAATTTAACTGAAACTGAAACATCAGATGATGAAATATTTATATTTAACCAACAGGTATACCTGAAGATATTGCCGACATTAAAAGGGACTTGAATTTTCAACCAATAGGTATTCACTGCAGGTTTGCACTGCTTTGTTTACAAGTATATTGATTTAAACAATATGTAGTTTAGACTAGTCATTGTATCACAATATGTAGAAATTAATATTAACACCGACTCGAATCATAACAGACCTGTGAGATGTTTCCTTAAGAATCAAATAACAGCAGAAAATTTTAATCCATACCAATACAAAGATAATAATTTTAGTAGAATTTATTCAAAATAGGAACCATTATTACAGATGATTATGTATTTGTAAATCATTGGCGTTTGGAATAGATTGTGTTTTTGTTTTTTTCAAGTAAATCTCTACTCATTCTAGTCATGTTCTCAATAATATCTGTTAAATGTTAATGTAGAGATAATAAAACTATGGATATATACACGTATATAACTAGCCTATACTAATTAGAAACTACACTGGAATGTGAAAAACATTCCCACGCGAATTCGTGGAACAAACAACCACTTCACATTCCCATCTAAACAACAAAAATCCTTTCTTTAAAAATGTATTTTGTACATTAAAACCAATTTTAACACCGATGTAAAGTTTACTGAGATACTATACGTTTTAATCCATTCTTCTTTTTTGTCTACCAGCTAAAACTTGTAAAGAATGTGTAATATAAATGTCTTCACTACATAAAGATTCCTGCAGCCAGCCTGCAAGGGTGCGTGAATGAAAATTTCTAAACAATGCAAAAAGGGGACAGACCCTTGCTCAGCAGGTAAAAAACCCAGGTGAAGAACGGGTCTGTCCCCCGTGATAAAGTGTAATAGTAAGAACTAACACAGCTCGATGTAAAATCAGCAGTGGTTTAATTTCTAAGTTCAGTTGTTTTTGGTTAAGTTGAGTTGAATGGTATGAATATAGTCACAAATAAGGTACATGTTGCTATCTTCAAACCGGACAACTTTAAATGCGCACGCTGTTATTTAACTATTTTGCACTAAGATAACTAATTGAACCAATACTTAAATAATGCACAAGAATCATACGTCCCACTCCAGAAACTACCTCTTAATACTCTTGTGTCTGATTAACTACATTCCAAGTTCCCGTAAAATTCATAGGTAATTGTTGATCTATATACTATTTCTATAGATTAGAAAATCCCATAGAAATAAACTATGTTTCAATGCAAGTAAATATGAACCTTATCCACTATGGACACTTACGACACACTGCCTATTATTTAGATCTTTTTTTCTACTCATAGATCTCAGTTACTAACTAGTTTAAGGGCACTAGGTGTTCATTATAAGTATTCGAAGCTATAGCAAAGGTATTATAGGTAGAGATAAACTTTTCTCATACTCCTACTACCTTCTCCAGCTATACTCGTATATATATTCGTTTAGGCACATTAAAAAATCACTTACGAAAAATGGAACCAAATCATTAAATATTGTAATGTATTAGAATAGGCCCTAGTTACATGCAAAACGAATCCCAAGTGAGATGTTTGTAATATATATATAATTAAATGGATATTGTAGTATTATACAAATTATGATACATATGTATGTTTTATGATTAAAATAAATTATAATTGATGTTTGAAGTCTCTCTCTAACTATGAAGTATAACAACTACTATAAACATCTAACCCTATTGAGAAATAATAGCTAATTATAACGGAAAATGTAAAGGGGAGTAAAAGTGAAAAAAAAAAACAAAATTCACTTTGAAAATTTCAAACTGCTGTAAAAAACGTTTTGGAACATAAAACTACTTTGAGTGGAATCATTTTCAGTCCAATTAGAAACCATTATGCCACTCATAAACTTAAAGATGTTCAATTTATACATCTGTTTTTGTCGTCAATTTTTACTCGACTTCATTTTGAAATAGGGTTCACTTTATTGAAGTTTAGTAAGTTTAAATTACATATAGATACATAACGCCAGGCTATAATCAAGTGAATGACTTCCGATTAATGTATCTGACAGCGTTGTTCTCCGATGTGCAAGTACGAGACCTTCCAGCTACAGTATAGGTCTTCTCAGTCGGCTTTTCTGAATTCAATTTAAAGTTCTCTGTTTTATAGCCTGTACAATGCGTCTATTGCTGTGTTCGCTTTCACTTATCTCCAATTCACTTTTTTTTTTGAGGGATTCCCCTCGAATTCCACTTGTGGTTATGTCTCCACGCCACCTACTGCGGTTGGACTGTGAAATGTGACAAAAAATTGTAACGCTTAATTGTCTTATTCAATACCTTCTTAGATAGGTTTCAAATATTTTCATTGTCTAATTACATATATATTTTTGTGTCATGAATAATAATTTTAATCCCAATGCAATTTAAGTGTGAAGACTGAAAATGAAATTGTAAATTTTTGGACGGAGTAATTATACTGGTAGTTAGAAAAAGGCCACACTTAAATGTTACTCGTGAACACGAATTATCCAAAGAGCTATAATTATAAGTTACACCACTTTAGGTTTAGCAATGAAAACTGTGTTTGTTATGTAATTGCCATTTAATTTTGGTAATACATATTTATCTGTAAAATCATTTGTTATCTAGATAGAATTTGTCGCTTTATTTCTGTTGGAAATGCGTTGATTTTAATTCTGAAGTTTATCAAGAACATTGTGTTAGAAATAAATACTATGTCATAAAATCTTTAGTTTTATTTTACTTACCTACCTCTTTGTATTCCTGAAAATACTCGTATGTTCTTAATATACTTAATGATTGGATATCATCAAGATAATGGAGTTTATAGAAAAAATTACGTGTTCTAACCTTTAATCTGTCAAAGGCAAATAATTAGGTGAGCTACTAATCACTACATTGTACAAAACAAAGTCGCTTTCGCTGCTGTCCCTATCCTACCTTAGAACTTTGAAACTACGCAACGAATTTTGATGTGGTTCTATTTAATAGATAGAGTGATTCAAGAGGAAAGTTTATATGTATTGTTAGGAGAAACAAAGGTGGAAATAATAAAAGAAAATATTTACAACCTTTAAACTGCACTATGTACTTACAAAACAAATTAAAACAAATCAAAAATACAAATACGATCAATTAAGTAACCTAATCGTAACAATAACAAAATAGGCAGATTCGCTTCACGAACGGACAGAACTTCTTTGTTGGAAGTTGACTATAGCGTGCGATCATCCCGAATGAGCGTGCCGACTATTATATAGAATCGCTCCCTACCACCGCGTCTCACGCTACCCTCCTACAATTATCATTTCTTAACCAACAGTATAAGATATTAATAATTTTAGAGGTTTCTAATGTGATGTCGTAAACACATTACGAACGCTGACTGAAACCTACGAGATGATGAGAAAAGATCTACAAAAAAGTTCGCGATGGTATATGTCTACCTATTAGGGGTACCTACGATTTTAAGCAATACAGCATTAATCCTTATTCAATGAGGTACTTTAAATACATTGTGCGTTTAATATAGATTAATATGGACCTGTAAAGTATGTAATTTAATTGAATATGTTCGAAGATATTACAAATTCAAAATGCACGAATTGTGTCGTCGATGGGTGCATCTTAATCCACACGTGCGAATCCGGGACGGGTCGCTCGTAGATTATAAGTTAGTAAATCTTACTGTACTCTAACTGCATACTTACCCCTGCCAATGGAGGCGTTCCTGGTATCCACATAATCATAGGACATATACAGTTGCGACCACGGGTCTACCTTGACCATTTTTGTGCATTTCTGAATATCTACCTGAATTATTTTACCTAAAATTTTTTACTTCAGAGGACAGAGTTTTCATATAGGTGCATACTTTAAAACCTTCAAACGTTGTATTTGTGTCATACATTTTATTAAATAAAGAAATTATTATAAATTACAAAATTGGCGACCAAATCCAACTATATACAAATTAATTTCGGTCTTTCTCATGATATAGTTCTCGCTGATTACCGAACAAACGTGCGGGAAGTACTCGTAGCTCGGATCAAAGACGTCTCATATATTATGGAATGGTAATCCTTGCTTACAATGAACAACAAGCGTGCTCGAGCAACAATACCGAAGCAGTTTTTAGACCGTTTTAGGTCCGTATTTTAAAAGGCATCACAGTCGTAAATCTAGTTTTAAAACTAGTTTTAAAACTAGTTTCAAGAAGAGATTTTATTTTTGAACGACTCTTGAAACAAGATTCACTAATCGTTAATCATGTGAGTAAAGATCAATGAATAGCTTATTTAGAACGCTGTTTATGTCAAAATCTCCTGTTAGGAATAGATTTTGACAGATGTGATCTCTGTTCAATTGAGACAAGCTCAATTCAGTCTCAAGTGGCAATTTCTAATGCCTTATAAGGGAAATTAATGTATTTTATGATGATTTTTCGGAATATAAACTAAAGATTTATTTTACCTTACTTTATTTATGAAAGAAATGCTTATTATACATACACATTTCAATACACTTTAATTTACACTAATTGATATTCAATTCCCTTAAAATACACATTCAACTAAGAACAGACTTGTGAGTTGAGATTAGTTACTGAGACTAGTTTCAGCTGAGTAGAACTTGAAACGCATTCTATAATAAGAGCGATGCTTGAGTTTTAATGAGAACTTGAAACTAGTTTCAGCTGATCAGAGTTCAAACGATACTGAGACGCCTTCCATAATACGGGCCTTAATCAAAATGCTAGCAGTTTTTACGTCGAATTGTCACCGTTGATGAAGCCTCCAGGCTTACATTACTATACACCAGAAACCTTAAGACAGTCCGAGTTCGAGCAACGGATTTTTTTGAGTGCATCTGCCGTGAAGCAGGCAAAGACACCCTTGGCCACAAAAGTAACGGCTACGATATTTTGGATTTTAAACGAAAAATAATGTTCGACTATGTATAGCAGGAAAAAACAGTTACAGGACAGTACACAGGCCTAGCGCCATGAGCTACTTTTGCACCTTACTCGCCTGTGTGGAAACCCCCACGGGCCGTCACTCCACTGGGGTTTGCGGCGGGGTGGTGTGTCGGAATCGGACTGACTAAAATCACACGGTGTGCCACTCTGCGAAGGGAGTGGTCCGGGAACTGCTGTTTTTAACACAACCGGACCCCTCCCATGCTATTGACAACATAATTGTGGTATCGTGCAAGAAACCATTCTTTTCTTTTTTGATGAAATGGCAACCAGCCGGATCACTCGGATCAGCTATTTCTGCCAATGTCAAGTATTTATCGTCTTCAATTATCAAGTCTTCGAATCTTCAAGTCGTCGTCGTGATGAAATTAATGATAAAAAATATATAAAACTAGCTGACTTATGCAACTTCGTCTGCTTCTCTTCAAAAGAAATATTTTTTTCCCAATTAGTAAATTGTGATATAAACTATCCTATCTCTCAAGTTGGATCGAACTGCACATGGTGTGCGAATTTTATTATAATCGGTTAAGTGGTTTATGAGTCCATTGAGGACAAATATTGTGACACGAGATTTATATATATTAAGATGTGGATGACATGAAATGGAGACTGTCTTTCGAAAAAACAAAAAAAACAAGAAACCGTATAGTTCTGAATTATATTTATTAAATAAATTTTTCCGTGACGTAAATTGACTTTTTTGATTGATTGAATTGACACTTGAGGCGCTAGTTAGAATCTTTGCAACGTTTATAGACTTCAATATGTTTTAATTTCCAATAAAATTTGTAGTGTCATCTAGTGTATGGTATCTAGAAACGCAAGCACACAAGCGTCAAACGGCTTGCTTTGCACCTAAATAGATGGCGACAGCTGTATTGAAATGACAAAGCGAAGCTGCCTGCGTTTGCGACATTTATTTTTCAGAGAAAATACATCTCCTATATGTGCGAATTAACTTTGAAAACTATATATGTAAACTATAAACATATCTCAAAAATTACGTTTCTATGTATAGTATCTATGCAAGGAGAATGTCGACGTATATAGATACAGTCGCCTTTTATCTCTTAAAGTAAGAAACCTCATAATTGTAATATTTCTTACGTCATGGTTGAGAAATTCAATAATGTTATATTATAAATTCCAACGAAAGTATCGAACCGAAACAGTCTGTTATGCTACATGCGCAGGCCGGTAAACTGACGACCCTACTCCTCGCCTCCACGGCATGTGTCGATAACCCTGCAGTGGAGTAGACGCGACTTACCAACATCACGCCTGCGCTGACGTCTCCCAGCGGCGTCACAAATTTGGATGCATTCCTTTAAATTCGCGAAGGCTCAACGTTTTTTTTAACATTGTTTACCCACCAATGACACCGATTAATAAGTCCCATTGTCGTATTAATAGAATACGCCACATCTGCAGAAGGTTTTTATCGTGTTTAGCTTAAATGAAACATATTGAAGTAAAGTCTTGGCCGCTCCAGTGTGCCGCCTCTCAGTAATTTGACATACCATCACACAGATGGCGGCACTAAAAATATTTGACATTCCACGGATTCCAATCGCAGTGGGCTCGGCTCAAATGTCAAACGCGACTATTTCGTCAACAGAGTCGTGGCGCGATAGTTGGATTTTATGAAATAACAACAAATACTTCTACACAGTGCGTTTGACGGACAATGGATAATAAACGATAGAAGTCAGTATATAGTTTGCATCTTAAAGCGAGCTAGCGTGCCGTGATAATAATCTGACGAATGTTCACATAGTTGTTGCAATTCCAATACCTATCGATTTTCGTTCTTTGCCGGTTTTGTAAGATTGTCATGAAGTTTTCAGTTGCATAGGACGAGTTTTACAATAATAAACTTTATCATTACAACGTGTCATTGGCTGATTTTTTAAATATTGTGAGAAAAATATTTTTCTTGGCTCTCATTGAAGAACCTCGTGGGAAAAACATACATTGTGTAAGTAAACTCACACCGTTTTATTTATTTTTTTATGTCTTGCCTTGTAAATAACGAAATTGTGTTCCTGTGTAATCTTTACTTTTTATAAACTAAGAAAACAAACAAACTTATATGTGAAATTATATTTTAAAACTTTATTAGGCATTTTGTTTGTATACAACTATAAGTATGAATACCTACCCACTATGAATGTAGCCAATAATATTGAGCAACGAGTCATGTGGAAAGTTAAATGTCTATGTAAGTTCTTAAATATGTTGTTATTGTCAGGCATCACGGTTACATCGTCTAAATGACTACTTTAGCGTTGTTATGCTACGTACATAATGTACCTAATGACTAGTTATGTACCTACCGGTTTGATTTGCGAGCGAGCCATGCAAAAAAATTCGCCGCTACACGGAGCGAAGGCAAGGCATTCAGCCAAGCTGCATGGTATGGAATCTCGCGAACATAATAGTGTGGAATGCGACCGTACGCGGCGTACAAACGATGTATGTATTCTCACACATGCGCATGTGGCCGCCAGTACAACCGTGATAAGAGCACGATAAAACGCCGTCTGATTAGCCAATGTTGACGGTGACCCCGTTGGGTTCCGTCAATTGTATCGGAAGCACCCAGACTTCTCGGTAGACTTCGAATTTATCACACAGTGTGAGTAATCGTTACGACTGTTGCTGCGTATATCAAATCAATTTTCTGGCACGAAAATGTGACGGCTCATGTTCAAACATTTATGCCGTGATTTGTTTTATATTGTTAACAACATATATTTAAAAAAAATTAATAAAACTTTTTGTTTGAAGTAAAAAAAGAAAAAAGACTGGTGAGTTCTTATTACCTAACCACTTCAGACAACACCTGACTTGATAATTTAACAGAAATGACTGTTAAAATTCGTTGGCAAGTCGTAATATGTTATTGTAAGTAGCATTGCTTGTTGAAAATCCAACAATTCGGTAGGTATGAGGGGCCAGGGCAGCCGTACAACCGTAACATCTGCCCGTATCCCCTCGTCCCACGTGCGCAGCCGCACAGCAGGGGTAGCGACCGTCGTAAAATAATACGCCGCACCCCAAATGCGGGCTACTAACAAACGTGCAATTATCCACTTGAAACTTTAACTCTACGACCTAAGGCTTAATTTCAAAAGAAAATAACGTTTACTGAAATAGAGTATTATTTTTAACATTTGGAATGTCAAGGTTTCACAATAATGTGGTTTGCGTTTGAAGCTAGCAGGTGATAACAATTTAGTTAGGTTGTATTTAATTGATATTACCTCCTTAATGCGCAATGAGTTGTAATGCATCGTTTTCAGCAGTGTCACGAATGTCACGTGTACTTTACGTATGTATTTAACACTCTGTAATTTGTTTTTATTTAAGGTCGACGATAAAGACAATTGCACGGTGTGCTATAGGTATTTAACATTTCATTCATATGAGACGAATAAACGAATTAAAAAAAATACCAATTATGTTAGACTAAATGTAACCACTGAAAAATAAGTTACTAGAGTTCAATATTTATATTTATCAATATATTAGATACTTTTTAACATCAAGGATAAAATTCCTACGTTAATTTTAATGGATTCACTTAACGTCCATTTAAATCGATGACGATTCACAAAAAACAAGCAACTAATAAACCTCGTCGTCGTAATTAAATATCGTTTCAATTGCAACTATCCCAGTTACTTTAATATGAATTTGTTAACCGACTTCCAAAACGAGAGATCTTTATGTCTACATACGTATGTATATCCGTGATAATCTTAAAATGTAATTAAACATTTACCTTTGCTTCACTGACGTATCCATACTAATATTATAAATTCTAAAGTAATTCTGTTTCTCTGATACGCTTTCACGGCCAAACCACTGCACCGATTTCAATTAAATTTGGTATGGACAGTCTTTAATTCCTGAGGAAGGACATACCTTACTGTACCATTAATTACGTTAACCAACATACACACAGTCAGCGCTGCAGGCTAAACCTAATCCTACTATCCTACTCATATTATAAAAGCGAAAGTTTGCGAGTATGTAAATGAGTATGTTTGTTGCTCTTTCACGCAAAAACTACTGAATGGATTTTGAAAAAACTTGACAATAATATAGCTTATACATCAGAATAATACATAGGCTACAATTTATAAAGATGTTAGCTTCGTCTCGCGGCGTTGCACGCTGTTATTGTCGTACCGCGGTTAGCACCGAGGGGTTCAGCTAGTTTTACATATTTTTAGAATTTCTGTAGTGTAGATATCATACAGTATTGACTGTTTCTTTACTTACTTTCAATTTCCTTAATTTCTAAAACGATTTTCTGCGTCTTTCTACAGTTAAGATGCTTCTGCTTTTATTTTAGAAACGATAAGTAATAAGTAAATAGTTATAAAAATAATTCAATCCTCAGTTTATATGTACAAGTAGACCGTTACGGTTAAGTAACTAAACACCTCACGCTTCTATTTACTATTTAAACTACCGCATTTTTTATTTAAAGACATAAAATTTATTAATATACTAAATCAAATTTATCTTCAATAGTTCTGATTTTTGTAGTCATTATATTTTATAAAATGGTTGTTATATCATAAAATAACTAACAAAAGAAAGTAGTAATAATATTTTTTTGTCAACAACAAACAATTTTATTGTCAGTGCCTAAAACGGACCTAATTCAGCATTGCGTCAGAAGAAAATCCGAGGCTAGTTTTCAATTGCTATGCATGACGCCATGCGTTAAACTAATAACTAACCATCTCATTGACAGTATCATGGGGTATGTCATCCAACGCTGATCATTCATGGCTCAGCCCCTTACGCGCCACTATTCTCTTGTTTTACTGACGTAATATTTTGTTTTGACCATGTGAGATGTAACTTTGAGATGTCGACTTGACTGGGAAGGATGCTGGCCAGACTACCTATATCACGTTATGACCGATCATTTTACCTATAAACGACCAATCCTTGTATATATGCGAAACGACTCCAACGATTTTCATGAAATTAAGTATGCAGTGGGTTTCGCGGATGAATACTTTCATAAATTTTTAATCGACTTCACCTTGTTAAAGTACATTCAAACTTCAATATGAAACAATTATTTACCATTAACAAAAACTAAACAATAGACAACAAAGATGAGATGCACCCGGTGACCTAAGTCAAAGGTCACTAATATCACGTAAATACATTATAATAGCGTATTGAATATAAAATGCTTTGTGCAATGTCTCTTAAATAACAACCATTTCAATTCCTCAAAGTAAATTAAATATTCGCAGTTATGTCAAACATAACACGGTACCTAGGTACATACCAAGGATTTATCGACCGAAGACCATGTTTCTCCTTTGCTAGGACTTCGTACAGAAATACTCACATACATATTGTAGCATACTTAGATAATTATCAAGAACACTACATCATATTTGGAACGGATGGTCCAGCCCAGTAGTGGACTGTTAAAAGCTGTTAAAGTATATTTAAGATGGTCAGTAAGAAGACTTATATTCCCAATGTTTGCTAATCGGATTCAGTATTTAAGGTCTGCCAAGAGTTAAAGCCGTAAATTCAGAAAACCCTAGGCTTTTTTTGAACTACCTAAATACTTATGAAAACACTTACCACTGCAGTACAGGTCTGAATATAAAGATGACAGTGTTACAATTTTCCTAGAACCTGCTCATGTTACGAGGACTCTACTTCTTGTATATGAATAGGTATACTGTTGTGTGTGTGTGTGTGTGTGTGTATGTGTGATGTTTTCAAATGCACGTTATTTATTAACTACAACGATGTTCAACAGATGGTGTACATCTGACGTAGATTTACAAATTCATTACAATCGTTACCCTACGCCCTTCTGCATTACCAATTCTGTTGGTTATATTTAGAATTCTTGACAAAGAAAATAGAAAAAGATTATCGTTATTTATACTAATATTATAAAGCTGAAGAGATTGTTTGTTTGAACGCGCTAATCTCAGGAACTGCTGGTCCGATTTGAAAAATTATTTCAGTGTTGGATAGTCCATTTATCGAGGAAGGCTATAGGCTATATATCATCATGCTAATACTAATAGGAGCGGAGCACCAATGAAGAATGTTTAAAAAACAGGGGAAAATTATTACGCTACGGGCAATAGTAGACGTAAACAAGGTTGCGAGGGTCAGCTAGTCTTTTATAATATAATAAACTTATTGACATTACAGTTATAAATAGAAGAGAAACTACCTAGAATTAAATAGGTTAACTTAACCTTAAAGCGCTATAAGGCTACTTATTCAACGGTTTGCTTATCTATCTATGTTATACGATGTACTTATTGCATAGACTCCATTCCATATACTTTAAGTTATTGTGGCCATACAACATTACTAATGTAATTTACTGTCAAATTCCATTCCAAGATTTCTTTTCCATTGAATAGGTTCGTGACCATCTGACTATGTGTCGAATGATCCATTCGACGTGTGTAATACCGACATACCAACACTGTCCATATTCGTGACTCCGCCTTCGGGCCAGAAAAATTCTATTGTGGTTAATGTACTAAATTCCTCATCATTAACGCAGTCATCGCATCACTCGTCATTCGAATGTTTTGTTTGCCCTTCCCTTCTTCCACACCTCCGTACTTACTAAATACCATGTCTTATATTACTTTTTAATGTAATACAATTTCACATTCCTCGAATCTCACTCTATGTTTATGAATTATTCGACTGATATGTGAAGAATGCTTTATCTTTCCGTGTTATTATTTTAATTAACGTCAATCTACCTGTTTTCGTTAAGATACCGTCGGTATGCAATTAATTAAGATGTAATCTAATGATAATGTTAAGTCCAAATTGGGTTAAAACTGTTATATGTACATAATATGTTTTAAAAGAAATAATTTGTTTATATTTCTTTATTATTTATTTTGGATGATTTCGCTACATACTGTATAGATACAGTCATCGATTTGATTGGTATGCAAAGTACAAAACATTTGTGTTAAAGTTTAATAAATTGTGAAAATATTTTGGCACATTCAGTAGAGTATAAAACTATTAACAACACTCTTGCTACATTTTAAATTCCCTATCAATATATACTTATTTAAAAAAATGGCAAGTACAAGTATCTGTTTAAACGAATATGTGTTTGCGAGCACCAAAATTACCCAATTTGATGTTTCTTAATGGTAAGTTTATATAATTTAAATAAGCTGATAAATTAATGGTTTTCCCTTTTCGGATTCTATTAACACAATGATGGGCTTTAAATTCTATCAGAGACGTAATCATATTAAAAACTAGATTTTTTCGTTTAGTTCTTTAATTTTATTAAATTCCTACAATCGGAATTCAAAAAGCGCATTTTTAACTTTACACATTACAGGTGCTTATGAATTTAGCAACATAATTGCTCAATTCGTAAGCGCTTGTTGATTTTACGTTTTTGGCGCTCGTAAACATCATCGGCACGCAATATTAGTAGGTCATCAAAAATTGGTATGATAATATTTTCGCGATGTGTCGCGCGTCGGTCGCGCGTATGTCTAATCTGCGATACAGTGGTCCATTGGCTTCGTTCCCGGTGCGGTCGCGGTATGCGGCCGAGCTACGTTTCACAACTCTTTGTTTGATCATCTGATTCCTCCCTCTTACTTACGTGGAGATCGTACGACTTGGCGCACGTCTGTCCACCGTCTAGCCGTTTACGTACCGGTAGGAATTTCCGCCGCTTTGGTATTCACATGCCTTTATGAATAGGTAATCTGCGATATTTAATTCCAATACAAACTTGCGCAACTAGACACAAAGTCTTCTAAATATTTAGACCTAATTAGCGTCGTAACGTAAAGATAAACGACGTCTGATTGACATTTTATTTCCTTTCTGATAATTATGAAACGCTAACTATGCCTAACGACAGAATATTTCAAACATATCAGACATGCTTTAATAAAATTGATATCATGAAATCCGATCCGAGCCTTAGTTTTAATGTATTTAATGTTCAATAAATGTTTATCTTATTATATCAGGTAGACATGGAGAAGGTGGAATCAGCATTGGACGTGCTATCACGCGCTGCAACAATGGTGCAGCCGAGCCCTGCGTACCCAGTTAGCGATTCAGACAGCTTCGGTAAATATTTATATTAAATTACTTTTTATTCATACTTTAAATATAAGACATGTTAATTCATAATATTAAACACCCAGACACACATCCTACATACATTACACGCTAAAGAAAGTTAGGTATACATTTCAAGATGATTGATATATAATGCATCTTGGTTTTAGCGCAAAAAGTTTTGTATTTCTTCACCCAGGATTTATAATTATTTTAGTTCAATATCCATACATAACGTTATATTTTTTTCTGTCTGTTTGTAACGCTTCCACGCTTAAACTAATGGGCCTATTTCAATGAAATTTGCCATGAAGATTCTTAGATTCTTGAGGAGGGCCGACATATACGCCGAAAGCTAGTTTCAATGTAAATATTGAAATCGACGCAGTCGACGCTCCCAAGCAATTACTTACCCGGTAATCGATAAATCAAAATATTACAGGAAAAATAAATGATTTATGCCAAGAACTCGGTGAACGTAACTAACCAAAGTACAAGATAAATTATTTTTTACATAGACCTTATATTGACATTGAGACTATTGATATTGACGTGGGAGAGCCGCGCTTCGGCATGAATGGGCCGGCTCGACCGGAGTGATACCACGGCCTCACAGAAAACCGGTGTGAAATAGTGCTTGCGCTGTGTTTCACCGAGTGAGTGAGGATACCGGAGGCCCATACCCCAACCCCTCCCCCATTCCCTCTCCCCATCCCCCAAAGGTCGGCAACGCACTTGTGACGCTTTTGGTGTTGCAGGTGTCCATGGGCGGCGGTAATCGCTTACCATCAGGTGATGCGTCTGCTCGTTTGCCTCCTATTCAATAAAAAAAAAAAAAAAAAAACATAATATATTTTTGTTTCTGAATTCCCAACAAAAACAAAACAACAAAAAAATAATTTCGTGATAACTTTATAGACATCATTAGGGAAAATCTGAAAAAAATTGCCCAGGTGTATCCAGTTCATAGATGACGAATTTGACATAACAGTAAAAACCCCTTAATAGCACATTACCAAGTTTTTGGGCGATGATATTATATACAAAGTTTTAAATTGTATAAAGAGTTCAGTCGTTGTTGGATTACTAAGTGACGCACAATGATATTGCATCGTTCTTTGTAGCTTTAAATGCATACATAGTTGACAGACTATTATAGTTTCGACTACCTACCTACCTAAGTATAATCGAGATGGCACGCGGCCTTGTAGGCGGGTCGCATTCCAGATTCCAGCTGACATTGTTTAATAGACATCCAGCGAGACTGTCGCGTGCTTGCCGCTCTATAAGAAAATGAATCCATATCTTTTCACATACCTATATTAGTTTATTTTTAGAATCTCGTACAGTTCAACCGGTCGGTACGACTGCATTCAATTTTTTGCCCATATTTTTCCGTATGAAGTTTTTAATTTGTGTCGTTCAACTTACACCAAATCCTAGCTAATTAATTTTATTTTGATGACATTGTTGTACAGAACCGGACTGGTCTCGGACCGACAGTTACGTATCACAAAAGATACTATTGTTTGTAAGCTTGGACTGGTTCCACGATGAAAGACTCATTGACGATTAAACCTCACTTCCCCGAAGCGGTCATAGCCACAAATATGCGCGACATGCCATTTTTTAGTGTAACGCACTCGACCGATACATCCGGATTAAAATGTGGACAAGTTTGTAGAGACAAGTTAATCGAAATTGTCAACGTTTCTTTATAATAATAGCTTAACAATGGGCCCCAATAAGAAAGAAAAGCTTTTCACGAACAGCAGCGAGAGTATAGTACCTTGACGACGTGAAACGCGTCCCGCGTGAGTTTCTCCGACCCACAATCTGTCAGATCATCCGGCTTCCAACCCTCCATCAATATCCGCATACCGATGCGCACGTTACACGATCTTTTAATATCTTTACAGACAAATTTGCCGTCTAGTACATAAAAAGTCAGCTAATATGGCGGTATTTATATATTTTATATAAGCATGATAGGTATAAACGCCTCATACTGACTTCCCTACTCTAATCTGTTTATTAGTTCAGTATTATAAATAAATAGCTCAGGAGTATAAGAACTAAATGATGTTTATAAATGGTATACTAGAGACATGCATTCACGTTATCGATTCAATTAGAATGAAGAATTTTGTAGATAAAAAAATAAAAACCTAAATGCTGATGCAAATCTGATATGCGTAGGTATCTAATCAGAATACGGTCACGCAATTCGTTAAGTGATGTGTTCTTGTTTATTAAGTGTTTACAAACAATGGTCGGATCGCGGATAATTATGCAACTCGACGACAGAGACAGGCACGGGCGCACGCGGCGTCAGCGCGGCGCTCACTTTCGTTGCTCTGCGTGTAGACTGTGGTGTCCGCAAGCGCCGCCTCTGACTGCAAGCGCCGTATGCGTGCGCGTAGGTACTCCCCGTCCCCGTCCACGGACTACCATCAGAGAAAGCGTTCAGGAATTTGGTCGTACCATGCTCTCTACCGAGCAATAAATTGCCACGTCTGATGCTTTAGGGCTACCTCGCACTGCCTCACGGTGCGCTTAAAGAGAACGTACCTTACACACCTACCTTATTGAAAAAAGATTTAAGCTGTGCAATTTATGTAATCTTATCATTGTTTAAGTTGAATTTTAGAGTTTTATAATAGACTGAACAAAGCATTTTGAAAGTCAACAAACTACTTTAAACATCTGGTGCATGATCAAACAGATAACTACAAATTTGAGTAATTTATGATGGTTTTATTTGCATAATTACCCTTAATATTCGCGCTACACACATTTTTGCGGCTAGAAATCTTGCCAACGTTATCAATTTTTCATATCAATCGCACGTTACTTTGTGTATGTAGTTTTACAGCTCTCTAGAAATGTAATACCTGACGTTCTATCATTTGTATTGAATTGAAATAGGTTTTATTGTGAAAGATATTGGGGTGAATATAGCATGAACGTATATATCCGGAACGCAGAGGCGGCGTGTTACGGTTTCGAAAAGAATGCTGAATGTAGGTTGCGTTGCGGACTACAGTTACGAACATTCTTAGGAAGGTATGCTATCGATGATCACTATTGTTGTGAGTACAATTAATATTTTCGGAGATACAAATTAATTAGGACCGTTGTTTACATCGATAAGCAGACAACCTGATAAACAAAGATAATTATTACTTGCCTAAAAATCTATGTGGTGTAGTCATATTTAATAAAAATTGGAAAGCTGAATTGTAGTTAGTAAATTGTAAGAGTCAGTGGTTTGCAAGAACAATGTAGCGTGTTGGAGTGACACCTGTGGATGGCGCTCACACGAAGCGCGCTGAAGGAATCCTGATAGCAATGAAGTCATCACTTACAGTAGAATTTCTAATGGCAACGGATTCCATTTCGTTGGCAGCGAAGCGAGAGTGCAACTATTCCAGCTATTCGGCCCGTCTCGCATATTGTTGCAATGATCTAATAGAAGCCACTAAATAGTCGGCAATTATTCGTATATGTAGTAAAGAGGTTGAACAAAAGTAGTAAATAGTAGTAAATAGCATAAATTATAAATTCAACCGCAATCGATCGTTCAAAAGTGACATTGAAAAGGAATGTGTGTTATATTGCGCTTTGGCTAAAATAAATCCTAACTGAAATATAAGTAAAAATGATTAATAGTATCAACTATATGAACTTCAACTAAATCATGTAACTTTACAGAAAGCCTTGACCTTATTTGTGCATACTGTCGAATAATTTTGAGTTTCTCTTGAACATTTTCTCGTAACCGATTTAAAAGATCCATTAACCCTGACGCACATTTGCAATTCGTTCCGCGATTCCTGCGACATGACTTAGCAAATACATATTGTATTACATGTAGTGCATACATTGGCTCGTACTTATTAATAAGTAAGGAATGTTAATAGCCTTCGCAGGCGTTTGATTTTTCACTTGACCTCTCTTACAGTCGTGTTATCGTGTCTTCGAATAGTTGAATGTTTACGCCATCAGGAATGTATAGCTTGTACTCAACATTGTAGATAATAAAATTCTCAATAAACAGTAAGTAGACAGACACTAAACATACATGGATTCCAGACCACGCCCGTGGCGCGGTGATGCAATGTGCAATGTCGTGACGCCGGATGTACGTCATTTTTTAAATAAATCCCACTTTTTTTAAGTGTCTAAGGTGATAATAAATTGTAGAAAGTTTTTAATAATGATAAATCTAGTGACATTGCTTATTATGTGCGACGTTTATGAATTGAGACGTTTTTTCCGCCTCATTAGGTGTTATGATAATTTGTTTTTTTTTACCGAATTCCATTCGTATGCGTGGTCGGCTGTCATGTATGAAACATAGGCCAACATTGAGTCCACATAAGGAATCTCCCTATAGTTGCGTTTGAATTGATTGAAGCATGTCAGGGTTACCACGTACTAACACACGATCAGACAGCTACGCGGTGGCATGTTATGTTATGTAATAACTAAGTTCGCCGCATACTTAGTGGGGTTGCTACCTACCTTTCATTACTTCGGTGAATTTCTTAGTTTTTATTTAAACTTTCGATTTTCCGACGCTTTTGACTGTAAGATTGTGGCTATCGATGTTATATTCTCTAAATAAACGCTTAAAATTTGTTTAACATGAACCCAACAAAGTGTTATCGATATTCACATTATTTAATCAGTTTGTTGCTAGGTATCTGTTTTTTTTTTTATTAACAACGGATCAAGGAAAATGTCGCATACTGACGATTCATTACGAATGATTTACATGCGTAACATGTTTGTTTGCTCTTTACTTATCCAGTAGCGGGGCCTTTGATCTTCCATAGCATTACCGTAGGTCTTAGTTGATGTGACGATGATTGTTTATCAGTTAGAAACTACAACAGTAAAAAAAACTTCACACGTCTCAACACGGCAGTTTGATCCCAAACTAGAATAACCAGAATGCAGATAAACTTATTTTAATATCTCTAAATACTTAAATATGATACGACACAATTCATTGTCTTAAGTGTGAATCGTGATCACTCTCGCTGGTTTACCAGTCAGGGTCACTAACCACTAGAACTAAACTAACAACCCTTTCAGAAATTGTTTTAGGTGTAAATACTAAACGTATATTATAGTACTAATTTTTCATTATTTCGATCATGGAATAGATGTCCACATCTGAATAACCCAATGATTTCTATTAATGATACACTGCTTTTCATCTCTTTCCCTATAAATAAATGAATATTCCGGACATCTATCTAACACACAACTCCAACTAGTTCCAAACTAAGCAGAGCTTGTATTATGGGTACTGGACATCTGATATAAATATGTACATAAATACTTGTTTTGTAAATGTATACATAATACATAGAAAACACCCAAACAAACATTTGCAGATCATACAAACGTTTGATCCGAACTAGGAATCGAACCCGAGGCCTCAAGCACAGCAGTCACATATGCCACCACTGTGCCACCGAGGCATTCTATGATGAGGGCATTACTTGTACAACAAGACATTAACAGATAGTTATTTTTGATGTCAGACTTTCATTGCTATAAGTAATTTTTAACCGACTTCAAAAAAGGAGGAGGATATCAATTCGACTGTTTTTTTTATGTTTGTTACCTGATAACTTTCGACTGAGTGAACCGATTTTGATGATTTTTATTTGAAAGCTGGTGCTTCCCTTATGGTCCCATTTTTATTTGGTCCAGGTCTTGAAGTCGGTTGTTTTTTTTTGTTAAAATTTGTAATATATAATGATATATTATTGGATACAACTCTTGCAATCTACATTGGGTTCTTTGGGTCATTCAAACACCATTTTTTTACATTAATTGTTGAACATTCCTATTCTTTAAATACAAAATTTGAATTTCGTAATTCTTTACGATTGAATTATCAAAATCGGTTCACCCAGTCGAAAGTTATGAGGAAACAAACAAAAAACAAAAAAAAACAGTCGAATTGAGAACCTCCTCCTTTATTAAAGTCGGTTAAAAGTATGAATCACATCTGGTTCCAGTCGCAATACAATTATGTAACTAGCGTGGTTTAGCCATAATTTACGAATTTATGAACTTCTTGACGAGTAAAAAATTAACAATGTTGAACTGTACAAAGAGCGTGGTTAAGCTATGTAACAGTAATTTTTTTTTTTTTTATTGAATAGTGGGCAAACGAGCAGACGTATCACCTGATGATAAGCGATTACCGCCGCCCATGGAAACCCGCAACACCAAAGGCGTTACAAGTGCGTTGCCGACCTTTGGGGGGATGGGAAAGGGGATGGGGGAAGGGTTGGGGTATGGGCCTCCGGTATCCTCACTCACTCGTTGAAACACAGCGCAAGCGCTATTTCACATCGGTTTTCTGTGAGGCCGTGGTATCACTCCTGTGTGATGTGCAGTTAGTCGGCTTTTCCACAGTCTTTCGCTCTACAATTAGTCGAGTTGTCGTTCCATTGTACTCACAAATCAGATCTAGGTATGCGCGTAACTTTATACGTAAACCGACAACGCTAACGTTTCCATATAAAAATTATCTACATATTTTGTAGGTAATCGTTATTGAATTTTAATGTTAACCTCGATTATGGATGAAAATTGGAATCTTTTTAATACTCGTACATTACGTACTTACTTAAAAGAACTTTATGATTATGGTTTTTAAATGTCAATAACATTTTAGTAAGTATAAGTAGGTATATAATCCAATTTTGGTGGGAAACTGTTTTACCTCGAAGCTAAATGACTTAAATAAATAGTATTTTTGCCCATTTATGACTAACTAGCTGACCCACGCAACCTCGTTTGCGTCTTCTATTGCCCGTAGCGAGAAAATTTTCCCCCGTTTTTGAGACATTCTTCATTGGTGCTTCGCTCCTATTAGTATAAGCGTGATTATATACAGCATATAGCCATCCTCCATAAATGGTCTATCCAACACTGAACTAATTTTTCAAATCGGACCAGCGGTTCTTGAGATTAGCGCGTTCAAACAAACAAACAAACTCTTCAGCTTTATAATATTAGTATAGATTTCCTAAATTGTGAACCTACCTTTAATATACATATGAGAAAAAAGATTAAAAACATCAATTACTGCCATAGTTAACATTTAACGTAGGTACACATATCTCATTATTTTTATTTTAAAAATAATCCGATCGTAAGATACTTCCAATCACAAAATAATTTCATTATTTAATATTAATACATAGTAACAAAAAAAGCTGACTTCAAAAACTGGACGAAATTGACATGGGAAATACGAGCTTTCAAATAAAAAAAATAATCATCAAAATCGGTTCAGCCATTCGAAAGCTCTGAGGTAACAAACATAAAATATAATACAGTCTAAATGAGAACCTGCTCCTTTTTTTAAGTCGGTGTAAAAATACAACAGATTATAGACAGAAACAGAAAATTGTCTACTGTTGTATTGGAATAACCCTTTTTGATAACCTGTACTATTCCCTGATGATAACTTTACAAAAAGGTACCTACGTCCCAGTCAGTACATAAAGTTATTTTTACAAAAACCACGAAGGTATTTATGAATTTTGGTATACAGCATCTTGCCACCATAACTCGTTCGACTGCTTAAAGCCATGTGCAAACAATATACACTTATTAAATGAAAAGTTGGTACAGAGCTATAGGTTCGTGTAAACAACTTTACCCAAGTTACCTCTGTTAACTATAGTGTCGCCCTCTTAGAAAACTTTTACAACAGTACTCTCACCACAACCTCACATCCCACTCATCCAACCTGTTTTATAGGAAAATGAGATAGATGGCGCTGATCTCAAATTTTGGTTTTCTTTTTTGGGACTAACAGATGTCGTTACTATCGCGGAGTCACCCTAAGTTATAATCAGTTATTGATTTTTTGTGCTCAAGTTCTTCTCACACCATAAGTGATTCATGATGGTTTGTTACTAACATCACAGCGTCAAAATTAATTTTATGTAGGTGTCTCAAACGTAAATTCTAAAATTGTGATATAAAATTAAAGGTAGGTTCTCATCCATGCAAAATCAATTTATTACTTATAGGTAGGTACAGCAACACTGCAAACACTAATCCCGTACTAACACTCTTTACTCATTCAAATCATGAACAATGGACCTAATTAATATCAAGTACTAAACAACAATACAATACTGACTTCATTGACCATGACCAGAGACGTTTTGCACGCCTGACTGGCGACTGTTTAAACAAATGTGTTTTTGTTTAGCCCAATGTACTTAGTGGCAAGATTGACTCCACCTCCTGGAAAGTGCAAACGCAAACTAATGATTTCAGCCATAGTTGATTAAACTGCTTTCGAAAGCCAAGAAAATATTGAATTTAGTGCAATAGATTGAAAATTATTGTTTGTGTCAATAGATTTATATAAAGCTAGCTATAAATAAGGTCAAAGCAAATTAAAAGTATTTGACTAGGACACCTGAACACTAAAACCAGATATCCATATTTGGGCCAACATTCATTCATCAAGTCTGAATGACTTGATGAATGAATGCAGGCTAATATCACAGTATTTCCAAAAAAGTTTGAGGGAAAGGCGTTCTTAATTCTTTGAGACATAGACTTGACGAATAATAAATGAAATATGCTTGATCCGGTAATAACTTTGATACCACGGCCTCACAGAAAACCGGTGTGAAATAGCGTTTGCGCTGTGTTTCACCGAGTGAGTGAGGATACCGGAGGCCCATACCCCAACCCCTCCCCCCATCCCCTTTCCCATCCTCCAAAGGTCGGCAACGCACTTGTGACGCCTTTGATGTTGCGAGTGTCCATGGGCGGCGGTAATCGCTTACCATCAGGTGATACGTCTGCTCGTTTGCCAACTATTCAATAAAAAAAAAAAAAAAAAAAATTTGATCTACTTACAACGAATGCGATCTTTTTTGGTCTTTTGGACTCTTAAAGCGAAACAAACTCAAATATTAACTGACGCTGAATGAATGCCATAGACCTTGATGTGGCCAGTACTTACCGCTAATTTGGACGAAACTCCTATAAAAACCATAATAACGTGGTTATAATCACAGAACGAGCAGAGCAATCTTTCAATTATCAAAACGAGAGAATCGTTTACTCAATGTTATATAGGAAACCATAACGTTACAGAGATGTTAAATTGGGTACTCTGTTTCTTGGACCTCCAACTACACCAGATTCTGTTAGAGTTAGAGGTCTAATATGACAGGTAATTATCGAGATTTTTAGCAATTTATCACCATCAAATCGTTAGGAACTAGTGTCAAGATCTGTCTAGAAGCTTTCGAAAACTACATTAATTTGAAGTAGGTGGTCTAGAACTGGTAGCGATTACCGGTATGGCAATACACTTATTTAACACCTACCATTCAATCATCGAGTGCAACATTCAAGTCTATATGAAGCCCGGAATGCGGAATGTTTGGGTGGCGCTTCCCTCACTTTCGCTCCAAACATCCGCCTTCCGTACCTAGCTGCACTGAGGCACTGACTAACTCTGCTTGTTATGTAAACAAATCATTCGTCACATCTTTACTGCAGCCGAGACAATTACTGTGTTTTATAAACAATTTTTGGTATATTATGTCAGCTATAGACAAATCTGTTTTGAGTTTGGGCTAACCAAATTAATGGAAGACATTTTTAATTCATCATTGACTATTGTTAATTTCAACCGTGTTTATAGGTCAGACGATGTAGTTAGGTTTCGTAATGGTATAATTATTGTGTAGGGATTAAGGTATTTAAAACTGTTTAATTACTGAACACCTACAACTTTGAAACATTGCATTGATTGATTTCATTTCGGACTTGGCTTCGGATACTTTGCATTGTCAATTTCTTCGATCGATTTGTTGTTTATATTTTTGACCTCACTATGTCATTAATTTATTCTCTAGATCGCCTACAGAATTTTATAGACTATTGAATAATAAATAAATATTACGGATATCTAACACACAACGCCATCTAGTCCCAAGCTAAGCAGAGCTTGTGTTATAGAGACTAGACAACTGATGTAAATACATGCATATTATACATAGAAAACACCCAAACTCCGAAACAAATATTTGCAGGTCATACAAAGATCTGGTCCAACCCGGGAATCGAACCCGAGATCTCAAGTACAGCAGTCGCATACGCTATCACTGCGTTAACGAGGCAGTCAAAGAACTAGATGTGCAATTGAATTGTGTGTTGAGGATATGTCTATCCTATATAGTGATGGAAACATAACAAGTAGTACCTATTACGAACTAAAAGAAACTTAGAAATGTTTGTAGATACTTGCAACTTTTCCAAATAACGTACCTATTTAGTTTAATTATGCAAGTGGATTCGTTTAAGAACTACCTGTGTAAATAGTATCATTCCTGGTTGCAGCTACCGTCTATCGAATGTTCGTGTAGTAAAATGTACCCTCGAGGTGCGCGCGAGCTCCTTCCTACCTCTTATTAAACAACATGCCTATAATATGCCTTTTAGGTATGCACGTTTGATTATTGCGCCTCGAGATATACGGGCGGTGCTACTGATACACGCAAACGAAAATAAAATTTTGGATTCACCTTTATAAAAGAAGCTTTGAAAGATTATCAAAAGAATTCCTGTTACGTTCATTGTAGTTTGAAAATATAGATAAAGATGTTATTGAAAATCAAATGCAAAAATGCAATTAATATAAATTGAACTCGTACGTCCTTTGCACTACTTTCTTGGCGATAAAATACGAGTCCAGAATTTTCCATGTCCATTAAGGGATGATAAAATGTATCCAGAATTTCATTATATTGATCTCAATTAGTAAAATATGTTATTTAAAAGTTAACTCTTGAATTTGTTAGTGTCTCAATGTCTCTTATACTATATGTGTCTACTATTTTCTATGTCGTTCGGTTTAGAGCTAACTTGAAATATTACAAGTGACAGACACATTTGCAAAAACACATTAGCCTTAATACTTGAGATTCTATATTGTAGAACCTATCAAAACAAAGCAACCGCAAAACATTCCTTTTTTTTAAGTGGCGAGTTATGACTAAGTAAATCTAATCACAAATTAGTCAGATATGCGGAACTTGATGCCTATTAAACATACGTGTAGTTGGGAAGCAGCTGTTCAATGCGGAATCAATAATGTTTTTGTAAATATGTAATGAATGTTCGTGAATGAATATGAAATAGAAATTAGTTCCCGGACCGGACCCGGACCAATACGACCTTCAAACCTACAAGAAAAGAGCGTACTCCTTCCTAAAAGGCTGGCAACGCACTTGTGACGCCTCTGGTGTTGCGGGTTAATGGGCGGCAGTAATCGCTTACCATCAGGTGATACGTCTGCTCGTTTGCCTCCTATTTAATAAAAAAAATCGCAAATAGGTGGAAAATGCTTGCAAGCTATATATGTGTTTTTAAAAGCTCTTTAGTATCCTCCATCCTTTTCTGGTTATTTCTGTTGAGTACGTATGCTTGCTTAATTTTCAAGAAATTCCTAGTGAATGGTATTGTTGCGCCATAACCAGATGAATCTCGTGTCCACTAGAATAATCGAGAACTGTCGAGGACAACGCCATCTAGTGTCGGAAAGCGCGCAACTGTGTGCATTATGACGATTACTCGACGCTAGATGGCGCTACAAGCAGCTCTAGAGTAATCTATTTAGCCTAGAAACTTCGATCGAATGTTTTCGTAGTTTCGAGTAATTTCCACGGCCATATAAAAGCGGAACGTGTTGGCCGTAGGGACAGTATTGTTTCACGATACAGCGGATAAACATCGAAGAGATCTTCTAGTGCGACTAACCAGTGATTTAGTGATTTCTTATTGTAAAAAGTGTTCTTAATAAATATTGTGTTATTTTTGGTAATTAATCGAGTACTTTAATTTATTTAATACCCAGCTCGTAACAATTTGGTGTCAGAAGTGGGATTAAAGTATGCCGGTTTTACCAAAGGAAGACACGGAAGGTATCCGAACTAGGAGTCAGCGCCAGCAAGAGGCTGATCAGAGGCGATTTGGAAGTGCACAACTGCCTACATCGGAAAATCAGCAGCCAGCTATGGAAACCACGCCGTCCACATCGGCAGCAGCTCCAGATATCACGGCCCTAATGGCAATGCTCCAAGAGCAGGCCCGCCGCCAGGAGGAGCAGGCCCGCCGCTTGGAAGAGCAGCTGCAGCGGGACAAGGAGGAGCAGGCCCGCCGCCAGGAGGAGCAGGCCCGCCGCCAGGAGGAGCAGGCCCGCCGTCAGGAGGAGCAGGCCCACCGCTTGGAAGAGCAACTGCAGCGGGACAAGGAGGAGCAGGCCCGCCACCAGGAGGAGCAGGCCCGCCGCCAGGAGGAACAGATGCTCTTGTTAAAAGGCATACATGAGACTTTCGGCAAAGAAATCAAGGTAGTGAAGGATCAGGTTCTTCAACACGAGAATCGTATCACTGAGGCCGAAACTCAAATTGCTGACGTGAAGAAGGCCTTAGGAAACCTTAAAGTTGGAGACGGAGCGGCGACTATAGTAACTGCTGCTCCTTCGGTACGGGGGTTCAAAGTACCGCCGTTTGATGGAACATCTTCGTGGTCAGCCTACAAGATTCAGTTTGAGGCTGTTATGACGGCAAACGGCTGGACAAAGGAACAAGCTATGACCGCGCTCACCTTGGGTCTTCGAGACCAGGCTCTAACCGTCCTCGAAGCCCTCGGTAAGAAGGTAACCTATGAGCAACTGCTGGAGGCATTGGAAGCAAGATATGGTGACGCTCATCTGGAGCACGTGTTTCGTGCACAGCTGAAGGATCGTGCCCAACGCATCGGTGAAAACTTGCAACAGTGGGCTCTGGAAGTTGAGAAACTGGTCCGTAAGGCATACCAGTCTGCACCTGCGCTCGTTGACGGGAATCTGGTGCAAGCTTTTATCGATGGCATCCGTGACCTCGAAGTTAGAGCTGCTGTGAGACTTGGGCACCATGAAACTCTCAAGGACGCTCTGGCCCATGCTTTGGAGGTGGAAGCTGTGAGACAAGACCATCGGTCTCATCGGGTCCGGGAGGTTGTGGCATCACCTCCGCGGGACCGATTTAAGGGGTACAGCCCTAGATGCTACGCCTGTGGTGAAAAAGGTCACCTTCGGTCCAGCTGCCCTAAGCGAAGCATAGGAAGTGAATACGAGCGGTCTCAGGAGAATAGGGCGGTTGATAGTACTGCCCGACAACAGCAGGGCAGAGCTGCTGTGAGACAAGACCATCGGTCTCATCGGGTCCGGGAGGATGTGGCATCACCGGTGCGGGACCGATTTCAGAGGTACAGCCCTAGATGCTACGCCTGTGGTGAAAAAGGTCACCTTCGGTCCAGCTGCCCTAAGCGAAGCATAGGAAGAGAACACGAGCGGTTTCAGGAGAATAAGGTGGTTGATAGTACTGCCCGACATCGCAGTGGAAAGTCTCACGGTAACGCAGACGCAGTATCAAGAAGACCTTGCCTTGAAGACTGCAAGCACTACGCCAATCAAGAAGTAAAGGAAGCTGTTCCTATAAGGACGATAAAGACGGACCTTAGCAACGAATGGAAGGAAAGCCTACAGCAAGCACAGCAAGAGGATGCAGATATCAAACCAATTCTCGAGTGGATTAAAGCTGAGACTCCTAAGCCACACTGGAGCGAAGTTGCATCGCTGAGTTCGAACGCGAAGAGTTATTGGGCTCAATGGGATAGTTTAGTCATCCAGGATGGAGTCTTGTGCCGTAAATGGGAAAACGCTCGAGGAGACAGCTGTCATCTGCAAATGGTTGTTCCTAAAGCAAAGATACCAGTGGTCCTGCAGCTCTACCATAATGGATGTTCAGGAGGTCATATGGGAGTTAAGAAGACATTGTTAAAGATAAGGGAAAGATTCTACTGGATTCATTGTCGTGATGATGTTGAGGACTGGTGTCGCAAGTGTACCAGTTGTGCGGCCGTGAAGGGACCTCATACACGTAGCAGAGGCGCATTGAAATTGTATAATGTTGGTGCACCCTGGGAAAGAATTGCTATAGACGTGGCAGGACCGTTTCCTGAAAGTGAAAGCGGAAACAAGTACTTCATGGTCGTAATGGATTACTTCACTAAGTGGCCAGAAGTCTTTGCCATTCCCAACCAAGAGGCATCAACAGTTGCAGATAAATTAGTGCACGAAGTCTTCTGTCGTTTTGGAGTGCCTTTAGAAATCCACAGTGACCAAGGAAGAAATTTTGAGTCTCAAATATTTCAAGAAATGTGTCGAGTGATGGGTGCTCACAAAACCAGAACCACCTCTTACCACCCACAATCGGACGGAATGGTGGAACGATTTAACCAAACACTAGAGAGGTATCTGGCAAAAGTAGTTGAAAGTAAGCAAAAAGATTGGGACAAACACATCCAACCGTTTCTTCTGTCATACCGAAGTGCAGTCCACGAATGTACTTCCGTAACACCAGCTTTTGCAAACTTCGGAAGAGAACTACGGTTGCCTGCAGACTTGATCACTGGAATACCCCCTGATACCCCGCGAAGTATAACGGAGTACGCGAATGACTTGCGGAACAAGATGAATGACATTTATGAGCATGTCAGACAATCGGGCCAACAAATGTCTGAAAAGATGAAAACCCGTTATGACCGGAAAGCGAATAATAAGGGCTTCGAAGAGTGTTCGCTAGTATGGCTACATAATCCAGTTCGCAGTAAAGGGAGATCTCCGAAGCTACAAGCAAAATGGGATGGGCCATACCGGGTAGTCACTAAAATCAATGATGTTACCTACCGGATACAGAAGTGTCCAAGAGGCGCCCCAAAGATAGTTCATGTAGATCGACTGGCGCGATACTATGGAACCGATAATGCTCGGGACGAGCATGTCTTAGGAGGGGGCAGTGTTGCGCCATAACCAGATGAATCTCGTGTCCACTAGAATAATCGAGAACTGTCGAGGACAACGCCATCTAGTGTCGGAAAGCGCGCAACTGTGTGCATTATGACGATTACTCGACGCTAGATGGCGCTACAAGCAGCTCTAGAGTAATCTATTTAGCCTAGAAACTTCGATCGAATGTTTTCGTAGTTTCGAGTAATTTCCACGGCCATATAAAAGCGGAACGTGTTGGCCGTAGGGACAGTATTGTTTCACGATACAGCGGATAAACATCGAAGAGATCTTCTAGTGCGACTAACCAGTGATTTAGTGATTTCTTATTGTAAAAAGTGTTCTTAATAAATATTGTGTTATTTTTGGTAATTAATCGAGTACTTTAATTTATTTAATACCCAGCTCGTAACAGTATTTAGATATATTCAAAAGAGTGTATAAACAGTATGTATAATTTGTTATTTCAAAATTTCATGCTGATACTGAAAATATTTGAACAAAAAAAAACAAGTGAATTACTTCCCTCGCTTTAAGACTTGGAAGTTTTTCGGCACTTTATTATTCATGAATTTTCGCGTTGGGTAAAGATACATTTATATTCTGTGCCAGAGGACAATTTCTGTACCAGCTTTATATTTTTATCTTTACATCTATACTAATCAATTAAATTGGAGTGTCTGTTTGTAATATTAAAATAACTGTTTTTTTACTATATGCATTTATACACGGTGCATTTACTGATTTTTTTTTAAGTTTTTGTTTATCTGTCTGTTTGTTCCGGCTAATCTCTGGAACGGCTCGACCAATTGAAGTCGACAAATTGATAGATTCGTAGAAAAAATTGAAGACGTTCAGATTTTTTTTTAATATTTATCGTTTGTTTAAAATTTAATACCGCCTCCCTTATTTGTATGGAGAAATAGAGCACTATTATTACCATAATTCTAATAACTTCGGACTGAATTAGGCCTGTTCTGCATCATCATCAACCTTTAATAGTCAACTACTGGACGGCGGCCTCTCCTGTTCTACATAGAAAATTATTATTATATCATTACATTAAAGATATCGTAAAAACAATATATTTAATATGACTACTGGTAATATTAAATCTCAGACCATTCGCCATTCGCGAGTGTCAGACTGATTAAGCAAAGGAGCCACTTCAACTCTACTCTACAGGGACCAGGAATACTTGAATATTATACGACGAACGTTTTCCGATCCCACAGCTGTATTGCGTATTCTGAGTACCCTTGTTCAAATGATCGATATGCGTGCAAATAAGCACGGCCGAGGGCCAAAGGAGGATATTATAAGCAAAACGCCGGATGGGCGCCCGATGCCCCAGGCGCTCTCACCACGCATGCGCACACCGAATTACACAGACGAGCCTCCAGTCTCTCACCCCACTAATAATATCTCGTTTACATTTGAAATCAACATGTATTGATGTTAATTTTATATTCATTAAATACGTTTCATTTAGAAACTGCACGGAATACGTTAATGACTGGCGGTTGAACTTCCGACTTATGCTGTTTTTTTATTATTAAGATATCCGTATATTAAATGATAAGCTAAGTAAAAATATTCGTTTCTACAATCATACACGCTGTTCTCTCGATAGTGAGTGGGCAAAAGACTGTCACACGTCTGATAAAATGCAATGTATCGTAATATTAGTTCAGCTCTATGCGATGTACCTAATGCTATTTGATATCTACGATTTTTGGCCGATCGATACATACTCTTCGATATATCTACAATATACTATTATCCCGTTCAACAGTTTCTTAACCTCAAGTATGTCTGTGAACATATTGTTATCAAAAAAAGAGATAACTACTATTATCAAAATTGTTTAGAGAACAAGAGTGTTTAGATTATTTAGATATTATTTTAGTATGATTTTTGATAGGTACTTAGGTCAAATATAGTTACGTAATTGATGTTTGCACTCATGAATTATTTTTCATGATATATCAGTCATAGGTCATCACGGGCCAGCGAACGACTTTGGCCTATTGAATTTAAACAAATGTCATTAGTTATTACAGTGTAAATAGTTTTTTTACGTTTTTTAAAACGATTGACAATTGACACGCAAAACAATGTCTAATAAGTTTTGTCATTTTGGTCACAGCGGTTATGTATTATCAACAAATATGTTTAGTTCTCATTAAATGTACCTATTTTATCTGATCACTTTCTTTTATAATTGATATTGTTGTTAAAACGTCTCCACGGCGATAACCAAACCTGTCTATACTACATCTACGGTGCTCCCGTAACAAACTAAGTTAGCAGTCGTTTCGATTCTATTTTAAAATGGTGTCTAACGTTAAGCCTGTACACAATGGCCGACAATTGCTACGCCTCACTGGACTCAAGACACAAAAGCTGTTGACAAAAAAACTACTACTGTTACACCTGCTTGAACTACAACTCCTGCCACATCATGGTAGGTGTACATCGACTTGTTAATCCTACTAATATTATAAACGCGAAAGTTTGTGAGTATGTAAGTGAGCGTGTTTGTTGCTCTTTCCCACAAAAACTTCTGAATGGATTTTGATGAAACTTTACAATAATATAGCTTATACATCAGAATAAAACATAAGGATACAATTTATAAAGATACTAGCTTCGCCTCGCGACGTTGCCTGCGGTTATTGTCGTACCGCGGGTAACACCGCGGGGTTCAGCTAGTAGGTACATATAACAACACAACATTTTCAGGATATCTCTTTAAAAACTTAGCGCTGATAGACTATTCTTAACTTATTGTGCCAGATAAATACAGATTTAGGTTTCACAAATCTTGGATAGAGACATAATAAATGTCAGGTAAACATATAGGTATATATATATGTATCAAAAACCTTTATCATCTTTTGAACAGTGTTATATGGTAGATAACTATCCGAAACTTTAACAGGAACTGGTGAAACTGGCCGTTAATATGCTGTATAATAAATTAAGGGTAAACACGTTTAGTACTTAACTTGTTTCACATAGTCATGTGTTGCAAAAGCAAGAATTAAAAAAAAACACTCACGCTTAATGTTGTGTGTTGCACACAGACACGATAGAACACTGTTTTCCACGATTTTGACATGAAATGAATCTTCCACCACTCCAGCTGTTTACGCTGGAATACTTATCAACATTATCATCATCATTAATACTTCACATATGAAATTTATTAACAGCCATTTTGACTCTGCTCTGTTTAATGGAAAGCATGAGCAGAATCTAAGAGTGGTGGTCACCATCCTCAATGCGAATAAGGATTGTGGTGGTTAAGCACGGTGGCCCACACTCTGGCGGTCTTTTTAACCGTTTGTAGACACATAGGCAGGTTGGCAGACCATCTGATTGAGGACGTCATAATTAATGCTATGTACCAATGCGCTATTTTCATTTTAGGGTCTCTTTCTTGATGCACATTGAACATAATTATAATATACTTATAAATGTGCAGGGTAGTAAAAATTTAAATAAGTAGGTAGGCATCGTTGTAAGATATAGGAAACGTTAAGTAAGATTATGTTCACTTGAATCTGAAATTTTTTGTATTTTGATCAAGACGACGAAAAATCAAAAATAATTATATATTATTGTACGTAATTATATATTATCAGCGTCATCAACAGCCTCCAACAGATGTAAGCTTCTCCTTAGAAAGGACGAGTAGAAGGAAATAGAATAAGGTTTATTTATGTATATTATATACGCCTCTTTATATATCTATCTATATATATATATAAATGTTATGTTGGTTTGTGTACGCTTCAAAAACTCAAAAAGTTCTGCACCGATCGAGCTGAAATTTTAGAATGATATATAATCCGCATCAAGGATTGTTTTTATCTAATTTTTGCATCAGTCACATATCCGCGACCGCGAAAAAACACGAAAAAACCGACATAAACGCTGGCGGAGCCGCGGGCAACAGCTAGTATAATCTACAAATAGTGTTAAATCAAGATCTCCCTTGTAACAGTTCTTGTATTCAGAACATTCTTCCCGTAACACGTTTTCTGGCTCCTGGCCTGACACGTGACGGTGCCAACCAATCTCAGTAACGATAAACTGTGGCACGAGTTGTTACATAATGTGAGCAAGTTTATACGACTGTTATGTGAAACAATCACGTTGAGAAGTCATCTTATTAAAGGGTTTTGTCACATCAACTCATCGTAAACATACTAATTCACCTTTCGACTTACCGTCGCCGCATCATACAAGGTCTAAATGAGATTTGTAAGGGACAGAAGTATTTCTACATTCAACCCTCACGTTCCATAATAGCCGTGTTAATTCTCATATTAATTTACCATTTCTATTCAGCGAAATCCTCAAACATAATTAAAGCACGGCGCCAAACTCTACCTGTCGGTATATCTTTGCCCGCCGCTGTCTATTAGACAATAATAAAAAAGTTAATGCCTATACGGACCTGCAGAGATGCGGCAACTTCTCACAGCTCCCCACCCTCGCCCCACCCCGCACACCTCGTACAAAAATAAAATAAAACAACCTTCCAAGGATACAACCACCGTAATTTGAAATTTAACATATCAACATAAAATTGGCAAACGAAACAGAACACTCCTACTCACAATATAATGTTCATTTTCAATTTTGATGCTTTAGAAACAACCGCATCTTGCTAAACAAATAAGTTTAAACTTTAAGGACTGAACAATACAGTACAATTTTGTAATAGATTTAGCAGATAAGGCTGTAGACGCGAAGGAAGAGAGTGAAGTAGAGGGGTTCATTAATCCCCGCGCCCTGCGCGCACGCACTTTCATGAATGGACCGAACAGGTTGATGTGTTTTAACTATAGGGTGTTTCTAATTATTATTTTTTAAAAACAATTAGACATTAAATTAATCACATTTAAATTTTATCATCAAATGGATAATCTGATCTGATGATCAGTGTTACTTTTCATTCGATTGGATGTTTTTTAAACCGTACGGTTATTGAAGAATTAGGATTGTAAGGCTATCTTTAACATTTACGAAACAAACGTTTCGCTTGACATCGCAAAGTTGTCATTAGCTTGTAAATTCAATGATGTCATCAATTCTTTTGTTTTGTGATAGCAACAGATGACCCAATTTGATGTAAATTCCTTTACCTTTGCCTTTTGCAATCAGTTGTTGTGTGACCGTGTTGTGTGTATCATGTCCACCACAAATACCATCGCATACCTATTAACCTTAATATTTTAGATAGTTATGATAAAAATATATGTATATGTAATAAAGCATGGTTGTAATTAGAATATATGGAATCATATTAAGAGTCATTATTATTAGCAGAAATATTTGGAGAGAAACAATAAACTATAATTACTGTAGTTACCACTTGTCTCAACGTCATCGGTAGATAACGGTAACTTAGGATAGACGTGACACTAACAGCTACCGAAATCGCAATTGAATATTGAGGCTCTTTAGTTAGATTTTTATACTTTTTTTCAGTTTACTATATGTAGGTACATTTTCATGTTTCGATTAGATGTTATTCTCTAGCGTTTTTATGAAACTGTCATGAAAATGATTATGTTGGGGCAGTATGTGTGCAAAAGTGCAACATTCTTTAACATTGAAATATGTATCTTAAGCTATCGGACTTATTTGGTTTGGTTTCTCATTCCGCGCACCCATAAATATGGCTATATTCAAGTTTATAAGATAAGGTGCGGGTCGGTAGTAATCTGTGCGTGTGCTATGCGGCCAAACCTGTCGTTCCACTAACATCCTGTGCATGGAAGGTTCGAAGGAAGCGCCGCAACGTCCGGCCGCGTGGATGTAGCGTGATGCTCTTTTTCCTTTTCGGTTTGTTTTTTGTTCATCTCATTTATTTATTCCAATGTAATCTCTTCCAGTTCATTTTTTATTCAGTCGGCCTTCAGTGTTACCTGTGCCGGGACGCCAAAACCTTGTCTACACTATCGTCTTAGCATTTGCTAAAGAATCGTTTGTCCTGAAACTGTTGATTGAGTGTTGTGATATTTTGTTTATCTCGTGTGACGTTTCTCTAAAATTTATAGTGTGGACATGTGACTCCGTTTAATTATAAGTGTTTGTTTATCTGTTTGCTGTGATGATGGAACTGCCGCACTATCTATTTCTCTTAGCGCGGACTTCGTTCAGTAATCTTAATTTACTCTCGATGGATCCTCCGCAGTCTCCAAAGTTTAATGTGCCACTTTGGCAGCCGTGGGTTGCTTCCCCTCAAAAAGGTATTTTAATTCATTACGATATAATAATTTTTCCTAAGCATAGTATAAATATTATATAATTTTACTTTTAACTAATTATTTCAAATTGTTTTATTGAAGATTTAGAAAATGTTTCCAACAGACCATCAAATTGCCATCAGTATTTTAAGTTCAGTTAGTACAGTATTAAGTTTAGTTTCTGTCAGGCTATCCTGTTATAACTTTGCTACAAAGGCGGGAAATCCAATACCCATTAACGACGAAGAGGGTTCTATAATTTCGTTACTCATCTAAAATTAAGCGACACTTATTCTACTTTTAAGGAATCCTTAAAAGCTTAGCTACATTTTTTGTTATGTCGATTTAATTATGTAAATGCATATAACTTGTAACTAACACTATTTGAAAAAACCTTAACAAATGAATTTTAGATATTAAATAAGTGATATAAAACAATTGTTTTATTATACTTTTACACATTTCTGTCTGTCATTTGGAAGATAAACATTGTTGTATAAACAAATACTTAGGCAAAGTGATTTTACACACATTGATGACGAATTTCAATGTCAAAATCGTAATTGTATGCATTTTGTACCGCATTTTTGTTGTGTAGCGACTTAGCGACAAACGAAGTTCAATTCTTAGTATAATAGAAGGTATTCATATTAGTACTAATTTCAGAGACTCCCAGCACTGCATCAAGCGGTGAGTCTGAAGGTGATCGCACCCTGTCGCCTGAAACACCGCGAGCGCAGCCGAAAGAACTGACTGGTAAATGGCGCAGGGAAAGACGGTCCACTCGGTTACCTGATTACCGGCCTAGGTAAATATCTGAGCACGTTACTCACGACATTCGTCTTTTATTTTTTCGGGTCTTCAAAATTGTTTAGAGTAAATTAAGACATGGCTAAACATTTCCTATGAAGTTCTGTAATCGAAAGTTTAGTTTGTTCGTAATGTTGTTATAAACCGTATTTCCGTTTCTGCCTGAATACTAAAGTATTTTTTATCTGTGGTTTATGATTATATGAATGTCGTGAACGAATATTAAAGAACAGTAGCCGATCCGAATGGCATTCCATCCCAAACACGAAATAAAACAGATTGCACCTTCCGATTTAATTACCATAAATTATATGTTCGTTCCAGGGAGAATGGTAAGATGGCGCTGCGCTCGCAGTCATTCAATGAGCGGCGCAGCGTGGCGTCAGTGGCGCGCGCGCAACCTCACAGCGAAGGGGAACTTTCTGATGAAGCAGATGATGCGCCGGCTAATTTAGCTATTAATGGAAAACGTAAGAACCCTTTTTATCATTTGAGTATACCTATTACAGGTTTTTGTAGAATAATAGTTTTTTGAGTATGGTGTGCAATTGAGTATCTATTGGTTTGAAAAAATCTTTGAGAGATGTTTCTATGAGTTATAATTTCATGTAGAAATCTATTAAGAGTTGGGTATTTATGCAATTGAACCCGTCACATTTTAAATTTTTTAGTAGAAAAATTGTAAAATATTTAGGTATTTATTTTTAAATTATCACATATGTATTCATACTGGTAAAGGTATTTTATTCAGACTATGCGTGATCGTACGTATGTATAAACAGAAAAATGAGATGAACTTTAGAAGAATACAAAACATCATGTTATACATTATAGACCATTGAAGGTATGATGAATACCTTTCATTGCACTAATTAAATATAAACATTACGTCTTTTGTACCTTGCTCTTAAATAGTATGGACATCTGCTACAAAATAACATCAAATAGATCCGATACATTAAAAAATATTCATGAAATCGATTAATTTTCTTACTTACGTAACAATATTAATGACTTGATCAGAACTCAGAAGACTCTCAAGGCATCTAACATAACAAAGTTTCAAAAGTAATCCAGCGCTGTAATAAAATCACAAAGCGAAACCTATATAAAACTTCAAGAAGTTCTGATTCCGTATAAATTCTTGTTAATCAAATTTCATCTTCGAATGCCGAATCCGCCTGAGTTATGTAGTAAGTTGATCTTCTCATATATATATAATCATAATATATATGGCACTTTGCCGATCTTTGAGGAAATGGTACCTGAATAACTTCAGAATAAGGGTTAGGTCCTGGATCTGAGAGATCGCGTAATGGGAACATCGGAACACACACACAGGAGGGGGCCATCTACAAACCTTAGGTGGCCCGAGGTACTTCGGGGTTCCAGGGTTTTTCTTTCTAGGGTGCACCTGGTTCCCCGACATCTAGTACCCGAGACGGCGTGCGGTTTTAGTCAGTTCGAGTCGATCATCTAGATACCATATAATAAATTTAGGACATTTAAAAAGTTCACTTGCCATATTTAATTGTATTTCGGATGCAGGCAGCAAGTTAGTTTCTTCTATAGATTAAAACTTAAAACTCCTGATTAAAAACTTTTGAGTAACTTTGCTATAGGGCTGCTATCAATACACTCTAAATGATAGGTATGTAGGTATAAATAGCACTAAGTGATACCTACGTAAAAGGATTTTATTCCGCCTTAGTAAACAAGTCATACCATGATTGATGTATTTATTGGAGAGTCAAAACATGTCGAGGCATTTTATAAGATTGGTTTACTTGTTTGTAAAAGCTGTGGACTTAGTGAAAGGTTTTGTTGTTACAGGGGCACCGCCCGAGTACCCAGGAGCTAAGAATGAGGCCCCTATAGATATGCGACTGCGTTCACGGCCTGCACCACCTCCATACACAAGACCTTCAGTCATTACTAAGAGTGACACACCACCTGGTAAATATCATCTTAAATTGCCATGCTGTTTACATCACTCGTTCATTAAACTGTAATAAACTGCCTCAGTGGCGCATTGGTAGCGTACTCGATTGCTGTCCTTGTTGTTGTGTTGGGTTCGATTCCCAGGTCGGACCAATTGTTCGTATGACCTACAAGTATTTGTTACGGAGTTTGAGTGTTTTCTATGTATATGTTTTTACAAAAAAATATAATATGTATTTATATCTGATGTCCTGTACCCAACACAAGCTCTGCTTAGCTTGAGACTAGATGGCGTTGTGTGAAAGATGTACGAAATATTTTATGTATTTATTCTTTATCAGGTTCAATGTCGATGTGCGATCCCGTGATCGACGAACATTTCCGACGTTCACTAGGCGATGATTACATGAACTTATTTAAGAAAAATAATCCCGAAGTCACACTACCGCCACCGAAACCCAACATGAAAGATCGCGCGAGTAGCCCTATTCAGTTCAAAGCAGAAGAAGTACCAAAACCAGCTAAAATCATCGCTATGGAAGTCGACGACGCCAGTATGTCTGTAGATGATCACTTTGCGAAAGCTCTCGGTGATACCTGGAGGCAAATACAAACTTCCAGGTTAAAAGACAGTGAAAAAGTACAGACGAGTAAAGGTGGCGTCGACGATCATTTCAGTAAAGCCCTGGGCGAGACGTGGAAACAAATACAGACGTCCAAACTCAACTTAGACACAGATAACGATAAGCCTAAAGATCAAACGACGAAAATTATTTCAAGGAGCGGAGTGGTAATATAATGACCGTTGTTAAGCCGACGGGTGATTCAGTTTATAACCTTGTAAAATTTACGAGGCATTTTCATGATACTAACTCAAGTATCCATTAATTCCCACTTATTTTACATAAAAGAAATTTATTATTTTAAAACGGGTACGTGTAGCGTGCTCATTCTTACAGACGCGTTAACAGATATTTGCAATTCTACCAAAAGTAGCAATATTATTGAAAATATAAAATAAATATATATTGAATTTCTTAGAAGGCGATAAAAGTAATTAGTTGTAAGGTTGATAGAACCAATTTATATTTAAAATATCACGTATATGTAAATATACTATTTTTATAAATCCATAATCTGAACAAATATTTATGTGGTGTTGCCAGTAGTGTTTGTGAGCGCGTTTGTAAGTGTAATGCAAGTCGAAATCCATGACAATTCTGTTACCTTAGGTTTTGGGTAATTTTTTTTTTTGTTATTTAATTGTAAATGATATTTAAATAGTCAATTAGTCACCAGTTACACATTGTAAGTTATTACCTCATTATGAGCGCTTCTGCACAATTCACTACTAGGTTAAGTTGTAGCGTTGTAAATAATAGTCATTGTATGAATGTTGTTCGGAGATTTGATCATATCTGAAGTCACTAACTGAAAGTGGCTCTCAATACGGTAGTTGATAGCTTGGTCAAATTAGTTACTTTTTTATCATCTGTCAAAACGATAACTTTGTATGATGAATGTACTAAATACACACTTGTGACGTCACTGCTTTAGACTACTCAATTGAGCAATTAAATTGAATGTTTATTTGATGAAAACTGTAATAATTATATATTCCGAAATGTTTTGCAATTGGGTAGATGACACGTTAAACAAATTAGTTTTTTTTTTCATTTGTCACAACGATAACTTTGTATGAATAATGTACTAATAACAAACTTTGTACGTTTGTAATTCCATTAAACTTTAACCTGTTTTCCTTGTTCCTAAAAATTAACAAAAGATTTAATTCATTGCAATGATAACCTAATTTGTTTCGTTCTTTAATAACACACGCATCCTCTCCATCATACATTCGTCATTAGCAGTATTGTCAACACCGGCACAGTTTGACATATCAAAAAAAAACTTTATTCGTCACTGTTTTATGCCCGGTTCCTATATTTAACGAATCGTCATCGTGTAAAAATTTTCTACAACCGACTACGAGTCGTAAATACCATTCCTCAATTTATTTTTTTTAGGAACGATTTTAGCTTACGCCCCGTATAATATACTACTATTCGTACCTAGAACGGATCGTTTTTCAAATATAGGAACTGGGCATTAAACAACTCATTCAAACAATATGTTTCATTTGATTAAAATTTGTAATAAAAATGAAAAACTGTAATAATTATATTTACCGAGATGTTTTGTTATATTCGTTTTAATGAGACATCGGTATTTATTTACGATACAGTCACCTACCCTATTTGTACTACAAATTGTATTATGGTAACTGCAAGTTATTGTGCTCAGACTAACAATTTTACATGTCTTCGACATATATTTTTTTAAATGTTCCTTTTGTAAAGAATGTGTGTATGCAAGTAAGTAATGCAAGGCAACGGCAAGGCAGGCGGAAGTATAATTGTTTTAACAGACTTTATAAAAAGAGGACTCGATAATATATTTTCTCACATCAATAGAAAGATTAAGTCCCTTATTCATAAACGTTATTTAAGTAGTGATTCTGTATTATTTACAACTTAAAAGCTGTAAGTTTAGAGTTGAAAATTACTTACCATTTTTATAATTGCAAACAAACTCAACTTTTTTTCAACGATATAACATGATTTGCTACTTTCAACTTTAAGGCTGTAAGTTTAAACTTGAAAATCACACAGAACTGTTGCTTAGCGTAAAATAACATTCATGAATAAAGGGTTATTATATAATTTGTTGTAAAAGAAGGGTGCACAAGAAGGGTTGTTCTATATAAATTAAAAGAAACTCGCCCCAACAACTAAATAACTAATAATGTCAGTTTAGAGCTACAAATTGTATTTTTATTAATTGTGAGGTTTATATTGATTTATTTTTTGTAAGGGACATAATATGAATGAATGTATACTTAAAATAAATGTTGAATAAATATTTGCTGGGAAAAATAATAGCATTATATTGCATTATATAAATCTTGCAGTGCATGTCTTAATTAAACGAATGTAAAACATTAATATAAGACTAGAATGTTTGAAGATCAGCGGCGACTTACAGAGTAACGGCGAAGAGACTTGTCCAGTAACAATTTGAATTCAACTTAAAGTTCTTTACAAAACAGCTGTATTTGATGCAACTATATATATAAAATAACGGCAAGCGACTGTTGGTTTTATTTTGTTGCATCAAATACAGTTCTTTTGGGTTAACTGCCTCGTTAACGCAGTGATAGTATATGCGACTTCTCTGCGTCTGGTTTCGGGTACGATTCCTGGGTCGGACAAATTGTTTGTAGGATCTGCAAATATTTGTTTCGGCGTTCGAGTGTTTTCTATGTATGTACATATTTACAAAAAAGGTATATATGTATATAAAAGCAAGCAAGCTCTATTTAGTTTGGTACTATATGGAGTTGCGTGTGAGATGTCCGAAAATATTTAAATATTTATTTGTCTCTTCGCCGCCACTCTGTCTATTGACGCTGACCCTTAAACACGTTTTTCAGATTTGTTTGATAAGCTTTGTGTGTTCATTATTTTTCTTACCGAATTTTAACAAACGATAGGCAGCTGGCTGCTACGATTGCATTCTACGATTTAGTTATGTACATATGTATTACGGTTTGATGTATGTAAATAACGTTTTCCTATTTATGCACAATAGTTTAAGTATGTTGTCGATAAAGACGAGCAAATACACATAGCCTAAAAGATATGAGTTTTATTTATTTTGTCTATTATGCCTTACTAACTTTTCTTTTTTTTTTTATTGAATAGTGGGCAAATGAGCACACGTATAACCTGATGGTTAGCGATTACCGGCGCCCATAGACACCCGCAACACCAAAGGCGTCACAAGTGCGTTGCCGACCTTTGGGGATGGGAAAGGGGATGGGGAAGGGTTGGGGTATGGGCCTCTGGTATCCTGACTCACTCGGTGAAATACAGCGCAAACGCTATTTCACACCGGTTTTCTGTGAGGCCGTGGTATCACTCCGGTCGAGCCGACCAATTCATGCCGAAGCATAGCTCTCCCACGGTTAAAACTGTTCTTTGAAGGCCTCTCAGCCGTTAAAAGTCGTAGCGTGACCTTAAACAGGAATAAAACCTTGTTTCAGAATTGAGCTATGAAATGCATTATATTTAATTTTATATATCAGTGCTATCATCGACGCATACACGAAAACTAAAACAAATCGTGTGAAGGTTTTGTAGACAAAGCATTAGTTAGCTCTGGTGTTGCGATCTTGTCGGCGAAACGTAATTTCGTTTTGCCCCCTATACCATAAAAAAAGTTAGCAAACTTTTTGACCAATGAAATTGATAAAGATACTTAACTTTTGAAAAAGGTCTAGATTATCATTTTTCTTATTTCAGAACTAAATAATTACTTACTAAGGAAAAAAGCACTACCTCTTAAGGTCGAAAATGAGGCAATTAATAATATTACACATTGGGATAGGTAACACTTTTAAAAAAGTTAATTATTTGTCAAATGTGCCAATTGATGTTCTTTGGAGGTCTAACACAATACTTCATTCATGTCCGAGCAATGCATGTGCATTAACAATGGTCTAGTCATTATTACAATCAATAATAAAGAAAAAACGAAAACAAATGGCCAAATGGTAGTAGACATACCCAGTTTCAGTAAAATGTAAAGATGTTTATAGGCAAATCTTTCTAGGTACTATTTTTCCATTTACCAAATAGATTCTTTACAATATTTTGGAGCATTTACTGGCATTTCGTGTATAAAAGTTTCCTGATCTGATGGCTGCAGAAAAAGATTAGGTCTTTCGACGGATAACAACCAATTATTTGATTACAATTTTTTTTATGGATTAACTGGCAATCGAGCAGACGTAGCGCCTGATGGTAAGTGATACCGCCGGCCATGGACACTCGCAACACTAGAGGCGTCACAAGTGCGTTGCCGGCCTTTGGGGAAAGAGAAGGGGGTGGTGGAAGGGGCTGGGGTAATGGTCTCCGGTATCCTTACTAACTCAGTGAAACAGAGTTAGCTAGAACAATAAGGTTCGGCAGAAAACACCGTGTGCGTTATACTCTACTCTGCTTGATAGAAAGCAAGAGTCAGAATCCAAGAGTGGTAGTCACCATACTCATTGTAAATGTAGCATGGTTACACACATTGGTGGTCTATTGAGATGCTCCTGCATGGTTGGGTCTCTGGTATCGCACTCACCAAAGAAGCATGACAGCACGAATGTTGTCATTTTTGGTTTTGTTTTCTGTGAGAGAGTAGTACCGGCCCGGTCGAACTGGCCCATTCCTGATGAAATCAGCGTGGCTCTACGACCTTGAAGAAGGCCTATGAGATAACACACTGCTACGATAATACGATGCTACGATACGGACCTTGCATTAAATAAATAAATATCCTGCGATATTTTGATAATCTTACAAACATTTACATTACAGCATTAAAGAATAAAGAGCGAAAGTATAAAAAAATCTCGTAAACCACCACTGTTGAGCTATCAATTACATACCAATGTATCTTTAAGCTCGTAGCAATTTCGCTCGAAACATCTTGCAAACCGTCCAATCGTACTTTACAAATATTAAGCAATTTAAAAATATCAGGTAAACACAGATCAATCGTACCTACTTCACAAATATTAAGCTACCTATTTAAATCCGTTAATGTTAAATACACCGTGAAAATTCTAAATACGCTAGAAATATAATCAATCATATAGTCTACCGGGCTAGTATAAATTAATTCATGCTAATGGGTCTTTACAAAAGTGAATAATGGCTGTGTTTCACATTACTTAGGCACTGGCCTAATAAACGTACGTTAAATAAATTAAAAACATGTGTCGGTCGAAAGGATCGAAGTGAATACCTACGTAATGTTCTGCCTTCCATAATTATTTTAATTGATCAATACTTTTTTTTTTCGAATATATGGGCAAACGAGCAGACGTATCACCTGATGGTAAGCGATTACCGCCGCCCATGGACACCTGCAACACCGGAGGCGTCACAAGTGCATTGCCGGCCTTTAGGGGATGGGGGATGGGGAAGGGGGGAGGGTTAGAGTATGGGCCTCCGGTATCCTCACTCACTCGGTGAAACACAGCGCAAGCGCTATTTCACAGGGGTTTTCTGTGAGGCCTTGGTATCACTTGTGGCTCTCCCACGGAGAGATACGAGTACTAATAATGAACAGCTCATTTCCTTACAATATTAGGTAATTGGGCCTTGATTTATATATGTACATAGACATACTAGGTAATATTATCATTAGGTAATAGTTGCTCAATCACAAAACAAATGTCACAATGTGATTATGATTGAGATCATCAACTTTTAACAATAAAAAGTTTACAAAATAATAACCCGACTTCGTAATAACCTTTGATAAAATGAAATAGCCTAACCTAACTACTACGTATGTATTGACCCTTCATTTATTAGGTACAATCAGTTCAGTACCTAGTCAAGACACTACTGTGGAACATCAAACTTACCTACCTAAATAGACTGACAAAATTATTATCCTTCCTTTTTGCTTCAACGTAGTCGGCTAAATAGTACCACCGACATCCCTTGATCTATACGGGCCTTAAGCTAGCTAGAATTCAATAAACTACAAGTATTTTTCATTCGTTTTTATCCGTATGCCTATTTGTCTTCAAATTTGAATTTGAGCAGAAGGAAAGTACACTATGTAACAGAATTCTGAGATTACAGATATGGGAAAAATGCAACCGAATGAAAAATATTATTCAATTTTTAAAACGGTAAATTAGTAGAATTTCAACAGAAGCTTTACTAAAAAATAATAAGTCTCATAGCAGGAACCTTGTTATAAGCAATGAAACCGAGTGCCTAGTATAAACACTCGCACTCACAAACATCGTGAGGAAAGCTAACAGCTCTTCATAATTCTTTTGAATATTTGTAAAATCTTAACTCTTCTCAAAAGCAAGGCTTACTTCATAAGCAGGGTAAATATGTATAGTAATCTGAAAATTCTCTAAAATACGATTTACCGAAATATACAAGCTCTTTAAACGGCGAAATTTGACGTTAGTAATTAGATATTAAACGAAGGTTCATCTACATGTCTGCAACTGACAACACGTAAGTACTTATACCAACTTGTTGTGTTATGACGACTGTTCAGAATTTATAGCATGAAATTAAATTAAACAAATACATTAACATTTCCTCGTTAGCTCCTTGGGGAAGCCTTTGCTCTACAGTGGACAGGACAGCTATAGTTTGATCCCTTGCAAATGAAGTCCGGACGATTGTTATATAATTAAGACAAAAATTTTGATCATAAGCACTTGCTCATTTCTTCTTTATTTTTGAAAAGACAGTCCTGCATTAAGAATAAATATTATGTCGCGGGACTTTGCAAAATAAATGACACAGAACAACAATATGTGGATCACACAAAGTGTTGTCCCATATAGGATTTGAAGTCTCAATACTCAGAGAACGGTTTAATCACTACTTCTTCTTTTGATGAAATGGCAACCAGCCGGATATCTCGGATCAGCTATTTCTGCCAATGTTAAGTATTTATAGTCTTCAATTATAAGTCTTCGAGTTTTCAAGTCTTCGTCGTGATGAAATTAATGATAAAAAGTATATAAAATATGGATGACATGATATGGGGACCGTCTTTCGAAAAAACAAAAAACGATCTACTAATACAATATTATAAAGAACTTTAATCACCACGCGATACGTGTACGTGTGATTAGTAGTGTTTGACACATTTGACTAACAATAAAGTAATAACATGTCTATGTGTGATAAATGTAAGTATGTATACTGCAAAGCTTTATTACCGTTTCGCGACAAAGGTCATGGAAACACATCTAACAATAAAGTTAATCAATGGGATTGGTTTATTAACGGAAAAGACCGTGTAAAACAAAATGACGTAATCAAAATTAAATTCTGCTGAATTAGGTGACTTATTTTTTTCGTATGTTTTCCTTTCGGTTAAAAAGTGTTTAAGATAAAGCAACTTGCTTGGCACGAACTAAATATAAAGACTTGACTATCTTCTATATTATTTTTTTTGTTGAATATCGGGCAAACGAGCTGTATCGCCTGATGGTCGTGATGATGGACGTCCATGGACACCCGCAACACCAGAGACGTCACAGGTGCGTTGCCGGCCTTTGGGGGATGGGGACGGAGTGTGGGCCTCCGGTATCCTCACTCACTCGGTGAAAAGTTCTTCATTTATTTGGACACATCGCTAGGAAAGAAGAGAACAACCTCGAGCAACTCATGACATGAGAGGACGTAGTCTTATTAGGTGGACTGACCGGATCCGAATAAAATCATTTAATTAGAAGGAACAGACACCAGAACCTTAACCTAGTCTGTCTTCAATTATAACTAGCGCACATAGAGTGATCTAGAATCATTTCTTCTCTAGATTCATAAAATATTATAGTTAAAAAAAAAAGTTTTTACTAACCCTATTTTAAAACTGGGTCGAAGGGAATTTCTCAGGGAGTCTATAAATAAACTGAGGCTTACCCGAGCGCAAAAAGGCATGGTTCTAAACCACTGATTTATAGTATTTACTGACTCCCAACTTATAACTTGACGTTTACGGGCATGTATTGTATATTCTATTAGTACATATAATAGTCAACCCGCTCGGCTTCGGCTACGCCGCTCAAGTCATAAATTTTCCCAATTTTTGCAACATTTTTCATTGATACTCGGCTCCTAGTGTAGTAGTGCAGTCTTAGCGTGATGTTTTGTAGCCTATAACCTTCCTCAAAAATGGGCTACCCAATATCCAAAAGAGTGATCGAAATTGGTAAAGCAGTTAACGCGTGATGCCGTGACCAATAAAAATAGGGATTCATGCATGCTAGACCGGAGGCCCAATGATACAGAAGCATCACTAGGCCGCCATAGTGCGGGTCACCATGCTGCATTTTTGCATTGTATGTATTCGCAATGATTATGGTGATCACCACTCTTGGATTCTGCTTATGCTTTCCATCAGGCAGAGTAGAGTCATTTTGAGCTATACACAAAAAAATACTATTTATTATTATAAATTTGAAAGTTAATCTGTCTTTCTGTCTGTTACGCTGAACTCGCTCCACTAATTTCAATGAAACTTTACATATGATGATATGACACGTTTCGGCCAAATTAGTGACTAAGTAGCAGTACTTAACACAGTCCGCAAGTTATTTAAAGCTAGATTTAGAGCTCCATATCGAACCAAGCCTGTTCGATCGACAATAAATAAGCCTTGATTAAACATATCTAATGCAGTTAAAACGTTTTTCCACTCTCACCTAATCCTATCCTATAAATAATCGATACTGTTTGATTATAAGCACACACACACATAAAATCTTTTCAAAATAAATTGGCCAGTTCAGTAAAAAATTGAGTAGGTATGTTCAATAAATATTCTTGTCGCAGAAGCATCACTGGTGTGGGTCACCATGCTGCATTGTTGCATTCGCAATGAGTATGGTGGCCACCACTATTGGATTCGGCTTATGCTCTCCGTTAGGCAGAGTAGATTCACTTTAAGCCTACATATAACAGAAATATGGCACTAAATTTACCATTGTATGTAGTTAATAAAATACTATTACTCACTCAAGATTATGAGGGTAAAACTTGAATAACTGCTCTAATGGCTGGAAAATCGTTACCGCATTTATTAAACACAACTAAAACACAATAACAAATTTAAATGAACCCTATGTAACATTAGTGATCCAGGGGAATGGAGTTTGTTTCCCCTTGGTTAAATGTGGCATTACTAGGGTTTATTTCTATGTGTGTATTTTACTCGTATGTTTATTAAATTAAGACATGAAAAAATAATAGAACAAATTATTGTAATAAGTCAAATTAAGTGCGTTATCATTTTGTTTTAGACGCTATATTGGATGTCGAATATTGCCTTTGTAGCATTTAGTATTAATTTAATACCAGTATTGAGTGGTTGAAGGAAGTAGGTAATCCATTATTTTAATTATAAAAACGGCAGAAGAGGAGCGCTGAATGTAATTAAGCCCTTTTTGCTCTATTCTTTGCTCATGACGTAATAAAAATGTAGAGAAGCCCTAACGGATCATGGTTAATAAAAAGAGTATTCCACCATTTTGTAGTTATGATTGCCTTGGAATGATTTAGAAATTACTATATTTCAATTACGTGTTAATTCTTGATACTGTGAATAAAAATATATGCAAACACACTCTAAAGAAAAACAATCTGGCAAAAAGTTGTTATTTGGGCATAAGTAAATAAATGACACCATTTGTTAAAACTTTATTAATATTGTAAGTTCGATAATTGTTAAACAAAAGGTTTTTAATTTTCGCACATTTTTCTAGACGTCACCACGAGTCGAAAAATCTAGCGCACGTATTTTATTTCACAGTATCAAGAATTAACACGTTTTTAACTCCTTGACTAGACTATACTATTTTTCTAGTCAAGCTAGGTGTTATATATTTTATTCATGAACGATTTAACACTTTAATAGTTGGAAAGAAAAAATATTCAAATGTGTCTACGTTACCTACAATATTACCAATATCCAAGAGTTCGAATAAAAAATACACATATAATAATAAAACAGTAATTTATGTAGATACCAAGTTATATCTTTTTCGTTGTGTATTTTACTGGAACATAGGCTGAAATAAGTAACAATACACTTAGCCTTCCACGTTATGGATACAATTTGGGATTTTATTACAGCGAGAAGTCTTTCTAACATATTTTGGCAAAGGATTTTAACAAAAACTACGAAATTAGAATAACATTTCTTTATAGGGGAAAAACTTATAACATAAGTATTTCTGGCAACATAACTAGTGACATTATATAAACAAGGCCTTGTTATTGATGCTTTAAGCCTTGAAATGTTGCTTACAAACAACACATGTTTCATAGGGCACCCTTCACGTATGTCATGTAATAAATATCGTACACATTTGTTTTAATGTTCGGTACCAGCAGTAACCCTTTTATATAGTAATAACAATAATTATTAAATGGCATGCTAGACAAGTATAATGATCACTTCAGTACTCCCACAGGACTAGCTGACATAAGCTGATTAATGTTACAACTTCACAAAACGACTCTAAACGCATACAACATTAATGTGAAACTTCGGTTTTGATGAAATTCCAAATTTGAGCACTGAATTCGAATGGTGCTAGAGAACTTTATCACTCTACCCACACACTCGAATACAGTTGTCAAATTATGGGTTATGATGTAATATCCGCCTTCTCTTCAGACTTCCCGATAAACGTCGCATCTTGATGTTCGAAACTTTTTATGGCAATCTCCCTTGCGTGAAATCTAATTTCTTCCGAAGGATTTCTTCTTAGTCTTTAAATCAGCGTCCGTTTCCTGCAAGATAGAAAACAATTTATTAACATTCTTCACATATTACGAACAGTTATTTAATTAAAAAAATATTTCTCAAGTAATAATATAAACATCAAATACACTTAGACGCTTATAGGTAAGGGGAAATTACTTTAACATTATTTAATAAAATGCCGCAAACAATATCCGGTAACGGAAACTATTTCTTGATTAGGATAACATATTTCTACATATTCGTAGCACACTGCGAGCTCAGGAGCATGAACCTTATGACGGGGGCAAGAAATAACTTAAGGAAACTTGTAGCGTTATTGCGGAATTGAGAGCTATCTACACAGGGGCGGTATGCAATATTTTCATCTTTAAGTTCAAAAGATGGCGTAACATCCTCCAACACGCTATAATATGTATAAGCGTAGACAGCAATTTCTTCATCAAAATGAATCTTTATAAAATTCTGACAGCAACAGTGCTTACAAGTTTGATAAAATTAAACTGTAAATGTTATCAAATACCCTATGTCTTACACAACCAAAAACAAAAGGGAGTATAATAGAGCCATAATTCTATTTCCAAAATGAAATAGCGTGTCCGTTGATATCTATAATAAGACATGTCGCGAGCCACGTGCCACATCGTATCTGATTGGTATTGACATTTGACACGAGGCGTCCTCAGAGGGCCGCTGAACGCTTTCATTATTTACGTCTAGTTTACCTGTCCGGCGGTGTATCGATCGTGCACAGCCACCCCGCGCCGCGCCCAAGCCACGCGATTCCGTCACAACTGACTAAATTACGTAATATGATTACGGCAAGGCAGTAGCGCTGAACTTGAACCTTATAGTAATTTATAAATCATATTTAAGGGATTGTAGATAACTAAACCATTATAATGAACGAAATTTTAGACATCTATAACTTTATGAGTAAAGTAATCGACACGTTAAAAATCTAGTAGGCACAGAAACACGTCACACAATCTATCTAAAGTGATAGTCCAGCAACAGTATAGGAAAAAAGGGGTCCTTGTTATACGTAGTTCAGCCATAAGAGAATAGACTCAGTATTTTTAAGCTAAATATAATCTATATTCGTTTAATTGATATACAAATACGCGTATTAAAATAGCTGATAAGGAGAATAAAACGTTGTTAAATATCAAATAATTTAAGCGAGAAAAAATTGGATGAAAAAACTTTATCTTTGATATTACATCACTTCAATATTTCCTTTTGACTTTTCCTTACAAGGAAACAATAAATTAAGTATGCATTAAAATGTCTTAATCAGTTTACCCTCTGACTTGAATTTTTAAAAGAAGGCCCAATGTGGAACGAAGTGGAAATTGATTATTCATGAAAGTTAAACGAGTACGATACGAAGACAGTTGGGGTGGGCAGTATAAGGAAGGTTATTTAATTAAAACCCTATATACAATGATATTATATAAAACAATATTTTAAAGTGTTTTAAAATATCATTGCCTATTTATATATACAAGCGAGAATCTAAAATAGGTGGATTCACAAAATGTGATCCGCTACACAACACTCAATCCCCCTTTGTGTATTCAGAACTGAAATGTGAAGGACAATTTTGTTCCATAGTAGAACTTTTTTTATGTATGGGCCTGCCAAAGTGACTCTACTTTGCCTGATAGAAATCATAAGCATAATCCAAGAGTGGGCAATGACTATGGTCACCATTATACTCATTGCAAATTCAGACAATACAACACAACATGGCGACCTAGTGAGGCTTCTCATCATAGGTCTCGCACTCACCAAAGAAACACGACAGCACGAACGCTGTCGTTTTACGTTGATCTTCTGAGCGAGGTAGTACCGCCCCGATCGAGCCGGCCCGTTCGTGTTGAAATCAGCGTGGCTCTACTACCTCAGACTTACGAAAAAAAATCTTATTTTTGTATAGAATAACACTGATCCCGAAGTTGCTTATAAAGGAGTAGAGAAAATATACAGACGTAAAGGAAATAGCCTAAACATTACAAAAAGGTAATGAGTGTCTACATTTTTAATAGGTAATTAGAGTTACAGACTGTCTACTACACAACTTTAAAAAGTTATTTTTAGGTCGTATCACGTAATAAAAGATACTGGTGGACGAGACATTACAAGTCTTTGTTCTGATAACTGAATATTAACTTTTTTTCCAAAAGTCACGCTTTTTATAACTACCCACATAAAATCCCGAGTAAAGAAATTAAAATTACGTATTTTCACTGTTTGAAATAGCCGAGGACTGTAAGAAAACTACTAGTGATCTCACTGCACTGCTGTTAGAATACTGATGCTTGTTATCCAGAGATAGTTATTTAAAGCATGGAGATGTTCCGCGCGAAGGGTCCAGGACAATTACGCGGGCGCATCCCGTCGCGAGCTGCCGGCCTGCACACAAAGGCGGTAAGGAGATACTTCCTCTAACAAAGGTTTCACTCGGTTCTAGAGACGTTCTAGTCCGACGCCAGTGAGAATAGAAAAACTCATATGCACATTTAGTCAATTTTGTACCCTAATACCTGTTCATAAGAACATACAAGGAGCGTTTGGTGAAATTACACATATGTTTTACCTTTGATAAACACGTAAGTCGGTATAGAAAAAGGAAGCCCTAACGGTAAGCGACTTGGTATCAAATATCAGACGTAATATTTAGCACAAATTCTAATTTAAATAAGGTAGCGTCATCACTTAGCTGGTTATTCAACAGAAGCCAAACAATGACGTCAGAATTCATTGATACTTGGGATATTATTGGTCTACTTACAGAATACCAGGTTTATGTTTGTAGACCCTTATAAACATCTTTTGAAATCAGTGAAATATGGTTTAGAACCTCTTAACATTATACTGCAGGTAAGACCAGAACGTATGCTCGCTTCAAACATGCCATAGTGCGGGTCACCATTCTGCATAGTCCTTACTCACATTGAGGATGGTGGCCACCACTCTTGGATTCTGCTCATGCTTTCCATCAGGCAGAGCAGAGTCACTTTGGAAGCTAAAAGATATTTGAAAAAACTCTTTCCCTTAAAAATTAAGCTAAAATAATGCACTTTTATTTCAACCAAAGGTAAATTCAATTATATAATTTTATATCTATAATCCATTTACGCCAATCAATAAAAGATAGTATGAAATGCCCTTCATCGTAAAGGCGAAAAGCTTTTTATTATTTTTGTAACTACGAGTAATATAGTAATGTAATTTTGTAAGTATGTTACATGAACATACATACCTGTCCTTACTAAGTCCGTACTTTTATGTCTTAGTCTATTTAATAATCCGTATTCAATACATACTTATTTTTAATTTACTTTCAACACTTTAGGCGAATGACCCTTAATTCATAGTACGTTATTAAAAACGACTCACAAAGCAGTAAGTAGTTCATATTTGCCAGCATATTTTCTAAGTAGATTTTTTTAGGTAGGTATTTGTTTTATAACTTTTTTATTCATACAGTGGTAAAGATAAACTAAATACGAATTAAGATTTATTGACTTAGATAACTAAGTGAGTTAGTTTCCTTTTAGACATGTATAATTTAATACTATTATAACCTCAGTTTAAGCTCGCCTTATAGTATACTTTTATATAATCGATATTCGTTACATGAATATTTTAATACAGAATTAAGTTGGAGTGTAGGATTAACATTTAGAGTACATATATTGCCAATTAATTTTTAGGGTCTTTGTTGGTTGATTGCATTAGGCAAATAGTTATCTGCATCGAAAATAATAATTGAAAAAAAAAAACAGTTGCCTTCTGTTGTCTTACGCAAGATAAATTCTGAGAAATAATATAATACAAGTTACCGGCAAAGATAAATACAATACATAAATGAAATAGAATAAAGAACTTATCAAAGCGTTAGTTTACTAACTTTGAAATAGTATTATGTAAATAAGTATAAAGGAATATAAATCCTATTGTTGAGCATCCCGTCGAGGCGCCAGGCTTTGTCATTTGATGCCAGAGATCTAGTTGCGTCAAGTTCTACCATTATGAATAGAAATCGAGGCGCCTATATTTTCAAGCACCTGTTTTATATAATTTAGTAAATAAAATTGTACTAATATAACTATTAAAACTAACAATGACTGCACGGTTGGCCGAGTGGTGTCAGCGGTCGCCATGCCGCTTGCTACTGCGCCAAGTGTCGTGGGTTCAAATCCCACGCGATACCTACAACACTTTGTGTGATCCACGAATTGTTGTCCCGAGTCTGGATGTTCTTTGTGTCCGTTTCATGTATGTTTGTAAAGTCCCCCACGACACAGGATGTTTATTCCTAATGTGGGAGTTGTCTTTTAAAAAAAGAAAAAAGAAAAAAGAACAATATTAATACTGCATTGCTACAAATATTTAAATCTATACTAAAATACGAGTATAAAGCTGAAGAGTTTATTAGTTTGTTTGAAAGCGCTAATCTCAGGAACCGCTGGTCGGAATTGAAAAATTATTTCAGTGTTGGATAGTCCATTTATCGAGGAAGACTATAGGCTATATATCATCACGCTAATACTAATAGGAGCGTGCGTGGGTCAGCTGGTGTATATATATATTTCACAGTTTATCAAGTACTTTTCACTAATAAAACACAAATTCTTACATCACACAAAACCTTTATAGAATATACTTAGTACTTGTTAGCGTTTCTACCTAACTTCTTTATAATTTCAGGCATAATTAATATTTCCTGAAGATAAGTATAATGAATTAACTAAATACTTTTCTAAAGTAATTTTAAAGAAAACAAAGAAGGCAACTTCGCGAGAAAATAATGTTTTTATGGAACTTTATAACGAGAGCGGAGTCAACAAAAAAGTCACGAAAATTAAATTATCAAATTTTTCTTTATTTTCACAAGTTGGGTGTTTAAACGTTGGAGAGTGAATTGCTAGCTCTTGAATAGGCGTGTACCGTCTTCGTCTTCAGTTCTTCGAGTGAGTTGGAAGATAAACGCTTATTCCATTATTCAATTAAAATATACTTTATTATGAAAACCAACAGCAAGAAGGCTTTAAAGATTAAATTTATGATTGAGCATTACTTTTTTTTCTTTTTTTGATAAATCCTGAAAGATTAAATGTTTGTATATCTATACATACATATAAATAAAATTGGAGTAGGTATCTGTTTGTAATATTAAAATAACTGCTTATTACTGAATGGTACATATGTCAAAATATCATATTTTTCAATTTTTGTTTGTCTGCCTGTTTGTTCCGGCTGATCTCGGGAACGGCTGGACAAATGCTGATGATATAAGGAGTAACTTAAGCTACTTTTTTAGACTAGCTTTGCCTCGCGGCGTTGCCCGGGGTTACTGTTTTAACGGGGATAACGCCGCGGGGCTCAGCTAGTAGTTAATATAATGTTACAAATATTGTGAATTAACCTTAAGTTGGGTGCTTTGTTTCATTATTATATCATTAAATTTTGTGTTCGATTCATATTCGCTTCAACTAAATAAGCTTTAGAAACGACGAATATCGCCGGCTTCTCCATCGATTTCCCATTCTCCTCAAGTGGTTTATATAGACGATCTCGTTTCAAAGCGAGAAAATTTTAATTTGGCCATTAAATGAGCCCTTAGCAATATAAAGTGATTGTTAAAAAGCCTCATTTACCTAAGTGGATATTGTTACTGCTGACAGTAATATAACTTCAGAGCAGGTCGAGAACAATAAAATGAAGCGACTTAACAGGTGCCATGACTTTAATGCTTTTACAGAAATACGTATTACAACTTGTATATTATAAGAAATGGAATGTACACTAGAAGTAGAAGCAGCGACATTCAAAGCAGTAAGCACACTGAAATATAGGTCGCTAAAACTTCATCATCTAGTTGAATGGCTGTTTAATAAAGTGCGCGCGCACATACAAACTGTAGTTTAAGTTTTATGTGTATGGTGTTAGAGTTGTATCTCGATGCAATCTAGTTTTAAAATATGGCCATTTCAGAGTGCATAACTTTATACGATCGCAGTTACTTCGCTGTGAGAGAAACTACCTTTCACACTAGATAGGCTTGCTACGATCTGTTTTTAAATCACACGTTTTATATAACAAGATGGACATTTCAAAAAACATTTGTTAAAGGTATTTAAGCTACAAAGTTACTTTGAAATTGTAGAAACTTTTAGGTGCCAAAACAGTTTACACAACCCTGTTTTCGTTAAAGTTGCACCTTGAAGCTTTAGCCGCAGAACATTAAGTAAAGAAATAAACATTGTTATCAGATTGCCTTTCAGAAAAAATGAATAACCAAATATTATTGTTAAACCGAACATTCTATAAGCAGGACCCTTAGGCTTAATATAAAGGATACCAAAAAACACAATTTGTACGCTTATATAAACATGCTAAAGCAAGTCAAAAGAATCTGAAATTGCTTTGCGCAATACTACGAGTATATTGTCATGTACAACCCTTATTTAATTTCTTACTAATATAATACAGTTCTTTAACCAAAGTGCTTTTTTTTTCAGTACCTAAGCGAACCACCAAATCTAGTCACTGGGCAAATCGTGTGCTAGTTTAGAAGTGTATAAATGTTTTCAAACAAATTAAACTATATGTGTAAAACGATAAGTTTGTAAGACTCGTCAAACAAACACAACTTACCACAAATTAAACCACACGTCGGGTCTATATTACAGTCGATGAACTATACATCTAGAAGAGATGTTGGTAAATAGGACCAAAACTCGTGATTGTAGATCATATTGACCCTCAAATTTATAAGAGTGTAGAGAGTATTTAAACATGTTAAGTATAAACATGAATTGTGTGATGATACAGTAAAGTTATCATCATTCATTAATAATTTTCTTATTGTCAGAATTTTTATAGAAGAAAATAATTTAGAAGCTACCTGGCGGCATGGATTCATAATTTAAATTGAAACATTGTTTGCAAGAGTTAACTACTCCAACAATCCGACATAAAGGGCTTAGTAACTTCGAAACAGTTGGAAAGTTTAAAAGTTCAACGGCAACAGTAAATATAGAAATATTACGTCTTTAGTTTAAACTGGTCGGACTGATACAAGTGACGCAGGCCCACACAAATTCTACGGAACTCCTTGTAAATCCTCTACGGGTAAATGAATCCAACCGGAGTGAGCACAAAGAACGGGAACAATGAGAACCTCTGTAAATAACTTTTATTATCTGTCTTGCGTCCGTATCTTCAGCGTACCTACTTACCTTCAACGTTAGTCGACTTTCCTGTAAGCGACAAAGTCCACAATCCTTTGTCTGAAAACTTCACTTTGATTTGGATTTAAAATTATGTGTATATATACTAATATTATAAAGCTGAAGTTTGCTTGTTTGAACGCGCTAATATCAGGAACCGCTGGTTAGATTTGAAAAATTATTCCAGTGTTGGATAGTCCATTTATCGAGGGATGCTATAGGCTTTATATCATATCACGCTAATACTAATAGGAGCGGAGCACCAATGAAGAATGTTTCAAAATCGGAGGAAAATTTTCAAGCTACGGGCAATAGAAGATGCAAACGAGGTTGCGTGGGTCAGCTAGTTACGATGAACAACAATTTCGGTGACTAAAGCTTTTCAGAGCAGACATCATCATAAAGAACTGCCCTGTACAAATGTTTCACATTTCCATATAAATCGGTAAACAACAATTTATTGGAACATATCTACGGAGTGTTGCCAAGCAGTAATAATATGAATAAATATAAATAGTAGTAAATATAAATTCAGCGTGATGTAGTCCCAATATTTATCTGACAAAAATATTACGATATTTTACAGCGGGCTTTTTTATGTATACCTAACGATTTATGGTGACATTAAGATCAGAAATAAAGGATATACATTATCAAAAACATCAAAAGAAAGAATACAAAGTATTTATTAATCAAAAATATGCTGGTCGGTGACAGAAATGTCGCTAACGTCATTATTAGTTGTGTAGCAATGCGATTTCTATTGTTTAAATGTTAATTACGCTCACGGTTATAGAATTATGTACAACTATACGTATATATGTAAGTCAGGGACAATTATTTTTCGCCGAAGGCCACTAACTTATTATGGCTTAATAGTGGTCGATAGAGGATAAAAGGTCAGCCGGTCTGCTTTCGTAATTAAATAGCCACGTGAGACATAGGTATTACATTTACCTATGTTATCAACAGAAATTAAAATAATAATTGATTGAAGTGCTATTGATATCGGTTTCGGAAACCAGCTTTTTTCCTTAACAAACATACCTGTACGTTGACTTAATCCTACTCGTCATGCAACGATCTTACCTATCGTCTATCAAGACATTTTCTTTGGCTTCAGCGTCTACATAACATTTTTTATTACATAACCAGAATATTTAAACGAAACTAGATGCCTAAAGTTTCTTTTTGAGTACCTACCCGACTACGACTGGGGTAATTTTTTAGCAGGCTGTCTATTTGTCTCCTTTCCATAGCTCCTAAATAAATGAACTAATTTCCATGAATGAGGTGTCAATAGTTTCGTAATAATGTCTATATAAATTTTATTTAAAGTTTTTATAATTATTTTAAAAGTCGGGTTATAGTTTTTAATCTTTATTTTGCAAAATTTAAATGAAATCTTGTTTTAAAAACAGATATTTCCTGAAATAATATAATTTTTTTACCACAAAAAAGACCTCAAGAGCTGGATCGAAATGGGATCACAAGGAAAGCACCACCTTTCAAATAAAAAAAAGAATCATCAAAATCGGTTCACCCAGTCGAAAGTTCTGAGTTAACAAACAAACCTCCTCCTTTTTCGAAGTCGGGTAAAAATATAGGATTTGAATCATTTGGCGGTGGAATTCACACATACATATATATACACAAAAGACAATCGAATTGCGAACCTCCTATTTGATGTTTGTTTTTTGTTCCCTAACGACCGACTTGTACTCGAGGATATAAAGACATCATTTGACGCCAACATGTAATTGGCGTAATAAAATACTATGAGTGTACGTTATTCAACTTATTTACTGCCATCGAGAATAAAAGCAAACAACCGCAAATTATCTCATACGATCTCTAAAAAACTGTATTTCTTTAATTAATTGTATCTAATCTATTCTAATTCTAATCTATTGTACAATATTATCCTACTAATATTATAAACGCGAAAGTTTGTGAGTACAGGAGTATATTTGTTGTTTTTTCACGCAAAAACTACTGAATGGATTTTGATGAAACTTTACAATAATATAGCTTATACATCAAAATAACACATAGGCTACAATTTATAAGAATACTAGCTTCGCCTCGGGGCGTTGCCCGCGGCTATTGTCGAACCGCGGTTAGCACCGCGGGGTTCAGCTAGTAGGTATACAATAAACCAAATGTTGTACAAAAATATTCATATTGTCTTTTAATATTTCTTTAAGGAATAAGAAGGCAAAAACAGCTCACGTGACACGGGTAGTAATACGTCACTGCAACTGCCATAATAAGTGTGTTGCCAATGAATAGTGCACATGCAAAAAAAGTTTATATGATCTGAGACCTCACTTGCTCTGTGAAAGGCAACGAAAGAGTTCTATAACACGGTTTTTCTACAAGGCCATAGTATTACTCTGGTCAAGTCTCTCCATTAGTACTGAAGACTGACATTTAGCACAATTCTCTAACGCATGCATGTGAGATAATTTATTTTTCATACAAATATTGAATTTTGAAATCAAATTATGATCAAATTCAAAAACTGTTACTCTTGAGATGTAACATCCAATGGTTTTCAAGAAAGAAGAACTCATATCGATTTTGTCTTAATAAATACACCAGTAAGTCTAAACGTAGTAATTAAATTTTACATCAAAGCGACACATTTTCAACGGGAATTTGCGAAAACAGGCGAACGGAACATCAACGGGAATAATGTTACAAAGTAAACAAAATAATCATAACAAAAGCGGTATAATGGCACCTACAAACGTGTGACATTCACCTACCTTTATCGACTTGTATACAAAGACCTTTGTGGGAACTGGGAATACACGCATACTATGAGAAATTTTTAATGTTCCCGCATTTATTTAACAAATAAAAAAATGTCTACATAGTGAGGATTTGTATTTGGCTCACAGTTATCTAATACTAGCTGAGCCACGCAACCTCGTATGCGTATTCTATTGCCCGTAGCGTGAATTTTTTTCCCCGTTTTTGAAACATTCTTCGTTGGTGCTCCGCTCCTATTAGTATTAGCGTGATGAAATATAGCCTTTAGCCTTTCTCGATAAATGGACTATCCAACACTGAAATAAATTTTCAAATCGAACCAGCGGTTCCTGATACTAGCGCGTTCAAATAAACAAACTCTTCAGCTTCATAATATTAGTATACATTAGTATAGATATCTGTTATCTGATAATGATACCTGTAAGTCCTCCATAACAAAAATAAATAAGTCCGGTAAGCAATTAGAATTCTAAGACAGTTATACTATGATACTAGATAGATAGATACAAGATGTGACTAATAACATGAAAGCATTCTGAATTCATATTTCTAATATCAGAACGAAGATATTTTAGCTCTGTCTACAAATTAACTGCAAAAGAACGCGGCACTCTATTCAGCTTCACAGTTAGCGACTTTAGTGCAATTTAAGCGTTCATAATAGAAACGTTTAAAAGTAATTTTTAAAAGTTTGCATTGACCCCTTAAGGATTGTTATATGACGTTTTATGTATATATAAGTAGAACATCGAGCGAATAATATTTTAGAAACGAAAACCTTTTTTGTTAGCAACAAGAAACTACCCAAGTTTCGTAATGGACCAGGGAGTCATTCTAAGCTTAATTAGCTTAGTGTCTTAAGCGTCTAATTGTCTAGGGATGGGTCATTACGAGAGAAAACTTCTGCAAGGTTCAGTATAAAAAGTTAGCATATTTTATTAGGAGAGTTAGTTAGCAGTCATTATAGTCATCAAAATCACACAACATAAGACAAGGAACGTTTATTTATAGTATGTACTAGACAATTGTATATTTATCTGTCTATTTGTGTTCGTATTCCTTATTAGCTACGTATGAACCATTTATTTAATATAATTATATACTAAATTAGTTGTCTTAAAAAAAGGTTCTGCCTGCTGGAATAATTTCTTCATGAGGATTGATATTTAAATTTTTTTTTTCCATATGCTCTACAAAATATTAGCACATGTGTATTACGTAAGTATACATTCCATACGATCATTTTTTTATGGAATGGTGGGCAAACGAGCAGTCGTATCACCTGACTGTAAGCGATTACCGCGTCCATGGACACCGAGGCGTCACAAGTGCGTTGCCGGCTTTGGGGAATGGGAAGGGGTATTGGGGGAGGGGTTGGGGTATGCGCCTCCGGTATCCTCGCTCACTCGGTGTAACACAGCGCAAGCGTTGTTTCACTCCGGTTTACTGTGAGGCCGTGGTATCATTGCGGTTGTGACGGCCCATTCATGACGAAGCGTGTCTTTAATAGTAGTTAATCTTATTCGTCTTGTTTATGTTTTTTCTTTACAAAATTTGTGTTTGAATGATTTACTTTTAATATAAAAAGTTAATACCTTCGCTTGAGAAATCAAGCAACAACGTGACCCTCATCACCCGACTGCAGTGGGGATCATATTTATTATTTACTTCCACTCATAGAGTAAATGATGTGGTATTCTTGTCCTGTTTTATTTGATCCAGTACACTGTACCTACAAGCTTTCCATATTTATTTAGGTACAATCCCAAGTCGCGACAGATGGTACATCGCTGTCATAACAAAATAAAATACCTTTAGTGTCAGCAAACTATTTTTAGTCATTGTTTTGCACATTGCGCATCCAGCTTCCGAATATAATGTTGACCTAATGTGTTTAATATTTAATGTACGCATTTATAACGTTCTAAGTATGTACCAATTATATATACCGTGAGTTTCGTACTAAATAACTTTTAGCTTTAAACGGACAATTTGAATTTCTAGTTTATTAGGACTATTTCTTATTGTGGAAGGCACTCATAGCCCAGTTGCACTCGGCAATTAGAAACGATTACCGGTGGCATGTTACCATGTTGTGTTTGGAGATCACGTTAAGTAGTCGGTCACGGTTTTAATACTTATTATCCTATTCCGGACGAAGACAAATTCAAAAACATAAAAATCGTAAAAATTGGTATTCTTAAGTTATAAGTAGGTAGTGTAACTAACACGACTTCGATATATATTTAAATATATGTATTTGACCGTCATGTGCTTTTCTAGAAGTAACCGGTCCTATGCTGTAAGTAGCTTGTCTGCCCAAATATGTTAATTATTACATGATAAGACAGTATTTTTGCCATGTAATCATTGATACATGTAACTTTTAACCTTTGCGGAAACTTCTTTAAGTTATTCAGCCAAAATGACGATTTACGACGAATATTAGTACCTAATGGAGTAATTCATTCGTATATTGTGAAATTCGTCCCATATTCCAAAAGCCAACAAAAGAGTGATACCTAACATTTTACCGTAAAGTCTGCAAACAACCTGCGCAAGGGTAGATAAGCCATTATCAATAAATATAGGTATGTTTATGTTCTCGCAACCGACGAGCGTTCAACTCATTAGTACGTTAGATCACACTAACAAGCATATGTTCGGCTTCCTTGTCAACTCTGTGGAACAAAAAACTGAGTAGGTAATACGAAATAAATAAAATGAGCATGAAATTGTTACGAATTAAAATGTAAAGGAAGTATTTTTTTTCGGATATAACTAATAGCTATATAATATACTAGCTGAACCCCGCGGTGCTACCCGCGGTACGATGATAACTGCGGGCAACGCCGCGAGGCGAAGCTATATCTTTATAAATAGTAGCCTATGTGTTATTCTGATGTATAAGCTATATTGTGGTAAAGTTTCATTCAAATCCATTCAGTAGTTTTTACGTGAAAGAGTAACAAACATCCATACATACATACATCCATACTTACAAACTTTCGCCTTTATAATAGTAGTAGGATATAACTAACTAACTAAACCCCCGCAACCTCGTTTGCGTCTTATATTGCCCGTAGCGTGAATTTTTTCCCCCGTTTTTGAAACATTCTTCATTGGTGCTCCGCTCCTATTAGTAATAGCGTGATGATATATAGCCTATAGCCTTCCTCGATAAATGGACTATCTAACACCGAAAGAATTTTTCAAATCGGACCAGCGGTTCCTGAGATTAGCGCGTTCAAACAAACAAACAAACTCTTCAGCTATTATTAGTATATATATGATAAATCTGGGTTGCATTAACATATTTGTAGTAAGCATACTTATTTTCAATTATAGTGCAGAAAAAAGCTATTATGCCCTAAATGTAAGCCATGTATAGCCTCATAAAACCACTCGAATACTAGATCCCCCATCGCTGAACCACAATGTACAACACAGACTCAATTTTAACATAAAATCGATGTTTAGTACTAGCTCTGTTACTAACTTAATGTGCCTGCCGGCTCTAGATATATCATTAGTAATTGGAAAACTTTAATTACTAAGAGTAAGTATTAGTCCTGTAAAGTATTATCTTTATATATAATTCTTCTGTGCGCGTGTGTGACTAAACTCCTAATAAACGGCTGAACCGATTTTAATAAAAAAAATGTGTCTATTCCTGAGGATTCGAAAATTGTTTAGATTCACAATTCGGCAGGGCATTACACGTCGTTGTAAATGAACAACAGTAGCTGCGGGTAGCACCGCGGGACTCAAGTAGTCTAATTATACAAGTGCGACGGTTAACACTGATAGTTCTCTTAGACAAAGGTTAGTTGCCTCGTTAAGCTGTTGCTCCTTGTTGCCATATGAACATCTTTGGCATAATAATATTCAATAATTATACATTATTCTCTTTATTACATTTATATAGTATGCATACCTATCTATATTTGGTTACAGGATAGTTGAAGTCCCAAAAAAAGTACGACATCTATATTTCTACAGAATTTCGATATCCCCTAATACGTAGGCTGTGGAGGTCTGATGGCAGTAGCTCCGCGTAAAAAGTATATATATATATATATATTTAGTTCAGCCATATAATAATAGACTTAAAGGCGACACTATACTAGCTCGGACGTACTTACTGTCATTCTATAGTAGTTCTTTATATTCTTAAACTTACGTTACATCTAGTACTTCACAAAACCAGAGTTGGGAGATGCTGGCAGCCTGTCATACAGGCCTGTCCTAGTATAGATGCCAGTCTCTCACATAGCAACATAGTAATTTGTCTAATGTCTGCTTTCTTTTGTAATGTACTATGTGAGAGAGACAATAAAGTTATTATTATTATTAAAGTTATTATACTTATTTGAGAAAAAGCCACGGAGGAAGGAAGATATAGGTACTAAATTGTCATCAGTGCATAGCTCTAAACTACATAGTGCATTGTAATTGAGCACTCACGTATACAGTGATCAGTAGTCGTCATATAATTTTCAGAATTATTTTTACTTTCTTCGATCGTCTCCAAACAAATTATCTGTTAGGGCTCTATGATGAGATACAATATTGTGTGTAAGAGTGTGTTTAGAAATGTTGATGATGCTATTTCAATTTAACAATATATTTACCCAGAACAGTGTATGAGTTACGAAAGTCTGGAAAACTTTGTCTTTGACGAGCCTCAAATACAAGTTGGAATGTTAACTTGCGTACCTCGCAACCTAACAAAGTTTAAGAGACTGTACAGAATATAATACACGTACGTTAACATTAATTAAACAAAAGCTTATCGCCCCTACCAAGCTAATTAGCATTTTAATTAGAAGTACGTGTCTGTCTAGTCTCAAAGTTGTTCATGAACTGTCATGCTAATAAAATGCTTCAACGCGTTCATTAATTCACAGGAAATAAAGAAGCTTTCTCGATGTCTGTATCAATACTTGAGCGACGTCATCTTAATTAATAAAGTAGGTCAGACTAGAAATAGGACAATTCTTGGCTTTTATCAAGTTACGCTATTACTGGTTGTTACATTTTATAGTTATATCACACACAACATAATTTTATAACACCAATGAAACAATATGTAAATCCTTATTGTATCGCACAACAGAGACTTCATCTGCAAATGAGGTATTACAAGTACCTAATATAAAGTTATTGATTGATATTTACGTGCATTTCCGTGTTCATTTATTTCATAGTTTATAGAAGTTTGTTTCTTGCAATCAGTCAATAGACTATGAGCAGATGAGATGAAGGATGTGTGTGTACTTTTTAGAGCGAAATCCCCACTAGGAAAATCTCTATATTAGTATATTAAGTGCAGCAGTCCAGCTCCAAAATGTGCTGCCTTTTCAGTCTTTTTAATGAAGTTTATGTTAATTAGTTAATGTTCACATGACGTACTCTAACACAACTCTTTATAGAACTTTCCTTAATACCGGTTGATTTTTTGCTATTTTTATTTAAAAAACGAGTTTAATAAAAAACAGTTATATTGTACAATACAGTCCGAATACAGCAGACGGTTTATATTTCGGTGTATAAATTAAAGGCGAATAAGGCGGGCGCGTCGGCGACCTCGGATGTCGGAAATTCGTATATCTATACTAATATTATAAAGAAGTAAAGTTTGTGTGTTTGTTAAATTGTAGGGGGTAATCTCGGGATCTACTAAACCGATTTTAAAAATTCTTTCAGTGTTGGATAGTCCATTTATCGAGGAAGGCTATAGGCTATATATCATCACGGTAATACTAATAGGAGCGGAGCACCAATGAAGAATGTTTCAAAAACGGGGAAAATTTTCACGCTACGGGCAATTGAAGACGCAAACGAGGTTGCGTGGGTCAGCTAGTATTTTATATCGTTAAACTTTAACGCTTGGACCACGTTCTCTCCTCGGGCGTGACTACACAATGATCTAATATTTTAATGCATTATTCAAAATGCTCTATGTTTCACTCGTGTTATCGTTTTACAATATAGGAGAAGAATTATCTATACTAATATTATAAAGCTGAAGAGTGTTTGTTTGTTTGAACGCGCTAATCTCAGGAAGTACTGGTTCGGTTTGAAAAATTCATCAATGTTAGACAGTCCAGTTATCTAAGGAAGACTTTTGGTTATATATATTCTATCTATTATATAATAAGGCCAAAAAGACTGCTTCGTAGATCTGGTGGCTAGCGTATGCAACTAGTTGCCAGTCAAGAAGTCCTGGGTTCGATTCCCGAGTCGGGCCAAAGTTGATTTATACGTGTTTTTCGTAATTGAAATTCTTATTAACTGGCGGAGTATAGAAAATGGCGGTGTTACCCGGCCTATGCCTCGGAGAGCACGTTAAGTCATCGGTCCCGGTTGCCATGAACATCTATGGTAATCGTTATTGAGAAGTCAGTGCCCTCAAATATACTGACGCTAGTTTCAACCTTCGAATTCAGTTCACCCTCAGGGTTGCGGAGGTCTGACGCCGGCCGCTTCGTGGAAAAACTGATATTCGGGTAAAACAGGTGGAACTAGTAGCCGACCCCAAATAATCTTGGGATAAGGCTAGGAAGAAGAAGATATATAGGACCAAAAAGAGATATTTTAAAAATGTTACAATAACGGACAAAAATATACCTTTTGAGTACTACCATTGCGTGTGCTGGTTAAAGTTTCACAAAAAACAATATATGAAAGAGTTGTTCCCATTTAAAAGTCCTAAAAAAACTTGTGTAACATTGAACAAATTATTTAGGTTGTTCGTTGAGGTACAAATTTTCAAATTGAATCCATGTTTGTTCTGTTAATGACAGGTTTGACGAAGGCGAATGTCAGATTTGTACAGGCCTGCAGAACGAACGTGTATCGGACGTTAGCAAAGCAAACTAAATAGGGCTTCGTAAACATTATAAATAGGCCGCTGAGCCGAATCGTTTATCCAGACATCACTAAACTCAATGGTTCTTGTTTCCTAAACGAACCATAGAAAAGGGAAACAATTTGCTTCTAGGCTTTTTAATAAAACTAGTGGTCGCCCAGAGGTCGAAATTGACATTCATTTGCGTAAATGGATATCTGTATATGTGTTTATCATACGCATGATAGTGTGTGGAATCTGTGTGTGTGTGTGTGAAGTCTATTAATTTAACGATTTTTTATGCATAATTAAAATAAATATATTGGCATTCCGCACTCCTTCTCTATATAAACTATAAGTGTGTGGAATTTCATACTCCTCCGTCTGCGCAATTTTCGTAAAAAGGGGTACAAAGGTAGGCTTCACATATAATTAGGTATCTGTATTAATATAGGTATCAAATTATATTCTAAACCTTGATACTTGAAGTACACAATAAAACAAACAGGGTCCTGTAGACTATTTACATATTACTAAATACTGGTTTACGTGGAATACAAAAACGTTTGGGTCTAACTTAATTTTATTTTCACAGACATTTTTTAATAGTAAAAAATAATTTATGTGACCTAATAATTATGTTAGCTCTGTTCCATATTTATTGTTATTCAGGTCCGTAAATTTAGTATGGAACCTCTTTAGGCCGTCTGCCTGTTCGTTCGTCGTTAGCTTAGAAACTTTTAGTTTCAGAAACCTATGCCATTGCTAAAGGGATATTAAACAATCGGTACTTAAACGATTGTAATTAAAGTAGATTGACTTATCAATTTAGCTATTTCATTATTGTGTCAACACACAAACAGTTATAAAAAGTATACTCTTAATGTACCATTATTTTCTTTTTTTTTTAGTTTCGTACACTAAGGCCCATGCCTTAGTGTACTCTACTTATAACAATTATAATTTTCAGTACTCTCATAATTTCAATAGATACTTTTCAGTAAGGATGAAAACGAAATTAACATTTTGACATAAGAATTCAGTTGAAGATCTGAATGAAGCAATTCTCAAAACAATCGCGGATGAAACCTTCCATATCCTTCGATACAAGTAAGTGCCTGATCAGAGTCACAAGAAGAAGTACATTTCACTTTATAGGTCTAATAAAAATTAAATCCAACCCCGATGAGAGTACATGCACTGTTTAAAATTGTACAGGTTTAATTCCACAGTAGATTACACAATTCCACGATCAACATTAAACACCGCTTTAAAAATGAACACCTATTCAAAGGATATATGAGTTTATCACCATTCGATATTATAGTCCAGTAACCGTTTGGTTCAACCTTCAGTTTTTTTTAAATTTATCCACTAACAACTACGAGGCATGAAACTGTTTGAAAATATTCATGAAAGCGTAAATAAATTATAGGCTGAAAGCTCAATACTGGTAAAAATATCGTATTATCTATAAATTATATATTCGTGCGTACAATCTATAATAGTCATTGCTACAATTTAGTAATGAAAGCATTATTGAATTGTATTTAGTGACAAAAAACAAATTTATATGTATATTAGATAATTTGTGGCATAATCGAAATTTTCCTAGTAAATATACATACCTAGTAATATTTATTATGATGATTTTTCGAAATAGTGTCATTATAGTCGTTCCAATAGTTTATTTAACTTTTGACAGCTCTAATACTTAATCAAATAGTGATACCCTGACCCGTTACCTATTCGATTTCTTTCATCGATCGATTTTATGCATTAAGAAGTTTTAATCGATTTAACAAACTCATTATTTTATAGATAATTTCGTACTTCATATTTCTATGTGTTTCAATGTGCGACCTCCTTTGTCAAAATAAAGAAGAAATGGATTAAAAGAATGTTGTTCAAATATGACGGTTCTATGTCATGAAAAAATATATAAAAGGAACTGAATTTTCAAAATGTATTATTGTATTGTGTTGTAATTCAGTGGTTAATATTGTATTTGTTAAACTATTGATGATCTTTATTAAATCTCTCTATGTCTATTTTAAAATAATCTACAGTATTTCAATGAGTAACCTTCAATATAGTTGAGTATTTATATTCCTCCGTATTGATTTATTTGTGAATTCTCACGTTTGGTTGAGTTGAGCGTATCGTTCCTGCCTTCGTTACTGTCAAAATGCCAAAAAAGAAAGTACTCAAAGGACAAACAAGAGAGTTTGTCTTGCGACTTCGTGAATACTTTGAAAAGGAAAGCCGTAATGGTGGGCCTCTTATACCAGTGACTCAAGTTAGAGACCGTGTTGCAGCAGCATTAGGTATTAGTGCTCCAACAGTGGCAATAATAACAAAAGAAGGCTACGGCAGCAGTGGCATGGAACAGAATAAGCTATCTACACCTAAGAAAAAACGTCCGCCTAGTAAAGTTACAGCCGTTGACAATTTTGACGCTGATGCTATTCGTCGTCATATATACGACTATTACCAAAGAAAAGAGATTCCAACATTAAAAAAACTAACACAATCTCTTCGAAATAGTGGTTTGTTCCGTGGTCAAAAATCTTCTCTGACAAAGGTATTGAAAGACATTGGAATGTTATTCCAAAAATGTGACAAACGAAAAATTTTAATGGAACGCAATGATATTGCTTTGTATAGATGCGATTTTTTAAGACAAGCAAAAAAAATAGAAGATTGGTCGAATGTTGTTTTCACAGATGAAACTTGGCTCAATGCGAATCATACGCTGTCAAAAACTTGGACTGACAACACCGTTGGCTCCACTTCTACAGTACCAATGGGAAAAGGCGAACGACTGATTATTTGTCATGCAGGAACAGTAAAAGGATTTGTGCCAGGCGCTCTATTAGCTTTTAAATCCCAGAAAACAGGAGATTATCATGAGGAGATGAATTCGAACGTGTATGAAAAGTGGTTCAGAGAAATGCTTACATCACTCGAAGAGCCATCAATAATATTTATTGATAATGCACCTTATCACTCTCGTGAAATTAATAAAATACCAACACAGGTCAACAAAAAACATGAAATTATAAACTGGCTCCGTGACAATGGCGAAGAGGTGAATGAGTCCCTACTAAAAGTAGAGTTAGTAAAGATATTAAAAACAAAGAAGCTGCCAAAACGATACGTCATAGATGAAATGGCAGCAGAGCCTGGGCATACCGTCCTCAGAATTCCCCCATATCACTGCCAATATAATGCAATTGAAATGATCTGGGCACAAGTTAAAGGATATGCTGCGAGGAACAATACAACTCCTCCTTTCACCGCAAGAAAAATGCTGAATTTACTGAAAAATGCGTGTGAAAAAGTAACTCCAGAAAACTGGGCGAATGTTGTAGAAAAAACAAAGAAGGTAATAATGACGGATTGGGATCGGGATGTTGCATTCGACAATTTATCTATCCAAGAAATGATAATCAATATTACTGAGAACTCAAGTGATGATGATTCCTGGTCATACGAAGAAGACGATTCTTTATAATTAAAATTAGTATTACAGTACCTCTTTTGGTTGTTTTATTTTTAATCCGTAAATTACTACGAATTTCAACATTTTGTACCTGTTCATTACAAGTAGGTACCGCAGGTAGTTTTTTTTGAACCAACTATAGTAAGTCTAAACAATTATTTTAGATTCATTAATTTGCGGCGAATACATTCGATCCCATTACTAGGTACGAGTACGATGGAACTGTTTTCATTACGCAAATTATTTATGCATTGAAACAGAGACATTTAGGGCATTTTAATGCAAAATAATAAAGCTTTTTACGTGATTTGATATAAAATATAATCACAATAATTTTATTGTATGTTTTATTAATATAATCGATAATCGATTCATTTCAAAACCGTTTTTATAGTCTGTGGTCATTAATTACGAATGACACATCCCTAAGTAGGCGGAGCCCGCCCATAAAGTACAGTATTATCTGTAGTACATTGTATCAAAAATTATTACAAAACTTTATGTGCGTGATCTGTCAAAAGTTAAATAAAGTATTGGAACGACTATAATCGACTTCAAAAAGGAGGAGGTTCTTAATTATGTTCGTTAACTTAGAACTTTCGACTGGGAAAACTGATTTTGATGATCCTTTTTTATTTGACTGCTAGTGTTTCCCGTGTGGTCCATTGTCAATTTCGTCATTTCTAGTAGTAGTTTTTTTTTGTTAAAAGTTTCTGGTTTATTTTCATTCTGAATTAGAGTTTGATTGCGTTCCTCTAGTTCAAAAATCCTTTTTTGCGTACAGTAAATTTCGAAAGTAGGTGAGAGCCACGCCTCGGCTCGACCGTAGTGATACCAAGCCTCACAGAAAATCGGTGTGAAACAGCGCCTGCGCTGTGTTTTACCGAGTGAGTGAGGATACAGGAGGCCCATACCCCAACCCCTGTCCCATCCCCAAAGGCCGGCAACGCACTTGAGACGCCTATGGTGTTGCCTATGGTCCATGGGCGGCGGTAAACGCTTACCATTAGGCGATACGTCTGCTCGGCTATGATGCTGCGATTAAGAATATGTTGAATGTGGTTTGGTGTGGTGGGAGAGCTATGCTTCGGCAAGAATGGGTCGGCTCGACCGGAGTGATACCACGGCCTCACAGAAAACCGGTGTGAAATAGCGTTTGCGCTGTGTTTCACCGAGTGAGTGAGGATACAGGAGGCCCATTTTTTTTTTTTTTTTTTACGTGTGGAAACCCCCTCGGGCCGTCACCCCGCCGGGGTTTGCGGCGGGGCGGTGTGTCGGAATCGAACCGACTAAAACCACACGGTGTGCCAACTCTGCGCCTTAGAAGGGAGGGGTCCGGTAACGCAGTTATTAACACGCCGGGCCCCTCCCAGCGCCTGCCCGCACTGAAGCGGGCACCGTCTGCTGTTAAACTCTCAAAATTAGGCGACGCACGGCACACGCGTACGTCGCCCCCTCGCGGTTGGCCTTTATTGCGGATGGAGGGGAAAACCCATCCCGTCCATCCGCGGCCACACTCAGGGCGGCATGAGGCGCTGATAGGCGCGCCTCCGCCGCCCCGTGCGCCGGCGGCGGATCGGGTCCGAGTGGAGATCGTCCTCTCGGGCCTTCTCCGCCGCCTCCTTCTGCGAGATTACTTCCTCGCAGAAGGTCGCGACCGCGGTAAAACTGCTGTCGCTACCGGCCATGGATAGTACGACGGCCGGTAGCGACAGATCTCCTCCGATGACTGCAGTGAGGGCCCGGCGCTGCTCCGCCCAAGCGGGGCAGAACTCCAGCGTGTGCTGGGCCGAGTCCTCACTGCAGTCGCAGTGGTGGCAGGCGGGACTCAATTCCCTCCTAGCGACCGAGTGCAGGTACTTTCCGAAGCAACCATGCCCGGAAAGCACCTGCGTCAGCCGGAAGGAAAGGGTCCCGTGCTGCCGCCCTGCCCACTCGAGGATGACCGGCTGGAGCGCCTCCACGGTGGCAAAGCCAGCGCGTGGAGCCTCCAGCCGGGACGACCAACGAGCCATCGTGGCTCGGCGAGCGGCTTCACGCCAATCGCGTACCTCTTCGGGCGGAGGACGATACCCGTTCTCCGCCCGATATTCAGCCGCTCGCCGATAAACTTCGGCGAGCACTTCCGCCTCCAAATCCCACGGGGGTGTTCCGGCCAAGGCGCATGCCGCCTCCGTCGAAACGGTGCGGTATCCGCGTATGGCTCTGACTGCCAATACCCTCTGAGGGCGCCAGAGGCGCGCCTTATTCTGGGCAGTCAGAGCCGGGACCCACACCGGTGACCCATAAAGGGCCATCGACCGGACCACCCCCGTGTAGAGGTTCCTAGTAGCGACGCTGGCCCCACCCAAGTTGGGCAAAAGGCGCCCAAGGGCGGAGGCAGCGCCGACCAGCTTCGGAGACAGTTGTCGGAAGTGCTCGTCGAAGAGCCACCTACCGTCGAGGATCAGGCCCAGATACCTCATCTGGGCCCGAACCGGTACGAGGACCGAGTTGACTTCGATGGAGGCGCCGGGGGGTGGACCACGACGGGGCCCATGGAAAAGCAGGGCCTCCGTCTTGTCAAGGGCCACCCGTAAGCCCAGCGCCTCGATGCGCCCAACCACCAGAGAAACACCCCTGGTGGCCAGGCGCGCCGCCTCTTGGAAATTCGCCCCCCGGGCTGTGACAAGAGTGTCATCGGCGTAACAAATTACGCCCAGCCCGGGAGGCAGACGACTTCGAAGGACCCAGTCGTACCCCACGTTCCACAGGAGTGGTCCGAGGACAGACCCCTGTGGAACGCCGCACGACATGGGTCGCCGTCTCAAGACGCCATCTCGATCCTCGTACACGACGGTACGCTCCTCCAAATAGTCTGCCACCAGCCGCCTCAGGTACTCTGGCACCCCATGATACTGGAGTGCTTCCCTGATGCAGCTGAATGGCAGACTATTAAAGGCGTTGGCGATGTCCAAGGACACCGCCAACACCACGCCGCCACAGCCAACCGCCTCTTCGGTCACGGCCCTAAGGCGCATCACGGCATCGACCGTCGAACGCCCCTCTCGGAACCCGAATTGGGCGTCCGACAGGTCGGGCCCCACCTCGCTGAGATGCTGGACGATGCGGGCAGAGAGAATCCTCTCGAACAATTTGCCCGCCTCGTCCAGCAACACGATGGGCCTATAGGCCGTGACCGAATCGGCCGGCCGTCCCGGCTTCGGCAACAGGACCAGCTTCCCACATTTCCAGCACTCAGGGAAGCGTCCGGACGCCAGGCTGGCGTCCAAAACCTCCCTGAGGCGGTCCGACATATGGTCGAGGGCTCGGGCCATCACTCGGGGTGGTACCCCGTCCGGCCCGGGGGCGGTGTTCTTGGAACGAATCCTTAGAACAGCCGCCCCTACCTCCGATTCCCTAACGGGCGGCACCTCACTCCCTCCGTCCCCGTCGTCTCTGGCCGGACCGGCCATCGACGGGGGCGTGTGCTCCGCCCGCTGCGGGAAAAGGCCCTCGACCACCTGCTGCAGGAAGCTGGGCTGGAGAGTCTCGGTAAGGGGGGGGCCCGCCGTGCGGAGCTTTTGTCGCACCGCACGATATGGGCGACCCCAGGGGTCACGATCGAGACTCTCCAGCATCTCCTTTCTTTTCTCCTCTTTGGCGCGGCAAATGGCCAGCTTCAGAGTCCTCCGCGCTTCGCGGTACTCCTCATGAAGCCGGCCCTCCTCCCCGTCTACGCGGTGGCGTCGCCGCCGGCAACGGGTGTAGGACCTCCGGGCACGAATACAGGCCACACGGAGGTCCGCCAACTCCTGGGACCACCAGTAGACCCCGTTCCGTGAAGGTCGACAACCCCGAACGCGGGGCATGGCCGCGTCGCAGACCTGCGTAATCGCAGTGCGAAAGCGGCCAGCCCCCATGTCGACCTCCTCGGCCGGGGCCCGCGGAGACAGCCATGACTGAACGATGGCCGCCTCCTCCAGCAGGTCCCTATTGAGCTTGGCAACAGCCCACCGCGGAAAGCGGGAGGAATGCCGCGCCACGTGACCCCTACTGGGGCCCTGGGACCGGGAGAGCTCAAATCGGATGTAAAGGTGATCCGAGAGCGTCTCAACCTCTTCCAGGACACACCAGTTCCTTACTCGTGCGGCAACAGCAGGGGTAGCGAACGAAAGGTCCACTATCGACCCCCCCTGCCATCGCACGCACGTGTTGGTGGCGCCTCTGTTCAGCAAACAGAGGCCCACCGAAGCCGCCCACTCCACAACGGCATCGCCCCTGGCGTCCGTCGCCGGGGAACCCCACGCAATGGATTTTGCGTTGAAGTCCCCCAGCACGAGGACGTGCCCAGACGCTAGTCGCCGCATCGAGGTCTCCAGGTTGTTGAGGAAGACCTCGAAGTCGCTCAAACTCCGGTTGGGGGAGAAATACACACCGTAAACGGTGATTCCCCCCCACTCGGCAGCCACATATCCAGAGCCCTTGTCTCTAAGCGACAAGGGCGGGGAACGAGCCGCCGAGGAGCCGACGACTGCCACGGAGCCGTCCCGGTCACCCATCCAGTTTGGACGGGGAGGGACGTAATAGGGCTCCGCGACTACGGCAACACCTATCGACCACTGCGCCATGGTTTGCAGGAAGAGATCCTGCGCCGCGGCGCAGTGGTTGAGGTTCGTCTGGACAAGGAGGTTGGAGACTTGATCCATTTACTGGATCGTCTCTACAACCTCCTCCATGGGCGACGACGTGGTCGCACGATCGACGCCGGAGGCAGCCTGGGTCGACAGGCTAGCCCCCGACGTCTGCCGAGAAGCTCGGGGAGGCTTGCAGCCCCCCTGCCCCATCTGGTGATTGGCGGGCTTGTTGCCCGCCGCACACACGGGGCAGTGAGGGGCGGCAGAGCATTCTGCCGCCTTGTGCCCCGGTCGACCGCAGCGGAAACACAGTCCGCTGCAGTCAAAGCAACTGGCGCACTTGGCGCGTGTGTGTCCCGCGGCCAGGCACTTGAAGCACCTCATCGGTCTCGCCGCCAGGACTGTAACCCTGGCGCTCACGAAACCGATGAGGAGCCGGCCGGCGTCGCCCAGTACTCTGGCCGACGCCACGGGACAACTGACCCACACAGCGCCAAGTCCCCCAGGACCGGGGCGGATGGTGCCAACCCTGACTTTGTCCGCGCTGCATGCAGTCTTCTCTGCAACTACAGCGCGGACATCCTCGGCCGTCACCGAATCGTCCAGGCCCGAGATGCGCAACTCAGCGCATTTCGTGGGCCTGGCGATCCTGACACCATCCGTATCTGCAAACGCAGCCCTCAGCTTCTCGGCAGCGGAGTCCGCCGATTTTACGCCATCAGCCCCAGGGAACTCGAGTATACGAGCTCCCGTCTGGGAGAGGCGCAGGCGGACTCCTGCCGTCTCAAACTCTCCGGCGAGACTGTCCCGGGCCTTCTTGAAGAAGGCCGCGTAAGACAGCCCGCCGGTTGTCGCCTCCGGTGATAGGGTCACCACTACAGCCGCGGTCTTTGGCGGCTGCAGTTTCCGCGGCTTCTTTTGGGTGGCCCTTGCCACCGATGGCGACTGCAGGCCAGAGGCCGCTTTGCGGGCAGCCTTTCTGGCCCGCTTGCGAGCCTTTTTAGACCCCCCAACTATCTGCCAACCCTCATTGGAGGGGGCAGATGTGGAGGGGCCAGCCACAGGCGTTGGAGCGGGGAGCGGAGGAACCCCCGCTCCAGCCCTTGCCACCGCTTTCGGCCCCGGCCTCGGGGCAGCCGTCTTGGCCGGAGCCTTGGCCACCTGACGAGCCCCTCGGGCAGCCGCAAGTGCCGGTGGTGCCGTCGCCGACGCGTACGACACGCGACCCCCCACCACAGGGAGAGGGGTCGTCGCCGACGACGTGGCCACCCTTTTCGGCGCCGCAAGCGGCGGCCGCATGACAGGGGCCGCAGGCAGCCTCGCCTCTAGGCCGGCCGTACGGCCCTCGATCATCCGCCAGCATGCATCCAGGATAACCGCTAGTTGGGCGTCGGTTATCCCGGGGCCAGCAGATGACGGCTGCGGCGCAGACGGGGCCCGCTGGGATGCAGACGCGGCCCGCTGGGATGTTGACGGGGCCGGGGCCTCTCGCTCCGCCCGAAATTGGGCGAACTGAGCGGAGAGCTCAGCGACCTGCCCCGTCAACCGGTCGTTGGCCGACTGGAGGCGGGCCACGTCGTCGGTTAGGGTCTCGACGACCCCAGCAATGGCGGAAGAGGACTCCTTTAGGGCCCTTACAAAAGAGCCCTTTAGGTTGTTGGACTTGGTGGCCACCTTGTGGATAATGGCCACCGCCGCTTCCGCCCTCTCCTGCAAGGAGGATGGTGTTTGGGGCTCCAAATCCCCGTCGGCCGGTCTCCTGATCTTCAACATAAGACCGGCCATCTCATCTTCCGCCTGCAGCTCCCCATCAGCTCTGGCCCTCTTGTAGGATTCCGCCTTGCTAAAGGCGGAACCCGACGGGGCCGAGCCTGGAGTACGGGACCTCCCCCTCTGACCGCTGCCAATTTTGGGCGGTAGCATCCCCTGCGACGTGTCGCTGTCGCCGCCGCCGTCCCTGGAGAGTCCGCGTTTGCGGGTATCGGAGGTCTCCGTCTCCATCAGCTCCAGTGCGTCCACAATCGCACTGGAGCTAGCACTCGCATCAGAGGTGGCGGACTTGGAGCGCATGCGCTCCGATGTTCTGCGGCTCCCAGCAGTCAGATGTCTGACTTCTGGGAGCCCCGCCGAGATGGGCGCCACAGACGCAATGTCCTCATCGGCGGACGATTGCTCGTCCGCCTTTCGGAACTGCCCCTTGGCGTTCCTCCTTTCCTTCTTTCCTACTTTCCTTTCACTCTTCGTATCGGTACCTTTAGGCTTGCCATTAGTCGTTGCGTTTAAATCTTCGTTTACTTTTATTTTATAATTTACCAAATCCATAATAAATCCCACGAGTTGGGGAGAACTAAAAGTCCACCCGGGCAGAGATCCCCAATACCCGGGCAAGCCTATGTACTGTGGAGGTCGGCCGGTATCCACAGGTTTTTTACGACTTTGCTGTCGGGTGTTATAGACTATCCTTGTCATGGGCCGGCCAATCAAGGCAAGCCCTCCGGCCATCAGGTTCTCAGCGTACCCTCTTGGAGCCACCAGTCAGGTCGTTGTTGAGCCCCTAATGGTTACGGAATGCGAGAGGGTGGCTAGCCCTCTCCCTCAGACGAAGCTAACACTCAAGTGCCAGCCTCTCTGACCTACTCGCACTCCAACACGCCTTCTGCTAAAGCAGAGGGACGTTTGGAGTGCGGCACGACGGGTCACGCCCATCTCGGCAGTCCTAAAACGGACTCCGTCTTTGATCCCATTTAGTCTGGAGTCTCACCCTGGGCCAATCCGGCATGAGTAGCTCTACCCGGCACAGCCCCAGAGATCATTGACCCACGCAAGCCCCACCACGACGACAACGTAGGGATACATTGGGGGGAGGATACAGGAGGCCCATACCCCAACCCCTTTCCCATCCCCAAAGGCCGGCAACGCACTTGTGACGCCTTTGGTGTTGCGGGTGTCCATGGGCGGCGGTAATCGCTTACCATCAGGTGATACGTCTGCTCGTTTGCCCACTATTCAATAAAGAAAAAAATAATAATGATGTACGAGTATTATGATGACGGTATTTTCACTATTTTGATATGTCACAGATCAAGTTATTCCAATCATATACATATAATTGATTATATTGAATTTACATCAACAGGCAACTTATTGTCCAAATGAAAATCGAGCATTACGGTGTTTTTCTTTAAAAGAGGTTTCGTTTCAAAGCAAATTTAAATGATTTTATGTCATTGAAATGCCTGCATGCCATTTCGCCTCAAATATTTAGAAAACTATACTTTTATATTTTCTACAAAAACTATTCGAAACAAAAGACATGTCAGTTACGGTCATGCAAAAATGTATGGGATTGGCATTCAAGGAAAAAAGGGAAGAAAAGCATTTAAAAATAACTATCAAACACCAAAGTATACCTACTCTAAATACGGGTATTAACGTTGATTTGCCTGCCTTTTGGCACTATGTTGTTCAGTTACATAAGGCATTGCGTTGTTCAGCTAATTTTGACTTTGAATGAAGATCATTCAATTCTGGTGCAAGATAAGCGATTTATGTGCGCTAAATTGTACTTTTGAGGCTGACCGTACCTGACATTGGTACGAAATTGCGATCATTTATCTTACTTTCTTTGTTTCTATTTATGGTACAATACCTGTGAAGTTTACCCAACGGTATACCCAAATACATGTTGTTTGTTTGTCTTTGTAACAAATGGCCATATTTATGTTATTTCCAAGAACCCATATTGTCTTCGCTAGATATCAAAGCAGATTCGGAGCCTCACCAAAACCGCTACAATTGACAGCTTTGTAAATAATGCGGAGTAATAAATAATGGGGGTTACAATGTCAAATATGTCTCAGTGTGTAAGGCTTTTTTATGTTCAAATAGCGCCAACTTATTTTCATTCTATCCTATTCCGAATTTTACTGAATATTTATTTTTCCACATACGTACTGCGACCAATAACACTATTTTTAATCAGACCAATGTTTATAGTAGCGAATAGTTCAAGTAAGACGTGTAGCTTGCTAATATTGTCAAATGAAAGAGCAACGCTTCGGCATGAATGTGCCGGCTCGACCGGAGTTATACCACGGCCTCACAGAAAACCGGTGTAAAACAGCGCCTGCGCGTGTTTCACCGAGTGAGTGAGGACATCAGAGACCCATAACCCAACCCCTCCCTATCCCTCAAAGGCCGACAACGCACTTGTGACGCCTCTGATGTTGCGGGTGTCCATGGGGAGCGTTAGTCGCTTACCATCAGGTGAAACAGCTGTTCGTTAACCAACCATTCCAAAAAAAATATGATAACATTGTATTCATACATATTGTATTTTTAGTAATAGGAATCTATTATAGTACCTATATAACAAAAAAACATCGATGCAAAGATGCCTACGACGATGAGGAAGAAACTAATGATATTTTGGAACGTTTAACAGATTTTCATTAATTCTAGCAACACACACTATGTTTAGTCTTAATAGAAATGAGTTTTAATTATTTTATCCGTTTAGAAGTTATGTATACAACATGAGTACATACTGACACACAACTACATAATCACACACGTTAAACTTGTAACTCTCCTCTTCTGATCTGTTATCAATGAGGTAATTAAAAATAAAAAACAATTAGGTATATCAGGTAGGTAAATTAACCAGTATCTATATCCAGCAGAGCGATTGGTATACAAGGCAAAACGTGTTAACTATGTCTATCATATTATTTTAGTAGAAGGAAAGAAAATGGATACTTTAGAGTATAAAAGGTTTCTTTTTGTAGAGGAGACATCGGTCCACAAGTATACCTTTACAAAGTATGTATTAAATTCTTATTTGTAGTAGAAGTAACTGAAACACTTAAGATCTACGCCGTAGAGCCATTCAACTGCGTAGCAGCTACTCACTACAATAATATATGAAACATCAAAAATTCGCATTTTTATCACATTTTTATGTCCCAGTGGCACATTCAACGAGGTTTAAATGTTTTTTAATTTTATTTTAGTGGGGCACTGCTATATTTACGGTACGGAACATAGGTGACAAATTAAACATAACATTAATAAAAGGGTACGATAAACTGGCACGTGTATTGAAGCTAACCACTACTACAATCTCTAATTAAACTAAATTTTAAAATAATTTATGCAGATGTTTTACCATACTTTAGCCGCCTCATTGTACGAGGAAATAATACACATCAAAGTGACCTCGAAGGAGAAGGGATGATTGAGCACTGGCCTATTTTCCTGCCTCCATGACCACAAATCAGCATGTATATATATAGTCTTTTTAATATTTTGTCGCGATTTCTAACCAAACTGTCATCGCGAGCGGACGAAATGTATAGAAAACTCCAAAAGAAACTAACATTAAATTACATTGCATTACGTAATACTATTACTCATTGTGATTATACAATTGAAAGGTTTATGTCTACTAAAACTGCTATAATGTATCGTTGGTTAGCCTAAAAAAGGCCTTCATACCCGTCCTTGGCGAACGGAAGGTTCGCGGCCTACTTACCTCCCTGATGAATATTAAAATAAAAGTATGACTGTCATTATCATGTTTCTACACAATATTGATCGTGTTAAGGTTACGTGTATCTACAATTTGCACACCAGTCAAGTTTCTATAACCTTTCACACAAGCGTGAATTATTTATCTTCTAAATATATATAAACTAATTGATGTTTTTCTAATTGATGTTTTTTTTTATTATATAGGGGGCAAACGAGCAGACGTATCGCCTGATGGTAAGCGATTACCGCCGCCCATGGACACCCGCAACACCAGAGGCGTCACAAGTGCGTTACCGGCCTTTTAGGAAGGTTTGAAGGTCGTATTGGTCCGGAAACACCGCTGGCGACAGTTTATTCCACAGTTTTGCTGTGTGTGGCAGAAAATTTCGGGAGAATCGCACAATTGTGGACTGCTAACCATCTAGATGATGGCGGAAAGATGCGGCAGGGATCAATCCGAACAATTCCTCGGAGCACTCCCCGTGGTAAATGCGGTAGAAGATGCACAGCGAAGCCACATTTCTACGCAGCGCCAGAAAGTCTAGCCGAATTGAAAGATCCTGGCAATCGACGATACGAGTCGCCCTCCGCTGAATGCGGTCCAGAGGGAGGAGCTGGTATTGGGGTGCCCCTGCCTAAAGATGAGGACAGTATTCCATGTGAGGCCGAACCTTCGTTAGTCTCGCTAAAACTCGAGAACGGCTCGGCCGATTTAGCTGATTTTTGTTTTAAAATATTTGTCGTAATCCAGGGAAGGTTTAAAAGGTAAATAAATATAAAAAAATTAAAATAAAATTTTGTTGTAAAATCGGTCAGATAATTTCGGAGTTCATCGTGAGCAACAGCGTAATACGAGAACTGTATATAATAGATGTCTCGATACGTACTCGTCACCTTAGTCGTTTTAAATTATTAAATTTAGTTTCATAGTACATACTTACAGTAACGAAATGAATAAGAACAGCTCGGACTGTCTCGACAGCCAATTCCCAAATTCAATTAAGTTGATATGGAACCAGTCGTGTTTGTGTTTGTAAAATAAATATTGTAATACAAAAAAATAAACATTGTGTTCCCAGGAGAAGGTAGACAAGTAGAAGAAGGGCAAATTGAAGTTAATATGACAACACATAGCCGTTGTTATTCGTCTGATTTCACGTCGTACCGTCGTCTTCATATCTTGACGCTTATTTGAGGTGTTATGTCAATACTGTATTAATAACATACAAAATTTTGTTTGACGTCGATGTATTTTGATAAAATAACAGGGATATATATATACATGATTATTTTGTTAGAAAATACTTGATTTTGTTATTTTGGAAGAGCACACGAGGTTTTATTACGAGAAAAAAATGTTCTGACACAAATTAGTGACACGATTTTATCTAATCTCTAGCTTTCGCCCGCCGCCCCGCCCGCATAAGTGTCGGTTATCGCGGTAAAGAGTAGCTTATATTCTTCTTCAAAATTCAATTAATCGGTGCGGCGGTTTAGCCATGAAAGCGTAATTAACAAACAGACAGTTACTTCCGAATTTCTAATATATATGGATTATATATTGTCTCATATAGTAGTCCTAAAACAGCATTACCTAATGTACCTATGATTTCTTTCTATTCATTGTTGTTTTACCCTCCCGCAAGTAATTGCTTTTAGCGATAAGGCTTTCTACACATCCACTTGATGTATTTCTAGCAAGTAGGTTTTTTATATGTACATTTATTTCCATATCATTCTGTTTTGTTCTTGTTTTAGTCGTAAAGAATATTATACATTGACGCGAAGTAAAGAAGTTAATACAAGGGAATCTTGTCTGTAGGTATATTGATATATATATATATATATGTATGTGTGTGTATATGTATACATATATATGGATGTGTGTGTGTTACTTGTATGTAAGCTACCCAAAATGTTTGGATAACGAAAATCCGTGTCATGGTTGTCTGGAAGAGATCGCCGTGAGCGATAAGACCGCCTATTGTTACATATTTTGCATATTTTGTAACTCATCCTATGTTTTGCTTTGTAATTTTGTATGTCTATACTATCTATACTAATATTATAAAGAGGAAAACTTTGTTTGTATGTTTGTTTGTTTGTAATGAATAGGCTCTAAAACTACTAGACCGATTTTAAAAATTCTTTCACCATTCGACATTATCCACGAGTAACATAATCTATATTTTATTTTGGAAAAAAATAGGGTTCCGTAAGATATTGGGGTTTTTCGGACACAAGGTGTAAAAAATCAACCCTATACGGGGGAAAATTTTTCGCTACGGGCAATAAAAGACGCAAACGAGGTTGCGTCGGTCAGCTAGTATACAATAAAGATATAAAAAAAAAACCGTGGGAGAGCTATGCTTCGGCATGAATGGGTCGGCTCGACCGGAGTGATACCACGGCCTCACAGAAAACCGGTGTTTCACCGAGTGAGTGAGGATACCGGAGGTCCATACCCCAACCCCTCCCCCCATCCCCTTTCCCATCCCCCAAATGTCGGCAACGCACTTGTGACGCCTTTGGTGTTGCGGGTGTCCATGGGCGGCGGTAATCGCTTACCATCAGGTGATACGTCTGCTCGTTTGCCCACTATTCAATAAAAAAAAAAAAAAAAAAATATATAAGGAGATTTTACACAATGTTTTTCATCATTGCGGTTGTTTTTGATTGGTAAGGCTGTTTGACACTTCTTGGATCTTTTGATATGGACTTGACCCGGTTGACAACAAGTTTTAATTACATTTACCTGCTTCGTGAAAAATGTTACAAAAGGAAGCGATAGTACTTAGTTTTTAGATGGGTGACCATTCTTAACACGTGCCTTGGGGAGCACGTTAAGCATAATGTTGCCATACGGTAGATGGTGATCTAACAATCCGAACAACAGTGGCTCCACGGAATTGAAGTTCAACCGTATCTTAATACACATAAAGTCGACCCAACCTAATTTAAACCTAAAAATGCTTGGACAAAAAAAAGCTTAGTCGCATAACTGATGATTCCTTTATTTTTAAGTACATTTCTTTGATATTGAGATGACATAATAGGAGGGTATAGGTGTATAGGGTCATTAAAACTTTTAAATGCTGCATGAAAATTCATATAGCGAACTTTAGTACAGCAATATTTATGCTGAAGTCCTGTTTCAAAGAGATAAAAAATAAGTTTAAAATGCTTAAAACAACGAACAAAATGTAGAATATTTAAAAAAAGAACTGTTTGAAAATATGTATATGTATTTGTAAAGTATCTAAAATAACGAAACCGAAGGGACTGCGAAAATAATTTGTTATATCAATATCAAGTAATTTGTAACAATGAGGTTCGTTATAGAGAGGTTACGTTAGTCTACGATTTATTTTAACAAGGTTAAAATATATTAATGTAAGCTTTACGTATGTACTAATCTGCTTTCCTGTTATAGCGAACGATTTCCACAAACAAATGGAAACACATTTTGAGACTGTGAGCCTTTTCCTGAAGAATAGAGCCTTCGATTGCCACATTTCTGTTCCAAGACTGTTTTAACTATGTTAAAACAGTCCTCTATATTCGTGTATTCACTAGCTTTAGTCTTTTACTATTTGTCATCTTCTATCTTTGAACATTAAAATTGTGGCCAATGTACTAGGTAGTGGTAATTTAGACCGATTTAGTAATGTCCATTATTTCATTAAAGGATTCTCATTTACATACTTAAGGAACAACTTCTTCGTTTATCAGCCATTGCAAGTTTAACTTTCCTGAACGCCAAACAATAATAATTGTCTTATGAAAATTTTTACGAATCTGAACCTGTCGAGACATGAATTTATTGTGAAATCTAATTTAGATAACTATAATAAGATTCGTTAGGTTAAGGTTAAGTTGACGAAATTAGTTTTTGGACAATGTTTTTATAATGTAAAGGTATATTCTTAATTAGCTCTTTATATGGGAAGTTCTAGGGGATTTTGAAAAATTCGTTAAATCGAGTAAATCCTTCCTAAAAGACCGGCAACGCATTTGTGACGCCTCTGGTGTTGCGGGTGTCCATGGGCGTCGGTAATCGTTTACCATCAGGCGATACGTCTGCTCGTTTGCCCCCTATATAATAGAAAAAAACGTTATATTGAGGTTATACTGTATCACGACTTTAAATTATATTAAGTATGGTTGTGTCGAAAATAAATAATATTAATAAACATAAATAAATTTAAGACCAAATAATTAACATAAGTCTCGCTACAAATTGTGCAAAAAATGTGCCTTTCCATCAGCGTACCTCGGTGTGATTTTACTCTAACAACGATTTTGCAGTATATCGAGATGTCATGAAAATAATTTATATGAGAGGAAATAAATATAGGCCTTACGACTCAGGCCCAACAATAGAGCTCATCCACCCCTAAAGAGTTGTTCTATTCTCGGCGGGTTTGTCATTGACCCAGTTCCGTTGGGTAGATAGGCACCGAGTTGCAGCTTGCTTCTGCTAAATTAATACTAATAAAGGTAAATGGCTTAATGCAAACAGAGCGGTACCAGCCGGCACGACGCCACGCTCATGCTCGCTGCACTATTCCGTTTATAGTGTGCTTTATATCATTACAATCTGCTGTAAAGGTTATTAAAATGAGAACTTTTTTTACTGTTATTCCTTTTGAATATTTCTTCTTTCTAATTTCTTCTTCTTATTCTTATTTCAGTTGGCAATAACGACACAGTACGAAATTCGACAGCACATATAATATGCATGAGGTTCATTACGATCGTCTTCCTGTAAATGTGTAACACGCAAACGAAAATTGAATAAAAAGAAAGAAAGTTGGGTAAGGAAAATGGATAGGAGGAGAGAGTTAGGGTAACGCAAGTCGGCACCCTATGATCGCGGGTCACGAAATCGTACAATACATCAGGACAGCAATAGTCCTACTCGAAGAAAAAGATAACTTTGTGATTATCCTAGATCTATGTTTTCCAAAAATAAAGCAAAAAGAAACATGTAAAAGTAATTAAGTTATCAGAAGTTCCCTATTCTCAAGTCTATGGCTTTGTATGCGATCAACGCTGTCACTGACTGTACCGGTAAACAAAATTTACGTTAACCGGACTTGTGTGTAAGTGACTTGTGTTACAGAGCAAAATGTGTTTGTATAGTTATTTATGCCATGTTTAATGGATTGTACATGGGGCTTATTTATTTTTCTCAGTAGCGAAGTTACTAAAAGTACATATATATAAATACTCTTTTATGTACCTTGCACAGTAATGTATACATACGACTATTGGCCACCAAAATGGAGATATAAAGCACAAAATACCTCTAAGCTTGTGCTTTTCTTGTGTTTAAGTTAAAATAAGCCACAACACTGCAACTTTTAGGCACTCGTAACATAAAATTTACAAATTCCTTTAAAATTGTCTGTTGCTTAAGCATTTAAGGGGAAATATGGATGTTACTCTGTAGTTTTACAGTTGTATTGTTGTAATTTTTTATACTTTAGACATTAAAAATACAATATAGTTCACCTACACGCACCTATAAGCATGTTAAATTAAAAATCTTGGAAACAAAATGCACGCTACAGAAAAAATCATTTTACATAAAAAGTTCCTTGGCATTTGAGAGCAGTAAGACTAAGTAATGGACAAAGAGAACAACGGAATCTCTGAGTGTGTTTCCAGATATTACGTGCTTAAGTTTATATTTTGAATTCAACGAAACAGAATTGGATTGATACAAGATAGAGCTATATTTTTATATTACTCAGCTGTCTAGCTTATAAAAATCCTTTTTATTTCAACGTAATACCATGCGGATTTAACATTGTTTGTTCTGTCTAAAGCTTTATTATACAAAGAGTTTTACAAATGCACGCAGAAAAAAGCACGTATTATATACGTACTACATGCAAGCATAACTTATTACAGTACTTTGTTCTGTAATTCTTCTTGTAATTCGGAAATATATAATAACTAACTCGTGTCTTAGGTTGTGAAGCATAATTATAAGAATTATTTTACGTTACTCGTGTACATACATATTGGGGTAAGGTTAACAAAGGATATTTTCTATTACGTTATTCTTTGTACCTCAAATAGATGGTCTCTGGTTATAATCAAAGATTCAAATAATCGAGATCCATCATCAAAGTAAACAACGTTCAATTCAATTACACTTCAGAAACTAAGTGAGACTGAATTTTTTCCGTTAACTGTAAATGGGGAAGCCTCAATTTTGTTAAATTCGATTCTACTCAGTACTAGTACGCATATTTCATACATGGTTAATAAATTACTTCCCGTCTTGCAATTAATGATATCTAAAATACCACAAAAAGTGGGACGAGATTTTTTGCGACATAAATAAGTTTTAAAAGAATTTGAAGAAACTTTATGAATTTTCATTATACTAGTCTAACAATTCAATCGGAATAAGCTATATGAAAAGAGAAAAACACATCTTATATAAAAACAATTATGAACGTTAACTAGTCAGATCACGCAGTGGTAAACTACATTGCTAAAGCTGGGTGCTCCTTGTTATTAAATAACTTTTATCGACCTACGCCCCGCCGCGTCGCGTCGCTGTGCGTCCTCGCTACCGACCAATCCCCAAGCAGGGGAACTTATTACAAGAAAGATCTACAAACAAGCCATATCTAAAGAAAATTAAAGCATAAAGAAATTGTAATATTATTGGATATGCTGTTTGTGAGCATGTACTCGAAAAACATGTATGATATTTTTTTATTGCTGAGGGTACTATTAGATTGTACCAAACTATAATTTTAAATCCGAATGAAACAGTGCTACAGCAATGTAGACCTAATGATTCAAATCACATTCTATTTTTAATATTTTTTTTGTTAATTAACTTACTCGTCTCTATAAACAAGTAAAATAAAAAATATTAGGACAATAACATATAATACAATACAATAACAAGGTATTATTGCTTTATTTTTATGACTGTCTATAGGCGTAAAAGTGTTGATGTTGAAAGCTTTTGTTTGTAGTTTCGTTCACGTAACTTTTTTTACACAGGGCACAGTTATTTTTTAGATGAAGTAGCGTGTATCTTCTATATCCTTTAAATAGAGATTAGTTCCAAATTCAAATACTAATGTTCTCCTGAGCCTTACTGAAGTAAACTGTGGAACCCACATTGCAAAATGTTGCTAAATGTGAGAAATGTTTCACTTTATCTAAAACAAAATAAAGTTTAAAGAAAAAATAGTCTTCTAAATAGTAATATATTTTTTGGTGACTTAGCTTTCAAAAGTAACAGAGTACCTATAACAAGACGTTCATTATATTTTTATTCATGGCATATTATCTCAGATGCCTATAAAATCAAGTGTTGCGCATAATATATGATAATACCATATTAAAATGGTTTAGACCGTGGAAAATGAAGAAGTTAGCTCCCAGCGTCTCGCTGTCTACGAGCTAAATCCATATACATAAAATAATTAATTTAGGGCTTCTGAGAATATTTTCACTTTGTTTGATCGTTTGTGCGTATAATATATTACCACAAAGCCGTACAGAATTGAAGTGAGACAATGTATTTAGACTATTAGACGGAATTATCGGATTACGTAAACCTTACTCATTAAGTGGGTACTCATTTAAGGATCACTTGGATATTTCAATACAGTTAGGTTAAGCGAAAAATTTCGAGATCATGGCAGAACGAGTGAAACAATAAAATTCCTACAATTCAAACATCCGAACGATCTTTTGAGACTAACGTGAACATTATCTCGTAAAGAAACGGAATCTTCGATATTAAATGTTATTCCGCATCTATCCTCTTTGGAGACGCCTGTGAGGGTCATTGCCCTTTAGCAGTGTTTCTTTTAACATTTTATTTTAAAAATTGAATCTTCTTTGTAACATAAATTTCAGTTTTTAGATCCTTATTGTATAATAATTATTTTTCTTTATTCATACAAAGGTTTGTTCACAAAATTATGTAGGTACATAATTTATCAGTAAATATAACTATTGAACCAAAACTATCTCTGTATGATATGGAAACTGTGTTTTGAGTTTCGTATTGAGGTTATATTGTAAAGTTAAAAAAGCGGGCGTATATCTAAGCATCAAGTACGTAGAAGGAGTAGGTATGGAGGAAAAAGCCTCCACACGGTAAGATAAGGCACGCACGGCCGCCACTGCGAATTTCATCACGACCCTCCTTGTTTTGCGTCTCTATTTACTTAGTAGGGAAATATAGTATGGTATGTTGACTGTTTAAAATAAAACCGATTTCCTTCAAGTTTACTTTCCTTTTATGCCTTCCTGTTAAGTGTGGAATGAGGCTCAAATTTTTATTTCTTTATTCAAACTGTATGCTGCACTTTGTACATCGGCTGATTTAATGCCCAATGTATTTGAATACAATTTAAATACAGTCAATCTGTCTATCTGTCTGTCAATGACTGCCTCTGTGGCGCAGTGGTAGCGTATGCGACTGCTGTTCTTGAGGTCTTGGGTTCAAATCCTGGGTCGGACCAAATGTTTGTGTGATCTACAAATATTTGTTTCGGAGTTTGGGTGTTTTCTATGTATAATATGTATGTATTTACAAAAAAGAAAAAAATATATATATGTATTTGTATCAGTTGTCTAGTAACCCATAACACAAGCTCTGCTTAGCCTGGGACTAGATGGCGTTGTGTGTTTAGATGTCCGGAATATTTATTATTTATTATTTATAATCTTGTAATCTTGTGCATATTCATTGAATGTATATACACATGTACACGTTATATACGTATATAACTAACCTAAAACTAATTTTTTTAAAGTATTATTTCATATTAGTGAAATTTGCATTTTGCCATATTTTCCTAGATAGGTATTATGTTCAATGTGATACTACTCTGATATTAATTTGCTAAACTATCTGGAGTTATCTGCCGTATATACTGTTCATATTTCATAACAAAAAGTAGTAAATGGTATTTCTATATTTATTATAAAAATATGTAGGAATTATATATATTTGTTGGATTTATATATTTACTACAGAAATACCAAGTAAAATCATTAGTTATAAAGTTGTGTTGCCCGTCTGCTTTCCAATATTTCAAATTTAACGGACAAAGTTATTCGTTACGTACACTGATTACTAAAACATTGTTTTCTTATTATTAATTTTAATTTATCTCACTGTACTCAGTAGTAATAACAAAGAAAGTGACACAATATATGTATTATTATGTAATCAAGTATATGGTGCTGTTCCCCAGCCATCTGTTACAATCTACGCAAATTACGCCAATTTACGTGATTCCACGAAACCAGTCACTTTGCGACGTCCCTGACATGTAAAGTAGCCTTAACGTCAAACATTTTTATCGACTTCTTTTCACGGAAAATTTTGTCCTCTTACCTAATACCCGGATTTGTTAAATAAAAAACGTGAAAGTCTAAATTAAGTGTAACTATTATCTCTAAATGGAAAGCAATGAAGCAATGCTTATAAAAATTAAAAGGAAAACATGTGGTATAAATGCCACGTTGCTAATTTAAAACATAAGCCAAGAAAGCGTTCTATCTTTCCATCTTTTATTTATATGTTCGGATTTTCATGAAGTGACAAAAAAAATTACAATTCATTGGTAATTTTATTGTTAAACCTTTTCTTCTGTGGCATATCGGACTCAAACCGACTAAAACCGCACGCCGTCTCGGATACTAGATGCCGGGGAACCAGGTGCACCCTTGAAAGGAAATCCCTGGAACCCCGACGTATCTCGGGCCACCTACGGTTTGTAGATGGCCTCCTCCTGTGGTATTATTAAACCTAAGGATATTATGATAATAATAAAAGTGCAAAGAGGATTAGTACAATTTCACAACTAGAAAAAAATATTACAATGTGTTGAGAGTCAGCCATATAGATGAACGAATAAGGTTGACAGTAGTAACTGACTCGTACGGTCTGGACTGTATGTACAGCATAACTTTGGATCGGCTGCACCAAGTTGGATATTTAATTTTTCTACGTGTTTGTTATTTGGACAAGGAGTTAGGAGTTAGGACAAGGTTTGTTTACAACAAAATTAAAAGATAACCAAAAGAGTTTTTTTTGACAGCGACTAAAACATTTTTTTCAAAAATTTAGAAAATATTTTCTAAATAAAATGGCGGTACGAAGTTCGCCAGGTCAGCTAGTAAAACAAAATTCTCAAAAATGACAGACTGCGTTATACTTGGACATATGGAGTCGGTATTGCTTTTTGTTTAGAACGTGAAAAAAGTTTATTATGTTCCTTCACACACATGCAAATGCTTTTGAAACTATGTGATTTGAAATCGAATAATCATAATCCTCTTAACTGGTTGTGGTGTTTCGTGGTTAGTTGTAATTTGATGCGCATGCGTATCGCCGAGAAAATGGGGAAAAGGAAGATAATTAAATTTATTTTTTTAAAGATAAAGAACGAAACATATTCTTAAATTTACCATTGCTTTTCACTTTAGAACATCATGTACTTATTCCACCACCACGGTAATTAATAAATAATAAATTTCAACTGTCTTCTCATTATACAGTACTTTAGATGATGATATCATCACTCTCCTCGCTCTTATTGACAGTTCTCTTATAAGGTTCCGTTGGCTCCCCTCAGGTATAACCAGAGATAGGTAATTGAAAACGGTCTGAATTTACATTGAGCATAATAGTTAGTTTGCAAAACGGTCATTCAATATTTCAGGTCAAAATGAAACGCAAAATAAAAAACCGATACAATCGCTAAGCTGTTAAAGAACTAGAAATACTAACTAAGAAAAACCTCTATTTTCCCTATTAGGAAAGAGATTTCTATGTCTTGATAGTAATCGTATAGGATTGTGTGAAACCGGAGCTACAGCGGTGTCCGATATCGACCAACCGCCCTACGCACACAACCTATATACCTACCCAGTACTTACACAACTAGCTAAACTAACTATAGATATCAAGTAACCAATATTCGTATAGAATTTCAACTTAATTTCTACCTATAATAAAGGCAACCGATAATATGATATATGTTATTTTATAGTATACTAGCTGAACCCCGCGGTGCTACCCGCGGTACGATGATAACTGCGGGCAACGCCGCGAGGCGAAGCTATATCTTTATAAATAGTAGCCTATGTGTTATTCTGATGTATAAGCTATATTGTGGTAAAGTTTCATTCAAATCCATTCAGTAGTTTTTACGTGAAAGAGTAACAAACATCCATACATACATACATCCATACTTACAAACTTTCGCCTTTATGATAGTATAAGTAGGATTCTCTCGAGTCATATTAGAAATACATTTATGCCTCATTATCACGTGGAAAAACGTAAGATGTACTTTTTAAAGCATCCCGTTGAAAACCAACTTGACTTTTAGTTTGTCATACCAAGTTACTGCAAAGCAGTGAATGGGAAGATATCTAAAAGATCTACACAAATGTAATGTTTTTCCTTTCTTTTATACCTAATTTATGTTTAACATAACAGAAATATGTTGCACGTTCGATTAAAAACGTTGCTTGCAGCAAACATGATCAGAGATTATAAAATGCTCTAGAAATTAGCATTTATATTGAACAATCTCGTCTCGTAACTGTGTATCATTTCCATATCTATGTGACAAGAGAGATAATATTATGCTGGTTATGTTTAACTACTGCATTACTTAAATATGTATTATGTTAATACCAGTGTATCAGAGTGCGCAAAAAGTTACTGAATATACACAGCACACTATTACTTTATTTAATAACTAATTCGTTATTTTTAGTTGGAATGAGAAATTAAAGTAAACATCACGAGTATCTTATATCCGTATGTTTTAGATTTACAGTCTACTTGGAGTCTGTGTGGATATATACCTACTGGGATATTATCGATAAATTACACCCAGACAGAGAAAAAAAGATGGTGCTCATCATACAATTATTTATTCTGGGTAGGAATCGAATCCAAAATTTATGTCTTAGCAGTCGGGATCACTTACCACTAGAATCTAGTATTTTTACCAGGCCCATTATATTATAAAACTTAGACCAAAAGCATGCACGGAAAGACAGTGACCATTTATAAACACGCGTTGCTGCAAAACGAAATTGCTTTCTATAAAGTTTAGTATTTAACGTGTTCACTGCCTCGTTGGCGCACTGATAGCGTATACGACTGCTGTACTTGAGGTTTCGGGTTTGATTCCCGGGTCAGACCAGATCTTTGTAAAGCCTGCAAATATTTGTTTCGGAGTATTAGAATTATAAGAGAGAAATCAGAAAAATAACAGTTCATATATATTTATATAAGTTCTCTAGTACCCATAACATAAGTTCTGCTTATCTTGGGACTAGATGGCGTTGAGTGTAAGGTGTCCGAAATATTTATTTATAGCTATATTTTAGACGAGTAAATATATGTTTGTATTGTACATTGTATATTTCATATTATCGTGTGCAATAAAGAGTTCTTGTCTCAATTGTGTGTGTGATGTATTTTATTTGCATAAATAGATTTATTTTGGTTTAAGGACACATGTTCCTAAGTAATGTAAAACATTGCCAATTTATTTCAGTAAATATCTACAAAAAAATTAGAGGATTAATCCCAATAAAATGTTACGTTTTCACATATACATATACAAAACTTAACAGTGTGATGCGACAATTGGATACTTCACCCCGATAAAGCAATTTCGATGGCTTACAACTCTTTGGTACAATTTTGATCTCTATGTAAGTAGATTACGCAATTTGCACGGTATTGTGTATACATTGAAATACTTATTTATTTTATTTCTATATTTTTATATTACTAAAATTTGTATGATCTGCAAATATTTGTTTCGGAGTTTGGGTGTTTTCTATGTATAATATGTATGTATTTACAAAAAAAGTATACAAGTATTTATATCAGTTGTCTAGTACCCATAACACAAGCTCTGCTTAGCATGGGACTAGATGGCGTTGTGTGTTATAGATGTCCGGAATATTTATTGTTTATTGTTATTGTATTGTACTAAGAAGATAGTACTCTAGGACGCTCACAGGCCAGTGATAGTTTACACAAGATGGCTGGTATTATCTGGATGCGATTAGCCAAAGATCGAACCAAGTGGCGTGCAATTGGGGAGGTTTATCCAGCAGTGAAATGCGAGATTTCATGATCCCTGTTATTAAAATTGATATTCTCTTAGCCGATTACGGCCACGGCGGCCAGTCTCAACGGAGACCAACAACTACGCAAGAGATATTAAAGTGCACAAGTGTGTGCGCAAACATATGTGCACTCTCTGTTCCCACTTTCTCATAATCCGATATGACGGTTAACCGACACGATCGGGGAGAAACCAGGCGCAAGGCTTTACGTTCTCTCCGAGACACGGGGGTCCGGACCCAACTTCCAAACTTCGAGCTGTTATTAAGTATTTCTATGTTCAGAAAAAATCAATAACAGCCGACCCGGGGTTCGAATCCGAGATCTATTAGTATTTTTAAGATTAATTCCACAATTAGAAATAAATTACTAAAGAATTTAATAAAATATGCTATTATTCCGCTGACTGCATTGATTTTTGTCTTGTAATTTACTTTTCATAAATAATTCAGTGGCATGAGAATAGGTACCACATTCATAAAATATTGATATTTACACTAATGCAAAAAAATCATTTACATAAAAGCCCCTACCCAACCAACGTCCCTTCTTTTAAAATATCAATAGCCAAGCCCCACTGCAAACTTATAACCCCTCAACAAACAGTTAATAACGCTCAGAAATAATTGTCAAAACTGGTTGCAAAACCTGAGACCTTGTTCTTTCAGAAGCGAGTATTATTCTATTGAAAAATAAACAAGTTTCTAAAGCCCTTGAACGACAGACTTAGCGGTCCATGGATCAATACTTATGTTTATATTATTATAAAAATTAAAAGGTACGCTAATAGGGGTTTTACATGTGAAGAACTGGTTCAGTTATTCATACTATTATAAGCTCGAAAGTTACTCTGTGTGTAAGGCCGTGTTTTCGAATTCAGCCGGCTAGGCATCGGGTGCCAGAGCGGTTTACGAGTATAGTTGTGTTAAGAGAAAATATACCTCGTAAAATATAGCTTGATACGGATGACCTATGTCGCAGAAAATTACTACTGATATCAAATATATATAATATTGTTTCATTATTTTAAATGTATTTTTATAAAATCGTACAACCCAAGCCAAGATTATAACCTTAAAAAATCTTGATTAGTCGTAATTGCAAACACAATAATTTACAAATTAAGGGGGCAAAATTACAAATAAAGCTGATTACAATGTTTTAATAGCAACAGATAAATAAAATACAGAATATTATTCCTAATAATTATAAGTGTGGATGTAAGTTTGTTTGTTACGCTTTCACGCGAAAAGTATTTAATCGATTATCATGAAACTTTGTTCACATATTCTTGAAGATATTATAAGTTACATTGGATACTTTTTTATTAAATGCGAGCGAAGCCGTGGACATTTAGAAGAATCATAATATTGAAAAAAATAAAAATCATTAATCACAGGTGATTGCTATTTTAATCCAACCCTTTATGACACCGCTACACTGGTGCGCACCGCTCGTATGTCGCTCGTCGCCCGCTCCACGCTCCGCTGTGTTCGTGAACATTCGTCTACAGATTTGAACATGCCGCTGCCCACTACGCTCCCACCGAGTTCGTGTACGCGACCTTACACTTTCATGGCTAAATCGCTGCGTCGATTTCAATGAAATTTGGCATGAAGATACATTGATTCTAGAGGAAGGCCATAGGCTACTCTTTGCCGTGATACCTGACATACACGCGGGTGTTGCCTAGGCTAGGGTAAAAGCTAGCACTACCATTATTAATACGGTCTACTTATTTAAAATCATTTTACTTGTAAAACATACTAAAATACTATACTATGCTACTATTAAATGAACACATAATAATGTCATGGCATTTCATGACATAATTATACTTCATAAAAAGATCGATCATAATTATAATGATAATAATATGGCCAAATCAATAAATAATCAGTTTTTACGATATGAAAAGCTTAACGCAATAGTGAAAACTTCATGATAGCTAAACAATGGTAATGATATCGCCAAATAGTTACATTTTCCACAATGAGAGGCGCTGAACGTTTTGTTCAAGATATGCAACATGGCAGTGAAAGGGTAGCTAAAAGAATGATTTGAAATTCTCTTTGAAATTTTTCGAAGCGCTTATATTGGTGATCTACCTAAAATAATGATAAAATCTGATGACTGAGATTACAAACAACTTTTAGAATTAAACAACACGGTCAGTTTTCCTGAAATGGTCAATGCCAAAGTGATCAAATGTATGATCTAACCACAACACACTATTATAGGTTTTCACTCTTTTTATTGCGATTGTAACGTGTAATGTCTAAGGAAAACCATGCACTTAATATTATTACTTAAACCACTCTATAGCGTCACTACTCCGTAGCTAAACAAAATAACAGCTTGCGAATAAAGATTCGGAAGCTTTTTTCATGCGGGGGTCATTGACCTTTCAAATTGAGTTTTCTCGTACTAAATATTAGCTTTGAAATAGTGTTTGTAAATGTAAATTTATTATTAAACATTCTGAGTCAAATTGAATAACATGCATTGTTGAAATGAACCAGATTTTTCGATGGACAAATGGTCGTTATTACTCGCATTAGAAAATCGCTAACTGCATTCGTATATCTTTTTGTAATTTTTACTCATTACATGTATTATAAATTGGCTACTTAATAAGACTATAAACTTACCACGTAAAGACTAGCGCGTGACCCGACTCCCGCCAATTCGGATCGATCACCGAAAACACAGAACGCATTTCACGTATAGCAAAATAGTCCACGATCGATAATCGTACAATACAAAGCGTACGGGCGCTGCATGCGGCACGCCGTGCAACCGACGCTCCTACCACACATATTAATTCACAAGTTATTATTTTACACGCACGTCCACTCATGAGAAAAGCAACTTGAGACGACCGCAACGTTCGAAACCTTAATACTTCCCTTCGCTGCAAATATAAGATGACAGAATCGAAGACTGAGCCGATCGAATGAATACCTACGAGAAAATAATTTGCACTGTTCTGAAGTTAATAACAATTACGAGTACATCAGCGTACACGGTCATTGAATATGTTACCGCGAGAAAATCTTAAGAATAGATTTGACATAGAAACGATTTCTTGAAATGTTTAAAAAAAACAGCGCGGAGATACGAGAACTTGGTAACGCGTCTAGCGAATACCAAAATAATATGAACAATATAGGGACAGGAACTGGAGTCGCGTAATAATAAGAGTGCTTGCGTGGGGATGGTACGGAGGGTGCATTGTGCACCGGCGAATTTTGGAAGGGCCCGCTCCGAAAGCCCTTGTTTGTTCCCCCTGCACTTGCGCAAGATGCGAACCAGTTTTGATTTTTGTAAATCAACTCGTAAAGTTAGTCCGTTCACAAGGGGTCTTTCATCCCATCGCTACAGACCGGTATCAAACAATTGCCGTACATCGTTCATAGGTAATAATAATATAAAACAAGCTGTACTTCAATTTAATTTTGAGATCTTATCCATCCTTTTTGTAAGTCTATGCAAAAACCATTCAAAGGGATCAAAAGGGCCTAGAATATCATACAGTTATTAGAAAAAACTACAATTAAAAGTTCCATCAGTGTCACAAGCGAGAGAGATCGATCTCACGAATATCAATTTGTTTGGTCCTAAATCCAATCAAACTTCTATACGACCTATTGACAGAACAGCCAGTATAAAGAAAAGTCAATATGGTTAAGTTCTAATAGTCATTCTCTGCAATTATAGCTAAGGGTGGTAGCATGGTTTGAATACCTTGCCAAAGAAAGGAGCTATCAAATAGAAAAATATTTTTAAAAAGTTTTAATATGCGTTTAGTACATTCAACTAAGTAAATACATAGGTTATCATAATTCATAGGACATTACTCAGATGACTGTGAACTATTAAGTTAACATCGAGATAGCCAGATTAGAATTGTATGTAGGTACTTTACTTAAGTTTACTGATGTAAATGGATGGATTAAGGTAATCTCCGGTTTAATTTGGAAAAGCTTTCTATTACTTCTACAGTATGTAGACTTATTGCTATTCTTTCCATAACTTCCAATAGAATCAAAATAAATTATAATCTCATCGCTACATAGTATAAAACAAAGTCGCTTCCGCTGTCTATCTGTCCCTATAAATGCTTAGATCTTTAAACGGATTTTGATGCTGTTTAATAGATAGAGTGATTCAAGAGGAAGGTTTATATGTAAAATACATGTACAATATAGTAGAGAAACACTGATAATTTTAGAGGTTTCTAATGCGATGTCGTCAATAAACACATTTTTTGCACTTACATCGCAAACGCTGCCTGGAATCTATGATATAAATCAAAATAATGTACTACAGTATTGTACACCTTAAAAAGGTACATAAAGTAGTTCCACTATATGTATATGTCTATCTCTTAGGGATAATCTACCATAACCATTTTTATTCATTTCTTTTTACGAGAAATAGTCGCTTATTAACGAAGCGATTTTAAGCAATACAGCATTAATTCTTATTTAATTAAGTACCTTAAGTATATTGTGCAATTTAATATAGATCAATATGGCCCTTTTTTAGTATGTAACTTAAATGAATGTATTCAAAGATATTACAGATTTAAAATTCACGAATCGTGTCATCGGTGGGTGAATTTGAAATCCACCCGAGCGAAGCCGGGGCGTGTCGCTAGTTTTCTATAAAACCGTAATATATAAGCCGTATATTGTGTAACATTTACGTAGCCTCGCAAGAAGTATCATGAGAGCCATGACTCCTTGTTTTTGATATTGTACTAAGCTTTTATGTAATAAAATAGGATTATTACATTATGTGCCTATAAGTTTCAACGTAAACAAGTTATTTTATCGACCCGATGTATTGTGGAACGTCTAAAGGGATAGAAAGCCTACGAGCCGTACGAAGATACTCGTAGAAGCGAATTTGCGGTTACATCGAATAAAAAAAATTCATTATTGATTGATGATAATGATTTTCTTGTTTTAAATAATAGATAATAACTTTGATTTTATTTTTGCTTTTTGACTCGAATGTTTTTAATGTTATTTATTATTTTTTATGTTGTAATTTAATGTTTTTAATTTGGTCCTTGGGAAAAGATTGAGATGGTCCGAAATAAATGGTTATTATTATTATTAAAACTATTTATTTCACATGCTACATAGTACACTATAGTATGTCATAAGTGCTAGAGCGCTTACTTCGTCTGGCATCGACATCCCACAAGCAGTCCTTTTGATATACAAAACTATATTTGTGATTAATATGAAAATATTTATTTAAAAAAATGTTGAATAGATCATTCTTGCCAAAGTGCCAGGTTAAGAAACAATTTTTAGGTCTGTTTTTGTACCGTATTATATTATATTCTTTAGTATATTTGTCACCTAGCTCCTATTAAACGGCTTGAGTGATGTAGATGAAATTTTGTGTGATTATTTCTAAGGGTTTCTGGATGGTTTCAAAATGCAATTGGCGCAGCTGTCGCTATGTTATTAATTTTGAGGCGGTACGAAGTTCGTCGGGTCTGTTTGTTAGGTATAATTTTGGTCATTCCACTATGTTCACCTGGGTGCTTTAGCCGGGTCAATGATGTCGACTTGGTGAAGCAATTTTATTCCAGGCTGTTCAATTTATTTCTAACTTAGGGATGGAAAAAATAGATTGCAAAAAGACGAAATCATGCGCAGTTTTGATGTAAGAACGAAAAAATAATATATATAAAAAATTAAAATGTAGATAAAAGTAAATAACACAAAAAATGTTGATTATAATACCTATTAATACAAATGAATAAATACATACATAAGTACATAAATACAGTATGAACATACATTTTCATTACGAAGAAATTGAACAGACAAAATATGTTTTAGGTAAATAATAAATTAAAATGACAAGTAAGATTCTTTGACCATTTTCTTAAAAATAGCTGTTTTTTATGCTGCCCGATGGAAAGCACAAGCAGAATCCAAGAGTGGTGGTCACCATCCACGCCTGATAGCCATTGGCAAAGCATTCCAGTGTCGGAAAACTTGTACAGTAAACGACTTATTGTAGAACCTAGTACAGTGAGTTGGTACTACTCTTTTCAGAGATTCTGTTTGACCTCTTGAATTAAAATCTATTTTATAGTAGGTAGTCTGCTACCATAAAGTGGAAAGAATATGAGTATTCCGTCTAAGGCGAATTAGAAGCCACTTAAGCAGGTTGCGATATTCAGAATATGAATCTAATATTTTTTTTTTAAGGCGCTAAAGTTAATCGAGTTGCTCGTCCGTGATATCGAGATAACTAACATCAGCGTAGTCGAGTATAGAGAGAAGGAGAGATTGTGGGAGTGCAATTTTAGTAGCCATTGGGAGAAATTTGCATAATCTTCGTAAGGATTCTGCCGATGCAAATAATATTCAACTGGCCTCTTGCAAAAGTCTACTTCATTCACCCGTGGGCCGTGTGATATTACAGACGTGAACACAGTGAAATAAACCATAATGTTATGTGTCTTTTTATATAGATTTATCTTTACAAAAATAAACAGCTTTCTACTCAATGTTTATGAAAGTATACTTGTCAAAAAAAGCAATTTTTACACTTTTGTTTGTCTGATTGTTTAGGGTAAACTTTTAAACGAATTGACCGATTTTGAAGCGACTTTTTCTGGCGGCAAGCTGATGATATAAGGAGTAACTTAGGCTACTTTTTTAGACTAGCTCCACCCCGCGGCTTTACCCACGGTTGTTGTTTTACCGCGGGGCTCAGCTACCCATTACTAATAAGCATAGTATTTATTTTCGGTGCCAAAGACGAATTTCCATTTTATTTGTAATTCAATTTACTTTTTATGGCTCCGTTCTTTAAAAGTAGAAATTACCCTTTTATAAGATCACTTCAACTTTGTGGTTTGTCTGCCAGTAGTCGAGATATTTTCTTTATAAATTGAGAATTAAACGCAAACGCAAAAGATATGGTCTTTAAAGTAATATACTTTTAAACATTTCGCAAGTATGTAACTCAAGATCTAGAGAACAGATATTTCCCATTAACCTAGAATCACGGAATTTGGCAAGAAGTTGAGTGCCGCAGTACAAGTAAAGGAAAAGATCCGAGTGTATAATTAATAGCTCGCACATAGAATAAACATACTTTACAAATATAGGTTCATGAAACGCCTTGACTTAGAAAAAAAACTTGTGGATCACACAAAGTGTTGTCAGTAGAAAGCGACGTGGTGACCGCTTAAATCACTAGACCTACCGTGCTGGCAGTATTTTATCCCCCTTGTCTTGTGGTTTAAGGAACCTACAGCTATGCTCATTGTTCATTTCATATAAATAATGTGTCTTTGTCGTCGTTTAAAAAAATATTAGACAACAAGCGCAAATTATTTCCTTCAACCACATTAGATAGAAACCAGCTTCCAACAAAGTATGTTGGATCTTGTTTGAAAACTCTTCCAACATACAAAATTTAATGGCGAGGTGAGATAACACTTTTGTATGATACAATTGTATTGTTATACATAAAAGTTGAACATAGTGGTATGTGTACAGTTATGAAATAAATATTCATTACTAGCTGACCCACGCAACCTCGTTTACGTCTTCTATTGCCCGTAGCGTAATCACCTTCCCCCGTTTTTGTAACATTCATCGCTGATGCTCCGCTCGAAAAACATTTTTTTAATATTTATTCACCTTTTAAACCTTCCCTGGAGTACGACAAATATTTTAAAACGAAAATCAGCTAAATCGGCCGAGCCGTGCTCGAGTTTTAGCGAGACTAACGCAGCAATTAATTTTTACATATATAGATTAGAATTTAAACAAAAAGGTAAATTCTACATTAGTCAAATCTATATCAGAAATTACTGACACTATTTCTATAGTCTCCAACTTAACTCTAATGTTGGTAGGTATATTAAAAGTTGCCGAACAACATCCCACATTCTTTGTTATAAACCAGGAAGTTTTATTTTTGGAAACCCGGGTCTGTTTTTTCCTGTCTGTCTGTCTGTTACGCTTTCACAGCTAAACTGCTGCAGTTTGCTTTTGAAGAAGGACATGGCTAATATTTAAAACGATAATCGACATATACGTGGGTAAAGTCTAGTACATCTTATTATTACAAATGTAATAATAAGGATTAGGAGAATAAGTTTGTTTGTTACTCTTTCACGTGCAAACTAGTTAACCGATCATCAAGAAACTTAATACACATATTCTTGGGGGTTTTAGAAGTAACATGGATATTTTTTATTACATGCGAGCGAAGCCGCGAGCGAAAGCTATTACCTACTCAATAAAATAGAAAAAACATACAAATTCTTATGTCGCATTAAATTTAAGTATGGACATATTAAGGGTTAAAGAACGAAATTGTTTGGTACTGAAAATTATACATTCAGTTTGAATTATATTTTCTATCAGTATTTGTTGAATAAAATTTTGTGCCACGTTTGTGTTTTGTAAGGCGAAATTAATAAATATTACTATTATTAATTTTTGGGGTTCTATACCTTAAAAGGAAAAAACGGAAACCTTATAATTCGGATCACTTTGTTGTCCGTCTGTCTGTCTGTCAAAACCCTTTTTCTCAGGATCGCGTGGAGTTTTCACGTATCTAGTTCATATCAAAACTCAAGTGTACTATCCCTTAGAACTGTTAAAAAATCAAACTTCTAAGCCAACGCAAACAAAAGATATGCAGCAAATTTTCGACACTTGCAAGGGAATCAAAACCTACAGTGTACTTCCGGTGAACTCAGAATCTTAAAATTAAATACGACGTAACGTCTTATAGTACAGATAAAAAATAAAAAAGTGAAATCCATAATTTACCTACGGGTTTGTACCCTCGGTTTGCAAGTCCGACTCGCACTTTGCCGGTTTTTTTTTCTAAAATGTAACATGTTTAATTAATCGACATTTGCCTATGGGTCTGCATTTTCCGCTTTAGGTTATCGTAAAGAATCCAGTTTTCGTCACATATCACAATTCGATCCAATACTACTTCAATTCTGTACGCGTTTAGATCAGTCAAATCCCGAGACACCCATTTTTCACATTTTTTATCTTATTGATTTAATGCAAATGAGTCAATACTCTTGATAAGGCAACGGTAAACCATGCCGGTAATTCCTGGCTAGATTGATTCGGATCGACTTCCACCATCTCCTTAAATTCAGCGTTATTCACCTGCGTGAGCGGTCCTCCACATGGTTCGTTCTTCAAGTGGAAGTTTCCATTACGAAATCGTTTAAACCAAAAGTGCACGGTTCATTCATTAGCAGTCACGTCTCCAAACGCTGCATTGATTTTGTCATCCGTTTCTGCCGCGTCGGAACTCCTATTCAAATATTGCTAGTATTTTCGAAGTATAGATCTTTCCTGTCTAAGTTGAATAAAAAACAATTGAAAATCGAATACTGCATATTTTTTGAAATATGAACCTCGTTTTCGAGTGAAACATTTATTAAGAGATGCGTATCTTAAAAAAAGTTTCAGTCGAAAACCTCACACCATGATCGATTTATGTCAACTCAAATTATATTATAATACGGTTTCATACTTTGGCCCCTATTATAATCTTATATATCGTAGAAGAGTTATAGGGAAGTAGGTTACATCATATTTTTGTTAAGCCCACCTAACCTAATCGCTCTCGTAAGTCGTAATCGACATCTCAAGTCTACCTCAAATCCGCTTAACGTTGAAAGACATCTTCCAAAGAAGCCCCTGCGATTGGAAAAAAAAATGAAAATATTGCTTGAGAATTGTAAGTATGTGAAATCCAACTTTTTCTACGTACAGAATGTGCAACAATAAGTTAGTTTCTAATAAGTATTGGTTCTGAGCAAACTAAATTGTGTACAAGTGTAAATATTAATATTCAGTTACTTATGATTTCATTTATTTCCGAACGAATAATATTTTGACATCATATTCCACAAGATGGCGCACCGACCAGTTTCATCAATTCTCTTTGGTTTAGCGTTGCGCTAGTGTATCGATTTTGCGTACAACACACAGGGTTCCCAGATATAAAAATAAATAAAAGAAAACTATTCGTAGAGGTAAAACCGCAAACCATTTACAGAAAAAAAACTATCTATAGTGCTTTTAAAAGCCATAGCTACGCATGTTAAAGTTTATATAATTTAACTAGAGCATTTTTATGTGTTGAATAATTTATTGTCGAAATCTTAATGCACTGGTAACACTAAATGTCTATGAATTTGACCCCGAAGCTCGTGTCCGGAGCAGAAGGAGAGTGTGGTGTAGGGCCAGGCCCTTCGTTTTTGATCATCATCTTGTTCAATATCGTGTAAAATGGGCACATAATAGGTACATTCAATATTTTTAAACACATTTCATATTAATTTATAACTACAATCCCAAAACGAACGTAATCTGTGGCAATAGAAATATATTACGGGCCATCAAAACCCGTTAGTAATGCTAAGAATACCATCCTCAGTTGCGCGTAATGTTAATTTTATTCGTACAAAATTTTATATCAGTGATATTTCAAACTATATGCGGTTGGTTATTTTGCTATCTTTTTGTGATTAAATCACATACATTTAAATGCGGCAAACTATAACGTCCTCGGGATTTTGGTGAAAGTGTTGAGACAATGGTGTATCGATTATTTTTCGCTGACTAAATGTCATCCCGGTGCCGTAGTGTTAATATTAGAAGTCTATGTTTGTGACTACGATTACTATTGTCTAGGCATCTACGCGTTTTATATTAAGCATGCGAACTTCAATTTAGCTTGAGTGACCAAAATAGTGTCGACGTTTTTCATTCGGATAAATTCATTCGCTCTTTGACAATATCTATTTTCTGACCATTTCGTGAGTGGAATAGGAACAGTAAGATATAACTGAAAATAGTAGTAGCCCATTCCTATAGCATATTCTATTTATGTAAATAAATACCTAGTTGAACTGAACTATATAATATATTTCTAATAAGAAATAAAAACTCGGCAATAAAGAAGGGTTACTTAAATTTAATAGGTATCTAACAGATTATATTTTCGTGATTAGTCTTATTTATAAACTTGTGTACATAAATAATATTACTCTAAGGTGGTTCCATAAATAATTTGTTGACATTACTTTACAAAAGATATTCAAACAGTATTATTCTAGGTTTTTAATGTTTCAAACTTGTCTTGTGTATTAAGATTATTAATGAACTTGCATTTATAAATAATATCACAATATGGTTTTGGAAATAATAGTACAGTATTTATTATTTGAAAAGTATTCAGTCTGCATATTTTAGGGTTTTAAATATTGGACAAAATGTATGCTATCATTAAACGAAGCATCACCTAAAAGATTATTATTTGTTACAGTTACCATACTCAAAATTTGGAAGAACTGTGCTCAAAGTTAACCCAGTAAGTTACCAATAAATCTGTGAAGTAAATAGATCTGTTAAAAATGGCCAATCCAAATCGTGAAAGTGTCAGTACCCGATTTTCTGATAACTATGATCTTAAAGAAGAACTGGGAAAAGGAGCATTTTCAATTGTGCGTCGGGCTGTGCAAAAGTCTACTGGTTATGAATTTGCGGCTAAAATAATTAACACCAAAAAGCTTTCAGCTAGAGACTTTCAGAAGTTGGAAAGAGAAGCGCGAATTTGTCGTAAGCTCCAGCATCCTAATATTGTAAGACTTCATGATTCGATTCAAGAAGAACATTTTCACTACCTTGTGTTCGACTTAGTTACCGGTGGTGAATTATTCGAAGACATTGTAGCCAGAGAATTCTACTCTGAAGCTGATGCATCTCATTGTATACAGCAGATTCTTGAATCTGTTCACCACTGTCATCACAATGGAGTGGTACATAGAGACTTAAAACCAGAAAATTTGTTGTTAGCCAGTAAAGCTAAAGGAGCTGCAGTGAAACTGGCTGACTTCGGATTAGCCATTGAAGTACAAGGCGATCAACAAGCATGGTTTGGCTTTGCTGGTACTCCAGGTTACTTATCACCTGAAGTGCTCAAAAAGGAACCCTATGGGAAACCCGTCGATATTTGGGCGTGCGGGGTAATTCTGTATATTTTGCTGGTTGGATATCCTCCATTTTGGGATGAAGATCAACATCGTCTTTACGGGCAAATTAAAGCCGGCGCTTATGATTATCCCTCTCCAGAATGGGATACAGTAACACCTGAAGCTAAAAGTCTAATAAATCAAATGCTAACCGTAAATCCAAGCAAGAGAATCACAGCTTCTGAGGCGCTCAAACACCCATGGATCTGCCACCGCGAACGTGTTGCTTCTGTTATGCACAGGCAAGAAACCGTGGACTGCTTGAAGAAATTCAATGCACGACGCAAACTGAAAGGTGCAATATTGACTACTATGCTTGCCACTCGCAACTTCTCTGGAAAGTCTATGGTAAATAAGAAAGGAGATGGATCGCAAGTAAAAGAGTCTACTGATAGTAGTACGACGCTGGAGGATGATGATCTGGACAAAGATAAGAAGGGAGTTGATAGGGCATGTACTGTAATATCAAAAGAACATGACGAAGATGCCTTGACAAAGGCAGACTCATTCGGCAAGGCCCGAGGAGATAGTAATGCCTCGTTACGCCGCGCAGAAGTAATTAAGCTCACCGAAGTCCTCATAGATGCTATTAATAACGGGGACTGTGAAACTTATTCCAAGTTATGTGATCCAAATGTAACAGCATTTGATCCTGACGCACTAGGAAATTTAGTGGAAGGGGTTGAATTCCATAAGTTCTTCATTTACAACACTCCAACTAACGTTAAAACCAATACGACGATTCTAAATCCTAGAGTGCATCTTCTTGGAGACGATGTAGCCGTTATAGCATATGTATGCGTAACGCAAAGTGTGGATGCCGAGGGACGACGAGCTACCCACCAGTCACAAGAAACACGTATCTGGCACAAACGCCACAACAAGTGGACAGCAATACATTTCCATCGCTCCTAACTAGTCACCCCTTACGACTCTTCCGTACGCCAGAGGATAAGTCTCACAAATCAGAGTCACTTTAATGGCGACGCTGTAGCGGCTCTTATAACATTTTCAAAGTACTATATCAAAGAGACACAATAGATTGATCCTCTGTGTCGTGCGATATAAAAATTATTATCCCATTCTGCTATAAAACTTACACGAATTTTATTAGATTCTTTGTAATCCCAAAACTTAAGTTAATTTATGCATAGGCAAATGTTATCTACACCAATATAAGCAGTTTGAAGTGAATTCTTGTCCTGTAAAGTCACTAAATAAAATTTACTATGTGGCGAAAATGTGATACCGTTACATTCAATGCTTTGTGCTAGTTTATAGTACAGTAGTGTACAAAATTGTGATCTCTGGCAAAATCGAAGACATGTCAACGAATATCCAGACAAAGTTGCTTAAATAAATTGAAATCTCATCATACACAGATCTGATACTAATGAATCTAATATTATAAGTGAATCAGCAAACATTTTCAAGATTTAGAATTATTAGCACATTTCTCAGTAAGTCTCTCTACATTTTTAACTATGAATGTTTTGTCGTGCTTAAAAATGGTGTTCTATTTGTTATCAAATACCTAGTTAGTAAGATTTAAGTAACTAATAAAATATGCAGTTATTGGCACTATATACTTAGAAGCTATATACTTATATTATCAAACATTGTCAGTCTTTAGTAGTATGATAAAATTATCTCTTTCATCGATTAGTAGATTATATTGAGTTAGGTTTTTTTCATCTAAATGAATTCTAATTATGTGTTAAATAGAGCAGGATCAGTGTACTTATTCTATACTTTAAGTGGATTATATCAATTTCGTCAATTTTAGATTTTAGTAACATTATTCTGCTTTGGCTTTTAATCAAGACCTTAGTGTGTGAGAAAATGTTTCCTTTGCTTGCTGTATCATTAAGCTGGACTGATTTATTTGCAATATTGGTTCTGTACTTGGTTGTCAAATCAAATTATACTGGATATAGCTTAGAATTTTAAAGTGATAACTGTGCAAGAGAATGGTCTGCATGTTGGTAATTGTATTAACTGAGAAGAGCTTTGTCAATAGTGATATTAATGTAATGAGGTAAAGTGTTTTTTGCACAGTTTCACTTAAGAGATGTACTTTAACTATTGGATCTGTAACTGTAAGTCTGCAGTAAATTCAGTATTTCCTATAATAATAGTTAGATATAAATGACATTTAACCATGTTTTTTACAATTTTGTAATATATTTTAGTATAGTTAGCGAAACTTAATTTATCAACATCTTGGAAGTTGGAATTGTAATAATAAAATGCATAATAAGGGACATGACAAGTTAGAACTTTTAATCAACTAATCATTGTGGTACTTTTACCGTATACAGAGTACATTATTGTGCCATTATAATAAATTAGTGCCAATAACTGTAATAACTAAAAATGTATTCTAGTCTTTATTGTTATCTACGCATATTTAGTATTTAATCAACATTTTAAATTAATTTTCAAAATATATTAGTATATATAATACTATATATACAAAGATAGGTACATAAACTTACATTGTGTACATAGATATTGATTTGCACATTGCATGTTTTAAAGTATCATCTTTGTCATTAGCTGAATAAAAAGTATTTCCCTTGAAAATATTTAATGAGGGTTTGTTGTATAGATCATGTTGAATTTATTTGATATTTTACTTGTATGAAACTAGTTGCTCTGCAGTAATATTGTAAAGCTAGAACTTGCTTGTCGAGTTAACAAACTCCAAAAAGCAAAAATAGGTATAAACATCTGTTGTTCTAGTATGTCCTTGGCCAATAGCATACACATAGACATGCTACTACTTGTTAGGATTCTCAACTCAGTACGAACATCACATTTATGTAAGTTTAATATTAAGTTTTTATATGAGTTATAGTTTTTTGAATTTTATTTTTTTGTTGTTAAATAGTAGTCTAACCACTAACATAAGTTTAGTGCCACTTTATTTATCAATTTATATACTGTATATGTATGGCTGAAAGTTTTCATTGGGTCTACTGGAATCCCTTCAAATTTAAATGCTGAATTGTGCTTGTTATATTTACTTTAAATTTAAATACAAATAACAATTTAAAAACAAAATTATAGTGATGTTTATCTGTATTTCTTCAAACTGATTTATATTACTATGATTATGTTTTTGTATGAAGCATTTGTTTGCTATAACCAGATGTAACAATTAAATGAAGGATAAAACCTAAAATGTTATGCAGTGTGAAATGCACAAATGTTACATGCTTATATCTTCCATAATAATTTCACAAGGACAAATATATTTTAGGTAATAATGTTTAGTCTTCCGTCAATACAATTCCAAATTTAACTAAATTAAAGGGATACCCATTCATGTCTACTATCAGCTTCAATTGTTTTTTTAAGTCTACATTAATATTATCTGCTCTCTTCATACTGTTATGATGCACATTTACCTGTATTATATGCATGCATTTATCTCACTGGCTTTCACATTTAGGAAGGAGAAGGGGACTTTTAAAATGACATTTAACTCTTTCTATTGGCTGCTTTTTATTATTACATTTACAATGCCTACTTATATAAATAATTACATTTAAATAAATTGTTTTACATCACAAATGTACTTAAAACATTACACTCCATGTTGCCATTTCAAACAATGTTCTATGTTAACATGTTGATTGTGATTGAGCAAACTGTTCTAAATGGTTTCATGGAGAATGGTTACATACATAATATGGGTGCATTGCAATATGGGTACATTTTTAAAAAGTATATTAGAATAAAAAAAAACTTTTGTGTCATTTGAATTTAAAATTACTTATGTAGTAAAATTGCTGATAATCATCAATGGAATTATATATTAATTATTCAACTAGTATTGTGTTAAATGTTTCCTAGCCAAACAAATATTTGTAAGGCAGTGTAGGCTTGATATTTATATACATATTAGGGTGTTGTGCTAAGAGGATGTCAACAATATGTTTAGTCGGAAATACCAAACTGCACCCTAAATTAGGTATATGGCTAAATTAATTATGTTTAAAGCACATACTAATGTGCATTAAACTTGTATGTGCGACTAACACCATTTAAGATTTGCTCTTTTTGTCAACAAGGCTAAGTTTGTTGTCAAATAATTTTCAAATGTGGAAGTGTAGACTTATTAAAGAATTATCAGTAATTGTATTCAACATAATTTTCTTGGACCTCTGCATTGCCGATTATCATGTAAAATTCTCTAAAATAAAGTTCTTTTGATCTACAATAAAACAATTTTTTTTTTATACACACCCTTATGTCTAATAGTATGATACAAAATACACAAACAAGCCCCTTAATTTGATCAATTATTTACATAGCTAATTTATCTACTTCATTACATAATAACACTAACAACAAACAATTGTCTATACTCAATAACTACAAAAGCCTACAATTTTAGGAACACATACCTTACATAGGGATGAGATACTTGATTTTTGAGTGAACACTTTTACAACCATCAACAGACACATTAAAATTCTTGAGCACATGACTAAACTCAGAGTTATTTAGTTTTCTATTCCCTAATTCATGCTTCACACACTCTTTTAAATGGATGTCTGAAAGAGGCTTAAATTGTATATAACTTTTGAGCATTTCTAAATCAGAAAAATTTTCAACCAATTTTCTTTCCAATGATGTGTTACATCTTTCAAAATTTTCAGGATTCTCATTGCAATTATATATTAGTATTACAATAATTTCTTTACTCAGACTTTTACTCTTCTCAATTACAGTTTTTATTTGTTCCTTTACATCCATGTCATTCACCGTTAAGTCATCCACAATAATTAAAGACGTTCTGCACATAATGAGGCCAAACATCAAATCTGTAGAAAATGTGTTCTTAAAAGTGGGCATAGTGTAATGGTATACATTTGATCCTGTACCCATTGTCTCCAATAACAGTGAAGAAGTTAATGTTTTACCTACACCTGTCCCACCACTAAAAAACAAAATTTTACTATTCGCTTCTTTCTCTAGTGTCTTAATTATAAGATTAACTGCTTCTGTCTGTCCATATAATCTACTTGAAAGAGCCCCTCTTAGGACGTCTAAGTTCAACTGATCACAGCACTTTATATTACGCACATGATAAGCGATGAATAAAACAAAAATAGTCAAAACAATCGCTATAATCTTGAGATACTTGTTTGTGAAATTTCTAGGTTGCCTGCGTATATTTATATGAAATTTCTTAACCGTCGACTCTCGGTCCGAGTTTGATTTGTAGTTAGAAGATAAAGGTGAAACACTGCTTTTTAAAGGGCTCAGTGTAGTACCATCAATTGTTACATTATTGGAAATATCCATAACTCGTATTGATTGATTACTTAAATCAATATCCATTGGTTCACAACTTTCATCGTTACTTTCCATTTTGAATAAAAATTGATTTACATAGCCTATTAAAATGTTAAACTAATTATGATAGCATGATTAGATTCAAAAATTTTATTGTAAACTGTATCTGATATTCTGTTTTTTTTCCGGAGTTAGTTTCAACTTTCAATTTTAAATTTAAACCACCTTGGAATACGTCAAATCTAGACAGCAATGAAGCAAGAGTTGTCAATCTTTAAAAACTTTTATTAATTTTAGCTGCATTAATAGCCACATTTCATGGATACAATTCTTGTGACTAGCTTTCGTCCGCGGCTTCTAAAACCTCCAAAAATATGTGTGTGTAAAAAGATTCATGACAATCGGTTAAGTAGTTTTGCGTGAAAGCGTAACAAACGAACTTACATTTACATTTATAATATTAACTATATGCTTAAACAGTAGCCATTATTAAATGTTTATTAATAAAAATAGAAACGTACGCTAGTCAAAAAATCTAATCAATCAAAAAGTTTATTGGTTTAAAAGGGCGATGTTAATGCTAAACATACCTGGTTTTTTAAAAGAACTTCAAAATCAGATAGAGTTCATCGTGAACCGCTGTTTTGCTCACCATGAACTCCTAAACTATTTAACTGACTGAAACGAAAATTATAATAAAATAGATATTTTAACCTCTTTTTAATGTATGGAAACCCTACGGGCCATTAGCCCACCTGGGTTTGCAGCGGGGTGGTGTGTCAGAATCGTACCGACTGTCACCACTGTCTTTGCACTTGAAATATAAAAAATCCGGGAAACCTCCGTCTGCTAAACAACGTCTTTGCAGAAGGTTGCGATCGTGGTGAAATAGCTGTTACTACCGGCAATGGTTCGCATTCTCGAAGCAACCGTACCCGGAAAGAAAAGTTAAAAAAAAGCCTACGTCAGTCTTAAGCAATTACCCATGAACATCCGCAATACCAGAGGCATCAAGTGCATTACCAGCCTTTGGGGGATGGAGAAAGGGATGGAGGAAGGGGTTGGGTTATGGTTCTCCTGTATCCTCACTCACTCGATGAAACACAGCGCAGGCACTGTTTCACACCGGTTTTCTGTGAGGCCGTGGTATCACTCCTGTAGAACCAGCCCATGCATGATGAAATGTGGCATTCCCACGGTAAAAAGTGTTATTGCCCTTATCACTTGACTCTTGACGATGATCATCTGGAGAGCCTCCACAGTGGCAAAGTCCGTAGTCTCCAAACGGTTGTTTTTTATGATTTTCACTAAATGCATAAAATAATAGATCACTTTATTGTATCTACACACTACATAAAATAATAGATCACTTTATTGTATATACAGGAATGCATCTGGCATTCCAAGGTAAGGCTAAAATTAGAGAAGTACAATTTGCGGCCTTATGACCCGGAGACAATCTCTTACAGGCATCCATTGGATGGAGAGAAAACATAGGGTAGTGTCTGATCCCGGGTGGCGCCGCGAACGCTGCGGAGTGCGCGCGCACTTCCTATTTGGGAACAAAAACGGGAACATCAGGGTTCCCCTACAAGAGAGAGCCATCTACAAGCCGTAGGTGCCACCTACTAGGTGGACCGAGGTACATCGGTGTTTTAGGGTTTTTCTTTCTAGGGTGCACCCAGTTACCCGGCCCGTTATCTATTGGGTGATTTTTTTGAGGTTAGGATTTTCATGCATTAGTATTTGCTCAGATTTTTTGAGGTTATGATTTTCATGCATTATTATTTGCTCAGTATGCTTTGACATTTCATCATGAATAGACTTACTAACGAGCAACGCTTGCAAATCATTGAATTTTATTACCAAAATCAGTGTTCGGTTCGAAATGTGTTTCGCGCTTTACGCCCGATTTATGGTCTACATAATCGACCAAGTGAGCAAACAATTAATGCGATTGTGACCAAGTTTCGCACTCAGTTTACTTTATTGGACATTAAACCAACCACACGAATGCGTACAGTGCGTACAGAAGAGAATATTGCGTCTGTTTCTGAGAGTGTTGCTGAAGACCGTGAAATGTCTATTCGTCGCCGTTCGCAGCAATTGGGTTTGTGTTATTCGACCACATGGAAGATTTTACGCAAAGATCTTGGTGTAAAACCGTATAAAATACAGCTCCTGCAAGAACTGAAGCCGAACGATCTGCCACAACGTCGAATTTTCAGTGAATGGGCCCTAGAAAAGTTGGCAGAAAATCCGCTTTTTTATCGACAAATTTTGTTCAGCGATGAGGCTCATTTCTGGTTGAATGGCTACGTAAATAAGCAAAATTGCCGCATTTGGAGTGAAGAGCAACCAGAAGCCGTTCAAGAACTGCCCATGCATCCCGAAAAATGCACTGTTTGGTGTGGTTTGTACGCTGGTGGAATCATTGGACCGTATTTTTTCAAAGATGCTGTTGGACGCAACGTTACAGTGAATGGCGATCGCTATCGTTCGATGCTAACAAACTTTTTGTTGCCAAAAATGGAAGAACTGAACTTGGTTGACATGTGGTTTCAACAAGATGGCGCTACATGCCACACAGCTCGCGATTCTATGGCCATTTTGAGGGAAAACTTCGGAGAACAATTCATCTCAAGAAATGGACCGGTAAGTTGGCCACCAAGATCATGCGATTTGACGCCTTTAGACTATTTTTTGTGGGGCTACGTCAAGTCTAAAGTCTACAGAAATAAGCCAGTAACTATTCCAGCTTTGGAAGACAACATTTCCGAAGAAATTCGGGCTATTCCGGCCGAAATGCTCGAAAAAGTTGCCCAAAATTGGACTTTCCGAATGGACCACCTAAGACGCAGCCGCGGTCAACATTTAAATGAAATTATCTTCAAAAAGTAAATGTCATGTACCAATCTAACGTTTAAAATAAAGAACCGATGAGATTTTGCAAATTTTATGCGTTTTATTGTTTAAAAAAGTTCTCAAGCTCTTAAAAAATCACCCGTTAGTACCCGAGACGGTAAACGGTTTTAGTCGGTTTGAATTTAACATGCCACCAGGAGATGGTATGCGAGGGGATTTCCGCACAGAAAAAAAGAAAAAGGGTAGCATCTGGTTTAAAAATAGATAGGACGAAAAATAAATAAATATAGTAAGAAAGATTATTATACACCGCTATAGTAATACATTGTGTGGGTTATGAAATAAATACAAACAAATATTAAGATAAATATACAGTTAATTACTTAAATAAATTAGTTTGACCCTATTGGCAAAAAGAAAGTAATAGGTTACATTTTAGTAATAGGTTAGGGACATTGATGTCTCCCACGTAATGCTCCTTTATCATTATCTTCAATGCAGTTAGTGTTTTTGCACGTCTAATTGCGACTGGCAGGGCATTCCACAACTAAACTGCTTGAACACAAAAGGAGTAGTCGAGAAATTTAGTAGAATAACCAGGCATTTTCAGTTTCAAGTTCTCTGATGACCTGAGTAATATGGGATGTAACTTGTGAGTCGTGTAAGAAAGAGAACCATAATGAGGTAAGAGGTTTAAAGCGAATGTTATACAGAACAGAAGACAAAGGACGTGTGCATTCCGGTTAAGGTGGATGAGTAAGCACTTAAGCTTTTTACGATTATAGGAGACATGACCACATTCTCATAATCCGAATATGGATCTCATACAGATATGAAAGTGTAACCGGTTAATCCTTGGAACCCAGACTTGGCAATACTACATCAGCCTTCTACCTTCTTTGTCCAGTGCCTTCTGAAAATAAAGACTGATTTTAAAAACCTGAAAAGCTTGATTGAACGCAATAATCTCAGGAATACTGGGTCGATCGAATTGAAAAATTCTGTTAGTTTTGAATAGCCCAAGGGTGGCCAACTTGATCAGACCTAAGATCTACTGTTTATTGATAAAACCTTGTGGGATCTACCAATGAAACTTCTCAAAATTTCACACGAAACACACATTTCATAGTACAATCGTTACAATTCGACTATATGAATTGCGTAATGTTTTATACGGTACGCCGCTTTCTAATGCACTAAGTATTGTGGGTTTAAAACCCTACATGGGATAACACAATGTGTTAGCCTTAAGTTGTTTTGTTTGTAAAGTACCCTGCGACACAGAATATATCGGTATACCGTATACGGTGTAAGGTATACCTTGGAAAGGAATATGTTACTAGAAACTTTTGTGGATCGATACTTATCGAGTCAATAATGATGTTCTGATATTCATACTTTTTATCTATGCTAGACATTTTTTTATATCAAAGTTATGTATTGTAGTGTTTTCATTGAAGTGATTTTACTACATAACGAACATCAACGACATGAGTCAGCCGAACAATCTATCAATGATTTAAAAAGTGTAAAAGAGCCCACCCCTTTTTATTTATTGAAAAGTTGATAGAAGTTAACAAGAACTCATTTATTAAGTAGATACTACTACAGATCAATATGTGATCTGAAATAATGGATACAAAAATTTCGCTTCGATACTGAGTCCACAATCGAACTATACTTTCACTTTACTGGTCATACTCTATGGCTAGTGAGAGCCTCTCTGAGTATATGTATTCTGTGGTGAGAGGTCATTGTGCTCTGTGCTACGACTGTCACGAATGGAAACAACAAAAATAACGTTAATTTCGAAATGGGAGATAAAAATGATCATCAAAATGTTGTTAACAAATCAACTCCACCACCAACTAATAAAAAAGTGCGGAATCCGTTTGATAAAGTCTTAATTGATAAGTTGCACAAGCCAATATGCAGGTCAGTAGAAATTTTAAATATAACACAAAACATAAACTGTTTTAGCTTATTTGTATGTGGTTCCTAAAATCTAGTGTTATTTTTTTGTATAGTCCTGGAATGTGTAAAATATACAAGAAGAAGAGTAGCGGTTCGTTCCGGTGGGATATTGATCAAGCATGCACGCTTGTGCCCGCGGATATCGTCGCGTGCAACAGTCAGTTTGAACCTTCACCCGATCCTGCTTTGGAAAAGATAGCAGAAGAAGCCACGGACAGGTAGGAACATAAAATGTCTGATTTGAATAAAGAAATTGTATCTAAAACAAAATGTTCAGCCACTGTTAGTTTCCAAACAAACTAAGTTAAGCTGTGTATGTAACTATTTTTATGTATTTGTATATGAATAGCATGTTATCCCTTCAAAGTAATGTTAATAAAAATACCCTACCCTAATATTTGTAGCCTAAAACCATTGCATTAATGCGGACAGTGGTTGTAGACTCAATGAATATTTTATACTTAAAAACATAGTATATTTAACAGCCTTAAATTTGTACTTGAATTACTCAGAAAAACTTAAACTTATTATTAAATGTATCTATAGACATAAGGATGATTTCAAGTTTTCAATTAATACCTATATTTGTTGTGTTAGACCAATGAATATTTTTTTTTTATTGAATATCTGGCAAACAAGCAGATATATCGCCTGATGGTAAACAATTACCGCCGCCCATGGACACCCGCAACACCAGAGGCGTCACAGGTGCGTTGCCGGCCTTTGGGGGATAGGGATGGGGATGGGGGAAGGGGATGGGATGGGGGAAGGGGATGGGATGTGGGCCTCCTGTATCCTCACTCACTCGGTGAAACACAGCGCAAGCATTATTTCACACCAGTTTTCTGTGAATAACAGCAATATTATCAAGTAATATCCTCATTCATTTACGCTTTGAGCTAACCATTGTTAAGTGAATGTTTTGTATCTATTATGTTTTATAATTCTCATCATGTTGTTGCTCATCATGAACTCTGTAACTATCTAACCATTTAAAAAAAAATGTTTTGCTAGTGCTTAAGATAGGATAGATAACATCATGCTTAGATCAATAGGAGCAGAAAATGATAAAAAAGAGGTTTAGATACGAGTAAGTTGAGTAGGTCAACTAGTCTATACAAATAAATAAAATTGGAGTGTCTGTTTGTAATAAATAAATGTATTTATATACAGTACATATACCAAAATAACATTTTTTCAATTTTTGGTCTGTCTATATATTTTGCGCTAATCTCTTGAAGAACTTGAACAATTTTTTATGGGACTTTCACTGGCAGATAGCTGATTACATAAGGAGTAACTTAGGCTAGTTGAACTAGGCTTTATTAGACTAGCTTCAACCATGGGCATTACCTGTGGTTGATGTTGTAATGCAGGTAATACCACATGGCTCAGCTAGTAAAATATGAAAATCAGTAATGTTTAATTATACACAAAACCAAATGCTTCTAGTTCCAATAGTAAACTTCCATCATGTGTATATCATAGAGACATACCTTCCTAATCTCACATATTATAGCCTAACCTTAAACTAGGCTTTTTTTACGGGTGGAATTCCCCTGTGGGCCGTCACCCTGCCAGGGTTTGTGGTGGGGCGGTGTGTCGGAATCGAACCGACTAAACCCACACGGTGTGCCACTCTGTGCCTGAGAAGAGCCTCCCTCCTCAGGCATAGAGTGGCACACCGTGGTCCGGTAACTGTTGTTATTAACATGACCGGAACCCTCCCAGAAACTAGGCAGAGCCTGTGCTATGGTAACCAAACAGGTGATAAATTATACCCCACACAAAATAAATGGTCAGGCTCATCCTACATACTCATCATTATTATCAATAATAATAATTTGGACATTTGACACAATGTCGTCTGGTAAGCAAAATGTGACTCAACTTTATTTAAAACTAGCTGAACGCTATGGTGTTACCTGTGGTATGATAATAACCACTAATGAAACACAGTGCACAGTGTGGTGCAAAGCTGGTCAGAAGTAGCCTAAGTTACCTTCTATCATCAGCTACCATCAAGCCAGAGCACACACAGACAACCAGACAGAAAAAAAAATTAAAAATTGATTTTTATGAAAGTATTGTTGTACTGTCATATGCATTTAGTAAAAAGCTGTTAATTTCAAATTACAAACAGACACTTTAATTTTATTTATTTATATAGAGTTATAAGATAGGATTAGATACATGAGAGGAGGTTTTTTATCAACAGACTTTATTAATACATTGCTGGAAATAGACCTTTCCTTAGAAAGGAAGTTTGGCTTCCTACACCACACTGGCCAGACACATTGGAATATGGTTTTTTAACTGACCTCAAAAAAGGAGGAGGTTCTCAATTCTTTTTTTTTTTTTAAATAAATATTTCGGACATCTAACACACAACGCCATCTAGTCCCAAGCTAAGCAGTGCTTGTGTTATGGGTACTAGACAACTGATATAAATACTTATATATACTTTTTTTTTTGTATATACATACATATTATACATAGAAAACACCCAAACTCCGAAACAAATATTTGTAGATTCCACAAACATTTGGTCCGACCCAGGATTTGAACTCGAGACCTCAAGCTTAGCAGTCGCATACGCGTACCACTACGCCACCGAGGCAGTCTGTTTTATTTTTGGTTTTCGACTGGGTGAACCGATTTTGATGATTCTTTTTTTTGTTGAAAGCTGGTGCTTCCCATGTGGTCCCATTTCAATTTGGTCCAGTTCTTGAAGTCGGTTTGTTTTGTTGTTAAAATTTGTGATTATTTGATATATCCTTTTCTGCTCTTGTGTTGTTGTGCTGCATAGTTTGGCCCTATAGTTGACTTTTACGAAATACAGCACATTAGGATACAATAATTTTTTTTTTGTGTTTGGCCCTACCAAAATGACTACTGTGCTTGATAAAAAGCATAAATGGAGTGGTGGTCACCATACTCATTGCGAATGCAGCATGGTGACCCACATCATGGCGGCCTAGTTTCGCACACACCAACGAAACACGACAGCACGAACGTTGTCATTTTACATTGATTTTCTGTGCGAGGTGTGATTTTGGAAAAACTACAGACAAACTATACCAACCTACTACGGGTTGGTGTAGATTTTCAAGGGTTTGTTTCAAGTTTACCTTCTTTAACAGAGCTGTTGTCATGCATAGTTTGCTCAGTTCTTATAATAACACCGTAAAATTACACCGTGGGAGAGCCACGCTTCGGCATGCATGGGCCGGCTCGACCGGAGTGATACCACGGCCTCTCAGAAAACCGGTGTGAAATAGCGCTTGCGCTGTGTTTCACCGAGTGAGTGAGGATACCGGAGGCCCATATCCCAACCCCTCCCCCATTCCTCTCCCCATTCTCCAAAGGCAGACAACGCACCTGTGACGCCCCCGGTGTTATGGGTGTCCATGGGCGGCGGTAATCGCTTACCAACAGGCGATACGTCTGCTCGTTTGCCACCTACTACATAAAAAAAAATAAGCAAATTTTATTTACAAAAAGTTAATAATTTCAGATTTTTCTCCCAAGAGATGGTGATGCCCAGTCCTGTAGTAGAATCATCGAAAAAAGTGAAACCTTTGCTTCAGACATCTTGTGATGCTAGTATCCAAATAGATAGTTTCATCCAAGAGAAGCTTGTAGTCACGAAAGAAGGTAAGTTTTAACATTTTTAGTTCTTTGACTGATGAACTGATCAATGTAAAGATTTAGAGTCAAACGGCTGGAATTTCCTACTCACTATACCTATCGTTGTATTCTAGTTAAATTACACATACTCTTAATAAATTATAGCTTATGTGTTACATTCATGCGTCTATCCTCACAATCTTTCGCATTTATAGTATTAGTATAATTGTAATGTAGCAAATATGTTCCCATACAATTTTTTTTAAATATGCCTGCCAAAGATACTATACCACCATACTCCACACCACACACCCCAGAATATGGCGGCCTAGTGAGATGCTTTTTACGCCCCGCTAAAAGGACCCGGGATCATACGAAACATTTATTATTACTATTTCAATGCTTACAAAATAAAGTAAAGGAATATGCACCATCCAAGATAAGAAATCATGCTTGACAGAAAATTTTATAATGATGTTTAGTGAGCGCCTAATTCAATTAATTGTCTATCGACATATCATTTCGGATGCTTATGTTTAATAACCTGAAAAAATCTTTATTTTACACAAAAAATGACTTGTTATTAAACAGGTAATAATTGTCTTATACAAAATGCAACAAACTCTATCGAAGATGTGTCTCGTTTCCTATCGTGCATAGTTCACTTTAACGATAGTCACCTGGGGCTGTTGAAGCCATTTGATCGATTGCCGAAGTTTTTGACGCATCCCTACTTTTTTCGTCGTACACTATTAGGGTTTCAAAAACTAAAATTAAAGCAAGTTGATGGTTATATACACCATCAATTGAACTAATTATATATAAAAAATAAATCGCTTATTAATTCTCTCTCACACAGGATAGTTAACAAAAATCATATCACAAATTCAGTGTTATATAAAAGAGTGGGTGAATCTGTGTAAGAGACTGATATCTGCACTAGGAGAACCTGTCTGACAGATTACCAGCCTCTCCTATGTCTAGATAATGTACTTATGTACCGATTCATAGTTTACATGCATATAATGTATAACGTTTATAGTTTCAGTACAAACCATTCTCACGTTACCTCCGGAGTTACCTCCTGAACTTGAAAAACTTCTAAAACCATTCTGCACTTACACACAGGTAATTATTGATGTATAAATATGTATTTTGTTCTGGTTGTTTGTTGTTTTTTAATGTGCTTTTTGTAAATCTTAATTAAATTTGGTAAATCATGCTATCACACACTTAGTTTGAAGATTGTATACTAAAAATGTAACAGTAGGTCTAACATACATATTTACTCACTAGAATATATATTTCATAGTAGTATCAACAGTTTTTTTTTCAGAAAACGTTAAATAAAAATAAGGGAAAAGGAGAAGATCGACATCCCTTTAATTAAAAAACTTTACAAATATTTTTCAATTACATATTGTTGGGCTGAGTTTGGGTTTTCTTTGTATAGGTTTAATGTGTGTTTGTAAAGTCCCTGCGACATAATATGTCAATCGTGCGATTTATAAGAATCACAAACAATAGTACCTCAATTATCTTTTATTCGGAAAACATTAAATGCAAGTGTTCCTGGGCGGTACGTCTCACCATGCATGAGATCATCTTCAATCAATTAGCGTGGAATCAACATGAGTAGTAAAAGTGATTCACTTAAAGAGAAAGTCCCAATAGGTCGCAATCTCTTGCTTTCTTTATCTCTTCCTGTCTAAAAGAGTCGTAGACCTGATATTAGCGCAAACTTATCTTAGGTTACAATAATCTCCACCAGGGTTGTTACGGATGCCAAAATTTAGACATCCGCGGATGCAGATGCGGATGCGGATTATTAGAAGTTCACATCCGCGGATGCGGATTTGATGCGGATGCGGATGCGATGCGGATGCGGATTTTGGGATTTTAAAAGGATAATTACTTAAATTTTAAGTGCATAAATAACTGAAAATCAATTTAATTTTAATTTTTTATTTATTTAATCATATTTTAAGAACAAATTTTGTTCCACAAAATTATACAGGTTTTTAGTTGACTTTGTTGATGTGAATCTGCATCCGTAAAAACTCCGCATTGATTGATGCGAATGTGAATGCGGGTGTGGATGTCTGAATTAATGCGAATAAGCCGCATTTACGGATGCGGATGCGAATATTCGTAACACCCCTGATCTCCATTACTTACTCCAAACTGCAACTAATTTCTAATGTGTATCGAATAGTACAAAATTGAAACAATTGACTTTTGTTATCTACTAGCTAAGCGGCGCAACATCTGCGGTTTAACAGTAATAAAATTGCCCCGTTTTTTGAATAAAAATCACTGATGTTAGGCTGCTATTGATCTTAGTGTAATGTTTATCAGAAAATAATCTTGCCTTTATAACTGGAATATCCAAAATCAAAAGGATTTGCGAAATTGGGCGGCTGAAACAAGTCACGTATAACGCAGTGACCAAAGGGAAATAGGGATTAATTTTTGATATATACTTACATAATATAGATTACATACTTTTAACCCTCTTAGCGATTTAATTATTTACTGTTATCTACTTCTATTTCAGGATCAAAATATATCTGGTGAATATGAAATCACTGCGAATGGCTCGCTGCGAAGAAAACTCTTCTTTGAAGAGCACAGTGATATGGAGCAGTATGATTCAGAGCAAACAGATGATGAGACACACGTAGAGTCACGCCCACCTTCCAGTTTCGAAGCTCATACGCCTGTTGTATTCAGTCCGGATCTTGTAAGTGCTAGCGGGCGAAGCTTGTCTAAAAAAAGTAGCCTAAGTTACGCAGTTATCATCAGCTATCTGTCAGTGAAAGTCTCGTCAAAATCGGACCCCTCGTTCCAGAGATTAGCCGGAACAAACTAAACAGACAAAAATTTTTAAAAATGTTATTTTGGTATAACGTACTTTGTAATATGTTTACAACTTTCAGTTATTAATATAATTCATTATTATACTTAAAATTTCACCACGACCGGCATATTTCATTGACTAATAGCAATTTGATATTTATTTCGAGTGTTTCATTTTTACCCGTAATTTAAAAGCAGTATTTTTGTATTATATATTTTTAATTTATTGTTTTAGTGCCAAGATTTTGCTTCGAAAGGAATGAAACGTACATTTGGTACGCCCTTGAAGAAAGGTTCTTCGAGCAACGGCAAGCCTTGTTACCGGAACAAAATATTGGATGTTGTTGAGTTTGGGGAGCCATGCTTTAGTCCAATAGGATTCCAAACCCCAAAGCGCACCGACCAAAATTCTGTCACATCGTCATCCTTAGCGTCGGCTTCTATATCTCCCGTTACAAAACTAGCATCAAGCGATGAAGAGGTAAGTATTACAAGGCTAAAATATTCGTCCGTATGTTTATAATTGTAATTTTTAATGTATGTATATCTCTATACTGGTATAACTTCTATTGTTGAATTTTTGGTCATTTAATTTCAATTTAATATCCAACGCTTACGCTAACCGTTAGACCAACGAGGCAGGCCAGCGTAGTACCTATAGTAGGCCAAAAATTCCTTTCTGAGGAGAGGCTTTTAACCAGAAGACTGTCAAAACTGTTGATGATTTATTGAATGTTAATGTCCATGATCATAAAAGTCTTTAATATAAGTAAATGTTAAAAAATCTATATTAAAACATATACTCGTACCATTTTGTTTTTAGAAGAATAATTTTACGTCACCTGAATCGGAGACAATGGCTAGATGTCTTGACTGCGTCCAATCTCAAGCACAAACGGAAAAGAAAAAGTGTTTCTGTAAACTGACACCAAACAAGATAAAAAGGAGTACTTCACTTAAGGAATCCCCACCCAGAAGCCGGAAGGGCTCCATTTCATTTTCTGAAAAACGCAGTCTAAGTATGTCCAGTCTGCATCGAAGTCGATCAGTTCAAAAGTTGGATTTCAGCATGGATATGAGTATAGACAGCTCTTTGCACAATCATTCACAAGGTGAGTTTTAAGCTTATTTTAATAATCGTGACTGCTGTTTTGAATTGAATCGAATTGACGAATCTATATGATTATATAAAGCTGAAGAGTTTGTTTGTTTGCACCGCTAATCGCAGCAACCGCTGGTCCGATTTAAAAAAATCTTTCAGTGTTGGATAGTCCATTTTTCGAGGAAGGCTATAGGCTATATGTCATCACGCTAATACTAATAGGAGCGGAGCACCAATGAAGAATGTTTCAAAAACGGGGGAAAATTTTCACGCTACGCCGATTAACGTTCAAATCAAATTGAATCTTTTGCAGTAGCAAATAATATATGTAAAGATTAAATTTATCTGGATGACTAATTTAAAAACATTTGAACCTATTTTTTACTCTCAACAGCGCTGAAGCGCTGTTACATTATAGTCGTTCCAATACTTTATTTAACTTTTGACAGATCACGCACATAAAGTTTTGTAATAATTTTTGATACGATGTACTACAGATAATACTGTACTTTATGGGTTGGTTCCGCCTACTTAGGGATGTGTCATTCGTAATTAATGACCACAGACTAAAAAAACGGTTTTGAAATAAATCGATTATCGATTATATTAATAAAACATACAATAAAATTATTGTGATTATATTTTATATCAAATCACGTAAAAAGCTTTATTATTTTGCATTAAAATGCCCTAAATGTCTCTGTTTCAATGCATAAATAATTTGCGTAATGAAAACAGTTCCATCGTACTCGTACCTAGTAATGGGATCGAATGTATTCGCCGCAAATTAATGAATCTAAAATAATTTTTTTAGACTTACTATAGTTGGTTCAAATAAAAACTACCTGCGGTACCTACTTGTAATGAACAGGTACAAAATGTTGAAATTCGTAGTAATTTACGGATTAAAAATAAAACAACCAAAAGAGGTACTGTAATACTAATTTTAATTATAAAGAATCGTCTTCTTCGTATGACCAGGAATCATCATCACTTGAGTTCTCAGTAATATTGATTATCGTTTCTTGGATAGATAAATTGTCGAATGCAACATCCCGATCCCAATCCGACATTATCACCTTCTTTGTTTTTTCTACAACATTCGCCCAGTTTTCTGGAGTTACTTTTTCACACGCATTTTTCAGTAAATTCAGCATTTCTCTTGCGGTGAAAGGAGGAGTTGTATTGTTCCTCGCAGCATATCCTTTAACTTGTGCCCAGATCATTTCAATTGCATTATATTGGCAGTGATATGGGCGAATTCTGAGGACGGTATGCCCATGCTCTGCTGCCATTTCATCTATAACGTATCGTTTTGGCAGCTTCTTTGTTTTTAATATCTTTACTAACTCTACTTTTAGTAGGGACTCATTCACCTCTTCGCCATTGTCACGGAGCCAGTTTATAATTTCATGTTTTTTGTTGGCCTGTGTTGGTATTTTATTAATTTGACGAGAGTGATAAGGTGCATTATCAATAAATATTATTGATGGCTCTTCGAGTGATGTAAGCATTTCTCTGAACCACTTTTCATACACGTTCGAATTCATCTCCTCATGATAATCTCCTGTTTTCTGGGATTTAAAAGCTAATAGAGCGCCTGGCACAAATCCTTTTACTGTTCCTGCATGACAAATAATCAGTCGTTCGCCTTTTCCCATTGGTACTGTAGAAGTGGAGCCAACGGTGTTGTCAGTCCAAGTTTTTGACAGCGTATGATTCGCATTGAGCCAAGTTTCATCTGTGAAAACAACATTCGACCAATCTTCTATTTTTTTTGCTTGTCTTAAAAAATCGCATCTATACAAAGCAATATCATTGCGTTCCATTAAAATTTTTCGTTTGTCACATTTTTGGAATAACATTCCAATGTCTTTCAATACCTTTGTCAGAGAAGATTTTTGACCACGGAACAAACCACTATTTCGAAGAGATTGTGTTAGTTTTTTTAATGTTGGAATCTCTTTTCTTTGGTAATAGTCGTATATATGACGACGAATAGCATCAGCGTCAAAATTGTCAACGGCTGTAACTTTACTAGGCGGACGTTTTTTCTTAGGTGTAGATAGCTTATTCTGTTCCATGCCACTGCTGCCGTAGCCTTCTTTTGTTATTTTTGCCACTGTTGGAGCACTAATACCTAATGCTGCTGCAACACGGTCTCTAACTTGAGTCACTGGTATAAGAGGCCCACCATTACGGCTTTCCTTTTCAAAGTATTCACGAAGTCGCAAGACAAACTCTCTTGTTTGTCCTTTGAGTAGTTTCTTTTTTGGCATTTTGACAGTAACGAAGGCAGGAACGATACGCTCAACTCAACCAAACGTGAGAATTCACAAATAAATCAATACGGAGGAATATAAATACTCAACTATATTGAAGGTTACTCATTGAAATACTGTAGATTATTTTAAAATAGACATAGAGAGATTTAATAAAGATCATCAATAGTTTAACAAATACAATATTAACCACTGAATTACAACACAATACAATAATACATTTTGAAAATTCAGTTCCTTTTATATATTTTTTCATGACATAGAACCGTCATATTTGAACAACATTCTTTTAATCCATTTCTTCTTTATTTTGACAAAGGAGGTCGCACATTGAAACACATAGAAATATGAAGTACGAAATTATCTATAAAATAATGAGTTTGTTAAATCGATTAAAACTTCTTAATGCATAAAATCGATCGATGAAAGAAATCGAATAGGTAACGGGTCAGGGTATCACCATTTGATTAAGTATTAGAGCTGTCAAAAGTTAAATAAACTATTGGAACGACTATAATTGTTTTATTCCATTTCATTTGATTTATCTATTTGTTGAGCAGTTAACAAGATTTAGGAACAGTTTAACTAGGAAATGATAGTTTTGCTTTATTGTCACATTGTTTCAGTAGAAGAGGTAATGAGATTTAAGTAGACACATCAAAGTGAAGGGCAGATTTAAGTGTAATTAAAGTTTTCATACAGGCATTCTCTTTAGCATCATTATCTTTATACTAGCTGACCCACGCGACCTCGTGTACGTCCCCTATTACCCGTAGCATAATAAATTTCCCCCGTTTTGTAATAAATAATTATAACGTGTAAATTATAATATATTGCAATATACATTTAAACATAAATTTTCAACATTTTTTTTTTGTCTGAGAATTTCAAAGACTTCCGTTCGAAGCTGGGCCGGTTCGCTAGTTACTAATATAGACAACCTCACGAACAAAGAAGTGTAAGCCGATAGGTACAAGGTTGACCATGAATTAGTAAATCTATACAAATAAATGAAATTGGAGTGTCTGTTTGTAATATTAAAATAACTGTTTTCTACTACATGCATATGAATGTATATACGGTATACATACCAAAATATATATTTTTAAAATTTTTGTCTGTCTGTCTGTCTGTTTGTTCCGGCTAATCTCTGGAACGGCTGGACCGATTTGGACGGGACTTGTTTTTTGTACAAGGAGTAACTTAGGCTTTTTAGACTAGCTTCGCCCCGCGGCGTTACCAACGATACGACAATAACCGCGGGTAACACCGCAGGGTTCAGCTAGTATTTAATAAAAATAATTAAAGAAAACAGTTTCTTAAACAGACGTACCAAAATAAGAATTTATTATTGAGATAGTAAATAGACAGGAATTTATCTTAATATCTTAATATATATAAATCTCGTGTCACAATGTTTGTCCTCAATGGACTCCTAAACCACTTAACCGATTATAATAAAATTCGCACACCATGTGCAGTTCGATCCAACTTGAGAGATAGGATAGTTTATATCACAATTTACTAATTGGGAAAAAAATATTTCTTTTGAAGAGAAGCAGACGAAGTTGCATAAGTCAGCTAGTTTTTAATATATAATATCATTTAAATGAGTTCCGTTGCGTCTTCGGCACTCTTCTAAGCGAGAACGAATATTCTCGAGTACTCGTCTGCACAAAGATCGAGAAAGCGTTGACATGGTCTTCCCTGATCCTTGCCTTTAATTCTAGCAATGAAGTTGAGTAAACACACGTTGCTAAAGATATCCCCATAAAAAGAAATCAGGATTCCTTGGTGGCCACGGAATGTCACATCTCTAAGAAATGAGTTTTTCGGGAATCTCTTTAATGACTGGCAAGGCTAGTATGACAAGTGGCTCCATCTTGATGAAGCCATGTGTTCAGATAATAACCAGCAAATTCACCAGACGGCGCTTCATATGCGTTAGGTCCAAACAGCTGTCACATAGCACAGATTGCTACCAAACGTATATTTTTTTTTGTGAAATACTACTTCTTCGGAAGTGTTATGGATTACGGTCAGAGAAAGAAAGCGAAAGATCAGTGGCACTGAAGAGAACTTATGTCCTCCTGTTTTACACAGCACTTTATTTTAGAGAACTATATTTATTTTGTCACGTTTTTAAGAATAAATAAACCAAAAAAATGATCGAAAAATCTAAATCGTGTATGTATTTTGACAGGGAGTTAGACATGACGCTACAGTGCTGCGATTTCACGTATAGCATTTGAGAAAGTTAATTAAATAATGGAATTGAATTCTTGCAATCCTAAAATTTGAGATTATTTTACATTAGTTCTATGTAATTTTATATTATTTTGTTTTTTTACTAAAATATAAAATAAAGTGTTTTTTTTTACAAAATTTTATTCAAAATTTAGTTTGTCTGACTAGATGGCTTTCAAATGAAACTTTGAATTTGGGTTAGTTGTGGTCTTGTGTAGCATATAGGAAATTTTGTCACGCTATTACTCAAATTAGCTGGTTTAAATATTTGAAGTGTGTATAACCAATCCGTATGCTATCGGTAATAACAAAAATAATGATAAAAACACAGTTTGCTTGGTCTTTATAAGTAGTTATGAAATATATTTGGATTTGAAAAAAATGGCCAAAATATAAGGGCTGCTGATAGAAGTGAAAACTAATACCTTATAATGTTATTTGTGAAATGAATGTGTAAAATTAGCAAATTCTTTATGTTTTAATTAAAAGGTTTTGTGATACAATACAAATAGTTCTTAAAAATCTGTCATCCGCTTAGGTTATGGATATGCTTGTGTTTTTAATTCGTTAAATAATGTTTTTATTTTTTTTGCAGCAGGCTATGGATCAAAATCACCTTTAGAAGAACAGGAAGCGACGTGGTCTTTAGTGGAAGAATCCAGCATTCATCATTTAGTTAAAGTAGAAACTGCAAAGCGGGACTCGTGCAATATACAGTCCTCTACTCAAATAGATAGTGTTGTGACTATTGATGATACGCCAATCAAAGGCAAATCTAGGAATAATATACGCTCTCATGAAATTAGTAAAATTAGGGCTCCACTGCCAATGAGTCCTCTAAATATGTCGCTAGATAGTAGTTTAGATAATATAGAAAACCCACTCTCATTGGAAGATAAAAAGATGGACTTTAACAGGGTTGATCTCAAGTTTTTGACTGAAAATGCATCTCAATTAGATTACACCGCCAGTAACATGACCAAAGTGGGAAGTGATATCTCAAATAGTTTTAAGAAAGTAGATAGTGGATTTAATGAAAATACATTCTATGCAAACGCTTCTAGTTACTACGAAAGTGCCATAAAACCGTCAGAACTGACTGTAACAAATGTACCTAAATGTAATAGTAAGAATGCCTTGAAGGAAATATCCAATGTTCATTGGATGCGAGCTGACAGCGGGTTTAAAGACGAATGCTCTTCAGATGTTACACAGTTTTATCCTGAACATGAAGGAGCACCCGTTGGGAAGTTTACTGGTTTTAATTTTTCTGAGACCAAACCAGCCGATAAAGAGAACAGGGGGGCGGAGGAATTCGATAACTTTCTTGTACAGACGAATAAAAATGAGGCAATGTCGATGTCTGATATTTTCACAGACGAGATGACTTTCAATTGTAACTTTTCTTCGACACCATCCAAGAGCAAAGGACGAAAGGTTCATTCTTAAATTAGTTAATTGTGTTGTTTTCTTAAGACAATATAAATTTTTATATGCATTTACACAGCAAAATATATAATTGGTAGGCTGTTTATGACTTTAATCCATTATTGTGGATAATTTATTAGGATTATGATGAATTAATATTTCTAAAGCAAGGTATGAGTGTTACGAATATTTTAGCATGATTTAATTATTTTTGTGACTTTAAGATTTTGTGTTTACTTGGATCAAGTAAGTTAATAAAGTTTCAAGACTGAAATGATGTGAACTTTTTCCTTCAAATGGTTTAATTGTGAGTGATCATTCTAATATTAGTCAAATGCATATTGTTCGTCACAAAATACCATTTGTCGTATGACCTTATTAATTAATAGACACGATATACCTCAAGATAAAGAGTATTTTTAATTGTATTCTTTGTACACTATAAAAATATATTTAAACAACAGTCTTCACAAAAGTGTTAGTGTCTATATGACTGTTAATTTATATGTTTACACAATCACTTATTGCTTTTAATTAGAGGACAGATAATATCACAACGAATCCAAAGTCCGAATTTTGTTTACTGTTATTTTGTTGAAGGTAGTTTGGTGATACTGTCATAAGTTAATTATGTTATCACAAAAATTATTTAAAAATAATTATTTTAAAAAATCTTTATAAAAAAACTGTAGTGTCATATCTTTCTGGAAGTAGTACCATTAACTTTTATGACTGCCTCGGTGGCGCAAGTAGCGTAATCGACTGCTGTGTTTGAAGTCTCGGGTTCGATTCCCCGGTCGGACCAAATGTTTGTATGATCTGCAAATATTTGTTTCCAAGTTTGGGTGTTTTCTATGTATAAAATGTATGTATTTACAAATAATAAAAAAGTATATATGTATTTATATCAGTTGTCTAGTACCCATAACACAAGCTCTGCTTAGCTTGGGACTAAACGGCGTTGTGTGTTAAATTCTACAAAATATTTATTTATTAACGATATTTTATATGTATTAGCCTTCCAAAGTGACTCTACTCTGCTTGATGGAAAACATGAGCAGAATCCAAGAGTGGTAGTCACCATATTTATTGCGAATGTAGACAATGCAACAATGCAGCATGGTGACCCACACCATGGCAGTGTATTGAGAAGCTTCTGTATCATTTATCCATAGTATTAATAAATACGAATTCGTTAAAAACGTCAGATAGATATGGCTTATAGAAAAACAAAGGATTAAATTTCGTCTATGTTTTGTTATATTGACATGCATTAAAGTATCGTTAGTGCGGATAGATAAATATATTGGCTGGTTTTTAAGATTCAACATTCTAAAATGACATTCGACGATTGCATTACTGTATTAATGTTAAATACGAGTGCGCAAGTATCACTACTTGATATAGAAAAAAATTACACAGTTTTTTACTTATTTTACTTGAAGTTAAAAAAAAACTATTATAATTTGAATTGTAATGTTTTTTTTGCCAAACGCACAATCTTTCTAAGTAGAGACGTATATTAAAAACTCAATTTAACCTTATTATTGAGGAAAATAAAATATAACAAGAATGCATAATGCTACCAGGATGTTCAGGTGAAGCAGTCAGTGATTATCAACATGATATGTGTAAATTGCGTAGGCGTAGAGCGTCTACGTATTTATTAAAATACAGTTTAATCTATAAATTATATAAAAATATATGAAACGTGGTAAAGTATAAACACGTAGGTATCGGGAATGCGAGATTCGATTGAACAGTTAGCATATCTCCAAACAAAGTTCACTCCAAAGTGATTTTAATTGTAAATATATGCATCGTGAAGCTTAGGCACTATCCCATCTCGCCGATTAAGTCTTAATATCGATTCTAATGAATCGATTTTCATCCCACCGAGTTTTTACAGGTTTGGAAACCTATGCAGGTTTATTTGTAAAAATCAGGTAAAGTTCTGATAAAGTCAATCTTATCATACCTCGTATATAATTTAATAATAAACAAAGTATAGTCCGTTACTTGTCAGATCAACAAATTTTCAATCGTTAAATAATATTAGTTAAACATTCTGTTGGAGTGTTTTCATTTAATGTTTATCTCAAACATATTACAAAGGTAGAAAAAGGTAGTACTATTTTGTTAATATTATTCATCAGATTGTCGATTTTCATACTGCAGAGATGTTTTGACCCCAGACTACCTCGCAAACTGATTACGGGTGATATAGGTTTGACCCCGAATAGAAAAAATTCTAAGTGTTTGTTTTACTTTGTATGTAGGTACGAACCTACAATACGAGATTGTAGTCACGTATTATTTCTAAGTAATCTTGAGAAACATTGCAGATAATGCAAAAAGTTCAACTAATAAACATTGTTTATTATAATTAACGATTATTTACAATATTGTGCACATTAATGATGTGTAGTACACAACGGTAGCTATTGCCACACGTATATACATGGCCGTCGCGACTGTTCGTGCGTCATTCGTTTTTAACAAATAACTATTATGATAACGTTGTAACCCCTGTTATCGCCGTATCCCGGAACGTCTGCGAACTATAAACGTTAGGTAACAACGACGGGCTGCTGGAGTTTGAGTGCGATGCATTCAATAGTGTCTATATAAAGAACGGGACAGTCGAGCCGTTTCATTTAATACTACACTTTAAACAGAACAATTAGCAAAGAGTACGTCTACGTAAGAGCGTCTGATCACATTTCACTCCGGTCGTATATATTCGATAGATTCTGTTGTAATGTCAGCACGTGCGCGCTTATAAATTTCGCATTTAATTTTATTTGGTGATTAATATACATAATTAAAAAAATGTACAACAAGACAAGTGCTACGTTGATGCTGCAGACGATTATGGTGTTGATGGATAAGCAGAATTCTACTGATGTGACGAATTTTCCCTCAACTTTTAATGGTTAGTTTACATTTACTATTTCTTAACAGGGCAAGTAAATGCCTGTAGGTTAGGTAAAATTTTATTTATATTTCTGTTTATTTTATCTTTTGTTAAGTACCTATATTTTATGTTTGAAACCCGTTTTTAACAAACTGAACATTTTATACACCTACCTATGAATTGAAATTGGGTATTTTATGTAATAAGACAAGAACAAATATTTTTGAAAATGAGCTCATATTAAGTTATTTATTAACTAAAATTCAAACCCAATTTTTACAGCTAAAGGAATATCCGATTGTTAAGTGTCATATTCATAAAAAGTTTACTAAACTAGATATTTTGCTTAGTTATTTAAAAAAAATAAGTGTTATGTTCAAAACTATATTAGAATAAAAATAATATCGACTAGAAAGCTAGTCATCATGTGAAATTGAGAAGGACATGTGTCTGCACAAAATGTTTGCGGTTTTGCTGATAAGTTCTCGTAACTATTGATATTTGATACTCATTGCTTCCATTACCTGATGTACCGTATGCCTGTATTATTTAGTAAACTGGTTTTAAATAAAGAATAAAAATTACAACTTTGTTTCTTTTTAAGACGATGTCGAGTTGGAGCGTTGTTATGGAGATTATGGGTGTTTTTCGAAGGCATACCCATGGACAGAAAATCGACCGGACAATTATTTTCCTGTTCCACCTGAAGCTATGGCAGTTCGGTGAGTGTTAACAATATCCTTTAAAGTAGGTACAGAGTCAAAAGACGTGACGTGTTTAACTACTACAGGCATAGGTTTTTATTCAACATCAACTTTAAGTAGTACTACATCTGTACAACTTAATTGTGACCTCTGATGTTGCGGGTGTCCATGGGCGGCGGTAATCGTTTCCCATTAAACGATGCGTCTGCTCGTTTACCACCTATGCCCTAAAAAAGAGGTTACGAATTAAGAATATGGAGTGTCAGCACCCTTATTCACTCCATGGGTTTCGAAGAGGTGACTAAAGGAGCAAACTACGCAGGACAACATCACTTCAAAGAAAAGTAAAACACTATAAGCAATATACGATAACAAGCTGTCTGGTCAAGGTGGTATAATTGGCCCAAAACCACCTTTCTAAGAAAATACCTATGTCCAGCAGTGAACTGTTAAAGGTTTTGATATGATAATTAAGGATTACCTAAAACCTAAATTGTAATTAGTAACACTTGTGTGGGATGCCGAATATCATATGCCCGATGGCTAATTCTGCGAAGTCTTTAGCTCGAACGTTGAAATCGATATCTATGTGTAAACTATTTAATTCGATTCGATAATCGATTTCCCATTTTTATCTTAAAAATAAAAGGCAGTATTTATTGATTAGTGCCACGTCACTAACCTTCCGCGGCTTCCGCCTGAGCTTAGTAAGGATACATCATTTAAAACGCTCCAATAGGGACTAAGCATGTTTTTTTTTGATTTCTGAATCAGATCATTTACGTCTCTAGAAAAAAATATAAATAGGCTTAAAAATAGTCAAATTATTATTCAAAGTGAAATTTAAAACACTGACTAAATTTGAGCTATTCGAACGCCGCCATTTTATCACGGCCAATGACGTCATTGTCATTTCGTGTTGGTTTACTATTCAGTGTTTCATTTACTTTATACTTATTTACAGTTTCAATTTCTATAAAATCACGGAAGAAGTTAATTTTTTCTCACAAACACTACTAACACAATATGAATTTCGACACCGATAGTTACGATGAAGTGACCATCGACGTCACATTTCGTTTTGACCAATAGTGACGCGTTTTGTAAGTTTGAATTTCCCTCCTTTAATATTCACGTTTTATTTAATATTTTCAGGCTTTAAATAATCACTAAATAAAAAAAATACCTTATGAGTATATTGTAAAGACAATAAAGCATTTACAAAAAAATATTTAAGACAAATAAAAATTATAATCATATTCCCATTGGGTCACCAAGTCCTTACTAAAAATTCACCGTCACTGGTAGACACAGAATATATTAACCATTCTCTACGACTCTATTCAAAGAATTCACATAGTTTTCATAATTATATTGTTTCAAAGTTTAACAAGGTAGAGCCACGCTGATTTCAGCGCAAATGGGACGACTCGATCAGGCTCACTACCCTCCCACAGAAGACCAACCTAAAATGACAGCAGTTGTGTTGCCGTATTTCTTTGGTGGGTGTGAGACCCAAGGTTCAATGATGCAGAAGCATCTCAATAGGTTGCTAAAATGGGTCACCAAGCATTGGTGCATCATGCACTGTTGTTACGTACTTTCCATCAGGCAGAGTAGAGTCACTTTCGCAGGCTTATATGTATAAAAAATGTTTCTAAAACAACTCAGACCTCAGATCCCACTTACTGTTGTGTTATACGAGTAGATACCTGTATTCTTTAAGAAATATTAATTTATCAACATGTTACAATCTTTCACTTTGGCGTCCAATCTACCTACCTCCTTCAGGTAGTCATCCGATCTGTCTATCTGAAGTATGTAGGCGTCCTACTTTTAGTTTAACAATACATGGTCTTAACATGGCAAAGCATATTTCAAATTTTTCGAACTTCAATGTTTTGCAGAACAAAGAGCCAATTAATATTATTCTGCAAGCTATGTATGTCTGTAACTTTGATGCTTTGTGGGATGATCTCTTTAAGCTGCAAGACTTTTATCTTGTAGACGAGACCCTTTTAAAGTCTAAATGACTTTAAAGTCGTCAAGAGACCATATCGTACCGTATCATAACAGGTAGGGCGAACTTGTCGAAACTTAAACATTTAAACTTAATGCGATATTTAAGCTAAATTACTGATCACCTACATATGTCTAAAATCACTTACATTGCCTGTTTACTTAGTTTCTAATTTACTATCTTAGTAAAATAAATAAAAAATTACTAAAGACAGAAAAGAAAAGATTTAAATTTAAACACATTTTGGACATAGCTTTCGTTATTTGTTATAAAATGTACATTGTGGGCGTGATGCTATCAATGTTCCTCCTAACACAAATTACGTTTCTGATAAAATTTGTTTAACTTTCTGATAGATGCTTATTTATAACGGCTGAATCAAAGCCCTCATTAGTAAAGATCCGCTTCCCTTTATCTTATCAAAGCGTCGTTCGTCTGAACGACAAGCGCGCGGGGGCTCGTCCATGACATTTATCAATTATAAGCGAGACTAAACAAATGTTTACGTCTCATAATTGCATAGTGACGTGTTACTTATAATCAAACCATGTAATTTATTGTGTTGCATCTGCGTTCGTTTTATCGAGTCGCAGTTTATGAGATGTTGTGACTTTCGAATGTTCTAGACGTAATTCAGTAGACAAGAGTTGGACTTAGTACATTGATAAAGACACATATCGCTCACTACCAGAGTCTGATATTTAATTTTAGCTTTATGTATACGTTAGTAAATAATTGGTATATGGAGTGTAGATCGCTAGATGATTAGCTGAGAAGTTCCAATTATTCAGGTGATATAGAGATTCCTCGACTAATAGATATGATGACAATATCATGATAAAACGACTGTTAGAGGTCCTGTCACATCGATTGGGAATTTATCTGATAATATTTTTTTCTTCATTTGGAATACTTACAGGTAGCGGTTTTACAAACGTAATATATTAACAACTTAAGAATATCCGCTGTTAGAATAGTATACATAAAACATTATTTATAACACCAACTGTGATGATATTAAACTAAATTAGTGGGGCGTATCCCATCCTCATTTTTATTTTAAACTAGCTGACCCACGCAACCTCGTTTGCGTCTTCTATTGCCCGTAGCGTGAAAATTTTCCCCCGTTTTTGAAACATTCTTCATTGATGCTCCGCTCCTATTTGTATTAGCGTGATGACATATAGCCTATAGCCTTTCTCGATAATTGGACTATCCAACGATTATCTACTCCAACGCACATACGTACACTATTTTGATAGAAATGATTGAATTTGAACTTTGCATAGCGGTAATAAAGTGCAAATTAACTCAATGACGTTAGGAATACACCTACATTGCTTAGACAACAGTGAGTGCTTGTAATATATGAACTTTATACAATAGCAATAAAGCTCAAATTGACTTTACCTTTTAGTTAGAAAACGTTTGCATGGGAAAAAGAAAAGGGCGGTTTTTAGGGCTTTTCCGGCCATTATTCGAATTTTTCTCGCCGTAAAAACCATCCTTGAACTTCAACGAACATTTAAAAATAGAATTGGCCAAATTGGTCCAGGCGTTGTTGAGTTATGCGCTTACCAACACATTGAGCGATTCATTTTTATATTATAGATTACTAAATGTTACTATTTGTTCCAGATATCCTGTATTTACTAGAAGAAACAGAAAGATACCGGTCCTCTTCGATTCAGACAATAAAGAAAAGATACAAAACGCAAACCTTGACCCAAGAGGTCCATTCTACATAATATCTCATGGGTTTTTAGAAGGTGGTCATAAATCATGGGTATGTAAAATTTTTTTTTTTTTTAATATCTTTACACACGTCTCCAATATAATTACATTTATTTTACCTGTCTGTCGTGATATAAGGATGAAAAAAAAATTGGAGGTATGAGGTATAGGTGTTTCGCAAACGTAATGTTATTTAGGATTTCTTCTTGAATTTCCTTTATTCGTTCTATCAAAATAAACTAGGAGACATGACAAAAAACTCATTTGAGAGAACGCAAACCTGATCTTGCGACCTGAACCATTGCTAACACTTCCCAATAAATCCATACCTAAAATCGATATCCATTTCCTTCTAATGCCTACACATTTTTTCCTTTCATATTGAACCACCATTTTTCTATTGGAATTGCCAAAGTACGTCGTACGTACGTAGTTGACGTCAAAATTGGAATAAAATTATATTCACGAAGAGTAGGCGTTTGATAGGTCTCTGCTTACCCCATGCGCAAGCATACAGGCTTGTCTGTACTTTAAAGTAAAAATAGGGCAATAGGTCAAGAAGTTCTTAATCTATGTACATAGCAACGAATAGCATCATTATCATTATTTCTATAAATAGATTGCCCAATATTCTGATATTATAATACCGATTTAACCTCTGGCACATTTACGAACATGTTTACAAGGAGTTATTATTTTTATTTGAAATGAAATGAAATTAAGACAATGTTTTTAGATCAGTATTAATGTTGTACGAGTGATAATGTTTATGATATTACTATATGTCATACACGGAGTTTTTTTAATATTGGTTATGTTCCTATTGGGAACTATTGTAGCTCTTTGCTGAAAATGAAGCTTGTATATTGTCCAATCAGCCTAAAGCTGTTAAAAACCATCTGCTATTACTATAACTTACGACACCTTATGCACTTTGCTTTGCATTTACTAGTTTATAACTATATCATTGTTTTTGTAGCTTGCTAAATAAATATCTTTCCTGCGCAACTTCATCTCTTAAGAGGATTAAGGTCTCTCCATTATCGTAGCCTGATGTCATATCACTTATGTCCTTTTTCGATTAATTAGACTGAATTTTTTTTAATTCGGAACAGTGTTTCCTAAGATAAGCGTGTTCAATGAAACAAACAAAATCTTTAATTTTATAATATTAGACCAAAATTTTACATCACAACGAGTGGTCAAAGAAAATGGTCTTGGCAAAGCGTTAGATGCAGGCAGTACCTATAGGGTTAAAATGGATTACTACTAATTCTATTGGATTTCTTACAGATCCAGAACATGGCAGATGCTCTTCTTAATTTAGAAGGAAATGCAGCAGCAACTGTGATAGTGGTGGACTGGCGAGGAGGTTCCCAACCTCCTTACGGACAAGCCGTGGCGAATATTAGACTAGTGGGCGTTATGACTGCACATCTTGTACATAATATTTATGTAAGTCATTATAACATACGGATAATGTTGATTTTAAAGCGTCATTGAATTCATTAAAAAGCTTCAATTAGTCTGAATAGCTGTATTATAGTCCACGGGCCCACGAACAAGGGATTTCAGTGATTGACAACAGGCTGAAAGTTTATACACAGCTTCGTTTTGACGAGACACCCAACTTTTATTATTGGACCAAATTCTGAAAGTGGAAGGAAAAAGCGGGATAGGGAGCGAAACACGTCGATTTGATGAGTGTCCCAATTTAATTAATAACAGTTTCTAAAAATCAATACTTCGAGAAAGTTGAGAAAGTTCTCAAAAAAATTACCGTCAAATTTGTATGCCGATGCATTTTTTATGAAAAATATATATTTTGCAAGCCCCAAAACAAAAATCAGTTTGTAATTAATGAAAATGAATAAAAATTTTCAAGTCACCATTCTGACATGTTAGAGCTGAGGGTCACTCGGAAGGTACCATTCACTTTGTATGCCACAAGTTTTTTTCAGTTTTCCATCGTATTTTCTCGAAGTATTGATTTTTAGAAACTGTTATTAATTAAATTGGGACACTCATCAAATCGACGTGTTTCGCTCCCTATCCCGCTTTTTCCTTCCACTTTCAGAATTTGGTCCAATAAAAAAAGTTGGGTGTCTCGTCAAAACGAAGCTGTATATAAACTTTCAGCCTGTTGTCAATCACTGAAATCCCTTGTTCGTGGGCCCGTGGACTATTATTACAGATTGAGTAAATTGTAGGTTAGAATTTATATGAATTAAATTATCATCATAACATTATCCTTTAAATTTTTTTTCTTAGATTTTAAATACTGTTTTATTATATTTGATGTGAAAAAAATAAAGTTAGTTTTTCTATTTAGTAATACATAGTTTATTATGTGGTTCTGGACTGAGAAAACAGTTTAGCACTTATTTTTATATCTTTACCTACCTTAACCTCTGGGGTGCGGCATTGCGGATCCGCGATTGTCCCGTCGGTGCGGCATTGCGGATCCGCGATAACCGCAGTTAACTTGCATTTTAATTAATTTTGGGTATTAAAGTTATTATAATGAAGTCTAGAAAGGTTTGTTATGCATTTGCTTTATACGAACAACATTTTAAAACATTCGTTTGTCAAGTGCGCTTCAAGAGCCGTAAAAAAAACGAGTTCCAATTTCAAAGTTGACGATGACGCAACGCGATCTGTCAAGTGCCTCTTAAAACTGATTTTTTGCCGATAAGGTGATTTTGAAGGTAGTTTGTTGTTATATTTTACTTATTATACTTATTTTAGGAACCACTATCAATACGAATTGAGGCATAAATCATGCGTAATTTTGAATAGTGTTACTCAAAAAGTTACCGAGTCTATTACCTATTGAAAAGGGCTTACTCATTTGAAGGTTTTTACGCATTTATTCTTATGTTTTTATTGATAAAATGATATAATTGCGATGAGAATCTTATATAGAATATAGAATAGCAACAAAAATGTGTTAGAAAAGCTAAATATTTAAATAAACACTAATTTTTTGCCTGACGAGCGAAATTAGACGCACACATACAAAGGGCTCCCACGCCATTACTGTTCTACATCATCATCAGCGTATCGTAGTCCACTGCTGGACATAGGCCTCTCCAATAGCACGCCACTTAAAATTGTATATCGCCGTTGATTCGTGTTTGCACGCAGCCTAGCGGGAAGTCCCGGAACTATTAACACCCACACATACACAGTAGTGACGGACAATGAACAAGACGTAAACTGATCTTTGTTTATGTTTTACTAAATTATTTTGTATTGACCATAGACTTTGTGTGTCACATAATGGAACGATCAGTTTGTTCTCTTTAGCATTCAGTCATTTTCATAGAGTTTAGAGAATTCTCAGAACTTAAAAATAATAAATGAAAACTGGTCTAGCAAACGAGTCCTTTTTTTAAATAACTTGATAAATAGGTTGTTTTTTTTATGTATTGTTCCTGTCTTTTGCACTAGTTAACTAAAAAAATAAATTATTTAACTAAAAAACACTATTTCTTCATATAAATACTACGTAATTTGTTTTTTGGCGCAAATAATAGTTTGATTGTAAAGTGACAAAATGGCGAATATCTCGACAGCGAAATGTGATTTTTACAAATATGTTTCTCAATGAATTTTTACTGCAGTTATAGTGTTTTTTATATCAGTAGATAGCTTAGTTATCGAACTTTATGAGGATAATAAGTAAAATGAATAATAAACCACATAAAATATTAAAATCATGTTTATTAACACAATAGGTGCGTAAATTAATACTTGGCTCAATTGTGAGTAAATAATAAAGCGATAACATTAGTTTAGTAATAAAATATGGCATAACCATGTACGCTTGTTATCCATCTTTTGAAAAATAATCACTTTTATAACCACCGAGCATTGTTTTTTAAAATATTTGATCATTTTCGTACACCATGCACCGTGTTGCAAAATTTTGCACTTTCGCCGCACGGTGCATGGAACCGGAAGTACCCGTTCCCGCATTCGAAAGATTAAATTATTATTAAATGATTAGTGTTTGTTTGTTACAGGAAATCTTGGGACTATCAAATTTAGACAACTTCCACTACATCGGCCATTCTTTGGGGGCACATTTAGGAGGATATTGCGGACATGCTTTGCAAAAGGTAACACTCAAGGAAAATATTAGACAGAAGTTTTTTATAAACCTTATACCGAGCAAAATATCATAAGATTTTGGTTAGAAAACTGCCATAACTAGAATATACAATGATTTAAAACAACTTACGTTTAAATAGAGTAGGCACCTAAAATACTAACACAGTTTCTGCCTCGCACAACAAAACTGTGGAATGAATTGTCGCTTGCGATATTCCCGGATCTTCAAGAAAAGAGCGTTCTCCGTGTCCACGGGCGGCGATAATCGCTTACCATCAGGCGATCGAAAACCTTCGCTCGTTTACAGTTTATTTTAGCTATCAGATGATCTAGAACTTTATGAACTCTGGCCGTTTCATATTTTCAACACTGTAAAACAACGTAACTAAAGCCATCTAGCATTGTCTAGAAAAGTAAGTCACAACAAATGTTTTCTTGTTTTTCAGAGATTTTCTTTAAAACTGGGGCGAATTACAGGATTGGATCCAGCAGCTCCATACTTCACTAAGACAGTGTCGTTAGTTCGTTTGGACAGGTCTGATGCCAAGTATGTGGATATTATCCACAGCAATGCTGTACCTCTATATTTTTCAGGTAAGTAATTATGAAAATTCTGCCTATTAATTTTTTTTTTTTTTTTATTGAATAGTTGGCAAACGAGCAGACGTATCACCTGATGGTAAGCGATTACCGCCGCCCATGGACACTCGCAACATCAAAGGCGTCACAAGTGCGTTGCCGACCTTTGGAGGATGGGAAAGGGGATGGGGGAGGGGTTGGGGTATGGGCCTCCGGTATCCTCACTCACTCGGTGAAACACAGCGCAAACGCTATTTCACACCGGTTTTCTGTGAGGCCGTGGTATCACTCCGGTCGAGCTGACCCATTCATGCCGAAGCATAGCTCTCCCACGGTAAAATTAAATAGGAAAACCCTTAATTATGATTACAAGACTTCTTCTTTTTTTATTTAAACGGAAATACTATAATTATGTTATAACTAACTGACCCACGCAACCTCGTTTATGTCTCTTATTGGCTGTAGTTAAATATTTTTCCCCGGTTTTTGTAACATTCTTCATGAGTGCTCCGCTCCTATTGGTCTTAGCGTGATGATATGTAGCCTATAGCCTTCCTCGATAAATGGACTTTCCAACACTGAAAGAATTTTTAAAATCGGACCTGCGGTTCCTGAGAATATCGCATTCAAACAAACAAACTCTTCAGCTTTATAATATTAGTATAGGTTTTACGAGATATTTGGACTTGAAACTTTTTACACACGAGATTCCGAACACAAACTAGGCAGACTACATACATACCTATGTATTATAAGTACATATAAATCTGAAATTGAAATTTTAACATTTCAAAACTCGATCCTATTCTATTAAATCTGCCTCGGTGCCTCGAAAGCGTTTGTAATTGATGTGCTGAAGTCTTGGGTTCGATTCCCGCGTCGAACGAAATGTTTGTATAATCCACAAATTTTCTGTGAATATTTTGTCCGTCAATCTTAGCTTTCATAATACAACCTCATTTTTGTATTTGAACCTAGATGGCGTTATGTGTCAGATGTCCGAAATGTTTATTTATTATTTATTTCCAGGATTTGGCATGACAGAGCCGATTGGCCACGTGGATTTTTATCCTAACGGTGGGTCCGTACAGCCGGGCTGTAAGCAGTACAACTCGCCTAGTGGCTTGTCGAACGATGTGTCCTATCAGAACTTTGTGAAACTGCTTGGATGCAACCACGAGAGGAGCCACGAGTACTTTATTGAAAGTATTGCACCGTCATGCCCGTTTATGGCTGTACAATGCGAATCTCATGATGTAAGTATTACGTATATTATTTACTATCTTTTGCCCAATATTGAATAATCATTTTTCGGGTTTATATATAGTTTACTTGCTGAATCCCGCGGCGCTACCGGTGGTACGACAATAACCGCGGTCAACGCCGCGACGCGAAGCTAGTATCTATTCTTTTTTTTTTTTTTTTTATTAAATAGGGGTCAAACGAGCAGACGTATCACGTATTCTGATGTAAAAGCTACATTATTGTAAAGTTTCACCGAAATGCGTTCAATAGTTTATGCGTAAAAGAGCAACAAACAAACTCACTTACTCACAATACTCACAAACTTTCGCGTTTATAATATTAATAGGATGACGTGGCTTTCTATTGGTAGAAGAATTTTCAAAATCGGTTCAATACATACAGAGATAACCTACTATAACCTCACGAACTCACTAACTTTACCTGTTTATAATAATAGTATAATTTACTTCCTTAAACCTTAGACTTTATTCTTAATTTTCTGTCGATATCTCAGACACAAAAATGTAGTTGCAAAAACGATAAAATAAAAAGTTGTAATAATACATTTGATCAAATCATAAACCAACACAACACATAGTATACAAGCTATTAAAGACATGGTTTATTGTATTTTAGTCATAACACACAATTAACGTCAGGCGAAAATATGTTTTTTCTGATTTTGTTTGTCAATAGTAACAGGTTAACAATTTCGATTGCAACAAATACACAAGTTCAATAATACGATTACGTAGGTAAACAATCGTACATGTTTGTGTGATTGATTGACAATATTTGTATATGACGCATGCGGCATTCGGTGCAAAATATCTGATATCAAATAGGTATTTATTTTCATACAACGACGTAAATTTTAAACTACGCATAATTTATTAGGTATGTTTCACTAGCGACATAAATTACGTTTTATCTATTTTTGTGTTTTACAATTTACAATACTGATGCTAAAAAGTATTAAATTATTATAAATAGTGTTTTCTTAACTATATCGTAGGGTAAAAAGCGATCAACTCTAATATTGTAATGTTTGTTTGGTTTCACTTCAAGCAATAATTAAATATCATTCAAAATATACTTTCAAAGAGCATTATAGTCTTTGGGTTGTTTTTACAACTATCGTTATATAATATAAAACATATAATTAAAAGGTGCGTTTTTTTCCAAAATTTATTTAATACTACTAGCTGTGCCCGCTACTTCCTACAAGTGACATTTGGATATTCAAGTAATTTTAATTTATACCCGTTTAAACATTCCCTGGACTACGACAAATATTTTTAAACCAAAATCAGCTTAATAGGCCAATCCGCTCTAGACTTTTAGCGAGACTAACGAACAGCAATATATTTTCATATATATTCAATTAAATTCATTTAAATTGACATTTTCATTTCGAACATCTGACACACAACGCAATCTAGTCCCTAGTTTTTACTGATTTTGTTTGTCAATACTCGTAGTACCATCATGTGACCGTGTGATGACGGATTAAGACAAGGAAATGTCTCACCCTTATTCATCTCGTGGCTGTCGTAAGAGCCGACATCAAAGACAAGACAAGGAAAACAAGAAAAATTACTGCCTCTGCAAATAGTTGTTTTGGAGTTTAGGTGTTTTCTATGTATAATGTGTATATATTTACAAAGTACAAGTATATCAGTTGTCTAGTACCCATCACACAAGCTCTGCTTAGCTTGGAACTAGATCGCGTTGTGTGTTAGATGGCCGAGATGTCCAAAATATTTTTATTATATTGACTCAATCCCTACACCATTGTGGTATTGCTAAACCTCCTTTCTGCGGAGAGGTCTATGTCCAGCAGTGGACTATTAAAGGCTGTTGATGATGATAATGACTTATTACTATATCGTTAAAAAAAGCCATCAATATAAACCGTCTTCTAAACAATTGCATTTGTTTTTTTTACGCATGGCTCTTCCAAAATGACTCTAATCTGCCTGATGGAAAACATAAGCAGAATCCAAGAGTGGTGGTCACCATACTCATTGCGAATGCAACAACGCAGCAAGGTGCCCCACACCATGGCGACCTGGTGATGCTTCTGCATGATTGGGCCTCCGGTCTCGCACTCACCAACGAAACACGACAGCACCAACGCTGTCATTTAATTTAAGTTGATCTTCTGTACGAGGGTAGTACGGGCCCAACCGTCCTGAAATCAGCGTGGCTCTAATATTTTTTTTGTCACCTGTGACATCCGCAAATACAACCATATTCCCACTTATCGAACCCAGCTGTCATGGTTACCCATACGTCAACGCCGTAACTTGCGTGTGTTGACCACCCTTTATACTCTTCTTAATAACCCTACAGCTCCCACTTATCTCACTTCACAGCTTAAATCGCTAAGTTCCAACCATGACAGAGATCTTCGCTCCAATAGTAATCTTTTACTTCTGTGTCCTTTTTCTCTTGTACATTCTTCATTTGCTTTACAGTCTATTCTCCTATGGAATTCGCTCCAGGATGTCAATAAATCGTGACAAGTTTATAGCCAAAGTTCTAGAATTATAAATAAATAAATAAAAAAAAAATATGAATTTATATCCATATATTTTAAATAGCATTATTATTATCTACTAGCTGACCCACGAAACCTCGTTTGCGTCTTCTATTATAATAATAAATAATAATAATAAATATTTTTGGACATCTAACACACAACGCCATCTAGTCCCAAGCTAAGCAGAGCTTGTGTTATGGGTACTAGACAACTGATAAGAATACAAATATTCTTTTTTTTTTGTAATTACATACATATGATACATAGAAAACACCCAAACTCCGAAACAAATATTTGTAGATCACACAAACACTTGGTCCGACCCAGGATTTGAACCCGAGACCTCAAGCACAGCAGTCGCATTCACTACCACTGCGCCACCGAGGCAGTTATATTCTATTGCCTGTAGCGTGAACATTTTCCCCCGTTTTTGAAACATTCTTCATTGGTACTCCGCTCCTATTAGTATTAGCGTGATGACATATATGTCAATAGCCTATAGCCTTTCTCAATAAATGGGCTATCCAACGATTATCTACTCCAACGCACATATTATTGATTTTGAACTTTGTACAGCGGTAATAAAGTGCAAATTGACTCATTGACGTTAGGAACACACCTACATTGCTTTGACAACAGTGAGTGCTTGTAATATATGAACTTTATACAATAGTAATAAAGCTCAAATTGACTTTACGTTTTAGTTAGAATACTTTTGTATGGGAAAAAGAAAAGGGCTTACTGAACCAACTCAAGGTTGACTGTTAGAAAATGCCAGGTGGCATTAAGTTCGCCTCGTGCAATTGTAATGCAGGAAGTATAAATTAATATACCTGATAACTAGGTGTTATGGCATAATTGTTACGAAACGTGTTTTTTTTTTGTTGTAGGCTTTCTTAGCTGGCAACTGCACAAGCTGTGATAATCATCATTATTGTATACCGATGGGCTATTACTCGTACAACATATACAGACGTTTGCAGGCCGGTGGTCTAGTAGATACGAACTCGAATATTGCACTGTATGCTATAACTGGGAACACTAAACCGTATTGCAGTAAGTACTTATTAGTTTTTAAAACCAGGATTATACTTTAGATATACCTACACTACTACTTTAGATATATGTGACCTGGTATTCCAATAAACGGGCACGTGAAATAAATTTTATACAACACAAGTGTCTTTACCTGACTGCGAAGTCTATGTGATATTATATCTGGTCGGCGGTGACGTAATGGATTTCTATATTGAAGTTCTCCTAGCCGATTTCGGCCATGGCGGCCAGTCTCAACGAAGACCAGCCAACTACGCAGGAGATATTATAATGCGCAAGTGTATGCGCAAACACAGGTGCACTCTCTGTTCCCTCCGTCTCATAATATGATACGACCGGGGAGAGAGAAAGCTTTCCGAGGCACGGGCGTTCAGACCCAACTTCCAAACTCCGAGCTGTTATTAATTATTTCTATAATCAGAAAACTCAATAACACTTTTGGTATACTTAGTCCGGGATTCGAACCCGAGTCTACGTCAACCGCTAGACCAATGAGACAGTTTTGATATTATTGAGGTCAGTTAGGCTAAGCAGTTTACGATTAAAACACGAGACTGATGATTTTGACCGTAATCCTAATAATTCATGCTAACGTGTTAAATTGTTTGTGTATTTTTTTTTGGTTTCTCATGTTCCAAATATTCAACCAAACATAATAAAATATACACGTTCTTCTATTTGAGTACTTGTTGATCTCTGGTCGATAAATAACGCAACGATTGACAGATTTTACCCAATGCTCGCAAATCTATCTGCCAAATCTTAATATATATAAATCTCGTGTCACAATGTTTGTCCTCAATGGACTCCTAAACCACTTACAGACAACAACAACAGATTCCGATACCTTTCGACTGGGTTGAGTAAGTAATCAATAGATGGCGCTGCTATGGTAAATCTATAGGCTATATTTTATTTTGGAAAAAAAATAGGGTTCCGTAAGATATTGGGGTTTTTCGGACACAAGGTGTAAAAAATCAACCCTATACGGGGGAAAATTTTTCGCTACGGGCAATAAAAGACGCAAACGAGGTTGCGTCGGTCAGCTAGTAATTCATAAAGTTTTAGTTATTCATATTTCAATTCTTATTATATTCCGTTGTTTCTCTTAATATTATGTTGCTTACTTATTTCATGTTTCTCATATTCTATTGTGTAATGTAATGTTTATTTTTTATATGTATATATTTTTTTTAGGAGTACATTACGAAGTAGTAGTGAAAGTGGCAAACTCGACAGAAAGTAGAACGCATGGCCCTGAATCTGGCAAGTTGATGATTACTTTAGTTGACAAGAACTACAATAAGAGCGAGCATATATCTCTCACTGAGGCACAGTAAGTATTTTTATTTGTTTTCGTTGATAGAGAATAAATAAACTAACAACTAACTAACGATCTAACAACTGAACTTAACAAAAATGGCTATGTGGTTAATTTATACGCGGTAGAAGTGGGAGCGAGAGGTATACCACCTAAATCTCTCTATAACCTTTTGAAAGACCTTGGCCTGTCGAGATCTGCAGTAAGTTCTATTTTAGAACGAGTATCCAAGGCTGCACTAACAGGTTCCTACCAAATTTGGCTAGGTAGGGCGGGAAACTCGAGCAGTGAAGGTGACCGTTGATGCGTATCTTAAAGGGGGCCTCCTTAAACCTACACCTAGGTCGTAAGTCCTGGGAACTGCTTTGAGTTTCTCCCTCTGCCACACGATGGACCCGGCACCCGCACGGTGAATCCATGGAGTGCTAAGAAGTTTGTCTCTCTGCCTTTGGTGGGTTCGTGTCAACAGGTATTGGTCGTGATAGGCCAGAGAAGTAGCGCTCTCACCTCAAAGACTAGTCTTACAGATTTCGTCAAGTTACTCGTTAAATTTGGGATACTGGCTCAGTTTTCTTAATATGATTACACATAAACCCAGTAGGTTAGCTGTGCTTGAGGTCTCGGGTTCGATTCTCGGTCCAACAAAATGTTTGTACGATGTGCAAGTTTACATAATATACGCTCTGCGTAGTTTAGGATTAAAAGACGATGTGTGAATGTCGTAGAATGTTAAAAATCGACTCTCTCACAAACCTTTGATGGGTATTTGTAGATGTATATATGGGTATAGCTCTTTTATATTTAAACATGGAGTTCCTACTCATACACTATCGTGTTTAGCACGGATTCTACGTTACACTAATCCAAGGATTATTCAAGGCAATAAAAAAACGTTAGCCACTGTAACAAAATACCCGAAACGTAAATCGTAGAAGATTGGCCAGAATTTAATTGTTTTAATTGTTAAAAAAGACAACTCCCGCATTAGGAATATACATCCTGTGTCGCGGGGGACTTTACAAACATACATGTAACGAACACAAATAACACCCAGACTCAGGACAACACTTTGTGGATGTGTGATGTCCCACGTGGGATTTGAACCCACGGCACTTGGCGCAGTAGTGAACGTTTAAACCACTAACTAACCACCGTGCAGTCTAAATATAATATAAATAAGAATTGTACAGTATATCCCCTAAAATTAGATTTTTCTTTACTTCTATAATAGTTTTTAGTACTGACACAAACAAATTACTTTTTATTTCGTAGTTTAAAGAAATGAAACTAAATCATTTTTATTTATTTATGTTTATAGGTCATTAGCATATAATATATTTGTGTCTTCGTAATGAAAGCTTCGTATCATATATCCTATTTACATGAACTTTAAACTTCGGATAGTCGAATTTCCAGATTAACTTAGTTTCTACGGGTCAAGTTCAAGGTTTGACACGAGATTAAAAGTTAACGTTAACATTTTACGATAACGATAATGATACCTAATGTATCGTTAACTATTGTTTTCGTTTTAAAGATTTTTTATATAAGGAACATTTAGGTATGGCGCAAACGTGGACACTTTTATGTCTTGTGTCAGATACAAGCTACCGATGAGTATTTGATTTCTATAGAACCAGTATGAAATCATCCACTCCCCGCGCATACGTAAACATTTTTTGTGTCCAGTTGCTTTCACTTAACACATCCTCATGACGAGTCCACTTTCAAAAAGTGTTCGGTGTCGGTAACTGGAAAGTAAAAGTTGAAGACACAGGCAACAAACACAAATTTGCTTACAATGTAGGTACCTAAGAGGAGTTGCATTCGGTGTCCATCTCCTGTGTGCGACACAAGCCATCCACGACGGCCATCGTGAGACTGACTTAAAACATACCGTGGGAGAGCTATGCTTCGGCATGAATTGGTCGGCTCGACCGGAGTGATACCACGGCCTCACAGAAAACCGGTGTGAAATAGCGTTTGCGCTGTGTTTCACCGAGTGAGTGAGGATACCGGAGGCCCATACCCCAACCCCTCCCCCATCCCCTTTCCCATCTCCCAAAGGTCGGCAACGCACTTGTGACGCCTTTGGTGTTGCGGGTGTCCATGGGCGGCGGTAATCGCTTACCATCAGGTGATACGTCTGCTCGTTTGCCCATTATAAATAAAAAAAAAAAAAAATGCGACGAATTGTATCCCGAAGTAGCGAATGTGTCCGATTGCAAATCCGCTGAGTTTGTGTAAGCGGCCTAAGAGTGTGCCGTGTCGGTAACAAAAAGTGTCTACGTTTGCGCAGCGCCTTAAGGCCTGCGCTACTTTATAGACATTTTGTATAACAGTAAGCAGTTTCAAAACGCTTCTTAATAAAAAAAGGAGTAATGAGGGAATAGAAAAAACTGTACGGTAGTGGTGTAATTTTTTTTTTACATTTAATATTTCTCAAAAAATAAGCTTCATGTTGTTTTCTTCTATATTCATAGAAAATTCTACAAGCCCGGTGAAGTGGAAACGAAAATGATTGCTGTAAAAGACACGGGTCATCCTCCAATACTGCTGGTCGTGGAGTGGAAGTACGAGACCAATCTGTTCAACCCAATGACGTGGCGCCTGTTGAAGAGTTCTAGCATTTATGTAGATTATATCAAGTTATCTTCCATCGAATACAACACAGAGTAAGTGTACACTGAGCTATATTATCATAGTGATCTTCGGAGAACCACGCTTTAGCATGAATGGGCCGGCTCGACCGGAGTGATACCACGGCCTCACAGAAAACCGGTGTGAAATAGTGCATGCGCTGTGTTTCACCGAGTGAGTGAGGATACCGGAGGCCCATACCCCAACCCCTCCCCATCCCTCTCCCCCATCCCTCTCCCCATCCCCCGAAGGTCGGCACTTGTGACGCCTCTGGTTTTGCGGGTGTCCATGGGCGGCGGTAATCGCTTACCATCAGGTGATACGTCTGTTCGTTTGCCCACTATACAATAAAAGAAAATAAAAAAAAAAGTGAAAAATCAGCCATGCATTTCTATAGCCGATACTAGATTATTATGTTTTTTTCTTATTCTAGAAGTAAATTCGTAAAGACGTATTATCTATACAAATATAACTGAAGTTTTTATTTGTAAGAACAAATAAACAGATATTTACTAAATGCGTATGAAAGCCTTTACGATACACATATTAAAAAACTATTTTCAATTTTTTTTGTCTGTCTGTTTGTTTCGTCTAATCTCTGAAATAGCTTGATGTGATTTCACTGACAGATAGCTGATGTTATAAATAGTAACTTATGTTACTTTTATATGAGAAAAAAATCAGCTTTAAACGCAACAAAGACCGCGGATAATATCGCGGAGTGCGGCTAGATATTTATATATATTTAGACGAATATTATGCAAGTGTAAGATACATCAAAGTGAAAAGTAAAGCAATGAAGTGAATAACAAGTGGTTGCTTTAACTACACCACTCAAAATCATTCAATCAAATCCAATAACTGCATTAATGATAAGCTACAGAGTTTTTTGTCATTTTCAATTATTTTTATATTATACTAGCGACCCGCCCCGGCTTCGCACGGGTGCAATGCTGATACTAAATACACGTTGTATATAAAACATAGCTGACCCACGCAACCTCGTTTGCGTCTTATATAGCCCGTAGCATGAAAATTTTCGCAAAATAACTAACTTTTCTGGTTGATTTTTACACCTTGTGTCCGAAGAACCCAAATATCTTACGGAACCCTATTTTTTTCCAAAATAAAATATAGCCTATGTTACTCGTGGATAATGTAGCTTTCGAATGGTGAAATAATTTTTAAAATCGGTCCAGTAGTTTTTGAGCCTATTCATTACAAACATACAAACATACAAAAATAGGTTTAAATCTTTCCTCTTTATAATATTATTATAGACTAGCTGACCCTCGTAACCTCGTTTACGTCTACTATTGCCCGTAGCGTAATAATTTCCCCCCGTTTTTTAAACATTCTTCATTGGGGGCTCCGCTCCTATTGGTCTTAGCGTGATGATAAATAGTCTATAGCCTTCCTCGATAAATGGACTTTCTAACACTTAAATAATTTTTCAAATCGGACCAGCGTTTCCTGAGATTAGCGCGTTCAAACAACTTTTTCTACAATCGACTACGAGTAGTAAATACCGTTCCACAATTTATTTTCTATACCTGCTGTCGACTATCCTCCGTCTGTCGTTCAAATACCGAACCTTCTCTCCACTGTTACACGCTCTCCTGACGATTGGTAGGGGCTTGGTTTCTCTTCTCTTTGTAGTAACACTGCCCTGTTTAGTTCTTTCCTTTTTTTTTTTTTTTATTATTGAATAGTTGGCAAACGAGCAGACGTATCACCTGATGGTAAGCGATTACCGCCGCCCATGGACACTCGCAACACCAAAGGCGTCACAAGTGCGTTGCCGACCTTTGGGGGATGGGAAAGGGGATGGGGGGAGGGGTTGGGGTAAGGGCCTCCGGTATCCTCACTCACTCGGTGAAACACAGCGCAAACGCTATTTCACACCGGTTTTCTGTGAGGCCGTGGTATCACTCCGGTCGAGCCGACCCATTCATGCCGAAGCATAGCTCTCCCACGTGTAGTCCTTAAGTCAGCTATACGACACCCACGTAATGTAAAGGGGTGAAGAAACAGCGTAGTCTTTAATTAATCCGCCACCACCTCTCTACACAAATAGTTTTGTTATTTGACGATATCCTACTACTATTATAAAGGCGAAAGTTTGTAAGTATGGATGTATGTATGTATGGATGATTGTTACTCTTTCACGTAAAAACTACTGAATGGATTTGAATGAAACTTTACCACAATATAGCTTATACATCAGAATAACACATAGGCTACTATTTATAAAGATATAGCTTCGCCTCGCGGCGTTGCCCGCAGTTATCATCGTACCGCGGGTAGCACCGCGGGGTTCAGCTAGTAATAAATAAATAAATATTTCTGACATCTAACACACAACGCCATCTAGTCCCAAGCTAAGCAGAGCTTGTGTTATGGGTACTAGACGACTGATATAAATACATTTATACTTTTTTGTTTGTAAATACATACTTATTATACATAGGAAACACCCAAACTCCGAAACAAATATTTATAGATCATACAAACATTTGGTCCGACCCGGGAATCGAACCCGAGACCTCAAGAACAACAGTCGCATACGCTACTACTGCGCTTCAGAGGCAGTGATAATGATAGTTTTTTTTTCTTTCAGCATTACTGTTTGCCCAAAACAAAAGAAGCCAATCGTAGCCAACATGCCTGCAATAATGAAGACAAAATATTGTAAATTTAGAAAATAATTACACTCAGGACAGTGCCTACATTATGTCTACTAAAAGTATTCTAATAGTATTGTATATTTAGATTTAGACTTAAGAAGTTGAACATGTAATTAGGTTTTATATTAAAGTTATAATGGAATATATATAATTTTGAATAAAATTACGATAAATATAGTAACAGAAGTGTTGCTTTAATAAAGAAATATGAATCTGAAAAAAAATTTTTTGATCAAAGGACAATATCAGGTTTGAGTGGGACTTTTGTACCACCTGGCTATGGAGGGTAGAGGTAAGGAGTATCATCTGTGTACATGAAAAGTGTCCGTTGAAATGCATTAAATTAGGGTGGCGCCACATTAGCATCAGAGTAAACTTCTTAAAATCAATACACACACTTTTTCATAAAATTGAATGATAAAAAATCAATAAACGTACTATTCACAGTTCAGAAAATAAAATATATTTACTACATTATTTTGTAATACGCAAGTAGTGACAATAATGTTAAATTTTTTAACTCGGCGTACTCCAATTCGTTCACAATTGCTACATTCATACCATACCCTGTGTCTACACCAGCGCCATTCTGGAAGGTTTTTGAACTGTTATTTACAGCTTATGCTGGACACTTTTTTCAATTTTCTACCATATGAGATAACACTCCTTGTCTCTACCCTCCATACACCTGGCGTATCACATGGTAGGGATTGGGAACATTTTGAATTTCATGTTGAAAAGTTAATTTAGTTTTTAGATTACAATGAAATAAACTAATCACAAATGAGTTGTCATTATTGTCCACAAGATTTTTTTTTTTTTTTTTTTTATTGAATAGTTGGCAAACGAGCAGACGTATCACCTGATGGTAAGCGATTACCGCCGCCCATGGACACTCGCAACATCAAAGGCGTCACAAGTGCGTTGCCGACCTTTGGAGGATGCGAAAGGGGATGAGGGGAGGGGTTGGGGTATGGGCCTCCGGTATCCTCACTCACTCGGTGAAACACAGCGCAAACGCTATTTCACACCGGTTTTCTGTGAGGCCGTGGTATCACTCCGGTCGAGCTGACCCATTCATGCCGAAGCATAGCTCTCCCACGTATTAAAATATTTTTGAAATCAAAATCATTCGCGTACGATTTTATTGACCCGTCAATAAAATATTGCCCTTTTATTAAACTCACCAGTAAGCTCGTTCATAAATATTGATTCAAATATTATATAATATTAAATAGGAAAAGGAAAGGAAAAAACTGAAGCCAGCAGCTAGATAAGCGGATCACTTTGTTGTCCGTCTGTCTGTCAATGCCCTTTTTCTCAGGAATGCGTGGCGGTGTTCAAGGGAATCAAAACTTATAGGCTCCGTAACAGGTAAGGAAAAAATTGCGAAAAGCATAAATAATTAAATTCCTACAGGTTTGAACACTTGGTGCGTGAGTCCGACTCGCACTTGGTCTGTTTTTAGGGTTTGTATTTTTAACGAATATAAAATATTTTGGGCATTCTGACACACAACGCCATCTAATTTTTAGACTTTTAAACTGAATGCATAGTGTGTTTAGAACACGTAGAAATGCGTTTTGTTATTGCAGTTGTAACAACTTCATGAGCAGAATTAAAATTCTTTTAGAACAGTTCTAAAAATAAAATAAATAAACGAAAATAATTAGGATGACTCACATAATAAACGGTATAAATCTTATAACCATTCAATAACGTATTGCCAGCGGTACTATATATATATATATATTTATCTGATGAAATGGGGATTTCATCAGATAAATATATCGCTCTGTTCCAGCAATAAGAATCAGATACTAAATTATAAATTTTTGAATATTGACTACCTAAGAAACAGGTATATATATTATAAGATTAGGCAAAGACTGATATAATTTTGACAACCCTCTTAGTTTATAATACTTATGTATTCTTTCAGTAAATAAAAATTTGCTTAGAATAAAAATCGAGTTAAATTGGCCAAGGAAACCTCGAGTTAGTAAATCGACTTACCCATCACTAACTTCATTGACAGTTACTTGACGTATGTTAAGAATGTTGATGCTGTTGTACCCTATTGAATTCATAATCATATAATTCGACTCAATACGTAACATATAATATTTCGTTATATCATCACAGGCCGCCATCATAACCATATTGTAACTCCCTAGTTCAGCTTATCAGTTTACGATATGGGTGACACCAGAAAGAAGAAAAAGTTCTACTTTCGCAAACGCAGGAACAAATATTTCTTAGAACCCGGCTTTCGGGGCTTTTTCTGCACGTGTAACTTCAGGGAAAAAGACTGTGTCAAAGAAATGTACAATCTATTAAATGAATATGCCGGGAAACTATATCCAGATCTAGCAATTGAACAAAAATCTGCTGTACCTGAATCTGCTGCACCGGAAGATGACAGGTCAGAGAGTGATTCCGAGGATGAGACTGATATTGGAGATATACTGAGGCGAGAGGTTGAGTCCATAAAAAAAGAGTCCCAAAAATCTCTACGAGATAAAAGGTTTCAAGTTGTGGAGACTGGAGCTTCAAACTGCATTTTTGTCAAAACAAATCTACCTAGTCCAGAAGAATTAACAACAGCTATCATAAAAGATTTATTTACGACGAGGCTACAGAAAACTCGACATGTGTTACGTTTACTTCCGATCATGGCTACATGTAGAGCCAATCTGCCGGACATCATGGAGGCCGCTGGCAAGCTCTTTGATAAATTTTTCTTGAAAGAGCCATCAACATTTGCAGTCATTTTTAACAAACGGTTCAACAATTGTGTTTCACGGGAGTTGATTATTAAAGAGCTTGCAGATCTCATAGTCTTAAAGAATGGAGGTAACAAAGCTGATTTAAAGAATCCGGGTCTTTGTATCATTGTTGAAATCATCAAAGGAATGTGCTTACTTAGCATTGTTGACAATTACTTTACATATAAAAAATATAATCTAAATGAAATATGTAAAGAGGAATCGACCAATGATTCCGAGGGAACGCAAGCGAAGAAGTTTAAGAGTAATGTGACCACACAAGCTGAAGAAAACAATGTTTAACTTCTCAAATCTGATGTGATTTATTTTATTCCAATCCTACTATTAAACATTAAATTTGAGTATTAGTAAGCTGACCAGTAGTGTTAAGTCATCTATTGTATTTTTACTCTATTTTAATGTATTTTTAGTCTTACTTCTAAGCAGTACTTAGAACTTCGATACCAACTCTTATACCAAAATTTGACTATACCTAAATTTTTTCATAAATTATTACAAACACTTATTAAAATATAAATGTGAAGTAATGTTTGTTTTTTTATATCCTCTCATTTACCATCTTAAGGTTTAAAGAGTTATATAAACTATAATGGGCGAGGTCGCTTATGTAACTAAGTGTAGCGTCGAGTGGTTAGGTAACTTTATTATTCCTATAAAGTACTCGGTATCATTACATAATCGGTAGGCGGTGACCCAATAAGGCTACGCCGCCACGAAGCTGCCGCGTTTGCGTAAGCGGGAAACACGTGTTGCAAGGATATTTGTACGATTTCCAGTGTATTGTTTTTGTATATGTGATTCATTTTTAAAACCATACATTTCGAAAGTACCAAGAAAGTACAAAAGTTAAGTTTCAAAAGTTCAAACAAGGGTTAGCTTTTGTTTACAAACGTTGCGGTTTGGTACGGCATCTCTTAAGCTCTTGTGATGGTTGAAATTTTGTTCAATAGATGTCACTGTTATACATAACTAAAATGTTTTGAACTAGATGTCGCTATGTGACACCCTGAAATTTCTTGAGTAAAAGGAATTTGTAGTAGTAACTTAATTTTTATTTTATTTATTTATTTAAACTTATTGCACATGTTGTACAGAGGCGGACTTAATGCCTTGAGGCATTCTCTCCCAGTCGACCTTCAGGTGATGTAGAAATAAGAGCTGGTAGGTGCAAAGAGATTGAGTTTAGTTACCAAGAAATAAACCTATATTAAATATAATTTATATACATAAATTTACCGCTAAATGTACTATATTAATAAACACACAATACAAAAGAATGTTACATACATACACACATATAATAGTATACATAGATATGATACACAGTCAGGTGTTAAGGATGTGATTGTGCTGCCAATTCACTCCAGAGAAGCTCTCGTACTTTTGATTTGAACGTGAGACGGTTTGTAGACATCCTGATTTCGGTGGGGAGTGCATTCCAGAGAAGAACAGACTGCACATAGAAGGAAGAATGGATAAAGTCAGAGGTGTGGGAGGGGCATTGAAGAAGCATATTGTTTGTGGATCGAAGGTTTCGGTCGTGGTTGGAACATAGGAAATGAAGGTGAGGTGCAAGGTATTTAGGTAACGATGGAGAGATGAGGAAAGAAAAAAGAGAAGTCAGCGCTCGCAAATCGCGCTCGCAAAACTTAATCATAATAAATAATAATTTTCATAACAATTATACTATTTAAATGTAAAATAATAGGAACCCAGTGGCCTTTAATATTTTGATTTTCTTATTTGTTTAGGATTACTCGGTAATAAAGGAGGAGTGTTTAAAATATAAAAAAATAAATAAAAAGCTAACGTGGGTGGTGGTAAACGTGGTCCATTTCTCACTCAAAATTACCAGAATTTTCTAGTAATAGACCGGGACTGTCAACTATTGATGAACTTGTATGTAATTTTATTGTACTGTGTAAATCAATGTATCTTCAGCCAGCATCAGAACCGACACTTTCTAGCAATACTGAAGGTGTTCTGGAAACCACAATTCGATCCATCAGCAGCCGTGTTGCCTGTCACTATTAGTGACGAACTGCTATTGCTGACACCGGGATCACCAGAAATTTGCCTTTCTGGCTTTACATTTGATATCACCTTGGTCAATTACATCTAGCAGCTGCTGACAGTGTGCTTGAATCAGAACTATTAACTACTCAAGGTCAAATAAACACCACAGCTCCTGACAGAGTTCTCGAAAAGAATCCAAAAACCCCAACTGTAACTTGGTAAATAGAGTCATCTACTAGTTTTTACATGGTCAACTACTAACTGAAATTGTTAATTATTCTTTTCGTTTTCTATTTTTATTTATTTTATAACTGTACAAGAAAAACATTGTCCACGCTTGGATAAAATACTTTATCAGAATTTACAAATATAATCTGATTGAAATCGGGATAAAATTTAGGTAACACATGAAAAAAGAAAACTTTGTGCCCTTAAATGGTCAGCTACTGGTGTACTTACCGTATGTAACATAATGTATAGGTATTGACCTTCTGCCGTGGTAACAGTTAAGCTGTATTTAATGAAAAAAAACTTCTGTTCAGGATTTTGGGGTATATTAAGCGAGTTCTCTTTTATAAGTAGTGAACCCAAAAGTAACATCATTCGAATTCATATAATCGCATACAAAATGCACTTAGTGCATTTATTTTATAGGAAGGCTGAAATTCTGACAATGCCTTCATTGCCAATTGTATGTATATTTATTAATCTACTAAAATGCCTAATTTTAGTAGTAAATTTGATTTTCATTAGCAGTGATGGATCTGTGATGGGAATAAATAGTGCACAGGCACAGTAGGTACATAATAGCAAACGGTTTTGTAAAACCTTTTTTAGGCAAGGTAGGTAGTGAATTAAATTATTAATATGTAGTTGCAATTACTTTAAACGGTAAACCCTTACTAATATAGGTACGTTCGTAGAAGTGTTTATGGCTAATGGTAAGTTTTTTTTTATACTAAGAACACCTAATCAGTCTTTAGTAATTTGCTTATAGTTCAAGAAAATATATTTATTTTGTCTGCATTAGTGTTTGCCTGTTCTAGTTTCGTACCTTCTTTTAATTTAAGAATAAATTTGTATAACTGAACTATTACGTTTTGTTCGACGTATTTACTTTGACTATTTTATTTGATTTGCATTGATGAGAAATGAGGAACAATAATGACTCAAAAATAAATAAAAGTAGTCTTCAAAGCGGTTTGTATATTGCGTATTTTGATTCACCCACCCACACAAAACAACTTATCGGTTTTAAATAAGCACCTATATGCTAGTTTTTGCCCACCGCTCCGCCCGTTTATGTTGGTTAACGCGGTAAACACTAGTCTATAGCGTTCTTTAGGCTTGAGAATAAAAATATCTCCATACCAAATTAAAAAAAAAACGCTGTTTAGCCGTGATAGCTAACAGATAGACATACTTTCAAATTTAAAGTATTTAGTATATATATGTATTTTATAGCTTAAATATTTAAGGACAGTTTCTATAGTTAACTTCATCTATTTGATTTAAAATGGTCTATTTTTAGACAAATCGAAATATTCCAATAACATTAAGTGTTTTCATTATGTCGACCCTCTCTCTTTACTAAATAATGTTTGAACTAGGGTTGTAACAGAGGCCTTCTTAACGGAGGCGGAGGCGAATGCGAAGGCGATGAGTTTCACTTCCGCGGATGCGAAGGTGAAAGTGGATGTAAATAAAATAGTAATTTAAGGTTCAAAAGTTTTTATTTCAAATACTTAACACTTAAGTAAACATTTAAAACATAAAGTAAAAATTTTAAGTTAACTTTTTTGTTATTAAAATTAGTAATCAAAATTAAGGAGTGGTAAATTAAATTTGACAAACAATAATTTTGCGGCTTTATCACCTTCCAAACGATTTCTAAGGGGTTCATAAATTACTCCAGCTGAACTAAATAATTGTTCACTTTGCACCGAACTTAGCGGCGCCGCCCGCGCCCCCACCCCAACCGTGTTCCCTCCGCGCACTCGTTAAATCGCGACCATTTCGCGCGCTGCGCGCGACGCCAGGACGCGAGCGCACGTTTGTTGGAGGCGAACGTCGCTCGCTCTATGATAACGTAAATAAAGCTCCGTTACAACTCCGCAAAAATTGTGCGGAGGCGAAGGTACGATTTCTTGCGGAACTTCCGCAGTAACGGAGGCGGAGGCGAAGTTCCGTTACAACCCTAGTTTGAACTCGACCGTTTTATTTTTATGATTTTTTATCAAATTAAACGATTTAAAAATATTTTTATATTACAGTGTTGGTTATGATTACGTATTAATTTAGGTGAAATGTATTTTTTTTTTTTTTTTTTTTTTATTGAATAGTTGGCAAACGAGCAGACGTATCACCTGATGGTAAGCGATTACCGCCGCCCATGGACACTCGCAACACCAAAGGCGTCACAAGTGCGTTGCCGACCTTTGGGGGTTGGGAAAGGGGATGGGGGGAGGGGTTGGGGTATGGGCATCCGGTATCCTCACTCACTCGGTGAAACACAGCGCAAACGCTATTTCACACCGGTTTTCTGTGAGGCCGTGGTATCACTCCGGTCGAGCCGACCCATTCATGCCGAAGCATAGCTCTCCCACGGACAAGGTCAACTTGGCTAGATTGTAAGATAAATAAAGTACTATATTACAGTGTTGGTATGTCAATAACGTAAAATAAAGTAATATGACAAATCTCGTTCACCTTCAGTTCGTTCGTTCGTTACTTCAGATTTACACTTTAAATTTAAGTTGAATGTGCAGTGCTCGTGTAGCGTACCAAATATGTCTAGGTATTTGACATAAACTCGTATATTTATTTAGCTTGAAGTGTATTGTAGTGTAGCTGTTAGGTAGTTATCAATACAAAAAGTAGCCTTTGTTTTTCTCTGAGGTTCAATCTATTTTTATACCAAAATTCATCCATTCCTATAATTGTTTTATCTATATACATTTAGTCAAAAAAGTATCGGGAATAGATGGTTTTATTTATGGTTCCAAATTATTTATTTTGTTTCTTTTTGTTTTTGAATTGGCACAACTGTTTTCCATTTTGGCGCGGAGTTTGCGTTGCATCTTTTATTGATATGAAATACAGCGCTGTTTTTAGTTATATCATATATCTAGTGTGTACTTATTGCAAATTTCATAAAAGTGGTCTAGATGTGATGGAAGATTTGCCTCGCTCTGGTAAGCCATCTACGTCTGCAACTGAAGTTAACATCGCAAAAGTGAAGGAAATAGTAACTGAAAATCTTCATTCAACTTTGAGAGATAGCTGCTCTACCGATCCGTACCATTTTAAATAATCCTGATATCCTGAATAATTAAACCTGAGACGTACATAAATACTAAAACAAGTTTTTCGAATAAAGCGGTACGAAGTTCGCCGGGTCAGCTTTTATTAAAATATGAAAACATCACACAGAATCACTCTTTTCTTTTCCTAACTTTCAATTGTTTCTTTTTCTTGATTTTAAAATTTCTTGAGTAAATTTTTATTTCATTGTTTATGTTTGACGTGTGTGACGGATTAAAAAATAATCCAAGACCATAAATTAGGAAAAATGCAATATGGCAGAATTACACTGTCCGTACTAATTGTTTGTTAGAGTAGCCAATTAAAAGTTTCCAAGGGCTGCCGCAATTGGAATTGAGCCAAATACTTCTGTAATAAATTGCCGTCCGTGATAAGAATACGCTAACAATATAATTCCTTCTTTCATAGTGTTCGGCCATGAAAAAACTTTCGATTGTACAAGGCAATGAATGCCTGATACCTTACCTTAAAAGAATATATAATGAATTATGTAAAATTCATTTCTTCTAAATATTTTAAGAAATTACATCGCCTGGGCAAAGATTGTATCAGAATCATATTTGGTTGGTAAAGGATATTATTTTTAAATTGTATGTTAAAAGATATACTCTCTGTGGTGTCATGACTATGATTTTTACGTACTACTTGAGATGAGTCTAATTCGAATCATGAGGCAATGGACATCAACTAATGACATCCCTTGACGGTCGTTAGGGCAGGCTGCCAGTTTTATTTTTTCCCTTGAGTGACTCAGTCAGCGAGTTTCCCTTTTCAACAGTTTCGTTTTTATGAAACTAGTGAAAAATGTGTGCTGGACTTTAAGGAAAATAAAAAAAAAACTTATTCAGTAAATGGTGTTAACCGTGACGTGCAATCCTTTTTCACTTGTTTAGAGTAGATTTTTGTTTTACTTCTCGTCTACGCTGAGTAAGTGGCACTAAATACTAAAAGATTATTTTTATTTTATTTTATTTATTGGAACAAAAAACAGACATATATTAGATTGTAGGCACACAGTATTATATATTATTTCAGCTGAGGTAAGCTTTCTTGGTTGACCACCCGTTTGTAAGGCCGGGTAACGCCAGTTGCCTTACGCCATGCCAACCCTACACAACGCGCGTAGATTCTTTGTATAACTTTTTCAAGTATTAAATATATTTTCAGTTTAAATTCACTCAGTGTTTCATATCTCAGTCCCGGCTAGGAACATGGCAAAAGTGCTAATTAACTACTTACAATCTTATTGACTTTATTCACATCATTGTAACATTTCATACACTGTGATAAGATTATAACTAGATACAATGTGTACACAAAATTTATGAATATGTAACCAACACTATTGTTCAAAGATTACCAAAAAGATATAGATATAGATATTCTATAGCTCCATAGAAAGTAGTTTTTCTGCCTAGTTATAACCTAATTTCTATAATTCCAACTACATATATACAGCGTATTAAACGATATTTCATCATCATCATCAGCCCGTTACAGTCCACTGCTGGACATAGGCCTCTCCCAAGGAACACCACAGAGCCCGGTCTGTTGCTTTTTGCATCCAGTCGCTGCCAGCCCTCCTACGCAAGTCATCCCGCCATCTGGCCAGAGGGCGTCCAACACTACGTTTGCCAAGACGCGGTCTCCATTCCAAGATTATTACAAGTATTATTTTTTTACGAGTATTATTTTATTAAGAACAGTATTAAACGATATTTGGAGAGAGGAAATTAGAGATACTATTATGTGCCCGCCTTAAACGACTGTTACGGTTGTACGTGAACTGAGTACAGACACGTGCATCTCAACTACAATACGTGTACAAAGACGTCTTACAATATATCGTTTAAACATTCACACCCAGTGCAACCTCGTTAAAAAAGCCTGAAGAGAATTACCATGCGTTCTTTAAACCAAATTATTTGTTACTGGTTACTGTGTTTTGTATTTTATAACAGCCTCTTTTAGCTAAGTTGCAAATATTATGCGTTAATTTTCTTACTACAATCCCTAATAGGCGTCTATTGTCTTGTATTACTGGCTAATATTCTTTTTAACACGTGAGATCAGCGTTGAGAGGCGTCGTTCCCATAGTTTTTTAGTTCTCTATTAACGTTTACGTTCGTAGAATGCAACTAGGCCAGGGGGACTGTTCACACAGTTTTCTTTCACCAAATAACATATAAAATCCGCATAAAGTAGATAGATACATTTATATGTCGTTTAATTTTCATTTCATAGATTCGCGGTAACAAAAAACATCAGGAATTAAATCACAGGTATGTAACGTTTTCTATTTATATTCTGTATATTTAAGAAACCGTTATAAAGAAACTTTGACAAAATTTATTTGTAATTTAACTGTATTTTTTTTTGCATTACTTCGTCGGGGTTGAGCTTGATAAATCGAGAAAATCGTTATTTCATTATTGCATATATATTATGACGAGACAAATTTATTTCACATTAATCTTGCAATGAGTAAAGTTTAGTTAAATATCAATAGATCTATATATATATATATATACCTAGTCCTTTAACATCTGTATGTACTTTGACGCGAACCTGTGGTTAAATTTAGAAAATCCTAGAATATAGAATACTAACTTTTGTCCGCGGCTCCACCCGCGTGTATTTCGGTTATCGTGGTAATTCCTAGCCTATGCAATGTCTTAAGTATCAAAGTATCTCCTGTGGAAATTTCATTAACATCGGTGCAGCCGTATAGCCGTAAAAGTGTAACAAAGATACCTAATTACTATCGCATCTATACTAACATTTTAAATGAACATTTAACATTGGTAATGCATTGACTACCCCTCTGCCCCCCTGCCCGCTGCACCCCTCTCTCTCATAGTAGGCGCTTAATGACGTTTCATTCCGATCAATCTTATCGTTATAACTTTTAAACTATTTGTCCAAATTACATAGTGTGAAAGACAAAGTTTATCTACATTTCATTCCACCTCCAGAAAGCAATAAAGGAAGATTTGATGTACCTCCTGTTTGCCACAAAACAACCTTCTCCGAGCATCTATTCTACACGTTAAGCGCCTACCTGTACACTAATATTAACAAGGAATTAAACATCCTACAACTAAACAGATTTAGAGTTAGACATCGACTTACTGAGTGGTTATTGCTTAGAGATTATTCAACTACAGAAACACTCCTGCAGTTCTTAAAGTGACAGCATCATAAACATACATATTCACATTCGTACACACACAGACATATCCAATCACCCACCCACCCACACACACAAACACACACACACACACACACACACACACTTTTTAACTGTTACATGCATATGTTGTATATACGGTGACTATATAATCAACTCAGTGCCTTTATTGTCTCAAGGCCCAACGAAAATCACTATTGGGAAACCTTATAGCTGAAAACTGTCTCTTAAGATACAGGCGTTGCCTAGTTTAAGAAACAATGCTCAAATTTTAGGAATTACAATTTTGTTAAACCATTGGAACTTATCATACAACATTGTTAATATCATTGGGTTTATTGTGTTTTACTGTTGTAAATATTTTGATCAATAAATATTATTATTAAATACTTAAAGTGACAAATGATTTTGATAAGAGTTCGATAAATATTGTAAAATGTGAATTGTTAAAACATATCCAATTTTATTGTATTTATGGTTCACTATACTAAATGCTGTCGCGGACTTTTATTTAGATATATTTAAGACAAATAATTCTACATTAATTATCGTTGCGTAACTCCAACGGTTTGGGCAGCGCACGCTAAGATAGCTCTCAGAGGGCTGATTTTTTCCGACTTACTTGACAGTTATTGTTATATTACGACCAAATTATGACAAATCTCTATAAATTCTAACTTATTATGTTAATTCGATGTCTAGTAGTTTTTGCGTGAAAGAGTAACAAACACACACACTCATCCTTAAAACCTTTCGCATTTATAATATTAGTAGGATATCTATGGACTAACGACATATTATTAACTTCATTAATTTAATCTTTAAAAGTAAAGTAATGGCTTACTCAAAAAAAAAATTCAAATCTGTATAATGTATGTAGTACCTTTTGCCAGCGGCTTCCCTCGCATTTAATAAAAAGCCTATGTAACTTCTAATACTCGTACCTCCAAGAATATGAGTACAAACTTTCATGATGATCGATTAAGTAGTTTTCGCGTGAAAGCGTAACAAATAAACTTACATTCATATTGACTATTATAAAGGCTAGAAAGATTTAAGTAAGAAATTATGTCATATCGGATCAAAAATGTTATTGAGAATTTACTGGAGCGAGCGACTGCAGGTACTCAAGAAAAGATATAGGTTTTATCGAGCGTCGTCGCTGTAAAATACATAGGAGACGGAGAGGCGAGTAAGAACATAATTACATACTTATTGGTAGGACAGGCAGTCTTGTCAAAGAGAAATTCTTTTAAAAATTACATTAATATATCATATAACTGTATCTAATACGGTTTTGTAAAGATTTATAAAATCTTCTTCAAATTGCTTACAATTTTTTGTTCTATCTGTGAGGTTGATCCGTATTATTGTGACATATGACGTGTACCTACGTAGTCGTTTTAGTTCACTTAATAGGGAACGAGTTTATATCGAGTGTATGAGCTACACTTAAGCTGGCCCGGTCTGGCAGCGTTGGAATAACAAGCACAAAACGGACACCGGCAAATCCAACCCAAGTCCCGGATTTGTAACAAAGTACGGCTTATTCCGCTCACTTCTACATAATATGGCCGAAACACTTGGAGCGCAGATGCTTGCTGCAGATTTTCAATGTGGTTTCAATTTCTTAGCGTCATCTTTGTCGTGATTTGTGTGTTAAATAATGCGTGTCTGGTGTGAATTTAATTTATAATTACCATAAAGGTAGCACCGTTTAATTTTTATGCAATGTCCTTATCGTAGTGGATGACTGCAATTTATTTTGCAACGATGCGCAATTGGCTGCAATTGAATTACTATATACATAATCCTATATTCTTAAAGAGGTCCGTAGACACTTTTTAAATATCTCTATTTGGCCAACTATCATTTAATCCACACTTAGGCAATACCATGGAGCAAAATATACAACATAAGACGCTGGGCTTGGCAAAATTGTTTTTTTTTCATTAACACGTCATGGAATTCGAATGAAAAATATAATTAACTAGCTAAACCCCATAGTGCTACCCGCGGTACGACAATAACCGCTGTCAACACCGCGAGGCAAAGCTAGTATCTTTATAAATTGTAGCCTACGAGTTATTCTGATGTATAAGCTATATTATTGTAAAATTTCATCAAAACCCATTGGGTAGTTTTTGCGTGAAAGAGCAACAAACATACTCACTTACATACTCACAAATTTTCGCGTTTATAATATTAGTAGGATATGCAGTTCTGTCGTAAAGATAAAATTGAAACACCGTTTTCCTTATGCTGTACGTATTTGTTTGTCTTAAATCCATTACTTAAGTCATATTCGGATAAATTTAAATAGTTCCTAAATAATAGAGACACACCACGCATGGTGAATACGAAGCACGTGAAATTTTTCACTATAAAACTAATATAATCCGATGCCGCAGCTTTACATCGCGACAGGCGCCCCCAATTACTGAACGGCAATTTGTTGCGTCATTGTGACAGACATGTGAGAGGGACATGACAGACCACCTCTCCGTGCGGGCGCGATCATGACTCAACCACTAATAAAACGGGTGCTTTGAATTATGTAACATACTGTACAATAAGACCTGCAAATTAACAGATTCAGTAATATGCAGAGTATAGTCAGTGTGCTCTCATCTAAAACGAAAATTAATAAATAATGATGGTCTCCTAGCCGATTACGGCTACGGCGGCCTGTAACCAATAACTTTTCATTGAAATTATAACCGATTTTATGAAACGGAATCATATTTAGTTTTAGAGATAGATTTATGGACGATTGTACTTTAGTAGTTTTTAAATCGAATTACTTACTTGTCCTTATTTGATCATAATGATATAATGCGCAGCGTTTTCAACAATTTAAAATTTGAATTATCTGTATTTTGATGCTAGTATTTTCATCTTTGAGCAGGTATTTTAGTAAAATTGTATTTACTGTTATAACAAGACAGGTGCTTCAGAAAATCACTTGGCTTGATATTTTTACAAATTCTCGTAAATAAAGAATCTTTGCCTCATTCTATTAGTCCACGGGCCCACGTACAAGGGATTTCAGTGATTAATAACAGGCTGAAAGTTTATACACAGCTTCGTTTTGACGAGACACCCAACTTTTATCATTGGACCAAATTCTGATAGTGGCAGGAAAAAACGCGATAGGGAGCGAAACACGTCGATTTGATGAGTGTCCCAAATTAAATAATAACAGTTTCTAAAAATCAATACTTCGAGAAAATACGATGGAAAACTGAGAAAAACTTGTGGCATACAAAGTGAATGGTACCTTCCGAGTGATCCCCCAGCTCTAACATGTCAGAATGGTGACTTGAAATTTTTTATTCATTTTCATTAATAACAAGCTGATTTTTGTTTTGGGGCTTGCAAAATATATATTTTTCATAAAAAATGCATCGGCAAAAATTTGATGGTAATTTTTTTGAGACCTACACTCGAAAGTTGTCAAGATTGTTAATATTTTTAAAATATAAATTTTACAAGCCCCAAAACAAAAATCAGCTTGTTATTAATGAAAATGAATAAAATTTTTCAAGTTACCATTCTGACATGTTAGAGCTGGGGGCCACTCGGAAGGTACCATTCACTTTGTATGCCACAAGTTTTTCTCAGTTTTCCATCGTATTTTCTCGAAGTATTGATTTTTAGAAACTGTTATTATTTAATTTGGGACACTCATCAAATCGACGTGTTTCGCTCCCTATCGCGCTTTTTCCTGCCACTATCAGAATTTGGTCCAATGATAAAAGTTGGGTGTCTCGTCAAAACGAAGCTGTGTATAAACTTTCAGCCTGTTATTAATCACTGACATCCCTTGTACGTGGGCCCGTGGACTATATTTTAGATATAAAATTTTCTTACGCTTTTGCAGACATTAATAGCTTAAACATATTGAAAGTAATTTTTTGTTGAAAATCTTTTCTATCTTGAAACCCTTATCTTTTATTTGTTGTACATTCTATATGAAAGATAGTTTATGTAGACGGCGGACGGCAAGTCTTTTTTTTTACAGGTGAAATCCCCTACGGGCCGTCACCCCATCGGGGTTTCCGGCGGGATGGTGTGTCGGAATCGGACTGACTAAAACTACACGGTGTGCTACTCTGCGCTTGAGATGTGAGGGATCTCAGAACTGCCGTTGTTAAGCCATCCGGCGCCCTACCAGGCCTCTGTTGAAAAACTTTTTAATTAGGTGACGTACTATGAAGACGTAAACCCGTCCCGTCCACCCGTGGCCACACTTAGGGCGGCATGAGGCACCGGGAGAGGTTTAGAACTCTCCCTGCCCGCCAGGCCCGGAAACGGGCCAGGTACCGCAGACGACTCAGGCGGCGGAGATCGCTAAACGATCTCCGTCCTCCATAAGCGCATGCCCGAGGGTGACAGGTGATGCCACCAGTCACCTTAGCAGAAGCAGGCCGGGGTGGTGGCGCGAGCTCTGTAAAGTGCTCGCGCCCCTTTTATAGTATAGGAATGTTTGGGTTCCTATACGGGAGGGGGCCACCTACAAACAATGGGTGGCCCGAGGTACGTCGGGGTTCCAGGGATTTCCTTCCGAGGGTGCACCTGGTCCCCGGCTTCTAGTACCCCAGACGGTGTGCGGTTTTTAGTCGGATCGAGTTTGACATAACCACAAGTGTTATCCGAGGGGATTTCCGCACAAAAAAAAGGGTAGTACCGCCACGGTCGAGCCGGCCCGTGCGTGCTGTAATCAGTGTGGCTCAAAAACCTTGTAAAAACTGCTCTTTTCTATGTCATACAAATAATTCCTATTTAAAGTGATAATGTAGCTTTGCGAGTGCTACGAGTGCTACAGAATCTACGGGTTACAGAAAAAATACATAACAAGAAATAAATACATGTACAGTTTCTCTACATCAAAATCGAACCTGTTAACAAGAATATTTGAGTCAGCTTCCAGCTCGTACCAATATTTACACACTACCATCTGAGTTCCGCAACCCAATTACTGTATTGGTTATACATTGTTAGTGGGGGAACAGTTCTGATTAAGGCTTTTATTCGTTAGTGACTAACAACATGGCTTTTATGTACTATCGTGATTTAAAAATGCCAAGAAATTTACTCTCTACCCACTGGTGTCGTCATCTCTGCCTTGTTTTAACAATACATATATACATTCTTTTTTTAGTGGTTTAAGCTGTCGCCACGTCAGTTACTACTGTGTTAAGTGTTGTGGGTTAAAATTCAAGATGGGACAACACTTTGTGCGATCCATAAATTGTTGTTTTATATCTGGGTGTTCTTTCTCTGCGTTTCATGTATGTTCGTAAAGTCCCCCGCGACCCAGGATTTATGTTCCTAAAGCGGGTGTGCTTTTTAAAAAAAAAACACTTCTAGTTAGTTTCTCTAACATTTACATAGTAGCAAAGAGTAAATTATGATACTTGGCTTCTATTACAATACTTGGAATCAAGTAGTTTTGATTCGACACAACCGCAAATCCAGCTGATTGTTGAAGGAGTACTCTAAATATTGTTTTAGAAGTCTGAAAAGTAATTAAATTTAAGTTGTTAAATTTTACTCAACATTATTAAAGGTACTTATTTTCTTTTTCCTTTAAACTTGAGCTACCAAAATGACTATGCCCTGCCTGATGGAAAGCACTTGCATAATCCAAGAGTAGTGGTCACCATCCTTAATGCAAATAAGTACAGTGTGGATAACTGACGCCCAGCTGGCAGTTATCCTGGACGCATGCCGGCGTATGATCGAGGGTCGTACGGCCGGCCTGGAGGCGAGGCTGCCTGCGGCCCCTGTCACGCGGCCGCCGCTTGCAACACCGAAGCGGTCGGCCGCGTCGTCGACGCCGGTCCCTCTTCCTGTGGTGGGGGGTCGCGTGACGTACGCGTCGGCGACGACAGCGCCGGCTCCAGCGGCTGCCCGAGGGGCACGGCAGGTGGCCAGGGCTCCGGTCAAGACGGCTGCGCCGAAGCTGGGGCCAAAAGCGCCGGGAAAGGCTGGAGCGAGGGCCACTCCGCTCCCCACTCCAACACCTCTGCCTGGCCCCTCTACATCTGCCCCCTCCAATGAGGGTTGGCAGGTAGTCGGAGGGGCAAAGTCGAAGAAGGCGAGGAAGCGGGCCATAAAAACTGCCCGTCAGGCAGCCTCTGCCCTGCAGTCGCCGCCGGTGGCGAGGGCCACCGCTAAAAAGCCGCGGAAACTGCAGCTGCCGAAGAACGCGGCTGTAGTGGTCACCTTGACACCGGAGGCGACAACCGGCGGGCTGTCCTACGCGGCCGTCTTTAAGAAGGCCCGGGACAGCCTCGCCGGTGAATTCGAAACGGCCGGTGTCCGTCTGCGCCTCGCCCAAACGGGAGCTCGAGTCCTCGAGTTCCCTGGGGCCGATGGCGCAACAAAGGTGGACACCGTTGCTGAGAAGCTAAAGGGGGTCTTCGCCAGCATGGATGGTATGAGGATCGCCAGGCCCACAAAGTGCGCGGAACTGCGCATCTCGGGCCTGGACGATTCCGTCACGGCCGAGGATGTCCGCGTTGCAGTTCAGGAGAAGACGAGCTGTAGCGCGGACAACATCAGGGTCGGCACCATCCGCCCCGGTCCAGGAGGGCTTGGCGCCGTGTGGGTGAGTTGTCCCGTAGCGTCGGCCAAAATTTTGGCCGATGCCGGCAGGCTCCTCGTCGGCTTCGCAAGTGCTAGGATCACGGTCCTAGCCGCGAGGCCGATGAGGTGCTATAAGTACCTTGCCGCGGGACACACACGCTCGAAGTGCGCCAGCTGCTTCGACTGCAGCGGACTTTGTTGTTGTGAGTGCTCTGCCGCCCCTCACTGCCCCGTGTGTGCGGCGGGCAAGAAGCCCGCTAATCACCAGATGGGGCAGGGAGGCTGCAGCCCCCCCCGTGCTTCTCAGCAGGCGTCGGAGGCTAGCCAGACGGCCCTGGCTGCCTCCGACGTCGTTCGTGCGTCGACGTCGTCGCCCATGGAGGAGGTTGTAGAGACGATCCAGTAAATGGATCAAGTCTCCAACCTCCTTGTACAGACGAACCTGAACCACTGCGCCGCGGCGCAGGATCTCTTCCTGCAAACCATGGCGCAGTGGTCGATAGGTGTTGCCGTAGTCGCGGAGCCCTATTACGTCCCTCCCCGTCCAAACTGGATGGGTGACCGGGACGGCTCCGTGGCAGTCGTCGGCTCCTCTGCGGCTCGTTCCCCGCCCTTGTCGCTAAGAGACAAGGGCTCTGGATATGTGACCGCCGAGTGGGGGGGAATCACCGTTTACGGTGTCTATTTCTCCCCCAACCGGAGTTTGAGCGACTTCGAGGTCTTCCTTAACAACTTGGAGACCTCGATGCGGCGACTAGCGTCTGGGCACGTCCTCGTGCTGGGGGACTTCAACGCAAAATCCATTGCGTGGGGTTCCCCAGCGACGGACGCCAAGGGCGATGCCGTAGTGGAGTGGGCGGCTTCGGTGGGCCTCTCTGCTGAACAGAGGCGCCACCAACACGTGCGTGCGACAGCAAGGGGGGTCGATAGTGGACCTTTCGTTCGCTACCCCTGCTGTTGCCGCACGAGTAAGGAACTGGTGTGTCCTGGATGAGGTTGAGACGCTCTCGGATCATCTCTATATATCTGATTCGAGCTCTCCCGGTCCCAGGGCCCCAGTAGGGGTCACGTGGCGCGGCATTCCTCCCGCTTCCCGCGGTGGGCTGTTGCCAAGCTCGACAGGGACCTGCTAGAGGAGGCGGCCATTATTCAGTCTTGGCTGTCTCCGCGGGCCCCGGCAGAGGAGGTCGACATGGGGGCTGGCCGCTTTCGCACTGCGATAACGCAGGTCTGCGATGCGGCCATGCCCCGCGTTCGGGGTTGTCGGCCTCCACGGAATGGGGTCTACTGGTGGTCCCAGGAGCCACCGCGTCGACGGTGAGGAGGGCCAGCTTCATGAGGAGTACCGCGAAACGCGGAGGACTCTGAAGCTGGCCATTTGCCGCGCCAAAGAGGCAAAGAGAAAAGAGATGCTGGAGAGTCTCGATCGTGACCCCTGGGGTCGCCCATATCGTGCGGTGCGACAGAAGCTCCGCACGGCGGCCCCCCCCCCTTACCGAGACTCTCCAGCCCAGCTTCCTGCAGCAGGTGGTCGAGGGCCTTTTCCCACAGCGGGCAGCTGTTCTGCGGATCCGTTCCAAGAACACCGCCCCCGGGTCGGACGGGGTACCACCCCGAGTGATGGCCCGAGCCCTCGACCATATGTCGGACCGCCTCAGGGAGGTTTTGGACGCCAGCCTGGCGTCCGGACGCTTCCCTGAGTGCTGGAAATGTGGGAAGCTGGTCTTGTTGCCGAAGCCGGGACGGCCAGCCGATTCGGTCGCGGCCTATAGGCCCATCGTGTTGCTGGACGAGGCGGGCAAATTGTTCGAGAGGATTCTCTCTGCCCGTATCGTCCAGCATCTCAGCGAGGTGGGGCCCGACCTGTCGGACGCCCAATTCGGGTTCCGAGAGGGGCGTTCGACGGTCGATGCCGTGATGCGCCTTCGGGCCGTGACCGAAGAGGCGGTTGGCTGTGGCGGCGTGGTGTTGGCGGTGTCCTTGGACATCGCCAACGCCTTCAATAGTCTGCCATTCAGCTGCATCAGGGAAGCACTCCACTACCACGGGGTGCCAGAGTACCTGAGGCGGCTGGTGGCAGACTATTTAGAGGAGCGTACCGTCGTGTACCAGGACCGAGATGGCGTCTTGAGACGGCGACCCATGTCGTGCGGCGTTCCACAGGGGTCTGTCCTCGGACCACTCCTGTGGAACGTGGGGTACGACTGGGTCCTTCGAAGTCGTCTGCCCCCCGGGCTGGGCGTAATTTGTTACGCCGATGACACATTGGTCACAGCTCGGGGGGCCAATTTCCAAGAGGCGGCGCGCCTGGCCACCAGGGGTGTTTCTCTGGTGGTTGGGCGCATCGAGGCGCTGGGCTTGCGGGTGGCCCTGGATAAGACGGAGGCCCTGTTGTTTCATGGGCCCCGTCGTGGTCCACCCCCCGGCGCCTCCATCGAAGTCAACTCGGTCCTCGTACCGGTTCGGGCCCAGATGAGGTATCTGGGCCTGATCCTCGACGGTAGGTGGCTCTTCGACGAGCACTTCCGACAGCTTTCTCCCAAGCTGGTCGACGCTGCCTCCGCCCTTGGGCGTCTTTTGCCCAATTTGGGTGGAGCCAGCGTCGCTACAAGAAACCTCTACACGGGGGTGGTCCGGTCTATGGCCCTATATGGGGCACCGGTGTGGGTGGCGGCTCTAACCGCCCAGAATAGGGCGCGCCTATGGCGCCCTCAGAGGGTATTGGCGGTCAGAGCCATACGCGGATACCGCACCGTGTCCACCGAGGCGGCGTGCGCCTTGGCCGGAACACTCCCGTGGGATTTGGAGGCGGAAGTGCTCGCCGAAGTTTATCGGCGAGCGGCTGAATATCGGGCGGAGAACGGGTATCGTCCTCCGCCCGAAGAGGTACGCGATTGGCGTGAAGCCTCTCGCCGAGCCACGATGGCTCGTTGGTCTTCCCGGCTGGAGGCTCCACGCGCTGGCTTTGCCACCGTGGAGGCGCTCCAGCCGGTCATCCTCGAGTGGGCAGGGCGGCAGCACGGAACCCTTTCCTTCCGGCTGACGCAGGTGCTTTCCGGGCATGGTTGCTTCGGAAAGTACCGGCATTCGGTCGCTAGGAGGGAATTGAGTCCCGCCTGCCACCACTGCCACTGCAGTGAGGACTCGGCCCAGCACACGCTGGAGTTCTGCCCCGCTTGGGCGGCGCAGCGCCGGGCCCTCACTGCAGTCATCGGAGGAGATCTGTCGCTGCCGGCCGTCGTACTATCCATGGCCGGTAGCGACAGCAGTTTTACCGCAGTCGCATCCTTCTGCGAAGACGTAATTTCGCAGAAGGAGGCGGCGGAGAAGTCCCGAGAGGACGATATCCACTCGGACCCGATCCGCCGCCGGCGAACCGGGCGGCGGAGGCGCGCCCATCTGCGCCTCATGCCGCCCTGAGTGTGGCCGCGGATGGTGGGGACGGGTTTTCCCCTCCATCCGCTTTAATGGCCAGCCGCGAAGGGGCGACGTACGCGTGTGCCGTGCGTCGCCTAATTTGAGATTTTTACCAGCAGACGGTGCCCGCTTCAGTGCGGGCAGGCGCTGGGAGGGGTCCGGTCGTGTAATATCTGCAATTCCCGTACCCCTCTCTTCTCAGGCGCAGAGTTGGCACACCGTGTGGTTTTAGTCGGTTCGAGTCCGACACACCACCCCGCCGCAAACCCCGGTGGGGTGACGGCCCGAGGGGGTTTCCACACGTAAAAAAAAAAAAAGTATAGTGCAGCATGGTGACCAGCACTGTGGCGGCCTAGTGAGATGCTTTTTCATGCCCCGCTTAAAGGACCTATACATATATATATATAAATTCTTTCCCGCTTTAACCTCATTAGTATGTCAATCAAAATAATAAAATACAATATCTTCTCACATAATATAGATAAATCGTTCACATTCCAGAAGATTTTCAGAGCGGACCCTTTAAACATATTGTATGGATTTTTTAACAAGTACAGATGTTATAATAGCGAGCCGTGGCCAGGGGCGGCCGGCTTTCATCAATATCCGTTTTGCCTCAGGTTTATTTTGACGTGGCCTTTGTCAGCAAACCGCTGAATTTCATACTAGTCATCTGCAGATATAGTTACTTATAAGTAATATATAATTTATGGAGTCTTGTTTGATTAAATGAAAATAACACTTATACATAAACCTATTAAGTTTTAAGTTATTAAATTTGCGTAAATGTCTTTTTCTCCAAATACCCTTTGTTTTCTGCCGAAATTTCTTAAAAAGTCCGTTTCTTCAAATGACCTTACCTAGGTATGTTTAATTTATCGAAATGTTCTTTTTTCAAAATGTCTATATCTTAAATATGCTCACATGTAGTTTAAACTATTGTAGGATGCAATGTGACAAATTATATTTGAGATAATTGTTAAGATTTTTTATTGGATTTAGAACAAAGATGAGCAAGCAGAAAGTTTCATTGCTTTGGTACCGTCTCTTCCTAGACCATTTGGTTTTCGTTGATGGTCCTACTTGAACTGTCTACTAATTATTCACTGATTTTAAAAGTGCTCCTCGTGTAGAAGAAAACAATTTGTGAACTCGCGTGTTTTTTTTAATTAAATACAAATTCGTTTTAAAACTCATGGTTTTAAAACGAATTTGATTGATGATTTTGTATTTCAAAGAACTGCTCATTGGTCTAGCGGTTAACGTATGCGACTTCCCATGAAGAGGTCTCGAGTTCGAATCCCGGGTTGGGCCAAAAGTGTTATTGAGTTTTTCTGGTTATAGAAATACTAAGTAACAGCTCGGAGTTTGGAAGTTGGGGTCTGAATCCCGTGCCTCGGAGAGCACGTAAAGCTGGTGATCCTGCGCCTGAACTCTCCCGTTGTTGTGTTGGTTAACTCGACCCATCGGACTATGAGAGAGAGGGAATAGAAATTGCACCTGTGTTTGCGCGTACCCACTTGTGCACTATAATATCTCCTGCGTAGTTGGCTGGTCTCCATTAAGAACCTTGGCCGTAATCGGCTATTAGTACATCATCATCATTCCAAAGAAATAATATTATAACTAACCAAAAATGGTGACCTTTAAGGCGTGGTCTGGAAGCTCTTTTAGAATTATTGGAGTGTAAGAAATGCTTTAAGGATTTCATTTCCTTCTTCGTCTAAATATAGTTTCACTAAGTCTCTTATTGTAAAGCAGTAAAATTACTTTTGATTGTACCTGTGGAAGTAAAATAAATGTAATAAGTAAGTATACACGAGACATGCAGTGAACACACAGGACGCATAATATATGTTTATTAAGTAATGTAAATAAATATTTAATGTGCAGTTTCAAAATAAATGTTTCGGACATCTGACACACAATGCCACCTATCCCCAAACTAAGCTGAGCTTGTCCTATGGGTACTAGACAACTGATATAAAAACATATACCTATACTTCTTTTTTGTAAATACATACACATTACACATATGTTATTATATTCATGAACAAATGAATGATATTTGGTAGTTGCTTTTAATTTAAACGTTGCCAGTTTAAGAAAGAAAGGCAGGCTGGTTTTAAGAAAAAAACAACTATAGTCATCGAAAAGTACATAAATATTTAAACTTCAGCTAAAATTAATGTAATTAAAATAATAACATTCACAAATTTAACTTTATAAGGATTCTTACGAAAAAGTGTGTTCAAATACATTTGTTACTGTTGAGCTACAGGAAAATATATAGACAGGCCTAAAAGTTATAACAACGTGCTTTTCACATCAGATTTCATTATAGTTTCAATCCAAAGAAATGATACTAGTTTAGAGAGTCTAGTCAACATTAGTATTAAAATTGAAACATTTCTTTGTTGTCTAGCCACTAAACGTTGCAATTTATTTTGTTAGTTCTAAAATCAATTGAATTTTCATTTGTTGTTTTAACATTTACCGCGGGAATGAAAGATAATATCACGACAAATATTACGTAATAAAGTTACACGAATGCGTTGTTTCTTGGTAAGCTCAAGGACGTTACCACCGTATAAGACAACACATTTGCGAAGAGTTTCGAGATGCGTTTTAAGGCTCATAAATGTGGTTGTAACACATCCGTAACGATGTAACACTATTTTGCGAGCGACTAAAGTGACTGTAACATACAACGGAACACTGTAATAATGTTAAATCGTGAGCAAAAATTATACTTTGTGAATACTTGTTCGGGTTTGTGGGGCATGGTGATACATTAATATCGTTTTCTTCTATATTTTCATAGTTTGTTTAGTAATTTAACAGTAATTGCAATGGTAAAACAAAACAAGCGGCACGGTGGCTAATCAATAAAAAATGGTAAAACAATATTTATAATCTTTTTTGTTGAAATGTTATATTAGAATGTTATATTTAGATATTAAATAATAATAATAATAGATCACTTTCTTGTACACCAGATGCATTACAAGGTTAACTTAAATTAGAGAAGTACAATTGGCGGTCTTATCGCCCGGAGGCAATCTCTTACAGGCAACCATTGGATGGAGAAAAAAAAAAAGATTAACGGAGTGTTGGGTAGTGTCTGATGTAAAACTAGGTAAGACGAAAAATAAATAAATAAAGCAATAAAGATTACTATATGCCGTTATACTAATACATAGCGTGGGTTATAAAATAAATACAAATTAACTGTATATTTATCTTATACCTTGGTATAAGATAAATATACAGTTAATTATAAACTTAAATGTAGTAGTGTGACCCAATTAACTAAATAAATAAAATAAGTCAAAATAAAAAAACTTGAGAGGTGTCAAGGGACACCCGGATGGAACGAAGTTCGAAATAGAAAGACGAAAAACTTGAGAGGTGTCAAGGGACACCCGGATGGAACGAAGTTCGAAATAGAAAGACGAAACGAAAATATCTGTGTGTGTCGTCGTCGTGTCGTGACAACAAATTGTGTCGTGACAACAAATTGTGTCGTGTCAACAAATTGTGTCGTGACAATTTTTCCGTCTAGCCCCCTTACACAACGCGCCATAAGGAACTTCGTTCCAATAAATAAATAGCAGGTTAAGGGTCGTTGATATCTCCAATATCGTTGATATCCATTAAATCGGACGAATTAAATCGGACGTTGATATCCATTAAAGTTAAGTAAGAAATCAAAACTGTATATTAAATTCGTTTTCCTTATCACTGCATATGGGCAACATTGATTATATTTTGTTTTGTAGACTCAAATTTACCGACTACGGTGCAACAAAAGAAGAGTAATATTTTGGCAAACTTTGTATGTTCTAACGTATAATCTAAACTATTAAACCAATTGAAATGGATGAGGTGTCAATAGATACGAGTACGTAATAATGTCCAAAGGCTATTTAATTTAAATATTATAGTTTTTTAAACATTTTCTTGTCAACAATTAAGAAGTCAGAAACTTTATTCCGATATTAAATGTAATCAATAATGATTCAATAACTACTTAAGCGTACGGTATCTGTCATAATTATTCTCAAACTGATTACACACATCCAAATTCTTCCGTTCAAGAAAATGTAATCCATCTTTATCACTACCTTAAACACTCTACACTACTGTAGCCTAGTAGTGTATGGATCAGACATTAAAAGCTGTTTATTTAAAACTAGCTGAGCCCCGCAGTATAACCACAACAGCGGGTAAAGACGCGGGGCAAAGCTAGTCTAAAAAAATCGGTTCAGCCGTTCTAGAGATTAGCCGGCACAAACAGAAAAAAATGATATTTTGGTGCATGTGCCGTGTATAAATATACATAAACAGACACTCCAATTTTATTTATTTGTATGTATGTATGTATGTATAGATTACAAACAGACACTTAAATTTTATGTAGGCATTTGTAAAGATTTAATTATAACTAACTAACACCGAGGGGTTTAGATAGTCTGTAATAAAATACGTAGCTTGAAGTTCTTCCCTCATCGAGGACAAATACAATACGAAGGCAAACACAACCAAATGCAATTCTACCGATAATTCTCACAAGATAATTGAGCGTCCAGCATTCTTGACCTTTAGGTTTACACCTCTCTAATATAATATTCCTGAATATCTATACTATTATATATTTTATAGATGAGTCTATCAAAGTGCCGCTACTCAGCCTGATGTAAAGTATGAACAGAATCCAAGAGTGGTGGGTCACCATACTCATTCCGAATGCAGCATGGTATAGCTATAGCGGCCTATTTTGTTACTTTTGCTTCATTGGGCCTTCGTCCTCACACTCACAAACGAAACATGACAGCACAAATGTTGATATTGTAGGGTGGTCTTCTCTGAGATTAAGTATTACATCGTATAATCCTGCTTAATTCAGGTTTTTTTAATGATTTTTTCAAGTACACAATAATATTCATACGTAAAAATATGCAAAAGTAGGGATTTTTTTACGCACAGAACCACTACAGTAATCGATAACAAATTTGAACATATACGACGTGTATTAAAAGGGCCCTTGCATTCAGAAAATATCTACTAAGCTGCTGTCTGATTTTTAACTTCAAAAATAACAACTTTTCATTAAATGCATATAAAAATACAATACTTACATATAAAAACAATTATTACAATTTTTGTCTGTCTATATATTTCGGTTAGTCTCTGGAATGGCTGGACCGATTTTGACGGCATTTCCACTGACAGATGACTGCCTCGGTGGCGTAGTGCTAGCGTATGCGACTGCTGTGCTTGAGGTCTCGGGTTCGATTCCCGGGTCGGACCAAATGTTTGTATGATCTCCAGATATTTGTTTCGGAGTTTGGGTGTTTTCTATGTACCTATAATATGTATGTATTTACAAAAAAAGTATATAAGTATTTCTATCAGTTGCTTAGTACCCATAACACAAGCTTTGCTTAGTTTGGGACTAGATAGCGTTGTGTGTTAGATGTCCGAAATATTTAAATATTAGATAGCTGAAGTTTTGAGAAGTAACGTGGTCTGCTTTTTTTTAGAGAAAAAAGGATTACGCGAACGCAAAATTAGAGCCAATGTATATAAACAATATCCTAATAATATATTATGTTCAAAAGCAAGCAAAAATCTGTGGTATTACCGTCGGTGCGATATGTACTACATATACTACTATATTAATAAATATAAGTGTAAAAAGCTCTCGTAACTGGCGAGCGAGTATGAAAAGTAAAGAGACCCGAGCTATATGTCAGGATTGCGGAAAATGTATGTATTTTATTAAATAAGCCTACACCGCATGGGCCTACGTTGTAAGAAATAACAATCTTTATTTGCAACTGACAACTTCACATGGTTTTTACTTTACCCAACTTTCGAACTTTATGTGAGAATTTTACACATTATACTTTTCATTTTAACTTATTAAAATTCAATATCATAATAATCACAACTAATGTTTCCTTTATTCTATACATATGTGTCTAAATTATACGTAAAAACAATAATATTAGCGTGTACAAAATATAGTTGGTCAAATTAAAAAGTCGTTCCTGCGGCGTAGGCCTCTACTAAACCTTTCTATTAAAATCTTTTTAATAATACTAAAAGTTTACGATCATAAATGTTTGCGGACTTTATTCAGTATGTTGTGGATTTCTTGAAATGTCTTACGCAATATAATGTAACGGTTGTCTGCAACAATTCGGTGCGCAATTATAACAGAGAAGTTAGGAGTCGTTTAAAAGTTTAACGAGTCATCGTTTCAGCGGGACTTTTGTTTATGGCCGCAATAGACCGCAGCGATTAAATTTGAAACACGCGGTCGCACAACACATGCTATTCATGAAAATAACTTGACATATATTTGTTTCACAATGAATATTTATTTAAAACTCCAAGTGATTAAAACTGAGGGCTGTAGAGTGGTGGCATTTTACATATTGTATCACAAAATACTGGTGCTGTTTTGACGCTTTACTACATTCCATCACAAAGTGACTAGGACAAAATCAAACATTCTCGTCGCATGTCCATTGTTAGCTCAAGTATTACTTTTGTGCAATAGTACTCACAAGCGTTGCTCACTTTTGTCGACTCGAGCTTGAGGAGGGCAAACCTCTCTCGTGACAAGAGACACGTGTATTTCTTTCAGTTGTTTATACCATAATGTAAATTTTAATTTTTTAACACTAACGATCTATATTATGTTCCGTCTTTATGTTTACCCGACTACGGCAAAGCCAAAGGAGGGTTTTGTGATCGGAAGGATAATCTGAAAGAGGGTAAAACTTTAATTTGCATCGCATTTCGTCTGTGTCTAACAAGATCAAGACTAACAGTATTTTATCCTTTTTATGGTAAAGGTTTTAAGTTTAGTTTTATATTTTAATTGCATTTCTATGTCTGTAAATAAAATTGTATCCTGTATTGATTTCTGTTATTAGGTCATGGTTACTTACTTCCTTTTAGTGTGGTAGGTTTAAGGTATAGAAGAAATGGAAGGTTGCACCACATCCAAAGGTAGGCGTTAGAGATTGCGCCATAAGGTTTCATTAATCTAATGCATAAAGACTTTTGTTTTATTTTATAAATTATTAATATTTAAAATATAATTGTAGTTGAACATTGTAATTTTTTCTTGCTACTCACGAATTTTGTCATCCAGATCCGAGATATCTGGGCAGCTGAGTAAATATTGATGTACTTAGAGTTAACGTCAGAGGGTTGAGTTATACGTGTAGGGTTGGGCCATTGATCCCACTATAAGACGTGAAACGGCGGTAGTAGGATGAATTACACACTCAATTAGTTGCTTAACGTATATCACGACTTGAATGAAAATTAACAAGGCACTTTACGCGTGTTAACTATCTTCAAATATTTAATTAAGGAAATCAATTACAGTTTTATGTTGGATAACATTAGCTTGTACATTCGTATAAAAATTTAATTGAAAATGCTCAGAACGGATATACGTTCAGAAAGTTTCCATTTCGAAATAAAAATCGGGTATGTAGAGTGAAAATTGCTGACCTATAGTTTGAATGTTTGAACGGGGAAAATTAAAGGCCTATGAAGATTAATTTCAAAATTTTCAGTTTGCTTTAATATACTAAACAAATTATACTTTTATTTATAGAAATATGTAATGTTTGTGTACAAGATACAGTTATATTTTAATTGCTTTAGTATGGATGCTGTTACACAGTTTTAATAATTTCCTAACACAATTTTATGCTTGGCTTGGATATGTATTTTTATATTAATTTTACTAGTCGCTATTGAAGCGTATAATTGAACAGAAATATGTATACTAATAAGTATGGCACATTTTAGTGTCCAAATTGAATTTGAATGGAGACGACGCGATGTAGGAATGTTTCACAGAAACCTATCGGAACCAAATAGCGATGATGCGAAGGCTCTGTTCAGATTCATGTCGATTGTTCTTAGACGATAAGTACTTATGTAGTAACTTGTTCAGGATACGATGGAACTGGCATACGCTGTGCGTAAAAGTTTCAAAACAAAAAGAGAAAAAAAAAATATGGCACATTTTCAATAAAAACTTATTTAGACTGTTTTAATATCTGGCCAGTGTAGTATTGCAGGCCTGTTGATGAAGACTGGTTTGTCACTGTCTCATTTATTGACACATTTGTGACTATTGATAAATACTTATATTTATGTCTAAATTAGACTGTTGTGCTTGAGGTCTCGGGTTCGATTTCCCGGTACGATCAAATGTTTGTTTCGAAGTTTGGGTGTTTTCTATGTACATATTATAATATATATGTATTTACCCATAGTATAAGCTCTGCTTAGTTTGGGACTAAATGGCGTTGTGTGTAAAAAAAAAGGATTACATTTCTATGACTCTGTAGCGTACAAGGGATGTTGTACCGTGGAATTTGTCTATGATTGAGTACAAGAAGCAGTTTTCTGGAGCTCGGGGTTCGTGGTAGCACCAACAGCAATAAAAGCGCGATCACTAGTCGGCTTAACTGTTTGACAATGTCATTGCGATATCATTTTAAATTTAGTCTTTCCTACTATCCTTGAACATTGCACTGAATAATTATTACTAATAAAATTGTTGTTCACCTGAAATAACTTAATTTTATAAACACCAGTAGAGGTTAAATCTTTTTTCTAGCGTTTTCTCGACGTACCTGATTTTGGTGCAACAGCGTATTTAAAATTATTGAAAACTCAAGTTTCAATTGAGAATTAATATTCAATAGTATGTGAGTTAGTATAAATGTATGGTTGTGATCAGTTCTTGTATATAGAAATGTACTATCTAGCGTTCCTAGTTCTTTAATACAAATTAGGTTTATGAAATACTTTTACTTTGAACTAACTGTCATCACTGTCCGTCCGGATTCTTTTAGCAAAAAACTGTCAGTAAAAAAACTGTTCGAAAAATATCATTGTGTGTGTGTGCTTTTAAAATAATAATAATTAAACCTGATCTATGTAGAAATTGATAATTAAATTAGTCTAGAATTCAACATAATTAGGTCATTTGACTGGGAATGTAATTTCTTGTAACAAGCCTTTAAAATTTTAACTTGTGGCAAGAAGCCGGTGCTACAGCGTTATACAGGCGTAAATACAAAACTTATTTAAAAATCCTACTCAAACATACAAGTAAGATAATAATACAGATAAGCAAATTGTTTAAAAATAAATTTCCAATTTCGTTTTAACGAGACCATTCAGATAATAGCCGCAGGGAAACACCGTCCACAAGTTTCATGCAAAGTTATTGCGACCCTATCAAGCTATATAAACTATACATTATTATGTTATGTTTAAAATATCTGTTACCATTGTTGTATAATCCCAAGGATCACATTACAAAGTCAAGACGGGTAGAATCTTATTAGATTACCAGATACGTAGATTATTCGTTTACAAAGGAATATCTTTTCCTGTTAGGTATTTTTATTACATACTATTACTTGAAAAGACAAGTTAATTATTATTAATTAGGATATAGAATAAGGACGCCCACAGGCCAGATGGAGTGACGACTTCCACACGATGGCTGGCAGGAGCTGGATGCGAGATGCCAAAAACCGATTAAAGTGGCGTGCAATGGTAGAGGTCGCAATAGACTGATGATGATGAAGCGGGTCGTATGTTAATAACAATAATAATAACTAAATAACGGCTTATACTTTTAACCTACATAGAATCCATGTATAAACTGCACGATTGGCCGAGTGGTTTCAGCGGTCGCCATGCCGCTTGCTACTGCGCCAAGTGTCGTGGGTTCAAATCCCACGCGGTACAACACTTTGTGTGATCCACGAATTGTTGTCCCGAGTCTGGATGTTCTTTGTGTCCGTTTCATGTATGTTTGTAAAGTCCCACGACACAGGATGTTTATTCCTAATGTGGAGATAGAATCCATGTATAAATGTCTGATTGTGATTTGTTATTCAAATCCGGGCACTATATATAAATGTGTCATCTGGCATTCCCAGGTTTCTCATAGGAGTAAACTGGATTAAAACTCATATAGATGTACATAGAAAATCTGAGCCTTAATTCAGAATAGGATTGATATCGCACAACTTCAACCAATATAAATAATTTCTTAGTACCTAAACCTAATTACAAAAATTATAATAATAATACAGCGATTAAAGAGTGTCGGATCTGCAGACATATTTATGTTTGTTTAAAAATATTACACTTTACAATTATTCCAACTTAACTAGTACACTGTTACTATTATATACAATTGCGGTAAAGGAAGTGAAGGGCTCCCTACAGGACGATTAATTCAGCTCGGCAGTGATGTTCCAACGGAGCCGCGCAACATCCGCGCACAGTTCCGTTTCCCTGTGTCTCAGTCGCTACGTTCATGTGTCAGGAGCTCCTACTTCCTTTGATTTACCGCCACTTTGATCATACAATAACATTACGGAGGTACACACCAAAGTTATTGTATGGCACTTGACATAGTTCCTTTTTATATGAAGGTAAAGTCAGTACATTTCCTTCATAAAACATTGTGGGATAGTTGTCCTATTAAAGTCTACGAAAGATAACCGATAAAACAACAAGATGAACTTTAAGTATTAGAAAATGAATTGTGAATAAAAAGATAGGGATTTATTTCAATAAGTTCGTACAACTATTATGTTACATAATTCGTGTGGGAATAGTGTGATTCATCAACAACCCATAACGTCCCACTGCTGGGCTCAGGTCTCCTCTCAAGAGAGGGGATAAGGCCATACGTCTCCACGCTGGCCGAGTGCGGGTTGGGGACTGGCAAGACAACGTTGTGGTTACGTAATTTTACAGTTGGATGTTCTTAAGCCGCCCAAAGGCCTCCAACTAAGCTTCACAACTATTATCCTGTGATAACAATCGGGACCGACTGCTTAACGTGACCTCCGAATCACGGAGACTCTCATGGTACCAAGCCACTGCTTGTTACCATGAGTCTTTATATTGCGCTAGTGAGCGGTCACCCATCAAGGTACTGACCGAGCCGTCGTTGGTGACCCTCGGTAATTGTTTCTAATTACCGAGTGCAACGGGGCTATGAGCGCCGCTGTGTGTTATATAGCGTGATATATAATAGTGTGATTAATTAACTAGAAAAGTAATAGTTCTCATTGTCTGGAAACTCCGATTGGACTTGAAAGCCAAACACCTCAATAACACTTAATATTTTATGTCTATTATGAAATATCCGTGTTGCCTACTTAATTCTAGTGTCTGTTTAAAATTATTTACTGGAGCAAACTCTAAAAGAACACTTCCACAAATATGTTTGGTAAAATTTTATACGTACTTATCTCAGTTGCTATTAGCAAACCCCTATAAAATTCCAACCTGCTTTACCCACCCTTATTTTTATAACCCTTAAATATATTTTTTTACTACCAAACATCTCTCTGTACACTTTTCATCTCTCATAGAACTGAGCAAAGCGTGAAATTTTACTCATCTAAAGTATTATGAATAATCTGTGTCCTTGTTTATGTCGTCCTATGGCAATCTTACAGGAAATGATGAATGAGGGTCGTGTAGAACTGGAACATCAAAACTTTCACTTTGTTTCACTTTGACTTTGTAACCCTTATGATTGTTATACATAGGTACCTATATACGTATATTATACTTTATATTTACCCACAAATTTTTGCTGTGAGAAAAGTTGTAATAAAAAATAACATACTACAATATAAATAGATATACCTAATAGTTAAGAAAAAAATATTATCGCAAATTGTAAACCGTAATTGAAACTAACCAGTGTTATAAGATAACATGTAGGAGATATTACAATCCAATAATCAATACAGATTCCATTATATTCGATAGGTCTGCTGGACTCCCAGATTATTGGAATGCAGGCGATAATCTTACTAGCCAAGATACTGCAAAACGTTAGTTATGCAATAGTGTAGTTTCGCATATGTTATGAAAAGGTCGAAGGTGGTTTGGACTTGACAGTTTGTACAAAGCTGATGTCTAATAACTCTAACATGAATTTCTCCATATTTAACGTGTCTTTGACTGCCGCTGTGACGCAGCGATAGCTTATGCGACAGATATGCTTGCGGTCTCGGGTCTGTTTCCCAGGTCGGATCAAATGTTTGTTAGATCTGCAAACATGTTTTTCGAAGTTTGTGTATTTTCCATGTATAATGTGTATGTGCTTATTAAAATGTGAATGAGATAAAAGTAAACAGGTTTTATTACTCTTGAAATTAAATTTACTTTAATGTGTAATTTTCGTTTAATAATGTAGATTTTATATTATATCTTAATGCTAGGTATGAAATATTTTTGTATATTTACATTACCTTAGTCTATTCACTACGAATGTCTTCTCAAAAAAAAAACGCCAAGCAACCCATCATCATTTTTCATAATATTAATATTAAAATGTAAAATGTGTATCTTGAATAATTAAAATCACTTGCTACACTTGGAACTTCGATGTATGAATTCTAAGTTCAGGACAGTTGTCAATTGTGTTGTTCAATTCTAATTCAGTTCTTGAAGCATCATTTGAACTTACCTATTATTAAATTTTAACGTTGAAAATATATGCAATTAGCTCTCAGCAAGTACAATATTATGGCAGATACTCCAGTGATTTTAATGAGGGGCCTGTGAACTATTAGCCGGCTCAAGAGCGTCGTATAAAGAGGCGCCGATGACTCCAGAAGTGGCCGTTATTGAACGCTCGCAACGGAGATGTCGATAGAGCAGGTTTGTTCTTGAGAGGCAAGTCCTTACCACGTATTATGCTGTCCTCATTTTATCCTACTTTTGCTACCTGCATGCATGTGTGAATAACGTTGACCTTTCGCTGTAGAACATTATCACAGAAAATCACAAGTAAACCATATATTTATGTGGTACTTGAGTGTGAAAATGTGTATATTTCTTTAACATTTGTTGTGTTTCGCTTTTCGATAATTTAATACTAGATATTACGTAGATAAAATATTAATTGAGATTATTTTTCCTTTTTTCGAGTTAAGTTAATAGTTGTATCTACAAAGCTATTCATCTCCCTCAAATTTAATAAGATCTATGCTTAGGGCTGTTAGAAGTTGGTTTATTAATGAGTTTCGCATTCTCCAGTAACAGGTTTGATATCGGACATAGTGTATTTTATTTGTACAAATCATTTCTTACGAGAAATATGTTACCTAACATGTAGTCTATGACTGATATTTATTATATAAATACTTTGAAACATTGAGTATGAACTCACCGGTTCACGTATTGGATATCTGTTAAATTTGATGAGAGTTCAAACTCTAAATGCAAACTGTACTATAATATTAGCATATAATATTAGGTCTTTACCTATGAAATTGCCGTTTTGTATGCAATAAGTGAAAGTACTTATTTTTTCAAACTTTTTTATTTCTGTTATTCGAAGTAATCACCCATGCAATCGACGCATTTTTGCTAACGCATTGGCAGTTTATTGATGCCCTTCTTGTAAAAATCAGCTGGACGGGAGGCAACAAACTCTTCAAAGGCATTTTGTACTGCCTCTCGGGAATTTAATTTTTTACCCACTAAAAAGTTGTCTAAATTTTGGAAAAAGTAATAGTCGGTAGGTGCAAGGTCTGGTGAGTATGGCGGATGAGGGAGAGCTTCCAACCCCAGCTCTTGCAGCTTGGAGACTGTCTGTTGCGCAGTATGGGGTCGCACGTTGTCGTGAAGGAGCAGCGGGGACGACCGATTGACCAAAGCTGGTTGCAGATGTGCAAGCTTCTCCGTCATTTTCTCCAGTTCTTCACAGTACACATCTGCATTAATGCTCATGCCGTTTTGTAAAAAGCTGTGGTGAATCACACCCGCACTAGACCACCAAACAGTGACTATCACCTTTTTAGGGGTCATTTTTGGTTTAGGGCATTGCTTTGGTGCTGAACCAGGGTCTAACCAACTTGCTGAGCGCTTTCGATTGTCGAACAGAATCCATTTTTCGTCGCACGTAACTATTCGTTTCAAAATTCCTCGGTCTCGACGCGTACGTTGCGCTGGCGATCGTTAAGGTCGTGGGGCACCCATCTATCAAGCTTTTTTACCTTGCCAATTTGTCGCAAATGGATCAATATTGTTTCGATGCTTACATTAAAAGCTGCTGCTAGCTCAGCTGTAGATTGAGTTTCGTCAGCTTCCACAATCGCCTTTAATTCATTATTGTTAACCAAAGTCTCCGGACGACCACGAGCTTCATTTTTCAAGTCAAAATTTCCAGAACGGAACCGGGAAAACCAATAAAGGGTTGTGCGTTCGTTTGTACAGTTCTCTCCGTAAACGTTTTTGATGTTACGTGCCGTTTGTGTCGCGTTGGTGCCACGACGGAACTCATATTCCATAATTACACGAATTTTTAAAGTATCCATTATGACGAAAAATGTTCAAATGTAATGAAAATACAACGCTAATAAAAAAACAAAAGACTGAGTTTGTAAATAGAATGTCATGGTTTTAAAACAAAATTAATTTGAATTTAGAATACAGAGCCATTACAAACTTTTTTTTATTTGAAATGACCAGTACTGAAGAAACGCAATTTCATAGGTAAAGACCTATTATTTGAGCATATTAAGACACTAATACTGTCAAATTACACATTGTTTTTTTATATTTTCGAAGTCTCTTGATTTAGAATTAGGGTTATCCGAATACTTACAAATATGTAAAATACAAGAGATTAATTTACTTATTTTTTTTGAAAACAAGTTTTTATAAATGTTAATCATTTGATACCCATAATAGGTGGGATGTTCAGAAATAAGTACGCCGCCATTTTGTTACGGTGGCCATTTTGGATTAATAATAATGATAATACCGAATATATATAATTACATTGTCATCAGAACTAAAGGTATATTTCAAATTTCAGCTAAATCGGCAATCGGGAAGTGGATCAATTTAACTTGCAAGATTTGATTACAGACAAACATCGACAGGTGAAACTAAAAATTAAAGCTTGTAAGAAGACATTTATTGCCCAACGTAAGTTTTTCTTTTTAAGAATATCCGTTACATTTAAAACAAGAGCGCCACGTAAGCGCCTTAACTTTTTTACTAATTTTTATTTATACATGAATTTACACAAAAGTCAGACAAAGCGATAATGTCTTCCATTTGTTAAAAGACTAGAATTACAAACACCGGTGCTGACGACAGAAAAGAATAAAAGGGTTGTCTTTGTTGGTAGTAAGAGAAATATATTTTATGCAACCACTCGAGCGACGCTCCTACCTTCTGTCATATAATCACCCTATTGTGTGAACCCTGCTGTTCACCATTACAGAAAAAAACTTATACACGGAAGCTACAGGTTTTAATCAAAGTTAAGGCACAAAGACAACAAAAAAAAAATTTAATCCACATAACTGCAGCAAATCGACAGCGCGCCAATTTATTGCACCATTTTATTTGATGACCATGATTGTCTTGAATACCTTAATCAAGGGTTGTGAATTTAACATGTAATAACCATTTTGCTAATAAGGAAAAAAGGTTGTTTGTTTTCTTGTATTTTCTTTTTAAAAGCACTATTTTCCAGTGGGAATAGAAACTAAATACAGACACCTATTAATGAAGCTAAACTTTATGTTACTTAAAACTAACAAATAAGCAATTTTTTTTCTTCGTAAGACCATTAAAAATACTCATTGCGAATGCAGACGATGCAGCATGGTGACTCACACCATGGCAGCCTAGTAATGCTTTTGCATCAACGGGACTGCACGGTTGGCCTAGTAGTTTAAGCAGTCGTCAAGTGTTGTGGGTTTAAATCCCACATGGGACAACACACACAAATTAATGTTCTGAGTCTGGGTGTACTTTGTGTCCGTTTCATGTATATTTGTAAAAGTCCGCGACACAGGATGTATGTTCCTAATGCGGGAGTTATCTTTTTTAAATGAAAAATAAGCTACTACTACTTATTAAATAACTTTAACTGTCGGTATTATTTACTATCGTAAATTTTGATACTTATGCATTAATAAATGACTATTGGAACACTATCCTACATTATTCATAGTTCAATTGGATGATATAATTATTCAATTAAGGCCATTACAATTCAGACCTACGTACCTTCTAGAACATAATTCTTACTGAATTAACTTTACATTATTTAAGTAAAACTATAGTACGTAGTAAACTTACGTTTTGTTAGTTCTTAAATTTGTTGCGTTTGTGTTTTAGTGATTACATTTATAATATGTTGAACAACAAAAAACTCCGATGTTGGCGAAGTTTCAATGAACCTACTACAATATAAAAAGATGAAATTGACAGTAAAACCTATAACTGTGCCTGAACTGGTTTTATCTAAAATGTGTACATGGGTTTAACATAAGAACTTCTCAGGATATCGAATCGAAACCCATTTGGCAGTAATGATTACCCAAATGATAACATGTGACAAAAGAAAACAGTATTCGTTTCAAACACAGTTGTTAATCTAATATAAACACTTGTCTAATATCGAACGTTGTACTAACTCTATTGCGTATATGTATATATACATACTCGTCCGTAGCTTTGCTAAAGAAAGACGTATTTTATATTTTAATTCCAACTCTAGAACAATATCACTATTTTAAACCTAACCACTCAAGTTATAAAGTGCAAGTTCACTAGAAGCTGATATTTTAATACGCCTAATACATACTAAACTTGTTTGAAGTAATTGTGATATAGGTAAAAATGACAGATAAAATGCAGACTGATGCAAGTCAGTCAAGTAAGTGTGGATCTCAATCGGCACCTGTACAACAAAAGCAGGAAGTTGAAAGTGAGCAGAATACAAGTGTGGCTAAACGTAAAAATCCTGCCCAGAAGCACCTCACGGAAATGAAAGATCAACTTATGCAATTTTTCAAGGAATTAATGAATGTCGAGATTGCTGAGATAAAAAATCAAAACAGTATGATACTTGAGTCCAATACTCGGATTTTGCAGTTACTGGAGATGAGTACTACAAATTATAATGAAATTAAGAACAATATACAGGCTATGGAATTAAAATATGAAACAGTAGTGGAACGTGTTAATGAGTTGGAAACACTCTTAAATGTAATGCATAAGCAATCTATGAAGAATATGGTAGAAATAAGAAATATACCCCGGGACAGCAAGGAGAATGTGGATGAGGTTGTGAGGAACTTATGTAATGCTCTGGACATACATGCTACTGACATCGCCGCAAACATATACCGTAGAGGTAAAAATAATGGTCCAATCGACATTGACTTCAAAGATATTAAACAGAAAGAAAGACTATTGAGAGCTGTTAAAAAGTTTAACTCTGATCATCAAGAACGACCAATAAATACAGAGCATCTTGGGTTTAGTGGCCCTGTCTCACGAGTTTACATATCCGAATCGCTAACTCCGATATCGAAGAAGATATTGGCAGCTGCTAGAGAACCTGTCAGATCAGGTAAATATAAATATTGTTGGACGTCACGTGGTAATGTATTGTTACGTAAAGAAGAGGGTTTACCGGCTATTGTTCTCAACTCATTAACTCAAGTCAAGGATCTTTATCAGGAATGACTACCTGCTGGTAAATATCTTCTGTCATTAGAAGAATCATTCTTGTCATTTGAAACTATATTGAATAAGTATCACGGTGACACTTGCTGTTTCCGTTATCATAATTTTTTTTGCATGTTTGATTTTCCTCTATTTATGTTGATTTATAAATATTATCATAATGTTTTAAGGTACGTATGTGAGTGTTATATGTATTATTATATTTATTTAGTTCGTTTTACATGCGTAAAATCCAAAAAAGCTCTTACAATCCGCAATAACATCACGATTAGTATTATAAACTCGGTAACTCTTATTTCCAGCCAAAAATTTACACTACATTTTTGTTACGCCCACCATAGCTATTATGGGTAGCAATCTAGATGATGTCATCACCGAGGTTTATAGTATCAACGTTGGTGATTCTTTTTTGGTTGGAGATCCAGAAGCACTTACAGAATATAGGCTTGACACTAATCTTTCCCTTAAAATTATTGTCCAAAACATAAGAAGCATAAATAAAAATTTTGATGACTTTCAGATTCTTATGGCCAGAACTAAGCTTGACTATGATATTGTAGTGCTCACTGAATGTTGGTTGCAAAATACGAGTTTAATACCTCAAGTACCGCTATATAATGCATTTCATACTAATAAACATCATAATCAAAATAGTGGAGTGGTAGTATATATAAGAAGTAATCTAAACAATGTCGTCGTTTATGAGCCCAATACTATTGATGCGGATTGTTTGATCATCAAAATAGGAAATAATCATGCTTTCATTTGTACGTACAGATCGCCGTCGTTTATAGCAGTGAATAGTTTCTTTAACTTCTTAGATGAACTTTTAACTGATCTTAAAAATATACCAAATATTTACTTTTCTGGTGATATTAATATTGATATAAGTAACAAAAGTGCTGACCAAACATCTGATGAATACTTGGATTTACTTGCTAGTCATGGTCTCTTTCCTAGTCATTTATTTCCTACTCGTATTGATAGTTGCCTCGATCACTGTTTTGTCAAATCAAAGTATAAAATTCTCACTGTTGTTTGTGAAACATCAGTAACCGATCATAGCAGTATTTACTTTAGTGTGCCTATGACGTTGCGATGTATAAATAGAAGTAAAAAGAATATAGCAAAACTTAATCAAGACAAAACTTATATTGCATTAGAAAAATTTGATTGGTCAAGTTTACTTTTGGTAACAGACCCCAATAAAGCGACTGAAAAATTCATTGAAATAGTAAAGGATGTTATTACAAATAACACTATCTCATATAACGTACCCAACAGGCAGCAAGTTTATCGGCCTTGGTTAACGCCTGGTCTTTTGCGTTGCATGAGATTTAGAGACACATTGCGTAAAAGGCATTTGAAGTCACCTGATAATCTGGATTTGGCTATGACCTATAAACGTTACAGAAACCACTGTAATAAAATTCTACACAATCTAAAAAATGAACACAACAAGTCGGAATTGAGACATAGCAAAAATGACATCAAGAAAACCTGGAATGTTATAAAAAATGTATGCAATTTAAAAACATCAGATGCATCCCAAGTACCGTCTGAGTTGTTAAAAATAAAACCATCTCCTCAACAATCCATAGATTATATTAATAATTACTATGTAAATGTGGGTGCTAATTTATCGGCGGACATCCTACATAAGTTACAACTAACGGAAGATGATCTAGTTTCTAATTTTAAATGTAATTCTTCACCATTAAATTCGTTTATGCTACTGGAAACTGATGAATTAGAGGTATATAGAGTAGTAATGTCGTTAAAAAATACAAACTCTACAGGATGGGATGGCATATCTGCTGTGTTCATGAAAAAATTCATTAATAATTTAATAGCACCTTTAACATATATAATTAATTTGTGTCTGTCTTCTGGAGTGTTTCCAAGAGTTCTTAAGGACTCTGTTGTTATACCTATTTATAAGTCGGGGGAAAGGAACAGTATCACCAACTATCGTCCGATATCACTGTTGCCTACTATGGCTAAAATTCTGGAAAAAATAATTACCAATAGGCTCGTTAAATATTTAGATAAATATAATATTATTTCTGAAAATCAATTTGGTTTTAGGCAGGGGAAATCAACGATAGATGCTATTGAAAACTTGGTTAATGGTGTTGTGGAAGGTCTTGACTGTAAAAAAAAATGCATTGGTATCTTTCTAGACTTAGCCAAGGCGTTTGATACTGTTTCTGTCTCCCTACTGATTCGAAAACTAGAATCTGTGGGTATAAGGGGATTGCCACTTGAACTTTTTAAAGACTATTTGAGTAATAGATTGCAATCGGTAAAGATAGGCCATGTTGTCAGCTCCAAGCAATCAGTGAATTTCGGTGTTCCTCAAGGGTCAGTACTGGGACCCACATTGTTCATTATTTACATAAATAGTCTTTGTAACATAACACTACCAAATGCAAAAGTCATTACGTTTGCTGATGACACTGTAGTTTTATTTGAACAGTCCACATGGAGAGAGGTAAGATCGACGGCCGAGATGGGTCTTTGCAGAATTATTGAATGGCTTGATTACAATTTATTAACTTTGAATTTACAAAAAACTAAATATATTACTTTTAGTATAAAGGAAAATCTGCAACCACATTCACACTTTATGTTGAAGGCTCATTTGGAAAACTGTTTACGATGCGATGATTGCACCTGTTACATATTATCTAAAACAAATAGCACCAAATACCTTGGCATTGAAATTGATAAAAATTTAAATTGGAAACAGCACATTACTAACCTAAAATCTCGTGTACGTAAACTTATCCCTATTTATAAAAGAATAAGAAACTTAAAAGACGACAACGTCAACAGAACAGTGTATTTAACGTTGTGTCAGTCCATAATTATGTATGGTATTACTGTTTGGGGCGGTGCTAAGAAGAATACACTTATCAAAATTGAAAGGGCGATACGTTGTATAATTAAGATTATAAATTTTAAACAGTTTAGATATCCTTCAGCCACACTATTTAGAGAGTTTAATGTTCTAAATGCTCGTCAACTTTATATCAAAAATATTGTTTTAAGACAACATACTCGAAAAAAACGTACCAATGTATCTGATAGAAGAGCAAATTATGTCATATTTGACGTACCTAAATGCAATACTAGTTATGCTCAGAATTTCTTTCACTTCTTAGGTCCATTATTGTATAATCGAATAAGCAAAATAAAGTCTCTAAAAGATAGGTCAACGTTTGGATGTAGGAAGGCACTGGATGAGTTACTGAGTGATTTGGATTATGAACGAACTGAACATTTTATACAAATTTTGACATAATCTATGTAGTTTATTTATATGATCAACTTTTGCGCTTTATTTATTTGCTTTGGTTTATTTGTATAAACCACACAAAATGGCACAAAAAATATGATCATTTTATCATGCATGATAATTATTTGTACATATTGTTATATGTAGTTTACTTATGTAATAATGTTATAATAATATGTACTGTAATATGTAAGTAATAATGTAATAATATGTATGTGTGTATGTGTAAATAAAGTTATCCGTTAAGAAATGTTAAGTAAAAGCATTATGTATCTTACTTTGAAATGTATCTAATTGTTTGTCTTTTTTTCTTGCTTATACTACACGTTTACATTAAACTGTAACTTGATATCGAAAAAAATTGTCATCACAAAATGTGTCTTTAATCTAATACATACAGCTGTTATTTGTGAAACGAGAATCTTACCTTGCCGTAACACAGTCTTGACTAGCACGGGAGGTAAAGAAACTTTTTTCTTTGTATACCGTCAATTGACATCATATGTTATGCATAATGTAATATACCTACTAACTAAAACTTTCAATGATTCCTGTTTATTTTCAAAGTGTTAATAATTGTTTTGTGCATTTTATAAGGAAGGAAAGAAAGATAAAGTAAGATTAAATAAATATTAAAAATATTATTAAAAAATTTGTTTCTGCACCCCAAGACACAGGGAATCCTAGTGTGGGGATCAGAGATAGTTTTGGTTCAATAGTAATATTTGCTGATAAACTATGTACCTACATTGTTTTGTGATCAAACTTTATATGAATAAAACTTTATTATTATTATTATTCTCTTTATTTAATTATATATACATATTAATTACATTTTTAAATACATAAAAAAAATAAACAATAACATAATATATATTTAAAAATATAAAAAATAGTAGACCACCGACCTCGGGTACAGGGACCAAGAAACCGGTGGTTAGGGCTCCAAAGACAGGAACCTCCTCACTATGCGTGCCGTGTCAAGAAGGACTGCCTTCTGTATCAGACCCTTGATCCAGCCTTCTAACGTGAGCCTCTTAAGGTGTTGGTCGAGGCTCTTGGCTATCAATCCGTGAGCAGATACGACTATCGGAACAATTATTACCGAATCCACATTCCACATATCGACAATCTCGTGAGATAGATCCAAATATTTTATTTGTTTTTCTTTTTCGACTTTCACGAGATTCTCGTCATGAGGAACGGCGATATCGATAATAATTGCGCGGCGCTCTAATCGATCTATCACCACAATATCAGGCTTATTGGCAACAATAGTCCTGTCTGTAATAATAGATCGATCCCAATATAATGTAGCACGACCATTCTCGAGAACTGGGTCGGGCACATACCTGTAGTATGGCACCTCTGAGTTCACAAGATGGTATTTAAGGGCAAGTTGCTGATGTACGATCCTAGCTACTTGGTTGTGCCTGTGCAAATACTCGCCGTTAGCAAGACGAGAACAACCAGAAATAATATGCCTGATAGATTCTCCAGGACGGTGACATGCCCGACAGATGTCGACCGTACCATCTTTCAGGATATACTTCCGATAGTTATTCGTCATGATAACTTCGTCCATAATCGCACAAACAAAACCTTCGGTTTCTCCGAAGAGATCACCATACCGTAGCCAGGACGTAGATGTTTTAAAATCTATATCGGGTCCATGAAGGGCCCGATAAAACCGACCATGGAGTTCCTTGCCCTTCCATACCTCCCTGCGATCATCAGTACTAAGTACCACAGGTTTGCGCCAATTCTCTTTAGCCAGAGCAAGCGGAGTGAGTCCGGTGTCCACTGCAACTACACTGCGATGCATTCCCACATCAGTATGAAGAAAATATTCTCTGAGATTGTATATCTCGCGATTGTGTAGGGTCTTGATATTTAAAAGTCCACGACCCCCCAATTTTCGCGGGATATACAACCTCATAACCGATGAACGTGGGTGATGCATTCGAAATGCAGTCAGCAATGTACGGACTCTCCTATCTAGAGCATCTAATTCGGTCTGAGTCCATCTAAGTATACCAAAGGAATACATCAGAACCGGCATGACCCAACCGTTGTAGGCTCGCACCTTGTTACCGCCTGATAAAAGACTTTTAAGTACTTTTTTCAGGCGGCCAAAGAAGCGTTCCCGCAACGCCTGTTTCATGTCAGATTCTGGTATTCCCAAGGACTGTGAAAACCCTAGATACTTGTAGCTTTCGGTGGCAGATAGAGACCGAAGTTTTGTAGAATCTGAAAGTTCTACTCCTTCAGATTCCACAATCAAACCCTTCTTTACATACATGACTGCACACTTGTCTACACCAAATTCCATTTTGATAGAATTACTAAAGTTTTCCGTAATCTTTAGTAACGCTGTCAATTGTAATTTAGTGGGGGCAAGTAGTTTCAAATCATCCATATAAAGAAGGTGAGATATAACTCGATCATCTTTCCGCAACCCATAGCCTAACTCTGAACCCTCCAACAAAGTGCTTAGAGGGTTCAAAGCTAGACAAAACCACAAGGGACTCAGACTGTCACCTTGAAAGATGCCCCGCTCAATCTTTATAAGTACATCGTTCATCGCAGACTGCCGACATCCAGGATAGCGAAGTACTGTTCTCCATTGCCCCATACATGACTTCAAGAAAGTGCACAGAGTTGTATCAATTTTATACAACTCAAGCACCTTCAAAAGCCATGTATGTGGAACGGAGTCATAAGCCTTCTTGTAATCTATCCAGCATGTCGCCAGGCTCTTACGATTACGACGTACCTGCTGGCTAATGGTCATGTCTATGATAAGGAGCTCTTTAGTACCACGGGTCCCACTTCTACATCCATTCTGAGAAATAGAAAATATCGAATTGTGATTAATATGTGTGGTAATTTTGAGTCTCAGAATGGATGTCAGAAGTTTATATAAAGTTGGTAAACAAGTTATAGGCCTAAAATTTTTGGGATCCATGGTACTACCAGATTTGTAGAGTAAGTGGGTAATGCCAGTTGTTAAAAATTGTGGTAATGAACCCGAATCCAATGCTGCTTGGAATTGAGATGCCAAACACGCATGTGAGCTTCGGAACCATTTAAGCCAAAAGTTGTGCAGTCCGTCAGGACCAGGTGCTTTCCAATTCGGTAATGAACGGACTGCACAACTTACATCCTCTCTATCTATGCTAACTGGTTTCATATTTGTTATAGACTCACATGAGCGCTTGACATCCCGCATCCAATCACCATCTGTATGAGTGACAGGCACTGACCAAATGTTACGCCAAAATGTATTTGTGGCATTTTCATCTGGCAAGTGCCCATCACGATCACATGGATTCGGTGCCTCCCATTTTCGGTACACCCACTTCTCATTTGTTTGGAACATACGATTCTGATTGAACCGGTCTCCTCGTTTTTTGTACCGTCTTATCCTATTTGCCCATGCACAAACTTTCTGTTTCAAGAAGTCAATGCGCTCTGTGACACTCGACATGTACTGTTGAGGACTGATGGTAGTCCCCAAGAATGCCTGTTTCACAAAGCGCATGACTCTTGGTCATATATTATATATATTATATATTATTATTATTCTCTTTATTCCATTTGTATATACATATAAATTACATTTTTAAATATACATATAAAACAAATACATTTAAAAATATAAAAAATAGTAGACCACCGACTTCGGGTACAGGGACCAAGAAACCGGTGGTTAGGGCTCCAAAGACAGGAACCTCCTCACTATACGTGCCGTGTCAAGAAGGACTGCCTTCTGTATCAGACCCTTGATCCAGCCCCCTAACGTGAGCCTCTTAAGGTGTTGGTCGAGGCTCTTGGCTATCAATCCGTGAGCTGATACGACTATCGGAACAATGATCACCGAATCCACATTCCACATATCGACAATCTCGTGAGATAAATCCAAATATTTTATTTGTTTTTCTTTTTCGACTTTCACGAGATTCTCGTCATGAGGAACGGCGATATCGACAATCATTGCGCGGCGCTCTAATCGATCTATCACCACAATATCAGGCTTATTGGCTACAATAGTCCTGTCTGTAATAATAGATCGATCCCAATATAACGTAGCACGACCATTCTCGAGAACTGGATCGGGCACATACCTGTAGTATGGTACCTCTGAAATCACAAGATTGTATTTAAGGGCAAGTTGATGATGATGATGATGTACGATCCTGGCTACTTGGTTGTGCCTATGCAAATACTCGCCGTTAGCAAGACGAGAACAACCAGAAATAATATGCCTGATAGATTCTCCAGGACGGTGACATGCCCGACAAATGTCGACCGTACCATCCTTCAGGATATACTTCCGATAGTTATTCGTCATGATAACTTCGTCCATAATCGCACAGACAAAACCTTCGGTTTCTCCGAAGAGATCACTATACCGTAGCCAGGACGTAGATGCTTTGAAATCTATATCAGGCCCATTTAAGGCCCGATAGAATCGACCATGGAGTACTTTGCCCTTCCATACTTCCCTGCGATCATTAGTACTAAGTACTACAGGCTTGCGCCAATTCTCTTTAGCCAGAGCGAGCGGAGTGAGTCCGGTATCCACCGTGACTACACTACGATGCATTCCCACATCAGTTTGTAGAAAATATTCTCTAAGATTGTATACCTCGCGATTGTGCAGGGTCTTGATATTTAGTAATCCACGACCCCCTAACCTTCGCGGGATATACAATCTCATAACCGATGAACGTGGGTGGTGCATTCGGAATGCAGTCAACAATGTACGGACTCTCCTATCAATGGCATCTAATTCAGTCTGAGTCCATCTAACTACACCAAAGGAATACATCAGAACCGGCATAACCCAACCATTGCAGGCCCGTACCTTGTTACCGCCTGACAAAAGACTTTTAAGTACTTTTTTCAGGCGGCTAAAGAAGCGTTCCCGCAACGTTTGTTTCATGTCAGATTCTGGTATTCCTAAGGGCTGTGAAAAACCTAGATATTTGTAAGTTTCGGTTGCAGACAGAGATCTGAGTTTTGTGGAATCTGAAAGCTCTATACCTTCAGATTCCACAATCTCTCTTATTATTATTATTATTATTATAAATATGTTTTGAAGATTTCCAATTGATATAATTCCACTCTACTATTTATATGACTCTGAAAGCATATGTAAGAGTTCAGTGAAAATACAAAAAAAAGGTATTATTTTTGATATTCAAGAGAAAAACAATTTGTTTCAAGGAGTTAATTGAGATTTTTTTTTTTTTTTTTTTTATTGTATAGTGGGCTAACGAGCAGACGTATCACCTGATGGTAAGCGATTACCGCCGCCCATGGACACCCGCAACACCAAAGGCGTCACAAGTGCGTTGCCGACCTTTGGGGGATGGGAAAGGGGATGGGGGGAGGGGTTGGGGTATGGGCCTCCGGTATCCTCACTCACTCGGTGAAACACAGCGCAAAGGCTATTTCACACCGGTTTTCTGTGAGGCCGTGGTATCACCCCGGTCGAGCCGACCCATTCATGCCGAAGCATAGCTCTCCCACGGTAAAATTCCTTCAGAGGAAAAAAATACTTAATTAAAAAGTGCAATACGTTGTATTTACGAGTATATAGAATAGACTTTTCATGTTAGCATGATTAATTCCATTTTAAAACATTAAAATTGATTGTAGAAATTTAGAGTTACGAGATTTAGTTATGAAGATTTAATATTCCTTGAATAAGATGTGCCCTTTATTCTCTTATAATATCATCTCATAGCATACATAAATAATTCATAAAAGAATAGCATTTTCATATTCTTTCACTTAGCTTTTCCGTTGAGAACTTCGCTGTTTTATATACCTTAACAAAAATGTTACCGAAATGGCTACGAGCCGTCGCAGTTAAATAAATTATGATTCTTAACAAAATTTACATTGTAAAGTATATTTATTGCCCTGTTTATTGCATAATTTAGAGTTAAGGATTAACGTCGGTCTGACTCTATTTTCAAGATCGTTTATATCGGTATGATGATAAAATTACAGTAGAAAATATTTATAAAACAGGGCTCTTCTTTAAAAAGATACGTAAATGATTATTGTATGGTTTTTTACGATTTTTGTCGGTTTCATAATTGAAAAGATGCCGATTTCTAAAATCAGTCAGTCAAAAGTGTTCTAGTTTGGATTTGAAACGTGGTATAACGAAATTGACTTTTATATTGAGCCGAGCTTTTGATTCGTTGGCTTCTGGAAAACTCAGTAAAATTAAAAATTAATGCAACACTGTTACTAACACTCAAAATAATTCCTAAATATCATTACATATTCTCAGACGGTAGGAGAGAATGTAGACTGGAGACAGAGGTACAACCGAGAGATAGGACGACCCAGATACTGCTGGAAAGATGAGGTTGCCAGAGATATGGAAGAGATGAAAGTGTCCGATTGGTCAGATATGGTACAGAATAGGAAAGAATAGCGCATTCTACTGTCGGAGGCTACACACTGGCTTGGGTCACTTAGCCAGCGAAGTAAGTAAGTAAGTATCATTACAGACCTAGTATTGAATTAGTTAATCGCAAAAGAAAATTTTAGGTTTTGGTATGAAAAACAAAAATCTGTTGAAAAATAATTAATATCTAGTAAAATAACCGGCCTTTTAGGAAGGAGTACGCTCTTTTCTTGAAGGTTTGAAGGTCGTATTGGTCCGGGAACACCGCAGGCAACAGCTCATAAATGGTATTAAATATGTTAATTTAGTAATATACGGAAGGTATTTATTTTGTTGTGTAAAGGATAGCAATTTAAAGACCCCATGGTGTGTCAAAAACCTGAACTATATTGTAAATAATGTCAACCTTTACGCTCATTTTAATTATCTTTTTGTACTTGTGTTTATGTGTGAGTGCCTTATGTCACGGTCTTACAGAGTATGTGGTATGTGTAACCAGCCCCTCTAGCTAAGTTTCAGTCTAATAATGTAAATTCTAATATAAAAACACACAAACAAACGTCTCTCAACACTAAGTCAACTCAATACAAAAAACAAAACATAAAGCAGGCAGAGGATTTCCGACAAGTGAAAACTCAAAACTATACACAAACAGTTGTTTAAGCTCACCTGATATTTGCTCTTTAAATAAAATGCGTGACAAAATGAAGTAAAAATTTAGCTCATGGATAGCATTTGATGACGATAACGCTAGTTACATGAATTTTGTCACCCAAAAAGTGCTCAACACGCCTAAAGAAGTTTTCACTTCAATTAGCCAATAATACATGAGAATAAAGACAATAGGGATTGTAAAAAGAGAATCGTCGTGAACTAAATCAAAATGTTCTATCATTGATTCTGAAGTGAGGACTCAAAGAGTGGCAATGCATTTGTGACCGTCAGGTTGCAGGTGCCCATGGCCAGTTATAAACCATCATGTTTGTTTTAAAAAATAATAATGTATAATCATTTAGCAGATTACTGCACCGAAAAGAATATAGAAAGTGTGTGGCATAAGAAATAATTAAAGAGTTCATTGAGTGTTCCTAATATTTTAATAATATGAAGAGATAAATTTGGGTTTATGGCAAACTATACGATACGTTCTAAGGTTATTTTAAAATGAAATGAAATGAAAATAACAATACCAAAGTCAACGTCAACAACGGTTGCTTGTTAAGTAAAGAACAAACATAGTTTCCTGTGAATTAATCTCTTAGCAAAGTTTTTTGAATTGATGCGACATATGGCGATCTTCCTAATTTATAAAATATGGCAATTATATTTGTAACGTGAATTAATTAAAATACATTAGTCTGATATCCGTTATCCGATCAAATACTCGAATACAAAATTTGATAAACTAATTTAGTTGAGTCTAACGTAATACTAGTTTGTTCAAACTAAATAGATTTAGAAGTCAATAAAGGTTTAGTGCAGAAGTTTCATTTTGCTATTTATAATGTTCGTCTAAAATGTATACTATTTTTATAAGCTTTTTTAGACTACGTGAAACTTTTGATAAAATTTAAATAGCCTGTGTCACCATTACGAATCTATTAACATCTAATTAATTGGAACCGCTTTAGTATTTTAGGCATTAAAGTGAAACATACAAACGCCAACTGAACTAAACAACGTCGACTGCCACTAAAACTAATACCCTTTCTATAGGCTTCGCCGTAGTCGAGTAAAAAAACTAGGCCTAGGAGTAGCGACAGATAGAACAAACACATCGACGAATAGCGCCAATGAGGTTACTTGTCTGTGAGGAGAGTTATGACAGGTTTTCTGAAGTAGAGGTTACAGGCGTGAAACGTTGCAGTCCATTTGATATTCTGTTATTGTACACATATTTGGAATAGTGGGCAAACTTGCAGATGTATCACCTGATGGTAAGCGATTGCCGCCGCCCATAGACACCCGCAACACCAGAGGCGTTACAAGTGCGTTGCCGGCCTTTGGGGTTGAGGAAGAGGATGGGGGAAGGGGTTGGGTAAGGCCTCCGGTATCCTCACTCACACATTTATATTGTCCTTCTTGTTTTAAATATTGTGTGTGTTTTATTTATAGATTGTCATGTTACGTATATTTAGAAAAATAAGTGCAGTTTCTTTCTAATTCAGAAATGAGGTATGTAACGTTGTTTATGTTCTAGTTTTTAACTTTATTGAAAACAAATACTTCTATTTTATTGGTCCCAAACGTTAAAATGTTAACGATAAAATCATACTTTTACGATTTAACTAAATGCATGAATCAAGAAAAAAGCTTAATCCGATATCAATCAGTAATTTTAAAACCTATTAAACTCAATCTTTACGTCCCATCAATATCACAGACGTTGATTTAACGACCAATAATAATAACCGTTATCATACCGAACCGCATTTCTCGTCAAAGTTCATTACCGTCTGAATCGGAAGCTTGTATCAAAAGGATTTAATTCAAATAAGCTTTTCATTTCAACATTTTATGAACCCCCGGGAGACTGCCTCACCGCGGATTAAATTCGTAATATATAATTTAACAAAATTTAAGTTTAAGTGAGCTGTGAATACAAATCGGACATAATGAATAGTCTAGAGACAGTTTTTAACGAAATGATTGAGAGATTAGGTAATTTTCCCTCACAACTTTAACAAATTACCAGTTCTCCATTTGTATTTATATGAATTCACACCAAGAAAAGTACTATTTTCTACACTACATGTTAAACCAACTATAGGTATAATGTGTTCATGTCAAGAGGTCGTGGTGAACGCCGACTTCATCATCACGTAAACTTTGAGGCTATCCAGCTTCTTGATAATACGGAAGTTACAAGAAGACTTAAAAGGATAAGACACTTTGAATTTGTTAAGTGACAGTGCGAATTGAACAAATTACTACCATTTTAGTACAGTGCATTAAAAGAAAACACAAACAGAGTGACCTCAATTAATTAGACACAATAAGAAAAGTGTCCATGGTCTGAATCTAATTATAAATTAATTTTATTAATTTAGGTCGAAGTAAAATTATTCATTAGTCAGCATCCTAGATCGTAATAGCAGTCCTACTGTATTAGCAGGTAGTAGTAGTACTTAAAAAAAAGACGAGAGGTTTTCAAAAAGCAGCCTGGAAACAAACATTTCAGGCACTGTTTTACCAATCCCTGTACCTCTTTGGTCATTTTTAAAATCATAACGTATTAGATAGACATGTACTAGGCAGAGAAAGTAGAAGTCTTTGATTATTAGAATAATTAGGAGAGACTAGAAAAACGGTGACTTTCAACAGGAGACACAAACAGCGAGTCTCCATAATGACAAAGTGAGTTGGTTGTCAAACTCGTTCGCCTAATTATGTCTTTGTTTATGTCTACTCTCAAATACACAACATTGAATGAAACGGAGTCCATTTTGTTTCACTGACTAAAAAGTAAATTTAATTAAGTCCAAAGGGCTCTTGACTTTTTTCAATCTGTAAGGTTGGCCAATTAAAAGTTAAGACTTGTAGCAGCAGGATAGCGAGTTAGCGACAACTGAAGTAGAGTGCTTAAAATTACTTTGTGTTGCCAATAATGATACAGCCAAATTATAACTAGCAACTTTTAAAAAAATAATGAAAACAACAGTTTTTATTTATCTTACATATCTATTAGAATGTAACTTTATACCATGCAAACTCAGATAATAATCAGTTTTCACTCGACATTGACTTTTTTAATACTCATTAGGGCAATCAGAACGTCTTTACAATTCAGCCTACAAATAATTGTAACCTGAATACCTACTAAACCTACCTACCGTACTAAATAAGATCCGTGCTTGCCAGTGGAAAGTCCTGACGGAGTTGCCAAATCGTTTTACGGATGGCTCCGGAAAGGAAACGTTTTAAAAGTTTTAAATATTTATAAAACTATTTCACAAACGTTGAGTTGTTTGTCTGTTAAGAAAAATCTCGAAATGCTCATGGTTAGTCATACTTTGAACAACTTTAATACTTGATTCACCTCTTAGTGTAGATTTCATAAGATTTTTCCTGTTTAATATTTAAAGTAGGGTGGCTATAACTATTCTGCGAAGGTAAACAAAGTTATTAAGGTCACGAATATTTTCATGAATGTTCTTTACAACGAGTTTGTAGATAGAGAAGAACGAGAATCAATATTTTTATAAAAAGGTAATAGTTGATGGTACAGTATTGCATCTTTAAAGGTTAGTTGAGAAAGTGTTGGTGTTTACCATATTAATTTGTTGCACAAGTATCATCCAAAACTGAGTAATGTACTTAACTTCCTCTAGGAAGCTCGAGAAATTGAATAGCATACCGTAAAAAGAGCATTTTAAAACGGATAAACATATACTTACAGCTAAGAGAAAACAGAACTGATCAAAAGTGTTTCTTTTTTTTAATTAAAATATCATATAAACAAGTTACCGGTTTTCAACTTAAGCTCCAAAATAACTTATAACGCATTATATTAAAAATCAGAAGTTGCAATATTAAATTCCACTTTTCGCGCATTACAAAGTGATTACTCGAAATTCGAAATTGCGTTATCTGCAGTTTATGGCTGAATTATGTGTAAGTAGAAATCAAATTTTATGAGCCATAGCTTATCATATGAACAAACATTCTGTAAAAAGGAAAACAAACTGCAAAGAACGAGCCAATTGTTTTTGATTTATAGTGGAGCCTCACAAAGAGATGTCCTATTTAGATGCGAGAGCAAGGGTGACCGTTGTTACAACAAGACTATTGTGACCGACTTAGCAGTAAATAGAGCATGTATCAATTGTGCTTTGGTTCACAAATAATGTCAAATCACTAATGGAAAAGTTTATGAAATGAATTGAGAAATAAATGTGCTTTTGTCGAACACTGTCCTAATGGATCGAGCTTCAATTAGATAAGTAAATTATCATTATGTTCTAACTGTTATTTGTGAGTCGGTTCTAATAATGAGACTGTAATCAGTTTATTTTGTTTATCCACCTAATGTATTTAGTAATCAACTATCTCTGAAACTGACCGTTTCTAGTTAATACCATATATTTATTCTTTGTACAATCTTGAGTAGTCTATGAGAGACCCAACTTCAGTCCTGACTTAATATATAATACGTTGTGATTGGCTGATTGATATCATCGAATCTATAACAAGTTCAAAAGAAACTTTCTTACGCAGGAATATGAGTACATTCCTCGGTTGTTTTATCTGACGAATAACAAATTACAGTCACATTAACTTTTGATAAATTTTTGCCCACTAGTTTCAATTTTATGTTTATATTTTAGTGAGAAAATATCTCTCGGAAAAAAGCTGTTTGTAGACTGATAAACGGTGCTTTCTGTAAATGTGTTACAGTAGTTTGTTTTAATGCCATGAAACCGTTGGATTTTGCAAATTTGTGTGTTTAGTGTCTTTGACAATCCAGTACATGCTGTACCGTCTGTTTATGTCGATCTAAGATTTTTAACGATTTCGCTTCAATTTAACGTTCATAAATGTCACTTAGTATCTTAATTGAATAAAAGATTTTAAATTTGAATACATTTGAAACCAGCAAAAGAAATAAATGATAGAATATGAATCAAGAGTATCTCTATCTCTTTCCGAGTAATAATTTAGGGATGTCCATCAGTGAAAAAATATTAAAACTATTAAGTATCAATTAGAAAGTGTCCAAAACGTCAGTTAGTCGATATTTTACCTAAAGATAGTAGACCCAAGCTGATTATAGCACGACTGACGAAAGGTCAGTTGGTTTACGACCGTGGTAGCGAGAGGAGAGCTGGGGATTTTGAGTAAGTTAATTATAGAGGTAAGTTGAAGAAGCCAAGTGAGTCACTGTCTTCTATTGTACCTTGTAGGATAATGAGTTAAATAGGTATTTGTATCCCGGTCTGTGTATCACAGTGATCATTAGATAATCACATGTAATCTTACAGTTATTATTGCTAAGCATTGCAACTGGTTTTATAGGTACCTTTGCCTGTGAAGTATATGAGGACCTCCTTAGAGGGTTAGCGTGTTAGGAGAGTGGGCAGTGTATCTACGTGCTGGGAGTTTTAACGTTTGGATACTCTGCCTTTCTACAGGCCGGATGGGCGCTATTGCAGTATGTGTCGTTGAATAATTTGTATTCGATCTCTAAACCGCGTAGGCATTATAAATGCCGCCTAATATTTCTATGTCGTGTACCGGAAAGCATATGGTAATGTACCTGGATGTAAACTACAACTGATATAGCATTTGACCTGCCGTGCAGATCGTCAGAGTAAAAGAGCGTTAATCCACCTAAATCTTAGGTACACAATGGAAGTAAGCGTGATCAGAACAAACCAATTATAATGTGTTTAATTGTCCATAATCTTTCTCTTTGTATGCGTGAGGCGTTTAATGCCAATGGGGGAATTACGAGTCTGGAAACGAATTTCACAGGACAGCGCTGTGGGAAAGAGCGTTGTCCCAACACTCTCGTGAGGGTTGCTGATTGTTTTAACGAAAACGGCTTGTCCGATAGCCGATATCGTACGTTACTCAGACTAGAGCTCAAAGAGGCACCATTACAAGATCAACTTAAAATGCCTAAAGTGCCTACGTGTTTCTTCGGTGAGTGCGAGACCGGAGGCTCAATGATGCAGAAACATCTTAATAGGCTGCAATAGTGTGGGTCACCATCCTGTATTGTTGCATTGTATTCATTTGCAATGAGTAAACTGACCAATACTCTTGGATTCTGCTCATGTTTACCATCAGGCAGAGTATAGCTATTTTGGCAGGCCCATTTTTTTTTTTTTTTTTTATTATACTGCATCCTGTGACTCGTGCAAGTGTCACACATTGTTATTTATATATATTACTTATTTACTACGTAACAATTATCAAAAAGACGACCCTGTTGGGTCCTGTTCTACTACTGGTTTATTTAATACAAACAGGTTTTTGCACAGGCTGCTCGTGGACATTCTAAACCAGCGTGTGCTTTGCTTGAATAAAGTGCCTATGTATATAATTTTCTACAGGATGTCCTTGTACATTCTGGACCAGCCTGTGCCTAGTGTAAATAAATCTATTATAAATTTCTTACATCTATTGCTATGCCTCCTTTAAACTTATTTCTACTTTATTATTTTTCTTGTTTTTCTTTACATTTTATTTTATCCTACGACAGTTCAGTTACATTATTCAAGCCCACTGTTTAAATAACTACATTGTTTGGCATGCTTACTACGCATTGCTCACTTATCCTAGTTACAATATTTATTAACTTACTTACTATGTTGCCTTGACTTTGGTAATTATCATATACTACATAATACACAATTTACCAAATGCTTAATCTACTTATTTCTATTAGTTACTATTTTTACTATTTTTACACAAAAATCTAAAGGTAAATATTACTATTCTTATTTTCTAGAATTTTTGCTAGATTTTCTTTGCATACCTTGAGGTCTATTTGTTGTTCCAGATCATGCCTTATACTGGCATGAATAGGGCACTCTAATAATAGATGAAAAACGTTCTCGTCCTTGCATGGATCGCACGCGCACGATGGGCTATCTTTGCACTTGAATCGGTGCAGATATTGGGAAAACCCTCCGTGCCCGGTGAGCACCTGTGTTAGCTTAGATGTTATGTTAATCCGCTTAATTGTTCGGTAGGCTCCAAGTACGTCTGGAAGTAACACTTTCGTCACGGAGGCGGTTTCGCCTAACTGGAACCGCCGGTTCCATTCGTCCAGGGTCTCCTCGCGGATACCCTTCTTGACGAACGAGATCGGGCACCGATCGTAGTCAGGCAACCTCCGCAACGAAAGTGATGCCCTCTTTGCGAGGAAGTCCACGCGCTCATTCCCTACATATCCGGCATGTGCTTTGATAAAGAACAAATTTACAGCTTTATTTTTACCAAAGGCTATCCTGAGGTTGGCGCGCGCCCCCACCGCAAGCGGATGCAATGCCTCATAATTAACTAACGTTTCCAGAGCGGATCTGGAATCGTTGAAGATACCAAAGGACTCACAGCGCTTCAGTATCTCACCCGTCGCCCTGTATATGTCGAGAAGTTCAGCCTGGTACACCGTGCAGTACGCGGACAGGCTAAGTTTGACGGCCTTGATCTCTACGTCACCACTCCAGATGGACAGGGACGCCCCGACCTTACCGTCAATCTTGCTGCCGTCGGTGTATATACGCACCGTCTGCACGGTGCACCTTTCAACATCAGCTTGAGTCGTCAAGCAGGCGAAACTCATCCCCATATGCTCGGACGGATGAGGGACCTCAGCGAATTCTGCAAGGCGTTCCACCCAGGCCCATATTAATAAAATAATAATAACCTAAAAACAAACTAAATGTTTTAAGGTAGTAGAGCCACACTGATTTCAGCACGAATGGGCCGGGTCGACCGGGGCGGTACTACCCTCGCACAAAAAATCAACGTAATATGACAGCGTTCGTGCTGTTGTCTTTCGTTGGTGAGTGCGAGACCGGAGGCTCAATGATGCAGAAGCAACACTAGGCCGCCATGGTGTGAGTCACTATGCTGTATTATTGCATTGTAAGCATTTGTAGTGTGTATGCGGACCACCACTCATGGATTCTGGTTATGCTTTCCATCAGGCAGAGTGGAGTCATTTTGGCTAGGCCAAACATAGAAAAGTCCGCTGTTATTATTTTATTAACAATTCTTTCAATTTCTGAACTCCCTAAGGGCATTTCTTTGCCTGCAAGGCAAGGCAAGTCTGAGTCTGATGTGATATTATGTCAATATTTAAGTGAGAGTAGGTACGATATAGTGAAATATTTTTTTATTAAATTATATAATTACATAATTGTGTCATAATGTTTCAGTGATTTGAAATAGCACATCGTACAATATATTGGACCCTTCAAAGTAAAAAATCTGAAACACAACGTATAAAACTAAAATTTTAATCACCTGTTAGTTCTTTTGTACAATTCTGCCCCCTTTGTCATACATACAGTCAGTTGCGCAACTTGACCGTAAGACTTACTGTATTTATAGCAACGGGGCAGAATTGTACGGTGAATTAACCATACAATTATCCTTTCTCTAAGTACTTAATACCACAATTAAGTTTGTTAGTATGTATATTAGTTTCCATGTATAATTTTATTTATTAAACTTATTGCGCTGTAAGCCATTCAGTTTTGCATCATCATTCTAGACAACTTTTCCACGCGAAGAGAAAAATAAGTGTCGTAATAGCAATTTATCACGATTTTCCCTCTGGTACGTTCTATACGTTCGATGTTGTTCATATACGAATATCTCGAGATCATTCATCTAATCGATATTCACAAGACAGTAACGGCTATTGGACAATAAATGGAATTTACGATTATATATGGGACAACGAGTAGATCGATCACTCGATTAAAACTCCTCGACTCCTGTGTCAAACGCGTAGAAAGATAATAATAGGTAGTCTTTGTTAGTAAGGTGTATTTTAGAGCTGGTTTTCTTGGAACTTGTAAAACCAAATATGTGAATCCATTTGTTAATATGTACTCAGAGACAAGGCTATAAATATAAAATACATATACATAAATAAACTAATTTTAAATAATAATGGCAACATCGAAAAGGGTCGAAATGAAGGCTTGTAGACTTTAATAAAAGTAATTTACTAGGGAGACACGTCAACAAGGAATTTTTATTGCGTAAGCATTCCTCCCTGGACTAACAGATGAAGATATATTATTCCCGGCCCGCTTGCTGCCCTACCCTTAAAATGATACCACCATTGGCCTTGATTTTACACTAAAAACAATTATATTAAGTACCTTACCATTTTTTTAGCTGGAAACTTAATGACTAAGATTTTTTTTCTTCCTGAAGAATAATTAATCTATACTAATAATAAAGCTGAAGAGTTTGTTTGTTTGTTTGTTTAAACGCGCTAATCCTAGGAACCGCTAGTCCGATTTGAAAAATTCTTTCAGTGTTGGATAGTCCATTTAACGAGGAAGGCTATAGGCTATATACCATCACGCTACTACAAATAGGAGCGGAGCACCAATCAAGAAAGTTTCAAAAACGAGGGAAAAGTTTCACGCTACGGGCAATAAAAGACGCAAACGAGGGTGCGTGGGTCAGCTAGTTAGGTATATAAAGACACATCCTCAGACAATACTCTTGTTTGCCGGAGTTGTGGACAACATCTGATCCAGAATTTGCAACACTGTAAGGTAACAACCGTCTCACTGAACATTCAAGTGGTGGTGACGGAGTATCACAAAGATTGTCGCTTAGGCCCTCATGAGGTTGGAAAAGAATTGGGGTGAAATGTGTAACGTCTTTTTTTTTTATTTAATAAGTTTTTGAGTATTTTCCTGGCTGGTATCGCTTACTATCGCGGAGATATGTCTGCTCGTTTACCAGTTATATGAAAAAAATTATTATCCTAGATTAATAAAATATTAATCAAAAATCTGTGGTATGAGCTGTCGCCTGCGGTGTTAACGGACCAATACGACTTTCAAACCTTCAAGAAAAGAGCGTACTACTTCCTAAAAGGCCGGCAACGCACTTGTAACGCCTCCGGTGTTGCGGGTGTCCATGGGCGGCGGTAATCGCTTACTATCAGGCTATACGGCTGCTCGTTTGCCCCCTATATAATAAAAAAAACAATTCCTTAAGTAACTTTGAAAGTTATGTTTCTCTTAAATTCGTTGTACAGTTTTATAACAGGTTAATATTAATAGCCAACCTGACTATGGCTTTTATTCTTTTATTCAATAAACGTGAAACGGTTATATTTGAAATTCCTCGAGTGAGCTAGGAAATATGGTTTACTGTGATGATAATCTATATTTAATAGGGAACAACGTAGATCAACTACTGTTGAAAACAAGTGCTTTACCATTATGTAATAAAACTGCGTCGGTGGTGCAGTGGTAGCGTACGCGACTGCTGTGCTTGAGGTTTTGGGTCCGATTCCCGGGTAGGACCAAATGTTTGTATGATCTGCAAATATTTGTTTCGGAGTTTGGGTGTTTTCTATGTATAATATGTATGTATTTACAAAAACAATTTATAAGAGTATTTAAATCAGTTGTCTAGTACCCATAACACAAGCTATGCTTAGCTTGGGACTAGATGTCGTTGTGTGTTAGATGTCCAAATATTATATTATATTAATATTATTATGCGCCGCCAAACCTCGAATTAGGCCTCCGGTATTCTAACTTTTTGAAAAGCTACTGAGTGTTGGTATCAATTTAAAAATAACAAAATCTGATTCATATCTTTTATAATTACAATATAACTACGTTATAAACTATTTATGCACCTTAAAAACGTAAGAATTTCTTTTAATACACCAGACGTACTGATGCAATGTCTGTTATGCTTAAGTTTACAAGACTGTCTGGAAGTGGTTCTAAGAAAGCGCTGAGTGCAATAAAAGCCCTTGAAATGTTGGAATGGGTATGTGAAAATATGTTACAAGTATGTATTAGGTCAGGTTACGTTACAATATGTATTGGGTCTCATTCGGTTGTATGTTTTAACAAACTTCAGAAATAAATAGACTTAATTATTTCACAGATATATCACCGTCAACGGACCGAACTTACAAAAAACGCAAGGGTTTAATATGGAAAACTAACAAATCCCCAGAAATTAGGTTAGTTATGTAATATAGTCAATTTCCTGTTTCAAAAATTCTAAAATATTTAACGTTTTTGTTTTCAATCGACTTTAAAAAGAGTACCGATTTTCAATTGTGTACATTGTTTTAGAGTTCAATTACTCAAAGGAACTCTTGTAGGGTCACGTCTCGTGGATGCTTGCTTATTTTTGTGTATATGTATGAACTACCATTTATCTTAGGAATACAACGTTTAGAGTTGATTCTCAAGTCTGTAAAAAGACTAACTCCCTAGGAAAAGTCAATATATTTCCTTCTAAAAATTTGTAGCAATTTCACCAATTCTGTAACTAAAAAATTATCGGTTCAGTGGTTATCATAGTCCAATAATATACTTCTATAGTTCCTATTGACCTTAAATATATGCATGTAGAAATGCTTTTATTTGAACGAACCATAATTTATTTGAAACGTGGGAGAGCCACGCTTCGGCATTTATGGGCCGGCTCGACCGGAGTGATACCACGGCCTCACAGAAAACCGGTGTGAGACAGCGCCTGCGCTGTGTTTCACCGAGTGTGTGAGGGTACCGGAGGCCCATACCCCAACCCCTTCTCCCATCCCGGCCGGCAACGCAGTTGTGACGAATCTGGTTTTGCGGGTGTCCATGGGCGGCGGTAGTCGCTTGCCAACGGGCGATAAATCTGCTCGTTTGCCCCCTATTTCATAAAAAAACCCTACATTCTGTTTGATAAGAATTCTGTATCTTGATAGCATTCGTCTAGTAACTATTACGATACTATGCTCTAATAACGATGAGTTGTTTTGCAATATATTTAGCTCAGCTTTTATCCCTCTGATATTCTGATATACTATAAATAAAGTCTTATAGACCACACGTGCTAGAGTTATATCATAACTTTAGAAAAATAAACGTATTTAGTCTTTAAGGTGGAAAAATATGTTTTCTAGACTGCACTCTAAGTTAAGTAAATTGAGAAAAGATCTCTAATGTGTTGTAAAAAGAATATCTCTATAATCTATTTGTTTTTTGTAATTTAAAACAAAATTATAATCCAGAAAAAATATTCAGAGATTCTGAATATCTCAAGCAACCGTTTATGCAATTTGTTAAGTTATATACGACTAGCCCCGCGACCTATTTTGCGTCTTCTATTGCCCGCAGCGTGATAATTTTCCCCCGTTTTTGAATCATTCTTCATTGGTGTTCCGCTTCTATTAGTCTTAGCGTGATGATATATAGCCTTCCTCGATAAATAGGTTATCTAATACTGAAAATAATTTTCAAATCGGACCAGTACTTTCTAAGATTAGCGCGTTCAAGCAAACAAACAAACTCTTCAGTTTTATATCTTAAATATAGATTCGTGCAAGCAGATGTTATTAAAAAAAAGAAAATATTGTTATTTTTTAAGTCAAGTCATGATACTTCTCAAAATAGCAATAATAATAATTCTTTATCATAACAAAGGATGCATACAATTCAACTGCAAGCATTTATTTCCAAACTAGCGTGAGCTGTATGTCGGAAATCAGTGCCTTCACAAAAATCATGAAATATTATTTTTATAGTTTTTTTATAATCTTAATGAATTTAGGGGCTTTTACGTTGAAACATACTTACATAATTAAATAAATTTAGTTAATATTGCGTGGGCGTGAGCTTGTGTTTGCGTGTCTCTCTCTGTGTGTGGGGATAATCGTGTGCACATATATGTAAAACAACAGTACTATCGGTGGCGCAGTAGTAGTGAATGCGACTGCTGTGCTTGAGGTCTCGGGTTCGATTCCCGGGTCGGACCAAATGTTTGTATGATCTACAAATATTTGTTTCGGAGTATGGATGTTTTCTATGTATAATATGTATGTATTTACAAAAAAAAAGTATAAATGTATTCATATCAGTTGTTTAGTACCCATAACACAAGCTCTACTTAGCTTGGGACTAGATGGCGTTGTGTGTTAGATGTCTGAAATATTTTTATTTATTATTATTTATTTACAATGAGTTTTTTTGTTGTAGGGGGCCAACGAGTAGACGAGCTCCCTGTTGGTAAGAATTTACCACCACATACGATCACCTAATTCACTTACTCGTTGAAAACTAAAGAAATAATTCCCAACAATATCTTCAGGCGATACGTATGCTCGTTTGCCACCTATTCCATAAAAAACAATGTATATCAATAATCGAATGAAGTTAGTATAGAGAAAAAGAAGAACTAATAAAATATCAAACTATACATAAAGAGATTGATGAGACGAGACAAAATTATAAACACAGAAGTAGAAACATACCGAGACTGCCGTTGACTTCTTACCCTCATTGAGGTAATCTTGTGGGAAATCAAGGCAACCGCGACCGAGCAATCTGTTATTTCTCTGGCAAAACCGACGTAATGAGACCTCTACTATTGTCACGATTGCTCTTAGAATTTGTCTTAGGCCAAAGCTCAACGAGCCGTGGTCGGAATATTGATGTATATTATATATTATGCTTTAGGTTCAGATGAAAATCCAACGTTAAATGGTCGAATAAGAACAAATATCGCAGTGTTTTCACAAAACGGTATTTTTGTCTTGGCTGAAGGTGAATTGAAAAGATAATTAAATTTTGAAATAACAAAAAGAATATTAGAGGTTTTATGGCTGTATTTTATTAATATTGCGTATATAATTTTAATATAGTACCGTGAAAAGTTTTCATGTCGATCACGATTTACTGTCATAAAGCGCTTACATGTTTCTCATGGACGCGTTGCAATCATGTCCTGCCAATGTCCAAATATGAATATATTATTTGAACGGCCAATTGGCTACTCTGTCGTGCAAACATTTGATATTCACTGTGAATACGAAAGGTTTGCTTATTAATTGGATTGTCGTACCACGTGCCGAGACCGACGACCGAAAATCGGCCGATGTGATTGCTCTTAATTCGTTGCCTGGCTTCCGATAAAATATTGGACCGCATCGAAAACGGACTATGAATATCAAACATTATATTAAAACTGTAATATTTACTATAGTGAGTGTACGAAAAATGGTTTATGTAATGAATGAATTGCCGCTATTTGTTTTCATTTGAATATTCTGGAACTGATTTCATAAGGCATCATAGGTGCTTTTATAGCTGATGATTAGTTATTATCTATCCTCAGCCTTTTGCCATCCACCGCTGAAAGAAGGCCTCCCCCAAACAGCACCAACCATCCCGGTCCTGGGCAGTCCACATCCAGCCGCCGCCAGCCACTTTCCTCAAGTCGTCGGTCCTTCGTGCCGCGGGGCGCCCTACACTGCGTTTGCCTAATCGGGGTCGCCACTCTAACACTTGTCGGCTTCAGCGACAATCAGTCCGCCTGGAGACATGACCGGCCCACTTCCACTTCATCGTACCTACTGATCCTCCGTGCGATATCGGTAACTCCAGTTCTCTTTCGAATTGTTATCTAATATATCTATATAATATAATATCGATTTATTAGGTAGTCTTAAAGGTTACAAAGCATTATCTCTTGTAGAAGGCACCTTCCTTTAAGATAAATTAGAATATTTAACTGCCTTACATGGCTGTTAAAAATCGTCAATATTCTTATACTAGTGAATAGTTAAATCAAAACTAGGAGTTGAAGTAAATTAGTTTTGTCACGTTGATACAGATCTTCATACAAAAATGGGTAATGTCGTTTACAGAAAAACACATAAAAATGTTAAACCCGACAGTGCCTGAATTCTAGTAACTTTGAATCTATTTTTTAGGATGTGTATAAAATATATAGGTATAATTAAATATATCAGGAAAAAGCGAATTATTTGCAATTTTAATTTTTATTAGACAATTGACTTATTTTTTAGTTTAGATTCCGTTATAATACAATTTTAGTGAATCCCGCTTCACGCAGTTACAACATTGAAACACCAAGACGTCTGATTTTAATAAATTAGGAAATCTATTTCACTACTTTGTTCAAAGTTACCCGAAATTACTATATCTATAAAAGAACTTTAATATTTTAATCTTTATTTATTTCAATATTAGGTACAGCTTCTCATTATTATACTGAAAAGATTTTTACATTGAATATTTACAAGCCTCCAAAAACCTAATTCATAATCTGTTCTCAAATCTATGTTAAATATGTAAACGAAACTACAACGTACATATTTGTTAGTTTAGTAACAGGCATTTAAGTGGTTTGCTCTTCCGAATAAAATTAATAATAACCACAGAGGTATAAACCATAATAATTAATCCAAACAGAATCTTATACGTCTTTGGTAGGTTGTATGTTACACAGTATGTTAATAAATACCACGTGAAGAAAAATAGTATAACTAAGCCTCAGAATAATCAGATCACATTTAATTATTTATTTCTTACTTACAATATCCTTACAGACTATATCCAATCCAACTGTGTGAGCAAAACATCGGATCATTTTTACTCGACTTTTAACGACTTACAACGAACTAAACAAAGCTTAACTAAAATAAACGACTTCTCTTTTATAATTAGTTCCGAAAATCTAAAAACTGACTAAGATCGGTCTAAATGCTATCGAAAGTATACTATGTGGTCAATGTCATGAAATCTAGAGTACTTAGTGTTTATTGTACCGATGTGAAAATAGTTTTAGTGAGGACAAGACAATAGTCACGTAGGTTTTGATAATGTTATTTGCTATTCATATGTCATTTACATTTTTCGTCAGAAGTACTCTCATAAGCTAGAATAGCATAGTTTTAAAAATTTTTTTTTTTATGAAATGGCAACCAGCCGGATCACTCGGATCAGTTATTTCTGCCAATGTCAAGTATTTATCGTCTTCAATTATCAAGTCGTCTTCGAGTCTTCAAGTCGTTGTCGTGATGAAATTAATGATACAAATATATCAAATGTGGATGACATGAAATGGGGACCGTCTTTCGAAAAAACAAAAAACAATCCTAAAATATTATTACGTGGTTGTACGCTTTGTCTTTGCTTTGACATTAAATGGAGAAAGAGCAGGCATTTATGTATATTTCGTTTCTTGTAGTTATATTTTTGATAAGAACTGCATCCACTAAACTTACGTAAATTCTCTACTATAAAGATAATTCATATTATGATGAATTTCTCTAAGGAACCATTTCACGGTGTTTCGTTGCGTCGCTTTTGATTTTATTTGCATAACTAAATTAACTTTTTTTCATTGACTATGTTTTCATATTGCCGCGGAACTCATTATCTTGGCAATATTATGCTCCCCTGACTTCATTAATAGAGCGGTTGTTTTTAAAAGGTATGAGGGCATCCTCCTTGATGTCGACTGTTACGTTTTTATCAAAACACCAAACGATAAATAATTAAACATATATTCTCTCTTACTGTTTACTGGGTCGCTCATGACAATTTGTCGCTCATGCCTCAGAATCTAGCAGTTGATGATTCTGACACTAAACCAGTGGTCGTGGTTTCGGTTCTTGCCCAGGACAAATAATTCCATTCTGAGTAGGATAATTTGTTTTGTGACTGGCAGTAAATAATCTATAAAACATAGTATTTATAAAATATATTATAATGTATTTAACTAACTCCTAACTACATATATAGCATATGTCACCCAGGTCATTATTACAAATCTTTTGACACCTAATTCATTAAAATTGGTTCAGTAGTAGTAAGCGCCACGATAGAACATACTCGTATATTCATATACTAGCTGAACCCCGCGGTGCTACCCGCAGTACGATAATAACCGCGGGCAACACCGCGAGGCGAAGCTAGTACCGTTATGAATTGTAGTCTATGTGTTATTCTGATGTATAAGCTATATTATTGCAATGATTCATCAAAACCCATTAAGTAGTTTTTGCGTGAAAGAGTAACAAACATCCATCCATCTATATTTACAAACTTTCGCGTTTAAAATATATTTTTTTTTATTGCAGGCGCCCTCCATCGCAGGGTGTTGCTGCCTTCTGCATCCTATGACTCAATAAGGTGTCACAGATCGTTTTTTATTCTGATACTAGCACTACAGTAACAATATTTGTATGTGACCCGAATTAGGTCCTAGTCAAAACGGTTGTTATTACCTTAACAATTACTTGACAGGCTGCTCCCTAACATTCCGGGCCAGCGTGCCCATTAGTTTTATTTATATCTATTAGCACAACGTTTATAATATTAGTAGGATTATATTCATATGTTAAATTACATACATTAACTATTCCTCCGTACTATTACTTCATCGTAGTCGGGTAAAAAGGAGGAGATAAAACCGTGACCTGCGAAGAGGAACGTAAATTTTATAAATTTTCCCATTTAAAGTTCTCTCTATTATGCGTTTTAGAGTTTCATGCCTTACGAGGTTAATACAGGAAATGGACTTTCCCCCTCCCTAAACTACTCCACTAACTTTAAAACCACTTTCAACTTCGAATCTTACGGATTCTTCCAGTTAGAAGTTCATGTCGCCTCTGCTACATTCAAAACGGTATGGTACCCGCTTGGGACGCTCTTAAAGCATATCCTATTCAGGGTGGACAAAGGAGTATATCTCCACATAGCTTTTTTTGTTTTTTTCACATCGTACATATTCCTCATTAAAGACAATATTAACTGCCTCTGCTGCGCAAATGTTTGTATGGTCTGCAAATATTTATATCGGATTTTGGCTGTTTTCTATGTATAATATGTAAGTATTTACAAAAAATAAGTATTTATGTATTAATATCAGTTGTCTAGTACCCATAACACAAGCTCTGCTTAGCTTGGGACTAGATGGCGTTGTGTGTAAGATGTTCGAAATATTTATTATCAGTTATATGTGATAATCTATCGGATGAACTAAATTCATGACTTTTATGGCTTCGGAAATCGTAAAACGAAACGCTTTACGTAGGTACTCGTAGTTCAATTACATTCTCTTTGATCTCAAATCAGGATCCCTTTAAATGAAGACATTGTAAAGATAAATTGGATTTACTTGATCCGGGACTTAGGTATTGACATTATACTGTCTGATTCTCACTAAACATTGTGTTTTATATTAAAAAAAATCCGACATATTAACCTTGAGTATATTTAAATTTATTTTAAACGATTCATTTGATATTCAAGGTTATCTTTACCGACGGCTGAAATAAGGAATAAAGCTGTGTGATATTAACTACCTTTAAAACTCTATGGGAACCGTTTTATTTTAATGTAGTTTTGGGAAAACAAACATAATACTCATAGTCATGTTATTAAATGTCATGTTTACATTATAATCATACTTATATCAAAAATTTATAGTAACATATAAAGCTGAAGAGTTTGTTTGAACGCGTTAATCTCAGAAACTACTGGTCCAATTTGAAAAATTCTTTCAGTATTAGATAGCCCATTTATCGAGGAAGGCTAGAATTTTAGTCTAAAGATACAATGGGAGTGTAAATAAAAACTCAATCAATAACGTTAGTTTCAGTTTATTTCTTTTCAATATGGAATAATTAATTCCTAAATTAACTTAATTCTAGAGAAAACCGAACTTTATTTATGCTGCAGGCGTAATGGTGCTTTATGTTGGTTAATAGAATTAGTTAATTGACTCGTGCAGATACACTACATGTTGGTTATTGAAATATATATTATAGCAATGTAAAGCTAGGTGTGCTCAACAGATCGAGGCGGTATTTCACTCCGGCCCACCGCCTTCGGCTTTATAAGGCGCAGGTTCGGCCTCACATGGAATACTGTCTTCATCTTCAACGAATAGAAACGGGCGAAAAGTACTTAATTATAAAATATCAAAGAGGTATACCGAAAATTATTAAACAACAATCAAAAAACTAGGTGCTATAGTAAAAAGTGTAAGAGCAAACAAGTTTATTACATATAAAATTTGTAAAAAATATACTCAATTGTCAGTTACTAATAAATCTCTTAAATTCCTCTATGCAAATGTGCGAAGCATAGTAAAACCAGGCAAATTAGACGAAATAAGGTGCATCTTGGAATCAATTCAAAGTACTATACATGTATTACTATTAACAGAGACATGGATAAAAAACGAAGAGGAAGCTAACAGAATAAGTTTACCAAACTACACGCATTACTTTAATTATGGAAAACATGCCCGAGGTGGTGGAGTTTCTATATTTATCCATAAAAACTTAAAGCATGAACTTTTAGAAGAACAGTGCGAGGATGAAAACTATTTTCTGTGGGTATACCTGGACACTTTTTCTATAAATATTGGAGCTATATACAAACAACCAGCATCTAACACTGATAAATAACTACGAAACAATCTCCCATAAATAATAAAAAAGCCTCCCATAAATAATAAACATATTTTTATTTTATATACTTGCTAAGATATAAATTATAACTACTAAACAAATATTATGTACAAAACACAATATATAATAATATTAAACTCTGATTTAGTATATATTTAATATACTAACTAACATTGAAACCTCTTAAACTGTTGTTCTTGCTATTATATATATATTAATTGTTATTCTAACAAACAAAGTATTTAAATCAATCGACATGTCACTAAGTCATAGGCCTTAGTAAACATAAATTGTTTCTCCACTAACATTTTTGAATTATTTTGTAAAAGATATTTGTACTACCCACCTAATAAAAATAAAAAAAGAAAACAAAACTACCTCACTAACTACGCTAATTAGGTTATATATTTTTTGTTTAAAACTATGTTTTTCTCTGTAAGTGATTATTGTAATCTTTAGAGAAATAAATGTCTTTAACCACATCTTTGGGCAGGAGCACCCTAATACCAGCTCCTCCCTCTGGACCGCATTCAGCGGAGGGCGACTCGTATCGTCGATTGCCAGGATCTTTCAATTCGGCTAGACTCTCTGGCGCTACGTAGGTATGTGGCTTCGCTGTGCATCTTCTACCGCATTTACCATGGGGAGTGCTCCGAGGAATTGTTCGGATTGATCCCCGCCGCACCTTTCCGCCATCGTTCTACGCGACAGAAATTTCATCCCCATCATCTAGATGGTTGGCAGTCCACAACTGTGCGATTTGCCCGAAATTTTCCGCCACGCACTGTAAAACTGTGGAATGAGCTGTCGCCTGCGGTGTACGCGGACCAATACGACCTTCAAACCTTCAAGAAAAGAGCGTACTCCTTCCTAAAAGGCCGGCAACGCACTTGTGACGCCTCTGGTGTTGCGGGTGTCCATGGGCGGCGGTAATCGCATACCATCAGGAGATACGTCCGCTCGTTTGCCCCCTATAAAAAAAAGAAAAAAAATGGATAATGTATTAATCGTATCACTGATAGTTTATGCTTAAAGAAAGAAAAATATTAATATTATACACATAATATACGATTAATAACTAGGCGAAAAGCGTAATAGTCATAAACAAGACAAAGTACCATAGACTAGTAGGTATATATAGAAATAAACAGTGTTTCTTACCAATGTTGTCTTTGTTGAGAATAAACAAAGCCATAAAAAGAAGATACTTTAGAATAGAAGCTTGACAGAGAACGAGTCCTCCTACATTCAGGATTTATTTATTTTGTTTTTTAAACAACTCCCTTGTTAGGACTTTACAAATATACGTGAAACGGACACAAAGTCTTGTAAAGTCTTGTATGCAACTGTACATAATTATTACATCAACTTCTATATTTCCTATTATTACTTTTTTATTATATTTCTCTGTTATCCTCTATTTCACTCGAGGTTTGCTGGAAGAAAACTCAATTTTGGGTTAAGCACGCCTGTGTACATGACACTTCCTTGTATTTCTTTTATATTTTTTAAGTTCTATGTTTACAATAAATAATAAATAAATAAAAATAATTAGTAATTAACATTTATGTGATACTGTTATCACATAAACCCACATTCGCGTTTTAATACCCTTTATTGTATTAACAACAGTTGCATAAATAAGTATTAATGTATTTATATTAATGTACTGGTTGACCCAGTGAACAGTTAAAATACCTACCTATTTTAGGATTTTTTTATGCCCGCTTCAATGCCGGTTTAACTTTAGTTTTAATTCGGTACAGGCGATCAGAAATTATGCGCGTATTTTTATTTATATAGATATAATAAACTAACACACTGTAATAGTAATAACTGTTATATACAATAAATAATAAATAATGTTGTTTTTCTTTGTAACAATATTCATAGCAAGACTAAGTATTTTTTTTTCTTACTTCTAACTCACAACGCCATCTAGTCCCAAACTAAGCAGAACTTGTATTGTGATATAAATACACTAGACAACTGGTATAAATACATATGTATATACTTTTTTTGTAAATACATATTATACATAAAAACACCGTAACTCCTATAGAAACGTGTGCACGTCATATATACAATTGATCCGAACTGGAAATTGAACCCTCGAGCACAGCAGTCGCATTCGCTACCACTGCGACACCGAGGCAGTCAAACAGTATAAAAGTGTTATAAGCCTTCTGGGTTGAAGATCTTTTGAGTTTGTGATTAACTATATACAATTTTTATAAAAATATTTCGTAACAATATTTCAGACTGCACGGTTGGCCTAGTGGTTTAAGCGGTCACTACGCCGCTTGCTCCTGCACCAAGTGCCGTGGGTTCAAATCCCACGTGGGACATCACTTTGTGTGATCCACAAAGTGTTGTCCTGAGTCTGGGTGTTTTTTGTGTCCGTCACATATATGTTTGTAAAGTCCCCCGCGACACAGGATGTATATTCCTAATGCGGGAGTTGTCTTTAAAAAAAAATCGACGGGTTGCACTCCGGGAGTGCCGGCAGAAGTGAAAACTTGAATATTAACGTTGTGCATTTTTGATATTTTAGAATGGTTAGAGAATAATTTTGTACGAATTGCTTTCATTATCAGTATAAAAGTACTATTATTTATGTGGTGGAATACAATATTCATTTATTGCGCTATCGTACACAAACATGACAATTTATATTACATACACACACAAAAATTCGCGCAAGCGCCCTGCGCCGCCTGTCCTCTCTCCATCCGTCTTACGAATTTTCGATCAGGTCACGTGACCTGACGCGAGTTTATACATTTTTACCCATTCTAAAAAAGTACACAGCGACGCTAAAGAAGTTTTCACTTCAAAAAAAAAAGACATATGGTGCATAATGTGTTAATTTTTAGGACATAATAATGCTAATAACGATATGTCAGATGTTACAGACACACTCAATTAAATGTATAATTGCAATAATTTCGTCGAATATTATTACTACAGTCCTAGAGATTGTAGATTTACATCAATGATATTCTCATTGCTTAATAAAGTTAATAAAATAAGTAATTAAAATTCGGTCATCAATCTGTTCGCAATACTAAAGAAACTTGACAGAACTCATAAAACTTTTTAATGATAGCCCACGATCTTAATCCTTCAATTTATAATCTTGCTCGGCTAAATTATAGAGACAACTGAATTTATAACTATAGAATGTGTATTAAAACATATTAAAAAACATTGTTTGAAACTGCAAAATTTTCATACCATTATGAAACATCTTTGGATCGATCAAACTAATATGAGCAGGTAAGACAGTCATGGCTCTCAGACTTCGATCTGGACGTATCCCACTAAACAGCTTTGCACATTTAATTAGTAAGGTTGGTTCCCCCAACTGCTCAATTTGTAACCAAGTTGAAGACGTATGTTGATAAATAAAATAATAAATAAATAAATATTCCGGACATCTAACACACAACGCCATCTAGTCCCAAGCTAAGCAGAGCTTGTGTTATGGGTACTACACAACTGATATAAATAGTTTTATACTTTTTTTTGTAAATACATACATATTATACATAGAAAACACCCAAACTCCGAAACAAATATTTGCAGATCATCCAAACATTTGGTCCGACCCGGGAATCGAACTCGAGACCTCAAGCTTAGCAGTCGCATACGCTACCACTACGCCACCGAGGCAGTCAAGAGTTGATGGAATGCATCCGAAACGAAGCTGAAAGCAAATATTTCGTAAACCTATTTTAATGTGGGTGAATGTAATAGCGTTCCCGCTCTTCCCTGCACGGAGAAAGCGAGAACACTGTATTATATAGCTAAAATGTATATGTTAAATAGTTCAAAATTTGTATTTTTATGAGGGCGACATAATCACTTCGTGAAAAAGCCCTTATTAAATAAATAAAGAAAAAAAAAACATCTTTTTTTATCTTAGTAGCAGATTCACTTTTACAATCTTAAAATGTTGTTATTATCTAAATCAGGTCTGTAATGTAGCAATCCATTTTATAGTATTTTTTTATTGAATGATGGGCAAACGATTACCGCCGCACCTGATGGTAAGCGATTACCGCCGCCCATGGACACCCGCAACACCAGAGGCATCACAAGTGCGTTGCCGACCTTTGGGGAATGGGAAGGGGAATGGGGGGAGGGGTTGGGGTATGGGCCTCCGGTATCCTCACTCACTCGGTGAAACACAATGCAAACGCTATTTCACACCGGTTTTCTGTAAGGACGTGGTATCACTCCGGTCGAGCCGGCCCATTCATGCCGAGGCGTGGCTCTCCATGAGTATGAGTATGAAACTGATAAATATAAATAAATAAATAAGCAGAAAAAAAATACTTACCAGCCACCACAAGAAGCATAGAACAGCTATTTAAATAATGTGGTTACTCGCCATAAATCCCATGCTCGTACGACTGCGATCATAGTCGTACATTTGAGATTCACGGGAACAAAGTTCCCAGAGGCCCTGTAATATATAATTTGTTGTTATTACTCTAGTTTTGTGAGCAACCCTAATAAATAAATATGTAGCCACATTATTTGAGCCTGTAGTTACACTTACTAACGCTGGCATGAATACAAAATCTTTTGTATAAGAGAAAACTGCTTAAATGTTATTGTTATTGCAGTTCTCTGAGCAAATTCTGTATTATATTCAATACACCAACGCACCCTACTCCGCAAAGTAATATGCAACGGTGTTAGTTGTTTTATTGAACAACAATAGATTCTCCTCAAAATATAGACAAACAAGTCTAGGATGAGCCTTGTACGTCTTCACCACTCAACTTATGCAAACATGTTGCAAAGTAAAAAATAAGACTACGAGAATTTTACCTAAACAAAATGTTGAGCTTGCATACATGGATAATGGATTAGTTTTAAAATAAAACCGTTAAGGGTTAATAACATTCCATTTTCGTTAAAATTAGCCGGCACATAGTACATAAAAGACATCATAGATTAGAAAACATTTATATTTATTTTTGTAACAGAAAGATATTGAGTAAATGTAAATATTTACACTTTGGGTGAGGAAAACGTTACGAGGGTCACTTTTAGTGTTTTTTTACGCAAAACACAATAAATGTATTCAAATTAGAGAGTTTGGTGTGACCACAATGAGAAAGGAATCGCGGTCGTTTCCAAGTGATCTCTGTAACGAGGGTCGGCAGATCCCTATGTAATTGTTATCCATAATAGTTGGGTCGCTTCCTCCGCCCACTTAGACTCTGCCACTGACGTAAACATTCACCGACAAACAGAGGAATTGAGGTGAGTTGTATAGCATTCAGGATGTGCCATGAAAATTCACAGACTCTTGTTAATTGAACACTATATTGAGTTACGATCAAACTAAACGGGAAACGACCTGTATTATTGAAAATTGAAAATTCTAACCATGAAATCGAAGTTGTTCGAAAACTTTATGGGTTCACTAGAGCAGAGCTATGGTAAGGTCAAATAACGTTGAAGGGTGGATAACGGTGGCTCAAAGTTTTAATTAAACAGCAACATCTGGGAGACTCGTTACTGACACGACAATTATTGTTATGAGAACACAAACACATTATATGCCAAACGATAGTTTGTATTTGCTCACATTGTTCATATTATTATATTGGTGGATGTCACTATAAATGCGTTTATTTCAGATGTGTTAATACACTTACATTTATTCACATGTCAAATTAAATTAGAAATATTCAACACAAAAACTTTAATAGGACTAATTATACGTTTAATATGTCTAACTTATTAAAACTTATAACTTATACTTAAACTACAATAATTTGGCTAATCTGATGAACATCACATACAGTTTAGAAACACTACTAGAAAATACGATTTCAAAGAAATATGTATCTAAATCGGCTCATTAATTGAGTCATATGATACTCGTACTACAGACAATCATGACCATACTTATAACATCCCTTCTTTTGCGTCTGGGGTTCGACTGTTAGGTTTTACCTAAGATTTTATAGCGTGTAAATTAATATAATAATAGAAACAATCAATCCGTTGGTAAGAACTTTATTACAGAATGTAGTTAAGTGAAGTTCTCCTATGGAGGCAGGCAGCTAGGTGCGCCTGCTTTACATAGTGTCGACCAACTCTCTGTGAGAATCGCAACAATTTTCCGGAACATTTCCGAGCGGGCTAACGAACGGAAACGCAGGGGACACGACCAATTGGCGGATAAATGCACCTCAATTACTTTATTGCGGCAACATTTTTCCTCCTAATGTTCTTTTTGGCTGTAGCGACGAAACTTTATTATTTATTTTTCTGTATTAAAAACCTGGCGTAGTTGGACATATTTTGTCCAGTTTTAGATTAAGAATTAAAAAGACACTTGAGTAAAAAAGAAGAACATAAATTATTATGGCACTTTGAGCTAAAATAGTACAATATTTCTTTTCTTGTTTGTTTACAACTCCTCACTTAGTCTCAGATCAACGAATAGGGGTTCGAAAAAAAATTGTATTCCTATATGGGGTTTGATCTTGTGAGTTCAAACCGCACTCTCACTCTCAGCGTTGTAGAAAACGACGGCTACCATTCGACGTGACCGCTTAAAGTCACTGTACTATCCGTGTAGTCGCAACACTTTTTTTTTAGGTAACGTTGACAAATTTTAATTTTTTTATTTTTTTTATGATGCAGCATTAGAAAATACATACAACCCTAAATTTTCAACCCTCTAAGATCAACCCCTATTTTTCCATCGCGATTTTTATTAACCCACCCCTTTTATGGCAAAGCAACGTTTGCCGGGACAGCTAGTGTACAATAAAGATTATTCTATTCTATTCTATTTCGTTTTATATTTAAGTTTATTGTTACTTTTTATATCACCACTTTATCTTTAATACTTCTGGATAACTTTTCTGATAAAGATAAACTGCAAAATTATGAATATAGTAACAATAGTAGATGTACGAATGAACTTAGAACCTTTTGGATGTCGATTTTGGAATTATCTCACCGACACTTATTAGTTACTTAGTTAAGTTCCCTATTCATTGTTTCATTATTTTATCTCTTTCAGTTGAGTGTTCTAAAGAGACAATAGTCAACTATCCCGACGGTATTATCTGTTTATCTGTAACGGGAATCTTTGTCCTACAACCTTACATGGACAACATTAAAAGATGTTCTAGATAAAACAAACTTCAGCTTTCTCTTGTTAAAGTAATAAAAACGTAATGTTATAGATTAGTTAAAGAGTTTAGGACAAATTTGTAAATCTATACTATAAAGCTGAAAAGTTTGTTTGTTTGAACGGGCTATTCTCAGGAACCGTTGATTCGATTTGAAAAATTCTGTCAGTGTTGGATAGTCCATTTATCGAGGAAGGCTATAGGCTATGTATCATCACGCTACTACTAATAGGAGCGGAGCATAATTGAAGAATGTTTTAAAAACGGGGGAAAATTGTCAGGCTACGGGCAATATAAGACGCAAACGTGGTTGCATGAGTCAGCTAGTATTTTATGTATTTCCAAAGTAATTAAAAAAGTAATTTAAAAAATAATTAATCAGTTTCAAAAGGCGGATCAGCAAATGTTCTGCATAAGCTTGATAATACGTTAGATTGACCTTAATATCAAACAAACTATTTAAACGTAGTTTGAAATTCGATCAACTTCAAAATTTGAACAAAGGTTAAGGAATGATAACACATCACTTAAATGTACAAAAAGCTAGTCATGTGCGTGTCAGGCCACGCATAGAATTAGCTTTCGTAGTCACTCGTTTGTTATAATTTTCTTTTTAATATTTACATGTTTACTTATTATTTCGTTATTTCTGAACGAAGTTTTCCACGTAAGCGCATTTTACAAGTTAGGCCTCCATAACGCCTAAACTACCAAAGTTATTTAAACCGATACAGGATTTCTTTAAAATTCATTACATGGACTACGCATTAATCATGAAAACAAGAAAAAAGGTTTCTACGTTTTTTTTTTGGAATAGGCGGCAAACGAGCAGACGTACCGCCTTATGGTAAGCGATTACCGCCGCCCGCGTTGCTGGCCTTTGGGGGATGGGGAGAGGGATGGGGCAGGGGTTGGGGTATGGACCTCTGGTATCCCCACTCACTCGGTGAAACACAGCACAGGCGCTGTTTCATACCGGTTTTCTGTGAGGCAGTGGTATCACTCTGGTCGAGCCGGTCCATGCATGCCGAAGCACGACTCTCCCACGTATTGTGTGTTGTAAGTCAAAACAAATCAATTTATAATTTTACTACGTTTTACACTATGCAAAAGATGTTTTTTTTTTAAATAACGAATGTTTCAGGCAACAAATGTCCATCAATTCCGTCAATTGATATAAAGCGAGGGCATTAACTATGAGTTTAGTTTCAAGTAATACTTCACTAAGCAGAGCGTGCGTTACTAAGAAAAAGTTACTCGGAGCTAAATAATCGCACCATTTCGCCAGTCGAAAGCTAGTAGAAACGTCTTATTTCTCTCAGTAGCTTGCCATGAAAAATACGAGAGGAATGTGCTCACATTAGGTTTGGTCGGTACTTAGGTTCTAGTACGGGTTCGAGCCCTCGTCGAGCTGCTGTGACTAATGGCTGTGGTACGGTAAAATATGTTTCACCTAAGTGTGCGACATGGCCACTAACCAGCTATTCGTAAACTAAACGCGTCTGGACGTATTGTGTGTATACTAAACGTTGTCTTCTTTGATGTATGAGTTTTATAATGGGAATTAGTCCTATGCCTTGTACAAACAAATATCTAACTACTTAAACTAGAGATCGCCTGGTGGTCGAATTCTGAACGATTGGAATGTCTCGTGTTTCATACGATTGACTTTAAGTGCCTTATTATAGAAGGTATGTAAATATATACATATATTATAGTAATTTTAATTATTATTTCAAATTTGTCTTTTGCGCTTGTACTTATCATGTAAGTACAAGTCACCACTACTTTACTTTATGCAGGTAGATGTTTCTGAAATAATTTTAATTTTAAACTAAAGTTGGTTTAAGATGTACGAGTTTCTCTGTCACTGTATTCATTTCTTCACAGTACACATCATTGCTCATTCCGTATGGTAAATAGCTGTGAAGATTTATACCGATACTAGACCAGACCACCAAGACTGTGACCATTACTCTTCCATGAGTAACGTGGGACACCAATTTGTCAAGCTTTTTACCTTACCAATATTGTTTTCATGCCAAAGTGGAAAAATTGCTTATTTAGCCATAGATTTTGTTTTATCAGCTACCACAATCGTCTTTAATTCGTCATTGTCGAACAAAATCACCACGGGTATCATGTTTGAACTGATACTACGTTGCTGCCAATACAGTATACATATTTTATTATTATTAGATTTATTATTTTATTAACGACTAGCTGACCGACGCAACCTCGTTTGCGTCTTTTATTGCCCGTAGCGAAAAATTTTCCCCCGTATAGGGTTGATTTTTTACACCTTGTGTCCGAAAAACCCCAATATCTTACGGAACCCTATTTTTTTCCAAAATAAAATATAGCCTATGTTACTCGTGGATAATGTAGCCTTCGAATGGTGAAAGAATTTTTAAAATCGGTCCAGTAGTTTTAGAGCCTATTCATTACAAACAAACAAACATACAAACAAAGTTTTCGTCTTTATAATATTAGTATAGATGACTATAACGATTCAAATGCAATGAAACTGTTACGCTAATAATGAAATAAATGACGACTTTTGAAAAATAATTCCATCTTTTTATCACACAATTGAAAATTTGTTTTCTTAGCAAAAAAAAAATGATTTGTTGTGGCCAGTATTTTTTGTTCTTTCTTTATTTGTTTAACGAGGGCTTAGTCACGAAGTGATTATGTCGTTTATGGCCAGTATTGCGAAACGGCAATTTCATAGGTTGAAAGATTTGATTTACAATTAATGACTTATTTTTAACAGTATATATATATAGGTTAAGTAATAGCCAGTTCTTAAAATATGTTTAATGAATTAGAAAGAGATCATTATGACAGAAAAGTGCTAAAGATTTTCTACACGTTCGTGAACTTTGTCTAGTAACTGCATGAAATGATTCCCATAGGAGTCTTTTAACCTGATCTTTGTATTATGTGTAGGTACCTGCGGCTTTTACATTTAGATATAAAGTAACATTTTTGTTCCAGGAAGGAACATAAAAAGTCAGAATTACGTCTAATATCTCTTTAGAATGTTCATTTGGAGACAAATAAGTTGAAATAATCTCCGCGAGGGTAGGTAAGTAACACAGTTCGCACTCGTGGGCCGACTTCCATTATTCTTGCGCTCACCCCGGTCTGAGTGACTTCACTGTCGTTCTCACTTCCTTCCCTTAGCGGGAAATAATTTCAATTTAAGGCTTTCATTGAAAAAATATTCGTGTAACTTTTTATTTAAGTCGTACGGCTCATTGCTAAACAGGATTTTTATACAAAATGAGCCCGTCGAGCGGTAGATGTTTGAAACTTCTCTATTGTGTTTTGCTATGACAATAAACGTATAAGTACAGTGAAAACGAAGAGAGGGTACAATGCAAGCAAACTTTAGTAGAAATCGGGGACGCGCGAGATATTTATGACTTCCTCCGAGCTCCCAGAGGCACTCGGCGTTCAAAAGCTAATAAACGATGTCACATAATGCAAAGTTTTATTTAAATCTGAGACAAATTTTGACTTTGGTATGTTTCTAAAATACAAGAGGGCTAATCTTAAGGAATTAAAGTAATTATGATATACATTTAAAATATATCCAAGATCTTTAATATAACAACTAAACCCCACAAAATAGTACATGCGATTGATTCCGTACAAGTGTGCACACAAAAGCTATAGAGTACGGATAGAATGTTTTGAGTTCGTCTACTGACATTGCTTTGAGGCAGCGGTCTAGGTTTGGAACCTACGTAGTGTCATGACACTAGTGACATCTATGTCGAACTGTAGCAAGAATAAACGTGTGCAAACAAATCTACTAAAGAAAACTATATTTATAAGAAAAATTAAAATGGTTTGAACTACGTAGCTTTTGTTATATTTCAAACTTCAGGAAATTGCATTTGCGTTGCATGAGGCAAGTTTATAAATTTAAAAGTATTTGTTTGAGGAGTTAGGTCAGTGAAGCGAGTTGGTTTGTGCAGTAGCGGCCGGTAATGCCTCCGTTTAGATTAGCCGCTGGATTTCGCCAGCGCCACCGCATTGAAATTTTCACACGACTTCAATTGGAGTTTAAAATGTTACTAGTTACGGTGGGGCTTTTGCTTAGAGTGTACTAACGTTGACTTATTCTGTTTATTTTGTGGAGTGAATTTACTGTTTCTACAATTGCTGTTTGTGGACAAACTACTTTATAAGTTTTTAATCAACATTGTACATCATGTTTGGCTTCCCGGTTGAATGTTATTTATATATTCAACTGAAAACAAAAGTTTAAATAATGAATAAATAAATATTTATTTATCCAAAAAATTACAACAATCATACACCAAAATAGGTTTACAAGACATATGAAACAAATGGTTTTGGAACACTGAAACCCATGGTAAGATCAAACTAGTTTATTACTGTACGTTTCATTTAATTAGTTATTTGATAACTTTAGTGTTACCCATTAAATAATTAGTAGATAGTTTACAGAATGTATTTTAGAAAGCTTGCGCTTGGTCATTACCAAGATCGTCCGAATATTAAGTAGTGCAGTCAATAGTGAGATTTAGAAGATTACCGATTCCATACAGAATATCAACATTCGAAGTCTAATATCAGTATCGTGAAGTATCAATAACGTTTTACATTCAACGGTGCAGAGCAGTAAGAGCTCCAAATACGTAGCGGGAGATAAGAAATGGTACCGACAATCGCACCGTCTCAGCGCTCATTGAACGTAATATTCGCGGTTAGTATGAAATTCATATCGAGAATATGACCCACACCTTCCCGGTGTCACCGAGCGCTGGAATTATTCAAAGGCAACAATGGTAATAATTCACATTTGCTTCAATAGTAAATTTCACTTCTTATACATGTATACATATCTGGAACGGCAGTTAAGGTAGGGGCCGTAAAACGATTTCGGTTTTCAATGGGTCCGGTGCGGTTCGAGTAAGAAAAGATTAATTTTGTTTGTTCATGAATATTTATTGCGGATAGCAGAAGCGGAGAGTTTACCTGGTTCCGGACATGACTATAGAACAGACTTGTACGCTTGATTATCCTCTTAGGCCCCAGATGCAATCGATACATTTGTTACCGTATATCTTTAAATTGTGTTAGGCAAAATTTAAGCGATTACACTCGTCACATTTTAATTTGATTTAAGTAGCCTTTTTTTGAGTACCTCAATATTTATTTCAGTTCAGTGTAAAACAATACTACCATCACAGTTATAAGCTGGTGAGTTGATTGACGGAAAAGTTTAAAGGATCCCAGTATTGTTGCTAGAGTATCATGAGCTTCGATAGCAAAGAAATAAAATAAATAATTCTGAATACAGAAAACAAAAATGATAAATAGGGACTATTACTGATGTGAGTGGTTTTAATTAAAAATAGTAGGTAAAATATGCTATAGCTCTAAGTGTACCTAGGTGTTTTTTGACAGGAAAACTGACATTCATAGTCAGAATAATCTTTCATTACAGTATGACGAGCATAAAGCTTTTCATTTGTGCCGTGAATTTGATAAATTAATAAATTACTTTTGGCGTTAACACACTAAAATAATTGACTTTTTTATCATACGTGTAGTAGATTGAATACGTTTTTGATCGTAACAGTCTGTCACGGTCAATTTTTGGATACGGGTCTTTCCCGAGGGACGGCTTAGGTCATAATGGCCATGATGGTTTGGCCGGTTGTTGATTGCAGCAAAACGAAGAATGGGTACATTAAGGGTTATTACACTTTACTGGGAGGTTCATTTTACTGTTCGAAGCCTATAGGGTGGCACAAAATTTATGATATTTCATAAAAAAACTGGTTCAAATATTAAAAACAAAATTGCGTGTTGCTCACAATTTAAATTTGTATTTAACAAGTACAATTTTACTCAACACATTTACGTACTAAGTAAGGCGTTTATTAAAACATCGATTAAATAATGTTATTACTATCAATCGCTATTATTAGCTCGCAGAACGTTTCGTAGGAGCGAAAGCTGGACGAAATGTCTCCAGAAACTACTTGCAAATCTAGGTGCTTCCATTGAAAAAAGTGATAATACCTTAATTTTAACTTTGTTGATTTTTTTCTAGAAAATCTAATATATAAAATTCTCGTGTCGCGATGCTACGACTGGACCGATTTTTATGAAATTTTGTGTGCATATCGGGTAGGTCTGAGAATCGGCCAACATCTATTTTTCATATGATATGACTCACCCCTAAATTTTATTTTTTATGGCAAAACAGCTTTGCCAGCTAGTATATAATAATAATTTAAAATACACTGATTTTTAGACAATTTAATCAATAAAACATCTTTAAAGTCAAACCTCATCTTCAAGCTTTCAGCAATTCTATCCGTAAACTGTACCGACTAAATTTATTTATTTTTAAATTCATATTCTTCGAAACCCTTTGATTTATTTTTATTCTTAACAAAGTGCTGTCATCTATATAGGGTAGTGGTTTTCAGACTATAGCATATTTTTCAATCCAACTATAGTTTTCATCAGGAAAAGATATCTACGTATACGTAAAGGGGTATAAAATAATGTTCAATCACTGACTTTCATTTCTGAACTGACAGAAAACAAGTAGACGGGTTGTTTATAATAAAATGTATCCATTTGAACCTGACACAGTTAATATTTTGAACTAGTGTCAGTATCAATAAAAAATACTTACAGAATATCATTCAGATTTCATTGGATAATCGTCTGAAGGTACGTCCTCCTTTTGCATCTTCAAGCACGTTAAGCCCTCGGTCTCGGTTGCTATACGAACATCTTTGGGAATCGCTATGTATTGTTGGAGTTTTAAAAAGTTAGACAATAGTTTTTTTACCGAACTTTTAATTCGCCTTTAGTTATGCCGGTTTGATAGCAGTCGCCCCACTTAAAACATTCAGCTGTGTCGTGGTAGACGGTGGTGACTCCAATTGGGTTTGGTAAATAGGCACTTGGTAAGACTCATTGGATTGAAAATGTTGAAGTGAACATCACCATTTGACGATCAGTAGATATACTATCATTTTTATGGTAACATTTCTCTTTGCTAACTTACTACTTACTAGTATAAAGATTTAGAGTTTAAATTGAGGTTCTCATATGGAAATGTGTCTATTTATTCTATAGACTCTTTTTAATTAACGTATAAGATTTCATTTTATTATAGGTTTAATTTTATTATCCTTTGTGTTTTGTAAAATAAAAAATTCCGTTAAGTAGATACATGGTACACGGCTCACTTCAACCTAATAATGTTCTCGTGTAGTACAAAGGTGACGTTAGGAGGTTCAACTTACATAATATTCAACTCTATTGATCAGATTGCGACTTTGACATACGAGCAGTTGGTTTAAATCCTTTTTTTGTTTGATCCCTATTTGAACTGTGTAGTATTATCATCGTCTAGTACTACATAGGACATAGACCTCTTCAGGTCGAGGAGTTTGTGTAGGTACAGTTGTAATACGTATTTGGCGTAACCACTTTGGTGATGCCGAACTTACTGGTCCACTGGTCTGTGTGGGCCGATAAACGAATAAGATGCAAATTTCCCAATGGTGCAGGCATGTCTCAAACTGTATGCGAAAAATATGGTGTCGCACTTTGTTATAACAAGCTGAAAATGATTGCGTTCATAAGTCATAGAATCTCATTATGGTCTACATAGACCATACCATAATCATGGGTGATTTCAATACCTGCCTCCTTAAACATGATTCTCGTTCCACTGCTCTCCGATCCATCACCCAGTCTTGCAATTTATCTATTCTTCCATCCGACGCAACACATTTTTTCCCACACTCTGCTCCTTCTCTACTGGACCTTATCCTTGTTTCCAACCCCAATCTCGCAGTTAAGCATGGTCAGTGTTCAGCTGACGAGTTCTCCTATCATGACTTACTATACCTATCCTACCGTATCCGTCCTCCTAAACCTAAATCCAAAGCTATTCTGCAGCGGAACTTCAAGGCTATGAACATTGCTGCCTTAAAAAGGGATGCCAACGAAACAGACTGGACAACTCTCTTCAGTGCAGATAGCATCGACGACAAAGTTAATTTTTTCAACGCTAAAATTTTGTCTCTTTACGACAAACACGCACCAATTCAAGAAATGAAAGTTAAACGTCTCCCATCACCATGGCTAACCGCAGAAATCAAAGTGCTAATTCATAAGAAAGCAGTAGCAAAATCGAAATTTAAAAAGAATACAAGCCAAACCAACTGGGAAAAGTATGTGTCTATTAGGAATCAATGCAGCAGGGTGTGTAGGAATGCATAACGCCGATACATTCACCACTCTGTTGAAAATGGAGATCCAGCTCAATTCTGGAAATTTTTAAAGTCACTGGGAGTGGGCAAATCTGATCATGACTCTTCTCCTAAAATTGTAGACTTGAGTTTACTCAATCAACACTTCTCTGCTTCAACGAATTTCAAGAAAACAACAAACGATGCTACCCTGAAACATCTAACTTAAGCCCCAACTCCTGACTGTTCTCCCTTTTTCTTTAATCAATTTTCTGGTTGTGATGTTAAGAAGAGCATAATATCTATTACGTCGAATGCAGTGGGTTCCGATTGTTTAAGTCGTAACATGATCCTCCCAATCCTAGATGAAATTCTCCCTGTCATCTGTCACATATTGAATTATTCGATCTCCTGTAGCGTTTTCCCGAAGGCCTGGAAAGATTCAAATATTATTCCCATCCCTAAAAAGAAGAACCCCGGATCATTCTCCGATTACCGCCCCATTTCTATCCTCCCCTTCCTATCCAAGGTCCTCGAGCGTTTAATTCACACTCAATTTTCGAATTTCCTTTCTACAAACCTGCTCTTAAATCCTTTCCAGTCTGGTTTTCGATCCGGCCATAGCACCACCACTACTCTAGTTCACATTACGGAGAACATCAGATATGCTATGGAAAACGGTGAGCTCACAGTCCTTACACTTCTTGACTTCAGTAATGCCTTTAACACCGTCGACTTTGACATACTGCTGTGTATATTACGCTCTATTAACATATCTCCAACTGCGATTGACTGGTTTCGTAACTACCTGTTTGGTCGCCGACAGCGCATCAGCATTGACAACATTGTCTCTACTTGGTGTAGCACTTGCACTGGTGTACCTCAGGGCGGCGTGCTATCTCCTTTACTTTTCCCCGTTTTTATCAACACTATCACTAATAATTTGACTTCGTCCTACCACCTTTACGCGGATGATCTCCAGATCTTTACCACGGCACCACTGACTGATCTAACTACTGCAATTAACACTACAAATACTGACCTGGAAAAAATCAGTAAGTGGAGCATTTCTCACGGACTGAAGATAAACCCAATCAAGACCCAGGTCATTGTCGTTGGAAGTCCAAGAATGATATCCAAAATTGATTGGACTTCACTGCCTCAGGTCTCTTGTGAGGGCACACCAATCCCGTATAGTGATAAGGTAAAGAACTTGGGCATCTATATCGACAGTACCTTTTCCTGGGGTCCTCAGCTGCAGGAGCTGAGTCGCAAAATGTTTGCTGCTGCAGGGTCCTTGCGCAGACTACGCAATTTCCTACCTATCTCTACCAAGATTGCCCTTACACAATCCCTTCTTTTCCCCATCCTTGATTATGCTGATGCCAGTTATTTAGATCTTACTGAAGACCAATTCAATAAGCTTGAGAGACTCCAATACCTCTGTATAAGATTCATATTCGGATTACGGAAATATGATCACGTCTCCTATTATCGTAAAAAGCTTAAGTGGTTACCCATCCGCCTTCGCCGGAATGCACACGTTCTTTCTCTTCTGTATAACATTATTTTTAATCCTCTTACCCCACGCTACCTCAACGTGTTTTGTGTCACTTTTTTACATGTCTCACATCCCAAATTACTGAGGTCGTCGGAGAACCTGAAACTGAAAATGCCTGGCCATTCTACTAAATTTCTCGACCACTCCTTTTGTGTCCAAGCAGTTCGGTTGTGGAATGCCCTACCAGTCTCAATTAGACAAGCACAAACATTAACTGCTTTCAAGAGACTCGTAAAGGAGCATTACCTGGGAGAGATCAACGTCCCTTAACATGCAATAATTATTTTTTTATTTATATAGTCAATTGGGTCACACTACTGTATTTAAGTATGTAATTAACTGTATATTTATCTTTATTTATTCTTCGTCTTTCCTACTCTACACTGGACACTACCCAACACTTTCTCTTACTCATGTTTTCTCTCCATCCAATGGTTGCCTGTAAGAGATTGCCTCCGGGCGATAAGGCCGCCAATTGTACTTCCCTAATTTTAAGCTTACCTTGTAAATGCATCTGGTGTACAATAAAGTGATATATTATTATTACCACGTTTGCTGACTGTCATAACACAGTATTACAGACATTCTACACTCCGTTTTTTCGTTTTTTAAATAATACTTATTATTTTTTAAAAAAAAACAAAAAACACGTGTCATGTTATTCACTAAAACCTATTGTGAAATCAACTTTTTAACAAATAATATTTTATTGAGTGATAAAGGTACAGGCTAGAGATTACTTTAATGTTTCTTAGATGAACTTTAACCTACAATAGGATTAAGTGTGACTTCTCGTTACTTATCTTATTTTAATTAAACTTGTTGTACTTAGCAACCAGTATTAACGTATTAAAATGACGATAAAAAGCCACCACTCACTGTTGTTGGAAAGTTCTTATATAAAATGTATTTCACATTTTCTGTTTTTGTTTTAATGTATGGGCCTGCCAAAATGACTCTACTCTGCCTGATGGAAAGCATAAGCAGAATCCAAGAGTGGTGGTTCATACTAATTGCATATTACACCATGGCGGTATAGTGACGCTTCTGCATCATTGGGCCTCCGGTCTCGCACTGACCAACGAAACACGACAGCACGAACGCTGTCATTTTAAGTTTAATTTCTGTGCGAGAGTAGTAGGTACCACCTCGGTCGAGCCGGTCTGCCTGTTCGTAGTGAAATCAGCGTAGCTCTATTATATTTAAAATTGTTGTAGTAATAATTTTGATATATATTTGTAACACCATCAAATAACTACACGTATTTAGGCATCAAACAAATGTTTCTTGGTAGTGTAAAGAACAAATAACATTTTCTATAAATTTTAACTAGTGGAGTTAAAGCTTTAAACCTTCATAACAAAAAATAACAAATACACAATGAAATAAATAACGATATACAGAAAAAAGTTCAGAAACTATGACCTGACTACCTTAAAACTATATATCATAATTTTATTGCCACATATACGGCCAAAACTATTGGCTTCGCCGTAGTCGAATAAAAATAAAAAGAAAAGCAAGTGCGTGTGTGCAAGAGTGAAATGTGAAGAGTAAGATCAACAGATCTTACTCTTCACATTTCATGAACGTGATTAGATAATTAACAATAATATTTATTTCATCAAATTACCATTTTAAAGATAACAATAAAAAACCAAGTGCTGCTTGTCTTGAAATGATGTGGCTGTCGTAGCTGTTATAAATTTTAATTTAACAAATTGACATTTATAATATGTGATTGACGTGGGGTGTTGACGTTTTATCACATTAAAGATTAATGGAAGGCTGTGCTAGATAGCTCAATTTACTGGGTTACATATATTTCTTATATGATTGACACAAGAGTTGGGAGATCGTTTTTTGTTTTTTCGAAAGACTGTCCCCATTTCATGTCATCCATATTTTACATTTTTTTTTTTCATTAATTTCTTCACGACAACGACTTGAAGAAATTTGACACTGGCAGAAGTAGCTGATCCGAGTGATCCGGCTGGTCGCCATTTCATCAAACAAACTAACTAACACAAAAGTTGATTTAATTGAACTGTGTAGCAAAGCTTGTTTTATTCAATAGGCTAATGTTTTCAAAACTATACCATGTACAAGTACAGTAAGATCTATAATAATATCTTTACTTAACTTATTTATTATGACTGTAATTAAACACTATTTCAAATGTTAAGATAATCGAGTATAGGCGTAATCCATATAAAATTATCATTACTGATACACAAACTTCTTATTAACAACTTTATTAGGTTATTACTTTCTAAAGCTTATTTTTAGTTTCTACGGTTGTGTATAATGATGAGGGTTTATCAACAATAACTTTAACTTACCATCACTAAAATGATATTTATTAGCCGCTCAATTATCCAAGTACACAATACTAGAAGTGTAATTTACCTTGAATAAATACGTTTTAAAATTGGATTTTGAAACAAATTGTTTTACTAGATTACGCCCCCAGCCATTTAATTTAGATACAGTGCGTCTCTAATTGATGGATTAAGCTTAATTTTGTTTTGTATTTGTCTCCGAATGTAATAAAAATACGAGGCAAAATACTAACCCAACTATAACGCGATAAAAGAACTTTAAAACATAAACCCCCAAGATGATTACCAAAATAATTTCACTAAGTTAAACTTTGAAAATACTTATAAGTTCTATAGAATAGTCCAACGCTAAATTCAAACATATCCAAGCAAAATGTACAAGTTGTATGCTATGTATTAAAGCATTCTAAAGACTTTAAACTATACAAAGAATTACATAATTATTAAGGGATGTATCTAGCTTCACATTAATTACAAAAGATTACTGATATATAAAATGCATTTATTCACAAACTTCATGACCCAAAAAGGAAAGGTTAACTGAATTAATGTTACCCAAAAACTTTGTAATTAATGATCCGCTAATCTTTACGAAGACTGACAAGAGGATAAAACTTTCCAGTTTCCAGGATTTTTGTTGGCAACTTACACTCTCCTAATACATATGCAGTGAAAATAGGTCGCTCTCAATCGATAATAATTTATAGCAATGAATTATCTTGGGATTGCGTAAACCTCCGCTGCTAATGACTCGGTCCTTACACGAACTATCTAAATTAGAAATTTGATATTTTCAAAAGATATGGGTGTTAATTTGGTAACTGTGTATATCGGGCGGAAACGTGGTCGTAGTTGGCAATAACTATCGGAACTATGAGAAGGAACAAGTAGCCGTAGAGACGGTTAGTGCAGGCAGTTCGAAGTATGACAAGGTAGATAGACGGCCGATGTGACTACAAGTAAAGCGCTCTAGCGAACGACTAACGAGCTTCATCTAATAGATTGTGCGGTTAGTAGATCAGATTAGATGGTACACTCAACGAACAACATGGGTAGGTTAGGACACCTCGATTAATGCGATTTACCTATGATGAATGTAAATGTTGAATAGAAACTAAATATACAGATGTTTATAGATATAAAAACTTTTTGCTCGTGCACGTGTATTTATTTAAGGTCTATGAATTAACAGGAAAATTCTTTGATATTTTTAAATTTCAGTGCATTATTGTTATTTTATAAGTGACGTAGAAAAAAATAGGTAGGTATGTATTTTTTATCCACACTCTCGGAAAGAGTATTAACGTATTCATGAATTCATACTAACCGATTTTATTTTACATTTTGTATACATTCCATTTGAAATTTAAAAAATGGCTGCAAATAGATGAAAGTAAGTACCAAATACTTGGATTTACTTTTATACAAAAATTAGAATCCTGACCATTAGCAAAGGAATCAAAAGAGCACGAGGTGAAAAATCTTTACACTCGATTGCAACACGTAACTTTTCAACCCACTTCAGCGAGAAAATTAATAAATGCAAAAAAGCATTTATAATCACAATATACTTTTATTTCAGTTTAGGTATTAATAAGTACTACATTATGATAGGAAAGTATTACAGAATAATCTTTAAATTATTTTTTAACTAAGGTTTTAACAATATCACATGAAAAGAAAGTAGAGCGGACGAAGTAAATTACAAAATAAGTACACCAAGAAGGTGCTGAGTCTAACATTGAGAAAGGTTGTATGATAAATTCAGCACCATGGAGGTAGAAGTAAATAGGTTTAATTATGTTTTGAATTCACGAACTTAGTGCACACGATGTTTTAAATTCAATTTACTTTATGCTCTAGCGCATAAAAACGGCTTTTGCACTCAGATATCGATGGGCAAAAATACTCTTTCCGAGATGGGGGGATGAAAATAGCTTTCGACGATGATTTAAACGAAGAAAAAAATTCTGTAATTTTAAGTTACAGCTAAGCTGTGATTGTATAAACAACAGACATAGTGAAAATATGAAGAATCCTTGTTAAGTTACATGAAACCACTGAAATATTATTTAAAAGTACCGTGCCATTTACCCAATGATTATAAAATTAGCAGTTTCCATTAAGAAATATGATTAAAAATTTATTTTCTCCGCATCAAGTCTTTAACTAGGCTTGATATAGTGACTACACAACTAAAGTTCAGTTACTGTAGCGTTTTGGAACGCGTACCATAGATTATAGAGATAAGTGTTTTATATTGTATATATGAGCCTGTGTGAATAAAGCTTGCATGGATAAATATTTTCATTTTATCTTCATTTGGGAACGTGCAAAGCAATCGCTTCTCGATCCCGACGCAAAAGACGTGCACTAGTTTATTTACAACCATTTTAAAGTACCTCTGTTAAAGCCATTTTTCACCGTTGTCCGCTGTCTCTTAAGCTTGGGTGGCTTTTGTCGCAAGCCACGCCTCGCTGTTCGCCGAGTGTTTGAGATAACAACGCGCGGGTGACAAGAGTTCTCCCAACTTACTCGCGATGCTCACAACTTTCACCGCAAATGTACCTTAACTAGTGAAGGTGCAGCAATCTTCCCACGTGACTGTATAAATGGCTAATATTCATAAACTCACTTATTCTAAATTATAATACTAGACGACACTCAGACTAAAACATTAACGTCTATGGAAAATGAATAAAAGTTTGCATAGAAAATTTACTTTTGCATTTACTTATTCGTAGGACATTCAACTCATGAATTTGTGTAATTATAATGTAGTTTTATTATAGTATTAGTGATTGTAATTTAATATTAATTTTCAGGAAAAAAATACCCGTTTATTTTAAATATATTTGAATAAGACCGATCAAAATTTAAAGCATCATTAAGTATTTTTTTTTTTTTTTATAAAATAATGGGCGAGCGATCTGACGTATCGCCTGATGGTAAGCGATTACCGCTGCCCATGGACACCCGCAACACCAGAGGCGTTACAAGTGCGTTGCCGGCCTTTGGGGGATGAGGAAGGGAATGGGGGAAGGGGTTGGGGTAAGGCCTCCGGTACCCTCACTCACTCGGTGAAACACAGTGCAGGTACTGTTTCACACCGGTTTTCTGTGAGGCCGTGGTATCATTTCGGTCGAGCCGGCCCACACATGCCATAATTTATGTAAATCAATCACTATTTAGCTAGCCTATAATAATAATTGTAACATATTATTTTATATCCACTCTTAATTTGCTTTTCCATATTCTCTTCTCAGACGAGATAATAAGAAAAGGATCCTAAGAACGATTTTAGAATTAAGCAATTCGTAGAACTCTGAGCAGTGAAGCACGTTTGTAGTAGCCGTACTTCGTAGTTTTGAAGTTGCGAGATAACAGCCGTAGGGGTGGGAGATGCAGTACTTGAGAACCCACTGCCCCATGTTCGCTGCTTGAGAAACGCTTACAGTTCGTAAGTTCTTACAGCACTGTGCCTGTCGTACTTGAATTATATTCACCCACAATTAGTATCTTGTTGTAACTTTACACATTACCTATTTGACTTTGCGACAATGTAAAATGTCAACTCATAAGAATGTAGTAAAGGCCTGTTATTAAACGCTATTGTTATTAAATTTTAAATCATTTTAAGAATGTTTGAGAAAAAATCTTTGTTGTATAAAAAGTATCAAAATAATTGCCTGTAAATTGAAGTCCGCTGTAAAATTATACTTCGTATTTGTAAAAAGGTCCTACGATAATTGTTGTAATTGATTTGCAATAATCATTGTTCTTTTTTTTTATCTAAGAAAATCTTTCTTAAAAGGATGCCGTAATTGAAATCATAGTGCTAAACCATGTTTTTTTCAAAACAATAGGCATCATGACTAATTGAATGATGAAAAATTTAAAATCTATTGTATGATGTTCGGGAGTATCTACTATTGTCAAAGCAATCATATTTGTACAAGAAATAAAATTTTAGTGGAAAAAAAAGCCATTTAATTTTTAAGTTTAAAATTCACACCAAAACGCTCGGTGGTGCCTTGGCGAGGCGTGACGTCACTCGCTCTGGTTGATGTTTAACTTAATATGGCAGAGTGTTGTAATATGTATTTTTATATAATATCTATTAATCTCAGTCACACACACTAAATATAAAAATAAATACGATTTTTATATTCTATGAACCCCATTTTATCAGATAAATACTTAATTTTTGTGAAAATTTGTTGTTGTCATCATACCTATTTTATAACAAACTAGCTGACCCACGCAACCTTATATTGCCCGTAGCGTGAAAATTTTCCCCCGTTTTCGAAACATTCTTCATTGGTGCTCCGCTCCTATTAATAGTAGTGTGATGATATATAGCCTTCCTCGATAAATGGACTATCCAACAATGAAAGAATTTTTCAAATCGGACCAGCGGTTCCTGAGATTAGCGCGTTCAAACAAACAAACTCTTCAACTTTATTATTAGTATAGATTACATACATTAGGTACTAACCTAATGTATGTGCAAAAATATTCTTAACTTTTATGAGATGATTTCTTAATGAATGAGAACGCATCACCGTACCAACTAAACATTACTTTAGTAAATTAACTTCACCTTACCTGACCAACTGTTAATATAGTGTCGCAATTGAGATTCGCCGCTGAAAATAGCGTAGAATATAAATTAGTCAAATTATATTTTGTATCTTTCTACAAACTCGTAGAAATTCGATACGGGTTAGTTTAATCGATGAAATGTGAACCGATTTTAATAATTCTCTCTTTGCCTATTAGAAAGCTACATTATTCAGAAGTAACGTAGACTATATTTTATCTCGATGTTCCCACGGGGTGGGGCTCTACGAGAGTGAATTAATTATATTCTATAGCAATGAAATGCTGTAATATCCACATAATAATACCATTAGTGTTAGTGATTTCGAAACAAAATTGTCACGTATTGTGTTGTCTTACCTGATCTGTACTTACCTTTGTGAAAGAGTAATAAAAAGAATTATTATTATATTTATTTCAACTTAACCTGTTGCACTATGAAATTACTAATATTACATAGTTACAAGTTTAATTATAGATTGTAATTGTGTTGGATTATAATTTTTTTTAGGATACGGAGTTAAGAATAGTTTTTAAAAGTTATGTGAAATTAGTCGTAAAGGAATGTGTATGAAAAATTAATAACAATTGTTTGTAATTTTTTCTAGTTTTGCAAAGGCAATGTTCGTTTCGTGTATTGCCCATGGTCCACCTAAGTAGTCCCCCAGTATGTTTTACGTCTATATTAATTTCAAAATAAAATGATTTCCAAATATACAATCATTGACCACAACTGGTATTAATCAATCAAAAAAAAAACAATTTATATTATTCTTGAATTTTTCTAATATTTCCTAAATAATACGTTGCTTTAAGAAGTGCTAAACGTTTTTCAGGTCGACGAAGTTTATGTCGGCGAATGGAAATCACAGTTTTTTTGTCTTGAGTGGGAACCTAATCCACGACCTTCGGCTTAGCTGGTCAATCAAACGTAGCACAAATGTGAAATTGATACCAAAGTTTTAGAGGATTTTCAAGCTTATTCACTCGGTCATCAGTATGATTTAGTAAATTCTAAAATTAAGAATAGGAAGAGCAGTAATAGTTTTTATAAGGCTACTTCTTACTATAATATTAACAGAAAAAAATCCTCAAACCTTTGTATGTATCAAACGCCAAAAATTATATGACTAAGGGTCCAAATAATGAATAAATAAATAAATTCCGGACATCTAACATACAACGCCATCTAGTCCCAAGCTAAGCAGAGCTTGTGTTATGGGTACTAGACAACTCCGCGGGCCCCGGCCGAGGAGGTCGACATGGGGGCTGGCCGCTTTCGCACTGCGATAACGCAGATCTGCGATGCGGCCATGCCCCGCGTTCGGGGTTGTCGACTTCCACGGAACGGGGTCTACTGGTGGTCCCAGGAGTTGGCGGACCTCCGTGCGGCCTGCACTCGTGCCCGGAGGTCCTACACCCGTTGCCGGCGGCGACGCCACCGCGTAGACGGGGAGGAAGGCCGGCTTCATGAGGAGTACCGCGAAGCGCGGAGGACTCTGAAGCTGGCCATTTGCCGCGCCAAAGAGGAAAAAAGAAAGGAGATGCTGGAGAGTCTCGACCGTGACCCCTGGGGTCGCCCATATCGTGCGGTGCGTCAGAAGCTCCGCACGGCGGGCCCCCCCCTTACCGAGACTCTCCAGCCCAGCTTCCTGCAGCAGGTGGTCGAGGGCCTTTTCCCGCAGCGGGCGGAGCACACGCCCCCGTCGATGGCCTATTCAGTGGCCAGAGACGACGGGGGCCGAGAGGACGATATTCCGCCCGTTAGGGAATCGGAGGTTGGGGCGGCTGTTCTTCGGATCCGTTCCAAGAACACCGCCCCCGGGCCGGACGGGGTACCACCCCGAGTGATGGCCCGAGCCCTCGACCATATGTCGGACCGCCTCAGGGAGGTTTTGGATGCCAGCCTGGCGTCCGGACGCTTCCCTGAGTGCTGGAAATGCGGGAAGCTGGTCCTACTGCAGAAGCCGGGACGGCCAGCCGGTTCGGTCGCGGCCTATAGGCCCATCGTGTTGCTGGACGAGGCGGGCAAATTGTTCGAGAGGATTCTCTCTGCCCGCATCGTCCAGCATCTCAGCGAGGTAGGGCCCGACCTGTCGGACGCCCAATTCGGGTTCCGAGAGGGGCGTTCGACGGTCGATGCCGTGATGCGCCTTAGGGCCGTGACCGAAGAGGCGGTTGGCTGTGGCGGCGTGGTGTTGGCGGTGTCCTTGGACATCGCCAACGCCTTTAATAGTCTGCCATTCAGCTGCATCAGGGAAGCACTCCAGTATCATGGGGTGCCAGAGTACCTGAGGCGGCTGGTGGCAGACTATTTGGAGGAGCGTACCGTCGTGTACGAGGATCGAGATGGCGTCCTTAGACGGCGACCCATGTCGTGCGGCGTTCCACAGGGGTCTGTCCTCGGACCACTCCTGTGGAACGTGGGGTACGACTGGGTCCTTCGAAGTCGTCTGCCCCCCGGGCTGGGCGTAATTTGTTACGCCGATGACACTTTGGTCACAGCTCGGGGGGCCAATTTCCAAGAGGCGGCGCGCCTGGCCACCAGGGGTGTTTCTCTGGTGGTTGGGCGCATCGAGGCGCTGGGCTTACGGGTGGCCCTTGACAAGACGGAGGCCCTGCTATTCCATGGGCCCCGTCGTGGTCCACCCCCCGGCGCCTCTATCGAAGTCAACTCGGTCCTCGTACCGGTTCGGGCCCAGATGAGGTATCTGGGCCTGATCCTCGACGGTAGGTGGCTCTTCGACGAGCACTTCCGACAGCTTGCCCCAAAGCTGGTCGGCGCTGCCTCCGCCCTTGGGCGACTCTTGCCCAATCTGGGTGGAGCCAGCGTCGAAACAAGACACCTCTACACGGGGGTGGTCCGGTCGATGGCACTATATGGTGCACCGGTGTGGGTGGAGGCTCTGACCGTCCAGAACAAGGCGCGCCTGTTGCGCCCTCAGAGGGTATTGGCGGTCAGAGCCATACGCGGATACCGCACGGTGTCCACCGAGGCGGCGTGTGCCTTGGACGGAACACCCCCGTGGGATTTGGAGGCGGAAGTGCTCGCCGAAGTTTATCGGCGAGCGGCTGAATATCGGGCGGAGTACGGGTATCGTGCTCCGCCCGAAGAGGTACGCGAATGGCGTGAAGCCGCTCGCCGAGCCACGATGGCTTGTTGGTCGTCCCGGCTGGAGGCTCCACGCGCTGGCTTTGCTACCGTGGAGGCGCTCCAGCCGGTCATCCTCGAGTGGGCAGGGCGGCAGCACGGGACCCTTTCCTTCCGGCTGACGCAGGTGCTTTCCGGGCATGGTTGCTTCGGAAAGTACCTGCATTCGGTCGCTAGGAGGGAATTGAGTCCCGCCTGCCACCACTGCGACTGCAGTGAGGACTCGGCCCAGCATACGCTGGAGATCTGCCCCGCTTGGGCGGATCAGCGCCGGGCCCTCACTGCAGTCATCGGAGGAGATCTGTCGCTGCCGGCCGTCGTACTGTCCATGGCCGGTAGCGACAGCAGTTTTACCGCGGTCGCGACCTTCTGCGAAGAAGTAATTTCGCAGAAGGAGGCGGCGGAGAAGGCCCGGGAGGACGATATCCACTCGGACCCGATCCGCCGCCGGCGCACGGGGCGGCGGAGGCGCGCCTATCAGCGCCTCATGCCGCCCTGAGTGTGGCCGCGGATGGACGGGATGGGTTTTCCCCTCCATCCGCATTACAGGCCAACCGCGAGGGGGCGACGTACGCGTGTGCCGTGCGTCGCCTAAATTGAGATTTTAACAGCAGACGGTGCCCGCTTCTGTGCGGGCAGGCGCTGGGAGGGGTCCGGTTTGCGTTAATAACAGCGATCCCGGACCCCTCCCTTCTCAGGCGCAGAGTTGGCACACCGTGTGGTTTTAGTCGGTTCGATTCCGACACACCGCCCCGCCGCAAACCCCGGCGGGGTGACGGCCCGAGGGGGTTTCCACACGTAAAAAAAAAAAAAAAAAAATGGGTACTAGACAACTGATATAAATATTTATATGCTTTTTTTGTAAATACATACATATTATACTACCAAACTCCGAAACAAATATTTGCAGCATACAAACATTTGGTCCGACCCGGGAATCGAACCTGAGACCTCAAGCTGAGCAGTCGCATACGCTACCACTACACCACCGAGGTACTCAAATGTGTATAATATGTATCAAACAGTTGGTTATCTGTATCACAACACAATACATTAATAGCGACCTTTTCATTATAATTCTTCTTCTTGGTCTTTGTAAATATCTCACAAAACAAACAACATGCATAATGACTATACTACAAGTTCACTTAGGTTGCTTTCTATGCTTTGTGGCCGCTAATTAATAAGTCCTGTTGTCCAATGTGGAATAGTGTTCGTTTGAACGAATGCCAATGATAGTCTTGTGGGACTGCCCTTTGTACAGTCGGCACCCTCGTTAGTGGTGGAACTTCAAAGCCACGCACAAAGCGTTTCGTTACAGGTACTGCCTTTTATTGTTCTTTATCTACTTTTAGTGATAGTCGCGAGTTGCCTTTACTACATTCATTGGTTTTAAAAATATTTTAACATGAAGTTAAGTTTCAATACTACCGGTATAGGAGTCCAGTTTTATTTCGAGTGTTTTACGTAAATGATAACAGTTTTCCTATTAAACAATTAGATGTTTCTTTCTAGAAGTTATTAAGTGGTAAGAGTGATAAACTATGTTGTTACTGCTTATTAGTGTCACAATATAAACTTGCATTTAGACTGTATGCTGTCACTGAAAATATAACCGTTAAATTTAGAATTTATGTATGGTTTATAATAATTTTTGGTGTATAGTCTAAGACGCGATGAGACAAGCATAAAACCAATCAAAACTCATCTAATGTATAAAAAGAGTCAAGTTGAAGACCTTAATCATTTTTATTTACCCAAGATTTAAGTTGACAAATATTCTTCTATAGTTTAAAACATTTATTGGATCTTCGTGAAAAGAGTTGGTGAGCTAGTTGGAACAATATACGCTTTAAAAATTCACAAATGCGGTTACTTTACGAGACACTATTCCTGCATCACTGGTTGATTTTAATTGGGATGACAAGAAACGAAATACCGGAGGTCATAAATGCACTAAGGTTGCTATTTTACAGTTCCGTGTGATGATGTTTCTTTATAAAATGATGCAGGTATATTCCAATTAGGGTAATTGATATTTTAGAAGTATACACAATTTAATACACAGAAAATCTGTAAAATGCCAACTATGTATACTGTAAGTACGGAAAGCTCCATAGGGGTTTCTGCAACCGACTATTTATATTATGAATGTCTTACCTGATATTTTAGACATATGGAGTATGAACAAGTTTTATTTCTTCACTTTAATACTTTTTTATGCTCTAACGACAGTTTTAATCTAAGATGTAGTCTTGTTATGGTTAACGTGTTAGATTCTGTGTGTTCCATTTTATGTTTCTGTCTTTTCAATTGTTTTCGAATTGGTCAGTTTGAATTCAGAACCGCAAGGAGGTTTTACTATTTCTATTAAAACTAAGAAATGAAATTGTGTATTTACCAATGATTTAAATGATTGTGTTATCAACAACTCACTTTCATAATAAATTACAGAGAATTAACTATACTAGGAATCACCTCAGAATATAAATATACAAATGCTAGCTTTCTGTTCTACTTCTACCGAACTTGTTTTCTACAAAACTTTAAGTATACTTGTATATTTAAATTGAACATAGTGCACTATACCTTAGCTACTGTATTCTTGACCAATTTTATACAGACACAGGGGCCGCAAGAATTATAATGAGTGATAATAATTTGAGCTGAGCTTGTACACGTTGTATCGATATATCTTGTTGAATATTAAACGTTTCGCTACGAGCATTTTCACTTAGCTAAAGGTAGCTATAGAATTTTGTATCTGAGTTCGGCATAAGTAGCTATTATTTCCAAGGCAATTATGTTCAGAAGGCTCGTTTTATTTACAGATAGGTTGATGAGTATCGGCGTGTGTTGAATAGCTCAATTCAGATGGAATAATTCATCCATCTAAAATTTTATTTATTTCGCAATGCAGATACCAATTTATAGAAATGAGGTACTTCTTCTAGTATCTGACATCGTATGTTTATTAAGAGTATTTTTTCTTGCTAGTATTTAAATTTTATAGATGAGGTATATTATTCATTCGTTCATACAGCAAAAGTTAATTTAATATTTAAGGCACTTTTTTTTTAGTTCCACCTTCATAGTAATCAGTTCAACTTGTTAAATGCGTTACATTTCTGTACGTGTAAAAACATAGTAAAATTTCAAAAAAGAAGTTAAAAATCTAGGACAATACAAGCTTATAAGACACGCTGGATAAGACAAAGTTAGGGGCGTATTCTGGCGTGATTAAATTATAGTGTCTACAGCTTTTAAACGTGGAAGTACCTAACATGCCGAGGGTCGTTTATTATAAGATTTTTGTCGTGAGCTTTCTTTGTAATCAAATGTTGCATTTACTTACTGTGGAACATGGGAAAGCCACGCTTCAGCATGCATGGGCCGACTTAATCGGAGTGATACCACGGCCTCACAGAAAGCCAGTGTGAAACAGCGCCTGCGCTGTGTTTCAAGAGTCAATGAGGATACTGGCAATTCCATTAAAAAATAGTTCCATGAAAATTAATGGGTTCTAGGATCATTACATTGAAATAAATTGATAAAAGCTTTCATGTTAATTTAATTTTGAGGTTATATTAAATCTGAATAATAAACAGTGTAAATACTTTTTAATAAAACATCGTTCTGTTGTGTTATTTATTGGATGACCATGAAATTTTGTAGTCACTGTAGAAATGCTTACATCGATAACGAATGGAACCTTATTTCTAGAAAAAATGCTATTTCTGAAGCATGGAAAAATCACTTTCATGCAAGTGAAACTGCGGGCTAAAGTTACTTTTAAATAAACACTATTAGCTTCGATATTTAGCAATCTAGGTCCATCCGTTTGGAACCGTTGGAAATAGATACTAATGTTAGTTACGACTGGCCACATGAGTGAATAAGAGGGAAAAGGAAAGATGTTCCTATTACGGTACGAGGGAAAGGGAAGATATTTGGATAATCCTCCCCGACACAACTCGCCGCCAGACTTAGGAAATGAAAGCCAACCGAACCCAAATTCATTAATGTTATCTTGTTTGCCATCCTTACACTTGCACGGAGGTATGAGAGTTGCAGATAAATAGTGCCAAACTAAAATCGTTTTCTGGTCATTTCGAATTTATAGTATTTAGACATTATTTTGTAAGTTTATCTATAATAAATTAAATTGAGTGTCTGTTTGTAATATTAAAATAACCGCTTTTTACTAAATGCAAATGTATGTATACACGGTACACATACCAAAATAACCTTTCTTACAATTTTTGTTTGCCTGTCGGTTTGTTCCGGTTAATGTCTGGAACGGCGGGACCCATTTTGACAGGACTTTACCGATAGGTAGCTAGCTAGTAGTTAGACTAGCTTCGCCCCGCGGCGTTACCTGCGGTACAATTGTCTTGTGTCACTTGGTTGGTCACGATGAATTCCAAAATAATCTTAACGATTATTACTTTTTTTATGACGTGCGTATAGTTAACATTATTAGACCAATAGCGGTCGAGTATGACTGAAAAGAGACGCAGGTCAGCCAATAACATCCAAGAAACAGTTTGAAGTTGAATTAAATATACCTATAATTGGATTAAGTGCGTAGAATGAATCATGAAATTCCACTCAGCTTTATTCACTGCTCAAAGCAGTCATCAAAGATAATTCCTTTCATTAAATACCTCTTCAGTTGTAATAGTTTAATCGAAGAATAGAAGACATATTCCTTTATTTTAGTTACATTTCCTTTAATATTCCTAAATTGGATTATATATTATAACCTAATATTTCACGTTTCTAATCCTATTGAACTTAGGTGAAATTAGTGTGGAAATTAAATCCATACTAATATTATAAATTCATTAGGCGCTCATAGCCCAGTTACACTCGGTGATTGTTTCCTAGAGAGTAAGCATCGACGGTGCGGTCAGTACCTGGATGGGTGGCCGCTGGTGGCATGTTATCATGAGTGACTCCATGATTCGGAGGACACGTGGAGCAGTCGGTTCCGGTTGCTATCATAGAACATGTTACATTATTATATGTTAAAACATAGTTATTTTATAACAAAGTAAAACTTTGTTTCATTATTATATTGTACTCGTACTAGCTGACCCACGCACGCAACCTCGTTTGCGTCTTATATTGCCCGTGGTGTGAAAATTTTCCCCCGTTTTTGAAACATTATTCATTGGTGCTCCGGTCCTATTAGTAGTAACGTGATGATATATAGCCTATAGCCTTCCTCGATAAATGGACTATCCAACACCGAAATAATTTTTCAAATCGGACCAGTGGTTCCTGAAATTAGCCGGAACAAACAGACAGACCGACAGACAGACAAAAATTTAAAAAATATATTTTGGTATGTGTACCGTATATACATTCATATGCATGTAGTAGAAAGCGGTTATTTTAATATTACAAACAGACACTTCAATTTTATTTACTTATATAGATTAACTTTAATGACAAGCTTTTGCCCACAATTCCACCCGCATATATTTCGATTTTCGCTGTAAACAGTAGCCATGTAATTCCTTGAATATCAAAGTATCTCCATGTAGACAGAATAATTTTCGAATTTATAGTCAACACCATCAAGAACCAATAATGTCCCACTGCTGAGCTCGGGTCTCTCCCAAGGTGCGCCAACTATCGCGGGTTTGGGCAGTCCGCATTCATCCGCCACCAGCCGCTTTCTTCAATTCATCGGTCCATCGTGCCCCAGGGCGCCCTACACTACGTTTGATTAATAAGGAAGTCAAAGTCAAAGTAAAATCATTTATTTCCATAGGCCAGGCTAAAGGCACTTGAACACGTCAAAAAATACAAACATCAAATATTATTAATACAAATATAAATTGTACATAATGCTACAACTAGCGAGCCGATCTAATTAGAGCCCAGAAATGTATATAATTAAGATTGAACTAGCCAGATATTTTCTTGTTTTTATTAGCAAATAGCACTATAGTAAAAAAGTTTGTTGCATTTTTATTTCATATAAGTTGTAGTCAAGTATGTATTTCTGAACGAGTAGTGTAACAAGTGGTATAACTATGAAAAAGAAGTATTTGAACTAGCATAAAGGAGTCCGTAGCTCAATGCAAAGCTATTTAACACGATTGTATTGAAATAAGTTTCGTAGAAATGTTCTATAAGAAGTTCATTATTGTAAAAGTTAGAAGGAACAACAAATTGTTCGAGAAAACTAAGAGACACTGTAAGTTTAATCAATTAGGTTTTGTGAAACATCTGGTCAGGTACAACGTCGTCCTGGTGTTAACATATTATGCAGAAAATATTTTTAATTAATAAAATATTACGTTTCATGAAAAGATGGTGGCCTTAGCTCATGTGTACTAGAGTTTTAAAACCTACTAGAAATGTCCTTTGTAGATATGTACTCTGTCAGTCAGTGTGGTTAGCGATCCTGACTGCTTTGCCATACAGCGTAGGATCGATTCCTACGCAGAATATAAATATGAGACACGCGCAACACCAGAGGCGGCACAAGTGCGTTGCCGGCTTTTTAGGAAGGAGTACGCTCTTTTCTTGAAGGTTTGAAGGTCGTATTGGTCCGGGAACACCGCAGGCGACAGCTCATTCCACAGTTTTGCTGTGCGTGGCAGAAAAATTCGGGAAAATCGCACAGTTGTGGACTGCCAACCATCTAGATGATGGGGATGAAATTTCTGTCGCGTAGGACGATGGCGGAAAGATGCGGCAGGGATCAATCCGAACAATTCCTCGGAGCACTCCCCATGGTAAATGCGGTAGAAGATGCACAGCGAAGCCACATACCTACGTAGCGCCAGAGAGTCTAGCCGAATTGAAAGATCCTGGCAATCGACGATACAAGTCGCCCTCCGCTGAATGCGGTCCAGAGGGAGAAGCTGGTATTGGGGTGACCCTGCCCATAGATGAGGACAGTATTCCATGTGAGGCCGAACCTGCGCCTTATGAAGCCGAAGGCGGTGGGCCGGAGTGAAATACTGCCTCGATCTGTTAAGCACACCTAGCTTTTTCGAGGCCAATTTGGCCTTACCCTCCAAATGGCCACGAAACTGGACTTCAAGACTGCTTAAAGCACAAGTTATCCTTTTTAAGCATAGATTAAATATTTTGTTAATATATGACATTTGGACATAATAACTTTTCTAAGAATATGTAATAATTTATTACATTTCTTGTATGAAGATTATGTTATACCGCCACTGCTTTATTAGTAACTAGCTGACCCACGCAACCTCGTTTGCGTCTTATATTGCCCGTAGCGTGAAAATTTTCCTCCGTTTTTGAAACATTTTTCATTGGGGCTCCGCTCCTATTAGTAGTAGCGTGATGATACGAGTAAATACCCTATAGCCTTCCTCGATAAAAGGACTATCCAACACTGAAAGATTTTTCAAATTTGACTAGCGGTTTCTGAGATTAGTGCGTTCAAACAAACAAGCAAACAAACTCTTCAGCTTTATTATTAGTATAGATATATTACATAGTTTTGCCAACAAACCAAGATGATGGTAAGGATACAAATACATGCAGACCTTCCTTTAGATTTGTCACCAAAAACTGTAATGCTTAAGTTAAAAGTGAATCTCAAGATTTATTTATCTATGTAATAAATAAAGCTAAATAAAATTGTGAAAAAGCAGGTTGAATCTGAGTCCTTTGAAAATAAAAAAAAACAACGTTTCATTAAGGATAAATAAAAGGTAAAGTATCTCTTACAGTTATATAATTTCTATATAAAAACTCAATTTTAATCTGTGAAAGTGTAATAAGATCAGAGTTATACCATATTAAATATTTTACTCATTTACATTCATGTGGTTGGAAAAGTAAAGAAATTGTTGGAAAGAAATTCCAACAATTTCAATTTACTCGACGTGTGTGCACAACCCTCGATGGGTATAAACTTACTTATCTGTATAATGTTAGATTGCATCTACATTTTTCACACACGTTTGATGATTCAACGGAAATTGAAAGGCTAACAAACATATGAACTGCTGTAGTTTGTTTGGGTAAGTTGCATTTGCATTATTTCGGTTATACAAGATGAGTTTGAAGGTTTTTAGCAATCGATATAACCTCACACAGCGACTTAGTGGAAAACAGTTAAAATTGTGGAGTATTTATATAAGCGAATGTATTGTCTCTATAGACCTTGAATACCCTCATATGATACAAATGTGAAGCTTTTTTGACACTGTAAGTATGTAATTTTTACTTTTTTACTGGCAAATTTTATATATTATTCCTTACAGCACCAAAAACGAAATCGTTTTAAAATTTTGGACATTAGTTTATCGAAATCACGGAGAATAATTGCAATGCAAAGTGTGTTAAAATTTAAAAATTTCTCATTTTACATTTTTAATTCCATAACAAACATAACACAATGTATAAAACATATGATTAAAAAAAAATTACGCTTAGGTAATTTTAACTTTAATTTAAACTTAAAAACGCCAACTTAAAAGGCAAGTACTCGTATTAAAATCTTTTACCGCTTAGAGTCGCAGTAAAAAAAATCTAGATGCCAGAAACGTTCTTGCGCGGAACTGCACTTATTACGCGGGACCAGTGAGGCGACACTTTCTTGGATCTACTTGGTACTTCCTTCCTAATAATTAATTTGATTTAACTGGGAAGTTTTTCAACTTTTATCTTGAGGTCAGAAGCAACTTTAGTAAAGGTAGCAAAGCTCGAATACTTTTTTAAGTCTCTCCATTTATTTTACAGAAACACTCAAAGTTACTTACGTAGAATAGCTGAATAATTTTTTTTAGGTATTTCGAGTTTCAGAACACACACTCGCGTTAAACCAGACTTGCTTGCGAAGATTTGTAATTATAGTGATTCTGAATTTTGGAATTTTCATTATAGCCTTTAATTATATTACTTTATGCTGTTTTATATAATTGTATTATTATATAAAAATATATAAAATTTTATACACTATGTTACAAGTTCAACGATTTGTGAAGAAACTCACCTGTTTAGCGGTTTAGTTTTAAAGATACTTATTCTCAATTCAGTTTCTATTACCTTCATGAGGACATGGTTACAAATAATATTAACAGTGTTCATTATCAAAAAGATAATCCATGCCAATATCATAAATTCGAAAGTAACTTTGTCTGTCTATCTGTCTGTTATGCTTTCACGGCTAAACCGAAACATAAATGAAGGACATACGTTACTTTCTATTACGATAACCGACATATGTTATTCGTATTTCGACATATATATTATTCGTATTCGCATTTGTATCAGATATTATTCGTTTAACTTTTTTTATCAACGAATAAAAGCTTGGCGGCTTTTTCTGATACAACGTTACTACGACGTGAAATCTTTTTCAAAATAGTAGACACGATACGGTTAAAAATCGCAACAAGATGGGTTACAAGCTTAAGCGGATAAACAATAACCAATCGAAGCAGCGTAGTATTCGTACAATGCGACTCAAATAAGAATACGAACGTCAATGACCTCTATCTGTCCAATGTCCCTTGAAAAGTACGGTCTGCAACCGAAACCTTATTTGCGTATCAATAATATTTTTAAGGTGTTTAATAATGTTTTTTCAAGGGACAAGGTGTTGAATTATGTTTTTTTCAGGGGATATTTGACAAATAAGAGTGGGAGGTCATTGACGTTCCTACTCTTATTTAAGTCGCAGTGTACACGTGTCCATTAAACAGATGGACATGTTCACCAGCCTAGCCAGAAAAGACAATTCAGGCAAATCTTTTCTAGATAGGGTTGAGAGCCGCAAGGTGCTTGTGTTTAAATCGAAGAGATGTTTAAGAAATTTGTTTCTGAATTTTACTTTTTGTACTTAATATAATTAACATCTTAATATGTAGATAAAAGAGGTTATTACTATAAGTGTGAGTTAGAAATGAAAACAACAATTAAAAACAGGGATCTCGTTTATTTTAAAATTCTTATTTTAAGGTAACAGTTACGTACATAAGGTTCGTCGAAGCGAAACATCACTATCATCTTAAATGTACTAAATACAAGTCTAAATATGTACAAGTATAAAATTCACTACGTCCAACTCACGTTGTTGATAAAATAACTTTACCTGCATCATTTTCATGTTATTTTTTAATCACTAATGTCTAACACTGATTTTAGATGAGAAAGAGACAAGTTCATATTTTCTTAGTCTTTTGATCATCGGACAGTCCTGAAAAGAAAAAAAAATGGTTAAAAAAACATTACATAGCTATACGTATACCAATTTCCATTTGCAATTCCAGAAGGACTGGCTAGTTGCCGAGCTTTCGATCATAGTTTACAAACCATTGAGCAAGTCTGAATAATACGGGTACCAAATTATCTAATACCATATTTTTAGAGACCTTGAAAAGAAAAAAATACTCTGCATTAAGACTCTTAGACTCTTTTTAGGTACACCTGGGACCCTAAATGTGATCTTAGAATTTAATGTTCATACCACAAAAATTGAATTGACAGTGACATTTAATACTTAGGTCTACTGTCCATTAAATAAAAAAAATAGAGATCGTTTTTTGTTTCATCGAAAGACGGTCCCTATTTTGTGTCATCCACATTTTATATATTTTTTATCATTAATTTCATCACGACGACGACATATAATTGAAGACTATAAATACTTGACATTGGCAGAAATAGCTGATCCGAATGATCCGGCTGGTTGCCTTTTCATCAAACAAACAATAAATAAAAATATTTCAGACATCTAACACAACGCCATCTAGTCCCAAGCTAAGCAGAGCTTGTGTTATGCGTCGTGCTTGTGTATGTCGTACCGCGGGTAGCACCACGGGGTTCAGCTAGTTAGTAATAAGCTGTTTCTCTTGCAAACTTTTTTTAAGTATTTTCTAATACAATTTCAACTGTCAATGAAAATGTATAATAAAAATAGGTTATTTCCTTTATTAACTACTAGCTGACCCACGCAACCTCGTTTGCGTCTTCTATTAAATTTCCCCCGTTTTTGAAACATTCTTCATTGGTGCTCCGCTCCTATTAGTATTAGCGTGATGACATATAGCCTATAGCCTTTCTCGATAAATGGACTATCCAACGATTATCTACTCCAACGCACATACGCACACTGTTTTGATAGATATGATTGAATTTGAACTTTGTGTAGCTGTAATAAAGTGCAAATTGACTCATTGACGTTAGGAACACACCTACATTGCTTAGACAACAGTAAGTGCTTGTAATGTATGAACTTTATGCAATAGCAATAAAGCTCAAATTGACTTTACGTTATAGATAGAAAAAGTTTGTATGGGAAAAAGAAAAGGGCTCTTTTTAGGGCTTTTCCGGCCATTATTCGATTTATTCTCGCCGTAAAAACTATCCTTAAACTTCAACGAACATTTAAAAAAAAGAATTGGCCAAATTGGTCCAGGCGTTGTTGAGTTATGCGCTTACCAACACATTGAGCGATTCATTTTTATATTATAGATAGAAGATTAGCTGACCCGGCGAACTTTGTACCACCGAATTTATTTCTGAGAATATTTACTAAATTACCCAAAAACTTCTTTTAGTTTCCGCCAAAACTTTCCGCACGACCGCAGTATATAGCACTAAGCGGACTAAGAAAATATAACGACTACGATTTTATTTAATTTTCTTATGTACAAACCTTGTCCTGACAATAACAAACACTTTTTTTTTATTAAATTCGGAGCAGTTCGGTCGAAACTTATACGCGTACATACATCAGATTTTTTTTTCTACTTACATGTATTAACCGTATAGGTTTTTATCGAGAAGGAATTCACTTTTTTATTTAACAATGTGTTATTATACTTACTGTAGCATGTCTAGTACAATATGTAAAAATTTGAAACGATTTAAAACGCAAGAAAATGTTATCGAGAATCAGATATTATAGTAATCGATTTCGTTAACAATATTTTTCTTCAATCTGTCACAACTGTCATACGGTACCTTTTAGATGCGATAAAAGAAATAAAGTAATCCTACGTTAATCGTTCCAAAAAAAAGCGAATAAAACCTATTTCATAAAAACCAACTTACATCTTAATAAAATTCAAACTTTTAATCCTAACTTTTGGAATTTAAATACTTGAAACTTATTATTGAATTTCAACGAACAAGTGGAGGCGGTAACTTTTCTTGATCAGGATAGTTTTCTAGCCACGTGGAAGTTTTCAGTAGAGGCTATATAGCAAATAGTACAGTGAAAAATGGGCCAGGGACTTGATAGTGTATTTTTCGAAATCGGTCGACATAATCTGTCACAGGACAAAGGATAGAATTAATGTAAAAGAATTGAAGAATACTTACAAATAACCACACTAATATGTCATACGGTGTTAAAGTTAGAATATTAAAAATGGTCATTTGTGACTATTGAAACCACAAGAGACAGCCAAAGGTAATCTCGGGTTATAATAATTTCAAATTAGTTCGTGATCAGATACATATAGGTACAAATTTATTCTTTTTTTGTTAAATATTCTAAAACCTAATTTCGAAGTTCAACGAGCTTAATAATATTTGAATTATTATATGAATATGTTTTTGCCAATATCACGTCTGAAAGAATCTAATATAAGTACTATATTGCTAAAAATATTGTTGAAAAGATTGATTTAGTCAATATGACGCAGTAGACTCGTGGGTTTATGAGAACATAGTATATAATTCCACGAAAAAGTTTATAAAGGTTGACTAAGTATTTCACTCGTCAAAAGACTAAGCTACTAATTAAGCTAGTGAGTATAGGTTTGAGTTGAATTGTAAAAGTAGGAAAGTTGTGACAAAAACCTTTAAAAAATGGTTCGAATATGTGTTCAATTTCATCCAGAAATATGACTACGGTCAAACCACGATCCCATATATTTTCATTCCATTTCCAATTACTCCCCGCATTGACAGGTGTGATTGGGTGAGATACATATAAAACAGATTATTGCAACTCACAATACGGATTGTGAATAAAACCGAATAAGTTATGACCAGATAAAAATGTTGAAAAGATTTAATGCCTCGTAACGTTTTTCGTCAATACATAAAAAAAAAGCAGTCAGTCATTCGTCGGGTTACATTCCTGTCGTGTGAAGTTTATGTTGTAAAAACAGGTGTGTGTGTGATTCAGACACGATTGAAGTGAAACTTCAGTAAATCGACAAAAGAATGAGATCAATATACATACACACCGACATTTGCTCTCTCGCTCTGGCTCATTAATTACAGGCGACTTTTTGTATTTGTGTCTCTTACCTGTCGTTTTTTCCGTTGCATCCGGTTTGAAATTACAACGATTCTAAATAAGTTTCACTTCAAAAATGAAGAAGTTCGTTATTTAAGGTAAATCACACTTCCAGATTTAGATTACAAAAATTTAAATTGTGAACTGTCACTTGTTTACTTCTAAAAACCTTTTTTCAACTATTTTTTTGAACTCAGATTGGCGGGGTCATTCAAACAGTATAATTCACTTTAAGTGCGAATGTAGTTAGCTATACTATTGTATAACTTCACAAATTAGCTAAATTACTACTCAATAAAGTAACCGAATAGACAAAACAAAGAAAAATTGGTACCGAAAAAACATGATGTACGAGTATTATCTCATTTTGAAATGGTACGTGCCCCTCCGCTATTTTGTGTTTCCGGGCATTAGAGATAATTCCGAACCATTCAATATTTGTAAGGTTCCATAAAAGGTGTCGTGCCTTGTAAATATTAATAAGGTTCGATGAAGGTATCGCACTTTAGAAGCATTAGCACAACGCCGTTGATATCGATTTGCTTTGAACTTGCTTCCTATTGGGTTCGCTCAACTGTTGGGAGCAAGTTTAGTTTAATATTTTTTTAATAATTGATATTTTTCGCTCTAGATGAGGTACCTATAAACCAAGTACATCGACAAGACAAAAAGAGTGTAGAACTTGAGTCATTAAATAAAATATGTCAAATCTGTTCTATATTTTATATATTTTATTATAGAACCTGGAATAAAAAATTATCTCATTGTAAACCGTAGAACACAGACATTTTTTTTTGTCTTGTACTTCATATATTCACACATATACTTGATAAAGGACTAGTAATTTATTATAGTATATATTTATGGTATATCTGTTGATAACTTTATAATTTTATACGAAAATGATTGTACCCCTCTATGTAAGGAAATAAAATGTTTTTCTTACCAATGCCTGTATAACAAACAGTTGAGCACCGCTAACACGCCTACGTGTGAAGTAGAACGAAGGCCTGAAACAATAACAAAATGTTATTAGCTGTAGTTCGTAATTAAAGTAATTAACGCCTTAATGTTGACATAAAGTCGAGAATGCTGCATTACTAAGAAAATGTCGACGCTTCTAACCTGTTATGGTTGAATAAACATTTATTCCTCTAATTCACGTCTTTGCTATTAACGGTCATCCTTAATTGATTAAAGCTACATAAATACAACCCAGTGACTAGAATAAATGTCTTTTTCAGGTAGTAATGAATGTAATGATAGCGAAAAAATTTTAAAAAATATAAATTTAAAGTATAGGAGTTATTATAATACTTTTTTTATGGAATAGGGAGCAGACGTGCAGACGTATCACCTGATGGGAAGCGATTACCGCCGCCAATGGACACTCGCAACACCAGAGGCGTCACAAGTGCGTTGCCTGCCTTTGGGGTATGGGGAGAGGGATGGGGTCAGATGTTAGGGGGATGGGGAGATAGATTGGGGTATGGGCCTCCGGTATCCTCACTCACTCGGTGAAACAGCGCAAGAGTTGTTTCACACCGGTTTTCTATGAGGCCGTGGTATCACTCCGGTCGAGCCGGCCCATTCATATCGAAGCGTGGCTCTCCCACGGTAAGTAGTATTAAAAAAGTGGAAATAATCATGGTTAAATAGATCTTAAAATATTTTTGACATCAGTTGGCTAGATATCGACTTAGCTTAGCTTCAAAATTAATAAGTTTATTACAACTTATTTAAGACATCTTTGAACAAGACGCCAATATTATTATGGACCGATCATGTCCGCTGCGCTTGCTAAATATATTTTATTCTATGAGTCTTATTATTTTTTGAAATACATATGTATAAAACTTATAAAATAAAACCAATTTCTGTTCCAATATCAATATCAATACATAGTGTCAGTAATTAACGAAGTTTTACAAAGTGTATTTCAGCAGAAAAAACTTCTAATATTTATAAAGCAAAGAGTAGGTACAAAAGCACTTTAGCTGGGAATATTTTTCTCCCAAGAGAAGGGCTTATTACACTTTGCCATGTACGTTCCTACATCGGAAAATTATTTGAAATTCTCCCAGAAAAAAATACAACACCTATTTGGTCAGTGGTAATCTCGGAACAGAAATCGATATGTACTCGTAATGTAGTTCAATAGCTATTCGTTGCGGTTAAGAAGAATTTAATTGGTATCTAGAAATAAATAGACACCTGCAAATACTAATATCATAGATTTCAAATTACACAATGCGTTTCAGGACTGATACAGGTTGAAATCTGCAATGACAATGATACTTTTAAATCGATTATGGTCCGATTCGTGTGTTTTTATTTATCATTTTATCTATTTTTAATAAGCAAAATTAAATGAGAAACAAAGCCTATATATTAAAGGGTTCTTAAACTGCATATTAACTTAGAAACCACACTGCAGAACGTCACCGTCAGAGAAACAGCTCTGTTTGAAATGGTTGGCAATATTTGTCTTAATTCACGGGGACACATTGAATCAGCACAACGTTCATTCAATGTTAGTATGCAAATGCATGTTTGCTACACGAATAAAACAAAAGTAGTATAACTTATTATAGAAAGAGCAACAAACATACTTACATGCTCACAAACTTTCGCGTTTATAATATTAGTAGGATTAAAATAGCGTTATTATCGTAGTTTAATTAGCTTTCTAATATTAGTTATTTTTATCAGAATGTACGTCGATAGTATTAATTACTAGTACTTAGTACAGTAGCTATTCTTTATTGAGGAGAAGAAACCGCAGAACCTCGTCATAATTTGTCAGAGTAAATTTCAATTCATGTGCAAGTTTTCTGTTTTCTGTTATTAACCTGCAAGTTACACATGCATTTCATGTTACACCATCCTTTTGATCAAATTATCTGTTCATCCAAACAAAAATACCACATTTACCGATCTACCATCACTGATATTAATTATGAAGTATTTTCAAGCGTGTGACATCAACAAAGCTATAATGCATCGTGACGCAGTCAGCTCATAGGGAAAAATAGAGCTGGAAATACGAGGGACACAATAATGTAGATTAACCATGAATGGTTTTCGATAAGTTCCCTTTATTGACAATATTTTAACGTTACTTACATATTAAAAAATACGTACGAATTGTAGCGCTCATTTGGATGATTTTAATTAATGATTTTTTGGTAGCCTTTGTCTGAAAACGAATTGATTTATAGGTGACTGTTAGTAATATACTCAATTTATATGAAACTAGCTAAAGACAAACAGTTCGGTACTTTTTCTACTTGTACATTAGGTATCTTTTTTACATTTATTAAATTAATAACACACACAATAATGTTTCAATATTAATAATTTACATTTTGACATTAATAATATACATTAATAGACACAAAAAGCCTAAATCCGAAACTAAGTTCTAGAAAGTGTAGTCTCCAGTTAGCAGAAGTCAAAACAATTACACCATTTTACCCTTCGTTTCGCTTAAACTTTCTATAGAATTAAGATTAAACTTTGTCAAATCAAATATTTTTAATGAAATCGGTTTTTAACACGGACTTGTGAAGGTCTGATAGCAGTCGTTCAATGTTAGAAATAGAGGTTCAGCTGATTTGTAGTAGACGATTGTGAATAGATGGAGAAACGACGATAAAGAATATATTATCTTATGCTCATCATCAGCAACAATCAAAAGACGTCGACTACTGGATATAGGTCTCCCCCAAGGTTATCCTATGCCTTCCCATAATCTTCATCAGATTGTCAGAGCACATTGTGTGGGACCCTATCGTTTTCCAGTACGCAGTCACCACTTAACATTAAATATAATGGTAAATAAATACAATAGACTACCTTTAACTATCTATATCTATCTGTATCTGTAAAAAGAAAATACTAAGCTTCATTTGTCCACGATAGAGTTTCACAAAAACACGTGAGAGCCTGTAGTCACCTTAATCCGTTCTTGTCGTAAAATCCATTCTTAGCTACCGTGTCCTATCTATGAACAACTTTCCTGTTAAATTTCTGATCTCTAGTAAACAAAACTAAGGGCTTATATGTGACCTTGCGTGAACCCTTAAAGCTCCATAATCCGGCTCTATCACAAAATGTGCTCCGACACCGGACATGCCCTACCTCTAAACTACTTTCTTATCTCCAGTTTCTATTTAGTAATGCTTTTATAGAAACAATAATCTTGCCTTATAACCCGTTTTCTACTCACTGCCTTCCAGATAAATCAAGCAGTTTTTATATTTTATGGTCGGTTGGTAAAACAGAGATTGTATGTACAACTGTTAAGATTGATTTTCGAGTTATATTACATTAAAAACTCCAAAAAAATGCAACAGCATTTGTAAAAGCAAAATACACACCCACTAAAAATATATGTAGATTATAAATAATTACACTTTTTCGTATACGACAGAGATACCATGCTCTTTGTTTTAATGGTCTGAAGTTTCTTCATATCATCGACATCAATTTGTAAGTAATCCATTGCTAGACTTAACTCATACGTAGACAGGTACATTATACAAATAGCTTTGTGTGTGGACATTGGAAAGCAACAACTTATAGTTAAAGACATTTAATTAAATCTCTTGAACTCTAAACCTTTATGAGTAGCACTTTAATAAAAAAAAACTGATGAATATAGTTTGAAACGAATAAATTTTTCAATAATAAATAGATGTTGTATCCACTTTCATACACAGATAGTATTTGTCCTAGACAGCCCCAAAATTTATTACCTTATTTACGAGAAACATCATAACGGTACTGTGATGAATGTTCTTAAGAATGTCTATGAAAATGTCAGAATAAGCAATAACCTCGCCTTTATTGCTCAGCTCTTGTAACCTTTACACCCCTACCGCTAAAAACTGTCACTATGTATATAAAAAATGTCGCAAATACCATTATGTTAAATAGGTAGATACATTTAATGTAGTGCCTAGTGCTAAGTAGACGCACTCTGAGAGATGGCAGCTCTCCAGATGGTTTACCTGTTTCTGTAGGGATTATTTGCTGAGAACTTTATCAGGTGTTTCAAATGTTTTATATAACTTGATCTATTTGGAATATTTATAAACAGTTAAATGGCTCTAGGTAGTTTAATACTATTGAAACGGTTTAATAATTTGGGAATGCATAATTTACAGGAAACTGGATTTCAGTCTACCTTGTAGTGACACAAGCTAGGTACTAGCATATTATTATTAAGTAGGTTGTCTCACTTAATAATTATATACTATTCCGTTTGTCAATGTCTGAGTTGTTGAAAAATTAATAGGACGAGGTAATCCTTGTACGAGCCCATTAGTTTAATTAACGTAAATCTGACAGTGATTTGAATGGTTCGGGAGCTTTCAACACGTGTTATAACATGTAGGTATTCAATATGGATAATTCAAATTCGTACCTAACTTTTTTGACGAGAGACGCTCTCGGTCTCGCAAGACACACAAAAAGTTACTTAAGTTCATTATTTTCTCCTAATATCAAATTATTGCTGTATCTATACTTTTTGTTTCTACTCTAAATTAGACCCACTTCTTGTCTTCTGACACAATTGACGACTTTAAATAAACAAAGATTAATTTATGTGTATTCATTAGACTACCACTTTTAAGCGTCAACTGTAAGGAGACATATATATACTTATATATAAGGTTAAATAGAAAAGCACCTTTGCACTATACATTAGGTCGATTTAAAACTAACTGTAATTAAACTTATTACTAAAATTGCTACAGGAGTATCTAAAACAATAAATATAGAACTGTGTGACTAAAGTAGCTAACTAATTTGACTTATTGATTATTTTACTGATCCAAAACTTAATGTACACAACTAACTTTCCTACTATTAGAAATAGAGGTTCAGCTGATTTGTAGTAGACGATTGTGAATAGATGGAGAAACGACGATAAAGAATATATTATCTTATGATCATCATCAGCAACAATCAAAAGACGTCGACTACTGGATATAGGTCTCCCCCAAGGTTATCCTATGACTTCCAATAATCTTCATCAGATTGTCAGAGCACATTGTGGGGGACCTATCGTTTTCCAGTACGCACTCACCGTTATGTCCCTTTCACCACTGTTGTCACTGTCTATCAATAACACATTTTGAATGTTAATTAACTTTTACTTTTATTCAGATATTTTATATGTGTATACAGTTATTATTATTCGCATCTACGCCTTTGTACAGAGTGAAACGCTTTTGAATAGAGGGATCTTAATTAACAGTCTGACCTTTTTTACGTGTTAAAATAATTACGTCTTGGGTGTCACCTCGTCGCGAATATTTATTACAGTCAGTGAACAGCGTACCCTTTCTAAAAGATGGAGACATCATGTTTTAGAATCAGAACGACTCCGTGACTTTTACTACGTCACGTCTCTTTGTTGCCACCTCCAAAATGTGCGTATGAACGTTATTTATTTCTTGTTTACTTTTTTATAGGTTCTTTTCTCTCATTACGTATGCTTCTGTGATATTAGGCATCTTTACTTTTTACTAAAACTCCTTGTTGATTTTGAAATTTGCCCTTGCGGAAATTTAAGAATACTAGAACAATAATGTCTCAAAGATAAAACCACCTAGGATTAAACTACCCGTTCTATACATGCTGTTTATTTTCAATGTTTAAATCAATTTATTATTTTGATGTGACGGTACTTTATAATTTGATACAAATTCATCTTCTTTTTAACCGACTTCTTAAAAGGAGGAGGTTACCAATTCGACTGTATTTTATTTTATTTTTTTATGTTTGTTACCTCATAACTTTCGACTAGGTGAACCGATTTTGATGATCATATTTTTATTTGAAAGCTGGTGCTTCCCGTGTGGTCCTATTTTAATTTGGTCCAGTTCTTGAAATAGGTTGTTGTTTTTTTAATTTGTGATTATTCTTCTTAAATTATACCTGTTGTTGTTACTTTTTACGTAATTATGATAGTTCTGACGCAAATTACTGATAGTCCTTTGCATTTTAATAATATAAGATGAGACGTGATGATCCCTGAGTTTGTTTCAACGTTTTGTTTGTTTTGAAAAGGCTGAACTCATCTGCAACTTGACTTGCAAAAGTGTTCATATTACCCATTTGCAGAATAAATGTTTTCATTTTTTTTTGTGTTTTTGTGTTAACGAGGAATAAGGAAAAGGTCCCAAAGGTCATGTTCATATAGGGACGATATTACGACGTAGGTATTATGTTCCGATGCTCAATTTTTACAGTTACTGAATCAGCTATATAAATGGCAAAAACACTGCAAGAAATTATTGGAAACAAAATAAACTACTTGTTACTTCCTTAACGTTCTTTAAACGTGTTTTATATTTTGAAGCTCTAGTAATTGTATCCGTTTGAGTAATAACCCAATAAGGAGCCTTCCAATAGAAAACTTTATTTCTGTAAATCTAATAAGGGCTGCCGGATTTAATAAATATTTTATATTGCTATTTAAGCGATACTATTATAAAAGGCGGGTCCTAGTTAAAAATAAATAATGCCACAGCATACTCATATAAATATCCTGTATATGAATAGTATATAAATATCGAAGTGTACGTGGGAGAGCCACGCTTCGGCATGAATGGGCCGGCTCGACCGGAGTGATACCACGGCCTCACAGCAAACCGGTGTGAAATAGCGCTTGTGCTGTGTTTCACCGAGTGAGTGAGGATACCGGAGGAACATACCCCAACCCCTCCCCCCATTCCCTCTCCCCATCCCCCAAAGGTCGGCAACGCACTTGTGACGCTTTTGATGTTGCGGGTGTCCATGGGCGGCGGTAATCGCTTATCATCAAGTGATGCGTCTGCTAGTTTGCCCTATATACTATTCAATAAAAAAAAATACCTTTCTGTAAAACTGAGGTAATTACTTTCTGTATATAGTAAAGAATAAAAAGCTTGATAAGTTAGTTTACTGTTTACAATTTTTTTACATTAATAATAAATATTAGTTACTTTACTTACCTAAAACCATGATTACGGCTCGTGTAATGCTTTTTCTTTGTCTATTAATTACTTTTGCCAACTATCTTATATTTATTTGGTAGTCGTAGGTATTATAATATTCTTATTATAATACAGATTTAAATATATTAACATAATTTGGTGGCTCCATTAATTACAATAGTTAAATACGTTTTTAATTAAAATATACACTAATAAATTTTGATCTCGCGGATTCTTTGTACTGTGATATTCACGTACCTAAAAACAGCTATACTATGATGGTGGTACCAATATAAATACCGTATTGTAAATATATGAACTGCCTCGGTGGCCTACTGGTAGCGTATGCGACTGCTAAGCATGAGGTCTCGGGTTCGATTCCCGGGTCGAACCAAATGTTTGTATGATCTGCAAATATTTGTTTCGAAGTTTGGGTGTTTTCCATGTATATTATGTATGTATTTACAAAAAAAAAGTATATAAGTATTTATATCAGTTGTCTAGTACCCATAACACAAGCTCTGCTTAGCTTGGGACTAGATGGCGTTGTGTGTTAGATGTCCGAAATATTTATTATTATTATACATATGAATACCATATTATCACCTCAGATGGGGCTCAGTGTATAATTCAAGCGACGATATGGGGTGGTGGGGGCAAAGTACTACCTTAAAGGTACAAAGACCACCGGTGTCTCAACTCTTTTTATTGATTATCTACAGTTTAACAACTCAATAGGACCTTTAAACCTTCAAGAAAAGAGCGTACTCCTTCCAGAAGGCCGGCAACGCACTTGAAACGCCTCTGGTGTAACGGGTGTCCATGGGCGGCGGTAATCGCTTACCATCAGGCGATACGTCTGCTCGTTTGATAATAAAAAAAAACTACTAAAATTTAAACACGTTTATCTTGAAGCAAGCTTGACCTATTTATTATTTTAAACAAGTCCTCTTATTCCTTAAAGATTTCAAGACAGTTAAACTTGTCTGTGACATGCTAAGCATCCCTGCGCAACCTTTTCAATGGTAATTATATTTCGAGCAATTTTTTATAGCGCCCTGTTTTTACGTCGGTGTCCATTTTAATTTGAATACTTTAAAGTGGTCGCAATTGGAAACTCGGCACGTGATTCGCCCTCCGTGACTAACATTTTTATGTCCTTGTTACGAAACTACACGTACTTTCCACCTTTAATATGTACTTCGATTTGAGATGTTGTGATTTTATCGAAAGTATAAAGTTACTGTATTCTATATATACATATATATATGTGTGCCTGCCAAAAACTCTACTCTGCTTGATGGGAAGTAGGTATGAGCAGAATCAAAGAGTAGTCGTCACCAACTTTTTTTTTTTTATTGAATAGTGGGCAAACGAGCAGACGTATCACCTGAAGGTGAGCGATTACCTCCGCCCATAGACACCCGCAACACCAAAGGCGTCACAAGTGCGTTGCCGACCTTTGGGGGATGTGAAAGGGGATGGGGGAGGGGTTGGGGTATGGGCCTCCGGTATCCTCACTCACTCGGTGAAACACAGCGCAAATGCTATTTCACACCGGTTTTCTGTGAGGCCGTGGTATCACTAAGGTCGAGCCGACCCATTTATGCCGAAGCATAGCTCTCCTACGGTTACTCATGGTAAATGCAGATAATTCAACAATGCAGCATGGTAATCCATTCTAAGGAGGCTATATTTCATTTTTCTAGTCGTAAATTTTGGTTTCTACGCTTGGAACTTCTTTCTAATCAACGTTTATACAAAAACATGGTAAGCGCTTACTTACAAATCATGAATCTTATTTTAAATTCTTCCTCAGATCCATCTTTCTTTAAGCTGCGGTGAGAGTGAAGTCAACTCTAATCACGTCTTTGAAATGAATTACATAATAATTATTTATGTCGCTTAGACTGAAACCAAACTTAATTGTATAATGTCGTTGGATAAAGACAAAAATCATGTTTAGTTTATTTAATGGGATATCTAATTCTTGCCAAATTCTTATTAGTCTGATCGAGTCACATTGTTTTTGATTAATTTCATAATACCAAGTACATTTTATTTTTAATTCATATTCACTATTCAATACTAAATGGAAATTGTGTCCAACGTTCACTTCATTACAGCTCTGGGTACAATTTGTCATTTTGAGTGATATTGCCCGAACCGAACGGTTCAATCTAGTGCTACATGCTATGTCATTATATTACGAGTTCATCAAATGAGGATATTTTGCAAAACTGTAACTATCTGTAGTACCAATAACAAATAAAGTTTCTATGTTTACGAAACTTATAAGACATTTTAAAATTGCTCCCATTTATTCATAAAAAATATAAAAAAAATTGCTCTGTTTCGTTTAAATTAATATGGTTTATGCAAGTACCAAGACTTCTTCGGTACGTTATGTAATTTAGAAATAACTGTTACGGTGTAGCAGTTATAAAAACAAATACTTTAAAAACTATTTTAAGGTAATAATTTAGCATTCGATAAAATAAATCGCTTTTAAACGATATTTTTCTTAAAATTCCTGTCCGAAATTGAAATTATCTGACATACATTCTAGAATCAAACTCACTTGTAAGTACTTATGTCACTATTTTTAAACGGTTTTATTTAGCTTGCCCTGTTTGTTTATTTATTTATTTGTTTAGGGCAAGTCCAGTAATTGAATTTTGACCCCCTGCCTGTTGATTCCTTACTAAACTTATATAACCAGTAACCTTTGATAATGCCATAAGGCGAAACTGGTCAGGAGTAAAATTAATATATTTTTTTAATTTAAACGGTTTTATTCAAAATAATGAAAACAAGTAAAAAAATAATTCAGTAGGTCACAGGTTACAGTCATCACAACCCTCTCCCTCATCAATCTAAGGCATTGATCAGATAAAAAATCGTTGGGCCCGTATTTCCATTTAGTCAACTCAGTTTATGCCACGCTCAACGATTTTTATATTAAGTTTACTTCTGACCGGTTTCGTCGCATTATTTGTACTTCTGACCGGTTTCATCGCATTATTTTTACTTCTGACCGGTTTCGTCGCATTATCAAAGGTAACTGGTTATATAACTAGTAACCTTCAGTCAGGAGTAAACTTAATTAAAATAATGGAATAAGTACAAGTGAATTTGATCCTAGAACGTAAGGCAATAAGTTCCATCAAATGCTGACAATCGAGAGTATAAATTACGAAAATTACCTGAGTTTGAATCCCTGCTGCCCATTACCGGTGCAATCTGCGGCCGCTCCTCGTCCAATATGAGCACGCCGCTGTTTGACCACACCGACAGCACGTGCGCCAAGCAAGTCACGTTCAACCGCCCCTGTCACAACAAGCGTTAATCATCGACCAGAAATAAAACCAAACATATTAATAACCATGATAATCTACAATTCAATTTTAAATACTTTGTTATTTACATTAAAGGCTACTAAATATATAACATTAGTTTATAACAAATATAATTAAAACAAATAATATAAAAATAACCCTTTACATATAATATACGTATCATTTAGTTAATATATTAGTATCAGTTAATAATTGTTACATTTGACATCTGAAAGTTCTTAAAATTAATCCAAAGATGACGGATGATCATCGATAGATATACATAAAAATAATATTCTACATTTTTAAAATCCGTTAAAAACTAGAATTTTACGAGAACTAGAACTCACCTTACGAAAGTGCACAGACTGTACTCGTATAACGAGCTGGCTAAACGAAGATGATTTATTGGATTTTTCTTCGTCTGAACTAATGTTCGATTTATTTGTTATTTGTTCTAGTCTTGGCGCGAGGCGGGTGGTAGTTTCATGTTTTCGATTGCTATCAGCATAGGGAATGCCCACTACACCGCCTATATTGCCTGGAATGTCAATTACATTGTCGGTGACTGGCTCCTCGTAACTCGAGATTGCGTCCCATGGACTAAATATAATTCGATTTGCATCTTCCAGTGACGCGTCGCTTATCACAGGTTTTCTTCGCGCGTATGAGACGTCATGCAGTGGAATATCCAGCCCTTTCACCTACGATGTAATATTATATATTAGAATTCTTGTCACGTCGACGGTAACAAACAAATACCCTGTCATTTTCAAGGCGTGCTGTAACACTGAAGGATTTACAATGCATGGAATATAGCTTTGCGCAGCGAGAATGATTTATTAAATTTTCTAAAATAAATGATTTATGGCAATCATTATTATTAACAGTTTTAATCTTTTATATTTATAGGTACAATATACACTGATCATGTTTGTTTCCAGTTTTAATAAAATTAATATTTATATTAAATCTTAGGCCGATACCTTTAAATTGTACTGATTTAACCAAAAATCAAAACATTTCAAATAATTCCTAAAGCTCACAAAAACTCCTTAAATCCAAATCAGTTTTATTAGTAACCAACATTACCTCCTGGCCATTCAGTAGCCACGTAAGATTGGCTGGCGGGTCAGCGGGCGGCGAAGAACAGTTGGCGCGAAGCATGTCACCAATCGTATACCAACTTTTCTGTGCTCGCACACTCGGTCCCATTTCGGGTAGCTCTGAAACAATTCAGACTTTCAATCGTTTTGTAATGACGATAATAATTTTTGCATTTTTTTTATCCTTCAATTATAATTACTTATTTTTGCACCACACCAAGGTAGACTAGAAGTAAATAAAATAAAATATTTACTACATGAAAATGTTTGACTGCGTAAAAAATGATTTCGTAATTACTTTTAATCTAATGTTTGTTATGTTTCCGTCTTCAATCAAAAATTCGGATGAATTTTGGTTGTAATAGTTATTGCAGTAGTTTATGTCATATGATTACACCCACTAAATTAGCCTAAGACTAGTTCCTACAAGGATAACTGTAAACCCGACCTGAAACCCTGAAGGTTATAAGTTGGGTTACATAGGGGTTGGATTTAATTTGCACTTTCCGGCATCTGGTGCGTCTATTGCGAAATGAGAGGTGCTTGTCTTCATCCGTTTAAATTTTGACATAAAGATATCTAGAATAATAGTAGTCACGACATCGCATTGTTGTTGTATCGCAGTGTATACGAGAGCGTACATATCAGACTATGATATGATGAACAACCCATAACTTTCTTTAAACATTTTGCTTAAAGTTTAGTTGATTCTTATAAAATTTATTTTCATTATTTTAGGTCTTTTCATGGATAGCAATAAGTTTTTAATATAATAATTAATAAATAATGTTCATAGTAGAACCTACGTTTTGTTCGCGGGTCTTAAACATGTAATCAAACTTTCTCCTACAGTTTTTTTTATATTTGAGCCTGCCAAAGTGACTCTGCTCTACCTGGTAGAAAGTATATGCAGAATCCATAAGTTGTAGTCTTCATTCTCTCTCTCAATGCAACCACAAAATGGCAACAGAACCTGCTGCTGCATCATGGGCTTTCGGTCTCGCACTAACCAACGAAACGTGACATTAGAGTTCATGAAAGGATATTAGCGCCCCGGTCAAGCCGGATCGTTCGTGCTAAAACCAGCGTGGCCATACTATCTTTTAACTATTACATAAATAACTTCCTCAACATTTATATGCATATAATATGATTTATTGCTAAAGCCAAATTTCACAACAATACATTAATTCTCCAGATAATAGTGATAGAGATGATGAAATAATATTTTGATAATTAATTTGTGTAATATTATCATTTAATATTTTCTATAACGAACTACGTAATATAATGCATATGGACTTAATTTAAACGTTGTATATGTACATAATACTACACACAATATCTTTAATAGCACAAATTTGGCACACTACGACCGAAATTGTCAGTACATATCGGTCAATATGTGCATTATTCACCACTTTATTTTCTACTTCTTTAATTATTCTTGGTACTATGCAATGAAGGTTCACAAATCAATACTTCTTTTTGTGCGATGCTGCAGTAGTAGTTTGATATCTGTAATGTCTTTCTACCATGTTGAGTGAACCAGTGTACCTATACTACGGAGCATAGACTATTAAAGTGATTGGTGTCCATCTTTTGTTGCATATTCTTTTAAAAATATTTTAATCATATACCACTATTGTTTAAAATAATTAACAGGAATAAAATACTTAGTGATAATGGAATATATAGACATAAATTGGAATATTAACATGAAAAGAGTGGTCTCATTGTCAAAAACACACAACAACAGAGCAAACTCGGTATTGACGAAACTGAAATTAATAAAAAAAATCGATACTTGTAGCTTAAAAAAAATAGTGAAGGGTAGTTTTATTATGTATCTAACATCTAATATCAATGCGTCTTCATAAAATGCGTCGCCACGTTATGTAATATGCTATACAAAGGTGCAACATGTAATGAACCATCCAGTGAGCAAGTATTTTTGTATTCGATATTAATGTATAATAAAAAAATATTAAAGCCCCCCGCGACACAGGATGTATAATCCTAATGCGTGAGATGTTTATAGAGATAAAACAATTCTACAAAATTCATGTAGTTAAGTAGTCATATTGGTCTTCTTAAAAATACATAAACTTATTATCAATAACCCAAAACTAATATTCAAAATTTTATAAGCACTTAGAACGAGAAACAGAAACAAAAATCCATTAAATGGCTGTTAAAAGTTTGATCGAAAAGACGTTTGATAGAAATATACATAACGACGTAAGTACGATCACTATTTTTCCTTTCGCTGTCACAAAAATAGCTAAGGAAAGTTGACTAAGCTATGCACCGGACACTTTAACAAACTTTGGATTGTAGCGGGGAACATGAAAGAGAATATTGAAGATAAATCGAGCGAGCGATCGAGCTATTGGAGAGGTAAAATTATCAAGAACAACTTCTACAACATGTTTTTAATTATTTTTTTACCTTCTTTGAACTTTATTTCATCAAAAATGCAGCAAAATTCAGATTGAAAGAAACGCAATGAGATTTTCGTACTTTTATAACTGACTTCAAAAAGTCTTTGGAATGTTCACGACATTCCAAAGAATTCTTTTTGAATTCTTCTCTTCTTATTTAACCCTCTATATCATGATGTAGACTGTAAGCAACATACCGTCCGATCTATCACTACATCCATACAATTCGTTTTCTGACAATACATCGCACTGTATACTGTAGTCTCCAAACAGAAGTAACGAACAAGTTTAAAAACTAATCACTAGATGGCGTTACTTGTCACCAATTGAAGTTTTTTTACAAAGTCGTTAGTGGTTTGAACAAGTGCGCGCGTGCTCCGAACTGAAAATTATTTAAATATAGTTATTTCGAGTTTTTAGGCTTTATTTTCAATAACATGAACAGGTAAGTGTTTGAATATTTAATATTTGACGTTATCAATAACATTTATTTTCATTATATTGATCTTTTTTTTGAATTTGTGTTTGTTGCCCGTAAGCTACATTGACGGATAGGGGTATTATTTTGTGTGTGTATAGATTATATCATGATCACTCGATATCATGTTTCAGGGCAGCTCGTAAGCGTCCTCATCGAGTCCTTTTAGAAGAGGATATTACCTCGATGCTGCAGGATGATGATGACAGTAAGGACGGTTTGGATTTCGACGATGACAGCCTCGCCGACCCAGATTTTTCCCCCGAATTAGAAACTTTTGAAGACAATACTTCCACCTTAGATATCGACGTTGATTCTATAATAGAAACCTTAGAAAGTAACCACGAAAGCTCAGTTCCATCACCTCCAAGCGCTGAAACTGCATCACACGGTCCTCTTCCTTCATCAGCTCAAAGCAATCAATCAAATAAAACTGCAACGAAACCTACTAAATTGAATTTACGCTGGAAGAAGAAGAGCCTACAGGTAAATTCTGAGCAGCTTAGATTCAAGGGTAACATGAACTTAGGCACTGAACTTTTAGAACTAGAAACCCCTATCCAGTTTTTCTTTTACCTCTTTCCACAAGAGCTTATCAAGATGATATCAGAAGAGACCAATCTTTACCAAGTTCAGAATGATCCTAATAGCACTTTTCGTGTGACAGAAATGGATATCAGGCAATTTATGGGCGTGGTTTATCTAATGTCTCTTATCCGATTACCCAGAGTTACGAACCACTGGAACCCAATACTTGGTACCCCAATAATACAGGATACTATGCCATTGAATAAATTTGAGAAAGTGCGCCAAACTTTACACTTCAATGACAATAGTAAAAATCTACCTAGAAACGATCCTGGTTATGATAGAATTTTCAAAATAAGACCAGTGGTTGAATCTCTAAATGCAGCTTACAAAAAGGTTCCTTTGGAAGAACACCTCTGTGTTGACGAGCAAATGTGTTCCACTAAGGCACGGAATGTGTTGAAGCGATACAACCCTCAAAAGCCACATAAATGGGGTTATAAAATTTATGTGTTGAGTGGCGTTTCTGGTTATGCCTATAAAACAGAAATTGAAACTGGTAAGGAAAACATTACTCTTCCAGAAGAGCCAGATTTGGGCGCAGCATCCAACGTCGTCATGAGGTTAGCGCGTTTAATTCCAAGGCATCAAAATTACCAATTGTATTTTGACAATTACTTTACCTCTCTTCGTCTGTTGGAATATTTGGCCAAAGAAGGCATTCACAGTCTTGGTACGATTAGAAGAAATAGAATCCCAGACTGTAAGTTGCAACCAGAAAAGATACTATTGAAAAAACCCAGAGGACATTCAGAAGAATATGTAGCTGACGTCAATGGCACCGACATTTCTAATGTGGCATGGAAAGATAACAAAATTGTCACTCTGGTTTCTACTTTTGCTGGAATACAGCCTGAAACTGATGTTCGCAGATGGGACAAACAGAACTCTAGGTACGTGAGCATAAAACGTCCGAACGTTGTAGGAGAGTACAATCGCCACATGGGTGGTGTTGACCTCATTGACAGCATCATGGCGATATACAAGATACAGTTGCGTAGCAAACGATGGCAAATTCGTCTATTTTATCATTACTTGGATCTCACAATGGCAAACGCATGGTTGCTTTATAAAAGAGTCTGTAAAGACAACGGCCTTTCGTGTCGTTTATCATCAGCAGATTTTCGTCTAGATGTTGCAGTTACTCTTTGTAAATTGGGTACAAAGCCTAGTCGCCGTTCGTTGGAAAACGAGATACAAGCCAAAAAACATAAAGGACCTGCACAGCATGCACCTCCTATGGCAGTACGGCAAGACCAGATTGGGCACTGGCCCCAATGGTCTGACAAAAAAATTAGGTGCAAGTTTCCAAAGTGTACTGGATTTACTCACAATACATGCGAAAAATGCGGGGTTGCTCTATGCTATACCAAAACCAAGAACTGCTTCAGGAACTTCCATCTCTCATAACTTCCTTTTATATGTATAGTTTTTAAGATTACAACTCAGTGTTGCCCCTAGGCAACGCTCCCTATTTTTCAATTTTTTTCGGAAAATAATTACAATAAATAAAAACTATGAAACACGTGTATTTTTATTTTGGTTTAATTACCCAATAACAACTAAAAAAATAAAAAACATGTTATTGAGTTATAGAGGGTTAAGGACGTAGGTAGGTACCCTGATCATTTAAGATTTATTAATTTAATGCATTTTTTTAATTACATAATTACATTACATTACATTTACAATGCTCAGTATATTTTTTGTTAAATTTATCGATTTTTCACCATCGAAACTGTATCCTAAATTTCATGAAAATTGTTGGAGGCATTTCATACAAGGGCAATTTATACAAGAATCGCTCGTTAAAGGTGATAGATATAGGTCTTTTTCTACATGTTAACAAAATCAAGCCATTCTGTTAATAAAAGGAAAATTGCAGAGTCAAATAATTGAGTCCTTAATGATTCTCTTTTAACTGATTATTATCAATTAAATATTTTATTTAATGCATATTTCATTGTCGATTTCTTTGTTAAGAAAATAGTAAATATTATTAAAAATATAGTTGTAAATAAATATAAACAGCTATATTTGCCACAGACGTTTGTTTATTTATCTAAAATATTAGCATGTCTTAAAATCATTTTTCTCAAGATTAAGCTTTACATTGAATTTTCCATCCAGTTGTAAAGTTTCTTTAAAACTGTAAAGGTTCATTTTCATATCTTGATCGTATCTACAGTTCAAATCGTAATATTTTCTCAAACTATTCCTATTCCCACTTTGTGCACAACACACAAGTTTGTACAACTTGGCTTTGAAGTCTACTTGTGCACTTTTAACAACTAACCTTTTATTCTTGTCAGTAACATATTTTAGTTTTCAAATAATAAGTGAAAAAAGAGCGTATTCCTTCTGCATAGGCCGGTAACGCACTTGTAACGGTTCCGGTCTTGCGGGTGTGAGGTGTGAGGCGGCAGCAATCGCTTACCATCAGGCGATACGTCTGCTCGTTTGCCCTCTGTACAATATAATAATAATAAGTAACCGATAAAGTATAAAAAAATGTTTAGGGAATATTTTGTCGTAAAATTTTCTTTAGCCCAAACTAATCTTATTTTCAAGGAGTATCATCGGATGTTTACCACTGATACTAGGTAACAAGGATATTTCTTAACTCTGAATTAACGTTTATCTTAAATAACTTATGTTGATCCGTTACATAGTAAGAATCCATAATTAGCTGCCTCGGTGGCGCAGTGGTAGCGAATGCGACTGCTGTGCTTGAGGTCTCGGGTTCAAATCCTGGGTCGGACCAAGTGTGATCTACAAATATTTGTTTCGGAGTTTGGGTGTTTTCTATTTATAATATGTATCTATGTGTTTACAAAAAAAAAGTTTATATGTATTAATATCAGTTGTCTAGTACCCATAACACAAGCTCTGCTTAGCTTGGGATTTATAATATTATATTTATCTTATATATAAAATTCTCGTGTCACAATGTTAGTTACCTTACTCCTCCGAAACGGCTTGACTGATTCTCATGAAATTTTGTGTGCATATTGGGTAAGTCTGAGAATCAGACAACATCTATATTTCATCCCCCTAAATGTTAAGGGTAGTCCACCCCTGAATTTTTTATTTTAATTTTTAGATTTTTTTTTTTGCATGCATTAGAAAATACATACAACCCTGGATTTTCAACCCTCTACCATCAACCCCTATTTTTCCATCGCGATTTTTATTGACCCACCCTTAAAATATATATTCCTTTTTATGGCAAAGCAACGTTTGTCGTGACAACTAGTTTATTTATAATGTTCTGTGTCAAAGTTATTTTCCTAAAGACTGTATAGTTATTAGCCCAGTATAAACTGAAAAAGAAACACGCAATCTTAAGCTTAAACAAGTTTTTAATTCGTTGTGGGGGAAGCCACTAAATCTCATTACTCGCTCTAGTACATCTTAATTACGTTAATTAATACTTTGAACATCAAAGAATGAGGTTAAGTTATTCCAATAAATCACATATCTTTATATATATAAATCTTCTGAGCGTGTGCATGTGACTAAAGTACTCCTAAACGGCTGAACCGATTTTAATGATTTTTTGTCTATTCCTGAGGATTCGAGAATGATTTCGATTCACAATCCAGTCCGGTTTATTTAATTATTTTTTTATTTAGGGGAAATATGTGGCGGTTGTGAAAAAATGCGCCTGCGCGATACCTTCGCTGGACGTCAAGGACGCTTGCCAACGAGTCAACAAAAGCAACATAAGCCGCTGGTATTACCGCGGGGCGCTACTAGTATGTATCTTCTTCTTTGTCCTAACCATTTCCCATTATTTTGGGTCGGCTCTCCTCGTTCTGCGGCGCCAGGACAGTCTATCCTGGGTTGTCGAATCGTTTACGAAAGCTCTAAGTCCTTGGCCACTGTGGATCACCAGGTGGCTAGTGGGCGTCCTCTACCTTGGCTAATATTTGGTAGCGCCAGGGCTTGTTTCACAACATGGCGTTCAGGGCGTCTCATGACATGACCGCTACTAGTATATATAGGTATATAAAATAATAACATACTGAACTAGTTTAAAACTAAGAGTATTAGTTACATTTTACTTATTATAGAAACTGCTTGTACCTACATTACTTTATGTTTTTCCAAATAATATAAGGAAAAGATCGTTTTTGATTATGTCCTGTTCATAATGGAAGGTATATACGATATCAAATAGTCATGTCACGGCTAAATGTGACCCGAATTTGTCTTATCGCCATAATTGATGTTTTGGGACAGTATGTGTTATAAAATGCAGTATTTTCTTTACTTTACTTTATTTAATCTATGTATTTTATTATCATAGATGTTAAAATATGTTTAGTTATATCAAAATAATAGTTGTTTGCTTGATACTAACGCTATCTAGTTGTGTTAAGTAGATACTAGTGTAATAATGTACCATAACTATAATATAGAAATAAATTGTCTATTCTCAACCGGCAACTCGTTCGTTTTATTAATAGATACTCTTCATTGAAAATCAAGAAAGTATATATTATATTATAAATGAATGTATATCGTGGCTGATTACATAACTAAGTTGCTTTCAACCGTCATTAAATGTAAGTATCGTGTAGTGATAATCATTGTGACACCTATTATTAATAGGTATTCGTATGAAAAAGGTAAAATTTTATTTTTGTAATTTTCAAGTTTTCATCAAATAAATTATGTTGTTGACACTAGAGTAATTATTATTGTTTATTCACAATGTAAAGAAAATAGCAAAATGAACAAGTTTATATTTTTACCAGCTGAACCCGGCGGTATTATCCGCGGTTATTGTCGTACTGCGGGTAACGCCGCGGGGCGAATCTAGTCTAAAAAGAGGAGTCTAAGTCAGTCCTTGTATCATCAACTACCAATAAAAGCCCCGTCAAAATCATTCCAGCGGTTACAGAGATTACCCGGAACAAACAGAAAAATATTTAAAAAAAAATGCTATATGTACCGTGTATACATACATTTGCATTTAGTTATAAGCGTTTATTTTAATATTACAAACACAAACTCCAATTTTATTATCATTATTAGTACTTAATATCATTACTTTTTGTCGTAGGTAAAATAATGCTTAACTAAACTTAGTAACGTTCAACAAGAGTTCAATGTGACAATGAAATACAAAATCACAGTGAGAGATGCTTTCCTACAATTACATTACATATGCCAGTGATGTGTTTACTTATGAGATTCAGAGCAGAACGAGTACACTAGCTAGATGCAGTTGAATCCTCCAGTTGTTAAATAATGTAAATACTCAGAACATTAGAGACCTGATAAAAGAGATTAATTAAATTTGCATTCCAACATGTAAATAAAGTTTTATCACTGAACTGAAGCTTCTAACAAAGACCATGTCAAAGTAAAGGAATAGAAAATAAAAGGGTAATGAATTACTAAGCTTGAGGATGGATGCGTTACAATGCGCCTTGACATCAACGTTGCATATTCATCTTCCACACACGCCAGTTCAATTTTGCTCACAAATTTCATAGAATGCGGTTAAAACGCCGAACAGACAAAATGGCGGCTTAAACTAAAACTCGGCGTGCTTTTGTTTGCCAGCAGCGCCCTCTATTACGAAGTAGCGGCGGAACTCCGCGCTGAGCAAACTTTTAAGTGTTTACATTCCTGTTCTGTCGCTTTTTGCCAATTATACTTAATGGGAACGCAGGGAGTTTTCCAGCACCTCGTTTAATTTGGCCGTCGTGGGTGTATTTTAGTGTTTATTTAATTCTCGAAGATTTTTCTAAAAGCAGGCTTACTTGAAGTACAAACAGTTTCCTTTTAAATAAATCATTTCGCTTAGTGTTCAACGATCTGCATTCTATAAAGTAGAGATCTAAGTTATATCATACACATTTGAGTTTATCATAATTTGTATATTTCTGTTGATTCGCTTTAATCTTGGTTATTAAAGAGAAAATGTATCTCTCGTAGGAGCAGGAGAAGGTGATATTAGTAATAGGCAATTATACGCTATAAGATAAAACATAATGTGTGTCTATTGCTTGTGAAATTTCACAATTCGATTCGTTCATTACTTTGTAACTTATTTGAATAGATACTTTTAAATTTATTTAATTACGAAGAATATCAAATATATATCTACTAAAAAAGTTTTTGTATGAACTAGTAACTAATTTATCAATATTAGTTTTTTGAAACTGCAGTATGCTAAATGGAATAGGAAGTAGAATTAAAAATTAACATTAAATTGTCACTTGAAGAAAACAGTCGCAGGTCTTCTGCAGGTCCAGAAAGAAGCAATGCAGACGCGTATTTTGCGACCGATATAAGTTTAAAATCATATATATACACGTTACTCACGTAACCATCCTATCTTTGTGGACTGCAAAACGAAGACTTCCTAATAAAGCATAAATTAGCCTGTCCTCATCGATCTGTTATTGGGTTCCTACGAAGTTTATGGTGGGGATATATGGTGAAATGATCTCAGAGCTTGCTGCGGCAGAAATGTTCAACAATAGGGGCATAGTGAAATTTGTCAATTTTCCTTTATAAAAGAGTTATTATTGTTGTTCTATTGTAAACTGTAAAATAACAGCAGTAGTAGTCAGTGTAAAGTTTTCCTTCAATCGGCCTGGAAATTCGATAAAAGATTTAAATGAAAAATGCCTTTTTTATTGAATAGGGGGCAAACAAAAAGCGATTACCGCCGCCCATGAACACCCGCAACACCATAACACAACACCGCTGCTGTAAAAAGAAAAAAGTAAGCGATATTTGACATATCTATTTCATTTGTGCTGCATTTTATAGGATAGTTATTAATTATTGTTTAAGTGTTCATGGATCACCATGGTACCCAAAACCCGACGACAAAATTTGCAGTGAACATTTTATAGGAGGTGAAAAATCAGACGCGCAAGCAAGTTCGAGTTATGTACTCACGATATTCCCTAAAGTGTATCGGAATCAGAAGGTAAACAAGTCACGTGTTCTAGCTAGACATAACTATTGCCAGTAGTTCTTCTACATTCCTTACGTATTCTGCTAAAACCAATTTATTTCCTTTCAGCATAATTTAGGGCTGGAAACTTATTTTGTGTTTTACACTCTCAAAACCAGTTTTTACTCGTATAATACTCGTAACATCCATTTTTCCCATTACTGTTTGTAACAAATGTCTCTAAAAATACTATTTATTCTATTTTTGTGTATTATTTATTTACTTTATTTTATATGAAGTAATAAGAACGTATCATTCCTTATTTGTCAAACGCCCTGAAAGTTGCGTTTGCGAGATGGCGCTACTATCGCACGTTCTATTACTACCGTTTTATTAAAATGTCACTTATCTAGTGAAATTGAAATCTCACAGCTTTGACAATATGCCTGCGATATATACACGCATACAAACAATAATACCATTCTCTTTTTATAATTGTTGTCTGTCCATTTGGTCCGGCTAATCTCTGGTATGCTGGACTACTGGCTGGAACGATTTTAACGGTACTTCCACTAGCAGATAGCTAATGATATAAGGAGTAACTTTAGTTACTTTTTTTTAGACTAGCTTTGACCCGCTTAGATAATCGATCAATATACTAACTTACCATAAGGCGATCCGTTGCCTATCACATAAGAAAAGTAAATTCTATAATTCTAAATACAGTAACGTTGTTTTTTATATATTCATATGGCTTATGTCCAAATATATGACTTAACCATATTCAATTGACCAACAGCACATAAATCTCTGTTCTTGCTGGATTTTAGAAACGAGAAATAAAGGTTTTAATGGTAAAACCTAATGATTTAGCATTTTACCTAGTAGTTAATGTGAATATGACGGTATTTAAATGTTTTCTTTTATATTTATGCTGCCATTAAGATGTTAATTATGACGCGAAAACAATTTTACCATAAATAAGCTGGTTTTACGAGAAATCAAAATAATGTTTGACAATACTTGTTTTCGTCACAAAGGACACCAAGTCATAGTAGGGGAAAGTGGGGGAAATACGAACACCTAAGGGAAATCTCAAATAAAACTGTGAAATTTAATCACAGAGCTTCTTTAATAGTTTAATTATAAAATTTACTAATCTATGTAACGAATTAACTAGACAACATTTATATTTTTTAATAAAATATGAAAATATGAATAAAAAACAAAACTCTTAGTGTTCGGCTTTCCCCGACATTAGTCGGGTAAATACGAACGCCAAGTGGGGTAATTACGTACGTAAATACGTAACATTAATAACGACAGTGATCACATTTATAACCCTTCGATGTTGACTGTCCATCGGTACAATTCTCGTAAGCCCATTTTCCACACACGTAACACATTATCCAGTCTTCAACGGGCGGATCTATATATTTTTCTTCACAAAAAATACAAAAGAAGTCTTCATTTCCCTTCTTTTTTCCTTTTTCTTTTGTATTTTGACTAGAGTCATTAAATTCTTTTATATTCTTGAAATTCTTTAATACTCGTTTAATTTCTTTATTCAAAGGTTTCTTATCACTACATTTCAGTCTTTTTATTTGAGATCCTTTATTTGTTTTTTTTCCTGGTTTTTTCTTGCTTTCTTCTGCTTTTGCTCTTTTTCTGTTTTCCTTTTCTTCTAACTGCTCTGTCATAGGTGTGCTCGTCAGAATAGTAGATTTTCTCTTCCTAATATTGCGTTTTGATACTTTTGGCGGAATCACAGGCAATTCAACAATATCGGATAGATGAACTTCATGTGTGCTTGTATTTTCGCTTTGTAAATTAGCAAGACCTGTATCGGATGCCTGGACATAAAAATCTTTAGCACTGTGAACTTGGGTTACTGCAGTCGTATCAGCATTGGGAAGTTGTTGAAATTCAGTTGTTTGGTCATTTAAGAGTTGGGTATTCGTATCAATGGTTTGTGGTATGTTCATTGTTGTTTGTGCCGGCGTTATTGTGGGATATGTTTGGCTCAATTGAATCGAACTCAATGGGGCGCAAAGGATATATTCCTGCAGATCTAAAACCACTTGCTGCTTTTTGAAGGTTACTGCATCGGTTAAAAGCATTCGTAAATAATTCTACTATGTCGTATTGTGTGATGGGCAGTCCAAATCGATCTGCCATGTGATGCTCACATTCTTGATTGTATGCTGTCTTAACAGGGCCAAAATATGTCAAGTCCAAAGGTTGGAGTTTATGTGAGGTGTGTGGTGGCAAAGTGAGCATAATGATTCCATGTTCTCTGCATAGTGAATAAGCATCAAGACTTATGTGGCTTTCATTGTTATCCAATATGAGCAACACTGACGAACGTTCGGGATTACCCGACATGGAGTGTTCGCCTTTACCCCGCCGGATCGAAAAAAACAACATTGAAATAAATATTTTAGGTTATATTACTTTTGCCGATTGCGTCATTGCTATTTAGCAGCTTAATATGTAAGTATTCCAGTAAGTAAAAGTTAAATAAATATTGTTAATAGCAATCAAGTAATACCAAGTTGAATTCACGCAAAAAATTACATCAAAATCTTGCAGAATATAACAAAATGCATACCTTGATAAGTACGTGCGTCCGCGTCGCTCGGGTTGTTGACTGGCACTAGTGGTGGCGTGATCTCCGATATGGCGACAAGTGAAATATGCCTATCTCTTTCTAACACATCAGAACCGTTGCGTTCGGATTTACCCCGCGTTCGTGTTTACCCCACTCTCCCCTATATATGCTATACTAGCTGTTGCCCGCGGCTCCGCCCGCGTTTATGTCGGTTTTTTCGTTTTATTTCGCGGTCGCGGATATGTGACTGATGCAAAAATTAGATGAAAACAATCCTTGATGCGGATTATATATCATTCTGAAATTTCAGCTCGATCGGTGCAGAACTTTTTGAGTTTTCGAAGAGTACACAAACCAACATAACATTTTTATATATATAAATAAAATATAAATATTTCTGACATCTTACACACAACGCCATCTAGTCCCAAGCTAAGCAGAGCTTGTGTTATGGGTACTAGACAACTGATATAAATACTTATATACTTTTTGTTTGTAAATACATACTTATTATACATAGGAAACACCCAAACTCCGAAACAAATATTTGTAGATCATACAAACATTTGGACCGACCCGGGAATCGAACCCGAGACCTCAAGAACAGCAGTCGCATACGCTACTACTGCGCCACAGAGGCAGTCATATAGATAGATGTATGCTATGACTTGTATATTATATATATTTTAAATATATTATATATATCATACATAGCACACGGCGGATGAATAAAAATGAAAATCATATTGTTCTCAATAATAGTTACTAAAAAACCTAAACATTAATTAATGTATGGTAGATTTTAGCAATTTTATTCCCACCAAATAAATCCCGTAATAAATCTGCAACTTTCCTGTGCGATAGCATAGTCAAATTTTAGGAGATCTTATTGTTTTATTATTATTTAAAAGAAATTATTCATTAATTTCATTACTTGACGAGTAAACTCCTAACTATTACAACATTCAGGTCAATGAAAATCAAATTTAAAAACTTGGATAATACAAACATAATAAGTCTGAGTCGAACCGTTTTTAACGATACGGGGTATTGAGTAATTCCGCTGATAGTAGCTTGTACAGGCTTTCTTTCTAGTAATCGCAATTCTTAGATACTAGACGTTTCTTTAGTTTTTTATTCTATATATTTTTTAAAACTGCCTCGTTGGTCTTGCGGTTCCGTATGCGACTGCCGATCAAGAGGTATCGGGTTCGAATTCCGGGTCGGGCCTAAAGTAAAATTGAATTTTTCTGATTATAGAAATACTTAATAACAGCTCAGTGTTTGGCAGTTGGGGTCTGAACCCCCGTGGTTCGGAAAGCACGTAAAGCTGTAGGTCCTGCGTCTGATCTCCTCCCGATCGTGTCGGTTAACCGTCCCATCAGATTATGAGAGAGAGAGAACAAGGGTGCACCTGAGTTTGCGCATACTCTTGTGCACTATAGTATCTCCTGCGTAGTTGGCTGGCCGCCGTGGCCGTTATCGACTAGGAGAACATTATTATTATAATGGTGAAATATATTTTTACATTATTTATTGAGAAATGTCTTCAAAGTAACTTCCAAAACTCCGCATGAGGACATATCTTACTTTTTTATTTTACTTGGGTAATGTTTTTCGCACCATACCCGTCGTTCGTAGGGAGACGAAGGGCGTGTGTGGGACTCCCAGAGGACCGGTCTACGCATTAAGCCCCGCGGCGGCCTACCTCGGCAGTCGGGAAGAATTTCAGGAACGCATTGACGGCTTCTGGAGTCCTCCCTGCCGTACCTCACGACTGAGATACATCTCGGGGTAACCAGAGTCGTCACCGTCACCATCACAGTAAGGGGCACAACACCGACCCGCCTTTGACGCCTCCCCCGATCCGGTCTGTCCGAACAGGACTCGACGCTCGGACTCCCACGCAGGGCATTCCTCCAGCGTATGCTGGGTGGAGTCCCGTTCGGACCCGCAGTGGTGGCATTGTGTTGTAGCCTCCCGTCCTATTCGATTCAGATACTCACCGAAAGAAGTCATACATACTACTGACTGTTACGACCCCTAAATAAAATAAAAAAACAACTTTAACCAGTACAAAATGTTTACTAGTAAATGTTGAAATGAAAATACCGTAAATAAACCGTAAATAGAAACATTCAAAATATAAGCAAACTGCCTCAGTTAAGCACACAAATTACTAACGTTGCCTTTAATTATCGCACGGTACAATAATTAAAGGCAGCATCTAGATACGTACGGATGAAAAACCATACTAAACTCACAATAACAGCATTAATCCGTCAATATTATGGGTACATTCGGTAGGAACTTATGAACGCATTGGAAATGCACTTTCAGTACTACGTGTATTGCGTATTCTCACTTGTCAGCAGTATTGTACTCCGGTATGGTTTATTTATGCAAGCTTGCACTACGTGGGAATGTATTCTGTACATTTGTTGCCCTGGCGTGGAGAATAGTTAGCTCAATTGTGTTTCAATTTACGCTTCATACATTCATTATGAAACATGTATGTCATCTAAACAGATGTCTGAGTTAAAAATTACTAGAACGATTACTACGCAAAATGGTTTAATACAGTTAAAAAGATAAAATGAATGATAAATACAGGATATAAGTCTTAGTAATATATAGGTTTTGTTTAAGTTATTTTAGGTAAAAAAGGGATATTTTAACTAGATATTCCTGGAGGGTTATTAAGGTAATAAATTATGCAATTAGGTTGTCATTCGCTTGCCGTTTGGAAAGTAGGTTTGTCGTTCCATTCGTGGTTTTGTTTGTACTTGCTGCTATTACCTAAATTACTTCTTAAATTAATGTCAATGTTTCAGAATTAAATGAATTTCAAGAAGATATTTCGTAGACTAGAAAGACAATTACTAGGCAATACGAATTAAAGTGGACATAGAAACATAATATGTTTTAGAAATTACAATTACTGCCATCATATTTATACCCTTAACATTTATTTATTACGTCTTAACAACAAAGAATATAATAATACTACTGTGTTTGTTTTTTACACTTCAAAACAATATTGAAAAATTTAAACTGTATGTAATATAGATATAACGCAATTGCAACTTAAAACGTTTGCATTATATGAAATTTGATCAAATTCGATAACAATCAATTAGAAGTTCTCAATCAAGTTACACGTTAATTTCCTAATTCAACTAGCCTCATTCGGCCAAGCAACTGATAAACACGGCCGAAATCAAATCAGCATGAGCCTGTGTAGTTACTTCGAACAATTTTAATATATAAGTTTTTTTTATTGAATAGTGGGCAAACGAGCAGACGTATCACCTGATGGTAAGCGATTACCGCCGCCCCTGGACACCCGCAACACCATAAGCATCACAAGTGCGTTGCTGACCTTTGGGGGATAGGGGAGGGGATAACGTATGGGCCTCCGGTATCCTCACTCACTCGGTGTCGGTCAATCACTATTATTACGAGTATTACGTAATCACTGAAATTCTCAAATAGACAATTACATTATCGTAGATTAATTATAGACATTTCTTTGCTTCATGGGTTGCCCACCAGTAAATCTTCGGGGAGGTCTGTGTCCAGCAGTAAACACCTTTCGGCTGAGATGAGATAAATAAAAGAAACAAATATGCAGTTTGAATGGTGATGTACTTCTACGTAAGCTACACTGGTCACTGGATTGTATTTCCTACACTCGTTACTTTTGTGTTAAATTGATGGCCTGTTAAAGAGAAAACAGTATAACCGCAACCGGATCTTACTTTACAGTATACACCTTCTAACTCTCCACCAAAATTCATCTTAAAATCACAGTACAGACATATATATATACTAATAATAAAGCTGAAGAGTTTATTTGTTTGTTTGAACGCGCTAACCTCAGGAACCGCTGGTCCGATTTGAAAAATTATTTCGGTGATGGATAGTCCATTTATCGAGGAAGGCTATAGGCTATATATTATCTCGCTACTACTAATAGGAGCAGAGCAAAAATGAAGAATGTTTCAAAAACGGGGGAAAATTTTCACTCTATGGGCAATATAAGACGCAAACGAGGTTGCGTGGGTCAGCTAGTCTTAAATAAACTTTGCGATATGTATGTACGTATGACCAGCTTACTGTGAACATCTAATTGACGTTGTACAAGTAAGTGGAGTGGAGTGGAGTTTTCAGTGTATTTCAATCTTAATAAATTTCACCACTTGTATTAGCCGTTTTTTCTGCCGTACCGTAACCACGAATAGTAATTAAAACGGTAGTAGCTAAATTGCTAATAAACCGATTGCGGTTTTGAACCATTTCTTATTCCATTAACGTTAAAAATAATTTAATGTATTCGTTTAATACACAGTGCATTGTGGGTTTATAAATGAAGTACAAAGACACCATTAATCCAAGCGACGGAGTAATAGTGTTGTTGGTTCGCTTCAAGAAACGCTATATTGATAATGTTATCAACTTTGTCAACATTATCGATAATGGTATTCGCCTGCTGGCGTGCAGCTAAGTGCTACATGACATAGTTTCTAATTCTAAACTACAACTTAACGGGTCCGTTCAAGGAAAGTTAGAAATACTCGCTTTAGAGCAACGTAAGACCACAAACAAACTGTTATCACATTTGTTGTTGATATTGTTACAAAAACAAATTGCAATTTATTATAATGTTATTATAGTACCTTAATTATTAAGATTTTATGGCTGTTTACGTTCTTCTTGTAGTTTAACAACAACATTTGTTTCCTTAAACAGAAAATGATAAACAAAATCTATATGTTTACCAGGTAAACGTTACTTTGATATTTTTTTGTGTGATATGTATTTCCACTAGTTAAAAAAGGTTTATATGAAACGAACACGTTTTATCTAATTGACAAAGAAAGGCTAACTTCTAGCGATCCTTTGCCTACAAAAGAAAATTTGAGTATCGTGAACCGAGCCAAACTAAAGAGTAAATTAGGAGCAATAGAAATAGACAATAATAAGAAATGACACTATTGCTTGTGTTCTGTAATTTTCAATACTGTGGAATATTTATTTATCAGGAAAATCGTCTTTGTCAGGTTAGCTACTGGATCAGTACTCTTAATGTAAGAGAAAAGACAATACTATTTCTTTTTTCTTTTTTATATTTTCCCTCAAAGATCACGTAACTAGATTAACTTATTACATATCTGAATGTGCCATTGTATGTGAATATTCGTATGATTTTTCTATGACTTATTCTTAACATTCTCATCCTAAAGAAAAAAAAGAACGAGGGTATAATAGATGAGTGGTTAAACAGTTAAGCTAAAACTTTAATACTAAGTTCTTTAGTCAAATAATCTAAAGATTCCACATTTCTCGGAGTTCATAAAACCATATTGTAAAACTTCTCGCGAGTCACATAAAAGGGTAATGAGCGATGAGTTCGAGCCACAAGTCTACTAACAAATATACAGATACACATTCGTGAAGGAACCTCCCCAATAACCGTAAATTAACCAAGATAAACCTTAATCAAACATCCCTTGTGTTCGATTCCTCGCATTTATTGCCTAACAATAGTTCTGATTTACGATTTAGGATTACACGAAGCCGCGGCGCCCCTGGATTGTACACCTTATTTATGTGACTGTGAAATTAACTAAGATACAATATAATATTCAAAAGATAGGTATTCAATAATTTGATATGAACGTATAGCAATTATATTTATTCATACTACGTAGAAAAGTGCAAAATATGACTCTGATTTATACTTCACTAGTTGAACCCCGCGGTACAACAATAACCGCGGGCTACGTCGCGAAACGAAGCTAATATCTTCATAAATTGTAGCCTATATGTTATTCTGATGTAAAAGCTATATTATTGTTAAGTTTCATCAAAATTCATTCGGTGGTTTTTGCGTGAAAGAGCAACAAACATGTTCGCTTACATACAAACTTTCGCGTTTATAATATTAGTAGGATAATCGTTCTAACCCTTACATCAATATAGTATACCGAGTCCATACGTCAATTTCCATCAGGTATCATACACATATAGGCGTGCAAACTTAGTTATTTTCTCTGTCTAGAAGCAGTCTCGTAGAGATGACTTTTAGCGATAAGACCGACTAACTCACTTTTGCCAAGTTTAAGTCTTTGTTCATTTGTTATATTAATATATGTCAATTTACTTGTACCGCTTATAAATTATTTGTATTATGTAAACTAACTCCCATTAAAATAGTTATGCAGATAAATGGCATGGTATATGTTTAATTAAATTGTTTATACATACATATGAATAACCACGCGGTGCTACCCGCGGTACGACAATAACCGCGGGCAACGCCGCGAGGCGAAGCTGGTATCTTTATAAATTGTTACCTATGTGTTATTCTAATGTATAAGTTTTTTTATATTTTTTTTATTATATAGGGGCAAACGAGCAGACGTATCGCCTGATGATAAGCGATTACCGCCGCGCATGGACACCCGCAACACCAGAGGCGTCACAAGTGCGTTGCCGGCCTTTTAGAAACTCCCCATAGTAAATGCGGTGGAAGATGCACAACGAAGCCAGATCTCTACGCAGCGCCGGAGAGTCTAGCCCAGTTGGAAGTTCTTGGCAATCGACGATATGAGTCGCTCTCCGTTGAATGCAATCCAGAGGGAGGAGCCGGTATTAGGGGTGGCCGTGCCCAAAGAGGATTCCATGTGAGGCGCGGTGGGCTGAAGTGAAATACTGTCTCGATCTGTTGAGCACACCAAACTTCTTTGGCCTTACCCTCCAAATGGCCACGAAACTGGACTTCACTCGATACGTTATGTAGGTTTTGACTCGCTTGCTTTTAAAGTAAGGAAACACTATAATGGCGACTTACATAGCAAAAACATCCTTTATCATAGTTTAGTCAAAACGAAATGAGTAACGTAGCAACGACTAATCGTCCATCTCAAAATAAATTCCTCACTTGGAGAGTGTGTAATTTGCCCAAGAACTACGGTACGCTTTTATTTGTACTTTAGATGGTCGGAAAATCTTCCCATTGTTTAATTTTTTTGAGTAATACTCTATACAATTTTTAAGTGCCCTGATTTTGTTTAACAAAATATATTTTCTTAAGTGTTATTTTTCTATTTTTATTATGTGTGTATAAATAAGTTCTAAAGAATTTTAAGAAAATATAGAATCTACTATATTAAATGTAAAATCTTTTCCTGTATTCGGCGTCATATATTTTTCATAACATTATGCTAACCAAATTGTCGATGTAGTATTCGGAAGCTCGAATGTAAATCATGTTCGATATCACTTTGTCAGTATATCTTTTACTTTTATATCGACAGCTACTATGAAATATCGTGTATTGTGGTTTCTGTAAGCGTAAATCAGCACATAGAGATTAAATAAAACTTTGATATTAAAAAAAATAAATTAAGTATTGTGAGAACTAAATATTATTTCATTGAAGAGTTAAATAAAATTTTACGGTTTTGTAAATATAATATCAATATCCGAGCAAGTCGTTTTTTTTTATTATTTTTTGATGAAATGGCAACCAGCCGGATCACTCGTATCAGCTATTTCTGCCAACGTCAAGTATTTATCGTCTTTAATTATCAAGTCTTCGAGTCTTCAAGTCGCCGTCGTGATTAAATAATGATAAAAAATATATAAAATGTGGATGACATGAAATGGGGACCGTCTTCCGAAAAAACAAAAAACGATCTCGAAGTCGCTTGTTATCGGGTGTTTAAATTCTAATATCATGTCAACGTCACTGAGCGACCAAGATCTGTCAATTCTATCTAAACGTGTTGACCGTTTCCATAGTTTTCTTTTTATTTTATGCAATGCAATCTATCTAGCGATATTCAGCATTAGTTTAATGTTTGCATTGTATAAAGCTTGTACGGTATTGTTTAGTAACAATACTGCTTACTTGGTTTTAGTCCTAGGCTCTACAGCAATAGATCTTGTGGGTTTCTGCGCTTAAGCCTACGTAGCATTGGGATATTATTTATAAGATCCTTAGCAAGTACATTTGATTATGCTGCGGTGCCCCACGCCGTTGATATCCTGGCGGAAGTGGACACCATGGTCTAAGACCAGTCTCGTGCCGTCCGCCGGTGTGAGTGCGGTGTTGGTGCCGTTCTGTCTAACATCGAAGCTTGGGTAGGTAGGTAGGTAGGTAGATAGGGAGGTTACGTCACCTACCGACTGACGCAGATACTCACAGGGCATGTTTGCTTCGGTGTGTATCTGAATAGGATCGGATGCGAGGAGACGGCACGATGCCACTACTGCGCAATCAACTTGGACTCTACCCAGCATGCGCTGGAGGACTGCCCCGCGTGGGCGTCTGAACGCGAAGTCCTAGTTGGCCAAAGCGGACCACCAGCAATCATTGCTGCCATGCTGGCGGGTGATTGTTATGGTAATTTGATTAGTAGTGATTTTTATCAGCATCTCGGCTATGGCTCGTCATGCTCACTAAAATGTCATTGCTTGCTCTGTCGTTGTGGGGCGGGTTGTTTCTTTTCAACTAATATGGCGATGGAGGTGATGGCTGATCCATGCGTCATAATCGTTAATGGGCGCTGCTTAGAGCGACTGGTCGGTCTAGTCTGCGATGCTTTAGCCTATACTATTATTTAGTTCGTTTAAATGCAACTCTAGCCTATTAATCCAGTCACCAATTATTTTAAACAGTAGATTTTGCATCTAAATGTAAGCAGGCTCGAACCTCAACCATCAATAAAATAACCATGTTGAAATGATACAACCGTTGCCAGGGAACAACTGTATATATTTTTTTTTAAATGTGATCATACATGTCTACTATAACCAGCCAGATTATTTTGTTACAACAAGACAATTTAATCCAACACTAACACTATTGTACCTGAATATTTGACTTTTAAAAAAGAATGGTTTGTGTTTTGTCTACTCATTCAATTAGTGTGTCTCTATACGAGGTTTTGTGTTTCCGAGGGCCCACTTTTATGCTCATGTGCATATGTTACGGCCCAATTCTGATAGTTCCAGTTTGACATTATTTAAGTCGGTCGATGGATTGAAATTTCAATTGATTTGTTTGGGCTTTTACTTTTCATTTCCAGCTGTTTAACAATTTCTCTATACGTTTCAGGGGTTTCTGGTTGTATTTCGACTTGCTCATTGTTGAGTACCTCAAGTTCATAGTTATCTTGCACATAATCGTTAAATAGACTAATAAGTGGTTCTATATTTTCAACTTTATCTACGAATATTGGCGGAGGTTGAATAGATTTTTCTCTTTGATGAGCGTTTGGTTGCTTTTTTTTTCGAAAGTCGGTCCCCATTTCATGTCATCTACATTTTATATATTTTTAATCATTAATTTCATCACGACGAAGACTTGATAATTGAAGACGATAAATACTTGACATTGGCAGAAATACCTGATCCGAGTGATCCGGCTGGTTGCCATTTCATTCAAAGAAGAAGAGCGCTTGGTTTTTACGTGTAATCGTCCGTCTGTTGTTAAAAGCTTGTATATTGATTTCGATTGAGCTAGCCAGTATGTACTTAGTTTAGTTTGTTTTGTAGGTCCTTTTGTGCCCGCTATCCCGCAATCTTCTCTATTACTTCTTCCCAGGTCGTTTTCTACCTATCATTATTATCTTCCAGATCTTGAGAGGCTGTGGTTGCTGAAATTTCGCGGAGCGAATGAGCGCGGGGTCTAATTTCGAATATTTCTTTATGGAGTGTTTATTGAGTTAGCACTCTTGTGGCCGTATTGTTTGAAGTGTTGGATTGGTTTGTTAAAATTGAATCCTTTATGTTCTTATAATTGATCACTACTGAGGTAACGCCCATTCCCAGTAGAAAGCTATATACTACGACGGGTCGCCTGGTGCGTCGTTACCATAGATTTTGATACGAATACATTGGATAACTAAAATTATATTATTACTGAGTTTCGTAAAGTACCCAAATATTGTTCCATGACTTCTGTTATTCACATTCACACAAAAATTTTCCTCTTATGTTATAAAATTTTCATATATTCTTTTTCTATTACAGCCGTGAAACTCAATCTACGAAAAATATGTCTATTTTTGTGACACGCTGAGTATTCGGTACGTTTTAGTTCGCAGGCAAGCGATGTATGGGTTGAAATAAATTAAATTGAATATAGGCTTTACCAACGACAAACTCAATTAAAAAGTTGGGTCAAAAGCCTTTAATAAAATATCAAATTACAACACTAGGTATAAAACTGTTTTAATCGTGTGGGTTCCGATAAGAAGCTTTATAAATAGATATTAGCTAGGGTTTTGGGTACGAATAGGGGACATATGGGCGCAGACTAGTAAAAGGTTTCTGAATGACACAAACAGTTAGTACGTCATTTAATATTCTTATGATGCCATAAATGTACTACTAGAGATAAAATGTTATGAAAAACTACCTGAGTTCCGCGGTTATTGTTGTACGTTTACAACTAAGTACTATCAAAATCGGTCCAGCAGTTCCAGAGATTAGCCGGAACAAACAAACAGACAGAAAGACAGACGGATCGAAAGACAGAGGTACAAATATTGAAAAATAAATTGTAGTCCAGTCATTTAAGCTTAAATTAGGTAAGAATCTTGGAATTCGAGATACCCAGCTGTAAGTCTGTAAATACTTGTATATTGAAACCCTAAAAGTTGTCTCAAAACCTACATATGGTAGGGTGTAAGCAACTATTAAATTTCAAGGTCAAAGGTCACAAAAATCGGTTTTTTGCGCTTTTTTTGGAAATAGCTCATTTCCTATGGGTTTTTTGCTATTTGTATTGATTATCAATAGTGTAGAATACAAAATTCTCTACAAATTTTGTTTAAAAAAAAATTTTATACGGAATGGTTGTACCAGTTACTCAACAAAAATTCTTATCAAATCGAAATAACAAAGATAAGTTCATTAATATGTTAATTGAAAAATTACAAGCTGCAAATATTACTACTAAACAAGTCAGAGATGATGCGGATGTTCTTATTGTTGAAACTGCAATTGAAGAATCAAAGTCTAAAAAAACTGCAGTTCTAATAGGACAAGATATTGATTTACTTGTCATTTTAATTGGGCGTACACTGTCTTACGAACAAGAAATTTTCTTTAAAAAAGTTGGGAAAGGAAATGTAAAAACGGAGATATACTCGACTAAAAGTTTTGATAATTATCCTCATTCCAAAAAACATATTTTATTTCTGCACGCATTAAGTGGCTGTGACACAACTTCTGCGCTTTTTAAAAAGGGAAAAAAATCATTTTTAAAAGTTTTTGAGAAACTGACAAATTTGGATGAACTAGCTGCAGCATTTGAGGAAGAAAATTGTTCGACCCAAAGATTAGAGAGTGGAACTCAAACCTTATTGGCAGTCTATAATGCTCCGAAATCTGTGGAAAGTCTCGATCATCTTCGTTATATGCATTACGTCAAGTCTACAAAACTTAATAAACCTGTGCAGCTTTCAAATATTCCACCAACAAGTGCAGCTGCTCATCAACATTTCAACCGTGTATATTATCAAGTTCAAACTTGGTTAGGACATGATTTGGAACCCCAGGTATGGGGTTGGGCGATGATGATGACGAAATGATTTTCTGGAGCCTATCATGACAATTTTACCACCTGCTCCAGAAGATTTGCTAAATACAATTTTCTGCAACTGCAAAAGTGGTTGTGGTTCGCGATGCGGATGCAGGAAAGCGGGCTTGCAATGCTCTTTAGCTTGTGGCCAATGTAATGGGCAAGCTTGTCTCAATGCTCTACCATATCAGAGCCACATTAACGAAGATGGAACCTTTGATCCCGAAATCATGGAAGAACTTGAGACAAATGTCGTTGAAGACGATAATGAAGACCAGTTTGAAATTTACCAGCAGCCCGAAGACGACGATGAAGAGGAAGAAGATGATTAAAATTATAAATTGTAGTTTTTGTACCCTTTATTCCATTTTTTAACTTTCAATAACAAAAAATGTATTCAATGATATTTTTTAATAAAAAGATTAATTCATAATTTTTTTGTTTTTTTTCATCAAGTAAGAAGTTATTAATATTAATTAGGTTAAAATTCAAATATAATTCTTATATTTTCATTAACAATTCTGCAATTACATGGGCAGGTAAGTGTTGTTAAATAAATTAATACTAAATAAAAAGTGGAAAAAAATGATAAAATATAATATAATAGTTAATAAAAATTGACAAATATTTATAATCATTGATTTATCGATAGTTCATCAACTATATATGGCGCGTTTTCGACCGGAGGCACCGGTTGACCTGAAGTGATGCGGTGACCGCGCGCTCTCCGCCCTCTATCTCGAAAACGGTTCACCGTATAAAAAAAAATCTTAACAAAATTTGTAGAGAATTTTGTATTCTACAATATTGATAATAAATACAAGTAGCAAAAAACCCATAGGAAATGAGATATTTCCAAAAAAAGCACAAAAAAACGATTTTTGTGCCCTTTGACCTTGAAATTTAATAGTTGCTTACACCCTACCATATGTAGGTTTTGAGACAACTTTTAGGGTGTCAATATACAAGTATTTACAGACTTACAGCTGGGTATCTCGAATTCCGAGGTGAACTTACTATAATGACTGGACTATTGGTATATGAACTATGTTTACATGTATAAATGCATTTGTTTAGTAAAATGCGGTTATATTAATACTACAAACAAACACTCTAATGTTATTTATTTATATGTGTAATGTATGTATACCTAAATATATAGATTTACTGTCACTGTAAATAAATGAATAATTAGGTAATTCGATTTTCTCACAGTAACAGGTACGCGTCAATTTAAATTCATATAAAAGATGGCACAACATCTTTTATATGAAAAACCAAAGTAATTAAAGAAACTAGACTACCATATTTTAATCAACAGATCTAGATGTGATATCGAACCAGAATTGTACTTTGATTTAAGTATACTCGGGTGTTTCCAACTTATGAGCAGGTTTTATTGCGTCATACACTGTTGAATCATATCAAACACTGGTATAATGTAATATTTTACGCCTGCCTCGACTGCCTCTGTGGCGCAGTGGTAGCGTATGCGACTGCTGTGCTTGAAGTCTCGGGTTCAAATCCTGGGTCGAACCAAATGTTTGTATGATCTACAAATATTTGTTTCGGAGTTTGGGTGTTTTCTATGTATACCTAATGTGTATGTATTTACAAAAAAAAGTATAAGACTATTTATATCAGTTGTCTAGTAGTGCCCATAACACAAGCTCTGCTTAGCTTGGGACTAGATGGCGTTGTGTGTTAGATGTCCGGAATATTTATTATTATTTCATTTTATTTATCACGATTTTAGGGGAATACTGATATCTAACTATGTACAATTAATGGTATACATGAAAAATATTACCTATTTCTCTATCTAACCGATACATGTCCGGTTTCAAAGTAAATCGGATTTACGTTGTCAATATTATTGATAGTATCGTTCGACATCGGAAATGTACATTTTGCATCGGACATCTGTAAATAAAAACAAAATTTGCAATACATTAAATGTATTTTATACCCATATCAAGTATCAGTAATTCTATATTATGTCGCTACACTGACTCCGTTTCAGTGAACTTTCAATGCGACAAGACTTGTGATACAAGAAAAGATTTTCGTGTCAAACTTTCAATATTTCAATACTGAATAAAACTTTTAAGTATTTTTGTATGTTACAGAATAAAACTTTATATTACTGCGTTATTTAATATAGGCAAGTCTTTAAAATAATTTATAAGAGTACCTACTACTTATAATAACTTACAAGTTGAAACGCTTAGTTGTTAAAGGATTTCATACAATACCAATTCCAAGCAAAAATTATGGATGATACGAGTACATTGCAAGTCAATACGTTAATTTTTTCAGAAACCGTTTTGCTCATAAGAATCATGAAGTATTTAACGGCATTTTTTGAAGTGAAACTTCTTTAAGCGCATAAGGGTAAATTTTTTACAGATGAAACGCGTCACGTAGATGTGCAGCATTTTTGTCGAAGAAGAGGGAGAGAGCGATTGAGACCGATTGAGAGAGAGTGAGAAAGGGCGAATTTTAATTTAATATTCATAATATGAGATTTTCCTATATTATTTCTTAAACAATATAAAATAAATGTTTTTAATACTTCTCTTTATTAATAATTAGTTTGCCAAAGAAGTTTTACTTCTGACATTTGTACTTTGTACGCACTTACTTTTTTAACCCCTATTGCTATTGTTAGTGGTATATAAAAAGTTATTCCTAGTCTCCGAAATATTTCCTTTCAGACAACGACGGGATACGTCATTCAGTTCTTTCGTATATAAACCTGAACACCAAAATACATTTTAAAATAAAATCTCATCACAATTAATTGTATTTTGTTTCTGAGTAAATGTTAAAATTAAAAGTTATAGAGTTCAGAGAATTGAAATTTTCATAAAAAAACTTTCTATAAGTACTTGTTAAGGAGTTCAAACTTTTATGGTGGTGGTTTGTGAATGATCAAAGTGATGGTAGAAGTTAAAGTTACGAAGATGTACTAACCAACAACTCTCATATAGGCGCTCTTGTAGACCGTATGAAAGAACGGTGCGTCAGCTGAAACCTCGCAACGGTAGCGACCGCTGAGACCACGCGTCACACCCCTCAGCACGACCTGCTGTGCACCAGATCTTGACACCTAAGGATACAAACCAATAGTTAATAGTACAGTCAGCCTCAAAAGTAGCTGACCATGTCCAAATTTCTAAACAACTGAGATACAACTTCATCATCATCATCAGCCTATCGCAGTCCACTGCTAGACATAGGCCGTCTCTAATTTCACGCCACTTAGTTCGATCCTCGGCTTCTCGCATCCAGCTCCTGCCAGCCGTCTTGCGCAAATCATCACTCCACCTGGCCTGTGGACGTTCTACACTACGTTTGCCGAGACGCGGTCTCCACTCAAGAACCCGTTTACCCCAATGGTTATCGGTTCTCCGACAAATATAGCCAGCCCACTGCCACTTCAGCTTGCTAATCCTGTGGGCCACAGGATATACAACTTAGCGCACATAAATCGCTTACGAAGTCTGGCGCCAGAATTTAATGATCATCATTAAAAGTCAAAAGTAGATGAACAACGCAATGCTGTAAGTAACTTAACAACATAGTGCCAAAAGACACTGAACAACACAGTGCTAAAAGTCGCTAAACATGTCAAATATGCCTTTCCTATAAGGAAAAATTAACGTTAATACCCGTAGATAGAGTATACTTTGGTGTTTAATAGGTATTTTAAATGTTTCCCTTCCTTTTTTTCTTGAATACCTTTTTAACTGACATGACTTTTGTTTGAATAGTTTTTCTAGAAAAGAAATAAAATGTAGTATTCTAAATATTTAATGAGAAAAGGAGTATGACTGCAGGTACTTCAATGAGGTAAAATAATTTCAACTTGCTTTGAAACGAAACCTCTTTTGAGGCAAATCACCGTGATGATCGATTTAGTTTAGACAATAGAAAGCCCGTTTACGTAATTTCAATAATATTCGTAAAATTTTCCATTGTATGTCTCTAACTATAAAAACCTGATCTATGACATCACACACCATCATCATTACTACAGCACATTCAACATTTGTTAATACGTCACAACACGGACGAATGAATATATGCTAGCCTTTATTAAGATATTAATCAAATGATCTGCGTTTTGTATACTTAGAAAATAGCATTTTACAACCAAAACGAAATCATGCTTATAAAAGTATTAAATTTTTTTAGTAATATATTTATAACGTTTTATTATTAACATATTTGTAAAGTATTAAAAAAGAAAACAATAATAACTTACTACTATTGTTTAGTTAAATTTTATATTTTAGCGTTCTGCTACTTTTGGTATTGTGTTGTTAAGCTTTTTATGTATGCTACTAATACTACTACTTATACTTTGTAAACATAACGTAAATATAATATTGTAACACCCACTCACCTAAGATTCCATATCAAACAAAATAAAGTAAAAAACAAACGCTCGAAACGAAGAAAGTGCTAAAATAAACACAATCAACGCAATCTTAAACCAAATAGGTACTACAATCAGTATATTTCATCTTGCGATACTACAATACGGTAAAAGAAGGTGAGTGCTCACTGATACGAATACGATGTTATGAAATAAGCTTGCGATAAGAGGTACCGTACCAGAGAAAATGTTTTATAAAGCTGTGATACTTTCCTAACAAAGTTTCGAGACTTCGATTTCCTTATTTCGGGAAGCTTTTAAACACACACAACACTCTTTGCTTGAATCTTATTAGTCCTTTCATGTATATAAGTAAAACTTAACTTGCTTATGAATACATAATGCAAGGAAAAGTAAACGCTGATGAAAGGTAGGTATTTCATCACAGGTGTATACATCATACATATGTGTGATATACAGGTTTTAAGACTAAGACACTGTTATTTTACGTTTAAATAGTAGTAAATATTATTATTTAAAATGATAGTAAAGAAATGTGTTCTGCAGCCATTAGAATACGCACTTTTCTTATCAAAAACACTTGATTCAGATACCAAGATCTACTCAAAACACTGTCTCCTAGATTCAGAAAGCTGCTTCTTAAATATAGTTGATTGATGTTGACAGAAATACTTCATTTAAATATGAATCAACGACTAATCCGGTAACAGAAAGCGTATTGCATTTTACCGCATAAATCTGCTAGCACTTCAAATTGAACTAAAAGCCTCGATCCATCTTGCGGAAAGTCTATACACTTTGAGAAACCGGCAAACTATATCTCGCCTGTCCTGCGTTCAAGAGACGTCTGACCCGATTTTTACATCGTATTCGGAGCCGAGTGTTGTGAGTTGTGCCTAATGCTCGGTGAAGATCCAATATAAAATTTTGATTGTACTTTTATTTCAATGGGATTGAATGTGTTGAATGCTTGTACTACGTTATAATTTAAACGTGGCTACGTGCCAAGAGTTAACGGCTTAACATAGCTCTCGGTAAAATTCCTAAGTGTTTTTTCAACCCTCTCACGAAGTCAAATGAAGTATCAAGATGTTGCAAAGCCGTTGACCCATATATAATCACAGTTATGACATTGTTTATAGTCTTGCCGTAAGTAAGCCATTTCCTCAAGAAATATTGTTTCATTTTATTTCTGAATTTACGCAGAGGGTTAATAAAAAGCACAAACTCATTCCTTACAAGCGTTTTACTTAGTTTGTCGCGCTAAGTGGGCATTTTAATTGTGGCTAATGTTTCTTCTTGGGCTTTATGAAAAAAACTTTCATTTTCTTAAAATAAAGTCTGCGCGCTCATCGTCTGTCGTAACGAACCATGACTCAATCTTTTTATCGTAATCTTTCCTTTGTCTGATTAGTATCGATTGAGTAATCCATTAGAGCTGTTATTTGATTTGATTAGAACAATGTGACTGATCAATTTAATTCGATTTGCAATCTATTCAGAACCATCGTGGGATATTAGGATTTACATAAGTAATGGCTTTGGGAATATACAATTAGTATGTTATGGACTTACGTCGACGCTAATTCCTGTTTGAGAAAATACTCGAGTGTTGGGTAGTTCCTTTGGTACAAAACGAAAGAACTCCTGTGCGCCGTGGTACCACTTGACGGTATAGAGTGCCTCGCCCACGTCTAGCGCCCAGCGGCATCCAAGCGTCGCACTTGATCCTACGCCTACAGCTTCAGGAACGTTCAGCTGGATATCGCGTAGGCCTAAGACGCCTGAAAATATATGTTGAATTAGTTACACAGTCTCAGTTATGATCTATAATTGTGTGAATACTTTTTATGAACATCACTCATATTTTTATAATAGATAGAATGAATCCCTTATCAAAGTTATACGCATTTTATTTTAATCAGCGTAAATTATTTATGATTTTTAATAGGACTGGTTTGGTGGATTAGGAAATAAAACAATTTTCTTCTTTTATGTGATCCTGCCTGAATAGAAAACATGACACATGTACTTAAAGTCCAAAAAAGATGGATGGTCCCCATCATCTAAATGGATGGCAGTCAACTACTGTGCGATTCTGCCGAAACTTTCTGCCACTCATAACAAAACTGTGGAATGAGCTGTCGTCTGCGGTGTTCCCGGATCAATACGACCTTCAAACCTTCAAGAAAAGAGCGTACTCCTTCCTAAAATGCCGGCAACGCACTTGTAACGCCTCTGGTGTTGCGGGTGTCCATGGGCGGCGGTGATCGCTTACCATCAGGCGATACGTCTGCTCGTTTGCCCACTATTCAATAAAAAAAAGAAAAAAAAAACACCCAAACTTCGAAACAAATATTTGTAAATCACATAAACACTTGGTCCGACCCAGGATTTGAACCCGAGACTTGAAGCACAGCAGTCGCATCTATTGTCTATGAATTTGCAAAGGTTTAAATACATAAAAGTTTTAGCAGCTATGAAATGATTTTCCAAATAATATGTGAAGACGCTCGCCTAATATAAGTTATGGACAGAGCGAGTGTTTACTTTTAGGAAAGTAACAAATAAATCAGACATCTGTAAATTGCACAAAACTTGGTCTGGCATAAGCACATATAACTGTTGACTATCTGCATTGCTTACAGTACACATATTTATATATGCTTGTCACGTATGAAGCAATTGTGTTTTGAATTCAAACCAAAACTATTGCAGTAAACCAATTAATTTGAAATATTAGTTTTGTTGGATTCTAAATGTTACGAATACACACAATTGGTTGGTTAAAATACAGTCGTTTTAAATTACCAACGGCATTTTAATGGTATTTTGGCAACACTGCATAAAATGTTACCAACTCTGAGGGTAAAATGGAACACTGTGTTTCTCCCGATTTCTCCAATAAAAGAAAAGTATACGTGTGACAATTTTCAGCATACAGCTGCAGCTGTTGAGTTGTGTTTTAGGCATTTTATTTTTCTGTACCGAAAATCTCTTCTTTTATTGTTTTTGTACATATATGTCTATATATATATATACTTAATCTTTAGATCAGTAAGGTATCTTTTTTAAAGTTTTAAAATTTTTTAGTACTTTTTTTTTAGTAATTAGAAAATATGTTTCTGTATATTATCTTAACTTTACATGTACTCTTTTCTCTCTAAACGCTTTAAAAAAAAACTTTGACTATGAAATATTGTAGACTATAAATAGACTTTTTATTACGTTATATTCTAATAAGATACACAATATTGTAAAATAAGGAGTGTTTAAAGGACAATAGAACAGATTATGGCGTGGATGGATGTTGCGTTATTACGGCAATGCAAAGTCCGTGGATTTCCATTTTGAGTTGGTTACTACGGCGCTGTTAACTTATTGAAAATCAATCATGCTACGTTTTTCTGGTTAAATCACTAACACCAGATACTCCATTACGATAAAAACGCAGATACCTTTTTAAGACACGTTTGCGAGCATAAAATATTTTCGACTAGAATGTCGGCATAAGATTTTTTTTCAACAAGACAAAATCATTTATCTCAGATCAAATTTAAGATAAATAATAATCTACCCATCTAGATATATAACTTTTAAACCTGAGTTGGCCTCTCTTACGAAAAACTTAAACTCCGACTCACTTGTAGGCATCACATTTAAGTACAGATAAATACTTATCTAAACGACTATGTCATGCATCGACACACTATTTTTACCTCGAGGTAGTTTGAGGTCGCAGGTTAACGATCAAAAGCACCGCAGTTCGATGAGAGATAACAATCGGATTGGTACTTTTCGTCTGGATACACTATAAATACAAGCGCTTAAAGTTTTAGCGTCGTACCTTTATTGTAATGTGGAGGTACACTTTATAAACATGTTTTACCGTGGGAGAGTCACGCTTCGGCATGCATGGGCCGGCTCGACCGGAGTGATACCACGGCCTCACAGAAAACCGGTGTGAAACAGCGCCTGTGCTGTTTTACCCCAACTTCTTCTCCATCCCCCAAAAGGCCGGCTACGCATTTGTGACGCCTGTGGAGTTGCAGGTGTCCATGGCTGGAAGTAATCGCTTACCATCAGGCGATACGTAAGCTCGTTTGCCCCCTATTCCATAAAAAAAGTTCATTATTTAGTATATACATCTAAAATCTAACTAAATATTTTGTTTTGATGTGAAAACTTTACGATAATAACTGTGAGAGAGTTTGTAAACATACTTGTGCTACTCTTGCAAAGCTAATACGCATTGAAGTAACTTTCACTGGCAGATAACATAAGGCTTACATATGACATACATACATATAACAAGCTTACATATAACATAACTAAGTTTTTTTTTTTAGACTACCTTCGCTCTGCGACGTTACCCGCGGTTGCTGTACAACAACGGCGGGGCTCAGCTAGTAATAATTAAACAAGATACAACGAAGTGGTTGCGTGGTAAATAAGTAGAATTCCAGCTAAGAAAGTTTTTAGCTTGTAGCTGTACAAATAAAACTGACGCAGGGCATTAGGTAGAGAGTGTTTTGGAGGCTCGTCACGCACGTCCTGCAATATAGTACTTATCACAGACCACGTAACACCTACCGCACATAAAGCAAAATATATGAAACGAGACTACCACAAATACGCACTAGTTCATTTTGAAGAATCACGAATTGCGATTGAGACTATAGCTAATACCTTGGTAGTAATCTTTGTATACCAATGTTATACAGCTGAAGAGTTTGTTTGGTTAAACGCGCTGATATCAAGAACCACTAGTACGATTTGAAAACTTCATTTACTGTCAGATAGTCCATTTATCCAAGAAGGCTACAGATTATATATATTCACGCTAAAGTTAGTAAGAGCGGAGTATCAATTAAAATGTTGCCAAAGCGGGAAAAAATATTCCTGCTGTGTAAATGGTTAAAGTTTCACAAAAAATCGTTCTACTTTTGAAATTCCCAAAAAGTTCTAGACCGCTTTATGTGTATATTTTAAGGCTGGCTCACTGTACCTTTTCTATGGTAAATAAATTTAGGAAAATGATACAATACAATTAAGAAATAGGTTGAATGAGTAAAATAAATTGATATATTCAACAAAAGGTTTTATTTGGTTTCTATATGTACGCTTTTGCGCCACAAAGGTGCAGGTTTCTTCTAAATATATATGTGTGTACATTTAAATATTAAAAAAGTATACCAAAAGATTTTTGTTAGCTTTGAAATCAAAATAACTTGAAGCCTTAATTGACATGCTGAAAAAAAGAACTGACATAAGCCGTAATATATTATCAATTTCACGTAAGCTACTAAAAATGTTTTAGAATAGCAACCCGGTCCAGCTTCGCACGGAACTCATTAAAATTCTTGGATTTCCTCTATTGCATGCATGTTTTACACATATGAACTTTCCTCTTAAATCAACTATTGCTGAAATTTGCAATAAATTCCGTTGAGTAGTTTAAAAGATCTAAGCGAATAGACATTGGCAGCGACTTCATTTTCCTATGAAAATGCAAAAGTTACTAAATTGATAAAAAGATCGACCGAACTAAACACATTGTGGAGTCACTGATGTCACTGGCGTGAAGTCATTACATGTTTGCCAAGTTGCAAGCGTTTTTATTTCTGCAATCGTTAACGCCTAAATTCTCATCTGTCATTGGCTAATACTTTGTCTAAGATTACTTTGCCGGCCATACACGTAACGACATGCTTGCACAAGCTTAGACTTATACAGGGGGTTAGGTGTTGGGCACGCCGTTATTGCGGTGGTAAGGCCCATTATGGAGGAGGATACCGGTTGATGCAAGTGATCACCGGAAAAGGATGTTTCGGAGATCACCTGTGTCTGATCCGCAAAGAGCCATCGCCTGAGTGCCACCACTGGGATGGCCAGATCGTGGACACGGCGCTCCACACGCTGGCAGAATGTCCGGCTTGCGACGATGTATATATAATAGGAATATTAGGGTTCCTACACAGGAGGGGGCCACCTACAAACAATGGGTGGCCCGAGGTACGTTGGGGTTCCAGGAATTTCCTTTCGAGGGCGCACCTGGTTCCCCGGCTTATAGTACCCGAGACGGTGTGCGGTTTTTAGTCGGTTCGAGTCCGACATAACTACAAGCGGTATCCGACGGGATTCCCTTAAAAAAAAGATTAGGTGTCATAATATCCCTTCAAAACAAAGAAAGGATCCTCTGACCAGGCGACTTAATCATGTCTTTGGATCGCAGACTAACGGTCGATGTTGGGAGGCTGTATATATCCTAATTAGCGTCACAACTTTTCATATCACGATACAGGATTACAGAAACTTCATAGTTCGGTGTGTCATAACTAGATGACACTGAAGTAAGCTTTTGTTTAACCGTATATCAAAGACGCAACACTATCATAACTCAGTTTAACTTATAACACGTTTCGTTCGTCACACATACTACACAAATAAACCAAAACAAACTTATATTGACGCTTTAAGCGTGCAATTTGACAGAGCCCGTTTGTCATACGTAAAAAACAACATTCGTACAAATGTTTAAAACTCTGCCTGTCAAGGTGCGTACAACGGCTACAGTATAAAAATACTCGTATAAAAGTTACTTTGTTATCACTGTAAATAGACGTGCCTGCTAATTTAGATTTTTTTTATGGAATAGAGGGCAGTGAACAGACGTATCATCTGGTGGTAAGCGATTACCGCCGCCCATGGACACTCGTAACACCAGAGGCGTCACAAGTGCGTTACCGGCCTTTCGGGGTTGGGGGTCCTCCTCACCCGGTGAAACACAGCGCAAGGACTGTTTCACACCGGTTTTCTATGAGGCTGTGGTATTACTCCGGTCGAGCCGGTACATACATGTCGAAGCATGGCTCTTCCACTCTCTCATACACGGTGGTTAGTGTGACGATGAGTGTGTAGAGCCTGAATTCATAGATTTAACAGTAATTTTAATATTTTTTAATATTGTAAAGTCCAGCATGAAGGATAAAAAAGCCCTTTGTTTATTTACAGCTAAGGGCCTGAAATGAACTGTTCACTGAAAATAAAGGATTTTAGATTGCTATTCAAGATACGAGTTCAGGAACATTTGCATCGAAAATTAAAAATGTTCAATGCGGCATTGTTTATAATTTTACTTTTACTTACTTTTAATTTAAATTTAATTTTTAAAATTATTGTTTCAGAAATTATATTAAGAATCTAGGTATGAATTTGGTGATAATAAAAAGTTCGAATGGTTATATGGCTGTTACAGTCCTGATTGAAATGATCATTGATCATAAATCAAATGCTGCATCTTTAACCTTCATTGAAAGCCATTGTACCACTGTCGCTAGTATTACTCTTATCATATTTCGAAGCATATTTTTAGCGACTGGGAGTAAGAAGAAACATCAGTCAATTCATAAGGAATCAAAATTGAAAACTGGCGTCCGCAGGAATCGATATTGGGTGTCGGGTATCGTTACTCTTCCTCGCCTACAGTAATGGTCATCTACATTAACAAAATAGACGACCCGAAATACTATAATTTTCTGATAACCTATAATTAACTTTTAAAATCAATAGTACTATATACCTAATTAACATTCAGATGCAAAATGTATTCATAACTTAGTGAATAACAAAATGTATAAGATTCTCGTTACCTAACGTAAGACGTAGTCCATAGGATAATATCAGATTCTAGATGCCATAAGGGTCCTTCAGTTAATATTATTTCAAAGGGATTAAGTTCACCAGTAAGTATGTACGGCTTATGTTCAGCTGTATAACTAATAGAGGCTGTAGTTGATGATGATTTATATAATATAGTGTCTTACCATATTTTATTATTATGAAGGCGTGTTATGAAATGGAATATTTTTTATATCGCAAAAAAGGCTATTGGAACTTTTTATAATTTTTGTAATTTGCAATTGCTTTAGAGATTTAGTTATACGTGGATAATTTGACTTCTTAGTTTTTACAATTTATAACTTACTAAGCATTTTCTAGTGTTGCTGGGGTAACATGTATAGTCTAGAAGGCTTATACAAAATCGAATCAATTGGAAAATGCAAGATAAAAACCTCAAAATAAAACCAAAATGCTTCACTGAGTTCCAGCAGATAAAATAGAACCCACTTGACTGTAGCTACCATTCTAGACACTATTATGAAGGTTAAACCTTATTCTAATCGACGATAAGTAAGGCAATTCTAAGTTTAACCGCACGTGGGCAGTTGGACCTAGTTGTAGCCGGCTAAAACTAGGTGAAGCTGCACTTTACCTATTAGCTGAACATTTACATATTATAATTATTGTAGTACTAGCTGAACCCAGCGGTGCTACCCGCGGTACGATAATAACCGCGGGCAACGCCGCGAGGTGAAGCTATTATCTTTATAAATTGTAGCCTATCTGTTATTCTGATGTATAAGCTATATTATTGTAAAGTTTCATCAAAATCCATTCAGTAGTTTTTGCGTGATATAGCAACAAACATACTCACAAACTATCTCGTTTATAATATATTATTAGTAGGATTGAGGATTGAAACTGTATTATAAAGAATATTTTATTGCATAACTTTAGAAAATGTTAAATTTTATTTCGTTTGTCTATTCTTCTTTATCCATCAGTCTCTTATTAGGCCTTATTACCTAGTACCTTATTAAGAACTAGATAATAAGGTTCATTTAGGTTTTTGCCAATGTTCAAAAACATCATATTACCTCGTTTTTCTCATTTGTGTGATTCATTTTTATGTTTAGTTTCCTACTGTATCTGATATTCATGTTATATACGGTAGCAAACATGACACTTGACATGTCCTTCTTTCATTAGGTTGTTTAGATTATTTGGTTTCTTTTTTGTTGAATAAGTTATTCCGAGCCTCGTTCATTCGTCTCTTAACCTCGTATTCATGCTTCTTTACAAATATATATGTTGTGCCAAGTGGAAATAACCTTAAATATTCTTTAAAATATTGTATTTTTTTTTTTTTCTATTCGTCATGACTTTAGGGATATATTACTTTAGTTACATTCGAATACTAATCATGCCATGTTCAATATATTTATAGAAAGCAATAGTTGTCTATGTTAAAATTATGTTTTAATTGAAGCCAGACTGTCTCGCTCATCTGCTTAATGCTTGATAATCTTATTCTTACTAATAATAAAAATTTCTAAGTTTTCACTTGATTTAACTTAATTTTGTAAAATAGTTACATAAGTTATTTCCTAGAATCATTAACCAACGAAATTATGGCGTAAATATTTTACCAGAGTTTGCTTAGTTTCTGGTAATAACGAACATAATATGTTAAAGAATATAATTTGAAATATTACATTGAAGTGGACTGCTTCGTTGACCTGGTGGCTAGCGTATGCAACTAACTGCCAGTTTAGAAGTCTCGGGTTCGATTCCCGAGTCGGGCCAAAGTGATGTATCGTATTTTTCGTATATAAAATTCTTATTAACCGGCCCGGGGTATGAAAAATGTATGGTGGTGTTACCCGCTCGTGCCTCGGAAAGCAAGTTAAGTCGTCGGTCCCGGTTGCCATGAAAATCTTTGGTAATCGTTATTGAGAAGTCAGTGCCCTCAAATATACTGACGCTAGTTTCAACCTTCGAATTCAGTTCACCCTCAGGGTTATGAAGGTCTGATGCCGGTCGCTTCGTGGCAAAACTGATATTCAGGTAAAACAGGTGGAACTAGTAACCGACCCCTAATAATCTTGGGATAAGGCTAGGAAGAAGAAGATTTTGAAGTGAACATTCATAAAAGATACGTGAAATATACTGGCGATTTAGTTGAACTATTATTTTAATAATAGTAAACTGATTCTAAGCCGTACGTGGGTAACACAGAGGCGGCGAGAAAAGGCTCGAAACTAGCGTTATTTCACCCGTCTCAGAGTCATTAATTGCAGTACGAAAGGAACCATTTATTTGTGAAACGTGCACCTTAAAGCAATTTTATTTCTACGGTCCCTATTTCTTATAAGTAGGTAACTTTGCGGTCGATCCGTTAGCGGTTCGCTGAGCAGAATTTCAGCTCGACGTAAGTAATCAAATCTTGGCCTTCAGCTATACTAAAGGTGGTTCGAATACATAAATCAAGTGAACGGTACGTGATCGAATTCAAGATCAAGCCAATACACAATTCTCGTCGACATGAACTCATTACAATCTAACCAAATTCAATTTACGGTTCGAGCCACATCATAATATTTCATTTCGGCGCGTGTTTAATATTTATATGAAACGAATTCATTTCACCGCTACTCACTGTTCAAACAAATGTAGATATGTATTCAGGTGTTTGGTTCTCATAAACGTTAGAAGACAAAAAACTACTTATGTTTCATTGGGATTTCTCACTCTTAAACTTTCATTTTACATTGTACATAATATGTACAATTACATAATATGTACAATTACATTCGTCAGGTATTGTATGAGGTGTTACCGATTTGAGGATAACGCGACGTTACAACCAGGTTGCACTAGTCACGGTCGTGTACATAAACTGGCGTGGATGTGTTAATCTGTACTACGAGTAATAATAAAGCTGAAGAGTTTGTTTGTTTGTTTGAACGCGCTAATCTCAGGAACCGCTGGTTCGATTTGAAAAATTCTTTCAGTGTTGTATAGTCCATTTATCGAGAAAGGCTATAGGCTACATATCATCACGCTACTACTAATAGGAGCGGAGCACCAATGAAGAATGTTTCAAAAACGGGGGAAAATTTTCACGCTATGAGAAATATAAGACGCAAACGAGGGTGCGAAGGTCAGCTAGTTCAATAATAAAATTATGAGACAGATTCTTTCGGAATGTTGGAATATTCTTTAAAATAAGGACTCGTTGGTATCCATACAAAAAATAGCCTCCGTTAGTATGATATGTGACGGTACGTGGCGAGAAGAATGTCTAAAACATAACGATAATATGCATATACGAGTAGATGAAGAGCTTTCAACAAAATATCATGTATCTTTTAAAAACGTTTTAAAAACATATCAAACTTGTAGCTATAAATGCCAATGCACGTTATAAGCTTGGTTATTAATGAATAATAGTAAATAAATATTCCGAACATCTAACACACAACGCCATCTAGTCGCAAGCTAAGCAGAGCTTGTGTTATGGGTACTAGACAACTGATATAAATACTTTTATACTTTTTTTGTAAATATATACATAATATACATAGAAAACACCCAAACTCCGAAACAAATTAAATATTTGCAGATCATACAAACATTTGGTCCGACCCGGGAATCGGACCCGAGACCTCAAGCTTAGCAGTCGCATACGCTACCACTACGCCACCGAGGCTGTCGACGACGTATTAAATCTTTATTATTACGATAGGTATAAATAAAATGCTGAACCAATGTCTGTCATTAACTCTTTAAACTAAATCAGTCACAGAATCAGTTAAAAATGCTTAATACCGGTTAAATTTAATTAAAACACATCAACTATTTGCATATCAATTACGGCCGGACAGTGTCTTTGGACTAATCGATTTAATCTGCCTACATGCAATAATCGATTTATACTTCATATTTTAAGATGATAACATGTCATGCTTATATTTCTTATGTATATTTAGATAAATATTGTGTGTGATTATATAATTTACTAGCTGACCCACGCTACCTCGTTTGCGTCTTATATAGCCACAACAATTCATTTATCTTATATAATTTTACCGTGGGAGAGCCACGCTTCGGCATGAATGGACCGGTTCGACCGAAGTGATACCACGGCCTCACAGAAAACCGGTGTGAAATAGCGCTTGTACTGTGTTTCACCGAGTAAGTGAGGATATCGGAGGCCCATACCCCAACCCCTTCCCCCCCCATTCCCCAAAGGCCGGCAACGCACTTGTGACGCCTCTGGTGTTGCGTGTGTCCATGGGCGACGGTAATCGCTTACCATCAGGCGATACGTCTGCTCGTTTGCCCCCAATTCAATAATATATAAAAAAATCGCAATAAATAAAATTGCAATCTCAAATTGAGAAATAAACTATCCTATCTCTAAGTTGGAACAAAGTACACATTTAAAAAAAAAGTTAAAATCAGTTCAGAAGGTTCGGAGTTCATCCCGGAAAAACATTATGACACTAGAATTTTTAAACAATTCACTCACAGACCCGAAAACATAAATCTATACATTTCTGGCCATCAAAGGTTTTCAAGTCACCACATCTTATCATAAAGGCATGGTGTATTTTAATATTTTAGTAACTGCTCCTATATATTCATTTTTTCTGCTTTAGTGGACAATAAACAGTACCTTCTTATTACTCAAAATATTTTTGTTAATGACTTTTGAAAAACAAATACTTGTACACCTATTAACATCTATGTTAATTTTTGCATGTACATATCAATTGAAATTATTTTTAAACAAAGTCCTAAAACGCGGTTTTAATACACTTAAATTAAATTAAACGTTTTCCCGTGTGCAATAAGTGGAATTCTTTTCAAACGGAAATTCTTTGTACTAAAACTTAGGGTTTAACTCACATCACTTGACTGTCTTATTATTAAAACATTGAAAATAACAAACTGCAGATCTGTATACAATAATATATATTCAAATAAAATCAATCTTTATTTGTTATCATATAAATATATTTTCTCTATGGTCTGGTCTATATATATATATATGTATATATATATATATATATATATATATACATAAACTAGCATATCTACCCCTTGATAGTAAACGAGTACCGCCACCTATTATATACGCGATGCGACAGCCGCAACACCAGAGGCGTCACAAGTGCGTTTCCGGCCTTTGGCCTCTCTTTATCCTCACTCACTCACTCGGTGAAAAACAACACAAGTGCTGTTTGACACCGGTTTTCTGTGAGGCCGTGGTATCACTTCGGTCGAGCCAGCCTATACTTCTCCAGTTAACAACTTTACATCTCGATAAACATACATAGGCAGAGAGAGACGTACTTAATCAGGGTAAATAAGTGAGTGTAATAAATCTAAGTTCAACATAGTAATTGATTTGAACACTGCGTTCGGGTCAATAGTCATAATGTAATAAAGGTTACAATTCAAATCATATTCTAAACTACAATCCTCATTTCGGACATACATTGTTTGGTATAGCATATAACTTTTTCTATATTATTTATTGACTTGACAACGTCTAATAAATTGATGAAAGCCGGGTGAACGCACGAAAAAGGATGGCTCCTGTCCCGTTACGCTCATTGTATTTCTGCGCCGCATCTATTTTTCTTCCACTTGATTGGCCTATGCGTCGAAATAATAAAATAGTAATAGTATACATATTTGAACTGATGAGTGCAATTAAAAGTAAATTTATCAATTAAATTATAGAATTATTTCACCCCTTCTTTGTATCCATACAATCACTTCGTTAATGTTTTGTTATGACGTTGTCACGTTACACTATCATCCGTTAACCGACTTTACAGATAACCAATTTTTTATTAACACTTCCTACATTACATGTTTCATGAGGCCGAATTAATGCCTTATTATTGTATGTATATTATTTTCCAATGTTCGTTTGTAGATAGAACTGGTCCAAACTATGCCTTTAAACGCCTAATACCAGTTATCTATTATACCACAAAAACAATTTTCAAGAACAGAACTATGAATTTATAAAATGAAGTCCAAATTGAGAAACTTTATTTGTTTTCTAGTATTGTGTAAATAAGTACATAGAGCTGATTTTCCCACCCCATCTTCGCTATCGTTTCTACTCCTAGTACTTAAATTTCCAAATAAATTTTACTTACCTTTCTATAAATGTCAGTAAAAGTTTGGTGAACGTAGATAAGTTGTTACACGTGGCGTAGTGTTTACTAGTGTCGTGTCTCGGAACGACTCGCACAACACTATCTATAATAAATGAAAGCCGCGTGTTCCGGACCAATAATTTTTCGCAATCCTCTATGCCCAGAGAGATTGGCACTTTGTTGAATTTTTCGAAGATTGCCCAGTCTTCGGAGGATTTCGATAATCAGCTTTACTTAAGGGATTGGATTCGAAACTCAATTGTATCCCAAGCGGTTTTAATAATTCATCATTTCAGTAATCCATGTCAGGAGATGAAAGATACTGTTGAATTGTATGCCTAAAGTTCAGCGTAGCTACTGAATATTTTACATACTTACTTATACCGTGTGTTTTTGCATATCGAATGCAGCTAGTAATATAAAAAGGACACGGTAACAAAAGTAGTAACTTAATTGATAAATATTTCAGGAAAATGTTACGATAAATATAGAAAGTAATTGAGAATATTATTGAAAACAGCAATATTATTTGATAAATTGAGTTTGAAATAGAAGTGGCAATTATTGAGGTCATACAATCACACAGTCAGCTTAGTGAACATATATTAAAGCAGTCAAGATTTTTATGCCCAATGAAAACAAACGTTTTTCAGAAGAAATGCTATAAAAGAAACTTGAGTACGATAGTAACTACATAAGTTTCTATGATTCTTAGAGAAATGATGGAAAACGACCACAAAATAGTGCGTAGTAAAAGTCGTACGTACTAAGGTACAGGCAACGATGATGGCCCAATTAATTTTTATAATAATAATACTTTATTTCTCCTCACAATGGTATACTTGCAACTAGTCATTTTACAAAATTTTGTTTAGCAATGTGAGGAGCTGGTATCTGTGATAGGCATATAATGTCTGTGTTACAAATCACCAGGTCCTCATTCCACGGACTAACAGATACATTTTTGACAGTGTGTTTAAACAGTCGATTCTATTCTATTGTGCACATATAGTGAGTGAATGAGTAATAAAATGTTAATAATTACACATTTAACAGGTCACTGACACATTTACCCGCCAAATTTTAATTCTTCGGGCATACTACCCTAATTTGTGAATTGAGAAGTTATACACCTATTGAATACATAAACTGGATGAATGCTCATAACTCAATTGCACTCGGTGATTCGAAACAATCACCGTGGGTAAGCAACGACAGCGCGGTAAGTGCCACCATGAGCGTCTTCGTGATTCGGAGGTCACGTTAAGCAGTCGGTCCCGGTTGTTATTATAGGATAACAGTCGTGAAGCTAATTTGGAGGCCTTTGGGCGGCTTAAAAACATCCAACGGCAAGATTACGTAGCCACAACGTAGTCTTGCCAGTCCCCAACCCGCACTTGGACAGTATGGGGACGTTTGACCTTAACCCTCTCCTGAGAGGAGACCCGAGTCCATCAGTGGGAAGTTATGGGTTATTGATGAATACATAAACGAAATTTTGTTATAACGTGCATATCAGTTCTGCCAAAACACTCTAATCAACTTAACTAGACTAAGCACGGTATTTGTAGGAACTTGCTAATTCCAAGTATACATCATGTTCCAAACTTTGTTAACGCGTCTGTTTCATAAGTTTGTAATAGTATAATCTGCCTTTTAATCCAACAAGTAGCTATATAGTTAGTTGTTGGATTATAATAAATACAAGCTGTTGTTTAATCACGACGTAAACTATTATAAATCGGATCAAATTAAGCCCTTTTACATTTTCATCAAAACTAAACGTACACAAAGTGTAACAAAATGTTTTAAATAACAGTAAGAAATACTATTTTAATCTATATTTCGATTTATAAAGAAATATTGTTCAAATTGGCTTTTGATTTGATATTTTAGTGTATACGTGCTACTGTTGATCATTGAAGTAATGATTAAATTGCTCAGTTTATTTACTTATTTACTTACTTTAGTTGCTAGCTCTATTCGTGAAAAACATTTCTTTTTTACAAAAATTGAAAAATTGTAATCATATTTTACTGACCATTATTTTTTGAGTCGATACATGTAAAAGTACAAAATATAAAAGTAAATCCTCATTTTGTTTAGCTAACTCTATTCGGGAAAAACTAATTTTTTAAGGATAATAGATTAAGATAATGACCTAGTATTAACATAACAAAACCCATAAAATGCTTTGTTAATCGCTCAATGAAAAAAATGTTTATGTTACATGTTAATATTAAAATCTTAAACCGGCATCGTGTTAATAATTTTCTAATATATTAATTTTACTACATATTTTATCAACACACAGCCCGCATTGTTAGTAAAGAAATACCCCAAACATAATATAGAGTGGGATTAAATATTTGTAGGTGAACATAAAATTTCAGTAACTGGCAAATATAAACGAGTACTAAATAATTTAATATCACAAAAAGCATAGGATTAATAATGTTAGACAAATCACATTACCGTCGTCGGTTTACACATAGCATGTGAAGCCAATGCAGACGACATATCTCAAGATTTCAGAGCAACACACGCTGAGAAATCATTATTAAACGAACGCTTCCCAACATTATTTGCTCTTTGATAAAATGTTGTAACTAGCTTGAAGTTGTGAATATAACTATATTATCTGTGAATTCTGGGAAGAAAGTAGCTTTACTAGAAATCATCTTATTCCTTGTAGATGAAACGATATGGTTCAATCGTAAACTACACTGTTTTATCCATCACACTAAAGCTCTAAAGGTGAAAGTAAGTTTGTTTGTTACGCTTTCACGGGAAAACTACTTATCTGATCATCATTAAAGTTTGTACACATATTCTTGGAGGTATTAGAAGTAACATAATATATTTTTTGTTAAATGGCAGCGAAGTCGCTGGCGAAAGCTAATCAGGACTAAAGGAAAGTAAATATAAGGCGTGTTGTCTACTATTTAGACGATATAGATGGTTATAGATATTTTCTCTTGAAAGTACACACACGCTACCCTTTTTTTCCGTGTCGAAATCCCCTCGAATGGTGGCATATCGGACCCGAATCGACTAAAACCGCACGCCGTCTTGGGTACTAGGAGCCGGAGTACCCTAGTAAGGAAAACCCTGGAACCGCGACTTTCCTCGGGCCACCTACGAACTGCAGGTGGCGACTTACTGTGTGGGAACCCCGGTGTTCCCGTTACTGTCACTCCGCAGCGTCCACGCCGGCACCTAGGACTGCTTCTAAGACACACTACTCTTATTTCATTAGCCTTTTGCACTCTATTATTGGACATAGGCTTCTCCCATTGCACGCCACTCTGATCGATTTTGATTTTGATTCATTTACTTGGTATAAATCAAGATTATATTATTACACGACTTGAATGTTGAATTGACAATATATTCGTAATGATAGCCCGGGTGACATAGGCTGGGTACCTATATAAATTTTATCAAAAGATTATTCGAATAATTTAAGTTAAGAAAACAATAGCACTGGGTATCTACTATAGTAGTCCACGGGCCCACGTACAAGGGATTTCAGTGATTAATAACAGGCTGAAAGTTTATACACAGCTTCGTTTTGACGAGACACCCAACTTTTATCATTGGACCAAATTCTGATAGTGGCAGGAAAAAGCGCGATAGGGAGTTCGCTCCGATGTCGATTTGATGAGTGTCCCAAATTAAATAATAACAGTTTCTAAAAATCAATACTTCGAGAAAATACGATGGAAAACTGAGAAAAACTTATGGCATACAAAGTGAATGGTGCCTTCCCGAGTGACCCCCAGCTCTAACATGTCAGAATGGTGACTTGAAAATTTTTATTCATTTTCATTAATTACAAACTGATTTTTGTTTTGGGGCTTGCAAAATATATATTTTTCATAAAAAATGCATCAGCATACAAATTTGATGGTAATTTTTTTGAGACCTACACTCGAAAAAATATTAACATGATCTTGACAACTTTCGAGTGTTTCATAAGATACAAAGTTTGACTCTTCTATTATATTTTATTCATGCTATAATGTCTTTACTTGGTTACAAAACTCAAGGTTTCCAATCTACATTTAAAAAATAAAAATTAATATTCCACCAGATAAAACCGTTGGCCTTAAAAAATAAAAAGGGATATTCTAATTTAGAACCATTTATACAATGTTGTTATTACAACTTCGCAGAAAATAACAATTAGAAAAAGGAGAAGTTCATTGCTGTTAGGTACTTAATATTAATTATAATTTTATTGTTTATGGATTGCGTTGGTAAAACTTCTGGTGCAAGCTGCGATCAACACATAAATATGCCTTTCGTAACTCGTAACACAAGGCATAATTTTAAAGTTGCCGTTGCCACCGATGCAAATTATTTTAATTAATCGCTGATTAATGTACGTACTCGCTTGATGTAATAATAACCTTCAAAAATCAATAGTTATATACAACAAGTACATTAATACAACAGTAATTAATAATTGTTAATGTAAATATGTATTTCAAAATTTATTCAATGTGAGTTAGTTTTGCCAGTGTGATAATACTAGATTGTTAACTTAAGATTGATTGATTAATCTCCTTTTGATGTGGTTAAGCAGTAGTTAGTTAAACCGTATATATACTGGATATTATAGTTATTTAATGGTATAAAGCCAGAATTAATATGGTTTTTAGTGGAAACACGTACTCTATCGTGTCTGGCTCTTGGGTCTTCGAGGAGCAAATAAATACAAATAAATCCCCTTAGTTGTTCAAGTACAAGTATATATCCACTTCTAATTTACATACTTCACATATCTTTTCTATAAAATAATGGAGTTGAATACTTACTTCCCCCAAGCCACAATATGATTGCGGCAATATGCGAAGCCATGTTGGAGCTGATGTGGCGCTCACACGTCATGTCACGACCGCCTCGTGACGGCTCTCGCGCGTCTTCTTCATACTCTCTTTCATTTTTAAACACTCGCTCGAAATATTGCAGAATGCCTAGTCAAAACTGAATTGACTTAACTATGTAAAGTCATATGTATTTTTGGCCATATTTATTCTCTCAGGTCCTTATACTAATCTGGAACAAACAAAGAAATATTGTTTATAAACCATGATAAAAAAAGTAATGAAATATCGATAAAAATATAACCGTACAAGAGTCAAATAAGCTTGTATATTATGATTAGCCACCGGTCTCCGCTTCGCATGAATGAGATATCTGTTTGTGTGAATTTCAAACTGTTCAACACGTTATAGTAAGACTGGTATTTCTTCGCCTTTCAACGCCGCATTCTTTACTATTTCCATACGGCCAGCGCTAGCGACAACACAATAATTTTGGGGTCTTTTTGTTTTTACTTCGAATTTTCTTCTGATTCACTCAATTAATTAATATGCTATTGTATTGTGTACTTGTATAAGTAAACTGTAATGCTATGAAATTTCGAACGATTTAATAATCAATTCCATTTGATTTAGCTATTTGTTCTTATAACATTTTTATAACATACTTAAAACGTGAATTTTGTATCCATGCTTAAATATTGTAACTTTATTTTCTTTCAGCAAAAAACACCTTAAAAGAGGGAATGAGATATTTAGCTAACAAATATGTTGTCACGGATTTTTTTTGGTTGATGTTTTTGCTGTAGTCTTTATACCTTTGTTATAAACTGCTCAGACCTGGGTGTTCTGACCATATTATAGATTTTTTGTCGACTTCAATTACAGTAATTCTAGTTAACAATATATATTTGTCAAATTAAAGAGAAGTCTTTAGTTCTTAGAAATGATGCTTTTCTAACGGTAAAAATTTTTGTAAAAAAATATTGGTAATATCGGTGAATATCCCCAAAAAATAAGCTCATAAACATTTTCTTTCTATAATATTATTTAATTTAATCCCTTATTGGAAAAAGAAAGCAACAACATATTTTTTTTTGCTATATATTTTACCAAAGCAGTCAATTTTGCCTCGTTATGAAAGAATCTTCTAACTACAGAATATTCATGCCCATCATTTCTAGTGACCTCACTCCTCCGGAGAGATCCAATAAGAGTTATATATGCGTTACTAACTTCAACAGTTACCAATTACGCTATTTATAATATAAAAGCTATACAATAACGATTTAACCACAAATAACACACAAGTTCTGTCGAAACCGAAGTTTTACAGTCGCACAACTCCGAAATAGGTATTTGATAAAATTATATAGGTACGTTTAAAGTATAATTCCATTCGATAGTAATAAAATGTGGCAATGGGAGAAAGATCTTTTCATTAAACGTATCGTAGACGTCTGTGATTTATCGCCTCTTGAGACACTCCATTCACGGTATGCGTTTTGTTGTCTAGAGATCGATTGGCTTGGAATAAAATACATTTGCCAATTGAATAGCGGGCCTCGCAATGTTTCAGCCCGAACGACACTTTTTCAGCCGAGTTGAGAACTAATGGCTTCACGCGCTGGCCTCCGACTTTCAATAAATGGTTGGGCCGCGTGCGCCCGTCAGTTGTCGACGCTTGCCTCCCAATACCTAGCGAGAACGTTGGTACCTACTACTAAGCTACCTAATCTATTTTGATTTTTTTGTCATTCATATTTCCTCTTAATTTAATTAAATTGCCTTGAAAAACATCTGTTAGGCTCTATTAATCAAAATTAAGACCAGTCAAAGTAATGTCAACTTATTAGCAATATTCACTGTCATATTTAACCAAACTTATAATCATTAAATCAGGCTGTGCTTTTAGAGTTGTAAGTATTCGATACACCACAACGTCGCAATTTTAATTTTTAGGGTTCCGTAGTTCTAATCCCGGAACCCATATATTTTCGTCTTGTCCGTTCGTCCTTGACTTACATTACAAACGGTTAGTTCTAGAAAGATGCAATTTAGCACTAGTATGTAAAATCTATTTTACCTCCTCGACAAAATCACGAAAAATAGATTTTTTTGGGGTATATAATGTGGGGATATTTTTCTCGCGTATATTCCTTAGTGTGGGGTTTCATTACATAGATCTTTTAAAAACATTGTATACCAAAGTATACCAAAATATTTAGATGGAAGACCTATATTCTAAATAGCGCTTTAGGAGTAAAAGATAAATATTTTTATTGAAAGGAAACAAAATATTTATTAAAAGAGAAGAGTACTGAAGAAGGTCAGGCGAGGATAGCGACTTTATTTTCTTTCCTTTCTTATATTGCCGTTAGCACAAAAATAATATACTGATAAGTTTAAGCGATACCTTGAACAGGTTTGGGTGATCACCTCTCACTGGGACCGAATCCGAACCGAACCGAAAACAGAATCAAGTCCTCTTATTTCAAAAATCGTTTTTACCGAAATCATGTTAAAATTTCACCTTAACCAACAAATTGTACAGCCCTGCTGCCTAATGAAACTGGAAGTTGCTTACAATGTAAGTTCCGTACACATTCCTACACCAATTCCCCAAAGTGTAGTGAACCCACATCCTTGTCACTAAAAGAGGCATTAATAGTCATAAACCTACTCACAAACTTTGTAGCACTAATGTCTCGCCTTTTCAGGACGACTTTTTAGCTTTATTGAACAGTAACACTTTGTAAAAAGATCTACTCAAAAAACTATAACGGAAAGGTTGACTTAGATCCAATTTCACTTTCCAATCCATGTTGGAATAAATTAAATGGAGGTGAAGATATAAACGGGTGCAATTCCCGTCACCTAGATTCATAGGTTGTGGGGAGCGTGTGAGATGCAGGCAAACATCCAAGCGGCAGCCTGGAAGCCCGGGGTTGTTTGGCAAGCTGTCTAACTAATTGCCACGTTACCGGCGCGCTCTGCTCTGTTCCGTTGTTTATGGATCCACGTTGGTAACATTTGAAATTTGCGTTAAATAGTAAAATCATATCTCACTACCGTTTAATTCAACTAGATGTATGGCTTAATTAATTTAGTTTTTATTTCGTATTACGCTGTGCTCTTATTTATATGAAGAGTTATAAATACAAAAATAAAGGTTGACAATTAATCTTACTGAAAAGCAAAACAAGAATATCTGAGAACGACGACGGGTGCTTATTTGTTTAGAAACCAAATATCTTGGTTTCCCATCCCTAAGGAAAACTGAAGCGATTTCCCATCCCGTCAAAACCTAGATGCTTTATATGGATTAAATGTATCTACTTATTGAAATTTATTTCTTAATCATAACGCCTAAATTATTTTTCACATCGATCAACAATAAGCTCATAAATGAGTCGTTATTTTATTTTTCGTCACTTAGATATCGTGGAACAGAAAGCAATTGCGATTACCAGTTTCATTTAAAATTAAATTGAGTTAGTAATAAATTAATTCGTCCCACAGCTTTCGAAAACGGTTGAGTTTTAATTAAGTTTTTGCTGTAACTTTTACTGTTTATTTTCAACTGCATTGTTAGTTTTGTATTTAAGATTCATGGATTGAGGGAACGAGCGAAAGAACACTTCAAAGCATCGTTGATTTCAATCCTCGTAATTTTAGTAATGGCAACGGCAGGACGACTACGGCATATCCTTCAAGTCCGATATTTTGTTTTATATGGAGTAAGGGGCAAACAAGCAGATGTATCGCCTGATGGTAAGCGATTACCGCCGCCCATGGACACCCACGCCAGAGGCGTCACAAGTGCGATTCCGGTCTTGGAGAGGGGTTGGGGTATAGGCTTCCGCTATCCTCACGCACTCGGTGAAACCCTTTCACACCGGTTTTCTGTGAGGCCGTGGTCTCCGGTCGAGCCGGCCCAATCATTCAATCAGTTATTAAATCACACAGAATGACTAATTAGTAAAAGAATGAATGTCCAAAAGAGTAGAAATCATTAATTTTGTTACTAATTTACCGACGTAAGAGGAGTAGTTGCAAAGTGCGAATTAGACTTAAGTGCACCCTTATAACATTAAAATAGAAAACAAAGTTTTCAATACCTCTACTTGGTTTTTATGACGTGCTTTGTAGATATATAGGTACTCTTTATTGCACACCAAGATTGAGAAATATATATAATGTAGAATACGAAGAAATACAGTAGTACAATGGGCGGGCTTATCGGAGTCTGCAATCTTTTGCTGAAATTTGGATAGAGCGTACCGTATAGTACTAATAGTTTATACTCGTAGTTCTGTATACGAGTATAGTACTAGTATTTCTGAAGCGCATTTAGATTGAAGGTTTTGTTTAAAACAATAAAACATTATTTAAAACGAAGTACCTCTAAAGCTATAATATTAAAACAAAGAAGGTTCACTTTTATCTAAATATTTCTCTTTAAATGTGCCCTTTTGGATCTCGTTAAACAGAAAGCAACAGGGCCACATGAATATATAATTAAATCAATAATATATGTACCCACATCATATAAACTGTACACACAGATATATAACTTTGGAATATTATAAGCATTCTGGCTTACGCCATAAATCATAAAGTGTTCCTCGACAGTATGAGTGCCTAATATTAATGGTCTCCTTTGCCGTGGTATGTCGCAATACTTCGATTGTCAGTGTTAGAGAAATAGCCAGGGACGGCGACCCCACACTCGACGCCGATACGTCAGCGTGTCGACTCCGCGCAGACATCACAAAGTGATTCCTTTGACACTTCGTTTTATTGGTCTGTTCATGGTTCGTTGAATAGATGATTGTCGGGAATATCGCCAAAGGAATATACGAGTATCTTTCAAATTGCAGGATATAACTGTATTTGGACATTTTCTAAATCCTAACATTATAAATGCGAAGGTAGGTCCGTATGTTATGCGTTCACGGCTAAATACCACACCAATAGTTATACGATTTTACGTACACTTTTACAGAATTATCAAAAGTATACCCCTACCTTGGCATTAAGTCTCAAACACACAGCTCCAGACGAAAACAATAGTTTTTAATAAGAACTAAACGACATACAACTGCTAGTTTACAATTTCATTGTACGAAATTCAAAGACTTTTATTTCGTTTTAATGTTTTTGTAATTTTTATTAGATGAATATGTACATAATTTATTTATTTATTATTTTTATTATATGATTTTGCAAATAGTTAACTCAAATATGTATTGAAGTTATGTTATATACCTATGTAGTTACCGCCAATTATACCTTTAATACTAGTTAAAACCCTGATAAGATACTAAGTGAAAGATAAAACGGAAAATCTAAATATTTTTTTCCAACCTGTATGTAATATATATTTTAAATTTAATGGATATTTAAGCTATCGATAACTGAAGTAATTAGCGACAGCGACAGTAGGTATATACGAATAAGTCTAATATCACTGTTGACTTCAAAAGTCAGAGTCAAAAGATGAATTCGAAAAGTTTAAAACACGCCTTATTTGATCTTCAAAGAAAGATAGGGGGAGCAAAGATAAAATAAATTTTAAAGTTTAGTTAAAGAGTACTTTCGAAAGGATTACGTTTCCGTAGTGGAACCAATAATGGCGGTGAAAGTGAGACGAACGCAGGTTAGAAGGAGTTAGTGCCTATTCTTAAGATTGAAAGATACACACTTCAAGCAAGTCAACTCTACGTCGCCACATAAGCGGTTAATTTTATTTTATTTAGAGTTCAAGCAACTTGGGCGTATCTCATTTTCTTGACACGTTTCCTGCCTAAGTTTCGAACATGTTGAACATATTTCCACAAATAGATTTGACACGGCTGTCAACATAAACATGACACGGCTGTCAATAAACATGACACTAGTAAACAAAGAATGTCTATTTTGACGCGTCCTCCTCCCATCAGAGAGGTTGGAAAATACTGGTCGGTTCAAAATTCTTATAAAAGTATTAAAAAAAAGTCTAAAGCTTTATTTCTGCTTATTTAATATCCAGAGATAATAAAAAAATATAAAAGTTTTGTTTTAATATTAATAATGACTCGGAATGGACCAAAACGTTAAAACATTGTAGTACAATTAGTAGTTTAAAAAAACTAAGTAAATTATTGAAATCTTAATCTTAAACAATAACTAAAGTAGCTAAATGCGAAAGTAAGTTTTAATCAACACACAACTAGAAAGAAGTACAGAAAATGTATAAAGTTTTTAAACTTTGTTAATCACTAGTAATGTTTGCTGTAGAAGCTGATTCTTCAAATGTAGAAAAAGATGTTACCGAGAACTAAAACTATTCTTGTTCATACGGCCAGATACTCGTACATAGCTATATTTCCACACAATGATCTTTGACAAAAAGCTACACTTGATTCAGTTAAGTAAAAAATAAACAGTCTTCAATATTTGCTGGCACAGAAGAAACACTTGTAGAAGTCTAAGTGCCATTTGTTGAGTAAAAACATATATATAACTAAAAAAAGCATGTTGTTGGGGCTGTAGTGGAGTGTTTTTTAGTGCTTAAAAACTCTATCCCGTAGGTGTCTGTCCACTAATGTTATTAGTATTTTCAAGAGGAAAGATGTGAGAATAAATAGCGATAAAAAAATCTATCCTTTTATGTCTACGTCTACTCTTTTTTTGCAATAGAAGTTAATATATAATATAGCTTTTTAAATACCATACTGCATTATATATGTCACCCATACTGTCACGTAGTAAGGTGACGCGTCGTCATATTGACAACCGGTCTAAATAGTTGTCATTAGGTATTTCACAACAAAAATATCGACATTGTTACCCTACATGAGAAGCCAACACAAGTTTTGTTACAATTCTCTTCACCATTCTAATATTTCAACTATATGTATGTAAATTACGTCTTGAAACCAATACATGGCAAGTTGTAGCAATACACATCTTATCTAGAAGTCTTTGCTATGCTTGTTGAATAACAAAAACTCAATAACATTTTCTCAAATAGTCTGTAGAACAATTTCGTCAATCAATCAAGTTTGACATGAATTTAAACACGTACAAAAATAAATTATTTTCAGAAATGTTTTAAAACCATCTGTTATCTTGTAAAATTGAAATTCATATGGATAAAAAGTTAAATTAAACATGCAATCTCTGAAATTGATAATGGCAGAACTGTCCAAAGATAGCCATTAATTTATTTCCATCATCGCAATTAATAGATCTTGGTAAATATGTAATTACATAATGTAGATGAATAATAATTGTATTTATGACTGATCTTAGGGTGGAATAAGAATTTTTAACATTTCAAACAAATAATTATCTAATGGGTAAAACTTTGATTGACGTCAATTATAAAAAAACATAATTGATTTTTGATCGAGGCCAATGAACTCTCTAATATGTAAAACTATTGGTGATAATAAGAAGTAATGTAACATCAGTGTTCTCAATTCTGTTGACTGAAATTATTCGTAGTAAACTAACTAAAAAGCTTAGACATACTTTCTCTATTGCTCTTTCAATAGTTTTCTTCGACCAACATCAGCAATTTATGCATTAATTGTAATAAGTGGATCATATTACGACAATATTGTCTATAAAAGTTAAGGGAAAATATTCATAATAATTTATATATAGAAGAAATATTGTATAGCCTCGACTGTATGTAATCATTTCCCATGGGTATTATGCGTATTATATATTAGACTTAGAGATTATCGATCTTCGGATTTGAGTTGGTATTGACATATTTATTTAAATATTAATACGTGAAGTAAAACTTTTTACCCCATTTTACGAAAATGATGCGAATGAAAAAGTATAATATTTGTCATAAATAAAGTTTGTGGGTGTACATAAAATATTAAAAATATAGTCGAATTTCGGCCACTGTGCGAAAATCATGCGAACGGAGGTCGAGGTATGGAAGAGGAATATAGGAAGTTAAACAAAATGAAAATAAATGATTTAATTTCGAACACTGGGCGACCGCTGAATAGTCTTTTATAATTTAAAAAATTCTAAGGAAGTCCCTAAGTTAAAGCTAAGGTTTACCTTAGACTCGAGCACTTATAGTTTAGTGCTACTAATATTATAAACGCGAAAGTTTGTGAGTATATTTGTTGCTCTTTCACCCAAAAACTACTGAATGGATTTTCATGAAATATTACAATAATATAGCTTATACATTAGAATAACACATAGGCTACAATTTATAAAGATACTATATTACGATGTTTTTTGTTTTTTGACATGTTTATCTATGCTTATGTTTTATGTTTTTTTATTTTTGTTTTATGGAATTGGGGTTAAATAAGCAGACGTATAACCTAATGGTAAGCGATTACCGCTGCCCATGGACACCCGCAATATCAAAGACTTCATAAGTGCGTTGCTGGCCATTGAGGAATGGAGGAGGGGTGTATCCTCACTCACTTGTACTCTGTATGCCGATGCGTGACTCTCTCACGGTGATATTATAAAGAGGCCTGTATTATAAAGAGGTAAAGTTTTTAGGTTTGTGATGTTGTAGGTGGAATTTCCGTATCTACTGCACCGATTTTGTAAATTCTTTTATCGATAGGAAACCTAACAAAAGCCTAAGTTGGTTTGTTAACCTTTCTCGGAACCGTCATGTTCGAGATGTTTTATCGCTGTTACGTTGTCGTTGGAATCAACTACAACGTTCCGATACCAGTCGCGTCGAATATAAAAAGGTGCTTCGATGACAACAGTTCAAATCGGTTTAATAAACATCTGAGTGGTGACAGTGATTAGCCCATTGACCTCGGCGATCATTTAAGACGATTGTTCTGTGTTATTCTATGGTTTTAAGACTGTGTATAATAAAGTTTATTTTCCCCATCAGAAGACTTATTTCTCAAATTCGTCGAATCTTATGGATTTATCATTGAAGGATCGTTGAACGATACCAGTTCATTGATGATAAAGCTGACACGTATGATTAAAATATAAGTAATCCTACTAATATTATAAACGCGAAAGTTTGTGAGTATGTAAGTATGTTTGTTGCTCTTTCACGGAAATATGATGAAACTTTGCAATAATATAGCCTATACATCTAAATAACACATAGGCTACAATTTATAAAGATACTAGTTTCGTCTCGCGGCTTTGCCCGCCGTTATTGTCGTACCGCGGGTAGCACCGTGGGGTACCTAGTACAAAATAAAATCGCTTGCTTATAGTTACACCCTTAATAGCCACCATGAACGAGAGAAGAGACGTGTCTTTGAAGCAAATTTTCAACCTTAACGTGTTCACTTATAGTTCTTACCAACAAGGAATAATAAAGCATATTGTCTTCAGTTACTAAATTTCACGAATGCATGAAAAGTAAACCATTAAGTATTATATCTATCCATAGAAATTTAAATTATGTCTATAAACACACTATTACTGACAAGCTGATACTGTTACTTAAACACAGAAAACAACAATAATCGCTGTTCGTAAAATTATGTAGGTTTTGTAAGCATAATTAACAATCGAACATCATTGCTGGTTATAAATACTGTTTGAGTTTAGTAAACAAATAATAAACGGAAACTATACGTCAACAATGAAACTCGCTTAGTAGTTACAATATTTATTGCTTGTATGAATCAAAAACATTAACGAGACTCTTTTTGTTTTATTTTAAAAACAATGTGCGCTATAATTTATTTAATACTAAAGTTTGATTAACAAGCCTTGTTAATTTGGTATAATAGATGTTTAAATACAAATGTGAAGTAATGATTATACACACGTTTCATCATCAATTAATTAATTATTCTGGTTATATTTTCTAAGTTACTTATTTGGCAGTTAAAAGGTTCTGCCTTATTAAATAAACGTCTTTTAACAGAGAGACAGACACCGTGGGAGAGCCACGCTTCGGCATGAATGGGCCGGCTCAACCAACCTCACAGAAAACCGGTGTGAAATAGCGCTTACGCTGTGTTTCACTGAGTGCGTGAGATTACTGGTGGCTCCCATCCCCCAAACTGTGTTGCGGGTGTCCATGGGCTGCGGTAATAGCTTACCATTAGGCGATACGTCTGCTCGTTTGCCTATTCCATAAAAAAAATATGTATATGCTTACTCTATCTAAATTAGAAAACTAACTGTGGAAAACGCAATGTATTGAAATAATTCAAAATAAATGGCTCCCTTGAAATTTAAATAAATTCAGCAATAGACTAGGTAACAATCATATGAACTTTATCCAAGCTACGAGTTTACACAATTTCCTGAATTAGATTTTAGGAAACCTTTTTTTATAAGGAAATAAAATCAAATTAAAAATTTACTTACGAACTGCATCGAATCGATCAGACATAGTTCGTTTCTATTAAAGCACGGTTTTAAAAATGTGCTGGTTGACAAACGATATAGAAAGAGGAATAGATAAGACATGATAGTGTGGTTGGCGTCTGGTCAAGTGAACTATACTCATTTAAGCGTTCACAAGCTCCTTATGCTATATAGGACAGACAATTATATAATAGCACTGCCAACTAAAATAATTAAACATACAATTAAGGAGAAAACAATTTGTTGAGGAAGGCATCCTCCATCTTAGAACTAGGCCGATGGTTTTAATTACTCACACTGTTCACACTATACAATAATAGTGAATGGATTTTACATCTGATATTTATACGTAAATTCATACAGATATGGGTATATATGGGCTCACATAAATATCTAATTCCTATTTTTTGTTTTACTACCGATTTTACTTTTACTTATAGGAAAACTTTAACTACGAGTATTAAAAAAAAAAGAATATGTATTGACGTTTTGATACCTACCCACGATTCGATTTCGATTCGAAGTCTCCCATTATTAATATTGCAAATTTTCCGTTTTTAAGCGTTTTTAACTATATTTGCAGTGAGTCGTCACTGCCTGTCTGCCTGTAAGCTGCCATTTTTTAATATACGTTATTTATATCATGTTTTATTTTTGTTATTTTAGTAAACAGCTAATAGAAAACAATTTAACCGTTTCTTTATCTAATACGTATTATGTGACGTCTAAGCAGATTGCTGTACGAGATTACTTTATAGAGTAAGATAACAAGAAAACGATTCATTTTTAAAAAAGCCATTTTATATCAATTGATACTAACTTCATCACAAGTACTTTATTTATTGTCGTTGTTAGTATGTATATACTGTATAACATTTATGATTTTTATTGGTGATCGGTCAGTTACTACTCACTCTGTCCCGAAATTGCTCAAGTAAAATCAAATGTAACAAAAAATCATATTACAAGCACGTGGTATTTGCGACAAACAAATTTTGTAAACTCATACCTGAGCACATAATATACTCGTACCTAAATTAAAACGGAAAGGGTATATAAATATGTAAATGATATAAGAGAATATACCCTATGCACGCCAATGCTAATCACGGGAACCAGTGAACCGATTTTAATAGAGTCTCACCCTTCTCGAAGTATTTCTTCAAATAAGATGCGTGACTTTAAAACTTCGGAAACGTTCGGCGTATGGAAATGCCGAAATTGATTTAACGTATGTTATATTGATCAAGCACTCCTGCCACTCACTCGGTTACTCAATTTTCTTTCATGTGGTTGACTATGATTTATTTTCGCACACGTTCATTTCTCATTATAAACAAATAAATTATAAAAAATATCTTACTTGCACATTTATTTATTATATAATTTTTACATTAAAGGATTCACTTAATTTTCAGAAAAAATATAGATTAAAAACTAAGATTATCAAAGTCTCTATGGCTGTAGCATTAGTATTGGTGTTTCTAGTTAACTTTAATCGTAACGAAAATAGTTTGTAGTTGTATCGTCCCAATCATATCAATATAATCGATTTCATAACTCTAACATTTAAAAATAAATGTATATTATCGCCTCTTCTTATTGTCTAGAGCAAAAATTGGTGGTCGAGATATTTGTGGCGAATAAAAGCCCCTCTCACCACAGAAATTTGGAATAACTCGGTTTGTTGTCGATTTTTAAGCCTACGACGTTAAGTTAAAATTGTGAACCGCATGGCATAATTGAATTTTTAAGTGAAACCGCCGTTTTGATAAGGAAAACTATTAAATAGACTTAATTCTGTGAACGTTAACCCCCAATAGGTCACGCAAGCTGTTGGCACTCGGGGTATTGTGGAATATATTGTAAAATAGACCCTTGTGATAAAAACTAATATGTAAACTTCTCTGACACCTCGTGGGTTGCAGAGGAGACTGGTTTCGGAAGGATGACAGATTTACTCTGAGGCTAATCACTGCGCAATTGAAATAGTTCTTATTTTACCTTGTATGTAACCGTGAGAAATTTTCAGCTCTATCCGCCTGGTAAGACAGCTTTATTTAACCTAAAAGTTTAGTGCCGTGTACGTGGTCATGAGCTTAATATTATTTTGTATTTATAAATAAAATTTATTCAAATGATACAACTTTTTAAATACACCAAAGCAATATGGTACTTAATATAAAATATAATGTTTGACAAAATAAAACAAAACAATACTTTTGCTATAAGTTTAGCACAACAGTCGCGGTAAACCCCACAGCATGGACAATCCTTATCCGGAAAAAGAAACTGTCTAGAAGCCATTATAATAATTATTTAGCAGTTATTTACTAAGTTTATTCTCGAAAGCTTTATAGTAGTTTTCTATTTCTAACGGTAAACTAATAAATATCACTGAAACTAAATGCGTTCTACATCTTTGTCCATAATAATTATTAAAAGAGCGTACAACAATGTTTCTCTGAGGTCTACAGTAAGTTAAATTGATTCTGAACTCTCTGCTACCGAACTATTCTGACGCTAACATCAACACAATTATAGGATTTTGTGATCTAGCATATAGTTAATGCAAGTAAAGATGATTTTTAACTCATTTTTATTGTTATATCATTTGTGCCAACCCAGAGGGCCACAGAGGAACAAAAATCTTTAAAAGGCGACTAATGATTGAAAAGTTGTAAAGTATTCTATCAGGATAAACCGATACAACAATTTACAATAAAAGAACATTTTTAAAAATGTGTGTTTAAATTCACGGAGGGCTCACAGTTTTTTTCTTAGTAATGATATTTTTTTGTCATACCATCTAAAACAAGCTTTTAATAAAAATAAGACTTAATAAAAGCATTTTAACCGTTTCCGGAACGTGGGGCATTTTAATCTAAAATTATTTTGTACAGTTTATTTTTAGCTTAACGCTAAAATAAACTTACAATTAAATATTATGTAAATAAGTATAAAGTAAAAAAGCGTGTTTGTGATAAGGAAAATAAGTCTCTACCTAATGTCGTGATTCAATGTTTTCATGCGGCTAATAAAAATGTCAAACATAATACCTATCGTATGCATATGAAAGTATCTAGAGACATATTTTTTATCGTTCACAATTACATTTAAGTTTTTAAGGGGTTAGATTAGATGGGCGCCCTGTGGTACAGTAGCGGGAACATTGGGGTTCCCACACGGGAGGGGGCTATCTACAAAGCGTAGGTGGCCCGAGGTACGTCGGGGTTCTAGGGATTTTCCTTTCTAAGGTGCACCGGGTTCCCCGGCATCTAGTACCCGAGACGGCTTGCTGTTTTAGTCGGTGCGGGTCCGACATGCCACTAGGAGATGGTAACCGAGGGGAAAACCCCACTTTTTTTTGTGCGGAAAACCGCACAAAAAAAAGTGGTTAGATTACATTTAGTTTCGCAAAAAAATGTGAAAAATCATATTTCACTCCTAAAAGTTATTCCCCTTTTCAGCCTCGTAACTCGAATCGGCTTTATTTTCTTGGCCTTTTTCGGTTACGAACAGTTTTGTGCTGATATTAATTTATTTGTTCTAATAATATTTGCACAAGTCTAATTGATTTTTATTGCCAAAAACAATAAGAACAAACAACGAATCTATGAGTTAATTTTACAAAAGTTCTATCAGTTGGAATAAAGCAGGGCTTAATCTGGGTTATATTTTATTGGATACGACCCTTTGTTTACACCACGTTGTGAATACCAAGTGCGGGTAGTTGCCGAAACTTGTAAGACTGGGCAACGTGTAGGCGTCGTTAAGCTCATTAGGACACCGGTGACTAAGTTTGGTACAATTCAATCAGAATGACTGTCAGTTACAGAAAAAATATTGTTAGCTTTTTACTGCATACACAGGTCCTGTATTAATAGTCTTTATAATTACATACGATGGAATATTTTGGTAATGGATCCGATATTTTTTTGATTTCAGCATAGTGTAACTCGGGAGACTAAAATAAACTATTCTTCTATTCTTTTCATGAAAGAAGTTAAATATACCAGCCTTAAAAACCCATGAAACATTTAAAATAAATTATAATAAGAGAAATTGCTATCAATGTTTTATGACTCAAATATTACATTTTGAACGTGAAAACCGTTTAAACTTAACTGAAATATTATTTTAGGTTCTAAGTATTGATTCATTCTAAATAAAACTTTTTACTACTTTTATAAATATTACAAAACTCAGGGCTTAATCGTAACGAATATATTTACAAAGCACAATAAAGTATTATGTGATAATCATACTTTAAATAAGGCTTATTTCGTTTCTGTTCTCAGTTCTTAAATATCCAGTCTTAATTTCTTTTGTTAGCAAAGATGCGGGTGGCCCTAATAATTTAATTGAAGGAATTGGGGCGAGCTTGCTATATTAAATTAATATATATTTTTTTCATTATCACATTGTAAGTTAAACAGGGTACTTAAGGTAATTGTATCGTCTACTCTGTTAAAATTTTAAATACAAAATATATAAAAACGTATAATATAATATGACAATTGAGATTTTCGGCTAAGATATTGCCGTTAATTTTATTAGATAACTAGCTGACCGACGCAACCTCGTTTGCGTCTTTTATTGCCCGTAGCGAAAAATTTTCCTCCGTATAGGGTTGATTTTTTACACCTTGTGTCCGAAAAACCCCAATATCTTACGGAACCCTATTTTTTTCCAAAATAAAATATAGCCTATAGATTTACCATAGCAGCGCCATCTATTGATTACTTACTCAACCCAGTCGAAAGGTATCGACATCTGTTAGAATCATTTGGAGTTAACAGATAATTGTGACTGTCAAATAATAACAGACAAATTATAATTAGCAATAAATTAAAATTGCGACTGCACATGTTGTGCGAATTTTATTATAATCGGTTAAGTGGTTTAGGAGTCCATTAAGGACAAACATTGTGACACGAGATTTATATATATTAAGATTAGTTAATCTTTGCAAAAAAATAAACATTGAGTATAAATATATTATCAATATATATACATGTATTAGACAAGTTGTTATATTTGCAAGAAAATAAACTTAAAGAAAGTATTTTTTTGCAGATATAATACAAATTAATATCTCTTAACTTTTGTTAAGGCGATGTATTACTTAGCTGGTTTTTATCAATATAAAAAGAATATGTACGCCCATAACTTTCGAACGTCTACACCAAATATAATATTTTTTAATGTATTTGTTAATGTGAGGACAAGATTTTTATAGAAGAATAATTACAAAAGAAGGTGTTATATTCTCTTAGTCCGTTTAGTTCTATACACTGCAGCGCTGCGAGAAGTTAACACAGACTTACTAAAAGATTATTTTCGTTTATTTTGAAAATATTCACTAAAATAAATAAGGTGAGACGAAGTTCGCCGGTCAGCTAGTATAAATAGACAGAATGTTTTGTCGAATATAAAAGTATATTCAATAAAACTAAACATTATGTTAATGTTTTATGACTCAAATATTAAATTTGGAACTTGGACTTAAAACCGTTTAAACTTAACTGAAATATTATTTTATGTTTATACATATATATACATAAACCTATGATTATACTTAATTTTTCCATTGCTATTTTGGAGTTTTTTTTTGGCAAAACTATTGATAGTAATCCATTTACTGAGTAAACTATAAGTTAACTCTTTTGCAAAATCTTAATAGGTAAACATAATCCTTTGTTGGTTAAACTTAGAGTCCAATGATCAAAAGTCGATCAGAATTATCAACTTACAAGTATGAGTTTATCTTAAGCAGTAAATTTAATATTCTGACGTGTAACTCAAAAGCTACTTAGGTACTTGCATTACCGTTTTCAATACAGATTAACAGCTCGGCAAGCCTACTGTTAATACTTAATGTAATTAACTCCGAGTAAAACATGATCATACATCTAATACGCCTACGCCGTGGCTTTTGTATGACTTTGATCTCTTTTGCACAATATCATACCATAAAATATAATAAGACGGTGTATGAAAATACATACGCATATGAGGAATATTCAAAAACAATTTATCAAAATGTCATTTTATTTACCCATGCTCAGCGGTCTTTTGTTAAGTCCGCTAAGCATGGTTAAAAAAACAAAACATTCGGACATCTAACACACAACATCGTCTTATCCCAAGCTAATCCTAGCTTGTATTATCGGTACTAGTGAACTCATATTAATACAATGATACTTTTTTTTGTAAATACATACATGTTTTACATAGAAAACATTTAAACTGCGAAACAAAGATTTGCAGATCGTACAACACCGAGGCAGTCATAAATGGAATGTGTAATAAAGATTGCCTTTCCTTATGCATTATCGTTTATGATAAACCTAAGAGAGCGGACTCCATTGGTTTTTTAATAGTATTGTGTCACCGTAAGAAAACTTTTGTTTATATTAGATTTACCTTATTTACCGTAGTAACATGATAAATAGATACATACATACACCCCTTCCCCATCCCCTTCCCCACTCCCCAAAGGCCGGTAACGCACTTGTAACGCCTCTGGTGTCCATGGGCGGCTTATTATCAGGCGATATGTCTGCTCGTTTACCCCTATTTCATAAAAAAAACATACAGTACGTGATGTATCATGTAGAAATAATGCAGTCAAATTGGAATACAAATAAAAATATAAAATAAATATATTTGTTTAGCACTAAAACGAACAATCGTCAAAAAAGTTATGGAAAATGCAGCTAGTCGATTGGACAGTCAGAGGGGTAGTAAAGTTTTGTGTTTATGGATGTGATTTTGTACATTAATGGCAAAACTTTTTGGTTTACTCTAGCAATTGTGCGTTTTTCTGCTCGTTTCTACGCAATTCAGGCTATTTTTGTAAAACATTTAACAATTTAACAGTTTATTTATTTATAAAATGACAAACTCAAAACAATGACAAATTCAACAGCTCTGTGGATGCTTCCCTAACTTAAAACTGTAAATGTAAACTACACTAACGCGTTATGCCCAATATGACTCAAATTAAATATTTCGGGTACCAACATTTAATTGTAATTTAACATCTTTTGGAATTTAATAAATATATACTTAATTGTACTTAAAGTGTGACAAAAGTAGTGACTACGATCATCCATAAATCGATTTAGAGCAATACCGCAATATTTTAGCCGTACCGTATTAATTTTAGAAATTGTTGAAAATAATATTTTACCACTTTGAAATGTTTGTTACTTTATCCTTTATTATTAAATCTGCGTATACAAGTGTAGGATGTATTTCTTAATGTTATATTTCTTAGTTCTTAAACTTTGTTCACTTTTATGGCTAAATTGACTAGCACTTTGTAGCGCTTTCAGTCTTGAGCCGCTTCGCGGCTTGGCTCATTGCAGATTAGGAAGAAGCACTCACGGGTCAGTTCCGAATCAACCTTTACGCTAATATGTTTATAGGACATGGGTGTAATACGTCTCCAATAACCACATAAAATATCATATGTATTGATTTTGATACTTCTAATGGTATGTTGAGAAGTAAAAAATGAGAATATAATAAAATGAACAATATCTAATAACTAAAGTGCTCCTGGTTCAAAAGAAAAAGATTTGACTTTATTTTTAGCAGTCTCGTGCCAGTAGCTGTTAGCTTAAACTAGGCTTAAAAGTTTAATACTTAATTAAGAAAACAATTATTGAAGGTGTCGGGGTCTTAGTCAAAAATATTTGGCGACAATAAATAAGCATTGTTCCTTGCCAGATATTGTTCAGAAAGACCCCTGACCTAAATTTTATTGAAGTAATTAAAATTCTCTCAATGTTTTGTCTTTAGAGTTTATCTGGGAGCGAAAAAAAAATTCTGGAAAATACCAGTTACTTAACGTTTTCCATAAGCCGAGAAACGACTGACAGAATAGATTAATAAATTGTTCTTTTCATGTTAAAGAAAAGAGTACTTAGTTATGAAAAAGGTGACCAGCTAGCCAGAAATGAGACACAAATATAGATTTTAAAATACATAAAAGCGATGATTAAAACTTAACAAAGCGCTTGAATCAGAGTGGAACTAAATTCAAATTACATGTAGAAATCAACCCGTCTGACCAGCATCGTTTAGTCATTAAATTCAAACGTTCAGAAGTCCGAAATGATATTGATAAGGTTAACTAAGGAAATAGTCCACACCTGAAATACACTTGAAAATTATGTAGTGTAGTGTAAGATGAGCAGGGAATGATACACGTTTTAGTGTTTCTATTAAATCGTAAGTAATATCGCTTTAGACAAAGTCACAAGACCGAATACTATGGCAAAAATTAGGGGAGGCCTATGTCGGAAGACAACACAATCTCGAAACCGGTGTCTACTAAGTTAAAGAAGATAAATTTAAACTACTATTTTACTATGCATGTTATTTAAGTTTAAGATTGTGAATAAAGGCTATTATTATTATTATTATTATTATTATAATATCGCTTTAAGTTTTTGTGGATTTCGCCTAATTAGTTCTTCTGGATGAACCTCGTGATGTGATGATTTGTTATTGGCCAGCAGCAGTTTGATTCTTTAGATGAAGAGACATATTATGTTTAAATCGACATATTTATTTTCAGTTAACTAATTTTGAAAATGTATATGACTCTACAAAAATGTATTATTTTTTTTGTCATGAGGAATTTGTGTGATTTCTCAAAAGTACGAGTTGTTGGAATATCAAAGTTAACTAAAATAATAGATATTATAGATACATATACTCCTAGTCAGCTGAAAATTATGGATTCATAAAGGCCTAACTTAACCAATAAAAAATATCTGAAGCATTATTCAATTATATTAGATTTATTTGGTGAACATTAACTTAACTCATTTGCATTTACATAACCTTAGCTTACTGTGATAGGGATGTGTTCTTAATACCCAGTCACAATTAAGCACCTTTGTGAATGTATTGATTGTATAAGACACAAATCAAATTAAGCAAGCTAGGTCAATCGATGGTGTCTTTGTAATTCAATCAATGACATAGGGTCGCATGGGTAGTCAGTATTAAACACGGCATGCTACAGAGACTCCATAAATATAGCTACAATTAATACAATTTATTTGGAAATACACCACCTATTCTATTCATCCGTGGACGTAGTAAGAGGCGATTAAGTAAGGCGAAGGAAGTAAGCTACACAAGACGACGTCACTGCAAAGAGAAAGAAAAATGCCTTTTTTACTCGATTTTTATTAGCTTCACCTGTATGTTTGTTTGTAACCGACTCTTTCGGACTTGATTTTGACCCACTTTAAACCGAACTTACCGGAAAAAAGCACTCCAAGCTTTTTAACATTAAGTTTTTAGATTTTTTCAAATATTATTTTTGTTTGTATATTTTTGCACCAGGTCAGTTGGATTGGAATAATATCAATAACAATTCAGTAGTGAGGGAGCACGTAGAAAGAAGCTAACAATTCATATGTGGACTTTAAGTTACATGCAAATAAATTACACGGGTATTCATCTCATTGAAAAATCTCTACATCTTTAGGAATTGGTTTTTATCTCCTGGTATATTTATTTGAGTGCGTACTAAAGCAATAGTCCTGTAGTGGATGACTCCTTGAAAGTGATTTATAAAACTATTTACAAAATGCTAGACAAGCGCTTTCATGAATAGCGTAAAGTTTGCGTTGTATACAGCACAAGCTCATTTGAGCGATGACAATGTGAGGATATCTTAGATTTATTAATTTCATGTAGAAATGAAGTGTCAGTTGACAATTGTAAAGAGAAAGTGAGAAAGCAATTCAAAAGTACAGGGAATGTTAAGAGGCTTCATCAGTAAGTTACCGTAGGCGGAAATATTAATATTTAATTAATGCATAGGTATTTGTTTCTATGTTTATTTAAAATCAATTTTCACATTTATAAATAACAAGGATAAGTCACTGTAAGTACTGAAATTAAGACGCTGGATTCCATGTTACTCCTTCCCCAGGATTAATATATAAATGAACATAATGTACGTATATCTATCTATATGAATATACAAGTAATATTTAGCAATTAACAAAATTATTTACTATTATTTGCTGTGGCTGAAGGTGTTACAACCTTGATTTTCACTAATAATGTAGTAAGTCATTGACATTTAGAATCGTCATTTGTAATGCATCAAAGTGTGTGTCTTTCATATTTTTTTATTTCATGATTAATACCAATAAATTACACTGACAGTTTCATAATTTTATGTTTATAAAATGCCACAATTATCACCCCCAAAATTATTTTAACTGGAAAAGTACCTTTGCATATTTTTTATTTGCGTAATAAAATGATATATTTTTCAAATACATTCTGTGTGAGAAAAAAACATAACAGCTCATTTAAATACTATTGTTTTAATAAACATAACGAGTTTAATATAAAATGTAGGTTACATACGTATATTCTATATTATATTGTATCCTAACAGACAAAAACTTACCTTTAATGTCGACAAGATCCAAGAAAAATATATTTATAAACACAATTTGTTCAGTACTTATTTTATTTGCACAGTGAGTGTCATATTCCGTACGCAACAGTCGAAAATCACTTATTTGATGAGTAGTAAGTTCGTAATCATAAACACTCGTACGTCACGTAGACGAGCTACGACGTAGCGGTGGGGGTAAGTGGCGTGTCTACGGAGAGACCGGCGAACGATGCGAGGTCCCGTGAACAACTGAGCGCGGACACTGCACCGCTCGCTCTCCCGCCCGGATGCAAGCTTGCCTCGATATCCTTTTTGATTCTTAATAACTGCTGCCACGGCTCATGCAACCCCATTTTATTTGCAATTTTATTAACGACGTTTTAAAAGATATGTTAATAGCCGTTAAAAGCTCTCCGGGGCCATACTATTTTAATAACGGGACTAAAGTTGACTTCTATGACTGGAATTATAAATGTATGCTATTTGAGTATACTGCAAAGCGTTTTCAGTTTAAAAGTATTATTATTACTTAGTATTACTTAAAAGTATATATTAAATGTGTTCGTATGTAATCAACGAATGAAATTCATATTTTTGGGATGCAAAAATCGTTTTCGTTTAGGAGATGAGTTAGATGCACCTTCATACTTTAGACAAACAAAAAAGGATGTTGATTTAAACAAAATATATTATGTAATATTTGATACACCTACCATTTAAAATTAATAAATAACATTTAGAAAATTTTTACCAAAGTAGATTTTTGTAGAAAGAGAGTAGAAAGATAATATACAACTATGATATATAAGTTAAGGACTAGGTGAATAAAAGTAAGATTTCTACTCGAGTCTTTTTGGTCAACAAAATTACCAGAAAAATACAAGGTGTCTCAAAAGAAATTTCATATTTAGTGGATTGATTAAAAAAAAAGGAAGCGGTATATAGAAAAAATGTTTATTTATTGTTAAAATACACTTTTTGGGAATTCATTTCTTAAAAATAATATCGTCTAAATGTAAACCCTCACGTTGTTGGCACTCATTTAATCGAACAGTAAAATTACTTATGACTGCTCGACAGGTGGAGTGAGGGATGGCTGCCATTTCGTGACGGATATTTTCTTTCAAATGCGCCAGTGAAGTTGGTTTATTGGCGTAAACTTTAGATTTAAGATAAATCCATAGGAAAAAGTCCATAGGGGTTAAATCTGGGCTACGTGGAGGCCAATTTATGTCACCTCTCCGGGAGATCAATTTTCCTGAGAAAATTTCACGAACACGTGGCAGAGATATATTGGACGTGTGTGAAGTTGCTCCGTCCTGTTGAAACCATGTTCTTTGGTTATAGCCAGGAAAGTTTTGCAGTTCAGGTACCAAGAAGTTGTCTAACATCTCCACATAACGCTCTGAATTCACTGTAACTGTACGCCCCATTTCGTCTTCAAAAAAGTAAGGGCCGATAATTCCTCGCGCCGACATGGCAGCCCATACGGTCACTTTAGGCGAGTGTAGGGGTTTCTGATGTTTGCGTTTCGGATTGGCTGAACTCCAGTAGCGGCAGTTTTGCTTATTTACGTGGCCATTAAGATGAAAATGAGCTTCATCCGAAAACAAAATGTTGGTAAACGTTGAAAATCGCTCAATCATCTGATTTACGAAATTAAGCCTCTGACCGGCATCTTGGGGCTTTAATTCTTGCACCAATTGAATTTTGTAGGGGTGCAGCTTTAGATCTTTGTGCATAATGCGATGTAATGATGATCTATGCACATTTAAAGCACTCGCGCGCTTCCGAATTGAAAGGCTCGGGTCGTCACGTACAGATTGATTAACACTCTCCACGTTTTCTACCGTTCTTGATGACCTAGGTCGCCCGGATTTTGATTTATCCAGCGTTGATCCAGTCTCTTCAAACTTTTTAACCCAATGTCGAATGAGAGGAAGGCTTGGCGCATCATTTAAGTGGCGAAAACCTCGAATACTGCAGAATTTTCTACGCGCGACAGTTGTCGAATCACCGTTCTTGTAAAACTCTCGCACGCACAACGCGCGGTCTGCTCCCGAGAAACGCTCCATAGCGACTGAATCCCCAAGAGCCAAGCTACCAATTGACATAACCCCCGCACCCCTCAAGTACGCAGCGTTCACGCAGTAAGCTAAACAAATATAAAATTTCTTTTGAGACACCCTGTACTTCTGTTGCTAATTCTGACGTACTTAGTCTCCCTTTTTTAATATCCTCATACCATATTTAAATGCTTACGAGCGCTGAAAGATATACATACGTACATAGAACGATTTATATAACTATATTAATAGATACATTTTACAATTAATTTTAGAATTTTATCAGTTATAAACAATTAAATTGCTATCACATCACCGATATGTACTTTACCATGCATATGTTTTATAAATCACTATATAATAGTCTACATGTATTCTATCATCATCATCATCAGCCTATTGCAGTCCACTGCTGGACATAGGCCTCTCCAATTGCACGCCACTTAGTTCGATCTTCGGCTTCTCGCATCCAGCTCTTGCCAGCCGTCCTGCGCAAATCATCACTCCACCTGGCTTGTGGACGTCCTACACTACGTTTGCCGAGACGCGGTCTCCACTCAAGAACCCGTTTACCCCAACGGTTATCAGTTCTGCGGCAAATATGGCCAGCCCACTGCCACTTCAGCTTGCTAATCCTGTGGGCTATGTCGATGACCTTGGTTCATGTATTCTATATTATTTTGAAATAAATGTCGCGTCAAATTTATTAGAAGATAATTAATTTTGGGATTCTTATTAAAAAACGGTCGGCTATTAAAATGTTGAAACAAGAGTGATAGGCAATTATGTAAGGACGTAAGGTACCAATGTGAAACATATGGCAACATGACGATGTTCTTGTCTCGAGTTCGAACCACAAGACAAACGAAATTCCATTATGATATTAAAGTAAATCCCCAAAGCCGTCGGTGGCTTTATGAAAGAATTTAATAATAAGGAGCAGAATATTATTCAATTTTTCCGGAAAACAAAGATGGAGCAGGAAGAAAGTCTGTTCCCACCTGGGACTCGGGGCTAGTCGAATTTATTAGCATTCAAATGATTTATAACTAGCGAGCGGCAGCTGAATATTTTCTGATTCGTCTTAAATTAAATTCTTTCTTTCCTTTGGCCGGATTTCATTAAGGGTAACGAAATGCCACAAAGATGGAAAAGATAATCTCGGGTGTGCGGGCGGAGCTACGGGTACCATCAACGTCACGCCGTGCCCGCATCCTTTCTGAACTAAACATACATAGCAAGTATATTCTGAGAAATTATAAAAGTAATTAATAGATTTCGTTTTTATAAACGTTCAGATCTTTTATTCTAACGTTAGTTTTTTAAGGTTGTATAGAAAAATAATTATATTAAAGTATGATATGATAATAAAATCAGTGCCAGTCACAAACTTATATTTATCTAATAGTACAAATTGTATAATTATTTATTTTAATCTTCCTATGTTCTTTCCTCTCTGTTGACACTGTTGCTTGTACAGTGTATTATATCTATACAATTTTAATAGCGAACTATAATGTCTCCCCTTACCATTTTATCGTATTTTTAATAAAACATAGATAATAATCATTTCTAATAACTAAATAGAAGCAATTCAGGTAAACTTTTAGAAATTCTAAGTAAACAAACAACAATATAAAAGTCAGTAAATAATTATAATTTTTGTAGTATTTATAACATTTGAATTATAACCATTTTACTAAACAATGTTCTTCTATACGTGTGCTGTTTTGAAATTTTAATATTTAATGAGCACACCAAAGAACAAAGCCTGACCTGCGTTACGCCGCACACGTGCAATACGTATCCAAAAGCATTCGGAGTTCACTTTCTTTTCAAGCATTCATTAAATTCAGCACTCATTATTCAGCTCCATGTTAAATTTAAGTACTAGTAATTAAGACTACGACAGAAATGAAACTTCAATCTACATTAACGCATGAGAAGACACGAACAAAAGCTAGTGTTTAATAACTTTGCATTAGGCGTTCAAAGAGTATTTAATAATTACACAATGTTCATAAACTTAAAATATACAAGTTTACTAAAGATATCTATAATTTTATTATATGTAATATACATGTTATCATCATCATCAAGGTATGTGAACAAACCATTACTGGAACGTTTCCTTAGAACCACAGTATAATGATAATAAAATCCTATGAAACAATTGTTATCTAGTATTATAATGATATTTATGTTCATGTACAGACTTCCAAGTCATTACTATGAGACGTAGCAATTGTTTTATCAATATTCCTTCATCGACTACTGATTTTCTGGATCACATAGCAATAATTCTAGTTGCCAAGTCAATTAAATATTTTCTTTTATCATTTTATACTGGATATTATAAGCATTGAAACATCTACTAAGATGACCTTAAATTTATATAAAAGAAAAATTTAAAGGATTACTTTTACTACTAAATTGCTTAAGCATATTTTTTGACAGTTCGATAATTAACTAAAAGATGTTTTAAATGAAGAAAGTTTCAGAACAAGAGTAACAAATAAACCCACAACAATTAATTAAGTCTTTCATTCGTCTTAACAGCAAAAGAAAATATTTTATAAAGGAGTTTAGTGACAATTCTAAGTGAGTTAAAATTGAAATATATTCAATTTAGAATAGATTCTTTTGACACCATCATATGTATGTGTAAATATGCGGTGGTGTTATTTGCGCACTATCAAATTGAAATGTTTGAAAAGAAAGTGAGCTCTAATTAAGTAGGCGTAACACGCAAGGTTTGAGGAGTGCGACACATCAAGGGTTGATTGTGTGAGAGGCATATGTAATAATGTGAGACCGTTCTTACTGTGTTCCTTTGACTTTTGGATAAATAGGTGCTTAGTCATTTTAGTTATGGAAAACCGCAATAGATTCAATAATATTTTGTATCTGCTGAAATAATGCAGGTATATTTTCAACTTCCTTATATTTAAATTAAAAGGAAAACGTCAATGGAAACATTATGAATTCCGTTTTTACACAAATCGAAAAAGAAATCAATATTTTAGTTTTATTACTGAAATTGATTCGATATTATTTAAATATACAGAATAAATAAACGTGACAGTTCAATTCGGACAATATATACATATACCTAGTGTTATATTACAGAAAATTTCAAAATATTTGATGTTGAAATTTGCTGATTTCGATAATCATTACCTTTTTATAAAGTTAAATATATTACCTTAGTTATAAAAACCACAAAATAAAAGATGGGAAACTAATAAAAATTATATTATTAAGGGACGGATATTTCGACATACCTTGCCTTATATATTTACTTAGTTACATATGTATATACATATCAAAACCGTAATGAAATCTCACCCTAAAAGATTACTCTATACACGTAGCTTATTGAAAACAATAGATATATTACAAAACTAATATATATCCACAGATAATTACTGATACTGAAAGGAAATAAACTGCTTCATTAGAATCATGAATTCAAATAATTTTTAATTAAAAATTTGTTTAACATCAACACTGGAAGTCAGGCATCAATGGCCAAACGAAACGTTCCTATTCAATGGATTACGTATAATTTATGGGGATTAATTTTTGCTTAAAGTTAGTTCTGTGACTTTTAGAAATCATTATACAAAAGAGAAAGCAATTATTCAAAAAGGGTAGATTTCCGTTCGTATTATGATAAACTTTTTTGTTTTAACATTATACTTTTTAAATAAACTGCAAACATATTTAATATATAAAATTCTTGTGTCGCGGTGTTTGTTACCGTACTCCTCCGAAATGGCTGGACCGATTTTTTTTGAAATTTCGTGTGCATATCGGGTAGGTCTGAGAATCGATCAACGTCTATTTTTCATACCCCTAAATCATAAAGGTGACCCACCCTTATTTTTTTTTATGCCTAGACAACATTTGCCGGGTCAGCTAATTTTACAATTAATACCTTTGTATTTTGTATAAACGTCACTCAAGTATCGCAGCCTTTTTTTTTGTTGACGTACCCAGGAGTATGTGGTGTTTCCACTAAAAAAACACTCCGACGACCGACCTCTGGCACCTTACTCAAGGAGGACCCGGACCATGTTATTGCAAGTCTTCCAGGCAGACCTATTACACAATTATGCAATCATGCAAATTTCCCTACCGCAGCAATCAATCTGTCAACAGAGGCCCCATCCTCCGGCAGTCCGCGGTCCAGCCGCAAGCATGGTATCAATGTTTGCTGGTGAAGACAAGTCTCGGCCGCTTTAGTTTCAACTAGAACTTCGCGTCCAGACGCCCATACAGCGCAGTCTTCCAGCGTGAACTGGGCGGAGTCCCAGTCAGCCACACAGTGGTGGCATTGTGCCGTCGGCTCGCGTCCGATCTTATTCAGATACTCACCGAAAGAAACATTCCCGGTGAGTTTCTGCGTCAGTCGGTAGGAGAGGCGACCTTCCTTCCAACCTACCCAAGCTTCAAAGTAAGGTAGAACGGCACCGACAGCGCGTTCTCACTTTGGCGGATGGCGCAAGTCTGGTCAAAGACCCTCGCGTCCATATCTGCCAGGATATCAAAAGGCTCGAAACGTGCGCGGACTATTGCCGCCTCCGACGAGATGGTTGTTATGAAATGACCGTTTTCAAACTACAAAAGCTCATACAATAAAAAATTATGAATTAAAATTAACAAACTGCTTATATTAACTGCTTACAGGACCAGCACGCCCTGTTTTCTATTCAAGAATATAAATCACCCTTGTAGTTTGATCGTATCTAACTACGTGGAATGACTGTAATTTGCCGAGACCGCATAGTGAATTGGATGCCATTTATTTTTATAAAATAGAAAGGTCGCTAGTTTACGTATAGCTTGACTGTACAACGTTGAATGTTCTTGGCTCACAGTCCGCGATGTGGCTAATGAGGCAAAAGCTGGAGCGTAGGACGAGTGTCGATCTGCGCCGCTAGTGGTACCACAAGACCGCGTAATGACCCCACCTCAAGTCCCACTACAAAATATATGGAACGTCATGTCACGTACATAGAAAGCTGCTTTGTTTAAGATATTTATTTGTACAAATAATCTATTAAATAAATTAAATTGGAGAGTCTGTTTCTTATATTAAAAAAACAACTTTTAAAATAAATGCTTATGTATGTATAGATACACGGTACCTATACATACTTTATAAGCATTATATAACTGCCTCGGTGGCGCAGTGGTAGCGAATGCGACTGCTGTGCTTGAGTTCAAATCCTGGGTCGGACCAAGTGTTTGTGTGATCTACAAATATTTGTTTCGGTGTTTGCGTGTTTTCTATGTATAATATGTATGTATTTACAAAAAAAAAGCCTATATGTATTCATATCAGTTGTCTAGTACCCATAACACAAGCTCTGCTTGGCTTGGGACTAGATGGAGTTGTATGTAAACAAAAAAAATCTCAAATTAGCATTTTTTACATTTTTTTGCTGTCTGCCTGTCTCTCTGTTTGTCTGTTTGTTAGCTGGAACGAACAGATAAACAGAGAGACAGGCATCATTAACGAAACGGCTGGACCCATTTTGACAGGACTTACATTGATAGGTAGCTGATAATATAAGGTGTAGCTTAGACTACTTTTTTAGACTAGCTTCGCCCTGCGGCGTTACCCGCAGTTATTGTCGTACCGCGGGTATCACCGCGGGATTCAGCTAGCTTTCTTTAAAATGTTAAAGCTGATTTCGAAATTCAAGTTCTTCTTTGACGTCCTCATTCAACTTAACAAAATCTTAATGCAGTTAGATGATATCGAAATTGTTTTATACATAAGATGTAACATATTTCTTTATCTACAGTACACCATTTTGAAAAATATCTAAAATGATCCCATAATTTAATATTAATGATTAAGCTTATAGATGACCTCAAGAAGATTTGCAATGCATAAATAAATACTTATTAAAGAACATCCATTCAACAACAGTATGAAGTCAGACAATAATATGAAATAGTTTTCCTTGCAATAAATTATACGAGTTTCTAACATCACGGTAACAATTAATTTATTAAAATAGAGCTTAGTATAACATATGAGAGTGGTTAGGACTAGGCATTGAAGTTTCATTGTACATCCATATTTAATACAAATGTACCTGTATATTCTTATATTCTTTTAAAAAAAAAGACAACTTTTTTCTTTTTAAAAAGAAAACTCCCGCACTAGGAATGATTCCTGTGTCGCGGGGGACTTTACGAACATACATGAAATGGACACAAAGAACACCAGACTCAGAACAATAATTTGTGGATCACACAAAGTGTTGTTCCATGTGGGATTTGAACCCACAACATTTGGTGAAGTAGGGAATGGCGTGGCGACAGTTTAACCACTAGGCCAAACGTGCAGTCAAATACAAATATACCTATTTAATATTAAAATAAAATATTATATTTGAATCGAATGTAATTAGCATTTGTTTACAATAAAATATTTCACGTGACGACACAAAGTAATTAACTGACACAATCATTAAACGGTCTCATTTAGCTCATATACTTTTTTGCCCATTCAACTGTGAGTACCTTTCTAAATGGATAACCACGATGAGATTTAAAACCATAATATACGAAACAAAGTTTTAATGAGCATCGAATTCAATAAAGGCGGTAACAATGGCGTATGTGAAGTGTATTGTGACTCTTTTGTTTAACGGCCAGGGACGTCATTAAACATTTTTCACCGCGCCAGTCTAATGAGTAAGGCCATATAAATATCTATAGTACATTCGCTAAATTTAAAAGTCTGTTTTTTTTTTCTTTTTGAATGAATGACGTATGTAAAAAGTACTCCATAGATTTTAAAATATAAAATAAATTGTACAATATACAATGTACATCCATTACAAAAATATACACTAATTTAGAGTAAATTTATATCTTTTATGTTTAATCTTGCCATCAATATTGTTACAAAGGAAGACATTTTTTTTATTGTACATTACATTTATTAATATTACAGTGTGTTAATTTAATAAACAAACTTTTCCTCTGACCTCCCTTTGCGTACCGAATTTCTTCGAATTCTTTCCCTTACTGCTTAGATCGCCTTTTTCGTATTGTCTTATACCAAACCGCAAGCGTATAGAGGATTATAACTACTTTATTTAATGTAATCACAGTGATTTTGTTCTTTTTATCACCCCACTCCATTTTAATATCACAAAATATTTTATAGTATATTAGCGCTAAAATAAAAAAAACATAGTGAACCATCGTCTAAGAATTACAGATTCCAAACTCAAAGCAACAAGATCTTTATAATATAGTTGCAAAGTTTACAACTGCATTATAACGAACATAATGATGATGATGATTTACTCAGAAATAATTAGTCTGGCCATAAATACTGTTACAATTAAAAATAAACAAAATTAATATTTTATGATAGTTTGATTTGCAACTGTATTATAAAGATCTTGTTTAAGCAAATAAAAAAAATATCTGATGCACCCTAGCTTAAGATGGAATAGTTTTAACTATCATTCGTGAGATTAAAAAACAGTAATTATTCATGCAAATATAATGTATGTGTAAAAGTTTTTTTGTTTCTTCTTTCATTCTAAGGTTTCGTGAATATAATAAAAAATATAACATGAATCTACATTAACAAATGAGATGGAGTTTTATGCCTATAAAATGTAGTGTTTTCAGAGTAATAACATTTTAAGTTTTACATACGACTTCAAGTGTCGAGTAATGAAGTTATTTGCAATTATACATTTTATGTAATTAAATGAATACATGTACGCTCATCCGATAAACCGTTAATTCAACTGTAGCACGAGAAATTGATAAAAGCTATTTCCGTCAGACCCAACGAATTACACAACATGCAACAGCAAGAACATACCAAAACTACAAACTTACATAGAACTCTACGGATAGTGATTGGCCGCAATTTTCAAGTAGCCCTGGTTAGGGTTGGAGGGGTCATGATATGATGGTTATTTTGTAGTTGAATTTTGGCGGGTCAGCGAAGCAGTGGCGAGTGCCGGCGGAGGAGGCATCGCATGGCACCGGAAATAATGACTGCCGCTCTGTAATTGGAACGGGCCGCTGCACTTTAGCTATTCGTCAGTAACTTCAATCTTTTGCGAGGGAAATTCACTTTATATTATTTTGTATGTAGTGAGTAAACTACTTACATTCAGGAAAAGTGCATCAATGAAGCATATTCTTATTACGGTTTGCTTTCCCTTGGAATGTTAAAAAAATAAACAGTAAAATAACTCATGACATAACCTAATTTTGTATAAGACAAAAAAACTAAATCATTTTTATTATTGTTGTTTTTTGGTGGTTTATAATTTCGAAATAAATTCTACACTGTACTTCACAATTTATCAAAATAAATCTCTAAAACCAAATAATTATTAATAAAGGCAAAAAGTGGGCATCATAGAGTATGCATTTCTCCATCAACTGTTTGGGCAAGCTGATAAAAAATAAGTAAAAGTTGATGAATGAAAACTTATTGCCTTACAGATCGAAGCTTTTATGTAAAGAAGTTCCTACAGAGTAATTGTGAAACAAATAATAAATAAATAATTCGAAATGTACCTACTTATGGTTTCATATTCTGAAATAAGACTCAAGAACTTCAGTACTCGATACCATCTTCCAATTTGTAAATAAGTCATATTCAAACATTTTCCACACCTTCAGACCTTCATTGAACTTAGACATAACTTTGCAGTCTAAATGTAAGCGTCTGTTAAGGTGACAGAAAATGCGAAATTTAAATGACAAATAATAGGGTTAATAAAAGAAATATACTCGTACACCGTTTTATAACAAAATTACTTCTCAAAGGACCTAACAAAGTTTGTCAAAACTTGAATCTCCGGCGGTACGGCTGCGGGCGAAATGGTTCTTGTGGAGTTTGTACAAAATGCAATGATAAAGATGGGAAAATTAGAAAGATTTACAAGATAACAAGTGATTTGAAAAATCCAAGATTACAACTTATATTTTAATTTCATAAAACTTCGTACACAAATTGTACTTCCTTCTTTAATGCCGCCTTTGAATTAACATCTAGAGTATCCTCTTCCAGTCTATTTTATCGTGATGCAGAAATAAAATAGGTATAGTTTTTTATTGACAGACAAGCAGTTAAGTGAAAGATAATGTAGTACAATAACAAGTTTATATGTCCACTTGTTAGTGGAATGTGTCCGGTACAAAAAAAAGTAAGCATTCCTGTCAAGTTTAAAAATAGTATTTTAATTGTAGGTACTGTCCAGTCCATCCTATCTAAGGACGCAATCGATCGAGTCCTTATTGCATGAAAATAAGTATTTATTATTTTGAAACCTTTTGTATGTCAGTAGTTGTTAGATATAGGATACAATAAAGCTGGCATTATCATGTTTGATTAAAAGCTTCTACATTAAATATGTAATCAATAAAGATTATAAAAAAACAAGGTTTTAACAATATAAACTCTCTTTGGTTGGTCTCATTATGAAAGAGGCTAAGCACACTTCACAAAACTTTTATAACATTTTAAACTCTCAAACCGTTTTCTTTCCTCGCAAAATTTTATTATTATTATTCTTATCTATTTAAATACCTACATATAATACATTTAAATCATCTCCATACTTTATATCTGATCGTAATTCCTTTTCAATCTAAGTCGATTAATATTGAAGTAATATCTTTATTTCGTATCACGTCGCGATTGTTTTACTATTAAGCTCTTACAACACTGTCTTGTTAGAACCAAAAGTTCTCATCGATCTATTTAAATAGACTGCAGCAACATATCTAAACTCCTCCTATTGACTGGATAGACACTGTAGAAACGTATCACTATTTTCTACAAAATAGAAATTGCGAAATAAATTTTTAAAGAAAAGCTAACAAGAAGCTGTCTGTGTATATCTAGCAAATGAAATTTAGATCTTAGAGAATTATTTTATTTTTGAATATTAATTTAATAGACTTACATTAAAAACGGAAGTATTTAGCTTTGTACTTATTCAATCACTTTTTAAAAATACGCCAAAAAGTAGCTGTAAATGTATGGCAGAAAAATATTTTTTTTAATTACTTAATTTTTTAATATATCAAGTTAATAAACTGATATTATAAATGGAAATATTTTGTTTGCTATAAAGAAAAAAAACTTTTCCAGAGGTTTACCGAAATTGCTCGACCAATTTATTTTTACGCAAGATACGCAATTAAAAGCCTTAAGTGTATATAGAACACATGCATATGTCTGTAGGGTGCTACCCGAGGCTCAACATGTGCAGGGAATTGTGACGTCCGGCGAACCGCCTCCGGAATTGAAACACCGCGGCCCTCCAAGCACAACGAAATTACTGAACGGAAAACGATTACGTTCACCGGAAATTTACTTAAAGTTAATTATCAAATGATTTCGGACTTCACCTGCAAAGAACCGTCTCACAACATATATGAATAAGCTATATTATTTATTTTGCACTTCCAAACTTTGTTAAGTTATTCTCAAAGGAAAATCGTACTTTGTTATTTCAATGCAATTCGTCAGTTGGAAAATAAACAGATTTTGTTGCAAACTGAAATTGAGAAAATGCTCGCATACAGGCTCCAACTCAAGTTGAACAGAAATAGAGTAAGGGAAATAAAAGAGTATTTGAAACTCAACTGGGAATCCATAACTATTTTAGCATGTTGCAGTTACGAATAGTCTTCTTATATTTCTTCTATTCTGATGGTAAGCGATTACCGCCGCCCATGTACACCCGCAACACCAGAGACGCCACAATTGCGTTGCCGGCCCTTGGAGGAAGGGAATCGGAATAGGACGAGGGGTTGGGGTATGGGCCTTCGTTATCCTCACTCACTCGGTGAAACACAGCGCAAGCGCTATTTCACAACGGTTTTTCGTGAGGCCGTGGTATCACTCCGGTAGAGCCGACCGATTCATACCGGAGCGTGGCTCTCCCACATTAAATCATTTGAGGTGCTATGGACACTGTACAGTGAAATCACATATAAGGGATATTATTTTAAAATGTATAGATAATAGTCCTCAGTAAAATATTAATTGCCGTGATTTTACGAATGTTTATTAGTTGATATCTATTAACTTATACTAACTAAGATAAGGCATGACTATAATAGACAAAGTATTTCACAATGCCAAAGATTTACAAGTTTCTCTAGATGAATAACCACGTATTAAGAACCCTCATTTAAATTAAATCGACCTAAAGACAGATTACCACTGTGAAGAAATGGGATGTAATGAAAAGTAAAATTTGACTCGGTTAAGTGATCTTGTTTGCTCAGCGACCTTCGGAAAGAACTTCATTTCAGAAATTGAAAGTATTGTTCTCCAACTCCTAATCGTTGAGGAGTTTTACCTTCCGTCATCAGCTAACCTAAATAACTTGAAAGAATACGACTAAAGGCAACATACATATCACATTTAAAGATTCAATCTCCAACTCCTAACCGTTAAGGAGTTGTACTTTACATCATCAGCTCATCATCATAAAATGATGATTACCAGACGCAAATACCAGATAAATTCAGGAAAGATATGAAAAACATAGTACGTGGCTAAAAAAATTGAGAGTTTCCTCGAATTCTTTAAGATCCCATCATCAGATCTTGATATGGTGACAATGGGACCACCTCGGGAGCATAGCCTTTCAAATACACAAAGATTTTCAAAAACGGTTTACAATTGACAGAGTAATCGGTGAACATACGTAAAAAATATACAGTGGTACGTAGAATCTCCTCCATTTTCTAAGTTGGTTAATAATTGTGTTATTGGTTCATGCTTTGCATTCATCAATGATTCCTCATTGTCTGAGCTTAGGTTTTTATTAGTGGTCGGCTATTAAATGACACATGTAAAAAGCTTAACAACAAGTTGTAAGTTACAAAAGTATAATCTTATGGGTGTTTCAAGTAATAATAATATTGTAACAAAAAAAAAGGATTACATAACTCTGTATAGCCCTGTCTCCCAAAATAGCGTTAGCTGTGTGTTGGGAGTCAGTTACCCTCCAAAGACAAGAAATACAATTGTTACAATGCAATGGTGGACACAATATATAGATATGCTTGTATACTGGTGTGGGTTAATGTGTAATGTGTGGTGAAGGTGTGTGTGACACTATATTAATGGTATTTAACTATGTCTTATGAAGCACTTAATCAGTTTGTTTAATTTAAATTTAACGAGAACTACCTCTCCCTAGTCCTTGTAAAATACATGAATATTACAATTTCAACATTTGATATACGAAAGTCCATCGCTATATATCTTGAAGTATTTAATTACCTCAGTTTAGTATCCACAAAGTGGTAGTTCCTCATTAATGAGTATTACAGAAACGCGGACTTAATCTAACTGTATTAGTGAAGCTCTTTAGTACAATTTAATTGCATGTCAAGATAAATTGATAAAGACTGCAACAAGACACCACTATTAGTATTTAACTAATTCTGAGATAACTAAACTAAATAAAACTAAACTTAATTATAAGATACGAAGAAAAAGTATCTGCTAACTATCGATTATTCTACAATGTTGTATGACAAATTAAGAAATGTCGTGTGGAATAAAATTAGGAGGGAAACTTAATCCTGTCGTTCAATTATGTTGATGTCCTCAAAGAAGGTAGCGGGACGGGGAAAAAATAAGAAAACAGAAAACGTCACACCGTTCTTCTGCCCTCAGAAGACTCACCGACAGACCTTTTTACTCCTCCCTAATGAGTGATGGATCTATAAGGATCTTGAACAATGTAAGCAATAATGTAAGTAAAAAATAACACGTTACAAACACGTAAGTTTATATTTCACTTTTTGAAATTTAAATTTATATGTTCATAACGATCAACGTTTTAAAGGACCGAAACAGGGATAAAATACGACTTTACATTAAAAATTGGGCTTAAATAACAGTCGGTATATTAAAAATTCAATTTTGCAAAGTTTAAGAAATAATCATCTAAACAATGAAGGTGTCCTCTATACATAAAGTAATAACACATTATTCGCTTTTTATATCATTAATAATGTTTCAGCCATCTGTTTAAGTGCTGACAATAACGAATCTGGTAATCGTGACAGAAACCGCCTCAGGGGGATCAAGGCTGGGCCTTAAGAAGCACCTGATCCCTGCGAAGCCTCGGGGCGGCACTACGTAAACTTCTACAAACGAATTAGACGGAGCGCCTAGAAAACGGGATTATCCACTAACTGTTTTATCCTACGATAATAGGTTCGCGCCGTACTCCCCTGTTTGTAACATTTAAGGTATGGGCTACACTACATTGTTAATGAACCATAATAATGTCAGGAGCTTTGCCAACATGAAAATGTTAAGGGAGATGAAAACTGAAACCGTGTTGAAATATACGGACCGTAATAGTAAGACATTTTTCTAAACATCTTTTTGAGTGACTTTTTAAATGTTCCTTTGAAGTTTTACTTTGTTGTCAGCATATTTAACAAATCTGTTTATATCATCAAAACACCCCGTCATACCGAACTTTGCTTAAATCCGTATAAAAAAATCTACTATCTTTGGAGACAAAGAATTTGAATGTATATAAAAATTACATTTGCCCGTTTTATAAATTAATTGATGGTATATCATTGCGTGTAGAACTTAAATATTTGTAGAATACATAAAAGAGGTCTGTAAGGATTCGCTGTACTGCTGTAGCATAAGGGCAACTGATGCTTAGAGCATATCCTAACTGTCCGACAGGTGTACATACTTCAGGTAATCCTCCGTAAACATGTGGAAACTACATATGATACTAATTTTGTACTCAAAACACACTGGTCGGACAGAGTTTGTAATATTTTAAAACATAATACAGCTGTAGCCGGCCTTTCTATTAAATTTTAAGCCCCTGAGTTTACATCAAAATTAATATCACAAAATACGAAGTATAAACGTTAAATATTGAACTGCAGAAACAGAAAATAGTTCTAGGTCGGTTTCATAAATTACAAAATTAATCAGTTAAATTATTTTTAGTTTTATTTCTAATTAAACTGTGGTAAATGTAAATGTATCAAAAGCTTTAGTTTCTAAACTTACACAGTTATTCTGTAATATGTTGAATACACATACAAGATATGTGTAGACAGCAGAGAACGTTCTATAAAAAGTTTGGATTGGCTTTTGAAAGATAGCTACCATAGATAGACTTTGAAGACAGCAAGTATGTGTTTGTTAGCTTTATCGGTTTTTGCCATTTCGTAAAAGTACTTTATAGCTAGTTCGATATTCTCTGGTAAAAGTTTTGTTATTTACTCCGCACGTTGCTCCTGTATTGTCTATTGGGTAATTATGTGTTTACCAATTTTTTCATCTAATGAAAAAAGAACACATTTTACAGTTACAAGTAAAATTTCCTACTTCTGATTGAAATCCAGTGACGATTTTGTCGAGGTTATCTTTCCAATGTTTAAGTGAATAATTATCGGATACCTAACTTACCAAGCGCTTTACAGGAATAAATTTGTACAATGAAATATAAAGAAGGAAATATCCTTGTAAAAAGGTACGATAACAATCTAATGGCCTGGTTAGGGAAAGTGAAAATGATTTAGTCCATTGTGTACTTACGTACATTTCCGGACTTACTGTCCAGGAGAATTTTACACTGGAATGAAAGCAATTGTTTACCGTCCTTTATAGAGTTTTATACATAATTGTACCTACTACATAAAATATTGAAAAACATGATTTAAAAAAAAACCTTTGTCTTTACTTTTACATAAAATTCAAATTCAAATAGTTTTTTGCACTTCATCATTACTACATATTGCAAACAAAATCCCCTGGCGCGTCCGTCTGTTTGCAATAAACTCAAAAGCCATTTTGGTTTTTACCAAAAGATAGAGTGATTCTTGAGCAAAGTTTTCGTACATAATTTCTTAATTCTTTTAGAATATTACCCAACTATAATATAACGACATTTGTTGATGACGTCGGAAAAAAAATATTCGCACATCTTCTCGGGGTAACATAGGCTATATTATATTTTTCGTAAAGAGCAAGTGCGAAGGGCGGGATGCTAATAATGTATATAAAAGCGTTATAAACTTGTTGGAGGAAATAGTTATGGACCCGGTTGGGCACGGCAAAGTCTGGAAGAGAAGGTTAACCATTTACTATTAAACAAGCACATAATAAAATGTTATATTAGTCTATCTGGATACGCTACAACTACATAATTGTGTATTTATAGTTCACGTTTATAATGCAACTAACTATCGCCCGCGGCTTCGCTCTCATTTAATAAAAATCCTATGTTACTTCTAATACCTCCAAAAATATGTGTACAAAGTTTCATGATGATCGGTTAAGTAGTTTTACGGTGAAAGCGTAAAAACAATTAAAATACTAGTGTGATTAGGATTATGAAATAATCAGGTTTTATACTGTATAAAAATATTTCAGCTCTACCAAGTCTTTAAAAAATAACACGTTGCCATCTTAAGCCTCCAGACCTTGAAAATAGTTATCCAATTTTCATATAAGACAACGTATTTCTTTCTTTTGTGATGTTACAATTGGTTATGCGAGGTTTATGTAGATGCAGATTTTATGATTCCCATATTGCAACTGGATTATTGCAAATTCGGAATGATTTACCACTTGAATTGAAAACTAATTCAATAAAATTTTAACTATTGTAACATTATGAACTCTTGTAATATACACTTGAAGCTAAATCGTGGTGTAAATACATATTGCATTTTACTTTCAGAATAGTCGTAGCATTTAGTAGTCCGAAATATTTAAAATTAGAATTTACGAACAGGAATCGTCACTGTGGTCGTCTATATTCAATAAAATCCCTCCCACTCTAGTGTTTTTAGCGCATCATGACCTACAATATATAATTGTTGATGTCTATAAGTACAATTAAATTTGTACACCATTAAAAAAATCAAGTTATTTAGTAAGAGTAGAGCTAAGTTTATTAGTATTATCTTCCTGAAAGTTAATAACTTGTTTTTGCCCCGGCTCCGCCCCAGCGTATATTGGTTATCGCAGCTAAAATAAATATATGTTCTGCCGCAAAAATCAAAGTATCTCTAGGCTAAATTTAATAGAAATTGGTGCAGTGTCTTAGCTGTGAAAGCGTATCAGGCAGGCAGATAGAGTAACTTATGACATAATATTATGATGGACGTGAACGTGTTTCTTTATTTGTGTATCAAGTTTTTAGGCCTAAACTACTCAACCGAACAACTTACAACTTTGCACAAAAGACTCTCAATGTTTTTTTTTTATATTAGTCATAAAATATTATAATTGATGTATGAACTTCTGAATATGAATTATTTATAATGCTCTTAAATTACTGAACACCTATTTGACGAATGTGTTTCAACCTTTACGTCGTAAAATTGGATTTCATTAATTTAATTCAGGTATTTAAGTTTAAAACTTAATTGAATACACAACGGCGCCGTTCGGCACAACGTTTATTAAATTAATTAAAACGTACCTTTAAATATCAGTGAAATCTCGTTGGTATCTACAAACAGAAAGAGACGTCCCAATGCCTCTTTCAAACTTAAATGTGTAACGAAGATATGTAATAGAATTAATTCTATAACACTTCTTTGCAACAATATTTCACAATAGATTTTGAACATTTCGAAATTAATTAAATTATCGTATTTACGTTCATTACATGAAAAGAACTTACTTTATTAGCAATTTTTAATGTAATGTAACAAAAAAGTACAGTTATAAAAATGTAACAGAAATTTAAATGCTCACGATATGAATTAAATACATACCCTTCAAATGTTTTGATTACACAGTTCATGGTCACAGGCTGACTCGTGAGCACGTTAATTTTCTTAAACATATTTATATATTATAGAATGCGATAGTTTACAAGTTGATATAATTATGTGGCGACCTCCACATAGATCCCAACAACAACATAACATACTACAGCGCCATCTACTGAAGTTACACTGAAGTATGGAGTCACGATACAATAAGAAGAAACTACCAATCCTGAATCGCGAAATAAAAGTTCTCGCGCTGATTATCATATATACAACATCCCAATATCAACTGTTGGACAGTGGCCCAACAGGCATGATCACCTAACCTAGTCGGAGGAACCTCCATTTGTGTTGGTGGAATATGATACTTGCTCCCCTACAATTGTCTATACCACTAAAACCCAGTACAGTAATAGTTTAACTTAAATATTTCTACGATCAATCTTTACATGTATGCTTTGTAAAAGTAATAACGTAAAAACTCATAACACATATGGCTAGAAAACATTTAAAACTACAACAAGAACACAAATAAAAAAATTGACATTGCAATTTGCAGATTGTCATCATCCCTATTCGTCCCGTGGGTATCGTAAGAAGCAACTAAGGGTGCAAACTAACTATGCAGGACAAAATCACCGCAAAGAGAAGGTTTTGCTTAAAGCAACTATACCAAGCTGTCTGGCCAACGTAGTAGGCCGGAGGCTCCTTTCTCAGCAGAGGCCTCAGTCTAGTAGTAGTAGTTGATTATTGGAGTCCGTTGATGATCATGCAAGTTAAGTTGATGAGTGTGTGAGATGCAAGAATGAAAACATAACTGTTACTCAAAACAAATAAAATAACTTTTCTTAATTATCAAAAATTCAAAAATCGAATCACTTAGTTATATAATTGTATTTTAGAATATGAAGAAGACCATATTGTGAGTTCCCAGTATTATGGCTGCCGACGTTAATCAACAACTGTAAGAACACACAACCGTTAGTGTTGTTGTAATAGCTTTAAGAAAGAATGAAAAAAATAAACTTGTTATTATTACTATTTAATCATTTTAATACGTTAACACGTATTCTTTACCATAAGGTTTTTAAAGGTTAACCTTAGTACATCGTAAAATATGTCCAACATATCCCATGTGTGTCGTAATGGCGACAAAATTATTACAGCTGAATAGGCACCGACACCCGTTTAGTTGCTAAGGACTAATTGAGATGACCAATTTGCCTGACAAGCGGTAACGATTATACTGTTAGCTAAATGATATTGCCATTACCACTCCATTTAATATAGTTAGTGATTTGTTCGTGAAATTTATTAATATAAGTGTCATTTCAGTACTATAAGAGCGTAAAACTCCTTAAATGGAGTGTTTTATTATAAGATATCATATTTTACCGACTACACGGAATCATAGTGGTTATAGCGGTCACTACACACCACTTCCACAACTTGAGATCCACAAATTGTTATTCTGATCACAATGTGTTCGTTTCGCACGCATGTAAAGGTCCATCCCTCACGATACACGATATATTCATAGTGCAGCAATTCTTTTGTCGACCTAAAATGACAGCATTTCGTTGTTGTGTTTGAGTGTGAGACCGGAGGACTAATAATGCAGAAGCATATCAATAGGACGCCATTGTCTGGGTCGCCATGCTGCATTATTGCATTGTCTGCATTTGCAATGAGTATGGTGACTACTACTCTTGAATTCACAGACAGAGTAATGCATGGGCTTAAAATTAGGGGTATAGGTACATATTTCATGATAAGTCAAAACACTTTTGAAACAATAAGTATTAGAAATTTTCTCAAATTTAAAAAATAAATCTAACTTTGAACTTATTACCTTATCTTATTATTATATGAATTACCCATGTCACTTTATTCTGTAAAATTAAAACACTTTGTTGTTGTTAGCCGAAAATTTCAGATTAATAAGCATTTCTAAGAACTCGGTCTCTAAGGTAATCAGAACAAAAATTCTATTCTATATTCAGTCTAAGATAAGCAATAAAGAAAATTAACAAAAGAGGGATAAAAAATTAAAACTACTCCCGCTGGAGAAAGCTTTCGCTGAAAGCTGATCGCATTTTATGTGGTATCCACCACGATCAATGAAGATCACACTTATAAGTAATAAAATCGAGTAAAAGAAATACACAGATCATTTTTGTTGTTAAGTAAACAAAATTAATGGATTCGTTACTACTCTGAGAAAAACTTTTGTTTACTCGCTTTTGGTTGATACAATGTTGTTGTTTGACTGCACGGTTGGCCGAGTGGTGTCAGCGGTCGCCATGCCGCTTGCTACTGGGTCAAGTGTCGTGGGTTCAAATCCCACGCGGTACCTACAACACTTTGTGTGATCCACGAATTGTTGTCCCGAGTCTGGATGTTCTTTGTGTCCGTTTCATGTATGTTTGTAAAGTCCCCCACGACACAGGATGTTTATTCCTAATGTGGGAGTTGTCTTTTTAAAAAAAAAAAAAAAAAAAAAAAAAAAAAATGTTCTCTGTATCACAATAAATAGAACATAACAGTTTGTTTGAATGATTGAAACTTTTAAATTTTCTTCCACTTATAGGCTGCTATTGTGGTTTACATTTCAATGAATACCAAATCGGACTAAGACATTCACAAGAACCCAAGATTACGAATATTACAAATATTCTAAACACAAATAAAATAACGTACCTAACATAAGTTATTTAAGTTTCTGTGGGTCTTTATATTTGTGTTTTTTAAGAATTTTTACCGTTAAATATTCAGTTTCAACCTTTAACAGTAATACTAAATTGTAAAGATCGGAGAAGAAAAGAACCGACCTATGGAACTCCCAGAAATAATGAAATTGTATCAAAAGTTTTTACGTAGCCGAGTTATAGTGTTTTAAACTTTATCTTGTCAAGTTACATAAAAGCCATATATTAAATACTAAATACAAACTAAAAATATCTTCAAAACATTTGTGATGTTTCTCGTTCACAAATATTTTCCCTTAATTATATTTAAAAGAGAAGAGTGACAGCAAGGAAATGAAACCACTAACCAATCTTTGATGTTATCCCTTGATCGTATTTCACGGCACGTCTATAACAACCAATATCAATAGTTAAGTCTTTTTAAACAAGAGACGTATAGAAGAAAAGGTTCGCAATTCAGATGTTTTGTGAGTATTTTATTTTATATGTCTGTAGGGGAACGGGTATCATGTTCCACCCAACACCAAGGGAGGATCCTCCGACCAGGCGAGATGATCATGCCTGGCGGGCCACTGCTCAACAGTTGATGTTGGGATGTTGATAATCGGCGCGAGAACTTCAGGATTGGTAGATACTCCGTGTAGTGCGTTATTTCGTAGTTCAGTGTAACTTCGGTAGATGGCGCTGCAGTTTGTTATGTTGTATGTGGAGGCCGTCACGTGTCCAATCACATCCGCTGTTAATAACTACATCAATAGTCCATTGCTGGATATAGGTTTCTCTTTAGAGTGAAGGTTTTGATCTACGCCACGCTGGCACAGAACTGGTTGTTGTGGAGAGTCTAGTGGTACCTTCTTCTTTGGTTCTAGTAGAGCCTTGACGGATTGGAAGGAAAGAAGGAAGGAAAGTTTGTATCAAGTTTTCCTGCTATTTTCAACGATGTTGTCAGGTATAATTTCTCCTTCAATTGCCTCTTGCAACACCCATGGGATGAATAGTAGTGATGACACTCTATAATGGACTGCCTCGGTGGTGCAGTGGCAGCGTATGTGACTGCTATGCTTGAGGTCTCGGCTTCGATGCCCGTGTCGAACCAAATATTTGTATGATCTGCAAAAAAATGTTTCGGAGTTTCGGGTTTTCTATGTATAATATGTATGTATTTAAAAAAAAAGGTATATATGTATTTATATCAGTACCCATAATACAAGGTCTGCTTAGTTTGGGATTAGATAGCGTTGTGTTTTAGATGTCCGACATATTTATTTATGTATTTATTACATTATATTAGTTGAGTATTTAATTTTGATTATCCTAACGTAAATTTTACTTTTTCAAGTTATAAACATGCGTGTGTCACTGATTAAAGTTTATTTAATACTGAAATAAATAGTGACACCGGTGATGTGAGATATCGAAATACCGCGTGATCACAAAATCCATACACGGTGGTCTGATTCTAACCTGTGCTGTGTAAACTAATAAACATACTTATTTTATCTAAATACATATATACTACATAAATTTCACCCAGACACTGAATAAATAACCTTGCGTAACAGAAAAAAACTTGGATAAAATTGTTTAAAAATATATCCAAGTTCAATAAAGAGAACCTTTATTGTAACAAAAAACAATAAGTTAAAATATTTCACATTCCATTTTCTGAAATATACCGAATAAAGTTAGGGAATATTTTAGAGAACTGAATAGTTTGTATGTGACATCACAGTTGTCACGATCCAAAGTGATATATAAAATGTGCAAAAACGTAATGATTCGTTACAGCTGTGCCACGACTCAAACTGGGAACATAAAAACGAACCTTACATTTGTAAGCAAATATCTTTCAACTTGACATGAAAGTAGAGTAACTGTAACCATATAAGTGATATTCCCTAAGTACCTCCCTAATTACCTAAGTAGACTGCCTCGGTGGCGCAGTGGTAGCGTAAGCGACTGCTGTGTATGAGGTCTCAGGTTCGGTGCCCGGGTCGGACCAAATGTTTGTATGATCTGCAAATATTTGTTTCGGAGTTTGGGTGTTTTCTATCTATATAATATACATGTATTTATAAAAAAAGGTATAAATGTATTTCTATCAGTTGTCTAGTACCCATAATACAAGCTCTGCTTAGTTTGGAACTAGATGGCGTTGTGTGTTAGATGTCCGAAATATTTATTATTACTTTTCATAAACATAATTATGACGATTACACCAAGCTTTAGATGGCATCACGTTACGAGCAATCAACAATTATTCACGAATATAAACGTCATGTCTGCCTAGAGTTAACTCTGTTAGCTCGTAAACATGTCCTGACATTGATTTATTGCATTAATTCCAGACTCCGGGCCATAATCATTTAGAAACAAGAATTTGCATAAATCACTTAAGTAAATAAAATTATTTACCACTGTTGTACATTGTGTAAACAAGGTGGAAAATGTAAGTAATGTTTATAAAATGTGTGTGTGTGCTGACACGTCAAATGTTTGACACTTGTTTAGACTTTGTTGACGGTGTTTCATATTCTTTTTTTTTATTTATTATATAGGGGGGGCAAACGAGCAGACGTATCGCCTGATGGCAAGCGTAGACACCCGCAACACCAGAGGCGTTACAAGTGCGTTGCCGGCCTTTTAGGAAGGAGTACGCTCTTTTCTTGAAGGTTTGAAGGTCGTATTGGTCCGGGAACACCGCAGGCGACAGCTCATTCCACAGTTTTGTTATGCGCGGTAGAAAGTTTCGGGAAAATCGCACAGTTGTGGACTGCCAACCATCTACTTAGATGATGGGGATGGAATTTCTGTCGCGTAGGACGATGGCGAAAAGAGGCGGCAGGGATCAATCCGACCAATTCCTCGGAGCACTCCCCATGGTAAATGCGTTAGAAGATGCACAGCGAAGCCACATCTCTTTTTTAATCGTCATTGAACGATTTCTTTATTAAATGTGTTCTTATTAAACCTTGCTAAGGAGAAACCTTTGTCTACCTGTGCGCTGTTAAAAGATGTTTATGTGATGGTTTTATTCTCTTTCGAAATACAGTCCTTTTATAATCCTTTCTACTTAATACTATAAATGCGAAAATTAGTGAGTATCTATGGATGATTGTTAGTCTTTCACGTGAAAACTACTGAACGCCGATGATGATATATGTCACTTTACTTCTAAAATACGATAATATTTACAAAGTACAACAGAGTTGCAGATATAAGTAATTAACGACATCCACAGACACGAGCTACTCGAAAATATCCAGTGCATTTAAGCCTAAATTGGCTCTTTACCGGACATTTACCGGTGGATGGTCTTAGGAAAAACAGGGATGAAACAGAATGAAAATTTTTTTTTTTTTTAAAAAAGACAACTCCCGCATTAGGAATATACATCCTGTGTCGCGGGGGACTTTACAAACATACATGTGACGGACACAAAGAACACCCAGACTCAGGACAACACTTTGTGGATCACACAAAGTGATGTCCCACGTGGGATTTGAACCCACGGCACGTGGCGCAGTAGAAAGCGGCGTAGTGACCGCTTAAACCACTAGGCCAACCGTGCAGTCAAATAAAAATATCCTGGGAATCCATCAATAAAATACATTTCAGTAGGAAGAATATGAATACATAAGAAAACTCGACTATAGTATTGCCTCAACCAGCAAACTCACCAAAAAAAAAAGCTTCTTCAAGACTAAATAGACGGAAAGTAACCGAAACTGAACTAGTTCAAAGTACTACTAAAACAAAATGTTACAACAGACTGTGTCTTATCGTCGTCTTAGTTTGATTTTTATGTATGGTCCTGCCAAAATAGCTCTACTTCTGGCTGATGGAAAGCATAAGCAGAATCCAAGAGTGGTGGTCACTATACTCATTGGGAAAGCAGACAATGCAACAAAGCAACATGGTGACATACGAGTGTTATAGCGGCCTTGTAATGCTTCTGCATCATTAGGCCTCAATAAATTGAATTGTATAATTTGCAAAGGTAAAAAAAAAGGTTCGGTTTTAGTTATGGTTAACACTTATTTCAAATTAAAGAAAAAGATATGATCTTTAAATAAAGTAAGACACCAACACATCAAATAAAATATTAATCAAAATTAATATTATAAGAAGAGTTTGTTTGATTGTTTGTTTGAACGCGCTAATCTCAGGAACCGCTGGTCCGATTTGAAAAATTCTTTCAGTGTTGGTCGTAAAGTACGTACGTAACGTAAAGTCAATTTAAGCTTTATTGCTATTGTATAAAGTTCATATATTACAAACACTCACTGTTGTCTAAGTAATGTAGGTGTGTTCTTAACGTCAATGAGTCAATTTGCACTTTATTACCGCTGTACAAAGTTCAAATTCAATCATATCTATCAAAACAGTGTGCGTATGTGCGTTGGAGTAGATAATCGTTGGATAGTCCATTTATTGAGGTAGGCTATAGGCTATATATCGTCACGCTATTACTAATAGGAGCAGAGCACCAATGAAGAATATTTTCAAAAACGGGGGAAAATTGTCATGCTACGGGCAATAGAAGGCGCAAACGAGTTTGCGTGGGTCAGATAATATGTATATAAGTGTATCTGTTGTTATGTAAACAATACAGACTACTGCACAAACCACATAATAAACAAATAAATGAGTCTATCATAGATGACAGATGGAAGGAGATGAGTTTTGATATTTGTTAATTATGGAAATAAATATAATTTATATACTTTTTTGTAACGCTGTCCGGTGAATTTTATTTCATTAAGTCTTTTATTTGACTTCAGAACAAAGGATCAAATAAAACTTTAATTTTTATGGCACTTTTATGCTTTAGTCCCCTCCTGTGCGATTTAACTTTCAATTCTTTGTCATTTATTTTAACTGCTCGCTATAAGTATTCAATATTATTACATTTCTGTACTTTTTTTCCACTGAAAGTACAATTATCATACCTTTTATAAATACTTGTCCTGTTATGCTGTCATTTTAAATAAAAATACTCGTAGTAAGCAGAAAGCTAAAAATCAAGTGGACTGACAAAGTATCAAACGAAAGAGTGTTAGAAATTATGAATAAAGATTTAGGGGTGGTAGTAACAATCAAGAAAAGAAAAGCGGCGTATTTCGGGCGTATATATTCAGAAATAAAATACGACTTCATAAGACTAATAATTGAAGGAAAAATTTAAGGGAAGCGCACGAACTAACATATAAGAGACTGGTTAGATGTGGATAGCACAGATACACTAATTCGCATGACTGAAGATAGAGAGACGTACATGTGGTCACTGACCTCCGTGGTGCACATGGCACTTGAATAAGAAGAAGAATTCAACTGTACAATAGAAAGTACATCTCTGTAGTTATATAGGCAATCTTATTGAAAACAAATTCCTAATTGTTTTCATAAAACCTTTTTTAAAAGTATGTGGAATATGTTATTTATAGTTCATTTATTTTAACTTGAAATATTTTAAGTTAGGGTAATATATAAACGAATGTAAAAAGCTACAGTTCCAAGATATATACTCGTATATAAGATTTTGTATCTTGATCTATTATCGATTCTTCGGATGGCTAAACCAACACTGTCGAAGTTATACTGACAAAAGCATGTGATGGTATCATTTTACTTAAACTGATATTGATAAATCATATACATAGATATATACATATTATTTTAATGTATTATAACAGAAATACGATATATAAAGTAAAATAGTACAAGATACATGTTGAACTTAAAGTTTCAACTTAACGTTAAGTGAAAAAATAATCTTTTCAAAACAAAGAAAGCTTGTAGACAAAAGTGAAAACTTGTTTACCCATTCTTGAAAACTTAACGTAAAATCACAAAGTACTTTGTCTTTTCATTTATTCATACAACATACTAGGCTTTGCTTCAGAACATAAAGTAGAAGTTATAATAAGTAAACCGATAACATTAATTGTGGAGGTCGGAATAGACTATACATCAATGTCAGACTTTTACTGAGGCTAAGAAGTGATTCCCAAATGAACCTCGACGTTCAGGAATGTTAAACGATTCACAGGAAAGAGCATCGAAGAAGTGCCTCAGGTAATTACAGTCGTGAAGCGTGCAAATATTTTAACAATTTTTAAAGTACCGCCTTTCCTGTAATTCGAAGCGATATTTTGTACCAAATAAAATCTACAGAAATAGTAAAATGTTCTGGAAATTTTCAGAATGTCTTCGTTATTTACTGTTTGCAAGTTGCATAATTTGTTTACCTTATGTATTATAAGCCAAGATCAATGCTCTTATAGTTATTTTTGTGTCTGTTTTATGTGATTTTTTTAGTCTTTTTTGTATCTAGATGAATAATGATAGATTTATCTATTTGCCTTGTTCTTTTGATACGATAGCCACGCCATGTGCGCCTTAGAGTGTATTGGCTCCACCGACATGTTACCACGGCCTCAGGGCAAAGAAGTGTGAAGTTATGCTAGTGTTGTTTTACAGCGTCGTTACTGGATTTCCCCTCTAAGCTATCGATCGACACAAGCGGTAGATTTTGGTGTTTTCATCATATTTATCTTGACAATCCAGTACATGCTGTGGCATCTGTTTGGGTAGATCTATGATTTTTAACTGTTCCTTCAATTTAACGTTCATAAAATTCACTTAGTGTCTTATTTGAATGATTTTTAATTTGAATTCTCCACTGTCCCCCTACAGATAGTCCCTTAATTACATTCAACTAATTTTATTGATCACTTGAATGTTTATACTAAAACGCCTATTACCAGATGTTATAATGTTAATATATCTAGGCACTAAGTGCCGTCACTTCGTGTTGTATATTTCACCAATAAAACATGGTATCTTGGTTTAGTTCTTGTTTTAAGATTAGATCGTTAAAGTACATATACAAGAATATAGAACGATTGTCTTTGTTAAAATAATCGTTATTTTTTACGAAGTTTCATATACATTCCAGACCATCTAATATTAAAAAGTTCAAAGGTTTCGCGTTCATTTTCGTGGAACATCAAGAAAAGAAAATTTCAAAGTCTACATTATGTCAAGTATTATATACAAAGTCTAATCCTAATTGTGAAGAACAAAACAATCAGTAAAACAGAAAAGATAAAAGCATTGTCGCCTTGAAACGTTCACGTTTTTGCCAAGGGTCTCTCGTAAAACTTTATTAGGCGCATTAAGGTCGCGGTTGAATCCTGTTTATGTAATCGCCGCTGGGGACCTTTACCAGGAAAAATATTAAGTGAAAAAAGAACACACAATGTCACCCTAAGTAAGATTATATTTATGACGACCTATATCTAAGAGGGTGGTCAGAGGCACTCAAAATGTCGACCTAAGCAAAATGACGAGACGAGAGCTCACATGAAACATAGAAGCGGCGCCCACTCATAAAACAAAGATAAGCATTTGATTGTGGCCGGGATAATATGTATTATGTTTCGGGTGGCTCTTGGATTGTGACCCCGATATTTGTATTTCTTCTCATACATTGTTATACGCTTTTTATAAAGAAATGTTACGATATACATGTATACATACACTGAAGTAGCATTATGATACAACATTATACTCGCAATAATTTTACTCAGTAAATCTTATACAATATCTTATTTCAGCATACGGAAAATAACAACATACATACCCGATCGTAATACTACTCTATAAAGTTTAGCAACTTATAATGTAAAATTAGTTCGAAATATTAACTTCACAATTCTTGAGACAAGTTGGTTATAAAGTGGCGCCTAAATATATAAAATTTATTCAAGGCATGTTTGGCTTTGTCGTCCAAATCTTTATGTGAGCTTTAACCAATATCCGCATTTTAAAATACTAAATAAAACCCTTAGTCTTATTTAAAATAAATAAATAAAAGTTTCTAACATCTTAAACACAATGCAATCTAGTCCCAAGCTAAGCAAAGCTTGTGTCATGGGTACTAGACAACTAGATAAATCATCATCATCATCATCATCATCAGCCTATCGCAGTCCACTGCTGGACATAGGCCTCTCCAATTGCACGCCACTCAGTTCGATCGTTGCGCAAATCATCACTCCACCTGGCCCGATAAATACATTTATACTTTTTTTTGTAAATATATATGTAGAAAACACCCAAACTCCGAAACAAATAATAGCAGATCATCCAAACATTTGGTCCGACACGGAAATCGAACCCGAGACCTCAAGCACAGCAGTCACATACATTACCACTGCGCCACAGAGGCAGACAGTCAAAAGAATTGACATTACAAGATCTTCGGTTTTATATTTGCATTTTTCTGCTCTTCTTTCGATAAATAAATAAATAAATAAATAAATATTCCGGACATCTAACACACAACGCCATCTAGTCCCAAGCTAAGCAGAGCTTGTGTTATGGGTACTAGACAACTGATAAAAATTACTTATATACTTTTTTTTTTGTAAATACATACATATTATAGATAGAAAACACCCAAACTCCGAAACAAATATTTGCAGATCATACAAACATTTGGTCCGACCTGGGAATCGAACCCGAGACCTCAAGCTTAGCAATCGCATACGCTACCACTACGCCACCGAGGCAGTCATTAAATGTCTGTTACTTTACTAAATTTTCATTTTAGCACAGTAATTATTATTTTTACTTTTGTGTTACTTGGTTGTTAGTTTGTTATGTTTATGAAGCTTAGTATTATTTTGGTCTCGCTTAGTAGAGATAGTGTCGTTCACAAACTACTATTCCCAGTTTTTATTCCAGACATTGTCAATTAATCTTGGTCTGCCTCACAAAATAAAAAGAAATGTTAGTCTCTCTACACTACGTAGTAATTAAAATGTATCTGTAAATTGTATTATGATCCCAGATTATAAATAATATTATCCCAAAAAATATTTCTACGACCATAATAACAACAAATACCGCAAAATCGATACAGTTTTATAATCAGTAGATTATGGTATCCAGAGCGCACGGATACCATAAAGCCTTGACGGATTGGAAGGAAAGAAGGAAGGAAAGTTTGTATCAAGTTTTCCTGCTATTTTCAACGATGTTGTCAGGTATAATTTCTCCTTCAATTGCCTCTTGCAACACCCATGGGATGAATAGTAGTGATGACACTCTATAATGGACTGCCTCGGTGGTGCAGTGGCAGCGTATGTGACTGCTATGCTTGAGGTCTCGGCTTCGATGCCCGTGTCGAACCAAATATTTGTATGATCTGCAAAAAAATGTTTCGGAGTTTCGGGTTTTCTATGTATAATATGTATGTATTTAAAAAAAAAGGTATATATGTATTTATATCAGTACCCATAATACAAGGTCTGCTTAGTTTGGGATTAGATAGCGTTGTGTTTTAGATGTCCGACATATTTATTTATGTATTTATTACATTATATTAGTTGAGTATTTAATTTTGATTATCCTAACGTAAATTTTACTTTTTCAAGTTATAAACATGCGTGTGTCACTGATTAAAGTTTATTTAATACTGAAATAAATAGTGACACCGGTGATGTGAGATATCGAAATACCGCGTGATCACAAAATCCATACACGGTGGTCTGATTCTAACCTGTGCTGTGTAAACTAATAAACATACTTATTTTATCTAAATACATATATACTACATAAATTTCACCCAGACACTGAATAAATAACCTTGCGTAACAGAAAAAAACTTGGATAAAATTGTTTAAAAATATATCCAAGTTCAATAAAGAGAACCTTTATTGTAACAAAAAACAATAAGTTAAAATATTTCACATTCCATTTTCTGAAATATACCGAATAAAGTTAGGGAATATTTTAGAGAACTGAATAGTTTGTATGTGACATCACAGTTGTCACGATCCAAAGTGATATATAAAATGTGCAAAAACGTAATGATTCGTTACAGCTGTGCCACGACTCAAACTGGGAACATAAAAACGAACCTTACATTTGTAAGCAAATATCTTTCAACTTGACATGAAAGTAGAGTAACTGTAACCATATAAGTGATATTCCCTAAGTACCTCCCTAATTACCTAAGTAGACTGCCTCGGTGGCGCAGTGGTAGCGTAAGCGACTGCTGTGTATGAGGTCTCAGGTTCGGTGCCCGGGTCGGACCAAATGTTTGTATGATCTGCAAATATTTGTTTCGGAGTTTGGGTGTTTTCTATCTATATAATATACATGTATTTATAAAAAAAGGTATAAATGTATTTCTATCAGTTGTCTAGTACCCATAATACAAGCTCTGCTTAGTTTGGAACTAGATGGCGTTGTGTGTTAGATGTCCGAAATATTTATTATTACTTTTCATAAACATAATTATGACGATTACACCAAGCTTTAGATGGCATCACGTTACGAGCAATCAACAATTATTCACGAATATAAACGTCATGTCTGCCTAGAGTTAACTCTGTTAGCTCGTAAACATGTCCTGACATTGATTTATTGCATTAATTCCAGACTCCGGGCCATAATCATTTAGAAACAAGAATTTGCATAAATCACTTAAGTAAATAAAATTATTTACCACTGTTGTACATTGTGTAAACAAGGTGGAAAATGTAAGTAATGTTTATAAAATGTGTGTGTGTGCTGACACGTCAAATGTTTGACACTTGTTTAGACTTTGTTGACGGTGTTTCATATTCTTTTTTTTTATTTATTATATAGGGGGGGCAAACGAGCAGACGTATCGCCTGATGGCAAGCGTAGACACCCGCAACACCAGAGGCGTTACAAGTGCGTTGCCGGCCTTTTAGGAAGGAGTACGCTCTTTTCTTGAAGGTTTGAAGGTCGTATTGGTCCGGGAACACCGCAGGCGACAGCTCATTCCACAGTTTTGTTATGCGCGGTAGAAAGTTTCGGGAAAATCGCACAGTTGTGGACTGCCAACCATCTACTTAGATGATGGGGATGGAATTTCTGTCGCGTAGGACGATGGCGAAAAGAGGCGGCAGGGATCAATCCGACCAATTCCTCGGAGCACTCCCCATGGTAAATGCGTTAGAAGATGCACAGCGAAGCCACATCTCTTTTTTAATCGTCATTGAACGATTTCTTTATTAAATGTGTTCTTATTAAACCTTGCTAAGGAGAAACCTTTGTCTACCTGTGCGCTGTTAAAAGATGTTTATGTGATGGTTTTATTCTCTTTCGAAATACAGTCCTTTTATAATCCTTTCTACTTAATACTATAAATGCGAAAATTAGTGAGTATCTATGGATGATTGTTAGTCTTTCACGTGAAAACTACTGAACGCCGATGATGATATATGTCACTTTACTTCTAAAATACGATAATATTTACAAAGTACAACAGAGTTGCAGATATAAGTAATTAACGACATCCACAGACACGAGCTACTCGAAAATATCCAGTGCATTTAAGCCTAAATTGGCTCTTTACCGGACATTTACCGGTGGATGGTCTTAGGAAAAACAGGGATGAAACAGAATGAAAATTTTTTTTTTTTTTAAAAAAGACAACTCCCGCATTAGGAATATACATCCTGTGTCGCGGGGGACTTTACAAACATACATGTGACGGACACAAAGAACACCCAGACTCAGGACAACACTTTGTGGATCACACAAAGTGATGTCCCACGTGGGATTTGAACCCACGGCACTTGGCGCAGTAGAAAGCGGCGTAGTGACCGCTTAAACCACTAGGCCAACCGTGCAGTCAAATAAAAATATCCTGGGAATCCATCAATAAAATACATTTCAGTAGGAAGAATATGAATACATAAGAAAACTCGACTATAGTATTGCCTCAACCAGCAAACTCACCAAAAAAAAAAGCTTCTTCAAGACTAAATAGACGGAAAGTAACCGAAACTGAACTAGTTCAAAGTACTACTAAAACAAAATGTTACAACAGACTGTGTCTTATCGTCGTCTTAGTTTGATTTTTATGTATGGTCCTGCCAAAATAGCTCTACTTCTGGCTGATGGAAAGCATAAGCAGAATCCAAGAGTGGTGGTCACTATACTCATTGGGAAAGCAGACAATGCAACAAAGCAACATGGTGACATACGAGTGTTATAGCGGCCTTGTAATGCTTCTGCATCATTAGGCCTCAATAAATTGAATTGTATAATTTGCAAAGGTAAAAAAAAAGGTTCGGTTTTAGTTATGGTTAACACTTATTTCAAATTAAAGAAAAAGATATGATCTTTAAATAAAGTAAGACACCAACACATCAAATAAAATATTAATCAAAATTAATATTATAAGAAGAGTTTGTTTGATTGTTTGTTTGAACGCGCTAATCTCAGGAACCGCTGGTCCGATTTGAAAAATTCTTTCAGTGTTGGTCGTAAAGTACGTACGTAACGTAAAGTCAATTTAAGCTTTATTGCTATTGTATAAAGTTCATATATTACAAACACTCACTGTTGTCTAAGTAATGTAGGTGTGTTCTTAACGTCAATGAGTCAATTTGCACTTTATTACCGCTGTACAAAGTTCAAATTCAATCATATCTATCAAAACAGTGTGCGTATGTGCGTTGGAGTAGATAATCGTTGGATAGTCCATTTATTGAGGTAGGCTATAGGCTATATATCGTCACGCTATTACTAATAGGAGCAGAGCACCAATGAAGAATATTTTCAAAAACGGGGGAAAATTGTCATGCTACGGGCAATAGAAGGCGCAAACGAGTTTGCGTGGGTCAGATAATATGTATATAAGTGTATCTGTTGTTATGTAAACAATACAGACTACTGCACAAACCACATAATAAACAAATAAATGAGTCTATCATAGATGACAGATGGAAGGAGATGAGTTTTGATATTTGTTAATTATGGAAATAAATATAATTTATATACTTTTTTGTAACGCTGTCCGGTGAATTTTATTTCATTAAGTCTTTTATTTGACTTCAGAACAAAGGATCAAATAAAACTTTAATTTTTATGGCACTTTTATGCTTTAGTCCCCTCCTGTGCGATTTAACTTTCAATTCTTTGTCATTTATTTTAACTGCTCGCTATAAGTATTCAATATTATTACATTTCTGTACTTTTTTTCCACTGAAAGTACAATTATCATACCTTTTATAAATACTTGTCCTGTTATGCTGTCATTTTAAATAAAAATACTCGTAGTAAGCAGAAAGCTAAAAATCAAGTGGACTGACAAAGTATCAAACGAAAGAGTGTTAGAAATTATGAATAAAGATTTAGGGGTGGTAGTAACAATCAAGAAAAGAAAAGCGGCGTATTTCGGGCGTATATATTCAGAAATAAAATACGACTTCATAAGACTAATAATTGAAGGAAAAATTTAAGGGAAGCGCACGAACTAACATATAAGAGACTGGTTAGATGTGGATAGCACAGATACACTAATTCGCATGACTGAAGATAGAGAGACGTACATGTGGTCACTGACCTCCGTGGTGCACATGGCACTTGAATAAGAAGAAGAATTCAACTGTACAATAGAAAGTACATCTCTGTAGTTATATAGGCAATCTTATTGAAAACAAATTCCTAATTGTTTTCATAAAACCTTTTTTAAAAGTATGTGGAATATGTTATTTATAGTTCATTTATTTTAACTTGAAATATTTTAAGTTAGGGTAATATATAAACGAATGTAAAAAGCTACAGTTCCAAGATATATACTCGTATATAAGATTTTGTATCTTGATCTATTATCGATTCTTCGGATGGCTAAACCAACACTGTCGAAGTTATACTGACAAAAGCATGTGATGGTATCATTTTACTTAAACTGATATTGATAAATCATATACATAGATATATACATATTATTTTAATGTATTATAACAGAAATACGATATATAAAGTAAAATAGTACAAGATACATGTTGAACTTAAAGTTTCAACTTAACGTTAAGTGAAAAAATAATCTTTTCAAAACAAAGAAAGCTTGTAGACAAAAGTGAAAACTTGTTTACCCATTCTTGAAAACTTAACGTAAAATCACAAAGTACTTTGTCTTTTCATTTATTCATACAACATACTAGGCTTTGCTTCAGAACATAAAGTAGAAGTTATAATAAGTAAACCGATAACATTAATTGTGGAGGTCGGAATAGACTATACATCAATGTCAGACTTTTACTGAGGCTAAGAAGTGATTCCCAAATGAACCTCGACGTTCAGGAATGTTAAACGATTCACAGGAAAGAGCATCGAAGAAGTGCCTCAGGTAATTACAGTCGTGAAGCGTGCAAATATTTTAACAATTTTTAAAGTACCGCCTTTCCTGTAATTCGAAGCGATATTTTGTACCAAATAAAATCTACAGAAATAGTAAAATGTTCTGGAAATTTTCAGAATGTCTTCGTTATTTACTGTTTGCAAGTTGCATAATTTGTTTACCTTATGTATTATAAGCCAAGATCAATGCTCTTATAGTTATTTTTGTGTCTGTTTTATGTGATTTTTTTAGTCTTTTTTGTATCTAGATGAATAATGATAGATTTATCTATTTGCCTTGTTCTTTTGATACGATAGCCACGCCATGTGCGCCTTAGAGTGTATTGGCTCCACCGACATGTTACCACGGCCTCAGGGCAAAGAAGTGTGAAGTTATGCTAGTGTTGTTTTACAGCGTCGTTACTGGATTTCCCCTCTAAGCTATCGATCGACACAAGCGGTAGATTTTGGTGTTTTCATCATATTTATCTTGACAATCCAGTACATGCTGTGGCATCTGTTTGGGTAGATCTATGATTTTTAACTGTTCCTTCAATTTAACGTTCATAAAATTCACTTAGTGTCTTATTTGAATGATTTTTAATTTGAATTCTCCACTGTCCCCCTACAGATAGTCCCTTAATTACATTCAACTAATTTTATTGATCACTTGAATGTTTATACTAAAACGCCTATTACCAGATGTTATAATGTTAATATATCTAGGCACTAAGTGCCGTCACTTCGTGTTGTATATTTCACCAATAAAACATGGTATCTTGGTTTAGTTCTTGTTTTAAGATTAGATCGTTAAAGTACATATACAAGAATATAGAACGATTGTCTTTGTTAAAATAATCGTTATTTTTTACGAAGTTTCATATACATTCCAGACCATCTAATATTAAAAAGTTCAAAGGTTTCGCGTTCATTTTCGTGGAACATCAAGAAAAGAAAATTTCAAAGTCTACATTATGTCAAGTATTATATACAAAGTCTAATCCTAATTGTGAAGAACAAAACAATCAGTAAAACAGAAAAGATAAAAGCATTGTCGCCTTGAAACGTTCACGTTTTTGCCAAGGGTCTCTCGTAAAACTTTATTAGGCGCATTAAGGTCGCGGTTGAATCCTGTTTATGTAATCGCCGCTGGGGACCTTTACCAGGAAAAATATTAAGTGAAAAAAGAACACACAATGTCACCCTAAGTAAGATTATATTTATGACGACCTATATCTAAGAGGGTGGTCAGAGGCACTCAAAATGTCGACCTAAGCAAAATGACGAGACGAGAGCTCACATGAAACATAGAAGCGGCGCCCACTCATAAAACAAAGATAAGCATTTGATTGTGGCCGGGATAATATGTATTATGTTTCGGGTGGCTCTTGGATTGTGACCCCGATATTTGTATTTCTTCTCATACATTGTTATACGCTTTTTATAAAGAAATGTTACGATATACATGTATACATACACTGAAGTAGCATTATGATACAACATTATACTCGCAATAATTTTACTTAGTAAATCTTATACAATATCTTATTTCAGCATACGGAAAATAACAACATACATACCCGATCGTAATACTACTCTATAAAGTTTAGCAACTTATAATGTAAAATTAGTTCGAAATATTAACTTCACAATTCTTGAGACAAGTTGGTTATAAAGTGGCGCCTAAATATATAAAATTTATTCAAGGCATGTTTGGCTTTGTCGTCCAAATCTTTATGTGAGCTTTAACCAATATCCGCATTTTAAAATACTAAATAAAACCCTTAGTCTTATTTAAAATAAATAAATAAAAGTTTCTAACATCTTAAACACAATGCAATCTAGTCCCAAGCTAAGCAAAGCTTGTGTCATGGGTACTAGACAACTAGATAAATCATCATCATCATCATCATCATCAGCCTATCGCAGTCCACTGCTGGACATAGGCCTCTCCAATTGCACGCCACTCAGTTCGATCGTTGCGCAAATCATCACTCCACCTGGCCCGATAAATACATTTATACTTTTTTTTGTAAATATATATGTAGAAAACACCCAAACTCCGAAACAAATAATAGCAGATCATCCAAACATTTGGTCCGACACGGAAATCGAACCCGAGACCTCAAGCACAGCAGTCACATACATTACCACTGCGCCACAGAGGCAGACAGTCAAAAGAATTGACATTACAAGATCTTCGGTTTTATATTTGCATTTTTCTGCTCTTCTTTCGATAAATAAATAAATAAATAAATAAATATTCCGGACATCTAACACACAACGCCATCTAGTCCCAAGCTAAGCAGAGCTTGTGTTATGGGTACTAGACAACTGATAAAAATTACTTATATACTTTTTTTTTTGTAAATACATACATATTATAGATAGAAAACACCCAAACTCCGAAACAAATATTTGCAGATCATACAAACATTTGGTCCGACCTGGGAATCGAACCCGAGACCTCAAGCTTAGCAATCGCATACGCTACCACTACGCCACCGAGGCAGTCATTAAATGTCTGTTACTTTACTAAATTTTCATTTTAGCACAGTAATTATTATTTTTACTTTTGTGTTACTTGGTTGTTAGTTTGTTATGTTTATGAAGCTTAGTATTATTTTGGTCTCGCTTAGTAGAGATAGTGTCGTTCACAAACTACTATTCCCAGTTTTTATTCCAGACATTGTCAATTAATCTTGGTCTGCCTCACAAAATAAAAAGAAATGTTAGTCTCTCTACACTACGTAGTAATTAAAATGTATCTGTAAATTGTATTATGATCCCAGATTATAAATAATATTATCCCAAAAAATATTTCTACGACCATAATAACAACAAATACCGCAAAATCGATACAGTTTTATAATCAGTAGATTATGGTATCCAGAGCGCACGGATACCATAAAGAATTTCAAATCCCCATAGATTATCGATGGTACACATTCGATGGCGTAAGTAGAAACATATTCTAATATATAGCATGTGCACTGGTTTTCATTGAACTACACACAGTAAAAGATGCAGTACATATATTTTCCGTGGGAGAGCCACGCTTCGGCATGAATGGGCCGGCTCGACCGGAGTGATACCACGGCCTCACAGAAAACCGGTGTGAAATAGCGCTTGCGCTGTGTTTTACCGAGTGAGTGAGGGTACCGGAGGCCCATACCCTAACCCCTTACCTCATTACCTCTTCCATCCCCCAAAGGTCGGCAACGCACTTGTGACGCTTTTGGTGTTGTGGGTGTCCATGGGCGGTGATAATCACTTACCATCAGATGATGCGCCTGCTCGTTTGACCGCTATTCACTAAAAAAAAAGTACGTTTGTGTTTTGTAAATCTGAGCACAGACATAACAAAGTATAAGTTGTAATAACTGTGTATCGACAGAGAGAACACTAGAAAGGGTGAGAGATGGTAAATAGTAAAAGGCTACTTCAAGAAATATTTACGAATTGATATCAATATGATCGAAGTCATGAATGCTAAAATTTTCTTTCATGTTAAATTCCCAATTCCCCAGTCTGACAGAATTTCGTAACCATATCTACACATACATATTAAATTGATTAACCGCAAGCACATATCATTCGCTATAAATTAGTTTATATCAGTTTGATGATAACAAATGAACTAGAAAACTCATATGTGGTTCAAAGCTGCATTTTTTGTAATGAATGTCAATTAGAGTGTTAAAATGTTATTAATCCTTAAGTGTTACCTATTGCTGTTGTTGTGTTATAATACAAAATGACCAGGCTTTACACTTAATAATGTACATTGTTAACTTTGTAGTTTAATTGACCTTTGTTCAGCACTGCAGCATAATGAAAACCGCTCGATTGAGAAGTTGTTCAGGCACAAACAGAAACGAAGTATAAATTTGGTGAATTGTGAATATTTGTGACAGTAATAATTCATATTTCTGTTTTACGTTATACTTCAAAAAATGTTTTTGATTTTGGTATAGGTGACCTATATTTTTTTTTTATTTCATTGTTTCGTTCTGGACTGCTCCTCTTAGTATACCAATGTAGAGATTTTCCCAGTGGGGATTTCGCTCTAAAAAGTACGCACACATCCTTCATCTCATCTGCTCATAGTCTATCGACTGATTGCAAGATAAAATAAAAAAAAATCCTTTAAGAGTATACCAACATTAGTTTTTGGCTCTGGTGTCAGATAAATTTATTCTAACTGAGTTTGTGCCATAATTGTAGAAGACTGTTAACAAATAAAAAAGGAGAAAAGATAATTTATTATCAATAATTTCTCTAAATCTCGAAAGGAGGAAAAACGTTTAAGCCTTTACAAAATTAGCTTTGTGATGCGATGTACATTTACCGCTGCCTCCACATAACATACGTGCTTAGATTACATACTAGGCCAAACATTTATCATATAAATCCATTAAATACTGATTCTGCAAAACAATAGGAATTCTACTAATATTATAAACGTGGCAGTTTGTGAGTATGTTTGTTGCTCTTTCACGCAAAAACTGCTGAATGGATTTTGATGAAACTTTACAATAATATAGCATATACATCAGAATAATACATAGGCTACAATTTATAAAGATACTAGATTTACCTCGTGGCGTTGCCCGCGGTTATTGTCGTACCGCGGGTAGCACTGCTGGATTAGCTAGCAATAAATAACAATAAAATACCTTTATTATGAAGTACCTGTGTCTGTCTGTTTGTTGATGGCTAACCGCTGCACCAATTTCAATGAAATCTGGCATTTAGATACCTTAAATCTTGAAGAAGGCCACAGGCTTCTCTTTACGGCTATAATCATCATACACACGGACGGTGCTGCGGGAAAAAGCAAGTGTATAATAAATAAATATATTTTGCCGTGTTGTGATCTCCGTCGCTAATTCCATACCACGACTTTGTTCTACTTAAGCTCTAACCGATTACCACAAAACTTTTACGCGTTTATAAGCTTATGTTTATTATACTTGTGAGTTAGATGTACTTAAGCATTTTAAAATATAAAGGTTACTATATTAATGGATATTAAAATAATTATACCTTAAATATGTTTAGGAGTGAATATGATGGTGGCGCTGATCTGCTTCCTTGAAGGCTGCTTCTAATCACGTCGGGGCCTCCACTGTGGAGGAACGGGTGTCATGTTCCACCAGCACAAAGAGAGGATCCTCCAACCAGGCGAGGTGATTATGCCTGGCGGGCTACTGCCCAACAGTTGATGTTGGGATGTTGTACATATGATTATCGGCGCTAGAACTTCTATTAAGCGATTCAGGATTGGTAGTTACTCCGTGTAATGCGTTACCTTCATAGTTCAGTGTATACGGTAGATGTCGCTGTAGTAGGTTACTGTTGTGTAGTATGTGGAAGTCGCCACAACCCAAATTGAAATAAAAACATACTTGTTATAGACTTATTATCATCGCATACAAACAATACTGGTACAATTGCGATAATTCTGCACTTAACGCCTTTGTTAAGTCCTTACTCCAGTGGGCGAAGTACTTATGCACTACAGAGTCTGCTCCGTGGCACGAATAATTTCCTTAATATTGCTTTGCGAAATCTTATTCAAATAATCAGAAGTTCAAGACTCCAATCCGCCTCGATGCAAATTGCATGCAGACTGCTTAATTAATACCCAAGAAACTGCATGAGCTCAACCGATAACAGAATCCATCTTGCCTCAGTGACTGTGTCTACAAATTATGTTATTAACAAACAGTAATTTCTATTGATTGCTAGTGCTGTTTTCCTACGAGTGAATATTAAAATTTAAAACAACGATACGAGATGTTTTGATTTGAATTTTTGAGTTGTAAATAGACGCATTTAATATTTTATTTATATAACTGTCATGTATTAGGCGTCCAATACAATAAGTTTAACCTTGGTTTTCTTCTGTATAATATTCTGTTGAAGGCTAATTGGTGTTTCTGCAGATGGCTCAAACTTTTATTTTAACTTACGAGTATTTAACGGTATAATTATAGAGTTGTTTTAACAAAACTACTTTCAACACAAACCAATACAGAAATAACAACGAGCAACAAAAAGACGGCAACAGAACGACTGCATAAAAGATGGGATTGTTATTGCAACCGCACGAGACACTGACAAGTGATCTGTCACTGGATGCTGCGTCTTGCGACATCGGGCTTACACGGATTTGAGGGGGAGCCGTCTACTCGCTTGACTGATGTGCAATCCTTGGACATATTTCTTTCCTACTTTAATTAAGTTAGTGACTGGACGATTAACATGTATCCCTTTGAAATAAGAGATTAAGCTTTTTCGAAGATGTGATGCTAAATTGAATCTCAAAGTTTAGTTAAAATGTATTTCAGATTGCTACTGTGTTGCTTATAACCATACTCCCTCTGAATAATAAAGTTTAGAATGTTCGTAACTGAGAGATTTTATTTAAAATTTTATAAAAGGAATGCTGCACATAAACTCAATTAAGTTAGAGAATATAGGTTTGCCCATTACTAGTTTTACACAATATAATACTCTAGGTTTAAAAAAAATAAATGTATCCTAGAATTGCATTAAATATATAGCACAATCTAATTTTACGGGAAATAAAACTCTTCGTTACAGTGATATGGTTTTTGTTCCATAATAGCTGATATAGATTTAGAACAAAATGTAGCAAGTCGCTATCTATATATTAAATGTTAATAATTAGAGTCGACTTAATTTAGATGCATAATAAAAAAAATATTGAAAAAAGGAACCAAACATTGCACTTTACAATTAATTCATGAATCCATTCTTTATTTTAGTCTAAAATATACCATGCATTACAAAAACTCATTCTAATTTCAATGCATATGTGATGAGAAGAACAATATTGTAAGTTTCACAGTATCAAGCCAAATCTTCTGAGATTTATTATTTAGAACGGAATAGGAGGTGGAATTTTTACGTAGAATTTTCTTTGTACAATCATATTTTGAATTTGTGTGCTGAGCTGTCCCGCTCTCAACTGAACACCTATCGAAGACCAAATTACCTAGCCATAAAGACAAGATCCCTTACTATATACCTGTATACCTTACACCTTAAACTTTAATAAACGCCAATCGCCGTGAGCGATAAGACCGCCAATTGTTATACATCTTTACATGATTTGTAGCTCATTTTGTTGTACTGTTATTTTTGTGTATACAAGAAAGATAAATAAATAATAAATACATAAAAGTTTATATTCACAGGCAATCAAGATACATTTCGTTTTAACCGACTTCGAAAAGGAGGAGGTTCTCAATTCATTTGTATTTTTTTATTCTTTCCTCATAACTTTCGACTGGGTGAACCGATTTTGATGATTCTTTTTTTATTAGAAAGCTGGTGCTTCCCGTGTGGTCCTATTTCAATTTGGTCTAGTTCTAAAAGTCGGTTTTTTTGTTGTTAAAATTTGTTATAATCAAAAATAAAGTAATTTTTTATTACATAACAATCCTATGACTAGCTAACATAGAAATAAGAAACTATTACAAGTTTGTATTACGTTTCTTATTTCTACATTATGTACTTATGTTTTATACTCATGTATCATTATACTCTTCGTAATATGCTCAGTTAAAACTACCTAGAACGTACAATAAAATTCTAACAATGCAATACAAATTAATTCTTAATATTCTTATCACTCCTCTAAAATATTGGATTCCAAACTAATAATAAATCCTATAGCAATAATTTAACCTTATATGAAGAGTTCTAAAGAACAAATTTACATTAGTTGAACCACTAAATTGCAAACGAGTCTCACTTACTGATAAATCTACACTGACAAATGTTGTATAATAAATATAAATAAATATTTTTGGACATCTAACACACAACGCCATCTAGTCCCAAGCTAAGCAGAGCTTGTGTTATGGGTACTAGACAACTGATATGAATACATATATACTTTTATTTTTGTAAACACATACATATGATACATAGAAAACACCCAAACTCCGAAACAAATATTTGTAGATCACACAAACACTTGGTCCGACTCAGGATTTGAACCAGAGACCTCAAGCACAGCAGTCGCATTCACTATCACTGCGCCACCGAGGCAGTTAATAAAATAATAAAGCATTAATTTATCTAAAAAAAGGTGTTGTACGGATTCTATACGAAATTCACAGCGCAATTCTTTGTCAAAATCAACAAACAAATTTTAATTATATCAATGTGTAGACAGGATTACTTATGGCACACAAAAAAAGGAAATATTTACACACGTGCTTACTTATAACTAGCTGAACCCCACAGGGTTACCGGCGGTTATTGTGAAGCTAGTCTACAAAAGTAAGACTAATTTACTCCTTAAATCATCAGCTACCTATCAATAAAAGTCCTACCAAAATCGATTCAACTGTTCCAGACATTAGCCGGAACAAACAGACAGACAAACAAATGTAGTAAATACAGTCGACTCTTGTTAATTCGAAACTTGAGGGACTCTTAAAATATTACGAATTATCGAGTGTTTGAAAATCAAATGGTTCGAAATTTGTGAGAGAAAATAAATAAATCTTCGAATTATTAAGTGTTGATCAATTATTATTTTTTAACTGCTATTCTATAACAATGTCAAAAGTTTAGAGATACATTCGTGTACATACATATGTATTAATAATGTGAATTAATTAATCTTTCGAAAGAACTCTGTTATAGTCAAACTAATCATAACAAAAACAAAGCCTCGTGTACGTTGATACAAGTTTGAAATTGTCGCAAAATGTACTTACAATCTTTCCGCCTCTTTCTCTCTGCAACTTTGAATTGTCGAGTGTTGGACGCCTATGAATTCGAATTAACGCGTCGTTTCGTTATATAGCAATGATTTTTTCGTTCGAATTACCAAGTGCATAAAAATGTATTGATTTAGTTCGAAATATAAAGAGATTTTGTAGGGAACTCGTGATAACTGTGAATTATAGAGAGGTTCGAATTATCGCAGGTTTGAATTAACGAGAGTCGACTGTAACGTTATTTCGGTGTATATACCGTGTTAACAGTAAAAAGCGGTTTTTTAGTATTACAAACGGACACTCCAATTTTATTTATTTGTATACTACACTATACTACCCTACACTAGATGACCCGCGTAACCTCGTCTACGCCCGTAGCGTGATGATGTAAGGCACGAACAAATTTGTTTACCATAAAAAAGGTTAAAGTGAGTCAATCTTAAAAGACAGACATATGCTGTCACAGACATTTTTTAGAACTTTTTTGAAGAAAACATTCAACAACAAATTCTTGATACATTGTTTTTGTTTAACTTATACTGTTAAATTAAAACAACGCACACAATGAAAGTTCTTTATTCAAACATTTTTTTTTTGATACTCCGCTCCTTTTGAGGAATACTGTAGGCTATATATATAGCCTATAGCCTATATATATATAAGTGGGCTAACTATCACCGAAAAAATTCAAAATCGAATCTGTCCAGTACTTCCTCAGATTAGCGCGTTCAAACTAACAAACTTTATAATACAATATGTATTAGGAGTTTCAAATTAAGTTTCTGTTTGAGGATGAACATGTTCACAGGTTCATGAACCCTATGTTAAGACCCTTCTGAGAATCATACTTACATAATTCCTTAACCTGACGCTAATTAATATTGGTAATTTTAGTTATGTCCAACCGTGTTATATTTTAACTTTATATCAAATAACACATTTTCCTTCAAGCAGTTTACGCTCATGCTCAGGGTCTATCCATTCTGGTACTCGATTCTAATGACTGAGTACACTGACATAAAACTCTATATGGCCGTGATTTATTTTACACGCAACAAAACAACAGAAAATTTGGCTGGTAAATAAAAGAGAAAGCAAAAGTACGATTTTCGTTACACATATACCTTCACGTGGTACCATAATGTTAGTAGAGTTATGTTAGTGTTAGATATCTTTAGCGAGATAACTATAGTCACATTTAAGCTTCTTCAGACTTTCACAGACTTGTCCTCTTGAAGATCTGACTGTAAAAGTTTGATCAGTAAGAAAGTTTTAATTGCTACTGAACGGCATCCAGTGGGGCCTGGCGCAGTTAATTTTCAAAGTATTTTATTCGTACAGAGCAAATAATTTACTCAACACTTTTTAAGTAAACAACGTGCGCCAAATTCAAATTATTAATTAAATAAACAGACGGTTTTTATTTTAATACACATATTACAGTTTTAGCTACAACGGCCTGCTGTAATCTTGGAACTGTGTACAAAAATGTCGCTATCATATAATAAGCCTTAATAAAACTATGTTATATATTATAACGCAATAATGTTCGTTGCTCTTATACAACATTAAATCTCTACGAATAAACATGAGCTAGTTATTAATACAGGTGCAAATTACTAAAATATGCTCTATGGCGAGTACCGCCCACAGACCATTGTCTTATTCGAATACAAAAATGCACTTTTTACTTCAAGAATTATTGTAAGTAGGGTGCTCTCATTTTGATTTTCCCATAATTTCATACAAATAAAAACATTAGAAGTACCACTATACTAATGATAGTCTTCTAAGTATGCAAAATCAGTATAAACGTGAGGTAGAGAGATAGTCGATGTGGAATCCGAACCGTGCTACCGTACCTATACGTATATTAATATTTCTATACTTACATAATTATATCGCACTTAAATGGTACGAAAAAAATATTGATAATATTTAATACGAAACAACAAAAAAAATATTTCTCTTAGTCAAGGAATACGAAAATATATTAATTTTGATATTCCTTGACAACTTGATTTATTTAATAAATAAACTAAAACACACCAATGTAATTTTAACGATTATTACAATTGAAAATGTTTTTCGTTTATTTTTAACGCTTTCACACCTAAACTACTTTATCGATTTTGAAAGGTCTTTCGCAAATGGAGAACTATTTTATCAATAAGATATATAGGTAAAAGCTAATCTATACTAATATATACTAATAATAAAGCTGAAAGGTTTGTTTGTTCGAACGCGCTAATCTTAGAAACCGCTGGTCCGATTTGAAAAATATTTCAGTGTTGGATAGTCCAATTATCGAGGAAGGCTATAGGCTATATATCATCACGCTACTACTAATAGAAGCGGAGCACCAATGAAGAATGTTTCAAAAACGGGGGAAAATTTTCACGCAAATAGGACGCAATGTTTAATAAATCTAAATAGATAATTCTACATAACTTACTCGATTTAAAAAGCATTTTATCAAGAATCACCTCATGAGAAAATGGATTCATGGTTATAATAAAATGTATTCAAACATAAGTTTGTATACATTTTATTATCACCGTAAACCGAACAACCTTATCGAATATCCATAAACACTAGGAGCAATGTATGAGACAGTCACGGTTCAATAAGACAGTTTGAGGAAGCCTTACGTATACCCCTCCATATATATGTAGGTACTATAACCGTCACCTACATTCGATTTGTATTCAGAGTTCGTTAACTCCGCTCGCAATGATTACCCTGAGGCAAACGTGTTCCTCAAGTGTAAATGTGTGTCTATATATTTATTACACGTCGGGTAATATGTTGTACATGTTATTACTCAATTATATTTAATTATTAGTTGATGAGATTTGAGTACCAACTTGTGCGTAACAGCAATACACGTAAATCCCTGTAATTATAAATTGGAATATGTTGTCTACACTATTATGAGCAACCCATTAATTGCTGAAAACTTGTAATCTTAATATTTTATTTGTACAATTTATTTTTCTCTCTAACTGTGGCAAAACTACTAAACATGTTAAGATTTTCTCATAACTTATTTTGTAATTTACGTTCATGTAGATTTATTAAGTTGAATAAAAAAGCAAGAACATTTTTTTTTACATCTTTGGCTGTAAAAAGCTAAAAGCTAGTAGTTATTGCAGTGCTACCAACAATTTCTTATAATTAATATATGTGCCCGATTTATTGTTTACATTATGGAAATAGATTGTTTAACAGATTTAATCATTTCGCGTACTTCGCTGACACTTTGTTTTGATTTTGAAGTTTGGCGACAAGAAAGAAAGAGAGAAAAAGTTAGATGAGGGGAAAACTGCAAGTCATTAATTTCTTATTACATCACACATTTTTAATCTACTTGTTTGCCATCACAATCATGTATTTTGAATTTCGTTCTAAACAATTTTTCTCTAATGTACTGAGATACATATACTTTGCAAACGTTTGCAAAGTTTTAAAGATAGGACGAACTATTTATATACAAAATGTTTATTATAGTGTCTATAGCGTTTCAAAGGACAAATTTTTATTTGTTCTAAAAAACTACAATAGGTTAAACGCCTAAACTTACTACTCCACGACTTGGTAAAGCCTAATTTTTATTCTTTTTCAAATATTTTCATATAAAAATTGTGTTATGAAATATATATTTACGTAAAGAGCATGAGAATACCTCTGACAAGCATATTTTAGCTACAGATAGACAAACAGATTTTAAAGAACAATTAGATTGCACAAAGTATATTCTGTCGTATGTTAATTATAAAATACTAGCGTTTGCCCGCCGCTCCGACCGCGTGTATGTCGGTAATCGCGGTAAGTGTACCATATATTTTTCCTCTAGGGTTAAAGTATCTCCATGTCAAATTTCATTGAATTCAGTGCAGCGGTTTAGTCATGAAAGCGCAACAGACCGAGTTACTTTCGAATTTATAATATTAGTAAGGATTCGTCAAGTTCGTTGATCTGGTGGCTAGGGTATGCAACTAGCTGCCAGTCAAGAATTCTCGGGTTCGATTTCCGAGTCGGACCAAAGTTGATGTATCGTGTTTTTCGTATATGAAATTCTTATTAACTGGCCTGGAGTATGGAAAATGGCGGTGTTACCCGCCCGTGCCTCGGAGAGCACGTTAAGTAGTCGGTCCCGGTAGCCATGAACATCTATTGTTATTGAGAAGTCAGTGCCCTCATAAATACTGATATTAGTTTCAACCTTCGAATTCAGTTCACCGTCAGGGTTGCGGAGGTCTGACGCCGGCCGCTTCGTGGAAAAACTGATATTTAGGTAAAACAGGTGGAACTAGTAGCCGACCCCAAATAAACTTGGGATAAGGCTAGGAAGAAGAAGAAGTATTCACCAAGGTCAAACCTTCACTTGTTAACAAAACAGCTTCAATGTATAAAATTATCTAGATTTAAACAGCATAATATTTTAAAAGTAAGTTTGAGTTACAAACTACATCAGACACTCGCATGACATCGACAAGAGCTATAATGGCTCATACGGTGAGCTCGTAAAATTTTATAGGTGACTTGGAAGTACAGGATGTATCCCAGGAGCCAAACCACACCGATCTCGCATTATGCTTCCTCTAGACACACTTATCTAACCGTGATTTATTTGTTTATTCAAAAATATTTCAATTGATTAAATAGTGCGTATAGTTATGACTAAATTGTTTTTGAAGTGAAACTTCCTTAGGCGCATGAGGGTAAAAATTTTACGGATGAAACGCAAATTAACGTCATGAAGCGTTTTCGTCGAATAAGAGGTCGAGAGCGATTGAGACCGATTGAGAGAGAGTGAGAAAGGGCGAATTTTAATTTAATATTCATCATCTGAGATTTTACTTCATTATTTTTTAAACAATATAAAATAAATGTATTTTAATAATTCTCTTTATTTATTTTTTTAATAAATAAAAAAAAAAAAGAATTTCGACACTTTTAATATTTTAATGACAATTTAATTCAATAAATTCCTAACATATCTTTCTTTTTCCCTCCCTCTTAGTCTCGGAAATCTAAAGTCTTAGATTTGTATAAATATAAATAAGACTTAAAAATTAGTTTGCCAAAGAAGTTTCACTTCTGACATGTGTACTTTGTGCCCACGCACTTTTTTTTGAAAAATTTTGAATTTGTGTGTTTCGACACACATTACAGAAAATTTCCAAAACGCCATAAAATCCTATTCATTTATATGTTTGTAAATAAAACTATTTTCAATTTAGACCCAACAACCTAATGGAAAAAAAAATATTTTCTTTGTTCCTTCCACTTCAATCTTCATTAACATTAATCAGTTCTTATGAATAATATAATCATGGAAAATTATATTCTAAAGGAGTTCAGTATTTTTTTTCTAAAATAAAATGTTTTCTTTTTGAAGGATTAAGATGAGAGTCTTATTTTGTTCAAGTAAAAGAATAAGTATAAATAATGGAAATATTCTAACCAATATATGTTTATTCTCGATTGTTACTTTTTAATCGTGTTGTAAATATGTTTTTATATTTGACTAGTTCATCGAACTACTAAAAATGATATAAAATAAATAAATAATAATAAATAAATATTTCGAACATCTTACACACAACGCCATCTAGTCCCAAGCTAAGCAGAGCTTGTGTTATGAGTACTAGACAACTGATATAAATACTTATATACTTTTTTTTTGTAAATACATACATATTATACATAGAAAACACCCAAACTGCGAAACAAATATTTGCAGATCATACAAACATTTGGTCTGACCCGGGAATCGAACCCGAGACCTCAAGCTTAGCAGTCGCATACGCTACCACTATGCTACCGAGGCAAAAGACAGACCAAATGTCCATTTATAAGGCACCACATCATTATATTAACTTTGGTTAAAAATTATTATGTTACACCTAATTATATGGTTAAACTGATACAGGTCTTGGCAATGACTAAAATTTATAATTCATTTATTTTCCCAATTAGCAAGCAGACTTATTGCCTGATGGTAAGCGATTAACGCCGCTCATGGACAACCGCAACACCAGAGGCGTCACAAGTGCGTTGCCGGCCTTTGGAGGAAGGGGAGGGGGATGGGCCTCCGGATGTCCTCACTCACTCGGTGAAACACAGCGCAAGCGCTATTTCACACCGATTTTCTGTGGGGCCGTGGTATTACTCCGGTCAAGCCGGCCCGTTCATGACGAAGCGTGGCTCTCCCACGGTATTATACTACTAACATGAATAGAACTCCTCTACTCTCACTTTGAATATGATGATTTCAATATCCTGTAGAAAATTCACAGGTAATATGCAGGTACTAGCACATACGTAAGTAAGTATAAGATATTCCTTCTCACATTTATCGGTTTAGTGTAAAAATGAAAATAGATTTATTAGGCATAACAGTCAGTTAACAATAAAATTAAAATAGATAAGGACGATAACGAACTCTTTGAAACTACTCCTTAATACCATCAAATTACCTGTCTTCTAAAAGTTTACACTCAACATAGCACAATGAGATGATTTCTAGTTTCATGTAATTTTCACCAAATTGACGGTGATTATTTGCAATTTGTTACAAATTCAAAAATAATATTCTAATAAATGCGTACACATATTATACTTTGTAATTGATATTATAATCTAGGTATCAATTACTAAGTATAATATTACCAACAATTACATAAATTTACGTATTTAACATAGTTGACAATAAATAATAAAAAAAATATTTTATACATCTAACACACATGCAATCTAACTTAAAATTAAGCAGATATTGTACTGTGAAAGCTAGATTGACTGATAGAATACGTATATACTTTTTTTTTTGTAAACACATACAAATTAGACATAGAAAACGCTCCGAAACAAATATTTGCAGATTACTCAAAAATTTGGTCCGACCCGGAAATCGAACCCGAGATCTCATGCAGAGCAGTCGCGTACGTTACCACTTCACCGACGAGCGTTGGTGAAGTGGTAGGCAATTTACATTAGCATTTACACACAAAATGTTTTATGATAGGAGTTTTTTTTACGGTGAACGGATACTAGGCTCATACCTAAGTGTTCGCTTTGACAGTTAATATTCAATGATAAATGATATTTATTTTGTAAGTAAATCTCTTCAGATATTTTTACACGTCGGACTTTATAACTATAAGAGGCCGGCATTTCCTAAGACTCACTCTGGAAAGAAATGCCGAGACAATGATGAATGAGACATATAGAGTATTGTTAGAACTGAAAATCTAAATAAAAATTAATTACTTATTGCCTTTTAAATGTTAAGAAACATTCGCGATTCATTGCGACCTTTGTTTTTCAAGTGACAAAACTGACAACTACTCCCAATACACGTACTATTAAACGCTCGTAAAGCGCCAATATTCCCATACCGTAACGGCCAGAGATGACACCAGCTCTATTTCATTGCTCAAATAGGGTCAAGGCTATTTAAAATGACCCCATTTTCGGTATTTACACCTAATCCATATTGGGGTTGTTGGACAAATAGTGTGGCGTATACACATCGTTTTCAATAATGTTGACACGATATGGTTTACGCTTGATCGTGTTTCGACGTCATATTGCTAGAACTGTCTAAACATTTCTACTTCTGTCCCTATGTGGTATGATATAGAAATCAAAATAGTACATACACCACATCGGTTGAGAATTATATGCACGGATCGGTAAACACCAAGTTCAAGTTCATCTAAGGCATAAAAATAATAGCGCGATATTACTCGTATATAGCTTACAATTTTGTACAAGAACTAGGTAATGGAATACCTAAAAAAATTCAAATTGTACCTGGATCTTCAAAGACAGACAATCAAAAATAAATCGGTTGGAAATCGTTATATTTATCCTAATTAAGTCTGTGCAATATATTGTTTAATTTTTATAACAATTTATTTGAAAAAACATTTGTATTTTGGCACAAAAATGCTTGCTAAAATGAAGTAGGCAAAATTTAAATTTGTGGCATTTGCTCTTAGTATAAAGACAACGGCGATTGCGGTATCTCGCGAATATCTAAAACTTTTATTAAATATGCAAGCTTCAAATTTAGTTGTGTACTGTGTTATATTTATGATATTATAACAAAATCACAGCATGTGCTAAGCAGGAGTTGCGAGTTTAAAACAACACGATATTTTGTATTTGACAGTCAAAGCATCAAGTCGCCGGCCCGTCCGGCTCGCCTCATTTATTTACACGCACTAATGACGCAAACAATAGATATTTACTGCACTGTTTACTTCCACATTTAGATATCGAGTCATAAAATATACCAACCACTCACATTAGAAATATCAATAGATATCATGACTTTGGAATAACAATACTTTCATGGGTTGTAAAAAAATGTTATGAATCTAATGTTAGGCTGTAAAAACTCAAATCAAAGTATCTACCACTTTTTATAAAGGACAAAGTCAAAGATGTGGATAGCATTTTTTTTCAAATTAACCTAAAAAATGTATAATGAATACACAGGAAGGCTCAGGTATTCTTACGTATTTACGTCGCCCCTTTGGCGTTATAATGCCAAAAATAGAATGTATACACTAAATATTACAATATCTTAATAGTAAATTCGGATGAAATAGATATAAGACAGCTTCTAATAATATAATAGGCGCCTTAGAAAACTTGATCAGAATAGAATTATCACCTGTACTTGAAGTAACAAAAAGTAGTAACGTAATTTAGTCAATAAACAAGTTAAATAAATCCGTTCGGACTTTAGTGAACTGGTTCAGCGTGGTCCTTAAGTTGACTCTACATCTGCTAATTGCTTTCGAAGTTGTTTCTGAACATAATTTTAGCTAATTGCAGTAGTGCAGTCGGCGTTGTGCCAAGAAGTTACTGGAAAAAGCACCTTAATTCACACACTTTGAAAAATAAAACGCGCGTAGCTTATCCGACCTACTTAGTAACGTTTGAATAAATATTTGGTAGTTCACACATGTTAAACTCATTGATACGAATAGTCTACAGAACTATGCTTTTGCAATTTATTGTCCTGTTAAGTCAAAATCATCTTATAGAAAGGTAAAAAGTTTCGGATAAGATCAAGCTATAGCTTAACAAGCTATGAAGAACGCGCTCAGATTTCAGCAAATCATGAATAAACTAAAACGTTTCAAACGTTTACTATAATGTTGCTGCTGCTTCGGTGGCGCAGTGATAGTGAATGCAACTGCTGTGCTTGAGGTCACGGGTTCAAGTCCTGGGTCGGACCAAGTGTTTGTGTGACCTGCAAATATTTGTTTCGGAGTTTGGGTGTTTTCTATGTATTATACATATACAAAAAAGTATATATGTATTCATATCAGTTGTCTAGTACCCATAACACAAGCTCTGTTTAGCTTGGGACTAGATGGCGTTGTGTTAGATGTCCAAAATATTTATTTATTGGAACGAAGTTCCTTATGGCGCGTTGTGTAAGGGGGCTAGACGGAAAAATTGTCATGACACAATTTGTTGACACGACACAATTTGTTGTCACGACACGACGACGACACACACAGATATTTTCGTTTCGTCTTTCTATTTCGAACTTCGTTCCATCCGGGTGTCCCTTGACACCTCTCAAGTTTTGGAACGAAGTTCCTTATGGCGCGTTGTGTAAGGGGGCTAGACGGAAAAATTGTCACGACACAATTTGTTGACACGACACAATTTGATGTCACGACACAATTTGTTGTCACGACACGACGACGACACACACAGATATTTTTTAGTGCAATCCTCCTAAACCCTGAAAATAAGACAACACAGTTGACATCCTATTCGATTTATAGATTATTATTTATTTATTTATTTATTTATAATGAACATAGTAACTTCTATTTAAAATATACTCATAACGGTACTCACGTGATACTTTCATTGATCACATACCTTCTCTTCGTTACAAATATGTTTGTTTCAAATCAAAGATCATTGTTTTTATTTCAAGTAGACCTTTCCAGACACATTTGTTGCATGGATCCAAAAAATCATTCCTGTGTAGAAGACCCCAATGATGCAGAAGCATCACTACGCTGCCATAGTGTGCGTTGCCGGCCTTTGGGGTATGGGGAGAGGGGAAGGGGTTGGGGTATGGACCTCCGGTATCCTCACTCTCTGAGCACTGAAGCACATCTGAAGCACTGTGCAAGCGCTATTTCACACCGGTTTTCTGTGAGGCTGTGGTATCACTCAGGTCGACCCGGCCTATTCATGCCGAAGCGTGGCTTTCCCACGGTTAACACTAACAGGTGCTATGTCCCTCCAATACAAAGGGAGGATCCTCCGACCAGGCGAGGTGATCATGCCTGGCGGGCCACTGCCCGATTTTACATGGCAACGTATAAAAAAAAGAAGAACCTGCGACGTCGGCGGTAAATTAAAAAACACGCAGGTTTTATTTACCTTGTCTTTCACTTTTTGCATATTATAACATAACCTAAATTTGCTACGCAAAATCATTTATAATTAGACATACATATTTAATGAATCCCTCAAAGTACCTCGTAAATGTTAATAGTAGAACGTAGCGCTCCGGTAAATGTCCACACAATCAAAGGCCCTTGGGCAATTGCCATAATCAGCCAACTATATAAGTTATTTCAATATTATTACGTGATAACTGTTCGAGGGAACGTTTGAGTGCTTATTGAGAAGCGACCGCAAGATATAACAACCAGCTGGGCTTGGACTGATGGGTGATTTCAAACTTTTCTTAGGAAATAAAAATATATAGGATTGTAGTAAGTTTATGGTGTATGGAGTGGTAACTTTTATGGTACTTAAAAATGATAAGCAAATTAGAACTCAATTTGATAACAACTTTTAAAGTATGGATATTGTAAATTGTATAGAGTGCAAATGAGCAGACGTATCGCCTGATGGTAAGCGATTACCGCCGCTCATGGGCACCCACAACACCAGAGGCGTTACAAGTGCGTTGCCGGCCTTTTAAGGTGTACGCTCTTTTCTTGAAGGTTTGAAGGTAGTATTGGTCCGGGAATACCGCAGACGACAGATTATTCCACAGTTTTGTTGTTACTTTTGTTGTTGCCTTTAGCTTTTAATAGCTATATTTTTTTAAGAATTTTGTAATTATTGTCACTTGAACCTTAAACGTCCCTCCTATGTCTATGTTATACCTATAACCGTCTGCATTATGATCACGATAATGACCACGAGTAAAGATTTTCTGAAAAAATTTTTTTTTCTTCCTTATTTTGTAATTTATTTAACAAATTTTTACATTTACACGCTAATAAAAATAATAATATAGCTTATATTTGATACTATACGACTTATTATGTACAATAACTACTAAAGCGAATATTTAGCACTCTGAAATCAAAGCATTTCTTTTCTTTCCAAATGTCCATCTATATATATCTTCTTTTTCTTTCTTTTCTTTTTCTTTTTTTAAAAAAGACAACTCCCACATTAGGAATAAACATCCTGTGTCGTGGGGGACTTTACAAACATATATGAAACGGACACAAAGAACATCCAGACTCGAGACAACAATTCGTGAATCACACAAAGTGTTGTACCGCGTGGGATTTGAACCCAAGACACTTGGCGCAGTAGCAAGCGGCATGGCGACCGCTGAAACCACTCGGCCAACCGTGCAGTCTATAAAATAAGCATATATAAAAAAGTTATGTTGGTTTGCATCAGTCACATATCCGCGAACGTTCGCTACACACGATACACGAAAGAACCGACATAAACGCGGGCGGAGCCGCGGGCAACAGTTAGTTTTATATAAAAACAGAAATAACATTAAACAGAATCAAAATTTATAGAATCAGTCTTACTAACTTTTAACGATTATTGATTTATAGTTATACTAGCTTTTGTTCGCGGCTTCGCCCACGTATCTGTCGGTTATCGCGATAAAAAGTAGAATATGTCCTTCCTCAGAAATCAGTGCAGTGGTTTAGCCGTGAAAGCAGTACAGACATACAAGGTTACATTCGCATGTCAATGTGGATATTTTTTTTCGTAATTTTATAAACACAACTGATTCAAAACATTTCACTTCAACCTTTATTTTCTCACATATTTTGTACTGTTTAATGTAGAACTATTTTGAATTAGTAATGTACAATGTGGTTTAGACTTCTCGTCTAAAGATGAATTTAGTATAAAGTCATCATGAATATTAAAAGACGTTGCTGTTGCTCGCTGGAGTGCTTAATCCCAGAGCCTTTTGTAATGTCTTATCTAAGTGAATGATTTGTGAACCTCGGTAATAAAATAATGTCAGATAGTTTGCACTATTACAAAAGTTAATAGTTATAAAAATATTGCTTCAAAATAAAAATTCCGGACAATCTATATGTAAATTTTATATTAGTATAGCGAATTCAAAGAACGTGTAAAATCGGTGGAAATGAAAAGAATTTTTCTTAGGAGTTATCATCTACTAATAATAAAGCTGAAGAGATTGTTTGTTTTAACGCGTTAATCTCAGGAACTGCTGGTCCGATTTGAAAAATTCTTTTGGTGTTGGATAGTCCATTTATCGAGGCAGGCTATAGACTATATATCATTACGCTACTACTAAAAAGAGCGGAGCACTAATGAAGAATGTTTCAAAAACGGGGAAATTTTTCACGCTACGGGCAATGTAAGACGCAAATGAGGTTGCGTGGGTCAGCTAGTCATCAATAACCACTAAAAGTTCAAACACAGACCCCCTTCGAAAGGAAGTTTTATACTACGATGACTTTAACCAGACGGATGGTATAGGGTTTGTATCAAGTTTTCCGTTTCATTCGTATTCTCCTTCAGTATCCTCTTGTCTTAGTAGTATATGTACAACTCGACGAAAATATCTATGAACCTGGCTAGTAATTTACTAAATAGGTAGTTTATTAATATTTCACTGAAGAGGGAAACAATAAACAAGAATGAGATTACGAAGGCATGGACTATACACGTGCGTCGGCGCTTTCATTGGCAACGGTATTAGATAGGCGAAGGCGGGGCGATGCATGGGGAAGCGAGAGGCGAAGCGCATTTCAGCTGGGCGAAATATTTCCCACTGCTTGTAGTTGATATTATTTTCATTAACTTTTTTAATTATTTTATCATAATGTTAAATATTAAATAGTATTTTTTACTTAGTACAGACTGTCATAAATCAATAAAGCGGGATCCTCTACTCACTTCATCGGACAGACGCTACCTGATGGTAAGTGACCATCGCCACCCATAGAAACCTACCACTCAAGAGTCACAAATATGTTGCTGCTGTACAAGTCCTTCCTCTAGACTGAGGATGTCCTTTCTCAAGAATTAAAGTATCTCAATGACAAATTTCATTAAAATCAGTGCATCACTTAAGTCGTGAAAGCGTAACAGACAGATGAAGTTACTTTCGAGTTTATAATATAAGTATATTTGCTTTTTGCTGGCAGCTGAAGCATAGCTCTTCCACGGTTAAACTTGCGGCTAATGCCTCAAATCTCATTTCATTATTCCTCATTCTCACCCACTTATTTTGATCCCGATTTGCGTTTTCTTTCCTCTAATCTCCTAAAACTCCGCTCTACGAATAATCAGCTTCTCCTGTGTCCTTCCCTCAACTCCGATTTCGTAAACGCCTTAGTCTTTGTGCAAGCAGTGCTGCTTTGGAATGCGCTCCCACTCGAAATCAGAATATCCACTAACCGTTACACATTTAAAAGAGTGTGCACAGTCACCTTCTTCAGATTGCGGAATAACTTATTCAAGTACTTCTACTTAAAGTCTACTTTTCACAGTATACGATTCTTTAGTATCTGTATTTATTTGTGTATGTATATATTTATATTACTTATTAGTGTTGGTTGGTTTTATTCAAATAATACTGTTGCTGATTTCAATTTTAATCTCGATGCTCCTACCTTACTCTGGTAAGGTTGGTAGGACAAACACTACATTCATAACTGTAAATTTGTGTTAAATTCATTGAGAATAAAGAACCATATTTTCTAAATAAATTGTTATATAAATAACCATAACATACTTTTAAGTTTAAATTACAGTAGTTTTATCGAGAAGGATCCTACGCTCCTGTTGCAGTGCAACCTCGCCTCGATGAACAGGGTACCAGTAATTATGCTTAAAATATTGCTTGATATATTTAACATTCGTCACTCACTCATTTCAGAATTAAGGAGGTAAATCTTAGGTGTGATTTTTATATTTATAAAATATTGCATTTCATTTGTTATAAAAATGACACGTAAACAATTAAAATATAGGAGATATAAAATAAAATCGTTTTTCAAAATTACTTCATAGGTTTCGTAGTACTCTGTCACAGAGTTCAAGCTATATTTTCCTCAACCCCTCCCCCCAATCCCTTTCCCATCCCCCAAAGGTCGGCAACGCACTTGTGACGCCTTTGGTGTTGCGGGTGTCCATGGACGGCGGTAATCGCTTACCATCAGGTGATACATCTGCTCGATTGCCCACTATTCAATAAAAAAAAAAAGTATTGTAAACCTACAGTGAGTAAATTGTGATAAATTTTTAAATATATGTACCCGAACATAGAATTACAACACCTTAGTTTTTATCCTTTGTTTCTTAATTGTCTACGCAACCTTTCAAAATGTTTCTGAGTCCATAAAACATTTCCAAGGATTAATGAACTCAGAAAGGTTGAAGTAAAGAAAACGATAAAGCGTTGTCTAAGAGTGCACCAACAGGCGGGTGGCATCGGGAGTCGGGTGCCGACTGGCAGGCGGTCGCATACCTCTTTTCATCTCCTCAAAGAAATTACACTAGAACATTGTTTTGTATTGCACTTGTTACAAGCTTTATCCAATAACGCATATTCTGATGCACTGCTAAAGTTCGGAAGAATTGTTTGGCCTCGCACCTTTTTATCAATACACTAGCTGACCCACGCAACCTCGTTTGCGTCTTCTATTGCCCCTAACGAGAAAATTTTACCCCGTTTTTGAAAAATACTTCATTGGTGCTCCTCTCCTATTAGTATCAGCGTGATGATATATAGCCTATATCCTTCCTCGATAAATGGTTTATCTAACCCTGAAATATTTTTTTAAATCGGACCAGTAGTTCCTGTGATTAGCGCGTTCAAACAAACAATCAAACAAACAAACTCTTCAGATTTATAATATTAGTATAGATATATTCACTATTACCTAAAATAACTTCTTACCAAGTAAGTATTCCAATATCCCTGCTAATGCACTATGTTTTAACAATGATATGTCTTCAATATGTCTGTTGTTAAATATATCACACATTTTTCCGTCTGATTCAAACAATTGGCTTTCGCCGTTAAGTCCATTACGAAAAGTGCTCATTTCAAATGGGTTCACTGACGGTAAGTATGTACAAAGCGGGGTAATAATAAATAAATGAAACGATTTATTTGTGAAGCGGGAACTTTTCCATTGTGTTAACTTTTTGCTGCGGGCCGGAATTCGCGTAGCAAAACATTGTGATCGCTTCACGGGTCATGTTTTGATAACGCCGTGACATTGTTATCTCGTTTGATGAATGGACTTTTTGTTACAAATGGACGTTGTTATTTCGCTAGTGAACTGGCGCGTCGTAAATGTTTTACAAAGAAGAAATCATTGCGCTATGAAATATATTTAGTTATCATAAATATTGCCAATTATTTTTTTTTGTTTCATAGCTTGTTCTTGAAATAAAAGACCTTTTTATTTCTCACTCAAAATTAAACTTAAACGATATTGATGCGAATTAAATATTTTCAGTAAGTTAGAAATGTTAATAGAAAATACTTACGTTAAAAGTTATTTATTTGACAAGGATAGTTCAGTTTTAGACATAAGTTTATCCATTACAGAATACAATAAAATTGTATGATGTGAACTCATTTGGAACAGACTTAGAAACAGATTTGGAGTTAAAATTGGCATGCAACTTTATTCGAGCAGAGGATTTGAACTAAGGAAATGAAAATTGTTGAGAAAGTCTGAGCCTCAAAAGGCTCGTTAAGTATAAAGTGTCATACAGCTATCTTTGATATTGCCTGCGTCTTTTATTGAGTTAAATAATCTCTTACTCATTATTCAAGGCCTTCAGCGCTGTTAAACATTCGGCTAACAGAATATAGTTTAAAGAACGAGACGAAGCATAAATTAAATTTTCATGTGTAAGTAATAAATCAATGTTAATCTTATATCTGTGGGTCTGCAATTTGATATGTCATGTAAAATAGAATTTGTTCACAATAATTAATCCTTTCTGTGTTGATATCAAAGAGTTATACACAACACCATGTTAGATTTGATATTACGGTACCATGTGATGGTTGGATTTTTGTTATTAAGTAATAAATATTTTATAAATAAATAAATATTTTTTCGGACATTTAACACACAACGCTATCTAGTCCCAAACTAAGCAGAGCTTGGACTATGGGTGCTAGACAACTGATATTAATACATACTCGTATATACATTTTTTTTTGTAAATACATACATATTATGCATAGAAAACACCCAAACTCCGAAACAAATATTAGCAGTTCATACAAACATTTGGTCCAACCCGGGCATCGAACCCGAGACCACAAGCACAGCAGTCGCATACGTTACCACTTGCGCCACCGAGGCAGTCATTTAATTAATTAATAAGGTAAATTATTCTACTTATATGGTATCATTTCCCAAATGCAAGAATACGAATAATTTTAAAACATCGGTCAACGTAATAATTAGCACATTTTAGTTAACACAAACAGCAGCCATAATGTAATCGCGTATAGGTACTATTTCATGTAGTAGGAAGTTTAGGCCAGGATAGAGTCTGAGTAAGCGCGGCATCGATCCTGGGAGGGACCTGAAATAATATTGTTCTGGTCCTCCTCAGAGCAGGGCGCTTAAGGCCGATTGCCAGGGTGGTTTATAGTGGAATCTCAGTCCCCGAGGAGCCTAAAATCCGAAGAAATATTTCACCCGTCTACAACAAAAAGGAACTATTTCATTACATTTAAAAAACAAAATGTTGAATCCACTGAAAACTTTGTCTTGAATTTTTATTTTACTTTATTATTTATGAACCAAAACTAACAATTCTTTGCCTGTGTCTCTCTTATGCCTAAGTTCTCTAAAACATATTTTAGATTATTTATTATTTCTAGAATACCCTGTTGTCAGTCTCTTGGACCTTAACGTAATTAGATCTAATTGGTGTATTCAGTGACTAGATGATATTTATAGAATATTAATAAGCTACGTATAAACTATTAAGAAAATATATATAAGTATATTTTATCAAGATAGCTTTTAAAATCGCTTAACATTTTTTAGTCACGATGGTAATATGATATGATGTCTAAATACGGACAAATGACTTGCCTTGGACTGAAAAAATAATTACCTTTTCTCCATCATCTTCCCACTCCTCATTCGTATCTACTACACCTTTGGGATTCAATTCCACGTGACAGCTGACAAATCACATGATTTTGGCCGCTCCAATTTCCGATGACAAGACCTACATTAACCTTAAGGGCCCTCTGTCACCAGTTCCCAACACATGGGAAGAATAAATCCAATTCAAGAATAAATTAAGGTCTTTGTGTCACAGAATTGTCCGGAGTTTTCAATAAAACCACCGGGCCCCGGTAATACCAGGTACCGCCTTTCGTGTTCAAATAAACATATGATTTATGGACATATTTTTTGAACGAACGACAAGTTTCGAATGTATCCGGCCTTCCTACGTATGTGATATTTAAGATATTTAGGTGTCATCATAACTTTAATAAACGAAGTGTGATACACTGTCTTATTTTACAAATTTACAGGGTAAAAAAAACACTGGGAAAAATTTTACCTAATAAGATAGGTCTGAATAACAGTAGGTACTAGTAACAAAAAAATATTAAAAAAACCGACCTAGAAATGACATGGAATATTAATATTTTATGCTAATATGCTATGTAAGCATGCTGTCATTTCTATTTAAATCTTAAGAAGCAAAGTACAAAAAGTGTTACGTTAAAGTCAATGTTTAATCAGCTGTTAAAATCTGTAACGACATATTTAGATCATAACATTATAACAATAAGTTATTAGGATGACAACAGTTAGAGAATATATATATTGGATAGAAAAATCAATCCCAGATAAAAGTGAAGAACAATCAATTGATTAATTGTTATATTGCAATCTACTACCAAACACAAACCTCTCCCAATCCCAGATGAGTAGAACTTAAAAAGCGGTAAATAATAAGAGTGACGCTTGATATTTAATGTGAACTTAAAACTAGTTTCAGCTGATCAGAGTTCAAACGATACTTGAGACAGTCTGTTCTCAGTTACGTTTCTGCATTATCGAAATTATTGTTCCGTATCACGTATAAAATTATATTAAACAAAACATATTTAACAAACATAATTTATATATTATTGGTTATTAGTTTATTTATGGGTAATACACTATTGGCTAGTGTATCAATAAAAATATAATAATAAGAAGCAATGCGCCCTAAATGAAATATTTTAATTATTAAAATAAAAATGACTAGATATTACTTATAACGAAACGTTCAAATTGTAATCAATACTTGTCATGTCGAATTGTCAATGTCTATGTTTTTGTTTTTATTTAAAAAATAATGTGATATTTTTGTCAGAAACCAAAACGTTGTGAGAGATATTAATTAAAACAAATGGTTGAATGTGTCTTTTAAGTGAAATTTATATCAATTAGTAAATCAATTAACGTGAATTGAAATGTGTATGATAAGTAATTATTTCGTAGATAAAGTAAGGTAAAGTAAATCTTTTATTGTTATTCAGAAACATCAACATAAAATACGTTCAATTCCCCTAAAAGGCCACTTGAGACTAGATTGAGCTTGTCTCAGGTGAACAAAGATCACATCTGTAAAATCTATTCCTAAGAGAAGATTTTGATTGATCTCCGTGTTTAGCTTAATTTAGAAAAATTAAGCTAAACACGGAGATCAATTGATTTTTATTCACTTGATTAACGATCAGTGACTCTTGCTTCAAGTGACGTTCAATGATAAAATCTAGACTAAGACGTATTTCAAAATACGAACCTAAGAGAACTTATTGATATCAATGATCTACATAAATACATATCTATAAGCCGTAAAAGTGCAGTTCCGGTAGCATCAAAAAGACTAACCCGCAACCTGATTAGACTAAAAAGGGACGATTTCAGGAAGGTCACAGGTATTATGATAGGACATTGTCCCCTAACAAACACCTATTCACTACAGGCGCAACAGACAGCCCTCTGTGCAGGGATATATGGAGGCAGAAGGAACGCCGCAGCACGTTCTCACAGAATGTAGAAGTGTGGCATATCAACGGGTGGACATCCTCCAATCAACATCACTTTCGAAAACATGTAGTGACCTGAAAAGACTGCTAAGCTTCTGGGATGATCTAGGATGATTGGTGTAGGAAGATGACAAACTCACGTACAACGGCCCAATCAAGACGCGCAGTGTGGAAATGGCTCGATAAAACTAACAAACAATCTATAAGCCGTCAAATATCTTATGTATATTTTTAAAACTTCTCACTCTAAACAAGAGTTTTGCTTGATACAAAGTAGAGTTTCGCTGTTTGTTTGTTTGTCATGAGTTTAATAAGTAATGTTTTAAAAAACAAATGTATTGATGCTACTTTTACCGCCAGTAAATAGATTGCTGTTCAAAAGTATGTATTATGTTCGTTAAAATGGAAAATAAATAAATACATTTGGCTAAAATCTCAATTTTTAAAAATAGCTATTCAATGACACCCATTATCCGTGGGAGAGCCACGCTTCTGCATGCATGGGCCGGCTCGACCGGAGTGATAACTCGGCCCCACAGAAAACTGGTGTGAAACAGCGCCTGCGCTGTGTTTCACCGAGTGAGTGAAGATACAGAAGGCCTATACCCCAAACCCTCCCTCTATCTCTCTCCCCATCCCCCAAAGGCCGGCAACGCATCCATGGGCGGAGGTAATCGCTTACCATTGGTGATATGTCTGCTCGTTTGCCCAATTTACATAAAAAAATATTTTGGAGGGGGTAAGTATACATTTAGAAATAACACCCCACTTTGAAAAATACTAGAAGTACACAGTTAATGGCAAGTAACATGTTTCTAACCCTAGTAGTTTGTGAGAATGTAGAGAAAGAGTGAGTGTTCAGATGGACGGACGGTCATGACGAAACTGTAAGAGTGCCAGTTTTACCATTTTGACTACGGAACCCTAAAAAACAAAGAAATCAACGTTTTTCCACACGTTTATATGTTGAATACAAACACACACATACTATTTTTATACAAGAGACGAAAAATGAAGGGCCTTTTGCATTGCGGGTTAAAATTGGCTCATAAAATTAGTCACATTCCCTCCAATCATTCCTCTAACACGTTTTATGTACACTATCAACACAATAGTTTTTGATATAAAATGTTCGGCGCCGTGATTTTATGCCAAAATTTTATGACATTGTCTTCGTAAATGTTGTTCAAATTTATTAGCCACTAAAAAGTGTTATTTAAATGTACATCTGACAAACGGAATCGTACGTAAAAAAATATATTTCGTTGTTTGCTCATATTAACAGATGAATATAATTATGTAAATGCAATCAATTTCACATTATAAATTAAATTTGGGTTTCATAATAATCGTAGATATAGACTTGATTAAACCTCGTTAATGTGTTAGACACATGATATTTTGATGTCATGTTAAAATGTTAATATAACTGTCTCGGTGGCGTAGTAGTGGTATATGCGACTGCTGTGCTTGAGGTCTCGGGTTCGATTCCCGGGTCGGACCAAATGCTATTATGATCTGCCAATTGACCGTAGCGTGAAAATTTAACCCCCGTTTTTGTAACATTCTTCATTGGTGCTCCGCTCCTTTTAGTATTAGCGTGATGATATATAGCCTATAGCCTTCCCCGATAAATGGACTATCCAACACTGAAAGAATTTTTCAAATCGGACCAGTGAGATCTAATCTAATCCTGAGATTAGCGCGTTCAAACAAACAAACAAACTCTTCAGCTTTATTATATTAGTATAGATATACATCCCTTTGTCTAATATTTTTTAATGGTTTGCAGAACGACACTTGCCAATATAAAAAATATCAGGATATTTTAAAAAATAAATAAAAGGTATATCGGTAAGATACAGGAACGTGTTGAAGAATTTTTATATTCCATTAAGTTCTTCAAAAAAATTACGTCAACAAAGAATGATGCTGCTAATCAAAACCGACTTGTTTTCACAGTACTTATTTGTTTTCAATCTCGACACGAATAGCTCCAGCTCCGTTCGTGAAAAAATATATTTTTACGATTCAATTTGAAACATTTATTTACCTTGTTATGTTAAAATTTATTTAAGCTTCGGTTAATTTCAAGAAAAGAAATTGATCAATTGAAATTTAATGATCAAATATCTTGCCATTTCCATGTATCAATATTTAAGGCATCGCCAGTGATATAATCTTTAAACAAATTTAATTTTATTTAGTTACCTAATTTATGAGCATATTATTTATACAATAAATTGACTGTAAATTGTCATTCACACAATTACCACTAATGCTTACTTATCAGTTGTATTTTATTAGGACTATATGAATCATATTTAATGATGATCAAACAAGCCTATATTGTTTACAATATCACTGCAAAGTCAAAATTAAAAAGTGCTTCGGCATAATTGTACACACATTACTTTTAATCCTCGGAGATTCTAAGAATATATAACATTATTCTCATACTACTCGCTAACAGAAACTACAGGACCTAGTAATTTCATATACTATCCACCATCAATTTGTACTCGCCTACATTAAAAATTATCATACCTTAAAAGTAGTACAAAGTATTGCAGTTTGTTCACATTTCGTCGTAGCCGCTGTGAATTACACGGACAAATTTATCATAATAAATGGCTAGAGACGATGTACATGAGCAAGATTGGCAAGGCGCCACTATCAGCATAATAGCTTCTATGCGTCTGGGATAAATGCATCATGTCACCAAGGTTTTAAAACCATATTATGTCGAACACTACGTACCCCATGACGTCTGAATGTATATTGTAGTGAGATGGCGTCACGAGTTCTATTAAATTTTAGTAAATCCAATTTGAACGCCACACAATGTCACAAAGGTTTTAAAATTGAATCATGCCGAACACTGCATACGTGTTGTACCTCTGACGTTACAATACATTGTATTGAGTAAGTGCAATCGCATAGCAGAAATTAGGATTATGCGAAATCCGGGCTCAATGTATGTACACCAAGAGGCATATTCCATTCGAGAATTTCACGCTTCTATTCCTACCAGTAGATACGGTTATCCGTGTATGCGGATCGTCGTGTGACAACACTACGTCGCGTCTTTGTCAAGTCGACTTGGCTTAATCCCAAACGACTGAGGAAAGGTAACATATCTCTTTATTTACGTTATATTTACTATGACAGTAACAAATGTCCCGTACATAATATACGCGGCTTGATGCTCGTTTCTTGTGCTACAATGAAAATCAGAAAAATAACAAAAATAATAGCCATGTTCTGGTTATAATAGAGCCTTTCTATAAATAAATTTGTAACCTCAACCTTTTATAGTTTTTACTTACTTCGCTATCAATATTATAACAAAGTAACGCACTAGGCTAAGCGCCTTTAGAAAAAGGTGAAGTCAAAGATTGTAAAAAATGGGTTTCGTTATTTCTAAAAACAGCATCTGAAAGTATTCTTCAAAAACTTTTGTATATTGCCTTTTATATTTTTATTTAGATTTAAATATAAAATAAAATAAATAAACAGTAATGCATTTGATCTACGAGTAGTTCAAAATTTGTCTTAAATTTTTCTTGTCGAAATGCATTTTTGTAAGATAAATTATTAGTTTCTTCCCTTGGCACATTTCTCCTTAATTGGTGTCTAGATGACAGATTAAGAGTGGGAAAGCGGTGACGTAATTGACAGTTCAATCTGAGCGTCGGTTTTGGTGATGGATCTCGGTGTATTCATGACGATACGACTACCCTTCATCGTATACGATATTAGAAGCGTAATTTCAACTTTCTTATGCTCTTTATTTTTATTTATTTAAAATTTATTGCACTTGTTGTACCAAGGTGGACTTAATGCCATGAGGCATTCTCTCCTAATCTACTCGTACCTTCAGATTATGTAGAAATAAGATACGGTAGGTGCAAAGATATTGGGTTTTCCATGGTATATAATGATTTTAAGCTAATGATATACATACATAACTGCTGCTATATAATATATATATATTTAATATTATACTACACAGTCTGATACTACGGTTGTGACTGTACTGCCGACTTATTCCGAAGAAGTTCACGTACATTAGATTTAAATGTAAGGTGGTTTGTTGATATTCTGGTCTTGGCAGGAAGTGCATTTCAGAGCAGAACTAATTGCACGTAGAGTGATTAATGGAGGATGGAATTTGGAGGTGTGAGTAGGACATAGAAAAAGCAAATTATTTATCGACTGTAGCTTTTTGGTACGATGGAGAGTTGAGAAAAAAAAGAGTAGATAGAGCTCGCAAACTACGGTGCTGAAGAATTGGAAGCCAGTACAACTAGAAACGGAAAGCAGACACATCATACTTGCGATGATAGAAAACGAATCGAATGCAGTTATTGAGAAGATAGTCTAGTTAATTGAGGAGGTCTGTACTCTGGTTAAGTTAACACACATCACCATAGTCAATCAGGAGAATAATTAAGGATTTCATGGGCACAACCTTAGATTTAACAAGAAGGAAGTTCTTCAGACGATACAAAGCTCAAAGACATAAGGTAACTTTCTGACCGACTTGTGACTTAACTTGTGCCCGCCAATAAGGTATTAGTTCTGTAAGTAGCCCCAGGTTCTTTACCACTATGCTCAGCGTATAGTCACGTTGTTAAAGACAATTGGTGGAATGACGGCCGTATCCAACCTGTTATGTTTGCTTCCCACGACGATCACTTGGATTTGGTTGGATTTATTGACAACCCAAACCTTATTGACCAGTTCCTTATCAAGTGCAAGTCTTTATTGACTTTGTCGATTGCATACGAAACGTCTTCAACCCTTAACTGGGTGTATACTTGCAAGGCGCCTAGGCGTGTAGGTAATAAGCATACTGTAGGAGTTGGGTTATGAGGTTAAAGATAGAATAATAATAAGGGAGATAATATGCCGCATTGAGAGACGCCAGTGAGAACATCACACCCACTTGACGATAAGTCATCAATGTGAACACATTCTGTTGTCGTCCCTAAAGATAAAGGAGGCGAACCATCACAGAGCCTCTGAAGAGATCGTAAGATATGAAAGAATAGAAAGTAAGACATCCTTCCTTGCTTCATCAATTACAATATTTTAAATTGCATACTGTATGAAATCAAAGATAGATAAAGATGATTTTTACACACTAATATTATACATTTAGGCAGATTTACTAAATAAAATATAATAAAACCAGTCGTCATAGATGTATAATATTATTAAGCAATAAATCTTTCGAAAAACAAAAAATAAACAACAGATAACAAATCTTACTTGATATTTAAACGTAAAATATTAAGTGTAACGACATACAGAATATTAACGACATCTACACATGTCACAAAATACAACAATTGTTTTGTTTTTGAGATTGAGATGTAGCTATTGAAAACGATATTCGCATGTTTTTACGAACGGGCCGGCTCGACCGAGGTGGTACTACCCTCGCACAGAAGATCAACGTAAAATGACAGCATTCTAGCCGTCTTGTTTTGTTGGTGAGTGCGATACCGGTGGCCCAATGATGCAGAAGCATCACTAGGCCATCATGATGCTTTATTGCATTGTCTGCATTCGCTATATGTATGGAGACCACCACTCATGGATTCTGCTTCCCATCAAGCAGAGTAGAGTCACTTTGGTAGGCCCATAAATACGTACGTACGTCTGTGCCTACGTCTACGTCTGCGCAACGGCTATGTCTACGGCGACGTCTGCGGTTACGTTTCAATTCCAATTTTTCCCAGCATTTCTTCTTCATGTCTAAATCACTTCATGTAAATAATAATAAATAATTAGAGCTCATTTACTTATATTTTTAAGTCAAAAAAGTAGCAAATAAATAAATTACACTAACCTAAACGTGTGTGATTAATAATTTCAAAAAAGGAAAAGTGTTAATAGAAATCCTTACTCAAACACTACAGCAAAAGAGGATTGAATTAATAGGTAGGTTTCGGCTTTCAAGCATTTTGATATAACGAGCAATGAAGACACGGTTCAGTGGACACTGCGCCCAACTTAAACAATAATCGCAAAGTTTAACTTTTTACGTCTTTAGGGACGACGGGGCAAAGGAGCCCCACCGTCATCACACCGGCCCTCGTTAAATGTTCTGTTATGAAAGTTCATAAAAAGCCCCGTCAAAACTTTTTTCGTATCGTCCACAGGTCGATCCCCCGATCTCGTCTTTTACTTTTCGCGTGAAAACTACTCGAGAGAGTTATTGCTTTAGGTATGGTGAAGTAAAGTGCGCAGTAAGTCTCTATTATCTACGCCGTTAGAGTCGCGTGAATGAAGGCGAACGAACGTGGTAGGAATCTACAAGCTAACTCAATTCTCACAGTCCTGTTAATACACCTAATATACCAAACGGGGTTTTCTTTGTTCTATTCACACTTGACTCTAGCTTTCTTTTTATTGTTACTAAATCCATTACAAACTTTCAAGAATCTGTTATAAAGTATGTCTGAGTATGGATTTGGAAGAAGTATCTAAATGTTAAGTGTGTGTTTTAATTGAACATGTAATGCACTCTATCTTGTTAATTTTTATAACACTCTGTTATATTTTTCCTCCTTTGAGCTGTCAAAGAAGCAGGAATATTATTATTTCTAATACATACACATATTATCTTAATAACGTTTATTTATTTAGATGAATTCAGATATAGAATAGCGTACAGAAGGAACTTCTCTAATTATCTCAGTCTAAATCATTTTCTTATATAATTTTTACTCACATACTCTCAGTCGTTTCTGTATCACTCTATCAGCAGAGAATGCTTTGAGTATTAAGCTCACCTCTGTACACATTAAGCACACACCTATAAATAAAATAAAAAGTATAGATAAAGAAAATCTGATAAATTCGTTACACAAACACTGCTATGTGACGTGCTCTAATATCCTAATATGTAAGTAGTTCATATAGCCTCCCGATCCTTATCCTCCTTTCGCATATATCTTCTACAAATGCTTAGGGCCTACATGAAGCTTATTTTAAAAGGCAAATAAACGTAGCGAAAGAGGTCTCGGAAACAATATTAAAATACTTGGGAATGTACTTGATATACTCAAAATATATGAAATAACAAAAGTACTATTTCTATCTGTTCAATTTAACTTATTTAGTTGAAACTATCAACATCGACCACATAACTTTTATACTCATGTGAACTAAACTAAAAGTTCGTAAATTCGTGTATTCGTATTTCAAATTTTGTACACCTCTCATGACCCTCACTTAAGTTTTAAAATACTTAAATTAGTTTATTTTCAACGAACTTATTCAGAAAAACTTTATTTTAATCATGATTTTAAAATATATAATACCCAGATGTTTAGATTCATAGATTCTATATATATATGTTTTTTAAGTATCTAAGTACATATTTTTTAACATAAAAATCTGCCTTATTAAGTATTAAAGTATAAAGACATACATACATAATGTTCATGCAGACTTTTCATAAGTGCGAATTAAATATGGCTCGGTGACTCCTGTAAAATACATATAGGTATATTCAACTTATTTTGTGCCAACTATAAAAATGCGAAAGCATATTATTTTCATCAATTCAAACTCTGTGAAGCAAATTCATCTAAAATATTATATTCATAATGTGCGTTCTTAAAATCTGAAACGAATATTATATTCCTCAACATATTATAAAATAAAATAAGTTTTGCGAAATAGCATAGAGGTTTTCATATAAATTCTAGACACAGTTCATTCATCCCGTACGTTTAATATAGGCAGGTATAGCTAATATTGCTTGAATCTATCTCGAAACACTATCCTTAAATAAGAGCAACCAAGGGAATGAAGTTTAATTTGTTCAGTAGGAGGCTCCCGCTGACCGCTTTTCAGCTGATACTACACTTTCGTGGAAACACTCCTTACAAGTTCTTGGTTTATGTTACTCGAAGTTTGTATCTACCGGAACTTATACTTGTTATCTTTAGTTGCTTTGTTGAAACTGATCTAATTGATTAATGAAATCACGGAACAATACTGTGACCTATTATATTTGTAATGATTTGAAATTGGAATGATTAGAAGAAGATGATTTGACAAGTGACGACTATGTAAATATAATTGTAAATTTTATTGTGATCTACAGAAGTGCTTGTTTTAAAATTTATAAATATTACAGATTACCTGCTTTGATACATGATCTAAAAAATTGTATTAAATGATATACACACAGCCGGAGATGCTTCAGTCAAATAGAATTTAAAATATTAAGACGTAATACAAATATTTAAAATTTAATTAATAATTTGGATCATTTCGTACATCAAAAAGACTTGATTTTATTGCTACCTTTAGTACTGCATGCTTTATTTTGTACAATCGGTTAATAAATAATTTAATGTGCAATTTGCCAGCGACTTCGGTTTCAACCTTTTTTTAAGTGTTAGTACAACTATTATTAAAATAATTGGAAATATTTTTAGTCCTTCAAACAAGTTACGTGATCTGTTCGGTTGAGAAAATTTACCCAAAAAGGGACTTTTCTTTTATTAACGCAAGCTACAAATCACTATCAATAATTAATGTATAATACATTATAATTATAATGTATTATATATAGTTTTTTGCGACATAACTAAGTTGACTAAGGAGATTGTTATTGCACCCGCTCCATGCAACTAGATGAGCGCGGTTCCTAACTAGCTTACTATTAACAAAGGACTACGGATTATACAATTTTCAGATCTCATCTTTATTAATTATTAAGAAAATTCTATACAAATAAATAAAATTGGAGTGTCTCTTTGTAATATTAAAATAACTGCTTTTAAGTTTTAACTAAATGCATATGTATGTATACACGGCACATATACCAAAATAACGTATTAAAAAAAAACTGTCTGTCTGTTCCGACTAATCTCTGGAACGGCTAGTCCGATTTGACAGTACTGATAGGTAGCTGAAGATACAAGGAGTTACTTAGGGTACTTTTTTAAGACTAGCTTTGCCCCGTGGTTCAGCGTGGTTCATTTACTATAGCATGTGACAATTTTTTAATTTTCATTATTATAACATTCATAGCTTTGTTTTAATATATATTAACGATTATAGCAACTGTAGAACAATCATTCAATCTATATATATAAAAATGTTATGTTGGTTTGTGTACGCTTCAAAAACTCAAAAAGTTCTGCACCGATCGAGCTGAAATTTTAGAATGATATATTATCCGCATCAAGGATTGGTTTTATCTAAATTTTGCACCAGTCACATATTCGCGACCGCGAAAAAACACGAAAAACCCGACATAAACGCGGGCGGAGCAACAGCTAGTACATTATAAAATCACCTAGTAACTGTAAACATTAGTCAAAAACCGACCCAGCAATTTAAAACTAATTCTACAGCTATATTTTGAATCTGAGATATTTAATACTCTGTTCAAATAGATACGAACTAATGTCCTCATTTCATAGTATACTAAGTGGATACATTACTATTCGACTCCATTTAAGTACATACTCATTATGAGCACACTTTATATGGCATAAATTGCAGATATGGTTGGTAACTGTACGTCCTATTCAGCCTATTTCAGATCTATAATGCTCATCGTAAAATTTTATGACGAATCAACCATAGGCTTTGATTGTACGATCAGTGAGGTTGATATCTACATCAGAGGATTAGGATTATTAGGTATTATAACTTTATGTATACACTCTTTTATACTTTTACTTGTCGACATTAAATTATGTTATGTTTATGTTGCGTAATAGTACCTTTATGTATCATTCTCACTTGTTTCAATAATACACCTGCTACACAGCTCTGCACCACCCAAAGGTTGACTGGAAGATAATGCCTACGGCATTAAGTCCGCCTTACGCAAAGTAATTGCAGGAAGCTTAAATAAATAAATAAATAAATAAATTACTATATCGTAATAGGTAGTTTTATTTTTAATAAAGTTACCCTACCCTAGAGTCATGCAATCATAAAATAAATTGAAAATAAAATGTAGAAGTCTACGATCGTTTATTTTCCTTCTTGTTCACAGTCTCAATAAATTCTTCACGTTGATCCGAGGCTGAACCCTTGTGACGTATGAAAATAGAGGGTTCGAGAACGTGGTGGCTCGTTGTGGCCGCAAGACGGGTTATATGTATGCAATGTAACTTGTAACCCGTCGACGCAGACATCGCCCGCGGCTGCCCAGTATCGCTCACTGCCATCGTATGCCACACGTGAATTTATAAGAATATTTATTAGAAAAATAACCTAATTTAAAAATAGAGTTTAGTTCATCTGTGTCTTTCTGTCCTTCAATGGTTTTGCTGTCCATCTTCTTTGATTTTGAAGCATACTGTATTTCGTTAATATACCTGGAATTTCATAACGAACTAGTATCAAATTCTAGGTTTAAAGAAACATATGTATTACAAAATTATAACTACAGTTGTATTTAATCATGCAGGCACATGCTTGCTTGAATACATACCCTTTACAATCTACATACAATACAAATTATTTAATTATAATAATATTTTTTTATCAATCAAACAACATGACTCCTAATGTTAGTAACAATTATTCTTAAGACTATATTAGTTTATCTATTCTAGTTTTACACAAAATATAAAACGTAAAATAAAACAAAACAAGAACGACTTGACCCATCCAAGTGGAAAGCTTGCAGCAACGACTTATAATAATTTTAAAATAAAAACTAAGTTTTTATAAGTAAAATTCGACGCTGAGAAATTATAATTGCTTCGTACCTAATTTAGTGGTGTTCAAAAGTACACAGGTTCTAGTTTTCTTACTTTTTTATAGATGTCTAGAATGAGACGTCTGCAGTTGGTTTTATTATTCAACTTGGACAGAAAGGGGAAACAAAGACAGTTTTGGAGAAATTCATCAAAAGTTTTTGATTGTATTACGTACACTCCGCTCCAAATGCTTGTTAATCTTTCGGCGGCACTGTATACTCCCTGTGTTTTTTTTTGTAACTTTAGATGTGGTACTTTTTTTATAAAGTATATATATAAAAGTTATGATTTTTCATAGAAATTAAAAAATAAGTACCTACAATAAAACCTACAGATACTTTTGTATATAACGATTTTGTTGATGATTACAAAAAACTTAAAAATGGGTTTTTGTTTTTCTTTATATTTAATTATAGATTCGCAAAACAAAAAAAGCTAAACTCTTATAAGTTACCTCAATTCACACCCACGGTTTATATAATTTTAGTGGTATAAAAAAAATTATAAGTATTTTTAGTAACAAATCCAAGTAAACTTGTGTACACTCTTTGCGTAATTATAAGTTCATTTCACTAAGAACTAATTTGTTGATATAGCCGAAAAAGGGAAGAATAATCGGCATACATTTTTTTTTAATAATAATAATTATTTATTCAGTTTCAAAAAGTTTACAATGTATTGGTTTAACAAGCCCTGGAACCCCACACTAGGATCCCCTGTGTTGTGAGTAGTTTCTGATTCACAATCCTCAGAAGGTTATCTACAACTCAAAAAGACTGTCTTTAGCTTATATATAACAGTTCTCCAAAAGATAGTGAAAAACAAAGTGTCATTTAAACGCTCTAGAAATATTAGCTTCCTTAGTAAGAGATCCTTTTCCTACAATGAAACAGTATTGACACAGAACTAGCTATTGCCCGCGGCTACGTCTGCGTAGATGTTGGTTATCGCAACAAAACGCTTATACTTCCTCAACAATCAAGGTATCTGTATGCCTTTCACTGAAATTGATATAGCGTGAAGATTAACAGACAGACAGATACAGTTACTTTCAAATTATATTACTACTAGCTGACCCACGCAACCTCGTTTGCGTCTTATATTGCACGAGCGTGAAAATTTTCCCCCCTTTTTGAAAAAAAATTCATTGGTGCATCGCTCCTATTAGTAGTAACGTGATGATATATAGCCTATAGCCGTCCTCGATAAATGGACCATCCAACACCGAAAGAAATTTTTCAAATCGGGCCAGCGGTTCCTGAGATTAGCGCGTTCAAACAAACAAACTCTTCAGCTTTATTATTGGTATAGATGGATTTGTTTGTATCTTTCCTATTGTGATTATAAATGTACATAAATTATATACCCTTAATTAAATAACGACATTGATTTCAAATACATAAAAGGTCTTCATCATAAGAAGAGAATAAAATGATTCTGTTAGTAAATTGTCAAAACTTACTACAAAAATAAAAAGTCGAGATAATAGTGATTTCTTCTGACCCTTAACAGATTGTTGTGTTCGTAAGGGTCTACGCTCAAGCTTCAAGAGCAATCTCGCAAGTTAAACCAGCTACCGAGGGTTCGATGATTCGTAAGGAAACTCTAATCAAATGTCAAGTGTTCCTTTCATACTTGTATGGGATTGAAATAAATATTCATTTATTACTAGGATGAGACAAATTGTAAACAAATATACTCCATTTCAAGTAATGAAAATAATATTTTTGAACATCTGATATACAGCGCCATCTAGTTTCAAGCTAAACAGATCCTGTAATATGAAAACTAGATTGACTGATAGAATATATCATACATCCTTTCTACTTTATTATTACACTAGCTGACCCACGCAACCTCGTTTGCGTCTTATATTGCCCGTAGCGTGAAAATTTTTCCCCGTTTTTGAAACTTTTTTCATTGGTGCTCCGCTCCTATTAGTAGTAGCGTGATGATATATAGCATATAGCCTTCCTCGATAAATAGACTATCCAACACTGAAAGAATTTTTCAAATCGGACCAGCGGTTTCGGAGATTAACGCGTTCAAACCAACAAACAAACAAACTCTTCAGCTTTCTTATAAGTATAGATTTAATATTATAAATTTGAAAGTTTGTAAGGATGTGTTATTGTTTTATTATTATGTGTGAGTGTGTTTGTGTGTGTGTGTGTTTGTTACTCTTTGACGCAAAAGCCACTGAACGGATTTTCATGACACTTTGCAGTAATATAGGTTAGAAATTGGAGTAACATATTAAGTTAAAATTTATGGAGATTTTTTTATAATTTGGTCATAATATAACGATAACAGTCAAGTAAGTCGGAAAAATATCTGCCTCCTGAGAGATAACTTGGCGTGCGCTGCCCAAACCGTTGGAGTTACACAAAGATAATTGCGACAGGATTGTTCGTCTTAAATATATACCTTTTATGTGGAAGACACTGTGACCTAAATAGTGAACCATAAATACAATTAAATTTGATGTTTTTTAATAATGCACATTTTAGAATATTTATAGAACTTTTATCAAAATTGCCAATGTTTAATGTTAGTATAGATCAGATGCGAAAGTAATTAGGTCTAACCTAGGATAACCGGCATACATGCGAGCGGAACTGCGAGCAGAACCTAGTTAAGAAATAAATAAAAAAAATCAATAAAAATATTTGCAGACATTACAAACATTTGGTCCGACCCCGGTATCGAACTCGAACTCAAATCACGGCAGTTTTATTCATATTGAGACGATTGAAGTACTTTTATTATATTGCTGTTAATTTATTCTATGACGGTAATCAAATCATATTTTTGCTAACTACACAAGTAATGTGAAATTTGTTTATAGCTGACAACAATAAGAAACGAAATAATTCTTTCGATCGTTTTGTTCTTGCGATAAACTACTGCTTAAAGACTTCTCACAACACTTTTTTATCACACTCTTAATTTCTTTATTTACATATTGACTTAACTGAAAAGGTAGAAGCTATAGAAGTGCTGGACAAAAAATTGATATATCTTCCATCACTTGGAATTTTGAATAAAGTAAGACCTAACATTACCAAATCTAAATATTAAATCACATCTAAACAATGCCTTAAACTTACTTAAAGTATTCCTACCGATCTCAGCGCAATCGCCTCAAATCCATCTCGCATTTATCGATTTTATAAGTAACTAAGCTTAACGCAAATAGACAGAAACCTAAATAAATCGTGGATTGGAGCTCATTTAAATCTTTAAGTAGCTTATAAAACATTGTCTTACCCTTAAAGGATTTACAATTGTGTTTTATATTTTTGGTTTCCTACATAATTGTATTATCATCAGTTCATATGATAATATGCATTATCAGAAGTTTACGAGCGGGAGGTTAATTGTACTCGTATTGTGCGTTAACATGACACTACTTGAAGGAACTACATAATTAGGAGTTTAAGAATGTTGTCGTCGTGTAAGACTTGGTTTACACATGTGTTACAATATGTGTGAGTGGCTCGGCTGGGATCGCGGTCGGCTCCAGTTTAATTAATCTGGATTTGATGAGGGATTAAGTTTGTGCGACGCGTGACGGATCGAGAGCTCTACGCGTTCTGGGCTTCGTCTACTGTGGTTTAAAACGGATTTACCTCTCATTTCGCCTCCACACAATTTGTACACACGTTCAAGAGCCGTAATTCGACTCACTCGTTTATTAAAGCGTATTGTTATATCTTTGTCAGTTTTTGGTTATAGTGGGATTTGTTAGATCGCTTATTTAATATTCAAACTAAACGAAGAACGTTGGCAATTAACTTATACATTGCTACAAGAAATTTCGGGAATTTGATTGAAAAATATGTTCTATTATAATACGTAAAATATAACTTAATGAGAGAATGGTAAAACTACTTGACAGGACAAGACTTGACAACTTATTTGATTTCATAAATTTTAATAGTATAAGAACAAAAACTAGCCGATAACTTAACATTAATATGCAAGTCTGTTGTCTAGATTTTATGTGGATATCGTTTGAAATTGCCGATCGTAGACAAAACTTATAAATGATAAAATTAGAAATTGTAAAATCAAATATCATTTTCACTTGACAGTATACAGATAGAACAGCGATTTATGACCATACGAGGTTGTAAAGTATTGAAACTGCTGTAAATACTATTGCACTGTTTTTACACAAAATTTAATATTCACTTGTAAAATTTAGAAATGCTGGTACCTGATTACGAAGTGATTGTAATCTCATTTTTTTAATGTTATAGTCCAAGGGAATATTTTCTTAGCATGATTGTTGCTTTTAGAGCTTTGAAAAATGAACTAAAAATACCTATATAATTTAAAAGCTCACAGATATTTTTTTATTATTATATAGGGGGCAAACGAGCAGACGTATCGTCTGATGGTAAGCGATTACCGCCGCCCATGAACACCACTAACACCAGATGCGTTACAAGTGCGTTGCCGGCCTTTTAGAAAGGAGTACGCTCTTTTCTTGAAGGTTTGAAGGTCGTATTGGTGCGGGAACACCGCAGACGACAGCTCATTCCACAGTATTGTTGTGCGCGGCAGAAATATTCAACGATATTTGTATTACAAACAGATAAACATTATTTGAGCCTACCTACTTTAAAATCCTTTATTTACAACTTTAAATAAATACTTATTAAAAATATCTGAATGACTTATCCCTAAACCTTTGTAGTTTGAATACATGCAAAACCGGTAGGAACGTTCAGTAGATATTAACTGTTAAATGCACATGGCAGCTCATAGAAACACTTTGTATAAAATTTCAGGAAGCGTACAACACAAAGCAAGAAGCATTCTAGCATCCACCTGTACAATAGAATTACTGTTGAAGCACCCGAGCTATTATGCTGAGAAAATATGTGAATTTAAAGTATAATAGTAAATAAAGCGTTTGTGTTTATTCCGGTTGAAGTCGACGTACACGAGAAGTATCTTTTCCATTCTGATTAAAGTGTAGCAAAAGCATTAAGCTGTACAAATAGCTAAGACTAGTAAATACAGCACATTTTCAAACTTCTTTGTATTTATTTAGTCTCATTCAAACATTCATAATACGTTATGCCTCGGTGGCGTAGTGGTAGCGTATACGACTGCTAAGCTTGAGGTCTCGGGTTCGATTCCCGGGTCGGACCAATTGTTTGTATGATCTGCAAATATTTGTTTCGAAGTTTGGGTGTTTTCTATGTACAGGGTGTCTCAAAAGAAATTTTATATTTGTTTAGCTTACTGCGTGAACGCTGCGTACTTGAGGGGTGCGGGGGTTATGTCAATTGGTAGCTTGGCTCTTGGGGATTCAGTCGCTATGGAGCGTTTCTCGGGAGCAGACCGCGCGTTGTGCGTGCGAGAGTTTTACAAGAACGGTGATTCGACAACTGTCGCGCGTAGAAAATTCTGCAGTATTCGAGGTTTTCGCCACTTAAATGATGCGCCAAGCCTTCCTCTCATTCGACATTGGGTTAAAAAGTTTGAAGAGACTGGATCAACGCTGGATAAATCAAAATCCGGGCGACCTAGGTCATCAAGAACGGTAGAAAACGTGGAGAGTGTTAATCAATCTGTACGTGACGACCCGAGCCTTTCAATTCGGAAGCGCGCGAGTGCTTTAAATGTGCATAGATCATCATTACATCGCATTATGCACAAAGATCTAAAGCTGCACCCCTACAAAATTCAATTGGTGCAAGAATTAAAGCCCCAAGATGCCGGTCAGAGGCTTAATTTCGTAAATCAGATGATTGAGCGATTTTCAACATTTACCAACATTTTGTTTTCGGATGAAGCTCATTTTCATCTTAATGGCCACGTAAATAAGCAAAACTGCCGCTACTGGAGTTCAGCCAATCCGAAACGCAAACATCAGAAACCCCTACACTCGCCTAAAGTGACCGTATGGGCTGCCATGTCGGCGCGAGGAATTATCGGCCCTTACTTTTTTGAAGACGAAATGGGGCGTACAGTTACAGTGAATTCAGAGCGTTATGTGGAGATGTTAGACAACTTCTTGGTACCTGAACTGCAAAACTTTCCTGGCTATAACCAAAGAACATGGTTTCAACAGGACGGAGCAACTTCACACACGTCCAATATATCTCTGCCACGTGTTCGTGAAATTTTCTCAGGAAAATTGGATAGGAAATTGGATAGGAAAAAAAAATCCCGGAGAGGTGACATAAATTGGCCTCCACGTAGCCCAGATTTAACCCCTATGGACTTTTTCCTATGGGGTTATCTTAAATCTAAAGTTTACGCCAATAAACCAACTTCACTGGCGCATTTGAAAGAAAATATCCGTCACGAAATGGCAGCCATCCCTCACTCCACCTGTCGAGCAGTCATAAGTAATTTTACTGTTCGATTAAATGAGTGCCAACAACGTGAGGGTTTACATTTAGACGATATTATTTTTAAGAAATGAATTCCCAAAAAGTGTATTTTAACAATAAATAAACATTTTTTCTATATACCGCTTCCTTTTTTTTAATCAATCCACTAAATATGAAATTTCTTTTGAGACACCTTGTATAATATGTATGTATTTACAAAAAAAAAGTATTTAAGTATTTATATCAGTTGTCTAGTACCCATAACACAAGCTCTGCTTAGCTTGGGACTGGATGGTGTTGTGTGTTAGATGTCCGGAATATTTATTTATTTATTTATTATTATTTATTTATCTAAACGGAAGCCAGATGTATCAAAACCATGTTTATTTAAAGGTATATAAAATACAAATACATTTCTTTTTTATGACAGAGCAGGCAAACTTTTTGACTGCCTCGTTGGTGTAGTGGTAGCATATGCGACTGCTATGCTTGAGATCTCGGGTTCGATTCCCGGGTCCCGGGTCGGATTTTTATATGTGTGGTCGTCAATATTTTGTTGTTCATAAACCGATTTAAAAAAATGTTTTGCATTGGATTTGGTGTAGCTCCCAGGTGGTCCTATTGTCATTGTGTCGGAATCTGATGGTGGGATTCCAAGGAAATCGAGGGCAACCTTCAAATTTTATAGGCACGTGTTATGTGTTGACTCCTAAAAACATCACTCAAAAACTCCCTGGCTAGAAACATTAAAGAGCATAAAAATGCTGGCTTAAATTTGGCTGACTTAACTTCTTTGTAAAAATTCTTGTCTATACTTAATCATCTATTAATTTAAATAAAATATTTTTTGCTAGATACCTAACATCTGTTTGAAGTCGGTGCTATCACAACGTCATGTAACAATAGTATAATTTTAACCTTGTGGAAACTGAAATTGGAAACTTTATTAATTTTTCGTTTTAAACACCATATACCATCAATAAATTGCCGAACAAAACAACAAAATATTTTAATGATTAAATTAAATAGATTGTAAAATATGCGATAACTTCCGCAACATGAAACAAAATCCATTACATTAATGTTAAAGAAAAGCAACAATACGTCACTGTCAGGAGTGGAGAGTGGGGCCGGGAAGTGATTTCAAAGGCAAAATGCCCGCAACGTGACGCGACTCCAGACTATATCCACGTGAACTACATTAATATTTCGAAGAATTAGCGGACGTGACCGCTTCATCAACTCCAACTCGTCCGTCGCTTTTTAATTTGACCACTTCGATTCCATTTGGCCAGACCTTAATGGGCGGGGAATGACAACAGAGATAGAATAAATTATAATATTCCACTACTGCTTTTATTTTCGGGCATAGTGGGCAATCCTACATCGTATGTATTGTACCACATCGACCGTAGTTTCACACCATACCATTAACACTTGCCTTAATCTCAAATTTGTCTTACTGTCCATTCATAAAAGGGAGTTTTTTGGTGATTATAATAATTGTCTACCATTAGGATGACTGTTTTCAACAAACTGAAAGATGCAAGGAGTTGTGGCGTGACTTTGGGTTAACAAGGCGCGACCTTTCCTTAAAAAGCCTCGAAAAGCTCTGTTTAAGAAGATACGAAAGTCTCCTCCGTTACGAAAGAAAATATTCTACAAACACAAATATTACATTGTTATCAAAAGTGTCACAGTCTTGCGGATATGAACAGAAGTAGCCTTTGTTATCTCCGTTTATTAAATAAGCCTGTTATACATAGGAGTTAATTTGAAAGATCTGCGAATACATCGTCACACATCAACATCAACTTAAATTTAGGGGAATCTTGTTGTTTTTTTACGACACAAATGGTCCCTGTACTATTTTCTTTTTGGTTCTCTAAAACCGTGTATCAAGATAATAAAATCAGAATTAACACGAGGCAGAGTTCAAAGACAACAATCTAATTTTATTTAAATTTGATTTTTGCATTAATACCAAAGTGTAATATCAGCAAGTATTATTTAATCAAATGACGAGAAAAATGTGCTTAGTTTAATAAATAACTTAATAATCTTGATATAATATTTGTTCATATTGTAAAATAATTTACGAATTTATATAAATATAATTACTATTAAAATTTCTTTGAAGAACTTTAAAGATATATTGTTTGGTAAAGTCGTTTTTATAGAAACGAACAATGTACGTTTTTTCTGTTCTTTCCATTTCAGTGTATGCTGTACCGTATTGTATCGCTGTAAGCTCAAGTTGTATTTAACTACAAAATTTGCTAAACACTGTAAGTTAGGAAACTCCAAAAGCTAAAAATAAGCTCCGGTAATTCAAATCATCTCAGTGCATTTAGTATTAGGAGTTTTGTTTTATATTTTTATGTTTGTATTTTTGACGTGTTCAAGTGCCTTTTGGGGCCAATGGAAATAAATGATTTGAGTTTGAGTTTGAGTTTGAGTTCCAGTTAAAACCAAAAAGGTACTTAAGGTACGTAAGGTACTAGTCTACTTACTTCTTAAAATTTTAATACTTCTAATATTTGTACGTTCCAGTTGCTTTCTAGGAAAGCGGAAAGGATACTATTATGAGAGAGAACAATTATTGAGCGTCCTGATGGCTCTGCGTAGAAAATGAGAATTTTGTACATTGCGGGTATCTAAACTTTTGCCAAATTTATAAAAGCATTTAGGAAGTTAGTATCCTAGTTACAGGGACGAGATTTCTCTTCCATCTCATGCTAATCTCAACATCCCACAGCACATTAGAAGAGTGTGCGACGAGAGATCATTTTTCTATTTTAAATAACTACCTTATTACTTTCTATTCAGTTTCTTAATTAAAGGTAAAGAGTAAGTTCAAGCGTTTCAAACAGGTTTATGAATAACATCTTAAAAATACATTTCAAAGTTAGGCTTTGAAGGTATTTTTTATTTAATTTAATAAAAACGAAATAATAATTATATTTCGCTAACACTGATTAATATTCAAGCACTTTGCTAGTATCTCTAAAATATTTAGATTTCTAGGAATGCCTTACATCAATATATATATCAACAACTCATAATGTCCCACTGCTGTGCTCGGGTCTGCTCTCAGGAGAAGGTTAAGACCATAGGTCGCCATTGGCCAAGTGCGGGTTGGGGACTGGCAAGACAACGTTGTTGCTACGTTACCTTTGGTTGTTTTTAAGCCGCCCAAAGGCCTCCAACTAAGCTTCACGATTGTTATCCTATGATAACAACCGGGACCGACTGCTTAACGTGACCTCCGAATCACGGAGAGGCTCATGGTAACATGCCACCAGCGCTCACCCATCCAGGTTTTGTACGTGGGAGAGCCGCGCTTGAATGAATGAATGGGCCGGCTCGACCGGAGTGATACCACGGCCTCACAGAAAACCGGTGTGAAATAGCGCTTGTGCTATGTTTCACCGAGTGAGTGAGGATACCGGAGGCCTATACCCCAACCTCTCTCCCCATCCCCCAAAGGTCGGCAACGCACTTGTGAAGCCTCCAGTGTTGCGAGTGTCCATGGGCGGCGGTAATCGCTTACCATCAGGTGATACATCTGTTCGTTTGCCCACTATGCAATAAAAAAAGGTACTGACCGCGCCGTCTAATCATCGAGCGCAACTGGGCTATGAGCGAGGAATGCCTTACTTACTATCACTGATATATCACTGATATACTATCTACTTGTTGGCTGGGCTATATTTCGAAGTGCAAGAGATGAAATATGCTATTTTATATTATTGTTTGCTGTTTAGGTGTATAAAAGAAGGGTTCGTGGATATCGAAACATGCAATCAGGATATAAGCCTTGGAGAAGTCGTCATATTTACTTCTGAGAGCCAATTACACATATTATTTAATTTTCATCCATTACGATACATGCACAGCACGCTATTCGCATTTCAACGAGCATAAATCAACAGAAAAGTAAAGCCTTAAAAGTAAAGTTTGCCTAAGCTTAGTCGAGCTTTGTAATAATCGGACGGAATTAGAAGAAACACGCGGTACATTTGAACTTTCCACATAAAGTTAAACATATTTGTCTTACTTAAGCAAATCATATTGTAGAATCGTTTACCTCCTTATTTTTTATCATAATTCATTTTAGAAATTTAGCTAATGTTGAACTTTGTGTTATACCGTATTGTACGAAGGATGCAGACAAACAAAAAATGCAGGTCCGGTAGCATTAAAAAAACTAGCCCGCTACCTGATCAGACTGAAAAGGTATCGATATCAAAAAGGTTATAGATATCCTAAATGGACATTGTCCCCTAAACAAGCGTCTATTCACAATTGGTGCAATGACCGCCCTCTTTGCGGGGGATGCCTGGAGGCAGAAAAAAGCCCCAACACTTTCTCACACAATGTAGAAGTGTAGCAGATAAATGGGCAGGCATCCTCCAACCAACATCATTCCCGAAAACATGTAGTGATCTGAAAAGCTGCTAAGCTCATCCCAGAAGCTTAGCAGCCTTTTTAGATCACTATCTAGGATGGTTAAAGTAAGAAGATGACAAAACCCAAGTACAATGGCCCATGGCTAAGTGCGAAAACAGCCCGGGCAAACCAAACCACACCATGCCGTGCCTATATTACGTGCTGCCTTGAGTACAGTAACATATTGTGTAATATTTATTTTGGTCATAAAAATCTAATATTTACCTTACACCCGTACATATTACATTTCTAATTTAATGCAACGATACATGTTAATGTAATATGTTTTTAAAATCACAATTGTAAATTAACATAAAATTAAAACAATATTTACAGAACAGAAAATTAGAGAAAAGTGTCTCAACAAATCTTTAATGTCATCTGGCTTCCAACTGCAACGAGAACAATGTGTAAATACGTGTCTACGCATATCTAGAGCTCGAATGAAATATTGGCTGCTGTCTCGCTTTTGCGCAGTAGGTAGTCAAGAGAAATTGGTACGTAATATCTGCAAGTACGTAATTCATATTTGCAAATACTTTTACTAATTTCGACGCTTAAAATACATCAAAAAGATTAACGTAGTTAATTGGAGCATTGCGTAAATACGTAGGCTTGCTTTTAATAAACGTGTGTGTTAAACATCATAAAGATTTTGCTCATTTAAAAAAACTGTGGATATATAATCTACTTACAAATTAAACAAGAAGGTTTAAGAACATTAAATGCTAATATATGACAGACTAGCTGACCCACGCAACCTCGTTTGCGTCTTATGTTGCCCGTAACGTGAAAATTTTCCCCCGTTTTTTAAACATTCTTCATTGGTGCTCCGCTCCTATTAGTAATATTTTAATTTTGCCATAACTTCAAAAGCAAACGTCCAATTTTTATCATTCAAAGACCAAATATTATCTACATAATTATTTAATATATATATATATATATATATATATATATATAATAATTTATTTTGATAAGGATTGATAGCATGAGTAAAATAAACGCGTTTAAATGTAGTCCAAACAAAATTCAAGATTTTGAAATAAAAAAATGGTTGTTGTGCCTCACTCGACATAGATAGGTATAATGTGTCGCGGACTTTTTTGTAGATATATATTTATAAGATCCACGATTAATTAGAACATTTATCTTTTACCGTTTAGGCAGCGTACGCACAATAAGTAACTTATCTGGTTGATTTTTTACACTTTGGGTCCGAAAAACCCAAATATCTTACGGAACCCTATTCTTTCCAAAATAAAATATAGCCTATGTTACTCGTGGGTAATGTAGCTTTCGAATGGTGAGAGAATTTTTAAAATCGGTCCAGTAGTTTTTGAGCCTATTCATTACAAACAAACAAACAAACATACAAACAAAGTTTTCCTCTTTATAATATTAGTGTAGATAATCAATTTTAAATCGAGAGTTAAACAATACTCATAAACTCAAACAAGAAAATTTATTAACGGAAAGTATGTCTATAAATTGTTAGGAAAGGCTAATTTAAAATTAGAAAATGAAATTGGGCATTTCGTTTAAACCGGGACAGTTGGCAACCCTTATTGTAGGCCAGTCGGAGAAAGAAAGAAGCGAAAACTGTTGGCGGCATTCGATTGTTTCTGTCATGGTTTTGTGTAACGTTTGATTTTACAGAGTACGCATCGAGGACACGGGCGTAACTGCGACCAGCCTCGAGCTACGTGACGTTGAATAACTCACAGCCAACACTAGCAACTTCGCTCGCTCACTGCTCTCAGCGGAGAATTTTATGCGCATTATTATAACGGTTTATGTACGAGCTGCGCTCCACTCGCAGCCACACTGGAACTCAATCCTAAATGTCTTTATGGCCCGGTTAAGACGATGTCATTTCCGCTAAAACAACTAATTTATTATGAAGGTAGTTAAGTGTTAGTTGCTCAACTCAGCTGCTTTGCTCTGAATACAAAGTGTTATACATGTCAATCATCTTAAAACTTGTTTCCAAGAAAATAAATGACATTAATGTTTCTAAGTGACATTTAAAGATCTTTACTTGCATTTTGTAAAAGACCGAACGGGATTTCGAGTAATTTTCATTAAAATGAAAAGCTTAAATTGATTTTAATGTAGTCGCTTGTGGTTCTAAAGGCGCCTCAATTTTTTTTGTTCCAATGTATATCTGTGATTTTGTTTATTAATTAATGATAAAATGAAATGTATGTGCTATGTATTACAAATTAGAATATTTCTGATTAATCTGTCTTGCGTCCTGACCTGTTCTGTTCTGTCTCGATTGACTAGCATACTTCTATTCTTTCTTTTAATTTTAAATAATATTGTAAGACTTTCTATATTTATATTTTAAAATGTGAAACAGGAGAATACATAAAGAGAATATGGAGACCGCTGGTGGCAAATTAGGGCCCTCGGCAGAGGATAGGATTACGGCTACGTGCTGCCTCGTTGTTAATAAAAATTTATTAAATTTCTCCCACAATAAATATATTATATCAAATGACAAATACAAAAAGCTCTGGATGGGAGACAGGAGCCCATACCAAGTAAACTTGTGTTACAGGTCCTCCTGGCCTTTTCATCCCAGGTAAACATTAATACATAAGTTTATACAAAAACAATTGTTGGATGAAGCCGACTCTATCACTCTTTCTAGAAATACTTTTTTGGGGAAACCTAAGTTCAGTAGTGAATGACAAATTAAGAAAACGATCCTATTCGTACACGAAGTAAAGATGAGAACCACAATTTTCATTTTTAATATTTTATAATTAAATTAATAATTTATTTTTCAGTGTTTGAACTACCGTAATATTAATACTCGAAGCGTGATTAAATTCATTAATATTCAAAACATGGACCGGCCGCCAGCTGTTTGATTATCTTCAGTGGAGCGAAAGGAAAAATTTAAATTCCTTAGACGTGGCAGAAAAGCGACTGTCGAAACCCAATTCTATGGACCACCTTTTATTATCAACTAGCGTTTGAACGCTTCGATAACATCAGAGATACAAGTTCTTGAGAATGGGGAGCGCATTTTAGTCAGTAAAGCATATACAGACGGGTTGAAATGAACTTTTGGTACATAAAAGAATTGAGGTTTATGGGGAAAGAATATGTGTTTTTTTTGTTTCATGGAATAGGGGGCAAACTAACAGACGTGTCACCTGATGGTAAGCGATTACCGATTACCATGGACACCCGCAACACCAGAGGGGTCACAGGTGGGTTGCCGGCCTTTTAAGAAGAAGTACGCTCTTACCGTCAGGCGATACGTCTGCTCGTTTGCCTCCTATACAACAACAAAAAACGCCATAGACTGTATTAAATTTGGTTCTCGATCTCAAAAAGGAAATAAGAGGATTTTTGACTGCTACTTTCTTTTTATTTTTGTTATACATATGACTATTTCATTGGGTGCCATTGTTGCTGAGTATTGAGCTTAAATAAAACTATCTTAAATGCATTGCTACATAATTAAAAGGTTACATAACAATAGTACCTACTATCCATCTATATATCCATCTCAAGAAATCCCTGGCCTCAAAAATAAACCGCTAAGTAGAACAGCTATATAGTATGACTTTAGAGCTGATGATTGTTGCGATCAAAGTGAACAAATTGAAAATGCGGGTCTGCAACTGTTTCAATACTCCCCTTTGTTTATGTAGGCGATACCAATACTTTATTACGTGCTCTTAACACTGGTGCAAGGAACAAAACTGTAATGAACATATTTTTTTTCCTACTCAAGTTTGATTTTAAATTATTGTTTTTTGGTCCTTTCTGTATTTCTTTATTGTAATCATTAGATTGCATATCACCTACCCTCAACGAACATTAGTATATAATAAGTGAGAATGGCTTCAATGAACTTTATTTACGAATAAAAGAGATCAAAGTTTATTTTCTCAATTCAGATATTGATTAATTGACTTTCTCGATTCAAAAAGAGTTAATTACAGTCTAACAATAATTGTCTATAGAAATCGAATGAAATTCAAATAGCTTGCATTTTTTCTTTACTTTCTTTATTAAAAGAAAACACTGCTAGCAGGATTTAGTCTTTTTTGGGACAGTACAATGTGCGAGGTATGTAGTAATTGATTGAATGCTTTCGTTCATTTGTAATTAACTAGAGTACCTATACATTCAGGATGTCGCTCACGTATACAGACACAAAGACCAACTTTTTGACACTATTTTATAATGTTTATACTCACTTAATTAAGTCCCTTGTCACCAGCAACGCAGCTCGTTGCTTAATACTTTAAGCTCTTAAAACGCAAACTACAACACTATACAGTATTATATCCTCTTAACGAGCTCTTTTAGAGAGCTTACTTCAAATTTAATTAATGGCGATTCAGTAAAAACGCGGCTCTAGTTATTAACATTAATTAATTTTAGACACAATATATAGCTATGAAACAACTTGCAAATGAAAGCGCATAATACATTTTGTATACAACGGTTAGGTTTTATTTAATTAATATACCAAGACTTGTATGCACTTGAAATTACATTAAGGATGTTGTTAAGTTTATATTTTTACTCTGTTCTATTTACTTTTTCAATGGGTAGTTTATGAAAAAATACTAGTTAGCTTACAGCATTTCAAAAGACTGTGACTAATTATAAAAGAGTATCACTATCTAAACCGAAATGACTTGCTCTGTTCCTTCATTACTCCATCGGGCTTTTGAATTCCGTGGATTGTATCACTTGAAAGTTGATTATTTGACCACTAGCTATAAGGCAACGAAATATCATTAAAATCTTCGAGGATAGATTTTGAAAAATGATAAACTTCTCAAAATTATATTTATTTTGATTTTACAGTTTATAAAACATCCACAGGAAAAGTAATGCATCCTAAAGACGTTAGAAGAGAAACGAGAATGGTGGATCCAATCTAAATTGCACTGTAACGTGTGCAGAAAAATTGGTTAATTCCTCGATTAATTTTACTTAGAATATTTTTTGTACTATAACTATATGTATTCTACGATACTGGGGTTAAGATTCCATAGTTCCCTTATTTGGATATATTTATTTCAAACTTAAGATTGTTAGACTTTCTATAGGCTTCGAGAAGACTAGATTGTAAAAATATATTATTTTACTAGATGTTGGTGGAGTAAGGGTTACAATAAAATGGTTTCATGTCACTACTCATAAAAAGACGAGCTGTTTTCTTGTTTTAAGCGATAAAAAATCTAAATAAGTATTGCTCGGGTAAGCTTAGGGCAGTCCGATGTTTGTAATTTAGTTTTAACAGATAAAGAAACACAGATGACTGTTTGTTTCTAAAACTATACAAAAAAAAATTTGGTTTTCAAGAAATTTTCAACGTCCCTACAATATGAATAATTAGAAATAAAACCTTTTACAATTTCTCTCTCACACAGAATTGTTAACAGCAATCAGTTCATAAATTTTGTGTGAATATTATTAAGACGATGTCTATATTACCAGAACCCTTTCAACTTTGGGTACATTAGAGTATGTAGGCTCATTAGTAAAACCACTTTATGTATTTAGAACATTATTAACGCGATATATACTTAATACTTTTAATTCATCATACTAATATTATAAATATGAATGTAAGTTTGTTTTTTACGCGTTCGCGCAAAAACTACTTAACCGATCATCATGAAACTTTGTACACATATTCTTTGAGGTATTAGAAGTAGAAATAACATACTTTTTATTAAATGCGAGCGAAGATGCGAGTAAAAGTTAGTATTATAAAAAGCTACTCTGTGTGCGAAACGTCTTGTGGATGAGGCACTTAGATTCGTCTTTATCCACCACAAACCGCCCTAGCCTCACCGCATCTACTCGCTACAATCCATCATCCTGCCTAGATCAATTAAACCCGAGCTTGGTCCGCCACGTAATGTTCCTTATACAAGGATAAGACATCTAACGCAATCTTAATCGCGATCTACATACTTATGTATATGTCTGTAGGTAATTGTATAATACAATTGTTCCGTAAAATATAAGATAACCATTTTTTTTTACAAGAGTTTATTCAAAAAACAATAGAATTTTATAGAAGTTCATTTTCGCCTTTTCGGTTTTATTTCCATCACAATTTTCCGCTCATTAGTTAAAGAGATAAACGGTTTGGGTCAGTTTCAACGTCGTTTGATAGCGTATCACACAACTATTAATAGAAAGGGCATTATAACACCTCTTTCATTATTTTACATGATAAAAATTTTCATGCAGAAACGGAGTTTATTTTTTCATCTGTAAATTCCTACATTTATTCCTAACTTAAGTGTTAAAAGAATTTGATTATGGATTTTCTTTCATATTCCCAGGTATACTAAAATTTACTGTCATATTTTTTATTTCATTTTAGAGAACACAGAGACTAAGGATCATATGAAGCACTATAAATCTCGTAACATCATAATTTAGGACGATCATACCAACGAGTTTTTTGAGATATATCGATTAGATAATCGATCATCTTCGAACTAAGTTCTTTCGAGATTTTGATGTAATGATCTAACAAAGTATCATCATCAGTAAGGGGGCGTCCATAAATTACGTGAGGTGTTTAAGGGTGGGAGGGGGTCGAGTCAAATCTCATCTAATCTTACGTTGGAGAGAGGGGGTTCTCGGCAAATATCACGCAAATTTTTTTCTGATTGAAACAAAAAAAAAAAAATACTATTTTGGTCCATTTAATCCAGCAATATTAATTACTAGTCTTAACTAGTCGTAAATAAAAGCACGAAGCAAATTTGTTTTTTCTTTTTACAATAACAATCCAACGCGTTTACGTAAGAAACTCACATTTTAAAAAATCTCACGTGAGATTGGGGGATGGAGGAGGGGGTTGAATAAAATCTCACGACATCTCACCAGGGGGGGAGGGAGGGGCAGAAAATTTTAAAAAAACACCTCACGTAATTTATGGACGCCCCCTAACAAGTCTTTTAAAAAGATATTTTCAAGCTAATACTCGAGCAATCGGGATTTCAGTAGTATTTTAAAAGTCCAATAATCTTGACTCTTAAAACAATTTGTAGGAGGCTACGTAAGAATTAACACATACTTAGAAAAATGTAATATTCGTAAACAAAAATAATGCATGTAAAATGCAAATATGAGAGTGTAGTAAATGAGATTTTAGTGGTAAATATAAGCGTGGGTCTGTAGGTGGCGCCGCCAAACATAAATATTCTCTGTAACTTATGTGCGCTGTGTCGCGCTCCTCACAGACAAAAACACCTCTGTAATGGAGCTTTGATTTTAAATTCTAATTTTATGAATCGTCTTGTTTGCATATCACAGCACATTTCGGTTAAAATGGCTCGAATATGTAACGTAACCTTAATAAATGGCACCTAATTTATAATAAACAGTGACACAAAATGGTTTCGACTAGGAACGTAGAAAAGTTGGTTTTTGGAAAATATGTCTTCGTCATATAATAAAAAATCTATTGTGAAAAACAAATTACAAAAGCTTGTGTTTTTTTCTCTTTGTATTGGTATATATACATACATCGTTATTTTTAACATACATTACATTACATTACACCACACATATAGGTGAACCAATTGATATTGGTATTATAACCATCGGCGAATATTTACTTAAATCTATGGAAAATCGTAAAGTTATGCATATCGGTATAAATGTTTTTGATATAATGTAATCTACTTTTTTTTTTATTGAGTATGGGCAAACAATATGCGATAACCGCTGCCCATGGACACCCGCAATGCCAGAGGCATCACAAGTGCGTTGCCAACCTTTGGGGATGGGGGAGGGGACAGGGTATGGATCTCTGGTATCCTCACTCACTCGGTGAAACACTTTCACACCGGTTGTGAGGCCGTGGTATCACTCCGGTCGAGCCGGCCCATTTATGCCGAAGCCTGGCTCTCCCACGTTTAGCTTCTAAATGTATATACTGAATGTTTACACGGTGATGATGATGATGATGGTGATCAAAAACTGAATCTACACGTTATTAATGTTTCCTTTTCTAACAAATCGAATGCCACTTAAAGTACCCATATATTTGGGATTTTTTTGGTTTTAAATATAGACTACTTGGTTGGTTGACTTTGGCTTTATATATAGATATATACTTATGTTTCTTTAGTAGTTTTTACGCACTAAAAGCTCAACAACATCATTAGAAAACGTTCGACATCGTTGGTTACTTCTATTAATAGAATAAAGCTCATATATCTACCTATGCCACAATCCAAATCTGTGTTTTTTTTCATGTGTATACAAATTTTTATACATCGGTAAAATTTTGGTGAATTGTGTCTTACAAAACCTAATTCGCTCGGATTACTTTCACAAACTTGAGTAACTAATGAAGTAACTTGTGACATGGGTCGGGCCCTGGGATCGACGTAATCAAATTAATGTGAAAACTTCACTTCAATTTAGGGTTTCCTACCTCAATCTTTAGGATATTTGATAGCGGTCAAGTCCTATACTTGACCACTGCTCGGCATCAGAATCGATATGTTGATTGCACCTTAAACATGCTACCTTTTACTTATTTATCTTTGTTGGAACGAAATTCCTTATCGCGCGTTGCGGAAGGGGGCTAGACGGAATTGTAACGACACTTTCGACATATGTCAACGACACATTTTGTCAAGACGAATTAATTTTTTTTACTTTATGCTTTGATAGATATTTACATATTTATTTACACTGATTTAATATGATATAATTTTCCACATTCTTATGTTTTTAACAGACCTTCACCTGATCTATACATATATATATAGAGGTATATATTAGTAAGGTATGTTTTTGTTTCATTGAATATGATGAGTGCTATATAAAACGAAAGACCATCGAACAAAGACATGCGGAACCACGAAGTAATTACTGAAATATAAAATTAAGTTTACTAGAGTAGAAATTCAACCAAAATAAATTATTTGCTTGCCGTTTGTTTTATTGTTATTAAAGATCTATAAATCACAAATCCTTAATAAATTGCAATAATAATAATCCATACTTCTAATATATAATACGAGTATTCTCGTGTCTCGGTGTTTGTCACCAAACTCCTCCGAAACGGCTGATCCGATTTTTATGAAATTTTGTGTGCATATTTTTTTTGGCATAACAATGCTTGCCCGTTTGCCGGGTCAGCTAGTCATATTATAAATTCATAATTAATTCTGTCTGTCTCCCTGTTACGCTTAAGTTATAAATTTGGGAGGACATACTCCTTATCACGATAATCATACACGCGGACGAAGCCACGCAAAATCTAGTAATCGATAAATGTGGTAATCATGTTATTTAATTACAAAACGAAAGACAAAGACAAAAATAAAGCACCACAAGGACACGCGCTGGTACTCGTATCTATGGGACTGTAGCCTGTGTTTGTACAGCGCTTTGATCTTCGTTAATGTAATTAACGGACCGAACTGCGATAAAATAATTGAATATTTTCAGATGATCAGGGTATGGTCTTACCTAAGTTTATTAGCTGAGTTTTTAATCTTTTATATAATATGGCGATTAGAAATTATTCTACACTAGCTGACCCATGCATCCTCGTTTACGTCTCCTATTGCCTGTAGCGTCATTACCTTCCTCCTTTTTTGTAACATTCTTCACTGATGCCCAACTTTTAATTGATTTTTTTTTTAATTCCCCGCATTTTTAAATTTATTAACCTTTTAAACCTTCCCTGGACTACGAACAATATTTCAAAACCAAAATCAGCTAAATCGGCCGAGCCGTTCTTGAGTTTTAGCGAGACTAACGAACAGCAATTCATTTTTATATATATAAACTAGCTGACCCACGCAACCTCGTTTGCGTCTTCTATTAAATTTCCCCCGTTTTTGAAACATTCTTCATTGGTGCTCCGCTCCTATTAGTATTAGCGTGATGACATATAGCCTATAGCCTTTCTCGATAAATGGACTATCCAACGATTATCTACTCCAACGCACATACGCACACTGTTTTGATAGATATGATTGAATTTGAACATTTTGTAGCTGTAATAAAGTGCAAATTGACTCATTGACGTTAGGAACACACCTACATTGCTTAGACAACAGTAAGTGCTTGTAATGTATGAACTTTATGCAATAGAAATAAAGCTCAAATTGACTTTACGTTATAGTTAGAAAAAGTTTGTATGGGAAAAAGAAAAGGGCTCTTTTTAGGGCTTTTCCGGCCATTATTCGATTTATTCTCGCCGTAAAAACTATCCTTAAACTTCAACAAACATTTAAAAAAAAGAATCGGCCAAATTGGTCCAGGCGTTGTTGAGTTATGCGCTTACCAACACATTGAGCGATTCATTTTTATATTATAGATAAGTTAATGATAGACAATTTGAGGAAATTCGTCAAACGTAAACCAAAAATATGTTTTCACTTTTCGGAGAATTCACTAGATAAATATGTTGGACATCTTACACACAACCTTTTCTAGTCTTGTCAGATAAAGAGAAAATACTAAATAAAGATTTAATACTGGATAAAGATTTTAACTATGTACATTTCTGTTTGGTCGAGAGCATGCAACTGTTAGCTTAAAACTTTTGCCACGACGCTTTTTATAGGCAATCTGTACACTTCAGTTTCATATAGGACCTTGTTGTTAGTAAATAAATTTTAACAACAGTGGGAACTATTTAAGTCTTTGTGTATATCAATCAACGTGTTTATACTAGACTTGCAACGAATATTCGGTTACTATTCGGTATTCGGCCTATTCGGCTGCTTTTATTATATTCGGCCGAATACCGAATATATACATATTATTCGGCCGAATACCGAATACTTAAATAATTTATTTATTTTGTCATAGAGAAATAATTGGTAAAATGAAAAATTAAAATCGATTGATTACGTATATTTTCATTTCTGTTATAATCATTTAAGTAGTCATTGGTACATAACACAGGTACATAATCATCTTCTGAATTGGAAAAATGGAGGATTCTATGTATTTGAATTATTGTGGTATTCAAAATTTAGAAGGGTAAGGTTCTCATTTCTTTTATAATAATTTATTAAGTAGTCATTGGTACATAAAACAGGTACATAATTTAATCATTTTTTGTATTAAACAAGTTAAGAATTTTTCTACGCATTTGAATTATTTTGATAATCAAAATTTAGAAATCAGCATTTTTAGGAAGTAGTTTACTTCTTTTTTTTCTCGTAGACCATCCCAGCTTCAGAGAAAAGGCGCTCTGAATAAACACTACTTCCTGGCGCCGACAAATATTTTGCTGCAATCTTAATCAAACACGGAAATTCAAATTTCCTTGCTTGCCACCATGACGTGGTTTACGAGTATTACTAATATTTAAGAAAAAATCCATTTAGTTAGCGTCCGCGCAGAGCAACAGCGGGCGCGCGGGCGATGAGTGCATTAGAACAAAACAAAGGAACGCGAAACAATCACGTCTGTACAAGTTTTTGGCGCTAAAATCCAGCCGAATACTTTTGCCTAATATTCGGCTATTCGGTCAAGGGCCTCGCCGAATATTCGGTAATCGATATACTGCCGAATATACTATTCGTTGCAAGTCTAGTTTATACTGACTTACCTAGACATAGGGGAGGCTCGTAATCAGTCAAATAGCTTCTCCTAGTGCCGAAACCAGTCTCTCACACATATTCACCCACCCGATCATAAAACACTACATTTGTGAACTGATTTTTGTTAACTATTCTGTGTGAGAGAAATAAACGAATTTATTATTGATATAAAAGTTATAAACGTAATAACTTTAATTACCGTATCCAACCAATACTAATATACCAATTTTCGTTTAGTTGTAATTTCAATAAAAAATTAAAATACATAACTTAAAGCGTCCAAACACATATCGACATAATTTTTTTAAACTCATAAAATAACTTTGTTGAACATCCCCTGCTCTGTTCATTTCTATAAAGAATAGCAAGAAACAAAGTTCCTGAGCAGAATGATGTTAATAAAAAAAGAGTTTTCATATACATCGGTACCTAATTGAGTTGTGAAGTTGAAACTGTTGGACGCCTGCTGCACTACTTCAACTTCTAATCATAAATTCCGCTGTTATAACATTTAACCAAGTTTCCTGTCACCCACAGAAATTGGCTTCACTTCAACTTTCTGGTATTTTTTCTCACCACGTTTTAAAGCGGGTGCTAATTGTGACATGAATATTTAGCTTTGTTAAAAGTTCTTTTACCAGTTATGTTTATGAGCTTACTGTAATAAGACGCCATCTTAAACACAAAATGGTAAGTTTTTTGGTGCGATGCCAAAGTGCACGAAGATTTGTTATAATGTGAGCGTAACACTTAAGATGTTTAGAGATACATAATGAATATTAATGTAAACATTAAACAACCTCCCGCTAGACACTGAAATTTTACTGGCAGTGGTTTACTTAAATAATATTCTCTTTTAGGGTCCCGTCCTTTGAATTAGCAGTGTGGACACTTAGAGAATCAACTCCGTCTTTTTGATTTTGTTGAACCGCAAGGTGAGCATGATGGTACATTGTACTTTTCTTTAAAAGTCGAAAGAGGGCGTTGTGCACTCTGTCTGAATCGCGATATCGTTGTCGTCAGCCCAGTACTATAAGAAGCTTATGTAATATTTTTTAAGTAACCAGCTCAGGGAAACAATAGAATGTTTTAGAACAAGTTACAAGTTGTAGTTTTATTTACTCGACCTAGTTACCCCTCCAGTGCAATTGTGTTGTTCCCATTAAATACCAGGCAACTCTTGGTATTTACGAGATTTTTTAAAACAACAACCACAGTCGTGATCAAAAGATTTAACAAATTTCAACACTATTATAATTAATTTTAATTTACACAAATCATTTATTGGTAGGTATGATTTGTTGTACATAAAGTATTTTGTGTCATTATAAACTTTATATAAAGCATTTGAAAAAAATACTGTTATTAATCATTGTTTTAATTTTTATTATGTTTCTGAAATACTTTAATAATAGAAAAGTAACGATGATTTAACAAGCACTATAACAAAATCTTGAACAATAACATTACAAAGCTACGTGTTTCTTCTTTGTCATGCGTTCATAAAATGTTTGATCATCCCTACTCTCCCCTATTTCTTTTATTTAACATTTGAACGCATTTCTACCTGAATAAATAGCTGCTTCAATGTTTTGTTGCCTAATATATTTCCTACACATTTTTTATTGTGTATGATCAGTCGAAAACATGTAAACACAATCGCGCGCGCGTCGTCCCCACGTTAAAGCGAGTATTGAAGTGTGAAATTCAAAAATCAACTAACATTTTCTAGCCCAGTGAATCACTCATCCCTCTGTAGTCTTTTGCTCAAGACATGTTTGCTTTTCGTTGAAGAGATTTCCCTTTAGATAAATTCATCGTGTTGATTCGACATTGTTTACACTGGAATCCTTTTAGGTGCGTTTGAACTTTGATTCTATTTTTAAAAATATCTTTTTAGAATTAACTATCTGCAACACGGTACATGCACATAAAATTTACGTAAAGGACTTAAGAGGAATTGAAATTGGATTTGCCTCAAACACGTTGCCATAAAAATGAAATAAGACACGATTTATTTGTGATTGTTAAAGAATATAGCATGCAATTTATCTTGGAGATGAATAGCGTAAACTTATTTAATACATTTTTGTGATTTGTTTCGATAGATTATCCTGTAAAATATGGGCCGACGGTAAACATTGTATGGTTCTGTAGTCATACGGACCTCTCCCAGCGCCTGTCCGCACTGAAACGGGAACCGTCTGCTGATGGACTCTTACACGCGTACGTCCTCTTCGCGGCTGGCCACTTCACTGAATGGAGGGAAAAACCCGTCCCTTTTATCCACAGCCACACTCAGGGCGGCATGAGCCACTGGTAGACGCGCCTCCGCCGCCCGGTTCGCCGGCGGCGGGTTGGGTCCGAGTGGAGGTTTTCGTCCCGGCCCTTCTCCGCCGAATTAAAAAGTTTCTCACGCAACGTAACCCATTCTGAGTTACGTTGAGTGGACGAACCTTTTATACAACTCTAAAAATGTCAGTTTTTTGTAAAATAATAATGATAATTAAAAAAACATGACACTTAATTTTCTTTAATGTGGCACGTCATTTCTTTTGAACTTTTACACGTTGCAGCGTTGTAACGTAAAAACAAAAGACTAAAAAGTTACCCAATAATAGTTATTAATACTTTTAATTTGATTATCGGAACTCTAAGGCGAACCCTACACGACAATAAATATTGTGATAATTATCACGATATTTACTTTCGTATCTCGGGCCGGATCACAGCACACCCTACACCTACAATACGGATCGCGTCAGTACTGAAGCGTTCTTTGTACGAGGCAGACGTGATGGACCCTAGACGGAGGAAAATTAGAGCTTGTGTGGCAATAATTTTAGCCCTTTCTTTAAACAAACGAGTAAAAAGAAAGCGATGGATGAAGAATTGGCTACAACGGAGAGAAAAGTATACACATCTGAATTTATTGGACGAAGTTCACCTTCACGATGAAATGGACGACTACGAAAATTACTTACTTAACCGTGGGAGAGCTATGCTTCGGCATGAATGGGTCGGCTCGACCGGAGTGATACCACGGCCTCACAGAAGACCGGTGTGAAATAGCGTTTGCGCTGTGTTTCACCGAGTGAGTGAGGATACCGGAGGCCCATACCCCAACCCCTCCCCCCATCCCCTTTCCCATCCCCCAAAGGTCGGCAACGCACTTGTGACGCCTTTGGTGTCGCGGGTGTCCATGGGCGGCGGTAATCGCTTACCATCAGGTGATACGTCTGCTCGTTCGCCCACTATTCAATAAAAAAAAAAAAAAAAAAAAAAAAGATGCCTGATGTCTTTATTTTTATTTATTATTTTTTTATAATTTACATGCCCGCTATTCCAAAGTTTTGGCATGGATTCTAAATTGAGAATAAACTCTTTCAAAACAATCTTGTCGCCTGTCATGGATTCTTGCTCGTGGCACGGGTTCACCGCGGCAGACGCGGTGTCACCGACGTCTCTCATCGCTGCCATCTCGCTGCGTACTGACACGATCAATATTGATGCGACACACTACACGCAAGATAAATATCACGATCCAAGATCTGGGATCAGATCACAAGGATTTCTAGAAATCCAGCGATAAATATTGTGATCCGTCAATACACTACCCTACACTTCAATAAATATCGTAATCCGATATTTTATATTGACGGATCACAATATGGATCTTCCGTGTAGCGTTCGCCTAAAAATAAGAGCAGATATCATTGGTATTTTTAGGCCATCTTTTTAGAATGCGACATTTGCCCTTCGACTATCGTGTAGTAAAACACGAAATGCTTAACTTCGTCACGGGACACATCACAAGTCAATTCTTCGGGTGAGACGATAATCGCCACATTCGCGGCTTTCGTGTCCCTTGACAGTCGTCCGAAAGTTTTTGATTAATGGGGACGGGGGCGCGTTCCGTTTTGCGAAATTTCAATATTAAATCCCATCGAGATTGTATTGGCAATCGACCAATCGTATCACAATTTTCAAATTTGGGATATTTGTCATCAATATCATAAAAAAAATTAAGCGAATGATGAGTAAGAGTCTTTGTAGTCCCATTTTTTTTTTAACAGACATTTCTTTTGCAATACAAAAATATGCGAGTCGCGGGATATAACAAGTTCATGCCCTACAAGCGTCGACTTGCGTCACTTTAAGCCCTGTTTTCACTGGTGAACCATCGGTACTCAAATGAAAACAAAGTTATCTCATAAGCCGATATCTCAATGGGTAATACTACCCAGTTAGCATTAAGATGCATGTCGCATTGTCAAGTGACAATTTGCTTAGAAGTTATAAAGTTATACCTCGTTTAAATGGGTTATAAATGTACTTAAGGCATAGAAATTGCAAACAAAATAATTTATATTATCCGTTAGCATTTAGAGTAATATAAAAGAGCCCCGCGGCTTTACCGGGGGTATAAAAACAGCCGCGGGTAAAGCTAAGCTTAGACAAAATAGAAATAAAACCTTTATAGATGGAAGTACCGTATATACCTAATATCTTGCATGAATTGAAAAGTTGATAGTTTGAAATTATAATGAAAAATTATGTCCACTTCAATTTAATTCATTTATATAATTAATATTGAAATTTTGGTGCAAAAATTCAGTTGTGAAAAATACACAAGAAAAATCCAGTCTGACTTGATTATGTTGAATTATTTTGACCTGTATCTTTACATAGATGTAATATGAAGGCGCTTGTGGTTCTTGTACGTTTAGATATTTTAGAGTAAGCAACGGATTTTAATGCGATTTTCACGAATAGAATTGAAATAAGTTGAGAATAATAAAAACATTTGTTAAACAATGCAAGCATAGTTAGCTTTCTAAGGCATCGAGTTTTAACTTTGTTATAATTTCGCCCTTATAACGTTGCTAAATATCTCCAAGGTTATTCAACCCCTTCAACCACTTTCTCACTATTCCTTATAAACAAAACTGTGCTCGCTCTTTATGTCATCAATCGCGAATATAAAGTGCTCTATCGACAATTTATCCACTACGTTCTTTCACAGAAAATAAAAACAAATTGTTGGCTTCGATTCAATTTTTCTTTATAGATTTCAGTATTTTTCTTTTAATTTTGTTTTTTACTGAGCTACTCAGCAACAAAGGAAAAACATCGAGCAATTTAACTAAAGACGAAAAAAAGCGAAGAAAAATAATCGAGGAACGTAAGTACTATTCATAGTTATTCTAGACTCCTACTAAGATTTTGTTTATGGAATTTTTAAAAAGTTTATATGTAATCTGCTATTCTAGTATTTATCCGGAAAGGTATTTGCTATTTTAAGAACCATGGGTATCAGTGGGTATAACGCGGAATGCAAATTTTCAGTTAAGTAGTCTGAGAATAATAAAACGAGTCAGCCGGCTATCACTGATTCGTCTGTTGTTTAGGGGACTATACCCATAACACTATGTAATTATAAGATTATTTTATTGAACTACGATGAGATGAGATGCCATTTACATTTAATTACAATCTAGTAAAGAGCGGTGTAGCTCTTTATATATAATTTTCAGTTAACAACAGCGCATCAAATTTCGCATTTTAAATTTCTAAGGTAAAATTTTTAAATTTTACCTTAGAAGTACTCCCTTCTACTTAAGAACATATTTCAAGTAAGGTACACATATATGTATATTCACATAAACGTAAGCATAATGGGTTTTCATAAAAACACGTACAAGAAACGAATAGTTTGTTTATGCAGAAATATTGCCCATTTAAGTTTATGGTATGGCGATAGTTCGCGTATGACCATAATGTTCTTTGCCCGGCTGTTATTTCCATGAAACTTATCTTCAAGATTCATGGCAAGTACCGGCAAAGATGATGGTCGTTAAAGAAATTGAATACCCTTTACTCATGCTTAAACTTCTTCATAACTTTTAGCGGTATCTCAACTTAGAACTTGAATAGTGCCATCAAATTTACTTAATAGTTTTCTGTTTGTTCCTTTTATGTACCTTACTAGCTTTAACGCGCGGCTCCGCCCGCGTGTTTGTCGGCTATCGTGGCAAAGAGTAGCCTATGTCCTTCTTTAAAAATCAAAGTATCTCCATGCAAAATTTCCTTGAAATCGGTGCAGTGGTTTGGCCGTGAAAGTATCGCATTTATAATATAAGAATGGATTATAACTTGTTAAGAGGATTGGTGTTCAAGTGTATTCTAACCAGGTTTAATTAGCTGGCTTTTAAATGCAATGAGAGCCGTTATTGACGACACTAGGTGACAGCGCTCTCATACAAAACTTCTCATTATAATCCTTATGGTCACACCATCGAGATATAGGTCACACACAACTATCAAATATAACTATCCTCTTTGGGCAGGGGCACCCCAATACCAGCTCCTCCCTCTGGACCGCATTCAGCGGAGGGCGACTCGTATCGTCGATTGCCAGGATCTTCCAATTCAGCTAGACTCTCTGGCGCTGCGTAGAGATGTGGCTTTGCTGTGCATCTTCTACCGCATTTACTATGGGGAGTACTCCGAGGAATTGTTCGAATTGATCCCTGCCGCATCTTTCCACCATCGTCCTACGCGACAGAAATTTCATCCCCATCATCTAGATGGTTGGCTGTCCACAACTGTGCGATTTTCCTGAAACTTTCTGCCGCGCACAGCAGAACTGTGGAATGAGCTGTCGCCTGCGATGGTCCCGGACCCGGACCAATACGACCTTCAAACCTTCAAGAAAAGAGCGTACTCCTTCCTAAAAGGCCGGCAACGCACTTGTAACGCCTCTGGTGTTGCGGGTGTCCATGGGCGGCGGTAATCGCTTCCCATCAGGCGATACGTCTGCTCGACGCTAAGCAGAGACGCTAGCCCGCTACTTGTTAATTTTTATCCTAATATATTTCATGATTTGCTCTACAATTCTTGAAGTTGTTTTTGTTTCAGCGTATTCACATCCCGGAATGAAAAAGACTTTAATTGCAGTATTGGTTTAAGTTCGTGGCAAAATAAGTACGAACTAAATAAATAACAGCACAAGTATATAAAACTAATATTTGTCTGAATAGCCAATAGGGTTTACCGATCAAAAGATACCATGATGCAATAATGCAGTAAAGCTAAAGGTTTTGTAGTACAAGTGAGCAGAAATCATCAGGGTCATTTGATGGAGACTATCGGTACTCATAGAAACTAATTTTTAGCTGCCATTAAGCAATGATTCCATATACATTGTGCTTTATTTTTTGGTTGATATCTCCAAACTGAACTGTTTTGGCTTTTTTTATTTGAGCCGTACCAAATATTTTTTCATGTCCAGGCTACATTTCATTAAAGGAATACATAATATAACAGTTTCTAAAATATAGGAGTACTAGTTTTTACTCTCGGGTCCGTTCGTGTGAATGTCGGTTTTTCACGATAAAAAGTAGCCTATGTCCTTTCTCAAGAATTAAAGTATCTCCATGCCAAATTTATTTATTTATTTTATTTATACAACTTTATTGAACACCACAAAAAGAAACAAAAATTTACAGACAATTAAATGAATAAACTACAATTGGTGATAACAATAGGCGGTCTTATCACTCACGGCGATCTCTTCCAGACAACCTTTAGACGGATATTGTGTAATTTGGATTTTGGTTAGTCTAAAGTGTATCTTAGTTTAAAATAATCTGATAAATAATTAATATATAAACTTAATATATGTATATAACATAAATACATACAATACATACAAACATGATAACATACATATATACAAATTTCATTAAAATTGGTGCCGCGATTTAGCCATAAAAGCGTTATTTTTCGAAATCTAAACTAATAATAAAGCTGAAGAGTTTGTTTGTTTGAACGCGCTAATCTCAGGTACCGCTGATTCGATTTAAAAAATTCTTTCAGTGTTGGATAGTCCATTTATCGAGGAAGGCTATATATCATCACGCTAAGACCAATAGGAGCGGAGCACCACTTAAGAATGTTTCAAAAACGGGGGAAAATTTTTACGCTACGGGCAATAGAAGACGCAAGCGAGGTTGCGTGGGTCAGCTAGTTATAATATAAGTATAATGGATTGAAGTTGATAATAGTTTTTTGTTTCTGAAATTCGACAGAAGACTTACTTACACATTCTGTACCTAACATAAAGTACTATGAGTACACTGGCATGGTACGTAAAAGTAACTTTACTATAACCATATTAAATGTATTAACAACTTCATTTTATACTTAATATCAATGAAACAATAGGTAACTGTGCACCGCTGAAAGTTTGAAACTTGCATGAATATGCAGCGCCTTCAAAGTATTAACTAGAGGTGACAGTTGAGTACACCTCCGCTGTGTCGGTAACTATTATCCCGCTTACTTATTTCTACACTCAAAAGAAGTTGTACAATAATTTTAACTCCATAACTTATAGGTATTAAGTGTCTAGTTAGATTAATAGTTTGTATAACTGTTGCCAATAACCTAAACTCAAGCCTTATAAGTGTAAAGACAACGAAAGGGTTATAGGGAAAAAAACGTAAGTATGTTCTACAATCGTAATCATTTCAACATAACATGTTTCCTCGCCAAATCAAGCTCAAAATACTCTGACAATATAATTTTCTTATTGGAACATGTTACTTAAACTCATTCCAATATATGGAAATGAACTTACAACCGTAAAACACGTCAAAATACCTCAACAAAGTAAATCCCGAATATTTTTTGCCATTTGATTTGCGAGTAACAACAAAGCTGATGATTACAAATATCAACGGGGTTTTGAGTACTTCCGCATGTATTGAATACGTACATATAAGAAGAAATGTGGCGATAAAAGTGTCGTAAATATTTTATTCTCCCGTGACGAAGGTTACTGAAAGAAAAGAGAACTAACAAACGTAAACTTGGATGTAAGGAACATCTTCTTTCAGGAAACCAACATTTTAATTGAATTTTCAGTACGTACGAATAACGAAATGAAAAACATTTGTAGGTATATTTTACGACAACTACAACTAAACAAATCTATACAAGTTCAGGTAGCGTCAATACCCAGTCCGCCGATGTACAAAAGTGCATAAATAAATAAATGAACCCAAATCCACTTATCGGATTACCGAAAGTCTTTTTCTCGGATCGCCGGATCGGATCGGATCCATAAAAGACGAACTGGAGATGGCAAAAAATAAAAATACTGCACCAATTTGTATAAAAGATCTAACTAATTATCTTTAAGGAAAATTATGAGATTACAGAATGCACTTTCAGCTGCTCTAGGATACCAGTATCAATAACCCATAATGTCTCACTGCTGGGCTCGGGTCTCCTCTCAGGGGAGGGTTAAGGCCATACGTCCCCACGCTGGCCAAGTGCGGGTTGGGGACAGGCAAGACAACGTTTTAGCTATGTAATCTTACCGTTGGATGTTACATGCCACTAGCGGTCACCCATCTACTGCTTACCCTCGGTGATTAGTATACCAGTAAAAATATTAAATTTTTTTTATATATTAAATTATTTAATTTTTTAATTAATGATTTAAACTAAAATGTCTAAAAGTAATTAAAAAGCAGTTTAAATTTAAAAGTATTTTTAGAAGGTAATTCCTTTGTCATCTATGTAGATAAATCTATGAGATAGCGACAGTGGAGCGCATTATGTGAAAATATTGTCTGGTGATGGTGAAAATGAACTCGTATGTTTCACTTGGACAACGTAATTTATTACTACTTAGATATCAATCGTCATTCCGGAGCAAATTGAGCTACCTATTACTTGGTTGGATGTTGTATAAAACATTCATGTTGTTAATGAATACCTTGCCGTTGTCAAGTCGTTTAATTACAGAATTAACGTTTACAGCGTTTTGTATATTATTAAGCATTTTAATTAACAAAGAGTACCTGTACAAACATTTAATAACGGAAACTTTAATGTTTAATATGGCGTAATAATCATGATGAGCCACATAATTGGTATTAAAAAGTGGATTGACCATTTTTACTAGAAAGACCAAAAGGTTAGAGATAATTTAAACAGTGTTTGTTCATTTGTTTATTAAACTAGAACTTTAGATTAAATGATACGTAGCCTATGTTGTATTGTGTTTGTGTATGTGTCCATTTTACCGACAGTAATCCTTACTAGTATCATAAATGCGAAAATAACTCTGTCTGACTGTCGCGCTTTTAAGCCAAAACTACTAAGCCGCGATAACCGATAAACACGCGGGCGGAGACGCAGACATAACCTAGTTACAATATATATTAAAGATTGTAACATTTTATTTTATAGCCTCACTCTCTTAGTACGTATCATAGCTTGACTTTTTCGAATGACACTTATAAACTAACAAACTTCGCAGCATTTGATTAATAAAGTTTTTAAAGCCATCGAGGTATATACTCATAATATATATATGCGTCAATACAATCGTAATATATTATACATTTTTCAGTCTAGCTGCCAATACACGACCCGAGAGTGCCAAAGTTTTGAGTACAATTACTGTAGTTTTCTGTGCTATCAAACTTCTAAAGTTTAAAGTCTCTGATTATTGTTCTATTTTGCTTTCAATTTTTTACGATAAGTACGAGTATAACAGATACTATTTGAGAATACGTCATGAGATAAGTTTTCATTCGAGACTTTAACGAACCTTGCATATCTAGTAAAATAAACTCTGTTTGTCTGCTGAACCTATTTCAATGTTTAGCATGGATGGATACTTTGATTCTTGGTTGAACTTGAACTCGCGGGCTGAGTCTCCGCAACTCAACGACTTCAATGCGCCTATTTTGGGTGGTGGGTCAGCATTATTCATGCCAACCCAGTTCCTCCAAGAAGCCGGGCAGAGTCTTTACGTTGCCGACGACTTGTGTAAGTGACCTCGGCGATCCGATGTGTCTTGCTCGGTATTCTGCCACCCCAGGACATACCATGATGACATGGGAGGCTGTTTCTTCCTCCGCAATACATGCTCTGCATAGAGGGTTGTCTGTACTACCTAGAGTGAAAAGAAGTTTGTTTGGTAGTGCATAACAGTTAAGAGTCGAAGCAGCGGCCTCTTGGGTTGCATCTGCTTCTGTGACAATCCGGCGTTGATCGTCGGGAGGGCCTGATTTTTTGTTGCAGTGTCCGTCGCAGCCATGCAGTTGACAAGGGCACTATTGGTTCTTGGCCTACTGCCCTTTTCTATGATCGACCTCTTGCCAGTGCATCGACTGTGTCGTTCCCGCGTGAATTGCTTGGCCCCTTAATCCACTGGAGAGTTATACTGTTTGTGGTACATACCTCTGTCAGGGCTCTGTGGTATTTGTTAATTAGTCCTGAGGTTGTTGCATGATTTTGTACGGCTTGTAAGACTGATCGACTGTCGGAAGGTATGCAGATGAGGTACTGCGTTACCTTGCTGGAGATGATTGCATGTGCTGCCATTATTATACTCATGCACTCTTCCAGGAAGACTATATTGTGGGCTCCTAATGGTGTCGATATGTGTATGTTTAGGTCCTCAGAAAATACTCCCGAGCCAGTGCCTGACCTTCTTTTGGATCCGTCCGTGAAGATTCTTAACTCTATTGGGTCAAGTCCTTCCTGGGGATCCTCGTACAGTTTTATCTTGTACTTCTTGTCGAATACGCATTACCTGGGTATCGTGTCAGTTACCGTTTCCATGAATAGTTCCCCTTACCTATGGCCTCGTAGAGGATTTCGGTGTGTTACCACCCTAGGCGGTCTCCAGAGATTTTGTTTCTTCAACCGCGCTGCCGCGGCTAGAGCCTCCTGCCTTATAAATAAGTGGAGTGGTGGTAAACCTATGATGGCTTCCAGAGCCGCAGTCGGAATCCTTATACAGCCTGTGACCGCCAGACGGGCAAATCTCTGGAGTCGTTATAGTTGATTTGAATCTTGATTATGGACAGACTACTTTTAACTGCGAAAACAGGCATTCACGCGGGCTGAGCCGCAAGCAAAAACTAAAAATAAGTTGATATATATTTTAATAGAAAGTAACTTAAATTTTAAATGAAGACCCGAAAAGTGGTAACAGTGGAATCAATTTAAAATGTTTGAAATTTCGGAGATGTTTCCCGATTTCTGAGGTTTTAAAATCTTTCTTAAAGAAAATATAATATATCTACATATACATTTTAAGATCCATATTAAAAACAGACTTTGACATCATGTTATACTTTTTAGAGATGTTCCAATGGACTGATGGAATGGATACTATGAACATGTAAATGTAAAAGAGTAATATCTAGGTATGTGTAGAAATTAGATATACCTATTTCCATTCTAAATCATACGAATCGTTTTTCCGACACATGTTTCAAACTTACCGCATATGCTACGCAGCTACTAAAACAAACAACGATCTACATTCACGTGAAACGATATAAAGTTAAGTAGCATTTCAGTGTGAAACTAAGCACATCGCAAGTTGGCAGTCGTGCCGGCGCACATGTGGCCTAAATTTCGACCCTGTTTCCTAAGTGCAATGCATAGAAACTCAGCACTTAGTATCTCACCTACACCTTCGACTAAGTAATCTAACACGTACTTACTACACTGTACTTCTTGTTTAGAATTGCCACGGGCGCTACAAATTCGACGATTGTATTCGTGTATTAATTCATGGCATTATGTACAATAATCATGCACGTTCAATAATCAAGTTACCGCCTGAGGATGTAATATGTTCTGGTGATTATATAACTGTATTAAATATATGGGAAACAGTTCACACAGAGCAATATGAATAATACTCTGTTTTAGTTATTAAATATTGTCGTGCACCCCAGTAAAAAGATGTATTACTTAGTTATATAATAATTTGCAAGTATTTCTAGACATTTTCACTTTTTACTTGAACTGATTATAAATAAATAAATAATTATTTCGGCCTCTACCTTGGCTTTTCCCACTTTATAACTTCGCAAAGTCGCATGACGAAAGCCAGTATACTCCACGAATCCACGAATACTCTCCTTTTGTTCAACTAACTGACTAATTATGCACAGTAAAGCAGGCTAACATACCTACTGATTTGCCCCAAGTAAGCTATGATAATCAATACCAGTAGGAGAAACTGTAAGTAGGTACCTATACAATTTCAATCAATTTGCTAGCATTACCACGATCTTCACGTGTTACCATACTATAACGCACTTACACAAATTGCCGATTGGTGTATATAATTTGCATTTGCCAGGAATGTTTTAGACAGACGTCAGCATGGCAATTGTACATTAATTTTGAATTGCCAACAATTGCGTATTTTTATTTTATATTATACTAGCTGACCCGTGCCCACTTCCTTGGGCATAATGTTAATAATCCTTTTTTAGTACAGAGTGTTATGTTTTAATTTCTAACTGCCAAGAATAAGATTTAAAGTAGTTCTGATAAGAACCTTTTATTTAAACAATGTCGAAAGTGTACTAATTACGTTTCGAAAAATTCTATTTCGGAGACGTCTGCTGCGTAAGGAGCCGACCACGCGACTTATCCGCGCGGGTACCTACCTCTCAGATGTAAAAGGCCACGCCACCTTCTCCCGAAGCGAGCACGAACGCGAACCGAATTAAACCCGAAGAAATCGCGCGCCGTCCGCTGCTTTGGCCTTCCGTTGAAATTTCTCCGATTCACTTTGCAAAACCGACTACCACGTAAAAGCCTTTTTATTTTTCGGTTTTTTGTATAACCTATGACACTCAGCAATAATGTGGCTTTCTATTGGTGAAAGAATTTTTATAATCGGTTTAGTAGATCCCGAGATTACCCCTTACAATTTAACAAATATACAAACACACAAACTTTACTTCTTTATAATATTAGTATATTTTTCCCGCGGCTTCGCCCGCGTGTATGCCGGTAACAGTGTTAGATTAACATGTGTCCTTCTTGATAATGTGAAAGCCTTGAAAGCTTAAAAGACAGACAAACCGAGTTATTTTCGAATATATAATATTAAAGGAATATAGACGAACGTAACAACGACATGATATGCATACTTACAATTTATTATAATATACCCAACTGTTGAACAGTCTATAAATAACAGCTAAGTAATATTGGTAAAGTCTAAGGATTAGTCACAAAAATATAGGTAAGACTCCGTCCGAGTATGTGTCGGTTGTTCCGACAAAAGGTAGCCGCCTGTCCTTGTCATGTTGTTATCTCCTTCTCCAAAGTTCAATCTATCTGTATTTTCAAATTCATTCAAATCGGTTCAGTAGTTTAGCCGTGAAAGCGTAACAAACAGACAAAGTATGAATGTAGAGATATCTAACGACAACATGTTTATAGCATAAATAACAGTAAAATAAAGTTAGGATAAAAATAATGTACCTACCCTGTTACACGAAACGATAGACAACATAAAAGTATATAGCGGTCTACAAGACTGATAGCCTACTGTTAATAAAACCAAACACCTTTTTTAATGTAGGATAAAAGGCGAAACACGTTTTCGAATAGTAGGTAAGTCAGGCCGACAATGTAGCTCATTTACATATATCGTTAAAACTTTTGTTCGCCTGAAGTCTATCCACCAAAAGCAATCGGTGTGAATTCTTAAAAGTACCACGATGTAATTGAGCTTCGAGTGTTTGAAAGCTTTCTTGTAAAGAACTCAACACGTCCAGAAAACCGGAACTTTGATTATATATTTTGTGGTGACTTTATTTTTATCATCAATGGTTGGTTAAAAAATATTTACAGCATCAAGACTATTCTTGGGTGTAAAGTAGACATTCAGCCACTGAAAACTAGCAAACTAATCGCACAATGTAAAAGGTGTCAAGCTTATGGACACACACAAAAATATTGTTCTAAGGAACCCCGTTGTGTGAAGTGTACAGGTAAACACCTAACAAAGGACTGCAAAAAGCCAGCAGATGCCAAACCAAAGTGTGTTCACTGCGGCGAACCACACCCTGCCAGCTACCGAGGTTGTATGGTAGCTAAAGAATTACAAAAAATTAGAAATAAAATACCAAATATAAAGACCGTCCCCTCAAGTCAGGGTCTCAAGGCGATCGTTGATAAAAAACCTTTTATGTCTAAGGCTGTTAATAAAACACATACATTTGCTCAAATCACAAAGGGTGCTCAGAGACAGCCACAAATGCAAACAAAATCCACAACAACTCTGGATGAAAAGCTAAACAAAATTTTAAACATTTTAACAACGTTCGATGAACGATTAAAGAAATTAGAACACAACACTCATGAGTAACAAACTTAAAATCATGACTTGGAATGCTAATGGACTCCTCCGCCATCAGAATGAGCTGCTAGTTGTCCTAAATATAGAAAATATTGATGTATGCCTTATATCGGAAACTCATTTCACTAATGAATCTTACATTCAAATGAAAGGATACAAAATTTATCATGCTTTACATCCGGAGAACAAAGCCAGAGGTGGTAGTGCAGTTATAATAAAAGATAACATTTCTCATTACGAGAAATTCAAGCACGAAGAGCTTGAGATACAGGCAGTCGCTGTATGTGTTATGACCGAAAGGTATGCCATAACAATTTCTTCAATCTACAGCCCACCACGATATTCCTTAAAATCCAGCCATTACCAAAACCTCCTAAAGAAAATGGGAAGCAGATTTATTCTTGGTGGTGATTTTAACGCTAAGAACACCCACTGGGGATCTAGACTTACTACATCAAAAGGGAAAGAACTGTTATGCGCAGTTAGAGATTTGCAATGTAACGTTATATCTACGGGAAAACCAACATACTGGCCAACTGACCCGCACAAAGTTCCTGACCTCATAGATTTTTTTATCTATAAGAACATATCGGATTTAATATGTATTGAAAGTTGTTGCGATATGAATTCGGATCATTCACCGATCATGTTAACAATAAACGAAAAAAAAATACAAACAGAGATCCGCCCAACGCTAGTAAACAAATTCACTGATTGGGAAAGTTTTAAATATGACCTACAGTCTATCACTAATCTAAAGGTCCCATTAAAACTCCCACAACATCTGGATAAAGAAATACTCACCTTTGTAAATAACATTCAAAGCTGCACTTGGAAGAATACGCCAGTGTTAAAACGTACAATTAGAAGTACTAACTATCCAATCGAAATTAGAAATTTAATCAGCGAAAAAAGAAAACAGAGACAAAGGTGGCAGCAAACAAGGTACCCTTCGGACAAAACATTGTTGAATAATCTCACAAAAAAACTCACTCGAGTAATACAACAGTTCAAAGATGAATGTATGTGTACTTACCTAAATCAACTAACCAGTGACCGCACTACAGATTATTCGTTATGGAAGGTCACAAAGAATTTAAAAAGACCTGTTACGCAAATACCACCAATTAGAGAAGTAAGTGGGCAATGGGCTGTAAGTAATGAACAGAAAGCTATGAGATTTGCTGGTCATTTGGAACAAATATTTCGTCCGAATGTAGCAAATACTGTGATCGAAACATGTCAAGATGGAAACAAAAAATATGAAGAAGATATAAGACTCATAACACCAAAAGAACTGTGCAAAGAAATTAAATTGCTGAATAGTAAAAAGTCTCCTGGTTACGATCTAATAACTGGTGAGATTTTAAATAATTTACCACGAAAAGCAATAGTTAAGCTTACTACGCTTATAAATGCATCATTTAGACTAAAATACGTACCTGATATGTGGAAAGTGGCAGAGGTAATAATGTTACCGAAACCTGGCAAACCACTTCATGAAGCAACTTCATATAGACCTATTTCTTTATTACCAATAATTTCAAAATTATTTGAAAAGCTGTTATTAAAAAGGTTAAACCAATAGTAGAATCAAAGCATTTAATACCTGACTATCAATTTGGCTTTCGAGAAAAACATTCCACTGTAGACCAAGTTCACAGAATTACTGATATCATAGAAAAAACTTTAGAAGAAAAGAAAGTGTGCGCCACAGTTTTTCTAGACGTAGCACAAGCTTTCGATAAAGTATGGCACGAGGGACTTGTGCACAAATTAAGAAAAGTATTACCAAAACCCTTTGTAGACATATTAAAGTCCTACATATCTGATCGAATGTTCAGAGTAAGAGAAGGAAATGCATATTCTGATCTGAAACCTATTAAAGCTGGGGTTCCACAAGGAAGTGTTTTAGGACCGGTCCTGTACCTGTTATACACTTCTGACATGCCAGGATTAGATGAAAATATCATTGCGACCTTTGCTGATGACACGGCTATTATGGCCATTGGGTCTACACACAAGGAAGCAGTAGATAAACTTCAAGTAGCAGTGAACACCATTTGTGACTGGACGAGTAAATGGCGAATTAAATTAAATGAATCTAAATCGGTTCACATTGACTTTACTAATAAAGCTCCTAACTATCACCCGGTATATATAAATAGTCATATAATACCCTATGTCAATACTGCCAAATATTTGGGAATGACACTAGACGCTAAGCTTCGCTGGAAAGCTCATGTCAAAAAGAAACGCGACGAGTTGGAACTTCGCTACAAAAAAATGTATTGGCTCTTAGGTAAACACTCAAAAGTGTCCGTACATAATAAGATTTTATTGTATAAACAAGTCCTTATGCCTATATGGACTTATGGTATCCAGTTATGGGGATGTACCAAACAATCTAATACACTGATGATACAACGTTTTCAAAATAAAGTACTCAGGGGTATTGTAAATGCACCCTGGTACATTCGAATGAACGACCTTCATCGGGACCTTAAAGTAGAACTCGTCACAGACATTATATCAAAGTTCGCCGAAGCACATGAACGCCGGCTTCATCATCATGTAAACGTTGAGGCTATCCAGCTTCTTGACAATACGGATATTACAAGGAGACTCAAAAGGGTAAAACCCTTTGAGTTAGTTAAGTGAAAGTGCGAAGTGAACAAAATACTACTATTTTAGTGCAGTGTAATACAAGAACACACGAACAGAGTGTCCTCAATTAATTAGAGACAATAAGAAAAGTGTTAATGGACACAATCTTATTATAGCTTTGTTTTAATAATTTAGGTCAAAGTAAAATTACTCATTAGTCAGTAGACTAGATCGTAATAGCAATGTCCTACTTGTATTAGTACGGCATTTACAGAAAAAAAAAAAAAAAAAAAATGGTTGGTAGAAAACAGTTATTATTCCTTCAGATATTTCCTGCAAAAAAAAATTGTGTCCGTCTTATCATTTTGCAAACGCATTGTAGGTGTGTATTGAATTTATAAAGTAATTTTTGTACGTATTTTCAGAATGTTACACATAATTTTTTTAAATTGATTTTCATTGTATTAATTAGTAATTGTTAATTTAGCAATTAATTTACTTTTAACAATTTACTTACGAACTTATTGCACGAAAGAATGCACTGGGGGCATCTGGGGTGACTGGGATCTATAAATAAACTATTGAAAAATGGAAGTAAGTAAATCCTAAAATTAACAAAACAATATCTATAAACACAGCGTATTTGCTGATAACTAGGTACTGATAATTACTTAAATGTATAAGTAGTATTACACAATTTCTGAAATGCAATTTACAGAGTTGGAAATACAAGTGCGGAATTATGCGGTTTACATTGAAACTCTAAATTTCTCCTGGGATCTACACCACCTCTAAAAAAATGAGTTCTTAGAAATAAACATGATCTGAAGAAATTAATTTGTAAAATATTCGGTTTCATTTCATAACCACTGTTCTTTCTACGGACTACTTAACTTTTCTTTAGTAAAGTTTTTAAGTCAAGTGGCACTGCAATTAGGTAATTTAAAGTAGGTACTGATCGCTACAGTATGAAACAGAACAAACATATTAAGTGTCCAGAATTAAAAGGTAATTTAAATCGATTTTTTAAATCGGATTTTATTTCTTAGAATTTAGAAAACAAAGCCTTCATGTCTTATCTCAATGAGATTCAGGAAGACGGCCAATCCTACTACTATTATAAAGGCGAAAGTTTGTAAGTATGGATGTATGTATGTATGGATGTTTGTTACTCTTTCACGTAAAAACTACTGAATGGATTTGAATGAAACTTTACCACAATATAGCTTATACATCAGAATAACACATAGGCTACTATTTATAAAGATATAGCTTCGCCTCGCGGCGTTGCCCGCAGTTATCATCGTACCGCGGGTCGCACCGCGGGGTTCAGCTAGTACTTAATAAATGTTTATCCCTACCTACTTTAAAACGCTTAACTTCAAATGGTTTATTACTTTCAAATAGAAATTCGTTACCATTCGAATTTCAAATAAATTTTTGAAGACAGAAATATAATACCTAAATAATATAAAGAAATAATCCTTAAAAATTAATACGAAAATAACTTTACATTTCGAAAATCATTGTTTCTTCTTTCCTTCATTGTTATTTTCTACATATTGTTGGTGAAACTTAAAGCCGTCTCTAAGTATACCAAGAGTTGAGAGCTTATCTTGTTGATAGGTACTACACTTACTATTCAATCACACTGATAGAGCTTTTGACTCGTGTAGGGATTGTGTCGACACGCTTCGTTCTCACAAAGGAAACTGTTTCCTTGAACTTCACGCGTGAGCAACTCGACATTTCGTATAACGGTGTACCTTACTGTTTTACAGATATTTTATTAGCGGGTAATATTTTTATCAACGTTATAGTTTTATTGTTACTCTCTATTAATCTTTGTAATTTTATCATAAACTGTTAAAAAATCTTTAAAAAGACACTGTGTCTTTGTATTAAATGTTGTAGTATAAATATCTGTAGGTATGTTTACGTTATAGTTTTATTGTTACTCTCTATTAATCTTTGTAATTTTATCATAAACTGTTAAAAAATCTTTAAAAAGACACTGTGTCTTTGTATTAAATGTTGTAGTATAAATATCTGTAGGTATGTTTACAAAGAAAAGAAGGTAATATTAATTGTTTAATGTAGGTAGGTAAAGTTAATTTTCCATATTATCTACTAATTTCATTGTGCTGAACTATTCAGTGAAAGTTATGTAGGTACTTTCACAAATGGATTCCCGTCATAGACTAAATTAAAGTATTCAGAACTCTTGTAGCACGAATCAGATTGGCGTATAACTTTTAATCAAATAATTTTCATTATTTACAGCTTTTGTTATAAATGTTATTTTTTCAACAAGTGAATTTTAAATAAAAGTAAGTAAATTATTCAATAGGCACCCTAAGTTTATTTCCTATTAATTTTATTAAATTTAACAAAACGAGGTAATTATTAAATGGATCAAGTAGTGAGTTTAGGTGGCTAATAAATAACGAAGGCATATTATCCTCTTAGTTATTCATACTTAACAATAGAATTGTACGAAACACTAAGAGACCGTACAACTTAACCACAAAACTTTGTTAAGACTTGTTTACAGTTACAGTTTCAGTTTATGTGATGGTGGTCCCTAACTTGCTGTGTAGATGGCTACTTACTTTACACATATATACGATTCAAACGATCTTAGTTCTGAACAAAACTAATTTAATTGAGATTACCTACCAACTCGCTGCAATAAATTGGGTATCGCCTTTATAAAGTTGCGCTGTTCACTTCAATAAAGAAACAACACGTATCTTTTAGTTACTTCAATAGATACCGAAGACATCCCACTAGCAATAGGATAGATAACTGTATCATAAAAAAATACTATTGTCTTCTTCATTTTAACGAAGACTATAAAACATGTCGGCAAATATGACAAATAGGGAATACAGTATCGGACAGAAACTCCGATGGTGTATCCTGTCCGCGACAGCAAAGAATGTTAAAGCTAGATCACATGCACTGTTGGACTACAGAGGTAGGCCGCCGCGGGGTTTAGAGGGTAGACTGGTTCTCCGGGAGTCCCACACACGCCCTCTGTCTTCTTTGTAAGGTCTAGGTTCGCTATAGCTTTGAGAAGGTACTGTTTTTATCTGAGCGATGAATCCACTCAGTATTCGATTGACGCTCTCGATTATTTGCAGCAACAAACAGTCCGCCTTATTGAGTCTTGAAGTCACCATCTCCCTTGAGCCTTCGCAGTTGTGAAGAATGTGGCCTTTATGGCAGTCCTCTATTGCCTTTATCATGGAAAGCGATCTGACGAGCTCTTCAAACTGGTCCTACATTTTATCTTCTTCTACACAACAAGATTTGCTGATCTTAGAGTCACCGTTTCAGAGTGATAGATATACGCTCTCGAATTAAACGGTTCGGTGTTTCATGCTCGTGTCCACCGAGTTGCTCTCCCACTATGATCCTGAGTTTATAAACCGCCATAGTGTGTCAATATGCTACATTGTCTGTATTCGCAATGAGTATGGTAACCACTGGATTCTAGGTACATAAGATTTCCATCAGGCAGAGTAGAGTAATTTTGGCAGGCACCATATTTTAATAATATAAGCAGTTATATTGAGGTACCTACCACGTTTATGTTTTGTTAACGTAAATCACTGGTTGTGTGATGTGAAAGTGAAGTGTGTAACCGCTGGATGAATGAGGAACCTTGGGTGGAGGCTTATGTCCAGCTAGAAGTGGACATTTTTCGCCTGAGATGATAAACTCAAACACTAATAGTAGTAAGTACTTACGTGCACGATACGGAGTACACGTTTCAGACAGCAACTAGCGCGAAACTACTGGACGATTAAGAAACAAAAATTAAATGCCAATCTTTTTTTTTTTTGCTCATTGACATTGACATCTGTGGACATTGTGTGATTGTTATTAGCTAGACATTTTTTTTTTTATTTGACTGTAATTTTAATTTCTGACATACATTGATATTTTTGACACTGCATGTGAGTTCAGTTCAGTCATTACAAATATTTGCATACCATGAATGTACTGGTAGAATGTATATGGGCCATGTCTAAATTTAAGGCCGTACTGTGTACACCTACATTCTGGCAAATAAAGGATTATTATTATTATACTAAAGGTATCTGGGTCTCCGATCTTACTCGACCTTTCGATTTTGTCTCCATTTCTCTGCAATCTACTGCAAATTTTAGGACTCCATGGAATTCAATGCCATTATTCTAATAGAAAACTCAATAGCTGCGTATGCAAAACTGATATGAGAGACTTGATTCTTGTTAAATATTCCAAAAAAAAAATTTTTCGATTTTACTAGCACTCTTTTCATATCAAATTCGTTAGTATAATTTGGGTAATAAGCCAGTAAATGGTGCCACTAAATACTAACGTGATTGTTTGTCCACTATTACGATAGCGGTACTATGTTTGTTATAGTTGAAAAAATGTGGTCGTTAAAATACAACTCTGTCTACCTTTTCGTGTTGCATGAGACTATTATTATAAGTAACGGCAACGTTCAAGTAACCTTAGCAAGACAACAGCCATTGATTAAAACATTATTTTAATCAATGGCTGTCCATTTTCGATATTTGCTGTTTATAAAATTTTAAACACATTTTTATTAATAACTAGCTAAACGCCACCATGCAAAGCTAGTATCTATATAAATTGTAACCTGTGTGTTATTCTGATGTATAAGCTATATTATTAAGTTTCATCGAAATCCATTTGGTAGTTTTTGCGTGAAAGAACATCAAACATACTCACTTATATACAAACTTTTGCGTTTATAATATTAGTAGGATTAATATAGGATAGGTATTATACTGTCATTAGGCAAAGTTGTATTTGAACGTATGCCTGATACAAGAAGGAAGGATAACTTGCTATCTGATTCGAACAATCGAACCAAGTTTCAGCTTGGCTATTAACTCTTTGCTCCAAAATTTCTAAATCTGTCGAGTCGCGACCTCACTTAATAATCGAGCCCTTAAATTGACACATGCACAATGAGAGTTCATTTATTTCTTAAAAGGTTTATTATATAAATTACTAAATAAACATGTTTTTAGTACCATTAAAAGGTAAATTTAGTAATTACAAAATCATTTACAGTAGTCAATAATTATATGTTATCTTATAACTTAACTAACTACTCATGGTGATTCAATTTTATTTTTAAATGAATATCTATTGAAACAGTTTTCTTAAATAAATCAATTAGGTCACTTCTAACGTGTGATTTTATTTGCTGTAATCTTCCACCGCCTGCCCCTGCTATTAACTTAGCCAACCTTTCTGACGGACACTCCACAACAACAGAACACAATATTTTATTTTCCTCCTCAATTTCTTCGTAATACTCCAGCTTGACATTTAACTTATAAGGTATCTCTTGAGCTAAGAAGTCTAAAAATTTTGCTCTAACTGTTTCTTCAATCAATGACTCTGGTGCTTGATCTGACCATATTTCTGGAGAATATTGAAAGTTTGCAGTTTTTGCATTGCTAATAAGATATTCCTGAAACAAAAGCTAGTTAAAATATTTTTTTAACAAAAGGAATAGTATTTTGATAACTAGTAAGAGTACCGATACAGTTTATGACATTCTTTTAAAAAGGTTTTAATATTTTACATTACAGCCTCTAGTAATCCTCTAGACATAGCCCTCTCAGCCCACATCGCCCGCCTTCTCTGCGATGTCGGCCCCGATCTTTCGGATGCCCAATTCGACTTTCGAAGACCTTGACCTTTCGAAGAGGCATTGAGTTTTGGTGGCGTGATTTTGACGGTTAGATATCGTCAACTTATTTAATAAACATTTTGGACATCTAATACACAACGCCATCTAGTCCCAAACTAAGCAGAGCTTGTATTTTCGGTACGAGACAACTAATATAAATACATAAATCTATTTTTTTGCAAATACACACATATTATACATAGGAAACCCACTTTGACATCGGACATACAGGAGGAGGCACCATGGTGCATGCTATTTGCAGACGACATTGTGTTGGTTGGTAAAGACGCGCCCGAGGTCCAGCGCAGACTAGACACATGGCAGCAACGACTGGAGAATGTTGGCTTAAAAATCAGCAGGTGTAAAACCGAATATATGTTTAGCGATTTCGGCGGTCTCTCCTGTCTTGCTGCCGTGTTACTAAATGGAACGGTGATTCCGGTCTGCACAGATTTCAAGTACCTCGGTTCGCTGTTACAAAATAATGGCGAAATTGATGGGTCTGTGCAACATCGAATCATTGCAGGATGTATGAAGTAGCGGCAGCTAACGGGAACTGTGTGCGATCCCAAGTTCCCTTTAACCTTAAAGGGACAAATATACAAAACGATCATCAGACCTGCCGTTCTGCATGGATCCGTGTGTCGGCCCGTGAAGATAACGGATGAGAGACGCCTGCATGTAGCTGAAATGCGAATGTTGAGATGTATGTGTGGTATGACAAGAATGGATAAGGTGAAGAATGACTACATTAGAGGAAGCCTGAAAGTTGCACCAGTGGCTGAAAAGTTGAGAAGCAGTAGGTTAACCTAGTATGGACATGTGATGCGTAGAGATGAGCAAAATATTGTTAGGAAGGTTTTAAGTATGGAAGTTGACGGGTATAAGAGTAGAGGACGACCAAAGAAAAAATGGATGGACTGCATAAAAGAAGATATGGCCAGAAAGGAAGTTAGTAGTGAACTGACGAGTGATAGAGGAGAATAAAAGACGAAAACTCATTGCACCGACCCCAAATAAATTTGGGAAAAGGGTAGGAAGACGATGATGATACATAGGAAACCCCGAAACTCCGAAACAAATATTTGCCGATCATACAAACATTTGGTCCGACCGATTCGATTCGATCATCCGATTCGATCCGGATGTCTTAATTACAACAGTTTCCGGATACCTCCTATTCCAGGCTGTTGTTTCAGTTGGTCCGATTCCAACACACCACCCCACTTTTTTTTTTTTTTTTTTTGTGCGGAAATCCCCTCGGATACCACTTGTGGTTATGTCGGACTCGAACCGACCAAAAACCGCACACCGTCCCGGGCACTAGAAGCTGGGGAACCAGGTGCACCCTCGGAAGGAAATCCCTGGAACCCCGACGTACCTCGGGCCACCCATTGTTTGTAGGTGGCCCCCCCCTGTGTAGGAACCCCAATATTCCTATTCTATATAAGGGCGCGAGCACTTTAAAGAGCTCACGCCGCCACCCCGGCCTGCTTCTGCAAAGGTGACTGGTGGCCTCACCTGTCACCCTCAGGCTTAACACACCACCCCACTGGGATGGGTTACCACAAGTAAAAGAGTTTGTTTCAAGTCTCCTTTCTTTTTTATTTAAACACCAGTCTAGTCTAGTCAATAGAAAGTATCTATATTTAATTAAAGTAGAAAGTGCAAAGTAATAGAGGATCATTGTATCTCTTACATCAGTTTTTTCCCTGTTTTTTTTATTATACTAATATTATAAAGAGGAAAGGTTTGTATCTAAGTATGTTTGTAACGAATTGGCTCAAAAAGTACTGGACGGATTTTAAATATTCTTTCACCATTTGAATGCTACATTATCACTGATTAATATAGGCTATTTTAATTGTAAGAAAAAAAACTTAAAAAAAAAAACAAAAAAAAAACTTGAGAGGTGTCAAGGGACACCCGGATGGAACGAAGTTCGAAATAGAAAGACGAAACGAAAATATCTGGCTTGCTTTCTATAAGAGAGATAGAGAGACAGACAGAGAAACATGCGCACGCCGCACGGCTTACAATAGCTTACTGTAGCAAAAAGTGTCGTTACCAGCCTATCGCAGTTCACTGCTAAACTTATTTATTGATATATTTTGTATTTATATTTGATATACAGAATTTTAAACATCATTAATTTACAGCGACATCTATATTATTAATATTAAACTACTGGCAACGACAACTATAACACGTAAATGTAAGTTCAGTTTCTATTCAAAAGATGGCGCTATATATAAAATTGAAAAATGTTTTTCACCAATTCTTTAAAAAATAATAACAATATTTTCTTAATAAAAAAATATTAAGACTTCGTTCCCATAACAACAATAGTGAATCAAGCATTGAAAAATAAACTAATAACAAATATAATTTAAAATAGCAAAAAGTGTCGTGACAACAAAAAGTGTCGTGACAACTTTTACGTATGATTTTTTTCCGTCTAGCCCCCTTTCACAACGCGCGATAAGGAACTTCGTTCCAAAAATAACAATATGTAAACTAATAACTGCAGGTAACTCCTCGAGGTTCAGCTAGTTTGTAAATAAATAATTTGCAAATACCTTAATTTCATTAACTCCATCACCATTTAATGCAGATATGAGGAACACATCAGAAAATTTACTATATCCTCGTTCCATTTTACTATCTGCTTTCTTTTTATTTCTCTCATTATTAGGAATGGGGTTGCCAGCTATATATCCATTTGTGAGACTTCTGATCACATTTAGTAATTGATGTTTGTTTTTTAGTTTATCAACCTGTAACAAGCTGACATTGTATAATAGGTTTTTAATAATTGATGCAAGACTAATCCTTGACTGACAGACAGTAAGTCATGTGCACTTACATAGCACATAAAATGACATCAAGACAAAGTCCAAGGTCTGAGTATTCTATATATATATTTATATATACTTCTACTAATATTATAAAGAGGAAAGGTTTGTATGTAAGTATGTTTGTAACGAATTGGCTCAAAAGTACTGGACGGATTTTAAAAATTCTTTCACCATTTGAATGCTACATTATCACTGATTAATATAGCATTATAGCCTATTTTAAATGTAAGAAAAAAAAAAGGACAAAAAAAAAACAATATGTAAACTAATAACTGCAGGTAACACCGCGAGGTTCAACTAGTATATATTATATATTGTACTAGCTGACCTATGCAACCTTATTTACGTCTCCTACTGCCCGTAGCATAATAACTTTCACCCGTTTTTTGTAACATTCTTCACTTATTTTTTTTTTAATAATTTTTTTTTTTTTTTTTTAATAAATATTTTTGGACATCTAACACACAACGCCATCTAGTCCCAAGCTAAGCAGAGCTTGTGTGTTATGGGTACTAGACAACTGATATGAATACATATATACTTTTTTTTTTGTAAACACATACATATGATACATAGAAAACACCCAAACTCCGAAACAAATATTTGTAGATCACACAAACACTTGGTCCGACTCAGGATTTGAACCCGAGACCTCAAGCACAGCAGTCGCATTCACTACCTCTGCGCCACCGAGGCAGTTAACTGTCACTGATGCTCCGCTCGAAAAACATTTTTTTATATATATTTATTCACCTTTTAAACCTGCCCTGGACCAAGACAAATATTTTAAAACCAAAATCAGCTAAATCAGCGGTGCCGTTCTCGAGTTTTAGCGAGACTAACGAATAGTAATTCATTTTTTATATATTTATAGAAGATTTTTTTTTATTATGTGTACTTATTATGATTATAGTTTCAGTATAACTAAAGGTCTACTAAAGGGTTTGCCTAATTATAGATTAGATGACTGTGATATTCAAATTAAAATTAATTTAAACTTATATGTATGACCCTCAAAGTTCAAATTGTCATTAGTGTTCCAGTTCTTGTGGAGAACAAGAATCATCAACCATATTATGTTTTCTATAATTACTATACATAGGTATGTATTTGAAGCTTTTACTATCCTACTACTATTATAAAGGCGAAAGTTTGTAAGTATGGATGTATGTATGTATGGATGTTTGTTACTCTTTCACGTAAAAACTACTGAATGGATTTGAATGAAACTTTACCACAATATAGCTTATACATCAGAATAACACATAGGCTACTATTTATAAAGATATAGCTTCGCCTCGCGGCGTTGCCCGCAGTTATCATCGTACCGCGGGTAGCACCGCGGGGTTCAGCTAGTAGAATATATTTCTTTAAATAAAATAAATAAACGCAACTGTGCGAAGGCTCCACAGAAAATGTTTTATATACTAACATGCCTAAGGGAGCCCAGAATTACGCATACTAGACGGGCTATACTGAAAAAGGCCAAACACTATCCGTGTTTCTGTGCACTTGGCAAAAACCTTGCAAAGGTAGCACAGGCTCTGCCTAGTTTGGGATCAGGTAGCCATCTGTTAGACCTCCTAACATATCATACCATTAAACTTAAAAAGCAATGCATGTAGGAAGCTGTGTGCCAATCTTGTCACACAAACAAGCACCTGACATGGCCGTCAATATGCTCAAAATTGACAATGTGCTGCAACTGCATTCTGTGCCACAATGCCAGCGGCATAGGAGGCCTTGGAATATGAAAATTATTATTTTACTACTATTATTATCTTTTGACATTATATTCAACACGCTTACCTTGTTTATAATTAGAAAACTAGGCGTCTTATCAAGTGAATTCAACATATTGATAACATTACTGTGAAGTTCATCTTTGATGTAAATGTTCGAAGCGTCATGAACAACACCAACCACATCTGCACATCGTAAGCTTTTGTGACATGCACCTATCATTGAGTCTGGTAAATTGTACCTGAAAATTATATTAAACAAATGTTAGTTATGAAATGAAAATTAAGCACGGTGGTCGTAATTCGACCATATTACCCGTCGGAAATATCTACGCACCCGGCTGGGATGAGCTTTACCTTTCCCCACGATAGGCGAAGGCCCCGTTGCCAACGCAAGCGCCGACGCACGTGTAATTTCGTAATCTCATTTTTGTTTATGGTTTCTCTGTTCAGTGCAATATTAACTCTCTAATTTGCATGACGACATTAAGCCAGGTTCGCAGATATTTCCAACGGGTTGTAATTTATTTTTTATTTTTGTTTCATTTTTTAGCTTTCTGCACTCTTGCTCTATATAAACTAACTGTGACAAGTTTCATATTCCTTTGTAATTGCATAGTTTTCGTAAAAAAGTTTTTGCTTTACATATATTAATAACCAAATATATTGCTAGGTTATTTTAAATAATACTAGCTGAGCCCAGGATATTTTATTTATTTATATGTATATACATATTGGTAAATCTTAATTTTAGAATAAATTAAAAAATATTTTCTACTCACTTCCGTTTCTCTTTGTTAGTTACAACACCTGGAGTATCTAAGAAAACAATTTGTGTGTTATTCTGGTAGCACATAGCCCTCACCAATTTCGTAGTTGTATGTACTTTGTTAGAAGCAGCACATATCTGAAAAATGATATTGAGTTGTTACAATTATTTGAAAAGTGCATTGTATCACAAAATAATATGCAATGTGCTTTCCATTTTTATCTTCAATAGGGATGGTAATCTCGAGTCGAGTTTGTTAATTCAAGATCTCGTGGGATTAATAATTATAATCTCACAAGATCTTTTCACGAAATCTCTGTATTTCTGAGATGTCGGGTAGTTTTTCATAAGCAATTGTTTAAATTGAACAACTATAACACTATGAAAACTGTTGTGTTCGTGAGATTAATTAAGATACACATTATTTTAAAGCATAATATTTAATAAGCCTAACTCTTATTTATTACATCATCAATTTATGGTGTGAAATGGAGCTTGTGCTGCATTTACTGAGTGAGTGAGGATACCGGAGGCCCATAACCCAACCCCCATCCCCCCAAAGGCCAGCAATGCACTTTGAAGTTGCAGGTGTCCATGGGCGCCGGTAATTGCTTACCATGAGGTGATACATCTGTTTGTTTACCACAGACGTATCATGTAAGCGATAATCCATAAACAAAAAGAAACTTAATATTTATTACCTAATTATTTTTAATAAATCATTAAACATATTCATTCCTTATTTTAGTCTAATACAAAGCTTCACAGAGGTGAATAAAGAGTTATTTCCAGAATTACTTCTATCTACATATCCTAGATATATAGGCGTGATATTGGGAATAACTTATTAAGAAGCAAAGAGTATCAAGAGCGCTGTCTGATACAAGTAAGTAAGAATGAAGAAGTATGTATTGTTGTAAGCAGCAACTTATGACAGTGGCTATGTATCCAGCAGCTGAAAGTGCCCTCTCAGACTCAACACTAGTTGGCACCAGCGTGAGTTACCTATAATAAGCGAACTCTACGAAAATCTCATGCCAATGTGCATTTCTGAATCGGGATCTCGCGAGAACGGAATTGCATTTCCTTATCCTTACAAAACCATACTAGTTACAGTATTGTTTTGTAGAAATTTGCTTATCGTTCAATACTCAATGTCGTGTTATTTTTTAAATTTCTATTAGAATACACTTTTGAGCAACTTGGTTACAAACCTTTCTTTCGATAATCTTGTTGATAAGAGTGCTTTTTCCAGAATTTGGAGCACCAATAATAGCTACATTCACAACTTTTCCGACATTATTGACATTATTTTGCTCCGGTTGTGATTGTGAAGAGATAAATACGGTTTTATAATAATGTGTCTTACTGTACGTCAAACGTAAAGTTCGAAACGCAAGTGTAGTCATTGTTAATAGGTTAGACTAACTGAAGAACTGAAGTGAACTGAATTTAAACCACACAGTACAATATATATTATGTCAAAACTTTCGACATTGGAAATAGAAATATTTACTGAAACTATCAAAGTTTATCTCTCACCAGTGTTGCCAAATCAGATTTTTAAAATGCGTAGACAGGTTGACGTAAAAAAAAAGTTCGTAGATCTGCATTTTTTAGCTTGTCCAGTATGTATATAAAGAGAACTTTGAAACTAAATTTTCCCCAATTTAAAGACTTTGGATCAGCTTTAATGGCATACGTCTGAGGCCTGATGACTATACAATAAATTCTAATTAAAATTTTCACTACAGGATTATTATAGGACTAGCTGATCCATACAACTTCATTTGCATCTCTTTACAATCATGTTCGGCTCCTATTAGTTTAAGCGTGACATTAACTATACTATTTTTTATTTTTTTAAAGTTACCGCTGCGAACGTGCGGCGCTAGATTCTCTGGCTCTCGACTGCGATACGTACTCTTACTGACTTGCGAGACAATCTGAATTTTCAGAAGAAGATTCTCCGATACGACGTATTTTCGCTAATCTCGCTTGGGAACTATTTTGAGAAAGCTGCAACTTTTTTTTTCTAGGCATATTGTTAGTTTACATATTGTTATTTATTTTTTTCTTACAATTAAAATAGCCTATATTAATCAGTGATAATGTAGCATAGGTGAAAGAATTTTTAACATCCGTCCAGTACTTTTTGAGACAATTCGTTACAAACATACTTACATACAAATCTTTCCTCTTTATAATATTAGTATAGATATGGAAGTATAGATATAATAATAATAAGCCTTTTATTTCATGCAAAAAAGTACAGGTTACATACATATTATTTTTTTTTGTTTTTTTTTTTTTTACACTATATTATTTATTTTTAGAAAATGCTTATATTAGGTAAAGATTTAAATAAAAGTTTGGTTTGCATGAACCCCTCTTCAGGTGAAGGTGAAGGCCTCCTCCAAAGAATACTATGTGTCTCTCTCTTGAGCTATTTGCGGCCAACAGGGACCAGCTATTTATATTTTAATGTTCTGACATTGTATCTTACTATATGCAGCAGTTTTTCTTCTTTTTAGTTGGGTCAGTTTCTCTTTGGAGGGTTTTGGTCTTATTCTTCCACGATGACCAGTCGGGTTTGAAGATATTTTTTTTTTTTGTTGTTGTTTTTTGTTGTTGTTTTGTTGTTTTTTTTTTTTTTTGTTGAATTGCTTAATTAAAATGGTTGAAAGTTGTGTCGTTGAAGGAGGGGGGTGCTGGTTACTATAAATAGAGTTGTTGGTTGTATTGTCATTGGTTTAGTTTTGTGGTGTGTTGACATTATTGCTTCTTAAGTAACTTAGAATACTTGGCTTTAGAACTCCTTCTGAGACACTGTTTGGTCTGGTTATGGATGGGTTTGATTGTTTTATTTTAGTTTTCTTGGGGGGTCTTGTTGTACTATTACCAATTAGTGTTGGATCTGGCTCTGGTGAAGTGATCAGTGTTCTTTTGCTATTACTGTTGCTATTAGATTTTAGTATTATAATCTTGTCATATCGTATTGTGACTTTATTTCCTTTCTCGCGCTCTCTATTTGCTTCTTCTTGCAGTTCTTTTCTTATTTCTAATATGTACTTAGGGTAATCTTCGTTCAAATAATATTGGGTGTCCTTCAATAATCTTTTTTGCTTGAGAATGCTAGTATAGATATAGATACAGGATATTACAATGAAATAGTAATAAAACTGTACAATACCCATGCACCGGTTACAAAGGTTATGCTCAAACGACCACCAGCACCCTGGATGACGAAAGATATACAGTTGGCGATGAGACGCCGAAATATGGCTTTTGAGACTTACAAGAGGCACCGTATCGATGTCAACTGGCAACTATAAGTCTGCGAGAAATCGGTATAACTATTGATAGTCCACCTTCTTCCTGCTGGAGATAACAGGAAGAACTGATAACTTTTCCCTTATGTCTGGCACATTTCCTTTCTCTGTGGCGGAGAACGTATGTGAGTCTGTTACCTAAAATTTCTAACCCATCTCTTTCTACTCATCGTCCAATCTCCATTCTTCCCTTCCTCTCCAAAGTGCTAGAAGCCTGTGTCTATAAACAGTTCTCACATTTTACTTACAGTAACAACTTACTCAACCTTCTTCAGTCAGGTTTTCGAGTAGGCCATAGCAGAGTTTCCGCCATTTTTAAAGTGACTGGTGATATTGAGTCGGGGATGGAGAGTACTAAGGTTACTACAGTAGTAGAGGTTGATTTTTTCAATGCATTCAATACCGTCAGTCTTGAACTCCCACCTTTCGGTCTCTCAGAAAGCACAACTGAACTGGTTTTCTTACTATTTTCGGGATCGTCAGCAATCAGTCAGTATGGAAGATACTTCCTCTAGCTGTTGTGGTTTTTGTTGCTAGAGTCCTTAAAGGCGGTATTCTCTCACCTCTCCTGTTTTCCATCTTCTTTAACTTTATTAACTTAAGACTTCAGTGTTCCTATCATTTGAATGTTGATGACTTGCAGCTTCACTACCAAACAGTTGTGCAATGCATCGTCCGCGGATTCAGTTGTAAATAATGACTTGGCAACTATTAAACACTGATACACTATGATATACATATGTTTGGTGTATCGGTGAATAAGGAGGTAATATTTTTAAATATTTTAGATAGCTTCCGAGAAGACCTGAGTGCAACACTGTTCTTTCTTTTTCTTGTAGAATGGCAAACTGTGCCGATGTCGACAATTCTGCCAGTATCAAGTACAATGGAACACTGTTATTCCATCCAATTGACAGTTTGACACCTCTCTGAGTATACATGTTCTGTGGTTTGAAAACCCTCTGAGTATGGAGGGTAGAGATAAGGAGTGTTATCTTATATGGAAGAAAATTGAAAAAAGTGTCCAGCATAAGCTGTAAATAACAGTTCAAAAACCTTCCAGAATGGCGCTGGTGTAGACACAGGTTATGGTATGAATGTAGCAATTGTGAACGAATTGAAGTACGCCGAGGTAAAAAATTTAACATTATTGTCACTACTTGCGTATTACAAAATAATGTAGTAAATATATTTTATTTTCTGAACTGTGAATTTTTATCATTCAATTTTATGAAAAAGTGTGTGTATTGATTTTAAGAAGTTTACTCTGATGCTAATGTGGCGCCACCCTAATTTAATGCATTTCAACGGACACTTTTCATGTACACAGATGATACTCCTTATCTCTACCCTCCATAGCTCTGAGTTATGGAGGGTAGAGATAAGGAGTGTTATCTCATATGGTAGAAAATTGAAAAAAGTGTCCAGCATAAGCTGTAAATAACAGTTCAAAAACCTTCCAGAATGGCGCTGGTGTAGACACAGGGTATGGTATGAATGTAGCAATTGTGAACGAATTGAAGTACGCAGAGTTAAAAAAATTAACATTATTGTCACTACTTGCGTATTACAAAATAATGTAGTAAATATATTTTATTTTCTGAACTGTGAATAGTACGTTTATTGATTTTTTATCATTCAATTTTATGAAAAAGTGTGTGTATTGACTTTAAGAAGTTTACTCTGATGCTAATGTGGCGCCACCCTAATTTAATGCATTTCAACGGACACTTTTCATGTACACAGATGATACTCCTTACCTCTACCCTCCATACTCTGAGTAAACTGTTGTGCTTCACACTAGGGATGTGAGATTTATGGAAAATAATCGATTAAATAAATATCGATTTTTATTTTACCAATGGTTATCGATTTGTCAAAAATCGATTTTAATTGAAATAGTTAATCGATTTCTGAGAAATAATCTATTTTTCTATTATTTAAAAATCTACATTAGTATGTGGATTTTTAATTCATGTCATTATTTTTTTGTAATTTTTTTTATTATATAGGGGGCAAACGAGCAGACGTATCGCCTGATGGTGAGCGATTACCGCCACCCATGGACACCCGCAATACCAGAGGCGTTTATTTATTTTTCAGACCACAACTTAGTCGTTTAGTTTTTAATTATCGTTTTAAGTATTTAATTTTTAAAACTAAAAATAATGATAATTCGGGAGCGGCTAGTTCTGAATCAGTTGTTTTACTAAAAGCTACGGTTGATGGACAAGATATATGGCAGCTACATCATAAAAAATAATGGCCTTGGCATCTAACCCATCAGTGGTCAAAAATACCGAATTGGACCTATACGTTGCAGCACCGCTATCGGATCTTATGGTAGACCCTCTCAATGTCTGGAAGAGCTCCGAAGGGACTTTTCCTAAGCTAACCGAATTGGCTCTTAAGCATCTCTCTGTAATGGCCACTTCTGCTCCATCCGATAGATTACTTTCCAAAGCGATTATTTTCATTGTTTTATTTATGTAATAAAAACGCCTAACATTTATTTTATAAACGACTATTTTGATGTCACTCAGTACTCTAAAATGTATTACACGTATACATACCTACGTACAGATGGCGCCGTTTTATATTTAATCAACTTGTAAGTATTATTGCCTTCGAGTTTTTTTTCATCTGTCGCCATAAATGGCAATGTTTATGAAAATCGATTTTAACACGTAATTTATATAATCTATTTGTAAAAAATCGATTAATATCACTCCAAAAATCATTTTTTAAAATAAATCCAAAAGAAAATAATAATCGATTTAAATAAAAATCTATTATTTTTTAACATCCCTAATTCACACTTTGCATGAAGCTTGTGCAATATTGTGCATGAAGCTCTCTGACTAAAGGTGTTATGTACATGTGCTTCAAACCGTTTGATTTTTTTACTTTTTTTAATTGAATTATTGTACTTACCAAATAACCAGAATTATTACTATCGCTCTGAGAGTATTAAAATAATTGGCGTAAGAACTAAATGCTTGGTTTAAACATCGCCGGCATGATTCTACACAGGTAAGTAGGTAGACATATTTTTTATTTTATTTTACTTTTTATTTTGCATGCTCTATTTTGCTTCTCAAACTCTTTTCAACTTCTCTCAAACTTCTCAAACAATTTTTATACATTTTTCTAAACTCACCTATCTACTTATATACTTATTTTATGTTTTATTTTTAATTTCCAGAAATGTCAGAGATAAAGTATAAAAATCAAATTTTGGCTGCTATTGATCATTTACGTTCCCGCAAATCTCGTCCTGATATTAATAGGATTTGTAAATTTATGCTAAAGTGTTATAAAGTAGTACCAAAAGACACTAAAGCTGATTTAAGACGTTGCTTAAAGGAGAAAAGTATTTTTAAAGTTGACTATAAAGATAATGTAAGCTATAGAAACGCTGCTAAGTGGCGAAAAAAGTCAAATCTAAACAACAGTGACAGTGAGTTGAATATTAATGATCAATTTTTGTAATACTAACAGTTATGGGAGCATTGTTAAATAAACATTAGTATTTTGCAATGTCTAGATATTTTAATGTCTTATAAAATCTCATGTCTGTTTTAGCCATGTCTTCATCAGTTGCAATCAGTGAAAGGAGAATAATAACATCAGCAATAGCAACTCTCATATATCAAGATCAGAGGTACTTGGAAAATGGGATTCCATTTGATGATCTTGTTTCTGTAGCTGCTTCACAAGGATCCAAGTATTCCAAGAAACAACTTGAAACAATAGTCAATAAAGAATTGGCTTCTGAAAGTTTGGTTAAACTTCAAAACGGTAATTTGGCACTAGGTCCTGTGGACAATGACGGTGACAGCTCGGATAGCTTTAAATTTGAATATCACACAGATTTCAACACAAAGGTATGTTACATTATCAGGCTCATTATCACTCTTACTTATGATTTTATAAAAATAAATTGCTTTGGTTTTGATATATTTGAGGACCTATAGGAAAATCTTGAATAATTAGAAAGTACAGACAAAATGCTAAGAGGTTGGTCATCAACAGCACTTAACAATCTACTTCTGGCAATAATCTTCTCCATAGAAATAATTCTTTAGCCTACTATATACCACCCTGGCCAGAACAATATTATTTTAATAATCACAACTGTTTTATTTTATTTTATTGACTGCCTCGGTGGCGCAGTGGTGGCGAATGCGACTGCTGTGGTCTCGGGTTCGAATCCTGGGTCGGACCAAGTGTTTGTGTGATCTACAAATATTTGTTTCGGAGTTTGGGTGTTTTCTATGTATAATATGTATGTATTTACAAAAAAAAAAGTATATATGTATTCATATCAGTTATCTAGTACTCATAACACAAGCTCTGCTTAGCTTAGGACTAGATGGCGTTGTGTGGTAGATGGCCAAAATATTTATTATTTATTTACAAAATGTAAAATATTAAATTTAAATAATGGATGAACAAAATTCTGATTATTTTGTATTTGAATTTTTGATCAACATTTATTATTTATATATTGGTTGTCAAATTTATGGAGCATTAAATTCATTTTGTGATTAAACAAATATAGAGCAAAAATTCAAATCTATTAGCTGATCCATGCAACCTCATCTGCGTCTTCTCTCATAGCGTGAAAATTGTCCCCCGTTTTTTAAACATTCTTCATTGGTGCTCCGTTCCTATTAGTATAAGCGTGATGATATATAGCCTTTAGCCTTCCCCGATAAATGGACTATCCAACACTGAAAGAATTTTTCAAATCGAATCAGCGGTTTCTGAGATTAGGGCGTTCAAACATACAAACTCTTCAGCTTTATAATATTATTATAGATTTCTATAGTAAGTAGGTAATTAGTGTACAGTACTGGGCAACAAATAATGCACATCAACCTCTAGAAAGAGACTGCTAATTCTGCTTTTGGAATAGCAACAAGAAATATGCTTAACTTATAAAAAAAAATTTCATTATCGTACTGGCCCTATAAAATCAAACGTTGCTATCAACATATTCACGCCAGCCATGGATATATTATCAATTGGATTAAAATCGGGACAAAACTGTGGCAATCACAATACAGTGTGCCAATGTTCAGCCAGTATTTTATCCACAGAAAACTCTGTATGCTGAGTTTTTGTCAATTTTGGGTCTACTGTCATTTCATGCTTGTTTAGCCAGTTGATCATTTCTTGTTTAATGGTGTTTGAATTGGGGGGTCTTTCAACATATTGTGGTAGGGTGTGTTGTCGATAACTAGAACAGAATCAATGGGTGGGTGGTAATCGCTTATAGTGTCCGTGGATTTATACATTAAAAATGCTCCGGGAACAAAGCCTTTTTCATTGCCCGTATGAACTATTATCAAACGTTGACCTTTTGAAATTGGTTTTTGTACACCTTTTTCTTATCATCACTACAAGATTTTCTTTTAGTGTGTGATGTATGAATATAAGACTCATCAATATAGATTATATTTTTTTCCTGTTTCGCGCAATAAGCGTATTTTATGAAGGTATTCCATTCGTTTTCGATACTTATATCATGCTATTCCATTCCAACTATTCTGTTACTTGCCATTTTGTGATTTTGTGTTGATGTTGTGTTTTGTGTGTGATTTTGTGAACCAAAATCTAAAAATTAACCGAATGTGTCTTTCTAGAGTTTGATGTGCATTTTTTCTTGCCTAATACTGTATGTGATATGAAGGTCTCCAGTTCATCTAAATATTCTATATTCCTCCATTGTTATTCTTATCTAGGTTGTCAACAAATGACGCCTACTTATCAAATTTAAAAAAATCAAAGCGTACCCACTTGTCATTCAACTACTGTTTGTCATCTACTTTTTGGTTTTACTATCCAAAGAGTCTAGTACATTAATGTATGCATGTAAACTTTTTGCCTTTTACATTTAAAATGTTTTTTTTTGGTTGTCAAGAACTGTGATCTATTATTAAACAAAATTTGTTTTAATAGCTTTGGTATTTAGAATATCCTAAAGTTGACATTTTTTCAACATAATTACAGATGACATCTTCTGCCAACTCTTCATGCAGATCATCTCCTCAAAGAATGAGGGGAAGGCCTAAGAAACGTGGTGGTATTTCTAGTAATGGAACAAGCAGTAGTGCATCACGCAATGCTGGTGTGCGAGTTGGCGAGCGCCGTAAAATGGCCAAAAAAGTTTTTGATCCTTCCGATAACAATGTACCTAGTAAGAGAAAGAGAGGTCGACCAGTTGGTTCACTTAATAAAAGTACTATCAAGAAAAGACTAATGATAGCTGGCCATCATAAGTCAGATGCTGAAGGCACTCCACTCTCCGAAAGCCAACTGTCCTTGAATGGAAGTGGTGATGAATTAGAACAGGATGAACCAATGCCTCATGAGATTTCGGGAGGTGTTTGTACTGTGTGTCGAGAGCCAAAGCTTCGTGGATCTCGTGATAGACTTTTAGAGTGCATGGATTGTAACAAGAAAGTTCATTATGAATGCCTCATATCAGATTCTGGTCTATATAAAGTTAGACCTGATAACACCTGGCTATGTCCAGATTGTAAATCATGTGTAGTTTGCTGTGAGACCAATGGTGCTGTAAGTTTTATTGTAATTATTTATTTATTTTTCCATTTGAAATTAACAGTTCACCTCTGCATATTTCTTCTATTACAAAACATAGGCCGATGGAAAGTACAGAATGTGAATGTCAATTTGGGCATTTTTACAAAAATAGGCAGATGACGAAAATAATATTTTTTTGATTTGATTTAAAGGTGATAATATATTTGAAGGTATTGCTCCCATTTAAATGTTATTTAATTTAAATTAAGGTACTAATTGCATAGTTTATTAAAAATAAGCTTACTCAGATATATTACTCATAAATACAGATAGATTTACTCAGAAGAAGAGATATGGAGTTTGTTACTTTTATAAAACATGATTAATTATAAAGCATTGAATAGAAACTTCTTTTTAAACAACAGAAATTGATGGTAACATATAAAACACTTAAATTATGTAAATGCTAGTGTAAGTGTGTTTACTGTGCTTGTTTTTATTCTGTTTCTATTTTTTAATTTCTGCAATTTTTTTTTGTACTTCTTTCAATTATGAGTTTGTATATAGCATAAATTACTATAGCTGGCCCGTACTGTAATTCACAACTCGCTTATTTTAATCTCTTATTCTATCCAGAAGTAGCCTGAAGGCAGCCACATCATTTACAATTTCCGTGCATCTACCTTATTTAGATCTGCATTACCCTAAGGTTGACTGGCAGAAAATGCCTACGGCATTAAGTCCGCCTTTGCAACATCTGTGCATAAAGTTTAAATAAATACATACAGTCGGTTTTACAAACTGTATTTGTATCTTTGTGTTACTGTACAATAAAGAGTTATCTATTTATTTGCAATATGATTTTAATAAACAATCTCTTAACTGTCGTAACCAACTTAAAAATGGAGGTAGCTGTTAACTTAACATTAGTGAGATTAATGCCTAAAATGTAAGGAAATAGGATTTAGAAGTTCTGTTACAGTACCGAACTGATGGTAAGAAATGTTACTGTACACTTTGATCTTAGCCAAAAGGCCGAGAAACGTTACTGTATGTTCAATCTGCCATTTTTTTGCATTCCGAGATCATCATCATCATCTTCCTAGCCTTTATTATTCCCAATATTTGGGGTCGGCTACCAGTTCAACCGGTTTTACCTGAATATCAGTTTTTACACAGAGCGACTGGCATCTGACCTCCGCAACCCTGAGGGCGAACTGAATTCGAAGGTTGAACTAGTTGTCAGTATATTTGAGGGCACTGACTTCCCAATAACGATTGCCATAGATGTTCATGACAACCGGGACCGACGGCTTAACGTGCTCTCCGAAGCACGGGCGGGAAACACCGCCATCTTCCATACTCCGGCTGCTATTAGGAATTTCTTGTAGGAAAAACCCAACAGCAGTCCGACCCGGGAATTGAACCCGAGACCTCTTGATCTGCAGTCGCTTACGCTAAACACTAGACCAAAGAGGCAGTCCAGTGCATTCCGAGATCATAAATATGATTTATTTAAGTTTACAATAATTTTCTTTTCAGGGTGTTCTCAATGTATGTAGAATTTGTGCTGACGCCTACCATGTATTGTGCCATGCACCACGCATTATAGAAGAAATGAGCGGTTGGGATCAGTGGGAATGTAATAACTGTTTGGAATCTCGGCCCACAGTTGTGGGATCACCAGTTCGAAGAAGTGTGGATTGTACACCAAAAATTTCACCACCAATAAGTCCATTTTTAAAACGACATGAAATAGATAGAGCACCCTCAAAACATGGCGATGATATACCTATTGATCTCAGCATTCCAGATATAACAAATTGGACAACTGATGATGTGTTTGATTATTTTATTAAGTATTTACCAGAAGCAGCAGAAATTCTTAAAGAACAGGTAAATATTATATCCTGTAATGTAAGAATGAATTCATGACTATACTTGGTAATAATAATAAATAAATATTTCGGACATCTCACACATAACGCCATCTAGTCCCAAGCTAAGCAGAGCTTGTGTTATGGATATTAGACAACTGATATAAATACAAATATACTATTTTTTTGTAAATACATATACCTATATTACACATGTAAAGCTCCCAAATTTCGAAACAAATATTACCAGATCGTACAAACATTTGGTCCGACCCGGGAATCGAACCCGAGACGTCAAGCACAGCAGTCGCAATAATAACGGTCCAACAGTAAGAAGTGTGCCAATACATGTGGAAATTAATTATATCTATCTCTTAAAATTAAATATGTATTTTTGTAAATTTCAGGATTTCGACGGCGAAGCCTTGAGTACGGTGCTACGTGAAGATATCGTTAGAGGCTTGGGGCTTCCTCTGGGCACTGCGCTAGCTTTATATCGTATTATAGTAAAACTGCAGACGAGAAAAGATGACTGGACTATGTGCTGGGGCTAAATTTATTTTACATTTATGTTGCATACATGTACATATATATTAAAATGTCTAGGAAATTGCCATAAATTTGTTGTTTTTGTTTAATCTGTGGTTTATACTTAGACTTGAGAAAGAAGTCGGCTTAACAGCCCCTTCTGCAGATACAGCTGTATCACATTGATATCGTAGTTGCCTAACCCGTGGTTTCGGAGTGGATATGGCACCATAGACCATATCTACATAAGTGTGGCAGATTATACAGAAGACCGAAGAGTATAATCAGCACCTGTGTCTAGCATTCGTGGACTATGAGAAGGCCTTTGATTCGATCGAGATCTGGTCTATTCTGGAGTCCCTGCAGCGTTGCCAAGTGGTTTGGCGATACATCCAAGTGTTGAGATGTCTTTACAAAGCTGCCACTATGCCTGTCCAAGTAGAGAATCAGCATACAAGACCCATACCATTGCATTGCACTAATGCAATGTAGCACTTCAAGATGCTGCACTGGAAAAGGCACAACATCAACATCAATGGCGAATACATCTCACACTTGCCATTTGAAGACGACATCGTCGCAGAGACGCTACAGGGCCTACAACGGACGCTGAACGACACGGTCAAGGGAACCGGTTGCGGTACACGGTGCCGTTCTCGGGGTTTTTTTTTCAATTTATAGAATAAGGGGCAAACGAGCAGACGTACCGCCTGATGGTAAGCGATTACAGCCGCCCATGGACACCCGTAACACCCGAGGCGTCACAAATGCGCTGCCGACCTTTTAAGAAGGAGTACGGTCTTTTCTTGAAGGTTTGAAGGATCAATATTTTAAAAATAAACGTCATATGAAAACAATGTTTGTAAAGACTAGAACAAGAGCACGTTTTACATATTCAGTCTCGTCGCTACGCTCCACCCATAGATACAACAACAGAAGTTCCGAATGTTGCAGAGGCGTCGAGTTCTACATCAAGCGACGTGTTTCCCTCTCCGCTGTCGTCGGCAGCACCGAGTAGCTTGGGATCTCGATGACCACTGGCTACGAACAGGGTTACCGATACTGTGGCAATATGCACTATATGAAATGGACACATCCTATTAATGTGAATGTTATCATATTTTCAGTTAGTCAGTAGAACGGTTGCCATTACTATTGGCGACACCTGCTACTTTTCGAGGTTACCCGCTCCTATTTAGTAACATATAACATTGCTTACATAATCGACTAAAACTAAAACAAAATCAATAAAACGTGCTAAGATTAAAATAAGACGTAATTAACAATAATGTAACGTAACGTTAATTAACATAATCACGTAGTTAAGTAAATAATTTGTTCGCCGTAATACAAATACTTTGTAGTGCTTCAAGAACCTACTCCAAATTGTTTACTATGGCTACAGACTACAGCTACTCGTATATGGATATAGCTCTAGTTTAAAAAAAAATCATAATGGAACCTCCTTCTTTTTTTAAGTCGGCTAAAATTATCTCTATTATAAGTAGGTACCTATGTACGTAATACATGTCTGTAGGTACATTAATCTGTAACATTGTAATCGATTTGCAAAATTTAAGGAAATGATATCGAGAATCGCATGGTTTAGTGATCGATATCTCTGATATTCCCCTTTTGTCAGCCTTAAAAAAATAAAAATCATACAAAATTTCCTCCTACGATAAGTCCAAATCCATTTTGTCGAATTAAAGAGTTTTTCTCTTCTCTCACTTATATTCTTATTTAAAAAGCATTGACCTACAGACTTTCTAAGATCTGGGCTATGTGTCTTTTGCAATAATCTGAACTGATGGGCGAACCCGAGTTATTTTATTATAAAAGCGTTAATTCAGGTTTAAGAAATGTATGAACCTTTGCTTTAGGTTTATACTATTTTATCCAATTTCCATTTGAATCCTAAATCGTTTTTGCAAAAATTTAAATAACGGGCCCTCGATCAAGATGCATACTTCTGAATGCACCACACACGTTCGTCGGTTACGGGTTTGTATATCCCGCGAAAATATTGTTTTCTTTTTTTTTTATTGAATAGCGGGCAAACGAGCCAACGTATCGCCTGATGGTAAGCGATTGCCGCCGCCCATGGACATCCACAACACCAGAGGCGATACCTATAATGTATGTAGGTATAGGTATCTACTTACCTATTGTACGGTACGGTATTAATAAGGTACATAGCATACGTTGAAAGAATCTTTTATATTGTTCCTTTCTTTTCGATCGAGTTTGTTTTTCAAGTCGTTCGTCGATAAAAATAAACTAAATATTTAAATTAAATTTAATTCTTAGACTGCGTACACGAACTCAGTGGGAGCGAGACGATGGCGGCAACTATAAAAATGAATGAATATAGCAACCTAATAACCCTCCACATTCGTTAGAGAGACAAACTTCTTAGCACTCCATGGATTCACCGTGCGGGTGCCGGGTCCATCGTGTGGCAGAGGGAGAAACTCAGAGCAGTTCCCAGGACTTACGACCTAGGTGTAGGTTTAAGGAGGCCCCCTTTAAGATGCGCATCAACGCTCACCTTCACTGCTCGAGTTTCCCGCCCTACCTAGCCAAATTTGGTAGGAACCTGTTAGTGCAGCCTTGGATACTCATTCTAAAATAGAACTTACTGCAGATCTCGACAGGCCAAGGTCTTTCAGAAGGTTATAGAGAGATTTAGCTGGTATACCTCTCGCTCCTACTTCTACCGCGTATAAATTAACCACATAGCCATTTTTGGTTAGTTCAGTTGTTAGATCGTAATATTTATTTAATTTTATTGTATGGTCTTTAAGAATATTAGTTTCCCACGGAACAGTAAGCTCTACTAAGTAATATTATGTGTTTAATTTGTCTAGAGAAGAGGAATATGTCCGGTCTGGTTGGCGAAACACCAACATCCTCTGGGATTTTATAGTGCTTATCATACGTATCCATCAAAATAGTCCAGTCAGGTGCAGTACCTAGGATTGATTGTACTCGTACGGTGTTTTAAAATGCGCGCCACTCGGTGGAAACGCGGTCTTGTCCGACTTAACGTCATTCACTAGGTTTCCCCAAATACTTGTTCGCATGATGAAATATTATTTCATTAAGAAGAGTGCTTTGCCAAACATGAAGAAATTTCAAAACGAACTGTAGTATTTAGAGATAAGTTTAAGCTGTATTTCCCCAAATGTAAGCTCGAAATTTTTAAGAGAAATTCTTATGTGAATGCCATAAAAGTGTATAATAAATTACCAAACGATTTTAAAGAGCTTCCTCCAAACAAATTTAGTTCGAAATTAACACAGTGGTTGAAAGATAGATGTTTTTACGAATTAAACGAATTTATGTCGTATCGCGAGGACAGAAAGTAGTTATCGTTTTATATTTTAATTAGATTTTTTTTTGCATATATACTATTTTTATATTTTTTTTGTTCATTGACATTGACATCTTGGACATTGTGTGATTGTATTAGCTAGACATTTTAGATTTTTATTTATTTGACTGTACTTTTTATTTTTGACATACATTGATATTTTTGACATACATTGACATTTTTGACATTGCATGTGAGTTCAGTTCATTCATATCTATATTTTTAATTTTTAATTCAATCTAATGTCATTACAAATATTTGCATACCAAGAATGTACTGGTAGAATGTATATGGGCCATGTATTAATTTAAGACCGTACTGTGTACACCTACATTCTGGCAAATAAAGGATTTTTATTATTATTATTATTAAATTAATGTTTTGGTACAGTTTATTCATACTTCGAATAGTTCTAAAGCAACAACCATATAACACCGCCGTTAATCATCTCAAGAAGGCGACTTGCTACTGTTTATACAGTACCTACCATTTTTTTATTTTTTTACGTGTGGAAACCCCCTCGGGCCGTCACCCCGCCGGGATTTGCGGCGGGGCGGTGTGTCGGAATCGAACCGACTAAAACCACACGGTGTGCCAACTCTGCGGCTGAGAAGCGAGGGGTCTGGGAACTGCAGTTATTAACCCGACCGGACCCCTAAACAGTACCTACCTCGTTTAAGGACTATGTTTGTTCGAAATTGTTTTACATATTTGGGTCTTTGGATTTATAATAAACTTGGTGAAATAACTAGTCAGTCTCCGAGGGATAAAACTATTAAACTTGCAAAAAAATTAAAACAAATTATCTGTTAACATTCGACTAACAATCAACTACGGCTGTCCTCCGGACCTTAATCTAAAATTGGTTTAAAAAAAATCTTTAATATACTTTTTTTATTGTATAGATTCTGTATAATAATATTATTTATATTGAATTTGCAGATGTGTTTTCAATAATGCTACGTATCTGTGTATATAATTTATAAATTGTGTACTCATATCAGACTGTGCCAAATAAAAAAGAAAGATATGAATTTATAATATTGTAGCTGGTGTGGGTTGCCACAGTATTTGATAAAAAATACTCCATATGCATTTGGTTTTGACCTAATACCAAATTGCATGTATTAATTTTGCGCGTACTACGTACTAATGTGCATGCAATTAATAAAGTGCTACATGGCTTGCACTCGCATATTAAAACGTAACGTTTCGAATTGGTCGCGTAATAGATGAGCACTACTCTGCCGCAACGCAGTTTTAAACTAGTGCGGAGGGTAGATTTCGCTATTTGATGTTACCTTTTATACCATATACGTATATTTTGTCAATTTTCTATTTGTGAATCTATGTAAAGTGTAATCTATTCAGTAACTGTTCGATATTCTCGCAATGGGTAAAAGTAAATTGCTAAAAGGACTTAGTTTGGGTGGGGGCAGTTACTTGAATAAATGTGTTTTACAATAGTTACAATGTTCGCTGTGAACGTTCCGCACCAACAAATTGATAGACTTTGGATAAAACATGTAATATTTTTGTTTGGTGAGTAACATTTTCAATACTTTTTATGTGGAAAGTTTTAATACTGTGTAAAGTAAAATTTTAGAATGATGTAGGTATTCATTTTTTTTTTCTTAGGAATGGCATAGGTACCTATACATTGTGAACACTCTTAAAATGATATCATAAAAGTTATCAATTTGTTTAAATTTTATATTGGTCATTAAACTATACCCATATATTTGTTTTTTTTTATTAGAGTGTGTGTTGATTGTCTTAACGTTAAAAGAACCAATAATCTACCTTCTTTACCTTCTTTCTGCTCGGGGCCAATCTGCTCAAAGACAGTTTAACATGCAAAGTGTTCATTTAACTTAACTACAGTATAGGAGGTATACATACATACAAACAAACATACACGCATACACGGCATACCTACACATATATACATACATTTATATTATCCAACTAACAATACTTATAATATTCTATTTAAATCATGTCTATGTAAACTTGTTAACCAATGTTATTACTTCTTTCTTGTTATTATATATTATCATTAGAATGTAAAACATTTACTATTTACAGATAAATAATAATAAATAAAAAAATATTCCGGACATCTACACACAACGCCATCTAGTCCCAAGCTAAGCAGAGCTTGTGTTATGGGTACTAGACAACTGATACATGAGTTTCTCACCAGCTCTTCTCATGAATGCAATACCCATCGGAGCTGGTACTTGGATTGATTTCAATTTAAACCTTTGAGTTGAATCGAAATCAATCTAAGCTCCGGTAATTCAAATCATCTCAGTGCATTTAGTATTAGGAGTTTTATTTTATATTTTTATGTTTGTATTTTTGACGTGTTCAAGTGCCTTTTGGGGCCTATGGAAATAAATGATTTGAGTTTGAGATATACATACTTATATACGTTTTTTTGTAAATACATACATATTATACATAGAAAACCCCCAAACTCCGAAACAAATATTTACAGATAAACATTTGGTCCGATCCGGGAATCAAACCCGAGACCTCAAGCTTAGCAGTCGCATACGCTACCACTACGCCACTGAGGCAGTCTACATTGTATCTTTCATGTCTCTGAACTTTTCTATAGTAATAATTGTGAGTGTTATTAAATTTGTGCATCCTACCTTCAACTCAACTTCTTTTATTTCTGGAACTTTTCGTAAGTAATATATCTCTTATACCTACCACAACAGAAACAATGATTTCATTTCGGGATCTGTAGATTGCACGCATGCATTTTCTTGTTCTCAAAAGACTATTTACATACACTATTGAACCTAGATTTTCTCGTGACACAGTGAGGACGAAATAGTGTTTTTATGCTTTCACAAAAAAGCACTTCTGTAGGCAAAATTAATTTTAAAATACATTCTAAAGTTACTTACAATTTGGAATTTAAAATTACTGAAAGCTATAGATTAGGAGAAACCACACCAGAAAAATAAACCCTAGCACGCTAGATTAAACATCAAAACGCATTGTTTTGTATACAACAAAACATCAAAGCTATTAGCCGGTATTGGTTTATTTTGTCTTCTGTCCGCTTACTTCGTGAGCTGTTGTTTGACAACCAATCAGGACAGAGGACCTCAGATGACTCATTACCAGTTTGTAAGAACCATGCACCTACGTTCAGAGTCTCCAACAGAGACTCCCAAGACTCGATTGTATCAACGTTACGTTACGTTTGAACTTAATAAGAGAAGTCGTGTTATCAATTGGTGAAAGAACTGAAGCCTAAATTGTATATTAAAAATAATTTACTTAATTTCTTTTTTTTTTGTATTGTAAAATCTTGATGTTTAACATTTTTGAAATCATTTTAGGTGACGTCATCAGTTCATTCTTCGTATATTTCTTCTCCTAGGAGAAGGAAACAAAGAAAGGAGAAAAAAAGGATGACCACAAGAAACGGGTTGGTGTCAGCAAGCGTCCAAAAGTATTTGTTGGTGACATGACGGATATAATCGACTTGACGAACGATAATGCAAAAATCTGTGTGACCAATGATACTGTAAGTTTTATGATAATCATTTGTATTTTTTAATTACAAATTCGCATGGAAAGCTCAGAAAAATCATTACTGGTTTTCTGTACAAATAAATACTACTAATGTACTCAAGTACTTTTTAACTATAAATACACTTATTGATTGTAGGTTTATATACATTATCTAATGTCCAAATAAAAAATGGGTTTTTTACACATACTGATCCAATTATACCTACTATGTTCTATATTGCCAGTAGTTCAATGAAGCTAGTTCTTTCAATGCTTGTAGAATTTTCAATACATAGAAGTCGTAACAGATATTTGAAATGAAAGCTTATGAGAAGACGACAGGTAACTGATGTAATATTGTAAATATGATTTTGTCCCTATTATTTCATACTAATAATAAAGCTGAAGAGTTTGTTTGTTTGTTTGAACACGCTAATCTCAGGAACCGCTAGTCCGATTTGAAAAATTCACTCAGTGTTGGATAGTCCATTTATCGAGGAAGGCTATACTTAGGCTATATATCATCACGCTACTACTAATAGGAGCGGAGCACCAATGAAGAATGTTTAAAAAACGGGGGAAAATTTTCACGCTACGGGCAATAGAAGATGCAAACGAGGTTGCGTGGGTCAGCTAGTTCTTTTAAATTTTCTTCATCGCTCATTTTCTAATTCATTATAGTCGAAGCTCACTGTGAATTCCAAAATTTGAAATTAGAGCCCAATTGATTTTGTTAGATGTTTATACCTGACGTTAAGGTGTTAAAAATAAATAAAATAATGAATAGAAAGATTAAATGGAGTAGAGGTAAGATGGCTGAAAAATGGAATAACCTTGAGCCATTTCCTAAAATGTAAACAGCAAGTTTTACTAGAAGTAGGTATGTCCTTACTTTCTATTAGGTATTATATTTTATCTTTACATCAATATTATACTTACATTATTATTTAATTCTCATTAATGTAATATTTTAGCGTTATATTTTAATACTAATGGTTTTTTAACTACAATATGGTAACTAATCCCAAGATCTCGTATCTATGAATATTTATACTGGTAGTGTTATTACTTATAGCCTCGATACAGGCTTAGTCTAGAGTGGACTATTATTCAGACTTTAAATAAAAATAATATTAATTTTCGGTTAAAAGAAATACCTCTATAAACGAAGATATACTTTTCTCTACAAACTTATTGCTAAACATAGATTGCGAGGTTTCAGACTTGTCCAGGCTATTGGAAACCCACTGTCTACTGGATTTGCTTTTTTATATCGCAGTTTTGTAGCAGCAAAGTCTTTAATTTGTCAGAGTAATTATTGTTTTTTTCTAATAGAAAAACATAGAGAAACTAGAAGAATGGGACGTCGTAAATCAAGACGAAAGCCTGCGCCAAGGCGTAAAGCGTTAGAGCCTCTCGATAAACGGTTCAATTGCCTGTATTGTAACCATGAAAAATCTTGCAAAGCGAATCTTAAAATGTAAGTAGCCATTAATAGTTGTCTGTTTTAGTTTTGTATTAATTTATACTAATAAATCTTCGACGAGTTCGACGATTACTTTTGCCCACATTTTTTCAAAAGAAATATACACTTTTGTGAAATAGTGTTGCGTTGTTTGTCAATTCTCTGTGAACTGCGTTCAGAGTTTCGAAGAGAGTCTCCGAGTATTTGGTCTAAAAGAATTTGGTCCATCTTAATATTCTGTGCCTAGAAATGAAAACAGACGTGACTTGTACGATCTTTTCTTATTTCATTCGACTAAATGCCATTAAGAATAATAAATAAATAAATATTTTGGACATCTAACACACAACGCCATCTAGTCCCAAGCTAAGCAGAGCTTGTGTTATGGGTACTAGACAACTGATATAAATACATATTTACTTTTTTTTTGTAAATACAAACATACTATACATAGAAAACGCCCAAACTCCGAAACTAATATTTGCAGAATAGAACAAATACAATAATAATTATTATTTAATTGACATTTGATTGAAATTTAGATCAAATACTTTAATCGAAACCTGCCTGAACTAGGGTAAACCTGTGTTTCAGGCGACCGCTTGACTTAAAATCTGTAAGCTGTTTACTAATCCGTAATAAACCTCAAAAAGTAATAGTTCAAAACGATACAAGAAACACGTCTGTTTAGTCAAGCGATCGAATAATCACAATATGCATAAATTATTGCTTTTAATTAAGTAGGGACTGAAGTGACATGTGACCTGTTAAAATCAATTTGTAATTGATCTCTACAAGTTTGTGTACTCGTATATTTGGGTAAGTTTGTTGCATTCGGTAATAAGTATTTAATATTGTTAGTGATAAGAGCGTTTTTAATGTAACGGTATTGCTTGGCAAATTACATCCTTTCTTATATTTATTAGATTAAGGGCTCCGTCGATTTAGAATTAAAACGAAATTAGTACCAACCTACCTACTCGTTTGTTAGGTAGCTTTGTGGTTCATATTATATTCTATTTGTTTCTTCTTCATTTCAACGGCATACCTGTTTTGGTTTCCTCTAGAACTCACAAATTGTATAAACATTAATTTGACTGCACTATTGGCCTAGTGGTGTAAGCGGTCGCCCCGCCCCTTTCCACATCACACTTTGTGTGATCCACAAATTAATGTTCTGAATCTGGGTGTTCTTAGTACCGGTTTTATATATGTTTGTACTGAACCTACATATTTAGTCGTCCGTAAATTTGAGTTTTCATTATTCCTAATGTGGATGATAAAAGTATGTAAAGTAAAAGCCGGATAGTTGCCCCTTCTGTAGCAGTAGGGGCAACTATCCGGCTTTTACTTTACATACAGTAGTAGTACTGATGTTGTCACTACTCATTGCATTGGAAATGGAGAAATTGTATTTTGCATCCACAACCACTAAACTAGTAATCTTTGATAATCTTTGCTGACAGACAAGGGCAAAGCCGGTCAGCATCAAAGTTATTTGAAATAATCGAATAAGTACAAGTGAGTTTAATTCTAGAATATAAAAAGCTTTTTTAGTTTAAAATTTATATAATGATGCATAATGCAGGTATTAAACAAAAGAAAACTTTTTTCAATGTATATTATAGGATTTAATTACTATTTTTTATTTTTATTTTTTTATTTATATAAAGACAACTCCCACATTAGGAATAAACATCCTGTGTCGTGGGGGACTTTACAAACATACATGAAACGGACACAAAGAACATCCAGACTCGGGACAACAATTCGTGGATCACACTAAGTGTTGTAGGTACCGCGTGGGATTTGAACCCACGACACTTGGCGCAGTAGCAAGCGGCATGGCGACCGCTGACACCACTCGGCCAACCATGCAGTCAAATCTGTTAATGTTGTACTCATTGCATTGGAAATGCGGAAAGTGTATTTTGCATCTACAATCACTAAACTAGTAATCTTTGATAATGCCATAGGGCAAAGCCGGTCAGGATTAAAGTTATTCAAAATAGTCGAATAAGTACAAGTGAGTTTAATTCTAGAATATAAAAGTCTTTTTTAGTTTTAAATTTATAAAATGATGCGTAATGCAGGTATTAAATAAAAGAAAACAAACTTATTTCAATGTATATAATAGGATTTAATTACTAAACTGATAGAACTCATCAGCATCTTTATCTCTTTCTCCGGTTCTTCTGTTCAACATAGAACCATGTCAGTTGTTGTTGTTCACAACACTTTGATTACCATAGTACAGAATAGGAGACAGCGTGTGAGATACATACATATTACGGGTTTATAATAATAATAATCTCTTTATTGTACACCATATTACTTAAAAAGGTAACACAAAACTAGGAGGTACAATTGGCGGCATTATCGCCCAAAGTCAATCTCTTCCAGGCAAAAAATTATATTATAATATAAAAGCACAAACACAGTTGGCCGAGTGGTGTCAGCGGTCGCCATGCCGCTTGCTACTGCGCCAAGTGTCGTGGGTTCAAATCCCACGCGGTACCTACAACACTTTGTGTGATCCACGAATTGTTGTCCCGAGTCTGGATGTTCTTTGTGTCCGTTTCATGTATGTCTGTAAAGTCCCCCACGACACAGGATGTTTATTCCTAATGTGGGAGTTGTCTTTTTTAAAAAATAAAAAAAAAAAAAAAAATATCAAAAGAATAATAATTTTTGAGTAGTGCAATTTTTGAGTAGTCCAATCTTCTTTACGATTGGGTTATGCTTGAATATCTATACAGTAATAATATTAAATAATAATAATAAATATTTTTGGACATCTAACACACAACGCCATCTAGTCCCAAGCTAAGCAGAGCTTGTGTTATGGGTACTAGACAACTGATATGAATACATATATCCTTTTTTTTTGTAAATACATACATATGATACATAGAAAACACCCAAACTCCGAAACAAATATTTGTAGATCACACAAACACTTGGTCCGACCCAGGATTTGAACCCGAGACCTCAAGCACAGCAGTCGCATTCACTACCACTGCGCCACCGAGACAGTGCGACTCGAATAAGAGTAGGAACGTTAATGACCTTTATCTGTCAAATATCACTTGAAAAGTACGGTCTAAAATGAAACCTTATTTGCGTATTAACGATGTTTTTTTTAAAGGTGTTTAATAATTTTTTTTCAAGGAATATTTGACAGATAGAGGTCATTGACGTTCCTATTCTTAGCATCTACGACCTTATTTTTATAGTGTTTATAATTATTGTTAATATAGCGTCCAACATTCTCTACCAAATACATTTTTATGTAGTACCTATATTAAGTTTAAAACGATCATGATGAGGTTATGGTTTTGCATACCATCCATAAACAATAATTACAAGAAAATATTCTTACACTTATCAAGAAGTTAAATTATCAGAACCCGAACTGGCAGTTGTGTCACAATCACAACTTACAGCCAGTTCCGTTTATGTATACCTATGATTTAACAACTTTGCCAGCTATCATGGCTGTCGACTATTGTGCTCATAATATTGTAACCTTAATAGGCATAAAAAACTTAATGCTCTTATTCTCCGGTTTGGTGCAGCACCGGTCTCCTCCGTTTGTATTCTTTCTGAAATATAAATTATATTTTAATTATAACTTGAAATTTTTGTTCTTGAAATTCAGTTTTGTTTTTATTTTATAGCGGGCAAACGAGCAGACGTATCGCCTGATGGTAAGCGATAGTAAGTTTATTTCATTTTTTAAATACGCTGTTTTTCTTCAAGTGTTTAAAATTATTGTCGTAGGATATTTATCCTATCGTTCATCATGCTATGCAAAAAATATACTATCATAGGTTTTTGTGCAGAAGAGTATAGTTTTAGATAAACATGAATGACTTACTCTGATTGCATGCAGCACATGGATCCGCCGTTACGCCGGACCGCAGCATAAGCAACCCCTCTGCTGCATCCAATTCCGCTGGAGTAGCTCTCTTTAGTCTAAAGTTCAAATGAAAATTTAAAAAAAAACGATCTTTGTAAAGCTTCTAATAGAAATGGCGTAAAAATCTATTAATTTATATTTATATTATAATAATAAATTATATTATTATTAGATGCCTAAGTTATTACTTTAATAGACCACTTTTTTTTTTTGGACATCTAACACAGGATGCCGTCTAGTCCCAAGCTAAGCAGAGCTTGTGTTAGGGGTACTAGACAACTGATATGAATACATATATACTTATTTTTTTGTAAATACATACATATTATACATAGAAAACATCCAAACTTCGAAAAAAATATTTGTAGATCACACAAATACTTGGTCCGACCCAGAATTTGAACCCGAGACCTCAAGCACAGCTGTCGCATTCACTACCACTGAGCCACCGAGGCAGTATGAGGTAGTATTTAAAATAAACTTAGGCATCAAATTTTTTTTTGTTAATATATTAATGATTAGAATAATGGCATCAAAATAAACAAATACTAACCGGTTATACTTGTCCACTTGGTCGTCCTGAATATGATCATTATCCATTTTCAGTAAAATATAACTTCAATTAAAAAGAAATGCGACTGTTCCCTAGCTGGAGACAAAACATAATGTTGGAAATATTGAAAGTTCCTCTATTTATACATTTTTAGAATCATAAAGTCATTAAATGTAATATACGTATTATAATTTAATGAAACCAAAAGTACTCATATTAACTAATAGCAATCCTAATTGTTTATGGCTTGTCGAATTGTCTCATTGTCTCAAGCAACTTTTGCCAAAGTCTTACTGCTTGCACATTAATAGATTTATCAGAAGTGTAATGTTTTGATGAAGATGATTTCACAGAAATCCTGTTGCTGCAAGTAGTTTTGAGAGTCCCGAAATGGTACTGCTTTTCTTCTCCTAAAATTGTTTGGCCAAAATATTTATCCAATCCAATATCTTATTAGCTATAACAAGATTCCTTAACTTCTATACCTAACCCTAATGTTTAAAAATTCGATTTCTTTTTTCAATTACGTAAGTAGAAATGTTCAAATAAGAAGACGATTAATATAATTTTATAAAGAGGTAAGGAGAGTCTTATTATTAAAATTATTAGACCTCCCTCCACCCCCCACATCATCGTATGGCCTTAACCGTAAACCCCGGTAGAAAAATGGCTCGAACGGGCTACCCTACGTAAATAAGGGTATTATTGTAATTGTATCCACTGCTAAGTAGGGGCGGCTTAAATTTATTAACCTACTGGCGGCAAATATATGAATCCGCCACTGCATTGGACATAAAGGAGAAGATTACTTTTTTGATATCGTTATCATGACAAATCAAAATATATAATATCAAAAAAAAAAATGAAATTTATAAATCGAATGGTCAGTTAAATAATGAGAGTGGGTAATGTGTGTAATGTTGTTGATAGACATCAACTAATAAACTACTTATCTATAATAATATTTAAAAAGAGGAAAGGTTTATATGTAAGTATGTTTGTTACGAATTGGCTCAAAAAGTACTGGACGGATTTTAAAAATTCTTTCACCATTTGAATGCTACATTATCACTGATCAATATAGGCTATTTTAATTGTAAGAAAAAAAATGTAAACTAATAACTGCAGGTAACAAAATTTAAATCCTTTCCGTTTTCTGCCTGCTAAATTGGCTAATTTCATTGTACGATCAAATTTAGTTCAATTGTACAGATTGCCGTAGACGTCTTACTGGATAAATACATCCAGTACGATCCATGATTCATAGCAGAAAATGTAAATAAAACTACTACTTACAAAAAAAAACACTGCGAGGTTCAGCTAGTATACTATAAAGTACTTACGAGTATGTACCTATTCCAGTTTACACATAATTCACGACACGACACATAGATATAGTACTACTAAAATATTTTTGATTTCAATGAATATACTATTTTATTTACTGTTAAATATTATACATATGTACATATTTTTGTAGACCATACTAACAAACACCGATCCATAATATCTCTATTCTGGCAAGAGGTTGCCACGATGTTAAGTGTCTAGTAATTAATGACGTGATTTTTAATAATATTCTGAAGGTAATACCAAAAAATCACAATTTATTAATTGATGAATTTAGATCAGTATTTTACACACCTTTAGTACCATTTACCTGAAAAAGCCAGGATAATCCAAACTTCATACTGGTCTTCATTAGGATCATGCGCTGACACCTTTTCAGCTTTTATAAAATAACGAAGGTCTGGGTTCAGGGGCTCTTAGACCATAAAGTTAATGCCCAAAACAGCCTGTTTTACTTTATAGTCCGTAAACTACTATGGAAACATAAAATAGCACGTGAAAGATTAAGAAATATCACATACAAATATTTTCCTTTACATTTATTCGCCTGTGAAAATTTTATTTTGTACATTCCTGCTAACTGAGTCACTGTACGATGCTTTACTCATTTGGTTCAGACTATTATTAGGTCATTAGATAATGATACCTTCGTAAAACAATATCTATTTAAATCTATAAATATTATGTACACATTGCTTTGTACGTTCATTAAATAAAATTAAATATTCTTTTCAAATGAGAAATGATATTTAGTTAATTACCAATATTTATATTGATATCTCCTAAGTATAATGAGTAAATGATGGACATTACAGTGATTTTAGAAATACTGAAGTTTTGCTAATAATTGATTAGACCAGCGGCTGATCTAACGAAAATTAAGATTAATCAAGGCTTTGAAAAAGAACCGTACCGTAAGTACCATAATATTAACGAACTCTGACAATGATATGTACAAACGTGTCACTTTCACTTTTCAGTAGATAAATCTATATTATTTCTTTACAAAATCACACAATTTTGTACAGAGTATTTGAGATACAGAGATACAGATTTACCTACTTTAGAACATATGATACCTATGCATGTGTGTCTTCTCATACCGGTTTTTATCTTTTAATACACTAAATACACGAAGTCTAGCTGATGTCGATGAAATTCTGGAAAAACTGCGCAGCACAAAGGCGGAAATAATGAGCTCCATACGCCGGGTTCTGCAGACTCTGCATAATGGTGTAAAAATACACGTACAGAAGCCCGACTACTCGAGATCCCCGGTGCCACCAGTGGCCCCAAAGCCGACGTCCTTGTGGCTAAGCTAAGAGACTTGCTAGATGCAGATGACGTTCGAGTGTCCAGGCCCGTAAAATGCGCTGAAGTACGCATTACGGGTTTGGACGACTCTGTCTCAGCGGACGAACTTAGGCACTCTGTGATGAAGGCTGGAGGCTGCCCTCTGGAAAACGTAAAGGTCGGAGCTATACGCTACGGCTTCAGTGGACAGAGGGCAGCGGTTGTCAGCTGCTCTATTGTGGCGGCCCAAAAGGTAGCTGATGGGCGTACCCTTTTAGTTAGAGGTTTCTTGAGGGCGCAGGCACGCCTCCTGCAGTTCCGACCGGCAAGGTGCTACTGGTGACTGTCGGTGGGAGATGTGGGGGTAAAGTGCACGGCGGATATCACCGTTGGTGATCTCTGCTTTCGCTGTGGCCAACCCGGTCACAAGGCGGGTGGCTGCAACGCTCCGCTGCGTTGCTTTAAATGCGTGGGTTGGCAGTAAAGCCTGCGCCCTGTCAGGACTGAAGCCGTGAGGTAGGCCTTCTAGCTGCCCTCCGGAGGGTGCAAAGGATGCCGCCAGTTCGCCGCAAGGTTCGTGGTGGAATGCGGAGATGGAAATCTAATAATGGATTCACATCTTCGCATCCTTCAAGCGAATGTGGGCCACGGTGCTATCGCTCAGGATCTTCTGCTCCAGAGCATGGCACAGTGGTCCATTCACATTGCCGCTGTTGCCGAATCATACACCCATCGGTTTCTGGGGTCTGCCTGGGTTACCGACTTGTATTAAGGGAACGGGGTTGCATAGCGGCAGTGGTTCGGTTCGGTGGGAACCGAGACATAACTGAGTATGAGCAATATTAATGATCATGTAATAAATTAAATTACGAGCTTATATTTAGCTTGATGCTGTCAGTTTTAAATACATTTGTTAACGTACATATTTTTTTCTTTAGGAAAACATCCTATTTTAGATTTTCAAAACGAGAAAAGGCTAGTAACGCACATGCTGAAGCTTGGCGAGGCGGGATTTCCACCAAATAGACAAGATATAGGCATGTTAGCTTATCAATTTGCTGAAAAGCTTGAACTAACATAATTTTGATCATGAAAATAAAATGGCTGGAGGTGCATAGTTCAGACAGATAGACAGAGAATCTCCTAGTATCTTGATCGATGCCCAGATTTTAGAGGATATCAGTATTTGTGACATTGGTGATCCTTCATTGCAGAGATTTTATGTAATACGATATAGTACAAGAAACTCCTTTAAAAATTCTACTAGAAGCATCACCTATACCAAAAATGCCTTTGACCATGGTTAAGAGGGCGAAACAATCAGCAGATATATTGAATTTAATTGAAAATATAAAAAAAGAAGGAGGAAGGAAAAAATATAAAAGCCAACTTAGATAAGAAAGACAAGACTGACACTACCAAAGAAATAAAAGTACTGAAAAAAGGAAGAAAGCAACCACCAAAAAAGAACAAGACCATAAAAATAAAACCAAAAAAATAAACATAGGTACTTTTAGTGAAAACGACTACCAAGTTGAGTTTTGTCATCATGTGACAGGGTCGAGCAGCATTAAAAAGACAAATATTTACAATTCGGACAGCGAAGATGAAAACAATCCACTTAAGCCTAAAACTAAAGGAAAAAAAACTAAGGGTTTACCCGTAGAAAAGTAGAAGAGATGGACAGGATATCGCTAAAGACAAAAATGAATAAAAACTGCATGGAATGTTTTGAAAAATATAAAAATACGAAGTCTAAATCCGACTGGATTCAATGTGTAATGTGTCAGAACTAGCAACACGAAACCTGTACTCTTTTCAGAAATTATTGCTCTAGATGTGGAAAACTGAAAGCACTATCCGATTGAACTTCAATTTAATTAGGATTAAAAAAGATCTCATTATTGTATTATTTTAAAAGAGGATGATTTTGCATGCATATGTGACGTGTGTATGGCTCGATACATTGATAAATCACTTATCGATGTCAATGTAGTTAACTGTCGAAGTTGCTTCGACAATGATTACTTGTGTTATATCAGAAATGAAGATTTAAGAAAAATGCTAAATATTTTTTGTAACTCAAACCAAGTTTCTTGGAGACAATTGCTGTTTTAGGAGAATTAATATTTAGCACAGTATGAAGGGCATCTATCTCACACTGCAGGCATCTATCCTTTCTTTTATTTTCATGGTGGGGCAACTATACGCACAGGTAGGCATTTATCCTCAAAAAAGGTGTTCCAGAAAAAGCTACATTTTGCAAAATCTGTAACTAATAGGTCTGAAAAAACTAATAATAATTCAACATAAATAACTAAACTACAAAAAGCTACATGTACAGAAATTATTTATATGAAATTAATATTTTTTAAATTAGGAAGCTATTTCAAAAAGTGGGGCATCTATCCCGGTTTTACCCTATAGCCGTAAATGCGAAACATACAAAGATAATTACGAATTTATAATTTTAGGATGGATGTTAATATAAATGCAAGTTAAATGCTGCGTATTAATTTAAACACAAAACCTGCATATTAACATAGCTGGGCACCGTTAATGAAATAGTTAACTCCGTTAATCGTTAATACGATATAAAAAAGTTAGCTTCGTTTAACTTTAAAACGTTACATTTCGGAAGAATTAACGCAAGTTAACGTTAATGTTAATCCGTTAATATGTATAAAATTGCATCTTTATATCGTTGCGTTAGTGAAGTTATAAAAAACAAAACATAATACTTGTATAATTCAAATGAGTAATTTAATCGTGCATATTCCCCTTCATAAACATATGTTGAAGTTCACGTCTGAAAGCGAGGCTCGTTTTGGTGTTAAAATGTCTTTACCCGTGGAAAAAAGACGTTCAACTGCAGCGCATAGCAGTATTGTATTTAATGAATATATTTATGAATATCTGTTCCCCGAGGAATGCAGCATCGTTGAACGAGTCTTTTGATTCCATGTCCAGCCACATTTTAACGAGACTTTGCGCTTTACTCTTTAAAGAGTTAGAGCTCTTTGGTTTTTCTATAGACTGAGTGACAGAATTGAAAAAGTCTTCCTCGTCATCATCGTTGTTACTCGCATTGTTTCCTCCGTCACTTAAACTATCTCTGTCCTTCAAATTTGCCACTGCTTCTTGTCGTAAGGCATCTTCTACCTTTTTTTCCATGCACTTTTTTACTGCATCCACTCTACTGCTGTCATACGTTTCCAGCGATATCAACCGGAACTTTAGGTGAAATGGCGCGGCAAGTTGGCACTGTTCAGGTAACTATTCGGCATTGGATTAACGATTAACGGACTTCTGCATGTTAACGGAACTTAACGTTTCCGTTAACATTTTAAAAGTTAACTTAAAAGTTAATCCGTTAATCAAAATGTTAACTTCGTTAATTAACGATTAACGGATTAACATCCCAGCTATGCATATTAATAACTAGATTGTAATAGTATTCTTAATGTTGGTAGAGACACCATTGTGTTTGTGTATTTCAACCCATTGGGTCAACCCTATTGCCTACATTGTTCGGCTATTTCCAGTGATCGATTTACCACTAGGCCTAGTAGGCTGGAGCCTAGGGCGGCGAATTTTAGGCGGCGGCTTTGAACCAAACCTTTTTTCTTATAGAAATAGAAAAAAAACTACAATAAAATATACACGAAGTCTTGACAAGTTAACAATAATAACAATGTTTTAGTACCATATGGTGTACCGAATACTGTCAACTTCAATACTATTTGGAAACTTACTAAATGCTTGGTGAAATATATTTATATATATAGTAGTTTCATGTTACAATTTAATTAGTAATCTTGACGAAAGTGTTTAGAAATCCTCGCCCAGAGCGGCATGAGGCTCAAGAATGGTTATGAGGAAAACTTCCTCCTCGGGCTCTCTCCACCGCCTCCTCCACACACATACAGGTGGGACGTAAAGTAACTAAGCGCAGGTACTTCCCGAAGTAGTCGTTCGTATTATAATATGAAAATAGGTAGGTACGTAAAATCAAAGAGATTATGGTGAGTTTCTTCAGTTCATGAAAAAATATTTAGTTATTCATTGAGTTGAGTGCTTTCTATATTGTAAAAAGTGCTGGCCAGCTGTAAAATGTATTGGAAAGAGTTGTTGAATGAAAGAAACAGTATAAAGTCTATGGTATTCAAAACTTACATGTGTTCTGCAAGTATTGAATGTATTTTAATGGACATAGCGTGTGGTTATATAAGTTTTAGGCATACTTAGAATAAATTTGCACGTTTTTGCAACATTTTTTATTGAAACCCAACTCCAATTAGTGGTAGATGTCCTTAAATTAACTTTTTAATACTGAAGAAATACTTGTTCCTAAGATTTTCAATCAAGCAAACTTTTCAGCTTCATTTTATATATTATGTAATCTCACATCTCTCACATCGGTAATTAGATTGTACATTTAGCTCAAGACAAAATCGCCCACCCGTTTACTTCATACATAAGTTTAAAATTTTATGTTTCCAGAACGCAACATTCTATTATTGAGTCGTAATATACTTGTTTAAATTCGTTTTTACATACCAACCTAGGTATAAAAATATTATCTTTACTAATTATCTTACACTATGGAGCTTTATTAATAAAACTTTGTAGTCTATACCGCCATCCTGAAAGATCCCGCCTTTTTTATAGCGTAGAGTACTTTTTTGACGTAATTTGTACGTAATTAGGCAGTTAGGCACTAATCGGTAATACTAATATCTCATTGTCATAATCAAAAATACATTGCTGTTAATAATTTAAGCCTTTTTATAAGCTTGCGTCTGTTATTTGGGGACACATTTTCATCAGCCACCACAAGCAATATATATTTTAAAGTCCCATAACAGATTTGTGAACTCTTATCACAGTATTAATATAAGAAATGCTTTATTCTTTTGTTACTTTAAAATTGTATTGCATCAGATTGTATTTGATGCAGATTCACTTTTAATTATAAGTAGTCATCGATATTTTTTGCTTTTTTAGCAATTTATGATATCTAGTAGCAACTCAAGTGATAGTTATTGTTTATTTTTACTTGAAAGAGTGTGTGTTGGATTGTCTGAACTTTTAAAGAGCCGATAATCCTTGAACGGGGCCAGTCCAGTTCAGAATCTGCTTAAAGAAAGTTTAACATGCAAAGTGTTATTTAATCTAATTACAGAAACAATTATTTAATTTCGGGATCTGTAGATTGCACGCATGCATTTTCTTGTGTTCAAAATACTTTATTTACTTACACTATAGAACCGAATAGTTTTTATGATTTTACGAAAAAGCATTTTTTATAGACAAAAATTATTCTTAAATACATCCTAAGTTATTAACAATTTGATTTATTGTATTTATTGTTAATTTTGTACACTAAAGTTTGTAATAAGAATCAAATGAATTTATAACTAAATTATAAAAAAAGCTCCAAAATTTTCGTTTGTTATTCACTTCATTTCACCAATATTAAAGCTCACAGGATATTGTTAAACAGCCACCATGAGCAATACATATTTTAAAGTTTACATCACAGGTATGTATGTGGATACTAATCGCAGTATTCCCAGAAATACAAGAAAACACAATAAAACACAACAAATAAGTCGTTAATAAATGCTTTATTCTTTTGTTAGTTTAAAATAATAAAGAAAGATTTTTGGGACAGTTTGATCTCAAACTAGGCAGAGTCTAGAGTCAGAGACTATGGAAACCACTCCGCTGATATATGTAGGTACATTTATATTTCTAAACTAGCTAGCGATACAAAAGTTCATTTACCGTAAAAGCGACTGTGGAGTTGACAATCTATTTTCTATCTCTTTCCATTTTTTTTATATGTAGTTAGGATCAAGACCGGATCGCCAACATTCAGGCGGCTAGGTTAGTAATAATAGTGATTCATTCCCTGTCGGAAAACGCTCGTGGTGGTACTAGTTATTTATTAAAATTTTAGTTTCTGTTTGTTGTTTAGTTCATTAAATTATTAATTAAATAAAGAACCAACTAAATAAACTTAATTAAATTATTATTATTCTCGGTACTTAATTTAAATCCACAATATACACTGATTCGAATTATAATAAAAGAAATAACAAGTCTATTGTTGGTTAGGCCAGATACTTTTAAAACTATTTTTACTACCAAAATATGTAACCTAACTATCAAACAAGTTACGCACCCCTACTGTTCCTAATGACCTTCCATTAGTGTTGTTTACTGTTACTGTTTACTGTTGTTACTGTCAAATAACAAATTTGACATCCAACGATTATTGTGTTATTATGATAGGAGAAGAAGACTCTTATTATTGCTCAAATGACAACGATACTAAAAACAATTAAACATACTAATGTCATCATAGTCTTACCCACTTACCGCCATCATGACTGTTCTGTAATCATCATATAATACGAGGATTGAAGCATTCAACAACATGATATCTTACGATAATGAACTCTACAAATATGCAACAATATTAGACTCAAATTCGAATTTGTCTTGCAATTATAGTATGTTCTCCAAATACAAGGGATCATTAAATAATAAGGGTATGAAAAACATATTTCACAATCTTAAACTTGTTTTAAAAAACATTATAACTCACGCAACGGAAAGCAAATAGATAACCAACACGGACATGAGAATAATGAGCATCGTTTTTTTCGAGACTAAATCAAAATGCACACTCTTAACCAAAACATAGCAGGAATTCTTAATAAAACAGAACTATTCGAAATAGCCATTAATGAATTAGAAAACTTACAAGGTAAAATTTATATTTGATGTCTGACAGAAACCTTTATGAAAAGAGGCACCGAGGCCAACCTTAAGATTGCTGATTATTAACTCGCGTCGATTTACTCCAGATCTGATCAACGCAGGGGCGGATCTTGCATACTTGTTAGAAAAACTTTTGATATAAAATCTCTTAATAACCTTATAGAACCTACACAGTTTCATTTTGAATACTGTGCCACAGAAATTATTCAACTAAACCTTTATGTCGTATGTATTTACAGAATTCCTAACGTTCATGCGATTCCTTTTCTACAACAGCTAGAGGAACTTCTAAATAAATTGAAAAAAAATCTAAAAAGAACATTATTTTATGCGGAGACTAAAATATAGATGTTTTAAAAAATGATGCTTCTATGACTAAGCAACTTTATTCTATTTTAGAAAATTATAATTTAAAAAATCATATTAAAACGCCAACAAGAAAAGAAGCTTGCTTAGATTTAATAACTAGCAATTTGTCTGTCATATCAAAAACACATTACTTAGCGCTATCTGATCGTGAAACTGGCCAGAACATTAGTTTTGAGACTGTCACGAATGTCAGATTCAGCAACTTTTGGTTTGAAAAACGAAGAGATTATAGTAGAGAGAACACAGAAAAATTGTCTCCTGCATGAATGCACTGTCTTTTGATGAGGTACGAGTATATGAGTGTTCGGATGTTGATGAAGCATTGAAAAATTGCCATAATTCACTAATATTATTCTTTAATCTATGCTTCCCTAAATGTAAATGGATCAGAAAGGGATTAAGAAAAGCATACAAAAATAAGAGAAAACTCTATCTAAAGTATCTTTAATCGTCTCAAAATAAAGTTGTCCATTTAAAACAATAGAAATTTTACAAAAAAGAAATTTGAAAAATGTACACTTGAGGCTCACAAAATACAAAACACTATATAGGTATATTGCAACGCCACTAGCCCCTCTAGCGGTCATAGAGAACTGTGTCGAAAAATAAATTTGAGATAAATATGCCGTGTTCGGTATCATTGGAAAGATCGTTGCTTTTATATTTACAAAAATAAGTATATTACTAGCATTAGCTAGTGATTTTGTTCGTATTTATTCGATAATCCTCTTAATTTCTGATACCGACAATTTGTTACTCGGTTTAGTTTGTTAAATAAAATATAGGTATTTGTAAATTAATTTATATTATACCGGTTTCAAAAGATTTAAAAAAAAAAAGTAAAATTTCAAACCCAACAACGAGAAAACACGTCGTTCAAAAAGTATGAAACGAGATTTTCTGGATATTAGAACAAATAACGTTACTGAAGAAGCAAGATAATCGACACATATGCTCTACTAAGATGTCTTTTTGGTTTTCGGATTCTCCGAAGAGATCACCATACCGTATCCAAAACGTAGATACTTTCAAGTCTATATCAGGCCCATTTAAGGCCCGATAAAACCGACTATGAAGTTCTATGCCCTTCCATACCTACCTGCGATCATTAGTTTAGTATCATTATTATTATAAAGCTTGCAATGTAAGTTCACATAAACAACTGTTGTAGAACATTACATTATATATTTTTGAAATGGTAAAGATTTTCACTACTTTAATGTGTATGTATTATATGTTAGAATGAATTTCAGAATAATGTTGATAAAATACTACGATACTAAGTGACATTCTTCTACTGCTGTCAATATCAATGTAAATAGTTAAAATAACAAGTCTCAACAAAATATTTTTACTAAATATATTAAAATACCTGTAAAATTGCTATGGTGTATACTCAAATTAGGTCAAAATAGTTGCTCTATATTTTCGATATCGTGGCAAAAAAATAGTACTGAAGTCACTACTGTTCACAAAATCCGGCAACAACACAATCAATCGAACCCTGTCAACCCCATTAGTGTATTCATTGTGGCTATTTTTACACTTAGGGGTAATTTTTTTTCAAAGTTTGTTACACCAACACAAACAATACACCATATTTTTAAGTCGTAAACGCATCACTTAGCTTTGACACTCGCTTTCACATGATTGTCTACTTGTCGTGTGGATCTCCTTGTGTTGTATTTCAGTAGAATCAGTACTGTTTAAGAACATTTAATTGTTGTAAAATAAAACTGAAAAGTGCTTACAGAATAAATTATTTTTAGATTGAATTATCCTAAAACTGAAAACCATGGCTGATTACTATGATGGTTGGGAAATTGTTCACACATCCAGCGATGCTTCAAACGGCAGTCACCATTATCACGGAAAAACTTCTAGAGACGGAAGATCACGACTTCTCGTGATCTTCCGTCTCTAGAATCTTCATTCTCGAGACAGCGACAACGATTCTTGGGACCGTGTAAATAATAGTGACGGAGACAACATCGATAACAATTACTCCCCAGCTATCAACATGGAGGTAACAAAAAAGTTATATGCCTTCGCGCTTTGTACTCCGTCTCATAGGTGAACGTGGATATAAAATACGCCACCTGGAATATGTGACGGAGACCAAAATAATTATAGGGGATGCTAGCGGTGTAGAAGCCGACGTAACCGTAATAGGTACTGACAAAGCTATTACACAGGCTCAAAATTACATTACAAGCTATGTAAAATTATTCTCCATTGCCGATAGAGCCGCTGCCAAAAAAAAGATAATGGAATCATTTGACCTGGCTGAAATACAGAGGTGTTTGTCGGTGATGCGAGAAGATGAGAAGAGAGGCTCAGGGCGAGGGCGCGAGAAATATGCAGGGTCCGGGAGCATATTACCATGGCATATCTGTTAATACAATATAATACTGCTATATATTTTTCAACATATTACAATGTCATATTTAATTAAATACTTTTGTTTTTAAATTTTTCTCCTACTCCCTTCTTGAAAGTAAGTAACCAGAGAATACAGGCTAACTATGATTTGATGATTGATAATTAGATTAATCCTTTTTTTTCAACTTTGAACTTTGATTGGTAAGTTTAGTATTATACATTCAATACTGAGTGGTGATTGATTCATTTTCATTATAATCATACTATTTCTTACATTAAAGAACTCGTTTTGCAGACTTAAACACTTAGGCGAGACTACAAATATACTCAAATTCGATCAAAATAGTTGCTCCATATTTTCGATATTGAGATAAAAGAATAGAACTTAAATCCCTACTGTTCAGGTAACAACACAATCAATTGAATTTAGTGTGTTATTTTTTGTATTTTACTTTTGGGATTTTTTTTATTAATTGTGGCAATTTTTCCACTTAGGGGTCATTTTTTTTCAGAGTTTGTAACACCAACACAAACAATACACCATTTTTTAAGTCGTAAACTCATCACTTGGCTTTGATTACTTGTCGTGTGGATCTCCTAGTGTTGTATTTTAGTGGAATCAGTGCTATTTAAGAACATTCAATTGTTGTAAAATAAAACTCAGAATAAATTATTTTTAGATTGAATTATCGTAAAACTGAAAATCATGGCTGATTACTATGATGATTGGGAAATTGTGCCGGAATCAGCCGGCACATCCAGCTATGCTGCAAACGGCAGTCGCCATTATCACGAAAGAACTTTTGGAGACGGAAGATCACAAGAAGAGTCCCGAGACAGCGACAACGATTCTTGGGAATGTGTAAATTTTAGTGACGGAGACAACATCGATGACGGAGATAACATCGATGACGATTACTTCCCCAGCTATCAACATGGAGGTAACAAAAAAGTTATATTTATGCCTTCACGCTTTGTACTCCGTCTCATAGGTGAACGTGGATATAAAATACGCCACCTGGAATATGTGACGGAGACCAAAATAATTATAGGGGATGCTAGCGGTGTTGAAGCCGACGTAACCCTAATAGGTACTGACAAAGCTATTACACAGGCTCAAAATTACATTACAAGCTATGTAAAATTATTCTCCATTGCCGATAGAGCCGCTGCCAAAAAGAAGATAATGGAATCATTTGACCTGGCTGAAATACAGAGGTGTTTGTCGGTGATGCGAGAAGAAAAGAGAGGCTCAGGGCGAGGGCGCGAGAAATATGGAGAGTCCGGGGAGCATATTACCATGGCATATCTGTTAATACAATATAATACTGCTGTATATTTTTCAACATATTACAATGTCATATTTAATTAAATACTTTGTCTTTAATTTTTTCTCCTACTCCCTTCTTGCAAGTAAGTAACCAGAGAAAACAGGCTAACTATGATTTGATGATTGATAATTAGATTAATCCTTTTTTTTTCAACTTTGAACTTTGATTGATAAGTTTAGTATATTTATACTGAGTGGTGATCGATTAATTTTCATTAGAATCATACTATTTCTTACATTAAAGTAGTCGTTTTGAAGAAACACTTAGGCGAGATTACAAATATACTCAAATTCGATCAAAATAGTTGTTTCATATTTTCGATATCGAGATAAAAGAATAGAATTTAAATCCCTACTGTTCAGGTAACAACACAATCAATTGAATTTAGTGTGTTATTTATTGTGTAAATTTGGGATTTTTTTTATTAATTGTGGCAATTTTTACACTTAGGGGTAATTTTTTTTCAGAGTTTGTAACACCAACACAAACAATACACTACACCATTTTTTAAGTCGTTAACTCATCACTCACTTGGCTTTGACTACTTGTGTGGATCTCCTAGTGTTGTATTTTAGTGGAATCAGTGCTGTTTAAGAAGATTTAATTGTTGTTAAAATAAAACTGAAAAGTGCTTACAGAATAAATTATTTTTAGATTGAATTATCGTAAAACTGAAAATCATGGCTGATAACTATGATGATTGGGAAATTGTGCCGGAATCAGCCGGCACATCCAGCGATGCTGCAAACGGCAGTCGCCATTATGACGAAAGAACTTTTAGAGACGGAAGATCACAAGAAGATTCTCGAGACAGCGACAGCGACAGCGATTCTTGGGAACGTGTAAATTTTAGTGACGGAGACAACATCGATGACGGAGACAACATCGATGACGGAGATAACACCGATGACGGCGATAACATCGATGACGATTACTTCCCCAGCTATCAACATGGAGATAACAAAAAAGTTATATTTATGCCTTCACGCTTTGTACTCCGTCTCATAGGTGAACGTGGATATAACATTCGCCACCTGGAATATGTGACTGAGACAAAAATAATTATAGGGGATGCTAGCGGTGTAGAAGCCGACGTAACCGTAATAGGTACTGATAAAGCTATTACACAGGCTCAAAATTACATCACAAGCTATGTAAAAGTATTCTCCATTGCCGATAGAGCCGCTGCCAAAAAAAAGATAATGGAATCATTTGACCTGGCTGAAATACAGAGGTGTTTGTCGGTGATGCGAGAATTAAAAAGGAGAAGAGAGGCTCAGGGCGAGGGCGCGGTAAATAAGGAAGCGTGAAGGGCGCGGGGAGCGTAAAAGGCGCAGGTAGCATGGAAGGCGACGGGAATGTGGAGGGCTCGATAACCGTGGAGAACACGGGGGGCGTGAGAAGGAAAGGAAAATTCGTACACATGTTCGTGATTATATGTTATAACTGCAACAAGAGAGAGCATTTTACAAAAAATTGTCGAGCCCCAAAGAAGTCTGAGAGTAAACAAGAGCAAAAAATGCTTGCATTCAGTGCCGAGCAATGTTTATAGTCTGAAGTTGATTCATATACATGGATTCTTGATGGTGGTGAAATCCATGGTAATTTATTAATTAATAGATATGTGAATGGCAAGTGGGAGCAAAGTATTCTGGAGGGTGTACTTTATGTGCAAGAGTGCAGAAATTAGTTCTCAGATGGCATGGTAGCGAGAAGAGGTTATGTCATAATTAAGAAGTCCGATGAGGCCTTAATATTGAAAGGTAATACAGTAGTTATGAATGCATTGAGTGAGAATAATCTATATGAATTAAATATTAAAGCCACAGTGCAAATAAATTGTAATGTAGCACAGTCAAGTTTGAAAATCTGGTATGAACATTTAGGTCATTTAAACTGGAAGGAAATTCAAAATATGAGTGAGACGGGTGCATTTCCAGTAAAATTGACAGGTGACTTAGATTTTATTTGTAAGTCGTGTCAATATGGCAAACAAAGCCGATTGCCATTTCATAAATCATTTAGAGGCAAATGTGAACCTGGTGATTTAACCTACAGTGATGTTTGTGGACCAGTAGAACATAGATCTGTATCTGGAGCAAGATATTTTGTTTTATTTAAAGATGTTGCCACCAGCTATAGACATGTCTTCATAATTAAGCATAAAAGTGATGTCCTGAATTGCTTCAAAAAATACAATTCATTGTTGAAAAATAAATTTGAACATTGCACTATCATACTGCACACAGGCAACAGCCGTATGTTAACAATGAATTTAAATCTTATTTAGACAAAGAAGGGATTGTTCATGAACGCTCAGCACCTTACACACCTGATCAAAACGGTAGAGTGGAGAGAAATGCGCACAATCATGGAGAGTGCACGATCCATGTTGTACTCTTATAATATTTCATTGAATCTCTGGGCTGAAGCAGTAAACTGTGCTGTCCATTTGTTAAACAGAAGTTTTTCTACTCAGGCAAAGCATATATCCCCATATGAGCTGTGCAATGGACAGAAACCAGCTCTTCAACACATGTATCAGGTATGTTCATATACCTGATGAAAGAAGAAGAAAACTGAATAAAAAAGTATAAAACTAATATTAGTAGGAAATCAAAATTATAGAATGTATGACATTGAAAGTGGGAACATAACAAGTAGAAATGTATACTTCAATGAGAACAATATACCAGAGTACTTATTATAGACTACTGGAATTATGAACTCCAACAATTTGATGTCAAACGAAAAAACAACATTTTTGTATCGTGAGTTGTCAGACGATGTCAATATGAAGGTTCCTGAAGGTGTTTATGCTGAACCAAGAAAAATCTGTAGGTTAATAAAATCCTTATAAGCTTAAGCAGTCCATCATGCTGTTGGAATAGAAAATTCTCTTCTTGCCTAACAACTTATGGTTTAGAAATGTGTCCCTCTGACAACTGTATTTTTGTTGGTCGTTTTGATAATCATAAGGTTATCTTGATCTTGTATGTAGACAATGCTTTATTATTGTCAAAAAGTAAGTGTATACTGTTGCATATTATAAATGATTTGAAACAAAGTTTTAAGATCAAAGATGTAAAGGTGAATGTGTTTCTTGGTATAGAGATAACTAGAAATAATGGAATGATTACTTTAAGTCAAAAACAGTGCCTAAAACAAATAATAAGTAGATGCAACATGTCAGATGCCAATCCTTGTAGCACCCCTGCTGATGACAATGTAATTTTAAAAAGGAAGATAATAAGAGTAATATTAATTTTCCATATAAGAAAGCAGTGGGAACCCTGTCAACAGTAACTAGGCCTGATATTTCATATTCTTTGAATGTAGTTTGTAGATATTTAAATAATCCTAGTAAAAACCAAGTAAATGCTGTTAAACAAATTTATTTGTACTTGATAAAGACAATTGTATTATCTATAATTGTAACAAGAGAACAAAGCACATAGACATAAGGTATAATTTTATAAGAGAAAAGGTAGAACAAAATGTGACAAATAATCAAAATGTGCATAGTTCAGACCAACTTGTAGAGTTTCTAACAAAAACTTTACCTCCTGGTAAGTTTATTCATAACAGAGATCAAGTACTAAATATACACTAAGGTAGTTGAGTATAATTTTAAATATTTATTGAAAGTTAGTTTTTTTAGTTTATTTTTGTAAAATTGCAGCTTAATTTATACTTAAGATTGTAATAATTCTAAAATTTAAGTGGGTGTGTTGAATTTTATATTGTAACACTAAGTCTATGACATTATTGTCTGTGCTTTTTCCTTCCAAGAAGATCTGTTATGTTACAAGTTCATTGTGCTATTAACAATACGAAATAAAGAAAGCTTACTCAATATGATTATTTTAATATAAATATTAATATTAATGATGAATGAATCCCCTATAGCCATAAGGTTATTTTTAAGAAATAAACCATTTGATCTCTCAGTATAAGTTTAATATTACCATGTCATATCTGTTAATACAATGTAATACTGCTGTCTATTTTTCAACTTATTACAATGTCATATTTAATTAAATACTTTTGTCTTTCAATTTTACATCTACTCCCTTCTTGAAAGTAAGTAACCAGAGAAAACAGGAAAACTATGATTTGATGATTGGTAATTAGATGAATCCTTTTTTTCTTCAATTTTGAACTTTAATTGGTAATTACTACTGAGTGGTGATTGATTCGTTTTCAATAAAATCATGCTATTTCTTACATTAAAGAACTAGGTTAGAAGACTTAAACACTACAGATATCAGGGAATACTACTATTGAGTCTCAGAGCACATATTATTTGTTCTTAAAAAAAAGCATCTAGCCAGGTGGACTTGAGTTATTTTCGGTATTTATAAATATTCCATAAATCATTTGATTTATCCTAAATAAAGCATAAACCAATGAGTATATTTTACTCGTATGCACTACTGGAGGCAGCGCAAGAGCTCAATCGTATATAGTCGTCGTTCATCGACACATTTGTACCGTTTGGATCTTTAATTTAACACAACCACAGGTGTAAACATAAAATAATTCTATTAAAATTGTAAATTTTTACGTTTTCACCAAATTATTCGACATCCACGAAATTAAAAATTTATACATATTCGGATAGGTCTCGTCTAGACCTATCTAACGACACCAAATTCCTTTAAAAAAGACATAGAAAATCGGAAAATCGACCGCCCACCCTCCCATTCTTTACTAGGTAGGTGAACTTTGCAGTGGGGTAGGAACGGTAAAACGGCCTATTAAAAAAAAAATTATTGACGATCATATTGAACGAATCTAATTGACCGCAAAAAATATATTAACACTTTTCTTTTATCGTAGTTGCCAGGCTTATTGGCCTGGAATCCTAGGTAAAGACTGGTAGAGTCTTGGGACTCTACAATCGAGTGATTCTAGGACAGATTGTTGTTCTTAATGGGCCAGTACAGACGCAACGGTTAAGTGGCTAACTTATGCTCAGCTACCTTGTGGCGCGTAATTATTGTAATAAGTTTTAAGACGATAGTTTTATATACGATAATGTTGGACTGCGAGTGACAAAAGCGTCTCGTTGACAAGATGCGCGTACAGCATGTGCTTTTGAAATATAACTAGGGCAATAAAAGTGATTTAAAAAAAAAAACACATTTGTTTAGTTTGTTCTTTACTGCTACAATCTGAGTTATATGATTTAGGTATATTAGAAACTAACTTTTCTATCCTCTCCTCCTTCGTATATGTCGAGTATCACGGTAATAATTAAGACTTTATTGCCAATAATAATAATTTGGAATCAAAAGTTACTAGATCAGAAAAAGGCAACCTAAATGCGCTGGAATGCCCAAGGTGTAGTGCGACGTTCCTTTTAAAACTACTAGGTACTAAAAACATGAATTACGTAATAAAGAGTATACAATTTAACTTTCACTCTTTAAGCGTGCTTAGATAAATGTGGGTCTCTGATGTGATAGGTTTAAATTAAAAATGTTGACGAATTCACAAATTTAACAATTAAGTATTAGGTACTTGTTGATGTTTTTTAGTGTTGAATAAAAGAATTAAGAGCAGATGTGTGGAACGTATTAATTTACCTGACCTACCTAATAGTCCCTAATAGAAAATAAATTGGTATTTATTTTTTAATTGAAACATTTTTAGGATAAATATATTTTTAATTGCTTAAAATATTTCAACAAAACTGCAATTTTATTAAACAACATTTTTTTTCACTAAATCTAAATTACAATAGATATATACCTACGCCAAAAAAAAATCTAAAAAAAGTAGGTATATACATATTTTATGTGATTATTTTATTTTTTTTATTTAAGAATATATAAGATATATATATATAAGATAACTTAAATAAGAAAAGGGAAGCTAATAAAGCTTGAGAACAAATATACACATACATGAGAAAGATCGGTAACGGACTAAGTATTTGATTATGTAGGTACTGCTCATCAAAATTGTAGACAGTTGAAGTTTCTGACAAATATTTTTAACAATTTGAAATAACATATTGCCTATTTTCAATTCCCTGTCCTGCAAAAGAATAGATCGAACGGCTGCAGGAACGTGGTGCGCAACACCGTCATGCGCACAACTTGCTGGAACAGGTTAGGTGGAAAATTTATAAGCTGTAGGTGCTATGAGAGGCCTAGGTAAAACCAGTATTATGTAGGTACGTAGCTAACATATTTGTATCACGATGGCATAGCATTGACATGTCTTCTACATGGAAAGTCATAAGGTTTCTCTGATTCATTTAGTTAATAAAGTAGGTTTTTTTTATTATTATTGAATAGTGGGCAAACGAGCAGACGTATCACCTGATGGTAAGCGATTACCGCCGCCCATGGACACCCGTAACACCAAAGGCGCCACAAGTGCGTTGCCGACCTTTGGGGGATGGGGGGAGGGGTTGGGGTATGGGCCTCCGGTATCCTCACTCACTCGGTGAAACACAGCGCAAACGCTATTTCACACCGGTTTTCTGCGAGGTCGTGGTATCACTCCGGTCGAGCCGACCCATTCATGCCGAAACATAGCTCTCCCACGGTTAAAGTATTACCATATCAACTATTGCGGGGGATGTAGGTATTATAAGAAATACACCCCGTTCACATCGTCACTCTTATAACACTCCTACATTGCTTTCTTTTGTGGTTTTGTCGTGTATTGCAAGAAAACTGTGTTACAAACGATACTAGATACCTACTAATCGTAAGCTATACCTACCTATTGTGCACTTTATGATGATTAGACTAATTAGATATATCTAAGAGTCATAAACTAATTAATGGGAGCCGAATAACTATCTATAAATATTAGATAGTAGAACAAACCGAAATGAAAAAAGAACACTAAACGAGAACTAGCATAGAAATCTTTCAAATTTTTATTTATATCTGTGTACTATATGTAGATATTGTTATTATTGCCTTTTTTCTTTTAATTTCCTTGTATCTCAATTAAATTATATAAATATATTTAGGTAGTTTAAGTTATTGAATTTTCAATCACTTTGCCACTGTCATTTAGGTACACTCATTTAAAACTAATTTACTAAATCAAAATTCTTAAAATAAATGAAAAATTATCACAAATTTTAACAACAACAAAAAAGACTTCAAGATTTGGATCACATTGAAATGGGACCACACGAGAAGCACCAACTTTCAAATAAAAAAAAGAACCATCAAAATCGGGTCACACAGTCGAAAGTTATGAGATAACAAACAAACAAAAATTAATACACTCGAATGGAAAACCTCCTCTTTTTTTGAAGTCGGTTAAAAACACAGTCTGAAAGACAATTACAGACTAGATTGACAAGCGACTGCGTATTCCTGACGACTTTATGCTTCCTTGCTCTTTCTTTTGTACTTGGGTAAATGAGACAGACTATGTTGATAACAAAACAGATCTCAGTATTAATATATATGTGTGTGTATATATAATTTACTTGAAGATTTGACACTGGCAGAAATAGCTGATTAGCTGGTTTTGCCATCTCATCAATAGAATAGAAGATATTGCAAAATATTTTTTTACATTGTCGTCAAAACAGAGTATCTAGATATAAACGTAATTGATTGATGCATAGATAGCTGTGAGCGTGTAATTAATCAATGGGTTCGCTGATTTATAACATCCGACCATTCCCGATTACCATATTTGCGAATGCGACGCGGCGGGGAGGAGTTTCGCTATACCTAACCACACCCCATTGGAGCAGAACGGGCGAAGGCGGAGCTCTCTACCTTGGAGCATTACTGCACTTGTGTTCCTTACCTCATGTTATTTGCGACATATAAAAACACCAATCAGTTAACATAACAATTTAAATGCTCACCAACATAATATTTATACCCTAATGGCCGTTTTCAATAGCATGCACTAAATGTAGTCAGAGATAGTTAGGTAACACTTAGTGATATTTTCGTTTTCACCACATTTAGGGGATACCTAAGTGTTTAGGTGTCTCTTAGGTAAAACGTAAGGGCTCGAATGTTAATGGGCGTACCCAGCATTTACTCAGGGGTGGGACAAAATTTAATAAAACAGATACATAAGTTATTACAATTTAACGTACCTACCTACTGTAACATACGATATAACTGAGGTTATTGAAGCGTTTATTGAACCCTTTAATTGTAGGGTAGGTAGGTAAATTTTATTATAGTTTTGAGTAGATTGTAGTGATGGTTTTGCTTTACGTAAAGTACTAAAGTACTAAAAGACCTTTTGATTCTTGGTCTAACTAGATTATCTTCTTAGCTTATCAAAAATTTTACCATATACAAAATTATTCAATAAATACCTAAACCTCATTTGTGAAGTTTGTGGTCCGACTTCCAACACGTTACGGGTTTGGCCTATCACAGAGGTAGTTAAAGGTACGAAGTACCCTCTCACAGAAGACCAACCTAAAATGATAGCATTCTTTTCGATAGCACGGATTCTATTTGTACTTACTCATAGTTAATTAAATATTTAAATATGTCGGAATGAGGGAATAATAATAAACATGTGCCACAATAGAACGGTTCTATGAGTTAGGCGAGGTGGGGTCGGTATCTATAATTTTTTTTTTCGCAAAAAGACAACTCCCGCATTAGGAATATACATCCTGTGTCGCGGGGGACTTTACACACATACATGTAACGGACATAAAAAACACCCAGACTCAGGTCAACACTTTGTGGATTTGAACCCACGACACTTGGCGCAGTAGCAAACGGCGTAGTGACCGCTTAAACCACTAGGCCAACCGTGCAGTCAATATAAAACGGCGCGATCGGAAACAGTTTCTCTTTAGCTCTCGTAAACGTGACATGGGTCGTATAATGGTTTTCTATTATTTAATTTATGATTTATTCTATTTATGTGTTCCGCAGAATCCTTGAATACTTTGGCCACATTGCGAAGAAAGAAGGCGTTAAGCTTGAAAGACTGACGATGACGGCTAAGGTGGTGGGGAAAAGACCCAGAGGCCGTAGCCGGTTGCGATAGGCGGACCAAGTTTGCACTAGTCTCGGCACTACGATCCATGCTGCCCTACACACTGCTCAAGATAGAAACAGGTGGCGTGCTATCACTCGCACAATAGCTCCAAATAGTTTATTCTATTTATTTCGCTGGTAATGTCATCGACAATAACATTTTAAATTCCCTGTTTTTCTTATTCTTTTTTGATGAAATGGCAACCAGCCGGATCACTCGGATCAGCTCAAGTCTTCGAGTCTTCAAGTCGTCGTCGTGATGAAATTAATGATAAAAAATATATAAAATGGGGATGACATGAAATGGGGACCGTCTTCCGAAAAAACAAAAAACGATCTCCTTCCCTGTTTTTAGATTACGATGAAACACATAGACCACAAATGAGTTGTCATTGTTATCAACAAGATGACGTAATGTAATATTTTGACATGAAAATCGTTCGCTTACGATTACGAATAAAATGTCGCTCGTCTGGTGAATACATTTTACCTTATTCATGGATACCAATTCAAATGTTTTATCGTTTTTTTTATATAATTTATCTTTTAAAATATATTTTAAAAAATCGGAAACCTGACGCTTCGCCATCTGGTTTTCAAACCACGTAAACTTTAAGCATGACGTAGAAACGAGAACGGTTTTTACAAGTTTTGGAGCAGAATTAAAATGATTTTAGTATGCTTCTAAAAATATGATAAATATCTGAAAATAATTATGATGATTCTCTTAATAAACTGTATAAATATCATGACCATACATTACATACTGCTAGCGGTACAGCCATTCTCCTTTACTAGGTTCTGATCAGCAAGCGATACGACTGCACCACTGCCTTTGTCCTCTAATGATCAGAAGAGGTTGAGCAGTCTGTATAATTTGGCAGCCTTGAATGTAACAGAGTTTACAGTAAAAGCAAATTTATTTTCTAAGACGTGTGGAATTTCTAGGTATAGTTGTCTTAAGAGGTAACATCCGTACGGGTCGAAGGAGGTTGGAAACACTAGAAAAGTCTGCAATGCCTGCAAATGTATAACAGGACTTGCTCGGGCCAATAGGTAAGTCAAACGAATGATCTCTATTGAACCTTCACAGGAAGACAGTGTGCAGTATGATCGGAACCAGTGTCCTTGATTAACAAGGGTATAATAAGTCGAAAGACAACAGGACTGTAATATACAGAAAATGAAGAAGCAAAGCAAAACGAGACACGACTGGTGGTAAGACAAATCTTGTTAGTTAAAATTTATTGTAGATCTCAAATTACTCGACTGAAAATATCCAAATGCTTAAGTGATTTGGAACATACTGATAGACAATCATTTTATAATTAAGATTACGGCACGTGGACGTCCAAATAAGGTTTTGTCGAGTCGGTGCAATATGAAATTACTCTAATTTGCAATTTCAAATTGATCTACTCCAAGGATGAAACGATACGGTAAAAGTCAAATCATACTTAGATTAAAAACATTTTGATATTATTGATAATGTTTACGAATAATGGTACTAGATGACGAGAACCTCCTCGCATTTGGGAGACAGGTAAGGAGGGTGGGCCTTTTTATTTCTTGAATGTGAGGACAGGGGCCTCCTTACATTTCACGTATTTATATATTTACTATTGATATTATTCTCCATGCATTTTTATTTAATTTATTTATTGCTTTGTTATTGGCATATACAATTTGAGGACAGAGGCCTCAACTTGTTTATGATAACAAACATGTGCCATAATCGAACGGTTCTATAAGTCAGGCGAGGTGGGGATGGTTCTATACCTATAAAGCGGCTCAATCGAAAACAGGACACAGGCAATCAACACTCGCAACACGCGGTTCACGTCAACGCGCGCGTTCGCAACGCAACACTCGGCCTCCAGTGCCGGCTCAAGGCTCACGCCGGTCCGTTCAGGCGATTGCTCGCACTCGCGCGGCGCGCAAGCAACGTGCGCTCTCTCTCTCGTGTTGTCGCAGCGTGACGCCGGCTCGGCGCCGCTCCTCGCGCTCGCATCCGATTTCGGAACAGAACGATTGATAAGTCCGTTCATTCCACACTACCAACCTATCGCACTTCAAACTCTGGAGTTGCCTTTGCGTGTCAACTGACGTGCACCGAAAACCCAGAAGCTTTAGTGCTGACAGTGGTTGCGTAATAACAAGTAGTGTTCTTATAAGAACGCTACAAATTAATTATTACGCGGCTCACTGCCTGTCGCCTGGGCCCGTGCGGCCAACGTTGTATTTCTAAATACATTCGTTGGTAGACGTGTCGGGGTCGCAGCGCGTGTTTCTACTGAACTTCAAAAGTCTTAGGACCCCTTCAGGGAAAAACCTTTTTTGGTCCTCGGTGGAAACCTAGCGGTGCTAACCAAACCGAGTGGGCGGTGACCCGACCCGCCTGCTTTGCCCCTTCAGGGTAAAGCAAAGTCGGCTGGAGCTAGATCACTCGGCCTTGGGGGGACTCCTAGTCGAGCCTAGCTACCTCCCTCCCACCCCTCCCACTCCCTAAAGCCCATTCCCCGGTGCAGTTTGGGTGTGCCGACCTACCAAGGTCCATACCACCCCTACACCTGGGCTGTTAGGAACCCTTTACACATTAAGATCGGTAAAGGGAGACAAGCTTAGGGCACATCTAGCAATAAGTACAAACCTCTCGACCTATCCCGGTTGGGTGGATACACACACCTACACACCCCCGGGTCCTCCCGCCCGGGGACTAGGATTCACGAACAGCCGTTGCAGTACCACCAACAAGATGGACCTGCAAGCCCTCCTGATGGACGCCCTTAAAGACGAGGAGATCTACGGACTCCTAAAAAAGAAGTTAGGAGAGCGAATCCCGCGCATCTCGGCCCACGAAAAGCCGACCCTTTCGTCTCCTCTATCTCTGTCTCCTCCACCTCCGCAAGAGATGGACATTCAACCGGAATCGGATGACAGCACTGGAGCACCCGAAGCAACCAATACCGACACCGAGACGGGCGTTACCGATGCGACCAATACGGACGCGACCAATTCGGACACTGAGACTGGAGACTCCGATACCGACTCGGACTACACGATCGTTTCTAGGAAACGATCTAGAAAAACCAAGGGAGGCCCCAACAAGGCTCCCAAACCCAATGAGGTTAGGCCGACCGCCAAACCGATGTCGGCTACCTTACAGCGGCCTACCAACCCACCAAAAACCAAACCGTCCCCCTCTGGAAACACCCTCCCTTCAACAGACCGCAAGCAAACTCCCCCCCCTCCCCTGTTTATTCAGGATAAATCAAAGTGGACTGTGGTCTCCACATGGTGCAACGAGCGCCGCATCGTATACCACAACGCCCGCAGTACCCAACAGGGTATCAAAGTTTCTGTGGCCACGCCAGGTGACCACAGAGCCCTGACAAGGCTTCTCAAGGAAAGAGAAGTCTCCTTCCATACATATACTCTCCCTGAGGACAGGCAGCTACGTGTCCACTAACGAGATAAAGAACTCTTTGCTAGACCCCCTGGTCTAGTACCCCTGTACACGATGTGCACCGTATGCATAAGGGCAGGTCCCAACTCACCTACGACATGGTGATTGTCTCACTGGTCGACAGCAACGCGGGGAGAGACATCTTCAAAATGTCATCCGTCTGCGGGCTGTCTGGCATAGCCATTGAACCTCCTCGCCGTAGAGAAGGCCCCTCACAATGCCACCGATGCCAACTATATGGTCACTCGGCACGCAACTGTTTTGCGCGTCCCAGGTGCGTCAAGTGCTTGGAAGACCACGCCACGGCCGACTGCAAAAGACCCAAGGACAGGGCCCAGTGCATGGAGCTTGTCACGTGCGTCTTATGCGACGCATATAATATAATATATTATTAGAATAAAGGTCACCCTGCCAACTACAGAGGTTGCCCACGTGCGCCCAAAACCCCAAAGGCAAAAGCCCCCCAGCCCCCTCGCCCAGCCCCACCTCCCCTCGTAAACTCGTGGGCCACTCCCAAAAGGATGGAAGAGGTCTTCCCGGCTCTGCCCGTGAGGGCAGGTCAGGCCCAACCTATCCCTTCGGAACCCACAAAGGCAAAACCTGCCTGGCTACCAAAGCCACTCTCTCAAGGACCCAAGCCTCCCACAGTTCAGACCCATAGCCTCCCCCCCTGCCCCATTGCTCAGCCCCCTGCTCCCAAGCCTCCACAAACCCTTTCCCCTCTTCCAAGCCTAGACCCAGATCTAGACCTCGTTGCTAGGTTCGCCAGCGTCATAAACTACAGCGAGCTACGTCAACTCGCGACGCTAATACGTCAAAATGAGGGCAACCCGATCGCTCTCTTAAACGTCACCATTAGGTACTCGAGTATACTCGAGAAACTAGGCTCATTTAAAGTTAACCCGTAGTTATGGATAATACACCCAAAGGCAGAGTCAAACCACGATCACTCAAACTAGGGTTTTTCAATGCGAACGGCATCGTAAAACAACGCGACGAAATAGGTGAATTTCTTAGGGTACACCAACTTGACATCTTGCAGTGCAGGAAACCTTTCTCAAACCATCCAAGAGAAACCCTAACATTGCAAACTACTGTGTAGTACGCAATGATAGGCTGAACTCCCCCCTAGGGGGTACACTCATCTACTACAGAAGGTCACTACACTGCATACCTATGGATCCGCCTACGTTGGCGTGCATTGAGGCTTCCATCTGCCGGCTAGGTATGACCGGACATCAACCCATCACAATCGTCTCTGCGTACCTATCACCGAACTCAGCCACTAATAGTCAGGCGCTCGAGGGTGACCTCGGGGCACTATTCGGGCTCGGCAATTCGGTCATCATCGCTGGTGATCTTAACGCAAAAAACACCTTGTGGAACTGTCACAGCACGAACAGTAGAGGCAGAGCCCTGGAGTCGCTCTCGAGCGCGATGATCTTTGATATCATCACCCCCTTAGAAGCAACACACTTTCCGACTAACGTGTCTCACAGATCTGATATCTTAGACGTGGCACTCCTGAAGAACATAAGCCTTCGTCTGTGTTCCTTGGAAGTGCTGCACGAACTCACTTCCGACCACAGACCTGTTGTCATAGAATTCGCTTCACGATTAGGTCCCATCGACACAGGCTACACTCCAAATAGGAGGGTCACAGACTGGAATCACCTCGGGAGAGACCTCGAGTCGTTCTCGTCTGTACACCTAAACAGAATATCAGACCACATAGCTAGCGTCGAAGACACCACAATGGCGATCGACTCTCTCACAGAACACGTGCAATCGTTAATTAACAATTGCACTCGGGAGTTAAAAGCAACAAACGACCGTCGATGGAAACTACCCGAGGACATACGTGAACTGCTGAGACAGAAGAACGCCGCTGTACGTGCATACGACAGATACCCTTGCGAGGATCGTAGGATTAGATTGCGCACGCTAGAAAGAATGGTAAAGATACGCATCACTGAAATGCGTCAAGAAAGGTGGGACGAAACTCTAAAAAATTTGGAGCCCACCCACCAAGCCTTTTGGCAGCTATCTCGATGCCTTAAAAGAGACATAATCACCCCGATGCCCCCATTAAACAGACCAAATCATCCACCAGCTTTCGACGACGTTGAAAAAACGGAATGCCTGGCGGACAGTTTGGAGCACCAATGCACGCCTAGCACGTTACACTACGAAACCAACCACATCGCGGCCATTGACGCAGAAGTTGAACGCAGAGCTTCACTCCCGTTATCGTCCTTGACAAACGAGCAAGACATTCTGGAAATCACCCCGGATGAGGTTAAAACGATCGTCAAGAGTCTACACGCCCGCAAAGCACCCGGCTCGGATGGTATCACAAACAGAGTCATCAAGTTATTTCCTGATAGGCTTCTGGTCCTTCTGACATTCATATTTAACGCAGCGCTAACAAATAATATGTTTCCACAACAATGGAAAGAAGCCGTGGTCATTGGGATACCTAAGCCCGGCAAACCAAAATCCGAGCCGTCCAGTTATCGTCCGATAAGTCTGCTTAAAGGTTTAGGTAAGATTTATGAGCGCTTAATTTGCAATAGGCTGAAAGCATACGCCGATGAACACCACCTCATCCCTCATGAGCAATTCGGGTTTCGATCCAAACACTCGTGTATCCAACAGGTCCACCGCATCGTTGAGCACATCAGCGATCGGTTCCAACGCAACCTAACCACAAGAATCCTTTTCTTCGACGTAGCGAAGGCGTTCGACAAAGTATGGCACAACGGCTTACTTTACAAGCTATTCACTATGGGAGTGCCCCACATACTTGTGCTCATCTTACGAGATTACTTGTCGAACCGTAGCTTTAGCTACCGCGTGGAAGGATCACTGTCCTCCCCCCACCCTATCCTCGCTGGTGTCCCGCAAGGATCAGTGCTATCCCCTCTCCTGTACACGCTGTACGTCAGCGACATCCCCAAACATCGGTCTGTGCAGACAGCACTTTTCGCAGACGACACAGCCGTCTATTACTCAGGTACTAGCACTTCAGCAATAGCTAAAAACCTCCAGACCACAGCCAACAAGCTAAGTACATGGTTCAAAAAATGGAGAATAGAAGTAAACCCCGAGAAGAGCCAAGCTGTGCTGTTTCGAAAGAGACGACGCAACCTGGCTCCCTTGATCCCTCAGATCAAAATGTTTGGTAAGCCTATCCCTTGGGCCAGACAGGCCAAGTATCTAGGCATTACACTCGACGATCGCTTAACCTTCGGCCCCCACATCGAGACAGTCCGAAAGCGGGCTGCCTTCGTACTAGGTCAACTTCATAGCTTGGTGAACGCACGCTCAAAGCTATCGTTAAAAAACAAAGTCCTTTGTGTATACACTGATGTGTATACATCATGCGTACGACCGATCATGACGTACGGCAGCATCGTATTCGCACACGCTAGGAAACACGCGATCCATAGGCTTCAGACAATACAGAATAGGTTCATGCGCCGGGCTACGGGAGCACCGTGGTATGTGCGCAATGCCGAGCTTCACATCGACTTGCGACTGCCGACCATCAGGCAATTCATTAAACAGTGCTCCCTTAGCTATTTTGACTCTGCTCCGATACACCCCAACCCTCTAGTGGTTGCGGCTAGTAGGTACACACCAAGCACAATCTCTCATGTACGTAGGCCCAAGCACGTACTTAGGGACCCGGACGACGATATCACCATCGCTCAACGTAGAGCGTCCGCGGCACGCGCCAACACAAACAGCCCACGGTTTCGACCCCGCCGCCGGGGTCGAAACACGCGTCGCGCCATCCCATAGACACAGGGTCTTGATCACCCAAGTTAGTCAGTAACGCCCCAAGCCGAGGTCCGTACCCCGCAGGGGGTACCCTTGGGCGATGTTACTTAACGAACAACCGGTTGAGAGCCCTCAGCGCTCACCAAATAACCCGCGTAAAGCTGTAGAGGCCACCCGAGGCCAACAGCTATAGTCCATTCAAAAAAAAAAAAAAACAGGACACAGTTCTCTTTATGACATGGGCCACTCCTGAGTCATATTAGTTTTCTATTATTATTTATGATTTATTGTATTTAAGTGTTAATCTGTGGTAAAATAAATTAATTTCCGTTAGTTTTCATTTGTAGTAATTAATCATTAGCTTTACTCCAAATTAACTATATTTGTGGTTTATATTTTAGTTTTTAGGTAAATAACTACCATAATCCCTTGATGTAAATTAAGGTTTTCAATCACCGCTCGCCTTCACCGATTTTACAACAGATTTCGGTTTATATATATAAATATATCTAAACTAAATATTATAACGAAAAAAGATTTGATTTTTTGTTTGTTTGTTGGTAACAATTTATATTGAAAAGTACTTGACGGCTTTGAAAAATTCTTTCACCATTAGAAAGTTAAATCATCCCAAAGTGACATACGTTAAATACATTTGTAAAAAAGTTAGGGATCTGAATTAAAACTTCGATAATGTTGCCTAAGGTGTATAAAAATAAACAAGAAAACCCTATATCGCGTGCGCTGCAGAAAGTATTGATAATAGAGCAAAATGATGTAGTACAGTTTTATACATCAATAACCACGAAAAAGTTCGCAGTACCATATGTAACTATTACAGGTATGTCATAATAACTACTTTTTTATTTTAAAATTAGTGAGAGTAACGTCGATGATACAAACTACACCTCATTATTCTTCCCTTGGTATTAATCCTTATACAAATAAATCAAATTCAAGACTATATCAGTACCTATAAATTACTATTTGAGTCATTAGAATCGGACACACGATTTAAGTTATGTAGAGTAGAATTCGAAACCGTTTACTATGACATCGTTTAGATCAACAAACCTACCGGCTGTACCTATTGACCAAAATCAAAGGTCCCGGCTTAATTGTATTGGACCACCTTATAAAAACACCGGTTTTACGATATTGCTTATTACAACGTATCTCTTTGCGGCTACATGTAACTGTCATTTTCAGAAAATTATATAAGTTAGAACGACCAGCTGTTTTATAAACATTTGAATAGGTAGGTAACAATATGCATATCTGGCACACTAAATAGTCATTATGATCGCAAAAGTGAACAAAAACGTATCGAGTCTAGGGTCTATTGTAATTCTCCTAAACAAAATACATGTGTGTGCAGTATAATCGAAGCCTAAAGCCCGCCCAAAGGACAAATAATGTGCCAATATTTATTCCAGACCAAATAGACCAATACTTCAACAAAAGCATACGATTAAAAGGTAAGGCATTAAGTCCGACTCATGCAAAATGTAAGGCAGGAGGTATCTCTGTAGGTTCTTGCGGCATCATAGCTCCCAAACGGATGATTTCGATTATTTGTTTTGTCAAAAACAGACTTAGTCGAGTGTTCTAAGCCTTTGTAGGTATGACTCTGCCAAAATGACTCTACTCTGCATGGAAACCATATAAGTAGATCCAAGATTAGTAGTCACAAGGGTCAAGATGGAGTCCGCCTTTCGAAAAAATAAAAAATCTTGGTAGGTAATAACATCGACGATCAGACTTAACACGACTTGATCAATACTGTCAAATATATAAAATTGAACCTAATCTCGAAATGCTCAATGTCACATTTGAAAGGAAGCGTTCTCTAATATGCACTTTACGAACTTAAGGGGGCGAGGGGTCCTCCCAACTAATAATTCTCCTCCCAACCAACATTATGATAAAACTTCACAGCAGAGAAACGGTTTTAATAATGGTGAAAGTGTGGTGCACAGAAGATTAAGGACATAGGAAAGGAATACACCTAGATCTTATATAATAAGAACTGAGGAAGGTCAAACATTAGTTAGGAATTTAGTCCATCTCCGAAAATCAGGCAATTCCTTTGCTCTTATTCGGGAACAAAATATTTATCCTACCTTGGGAAATAACAATACTGCAATTAATTAATCACATACTGAAAGAAATTATTCAAATACTGGAAGTAGGTAATGAATGAAACACTCAAACTCAACTGATTTCAACTTAATCACCACAACATCCGCAAGAGAGTCCTGAGGTCAACTCTGAAACCCATAATCCTACTCTACCTAGATATGGAAGAAGAATTATTAAACCTAGTAGATTGGTGGCAGAATTAAATAAAGTAGACTTTGATTATGTATCTTGAAAGTGTATTTTCTTTTTTGTTTGCTTATTTGTATTAACAAGTACTAGCAATACAAATAGGTCACCCACGAATATGACGCATGTGTGTAGATTAATTATCCAGAAATGATTATATAACCATCGCATAATTATTTATAATATCTGATTTTAATAATTGTAATGTATCTTCATAATTATTTAACATTCCAAATTATAAGTATTAAAAATATTGTATGTAGTTGATTATCGGGAGAGAGTATTAATATGGCAGGAGATCATTATATTGCACAATCTTTTGTGATACGTTGTTTAGGACGGTACTCTGTAAAAATATAGACTCGGTGCGTTTAAACTAAGTGTTTCATTGTTGAACCCGTTCTCAAGCTTTACATTTGTTTGTTTTCCATTGGAGGAAGATGAGGCAACGCTAAAAATGTCAGACGATATAGAAGTTTCGAGATGAAAGTAGTCACAGCTTTGTAAAACTCTCTTTTATGTAAATTAAAGTCATATTAAGAGACTTAGGCTTTTAAACATTTAAAAGCCCAAGTCTCTAGGCTAACAAGGCAAAGGAACAATTTTATGCAACGCACTATATACTCGTATATTGGTTTGCCTGTGACATAACGAAAATGCAAAATTCGAAGGAATTGGAAGGAATATACGTAGGTACAACCTGTGTCACTGGAGACTTTACAAACATACATGAATGAAACGGACAAAAAAAACACCCAGACTCCATATGAGATTTGAACCTACAACCAAGGACAGGTTTCAGTTTCGAGAGCGGGAGGAGGGGTTCAAGATAAAAAAAAAACAGCCAAGTGCGAGTTCTGTAGAAACTGTTAGTGAAGTAGGGACAAATTTAAGTTTGCCGTTGGAAAACTGTTGTCCCCATGCATCGGCGTAGGTCATGGTTTACCAATTGCCAATTAGTTTATATTCGCAATTTTATTAATGTAATTACTTGGTTCATTCTTACCGGGTCGCTCACAACTGGATCGCTCGGAAGAGTCGTCCTCTAACTGGTGTAATCTTACTGCGGGTGTACCCCAGGGTGGCGTATTATCTTCTCTACTTTTCTCCATTTTCATCAATGCCACCACTAAAGTCATTTCTTCTCGTTATCATCTTACGTTAACGAGGTCACAGAAGCTGTAACTGCCATCAATAATGATCTTCAAAACATTTATACATGGGCAAAATCGTTCGGTCTGCTTGTCAATCCTGCAAAGTCTCAAGCCATCATTATTGGCGGCAGGTACATGTATAATAAGGAAGAAACTATAGCCTCAATCTGACTTCACTACCTCCAGTGTCCTATAACAATAGGATCATACCATATTTGACACAAATAAAAATCTTGAGATTTTTATAGACTGCTACATGTGTGGACCACACATATTACAGAGGTGAGCATGAAAGTTTTGGAACATATCATTCTCTCAAACGTCTCCAAAATTTTCTCCCTTTTTCGACTAAAGTCCTGCTTTCTTCGAACTTCTTCTCATAGTTCGACCTGTTATAATAAGTCTTTTAGTGTTGCAGATGTTCGGATATGGAATGCCTTACCACGAGAGATACGCGCCAACCCTTTTTCGAGTAGGTACGTTCAGGAAGAGAACCAGGGATCATTATATGTCCCCACAACAACCAGACCCCTATTATATAATATGTATGTGCTTATTGTGTTTAGTTGTGTGTAAATTGATTGTTTAAGGTTTATATTTTGATTTCGTTGGTTACAAGTTAATGATAATTATAGCGATCATATTGTTTGTAATTAATAGTGGTTTACAACGAGATTAAACTAACGCTTTGTGTTTTGGTGTCTTTATTTCATATTATATTATTATTTTTGATAAAATATTATTATTACACATAATATCTCTAAAAGCATTTTGTTTTAATTGCGTTTATTTCTCTAGGTATTTATGTTATGGGTACTAACGCTTGAAAATTTATTTGTTATTTCGTTCAGATATATATTTTGAAATGTCAAGATTTTATGGAAGCAAAAAAAATTAACCTTTATGTAGAGAAGATGAACGACAGGAATCAATTAACTGGTTCGTCAGAAAGCTCGAAAGAGAATCAGCTTTACTGTGTCAAACAACCAGATAATATTTCAATGGCTGGAGTGCATATCGCTGCAGTTAACACAGGTACTACCCAATCTATATTAACTACAACAGCGGGGATATAAGTGATATTATTAACCACAGCTTTATAACCCATAATGATTCTGAAATACCAATTTTATAGCTGCGGTTTATAGACTGGGTTGAACTTGGCATCAATATTAATGGTGAGTGCATCGCATATATGTATATTTGGATCATGGCTGAAACCATGGAAGACCTCAGCACTATTCTCGATGGCCTTAGCCAGGTTTTATAATGAACATGGATTAGACGAAAATTATGTCGAATCTCCATGTTACTCCAGTGAAAATCAGATGCTCTAAGTTGTTCATGATTCCATATACCTAAGAAAGCTATCTAGCTAGGTAGGTCCAACTTTGAAAAAGAGGTCAATTGGTGTTCGAGAAACTGCGATGTATCTTACTCATCTCAAATACGCAGTGTCAAAACGAAAGTTTTTGATCAGTGTTGCCAGCGACGATGATGGTACAAAGACGGGTCGCTCACAATAGAAAGGGAGTTCAAAATAAATATTAGTTTAAAAAATATTTAAGGTACTCGCCTCTCAACGTCTTAATATAATTAATTGGATTCAAAGAGAATCAGCTGTGCTGTTTCAACTATCTGAAACATTTTCATCCATGAATGAGGACCATGACACAATGAATACTACTAGTGTTTATATTGAACATCCAAATAACATTTTAACGGCTACAGTGGAAATTACTGCAGTTAATAAAAGTATTGTCCAATTAAAAACAACTACAACAGCTATTGGTATTGGTGAAAATGGTGACCCTTGCTTGAGAACCCAAAACGATTTTGAAATACCCAGCAATAGAATCCTAAGTCCAGGTGATTTGATATAATTATATTATCGGTTATCTTATCAAACTGGTTGCTTAGAGCCTTTAGTTATCGGAAAAGAAAATATTTCTAGTAAAATACCTGAAGAGGCTATAAGCGCGACTAGAAAAAGGAAGGAAAATCCGAAGATAAGGCTTTTGGGAAATCATCATAGGGGCCATAAGGGCAACAAAGTTGATAGCGTTACAAAATTCGAAGAAATTTCAAGAAGCAACAGGCAACTAAAAGAAGAACCGCGTACTCACAGGGCAGAAAATAAATCAGACAGGAGTTATTCGTTTGTTGCAATAAGGGACGATATCAGAGACGATTGTTTTAAAATAAAACTATAATTTTGTCTGCAAAAACAAGGACATCTATATATTTTATTTAAGTTTACTATCTTTTAAGAAAAAATTGGCATTAATAAGTTAAGACAAATGAATTTAGATTTCCTTATGTATTAAGTATTATGCACTTGATTGTGTATTGTGGCCTTCTTGGAATCTCTGCATTAATTTACTTGTTACTCTCGTGTTTTAATTAAGTACTTTTCTTTTTTTTAAGTTAAGGGATGCCTTATGCTCCGAACTATCTATATATATATATATATATATATATATATATATATATATATATATATATATATATATATATATACTTAAACATATTTTTGTTTTTCGTGGCAACCTGTAATTAAGGCAGTACCAATGTTTGTATATTACTATTATATGCTTCTTAGCTTTTAAGGTGTATGTTCTTGTTGATTGTTAAAGTAAAATAAATAAAATACTTTTGGCAACTTCCATCATGGGACGCCAATAAATCAAACAAAGACGAAAAACGACAAAGAAAAACTTCTACAGATCTTCAGAGAAAATATTTTGGGTATGATTGTTTTTTACCAAGTGGTAACCAGGTAACGATAACAAGGCTCGTGTATGCAAGGTATTGTTTCTAGCGACATTTGATTTGAAGAAAGATATGTTTCAGCTTTGGCTTAGATCCAATATAAATGTTTCAGAAATAATGAACGAACCCCTGTTCGAAGAATAGACAAGGTCCCTAACACGTCAGGGACTACTAGGGCGCACAAATCTGACTCCGTACATAAGTGGCATAAATGTGTACCTAAAGTTCCAAGCCACTACTGCAGAGCAAATAGTTCCAGGATATATCTTGAAGAGTTTTGCCACATGACCTTTGAATCTTTTAGCCACATGCATTCTGTTAATACTTCTTGGTGTCAGAAAAATAATGTGGACGCAGCGAGGAGAAATCAATTTCAAAATATTTTAAAAGAGTAGAAAATCTCTATTTTTAAACCGCGCAAAGATCAGTGTGATTTTGGTGTTGAACGCAACACAAGTAAACATCCTGACGATGTATTTCAGCGTCATGTTATGAAAAAAGATGAGACTCGAGCTGCAAAGATAGAAGCTATTATCTAAATTTTCAGAGTATGTGATTGTAGTATCTATGGATATGCAAAGTGTTCTACTCTGCCCTAAGTTACTTGTATCAGAGCAATATCTACACTAATATTACAAAGAGGAAAGATTTGTATTTTTGTATGTAACGAATAAACTCAAAAAGTACTGGACCGATATTAAAAATTCTTCCAAAAATCACCATTCGCAAGCTACATTATCCACGAGTAACATAGGCTATATTTTATTTTGGAAAAAAATGGGGTTCCGTAAGATATTTGCGTTTTTCGGACACAAGGTGTAAAAAATCAACCAGAAAAGTTACTTATTTTGCGTACGCTGCCTAAAGTGTAAAAGATAGAACCATAAAATGCTCTAATGGGTAGGTTTTTTGCAGCGGTAACCGACATCCACGCGGGCGGAGCCGCGGGAGGAGCCGCGGGCGACCGCTAGTTATGAAATAAAATGAAAAAAGTATAATTATGTAGCCCTACCACATAATTATACTTCAACGGTGACGTGAAGTATAAACTACACCAGAAAGATGAGTCGAAAGATTTGCCACAGAGGAGGACAAACATGGCACCCATAAGGGAACTTAAAAGGCTTTATGATAGCCGATTAAAAATAGATTCTACAAAATTTTGTCTTTTACGAAGTCTAAAACAATACATGCACCGCGATCATAATTTGAACCATTAGCAATGTCCCACATTTTGTTCTCATTATTATTGATTTTGTTTGTCATTCATTAAAGTCACAATGTCATTTGTTTTTTTTTTATTATTAATTTAATTTGTTTTAAAATTTTATTAGATAGCTATGTGTGTGTCATCGTTCAGCAATTTTTATAGGGTTCTATGGGAAAACAGTAGTTATGTGCTCTTAATGCACATAGCTTGTATTTACGACTCAATAAATAACTCTACGTGTCGAATTCATCTTTTATGTTAAATTTTAGCATGATTCATAACGTTATCTAATCCCTAATAATTTAAAACCACGGAAATTTGATATACTTATGTATCAAAGTAATATTAACTTTTTTAAATACTTGGAGCATTTTTTGAGTAAATCAGTTTTTTGCGTCGCCAGTAAAGTGTGTAAAAACCACATAGCTAGTTATGCTCGCGCAACGACGATAAGTCACATTGAACTTTGCACCCGTCTAATTCCTGCTCTGACAATGGTACTGAAGTCAGAGCACTCAAGCCAAATTCTACGCATATCTTACAACCAATTGATTTAGCTGAATTTAGGCCATTGAAGTTGTTATGGCGAGAAACAGTAAAGAACTGGAAAATGCAACATATGGGACGAGTTCTTAAGAAATTTTATTTTATCTATCTTCATTGTACACACAAGATAAATACATAACAAAAGATGAGTTACAAAGTTGGAAGTGTAACAATTGGCGGTCTCATCGCTCACGGCGATTTCTTCCGAACAACCTTAGTATGAATATTGGGTGTTTATGATTTTAAGGTGGTATATACATTAGTACCACACTATCAAGTGAATTTTCAAACAATAATTGAAATAGAAATAACATTTTGTTCCACATTTGAAGACAATCGTAGAAAAAAAATTGCCAAGACAGTGAAAAATGGGTTTCGCGCAGGACTGTAGGTACCCATTTGGTCCATAGTACGTTGATATAACCACAATTAAAAGTCAAAACCGACAAAAGGTTTAAGACTTTACACACGAAAATAGGTTCTACCTAGTACGGAAACCAGTCTCAAATTTTTTGTTTTATATTTTATTATAACTGATTTTTGTAATTGTTGTGTAAGAATATGAATAAACGATTTTATTATTAATTTTTAATAACTTTAGAGAATAAAATTAAAACAAATTTGTCCAAAGACAAGCCAAGCTTATTCAAAGATCTTTAAGTAAAAGCCGTGGGCTCGTCTCTATATTTAATTTGGGCCAATAGTAAGCAAATTGACGTAGTAAATGAAGTCTTTTAATCCTGAATCAGACACGATTTTTTTTTTCAATATTTTTTAATCATTTACACTGCTTGACAATCTTCATAAGGTTGGTTTAGGAACATAAAGGTTTCTGTTCCTTACTGGATATCCATGACTAGATTCTGTCCATTTCTGGATGTTTGCTGTCCATTACTAGTTAAAAAACTAGACTTTTTATTTGTTAAATAATTATAAATAAACTTTGCAGTAACTGACGCGTAACACAATAGAAAAATTGTATAAGGACAGGACTTTACACTTTAGGTATGTTCAGTATTAAAATTTTCATTTTTTTTTAGCTGTCCATAATTGGGGTGTTTACTTAAATACGTTCCTACGCTATCTTGGCTAAATTGGCTATCTGAATACATCGATTTTTTTAACGAAAATGCTATTGTGTCAGTCAGTCTACATGATCAGACCTTGAAACCTATCAAATTGAAGCGGGAAGTGAGGTAGGAAGACGTAATATCTCCGAAACTACTAACAGCGGCGCTGGAAGCCGAATTTAGGTTTATAGACTGGATTGAACTTGGCATCAATATTAATGGTGAGTGCATCGCATATATATTTTGATCATGGCTGAAACCATGGAAGACCTTAGCACCATGTTCGATGGCCTTAGCCAAAGACCCGTTGGTTTTATAGTGAACATGGATACCGGAGGCCCATACCCCAACCCCTCCCCCCATTCCCTCTCCGCATCCCCCAAAGGTCGGCAACGCACTTGTGACGCTTTTGGTGTTGCGGGTGTCCATGGGCGGCGGTAATCGCTTACCATCAGGTGATGCGTCTGCCCGTTTGCCCTTTATTCAATAAAAAAAAAGAACGGGAGTTCAAAATAAATATTAGTTAAAAAAATATTTAAGGTACTCGCCTCTCAACGTCTTAATATAATTAGTTTCAATAGTGGACAAAACATTTTGGGGGGGTTTGAACCCAAACCTCCCTCCCTTGGCTACGCCCGTGCCCACAACACTTGTTGTAGTAGAGAGCGGCGTGGCCACCACTAGGCCAACCGTGCAGTCCTTATCATCGTATTTTTTCACTTCTATTCACATCTGATTTATCTTATTTTCTAGAAGACTTAATACATAAAAGAACAATCAGAAAGAAATGTGTTTATTTGTTTTTAAAATATAGACATGCAGAGAACTATCGATACAATCCTCTTCGACGACATCGGCATTCATGTCATACTCAATGTATGGCTATCGATATCCTGAAATAAAAAAATAAAATAAATTGTGTAAAATTATGAAATTCTTAAAAAAGTTGACTGCCTCTGTGGCGCAGTGGTAGCGTATGCGACTGCTGTTCTTGAGGTCTCGGGTTCGATTCCCGGGTCGGACCAAATCTTTGTATGATCTACAAATACATATCTGTTTCGGAGTTTGGGTGTTTTTTATGTATAATATGTATGTATTTACAAAAAAAAAAGTATACATGTATTCATATCAGTTGTCTAGTACCCATAACACAAGCTCTGCTTAACTTGGGACTGGCGTTGAGAGTAAGATGTCCGAAATATTTATTATTATTGTAGTAAAATAAGGTTAGGTACTCCGAGGTTGGAGGTAAATTATAGACCAACAAGACCTCTGTACTACTCTAAGGCATTTAGCTGGTTCAAAGGGCAGGTGATATTTTTACCCATGATGGAAAGAGTGATGGTTCTAAATCATCATTAGCTCGCCACTTTCATCTAGGAATTTTCTGAAAATTTTCCCGTTTTTGAAACATTCTTCATTGGTGCTCCGCTCCTATTAGTAGTAGCGTAATGATATATAGCCTATAGCCTTTCTCGATAAATAGACTAACCAACACCGAAAGAATTTTTCAAATCGGACCAGCGGTTCCTGAGATTAGCGCGTTCAAACAAACAAACTCTTCAGCTTTATTATATTAGTAAAGATTTATCATAATTCTTTGAAATCGCTCTATCAATCAAATATATTGGTATTCATGCAGAAATACAACTTCAAACTCTACATCTATTAATGTATTCATCACTAAAACTCATGATAAATATTTACCTTTTCTTTACAACTCGAATCTTCTGGTAAATACTCCGTTAAACATATCACGGATGATAAAAAGTGGAACTTTGTTATTTCTGGAACACTTTGTTCCGTCGTCATATCATCAGCAAGTTTTGGAGATGCACTATTAAGTTCATGTGGTCTCCAATATGGGTCTATTGGTGGCGTTAACTGCGTACTTTGTATTGTAATATTCTCACTGACATCCAAAGACATTTCAGAGAGGGGAGCTCTTTCAGCATCTGATTCAAAGTCAAGGTCAGCTTTCATTACACTATTCTTAATGGCATATTTATAAAGTGATTTGACTGAATCAAATAAGAACAAGTCGGGTGGTCTACCTCTTTTTTCTTTCCCAGGTACAAAATACTTCGAGGGACCAAACACTTTCTTTGACACTTTATCGCTGACTCGTACACCAATGTTGCGCAATACACTGCTCCTAGCCCCGTCACTTGAAATATCATCGCGTTTCTTGGGGCTTGCTTTCATTTTCCGTGGTGACGTCATCTGGGATAATTACAAAAAAGTTAAACGTTAGGATTTTATAAATAAACTGCTATATCTTGTAGTAGGTTATCCTATTGATCACATAATTAGTTAAAGCGTGTGACTATTTTAAAAGAAATTATATACATCTTTATAGGTTTGAATTTTTATACCATTTTTGTAGTTGATGGTAAACAAAGTTCGTGTTGATAACCAAAGATTGCGGTAAACTATTTTTTTCCAAATGACTAGACTACAATTACTAAAAACACTACTACTAGATACAGTGGACTACTCAAAGACTGATGGTTAAGTTATACGATATATTGAAAAAGTTATTGAATAAGTAGGTATTAACGATTCTGTCAAAAATTAAATACCTAAAGAAAATAGTTAAGGAATAGTTACGATTGGACTACGTTCAATGATACGTTCTTTATCAAATTAAACATAATGAAAAATATATTTGTCAAAACAAATCATAACGGTTTCATTTTTTCATTTCCAAATAGCTTCTGCCAGCTTTCGCCCGCGTGTATGTTAGTAATAGCGGTAAATACTAAATAGTGACCATGTCCTTCCTGAAGAATCTTAAAATAGGTGTAACGTTTAGCCGTGAAAACGTAACAGACAGTCACAGTAACTTTCGAATTTATAGTTTCTATTAATATAGACTACGTAAAACTAGGTCATAATTCTAAAATAAGATTTTCATACTTGATTAAGTTTATAAGAAATAAACTTCAAGAACGACTAAACTGAAATGGGACCACAAGGGAAGCACCAGCTTCCAAATAAAAAAAAGAATCATCAAAATCGGTTCACCCAGTCAAACGTTCTGAGATAACAAACAAAAAAATGCAGTCGAATTGAGGTAGAGAAGGTAAATGATAATTTATCAACGGCAATATAGTGAATAGCGCGGCTCCAAAATTATTTATAACGAACTAGCCCTTTTCTTTATACTGCATTTTTACATAAAAACTACGAAGAGAAACATAAAAAAATAAACAACAAATATTTTCGGACACCTGACTAAACGCCATCTAGTTTTTAAACAAGTAAATTGTAAGCATGGAAAGTTTACAAGACGCAGGATCATACTTTTTGATAATGCAGTTGTGATAAATTTTTAAAAAGTATTAAATTGAAAACGGTACAATCTCTTAACCATAAATTACACATTGAGAGTGATACTGAATCTGACACTCTCATTTGATATTTAAAACAAAAAGCAAAATTTATAGTCCGTTACTTCCTTTAGAGCAGACGGAGTCGCAGCCTAAGGTCAAATAAATGAAATAAGTTTTTTTAATAAATTAGATTTTATTGCATACTACATAACTATGTTATTTTTATTTTCGATTGTAGAAACCACACACTTAGTCGATGTTCTCTGTGAACTACTGTTTTCACTTTTAAATCCGGAACTGACTGCAACAACAGCGGCAGCAGGATGAGAGTAAAATTCTCATGCCCATTGTTTTCTTCACAAAACAAGATCTTACCATAAAAACGCCTAATCCATAAAAGTCCAAAGATCCGATCAGCTCGATTCCTTGGCGTTACGTAGAGATGAAGTTTTATTCTGCATTCTCTTTCGTAAGGATCATGCTCTAAAGAATTAAATGTTCATGCGGAAGAAATTATATCACTTGGAAATTGGCCATTCACCAACTTGCTTTTTTCAAAACACTACCTCTCAGAACCTTTCAGTGAATCAGATAAATGTTTATTCATATTATTGTTTGTGGTATTTCTGGATCGATACAACCCTCAAACTTTTAAGAAAAGGGTGTACGCTTTCCTCATAGTACGGCAACTCGCTTGTAACTCCTGCACAAATCCCAGGTCTGCAGCAGTTGCTCGTTTGCCCTGGTTGAGGTGTTGTCATGTGTGCTGTTGAATGCGATGAGAGATGAACTTATAATTTCATTGAAAGTAAATACTTCTCTGTATTCTGTCATGCTGCTTAGTTACAAAAATATATGGGCAGATAGATCTAACCAAGAAAAGAAAAACTATAGAACTATTTCCCAGAACCATCCAGTCCAGGTGCATGTAGTCACATCTTTATCCTTTGTGTTGAAGAAACTCACCACTCTTTTAAGGCCCTACACTAATTCTTTTACTTTAGAAGCATAACTTTTATGTTTTTATCAATAACAGAACAGGTGTTTTGTAAGTAGTACTAACTACATTAAGTACTAAAAACTTAGCTGTATTTACTATGGCCAAATTAAATATTATCAACAATATTCCTGAGATAAAAATAAACTAAATTAATTTGTTGATAGTTTGTTGCTATTTTAGACTATTTGCTTTACAAGAAGGGTTCTTCTGTTTCCTTAAACTACTTTTATGTGTATTGCACCATTCTAAAAGAAAATCACTTATTTTTGATCATAATGCTTCATGTATGATAAGAATATATTAAATAACATTGTTGCTGCATTGATGTATATAACTCTGTAATGAGTTGGCAGATAATAAAAGTTGATAAACTGTATTGGTGGCCAAAAGATGCAGTCACCCTGAAACAAAGATGAATTACAGTAAATGTGTAAACAAGACAAAAACACATCTAACATTTGGAATTGGAATAAGTAGAAATAATTTGAAATATATAAACACCCAAGAATTAGTGGACATTCATGCATGTTTGCGACTTGAAATGCTACACCACCTACCTAACAGCATCACTGTAAAGACAGGATCAAGACTGATTTCATGATGAGTACTGATAGATGAGGCATTCCCCGATGAAGGTGGCTTATATCTATTCCTTTGGATGATGGGCATAACTGCACTGGTGCAATAGTAATTTAGTTGGTCACATTGCTACTTTCTACTGTGCCGAGTGTAATGGGTTTAATCTCCAAAATGGAATAACTGAGTCTTGATATTCTTTTTATCTGTCTTATGTATTATTTTAAGTCTCCCACCTGCGATATAAACCATAACCAGAGTTGTCTTATTAAAAAAATCTGTGTTACGAACACCAATAGTGCATCTTAACAAATATTATATATGTATATAAAACTTACTGCAAAGGTGGTTAGAAACTTTTTTTTCACTTCCGATGTACATACTTCAAATGTTTTACTCTCCAAAAGTCCCATTCCGTAGTAGAAACTAACAATAGTAAGAGGACCAGCAATCGTTTGGTCACATAATATTTTTACTAATGCTGTTTTAACAGATACTTTTGGTATTAATTTATCTATCCCTAAATAATAATAATGATGCAATGGGCCCAAAACTGTCCCCACAGTGAACATGTGACCTTAAACAAAATAAGTTATGTCACATATACTTATACTCAATTTTATTATTCATACTAATGTTATAACTTCGGAAGTAAAATCTGTCTGTCTTATCTGTTATGCTTCACAGTAAAACTGTTGCACTGATTTCGATAAAATTTGGCATAGAGATTCTTAACTAACAACATAGGCTACTGCGATACAACATACACACAGGTGGAACAGTGAGCAAAAGCTGGTACTGAATATTATCTTGCATTAAGATTTTTTTTTTATTATATGGCAGGCAAACGAGCAGACGTATCGGCTGATGGTAAGCGATTACCGCTGCCCATGGACACCCGCAACACCAGAGGCGTTACAAATGCGTTGCCGGCCTTTTAGGAAGGAGTACGCTCTTTTCTTGAAGGTTGAAAGTATTTATCTTGATATGAATATATAGTACAGTTTTTATTGCCCTTATTTAGATAGCAAAGTTCACTTCATTAATTTATTTGTTCTAATTATTCTTTTGACTGTAGTCTTAAAAATAGAAATGAATTAGCATACCTATGCGTGTCCAATCGTACGCTGATGCACCTCCTCTTCGTATTTCTACTTCCTGTTCAACATAATCGCCCAAAGCCATAAAGGCCCCAGATGTAATACTGTTTGTGAGCAGTAAGTTCTTCTTCACAAAAGATTGTACACCTCGAGAGATGCTGGAGTGATTTCTTTTGAATTTATTTATTTGTAGATAGGTACGTTTCAGGCCTTGAAAAGTATACATAGCGAACAAATTTATTTCTGATAAAATTCTTTTTGGTATACTTATTCTTCAGTGTACTTTCGTGACTATAGTTTATATTAAAACTAGGGAAAACTCCCTAAAAACTAACTACTAAAACGTAGTGTGCACTATTTTACAATTCAACCTACTTCTAACAAAAAAAAATTAATAAATTAGTTCTGTCAATTCTGTCAAATACACAATTAAGATGAAAGGAGACTCGATAAAATTACGAACACCGAAACATCACTGAATACTGAAACATTTTAAAACGTTAAAAATATCGTTACTACTACAAATTTTTCTTTGGATGAGGATGATGTAGGTATTGATTACTCAATTTATGTCAACCTAATTAAACTTAAAAATCATTGTCAACTTAGTAGGGAGGTATATTTATCTGCTTCTATCTGCTTTCTTAAAACGTAATGTTATATTTATTGCTAAGGTAGGTATCATTAAAATGAATACTGGTATACGTAGAAATTACTTTATACGATAAATAAAGTGGGTGCATTATCAACAACCCATTTTGTTCCACTGTTGGGCTCGGGTCTCCCCTCAGTAGAAACATACTGTTCGTAAAACTTGTCAATATAAAAGAGTTCCGTGAGAAATTTTGTGACAAGTAACAGAATTCAAAAAGAAAGTCATGGTTCTCAGACTTCGATCTGGACATATCTCACTAAACAACTATGCATATTTAATTGGTAAGATTGGTTCCCCCAACTGCTTAATTTGTAACATAATTTTTCGGTGGGATGCGTCCAAACGAAGCTGAAAGAAAGCAATTATTTTGTAAACCTAATTTTAATGTGGGTAAATGTAATAGAATTCTCGTTCTTCCCTGCATGGAGAAAGCTAGAACACAGTATTATATAGCTAAAATGTATGTATTAAATAATTCATAAATTATATTTTTATAAGGGCGACAATCACTTCGTGACTAAGCCCTCATTAAATAAATAAAGAAAAGAAAATTCAAAAATCTTGTATTTCTATTCACAGTAAATCTAATCGCATGTCGCAGTATATCTATTACTGCGACATCCTTATTAAATGAATAGGAATACAAGAAAGGAATTTTAATGTTTTGGAACTAAAGTATCGACACTAATGGATCTACGTGAGTCGTCAATATCTATTGATGAAGAATTTATTTTACTTAACAGAAATGTACATTTCACTTACGTGAGAAAATGTTTTGTACTTGACGTACTACGAGTTTATACACTACAGCACTAAGATGTTACTCAATTCAACTAGCTAAAACTTTACAACGTTGATGGTTACATTCATTTAAAAAATATTTTTTGTCGGTACTGGGTACTCAACTTGCAACGAATTTTCAAATATACCCTCGTACAGGAGTAAAGAATACGGACTCGTGGTTGTCTATTAGTGTATTATCTATGCTCATGGTCACAATACAGGTAAGAATACAGTAGGTTAACTTTATTTCACAAGATCATAATAGGGTGTTATTTAATTTATAGTGGCTGATAAGTTTTTTAAGAAAAGTTTTTTGAGTTAATTTTTAAAAATACTAAACGAGTTCGCATTCCTTTATGTCTTTGGGTAGTTTATAAAAACGTTCACTATCACGTTAACATTTATTTGACTAGAGGCAGTACGTTATATGACACTCAAGTAAAAGACTCTGGGGATTTAGTAAATGGAACAACTCATATTCTTGATATAACTCAAACTCAACTCAAATCATTTATTTCCATAGGCCCAAAAAGGCACTTGAACACGTCAAAATACAAACATAAGAATATAAAACAAAACTCAAGTTATCAGTTCAGTAGTACTAATACTAAATGCACCGAGATGATTTGAATTACCGGAGCTTAGATTGACTTCGATTCAACTCAAAGGTTTAAATTGAAATCAATCCAAGTACCAGCTCCGATGGGTATTGCATTCATGAGAAGAGCTGGTGAGAAACTCATGTGCACCATCTTTTCAAATAATTCATACAAAGCTTGTTGTTTTTGACAACAGTATTTCTATGTGCCAGTTAAGGCAACCAAACCACAAAAGATAGAACACATCTTCACTGATTCACTCCTCGACCAAGACTGCCTTTACTCGGCCGCCATTATGGTTTATATAGGATATATCCCCTCCATAATGGCCGCCCGACATCAAGTCAGTCTTTTACATTTCTTATTTATTAATTAAGACATTTAATATGTTTTAATAATTTCATTAATTATATCTTTGACTTTCGGAATTCTTTGCATTATTATTCATTACACCTAGTATTTCATTGGCCGATATTCCGGAAGTCAAGTGTACAATCACAACTGTTTATTATAATTAGGATTACCGCTAACAGATTCGGCTATCCTGCTATCAACACGTCCTCGTGTTGCAATTTATAATGTATATTCCAACTTATGATATATGTATATATTACAATTTTTCTGTCGATCATAAACAAATTATAATTATACATGAAATAACAATTGCATTATACAACCTATCACGTTTCTCAATAAAGTACATTTATAAATTTTACATACTTTAACAGTTACACTGAAATTATAACAATTGAAAAATTTAAAATGCATTAGACATATCTTTAAACATTCGTTATTCTTGGTGCAATTTCAATCACCAAATAATCATATCGGGTTAATTTCAACCCTGCTTACTCATTAAGTCGGGCTAATTTCAACCCTGCTTACTCATTAAATCGAGCTAATTTCAACCCTTCTTACTCATTAAATCGGGCTAATTTCAACCCTACTTACTCATTCATAGGTGTAATTTCACACCAAATAGTCGGGCTAATTTCAACCCTGTTTCGTCATTCATAGGTGTAATTTCACACCAAATAGTCATATCGGGCTAATTTCAACCCTTCTTACTCATTAAATCGAGCTAATTTCAACCCTTCTTACTCATTAAATCGGGCTAATTTCAACCCTACTTACTCATTCATAGGTGTAATTTCACACCAAATAGTCGGGCTAATTTCAACCCTGTTTCGTCATTCATAGGTGTAATTTCACACCAAATAGTCGGGCTAATTTCAACCCTGTTTCGTCATTCATAGGTGTAATTTCACACCAAATAGTCGGGCTAATTTCAACCCTGTTTTGTCATTCATAGGTGTAATTTCATACCAAATAGTCATATCGGGCTAATTTCAACCCCCTGTCGTCATTCACAGGTGTAATTTCACACCAAATAGTCATATCGAGCTAATTTCAATTTAGTCATTTATAGGTGTAATTAAATAACAATAAATAAATATTCCGGACATCTTACACACAACGTCATCTAGTCCCAAGCTAAGCAGAGCTTGTGTTGTGGGTACTAAACATCTGATATAAATACTTATATACTTTTTTTTTTGTAAATACATACATATTAAACACCCAAACTCCGAAACAAATATTTGCAGATCATACAAACATTTGGTCCGACCCGGGAATCGAACCCGAGACCTCAAGCTTAGCAGTCGCATTTGCTACCACTACGCCACCGAGGCAGTGGCGCCAATTTCACCCTAAATAGTCATATCGGGCTAATTTCAACCCTGTTTATTTATAGGTGTAATTTCACACCAAATAGAGTTAATTTCAACTCAAATTATTTATTTATCTTTATTGCGTACATACTACAAAAACTACAAAATAATACATAACGATTTGCGGTCTTATCGCTCAAGGCGATCTCTTCCAGTCAACCATATTATGGACATCGTGTGTTAAAAATGTTTGGTTAACCCAACACACAAGTAACACATATAGATCTATATATATCCTATTCAAAATAAACTGAAAGTATTTACCATAACACGTAGTATTCCTTCATCAGCTTTGTAATCACACCCAAAGTTTCTGCATGTCGGATTGTCTCAGACAAGTTTGTTACATAGCCTTACTGTTTGCACAGAAAAGATTTGCCTTTAAATCGAGTGGGAATGTGTTGGCATTCCCAGTATCAACTTCTCCGATGATCTCAGATCTCTGTAATGTACTTAAAACTGAAAATAATAATTTTAACGTCATATCAAGCTAATTACCACTCGCCGTTACCATTACATTAATAAATCAATCTTATATATAAAATTCTCGTGTCACGGGGTGCGTAATCGAACTCTTCCGAAACGGCTCGACCGATTTTGATGAATTTTTTTGTGATTATCCGGTATCTATGAGAATCGGTTGTAATCTATTTTTCATCCCCCTAAATATTAGGGGTAGTCCACACCAAAATTTTTTTTTTTTTTTTTGACAAAATTTTTAATTTCTATTTTTTTTATGATGCAACATTAGAAAATACATACAACCCTAGATTTTCAACCCTCTACGATCAACCCCTATTTTTCCATCGCGATTTTTATTGACCCACCTCTACAACATAAATTCCCTTTTATGGCAAAGCAACGTTTGCCGGGATAGCTAGTAATCCTATATAAAATTATTCCTACTCATTATAAATACAATAGGTAAGTACTAGATAAGTAGGACACCGGGTTAGTTAATTTTCCTCGTGAAAAATCATTCATTGTTTCTTTTAACTAGGGGCTTTATTGTACGCACACTCTAGACAAGAGTTTACGTACTTTTTAATCAATTTAATTATTTTCTTAAACCAATAATGCTCTTTGATTTTCGCAAAGTCTTCTCTTAAGCAAAATGTTCTGTATCATTATGGGCTTGTCCCAATATTTGTCATATTACATCTTTAGGTATCATAACTTTATCAACGTTATTAGTTTTCCTATAGAGCAGGTTTTTCTTAGATTCGAAAGTATTGTGTATGTTTAATGTCATAAGGCTAGAGTTTTCAAAGAATTCTTTTATGCGAATAACTTCATCTTCCACTATTTGTACCGTCGCATTCCAATCCCCATCAGACGTAATACTCATCATCATATTCTCAGTCCTCACCACTCCCAAGACCGGGGCTGGCTACCAGTTCAACCGGTTCCACCGGAACAGGAGTTCCTACACAGAGCGACTGTCATCGGATCTCCGCAACCCTAAGGATGAACTGAATACGAAGGTTAAACTAGTTGTTATTTGTGGGCACTGACTTCCCAATAACGCTTGTCATAGGTGTTCATGAGAACCGGGAACGACGGTTTAACATGATCTTCGAGGCACGGGCGGGTAACACCGCCCCATTTAACGAAAAGTGAATTGGTACCAGATCGACTATCTGTAATTAGATTTCGACTTAATGTCTCAGCATTTGTTATACGATATCTCGGTCCATTATACGCTAGGTACTCTTTTAGTAATGTTACCTTCACCAAAAATAATTTATTTCCGGAATCATTACGAATCAACAATAAACTATTCCCGTTATTAATTCGAAAATAACCCGCTAAAATCATATATTCCGCGCCTAGTATCAACAGCGACTTCGCCAGTGCCCAAAGGATTTGAATAATTTAAATAACTTCAGTTGCAGTTTAAAAGGCAGTATGATTATAAACAATACTCAAACTTAGGAACATCGAGGGAGACTGGCTTCCGGACTCCAATCACCTACAGTTATGAAAGTGCTACTACCTTTTCGCGACGTAACTCACGCTAGCCAGTCGCTTCCATGCACATCACAGACATGAAACTTGTAACGTAACCAGCCAGAGTCGCTCGCAGAGGCGACACAGTCTCGCGCCGTGGAACGATAGCGTCACCAGCTGCCGCCCGATGTTGGCATCAAACTCAGTGGCGATGTTGGTTCGCACTGGGTAACTCAGATACTCGCCGTCTTCTCTATGCAGCATATTAAGTATGGTTCTGTAATATCTGCATTTTAATGCATATTAGCTGAAAGGATATCGCAGCATTTATGCTCATGTATGACAGAGGTACCGCAGCACATTTCTCTGTTTGGAAGACGAAGTACCGCAGCACCTGCCTTTACCAGCTCTCAGTAAGACCGCAGTCTACTACCACTAACGCTCTGCCATCTCAGCACAACTGATGGTAGAAGCGGAGCTTCCAAGCAACCTCAGTCACTCGTCATCTCACTCAATATCTGTAACAGATCAAAAGTTACTCACGATCGAAAAAGCCTGCACAATTATCAGGACACCACTCTCCTTTCCAGAGCACCATAAACTGTGCAGTTGCCTGGATGATGAAGTGTAATGAACGACGAAGTTCATCCACCCAGTCCTTAAGTTCTTTCTTACATTAGGCCATGGTCACATAAGATAGTACGGGGTACCAAATAATGACACCCATGTTCGAGAAAAACCCGCTTGCGATCATCAGCATCTTGTCTATAAAATGTGTACAAGAGGCTGTATTTAGAGAAAGCATCAATTAAAATTAAGATGTACTTAAATCCATTTGACTCTGGTAGAGCCCCGAGGACGTATGATACTGAATTTATTCAACAGTAGGTTTTGTACAAACGGATAAGAATTCGAGCACATCCTTTGTGAATAATTTAGCATTTGTGGTCGTTGCCCTAATCCGAGGGTCAGAAATACCTCTTATAGCAATAGTTATTTTTAGCTAGTCAGAGACCCGTCACAATATTAAGGCCGACCAACACTAATTTAAAAGCGTTTTTATTAAATCAATAGATGAAATTTGTATTTAAATCGTGAAAGATGGGCATTTGTAAACAAAAACTAACTATTTAGTTCAGGAAATAAACCTATACCTATACATACAGCATTAACCATAAATAAATTTCCGTTAGAACAGAAGTCAATTCAACAATATTTAGGGTTAAGAATGGATCAACATTTATCGTGGAAGACCCACATAGAACATATATAAGGCAAAATTTCATCACTCTTAAGCCCCATACGGTCCCTAGTAAGTGTATTCCGCGTAAATTAAAATTAAGTGTTTATAATTCATTAGTAAAACCTCATTTCTTATATCGAATTGAGATTTGGGGAAGTAGTCCAAAAACGAATCTTCAGCAATTACAAAGAAAATAAAATAAAATCATAAAACTATTATTTCAACTACCGTATTTAACACCAACCCGCAATGTTTATATAAAACTAAAATTATGAATATCAATCAACTTTACATGTACAGCACCTGTATTTTAATCAAAAAAATTTACACCAATCATTTATTCTCAGATCTCAAATAAATAACCGTAACACTCGTCGAGGAAGTTTAATTGTATTGCCAAAAAAAATAAGAACCAATTATGGAAAAAAAAAAACAACGTTACATTAGAAGGTATTCAACTGTATAACAGTCTACCCTCACATATAAGACATGTTAGCATATTAAGCTTATTTAACTCAAGACTAACTCATTATCTAATAAGCAATCACTCGCTATTCATATAAATATTTATTGTAACATATTTTAATAATGAAATCAGACTTACCCGCAAGTTGAACACAATATAAATGCTCTGTTAATATCAGGATAAAGCAAACGAATTACGAATCGGATACAAACGCGTGTTTTTATATCCCACTTCTGATCTAAAAGACTCTGGGGATTTAGTAAATGGAACAACTCATATTCTTGATATAACTCAAACTCAACTCAAATCATTTATTTCCATAGGCCCAAAAAGGCACTTGAACACGTCAAAATACAAACATAAGAATATAAAACAAAACTCAAGTTATCAGTTCAGTAGTACTAATACTAAATGCACCGAGATGATTTGAATTACCGGAGCTTAGATTGACTTCGATTCAACTCAAAGGTTTAAATTGAAATCAATCCAAGTACCAGCTCCGATGGGTATTGCATTCATGAGAAGAGCTGGTGAGAAACTCATGTGCACCATCTTTTCAAATAATTCATACAAAGCTTGTTGTTTTTGACAACAGTATTTCTATGTGCCAGTTAAGGCAACCAAACCACAAAAGATAGAACACATCTTCACTGATTCACTCCTCGACCAAGACTGCCTTTACTCGGCCGCCATTATGGTTTATATAGGATATATCCCCTCCATAATGGCCGCCCGACATCAAGTCAGTCTTTTACATTTCTTATTTATTAATTAAGACATTTAATATGTTTTAATAATTTCATTAATTATATCTTTGACTTTCGGAATTCTTTGCATTATTATTCATTACACCTAGTATTTCATTGGCCGATATTCCGGAAGTCAAGTGTACAATCACAACTGTTTATTATAATTAGGATTACCGCTAACACAAGATACAATCAAGATGACCATGAAATAAAGTTTTATTTACTTAAATAGTTTTGGAGCTTACTCCGTAAGAAACAATTTTCATATTTATTCACGCTGCTTTATGATAATTGTATGAATAGTTAAATCAAGCGTTAACTAAAAGAACGCATATTAATAGGCATAATTTTCTCACGACCCTTTTTTTTGTGGAATTGTTGGCAAACGAGCAGACGTATCGCCTGCAGGCGTTGCGTTGTTGCAACACCAGAGGCCTCACAAGTGCGTTGCCGGCCGTTGGGGGATGGGGAGGGGGAAGGGCATGGGGTATGGGCCTCCGGTATCATCACTCTCTCGGTGAAACACAGCGCAAGCGCTATTTCACACCGGTTTTCTGTGAGGCCGTGGTATCACTCTGGGCGAGCAGGCCCATTCATGCTGAAGCGTGGCTCTCCCACGGTTTTGTCAACGTAGTAGTGCTCAACGTACAACAGCAAAGAAGCTTGTGGCGCATTCAGATTTTCGCCCTTTAACTTACGGTACGGTAAATATTCAAAGTCTCTGGTCTTATGATCAGGTCATATGTTGTTTGCCTAATATTTAGTAAAATAAAAAGCACCATGAGAACGAAGTTAAGCTTGCTTAAATGGTTTTGCTAGATGATAACATGGATTAATCAATTTTAGCATCTGGTTAGCACAGTTATTACCCGTCGGAAATATCTGCGGACCTGACTTGCGCTTGCGCTTCGCCTTTCGCTGTTCCACTCATCGCCCTGCCTTCGCTTATCTAGTACCATTGCCAACGCAAGCGCCGACCCAGGACTCTCTAGTTTGCATGACATGACGACTTCAGTATAATAATAATAATAATAATAAATATTTCGGACAATTTAACACACAAGCCGTCTAGTCCCAAGCTAAGCAGAGCTTGTGTTATGGGTACTAGACAACTGATATAAATACATATATACTTTTTTTTTGTAAATACATACATATTATACATAGAAAACACCCAAACTTCGAAACAAATATTTGCAGATCATACAAACATTTGGACCGACCCGGGAATCGAACCCGAGACCTCAAGCACAGCAGTCGCTTACGCTACCACTCGCGCCACCGAGGCAGTCAAAAGATAGATAGATAGATAGTCAGTAGATTCAAAGGTGCAATAAAAATTAAGTTGTAGTGAACTAGATAAGTACATTTAAATAATGAATGAAATATCTTGAAGATACTTATATCACAATATTATAAAAACAGCTAGCTAATTAAGTGCCACCTACTTAAATTACAAAATGCTAAAATAGTCCCGAATGATCTAAATTTGAAATAACATAATTTTAATCAAGACGACTGGTAATTACCTCCATTTAATTATGCCAGCTAGCTAATGCGAATTTTGTGAGACAGTAGAAAACTATTTAAAGCATTCATCAAAGTTTATAGATATACTTTTAGAATCTTTAAGATTTCTACAAAACTCGTACTATGAGAAGCTTTGATCTTGTCTCACTTGATACGTTTAATCGTTGTGGTGTTTTTTTTAATGCAAGCCGTCTCGATTGGTGAAACTTAAAATATTATTTACTTATTTGTGTCATTATGTTTCATATATGATAAAAATATATTATATATCATTGTTGATACGTTTACGTATAACACTCTATAGGATATTGTTAAAAAATAAAAGTTAATAAATTGTATTGGTGGCCAATACATGCAGTCTACCTGAAACAATGAAATGATTTCTTTCTCGTTAGAAGATCTTAAACATAAAGAGCCAAAATGTTATAATATTAAGAATCCTTTATTTTTGACAACATACATGTACCTACTTATTATACATTTATTTACATATAGGTAGGCACACACACATATATAAATATACATTCTTTTATTTGATAGCCTACCAAAGTGACTCTGCTGAGTCTGATGGAAAGCTTGAGTAGAATGCAAAAGAGGGGCTACCATACTCATTGCGAACGCATACAATGCAATATGGCGTCCCACACTATGGTGGCCTATTGAGATGTTTTTTCGGGTCTCGTTTAAAGGACCTGTGAGAGGGAAGCACGTGCGCTGGAAATTAGTTCCTGTTTTTAACTGGTTGGCACAGGAAATAAGAACCAAACCGTACAAATTCGAGAGTTGATAATGCGGACTGCTCACCGATCGAGAGCATCAAGCAAATACTGCACAGATCCATTACAAAGATGAGAACAGTACTCTACGCACGAGCAAACTGGTCTTATAAAGAAGACGCAGGTGCTCGGGTCTGAAGTGCTGGAAGAACTGTCTCACCTTTGTCAGTACGCCAAGTTTCCGTGAAACCGCCTTAGTTATGTTCTCGATGTACTCCCGCGGCTTCAGGTCCCGGCAAATATCCATACCCAGGACATCGAGCTATCTCGTAGTGGAAGTTGAGTGCTTTGAAATTTGAAAGTAACTATGTCTGTTTGTTACGCTTTCACAACTAAACCGACCGTCAAAAAGCTAATTATATATAAATTACACCCATACAGAATAAATGATCATGCTCATGACACGCTTATTTGTTCTGGGTGGTAATCGAACTCACAACCTCTTACTTCGCCGTTAGGGTTATGTACCTATAATATTATAAATATAACATACAATAATTAATTTTCGCTTAAGAATGAACAAAATAAAACTTAACTTTTAAACGGTTAATATTTTCTCAGAGATTAAACAATTTTATGTTCACATCAACGTCAGAATACGAGATCGGTAAATCGATTAATAATCGAATAAACATTAACTGGTTATTATTAATGGTTCATCTGTAGGCAACTACCGATCGACGGAGGAAGCTCTGGCAAACAAAATATACCGATTAGCAACAATAGCACTATAACGTAGGACAAACACACTGGTAAAATGTGGACGTTTAATATGCCTCTGCCACCCTGTCATGAAATAGGCGTGATGTTATGTATATGTATTAACCGATTTCTTCAGCAACGTGGAGTCAGAACAAATAGTAGAATCCACAAAGGTTTAAAAGTGTCAAACTTGTTTTGTACGTAAGTATTATTAAGGAGGACACTTACTGTAAAGGTCTTCAAAAACTTTTGTTTCAGTTCTGCTTCACATACTTCAAAAGGTTTGCCTTCCAAATAATCCATGCCGCAGTAAAAGGTGAATATAGTAATTGGTGAAACAAGTATCTGATCAAGTAATATTTTTATTGCTGTTGTTTTTACGGTCACTTTTGGTATGAATCTTTCTAAGTTCGTGTAGTAAAAATGATAATAAGTACCTAGTACTGTTCCGACCACGAACATGTGACCTTAAACAAATAATCCACAGAATAAAAGACTCTGTTAGATTAATATTAATCTTAACTTTGATATCCCTCACAGCGCTCTGTCGACTATACGATAGAACGATTACTTTCACTTGAACTTACAACTTGTTAATTTTCAGTACGAGTCTACACTCAACCTAAATTATGTCTTTAAAGTGTAGAGGACTCACAAAGTCTACGGTATTTTCGTACCTACACATTCTTTTACACTTTTTCAATTAAGTCAGTAAACTTGAGAGAAACTGAGCATAGTTACTAAGTTTATCAATCTATTATGTATGAGATATAATGTTAAAGTTATGATTAGTTACCTGCTCGTTTCCAGTCATATCTTTTTGGTATCATATTTGAACGGAATTCAAACTCCTGTTCCACTAAATCACCCATCAGCATACATCCTCCTGAGGACAAACTATTTGTAAGTAATAAGAAGTTCTTTAGGAGTCTTCGTAAACATCCATAATTTCTTGAACAGTTCTTGCTAAAGTTGATTTTCTGTGGCGTTGATTTTATGCATTGAAGAGTGAACATCGAAATAATGATTTTGCATTACTCTTTCCTTTATCAAAAACCAATAATATAACTATCACTTTTACTTCTAATACATAATGAAGTCGTGTTGTACTTTATAATTTAAATATATATACTTCTCTCTCTTCAAAATATTGTTCAAATATAAAATACAACATAATAGCCCTCGTCTTTGTTTATGCACAGATTTATATTTTAGAATATCTTATTATCAAATCTATGGTTCCATGGCAATTTCTGATGTAGGTAGGTACCTAGGTGATAGCAATATATATGCTAGACTTGACAGAATCTTTATGGACAAAATAATAAATCGGTCGTATTTCTTTGATGACGAAACGGCATTGAATAAATCAGAATACTTGCATTTATTTTGGCTTCCTATAAATTATTTGGTATATAATTTGACTTCCGGTGCTTCACAAGTGATTCTTTTTACAATGTTGCTAATGATTATTCTATGTCTGTTACCTATCTATTATCTACTCAACAGGCGTGGCAGGCAGACCAAGGAGGCCCTCCCGACGATAAACCCCAGATTGTCACGGAAGCTGATGCAACTTAAGAGACCGCTGCTTCGACTTTTAATCGGATCAATAACTGGTCATGCACTACTAAACAAACATCTTTTTACTCTAAGTGTAACAGACAGTCCTCTGTGCAGGGCATGCATGGAGGAAGAAGAAATGGCCACCCATGTCTTCATGACATGTCCTGAGGTGGCAGAATACCGGGCGAGACACCTCGGATCACCGAGGTCACTTCCTAAAGTCGTCGGTAACGTTAAGGGTCTGCTAGGCTTCTTGGAGGAACTGGGGTGACACGAATAATGCCAACCCACCACGCAAAATAGGCGCACTGAAGTCGTCGAGTTGCGGAGACCCAGCCCGCGAGTTTCAAGTTCAAGTTCAAACAGGCGCACAATGGGGCAGAATGAGGTAAAACATGGCAACAATTCGGAAAAAAAAGTTTAAAATGTAGGGTTTATATGTTATAATATATGTAGAAAACAATATTCCTGACATTTTGGTACCACAATGACCCCTCTTTAATGAGTCCCTGTTAAGTTACAAGCGTACTTCTAAAGTTTTGCTAAGCGCGTATCTCTCTCGTATCAGATGTCAATCAAAATGTATTGATTTATTTTGTTAAGATTCGATGGTTTTGAAGCAATGTTTTGAATTAATTGTTTAAGTAGACATAATAAATAAACTATTTACAATTTTAAAATATTCTTATACCATTGACGTTCCGAGAACTTGATGTTTCAAACTGGGTCTTCCAAAAATCTGCATTTTTTTTGAGAAAATAGACCATAAGTTACAAGCTAGGGCTGGGTTAGTGACCTAATTTGTTTTATGAAGAGACTAAAGGGTTCACTTCTTAAACCTAAAAGGATTTTTGCAGATGGTTGCCGATGTGGGAGATATTAATAATTTTCTTAACTTAGGTGAGGTGTATTTTTGCTGATTGATTAACATATTACCTTGGTAATAGATAAAATTCTACAAAGGAAAATAATACCTTTTCCACGTACATTATGGGTACCTACTTAAACTTCAGTTTATTATTTTTTGGTTACTATTTTTTTTTCCTTTTTGCTAAATCACGATGTCATTTACTCGTAATGAGTTTTTTCGCATTATGAAACAAAGCGGAAAAAAGAAAATAGAAGAACAATTCAATCATTTGCAAACGGAATTGCCAATTATCAATGAAAGTTCAAAAGGCAAGACAATATTCAAGAATTTCAAGTGTCAATTCAGAATAAGATGGAGCAAATCCGGCCGTACTTTAGCTTTCATAAGAGTGAAAAGTGAATGGCTTGAGGGAGAATGTAATTTGTCTCCACCAAATGTCCTCAGTGAAGGCAGTAGTCAAGCCCGTGGCCGTGGCCGAAAAGAACAAGAGAAAGAAGATCAAAAACTCAAAGTTTGCTTATTGAATATAGTGATGATGATGAAGAGGAGTAGGAGGAGGAAGAAGTGTAAAATATAAACGTGAAGCATGATTTTGTCTAGTAATTTAGGTACTAAGGTCTATTTTCTCAAGTGTTTTTCATAATTACATTGCTTCAGTTTTGGTGCTTGAGGGGTTCAAGTTCAAATAAAATTCAATGTAAAAATAGGTCGTACATTACAATTTGATAGTAATTAGTGGTTAAAAAAATCTCTTAAAAGAGTTACATGATAAGCGAAATATTTGTAAAAAATATTACGATTTATAACTGAACAAAAAGTTGTAAAATTAAATAAAAAGTTGTAAAATGAGATGCAAACCCACTTATATATGTTATTTAATCATTTAATGTCCATTTGTTTCCCTTAGAACTGAATACAAAACATAATTACTTAGTACCGATTTGTTGCCAGGTTTACCCCCTTTCTGCCCCACTGTGAGGCGTGGCAAATAAGGGCAATCAAAAATAAATAGAGTGCAATTGGGATTGATCCTCGTGGCGACAGATTAAAATATACGGAACGGACACTTATGTTTGGAGGCGATTTGAATATATTTTTTCCAAAAAGTGTCTAGATTGTTCTCTCGAATTAAATAGTGATATCGAACGGACGAGTTTTACTTGTGCTCATCATTTCCCTTGTTAGACAGTGCAATACTAAATTTTTCAGACACCACCCCGTTTCAACCCGTGAATGTCGTAAGAGCAGACCAAGGAACCAAACTACGCGTGTCTACTGCACTACAAAGAGAAGAAAACTTAAAACAAACCATAATGCAACCCGACTGACCAACCTTTTTTATGAAGAGAGGCCTAGATCCAGCAGTGGATTGTAAAGGCTGTTGATTGTTGTAGGAAAAGTGTGTGTATCTATACTGATATAAAAAGCTAAAGAGGTTTGTTTAGCTTGAACACCTAATCTATTGATCCGATTTGAAAAATTCTTTCTTTTAGTGTTAGATAACCCATTTATCGAGGATGATTTATTTAACATCACGCTAAGACATATAGGAACGGAGCACCAATGAAGAAGGTTTCAAAAAGGGGGGAAATTTTCACGCTATAGGCAATAGGAGACGCAAATGAGGTTGTGGGTCAGCTATTTTGAATACGAAAGCAATTTAATAAGATAGTTTAATTAACAGACAGGTCATAATTGCTATTGAAAGGTATTTTAAGCTACATCGTCAATTATCACTAATTTCGGTTTCAATTAGTCTAGCTACATAAAACTATCATATAATGTTAAGGTACCTAACAGTATGAATAATATTTCCAAATGCTACTTACACAGTTTATAATAATGTTAGATTTTCTGGTTTTTCATAAATCCCTGAATTTTGGCAATTCCGCGTATTGACCAATTTAGCAGAAAGGAGGTAGAAAAGAAAACACCTTTTTCAAAAGCTACTATCTAAAATCCAATGTGATGTAACGTTCCTTTTTACGCAGTAAGTAGGTAGTATTTAGTAAACTTTAGTAGTGCAGATGTCTTCAATTAATCGAAAATGAAAAATCATAAAGAATCATAAACAGAAGATTCATAATTTTTTTACAAAATAATACAAATCACGGTTCTATTTTTAGTTCTCTATTATTTAGGGAATACTCGACACTAATTTAAGTAAAAATCAATACAAAATACAGTTACGTCAAACTTTTTTTCACTCCAATGTCAATCAATGTTTTGTATTGAAGTAGGGACTATTTCATAAATAATTTAGGAGTAGGTACGCAAGTGTGTAATAATACACAGGGTGCGTGCCCATCTTGTTTCTACAGTACACTTCAGTACAGTGAAAAAAAATGGTTTAATTTCAATGTAAACTAAATAAGAAAACAAAACTACAAAATGGCTCAACAAAGTGAAATTTTAGATTTTTCAGGTTTATTTAGACTAGATGTTCTGTTACATCTAGATATTGTGACATATAGCTTTTATGAAATCGGAGCAAAGAAATTTTTCGCTTTTGCAAGTGATGCAGAAATTGTTTTCATGTATATTAATCCTCAATTGGAACGTATGGTTAGTAATTCTGATTGGGATTTTATAGATAATCCCATTCACTGTATGTGTTTTGAACCTACTGGAACGTGGGTGATCATAGTTAGCGATGAGAAGGTGTTGCTTGTACCATTTTTACCTCAGTTCCTTCCCGAAGAGACCTATGACCAAAAGTGGCCCTTGTCGAGGGTTACAGTTTTGCCTTCAGGAAAAATATTAAATCCTACATCTTTGACATGTTGGTTAACTAAGGACGCTGAGAACATTCTGATTATAGGCTGCAAGGTAAGCCGGAATAACAGCATTGAATATACAGTCGACTCTCGTTAATTCAAACCTGCGATAATTCGAACCTCTCTATAATTCAAAGTTATCACGAGTTCCCTACAAAATCTCTTTATATTTCGAACTAAATCAATACATTTTCATGCACTTGGTAATTCGAACGAAAATATCATTGCTATATAACAAAACGACACATTAATTCGAACTCATAGGCGTCTAACACTCGACAATTCAAAGTTGCAGAGAGAAAGAGGCGGAAAGATTGTAAGTTTAAACTTGTATCAACATACACGAGCCTTTGGTTTTGTTATGATTAGTTTGACTATAATAGAGTTCTTTCGAAAGATTAATTAATTCACATTATGAGTACATACCTATGTATGTACACGAATGTACCTCTAAACTTTTGACATTGTTATAGAATAGCAGTTAAAAATAATAATTGATCAACACTTAATAATTCGAAGTTTTATATATTTTCTCTCACAAATTTCGAACTATTTGTTATTTCAAACACTCGATAATTCGTAATAGTTTAAGAGTCCCTCAAGTTTCGACTTAACGAGAGTCGACTGTAATATTAAAATAAATTGTGTCGAAAGTTCGAGACTAATCTTTTATATTTTGCATTTATAGACAGGAACCATAATATTTTATTCACTGGAGTCACAAAGAATAGTTGGTAAAAGTAAAGTGCAAGGAGAAATCACTAATTTGCAAATATGCTATGATGATTCCCTAGACCTATTAACTTTGTTGGTGAGTAAATACGGTGGTAGTCAAGGTACCTAATCTAAATGTTAATAATGTTGAAAATCACTTGAAGCGATGTGTTTCCTTCCCACTTTAATCTTTCTCACAGAGGCCTATCTCCAGCAGTAGCCTGTTAAAGTCTGTTTTATGATTATGATGATCGTGGGTACGTTAAGCTGAGTGTGAATTCCTCACACACCTCACCAGGTCACTTGTGGATTCTACTCGTGGTTTCCATCAGAGTGATTAAAATAATTTGAGCAGCTATAACATTAAAAAACATCAGTTCAGTATTAGATGTAGTGTTAAGTTGTTAATATATATATATATATATAACTAGCTGAACCCCGCGGTGCTACCCGCGATACGATGATAACTGCGGGCAACGCCGCGAGGCGAAGCTATATCTTTATAAATAGTAGCCTATGTGTTATTCTGATGTATAAGCTATATTGTGGTAAAGTTTCATTCAAATCCATTCAGTAGTTTTTACGTGAAAGAGTAACAAACATCCATACATACATACATCCATACTTACAAACTTTCGCCTTTATAATAGTAGTAGGATTATTTCAACCTCACATTAATACACACACACACACACACACACAAACAAACACACACACCCACACCCACACACATATTCACATTACACATTACACACATACAATTAGACACACACTTCTCTCTGTGTCTGACACATACATACACATACTTATAATACACATACTAATTTAGTGTTAGTAAAGTTTGTATTCAATTTTAATTTTAGTTAAATTTTATTTAATTTGGTTTGTTGCTATACTATATTTTTGATGTAACTCTGATGGCCTCGGACCGGAGGAAACGTAATGGCTGCGACACAGTTTTTAACTAATGCAGACATTCTAGCACATAATGTTACTTTATTATTTATATTGAAAAATTAAGGTAGCCTAGCCCAATTAGCCTGTGTGGTGGGTGACTAATAACCTATTATTCTTAACATTTGCATTCCGTCTGTGCATCAGAGAGTGTCATAAGCTGTCAGTCCCTCGTAGATCCCCAACAACCCTCCTCCCTAGTCCACTTTACTAGGGAGACTGGTTTGGAAAAAGGATGTATTGTAAAAAAGTCATTGGTTTCAGTGAATGCTTGTCATATCTCAGATCTCTCTAATTGACCGTACACAAGCTGTATATATATTTTAATTTGTAATAAATAAATAATACAAAAAAAATCTATTTATTTTATATTAAGATTAGCTTTGCACCGTAGAGTTACTCATGATTATTGTTGTACCGTGGGTAACACCACGGGCTCAGCTTGTGTATTTATATGATAATTCTTGTACTTAAATACCACTTAAAATCCTTCTGCCCTGATTACTTTGACTTCAATAAAATTGAACTTTCATACAAACTACTATCCCCCGTTTTAACCCCAAAAGGGAGTACTTTTTTTAAAGATACATTATTAGTACACATCCACACCATTCATAGAGACTTATAGTCCTACGTCCCCTAGATGGGGCAATGGCGTCCAGAGCATTCCACCATCGCGTTCAGCGGTGAGCTTCGCATTTTAGCTCGCTCAACGTCTTCCCGACCTTCTTCGTCTCGTCTGCAATTGTACGCCGTCAGGTCTGTTTGGGTCACCCACGTTTTTATTTTCCTTGAGGATCAATCGAGCGCCTGTTTGGCGATATGATCGGAATCCCTACGGAGTGTGTGACCAATCCAGTTCCACTTGCGACGTTTGATCTGCTTATCGATAGACGTTTCGCGGCAGCGCTTCATGAGGTCTTCGTTGGAGATTCTCTCGGGCCAGTAAATACCGAGAATTCGACGAAGACAACGGTTTAACGGGCTGCAACCGGCCGCCCGCCGGATGTCCGCTTCAGTTCCTCCAGTCTCTGACACGACGCTTCCGAGGTATGTAATTTGTGGCCACGCTCCACATCCTCTGCACCAATCCGTAATAGTGTGCTATTTTCCACTCCAGATCTCTTGGGTCTTCCGTGTGTTAATTTTAAGCCTCTCGACATAGGTCGTCCAATTTAGATTAGGCGTAGTCCAAGTCTAGGACATTGGTCAGTCCCTATTCTATGCCGCGTCGTCTATTGTGGTGTGTGTAAAGCATAATCCCGTCGAGGACGATAAAGAATAGGAAAGGCGAGAGTATACAGCCTTGTCGAAAACCGGCATGTACCTCGATACCTTCAGAGACCATGCCATTGTGCGTCACTTTACTGGGATACTTTCTGTAGATGTCTTTTATAAGGTTGATCATCTTCGGCGGGACACTAATTTCGATAAGTCTCGACCATATGGTAGTCCTTTTCAGCGTATCGAAAGCTTTTTTAAAGTCTACAAAGGTTAGATAGACTTCCCCCTGCCATTCTGATTCCTGTTCAAGAATGATGCGCAGAGTATTGATCTGGTCGACAGTCGAACGATTCGAGCGAAAGCCTACTTGCTCTTTGTGAAGTAAGGGTTCAATAGCCCCCGATAATCTGTCCAAGACAATCTTGCACAAAACCTTGGAAGGTACCGAGAGCAAAGTGATGCCTCTCCAGTTGCTGCATTGGTAAGCCAATGAGGCCAAAGGCCTTTTTTGGGCACAGGTATGAGAAGCCTCTTCTTTATTAAGGGTGTCAGTACCTCGACGGCGAAGTTTATGTCAGCTTTTAGCATTTCCGCAGTCATTAGGTCGAGGCCTGGGGCATTACCAGTTTTGAGCGAGAGTACTGCCTTCGCTACTACCTCGTGTGTCGGAGGTTCGACGTTGATGTCAAGAAGCCTAGTTAGTGGGGTGTCTTGCGGTACATCTAGTACGGTCCATACTATGGCACGGAAGATCTCCTTAAAGTGTTCACGCCAGCGTTCCAGTTGCCCTTCCGATGTCACAATGAGTTACCCATTCTTTGACTCCAGAGGCTTTGTACGAAAAGGTAGGAGCGCCTACCTGCCAAAGTTTTAGTCGCTTATACAGCTCTCTCAGATTGCCAGTATTAGCAGCGCGTTGGGCATTATCAGCGATACCGTAGTCAGACCATAACTTCCTATCTTTCCGCGAGCAGAATTCCGCGAAAGAAGCCGTAGATTTTTCTTCGAATCTGACGGTATCTCTGTCTGAGGTCGGCTTGAAGTGACGTCGTCTCGTTAGTGCTTATCAGTTTAACGTGAAGTCCTCTTCTTTTATTGCTCCCATGTAGACTGTGACATCCAAGTTTCATGCCTTTGTGTACAATGCCTTAGGACGTTGAAGCTGGTCTCTGTATAGCGTGAGTGACCTACCACTTTAATGCGTTTTCTCTTCGTCTATTGAGTCATCGTCAGCGTTGAGGTCACCGAAACGGTTACGGAGTTCAAGCCTGAACTTGTTGGTAGTGTCAGGATCTCCCAATCTTACCACTTCCGCTGGCTGGTCGTGCTGCCGCCACCTTGAGCCGCATCTCAGCAACGACCGGATGATGGTCACTGTCGATATCAGCGCCTCTTCGATTTCGGACGTCAAGCAACAATGAGCGCCATTTGGAACTTATGGCAAGGTAGTCAATTTGGTTTCTAGTGTGGCCATCGAGTGAGTTCCAAGTGTATTTGTGTATATTTCTATGAATAAAAAGTATTCCCCCGATGGTCCGGTCTTGATGCTGACAAAACTCCAAAAATCGTTCACCTTTCTCATTACGCACCCCGAGTCCCTGTGTGCCGGGTTGTCGTCGTTCACAGTTGATGTTATTGCTCCCAACTTTCGTATTAAGGTCTCCCATGACCATTACAATATCTTGTTTCTTTTATTCCTTTAAGGGTGGCGTTTAAAGAGTTGTAGAAGTCGTCTTTGGTATCCTCTGCAGCCATATTGGTGGGCGCGTAACACTGAACAACAGATATTTTTCGGACTCTTGAGCTAAAACGAGCCAGATTGATTCGGTCTGAGATCGGTTTCCAGTCCAAAAGGCTTCTCCTTGCGGAATGGGAAAGGTGGAATTGAACTCCGTTCTCGCGGTCATCGTTCTCGTCATCCTTGCCGGAGTATAAGAAAGTCAACCCTTACCCGACGTTCTCAGTTCTCCAAAACTATTTCTACGCACTTCACTTAGACCGAGTATATGCAGGTCGTATCTAAGCATTTCTGCTTCTGCTTGGGCCAGTCTGCTGACATCGCTGAGCGTACGTACATTCCAATAAGCAATTCGTGTCCGTGTTTTCTTGCCAAAGGTCGTTAGAAAATGATCGGTCCGGTTTCTTGCTGTCTTCGTTTCAGGAATCTAGATTTTTCTGCAAGCAGGTGATTGACTTAGTCTGGTAGCAGGGCTGCCACTTCAGAGCGTCCAGACACGCTCGGTTTTGTTCGGGTTGCCTCCCTAGTGATAGGGTTCTGTTTTAAGGCGCTGAACACTCGCCATTCGCCCTGCATCCTCAGCTCAGCTGCAACTCTAGGTAGTGTGCAGCACTTCTAACTTCAAAAACATAGGACTTTCTTACAAATTGCCAAACCCCGTTTTGCCCCCTTAGGGGTGAAGTTTCATAAAACCCGTTCTTAGCGGATGTCTACACCCTTTACGGAACCTACGTGCCTAATATAAGTTTGTAGGTGTTATAGTTTCTGCGATTTCGTGATTAATCAGTGAGTGATATTTCGCTTTTATATATTTATATATAGATTGTTAATTTTTTAGATATGATCTGTCCTATTGAACTGAATTAAAAAAGTTTCTTTAATTAATATGTATAATAGTATATTTTCATTGAGTACCAACTGTTTTAGCTATGTTTAAATGGTTTTGTTTGTTATTTCATAATTGACACTAGCTTTTAGTAAAAAATGCTTTAATCACGTATTTTGTAAAATAATTAAGTCAGTGGTTGTTAGTGTTATCTACTCTAATAAGTTCCATAGAATTGCAGTTGCAGAATCTCTTAATATGTATATTTTCTAGTATTGAACGACCTATCAGTATTCATTCTGCCTGCCTTCATTTTTAACAATTATTGCATCTTTCCAGATATCTGTCAGCAAATCTAAACAGTGTAAGTTGGTCCTGGAACACAGGTCTTTTGGATACAACTGGCTGCAACAAACCAAAGCGCAAAATGATAGAGACAAGAAAGATGGCTTCATGTCATATATAAAACAATTGTCAAAAGATAAAATCACCCTTTTCATACAGGGTGCCTCTAAAGGTAAGAGACACACAGAGAGAAGATAAGAGACAGAGAGTGCGACACAGACCAACACAGAGTGATAATGGTCACTAGTTGTTACATGAAATAAGACAAGCCTTTTTTTTATTGAATAGGGGGCAAACGAGCAGACGTATCGCCTGATGGTAAGCGATTACCGCCGCCCATAGACACCCGCAACACCAGAGGCGTCACAAGTGCGTTGCCGGCCTTTAGGGGAAGGGGAGGGGGATAAGGTAGGGGTTAGGGTGTGGCCCTACGGTATCCTCACTCACTCGGTGAAACACAGCGCAAGCGCTATTTCACACCGGTTTTCTATGAGGCCGTGGTATTACTCCATTCATACCGAAGCATGGCTCTCCCACGGTAAAAAAGCCTGGTTGTCCGTTTGTTTGTAACCCTGTCTGATAGTGGTTGTAATTTAGATTCTCACCCATGGGCGTACCCAGGGTAGGGCAGGGGAGGGCAGCTGCCCCCCCCTAGATTATGACATTCCTACTATCTTCTTCTCTCGATTATATATAAAGCACACTGAGACGCGTAAAAACGTGACTAAGATCGACTATGGACATAGACAGATTTATTTTTTGTGTTGTTGTAAGATCGGCAATCGGCATGGATATTAGTCCTAGGGCTATGCGATGTTAGAGCGCAGGGACGATCAGAGCGTGCTCTCTAGCGAGAAGAACTACTCATCATAGTCCTAAGAAAGTAAATCTTCTGAGTCGTTTTATGTAGTTTTTTATGGTCAGCTTTTTATGGTTAGCTGATATGCCTGTTTGGAATGTATTTTAGTCACTACAAATAATTATCGGAGGTTTGTCGTATTTTCTTGCTCACTTTTTTCACTGAGAGCTGTTGATGCAGTTCCTTATTGGTAACAAACCACGATATATTTACTATCGACCTTAGGATATTGTTCTGAGCTCTCTGTATGACGTTTATATTGGAGTCTTTTGCGGAGTCCCACAAGTGTATGCCGTATATCCAGGTTTTTTATATGTTATTATCCAATTATCGTCTAATATATGAAAAGTTTGTTGTCCAGTTATAATTTGTAGTTTTGTCCTAGCATCCAGTACAGGTTTTTGTGCCGCATAGATATATCATCTCATTTTGCTTTCATATGATTTTTCCACCGGTCTATATGTAAGCCCACATTGGGCTCGCACCCGAAGGCCGATGGGACACCATTTCCGAAGTCTGATTCCCAAGCTGGCGCAGCGCGTGCTTGGCTCGGTTGCTGCCAAATATGAGTGGCTCCGATGACTCCTGCAGGAGACTATACGCGGGAGTTGTGCGGTCCCCTGTATGGGCGGAGGTCCTGAAGGTCAGCAATATCGGGCTATTGCGACGTCCTCAACAAGTGCTGACCTTCAGGTAGGAGTCCTAAGACTCAAGAAATCGAAGACCAGAAATTTCAATTTCACCAGGTCGTTGTGGAGGAATGGAAGGAACGACTTGGGCAACCGAGTGCTGGGCACGCCGTTATTGCGGCGGTAAAACCCGTTATGGAGGATTGGCTCGAGAGGCATCACGGGACACTCTCATACCGGCTGACACAGGTGATCACGGGTAAAGGATACTTCGAAGAGCACCTGTGTCTGATCCGCAAGGAGCCAACGCCTGAGCCACCACTGCGATGACCAGAACGTAGACACGGCATTCCACACGCTGGCAGAATGTCCGGAGTAGGGCAAGTCGAGGCGACCATCGGAGTGGGGGGTTCTTTCGCTTGGTACCATTATTGCGGTCATGTTGCGTAACGAGAGCGCGTAGAACTCTGCCGTCTTTTTCTGCGAGCCAGTTATGCTTGCGAAGGAGATGGCGGAGCGGGACCGTGCGAGGTTTAGAACTCTTCCTGGCCGCCAGGCCCGGGAACGGGCCAAGTGCCGCAGACGACTCGGGCGCCGGAGATCGCGATTTCCGTCCTCCATAAGCGCAAGCTTGCGGGTGACAGATGAGGATCTCCCTAGCAGAAGCAAGCCGGGGGAGCTCCACAAAGTGCTCGCGCCTCTTTTCAAAATAGAAAAGGAGCATCAGGATTCCTACACAGGGGGGGGCCATCTACAAACCATAGGTGGCCCGAGGTACGTCGGGGTTCCAGGGATTTCCTTACGAGGGTGCACCTGATACCCCGGCTTCTAATATCCATAACGGTGTGCGGTTTTCAGTCGGTTCGAGTCCGACATAACCACCAGATGGTAATATCCGAGGGAATTTCCGCACAAAAAAAAACAGAAAGGTTCACACACTCACTTAGCGGTAAGATATTTTCTCCGACTTTTACTTGCGAATTACCCTTTTTTCTGTACGGAAATCCCCCCGGATACCACTGTCTGGTCCTGGACCGTACGCTGATCTAGGTTACTAGAAGTCGGAGAACCAGATGCACTGTGAAAAGGAAAACCCTCCAACCTCCTACGGTTTGTATATGGCTCCCTCCTGTGCAGAAATTCCGGTGTTCCTTTTCTGCCCAAAAATAAGCGCTTATGCTGCCACCTCGGCCTGATTGCGGACAGTTACCCTGACGAAGAGTAATTGTTATTTGGGCTGATATAGCGGCACTTGCTTTTAGCCTCCAGTCCTGTAGGCAATTGTGGACTTCAAGAAGCAAGTCTGAGACTCGCTTTGGATTTTTGTAGCTCACAAGTACCGCTGTGACTGTTGCTATACTGACACCAGACCAGGCAAAGATAGAATAAATAGACTTTTTTGCTCAGTGTACATAGAACAATTTGTTAGTGATAACGTTAATGTTTCATCTTAAACTGTTTTGCCGAAGACTTTTGAAAATTTCTTTTAAAATGTGTGCCATGCAATTAATTGGACAAGCCTATGTCTAGTAGTGGACTGCGACAGGGTTTTTAAAATAGCTATTCTATAATGAAATAATTTATTTAAAATAATGCCTTTTTCGTATCCATTTATTTGACGAGGTGCTTTTAAAAAACCCGATTTGCCCCCCCCTGGCCCAGAACCTGGGTACGCCCATGTTCTCACCTATAATAAATAGCTGGGTGATAAACACAATCATTTTTTTCGTGTCTTCCGTAATTTATTCAAAGTATGAATTTATTTAGAAACATAAGTAACAAGGTTATATAAGTCAATTTCATTTAATTTTCAAATTTATTTCACCACCATGTTTAATACATTTGAAAATGTTACTATTAAAAATAAAACCTCGGTTTGTTCTTTGGGATTGCTAGGTAGGTACTGTCCTTCGCAAACTGTTACAAGGCCAGCGACTTGCATTGATTTTCTTGTACAAGGCATATAGGACGATTAGCACTGAGGCTTTACCGGTATTGGCGGGTGTTTTTCCGGTCGATCTCGAGGTTCAAAGACCTCAGAAAAGGTGCAGCCATGTACTATTCTACAATAAAAAAACATAGATTGGAATTTTTCAGGCGCAGTAGACCGCGATAAAATCATAAGATTGTTTCAACAGCAATCCAATGTCTATAACGACCTTATGGATGAATGGCAACATCGATGGGACGAATCATCTAAGGGGCGCCACCTATACCAGGTCTTTCCATCCGCTCGCGAACAGTGCGAAGATCAGTGTGTCGCTCAATTTCTAACAGGCCACGAAAACTTTAAGAGCAAACTACACTCTTCCAATTCGGCTAGACTCTCTGGCGCTGCGTAGAGATGTGGCTTCGCTGTGCATCTTCTACCGCATTCACAATGGGGAGTGCTCCGAGGAATTGTTCGGATTAATGCCGCATCTTTCCGCCATCGTCCTACGCGACAAAAATTTCATCCCCATCATCTAGATGGTTGGCAGTCCACAACTGTGCGATTTTCCCGAAATTTTCTGCCACGCACAGCAAAACTGTAGAATGAGCTTGTCGTGCGTGTTCCCGGACCAATACGACCTTCAAACCTTCAAGAAAAGAGCGTACTCCTTCCTAAAAGGCCGGCGCACGCAAAACGCATTTGTGACGCCTCTGGTGTTGCGGGTGGGTGTCCATGGGCGGCGGTAATCGCTTACCATCAGGCGATACGTCTGCTCGTTTGCCCCCTATATATTAAAAAAAAAACACATTTAAATTAGTCGATTCACCATTGTGTCAATGCTCAGCACCTGATTCTAGCTGTGAACAATCGGCTCATCATATCCTCTGGGAATGTAGTCTTTGGTATTACGTAATATAATGCTAAATAGCTTATAAATGACATCTCGGGCGGTATACTATGGGGATCTTGTGTCAACTGCATAATAATTTATCCGTGGTGCTTCCCGGGTTCAAAAAGGTGTCTGCCTATTTTGACTTCATTTTGTCTACCGCTTTGCTAAGGAGGGAAGTGGACATTATGCATTGCTAACTTCTCCAACTTCTCCAGTTTTCTTCTAATTAATTTCGTTGCGGGTTTCTAGACATTTAAATTTTTTTCTGGGTCTACCCGAGTATCATAACTCGGTGTGTTCATGGGTCACTGCTGTTGATCCTAATATACAGGAGATACAGTGGTGGGCGTGTGGGCGGGATTAGTCTCATTATTTTTACTGGGGCTAATCTTAAATTGACTTTTTATTGAATCAGTCAATTTCATTCTAAAAAACCTTATTTAGGCACTTGTAGACATATAAGCCTCTCCTTAAAAGCGAGGGCCCCCTAACCAAGTTACAAGCGTTTTTCTTTCTGCAATCGTTAACGCCTAAATTCATTTGCTAATACTTTGTCTAAGATTTATTAATAATAGCTTTATTGTACACCAGATTACTTACAAAGCTCGCCCGAAGGCAATTTCTTACAGGCAATCATGCCACTATATACCACACTGGCAGAATACTATAGGATATCTTTCAAGTTGTCCTTCTCTTTGTAGTACTATTATATACGAAGTTTGTTCCCTTATTCTGTTCAGAAGACGCTTACGGTATGAACAGGGGTTTTATACGGAATTTTGTGATCAGTCAATTTAATATTTGTTTATTTATGCTTACAGATGACAACAAACCCCAAACTGTGGAGTATGTTTTGAAGCCAACAGAGTACCTGCCGTTATTCCGTACAGGGTCGAACAACTGGGCACTGACAGCACAATATGTAAATGGTAGACATTTTCTAACAGCATTTGAATTGAATGAAGGCACTCTTATTGTAAGTAATCTCAGTATTTTTATGGTGAAAAACTTTGTTTTACACAGTTGCTTTGTCAAGTATGTGTTCCTTCCGCGTGCACGTCGGTCATCGCAGTGTAGCCTATGTTGTTCCCCAAAGTATTTCCATGCCAAATTTTACTGAAATTATTGCAGTGGTTCACGAGTAAACACGTAACAGACAGACCGAGTTACTTTCGAATTTATAATATTAGTATAGCATGGATGACTTCACGATAACACAGTAGAGCCAGATGGAGGTTTTATTAGTCAAATAGTTTGAATAAAATACCCTAAAAATATCTTTAAGAAACATGCCTTAATGTTTTTTTATTTGCAGTGTGAAAGCCCCGAAGGAGATAACCCTTCGAGAACACTGAGGCCGTATATAAAGAAAGATGGTTTGTATGTTCATGGTTTATGGACAGACCGCCTTATCTACCTTTTGCGGAAGAATGAAGTTGAAGTACACTCTACAAATTTTTCTGTTATTAAGGTAAGGTGTTTTGCAATAACTCGAATCTAAATTACGATTTAGTATTAAATAATAACTAACTGCGTCTAGCGGTTTTAGCTGCGGTTATTGATGTTCCTTTAGATTAGAACAACAACCACGGATAACACCGCGGGGTGAAAGTAGTCTAAAATAAAAGTAGCCAGAATTATTCCTAAAATAATCAGCTATCTGTCAGTGAAAGTCCCGTCACAATTGATCTTGCCAATAGATTAGCTAGAACAGACACATTTTTTTTTTATTTAAAAATACTTTTTTTTGTAAGTACCACATATATCTTTCATCATCATTCATTCATAACCAGGCACTTTATTTTTTTTTATATTTTAAAATTTGTGTAAGTAATCTATAAAACATCTTTTCGTTCGATCCCTGGGTCTAACCAAATGTTTTTATGATCTGCAAATATTTGTTTCGGAGTTTGGGTGTTTTCTATGGATAATATGTATTATGACTGCACGGTTGGCCGAGTGGTGTCAGCGGTCGCCATGCCGCTTGCTACTGCGCCAAGTGTCGTGGGTTCAAATCCCACGCGGTACCTACAACACCCGAGTCCCGAGTCTGGATGTTCTTTGTGTCCGTTTCATGTATGTTTGTAAAGTCTCCACGACACAGGATGTTTATTCATAAGGTGGGTGTTTAAAAAAAAAATTACAAAAAAATCAAGCTCTTATTAGCTTGGGACTAGATAGCATTGTGTTAGTTAGTTGTCCGAAATATAAATATTTTCTGACTAGAAAAAAAAATACAAAAAAAAAACAAGTTCTGATTAGCTTGGGACTAGATAGCATTGTGTTAGTTAGATGTCCGAAATATTTATGATCCCAAAATGTTCTAGGGTGAAGAACGCGAACTTTCGGAGTTATGGAAGGCCGAGTTGATCGGGGATGTGCTTGGTGCACATCTTATAACGATGAGAGACCCTCAACCGATGAGTAGCGTATGGCATGTACCTGCATGCATAGACGACATACAAGTGCCACGCTTTAACCTTGAGCCTTGCCTCATTGTTACGAACCAGGGGGCCTACGTTTTAACTTCTGTGTAAGTTTATTCAATTATTAGGTTTTGATTGATGTTTTTTACCCGCGTGTAGCCTATGTCCTTCCTTAAAACCAAAGACTTGACTGCACGGTTGGCCGAGTGGTGTCAGCGGTCGCCATGCCGCTTGCTACTGCGCCAAGTGCCGTGGGTTCAAATCCCACGTGGGACATCACTTTGTGTGATCCACAAAATGTTGTCCTGAGTCTGGGTGTTCTTTGTGTCCGTTACATGTATGTTTGTAAAGTCCCCCACGACACAGGATGTTTATTCCTAATGCGGGAGTTGTTTAAAAAAATAAAAAATAAAAAAAAATAATAATAAAAAAAATATATATATATGTATATATATCTTAGTGTGGCATTTATAAAATTAAGCAGGGAAAGGAATTAAAGAATTTAGAAGCGACTGATAGCTTATGTTGTGGGTAACACCGCAGATCGAAGTTTGTCAATAAAAGTAGCCTAAGTTACTCCTTATAACAATAACTATCTGTCAGTAAGAGCCCCGTCAAAATAGGTCCAGCTCTCCCAAAGATTAACCGAAAAAAAAGAAAATAAAAAGATGTATTTATCGTATGTACTTCCATATGTACTTATTTAATGAAAAGCTGTTAATTAAAATTTATAAACATACACGTAAATTTTATTTATTTGTAGAAATATAACAAAAAAACAAAAAGATGAAATCATACACAACATGTAACTGTAATTTATTATAATTGAAGTAAAACTTCTTTACGCACGCTTGACTTGGGGAGTAAGCTGGACTCCAGCCGGTCATCCTCGAGTGGGCAGGGCGGCAGCACGGGACCCTTTCCTTCCGGCTGACGCAGGTGCTTTCCGGGCATGGTTGCTTCGGAAAGTACCTGCATTCGGTCGCTAGGAGGGAATTGAGTCCCGCCTGCCACCACTGCGACTGCAGTGAGGACTCGGCCCAGCATACGCTGGAGATCTGCCCCGCTTGGGCGGATCAGCGCCGGGCCCTCACTGCAGTCATCGGAGGAGATCTGTCGCTGCCGGCCGTCGTACTGTCCATGGCCGGTAGCGACAGCAGTTTTACCGCGGTCGCGACCTTCTGCGAAGAAGTAATTTCGCAGAAGGAGGCGGCGGAGAAGGCCCGGGAGGACGATATCCACTCGGACCCGATCCGCCGCCGGCGCACGGGGCGGCGGAGGCGCGCCCATCTGCGCCTCATGCCGCCCTGAGTGTGGCCGCGGATGGACGGGATGGGTTTTCCCCTCCATCCGCATTACAGGCCAACCGCGAGGGGGCGACGTACGCGTGTGCCGTGCGTCGCCTAAATTGAGATTTTAACAGCAGACGGTGCCCGCTTCTGTGCGGGCAGGCGCTGGGAGGGGTCCGGTTTGCGTTAATAACAGCGATCCCGGACCCCTCCCTTCTCAGGCGCAGAGTTGGCACACCGTGTGGTTTTAGTCGGTTCGATTCCGACACACCGCCCCGCCGCAAACCCCGGCGGGGTGACGGCCCGAGGGGGTTTCCACACGTAAAAAAAAAAAAAAAAAGGGGAGTAAGCTGGTGAATGTGTGACGAGGGCGTTACGAAAAGTGTGACCGAGCGAGGCTAACGGAGGTTGAAATATATAAGTTAGTGAAGATGGAAAGAGACAGAGTTACGTTTCATATATTACTGTAGGGGCAAGAGAGAGAGGTGCGAGCACACATTTTCTTTCACTCATGGTCAGTTATATATAAAGAAGTTTTACTTGTGTGGTCTAAAGCAATTTCGTTTTTTAAGTATCGTCGTTCGTTCAAAATTAAAAAGCTTTTATTTCGAATAGATTTTTGTAATAGGTACTAAGTGTACCGTTGTTTCATGTTTGAATGGTGCAGGGTGGAGGCGGCGGAGTGGCTGATGGGTCTGCTGGTACGTGGCGCGTCGTTCTCGCAGCAGGCCAGCGAAGCCCTGGGCGCTCCGCTACCGCCCCTGCTGCGCGGCGCCGCAGACATGCAGCTGTCCCGCGGCAAGCCCGCCCACGCGCAGTACCTGTACAGCCTGGCGCAGGTACCGCAACGCACATTATTTCCTATTTCAAGGTATAGCTACACAGATTTCAGCACGAACGGGCCGAAACGCCAACTCCAAATGATAGCATTCGTGCTGTCGTATTTTGGTTATGCTTTCCATCAGACACAGTAGAGTAATTTTGGCAGCCGCATTTATAAGAAAATAACAGTAAAACCTGTTGTCGAACCTGTTGATCTAGTTAGTGACTCGCGACTTCTATAACCGAAGATCGTGAGATTCCCATCCAAGACAAGTATTTGAGTGATGAGTGTAGCAACTTTCACATACGGCAATAAAAACATACTACAGCGCCATCTGTCATCATATGGTCCTTCAGGGAGATACCTAGCATAGCTCTTTAGGCTTGAGCGACTTGAGCTTTTGGAATAATCCTAGGGTTAATGTCTACGTCTCGGCACCGTACGTCATTATAGGGTATAGGTACATGTGCTATAAAAATACGTTCACCATACCTATACCATTATTTGTCCTAATTGGGAGTCAAACCACGAACTTTGCTTTAACATTTGGTATCACTAACTAAACCGACAGGCTCCCCAGGGTTTACCTTGATCTGTTTTTTTTAACTTGTTTGTATGATCTGCAAATATTTGTTTAGGAATTTGGATTTTTCAATGTGTAATATGTACATATTTACAAAGAAGTCAATATTATATATTTATATCAATTTTCTAGTACCCAGACGTGGCGTTATGTCAGACGTGCGATATATTGTTATTTAATAAATTTTAGAAAGTATTTTTCATTCTAAATACCGTATATTAAATATTTGTAGTGTGAACCGGACGGTTGGTTGGGGCGTCTAGGCGCGTTCGGTCGCGTCCGCGAGCTCGCAGAGTACAAACACATCAATGACGAAGGAAAACCTCAAGAAGGAAGCCTCGGGGACACAGCCGTCACGGTCAAACTCCTTGCTATGATGCTCAATATGGCAACGTCTACTGAGTGGAAGGGCTTCGATCAGTGAGCTTTCATATTTTATTCTAGTTGACTCACCTAACTTCGTTTACTTCTCCTATTGCTCGTAGCGTAATGATTTGCCGCCGTTTTCATAACATTCTTCATGGGTGCTCCGCTCCTTTTGGTCTTAGCGTAATAATATATAGCCTATATATAGCCTTCCTCGATAAATGGGCTATCAAACACTAAAATAATTTTTAAAATCGGACCAGTAGTTCCTGAGATTAGCGCGTTCACGTTCTTTACCTTGGGAGAGCCACGCTTCGGCATGAATGGGCCGGCTCGACCGGAGTGATACCACGGCCTCACAGAAAACCGGTGTGAAATAGCGCTTGCACTGTGTTTCACTGAGTGAGTGAGGATACCGGAGGCCCATACCCCAACTACTTCCCCTCCCCCTCCCAATCTCCAAAGGCCGACAACGCACTTGTGACGCATCTGGTGTTGCGAGTGTCCATGGGCGGCGGTAATCGCTTACCATCAGGTGATACGTCTGCTCGTTTGCCCCCTATTCCATAAAAAAATACAATGTACTACAAATGAGTAAACATTGAAGTAACGTATATCTACTATTTGCACCATTTCCTCTAACAACACTTCTACTGTGCTAAGCCTTATGTCTCAAGTGAAGAATATGAGAAAATAATTTGAACCTTTCTTAATAGGACCTTCAAATAAAACTTGCGTATTGCAGTTTTAACATTTGATATTCTGTTAACAGGAGATAAAATCTGTAAATTACACTTATAACCCCCGCGCGTTGACATTGGGATTGAACCTTGTCATAATAAGAGCCGCGTGACGTCATCCATCGCAAAATAGTAACGCTAGTAACACAATCTAAAAGTTTATTTTTAAGAAATTTAATTTGATAGTTTGATTCAATCAATCAAATTTCAGTTGATAGTTCTTGTAAATTTCACATGTACTAAAGCAATACTTATATTACTTCTGGTACTGTAAAAAGTAAATTGACGGTTCACTGACGTCACCGCTCTTAGCTGTCAATCCCAATATCAACGCGCGGAGATAATATTGACATGTACTCACTTATTGTTTTGTTTTGCTGTTATTATTTACTTGAAACATAAAAACAATTTCTGAAAAGAAAATCAAAGATGAAATTGAAAAATGTTTTCAGGGATATTAAACTCACATTATTGAGTCCGGTGCAGTTACTTGAATTATGTTCATTCGCCGCTACAGTCGGGTTATGGGATATTGTGCCAGTGCTTAGCATCCAACGTGGTGATCCCCACATCCTTCTTTCTGCTTTGAAATCAAGAACTGATATGTGTCGTGGAACTATTGCTTGTCTTTTAAAGCAGAGGTGTCTTGTACCTCTCTTGTTGGAACAGAATAGTCGATGGTTATTTGAATATATCTTTGAAAAGCGCAATGAATTGGATACTAATATATTGAAGGTGAGGCAATATTTCTTATAATAAGCTCTTTCAAACTTTTATGGATTGTATTAATTAATTTGATATTTTTTTTGCATATTTGCAGTGCTTGTGCTTATGGCTAAATCCATTACAAGAGCAGTTGCGTCCGTTGATGCGAGATTTGGATCAAGGAATAACATCAATATACGTGAGTGAATTTATTGAAAACAATACATTTCTAGGAGAATTATAACACTGTTAAAATCGTTTTTGAAGTTATACTTCTTTTGGCGCGATGGAGAAAAATGATGAGAGTGAATTTTTACTTAGCGCGCGCACACCGACACCTGAATTCTACATCGTGAAGTTAGTTCTAGGTGGCATGAAAATCGATAACTATGTTCAAGTTGTATATTCTAGTATTTTTATATTTAGAACACGTGTTTCGTAACAGCACAATTAAACAGTGTGAATAAATAAATATTATTTATTTAAATAAAATCTTTTTGATAATTTTAATATTTATCGTTAATCACTACTGCATTTTAGTTATTTTTTTTCCATACGCCAAAGAAGTGTAAGTTCTAACGCATGTACATAATTTAATAAATAATTATAGGAACATCATAATATATTTATTTCTTATAATACATGTTATGCTTAATGTGATATATTATTTTATAACAGACGGCGAGACTAAAACAGTTGATAGCATTATTCGTGCACATCGCTTGTGTGATTGAATCTCGCGGTCCGTGTCCAGACATACACCTGGAAATAACCCAAAGCGCTGAAACTTGGAAGAATCAGTTCACTCCTAGGAGAGCGCTGAGCTGCGGCCTGGGGCATTGGGCCCTTGTTGACAACGGCAATGCCAAGGTTATGATGACCCACACTCCAGTGAACACCGAGTTCATCGGCAGAGTCATTGACGTGGCCTGCGGAAGACATCACACTTTGTTACTGACTGAAAATGGGGTAATTTTTTTTATTTTTCTAAAGTACACTATTCCTTAGACGCTTTGATATATATTTTGAGACTTCATGTTTGTCCTAAAAAATAATTTTAATATTAGATTTTGAGCGTCCTTTGTTAATTTAGTAGCTTTTAGGCTTTCTTAATGAAACTGGGCTCTATAGTCAGCTGAACTCGTCTAGTTTTTTATGCCGTTTTGAGTGGTTCGTCATTTCAATTAATGACTGGGTGTGCTCTACGATATATATTTCTAGAAGTAATTTCCCTTCCAAACTTTCTACTTTATACGATATCGACTCTGCGGTAATGCATACAACTCATTGCCGTTTTATTTTTTGACGATATCAACCATTTCGTTTCTGTCAGGCTATTTAGTTGTGAATTTTGTCTCAGAAAGACACATCACACATTCACAGTCATTTTGTCACTCTAACTATTCTAGATCATCCCAGAAGCTCAGTAGCCTTTTGAGGTCACAGAACACATTGTGATTGGAGGATGTCTGCTCGTTGATCTGTCACACTTCTACATGCTGTGAGAGCGTGCTGCGGCGTTTCTTCTGCCTCCATGCATCACCTGCACAGAGGGCTGTCTGGTGCGCCTATAGCGAATAGGTGCTCGTTAAGGGGACATCGCCCAGTCAGGATATCTATGACCTTCCTGAGATCGTCCCTTCTCAGTCTTATCAGGTTGAGGGCTAGTCTTTTTGATGCTAACTGAACTGCGCTTGTTGTTCGCCTGCGTCCTTCGTTGTTTTCCATTCGGTTTTGTGTTTTTTTGTGTTTTGCGTCTCATTTACACACAGCTTAGCTCATTTCTTACAAGAAATTGTTTCCTTAATCCTTTCCAATCTGGTTTTCGTCCAGGCCATAGCACTACCACAGCGCTAGTCCACATTGCGGATGATGTTAGGTCAGGCATGGACCAGGGTGAGCTAACGGTTCTCACTTTGCTGGACTTCAGCAATGCCTTTAACACAGTTGACTTCGATATCTTACTAGGTATATTGTGTTCACTTAACATATCTCCATCGGCAATTGACTGGTTTCGTAGTTACCTGTACGGTCGCCAGCAACGTGCTTGTATCGATAATGTTTGCTCCTCTTGGCGTACAACATCTGCGGGTGTACCTCAGGGCGGCGTGCTATCACCATTACTTTTTGCAATTTTCATAAACTCAATCACTAAACAATTACTTTCTTCCTACCATCTTTATGCAGATGATCTACAAATCTACACACGAACTACTCCAGGCAATTTAACGCAAGCAGTGGATGTCATTAATAGAGACTTACAGCAGATATGCAACTGGAGCACGGAATACGGAATTAGTGTAAACCCAAACAAAACCCAAGTAATGATAGTGGGCAGCTCAAGGTTACTCTGTACAATAAACTTTAAGCAGATACCAGATGTTTGTTGCAACGGCTCGGTTATTGCATACAGTGATAAAGTTAAAAACTTAGGGATCTATATGGATAGGTATCTATCCTGGGGTCCTCAGATTGGGGAAGTCAGCCGTAAATTATTTGCAGCAGTAGGATCTATGCGAAGGCTACGGAATTTTCTTCCAACTAACACTAAAATTGCGCTCGCACAATCTCTTCTACTTCCTATCCTTGACTATGCCGATGTTAGCTATCTGGACATCACCGAAGACCAACTGAATAAACTTGAGCGACTTCAAAATCTTTGCATTAGATTCATATTTGGATTACGCAAATATGATCATATTTCTGAATTTCGTTCTAAGCTCAAGTGGCTACCAATACGCTTTCGTCGGAATCTACATATTCTCTCTCTTCTATACAGTGTTCTGTTTCTTCCTCACTCACCTCCTTATCTCAAAGAACGTTTTCAGTTCTTAAAAAACACACATTGCAAGGACCTGAGGTCATCAGAGAATTTAATATTGAAAATGCCAAAACACTCAACTCTGTTTGCGGATAAGTCTTTTACTGTGCAAGCTGTTAGATTATGGAACAACTTGCCTGAGATAATTCGACAAGCCAAAAATTTGTCTGCTTTTAAAAAGCTGGTGAAGGACTATTATTTGACATTATGATTTCTTTTCTTTTTAACTCTCTTTAGCATTATATTCAATTTGTGTATGTATTGTATATAAATATAAGTAGTTATATTGTATGTATATATGTTTAGGTATATTGATATATATGTATGTATATGTATGTGTGTGTTACTTGTATGTAAGCTACCCAAAATTTTTGGAAAACAAAAATCCGTATCATGGTTGTCTGGAAGAGATCGCCGTGAGCGATAAGACCGCCTATTGTTACATATTTTGCATATTTTGTAACTCATTTGTTTGAAATTTTGTAATTTTGTTTTTTGTTATGTAATTTTGTATGTATTCAATAAAGATATAAATAAATAAATAAATAAAAATAAATAAATAAAAATAATTACTCTTTACTGTACACCAGATAACTAAAAAACTGGCTTAACGCTCGGTCAGTAGAAATGGCGGCCTTCTCGCTCAACATACAATCTCTTCCAGGCAACCGCGGAATGGAAATAAATACGGGATGAAAGGGTAGTCTGGTGTAAATCGAGTTCGTTCGATACGGCGCGCAGCCATGTGTATATTAGGGCTAAGTGCGTATGCGTGCGCGCAGATATACGGCGCGGGCGACAACAGCCTCGGGCAGCTGGGCGTGGGCTGCGCGTGGGCGGGCGGCGCGGGCGACGCGGCGCAGAGCGCGGGCGCGCCGCTGCACGTGGGCGCCGGCCTGCACGCGCCCGGCGCGCGCCTGGCGGCCGGACACTACCACTCGGCCGCCGTCGACGTGGGCGGCCGCCTCTACACGTGGGGGTCAGTGAGCTTTATATTTATTTTGCGAAGATTGTCCATTTGTATTGATTGCGATTTAGCCATTATATCTTATCGGCCGTCGATAATACCCTAAGGGCTCGTGTCGAAAATCCTTCCTCAACGCCGTACTAAATTCGGCATGAATGGGTCGGCTCGACCGGAGTGATACCACAGCGTCACAGAAAACCGGTGTGAAGTAGCGTTAGCGCTGTGTTACGCCGAGTGAGTGAGGATACCGGAGGCCCATGAGAGTTTTTAACCCCCCCCCCCCCTTCACTAGTACCCAGTTGGACAGCTCGCGAGTTACGGCATAGTGCTGAATTTTATTGTTTTATGCCCCTGTATCTTTCTAAAAAGGTTTCCTGGTGATTCACAGGATCCATAAATTTTCGACACGGGCCCGCAGTATGTAATAAAACTAGCGTTTTTGATCTGTTTGTTTCCCTTTGTTCATCAATAATAGTATCCAAAAAATCGAACACGCGATTTCTATCTCTCTTCACTTCTAAGTCAGACAGTTGATTTTAAGACATTTACATTTTTTAAATTCAAAATAATACTCAGTAAACGTCATCGTTTTGTATGAAAGTCTGTGAACTTGTCTTAATATTTTATTTTTCACGTGCGTCACGAGGCGAAGATTTTTTTTTTTTTTTAATGTAATAGGTGGCAAACGAGCAAGCGTATCGCCTGATGATAAGCGATTACCGCTGCCCATGGACACCCGCAACACCAGAGGCGTCACAAGTGCGTTGCCGACCTTTGGGGGATGGGGAGGGGGAATGAGGGAGGGGTTGGGGTATGGGCCTCCGGTATCCTCACTCACTCGGTGAAATACAGCGCAAGCGCTATTTCACACCGGTTTTCTGTGAGGCCGTGGTATCACTCCGGTCGAGCCGGCCCATTCATGCCGAAGCGCGGCTCTCCCACATGAATTTTTTTATTGCTTTTGTCCTGGGGTCTGCTCGCGTGTATGTCGGTTATTGTGATAAAAAGTAGCCTATGTCCTTCCTCAAGAGTCCAAGTATCTCAATGCCAAGTTTCATTGAAATTTTAAGTTAGCTGTTATAAAAGACAGAGTACTGTCGAATTTATGGTTTATTTATAGGTTTTAAGTATGTAGATAATGAAATATGGTTTTAATAAATGTCTTAAATTAATGTACAGAACTTAAACAATTTTTCCTTACTTATCTGAATAAATATTTCACTCGATAATTTTGTTTTAGTTGGGGTGTCCACGGTCAACTGGGACACGGCAGCATAGACGATGAATGGACACCAAAGTTAGTTACTAGATTCCTAGGGAGAAAGGTGCGTATCGCATTCATTATTTCTAATTCATCATCATAATTAATTCATCGTAAGAGAACGTTAGGAAAAAGAAATCTTAGTATGTACTTCCTAACATAAAAAGATAACATAATGTAAATTAGTGTTCCGTTCCAAACTCAAAAACTTTTATTGTACGTAAAGCAGCACTAAAAAATCACAAAGATCACCTTTTTTTTTTTTTTGTGCGAAAATCCCCTCGGATACCACTTGTGGTTATGTCGGACTCGAACCGACCAAAACCGCACACCGTCTGGGGTACTAGAAGCCGGGGAACCAGGTACACCCTCGGAAGGAAATCCCTGAAACCCCGACGTACCTCGGGCCACCCATTGTTTGTAGGTGGCCCCCTCCCGTGTAGGAACCCAAACATTCCTATACTATAAGAGAGGCGCGAGCACTTTACAGAGCTCGCGCCGCCACCCCGGCCTGCTTCTGCTAAGGTGACTGGTGGCCTCACCTGTCACCCTCAGGCTTGCGCTTATGGAGGACGGAGATCGTTTAGCGATCTCCGCCGCCTGAGTCGTCTGCGGTACCTGGCCCGTTCCCGGGCCTGGCAGGCAGGGAGAGTTCTAAACCTCTCCCGGTCCCGCTCCGCCACCTCCTTCGCAAGCATAACTTGCTCGCAGAAAGAGACGGCAGAGTTCCACGCGCTCTTGCTCCGCAACACGGTAACATTACCGAGCGAGAGAACCCCCACCCCGATGGCCGCCACGAGATCACGCCTTGGCTCGTCCCACGCCGGAAATCCTGCCAGCGTGTGGAGCGCCGTGTCCACGGTCTGGCCATCGCAGTGGTGGCACTCAGGCGTTGGCTCTTTGCGGATCAGACACAGGTGATCTCCGAAACATCCTTTTCCGGTGATCACCTGCGTCAGCCGGTATGAGAGGCTCCCGTGATGCCTCTCGAGCCAATCCTCCATAACGGGTCTTACCGCCGCAATAACGGCGTGCCCAGCGCTCGTTTGCCCAAGTCGTTCCTTCCATTCCTCCACAAGGACCTGGCGGAGTTGGGCTTTCTGATCTTCGATTTCTCGAGTCTCAGGACTCCTACCCAACTTCCGCGCCTCCTTGCGCCACTGGTAAAGGGACGCAAGGGCTCTCGCCTCCAGTTCCCATGGTGGAGTTCCGGCCAGGAGACTTGCCGCCTCAAAAGAGATCGTGCGGTACCCCCTTATGATCCTGATGGCCAGCACCCGTTGCGGTCGCCGCAATAGCGCTATAGTGCTGGCCTTCAGGGCTCACAAAGATCACCTAGCGAAACTAGTATCGCGCTATCTTGTTGGGGGGAACGGGTAGCATGTCCCTCCAATACAAAAGGAGGATCCTCCGGTCAGGTGAGGTGACTGGCGGGCCACTATCTTCGATAGATGGCGTGTAAGTCGCCACATTGTTTTACGATTAACACAGCACACAACAATTTTTGAGGTACAAATATGATAATACACCAGAATGAACCACATAGGTATATTAATAATAAAAATAAAATATTTCGGACATCTGACACAAACGCCATCTAGTTCCAAACTACGCAATGCTTATATTATGAGAGCTAGTGATAGTATATACTTTTCTTAATAAAAGTGAAAAGATACTGTTGTGTATAAAGACATACTGTGTTGCAGATACTGAGTGTCGGTTGCGGTTCTTGCCATACTGTGGTGCTGATGAAGAACGGAGAAGTATGGGCGTGTGGCGCCGGAGTATTCGGTCAGCTCGGCCAAGGTCACAGGGAGAAATCCTCGGTGCCAGTCCGCGTGCCCTTACAGGAGCCGGTCGTCGCTATTGCCGTCGGATACTTCCACAACGTAGGTTCTAGGTTAAACGATAGGTATCTTAAGTTAAGCTCTCGACGAAGACTTCAAACAACGCTTTATGGAGCGTATTTGTTGATTTAAAATCCGTTCAGTCGGTGTTTGTACCAGTCTTATTCTTATTCCATGTTGTGTTATTAAAAGGTAAACGTACGGGCGAGTGTTAAAAATGCTTCTAAATCTTTCTAAAAAATCGTAATGATGCGAATACGCGTTATAGAATGCGAATACGCGTTATAGAATGCGAATACGCGTTATAGAATGCGAATACGCGTTATAGAATGCGAATACGCATTATAGAATGCGAATACGACTCATAAGGATGCGAGTACGTACCGCAAGGATGCGAATATGCATCATAAGGATACAAATAGACGTACGTGGTCAAAAATGGTGTGTATAGCGATTGCATGTTTGTTGTACAGGTGGCGCTGACTCGTAGCGGCGCGGTGTGGGCGTGGGGCGGGTCGCCGCAGCAGGTGCGCGCGGCGGGCCCGCGGTACAGCGGGGACTCGCCCCCGCCCCCGCCCCCGCCCCCGCACCACGTGCCCGAGCTGCACCTCGCGCCCCGCCTCGTCGACACCTCCAACGTGCGGGGATACGTCGTGCAGGTCGACACATTTTTTTTTATAAATCAGTCTACCAAAGTGACCGCTCTGCCTGTAAATTCTTAAACAGAATATCCGCCATTCGACAGAAGCAATAGCAGACTGGCCCGGACGAGAAACGGATTTTGTCTTTCAATGCTTCATAGAAAATGTGTAAAACACTTCAAATTCATGCCCCATACGAGCCAAGTATAGTCCATTCATTTAGATAGTGTCGGTACATTACTGCTATTGTTGCGAAATACGAATATATTTTTGAATACGTATTTTATTTTGGATCATTTCATTTTGTCTAATTTTGAAGTGATTCTATTAATTCATTTGATTGTTGATTTGTCTTACACAATTGTTAATTTAATTTCATTGATTGTTCATTTGTTTTTATTTTATTTAGTTGATTTGATTGATTTATTTGATCGAACTGATTTAATTTATTCGTATTTGGTTCATTGTTCTAATTTTGTGGGACAGAAAAGATAAATCTGAATTTTATGGGTCAGAAGAGATAAATCTGCCTTTTGTGGGACAAAAGAGATATATATGGTTTGTACTCTATTGTGATATGTTTTGATATTAATTTTGTGTTATTTAATTACTTGGTATATATGATTTTTTTTCAACTTCATTTTAATCACCTGTAAGTCAGACAATTGGAAGGAGACCTCACTACATTTATAAAATTGTAGTCATATTGTTGTGACTGTTGGTGATTCAAAATAAATATATTAATTCTTACTACGGCGTAAACTGGCATATTCATACTTACTTGTGGGTGTACGCTGCAGGCGTCTCCATTGTATTTGTGGCGGCTTCGCTTTGACAAGAAGCCGCACGAGCGAATGGACTATACACGGCACGCCTGTGTTTTCTACATAGATTATCTATATATTCTTATTTATTTACATATAATCCTTGTTATATATTACATATCAATTTGATAAAATACGGTATATTAAAATACTTCTCCAAAGTCTACCATGTTCATATGTTCATCTACTATGATAATGATGACGAGCTACGACTGCGTCATTCCTTCTTTGCTTTAAAGTCGTTGAACAAGTCCATTCTAGTGATGAGAATTATAATTATACGTCTTTGAGTGTATTGCTTTCCAATTGGCTTTTTTGAATGTAATTTTTAAATTAATACGTTAATTTCCGAGTTCCTTCACTTAAAAAGCCATAGTATATTGTTACGTGTTCATTATCATCATACCTAAGTAGTGTTAAAATTTATAAAAATTTCCAGATTTCAGCCGGATGGCACCACTCCTGCATACTTGACAATGGTGGGACTATGTACACGTGGGGTCTCAACTTTGATGGCCAACTTGGTTAGTAATTCGTTTTAATTATAAAATTAAGTGCGACATAACTTTCTTGTCTTGTACCTATAGAAAAATGAATTGCTGTTCGTTATTCTCGCTAAAACTCGAGAACGGTTTTAAAATATTTGTCGTAGTCCAGGGAAGGTTTAATCCCTCGGATGCGCGAACGGGTACTTCCGGTTCCATGCACCGTGCGGCGAAATTGCAAAATTTTGCAGCACGGTGCATGGTGTACGAAAATGATCAAATCTTTTCAAAAACAATGCTCGGTGGTTATAAAAGTGATTATTTTTCAAAAGATGGATAACAAGCGTACATGGTTATGCCATATTTTATTACTAAACTAATGTTATCGCTTTATTATTTACTCACAATTGAGCCAAGTATTAATTTACGCACCTATTGTGTTAATAAACATGATTTTAATATTTTATGTGGTTTATTATTCATTTTACTTATTATCCTCATAAAGTTCGATAACTAAGCTATCTACTGATATAAAAAACACTATAACTGCAGTAAAAATTCATTGAGAAACATATTTGTAAAAATCACATTTCGCTGTCGAGATATTCGCCATTTTGGTACTTTACAATCAAACTATTATTTGCGCCGAACACCAAATTACGTAGTATTTATATGAAGAAATAGTGTTTTTTAGTTAAATAATTTATTTTTTTAGTTAACTAGTGCAAAAGACAGGAACAATACATAAAAAAAACAACCTATTTATCAAGTTATTTAAAAAAAGGACTCGTTTGCTAGACCAGTTTTCATTTATTATTTTTAAGTTCTGAGAATTCTCTAAACTCTATGAAAATGACTGAATGCTAAAGAGAACAAACTGATCGTTCCATTATGTGACACACAAAGTCTATGGTCAATACAAAATAATTTAGTAAAACATAAACAAAGATCAGTTTACGTCTTGTTCATTGTCCGTCACTACTGTGTATGTGTGGGTGTTAATAGTTCCGGGACTTCCCGCTAGGCTGCGTGCAAACACGAATCAACGGCGATATACAATTTTAAGTGGCGTGCTATTGGAGAGGCCTATGTCCAGCAGTGGACTACGATACGCTGATGATGATGTAGAACAGTAATGGCGTGGGAGCCCTTTGTATGTGTGCGTCTAATTTCGCTCGTCAGGCAAAAAATTAGTGTTTATTTAAATATTTAGCTTTTCTAACACATTTTTGTTGCTATTCTATATTCTATATAAGATTCTCATCGCAATTATATCATTTTATCAATAAAAACATAAGAATAAATGCGTAAAAACCTTCAAATGAGTAAGCCCTTTTCAATAGGTAATAGACTCGGTAACTTTTTGAGTAACACTATTCAAAATTACGCATGATTTATGCCTCAATTTGTATTGATAGTGGTTCCTAAAATAAGTATAATAAGTAAAATATAACAACAAACTACCTTCAAAATCACCTTATCGGCAAAAAATCAGTTTTAAGAGGCACTTGACAGATCGCGTTGCGTCATCGTCAACTTTGAAATTGGAACTCGTTTTTTTTACGGCTCTTGAAGCGCACTTGACAAACGAATGTTTTAAAATGTTGTTCGTATAAAGCAAATGCATAACAAACCTTTCTAGACTTCATTATAATAACTTTAATACCCAAAATTAATTAAAATGCAAGTTAACTGCGGTTATCGCGGATCCGCAATGCCGCACCGACGGGACAATCGCGGATCCGCAATGCCGCACCCCAGAGGTTAAGTGGCGTGCTATTGGAGAGGCCTATGTCCAGCAGTGGACTGCGATACGCTGATGATGATGTAGAACAGTAATGGCGTGGGAGCCCTTTGTATGTGTGCGTCTAATTTCGCTCGTCAGGCAAAAAATTAGTGTTTATTTAAATATTTAGCTTTTCTAACACATTTTTGTTGCTATTCTATATTCTATATAAGATTCTCATCGCAATTATATCATTTCATCAATAAAAACATAAGAATAAATGCGTAAAAACCTTCAAATGAGTAAGCCCTTTTCAATAGGTAATAGACTCGGTAACTTTTTGAGTAACACTATTCAAAATTACGCATGATTTATGCCTCAATGCGTATTGATAGTGGTTCCTAAAATAAGTATAATAAGTAAAATATAACAACAAACTACCTTCAAAATCACCTTATCGGCAAAAAATCAGTTTTAAGAGGCACTTGACAGATCGCGTTGCGTCATCGTCAACTTTGAAATTGGAACTCGTTTTTTTTACGGCTCTTGAAGCGCACTTGACAAACGAATGTTTTAAAATGTTGTTCGTATAAAGCAAATGCATAACAAACCTTTCTAGACTTCGTTATAATAACTTTAATACCCAAAATTAATTAAAATGCAAGTTAACTGCGAAAAACATGGATCCGTGTGTGCCGCACCGACGGGACAAACATGGATCCGTGTTGCCGCACCCGAGAGGTTAAAAGGCAAATAAGTATAAAAATATAATTTTGATTTTCGAGAGGAGCATCAGTGAATCATGTTATAAAAACGGGGAAAATATATATCGCTACGGGCAATAAGAGACGTAAACGTGGTTTCGTGGGTCAGGTAGTTATAAATTTAACAAGATTTGAATAGTCACATAACAGGTATCATTTTAAGGGCATTTTTTCTGGTTTTTTTTTTTTTTATTGAATAGTGGGCAAACGAGCAGACGTATCACCTGATGGTAAGCGATTACCGTCGCCCATGGACACCCGCGACACCAAAGGCGTCACAAGTGCGTTGCCGACCTTTGGGGGATGGGAAAGGGGATGGGGGGAGGGGTTGGGGTATGGGCCTCCAGTATCCTCACTCACTCGGTGAAATACAGCGCAAACGCTATTTCACACCGGTCTTCTGTGAGGCCGTGGTATCACTCCGGTCGAGCCGACCCATTCATGCCGAAGCATAGCTCTCCCACGGTTAAACGGTGTTTTTGGTTTGTTAAGTAACTTATTATTAACGGCGCCCAATTATCTGCAAAATTACTCGCGTGAAGTTAATTTTCCATCTTATTTTCTGAAGTCCGGTTCCGTTTCAATGCCAATGTGTTTTCAAAATATCTAAACACTATCTGACCCACGCAACCTCGTTTGCGTCTCCTATTGCCCGTAGCGTAATAATTTTCCCTCGTTTTTGAAACATTCTTCATTGGTGCTCTACTCCTATTGGTTTTAGCGTGATGATATATAGCCTATACCCTTCCTCAATAAATGGGCTATCTAAATAAACCACTAAAATATTTTTTCAAATCGGACCAGAAGTTCCTGAGATTAGCGCGATTCAAGTGAACAAACAAACAAATATATATTACAATTTTTTTAAATTACAGGAAGTGGTGATAGAAAACATATAGCGATACCAACTGAAGTTAAAATCCGTACAGATTCACAACCGGATACGGTGAAAAATAGCGGCAATAAAACCCCAGATGTAGAATATAAGGCATTGAAAACAAATGCTATGATGGCCTGTGGAGGTGACTTCACTATCTATATCGATAACGATGGCAGAATTTTCATTTCGGGCAATATGCATAAGAAGGTACTTATTATTTGTTTCCTTAGTGTTTATAAACATGTGTCAATCTTCAGCGGCAGTTATATAAGTAGGTAGAGCTGGGCTGATTTGTAACGGAATATACGTAAATTATAATCCATCATTAACAACTATGATGAAAATGAGTCCACTTGCGTTAAGAAAATCATCGATCATGAATACAAATAAATGTATATTTGTATTTTCTTCTTTACTTTTCATCAACAGCGTTTCGAGTCCATTGCTGGATATAGTCCCTTTCTTAAAAAGGAGATATCGGCCTAAGAGTTGATGGAAAACTTGATACAAATCATATGATTTGTGATCAAGTTTTCTTTCTTTTTTTTATATAATATGGGGGCAAACGAGCAAACGTATCGCCTGATAATAAGCGATTACCGCCGCTCATGGACACTCGCAACACCAGAGGCGTCTCACAAGTGCGTTGCCGAAATTTGGGGGATGGAGGGAGGGGTGGGGGTATGTTTCTTCGGTATCCTCACTCACTCGGTGAAACACAGCGCAAGCGCTATTTCACACCGGTTTTCTGTGAGGCCATGGTATCACTCCGGTCATGGTATCACCCATTCATGCCGAAACGTGGCTCTCCTTCTGTTTGCACAGTGATGTTGTCCTGCATACTTTGCTCACTTAGGGTTAACTCATACTGGCGAATCTAAAGCGCATGAAGCGTCAAATTGTTCACAAGTACAGCGAAGTTCCACGAATGCACTTAGATTTGGCTCCAATCACCGTGGGTTAACTGCTATCGAAGTTGCGAGAATCCGTGCGTCTTTTTAACTTAGAAGAAATATGTGTATTATATTGTGGAGGTTGTATATAATTGTGAATTTGCTATGTTCAGTTTTAGACTGACAATGTCGACTCGAAAATTCGACTCTCCTCTAGTATAAATTGACACTTGGTCGCCTTTTACGACATTCATGAGATTAATAGGGGTGGTGACTCTCTGTATTTTATTGATCCATCAACATAAGTTTCTTTCTTACATCCATTTATTTATCATGAATTTTCTAAGCAGTGAATAGAAAGTGAATTACAAATCAGTAGAAACGTTATGACAATAAGATGTTAATGTTTTCAGCTCAACAATGAGAGGGAAAAAAGTAACAATAGTGTTATTATGATGAAAGCAACAAAACGTGTTATAAAACTACCGAGCCGATTCACCAACAAGTTTGTATTTCAACCTATCGACAGAATCGATATCATGTTCCCCTTCGAAGGAGACACGCTAAGAAAACCAATTGAAACTAAATTTAACCCCCTGATGTGTATGAATGATTTTAAAAAGGAATCTTGGCCTGATCAAATCATTATGGTATTAAAACAGTGGATCAATGAAGAAAATTTTATAGGAAATCTAAATATGACAGCTAAATTTGCATACCATAACAAACTTTATGTCCAATGTTTATGGTTGTCATTGGAAAATTTGAAAACCATACCGCAGCAAGATCGCATTTTTGCAATTCACACACCAATTGAAAATGACGATGAAAAACATGTCGAGATAAAAGAGGGACAAAAGAAATTTATAAATGATGTTATGACTATGCGCATTAAAGAGGTGTCTATGTCAATACTTAACCAAGAGCCATACCCTTCAATCGACCCATATGCTTATACAGCGTTGCCTTGCTGCTGTGAAGAACTAAATTACTGCAAAAAGAGGACAAACTCACAAACCAATGTCGATATGACTGATTGCAATATATCTAATCAAGCTGCACAAATTATAGATAAATGTATCAGTATATTCCCTGTTGAGACGGCATTGTGGGAGGAGTGCTTTCGCCTGTCTAAGGATTTCTTTCTTGAACACAATTTGTTTATACCAGACTTCGAGGCAGTATTACGTAAGTACATGGAACTTAACACTTCAACTATGGCTGCAGCCATAATGTATTCGAATGACTCTGCACAATATACTAAGATACTGTCTCCGACATTCTACCTAAACCTGTGCAGTCAAGAGATGGATACCTGGGAGTGACTTAATACATTTTATTGTGAATGTTTTATTTTTAATTGTAGACTATTTATAAAAACAATCATAAACGTGTAATAGTAGTTTTTCAATTTAAATATGGTAGAACAACGATATCGATGTTTACAATAACAGCTCTCGTAATTACACCTATTTCTGTCTTATTTTTTCTTAATTGAATCTATTAGACTTCAACATTTACCACTCTTGACTGTTAGTTTTGTCTATATGCTTATCTTATCAGCTTTATATCCATTGTTAGTGTTTTCTCGACCTTTTTACTTCACTATCTATTCAATACCAGTTTCAAAACCCACAACTGTGTGGGGATCAGTTCATGAAGTCCATCATAGACGATATAGGCATTTTAATATCCATAGTTACTTATATATGGAATTTTACTCTATACGGTAGCTCAGACAATGATGTTGATCAATTTAATGTTTTTTAGAATATTGATGTTTCAGTGTCTACTTGTTAATCATTAATATATTTAATCGTGAATACGTTTTTATTAATGGAAATATGTGTAATGATTTAGTGATTTGAGTATCTTGTTGTGGTATATTTTAATGTTAACATATTCGCTTCCTTCTTTAAATAATAAAACCAATGTATTTGATGCATTTAAAAAGACAATTGTTGCATATGTTTCTAGATAGCAACAAGCACTGATTTTATTGCAATTATTTTAACTATTTCTCTGTTACTTTGATGCAAATTATTGCTTCTTTTAAAACTTGAAAATATATATTGTGTATTAAAATGTTTTTCTCTTATTATAACAATCTATAATTTTAAGTGGTAATTAATACTCATTCCGTGTTCTAGAATAGTTTTATGTCATCGTTGTTGTACACAATATGAATATGTCTCGAATAGATTGCAACCACGCAACAAGCAGCTATTTTTAGTGTTAACATTATGTAATGTTCGTTGGGCTCTAGTCATTATTTTAGTAAATCACATTATAAAATGCAATGTTTAATGGAATATTGATAATAAAATGTACTAGAATGATCTTGAGTTGTTTTTTTTTCTGATTTTATTATTATTGCATAATTAGGAAATACAAAATATAATGATATGATTTATGGATTTTGACGCTTAAATAGATTAGAGTGTAAATGCAGGCTTAATCAGTTAGCCATTCTACCAGAGGATTACTTACTCAGTAGCTTATTATACATGAAGAATGACTAATAAATAAAAAGAACTCATGAAAGAAGAATGACTTTGTAACTATACATAATGCTTCTAGACATTTTAAATATGTTATATATTTATTAAATCTATTTACAATAAGTCAAATAAATAACAGTGACATAGGTCAAGGAGTCCAATAAAAATAAAACGGAATGAAGTTGGTTTTAAAAACAAAATATTTACGAAATAAAATAAACATACAAATATCACTTAGGCAGTAAATTACTCAATAAATATGTGTCGACAATAATAGCATAGACCTGCTAAAACTACTGTTCAAATATACACTTCTTGCTGTGTTTTATTAATCAGGCGAATGGCACCCTACAGACAAATAAAGCGACATACACAAAAATCGTTCAAAATAGATTCATACAAGATTCCTTAGATCGACACTGTACGGGTTGCCAATGGTGTTTCATTGCTCATGACTTCTTGAGTTTAACTACCACATGTTACATAAATGAACATTAATAAAAATGCACCAAAATATTTTTGAACTTGTGAACACAACAGATTTACAAATGCCTTTAGTTATAATTTTAACGAGCTTGCTACAGGGCCGGTCTAATAAGACTAACATTGAAAAAGGTTAACTTTGACTTCATGTTTTTGAACACGTTGGAAACTAACCTATCTAATCTTGAATTGTCAGGATTTTAGTCTGGTACTAAATCATTTTAAATGTTCAGTAAACATGTACGTATATCTGTGTATAATAGGCTAGACGTGCACTTTGAATATTTTGCCGCACTACGGAAATATACTGCTGCGTATTGTAGCATCGCAGTTTTGTAACGAAAAGTTATAAACTGTTTTGCGATAATAACCTCAAATATAGCAAAAAAATACAACTCTAAGAACTGGAATATAAATGGGACCACACGGGAAGCACCAGCTTTCAAATAAAAAAAGAATCATTAAAGTCGGTTCACTCACACAGTCGAAAGTTATGAGGTAACAAACAATAAAAAATGCAGACGAAATTATAACCTCCTTTTTTGAAGTTGGTTAAAAATTAACTACAAAAAGTTTGTAAAAGTTCAACTTAGTGTAACATATTAGATAAGCTTTGACTGCTCGCAGTACACAGTATTTTACTGTTAAGATATATATTTTATTGTATCTTTGAATCGAGTCATTTCATATGTAGTAAAGACTCAAATTTTCTCTAAAGTTCATAAAAACAAACATTTTATTAAAGTTTTTAACCAGTCTTTTTTACCAGTTTTAATTGTAAGGGTGAAAATACAAGCTAGTTGTACTAAATTCAATTCAAAAGTAAGCACTTAGCTGTGACATTATCCCGTTGTATGCGTTTGTAATTTCTAACGTGCGACAAAAATGCCACCTCGTGGTGAAAAATTCGTTATACTCGCCTAGCCTTAAGCTAACATTTGATACTTTCTAAATTCCGAATTATTTTCAGAATTGGCATCCCAAAACTATATTTTGATCCTGGTAACTCAGTGTGCTATCATAATTGCAAACGATTCATCTTGTAAATTTAGAAGTTTATCGGTTTGCCGCAGTAGGCAGCCATGTTTGCTTCACGTATTGCCTCGGCGCACGTCTGGAAGAGATATGTAAAATTAGGGTCATATCAGTACTCAACTCAGTAAAAAACCTATACTTAGAGAAATACATACGGGATGTGCGTGACACACTCTTGCGATATCTTCAGCCGCTGCACCGTATTCTTGAGCCAGGACACATTCGTTGATAAGCTCGCCACCACCCTGTAGCAAAATATCGATGATTAAGGTAAAAATAAATAAATATTTCAGACATCTAACACACAACGCCATCTAGTCCCAAGCTAAGCAGAGCTTGTGTTATGGGTACTAGACAACTGATATAAATACTTATATACTTTTTTTTGTAAATACATACATATTATACATAGAAAACACCCAAACTCCGAAACATATATTTGTAGATCATACAAACATTTGGTCCGACCCGGGAATCGAACCCGAGACCTCAAGAACAGCAGCCGCAAACGCTACTACTGCGCCACAGAGGCAGTCAAGGCAAGGAAATCAAGAGATGTCAAAGTCAATGGTCTGTATACACACGTCAATGGGTACGTTAACATTACCCAGTATAAAACAAAGTCGCTCCTCAGTCTTGTACGCTCAGATCTTTTAAATTACGCAACAGATGTTATTGCAGTTTTCACCAGTTCAAGAAGTAATAAAAGAGGAAAGTGTATCTATACAAATAAATAAAATTGGAGTGTCTGTTTGTAATATTAAAATAACCGCTTTCTTCTACATGCCTATGAATGTTTATACGGTACACATACCAAAATATATATATTTTAAAAATTTTTGTCTGTCTGTCTGTTTGTTCCGGCTAATCTCTGGAACGGCTGGACTGATTTGGATAGGACTTTCACTGGTCGGGAGCTGATGGTACAAGGAGTAACTTAGGCTTACATTTTTTAGACTAGCTTCGCCCCTCGGCGTTACCCACGATACGATGAAAACCGCGGGTAACACCGCGGGGTTCAGTTAGTATTAAAATAAAATTCATATACACATTCATGAACTAGTGATCACATTAACAAATCATTGTGAAGGATTACATATTATGCTCAAATTCAAAACACGGTTACACCAATGCACTAAGTAAATTATAAATACTAAGGGCCTAGTGCTTCTACTAGTTCTTTTCACATCTAATAATTGATTGTCATGGTAACTACATTCGCAACGGCAACGCCGTATTCAGTCGCCGTCGAGAACAAGTTTATGTGAAATAAACTCACACTAGACCCATCGCTTGCAGCCTTATAAAAAATCAATTTCCTTTCATACTTATCCTTCCTAAGAAACTCACCGGTCCGATAATGTGCGTGCCCAGAATGACATCTGTAGCTTTGTCTGCCAACACTTTGACAAAACCGTCAGGTTCGCCATTTGTTTTCGCTCTCGAGTTAGCCAAGAATGGGAATTTACCCACTTTGTACGCCTTACCCTGTAAATAAACGCTTGATTAAGTTTCTCAGTCACAGAAATACCGAGCACCAGTTACACTTTAGCTGTCTTCCCTCCATATTCCCTTATCCTTCGAGTTCGACTACTGGCCTTGGTAGGAAGATAGACCCAAGGGCAAGAAGTGTTGGCTTGACGTCGTAAAGATGATTTGCAAATCACTACCAGAGATTTCGAAGACGGGGGAGTTTTTTTTTTATTTATTTCTTTATTAAATAGTCGGCAAACGAGCAGACGCATCACCTGATGGTAAGCGATTACCGCCGCCCATGGAGACCCGCAACACCAAAAGCGTCACAAGTGCGTTGCCGACCTTTGGGAGATGGGGGGAGGGGTTGGGGTATGGGCCTCCGGTATCCCCACTCACTCGGTGAAACACAGCGCAAGCGCTAAGTGTAGTAAAAGATGCAAGAAACCAGAATGTGGACTTTGGGTGTACCTGGAATGATACTAGGATCTGCCTATTTGTGCTAAAGTATTGCCCTCCCATGAAGAACTGGTCAAAGTATTTTCTTCTCAATAGAATATCCTTTATGATAACTATCATCTTTAGATTAACTTATTTGATAGTTGATTTTATTTATTGTAAGAAGTATTACTAACCTCTTTCTTGAGATCCTCCTCCGTTTTGCCTACCCAACCAACTTCAGGTGTGGTATAGATTACAGATGGAATTGCATCATAGTTGAAATGTACTGGCATGCCCTGTAATGAAGTTTGTTGGTGTAAATTTAAGCAATTTTAATTCTTAATGATAATAAACAACAATTTTTTTATTAATCAGATTTCACTGGTTACAGATAAGTTTCATATAGCTTATGTGACAGATAATTTGAAGTAACTTTCATATTAATCGTGTCAAAGAAACTATCTGGAATTTATCTGCAACTGGTGAAATAGGGACATAGTCAATTATTTAATGGCGAATGGCTCGTTTATTAATTAAGAGCAAACTGCCTACTATTTTAAAGATTTTAGTGCTAAATTATTACCTTAATTCCTTCTACGCAGACAATACCTTCGTCTTCAGCCTTGTGAGCCAACATAGGTCCATGGATACAATCACCAATGGCATAGATTCTGAAAGCAGAGCATTGACTAAGTTAATGACTGGGACAACATGCAGTACGGACTTATTCGTTTAAAGATTTTTCTTTATATCTGTCTGATTAGGGTAATGTGCTAACTTAGGTCTTAGATCAATGGGAATTTTACTTTTAAAGTAGTTTTGACCAATATATCCTCCGACCAGGCTAGGTGATCATGTCCAACGTTTGATGTTGGGTCGTTTTATATATAATAATCAGCGCGAGAACTTCTATTGCGCGATTCAGGATTGGTAGTTATTCCGTGTAGTGTTTTACTTCGTAGTTCAGTATATCTTCGGAAGATGGCGCTGTAGTAGGTTACTGTTGTGTTGTATGTGGAAGTCGCCACAATATTAATCCTTATCCGTATCAGAAGATCAAAACGCATGGACCGGCAGACCTTTCAACGCCAAATGCACCTGTGTGGCGAAGCTCGCTAGTCTAATAGATACAATAACCACGAAAAACAATTGCTTACCCGGGAACTTTGGTGGCAAATTTATTGTTAACCGGGACACGACCACGGTCGTCGAGTTCAATACCAACGTTCTTCAGACCTAGGTCTTTGGTGTAAGGGCGACGACCAATCGATATAAGAACAACATCACAGTTTAACTGAAATGCACAAAATATAATTAAGATAAAACATCATCACATCCAACAAGGAGTTTTCGGTCTACTATACCCAGCTGCCCAGATAGGCCGGTATAGGGTTTGTATCAATTTTCCCTTCTTTTTACAGTGCTGTTGTTCTACCTTAGATGGCTCCCAAAGTCATGTCAGTCATGAACAGCGGTGATGGCACTTCGCACCACAAGGATAGACGATGCTACGAAGATATTTACGGATGCTAATTATAGTACATTATTAACGTGGTAAATAAGTGTACGATCCAGCTCCTTTGAATTTGGATTAGTTGGTTTATTAACGTATTCAAATTGAACATTATTTTCTTTTTTTTATATATATTACTAGCTGACCGACGCAACCTCGTTTGCGTCTTTAATTGCCCGTAGCGAAAAATTTTCCCCCGTATAGGGTTGATTTTTTACACCTTGTGTCCGAAAAACCCCAATATCTTACGGAACCCTATCTTTTTCCAAAATAAAATATAGCCTATGTTACTCGTGGATAATGTAGCCTTGGAATGGTGAAAGAATTTTTAAAATCGGTCCAGTAGTTTTAGAGCCTATTCATTACAAACAAACATACAAACAAAGTTTTCCTCTTTCTAATATTAGTATAGATAACGATCGTTGATCTTCGAAATGGAAACTTGAACAGCATTAGATAGACAATAATAATTCCTATAGACCTGAATGGAAAAAAGACAAATATGCATCCCAGTTGGTGTTTTATTTTTGTACTAAATTTAAACAAAAAAAAATAGTTTTATTTACGTAACCTTATGATTCAATTTAAAAAGCATAGGCTAAATTCAGTTGGCGCAGTCATCTTAGATATTGATTTTGCAACACAATTTAGAATTATTTGGAACTATGTAACAGTTTTGTATTGATAAATATGATGTATCATTTGTGTGACACACAATAAGATATATGGATAACATATATTCGGGTCGAACTGCCATTTTATCTAAGTAATAAATCAAAACTTATTGCAGGGATTCAATTTACTTGTGTTAGAGTATAATATTGAGTATTATTATCTGGTATTTTGATAACAGTCGTTTAAAAAAGCATATTTCGAAACGACAACTTGCCATACTTAATATCTACGGCAATCGTTACTGAGAAGTCAGTGCACTCAAGATACTGACAACTAGGTACAGTCCTTATATAATAGCTTGATCTCTGTGACAGATGGTAACGAAATCGACGAAGTAACTTAGAACAAGAAATTTTATTTTGTATCACCTATATTTTCGTTGTTTACAAGCCAGTTTTATTAACACCCGACGCAAAAAGAGGAGTGTTATAAGTTTGATATCGATGTCTGTCTGTCTGTCTGTCTGTCCGTGTGTGTGTCTGTCTATGTCGGTGGCATCGTTATAGTCGGATAGACCGTTTTTTTCATTTGAAAGCTGGTAGGTCTTTGCTATTATTATTATTATTATTATTAATATCGGTCCAGCAGTGTAAGAGTATCAGCTCTTTTTCAAAATGATGTAAGGCATTTTTGGCGTATGATTACTCGATTAAGTGCTTAAGTAGGGGGTTTTTTTTTTAATTAGTCTTGTCACAAATTAAGTGCATTACATTAAAAAATGTTATAATTTCTGAAATAACACTAGTCACTACTGTTACCAAGATCAAGCTATATTACAAGGACTATAATTTCCTTTTAGAATTCAGTTCGCCCTCAGGGTTACAGAGGTTCGATGCTAGTGGCTCCGTGGACTGATATTCAGGTAAAACCAGTTGAACTCAGCCGACCTCAATTAAACTTAATAACAAAAACGGCTAGGAAGATGACGATTGTAAGAGTCATACTCATTGTCACTTGTTTGTTTACACTTTGTATATTTTTTAACAATGTAATTATTATTGAACCGACACAATAGACATCCAGACAACAACAACAACAATTAGTGGATCACTCAGTGTTGTCATATGTAGGGGTCGAATCTTCAACCCTCTAGAAGTTAAGATGTACTGTCAATAGGCTTGATGATTAATTTTGAAAAACTGTTTTATGATGTTCGGAAGTATATCCTACTGTCAAAAACAATCATATTTCTACAAAAAAATAAAGTTTTAGTAGAAAAAATAAGCGGTTTAAATTTCACGCCTAAAACGCTCGGTGGTGTCATGGCATCTACTTGTGTGTCACGTCGTAGACGCGACGTCGCCGTTTGTCAACCAGTTTCAATTATAGCACTTATAAACAGTAAGTGATCTTCGATTATATCCAAACAAAATGACGTTTACAGAAACGTGACGCAACTCGCTCTGATTGGTGTTCGACTTAACATGGCGGATTGCTATATTTGTAGTTTAATTTTTGTTAATTAACTATTAATCTCGGTCTAAATATAAAAATAAATAAGATTTTTATACTCTATGAAGCCCATTTCATCAGATAAATCTATACTAATATAATAAAACTGAAGAGTTTGTTTGTTTGTTTGAACGTGCTAATCTCAGGAACCGCTGGTCCGATTTGAAAAAATATTTCGGTGGTGGGTAGTCCATTTATCGAGGAAGGCTATAGGGTATATATCATCACGCTACTACTAATAGGAGCGGAGCAACAATGAAGAATGTTTCAAAAAGCTGGGAAAATTTTCACGCTACGGGCAATATAAGACGCAAACGAGTTTGCGTGGGTCAGCTAGTACATAATATTCTTGGTTACTGTCATCATGCCTATTGACTCTTTAATATTGAAACCAATAAAATTAATTAAAAACAGTAAAATTGCTTACGGTCTCCTTGGCGCCGCCTTTAGCCGGTTCAACTTCAACTTTCACTCCTGATCCCTCTTTCTTGACCGATGTTACTTTGGTACCGAGTTTGAACTTCATTCCTTGCTTCGCCATGATCTTTTGCAGCGTCTTAGAAACTTCACCGTCAATACCGACACCTGTAATTTTTTTAAATATTTACAGTTCTAAGTTGTAACATATACATTATCTTGAAGGCATATATTCTACATACTTTACATTTACTGGCTTGCAACATGAGACCTTAATTAGATGCCTTGAGATGCGTATCAAATAAAGGTTTTTATGGGTCTGCCGGTCTAGTTGTTAGCAAGAGTTAGTTAAGAGGTTATGGGTTCGATTTTCAAACAATATAAATGATCGTACTCGTCATTACAGAGCACGATCATTTGTTTTATGCCAAAAGATGTGTATTTTTGTAATTAAATCTTTTACAGATATTAAGTCGGACGTTATAACTTTAAGGCGCCGGCATTTCTTAAGACTCACTCTGGAGAGACATGCCAAAACCAACCATAAATGTGTCTTATTTTTAGGCCGTGGACATAGTTTAAATTTAAGCTTCGCGAGTACAGTATAGTACCTGGGTTAGTCTTTTGAAGAAAAGGTCACATTTTTAACAGAGAGCCTCGTGTTTTCTAACTGCTGCTAGGTCTGGATATAAATTATCTATAATATGTATGTACTCAAAAATATATATATGTATGTGGTTCGTATGAAATTACTTACTTAAAAATAATTATATTATTAGAGACAAACTTCTTAGCACTCCATGGATTCACCGTGCGGGTGCCGGGTCCATCGTGTGGCAGAGGGAGAAACTCAAAGCAGTTCCCAGGACTTACGACCTAGGTGTAGGTTTAAGGTTTAACCTTAACCTTTTTTTACGTAAAATGTAAGATAATTATTCAACATAAGTTTCGTATCGCACGATTACTTGAGCAAAAGGGAACTGATTGATTTAATGACTTAGATAACAAAGCAGGAAAGTTATTAATCAGATATAGATTTTCGTTTCTATTATAAACATGAAACGTGAGCCATAGATAAGGTATATATCAACAGATAAGTGTACTATCAACAACAATCTATAAAAAAAATCTATAAAATCATGTTGTTGACGCCACTCTTGAAATATCAATATATAATGTCCTTTATACATCTAAAGCGGAAGAATTTATAATCTTCTACTGGTCTTTACATCCCAAAATAGGCAAAACCTGCGCCATACAAATGATTGCCTGTAAGAGATTGCCTCCGGGCGATAAGGCCGTCAATTGTACTGCCCTAGGCTAAATTTTCGTAGTTAAGTTAATCTTGTCACTTATCTGGTGTGCAATAAATATATTTATTATTATTATTATGCTAACCAGCCTCCTAATAAATAAAGTAGTATAATTCTAAATGCATAATTTTTAAGGGACAAAATACACCTAGACATGGAGCGTCCGGTTTAACGGTAAGGGTCATTAACCACGAGATAAAGAGGTTAATCAATTAATAGCCTTTTTCATAGACGTTGTTAAACCTTAAGCATAGGTTCTGCGTAATTCTTAACTGTGATAGTCTCATTATTATTATTAAAAAAAAAAATGTGGGGCAATTGCCCAACTCAAATGCAATAAATGATAAAAGAAGTCTCACAGATAAAAATAACACAACACCCCTGTTTAATTAACAACTACGATTATTAATTGCAAAAATTGAGGTAATTATCGTTTTTATGACACTTACCACCAATAGATTCTAAGAACTCAATGGCTGTAACATCAGCGCCCAGTCTTTGGTAGACAGATCCAAGTTCTAAACCAATTACACCTGCCCCAATAACCAACATCGTTTTGGGCACTTGAGTTAGCGAAAGAGCTCCAGTTGATGTGATGATTTGTTTTTCATCAAACTAAAAAAAAAAGATTTTAATTATGTTAAGTATGAAAAAATGAGATGTATTTCGTGCTGTTGTGTTTCGTTGGTTAGTGCGAGACCGGAGGCCCAATGATGTAGAAGCATCACTAGGCCTTGTTGCATTGTCAGTATTCGCAATGAGTATGGTGGCCACCACTCTTGGCTTCTGCTTATGCTTTCTATCATATCTACATAAAAAAAACAATTGCGTACACCTTATATTCAAACTACAATCTGCAATAACAACTTAACTCGCGAACAGAAAGATTTCTTCAGAAAATACATGTTAAATAAATAATAATAATAATAAATAATAAATATTCCGGACATCTAACACACAACGCCATCTAGTCCCAAGCTAAGCAGAGCTTGTGTTATGAGTACTAGACAACTGATATAAATACTTATATTACACTGTTTTCTTTTTTGTAAATACATACCATATTATACATAGAAAACACCCAAACTCCGAAACAAATATTTATAGATCACACAAACATTTGGTCCGACCCAGGATTTGAACCCGAGACCTCAAGCACAGCAGTCGCATTCACTACCACTGCGCCACCGAGGCAGTTAAAAAAGTAAAAATTATGTATAAAAAGTTTATATACGAGTATTTCAGTAAATGAAAAAAGGTTGTCTATATTTTTAAATAGTTTTTTTTCTTAACTGAGAGTTGGTAACATGTAATCAGAATTGTCATTACTACAATAACAGTCACTTTTGACTTCCTCGGTGGCGTAGTGGTAGCGTATGCGACTGCTAAGCTTGAGCTCTCGGGTTCGATTCCCAGGTCTGACCAAATGTTTGTATGATCTGCAAATATTGGTTTCGGAGTTTGGGTGTTTTCTATATATATGTATGTATTTACAAAAAAATAAAAGTATATAAGTATTTATATCAGTTGTCTAGTACCCATAACACAAGCTCTGCTTAGCTTGGGACTAGATGGCGTTGTGTTAGATGTCCGGAATGTTTATTTATTTATATTTATTTTATTAAAACATATCTAAAGAAAAAAAATTAAACTCTTTGTAATTCTTACCGTAACTCCTGGGAATGGAGTGACCTCAGATCCAGTAGCAATTAAGATGTTCTTGGTATTGACAGTTTCTAGACCTTTTTCACCTTTGACCTCAACCTTGGTGGGGTTAACTATTGTTCCCACACCACGACATACTTGAACCTGAAAATAATGCCATTGTAAATGAACCTTTTTCGTAAAATGTAGTTGCACCGATTCTACTAACCTCAATTGTACTTACAGACACAATCAACTAATTGTATGTTACTACAATGAGGTTCCTATTATTGTATTAACTTCATTTATATCAATTTGGGGAAGAAGTAATTGTGAAACGAATTCAATAAAACCGATCAATGGTAATACTTTTAATTATAAGTACAACGGACCCAAATTTTAATGGCATTGATGCTAACATTACCAAAAGGACAACGACCGCACGTGGTGCATGAATGTTGCTGTTTTATTGTTCAGTAACTATTAAAAAACTAACTCTCAAGATAATGTATTTTATAAATATTATGCTTTTATTTAGATTTTTACTCGTCCTATTGGGAGTAATCGAGAAGTATGTTACATAATGTATTCAGTTTACTTATTATTAACTTGTAAAAGAAAATCTTATCGAAATATTAAAAAAATATTCAAATATGACAGCTACTTCGCACTTACCTTATTTTTGTTGAAAAGCATGGCTATACCTCCAGTGAGGGCTTTTACAGCATTCCGTTTGTAATCCATTAATTTGTCGAAGTTATAAGAAACGTTGCCAGTTTCAATACCCCTGTTTTTGAAGTCGTGTTTGGCCATGTGGTATAAGTGGGTATTGTGGAGCAACGCTTTGGAAGGAATACACCCGACATTTAAACATGTTCCACCAAGTGTTGGGTCCTTTTCTACGCATACAGTCTACAATGAAAAACAGTTGGTATTTTACTATTTTCGTTACCAAAATCAATAATAAACAGAAACCCGATAAATTAAAATAACTTTAAACCTGGTTACTATACAGTACCGTGTGTTAATCTTACATATTTCTTAGATATGGTGTGGTACAGTATCATCCTATCAGATTTATTTATATTAAATCTTGAAAGTGCCTAACTCCACTGAATCTTGGCTATGTACTCGTGTGGGGTCATAAAACACCTTTACGTTGATTTGGACGTTAATTGGAACTTAGTATCGTGTGAGTGATCGTAGCCGAGTGAGAGTATTTCAAAAACTAAATAGCTAATAGAAAACTGTTAGCGGCTAGTGGGTGTAACAATCTTAAATATTAAAGAGCTTGCTCATTTTTTAATACAAATAATGTTGATTGCATTTGACTCAACATCGTAATCCAATAAGATTATAAATATTTATGTTGCATGTCTATCAACCATCTTTATATAGCATACTGTATATAAACCTGAAGAGTTTGTTTAATTGAACGCGCTAATCTCGGGAACCGTCGGTCCGATTTGAAAAAAAAATTCTGTGTTAGATAGTAAATTTATAGAGGAAGGCTATAAGTTATATATCATCACGCTAATACTAATAGGAGCGGAGCACCAACGAAGAATGTTTAAAAAACGGGGGAAAATTTTCACGCTACGGGCAATAGATGACGCAAACGAGGTTGCGTGGGTCAGCTAGTATAGTATAAAGCAAAATCGTTTCCGCTGTCCATTTGTTAACATTTTTTAAGCTACTCAAAGCATCTTTGCTTAAAGCAATTCAATTGGAAGGTTTATACATGTAATACATGCATATTACAGTAGAGAAAATTAAATAATTTTAAAGACAAAGCGAAGCCGGATCGGGTCGCTTGTTAATATTGCAATAAGCAAGTCATTCAATTTATATGTACGGACGTATGACAAATTGTAACACCGTAAAAAATGATATACAGCATTCAAATATCGTGTAGCTCATATCAGCTTCTTGCTGGTACGAAAACGCACATAAGATAATTCTTTAACTTTATGCTTGTGTTTAGTGAGCATACTCACCAGAGACCAATCTGGGATATACATAAGTAAGCACTTGTTCTATAACTATTCCCCGGTCTAATTTAGAAATTGACATGCCTTTTCTCGATATCATACTTCAGGGTCCACCTTCATAAATGATAGATGTATTTCAGTGGCTAAACACGTAGATTTATATAACTCGTCGAGCCATAGGGAGACATTATTTTTCCTTACAAAAGTGCTTGAAAATTTTAACGCTTTTGTTTACACATTCATTCGTATTCGTCTTCATATAAGATCATTCGTAGTCATATCAGTTACAATAATCAAGATAACTTAATCTGCTGCAGTAAATTACTTGTATGTATAGCGCGAGATTCATCGGACATGATATAACGTTGTATGCCTCGCTTCTAAACTCTATACTAATCGATTCTCAAGTTCGTTACAAAGGCTTTTGCCTACAAAAATCTGTTCTGTACACCTGTGTTAAATATCAAAGTCACTGAAAACACTGACCTATCGAGGAACTATAAATCCCGCATTGTACAATTGATTCTGATCGCGGCTATTCCTATACTCGTCTATACAACTGCCTCGTTGGTCTTGTGGTTGACGTATGCGACTGCCGATCAAAAGGTTCGAATCCAGGTTCAGGCCTAAAGTGTTATTGGCTATAGAAATACTTAATAACAGCTCGGAGTTTGGAAGTTGGGGTTTGAACCCCCGTGCCTCGGAGAGCACGTGAAGCTGTCGGTCCTGCGCCGATATCAATCTCTCTCATCGTGTCGGTTAACCGTCCCATCATCAACTTCTCAACATCAATTATTATTGTAGACATCATCACTTGACCTATTTGACAAATCTTTATTTTATCAATTCTACATGAATTCGACTCATTGTTTAACATTGAGTTTTGAAGCTGCACTCTTTCGGGGCTAGCTCCTGCTTAGTGCTAATAGGGGCCTAGACTACTTATAGTAGCTTTAAGAGGCTGGAGTTGTGTATCTAGTTATTCTATTATTGGACTCTACTAGGACAGGAAGTTCAACTATCATTATCCTTTTACCGCTGTAAATAGTAGTAGTAATAATAAATTCTGGCCGCTGCCAGAAGTATTAAATCAGTTATTGTGTACCTATCTATAGGTCTGCACTATTTCACAATGGCCAGGTATGAACTGAGGTAGCCTTATTTTAATTTACTAAAACTGTTCTTACATAAGAGCTAATGCTAAATAAATAGATGATAAATATATAAAAAAATCATTACCTTCAAGCCAAGTTGAGCAGCTTTAATGGCAGCCACATAGCCTCCAGGGCCTGAACCAATGACCACAAGATCAGCTTCGTGAGTAGTGGAGTATTGTCTAGTTGCTATCCTCAAACCTCCATACTATAACAAAGACATACATAAGTATTTACTTTTCTTGGTGAAAATCATGTTGGCAAAAGAAGACTAAATATCAGTACATACAAGCAAAAAAGATAATACAATCGAATTATGACAATTGGGAAGTCTCAGGAAAAATTACATTGTCTTGAAACCCACAACAGATTCATCATTATCATCAATCTATTGCTGAATAATCAGATTAATCAAATTATTTTTTTTTTCTTTCTTTTTAAAAGATAACTCCCGCATTAGGAACAAATACTTAGCCTTGTAACGGATACAGAAAACACCAGACACAGACCAACAATTTATGGATCACACAGTGTTGTCCCATGTGGGAAAAATAGGTATGCTGACTGCTCAAACTAACAGAAACTGAAAAATTTAATAGCAAATATATCTATCTCAAAAACTCCTATACTTAAAAAATTGGGTGGTTTTTTTTTTTATATTAATTCAGATTAACCGCCTACATAATTGACGCCCTTATTGTTCCTAATTCTCTTTATCACTCCAGTTCTATCTTATATGCCTCTCGCACTGTTAAATTGTGTGGTTTAAAATGTATGAGGATTTTTGCATATTATGAGTGAAATCATCATCATCATCAATCGATCGACAGTATTTAACAGTCCACTGCTAAACATAGGCTTCGCCTTAGTAAGGTGATTGAATCAATTAAGTAAACAAATTATATGAAGAACAATGATTCTATAAGTACACTAAATAAATCCCTTGTTATCAAACAGTAATAAATTGATAAAAGTATAATGTATAAAAAAACTGACACCTTGTGATTACATATTTTTAAATCCTTTGCTCTCAAATATTAACTTTTCTATGATCTTTTTTGTAATCTTTAGAACCATTTTGTAAATAATATATGAAAAATGAAACAATAGCTTCATTTTCAAATGAAGTGAGTTATTTTCAAATTTGAGATTCGTCCAATATTGAATTTAAAACAATTAAGTACATCATGGTTAAAGTTGGGTGATGAAATTTTATAAGTCTAAAATTTCATAAAAAAAGATTGTATGCTATTTGATTTTTTAAACAGTACCTGACGAAAACATAAATATATTCTTTAACCGTCAGTACTTGGCCCTTGATTTTCAGGACATCACCAGGTATATAACAACACCAATATAAAATAATTTTATATATTATTATGTATTAAAAATTTAGATACAAGAGGTTAAGACTTGGTGGAAACCTGTATGGTAACAAAATAATGCATGTATGTTTTAAACAAGAAAAACAGTAACATTAAGTATATGAGCCATAATAAATAGGTGTTATTTGTTTTTCATAAATTTGTATAAACTTACAACATAAAATGTACCTAACTGATCTTTATTTTCCATTGGTATCACAGAACTGTATTGGTCACATGTTTGAAGGTCACAGCAGGTTATAAGTAACTCTATGATTTATTGTAGAATATATTTTTTGATTGGAGTGTAGTTAAAATTCGATTAAACTTAATATCTTTTTAATATTCGTAAAAAATATTGACCACAGCATCACATCAGTAAATCATTGCATAACTTTGACATTCACCGGAATTTGAATTAGAATCTCTTGTATATTAGATTAAAAAAATATTTCCTTACCCTGACAGAAGTCGAGGCTACCTTCAAAAATGTATATCCCATACTTTACGTTAGTTATTTATCTATTAGATTATAGAATTTGTAGTTGGAACAGAAATTCAGATCCCTGGAGCGGCCAATTTTATATGTCAAATGAAATGACAAAATCTGACAAAATCAACCAAACGTCAATCGGAAATGTCTGTTTTTCCAAATTTTATGCACGCGAAAGTGTTGTATTACTCTTATAATAATTCTTAAGTGGAAGTGAGAAGAGAGATTTATTACGATTTAATACTTATTGTTTTTTTATATATAATTTAGTTAAAATTAAATTTGTGCCATTGTCACTAGAGCTTAGGAAACTCGGTTTTAGAAAATGCGAAGATTAAATAAGATCAAAAAGCTTTAAAAAATATATATAAAATGCTTTTGAAAACAACTTACTTTTTTTGTTGATGTAAAACCTTTTGTAATGGCAACGATTTATTTTTAAAAGTAGCAATACACAATTGCGCGCGCTGCTAGGATCTGAAGTTTTGTTTATCAATCACATCAAGCTGAGGACAGTGTCTGGCAGTGGTATTGTCATTAAGCGCACGAGCTTATTACGTCAATCGATCCCTAAATAAACGTTTACAATATTATTTTTTTAGTGATTTAAAGTATTCTGTGAAGGTCTCACTAAAAGAGTATTGTTTTAGTGAAGTGATTGATTTCATAGATAAGGTAAGTTTGGTTTATTATCAATTTATCGTAAAAGTAGCTCTTCTCCGCAGTTCCACATGCGTTTTGATCACTAGGTACTCTACTTTATACCTCTTTTTAATAGGTCTTAGCGTAATACCTATTAAAAATACGTAATATACATATTACTTACTGATTGACTTTACTCAATTCAAATTCAAATAATGATGAACATCTGAAATCTCTCTGAAACTGGCGCGTTTACGTAAATAAACAAAAAATATTTTGCTCTACTGCATCGTTCAATTTACATAAAAGTAAACATTATAAATACAACTTACTCAAAATTGTTTTTATTATTCGAAGTTCCTATTCACAAGAGCATAATTAACATTCCATAAATAATTAAAAGAAACCGTTTTAAACAAAAATCATTACGAAATTATTAAAAACAGTCAGTTTTTAATAATTTCGTAATGATTTTTAATTTATGAAATTAAAGAGAAAGAATTACTATAGAAATAGCCAAAATGTGCTAGCCTGTATGTTGTACTGTATTTAGAATCCTTTGACTTTACTGAATTCTAATGTAACAATTTCTATTTATTGTATAGGTAACTCCGTACAATAGACGTTCTTTACACTAAGCAACTATACATAAAAAATCAAATATTTTTGCTTAATCATTTAAAATTATAAAAAATAATCAATACGCCTACATCATAAAAATTTCAAATATTTTTTACTTAAAAATTTAAAATTATAAAAAATAATCAATGCGCCTACATCATAAAAAATTAAAAGAATTTGTATTCTTTATTTATATATCATGGCACTTTAGCCTTCCAAATATATAAAAAAATAATCCGAAAAACATTAAAAAAACTGGCCAAGTTCGAGTCGTACAAACCTTTTCGCAATTTTTCCTTTATCTGTGCTATAAGACGTTGCTTGGTACCAAATTTTAAGATTCTGAGTTCACGGGAAATACCCTGTAGGTTTTGATACCCCTGCGAGTGTCGAAAATTTGCAGCATAAACGGCTGTATCTTATGATTGCGTTTGCTTAGAATTTTGAGTTATTCACAGCTCCAAGGGACAGTAGACCTGAGTATTTGATATGTTCCTGAGAAAAAAGGGTCTTGACAGACAGACGTACAACAAAGTGATCCTATAAGGGTTTCGCTACTTTCTGAGTGATCTCCGATGTTATTACGGTATTTATAATAAAGTTAAAACTATCTTTGTCATTTACAGTGAAATCGATTAAGAATATCGATTAATCGTAAATCTTTAAAAAAATATTAATGCTAACATAGGGCCTTTGCCGCGCTTTTGAGACAAAAATATAAACTATAATTTTTTTATTATTTGGTGTTTTTGCCAACACTATATTTCCAAGCATAATAGTTTAATTGGTATATCCTGTCCTATATACTTAGGTTAATTCGTATTGCCTCTTAATAGTTTTTAACTTTATCAAACGTACGTAATTTTTTACTTATACCTAGTAGGTATATGACAAAACTTAGCATATTGAACAACACTGAGTACTTTCTCAGGTTTCTTGAACATGGTATGAGGCAGTCTTGGGTTACTTTAGTACTACCAATGGAAACCAGCACATTGCAAGTAGAACATAACGATAAACCTTATATCCGTTAACTATGCGGGCCATGTATTAGCTTTGTATAGGTAAATAGAAACACTTATTACAAAAGTTATGAAAACCTTATTACCTACTAAACTGAAAGACAGTTATCATATCCGTATGGTGTCAGATTAAGAATACTGAGAGAAACCTACCACCTCTTCTGTTCATGCGGTGAGTATGTAACAGCCGCCTAAGGTACCAAACTACGCAGAACGCACTTCAAAGCGAAGGTAAAATACCTATACAGACCTGTGTGGTATGGCAGGCCTGAACCTCCTTTCTAAGGTCTATGTCCAGTTGTGGATTATTAAGGGCTGTTAAAGGATGATGCTTAAAAAAATATTCGGAAAGATAAAAACGTGAAATAAAAGTCTCGATGTACACATATTATATCTCTCTCACGTTTGACGTCAATACTCGTACGTCACAGAAACTCAGCTAAACAAATTGGTTGTCTATACTTATTAATAAACTACAAAGTCATTAAGTCAAAATAAGGTACGCCATCCACAAAATTTAGGCCGATTTAGTGACAATTTGATCGAAAATTAAATCTCCATTTTATTTTTTATAACTAATGGCTTAATATTATTTGCGCTGCCTCGTCAGTCTAGCGGTTAACGTATGCGACTGATGATCATGAGATCTCTGGATCGAATCTCGTGTCGGACCATAGAGTGTGATTGAGTTTTTCTGATTATAGCAATGCTCTAGTCTTAGCCTCCGTGCCTCGGATAGCATTTAAAGCCCACGGTCTTACGCCTGATCTCTCTCCCATCGTGTCGGATAACAGTCCTATCGGATTATGAGAGTGAGGGAACAGAGAGTGTACCTGTGTTTGCGCACACACTTGTGCCCTATAATATCTCCTGCGTAGTCGGCTGGTCTTCGTTGAGGCTGGCGGCTGCCGTGGTCAAAATCGACTAGGAGAACATGATTATCATGCAGCATCATCATTATTTTGTAATGAAAAAGGTTAAATATCTCACACTCAAAACACCAGGCGTCCTTGTTATCGATACACAATTTACATATTTTATTTCACACATTAAATTCAGATATATTCTGCAAACCTGAGACGCTTTTCTATGTCTGTGTTCGTAGTTTTAAAGGTAATTGACCGATTTTAATTTACATAATACAGTTATGCCACTTCATTAACTAATTTCATTTCCTGTTACTAGATAATCTTGTTTACATTCTACTACAGGAACGGTCAGCTTTGCCCAAAATCAAACGAATACTCGTAAGCCGGTTAGGTTATAAGATGTTGTGGTTTGTACGAGTAGAGTTTATTTTACCTGCGTAGTAGGACAGGTAAGTTAATCCAGTTAGGTGGCCCTGACACGTTGCCCGGCTTCTGTATCGAGGCATTTAGTCGTCGACACTCGGTCCGCATCCGTCCTCACAATGTGCGAAGCCAGAGCACGTAAAACTGCACCTGCCATACAAGAGAAACTCGCCATTTATGAAAACGGTATTCATATCATATCCATTGACCATCGTAGGATCCCGATTAGGCTTGATTCACGGTTTACGGTCGAAAGTCTCATAACCTTGTTCTATCATAATGTCGTTGCATTTACATTTGAACAAGGTAGTGTTTCACCACAGCTAGTTATCATTTGGTCCACGTACTTTATATTGCGTCGTTTAAATAAAAACACTTGTCCAACGCTTTCACGCTCCTTGATTATGATATTTGATCACAATGACATACTGCGCCAGTTCTCGAACACATGATATCCTTTGTTATCTTTGTCTTCTCATGTTTAATGCTTACAGGTAGTTCAAATCTTATTTTTAATGCTCAAATTCGACATTCTTTAACCATAAAAATAGCTTTACAAAGTGCGTGTGTGTGTTCTATTCTTACCTATATTATTACATCAATTCTGAAAAGAGCTTGGAAGTTCTGTTTGCTGATATTATTGCAGGAAACGGTATTCCTCTATGGCCCTTATCGCCTCTAATTTTATTATTTAATTCTGATGTTAATATATCAATTTACGTCATGAAACTTAGCTTACATTCTAAAAATACTGTATTTCGTTTGTCTTTTGAGTACAATAACACTTTGTTGTCACGTTCTCGTATGAATATAAACCAGAGATTAGTTTCGCTTTGATAAGTAGCGTCAGAAGGTGACTGACTACGTTATCTTCTGAACGTTTATCATTCAAAGACGCGCGTGTGTCAGAGACTAAGCTATTATGATGTCCCATAACATTTCCATAAGTAAAATAGTCTTGTTGTTAAAGAAACACTTGTTGTTTTGTGTAGAATGATGTCATTTCTCGAACAAAATTATGAGAACCAATACTTATTAACTTAGTTGTTAAAAAGATAACACGTGTAAAAAGTATTAGATCTTCAATCATTTACGGAAAAATACGTACTAAAATGGCAAAAGCCGAGCCGAGGATCAATTGACTATTCCATGTAAAAATAAGAATTTTCCTTGTGGATATAAAAGAGTGACTTACTATAAATTTATGTATTTTATATATTTTATGTTCACTACCACACCATTACATTGATACATTCCCGAAGTTTTTCTTTTGTATCAATGTATTTAATCTTATAGAAAATAACTTGTCTCTGGTGTTACAATTACTTTTCACCGTTTTGGTTTATCTATAACGCGGCGTTCCCACGAGGCGTTAATCACGACAGTGAACCACTCACGAAAGCAAACTTACTTTCGTGAGGGCGTTCACACAGAAGTGTATTTCACGAAAGCGTGGTTCACTGTCGTGATTAACGCCTCGTGGGAACGCCGCTTATATCGTTTGAAAATACTAAGTGTTTTAGAAATAACTCTATGGTTATAGTTTTTTGAAAGTATGTGCTCGTGAAAGTTTTAGTACACTGTCCTGCTTGTGGACTGAAATTTTCGATGTGAGTTTCACAGTTCTTAAAAGACCAACCGCTTTAATTTTTGTTCATTGTAACTTTTAAATATCTTGCGTTATTCTTCTTGAACAGAAATATTGCTAATAGTAATCGTCCCAAATTACTATATTATTTATATTATTATTTAAATAAAATTTTGCGGTGTTATGAAAAGAAAATTCTTTTTCTGTGAATGCTTCTCAGACGAACTAGTCAACTAGTCAGTTCTGTTTCCTTGATTTTTGCGACGCAATATAAATATTCCTAATTTACTTTAAAATATTGATCATAATTTTAGAAACTTTAGTGACATATAAGAAAATCATTTTTGTTCTATCCTTTAGAACTATCGTAACAGTTACAGTTAAATCAACGTCTCTCGCCTTCTAATGGTGGTAATAAAGTTTATATGTGAGAACAAAATTGTCCAATACAACGATTAATCAAGTAGATCTTTGTTTATTAGTATTACTAGCACCAACATATGCTTTAAAAATACCGCATGTCCTTAATTACGAATAGAGTCCACATCGATTTTTGACTGCCTCTGTGGCGCAGTGGTAGCGTATGCAACTGCTGTTCTTGAGGTCTCGAGTTCGATTCCCGGGTCGGACCAAATGCTTGTGTGATCTACAAATATTTGTTTCGGAGTTTGGGTGTTTTCTATGTACATATAATATGTATGTATTTACAAAAAAAAGTATATATGTATTTATATCAGTTGTCTAGTACCCATAACACAAGCTCTGCTTAGCTTGGGACTAGATGGCGTTGTGTGTTAGATGTCCGGAATATTTATTTATTTGACAAATGCTTTGTTTCTCTATGGAAAGGGAAGTCCAAAAAACTGATATTTTAAAAATGTACGTCGAAGATGTTACGGACACATTTCATGGACCTACAAATATGACATTAATATAAAATAGTTTGATAGAGATGTTGAACATTTCTTTTTTGACTTTTAAAATTAACTTCTCTTGATTAGAAATTTGAGGAGACTTTACTGTTTGAGAATAACAATGTCTTTATTATAAAATAGTTCATAATAAATTATCATAAATTAGGTACTATTTTGTCGTAATCAGGCTGGTGGAATACAACGATGCATTGTACACCATCGGATATTGTATCAGAACATCCGTTATGATAAAACTAATTAAATGGACGTAAACTTAATAAAAAATATGTTAAATGAAAGTTATTTTTAATAGCAGCATATTTTAAGAATATTATTTACTAGTGACTTTTAGTACTAACATAAATACATATACTTTACTTTTAATTTTACATGAAAATTAGGGTTTAGCTTATATTTTTCATGTTTTTATAATTTATTATTAACTTTATGTTTTTGTAAGCTGTCCAATCTAAAAAGCTAAATACATACGTATTAAAAACTAGCATAAATTAAAAAAAAACACAAAGCAGTCATAAGCACTGCCGACAGAAGTGAAAACTCATAACTATAAACAAACGGTTGTTTTAACTTACCTGAAATGAACACCGATGCTTTTTTTAATAGTGTGCAATAAAAAGAACTAAAAATTATTATGATTGTAAGTAGTAAATGGAAGTAAAGCTTTGATACTCCAATAGATGTCGCTGTTTTCAAAAAAATTGTAAACAATCTTTTTGATTTACAAAAGGTTTTGTGTAAGTAGAAAAATCGTTATTTTAATTTATTGTAAATCACTTTAAGATACTGAAATATTAACTTTAAGTATATAAAATCATATTGAGAAAGGACCACTATCTAGAAAAACGAATGCTACCAAAGTATATCGGTAGATGGCGCTGTTAACAATAAACATCCGTCTTACGAATTGTTTCGATCAGGACACGTGACCTGACGCGAGTTTATGGTCACGTGACCTGACGCCCTGACGCGAGTTTATACATTTTTACCCATTCCAAAAAAGTACACAGCGCCGCTAAAGAAGTTTTCACTTCAAAAAAATGTGTCCACATAAAGATGGACGCATTGTCATAGTTTGTATAGACAGTTAGATATTGTGCATTGCATTTTAAAGCAGGTAAATGTGTGGGAGGTTGCACAGGAGTTTTATATGCAAAGAGCGTACATTTGGCACGGGTGTAGGACAAAAGGGGATTGGTATATTAGAAGCCATGGGCGGCGACAAATCCTATCCACACGATCTGTATTTACGTTGGTCTTTTCAGATTGTTGTTACTTTTTTGTGTCAGTAAAACACTGAAATCCATACTTCGATACTTATCCTACTAATATTATAAATGCAAAAGCTTGTGAGTAGGTAAGTGAGTATGTTTGTTGCTCTTTCACGCCAAAACTACTGAATGGATTTTGATGAAACTTTACAATAATATAGCTTATACATCTGAATAACCCATAGGCTACAATTTATAAAGATACTAGTTTCACCTCGCGGCGTTACCTGCGGGTATTGTCGTACCGCGGGTAGAACCGCGGGATTCAGCTAATCTATACTAATATTATAAAAAGGAAAACTTTGTTTGTATGTTTGTTTGTTTGTAATGAATAGGCTCTAAAACTACTGGACCGATTTTAAAAATTCTTTCACCATTCGAAGGCTACATTATCCACGAGTAACATAGGCTATATTTTATTTTGGAAAAAAATAGGGTTCCGTAAGATATTGGGGTTTTTCGGACACAAGGTGTAAAAAATCAACCCTCTACGGGGGAAAATTTTTCGCTACGGGCAATAAAAGACGCAAACGAGGTTGCGTCGGTCAGCTAGTATATTATAAATGCGAAAGTAACTGTGTAACTGTCTGCCTGTCTGTCCTGCTTTCACGGTCAAACCGCTGCACCGATTTGAATAAAATTTGGCATGGAGATGTTTTGATTCTTGAGGCCACAGGCTATTTCTTGAGGGATATAGGCTATTGTTTGCTTCGAACACTGACAAACACGCGGGTGGAGCCACGCGTAGTAGCTAGTATATTTATAAATCAAAATAAAATAACTCTTGACATTGCTTGATTTTTTCCAAATTTATTGGGCATATAATGTTATGTAGATACTCACCTTAATACTAAGAATTTTGAGAAACAGGTAGTTACACCACTTATCAATAACAGTTGTAATTTGATTAATCTGCTAACGATAAATACTTGTCTATTGATCATAGTATATACCAGCCATTAATAAAGATTTTTATTATATACAAATAAAAGCCACACATGTACGGTTTAGGAATAATATTGTACCTCATTGCAAATCATTATACCCTTTTCCCAAATTTTCCCTTTGTATGATCCACTAATCAATTTATGGACCACACAAAGTGAAAATGTACTGGATGAAGATCTAATTAGTTGCTCATTCTTGTTTTAATACCCAAACCAGTTCCGTTTCAGGTGTTATTGCATCACTGTAATGGAATCCTCTCGATTAATATCAAATCATAATAAAATTTATAAAGTTGCAGTAACACTTACATTTAAAACATAATAAAAACAACACTTACTTTTAATTCTAATAATTATGCAATTTTTTTCGTGCTTTTAAATTTAAATTTTGTATTGCAACTCTCGGTAAAGTTAGCTTCATCATTTTGATTGCTAATTTAAATCTTTCGATATATTTTTATGGCACTTTTAGGGTTCCGTCCAAAAGGTTACAACGAGACCTTATTACTAAGACTTCGCTTTCCGTCCATCTGTCACCCGGCTGTATCTCATGAGCCGTGATAGTTAGACAGTTGAAATGTATTTCTTTGCCGCTATAACAGCAATACAAAAAAAATAATAAAATAAATATTAAATTGGGCTCCCATACATCAAACTTGATTATTTTGCCGTTTTTGGTATGTATGGCACGAACCCTTCATACGCTAGTCCGACTCGCACTAGGCCGGTTTTTTCAGTATACATTATTGACCTATAATTACTTAATAAATTTTAAAGTAACGTAACGTTGTATCTATAGAATAGAATTAATTCTGAGTTAGTCGCGTTAATAAGAAGTTTTTTTTTATGGAATAGGTGGTAAACTAGTGGACGTATTGCCTGATGGTAAGCGATTACCGTCGGCCATGGACACCCGCAACACCAGAGACGTCACTAGTGCGTCGCCGGCCTTTAGAGGATAGGGAAGGAGATAGAGGTAGGGGTTGGGGTATGGGTTTCTCCGGTATCCTCACTCACTCGGTGAAACACAGCGCAAGCGTTGTTTCACATCGGTTTTTTGTGAGGCCCTGGTATCACTCCGGTCGAGCCGGCCCATTCATGCCGAAGCGTGGCTCTCCCACGGTAATTTTGATTGCAAGTGCTGGCCCGCAAACTCCTTCCCATAGTCTAATATTTAAAACTGTCTCATTTAGTCCAGTTTAAGAAGAAGCCTATAAGGATTATGTCATTGTTGTACGTGTAGGTTATGCGTACAACACGACACAGCAGATAAGTGACTGTACACTTTTAATGCGTGTGAAATTGTGCGTAAAAATGATAGTACTGGTACATGTAGAACAAAGTAAATGATATTTGACATTTATTGTTTGTGTTTAGCAGCATTGCTGCACACAACGAAATAATTAGGAAATATATGAATGTGATATTATAGCATACCTATGAAAAGTAATTTATTCATTATGTGCGGAAACGTGGATATAAGCATGCTGTTTGAAATAGAAATTCTAAAGACCCATTCGAAGAATTCAATTAGAGAAAAAAATATAGACTGTTGCAATACTTACTAACGAAGTAATATCCTCTTACGTACTTATTTAGTAATACAAGTTCTATTCATCGTTTTTTAATTTACGTCATATATACTAAGATATTTTATTTGGTAACATTATTCATCAGTTTATTTGGTTGTTTTATAAATGAATCACTATTCCTTGAACGCATTTCGAAGAAAACATCTGGATCGACTCCTATGGAAGGTTATCTATTTATAGTTGGTTTCTAGGACTAAACACAATTTCAATTTGTTAGTTGAATTCATGTTCAATGATTTTCTATTGTACAAAAGTGTAAAGAATTAGGTAGGTTATTAGGTACTTCCTAATTACATGACATGTTTTAAGAAGAAAGAAAAGAAAGAAAAAATGATTATTACCTATTAATCAATCATTTTACATTCTCTTTTACTTCTGCCAAACTGCAGGACAGTTTGTTGGCAGCCGTAGCTCCTTATTAAATTCACATGAAAGTTTTTTTTTATTTTCACAAGACGCTTCTCATCAATTAAGATAAAGAGTAAACCACTATTAGATAAGAGTAAACCAAGAACATTGTGAGTATAAAGCATATTGCGGAATACGGTGTCTTCATAAGAAAGCGGCGGAACTGTCGACTTACGACACGGCTATTACGCATTTGTCGTAATTTCTTATGAGAGTAGAGCGAACTAACAACTCCACTTGAGACAAAACGCATTTTTCACTTTTAGTTCTATTCGCTTCTGAGTCATTTCATGTTGTTATGCAAATAATCATCATGTAACGTTTAAAGAAAATTAATGTGTCATACTAACACATATCGTTTTTGGAAGAATTTTTTGGTAATCTTATATTGTATCGTTGTTTAGAATCCCAGGTTTAGTCTCCATTCATCCCGTGGGGGTCGTAAGAGCTGCCCAAGGGAGAAAATTTCTCGGGATAACTTCTTCTTCTTCCTAGCCTTATCCCAAGATTATGTGGGGTCAGCTACTAGTTCCACCCGGTTTTACCTGAATATTAGTTTTTTCCACGAAGCGACCGGCATCAGACCTCCGCAACCATATCTGCAAATAAAGGGAATGTTGGCAAAAACCCTATAGTAACCTGTCTGGTCAGAGTGGTATAGTAGGTTACATCCTCCTTATTAAGGAGAGGCCTATGTTTTTTTTTAAATCACACTGCTCGTTTACACTCTCGATTGTTTACTACAATTTTGATTCAATAGTTTTGTGTACGGTTCTTGAAGATTTTAATTGAATTTTACGTACTTAGTACGTTTCTACGATTTTACCATGACTACATAATTAATTAGATTTTCCTAAGTAAATTAAAAGTCCCAATTATTTCTTTAATCCACCTACGTGGGTACATACCTACTCGTAAATGCAGAGGCGTACTCGACTCTTTTAGCAATTATAATTTAGTCCAACTCACGTAAAACAGCCTAAAGCTGTCATCCGAGCACTTTGGGAATTAATGACGTAAATAATAATTAGTAGTACTCTAATTGAAAGGGTAAATAAGTAGGAAAGATGGAAGGACTGCACTGTGCAAGCAATAGCTCAATTTTTATTTTCTTTTTTCTCATATTCTTTGCATGAACCATGCCCTGCACATACATTTCTTTACATTTAAAATTGAAGAAGAAAACTCGCTAACATGTTTTGTTTTTTGTTTTACATTGCAGTATCTAACAAAGGTAAAATAACACAATTATTTTCAAACAACTTACAAACGTAAATATACGATACGTAATTAGTCAACAAGCTTGACAAGCAACATCCGTCCGCTTTCAAACATCAGGTGACAAATGTACCAGGTAGTTTACAAACGTCGGCAGTGTACACTTGTCGCTCACTGGTCGATGTATTGAAAGCGAAAGTGCAATCAAGTGTCTCTGCGTGCAGACCGGGCCACGCGCTACCAACTAGCTCATCACACCGACTTCGCTTAAAAGGACAAAGGAAGTCCGCTTCTGTTTCATTGTACCTTATAATTAAAACGCAACCTTATTGCTATGCTTAACTGTGGGTTGAAAATTAAATAGATTTTTTTACTGGGTCACATTGTACGCTTCCTCTATTTATAAATACAACAAAATTTACTTTTACATATGTCTCCCTCTCAATGTCTACCTATGCTTAAAAATTGTTTTAATAATATTGAATGAAAAGTGCGTTTCCTTCTCACTAAGAGCTCCATTGTTAATAATTTTATCGTCTCTTCAAAATTCTGATCAGCACTTTTGATTTTTATGAATAGAGACCCACCTAGTAGCACTTTAGTTGAGTGCGCATATTGCGGCTGGGCCACTTGAGCACGAATTTTGGCAGTTTTTTGACCTTTTCAATTTGGAGACGGAGCTCCAGTATTTTAAGGTAATTATTTAAGCAACTTTAATATGTAAGCAAAGCATAGGTACCACACTATATTTATCGTATTAATTTGTAATAGACTCATACTGCATCTATATGTACAATTGTGAGTTGGGCGGGCGGCAAGTAGGGCGAGACGCGAAAAGCTCCGTCTGCCACTAGAGGTCATCGCCCTGCGAGCCCTGCCCATGAACGCAATTGTGAGGGATGTTCCACACTATTATTATCGATAAACTTTGGAAAAAAATATCATATGTTGTAATAAAAAATATTTATGAGTTCATGGTTCATTGCCTCTATTTTAGTTGAATAACGACCTCAATCTCGTGAAATATCGAAAATAGCAAATAATTTTTGAACCACGAAAATATTAGTTGATGTCTTCTGAGTTAAGTTGTTTTCCTAACTTAGTTCAGTTAGACAACTTAGAATAAAATAAAATACACCATCACTTCACTTTTTTTGGTAGTATGCACATGGTAGACAAAGTTCTTATTAAGGTTGTTATTCGTAGATTTTTTTTTACTTCGATCTCGTATCTTTTTAAACATATGACTGCCTCGGTGGCGCAGTGGTAGCGTATCCGACTGCCGTGATTGAGGTCTCGATTCTCGGTTCGGACCAAATGTTTGTATTAATTACAAATATTTCTTTCGGAGTTTGGGTGTTTTCTATGTATAATATGTATGTATATACAAAAAGAGTGTATGTATGTATTTACATCAGTTGTCTAATACCCATAATACAACACACGCTTAGTTCGGGACAAGATGGCGTTGTACTAGATGCCAAAATATTTATACCAACCGGATGAATGCACAATCCGCTTTTATGGAAGTTATGTTCGACTGACCTAATAATCCTTTTTTTAGACCCATTAACGGCATCCATAATAAGCGATGAGTCTTGCCCTCTCGCTTGCTTGTATCCTTCATAATTTAGAAGCACAGAATAGTTAAAAATATCACTATCAATTCGTTTTGCTTGCGACGGTATACTATTTCAAATATTACGTAAAGAAATACCTATGTGTAAATAAACACTATGTGGCGCAGTGGTAGCGTATGCGACTGCTATATATATATATATATATAGTCCGAAATATTTATTCATGTTTATTATGAAATAAGACATTGTTTACACAAAATTTTACAAAACAATGCTATAAAAATATTCTTCTAGGGGCTAGTTTCATCAGTTCCTAATAAAGTTTCAGATAATTATCTGCCTTGTAACAATATCGAACAGATGAAAGTTTTAGATAAAAGAACAGTGGGTGACGATATACATAATTATGGCATATCTAATATATGTCTCCACCAAAACAAGTGAAACCGAAATCTGTAGTTATTTTACAGATAAGTCGATATTAGTCTAACAGAGACTTTATCGGTTAGTAGGTGGTTAGTAGTCAAACTGGCCCTAGTTTCTCTTTTACTGATTAGTAGATACAATACTTATAACATCATAATAAAAACTCCCGTTCTTTGAAAATGCCCAGGGACGTAATTATAAATACGTGTACGATCACAGTAGGAGTTATTAACTGCATAACCACGTTGCCTGAACTTTCCAACGTATGATGGTTCTAGTAAAACAGGAGTTGTAATTAGCGGAGTTACAGCCTGATGAACTTTAAAATGGATACCCTTTAGGCGTAATTGAAGGCTCTGATGAAACGGAAAATATGATCATTTCACGGAATACCGAATGCCAGTCAAATGTACTAATTAAAAATGTAAGTAATACCAACGAACTATACAGAAATATGGTTCCTTGTTTTTTTATTTTAAAACGAGCTTCGCCCCACCAGTGGCTTAGTAGAATAGTGACAAAACTAGTCTAAAATAAAAATAACCCAAGTTACTTCTTATATCAGTAGTGAAATTCCCAAAAATCGTCTAACCGTTCCAGAGTTTCGGGAACAAACAGACAGACATTTTTTTAAATCAAATTTTGATGTAAGTACCATACTTTAATGTGCATTTAGAGACGAACTGTTAATCTGAAGATATCAAAAGACAACTCAATTTTATTTATTTGCCTAGAATAATTATATTCATGAGTAAGTAGTTAAGAGTCAATATAATAAAAAATAAGTTCACAGAACTTGTTAATATGTTATGCATTAAGTGTAAACACTCCACTCTATTTTATTTATTTTATTAACTGTGTGCACCGAAAATACCTTTCTGCAAACAACGCTTGTGCACTCCATGCTATGTAAAAGTGTGTACATAGTGATAAACTTGCTATCATGCTTCAAGAGCTGTTATAGATAACTGTAGCATTCCAATTTAAAGGTGTGCCTAACCGCTGACGTTAGACCTTGAAGTCGTGTACAAATGTATCTTTTTATTCTACTTTAGGGCTTTTCCATTAGATAAATTGCCAGCTAGCAATAAATTTCGTTGCGTTATAAAAGTTTCTAAAGCTGCTATGCCTAAATGAAATGTCGGGGAAAAGTTAAGCAGGAATAAATATATTTTTAGGTCGTAGTTTTTTATGCAATTAAATATTTATTTTCAAAAATTACACGCCTGTGATAAATTGTCTAATTGTATCTTTGCCAAAGTGTATTTTTTATTTTTTATTTATTGAAGAACTTATTACCATTAAATACAAAGTAATGATCATTAACGTAAGTTAAATAATTATATTTAGTCGGGATGGATTCATGTGATATTTGTATAATATATTAAAACGTGAATCTGTGTAGGTACTTCTTTTTACGAAAATTATGCGAACGGAAAAGTATGAAATATGAAAAGAAAAATGGTCAAATTTCGACCACTGGGTGACCTGAATCTGTTATGTAGGTTTCTTAGATCTACAAATATAACAACAGAATAAATAAAAATTGATATTTAAAAACCAATGCAAGTGCTTTTTACTTGGGACGATAGCGATTCGCATCAACAGTTTTGACAGTCCACTAATAGGCTAAGGCCTCTCCTTACGAAGAAATAGCGGTTATTTTAACTTATTATTTTTTTACTACAATGTACCGAATGCTATAGGTAACCGTTTTCAATGAGATTAATAAACAGCGCATAACACACTACAAACTTAACTACTATAATGTGCATGCGAATATCATTAGCAGCTGTTAAGCTTCGACATTCGAGAAAGCTTTTGTTACAGTTTAAAACTCTTTTTTAAACTTTGTGGTATTGTAATGTGTAATATCATAAGTATTCCGTAATAGCTAAGTAGTGTCCTTGCGTTCATACGTGGGGTCGTCCCCTTCATCGAATTGAACCCTTTCCTATTCACACCCTAGTTATTTAAAATGAACGTTAATGTGTAACGACAGAATATTATTTGTATGTAAAAAAAGGACAGTCATTTGCATTTTGTAAAAGGATTAGCACTTTTAATATAGACAACTGTTCTGTTTCTTTGATGAAATTATGACCGGAGATAATCTGGTAGCGCTATATTATTCGTAATTAAAAGAAAGTGGACTAAAATAGTTTATAACAAGCATCTATTAAAACAATAACGTGCTACTAGTTTTATTGGTCTTATTAAGAGCATGACTGACGATAGACGTGCTGTTCATCTTCTTTGGTCGAATCAGTTAACCCCTCCACAGAGCACACGGGAAAATTGTATGTTGTATTTATAACTGTCATCAACTGTAATAACTGATTCGTGTGCGCCCGCATGAGGAAGTGGCTTATTGATTGTGTCACGGAGGGATCACTCGTTACTTGTTGAAATGTTGAATGGTAAGTCGCTACGTTGAAAGATTTAAATGCTTACCTTGAGTAAAGCTGTGCGTTGGTCTTTATTTATGTTAGGACAGGTCAATGTATATCGATGCTGTGAATTGTTTATTTTTACTCGCCCTAAATACGTTAAGCTGACATTGGGGGCGATTGATGCTTCTTGAATGTTGACTGAGCTTTTTGATAGCTGTTATGATTTTTTACTGTTGTGAAATATGTAGGAACCTGGGATATAGGATAGACGTAACAATTTTTCTTACTGTAATTTAAGTTTGATACCAATGAGTCATTACCAATGGTATGTGTATAAATTAGCTACCATGTAAATACCAGATTATGGAATAGTTGTTGCTGAAACAGTCTGTCAATTTCTTCTTCTATAGTTAGTTAAGATGTTTTTGCTTTTCACCTACTTAGGCACTAAAGAGTTTTGGCCTTTTTGCTGTAGATTCTAGTTGCGCATAAATTGCATTTATTTCCGGATTGTTCACGTTGCATATTTACATCGCATATTTATATGCATATGATTCGAGTATTTCTTGAGCTTTATAAAAACTAGAACACAGTATTTCTAGGCCTACGTAAAATGATCTGCCACTTACCATTAAAAATTTATGAGCTATAAACATCTAACTCTACTACAATACGCATGCACGTGCTATGGGTATCGTATAAAGCAATAATATCTTCCGTATAATTATGGCCGGCGAAAATAACCCTTCTGTTATATTGTTTAATGGTCACGCCTATTTCATAGTGATTGCCTAAATCGTAAATCAGATACAAGAAATGGCGCCATAAACTGATACTGCGATTGAATTTTTAGCTTATTTTTAATTGGAATCTGAAAAATAGTTTCATGTAAACATTTTATACCTACTATTTAACTATAAAGATAACATTTTCGTTAACTTAAAAAGAAACATTAATTAATATTTAAGATAAAGCTTATTGGAGAGACTTTTATGTGATATAATCTTTGTTCTCTGATTGACTATACTTCGATTCGATTCCCGGGTCGGACCAAATGATCTGCAAATATTTGTTTCGGAGTTTGGGTATTTTCTATGTATAATAAGTATGTATTTACAAAAAAAAAGTATATAAATATTTATATCAGTTGTCTAGTACCCATAACACAAGCGCTTAGCTTGGGACTAGATGGCGTTGTGGTTGATGTCCGGAATATTTATTTATTTATTTGTGGTGTTTTCTATGTATAATAAGTATGTATTTACATAAAAAAGTATATATGTATTTATATCAGTTGTCTAGTACCCATAACACAAGCGCTTAGCTTGGGACTAGATGGCGTTGTGTGTTAGATGTCCGGAATATTTATTTATTTATTTGTGGTGTTTTCTATGTATAATAAGTATGTATTTACAAAAAAAAAGTATGTAAGTATTTATATCAGTTGTCTAGTACCCATAACACAAGCGCTTAGCTTGGGACTAGATGGCGTTGTGTTAGATGTCCGGAATATTTATTTATTTACTTGTTTTATACCAGTATAATTTTAGATACTAATGAATTAGTTATGTAGGACTTCAGATAAGCTTTGTATGTGTGCCAACTATACTAGTCAGTGACGAGTTCCATACAGTAAAAAGTAGAAAAAATGCATTTATTTTTACGCATACTACCTAATTTGTCCTCAAATCACTTGCGCCAACTAGGTTTACTTTAAAAGCGTAAAGTTACAAGGCATTGAGTGACTAACACAATTCCAGGCAGGTAAAAGTTGCGAAAATGGTGTTATTATCTGAGCATATTACCTAATTTGTCTTCAAATCACTTATGTAAACTACTTAAACTTTAGAAGCAAAGAGAAACAAAGCTGTTAGTGACTAAAAGAGTTCCAGACGGTTAAAAGCTGAGAAAATTTTACCGTGTGAGAGCCACGCTTCAGCAGTCATGGACCGGCTCGACCGGAGTGATACCACGGCCTCACAGAAATCCGGTGGAAAACAGCGCCGGAGGCCCTTTTTTTTTTTTTTTTTTTTTACGTTTGGAAGCCCCCTCGGGCCGTCACCCCGCCGGGGTTTGCGGCGGGGCGGTGTGTCGGAATCGAACCGACTAAAACCACACGGTGTGCCAACTCTGCGCCTGAGAGGGGAGGGGTCCGGGAACTGCATTTATTAACACAAACCGGGCCCCTCCCAGCGCGTGCCCGCACTGAAGCGGGCACCCTCTGCTGAGAGGATACCGGAGGCCCTACCCCAACCCCTTCCCCATCCCCTTACTCATTTCCCAAAGACCGGCAACGCACTTGTAAAGCCTCTGGTGTTGCGGTTGTCTATGGGCGGCGGTAATTGCTTACCATCAGGTAATACGTCTAACCTTTTGCCCCTATTCCATAAAAAATAAAAATGCAGTTATATTTTTACACGTGTTACCTAATTTGTTCTCAAACAACACCAAATTGTTGATCAATAATTGTTTAAAGTCTATCAATTACATCAAATAAACTTTTGACCTATGTTAAAGTTTAAATACATTTCGATAGTAAAATCCCAACATAAGATCACTTGCACAACTAACTTCACATTAATGTACCTGTTTATAACTGCCGATCGAACCGATCCTATTGACACAGTTTGAATGTATGCCGTACTTATACAACATTCATTACACAGGCCACATTAGTAAGTCATGATTATTATTGGACCTCTATAGGTATGTCTGTAACTATGTATCTATTTCTGTATCTAAAAACTTTAGCAGTTGATCTTAAGAATTTGCCTTAATGAGTTGACGCAGAACGCTTCGAACCGGTCTTTATGGAAGTTATTAGAGAGAAACACATGTCCGTTTGTAGACATCCTAAGGATGGAATTATGTCGATAACAACGATAAGTATATAGTACTGAATCTATAAGTTATAAAAATGTTAATTGACTTGTGTAGGCTTCAAACATTCTGTTTTTTAATTAGCTATTTTTCGCGTTAGTTTTATTCGTTATTTCTTATCAATACAACAACAATGTGCGAAGCGAAGTGTGGCGTGATCTTTAACCTGATTCCAATTAAAAATGCCTACTGGCCATATAACTTCCGATGTCGCAATAATGTCATGTAATTTAGAGAAAATATGGACCGCCACATCATCATTGTAAAATGCAGAATAAGACTGTAATGTCAAATCCTATTTAAAGTCAAAATATGCGTTCTGTATAGACTTCAATGACAAAAGAGAGACTATGACGTCATACCCGTTATTGTGAATTCCTTTGGTTTTACGACACTATAAAACATTTAAAAACAATAATAAATTAAATTTTCGAAGGCTTATATAATTCGCATTTATCAAGGAGCATTACCTAACATATTTTAATTGTGGGCTACTTCCTTATTAATTCGTTAACTGTTTTGTATACCGTTGTTACATGGTTTTTCTGACATTTTATTTTTCCTTGACCATTGACCTCATGACTGTTTCATGAGGTGAATGGTCAAGGAAACTTAACACGTATGAAGTAGAATTAATCTGATTAGACGAGTTTAAGAAATTCTGCAAGATACTTTAACAACCATTTTCAATAGGATAAATAGATAGTTAATGACTCTTTATTAGGTAAGTATTTATAAATCTATAATAGGTATTCCCATATCTCAGAAAGCAATATAATATGAAAGGTTTAATTTAAGCTTGTGGTCGGTCTGTAGTCAAAGTTCGAATATATATTTTTTTTCTTAGCTTTCTGCACTTCTTCTCCATATAAACTTGAACTGTATCAAATTTCATACTCCTCCATTAACATAATTTTCGTAGAAAGGGGCACAAAGTTTTTGCATCACTTATTGATGTACCTATATATTTGTTTTTAATGAACCAACTTGTTAAAGCGCTACGAACTGGCATGTACTAGAGAGTAAAGTGATTCAAAAACGTATATTTTAATTAATATTCGATAAGAGTAGGTAATTTAACCTCAGTCGACTTAGCAATGTTCCCGGTATGCAATTTCGTTAATTAGCTCGGATATTATGGTTTTAAACTTGACTTAAACTTAGCAGATTCGCTTGTCGTGTTTGCTTTTAGTAATATAAGATTATAGCTTGATTATATTTGCTTATTTGAAGGAGAGATAACAATGACGTAGATCAAACATGAGACTTGCGCATGCCTAAATGATAAAAAAATTACGTCGATATAAAACTGAAGTACTTACTCTTGAAGTTCTTTTATCTAGTTTCAACAGAATAAGATGATTGTTTATCGGACTTCAGAAGAATCTATACAAATAAATAAAATTGAAGTTGTTTTTAATTTGTTTTATTTCTATCAGTTTCTACCAAATAATCTCTGGGACGGCTAAACCGATTTTGACGTTACTTGCACTGGCAGACAGCTGATTATTTAAGGATTAACTTATTTATATTAATGACGAGCTTCGTCTCGCGGTGCAGTTAGTAAAGATGTGACGGAGGAGTTTGATTTTTAGTTAACCAGATCTATTTTTTTATATTAGCTATGCTATTTTTAATTTAATGTATCATTATTATATTATAGTAATCATTATTTGTTTGTAGCAAGAGATCAAAGTAATAATTTGCGTTCATGAAGCCAGAGATACAGAGAAAGTCGTAACTTTTATCCAGAAAAGCAGTATTTCTGAGGAGAAATAGAATGGAAAATCACTTTTACGAGCGATGGCGACGTTGGGTCCTTATACAGGATCCTCGTTTGTTTTTCAAATTCTCAGAGAGTACTCTTATGTACAATGTTAAATTTAGAATAATTACCTACTGTTTATATTAAGACGAAAATTTAAGAAGCTAAAATTCTGACGAGATAAAACTCCCTTCAACTTGTATTGGAAATTTCTAGCTTAATTTAATTTGCAAATAGTTTTGAAATACATATATTAAATCACTGTCTGAATAGCAATGTGAGGTAAACTCAGTTTAACACTTTAATAAGAGTAATCTGAAAGATTTTTAACATGACATTAAATTAAAACTTACGTTTACGTTTTACGTTTTACGTTTACTTTAAAATGAAATACGAGTTTTAATTTATAAAAATACAGTTTAATAATCTCTGTTACCGTCACTACTTTTTTTTTTAAGCTATTGCATAGCTTCTATCGCGGGCCTTGAGCGTGGAGACCGAAAGACAGAAATTCCGTAACGAAAAAAACCTAACACCCCCGATTCCGACCGGGACAGCGGTAATACTTTTTAGTTTTTCCATCTATCGATAAATACCACAACTTATTATTATTTTTGTTTTTTGTTGAAAACGAAAAAAAAAACAAAAAAAAATACTGCATAAATAAAATAAATATATATTTATAATTGCATAAGTTGATAAAAATGCTATGCAATAGCTTTACCGCGGCAGTCACCGAGTGCCACACGTTTTTTTTTTGTATTTATGTATTTATTTAAAATCCTATACACATTCTAGATACTCAAGTCTGCCAAACTGTAACACAGTTTGTCGGCAGAAGTTCTCGCTTAAATATACATAATATAGTGTATTTAGATACATAATTGGTTTTATATTAAAAAACTGAGTCAAGAACATTAGTTCAACATGTTTACAAAACCACGGTTATGACATACTATTTATGTAGGTACTATCCTACTACTATTATAAAGGCGAAAGTTTGTAAGTATGGATGGATGTATGTATGTATGGATGTTTGTTACTCTTTCACGTAAAAACTACTGAATGGATTTGAATGAAACTTTACCACAATATAGCTTATACATCAGAATAACACATAGGCTACTATTTATAAAGATATAGCTTCGCCTCGCGGCGTTGCCCGCAGTTATCATCGTACCGCGGGTAGCACCGCGGGGTTCAGCTAGTATACATATAAAACTCTGTAATGAATTAATTGTATCAGTAAGAGAGGTTTACGAAACACCGCACGTGTCCACATTATCACATGAATGTATCGTCCTGCCTCTATATATGGGTTTACGTATTTCTTTAGATAATAGAATTTATATTAAACACAACAACGCTTTTGTTCATTCAACTTAGTTAGGACGACTGATACTTTTCGTTTTCATAGTATTGTTTCTCAATATAAGATTTAATAACAATTTGCTCTTAACAGTATATAATTGTAAGAATTTTGACTTACAAAGTAACAAGTATATTTACACTTTCGTAGATATGTAAAAGTGTTTCCAGTGCTTCTACAATATGTATGTTTGAATAGACAGTAGACTCTACACTTTGTATGAGTTCACTGAGCCCAGAGCGTGGAAGAAAACTAGGAACTAGCGAGCAAAGTATTCAAAGGCGTTTCATCTCTTGAAATTAAGCTTTAAGTGTGTTTTTAAACACAGGAAAAATATTTTTAATCTTACGTGGGTTCTCTAAACAAATTTCTCTTTAAATTAATTCCTTTCAATTGGATTATAAATGACAAAATAATGTTTTACACTAGAAAATGGGTTACAAAAGACATTTTAATTGTCTCTATCACTATGAAGCCTCCAACCAAGATTTTCGCGTAACTGATATTACTATTTTTATTGTACTGTATTCCTGCTCTGGCCGAATAAAAAAGCGGTTCAGAATTCAGATAGTTCAATTTCGGGATCGAGTTCGAGATTTTAATCTTAAAGATTTTATTGTTCACGGTATTGATATCGTTATCTACATACATTACATAGGAAATATGTTTTTACGGATAAAATGTTATTAGTAAGTCTCTAACTAGTGCTGGTGCGGATTATCTATACTTGGTAGTCAATTTCTGAGGGTTTACTTTATCAGCTGCTTTGTTTCTAAAGCTAGTAGCGTGATGTTACATGATGTCGCCTAGCGTTTTGCTTTCCAACAAAAACAAAAAAAAACTAATTCTCTAATGTATTTGTTTTATCATAATTCGATTTATAAACCTCATTTTCTTTAATTACGTACGGCTAACCTTACCTTTTAGCTTAATTAATTATTCTTAGGCAGGGTAGGTTTCCTTGACTTATATTACGAGACTAACGAAGTGGGATAAACGTAGTGGCAGCCTTCAAGTAGAATGACGTCAATTGTTTCAGCAAATATGTCCCGAAACAGCCTTGTAACACCGAGCTAGATGGAACTAAAAATACTTATAGGTCAAGGGTCAAATAATGGTGTTTGACTGGCCTTTAGCGTGAACGATATTGCTAGCAAATATTGATTGATGGTGTTTTCTATTTTGTCTTATTGATCGTTGTATATTTAGATACATCTATATCTCAATTTAAAGACCAGGCCCTTACACATTTAAAAAGAACATCAATTCTAGAAACAGTAACCTTATTATGGGCATATTTAAAAATATTAATATCCGTTTGGAGATTGTACCAGATTCATTCCATCGATATAGTAAGAATCGACTAAGGGAACATAAGGAATTACAATGGAACAGCACTGCGAAGAGAATGAAAACTTGAAACAAATTATATACACCCCGTCTGGTAAGCGAGGTAAGAAGACCGAAACCTTATTTCCAAAGAAGGCCTATATACATATGTAGACTATTGAAGGCTGTTGATGATGTTTAAATAATAAGTGATAAGAATATAGAAATGCTAGCTGAACCCCGCGGTGCTACCCGCGGTACGACAATAACGTAGTAGTAGCTTTATAAATTGTAGCCTGTGTAACTTTACAATAATATAACACATATGTTATATTATTGTAAAGTTTCATCGAAATCCATTGTGTAGTTTTTGTGTGAAAACGCAACAAACATACTCACTTACATACTCACAAACTCTCGTGTTTATAATATTAGTAGGATTAACCAAAACACAAGCTATTAGATAGTCCTCTTATCTTTAAGGTATTTGACATTATAATCTTCATTAAGACTCTTTAGAGGCTTATCACTGAAATAATTTAGATACCTAACAAGGTCATTCCACTTAGGCACGCGTAGAATATGTTAGAAAAGCTCTACGAATTTGTTTTTCAATTTCTCAAATAACCTTGAAAGAAATATTACCTCGTGTAGCTCTGACCTTCAAAGAAGGTTGGTTCGATACACACGATTCGTCAATACATTTTATATATAGTAGATGTCCTTTTCAAGGATACTCCTTTTGGGCGGTTGTATATACAAAATTTTATCGTGATAGGTACTTAAATTTTATAACCAACTTTTACTTTATAGTAGTAATTATTACCTACTTCTAATAATGTTCTAAAGAGTTTGTTTACGTTTGGATACACTGCAGCAGTTTGTGGTCAAGCGTCTGTTACACTGAAAATAATTTTATTACTGTAAATGTTTAGTTTTCATAAACACACACATGATCAAGAGGGTATGCCCCTATCGATTTGATATTTTCCCCATTTTATACATTACGTATTTACATATCTTGTGAACAGCGCCTAGGAGACGAACAATGGCATAACATTTTATGTTACTAAATACACGTAGAGGAGTTATCTTAGGTATGTGATTATTTGATTTGTAATTTAAAACACAAAATTTAATTTTTACATTGCTTTATTTTCCCTTGTCATCATATTTCTCACGACCCGTTCGTACAAATAGAATACTTATGCATATTTGACACTTAGCCTCGCTTGTATATTTATCAGTTACGTAACTCTTGGAAATTGAGTCGTTTTATTAGTGTATTATTATTCTAAGAGTGTCGACATTGAAATTTATTGTTTTGCCAAATCTAAAACCTGTTTGTATATGAATGTCATATCATGATGGCACACTTCAATGGAACTAACAGGTTTTGTATGGAATCGCATATAACAAAAAGTATAAAACACAGACTTAAACTTAATGGTAATAATTAATAATTTAGGTTTAATTACAACTTGAAATGTTACAATACATCTTAAAGATATGTTTATTTTGTGTGTCAGTGCGTGTGTTATAATGTCAAAATTTTCTTGCATTTTTCATTAAGTCAAAGGCAATTAAGCACGAAAATTTAGTTTTTGTTTTAGTGAAATCATTATAACTTAGATAACCTGACACACATCTTAACCTTTATGAATATTCTCAAGAAGCGTACTCCTTCCTAAAAGGCCGGCAACGCACTTGTGACGCCTCTGGTGTTGCGGGTGTCTATGGGCGGCGGTAATCGCTTACCATCAGGTGATACGTCTGCTCGTTTGCCCCCTATACAATAAAAAAAAAAAAAAAAAAGATTATTTAAGGTCGGCTACCCAATTTCGAATAGAATTCAATGAATGTAAATGTTTTAAGAGGTTCACTAGTACCTATAAACTATAAGTACTTGAATGAATTTAGTTATATACTGGAATTCGTTTTCTCATAATTTATTTACTTATCGATTCGATCGATTGATCAATATTATCGCTTAATAATTTTAATCGATAATTTTGATTACCTAATGAAAATATGCGGCTCTGTGTTACGATCTGATTTAGATAATATATAATATAACTTGTATCCGCGGCTTGACTACTGTAATTTAATATGTGTATAAACATAGAAGACAAATTCTTAGTACAGAAAATAGGTACTAAATTAGATATTATATGCTGGTTTAATTAGGAAGTACTAAGGTACATATGACCTAAATCAATAATTATAAACAAAACATTTTAAAAACCCCATTCGCAGTATATAAAATAATTGTCATTTAATGATTATACTGGCACGCGTGGAGCACCTAAGCGAGTATTTGTAAAAGAGCTGATACTCTTACACCGCTGGACCGATGTTAACCAAACATAACTAAGAACCACCGCTGGGAAACTGGCTTTTAAGTGAAAAAACCGCATCGTAAACGAGCCATACGTTTGAGAGTTACGATACTACAAACACACACAGACAGACAGACTTGCGTCGGGAGTTAAAAATTAGACGTGTCATAATATTAAGTTACTAAATACTCTAATATTTTTTTAACTGACCTTTATTGCTACTTACTTGAATTTTTTAATTTGCTGAAAATAGCAATATAGACAACTCTTTTGTAACGCTGGTACATACAACTTGTATATAGACTCAACAGTGGAATTGGCGTTTTTGTAGTTAGGTATATAGTTCCAGACCCGGTCTATCAAAAGAAGTTTTAAGGAGTTACCATTACGTCAACATGTTTTTAATGTGAACCTAAAATACCGTACATGCGCTAAAACGGTAGCGATAACTTGAAATTCATTTTCTCAAATATCGATCTGCGCATAGAAAGTATTTAACGTTATGTATTGTCTATTTACGGCACTGACATGGCAGACATCGACATGCTATGTATATGTAATGTTTTCGATACATCAGACTGCATAGCGCATTGGTCTAAGCAGTCATCATTATCTTCACCTTTAACAGTCCATTGCTGGACATAGGCCTCTCAGAAGGTTTTTTTCCGCGACGTAGTAATATTCTTAGTGCGGGAGTTGTCTATTTAAACCTAATCAAAAAAACTAACCAAACATCATCGTTGGTAAAGATATTCAAGTTATTTAAATTATAATATCTACGATCTGACCCGGTCCGAGTTCGACTTTCTTTAGCTAGCCGAAGTACGCTAGGCTCGCGGGATTACAGACGTAATTTGTCTGACAAGAAAAGGTCTAACTGGTTTGTATCTGTGTCCGAGCTGTTCCGACGCAATGAGGAAACGGATTAAAATCGTACTTGTTATTATATCGACTTAAAGTTGCGTAATTGAACTGTCTTATGCAATTCCTCTAGCTGCTAATGTTGAATGTCCTTAGATGCTATTAACATCAACTCATGAATACTTTGTTTTTTTTTCGTTTCTATCATATTTCTTCTTTGTCCTTTGATTCGCACCATACCCTTTGTTCGTGGGGAGACGAAGGGCGTGTGTGGGACTCCCGGAGGACCGGTCTACCCACTAAACCCCGCGGCGGCCTACCTCGGTAGTCGGGGGGAGCTCCAGGAACGCATCGGCGGCTTCTGAAGTCCTCCCTGCCGTACCTCATGACTGAGGCACATCCCGGGGTAACCAGGGTTACCCCCGGTGCGGGTCACTGTCACGCCTCACACCGTTTTACACAGTATGAGGCACAACACCGACCCGCCTTAGACGACATCCCCTCGGCCGCACCGGAGTGTCACCTTCCCGGGTCGTTTGCAGCGGCCACATCTCCCATAGATGTGGCTGCAGCGACCCTTAGACGACGATTGGGGAGCTAGCGGCCTCTACCGCGTCCCCTTCGTCGTCTTCTTCGAGCGGGATCGGCCCTTTCCCGATCACGCTCTGCGGACTCCTTCCGGAGCATAACGCCCTCACAGGAGACCGTGGCTTCCCATCCCTCATCACTCGCCAGCATTGCCGCGATCAATGTTGGCGGTGACAGATTTCGTCCGATCTGTCCGACCAGGACTCGACGCTCGGACTCCCATACAGGGCAGTCCTCCAGTGTGTGCTGGGCGGAGTCCCGTTCGGACCCGCAGTAGTGGCATTTTGCTGTGGCCTCCCGTCCTATTCGATTCAGATACTCACCGAAGCAACCGTGCCCGGTGAGTATCTGAGTCAATCGGTAGGTGACACAGTCGGTCCTCCCTGTCCAAGCTTCGAAGTTCGGCAGAACGGCCCCGACAGCGCGTTGGCTAGCACAGCCCTGTATTTCGAGCCGTGCCTGCCAAGCCCGTAGAGCTTGCGTATGCGCGTTCCGCCGTAGCATTTCAGGCTCATGATCCGACGTTGACTCTTCGGCATTCCGACCGACAGAACGAATTTGGTCTTAGACCATAGTGTCCATTTCGGCCAGAATGTCGAAGGGTGGAGGTCGCGCCAGAACCGTCGCTGCCTCGTACGAAATCGTGCGGTAGCCCCGTACGATCCGTATGGCCATCAACCGCTGCACACTCCTAACCATTACCCATTATTTGGGGTCGGCTCTCCTCGTTCTGCGGCGCCAGGACAATCTATCCTGGGTTGTTCGTTTCTATCATACAATCAAAACCATTTAATTTGTAATGAATAATATAATTAGGTTGCCGGTTAAGTCAGAAGGATAAACTGTAAATAATTATAGTGTTCGAGTGATGGGAGGCGTGTAAATAAGTAGTAAACACTGAATTCCTGCCTAGTTACTGCATTATGGATTAAATAGGCGAAAATAATGTCCACTACACATACTCACTTACAACCAAGCTTTTATTTATTTTTATTTATTTATTTATTAACTTATTGCACATGAAGTACAAAGGCGGACTTAATGCCATTAGGCATTATCTACCAGTCAACCTTCAGGTGTTGTAGAAATATGATGCGGTAGGTGCAAGGACAAAATATTAATTTCGATAAATAGTGATTACGTACATAATATATAAACCAACATCAGATGTAACAAATATATACAATTATACTACAAACTATACTACTACATATATTAATACATACACAGTATACACAACCATATACATATATTCTACTAAACAAATATATATATATATATATACACGGGTACTAGCGTTGAGACTGTATTGCCAATTCACTCCAAAGGAGTTCGCGCACTCTTTTCTTAAATGTAAGGCGGTTTGTGGACATCCTGATTTCGGTAGGAAGTGCATTCCACAGTAAGACTGACTGCACATAGAACGAAGAATTGATAAAATTAGTGGTGTGAGAGGGGCATAGAAGAACCAAATTGTTTGTTGACCGAAGACTTCGGTCGTGATTGGAACAAAGGAAGCGGAAGTGTGGTACTAAGTATTCGGGCAATGATGGGGAGTTCAAAAAGGAAAAAAGAGAAGTCAGAGCACGCAGACTGCGGCGCTGACGAATTGGTAGCCATTGCAACTGGGAACGTAAAGCAGACACATGATCATACTTGCGAAGATTAAAAACGAATCGAATGCAGTTATTGAGAAGACGGTCGAGTTTATTGAGGAGGTCTGCATTCAGGTCAAAATAACACACATCACCATAGTCGATCAAAGGAATGATTAAAGACTGCATAAGTGTGGCCTTGGTTTTAACGGGAAGGAAGTTCTTAAGACGATATAAGGCTCGGAGACAATAGGTGACTTTCTGACTGACGTGAGTAACGTGTGCCCGCCAATCAAGTGTCGAGTCTATATATAACCCCAGATTCTTTACTACTGCGCTCAGAGGTATATCCACGTTGTTGTAGACTATTTGTGGGAGAACCGCAGTATCCAACCTACTAAGCATCAGCCTGCTCCCTACGATGATAACTTGACACTTAGTTGGGTTTACCGACAACCCAAACCTAGCCGACCAGCTCCTTATGAAGTCTAAGTCATTGTTGACTTTATCAATTGCGTGTGAGATGTCCTCAACCCTTGACTGTGTGTACACTTGTAGATCGTCAGCGTACAGATGATACGAACACTGAAGATGTTGTGTTACGAGATTTATGAAAATTGAAAATAATAATGGAGCTTTTGTTACATGTAATTAAATAAATTAAATTAAAATTATACATACATTTAACACATTCTTTTATCCATATTTTAGCAAGAGCAAAATTTTTGTTTATGGCTTCTAGAGGTAAGTAAATTATATGCAATCTCATACATCAAAGTAAAACAGGCAATGTAGAGGTGTATTGTATTGTAGTGGTTTTGTATTCAGCCGGTGTTTTGGTTTTTAAACATTGATCATCATCATCTCAGCCGAAAGACGTCCAAGGCTGGACATAGGCTGCTGCTGCTTATACATTAATTATTCTATCACCTACTAAATTATTTTCAATAACAATAATAATGGTCTCATATTACGAAATAATACTAGTCACACTATAAAAACACAAAGCTCATTGATTCTACATAATCAGATGTAAAACACGAAACAAACCTGATAACTGTTATCTATAAGTGGCTAACGTTGTGCGTTATTGCTTCACAGTTTCCTTCTACCGTTTCGACACAATCGTGAAAATCGCAATTATGTAATTTGGCGTGAATTTTAAGTGATACTGATTGCTAACACATCGGTGTGATAACGCCAGGAGTCCGCTTTATGTTTAAATATTAATTTATTATTAGGTTAATATGTCCAGGCAAATTATTGGCATTGCATACATCAAATAAATAATAAATATTTTGGACATCTAACACACAACGCCATCTAGTCCTATTCTAAGCTGAGCTTGTGTTATGGGTGCTAGACAATTGATATAAATACATATTATACATAGAAAACACCCAAACTTTGAAACAAATATTTGTAGATCACGCAAACACTTGGCCGACTCAGGATTTGAACCCGAGACCTCAAGCACAGCAGTCGCATCCTCTACCACTGCGCCACCGAGGCAGTCTCTCATCAAAGTATCTTTATCACTTGTTTTTTCTTTCTCTCGTTGAGTGGTGAATCCGGTATACTATTCGTTCTATTATTTCGTAAATAGTTTCATCCTTACTTATAATGTAATAACTCCATGTGCACATGAAATAATCCTGTACGACGATTAACTTTCATTACACAATACAAAATGAACGTATTGCTTTCTTTTATTTTATGATATTTCGCAAGTTTTGCAGATACGTACAAGTATATATTGCAACACTTTTGTAGATATATAGTATAAGATAATGCTTTATTTGTTTATCAATATAGAGTCATTGTTCTTAAAGAACACCAACCCTACACGTGACACTAGCAGTTCTTTGTTGTAAGGTCGGTGGGAGTAGTTCTTCCGCAATTTGAAAGGAAATGTGGTTCGTGAAAATTTTACTTATTTTTTTCCTAAATTTATTCCTTTCAAGCAAGAAGAGACACAAAATAGTGTCTAACCATATTCAAAGTCTGCTGCCGCACCAGAGGTAGTCAGTTATATGATCTAATGCTTTAACCTTCTTGCGTTCGAGCCACGCTTCCGGAGTGATAACACGGCCTCACAAAAACCGGTATGAAAGAGCGCCTGCATTGTGTTTCACCGAGTGAGTGAGGATACCGGAGACCCATATCCCCATTCCTCTCCCCATCTCCTAAAGGCAACGCACTTGTGACGCCTCTGGTATTGCGGGCGGCGATAATTGCTAACCATCAGGCGATACGTCTGCTCATTTGCCCCTATTCCATAAAAAAAACAATGAACTACAAACTAGTAAACATTGAATTAACGTATATCTACTATTTGCACATATAAATTATTTCCGTCTGGATAAGCTTTGAAAATGAGGTCGTCGCTTAAGATAACGAGAATGTTTTAAAAAGTTGGATGGCAGATTGCGCTCCCCTAGAAAAGTTCATCATTTAGATATTACCCTGCTGTTTCCCTCGAAAGAAAGTGAGATGGCTCGACACTCGGCGTTCTTATTAACCTGAACTTAGAGGGCTCACAATCACACTACTGACGTATTCCGCTCGTAAATGGGGTCACAGTCATAAAACAATGCGTCTCGTCTTTTATCTGAAATATTTCCAATACCTACCGCATTCTTTAGAATAACGAATACATACATACGATATGTCGGTATGGCTGTATTTAATACAGCCAATATTGTAAACATTTCGAATGTTTTTAATAAAACATTGTCAAAATTATCTTTATGTTTGGCAAGTTGTTGCTATCATAATTTTAATTATTTTTAACTTTTCTTTCAATAATTGACAGTAAAGTTGAAGTGAAATCCTCAAATTATGTTTGTTATTTATTAGTGTGCGGTACTTGTATTCAGCGTGTAGTTATGTATACTAATGAATGACAAAGTAAATGTGAATTGAAATAAATCGCAATAGAACATGAACTAGGAAACAAAACTGCCTTTGGTATAATGATAATGAATAATTTTATTGAATAGAATCCTGAACATTGGTACTACTGCTAAAATCAGGTTTCAGAATTTTACTTTTTGAGTAACCTTCGAAATAAGCAACTAACTTGCTGCTTGTACCATGCCACGCTTTCCTGTGGCACGTTGTGGCCGCTATTGATAAGAAATGAGGAAACTAACGCGAAAATTGATAAAAACAATGTTTCAATCGATTTGTAGCTTTTTGAGCCCTTGAAGCATACAAACACACTTAACATTTTATACGCAGATATTAAGTTTCAAAATTTTGCGTAAAGAGCAATCTTCGATTTAAAACGAATATTGCGTGCAAAACATTTACAGCGGCACAAAATATGCTATAAAAACATCTGAGTTGACCTTCAGACTTAATTTATTGTACTGGGATCTGTAGAACGGCCTTAAAAGTTGAACAATAATAAAACGCATGCTTATACGTTTTTTACCAAATCTTCTGCTTGCGTACGAATATGCTTTAGAAGCAGTCATGGTTGTGATGATATCATTCATGATTCATTAGGCACACTTATAATGTGTACCTTTATAGTGTGTAGATACTACGTTGTTAGCTAATATCTCATGGAAAATATTAACGTTTTATGTTTACTTTTCCCGTAATTAATACATTTGTCTTATGTTTATTGTCTCTAACCATCGTTTAGCAGTGGACGGAGTTATGTTACATATTGATGTTTGTTTATTGTATGAAAGTGATGGAACCTGATTTACTTGAACTAATGATTTCATTCTGAAATCCACCTGCAAAGAAATCTGGTTTATTACCTTGCCTTCATACCTCTAACTTTTCATTTCAATATACTTCCAATTTCCGATCTTTATTTCCATAATTACTCAGTCGGCAAAACCGCAAACGCCTTGCCTCGATGAAGCGACTTGGACCAAATAACAGTTGGCTAAATGCGTAATATCTTTTGCTCTTTTTCGAGTATACAGGTGTTAGTAGTACGTATGTTTGGCATAAAAAGTATGAATATTTTTTTCGATCTGATCACAAACTAACTAGACAGAATCACGCAGCAGATAAACATACTTCTAAATGTTTTAAACATTTACAGACAAATGATACCCAGACACAAAACAAATGATCTCTAAATCACGTTAAGCATACTAATATGTACTCATAAAGTAGTAATAAACGTTCTATTTGCAGTTCTATCCGCTAGCGCGTTGAGCGGAGGTAGCGGCGTGGGCCTGGTCCCCACGCTGGTGTCAGAGGCTGCTGTGATTGCGGACGTGGAGATGGTTCAAGAGGGGGATGCGGGGAGCGATAGACTCATCGCCCCGCGCCGCTTGCCGAACCCCTGTTTGGAGAGTCCCCAACGTATGGATCTGCACAGGGAGCTGCTTTTCAATCAAAGGATGTTAGTACATACTTATTTCATTAATCGTAATATTCTGGGCTTTTAGTCACGTTTACGGCACGTCAGTTTACAAAGTTTAAAAAGGCGGTAGATCGGTTTTTTATAAAGGACAAAATAAGAAAACACTCGTTATAGAATTGGTCATCACCATCGTCAGCCTACTGCAGTCCACTCTGGTCATACGCCTCTCCCATTGGTCGCTCATAATTAATACTATTTATTTTTGTTAGGTTGTATTTTAAAACTCTTTTAGTAAAAGAAAAGTGCCAAATTTTTTGAATCATCTATTAGACTTGACCCTTGAAGATATATGCAGAGCAATTAGTCATGCGCACGTTAATACAGATAAAATTAAAAAGAAAACCGCTAAAGTCGATTACGAAGAAACAAATGAACAAATAGGTTACAAAACCTAAAATATTTTTTTCATTTATGCTCATTCCTTCCTAAGGATTGTTTCAAACTTCGTCGGTTATCGAACTCTAGAGTATAATTTGATTAATCCAGTGTATGAATAACATTACCGTCTGTGTCACTTTTCAATTGTGCTAGGCTCCTATTGGTATAAACGTGATGTTAACTATCTTATCTGAGGCTCACTAGTAAAATACACATTTAAAACAAATGAACATCGGTAACTAAGTTTCGAAGTTAACCGTAAACAAAAATGTGCCACGAGAATTACATATAACATATAATAGATAAGTTAGTATTCACTGTATAATAGTTTTATTCGTACATCATTAAAAAACGTTTAAAGCATATACATATTTCACGAAGTAATCAACTAGTTAGCTGCGACGCAACACGCAGATTATGTTATCTATAGTAGTAATTTACGTACGTTGTCCACCTGTTTGTAAATTATATAATTTCCTTATTCAGACTTTTTTATGTCCCTGTGTTAGATAAGAATTTAATTTTCAAACTATTTACACAAATGTACACAATAATATAACATATTCCCGAACATTCTTCAAATCGCGTGAGATATGCCACTATGCTTATGTGAGCCACAAAAATCGAGTACTGAGCCAATGATTATTTATTACAAGAAAGTATTGTCTATTCCTAAGCTTCTTACGCAACAACAGAAAACTATCCAACCATTTTGATATTTATCTGGTTTCTGAATGAAATTAAAGAAAAAAGAAATTAATTAAAAGAATGTAATTATAATGGCGGCATCTCATAAACAAAATTTAACAAAGTACTGTTTTGTATCGAACAAAAATTTATATAACAACAACAAAGTTATGAAAAACACAGCTGTGTTTTAATACCTATAACATTTTAAAAGATTAATACAATATTATGTAAACCGCGTGAATACTGCGACTGCACGGTTGGCCTAGTGGTTTAAGCGGACACTACGCCGCTTGCTACTGCGCCAAGTGCCGTGGGTTCAAATCCCACGTGGGACTTCACTTTGTGTGATCCACAAAGTGTTGTCCTGAGTCTGGGTGTTCTTTGTGTCCGTTACATGTATGTTTGTAAAGTCCTCCGCGACACAGGATGTATATTCCTAATGCGGGAGTTGTCTTTTTTAAAAACTAAAAAAAAAAAACTAAATATTTACTTTGTTGATTTAATAGAAACTTTAAAGTTAATTGCTTACGAAGCATACTCTACCTCTATCTACCTTTAGCTTTAAAATACATAGAATCAGCGAATACCTACTGTAAATATGGAGTTACTAGTCACGAGAATATTTTAGTTTTTGCCAAGTCTAAGTTTGGTTCAAGTTCTTAGCGCACAGGTGCACCGCATCCGGTCTTAAGACGTACACCCGCTATAATATTATTGAACATCTGTCGCCCGAATCGCGCCGATCTTATTTTACTGGCATTCATCACCCGAGCACATGTTTTTGTTAAGCAACTCGATTGAGGAATGCTGATGAATACATTTTACAGACGTTTTGACCTGTTGATTCAGTCCATTTCCCCGACAATCGCATTGACGCCTCGTCCTGTTATTTCCGTGCACGGCTGCGAGCGCCGCTTAGCGGAAGGAAGCAATTCCCAGTACAGTAATGGGAATTCTATATCTACCTTGTAGGGCACTTTTAGTTGTAGATTTGAGGTATTTATGAGGTAATATAATTATGAAACAAACATATATTTTCTAAACTGATAACGAGAATGAAAATCTGAATTATTGACAGCTGTTATAATTCGACAATAGATATATAGATGTATACGTCATTTAAAGATACAGCAGGGTTAAGATAAGCAAATTCTGAAACTGAAAACAGCACTATCTATAAGCGAGTCCAACAACTATTACATAGCGCTATTTTATGGGGATGCCATTTTATATTTTTGTTTATATAATTCAATGTGAGTACACATTCCTTATTTAATAATATCATATTATAAAAGAATGTGCATGATTACCTTCTTGAGATGACAGAGTCACCTTACCAATAGTATACTTCTTTAAATAGTGTTCCATCCACAGTGTGATATTTGTGTATTTGTGTATATGTATATGTGTATATGCATTAAGCTTATGTCAATTTTGCGTTATTCTTCACAATTATAACCTCGATGCACCTACCTTCCTATATCTCCACACCCCCTAAAGGCTGGCTGGTAGAGAATGCCTAAGGCATAAAGTCCGCCGATGTACATAAGTGCATGAAGTTTTAAATAAAAATAAAATAAAATATCACACACACGGCAGTCTGGCTCCAAACTAGGCAGAATGCGTGACAGAATAATGATTCTCATCAAATAGTAGTCCTGGGTGGGATCCAAACCTACGACCTCCGGCTTAGCAGCCATGGTCACTCACCACGAATCAAATAGTAACATTTACGTTTTTTATCCAATCTGGCTTAGATCTAGAATAGTTTTTGTACATAGCCAGGATGTGACAGATAGCAGTTAGTTTACGCGAAATTTCTCGTATAACTACATTACTTTCGTATTAAATTCCGGCAGTCGAGATAGAGTCGAGATTGCTCTTGATTGGAGTGATGCGGGTAGTGCGACGTTATCCCACGAAGATGGTAGCAATTAGTTAGGATAAAATCATTCTGACGATCTCACGGTAACGGGATACTCAGGGGTAACTCGATGCTCGCTTAAGCTGTTAAAGCTTATATGAAAATCGAGTATCGAATGGAAAATAAATAATACACGAAGTGATAATATGTTATATTCGTTTTTATATACCTACTTGGTTTTAGGGAAGGAGTGCACATTTCAAATAGTGTTGATATTTCATTAAACTTATAAAACAATTTACAAGTGATTCGGCACAATTTGATAAAAAAAGTAGTGAACGTAATATTGTAACAAAGCCGAACAGATATGCAAAGCTATGAAATATACATGGTATACTTATTACGCGCTAATATGACACATGTGCAGCAAAGAAAACAATACAATAAGTTAACTGACGTCATACGTACAAAATAGTCCACACATGCAGGTACGGTGCGTGGGAAATGCTGCTAGGGAACTATCTCAATGAAGAATGTAAAAAACACCTACCTACTGTAAGACACTTGGTATTGTTGTAAACTCCGCAGTAGAGTGGGTGTTGTTGAAATAACATGAATCCAAGGATATGCGCATATATTTTATCAAGGAACGTAAATTAGTCGACAATTATTCTAAAGAATGGTATAATTCCGCATTTTATAATTATCTGGCGGGTAAATATTTTAATTGAGTAAGTTTTTGGTCTAAAAATAAACACACCCACAATTTTTTAAGACTTTGGTAGACAGCCGTGAAACACAAAAACAACAAGTAACGAATTATTAAAAAAAAACCGACTGCGTAAATATCTAATATTTTTATAATTAAATTCATTGAAGAACTGAAAAGGTAGAAAGAACTGAAAAGAAAAGTTTTTTTAATTTTGTTTTTTTTTTTAATTTTGATGTACCCGCAGTCACTCTCACGACTAAGGGAGATCGCCCACGGCGACTTTTTGCAGAGATTAAGGGCCCCCGCAGACTGCAGACTTTTTATCGGCCGATAATTTAGTCGGGTTGGGCTGAAAGTGCGCACACCGAGCCAACTAAACAGTTTGGTTGGTGAACAGGGCGCAGACTATCCAACAGCCGGCCGACTATTCTCGAACTAGTTTGTAACTGACTGTTGAAGCAGTCGCACAATGAGAATATTGTCCAGAAAAGTTATTGCTCTCATCATACTCCGGAGGAGGAAAATCAAGAAGAGATTCCGAGAGTATTGGGTGCATCCCATTCTCAGTGATAGATTAGTTAGTGGAAAATTTTACACTATGCATTCCAAATTACTTGATTACCCGAAAACATTTTTCGCCTATTATCGAATGAGCATTACCAGCTTCAATGAACTTTTTATAAAGCGCAGGACTTTTCTCGACTTCTTCCATCATCTTTTCGACGGAACTTTCTACAATCAACAATTGTGATTTGGGCGACGCCATATTCAAAATACACGCACGTGACGCCAAATCACAGTGCGAACTGAACTATCGGCCGACTAAACAATCGTCATGTATGCGCAGGCGTGTATGCGCCAATACTGATTAAACAGTCGGCCGATAGTTGGCCGACAGATTAGTTTGAATGTAATCGGGTAGCCCATCAAACTTTTTTATCGGCCGATACTGAATCGCTGTAGTGTGCGCATATGCATTCCTCTCCATACTGATTAAGAAGCCGACCAAACTATCGGCCGATATAAAGTCTGCGGTCTGCGGGGGCTCTTAGTAGCAATACTATCACGCGTTCGCAGTGATGCAGTAGCGATACTGCCGCGCGTCCGCATCAATACAGTCGCGGCGCGGTCGCTTGCTGTGTGCTCTCATCAACGTAACCACGATTCATTCGCGATGCGAACACGATACTGTTGCGCTTCTGTCGCGCTGCAAACGCGATTCAGTAACGGCACAAAAATGCCTGCGATCGCTACAGTTGTAAGATGAATTCCGTAGAGACAACAGGCAAGACATGTTGTCTTAGCTTTCACGTAAGCTAGTAATTCTTCCCCCGACGTCGTCCGACACGGTCGCGCGTTTGCATAACCGCGACTTAGTCGCGGTGCTGTAGTGCGTTGGCATCGCTTCTGAAGCGCGTTGCAAATGCAACAAAAGCGCGCTAGTAGCGATGCCAACGAAACGCGCGACTGCATCACTACAAAAAGTCGCCGTGGGCGATCGCCCTAAGACGAATCTGTTGATACCACTCACATAAAAATACGACAAGCCGTTTAGGCTGTACGGCATGCCAAAAAATATACACACATACATACACTCGAAAAACATAACAAAATCAATTTAAAAAGAACAAGATACACGATAAAGATGGTCTAGATATGTTGAACTTAGTGGAATAAGTTATAATTCTGATAAGTCAATCCACTGTCATTGTACTGAAATTGCAAAACTCTATCTTTATTACACATTACGTAATACAAATAATTATAAAACTGTCTACCAAACTGTGACCATATATGGTAACGTTTTTGTACGAATATTATCGGTCGCGATAAGATAGCGACGTCAATACTATTAAAGTTTTTTTACAATGTTTATGTACGTTTGTAATATTATATTCTGTTCTTATTTTATTTCAGAGGAAAAAATGTTCTCAATCAAAAAAGTGAACTGGAGAAGGCCCTGTCGAAACACAAAGAGAAGCAGATTCTAAATCAAGTAAAGGATAACAGAGAGACCCCAGGTAACATAATGATAATATTTTATATACGCTCATAATCGTGCTTAAATCGATGCTCGAACGATTAAAATAGTAATTGAGAAATTTCTTTTTTAAATGGGTTATTACGATTAATGAATCCACATTATACTACTTAGGTACAGGCATCACTTACTCACTATACATTCGATATGTATATACAACGTTATGTCATGAATCGTAAACTTGATTGATTGACTAGCAAGCGCCACATCCGTTGCTTGCATCATTATATAGCTTAATTTTATCCTTTTATTTAAACAATTTCGAACAACTGAGTGGGCACCTCTCCTCCGACAATAATCAATTTTTATTTTTTATTTTTTCTCTCGCATGTTAGGTTTTATTTTGTGTCGAAGTTTGAATACAAATTCCACAAAACTCGTATGGGTCGGTTTTTTTGCTCGCATATTTGGACGCTGCGCCTGGTTCTTTATCCGGTGCAGTTCGATATGAGTACCGCAGGTGCACTCGGCGGGCGTTAACCCCACAAGTCAATTATTGAACGATCCCTTTCGAGGTTTAGAAGTAAATGAATTTTAGCTAAGTCTGTACCTTGAATCAGAATAGTTGTTTATACAATTTTCTCTAATTAGCTGTACGCGGATGTCGATGATCAAGGTTGGATGAAAGTGAAATGTATGTGGTTATTTCCCGTCTATCCGATTTGCCAGACGCTAGAGAAATTACTATCCGCAGTCAATAAGAGCTCCGCTCAATATTAGTCGTTTTAAGAATTCATTCATGCATTATGACTTAAAAGTAATGCCTACTGCATTTGGTAAAAAAATATGACGACTGAAGATAGTAAAACTAGGTATTATTTGCCTGTAACATACCTCCTTATGTACCTAATTAATATCTACTAGCTGACCCGTGCCCACTTCGTTGGGCATAATGTTAATAATCCTTTTTTAGTACAGAGTGTTATGTTTTAATTTCTAACTGCCAATAATAAGATAGAAAGTAGTTCTGACAAGAACCTTTTATTTAAACAATGTCGAAAGTGTACTAATTTCGTTTCGAAAAATTCAATTTCGGAGACATCCGCTGCGACCTCTCAGATGTAAAAGGCCACGCCTCCTTCTCCCGAAGCGAGCACGAACGCGAACCGAATTAAACCCGAAAACATTGCGCGCCGTCCGCTGCTTTGGCCTTCCGTTGAAATTTCTCCGATTCACTTTGCAAAACCGACTACCACGTAAAAGCCTTTTTATTTTTCTGTTTTTTATATAACCTATGACACTCAGCAATAATGTGGCTTTCTATTGGTGAAAATTTTTTTTAAATCGGTTTAGTAGATACCGAGATTACCCCTTACAATTTAACAAATATACAAACACACAAACTTTACTTCTTTATAATATTAGTATAGATTAACAAGGTTTTTAAAATATATTTTTCCCAACGTTATTTTCTTATCATACGTTTTCATGAATTTTCTAATCCTCGTTAATAAATAGGATGAATGTATGCCTGTTCAAGAAAAAAATTTAATCAAAGTAACTTTGGCCCGCGGATTGCCTCGCTTTTCTATGAATTTAGGTAGGTATATGTGTTTATAATAAATATTTATATTCTCTAAGCTTAAATATATTTGCCGAGTGGTGTCAGCGGTCGCCATGCCGCTTGCTACTGCGCCAAGTGTCGTGGGTTCAAATCCCACGCGGTACCTACAACACTTTGTGTGATCCACGAATTGTTGTCCCGAGTCTGGATGTTCTTTGTGTCCGTTTCATGTATGTTTGTAAAGTCCCCCACGACACAGGATGTTTATTCCTAATGTGGGAGTTGTCTTTTTAAAAAAAAAAAAAAAATACCTGCTATTTATACGTGAAGCAAAAACTTTGTACTCCTATTATACGATTTTTAGTGTTCGTTGGATGAGGAAAGCAGAAAGCTGAAATAAAACTTTTTGTTTAAAGCAGCGTGAATGAATTGTGTTCATTAAGCGTTAATGATCTCAGGTACCTAACACTAAATCATTCAAACAATTTCATTCATTTAGGTTATAAAGTATCAGTTACAAGTGTAAATGTTAAAAGTCCGTGGCACAACCGACATAACATTCATTCATTATTACACTGACATTATTTGCATAGGAATAATAACCTGTGACCACTTTTTTTTCTATTGCAAGCATAATACTCGTAACATTTTATAATGGCTATAGTTCTGTAGATACTTACTTACTTCGCTCTATGTCCCAAAATGCGTCTTGGTTTTGGCTTTCGACCTAAGACATCAAATGGGACATTTTATTCTATTCTGTGCCAGTACCGACAATCAGGCACTTAAATCTATTTCATATCTTTAGTAACCTCATCTTTCCAGCAACCAATAATAGAATTAAAGCATCTAATACCCGACTATCAGTTTGGATTTCGAAAAAAACATTCTACCATAGATCATATTCACAGAAATACTAATATCACAGACTAACCTTTAGAAGAAAAGAAAGTGTTCCACAATCTTTCTAGACCTAGCACAAGCTTTTGATAAAGTATGACATGATGGACTTGTTCACAAATTAAAAAAGTGCTAAGTGCCTTTGCAGACATCTTAAAATCCTGTAGGTATATCTAATAGAATGTTCAGAGTCAGAGAAGGAGATGCATATTCTGTTCTGAAACCTGTTAAACCTAGGGTACCAAAAGGAAGTGTTCTACGCCTGTTCCTGTACCTGTTTTACACTTCTGACATGCCCGAATTAGACGAAAATATCATTGCAACCTTTGCGGATGACACGGCTATTACGGCAATTAGGTCTACACATATGGAAGCGATAGATAAACTTATAGTAGACACCATTTGTGATTGGACGAGTCAATGGCGAATAAAATTAAACGAATCTAAATCGGTTCATATTGACTTTACAAATTAAGCTCCTAACTATCGCCCGGTATATAAAAATAGTCATATAATACCCTATGTCAATACTCCGAAATATTTGGGAATGACACCAAGTTTCGCTGGAAAGCCCATGTCAAAAAGAAACGCGACGAGTTGGATCCTCGTTTCAAAAAATGTACTTGGTTTTGGGTAAACACTCAAAAGTGATCGTACATAATAAAATATTGTTATATAAACAAGATGATAAAAAGTTTTCAAAATAAAGTACTCAGGGGCATTGTAAATGCACCCTGGTACATACATTCGAATGAACGACCTCCATCGGGACCTTAAAGTAGAATGTTTCGCAGACATTATATTGAAGTTCGCCGAAGCACCCACACTTTTCCCTCCTTCCTCAAATACATGTACCTACCATGCTTGCAACTTCCGACTCTGATTGCCCCGGTGTTGTCTATTATTTGATGCCTTCCATTGAATTCAACTCATTTCGATCTATCAGTAAGATTTTTTGTAGATACAGTTCTTTGCATTTATTTTAAGGGTACCCTTGCGGTTATTTTACACTGGCAACATGAGGCGTTGATGAGATGAGCAAAAATGGAGTTAATATTTCAAAATTCCCAGCCACGCCAGTGTAAAACCACATTTAGATTTTTAAAGCATACACGGTTCAACCTTATAGATGCTACATCACTTATTTTATAGAAACATATTTTATTACGTTATGTTTATATAACGTACACAACGTGGGTTATGCATCAAACGGCCGGTTCTTTAATATACATACCTACTATCAAGTAGTATATCTGTAGATAGAGGAAAATTTATTAGATGTATAATGTAAATATATTAATACTTAAATAATTTTAAGACTTAAGCTCTCCCAGGTTTGTATAACCACGATTACACGTAATCGGAAATAAAACATTCTCTTTATAATACTGAAACAATTGCTAGGTAATATTATGCCAATTGTATTAGATGTAGATACTAAAAATTTTATCGTATTCATTTAGTTTACCTGTTCTTTGTTTAATGGCATAAAATCGAGATTAATGCAAAATTTGTAGAAACAAACAGACAGGATATTTTTAACTATTAAACTGTTTTTAAGACAACATTACTACTTTAGTTATGAAGTAACCTTGATGTAAAGTGGTCAATAATTATACCCTTTCTTTGCTTACCATATTAAAGGTTTTAAAGTCGCGTGGAATTTTGCATAACAGTATCTTAAAATAATCGGAGCTTTATGTGTGTAATCCTAATTACCTACTCTAGTAGTAGTATGTACTTGATTAGTAAAATACAGGTAAATATATAATTTCTTGTGTCTATTCTTATGAACTTACATGTACTATAATAATAATACTAATAACTATAATAATAATAAACAAACGTAAATATGAACAAGTGTGTATTACCTGGTTTGCCTTGAACTAAGTTACCTTCTGCTTATTTACTTATAGTTACGTAATTTAAAAGAGCACTACTTTGTTTTGAAAATCATTATTTAAATGTTTCATCATCAACAGTCTTTAAAAGTCTATTTCTGGACATAGGCTTATCCTTGGGAAGGGTAATTCCCTTTGGACTCTGGACTGTGATATCACTCCAGAGTCCAGATGGGTTCTTAAAGGGTTTGTTAAATTTTTCCTCCTCTTTCCAGTGATGTTCTCCTGTGAGATTTCTTCCTAAGTCGGCTTTTACGACACTATATTTTTAATCTGTCACCTCATGGAAAAATTATTATGTGTAATAAATTATTTTTAAGCGTCTCTTTGTTCGTATCCTCAAAATCTTTCATTTAGAATTAATAATTACAAAAATATTTCGACATGAAAAAGCTTTGCATCATAATTTTAAGCCTCACCAGTTATATAACGGAAAGTTGCTTTATAAGTTAAAGTATCTGATGGTTATGTTTCTTTTTTTCAGAATTAGAACGAGCAATAGCCGAGCGTGCGCGCCGTTTAGAACAAGCGCAGGAACAAAACGCAGAAGAAATAGAATCGGGAACTAACCCCACGTTGCAAGAGGTTCGCGCGCGGCTCAGACACGCCGCACCCCCCGCACCCTCCCCCGCAGCCTCCGCGCATTAAAACCACATAACCCTTTAACCCCACAACCCATCGACACACAAACTGCAAAAACTAGGATAAAGTCCGCTCGCCGACTTAAAATGGATTATAATAATTTAGGCGCACATTAGGTATGCGATTTTATTCTAGTCTTGAACAAACCCCTTCATTATTAAGGCTTATACGAACCCTTTAGATTTCAATGAACTAATTTGACTAGGAGTAATTTAATTTTATGGTAGTAGTGCAAATGAATTTGAACTTTCATACATAACCATAAGGTTTATTTAGCTAAAGTAGCACCAGAGTTCCTTTTTATCTTATCCGATTACTAATATTAGCTAGGATTTTCACTCCCTCACCTATCCCAGTATGTGATCTTAGAGTTTGTTATTAAATGTCATGTAACTAGTTCAAATATCTTCAACTTATCTAATAAAGTCTAAGGGAAGTAGAAATCATTATCTTCTAGTCTGAAAGTTTATTAAATGTAATTTTATTCTAATACGTAGTTCTGGCGTAAAGATTTCAAATTAATTGAATATGTACCTTCGAATTCTTGATATCAATATTCGTTGAACAGATTAATCGTATTTATGATTAACGCCATCTATGTTTAGTTACATGTACCTCTAGCTCTTATAGATCGCATTTGATAGTTGAAAGAACTACACACACACACACACACACCAAACACAGGAATTTTGAATTGAAACATGAAGGGTAAATAATATTATAGTATCGGGTTAGAGGAATTGTCAATGCACTGTAAATTATATTAACATAAGCGAGTGTGCGTTGCGAATATGTGAGTGATACGCTTTGACAGCCAAAGCTTAATTGATTATATTAATCGGTTATTTTTATTATAAGTCGAACAGCCATGCTTTAAATCTTTTTTTCAACGAAAAGGTCACTAAAAGTGTCACAAAAATTGAATTTGCTAACAATTTGTTAGTTATTGTTTATTATAACGATTATGTTACACACTCAAAAATGGCGGGTGATTATACATTCTTTTTTTAATTATGCGTTTCGTTTCACGAAATACGTATTGTACCGAACAACAATGTGACTGAGGAATCGACTGCGTGTGTTCTAATAATAATTATAAGGGTAACGTCGACTTCAAACCAGAGATTATAAATATTTTTCTAAACTTTTTAACGTCACAAATCTTAACATTGGTAGATTTCATTAATAAACATTTACTGTTCTTGTTGTATCCTCGTCTTTCACTGTATTATTAAGAGGTATCTGTTCGAAATACTTGTAATAAATATTTTATGATGTAAGTAACTTATAGAGAGTAGATAGATGTTTGGAATTTACACGTGTATGGTTTACAAATATTATAATGAAAGATACTATTTTATTGTCAGAGTAGAAACCTTTTAAAAATAGAATAAATACTAATAGATGTTATCCACCCAATGTGTTATAGTAAAAGATGTATCAATAAAGGAGTTTCATATACCTTGTCTATGGGCCTAAACAATTCACAAGAATTTAATAAGCTTTATAGCCACATAAATAGATATCTAATTTTCTACAGACTCTTGCACCTTGTAGAAAAGGCCTTTCTCAATAAATAGACGACCATGTTAGAATTTGAAGTGTTCATAAAAGTGATAGATAGATATTTTTGTATATTGGGACACCTGTGGACTTACTGCTGGTTTTCAAAGTTTAATAGATATTTCTTAGTAGACCCCGGAGATACATTCACATATAGATATATGTTGATCATATTGTATGGAGAGAAATTGTAAAGTATTAGAATGTTCAGAGACCATATGCAGGATGACAGGAAGCTTCTCGATGAATCTCTGTTTTTGTCTACTGGATACTTAGAAGCTTTTTTCAAACGCCATTGTCATATTTATCACGTAACAGATTGTCCTGTGAAGCCAGAATTCGTCGGTTTGGTTCCGACAAATATAAGTTTATCCATAATATATATATTTACAAATATGTAAGTATGTTTATCGACAGTCCAATTAGCAGTGGACTGGTTCACCTTAGTATGGGATCAGTGTCCGTGTATATGTCAAGTTAATTTTATAAAACACTAGCTGACCCGGCAAAGTTCGTTTCGTCTAACAGTCAATGAATGAGTGCACTAGATCATGTTTTTTTTAAAGATTTTTGAAATGAAACTTCTTCAGAATCGTTCTGATTTCAAACCGGATGCAACGTAAAAAACGACAGGTAAGACACAAATACAAAAAGTCGCCTGTAATTAGTGATCCAGAGCGAGAGAGAAAATGTCGGTGTGTATGTATAAATTAATTAAAATACTTTCATTTTTAAACAAATAAACTTTGTAATTATCTTACCCTTGTTATGTATATTCATCTCATTCTTTTGTCGATTTACTTAAGTTTCACTTCTATCGTGTGCGAATCGCACACACACCTTTTTTGTTTTCATTAATGAAGACTATATTTTAATACTTATTATCCTACTCCCGACAAAGACAAATTCAAATACACAAAAATCATAAAAATTGGTCCAGCCATTCTTAAGTCATAAGTAGTGTGACTAACACTTGTTTTATATAAATATAGATAAACCACACTTGTATATGAAAAGATAAAATCTGGGTTGAATTGTATTTATATCTTGTTTGTTACATAATGCTGTCTTTATATGTATGTATATAAAGTATAAATGACAATGGCGTCAAAAAATTGTATGATATATTATAAACATTTTTGTTATATTCGCCCATTAGATAGATGTCGATATTTGAATGCGTGTTATGTTCTCGAGTGTGCCTATTTATAATCTTGTTATTTACTTTCAGAGTATTCATTATTTATCGTTATACTTTAGTTAGATTATTGTAGGATGACGATTCTCAAAAAGATACCAAAATTACAAAAAAAAAATGTATCATTCCACTTGTTACTCCTTTCACTTCTAATTTTTTTTGTCTGTGGTTTGCTTTTTTTTTGTTGTGGAATAAAATCACAGGGAATTGTGATTCATCATATGATTTTTACGTTAGTTTAGAAGCTATAAACTCTTATGGAGGTCCGTTAATATCAGCAGTTCCCTGACCCCTCCCTTCTCAAGCGCAGAGTGGCACACCGTGTGGTTTTAGTCCGACAACCCAGGTGAGGTGTCGGCCCGTGGGGTTGCCACACGTAAAAAAAAGTAGCTATAAACTACAAATAATAATAATAAATATAGTATACCTTAAATGTAGTATTTTTTTTTATTATTATGTTGATAGTGTATTCTTATTGGTCACGTAAGTGAATAGCAATATAAATCTACGTACGAAAAATCATATGATTGATTATAATTTACTATGATTTTATTCTATCACTATTTCTGTTGTAGACTTTTTGTTAAGTTATTGTTAGTACAAAGTGGCACCTTCACGCTATGAAGGCTCTAGACATAAGCTTCCGAAGCATAGTGGCCATCTTAAGTGCGACTTTGTATGAAGAAAGTAGTGTAAGTACTATATTAATTAATTAGTTTGACATGGAAACTGTATGAAAATTTAATAATTTGTATAGTCAAATAAAAATGTTTTAGGGTATGTCTTTTGTTTTTATTTAACTTTAAAGCGTGAATAATAAACCTTTTTCTTATCCTTAACCAACTGCTTCTTTTGACCTGTGGAACGAGCTGTCGCCTGCGGTGTTCCCGGACCAATACGACCTTCAAACCTTCAAGAAAAGAGCGTACTCCTTCCTAAAAGGCCGGTAACGCACTTGTAACGCCTCTGGTGTTGCGGGTGTCCATGGGCGGCGGTAATCGCCATCAGGCGATACGCCTGCTCGATTGCCCCATCTATACTAATAATAATGTTAAAGAGTTTGCTTGTTTGTTTGTTTGAACGCGCTAATCTCAGGAACCGGTGGTCCGATTTGAAAAATTCGTTTAGTGTTGGATAGTCCATTTATCGAGGAAGGCTATAGGCTTTATACTATCACGCTACTACATACAGTTTTAAAAACGGGGGAAAATTTTTACGCTACGGGCAATATAAGACGCAAACGAGGTTGCGTGGGTCAGCTAGTATATAATAAAAAAAAAAATAATAACCTCTGGAAAGGATAACATTCCCAAGGAGATTTATGTCACACTAGCGGCTGCTAAAATAGAAACAATCCATTACCTTTGCTCTGATACACATTGCGCCAACTAAATAAATTCAATTAGGTTGCAGGAAAATAATGATTTTAATCTACAGCTTATACAAAATAATACATTCTTATATATAGTATTCAAACTATTGGGCTTAGAAGTCTGTATAACACGTCTCAAAATATAACATTAATAAGTGAAAACAAAGAGAAATATAAAGCAAATAGAATAGAGTCAGACGCAGGTCTATGGTCCGCTCTATTGTTACAAAAATCCCACATTACAAGCGAATTTCAACAGTATTTACTCGTTTTATAAACATTATAAGCCTTTGCCCTCGACTTCGGTCGTATATAATAAAAAGTATCAAATTCAAAATCATTTATTCAACTAAGACACTAATTGATATTTATGAACGTTAAATTGAAGCTACAGTTAAAATCATAAATCGACACAAATAGACGACACAGCATGTACTGGATTGTCGAGGTAAATTAGGGGAACACACCAAAATCTACTGCCTGCTCGTGTCGGTCCAGAACTTCCAGTTTCCAAAATGCGTAGAGCCTTATGAGAAGAATACTGCCAAAGAAACTCATGGCCACTCTTTTTAAAAGTCACAATTCATCCTATGTTACTTCTAACACCTCCAAGATTATGTGTAGGTATAAAGTTTCATGAAAATCGGTTAAGTAGTTTTCGCGTGACAGTGAAACAAACAAATTTACATTCACATTTATAATTATTAGGATATTCTAAGATTACATCACTTATTTGTTAAGTACTTGGATGGTCGAGCTTATTTGGTACAATTTCTAAAAATGAATCGTAGCTAGATCGATTTATCGTCTCCAAAATACTTTGCTGATTAGCTTAAATTGCTGATACTAAATTTCATAAAAATCGTCGAAGTCATTGCCGAGATTCAGATCATATACCTATGTACAATAATTGCTTGTTTAAATATTAGAAAGATAAGTAAAAGAAATATTAGCAAGAAACCGTGCGAGCATTTGCGCATACGCTGTTAAAAATTAAAATAGCAAATTGACCGCTTGTGTCTTGTTGCCGTTAATATATACGTAGTTATTCGTAAGTTTTAATTAATTGCGTCATTTATTATTAAACATTAAAAAAATGTGCATTTAAATTATTCGATTGTCTGTGATAGTCTCAGTTTTAGTATAAAGTATTTTGAGTGTGTTTATTATATTATACAAACTAAGCAGAGCTTGTACTATGGGTACTAGACAACTGATATAAATACATATATACTTTTTTTTTGTAAATACATACATATTATACATAGAAAACACCCAAACTTCGAAACAAATATTTGCAGATCATACAAACATTTGGTCCGACCCGGGAATCGAACCCGAGACCTCAAGCACAGCAGTCGCATACGCTACCACTGCGCCAACGATTAAGTCAAACAGCTGAATAGAATCGACGAGACGACCTCGATTAGGGTCCAACTTAAACACTGCATTTATTTTGAGCAGATATGTAATCCGGGAAAGTTCAAAAGTAAAGTGAATCAAGAGAAGAGACTCAAACGAAGAGTTTTTGCGTCTAATCCAATGTCATTTTCTTTACATAAATTGGAAAATAAACGCCTTTGTCCTTAAAATTGTGCATGTTGAGAAAGTTTACCAACCATATTTATTTAGGTATTTGTATGAAGTTAGAATATAATTTTAATTTTAAGTTTACAGAGCAAAATTGATGCAGTTGCAGTGGACGCCACATTCTTTTTCGTTTATGGTATCAGTTGGCTGTGTAAACAAATGCGATTTACTGACAGTTTACACTATCTTTTTTTAGTATACACAGCCGTATGACGCAATAACGGGACAGATATGTTATGATTAAAAGAAAAATAAAAAAAATACAGATACTTTCTATTATATTTTAACATTTATTTTGTTGTTTTATGAACTAAAACAAACATGTACCTACGATTTTTTTTTCTTAAGCGCTGTTAATAATATATTTATTTAGGTTCTTTTTCTTATAAATTCCGACAGTCAGTCAGATATTCAAATTGAGAAATGTTGGAAGGAATCCTCGCTTGGTAGATTTGTATCTAATTGTATTCGAAAAATCTTTCTTTAAAAGAATAGATAGATATATTAAAGAATACAATTTTTCATATAGGTATTTCACGAAGAATATATACGTGGTAGAGCAACTACCAAATACTGCAAATAATTATCATTAGCACAGAAAAAAGCTAATTGTCTGTAACAGGAATTATGTTAAAGAAATACGTTCTATGACGGAAAGTGAATTTCCACATTATAGCACGAGGAACTAATTACAAGTATGGCAATAATATTATCAGGTGTTATTAAATTCATTGTATGCGACATCAACGAATAATTACTTAGGGAAATTTGTCGAGGTCGTCAAGCATGAAACGCTTTCGTTTTCTTAGGACACGGGAGACTCGTCCACCAGCGGACGGTGCGTTTAGACTCCTCTCCAAAGCGCCGTAGTTTCATTATTGTTCAGTAACGCTCCCTCGATCAGTCGACAATCGGACTCCTTTCGCACCTTACGTTCTAGTATCATGTTAATATAAGTGCGTGGTTACCTGAAGTGATTTCAATATGAATAACAAAACATTTTGTTTTGCATTAATAACATTAGTCGTTATATGTAACGATGTTTACGGAAAGAAAGTCAAGAAAAATAAACGGCCTAAAGATCAAGATGAGTTTACGACTATAAGACCAAATGTGGTCGCATATTCAACTTTTGGATTTAATGATGTAAGTTCATATGATGGCTTTATACCGACCTCACCAGAATATTCCAGCATTCTCAGCGGCAATTATCAGGAGTCTTCGACTAGATTATACGCTCCAGCATTTCCAAGCGCCGCTGATACTACAGGATACAGTGGAAATTATGGTTCACAGAACTTCGATGGACAAAGTTATGGTGTAGGGAACGATGGCAACAGTCAATCCGGTGTGTCACAGTATACATCTAACTCAATGGATTTTCTGTCAGGGTCTAATATTGCCTCTAACGGTAATCTGAACGAGAAAACATCTGAATCTGAACATTACGATACGCCTGTTTACGGTACTAAAATAAGTAATAAACAAAAAAATAGGCCTAATTATAACATTAATAATCCTGAGTCCGAAGTCTCTAACAGTGGGTACTCAAACCCATCTGATGACCAATACTTTAATTCACCTGAGACAGAACAAACACATGAAAAACCGTTATTGAGTGAATCAAATTTTAGCTATCAAAATACTGGCAGTTACCAGCCAAACTATGCTCAACAACAAGAAATAAAAGTTGGTGGTTTAAATTTTCCAAGAGTTGTTGACTTTACTAAACTAAGCAACAAATATCCTACAGAATTAGATACGAGTAAGCTTATATCCGACAGTATGCAACATTCTAACGCTCAAATAGCCATGGCTCATTCACAAATCGGTAATAGCTATGGAAGTACGTTCAATAATAATCAACTCGTTGATGACACACCTACAAACATAGAACATTATAATTACAAAAACAATGAAGAAACGAAAAACAAAAATGTGTTGAAACCAAATACAATTATTGAAACAGATTTTACAAATAAGCAAGTCGCCGCACATCACAAATATAATGAACCCAGCATCAAATATGGATCTAATACGGACCAAAAATATAATAAGCCATGGGCTACTGGTAACTATAGTAACGCTTTCAAAGATTGGAAGGATTCCTCGTCATCGTCCTCCTCGAATGTGAAAGGTTATAAATATTCAACGAATTATAGCAACACGAATTTTAAATACGGAGTCAGTGAACCGAAAAAACCATTTAACCATGATGAATTATTACCAGCGAGTAGTAACGTTGTAGATTTTACGAGTCACCAATTTCCTGAAAAAGATTATAATACTTTTAAAAATGTGCCTGAATTCAGTGATGAGGCTGATGCTTTCGGCAGTTCATTGTTCAAAGAGAAATATAAATCAAATGATTATTCCAATCAATTAAAAAATCCATTAAGTGGCGGCCTTACGAGTTCACATTGGGGCAATTTATTCAAATCTAATGATTATTCTTCACCTTTTGGAGATCACCCTAAGAAATCTCTCTACCACGCATATGAAGACGATGTGGTAACTATACCTAAAAGACCGCTTAAATTATTTACGAAATTTTCACAAAATAAGCCATCCGATTGGTCACCAAGTTACTTCAGACCACATAAACTAAACAAACCTACACCGGATTGGACAAAAGACTTTCTTGATAGTAAATATAAATCAGAAGAGGATTTATTGGGTCTAAGAACACGCGATACATCGCGTCCTTCATATATACCAACTTACAAACACACTAGTAAAATTATTGATAACAATGAATATGATGATTTCAAACAATTGGTTGAGAAGTGGAAAGAGTCCTATATTCAATCAAAATATAAAGACGCACGTGATAATGCTGCTTATTGGCCTCAAAAATCTCTACACGTGCCCATACCGAAACCACACCCGGTAAGTGATTTCTTCAATTACTTTACAAGATTAGTTTTAAAGTAGTTAAGTACGTCTTGATATTAAGAATTATACGTTAAAAAACATGATATGAAGGAATGCGGATCGGAAAAGCAACCAACTCACGTCGCGCACTAATTTTCTCGGCCTCAGCAAGTAAAATGATGCGCGCGTGCGCCCGGGAGAAATCAAGTAACACAATACTGCAATGGGTTTATCCAGTAGACTATACTTTGTCTATACATGTTATACTCTAACAAGATGCCGACAACACAATTATTCTAATTACAAATCGAAAAATAATGTCATTTTGCGAAAAATAGCAAACTCATAAAGTTTATGTTATAAAATCCAAAGAGATTCAGTGAAGAATACAGCTATACAGCTAACATAATTAAAGACTGGTGCTGATTCCTATACTAATTTCAAAAACGTATATAAAATTCACAATAAATAATTAACTCTTTTTACTGTGTTTGTTTTGCAATATTGAAAAGACTTAGTTAAATTAATTAATATAAAAATCCTACACGACTGTTCAAATCATAATCAAGTACCTACCTAAGTCAAAGTTCTTAAGTAACTTAAAGAAATTAGGGAATCGACAGAGAATTATAACAAAATAATACAGCAGATTTGGGATAACGTCATGTGTATAAAACGTTGTGTTCAAATCAAATTCATTGGATCTCTAGTGCGACGCCTTAGCTATTACACTAAGTTATTAACAAATACACAACTAACATTTGTTTGTATTCTACGATTCATACATACCTATACACATATTTCATTAAAGTCCTTGTAAACATCTCTCTTTCCATCCCTTAAAGGCCGGCAACGCACTTGTGACGCCTCTGATGTTGCGGGTGTCCATGGGCGGCGGTAATCGCTTACCATCAGGCGATACGTCGGCTCGTTTAACCCCTATTCCATAAAAAAAAGCTATAGGCAGGCGGGCGCATACAGTTATGTATACTTACATAACATGAAATATATAAATATCTAAAGAATTTGAATATTTAATAAAAGGATAATTATATGTTTACTGTGGAGTAGCTCCGTCTTCTGGATCCAATCCTAGTCTCTGCAGTCTCGTGAATTTTACAATAGAATTTAAATTTAATGTCTCTTTAAAGTTCTGCATTTATATGCTTGACAGTTGAAGAATTATGTTATCGCGATTAGTCAATGTATTATTATGTCGGCTAAACTCGACGGCTATGCCCCATATGCCAGCAATCGTACCGACATTACGAGTGAAACAATTTTTTTTAACAAATGAAAAGTGAAAAGTTATTAAAGCTAAGAATTGCTTAAGAGAATTGTATTACGCAATAGAAATGAAAATGTAATGTAATAGGCGATTTAACAAGCAGTTGGGCGACAATAATGGGCTCGTCGACCTCCCTGAAGTCACGCTACATTAGGTGCTTATAAGTAGTGAAAGCAATAAATAATAAATTCATCTATTCAAAGAAAATATTGTTGTTGTAGTTTTGTTCAACTAAATATTTGTTCATTCCGCAGATTTAGAATACAGAGTGTCATTACATGGGTGTAGTAAGAGGCGAATAAGGGAGCAATTTTATAATATGACAATCAAACAAAGGGCTAAAAAGGCCCTTACCCAAATCTGAGGTTATGATTTTAAAATGAGTCAGGGATTGATTGACGATTGATAATCACCGCTTGCGTGTGTTGTGACTATATCAAATTTTACTTCTTAATGTGTAATAATTCCTACGAAATTATTGATTTATGAAACTTTTTTTATAATATTGCTAATATTAGACCTTTGCTTTTACAAAACATTTAATTATTGATGGAGTAACGCAACGCAATTTCTAACCCTAGAAGATTACAAAACCGCGACATGCGGTCGTTCACCATAACATTAAACTCTTCGTATGTTTAATTGCATGGCATGCATTGTGTGTTTACAAAGTGAAAGCTTATTTTATCACCCTTTATCATACGCATATTAGGAAGTAGAATTGCATGAAGATTTGCTTAATAAAAAAAAAAATATTCTTTCTACTCCTCTGGTTCTAGAATATCTTGGGTACATTACAGTACCTAAATATAATTTTTCCGTGTCGAATGAAAATGTAATTTGTTCTGAATATTCAACTGGGTCTTCATTGTTTCACCATTTAAGTCATTTATTCGTAGTATTCATGAATAATTCGACTTAATCTTAATCATTATAGTTTGCGATCTGTAGAGGGCAATGCACTTGCAGATAGAGGTACCGCACCCGGTTATAGTGCCTGTGCCGCGTCCGTTCCTGGTGCGAGTGCCTATCTCTAAGCCTGTTGCGGTTCCCGTGCTGCAGGAACTCACCGTGCCCATTGAGAAACCAGTGCCCTACCCTGTCTACAAAAATGTTCCTTACCCCGTAGAGAAACTGGTCCCTGTGCCAGTTGAAAAAGAGGTTAGTGCCTGTCAGCCTCGATAAGACTCAGTACGAGTATATCCATATGGTACGAGCGAAGATTGATCACGTGCCAATACGTGTCAATGTGAGAACGTGGCGGCACTTTACGTAACGGTACCGCAATCATTTCGCGGTCAACAAGTAGCATTAATATCAGATACTAGCAATGTTGTTTGATGCTTGTTTTTGTGTTTTTTTACTATTTAAAGCGACGGATTATGTAGCAACTTTGCATGTGGGAATGTTTGTGGTCTGTCATTGATTTTTTTTAGATAATACTCAGATTTTCGCATGTAGATCCAGATACTATTCTTATTGCCTCATAGTCCTAAAAATATAGCTTGTCCTCCGTGACAGATCTCACTAATGTCAGTTTAGAACTTACGAGTTACGTTTTAGGTGTGCATTTTTATTTAAATACACGTAAATAATTAAAATGTAGGTCATCAGTTTCCTAGCTATTTTTCACGGAGATCAAGCTGTATTGTAAGGACTGTAGCGATAGTAGTTCACAAGATGTAAGGATGTTCACAAGATCGACAATTAGAATCACACAATTCGCACCAGATCATTAGATTAAGAAATATTGACTGAATATAATATTAATTAGTAAGGAAAGCATCGCCTAATAGATCTCATCCCGAATAATAAAACTTCCTGGCAAAGAGTATATCCGAAATTAGACGAATGGACCATAGGATCTAAGTTCCGTTGTTTGAGAGTACTTATCACTTATAGTCTCCAAGTCGTCAAGATAGTGGCGATCTTAAATTTTTCAAATGACGTGTAATTTAGGTTGCAGTACCTGTGGAGAAGCCATATCCGGTTCATATCCCGTATGTAAGGCCTGTGTTCCATCATACGAAGCCAGTTCATGAAGACCCAGAATACATAGAAGGAGACGACTACCCGCATCGACCTGAATTTAGAAAACCTTCCCAATATAAGAAGCGACAAGTTTATGGGTAAATATTTTTTTTTGTTTATGGGTAAGTGTCTGAAATTAGTCTTAAAATTGTAAGTGAAAATTTTTAAAAGACAAAACAGTTTTTTTCGAAAGATTAATAACGACATAGCTTGTATAATTGAAGGAAGAAAATTACGATATTTTTTTTTACAAATACGTGTCAAACGAACAGACGTATCACCTGATGGTAAGCGATTACCGCCGCCCATAGATACCCGCAACAACAGAAGCGTCACAAGTGCGTTTCGGTCATTTGGGAATGGGGAGGAGGATGGATAGAGGGGTTTAGGTATGGGCCTCCGGTATCCTCACTCACTCGGTTGAACACAGCGCAGGTGCTGTTTCACACCGATTTTCTGTGAGGCCGTGGTATCACTCCGGTCGAGGCGTGAGAGAGAGAGGTGAGGTGAGATTTAAGGGATAATATATATTATCATCTAAATTCTTTAAGCTTCTAACTGGGAATTTTCTCCATGAACAGACTAAACTTAGAAAGGTATTCTGCTGTACCTCACTAGGTTGGTATACTGTTCGTTTCAAGTTTTCTTCTTCATGCAGTGCTGTTGTCCTGTGTCGTTTCCTCTGTCAGTGGTCTGCTCTTTTGACAGCAACGGGATAAATAGTGGTGGTGGCTTGCTTAATCCATCACCACACAGACAAATTCACTATAATGAAAATTTACACTGACGACAGACGTACATATGCATCAGTTTAATAAATTTAAATGGTTTTGGTTATAATATTGTATTGCAAATGCGTGTGAAACTGTGTACCACATCGAACACCATAAAGATTATTCACATAATATCCTATTCAATGAAATCAACTACATTGCTAACTTCGTTAAAGTCTTACAGCATTAATTCAGTGAAAAACTTCTAATTAATCAATTAACAGTCAAACGGACCGAAAATAGAAAGTAATAAGCACGTTATTGTTTATTATGCTTTGTCAAAACATCTTGCTTGTTTATGTTTAAATTATCTATACAGAAAATTACGAGTATTCATCAAAGCAGAGCCTAACAAGGATAAAATAACGATATGACCGGTTTTATGGAATTTCGTCATTTCCCAAGCTTACAAATGATATTTCATATTGCTTGTGGATACAAATAAATGGACATTTGCATCAAGATTTTGCAAAATGTAACCCATCAGGGGGTGAAAGTTGTATTAAGTATAGGAAATGCGTCATTTTCAAAGTTATGAAAATTCAAACATCAATGAATGAAAGAAAAGAATGATGCGAGTGACGCCACGTACAGTAGCTAGTTTTTATTCTAGTGAGTAACGCGTGACTGTTCTGCACGTGATGTGTACGAAGTTAAAAACATTTGTTATTTAATAACGTTTACATTCATAGTTCACGCAACAGGACTCGACGCCCAAGCCGGGCTACCTATCAAGAAAGAAATAGAAGAAGGTGGCCGGAACGTCAGCGTCCTTCGAGCTATACACATGACAATGAATACACTAAGCCTTATAGACATCAACACTCAGCACCATACAGACATCATGACTTTGATGATGATGAATACAGCAGACACGGAAAGTCCTGCAGAAATTGCTGATAATGAGGTGAGGGAATGAATCTTAGTTTCGAAACTCACATATTATTTGCGTAAAAAAATTACAGAATAACTACTAAATAGGTTCTACAGGTGTGACCATACTGTCACACAGTGATCAAAGACTATTCAATTATTGATTAAATTAGTGTTAATACTAAATATATTTTGTAAGTCCTAATTATTGCATTTGTAGGTTCCGTTTCAAGTTTTATCAAGTTTTTGTAGAATACATATTAACTTATCTGTACTTTTATAGGGTATATATTATTCTATTGCTATTATTTTTGTACCAAATACTCTTAATGTAATGTAATATCTATCTATGAACTATGTTTCTGCTTCTGTTATGTCGACAAAAGTAGAAAGATTACAAGTACTAATTCATTACAATATGTATATTACTAGTTAATAAGTCAACTTAAGTTATTAATGTAAGTGGTTTTAGTAATAAATATATTATTTCATCAATTAATTAGTAAATAGTCAAAATCTTCATCTTTGTTTTATTGACACACAAACACATTAATTACAAAGATAGTTGACACACAATATGTCTACTATCTCTCATATTCTCATAGAAAACGCACGTAATATGAAATTATTAAGTTTCAATCCAAGTTGTAATTATTAGCAATTATTTCATAGATATAAGTGGATGAGTCAGTCTCGCATGGACGATTGCTTTTACCAACGCATCGATAAACACAACTTTACACCAAGGAAAAGGAAAATAGGTTCCTATTATAGCAGTGGACCCACCTTCATATAAAATTAGTATGATTTGAGGTAGAAGACTGTTAAACTGTACTCAGACAATTAGTATAGGTATTGTGCAATGAATGGGTTGTAACGAGCTGACTAAGGGAGTAAAGTACGCAGTCAACAGCACTGCAAAGAGAAGGAAAACTTGGCACAAATTCTGTGTCAACCCGACCAGCCCGTGCTTTCTTCCTTGCCATAACTGTATTCCCAAAGAGAGACCTTAGTCTAGTAGTGGGATTTAGGTACGTAGTCAAGTCAATTATATATATTATAACATATTGCAGCCCACTGCTGAAGGTAGGCCTAGCTTGGTTCAATTCTCGTCTATATCCAGGTGTTTAATTTTATTTCGTAAATGATTGAAGAATGTATTAATGCGGTTTTTGGTAAACAGCGTCAAGTTTTAAACTACGCGACGCTTGACAGTTCTGGCATTAGATTTTTTTAAGTAGGATTTTTAATATCAATCTGACACCATCTATGAGAACACGAAACAACAATTTGTAAGTACCTAAATAATTTGTTAATTTATGATCGTCTTTTTTTCAATCATATCTTAAAAGAAAAACTTAATTTAGTCGTTGTTAAATTAATAATTATAATTCACAGAGGCATCACAAATGCATTGCCGGCCTTTAGGGGATCGGGGGAGGGGTTGGGAATGGGACCACCGGTATCCTTACTCACTCGGTGAAACACAGCGCAAGCGCTATTTCAAACCGGTTTTCTGTGAGGCCGTGATATCACTCCGGTCGACCCGGCCCATTCATGCCGAAGCGTGGCTCTCCCACGGAAAAAAGATTAACAATGGAACATTAACAATTTAATTAATTAAATATATTTTGTGTTAAGTTCAGTGTATCTACAGCAACATCACTAGAATGATTCAAATTTGCGTTTGCTGTAAGATTTCAGAGAGTGACCTAACTGCTTAAATAAAGTTCTCATGACATATCTTGTTATTTAATTAACGTATGCATTAAGCTACTGCAAAAACCAAATAAAAATTTAGCAGTATCTATGTGATTAGGTTAAGGTTGGCTAACGAAATAATTATTATTCATCACAGTGGTAATAAATCTATCTAATATGCTGTCTTGTTTACTTTTTTTACAAGATGCATGACTCCATTACTTTAGCATTACGTACCAGTTAACATTCTAGCGGGACACTGCACAACATGCCAATCTGTAGGAAATAAAATTCTTGCATTTCTTTAACTACATCTACATTATATGTAATAATTTACAAGAAAAGTGGATTTTCGTAACGGATTTTCCCTGTAAAGGAACAGTGCTTCGTAGTGATTTGTAGTTTCAGGCAAATTCGTTGAGGAAATATTCGTGTTTTCTACTAGGTGGAATTTTGTAATGCCACCTAAAGGGAAAGTACTCTTAATACTGTAGATAGAAAATTTAACTCAAAGTAAACATTACTTTATTTTTGAAAAGAAAGAAAAATGCATTTAAAGATTTCCGAAAATCCGCTTGTCACACCCGAGAATCGTTCTTAAATGTGACGCCGTTTGCCGGACGATCTTAAATGTGACACCTGTCTAGATCACGGTACAACATATGAAGCCAGGATTAAGATTTCAATGTTAAAGCCTTGTAAGTATGTAATGTAAATATAAGATTATTAAAAAATAAAGAACGTTTAAATGGAGCTGAAACATTAAACTATTTCTAAATGACTTCATATTAGCAGATCTCGTTTTTAAGTTTTATCGGTACCTCATTTAACCACATTTTAAACACAAAAAGTTAAACAGCTTTAAAAACGAAGGTACATCAGAATTCTACAATAGTTTCATGTGTGTCAGGCTTTTAAAACTACAGTAAGTTGTCTAAAAGTTGTGTATTTTAAAGAAGAAAGATTAAGTATTTACTCCATTAGGAGTAAATACTTAATCTTTCCTATCCTATCACATTCAATCCCATACCATCCCATCCCGTCCCACCTATTCATCCAATACTATTCTATTCTATTTTATAAGAAACACACAGAGCGTCATTAATTTTACGAATGAAACAATTTTGCAAAGCATTTAGTGAAATATCGATGAGATCAAATTATTATGAGATGAGCAAATTGACGTTAGATAGTATTGATCTATTTCTCCAAATTTCTACTGCGTTTGTTGACGAAATGATGAAATTCTGACAAATAGTTATGAAATAAAGTACCTACTCGATATGTGCTCAACACAAAATATACATTGAGCACTGAGTTGAAGGTCAATAATTCTTATTTAATTTACAAGTTAAACAATAGAGTAACGAAAATATGTATGATTGTGCAAAAGCTCTTGAATCTCGGGACTCTAAATAGTGTGGGAATTGTGAGAAAATATGCCCAACCTGCGTTACGTGACAATGAGCTGGGTGCGCAAACGCAATTGCTCACATAATTATGGCAGGCGGTTACTTAGTGCTCTAATTTTACTTACAGAAAATAACATTCACTGTTCAGGGACAGCGGTTGGTGGTCACGATTAGACACAATTTGAAGTCTTAAAATGGTTAGACCATTAATTAGTGTTGGTAAATTACGATTAGGTATATGTACTAACCTACTATGTAAATTTTGGTTTCAAATGAAGTCTGTTACATTTTGATAATGTGCATTTGTACATTTTAATATATCTATATGAATAAAAATTAATAACCGAAATGTACTCGTATGTACGCTCCTAACTTACAATTGGCTACACCAAATTGGATAATTCCTTTTTCTGTGTGTTCGTTATTGTTAGGACAGGATTTGTACAGAAGAAACTTAAAACATATCCTTAAAATAATTTTTAACTGCCTGTACAAAACTAAAGCGTGTATAATTACTAAAATAAGTTTATCAGAAATTTACAAATTATTTACTAAAGAAAAATTTAGCAGCAGAAGATTGCTCGGTCAGCTAGTTTTGAATAAAGCACGTCTGGTCTAAGCAAAATTTTTCTTTACGAGGTTCTTTCACGTTTACTCTTTTTCACAGCAATCGGCTTTTTTCTAGCTGATAAAGTGGCTGATATTCTTTAATGTATAAGAAATAATATCTACGAAGCGACAAATTGCTCTGAGATCATGAATGCCATATCTCTCTAACGAGGTATATCGAAGTCTATCTCCAACGCTGAGATCCACGATCTTCGGCATTCGTTCACAATACTAAAGCTGTCAGTAGCTTGCAATATCATGCTGCTGGCAAATAGATTAACAGCCCCTGGTAAAGATGCCTTTTTTCTTTCTGCAATCGTTAACGCCTAAATTCTCGTGTGTCATTGGCTAATACTTTGTCTAAAATTACTTGGTCTAAGATTAGCAAAAGACACATGAGAATTTAGACTTAACGATTGCAGAAAGAAAAACGCCAGCAACTTGGCTAATCGGGCAGAAGTCAAGAGTTTATCCTGCTAAGTTTCTTCTTATGAAACATAGAAATAGTCTTTGCCTGTCATTGATGGGTCACAACGTACTTAATCTAATCACTTTCCTTGAATATGCAATGTTTATGATAGATTCAGTTCAAATTTAAATTAGTAAAATTTTAACACAAAAAACCGACTTCAAGAAAGATCCAATTGAAATGGGACCATGCGTGAAGCAGCTTTTAAATAAAAAATAATCATGAAAATCGGTTCACTCAGTCGAAGGTTTAAGGACAAACATAATAAATACAGTCTAAATGAGAATTTAAAAAGGAGAAATTGAAAAAGTTCCTCTTTTTAAAAGTCGTTTAAAAATATACTTGCGCATAGAGAGGCGGATGAACCCGTCGTCAAGACCGTGTGGTTTTACACATGAATACTTTTTATTTATTTAGTACAGTTAGTATTATTTATTACAACATTTTTAATTACAGCAGATTGAAGACTAATTAATATTTTAAATAAAAATTTGCTTAGTAACTTTTAACTTTTCAACAATACTCAACTCATATACATGATGTTCTGTAAGCACACTATCAAATATGTAGGTATCTACATTTCCCACTCACGTGAGCTAATCCAAGAGTCAAAAATTAACAGTTTTTTTGGATATGGGAAACTATGATGGAGAGAATGCGTGTGTTAATAAAGAACATAAAAAAATAGTACTTCTTCTTTTGTTGAAATGGCAACCAGCCGGATCACTCGGATCAGCTATTTCTGCTAATGTCAAGTATTTATAGTCTTCAATTATAAGTCTATCGAGTCTTTAAGTCGTCGTCGTGATTAAATTAATAATAAAAAATATATAAAATGTGGATGACATGAAATGGGGACCGTCTTTCGAAAAAACAAAAAACGATCCCCAAAAAAAAAGAAAAAAAAAGTTAAAACTATTAGAAACAATGAAAGCAAGCCTTGTCAAGGCAAAAAGTGTCAGTTTATTTTTCATAAATTATTAATAAACCTTCATGGTCATCTAAATATCCTTAATAATATTTATTGTGGTAAACGTATTCATTTGTCGGTAGGCTATTTCACATTCTTTAAACTAGCAAAATAAATAAAAACTATTGTAACAAAATGTTTTTTTATAGCTTTTGGTGATTTATTACATTTGTACACGTTTAAAAGTAGGCAGAGAGGTAAAGTGACCTCTGCAATTAATTAATTTGTATTTTACTGGTATAAATAATGTTTTGCCCGCGTATTTAAATGTTTGAAACTGTTGTGCTATTTTCTTAAATGAATGTTTCAGACGGAGACCAAACGGATCATCATCATTATTAACAGACTTCAACAGTCCTTAAGACAGTGTTTTTTCTCTTTCTACTCCAATATAATATGATTATGATTTTTTCAAGTAAAAATTTGTAATAAGGGGTTGGTATATCTATGACTGATAACCGGGTGCTTTAGAGATTAAGACTTATAAAGTAGAATGAGAATATATTGAAAAGAAAAGTATATAAGAATGAAATGCAGTGTACGAAAGGGATGCGGCTTGTTTGTTTGCCTCTCTCTTCTCTGGCTCGAAACAGGCGATCCGGGAAATTCCGAGCTCGAGGAAAACATTAATTTCTTTTGTTATATTTGTCACTACAAACAGTTAACATGTATAATTCAATTAAGAAATCTTGTTTCATATTTGTTGTAGGTGTTTGTGCGCCTGTCTGTCTGTCAACACCCTTTTTCTCAGGAATGCGTAGAAGTATCAAGCTGAAATTACGAGTAATTTCAAATACTCACTTCTACTGTCCGTTGGATCTGTGAATAAATCAAACTTCTAAGCCAACGCAATCAAAAGATATAGCCGTTTATATTGCGAAATTTCAACATTTACGGGGAAATTAAACCTACGGGATACTTCTGGTGAACTCAGAATCTTGAAATTTGGTAAGAAGCAACGTGTTATAGCATAGATAAAGGAAAAAGTTCAAAAAACTTAAATTTTTAGTTATATCATATAATATACCTACAGGTTTGTATAGAACCCTCGGTGCACGAATCCGACTCGAACTTGGCCGGTTTCTTCTCCTACACCATTGTAAGTAAGTCGGTATTATTTTAGGACAATTATATTTAACCGTTGTAGACAACTTTTGCTACTGCATTTGCAAGCAATCTTATTACCCATATCCATTCATACTTATATTAAAATTCAAAAGCAGCTTTGTTTGTCTGTTACACTTTCACGGCTAAACTACTGTACCGATTTGAACGAATACCCGTACAGAGATACATTGGACCTTGGAGGACATCCGCTTCTTTTTATCGCGATAACGGATATTACTTTGGCGAAGATGCGGGCAAAAGCTAATCTCTTATATTCTACACAATTTAGATACCAAAATTGGGTTGTTAAATTAATATTGAATTATCAAATAATATAGGTACTTTTTGAGTAGTTATTGTGTGAGTTTCTTTATTTTGATTTATGTTTTGTTTCTCAATATTTTATATTAGACTAAAACTAGAAGTGAAAACTTGTTATTGGCTCTCTGATGACTAATCTGCTTTGAATTACTAAAATATCTAGCTGTAGGTTTTCCATGAATAAATAAATTGAGGTTTCCTGAACTATGAAGTTAATAATTCCTCTCTTTAAAATAACCACACGTACAAAAATATATAGACATTCCAGATTACAAGCCACCGTTGACGCACTTTGTTACATTACATAAAATTTTCCATTGTTCTCTACTTTCGTATCGTGAAGTAATTAAATAGCTTTTCTTTGTAGATAGTAAATACCTATTACTGCTGTTGTTTTTAGCAAAGAAATGGACACATTTTGAAATATGTATTTAGATTGTACTACTGGATATTACAGTACTACGAAAACTAATAGAAGTATATTAAAAATAACATAACTTTTTACAAACAAACTTATTTATCAATCGAATCTTGTCGACATAAGTTGCATCTGCATCGGTAGGTTCTGTCCATAATCGTCACGCCGGACTGGCGCGTCGGTGATCACAGGGTTTTGCCATCCCCGGTCTGTAGTTAGCTGCAACAATTTAGATGGACATACTGCCATCAGTTGGTCACTAGAGCTTCGTTTGTCGTTCAGCACGCTCATAAGGTTGGCCTCAGACGAAAGAGCTCGGTCCGGACGTGGACGGACTCAGGCGCAGAGTGGCACACCGTGTGGTTTTAGTCGGTCCGATTCCGACACACCACTCCGCCGCAAACTCCGGCGGGGTGACGTCCCGTGGGGGTCTCCAACGTAAAAAAACAGGTTCTTATGACGGTGGTTCGCCTCCTTATATCCCTTCATACATACATTCGCTAAGTGGAGTGATGTCTTGCGCAAGATGCTGGCAGGAGCTGGATGCAAGTAGCCCAAATCTATCAAAGTGACATGCAATGGGAGAGGCCTATGTTCAGCAGCATTCAAATAAAATCAATTTAAAAAAACTCTTTAACATTTCAATGTGGACGTTACAAATTCTTTCATGAAAAATTGGTTTAATACGTCTTTGTACAAGAAATAAATAAATAAATATTTCGGACATCTAACACACAATGCCATATAGTCCCAAGCTAAGCAGAGCTTGTGTTATGGGTACTAGACAACTGATATGAATACATATATAGTTTTTTTTTTGTAAATACATACATATTATACATAGAAAACACCCAAACTCCGAAACAAATATTTGTAGATTACACAAACATTTGGTCCGACCCAGGATTTGAACCCGAGACCTCAAGCACAGCAGTCGCATTCACTACCATTGCGCCACCGAGGCAGTCGAGGCAGTCAGAAAGGTAGATATGTATGTATGTATGTATGTATATGCAATGATTTTTAACGGGTTTTACCACAGAGTAACAAATCTTGAGAGATTTGAAACATTACTGGGTTTTCCCAATAAGCATCCTGCCTGCCTCGTTAACTTTGCTTTAGTTAATTATAAATCTTTCATGATTCTTATAAAATGTTATACATATTATTATATTCTCTTGTAGAACTTCGATTTCAATGAAACAAAATGAAAAAAAACGAACTTTGATTTGATAAACGAACAGAGTGGTAAAACAGTGTAAAATATTACTGTTGTTTTCAGCGGTTAACGCGTCATTAATGCCTATCCACTGACAAGTTCATTGGTCGGAAATATCTGCGAACCTGGTTTAATGACGTCATGCAAACTAGCGAGGTAATATTTCACTGAAAAGAGAAATAATAAACAAGAGTGAGATTACGAAAGCAAGAATAATATGATATACGTATGTCGGCAATTGCTTTGTCAACGGTACTATATTGGTGAAGGCGGGGCGATGCGTGGGGAAGTGCATTCCAGCCGGGTGCGCAGGTATTTCCGACGGCTAATAACTTTACCTCTCGTAACTTACACTTAGAGTTCCGCTGATAAGTTTTTATAAAAGTATAGTATCTGTACGGAACCTTTTAGTGAACGTGGAAAGTAAAAAAAGCTTATTTTCAGTTAATTGGTTTAATAAATTATTTAATTCGTTTGCCGCTACCAATTTTCCTATTAAATATATATATCATAATATTTAAAAAGCTCAATATGGAAAAGTATTGTTGCGGCAGAAAAGGATCGTCTCTACCGAAGCGATACCATGTAGGTACTCACAGAAAAGTGAGTTTGGCAATTATTTCGTTGCCTTTTTACCGAATAAACGAGATCATTAGAACTGCAAGGCAGCAAGCAAGCAAGGAGAAAGGATTTACAAGGCAGTAAGGCACTTATATCCTTTCGATAAGTTGTTGATTTTTTTTATGTCCTAGGGACGAACAAGCATGCAAGTCTGGATACGGTAATGCAATATCTATTTTTAGTACAGTTTAGACAGAAAATGAAGTTACACACTGCTGCGATGGTAACAATAGATGTAGGACGCTTATGTTCCTCTGCCCTGCAACAACGCATTCGATATTATGGACCGATAGTAACGCACCTTTTACAGAAAGACTTTATTTGCAAATTTCTTCGTCATCATCATCAGTTGTAACTTAAAATCTGGAAATTTGTCTGCTGATTTGTTCCTGTAGCATAAAAAAGCTACGATTTTAATCGATATGTTATCCACTAAAGTATTTTGTGATTTTTAGCGAATGAAGTTTTTCAACATTGAATTACCCATGATGATGTCTGTGTATCTGCTATTATCTGCATAAAATCAGACGTAAATATATGTTCTGTTTTCCTGTGTAAGTGAAAATATTTGATTTTTGTCGCTATTCTGTATTTTGGATAATACACGTGTGTTGCATACACAATACCTTACCAATACAAAAGGAAGGGAAAATGTTTTTAGCAGACTATGTTTGTTTATGTTTTCCAGGTTCCACTATAGCACCTAAACTTCTAAATCGATTTTAATGTAGATGTGTTAATAGATTCGTAACAAAGTTATACAAATTATATAAAAAATTTAAAGTACATAGTTTAGATATAGGTTTTTAAACATATCTTCTTGTTATATTAACTTTTTTAAATATTTAAATGTTAAACATGATACTTACATCACTTTATTGGCTTTAGGATCAGAAACGTAGTTAAATATTTGAAATTAAACTATGACTGTATGACTGAATGCGCATATATAATTAGCACCAATCTAGTATTGATCGGGGTGATCGTTCTTTCTTAAATACTGATAATAATTGCTAATAAGTAATTATTAAAAGTATTGTAAACGCTCGAGCAGTACACAAATCATTAACTTTCAATACCGTTTCTAAAATTTGATAAAAATAATTCCACAACCCTAAAATGACTAATTGTTACAATTGCTATTGTTACAAATAGGCGAATACTATCCATAGTCGTTTACTAGATCGGAATCGGATTGTTATTATTATGACTACTTACCTACCCTTACCTTCAATTATTCTGTCCGGCAGTTGACACATTACATTACAGATATCACATGTGCTAAATTGCAGAATCGTTTAGTTAGATACTTTTTTTTTTAAATTAACACAATCACTTCATGCGTGGGTAAGAATGTAATTGGGCTAGCTGAATGTTCCGCGGATGTACCGGTCATGGGGATGGACCTTGAATTATCTATCCGACTCGAATTCACAACAATGAGTTCTCGCAATCGTTGACTTTACATACATGACACAGTAATCGTTGTACAAGTAGCTATCGGCTATTGCACACCCGATCTATTTGATTAAATCTTATCATTGATGCATTGATACCTTTAACCCAATGATTTATTTTATTTCTAAATATTATCTTTATTTTTAGTGGGGAAGCTATTGCGGTTTACACATAGAGAGGTTTACAAAAAAGTATTTATTATAGAAGTTGTATAGAGTGTATAAAAGCTTTCGAGGTCTCGTGCAGCGTTTAGTCTTTCTGCGCGGTTTCGTTGAACCGGTCGTGTGCTGTTTGACCCTACTACCTTCCGTCGGCCACTTTGCTTATACACTTCTCACCTCGCATGTAAGTTTATCAATATCTTTATTTACGACAGCATCGCTCTAGATTTGTATAGCTTGGCACCATTTTAGTATCGTTACATTAAGTAGAACCTTTTGTGACTTGAATATTACCAGTGATAAAGTTAAAACGGAATCCTTGAGACAATAAGCATTTTGTAGGTATTATTAGGAGTAAATAGTATTACTTACTAAATAGTTTTGTCCTTATTTCATCAAAAAAATATGTTTTTTTTACAAGTAACTTTATTAAATATTTAATATTAGAATGTTGTGCTCATCGATGTATAAACTACTTTTAATTATCTCAAGGAGTGCTACGCTACAATTTACAAGTGACTAGTGATTGGCGAGCCTGGATTATATTTACCAATTTGCAATATAAAGTTTCAGGGCTAAAAGCCCTCTAACAAAAGTAAAAGAAGTCAATTCTAACTCTCTGCGAAATTGCAGATGATAAAACAATCTCGTTTTTCTGCATTATCAAATGTTAAACCGACAACTGTCAAAAGAATTTAAAGTCGAAAGTAAAAAATGGAACCTACTTAATAATGTATTGGCAGTATTGATTTTTGTCATTATAAGTGGAAATGAAAGTAGCCTAGAACAACATAGCATCTCAAAATAAATAAATGACATCCTTAATACCATATTCTAATGGTATTTAATTAGAAGATTTGTCTAAAAACAAATAAAACTAGTGTCTACATTCATACACTATGAAATCCCTGCACAACCCAACTAGATTCCCAGACAATGGAGTTCGAGTACGGTTCGTAAGCAAGGGCATGACTGCTTAGGTCATCATTATTTTGCGTGTTGAGATAGACGCTTACAGGTTAAGGAATCCGGCAAAGTGATATAGTCACAAAAGCTTGACAAACAGAAACCGTTCCTTTCGAACTTATAATATTAGTATTGATTTGATATAAAAACTCTGATTCGCAATATAACTGGTGAGAAAAAGGGTCCGATTTTCGTATTGTCCAATTCGCATAGTGTCTTAAATTCGGTATTCGAAGTAAATGAATAATTTCAGTTTTTGGAATTTGGAGAAACTGGCGACCTTTATTGACACTTTAACAGAATTTTAAAGGCAGACGACTATTTCTTTAGTAAGTGAAAAAATAGATTATATTAGCTGACCAACGCAACCTTGTTTGCGTCTTCTATTGACCGTAGCGTTAAAATTTTGGCCCGTTTTTGACACATTCTTCATTGGAGCTCCGCTCTTATTAGTACTAGCGTGATGATATATAACCTATAGCCTTCCTCGATAAATGGACTATCCAACACTGAAAGTATTTTTAAATCCGACCAGCGGTTCTTGAGATTAGCGCGTGCAAACAAACAAACTCTTCAGCTTTATAATATTAGTATAGATAAAGGAAAACAGTCAGGACAGCCCTGTACTGTAATGGTTAGTGGTTCGAGCAAGCTAAGACGGAGAGACTGTTATTATGTATATACATACATATACATATTGCTGACAATTGTCCTGTTTTGCATAAAATCTACAATATGATACTAACAATAGATTTACCAACACATCGCAACATAAACAGCCAGCAACGACATTCATTGTAAAACGAATGTAAGTTCATTAACCATTTTATATTTCAAGTTTTTTTTTATTGGTGACAAAAGACATCATTATCAACAGCAATTAATTGTTCAGTGCTAGAGAGAGAAATTGAATCGAACTATTAAACGCTTCGCTAAACAGGATGGTATAAGAATTGTTTCCAGTTTTCCTTCTGTTTGCCATGTTGTTGTCTTACGTTGTTTGCTGCCTTAGTTGAGTCCAAGGATATTCAAGGTGTGAATACGGATGGTGATGCTCCGTATTGCTTACCCGTCATCAGATAAACCTGAACAGAAATATCAGAATATATTTATCAATCAATCTCGTAAAACCAAAATGAATGTCGGAAACAGATTCTCAACGTCAACTTAAGACTTAAGAAAGTTACCTTTTTTTTTTTCGGACATCTAACACACAACGCCATCTAGTTACAAGCTAAGCAGAGCTTGTGTTATGGGTACTAGATAACTGATATGAGTACATATATACTTTTTTTTTTGTAAATGCATACTTATTATACATAGAAAACACCCAAACTCCGAAACAAATATTTGTAGATTACACAAACATGTGGTTCGACCCAGGATTTGAACCCGAGACCTCAAGCACAGCAATCGCATTTACTACCACTGCGCCACCGAGGCAGTCTCATTACATATATTATTATAAATAATAGTCCTCCGCCGCGTCTGTCTGTCTGTTCGCGATAAACTCCAAATCATTTTAATTTTTAATATTTTTAGCTAAAAATCAATACAATTCAATGGTCTATTTGAGATTCGAAGGTTTGCAATTTCTAATGATTGGCAGTGAGATGCATATTTATACATTTAAAAAAATATATGGGTATATTACTTGAATTAAAACACCGTAATGCACAGCGCAATTCCAAAAAGCCCAATTCCAACTTACAAACAGCGTTTGTAAGCTGGAATTGAGCTTTTAGTTTTAGTCTTTTTTAGTTTAGTTTTCTTTTGATATTATTAAATTAATATTAAGATATAATTGTAGTATGACATAAATAAAACGAGGTATTATTGTATTGTACACAAGTATAAGGTTATTTGCACAAAATATAATGAATCAATGGAAATAAATGAAAATATTGAGACAAACTTCTTAGCACTCCATGGATTCACCGTGCGGGTGCCGGGTCCATCGTGTGGCAGAGGGAGAAACTCAAAGCAGTTCCCAGGACTTACGACCTGGATGTAGGTTTAAGGAGGCCCCCTTTAAGATGCGCATCAACGCTCACCTTCACTGCTCGAGTTTCCCGCCCTACCTAGCCAAATTTGGTAGGAACCTGTTAGTGCAGCCTTGGATACTCGTTCTAAAATAGAACTTACTGCAGATCTCGACAGGCCAAGGTCTTTCAGAAGGTTATAGAGAGATTTAGCTGGTATACCTCTCGCTCCTACTTCTACCGCGTATAAATTAACCACATAGCCATTTTTGTTAAGTTCAGTTGTTAGATCGTAATATTTATTTAATTTTATTCTATGGTCTTTAGGAATATTAGTTTCCCACGGAACAGTAAGCTCTACTAATATTATGTGTTTAATTTGTCTAGAGAAAAGGAATATGTCCGGTCTGGATGACGAAACACCAACATCCTCTGGGATTTTATAGTGCTTATCATACGTATCCATCAAAATAGTCCAGTCAGGTGCAGTACCTAGGATTGAGAAAGGCTTGCTTTTAGATTTGGTAGTTGAGCCATCCTTTATAAAGTTAATTTCTCGTTTATTTGTAGTCAATCCTTTTTGGGCTCTAGCTACTGAAAGACTTACTGCTTCACGTATGATTTCTAGTACTCTATCATGTCGGCGTGAGTAATAACCCCTATCAAGCAGCACCCTGCAACCTACCAGTAAGTGCCTAGCAGTACCTACTGCCTCACCACACGTATAGCAAGATTTTTCAGATGCTTTCCCCCATCTCACTAGGTTACTTTGGTCTGGGAGGGTCATTTGGAAGGCATTCAGATAGAATTTTAACAGGGCAGGAGACCAATCATATAGCAAGGTGCGCCATTTCAGGGCTAACGGGTTAAACAGTCTGAACACTATGAATTTCGACTTTGAAGTCTGAAATGGAATTCTGAATTCTCTCTATCGGGAGGAAAAGGGTAATCAACGATTTACCACCCCATTAAAAAAAATAGCAGCAACGTAAACACGACTTTAGACTTATTGGTGATTATTTACCACCATGCTAATATAACTAATTGCTTCGTTTATTAGAACGTTAAAGCAATCAGAAAGACAAACGAAATTGATTTATTTGATGTTGATGATGAAATTCTTTCGGTGTTGGATAGTCTATTTATCGAGGAAGGCTATAGGCTATATATCATCACGCTACTACTAATAGGAGTGGAGCACCAATGAAGAATGTTTCAAAAACGGGGGAAAATTTTCACGTCACGGGCAATATTAGACGCAAACGAGGTTGCGTGGATCAGCTAGTAATAAATAATTATTATAAAATAGCCCAAGACTTTGTTAAAACTGTTAACCAGTATCTTTATTTATTCTTTTAAAATGCAGTTCAACATTGTGACTCAACTATAGTCGTTCCAATAGTTTATTTAACTTTTGACAGCTCTAATACTTAATCAAATAGTGATACCCTGACCCGTTACCTATTCGATTTCTTTCATCGATCGATTTTATGCATTAAGAAGTTTTAATCGATTTAACAAACTCATTATTTTATAGATAATTTCGTACTTCATATTTCTATGTGTTTCAATGTGCGACCTCCTTTGTCAAAATAAAGAAGAAATGGATTAAAAGAATGTTGTTCAAATATGACGGTTCTATGTCATGAAAAAATATATAATAAAAGGAACTGAATTTTCAAAATGTATTATTGTATTGTGTTGTAATTCAGTGGTTAATATTGTATTTGTTAAACTATTGATGATCTTTATTAAATCTCTCTATGTCTATTTTAAAATAATCTACAGTATTTCAATGAGTAACCTTCAATATAGTTGAGTATTTATATTCCTCCGTATTGATTTATTTGTGAATTCTCACGTTTGGTTGAGTTGAGCGTATCGTTCCTGCCTTCGTTACTGTCAAAATGCCAAAAAAGAAAGTACTCAAAGGACAAACAACTGTCAAGTGATGATGATTCCTGGTCATACGAAGAAGACGATTCTTTATAATTAAAATTAGTATTACAGTACCTCTTTTGGTTGTTTTATTTTTAATCCGTAAATTACTACGAATTTCAACATTTTGTACCTGTTCATTACAAGTAGGTACCGCAGATAGTTTTTATTTGAACCAACTATAGTAAGTCTAAACAATTATTTTAGATTCATTAATTTGCGGCGAATACATTCGATCCCATTACTAGGTACGAGTACGATGGAACTGTTTTCATTACGCAAATTATTTATGCATTGAAACAGAGACATTTAGGGCATTTTAATGCAAAATAATAAAGCTTTTTACGTGATTTGATATAAAATATAATCACAATAATTTTATTGTATGTTTTATTAATATAATCGATAATCGATTTATTTCAAAACCGTTTTTATAGTCTGTGGTCATTAATTACGAATGACACATCCCTAAGTAGGCGGAGCCCGCCCATAAAGTACAGTATTATCTGTAGTACATTGTATCAAAAATTATTACAAAACTTTATGTGCGTGATCTGTCAAAAGTTAAATAAAGTATTGGAACGACTATAAGTACAATTGATATTTGTGGAAAAGTTTTGTTAATTAGAGGATACCTTTTTTATTTCTACGTGTGGAAACCCCCACGGGCCGTCACCCCACCGGGTTTTGCGGTACTTTGAGGATACTTAATCTAAACAATAAAAAAATTAATTAGTCATCCAACGTTAGTCATTCTAGCAACATGAGTAAATAAAAATATTTTGTATAACCGTGGGAGAGCCACGCTTCGCCGTGCATGGGCCGGCTCGACCGGAGTGTCACCACGGCCTCACAGAAAACCGGTGCGAGACAGCGCCTGCGCTGTGTTTTACCGAGTGAGTGAGGATACTGGAGACTCATACCCCAACCTCTCCCCATCCTCCAAAGGCCGGTAACGTGATATTTCTGTTTATCACTTAAAAATACAATAACTGTAATGACAATGGGCATTGATGAGAACTTCCAGCAGGTTGACAATTTGAAGCTTAAACTAAGCTCGAAGCCTGTACTATAAGCATAAGCTATCTCCTTATGATAGAATAGTAATAATGGGTGTCCATGGGCGGCGGTAATCGCTTACCATCAGGCGATACGTCTGCTCGTTTGTCACCTATTCTATAAAAAAAAATAACGGTTATTTCTTGACATGACGAAGTAAAGCTTTGTAAAGCAATTTATTAAAGAATTTATGCGCCCCTTTTCGCTCCGACGATACTCTAAGCCTGAGTTTCTTTGCCTGCAAGAAATTATACTTTTTCCTGAATAGAATATCCTTAATGATCACCGTCATCAATAAACAAACAAAATCTCAACAAATTTACGAATTTCACATTGACCAAATAGTTAATTATATTCCTGCAATAACACAAACAAAAAAAAATAAAAAAAATAGTCACTGTGATCATTGAAAAAACTGAAAAATATATCAATCAACTCGCGTACTTTGTTAAACTGCCTGTTTATAACATGTATTGTATTTAGATTTTGCGCTTGAATTCCAAATACAGTCAGCTGATGTATCAGACATTTTTTAACAAGATCATTAATGCCTGGGATGGACTAGGCGAGGAATCATCAGGAGAAGCTTGTAAGTGGCGTTAAAGTATGGAAAGAAGTAACAGGTTCATACTGGACATATGAATAGAGGACGACCAAAGATAACATAGACGAACTGAATGTGAGAAAACATTCCTAAGAAGGTTCGTTAGGAATGAACTGAGATAGAGAAGAATGGTAAAGGAAAAATCATTGTGCTGCAAAATGTTTGCCGATCGACATGATGATGAATGAGATGATGATAATGAAAGTGATGAACACATTTTTTTTTAAATTTTAGTTAAGAGATACTTATCAGTTTATTGTACGTAAATCGAGTCCTGTAAAAAATATGCAAAAAAAAGATGAAATAAACTAACTTTCACATTTTTAATATTGTCCTTATTACACCCCGTTTAAGTTAATGTATAGTATAGATAATTTAAATAATTATTGAAACTGGAAAATAGGTAACTACCTGTATATACTAAGGCATTTGAGTACCTACTGAATAAAGTTGTGGTTTGTGTACAAGGAAAAATATTTACGGAGGTACCTTAAAACAAGCTCTATAGCCTCTTTATGGAAATTTCCGTCATTTCTGTAACCACATAAGTACCGTAAGTACGACGTAGTAATAAATAAGAACCAATCCACGTGACCAGAGATAACTTCAGAACAATTCTACATTATCGGTCGTAGCTAAATTAATATGCACTTAGACCTAGGACATTTCATATTCTTACTTACTAAAAAGTGCATTTCACTCTACTGGCAATGTATGTTACAAAGATACAATGACCCATCTGATCTAAATATTTATTTATTTTGTAAAACAAGTCTCTTTTAACAGACTTCAAAAAAGGAGTGTACTTTTTAAACCAAGCAGTATATGTTATATATGCACATATTTATATATATATATATATATTTATATATGTATATATATATATATATATATATATATATATATATATAATGAGTATATATGTATGCATATGTATGCAGGCATGTATGCATCGAGCGCAAGCTTGATGCTTGTTGAGGCTGCTATGTACTTTAAATGAAGGTTGCTTCGCGTTAGTTTGTAGATTATAATTATAACTAAACTATTTGAATGCAAATAAAATCATGTCAATTCGTTGCTCTGCCATCACACTATTAATTATTAAGGACAAACATATGAAATAACCAACGTACTTACTTCTTTTATAGATTCTATAATATCGAAGACAAAAACAACAGGTATAATATTTACAGAAATTTTAAATTTATTCACAATTCTAAAATTTCAGTTTAGGCCTACTTTGACTGATTGACAGAATAGGAAATACTAACAAGTATTTCGAAATACTAATAGCTATTAAAAACTAACCTCATCTTGTATTTCTTAGAAAATGATACGTTTATATTTCTGAGGACGTATTGACTTGCCTACTGACTGGAAAAAACTGGCCATGTCGCCTCCGCCGGGTTTCGGTAAAAGAGGTAGACCCTAGAAGTGCTGGCTTGACGTCGTAAAGGGTGACTGCGTGCTAATGGTCTCACTACCAGGGATGCCGAAGACCGGGCAAGGTGGAGATTAAACAGCAGGAAAGCTGACTACGGAATCTAAAGTGCTAGCTTTGGAAGCAACCGGGAACAACGCTAAGAAGATGATGATCTACCTGGAAACGTACAATTATGAGAAGTATTTCTAACTATGCAATGTAAACAAGAAAAGTTGCAAAAAACGAAATAAGAAACTCTTAATTGTGAAAAAACAATTCGCGTGTTTATTAAATGTATATTTAAAAAACTTACAATTTATATTATGACACTGCTGTAAAGCTCAGTATTAAGTCGTCAGTAATTGAATTGAAATGATTAATTAGTTGCAAATAATACTTAAGTAGGTATAAAAAGTGTTACGACTCGTTTCGATAAAACCAACATTGTTGTGTGAGAACCGTACAACAAAAGCCTTATTTTATAAGCTGAGTTACAGAACTACTAATAGTATCACGAAAAATCTAAAATCTATGCATATGACTGAATATTTCTATTTTTATCAACGAAGTAGTTAAGTAAGTAAGTAAATAAGTAAATATTCCGGACATCTAACACACAACGCCATCTAGTCCCAAGCTAAGCAGAGCTTGTGTTATGGGTACTAGACAACTGATATAAATACTTATATACTTTTTTTTTTGTAAATACATACATATTATACATAGAAAACACCCAAACTCCGAAACAAATATTTGCAGATCATACAAACATTTGGTCCGACCCGGGAATCGAACCCGAGACCTCTTGCTTAGCAGTCGCATACGCTACCACTACGCCACCGAGGCAGTCAAGTTGACCCTCGCAACCTCGTTCACGTCTCCTATTGTCCGTAGCGTAATAATTTCCACCCGTTTTTTAAACATTCTCCACTCCTATTGGTCTAAGGCGAACCCTACACGACAATAAATATTGTGATAATTATCACGATATTTACTTTCGTATCTCGGGCCGGATCACAGCACACCCTACACCTACAATACGGATCGCGTCAGTACTGAAGCGTTCTTTGTACGAGGCAGACGTGATGGACCCTAGACGGAGGAAAATTAGAGCTTGTGTGGCAATAATTTTAGCCCTTTCTTTAAACAAACGAGTAAAAAGAAAGCGATGGATGAAGAATTGGCTACAAAGGAGAGAAAAGTATACACATCTGAATTTATTGGACGAAGTTCACCTTCACGATGAAATGGACGACTACGAAAATTACTTACTTAACCGTGGGAGAGCTATGCTTCGGCATGAATGGGTCGGCTCGACCGGAGTGATACCACGGCCTCACAGAAGACCGGTGTGAAATAGCGTTAGCGCTGTGTTTCACCGAGTGAGTGAGGATACCGGAGGCCCATACCCCAACCCCTCCCCCCATCCCCTTTCCCATCCCCCAAAGGTCGGCAACGCACTTGTGACGCCTTTGGTGTCGCGGGTGTCCATGGGCGGCGGTAATCGCTTACCATCAGGTGATACGTCTGCTCGTTCGCCCACTATTCAATAAAAAAAAAAAAAAAAAAAAAAGATGCCTGATGTCTTTATTTTTATTTATTATTTATTATTTTTTTATAATTTACATGCCCGCTATTCCAAAGTTTTGGCATGGATTCTAAATTGAGAATAAACTCTTTCAAAACAATCTTGTCGCCTGTCATGGATTCTTGCTCGTGGCACGGGTTCACCGCGGCAGACGCGGAACCCGCAGACGCGGTGTCACCGACGTCTCTCATCGCTGCCATCTCGCTGCGTACTGACACGATCAATATTGATGCGACACACTACACGCAAGATAAATATCACGATCCAAGATCTGGGATCAGATCACAAGGATTTCTAGAAATCCAGCGATAAATATTGTGATCCGTCAATACACTACCCTACACTTCAATAAATATCGTAATCCGATATTTTATATTGACGGATCACAATATGGATCTTCCGTGTAGCGTTCGCCTTAGCGTGATATGAAATCTAACAATGAAATAATTTTTCAATTCGGGCCAGCGGTTCCTGAGATGAGCGCGTTCAAACACACAAACTCTTCAGCTTTATAATATTACTATAGATTGTTTTTATCACGAGTTCTAAAACTTTTTATATGAGCAAACCTACGACCTTGGCGCAATGGCTTTGGGAGTTTTTTATTATTCTTTATAGGAAACATTTGAATTATTAACCGTTGAAGAGCCATGCTTCGGCATGCATGTGCTGGCTCGACTGGAGTAATACCACAGCCTCACAGGAAACCGATGTGAAACAGCGCCTGCGCTGTATTTCTCCGAGTGAGTGAGGATATCGGGGGCCCATCCAACCCTGCCCCATTCCCTTCCCCATTCCCCAAAAGATCGGCAACGCATTTGTGACGACTCTAGTGCTGCGGGTGTCCATGGGCGGCGGTAATTGCTTACAGGCTTTATGTCTGCTCGTTTGTCCCATATTCCATATAAATCCATAAAAATTAAAATAAAAAAACGAAAAAATATGAAACGCGTTTCTAATGCAAATTCTTATAATAATAAATATGTGGTTTTATTGCATTTGTATGCGACTTTAACCGCAATTCAAACCAAACGATTTGAATAAATTTTAGTTGAAGTGTAGTTTTATTTATTAAAATATTTTCGCATAATAATTTAAATATTAATATCGTCTTTATAAGTTTGATTAACCTATTACAAAACAAAGAAGTTGTGAACCTTGGAAGAATAGTTAAAAAACTACACATTTTACCTAGTTGTTTTACTATAATTTTGACTGCACGGTTGGCCTAGTGGTTTAAACGTTCACTACTGCGCCAAGTGCCGTGGGTTCAAATCCCACGTGGGACATCACTTTGTGTGTCCACAAAGTGTTGTCCTGAGTCTGGGTGTTATTTGTGTCCGTTACATGTATGTTTGTAAAGTCCCCCGCGACACAGGATGTATATTCCTAAAGCGGGAGTTGTCTTCCTTCTTAAAAAAAAAAAAAATTGTAGCTGTTTTAATTAAACGGGAGGAGCGACCGGTATTAGACCTTCGCAACCCTGAGGGTGATCGAAGGATAAAACTAGCGTCAGTATATTTGAGGGCACTGACTTCTCAATAACGATTACCAAAGATTTTCATGGCAACCGGGACCGACGACTTAACGTGCTCTCCGAGGCACGGGCCGGGTAACACCGCTATTTTCCATACTCCGGGCAAGTTAATAAGAATTTCATATATGAAAAACACGATAGTTACGACAGTTGCATAACGCTAGCCACCAAGATCAATGAAGCAGTCAACAGAAGGAGTTAAACGGGATGTAAATAGTAAAAAAAACAATAAGTAGTGTATGTATAGAAGCATTTACGTATTTCGCGCATGTAGCTTCATAAACCGAGTAAAGTTCCTTTTATTTGGTTTTACGTAAGTTGCCAACAGTTCCCATGATATCCGAATGCATAACAAGCTCGATCGGCTCGATAAGGAAGAATTGTGTAGAAAACCATGTTGTTTCTCAATAAAGAGATCGAGCCATCTGCAAAAACGTGAGTCAATTGTTATTATAGAGTTTGAAAGATGCTCCGCTTCACAATACTGTCATTAGTCATTACCAAGTTACAACATCACGCAGCAGAAGACAATTATCTCTATTCAAAAATACTTGCCGCGAAATTTAATTAAGAAAATTCCTTTGTATCTCATTATTTTGGTGATGTCGAGAGTTATTTTTGTGTACTTATAAAAATTCTTTAAAAAACGGATCTTGGAACAAAGGTTGCAGATTTATCTTAGACAATGTACGTAATGTACCGCTAGAAAATTAAATGTTCAATTGGACATCGTGGGATTTGGCTCAGAGCAATTGCATTGGGTCTTGGATTTTGTGTTTATATTTATTTTAAAATTTAAATTATTGTTCTTTGGTGCCGTATTTGGTTCCTTGGGTTAAATAGAAATTTAAATTAGATTTGAAATAAAGTACGAGTACACTATAACATACAAGTAACGAAGTCTTGACGAGGGAAGGAAACGATATTGATTACTAAATTAATTTTACTTGCAAAACCTATTACAATATTTGTGTATTTGTAAATAAAAATATTTGAATAATAGGTAGGTACGTTATTTATTGTCTTAAATGAGAATTATAAACTATTCATAAATTGAGTCTAGATAGAGATCATGATAATCTTCTAACTCGTTTTGACAACTGAATACATATTTTTAAATTTAATTTATTCCAACAATGGATTAAAAAGCAATGAAGCAGACAATGTTCTACCGTATTGTTGAGCATGGAATAAATAAAAAGACTGTTTTATGTTTATGTTCCGTGTTAAAAATTTACATTGTTATATATCTGATAAGAAACCATTGCATTGTTTGATGCATGCTACTTGCATGTCATTGACAGTGCTATGGTTTGTCAAGAAATTGAAATCAAAGTATATCTGGAGTAAATCAAAGTATTAAAATTAAAATTACATATTCATAAAATTTATTGCATGTGAAACTTCAGATTAGAATTGAAACATAAAGTTTATGATTAATTAAATAATTTTTTATTCGTCTAAATTACAAAATTTACGTTCATGAAATACTGAAGTACGATGAACTACAAATGTATAAATTACTAGCTGACCCACGCAACCTCGTTTGCGTCTTATATTGCCCGTAGCGTAAAAAATTCCCCCGTTTTTGAAACATTCTTCATTGGTACTTCGCTCCTATTAGCAGTAGCGTGATGATATATAGCCTATAGCCTTCCTCGATAAATGGACTATCCAACACTGAAAGAATTTTTAAAATCGCTTTAGTAGATCCCGAGATTACCCACTACAATTTAACAAACACACAAACTTTACTTCTTTATAATATTAGTATAGATGACAAGAATTTCATAAGTGCTCCAACATGTGTATTGTAAAAAAAGTCTCCATTCAAATTGTATTTGCGGTTTCATATTTAGAATATATTGGTATTACCGTATTAAAGGACCACTAATATACGTATGATGACCTTTACTTATATCACTATATATATTCCTGGATTCTGTTCGTGCTTTCCATCAGGCAGAGCAGAGTCATTTTGGCAGCTAAGACATAAAACTTGAGAGGTGTCAAGGGACACCCGGATGGAACGAAGTTTGAAATAGAAAGACGAAACAAAAATATCTGTGTGTGTCGTCGTCGTGTCGTGACAACAAATTGTGTCGTGACAATTTTTCCGTCTAGCCCCCTTACACAACGCGCCATAAGGAACTTCGTTCCAAAATAATAATAATAATACATAAATATTTAGGTACAGCACACTTCAAGATGGTTCTCATAAGATAGGATTATTATTTTTTTACTTGATACTACACAAAATCTTAATAAAATGTAACCTGTATGTTACGAGTATACTGATGTAAAAGCTTTATTACGGTGTTTCATCTTAATCCGTTCGGTATTTTTTGCGTAAAGGAGTCAAATAAATTTATGAACTTTCGCATTTACACAAATTAGTAGGATTATGACCAATTATTGTTACAATAACAATTTTATTTTTGTCATATCATCTTACAGTCATGGGAGTGTCTTGTTTTGCGACATGTATAGACATTTTTCGCTGCCTCCCACAAACTGAGGTAACCGAAGGATTAAGCCTCCTTCTCCTTTAATTAAGGGAGGGGAGAGACACTTTAAAGGAGGAAACACACTTGTGTCATTTGTTGTAGCTGTCTGTGGGCGGTCGTAGTTACTGTCGGAAAACACGTCTCCACATTGGCTTTCATAAAAAAAGTATATTAATACAACTACATTTTCCAGCATTTTTTCCGTATTTTTAGTTTTTATTATTATAGTTTTTTTTATATTTTTTTTTTATTATTAAGTTTTTGGTTTGGGACTAGGTGGCGATAGATGTCCTATATATATGTTTATTTTATTTTCATTCACATGATTGGAATTCGAGAACTTAATTTCGTCATTTAATGCACTTTAATAGTCCGGTCACGGAAACTAAATCGTATACTCGGAAAATATAACTCAATCAGTTCCTATAGGAAGTCAGTATTGTATTCTGTGATATCACGATTATTTGTGACAACGAATGCATATATTTGCATGCGGAAGACTATTATTACTAAAGTTTCAGTTCCGTTTCTGTCTCATGTCTTTTCTCATTATTAGCGCCTCTTAAATAATCTAAATACATCTTACAAGAGATTTTTATACAATTTTTTTTTTTTTTTTAGATTAAAATGAGGGCTCTAAGTTTGCTCATAGCCCTCGCGGTAGCATCCGTCTGCGAAGCAGCAACACCACAACTCAGATTTGCATGGAAACAGGTGGATTACACATGGGACTCACCAGAAAGCAAAGCAAATGCTATCGCAGAAAAGATGTTCATACCCGAGAACAATCTTCCTCTGGGTTTAGTAAGATGGAGAAACAAATTGTTTGTTAGCATACCAAGATGGAAGGCAGGTGTTGCTTCCACACTGAACTACATAGATTTAGACGGCCCTCAAGACCAACTGTTGAAGCCATATCCATCTTTTAAGGACAATTTAATCCCTGATTCTGCAAAGGAACTACCATCCAACACTTCCTTGGTTTCGGTATTTAGATTGTTTGTGGACCCGTGTGACCGACTTTGGATGGTTGATACTGGACTCGCTGACATTCTAGGTAAGCGTTAATTTAAAAAAATAGCAGTTAGATCAACCGATGTCTTAAGACAAACGCTAACATTGATATTGGTTTTGTTTGTGTCCAGAAACATATTACTTATTTACTGTCCTGCACTGAAGTAGTATAAACCATTATGGACTGCCTCGTTATATTTATTTATTTATTATTATTAGTGTTAAAATGTTGACCTTACAATAATTAAGATTTTGTAGTTTTCAACTTATACTAAATATTTAGACCTTCGAATGAACTGAATGGATTCGAATGTCAATACCTTGGCGTGCTATCTTGGTTATAACACAATAACAAAAAAAAGAGTAAAAAAATAAAAGCAGGGAATGACTGACCTCCACAAAACTATTTGTACCAATAACATAATTATTACACGTGCTATGATTACTGGATATATATATATATTACAGATATATTTAATTTTTAATATTTTACACACAACGCCATCTAGTCCCAAGCTAAGCAAAGTTTCTGTTATGGGTACTAGACAACTAATATAAATACATTTATACTTTTTTTTTATAAATACATACATAGAATACACCCAAACTTCGAAACAAATATTTGCAGATCATACAAACATTTAGTCCGATCCGGGTATCGAACCCGAGACCTCAAGTACAGCAGTCACATACGCAACCACTGCGCCACCGAGGCAGTCAATAAAATGAATTTGAGTAATTTTTAAATATACCAACAGTAGTACTTATATTGTACTCCGTGTTCAATGTTCTGGATGCTTTGTTTTGTACCGTTTTGCTTCCGTGTATTACATTATTATCTTAACGTTGTGGAGTAAGAGAAAAAATCATTTTGTTGTATATGAAATTGCTCATGTACTTACTCATATTTATTTATTACTAGCTGACCGACGCAACCTCGTTTGCGTCTTTTATTGCCCGTAGCGAAGTATTTTCCCCCGTATAGGGTTGATTTTTTACACCTTGTGTCCGAAAAACCCCAATATCTTACGGAACCCTATTTTTTTCCAAAATAAAATATAGCCTATGTTACTCGTGGATAATGTAGCCTTCGAATGGTGAAAGAATTTTTAAAATCGGTCTAGTAGTTTTAGAGCCTATTCATTACAAACAAACATACAAATAAAGTTTTCCTCTTTATAATATTAGTATAGATTAGAACTTTATGTTTAAATAAAAAGAAAAATAGTTACTTAAAATATAAATATTATCATTAAATTTGGACTAAAATTATAAATGTGGGTTGGTACTCTGTCTATCCTTTTGGGGAGAAAAGAATTCAATGAAACTCAATTATAAGGAATTGTAAAAAGGCGGAAAAATAATTTCTTCAAATTTAAATAATCCTATTTAAATAACATTAACCTTGCGCACAGATAATATAGTTAAGGAACTCAAAATTTATTTTGAAATTGCACCGGGCACGATAAATCATTAAATATACACATAAAAAATAAAACAAAACATTTGAGAATTGCTACCATTTGGAGTTTTATAGCGAATTAATTTCAATTAGAAAGACCGATTCTTATGAAATCCCTCACTACAAAACCCATGTTTGTCAAGTAAACGTGTTATTGAATTTAATAAGTCATTAAGTAGGAGAGCCATGCTTCGGCATGCATGGGCCGGCTCGACCAGAGTGAAACAGCGCCTGCGCTGTATCGAAGTGAGAGTACCAAACCCCTCCCACATCCCTCGCCACATTCCCCAAAGGCCTGCAAACGCACTTATGGCGCCTCTGGTGTTACGCTGGTGTTAGTAACTTACCATCAGGCGATACGTCTGCTCGTTTGCCCTCTATTCCATAAAAAACCATTATTATCTATCCAAACCGTATTTTGCTTACGTAAATATTTTCTTAATTTAAATAACTTATTTTAGTAACTATACCCGCCTCAGTGTCCCACAGTGAGTGTACAGTCGCGTACAAAAACATTTCACTCATTCACTGTTTATGTTATAAGATTTAAAAAAACTGTTTTTTCTTTTTATAATTTCTTTTATACAAACCTTACACTAACTGACACTAACAAATACAAAAATGATAGAATTATTCAATTTGGTGCAATTATGCGCGTACATACATTTCGGCGATTCATTTTTATAGATGTACTAGCTAACCTGGCGAACTTCTTAGCGACATTTTTTATAGAATATTTTCGAATTTCGTATCTTATTTTAGTATTTAGGCCCGCCTCAGCTTCCCACGGGTAATGTACTGTTGTAGACTAAAAAAACATTACACTTCTGGTTTCCTTTTAATTTTCTTCTATACAAACCGTGTTTTGTGTATGATACTACTGATACATATGAAAAAAGAATTAACCAATTTGTTGCAGCCAATCGGAAGTTTTGCGTACTTGTATATTTCGACGATTATTTTTTATTGAAATAGATGCATATATACCTATTTATCTTTTAGGTAATGGAAATCAAGTTACTGGGCCTTCCATAGTTATTTTCGACTTAAAGACTGATCAGCTGATACATCGCTACAGCTGCAAAACTTCTGATCTGAAAGAGGATTCTTTCTTAGCCAACATTGTAAGTTTTTGAAATTATAAACATTTTTTTGGAGGGAGGGAGCAACTGAGCCGTCTATGGATCCAAAACTCATGACTCACAAGTGGTCACAAGTATGTTGCCGCCTTTTAAAGTCTCCCCCAGAGTCAGCAGGAGATGAGCTTTGGGTTCTTGTATTCACGTGGTGATGGATTTAGAATATGCTCTTCACAACACCTATTTATGCCGTAGGTGTCGTGAGAGTGCACTAAGAGAGCATAACTGTGGGAGAGCGACGTTTCCGCATGCATGGGCCTACTCCTGTGACGCCCCCGGTGTTGCAGGTGTCCATAGGCGGCAGCGGCGTGCCGACCGCCAGAACCACTAGGCCAACCGTGAAAACAATATGTATATAGGTTTTTTCGAAAGAGGGTCCCCATTTCATGTCATCCACATTTTATATATTTTTTATCATTCATTTCATCACGACGAAGACTTGAAGACTCGAAGACTTATAATTGAAGACTAAATACTTGACATTTGCAGAAATAGCTGATCCGAAAGATCGGGCTGGTTGCCATTTCATCAAAAGGAGAAGAACAATATTTAACCGATAGTTCTATGTTGTTCTATGCTCAAACATGTTTCTTATTTCTTTAGTAAGAAAACTTACTTTTACCAACAGTGCATTGACTTCTAGATGAAGACAGAAGAAACTGACAAAATTATGTATTTCAGATTGTGGACGTGACAAAAGACACGTGCGATGACGCGTACGCATATATTCCTGACCTCGGCGGGTACGGTGTCATAGTGTACAGCTTGAAACAGGACGAATCTTGGCGTATTGCCCATCACTACTTCCACTTTGAGCCTCTAGCAGGAACCTACAATGTCAGTGGTATTGAGTTCCAGTGGACCGATGGCGTCTTCGCCTTAGCTTTATCGGAACCCCGAGAAGATGGGTATGTATTCCTATTTTTCATCTATAAGTGCAAGGACATCCTTTAATACTTTTCTTATCGAACGTCGAAATTAGGTGTTAGATTCAATATCCTTTTTTAGATGTTTGCATTTCTTTTAAATATAAACTTTCTAAATTTCACCGTTATCGAAATTTGCATAAAAAGGTGCCAAAAATTTCAAAAACCAATCCAAAAAAAATTGCTTAGACTCTGTTGTACGTATGTCTGTCCGTCCGCCACATATTCACAGGTGATGTATTTATGTTGCTATTAAATATTTAAAGGGGCTTCCATACAAAGAACGTGATCTTTTTATAGTTTTTTGCTCGAGAGTAATAACGCAACAGGTAGACGCTTGAAATATACATATATAGTATGGTACCCTACCTGCGCAATTCCGACTCGTAATTGGCTGATTTTTACATATAAAAATGTATCTTTTGAAGTTTTTAATAATAAACGCCAATATTATTTGCTAAAAAATACCAGAAATATAAGAATAATGAAATACATTAACGGCGATTTAAACGAACCGATTACAATAATAATTTTCATCTTAGTTGAATGAGCTCAACTACTAAAGTTTAATCCAAATTAAATTTAAGGTATTCCAAGAGTAAAAAATGAACGGCTGAATACAACTTGCCTCAATTTACCACGATTAAGAAAGAGAAGTTGCTAGACAGTTGTTAAAATACAATTTAATATTAATTTATCATCTAATATTCGATTTAAATTTCAATTGCAATTGTCAACTAGGTAATTAGTAATACAAGGTGTCTCAAAAGAAATTTCATATTTAGTGGATTGATTAAAAAAAAGGAAGCGGTATATAGAAAAAATGTTTATTTATTGTTAAAATACACTTTTTGGGAATTCATTTCTTAAAAATAATATCGTCTAAATGTAAACCCTCACGTTGTTGGCACTCATTTAATCGAACAGTAAAATTACTTATGACTGCTCGACAGGTGGAGTGAGGGATGGCTGCCATTTCGTGACCGATATTTTCTTTCAAATGCGCCAGTGAAGTTGGTTTATTGGCGTAAACTTTAGATTTAAGATAACCCCATAGGAAAAAGTCCATAGGGGTTAAATCTGGGCTACGTGGAGGCCAATTTATGTCACCTCTCCGGGAGATCAATTTTCCTGAGAAAATTTCACGAACACGTGGCAGAGATATATTAAACGTGTGTGAAGTTGCTCCGTCCTGTTGAAACATGTTCTTTGGTTATAGCCAGGAAAGTTTTGCAGTTCAGGTACCAAGAAGTTGTCTAACATCTCCACATAACGCTCTGAATTCACTGTAACTGTACGCCCCATTTCGTCTTCAAAAAAGTAAGGGCCGATAATTCCTCGCGCCGACATGGCAGCCCATACGGTCACTGTAGGCGAGTGTAGGGGTTTCTGATGTTTGCGTTTCGGATTGGCTGAACTCCAGTAGCGGCAGTTTTGCTTATTTACGTGGCCATTAAGATGAAAATGAGCTTCATCCGAAAACAAAATGTTGGTAAACGTTGAAAATCGCTCAATCATCTGATTTACGAAATTAAGCCTCTGACCGGCATCTTGGGGCTTTAATTCTTGCACCAATTGAATTTTGTAGGGGTGCAGCTTTAGATCTTTGTGCATAATGCGATGTAATGATGATCTATGCACATTTAAAGCACTCGCGCGCTTCCGAATTGAAAGGCTCGGGTCGTCACGTACAGATTGATTAACACTCTCCACGTTTTCTACCGTTCTTGATGACCTAGGTCGCCCGGATTTTGATTTATCCAGCGTTGATCCAGTCTCTTCAAACTTTTTAACCCAATGTCGAATGAGAGGAAGGCTTGGCGCATCATTTAACTGGCGAAAACCTCGAATACTGCAGAATTTTCTACGCGCGACAGTTGTCGAATCACCGTTCTTGTAAAACTCTCGCACGCACAACGCGCGGTCTGCTCCCGAGAAACGCTCCATAGCGACTGAATCCCCAAGAGCCAAGCTACCAATTGACATAACCCCCGCACCCCTCAAGTACGCAGCGTTCACGCAGTAAGCTAAACAAATATAAAATTTCTTTTGAGACACCCTGTATATTAATAAATTATCTTGACATAGTGAGAGATAAATTTATAGTAACAATTCAAGACCGCCTGACATTGACCCGATACATAAAGGTTTGTTCGACATAGAGGTCATTAATATAATGCTTAATTAGGAAATATTATCATTGTTTCGCAAGGACCTTCTCACAATAGAGAATTGTTTTGCTTATCGCAGGTATAGAACGATGTTCTTTCACGCGTTCTCCAGTACCAAAGAATTCTGCGTGTCTACTGAGTTACTACGCAATTACAAGAGCATTGACAAGAACGAGGCTTTCCATGACTTCAAGGTTTGAATACCAAAACTATGTTGTGCTTTATTGAATTATTTATTAGTGGCAATAGACTACAATCACTTATGGAACGCTAATATATTATGCACATAGAAAGTTCGTTCACATCTTGTGTGTGGTAAATAACAAATCTCTGACATAATTTTTGAACCAATGATATTTTTTTGTTAAATTCGCGATTCATTTGTTTTTATAAGTAAAATTCCACTCTAAATATGAAGTGCCTGTGCGTAATTGCAATTTAAATTGGTAACGGACTTTCTCAATCGAGATCTTCAAAACTTTTAATATAAAGGTCGTTAATTTGCCAATCCATTTTATGTCTACGAATTAAACTCCTCACACAGATTCTAAAAGGAGTGTTTGGTACAAAGGATAACATAATTATGCATACTTATATTATAAATGTGAAAGTAACTCTGTCGTCTGTCTGTATGTCCTGCTTTCACGGCCAAACCGCTGCGCCGATTTCAATTAAATTTAGCATTCTTTGCTGCGATAACCGGAAATCACGCGGGTGGAGCAACGCGCAAAAGCTAGTGATATATATATTTGTTCTTTTACAGCTCTTAGGTGACAGGGGTCAAGGTACTCAGTCAGCTGCCAGCTTCTACGATTCCAGAACACATGTGCTGTTTTATACGCAGGTAATATTACTTTTAATTACTTTATTTCTGTTAGATAAGTAACTATTTTTGATATACATATTCTAAATTAGCCTCTCTTTTTGAATCAATCAGAAGTGCAATAACTTTCACGATAATGAAATGGTTTTGTATCTACTCTGTTTTCAGAAGTTGTCATGCTTTGTTTATTCCTACTTAAGTATCTAAAGAAATGGTTTGAGGTTAACAATGAAAGTCGTTTAAAAGATTAATTTAATTTTAAAATTAAATATCTGCTTCCGCATTAACTGTAACATAAATACGAGTTTTTTTAGCCTTTACTATTTAATTTTGATTTGATACTACAGTACATAATCACAGATATAATACTAGATAGTACAATCAGTGGAACTATATTTTTAGAATGGTTTTGTACACCTTTTTATACATATATAGTCACCGATGCGAAGGTCATTATCTTGATTATATAGTCACTACAAATATTTAAAACCAAGGTTAGATGCATTAATATTGTTTAAATAAATCCATATTGTATATTTTAATAGCTATAAACCGTTAAATAATCGTGAAAATGCAGAAATAAAATACCACAAAGATTAACAACTTTTGAACCGACTTCATTCATAAATATATTGCGTACTTAATGGAACATTGACGTTTTGAGACAGCAATGGTGTCAAGAACACATCAATGGATCTATAAAATATTTGAATCGCTCTTCAGATAATCATACGTAATCTCTAGCAAAACGATCAAACTTATCCCTCTTTTATCTTCACTATATTTGATAATCCGGTGTTAAAATATCAGCATCATGTTGACAAAAGCCTTAAGTAAATGATCCATGGCTGGACATACTCCACTTCTTAGAAAGCAGGTTTTGACTAACTATACTTTGCTGGTAAGACCGGTTAGTTTAAGATTTGCCATATCTTTGCAGTTCTGCCCCCCTAGCCAAGTTGCAAGCATTTTTCTTTCTGCAATCGTTGGCGCCTGTATTCTCGTGTGTCATTGGCTCCATTTTTTTTTGTATTGAATTGGGGGCTTTGGGGAAACAGGAAGAGGATGGGGGGACGGGTTGGGGTATTGGCCTCCGGTATCCTCACTCACTCGGTAAAACACGGCGCAAGCGCTATTTCACACCAGTTTTCTGTGAGACCGTGATTAATATCGGTCGAGCCGGCCCATTCATGCCGAAGCGTGGCTCTCCCACAGTAGCTAAGATTAGTCAATGACACGCGACAGTTTAGACATTAGCGATTGCAGAGGGAAGAACGCTTGCAACAAACACACACACACACACACACACACACACATACATACATATACATACACCCAAATTTATGCACACATGCCTGACGCAAATATATTCCAATGCACGCACATGCATGTACGCTCGCACGTTAAAAGACGATAAATGTGTAGTATGAAAAAATAAGCGCACTTTAAGTGTACATTTTCTTTAGTTGAGAGAGGGACTGGTATCCACAACACAAGTTTAATCTTACTGTGGATGCCAAAGCCTGACTATTACAGTGTACATATTATATAGAAAATTGTATCAAAAAAATCTGTACCTAATTTTACCTTAGAAATATTATTATTATTATTAACTTGACTAGAGGGCTGTTGCCCTGCAGAGTTCGTTTCCTTAGTCGCCTCTTACGACAGCCACGTAACGAATAGTGTGGTGACACTCTGCATTCCTAACCCGTCACCATACGTATGTATTGATGTAATTACCTATTGAAACAATCAGAAAAAGAAACTGATCATGATTCTAAACAAAATAATATGTATTAAAAGGTTTTCTAATTAAAACAAAAGAAAATAAACGAGTGATCGTAGGAATTTACTTGAAATAAGTCAACAACACTACGTTTAAAGTGAATGTATTAAATCCAGCCTTCGTATACGTAGAATAATATTGAATACCGTTCGTTCTGTATTTAATTATTTGTCGTGACTATACGACCGAGATATTGACCTTCATAGCTATGTGCATAAAAAGCTGGACAAAAACATGTACTACTGTGTTGTCCGTATCATATTATATTTAATCGTTAAATAATTATGTTTCGACTAAAAAAAGATAAAACTTTGGTATAAATATATTATTACAGTTTTTATATTTATCGAACAAAAGACCAAGTTTTAATCAGATGTTTATAGAACACAAAACAACGCGCGACGAGTAACGTTTTTTATCTTTTCTAAGGTAATCTATACTAATATTATAAAGCTGAAGAGTTTGTTTATTTGATTTTTTGTTTGTTGGTTTGAACGCGCTAATATCAGGAACTGCTGGTCCGATTTGAAAAAAAATTCAGTGTTGGATAGTCCATTTATCGAGGAAGGCTATAGGCTATATATCATTACGCTAATACTAATAGGAGCGGAGCACCAATGAAGAATATTTCAAAAACGGGAGAAAATCTTCACGCTACGGGCAATTGAACACGCAAACGAGGTTGCGTGGGTCAGCTAGTGAAGGATAAAGTGTTAGTGACACGAAGACTACCCATAAAGAGCGCTGACCATCCCTATAGGCCGACCGTTTAACTGAGTCCCTGCGCGGTAACAGGGGCGCGGAGGTATGACGACAAAAGGGACTGAGACATTTTGCGAATTTTTGTATATCACTAAGCGCCCACGCCGCCCGCACCTGTCTCAGTCCCCTTTGTTGTCATACCCCCGCGCCCCTGTTACCGCGCAGGCGAGGACTCAGATAAACGGTCGACCTATAGTAGCTTCCCGAGGTTACTCAATACCTTGATTCTGATTAATGTTTGTATACTGTAAATAAACTATGTGCAATATTGGAAGACTTTTATACCCGATCATCTGTGACGATAAATAAGGTATAATACATTCATAATTACAGAGCCAGCAACTACACACAGCGCAATTATCTATTTCATCATTGATGTTAACAGTATTTTTTCAAAATCCATTAATAGGCAATATCTCTTAGTGACTGCAAATTGCAATAGCAATTAAGAGTAATAAATCTATTTTGAAATACAGTGACGTCGCCGTCGGTCGTTCATTTGCACATGATATGCTAAGTGCATACCTACTCACACACCTTCTATGCAAAGTTTCTTTTTCACACACATTAACCATTAGTCCAGTATCAGACATATTCCTCTCTAGAGACAGAATGTTTTGTTTTTATACCACGCTGGCCAGACTGCTTAGTAAAGAGTTTGTTTCTTACTGTTAGCACTGCTGTTGTACTGCGTAATTTGTTTTCTTTGTCGCTTCTTACGACACCTATTCGATTAATGGTGGTGACACGTGACCCTCTTTATTTTAAATCCATCTCCACACGTACATTCTTGGCTCGTCGTAAAATATACAAGTTATAAGACCAGTAGGTATATAACACATATACATATACATACACACAAGCTGAACCCCGCGGTGCTACCCGCGATACGACAATGACCACGGGCAACACCACAAGGCGAAGCTAGTATCTTTATAAATTGTAGCCTATGTATTATTCTGATGTATAAGCTATATTATTGTAAGGTTTCATCAAAATCCATTCAGTAGCTTTTGCGTGAAAGAGCAACAAACATACTCACTTACATACTCACAAACTTTCGCGTTTAATCCTTTAAACCTACGTACATATGTATAGAAGTCCCGTATGACTATAAGATCACATTTTATATTAGTATGTAGTACTTACGCGACTGGGGTTTTTATAATAGGAAATGTAATATATGTCATTATTCTACGAGTATGTTCCTGAACAGTCCAGTCTGACCTTGCCATTTAGACTTTACATATTTTCGAAACGGAAAGCGTTAGGCATTAGGCATCTAGACATACTTAGGAATTTATTAGATTTGTTTATTTGTGATTACGAAATAACCAGTTTGATACTTTTCCAATCCAATTGACATCATTATTAAGATCTTCAAAAGTAGATTTCGCTGCATGCCCATGCACTGGCATGCACCCATGCACTAAATAGGTTTTATGTACTGTTCATGATTCATAAGGCTGACCACTACGCATCCTTAAGACTCAACGGATTGTAATGAAGTTTTCAGTAATAGATAGAGTAATTTAAGAAGAAGGATATGTATAAAACATGTATAAATATTATAGTAGAACTACCAGAGAATTTCAAAAATTTCCATACGAAGCCGGACTGTGTCGTTAGTTTTTAAATATTTAATTTCCTAAATTATAAGACATAACTACTTTTACTGTGGTTGTTGTCCTTAATTTGCTTAATCAATGTTGAGTTGTTAGTGATTGTTCTCTCGTTATTATCTTTTCAGGTAAACCGTAATGGAGTGGGGTGCTGGAACTCCAATAAGCCTTATACGGTTGAAAACAACCCGCTGATCTTCAGCGACCCTAAACTTTACGAGTTTCCGAACGACTTAAAGGTAATACAAACGCTTTTAATCACTAAATTACTTTTTAAAAAGGTCTTTTTGCTCGACTGCCAATAGATAGATTCATACCGTTATATTAATCATCTGTTTGGTGGATATGGACGCGAAAGTCTATGACCAGATTTGTGCCATTCGCCGGGGTGAGAGCGGGGAAGAGTAGGACGGGTTCAAAATGCGGTAGAACGCTCACCGACAGGTACTGACACAGTGGCGCGCACAGCTGGAACAGTCACAAAATGCGCGCCTAAGTGCTGTTGGTGTTTTTCTGCCTAACCTCGAAGCTTGGGTGGGAAGGGAGGGACGTCGCGTCACCTAGCAACTGACGCAGATACTCACCGGGCATGGTTGCTTCGGTGAGTATCAGAATAAGAGCGGACGAGTGGTCCGCTGCCCGGGATCGAGAGAGGGCCGATCCAAGCGTAGGTGAAATCGCCGGCGACACCAGCCTCCGACAGGATCGCAAGCTGCCAGAGAGACCTGTGGTAGCTGATTAACGGATGCAGTCAGCGATAGGGGGGCGGCTTGACTAGACTTCTAACGATTGGGTGAAGGGAGGCAGGCAGGGGAAACCCAGGATAGTCTCAGGGTGGTTTTTAGTGGAATCCCCACTAACTGGCTCCTCAGTCCCCGAGGAGCCGCAGATCCGAAGAGATTTCCACCTCATCAATAAATAAAAGGTTAATCATCTGTTAGTATCCAAGATTTTACTGTGTGTATACGGGTACTTAGAATATCACAGACACATACACATAGTTACAGAATAACGTTCCAAATGCATATTTGGAACGTTATTACGATACCGGCCTCGACCTCAAACGGTCACCCAATGTTGGCCATCACCCATGACATTTGTGATAACTGTAATTCCCTTTTTCTCTGACTCACAGAAAATAGGCATATATAATGGACGGTACCATCAATTTATGTAGAATAAGTAAAAATAAAATTATTATTAGCTTGAGATTTGCTCTAATCAATTCGTAAAAATCCCTTACCTATCCTAATATTTTTTAGTCAAGCCTAATATTTACAAATTTTTAATGGTAAAACTATGCTCTTATTGGTAAAATTTCTATGATAATACATTATTTCGAACTTTTACTACCGCCGTTCATTTGGTAAATCTTAAGATTTGCCACAAGACACGGTTAATGTTGAAATTAACATGTATCAAGGACATTGTTATTGAATCGTTTTGGTTAGGATAGAACACTGACCACCAACGCGAGGCTTGTTACGTTTGATAAATGTTGGTTTTGAGAATAAAACAATCCATTCAACATTATTCCAATACGTTTCTCTACTCTGTCACTTTCCAGTGCGGTTCTCTAATAGCCTGTACAACTGGCCAAATAAATAACATTTTCTTAAAACTCCATTTGATGTTTTCATTTCAGATTGATGATGAAGGAACTCTGTGGGTGCTCGTTGACAAATTGCCACGCTTCGTATACAAGACCCTGGACCCTAATGTGATAAACTACAGTATTTACAGCATCAATACCACCCAGGCTATTCAGGGAACTACCTGCCAATAAAATGAACACTCAAGTTATTGAGAATTTAAGTTGGAATATAAATTTTATGGTTAAAACATCAGAACTAACTTGTTTTATGTTGACTTTATTCTATAATAGCTGGCCCGACAGACTGCGTTCTGTCAAAAGTTATTTACCTGTGGCAGTCCGACAAAAAACTAAATTAAAATAACACGTTTTATCTCTCCATTAAAACTTTCCTGGTGCCTTAACTAAAATATAAAAAAAACAAAAACGAATTAGTGAATCGGTTCTCGAGTTTTGCAACACATTTGTTGGTTTATTTTGATTTATAAATGTTTACCCAAACGTTTTTGTTCTAGTGAATAAATAATATATGTAAGTTCGTTCATAAGATTCTTTTCGAATATCTTATTTTTATTTACTAATTTCTTTATTGTTCTGTACGTTCCGTTTTACAAGAATATTTAACGCCTGAATTCTTTGACAATTTACAAACTGTATAAATGTGAGAGTGCATAGAAAAGACATAAATTTGTTGGTCTTAAATTAAAACATTACATTTTTGAGGAGATTTATCAAAATAAAGTAGTCACGCCTGTTCAAACATAAAATAAAGATTCTGATGTTTATTTAATACATTTACTGGTAAATTATTATTAGTGCACAAAAATGTTGTTTTCTGTTCCTAAATTTGATGAAACACAGCAAATTTAATATTGGCGTGATTTTTATTCATAGCGTTTTATTACTATTGTATAAGCGTAGTGTTGTTTATTCTTCCATCTTTGTATCTGTAAACACAGACTAAAAATTTAATGTATATACTATTGTAAGTAAATACATATTTTAAATAAAAATTTAAAGAGTAAAATTTTTATATGGCTTTTTGTTCTCACTCCCACTACATCACAAACCGCCCACCCACTCACACACACTATACACATACACACACACACACCCATATACACACGCACGAACGCAGCTATGTACACACACATACAGATTTACAATGTCTTACACATATTTAGAAAACTGTTTTATTAGTCTATAAATATTTTTTTTTTTTTTTTTGTTTTTTCAAAAAGACAACTCCCACATTAGGAATAAACATCCTGTGTCGTGGGGGACTTTACAAACATACATGAAACGGACACAAAGAACATCCAGACTCGGGACAACAATTCGTGGATCACACAATTCTCGTATTATGATCGCTTTGCTACTCTCGTAGGCAATTTGTAAAAAATAGGTTGTTTAAAACATTTATTGGCTTTTAATGAACGTCATATAGCTACCTTAAATTGTTTTACTTAGGTTATATCACTACATAGTATAAAACAAAGTCGCCTTTTCTGTCCCTATATCCCTATGTGCGCTTAAATCTTTAAAACTACGCAACGGATTTTGATGCGGTTTTTTCCAATAGATAGAGTGATTCAAGAGGAAGGTTTATATTATATGTATAATACATGCATCATATACTAAGGCAACATTGCTAATTTTAGAGGTTTCTATTTTATGCCCGTGCAAAGTCGGAGCGGGCCGCTATGTTTTTATATACAACGTTCATAGTTTTTCTGTAGTGTATTTCATTTAGTATCAGCATTGCACCCGTGCGAAGCCGGGGCGGGTCGCTAGTTTACTACATGGAGTACAAAATTTATGTTACGTCTAAGGTTATATGCAAAAAAAAACCAGACACGAGAAATTTATATAATGAATAAGGCTCATGTTTCAGTTTTTGTAATTAAATATAATAATATTAAATAAGTTCTAAAATTTATCGCTGAGCGCAACGCGCAACTATATTATTTTATAAATCGTGAATAGATTTGCACACGTCTAAGGGCAACGAAACTAATTTAAACGTTGATTTCGTTATCAGCCCGTTCATATTTAAACAATGGTTAAACAAGGAGCGGTTTTTTCCTGTTCACCACCACCTTTCAGTGTTCGGTTACTTAACCGAGACATAACAGAACGTTTTTGAATGAGTAATCCAAGATAAAGGTAAATACCAAATGAAATATCATTTGTTTCAAACTATGTAAATAATTTTTTGATAATTATTTAAAAAACGTTTAGGATTTATGTATACAAGTGTAAATGCTAACTAAAAATAAATCTTGAATTAAAGCAGCTCAGTCCGCAAGTACAGCGCAGCAGAAAAACCATATTCATCATCAGCCTATAGCAGTCCACTCCAATTGCACGCCACTTAGTTCCGTCCTCGGCTTCAGCTTTAGATCTAGCTCCTGCCAAAGTATATATATACTGCAATGAAAATCTGGAACCACACATAAAAATATTCTAGGTACATTTATCTGGTTGTTTGCGTAAGCGTACAGATTTAGGTACGATACGCCTTTCTTGAACGTTTTTCTTACATTTTAGTCACAAAATATTGATAAACATTATATTGAATATTACACACTGTCATTCTATAGTAGTTCTCTATATTCGTAAACTTACGTTACATCTAGTACTACACGAAACCAGAGTTGGGAGCGGTTGGCAGTCTATCATACTGGCCTGTCCTAGTATAGATGCCAGTCTCTCACATAGAAACAGTAATTTGTCTAATGTCTGCTTTCTTTAGTAAAGTACTATGTGAGAAAAACAATAAAGTTAATCTATAATATTTGCATCTTCTATATCTATATCTATATAATTTGTACCTCCTCGGGCGGAGGACGATATCCGTTCTCCGCCCGGTATTCAGCCGCTCGCCGATAAACTTCGGCGAGCACCTCCGCCTCCAAATCCCACGGGCGTGTTCCGGCCAAGGTGCACGCCGCCTCGGTGGACACGGTGCGGTATCCGCGTATGGCTCTGACCGCCAATACCCTCCGAGGGCGCCAAAGACGCACCTTATTCTGGGCAGTCAGAGCCGCCACCCACATCGGTGCCCCATACAGGGCCATAGACCGGACAACCCCCGTGAAGAGGTTTCTTATAGCGACGCTGGCTCCACCCAAATTGGGCAAAAGACGCGCAAGGGCGGAGACAGCGTCGACCAGCCTCGGAGAAAGCTGTCGGAAGTGCACGTCGAAGAGCCACCTACCGTCGAGGATCAGGCCCAGATACTTCATCTGGGCCCGAACCGGTACGAGGACCGAGTTGACTTCGATAGAGGCGCCGTGGGGTGGACCACGACGGGGTCCATGGAAAAGCAGGGCCTCCGTCTTGTCAAGGGCCACCCGTAAGCCCAGCGCCTCAATGCGCCCAACCACCAGTGCCCAGGCCCCCCGGGCCGTGACCAATGTGTACCGGTGGTAGTGGAGTGCTTCCCTGATGCAGCTGAATGGCAGACTATTGAAGGCATTGGCGATGTCCAAAGACACCGCCAACACCACGCCGCCACAGCTCACTGCCTCGTCGGTCACGCCCGTAAGGCGCATCACGGCATCGACCGTCGAACGCCCCTCTCGGAACCCGAATTGGGCATCCGACAGGTCGGGCCCCACCTCGCTGAGATGCCGGACGATGCGGGCAGAGAGAATCCTCTCGAACATTTTGCCCGCCACGTCCAGCAACACGATGGGCCTATGGGCCGCGACCGAATCAGCTGGCCGTCCCGGCTTCGCCAACAGGACCAGCTTCCCGCATTTCCAGCACTCAGGGAAACGTCCGGACGCCAGGCTAGCGTCCAAAACCTCCCTGAAGCGGTCCGACATATGGTCGAGGGCTCGGGTCGTCTCTGGCCACTGAGTAGGCCATCGACGGGGGCGTGTGCTCCGCCCACTGCGGGAATAGGCCCTCGACCACAGTTGTCTAGTACCCTTAACACAAGCTCTGCTTAGCTTGGGACTAGATGGCGTTGTGTGTTAGATGTCCGGAATATTTATTTATTTATTATTATTATTATGGCATAATTCTTTATAACTGCTGTAGTAGCATTAATATTATGCCTTAATTGAAATGAATAAACTATGTGCGACTATAGATAAAATAAATAATGTATAATTATTTCGGACAAATAACACACAACGCCATCCAATCCCAAACTAAGAAGAGTTTGTATTATGGGTTCTAGACAACTGATATTATATTATTTATACTTTTTTTCATACATAGAAGACACCCAAACTTCGAAACAAATATTTGCAGATCATACAAACATTTGGTTCGATACGAGAATCGAAGATCACAAGCACAGCAGTCGCACTGCGCTATCGAGGCAGTCAGTGATTATTTTGGTTTCGTTCAGAACGTTAAAATAACCTTGCATTAAGTAATCGCGATAACTAGTTTAGTTGTGTTTTAAGTATCGGTTGCTGCGTGCCCGTTTCATTCGTCAGTCAGTCGTGGTCAGTCGTGTACCGCATTGCAAGGACATAACACCGTTCACTATGGCTTCCATAAAAAGCGATAAAGTTGGTATTGTCGGAAGGTGAGTGTTTACTTCATTAAATTTACTTACTAAATATAAATGTATACATATATTTTTGTTTATAAATCATCATGCTTTCGTAAAATAAAATAATTTACTTACTAAATAGTAAACATTGCGTATTGGTTTGAGTAATGTTTTTCAAATATGAGAATTATTCAACATAATATTCAAAGAGGTCATCGACACAATACAGTCAAGAATATGTGTTTATAAATATTTTAGTTGCCTTGTAATGTTCTCAAGTTCTTACGCAGTTCTCGGATTACGGTAAAAATAATGAATAATAAATTAGATAAAAATGATTCCTGTGCTTACGTATCTGTAACTTTGTAACTTTATTAAAATTTTGAATCTCACTGAGCCTTTAAGATTACAAGGTATCTACCGAGGTACGTTAGAGTAACAGACTCAGATAAGGACTCAGGTCTATACTTAGCGGTAAAACTTTAGTAGTAATTTTAATTTTACTTATGAAGCAAAAAACATATAGCTCGAGAAAAGCAAGAAAGTTCTTTTCCAAATTAAAAACTCCAAAAGTAGCCAAAAGTAATGTATACCTACCGCAAGAATTGCCTCTTTAAAATCTTTTTAATTGTGGTCGTGGCCTTTCCATAACTGAGGTTGGATTCCTTGTGAAACATTTTGCGTAATGTTTTAAAATCCAAAAATATTAAGCTAAGAATCAAAAACTTAAATAATTAAAATTCTTAAAGTTTGCAAATTCAAATAAACTGGTATTTGAGTTTGTGGCCTAATAATATTCTTTACACAGATATGCAGGCAGTTCTCAGTAGTTTAATGGCATATATGTATGACATTCATAAATATCAGCATCATCAGCCTATCGAAGTCCACTTCTGGGCAAATATAAATATGTCCTGATAAAACTATTTGTACTTATTATGTAAGTTAATATTCACGTAAGAACGTACGATTATAAAACATTGTTTACAATGTCATGATTTTTTAATTATTTTTAGATAACATAAAGTTCATGGAAAGGTTAACTTAGAATATAAATAAAAATTATCATTAGTTGGAACATCATTGTGTTTTCATCTAAATAAAATTAAAAGTTTTTAATTCATCTTGACAAAACTTGGTCAAAGATTTATTAGAAAGGTATTTCATATTGTATGATTTATGACTTAATAAAGCTAAAACACAGTTTTTGTCATACAAAAAAAAGTTTCACTACCATAGACTTTATCGTAAGACTATCCATCCAACTAGCTTGTCTCTTCAAAAGGAATCTTACGAGATCAATTTTGAAAGGTTAATAATATAATAATAATAAAAATAATTTATTTCTCAAGGTAATTGTTATTGTTGTAATATGTTGTAATTTTGAAAGGTAAATAAAGAATATCGTAATCCACCTCCTAACTCCTTTTTCTCCTATTCCATCTCTTTCGAGAGAGATATACTGTCCTTAAATTCAGAGAGTGCGAGAGAGACTCTCTCTCAGTCAAGTTTAGTGCCAAGCCCTTTTCGGTGGAGCAATCGCCACTTCTCTGTTTTCTGTTTAAACTCTTGATAGGCTAGGACTCCTACTTTCTCCTTCACTTGCTGTGCGTATATGTATGTTAATCTACGCTTCATTTCAATACAAGAAAAAGAAATAGATTTAATTTAACTCCCATTATTTGTTTACATACTTTATTAGGTAATTATACAATTAAATACTAACAAACATAGGCTTGCTAAAAATAAAAAAGAAATGTTCATTTATTTCTGATTTATTAAAGACTATCGTTTCTGAATATTACTCAAATGGTGTTTATTTATGTACATGTTCGCTAATGGGGGTCTTAGAATTCTATTAATATCTTCTTCTACCCTAATCTACATTGTGCCGACCCGAAGTTGTTGACACGGATTTTAAAGTAATAAGATATGAGAAGGTTATACTCGTACAGGAAAACGAAATAGAAGAAGCTACAACAATCTATATTTGCTGTAATTATTCATTTATTATGATCGATAGGATCTGAGAAATCGTTCAATAAGAACGATAAATAATTTGATTTAAAAATCTTTTTGTTTAAATTTAATTTAGTTTACTTTTAAACTACTATCTATATAGTGTACTAAAAAGAAAAGTAAAATAGATTACGCATCGAATATTTTGACTTCCCGATTATGAAGATGCAATCAGAGTACCATTAAAAATGTCTCATTATGTATTGCACTATATAGACTTGAAAACATGATAAACCACGCACTTGAACTGCAAACAATATATTTTTTTCATTCTCTTTACAGTATAATGTGAGGCGTAAGGTCAATCTTCTATTGTAAGTTCGTGGAGGTCAATTAAATGATTAAATCTATCTTACTTTTCTAGTGGGCTGATTGGCAGATCATGGGCAATGTTGTTCGCCTCTGTTGGCTACCAGGTGACGGTGTACGATATCATACCACAGCAGGTTACCGACGCCTTGGCCGACATTAAAACGCAACTGAAGACCTTAGAAAAAGATGGCCTGTTGCGCGGCAAATTGAATGCGGACCAACAGTACCAATGCATCAAAGGTAATTGTTACTTTAAAGCTTAATTATCATATACATGTATAAAATGGAATGTAATAAATATAAATAAAGTAAAGGTGCATTCGTAATACTACAATCGGGACTTCTTAATGTTAGTGTATGGACAATTGAAGGTTAAACAAAGACCATACTAACTAGTTAACTACTTAAATCTACCACCTCCTAACTAATATCCTAAAAGCGAATATGAATTTGATGTTGTGTAGGCTTTCGCCCCTTTACCACCAAATAGATTTTGAAAATTTCGTTCCCCATTAGAAAGCCACTTTTAACGCAACCGAACCGATATACATTCTACGTAGTAGGTTATATTAGAAAACTTGTTGCCATTAAATACGACGAGGAAAATAGGTAAGAATGATTCGCGATTTCAAAATCTGTCTGCATTTTCCTCATTCAGATTGAAGTAAATGGAATAGCACATAAGGTCAATGTACTCTGTGCATTATATTGCAGTTTTTAATTTTGTTTCTTTTTTTGTATTAATTACCTGTTATATATTTATGGTTTAGAACGAAACTGGTTTATACTTGGCTATATTCCTTCTCTTGTTTTGTTTTTGGTTTTACTATTGAACTTTACTATACATACTCGTAGGTCATAATATATTTTTTACGTTTCCTATATATACGGGTTTTATAATTTTTATATTTAGCTACTAGTACAGCTGCACTTTATTCTATTATAGATAAAGAAACAATTTTTGATTAATTAAATTGTTACTAATATAACTTATGTTGGGCATGTTTAACGGATCGGACGGATATAAATAAAATATGAAATTCAGTCCACAGATGGCGGCAAATATCGGTGTATGTATCAATGTTGTTCAACATGTTTTATAATACATATAATAACTTTACCAAAATCTTTGTAATTTACAGTCACGCATTTTTACAATAAAGTAATTTCTTATTTCCTACTTTTTCAACTCGGTTTTTGTTATTGAAGTGAAACTTCTTTAGGCGCATGAGGGTATTTTTTTTACGGATGAAACGCGTCACGAAGACGTGCAGCGTTTTTGTCGAAGAAGAGGGAGACAGCAATTGAGACCGATTGAGAGAGAGTGAGAAAGGATGAATTTTAATTTAAAATTCATCATCTAAGATTTTACTATATTTTTTTTAAACAATATAAAATAAATGTATTTTAATTATTCTCTTTAATTATTTTTATTAATAATTAGTTTGCCAAAGAAGTTTGACTTCTGACATGTGTACTTTGTATGCACGCACTTTTTTTTTACTTTAATAATATAATTTATTGTTAACAGCCATATAATCAATATAGGTAAGGCCGGTAAAGCTGTGTAGTTTAAAATATTAAGAGGTTGCTAAGACGATTATTTGATTTAGGTATCCGTTTGTGAGATATACAACTTTGAAGCACATTTTTTTATTAAAATGAGGCAAGCTCTCTCTAAAAGTTTAATAGCTGGATCGAAAAATCTGAAAAAAGTTATGGTGGTAGTCCATGTGATGAACTTTAAGAGAAAACTACGGTTACTACTAAGAAAAATGGCTTTGAGAACTTTGTTAATTCAGGACTTTTAGGTTATAGAGGCCTGTTAAAAGCGTTATAAAAACTTCCTACAAAAAACTGAATAACAAAATAGTTACGTAATAAAACGATAGTCGAATTGTTTACATTTGTTTTAACGCTTTTCGGTTGACATGTAGATATTGTTATCAATAGTTGTAAATTGTAATATCACAATATTTTAATTACTACTAAGTATTGACGCTAATGTAATTGGATCTCCATTTATAGGTTACTAATGATATTGACTGACATTAGGACTACTAAATGCACGGTTGGCCCAGTGACTTAAGCGGTCGTCGGGTCGTTTCTACTGCCTCATGAGTCATGAGTTCAAATCCCACATGGGACAACACTTTGTGTATTCCACAAATTGCTGTTTTGAGTCTGGTGTTTCTTTGTACGTTACATGTACGTTTGTAAAGTTTCCCGCGACACAGGATGTATATTCCTAAAGCGGGAATTGACTTTAAAATAAAAAAAAGAAAATAATACTAATATTTTAAAGGTTAAGATAAAGTTGCTAAAAATCGCTTATAAGGGGTTTTAAGCACAATAAGCACAGGCATATTACACGGTTTTTTTTTTTTTATTGAATAGTGGGCAGTCGTATCACCTGATGGTAAGCGATTACCGCCGCCCATGGACACCCGCAACACCAAAGGCGTCACAATTGCGTTGCCGACCTTTGGGGGATGGGAAAGGGGATGGGGGGAGGGGTTGGGTATGGGCCTCCGGTATCCTCACTCACTCGGTGAAACACAGCGCAAACGCTATTTCACACCGGTTTTCTGTGAGGCCGTGGTATCACTCCGGTCGAGCCGACCCATTCATGCCGAAGCATAGCTCTCCCACGGTGAATTATTGATGGAAGTAGATAATATAGTCTTCCCATTACGGATTTAAAGATCAAACCCATCTCAATTGTTGGTGGTAATATGTTTATAAAATACCCATATTGACTTGTACCATATCACAAGTAGGTAATTCATGTAAAATACTTGAAAAGATAATTATGATATTCCATTACTTTGTGCTTTTCTCGAAACATTTAGCCTCGCACTATCAACTGTGGAACAAATTGTTGCCTATATACTAACTCCCATTTTTGTCCGTCTGGTCGGAAATCCTCTTGGATCTCGCCCACAGGACAACCGGTGGGGCGTGGGATGATTATATCAGTCTTGAACTGATTAAAAACTGTCGACCAATACCATTTCGGGTTTCAACAACCTTCACCTGGTTTACCAGGGACCCCTCTGGCATATCAAGATAATCTACAGATTGTAGATAAAGCTCTCATGAGATCATACTCTACGAAAAATCTGGCAACGCATTTCTATGATTCTTGAGTTACAGCTGTTCACAGGCAGCTGTAGTCTCTTAAAATCAGTGACCCCAGAACAAGAATGTTAATGAAATGTTAATTAAAAAAAGGGATATTACTTTTAAAAGCCGAGTTTCTCTAAACTTCTCTCCAGACTATTTATTATTCCAAAGTTAGCCAGTAAGGCTGTCGCATTAAATCTTAATCACGAACTCATAAATATCTGAGATTATTGACAAAAAATTATGATGTCCATGAACATTTTTTGTTTTGCAAACGATTGTGTTTTTTCAAGAGTTTAATTTATATTTAGGAATGAAATTATAATGTTCCTACCATACTCGAAACGTATTATCAAATTGTCAACATTATTACGATAACAAATGTACTGCAAAGTACTTAGATGTGAGATATGTTATTGTTGTGTGAATTTAAATTACATATTAACTTCATCGTGTAGACGGTATTTGAAAGTTTTTTTTTTTTTTATTGAATATTGGGCAAACGAGCAGACGTATCACCTGATGGTAAGCGATTACCGCCGCCCATGGACACCCGCAACACCAGAGGCGTCACAAGTACGTTGCCGACCTTTGGGGGATGGGAAAAGGAATGGGGGGAGGGGTTGGGGTATGGATCTCCGGTATCCTCACTCACTCGGTGAAACACAGTGCAAACGCTATTTCACACCGGTTTTCTGTGAGGCCGTGGTATCACTCCGGTCGAGCCGACCCATTCATGCCGAAGCATAGCTCTCCCACGTAGATCCTAAACTGCTATTGAAATTGTGACGCTTTATGTAGTAAGCAACCACTGAGCAATGATTTTTGGAAATTTCATCTCTAAGGGGGTAATATAAGGACGGAACGGTTTTTTTGAAATTAAAAATTATCAAAGTTCGAAATAACACGATAGAACCTTTAATTATGAGTCCGTTGCAGTCCACTGTCGGAAGTAGGCGTCTCCCGAGGAACACCACAGAGCTCGGTCTGTTGGTTTCTGCATCCAGTCGCTACCCGTCCTCTTACGTAAGTCGTTCCACTATCTAACCAGAGGGCGTCCCACACTATGTTTGCTAGAGCCTTTGTATACAATTTTTTCCGTACCCTAAATTGTTGGGCTCAAACGGTAGAAGTACTCGTAACTAGAAAAAATTGTTCTTTGAAATGTACAATTTCCAAAGGAAACGCAATATAAGATAGTAATACAGCAAAGAGAACGCGGTCGCTACGAGATAAAAAACCATTTAAGTTCAGTGAACACTTTCATGATCTCAGAATTTATTTTTTGTTACTGCTTTGATTACAATTATCTCAGATCATCTAGACTTCTAGAGTACTTTAGAGATTCGTTCTACGCGTTAAGAAAGATCTCAAAAGGGCGAATGTGAAATTTTAAGAACTTAAAGTTTATGTATTGAAAACCATTCGAAAGCTAATATGTTGAAGAAAGAAATTATATATAATGAAAAAAGCTTCACTAGTCAATGAAGTAAATGAAAACATTGAAACTTAATTAATTAGACCTAAAATTTCGCCATCAAGCAATTTCTGGTATACTTAGTCTTGTCATAAATATTGTTACGAAGAAAAGCTTTTTTTTTATTGTGCGTAACATTAATTACTATTGCAGTGTGTTAGTTTAATACATTAATATAAAACCATTAAAAAATGTTAAGCTTATTCGAAGTGATCTCCATTGGCTGCAATACAGTACTTTAAACGTTAAGGCCGTTACTGACCATAAATCATAATCCAGTGGATTAAGATCAGGGCTAGATGGCGACCAGTCTTTAGCTCTGATGAAGTCCGGAACGTTCGTTTCTAACCAAATTAAGTGGATCTAGCTCTATGACCCGGCGCTAAGTCTTGCTGGGGCCAAAGGACCATTCTTGGTTAATGAACATTCTGTTTTTAAGGCGCTTACCTTCTCAAGAATGGTATCTTGAGACACTGGTGCCAAAATAAGAAAACACAATGATATAAAAATTGCAGATTCCAATTCAAAAGTAATATTTTGTTTATTTTTAATTGGAACAGTATTTATGGCCAGACTTAGTATAAATATCTAAATATATACCTGATACGCAACTCAACATACGGGCATCGAAGCCGAGATATAAACACAGCAGTCGCATACACTTCCACTGCGCCACCGGCACTGTAAACGCTTTACATCAATGACTGGCTATGTAGTTACCTATAGAATATTTTGAAATAATTATGTTACCTATAATAATACGAACTGATAATAAATGACAATGGTTGTTTAATAAAACAAGGGTTTCTTTCATTAAAGAAATAAGGAGCACTGAAGACGATAGATAATGTTGTTATAGCTAGTATTTTTCTATTACTAAGTACCTACTTGATAAGAATTTACAAAAACCATTGTAATATTCTGAGTTTGTCTACTCATTCATATGTTATCCTCAACAGCATATGTAACACTCAACTTTTACGTGATTTTTAGGGTTCCGTACTCAAGGGGTAAAAACAGCATCCTATTACTAAGACTCCACTGTCCGTCTGTCTGTTCGTCTGTCGTCACCAGGCTGTATTTCATGAACCGTGATAGCTAGATAGTGAAATTTTCACATATGATATATTTCTGTTGCAGCTATAACTTCAAACACTAAAAACAAAATAAAATTTGTATTTAAGTTGGGCTCCTATACAAAAAACGTAATTTTATTTTGCTCTAAATTAATACCGGCCAAAGGGAGACGCTTGAAATATACCTACAGATAATGATAAGAAACCCTTCGGGCGCGAATCCCGCACTTGGCCGATTTTTCGTAATACACATAACGCAAATTCTTTACTTGATTAATATTTTTCATATATTAACGTTTTGTTCTCTCTCTGTCTGTCAATTCAATCTGTCTGTTTGTTACGCTTTCACGGCTAAATCACAAAACCGATTAGGATGGATATCGTTGTAGAGATAGATTGGACCTTGGAGAGACTTACCTTTTGTCGCAGTGACCCACATATATGCGAGCGAAGCCACGGGCAAAAGTTAATATACAGTAAAAAGTTACACCAAACGCACATAAACACTTCACTCGTTAAAATTGTTAAAAAAAAATGCGTTTTATTCCAGGGTCATCCGACTTAGCTGTAGCAGTGAAGGGGGCCGTATTCGTTCAAGAATGTGTCCCAGAGAACCTTGACCTGAAAAAGAAAGTGTTCCAAAATCTTGATGAAGTTGTTGACGATAATACTATTCTGTCAAGCTCGACTAGCACCACGCTCCCGTCCCTGTTCTCTGAGAACTTGAAGCACAGAGCACAGGCAAGTTTCATTAATCTAAAAGCCCTAGTGACCTGTAACTACAGTTATTTTTTTAACCTGCCTTAGAAAATTTTGTGAGAATAAATAAATAGATTTATTGTTAATTATATACTGACTGGCCATAATATTATGAACCTAATGAAATATAGTTTAATATAGGTACATATGTCTCCCTTAAGTTAATATGAGATGCTTGATTTCAACCAGTGTCAGAAGAAGTATCTCAGTGTTGACTATTTTCGAACCTGGTGACCAGAATGTGACTACTGTATATATTTTTTTCCTAACTGCAACTTAACTACGACTTAACTCATAATATTTTTCTTAGTGATATATTGGTGCTAATTCTGTTGTTGACCTCACTAAACTAAAATTCACTAAATTTTTATTAGATTACATACCTCATTATCAATTGCGTGCAGTCCCTTTTTTAAACGGTTTTATTTAAACGGTTTTTTAAACGGTTTTATTTAGCTCACCCCGTTTGTTTTTTTCTTTTTTGGGTCAAATTTAGTAATTCAAATTTCACCCTCTTCCTGTCAACCGATTAATCTGAAATTTTGTATACACTTTGGATTTTGGTGACAATACAATTATGTTTATTCATTATCATTATAAATTAAAGATGGCGGCCGCTACAAAATGGCAGATAACGTAGGTTTTATCAATCCCATCAATATGGGTATCAAATGAAAGGGCTCAACAAGCAGAATACAATATACTATAAAAAATTGAAATCCAAGATGGCGGCCGCTACAAAATGGCGGATAACGTAGGTTTTATCAATCCCATCAATATGGGTATCAAATGAAAGGGCTCAACAAGCAGAATACAATATACTATAAAAAATTGAAATCCAAGATGGCGGCCGCTACAAAATGGCGGATAACGTAGGTTTTATCAATCCCATCAATATGGGTATCAAATGAAAGGGCTCAACAAGCAAAATACAATATACTATAAAAAATTGAAATCCAAGATGGCGGCCGCTACAAAATAGCGGATAACGTAGGTTTTATCAATCCCATCAATATGGGTATCAAATGAAAGATCTTTGCAGGGACTACGCATAGAGGAGTTGGACTGCAATAAACTAACGGGCAAGAAACCTTGTAATAATGAAGCACTAAATGAATTAAACAGAATACAAAATAAAAACTAAAAACTAGAAAATAAAAATAGGTAAAAAAACTTTTTAAGTTAAACGGTTTTATGTTAAACATACATTGTAATGTTTAAGATAAATGTACTAAAAACCAAAAAATAATAAAATAGATACAGTCGTGGGAATTATAAACATATGCATAGACTAGACTAAAATAAAACCGTGGGGCACGTCAATCGTTTAATTCGTCGTTAGGCAGTTGGCCCGCAGACGGTGAGGAAATTACTTACTATTTTCTTGCTCATGGAAATTCCAATAGTTATACACTCCATATAAATAAAAGAGATATTTCAACTAGTTTATCGTTAGACATTCACACTGCTGGCTGGCGAGGAATCGTTTCACTGCTCGTAGTTTGTCTTTAATCGACAAAACATATGATAAAAGTACTACTCGATCACCACTATGAAACCCTAAAACTCGCTTATAATCGAGCTTGCTAGCTTGTTTCCACATTCTAGCCCTACTTATCACACGTCCATCGTTGTCGGTTGAACAACTGCCTAATTATAGTGTAACATTACAAAACTAACATTTTAATCAACGATTGTAGACAATTAAATTAGCACGAATATCTAGTCGTTTTGAGAATAGTGTAGCTGTGAGTAAGTTTATGTTTTCTATGTTCTGTGATTTATGTTTTGATAGGACTGTTTTTGGTAGTATGTAGAAAATTTACAGAAAGAAATTAAACATGAACAATTCTAATGATACAGGTAATCGTTTCCCACCCAGTGAACCCACCGTACTACGTGCCTCTTGTGGAGATTGTACCTGCACCCTGGACCAGGAAAGACGTCAGTGAGAAGACCAGGGCTATCATGTTGGAAATAGGTCAAGCTCCAGTTTCTCTCAGCAGAGAAATCGATGGATTTGTCCTCAACCGTATACAGTAAGTTTCCATATTTAAATATTTTTTATTTTCGTAAGGTAACTTTTATTCTTGTATTGCAGTTAGAAAAATTATAAAGTAATCTTGTTGATTCTTGTTGTAAAGTTTAAAAAAAGCAAAAAGGTTAAAACTTAAGCTCGATTAACACAACGCACCTGTTGCTGTTCTCCGAGAACTTGAAATACAGCACAGGCAAGGTTCTTTAGTATTTTTTCAATGTCTGGCTATAATATTATGTTTTAAATAGAAAACAGAATAGACCACTTTTATTTATAATATCATTTCTTTCTTTAACTTTAGCTTTTAAAACCGAGGATCGAACCAAGTACCTAACGTGCTATTGCAGAGGCTAATGTTTTTCGTAAGGTGTATTTATAATGAAACGACCGTGACAAGATTGACTGAACAGATGGTGTTGTGGTATAAGTGGTCATCTCGCCGTTTCCTATTGTACTGAGTGTTGTGGGTTCGATCCTCACATTGTATGATCCACAAATTGTTGTCTGGAGCCTGGGCGTTCTTTGTGTCCATTTCATAATTGTTTGTACAGTCCCCGGCCACACAAGATACATTCCTAGTTTGGAACGTGACTGTACGGATAGCGTAGTGTTTTGGGTTCCAACCCCACGTAGAACAAAACTTAGTGTGATCCACAAATTGTGAACGATTACGATTCAAGTATGTTTGTAAAGCCCCCCGCATCACAGGAATAATCCAAGAGCGAGAGTTGTCTTTTAAAATAAATAAATAAACAAAAGAAAGCAGCAAGCATATAACTAGCACGAACGTATTTCAGTCACTGTTTTATGTTACTCTTATATTATGTCACTCTTATTTAACAGATACGCAATTCTGAATGAAGTATGGCGCCTAGTAGACGCTAAAATCGTAAACGTTGAAGACATCGACAAGGTAATCTCAGAAGGTCTTGGCATGAGATACGCATTCCTTGGATCGCTGGAGACTGCACACTTGAATGCTGAAGGCATGAAGAGCTACATTGAAAGGTCTGTAAAGCAATTTAAGGGAGCAAGTCAATTACGCAGTAATTTTAATGTTATATTTTGCTGTCATTTGATTCCTATTTTCAACCTATACCATTAAAGCAAGTAAAATATTGACGCAATATCTCAAGTCTCACAGATAGTTTTGCATTTTTCACGATCTATTGTGATGTATTGAATGTCGTGGTGTGGGAAAATACGCATCACTCAATACAAAAAAAATGTTCTGAGTATGGGTGGTCCTTGTGTTTTCAAGATCTTTGTAAGTCCCTCGTGACACAGGATTTCACTTCACATACAGACAACTTCTTCATTGGCAGAAGTTGTCTTTCCAAAAAGAAAATAAAGCAAAAAAATCTATATAGGCTTATATAGTTTCAAAAGTTATACTTTTAAAACTTAGGTCTATGTAGTACTCAATAAAATAGACATGACCAGTGCTAGAATTTTTTTGTTTATACGTTTTATAAATTGCAGATACGGTGAAACCATTCACGACGTAAGCAAAACTATGGGTGAAATTCCGCGTATGACCACAAGTAAAAGTGCTGACACCATTTGCGAGCAGTTGAACCAAATGGTTCCAATAGAAAGATTGCCTGAACGTCGCGCTTGGCGGGATGCTTGCTTAACCCGATTAGCCCTGCTCAAGAAGGAGATGGAAGGAAAATACAAAAAGTGAACCAAAGATTTTTTTTGTACCTTATATATAAATAAAAATCTATTTATATTATGACATATAGTTGTAAATATATGCATTGTATAAAATTGTGTATTTTATATAATGCATATATTTAAGAATTATGGTAATATATTTCGAAAATATCCTTTATTTTTGCGTTTATAATAAAATATATTCTTTGTTATTGTTTTCATTACAGATTTTTATTCACTAGTGATCGCCCAGTGGTCGAAATTTGACCACTTTTTTTTAGCTTACTGCGCACTTCTTGCATAAAATTTTTATCTGGGCCTAAATATCATACTCTTCCGTTCGCTTCATTTTCGTAAAAAGGGGTACAATATTTTTACTTTTCGTATTAGTATGTAGATATCTTTCATATATGAATTGGCTTTAAACTTGATTTAACCGTTTAAAGTGAAATTTTACTAACGCGTGCATAGTTACATTTTAAGACAGTCGTCAAAAAATAAATAAATGAATGGACAGTAATTGTTTTTTACTCTTGGTTTGAATTTCGCCTTAATTCCTTGCAAATAATCAATCTTGGAGTCGTAGATACTACTATATTTATTTCCTTTTTTGAAATAAATTTATAGAAACCATTCTAACATGAAGTCAAATATTTTTTAGCATAATTACGATAATTTATTTTGATCAAGCGATTTATCGTATTTCAAGAACTGTTTTATAAAGTTTGTGGTTATTTGATAAGCACAGGGCACTTCACTACCCGTCAGTAAAATACGACGTTACTGTAGTACCACATTAGACAAACTATTAATTAGACTTGACATATGCGTACTAACGGGATAGAAACCAAGTACATCAAATATTAATGATGCCAGGTTAAAGCCTATTCGTCCTTATTATTAGCTCCGTTTACTGTTCCAAACGTTCAATAAATATGTCATATATGATAAAGAAAAAGCTGAGGATGCAACCGGGATGTAGACGAATGTCATGTGACATGTCCCTCCAACACAAAGGGTGGATCCTCCGACCAGGTGAGGTCGCGGGCCACGGCCCATCGGTTGATGTTCGAATATTGTATATATGCTAATCGGCGCGAGAACTTTTATGGCGCGATGCATAATTGGTAGTTTCTTCGTATTGTACGTTACTCCTTCATTTGGTGTATATTCGGTAGATGGCACTGTAGTATGTTTTTTGTTGCGATCTATGTGGAAGTCGCCACGGGGATAATGCTAAGAAGATGATGATTATGCTGAGTAAAGACAATGCTCCACCTCTAGTATTCATACTAAAGTTAAAAAGAAAACTTTCATAATACGTATATGTTTTTTTATTTGTGTCAATCTCTCTCTAGAAAATGGTTGTAACATATATGTATAGGTATAAAATTGATGAAGGAATAAAACAATTGATTGATTGAAGATATAATTGTTTATTTGCTGCCGCTTTACTTCTTGAACCTCTAACAGATTGTTTCAAGTGAGTAGGCCTTTTCAAACACAAAAACACAATAATTTTAAATTTCCTCACCATATGGAGTAATTTCGAAAGGCTAGTACGTTATTCCTAAATAGTCGTTAGAAATATAGCTGTGATAACCTACGCAATTTCACTCATGATTGATTGAATTCCCTCTTTTTCTTTGAACACTGTTTGGCACGTATGATTTTGTGCCATACAAAAAAAAGTAATACGGCGATAATGGTAAAGAAATATCTCTGTCTTTCTCTAACACACTGGAAAATAGTACAATTATCTCACTCGCTCTTGGGAACACTGTTGGCGTGTCCAGTCTATTTATTATTTTGTGTATGAGTACCACAGAGTACAATAGTAAGTACAAAAAATGGTACATCAATGACATACACCAAAAAATGATAAGCTAGCGTCAGCTGTCAAAAAGGGAATAAAAATAATAAATTAAATATAATTTGCATCGGGTATAGAAAACTTTTTGCTAATCACCTGAAAATAACAATCGAATTACAATAGTTACGTTGGTCACAATAATACATACCAAACTTTTGTATTTTTTTGAATTCCACAAGGCACAAACAAATAATTTGTTATCTGTGGTTCTTGTCTTGTCTAATGGGTCATTTGCGCGATCGTCCACAATTTTATTTACTATCACATTTTAGAACACTAATAAGAATATAATTTTTATATTACGGTATTTTTTCAAAATCGATGGTGTGATTTTAGAGTGATGTGTCATATAAATAAGTAAAGTTATTTTGATAAAGCCTTCATGATCTCATGACAAAAGGCCTTGCAGTACGCACAGAATTACAAATGTGTTGTTTTGATAGATAATGGATCCAAGAATGTGTAGGAAAATCAGTAGTAGTGAAAGTCTTCCAGACGCCGATGATGTGGAATTTGAGGTATCAAATATCATTGCACCGCAAGAGAGCGATGAGAATTTAATGTTTGTAGGTAGCGACGACCCTCACTCTGTGACTTGGCTCGACAATGAGCAAATAGATGAATTAGATCTTAATTTAGACCAAACAAACCTCTGTTTTCATAGAGTCGATAGCGCAGATATAATTTACAGAAGCAAGAAGAAAAAATGCAAAATGGTCGGCAAGTATGTTATGGGAGATGTATTAGGAGAAGGTTCGTATGGCAAAGTTAAAGAAATGTTAGATTCAGAAACGCTTTGTAGAAGAGCTGTAAAAATATTGAAAAAGAGAAAACTAAGAAGAATACCAAATGGAGAACAGAATGTACAGAGAGAAATACAATTATTACGTATACTTAGACACAAAAATGTGATAGAACTAGTCGATGTTATGTATAATGATGAGAAACAAAAAATGTACCTTGTCATGGAGTTCTGTGTTGGAGTACTACAGGTATGAGATTTTTATTCACTACTGTTCTGTCTTATTTATTGATAGATATCAATTTAATACCACAAATTTCTTGAGAGAACTATTTTGTCAAGAAGATATATAAATGTAAACTTTATGTAGTTATCTGATTAACTCTATCCCAAACATATTATCTGACCAATATGTTCAACAAATTCCTGAAATAACATTGAATTAGGTTATCCATATAGTAATAGATATGTAATAGTCATTGAATAGAATAAAACATTCTTGAGTCTATAATGAAGCAAATATAGAAATGAGTCACTACTAATATTCTACAATTTATAGTTATAAGTTATTTTGGTTATTTTAATTCTCGTCCATTACATTTATTTCTTCTACATATAATGCTTTTCCCCTTGAAGAAAATGCTAATGTTGTTTCTTTTGTTATTAGGATATGTTGGAAGCAAGCCCAGGCAAGAAATTTCCTCAGCGGCAAGCTCATGATTACTTTACGCAATTACTGGATGGTTTAGAGTATTTGCATGGCCAAGGAGTAGTCCACAAAGACATTAAGCCTGGCAATTTACTGTTAACGTTGGACCACATGCTGAAAATCACTGATTTTGGTGTTGCTGAGGTGAATATAAGTAGAAGAATAAGCTTTAACCCACGGCTCCACCCTCATCTACAGTGACTAAAGCCTATGCCCATCTCTAAGCTCTATTTTATCTCTAAATTGGTTCAGCAGTTTAGTTGTATAAGTATAACAGACAGAGGTAGTCTATTTCTAAGTAGTAGGCCATATCTATACAACACTTCATCTTTTTTTTCGTTTATAGTAGACAGACACACAAAGTTAATTTGGAATTTATAAAATTGGTATGGATATGTAAACATGTGTAAAATGAGTCATGCTATTTTATAAAATAGTCACTTTTAAGTGGTATACCAGAATAACATACCACAGTTAGTGCATAAAGTATGAGTCATACCAAATACTATGCTTCTGATCCTAAACAATATATATTTAGAATCAAGGGTTTATTCTTACAAAATGTTTCATTTACACTTTTATATTTTTAGTTTGTTTGATACATATTGCATCTTGTTTTGCACATTAGGCCAGTCAGTATAAAGGTTATATGTGGTTAGCCGTCTGGTTACTGCACAATAGTGGCAGCTTAGTATTTAGTTGTTATTATTAATAATTTCCCATATAAACATTCTGGTATTAGTTTGATTGTAGATGAGCTTTTCATTTATGATGGTATAGGAGCTAACGAGCAGATGTATCGTCTAATGGTAAGCAATTACTGCTACCCATGGACACCTGCAACACCTGAGGTGTCACAATTGCGTTGCCGGCCTTTGGGGGATGGGGGTGGTTATGGTTCTCCGGTATCCTCACTCGCACGGTGAAACACAGCGCAGGCGTTGTTTCACACCGGTTTTCTGTGAGGTCGTGGTATCACTCCGGTCGAGACGGCCGAAGTGTGGCTCTCCCCCGAATTAGCTTAGTACATATTGCGTAGGTACAGAAATAACAAGATGTTATCCATCATTTTGTCTGAGTGATGACAGATTAAGAATTTTTTTTTTTTTGAATAGTGGTCAAACGAGCAGACGTATCATCTGATGGTAAGCGATTACCGCCGCCCATGGACACCCGCAGTACCAAAGGCGTCACAAGTGCGTTGCCGACCTTTGGGGGATGGGAAAAGGGATGGGGGGTGGGGTTGGGGTATGGGCCTCCGGTATCCTTACTCAGTCGGTGAAACACAGCGCAACCGCTATTTCAACACCGGTTTTCTGTGAGGCCGTGGTATCACTCCGGTCGAGCCGACCCATTCATGCCGAAGCATAGCTCTCGGTGAAATATAAAGTGCACCACTCCTATTCATCCAATGGGTATTGTCAGAGATGACTAAGGGAGCAACTTTCACAGGCCAAAATTACTGCAAAGAGAAGGAAAACTTTTTTTTTTTTTTTTTTTTTTTTTTTTTTTTTTTTTTTTTTTTAAAGACAACTCCCACATTAGGAATAAACATCCTGTGTCGTGGGGGACTTTACAAACATACATGAAAGGGACACAAAGAACATCCAGACTCGGTACAACAATTCGTGGATCACACAAAGTGTTGTAAGTACCGCGTGGGATTTGAACCCACGACACTTGGCGCAGTAGCAAGGCGACCGCTGACACCACTCGGCCAACCGTGCAGTCGTTGCAACAAATATACAATACGCTACAAAAAAAACTGTACCCTATACCTCCTCTTTAAGGAGAGGCAAATCCAGCAGTGTACTGCTAAAGCCTGTTGATGATAAACCAAACATCTTCAGTAGTAGACTAGTACATATTATCATTATGAATGCCATACATCATGCAAAAGCTAAGTATTGATGTAGTGAGTTAATTGGATTTGTACTATTTTTACTGTCCACATATATGCACTGAATTATAAGTTAATTACTGTTCAGTAGCTTGCTGCTATCAATGATAAACATTAATGCCTCTAATAGAAGGTATAACAGAGTCATAAGCAGAAAGCCATATGGTAGTACCTCATACTGCCTCGGTGGCTTAGTGGTAGTGAATGCGACTGCTGTGCTTGAGGTCTCCGGTTCAAATCCTGGGTCGGACCAAATGTTTGTGTGATCTACAAATATTTGTTTCGGAGTTTGGGTGTTTTCTATGTATAATATGTATGTATTTACGAAAAAAAAACAGTATATAAGTATTTATATCAGTTGTCTAGTACCCATAACACAAGTTCTGCTTAGCTTGGGACTAGATGGCGTTGTGTGTTAGATGTCCGGAATATTTATTTATTTACTGTGGAACATAATAATTGGTAATAAAATTGCCTTCTTTTAGATTCTTATACCTAGCTCAATAACTTGAACATTGTACCTTATTTGTATAGTAACTAAATATATTATTATTATTAGTTAATAAGTTTAACATATGCAGATAGTGTGGTTTGATAGAAAAGTATTTTTTTATTAATCCATAGATTATTACTACAATAAATCATCTGTTAAAGTAATAGGCACAGTTTATAAATAGGCTAGCTAGCTATTCTATAAAGGAGGCCTAAAACTTTGACTCACTGTGTTCTGCATGCCTTTGATCTGATAAGAGATTAGGCTCCCTTTATCAGATAGTCTGAATCTGCAGCATTCTCGGTACCTTCCATATCAGGGTATCCTGGTTTTATAGTCAGTTCGAGTCCAACATACCACTATATCATTAACTCTGGTGAGAAAATGACCGTTTTGATATGGGAAAAGCTAGCTATCCTCATCAACAATCAATCAAATTTACTCCTTGATGTGTAAGTGATTGCAACCTTATATGCTATGGACTAATTTTTATTATTTTATTAGACAAGAAATTGATTTCCCTAACTTTAATATTTCTTTAGACCGCTTTCTAGCCTTTGTGTTTTGGTTGCCTTAACTTGCACATATAAGTATTGTTGTCAAAAACAAACAAACTTTGTATAAATTATTTGAAAAGATGGTGCACATGAGTTTCTCACCAGCTCTTCTCATGAATGCAATACCCATCGGAGCTGGTACTTGGATTGATTTCAATTTAAACCTTTGAGTTGAATCGAAATCAATCTAAGCTCCGGTAATTCAAATCATTGATTACTTGAGTTACATCCTTTTATCACTGATCAATTCAGTACTTGAGTTTTTTTTTTTATATTTGTATTAATAATGTTTGATGTTTGTATTTTTGACGTGTTCAAGTGCCTTTTGGGGCCTATGGAAATAAATGATTTGACTTTGACTTTGACAACAGCCTTTAGTAGTCCACCGCCGGTTTCAGAAAGAATACCATATTTTGAAAGAAGGTTTTAGCCTATTAGACCACACTGGCCTGATGGCCTGACTGATTGGTATGTGGGTTTATTTCAAGTTTTGTTAGTCAGCTGTTACGAGACGCATGTGAGCTTTCCTGCAGATAAAAAATCCATACTATTCAAACTAATATTATCAATTCGTAACTCTGTCTGAATGTCTATCATGCTTTCAAAACTAAAACATTGAACCGATATGGATGAATTTTTGTTGTTTAACCACTAAATTGATGTGGTTGAAATTTGGTTATCTAAACGACTAAATCGATTTGGATGAATTTTGGTAAAGAGATTGCATCTTGTACATCGTCAGTAGGTACATAACTACTTTAATCAGAAACTAACCCACGCAACCTCGTCTGCGTCTCCTATTGACTGTAGCGTGAAGTTATAAAGTACAATGAACCTTTTTTTTTTGAACTTTTAACCAATTCCTTCATACATTATTTTTGCTAAACTTTAACTTTAACGTTAACGCATTAACGCTGTGCATACAACGAAAGCTCTTAAAAGAAATACTTTTTCCCAGTTTTTGCAACATTTTTCATTGTTACTTCGCTCTTTTTGGTTGCAGCGAGATGATGTACAGCATTCCTCGATAATTGGACTTTTGGATTTTTTAATTGGACAATGGTCCTATGGGTGACTTCCTAAGATGAAGAATGCGCTACATTTAATCAGACATACGAAAAACCCTTCAACTTTATAATATTAGTTTACAACCTCGTTTGCGTCTTATATTGCCCGTAGCGTGAAAAATTTCCCCCGTTTTTGAAACATTCTTCATTGGTGCTCAGCTCCTTTTAGTAGTAGCGTGATGATATATAGCCTATAGCCTTCCACGATAAATAGACATTCTAACACTGAAAGAATTTTGAGATTAGCGCGTTCAAACAAACAAACAAACTCTTCAGCTTTATTATTAGTATAGATAAGAAAGCTATGAAAAGCATCAAGTTCTGTTGTTAATCGACTTTATTATTTTCAGGCGTTAGATATGTTTTCGCCTGAAGACACCTGCTACACTGGACAGGGTTCCCCAGCGTTTCAACCTCCAGAAATAGCGAATGGCGCTGAGCAGTTCTCGGGCGTCAAAGTAGATATCTGGAGTAGTGGAGTTACATTGTAAGTTGTCATAAATATAAGGCATGCTATTTATTAGTATTTTTTATACTATTAGGTATTTAAAAGCTCTTTTATAAAGAGTTTTTTTATGATGTCTAGGGTTTGCACTGCACATTCTTACAAGTACCTGGATGACTGGTATTTATTTTCAATTAAGTTTTCTGATCTGATCTAGCTAGATCGATTTATCGCCTCCGAAACCCCTGCATAATAAATTTCATGAAAATTGTTATAGCCATTGCCGAGATTCAGATAGATACAGGAATTGATCGTTTTAAGTTATTAGATAGATTAGATATTTGTATTCGGTCGAAAATAACAGGTTTTTTCAAACACAATATTACAATTATTACTTTATAATAGCATATTTTACCAATAAGCTTTGCTAAATATTGGATTAATTGTACATCGATTTTGACCCAAAGTGTTTTTTTTTCAAGGTGTTGTATTTTAATATAATATATAAATACTGTAATATAGTTTCGTATTATTTCACATTCAATTACTCAATTCTTCGGTTCTCTTTTTTGGATCAAAATGCGAAAGAATGTTTGACATTACAAGCAGTTATTTCAAATAACTAAAAGTGACAACAGATTCTGTGGAAATACGTACCTGGTAAAAAAACAGACCAGGTAACAAAGATGTCAAATATTAAAAAAAAAACAAATGTAAAGTGCTTTGACAAATTCGTAACAATTTTTAGCTCAACTTTTTATGCTAATACATCTACACTAATCTACACTAATAATATTATAACGAGGAAAGATTTGTATTTTTGTATGTAACGAATAAACTCAAAAAGTACTGGACCGATTTAAAAAATTCTTTCACCATTCGAAAGCTACATTATCCACGAGTAACATAGGCTATATTTTATTTTGGAAAAAATAGGGTTCCGCAAGATATTTGCGTTTTTCGGACACGGTTTCTCTTTCACGTAAAACCTACTAAATGGATTTTGATGAAACTTTACAATAATAAAGCTTATACATCAGAATAAGACATAGTCTACAATTTATAAAGATACTAGCTTCGCCTCGCGGCGTTGCACGCGGTTATTGTCGTACCGCGGGTAGCACCGCGGGGTTCAGCTAGTTCTTTAATAAAATTATGTTGAACGCTAAGATGTAACATTTTATTTTTTTATTTCAATACTTACTCACGAATTAATAAAGAAGTACATGTGAATTGACACCATCTATATGTGAATTGTTTAATGTAATTAGATAATTCACACGCTGACAGTCAGCGTGTCACCATTGCAAGTTTAATCTGAGGGCCTAGTGTGAGTTTATTTCACATCAGATTGGTCTCGACGGTGAGCTCGTTTGACGTTGCTATTGGTTAAGAATTCAGTACGAGCCAATAGCAACACTGACTATCGAGTTGTTGTGAAATACATCACACTAGGCCTGGTCGAAAAATGCGATAGGCCTGCAACATACATTGGGCATTAGGAAGATTTTGCGGCTTCTACCAAGATAGAGCTCGAATAAGCGCGCCGTCGATCCTAGTGGATACCTAAAAAATAACATGGTCCGTGTCCTTTTCAAAACAGGGTGCTAGAGTGTGATTTCTAGTAGAAACACGGAAAACACCACATACTCCTGGCTTCTGAGTCCTCAAAGAGCCGGAGATCCAAAGAATCAGCTGTTTATACTTTATGTAACCGCCTTTGTTGTTTGTTAACAGATACAATATGACTACAGGCAAGTATCCGTTCGAGGGAGACAATGTTTATAGACTGCTAGAAGCTATCGGTCGGGGTGAGCCGACTCCTCCGCCCACTACGTTAGGTCCAACGCTTGGTGCTCTACTCACACACATGCTGAAGAGAGATCCGGATCTAAGGCCAACTGTACATGAGATCAGACGGCACTCGTATGTATATTTATTAAGTTTACATTTGGCGATTTTAGAGTGCTTACTAAGAATTGATGTTTAATTTTGTGATTCAAAATATTAATATTTAGAATCGTTAACTTCCATCTACATATACATGGGTCGGCTCGACCGGAGTGATACCACGGCCTCACAGAAAACCGGTGTGAAATAGCGTTTGCGCTGTGTTTCACCGAGTGAGTGAGGATACCGTAGGCCCATCCCCCAAAGGTCGGCAACGCACTTGTGACGCCTTTGGTGTTGCGGGTGTCCATGGGTGGCGGTAATCGCTTACCATCAGGTGATACATCTGCTCGTTTGCCCACTATTCAACAAAAAAAAAAAAAGTTTGTTGCGAACTGTCGCTTCAATTAACCTATGTGAGTTTTAAACCTGCCAAAGTGATTCCACTCTGTCTGATGCAAAGCATAAGCAGAATCCAAGAGTGGTCACCTCACTGCTAATGCAGACTATACAGCATGGTGACTTTTACATCTTTGGGTCTGCGCTCGCGTATTCACTATTCGTTAGTAAGTGCGCGACCGAACACGAAAGTGCGAATGCTGTCTTGTTAGGTTGGTCTTCTGTGAGAGAGTAGTACCGCCCCGGTCGAGCTGGCCCGTTCCTGCTGAGATCAGCAAGATTTATTAGAAGTACAACATTACCTTCCTTTGTATAATAATAATATGATACGAGGAAATTATGATTGTAGGACTCACACATTTCTTTTTACTTACGTATCTAAAAAATGTTGCAACATTTAGAAATAAAAACACGATACACGGAGTTTAACCTAAGTTTAATAATGAACTTAAAATTATATTCACATGTTGAATCGACTACTGTTTATGACTCACGGATTATTCAAAGTCCGGGAATGCAGTGAAGAAATAAATACGTTATCGTCAATTACAAATATTATATGCAATTTATTATACATACACTGTATATGTATACGATGAAGCATGAATCACACAATAACCATTTATTTCTATTTTTTTTACGGAATAGAGTGTAAACGAGCAGACGTATCGCCTGATGGTAAGCGATTACCGCCGCCCATGGACACTCGTAACACCAGAGGCGTCACAAGTGCGTTGCCGGCCTTTGGAAAGGGGATCGGGAAGGGGTTAGGGTATGGGCCTGCAGTATCCTCATTCAATCAGTGAAACACAGTGCAAGCGCTATTTCAAGGCCCATTCGTGTCGAAGCGTGGCTCTCCCACGGTAAAAACCACGGTATTTTTAGCCCGAGTATCTCACTAGTTTGAATTTTTATTCAATGTTAGCTAAACTGTTCAAAAGGTTATCATAAACGTGAATAGCAATATTTCAAAGTTGCTGAGATTATCTTGTTTACTCATAAATATTGATTGTTACCGTGTGTGTTGTAGGTAAACACAGTCTTAAGTTCAAGGATGCTGTGCTGTAAATAAGTTTATGTGAATATGTAATTTGAACAACATGTTTGTCGTTGTAATGGGTCCTTGAAGACGGCACGTATTTCTATTATTCTTTTCAGTTTAACATCCATTACGCGTCATTTATCAATAGTACGTGATATTGAAAATATATATATATATAACCAGAAGTTTGATTAGGAAGTGTCGTTTGATGTAGGATTGTAGGTAGTGGTATAATATTTGATTGAAACTTTAGGCACATTGTATAACGGGAATGGAGCGTAGTTGTTCAGTCAATTTTAAGGGATTGTTAGTATATTAATATTTCAGACAAAATACTTTAGAAATCTAGATTTCTATAAAATTTAACTTGATATCCCACTTTAATTATAGAGGCAGGACATAGGCTGCTCTTTACCGCAGCACCCTACATACACGCGAACTGAGCCGTGGCTAGTCTGTCTATCTAGTTTTACTATCCGAGTCTTGTGAAACCAAAATCTGTAGTTATCTGTCGGAAAAAAGTTCCAATTACTCTATCAGGGAGTTTATCAGCAACTAGTGAAACTCGCCCTTACAATCTTGGTTTATAATTATCAATTTATATTTTTAAATTAATATTTTTATTAATGGCCTGGTAATGTGTCACATGACGATAATTACTTTATTATCAGCCCTTGCGGTCAGTTTATTGAGACCCGAGACAATTGACACATTTTTGTAACAATTGAAATTATAAATAACATTGTATCTGGTAAAACAATAATACTGCAGATATTGCATGTAAACCTACCGACATTACGTTGGTATGTGTGTAAGTAAGCAGGCATACGTAATCGTTTTTGTAATTAATGTAGAATAGATGTGTCAATCACGGTTTGTAATGAACAGAAGATTGTTAATTATTAAAATTAAACTTATAATATCTGAAGCCCGTCGATGATTTTTGTTTTTTGGTAGAAGTTGGCTAAAATATGTTACTTTTTAAAATTAAACTCACTTGTACTTATTTCTAGTATTTATTTATAATAGTTGAGTAGTCCAGTAAAGTTGTCATTTTCAAGGTATTATTGTTGTGTTATCGAGAGAATAAATTGAAAGATTTAAGTTTAAAATCTCAGAATGCGGTAGTTGTGGATAAATTTATGTTTTATGTTGCCAGCTTTAAAAATAGAATGAGGTTTGGCGGGTAAATTACTACCTGGTAAGTAAGGATAAAAATATGAGCCGGGTTTGGCTTAAGTGATACCAAAGCAATGCCCAAACGTTTATTTTCATCCTGAATCTGGAGTAGGGACGTATAGACTGTACGGCTAGCGAAATGGTTTAAGCGGTCAACACGCCGTTTACGCTGTGTTGTTGGTTCAAACCGTACATAGGACAATACCTTGTGGGATCTATAAATTGTTGTTCCGAGTCTGGATGGTTTTTGTGTCCGTTTCAAAAGGTCCCCAACAACACTATATACAATTCTTAATGGTATCTATGATAGGCAGTAGTCACCATTGATCAGTTGACTCGTGCTATTTGGTCATAAATTGTGACTAGAGTAACGAAATAACCTTTTAAAATCAAATGCAAAAAACCAATACGCAAAACTGGTCATCCTCGACAAACTAATGTCTCTATGAAAACGCACGTATGACCATAGAAATATAGGTGTATTATAAAAAGAAGTAAGTGTAAGTGTTCATTAAACAAATGACTACGTAATGAATGTCAGCCAGTGATCCAAGTTTATCTTGATTGAAAGATAACGAGGATATTACACTTACCATAGTTTTAAATGAACTACTAATAAGTTTGACTGCACGGTTCGCCGAGTGGTGTCAGCGGTCGCCATGCCGCTTGCTACTGCGCCAAGTGTCGTGGGTTCAAATCCCACGCGGTACCTACAACACTTTCTGTGATCCACGAATTGTTGTCCCGAGTCTGGATGTTCTTTGTGTCCGTTTCATGTATGTTTGTAAAGTCCCCCACGACACAGGATGTTTATTCCTAATGTGGGAGTTGTCTTTTTTAAAAGAAAAAAAAAAAATTAACTGAGATATTAAACGACATTTCATACCGATTTAGTTGCTTCATTCAATCACGTGATGGTTACGATCATTTCAAAACTAATATTTCTCTGACGTCATTTTGATTTTACCAAACGGGTATTACTTATTAGAACTTAATACCGAACCATGTTTATGTGAATTTGAATTTATTTTCTTGGCTTTAATTGTGTCAATGCATTTACTGTCAATTTAATAAATTAAGGGCTGGTTTCTAGTTCAGTTCCTAATAAAGTTTCAGATAGATATCTGCCATGTAACACTTTTAACAAATTACTGAGATATGTAAATATATCTCTGGCTATTCAAGATTTGTGAAACCAAAATCTATTAACTGGTAGAAAAACTCACATTATTTTTTCAGGGGCTTTATCAGCAAGTTGTAAAACTCCCTAAAGTCTCTTAAAGTTCGATTTACATTTGAATTTTTTCCTATTACAGCTGGGTGCAATCTCGGCCGCCATTAGACTCGGGTGAGCGGCTGGTTAGTCCTCGTTCAAGACGTTCGGACGAGTTTCACAACTCCACAGTGATACCCTACCTCGTGGAGCGGCATTATCCGTCGGCACAGGAGTACTTCACCGAGAGAGACTTGAGACACGGTTGGTGAAGAGCATTCTTATCTTATAAGACAAAATTACACTCACAGTTACCTAAGATTATGCAATAATAAAGTTTCTTTTGCTATGACAGTCACCGAAATAAGTATTTTATTTTTTAAAGCGTGCCAGGGGAGAGGATTAATATTACTAAACAGGTTCGGTTCAATATCACATTGTTTGGATCACGCACTTGATTTTTTGTGGTATAGGTGCCAAAGGATCAGATAAAGCCAGCACCGCACCATGACACTTGCATCTCAAGAGCAGTTGGGGAGGGGTTCGGTTTCTTAGATCTACAGTTACTTTACTGACTTCGTTAAGCAACGAATCACCATCGTCAACAGTAGACATAGGACTCTAGCTAAACTGGTCAAACGGGTGGTGTCAAGATTTCGTTCTCTTTGCTGTGCTGGTTTGCTCCCTTAGTCGACCCTTATGACATTCACGAGATAAATAGGGATGATGACACTCCATATTTTTCTTAGTCTATCACCACTCAAACAAGCAACGAATGTGTTCTTTTTAACCGATTTTCTATGTATTGCTATCACTCCGGTCAAGTTGTTCCAAATGTGCCTAAGCATGGCTCTGCTGCGATCATGAAAACTAAATTTGTATCATGTCACCATGTCATTAATGTACAGCACACAATATATCAGATCTTGCATTGAGTATGAACACACATACAATGTATCATCATTAGCAGCACATGTAATTGCTTTCAAGCTGTCAATGATGTTTTGTGATGATAACGCACAGTTATTTTTGTAAATTAATATTGAAAAAATCATAAAAATTGAAATTGTATTAAATTTTCCAGAGTCTGAAGAAGTGCGCATCTCCGATCACGTGCGCGCGCGCATTTGTTCCTTGAGTTAGGTTCGTTGCATGCGAGTGACAGACTCCCGCATATACATTATATAGTTTGCTTTGGCTCCCTCCCAATCGGTTTATTTACACGGAAACTGACCAGCAAATATTTACCATAACTGTACCAGGCTTATAATTATAACCAATTTATGTTTATAATACATAAATAATAGGCTTTATAGATGATACTAATTTATAGTCCAATAAATGTCTGCGGCAAGATATAGCGTATTTATATTATATTTTTGTGTGATTCATATTTTAAATACTAATCCCATAGTTTATGTACTGCCCTATAAATAACCGGTTTGTGTCGCCGAATGATTTGAAACGCACCTGGAGATTGGCGAAATTATTATTATTATAAGTAAAGATGTCTTAAAGTTTAAAATTTATATCAGACTAGCTGACCCGGCGAACTTCGTAACGCGCTTTTATTAAAATATATGCAAAATTAAATGTATATTTTTCAATCTTTCTGAGAGATTTTCTTAAATTTTTTTTCTGTAAGAACCTTGTACAGAGTATTAGAAAACTACAAAAAAAAAAAACAGCCAAATCGGTCAAGCCGTTTTCATGCTATGTCGTGACAACGGAAAACGGGTTTAATTTTTATATATATGGACTAGCAATTCACTACACCGATTGCGATTGCGACCGATATAAGCATAATGTATAGTATGAAATTATAAATGAATTAATGAAATAGTATTAACGACTCACATCATTAATTAACTTGCATTTATTTTTATAAAATATCTACTATTCATAAACATATTATACATGTGCACAGGTTTCCAACGTAGTTCAGCAGCGAAGACTAATAAGACACAATTGGTACATTGTAATCGTGCATTGTTTTTAAATCTTGTGAACGTTGTCAAATTGTTAACACTTATATGGGTCAATAAACATATTATTATTATACATACGTATGTCGCGATGCGCTGCTGTATACTCTGTTATATTAGTATACAGGGTGTAAAAAGACTACTACCGAAAACTTGGGGGTTGCAATCAGACCATGATACTGAATAGGTTTAGCGAAAAAAAAACTCAAAAAAAATGTTAATTTATCTAAGTCGTTTCATGTTTTTTTCTGCTTACATACACATAGTAAAACATAACAGGACCCAAACCACCTAATTATCTCATTTAGAAAACCAAAAAACAAAGAAAATCAATAAAACAGTAATGTATTTTAATATCAAAACAGCTGGCCGGGTGAGTGCAATGACCGCGACAGAGCGCTCGGGCGCGTTAAGTTGTACATTGCTGGCTCCTGAAATTAATATAAATCTTGACACATTGTTTTTTCAAGCTACAATTTTTTTTAAAGACTACTGTTTGTTTTTTTCAATAAGTTTTGGGGTGCTGGATCAGCCCCTTTCGTTTTCGGTAGTCGTCTTTTTACACCCTGTATGTACACCTATATACAAGTAAGGTCCAATAAATGTGTTATGCTGTTTCAGAACTGGGTGACGGAGGTTCTAGAACATTATCTACGGCTGAATTATCAGACGCAGACTCTAGTAGACGCAAGCGCCGCTGGCACTCTTCGTGCGGACGTCTTCCATCCTGCCGTCTCACATGATCTCTAGTTCACACCTCACACACGCGAACCTCAATACAAACACACACATCTCAACACACACACACACGTGAACCAATTTCATACTGTCCACAATTACATCGAATTTGTTCTTCACTGTGTTTTTTAAGATGTTTTTGTTCTAGAGATGTCTATAGTGAATAAATAAATTTCTTTATTGATTTTCGTACAAAATTTATTTATCACACACAATTTGTCGATTTACGATCATAATACAATATTACTATACAGTATTTGTATACATTACATTATAAAAATGACACCTAGTGACGATCGATTAAAGATTAATTGCAATCGTCGCTAACGATGTAACCATTATTGCAATGAGAATATAGATACACACGGTTTTCGTTAGAACATATTTCATAAGAACCTCTCAAAGTGTACTTGAGCACTAGTTTTTGTCCTGCACGTTTTGGTTGAAAATAAAATAAGATATCCATTCAAACCAAATCATTCTCCCTGATCTTATACAATTTTATCAGAACATTGCCATTACACTTTGCCAATTAGTTCACAAGTCTCTCTCTATAATCCTGTGTTTTTTTGTTAAAGAGTAGTATAATACAACTATATACAGAATACTTATGAATACTCATAGAGCAAGTAGCCATAGTGTCTTTTTCCGATACAAAATAGTCTTTTTTGCGGGGTAAATCTTTACACATACACATTTTATACTCACATACAAAAACAATCGCTTGTCACTACAAACTCACACATAACAAAACATTCACAATATCACACACACACACACACTCATACACACACACACACACTCACACACACTCACACACAAACTCACTCACATAATCTCATTCTGTGTCATAATGACAGTGTAACGCATAGGCCTATTTGGGCTTATACATTGTCATAAGGAACGCCTGAGTATGTCTACTACCTACCGCGTTGCTCTATGTGAATACCTCTTAATTCGAACAATAATCTCACTACAGAACGTACTTTGTATATAGTTGTACTGTACACAGTATTGTTTGAATAGCACTTATTCTGAACAAAGTTTGGCTAAGGTATACTTAACGTTGTTATTTATTTGATTTGTCTATGGTTGTTCTTTGTAGTAGTTTCTGTGTAAATTTAAACAATAGTGTAATTGTGGATTCAGCAGAAATATACGGCTGAATACACACTGTGAGATTTATACTTATTTCTAAGCAATTTACAGAGTGTTTGTGTATGTTTAACGGTATATTTCTACTGATTTAATTTTATATCTATTTTAAATTATTTCATCAGTTGCGAATTTTAAAGTATTGTGAACATGAAATTTGGTCTTTCATTGAATTATTTGATTCTACTTTTGAAAAAAAATTTTTGTCTCACCGCTTTAAGGTCGTTTTTAGAATAAAATTATACCGATGGGGTTTATTACGTCTTATTGTATACTCCTATGTGAGATTTCAAAATATTGAAAAAAAAAACTACAATATTTTTTTAAATTCTGTTTTTTAATTAGGTACCTACTTGTATACAACTTTTAAGTTGTATTACTGTCATTTTATCACTAACAATTGTGTAAGTTTTGAAATCTATTTTAATGACGGTATGAAATTGTGATTATTTGAAACAATTGCAGAGTAAAACAATAATCGAACTAAAGAGTCGCAAGTATGAGAAGTTGATAATAAAATGATGGGTAACCAATAAATATCATAAATGCAATATTGTACCTGTTATTTCAATTTCCACGATGCATGCGCACTGAATTTGTATTTTAGTGTAATTAGGAGATCTCAAATTAAAAGTGGCAAAAGAAAATATTTTTGTAAAAAAAATATCGCTTTAAAACCAAATTATTATAATATACTTCTTGCCAATAGGGACAACACCACCAGTTAATATTCTGTTTAAGAATTTAATTTTATTTTCGTATATTACAATTTTTTACTTCTTGCAACATTAATTGTAATAGCCCCCTGCACTAGTTTTCACAACACCCTTCTACAAAATGATTAAACCTTTGTCAATTTGAAGATCGCGGCCACTCTATAAAGCAGCTTATCCACACACTCATGTTAAAGAATGAATTATTGATTAGGTTGAAAAATAAATTTAGAATTAGAATGAATGAATGAATGAATGAATTAGAACGATCATCAACTGCTCTTGAAAGTATGTAGTTGTAAATATTTTTTAGTGAACATACATTTTACATATTTCGATTACTAAATTGTTTTATTTGGACAAAAAATATTGCGAGTTATCCATCACTCCCCCGCTCCACCTCATGGTAAAATATTGTTTGTGCATTTTGAAAGTAATTGATGTGTATTTAGCGTTATTCTTTTTCTAGAGGTCATATACTTATTCTATTAATAGTATGTCGGTATAGTGCGGTAATAAGTTGTCTTTCGTCTTTAATAAACCCCCGAACAAAATTAAATTGTTTTTTTTTTCCAAAAACAATTGCTATACTAGTGTGGCCGCGACTCGCTCGTCGTGTTTTTGCGTATCAGTCAAGCATGAATTATTTTCTTACTTTAGTTATTAGATAAAAAGTACAAGATGTTACTGTACATTAAATTACTTATGTAATATCAATAACAGAGATTGTAATTTGTTAAAGGATGATTAGCGAATGCAAACAAATTACCTATTGTATGATTTGGATGAAAAACTTAAAATGGTATTTTAAACAACACACTTGTGTGTACCTACTTTCTTATAATCTCTTTTACCATCTCAATGCGTTTGACGGACCTCACTTTATGGGCTTATATGTATGAGTATGTAAATTTATGTTAGTATATTGGTATGTTTAGATAAAATCACCTTTTCTTGTAATGTTTTGCCGTGAAATGGATTGTTGTTGCTAGTTGATATATATTTCTATGCTTATTTGCATTGACCGACCATTTTACGGTCACGATGAGCGACAAGTGTGGATAATAAAGTATGGTAAACTGCCTCGGTGGCGCAGTGGTAGTGAACACGACTGCTGTGCTTGAGGTCTCGGGTTCAAATCCTGGCTCGGACCAAATGTTTGTGTAAATTTACAAATATTTGTTTCGGAGTTTGGGTGTTTTCTATGCATAATATGTATGTATTTACAAAAAAAAGAAGCATATATATATATATTTATATCAGTTGTCTAGTACCCATAACACAAGCTCTGCTTAGGTTGGGACTAGATGGGGTTGTGTGTTAAATGTCCGAAATATTTATTTATTCATATGTAATAATAATGTTTTCGGATTTTTCTGCGTTATATTATTGTTCACATAATGTATTATTTAGTAGTGCAATACCTGTTTGTAACTCAATTCTGTTCTAGTTGGTAGTCTAGGTTAAAAGGTTTAATTAAGCCATATTGTAATGAGATTATTGCGCAGATGATCTCTCGCCAAAGGCGTATTTTTGCTAAAGTATTTAATTTAACAATAATAGGTTTGGCGATTTATGTTCCACTTAATTTTGAAAGTGAGGTTCTTACATTACTGTTAAAACTGTGTGTTTACGCTTAAAGAAAAAAAAATTGGATATATGTTGTGCCTGAACTGAAAAAAAAACGAAAAAAGTGAAAAAATAACTAAAGAGAATATTAATATATTGTAAATAAAAAGTCAAAAGTAATGTGATTTGTTCGTTTTATTTAGAGCCCTTTTTAACTTGAATCGAGGAACTTATTAGTATCCATTTATTGCCTTGTTATAAGTAACTTATTCTTAAAAGATCAAAGCAGCTCAAATCAAAAATTATTAGTTATTTAAAATAACTAATAATTTTTGATTTGAGCTGCACCAATTAAAAAAATGTGTGCGTGTACTAGCGTACACTCGTAAGAAGTGAAACTTCTTTATGACGTTATTTTTCAAAAAATAAATATCATATGTCGACGTAAGGTATAACGACAAAATACATAAACTAGCAATATTCGTGAAAATTCTGATTTCAAGTACAATAAAAGTTAAGGAGCGAGACCTGAGTAAATATTTCGCGATCTGTGGTGTGAATGAAGTAAGTTTGTGGAATGTGATGTGTGTAGTTATTTACATTGTGGACTAAATAAAATAATATTGTTTGTAATGTGATATTTCATTGTAGTATTAATTTGGTCCTGTTTGTGTTTGAAAATGTTTTTTGTTTTATTTTATAAATTTGACGCGTAACGTAACGGATAAATGTTACACGTAACGTAACGGATAAATGTTACGCGTAACGAAAAAATGTTACACTAAATTTTTTGACAACCCCGATAAAGAAGTTTCACTTCAAAATATTTTTGTGGTATGAATGTTACAATGCTAATGATTTTTCGGGTTTATTCCTATTGGTTTCATGGAGCCAGTTCCAAAGGGGAACTTTTTCAACGTTAAAATAAACGATTAGAAATTCGAAATAACGATATAAATTTAGTGGCAGGTAGAAAGTTTTTTTTTATTGAATAGGGGGCAAACGAGTAGGCGTATCGCCTGATGGTAAGCGATCACCACCGCCCATGGGCACCCGTAACACCAGAGGCGTCACAAGTGCGTTGCCGACCTTTTAAGAAGGAGTACGCTCTTCTCTTGAAGGTTTGAGGTATTGGGTATTGATCCGGGAATACCGCAGGCGACAGTGCATTCCACAGTTTTGTTGTGCGAGGCAGAAAGTTTCGTGAAAAGCATACAGTTGTGGACTGCCAGCCTTCCAAGTGATGGGGATGGAATTGCTGTCGCGTAGGACGATGGCGAAAAGAGGCTGCAGGAATCAGTCTGAACAATTCCTCGGAGCACTCCCCATAGTAGATGCTGTAGAAGATGTATAACAAAGCCACATCTCTACGCAGCGCCAAAGAGTCCAGCCGAATTGAAAATTCCTGGCAGTCGAAAAGTCAGCCAAAAATAAATTTCAATTTAAAATCTAATCTATGTGTTTGTTGCGTACAATTTACGTATAACCAGCTAGTGTATTATATTTATAATGTTACATCAGTTCTATGTAGAAATCGTTTCATGAAACTATTGGGTATAAACCATTTTTTGAAGTTATTGTTAAATCATGTACAATGGCGCGGAACCCCTTATGCGTTAGTTTGAGCTGAAGGTGTACAATTTATAAATCTTATGAAGTAAACATAAAATGACTTTATCGAACATTAAAACAGCTTTTTGAATTAATTTTGCCAATTAAAACTAAATTACTCTAAATTATCGTCCAATCGTGTAATATATTGACTACTGATCATAAAACGACCTGAAAGCTATCCAGCATCATCTCGTCATTCATATAAAACAATTTTGCTTCCACACTTAATATTTATTTATTATGTACCTATTTTAGCTCCGCTTAGAAAGTACCTAACCAGTGTCTTAATACGGGAAGACATTTTAGGCATAAGATACTCAATCAAGTAAGTCCAAATAAGGCGTCAATAATTGACATCTTCAAATATAGAGGTATCTACTTTTAGTCATTTACAAACATATTCAAGGAACAGAGAAGAGAAGGTATACCTAGTTACCAGTTTACAAACATACCTTATACGATATATTATAGTAGTATGTATAAACAAAGTTCTTACGAAGGTTGTGAACAAAGTAGGTGCCTAGGGACTTAACATAAATGTAATGCAAAGGAGCTGAATCTTTGAGTTGCTTAGTACCCATAACACAAGCTCTGCTTAGCTTGGGTTTAGATGGCGAGTGCCCGAAATATTTTATTTATAAATCATGTAAATAAGCACATGTATTATATTCTAAATGTAGGTTTACATACATAGAAAACACCTAAACTCCGAAACAAATATTTGTAGATCATACAAACATTTGGTCCGACCCGGCAATCGAACCCGAGACCTCAAGAACAGCAGTCGCATATGCTACCACGCCACAGAGGCAGTCAAGTAAACAATCAGTGAAGTAGTTGGAAGTAATTGTTGCGTGGCTGGGATGGTGTCATCAACACTTCATTACCGCGAAGTGAAGGGTTGCCGAAGATGGTCATTACCGTCTATCTCATTGTCAGTGCACAAAGTTCAAGGTGCACTTTTTGTATGCTAATCGAACCAAAAAAAAGCCTAGCAATGTTGCTCTATGTGAAGGACCACTACATTATATTGGAGTGTTGAGTGTGTTGTTGAAATAAATCATCTCTAATTTTTTGGCGGGTTGTTTTCTATACTAATATTATAAAGAGGAAAGATTTGTACCTATTTTTGTATGTTTGTATGTTTGTAATGAATAGGCTCAAAAACTACTGGACCGATTTTAAAAATTCTTTCACCATTCGAAAGCTATAGTATCAGCATTGCACCCGTGCGAAGCCGGGGCGGGTCGCTATATATTATATATATAACTAGCGACCCGCCCCGGCTTCGCACGGGTGCAATGCTGATACTAAATACACGTTGTATATAAAACATAGCTGACCCACGCAACCTCGTTTGCGTCTTATATAGCCCGTAGCATGAAAATTTTCGCAAAATAACTAACTTTTCTGGTTGATTTTTACACCTTGTGTCCGAAAAACCCAAATATCTTACGGAACCCTATTTTTTTCCAAAATAGAATATAGCCTATGTTACTCGTGGATAATGTAGCTTTGGAATGGTGAAAGAATTTTTGAAATCGGTCCAATAGTTTTTGAGCCTATTCATTACAAACATACAAAAATAGGTACAAATCTTTCCTCTTTATAATATTAGTATAGATATCTAGTATTTCCTAATACTAAATATAGTTCCAATCTTTTAGCAAGATTAAACTTGTAAAACTATTAATAGGTATATATAAATCTATATTTTGGTTTATTAATTTTTATCTAGATGGCGCTGTGTGATATACTTCAAAACATTACAATATGGTTTTCATTCTCACAATAATAATTGACAAACTTTCATAATATCAACGTCGTGAATGGTTATTAATGTTTTACTAATAAGCCCTTTAATAAAACCCTTCACATCCATATTTCATAATATCCTTTTAAAACTCGCAATTGGAATAGTAAAATTTACTTAAAGCATTTGTAAAGGTCAATTGAAGACAAGCAAAGTTCTTTAGCAAATGTCAACCGGATTTAACTTACAGGTTTCTTCTTTACTCAGGTACCTACGTACTACTAAGGTACACGTTACCGTGTACCTAATTAATGTAAACAAGTAGTTATTTTTTGCCGCCCAAGGACACTCGCAACACCAGAGGCATCACAAGTGCGTTGCCGGCAGTTTAGGGGATCGGGGAAGGGTTTGTGTTTTGAGCGCAGACGTCCAGAAAAGGATTCTCCATCGCTAGCGCAGTTGGTACCTTCCTAGGGTAACAAATGTTTCGACTGCGCCTTCATAGGGGGATTGGAGGATGGACCTCTGATATCTTCTATCACTCACTCGGTGAGCGCAATACACAAAAACACAGCGCAAGTGCTATTTCAGCCGGCCCATTCATGCCGAAGCGTGGCTCTCCCACGGAAGGTATATAATAATAATAAATAATGGGTAGGTAATTGAAATATATTCCTAAACTTAGGTCCTTGTTTAGGTTTCAATGACCTCTATTATTGTATAATACCTAGCTCTAAATGAGCAAACAAGCGGTCGTTTTAAACGTCCATTCATAAATGCCACATTGTAGGTTGTGAAAGGATGTGCGAGGATGTCTACTAGTCGCTTTAGTCCTTGGGGCAATCGGTAAACATTATAATGTTAGTTCTGTCATCATTAACTTAACTAAATTGAATCTCAGTGCTCTTAAAATAATAGGTAATATTATCTACTATTATATCATTAGGTACCTATTGTCGCAATGCTACATTTCTCAATAGTTGTTACAATAACATAGAAGGGTTTTTGAAATCTCCGTTGTTATTTATTCTGGAACTGTATATTTCTTATATTTAAATTTTCTGATAAAGTAAGGAATAATTTACATAACTAATATGAAGCATGCACGGATTTGACCACGTGACCACAGAATAGAGAAATAAATATGTGTTCTGTGGCTTTAATTACTAGATTTGACTTGAAGAGACACAAACACGACTAGATAAATAAATCCTTTTAGTAGGTACATTAATGAAAATGGCTAAAACCGATGTTAACGGAAACTTATTATTTATATTATTACTTTGTAAATGTACAAACTTACACAAAAATGTAAAATTGTATTTAGTAAATATCTACATGTCATGTTTCGTTGGTAAGAGCGAGACCGTTGTTGCATTGTCTGCATTCACAATGAGTATGGTGATCACTACACAGATGCTGTCCATCAGGCAGAGCAAAGTCATTCTCAGTTAAGACTGCCTCGGTGGCGCAGTGGTAGGTAGTGAATGCGAATGCTGTGCTTCAGGTCTCGGGTTCAAATCCTGGGTTGGAATAAGTGTACCTACAAATATTTATTTCGGAGTTTGGGTGTTTTCTATGTATAATATGTATATATTTACAAAAGAAAAAGTATATATGTATTCATATAATTTGTCTAGTACTCGTAATACAAGCTCTGTTTAAATTGGGACTAGATGGCGTTGTGTTAGATGTCCGGCATATTTATTTATTATATATGACGTTATATATGACGACGTAATGACGACGAAAATTATGGTAGGCTTATATTATAAAAACAAATTACATCAACAAAAGATGTTTCTGGGACAAATGTAACATTGACATTATTTTACATCTCATTTTAAAACTATAATCGTTTGCGTTGTTGACCTTCTGTGCAGTAAACACGAGAAAATGCGAGTACATTCAGAAACAATTTAAAAGAATAACAGAGCAGTCTCATAGTCTCAATTCGAACCTTGTCCTTAATACGTTAATTGTTTTTATTTACATCGGTTTTATTGCTGAAATAAGTGAAATAACTTAACTCATTTACATCTTAATAAAATGGCCGGCCAGTTTAAAGCATACCGTTGATATCATTTAATTATCAACAACGATCATAAACGGTATTTAATCACCATGTCGTGCCTTACTTGTCTGATAACTATTTTTAACCTCTCAGCTTTCTACTCAAGCTGTCAGACAAATCATGACAGATCTCATCGCTCTTCAAATAGTCGTTTCTTAAGTCCCTTTTCCTATCCGAGTTATCAAATTGTTATTTCTATGTGGTATTCTCAAATTCTGTCTTAATTTAAGAAGGATAAGCTATCCAAACCAGTCTTCTGCAATTAAGGTCCTACTACGTCACAATTTTTTTTATATTACTTTTGTATTTATTCCAGAATATTTAATAATGGAAACTAAATAGATAGAAAACTCGTAGAATTTTTTTTAACCTTGTTACAGAGTTACATAAAAAATAAGATATAATGTTCAAGGACCTTATTGCCAAGATTAATCTCTTCTAATTCAATCAATTTATTAATAATTTCACACATGATTGGCTAAGTTAATCTGTAATGTATCTACGAGATTAATAAATTATTTTGAAAGAAGAAGTATTCAATAGATCACTGTTCTTTCGTTGAACAGTTTTACCATAAATGATTATTTCATATTTGTGTAATGGAATTAATGAAATTACGTACATATATCTATGTAGATATGTTTCATTAGGTGATTAACGTACGATTTTATTTTTATTTTAATATAAAAAAAAATTATTATTATCATAGTTTTTAGTAAATAGTAGGTATTTACTATATATGCTACTGTCTGGTACTTCCTAGATTGTTTATGATCCTAAATGAAGTTTAATCCCCGCCATTTTATCAGAGGTCAGGTAAATGCAAACGGCAAGTATTGCGTAACCGCACTATTTTGAGAAACTTTGTTTAAGATTAGGGATTTATTCAATAAAAATACCAAATATTTACTTTTATACGGGAAAGAAAATAAAAGGAAGTTAAGAATCTTATAAAAATGTATATTTATAGTCAATGGTTTCAATTTAATTTTTGTGTCCTATTCCGTATTTGCAAACTTAATATATTGTTACACATACATGCTACTTATGTGGACAATTGTGTATTTTTTTATAGATAAATAATCAAGTAAGTATCTCAAATCACACAAACCATTGTTTTTTATTTCTTGTGTGGAAACCCCCTCGGACCGTTATCCTACCGCGGTTTGCGGCGGGGTAGTGTCGACTCTGAGCCAAATAGGGGGGATTCAGGAGCAGATGGTACTACAACACCCGTACCGAAAAAAAATACAAATTCAACCTTTAAAAGCATTCTAGTGATGTCACTGTATTATATTAGAACATCACTTCATAATATCGATAGTCTGACAGTTGAAAAGGCTGTGATAAAATTAGTTCACCCATAAAGTTCCAATAAAATAGTTTCGTTATAATGTTCCGCACTATAGTTCATTACAATACTAGTCACAATTAAATTGATGGGGTCAAAATCACAGACAAATCGCATTCAATAGGTGAGGCGCGGGCTCAGTGAAAGCGTTCTCGCAATTCTATTGTGACGCTGATTGATTTCCTAGATATAAGATAAGTCGCCGTATCATAAATACGCTATTGTTCTTCCGATTTCAGCAATTAAACTTTATAACATAACTATTTATTTATGTGATAATTGTAAATCTTGCAGGCACTGCAAATTCAAACGATTTCGGAGCTTGGTTAATGTTCCTTAAAGGCACCGAAGTTTAGTGAGGGAGGTAAAAGGGTAAAGAGAGTTTTATATAGTTTTTAATATTATATTTGGTAAACTAGAGGTGCCCATGTTTCCTTATCTATGTGAAAAAGTCAATTCGATCTATTAATAACAAGAATTTGTAGAGTTCGATGTTATAAACACATACACAGTGCCTTAATTGACTTTTATCCCGAAATTAAAGTGATGGTAAAACTTTTGGAATTCAGAACGCAATTTTCTCATAAACACGCACACTTCAAGCCAATGTTTTTATTAAGACATTAAACCACTTTTTTCCACTTTTTACTTAGTAATTCATAAGATATTTTTAGTCATTACGCGAAAACAATGCAAGTTTACTAACATACGTACACTCTTCGTGTAATCAATCAACACATTCGATCAGTTGCGACTGTATTGAAAATCAAGATTAATCCATAAAATGTCAAATTCCTGATCGTAACGAAACAATAAAAGCTGAATGGAATCGTCACAGGGCCGTGGGAGTTTTTTTTTGCCTTGTCATAACTGATAGTAGTATATCTACTAAATTGTACATATATCGTATTGCAATCAAAAGCAACCCGTCCGTACATTAAGCAACCTGTCTTCGAGAATCTCTCTGGCCAAATTCCAACAGTCAATTATATGTTGAAGCAGTTTATGCAAATATGGATGTAACGGAAACAAAGTTATGATCGGACTGCAGTTATGTACATAATTGGAATAAACCTATCAATGTTACTTAATCTGTAGATGTTGCTTAACAGTGAGTACGTACATTTTAAATTGAATATCATCACCATAAAGATTGTGTTCATTAAAGCGCGGTTATTGAGATACTGCTGCGTCAATGAAACTTTGAAATGAATCAGAAGACTTCTGTCAAAAGTATGAAAAATATAACTATTTAGTAACAGATTTTTATAATTTTTAAATTCCTATATCAGATAATTATTAATTATAGTATTCAGAAAAAATTGAAGTTTTTTTTAAAACCTAAGCAAATAAATATCTATGTATCTATATAAAAATGTTATGTTGGTTTGTGTACGCTTCAAAAACTCAAAAAGTTGTGCACCGATCGAGCTGAAATTTTAGAATGATATATAATTCGCATCAAGGATTGTTTTTATCTAATTTTTGCATCAGTCACATATCCGCGACCGCGAAAAACACGAAAAATCCGACAGCCGCGGGCAACAGCAAGTTTTTCTATATATTTAGTATTGGAATAGCTTCTTCGCTTATTTAAAAAGATTTTTGTAAGTTGAAAAGGATCGCTCCATATCTGCGGTGATAGATAATTCACACGCCAATACATTTAACACGGTCATTACCAATTACAATGTAGAAGTTAATATGACAAATAATGAATTTGAAAACTTAAATAAATAAAATACCTCCCCCAAGGAGCGTCTGACGACCCGGTTTCGGTTCCGCATCCTTTATTCACATTGGCATCCCAATTATAGTTAACCATATTTAATTTAATTGATCTTCACTTACTTTGTTGTCCAGTTACATATTGTTACTGTTTCAAAATCATTTGTTTACTGAGTAACATGAGCTATTATCGTTTTGGTAATCTGTGAACAATGGTGTTGGTTATATGTTCATATATTTTGTGTGCACATTGTATCTAGTTATAATCTAACATGTATCTGTTTTTTGTTTGAATAAATATAATAAAAAAAGAAAGTATTGCTACTTACCATACACAATTGTTGTAGGTAGGTATTTAAAGCAACTAGGTATATGACGATTTCTAACTATTATTTTATTCGTTCTTTAAGTTTAATTCGATTCTTGTTAACGTGAGATGAATAACATACGAGTAGCTAATGAACATTTGTAGGGTCACGGCAGACACTAGTAATTTTTTATGGCCGTAATTAAGTACGAGTATGATATGATATTTATATTTTGAGTATCCTATTTGCCACCTGATACATGTATATACTTAATTTCTCGTGGGAACCATCAAAAAGAAGAGATTAATCCCACCGACTCGTATTTTTATTTTTATTTCCTACTAATATTAGAAACGCGAAAGTTTGTGAGTATGTTTGTTGCTCTTTCACACAAAAACTGCTGAATGGATTTTGATGAAACTTTACAACTTTGAAATTATAAATCAGAATAACACATAGGCTATAACTTATAAAGATACTAGCTTCGCATCGCGGCGTTGCCCGTGGTTATTGTCGTACCGCGGGTAGCACTGCGGTGTTCAGCTAGTCAATCTATATTATTATAACCTTCGAATTTTGAATATTTACGTTGAACCTATATTTTGGACTATTAACGATTTGCTTCGATAATTCTTTACATCAAAACACAGGCGTAGCTAAGTAGGGAGGTTTTGGGGTTTAAGCCCCCCCCCCTTTAAAAACTATTAAAGGGACATAGTCATTTTATTTAATATATTGAAACCCTCCCCCCAACTCCACTCTTCGAATTATTAGATTAAATTGAGATGATCAAGCTACCGAAAAGTAATACACAGAAACAGAAGTATACAATTAACGTAAAACTTTAAGAGGTGACTGTGCCGAATCCTTCTCCAATTCATTGTCGTAAATACTTACAAAATTTGTCAAGTGGTATAACAAAAAGTGTTATAACATTTCATATACCTACTTAAGCAAATCGAATTACATAGATAATTGCCTTCGTAGTCTCAATTACAAATGTCTATCGTTACTGAACGATTCTCACGCCGCACACTACTTTCACAGACTTCATAACATTGTCTTACACTGATAAAAATATCGGCCCCAATCCTTGGTATACAAACAAGCAATAAATGTTACGACATATTTTACTGAACGCATTACCAAAATAACGCGGTGAACTTCATTTGACATTTTAATACTGAGATTTTCATCTTTAACCCGTTGACCTCTATCTAACATCACGTCCAGAATGTCAAACGAATTTCAAATATTTTGTACTATAAACAAACTAGATTTATTTATCGCATTGTCATCCTAATCTAATGAAGATAGCACACAATAGAAAATTAAGTGCATACTTCAAAATTGTGATGTTTCATGGACATGTATGCATTACATCGACGATGCTAGGACGGTGCGAGGAATATTATACAAGTCAGATATAATCTTAATAGCCATTTCAAGCATTTATTTACTAGTTTCATTATTAATCTCTTTCATGTCATTTAATAATCACAAATTTTAACAACAAAAAAAACCGACTTCAAGAACTGGACCAAATGGGACCACACGGGAAGCAAACCAGCTTTCAAATAAAAAAAGAATTATCAAAATCGTAAGTTATGAGGTAACAAACATAAAAAAAGAACAAAAACAGACGAATTGAGAACCTTCTCCTTTTTTGAAGTCGGTTAAAAAAGAGGACACCCGCTTTAGGAATATGGCATGTATCGAGGTGGACTGTGCAAACATATATGAAACGGACGCAATCACGCTGACTCGAACAACAATTCATGGATCACACAAGTGTCATCCCTTGTGGAGTTTGAGCCCACAATACTTGGCCATATTTTTCCCATATTCAATTCCAAAACCTATGCCGGCAATAAATGTGGTCTAATTGACTTAGTGCAAGCATATTGCCATAAATAGGAAACATGTGGGTTGGCCCAAACAATAGTCGACAAATGTTTTTCATACGATCCTGCCTACCACTTCGTAGATAAAAGTAAAATGAAATTTTATCTATACCTATTGAGAATATAGTTTTATTTTTACAGAAGTAAGAGGAGACCATCCGTGTAGACAAATTAAACATCCATTCAGTTATTTTTGGAGATAAATTTCGTTGTAACTAAAATTTTAAGTACACGTGTGTTTTTTCAATGAAATATAATATAATATTTTTTCCTTCCTGAAATCTCTTTAGCAAGGGAATTTATCTCTTTTATCGATTTGAGAGTATTGTGTTATCTTCTTATTACGGCGTTTTTCACATGATGTTGTGTTGTTGTTGTTGTTCACGTCGATATTAACAAACTATAATTTTATTTATTACTATTTATTGACTAAGACAAAGGTTAATTGATTTTTAAGATTTATTACTTTTACGGTGAGAACGGATGAGTACATACACGCCTCAAATCATAAACCTACTAAAACATACCTACCTTAATACATAATTGTCTCGTTGTGAAAACCCAATTTCTTGTTCAGTAAATCATTTGTGAGAAGCACAAACACAGTTTACCAAATCGATTTGTTGTTATTCAAGTGTTGTAGCCTGATAGACTTCTTGTTAGATTGTATCAAGAAGATAAAGAAAGAATATGATATCGAGTGTCTTAAGAACTTATGATATTGTCAATGAAAAAGGAAAAGTAACAATTGAAGGGAGCCTTCAATTATTACTTTTGTAATCTATGACCACGCTTACCACACTTTAAATAAAAAAGAGGTAACTTTTTCATGTATTAGGGTCCCGAAGTAAAATTTCTATTTTGTATACATATATAAATTCAGCGCTCATAGCCCTGTTATATTCGGTAACAATCACCGAGAGAAGCAACGACGGCGCTGTCAATACCTGGATGACCGTTGGCAGCATGATACCATGAGCGTCTCCGTGATTCGGAGGTCACGTTAAGCAGTCAGTCCCTGTTGTTATCAAAGAATAAACAGTCGTGAAGCTTAGTTGGAGCGGCTTAAAACATCCAACGGTATTAACGGATTACATAGCCACAACATTGTCTTGCCAGTCCCCAGCTCGCTCTCGGCCAGCGTGTATATACACAGAAACGTCTACACAAAGAATAAAAAACCACCACTTTACCAATAACATGCAAATTAAGTGTATAATGTTAGGACGTGTACCGTTATTAAGTCAATTATTGCTTATTGTTCTTAAGAAACATTTTACAAAGAAACTTTTAAACATTGTGACATGGGAACATTAAGGTATTTTGTACATTGAAATCGATTTGTAATACGCTTTCTTCATGAGCGGTCATTTGATGTTATTTTTATCTTGATATTGCAACATAGACTTTGGCCTTGAGGTAATTTAATTACAAATGATGTACATACTTGATTGAAGGTAACGTTAGGTATGTATTTATGTTATGTGAATGTGTCATTAATCGAGTTTGTATGAACTATGCATTTGAAAGGTTAATAAAATCAATTATGTGGTTTCCCATGGCACTTGCGATTAATAGGGTTGCTAAATAAATCATACCCATAAAGGCTTTAAACGTGTAAATTTATTTGGGTTTGTCTTATTATCTGAATTTAAATAGTGTTATTTATAAGTGTCATAATAACAAGTGTGTTAGTATGTGAATCATAGTATTAAAGATAAGGTTCAAAGAACTGATTATAATAAATTTAAGAATATTGGATTTGGGAAAAAGATGGTTGAAATGAAACTTCTTTCCAATTTCAAATCGGATGCAACGGAAAAAATGACAAGTAAGAGACACAAATACCAAAAGTCGCCTGTAATTAGTGAGCCAGAGCGAGATTTCGATTTACTGAAGATTCACTTCTATCGTGTGTGAATCGCACACACACGTTTTTTATGTTCTTTTAAATGGTATTGCAGACTTTATTGTGTATTGTCTAAGCAATAACTAAAATGCATGAACGCTTATTTTTGTTTAATAATAAATTTGTTTTTATAAAAAAACTGAACTTGATTATAATGGAATATATCTTTAGCAATGAACTTGATACAAAACAGTATTAATTAAACTTGAAATAAGGACCACACTCTACACATTCGTTTTTGGGACTCATTTAAAGATCACGATCATCATTTATTTATAATTTTTCAGACTCTGCCTAGAGGAGAGTCGGTAAATATAGTGATTTGAATTAGGTAATTAGTGACAACCTTAGCGTTAAGTCAAAGCGTGAATTACGATGCGCCTTGACAACTGGCGTGCTTGACACTCGCGGAAGAAGGCGCCATAGACAGCGCAACTGTGAGGCCCAGGGAGGAGTCGTGGCTCGTGATATACCGAAGGTGAAAGCGCCGGTTATCTAATGTCTCCTTAAGGGCTTTGTAGGAACGCCGTATTTATGAGACATGTGAATTGACCTTTATGTATTCTTAAAGGTAAATGTTGTATGGGTTTGTCTTCCTGACTTTTAGTTGTAGACTGTAAGTTTTCTGTTAGTTCATGGGAGAGAAAAAAAAACAAAATATTAAAAAAAACACGTTTTTGTGCATAACTAGGTAACATCATGTAGGTAAGTTGAACATGGCCAATGTTAAAGTTAAACCTGGAACTCACTACCTGCGTACGTTCCCCTCCCACTATGAACCCGGGTCCTTTAAACGGAGCGTGAAAAAGCATCTTACTAGGCCGCCATAGTGTGGGCCACCATACTGCATTCTTCCTATTAGCATTGAGGATGGTAACCACCACTCTTGGATTCTGCTCGTGCTTTCCATCAGGCAGAGCAAAGTCATTTTGGCAGATAAAACATTAAAAGAAAAAAAATGTGAGGTGTTGCATTTGATCTGCTACCTAGTGAATAATTTTACAAAGTGAAAGTATCCAAAGTTAGAATTTTCAATTGAGCTATTTACTGTAGTAGAAGTTACAAGGAATTCTGAATAAATAATGTAAGTCTTGTGTGTCGTGCACACATGGACTTAGATACAAATAAAATACCTCAAAACTAGTATTAGTAGCGTTAAATCTATTTTGTGGGAGATTTATATCCAAATAAATATAGTACTACTTCCAATATGCCATAAACGTGCTGTCTTTCAACCGCGTTGAAATTGAACTTTATACGAGTATTTCATTTTCATGCTTTTATTATACCTATATTGATAACACTTTAAAATAATTTATCTCTTCAATTATAGACCTGCTACACTAAGCTCTGCATCACCCAAATATTGACCTGAAGATATTACCTATTGTAGTAAGTTCGCCTTATGTAATGTATTTGCAGGCACTATAAAATCTATACTAAAATATAAAACTGAAGAGTTTGTTTGTTTGAACGCGCTAATCTCAGGAACCGCTGGTCCGTATTGAAAAAATCTTTTAGTGTTGGATAGTCCATTTATCGAGGAAGGCTATAGGTTATATATCATCATGCTAATACTAATAGGAGCGGAGCACCAATGAATAATGTTTCAAAAACGGGGGAAAATTTTCACGCTACGGGCAATAAAAGACGCAAACGAGGTTGCGTGGGTCAGCTAGTAAATAATAAAATAAGAAATGACAATTGTATGTGATACTGAAGGTTGCTTGTATTACAAATAAATAACTCTATTGCCGACAACAAAAGTATGTTCGTGCTTACATAATGATTGTATCTGCAATAATAAATCCATCAATCACGTTCTAATTACCTTTCTGAAGTGATCACAACATTGACATCTGTGTATACCTGGGCCAATAAACAAATGTAATCTACCTAATCACCATTAATAATAATTGTTCATTACCGTCGTAGCCCACGCTGCAGGTATTTGGGATTTGTACAACAAAACTATATCGAATCAATATTGTATTGAGATACCTTATCTTATTGTTACTGGTGTTAATATTTATTTAACTTTATGCACAAAATGTACAATGTCGGATTTAATGCCAAAGGCATTCTCTACCAGTCTACCGTTGGGTGATGCGGAAATGAGTGAGATGGTACACAACACTTTATTTTGGAATTTGAACGTAATTCAGAAGTTTTTATCTATCCATACTAATATAATAAAGCTGAAGAGTTTGTTTGTTTGAACGCGCTAATCTCAGGAACCGCTGAGATGAGCTGTGAGATTTGAATAATTCTTTCAGTGTTAGATAGTCCATTTATCGAGGAAGGCTGTAAACGATATATCATCACGCTAAGTCTAATAGGAGCGAAGCACCAATGAAGAATGTTTAAAAAACGGGGGAAAATTTTCACGCTATACGGCAATAGAAGACGCAAACGAGATTGCGTGGGTCAGTTAGTGTTATATGTATAAATCTATGCAGCCGCCACCACTAGAGCGAGATGTGCGTGTCTCTTTCATCGCATTTACGCCCGCAATATGTTTCTCTTCGAAATTACCGACACGATACACACTCATTTTTCAAACTCAACTACTTGCGCTATAGTTACGATATTTGTTGGTAATTGCTACTTCTTTAAATGACAAACTTCTAAAGCCATACAGTCAAAGATCAGTCTTCTTAACTTAGCTACCCTTATCACTTAACAACAGGACTTACTCTTTAATATAATAATAAATATTTCGGATATCTAACACAACGCCATCTAGTCCCAAGCTTAGCAGAGCTTGTGTTATGAGACCTAGACAACTAATATAAATACATATATAAATATATATATATATTTGTAAACACATACATATTATACATAGAAAACACCCAAACTCCGATACAAATATTTGCAGATCATACAAACATTTGGTCCGACCCGGGATAGAACCCGAGACCACAACCAGCAGTTACATACGCTACCACTACGCCACCGAGGCAATTAAATATAATATGACACACGTTCAGAGATCAGTTTCCTTCCTAAGTACTACGAATTCGTCCCCATGGTATGAGTATAGTCCAACATGTAAATCAAAGACTTTACAAAAAGTTAAATGTATAGACCACCTATTAACCTTTTTTCAGTAACTTTGGTACCAATGACATTTTTTTATATTTGGCGAAAAATTTAAAACAATCAGCGACTAATTTTGTGGTTTGAACATGTTTGGTTAAGATGATCATAATACCAATACCATAAAACAACAGTTACGCCTGTTAATTGGTGTTGAAAAATAATATATGCTTTAACATTTATTACATTCGAATGTGATGTCGAGTGTAATAAATATTAAGGCCGATCGATTTATAATTCGCGGCGTTGTCTAACAGGAAGAGATAAATTAGTGAAGAAATCTAAGAGGAAATTCTTATAAAAGTCGACATTGCACAGTGGATGAATGTGGAATGAATGTAGGCGCTCTTGAAAGCTTGCACAAGTAAGACCAATCAATTGGCTATGTCCATATTGTAGGTAATTGTAGCGAATTGTATATGTAAATGTTTACAATCGTTTAGGGGCAGTGTACTGGAGCGCCGAAAATTATGAAATCAAATTATTTAAAGCATGTTGTAAGAACAGAGTTATCCACGACCTTCGGCAGGCGTGAGAAGCATCGCTTGGACCGCGTGCGACTCTGCATTGTTTCTAGTTAAATAATCGACAACAACTGAGCGCATGTTGCAACTTACTTGAACAATCGCAGCTTATGTTAGTCGCGTGCATCAATACCTCGTAAATTATCCTAAACTGTTCACGACGTTTTTCAAACGGTGGCTTGCGATGCTGAAGAAATTAAGGAGTCAAATATACTAACGAGGGACTTTTGCGGTGATCATCTAGTCGACCTTGTTGACGATTTGGGTAGACGTCTTACGGCTATATTTTTTATTATTATATAGGAGGCAAACGAGCAGACGTATCACCTGATGGCAAGCGATTACTACCGCCCATGGACACCCGCAACACCAGAGGAATTTAAATTAAAATAAAGAAAGCATTTTATGTAGAAATATATAGTTTGAATAAATATATTAGCCGACACCGAACCAGAATGCAATGTATATAAAAAAACAACTATGTACCTAATGAAAAAGAGTAGGTAGACGTTTGAAAAAGGGTCATTATTATTTTTAGATTTTTAAACCACGGGTCAATCTCACGTTCAAGAAATTCGATTTCCACTGTTTTACTTAGTATAAATAATGAACATAATACGGGTAAACCATATTAGAGTAACGGTTATTCTAAAACTTCCAATGTGTAACTAAGGAACTATTACAACGACAATAGCTTATATAAAAATAAAGATTATTTATCTCGTCCGATCATTATTGTGAGAATATGGTGTGAATACGGAAATAAAGTACCTACATAAGATCATTGTCGTTTCCCTGCGTTCAGTAGAACCTCCGGGGTGCAATCAGATTACGCGACATGTAATATTACGAGACGTACTATTTACATTCTGTTCATTTATAATTTACTAACTGACCCTCGCAACCTCGTTTACGTCTACTATTGCCCGTAGCGTAATAATTTGCCCCTGTTTTTGAAACATTCTTCATTGGGGCTCCGCTCCTATTGGTCTTAGCGTGATGATATATAGCCTATAGCCTTCCCCGATAAATGGACTCTCCAACACTGAAATAATTTTTCAAATCGGACCAGCTGTTCCTGAGATTAGCGCGTTCAAACATAAAACTCTTCAGCTTTATAATATTAGTATAGATTCTGTGTGGTGACGGATTGAGATTAATGAGTGTCATGACCCCCATTCATCCCGTGGGTATAGAACATCAGCACTACGAAGAGAAGGAAAATTTGAAATAAACCATATACCCAAAAAAAATATAAAAAAAAAAAAAAAGCAAGCAAAGCATTTATAAAGCATCTCACTAGGCCGCCATAGTGCTGGTCACCATGCTGCACTGTCCTTGTTCGCATTGAGGATGGTGGCCACCACTCTTGGATTCTGCTGGTGCTTTCCATCAGGCAGGGCAGAGTCATTTTGGTAGCTAAAGTATAAAAAAAAAAAACCCACCAACCCATCTGACCAGTGAGTATGGTAGAAATACCGTACCTTCTTTGTAATACTCGAGAAGATGAAAACCGTAACTTGATCCACTCATACTTCTCAAGCTGTGTAAGCAAAACCTTTTGTCTTTCATTATTTTTCTGCGTTAACCTTTGTTTTCCAATATACTCCTAACATTTTTAAACACAATAAGTTTATAATCCCACTTACGTAACAAGTTAAGTGGGATTATATAACAATTGGCAGAATGTGTGTAAATACACAGAAAATTAAATAGTAACCCATCATGTAACGTTTCTTGAATACAAGGACGGAAAGCACGTCCTTAATTGCATGGCCATGTTTTGAGTTACTGGTAATGATAAGTGGAACTCAGCATAAAAAATAAATTCGAGAAATAGCTACCACGAAAATGATCACACAAAGCAACTTAATACTCATATTTGTTTTATTTCTTAACTATATAAAAAAGTATGTTACTGATGTTATATGCCCTTTTTTAAGTGTGGAAACCCCCTCGGGCCGTCACCCCACCGGGGTTTGCGGCGAGGCGGTGTGTCGGAATCGAACCGACTAAAACCACACGGTGTGCCAACTCTACGCCTGAGAAGCAAGGGGTCCGGGAACTGCAGTAATTAACACGATCGGACTCGAAGTTACATGCCCTTAACCATCCTTAAGCATAAGGCTATAAAATTAAGGAGATATTTTCATTCATTGAACCAAAATGTAGTTTTATTACGATGTTAAGTATTCGTTTATGGCAATTAAATACATAAAAAACCTTCTTTTATACTAAAAAGAACATAACTCTGCAATAATTTTTAAATAAAACCGTCATTTTCCCACACAGTTTTAATTGTTGTTACCTAATTACTAGTTAGAAAACTAATTATTTTATTGTGACCATTGAATGCCTATGTGTTGGTTTTTAGTAAGCAGAATGACTCATACATGTCCATACTATAATCATAAAAATAACAACAAAACAAAATGCGAAAATCTATCCTTCAATAGCGCTCTGATTATATTTATTCATGTATTGACGAATGCGAAAATGCAATGGCGTTTCCGTTACATTTTTTTTTATGGAATAGTGGTCTAACGGGCAGACGTATCATATGCTGGTAAGCGATTACCGCCGCCATGGTAGCCACACGTAACACTAGAGTCATCACAAGTGCGTTGCCGATGGGGGGAGGAGTTGGGGTATGGGGCTCCGGTATTCTCACACACCGGTTTTCTGTGAGGCCGTGGTATCACTCCGGTCGAGCTGGCCCATGCATGCCGAAGCGTGGCTCTCCCATGGTAAAAATAAATAATAATCAAAAAAGAAAAAATCTATGTACGATTTAAAGTTGTTTTAATTGATTAAATTGAATTTCAAAATTTCTATAATAAAAAATACGAACATAAATTACAATAATAAATAATAATAATAATAATAAATATTTCGGACAATTTATTAACACACAACGCCGTCTAGTCCCACGTTAAGCGAAGCTTGTGTTATGGGTACATACTAGACAACTGATATAAATACTTATATACTTTTTTTTGTAAATACATACATATTATACATAGAAAACACCCAAACTTCGAAACAAATGGTACGACCCGGGAATCGAACCCGAGACCTCAAGCACAGCAGTCGCTTACGCTACCACTCGCGCCACCGAGGCAGTCGCAATTAGATCTGGGTTGGAGGTTGACTAACAGAGTATTTAGTTGTAGGTATTAGTAATTTAAAGAGAATTCTAAGTAGTTACAGAATAAGGACACAGCTTTAAAAAGCTCCTATTTTAGGAGCAATGTAGTTTGAAAAAGATAACCCTAAAGATTTTTGAGCATTCATCATAATTATCGCTTTCAAGCAGGCTGAGACTAATATGAAGAAACCTAATAGAATCCCCGAATGAGTAACAAATAAGTTATGAACTGGAATAAATAAATATTGCGGACATCTAACACCCAACGCCATCTAGTCCCAAGCTAAGCACAGCTTGTGTTATGGGTACTAGACAACTGATTTAAATACATATTTACTTTTTTTGTAAATATATTACATATTAAACATAGAAAACACCCAAACTCCGAAACAAATATTTGCAGAACATTTGATTCGACCCGGGAATCGAAACCGAGACCTCAAGTATAGCATACTCATATGCTACTGCGCTACCGAGGCAGTCCTATATATAAGACTAAAAGGAAGAATTTAGATTATTACAGTTAACCTTTATCATTTTACCGGTGATTGTATTAACTCATTATTTAAAGTTTTTTAACTATTTCCGCTCAGATTTAAAAAAATTGTAAGTTTCCGTTGATTTTCATTGCAACAATTTGTGCATGATCTATGTAACATTTAATAAAACCAAAATTATGTTAAAATATTACTTACTAGCAGCATTTATCCGCGGTTTTAGTTGCTTTTAATATAAGATAAATCTATAGTAATAATAAAGCTGAAGAGTTTGTTTGTTTGAACGTGCTAATTTCAGGAACCGCTGGTCCGATTTGAAAAATTCTTTCAGTGTTGCATAGTTCATTTATCGAGGAAGGCTATAGGATATATATCATCACGCTACTACTAATAGGAGCGGAGCACCAATGAAGAATGTTTCAAAAACAGGGGAAAATTTAACGCTACGGGCAATATAAGACGCAAACGAGGTTGCGTGGGTCAGCTAGTACTTATATAATAAAGTTAGTCTAAGTTACTCTTCAAAACATCATCTATCTACCAGTGAAGGTGTCACCGAAGTCGGTTAGACCCCGTTTCAGAAATTAGCCGGAACAAACAGGGAGAGAGAGACAGACAAAAATGATAAAAGTTGTTTTTTGTTAAATTGGAAATTACAAACGGACACCTAAATTTTATTTAAGTATTTGTATAGATGTTTATTATAAAAATAGCAAGATCCTGTTCGAATAAGATCATCATCCGTATCTGGTTCCGTGTTAAGGTCAAATTTACAATAAGGATGTGGTTTCAACGCTACCTTCCTAATAATTGTTATCATTCAATTGTTCGGTCATGAACGATTCGTGTATGAGAATGAATCATACACTCTTAGAGCATCAAAACTAAAGGTGCATTCTCAAGGATGCGATGTCATGGTTAAAACAAATAAATGATAGATCATTTATTGGCAATTTAAATAAAGTATGGCAATTACAGTTCTCAGAGATTGTTATTTAAAATCGTTCACGTTTTTTTAATGGCAAAAGCATCATGAACGATGTCTGCTTAAAAGTTAACGTTCATATAACCAATATCTGAATTCAATAACAAAATGTTTTTAACTTTTTTGAATATTTACTGAGCTTAAAATGTTTTTAATGAATACTTAAAGGTAAAAACTCCTTCATTTTGCAGGGAGAACGATTTGTGAATATGAGTATTTTATTAAAATTCAAGTAAATAAATTCTAAAACTATTGCTTTGGGTTTCCTGTTATTTTTTTTACAAGGGAGTAGGAGAAGCAGGGATCAGACTAGTCCCTCAATGGTGAGTGACAACCGCCGCCCATGGAAATCTGGCATCAATAGTCACAAATGTGTAGCCAACCTCTGATTGTCATTTTCTCCCTCCGGATTCGGGTGAATTCGGGCTCCGGTAAAGGCACTTCGAAAACACACACACCACATAGAATAGTTTTGCATTGGTTTCTTGTGAAGCTATGGACGTGCCTATAGTGATGGCTGTTTACTGCATTTAAAAAATAGTAGCAAGATAGTCTTAAAAATCCTTATATCTTCAGCTATCTGCCAGTGTAAGTCTCGTCAAAATAGGTGTAGATGTTCCAAAAATTAGCCATAAGAAACAGTCAGACAGACAGACGAACAATTTTTTTTTTATATAAGTACCTTTTTGAGTTGAACTGGTGATTTTTAAGTAACTCGATAGATATTAATATACTCGTATCTTAAAGTTGTAACGCGCAAGAGTTTTTAACAATATTGATCATATATGGTTATGTGACGATTTGAATAAATTGCTTACGTTCTGAGTATTTGGTGTGTTATTACATTACAATTCGAGTGGTGCACTATCTATACCGTTTATACTTCCATGTGCATTTAGTAAAAGCTGTTAATTTGGAATTACAAACAGACACTTAATTTTTTTTTTTAAAGAACAACTCCCACATTAGGAATAAACATCCTGTGTCGTGGGGAACTTTACAAACATACATGAGACGGACACCAAGAACATCCAGACTAGGGACAACAATTCGTGGATCACACAAAGTGTTGTAGGTACCGCGTGGGATTTGAACCCACGCCACTTGGCGCAGTAGCAAGCGGCATGGCGACCGTTGACACCACTCGGCCAACCGTGCAGTTAGTCAATGTTATTTATTTGTATAGATTAAAAAAATTAATTTGTTTGTAGCCGTTGGCGATTGTTTAAAATTAAATAATGTTAGTAATTAGGAGCAGCGTATACAGTATAAGCGAATATTCCCACGGTCGTTATTGGACGTTCATCGCTGAAGGATTCACCGCCGACAGTTTATTCAAGGTAACGTCTAAACTTAGGTATGTTTTCACGTACACATAGGTACATAATGATGTTACATCTCGACTAATATTAATTTAGTTTATTTCTTTGTAATGGTAAGGCTTTCTTTGAAGGACTAGAAAATATTTTTACAGTTACACGAATGAGTAAATTTTACGAAATGCTTAAATATTATAAACAAATAACTGGTCGAGGAACTACTATGCTAGATGGTAGGCCGATTAGCCATTTTTCAGTTTGAAAGAAGTTACTGTGTTTAATAAAACACATACAATACAATATGATAAAATCTAATATGACCTGCGTGCGTAAAACCAAGCATTGTTAGTCCTGACATATGTTAAGATTATTAGTAAGAATTAACTAGAAGAACACTACTGACATGATTTTTATTTTTTTTCCAAACAAACAAACTCTTCAGCTTTATAATATTAGTATAGATATGTAGGTATAAATGTTTTCAAAATGTGTATTTAATAATACATTAACAGAAAATCTAATTGTAGTCTGCAAATTTTGTGTGGTTTCAACGCCTCTGTCTACGTCTTTGGGGCTATCTACACGACACTGATAAGTAAAATTGTCTGTAGTGCAATATGTAAAACTTTACCACATTTACTTACTCACTTAGGTTTGAATTATCTACTTGAACCATAAAAAAATTAAACATGTCTACATTAATATGACCATCATCAACTTACTTACCCTCGTCGTGCTTTGCCATTCTTCGAGTGTATCGTCAAGAAATACGGGGATTCTTTCTGAAGGTGTACTCAGAAAGGTAGGGGCCGTTTCTGGAGGCGTAGTCGAAGGGTATCAACCCTTTATCTTGAGTTGCAGTTTTCCGTGGTGGGTGGTAGTGATTGAAACCAAGTGACACTCAGTTAACTTGTTTACTTTTGAAACAGTCTGGACCTGCAAGTTTCGATCAGAATCAGTTAAACTTGTGCAAATTTATCTAACGTTGGCGACATGTTGCAAAACAAACAAGGTTTTCACACAAATGCTAACATGATCGTTCTCAACAATGCACGCTATGGGAAATTTTTTGACACAGTCACATTTTGTCGCAGCTTTTAATCTAAATTGTAATTGTGTAACCATGTTGGTTTAAAATAAAAAGTTATTTAATATTTAGCCACGGACCTGTGTTATTCTTAAAATTACATTTTTTATGGATTAAGGAGCAAACCAGCAAACGTATCGCCTGGTGGTAAGCGAATACCGCACACCTGTAACCAGAGCTGTCACAAGTGCGTTGCCGCCATTTGGGGGATGGAAAATTTAAAATAACATAGATGTTACTTACTGGATATTTAATGTAGATTCGGAAATATGTATAAATATTTTTATATATCCTTTAAAAGTCCTGAGTTAAACGCAAATAAAAACTTGAAAGTGTTTCGCAAATAAAGAAAAGAAACACAATAGATCATTTTATATTTGCCTCAACAGGTTGCTTCAGTTCGATATGGTTCAGTCGGCAAACAGTCAGAAGTCTACCATCCTCGGTCATCCACCGTGAAGAACATTTGGTTCAGGGCCACGAACGGACCAGCCTCCCTATCCGTAATCATCATATTGAGTAGTTGCGGACGTGAGTGAGGGGAGATTCGCTCCACAACCAACTGCAACTCGGTTGCAAAATAATTGGCTTTTGCAAATACTATAAAACCTGTACTTATGCAGATTAAATGAAAGTAACGGTGTGGAATCCGTGAAATTGTATTACATATGATTATAGGTAATGTATATAGCAATACATTGCTCCTATTACAGTCCATCTAATTTTGAAGATGAAATGTGACGAAAGATCTGCATTTTAAAGTAGGTTCCTTGTTAACAATATTAATTAACAAATATTTTGACAGCTTATCACTAGTTTTTAAGCCTTGATCTTTGAAAATAATATTTTGATGTATATATTTACAAGAAGGCATATTTTAACATCAAATTGTGCAGCACGCTAATATTGATAGGAAAGCTAAAAGGGCATTTGTTGTCAAAATTTGACGATACTGTGCGTGGTCGGTGCCTCCGTGTTATAACTTTAAGTTTTAATAGATATCTGTGATCTTTAAATGTACTATTTACAGCCATAAGTTGTTTTGTAAAAGAATATTATATACATTTAGAGTACACATCATAAACGCCTGTAGTGTAATCTAGCATAAGTTGTAGACAATATAATTAATTCTACCAGCTTCTTTTGCGCCTCTTTTAAATTATGCTCGGTGCCTATTGGTCTAAGCGTGATATTAACTATTCTTTTTTTTATGGGATAGGGACAAACGAGCAGAGGTATCGCCTGATAGTAATCGATTACCGCCGCCCATGGACACCCGCAACACCAGGGGCGTCACAAGTGCGTTGCTAGCCTTTATATCATTATCTTTATCCTATCTTAGGCACATATCCACCGAAACACAGAATGAAAAAATAATAATCGGTTATACGAGAATTATAGGTATGTAGCGACCTCCACATCTACCGAAGATACACTGAACTACAAAGTAACTACACGGAGTAACTACCAATCCTGAATCGCGCAATAGAAGTTCTCGCGCCGATCATCATATATACAACAACCCAACATCAACCGTTCGGCAGTGGCCCGCCAGGCATGATCGCCTCGCCTGGTCGGGGAATCCTCCCTTTGTGTTGGGTGGAACATGATACCCGTTCCTCCACAGGTATATATTAGGTGATATCTGTACCTCTATTAAGTACGTAATCCCTGTACGCGAACCAGGTTTGAAAACAAAGTGTTGTAATGTATTTATAATGCATGGCACGCGAATTTGCGTTTTTATAATAACTTTTAGCTACACTGCATTGTTTCACAAGCTGTCAGTTTTTGGCCAAAATTGAATTGACCTTTGACATCAGCCGGTTAGGTTGACCTTCTATGACTTAAAAAACTAAACAGGTCACGTACAATATAGCTGAGTGTATATAAAAATTATGTAAATGTACAAACTTACATTATATTACATTTTTTTTCTAAATATTTAATTTGAACGGCAACAATATAGACAATTATGTAAAAGTAGCTGTACAAACTACCTCGTACCGATGATTTCAGATATTTTTAACACCGTTTAAACATTCGATTTACTCTATTTAATTGATGTAGTAATTCTTAAGTTTAAGTGAGACTAACAAACATCAATTCATTTCTACATATATAAGAAGATTGTAGGATAGTATTTGCTGCATTAGATAAGAAGACTACTATCAGTGTCATGAGGGTTGGGAGTAAGTAATAGTATTTTAAGAATTGCAGCGTATTTTTCTTTCAGCTTTGGGGTCTCAACCGCATTATGGTAGACAGTGAATAATAATAATAATCACTTTATTGTACACCAGATAGTTAGTAGAAAGGTAACTTAAAGCTAAGAGGTACAATTGGCGGCCTTATCGCCCGAAGGCAATCTCTTACAGGCAACCATTGGATGGAAAGATAGAAGTGGAAAGTGAACTTCTTCTCCTAAAAATTATTAGTTGCATAAAATAAAATGTAAAGTAAATTTATTAATTAGGAAATACAATATCTAATGCAAAATGTATCTCAGTTGTCCTTAAGATGGACTTATGCTGTAGATTAACAAACGGGGGACTGGGAAGGAGTTTGTAGTGTATCGATCAATTCATCTATTTAAGACGAGATTCCAAAGGCCACAAATTCACTGATATTTATATTAAAACTATTGTTCATTGTATACTAGTATTACGTACAAATTTATCTGTACATCTAACGCATGCTATAATGACATGATAGGAAGTACGTGTGAACGGAAGGAAACCCACTCGTTCTGCTAGAATAAGTCATGTGTACCTACTATTGAACGATAGAGCATTTGGAGTGGAACACTATCGTTTGTATAATAACATCATTATGGCAGTAGCTATTGACTGTCTCTGTGGCGCAATGGTAACGTATGCGACTGCTGTTCTTGAGGTATCGGGTTCGATTCCCGGGTCGGACCAAATGTTTGTATGATCTACAAATACTTGTTTCAGAGTTTGGGTGTTTTCTATGTATAATATGTATGTATTTACAAAAAAATAGTAATTTATATCAGTTGTCTAGTATCCATAACACAAGCTCTGCTTAGCTTGGGACTAGATGGCGTTGTGTGTAAGATGTCCGAACTATTTATTTATTTATTTATTCGTGTATAATTGATGGCGGAGCGTTTCAAATTCAAATCCATTTATTCAATTAAGACACTAAATTAAAAGCTACAGTTAAATCATAGATCGACACAAATAGACGCCACAGCGTGTACTGGATTGTCAAAGAAAGATGAAAACACCAAAATCTACTGACTGCCTGTGTCGATCCATAACTTCCAGTTTCCAAAATTCGTAGGGCCTTATGAGAAGAATGCTGGCAATGAAACCCATGTCCACTGTTTTTTAAAGTCAAATCTACTTGTACTATATTCAATTTCAAGAAGTGATAAAATAATGTCTATAAAAATAATTATCAAGTTTTTTCTACTACACGCAAAATAAATAATTATTAATTTTCTCGACCATCCCAAAGAGCATCATCCGAGATCAATTTAAAAAAAAATATTTAATAGCTCTCGGCACTTTATGGTTTTTTTAATAAAAAACATAAAGTGCCAATTTTCGTAATAGTCCAGTCTCCCTAGAAGACAAAATGTTAGTTTCAAAACTCCAATAACTATCTGCCTAATTAAAACTACCCCATCGCAACACTGATCGCGAGATAACATTTTCTTCGGCATCTGAGCAATATATACATTTATGCATATGTTAAAAGTAATTTGTTGTAGGAATGCACAGCGCCGATACATCCACAGTTCCGTTGAAAACGGAGATCCAGCTAAAGTCTGGAAATTTCTGAAGTCATTAGGAGTAGGCAAATCTGTTCACGACCCTTTTCCTAAAAAAGTCGACTTAAGCCTTCTTAATCAACATTTCTCTACCTCTTCAAATTTTGATCAAACAACAAAAGACACAACACTGAAACGTCTTACTTCTGCCCCAACTCCTGACTGTTCTCCCTTCGTCTTTAGTCAATTTTCTGATTGTGATGTTAGGAAGAGCATAGTATCCATCGGTTCGAATGCGGTAGGTTCTGACTGTCTAAGCCGTAATATGATCCTTCCAATCCTTAATGAAATTCTGCCTGCCATCTGTCATATCCTAAATTATTCAATCTCCCACAGTGTGTTTCTTAAGGCCTGGAAAGAAGCTCAAATTATACCTATTCCTAAGAAGAAAAACCCTGAATCCTTCAGTGATTACCGTCCCATTTCCATTCTCCCGTTCCTTTCCAAAGTCCTCGAACGTCTTATCCATAATCAACTCTCGAGCTTCCTAACCAGAAACCTGCTTTTAAATCCTTTGCAGTCCGGCTTTCGACCCGGACATAGCCCTACCACTACCCTAATCCATATTACGGAGGACATCAGATCTGCTATGGACAACGGTGAAGTCACCGTACTAACACTCTTGGACTTCAGCAATGCTTTTAACACCGTTGACTTTGACGTACTGCTGTGTACGCTGTGCTCTCTTAACATATCTCCAACCGCAATTGACTGGTTTCGTAACTACCTGTTTGGTCGCCGCCAGCGTATAAGCATCGAAAACACTGTTTCTTCTTGGTGTAGCACTACAGCCAGCGTACCACAGGGCGGCGTGCTCTCTCCCCTGCTTTTCTCTGTTTTTATAAACACAATCACTAATGATCTGTCTTCTTCCTACCACCTATACGCTGATGATCTTCAGATCTATACCAGGGCATCATCGGTTAAGTTGGTTGATGCTGTTAATATCATTAATGCTGACCTGGATAAAATAAGCAAGTGGAGCAACTCCCATGGTCTCAAAATAAACCCGTCTAAAACTCAGGTCATTGTCGTTGGAAGCTCGCGAATGATTACAAGAATCGACTGGACAAACTTGCCCCAAATTACCTGCAACAAAACACCTATTCTGTTTAGTGACAAGGTCAAGAACTTGGGCATTTATATCGATAGTAACTTATCTTGGGGTCCACAGCTACATGAACTGAGCCGTAAAATGTTTGCCGCTGCAGGATCTCTGCGCAGACTACGCAATTTTCTTCCTACATCAACCAAGACTGCTCTTACACAATCTCTTCTTTTCCCTATTCTCGATTATGCTGATGCCAGTTATCTAGATCTCACCGAAGACCAATTAAATAAGCTTGAAAGACTCCAAAATCTCTGTATAAGATTCATATTTGGATTACGCAAATATGACCATGTCTCCAACTATCGTAAACAGCTTAAGTGGTTACCTATTCGCCTTCGCCGGAATGCACATATACTTTCTCTTCTATATAATATTTTATTCAATCCTTTTACTCCACATTACCTTAAATTGCGGTTTACTTTTCTACATGATTCGCACTCAAGATTGTTGAGATCGTCAGAGAACCTGAAATTAAAAATGCCTGGACATTCTACCAAGTTTCTAGACCATTCCTTTTCTATCCAAGCGGTGCGACTGTGGAACGCCCTGCCGGTCGAAATCAGACTTGCACAATCATTGACCGTCTTTAAGCGACTGGTAAAGGAGCATTACTTGGGAGACATCAATATTCCATAATTAACTGTAACTCTTGTCAATTAGGTGACAGTATTAATTTCAGTGTGTATAACATTTACGAATTTCGCTTATTATATTTATTTTGTATGTATTTGTATTATCATCCACACTATGTATAACTGGTATTGTTTATGATATTGGTCATTTATATATATTTATTTTCACTTCCCCAACTACTCTCGATTACACCAGACACTACCCTTTATTATTATCTGTATTAATTTCCATCCCACGGTTGCCTGGAAGAGATTGCATGTTAAGCGATAAGGCCGCCATTTGTACTGACCTAGCATTAAGTAATTTATTTAATTATCTGGTGTACAATAAAGAGATATATTATTATTATTATTATTGTTTAGTTGAGAAAGGATGAACTTGGCTTTGTTACTCTACTCACAATGATGCGCGAGATACCACTCAAAAAAGGATGTTGCCATTTGTAAACTAGACAAACAGCTTAGTATTGCACTCTGTCATACTATATTTATCAAATGTTACTGGGTCAAAGCTATTAACATGGCAAATCTCTTCCATCTGGATGTTCTAACAGGATTAACGGGTACTCAAGTTTAAATTGTAATAAAAATATATTGAAGCCAAAATCTGTTGTAAAATCTGATAGGTGCGAGTGAAGGTACGATATAAATTTGCAGTTCCTCTACGAATTGAATGTCCTATAATAATAAAAATAGTAGCACAAATTATTTAAACCAAATTGAATGGAAATGATTTAGCCGAAATCCGAATTAACAAATTTCAACTTTGTAAAGTTAAATTTTCAAGTTAGCGAGTTTAAAAGGTCCCTACGAAAATGATAATAATAAAATTCAAGGTCATTATTAAATATAAATATGTGTTCAATATAAATATTCGGTGTGCTGGCTGTTTCAATTATATTTAAATAAACCTTACAATATTTAGCATAAAAATATAAAAGTAGAGTACCTGGGTCGAATATGGCCAGCAGGAAAATATTGCTACAAATTATTATTCTAAGCACCAAAATGTCTAAACGCGACCATAAATTATCGCTAGTGTCGCGTTCCCGAACGGCGTCAATCTTCCCGCGCGCCAGCTAGTCGCCCAGCATCCTTTAAAGTGAAACATACTTTTGAGGTTATTAAAAAAGTCTTAGAAGAGGATGACATTATGAACAAACCGGAACACATTATTAATATTGACGAAAAGGGTTGCCAGCTTAATTTGCACAAATCACCAGAAGTTTTAGCTGAACGTGGATCCAAAAATGTACATTTCGTAGCACCAGAACACGGCGAAGATGTTACAATAGTTTCACATATGGCCATACTTACCTACATCCCGCGTCGGAAATATTAATAATAAATGAATAAAAACTATTGTTTAATGTCTTTGTATTTTTATGCCTTTGTTGTAAATACAAAAATAACCACACTCCATGGATAAGTGCTTTAAAACTTGTTTGTTTTTGAATTATTATTATTAAAGTACGATGACAAACCTTAAGGTGGTCATATTCGACACAGGTACCTTAATAAGAGACAACAAATTCATGTTCACACGACAATACTGTTACGGTCAAACAACGACGCTTCTTTATTTTCACAACTTGGAGCATTTGTGGTTTGTACACACTTCCGGGATCATAAATCCTACAAAGCGTGGCGAGCGTAATCACCAATGCTTACAATACAGGTGTTAATGCATTAGGCAATGGTATTAAATATTCTTTGGTTTCTACGACCAAAACAGGCAAAATACAGACAAAAAATAGTTATCTCTGAATCTTTCGCTTGTTGCGGTCGGGTAAGTTTAAAAGACTTTGTTTTTGACTGTCGTAAATTAATTACAAAGCATTAATCATATTTACGATTCTGCACTTTTCCAACTTTGTTTCGGGTCGGTGCAATATATAACTTTCTAAAAAGATTTGACTGATTTAATAAATGGCCTCTAATTAATCCTTTTTAGGAATGTAATGGTATTTAGATGGAACTTATAAACAATATGAATTGTGATACGAAAAGCATATAGCTAATATATTTGATTTGCTGAAGCCTGGGTCTCCTTATCTATCTCTGTTCAGGAACGTCAAAAGGTGTTAAATATTATATGTAATTGATTTCAAAAAGGACACGCCTATTTAAATTACTCAATTCTATGGGCGGTATCTTTCACATTTCTGATTTACATACAATCTATTCTGCTGTAGGATATTTCTAGACAAAATATTGCGCTGGATGCTTCTTATAAATGTTATTCTTAAATTACGAAGAAGTTTTATATGCTAGTTTTGTTAAATGAAATGAAGGCTGGCTAACTCCTCGTGACGGAGACGTACTATTTAAATCATCTTAGTAATACCTACAGCGCAACAGGCAACAATAAAGCAGATTTGCTGAAGCTTCACTCGAAGAGACATATATATCGCGTATGTACCTATGTTTTTATAGTTTATAATCATAAGCAGCATAAATTAATTGATAATCTGCTGGTCTTGTAGTTGCTTATTTTAAATGGAAAAGGGGGTAATATATATGATAATAAGGGGTCTTTGGGGGATAGGGAAAGGGATGGGGAGGTGTTGGTATATGCGCCTCCGGTATCCTCAGTGCTGAATGCTACATATAACAGCGCAAGCGCTGTTTCACACCGGTTTTCTGTGAGGCCGTGGTATCACATCGGTCAAGCCGGCCTATGCATGCCAAAGCGTGGCTCTCCCACGGTAAATGTACCCAATATTCATGTAGGCACAGGTTTATTTCATCTTTGTTTACATCGCACAAAGTTCTCGTCACGCGTAGCAACAAAGAGCATTGTTGCAATTAAAGAATAGCTACAAAGGTAATATTATATGTAATTGATTTCAAAAAGGACACGCCTATTTAAATTACTCAATTCTATGGGCGGTATCTTTCACATTTCTGATTTACATACAATCTATTCTGCTGTAGGATATTTCTAGACAAAATATTGCGCTGGATGCTTCTTATAAATGTTATTCTTAAATTACGAAGAAGTTTTATATGCTAGTTTTGTTAAATGAAATGAAGGCTGGCTAACTCCTCGTGACGGAGACGTACTATTTAAATCATCTTAGTAATACCTACAGCGCAACAGGCAACAATAAAGCAGATTTGCTGAAGCTTCACTCGAAGAGACATATATATCGCGTATGTACCTATGTTTTTATAGTTTATAATCATAAGCAGCATAAATTAATTGATAATCTGCTGGTCTTGTAGTTGTTTATTTTAAATGGAAAAGGGGGTAATATATATGATAATAAGGGGTCTTTGGGGGATAGGGAAAGGGATGGGGAGGTGTTGGTATATGCGCCTCCGGTATCATCAGTGCTGAATGCTACATATAACAGCGCAAGCGCTGTTTCACACCGGTTTTCTGTGAGGCCGTGGTATCACATCGGTCAAGCCGGCCTATGCATGCCAAAGCGTGGCTCTCCCACGGTAAATGTACCCAATATTCATGTAGGCACAGGTTTATTTCATCTTTGTTTACATCGCACAAAGTTCTCGTCACGCGTAGCAACAAAGAGCATTGTTGCAATTAAAGAATAGCTACAAAGGTAATATTAAACAGTTTTTGTTATCTGCAAGGGATATACAATAGCCTCGTGTTTAATAATTACAACAACACGTTCCATTGACGAAAAGTATCTGAATGTATTAACTTATTTGGATACCAAATTACATGAAAACGATATAATCTTCTGTTCCATCTAATAAATAGAACAGACGACTCTTAAGTCAAATCTGTATATTTTTTATGAACGTCAAAACATACTTTCAGTCCTTACCAATACCGCCCACGTGTATATCGGATTTCGCGGTATTTGGTTTTCAGGTTAATATTATAGCATATGACACTCACACAATATAATGTTTTATTATTTTGTAAATTATTATTTAAATATTGTACATAGTGCTCTGATTAGCATTTTGGTTTAATGATTAGTTAATCTTCCTGCAGAATTTATTTATTTATTTATTTATTTATTTATTTATTTATGTATACACATCACCTTTACTATCATTACAGGTTTCCCTAATGCGATAGTGAGGCTACTTTACATTTATATTATTACATACACAGACATACACAAAAAAAACACATACATTAACGAAATATAAACTCAATAAAACTAACAATCTATCTTAATATTAAAAAAAATATAAAACAAAAACAAAATATTGCAACTCTTTTAGGTTTTAAAACAAATTAAATTTAAAAGACATTTTGCGAGTACACTCAATTGACATGAAAAAATATCAAAATCTTTGTGAACTTCGTTAATTAGATAGATAATTCGCGTTAGGGGTGCTTTCTCAAGTAAGTTAGTTCTGGCTACTGGTAAAGCCAATAGAGGCGGGCGTCGGCGCCTCCACACGTACCGATCAGGCACGCACAGGTTCAGGTGGCCCAGTACCCCAGGATTATGTTCTAGACCTCGTAGGAGTTTTACTACATACACAGCAAGGGTGTATTCACGTCGCACTCTTAGTTTGTTATATCCGACCATACCCAGCACAAACAGAGTTGGGTACATCAATGGGAAGAACGGGTATACCCCGTACAGTTTTAAATATAAGTGTCTTGTGAACTTATTCTGAACCCGTTCTAACATGTCACAATATTTTGCTTCATGCGGAGCCCAAATGACCGCACTATGTTCCAGGTGGCTACGAACTAATGCGTCATACAATACCTTTAGAGCTGTAATGTTGGTGAAACCATGAGACTGTCTTAGCAAAAACCCGAGGTTTCTGTAGGCTTTCTTACATATATTTACTACCTGTTCTCGAAACCTTAGATCCGGAGTGAGATGTACCCCTAAATCCCTCACCTGCGAAACTCGTTGCATGGGCGTGTCTTCTACTTTGTACTCGTACTTTATGCATGTTCGTGCGCGAGAAAAAGTCATCACCGAGCATTTAGACGCATTTAAACATAGTTTATTCTTATGGCTCCAGTCTACCACTCGTTTAATGTCATCCTGCATACGTTCACAGTCTGACTCATCCCTGACTTCTAATAACAACTTAAGGTCATCTGCATACAGTAAACATGAACCATGCCTCACGACCTCCGGTAACTTGTTTACCATAATAATAAATTGGAGAGGTCCCAGGTTACTACCTTGGCTTACGCCAGACCTAGTGTAGTACGGTTCAGATTCGTACCCATTATAGTCCACATACTGCTGTCGGTCTTCCATGTAGCTAACGAAAAACTGTAACAGGTGTGTGGTACATCCAATTTCTGACAATTTTCTTAATAATATCTCATTATCGACGCTGTCAAATGCCTTTTTGTAGTCAAAATATGCGACATCCACCTGTAAACCTGCATCCACTGCTGGCACCACCTTCACCATAAAATTAAGTAGATTTGTGACAGTGCTACGTCCCGGCCGGAATCCGTGTTGCGCATCCGACAATTGCGCACTTACCTGTCTTTGCATTCTATGTTGGATAGCTGATTCGAATATCTTTGCTGGTGTTGACAACACTGCCACAGGTCTGTAGCCGCTGACATCTGGACCTGCTTTGCCTTTTGGTACTGGGATCACTCGTGTAATCTTCCACCGAACTGGGAACGTCGCTTGTGTTAGACTGACATTGAAAATATGATGTAATGGTTCGGTTAATATTCTGCCACAGTCTCTAAACAAAAAAGCCGGTATACCGTCCGGGCCAGAGGAATATTTTGGTTTGAGACTTAGAAGTGCATCCTTAACATCTTGAAGACTTAAAGTCTCTAAATGCACCCTTGCGCTGTTCGCTCCCACCTCTGCTGCTACGGCCCGTGCGTCAAGTTGAGGTCGCTGAGTACTGTAAACGGACTCAAAAAAATTTGCAAACTGCGTTGCACAATCGTCATCCGAAAGATATTGACCATTGTATACAATGTTCTGTTTATCTGTTCTACTCCTCTTTGACCTAACATATTGCCAGAATGATTTTGGATCTTTTACGAATTGACCTTGTATTTTATGTAAGTGTTCTTTGTGTGCAACTTCTATTGACTTTTTAATACGGGCCCTGCACTGAGAAAATTTATAATAAACACTTCTGAGCTTAGTTCTTTTAAATCTTTTATGTAGAATGGCTTTCATCTGAATGTCTTTAATAATTTGTATAGTATACCATTCGGGGTAAACATACTGTGAAGTTTTATAGCTTAGCTTTTTACGCGGAACACACAAGTCTAAAATAGTATTAAGTTTATCATAAAAAATATTCAATATGTCTTCAACGTTATAGGACTCATACATTGTGCTCCAGTCTATGGATGCGAGCATGGAATACAATAATTGGTAGTCTGCTTTGTAAAAATTCCATTTAGGTCTAATTTCCCTCTTAATCTTATTGTTTCCGTTGACAGCATCAGAGGATGGTGATGGCCCAAGGGTAGGAACAAAAGTGTTTCCAAAGCTCACTGCCAGAGGTGGATGGAGCGTGTCTTCGCGCACAAGTGCTTCGTCTGCCGCTTCCACCGACACTCCTCCCCTAATGCCCCTACATAAGACTAAATCTAACGTACGACCTAAACAATTTGGTACTGCATTACTTTGTGTGAACTCGCAAAATGTCACAAAATATTCATAGTAATTACTAATATTATCTGGGCACGAATATAAATTAAAATCTCCAATTACAATCACTTCTGTGTACTTGTCACATAATTTTTCTATTAATCTAAATAAAATCATATACTCGTTTTCTGAACTACCGGGCGGAATATAAACTACACAACACAAAAACAAAAATCTGTTATTTAAATGTATCGTCGCACAAACTATCTCAAAAATGCAGGTGTCTATCGACGCGTCCTTGAGTAACACTTGTCGCATTTCGAATCGGTGTGTGGCCACGAGAAACACTCCACCCTGCTTGCGACCGTCCGCTCGATCACAACGTAATATTTTGTATCCCGGTGGGAGAATTTCCGCATCTTGAATGGATTCATTGCACCCTGATTCAGTAATTGCGAAGAGATCTGCGTTAGATGATACTATGTTATTTCTAAAGATGTTTAATTTTGTCCGAAGGCCTCGAACGTTTTGGTAATAAAGGTTTATTGTTTTACTGGCCACCTTTTTTGTTAGATTTACGAAAAAAAATCCACTCGTTAAATTCTGCATTTATTGGCCATGCATCGTCTTTCATCAGACTATCAAATATGTGCACCGGTACTCCAATTTGAAATGAAGAATATTCCTTTTCCGCTTTGTGACTGATTTTGTTTATTTTTATATCTACTTCTGGGCCACATAAACTCTTTACATGCTCAGTCATTGTTTCTTTTGTTGTGTCAGGATGTAAACGCCATACGTGCAGATATCTCTTTCTTTCCGTAGCTTGTATAGCCACCAATTGAGTGCTCTTCCCCGTTCCTACCATTTTGGAGCGTCTACTCAGCCTCTTATTTTTCTGTACTAATGTCCAATCTACTATTGTATTGTTACCGTCTTGATGTTCTGACATTCGCGAGGTATCTGTGCACGATGTCATATCCAAAATCGGAGATGGTTTCGTGGCCCCATTTCTGTTGTCATTTTTTAAAATAACGGCCCGTTGATCTTTACTAGACATTTGATTAGATTTTTTATGGCACGGATTCTTGTCCTGAATACTTTCTGCGGTGACACAAGAAGAAGAAGCTGAGGTTTCCTGTAGTATATCTGCCGCTTCTTGGTGCTGACAGGTCATTTCAGTTATCCTATGTTCAATTTTTTCCTCGAGTCCGCCTATCATTTTTATCAGAAGATTTAGATCAGTTTTTGTTTGGCAGAATTGGGTTTGTAGGTCTTTAATTGCATTTGCCTGGCTGTCCATGCGCAACATCATAACTGACCGCAACTCCCGAAGTTCTTCTAGCAACTGAGAATCTACTTTGTCCGTTACGATTTCATAATCAGGTGCAATTGTTGGTGACAAATTAGCTTTACTACCTCTTTGTGTGTTTACATTGCAGGGTGTATGGACTTTAATGCCTCTAACTGGGTTATCATCTGTATTTATTGACTTTGGTTTTAATAAAGAAGGTGCCATCGACTTCACTGGCGAGCTCGGCGGTGTGCGGTTAATTTGAGGCATTATATCGTTGTTGTTGTTGTATTGTTATGTCCCGGAATAAAAAAGACTAAGCAATAGGAAGTTAAACGTGATTTGCGCTTTCAAGTATGTATTGGATGGATCTTACTTGCATAGGTGTGTGTCTATGTGTGCGTGGTCCTGCTGTACGCGGCTTACATCGGCGCACCTGCGTAACACGTATTTCTTGGAATGCACTCCTAATTTTATAATTAAATTTATTTTCTAGGAATTAGCGTGGTCCTGCTGTTCGCGGCTTACATCGGCGCACCTGCGTCACACGTATTTCTTGGAATACACTATTAATTTTACAATTAAATTTATTTTCGGAATTACTTATTAAATTTGATATTGTTTTTTAAATTTTTAATTTATACAAGTCTTATTTTGAGCACGTCTGCTCGGCAACAAGGTCCGAGGGGAAGAGTTTGAGATTTGAAGTCAAGGGTTCGAATCCCATTTAGGAGAAATAATTGAGAGGTCAGCACGTTCTATATTATGTATCTTAACTTAGTCTAAGTATGATATATATATATATATGTAGGGGAACGGGTGTCGTGTCCCTCCCAACACCAAGGGAGGATCCTCCGACCAGGCGAGGTGATCATGCCTGGCGGGCCACTGCCCAATGTAGTTTTCTATTGGTAAAAAAATTTTGAAATCGGTTCAATAGATCCAATGATTACCCTCCAGCCTCACAAACCTCAAGGAAGTACAGCCACACTGATTTCAGCACGAACTGACCCGATCGGCCAGGGTGTACTACTCTCTCTCAAAAGACCGATTTAAAAGTTCAGACTCAGACTAAAAGTTACTAATCACGTATATAATTGGCTTTGTTTAAATCTAGTTGACACCTAGATCATTTCTGCAGTTAATTTATAAGCTAGTTATCTTCAAAACACATTCAAACTTCAAGATGATTTTTCAACGTATTAGATTTTTAGTAATCGACAGTACAATTCACTATTAAATTTGACATTGTGAGTGAACAATAAATTTGGTGTGGTTCATCCTTTGGCATCAGAACAATGGCGGAGAGCGGCACTTTGGAACCTTGCGCAGACGCATGCACTGCACGACGAGGCGCCGGATGCTGCGATTAATTTTCCTTACAACGTGATTAATGATGGCCGCGTAATTACGTGCTTCAACTGTATGGGCGTAAGAATGTTCGCATTGCACCACATACGTGATAAACTCTTTTTATCTCGGACTATAATTATTACATTATCTAGACTTGAAGATTTATTTGAACACAATGGGTATCAATTGGTATCTATTCAACAAATTATTCAAAATGAGTTATTCAGCAGCCGATTTTTTCATTGCACTGGTGGTCTTTTTACTAGTTATAGCATATTTATATTGTAGAGTTTTGTTTAGAACTATTAATACTGTATAATAAACGGGGTGCGCCTTTTGCTTTTTAAAATGTTGTAAATAAAAATAAACAGTCATCGCATCATGTATTTTCCTAAATAAAACTTACAACCAAACCTTTTCCGATTCATTGTGTACCTATTAAATCAAGGATGTAACGTTCATCATAAGCATTCGTCCGAGGCTGTATTGTTACAAGAAAAGAAGTCAAACTAACTATCACATGTTTGCATATGTACTTATCTCTACAAATAAATAAAATTTAAGTGTCTGTTTGTAATTTTAAACTTACTGAATTTCACTAAATACATACCGAACGTATATACGGTACTTACATCTACTATCTGTCTTTCGGTTTGTTCCGGCTAATCTCTGGAACGACTAGAAATTGCTGATTTTTAAATATTGTCCCCATATTTTCTTATAGTTAAGCCTTCCCTGCACTTCCACAAATATTTCAAATCCAAAATAAGCCAAGAGGGTCCAGGCCATACTCGAGTTTTAGTAAGACTAACGAACAACAATTCATTTATATAAATAAGAGAAGATGGAAACCAGTAAAACTACAACTAAAAACGGGATTAAAATATCATAATTATCTTTTGAATCACAAATCACAGACAAGAAGTCCATGACTTAAATAAATTAATTAGCAGTACATGAAAAGGCCATTTATCTATTCAGTAAACACAAAACAATGCGACCAAGTGATGAGAAGACCAATGATGAATGGCTAGATAGGTGGTTGTTTGTTAATAACTCGACACTGACCTACATTACAAATATTTAATAAAATTGGGGTTGTTGTTGACAATCGTATAGGAATGTTTGATTTCGTCATCATCAAAAGGTCAGGAAGGTTCAAAGGGTCCGTTTCTTCGCAGTATTAATGTTTTTATGTATATGAAGCCTTCAGCAGTTTAAATCAAACGTCAGCATCTTGCTGTAGTCCTTTCTTTTAATAGTCGAACTTGAGAATGCAGTGACCGCATAAATATAGTAGGCTAGTGACTCTAACATCCTACAAAAGATGCATCATGGTCTGGAGAGCGTCGAATGATATTTCCTACCTCTCTAATTCTGGCGATAATTAAGATTAACGTTACCATCACAGAAGCAGGTCTTATGATGCAGAGTTAAGGTATACAATGAACTATTCTGATCAACCAGGTAACTGCATAGTCGACTATAATATTTGCACAGAAGTGAAACAACCGTTTTGCTTAAAAAGAACAATGGACTATCATATTTGTGAATTGTGTAATTAGTGAAAATAGTCAACAAAGCAATGTGCTCATTTGAAATGTCTTTCTAAATTGACGTATTGCTTAAACGTAATTTGCAAAATAATAATATAATCTCTAGACACCAGAATAATTTAGGCATCAATCGATAAGAATAGCATTACACATTGTTACAGCATTGCATGGTTATGCATTCATTATAGTAGTTTTAAAATATATTTGAAACAATAGACAGTTTCCACATAAATATAGCCTTTGAAGTTGGGTCGGAATGTGAGCATCCTCAGAGCTAAAGGTTACAGCGAGGTCGACAAGCGCTCCGTAATGAAGATACTGCAACATACCTTTTATTACGTACAAACTTATACGTTACGTTTTGTGGAAGGTGAACTGGAGTATTTCCTTCATATACATACCTTAAAAATATAATTGGTGTATATTTACTAATTATGTACTTAAATATGTAACAGGATAATACAGTCTTGTGGCATTAAGTGTGTATAGAATGTTTATTTTGATAGATTCTGAAAGATGAAGGCATAGGAACTTGCTTGTTAATGTATGGATGGTTTTATAGCCTAATTAAAAATAATTCGATTACTTGGCCGGTAAGATGACGGGTTGAGTGAAGGAATCGCACGACCTTTTAGACGAAATAAAGTTGTAAGAAGTTAAAAAGTATGATAATGAGCAACTGCGTGGTAGTACCATCCGTGTGTACCTGGACGTCACCTAAATGAACGGTACGAATATCAGGATCGTATCTGATTACTGCAGTATATCACTCCATGTGAAGTTGCAGGTCCAAATACTGACTGCACAGTTGGCCGAGTGGTGTCAGCGGTCGCCATGCCGCTTGCTACTGCGCCAAGTGTCGTGGGTTCAAATCCCACGCGGTACCTACAACACTTTGTGTGATCCACGAATTGTTGTCCCGAGTCTGGATGTTCTGTGTGTCCGTTTCATGTATGTTTGTAAAGTCCCCCACGACACGGGATGTTTATTCCTAATGTGGGAGTCGTCTTTTAAAAAAAAAAAAAAAAAAATACCACCCCGCAAACACAGGTAGGGTTATCCCGCACATAAAAATAAAAGTGTACGATAACGATCAAATTTTTGCATTAAGCCTGTCTTTTAATACTAGTTGAATATGCATCCATACTACTTACTAGGAAATATATAACACCCCTTTTTTGTATTTTGACACATGGTAACTGGTTTAAATTATACCACATTATTTACAGAGTAATTATATTTGTCTCATCGGTCATAAGGTTCGAATTCCAATCGAAATATTTAACCTTATCATCTTGAGTTGAAAGGATATATACTCAAGGGGTTTCTGTTGCAGTGATTGCTACCATTTTAACTTAACTAATGACATGAACAGATTCTGCCGTTTACTTGCTCATTTAGGAGTTAAAATGACCTCGATAATTAAACAGTTGAAGGATAAAACATTCGCTACAGATATGATATGTTGATTGATCTGTGTTAGGCTTTCGTTAAAATTGTAACACACCCAGGAAACAAGAAAAAAACTTACAAAACATGTATACAGTGTATGTCAATCGGGCTATAATTACGAAACTATTGATACCTCATTCATTAAAATCAGTAGGTACTTTAGACGCTACGGTGGATTAACTGCCAAACTGCCCTTCCTTTTGGTTTCGCCGAAATTAAAAAAAAAAGTTACTTTGTACTCTAATACATATTGTACATGCACAAACACAGCTAAGGTTCCACTTTGTGGTTGATCTAGTGACATTTGAGGTAGAATTGGGCTCTACTGTTAGTAAAAGTTCGGAGTCAGGAAAGTGGCAATGGACGGCAACTGCTTACTATAAATATAGCTTTAGTTAAGCACTCGGTATAGGTAAAGAGAATTATAATTGAGACTTAAGACCTTATTCTAACTAAAAGTAATGGTTCTGTGTTATTTTCTACTTTACACTTAAACTTTAGAGTTATAAATAAAAAAAAATGCTGCTTAAGTTGAATAACGTGTATGAATAAGGTCGTTAATATTTTGTTGATATTGTTAATAATATGAAGGAAAAATTACACGTTTACACTGATTGAAGCTGTTCGAAAGGGAAAGAAATACCTTCACCATTCATAAGCGCAATTAATAACTCTTATCAGTTAAGTGCCGTAATTGTATTTCTGATGATATTTCAAGTTTTCGGAAGTTTTTTAACGAAACAAGTGAAACGGAAACAAGGCTCTCTAAGTGTTTACCATAGTTGGTAAACACTTGGAGAGCCTTGTTTCCGTTGTCAGTTACTTAAACGAAACAGATAAAAGTATGTACCATAACCATAATCATTCATATAATTATGTGAGATATAAAAAACCTTTGCCACTGAACCTCCGTATAGTTAAAGTCATTGTCAAACTTCACAAAATTATGAGTTTAAATTATTGTAATATAGCAATAAGATTGTTAAGATTAGACGTCGTTAGCCGTTCAAGCATCCCGCTATCTGTGTGACCCCGGGTTGATGGGGCAGCGGTCCGTCAGTAAGCGTGTATCGCGGATGTTTGCGATGACCCCTGGCAGCGCCCGCGGCGATCTGACGCAACGAACCATATCGTTGGAAGGCCTCTTTCGGTAAAGGCACTCACGGTAAGGCGAATCTTGATAGCCCTATGAATAGATTATATCATTGTTTAGAACAACTAGTTTTGGTTTTAGTCTGGAAATCAAAACCAGTTGTAAATTGCGTCTGGAATGAGAATTGAATTTTAGGAATTTAAGATTACTGAGAGTGCTGTTCAAGCTATGTCATAAAGTACTATTATTATTAAAAATAAACATTTGTTTACGTATTAAATGTATGTTTATAGTGTAGTCTTGATATATATATATTTCGTAAGTACTTTACGACAATTTTTTTTCACAAGCGTTGAATCTCATAACACACATTTTTTACGTATTAATTTCCACTCAAAGATTACAAAGGGAAGTTTAAGTTTGAATTCCCGTAATCTGTGTTTAAGTATATGATTTTTGTAAGTTTAAATCTGTTCAAAGCATTGATTGGTTTTTTTCGTGTATTAATAAGTAAAAATATATGAAGCATTTATTTGTTTAAAAATATCTAGTAGGTACTTACGTCAGTGCCGGTTACAATGTTTCGCAAATACTCGTACATGAATTTGCGTGTTTGCGTGAAGAATGTATGGAAGAGGAAGTTTTAAGATTGCAGACAATGGCTCTGCTCATTATAAGAAAGCAATCGTAATTAAACAATCATTACTTTAAATGCATGAGTAGAACAGGGTTACGTATATAAAACGGTATAATGAATACCTAAATAAATTACTTACTGTTCCTCGCCGTTCCACCGCGTTTATGTCGGTTATCACGGTAGAGAGTAGCAAATTTAAATTAAAAATCATTTATTCAATTAAGACACTGAGTGACATTTATGAACATAAAATTGAAGCTACAGTTAAAAATCATAGATCGACAGTGCATGTACTGGATTGTCAAGGTATTTACCTTATAAGTATATAAGTAAAAACTTTAAAATCTACTGCCTGCTTGAATTGATCTGTAACTTCCAGTTTCCAAAATGCGTAGAGCCTTATGAGAAGAATACTGGCAAAGAAGCTCATGGCCAATCTTTTCAAAAGTCAGTCTTCAAATAACAACATAAATCTTTGCTCAACCGATAATCTGCTTCTCTTGTGTCCTTCTCACAACTCCGACTTTATGAACGCTTTGTTCTTCGTGCAGGCGGTTCTGCTCTGAAATGTGCTCCCAAATGAAGTCAGGTACATACGTTCACACGCAATAGCTAGTAGCTTATGTCAATTGTGCTACGTTCTAGACATTTATAACCTCGATGCACCTACCTTCCTATATCTCCACGCCACCCTAAAGATTGGCTGGTAGAGAATGCCTAAGGCATTAAGTCCGCCAAAGTGCATGAAGTTTTAAAAAAATAAATTTTACTGTTGTTTTTTCAAGTTATAATTGAACCGTATTATGTAGAGGTAAGTCTTAGTGCATAATTCTGTTACAATAAACTTTATAGGAAAGAAGTAGTATCAAATGAGAAGTATATATCGTGAATGCGTATACGCATGGCGGATAGCGGCCCAGCGCGATCTTCTCGCGAATTAATTGACCGGGCCGCATTCTACGTACGTTTCGAAACGACACATTTAGCGTAATAGTTCCCTTAACATCTCGTAATGGTCCAACGTTTTTATTGTATACTCGTTAAAATTGTCGGATTGTTTTATATTCAAACTGCATTTAGTCAAGAAGATTTCATTTCTTTCAACAATTTTGTTACGTCATACGGCCGGCATACATATTTGTTATTATGCTCCGTTAAATCTTATTCATGTGAATCGAAGTAGTATTAGTTATATAAATACATAAAAAAACGAATGAACCAAATTAAGCTATATGAATATGTATGTCTGACACATCTTTAAATAACTAAGAAGGTTAATAATATATTTTCAATAATATATTAATTAACAGAATTACCACTATAAAAGCATCACTTAATAGCCCATTTACATATTCTTCCTATTTACATGTATTTTAGTTAAATAAAGTTATTTCTGTGACTAAAATTTATGCCTATATATATGGAAAATATAACACGTTGCCGGTGCTTCAAACGGGTTTAAAACGAGACTTTGTTTAAGGACGCAATCGTGTCTTCGCCTAATGTCGCAAACCATAGAGCATCTGTCCCATATTTCCGTAGTTCAATGCACTACGTAGTCAGTATGAGTGTTTGATTTAGTAAAACCAAAACCAGTGGAACTTCTGACATGCACAAGGAAACCGTGAAATCCGTTTAACAGCATCTTATTAAAGCAAATATTTTGATAGTTTTATACCACATCGGAGGCGCTGATAGCTCAGTTGCACTCGGTAATTAAAAACAATCAACGAGGGTGAGCAACGACGGCGCGCTATGTTACGCACGTTTTTGTCCCATAGTGCGACGTTTTGGTTATAAAGTTCGCCGAGTTTTATTGAAAATTGTTAATGAGAGGATTGGAGCGTGATCGCTTTCTCATAAATTTGGATTCACTCGTTTTGTGGTTAATTTGTAAGCGCTACTGATATAATACCATAAGTGTCTCCGTAATTAACGTTGATCAGTCGGTACCGGTTGTTATCAAAGTAAAGCTTAGTTGGAGGCCTTTGGGGCGGTTTAAGAACATCTAACGGCTAGATTAAGTAGCCACAACGTTGTCTTGACAGTCCCCAACCCGCTCTCAGCTAGCGTAGCGAGGTGTGGCCTTAACCTTCTCCCGAGAGGAGACCCGAGTCCAGCAGTGAGACCTTATAGGTTGTTGATTGATACCATGTCGTGATAAGGAAGTCACTACAAACGAAGAGGTAGGCAATTCAAATTACAATCGTAAGCAACTAGTGTAATAAAATTTATTTATATAAATTTCTGAAAATGTTAAGTAATCATACAAAAATATTATATTCTAGTCGTGGAAAAAATATTACACAAATTTGAAGAGATGCTTAAGTTGACTAATGTTGATTTTTGACTTTATTAAGCCTAAGGTATAACACAGAGGCATATAAAGTATAATAAAAGTATAGTACATGTTAAGGTTAATCCTGATTGACCTAAGGGGACCGCTAGAGATCTAGTTGATGCGACTTTACGTTTCAACAAAACTATTAACTTTACGATTGTAAGTCACCGATAAATGATTGTCATCAACCGGATCCGGATATCGGATACCGGAACCGGATCAATCATCAAATGATTAAATACCTGTATTTGGAACTGCCTATTGCGTATTAATTTTTTTGCTTCTTAAAGTTACATTTCTGTAAAGTCTGAATACTGACAAACAATTTAATGTTCTGTAATGTTGAAGTAACTACAGTAATTAAGAATGACTCATATTTTTGTTACTCTTTGAGATAAAGGCGGTACCATTCTACTTTATAATTTATGAATTACTTATTACAGGTAGCTGTTGAATGTGAACAGCACAGGGTCGGTTATTGTGAACGTTTAGATCCAGCAGTGCTGAGGTGATGATGGTACTAGTTTTAAATAAACGAAAATAAAATGAACCATCGCAGCAGTAGTTGTATATAATGTCAATAGTCAGTTTCAGATACAAGCTAATAATATCTACCTCGATAACCGACATACATACGACATACTAGCGAAGGCGCGGGAAAAGGTTGTGTCCTACTAATATTATAAACGCGAAATTTTGTATGTAAGTGAGTATGTTTGTTGCTCTTTCACGCAAAAACTACTGAATGGATTTTGATGAAACTTTACAATAATATAGCTTATACATCAGAATAACACATAGGCCACAATTTATAAAGATAATAGCTTCGCTTCGCACGAACGAAGTGACGCATTGCACTTCGTTCGATCGTATATAGAATTATGTCTAGCGGTATACTACGATAGGCCGATGACGATGAATTTTTGTAAAAGATTCTCAAATATTTCTTATCTTATATATGTGCATAATGTACTTACATTTTAACAGAGTAAAAAATTAACAAAAGAAAGTGATTGTCAGATATAAAAGACTATATTTCACTCTTGACAAAAAGATTTCTCTCGCTAAATGTTATGAATATGCAAAAAATAAACATTAACTACGTGCACCTCGTGTTTGCTTTTTTTTTATCTTTAACACGAAGTTGTAGATAACCTGACGAGATTTCACTAAAATTGAGATAAAAATCACCAACTAACTTTACAACTTCCCTGTGCAATTACGATGTCTCAGGAATCGTGTTTAATCAAAAACTTTGAAATCGGCTAGAAGTTCATCACCATCATTTAATTTTGTTGATTGTTAATGTAGACACTAACTATTTATTTACTACTTTTACCTTAGGGGGCAAACGAGCCTAAAAACTGGTAGGTGGCCCGAGGTACGGCGGAGTTCCAGGGTTTTCCTTACTAGGGTGCACCTGGTTCCCTGGCTCTTAGTACCCAAGACGTTGTGCGGTTTTAGTCGGTTCGAGTCCGACATGCCACCAGCAGGTGGGATCCGAGGGGATTTCCGGACGGAGAAAAAAAAAATAAAAAAAAAAAAAAAACAGGAACAAACGAGCATACGTATCATCTGATAGTAAGCGATTATCGCCGCCCATAGCCACCCACAACAATAGAGTCACAAGTGCGTTACCGGCCTTTGGAGGATTGGGAGGGGGAGGGGGGATGGGGATGGGGTATGTGCCTCCAGTATTCTCACTCACTCGGTAAAACACAGCGCAAACGCTATTTCACACCGGTTTTTTTATGAGGCCTTTACTTGAAGTAAATATAATGAAAGTTAAATCTCATTTTGGGATAAGATTTATTAAGATTAATATTATTCAATTTTTTTTTTTTTAATTTTTTTATAGACAACTCCCGCATTAGGAACATACATCCTGTGTCGCGGGGGACTTTACAAACATACATGTAACGGACACAAAGAACACCCAGACTCAGGACAACATTTTGTGGATCACACAAAGTAATGTCCCACGTGGTATTTGAACCCACGGCACGTGGCGCAGTAGCAAGCGGCGTAGTGACCGCTTAAACCACTAGGCCAACCGTGCAGTCGTGCGTTCTAAAGAAGAAAAATGCAGTGATCACAGATATACACATACGTAGACCACAAGTTATTTATGTTTGCTTCACCTATTGTGTTGATTGTAATAATGATCCAGACGGACGAACGCAAGACAATACACGGTATTTGTTGAGCAACAAAGCGACAATCATACAGCTTCTATTCCAACAACATGAAGTGCATTATAAAAAACAAAACACCTTTGACATAGACGCAGAAAGCGCAAGTGGCGATGTATGAGTAATGATCGTGACCAAACCGGTGTTTGAGTTGAAAGTTGAACTCGTATTATCTTTATATAATACTTCCTGAACCATGCGGTGTTACCTGCGATTATTGTCGTACGGCGGGTAACGACGTGGGGCGAAGCTAGTCTAAAAAAGCCAAAGTTACTCCTTACATCATCAGCTACATAGCAGTGAAATTTCCGTCAAAATCGGTCCAGCCGTTCCACAGATTAGCCGGACAAACAAAAATTGTATTATTTTTTTTTGTTAAGTACCGTGTATACACACATATTATGCATTTAGTAAAAAGCGGTTATTTCAATATTACATTAAATTTATACTTATTTGTATAGATGTATAGATTATTCTGAATTGGATTTTATATTTGCAGACAACCAATATGAAAATTCATTTTTAGTTACTGTGAATACTAAGAAAATATTCTTTAGGAATCGTTACAGAATTTACAGAACATTACGGTAACAAATTCTTACGATATTGATTATTTGTCCCGATTTTTCTTGACTCAATGTTTTTTATATAGGTATGGGCTAAAAAGTGTGGGTTAGAGTGACTCTACTCTGCCTGATGTAAAGCATAAACAGAATCCAAGAGTGGTGGTCACTATACTCATTGTGAATGCAGACAAGGAAACAATGCACCATGGTGACCCACACTATGGCGGCGTATTGAGATGCTTCTGTATCATCATATTGAAAATAACATTTTCATGTCTGTCTTGGTCATATTTTTCTATTGTTATTTGTTAATACTTTAATGTTTGAGTGCATAGTTATACGTACATCTATACTGACATTAATTTAATTTTAATATTAATTAATAATATCTCAGGAACCGCTGGTCCAATTTGAAAAAATCTTTCAGTGTTGGATAGTCCATTTATCGAGGAAGGCTATAGTCTATATATCAGCACGCTAATACTAATAGGAGCGGAGCACCAATGAAGAATGTTTTAAAAACGGGGGAAAATTTTCATCGTACCGAAGACGCAAACGAGGTTGCATAGTTTAATATAAAATAAAACCGGGAAGCGCCAGAACTTACACCGAAGTGAATTTTCTCGTGAAGTTACGGCAAGCGATGCCTAATCTTTTAACAATGGAGTGTTAAAAGATGTGTTTATGCTGTGAAAGCTACGCAAAATGAAACTTAACTCTTCCGCATTTTATATTTCTTTTATACTATTCTTTGTATCTTATGCCCTAAAATGTAATAATTAATGCGTATTATATGAGTCTGTTTATATATTATAATAAATAAAAAAATAATCCGGACATCTAACACACATCGCCATCTAGTCCTAAGCTAAGCAGAGCTTGTGTTATGGGTACTAGACAACTGATATAAATACATATATACTTTTTTTTTTGTAAATACATACATATATACATACATACATAGAAAACATCCAAACTCCGAAACAAATATTTGTAGATCACACAAATAATAGGTCCGACCCAGGATTTGAACCCGAGAACTCAAGCACAGCAGTCGCATTCACTACCACTGTGCCACCGAGGCAGTCGTATCTACGTCATTTGAATGAAAATTATTAACTTTTATATTTACTTCCAGTCGTATCTCATGCGATAACTTATTTATTAACAGGATTTTCTAATGCTCATATACCTATCTATCAATGACAAACAGTTAAACTTACGACAGTTATTTGCAAGTAGGACGTTGCATTGCCTTGTCGTGTGTCGAGTCGTGTCTCGTTACAAACTATGAGAATCGTTCTTATTCTCGATACAAACTTCGCTTAGTTAACCTCATAATATGACAAAATAATTAATTAATCTCTAAAACTTTATTTTCTCTGTTGATTACATAAGGCTATACCTGCTTTGACATTCAATAGAAATAATACACGTGAGATTTAGGCATTTAAAGCGGAAGCTGACAAAATACGTTGTTAGGTGATAGTATAATAGGTAATATAAATAAAAACGTAATTATTATATATATTTTATAGAATGCATCCGGAGAGAGGCAGAGGTCGCTACTCAATGGGTGCTTCAATAACACAAACGTCAGCAAAAATGCTTGTGTAAAGTGCCTACTTCGGATACGAGATACGAGTCACAAGTTGTTGTTATAAAATGTATATTATCTTGATTTTTGGAATCTGATTAGTGCAGTGATAAATTCCGTTTCAAAGACGTCTTCAGTCTCCGAGTTTAAAGTAGTCTAAACTTAGCATGATGAATCAATTGTCAACCAAAGTTTCTTATTTTCTATGTAAAAAGACAAGTTGAACCATTATAAACCAAGTTGATAAATCAACTGAGATCAATGTGATGGATTTAGGAAGGCATATATTATTTGATAGCAGTTTTGAAAGTTGACTATGCCGTATGCCAATAATACGGCTGGCCAACACCCTTCTATAAATTAGTATTTTTTGGGGTTTCTTATAAACCTTATTAAGTTCGGTTTGGTTGCGACCAATTGAAGTACCGTAGTAGGTGCTATGAGAACGTGTTCGCGAAACAAGAGCCGTATGAGGCAAGAAACCTCATGGGAATCTTTCACGACCGAGCACCCGGTCGACATCTCGACACTCGTGCTAATGCAAAATGTTCACTTAAGATCGCGCGTGCTCTTGCTGTGATGCAACGTAGGTATTTGCTTTTTGATGGCATAAGTACTTTGTTTTTATAGCAGAGTTTTAAAGAATTAATTGTTGGCATATTGTTAATTTCAACAGTTTTAAAGAACTGAATCTATGAGTTCAGTATTAGCATAGTAAATTTTAACAATTTTAAACAATTAATTGTTGGCATATTGTTAATTTTAACAATTTTAAAGAATTAATTATTGACATATAATTTTAACAGTTTTAAAGAATCTCATAAATAATTACAATTAATTTCGCATTTTTAATGTATTGTAAATAGTAAATTAACAAAAAATAACCGACAACATAAGGTATGTTATACAAGATGAATGAAAAATGAAACTGGTTCTCTGTGTCAATATTATTAACATACCTACCTGCCACAACTATACCTTTGTGTTCGTATTCAATTTATTTGTTTGTAAACACACTTTGCATCTTGTTTGAACTGCATTGGTTTTTATAAATATTGAATTTGGTAATATGAAAATATGCGTGGAAGGAACCTATTTTTATATAAGCTTGTACATAACTAAAAAATTGCACCTACATGTCTTACATTTTACCAACTTTAGCACTAAAACTGAGACGTCAGTACTAAAAGTCAGTGGCATTCCGGTAGAGTCAGGACTCCATGTTGACAGAAATGTTATTTACAATAACCAGCTTTTGTTGCGGTTTCCAACCAAGACAGCTTATATTTAATTTAATTTTTGCGTTACGCAACGGTTCGTGGGTCAATGCTGTTGATTACGTGTCTGCAGGAGTTATAGTAATGGCTATGTGGAAGGGCTTATAGGAGTAATTAGTTACATACACATTAAAAAATACAAATCGGTATGGTGACGGAGTATAACTGTAGGTGTTGTAAGAGGCGACTAAGGGCAAACTACACAGGATAACGTCACTGCAAAGATAATGAAAACTTATAACAAACCCTACACCAATCCGCTTGGTTAGCGAAATATGGTAGGGGAAAACGGAGGTAAATACATAGGCCTCTTCTGAATAATAAATAAAATAAAACTAAAAATGTTTTTGAAGTGAAACTTCTTCAGAATCGTGAATTCAAACCGGATGCAACGGAAAAAACGACAGGTAAAAGACACAAATACAAAAATGTGTAGGATGAAGCTGGCAAAGAATGAGACAGAAATATACATACTATTTTATATATATGTATTTATTTTGAAAATCTAAAGTTTTAGATTTGTATAAATATGTATGAACAAGACTTAAAAATTACTTGTGTACTTTGTACGCATATGCACTTTTTTTTAATATTTCTCATACATACACTACATAAATTGAGGCGAACCCCATTAACTTATTGGAAATACTTGTATCGGGGTTGTCTAGCTTCTTCTCGTAATTTATAACTATTTATTAGTACACATTGATGATACCATAATTGTAGCAGATAGACAATGTTTGCAACATACAGCTAACTAACAATTGTCGGATGCGCAACACGGATTCCGGCCGGGACGTAGCACTGTCACAAATCTACTTAATTTTATGGTGAAGGTGGTGCCAGCAGTGGATGCAGGTTTACAGGTGGATGTCGCATATTTTGACTACAAAAAGGCATTTGACAGCGTCGATAATGAGATATTATTAAGAAAATTGTCAGAAATTGGATGTACCACACACCTGTTACAGTTTTTCGTTAGCTACATGGAAGACCGACAGCAGTATGTGGACTATAATGGGTACGAATCTGAACCGTACTACACTAGGTCTGGCGTAAGCCAAGGTAGTAACCTGGGACCTCTCCAATTTATTATTATGGTAAACAAGTTACCGGAGGTCGTGAGGCATGGTTCATGTTTACTGTATGCAGATGACCTTAAGTTGTTATTAGAAGTCAGGGATGAGTCAGACTGTGAACGTATGCAGGATGACATAAAACGACTGGTAGACTGGAGCCATAAGAATAAACTATGTTTAAATGCGTCTAAATGCTCGGTGATGACTTTTTCTCGCGCACGAACATGCATAAAGTACGAGTACAAAGTAGAAGACACGCCCATGCAACGAGTTTCGCAGGTGAGGGATTTAGGGGTACATCTCACTCCGGATCTAAGGTTTCGAGAACAGGTAGTAAATATATGTAAGAAAGCCTACAGAAACCTCGGGTTTTTGCTAAGACAGTCTCATGGTTTCACCAACATTACAGCTCTAAAGGTATTGTATGACGCATTAGTTCGTAGCCACCTGGAACATAGTGCGGTCATTTGGGCTCCGCATGAAGCAAAATATTGTGACATGTTAGAACGGGTTCAGAATAAGTTCACAAGACACTTATATTTAAAACTGTACGGGGTATACCCGTTCTTCCCATTGATGTACCCAACTCTGTTTGTGCTGGGTATGGTCGGATATAACAAACAAGAGTGCGACGTGAATACACCCTTGCTGTGTATGTAGTAAAACTCCTACGAGGTCTAGAACATAATCCTGGGGTACTGGGCCACCTGAACCTGTGCGTGCCTGATCGGTACGTGTGGAGGCGCCGACGCCCGCCTCTATTGGCTTTACCAGTAGCCAGAACTAACTTACTTGAGAAAGCACCCCTAACGCGAATTATCTATCTAATTAACGAAGTTCACAAACATTTTGATATTTTTTCATGTCAATTGAGTGTACTCGCAAAATGTCTTTTAAATTGAATTTGTTTTAAAACCTAAAAGAGTTGCAATATTTTGTTTTTGTTTTATATTTTTTAATATTAAGATAGATTGTTAGTTTTATTGAGTTTATATTTCGTTAATGTATGTGTTTTTTTTTGTGTATGTCTGTGTATGTAATAATATAAATGTAAAGTAGCCTCTCTATCGCATTAGGGAAACCTGTAATGATAGTAAAGGTGATGTGTATACATAAATAAATAAATAAATAAATAAATAAATAAATAAATAAATAAACTTATAAAAGAGTAAGGATACTCAGAAGAGGCACATGTCTAGCAGTGAACTATTTGAAGTTGATGATTATAATGTTGACATGTATTTTTTTTTTATTGAATAGGGGGCAAACGAGCAGACGCATCACCTGATGGTAAGCGATTACCGCCGCCTGCGGACACCCGCAACACCAAAAGCGTCACAAGTGCGTTGCCGACCTTTGGGGGATGGGGGAGGGGTTTGGGTATGGGCCTCCGGTATCCTCACTCACTCGGTGAAACACAGCGCAAGCGCTATTTCACACCGGTTTTCTGTGAGGCCGTGGTATCACTCCGGTCGAGCCGGCCCATTCATGCCGAAGCGTGGCTCTCCCACGGAGACACGCTTCGGCATGGATGTTGACACGATCTTGTGATTTCCATAATTCGTTTAGTATTTTAAAACGCCCTGTGGCCGACAAATTATTATTTAAGGACGGATTTTTTTTGTAATGTGTTTACCGTGCAATAATATTATTAAAATCCTTGGGCTAATCTTTCGCTTATTGTGTATGTCAATTACACCTCTTTAGATTAATCATGGTAATGCTTAAACTCAATGGCAAATGAGTCATCAAGCAACAATATACTTATTTATATTCATTAGTTGGTTGTAGTTAATTCAAGAAACAGTGGGTTTAGAAGGAATTACATGTAGGCACAATCATTAAGGTGTCCCACGCTGCATACCGTCACTGATTCGTATCTACACTTATTTGTGTACATTGCTGTCGAAGGATGTCTTAACAATAGGAAGTTTTTAAATAATTTGTAGGCGTATTACATAATAAGAACGTTACTGAGTGCATGATACTTTGAAACTAAGGGATAAACACAGAACAATATCGCTGCAAGGAACAGTAAAACGTAAATTAAAAAAAGTTGCGTGTACTAGCGTACACTCGTAAGAAGTGAAACTTCTTTATGACGTTATTTTTCAAAAAATAAATATCATATGTCGACGTAAGGTATAACGACAAAAGACTTATAAACCAGCAATATTCGTGACAATTCTTATTTCAAGTGCAATAAAAGTTAAGGAGCGAGACCTGAGTAAATATTTCGCGATCTGTGGTGTGAATGAAGTAAGTTTGTGGAATGTGATGTGTGTAGTTATTTACATTGTGGACTAAATAAAATAATATTGTTTGTGTTTTGTGTTAATGTGATATTTCATTGTAGTATTAATTTGGTCCTGTTTGTGTTTGAAAATGTTTTTTGTTTTATTTTATAAATTTTTTTTGAAGGATTGTATATAACTATTCTCAATAATGATAAAACATTTTATCATGGCCGAAAAACGTCAACGTCCACCATCGATTTACAAGCAGAATTTAAACGATTGTCTCTGAATAAAGTAGGTAGGGATAAAAAAAAATGGCGCGTAACGAAAAAATGTTACACTAAATTTTTTGACAACCCCGATAAAGAAGTTTCACTTCAATTAAAAAAATGAGTCTTAAAAGTTAAGTGTCTAATAAAAATGTGCCCATCTAAATATATAAAATGAAAACACAATATTAATTTGCGTAGTATCTACTTAGTATCGAATATGCATCTTATAATTAATTTTTAAACTACTCTCAATAGTTCTAGTCAAGCAAAATTACAGTGGGAGAGTCACGCTTCGCCATGCATGGGCCTCCGGTATCCTCACTCACTCGGCGAAACACAGCGCAAGTGCTATTTAACACCGGGTTTCTGTGAGGCCGTGGTATCACTACGGTCGAGCCGGCCCATTCATGCCGAAGCGTGGCTCTCATGCGGTATCAATATTCCATAAAAAAATATACCTACATCTTATCGTACTTTTTACAATCAATCTAAATATAGCATTAATTTATCTGTTACTCTCGCGTCTATGAATTTCTATTCTTTCTATTGTCGCTGCCAAATTGATGAGCTAAATTTACTTGAACAAGTAAAGCTGTAGGCAAAAATTAAATAAAAACTCTTTTAAAACTAGTTATGTGTACGAAGAACAGGTCAAGAAGAACCTCTCAACAATTTTATCTGTGTAATAGTGTACGATTGCGTTACACATAACTGCTATTTCCATTGCAATAAAGATGCTATTTAGAAAAGTATAAAAATACGTCTAAATATAGTCGTAAGTATTCGCAGGGTATTGCATTATTTTAGTTATTTACATAATGTCAAGTTACGTGTGGCGTGGGTACGTCTGCATGTGTAATCGTTTATATACAATACCTATACTACAAGTGCATCTATCTACACATATACGAGTATACAGATAAATAAAATTGGAGTGTCTGTTTGTAATATTAAAATAACCGCTTTTAACAAAATGCATATGTATGTATTTGGTATATGTATACATGGTACATATACCAAAGTGACATTCTTAACAATTTTTGTCTATCTGTCTGTTTATTTCGGCTAATCTCTGGAATGGCTGAACCAATTTTAAAGGGACTTCACTGTCACCTGATGATATAAGGAATACCTAAGGCTACTTTTTTAGACTAGCTTTAAACCGGAGCGTTACCTGCGGTTGATGTAATAAATAAATAAATATTTCGGATATCTACGACACAACGGCATCTAGTATGATCTGCAAATATTGGTTTCGTTAACATTTGATACGACCCGGGAACCACAAGTACAGTAGTCGCATACGCTATCACTACGCCACGGAGGCAGTCAATACCGCGGGATTCAGTTAGTAACATCTATTTACGTATTTGTATCTTTCAATAAACCGTCTTATATAAACAAATCATATTCAAGTTTTATCATGTTTTACAGGGAAACAGAATAGATTACAGGACACCTTTCATCCAGAAAAATAGCATGTATATAATAATAACAACTTCATACATCTCTCAAACGGCGCTTTTCGATATCAAACTAGGTAGAACCTGTATTATATTAACCAGCTTTCTGGTTAACATACTTAAATGTATGTACTAAACAATACATGTCTTTATCATTCCAACTACTCAACGGATTTTGAGAGTGATTCAAGAGGAAGGATTATATGTATCATCATCAGCCTATTGCACTCCACTATTGGACATAGACCCCTCTCATTGCACGCTACTCTGATCGATTTTGGGCTACTGGCATTCTGTTTCTGCCAGCCATCACGGGTAAGTCATCACTCCACCTGGCCTAAGAGAATGCCCATTCTCGGGACGCCATCTCGGACCCTTAAATGTATAATTCACACACATTATGATGGAGGAAACTTGAGAATAAACAAACCGCATCTTTCCGCCATTGTCCTACGCGACAGAAATTTCATCCCCATCATCTAGATGGTTGGCCGTCCACAACTGTGCGATTTGCCCGAAATTTTCTGCTGCGCTCAACAAAACTGTGGAATGAGCTGTCGCCTGCGGTGTTCCCGGACCAATATGACCTTCAAGGCTTCAAGAAAAGAGCGTACTCCTTCCTAAAAGGCCGGCAACGCACTTGTAAAGCCTCTGGTGTTGCGAGTGTCCATGGCCGGCGGTAATCGCTTACCATCAGGCGATACGTCTGCTCGTTTGCCCGCAATTTATTAATAATACCGTCCCATACCGCTAACAATAATCTTGTGTTAAGATCTAAGCGAGTAAGCTTTTCCTGGTTTAATTTTTTACCGGACTTCGGTGAAACCAACAAGAAGGATGATTATTTTGGCAGTCTATGTGTGATTCACCGTAGTGTACCTATACAGGACTGAACCGATTTTGCCGGTGTCATAGAACCAAAGTGATCGACATAGCTCTGAAAGTTGGGCGGATGAAGTGGCAATGAGCTGGTCACATATGTCGCAGAACTGACAACCGCTGGAGTAAGCGTGTCTTAGAATGGAGACCGTGTCTTGGCAAACGTAGTGTGGGACGTCCTTTGACCAGATGGCGGGACGACTTACGTAGTAGGGCTGGTAGCAACTGGATGCAAAAAGCAACAGACCGGACTCTGTGGTGTTCCTTGGGAGAGGCTTATGTCCAACAGTGGACTGCAACGGGCTGATGATGATGATGATGAAAGTGCATATAAATTTTATGAAAAGTTTTACGTAGTTGGATTATGGTAGTTAAATTTTATCGTGTACGTAAACGTTGTCGGATTGTAAAACTGTTTTGTAAAATTTTAAGTCAATCTGTTTTAAAACAGTGTTTGACTCTGGTGAAGAATATTAGTAAGTGTGTTACATACTTACTGATTTTTTAAAACACTCACATAATGTGTTATGGCATTACACCACAAACTACCCTAAATCGTTAAATAATGTCCGTATAAAGGTTGTCTGTAGAATATCGCCTTGAGCGATGAGACCGTCGATAGTTACGTCTGTATGTAGGTATATTATACTAGTCGTTTTTGTTTTCTTTTAAATTGTATATTGAGAAAAATAGATAAAAAGATGTCAAATACTTTTAATTAATGCCTTGTTACGTAAAAAGACTTTATTTATTATAAACAAGAGTTTATTATACAGTGAAGCTCATGATCCATATCATCGCCAGTCTTTATTAGATTACTGTTGAACTTAGGCCTTTTTTTCGTAAGAAGATTTTGGCTTACTATTTACACGTTGGTCAGACGGGTTGATCACGTAAACTTCTGTCATTCATTCATTCCATTCAAGAGAATGAAATGAATGAACGTCAAATTTAGACAACAGAACAAAGATGTAGTTCTGTTGTCCTGCGCAGTTTGCTCCCTTTCGACTCTTATGACACCTACAGAATAAATAGTTGTTACTATAATTTTAATCCGTATATTAGTTCTATAGATATAATTAATGGTTTGTTCATAAGCCTGATCTATAAAATATAGCATAATTAGCTGAACCCAGCGGTGCTACCCGCGGTACGACAATAACCGCGAGTAACGCCGTGAGACGAAGCTAGTATCTTTGTAAATTGTAGGCTATGTGTTATTCTGATGTATTAACTACATTATTGTAAAGTTTCATCAAAAACCATTAAGTAGTTTTTGCGTAAAAGACCAACAAACATATTCTTTCAAACTTTCGCGTTTATAATATTAGTAGGATAGGTTTTTAGGTGTCCATGGCTGTGACGTAATACAATGAATGTTTGAGTGATGGGCAGACAAAACAATAGTTTGTCGAGATAGTCATCGTTCACGTCTAATAAATCACATTAATGTTTTCACTGTTGGGTCATAGAGTACAAGCAATAAGTTAGATTACGTAAAACACTTTTTAGTTCAAGTATAGCTGCAGATACTCTGATATTGACATTTATTTAATCTACAAATTAGTAGGTTAAGTCTCTTTGCACCAATCATGAAAGCAAGTAATTATATTAAGTATACTTCCTTGTATGTAGAAGAAGCAAATATGTGTCATAAAAGTAAAAACCGGTCAAGTCCGAGTTTGATTCGCGAACCGCTGGTCCCGTACAAACTTTTAGTGAAGTAGGTACAAACTGTTGTCCCATGTCCCATCGACATAAATCATGGTTAGTTTACCATCGGCAACTAAGGTCATAATCGCAAATGTGTTTTAGTGATATAAGTACAAATTAACGGTTTTCGAAGGCTTTGCTCCATGCCTTATGATTGTAGGTTAACGGAAAGTACCTTATAGATTGACTTGCCTGCGAGTATCAAAATATGCGGCATAAACGGAGTGGATAAAAATGGTGGAAATTCGACAACCGTTCTTTATAAAAGTAATTGTGCCTATATCCTATATTAATCACCTACTTTCAGAAAACAAAGGATATCCAGCTTTCAACCAGAAAAGTAGCCTATGTCCTTCCTCAGAAATCAAAGTATCACTGATTTCTGAGGAAGGAGTGCAGCGATTTAGACATATAATCAAATAGTGTTACTTTTGAGTATATAATATTAGTATGGACTAGTATAGATGATTAGTTTTACCCTATGTGTTAGTAATTATTACGCATTGCTATAGGTTAACTCTACATAGCGTTAACAATTCAATCATAAAGCCTTCTGGTGACTTGTAAAGACAAATTAGATATGTGTAAGTAGGTGAGTAAATATTGCAATGATGTCAGTAATACAGTTTTTAAGAATTTAAAGAATTATTTTTTTAGCTAGCCTGCTATATAATACCTACGAGTATGTTATCTAACTAGACAGTAAGTATTGAAACGTAAAATACTTAAGTCCCTTTAACCATTGCATAAAGTTTGTATGGAATGTTTTGTAAAGCCGGAAAATCGCCATAAATGTCAATGAGTTGTTGAATGGTTTTACGGTATAATTCTAGGCTGTGGATTGTATGGTAATCGTCAGCGGGCGGGCGGCGAGCTTTCAGATCTCCCCTCCTTAGGAGCCGGGCGGGCGGCGCGAGCGCATCGATCAGCCAGTCCCTTCGCGACGCACATCGCGACAACATGTCCCCTGTGTGGATCTTGCTTACATTGCTCCCCGTCTTGGGTAAGTCGACCGACAGTGGCCTGTGACCCACAGCCGCACCTGTTGCAACGCTGCATTCAATTGTGACAATATCGGAAGTGACCACAATATGTTTTATGTGTTTTTCTTGTATTATAATGTGCCCAATAAGGTAACTATGCATGTTTGAAGAATTCGGTTTTGTGTGTTTACTACATTTTCATCAAGTAGTGTTCTGTTGTTATTAAGTTGTGAGGAAGTTGCACCGGTTGTATGCATCAATGTGATATTATTATTAACTATAGTGCTTGATACTGAATCCCGAGTCGCTGAGGCAATACCTACTTTATTACCTTTTATTAATTTTTTTGCTATAATTTTTACAGTAATTAAAATTACAAAATTTAGCCAAAGATCCTAATATTTTTCTTAATATATTTTTGTGATTGAAAAAGTTCATTTTAGCGTTGAGTAATTTTTTTCGTAATGCATTTACTGAAAACTAATATTTGTTGTAAACTCACTCATTCCTATTATATAAATATACATATATTACGTATGTACATGAAGCTCAGTACACCTGGTATGATGCCGGTATGAGCGTATTGCACCTCTGTATATAGTTGCGCAACCGATGCACTTTCCTTTCGCTCAAAGCAGCGCCCGCGCCGCTCAACCGATCGCGCATCACCACGATAATCGATTCCCCGGATTTTGCATAAGTGATTTTCCCACGCTCCGCTCTCTGTACGAACTAGGGCGGCGTGACGGCCGCCAGCGAACGGATGGGTAACTTCAAGGTTCATACGTTTGAATACTTACTTGTCATAGTTCGTGACTGGGAATATGACACGTGAATGGCATCCGGCCTAAATAGGTCATCTTGTTCAGGGCAAATTTTGGCAAAGGTAAAATGATCTACATATGTCTGAGGGCAGAGGCACTACAAGACCTCGATTTTAAGATACATTGTGGTGAATAGTGTGTGGCTTACTTAGGTGCGTCGTAATAGGCCGACCGCTGTTTGTAGTTAAGCAATTGTTAGCCTAGTCTGCGGTTAAGTTGTCATCTGATGTTAGAAATTTGAGTCCTTCCTATTGTCTATTAACCCTTTTAGTCCTCATGAGGGCAATATTAGACTCACAATCCATAATTTTTATATTATGAATGCGAAAGTAACTCTGCCTGTCTGTCCTGCTTCTACCGCCAAACCACTGCACCGATTTCAATGAAATTTGACATTGACATACTATGATTCTTAAGGAAGAACATTAAATGCTAGTAAATAATATGTTTAAATTATTTTTTTCAACAAGAGAAGTAGACTGTATTAAGTTGTCTCGCTGACAAACAAATCCATAAAACACATGCCGCAAATGAGACACAAACTTTTAAATAAGTACAAGAAGAAAACAATAGTTAAGTCAGTCAAAGGTTAAGAGTTTAAACGGAGAAACTAACAATTTTCGCCCTATTCTTTTGTCTACCAGTTGTCGTTCGTGATTCGGAAACTTTAAATTTAAACGTGAACATTGCGCGTCTTACTTACACAGATCATCTTGTACGTAGAATATTTTGTATTGCATGTCATGGACCCCCGTTAAACTCGCTGCCAGGCCCAGGCTTCGCGCCGGAGTCGCGTCGTCCCAGCAGAAGGGTTAACAATCGTTACGGGTAGGTATAGCCCTAAAAACTGCGACAACAAAAATTGATATCGCCTACCTACCTACCAGTTGTGGTACCTACCGTATGGCAGTCACTTTACGTAATAAAATTAAGTTAGGAGAATCTAAAGTTCACCCCAACCTAATTTAGTAAAAAGAATTCGAGGATATGAAAATAATCGTATGACATTCAAGCGTAGAACCTAATTAGCCGTTAAATAGTTGAGTGTAGGATTCGTACATGTACCTGCATACTAACTTTGTAACTAAAGTTTCAACTCTACACCGCAAAATAACTTTGCAACACTGTGAGCCAATAGGCTGTTTTTAATTTAACTACATACAACAATGATCGTGTGTACATATCAATGCATTGAATCATTACAAGCATGGGAAAAATCTGATTTTGTGTAGCAGCAATCGATATCAATGAAAGCGAAAGTGTACAGATGTTTTTGTTTGGGTGTTGCATGTTATCGCTGCGCATGATGTTGTGATCGTGCCGATGAATAAACCAATTTGTAAATATCGGTTGACTCATCACAATAACAGATATACAAGGTGCAATCATTTCCCTGTACACCTGCGATCAATAATTCGTAAGAGAATGAAATTAAAATTTGTCAAATTCGAAGCTTTTTTCCTTTCCAATTGCTACATAATTTTCGAGATACTTAGATATGTTTTACGATCAATTGTCTGTTTCATCGCTATCGTAGCATAACTATTTAAAAAGGGTCATGGTATTTCCAAAAAGTTAGTAATAAATAGAATTTTTACTTAAAAGTTTTTAAATTAAATTGAACAATCCATACTTATATTATAAATGTGAAAGTAACTCTGTCTGTTTGTCCTGCTTTCACGGCCAAACCACTGCACCGGTTTCGACGAAATTTGGCATGGAGATATTTTAATTCTTGAGGAAGGACATAGGCTACTCTTTTTTGCGATAACCGACAAATATGCGGGCGGATCCGAGCGCAAAAGCTAGTATTTTATATTATAGCAACATTTTAACAATTAAGTACTTTTTAAATTTAACAATTTTTTTTCCATAAACATTTAAGTAATACGATTTTAGAAAATTATATGGATAGATTATATTTTGTTATAGGCTATTTAATGGTTTAAAGACTGAATAATATGTAGGTCTTTGTCATATCATTTCCTTAATTGTTCTTTCAGTCATTCGGCTTTGGAACTTTGTAAATTCACCTTTTACTTTGTAAATTTATTAGAATGGAATTAATAATCAACAAAAGTCGGTTGAAATAACAAAATAATTTAAAATTATACTTTCTAGTTGATACAAATTCATTGGACAAAATTTTGTTCGTTCTCTAGTCACCTAGAATCACAAATGACGTAACAAAAAATTAATATTGAAATACGTCTAATTCAATTGGTTGCTTACTTACTTGTCCATCACTCTATAAATTTGATGTGCATTGACAGTATTGAATTAAGCAAGTCGTTTTAGCCGACGTGTCTAAAGTATAATTGCAGTAGTCGAACCCAATTCTCCTGTACAATAAACTTGAAGATAGTACAATTGTGTTGCAGCTTTAAGTGAGTTTTTAGGTTATTATTTTTTATTGTTCGGAATAGGCTGACGATTTTATTATTATTTTTTGGTAGAGTAGCCATTGTATTTGTGTTTTGTACTCTTAAAATTTTAGTTTATCATGTTTAAAATTTAACATATTTTCTTTCTGTGTACGGAATTAATTGTAGTATTGTAACTGAAGTTATGTGTGTGTATAACCTACTAGAGAAATTGAAAGTAAGAACGCAGAATGGTTTTGAAATAATAATAAATTTTCAAATATATGAGTGAAAAACCTAGTTATCTATACTTATGTAGACGTATAATAAATTACCGGAATAACATCCAAGCAAAGCCAGCGAATCGAAGCAGGTATTGGATTGTGTCGTGTGTAAATTCCTGAACAAAATGATGCAGTATACTTCCAACTGAGGTCGTTTGGCCAATTAGTGATAATAGTGGCATATAGTAGTTCGAATGCCTCGTTGGCGCAGTGGTAGTGAATGCGACTGTTAACCTTGAGGTCTTGGGTTCAAATCCTGGATCGGACAAAGTATTTATGTAATCTAAAAATATTTGTTTCGAAGTTTGGGTGTTTTCTATGTAAAATATGTGTTTGTAAAAAAAGTATATATGTATTTATATCAGTTGTCTAGTACCCGTACCACAAGCTCTGCTTAGCTTGGGACTAGATAGTGTTGTGTGTTAGATGTCCGAAACTTCCCTCTTCAAGTTGCTGTGATCTAAGTGCCGTTTACCATTCAAAGCTTGCGGTAACCCTTACTATCAGTTTCTTTTCGTCACATTATTTTTATCCTTTGCTCCGTCTGAAACTATTACACCCCTAGATAGATAGAAGGGTTTGCTAGCCAGGCAACAGAATATAAGCAACAAACTTAATCTCTTTACAAATTATCTACACATAGCGCTCACAACTGGCACAATTAAAAAAACGGTGGGAAAATGAATATTTAAACTCCACTCTATTTAAAAGGTATGATACCACTGCAGCCATAACATTGACGTACGTGTACGTTAAGAAAGTTAGAAGAGCAAAGTGACACGGAGACGTTACGTAGGATCTCATAGATATTATTTATATAATATCTATGAGATCCTACGTAACGTCTCCGTCTTATATGTTCAAATATGCATCGTTCGTAACGCTAACCCGTAAAAATCTAGATGTAATATAAATTACGAATAATTTTTAAATACTAAATACTAAAATTTCCAATTCCATGTTATTGTGACTGCTAGCGACCGACATATGATTGAATAGATAAAAAAGTACATGGATGACCGGCACATTTATTGAAAAACAATCTAAAATTGCTTCCTAGCTTGATCGATTGCAGATCGATCGATCCTTGCGTACTAAATTTCATGAAAATCATTGCAGTCGTTTTCGAAATTCATATAATATACTAGCTGTTGCCCGCGGCTCCGCCTGCGTTTATGTTGGTGTGGAGGAACGGGTATCATGTTCCTCCAACACAAAGGGGGGATCTTCCGACCAGGCGAGGTGATCATGCCTGGCGGGCTACTGCCCGACAGTTGATGTTGGGATGTTGTATACAGGGTCTGTCGTAAATAATGGATAAGTCGTAAACTGGAGTTGGTCCGGCTATGAGACTATTAGAAAATCGTATCTTTTTGCCAGGGTTTCTAACCGTATGGAAATGGCGTAGACTTTTATGTTTTTTTAAAATTTCGCTACTCTTTGCATTCATTCCGTTGCCATTTCGTTAAATTTAGGTATTTCTGTGTCATTTTTTTTGTATTATAGTCTTGAAGATGTGTATTATTTAGTTTTAGTACTGTTTTAGGCGTTTTTAACGTTGGTCATTTTCAAAATTGTCATTTTAAGATTTTTTATGTTTTTGTTTTACTTAGGGTCAACTTTTGATCATTTACTGTGTAAAAAAAAAGTACGGCGCTATAGCTGCCCATGATCTTAATAAATTATCTAGTATGTGTAGATTCTAAAAAGGTATAACAATGCATACTTCACAAGTAATATTAAGCTACATGAGCGAGATCAATATCAAGGTGAGAAAATATTTTTTTCATGTAATGTTGTAAATGGTTATAAAACTTCGTCATAATGATTTATTTCTGCCAAGATTCTTTACACAAACACTATGGGGTCACTATTAAGGATATTCAAAAGAAAACTAGGTTGTTTTAGTACGTAAAAATATTTATTCAACAACTTAAACTAAATGTTCGAAGTGTCCTCCGCCGGCAGCTATGCACGCTCTACATCGCCTAATAAACGATCGCTTAATCCGGCGCACATAACCGGCTTCTTCAATTTTTCTCGCTGCTACTTGAATGCGCGCACGCAACTCTTCTACAGAACTTATTGTTTCACTGTATTCTTTTTCTTTTATACAGCCCCAGTAAAAGAAGTCCAAGGGGTTCAGGTCTGGCGAACGTGGAGGCCATAAAATTGGCCCCAATCGCCCTATCCATCTATCTGGATAAGTATTATTTAAATGTTCCCTGACACGAACAGCGTAATGTGCTGGACATCCAAAATAACACGTGCAATCGATAGCACAACACGATGCCCATAAATGAGAGCTGAGTTGTCAATATCACCAGGTTAACAAGTCCAAATCACAAAGAAAATCTAAGTCCGATATTAGAAAGCAGTAACAAATTGACGACAGTAATGAAAACGAGAGCACATGCGATGGTCAAAATCACACTGAGAGATGTATCAGGAGTGCGCCCTAGCTAAACGCATGCTAACCTTTTCACACATCGTGAGTGTGAAAGGGACGGTGCATCATGCAGTGTGCCTAGTAACAATGTCCTTTTCACGCGGGGAGACCCTTTGTATTGCTGTCTTTGTTCATTTTTTTACCTGATGATCCTTTTTACGAATAAACTTGTAACATGTTTGTCGCATGTAACTATTAGAGCACATCAATTTTAAAATTAAACACCTTTATGAAATGAGGAGGCATGAAATTTTTTTGACAAAAAACTACCTAGTTTTCTTTGAATATCCTTAATAGTGGCCCCATAGTGTTTGTGTAAAGAATCTTGGCAGAAATAAATCATTATGACGAAGTTTTATAACCATTTACAACATTACCTGAAAAAAATATTTTCTCACCTTGATATTGATCTCGCTCATGTAGCTTAATATTACTTGTGAAGTATGCATTGTTATACCTTTTTAGAATCTACACATACTAGATAATTTATTAAGATCATGGGCAGCTATAGCGCCGTACTTTTTTTTTACACAGTAAATGATCAAAAGTTGACCCTAAGTAAAACAAAAACATAAAAAATCTTAAAATGACAATTTTGAAAATGACCAACGTTAAAAACGCCTAAAACAGTACTAAAACTAAATAATACACATCTTCAAGACTATAATACAAAAAAAATGACACAGAAATACCTAAATTTAACGAAATGGCAACGGAATGAATGCAAAGAGTAGCGAAATTTTAAAAAAACATAAAAGTCTACGCCATTTCCATACGGTTAGAAACCCTGGCAAAAAGATACGATTTTCTAATAGTCTCATAGCCGGACCAACTCCAGTTTACGACTTATCCATTATTTACGACAGACCCTGTATATGATAAACGGCGCGAGAGCTATTTATTGCGCTATTCAGGATTTGTAGTTACTCCGTGTAGTGCGTTGCTTCCTAGTTCAGTGTATCTTCGGTAGATGGCGCTGTAGTAGGTTATGTTGTATGTGAGAGTCGCCACATCGGTTTTTTCGTGTTTTTTCGCGGTCGCGGATATGTGACTGATGCAAAAATTAGATAAAAACAATCCTTGATGCGTATAATATATCTAAAATTTCAGCTCGATCGGTGCAGAACTTTTTGATATAGATATACTAGCTGAAGCGGCAAACGTTCTTTTGTCATAAAAAAAATCGGTGTTGGCCGATTCTCAGACCCACCCGATGCACACAAAATTTCATAAAAATCAGTCCCGCCGTTCCGGAGGAGTTTGGCAACAAACACCACACACAAGCATTGTTCGTTTAAAGTTATTAGAGAGATATATATGTTAATCAATTTCACGGCGATTTTGCAAACAGTCTATAGATGTCAGTTTATCTAAGTCAAGACAAATAGCTGTTTTGTAACCTGTGGTATTTTGAATGACATAGTTGTTGTCATAATCGTAATAATAATATGTAAAATTAATTGCAATGTTAAAATTTACATAACATATGCTTATCCAAGTTTATAACTAGCTGACCCACGCAACCTCGTTTGCGTCTTCTATTGCCCGTAGCGTGAAAATTTTTAAAACATTCTTCATTGGTGCTCCGCTCCTATTAGTATTACCGTGATGACATATAGCCTATAGCCTTCTTCGATAAATGGACTATCCAACACTGAAAGAATTTTTCAAATCGTACCCGCGGTTCCTAAGTTTAGCGCGTTCAAAAAAATAAACAAATAAACAAACAAACTCTTCAACTTTATAATATTCGTATAGATTACGAAAGTAACTATGTCTGTTTGACTATCAATTACGCTTTCACGGCTAGACTGCTGAATGGATTAGAATGAATTTTCGGTAAATATTTTATTTTATTGAAAAGGGGGCAAACGAGCGGACGTATCGTCTCATGGTAAGCGATTACCGCCGCCCATGGACACCGTAACACCAGAAGCGTCACAAGTGCGTTGCTGGCCTTTGGGGGATGCGGAGAGGGATTGGAGATATGGGCCTCCGGTAAAAAAAAAAGTATATGCTTTTGGACTTTTGGAAAAACAAACGTTTAGTTGTCACAATCGATTAGTGGCTCTAGTTAGGTTAATCAAATGGGAATACAGTTTTCATACATTCAAAACCTTTAGTGAATTTTCAAAGGAACAAATATGTTTGTAATATATTGTTTTTAATTTTTTTTCCTCTCTGTGTGTTCATGATAGATTTCAAGATAGTTTTTGGAGTTGTCTTGAGTTAAAAAGATGTTATCAAGTTTAATAACTTATAACTGTTCACAGATTACCGGTAGATAACATTCATATGACCTTTTACTTTTGTTTTATATATGGTTTGCAGAAGTATGTAACAGTAAACGACTTACGGAGTGACCTCTTTATTATAAAATATATAAATTAGTGTGTGAACGCACAGTTAGATGTGATTACACTTACATAAGGCGCTGAGGTGACCTTTCGCTGAGGATGCTATGGCACCTTACGCTGAGCGACGTTGCGCAACCAGTCCGCGATCTTATCGTTCACTTCACTGCCTCCCACGTCTTACCACATAGACACACTCACATAGTACGCATGAGAATCTAGAATGTTTGGATTTTTACCGGACAGTTCAAGTACTACACTTGAGAGCAATTAATATAGGTCAATCAATCTAGGAATGCTAACTTAGTGAAATTTAATATTTCTAAAATTAAAGTGGGTATTTCAATTTTTTGTTACTGTATTATGTTTTCATAAAACGTAAATAGAAATTAACCAAAATCGCCCCAAAATAAAAACCACCACCAGTTTTCTACTCTAAATTTCTATCAATTTTAATTATTTGCACTATTTAATTACTGCACGATTGCCTAATGGTATATGCGGTCGCCACGCCGCTTTCTACTGCGTCAAGTGTTGTAGGTTCATAACCCACATGGGACAACACTTTGTGTGAGCCACAAATTGTTGTTCTGAGTCTGTAAAGTCCCCGCAACACAGGATGTATATTCCTAATGCGAGTGTCGTCTTTAAAAAAAAATTTAAAAATTGTGTGATTTTACAGAAAACATTTTTCTTTTAAGATGAACTATGTTGTCTATTGTAAATTCATCAACCTTAACACGAGATCCTAATGTAAAAGCGTTACCATTAAACTAATAGTTGTAATTTATAATTGGTTAGAATTAAACACAATAAACTTTGTTAAACGTACCACGTGTTTGTGTAGGTTCTCACCGATTAAGATCATTTTCACAACATAATTACATTATGTTCCTGTGTGATTTGTGGTTCATAATATGCCGTTAATGGCTTATAGCTACACTGAAAGCTATTAGAGCGGAACGGTAACCTTAATGCGAGGGTAACCGCTGATGATAGTTCATGTATTAAATTTCGTGTCAAAGTGTAGAAAACCAAATAAATTGACAACACTGTTAAAGAATCTACTTGATTGAAATGTCAATTCAATGTGTAAGTGATTGTTGCAAATGCAAATGTTTTAATCTGTCCTAACGTTTGTTTGGGCATTTACGCTTTATGTATATACTAGCTGACCCACGCAACCTCGTTTGACCACCAACAATAAAAGATTTTTTCAAATAGGACCAGCGGTTCCTGAGATTAGAGCGTTCAAACACCCAAACAAACAAACTCTTCAGCTTTATTATTAGTATAGATTCAACTGTAACTTTAAATATTACCATTCTCCAGAAAAAGAGTACTATTTTGGTATCGTAAGAGAAAAGTTTTACGCGATCAATACTACTATAAAAGTATAGAAATGCATAATGTTTGCGATGGGGACAGGTATCCTTTAATAAATAAAAAATTGACACGATTTTTATTCCCTTTTTCAATCAATCAACTCCTACCTTAGTAATATATTCTTGTGTCGCAGGGAACTTTAAACATATACCTACATGAAATAGACACAAAAAACAAACACAGAATCAGAACAACAATTCGTGGATAACAGAAAGTGTTGTATCATATGGGGTTTGAACCCACAACACTCAACGCAGTAGAAAACAACGTGACTGCTTAAACCACTAGTCAGACCGTGAAACCAATTCATCTATATATGTATGGTCAACTTGTAAAACGCAAACTATACAAAGAAAAAAAAAACAAATGACTAGTATCGTGTGATATAAATTCCACTTAAATATCAATTGAGTACATCAAACAGCTTTTTTACAATCTTATATAATCATTGTGGGTGTATCCGAAATTGGAGAGAAACCATTATTTAACTAAGTTTGTATCTAGTTTGGATGTTATGCATTGGAGATGTGTAAATCAGTACTGAATGGTAACTGAACGGTAATATGTATCTTTATGTAAATATATCTGTATTTATGTCGTATTAATTGTATATGTATATATATGTTTATGTATGTTAAGGTCTATGTATGGCATATATATTTCTCACTTATTATGTAACCCTGTGCACCTTCTCTACAAGATTTCTACACCACTCTAAGGTAGACTGGAAGAGAATGCCATGGGCATTAAGTCCGCCGATGTACAAAGTGCATAAAGTGTAAATAAATAAATAAATATATCACTACGTATTTGGTTTATTTTGAGGGTTATACTGTAAGATCTTAATCACATGAACTTGAATATTCAGTGTATGGCTTTGTTTCATAAGCCTAAACTGTGTTAAAAGGGAAAATGATTTGTATGCCAAGTATACCCTAGAGTAGTTGATCTAAAGATATTTTGATCGGAATGGGATGAATTATACTGCATCAGGCCTAAGTTTTACCGAACATACAACGCTCATTACCATAACCGAGACTTTTATTTTAATTATTAGTTCCAGTCTGAACAATTATTAAAATTTTATAACGGCATCTATATATATATTCTGAATACTATACAATTAAGACTAGGTAATTTTATCAATCAAAAATTATATATTTGATTACCAAAAATAACTCGACTCATCCACGGCTCGCAATGTTGATAAACGTGTTACACACATATCTTTCTATCGTAACGAAAAAGGTTTAATTATTATAATTGATTCGAGTAACTAACACTTCATGCCAATTACATTAGTCAGTCGATACGCAAATTATCAATTTCGTTGCAATATGATAGATGAAATGTTTTATAACTGAATTGAAAATTAGTTGTAGTTAAAAGTAAAACTAATTAATTTGCCTGGAGACTTTTTTCTAGGAATTCTACTAGGTTAAGTATTTAATTCGTTACTTATAAAAAATAAAACTTTGAAATCCAAGTTCTACATTTTATAGTTTTCTTTTTTCTTTGACGATTAAAGTTACTTACACAATTCTCGACAATGTTTTTACATATTAATAACAATTATACTGTTTGAGTGACTGTGTCTTATTTTATTTTATTTGGAATAATACACAGTTGTAAATTAAGAGTAACAGCAATGAGAATACATAACATGTGAATTAATGCACAACCAACCCAATTATCCACATTTTACAAACTAATCCTAAGTACACCCGTTTTTTGCTGTGCAAGTCTTATTCTAAGTTGGCATAGTGTTTACAATATTGATAATGATACGCTTAAACTCATATCGGACAGTACAAAGACGTCAACATTTTTGAAATAGGTGTTATAGGCATTAAGGAGTTGGAAAAGGTATAGGGGCGCGTCGCCCAGCGTTACTTCGACAGGACTTAGTACTGAATAAGCGACCCGCCCTTACCGCGCGTCTCTGCACTGTGCCCGGTACACTATAGCACAAGATCATAGTGCACACTACATTATTTTTAAGTAGAATTCCAAATCTTCTAACAGTATTTAAAACGTTTCACAAAACGTAGCGATGTCTGCGCTTTTTTCAAACTTCGAATTTATTTATTAATTACTTCTGTTTTTAATTTTTTTTTTGTCAAATTTTACTATCGACAGAAAGGAAGTGAAAGAACATGTAGCATGTAATCGTAGAACTGTATGTAGCGTAACGACTAGACTTGTAATTAAATTTCATAATAGCGGCAAAATAGCACTAATTAAACAATAATACCATGCACGTAATAAATTGCAATGACTTCTCTAATAACACAATAATGCTATTTATTGTGTTAGAAATATTACAACTTAAGAAAAGTTTTAAATGATTTTAACTACTTGTTAAAAAGCCAATCTTTCAAACATAATGCTTGTATTTATTTTGTCAGTCTTTCGATTCATTTATCTTTACTAGTATTTTACAACTCTGTCTATGACGACGGACGAGGCACTGGCAAACAAAACATACCCATTAGTGTCAATTATTATTAGGTACGTGGGCCCAAAACGCTGGCGAAAAGTGAGCGATTAATATGCCTCTGCCTTTGGACTTTGGACTCATGCGTATTTTTATGTATGTTTGTAAGTAACTCTGTCTATTCCTTACGCTTTCACGGCTTAACCGTCTCTAAGATTTAAATGACATATGGCAATGGAAAGTGTTCTTCCACAGTATGGAGGGTAGAGACAAGGAGTGTTATCTTATATGGAAGAAAATTGAAGAAAGTGTCCAGCATTAGCTGTAAATAACAGTTCAAAAACCTTCCAGAATGGCGCTGGTGTAGACACAGGGTATGGTATGAATGTAGCAATTGTGAACGAATTGAAGTACGCCGATGTAAAAAAATTAACATTATTGTCACTACTTGCGTATTACAAAATAATGTAGTAAATATATTTTATTTTCTGAACTGTGAATAGTACGTTTATTGATTTTTTATCATTCAATTTTATGAAAAAGTGTGTGTATTGATTTTAAGAAGTTTACTCTGATGCTAATGTGGCGCCACCCTAATTTAATGCATTTCAACGGACACTTTTCATGTACACAGATGATACTCCTTATCTCTACCCTCCATATTCCACAGGGCTAGTTGTTACTGTGCAACTGCCAAAAGTTTTTTTTTTTTTTTTTATTTCGTTTTGATTATTAGGGTGTTATGTGTAATGCGTTTTTAAAGTATTTGAAATAAGAATTAACTATGTGCGCTGTATACTTACCGATAAAAAGTCTAAAGGAGAGTTTCCTTAAATCGAAACAATTTAAAACAAAATATTTTGTTATTCACTTGAGACATAATATTCGCAAACACTAGGTTAAGTTGTAAACTCTGCACCTAAGTCACTGTTTGTGTAAGAAAACCACATACTCGTAAAACGATATTTTGTTAGTAAATACACTCGTTAACTAAACCGTTATTTAAATGAAAAAAGTTTTGCTTGTAAAACGCAATAGTAAATTTTGAAGCGTTAACTTTGAGATCTTATTTCGAATGTGACCAAATCAACGTTTGCCTAACAGTGTTAAAATCTAGAGTTCTCATGAAATCTTTTACAGTAATATATTCATATAATTTAGTAAAACTAGGTCCTATGGCAGTGCTCTTTGAGATCTACCTGGTTTATTCAACATTCACTAGGATTACAAACATGGTTCGTGACACTAGTGTTATGATGCAACGAACTCGTCTCATTAACTGCCTTTTGCCAACACTCCGTCGAGTTGCTATATGTTTACTTCAAGTAGTTATTTACTATTTGTACAATAGTTGCCTTGGACGATGAGAATTACCCTATCGAGCCATCAAACTTGGCCCAAAGTCAAAGGATTGTGAATGCGGCCATTATATTATCAACGAACAATCTACCTAAATAAGCAGTTGTTTTTTATTAATTATTACCTATTCACAAAGTTAGTGTGTCCATGTTAGTTGAGAACGGAATAAGTCGAGTTATTTTTGTTGTAAGATTTCAAAAACCGCATGCCATATTACATGTTTGCAGGGTAATTTAAAACTAACGAGGAAATAATGTTATAATATAATTCAAACTGTTGAATGAACCGTGTGCTTTATAGTTTTGTTATGTAATAAAATACAAGTGAAACCCATACATGCATATGCATTGAACTTTTTCGTACATAACATAACATACATTGTAGGTAATAGAGAGTGGAGCTACAAAAAAATCTGTATTTCAAAACTTTAGATGTTTTGTTCGTCTAGTATGAACTCTAGCTCAAAGGAAATTTCTAGAAACTTTAGTTTTTACCTAAACCTAGATATACTGTAACTAAAATTGTACCTTACTTGTAATAGAAATAAAGTTTATTATTATTACTATTATATAACCCACTAATGGGATGTTTAAACTATTGTTGAGTTAATTAATGTGACAAATGAAAATTACATTATGTTTTACCACAATTTTTTTATATGCACAATTGCATATTTTTATAAAGTTTTAAGAAAAACTTTTAAATTGTCAAACATTAGCTAGGGTAGTTACACGGGAAGTACTTTTACTAGGTAATATGGATGACAAAAAGAAGTTGTAATCACCACTTAACTTTTGAATGAGCTTAGTCCACAGTGAATCAAAGTTTGAAAACTGTATAGAGCCCTAATAGTGTCAAGTGAGAATCAAGATATTTAAAAAATACAATTTAGAAGTCTGTGTTCCAATATTTGACTTTAACTTTCAAATTAAACTTAAATAAATCCCATTATATTATGTAAGGTTAAACTCTTTTTCCCTCCGAGAATTTTCCCAAATTAAGTTGGAATCGCCTTAAACTCTTTTAATTATCTCGTCTAAGTAAACATTATTATGTCTAAAAAAAGCTCAGTGTTTTAATAAATTTTAAAATATATAAGAAACCGATCACAGTTTAAAAAATCTATAACAATTCTTACTGAAATAAATGTGACAGCCCGATTCATAATTTGTTATAATAAACTTGTAAATGGTCTTGAGACGACCTTAAATACAATGGTAAGGTCATTGTAAGATAATAGTCTGCAACAGTAATTGCTATTTGGTTTGTTGCTGGTCTCGTGTTGATCTACGATGTCTAACAAAACATTAATATACACACATTCAAAGTCCTTATCGCTCTAAGTTCCTTATTAGGCACATACATTTTTTGTGTACAGTCTAAGTAACCTAGTCATTTTGTGTTTTAAAAACAGGGGGAGCCGTACGATTTAACTGTAAAGGACGCATCCTAGGTGCTTACTACGCAGACGCAAAATCTGGTTGTAAGGCATTCCACGTTTGTGTTCGCGTTGCTGGAGGTGGTATTCGAGACTTCAGATTCTTCTGTCCACCTGGCACTTTGTTCCATCAAGAAGCACAGACGTGTACCGACTGGGGAGATGACGACCCATTGGCCTGTCCCGCGGATATCTACGACGGTCAGTTTGATCTGTACAGGATCGGATCCGGTGAGCTCGCTTTGCTATTCTGCCATCTCAAAACTAAAAGGCACTTATATTAATTAAAAGATGCCTGAAGTTAGGGGAAGGCAATACTAACTCAACACTCACAAACTAGATATCTAAAGCCATTAAATATTATGGGTTAGATTACGACAGAAAAAAGTCTGTGTGACCTACAAGTCGTTACTTCATGAATCCCATTGTTGTTCAAATTTTAAAAACTGACATTGATGAAGGTCGATAAATATTACAAAAGTAAAAATGTTATCTAATATTATATAATATTTATTATATAATTTGGATTTTTTGCAGATTTCAATGTACTGTACGATGTTTGTGAGTGTTGCCATTTAGTAGCTACGCATTTATGTTGCAATGGTCATTAAAAGCTTAAAACTACCATTCTATTTAGACACGTTAATAACTGACGGGTGTTTGATTAGAAATATGTATTTTTGAGTCAATTTTTGTACATTGTTAAATCCATAATATTATAAATACGAAAGTAATTTTGTCTGCCTGTCTATTAAGCTTTTACGCTTCATTAATTTCCATGAAATTTGGCAAAAATCAAAGTGCCTCGGTGGCGCAGTGGTAGCGAATGCGACTGCTGTGCTTGAGGTCTTGGGTTCAAATCCTGGGTCGGACCAAGTGTTTGTGTGATCTACAAATATTTGTTTCGGAGTTTGGGTGTTTTCTATGTATAATATGTATGTATTTACAAAAAAAAGTATTTATATATTCATATCAGCTGTCCAGTACCCATAACACAAGCTCTGCTTAGCTTGGGACTAGATGGCGTTGAGTGTTAGATGTCCGAAATATAAAAAAAAAAGAAAAAAGTATATCATTTTGATTTTTGAGGAAGAGTATAGGCTAATACCTAGGAATTAATATCGTATACCTGACATTATTGTTAATCATCATCATCATCTCATCCAGCGTATAGTGCTTTTAAGGGACGGTAACAAACGAATAGAGAATACGCTCAAGGAAATGAAGCAGTGGTTTAATAATTATTTCTGATGTTTATGGTACCAATTTGTATATAATGTACATCGTAAAAACATTTAAACAAGACTTGAAACTATACAATACTATATCTAACTATAAATAATTACAACTCATACATAATAGCAGAAATATGATTATTTCAAATACTATGTACAGTTTTACACTATGTATTGAAACTTATTCAAGGTATTAAACGGAGTCAATTGTAATTTATACTTTTAGAGAGAATACCAATTAAATGCATCCTTTGGAAACTAAACTGTTAACCGCTTTGAAATTAGCCATAAGTATTTTTATTATTATATTATATTTTTATTTACTGCCTCGTTGGCGCAGTTGTAGCGTATGCAACTGCTGTACTTGAGGTCTCGGTTTCGATTCCCGGGGTGGAGCTTGGGTGTTTTCTAGATATAATATGTATATATTTACAAAAAACAGTATACATATATGTATTTATATCAGTTGTCTAGTACCCATACGACAAGCTCTGCTTAGCTTGGGACTAGATGGCGTTGTGTGTTAGATGTCCGAGCTATTTATTTATTGATTATTTAAGTCATGTTCAAGAACAAGTATACCTCGGTAATGTGCGCTTAGGTTTTGCAGCTTTTACTGTATGTTTAATAAGATAATTAGGTTATAGTATTATGTGAACTGGAACTGAACCTTTTATAGATGTATATCCTGGTACTATCACTAACATAAACCATCTGACAATAACTCATTGTTTTTCTGTGATAGGATTCGACACCAAGAAATTGACAGGAAATCGAGATGAAGAAGCCGAGTTCGGTCTTCAACGAGCGGAGACCGGTGATCGTCGCTTAAGTCAGAATAACGTCGCTTCCAGTCGACCTGACTCTGATCTACGAGCTGCACATTCTTCAGATTTCTTCAGTGGACAACGTGACCGTGGTCGTGATGAGTCCTCCCCTACGTCACCACCTGTATCCTCCTCTCCCTCTTCACAGATATACTCAAGACAGTCTTTTAGAAGACCTACTAGTGCACGCACGTTCCCCACCACTCAGTACACCACTCCCGCCTCAACTCCTTCATCGCAGCCATCCAACCGACCACAGTACGAAGGAGGTACAAAACGAAAACTTGTCCGAAAGCGCCCCATTTATGTATCTACAAAAGCAACAACCACAGTCCCACCTGTGTCAGTGCCACAGCAGAATTACCCCGAGCAACAACAGCAATCGCAATCAAACTATAACCAACAACAAAATTATAATTCAAATCAAAATGCTAATCCGCAACAAAATTTTAATTTACAGAAAAATTATAACGCTCAACCTAACTATAACCGACGTGTTCCCTCTCAGAATAAACACAATGACAATACAACACCGGATGTACCTCCACAATATCAAGAATACAAAGATGAATATGTAGAAGTCAGTCGAGTAACACCTAAACAAAATCGATTCTACCAAAAAAGTGTGTCTTCCACATCTTTGCCCCATACAACTTACTCTGAAAAGTATAATATTAATGGTGGCCTTATAGAACTCTATAATTATGATTCACAGTCAACTCCGGAAATTAACGTACAAAAAGAAAATCGACCTCTCAAGGCCAAAAATACCTTTAATATAGTAGACGTACCAAAAGATTCCGAATTTCAGCGAACTAAAAACTTGAATTTCAATAATGCTAGAGACTCTTCTGCAACTACTGATTACAGCGTTTCCACGAGAAATTTCCCCACTACCACAGTCGCTTATAAAAATTATAATAGCGTCTCCTACGAACCGGAAAAAGCCAACTATGTACCTTACTCGAAACAAAATAATTTTAATAACAACTATCCTACAACCACTTATGCCCCTATAACGACTATATACACAACATCTCGTCCTGAACCCCCACCTAATTTAAACACCGTAGCATATAACACTAACATTGGTTTTAACGCACAAACGAATAACTACGCTGAGAGCGGCGAAGATGACGGCCAATATCATCCGCCAGAGGGCGAAGATGACGGACTATACAAACCTGAAGTATATGAACGAGAACTCTTGTCAGGTGCTCACTCCTTAAACATAGCCGCCAGCGGTAACAGACTCCCAGAAGATCGTAAAAAATATTCTAAAACCCAATCGCCTCAGAAATCAGTAGCACAGACCGCAGCTCCTAGGCCGTTTAAACCCGCACCTACATCTACCATACCACCAACAACTAGAGCACAGGAGCCTATTTATACGACAACTCAACTGCCACAGACTGTGAACACGCAGCGAACTTTTGACTACTTTCAAACTTACACGACGACATCACGGCCATCAGACTATTTAGGAAGTGGACAAACGTTCGCGCCCGCTAACGAACAACCAGCCAGACAAACAACAACAACCGTACCCCGAGTGAAAGAAACAAGACCACCACGACCTGTAACTCGTGCGCCTGCCCCGGCAACGCAGCCTGCGGTGGCCCCTACCAAGCCACCAAGACCACCTCACTTCGCACAGCCGGTTAACAAAAAGGAAGACAACAGTTATGACTATGCATATTACGATTCAGACCCAGGATTCTCGGAGTATGATCAGATCGAAGAATTTGGAAAAACTAATAAGAAGAAGAGATCATAACTGTTAATGAATTACGTTAAACCACTGCCATTAAATTAGTCGCCTCTTTAGTGCAGTAACTAGATGAAACTAGACTTTGTAAAATTGTAGTACCTATCCGCAACGAAGGCATAGTTTCATTTGGTTTTAACGAAGAATTTGTAGGTTTAAATTATATGATAAGTAAGAAGATAATAGAATATATTGGAACTTGTATTTAAATAGTCAATCCGACCTTCAAAGTGCATCTTTTGTAAATAAAACTAATGATGTATAATATATTAGTGACATACAAACATTGATTAAAATCTATACAAATGTACCTTATTAAATCTAAAGAGGCTTACCTGTAGTTACCCTAAATTATTTGTGATATTATTATTGATGTTTCTATTGGTATAAGTTGTTTGTTACTGTATAAGAATATACAAACTGCCCACAATGAATTAAAGCAAGTTAGTTTAACTTGTGCTTGCTGACAGTGGTGTTTCATGGTGTAGATTATGTTTAGGTTCCATAGAAAATAAGTTAAGACGATAGATTGTAAAATATTTCATTGTAAATAAAGTTTTCTTAATAAAGAAGTGCTTGTGTAATTTGTGTCACTTGGCAAAGTACGTGGGAACTAGTGAACAATTTAGACGTTTAGTTGAGCAGTGCACATAATATGCAGGCAAACAATATAATACTTTCGACATCGGTGTGACGATACGATAATGATCTGAATTGGTATGCTAAGTCACAATACAATATGCCAACAAAAGGGTTACCAGCCGACAATGGTTTAAAGGTAAGAAAGAACATGATGTTTGAGATTTCGTTCTGTTAATATTATCGATAGGAGTTTTAATTCATTCTATGATTTGTATGGGAAAACAAAACTGTTGCTTTTCTTTGTTCCTCGCAATTTTTACGTTTTTTATCTCCATAAGAATCGATAGCAACACATTTGGCCATTCATATCTATTTACCGTATTCGATATTGTTAGAAATAGTAAAATATTTTAAACACATTTTGTGCACAAACTTAGAAAGATAATGCTTTTCTTTTTATGGAAAGCGTATGTTTTTTCATGGTACGTGTGTGCGTGTGTGTGTGGTTTTAGATTATACAGTTAAAAAAAAACACATTTGATTTGATAAACATGGCACCTTATAGTAAATAGCCACTCTCTTTGCCATATGAATCAAAAAATGAGGTTCAGCTATTTTATTATCATTTTTACTTAGTTTCATTATTACCAGATTATGGCGAAGCGTATAAAGGTAAAAGTTGTGGCAGTCTATGCATGTTTGTATGTTACATATTACTGAATCGATTTCAATGACTAAGGTCCCAATAGATTTCTAATGATATCGCTTCTCGGCCTTTTGGCTGAGATCAAAGTGTAGTAGATTTCTAATGATGACCCGGGTGACATAGGTTACACAAATTTTATCAAAGGTTTAGACGTAGACATGTTACAGTTTTTTGAACTTTCTGCTATCAAACATTTTTAAGCAGCCAGAACACACCCAAATAACAATATCCTTCTTTTACGAGAAAAACCTTTCCGTTTCATCTTAGTGCTGAGTTTAAAAATAAACTGTCCGTTATAAAATGCACCTACATTTAATAATTTTCACCAAGTATAATTAATTAGTATCTAATTACGACTTCAGCACAAAATCTTAATGCTAAAAATAACACAATTAGATTACAGCAACATCGTTATATCAAAGGCCTTACCATATCTTCATGTCGTAGATTAGTGTTCTTTTGCTTCCAATAAATATTTGTACATAACCACTTACAATAATTATATTTTAAGTTTACTGCGTTACATAGGTACAGTATTTAAGTATATAAGTGTACTTTGGTACCCAATATAATATTCAACTTGTGTTGTGAGTCCACTGCATACGAAGGAAACAAAATTACATAGTGAATTACTGTGACTCAAACTTTCAAGAATTGTTTTCTTTTCTAAAAAGTATAAGTATTTATAGATTCTAGTATTTTCAAATAATTAAAACTCTTAGTATTTCATCATCATCATCATCAATAGCTTTTGCCTAATTGTCCACTGCAGTACATAGGCATCTCCTTACCCTCTTGGGGGTCAGATGTGTCCACAGTTCTACACGCAATACGCCGGTGTGTTGGGTTGGTTCGTGTCCCGCCCGGGTCACCCAGGTTAGTAGGCACAGATGCTACTTTTGTAAATTTCTCTATGATTTTTTTCCTACTAACATGTATATATTTGGATTCCCATTAAAATTTCCTACAGATTGGTATGCAAATGTAAAATTTGTTCTACATACGAACTGATAATGCATCGCCATCTGTTGAAAGACAAGTTAAGTTACGTTAAATTCATTAGGTAATATTATTTTGCCTATTTTAAACATTCCTCAGCTTTTGAACATAAAACCTTTAGATTGTCACTTGTAACGTTTATTTAGCCTACCCTTTTCTGATATATTTATCAATAAACAAAGATGAGTATAACTCAAAGCTTAGAAAGAAATTTAACTGCTACTCATCCATAGATGTCACTAGCAAAAAATAAAACGTCACACTTCGTTGGTGTTGATTATTTTAGAATAATACCTATAAAAAATCACAACTAATATACTGGCAAATATTACTTCAGTCCATATCTGAAGTAATATTAGAAGCACGATGCTTTGCACCTATGGACTAGGCGCGACTGGAGTGATGACACAGTTTCACAGTTATGATAATGTACTCCTAGCCGATTCCGGCCACAGCAGCCAGTCTTAACGGAGACCAGCCAACTACGCAGGTGATTTAAGTGTTTGCGCAAACAGAGGTGCACTCTCTGATCCATCACTCTCACAACCCTAAAAGAAGGCTATACGACACGACCGGAGAGAGATTAGGCGTAGGGCCGACGACTTTACGTGTGTGCCGAGGTACAGGAATTAAGACCCCATGTTCTGGGCTGTTTCTTTTTCAAAGAAAACTGGTGTAAAGTTATTCTATCTTTGCTTTAGTTACTTAGTAAGGTTACTAGAGTTTAAACCCTCGCCATACCGCTGAATCTGGGGGTAGAGTTTGAAAGGGTGGTAATGAACCTGTGAAGTTGTAGGTGTTAATCACGGCGGTAGTCAGTTACCAATTACCATCAACTGACCTGTCTGTTCGTTTACCCCCATAGTCCATAAAATTTTACATCGGCAAATTAACCTTGGTTTGTAATTAAATACATAGCAAGCAAGCTGTCGGGTTGAGACCTATTATTTTTTATGGTTTAAAAGTTAGTTTAAGTACTAGCGACAAATTTGAATCATGACCCACCATAAGCTTTCTCTACACATCTTTGACCAGTGTTGACCTAACTTGCTTAGTATTTAAAACGTCCTATAATAAGTACGACGATAGACGATGCACTGTAAAGGAGGGAAATCTTTGTTGTTTTGATGATTTCAAACGATTAATCGATAAAGTAGGTCATGATTCAAGTTTGTCGATAGTACTATAAATCACCCGTACTATGAATTTCATTTCAATGAACCATTTATGTAGGTACATTTTAATTAAAAATTTGAAAACAGGTGCTTTTTGTGAACCCTGCAATTTAATATATACCTACTATATTTTGAGCGCCTGCTCGAAAGTGATTAGCGCAACTAGCATAAGCAGGTTTATGGCAGCGTAGCTCTGTGTTTCACGTGCTCTGGGAGATGGCAGCTTGAACCTGACCCTGACCCTGCCAAGCCCAAATACGAGTAGAACGAAGACTTTAACATGCCATCCTTTTCTCGAACTCTAGGATATTTATACTTCTAGTAACTTTATCGTGCATAGAGCCCTTTTCGGCGATAAATGAGGCAGAACAATTTGCCAAAATAATACATGTACTCGTATGTACGTAAAATTACATTTTATTTTGTCCTTCAGGTACTTCTAGCGTTATACGAGAATCAAATTTTGAAAACAATGAAAAGCCAAACATACTCACGTCAATTTCAGCTCCAATTTCCGGATGTGCAGACTGTGTTATTAACTTTGGTTTTTGGATATCACAGATATGGAATTACGTTTTATCTTGCAAGCTATATAATTGTTCATCACATTAAATAAGGAGATGGGTAGGTAAATAGGTAGCTGCAGTATCGTTAACCAAATAACTATTGGTTTTCGTTGTCTATCTCGTTCTAGACTATTATATAAAAATAAGATTCCCAATTCGCAATGTATTTTTCGTTCTCAGTGTGCTACAAACTGATATCTAAATAAAATATTTTAAACCTATTTGGTAAATTCAGACAATTCATAATAAACCACTTCACAAAATAAATAACATATCCTTGCTAAGATACCAATTTAAGAACATAATCAAGTATTAAAACTCTTATAACATTACATATAAAGCATGGTAAATAAACGAACTAGCCAGCATAGAATTTTAGTGTAGACAAAAACCTTCTTAATAAATAGAGGCCTTACCCAGCATTGGACTATAAAAGTCTGTAGATGAAATGATTAAACAGAAAAACGAACAGTTATTTACGAGTACATAGGAGCGCGGTCTACCAAAAGGCTTGATTCTCCGCCTTTGAATCATCATCATATACCCCATTAAATTTAAATTTTTATTTATACAAGAGTTGTCTAACCCCCATACAAATTAATATTTGGTATTTTAGTATTTTTGATTTGGCATTTTAGACTACGCTTAATTCTACAAAGAAGGTAAAGAAGAAACACAGATAAACATAAATTCTCTTTTTATTAACTTAAGTATCACAAAGTACAAATGTGAGTTTACCCTTTCACATACGTTTATATTTACAAAGTGTTGACGAATAACATTAAATACACCAATCGCCAAATTGATGTGTACAGTAACGATGTCTAAAATAATGTAGACATCTTTGTTTAAAAATTATTTTGTGTTCCCTTAAGTTATATATGTACATGTCTCGTACGTACAAGTCAGTGAGCACGTTGTAATGTACAGCGTGGTACTAACACTAAAACATAAAAAAATAAAAACAGACCTTTTATGCAAAAAAGAAGACAAACATCAAGATAAAAATTGTGTCAAATTGATAATCACAAAATTGACGTACATAAACAAAAACATTTTATAATTTCTAAGGCTTGCCCGTTTTTATTTTGATTAAAATATAATTAATATCATTTGATTTTATTATTTAACTATCCAACATGTTTAGAGAGCAACACTAATTTAAACCATTGCTGGTAAGTGTTGCCAATAATCTATTAGTAATTTAGTAGATCTTATTAATTAATCTAAAAGGAATTAATTATTATTCATGTTATTTGAATGTATCAAAAGAAGTATAAGCAATTGTCTATGGCTAACAATAAAAATATCCTTATAAGTTGTTGCATTTTTCAATGATCGAGTTTATCAAACTTGTAAGGACATAATTATTTATTTCAACTCCTGTTAATAGAATTCAAGTGTTTGTTGTCGGCATCATTGGAGATCTTTATGTATATTACATACTCTATTACTACTGAGGTCCTTCAACGTATTACATTTTTTGCCAATTTGGCTAGTTAATACGCAGTATGAGGAAAAGGCACGAATGTTTGCCAAACTAATAACAGCTAGATGTTACATGTACCCATACCTTGTTAGTACAATAATTATGTACTCAGGCGGTTTGTGCAAACACTAGAAAATGTATTGAAACGGCAATGGCGGATATCTCGGCAGATGTAACATTATTAGGAAAACTAATGATGTTTGCTTTCTACAGACATCATACACAGATATGTCACAAAAAAACAAAGTGAATTTGAACTACGTCGCATTTTCGAAGTGAATTAAATGATACGAGTGTATCTTTTGTAATAAAACTCAGAGAATTGAGTTATTACGAGAACGATTATCAAAGGTACATTGCACCTACGACAATCCACTCATCTATGAAATCCATCAACTAATTAATATTATTGTCACACAAAAAATAGTTACATATATCATAAAAACATATTGAACAGTTGTTGAAACATGAAACGTTGTATTTAAAATTAACATTTCTTTTTGGCAACGAAAATAGAAATATAAAAGAGCTCCACCGAGATAAAAAGTTTGAAGTAGCGTTAATCGAAAAAAACCAGTTTCATAGTTTAGTTTTTCACTGAATAACATAATGGCTACCTTCTCGTATTAAGCACTTGGTAGTCCACCTCTCACATTTGAACTTACACATTGGGCTGAATAAATTACATCTACTATTCCTAAGTCTACAAATATGTACCCTTACTATTACTTACTTATTTGTAAGTTACTATATAAGTAACTTAGCCTTAGTTGAGCTTAATATTCATATTACATCGCATTTGTGGCGATGACCAAGATTGCTGATATAGTAACTGATTTAAAAAAAAGAGGTAACATAAAATAAATTAAAACACCGTATTTTTTATTTTACAGTTTTCAGTGTACTTATAAAAAGAATGTAGAAAATTACTTGTAACGTTGGCACAACATCAGGTTTCATTTTCTACACGCAAACGAACGCTTTTAGGTGTTTTGGTATTGCCCATCAGTTAGCTATATCTTAAAATGAGAAGTTTAGAGGAGTATTGACTTTGCGTTGAAATCACTTTAACAAAATCATAGCTTTTTATGATAATTACCAACCAATTATAGTTAGTAATTTGGTTATGTAGTCTCTGTTTAACGAAACGAATGTACGTGAAACAATATTCACGTTCATCGTATCGAGATTCACTGTTACAAATAAAATATGGCATTTCGTTTCACTGCGAAGCCACGGCACCAGCCATTCTTTGCCGAACATCGCCTAATGCTGATCCATTTCCAAAACCGTTTAGAAGCGGTAGCATTCTTTCTTTTGTCTCCATCTTTACCCTGTTTGTTTCTGCCTCCACTTTGGCTTTGTTTTTCTGAAAAACAATTGTTATTAATTACGTGCGATAGTCATCATATTACAAATTGCTTCTAAACATCACAAATAAAACATTTAATCAGTGTAGAATATATCAACTCATACTCAATTTAAAAAAAAAAATAATAATAACAGAATAGAATATGAAATCGTGCGTTTATAGTCTTCCTCGACACTTTGTGTTTTGTTTTGTCATCTTAAACATCGTGCTTGATTTTTACTTTTGAAGTTATTTTGATAATGAACTCTTAAAACAAAACTTTATTTTCGCTGTGGCGTAGTATTACAACTTACATAGAGACAATTCAATTTACCTTGACTTTCTTGAGGTAAGCCTGTTTGTAAAAGTCTGAAAATAGGTAGTAGAAGAGAACAGCGTGCATGCCGATCCACCAGACGAAGGCTCGAGGGTAGTCGCAATCAATGAACAGCAGTTGGAAGGCGTGTAAGAAGACTAGTACGAACTGAACCTGTAAATACACATTATTTTATTTTAGTAATACAAATTTCTTATTAAAGATTAATAATATCTTGTATTTATAACAGAAAACTTATAAAGTATTTGTAATTTCAATTTGCGTTAATTGCTAATACTTAATGATATTGAATTTTATATACGAGTATTAATTATTATTCACTTTAAAATTATGTTTATTCTAGCAATTTTCAGTTAGTCAGATGATTACTCAAATCCTTTTTTCCAGATCTGAAATGAATATAGATTAATTCGTTTAAAAAAATCGTGTAAAATCAATGCAACTAATGTTATAATTAATAAAACAATCTGTATCTTTGTACACAATTGAACAGTGCTATTATATTACAGAAGCTGGGATCTAAAGGGATCGACATTCTATCCCAATAGTGAATCTGTGCTGGTGTCTGGCTTCCTAATAATATATATATAATATAGGCTAATTTCCTTTGAATCATATCAGATATTCACATACATAATTCAATATTGTTTCAGATTCTAATTATGCAGGAATCATTTTTTTTAAGAATGTTAACACGATGTTATGCTTACTATAAAAATTCACGTGAACTTAACTTTGTAACATTAATAATGAACACATGATATTTATGATTACAACACGTTGTCTGAGTCAAATATCATTTATTAGATGTCGAAAGTTATGTTAGATTTATACCACCTGAATCATAATGTCAAGGAAAACGGAAGGCCATAATATGAAATACACATGTATACTTTTTAAAATTTTGAAGGCCACAACAGTTAGCCACTCGAATCGAACTAGACATACTTCTATCTCTTTCTTTCACAAAGCATTGTGGTCAACCAAAAAAACTAGCTTTTGGATTGGCAATTCATTCAAGTTTCACACATCTTACACGGTGTGCTACCAAACCTGTTAGAGCCTGTGCTATAGTACACCGTCTGCTAATAAACATATTAAATATATCTAAATAACTACGTACACATATACAAATGAGTTACACAAAAAATGACTAATTTCGTCACATAATTATTCGTCCTAGTTCACAACGAGGACAAATAATAATGGGATGAGTAATAGCATATTTTTCGTCAAACCCACAACTGCTGGCTAAGCAGTCAGGGCCACTTACCACTATACCAATAGGATAGTCAATGTCACATGTCACAATTTGTCGGCTTTAGTAAACGAACGAAATATGTAATGGAATTAGTGACACAAGGGCAAAAATTTGTAATTCATCAAAAATAAACTTCAAAATTGCGAACCTATTCATTTTTGAAGGCGGTTAAAAAAAGGAACTTACCATCTGAAGTGCGGTGAGATACTTTTTCCACCAGAGGTACTTTTGAACTTTCGGTCCTAATGCAGCAAGGAGGTAGTACGAGTACATGACAATGTGCACAAATGTGTTCAACATACCGAAGAAAGTAGAATGACCGCCTGTTGAAAAAAAGTTGTAACTAAATTATAATGGAACAGAAAAAGAAAAGCATTCAATGGGAAAATGCACATTGCAACAATCAAATTAATTGTAATAATAGCACCACTAGCGGTCACACAGTGATCGAAATCCGATCAAGTTGATTCTGCAAACTTTCTGCACGTCTCTTATTAAAACTGGAGAGAGGTTTTTAATAGTTTTATTTGTTCTCGTTTTGACCATTAAAACTTGTCAAAATAGTAAAACAGTGATTATGCATGTAATATTTCCATTTACATATATTGTCGGCTCTTAGACGCACGCGCCCACTCATCTCCGAGATAACAATAATGCTTCCTTACATTCATTCACTGATGGTATAATGAATGAATGAATGAATTAACGAGTGAACTGACTAAAATATACGCATACACTACACTGCATATCCACGAAAGTGTTGAATAAATCAGATTGAAAAAGTAAAAAAATAGTTTTTCTCCAATTTCAACTATTCAGATATAGGTTATTAAAAACGGCCACAACTCAATAAGTCCATAATAATTAGATATATATTAGCAAAGTAATTTTCTTTGTAATTGTATTTTATTAATCTCATATATCTTTCTGACCGTTTATCATTACTAAATTGTTGTTCATGCTCGCTGATTTCATTGATTATCTTTTAGATAATATAGACTTGTAAAGTGCAAGTGTTTAATAGATAGTATCTAAATATTTTTAATTGTGACAAATAGATGCAATATATGCTAAAAGTAGGTAGATTACACTACCTACGTTACCCCACTTCCCTCAACAAAGTATAAATTAATTAGTCATTACAGAAACCCGGAAACATACAATAGATTCAAGCGGCATAACATTCTGGTCATGGTCTTAAATAGGGACAACACTAAGGAGATCAGAGAATTGCGGTAAAGTAACTATTATTTTGTTGATAACACTATTGTAACAAAAAAGGAATAAATTTTAACAAGTTTTGGGCAATCTATTGAGTGTCATAAAATAAACTGGCTTTAATTTGGCTGCCTTAAAATTTTAGATGCCTGTAATCTGTTTGAAGTCAAGAAGGAATGTTAAAAATATAGGTATGTTTTTTAACACGTAAAAAATATGACGGGGCGGACGTACGTCACTTACCTATGGCACTTTGCACCAGGACCTTCAAACAGCTTTTAGGTACCTATCAGGTAACTTAAGGCAGCCAAATTAAAGCCAGTTTATAATAGGTCTTTACCTATGAAATTGCGTTTCTTCAGTACTGGTCATTTCAAATTAAAAAAAGTTTGTAATGGCTCTGTATTCTAAATTCAAATTAATTTTGTTTTAAAACCATGACATTCTATTTACAAACTCAGTCTTTTGTTTTTTGATTAGCGTTGTATTTTTCGTCATAATGGATACTTTAAAAATTCGTGTAATTATGGAATATGAGTTCCGTCGTGGCACCAACGCGACACAAACGGCACGTAACATCAAAAACGTTTACGGAGAGAACTGTTCAAACGAACGCACAACCCTTTATTGGTTTTCCCGGTTCCGTTCTGGAAATTTTGACTTGAAAAATGAAGCTCGTGGTCGTCCGGAGACTTTGGTTAACAATAATGAATTAAAGGCGATTGTGGAAGCTGACGAAACTCAATCTACAGCTGAGCTAGCAGCAGCTTTTAATGTAAACATCAAAACAATATTGATCCATTTGCGACAAATTGGCAAGGTAAAAAAGCTTGATAGATGGGTGCCCCACGACCTTAACGATCGCCAGCGCAACGTACGCGTCGAGACCTGCCTTTCGCTGCTCAACAGGCAAAGAAATAAAGGAATTTTGAAACGAATAGTTACGTGCGACGAAAAATGGATTCTGTTCGACAATCGAAAGCGCTCAGCAAGTTGGTTAGACCCTGGTTCAACACCAAAGCAATGCCTTAAACCAAAAATGACCCCTAAAAAGGTGATGGTCACTGTTTGGTGGTCCAGTGCGGGTGTGATTCACCACAGCTTTTTACAAAACGGCATGAGCATTAATGCAGATGTGTACTGTGAAGAACTGGAGAGAATGATGGAGAAGCTTGCACATCTGCAACCAGCTTTGGTCAATCGGTCGTCCCCACTGCTCCTTCACGACAACGCGCGACCCCATACTGCGCAACAGACAGTCTCCAAGCTACAAGAGCTGGGGTTGGAAGCTCTCCCTCATCCGCCATACTCACCAGACCTTGCACCTACCGACTATTACTTTTTCCAAAATTTAGACAACTTTTTAGTGGGTAAAAAATTCAATTCCCGAGAGGCAGTACAAAATGCCTTTGAAGAGTTTGTTGCCTCCCGTCCAGCTGATTTTTACAAGAAGGGCATCAATAAACTGCCAATGCGTTGGCAAAGATGCGTCGATTGCATGGGTGATTACTTCGAATAACAGAAATAAAAAAGTTTGAAAAAATAAGTACTTTCACTTATTGCATACAAAACAGCAATTTCATAGGTAAAGACCTAATATTATGCTTTTTAATGTTTTAGGCAGGGTATTTCGTTTGTTGTTTTTTTGGAGTCGGTTAAATTATTGTCTTAAAAATGATTTATTTCGAATTATTTATTGCAGTTTCTAAAAAGGAGAATTAATCTTAACTCAAAACTCTCTATCTATCTCTACAAAACGTTCTTCTGGAACTTACTTCGGGAAGAGGGTGTTATCCTATTAATATTATAAACGCGAAAGTTTGCGAGTATGTAAGTGAGTATGTTTGTTGTTCTATCACGCAAAAACTACTGAATGGATTTTGATGAAACTTTACAATAATATAGCTTAAACATCAGAATAATATATAGACTACAATTTATAAAGATACTAGCTTCATCTCGCGGCGTTGCCCGTGGTTATTGTTGTACCGCGGGTAGCACCGCGGGGTTCAGCTAGTATACAATAAAAGGAACTTTGGTAGGCTATAAATTCATACTAATTACATAATTTCGCACTGGCATTCTTTTGTTAAGGAAAAAACACAACATAATCATTTACTAAACGAATTTCTAAACAAGGATCTCCAACAGTTCTATACAAACATAAAATTTATATCTGCTCAAATATAAGTTGAAGGAACTCGTCTGTGTTTGAAGACATCAATTTTCGAGGACATGACATTAGTGCGATTCGTCAACACGTATTATGTAAACTATAAAGTTAATATTTAGTGAATAGTTAGATAAAACTCGTTAGACAGAAGAATTCGGCTTTTACTAATGTATTGAATGTTGTGTTGATGAATATTTTTATTCAGAAAAAATAGTTTCGCCCACGGCCCTACGTGGGTGTTATTTTTCATTGTGCCTTTGATCTCAGGTTCGAATCCCGAGTCGGGCCAAAAGTGTTATTGAGTTTTTCTGATTATAGAAATACTTATTAACAGTTCGGAGTTTGGAAGTGTTGGGGTCTGAACCCCGGTGCTCCAGAGAGCACGTAAAGCTGTCGGTCCTGCGCCTGATCTCTTCCCGGTCGTGTCGGTAAACCGTCCCATCGGATTACGAGAGAGAGGGAACAGAAAGTGCACCTGTGTTTGCGCACACACTTGTGCACTATACTATCTCCTGCGTAGTTAGCTGGTCTCCGTTGAGATTGGCTGCAGTGGCCATAATCAGCTAGGAGAACATCATTCTGGGCGATTCGAAGACACCAAAATGTTGGCTAAAGCGACTATGAGGACTAAGCTGTTAGATAGCACATGCACTTATATAATTGGTTGGGACTCAGTAGACTAATTTTTAGTTGTACTTGTTGTCATTTTCTTCACTTTTACCGTGGGAGAGCTATGCTTCGGCATGAATGGGTCGGCTCGACCAGAGTGATATCACGGCCTCACAGAAAGCCGGTGTGAAATAGCGTTTGCGCTGTGTTTTACCGAGTGAGTGAGGATACCGGAGGCTCATTCATTCTGTGTTTGTAATAAGTACTGTATTTATTGGTTTGAGATGATTGAATATTGACAATAAAATATACCTACTCAACCCAGTTCTAACGGACAATAAGATTACGTTTATTAGTCAATTAACAGCACGACTGGAATCATATCTTGAATCGTAGTTATTGGATTTTACGCTCATTATAAATAAATGATTCATCAAGAAAATACCTACTCTACTACATCTGTAATAGCTGTAATTCGAGCATGGTAAATTTAGGTATATTCAGAGTAACTATATAATTTTGAATCGTAATCTATATATCTATAAACGAATTACTGTTCGTTAGTCTCGCTAAAACTCGAGAACGGCTCGGCCGATTTAGCCAATTTTGTTTTAAAAATATTTGTCGTAGACCAGAGAAGGTTTAAAAGGTGAATAAATATATTAAAAAATATTGTTTTTCGAGCGGAGCATCAGTGTTGAATGTTACAAAAACGGGGGAGTGTTATTACGCTACGGGCAACAGGAGACGTAAACGAGGTTGCGTGGGTCAGCTAGTCAATGATAAATATGTGTAATTTAAATATTGGTATAGGAATTAATTGTGACACTTCACTTCACTTTCAATTATTTGTCATTTGTAGGAATCGAAATCACACCTCTAGAATCACTGTTCACTAGGTCAATAATTTTCATCGTTGTGTATCTATTCTTTAATGATTTAACCTACGAACGAAGTATTTGGCAGTAGAGGAGAGACTATAATATATTTTTCATCACGGATGAATTATAACTATGTGTTACTATCAATCTCGTAAAAAACCAAAGAAAAGATTTTTTAAGTTGCGCTATGAAGTTTTTTAGAAGCTTCTTGTTTAAGCAATTTGCTCTTTGGGCCTCAGCGCTTTAGACGGGTCATGGAACATCAATTAAATTGTTTGTAATTGGTTTTATTCCGACATACCGTACAACCTTAACCCCGGTGAACTAATGACCCATGGACCTTTACCACACACCACACTTTTAGTGATGTAACAGTTACTAGTCATCGTTATCTCAGTTTTTGTCTCCCCTGGCAGAGAATTATGTACCTGTTCGACATTATGGTAATACTCAGATTGCATTTTAATAGGTAGGTATATGTTAATGAATCGTAATGACGATGTTTAAGAATTATTTCTGTGCATGATGATACATACTACAAAACCTAACTAACCTACCAAACCTACCAAAACCTACTCTTTTTTTCTACACGGTAAATCCTTTTTGTGGGAAACTCCCAGAGAAGTTTTGAGAACCGTTAAACCCACAAAACCGCGCGGTGACCGGGGTCGGAGCGCATTTTCCAAATAAATGTTTTACATAATACAAAGCTTTAATATATTTTTTTCATTGTATAGGGGGCAAACGAGCAGGCGTTTCGCCTGATGGTAAGCGATTACCTTCGCCCATGGACACCCACAACACCAGAGGCGTTACAAGTGCGTTGCCGGCCTTTTAGGAAGGAGTACGCTCTTTTCTTGAAGGTTTGAAGGTCGTATTGGTCCGGGACCACCGCAGGCGACAGTTCATTCATTTTATTAACTTTTCATTACAGTACATTTAAAAACTAGTCAGATGATCATAATTAGGAAAGTTTCGTAAGTATATTTATTGGGTTTCAAACCGAGTGTCCGAATGTGCATACACTATGAAGAAGGTATTTTCTTAGTAGGGGAAAAAATTAGCCAATCACGACAGCCGCAATTGGTATTTCCAATTGAATGGAAGCGTACACGTGTATAAGACAGCATTACTTGACGACACTGCCTTGATATTGATGCTCTAAGTAGATAAGCAAACTTCGAGTATACCTACTCGAATTGTATTCACAAATATTGTATAACACTTGATTTTATTCGATTTTTACCATGTTATGATATCTCCTTGTTATACCCATGTATTTTTTTGCCATTTGTTCGCATTTTCAAATGTATAGTAAAAAAAACGTACGAATAAGATATCTTTATTTAATTTTATTACGAGCATTACTATAACTATTTATAATTAATTTTGCTTCACGATATAATAATAGTCATGTTTCATTATGTATAGTGACAAATGTTTTTGCGTCATTTATGTGAACTGATATTCATAAAACGCCTCTCTTTTTAAGTAAAGAATACTAAAGAATACATAGGGCTCTCTTTAGAAAGAAGGTTTTGCCCTACTGTACCACGTAGGTCAGGTTGCTGCCTTAGTCGCCTTTTCAGACACCCACGGGATGAATTAGGGGTGACTACGCTAAGTAGTAGAAGTATTAATTTGCCATTGATATTAATGGTATAATATTCTTGTTAATTTAATCACAATTGATAAAATCAACATTGATGTTTTATATTGATCACTGACCTAAAGCTACGTAAAGTTAAGCTATTTTATAATTATTCATCAAAATCATATACTACGAACCTGGTTAAATCAAAACTTGAGATGCGAGTGTGTTATTACGCACCTATGAAAATGAATATAGGAAAGATGAAATTATGATGCTAACCTGGCGTAAACTTGACTCCGAACCACACTGACATGGGCATGATGCCATGATGGATGACGTGTAATTTCGACACGTGGTCAAACTTCTTACGCATCACGAAGAAGATCTGAAATCAACAGAAATATAATTAATTTTTTAATCACTTTAAAAATTGGTTAAAAAACTGAAAATGTTCATGATGTGGCGTGTCTTGCCGGTTCTTTTCTCTAAGAATAACATTTTGGAACCGAACAACTAGAGTCACTATTGTAACGTTTTGAAAGTACTTGAAAAGGATGAATACCGCTAATTTGTAGCATGTCATTTATATGGAGGAAAAACAAAGGTAGGCGATAGCATACAGCCTTGCGGGACACCAGCACTTACAGATATGGAGTCAGAGCAGTCACCGTTGACAACGACCTTTATGCTTCTATCTGATAAAAAGCTAGTGTCCCATTACATAATTTCTTTGTATCAGAAAGCTTCTCGAAAGAAACGCTTTGTATCAGACCCGAAATTTTCGTTTATTTTAGTCCAGGAAACCGATAGTACTATTGATTCTCAAAAATATTAACTTGCTTTGGTTTTTTTTATTGCGTCCTAAGAAAATTATTCAAAAAATATTTGTCCTACATAATGTGTGATTTGATCAAAAAGTCCCCTACTTCCAATACTTATGCACCTGATGTATCAATAACGAGGTCATCGGGAGGATAAAACGGTCAATCAAGTGATACGAGTAAATTTCAAATTTTCTACCTGTCTAGTTTATTCATTTCTTAAATGTTTGAAAATAAATATATTTGAAGTAGGGACCTATTCCTATCCTTAAGTTTAGATAATAAGTCACCCGAATGTGTTAATTATTATAGGTTGTAATTCTATTATAATTTATTTACAACAACGGTCCATAGTATAACGGCCTCTAAAGGTTCGGTTTTTGGACTAAGGTATCTACTTAATAATATAGTGTATTTAAATATAATGGACAAACAATAGGTACGTTATAAAAACATTATGAAGTAAAATCTTTTGTTTTAAAGCAGCATAATTCTATGAATACAAATTAATATTTTGTTGTTTCGAGAGTAACCTACAAATAGTTTTGTGAAATAAGATACATTTAACTAAAATGTTAAATTTGTTGGCCGTGATTTTGCAGGCACACTTTAAGTATAGGCAGATTTAATTTATTCATGACTTACAAGAATACAAAATTCACACACATCGAGAAATTAGGTTAGGTATTATAACAGTTACATTAATTAACATTATTTTTAAGTACTAACATGTCTGTAAAAAAAATTCGAAATCTTTACTCTTGGATCTTTGGAAAATTAAGCGTTTTAAAGACGTCCGGTAGTTTCTTGTCCAAATAATACCATTTTAAAATATTTGTAAATTTTGTTTGGGTACATGAGACTGGATGCGAAAGACCAAAATCGATCACGATAAGCTTATGATGATGGTGCAACATTAGTATAGAGTTAAGTTAGTTTAAGACAGCCCAAGACCGGGATACTCCTTGGGACATGGGGCTTTTGTAAAAATTCAACCAAAATGACTTTATTCCACTAACAGGAAATCTAAAAGCTTCCTATGTACAAAAACAAACAGTTAAGCAGCAAAACAAAGTTCCAGTTTTGATGTTATGATAATATACTCGTAAATTACGTCGCCGGCGTCGTGTTTACCCGAACCCATTATAACATTCGAGTTCCGGTGATACGCAAACATAGATATTGCGGTATTTGCGTGCTGCTGATCATATCCTTGACACTGACAATTATAACCTAAGTTATTATACCAGTTAGTCTTACTTCTAAGTCGGCGAAGGTAGTCCACTTTTAAAGTTAAGGTTTTGAACGTAATCACTATGACTTTTAGACCATACCAGTGCGGGCATTTCGAAACATGCCTCTAAAGGAGCCTCTTTTATATTGGGAGTTGTGATTGTGGTATTTGAACATGAATACATTTTGATTTAAATAACGAACGTTTAAAATATGTACTGTTTTTGCAATGAAGAAATTACTTGCAAATTGCAATGTGTGCGGCATGATCCAGTTTATTAATATCACATTTGGAAACAAATACCCTAGACAATATTTCCACTTTACAGAGTAGGTACCTATGTATATTGCTAGTATGTATAATAAACTTGAACAACGTATCTTAAGTGTACCTTGATAACAAATATAATAAAAATAACAATAACGTTATTCTCGGTATGTACATAAACAAAATTGTTACATTTTTCTTCGAGGCATTTCCCAAACTATATAGGTTAAGGTCGGCTTTAAATCTACTACAATACGGTTGAAGTTCCGTCATCAGACTTCCACAAAACAAACACTAATGTTAAAGGTTTTGGTCTACTATATTACGCTAGCCAGACGGGTTGGTATATCATAAACATATTTGTAATCATCTTTTTCAACTTCACTTTGTAATTAGAAGCTTGGATTTAAAGACCATAATGGTCCTCTATTACGGTGTTAGCAATGCCCTTCTAAGCCCGTAAAAGAGTTTGTAAACTGATCGATGAATTGACCTTCTGTAACCTCTCTCTAGGCAAAAACGTTGTCTGTCATGGTCAGGTTTAAGAGCGTGGGTGGGTGGCTATTAGAAAACTGATACACCCATAATAGATACCTACATCACAAAAGGACATAATATTGATTATAAAAACGACGTTTTGATTTTCATATTCGTTAAACAATATATAAAATAAATATATTTATAATTTGTGTGAAACACTTTGTCTTGAAACTAGGTAGGTAGGTCTATTACTTCTGTGTACTGTCTTTTTGGCAAGCTTTTTACTGTTACTTGGTTTTATTTACGAATTTATTAACTACGTAATCTTATTTAACAAGAGATTAAAAGAATTTGATGCACATCTTATTATCATCGTTTATGCAATCTTTTAACATAAGGCAAAAAAAAAATCTTTAATCGGTGTGTTTGTTAAAATTTTATTGAACAGAATGCAACGGACATATCATATATACTATGAAACAAAAATCGAACTATGACCTTGTACATGAAACGTTACTGGTAAAAGCTTAAAGAAATAATAAATTGAAACTGCACTGGGAGACTTCATGAATGTCTAAATAGTTTCAGGTGTATTAGAGATTTAAATATTCATACACATTATATATATTGTACAATTATTTATACATTCATGTTTATTGTAATATATAATTAGATTTAATGGGTTTGAATTTACATAACCTGAATTGTACTATAAACCTCGAAGGTGTATGATTGCATGTGGCTAGAACAAAAAATATTCTTGTTTATGCTAACATTTTTAATGCTCAGAAGTAAACTTAAGCATACTTCCTGTTTATTGCTTTGTTAAAAAAAAATAGTAAAATAAATCAAGCGTTTGTCGCATATTTGATAAACTCTTCAGATTAAAGTAGGTATGTAAATGAATTTCCGCCTTTTGCGTACACTCAATGTCAATATCTTTTTTTATAGTAAGTTAAAACCTTGTAATGCAAACAAGGAATCTTCTAAAATTCAACCAAATACGGATTAGGCTTGGTCGATAAATTTTTAATTATGCAATCACTTTGAAATATAAGTACATGCCAATTTTTTATTACAAAACACTCTAAGAATCACAAAAAATTATAGTCCTACCAACACTTTTTACTCTCTGACACTTAATAAATTTATATAGTTATATACATTTTAACAAAATCAAATCAAATAAGGTTTTCTATAATTAAATGAAGATAAACTTATTGACAGGCAAACAATTTAATATAGGAAACTAATAAAAAAGAATCATTACAAAATGTAAAGCACAATTCCAAAGCCATAGAGATGGAAAAATATTATTTACAGATTAAACACCGCCTAAAGAAATTTTGAATGTCGGCATGACTTGCTCGGATTCACAAAGATACTTGGACAGATAGCAAAAAAGGCTACTGTAGAGACTTATATTTATGCCGCCTTTAAAAACTACAGTTCTTAAAATATAGCTTGGTCTATGTGAGATATGGCTACAAAGTCGACGAAGTAACTTTAAACTAGTAATTGTATTCTGTTTTACCTATATTTTCATTTTTAACGTGCCAATTATATCAGAAATCAAGTGTAATGAATCTAAAAATATGAAAGCTATACCTAAAATGAACTTCTTAGGTTCGAAAATGGCACTGCTGACAACTGTCACAGAGATCAAGCTATATTTCACGGACTATAAATAATGCTTTACAAATACAATACGCTGTTCACTATCACTTCATGACATTTTATTACTTCTACCTTTGTAAAAAATCCTTAAATTGTTAATTTTAAGAACTCTTTTCATCTAACTTTAACCAATTTTAATTATTATAATAATCAAGTTTTAGTGCTACTGAACACTATATTAAACTAAATGTTAACTAAATGTTTTTTTTCTGAAGACGAGAATAAAACGATCGACGATATTAGGTTATATACTTGACTTCAATGGGTCAAATATAACAATTTTCACTTTAATCTTCTTCACTAAGGTGTTTTGGTTTTTGATCATATACTCTTTGAATGAAAAACAAATACAACAAAGGCCTATTATGAAAACAGTAGCTTTGCCTGTGAAAACCGGTTCGTATTCTTATGTTGAAGTTGAACATTTGATACAGATAAAGTCGTGGTCGAATATGATCACCTGGGAACACTTTGCGCAACAGAAAGCGGTGTAGCGACCGCTTAAACCTCTACACTAACCGTGCATTCAATTCCAAATTTTCATTGACTTTACATAATGTAGGTATATATCACAAGTATATAGATTTATTTATGTAATAGCTACAATTAGCATACAAATATTTGAAATGGAACATGAACAGTGTGACAAATAAAGGTAAAACTTACCGTATCGAAAAATTCTGTGAATTTCGAGAAATAGTACCACCAGCACCCATGAACTGTCTGTAAAGAAAATTAATATTTATAATAATCATGTACCAAACAAATCAAAGTGGACGGAGCAAAAGAGGTGTGTCAGGATCGTAGTAGGTGGAGATTAATGATTGTTTGTGTCTACCTGTACTCTGGGAAATAGGCGTGACGTTATGTGTTTTAAACAAACCTATGATTTCATCCTTGCACCTGATAATAGTTAATTTTAGTCGACAAAATGTGGACGTTTTATATCCCTTTGTTTACCCTTCACGAATAAAGTTGTAAGTATATTATCTATGTAAAAAAGCATTTACAGTAGGTACACAGAGACGATCGAGACAAAGAACCTTGAACCTGACGTAACCGAAGAAGAGTGTCAAAAGAATGAAACAAGATTCACAAAGTACATAATAAAGTACTAATTTTTACACTGTATCACTAACAGATTGTATAACTTTTGTTTATTAAGGAAATATTTTGTTTATATTGTATGTTAAAAGCAGCAAATCTTTGTCGATTGGTAATACTAATTTCAATAAAAAACACTGCTTTAAAATGCTTTTGTGCCCTTGCTAACTTAGTACACTAATGGCCATTTCAACTTGTTTTAAAGTTACTTGTGTAAAAACCTTACAAGTATTTACTTCTAACTCACTTTTATACAAGGCAATCTATTTTATCGACTATATATTTGTAGCACAATAATGCAGCGATGCGAATGAACCTGAAGGTAAACAACTTACAACGTCAGTTCAAATTAGACGTGTGAAACTTATAAGATACCTTAGAACCTACGAGTATTTCATTAGTTACGTGAGATACGTTTAGAATCAAACAGATCAAGGCTAGTCTCCAAAACGATGTCAGTTCAAATTATCATCCGTATAATTAATATCCGGTCAGCGGCTTTAAGTTGACTTTTAGGACTTACAACAGAGTTACAACACTGCTTATTGCGCCAGACAGTTATTAAAATCTTCAGGCTTTAATTTAGTTGAGGGCCGCCTACAAACTGTTGGTGGCCCGAGGTACGTCGGGTTTTCCTTACTAGTGTGCACCTGGTTCCCCGGCTCCTAGTACCTGAGATGGCGTGCGGTTTTAGTCGGTTCGGGTCAGACATGCCACCAGGTGGTACACGAGGGGATTTCCGCACGGGAATAAAAAGGCTTTAATTTAGTTCACTTATATTCATAGACCAGTAATTGCCGACATTATACATACTAATCTATGTTTCCTTCTATTTGCTACAATACCTGTTTTTCTGTATTCTAATACATGAAGAATAATTTCCTCTTTAGTTCTATGTTTTATGGGAGGAACGTCAATGTCTCAAGTAAAGGTTTTATATTTATTCAATTGTATAGTAATCATGATGAAAATACTTAATTATTCCAGATTATACAGTTACAAAGCTCTTGCTTATAGATCTTATAGCAATTAGACAATTCGAAAGAGAACTGGAGTAACGGATATCGCACGGAGTGGAAGTGGGCCGGTCATGTGGATGGTGGTGCGGACTGCCCAGGACCGGGATGGTTGGCGCTCTTTAGGGGAGGCCTTCGTTCAGCAGAGGACGGCAATAGGCTGATGCAAAAAGATCTTACCCGTATCGCTGCCGGTGAATTTGAATAGTCGACTGGTTGACATCTGAAGCTGTACGTCGTGAACCAGCCGCTTACTATGCTCTGCATCAAAGAAATATAAACATGTTTAATGACAGATCATGTTTGGTTGTAAAATATAAAACGGTTTATACAAGCCTTTCTCAAAAAATAAAAAAATCAGTGGCACTCAGTCTCGCCTCAACTCGATTCATTATCCTAATAGTCCTAATAATTATAAATGTAAATTTAAGTTTGTTTGTTACGCTTTCTTTCACACGAAAACTACTTAACCGATCACCATGAAACTTTGCACGCATATTCTTGGAGGTATTAGAAGTAACATAGCTTTAACTTTTTATTAAACGCAAGCGAAGCAGATGACGAAAGCTAGTTAACAATAAGTGTAAAATATTTTCAGAATTAAAATAAATAAATAAATATTTTTGGACATTTAACACACAACGCCATCTAGTCCCAAACTAAGCAGAGCTTGTACTATGGATACTAGACAACTGATATTAATACATATATACTTTTTTTTTGTAAATACATACATATTATACATAGAAAACACCCAAACTCCGAAACAAATATTTGCAGATCATACAAACATTTGGTCCGACCCGGGAATCGAACCCGAGACCTCAAGCTTAGCAGTCGCATACGCTACCACTACGCCACCGAGGCAGTCAATTGAAACAAAAAAGTGGCCGATAGTTTGTTTTAGCACAATATTGGAAAACTATTATAAGGTAAAGAAAACTGAGGAAAAACTGAGGTCTATTATCAAATTATTAGTTAAAAACAAATATTAATATTTTTCACACACGCGGTGCCAGATGGAAAGTCATTGAGTTTAAAAGGTAAATAGAAACAGTACTGCTACTTAAAAAAATCAATTGTAATATCTAAAGTATTTTTTCCTACAAAATAAATCTAGCCTAGACTAATTAAACTTTATTGTGTCCTAGCTAAAGTCGAATATGATTATGCAGGAATGAGTCTTCTTTACCTGTTCTATTATGCATTCTGAAGCAGTAACCGTATATACGGTTATAGTTGTGTGTAGTAGCAGCTGATGCCATTTGTGAGTAATGTCATAAGAATTACATTATTTATGTCAATAACAGTTACAAGATAAATCTAAGTAATACTTACCTCATAGAACAACCAGCAGCTGAATATAACTTGAAATAAATTGTAATAAATTAGCACAGTCTTTAGCTCGAACGGTTTTCTATTTTCCATAAATTTTGGTCCGAGAACCTGCGAAAAAAACATAGTTTTTAGACCAATATTTAAAAATCAAATTTAAGTAACTATACATAACATATCTATATATAACATATCTTAAAAAACTTATACTTTAACACGTTTGTGATATGATGAATCGGAGATTTAAATTAACCATTGCTGAGCTGATATAGAAAGAGACCGACAAATTCAATACATCGAAAATTCAGTCCTCATATCTAATGAGTCGTTACATCAAACTAATATATCTCGACTTTAAACAGGCCCGTTAATTTTAAATATATAAGAATAATTATGAGCTATTTTATAATTTTGTAGTTTTATGTACAAACAACTACAACGGCGGCAAATTCCAATACAAAACATTCCATAATGACATTTAATTTGCTTGACGCGGTACCAATTGTTAGGCGATCAAGTGACGTACATATTATGTCCTATAGTCATTATACATAGCATAGTTAATTACAGAATACAGAATCGTGCTCATTCAAATAAACAATCAATACCTATTTCAATATATTTAACTGAATGAGGACTTTGGCGAATATGGTCTACAACATCTCGAGTTGGATGGTATTATCAACTACGTCTTTCAGTATGACCTAAATCTTAGTATTTATATTTAAGTTAACTAAAAAAAACTGTCATTCAGCATAAATTTATTTAAAAAATTATACATTTTCGTGGTCAGTAGGTGTAGGTACACTAACGTACAACGCCAACGGACAAAGTTACCTTAATATTATTACTATCTATCTGTCCATAATATGCAAGACAATAATTATACTTGAACATGAAATAATATTAACTCTATTTCCTATATTGCATCAACAGACGGAAGAATATAAAATACAAATTAAGTACTTACTTTGATAGTAAACACGTATGTGAGACATATCGCCAGGGTCGGGAAGGGTGACGACATGAGAAACCAGTCTTTCACCCTCTGATCGCTTTTGTTGTCCATCAGGTCGTGATACCCCTCAACTAGCCTACTCAGCGCTTCCATGTTTACTGGAACAACCATAACAAATACGTAAGACAAAACTTAGGTACAACACATTTACACGGATAATGCACAATCACTTTTAATTCCGCTTGGATTGCGTTAACATAAAGGTGTGAGCACACCGTATCACAATTACCGAATGAACGGTTTTGACTGTTGTAATTTTAGCTGCTCACCGTCGAGTGTCAGGTTTAGCGAATGTCAGGGTGGACAAGGTTCTGTTTCGAATCGCCAATGCTGTCTGTATCTCATATCTCAAAACGAATGCTAATATATTAGGTATTTAAAATAGTACGCTTTAAGCGTGATGTTAGAGGTCGGATATCCGACTAACCTTCACTTTAATAAAAGCGACATATTTGGCAACACCCACTTCGATATGCAACATGTGGTAACGGTTATAATTTTCAAAACGTAACAAATTCTTCAAATATGTGAATATTTTTATCCAGTTTAATATTGGCCTATCCCTACCTACCATTTTGCAACTTGTTCTTGTCAATCGACTCAGCCCCACCTTATCGATATCCTTCAAAACGGCGGAGAAAAGTTGACGAAGCTGTTGTGAAATTGTCTGGCATTTTATTTATTTAATTAACATGATAGCATTGCTACTTGATCTAAATACCTATGTCCTTGACATAGTTATCATAAATAAACATAGCACTTACAAATATATAATTTCTACGAAAGCTTACGAGAGATGCTTACCCATAAAAGTTTTATATTATATTGACATTAGGCCCGTGTTCGCCATTACACGTCCTACTGCTGCCTTTATTATTTATATCTAATTTAACACATACTTCGAAATGAGTATCATATAGCTAAGGAAGATTTAGTTGTATTTTATACACGCGATCTGTCTAATGAGTGTCTATCCGAATAACATTTCACAATAGAAATATTGCAGCAGAAAACGTTTATAAGTGCAATACAAGCACAATAATTAGTTAGTTTTTGACATAACGTTGCATAAATTTATGTAGATTGCTTATGCAGCGTCTCACAACAACGGATTTTACTAGTGGCATCTGAATAACATTTTTAGAATATAGGTTTTTTAAACATAAACAATGTTGTATTCGTACTGCCTCGTTGGCGCAATGGTAGCGTATGCGACTGCTGTTGAGTCTCGGGTTCGATTCGCGGGTCGGAACAAATTTTTGTATGACCTGCAAATATTTGTTTCGGAGGTTGGCCGTTTTCTATGTACACTACTATTTATGTATTTACAAAAAATATATAAAATTATTTATGTCAGTTGTCTAGTACCCATAACACAAGCTCTATTTAGGTTAAGACTAGGTAGCGTTGATGTCCGAAATATAATAATTTCTAATATGCAAAAGAAATCCTACCATGCACTGTTATGTTTACTATGCTCTGTTATAACAATAAAGATGCATTGTTATGTTACAATTGTTTTTTATATGTATTCTAAGATACAACATAAAACTATGTCATAATATCAAAACTGTGAATTTCGAGGTAAAACAAAATTCAATGTGTATTTCAAAATGGGTAGATGAGATATGTACGTTCCGCTTGAGTGCATAATTGATTTGTTTGAGAAACGTCATTAAAATTATATACAGGATTTTAAAGCTGACTGTAGAAGAAATATACTATACAATTTTATGTTGCAATGTGGTAATCATCGTAATAATATTATAAACGCGAAAGTTTGTGAGTATGTAAGTGAGTATGTTTGTTGCTCTTTCACGCAAAAACTACTAAATGGATTTTGATGAAAATTTACAATAATATAGCTTATACATCAGAATAACACAGGCTACAATTTATAAAGATACTAGTTTGGCCTCGTGGCCTGCGGTTATCGTAGCACCAGCGAGGTAGCTCGTACATTAATAAATTATTAACAATTTTTATCAATCGATGCATTTCAAAAAAATATATGTAATTATAAGTATTTAAGTTAACCTTGTAATGCATCTGGTGTACAATAAAGTGATCTATTATTATTATTAAGTATTATATATTTCTAGGCCTAATAATGGTAATGAGTTTCTCATTACGAGTTTATTTCGTGTCATGCTGCAATTATGAACACACCTTATAGTAGCTTTAGTTTCAAATAATGTAATCAAAATCTTGGCAGTAAATTTTAATGAGCATATACTTGCCGCATGTATATATCGAAATAGATTTACAAACATATGAAACTAGGATCATAAAAATTTAACAGTCGGCATTTTGGTGCTGATCTTTGCCGGAAGAATTGTGAAACTTTGCCGTGAAAAAAAACTCCACGTTTTGGCCTCCACTTTAAAATGGAACTTTTTATTACTGAGCACTTCGACATTTTAGGGCAATGATCGCTCTAGTATAGCGATTAAATATTTAATATATACGTATATTATATTGGGTTCCTTGATAATCAGGATGACTCAGCGTTAGTTAAGATATTTCAAGTACTTATCCACGTACATTTGGTTTTTGCTGATTGTGGTCAAAGATAATTCAGATTTTCGATGAAATAGATGTGTACAATGAAAATAAGAACTTGCAAATCATCCTTCTTTGAAGACTACTCAAAATGGACAAAGAAGTATAGATTCATTGTTTATCAACATCTGAAAATCTATTCACATCACCAATCCAAGGATAATTGTTTGTACGTGAATACACTCAAAACAATATATATATTTTTTTTCTTCTGATGTGTTTGATGTTTATACTAAGTATGCCTATTTTATAAATTGAAATGTTTATTATTTAGACGTCGATCATGAATTGAAATTTTACAGCTGATAGACGTGAAAGCAGACAAAACAATCTATCTTTTGTAACTTTTTTTTGTAAGATGTGACAGTTACGTTTTAAAGGCACTTTATATTAAAGCTAAAAGAATGATAATAAGATGTTACTGTAATATGTTATATTAGACATATGTACATGTAAAAGTGCCTATGAACGAAAGAGCATATGCGACTGCTGTTCTTGAGGTCTCGGGTTCGATGCCCGGGTCGTACCAAATGTTTGTATGATCTACAAATATTTGTTTTACACTTTGGGTGTCTTCTATGTATAATATGTATGTATATTTACAAAAAGTATATAGGTATGTATTCATATCAGTTGTCTAGTATCTATAACACAAGCACTGCTTAGCTTGGGACTAGATGGCGTTGTGTGTAAGACGTCCGAAATATTAAAAAAAAAAAAATAGATCTCAATGCTTAGTATTTTTATCTTAATCTCGCAACCATTGGTAACTTTAAGTTTTATAAATGAAGATAAATATGATATAGAAAATCCGATTCAGAATTCAACTTCAAATTTATGGTATGAATAAATTGAAATATGATTTGTGATGTAAAAAAAATATATTTAAATATCTACGAATCTCAATTTATTTGGTTTACTCAATCATTTCATGGACATATTGACTACATTTTATTCTGAAAGTTCGACACATGTTACGTATCCGGGAAAATACTTTAAAAACAAACTTTAAAGTTCAAGGTACACTAAAATTCCAGCGGTTATATGTGATCAATAAAATTTAATAAAATTTGAGGATAAAATAAATGTATATAGGTACTACACTATTTACACATATTATACTGCCTCGGTGGCGTAGTGGTAACGTATGCGACTGCTAAGCTTGAGGTCTCGGGTTCGATTCCCGGGTCGGACCAAATGTTTGTATGATCTGCAAATATTTGTTTAGGAGTTTGGGTGTTTTCTATGTATAATATGTATGTATTTACAAAAAAAAATGTATATCAGTTGTCAAGGAACCCATAACATTAGCTCTATTCTTAACTTGGGACTAGATGGCGTTGTGTGTTAGATGTCCGCAATATTTATTTATTTATTATTTATATTAAGAGAGTCTATAAAAGTCTGCAATTGTTTTTATACTAATCACTTTAAAAACAATAGGTACTTATAATAAAAGCTTTAAAGACGGGTTCGAAAACAACAAGCTTATTAGGGTTCGCCAAAACGATTGTCGGCTTCCACAGCGCCTGCTTGAAGCTGACAGACAGTGGGATATATCACCTTACCAGATGGACGTGTATAGCGTGCGTCTTAATCAGAGTGGGTAAGACTTACCCCACTACATACATAGCAGGTCGCTTTTCTCAACATCTTTCTAAAATACCTGAGGTCCTAAAACTTGATTTTAGTTGTTGCCAGTCCAACATATTATGGTACAGCTTTGGAAGTGAACGGTGGTTAGGATCATACACAAAATAAAAGCTTACGAAGGTTATTTAACAGCAGATCATACAAGCAGTGCATTTATGGTAGTAGATGTTTATATATAGATTCCAGTGCACTGACTGGTTTTTGTCACACCTTCCTCAACCAATAACAAATTAAATTATTTCAATAATAAGTGCTTATCCACGAGAATATCATTTTCCACATAAGTACGTCATGCAAAAAACTTTGGCGGCATACAAGATTGATCCTCTAATTCATATTTAAGAAACAATCTACAACAAATTAAAAATTTAAAAAAACCCCTACGCAAAAATGCCTTATACATTTTAGAAAAGAGTTGATACTCTTACACTGCTGGACCGATATTAACCAAACATAGTTAAGAACCACCGCAAGGAAACTGGTTTTCAAATGAAAAAAACCGCATCGGAATCGGTCCATCCGTTTTAGAGCTACGATGCCACTTCAAAAAAGGAAGAGGGTCTCAAATCAGCTGTATTTTTTTTTTATATTTGTTACCACCGGAGATCGTTTTGCGATCACCGGAGCCTGAGTCGTCTACGGTACCTGGGATGTTACCGAGGCCCTCGAAGCCCCCTGAATACTAAATATTATGAATATCGTTGAAGTCGTTTCCGAGATAGAGTTACTCGTTTGAAGGTATAAGATTAATACTAAGCAATATCTATAAACGTATTCAATTCTCACAACATTCAAGTACCTGTTTCTAACCAACTATAATGTGGTACAAATTCCTACTGCACTACATTTTATTTACTACTTCAGTCAATGAACTTATGTTTTAAATAGGTAGTATAAGTTTAATATATTATAAAAACGTGAGATACTGTTTTTGTCTTGTTATTATTCGCAACGAGTATATTTAATAGTAATATATCAGATCTATTTATGTATAAATTAGGATAGCCTTGCATTCGTGGAAAATTACAGTGACCGGCAGCTGTGGTGTTTATGTTATGAATACTTTATATTAAAATTAACTACCATTCTTGCAAGATCAGTATAATCGATTATTTAAAATCAGTATATATATATATTGATTTACTATATTATTATTTATTTATTATATTATATATATATATATGTGTGTATTTTATGCGCTACCCGTTGATCAATATTCTGCATCTGAGTATGTAACTAGATTATCAAAAATAAAGAAATAATCATAGGATAGATTCATCAAAAACATTTCTATACAATTTGAAATACGTAGAAGCGAAAACTGTTAACATTCTATTGTATAAGGCAGTATACAGTTAGCCTTATACAATATCTATAAACTAAAATCATGACTAAGTTGGAGGCGTACTCAGGCACTATATTTTATGTAAACATTCAAACAGATAAGTATGTGATACTAGCTGAGACAGGCAGTCTCGTCTGCGTCTCCTATTGCCCGTGGCGTGATGTTACAACAGCGGGAACAAATTTGGTTAGCATAAAATAGGTTATAGTGAACCAACCTTAAAAGATAGACAAATGCAGTCCGGACATTTTTTTTAGAACTTATATAGGGAAATAATTCTGTCATATATGATTTTTGCGAAACTTTAACCATTCACGCAGTGCACGCTGCAGAAGCTATCAAAAGAATAAAAAAAACGATTCAGGTCGTAGCGTGATGATATATAGTCTATAACCTTTCTCGATAAATGGGCTATCTAACACTGAAATGACTTTTCAAATAGGACCAGTAGTTCCTGAGATTAGTGAGTTCAAGCAAACTAACAAACTAACTCTTCAGTTTTATATAAGTACTAGCTGACCCACGCAACCTCGTTTGCGTCTCTTATTACACGTAGCGTCATAATTTTCTCGATAAATGGGCTACCTAACACTGAATTATTTTTTTTTTAAATCGGTTTAATACTTTTTGAAATTAACGCGTTCAAGCAAACATACCAAACTCTATAGCTTTATATATTAGTATAGATAAACATTAGTATATAGATTTTACAGAAACGGATCTAACTTTATTAGTGTTCCACTTTTGATGAAAATTCAACCACAGAAATAGAGAAATTGAATCCTATTCAACCGTTTTGTCTTTAATTATTATTTTTACAATGTGTGTGTTACAACCTTGTTTCTAAGGAGAGGCATATATTCAACAGTGGATGATGTGATGTATGCGTAAATGTAAAGATAAAAACCACTATAATCAGCTCATAATAATGTGATGTAATTCCCAACGAGGCAAAATACTACTAAGTTTAGGGGCGCACTTAAGATACTTGTTAAAATTCTGCTAGTCATTCCGTTTTATTAATATATCTAATATTGATACAGTCATTATAAAATCTTAGTAAGCTACTAACTAGCTTTACTAATCTACCTGTCAGAATAGCACTCAGAAATCGTACCATACAAATAGCCTTATTTAACAAGTGTGTGCAATGCTCTTAAAATTAAGGTTTAATTGAATTGGCTCCAATATCTGCGATCTGACATGCATCATTATGTTTGAAAAGTTAATAGATTACAACTAACAAATATATATCAAAACAAGGCTATGAATTAAAGTATTAATGTACTTACAAATAACTTATTTAGAAACTTATAAAAAGTTAAATTGATTGAGAAATATGAACTTCTGAACATTGAAAATTATGCCAACATTATGTTTTATCTGGACTGATGGAATAATCGCAACATTTTAATGTTTATCTTTCTCCCTTTTCCCAAATTTATGTGGAGTCTGTGCAATGAGTTTTCTTCCTTCCTATCACTCGTCAGTTCACTGCTTACTCCCTTCTGGCCATATCCTCCTTTACGCAGTCTATCCATTTTGTTTTGGTCGTCCTCTACGCCTATATCTGTTCACTGTTTATCTCCCTGTTATCTTTTTCATTTTTGAAATAACTATGAGTGGCAACTAAATCAATGTTTGAGCGATTAATGCTTGATTCTCTATGATTTGCCTTATATTAGGATATGGTTTATATATATTTTGTTAACACAGGTAACTTAATTTATCTCTCACTTTCTAACCTTAAGCCTTTTTCATAACATCAGATTGAGTTTTTCTGATAATAGAAATACTAAATAACAGCTCGGAGTTTACAAGTGTTGGGGTCTGAACTCCCGTGTCTCGGAGAGCACGTAAAGTTGTCGGTCCTGCGCCTGATCTCTTCCCGGTCGTGTTGGTAAACCGTCCCATCGGATTACGAGAGAGAGCGAATAGAGAGTGCACCTGTGTTTGCGCACACACTTGCGCACTATAATATCTCCTGCGTAGTTGGCTGGTCTCCGTTGAGACTGGCTGCCGTGGCCGAAATCGGCTAGGAGACTATCAGTTGGAGAAAAATATATTATTTTGATTAAAATGAAATATTTCAACACAATTAAAACTCAATTTCTTCTGATCGGAATGTGATTACGGACCTTCTGTTTATCTTTATTAAAAATCAAAGTAAAATCAAGACCTACTTAAAACAATTACATTTTTATTGTGATTCTTCATTTCAATACGAATGCATTTCTGAGATATATAATTAATTCTGCAATAAAAAATAATGCATTTCGTTTCGAGAATTGAAATAACGGGTTTTCTTTGCAATGTAACGGTTCATCTTCTGTTTACAAACGAGAATAAATATTATTTATTCATTATCTCCTAAAAAACTATTAACCCCAAAGAAGTGTGATTTCAAAACCATTTTTGTCATTACCAGATGTCGGACAAGACAATTTTACATTTTTGCAATTTGTTAGCAATCTCTTTAGGTTTTTTGTTGATCGCTCTTGAATAACGATCACCGTATTCCATTAATATGGCATTATAACAATTTTGCCTAATATGTGCCAGTACCAAAAAAAAAACATATTCTTAATTGAACAAGCGTTCAAGGTATCTTGGCCGAATAGCACTTAATATACAATGAATTTATCACCGTAATTAATATACATAAAGTCATAAAGATGATATTAGTTAAGCTAATAAAATAATTGCTATTGTTATGCCATACATATAAAAACTGTTATATGTTGTAATCGCCATAAACTTAGAGTTATCGTAATCATGTTGCTGTAACGGTTATTTAGTAGTTGGCTCCTCACTATTTACGCATAATTAAACTTTTATTACTTTTTGTATCGGAATCTACGTAGCTGTTTCCAATTAAACATATTTATATTAAAACAAAGACAGATAAACCATTTTTCAATAGGATGTATTGAAACTGATTTTTGATAACTATTCTTTCATAATTTATATAGATAAAAATGAGTCGCCTGAATGTATGTATGCGCATAACTTGAAATCGACTACACCAAATTGAATACATTTTTATTTTCTTTTTTAATACAACTCCTGCGCTAGATATAATTCCTGTGTCGCGGGGGACTTTACAAACATACATGAATCGAAAACAAAGAACACTAGACTCAGAACCACAGTTTATAGATCACACAAAGTGTTATTCCATGTGGGATTTGCACCCACAATATTTGGTGAAGTAGGGAACGATTTGGCGACACCTAAACCAGTAGGCCAAACGTGCAGTCGATTTTCATGTGTTCGTTATTGTTAGGGCAAGGTTTGTATAGAATCAAATTAGAGGATAACCGGAGACGTGAAATATTTTTTGTCAGCGACTGTACACTACCTGTGGGAAGCTGAGGCGGGCATAATTACTAAAACAAGTTTTTCAGAAATTTAGAAAATATCAACGACAGAAAATTAAGTTGGTACGAAGTTCGCCGGGTCAGCTAGTTGCATATCATTTATACAATAATTTTTCATTCTTCTTCTAGAGGCATGAATACCGGTACGGTAGCGTTACGTGTAAGTGATGCGAGCATGTGAGGTGTTAGACGCGCCATGGTCACCATCGCGAACAACTTTATTACGCATTGACAAAAGCGGTTGTGCGGGCAACGCATACACACGACGTCGTTGACTTGAAACACCGTCAGCCGCATGCCGTTCTAGGGCTGTCAGCAATTTTGCTTGTAAACCTTGACGTGAGGCTTTTATCAATGATATTAAATTATTAATATTATTCGGAATTATCTTACAGTCAATATTTAAATGAATTCGAAAGCCGTTGAAGTTTATTTTGGAATAAAATTGCTATAATAATTCAAGTTTAACGTTCACAAATCAACGTTTTTAGTGAGTTTGTAAGCCACTACTTTTTGAAAACCAACGACCGATTCCGATTCTTATTCTAAACGATTTGGTTCTTTTTTAAATCCGAGTTTATGAATGGATGAAGAAATGTACCTAGGTTGGTACTACTCATTTTTCTACTAAAGCAATAATACGGATGTGCGGTTAACTATATATGTTACAAGGGTAATTGGCCTACATACACCAAATGGTATTTTATTACTATGCAGTTAAATCGTAAGTATTTCGGTAACCCTGGAGGTGATCGTCCACGAGTGTGGCATGCACACCACCCTGCGCTCTAGTTGTTGCGTTGACCCTGGCATTATCCATACCAATCCTATCGCTATATAAACAATTGCTATTCTTGCGCAACTGGCAAAGAATTGTGCGCATCTCATTTCCGTCGTAGATGAGTAAGGTCTCAGTTTTAAGATTAAATAGATAAGCTTCTTGGGAATTTGTATTGAGGATTCGCAAATCCTAAGTAATTTATACTAACTAATAATTTAAACTTAAATATAATATACAAGTGTAATATTATTAATAGGAAATAATTATAATAAAAAGGAAACAATAATAATATTTATATACAAGCGTCAAAAAATTCCTCCTTATCATCGCCTAATGGTAGCGTTCCCAAAAGGCTGGCAGCATTGCCACGTTGAATGCAATACTAATTCTCTGTGTTAGAAAAAGATCGGCCTTCTGGTCACGGGAAGCGTCAATCAGTTGCTAAGGGAGTTGTTTAAACATAGTGCTAGCACTCGGACCCCATGAAACTAGCGTCTCGACCCCAAACGGTTCAAAGATGTTGTGATGTGAATTACCCATTAGATTTTGGTATTTACGCCGTTTGAGGCTTTCCATAAAAGTAGCAGCAGCGTCGGCATAGCACAAGGCGCTCCTAAACGGAGGCAAGTGGTAAGGCGAAATGTAGTATCGTCCAACAAGGTGCCTATATTAAGCGATGGAAGTGGAGTGCTTGAATTCATAAATCCGATTCCCACTCTCCCACAGCCAACAAACGAGCGCGTTCAGCAAGACTTGTTGATGTATCCAGGAGTATTTTTTGTTTTGAAGAACATAACGGCGTGTCCCATTGTCGCTGAGAAAATGGATTAGCAAATAATACAGTACTGCGCCAAGCTATATTTCAAGCATATATTGATAAAAAAATATCTGTACTGTATGTATATACATATATTTACTTTTTTATATTTATTAAAAGGATTTGACTGTTCAGATCCCACTCCCTTTCCTTATGTGTTACGCAATCATCATCATCATCTTCCTAGCCTTTATTATTCCCAATATTATTTGGGGTCGGCTTTTTATTTTATTATTATTATTAGTTCAACCGGTTTTACCTGAATATCAGTTTTTACACAGAGCGACTGGCATCTGACCTCCGCAACCCTGAGGGCGAACTGAATTCGAAGGTTGAACTAGTTGTCAGTATATTTGAGGGCACTGACTTCCCAATAACGATTGCCATAGATGTTCATGACAACCGGGACCGACGGCTTAACGTGCTCTCCGAAGCACGGGCGGGAAACACCGCCATCTTCCATACTCCAGGCTGCTATTAGGAATTTCTTGTAGGAAAAACCCAACAGCAGTCCGACCCGGGAATTGAACCCGAGACCTCATGATCTGCAGTCGCTTACGCTAACCACTAGACCAACGAGGCAGACCTCATGTGTTACGCAATCAATAACAAAAATTTCGGAATACTTTCGGTTTTATTTTGAATGGGAAATATAAGTTTCTATATAACTTGTATATTTATATGTATATATGTATGTGTGTAGGTTTATGTTTTTATGCAATAAGACACGTGTAAAGTGAATGAGTGTGTATTTATTTATGAATCTTTTATTTTTCTATTGATATTTTGAATATTCTAATGTGTTACTTGTGTGTTAATTACCTAAATATTTTAAACACCCGATGTCCATATTATGGGTTTCTGGAAGAGATCGCCATGAGCGATAAAACCGTGAGTTGTTATATTTATGTATATTGTAACTCATTTTCTTGTATTTTTTATATTATGTTTGCAGTGACGATAAATAAATTAAAAATAAAATTACAATTGGCGATTTATTTGTTACTTGTTAGGTGGACACACCTGTGGTTATAAGAAGTACCTGGACTGTTTTTTCTTTTTTAATAAATTTGCTAAAAATGAATCCTAACTAGATCGATCGCAACTGTAACCCCTACATATAATACTAAATTTCATGGAAATCGTTTGAGCCGTTTCCGAGATTCCGATACAAGAATTGCTCTATTAAAGGCATTGATATATCAATGCTTAAAGGTATCAGATTTCGTTATGCATTCTACTAGGTATGTTTGTACATAACATACATATCACATTTATTATCGCCTCATTCTCGTCCAATGTAGGTTGAGTCGATGAACGCCATTTTTCACGATCATGACGTACAGGATTCACATTCCATACATGCTCGCCGATTGCAATTGCAATAAAATCTTGTTGGTTTATATTTTACTTATATGGGAATAAACTGATTCTTGCTAAAGTCTCTTAAACGCACTAAGTAGGTATATACAGATTCAACAGGTACATTTTCTGATCTGTTCAATTTGTTCATATGAAGTGCGTAAGTAGCAAATCATAACAATTGTTAGTCTAAACAGGTTTCAAACGCTTAATCCATTAATAATGTGTAGAGTATAATTATGGTTGTAATAATGTTGTGAAATTAAATATCCATAAATACAACCTTGTATCTCGCTATTGAGCTCATTACCATTCAAGTAATTATACATAAGGTGGTCTACAGCTTGATAAACTCTCAGGAATTTTTAGCAGAGACTTAAAGCGTAGTATAAATTCTGTCTTCCTGTTCTGTTGATTATGGGGACATTGCACACTGGCTTTTGGCATTCATTTGCTGCATAAGATTCTATATGTAACATTTCAACCATACAATTTCTGTCATACTAAATCAATTTTTATTATTGTCTAGTATGAAACTGTTATAAGTGGCTTACTCGTATATAAAAATATAAATAAGTATGTTAATGAGTTTGTGTCTTATGCTTACAGGTATTAACTCCTATGATCTGATAATTATAAACATTTACATGTAAGAGATGCTGACTTTGTTAGAAAAAAAATGTTATACTTCTGTGGCTACTTCCACATACTATTAAACAGGAACATACTTCAAGGCCATCTAAAGAAGATTCTACAACCTATGACCAATAAAAAGTTGCCAATTTGCATATTTTCAAGTTTTCATAATCAACCGTTGAGCCGCGGTTCACCAAGCATGATGGTTGGAGGCTGTGGTCAAAATCTAGTAGGTAATAAAACTACAACCAAATAGCGCTATTATGTTTCAAACCATTTAAACACGTATAATGTGTAATGTAACTACAGCTTTACCAGCAACAATGTTGTTAATATCGAGTTAAATCTCCATTTTGCTCAAGAAGTGAATGGTTCATGAAGTTAATAATAGTATTAATAAATCTAGATGTTAGTGGTCATTGCAGTGTGACGTATTTTTATGTACCAAGTCTTCGGCCAATGTTTGACCATAATCTTGACTTGAAATCGTTTGAAAAAAATTAAAAAATATTATTTTTCACTATTTTGTACATTTTGAAACTCTAAATTTAACTTGAAAACGAATGACTCCTATATGCATCCTAAACTGCATTCAGTACATCAAAATAAACTGTCGTGCGCTAAAAATTAACATAAGGTTGGTGTAATTTATATGGTGTTGGTTCTTTTTCTTGTATTTATGTGGTTGTGTGTTGTAATTATGTAGGGTTTGGGGTTATTGAATGACCAAGAACTAGACGTTCTTGGTCATTCAATAACCCCAAACCCTTAGATATTATATAGATAGCAATTATTGCGATACGCTTTTTTCATCACAAATATATTTAATTTATTTATTTTATAACTTAGACCTTATTCATAAACGACGGAAATGAGATGCGCATAATTATTTGTCAGTTACGCAAATAAAGCAAATGTTTACTTAGTGATAATGGTAGGGATAATGTCGGGGTCAACGCAACAACTAGAGCGAAGGGTGGTGTATGACACACTAGCATATGGTCACGGTCGACTCTGGGATTGCTGAAATTTGTTAACATCGTACAATTATAGACGCTCATAGCCCAGTTGCACTCGGTGATTAGAAACAATTACCGAGGGTAAGTAACGACGGCGCGATCAGTACCTGAATGTGTGACGGCTGGTGGCATGTTACCATGAGCGTCTCCGTGATTCGGAGGTCACGTTAAGTAGTCGGTCCCGGTTGTTATCGTTAACAGTCGTGAAGCTTAGTTTAGCGTAGTTAGGATGCCTTTGGGTGGTTTAAAAATATCCAACGGCAAGATTACGTCTTGCCAGTCCCCAAACCGCACTTGGCCCGCGTGGGGACGTACGGGCTTAACCCTCTCCCGAGAGGAGACCCGAGCCCAGCAGTGGGACGTTATGGGTTGTTGATGGTAATATTATATTCATCACATGGGTCAGTAAGAGTCGACTAAGAGAAGAAACTACGCACGACAATAACACTGCAAAAAGAAGGAAGACTTGAAACAAATCTTTTGCCATATTTAACGTATCTGTTAGATTATATTTAACGGTTACCTAGTAAATATTAAGCAATAAAATGTTAGTATTTACTTTAAATCCTCACCTATTTTAGTACAAGTTTATTATAGAAATATCATACTGTAAATACTCGGTTAACGTTTGAGTACTGGTGGAAGCCACACGGTCATTCGAGAGTCCTAATGATCAAGTATTTACGATAGCTTTGATTTACTTCATAAGAGTATTTTAGTTAGGTTAAGGAAAAAAAAAAGGTATGGATTCAGTACCACTTCGGCACATACACAGATTAAAAAAAAAAAAAAAAAAAAACTTACTCTACGACTTCTATACGTTAAAAACTCACTAAAAGCTAACTGTTGTTATACTAATATTTTAACAATTTATTTTCATAAAAATAGACAAATGCGTCACGTTTAAAATATTAATTGCAGTGTTTATTTTTAATGAAGGTAAAAAAAACGACATTTAAAAACACTATTCAGTGTTTGAATTTATTTATGTTCGTAATATTTTTAATTTAAAAATTTAAATGAGGTGATTTTAATCATTAACGATCGTTTTCAACAATATCAAATTAGAAATATTTTTTTTGTAATGTAGTAACGTTGTATGTTTCGATATTGTTTTGTAAATTTTGCTGAATAATATTTCGAATAAACGAATCAATAAACGTATGCATATCTTAATGTTCTATTGTGCTAATTATTTTGGGCTGGACGCTACGCATGTAACAGTTCTTTTGCGAACATATTTCCTGCTAGTTTCATCTATCGATACATTATTTTATGTGTTGCTATATTCTAAATGTGTTCAACATAATAAATCTCATTATAATACCATAGAAAACACTTGACAAGAATCGAAAAGTCGATGGTTACACACGTATATTCAGTTCATCGACCTCTGAAGTAGAACTATAGGTATAAGTGTTTTACACGTAATAACTATTTGAATGTACGGATAACATTCAATGTCATGTTGGTTAAACACAATGATTATGGATAAAACTTTTTGAAAGCAAACAATAAACCTCAGAACAACGCAGACCATATCACTACATAGTATAAAACAAAGTCGCCTTTTCTGTCCCTATATCCCTATGTGCGCTTAAATCTTTAAAACTACGCAACGGATTTTGATGCGGTTTTTTCCAATAGATAGAGTGATTCAAGAGGAAGGTTTATATGTATAATACATGCATCATATACTAAGGCAACATTGCTAATTTTAGAGGTTTCTATTTTATGCCCGTGCAAAGTCGGAGCGGGCCGCTATGTTTTTATATACAACGTTCATAGTTTTTCTGTAGTGTATTTAATTTAGTATCAGCATTGCACCCGTGCGAAGCCGGGGCGGGTCGCTAGTAAATAATATAAATAAATAAATATTTCGGACACTTAACACAACGCCATCTAGTCCCAAGCTAAGCAAAGCTTGTGTTATGGATACTAGATAAATGATATAAATACATAAATCCTTTTTTTTTATACATTCATATTATACATAGAAAACACCCAAACTCCGAAACAAATATTTGCAGATCATACAAACATTTGGTTCGACCCGGGAATCGAACCTGAGACCTCAAGCACAGCAGTCTCACACGCTACCACTACGCCACCGAGGCACTTAAAATTATTATTACATATTACACGCTCAAACACGTTTGCTGACATTGCATAGATGGACAGGAAAAAATGATGTTAATAGACGGCACTGCAGGAATAGAGGCATTGTTTTTGAGATAAAGATACACGGAACCGCTGCTTGCGTATATAACTTTACATATCTTTGTACCTACACACTGTTACGAGTATGTTGAACCTACCACCGATATAGGCACAATTTAGTCAGTGACTTTCTTTGAGTAAAAAGTATATAATCGAATGGTGTTTAATGCAATTGCATTGAGTATATTCACTTGTAGCCGTGTTAATAGCACTACTGCTAGCAGCATGTGAATAGGATCCTGTAGAACTTTTTCAAAAGCGCCAGAGGGAGGATATATTCTACAATCGCGCCGTAAACCGAATGGATGTTCCTATTTCTCTCTCTCTCTGGTATTCCTTGAGATTTATGATAAAGTGTGTGGCGACCTCCACAAACAACATAACATACTACAGCGTCATCTACCGAAGTTACACTGAACTACGGAGTAACCTACAATACGAAGAAACTACCAATCCTGAATCACGCAATTAAAATTCTCGCGCCGAATATCATATATACCACATCCCAACATCAACTGTTGGGCAGTAGCCAGCCAGGCATGATCACCTCGCCTGGTCGGAGGATTCTCCCTTTGTGTTGGGTGGAACATTACACCCGTTCCCCCACAAGTGCATCCTTTTTTATATATATAAACGACATGACAGTCATAATAATATAGTGTATGTCTTCTATTAAATATATGTTCTGAATGTCATCGCAAATCTATTAGTAGGTGGTCAAGATTTACTAGAATCATAAAATATGTAATATACGTGGCTTCGTTGAAGAATATCTTATGGCGTTGGTGATGTGTCATCGCTCATATTTTTCAGATGAATAGGTGTGTGGAATATAAAGTACTCGTAATGCGACGGAGTGGCTTTGTTCTCGACTCAAACCCCCGTAACACCACAGATAAACATGCACGGTATGCAAAATAACACCTTTTTATATTTTAGCTACCAAAGTAACTCTGCTCTGCATGATAGAAAGTATTTTTATTTTTTTAAATTTGTTAGGTGGCAAACGAGTCGACTTGTCGCCTGATGTTAAGGAATTACCGCCGCCCATGAACACTCGCAACACCAGAGGCGTCACAAGTGCGTTGCCGGCCTTTGGGGGAAGGGGAGGGGGATGGGTGATGGGTTGGGGTATGGGCCTCCGGTATCCTGACTCACTCGGTGAAACACAGCGCAAGCGCTATTTCACAACGGTTTTCTGTGAGGCCGTGGTATTACTACCGTCGAGCCGGCTCATTCATGCCGAAGCGTGGCTCTCCCACGATTAAAGTATAAGTATAACCCACGAGTGGTGGTCGCCATTCTCAATGCGAATGTGGACAATGCAACCCACACTACGGCGGCCTAGGCCACACTATGGTGACATCTCATAAAACAAGGTAATTAAAAAACGGAAAGTATATGACGAAGACAGGAAACATAAAAATTATCTTTAGGTAATATACCTAACTAAAAGTACGTTGTTCTACTAATGTAATTTTGGTCATAGGAATGTTTTATTTTCCTGCAAAGATCGATCATATTGCACAAATCAAACAGCACAACAACATTGCATATGTATACTTGTCGTACTACTCGTAACATATGAGGAAATTTTACTTGTTAGCTACGTAATCAAATTGATTGAAATTTAGAATTGCATTTAAGTTCTGGTTACTGAAAATTCAAGCTTCTAAGTCTTATAAAAAACAATGCTTAAGGTGATATTGAACGGATTTAAGAAAGGATGGCTGTGAAAAGTGTTTGGCTATGCCTTTTGCTCGACTTGGCAAGGGCACTGCAAAATATTTATGCTAATCAACATGAATTATTGACTATATATTTATGAGCAGAACCAGCTATTTATAAATAGATACAGAGGGTTTTTTGTACATTGTATTTTTGTATATTCTATATGCTATGAATAATAAAAAAACTGTTTACAGACATTCACAGTAGTTAAACTACATGTTATTTTGGTAGTAACGAGAAGTAAACAAACCGGTTTTTTGTCATTTTATGAATTAGTGATGATTTATATCAGAACAGTTAAAGTGGTTAGCGTTAAATGATCTCCGGGAAACAGTAGAGGGTATAAGGGCGACGAGACTCGAGCCGGTTCCAGTTGCAACATTGATAATAGCGAAGCGGTTGTATTGTGAAACACGAAAACTTGTACCATGGTACTTGCGACACTGGCGACCGCCAAGCACGCTTGTTCGCTGGCTCCCCGTCTTGACAAGTTCAATATAACATGAATGGTCATTATTCCTTCTGATATATGTGGCTTTTATAAATCTAATAAGAAAAGAAAGCTAATAAGAAAAAAATTTGAATGCATAACTATATAATATGAAACATTTTCTTAAAATTTATATAGTCGTAGCCTATGTTACCCGGCCATTTAATAAAAATCTATCGACACCTTCATTAAAATCGGTTCAGTAGTTTAGGCGCTATGGTGGAATATATAACAGCGCTATGGTGGAATATATATATATTTATTTTATTTAATAGTGGGCAAACGAGCAGACGTATGACCTGATGGTAAGCGATTACCGCCGCCCATGAACACTCGCAACACCAGAGGCGTCACAAGTACGTTGCCGACCTTTGGGGGATGGGAAGAGGGATGGGGGAGCGGTTGGAGTATGGGTCTCCGGTATCCTCACTCACTCGGTGAAACACAGTGCAGGCGCTATTTTACACCGGTGTTCTGTGAGGCCGTGTTATCACTCCTGTCGAGGCGGCCCATTTATGCCGAAGTGTGGCTCTCTCATGGTGGAATATTTTCAACATAGACTGCCAAAACTATCACCCTTCCTTTTAGCTTCACCGTAGTTGGGTATTTTGTTTTAATTCTGATTTTGAATAAAGTTTCAAACACCGTGTAGATTTTGCAAGTTAAAGAATTTTAAAAATCAAGTTGTTGTAAATTTATAAGACTGATTTTCAAGTTCAAAAAATTGCATAGTGTTTTAATTCGTAGTCGTAAGAGAATGTAGTTATTAAGTCCTTCGAATTGCTTACAACAAAGATGTTTTATATACACCAAAGATCTACTGATAGCTCTTATATATCAAACTACCTATTCGCTTTTAGGGTAAGCTTATCAAAAAACGTTAAATAAACAATATATATTTCGGACACCTAAAACTCACCGGCATCTAGTCCCAAACTAATCAGAGCTTGTATTATGGGTACTAGACAACTGGTGACTTATTTTTGTAAATACATTTATGTTATACATAAACCCAAACCTCGAAACAAATATTTGCAGATGATACAAACATTTGATTCGACTCTGGAATCGAAGCCGAGACCTCAAGCGCAGGTGTCGCATTAGCTACCACTGCGACGTTTGGAATTAGTCGGCGTTGTGTGTTAGATTGCCAAAATATTTAGTTATTTTATTTATTTTCAAGATACTTAAAGAATATGCTTTCAACCCCCTGTTATTCATCAACAGACCTTTCTCAAGAAATGTATTTCATAACATAAAATAATATATGAAAACCAACAATACCCAAATTTTTAAGTATTACAACATCGCATCTCATTTTAACATTTTAATATCAATGTAAAGATAAAAAACCTGTTTAAAAGTAAACGTCCTATTGATTACAACCTTTGAATCCTTCAAAAACCATTGCTGTTAATCTAGTAAGTACTTTTCTTTGACTAATTTTGCTGTTAAAAAACATATGTACCTTACACATAATAATTATTAATAATTACTATCTATGGACTAGCAATACCTCTACAATTGTTCTTTGTTTTTAACAAATAATTGATGCTTATTCTTAGTAATCACTATTAATCTGACTTTTAAATATTAACAACTGCGGAAACGTAAATCGCAGAACACACATCGCATACTCATTAGCTAACAACGCCTTCGGGAAGCGAATCATAATAAACACTATAAAAAGTTTTTCTAAGACCAGTAATGTAATGTCATTAATTTAAAAAATTCTCTCGTCATGACAATTTTCCTACTTCAAATATACATTTTTAACTGTAGAAATGAATCAGTTACTCTCAATCAACTGTAAAGATTTTGGAAAACGGATTATTTGTAACTTTTATTTTAAAAAGGCAGCTCACGCACTATGTATAACTCCTGTGTCACGGGGGACTTTACAAACATACATGAAACGGACATAAAGAACACCCTGACTTAGAACAACAATTTGTGGTTCACACAAAGTGGTACTCCATGTGGGATTTGAACCCACAACACTTGGCGAAGTAGGGAACTGTACAAAAAAAATACTTTTCTAATCAACGAAAAAATTTTCCAACAATCAAAAGCACTGTTTTTCCATTGAAATTTGACATATCGAATCTACCTATTGACTTCCACTGCTACTAAACGAAGGTTTACCCCAAGGAGCGCCAACCGTTTAATACTCGTATAGTCTGATGTGGATACAAGTGATGAAATAATTTATTTTAAGTATCAATTGTATTATTTCAAGCATCATATTATAAGAGGTATTACGTCGCTGTTGTCTAAACTCGACTAAGTACACTAACACGCTAAGTTCAATGTGATCATAGTTATGCAAATATAACCTTCGGACATGAAAATCATTTTCCTCAAGTCCCGTCAATCGAAAGTAAAGCAATATAATAGTTTCTATAGAAAATTGCCATCGCAAAGACTAATATTGTTGTGTAATTATATGTTCTGAATCTCTGCAATTTGAAAATTTACGACAATACCCACGTATAACACCGCGGGGTTCAGCTAGTTAAGTCATAAAAACATAGCTAATGTTTCTATAGCTGTATAAGTACAACATTATTAGGTCGAAGGAAAAGAATAATGTCAGTTATAATTTATAACACAAAATGATTCAACTGAATAACAATAGCAGAGTGTATAAACGATCTATACTTGCAGCTACGACAGAGTTAAGGTCATAAAACACGACCATGACATTGTTTGAAATAAAATAAACTTAGGAATCCAATAAACGATATATAATGGCCTGTATTTCAGATACGTTACTAATTCTATTATATAGTGATGACAACCTGGAGCGTTTGATGGTAACTGGAATGGTGGAAGTTAAGATACCCAGAAGCAGATGTCCTAGAAAATAGTCAAATCATATGAACAGGTGGAGATGTCAGAAGCGTCATTGACAGGATGAAGAGAAGTCACGATCCTCAGTAGATAGGAAAGGATTAGGAAGAAGTTGGTCAGTTAAGTTAAATTAAATTTGAATGGAAATATTTTGAGGTATTCGGAAACGTACTTTTGCAAGTTTTCGGGCGTATAGAGTACTATACTATAAATAAATAAATAAATAAATATTTCGGACATCTAACACACAACGCCATCTAGTCCCAAGCTAAGCAGTGCTTGTGTTATGGGTACTAGACAACTGATATAAATACTTATATATACTTTTTTTTTGTAAATAAATACATATTATACATAGAAAACACCCAAACTCCGAAACAAATATTTGTAGATTCCACAAACATTTGGTCCGACCCAGGATTTGAACCCGAGACCTCAAGCTTAGCAGTCGCATACGCGTACCACTACGCCACCGAGGCAGTCAATCATACTATAGTCAGTCTCATACAGCAAGTAGCACCTAGCTAGCTAACAGCTATAAATAACACAAAGCAACTATTGATTTTATTGAGTAGGTATAAGATATACATTTTTAACGGGGTGGAAGATCCCCATAGATGTCCTACACCTATTGGGATAGAACGAAAGGGTCTATCGGACTCTTTGCTTGCCAATAGCCGGGGGAGTGAGAATCGCAATTGAATTCTTCGTCCACCCCAACAGAAACGTCTCATCCGAAAACGGGTCACGTCACCAGTTGTAATCGTCACCCATTGATCGCAGCTCTCTCAAGAGCGCACACGGAACACTGTGTGCAACCTCTCGGGCCTGTATCTGTTTGAACGACGAATTCCCCAAGGTCGTCGTCCGCAGGCTACTTCCTAGCGTGGCCGGAGATCAACGAATGCCCTCCGGCGTAGGTTAAAAAATACATGTTTATAAATATACTAAATACATCGGAAAGACCTTTGAATGTTTACGTACATGATAGTTGTTTAATAATTCAAAACTATGAACGACCAATTAACTTACTACTTTGACCTTGATCCTTAAAAAATAGATGAGGAAGAACTGCAGACATAATTTGATATTGTATTACACAAAAACAGACTTAATATTTACTTACGTTTACTTACTTACTAATTAAATATTATGAGAATATGCATATTTACTAATCAAAAGCACCCATCTGGCACACTGTTTAGCAAAACTGTACTGAAATGGAAAATCTGTATAAATGTTATTTAAAATTACCAACGACGATGCGGAACGTTGCGTAGCCAAAATCATAGCTAAGCATCGTACATTGCTAAAGTAGATAGTGTGCCAACAATTTATACACGGTAGATGTTTCCGATGATCTTTGGTAATATGGAAAGGTTAACGAAAATTCATTAGATACCGCACCGAACAGTATTGATGACGGAGCCGATGGCCGATACCATTATCATCGCAGGATTAACTTTGAAGTACTAACTAAAAAATGTTAAGTACAGAGAGACCCTACCTTTTTCTTGTATTAGGCACTTCATTTTAAACTAGTAGTATAAAGTATGGTTCTGTTGATATGCGTGTTTCCGTGGCTCTCTCACAAGAATAGACATACAGATACGCGATCTAAACGTTTTCGAACTGTAACAGTATCTTCTTTTCCCGTCTGAAAATGACCTCATTCCCAAAGAGAGATAACATCAGACTAAAATAATTGGGAAAAGAGCAACACAAGATGATGATGAAAACGATATAGACACTGTTAGCTGTATATATAACTTTACTGATACACCAGTATACAATGCAAGAAGCGAAATAATTATAGTGTTTATTATATTTATGAGCCGTTGAAGTAAAATAACATCGTTGTCATGATGTTTTTCTTTTTAATGATTTCTGTTGCTGTTCGGACGTTGATAATTTTAGTATTATAATTCATAATATTGTCTGTTTTTATAATATTAATAATTCCATAATTAGTATTGCTATAGGATTATAAGGATTTATTGGTCATTTCGCACGAATCGTATAAATCAAGCTTAATTCGTCGACTTCAAAAAACGTTTAGTTTTTATGTCGTCGTCGTTATCTTTAATTTTTGTCAATGTTACATAGTTATTCGACAATGGATGGCCTGGTTGAAAAAACAAATATTTTTGACACATTTTGCTGGTTTTGTATTATGGTTAAAAATTGAGCATCCGTTTAGTATACATAAACCGTTTAGAATATATATAAATAAGTATTCCTGAAACCTGATTTTTCTTAACGATTTCTTCAACATTTATTTCTCTGAACTTGTCCATTCACATATCAATAAAATAGTGCAGAAATACAGTCAAAGAAAACCGCTTAGGATCTTTACGCACTAATATGTTTGTCGTTAAAAAACTAATAGAATATAAATCTTAATATATATATAAATCTTGTGTCACAATGTTTGTCCTCAATGGACTCCTAAACCACTTAACCGATTATAATAAAATTCGCACACCATGTGCAGTTCGATCCAAATTGAGAGATAGGATAGTTTATATCACAATTTACTAATTGGGAAAAAAATATTTCTTTTGAAGAGAAGCAGGCGAAGTTGCATAAGTCAGCTAGTTCTACTATAAGTATTTATTGCTCCACCACACATTTCGTATTAAGTTTTCAATATCAACATCAGATGTATTTTTTAGCAAAAATTTCTGAAGTGGCGACGGCAAAAACAATCCCTTATGCATATTTTCAACAATATTAATAAAATTATTTTTAACTAAAATGTACTTTAGAAATTAGTATCAATAAATATCGTATTCAACATTACTTGGTCATAGTTGTAGGCAAAGAATGATGATACAAACATGACACATTTTGTAACCAAACTCTCACTATTGTTTTGTATTTCACTTTCAATGTCACTAACATATCAGACCCGATAGTGCTCCATATGAAAGTCACTTGAAATAAACCGTTTCGAACTTAAAAGTCCGTGACAAAAGCTTGACTTGTTTGAATACCTTTTTTGTTACTGCGAGAGAGCTTTAAAATTAGTTCACTGGTTTCGATTCAATATTTTGTTGCTTTAATTGAGCTCATGTATAAAAATAACGCTTTTTGTGAGCAAAATACTACACTCATTACAGTTTTCGACCTCAAAACCGTCTGCCAAATACGATATGTGAACTGAGAGGTTTTTTTAGTTGCGTTCGTTGTAAATATCTATAATGAAAAGGATTTATAAAGTTGATGATGTATATCTTTGACTATTTCTCATAGTTTAACATTATATTTACTGTCTATTAAAGAAAATTATCAAAAAGATCGTTCAAAAATTTGTAATGAATTACTTCTTAAACAGGCTTACTTCTATTAATACTCATTATAAAATTCAAATGATTTTCGATTTTCAAATTGTTTAATTTGACGTAACTAAGTGTTTCTAAATAATAAATGAACAGTCTTGTTTTTTCTTTGTAAACTAACGTCTAAACATTAATATTTTAAATTTAATTTGTACTTGTTGTGTATAAATATATGTAAATAAATTATAACGCACTTTACATAACATTTAAAACAATAATGAAATGATGACACTGACATTTCAAAGCAAAATTATTAACCATTACTTTCGAAAACTGTTCGCTACACGAATGAGGTATATGCTGGTTGGGTAATCTTCGCAGTGAATTAAAAAAAAGAAGTATGTTTTGTAAATATGGATATTGTACTTAATAGAAGGTCAATGTTAATTAATCCACTTCTAATGTTGTGTAAACCAAGCAAAATACCATTACCATTAAAATAAAAAGTATTAAAATATTACCTATGTTTTTGGAGTAAACTTAACGATAATCAGGGTTCTTTGAAAATAGTTTGAGGTTTCATCGGAAGATTTTTACTCCAATACGCAAGTTAGAGCTCCTGAAAACTGCAGACTTTCGACCGGTCGATAGTTTGGTTCGTTTCTTAAGCGGTATGAAGATGTATGGTAGTGCCCACATTATAACGATTCGGTATCGGCCGACAACTGCTTTTAAACTAAAGGATCGGTAAACTATCGGCAGATTCAATAGTTTGTAGTCTGCGGGGACTGTACAGTTACTGCTTACAACAAATTATAAGGATTTTTGGCGGTACTAGAATCCAGAAAGAAGATCCAGAAAAATAAACACTGGGATCCATGAGCACACCAATTTATTCCACTCGGGAAGTCTCAAAAAAACTGTTTTGAAATTCGCAACGAAATAAATCAGAAGAAAATTAAGAGAGTTTGGATATTGTACAGCTTAGTAACATTAAGTTGTGAAACTTTCAAATCGTACGTTCAAAATAATAAATATGGTAAGATATAATCATAGGTTTAGATATAATTTCTAACTAAGCCACACAACAATGTCTCTGAAAATAAATTTTGCCCAGTTTTTACAACATACTAACTGACGCTAGACCACTGTAACCTTACTCAATAAATGGACACCTATACTTAAATTGATCTCAATTTAATTAGCATTACAAATATGTAATCACCTAAATTGTAAAAAGATTATGATAATGATGGAGTGTATATATTTATAATACTAAGTTTTCTGTACTGAAGCATGCTATGTAGGTATATCATTTTGCTTATTTATTCACAATAAGAAATTAATCTGGCTGTATTCAATTTTACATATTTAGATAAAACTTGTCTACTACCAACAACAATAATAGTATAATTTTACTTTTATATCCACATTAATATAAACAGAACGTTGAATTTTATTAATCTATTACTTAATTATTGTCGTGTCCTGCTTACTCAGTATATTTACTTTAATTTTGATAATATACAAATACTCACTTATTTGCTTAGTACTTATGTCTGTAAGCGAATTATACCCAATATAATGTGTAAATAATATGTTATACGCCGCAAAATGTACTTCACTAGACACAACTGCGTCAATAGATGTTAAGAGGAGTTTGAAGAGCCGTAACCGATTTATAACGACAAGTACGAAGAAAATTGCTGGTAGGTACGTAACTTTCACATAGAAACACAGATCAATCTGTGCATAGAAACTACGGACGAACATGACCTTCTTAAAGTACAAAGCTTCTATTCAACAATTGTAGAGAAATAAACTAGGTCCTAGTTTATTTCTCTACAATTGTTAAAGTAAAAATGTGTTTCTTCTATCTCTATTTCAATTAAGAATAATTTCTACAAACAATTGACGGCCTTGTTGGTCTAGTGGTTAGCATAAGCGACTGCAGATCAAGAGGTCTGGGGTTCGATTCCCGGGTCGAACTGCTGTTGGAATTATCTCACAAGAAATTCTTAATCGCAGCCCGGAGTATGGTAGATGGCGGTGTTTACCGCCCGTGCCTCGTAGAGCACGTTCAGCTGTCGGTCCCGGTTGTCATGAACAATGTCAATCGTTATTGGGAAGTCAGTGCCCTCAAATATACTAACAACTAGTTTAATCTCGAATTCAGTTCCCCCTCAGGCTAGGAAGATGACAATAATAGTTTAAATAAGTCACCAATCTTAAATCTATTAACCGGATTACGACAAGAAACTAATAGACACTATTTGATAGTAAAATGATGAATGATAGTAACTTAGGTGCTGACTAAAATACAAAAACACCCAAACAAACAGTCTAATGATAAGTTGTTAGATTTTATCAGAACCTCTTTTTACATGAAACGTACTAACGACTCTACCATACTCAGTAACAGACAATTATTTATATTATAACGGCTGCAGTAGTACCCACTAGAACTGAAGAGTTTATTTATATCGGCGTAGTAATTCATTCATTCAGTCATTCTAAAAATGGCGGTAAAATAATGTGACAGTATTCGACAATCTCTAAGTTATTAATTATGATAACTTGCACTATATGTGATGCTCATTAGTAATATCTAGAAAGCCTAATATGTAAGATATTTCTTTTATTGGTCTGAGGCAATTACGATTAAAAATTTATGACAAGTATGCGACATTAAATTCTGGTTATCAGGTAATGACATGCTCGAGGTTAAGTATTTTACTTTATTTCCAATAATCACTTGATTTTATTTACTGACACGATGTAGTGTAGTTTATTAGTCGACCTCAAAAAGAAGAAAGTTCAGAATTCAGAGCGTTCTTTTTTAATTAAAATGCTCATATCGTATTTTTGATAAAACGCTGATTAAATGTTTATTTATGTTTAGGTTAAGTGTATATCACCAATTTTGCGAACCATAATTTATATGTTTTTCTATTAGTTAGATAATTAACAACTGCATTCATTAAGTTATTCCTTATCTTCTCTAGCTACATAAAATCTACATCTATATTGTGCATTTGTAAGAAAAGGCTATTGTTTTCAAAAATTCAGAAATAAAACATCGATTTATTTCTTTCCTATGATAGCCGGACTGTGATAGTCCACCACTGAACACAGGCCTCTATAATTGTTCGCCACTTGGTTCGATCGTATGTACACTTTTATATGTACTTCTTATTTTTATTTATTTAGGCAAATATTACTTTTTCGTATACGACAAAGCTAAGTTCGAATTGCGTGACATCAACCAGTGCCTACACGAACAACTCAAATTTTTATTATACCATTTCCTGGCTTACTTATAACTTGTTTACTCCAAAACCTTTATATGAAACTAAGATATATCTGAAGTTTTAAACAGGCTCATAATCGTAAATACAAATAATGAGATCAAGTTTATCTTTAGGTCATTTTCTTCATAATACCAGGCAGTATTCTTCGTAACATTATTTGCTAATTTGTAACATTGAAAGAAAAATTAATGAGAAGTTTCGACTCAATGTCGAAGCGTTATTGTGAAGCAATCATCGTCACGCACATTCATATTTCACGAACGAACCCGCACTTACTTTCAAAACACTGGCTTCAAGTTCAAGTGTACCTTTGCCCAGTGGCACGCATGTTGAACAAGTATATCGTTTTATATTTATAGGACATCTAAAAGGAAGTTCTTAATCATCATGATGTTTATTTATAAACATTGTCGCTGCTCACTGAGGCTTCGCACGGATAAAAAAGATAAGACCTCAATCTTTCCTTTAATTTTTTTTCGTAAAATATTATTCGTTATTCGGTTTATTTTTTTTATCATTATACTCGTATTATATTATAAAATTTTAAATTGTTCTGTTCTGTGCACAATTCTGTCAACATTCTATGAAATTTTATTTTGTCTATTAGATGTTTCGTCGACATCCTTTAGTTTTTTAATTTCATATAAATCTGTTTTATGCATAATAAACTTACTAAATAATGACCTACGTTTTACTAAACGTTATGAAAACCAGATGGGTAGCTTCGGAGTTCATCGCGGACATACATCGGTGCAACAACAACAGCACAAGATTTCTATACGTAAAGATGTATTTCATATGCGTTTTTACGCGATTATAGTAAATTAACCTTCTTGTAGTTTAACCAAAAATCGGTCAGAAGAGCCTTACAAGATATGAATAAATTACACCTATAAATATCAATTAGAGTTAATTAATGATGCAAACAGAGTATACGATCTAAAGAATTCTTATGTGAATTACAAATTAATTACACTATTTGTAAATATTGCACAATAAATCAATTAAGGTCGCTAATTTGTAAACTCATTAACCGCATGTCTGAGGTTTGTGGTGAAAGAATGCAGAGAGCAGAGAATGCAACCTCATCCGTTGGCTAAAACTAAATATAAATATTTTTTCAAAGTTGTGTAGAAACTAGTGCACCGTACAGATATTATGTATAGGTAGGAAAAGTATAGTTTAAAGTTTTTTATGGTATTAAAACATGAATTAAGTTACAAAATCTCTGATCAAACAATAAAATAGAAATTTTTAAAACCTGATATGGGTCTAAACGTAAGTTTAATAATCAAAAATCAGTCAATCACATTATAATTGTTTTCCTTCAAAGTGAAATGTATTTTTTAGAAACTTATGGGATGCAATTGTGAACAAAAAACGCGAACTAAAATGAGTAAATCACCAGTATATTTACATTTACTTCTAATAGTTGACTTATCTGTATACCTGTAGTACGATGAGATACAAACGTTGTATGTAAAGAAAGGTATATATCTGCCGAAGGTAAATAACGTTATGGATTTAAGTCCGTGAGTATTAATTTATGTGTGTTACATAGTTTTTAGCGACTCATTGCTACCCAGATAGACCCTGCGAGGTTTTCATGGTGCAGTTTTGTGTCTGTAAATGTATGTGTTGGAAACAATAAACAAAAACATATTAATGACATAATTTTTAAGTGACACATGAAGTAAATTTTTATGTTCTATTATCGCCAACGTTTACGAAACGCATAGATATAGAGCTAAATTTCATAATAAACCCTATCACAAAACATATTGTTTTACCAATATTATTTCTAAGAACGGTTTAGGTTAAGTTTAGAAAACGTTGACCTGTCTAAAGCCCAAAAACCACGGCCCATAACTCCATCTTGTTTATATAATTATTGTTCAAAACAAGGTGTGTTTTAGTTTTAATATTTATCTGTGACCAACGGGTTTTTAAAACACGTTTTATTTACAGTTAACTAATTTATTATTACCAATAATAAATTTAAACTAAAATATCCGTTACATAAAGATTAGCATATATATTGCGGTTTGACGTAGACGTTATCCATCAATTGTCTCTACTCTATAAAAAAACTAGGCTAGCATGTTGTTCAATATCCAATAAATGAAATAAATGAAATTACATTTACACGGTCATTTATTTTTAATATAGTTCAAAGTATCAGACTAGTATTTTACACTTAATAACTTCACTTATTAATGGTAGTAAAAAAAAAATGAATGGTGGCAGTTAACATACACGCGTTCAAGCCTATAACTAACGGAACAAACTAGTTTCATAATAGATTCAAATGTTTTCCTATAAATATATTTTCATTTATTGAAAACTATAGACAATTCACTAACCGTTGGACACATAGTTCACAAGTTTAAAGTTGCTCAAAGAGCGTGCGATGGTGGATGTTTCTGTTAATTCGTAATGAAACAATTCCGCATAGACGTGGAGTACCGATATCACACGGACAGTCATGTCTCCAGGTCGACAGATGGTCACTGGAGCCAACACGTGTTAGAGTGGAGACTGCGATTAGACAAACGCAGTCTAGGATACCCTGAGAAATTATGGACTAACAACTTGAGGGAAATGGCTGACAGCGGATTGATGCGGACTGCCAAGACGAGTATGATTGGCGATCTTTGAGGAAGGTTTTCGTTCAGGAGTTGACAGCAATTGTCGGAAGGAGACAATTTTTCCGACTAGTATTTGGTTTGTGGAGGTCAGATGACAGTCGCTCCACGAAAACAAAACAAAATTAAGACGTACATTAATAGACTTAAAGTCGATATCTACTTAATTTGAGAAAAAAGGCTCGGAGGAAGATAAATTACAGATCATTTTCTTGTTTTGGGTTTAAATTAAATTCAACGAATCAAAGGCTATTTAATTAAATACAATAACTAAATAGATAATTAATAAAATAATCATAAGACCATGGGAGAGCTATGCTTCGGCATGAATGGGTCGGCTCGACCGGAGTGATACCACGGCCTCACAGAAAACCGGTGTGAAATAGCGTTTGCGCTGTGTTTCACCGAGTGAGTGAGGATACCGGAGGCCCATACCCCAACCCCTCCCCCATCCCCTTTCCTATCCCCCAAAGGTCGGCAACGCACTTGTGACGCCTTTGGTGTTGCGGGTGTCCATGGGCGGCGATAATCGCTTACCATCAGGTGATACGTCTGCTCGTTTGCCCACTATTCAATAAAAATAAAATAAAAAAAAGACTTAGAATTACTAGCGCTGAACGAGATCAGAATAAAGATTCGAATCCTACTGAAGGCCGGAAATTTCACAATACCTACATGTAAAACATTTTCTTGACGAATGTGTCAAGGGTTAATCGAAAAGTCACACAAGACCGCACCCCGAGGTGATCGAGTTTATAAAACATAAATGAGGCGATAGCAATGCAAATGATTAAAAAAACCGGTTCAATAAATGCGCTGAGATTTTTTAAAATTGAATTTTGCCGGAATATTAATTTACTATATCATCAGATGATGTTTGCGGCTTTTGACATATGCATGCCATTTCCATTTGCATTAGACTAGTTGTCGCCTACGGCTTAGCATATTTCTAACTTTGAAAATGACGATTCTCCAAACAACTATTCATCACTTTGTTTACTCCATTAGGTACGAAATTTAAAAAAAAAACTTTCTAAGTGTATACTGATAACATTTCAAGTTTATAGTACTAGTAGTTCAGGCTCTGAGTTTTATTATCAGTCAGACAGGGCAAGTAATTTTATATTTAACTAGCTGACCCCACGCAACCTCGTTTGCGTCTTATATTGCCTGTAGCGTGAAACTTTTCCCCCGATTTTGAAACATTCTTCATTGGTGCTCCGCTCCTATTAGTAGTAGCATGATGATATATAGCCTTCCTCGAGAAATAAACTTTTTCAAATCGGACCAGCGGTTCCTGAGATTAGCGCGTTCAAACAAACAAACTCTTCAGCTTTATTATTAGTATAGATAAAAACCGTTGAATTTAAAAGCTATATTACTTAATATTTTTTGATAGAAGCATAAAAATATTTATTGGAATAATGCGTAGGTTGCTTGATTGGAGGAAGAAAAAATATGTCATCACATTTATCACAGGAAAATAGTAAAATTCATCTTTTGTTTTTTTACAAACATTTGTTGTTTTTATTTTGTTATTTTCTTTTATTTGATGGATATGATGAAGAAAACTGTGTTGTGTCACACGAAATGTTTTTGTATTATTTAATTTATCACATACACCTATTTGTGAATATTTGTAATAGCTATTAATTTATTATATGGTACATACTAAATGCCGTGATTAATTTATATATAATCACTGTCTCCAATTATATTATTATAACATCACATTTAGAAATCATTGCAAAATGAGAAGCTTTAATTATAAATACTTAGGTGACTTTAAAATTAACAAATAACAATTCACCTAATTTCCAAGAGTTTCAAGGATTTTTTTTTAATTCTTTACGAAATTGTATTTAATTATTTTTTTAATAATACAATTATTTTAAAGTGGGTGTGCCAATAATTACTAATTTTAATTTAATGGTTTTCGTATTGAATTCATTATTTCATTTATCACAATTCACAGTTTAATTCATTTGGTATTTAATGTAACCCAAAACTCTGTTATTCTTTTATTTAAAATAATTTCACACTTACACACACATTAATTAAAATACAGAAAGTAATATTTCTGAATAAAATATATCAATAATAAAAACTTAAATATATAAATCAAGACTTACCGTCCAAATCAATGCTCCAACACAAATATTCACTAAGACACTGGTATAACGCAATGTTAGATTGCAGTATCAAAGGTACACCAATGTGCGCAACTCAAGATCTACGGCACGAACAGCGAGGCGCGTGGGCAATTGCGCGGGTCACTTTTACATTAATAATGTTCGCGCGCGCTTGATCCGCCCGTATATATCACCGAGCTATTTGACGTCACGGCCACTGCCAAGATAAGGGCTTCGCACCATCAATACGTGTTCTATCTAGCAACGGCGATTAAACTTACTGCGCCATTGATACCGTACAGATAATTTGTCTGGGACAATCAATGCGTGGAACTGCATATATCGTAAGAAGAAATATATACTAACCACAAAAATAAACGTATTAAATTTTCTTCAATTTTTTTTAACAATATTTTGTATGTGCCTTCGATATTTTTTTGACAGTGACATTCTTGTTTTGTTTTTTTTTAATTAGTCTATGGTTTCGCGGACAGATTTCCTTGTTATGTGCTGATAGAATTATAACGATAGATACCCTTTTTACCTTTAAGTTCCTCAGCCTGAGAGAAATATTAGGTATATCCCTAAGAAAACAATTGAAAATCTCGGAGGTATTCTTCATTATGTACTGGAATAAAAAAGATTTATTAGTAGTTATCGTTAGCATCTTTGAGTAAAACGTTCTCTTTTATAAATCACTAGCTGTCCCGGCAAACGTTGCTTTGCCATAAAAAGGAATAGGTATATATTTTAGGGGTGGGTCCATAAAATCGCGATGGAAAAATAGGGGTTGTTCGTAGAGAGTTGATCATAAAAAATAAAAAAATGATGAAACACAGATGTAGTCCGGTTCTCAGACCTACCCAATATGCACACAAAATTTCATGAGAATCGGTCAAGCCGTTTCAGAGGAGTATGGTAACTAACATTGTGACACGAGAATTTTATATATTAGATATTATAGTTCTCATTTAACGTAAATACACTAGATTTTAACAATTAATATAATTTCGTTAAAAATACTTCTAAAATAAAGATATAAAATACAAGAAACTGATATGAATAGACAAATAAATAAAAATCAGTTTCAATTGGCATTTGAAAGAGTGTATTCTTTTTTTATTCCACATAACATTATCTATACAAATAAATATTGGAGTGTCTGTTTGTAATATTAAAATAACCGCTTTTTACTAAATATATATGTATGTAGACACGGTACATTTACCAAAATACATTTTATTAAATTTTAGTCTGTTTGTCTGTCTGCTCCGGCTAATCTCCGGCTGAGACGGCTGGACCGATTTTGACGATTTTCACTGATAGGTAGCTGATGATATAAGGAGTAACTTAGGTAACTTTTTTAGACTAACTTCGTCCCGCGGCGTTACTCGTGGTACGGCAATAACCGCGGGCAGCCCCGCGGGGTTCAACTAGTTTTAAAATATAGCTCCAGAACTGGATATAATAAAATGATCATCGTGATCTTTGCAATGAAATTGTTACAATCGATGTTTTTAATTCAGAAAATCTTTTGAGTTAATTTTGTTTTTTTCTTTAAATAACCAGTTTCGACAACAAATAAGAAATAGACAACGAATTGTTAAGTCATTCCCAACGTCGTGTTTACTTGGTCAAATATACTTACATAAGCTAAGAAAAAATATAAACGCGACACATAGGGTACCTCCTCCTTTTGGTAGTCGGTTAAAAAGAACATTAATTCGTTTCAACCTCGGCAATGAAAGATGTACACACAGTCCTGATGAGAGCGGCCGCAGGAGTGACTCCACGAGTTCTAATCCGCGCAGGGCACAGTTAGCACAATGTATTTTTTATTATCTACACATTATTTTACGATCAGACATAATTATCTTTATTATATGTAGATTTTACCTAAAACTTCGTGCTGCGTTCTGCGGTAATACCTGAATATTGTTCACTGTGTCATTGGTTTTAATTGTGTATTTTTTTTCTAATATTTAAGTGTCCCTACCATCCTTATAACATCTGCTACCTGCTAGTGAAAGTACTGTTAAAATCAATCTAGCCGTTCCAAAGATTAGACGGAACAAACATTTGGACAAACAGACACTTCAATTTTGTTTATTTGTATAAATGACACTATTTATTACATTTCTGATATTATTATATTATCTTCTTTCGATTTGTTTTTTTACAATTAATTAAAATTTTGCTTGAAATGTAGTTGTGCTATTTAAAATAAATTAAAAGTGTATATACCAACTGGCAGGTTTTAAAGGTGGTCATGTACCTAAGACCACACCAATAAATTATTTTTGATTTCATGGTCAAACTCAAACTCAAATCATTTATTTCCATATGCCCCAAAAGGCACTTGAACACGTCAAAAATACAAACATCAAAATATAAAACAAAACTCAAGTAGGTAATCAATTCAGTGATAAAAGGTACTAATACTAAATGCACTGAAATGATTTGAATTACCGGAGCTTAGATTGATTTCGATTCAACTCAAAGGTTTAAATTGAAATCAATCCAAGTACCAGCTCCGATGGGTATTGCATTCATGAGAAGAGCTGGTGAGAAACTCATGTGCACCATCTTTTCAAATAATTCATACAAGCTTGTTTGTTTTTGACAACAGTACTTCTATGTGCAAGTTAAGGCAACCAAAACACAAAGGCTAGAAAGCGGTCGTGCTCTGAGTTCCATCCGTGTAGGTGTTGACGACAGAAAAACCCTTTGCATCTTGCGAACATATGGTTTTTATTGACATCTTGTATTGCGGCTTACGATAAACCCAAACTGTGTGAATTTGTGTGTGATGATTGAAGATACATTAGCACCGTACGAGAAAAATTGGAAGTAATTTGACGTCAAAAACAACATGCAACATAAAGGCAATGTCAATTAATCCATGTAGGAACAACATTATATTTTCAAACCATGTTTGATTTTTCTTTAACCAGTACCTAGATATAAGTGGGTTTGGGTGTAGAATTCCATAAACGGTCTGATTAAACAGTATAAGTGAGACTCGCTTAGCAAACGACGAAAAATGTTTGATGTAAACTTTCTTTCTTATTGGAATAAAAATAACTGAAAGAAAAATAAATAAAATATTACTATTAAAAATAAAACCTCGGTTTGTTATTTGGGATTGGTTTTAGAAAGAAACTTTTCATTTATCGGACATATTAGAACAGTTAATGAAAAGTCTAAAATGAGCTTCTTTGCACTGACGAGGATAGGAGTATACGACCCAAATCCCAAACTAAGAAGAGCTTGTACTAGACGACCTATATAAATACATATATACTTTTGTGTAAATACATACATATTATACATAGAAAACACCCAAACTTCGAAATAAATATTTGCAGATCATACAAATACAAGTGACGTCTGCGACGGTATAATAATAATATACGCCCGACACAGTTCTCGAGAATGGTCGTGCTACGTAATCGATCGGGTTCAATCTATTATCACAGACAGGACTATTGTTGCCAATAAGCCTGATATTGTGGTGATAGATCGATTAGAGCGCCGCGCAATGATTGTCGACATCGCCGCTCCTTATGACGAAAATCTCGGGAACGTTGAAAAAGAAAATCAAATAAAATATTTGGATTTATCTTAAGAGATTGTCGATATGAGAAATCTTGATTGATCGGTGATCATTGTTCCGATACTCATATCTGGTCACGGATTGATTGCCAACAGCCTTGACCAACACAAGGCTTAGGCTCGCGTTAGATGATTGGATCAAGGGTCTGATGTAGAAGACAGTCCTTCTTGACACGGCTTGTATTGTGAGGAGGTTCCTGTCTTTGAAGTCCTAACCACCGGTTCCTTGGTTCCCGAAGTCGGTGGTCTACTGTTTTTTATATTTTTAAATGTATTTGTTTTTATATGTATATTTAAAAACAAAAATAGTATGTAATATTAATTGTAATAAAGAGAATAATAATTGCTTTATTGTACACCAGATTACTTACAAAGGTAACTTAAAGCTAAGATGAACAATGCATAAAAAGTTGATAAGAAAAAGAAGAATTTTCGAGCATATAACACACAACGCCATCCAGTCCCAAGTTAAGCAGAGCTTGTGTTATGGGTACTGATATAAATACATATATCCTTTTTTTTGTAAATACATACATATTACACATAGAAAACACCCAAACTCCGAAACAAATATTTGTAGATTACACAAACACATGGTCCGACCCAGGATTTGAACCAGCAGTCGCATTCGCTACTACTGCGCCACCGAGGCAGTCAAAAGAAGAAGAATTTATACATATTATATAAAATAATAGTAACACCCAGTGATGATGATGAAATAAGTACGTAGAAATATTAATAAATAGATATTTTGTATAAACTCCAGTGGAATTTCAGACCTAATTCAGAGCAAGGTTGGTTACTAGTCTTTGAGGTCTCCCAAGTAATATGCCTTCACCAGTCTCTTGAACTCATCTCATGTCTTACTATAGAATCTTGTGTCAACTGCGATGAATTTCCGTGTGTTTTGGCGATTATTCCATAAATACTATAGAAATCAAATAAATCTCACTTAAGACCCAGAATATTTCTTCCGTGGTGCTCCCCGGTTTGAAAAAGGTATCTGCCTGTTTTGACTTCAATTTTGTCTTCCGCTTTGCTAAGGTAGTGCATTTATTATGTTTCCAACTCCTCCAGTTTTTCTTCTGATTAATTTCGTTGCGGATTCCAACACAGTTTAATTTTTCCTGAGACTTCCCGAGTATCATAGCCCCGTGTTTTTGTGGGTCACTGCTGTTGATCTTAGTGTACAGGAGTTACAGTGATGGACGTGTAGGCGCAACGCTAACAGAATTTCGTTAAGCATAAGTTTAATGTATTTTTTTGATATAAATTGTTTTATCTCTTAGGTAGTTGATATTTTTATTATTTTCATAAGAATGTAGAACCCAGGAAAGGTGTACATTCGTTTCACAAACAGATACACACAAACAAAAACAATAATTTATCTAAAATCAATGTGGCACGGAAAAGGCATATCCATGTTAAGATTTTGTTGTGCAGGAAACGTAAGTACAGTTACCAAAAGAAACTAATGAATGAAAATATAAAAATGAAATTAATGAATAAGCTCTTTCCATGTAAAAGGCTCTAGAGGACTGCAATAAAGATGACATCTCTTCGTAACTGTAGAGGCTCAAAGGACTCGGTGGCTTTGATACTGTCGAAATGAGGACTGCTCGCAAAAAGCTTTCACGAGTTTTTTATATAGAATTGGGCTTTAATATTTCTGACGCGTTCCTCATAGGTTGAGAGCTAGATAGCTTAAAATTTCGTTACATCATAACGAATTACTAAAAGAAATGTAATAGTACTCTCTCGTCAGATGAAAATCTTACAAATGGAAAATATAAAGTGACATTGCCGGTTCATAATATATATACTCCCAAAGTAGGGCTAGCTGTGTGTTGGGAGTCAGTTCCTATTTACAGGCAAAAAGAACACACAGTAGTTACAATAGTAGACAGTAGTAAATTAACTTTAAAACTGAATATGTACTTAGATAATAAAACAACATTATTAGTTGCATTTAAGTAGCAATTTGTACCTTACTGTACCTCCTTAATTTATCTGACCTTATTTGTGAATGAAGACTTGTATATTACATAGAATATCGTTTACGTTTGGATGAGATATTAAGACGCTGTAAGTACGTACTTCCGTACTTTAGTAGGAGATTTATATGCCATTTTAGATTTGATGTATGTCGAACTTCGATTTTTGGTGTTGACCGTACATAAATTTAATTTACTCATTCATCTGTGTTAGTCGTCCATTCTTTATGACCAAACTTAAATTATTCTGACAATTAGATGCCCATTTACAGGTGTTCAAATTATCTGCTATTCACTCATCTTAAAACGATGTGTTTTTATCAATGCTATCTATTAATTAGAACAACAATTAATTTAATTGTATTCATAACTTATGTAATTAAGATGAAGCTCAATATTGCCCATAAATAGAACATTAAACTTTAGGGGAATTACTGGTTTTTGCTATCTATAAAGTTTTACCTAATTGTATATTACATCTGCTCGTTGTATTCATGAAACTATGTACTACTTTTTTTTGAAGTGAAAACTTCTTTAGCGGAGCTGTGTAGTTTTTTGGAATGGGTAAAAATGTATAAACTCGCGTCAGGTCACGTGACCTGATCGAAAATTCGTAAGACGGATGGAGAGAGGACGTATAAACTCGCGTCAGGTCACGTGACAGGACAGGCGGCGCAGGGCGCTTGCGCGAATGTTCGTGTGTGTATGTCATATAAATTGTCATGTTTGTGTACGATAGCGCAATAAATGAATATTGTATTCCACCACATAAATAATAGTACTTCTATACTGATAATGAAAGCAATTCGTACAAAATTATTCTCTAACCATTCCAAAATATCAAAAATGCACAACGTTAATATTCAAGTTTTCACTTCTGCCGGCACTCCCGGAGTGCATTTTTTTTTTTACATTAGACATAAATGACATTTTAGTCATAATGAATGGGTCTTTAGAGTTAAATGTGGTGTTATATGAACGTGCGATTCTAGTCATCGCGGTGTTTTGCCCATATGATGTAGAATGTGATGGTACATTTAGTAATTGTGTGTGCCGAGTACGATAACTAGGAGTATTAAATCCCACTTTTCCGAGCAGTGTGGTACAGTCTATGCGACCACGAATTATATCATACAGCAGCCCCATATCCATCAGCGATCGTCTGCTCTCTAAGGTTAGCAAGTTATACATTGGGCAATTAGTCTAAATTAGGTTTGTTAAATTTATAGTTCAGGTAATTTATAAATTTCTTTTGAATATGTTCTATTTTTTTACTATGTATTGCATGATAAGGTGACCAGATTTGACAGAGATATTCCAGAGTGCTTCTTATGTAGGCGTAATATACTGTCTTATGACACAATAAACTTTTAAAAGGCTGACAGGCTCGCATTACAAATCCAAGATTTTTATATGATTTGTGAATTATATTGTCCATATGGTCAGTCATTCTCATCTTTGAGGCAAGTGTGACCCCCAAGTCTCGCACCGATTCAACCCTTTTTATTGGCACGTCATTGAAGTTATAGTTATATCTTATAATATGTTTTTTACGACTAAAGCAATTAACAGTTATTTTGTTTGTTCTATAGTAGTTATATAAGTTATCAAGATCTTTTTGTAGATTTACGCAATCAGAATTATTATAGATTTTTAAAAATATTTTTTTGTCATCTGCATATAAAAGGTGAGATGCCTTGTTGATACACTGGTAGATGTCGTGTATGTATGCGTTGTAGAAGAGCGGAGCGAAATGCGAGCCCTGTGGGACACCCGAAGAGATTTCAATGTAATCCGATTTAAAACCTCCCATTACAACTGCCTGTGAACGGTTTGAAAGATAGGACTTTATCCATCTCAGCAAATCTCCGTGGATACCCAAAGATTGCAGCTTTTTCAACAGAAACATGTGATCTACACGATCGAAGGCTTTCTCAAAATCTGTGTAAATCACGTCAATCTGCCCTCCTCCTTCCTTGTGTTTCAAGACATAATCTGTAAATACAGCCAAATTAGTTAGGGTTGAGCGTCCTCACAGAAATCCGTGCTGCGATTCGGGAATTCCCTTTGAAATCACGTGATATAAGTTTTCATATACCAACTTCTCAAACAGTTTGGCCAGAACGTTTAGAATTGAGATAGGTCGGTAATTTTCAATCATAGATTTTGGGCCTTTTTTGTGGATGGGTACGATGAGGGCTCTTTTCCATAATGTTGGAAATGTGGATAGCTCTAGAGATCGTTTAAAGAGTAGAGAGACCGGAGCGGCCAGACTGCCAGCACAAGATTTTAGAAATATTGGTGGGACACCATCACAACCCGATCCCTTGGAGACATCCAGAGAGCTCAGTAACTTAAGAACGTGATCTTCAGTGATAAAAATATGCGACAAAACTTCAGAGTGTGCAATTACGCTATCAGAGGCAATGTCAGGCTCGTGTAGTACTGTGGTATTTGCGAATACACTTTTAAAAAAGTCACTGAATGCCGAACATATGGAGTTTGCGTCATTAAATGACTGATCATTGAATGTGAACCGCTGAGGGTAATTAGAACCACCCCGTTTTGATTTAATATATGTCCAAAAATATTTTGGGTTATGTCTGATGTGGGATTCAGCATTTTCAGTAAATTGCCTGAAACATAGGTTCTGAGTTTTATGCTGACGGTGTCTTAGCAATGTAAATTCGTCGTAATCCCTGGGGTTATGATATTTTTTTCACCTTTTATGTACTTTAGATTTTTCTCTTATAATATTGATTAAAGGTTTGGAATACCAGACGGGATAAGAATATTTTTTATTTGAGAGCGGAACATTTAAAGCAATTCAGTTCGTTATAAAAGCATTCAACAGCGTCATCGACGGATGCGGTGTTTAAAATATCTGACCAGTTTATGCTTATGAGATAATTATTAATTATGTTATAGTCACATCGGTGAAAGTTATAGCGCGGCACTTCTTTTTCTTTCAAATTTTTCATTTGTATATATAATATAATATAATATAGTATTTATGGCCAAAGTAAGTAAGTCGGTAATATGAAATGTATGAGTTTAGTTTAGTTTCCAGTTAATAATTTCTTAAGTAATTAGTTAAAAAACATCTAGTTTTAGTCCAAAATAAGGTGTCTTATTTGAATAGTTTTTAAATTTTCATTGCTGTGTAAAGTTCATACATGCTATTATAGACTTAGGCAGAGCATTGAAGGGTCTTCTAAATATCATATAAGACTATAGTTAGTTACCACATGGTTGCAATTTGGTATAATTAATCATTAAAACTAATTCATTTGCATTAATTGAAATGAAATTGTGGGGGAACGGGTATCATACCCCTCCAACACAAAGGGAGGATCCTCCGACCAGGCGAGGCCATCATGCCTGGCGGGCTACTGCCTAACAATTGATGTTGGGATGTTGTATATATGATAATCGGCGCGAGAACTATTTATTTCGCGATTCAGGATTTGTAGTTACTCCGTGTAGTGCGTTACTTCGTAGTTCAGCGTATGTTCGGTAGATGGCGCTGTAGTAGGTTATTGTTGTGTTATATGTGGAAGTCGCCACATCACTCCCTTCCAAGAACGGAGGTCGATAAATTGTTGAGTCAGCTGTCTGTGCTCCGTAGTGGATCTTGCCAGTGTCAGGAGTGAGCAGTTCCAGTGAGTCGGAACTGAGTGCCGCAAGTTCCAGTGAGTTGGAACTGAATGCCGCTAGTCCCAGTGAGTCGGGGCTGAATTCCGCTGATCCCAGTGAGTCGGGACAGGATTACTCGCCACAGAATAAATAAAAAAATGTTTCGTATACCTACAACGATAAACGTTACGACGACGTAATAAGGATTAGCTTATCCTGTCTGTCTTTCTTCGTTCTTCTTGTTGTGTTTCTTCTTGACTGTTTTGTTGATTTGGTGGCTAGCGTAGGTATGCAACTAACTGCCAGTCAAGAAGTCTCGGGTTTGATTCCCGAGTCGGGCCAAAATGATGTATCGTGTTTTTCGTATATGAAAATGGCGGTGTTCCGGCCGTGCCTCGGAGAGCATTTTAAGTCGTCAGTCCCGCTTGCCATGAAAATCTTTGGTAATCGTTATTGAGAAGTCAGTGCCTTCAAATATACTGACGCTAGTTTCAACCTTCGAATTCAGTTCACCCACAGGGTTGCGGAGGTCTGATGCCGGTCGTTTCGTGGGAAAACTGATATTCAGGTAAAACAGGTGGAACTAGTAGTCGACCATAAATAATCTTGGGATAAGGCTAGGAAGAAGAAAAAGCTTATCCTGTCTGTCTAGCTGCCTGTTTGTTCAAAAAAAGTTGTTAAAATATTAAATAAAATAAATAAAATATTCTATACAAATTAGAAAATAGTTTATTTATAAAAATAAATAAAATAAAATAGTTTATCTATTACAGGTTTAAAAAAAAACAGTTTTACGTACGTACGTAGTCACTTTTAGGTACTTCGCTGAAAATAACTCTGTAATCATCCCTGAATTTTATATACCACGTATCTTAAGTTATAATTTACTAGCTGAACCTCGCGGTGTTACCTGCAGTTATTAGTTTACATATTGTTATTTTTTTTCAAATGGTGAAAGAGTTTTTAAAATCCGTCCAGTACTTTTTGAGCCAATTCGTTACAAACATACTTACATACAAACCTCTCCTCTTTATAATATTAGTATCGATAACATGGTCTAAAATAGTTTAGGAAACAGGCTTACACATTTGTCGTTTTTAAAAGTTGAGGCATCACAATAACGTTTATATTAGAATTTGGTTTTACAATTTTGTTGCTGTACGTGCACACCTAAGAACCCACAGCGCGGAGACAGCTACATAAACCACTCAACCTTTATATGATCCTTTAGCTGCCATAATGACTCTGCTCTGCCTAATGGAAAGCACGAGCAGAATCCATGAGTGGTGGTCACCATCCTCAATGCTAATAGAGACAATGCAGCATGGTGACCCACACTATGGCGGCCTAGTTAGATGCTTTTTCCTGCTCCGCTTAAAGGACCCGGGTTCATAGTGGGAGGGAAACACGTACGCAGGTAGTTCCAGGGTTTGACCGCTCGGCATGGGAAGAAAGATTCGAAGCGGTGAGTACGAGAGCGTATGTTTACCACTCTGAAGCTGTGACTTCCAAAATCGGAACGTGTTGTTTTGTAGAGGAAGGGAGAAGGGTGGACCAGTTGGAACCACTCTTTAGAACACTCTCTATCATCACTCACTTTGATTTATTATTCAATATTAATATTTTTTTATTAAATATAATCTTTTACAAAACAACCGGAACAAGTTTTACAAGTTCAGAACCCATTTATTTGCGTCTATGGAAAACTCCATTGCTAGGTTTGATGCCTTCATATTATAATAATAATGTTGGCATATTTCTAACATTTGCTCGATTTTAATATTAGTGTGAGTCATTCTACAGGTTTATTTGCGTAAGGGAAATTTTTGTTAAAACCGCAGGCTATGAACACCTACAGTGCTAGTGTTGTCACTCGTACGTTGCCTATACTGTAATGATTTATAACCTTCAAAACTAATGTAGTTTTGAAGGATATAATATTATTATCATAATACAAATCAACCGTCTTTTAGCCTTCTGCGTAGCTGCTCTTTCAAAAAAAGGAAAATTAAACTTAAAATAATTACTTGACTTAAATGACTTTGACGTAGAAGATTAAACAGTCCACGAGGTATTTTAATCAATACAACTTTTATTAAATACCTATGTTATTTTCGAAAAGTTTACATAAATTACACCAAAGGTAAGTAAAAAAATAAATAAACAAGTACAGTACGTTACGAAACAATCAAAAACCATTAACAACACGTAAGTATGTAGACAAAATGATGCGTGTCTGTGTAGTGTAGTTGTGTCCACAACTCACACACAAGGAAGACTCGGGTTGTGTCACCCCCCCCCCCCCCCACATCTGTACGTCCCGCTGGTACCTAAAACTGAATTCTATACTATAGACGCTTGAAATATTCACAGAATGTTTATGTTGTATATTCACTTTAAAAATAAATAATTAAATTAAATAAAACAAATATTTAAGGGGCTCCCATACATAAAACGTAACATTTTTGCTCGATTTTGTTAGTTAGTTAGAAAATGGTATGGAACCCTTCGTGCGCGAGTCCGACTCAAACCTGACCGGTTTTTTGAACACTTTTTGTGCAAGGATTAAATCGTTAACTTAATTTGTTCATGAAACGTTTCCATAAGTATGATTAAAGGTAGGTATTTCGGAATTTTTAGAGCACACCAATAAATTTATTTAGCTTTATACATACTTTTCATTATTCGCCCTGTATTGATAAATTATATTTATTTTCTAAGTAAATCTTTTCTGTTATTTTTACACATCGGAATTTACAGCTAGAAGAGGCCTGCATTTCCTAAGACTCACTCTTGGAAGAAATGCCGAAACAAACCATAGAGGTGTCTTTTTTTAAGTCCGTTGATTGATTACATAAAAACAATAAAAAATCTATACAGGTACAGTATATCACCATACCATAGTTTTGAATCGGCACAGGAGTACTGAAAACCGGTGCGAAACAACCCTTGCGCTATGTTTCACCGAGTGAGTGAGGATACTGGAGGCCCCATCCTCCTCCCTATCCCCCAAAGGCCGGCAACGCACTTGTGACGCCTCTGGTGTTGCAGATGTCTATGGGCGCTTTCTATTGGGTGAAACGTCTGCTCGTTTGCCCCCTATTCCTAATATATGTGACTGCCTCGGTGGCTTAGTGGTAGCATATGGGACTGCTAAGCTTGAGGTCTCGGGTTCAATTCCCGGGTCAGACCAAATGTTTGTATGATCTGGAAATATTTGGTTCAGAGTTTGGGTGTTTTCTATGTATAATAGTATATATTTACAAAAAAAAAGTATAAAAGTATTTATATCAGTTGTCTAGTACCCGTAACACAAGCTCTACTTAGCTTGGAACTAGATGGCGTTGTGTGTTAGATCAGGAATATCTATTTATTTATATTTATATGTAACGAAAGATACTACGTAAAAAGCTTTTTATTAGTTAATATCTCGCGGAGTCAGTCATTTTAACAATATCAGTAGCTAATATCAATATTCATAGCACTTTCCTACATATCTATTTAGTTTTTGAAGATACAGATGTGTTAAACATTTAATATGTTAAGGACGCATCTGCCTATTATGAACTTAATAAAACCCAAGATTATCCACAAGAACAACCCGACTACGTTATAACTTTTAAACATATTAAATAGCTAATGGCACCCGGGCCATTATTACGAAATTGATACTTCTTCCATTGAAATCGGTTAGGTAATTTAGGTACTACGGTGGAACATATAGTCCGTTTGTTTAGATAGTGTCGGTACACCCGAACACAATTGTGGTTATTGTTGTGAAATACGAAAATATTAATTCATTCAACGGCGTAAACTGACAAATCATACTTTTTTTTTAATAATATGGTAGCCATGAGGTATGAAAAGCGCCCTTTTACGTCTACGTATAAATTAAGTGAGCTTAAAACAACTCACGCCCCAAAACTAAATCACTATTAATTTCGTATAGTTTTAAACCATTGCAACACGAAAAAATTAAAAATGATATGTTATTCTGTGTACGTCGTATACAATAAGATACTGATTAATATAATCTATAGGAGAAGTACTGGTGGACCGTAATCCCAAAAATCGCCTATAGAAACGTGGTAGGAAATGAAACACACGTCCAAACAAGAATATTTTTATTGATTTAGACGGTATTTATATAACAGTCTGTAGATATTAACATCGCGATACCGAAAATCGATATAACGCCATCTATCGAGCTCAAACATCAAAAATGTACACTGTTTATATCGAACAACTGGATAAAAAAATTATGACTGCAACAGCAGTTATGTTATTCATTATTTATTTATGTTTATTATTACACAATCATATTATAAAACCTCTTCGTGATGAGAGAAAAAAATTTAATATCTGTTTTAACGTGTTTGCAATAACGATAAATGAGACAGTCACTAGCACTTATAAATAATAGCGGATTACATTATGAAATAGGGACATAAAACACTAACAGTTTATATAAAAGAAAACAGCGATGGCATAAAGTATATATTATGCCACAACAAAGTAAATCATTATTTAAATAATGCGCATTGACGTCACTTGGTAAAGGATAAAAGCATAACCAACAGTAGTAATCATTTATAGCAGTATCTTATAAATACAGCCAAGTGGTCGACTCTATTTCATCTCTAGTAGTATCTATATAATATTATATTACAAACAATACTGTAATGATAGTACGCGGCACATATTTATTATTTTATTTTAAATTTTTGTGTCTGTTTGTTTCGGTTAATCTCTGGAACGGCTGGACCGATTTTGACGGGACTTCCACTAGTAGGTAGCTGATGTTACAAGAAGTAACTTAGGCTACTTTTTAAGACTAGCTTCGCCCTGCAGCGTCACTCGCGGTACGACAATACTGGCAGTATTGAATACCGAATGCTCAAGTTCTGGCAAGTATGGAGAAGGACGTGGTTTCCAACTGTAGCTCCTGTAATTACGGTTTCTCGTGCAGTATGAGGTCTTCCGTTATCATGGAGCAATAATGAGGATTGATTGATTTACGAGTCGGGGCTTATTTTAAAGTTATTTTAAACCTGAGAAAGCTATAGTGAATAACACTTTCAATGGACTATCAAACAGTTAGAATTATCTTTCTCTTGGTAAGCTTTGCTTTAGGGCACTGTCACGGCGTTTGATCTGGGATCAGCTATTTCATTTTTTTCTTTCTGCTATCGTAAAGAAACCACTTTTCGTGACATTAGAAACATATTCAACCCAATATCCCCGTTTCTTTTTGCAGATCAGTCAAATCATGAGGCACCCATTTTTATCTTATTAATTTGATACGAATGAATCAATATTTTTTGTAAAGTAACGTTAAACCATGCTACTCATTCGATTGAATTGGCTTCCATCATCTCCTTCAATTCAGCGTTATTCACCTAAGTAGGCGATCTTCCAGGTGGTTCATTCTTCAAGTCAAAGTTTCCATCGCAAGCACGGTTCGTTCATTAGCTGTCTCCAAACTCAGCATTAATATTGCGAGCAGTTTCTACCACGTTATTTGCGTGTTGGAACTCGTATTCAAATATTACTTGGATTTTCAAAGTATCCAAATTTTATGTCTAAGTCATATCAGGACAGAATTATAGAAACAAGACCATCTAGCAGGTCTACAGATAAAATATTTTGATTATTCGTTTTACTAAATAATAACGATGTTTTTATGGAACCGGCTACACACTTATTATTGCCCTTGTAGTCTGCAGTTATGACAAGTATTTGTAATTTTTTTTTGGTTAAATTACTTTAAACTTGACTAAAGTTATTTTTTCTTAGAAAAGGAATCACTGTAATAGTAATTTGATGAACGTATGGTATGCATAAATTGTTTATATGCCACCCTTGTTAAAAACTAATGAGCTATCGTCGACAAACATAATTATCATCGGACTCGAAGAAGATTATGGAATATCATTAAAGAATATTACAAATAACGAGGGTCCTAGCGCACTGCCTTGTGGTACGCCTAATGCAGTTTTTTTCTAGGTTTGTATTTTACTTTTGGTTTTTCAAGGTCAGATAAATTTTATTCTTAAAGAGGACATCTTTAAATATACATACTTATGCTTAAGATTAAGTATCTACACTACCTCAATGGTGGCGTGGAAACTTATTATTAAGATGATTAAATTTTTTTCAACTTTTTTAATCGTCATATCCCAAAAACAGTGACTTTTAGAAAGAAAGTATTTTACAGATAATAATCTGATCTACAATTTTTTCTGGGTTAATTTTATCATAAAACTTACCGTTTTGCTGAAAATCACGCAAAGCCCGTTTTTGTGACATTTGACCCCGAGTATTTTTTTTCCAGGTGTCATAACTGAGGTAGTGAGGTGAAGACTTTTTACATTTCATTTATAATGGTGTTTAGAACAATCCTACCAATTTTGAGCTGAGTGCGAATTATTGTGAACCCACTTCTGTTTTTTGGTCTCATTTAAACGGACTATAGTGTGTAAACAAATCTGTTTATAAAACATTTAATTTAATAAAAAATAGTAATGTTTTCCAGCGTGTTCCATGTGACAAAGTATATTATGTATGTAAAGAGGTAGGTATAATGTATACGTACGTTGTTACGAAACCATGTTTTTCTCTTATTTTGTATTCTTCCTACTACCCTTGGAGACATCGCTTAAGAATGTTAAGTTTTTATTAAAGTTTAGAGATATTTATAAATAGACAAGTTATGAGTATATTCAAATGTGAGGAAATAAATTCATTATATTAGGTCTTTACCTATGAAATTGCCGTTTTGTATGCAATAAGTGAAAGTACTTATTTTTTCAAACTTTTTTATTTCTGTTATTCGAAGTAATCACCCATGCAATCGACGCATCTTTGCCAACGCATTGGCAGTTTATTGATGCCCTTCTTGTAAAAATCAGCTGGACGGGAGGCAACAAACTCTTCAAAGGCATTTTGTACTGCCTCTCGGGAATTGAATCTTTTACCCACTAAAAAGTTGTCTAAATTTTGGAAAAAGTAATAGTCGGTAGGTGCAAGGTCTGGTGAGTTTGGCGGATGAGGGAGAGCTTCCAACCCCAGCTCTTGCAGCTTGGAGACTGTCTGTTGCGCAGTATGGGGTCGCGCGTTGTCGTGAAGGAGCAGTGGGGACGACCGATTGACCAAAGCTGGTTGCAGATGTGCAAGCTTCTCCATCATTCTCTCCAGTTCTTCACAGTACTCATCTGCATTTATGCTCATGCCGTTTTGTAAAAAGCTGTGGTGAATCACACCCGCACTAGACCACCAAACAGTGACCATCACCTTTTTAGGGGTCATTTTTGGTTTAGGGCATTGCTTTGGAGCTGAACCAGGGTCTAACCAAGTTGCTGAGCGCTTTCGATTGTCGAACAGAATCCATTTTTCGTCGCACGTAACTATTCGTTTCAAAATTCCTTCATTTCTTTGCCTGTTGAGTAGCGAAAGGCAGGTCTCGACGTGTACGTTGCGCTGGCGATCATTAAGGTCGTGGGGCACCCATCTATCAAGCTTTTTTACCTTGCCAATTTGTCGCAAATGGATCAATATTGTTTTGATGCTTACATTAAAAGCTGCTGCTAGCTCGGCTGTAGATTGAGTTTCGTCAGCTTCCACAATCGCCTTTAATTCATTATTGTTAACCAAAGTCTCCGGACGACCACGAGCTTTATTTTTCAAGTCAAAATTTCCAGAACGGAACCGGAAAAACTAATAAAGGGTTGTGCGTTCGTTTGTACAGTTCTCTCCGTAAACGTTTTTGATGTTACGTGCCGTTTGTGTCGCGTTGGTGCCACGACGGAACTCATATTCCATAATTACACGAATTTTTAAAGTATCCATTATGACGAAAAATGTTCAAATGTAATGAAAATACAACGCTAATCAAAAAACAAAAGACTGAGTTTGTAAATAGAATGTCATGGTTTTAAAACAAAATTAATTTGAATTTAGAATACAGAGCCATTACAAACTTTTTTTTATTTGAAATGACCAGTACTGAAGAAACGCAATTTCATAGGTAAAGACCTATTATTAAAAAAAAAGTACGTATAATTGATTTCAACCTTTTTGAGGTTGCGTGAGTCATGGACCTTTTAGTAGATATTTACTAAAAATATCTACTAAAAGGTCCATGACTCCGTAGCTATCGCGTATACCACGTGGTACAACTTTTACCTATACTAGGTTTCTGGCGATTTTTTCGCCATTTTTCTTATATTCTTTATTTATGACCCACTGCTAATGTCCCAGCGTGATTTTTTTTTATGTTGTAGCGGGCAAACGAGTAGACGTATCGCCCGATGGTAAGCGATTACCGCCGGCCATGGATACCCGCAGCACCAAAGACGTCATAAGTGCGTTGCCGGCTTTTAGGGGATGGGGAGAGATGGGTTGGGAGATTATGGGCCTCCAGTATCCTCACTCACTCGGTCGGAAACACAGCGCAAGCGCTGTTTCACACCGGTTTTCTGTGAGGCCGTGGTATCACCACGGTCGAGCCGACCAATGCTAGCCGAAGCGTGGCTCTCCCACCATAGAATTTTTTATGTAGCCCATAGCTTGCCTCGATAAACGGAATATCCCACACTCAAGAATATTTCAATTCGAACCCTACTGATTCTTAAAATTAACGCGTTCTACTGAACAAACTCTTCAGCTTTAAAGTATTGCTATAGATGTGCCTTTATTTACAATTAACTATAATCAAGATAATAAATAAATAAATAAATAAATAAATAAATAAATATTCCGGACATCTAACACACAACGCCATCTAGTCCCAAGCTAAGCAGAGCTTGTGTTATGGGTACTAGACAACTGATGTAAATTCTTATATACTTTTTTTTGTAAATACATACATATTATATCGAACCCGAAACCTCAAGCTTAGCAGTCGCATACGCTACCACTACACCACCGAGGCAGTCAAGATAACACTTATTAGGCAGGTATGATTTTTTGTCGAAGACCACAGACCGAAAAGCATACCTAGCGATCCAGCAGTAAGCAGTAAGGTCGTAGACAGAACATTATGTTAAAATCTACTTATAATCGATTCTTAGAAGTCATTGTTATGTCCAGTAATGCACACCTATGTCTAGAATAATAACACATATGTTTCTCCCACAGTTTAAAAAAATCTTCTTTATTTATTTTTTACTATAGACACACAATTAAATCTTTCATCGATGTAATTAAGGAGCATACTTACTCACTCATACAATTCGATGAATCCTGATTTTATTTACCCCTTAAGAAACGGTTCCATATCAACACTGATACACATCAACTGCCTCGTTGGTCTTGCGGTTGACGTATGCGATTGTCGATCAAGAGTTCTCGGATTCAAATCCCGTGTAGGGCCTAAAGTGTTATTGAGTTTTTTTTTGATTATAGAAATACTTAATAACAGCTCGACGTTTGGAAGTTGGAGATCTGAATCTCCGTGCCTCGGAGAACACGTAAAGCTGTCGGCGTTGCGCCTGATCATTCCCCGATCGTGTCGGTTAACCGTCCCATCGGTCATCTGATTATGAAAGAGAGGGAACAGAGAGTGAACCTGTGTTTGCGCCACACTCTTGTGCACTATAATATCTCCTGCGTAGTTGGCTAGTCTCCGTTGAGACTGTCCGCCGTGGCCGTTATCGGCTAGGAGAACATTAATACACGTCTAGAATTACTTATGTCATTCCTAGGTATTGATTTTCAAATCAAAGTCCAAAGTATAGAGGTTTAAGTAAACACAGTTCACGCCTTAAATGAACATCAAATCTGCAGCAACGCTGTTGTCCGGTGACCCCCATAGATCAGGTCACCGTAGCCAGTTAAGACCAGTTTAGAATTTCAATTGACTTCACATATTTACTAGAGTAAATAACTGACTAATTTGTATTTCTATAAATAACATACCTAATGACGTAAATGTTCCATTCGTTTCTAACCGTTTTGTTTTGTCTGATCATAACAAATCCAATATTTTTTTTGGTTCACGCTTATGTATATACCACTGTGAAATGATTTCTTACATGTATAAAATAGCCAATCTAAGAACCCCGCCCGTTTTACTGCCGTTTTTTTAAAACGCCTTATATTTTTATTACATTGTTATTTCATCATCATCAACAATAGTCTTTATAAATCTACTGTTAAAAGACGGATGCAATGTTATTGCCAGAGATGTCTCCAGGCCGTGATGCGGACATTAGCAATCCTTTAGTAAGCTTAGCGCCCTTCAGTAAGCGTAGCGCCCTTCAGTAAGCGCGCAGATTCATTATAAGTGCCGCTGCCAGTTCCCCTAACACTGCTGCACCCGTGTGTACCGCTCACCCAGACGAGACAAGACGCCTCTGGCCATGGGCGTACCCAGGTTCTGGGCCAGGGGGAGGAGGGGTGAATCGGGATTTTTAAAAGCACCTCATTAATTAAATGTTTCTTTTTTATTTTCATTTAATTAATTTTTATTGGTATTTCTTTAATAATTGTTTAATTATAGAATAGCTATTTTTTTTACGTTGCTTTTTACTCACGCCAGCAAAGTACTGAAACAGCTATTGAAATACGAGTATTATCTGTCAGGGCTCAAGGAACAAGAGAGCAGATTCTAATTTTTCGACAATTGATCGAAAATTCTGGAGAGTTTAACATCCCATTCTATATATGCTTAGTCGACTTTCGTAAGGCCTTTGATACCGTGAAATAGAATATTCTACGGGAGGTGCTGATTCAAATGGGAGTGCCGCTCCACCCGGTTAGTCTCATACGCCGACTTTATGAGGATGGAACTGCAACTGTTCGGATAGACTATGACTCAAAAGCTTTCGCATTCAAGCTGGCATTCGACAGGGTTGCATATTGTGTCCACTCCTGTTCAACATTTATACGGAGTATATTATGAGAATGGTGTTGGACGATCCCGACATCACTGTGATTGGCAACTGTGAGGTTGTTTAATCTTATGTGTACCTTGGTTCCACCGTCACAAACACTGGAGGATGTATAGATGTAATTATCGGCCAAAATTTTGGCCGACGCTACGGGACAACTCACCCAAGGTGTCCCCTGCCGCGATGTTGGCACTATTACTTGTCATTCTATTGTTGTCAGATTGTCTGTTGTGAAGTGTTCCGTTAGTTTTTGTGTTAATATTTAATATCCATATAAAAACAGTGCAAGAGAGAATGTGTTGAAGGTACGTGCCTTTTCAAAAGACAAACCAACCAACAACAGAGTGACAAGTAATAGTGCCAAGTTATTGTAAATGCGAAAGTTTGAAATGGATGAATGTTTGTTCTCTTTTACGCAAAAATTGAATGAATTTAGATGAAACCTTACAGTAGTATATAACAGAAGAAGAAGAAAGAGAACATAGAACACTACGTGCGCGGAGCCGTAGACAAAAGCTTATCTATACGAATATTATGAAGCTGAAGAGTTTGTTTGTTTGTTTGAACGCGCTAATCTCAGGAACCCCTGGTCTGATTTGAAAATTTTTTTCATTGAATGATAGTTCATTTATCGAGTAAGGCTATAGGCTATATACCATCACGCTAATACTAATAAGAGCGGAGCACTAATGAAGAATGTTTTAAAAACGGGGAAAAATTTTCAGGCCACTGGCAATAGAAGACGCAAACGAGGTTCCGTGGGTCAGCTAGTATTAAATAATCCTGTTTAGTACCAAATAATATTAAAAAACAGTGCTTAAAATCAATCGATTTGTGAAATTACTGTGCAAAATACCAAAATATAAAACTTAGATCCGTGAATTTAGCAAATACATACGAATGATATACTTGCGAATACATATTGCATATCAATTTAGTATGTGTCCATTGGATTATCGCAGCATTTAAGTTATTGTTTCGTACGTACATATAAGTGCTTAAATAAGCTTAATTATCATAATTAGCCTATCGCAGGATACTGCTGGATATTTGCCACTCCAATATATACATATATTATATTGTTTTTTTTTTGTTTTTATTCAATGCAATCTATCTAACGATATTCAGCATTACATTGGTGTTTGCAGAGTATAGGGCTTGTACGGTATTGTTCAGTAACAATACCGCTTACTTGGTTTTAGTCCATGGCTTTACAGCAATAAATCTTGTGGGTTTCTGCGTTTAAGCCTATGTGGTATTGGGATATCATTCATAAGATCCTTAGCAAGTACATTTGGATGGTGTGTGATTTTAGTTTTGTAAACTATCATTCTGTATCTTATTTCCTGTTTGATCGATTTCATATTAAGATCATGACGCAATCTATCATTGGATATAAACCATATATATTGAATGAAAATATGTTTGTTTGTAATTTATGTTATATAATATATACTTTACAAAATAATTTGTTTTATTTCGTTTGTTTATCTGTACTGAATTATTTTCTACCTAGCTGCAAATATTTTCCTGGGTTCGTCAACAGGACTACGTACAGAAAGTAGGTAAATCCAACTACTAAACACGAAATAATATTTTGCAAATATATAGATTATGACAGTTTATTTGACTGATTTAGTTAAAATCGATTCACACGATGGTGCTATGTTGTATGTAGAAAGAAAGATGATGTAATATCCAAAAAACGTACCTCAAGAAATACGTCAGCTTGTACATTCTGGAGAACACAATATGGCCGCTGATCAAGTATCATTTTGCTAGCATATAATGTCGTATACCTATATATGACTGACGTATGTACGACGTCTCTACAGCGCTATGACCTTTGAGCTTAAGAAGGTATTTACACTCGTTTGAAAGATATATTCCTATTGTGATCATTCTAAAAAAGTTTGAACTCAGAATCAGATTTACTTCTAACGCTAATAAGAACCACACGTTAATAAAACAAGGTAGGAACAATTGTTTCCTTGACATTGAAAAGCTCATATTGTAAATTGTTCTTCCTTCTCCTCATCCAGTAAAGAAATCTTCTTTCACATCACATCACATCAACAGTCTTAAGCAGTTAACTGCTGGACATAAGCTTCTCCTTCGGAAGCAGATTTTCGCCTACTGTATCACGCTGGCTAGACGGTTTGTTTCAAGTTTTATTTTTTATTATATAGTGGCCAAACGAGCAGACGTATCGCCTGATGTTAAGCGATTACCGCCGCCCATGGACACCCGTAACACCAGAGGCGTTACAAGTGCGTTGCCGACCTTTTAGGAAGGAGTACGCTCTTTTCTTGAAGGTTTGAAGGTCGTATTGGTCCGGGAACACCGCCGGCGACAGCTCATTCCACAGTTTTGTTGTGCGCGGTGGAAAGTTTCGGGAAAATCGCACAGTTGTGGACTGCCAACCATCTAGATGATGGGGATGAAATTTCTGTCGAGTAGGACGATGGCGGAAAGAGGCTGCTGTTTTCTTGTGTAGTTTTTTCCCTAAGTCGTTTCTGTATTCTTTACATAGCATATAATAGCTATAGTTTTAAAATAAAACGGAAAATATTCTTACAAAGTCGGTTTACAATCAAACAAATATACAGGTGAAGCTAATAAAAAAGTCGATTTTGTTTTTGTACGCTTAAATCTTTCAAACTACTACTAAACTTGTTTTCTACCAAAAATCTTCTACATGCGCAACAATAAACGCCTTTGTACGCAGTCATGGGTAAAACTTACCCCCTCCAAGTGTACCTTTCAGATAGCATAGCATCTGAAGAAGATAATTGTAATCCACAATCTAGCTGCAATATAGAAAGGACTTATGTATAACTTCAATCTATAAAAAAAGAATAAATTAAGATACTTAATTTCCTCTTGGATGAAAATTTATAAGAGGATCGTTAAGATGCTCTAGAAAACATTGAAAAAACAGCTAGCTGTGAGTCAAGGGAAAAGTCGTCAGTTGATAAGATTCAGAATGTGGTAGATGCTTCTCCGTTACAAATTTCAAGGTATGAACTATCAGCTGATAAACTTTCCACTGAGATGCAAGCTGACATTTTTTTAAGTAGCATGTAAACTATCTCCAGGTAAATTTTTAGTTGAGAGGAAATCATTAAAAATAAAAATGAATATTCATGTTCAAACAGCCAGCTGACGTATAATCCACCATGTCATGGTCAGCTGAGTTTAATTTTTGTAATATTTTTCCTTTAAGATATTAGATTTACCTAATATCTAAGGAAAAAACAAAAAACAATTTTCAAATGGGAGGAAGTGACTAAAAAAGTTTTTTCCGCATGCGTCAGTTGCCCCAGCCCGCCCTACCCACGGTGACGCAGCTGACGGTCGCGAGTATTCATAAAATACATTCCTAATGCATTTTGTGAAGTTTCGCTCGAGAAGAAATAATTAATTAACTGAATTTGTACCTGGCTCCCGGACCACTGCTACAGGCACCGAAAACAAATTAATAAATGCAGACTCAGCTACAAGATACCTACTGCTGCCCAATATTATAATAATGCTACGAATATTTTTCACAGTCACCATAGGCAATGTCAGCTGTGAGATAAGTATTTCCAAATTAAAGTTGATTAAAAATTATTTGAGATCAACAAAGAGTACTTTAAGTTTGTCTAACTTGGCTATAATGTCAAGTGTGATGTGACAACGGATGTGTGATGCTAAAGATAGACATTGACAGTGTTATAAAAGACTGCTCCTAAAAAGAGTAGACGTATAAATATTTAATAAAAGGAGGAAGTTTAATTTTTATTCTAAAAAGTACTTATATTATTTTTCAATAAAAATATACATTTAGTCTATATATGTAAATAAAAATAATAAAGCTGAAGAGTTTGCTTGTTTGTTTGTTTGAACGCGCTAATCTGAGGAACCGCAGGTCCGATTTAAAAAATTCTTACTACTACTAATAGGAGCGGAGCACCAATGAAGAATGTTTCAAAAACAGGGAAATTTTTCACGTTATGGGCAATATAAGACGCAAACGAGGTTGCGTGGGTCAGCTAGTATGTAAATAAAAATGAATCACCGAAATTAATGTACGCGCTTAACTTCCTTCAATCCACTGCACCAAATTGGATAAAAAAATTTTTGTTATTGTCATGACAAGGTTTGTATTGAAGAAAATTATCAGAAAATCGAAATTGTTATTTTCTAAGTCTGCGACTGTACACTACCCGTAAGAAGCTGAGACGGGTATAAATACTTAAACAAATATTCCCAAAAAAAGGGCGGTATGCAGTTCGCCGGGTTCGTCTAGTTTGTATTAAAAATGATTTGTGTTTTTGATTAAATTCGCAAATTATTTCAGTTTGTCGATCGTCAAATGGTTACAACGTATCAAAGTAGTTGCTCGTTTGCCAATGATTCCCAAAAAAATAAAATAATAAACAATAATAAACGATAAGTACATTAACTCTAAACACATAAATAAAAGGGTGGCAAAATTGTCTCGGGCTCTCGGGCCGACACCTACGCTACGCCACTGATGAAAACTACGGAGTTGTTCACGAAACTACGAGTATTTCAACTAATACAGTAATATTCCTTCTTCGATTAAATACGTTAGATACTTTATACCTTAAATATAAATCAAAATTTCCCTATAAAACATCATTAATATAAGTGTCTTTGAAGACATCCAAGGTTTAGAATATACCCGTGTAAAGTCGGGTCAGTTTGCTGGATATAATTTTTAAAACATTTTAAGTGTATGGAACTAAACAAAAATATATGACGTATTAACACAATGTCAGTAGCAATTCTATAGTTGTAAGGAATATAGCAACAAAACGAAAAATAAGCAAAGAGGCTTTATTTATTAAGACAAGTGCGTCAAATACCTACTATACTATTTACTGTAGACAATAACAAGATCGTCTAACGTATTTTAATTACTTAAATGACAATAGTGTAAATATGTATGTGGGTAGGTAAGGTATTTATACTTCCATATTTAAAATTTAACTTAGTATATTAAAATAGTATATAACATATTATGAACTTATTCGAGATGAAAGCTATCTGGACGCTATTTAACACTTATGCTATTATTTACCTACGTTTGATATTTGGTAAACTTAGATTTATCTAGTCAAATATAAGTAATAGTAATTAATAAAATAATAAACAAGTATCAAAATATCGACACTAAGTCATGTGATATTTCAGAGCAGTTTTGAAACTTCTGACACGCGACGTAAGGCTTAAGTTTTTCTAAACGTTACTGAACGTAAAAGTGTTGGGCAATTGTTTTACTCATGTTGTAGAAACTGATAAGCTTTTAGTTCTTTTTACTATTAGTTTTCTTTTAAAACAATCACGCGGTGTGAAGAAAAGCATGGAGAGACGACTTGTTTGTACCAAAGCATGGCTCTATCCAGGTTCGGCTTCCTTAGATACGTTTTATCTTTACATTAGTGTCAACAAGAGATAGTAATTAAAAATTATAGTATCATCTTAAGTGCTACTTAAAGTAACGCTAATACTTTATACTTAAAGTACTTAACGCTCAATTCAGAAGAGTTAACTGCTGAGGCATTGAAACAAAAAAATACTTAAAAATTATTGGTTTCGTCAACGGCTTGTTCATTGTAAATTATAAGCATTGTGTAGAACATTTATCGATCTGTAAACGTATATCACATCTGTATACCTGTAACACTTCTGAAAATAGGATCGAGTTGAATTTATATGACAATTCAGCCGCAAAATTGTTATTTACCGGTCGTTGTATGTTTTATATTAAAACCCATATTTTTAAATCAATTTATTAATTTTTATTTCTCATATTTATATTATGGTAATCACTATTTATACTAAAGTTATAGATTTTTCGAACACACATTATATTCTACTTAATATGTATAGATCGTAACTTGAGGATATTTTCAAGACAGGCGAGGGCCCACGCAGGAGATCGTCCTAATCGTGCGTTTCTGTAAAATGAATATGAACTCCACATCCGCAGTCTGCTGCCTCATAGCAAAATAAAGACCGTTCGAACGTAACTTGATGAGGTCTAATATGATGCTATCTAAATTAAGAGCTAGCGATATCACTAGTTACAATTCTTTGATGATAAACAGAAGATTTTTTCACTATTTAGCAAGTGAAGCGTGAAGATAAAAATTTGAGTCTAGTTTGTTCACCTTGTAAGGTTTTTATAATATTTCACATAGCAATTAGGTTTTATAAGTGGTAGAGTGACCTATAATGACGAAATCGTTCAATCACGAACACGGAACGGTCTTAGTCTCATCTATACTAATAATAAATCTAAAGACTTTGTTTGTTCATTTGTTTGAACGCGCTAATCTCAGGAACCGCTGATCCGATTTGAAAATTCCTTTCAGTGTTGGATAGTCCATTTATCGAGGAAGGCTATAGACTATATATCATCACCATACTACTAATAGGAGTGGAGCACCAATGAATAATGTTTCAAAAACAGGGGAAATTTTCACGCTACGTGCAATATAAGACGCAAACGAGGTTGTGTGGGTTAGCTATCAACTATATACGTAAATACGTTCGACGCGCAAAATAAATATAATGAATAAAACAAACTATTGTTCTGGAAATATTTCCTTCATAAAATTATTTATGTTACATTATGTTTGTAATTTGTATGTTGTTATATTTATGTTTGTAAAATTGAATAATGTAGACTCAAAATTCCTAAAGCAATCTTAAGAAATATTGTAAGAAATGTAAATACTAAGTATTATACGTTTACATAATTAGATGTTAGTGTGTAATAGTTAACTAAACGATAATAATATGTTACTAAACGTTATAAGACATTTATAAAAAAGGTAGATTTAATACGAATATTACAGTTGCCACACCAAATATTTTGGACGAATTAATATTTAGTATCTTAGTTTTGACTCCATTACTATTTTACTAAACAACAAACACGTTATTTTAAATTATCATCGCGAGCAGAATGCATGTAGCAACATGCATATTTCCATAGAACTAATAATAAACAGAGCAATTTTTTCGTCGCAAGTTATTAAGCCAACAAATGATAACACGAATCTAAATGAAAAACAAGTTAGTTAGTTGAAGAGATCATTATTTGGATAAAGTTTAAGATACCAGTTCATGGCCACTGAATCTAACGCGGAAAACACAACAAAATTAAATCAACATATCTAATATAACCTTAAACTATCTCTACAAACTTAGACCGACTGTGTAAATCTGAATTGAGTTTCCTTTAAAAGATTGCTCACACAAAGCGTGTGAGCAATCTTTTAAAGGAAACTTACGGAAGGAATTTTACTTTTTTTATATATGACCCTGTCAAAGTTACCCTACTCTGCCTGGGCAGAATCCAAGAGTAGTGGTCACTATACTCATTGCGAATGCAGACAATGCAATAATGCAGCATGGTGACACTCACCATGGCAGCCTAGTGATGCTTCTGCATCATGAGGCCTCCAATCTCGCACTCACCAACGAAATACGACAGCACGAATGCTGTCATTTTAGGTTCATCTTCTGTACGAGGGTAGTACCAACCCTAGATTCAGGACGAGCTTCGTTCTTGATCGTGGCTTTACTAGATACCTTTGAAAATGACTACATTGGCTTCTTTTAAAATATATATTTATAACTACTAATAAAATTCTTTGTAAATAAAATATTCTGTAATGGAAAATACAGGCAAATTATTATGTTCGTGACAGGAATAACTAAAGTAATTATCGATTATGTAACCAATGTCTGTTATATGTACAGTGCAAATACGCCGGCTGTGTATCTAAGGTTAGAAGTATAGAAACCGGCAGCTTTAATCACGATTTGACAGAGTCAACATCACATCACATTCGATTTTTGCAGTAAAGAAAAACAAGTCCCTATGCATTAAAAGTTTTTGAGAATGTACTGCTCTCCAAAGCTTTTAGCTTTTCAAGATCATTCAATGACTACTTACATGCCTAACTAGTGGACTGAACTATTCTCAATTATCCATTATTTATTTAACTATATAAACTACAATATATATATATATATATATATATATATATATATATATATTTAAACTAGCTTTGCCCCGGCGGCGTTACTTGCGGTTGTTGTTCTACCGTGGTTAACACGGGGCTCAGCTAGTATATAATATTATTATATTTTACTCCTTCCTAAAAGGCCGGCAACGCACTTGTTACGCCTCTGGTGTTGCGGGTGTCCATGGGCGGCGGTATTCGCTTACCATCAGGCGATACGTCTGCTCGTTTGCCACCTATATAATAAAAAAAAAATCCTTCTGCTACAATTACTTTAACTTCAATAACATTGGAGTTTCATACAAACTACCTTTCCCGGTTTTAACCCCAAAAGGGGGTTGATTTCTAAAGATGCACCGTCTATAGAGCATAAATTTTTAATTCCAAGTTTCTTACTTCAAAAACATAGGACTTTCTTACGAACTTCCAACCCGATTGTAAAGTTTCGTAAAATCCATTCTTAGCGGATGTTTACACCCTATAAGGAACCTACCTGTCAAATTTTAAGTTTGCAGGTGTTATATTTTCTGAGAATTCGTGATTATTCAATGAGTGGTATTTTGCTTTTATATATATACCTATATAGACAGAAGATATAGTCGTGTTATTTACACCATTTATATTTTTGATTTGTTTTCGTCCGGAATAGGATAATAAGTATTAAATAAACAAACAGGGCAAACTAAATCACACCTATTAAATATAATATTCATTAATAAAAATACTATTTAAAAAATCAGTCCAGCTTTGAAAGTAACTCTGTTACGCTTTAAAATCGGTGTGGTGTTTTCTATGGAATTTACGTTACGTTCGCACGGAGACATGTTTTACCGGATTGCATTTAAACCGCATACAGCAGTACCGAATACTCAGTGCACACGGAGTTCGGTTTTGTTTTCTGTAAAAAACTGAATGTTGTTTCAAACCTGTATTTCGGCTTACGGCGCCATTTTCCTACGGGAATTTCAGATTAACTAGTATTGACGATAAACGATAGTCATAAAAGTAAGTAGAATAATAATAATTCTAAAGTGTGAAAAACAAAATGAAAAGCATGAAGACAACATTCATTAGTATTGTACCTAGTAAGAATAATAAGTTTACTGTGCAACCTTCACTGTTCATAAAATAATGCCGTTGGAAAAAGAAAAGAACTAAAAGAGCTAAACTAAGCACATCCCTCTGGATGATCTACAATTGCTTGATGGTTGTAGCTGGAGCTCTACCTCAGATAGTATGTAATCAATGACTAGCAGAACGTTAAATAAATTCGCTTAACCAGATTAAAGTCCGCAACGTCCATTAAATTTTTTAGCTGAAAATTTTAAGTAATGACCATCAAGCATTGAGTGTTAAAACATTGCAGGTTAACCATTTAGAGACAACGCAAAGGGAAATCTGAGCCGATTCAAAGGTTTTCTCCCAGGTATTGGTTGAAATCAAAGTTACAGTGTCATCCGCAGGTTATTCTATTATATTACCATTAACAGTTGGAGCTGGCACAATTCATTGATGTATATCAGAATAACTTGGGGCCTAGAACGCTACCCTGCGGTACCCCAAATGTCACAGGTAGCTCAGTGCTTATGTGGTCTTCAATAGCTTCAATTCAAAATAGTGATCTGGAATTGGTTTGAGATTTTTAGGATAGGATAGGAGGATTATATATATATATATATATATAGATATAGACATATCCGAAGCCAAAAAGTGACTTTTGCTTTGATAATATCAATGGTATTTAAATTTTTGTTAGTAAATGACTATCAGCTTAGAGTAATTGATTATATTAATGATTGGCCTACAAGAAAGAATATTATCATATTCGTTCTTTCATATATGATTCATTTATATGTGCAATAACCGTTCTTGACCCCAATCGATGGCACAAAATAACCAACATACCTTTAAACATTCCAAATTAAATACCTTATAATAAAGGCCACACATAGTTTTGAATGTATTCGTGAATTAAATCTAAATTTTTTTCGCAAATACCATTGCACACACATTGGATATTTCTGTTTCTACTCGCAACGACAAGCACAAAGTTTAAATTGAGTTTAATTATAAGTAATTTACGAAAAGTACTGCCTCTGTGGCGCAGTGGTAGCTTATGCGACTGCTGTGCTTGAGGTCTCGGGTTCGATTCCCGGGTCGGACCAAGTGTTTGTATGGTCTGCAAATATTTGTTTTGGAGTTTGGGTGTTTTCTATGTATAATATGTATGTATTTATATATTAGTTGTCTAGTACCCACAACACAAGCTCTGCTCATCTTGGAACTAGATGGCGTTGTGTGTAATATGTCCGAAATATTTATTTAAGTAAGTATCACAGAACACATTTATAATTGTGCAAGAAATATTATGATATTTATATTTACGATACGATACGATATGATTTATATATTTACGAGCTGTACCTACCATGCCATTGCATTACAAGCATTTAATGATAAAATATTTATGGTTTTAATTATTTATTTGACCAATACAATGTTACAATGTCTCTATTGGATTTATATCTTATACACTATCTTCGTTAATCTTTAAACATAACTATAATGTAAAACTAACAAAATGATTTTATATACTACTAGCTGAACCCCGCGGTGCTAACCGCGACAATAATCGCGGGAAACGCCGCGAGGCAAAGGTAGTATCTTTATAAATTGCCCATGTGTTATTCTAATGTATAAGCTATATTATTGTAAAGTCATCAAAATCCGTTTTTGCGTAAAAGTGCAACAAACATACTCACAAACTTTCGCGTTTATAATATAGGATTCTTAGTTGTTTGGATATTTGCCACTTTATAGTATAAAAATAAAATTTGGTTTAAAAACTTTAATCGTAGCCTCATTGCAATCGCTTACTTAGAGTTTTAACTCATAAGTAGTAGTAATAAAAGTACTTACTTTAAACTTATAAGTTACTTACTTAAGTAACTTATATGTTTATTTAGTTATTAACGTTAGGACACGCACGCTGCCATAGCGGCGGTAACACCTGTCTTACGAAAGTGGCTGAAGGAACTTCTTGACGGTTCTTTGCCATAATAATGACATTTTGGCACCGTGCAACTAGAATCACGAATGCAAAAGAACACATATCTAAAAGTGACCACCACCGTCCACGAGCGCAAAAAAAAGTACTTGAAATAAAAGTTTTTTGATTTTGTCGGTTACGCTTTCAAGGATAAACCGCTGCACCAATTTTAATATCTGGCAGGTAATAGCTAGTTTTATATACCTACTCATATTATTTTTCATCATCATCATCAGCCTATTGTTTACTCATATTATTTTTAATGTAAACTAATAATAAAGCTGAAGAGTTTGTTTGAACGCGCTAATCTCAGGAACAACTGGTCCAATTTGAAAAATTCTTTCGGTGTTGGATAGTCCATTTATCGAGGAAGGTTATAGGCTATATCTCATATATATCATCACGCTACTACTAATAGGAGCGGAGCACCAATGAAAAATGTTTCAAAAACGGGAGAAAATTTTCACGCTACGGGCAATATTAGACGCAAACGAGGTTGCGTGGGTCAGCTAGTATATTCATATAAGTAAATGTTAATAACTTTGAGATTATTTAATAACCGAAAGAGAAAACAGGTATATTTTATAAAAAAATGTTACACTAAATTTTTTGACAACCCCGATAAAGAAGTTTCACTTCAAAAATATTTTCAGTTGTCATCTTGTTAAAACACAATGAATATATATGAACAATAGATTATTCTAATTTGTTGAATAAAAAGTAGAAATTTACATGAAATGAAAAAAAACATTTATACAATAACACATTAAAGGTTATAGTCGTATTATTAATTATTTTTCAAATAATACGCACTAAACATGTAAAAATATAAATGAATAAATATTTAAAATTATTGTAACATGAATAATAATGAAAATGCGTTCTATTCATGTCAAGGATAACAATTTAATAATGCAAACACATATGGAGGTATAATCAACTAATTAGATTAGAATATATTAGGTATATTAGAATAATGACTGCCTCGTTGGTCTAGTGGTTAGCGTAAGCGACTGCAAATCAAGAGGTCTCGGGTTCAATTCCCGGGTCGGACTGCTGGTGGGTTTTTCCTACAAGAAATTCCTAATAGCAGCCCGGAGTATGGAAGATGGCGGTGTTTCCTGCCCGTGCTTCGGAGTGCACGTTAAGCCGTCGGTCCCGGTTGTCATGAACATCTATGGCAATCGTTATTGGGAAGTCAGTGCCCTCAAATATACTGACAACTAGTTCAACCTTCGAATTCAGTTCGCCCTCAGGGTTGCGGAGGTCAGATGCCAGTCGCTCTGTGTAAAAACTGATATTCAGGTAAAACCGGTTGAACTGGTAGCCGACCCCAAATATTGGGAATAATAAAGGCTAGGAAGATGATATTAGAATAATAATGTCCACCTCACTTGTTAAAAATTAAAGTTAAAAAACCAAAGTTTAGAGAAGTTAAATAGCTAAACCTTACGCCAGAAATATTGTTACGAAGAACGGTCATTCGCGAATAACGCTCGAGATGTTAACACACACACAGAAAGTTCTCATTGATGTCCTAAGGCACTAAATAATGAACCTTATATCGATAAACACAGCGTCGACTATCGATGGATGGTTGCACGGTTGATTACAGCGAATTCACTCGCGGGCGCGTCCTTGGTACGGTGAATGACCTTGTGTGTATGAGTTGGTTCTAGAATGCGCTAGTAATAATAATAATAATGGGTATATATAGGAACTGGCGGGCCGCAGATCAGTTCAGTTGGAGCTACAAGAAATATTGAAATGATATCAATGATAAACCTAGCGACCTCGGCGACAATTAAGGACTGTTATTCGGCGCGATATTGTGATTTTAAAAGCGTCTTTAATAAAGCATATTTTACAAGTCAGAAGGATTATTTCTCAAATCCATCGAACCTTAACACGTAACAATAAAAGTAAAGTAAAAGTCGTCATAATAATTACATTTTCAATATCAATATTTTTAATGGTAAAAGCCGTAAAAGGCATACCTCCTATTTTACCTTTCATGTACTAACTTCTATTTTCAATAGTTTGAATTTCACTTTGACTGAGTTGCATACTTTTAAAAAATAAATAAAAAGTGACGAGTGATTGAGTGATTTTAAAAGTACATTAAAACTAATTTAACGTACTTCTTAAAATCACTCGTGTGTTAAATTAATCTATTAATTTTATATTATTATCGTATTATAATGTTATTTGTCAGTAATATAGAAACAGCCGACCTCGTTGGTCCAGCGGTTAGCATATGTGACTGTCGATCAAGTGGTCTCGGTTTCCGTTCCCGGCTTGGGTTAAAAGAATTATTGGGTTATTTTTAAAACAAATTCTTAATAGCAGCCCGGAGTTTAGAAGTTTGGTGGCGTTTCACATCCGTACCTCGGAGAGGACGTTAAGCTATCGATCCCTGTGCTCTATTATTTGAACCATCAGGCTCTGTTTGAATCTTTATTTAAGTTAAAAAAATAACAATATTTACTGACACTATGAATATTAATAATAATAATATTAGCAACACTTAAAGCCGTCAGAATTTCTCAAACAAAAAATTTTTTAACAAATCACTTTTACTGTATAGAACAGAACTAAATAACAAACAACAACGATTTGCAAGCAGATTAAACATACCATTATAAAATAAATACCTATAACAAGAAATAAAATGCAAACATCAAAAAAGAAACATAAAAATATCTACGCCGCAAGACATGACGTTTAAACGTAAACGTCATGTCAAAAGAATATTTGAGAAATTTTAATAACGACGATGCTAACAAGAGCTAGACGAAGAGCACTGATAACATCCCCGGACTCGTCGCTCCGCTCCGCCTTGCCATCTCCGGAAGAAGCAATAGAAGTTCCGGCTGGTGCAGAGGCGTCGAGCTCTTCTTCAAGCGACGAGTTTTTCTCTCCACCGACGTCGCCAATACCTGTACGTCGGCAGGGGAGAGACCGGCCACCGACCAGCTTAGGATCCCGAGGACCATTGACCTCGAATAGGGCCCCCGCTACCGGTGGTGATGTGCGCCGCATGAAGTGGACACATTCTATAAATGAGAATGTCATGCGGGCATATTTTCGGGCTACAGAGTTGGGGACGAACCTTACTGCGTACCGTGTTCGACTAGTCTCTCTGTTTCAGGAGCTTGAGCCAGCTGTCAACGTTTCGGCACAACGACTGTCGGATCAAGTACGAGCTATACAGCGCTGTCACCTGCTGGATGATGCCGTACTTGAGAGGATACGTTCAGACGTACGGAATACTTTGACTATCCCTTCTTCGTCACATACAGTGGATGTGGTTGTTAATACACCACAATTACCAGATAATCATGATGTTGATGAACAAAGAGAGAGTGAAATTATATCCGTAAGTACCCAATGTAATGATAGGATAAGGAGTGCTTTGGAGGATGCGATTCAGGAGTACCGGTATGTTAATTATAATAACAGACCCCGGTTACCCCGTTTGCCCATACATAAACGTAATTTAGCATTGGTGGGTGCCCTGAATTCGTTATTACCGGATTATTTTGGTAATAGCGAAGATCTCAGTGATACACATTCTATTTTGTACTGTGCGGCTATTGCAGTTTGTCGAGTAGTTGGTGTTAAATTTATTGAACGAATCACTACTCGAACCAAAAATACTGTGCCAGCTTGGCAGTACAGAATAGAACGTCGTATTGCTGAGACCAGGACACTCATCGGCAAATTAATATCATTTAAATCAGGTAATACGCGACCAAGAGTCATGCGCTTTGTGAAACAGGCATTCTTGGGGACTACCATCAGTCCTCAACAGTACATGTCGAGTGTCACAGAGCGCATTGACTTCTTGAAACAGAAAGTGTGTGCATGGGCAAATAGGATAAGACGGTACAAAAAACGAGGAGACCGGTTCAATCAGAATCGTATGTTCCAAACAAATGAGAAGTGGGTGTACCGAAAATGGGAGGCACCGAATCCATGTGATCGTGATGGGCACTTGCCAGATGAAAATGCCACAAATACATTTTGGCGTAACATTTGGTCAGTGCCTGTCACTCATACAGATGGTGATTGGATGCGGGATGTCAAGCGCTCATGTGAGTCTATAACAAATATGGAACCGGTTAGAATAAATAAAGAGGATGTAAGTTGTGCAGTCCGTTCATTACCGAATTGGAAAGCACCTGGTCCTGACGGACTGCACAACTTTTGGCTTAAATGGTTCCGAAGCTCACATGCGTGTTTGGCATCTCAATTCCAAGCAGCATTGGATTCGGGTTCATTACCACAATTTTTAACAACTGGCATTACCCACTTACTCTACAAATCTGGTGGTACCATGGATCCCAAAAATTTTAGGCCTATAACTTGTTTGCCAACTTTATATAAACTTCTGTCATCCATTCTGAGAATCAAAATTACTACACATATTAATCACAATTCGATACTTTCTATTTCTCAGAATGGATGTAGAAGTGGGACCCGTGGTACTAAAGAGCTCCTTATCATAGACATGACCATTAGCCAGCAGGTACGTCGTAATCGTAGGAACCTGGCGACATGCTGGATAGATTACAAGAAGGCTTATGACTCCGTTCCACATACATGGCTTTTGAAGGTGCTTGAGTTGTACAAAATTGATAAAACTCTGTGCACTTTCTTGAAGTCATGTATGGGGCAATGGAGAACAGTACTTCGCTATCCTGGGTGTCGGCAGTCTCCGATGACCGATGTACTTATAAAGATCGAGCGGGGCATCTTTCAAGGTGATAGTCTGAGTCCCTTGTGGTTTTGTCTAGCTTTGAACCCTCTAAGCACTTTGTTGGAGGGTTCAGAGTTAGGCTATGGGTTGCGGAAAGATGATCGAGTTATATCTCACCTTCTTTATATGGACGATTTGAAACTACTTGCCCCCACTAAATTACAATTGACAGCGTTACTAAAGATTACGGAAAACTTTAGTAATTCTATCAAAATGGAATTTGGTGTAGACAAGTGTGCAGTCATGTATGTAAAGAAGGGTTTGATTGTGGAATCTGAAGGAGTAGAACTTTCAGATTCTACAAAACTTCGGTCTCTATCTGTCACCGAAGGCTACAAGTATCTAGGTTTTACACAGTCCTTGGGAATACCAGAATCTGACATGAAACAGGCGTTGCGGGAACGCTTCTTTGGCCGCCTGAAAAAAGTACTTAAAAGTCTTTTATCAGGCGGTAACAAGGTGCGAGCCTGCAACGGTTGGGTCATGCCGGTTCTGATGTATTCCTTTGGTATACTTAGATGGACTCAGACCGAATTAGATGCTCTAGATAGGGGAGTCCGTACATTGCTGACTGCATTTCGAATGCATCACCCACGTTCATCGGTTATGAGGTTGTATATCCCGCGAAAATTGGGGGGTCGTGGACTTTTAAATATCAAGACCCTACATAATCGCGAGATATACAATCTTAGAGAATATTTTCTTCATACTGATGTGGGAATGCATCGCAGTGTAGTTGCAGTGGACACCGGACTCACTCCGCTTGCTCTGGCTAAAGAGAATTGGCGCAAACCTGTGGTACTTAGTACTGATGATCGCAGGGAGGTATGGAAGGGCAAGGAACTCCATGGTCGGTTCTATCGGGCTCTTCATGGACCCGATATAGATTTTAAAACATCTACGTCCTGGCTACGGTATGGTGATCTCTTTGGAGAAACCGAAGGTTTTGTTTGTGCGATTATGGACGAAGTTATCATGACGAATAACTATCGGAGGTATATCCTGAAAGATGGTACGGTCGACATCTGTCGGGCATGTCACCGTCCTGGAGAATCTATCAGGCATATTATTTCTGGTTGTTCTCGTCTTGCTAACGGCGAGTATTTGCATAGGCACAACCAAGTAGCCAGGATCGTACATCAGCAACTTGCCCTTAAATACAATCTCGTGATTTCAGAGGTACCATACTACAGGTATGTGCCCGATCCAGTTCTCGAGAATGGTCGTGCTACGTTATATTGGAATCGATCTATTATTACAGACAGGACTATTGTAGCCAATAAGCCTGATATTGTGGTGATAGATCGATTAGAGCGCCGCGCAATAATTATCGATATCGCCGTTCCTCATGACGACAATCTCGTGAAAGTCGAAAAAGAAAAACAAATAAAATATTTGGATTTATCTCACGAGATTGTCGATATGTGGAATGTGGATTCGGTAATAATTGTTCCGATAGTCGTATCTGTTCACGGATTGATAGCCAGGAGCCTCGACCAACACCTTAAGAGGCTCACGTTAGATGGCTGGATCAAGGGTCTGATACAGAAGGCAGTCCTTCTTGACACGGCACGCATAGTGAGGAGGTTCCTGTCTTTGGAGCCCTAACCACCGGTTTCTTGGTCCCTGTACCCGAAGTCAGTGGTCCACTATTTTTTATATTTTTAAATGTATTTGTTTTATATGTATATTTAAAAATGTAATCTATATGTATATACAAAAGGAATAAAGATAATAATAATAAATATTCCGGACATCTAACACACAACGCCATCTAGTCCCAAGCTAAGCAGAGCTTGTGTTATGGGTACTAGACAACTGATATAAATACTTATATACTTTTTTTTTTTGTAAATACATACATATTATACATAGAAAACACCCAAACTTCGAAACAAATATTTGCAGATCATACAAACATTTGGTCCGACCCGGGAATCGAACCCGAGACCTCAAGCACAGCAGTCAAGCCTGCTTTTTGCTAATATTTGTAACTTAACAGTCATTAAACGAAAGGTCTACTCTTTTGAGTTCTAATTTACATGTAGGTACAAATAAATAATTCTTTAGTGGGAACATGCGGTACCTAATCAAAAACTAAAATAAAACATTGAAATATTTCGTACACCGAACACACAAGGCTTTCTAGCTTGACACAAAGCAGATCTTGTACTACTAGCGTGTAGCTAGATTTAGTGATAAAATACCTATATACATTGCATACATATTATATATATAAAACACCTAAAATCAGAAAAAACATTTGTAGATCATACAAATATTTGGTCCAATCCGAGACCTTAGCACTGTAGTCTCATTAAATTTACAAAAAAATAATAATAACTTTATCAGGTGAGGTATTCCAAGAAAAAGTAAAGTAATCAGGATGCTAATTTTATATTGACATGTTAAGCATCAATTAAAGGTTTTGAGCTCATGTTGAGGACGTTACTTGTTAGCCACATTTAAATATTTCACCGAAAAGCAAGTCATGACAAGCAGACATAATTGAATATAATGAAACATAACTTATGAGCGTCATTAAACTGAACTGAAAAAGCGAAATTAATTTGAGGCTCTCGGTGGACTTATGTTTAATTTTGCAGCCTTAAAACATGGTGTGAATAAGGTACCTGAGATATTATAATCGGTATTAATATCCATACTAACGTATAAATGAAGAATATATATATTCCATCAAAAACATAAATGTGAAATGAGAGCCAAGTTCAATATTATGATATATGCCTTGGTTGTTCACTTCAACGACTAAAGAAATGAGATCTTAATGAGTTTCAACTTCTATGGTCTGTCCTGAAAATTATTCATAACAACTTAAAATATTATTTCTTCTGAAAACTTAGGATAATATATTGAAGCCTAAAGTCTTGACCAGTTTTCATATACATATTTCCTATATTTCTTTTCTATATTTTCTTGTGTCTCTGAAATATTCGAGTGAATTGCCTTAATTTGACTTTGTTCTAAATAGATAAGATGTACTCCATCTAAGGTTTTAACTCTAGAGAGTCTGAATGTAAGCCTGCTTTTTGCTAAATATAGAGGAGCCTAAGTCGAGAATAAGAACTCGAGAACCGTCAAGGCTAATGCCTTGTGATTTGTCTTCCGAAATACCTATTATTTAATCCATATTTATATTATAAATGCGAAAATAACCTGTCTGCCTGTCGTGCTTTAACGGCCAAACTGCTACACCGATTTCAATGAATTTTGGCATAGAGACACTTTAATTCTTGACTAAGGATATCGGCTACTATTTGCTGCGATGACCGACAAACACGCGGGCGTAGCCTAAAAAAGCTTCTTTTTTATAAGTAATGATCTTACACTATTGATGGGTGCTAATTATTGAAATACTATGCTAATAATTAAAATTAAATTCCAAAGTAATAAACACTAAAATCGACTATAGTCTTAGTTAACAGTACATAGTTATAAGTATTAAAACTGATAATTTAAGGGTGGTATTGTACTAGTTATATATTCACGTGAATACCTCAAAATTCACATAAAGACAGGCTGTAATCTATTTTAATTGCTAATTCTTATATTACAAGCAATATTACAGGTTCTATAAAATACTGTTACTAATAGAATCAATTAATTGAAAAATTATAATAATCTTTAATATTTATTCCTATGTATTCACCCAACTACCTATCTGGAACTGGGTTAGAATTTTGATCCATAGGTGTGTCAGTGATAAAAATTAGTATTTTTGGATGTTAATATCTAAATAGTCGTTTGAGGTGTGTTTATGAAATTTAGAGGACATATATAAATATGAGAGTTAATACGACAGGTCCATGTGAAATAGTTCTTAAGTTATATCAAAAGTGGCTCCGAATGGTTTGTGTAATATTACAAACGGTGCTACTCGCCAGTTCTGTTAGCTTTAAACTTGGCTTGACACGCTGCTGCGTGTCTAGATGTCGCAGGTGTATTGTCAAAGCCATGATATTACATTTTCACTAGTGATATTATAATTAAACGATAGGTTGTCGATCGAGTTCATTTTACTTTTTCATTTTATTTAACCGTTACCGCAATACCGACACCGGTACGTTTTTGACTCATTTAACCGAGAACTATTTGATAGCTAATGATCTCTACTAATACCCTTAAAAGGATCGTTACGTATATTTCAGTGACCCTGTTTATATACGTGAAGCAAAACCTTTGTACGATTTTTACAAATATAGTGCGGACCGAGGAGGATGAAATGTAAATGTCCGTAGTCTTAATCAAACACGTAACCATAAAATAATGTAGTTATACAATATGTATTTTCAATACGCAGTAATCTATTTTCTATCTTTAGGTACATGCAATTTCATCTCACATTATCTAATTAATGATAAACCATGTTTATATATTTCGTAACAGTGATATTTGATATCAATTAAGGCCACGTTCGTCAAAGTACGTGCCTAATCGGTTCATCTTCAATATATGCTTACTTCTAAAATACCCCAATTACCTGAAACTTAGTATTGCACAATACACTAAGAGAAAAACAACTTTGAAAAAAAGAGCGATAATAATACACAAAATAATAATAGTAATATTATTCATGAGGTATTAACAATCTTGTAAATAATGGAACCCTTCCATTTTGCACCCACAAAAGTTTTACTATTACATGTGCACCTAAATAGATGTTTTTAATCATTAGAAATAAAAAAAAATAGTGATAATTATTTAGCAAGCTCTGTTGCATTTTGCACCGACGTCTAGAGCCCGAATAGGTAAAATTATATCGTTCATTATTGTGCAACCGAGTGTAAAGTGACACGATAAAGTTAACCACTGATTGGCTGAAATGACAGCTCAGTACTCTACTTCACAAATGAGACGACAAATTTATTTGGTCCACTCTTTTTAAAAAAATAATAGATAAGTAATGTTTCATTACAAATAGACGAGATAACTAGAAATCGACCAGAGGCAATTGAATAATGATAATTAGAGCATTTTCTGAAAGGCAAAAATGTAAATACATTTTCCATCTCTAGTGAATATTTGTTGCCAGATAAATAAATACAAAAATATTTTGAGACTTTTAACACACAACGCCATATAGTCCCAAACTAAGCAGAGCTTGTACTATGGGTACCAGACAACTGATGTAAACATATATAGGCGCAGGTTCAGCTTCACATGGAATACTGTCCTCATCTTTGGCACGGCACCCCAATACCAGCTCCTCCCTCTGGACCGCATTCAGCGGAGGGCGACTCGTATTGTCGATTGCCAAGAACTGCCAATTCGGCTAGACTCTCTGGCGCTGCGTAGAGATGTGGCTTCGTTGTGCATCTTCTACCGCATTTACCATGGGGAGTGCTCCGAGGAATTGTTCGGACTGATCCCTGTCGCCTCTTTCCGCCATCGTCCTACGCGACAGAAATTTCATCTGTGCGATTTACCCGAAACTTTCTGCCGCGCACAACAAAACTGTGGAATGAGCTGTCGCCTGCGGTGTTCCCGGACCAATACGACCTTCAAACCTTCAGGAAAAGAGCTTCAAACCTTCCTAAAAGGCCGGCAACGCACTTGTAACGCTTGTGTGTTGCGGGTGTCCATGGGCGGTGGTAATCGCTTACCATCAGGCGATACGTCTGCTCGTTTGCTTCCTTTATAATAAAAAAAATACACTTTTTTTATATTATACATAGAAAACACCTAAACTCTGAAACAAATATTTGCAGATCAATCAAACATTTGGTCCGACCCGGGAATCGAACCCGAAACCTCAAGCACAGCAGTCGCATACGCAACCGCTGCGCCACTGAGACAGTCAGATGATGATGTCAGATAATATATGTGGTTACTCAATTATACCTTTGTGTAGTTTAAAGAAAAAGACGAATCGGGAGATTGACATGACAGCATATACAGTATAAACAATACGAACATTCTGAGGATAAGATTAGTTAGAAGAATGTCTGTCAATTGATGTTTTCAAGAAGACTTTAGTTGTCCTTTATAAGAATACAAATCAGCATAAAAAAAGCAAAAAATAAGCGTCAGGGTCTAAATAAATATTCTTGATTTCGTAAAAGCAAACTATCGAAAACCTAGAGTCCAGAGTTACTGATAAATACGATTAGAAATTAATCTCATGAATAATATTTGTTGTTCTCAATATTGTGTACCTCTATTATTCTATTATATCGTATCTGTTTTTTTATACATTATTGCATTCGCTGAAACGATTGTGAAAGCGGTTCGACTAGTCTATCATATGGAAATCTTCAAAGGTTTCGTTGAAAGGCTCTTAAAAAGTACCAAGTTTGACCACAGTACTAATCAGTACAGTGGATGTGTCACCGTACTATGTTATATCATTACTGTTCTTTTGCAGAATATGCTCCAACGCACTGTGTAGAGAAAGAAGTCTTGTCATCTAACGATTGACCTCAGTATGACATCTACGGTGAGTACGGGAACCGTGGACGTGATAAACGTTACAATGGCAATATTTGTGGCAACTTATAGACACACTGGACAAAATTATAGTTTGCAAAGCTTGCTTGCCCTTTCGAAACCCTAAAATAAGAATTTGAAGTCAAATACTATTTTGCTCGTTTCAATCACTTGTCACACGGTATCAATCATGGATTTTGTAATCGCAGTCACCCGTCGACCTTCACGTTACGTACTAATGTGCAAATTTAATCAAACTAAACATAATTTGAAAATATTACAATCACTCACTTATGGTGTCCTTAGCGTAGAATCAGAAGCAAATGTTTATTAAGATTTTTTGTTTCATCGTACAAGAGCTTTAAATGCCAGTTTTTTGCACTTTTAGATTTAGTAGCTCATCGCTTAGATACACATCGCATTACTACTATTAGGAGAACTCTGCCACCTGAAACCGGCAGCATTTAATGATACTTTTTTCTTCAAATCATATTTGAAGATTGTTTACGTAGTAACACATCGATAATACCTTAACTTTATTTTTTATTCTTCGCGTAGTAGTATTTTTTATTGCTGTTTGTAATGTACTTGTACATTCAAACAGACGGTCACCGGTCATAAGGAAACACTCACGTCAATTGAAGCTCATGGGCACGGCTGAAATTGCAATCGAACATCTAGGTATATGCGTGATGCGTAAGACTAGTACGCCAAGCAAAATATCTATAGATTTTACTGTATCTTCCAGGATGCCGCAAAGACCGTATCACCGGGAATTAGCTTGAAGAGTCTTATGAGTTAGTTAAAAGTAAGTATGTAAATTTATAAGTTTATATTTCGATATAATTTTCTCCCTCTCTTTTGGAAGATCAACGTAAAATGCGAGACCGGAGGCCCAATGATGCAGAGACATCTCTAAGCCGCCATGATGTGTGTCACCATGCTACATTGTTGCATTGCCTGCGTTTACAATGAGCATGGTGACCACCACGGCACCGAGAGGCAGAGTAGAGTCATTTTGGCAGGGCCAAACATGAAAAAATTAAGAAATACTCCATTCAAAAGGCCGGATTTGTAAATGATGCAAGCATTTGAAATTGAAATACCTAATCACCATTTTGAAATACTCGAGCGGGTCAGATTTTATACAGACTGAACTCTTACACAACTTCTGACGGTTTCTTTAAGGACATTTCAAATCTGACGATTAGAATATTTCTTTTAAAAAAAATTACAAAAAATACTTGAAATTTTGGAGCTAAAGTGTTGTTGATCTTACATGAAATTCCAAATAACAACCGGGGTATGGAAGTTTGGCGGTAAATCACGCTCGTGCCTCGGTCTAAGTTGCCATGATCGTCGCTATTGGGAAGTCAGTGCACTAAACTTTGGATTTAGCAAAAGTGTAATCATTAATAAACAAAATGTACTTATCTAAGCTTAAGTTCACTACAAATAATAACATAAAAACACATTATCATAAAATTATACAGTACTCTTAAGCTTTACATATTATATTTTGTTTCCTTGTTTGTTTCACAAGGACTCCGTACTTATTTCTCAAATCGGATATATATTCTATTTTTTGTAATGTCTTGTTTTGCTTAGGTTAGTAAAAAAAACATTTTTCTTCTGCCTAACCTTTATTATGCCCAAGGTTTTTTGGGGTTACTAGTTCAGCCTGTTTTTCCCTGAATATCAGTTTATTAAATTGCAATTGCACAATGCAATTAATTGATACTTTGTAGTTTAGTATAATACGACCTTCATTAAATAATAGAACGTGTTCCCTCCACAAAGGTTCCTAACACGTTCTTGACTCAGGAGTTGCAGGTGTGTATAGACAGCGGTCAATTTCCATCAGAGGACCTATCGTTTGCCCGTGTCATAAAAAAACATACGACCTTCTTCTATTATACCTCAGACATTAAAAACAAATACATACAATTTACAAAGTGCTTACAACTGACAGCTCTTCATAAATTCATTATTTATCACATAACAGGTTAGCACATAGATGCACGGCACCTCTATGTTAATAACTTTATTTAAGTGTATTTAAGGGGATTGCTCTGACATGAAATAGAGATAAGTTCTGTTATATGCAAGCGGGGTTTTAATTTCGAAAATAGATTTTATCAAGCCGATTTTCAAAAATAGAAGTAAAGTAAAGATTAGAAAAGTAGTAAAGAAGGTCCTTAGGTCCCGTAACGTCAACCTCACCTGCACGTGGTACACCCTGCTAAATAACGGACGAGAGGCTCTGGAGTTGTCGGGCAGCAGCGTCAGCAGATATTGGTTATCGCCACTGCGGTCACAAACCCGCTTGCCAAGCGTGGTGACTACGGCATTTCTCCCCCACATGACTGTCAACCTCATACCACGGCTCCCAGTTCCTGGCAGTCATACTTCACAGTCATAGTTTTCATGCATCCAGTAGTTGCTACTGTAGCCAAACGTTGTAGGCTCTGGAGTTTCATTTTAGCTGTGGATAGTTGCGTTCTGGGCCACCATACAACTGATCCATAGGTAATGGAGGGTCTGATAACTGCAGTGTATAACCAAACTTGGGTTAAGATCCCATCTTTTACCAACTAGTCTTCTACACTAATTGAAAGTTATACAGACCTTTCTTGTCTTTGTTTCGATGTGGCTTGCTCAGTTCAATTTGTTGTCAAGAATAACCCGCAGATATTTTACTTGAGTTGACAGGGCGAGATTGGTGTTGAATAATTTTGGTAGCTTTAGTTCTGGTAACTTTTTTTTGTTGGTGAAAAGGATTAGTTCTGTTTTTTTTCGGATTTACTGACAGTTTGTGTTCGTCACACCATTCTTCTACAATTTGAAAAGCCGAACGCAGTGTATCCTCGATCATTTAGTCTCTTTATGAGGCTGTCTACTACTATGTTCCATAGAAGCGATGATAGGACTATAGGACCCCACCTTGTGGGCATCCTCTAACTACCCTTACTCTCATAGTAGTACGAGTATTCACCGCTGTCTGAACCGCCCTTTTACTGACCAGTTCAGTGATCCATTTTGTGATGACTGGTTCGGCATTAAATTTTTGGAGGGCGCGATTAATGCTGTTGTGTATAGTTTTATAGAAAGCGCCTTCTATGTCTATGAAGGCCGTCATTGCTGACTGTTTGTTTGCGAAACCCGAGTCAATCTTCTGAACTACCATATAAAGGGCCGACTCTGTTGATCTGCCTTATCTATAAGCGTGTTGTTGGGGATGTAGTGTAGTGTTCCTGAGAACGCCATCCCGTAGGTGTCTGTCCACTAATCTTTCCAAAGTTTTCAGGAGGAAAGATGTGAGATGTGGGCCTGAATGATTTGGCTAATGTTTTTACTATTTTTTGTTACCTGGTTTTGGTAGGAAGACTACTTTTGCCTCTTTCCACAGTTTTGGTATGGATTTATAAGCTATACAAGCCCTGTAGATAGGTGTTAGATGTTTAATTACCTCTTCGGGATGCCACTGTAGAAGTGCTGGGAAGACTTCTACAGTCCCGAGGATTTAAAAGATTCAAAACTCTTTAGCGCCCATCTGACTTTATCCTCGGTTACTACATTGTATGCGACTTCCTATTCTTGGGTTGTTGGTGTGCTGTATTTTTTGTCGTTACATTCCTTTTCTGATGTAATTTGTTATCCAGGGAAGTGTGTATCTAACAATAATGCACTGGTTTCATCGTCTGTATTGGTGTAAGTACCGTCTTCCTTTTTAAGGGAGCCTAGGAGGTTTAGGTCGCCCTTGGTTAGGATATTTTTTATTTTCGCGGCTTGGTTTGTTGAGTTTATACTGCTACATAAGTTACGCCAGGATTCCATTCTCCGGAATCTGATCCGCTTCTAGTAGTGTTTTTGTGCTGCCTTATAATTATTCCAGTCCTCTATGGTCCTGGAATTTTTAGCTTGGTTGAAGAGTGTCCTAAGTCCCTTACATAGTCTTTCAAGTTCTGGCCCCCCCCCCTTAAACTTTTCCCCTGGTTTCTCGGAATTATCAAGGGAGTGTAACTGCTCACCAAGGCTTTAGTTAGATATTAATAACCCGTTCTACTTACTGGTGTGCCAGTAACTAGAATAAAACACTAATAGCAACGCCATCTTTTGTGCAATAGGGAAACTATGCCATCTTGAATTTAGGAAAGAAGATTACTAGCGCTCTCTAGCTTTTATTTTATGAACTAAAAATTCGACACTGACAATAAGTACTAGCTATCAGTCCGTAGATGGTAGCTTATGTAGTAGTTGTAACTAAATTTTTATTTTGCAATAATTGGTTCTGAAGTTATTGTTTACAATCACAGCAAAAACATATACTTAATTTAAAACGTACGTACGTACTTGTGGTATACTATATAAACGCGGTATTCTTCATAAATCACTTTGGTCATCATTAATTATATTTTTTTAACATCAAAACATGGAAATAAAATCTCATTTGAAAGCGGGGGTGCAATTTCTGTTGATAATCATATGTCACCTAAAATCAATCTGACATTTTTGTCATGACGAGAGGAAGTGATGATACTCACTTCATAATTTTTTTACCATTTGAAATGTTTACTTAACAAATATGAACCATATTCCTTATCTAGCCAAGACAGCAGTCTAAATAATTTTTTAGACCCGTAAAAATGTTTTCCAACAATAAAATCGTCAACAGTATCGACTATTTTCAACACGTAAAAACATTTAGGTACATCACATCACTACGAGGGTGGTGCCGAGTGGGTTGGATTGTATATAATTATGTATTATTTTTAATTTGTTTAATTTTCTGATTAAGTTTGCCTTTTGTTACTTTTAATAGTTAAAAATGACTTTATTATTTGTATAATATTTTAACACCGCTAAATTCCGAAGGTGATTTTGGTGTCAGCTATTCTAATAACCTATTACCGAAATACCGAGAAGATTGAAGCTGTATGAGTAACCAACAGTGCCTACTTAGTGCAGTTGCCTCTAGTTCGGGATCTACTACATGTTGTATTAACATTTCGTCGCCTGTTTGGATGAAATTGTAAATATTAGTGGTAAGTCTCAATTTTATGTTACCAGTCGATATTCTGTATACGCCCACCATGACTTATTTGCTATCACTGACACAATTATGGGAATAGTTTCTCTTTTCCACGATATTTAGGTACTTCGGTGCGTAAAAATTGATTATACCTCATTTCATAACTGCTGTCATCACATTTAAAACTTAGTTCAACAAAGCTATTATTTATGCATGAAAGTTTTGAAAGTTTAAAAATTTGCCAAATGTCACTATGCTGCCAGCACTTTGCATCTTTTTTAGATTTTGTGTAGTTACTCACTAATTTGAAATGATATGTGAATGAGTAATACTCTTACCTCATAATTTTGTGTATCAGGTACTAGTTCTGATTACCTAATTGGAAAGTGATATACACTGATGAAATCTCACTGGCATAGCTCTATTGGCCTTGTATCTCATTTTATTTATAGTAAACATCTTTCATATATTCTTCAAACTTCTATATTCTTAAGATATTTTAACTGAATATTCATGTTATGTATGCATGCATGCATTTGAATACATAAAACCTAATTTGGAAGTAGTCCATGATTAATAGAAATGTCTGTCAACAAATTCAAAAAGTAATTTTCCTATGTAAATAAAACAGTATTTGTATTTATTTTGTCAAACACTTATTTTTCAAAATTGCTTCACTTGGAAAAGAGTAGTATGCAAGACAACAAGTAATTATTATATGAATATATATTATTTATATCACTACATAATATAAAACGAAGTCCTTTGCCGTGTCTGTCTGTTCGCGATAAGCTCAATTGCTACTCCACAATTGTTATGTGGTTTTCACCAATAAATAGAGTGATTGAGGAAGGTTTTTGTATATAATTTCTTAGATTTTTGAGTATGTTGTCTAAAACTTATAACAATATTTGTTGAAGACGTTGGAAAAAATTAAGCCGCACATCATCTTGGAGTAACATAGACTAGATTATATTTTCCTAAAAGAACCTGGGTGGTAGTATTAAATCCTACTACTATTATAAAGGCGAAAGTTTGTAAGTATGGATGTATGTATGTATGGATGTTTGTTACTCTTTCACGTAAAAACTACTGAATGGATTTGAATGAAACTTTACCACAATATAGCTTATACATCAGAATAACACATAGGCTACTATTTATAAAGATATAGCTTCGCCTCGCGGCGTTGCCCGCAGTTATCATCGTACCGCGGGTAGCACCGCGGGGTTCAGCTAGTTAATAAATATTTTGAACATCTAACACAACACCAACTAGTTTTCAAATAAAGCAAAGCTTGTACTAAGAAAGCTAGATTGACTGATAGAGTATGTATAATAATATACCTTTTTTGTAAATTTTTTTTGTTTTTTTTTAATATTTAGGAAAAGTAACACAAGGCTTTCTAGTCCCAAGCTAAGCAGAGTATTATGGGAATTAGACAACTGATTTATAAATAGAAAGTACCCAAACTACATCTACTCACACAGATTCACCTAGTCTTTTTTTATAATACTGAATTTATGATCTGATTTTGTTAACTATTCTGTGTGAGAGAGAATTAATAAACGATTATTATTATTATTATCTACACCAATATTATAAAGAGGAAAACTTTGTTTGTATGTTTGTTTGTTTGTAATGAATAGGCTCAAAAACTACTGGACCGATTTTAAAAATTCTTTCACCATTCGAAAGCTACATTACCAACGAGTAACATAGGCTAAATTTTATTTTGGAAAAAATAGGGTTCCGTAAGATATTTGGGTTTTTCAGACACAAAGTGTAAAAAATCAACCAGATAAGTTACTTATTTTGCGTACGCTGCCTAAACGGTAAAAGATAGAACCATAAAATGTTCCAATTAATCGTAGATCTTATAAATATCTCCAAAAAAGTCCGCGACACACTATACCTATCTATGTCGAGTGAGGCACAACCACCATTTTTTTATTTAAAAATCTTGAATTTTATTTGGACTACATTTAAACGCGTTTATTTTACTCATGCTATCAATGCTTATCAAAATAAATTATTTCATCACTAACTACAGTTTATGTAGATAATATTTGGTCTATGAATGATAAAAATTGGACGTTTGGTTTTGAAGTTTTGGGAAAAATTAAAATATTACGATTTCTGCTGCACGGCCCGTTGCGAAGTGTTATGAGGGGTGGAGGGGAGTTTAGATCTATGAGTCAGGTACCCGCGCGGCACAGACGCGAGGTCGGCTCACGCATCACGCTACTACTAATAGCACCAATGAAGACTGTTTCAAAAACGGGGAAATTTTTACGCTACAGGCAATATAAGACGCAAACGAGGTTGCGTGGGTCAGCTAGTAACAAATATTTGTAGATCATACAAACATTTGGTCCGACCCAGAATTTGAACCTGAGACCTCAAGCACAGCAATCGCATACACTACCACTGAGCCACTGACATAGTTTCGGACATAATACTCATAATGTAATGTTTACAAGATTGATACCTAAATCTAAAATTTAAATGTAGTGGAATATTTTTTGATAATATTTATGTTAAATACCTTGTTGTGTTTCTACTCACATACTAATGTCAATTATGATCCATTTATTTTTATTTATTTACTTATTTTTTAATATTTTATACAATCACTAGCAGACCCGCACAACCTCGTTTGCATCTTATATTGCCCGTAGAGTGAAAATTTTCCCTCGTTTTCAAACATTCTTCATTGGTGCTCCGCTCCTATTAGTATTAGCGTGATGATATATAACCTATAGCCTTCCTCGATAAATGGACTATCCAACACTGAAAGAATTTTTCAAATCGAACCAGCAGTTCCTGAGATTAGCACGTTCAAACAAACAAACTCTTTAGCTTTGTTATTAGTATAGATTCAATATTTTGTGCTACATGCATACTGTTGAATGATTAATCATTTATGGGTAAACAATATCAACCAGTAAATACAACATTCATGAAATTCATTTGGACTTTTTTTGTATCCTATGCTTAGTACTAAATGGCCATTATTAAATCCAAATCTGAATATTCATATCCAAAATTTTTATCAGTGCTACACCAGTGCAAAAAGGATATTACAAATTATGAACACTTTAAATATTGAAGCAATTGACAAACTAATAATTGCAATGTATATTCCATTCTCTTCTAGGAATACTAAAATACGTTTTTTTTGTAAGATTTGTATGTGTGAGAAAGATTTAAACTTTAATGAATTCTTAATATTGTTACATCATTACCATTTTTAGTTTTAAATAAAGGTTTCAGTATTCCCTCATAACATCATACAGGTACATGGTATTATCGGAAGCTTTACAGCAAACCGAAAGATATAGATTGACATTAAAAGCATCCACTAAATGGTGGCTGTATAGTGTTCAATTCGTTTAAAGCAGACCAGCGGTTTTAATTACATATTATAATTACTTAGTACACTTTATGTAACTATGTATTGTAATATTTTAAACAATTTATTAGCTAATATTTTATTGTAGCAATTATGTCGAAAATATGAAAAACCCAACAAGACCTTCAATTTTCATATAATTAAAGGTATATACATTACCCAATCTTTAGCACTGTTACAATCAACATATTTAACTTTGTTTGCTGTAGTATAATGGTATTGTAGATTGTTAGATGGCTCTATAAGACTGATATGTCGAGTAAATAATTTTCGTTTTTACAATCTGTTCACTTATGAAGTTACACTAGAAAGTAGTACTGATATCAGAAAATATAGTCTATTAAAACTATTTGTCTTCGTATTTGTATTAACACTAAAGTTCCGATAACTACGAAGTTACGCGCCAGAAAGCGACAAAGGGAATTAGTGAGAGAACATAAATGAATTAGCATACTCTTTCTTAAAGGGCCGGCAACGCATGTGATGCCTCTTAGCATACTCTTTCTTAAAGGGCCGGCAACGCATGTGATGCCTCTTAGCATACTCTTTCTTAAAGGGCCGGCAACGCATATGATGCCTCTTAGCATACTCTTTCTTAAAGGGCCGGCAACGCATGTGATGCCTCTTAGCATACTCTTTCTTAAAGGGCCGGCAACGCATATGATGCCTCTTAGCATACTCTTTCTTAAAGGGCCGGCAACGCATGTGATGCCTCTTAGCATACTCTTTCTTAAAGGGCCGGCAACGCATATGATGCCTTTGGTATAGCGGGTAATCCATGGGCGGCTGTAATCGCTTACCATTAGGCAACATGTCTGCTCGTATGCCCCCCATTCCCATAAAAAAATTACATTTTAACAGTTTTGGTCGAGCCGCAATAAATACTTGGGCGTTTTACAGTTGTAACAGCGTCCGATCTCTAGTTAATCCTCATTAATAGATACTTTATAGAAGATTAACTACAGATGTCCCATGGAAGCCGTTTTATCGACTGAAAAACCTTATTTAAATCTGATTCGATTCATTCACACCGTTAACCGAGACCAATTTTGGTGCTCATGCTCTTTCTGATAATAAAGAGATGTCAGTTAGGTAAACTGGGATGTGCGTCATCCACCGTCATATTCCAGAATAGATGTCATTAAAAAACACATGTGCTCTGTAATTTTAGTTACGATTAAAATACGATTTCAACACTTTTGTTGATTGACAATTTCATTATGTGACAATTAATTGAAGATTAGAAGTATTATGTTGTTTTAGATCATCGATTACCGTTGATGACTTAATATGTATACAACAGATTATACTATTAAAAAGTGATTAGAACCGTAATAAGCGTTTGAATAATATATGGTAGATTTGGCTCTATTAAAATAATGCGTAAATCGCATATGCTAATCAAATAATTAGTACAAGGTCGTAGTTTTTTGATTATATATTTTAAAGATAACCACATGAGAATATTATCTACACAATGTTACTAAATTGCTTTCTACTTTACCCTTCATTTATTTATTCTCTTAAATAATGCCTGAATATTGAGTTAAGGTCGGTTTAATATTGCTGTAATGTTAAACAGCCTTTTGGTTCTGCCGTGTTACTTAACGAATTTTTAAAAAATCATACAATTTTTCTAATCATTTACGGAACATAATAAATGGGCAGTAACTTCGGATCACACAAGGAACATGTGTGGGTACAAAAAGCTTATTTAGCGGAAAATACGAGTAGACCTTACTTCCTTTTAGTTGCCATTTAACTGCCCTCTTAATAGCTTACTGTTTGTAATACTAGTTATTTGCACACAATAAGATAAATGGGTATAATGACAGCGGTTAGGTAGAGTTTTGACTTCCCTAAGTCAAAGCACTTCCTACTACCTAAGGTCCGGCACACACCGAACCGGTCTTAGACGAGACGGTTTTTGACTGTTGACTTGTGCTGACGCACACCGTATGAGACCGAACATACGGTCGAAGAGGGGGGAAGGACGATTTGGTTGTGGGAATATTTCGCCTTTTAAAGAGAGTTTGTTTACTTTTCAAAAGCTATTCCTATTCAGGATCTCTGTTTCTTTCAAAATGAACAAGCTAGTGATACGAGTATTTTAAAACAAGAATTTTAGATTAAAATAATCCATTATTTCTTTTCAATCTATACTAATAATAAGGCTGAAGAGTTTGTATGAACGCGCTAATCTCAGGAACCGCTGGTCCGAGTTGAAAAATTCTTTCAGTGTTGGATAGTCCCATTTATTGAGGAAAACTAAATATATAATCACGCTACTACTACTATTAGCGGAGCACCAATGAAGAATTTTCAAAAACGGGGGAAAATTTTCACGCTACCGGCAATATAAGACAGATGCAAACGAGGTTGCGTGGGTCTGCTAGTACATTTATATAATAAAACCCTCCACGTTCAGAGTACCTATTAAAATAAACTGTTCACAAAAAACCTAATCCATTTTCTTGTTAATAAAAATTTAAAAGATAATAAATTAAAGGCGACATTTTTTTTGAGACCTCTACTTTCCTGCTTGGCGCGCATACGAAATGTCTAATATTCCACTGACACAACAATCTAGCTAAATTAGACCAATCGCATGAGTTATGTTGTCTTTGAGGGCCGCTAAGGAAAACTCCACAAGGAAAACATCATCTACACTAACGATGATCATGTCTTCAAATCATTCATGCTGATGAATGTCCACTGGAGCATGTATCGCCATCTTTTTGAAATCACATATCGTTAGTTGGTGCTCATGCCATCCAAATAGCCAAACAGCTCAAAAGTTGATATTATATGTCTAATTTGCCGTTAACGTAAGTGGTCTTTCCAACGTGGTTTTTAAATTAATATGAAATAATGACGTCGTCTTCCCGTCAAAATCGATAACATCAGATTTTCGTACTCTCAAAGACGTCATGTTTAACAAAAAGTGCTTCAGACGAACTCAAATCAGGAATGAATTAATCATACCTTGAAAAGTGAGCTGCCGATTAAAAAACCGGCCAAGTGCGAGTCGGACTCGCGCACTGAGGTTTCCTTATAAACCTTTACTAGATATATTATGCATAAGATTTCACAAAAAAATTATGCTTTTCGCAATTTTTTTTTATCTGTGCTATAAGACGTTGCTTCGTACCAAATTTCAAGATTCTGAGTTAACGGGAATTACCCTGTAGGTTTTGATTCCCTTGCGAATGTCGAATATTTGCAGCATAAACGACTGTATCTTTTGATTGGCTTAGAAGTTTGGTTTTTTTACAGCTCCAAGGGGCAGAAGATCTCAGGTCTTGATATTGATATTTGATGGTGAGAAATAGATAAAAGTTTTTTCTTTTTAAAGTGATCCTTTAAGGGTTCCGTTTTCCTTTTGAGGTTACCATAAAAACGGGAGGAACCATAAAAACGGCAAAAGTAATAGAAACTATTGTATTAAAAACATTACATCTTTTTAATAAGCTTGTTCAACCCAAGATGGCCTATCACCGTGTTTGTTATTTAAAGTGGAAGCGTACTGTAAGGTTTTAAGCCACCATTGAACACAATCGACCGCGATACACGGTACTATATAAGGTTAACTAAATGCTAAATGAATTCAGCTAAAATTCAGAATTAAGGTACAAGATACAATAGGAACTATTTCTACTGCGCAGTGATTAGTCTCAAAGTCAACCTTCCGTAATCAGTGTCCTCTGCAATCCAGGAGGTGTCAGCGAAGTACACAAATTAGGCGTTGCGAATTCGCAGTTATGTGTATTCTTATAAGCTTAAAATTACAATGTAGAAATTATAATTTATGTAAATTAATGTATGCACTTTGCACGTTTTGTATTACTAACTTATTGAAGGAGTACCTATAGTTTAGTTTTTCTTTGCTTTAATTATATCAAAACTTGTAGCTTTTGTGTTTGCTAGACGATTTAAATTAAACGATTGAGTGACTAAATCAGCAAGTAACAATATCAAGGAATAAATTACAGTTCTATAATATAATTAAGAAAAGTACCTATCTACATTATGCTCTTATAGTCAGAGAATATTTTATCCACAACGAAGTTGTCCGGAGTCTAAAAAGTCCTAGTGTCTATGACTTCGAAAAATGATTTGTCTGGGGGAACTTCCGTGTCCTAAGATAACTAAATTAACTATTAACATTACTTTTTTTACTGACTCCTGAAAAAATCTAGAAAACTAGGATTAAAATGTATTAATGTTTAGGTAAGTAGTTGTCTGGTATCGATCAATATATTATTATGACTAAAGTGTTTACTTTTTAGAACTTTCCTTAGAGTACACTTTAATGATTAGGGAATATACACAAACTACTTCACCCATTAAGGGCTGGAGGGGAAGAGATTAAGACTTATGTACCCAATATGACAAGAGCTAAATTAATCAAGACATAATTTGTTTTATTTTTGTTTTTTTTTTACTTTTTTTGCCAAATAAGAATTTAAAACATATTTCTGAATTATGACGTGAAATCTAGAGTGGATTATACCTACAACGAGTGGTCACGTAGTGTGGGTATGATTCCATACAGATTCCAAAAATCAAAGATATGGATACGTAGAATAATGACTAAAAGGATAAAGGTATACCTAACGTATAACAGGAAAATTGTATTTGTGACTTGAAAAATTTATTATCTATTTATTCAGAGATACGAAACTCATTAGATTTAATTACCGTACCTGATTTAATTGATTGCTATGTGTAATGTACTTACCACTAATACCACAGATAAAAATACAGACAAGAGCCGCCTTCTCAAGATAAGACATTTAAATAAATAGTAACATTTACATCAAATTGATACAGAGTTTAATAGAGAGCAAAGGAATCCAGTTCTAGCACGTTTTTATGATACTACATCGGTTCTATTACAACCTGCAATGTCAGTAATTAATAGTTTATTGAATACGAACGATAAACCATATCTAATACATTAATAATAAAAATCATAGATTCTCACGTTAGGCATTTGGGCCTGATGCAGTAAGTGTACTGCTCGGTACGGCACGTACCTATTGTGAGTAAATTTCTGTCTCTAGAGTCCGTACTCGGAGTAGGTATTACAGAAAAGATTTAGAGTGCAAAAAGCTTCCGGAAAGGTGGACAAAACGCGTAACTAGTGAAGGGCAGAATAACTGTTATTGACCTGTCACAGGCCAATAGATAAATTAAATACCCACTCTACCCTGATGACGTTTTCATGAGTTACTGCAGTTGATGGTCGGCCGGGTCTGGGGTCATCATTTAAGTTCTCTCGGCCACGTTTAAATTCACGAAATCAATGATTATTGCTAACGCAGCAGCAGACTCTCCAAAAGCAGCTTGTAATTTTCTAGAGTTGGCTTGAAATTGAACTCTCGTTTATAGTCATAGAAAATCATAGAACAAAAAGCTTCCTGCGAAACGTCCTTTGTTGCAAACAGAAGAAGAGCTATAGATAATCTTTAAACATATTAAAAATAAATTACGCATAGCTCGATGCACCACAGGAACCAAAAGCACATCGAGCCATACGTTGCAGTGCACTCTTACTGTCCGAAAAATATTAATTTTGTTTAAATTTTCATTTATTGCACAAGATAAGGCCTGATATATTGCAATCAGTTCCAGCATCATTATACATGATTCACAAGTATATTGACGTCATATTGTAAATTTTGATCATAAAAACCAGCTCCTAAACCACATACACCTTTAGATCCATACGTAAATTACCTATATGTTATCCAAACATCTAAGGAGAACATACGAAGAAGATAGAGTGAATTAATATTGCATTGACTCACAGCATTAAAAGTTTTAATAATAGCGGTTTTCATTTGTTCGCCCAGTGTCTATTATTAGAAAGGTCATTTAAATTATGTTACCAAATTGATTTCTATTTCAAGAAGTCATTTTCATACTATATTTATAAGCCAAGAATTGCCTTCTTACATGTATTGGGAAACTTTTTTTCAAAATATAACCTATAATTCTCAAACCCTGATTTTGCAATCTATCCAGTTTCAATAGATGTGTTATCGTACAACAATCATAGATAAATGATCCGTAATCCTTAGATCGTGCTAATCTAAGTTGAGCTAATATATTTGACTGCTCCGGGTTCCAGTACATGACTTGATTCATTAGATGTCTCGCTTTCATATTCCATCAAATCGCCTGATTTAAAGCTTGTTCCGAACATACTCTAATGTTTGATGGCAGATCTTTTATAGTTATGCATCTCTGATTTATCGCTCTTCGTTGGTCGAGGACAATTTGGAAGGGCTTTTCGATATAGTACTTGCTTTTCACCCATAATTATTCTTATTTGCCTTTTAAATTAAAAGGACATTTTTTTATCTAATACCAAGTGTGCTCCCTAACAATTCAGACATTTTAAATTTTTTTCGTCTCAATTTTCATTTTATCAGCATCTTCTTGACCTTGAAATTGTATAAATGCCTTATTAAAAATCATACTTAATTCTGATGATTACACTAATGTTCTCCCAATATTCATAATTTCTGTGGATCCTCTCCGAATAAGCCGCTTTAGTCTCCTCTCAACAGTAGTAAAGTCATTTTCTTCATTACAATCATCTTTTCTTTCCTTCCGTTTTACTGCACTTCCTTTGCCCAATTCTACATGTATTTCCGTTATCTCAAGCTGGTCAAGTTCTTGTCGGCATTTATTTAAAAATTCAGTGCCACTAGAATCCTCATCTTCACTACTATTTTCTCCCATTATACACAACAACAGTTATAATCAAAAAAAAATTGGTTGCCTGTAAAGTCGGTATACGGGCGAAAGTTTTACGTGACAACGACTTTGAGTGGTAAAATAATTTTAATGTGAATATTCATTCGTATAGTAGAAAGAAGGATGAAATAATAGTAACAATTTAAAACATTTATTTATACAAAGAATTATATTTAAAACATTAATTTTAACGTTTTAAATATAATTCGACGCGTGCCTTTCACTTTTTATGTCTGTCTCTCTCGCTCTTAGGCGGGCTAACCATGCCCGAGTGGAAGGGACGCGTGCCTCTCACTCGCTCTCATTGTGAGCGCATAACGTGAGCGGAGCGTAACGCAGTTTCTTGAAGTGTCACCCGGCAAACCAATTTATAAGACGTTGTCACGTCAAAATCTAATAAATACTCTGCGCAAGTAAACAACGCGCACGTTCTGTACGCGTATCACCGGGCGAGTGAAAAAAAGAAAAAGACTTGTTTAAATACATGTTTAATGATTTTAATACATTTGTACATGAACAAATAACAGTGATATCTTTAAATGTTAACCAGTATTACCATACGCAATTTTAAGTTCATTTGTATTCTTTTCAGATATATTTTATCTACGGCAACTTGGCCTTTCCAAACCACCGTCGTTCTGTGATATAACCTGTTCATGTGGTAAGTTTATTTAAAACTAGCTGAACCCCGGGTTAAGGGGCAAAGCTAATTTACAAAAAGTTGCCTAAGTTACTCCTTGTATCATCACCTACCTACCAGTGAAAGTCCTGTCAAAATCGCTCCAGCCGTTCCAGATATTAGCCGGAACAAACAGACAGACAAAAAATGAAAAAAAAACAATAGTATATTATCGTGTGTGTACATACATACATATGTATTTAGCAAAAAGGGGTTATTTTAATATTACAAACAGACTCTGCAATTATATCTATTTGTATAGATTTATTTATTTATATAGATATAAATCATTAGATCCTGGTCATCATTAAAAAAATAGGTAGGAAACAAATGAAGTACAATAAAAATAAAAACACTCATTATTTTACTCTATAAAAATAGTAAATAAACACACATAAACTTATTAACAGGAACTTTAGTGCAAAATACGATGTCTTCTAAACTAACTTTTGATAAAAAGAAGGTTATTAGTTTATTTGAGTATTTTGGTGACTCTGAGTGGATTGCAAAACTTAATATTATATTAGTATTTCTGGACTTGCGCAATATAAGACGAATATAAATTTACACAATATACTTTCGCCGCTACCTAGTAACGACTGAAATCTTCCCACGTTCATCAAATACATATGCTGTCAGTTCTCTGTTCTACGGTTTCCCTGTAAAAATGCCTTGAACCACCCTCGATTTTAGAAGAAAAGTATGTACTGTAGCTCAGACTGACTGCTACTATACTTAACGTCATAACCGTTGATATAATTAAACACTAAAAGTAGAAAATAGAAGGTTACTTGCAGTTATGTGTTACTTTTGAAAGTAACATCTCAATAAGACGTGTCTATTTAAACCATGTCCTATTGCTAGAATTCTGTAGTTTTATAAAATTAGCAAATAACATAATATTGTGTAGATCTTCCTTTTTCAAGCAACTCCCGCAATAGAAATATATCCTGTGTCATAGGACACACATTCATGAAATGTACACAAAATACACCCATACACAGAACAAAGTGGGATAGAATCAGTTGTCAATTTCGAGCTATACTGGCTGGTCACGTTCTACCGTCACACATCTGATCTGTAAGCGTACCTTTCATAAATAAATAAATGTGGGACTCGAACCCTTGACACTCAGCGCAATAGGAAGTGACGAGGTCAACGCTTAAACCACTACGCCATCAGTTGTTACATTCCCAGTGCAGAAATTATAATTCATAAACATTCGGCAACTGTTTAATATACCAACAAGGAACTGACAACTACAGAATTATAAAAAGTAAAGCACAAGACATTGTTAAAAGTCGTTGGAAGATGCGTGCTCAACAAGCCCGGTAACTACGACAAGGTAAACCTGTATTTCACAAGTAAAAAACAAAGAATGAAGCCATAATTAAATAATTTCCTGAATTCCAACCAAGTACATATAATATTTATAAAATTGCTTTTGTACTACTTAAATGACATTCACTTAAACTACATTTACTTTAACCGCAATACTTCTAGTTACGTCGAGATTTAGATAAAGCTTAGATTTTGAGATCATAAATGATTTATAACAAAAAATATTGTTGATATTACATGCCAAAGATCTTAAAATTTTACTTTAAAACGCAGTAGGAACACACATAAACTAGGGAGATTCCCCACATCGACATCGCAGAACGATCTCCGTCCTCCATAAGCGCTAGCCTGAGCCTAGCAGAAGCAGGCCCGGGTGAGGGCACAGACGCTGCGTAGCGTGCGCGCCCTGGGGGACAATAGTGGGAACAGGAGGGGGCCATCTACAAAGCATAGGTGACTCGAGGTTCAAGGGTTTTCCTTTCTAGGGTGCACCTGGTTCCCCGGCATCTAGTTTCCGAGACGGCGTGCGGTTTTAGTCGGTTCTTGTCCGTCATGCCATCAATAGGTGGTATCGTTTTATTTCCGCTAAATAATAATGAAAGTATTAAAAAACATAAAAGTATATTCACCATTCTTAGACTATTAATATTTCTTCTAGATAGAGTATCGCGATACAGAACAAAAATAATTGACACAAATTTTTGATATTTTTATGCGTGAGACGTAGCTGTCTTAAACTCGCCTCATATCATTCTGATTTCCTTGTGTGAGTGTATAAATGACCAAAAATATGGTAGTTAACCAAAAATTTAAATATTATAAATTATAACACGCTCTTAGCAAACTTTCTAAGCTCAGAAAACTCGACCAAGTCTCTTCTTGGCAAAATAAATTTGATTATCATCCGTTTGGGAGCTATGATACCAACCCACCCACAGATATATATATACGAGTATATATATATATAGACATAGATTCACAAGTAAAACTCGTACCTAACACCCCTACCCTCACACTACGTGTCGGAGCTTAATAAAAAAATAGCATTCAACAATTATATTTTACTAATTAATTAACACTTCCTGCACTACATTTTGCATGATGTAGACTAAATGACTCACCTTTTTATCGTTTGCTTTTTGTTGAACAATAGGCAATATGCATGTGATTTAGAAATGGCCAAAAGAAACATATATAATCTTTATTGCTAAAGAAATATACCAACATAAATATTTTTACAATTGATCATATTTTTATTAATAAATTTAATTATTTAAAAGTAGTATTTTTCAAAATCCAAAACGCGACGCCATTGGCAGAAAGAAACGTGACGTCACCGTCCACTGGAGAGAAAGGTTGCTTTGAAGCCAAAATTTTTTTTGTCATTACCTAAGCGTTACCAGACGTCCCGCGTTTGGTGGGACGGCTCATTTTTAAATCAAAATTTCAATGTCCCGCCCGGGACAGTTACTGTCCCGCCCGGGACAGTTACTGTCCCGCTTTTCGGGGATAACTGGCCGGACCCGAAAGTGTAGGTAGTGAAAATGCTTGATCGTTAACCAAATTGACAGGTGAAAAAAAAATTAAGACATTACTGCGACCATTCCATGGAAATGGCTAGTGGTTTTAACAGTAATTTTAGCTTATTTACTACAACTGTGAAGTGTTATATTTTTTTGGTTACATATTTACTTATATAATTGATAAAAAAACATGCATATTACCTATTGGCCCATTTATTGGCACATATTATTTGTTCTTTGATATTTAAACCACCTTAACAAGGCTTCCTCAATATTCGTATGCTTCGTTGTTCTTGCTTGTTTTATTTTCAATAATTTGTTCTCAAAAATTGTAGGATTTTTTTCTCTTTCCAAATACTTAATCGTCATAGAAAATCGTCGAAAGTGTTACACCATATTCCGCTGCCAAGTTTTTGGTTGTAATTCCACTCTCAAGCTTTGATATTTTACGCGATTTTCCTTCAATACTAATTTGTTTTTTTTGCGACATGTTAAAAGTTTAACGAATAACTGAACAATGTGTTTTGGTGCGTCTTGTGTTCAGGTATGTAACAAACTGTCTAAAGAGAAATAACAAAGCCTTCAATAGCACGACTGAGAAAGTATTATGTGGTCTGCCTGCATGTTAGAACGTCGGTTCTTTACAGACAGTTCAGACAGATAGGTCGCTATCTGTCTGCATTTTTAAATATGTGTATGTAATAATAATATAAATGACATATCATTTTCAGCTTTACTTATTTCAGCAGCTCGTGTAAAGTTGTATAAAATTTTCGCATATTTTTTTTATTTTAAAACTCCATAATTTATAGTAGGAATTGCAATAAGTGTCTGCCATTAAAATTTCACATAAAAAACAGACAGACATGCTAAAATCACGTTTTCAGAGTCAATTCTGATGGTTTTCGACTTCTTGTAACCCTTCAAACCCTTGATGGGAATAGTGAATCCCCATTTCACCAACGGCATGCCAGGTCAAATAGTATAACTAGCATTAATATGGACTTTGCAACTATACCGCAAGTCTGCAGTATGGTGGGTCTCAGTCTAATATTGCCGAAGTAGAAAGAATATTGAATGCTCTATCAATATGGCAGATCATAGGACACGTCTATAAGAGCGAATCAATGTCAAGAAAGAGGTAATAAATACCTAAGAATTTATTGGGAAATTAAGCAATAAAATCAAGCTGATCAGGGTTGCATATCTGTGCGTTGCGTACGATTTAAGTCAAAATGACTCGAATATTCTGAGCGATATATCCGAAAGCATAAGTTGTAATATTTAAATGCATACGATTATATACACTTAAGCTTATTTTAATTTACCAATAAATCTGCTTAAATATTATTCCACATCACGCTGATATTATAAACGCGCAAGTAAGTGAATGTGTTTTTCTATGTTTGTTAATTCTCCATGTTCAAACGACCATGGACCAATTTTCATAGCATTTGATATAGAGGTAGGTTAAACCCACGATCAAGATAGCGATTACTCCTTTTTGCCTCAAAACGCTTCGGTATGCATGGGCCGGCTCGACCGGAGTGATACCACGGCCTCACAGAATACCGGTATGAAACAGCACCTGCGCTGTGTTTCACCGAGTATGTGAGGATACCGGAGACCCTTCCTCATCCCCCAAAGGCCGGCAATGCATTTTTAACGCCTCTGGTGTTGCGGGTTGTCATGGGCGGCGGTAATCGATTACCATTATGTGATAAATTTGCTCGTTTGCCCCCTATTCCATGAAAAAAAACTAGTATTAGATATAATAATGAAATGGGACAATACAGTTCATGAATGATAAAATAAGCAATATAATACATTCTTATTAATCTCGTACTTTAATTATGTACATTTCTCTAGCTAATGATTTTACGTAAAAATGTGGTCTGTTAAATCCAGATAATATCTATCATAGACAAAACCACTTTTTATAAGGTACTAAATAACTATTTGTATGTGAATCTATAACAATTCTGTATTAAATATCCTGTATAATTCAGTGTACCTATATGTAAAAATTAAGAATTTTTAAGTACCTAGTGTTTTTTGCAGTAAAATTGTTTTTGGGTTAATTAAGTTATTTATCGGTATGTGCTAAATTTAGCTGTCACATAGATATCAAAGACAGGTAAAATTTTGATAAATTATTATTTTATTTATAGATTAACATCACTACTTTTGATGCAAAAAAAGTGCTGTTATTAATTTACCCAATTAAGTGGATTGTCGTGGTTTTTGTAGAGCGTAAATAAAAAATAGGCATATAATGTATATTATATAATTTCCCATAGGTATAGGTATGTCTCATAAATAAAATTCTCGTGTCACAATGTTTGTTACCAAACTCCTCCGAAACGGCTGGACCCATTTTTCTGAAATTTTGTGTACATATGGTGAAGGTCTGAGAATCGGCCAACATCTATTTTTCATACAAAACCTAAATGACAAGGGTGATCCAACCCTAATTTTTTTTTTAAATGTTAATGGCAATTGAACGTTGACCGGGTCAGTTAGTATATTATATAATTTGCCTTAGGTATGTATAAGTTTCAATCTAAAATATTATCGTTGAATCATGTAACGTTCTGTTTTATCTTGTAACTAACTGAAAATACTTGAAAAATACGTACGTAGGTACTTTGTTTCATGAATCACTGTCTAGATTAGCAATATTGGTATTTTTGTGCAAAATTACAAATATATTTATCAGAGCTTAAGTAGGTTACGATTTAAGCGATTATAATTACAAAGTAGCTATGACTAACAGACTTGATTATAAATGTATAACTATACATATTTATATACCTACTTATGGTTGTCACAATTGCTAATGCTGACATAGACAATTTTTCGCCAGCTCTCGATGGTCCGAGCGGAAAAGTCATCAAGTCGAAAAAACCTGTTTAGAGAATGAAGGCTAAAGTTTTAAATAAATATTTAAATTACCATAACTTTAAAATGCCATAGAATTTCTTTGTTTTTAGTTTTATTTTGAAATAAATTAAATGTATAGTCGTTCCAATCGTTTATTTAACTTTTGACAGCTCTAATACCTAATCAAATAGTGATACCCTGACCTGTTACCGATTCGATTTCTTTTAACGATCGATTTTATGCATGTAGAAGTTTTAATCGATTTAACATACTCATTATTTTTAAAGTCGATTACTAAACGGCAACACCAAACGCGGAGCCGACGCGCAACGCCATTTTGATGTCTATGTTAATCCACATTTTCATACGTCGAGTTGAGTATTTATATTCCTCCATTTTGATTTTTTTGTTTGGTTGAGTTGAGCGTATTGTTCCTCCGTTCGTTACTGTCAAAATGCCAAAAAATAAAGTATAATAATATGTAATGTATTTTATTAATATAATCAATAATCGATTTATTTCAAAACTGTTTTTATAGTCTGTGGTCAAAAATTACGAATGACACATCTCTAAGTGGGCGGAGCCCGTCCATGAAGTACAGTATTACCTGTAGTACATTGTATCAAAAATTATTACAAAACTTTATGTGCGTGATCTGTCAAAAGTTAAATAAACGATTGGAAAGACTATAATTGATATTATACTAACTGTACCTATTGAAAATCGAGGAATTATTGAGAAAACTTAAAGAACGCAAAAAACTAATTTTTTCTCTATGGAATTTCGAAGAATTTTTTTTTACTCAATCCTAAGGTTTTCTTCAAAAAAATAACTTGTTTTCGTTTGATTACTTAATCATTTTAAAAAATTAAAAGTATCTAATTATTTCTCTAATTTTTGTGTAGGGCATCAAAGGACAAATTTTTTTACATTTCATAAATGGGAAACGAAACCACAAAAAAAATGTGACATTGAAAATTTATTTCGACGATTAGCTACTTTTGATCCACGTGGACTATGTAGTGACATGTGTGAGTACGTGCACACAATAAAGAAGAGGTATCTGCGTAAACTACAGATTCCTAAAATCCTTCTGCAGCGAGGTCGAGGGTCAACTGTGGTCTCTACCGGTGTGCACTGACGTTTGCAGTGACGCGGTGTGACGCAGGCGGGTTGCAAAGACGGTGCTCGTTGGTCGATCGGTGGCGCGCGCGCTGTCAGTCACTGTCCGCCGCGCTGGTGGACGCCAACACCTGCGCGTGTACCATACATCAACAACGCGAAAGTCGACCTGCTTGTTTTTTATTTTGTATTCACGCGGTGTTCTTAAGAGGCACGCTCCTATAGAAAGGACTGTGTCGTCCTTTTGTTGTTACACACTCGTTTTAACCAACATCCGTACACGTAAGTAGTTATTAATAATGTATGTTTTACAAATTCATAACTTAATTGCAAAAAACAATGTATTTGTGTGTAAACTTAATTTTGACAAAACATTTGATTTCATAATTATGTCGTTTTTAATTTTTGGTTTATATTTATGACAGTCACTCAATTGAATGACCCACAATTTTTTACTCCACATATCAATCACAAAAAATGATATAGAAACATAAAGAAATTTTTTGAAAAGAAAACCTTACCAGTGTAAAAAAAAAGCAATTAACTACGCCAAAGTTTTAATTTAATGAAGGTAAACTTTAGTGCATATTATTATAATAGTTGTCCATCTAATTGCTTAACTAGATCATATTGCACATGACCTGACCAAGCAATTAATGTTTACTTCCTCAATTTAAGTTAGCAGAATACATTCATAAACTGTTTATGGTTTAATGCTAAACCTATATATTTTCGTAAAAAATCTATCTCAAACTTTACAAAAAACGTTTGTGATATAAAATAAGGTTACGACAGACTTCGGTGTCAAAATAATTTAGAATGCAAGTCCCATCATCAATGCTTAAGCCTGGTCTATTATTGTTCCATCACAGATTACATAAGCTAGATACTAACAAAGATTTCACGAGGTTCCTATCAAATTGATCATCGCTGCATATCGATGACTTTACGCAATTTTAAACGCTTTACAATGAATTTAAATTATTAAATTTGTTGATTTTCAGTTTCTTTTGACGATATTGCTCTTAGTTTTGCGTTATTTCAATAACTAACTTAGTTTTTAAAAGTCATATAAATCCGGCATCAACTGATTAGTCTGACAAATTAATGACATTTTTTTTTTTTTTACAGTATCATACAATCTGTATATTGCAATGAATATTGAACATGGACCTCTCTAAATCTACCTTTTAGCTGGCGATATTTTAAGTTTCTGCATCCGATCATTCTGAATTTTCTTTTTCGAGTAGAGATCTTCCGGTGGGAGAGTCATATCTAAGCTTTAAGCAGTCCAAGACTTCTTATTATTGACATTGATTATGCTCTTCTTATTATTGCTTAAACTAATCTTCTATTAAAGTTATAAAACCTACTAACTAGCGCACTTGTTTCCAACCCATTATGTTCCCGGGTCCATTAAGCGGAGCGTGACTGAACATCTCGCCTGCGGTTGTGTGGGTGACCAAGCTGCAATGTCCACATTCGCAATAAAGATCACTACTTATGCTATTCTATTATGGCAGTTAAATACGAGTATATAAAAAAGTCAATAGAAACATCTTAATCAACAGTCGTTTTAAAAAATGTTTTTGCCAAAGACATTTTTTGCTGTCACAGATTGTAAACAATACCAGTATCAAATATAAAAAATGTTAAATGTTTTGTTTTTCAACAAAGTGTCAAAAAGTGCTGTTCATTAAGGAAACTTTACACTTTAATTAAATCTGTTATTCTAATAGTAATATAAAACCGCCGCCGATTCTATCCGTGGGAGAGCTATGCTTCGGCATGAATGGGTCGGCTCGACCGGAGTGATACCACGGCCTCACAGAAAACCGGTGTGAAATAGCGTTTGCGCTGTGTTTCACCGAGTGAGTGAGGATACCGGAGGCCCATACCCCAACCCCTCCCCCCATCCCCTTTCCTATCCCCCAAAGGTCGGCAACGCACTTGTGACGCCTTTGGTGTTGCGAGTGTCCATGGGCGGCGGCAATCGCTTACCATCAAGTGATACGTCTGCTCGTTTGCCAACTATTCAATAAAAAAAAAAAAAACCTATATTATCTGCTTTAAAAATGGGCTATATTTATTTTATACCAGACAAGAGATATGCAATGTTGAATTCGACAACAATTGTTAAATTAATTATTTTGATACTTTGCTCATTCACCATGACATTAAATAATGTTCTAGAAATGTATCGAATCATCTAGGACAGTCCCCACTTACTTCGTCACAAATACGCTATTTACAAATATCTCTCATTTAGCACATTTTACTACATATTTTAATTAAACAATAATAAATAAGCAATACTCGAGTAAATATGCAATGTAGGAATTAAAAATAAACTAAATTGTGTAAATAATTTAACAGTTTATTTATTAGTATAACGAAATACGAGTATGTCATAATTGAAATGAATAACTCAATAATTGCCGGTGTTTTGTTTTTAAGGGCCACTTGCACGACATAGCTTTAATACATTATTATTGTTATAAAGACTTATCTTTATTGCTGGAACTAAACATATTGTACATAATATTATTTAATCCAGCTTAGAAACTACCACATCTGTTTCTCCAGTTTAGTGATCAGCGTGTCCTGTGACACATGGCCTCTTCAGCGGTTTCCACTCTTTTCTGTCTCTAGCTTTTCTTGAGGTAGCGACTCCAACTTTCCTTATGTCGTCTATCCATGTTTTGCCTGCCTGGCTCTTTTCCTTTTACCATCGCCTGGCTGCCACTCCGTTATGATCTTAGTCCATTTGGCTCTGCTGTCTCTTGTCATACGTCCTGTCCATCTCCATTTCAACTGTCTTACTTTCTTTATTATATCTTACAGCTTGGTTATGGATGGTATTTCTTCTGATCTTATGCGATCTTTGTTCGTAACACCAATCATCCTCCTTTCCATACCCCTCAGACACGTTCTCAGTTTTTGAAGATGTTTTTGGTTCAGTGCCCAAATACATTTGTTTAAATACATTTAAGACATACTAAATGCATTTAAAAAGGTTAAACACAATTAGCATCTTGAACAACGATACATCTTTTGCTAAACATGTTTAAGAAACTGCCGAAGTTGAATATCGAAACTCAGTTATTTAGTGGCGCTAAACATGTCTAACAGTACAGAAACTGATTCTGCTTTAAATTAATGTAAGGTTTTACATTTTTTTAAGGTTTAACTATTTAAGTAGTGCCGAAATACGTATTTTTATACTAACTTAGACTAAGGCCCGTATTATAGAAGGCGTCTCAAGTATCGTTTGATCTCCGATCAGTTGAATCGAGTTTCAAGTTATGATCGAATCTCAAGCGTCGCTCTTATTATAGAAGGCGTTTTGAGTTCTACTCAGTTGAAACTAGTTTCAATATCTAATCTCAACTCACAAGTCTGTTCTCAGTTACGTTTCTGCATTGTCGAAATTATTGTTCTGTGTTACGCAGTTAATTATATTAAACACATCATATCTAACAAGTATAATTTATACCTATATTATTGGTTATTAGTTTATATATGCAATGTACACTATTGGCTAGTGTATCTTCTTCTTTGTCCTAGCCACTTCCCATTATTTGGGGTCGGCTCTCCTCGTTCTGCGGCGCCAGGACAATCTATCCTGGGTTGTCGAAACTTTCGTTTGGGCAAGCTCTAAGTCCTTGGCCACCGTGGACCACCAGGTGGCTAGTGGGCGTCCTCTACCTTGTCTAACATTTGGCAGCGCTAGGGCTTGTTTCACATCATGCGTCTCATGACATGACCGAACCATCGTAGGCGGCTTTCGATGAGTTTTTCTGCTATGGGCGCGATCTTAAAACTTCCTCTGATGTGCTCGTTTCGCACTTTATCGAGTCGAGTTACACCTGCTGCCCATCTTAGCATCTTCATCTCGTTTACGTGCATTTTGTGTTCGTGGACCTTCTTTATAGCCCAGCACTCGGCACCGTATGTCATGGCTGGTCTAACTGCCTATTGGCTAGTGTATCAATTTAAATATAATAATAAGAAGCAGTTCGCCCTAAATTAAATACTTTAAATATTAAAATAAAACTGACTAGTTATAGGTAGTATACCATATATTTCAATACTCGTCAATGTCGAATTATCAAACTGTTTTTTATTTTAAATTTTTTGTAATATTCTTGTCCGAAACCAAAAGGTTATTACTATTGCTTGAAGGAAATTTATTTGAAGTAATAACTTGAAATAAATAGTTGAATGTGTATTTTAAGTTAATTGAATATCAATTAGTGTTAATTAAAGTGTATTGAAATGTGTATAACAAGCAATTCTTTCGTAAATAAAGTATGGTAAAATAAATCTTTTGTTATTATTCAGAAAAATCATTAGAAATTACCACTTGAGACAAGATTGAGCTTGTCTCAGTTGAACAGAGATCACATCTGTCAAAATCTGTTCTTGAGAGACGATTTTGACATAAGCGTCGTTCTAAAATAAGCTAAGCATTGATCTTTACTCACTTGATCAACGATCAGCGAATCTTGTCTCAAGAGACGTTCTATAATACAATCTCTTCTTGAAATTAGTTTTAAAACTCGATTCACGACTGAGACGCCTTCTATAATACGGGCCTAAGAATACAATTTGTTACTAAGTAAATGGATTATTATTCTGAAAATAAATATGTTATTGAATCTAATCTAAGAGAATTCATTTCGATTTTTTCGTGTACACCGATGACATATCAAGTGGATTTAAATGAACATGCGTTTATTCTCAGTGATTTAATAATCCTTTTATTCCATTTAGTATAATTTGTTGTTGTGTGTGTTGTGAAATATTGTTATGTCCGTATAGATATTTACTTCGGAAATATTAAATTATATAAATTTGTTAGAAATGCAAGTGCTGAAGTTAAACTCTTTGAGTCCTTATCTAAATCCCTGAAGAACTTATAGTCATCCAAATCATGTCGTTAGCAACATTAATAATAACATAGATAAAAAAGCCGACTAATAGAGCAAACTACAAGGACACTCTAAAGAGGAGGGAAATTCGGCAAAAACCCTATGCCAACCCGCCTATCGTGACGTAGAGTAGGCCTACACCCCCTTTCTATGAAAAGACCTGTCCTATGACAGTGATATGATAGTGATCCCGTGGAACTCCTAACTGTACTAGTCAAATTCTATACATCACATTAACAAATAGCCTTCAATAGTCCACTGCTGGACACAGGCCTCACTTATTAAGGAGGTTTTGACTTACTCTCCTATTTCCCCCTTTTTTACCTCGTGTGGAAATCCCCTCGGATACCACCTCCTGGTGGCATGTCGGACTCGAACCGACTAAAACCGCACGCCGTCTCGGGTACTAGATGCCGAGGAACCAGGTGCGCCCTAGAACCCTATCCTATTCCCCTAACTAAGCATGGGTGTATTCGTATTACTGAAAAAAATATTATTCTACTAACAGACCTAGTAAATAAATATTATCAAAACAGAGTGAGACCTAATTGCAAATAACAATTTTTCAACCATTTGAAGTAATTTTTACTACTATATTAGAAATATTTCAAGGAAGCGTCGATAATTGCAGAATAAATTTATATTAACAAATAAGATTACAATATCAAGGTTAACAACTTTAACTGCAAGGCATTAAAAATAACTTTATTTGTAAATATCTAAATTAATCTAAATAGTTAAGAACTATATTATTAAAATTTACATATAATATAAAAAAAACTGATCGTCTCACTATTTTTATACTCTTAATAACTTTCGGGGAGTTTTAGTTTTTTTTTGTCTTCCGCTAGCCACTAGCGAAAACCGCGGTTTATCAAATCATATGTTCCAATTCCTTTGCGTATTCCACTGACACACAACACTTATTACAGGATAAAAATGGCCTATTTCAAACAAAGGTGTCATCTATCAATGTTTTATCAAGATTGGACAGACATATGTTATAAGTAAATAAATATTTCGGACATCTTACACACACCGTCATCTAGTCCCAAGCTAAGCAGAGCTTGTGTAATGGGTACTAGACAACTGATATAAATACATATATACTTTTTTTGTAAATACATACATATTATACATAAAAAACACCCAAACTCCGAAACAAATATTTGGTCCGACCCGACTCAAGAACAGCAGTCGCATAAGCTACCAACTTTCGCCTAATGTGATATTAACTACGTGCATATATTTAGTCATATACTAGTTTAACTAAGATTAAATTCATGAACTGCATAAACAGTAGTACTTGCAGTATTTTTTACTGAATGTCAAAAGCAGCAGACAGGGCTCTGTGTGAACTTTAGGACCTTTATGTCATCCAGTGGACTGCAACGGGCTGATGATCATAATAATAACAGATTTTTTAAATTTATTGTTACCTGGAGAATTGAGGAGGAATACCTTAAACATATTCACATCTGAACTAACCAACTTCATATTTCATATTATTATTTTTTAACTTAAAGTGTACAGAAATGTAATGAGTTATAGATATCTTCTGACTTGGAATTATAAACGCACACAATATCCTTGGGTTTAAAGAAAGTCGATCTCAATCTCGCTTTCATCCATTACAATAATGTCTCAAAATATTTTTTACTTTATAGTATGATAAGCTGAACCATGCGGTGCTACCCGAGTACGACAATAACCGCGGGAAACGCCGCATAAACACTATTATTAAAGACATATTGTGTAAACTGTAAATACAATAATGTTAAACGTCAAACGGATCATAAGGTATACAGATGTCATTAATAAAAAATCCTATTACTACAACATAAAATTGAAAAGTATTTTTAAACACTTGCAACCATGAGTTTATCGTCATTTATTTTTACATTGTCCAGTACTTATCATATTACTACTGCTAACTACTTTATTTTAACTACTAGCGACCCGCCCCGGCTTTGCACGGGTGCAATGCTGTTACTTTTACACATTATTTTATGCACGTTGTATATAAAACATAGCTGACCCACGCAACCTCGTTTGCGTCTTATATAGCCCGTGGCATGAAAATTTTCGCAAAATAAGTAACTTTTCTGGTTGATTTTTACACCTTGTGTCCGAAAAACCCAAATATCTTACGGAACCCTATTTTTTTCCAAAATAAAATATAGCTTATGTTACTCGTGGATAATGTAGCTTTCGAATGGTGAAAGAATTTTTAAAATCGGTCCAGTAGTTTTTGAGTCTATTCATTACAAACGTACAAACATACAAAAATAGGTACAAATCTTTCCTCTTTATAATATTAGTATAGATTATTGGAGAAGGTGACATGAACCATTACCATGATTAATTCGTACCGACTACTTTTTTCAACACTGTGCATCGATGTGGAACTTCAGTTCTTAAACTTGGTATACACCACATGCAATATTGCAATGCATGTAAAACTTGCACAATTATAATTTAAGTCGTTTAAATATTTTCACAATTTTAATTTAATTCACGTAAAACTTGGTGCGTGATACCTAAGCATATATAAACATAACGCAATGTTAAACGTCGGCGGGATAGGTGAGGTGTAGAATAGTGGGGTGATCTGCGTACGAGTCTGTCAGTGGGTCAGTGGTACCGCAGGGCGCGGGCGCGGACGTCTGGCGCAACACCCTTACGTAAAACCTGCGGAGTACGGACCGAGGCCCGGTGAAAGTTGTGACGGCTTCGTAGAACATTCGAGACGAAAACGTTATCAGTCTCCTTGTGTTTCGTCTAAATGGAATTTTCTACAACATACTAATTTACCCTTTTTACTTGTTAGATAGGTTTTGCAAGTTAGTAAGTGTAAAAAACTGAGAGGAGACCCTAACCCAGCCGTTGGACATAGGTCGTTGATAAAGTGTAAAAAGCAGGCGAAATCTATAAAAAATACGACCTTCAAACCTTCAAGAAAAGAGCGTACTCCTTCCTAAAAGGCCGGCAACCTCTGGTGTAGCGGGTGTCCATGGGCGGCGGTAATCGCTTACCATCAGGCGATACGTCAGCTCGTTTGCCCGCTACATAATAAAATAAAAAAAAAACCTGAAAATCTACTAAAATTCTGTAAATTTATATTAACCAATGGACCAATCCCCACACCTTAACATTACACTGTATACATATTAAAAAAAAAACATACTAACCCTAGGTGTAATTCCATTAATATATAGTTTCATGAAACCTATGCACATGACGCAAAGATGATTTCGTAAATATATTGATGCAAGTATTTGTTTGATATTTTTATGACGTAAAAATTAAGAAACCTGCTCTGTTTCTGAACCTACTTGACATTGGGTTTCTCATTTTTGTATAGACATACCTACTACTACCTACAACTAATTCCATCATTTCAATTTAAATAAAAATATTTCCTCTCCTATATATCTTCTCCTATAAAAATATATCAGCATAGTATATTAAAGAAAACAACGACAAAAGTTCCACACGAGACGATTTTATTAAATTACTCAATCATTAATTCGGTAACTCTGTAGCAGTCTTCTATATTATGGTAATATTTCTTATAGCGTATGGTACAAAATTCAAGTTATATAAGACTTATAAACATACTAATAGGTAATTCGGATCAAGTGTAGGTGAGTGTAAGTGAATTTTGCCGTGAAGAGCAGGTCAAGGTCGTCTACAATAGGTGGTTGTGCAACAACCGCTTGCAGCTCACTCAATATCGTGTCATCTCGTTCTTTTCAGTTACTACCGGTTGGCTGTCACTGCCTACATAAAATGATTTATAAATTTCACGGTCATAATTTATTATGACCAACATCGGAACTAAACCTTGCCATTTGTACTGACCCATAATTACAAGGCACACCGTGCGATGTTATTGACGTCTCTTGCATCTAATTTCCCTTGATTGTTTGCTTTAATAGGGCACATAACCGCCCTGCTCGTCGTACTCAATTACAGCTTTGTTTCATCACATAGAGAACAATAATCGGCATACGGACATTAATTAACCACATAAGATACTTTAGAGGACGTGTCAGTAGTTAAATAATGAAAATAAATAAAATACATACCTCAACGTGAGATTAAAGAATGATCGTGTCATTTTGCTTGCGATCGGCCATGAGCCATGAATGGCAACTAAACTTGCTGAGTTTAACCAAAACCTAATATAATAATAAATATATGTACTAATCTCATTCATTAGTTGTTTTTTTTTTTAATATTATACTAAACTGACCAAGATAACAAATATGACAGTTGCTTCTGTATATGTTTGGTACACGAGTTTATCAGATAGGCCTAATGGCAAGCTGCCATAGTCTATGACCGCTTGAAACCTTGCTCACTCGGGCTGTTACGAACTTAGAAATAAATTGTTGTGTACTATGGCAATTACCGATAGAAAACCAAATATGATTTTTCATTGTGCCAGAAGTTATTAAACGCATGAGTCACTAGCCGCCGAGTAAGTTTTCATGAGTTTAAGGAAGTCCGGTTTTCATTGGAATTGAAAATTTTCTCTTATATTCCATCATATATTCTTCCACTTATAGTGATGCCACGCTATTAGGAAAACTACGAGTATTGTTGTAAATGCAAATTCTCATATGCAAATTCCGAAAATGTTTTTAGTACTCGTACTTCCATTACATATTCCATACATTAGGTACTACATAATTTACATTGACTGTCTATTTTGCGTTTATGATATTAGTAAATCACGATTAAAGTCAAATCAGTATGTTTATCTACATACCTAGAGTCAATATCTGTCTTGAAGTTAGTATTACTTATACGCTATCGATTTTCCTGGTACTGTACAAAGACGTGTTGTGTACTTATTAATCTTATATGTTTGTTAAATCACATCATAGTTACTCTCAGGTGATATTACACATTAATCATTACTCATCATATAATCGTAATGTACGTCTTTACGTTAGACGTTTTTATCGATATACCCGACACATTTTACATACGAGAATTTTTGGAAGATAAAATCGCTAGTTCGTGAGACAACAACTAACAGACCTCACGTTGGATGTTAGATATCTCGAAGTATTTCTTGAAGTAGCGCTCAAATTCATAGTTAATCTATACCACTAAATAGGAACCAGAACAAATTATGATATATGGATACCCAATTCGAATAACATCTAATTTTTTTATATTTCTACGAGTCCTGCACGAACGACAAATAATGTTATAAACCTAAAAAACACCTTGGACAGAAACACATGAAAAATCATGTTATCTATGAAGATTGTTAATCGTTCACATGATTTGCTGGTCGTATCCATCTAACTACTTAGAATTGCAACCAAGAAAACAACATTTTAAAAAGATATATAAAAACAAAAAAATATATTACTACTACCCCGCGGCTCCGCGGTTATCACTGTAGGTAATTGGTAGCCTTTCTGTTATTTTGATGTATAAGTTAACTTACTGCAAAGTTAAAATAGTTTAAACGTTCACTACTGCGCCAAGTGCCGTGGGTTCAAATCCCACGTGGGACATCACTTTGTGTGATCCACAAAATGTTGTCCTGAGTCTGGGTGTTATTTGTGTCCGTTACATGTATGTTTGTAAAGTCCCCCGCGACACAGGATGTATATTCCTAATGCGGTAGTTGTCTTTTAAAAAAAAAAAAAACTTATATTATGTAAAGCATAAAAAAAGACAGTTGTTTTCTACAATTTTCCATCTGTTTGACTATTGCGTGCGATAATCTGAAGAAATCTGACAGTAGAAATGTCTGCACCTAGGCCAGCTTGCTTGTAAAGAAAGATTTTATGTTCAACTAATATCATATATCTTTCTTGCCATGAACTCCATTATATAATTTTCTTAACCTATTAGAATTTTAAAAAACTGCAGGATTAATTTTACGCACGGTAAATAGTTCTACATCTTCGGAGGCATTCTAGTAGAGCTTAATTTTATGTTCAACTACAATATTTATTATTACTTATCATATTACTTTCTTAACCTATTTGAATTTAATAATGAAAGAACGTCGAGATAAAAAAAAACTTTTAATATAATTATATATACGCAGTTGCGGCTAAAATTACAACTGCAAATAAATAATTATAACTTCCTGTCCGTGTAAAATTATAATTTAATAAAAAGTTATGTAATGTAATGTTCATTTTAAAATTAAATTATAATAATTTATCTTCAAAAAATTCATTCAACTATCAGTGAATGAACGGCACCTAGTTTCATAATGAAGTCTTCAATCCGGTTGTATCACAAAATGTATCGAGGAACATTTAAGAACACCACTTGTACATTATTTTACTTATACATTTCATTTGAAAGCCTCGTTGGCGCCGTGGTGGCGTACATGTCTGCCGTGCTTGAGCTCTCGGGTTCGATTCCCAATTCGGACCAAATGTTTGTATGACCTGCAAATATTTGTTTCGGAGTTTGGGTGTTGTCTATGTATTATATGTATTCATTTACAAAAAAAGTATATATGTATTTATGTCAGTTGTCTATTACCCATAGAAAAAGCAAAAGTTTAAGTTGTTTGTGAAAAGCGGTTATTTTAATATTACAAATATACACTCCAATTTTATTTATTTGTGTAGATTAGCAGAAACTTTGTTGCAACAAAATGTATTATTTTTTAAATTATTTAATATTCATTAAGTTGAGGTTCAACTAACCAGCTCAATTAGCCAAGTTGCAAGTATTTCGCGTCGATTCTCTTTCTACAATCGCTAACGTCTCTGTTCTCATGTATTACTGGCTAATATTAAATTTTCACGACGTTAGCGTTGAGAGACATCATTTGTTAGTTTTCTATAAACGTTTACGTTTGTAGAATGCAACTTGGCTTGAGAGTGGGAAAGTCAGTTAAAACTGACTTTCCCACTCTTATTATTTTATTATATAAATTAGGGTTCCATACCCAAAGGATAAAACGGTACCCTATTACTAAAACTTCGCTGTCCGTCAGTCTGTCTAATAACAAGTAGCCTAGCCGCTTGAAATATTTAGATCGTATATTCACTTTGGTCTCGAATTTGGCCGGTTGTTTATACACTTTTTGTGCAAGGATTAAATCTTTAACTTGACGTTGTTGAAACGTTTCCATACGTTTGATTAAAGATTTAGAAGCAATTTTTAGAGCAACAATAAATTTATTTAGCTGTAAACATACTTTTCATTATTCATCCTGTATTATAAATATATTGAAAGTAAGTCACACGAAATTAGTTTCGTTGCCTCAAATGTCTTAAGTTCGTTATAAGTTGTACCTAATTATTTATTTATTTCCCTATACGTGCTTAATTACACGTAATTAGTTTTAGAAACATTTAAATGCAAATTGTTATAATCAGGTCATTTGATTATATGCTTGCTTGCTTGTCATCTTGTCTTTCTTATAAAATATATATCATACTACGATATTAAATGTTTTAGTATCAGTTTTATTACGAATACATTTTAGGTAGATGTATATACAAAGGCAAATAATATCAATAGCTAATATGCAAGATTATTAAATGGGATACAGTATAATAAACATCTCGTTCTCCGGTACCCTACCAAATGTTTTATTAACCTTAACAGTTTTTTTTTACAGTTCTAATCGTAAATTTCAAATATTCCTAGTACATGTAGACAAAATTCTCTGCACGTTTTCACGCCTGAAATATAAAATAGCAATATATTATTTTGATTGGTAATATATAATACAAAAATAAATATAGTGGTACGAAGTTCGCCGAGGCAGCTAGACTAGGTGAACTTCGTACCACCATATTTTATTTTCGTGAATATTTTCCAAATTACCGAAAAATTTCTTTAGTATTTAAATCCGTCGTCCGTCAACTTCCCGCAGACCCGCAGTACATAAAACTAAGCGGACTAAGAAAATAAAACACCTCCAGTTTTCTTTTAATTTTCTTCTGTACAAACCTTGTCCTGATAATAACAAACACTTAAAAAAAGAGTTATCCAATTTGGTGCAGTCGATCGAAAGTTACATACATTTTTGTGATTCTTTTTATTTATATAGATACATACTCGTACTTAGTCTTGCCCTAAATACTGTTACAAACAAAAACAACATTTTTTTAATTATACGTAATATTAAATATTACAGTGTATTAGTTTAATACATTAATATGAAACCGTTAGAAATATATCAAGCTCATTCGAAGTGGTCTCCATTGGCTGCAATACAGTCCTTTAAACGTTTAGTCCAATTATCAATAGCAGCACGCACTCTTTCTATGGAAAAATTATTCACTGCCAATCGTATGGAATGTTTTAGGGACTCCAAATTATCATGGCTTTGGAGCTAGCCTTACTCTCTAAAACTGACCATAGATCATAATCCAGTGGATTAAGATCAGGACTAGATGACGGCCAGTCTTCAGCTCTGATGAATTCCGGAACGGTCGTTTCTAACCAAGCTTAGGTGGATCGAGCTTGAGCTGAAAGGATCATTCTTAGTTATTGAACATGGTGTTGTTAAGGTGCTTAACTGCCTTTTCAAGAATGTTATCTTACTTAGGATATACTTGTGCCGGTGATTTGATATTTTTTTTTACAACAATGTGACTCAGTCACTCCTTCATAGCTAAATCCCATCAAACCATCACTGAAGTCGGATAATGCCCATGTTGTACTCTGTTGACTAATTGAGAAGCTTCTTTAAAGCTTTAAGCATAAATACGGTCATTTTGTTCGTTAAAATATTGCTCAATTATAAAAAAATCTCATCCACAAACAAAATTATTCTGTGACCTCCCTTTGTGTACCGATTAAGTAGTTGTTTTGATTTTACCACCCCATTCTTTTATTTGAAATTATCAGTTAAGATAGGACCAGTGCGTCTCTTATAGTCTCCAATTCCTAATTCATTTTTTAAGTAGGTTCCGTCGGTTCTAGGTGCTATCTTTATATCTCGAGATAAAATATTTTGGTTTTGGACAGGAATCCTTCGATTTTTTTTCCTTACTCTTTTCATCGCCTTTTATACGAACACAACTTGGACGGCCAGATCTTTTTCTGACCCAAACAAAAGAGGTTTCACTGAGCCTATCCGTGTAATAGCCCGGTACACAAATACTTGACTAATACCAAGCGTATGGAGAATTTTAAAAATTGTATTTGGCTCCATACCTACTTTATGTAATGCAATTACAGCGATTCGGTTCTCTTTATCACTCCACTCCATTTTAATATCACAAAATATTTAACAATATATTGGCGCGAAAACAAGAAAACACAATGAACAATCGTATAAAATTACAGGTTCCAAATTCAAAAATAATATGCTGTTTATTTTTCATTGTAACAGTATTTATGGCCAGACTAAGTATATTGAGAAAAGTTGAAGTATATGGAGAAAACTTCAGAAGTTTCGGCACACAGTCAATTCTGCATATTCTTATTTATTTTTCTTTGTTACAGATTTGAATTAGTTGATAGAGGACCTTTCCAAAGATGGCAACTATTTATGATTGGTACAGCGATCTCGTGCATAACAAAAGTGGTAAGTATTTATTTGTTTTCATTTTTCTTATTCTATTTGTAATAAATAACGTAACGCCAGAGGTGGATTATCCAAGTATTATTACAAGTTGTGTTACAAGTTACTTGAATTGTACTAGTGATTGGTTGAATTTAAGCCTCTTTCATTATTTAAATAATATCCAAGCAATCCATTAAAAATAAAACTCTACAGAAACTAGACAGGGTTATTATAACGCCCCAATAAAGGTGTGTCTCAAATCATGAGAAACAGAGCAACTCACGTTTTAACGTTGCCAATTGCATCAACATACAAAAATTGGCTGATAGTAATATTGGGGAATAGTAAGATGATTAATCATTTTTAGTTAATAGTTCGTCGGAGTGAACAGTAGTTTCTACTATATTTTTTTACTTCTATTTCCTATTGCTTATTAAAGACAATATTATTATAACAACTGCCTAGGTGGCGTAGTGTTAGCGTATGCGACTGCTAAGCTTGAGGTCTCGGGTTCGATTCCCGGGACGGACCAAATGTTTGTATGATCTGCAAATATTTGTTTCGGAGTTTGAGTGTTTTATATGTATAATATGTATGTATTTACAAAAAAAAGTATATAAGTATTTATATCAGTTGTCTAGTACCCATAACACAAGCTCTGCTTAACTTGGGACCAGATGGCGTTGTGTGTTAGATGTCCAGAATATTTATTAATTATTATTATTATAAAACACACTGACACCCACTGGTTGGTAATATAGACTGTAAGTACTGTGTACAAGATTCAAAATCTTTTAGAGATTATGCTATTCTGCCCGGTGCGTGCCGTTTGGTGGCAATCTTCCTTGAGGGAGCTTGTACTCTAGATCTGTTGTTTTAAATAATTAATAAATAATAAAAATAAATAAATAAATATACCGGACATCTAACACACAACGCCATCTAGTCCCAAGCTAAGCAGAGCTTGTGTTATGGGTACTAGACAACTGATATGAATATATATATATATACTTTTTTTTGTAAATACATACATATTATACATAGAAAACACCCAAACTCCGAAACAAATATTTGCAGATCATACAAACATTTGCTCCGACCCGGGAATCGAACCCGAGACCTCAAGCTTAGCAGTCGCATACGCTACCACTACGCCACCGAGGCAGTCAATCAATTATAACATTATAATTGTTATCTTCATATTCATATTAATAACGACAATTATGTTTACAAATATTAATTTTTATTTAACCGTGGGAGAGCTATGCTCGACCGGAGTGATACCATGGCCTCACAGAAATCTAGTGTGAAATAGCGTTTGCGCTGTGTTTCACCGATTGAGTGAGGATACCGGAGGCCCGGATACCCCTCCCCCATCCCTTTCCCATCCCCCAAAAGTCGGCAACGCACTTGTTGTTTGTTGCGGGTGTCCATGGGCGGCGGTAATCGCTTACTATCAGGTGATACGTCTGCTCGTTTGCCCACTATTCAATAAAAAAAAAAACAAATACATGCTTAGGTGGTAGTATTGTTTTGTATTGTAAGCAAACTAAATTTGTATAGGAATGGAGTAAACAAGATAATTTAATACGTCAATTCCGTTTAACCTTGAACATTTTATAAAATATTTTAACCTTTGATAATGCCATAAGGCGAAACCAGTCAGGATTGAAGTGAATTAAAATAGTGGAATAAGTAAGTGACTTTAATTCTAGAATATGTTTTAACAAGTTCCATCAAGTGTCGACATTCTAGAGTATACCTAGATTTTATTTGTTTCACCATGTTGACACAATGATATCTTGGTGTATCTACTTATCTAGAACAGTAATAAGTAGGTAGGTGATACTAATTTTGGGAAGTGTTTAATTTTTGATTTAGTATTAACTAATAGGTATTAGGTATCTGTATTTGCGATCAGTCCACTGCCGGCATAAGCCTAAGTCCGGCTAGTGGACTGTGATACGTTAATAATAATAAAGTTGAAAGTAGTGTTTTCAATGCATCATCGCTTATATTATAATTAATATAAGCAAGTTTCGTTTAATATTTGAGAACAAATATATGTAATTAATTTTATATTTTACTTTAATGTGCACTTTTATATAATATTATAATAATAATAAAAGTAATTGACTGCCTCGGTGGTGCAGTGTTAGTGAATGCGACTGCTTTGCTTGAGGTCTCGGGTTCAAATCCTGGGTCGGACCAAATGTTTGTGTGATCTATAAATATTTGTTTCGGAGTTTGGGTGTTTTCTACGTATAATATGTATGTATTTACCAAAAAAAGTAAATATGTGTTATATCAGTTGTCTAGTAACCATAACACAAGCTCTGCTTAGCTTGGGACTAGAAGGCGTTGTGTGTTAGGTGTCCGGAATATTTATTTATTTATATTATGTAGGTACTATTCGAATACAATGCAAAAGTGTATTGAAATTTGTATATGCATTTTTGATACGGCGGGTAGAAGACATGACAAGACTGTTGCATTCAGCCAAGAGCTTGCTCAATACGTTACATAAGAACCGCGGAACGATTCACACTCAGATGTAGCCCCACTCTACCGTAACTTTAACGTTGCCTTCTTCGGCAGAAATTATGTCAACTAAACTGGCGGCCTCGACCTATCGTTCTCGGTTACTGAGCTACAAACCTAAACATAACTAATAACTATATTCGTCGAAACTAACTGATAAAATAAGGAAATGTATTTTGTCTTTTATTATCTATCAGCTTAAGTTGCCAAACATTGCACAATCAAGCAAGAACTGTTAAGAAAGAAACGTCTACTAACTTAGGATACGTCATGTTAGAAGAAACTACTTGTACTCTTGCAAAGCAGATTCCGGGCCTGGCGGGCCGGCAGAGTTCAAAGCCTGTCCCGATCCCGCTCCGCCGTCTCTTTCGCAAGCATTACTTGCTCGCAGAAAGAGACGGTGAAGTTCCACGCGCTATCGCTCCTTAACATGGCCGCAATTATGTTACTGAACGAGAAAATCCCCACGCCGCCACGAAATCGCGCCTCAGCTCCCCCACGCTGGATATTCTACCAGCGTGTGGAGCGCCGTGTCCACGGTCTGGTCATCGCAGTGGTGGCACTCAGGCGTTGGGTGCATGCGGATCAGATACAGGTGATCTCCGAAGCATCGTTTTCCAGTGATCACCTGAGTCAGTTGGTAAGAGAGGCTCCCGTAATGCCTATCGAGCCAATCCTCCATAACGGGTCTTACCTCCGCAATTATTTAGCTTGCCCTGTTTATTTATTTATTCGTTTGTTTGGATCAAACCTAATATTTGAAATTACCTTCTTCCTGTTAACACCTTTAGTTCTAGTGACAATACAATTAAATAAATTATTTGTCACTGTAAATACAAGGTGGCCGCCGCTATAAAAGATGGTTTACACATTTTGTCACTACTAGCGCTATATGGGTATCAAATGAAAGGGCTTGACAAGTAGAACACAGTTCACTATAGAAATTAGAAACTAAACACTTGAATATATACTAGCTGACCCACGCAACCTCGTTTGCGTCTTCTATTGCCCGTAGCGTGAAAATTTTCACCCGTTTTGAAACATTCTTCATTGGTGCTCCGCTCCTATTAATATTAGCGTGATGATATATAGCCTATAGCCTTCCTTGATAGATAGACTATCCAACACTGAATGAATTTTTCAAATCGAACCAGCGGTTCCTGAGATTAGCGCGTTTTCGAATTTCGACTTTATTTTTTTGTCTGATCAATGCCTTAGATAGGTACTACAAAAATCAAGTTTAGGAATCGCGTAAAAAATCCGATAATTAAATGGGCAATATAGAAAATAATACAAAAATGACAATTATACCCCGTAAACGTAGAAAAATGCAGTAGAGAGAGCCAAGTTCAATATTATGATTTAAAACAGGCCTTGGTTGTTCACTTCAACGACAAAAGAAATGAGATCTAAATGGGTGTCAAGTTCAATGGTCGGTCCTGACATTTATGTAGAACAACATAAATACATATTATACATAGAAAACACCCAAACTCCGAAACAAATATTTGCAGATCATACAAACATTTGGTCCGACCCGGGAATCGAACCCGAGACCTCAAATTTAGCAGTCTCATACGCTACAACTACGCCACCGAGGCAGTCAAACTAATGGATTGATCCCACTGAAATAGAAGCAATACTATTTTAAAAGTAACTAAAGTGATTCTTGAATCATTTTAAATTAAATCAAATTTTACAGTTAAATTTAAATATGAGAGTAGAATATAAAAACATCTGAGCAAGTAAAATATGTTTGCTAATTTAAACAATTATACAAGGAAAATTGCCGAATGTTTGTATAAGTAAAATATACATTTTCAAAAGTAAATATGATTTACAATAAATCTTTATTGACATGGATGGTAATGTCCCAGCTCTATTTGCCAATCACCACTGACTGTTTCACAATGAAACTTACCTGCATAATATTCTCTTTCCGATGAACGCAAATGTTCAACTATATTTCCAATGTGTGATGTAATATTTACCAAAAGAATACAATTTCATTGTATAGATACACACTGTATATTATGCTCGGTTCTGGTCACGTTATATGTAATGTATAAATATATACTTAACTATATAACATGCATCTAATAATACCTTTAAACGAACAATTCTTGTGTATATATCTGTCACCGTAAGATTGCAAAAACTGTAATATTTTAATTTACCTAGCGAGATTGTGAAATTTCGAAAGTTTGTGAACTGTGACATATTGCTTATAATTTAACGTACTATTTTTCGTTAGATTATAATGTATCGAAGTAAAACCGTTAAAGTATATCGCGCGTCATATTGTCAACTGTCCCTGATTAGTCGGCATTACAGTATGCCGTTCTATGGCCATATAGTTGGTTAGAACTCCTTCCCGTCGTGTTGCAAGGCGGGCAAGTTGTTTTAGAGAATATTCTCTACCCGTATCGTCCGGCACCTCAGCGAGGTAGGCCCCGATCTGTCGAACGCCCAATTCGGATTCCTAAAGGGGTGTTCGATGATCGATGTCGTGTTGCGCCTTAGGGCCGTGACCGAAGAGGAAGTGGGCTGTGGCGGCGACTGGGTTTTACCTCAACCTTCTGCGAAGACGTAATTTCCCAGAAGCAGACGGCGATCATATTACAATTTGATGGTTTCACTTAGCTTAATTACAATCTAAATAAAAATATTACGTTAAATTATAAGCAGCATGTTACGGTTCACAATCTTTCGATAATTTACAATCTCGCGAGATACATTAGAATCTAACGGTTTTGATAATCTGACGACAACATATATATTAAGTATTGGGGTTTCAGAGGGGATAAATCGATCTAGCTTGGATTTATTTTTATAAAATGTACCAAAAAAAAATCCGAGCAAAGCTTGTCCATCCAGGTACTAAATCTATATTCGAGTATTTGCATAAAAACTTGTAACTAATAATCTTCTTTCAACAATGAGTAATATATGGGATGTAGAAGCTGTTGTTGTTTTTAAAAGGTTAAACAAAACTGGTACCTATTTACGTAGGATTGCCTATACGGGTTGCGATTAGAGTTCATTACATTTTTGCTATCTAGTTCTAGTCTAGTTCAAATTTAAACCTTTAACTAAAGTATCTTATATACTGTTTCTTTTTTCTCGATTAAACTACGCTATAGCAAATGTTATATTACGGACCCGTGGTGGCCGTAGAAATCTCCAAAAACACCAGTTTGGCGGTCGGGAACTGTTCCTGTTGTGGTAAAAGGCCATACATTTTATGGGTCTAACTCAGCATTCTATAAAAATCTTAAAGAATCGCTAGTGACTCTTCTATCGCGACCACACTAGGGTCGGGATAGGAATAATTTAATTTTAATGCGACTCTCTTCTAATTCTACACAATTGTAGTGACATGCTGATAAACTCAACTGACAGACAAATCAATCGATGTACATATGTGGTTAACATTCAAGTCAAAGCCTTATGTGCCGTAGCTTTTTAGGGGTCCAAAGCTGCCATCTTCATTCAATCAACCTATTGTAGTTCGCTACTGGAAATAGGACTGCGATTGACTTCGTTCGGCACTAATAAATTACTTATAGTTATTAACTTTAAAGTTTTAAGTACATATTTAGGATTGTTACATCGCTATTGAGTTACAAAAATCTTTTCGAAATTGACAGTGTTCAGTTGATTGACACCTGTTGTTTACTTGATTAATTATAACCTATAAGTTTAGAAATATTGACCTTATCCCTCCCAAGTACCTAACACTCCCTTATAGAAGATAATTTTAATTGTTTTTTAATAAATTCCTTTTTTTTTCATTTTAGATCCTCGTGTCAAAGACTGGCCGATGGCGTCTTCGCCGTGGCCTACACTAGCTGCTTGCTTATGCTTTGCGTATTTCTCGAAGGAGTTAGGCCCACGACTGATGGCTAACCGCAAACCCTTCGAGCTACGAAACGTACTAGTCGTCTACAACCTCGCACAAACGTTATTCAGCGCGTGGATATTCTATGAGGTAATCCAATATTTACAGATCTTTCTAACAAAAAACTTAGTTCGAGTTTTTTCAATTTACTTCAAACGGAAGGCATCTATGTAAACTAACTCACATCCACATCAAATGATTGGGAGAGTTATTACAATAACACGTATGTAACATTTCATAGTGCAAGTAGAAAACGTAATAATATTAGGAAGTTCAACATATAAATACATTTCTTTCGCAATATAATATTGCCCAAACAATAAAACACACATACTAGGACAGTTGTTAAATACTGCTTGTAACACTGAATTCATATTAATGTAATGAAGCTCTTTCATACCCATGCTTGCACAACAGCCGGTATGCTGCATACCGGCTGACCATACTAAGTGATTCAACACCGTATGCTAGTATTGAAAATAATTTCTCAATATGGCCGGTTTTCTAGGCTTCTTTTGGGTTAGGTCTTTAAACATCTATAAAAAATAATTTAATATTTTTTAACGACTTTAGAATATTCAATTAAGTTTGAAACTGCAAATTAAATATGTAATAAATTACGTACTACCAGCTAATGCCCGCGGCTCAGTCCTCGTGTATCTTCTAGCCTATATCCTTCCTCAAGGATCAAAGTATCTCCATGATAAATTATGTTGAAATCGCTGCAGCGGTTTAGCCGTGAAAACGTAACAGAAAGACAGACATAGTTACTTTCGAATTTAAAATATCAGAACCAAGACTTGGTCTTGGTTCTTTAACGAAATTTACAAACATTAATAAGTACGAAACATCAATTTATAAGCAATTATTTGAATTAATTGCGAAACATTATAACATTCATGAATAGACATTATCGTCTGTCAAAAGATTTACAAACATTTATAAGTCGGCCGTAATAAAGAAATTTCCATTTCATTTAAAATGTATTTGAAAAACTCAGCCTGGTCAATGAACGGACTATCAACTATCAAATCTTGTCACGCAATCATTATTGGTTCAAAATTATACTCCAACATAATAACCACGAGTCGTTAATATGCTATATTTAAGTGGAGTCATTCTGAAAATACCAATGACCCCTTATACCAATTTCTGTAACTATTTTGATTAAATATGTTTTTTTTTATTTCACAGTACCTGATGAGTGGCTGGTGGGGTCATTACAACTTCACATGCCAGCTAGTCGACTATTCACGAAGTCCGATGGCAATGAGGGTAAAATATCCATTATATTTAATTTATAAGAGACCGACTTGTGACGTGACATGACGGCACGGGTGGCCTAGTGGTTTAAGCAGTCGCCACGTCGGTTTCTACTGCGCCAAGTGTTGTGGTTTCAAATTCCACATGGGACAACACTTTGTGTGATCCACAAATTGTTGATCTAAGCCCAGGCTTGGCAGGCGTGTTCTTTGTGTCCGTTTCATGTATGTTCGTAAAGTCCACCGCGACACAGAATATATATTATATTCCTAATGCAGGAGTTGACTTTCGAAACACGACTTGTAATAAAAAGTTAAGACTGCGTACTATGTAAGCAAGTCTCAGCAAGTCAAAAGCTAATACCGAGGAAGTTTTTATAAATTATTTTTCGGACGTCAGACACACAACGCTATCTAGCTTGAAACTAAGAAGAGCTTGTAGTATGTAAGCTAAATGGACTGATATAATACCTACATTCTTTTATTCTATAAATACATACATACTATTTTAAACTCCGAAACAAATTGTTTTTTTTTCTTTATTTATTCAATGAGGGCTTAGTCACGAAGTGATTATGTCGCCCTAAAACAAATAGTTACAGATCATACATACATTTGGTCCGACGACCTCATGCACAGCAGTCGCGTACCTATGCTACCACTGCGCCAACGAGGCGTTTAAACGACACTACAAAATTTTTCCATAACATTCTATTACTGTCCGACCCACGTTCACAGTAGTATTTTTATCGAGAATATTTACCGGCCTTCACACTGGTGAAGGTGGGTCATTCGCATTTGCAACTGAACTTGGGTAACATATGTATTACAGAACCAAACTTGTATCCGTATTAAAAGTTTACCAATCTTGTACATTTAATTTGTTTATGCATTTGTAACTAAAAGGATCTGTTTAACTAAATAGTTGTTTCGTGTATTGTGTTACGGAAAGTTATGACTGGAGTAGAAAGATCCAAAAACTCAAAATTAATCTTATTGATGGAAACACTTTTTTAATACGTAGATGGTTAGTTTAATTTTTGGACGCTTGCATACACTTTGCCGACGCTATTAATTCTGAATGTATCCCTTAGTTTTAAAAACTTCGTGTGGTGTATAATTACACTTCGCAAATATTAATTAAGTGGTAGGTAAAATTGGCATGTACTGAAAGCTTTTGTAATAAAAATACTGAAAGTGCCCAAAAATAATCACTCTTCGAGAACGTTCTAGGTATTTTTTTAAAGCGTTCGAGGTCATTGCATTACATAGTGTTCCTGAACGATAGAAAGTAATAAACAGTCTCTCTCTAACGTAACGTGACATTCAAAACTTCTTTAAGAATTGTTTCATGAATAATTTATCAAAACATAGCATATTTTACGAGCTTAAGAAATAAGAATTTGAGTTTTTAAGATCATTAACACAGACCTTTAGAGGAATATAAATGGAACTTGACCAAAGACCTCACAACTTTGACGTCACAGCTATTGAAACTTTTTATTAAGTTTTTTAAACCAGTAAGATCACTAATACACTCTTTTGCAAAAAAAACGGGCACTTAAGCAAAGAACTATTTTATAGTTACTATTAGTTTGTTTGACAATTTTAGGTATTGTTATCCTCAGAATTTCATAAATTAATTAGGAAGGAATAGGTATCATCAGTTTTATCATAACATTTTGATTAAATTATTGAGAAATAATGTTTAAGCTCAAAACACTATTATTGTACCTGCTCGCTAAATAAAAATGAAACGCGTTAATTTCTTTGTTTTTCTTGAATACATTAAAAGCAGATAAAAGTTTAGTATTGAGTGTGACCCCCTCTTGCTGAAATTACGGCTTGCATTCGTCTGGGCATGCTAGCGAGTATATCTTTTATGGTTTCTTGGGGAATATGTTCCCACTCCGCGGTAATCACATTCTTTAGCTCTTTGGTGGTCTGCGGAGCCGGCTGCACTGATCTCACTCGTCGCTTCAGAACGTCCCAGACATGCTCTATGGGATTGAGGTCCGGACTTCTAGCTGGCCAGTCCAAACGACGAATTCCGACTTCTAGCATATACGCTTCCACATCGCCAGACTGGTGGGCGCGAGCGTTGTCGTCCATAAAAAATGAGTTTTCGCCAAGAGCGGTTAAGCGGGTTGTGCATAAGGAATTAGAACTTCCGTTATGTATCGGTGTCCAGTCAGTGTACCGTTTTCGATGAAGACTAACTCCGTACGATCCATGGAATTTATTCCTGCTCAAAACATAACAGAGCCCCCTCCATAAGGTGTGATTTCTTCAAAACATGCCTCTGCAAAGCGTTCTCCTCGTCTACGTAGCACTCGCCGACGTCGGTCTTCGCCATGCAGAGATATCCTGGCTTCATCGGAGAGCAATATCCTATCCCAGTCTTCATGAGTCCATAACACACAATTTCGAGCGAAGCTAAGCCTGGCAACTCGATGTCCACGGAGTAATTTAGGGCCGCGTGCCGGTCGATGACTGTGTATATTAGCAGCGAGAAGCCTCCTCCTGACCGTCCATAGACTAATTTGCACATTTCTTACTTCTTCGAGGCTGTTCTTGTGGGCCACATAAGAAGATTTGCGATTTCTCAACGCTTGACTAACTAGAAAACGATCATCCCGTGGTTCGGTACATGTCTTTCTGCCAGAACCAGGCATTCTCTTGACGGAACCGGTCTCTTGATAGCGCTGCCAGGTCCTTTGAACTGTCGACCGACTCACATTTAGCCTCTGAGCCACGAAGCATTGGCTGCAACCTTCTTCAAGCAGTGCAATAATTTTGCTCGCTTTTATCACTTTATCTACCATTTTCGAGATTGCTAAACAGCAATAACAATACTTTTAAATGTCAAGGACATCAGATAATTTAATAAAAATAGACAAAAAGTTAATTAGAGTCGACATTAACTATAGGGAATTCGCGCCACAAAATGTAGTTAAAAGTCGTTTTCTTTGAAAACCAGGTTCAGTCAAAATTTTGAATTTGGAATGTACTCTTATAAACATTATGGCACTTTTATAACTGGCAAGTAACATGTTGAAATGATTAAAACCTTTTTGGTATTTTATTTTTTTCAGCCAGGAAGAAAATCAAAACCGCCCGTTTTTTTTGCAAATGAGTGTAGTAATATACATTGAATGCTTAATTTAAAAAAATGACTATGACAAATTATAAGCATGAGTATCATTTTTACTGAAATCTATTCCATTAGGCTTCCGTACAAAAAATTACATTCATACTGTTTTTTTTTAAACTCCCAATTTTTAAAGATTTAATACTTGGTAGTACCTCAATACACAAACATTAGATTTATATTTTTTATTTATTTTTATTTTTATTTTATGGCGTAGTGGTAGCATATGCGACTGCTAAGCTTGAGGTCTCGGGTTCGATTCCCGGGTCGGACCAAATGTTTGTATGATCTGCAAATATTTGTTTCGAAGTTTGGGTGTTTTCTATGTATAATATGTATGTATTTACAAAAAAAAAAGTATATAAGTATTTATATCAGTTGTCTAGTATCCATAACACAAGCTCTGCTTAGCTTGGGACTAGATGGCGTTGTGTGTTAGATGTCCGAAATATTTATTTATTTATTTATTTATTATATGAGGGTCATCAGGAGTTAATCAATTTTAAAAATAGAAATAATTGTACAAACACTGACTTCCCTTACACATGCTCTTTACTATATCCATTCATAGTTTTATTAAAATACAAAGAATTATATGGTTGAACAAGGTCGCCAGCGCTAGAATTTAGTAGTAGCAAACTTTTCAGTTTATTAGCCTAAATTAGGTAGACACGATTTAGTTATAATAGCGACAAAAGAAATTTGCGTTTTCTTGTAGAAAAAAAAAATGTATTTTGTGTTCATTATGATAGCAAATTTAAAATTATCCAAGTACTTATAGATCGTTGTATATCTATGTTGACATCTGTTCATTCCCACTATTGGGTGCAATATTAATACTATATTTTAGCAAGTAATACATGACAGACAATAATACCAGTTTAAACATCTGACCGACCTCACATAGCACGCTGAACGTGGTGTTCAATCAATATACACCAGGAAATATAAAGGAATATAAACACCAGGAATGTTAATGTTGTTTTTGATAAAATTTGCCACCTCTCAGTATAAGTTGGTAGTATAATCAAGTTAAGCTAAACGGCTTCTTGACATTAAGACACCGAAGAGCTTATCTGAGAGGGACTACAAATACGTACAGGGACACAATCGCCTGTGTCTTTATTTCGCCTGTAGCGGACTCTCCGTTACTCCATCAGGACATCACTTATTATATGTTTGGTAGGAATGTATTGTTATCTTATAAACATTATCCTGCAGCTGTACTGTTAAAAGACTTTTAAAAACTAAGTAATGTAAAAAAACGACCGTACATTTTCTATTATGTCAAAAACCTGACCTGAGGTCGTCGGAGGCTTTACATTTAAAAATGCCACTCAACTTCACTCAGTTTGCCGACAAATATTTTATTACAAGGCTATCCGAAAAGCTTAAACCTCGTCTGTTTTTAAAAACGTATTATATTTGTTTGTTTCATTATACAGGCATTGAAGTCTGTTTATGTATTTATGTATATGTGTAAGTGTACGTATGCATTATTTTTATTTATTTATTGTTTCAATATTTGCGTGATGGTGTATAAACTACTTTAAAATCGTAAACACTCGATTTCCATGTTAAGGTTGTCTGGAAGACCATGAGCGATAAGACCGCCAATTGTTACGTCCACAACTTTGTTACTCATCTTTTGTTATGTTTTGTTTTTATTTTATGTATACAATATAGATATATTAAAAATAACTACATAAATTCTTTATTCAAATATATTATTTTAATCTTTGTACATTCTACAAAATTGTCTCCTATAATTGTTTAATTACATATGAATTGTGAAATTACCTTAAAAATTTAATTAAGATAATAATAATAAAAAGAGATTATTTACATACAAGTGTCAAAAAATCCTTTGCATCACGTCTATTGGCAGCGTTCTCAAAAGGCTGGCAGCATTGCCACGTTGAATGGCAATGCTAATTCTAGTGTAGTAGTAGTGCTAGAAAAAGACCGGCCTTCTGGTCACGAGAAGCGTCAATCAGTTGCTTAGCTAGTTGTTTTAACATAACGCGAGCACTCGGACTCCATGAACTTATCGCCTCGACCCCAAAAGGTTCAAAAATGTAATTACCTATTAGACCTTGGTATTTACGCTGATTGAGGCTTTCCGCAGAAGCAGCAGCAGCGCTGGCATAACCAGCTTTACTTGGAAAATGAGATGGCGATTATGGTGTGTTACCGGTGAATAAACGGCCCTAAAAAACGTAAGAGGATCGAACTAAGTGGTGTGCAATTGGAGAGGCGGTAGAGGTGTACAATAAAAAAAAGTAATTAATTTTAAGATTAATAATTAAATATCATTAATATTCCCTTTTTTTTTAATTGTTTCCTTATAATACTTAAGTACTTCCCAAGGGCAACCATTCATCACTTGACTACTGCCACAAAAATAAACTCAAAGTCTTGGATGTATGTATTACGTGCATTGTGTATTATCTTAACCTATGAATTAATGCAGATTGTGCATTATTTAACGTCGGACTTGAGCCACAGATTGTCCTTGACTTTAATAGTTCTGACAGAGTTCTGTTAACCCTTCTTATCTGATCTTTCAATACACGACCTCAAACTTAATCGAGCCGGGCCCCAATTCTGCTATTATATGTTAACCAACAATCCACGGTCATTCTATTGACACATTATACGCTCGTTATGACGATTGTGACCACCAATAATGGATTCTAAAAAAAACGTACTGATGATGATGAAAAGTGCAAAAGTCTTTCGACGACAGTCTATCGGTAGTCTCCTAGAGACAATGTTAAAATAGCAGAATTAAGGCCTCGTGAGCTCCCAAATCACTGCCACTGGGCAAACCTACAATCATCTATCGATATACGAGTAGGTACCGCGATACTACGGACGAACTAGCGGGCTGAGAACTGAACTATATTTTCTATCAGACTACAAAATTTTCCTTTGGACATCCATTTGATACATCATAGAAGTGTGCGTGAGTATTAAACTTGAATGAAAAATAATAAAATACGTACTTAAACCTCATGACCCCGAACGAAGGTCAAATAAACATTATTTGCGGTATTATTTGAAACCCAAAAATATATTGTATATAAGGCAGTACGCCTTCGTGTCACTCCGCATAAAAACCGAAGTTCAGTCGTATCGTAGTAGACTCAAAGTCGACCCCAACCTAGTTTAAGAAATATGCAATTATGTATATATGGCTAGTAACAAAAATAGTTATAATAAATCGAACAAAAGGTTATCTTCACGCCATAAAACCAGCTAACTAATTAGACATATATGTCATGACAAATCCACCCAAATAGTATAGGTAATAATTCAGTGTCAACAATCGTTTTGTGAACGTTATGCTAAAGACGTAAGAAGGACACTATTCATTAGTAATCCTTGAAGCTATATTTGTTGAAACATTAAAATGTGTAAAATAACACCTATTAATGGACGAAGTACGCAGTATTATGTAATTAGCGTTACTTTTGGTCCTTGACACTCCATTGAGTGTAAATATCATGCTTCCTTTACATTTAAATATGTGTAATGGGTAAATAATATTTTTTATATGATCATCAGCCTATCACAATTCATTGCTATACATAGACCCCTCCAATTTTTCTCCTTTTCTTACGTTCTCTCGAGTTTTTACATATTCTATTGTTTCTTAAAGAACTGTGGAGACAGTTCGTCTATAGAGGTATTCCAATATTACATTTATCCATTTATTTTCAATAAAATTTTCATTATCTCTTGATATTCCAATTTATTTACTATGACATGGCCAGATGGCAGTGCAAGTGCAAAATGTACAAAATTTCTGATCTCTTGTAGTTTCTATTTTGGATATCAAGATTGTTTGGTTACGAAGGACTGTTGAAACTATTATACCATAGAAGAATAAAACATATTACTATACCTACAAATAAAACAATTAAGTTTTCGCTGTCCCTTGTCGTATAATTGGGAAATTATAAAACAAATGTCCATATCATATGAAGGTAACACCATCGATATCCAAGTTTTACTAGGTATGTGTGTCACGTATTAATAATATACTTATCTACCTACACTTTATGCCCAAAAATAAACGACCTTTATTTTGCTTTTAAAGTTTTGTTACAAATACGGCTATTATAAACTGATTTTCTTAGGTTTAGCGAGAGTCTATTTTATAGTTTTTTAGGTTTATCAGTGGCATATATTATGTCTATAACATTTGCACGGTCAATGACCGTGGTCCGGCTGATATTGTACCTATAAAATCTTTGAGTTCGTACATGAAGTTAAGTCATGATTCACAGAAAATAATTTGAATTCATTTCGATACAAAAAACAAACGAATGTAAGATAAAACTTACCAGTCATTGAATCAACTTGTGGAGCTCTTATAGCTCTCGGCGAATTTCTTCCAAACGAATGTTAGGTTTTACGTTTTTTCATCATCATCATCATCAGCCTATCGCAGTCTACTGCTCGACATAGGCCTCTCCAATTGCACGCCACTTAGTTCGATCCTCTTACGTTTTTTAGGGCCGTTTATTCACCGGTAACACACCCTAATCGTCATTGATTATATTTATGTCGAAGACTGTTTTCAATACAATTATAATTTCTTCCTTAAAAATGTGAAAATCTACCTATGTTGTAATGATTGTAAAGTAAATCAGAAGTATTAATGTTTCTTTTTTCTTTTGGACAGATGGCGAACACGTGTTGGTGGTATTACTTTAGCAAGTTTACGGAATTCGGGGACACGCTTTTCTTCGTGCTGCGTAAGAAAAACGAGCACGTGTCTAACCTCCACGTTATACACCATGGGATCATGCCTATGTCGGTTTGGTTCGGACTTAAATTTGCTCCAGGTAAGTGAACTAAACTCGTTATGTTTATAACCAAAATCCCCTTTAAATTACCATATTTTTTTGGGACTAATTCCTTCCACGCCCACCACTGTAACTCTTGTACAACCAAGATCCACATCTGTGACCCACACTGAGTTATGCCATTCGGACATTTCGCATCACTGTCTTGCATGTTGAACCCGGAACTAAACGATTATTACCTACTAGCTGACCCACGCAACCTCGTTTACATTTCCTAATAGCCCGTAGCGTAAGAATTTTCTCCCGTTTTTGTAATATTCTTCATTGGTGCTCCGCTCCATTTGGTCTTAGCGTGATGATATAAATAGCCTATAGCCTTCCTCGATAAATGGGCTATCTAACACTGAAAGATTGTTTTGAAAACGGAACAGTAGTGCCTGAGACTAGTACGTTCAAGCAAACAAACAAACAAACTCTTCAGCTTTATATATTAGTAAAGATATAAATCTATATTTGTTCTTAACGGTTCGTCAATATCGTTTTAGAAGTCTTGAAACATCTAAACTTACATAATTTTTGTGATAGTTCTTTATCATAAAAGTTTGATTTTTGACTGCAGTCTAATCGAAGATTAAAATAATTAACCCCGAAACATATATATTAAAAGTGATAAAATGTAATCATCTTTAAAAGTCAATACGTTTTTACCAATTTAGGGTAATTACAAAACGTTATTGACCTATACTATCAGGGAACGCAAGTTATATTTATCGAAATGTCATGTGAACTCAGGTCGCGCTCAAGTAACTTAAAACTCCGCGAATCGCGGAAATAACACTTATATTTTCCGCTTTTTAAATGTCCAGCGATCTTAAAAATGTTTAATCAGTTTAAGAAAGGACATCCTAAATATGCAAATAGTGGCTTCTATGTTTTTTTTGTTTCTTTTTATGAAATAGGTGGCAAACGAGCAGACTTATCGAATGATTGGAAGCGATTACCGCCGCCTATAAACACCCGCAACATCAGAGGCGTCACAAGTGCGTTGCCGGGCTTTTAAGAAGGAGTACTTTCTTTTCTTGAAGGTTTGAAGGTCGAAATAAAATAAATAAATTATTATTATATGTTACTTAAAAGCTTACGCACGCACATAGTGCTCACAACACTAAAGTTTTTAAAGAAATTGCTTTAAAATAATGTGTCGCATGTGATGTAAGAAATATTGCAGGTTCATCATACAAGTTTCTTGATCTCATATTTGATGGTTACACGTTTCAATGTTTGGCTCACTTATTATCGTCTGATCAATTTGGCTAAGTAGATATTTTTCCACAAAACGTGTCACTCAAGATCCGCAAACAAATTTTATGAAAATAGTGTTTGTTTAGTAAATTATAGTTTTATATTTGGCTTCTGACTGTATAACCTTTTTTGATGTATCCGGATTGATTTATTTATTAAATGTGTACCCATTGTACATGTAAAACCTCATTTATTATTACTAGTCTTCCAAATTGTCGGTTGCACTCTGTCCCCCGATGTACACAAGTGCATAAAATTGTAAAATAAAAATAAATAACAGAAAGTAAAATGATTGTAGTCACAAATTTTATTGAACGGATGAAACATTGTCGGGTTTAATTCTTTTACCAAGTTATTTCCCTCACTAATAATTCACCGAGTGAGTGAGGATACCGCAGGCCCATACCCCAACCCCTCCCCCCATCCCCTTTCCCATCCCCCCAAAGGTCGGCGACGCACTTGTGACGCCTTTGGTGTTGCGGGTGTCCATGGGCGGCGGTAATCGCTTACCATGTTCTTATGTGAAGGTGAAACCGTCTGTATATATTATATGTCAGGTCGACAACTGAGGTTCTTCTAAAGTAAATACACATCCAATATTATTAGACCGCCGTCATTTTAACCGTGGGAGAGCCATGCTTCGGCATGAATGGGCCCGCTCGACCGGAGTGATGCCACGGCCTCACAGAAAACCGGTATGAAACAGCGCCTGCGCTGTTTTTCACCGATTGAGTGAGGATACCGGTGGCCCATACCTCAACCTCTTCCCCCATCCCCCAAAAGCCGGCAACGCACTTTTGACGCCTCTGGTGTCGCGGGTGTCCTTGGGCGGCGGTAATCGCTTACCGATACGACTGCTCGTTTGCCCAGGGGCTTCCATTAAAAAAAACACTATTACATACGTCATTGATCATTAAAATTTAATGTAAATAAAAGAAACTTGTGTATGTATTCACACACACGTACTTGAATTGTTGATTTTACGAAGGCTGTGTAAGTTAATGATCTTTTCGTTTATTTACGATTTATTTGCTTATAATCATAAAATATGTGTACAAAGGTACTGGAATGTTCCATAACGACTTCCTGAATGTCGACAGATTCCAAACGAAATAATATCAATAAAGTAGCTAAATTTTAAACTGGTTTTGACAACGATTAACTATCTGAGATAAAACCCCTTACAATCGGAAACTGCCAAATACTCATATGTTTATTTCGTTCCTATTTACATATTTAATGGGCAACTTTATACAGAAAAAATCTTTGTTTTATTTGAAATCTGACAACAATAAATTATAATTTAAAAAACTGGGCGAAATTAAATATTTATATAAATTCTGACACCTTTATATAACTTATTTAAATTAAAATTAATCAAACGTAAGGAATACTAAAATAAATTAAAAAGTACTAATTTGAAAGTTCTCGACCATGCTCAATATTTTTCAAGTATGTTTAAGTAGGTACTATATATGGATGAAAAACCAAAGGGAGATATTGTCTCTCTCTAAGGACAGAAAGAAAGCAGAAGTTTAATAAATACATTTAAAATATTTAAATAAAAATGCAAATTAGGAATAAATTCACCTTAAAAGTAAAAATATAGATGCAAAATTGCAAAATATTCACAACATACCTATTGTAAGAAATAACAATGTATAAATAGCAATTATTACATCAAAATATTTTTAAATGTCCAAACAAACCTTAATGGATTTGTTACTGTTTACATTTGAATATTTATGTATACATAATGTACATATTATGTAGGCAATTTTACGTCATATCTCAACAGTATACAACTGAAATCCGAATATTCAATTAAAGTCGAAATGTTTTCTTTCTTTTACCAAAATAAACACCACATCAGACATCTGTTAATTTATCGTGTGTGCGGTGAGACGCCTTTAAAACCTTCAAAGTTCTAACTACCTACCATTGATTTACAGCTCTCCATAGGCGAATGTAGGCATCTACCAATATTAATATAATATTATAAAATTGAAGAGTTTGTTATGATTAATTCAGTTCATAAGGGTAGCTACAGGCTATAAAACATATATATCATTACACTACGACCAAAAGTAGCGGTGTATCAATAAAAATGTTGTGAAAACAGGGCAAATTTTCTTTTCTTTTCAATTTTCTATTTCGTGCGCTGCGTAGACGGTTAAAGTTTTACAAAAACAAAATACTAAATAATTGTTCTAATTTTAAAATTCTAAATAAAAATCCGCTATTGCATATATCTTACCTGTTAAGGTTGACTCACTATAACTTTTTTTATGATGAACAGTTTCTGCTGTAGACGGAGACGCAGACGAGGTTACGTTGGTCAGTTAGACAGATAATCTACTCGTCTATTGTGTTCTAAGACCTAAAGATTGTTATTTAAAAACTAGCTGACCCGCCGAACGTTGTTTTGCCATAAAAATAAAATGAAAATGTTTGTATGGATCACCCTTATCATTTAGGGGTATGAAAAATATATGTTCGCCGATTCTCAAACCTATCCGATATTCATAAAAATCAGTCCAGTAGTTTCAGAGGAGTATTGTAACAAACACCGTGACACGAGAATTTTATTTATTAGAGATACTTTCAATTAAAAAAGTGGGTCCACAGGTGTAATTGTATATTTCTAAAATCTATTAGTATGATCGTATATTTCGTTACATAAATAAATTCTAGACACTACATTAAAACTTACGTTATATCGAGTAGTACATCAAAAAGAGTACCAATGTACCAATTTAGACGCTATTAAAAAGTGACGTCATATTTGTGAATTCGTTTATTATTTTTTATTAGCATAACTTTAATAATGTATCAGTTCTTTTAGTTTTAACAATTTTCTGTGAATAGAATCATAAGTTGTCACGTGCTCGTTCACAGAACATGATAATTATACAAATAAATGAGCATACTTACGTGTGGCAAAGCTCCTAACTGCTTAAAAATAGTACCTACCCTTTAAAAGCATTGCTTCTAATAAAGGGGTTTGCCAGAAGTAGCTTGATCTATTTATACATACTATTTAAATTATAAATTCGAAAGTAACTCTTGTTGTCTGTCTGTTACGCTTTCACGGCTAAACCGCTGAACCGATTTTAATATAATTTGGCATGGAGTTACTTTGATTCTTGAGGAAAAACATAGAGTACTCTTTACCGCGTTAACCGAGATAGAGATATTAGATAGATAACACGGACGAAGCCGCGGGCAAAAGCTAGTTAAGAATTAATAAATCTTTTGAAGGGCTTAATGATAAAAATACATCTCAATATATAACGGAATGCCGGTTGTCGATAATTGACATTTAAATTTTAAATTTGAAGGTAATATACGCTATTATACGAGTATATTGTTTTGACCGTAGCTTATACAAGCAGTTAACACAATCAGGAATACATTTAAATTTTAAATCATATTTCCGCTATCTAAATTAGTTTTCTTTTATTACATAGGAAATAAAATCCAATAATGTCTTGTTGTTAAATTGTTTATTAAACATAAGTCGGTATCACGAATTATCGTTCTGAATGTTTTCGATGGTACAAAGTAAGCCTACAATTAACATCTCCCTGAACAAAATATAAAAGAATATTGCGGAAATATTGCCTTAAATATTTTAATTAAAAACTCAAATACCTTTTGCTATTTATGTGAACACAATGAGACGAATGTGAGTAGTTTTTCTTATACAGCTTATCGAAATTAACCAAAAGTAATTTGAAAAAAAAAATTGGAAATATAAAAAAAAATCCCCCATCGCCCGGAAAAAGTATTTTTGCCCTTCGGTATTTGAGTGCAAAAGCCGTTTTTATTCGCTAGAGGATAAAGTGAATAGAATTTAGAACATCGTGTGCACTAAGTTTGTGAATTCAAAACATCGTTAAACCTATCTACGTCCACCTCCATGGTGCCGAATTTATCATACAATCCTTTATAAATATCTAAACTGAAAGTATGTTGTGATTGTAAAATAAAAATATGAAATAAAAGAATGTTGCTTTTTTTGCGTTTAGTCATTTCCTCACAGAGGTGGGATGAAAAGTTACGTGTTGCACTCGAGTGCAAAGGATTTTCACCACGTACTCTTTTGATTCCCTCGCTAACGCTCAGTATTCTAATTTTTGATCATTTCATCGCGTGTTCATTTGTCATCAAAATTGAACACGAGGTTAAAAAACAACTTTGCACTCTTGTATAACAAATACTATTATTTTGCTGTTATTACCACAAATCGTACAAAGAATTATTGTCCAATATTTTTAGTTATTCATTTCTAGTAAACATTTAATATGTATTCGTAATGCTTGCGTTGTATTAAAAAAACAGTTATCCATACTAATATTATAAAGAGGAAAACTTTGTTTGTATGTTTGTTTGTAATGAATAGGCTCAAAAACTACTGGACCGATTTTAAAAATTCTTTCACCATTCGAAGGCTACATTATCCACGAGTAACATAGGCTATATTTTATTTTGGAAAAAAATAGGGTTCCGTAAGATATTGGGGTTTTTCGGACACAAGGTGTAAAAAATCAACCAGAAAAGTTACTTATTTTGCGTACACTGCGTAAACTATAAAAGATAGAACCATAAAATGTTCTAATTAATCGTAGATCTTATAAATATCTACAAAAAGTCTGCGACACACTATACGGGGGAAAATTTTTCGCTACGGGCAATAAAAGACGCAAACGAGGTTGCGTCGGTCAGCTAGTTATTTATACAAAGATTACATACTTTATTAACTAGTTTTATGTCTCATCCAGGTGGTCACAGCACGTTCTTCGCGCTACTTAACACTTTCGTGCACATCGTGATGTACTTCTACTACATGGTATCTGCAATGGGCCCCAAATATCAAAAGTATATTTGGTGGAAGAAATATCTCACAGCCTTCCAGATGGTAAGTACTCACAGACAAATAAACATACATACCGAAAATCACACTTGTTTCCCCTAAGGGGTAGGCAGAACATTACCAATTTTCGCCCGTATTTTGGTTTGCCAAAAAAAATTATAGTGAAAATTAACTTACTTTAAATTTTTAAACGAATGAGAATTAGTGCAGTTTATTGAACTCTACCGATTCTATTATACTTGTCATTAAATTTTTTAAAACTATTTAAAATGCCAAAGTTCTTTTACACACTATTTAATGAATATATACATATATACGTAGTATAGTCTATATAATAAACATATCATTACAATTTACTAACAATTTGAGACGATATTAGTAGGGTATTAGAATTTTGTAAGATTTTTTGAGAGTCAAAAAAACAGTTAAAAAAGTCAATAAATTAAAATAACATCTCCCATAGGTGCAGTTCGTGCTTATCTTCACCCACCAGCTGCAAGTATTATTCCGTCCGACGTGCGAATACCCCCGCGTCTTCGTCTACTGGATTGCGATGCACGGATTCTTGTTCCTCTTCCTATTCAGCGATTTCTACAAGGCTAGGTACTCAAAGTCCAAGGGAAAGGCCTTGAGGAATGGACTTTGTATGGTAAGTGATGCAAAACTGCTATTAGTTGTACAGGAAAATGTAATAAAAATGACATTTAAATATATTAGCACGTTTAGCTTTACTTGGGCTGTTCCAAAAATAGTTGGGGAAATGAAAAATAGTTACAATATAAAAAAGTTTATTTACAGCTTCTCAAAATATCCCTATCCAATCCTAATGCATTAAGGTGAACCAGCTTTCAAAATATTTAAAGAACGTATCAGGTCCAAAAATAACCGTCGAAACTCTTCGACGGCCTCGTCTGCAATGCTACTGGCTGTACGGAGGACGGGGTAACATCTGTACCCCCGAAGTTGTCAAATAGTCCATATTTCTAGCAGCTGTGTGAGCTGGCGCGTTATCTTGGTGAAAAAGAATGCCACGGACGGCGCTCCTTGGGCGCTCACTATCCAACTCCCCGAAAACTTGAGGCGGATAAACTTCGCTATACTATTCACTAGCACGGTTTTCTAGCGGAATTAATGATACCTGTCCACTGCATCGAAAATAAAACCTTTATCATTTTTTATTAACGGTCTGACCGCGAACAACTTTTATGGGCAAATCGTCCTCTTCAAACACCCATTGCGTGGATTGCTGCTTCGTAAGAGGATCGTAGCTATATATCCATGATTCGTCAATTGTAATTACTCTTTCGATCTTTTCTAACATAAATTTGCACCAATCAACTCGATGGCATTTTTGCTCATTCTATTCCTAACTTTAAGGTGTTCATGCAGTAAGGTGGAAACTGCCTGTTAGCTAATGTTTAGTTCAGCCTGTGTCTCTCGATGTGTAATGTCTATTCTCTCGCAATAGCCACTCTACCCTAATGATGTTTTCATGAGTTACTGCAGTTGGTAGTCAGCCGGGTTTGGGGTCATCGTTAAATTCCTTCAACCACATTTAAATTCACGAAACCTATAAGTAATTATTGCCCCTATATTTTTGAAAAAAATACTTTTTCTAAACTTATGCGCATCACAAGGTGTCGTACCAACTTATCGATTCAGAAGTATCAATAGCATATCTATTACAATTCGAGATCTGCTTTTCTACAACAATTACGTAGTAAGGAGATTGCAGGTATATTTTGTAATAGTACTTTTCAAAATAGAACCAGAATTATTGATTTATTTTCCCCTGATTTTCTACCTAGATCACCTAGAATCATAATCACATTCGAATGATATTGGTAAAGACATTATTTATTTATAACATTAGCATTAAATCATCATGTTAAAAATTATCACATTTTGTTGAGTCGAATGATCATCGATTTATAAATAATAAATGTACACAATATTCTAATATTTTTTAACATTGCTAGTTTGCTATTGTTATGTGAGTACTTAAAAATATATATATTTAGTATTGTTGACACATCATTAGACATTAAAATGACCATCTTAAAATAGCTATACGTTTTAACAAAAACATACCAACAATTACAGCATCAGTACTGTTTGTTTAGCACTTAGGTGTCGTACTGTGATCTTTGGAATGTTCTCCTCAACGTCGTCTGAAGTTCACGAGAACATTGACACACGCGGCTCAGACCTGTGATATTGTTTGTGTTAGTTGATTATGCAAATTTTGCTTGTCGACTCCTGTACCTACTTCCAGATTTCCACAAATATATTTATTTTTGTAATAGAACTAGATATGTCCACAGTCCTACTTATGCTTTTCGTCAGGCAGAGTAGAGTCATTTTAGCAGGATCATTCGTAAAAATAAAATGAAATGTGTCTTGGAGGTAATAAAGGCTAGAAAGATGGCGATGGTGAATGTTAATATCGAGTTATGTTTCCAGACGGTTATGGATGAGAGCAGCACCGCTCTAAACGGCAAGAACGGCTACAAGCAAGAGGTGGACTCCGAGGTGCCCAACTCGTACGCGTCGTCGGGAGCCGATGCGTTCGTGCGCAGGCGGCCTGTGTCGTAGTGGCCGGCACCCTCGCCCAGTGCACGCAACTGTATTATAACATTTCAAAGACCATCTCGAACCTTCCGCGTTAGTGTCCATCCGATGTGACCCGAGTGAGAAACTGAGTCAGTGAGTCAGTGCAAGTGCTGGCAGAACTCGCTCACCTGCGCCGGAACGATTGTTGCCTCGACAATGTTTCAGACTACGATGAACTTTGATGATAAACCTTATTACTTATTACTATAAAGTTTATTATTGCACAAAGTCACTATTTTTGATCTTGCTTGGATCGTCTAATTGCCTTGTAATTTTTTAAGTACAATATATAGTTTATGAAAATATTCTAATAACTGTTGAAAATGAGTTTCGATCAATGAGAAATCAAGTCGCGTTTTGGCGATTCAATGTTTATCTTTATAAACTGAAGCAAATGTTTGTTAATGCAATAAACGCTGAGTGCGGTTAGGTCACGTTGGTTGTGACATTTGAAATGGTACATTCAAAATAGGCGAAAGTGAGATGGGCATTTTTGTATTATGTATATACTTTAATAATATTTTAAAGTTAACATAGTTATGGTACCATGTGTAACTAGGTGTATTAAAGGTTAACGGATTTTTGTAAATATATTTTTATTGTTAGACGCTAAAATAAAGTATAATTATGTTACCATACTATTTGTAGGTATCCAGTGTCGTTTTACTAACAGCGTTTCTGTTTCTCTCATGCCCTGAGCTCAAGTATTCCATCATTACTTTCACGTGTAATTTTACAGTATATTGTTGGTGAATGCGAATATGAACAAACTACATGTAAATTGTGGCTATGCACAAAGCATTTTTTTTTATACCTTAAAAGTGTTAACTTATATCGTTTCGGTACGAGACTGTGCGAACTGAGGCGTATTAAGTTTCTAGAAGTATTCGCGGCAAGGAAATGAGCATTTTGCCGTAGAATATAATATAATTGAAATAAGTGTGTATAAATGTTCAAGGTGATAAATAGAAGTTTTACAACATAGCCTATTAAGTAAAAGTATGTACAGTCTCCGACCGGCCGAGTCATCGCCGTTAAGTTTAAGTAATATTTTGAACCATGTTCAAGTGTTTGGTATCACGTTCTGGTGTTACGATGCTTTAAGTGTTGTGCAATGTGGAGTGCCAGTTGCTTAGATCGCAAGCGGGCTCGTCCGCGAGAAACAACAGACCTGCTCAAGTAATTACTGCGAATACACTCTTTTGCAACTTTATTTATTATGTTAATAAAGGATTTTACAATAGATTTTTGTTTTTTTAATTATTGCCTAATTTAATCAATGTTAGACTTCAACCTTCAACCTAACCAAAAAAATATTTAAAAAGAAAGCAGTGAACAGTGGCGATTTACTATTAGATTAAACTACTACAATGTAGTCTATAGTTGAATCTAAAAGTGGAAGTAGTCAATACATTTTAAAGTGCATTTTAAATTACATAAGTATTATGTGACAAGATGAAAATTACAGCAAGCTCAATAACTGCATTTCAGTGTTTTCTTCTTTTTTTTATTGAATAGTGGGCAAACGAGCAGACGTATCACCTGATGGTAAGCGATTACCGCCGCACATGGACACCCGCAACACCAAAGGCGTCACAAGTGCCTTGCCGACCTTTGGGGGATGGGGGGCGGGGTTGGGGTATGGGCCTCCGGTATCCTCACTCACTCGGTGAAACACAGCGCAAACGCTATTTCACACCGATTTTCTGTGAGGCCGTGGTATCACTCCGGTCGAGCCGACCCATTCATGCCGAAGCATAGCTCTCCCACGGTAAAGTGTTTTGTAAACATGTGTAATGAATGGGGTAGATGACATCTTAGTCTAATTAGTAGGGGAGATGTAGGTAATGTGGATCACTTAAGCAAAAACAAAAATGAAAACTTTTTTATCAATGAACTATTTATTGTTCTATTCTAATCATAAACTTATCTTTCTTAATTATCAACTGAGATCAACTTTTATCACATAAGTTTACTAATTTTGGTACAATCAACAAAATAAAAAAAAATAAGTTTGATCACCATTGTCAACATCGGTTGGCAATAGTGATCAGTATGTGGGCAATGGTGATCAACACATATCGCATACATAATTGTGCGCGGAATCCCACCCAGTACATTCGGCATGAGCCCAGAGCCCACAAGAAGTGCACCGGTGCCATGTCTCGTTGTCTCGCCCGAATTCACCACATTCATCATTTTCATCATCCTGACATAACTCGTCGGTATTTACATCTGATATCGAAGTGTCATTGGAGTCCTGTAGATTTTTTTTTTCCTAGGTAACTTTTTGTCATCTGTCAAAACGATAACTACTTATTTAAGCAAAATGTACTAAGTAAATACAAATTAGTGACCTCACTGTTTTAGACTACTCAATTGATCAATATATTTCAATGTTTATTTGATTAAAATTTGTAATTACAATGCAAAGTTGTAATAATTATGTTTGCCGAGTTGTTTAGTAATATTTGGAAATTATGAAATGATAAAGATGATTGCCCCCTATACAATGAAATAAAAAAAAGATATCCATTTGCCAAAATGACTCTTCTAATGCTAACGCTAATGGAAAGCATAAGCTGAATCCAGTAGTGGTGATTATTAAACTCATTGCGAATGTAGACAATGCATGGTGACCCACTCCATGCTGCATGGTGACCCACTCGATGCTGCATGGTGACCCACTCCATGCTGCATGGTGACCCACACCATGCTGCATGGTGACGCAGAAGCATCAAAATTACGTTTAAAATCCGGAACACTTCTATTAAGAGGATTCTATTAGAAAGTGTCGCTAACACCAGTAAAAAGGTTGAAGAACATACCATAACGACACTTGAAACCGATTGGCAAAGGGACAACAAAGACCATTTATAACTTAACCTCTATAGAATATCTGAAATCTGCTGAATAAAAATATGAATGGATGTATTTCGACTAAAATAACAGAAAATGACTAACTGGGATCACTTGTCGCTGGTATAGTTAGTGTATCAAGAATAAAGCACTGAAGAGATATGGGCTTGTTCATTTAAACCGATGCATTAATTGGATAATTTCAAGTTATGAAATTCATTATATAATATCCATGACAGTCTTCGGTGACTCTACCATAGTTTATGTGGACTCAGAGTTGCTCAGTGATGAGTGTACATACATAGGGTAGGAACGGTCCTTGGCACTGTGCTACCAAATGGATGGAGGCTAGCATTCTGGGCGGCCTCGAAAGGGTTAATTGGCTGACAGCTGCGCTCGTGCCAGGTAGGACGCAAGTGACCTATAATTACAAATTCGCAAAGTATATAAGTTTTCTATTCTACTTTTCTTGTTCAGTCTGTCCTGCTATGGAACGCACTCCCTCTCGAGATCAGAATGGCAAAAACTCGGTAGAGTTTTAAATATCTGTTGCGGAAACATTTTATAGACACATTTTCGGATCCACCACAATCTTAGCCTCTCCCCTTTAAAATTGTATAGTATGTAGTTATATTTATGTATATGTATATATGCATATATATATATATATATATTATATATATATATATATATATATTATATATATATATATATGTATTTGTGTTATATAGTAGTATATTTAAGCATTATTTAGTAAATACATTTGTTAAATATCATTAACAATTGCCGTGCATCTACCTTATTTAGCTCTGCATCGCCCTAAGGTTGACTGGCAGAAAATGCCTACGGCATTAAGTCCGCCTTTGCAACATCTGTGCATAAAGTTTAAATAAATAAAATAAATAAATAAGTGCTTATTTAGCTGAAGACCTTTATATTATGAAGCCTTATAACAGTAACGAGTAACATGGCAATATTGCTATCATTGTGAAAGGGTAAATCTGCGTTCAATACAATTTACCGCCGCGGCAGTGAGCGATGCAATAACGCACACATGGACGTCTGCTTGCCGCGATAGCACCACTAACTATTAGGTTTTTGATGGTTTACCGTGGGACAGCCACGCTTCGGCATGCATGGGCCGGCTCGACTTGAGTGACACCACGGCCTCACAGAAAACCGGTGTAAAATAGCGCTTGCGCTATGTTTCACCGAGTGAGTGAGAATACCGGAGGCCCATACCCCAACCCCTTCCCCATCCCCCAAAGGCCGGCAACGCACCTTTGACGCCCTCGGTGTTGCGGGTGTCAATGTATCAGGTAATATGTCTGCACGTTCGCTCGTCGCTCCTACTCCATAAAAAAATAAAAAGTAGTGGACTACCAAGAATCATGAATGAAATCTCAAATGTTTTTTAATTTTTATTGAAATAATTAGTAATTTGATAATATAAGCTATGATTCTGTCGAGACAATATTATAAGTATTGTTTTTTTATAATACAGAAAAAAAGTAATTGAAACATGTCATTTACGCTGTAAGAATGTGTAAAATAAATTTAATTATAACTACTGTACTTTAGGTTAGTTTTTTTAAATAAAAAGGCAATAATAAGCCTGGATAAATGCTGTTTAAATCAGAATATCAACATAAATACGGTGGAAATATGTTCAAACAGCAAATTATTATGGTATTCAATAGGTATGGAGAAATCTGCCTACGCCGGCCTCTTAATACTATCAAGTTCCAAATTCTATTCGCTCGAGGATTAAAAGTACCTAATTATCAGAGCGCGTAACGCACAATTGGACAGGGTTTAACTATTTACTGCAGTCAGGTAGTTAGGTAGGTACTACGTCAAGGACGAGTACAGTAACAAGTTCTAATATTACCATGGCGCAAAGGTACTATTTGCGAACAACGTTTATATCAGCATAATTACATTATTTGTCAATGATTGGTCTATTGGGAAATCCAAATGCACCTACACAAAAGTCGCCATTTACCCAGGCTTAGATGTCCTTGTGCGTTATGATTGCAGGCTCCTACATTTTAAACAGGTGTTCCACATGTATTTTGTTTTTAAATGCTTAATTACATTTACACTACAATTGTATAATAAAGTAGTTATTACCGCATTTGTTTTGTTTATGTGAACGATGTCTTCGTATGCTTGTGAGACACTTTACTAAGTCTGTCTAATTAGAGATGCCAACAAATATGTATTGTAAATGGTCTATTAACTATTAAATTTTTCATTTTTGTATTAATTTTTACATTGCTCATCTGTGTACCTATCGTTTTGTTTTTATAAGAACATCAGGTAGGGTTATACTACAGCTGCATTGCCATTACAATTAAGAGACCTAATAGTTTGATATTGTGGATTCCAGTTCTGAAGAGTATTCTATAGAAGGTTAGACACGTAAAAGTAGTAATTTAACTGATATTACGACAGTAAATAAACATCAAATTGCTTTCAAGTTTTTAGTATACTAGGTACATATATCTACCTACCTATACATAGTCCATTAGCCTTCTGGTTCACACTTTAGGTTAGGTTTTAATAATTATTATAACTTAACGTGACGTGCGAAGGCTTATATTATTTATAACCTTGCTGAGGCGGAAAATCCCTTCGGATCTCCGGCTCTCCGGGGACTGAGAACCCCAGTATTTTATAACCCAACCTAATATGTGTACCAGAAGGCTTACAGGTCCACGACTAAACTGTGTAAATGTACTCTATACACTTCTTTTCAGTGCATTACATATATCCCGTATAAAATAACAATGTAAAAAGATTTTAACATTTAAAGGGGGCCGGGCTGAAGTAAGTGAAAAGTGTTTGAATGTTTTTGTTTAGGAAATTATGTGATAAATGAAAGAGTTTAATGTTCTCCACCTCTGGTAGATTATATGTACCTACAAATATAAAAAAAATTGGTGTTGTAGTTTTAATGTTTAGAGGCAACAAAATAATATAGGTATAATCAGTGTCAGTTATTTTCAGTTTCATAATGATATTGTTGTTCAATAAGATATAAAGTGGTATATATGCATATTTTAAAGTAGGTAGTAGGTACCTATATACCATCTGTAGCATCATAATTTCTGTATGTTATAGTTTTCAATATTTTAAGAGGTCGAGCTGATAACGTCAGGCTAGCCCGGCTCCTAAAAATGCCTTTAACTTATTAACAAAACTGATACATTGAAAACCAAGTAAGGACGTATGTTTGTATCAGGGACTACATTCGATTGATTAAAATCGCGTGACCAATTTACGTGGTGCCGGTCCAGTCTAACGAACAGAGTAGGAAGCGGCGAAGTGATCGCTTAAACTACTGAACCATTCGTGTATATCTTATTTTTAAGGTTACTCTAATTGCGATCACCAATGGACTAATAAATTTATTTATTTATTTATTTATGTATACACATCACCTTTACTATCATTACAGGTTTCCCTAATGCGATAGAGAGGCTACTTTACATTTATATTATTACATACACAGACATACTCAAAAAAACCACATACATTAACGAAATATAAACTCAATAAAACTAACAATCTATCTTAATATTAAAAAATATAAAACAAAAACAAAATATTGCAACTCTTTTAGGTTTTAAAACAAATTAAATTTAAAAGACATTTTGCGAGTACACTCAATTGACATGAAAAAATATCAAAATCTTTGTGAACTTCGTTAATTAGATAGAAAAAAAATAAAAAATAAATTCAAATTATTATTAATTATAAATTTAATTTAAATTAAATTCATTGCTTTTTAGCGTATGAGTTAATAATGCCAAAGTAATCTACTATCTATAATCAGATTTAAGAGTTCTGGGTCTGTTTACCTACGATAATTATTGCAATTAATTACATTTTTGGAAAGGCTACTCAATACGAGGATGAAAAGCAACTACTTAGTACAGAAGTGTAAATAAATAAATAAATATTCCGGACATCTAACACACAACGACATCTAGTCCCAAGCTAAGCAGTACTTGTGTTATGGGTACTAGACAACTGATATAAATACTTACATACTTTTTTTTGTAAATACATACATATACATGAAAACACCTCAACTCCGATACAAATATTTGCAGATCATACATACGAACCCGAGACCTCAAGCTTAGCAGTCGCATACGCTACCACTACGCCACCGAGGCAGTCTCAGTGTGTGTTTATGTTGTGACGTTCGACGTGTACATTCTCAGGGAATTCGTACAGACGCTAATTTCTGTCGTTTCTATATCCACCAATAGTAGGCAAGAATGGAATGAACAACGCATTAACGCCGTCTATAAATTAAGTATGTCAACATTAGCAGCTCACACTGTGTGTGTAGGCACTAATATCTGTTCTGTGATTTTTCATTACGTATTTATTGAGTTGTTCAAATATTGATAATATGCTTAGAAAACTAAACGCACTGCTATCTATATCCATTAATTATGGTAAAAAATTGACCCGTCTACACCTTCAACAGTCCACTCCTCGATTCTTTTGAATTTTTTTTTTTTTTATTGTTTAGTGGGCAAACGAGCAGACGTATCACCTGATGGTAAGCGATTACCGCCGCCCATGGACACCTGCAACACCAAAGGCGTCACAAGTACGTTGCCGACCTTTGGGGGATGGGAAAGGGGATGGGGGGAGGGGTTGGGGTATGGGTCTCCGGTATCCTCACTCACTCGGTGAAACACAGCGCAAACGCTATTTTACACCGGTTTTCTGTGAGGCCGTAGTATCACTCCGGTCGAGCCGACCCATTCATGCCGAAGCATAGCTCTCCCACGGTATGATTGCTGGACTCTCATAAGAAAAGAAGTTTTTGAGTATTAAACCTATCACACTGGCCAGACGAGTAGATAGGATTTGCTTTAAATTTTCCTTCTCTTTGCAGTAATGCTTTCCATGATGGATGGTATGCTCTCTTAGTCGCCATAGACACCTATGGGATGAATACGGGTTGTGACACTCTTAATCCATCACTGCACGCAGAAGTACAGTGAGAACAGTGGTAGATGTATCACATCACATCAACAGCTTTTAATCGTTCGCTATTATACATAGACCTCTTTTAGAAGTAATACTTACTATAGAAAGATTTTATTCGTATAGCCAAAGAAGACAAAGGATCAATTGTGTTGATAAACAAATAACTTTTCCCAAAATAACAAATCAGATTTAACCAAATTAAATATTCCAAATATAAGTGACTTACTTTTAATAGGTGTTAAAATATGAAATCCCAATGACAGCTTTATTCTTTGTACTGTAGGGTTCGAGTTTGTTTGTCACTGAAAGAAAGACTAAAAACTACTAGTTATCAAAACACAAAATCATAAGGTCTCAAGCTCAGTTCTTGTGGCCTTATCATTTTGTTTAACCAGCTAAAAACAGTATTACGGATTATTTTATGACGTGTTATTGTCAAAATTGACGTCAGAATTCAATTACGAATCTTATCCTTTTAGGTCTACAATAAAGTGTGAAAAAACTCAACATTTTATATAAATGTATAATGTATATATGCATAGAAAAACAAATTATTATGTCAAAGAAAATAATAAGTAGACAACTTGAAGTATTTATAAATTCTACGCAGTCAGGAATGTCACACCTAAAAGTTTCCATGACAGTGTCAGAAATTATTCTTTATGTGATGGTAATGTAATAGTTGATTCTTACTACCTACTTAATTGAGATTTTCATTCTTTTTATTTCAAATTCAATATTTTGGGTATTATAACACACACCTAAAAAGTAAATACGTTGCCGCGCTTTGAGCTGAAAACAATGCAAGAATTTACTTTCCTATAAAGCCATGGCATTATTCTGGTCGAGTCCGGCTATATGTGCCGAAGTATTGCTCTCTGATGAATTTAAGAATTCAATCTTAGGTGCTCCCAGTCACGGCAGTCACAAGTCATTCACGACTGAGTTCAACGAATTTGGCGCATTGTATCTCTAGTGTTACCTCAATATACTTATAAACACTAGCTGAACCCCGCGGTGCTACCCGCGGTACGACAATAACCGCGGGCAACGCCGCATGACGAAGCTAGTATCTTTATAAATTGTAGCCTATGTGTTATTCTGATGTATAAGCTATATTATTGTAAAGTTTCATTAAAATCCATTCAGTAGATTTTGCGTGAAGGAGCAACAAACATACTCACTTACATACAATACATACTCACAAACTTTCGCGTTTATAATATTGGTAGGATAGGATATAAGGCGTTAAACTAAATCAATAAAAGCGACCAGTTTACATTTCAACTAAATTAGCATTATTTAGTAGGCTATACATAACATTAAACAATCTTTTAAGTGTAGTAGTTCCGTGTACCCACAAGGTTGGTAAATAGGCAATGGTGGTGAATTTGTTGTTGGATTATATACTATAATCTCATCCGTTTACAGTTCATTTTCGATATCTCACATCTCAGCTGTCACTTTGTTTAGTTCAGTACCAAATAAACGTAAATCAAAGACACACACAATGTTCACTACCGGACATGCCTTCATCTCCATCAAGAAAATATTTTACTGTTTGTTGACGCACCACTAAATTCATTTGGAAAATAATGATTGATCATGTTTAGGATTGGTAGATGTAATTTATTGTAAAGATGATAAACGTTCTAGTGAAAACAGGCGAATATTCCCTACATGAGATAACAGCGATAATAACAGCAATTTGTTTTACCTAACGCGGAGTAGTTACTTAATTCGAGAAAATTTAAAAGTTGCTGTACACTTTGATGCTACTTTCGTTTTTAGTACTTTTCTTCCAAAATGTTATTTTTTTATAATAGGATTGAAACTGAATTGAATTGTTTTTATTTCATATTTTCCTTTGAATTCATTGGTGAGATCTCTCTGACACCTTCATTTGGTGTATAATTTCACACATTTTCTATTCTTTTCATCTGAGACAATCCATTACTCTCTGAATATTCGTAATACACAATTATACATGCATGAATATACCACAGATAGTTTCAGATTTCCTTATGTAAACATAATTTATTCTATTATTGACTGCTTCGGTGGCGTAGGGGTACGCGTATGCGACTGCTAAGCTTGAGGTCTCGGGTTCAAATCCTGGGTCGGACCAAATGTTTGTGGCATCTACAAATATTTGTTTCGGAGTTTGGGTGTTTTCTACGTATAATATGTATGTATTTACAAAAAAAAAAGTATATATAAGTATTTATATCAGTTGTCTAGTACCCATAAAACAAGCACTGCTTAGCTTGGGACTAGATGGCGTTGTGTGTTAGATGTCCGAAATATTTATTTATTTATTATTTATTTATTGAAACATGTAGGATCTCATTTTCGCATAATAATGAAATAACTATTAGGTTTTTCGTTTTCTTTGCATGAAAACGAAAATGTAATTACTTTACCAAAGCGATAAAAAGCCCTTTATTATACACATCGCTGCATCTTTTGTGAAACTCTATGTCTAAATTTAAAGACCTACAAAATTCTTTGGCCTCATGGTTCTTGTTTCAAAATTTGCTTTAAGGTAATTCACTACCTTACTTATGACATCTTTCTTCTTAGATATAATTAATCCGTCATCAACATAGAGCAAGAGATACACTTATGTACCTTCAATGAAACTTGAATAGACACTTTGATGGGAGTGGTTGTTTGCAAAACCAATTTTGTTAAGTACAGTTTAAAATTTATTATTCCAACAGCGTGACGCTTGTTTTAAGCCTGATATACTTCATACTTCATATTCTCACCTAATTGAAATTAATGTATATATATATATATATATATATATATATATATATATATATATATATATATATATATGTGTGTGTATATATATATATATTATAAATAAACGAATAATTGTCACCTAAAATTTAATAATATCCTGTAGGTATATTTTAAATTATATGTGGGAGAGCTATGCTTCGGCATGAATGGGTCGGCTCGACCGGAGTGATACCACGGCCTCACAGAAAACCGGTGTGAAATAGCGTTTGCGCTGTGTTTCACCGAGTGAGTGTGGATACCGGAGACCCATACCCCAACCCGTCCCCCATCCCCTTTCCCATCCCACAAAGGTCGGCAACGCACTTGTGACGCCTTTGGTATTGCGGGTGTCCATGGGCGGCGGTAATCGCTTACCATCAGGTGATACGTCTGCTCGTTTGCCCACTATTCAAAAAAAAAAAAAAAAAAATAATAATAGAAGTAAGTAATAAGATGTCTGTGGCATAAATTTCTATTAATTGGAAAATATTATTTTTTTTGAAAAATGAAATACGTGATTATTTTTTCTGTATTTGATACTTTTAAGAGCGGTTGGCTTGAAGTTGGCGTAATGGTAGGTACGGAATGAATCTTTAAAGACGCTTAGCTTTAGTTTTTGCCACGTTTGTAGCAAAAACAAAATGTTTGACTGTAAGACCAATATTGAAGAGCAATGTAAACATTTAATAACAATCCTGAGCACTTCCTTTATAAAAACTTTCAAATCAATAGTGTGGGTTATGACGTACCCAAATGAAGTACCTACCTACTAGGGGCGTTAAATCGAACAACACTCACTTGCAACTGCAAGTGAGTGTTGTTCGATTGACACTAATTTATAACGAGAAAAGATTTGTATCTTTGTATGCAATGAATGAACTCAAAAACTATTGGACGGATTTAGAAAATCCTTTCACCATTAGAAAGCTAAATCATCTCCGAGCAACATAGACTATTATCATATTTACAAAAAAGTTAGGGATCCGTAAGAAAACTTCGATATACAAGAAAACTGCACCCAAGGTGTGAAAAAAATACCCAAAAATCCCTAAATCGCGTTCGCTGCGAAAAATATTGACAATACATATAGCAAAGTGATGTACTGCAGTTTCATAGAAGACATCAATATCAACAAAAAAGTTTGCGGTACCATAGGTCTAACATTTACAGTTATGTCAAAAAACTACATTTAAATATGAAAATAAAATGGAAATACTAATGTAAATACAAAAAAAAATTAATAAACATAATTTAAGTAACAATTTTCCACTTTGAATTTTTTTGTTAATTCAGTAACCGTCTGTCCTTCATGATGTCTCTCTCAAAATTCGCACACTCCCCCAGCCCGTTGTGGGCATCACAGAAATGTGAGAGCGATAGTTTTTTTGTTATATACCTATTTCTACCCGTGCGAAACCGGGGCGGACTCCTAGTAAATAAATAGAGAGGTATCTACTAACTTTTCATACCTGCAGTGTTTACATCAATACAGTTTCAAATTTTCTACTTTTGTTTTTACCTGTACTTTGTGCTGTGAAAGTTATAGTTCAAAATTTTTAAAACTATAATCAATTCCTCTTCATTGGAATACATATAAGCAATAAGAAAGAGCAAGCGAAATTCCTAAGCGATTATTGAATATTTTGTGAATGTAATATGCATGATATGAATGATAATGACCTAATTTTTATTGTTACGAATTCGACCATAATCTACTACTTAATAGGAAAAAACGATATAATTATGATTCACAGTTTAATACATATACATATTAATATACATATGTGTATCACATACTATTGTTATACATGTTGTATACCGATAATACAGATGATTAGGTACACGATTCATAACATAGTCAGTATTTCTCATTGTACTTTGAACTCCTGACAGACATAAATGCTTAACTACTGTTTTTTTGTCCGTCTGGGGTTCATGTTTATGTTTTTGGAGCTAAACTTGTATATATCTGCTTGAAGTACTAAGTTCAACAGTTATGTATTTAATTAACTTGAAAAAGAGTAGGTGTTTTGGGCTATTTAAAAAAAAACAGGCATTTGAAGACGATCAGTTCTTCTTTTAATCGTGCAATAGATTTTTGTTAAGACTATATTTAAGTTTTGTTAATTTATTCGTTTTTTAAATTCCAAATTATAAAATTATTTAATTCCTACGTATTTCCTTATATTGTTATCGTCATGTGATTGAGAATTGTGTGATTAAGAAATCATTAACTTGTGAACATTAACGGTACAAACAATGACGATATCACAGTGAATTGCAAATGCAATGTAAATCTACCAGTGATTTTGTGTACATAATCATATTAACATCACCGTCCAAAATTACACTATAGTCCGAGTAATTATAAATTTCGTAAAATTAAGTTTTGTTGATTTTTTGTAAAGCCGAGAATCGATAAAAGTAGCGTGCATTTGGAGAAGCATAAGGCCAGCAGTGGACTACGATAGACTGATGATGATGAAGTTTTAATAAAATTGTTTGATAAACCATTTAGTAAGTAAATGAATAGATACGTATATGCTTAAGGCCACCTTAAGAATTATATTTTAGCTGTGTTTAAGCAAATAAACACAAGAAGTGGTTGGTATGTTTACATAAACTGAGCATACTTCTAAAACGCAAAAACACCATAGCACCATATACAAAAAAGACTTTAACACTTGCGTAGTTTCGAAATGATATACAAATAAACACTTTATGTCGAGTTTTTAAACAGTTTACTTATATAATAATACTACTTTTTTATCTAAAATAAAGATTCATGGCTTATAATAATCCTTTATACATTTCGCGTCATTATGTCCGTCTAACATAAAACGAAGGTTATAAATTGTTTCGAATGCATTGTTCAGTAAATTTATCTTTTGTTCCAAAGTCCGTACGTATGCAAACACTATGTCTCTTTGTGGTCTTAGTAAGGTTTTTATTAATTTATTTTAATTTTCCATTGTAGATCTTCCGGTATTATTATAATTAATTATTAAACATTCATTGGCACTATTAAAATTATTGGTACCTTCAGTTCTCCATTAACGGAAAATAACGCATTTTATTTTAATTTTGTTTTTTTTTAGAAGTCACCTGAAAAATTTAAAATGCTTTATAGAAATAAATTAATTGTTCTCATTCATTGTACTTATCATTTGTCAATTTTTGTTGATTTTTCTATTATGTTAAATTAATTATTGACTTTATGAATAATTACTTTAATGCGTGGTTTGGTTTTGATTTCACGATATAATTTATATAATCTACTTTAACTACAAAACTCTAATGGACAGGGATTACACTTAAGAACTTCGTCATTTAAATAAAATATTTCTCTCGGTAATAAACGTAGATATATATTTACTTTTACCATATCAATATGCATCAACGATTCGTTCTTAATAAAGCGTTATATGAACAATACTGTTAGTAACAAAGTCTTAAATTTACCATTCCATAAGTTAAATTTGTAGTTTTTAAATGTGAATAAATGCATTTCAGTGTTTATTTTAACGATCATTATGAAATTTGGCATTCCATTGACATGCTTTTGACACATTTCAGCTGCATTTCTTTTTTCTAACGAAGATAATCTCTCGATTGCAAGACAACTTGACTTGATATCTAGTACAGTGGTGGCGTATGCAATTCTGGGTCGGATCAAATATATGTATGTACCTACGAATGTTTGTTTGATCTACAAATATCTGTTTCGGAGTTCGGGTATTTTCCATATATAATATGTATGTATTTATAAAAAGAACACAGTAAAAGTTCTGCCTAGTTTGACACTAGATGGCGTTGTGTGAATGAGTTGTCTGTATTATTAGTAATTAAATAGTTTTGAATCTAACATAATGCTTACGTAACTATAAAGTCCGTTTAGAACTCTTTCTTTTCTAAGTAAATGTAAGAGTCCAAATAGACGCGAGACATTGCTTGCCCGTAATTACGTGAATGAGGACAAACTATTATTCGTTGGCAAAATAAGATTGTTTATCATTTACAAAAAAAAAACTGGCTACAGGTGTTATGGAAGATTTTGAATATTTTGACTACGAAACTATAACTTAAATAATGAAGACAGAATTGTACATTTTAATTTCACCTTAATCAATACGTAGGAAACCCGTATAACTATTCCCGTTGAATATAATTATGACAGACAGACGGACAAAAAAGTCATAAGTAAGCTAAGAATAAGTTGGTCTATTAAAAAATGTGTTTTGGATATAAATCATACTTCTATGAGCATTTACTATAACTTTTTAAATACTGAATATATAAGTATTTCAATGAAGGGGGTTGTCTGGTTGAAATTAAAGAACCGTAATATTCATGATTTGTGGTAAATTCGTATGAATTTTTCGAATGTGATTTATCAATACAATGAACTTAGATGCATTTCAAGTAATGCATTCTAAATGTTATTGTTGAAAAAATTTCCATTTTAGATTAGATTGTAAGTAATCGTGCTCTATCGTAAATCTTATCATCACACAGCGTCTGATGAGATAAAAGATAGTGACGAATCAGTATGTATGTGTGTCACAATGAATAAAAGAAATACAAGTAAAGTTAAAACACATCAAATATATTTAAACGTGCAAATATCTTAATACGACATTTACATACGGTGGCACAACAATGTGGCAATCTGGCAGGCATAACATTAATAAATTATTGGTATTGCAAATATTGATGTTGATTTACTGCACTGTTATTTCATGCTTAGTAATATTCCACGTAATCTAAGGAACCAATCGGAACCTTTGGGCTAATTCTTTATTGTCTTATATTTTAGTCAACACTTGAGATTACCAATATAGGAAATTGAAGTTAGATTGAATGCCCTTGACACACTTATTTTTATGTTTGTGCCTACGAAAATGAATCTACTCTGACTCATGGAAAGCAAAAGTACAATTCAAGAGTGGTGGTCACCATACACATTGCGAATGCAGACAATGCAACAATGCAGCCTTGTGATGCTTTTGGATAGTTGGGCCTTCGGTCTCGCACTCACCAACAAAACACTACAGCACAAATACTGTCATTGTACGTTGATCTTCTGTGCGAGGGTAGTACCGCCCTGGAGAAGCCGGGCCGTTCCTGCTGAAATCATCATGACTCTACTACCAGCTATTTCATTAGATTTAAAGCTGAAGAGTTTGTTTGTTTGTTTGAACGCGCTAATCTCAGGAACCGCTGGTCCGATTCGAAAAATTCTTTCAGTGCTGGATAGTTAATTTATCGAGGAAGGCTATAAACTATATATTATCACGCTACTACTAATAAGAGCGGAGCACCAATGAAGAATTTTTCAAAAACGGGGGAAAATTTTCACGCTACGGGCAATATAAGACGCAAACGAGGTTGCGTGGGTCAGCTAGTGTTTAATTAAATGAATATGTAATTAGTACATTTTAGTCGATTTTTTAGTATTATACTCTTATACTTTCATATTATGTGCGATTTATGTCCACAGACGTTTTAATTATATAACAGGTATGTAAGTTTAGGTGTTAGACAAATGAAATTGTTAGTACAAATACTATTTCCCCCCCACCAGCAAAATTGCTTAAGGAACAGATGCAGCTATAGTATATGTTACGAGTATATTATGTATGTCTCGCCTAAGTACATCGCATACAATTATATGCATGAAAAGTCGTCAAACTGGGTCTAATTTGTGGTTTATACAGTGTTTATAGTATTATGTCTTCCCGCTCCATCAATTATGGCCTTTACCTTGGTTATAGCATTGAAACAAATATATTATTATCTAAACATAAGTCAGTAAACAAAATATCAACTTATTCAAACTATACATTCTCTGATATTAAGTCTTAGCAAGTACCTCCTTAATTCTCTCCGTCCGTGAAGTCAATCACTGATGATTAATTATGATATCAAAGGATTGATGATAGATTCATCATGGTTGGATCATTTTTCTTAAAATATACAATTGTTTTAATTAGTCCTCGACCTTACTCTAAACCAATACTGTTCGAATTGTATAACTTCTTCCCCTTACATACATATATACACATAATCATTTACTGAACTTCAACCCACGATTCGACCCATTATGGTCCCTATATATTACATCGACAAAAGGAAAAAAGTATCAGTCACTCCAATTTACCAGTTATCTTTTTCATGTGTTTTAAAAATTGATTCTCACATTTTCAGCATTATATCATTCCATCGCAACATAATGGCGATTACATTAAAAATATGTATAATGCAAGTCTTTTTCTTTATTTATTTTATTTTGAACATTTATAGCCAATTTTGATAATTCTTATCAAATTTTAATAAAGGTACCTACACATTTTCCATGTTCACTTCATGTTGTACTAAACAGGGTTGATGAGAAAATATTGTAGCATCTCGCCCTTGTTTGTTTTGATGGGCTATTCCGCACTTAGCCCCTCTTGCTTGGGTCATTGTACGTGGGTTTGTCATCTTCTTACTCCAACCAACCTAGATCATGCCAGAAGCTCAGCAGCCTTCTCAGGTTCACTACATGTTGCCCGTTGATTTGCCACATTTCCACATTCTATGAGAACATGCTGCGTCGTTTCTCCTGCCTCCATGCATCCCCTGCACAGAGAGCTGTTTGTGACGGCTATAGGGGATAGGTGCTTGTTTAGGGGACAATGCCCAGTCAGGATCCTGAACCACTGGACCACCTATGACCATCCTGAACTTTAGTTAGGGACTGTACGTTTGATTCTATGTTGGAAGTGCCAAGTGCTGTGTCATATTTATGTCACCTAGTGATTTGGCTAGAGATTCTATGTACCTTGTTATATCTGTTTTACGGGGGTTGCGATATGGGATCATCGCGAAGGTCCGGTCGTGTTAATAACTGCAGTTCCCGGACCCTTCCCTTCTCAGGCGCAGAGTGGCACACCGTGTGGTTTTAGTCGGTTCGATTCCGACACACCGCCCCGCCGCAAACCCCGGCGGAGTGACGGCCCGAGTGGGGTTTCCACACGTAAAAAAAAATGGGATCATCGCGAACCCCGTAAATCATCTCGGGCTTATGGAAAAGAGCAACAGAGCAAGACAAAAGATGTTACGTACTCTGAAAAGTGTCAGTCTGATTGCTACCACTTCCGTGTAATATCCTGTTTCTGAATTATGTATTTTCATTCGAACGATAGAATATATATAAATATAAAAAGTTAAGCAATCAATATACTAAGAATATTTCAAGTTTTTAGCAAGAGCAAAAAGTTATATTTATCCATGTCAATAGGACTGCAGTTTAACGTCATTATCGTAATTTTCCGTCGAAGGTAAATATTACTAAGACACGTCTTAATTCCTCTAGAATACCTACCATGTTCAGATAATTATCTCAATTGACCATCACGTTCGTCATCCCTATAGTCTATAAATACCTATTGACTGCAATATTTTATACAGGTTTGAACGTATCTGATTAATTGTAAAAAAAACAATTGCCATTTAATTATTTTCCATATTAATAAACTTTATTATTTTTAAGGATTCTTCTATATTTTTCTTTTGTTTTGTGTGTGTGGGTGTGTGTGTGTGTGTGTGTGTGTGTGTTGTGTGTTGTGTGTTGTGTTGTCCCATGTGTGGGTTTTGAATCCAAAACACTCAGCGCATACAAAACGACGTGGCGACTCCTTAACTACGAGTACTAGTATAACCGTGCAGTCAATTCTATCTATTATTTATATTTGAACCCTAAATCATATATTTGTATCAGTATTTAAATCACGTCTAATTTTGTCAATAATAATACAAATACCCACTGTTTCAAATCTATACTATTAATAAAGCTGAAGAGTTATTTGTTTGTTTGTTTGTTTGAACGCGCTAATCTCAGGAACCGCTGTTCCGATTTGAAAAAATATTTCAGTGTTGGATAGTCCATTTATGGAGGGAGGCTATATATCATCACGATAAGACCGATAGGAGCGGAGCTCCAATAAAGAATGTTTAAAAAACGAGGGGTAATTGTTACGCTACGGGCAATGGTAGACGTAAACGAGGTTGCGAGGGTCAGCTAGTCATTCTGTAATGTGACACGCTTCAGTTGTTTAAATAGATACAGCGTTATAGATATTCAGATTATATTAGAACTAAGCCATGAGACTTTATAAGAAACACCTTATAGTAATATTAATTGCTTATAATTTAAACCTTTAATCATATATTTGTATCAGTATTTAAATCACGTCTAATTTTGTCAAAAATGATACAAATACCCACTGTTTCAAATCTATACCAAGTATAAAGCTGAAGAGTTTGTTTGTTTGAACGCGCTAATCTCAGGAACCGCTGGTCCGATTTGAAAAATTCTTTCAGTGTTGGATAGTCCATTTATCGAGGAAGGCTATAGCCTATATATCATCACGCTACTATTAATAAGAGCGGAGCACCAATTAAGAATGTTTCAAAAACGGGGGAAATTTTAACGCTACGGGCAATATAAGACGCAAACGAGGTTGCGTGGGTCAGCTAGTGTTATATACGCTCTCTCACAACTTATAAAAAAACTATTATTGACATGTCCAAAGTCTAAATTTAAGGAACTAATGACATCATGCTAAAAGCATACTGACTTTAAGTAAATATGTATTTGTCTACGATCATTATTGTATATACTAATATAGTAGCTCTGAATTTTAAACAACCTCGTATGACCTCCACTATAATAACGTGGAATTTTTTTTAACATCTTATAAATGGGTAAATTAAGATAAGTTCGTAAAAAAATTTTTTTCTTCTTTTTTTTTTTTTCAATGGGGATTGCATTTACGCACTTTGCTCGACAACCGCGGGGGCGGTGGGTTCGCTTCGTGTGGGACTCCGGGAGAGGGGGCCAGACTACCCACTAAACCCCTCCTCACCTAAGACCGAGCCACGGGATAATTTGCTCACCGCGACTCGGCTAGGGATGCCCTTTCGGGCCCGCCCCGGGGGCCCAGATTGCTCCGGCCCCTCACTTTGTTGGTATGCAGTATGCACCCCCGGAACAACAGAGGTGCATTCCGCCACACGGCTAAGGGCCCGGCCCGTGGCCACTCTCGCTCGGGGCCGCGAGCGACCATCTGTCGCCGTCGACCCCTCACCAATGGCCTGCGGGGCGAGAGAACGCCCAGCTCAATCTCGGTCCCGCAGGGCCCCACTCCTGGCCGTCATCACCTCGCCAGCGAACGAGGCGATGGCGGCCCAGCACCGGCAGCCTGATACTCGGCTCCGTCCTTTCCCTTAGTCGCCTTTTACGACACCCACGGGATGAGATGGGGTGGAGCTATTCTATGCCGGCTCCACACGGCGAAGTTCGTAAAAGTTAAGTTAGTTAGTTAAGTTAAAGTTAATTTCGCAATTAGTGTCGTATTGTCAATAAAATCTTCATCCCTTAATTTAATATTTAGCCTGAATAATATTGTTAAGCACTATTATTTATTACTAGCAGAACCTTGCGGTGTTACTCGCGGTTGTTCTAGTTACCTTAAAAACTTTGTAGGAATAGCCGCTATACCCGTGATTTATATAATACCCGAAATTTGCATTTTTATGCGATTTTTTCTAGCTAACTTTTATAATTTCTTTATTTTTATTTTTTACGTCTCCTCTAAAGTTTGATGTAAAATCATTATTAAATAAAAACATATACTTAATCACGGTCATCATGACTTTAGTTGCATCTCTCTTGAACTTGACATTCCTTTTGCATACTAAGTAAATATGAGACTGCTTTTAGTTCGCCAATGAAGATAAATAACCTTTGAGCTTGGTCTGACCAAACATTTATCCACAAATGTTTATTATTGCATTAAAATATTGTAATCTCATCAACTAAATTAAATTTAAATTGAAGTTCTCTAGATATAAACTGATTTGTAGAGAATATAACAAATATATTTAATATAATAAATACACTTAGGGTACAGACGATTAAAAAGTTCTCAAAATGAAACGGTCCAATAAGAAAGATGTAAGACGTACGTTTTATAACCAGAGTGAGAGAAAATGCAAACACTAAATGGTAACTCTTATTAATTAAAAAAGCAACAATGCCTTTTCATAGTGCCTACAGTCTACTCAACAGATTAAAATTTTCGATTCTGACACCTTTGCCAGTAAACTCACTTCTTAGAGCAAGAGCCCACAACGGCCAGTCCTTCCTTATTTTATCAATAAATAAATAAATATATAAATAAATATTTTTGGACATCTAACACAACGCCATCTAGTCCCAAGCTAAGCAGAGCTTGTGTTATGGGTACTAGACAACTGATATGAATACATATATACTTTTTTTTTTGTAAACACATACATATGATACATAGAAAACACCCAAACTCCGAAACAAATATTTGTAGATCACACAAACACTTGGTCCGACTCAGGATTTGAACCTCAAGCACAGCAGTCGCATTCACTACCACTGCGCTACCGAGGCAGTTATAAAAGCTGATAGTTTTTCTGTGCATGTCAGAGTTTGGGTTGTGGTTACTTGGCCGTATTGGGCTCTTGGCCTATCTGTAACATTTTTAAATTGTACAGTTAAAGAAGTTTGTATAGCGAGTTTTAAGCTCCTAATGTTAAAAAAGTTAAAATCTCTGATTCGCAGATTCTGATTTAACATCAAACATGTTGATGTTCCTCTGTCCAACAGAATTTGGTACCAAGTTATTCGACAGAGAACTAGAGTAATCGACATTGCACGGAAAATCAGTACGCTGAAGTGAAAATGGACCGGTCATGTCTCCAGACGAACCGAGATGGTCGGTGGTACCGAAATGTGCTTGAGTGGAAACCGCGATTAGGCAAACGTAGTGCCTACACTAGAGAGCAGACGAATCGACAAATCTTCAAATGAAGAATCATTTGAAGAAAGTGGCTGGCAGCGGATGGATACTGACTACCTAAGACCGAGATAGTTGGTACTCCTTGGGGGAGACTTTCGTTCAGCAGTGAAGTCAATAGGCTTTAATTTAAAATTCTAAATAATTGCTGCCTTAACACTAAAAGTAAATAATAAATATGCAGTACACGCACAAGTAGAGTTTTCAAGGTAGTAGAGGCAAGTTGATTATAACACGATCGGGCCGATTCGACTCGGGCGGTATATACTACCCTCTCATAGAAGGCCAACCTAAAATGACAGAATTTGTGCTGTCGTGTTCGGTTTTTGAGTGCGAGACTGAAGACACAAAGATGCAGAAGCGTCTCAATAGATCGCCATAGTGTGGGTCACCATAACCCATTGTTGCATAGTCTGCATTCGCTCTCGCACTCTTTTATTCTTCTCAAGCTTTCCATCAGGCAGAATAGAGTCTCATTTATAGCCAAAAAAATAGTTTAGTCTGTTTTAAAAGACCTTTAATCAGACTTTTAGTGTAAATTCATTTTTCAAAAAAGACCATGGGCTTATCTCTTCAACCCTCACGTTGAAGATATACGTAAACCTGCCCTACTTTTATCACATGTCAATGGACAAGGTTCAACTACTCAAATGTCGTTTCAAAATTAATAATTACTTTTTAAGTTTTCTTTCATTCTGCGTCAATCTGTGATCGAAAGAAGGAATAATTGTCAGATATTCGTCTCTTACGTATTGTTTTACTCTTCACACTTCGTGGATTTTAAACTTAATTATGATAAGAACTTAATATCCATTATTTAAAAATAAACAAAACTTAATTTGTCATCTGTTATTACCAATTTTGTATGGAGACGTATCCTGTTTTTGTAGCGATTATTACAAATATGTTAAAATTCACCATGACTAAATCCAAAATATTAGGTAAATGTACAATAAGATTCCAATAATTTGTTGTTTTGATAAATGGTAATTTATATAAATGACCTATTACAAGTATTAGCTTTATTAAATTAAATTAACCGTGAACGTTTTTTGATATAGGATAAAAATAGAATTTAATTGTGACATTGTGACAAACATAGGTAGATTTTTTACAATTAAGTAGGTATTAAGATCTAAATGTTCGAGTAGATTTTGTCAAATATCTTTAAAGGACCGAGATTTCAATAAATTTATATTTATTTCATGATCATTTACTGTACACATTATTACTACCTTCTAAATTGTCGGCTTTTAGTAGCATGCCTCTGCCGCTCACAGTCAACTGAACTGTGTCATGAACGCACGTGCACTAGAGTCTAGAGATGACATAATGCTTCCTTCTCATTCATTCAGAGATAATGCAAAGAGTTAGGAATTAATAAATGCGTTCCTGAGTGAACTGATTGAAAATACGCATACGAGTTCACTACAATTACTTATTTTTTTTATTCTCAGCTTAATTGTAAACGTGTAGCATAACATGCTACTTATCCGCCGAAATAAGTGTGGAGGAACGGGTGTCATGTCGCTCCAACACAAAGGGAGGATCCTCCGACCAGACGAGGTGATCATGCCTAGCGGGTCAATGCCCAAGGGTTGATGTTTGGGTTGTTGTATATATGATCATCGGCGCGAGAACTTCTATTGCGCGATTCAGGATTGGTAGTTTCTTCGTGTTGTACGTTGCTCCGTAATTCAGTGTATCTACGGTAGATGGCGCTTTAGTATGTTGCGCTGTATGTGGAAGTCGCCACATAAGCATAAAGATGAAACATATAAATCATACCGTAATTGATTATTTTTTACTAACTTTAAATTGTTATTAATTCGACATGTCATATTATTGACACTACAAAATCCATAATCACTTATGGTTATTGACGTTTAGTGCAGACTCAAACATCCGGCTTAGGCCTTTAACCATTTGCGTCAGAGTCTCAGCCGCCCGAAAATGGCGTTGCTTTACGTATTATTTATCAAGCTCCTTTATGTAAACCATAATATTTTCGTTTCATATTTACTACTGACGTAATATACTTACCGGACACGGCTACCTAAGTACGTGTGTTGTATGAACTGAACGTCTAGCAATCACTGAAGGACACTACACTCTCTGTAGATAAATTAATCATTATTTTATGGTCTGGAGCGATTAGGTTACTTGCAGCAGCGGCTTCTATTGCTGCAGAAAGTTTCTCGGTAAACGTGCTGACGAGTTACCTCATGGTTATGGCCATGCACTACTAAACAAACATCTTTTCACTCTAGGTGTAACAGACAGTCCTTTATGCAGGGCATGCATGGAGGAAGAAGAAACGGCCGCCCATGTCATCATGACATGTCCTGAGGTGGCAGATGCCGGGCAAGACACCTGGGATCACCGAGGTCATCCAGAAGTCGTCGGCAACGTGAAGGGTCTGCCCAACCGATCACGCAAAATAGACGCACTGAAGTCGTCTAGTTGCGGAGACTTAACCCGCGAGTCTCAAGTTCAAGTACCTCATGGTTACCTAAGTACCCCCATGGAGGCAGGGGACCCCACTTCTAATTCATTCATAGATAAGCTATACATTTAGTAAAAATGTCAATGTACTCCAACCATAAAAATAAACCATACTAGTTTTTAAGCGTTACAAAAAAACTAGATATTTTATAGATAATTAACACGAAAGGCTAAGCAATAAAAATAAATTAAATTAATTAACTTCAAATATCTAATAATATTTCATATACCTACTTAAATATCGTGTTCTGATTTTTGAATAATACTGGCCGAGGTATGCCTGGTATTGTATAGGTACATATATCGTTCTAAGGGCAAATGAGAAAATTGGTCTTCTAATAACATGAACCTACTATTAGAAGACCAATTCGCAAATCACTTGCCGACCTTTAAGATGAAACATTTTATGGATACAAATAAATAAAATTGAAGTGTCAGTTCATATTTTAAAATAACAGTATTTCATACGAATGCATATGAAAGGATATACGGTTATGTACATAAGAAAAACAGTTTTTAAAATGTTTGTCTGACTGTCCGCTCGTGAGTCTGTTCCAGCTAATCTCTGGAACGGCCGTACAAACTTTGACAGTACTTTCATTGACATATAGCTGATGTTCTAAGGAGCTATTTAGGCTAAATTTAGTTTAGAAACAAAATAAAACAAACTTAAATCTAAGGAAATAGTGAATAATATCCGACTAAAAAAATACAAAACCCGGTGACGTTTACGGTGCAAATATCTACTGTGAGACATAGGTATCATACGTGGGAGAGCCACGCTTCGCCATGAATGGGCCGGCTCGACCGGAGTGATACCACGGCCTCACAGAAAACCGGTGTGAAATAGCGCTTGCGCTGTGTTTCACCGAGTGAGTGAGGATCCCGGTGACCCACACCCCAATAAAATAATGAATCCCGGGACTATTTCCGGCCTAGTTTAGAAAAAGGGTAAATTATTTTATAGCTATATTTTAATGGATACAATGTCTAGAAAAGGAATGGTTCAAGTTAATGTAGAAGTTAGTCTCACCTCGCAACAAAGAAATTTATTAGGATTAAGATAAAAACCTTTTTAAATGATGTCATTACTGTAGCGCAGATTAAAAACAAACTTATTTTTTAGGAAAATTAAACACATTTTATGTTACATATTGCATAAGTGGTCATTCCCCTTTATATATTTTCTAAATGCAGCTCCTAAATGAGAACCATAAATACATTAATATAATTAATGGACGGAGATAAAATTTTAAAGGTTAAAAGTACACATTTTGATTCAATTTATAAATCCATTTGACTTCAAAAGTGGTTAAACATCCATTTTTACAAATATTAAATTTAAAATTTGCAAGTGCTTCCGTCCCACTATGATCCCGGGGCCTTTAAGCGGGGCGTGAAAAAGCATCTCACTAGGCTGCCATAGCGCTGGTCACCATGCTGCACTGTCCTTGTTTGCATTGAGGATGGTGACCACCACTCTTGGATTCTGCTGGTGCTTTCCATCAGGCAGGTTAGAGTCATTTTGGTAGCTCATGTAGGTTTAAAAAAATAAGGAAATTAGCAATATAATAAAATGATTCAATGCGAAGTGGAAGGCGGTACGTTAGCGCCCCGTCATAAAAACAATTCATTTATTCATCTGATTTCATAAAATTATAGTTAATTGTATCACATAATAACATATTTTTACTAATTATATTGTTTCTTTCTACTTGTCATTTTTGTATATTTTTTTTTATTATTATATAGGGGGCAAACGAGCAGACGTATCGCCTGATAGTAAGCGATTACCGCCGCCCATGGACACCCGCAACACCAGAGGCGTTACAAGTGCGTTGCCGGCCTTTTAGGAAGGAGTACGCTTTTTTCTTGAAGGTTTGAAGGTCGTATTGGTCCGGGAACACCGCAGGCGACAGCTTATTCCACAGTTTTGCTGTCCGCGGCAGAAAGTTTCGGGAAAAACGCACAGTTGTCGACTGCCAACCATCTAGATGATGGGGATGAAATCTTTTATTTCGTTGTGGACATTCAATTCCGAAAATAATGTCGGTCAATGTTGGAAAGTTGTGGAATGGGCGATTCAGTACCTGCTACGTAATTTATTTCTTTACTCTTTTGTTTTATTTGAAATCTTTCAAATGTGCAGCTAAGACGTCCTCGCTCGTTGCCTCTGATATTAAGCATTTCACAAAATATTATGATAAATAAAGACACGATACGAAAAGAGGAAAAGGAACTTAAAGATGTAATAATTGACATAACTTCATAACACGAACAAGTTTATAGTAACTTAAGAATATACAGTTTAGTTAAATAGTGAAAGTGCTGATTTTTTACTTTATCAACAACGCTGTTATTGTAAGGAAATTGCTTAAGTTGACAGGATACTCGTTCTCATAGAACCACATAATTTTGTTACGGTAAAAGTTCTGAAATTGAGTAATTGAAATTAATAACACTTAGTATAGTAATTTTCAATCAAATAACTTTATTCTCGGTGATAAATTAAAATCCTGTTATAATTTTATCCATTCTAAAATTAACTTGGCTTTCGACATTTCAATTAAGTTTCAACCGTATAACTCAACGATTTGTAAACTTAGACATACTACGCGTCAAAACATATTCATGTTAATTAACATTGAAACGCAGCTAAACGTAGCATGTGATAAATTTTATATCATGATAGAATCAACACACAATAATAACGTCATCGAGAGCCGAAATTGAACTTCTTGTTATTACTCTACCAAAGCCGTACTGCTAGTACTGTTTATCACATTATATCATTTGAAAGCAGTTCCCTAACTGACACTGTCAACTTTGGAAACCTTGTCGCAGACTTATCGAACAAAATTAATATTTTCATGTGCTTAGACGTCGCCTAACTTAGAGTTACCATCAAACCGGGTATTGTCGGAGGCAGATTGTGGGTCTGGGTGTCTTAGTACAAGCTACTATCGGATTCCTCCAATTTAGGGCGCAATATGGCCCACATAGTATAGTTTTATAGTCAATTCGATTCGATACACCATAGATCCCGCTATTGTAACGGCCCAAAGGAAAGTGTAATAGACGTATTGAAGGTAAGTTTCGCGGTCAATTAGAAGGTAAGCAGAAACATTGTGTGACAGGCATTTTTTCAGGAAACACTTTGTACTCTTTACCGCTTGTATTATGGGAGGGATGTATGTATGTCGAAGCTTCCACCATCAACAGTTCCGAATACATCACTAAGATAATTTGGCAATCTATTACTGTACGGTATTTTCGGATCATAAATAAGACATTTAATGAATGCGCATGAAAATTAAGATGCGCATGCTCTTTCCTCAAAGGTCGACTACTTACTTGAGATTACGTGTTACGTATATATGTTACCGGCAATATGTATAATCCGGTATTCTATACAATCCCTAGGCAATGTAAACCATACTTAAAACGTGTAGATAATGTCTGAAATATTATTTATTTTATACTTTGCCTAAGTATTTTATACAATGCCTAATACGCAGCCGGTAATATGCTATCTATGGGAACAGGTCAAAAGGAATCCACTCAAAATCATCTGATCCAAATGATTCAACAATAACTCCCCCTGAGTTGTTGTGGAGTGGTCACTGTTCTAACCTAACCTGAACCTAGATGACTCATCTAATCCGAATGATTCAACAACAACTCAGGGAATTTGGATTGGTCACTGTTCTAACCTAACCTAAACGTAAATGATTCTGAAAAAAGTGGTTTCAAAGCAAAGAGAACACGTTTCTTTTGCTCGTCATTTTATAGGTATGGAAGTAGTTACATACATAAAATTAATAAATGCAGACAAAAATCTATTATTTTACACAATGCTGGTTATACAGACCTACTGTATTCTGTACAATCCCTAGGAATTATAACGAATACCTAAGCAAAGTATATAACGGAAAATAATATTCGTAATATGTCATACACTGCCTGGACGCCCCAGGTATTTAAATTTCATATACATTGCCTAATTATTGTATTGAACACCTGAATTACACAGATTGCCGGTAACATATGAATGCTGTTATTAACTTACCACCCAGCCAACCTCTCTACTCGCTTACACCCATATCAAAACAAAACCATAGCATGTAATTTTTAACAGGATCGTGAGAGTCGTTTTTAAGAAGCATTTTGCTGATCCAAGGTTCAATTCCTTAGTCTGAAATATTATTTAAATTCTAAAGATAAACAAACTTTATCGTTAGTCTTACCACAAAACTGAGAATGTGTAGATAAAAGTACCATTAACTGCATTGTGTTTGAAACCGACCACCACACCACAACCATTTGTGCACATACCTAAACGATAGTCGTATTTTATAATAATACACAATTCCATGCAAAACCCTTTAGTAATCCATGTATTTCTTTGCTTGCTTTTAATCCAAATCAGCTGCGCGCAAGAGTCCGATCTCTATCATTACCTCATAATACAATCTCATATCGCATAATGCATCATAAAATCTTATCTAATGTTAGAATAATTGTCCACTATAGCTCAAAACATATGAAACTAGTGTTACTATTATCAATAAGACATCAGTTAAAACAAGGATAAGAATATCATAATCGAATATAAGCACAAAGAGACGTTTGTGCTTAATCACCTTATTCTTATAACTGCGATTCAACACGTACGTTGTACATGGCATAGTTAATGGCTCATATTAATTATTCATTATTTAAATTTCATGTACCTTTGTAGGGCCTCGAGATCACAAACTATAAAATTAGCGTTGTTTTATAGTTCTCAAGAACTGTGGTTGTGAGGTAACTATGAGAAACATAGTACCGAATTTCTGGCTCTACGAAACCGACCATATCTTGAACCATAGCAAAAGAAAGTAAAAAAGGAGAAAACTCAGAAAGCGAATATTCTACATCTATTCTAAGTAACGTATTGTTACGTGTTAGGGTTCAACGGATTTGAGAAATGAACCACCTGACGTGTAAAAGAGACTTCACAATATCACTAGAATAACAATCCTTAATGGTCGCCGATGTCGCTTGGTTAATCTCTGAAATCATTCCAATATTTATCGCACTGTAGCTCAAACTGAAAAGTTCATAAACTTATAAAACAATCTGTTAATTAAATTGAAAATACTTAAATCAAATTAGTAATAGTCGTAAATTTCATATTGATAAACAAGCTGGAGCCTCATGGCTCTTCCTTCATCAACAGCCTTACAGTCCACTGTTGTAAATAGGCCTTTCCTTAGGCTAAGAACACACTGCGATTAAACGCATGCAGTTTAGGAATACCTGAAAACGCAAAACTATTAATATGTACTGCGGCTACCGTTTTGCTTAAATTTATTTTCAGTTAATATTTCTGTCCTTAAATTGATTCAATGATTTGTCATATTATTAATTTGTTTCCTCTTCAATGATAATGTTTTGTGTTACAGGAAAAAGGCCGAAAGCAAAATAATCTACTTCAAACTTCTACTAATTCATCTCACAATGTTGATAGCGACTACATCTATTAGATAATTACTATTTTAACCGACTTCAAAACCGGAGGAGGTTCTCAATTCGACTGTTTTTTTTTTGTTTTCTACCTCTCAACTTTCGACTGGGTGAAGTGATTTTGATGATGCTTTTTTATTTGAAAACTGGTGCTTCCCGTTTAGTCCCATTTCAATTGGTCCAGTTCTTGAAGGCGGTTTTTTATAAAATTATCAAATTAAACTTTCGAGTGTGTTAATATGAGCAAGTGAGTTGTTGAAGGACTTTGTTCTACCGCGGGAACACTACATTTTTTCGGAATAGATAAAAATAAAAGCATAACTGCTGTTCAGACTGTTGTTCTATCTTTATATGGCCAAAACCTTCTTTCCAAGAAAATGTTTATTAGCAGTTCAGTAGTGAACTGTTTGAGGGTAATGCCTGCCGATGATTAAAGATATGATCGGTTAAATACCATTATCGGTTAAAACTGTCGGAACTACGATTTCTTAGCGACAATATAAGATGTCGTTCTTTTTATGAAATATGGGGCAAATGAGCATACGTATCACCAGATGGTAAGGAATTACCACCGCCCATAGACACCCGCAACACCAATGGTTTTGTGCGGGAACGGGTATCATGTCCCACCAACACAAAGGGAGCACCCTCCGACCAGGTGAGGTGATAATGCCTGGCGGACTACTGCCCAATAGTTGATGTTGGGATATTGTATATATGATAATCTGCGCGATTTAGGATTGGTAGTTTCTTCGTGTAGTACGTTACTTCGTAGTTCAGTGTGTCTGCGGTAGATGGCACTCAGTCGGTGAATCACAGCGCAAGCGCTATTTCACACCGATTTTCTTTGAGGCCGTGGTATATCTCCGGTACAGCCGGTCCATTGATGCCGAAGCGTGGCTCTCCCACGGTAGCCTAAAGAAATAAAGGAAAAACCAATCCTTATCTCTTTGTTTTTATTATGTATATTATATACGTAACTCCATTAATTATTGTTTTTCTATTGGTAAATAGTTACTGAGAAATAATATTTCATAATAGCCAGTTACAGATGAATACATATATTATTATCTGTCGTAAATGTCTCATAATTAAAATATGATTTCCTGTACTACACTCCGCTTTGGTTTTCTAACATTGAATAAAGGATAATATTGTATTACAACTAAAACATCGTATGACAATTACTTTTATGTAATGTAATGCTTTCGCGGGCGACTTGGCTCGCATTTATTAAAAAGTACCTACCTTATGTTACTTCTAATACCTCCAAGAATATGTGTACAAAGTTTCATAGTTAAGTAGTTTTCGAGAGAAAGCGTAATAAACAAACTTACATTGATATTTGTACAATCTATACTGCCTCGGTGGCGCAGTGGTAGTGAATGCGGCTGCTGTGCTTGAGGTCTCGGTTTCAAATCCTAGATCGGACCAAATGTTTGTTTTTTAAATTTTTGTCTGTCGAACGGAACGGAACGGCGTGGCGTAACCCGCGGTACGATAATAACCGCGGGTAACACCACGGGGTTCAGCTAGTTTATGATATTTAGTATTAAAAATTGCGCCTCTCAGTGTTGTAACATCCTTTTCTTCCAAAAAAGTAACGTTTTTTCTAACGTCTTTTTCTTCAGGGAAATAATACAACTAGTCTATTATATATTATAGATCATCGGTTTACCTACTTTAATAAAGACAACAGTATAAAAAATGTATAAAGAATCGTTTTATTACATAAAGAAACCTGACTGAGAAGTATATAGGTATATTCTGAAAACAAAAACACTTGTTTTTTCCAAACTTATAAAGTAAATAGGTATACATACTAATATTATCAATTTAATAGCAACTCTGGCTCTCGGTCTGTCACGCTTTCACATTTGAACCTCACTAATTGCAATCAAGTTTAGCATGAAAATACTTTGATTCTTGAGGAAAGGTATGTTCTACTCTTTATCGCCATAACCGACAAACACGCGGGTCGAGTCGCGTGAAAACGTTAGTATAATATGTATTACACATTTCCTTTACGAACTTTGTATTATACAGTACATATTTTTTACTTGGAAAACACTAGGTATACTTAACTCTTTTTAAGAATTTAAATACTACACACAATATAATGGTGGTGATTCTGTTGTTGTCCTCACCAAACTAAAATTCACAAAAATTTGCTGTTGGATTATATACTTTAATCTCATCACCTTACAGTCTATTTTTCAATATCTCACATCTCAGCTTTCACTAAATTTAGTTCAGTACCAACTAAAGGTTGATCAGGGGTCAATTATGAGTAATTACGTAAGTCATTTAGTCGGCATGTCTTTATACTACGTCTAAATTTAGTGCGATATGTCACGTTTTAAGTTACACGTTTTAAACGCTCAACACAGGAATAGCGAAAGAAAAACTATGGTGTCTAAGTTGAGTAATTTAACTAATTTTGGTTATACCAAAGTATTTTTTTCTTTTTGAAGTAATAAACAAACGCGTGTCTCTGATTAACGTTTATTTGGTACTGAACTAAACACAGTGACAGCTGAGATATGAAATATCGTTGGATGGACTGTAAGCTGATGAGAGTAAAGTATATAATCCAACCACAAAATTTAGTGAATTTTAGTTTAGTGATGACAACAACAGAATCACCACTAACATGTAAATTATAGAACTTATGTCATATATGTTGTACTTGCTAGTCACATTGCTAACCACGTGTAACGCTAGTTAAAATGTTATTAAATTACCTATTCATCGATTCAACATGGGTATCGTAATAATGATTATGATAAAAACAGCATAACTACACATCTTACATATGGCAATCTGATCCTAAACCAGAGAGGGCCTGTATTGTGATAACCAATCTACTGGAAAACTGATCGTGTTCATCAGTCTCATCACACATTCCATTCCTAGTTGGGAATCGTATCCACGACCTCCAGCTTAGCAATCAGGGCCACTAACCACTTCTCCAATAGACCTGTCAGGATGTACAGATATATTTTTACTTGCTCGGGATATACATTTAATACATAAAGCGAATAATGAATTATGAATGATAAAGCATGGATGCTCATGAATATTAAATACTTATAACTACGGAAGCTAAAACTCTTATTATTCCTATATGACAACAAAAGAAAAATGTACCTTATAAATGAAAAAAATAAAATAATTAATACCCTGGCATATTGTGTAAGTAACTGTCGAATTAAACTAAAAATATATTACATATATAGTAGGTATTTTTAAATAAATAAAGCGCAATTATTTGTATTTAATAATACTACGTGCTCATTTACACAATCCTAATGGGGTTGCGAAACTTAAATACAACATAAAAACACAATCATGCAATACTTAATTAGACAAGGTCTAGAATAGAATATTTCAATACTAATGTAACTGGTCTGACGCAAAAATTATTTACCATAATATATACGGAGATAGCACAAAATATATCATTGATTAGTTTGAGTCACTATTTGCAAGATGGTCAGCGTATGCAACCAGATGCTGTTCTCACCTGAGGCACGTGGGGCTGACAACGCTAACTTATCTTGGTAATTCATGCAAACTATAGTCGTAGTGACCCTCACACGCAACTACGTGTGAGGGTCACTACGACGAGCGAGGTCCATCGTTTCAAACCAGGCAATTTAAAGTAATTCAAATACACATTACGTAATGAAACGCACAAAACACCTTGCACCTCTCCTACAGGGATCTTCGATATAAAGTGTACACAAAAGCAATTAACACGCAGTTATATGCGAATAGAACTTCAAGTCGCATCGATGTGTGAATAAATATTACCCTTTGAAGAGGTAGACGAAATGAATGAAGGAGTTGTAGTCTTAGTATTTTACTCTCAACAGCCCGAAGTCAAATCAATGTTTAAAAGAAAATTAATGCTTTCAACGTTATTCAACTCCACGAAAATTCTCCGAGTAAATTTTAAGAATAAACAATAGCAAGCTAATTTCAGAGAAAAAGATAATTATAGGGACAAAAATCAGTAAAATTGTTCACGAGAGGGAGGGAACAAATGTTAAATTAAATATTACAATGACCTCTAACTGGTAAAGAATTAGCTAACACGAAGTGTTTTGAAGTCAAAACACACTAGTAGTTGACGAGTTATCCACATCAAAGGTCCCTTTCCTTTCCTTCCAGACAACGACATGTCAATCTATCTCGGTGGCACGGTGGTAACGTATGCGACTATTATTACTATTATACTGAAATCAATAAAAAAAAAAAAGACACAATATTTGGTTCGACCCGGGAATCGAACCCGAGACCTCAACTCGGGTTTGATTCCCGGGTCGAACCAAATGTTTCTATGATCTGCAAATATTTGTTTCGGAGTTTTTGTGTATTCTATATATAATAATAATAGTTTATTTATTTCTCTCATACACAAAGGTAAGTAGGTACAATATTTATAGCCACAATACACCTTGAGACACTCACGTTCCTTTGTGAGGGGCTGGAAAATCCTGTATCTCAGATCACCAGGCTCCACCTCTTGGACAATATGTATTTATTTACAAAAAAAAAGTTGTATATGTATTAATATCAGTTATCTAGTACCCATAGTACCCACACAACCTTTTTTTTTTTTGAATTGTGAACAAACGAGCTGGCGTATCACCTGATGGTAAGCAATTACCGCCGCCCATGGACACCCGCAACACCAAAGGCGTCACAAGTGCGTTGCCGACCTTTGGGGGATGGGAAGAGGGAATAGGGGGCGGTGTTGGGGTATGGGGCTCCGGTATCCTCATTCACTCGGTGAAACACAGCACAAGCGCTATTTCACACCGGTTTTCTGTGAGGCCGTGGTATCACTCCGGTCGAGCCGGCCCATTCATGCCGAAGCGTGGCTCTCCCACAATAAAGCTCTGCTTAGTTTAGGACTAGATGGCGTTGTGGTCCTGGTTTCTATAGGTGTAGGTCCTCTTTTGTAGCCTAGCCTATAGGTACGCCTTTATTATTAAACAATAAACTATGGAGAAGCCAATAGAAACAAGTTTAGAATATTAAACCGTTGGAAAATTAATTAAGGTTTAATGGTCTAAGGATACAAGACTTTATATTAGGAACATGGACACAAGGCACTATAATAATTTCATTTTTTTGTAATAGCACTTCACTACGCAATCAGTTACAGAATTTGATCTGCAAATATTTAGAACTTGCTTTTAGGTCATAATGAATGTAAAAAATTGGTAATGATATTGCAAGCTATGAAGAACAATGTAAGGCCTTTTTAATATTTACCAGGCAAATGAATAACGCGTATTTTGATATACATATTATGGAATTCCCTATCCTACTAATATCATAAACGCGAAAGTTTGTGAGTATGTTACTGAGTATGTTTGTTGCTCTTCCACGAAAAAACTACTGAATGAATTTTGATGAAACTTTACAATAATATAGCTTATACATCACAATCACACATACGCCACAATTTATAAAGATACTAGGTTCGCCTCGCGGCGTTGCCCACAGTTATTGTCGTATCGCGGGTAGCACCGCGGGGTTCAGCTAGTTGAGTATATTTATATTCACTGAATAGAAAATCTTTGTGAATGCTTTTTCACAGATCGTATGATTAGTCATCATCAGCCTATCACAGTCTGCTGGACAATGGCTGATGGCTGGTAGGAACTATCAAGGATCGAACCAGCGGGCAATTGCAGAGGTATGTCCAGCATATGAGGTTTATAATTTAGTTTATTATATTTCTGAACTATACGTGACAATGTGGTAGTTTAAAAAAATAATATTTAGTAACTTTTACCCGACTACGACGATATCAAATGAAGGGTTAAAGTTTTAAAATTGTATGTATGTTTATATGTTCCAATATAGCGACTAATTATACAGTTTTAATAAATAGTAATAATAGCCCGAGTGACATAGGCTACATAAATTTATCAACAGTGTTTACGTAATTGGGTTATAGTTTTTAGAACTTTTTCTTGTTTATTTATTTATACATCATAAAATCAGTCCACAATAACTCGTCAGCAGTCTCAGCTTATTTCGGCTATATTTATTAAAACTAATGAAAATATATTTTTATGTATTCTATTATCCCCTTGGCTGTGGATCGCGCTCCTAGAGCGCGACGTCAAAATACACGCATCTGTGTACCCCGCTCCTAGAGATCGCATTCCATCGAAGCTTATTTCGATAGTTATATGACGTGTACTATGTTTTTCCTACTCTAAGTTGCACAAATTATGGATGAGGAAGAACGAAGAAAGGAATTTTGTCACATTCCAAGTGTTGAAAACATATTGGCGCCAAATAATTAACGTTTAAAAATATTTGTCATTGCGTGCCCAAGCTCTCGTTTGTGTTGTAATTTTTTTTATATTTTGTGTGTGATATTGACTCTAATTGGTATCTTCAACTGCATTGAAACATGAGTAGGTAAATAATAAACACTTTTTGATACATAGATTATATATTTGATAAAGATTGTTTGTTGAAATAATTATTTTAACAAACATTCATCGCCATTTAGCGCGCCATGGCGGCGGAAAGCTTGTACGTTTCTACATATTACGAATAATAAAAACCCTTATCATGACTAACTGTTGTTATTTTGTATATTGTTATGTATCTTTTTAATGTTACGGAGTATTAAATATAAAAAATAGTGCAAAGTTTTTGTGTAACATATATATGAAAAAATACAGACAGTAAACCGCCATTTTTTTTGACGTTTTGGGGCAGTGATCGAATTAGTATGGATGAGACTAGTCACTTTTCTGTTTTGGTAATAGTTTTTTTTTCATTTTTTTTATTTAAATTATTTATTGTTTATTTTGTATTTATTTGCGTATTTATTACTATTTTCTAAAATTTGCGTATTTTATCTGCATTTTATTTTTGTGCTTTTTAAGTAAGATCAGACACCCTGGCATGAGCGATATGCGACGCGGAAGGGTTTCAGGTGTGTGGTAGTAGTTACCACTCGTGGTGGTCCTGCCAGCAGGCGTGGCAGAGGTCGTGAAGGCCGCGGAAATGCCCCAAGGGTCTGAAAGACCAGAACCTTCCACTATTGACGAGTTAGTCTTTTTGTTTACCGCTTTCTACTTTTCAATTGACTTATTTGTTTTTTTACTATTTAAATTCGTTTTGTATTTTAGACTAGTAATATGCGATCTCCACGAGATGCCCATTGGCCGGGGTCTCTAGACCGCTCTGCGTCCTTAGTGGAAGCGCATATGGCAACTGTAAGTAGGTCTGCTGGAGTGTGTCCTTGTAAAGATTCTGTAACTTTTATTTCAAAATGTCTATCTAGATCAAATCCCGCACCAGCATTGACGTCAGAAGCACCGCCTTCACCACCTTCGTCACTATCACTCATAACAGCGGGTGTACCACCACCATCACCGGCATCATCATGTTCGGTATCTTCACCAGCAATGTAAATCGCTTACGGATTTTTCTATTTATCGGTAAAGATATGGGTAAGATACTACAACACTGCCTTCGTCTCCAGGTTTGTGGCATATCAGGAATCTCCACTGCAGTTTCCACCTCCACCTAGTCGTTTTCTCGACGATGGTGATATACAGTTTATCCTCAATTATGGTAAGTGCCCGCTGATTTTATTTGGGTCCTAGGACCATAGCCAAATTTCTGGTTCCTACTACATTCGAAAGCAATTTATCATTTGTTACAGGCAGCGAGCCTGAATCGGATGAGAGCAACGATGAGGAGGATGTTGAAAACATATCTTTGATACCAAGAGTGTTTAGGAGCATGATGGAAACACCCTCGTACCAAGATATTGTTGATGAGGATGCTGAAGGAGACTACACTGATACAGCGCCTGCCGGTGAACTTGAGCCCGTCGAAGTCCCCCTGATGATGACTGAGCAGCTCTCTTTGAATTTAGACTTTGACTGGAGAACGTTTCCAAACCCTCCGATTCCGCCTGAAGCGAGACGATCATACAAATATTTGGTACGACTCAGGATTCAAAGCCGAGACCTTAAACACAGCAGTCGCGTACGCCACCACTGCGCTAACGAGGCAGTCAAGAATGAATTTTAAATAGTACATACTTGTTTGCCACCTTATTAGTATAAAAAAAAATTTTTTTATCATGGAATAAGGGGAAATCGACCAGATGTATCGCCTGATGGTAACCGATTACCGCCGCCCATGGACACTCGCAACACCAGAGGCGTCACGAGTGCGTTGCCGGGCTATGAGGGATGGGGAGGGGAGGGGAAGGGGTTGGGATATGGGCCTCCGGTATCCTCACTCACTGATTGAAACACAGTGCAAGCGCTATTTTACACCGGTATTCTGTGAGGCCGTGGTATCACTCCGGTCGAGCCGGCCCATTCATTTTTTTTTATTTTTTTTTTTTATTGTATAGTAGGCAAACGAGCAGACGTATCACCTGATGGTAAGCGATTACCGCCGCCCATGGACACCCGCAACACCATAGGCGTCACAAGTGCGTTGCCGAGCTTTGGGGGATGGGAAAGGGGATGGGGGGAGGGGTTGGGGTATGGGCCTCCGGTATCCTCACTCACTCGGTGAAACACAGCGCAAACGCTATTTCACACCGGTTTTCTGTGAGGCCGTGGTATCACTCCGGTCGAGCCGACCCATTCATGCCGAAGCATAGCTCTCCCACGGTCAAAAATTCATGCCGAAGCGTGGCTCTCTCACGGTAAAAATTCTTCTTTTTTTATTACAGTAAGATTTATTTCATTACGAAATTTCTAATTCCATTTGTTCAGGTGTAACAGTATTTGTCGTATCCATACTATGTCATACGTTTACTCTTGTGCCTATCTTATTTTTTCCTAGAAATTGGTGACATTCTTCGTTGATTTATAAAATATTTTTGTACGGCTACGTGCCTTTTTTTGTATTTATCGATTTATGGAATTCGTCTAATTTTATAATAATAATTTTTATTTAAAATAAATGCAATTGAATTTACCCAGTGACCCAAAGTTTGAGAGTACCTTTTTTAAGCCTATTTTCAAGTGCTTAGTTTATTGTCCATTTTTTTATCAACTAAACCCTTGTAGCAGCTGAAACTCTGTATGCGATAAGTATATAGACCATACTTAAGTATGAAATAATAATCCAAGCCATTTCATTTGCAGTATTTTTGGAATTCAAGTATGAACATAACCTATTTATTTTCACTAAGCGTTCGGATAGCGTCGAAGGGGCTGTTTTGTAATACATGTGGTGTAAAAAAAATGTATGACGAGATGTGTTTTTTCAATTAATTAATGGAAAATAAGATATATTTTAGTAGATAAAATAAAAACTTTTTGAAATATCGATGTGATTTTTTTATTTTAACAACTTTTGTACAAAAAACAGGATAATAATCTCAAATCCTAATTTCAAATAAGAATTAATAATATATGACTAGGCAAAACTGGCCTAATTCATAATTTATAAATTAGCTTGTCTCATAACGATTCCAGAGACATAAGTATCATATAAAGCTACCATACAAAACTTTAGAGATATCGTCATTTTAATCACATGAAACTAAATTTCGCGAGACCACCTAGAAGTGATGACACAGATGCGTCAATTAGACACTGCAAGGGCGCCACACACCAGTGGTTAATAGATTGAAATACCTACCTACCGTGGGAGAGCCACGGTTCGGCATGCATGGCCAGCTCCGGAGTGATACCACGGCCCCACAGAATACCGGTGTGAAACAGCGCCTGCGCTGTGTTTCACCGAGTTAGTGAAGATACCGGAGGTCCTACCCCAATCCCTTACCCCATCCCCTTCCTCATCCCTCAAAGGCCGGCAACACACTTGTAACGCCTCTGGTGTTCCGCATGAGGCGATGCTGCGTGTGCTCGTTTGGCCCCTATTCCATAAAAAAAAATATTTTGCAAGGACGACCTCCTTGCGAATGTTGACCTAAAATGTTTAATGATGTTTAAACATCACCTTCATCGCTTCACATATATACATTTTATGGTAAATACGTTTCGTATTGTACTAGCTAGTTGAATATTATGGATGTCCACTACCTCACCATACCACACTCCCTTATACATTTAAAAAGAAGTGCATGATTACGTTCTTGAGATGGCAGGGGCACCTAATCAATAGTATTATAGATACTATTGATTAGGTAACAGAAATATAAGGAGGTTATAGACCTCCTTATATTTCTGTTATCTATAGTACACGATGTGTATATGTATGTATTTATTACATTATGTCGATTGTATCTCGTTCTGGACAATTAATACCCCGATATTAGGTACATCGGGGTTACTTACTAGGTTTCTACATCTCCCAAAGGTTGGCTGGTGCAGAATGCCTAAGTCATTAAGTCCACCGACGTACGTAAGTGCAAGAAGTTGTAAACAAATAAATATTAAAATCTAGACCACGCTTATCGGACTATTGCAGAACTAAGTTTTGCATTGTGCTTCCTATGTAACGGGTGTTTTTTTAAGCTAGATAGAACTTTAAATTGTAAAAAGTAACACAAAAAATTAAATTTTGATGAAACTTTTTTTTTATTTGTTTCAGTATACTCTGACAAATCATCATGAATAGACTCACGCTTGAACAACGCTACGAAATTATCCAAATTTACTTTGAAAATCAGTCGTCGATTCGCGCAACTTATAGACGACTGTTTTATCGCAAAATTGTGTTCAGCGATGAGGCGCATTTTTGGCTTAACGGGTTTGTTAATAAGCAAAATTGCCGCATATGGAGTGAGACCAATTCACAACAGACCCTACAGACTCCATTACATCCAGAAAAATGCACCGTATGGTGCGGTTTTCACGCTGGTGGCATCATCGGACCTTATTTCTTCAAAAATGAGGCCGGAGCTCGCGTTACGGTCAATGGAGATCGTTACCGCACCATGATCAATGATTTTTTGTTTGAAAATATGGATGACATTGATCCGGAGGAGATGTGGTTTCAACAGGATGGCGCTACGTGCCATACGGCGAATGCAACCATCGACTTATTGAAATCAAAATTTGGCGATAAGTTGATTTCGAGAAATGGACCTGTCAATTGGCCTCCAAGGTCGTGCGATTTGACACCTCTCGATTATTTCCTGTGGGGCTACGTGAAGTCACTGGTTTATGCTGATAAACCAGCAACAATTGACGCCTTGGAGGCCAGCATTGTTCGTGTTATACGCCATACAAATGACGAAGTCGTCTATAAGTTGCGCGAATCGACGACTGATTTTCAAAGTAAATTTGGATAATTTCGTAGCGTTGTTCAAGCGTGAGTCTATTCATGATGATTTGTCAGAGTATACTGAAACAAATAAAAAAAAAGTTTCATCAAAATTTAATTTTTTGTGTTACTTTTTACAATTTAAAGTTCTATCTAGCTTAAAAAAACACCCTATATTTTGCTGCGTAATATTTTTTTCTGAACTGTGAACAAAGTTGATTGCACATGTTCAGATACCGAAACAATGAACTGAATGATTGAATGATATAACTAGTAAACACTAGACCTATTATGTCCTTGCAAATTTCTGAACACCTACCAATGTTAGATGTTAGACAATTCCACAGTTTCATTTAGCCAAGTGAGTGAGGTTATCGGACTGCTAATCTCCTCTCTGGAACGTGGAGAAGGTGTGCCTCGAGAACCTGTAAAACATTTGCATTATTTGCAGATGTCATTTATCCTATATATCTCACCTTTTATCTCCCATAACCGTTAAAAAAGTTGTAAGATTAATCACATTCCAGTACCCTTTAACTTGAGAATACATTGCATTATAAAATTAACGGGTTCATTCACCTTCTTTGGTTGACGTTTGAAACGGTTGTTCATGGATGTACTTGACCAATATTGGTGCACGCGGTCAATGCGACTGCATTCACTAGGGTACAGTATTAAATTATTACTCACTAGCTTTAGCCATAACTTAATTAATTCAAAAATTTATCATAAGCGATCAAAGACATAATCGAACTCTATTTAAAATAGATGGTTTCGTTATTTTCAAGCCACAATAGTATGTTAATCAACTTTGGTAACTTTTACGATGTTGTATTGCACCGTAACGTCCGTAACCTAGCTATATATATTTTGTTGTCATGAATGTACTGTTATAAGGCAATGAGATTGCGTATATTGACTAAAATAATGTCGCATAGTGTGTGTATAAGGACGATCTGTCGTTGCCTGGACAATATTTGAATTCTTTATACATTTATGTCCTACACATAACAACCGGTCTAACTGGACTTGACCGAGAACACCTACATCATTACCATTATTGATATTACAGGTTTACGCACAAGCCTCTTTCTGTTCAACATATGCCTATGTACATTACTTTGCTTTGTGTATTTGAAGAATAAGAAAATAAAACGTAACAGGAAATATTCTAATACAGTTACAGTTTTTATATTAAAATTAAATTAAAAATGTAAATGAACTGGAAAGTAGTTTTTTATCTTTAAACTCATTAAAATACGGCTTCTGTGTATTTTTTTACTTGCCAGGTTATAGGGTTTTTTAAGTTTTGTGCCCTTTTTAGTTTTAATAAAAAATATTTTATGAGATAAGTTGCTCTATAAAATTCTTACAATCCCATAACCACGGTCTCACAAAAGACCTAAAGTGATAGCATTCCTGCTGTGATATTTCGTTGATGAGTGCGAGACCGGAGCCGCGAAGGCCCTATGCTGCAGAAGCATCACTAGGCCGCCATGGTGTGGGCCACCATGCTGCATTGTTGCATTGTCTGCATTATCAATGAGTATGGTGACCACTGCTCTTGGATTCTGCTTCAGTCACTTCGTCAGGCCCATACATTAAAAAAAAACAATGCTAAAATATTTGTATGGTTGATTAGTAGGTACATTAATTTTATTCAATGATCCATTCTATATGTACCTATTTGGAAATGTAAGAACTGTTTCGTTTAGAAATCTAAATAGGAAGAACGCCGTCGTCTACAATACAGATATTTAGTTATATAGTTAAGACACGGATGTTCACTGACTTGTGGATTTGTTGCTATGTATTTATCTGAAAATGTTGTATCCTTGATATAAGAATTTATTGACAGAATAAATTATTATACATTATTCATTTACATAGTTCTTCTAAGACTACGTGAATTACGTACGAAACGGACAATACAATACAAAAGTATTTTTGGGAGGACCTATTGATTGTCGTCAAATACTATATTTTTTCGGCGGTAGGTATAGAAAAATATAGACGTGTCGTAAATTTCGGAATTAAAAATTAATTACAATTTATTATACATTTGACTCAATTCTTTATCTTGGGACAAGTAAATATAGTTAAATTACTGGTACTCACGTTCGCAACATATTTAATGTAATAATTGGACAATTGATACACACCACCTGCCAGCGCATCGCTTTACAGTGCTAAACAACAACTACGAGTATCTTAAATATATTGAAGAATGTCACAAATCAGTGATATAATATCGGCGCAGAGGACACTTGAAGACACTTTTATGAGGAAGATGTCAGACCTTGAGTCTCAGATTCAGGGTGCTGGTCCCGCCAAAGACACCGTGGCTAAGGTGGCGGAGGAATTTCGATGCTTTCGAGAGCTGATCTTCTCGATGCTAGGCTTGCTCCGGAAGCAGATAGGCGAGTGCTCCAGACAGATCGACGACATAGAAACCAGACAGCGACGTAAGTCACTAATTTTTTTGGGTGTCGAAGAGGCTCAAAAGGAGGACTGCAAGGCTGTCGCGCTGCAAATCATCAACAACCACTTAAGCCTCAAGAGCATAACTGCTTCATCTATCGTGCTCTGCCACCGACTTGGAGCGGCGAGTGGGGAGCGTCGGCGGCCTATATTAGTAAAGTTTTCAAGTGTGGACTACAGATCATCGGTATGGAATGCGAAATCAGGGCTTAAGGGTTCTTCTATCAGTGTTAAGGAGTTCCTCACAAAAACCAGGCAATCCATCTTCGCCAAGGCTAGGATTCATTTTGGGGTCTCTGCTAGCTGGACTCAGAATGGCACCATAGTTATCAAGGTCCCAGGTGGTATCAGACATAAAGTCACGACCATCGACGAGTTGAACCCGCTACTGACGAAGTACCCAAAGCCACAATCGGCTTCCGCGGGTCCCAGTGACCGATCCGCGGAAGATATCAGGTCTCGTAAACAACTAAAATAGTTATTCAAGTTTTCTGTTTTGGGTATTTCAGTTCATTTTATTTATTTTTTCTTCTTTATTTTAACAATTTTAATCCTAAAATCTCCATGTAAACAAAACTCATACCTAAATTTATGTAACACACTATCACAAATTGTGTTGATTTCTGCACCTTTGTTTTGATTGAAACGACAAAATATTAATATACCCTCTCTGTTTTTATGTAACTTAGCAATTGTGTGCGGTGCATTATGAGTGATATCATAGATTAAAGATGCAATCGTTCACTCATTTTACTCATTACAGTTCGGATACGCTGCACCATAAATATTGTTTTGCATTCGTGTTGAGAACTTTTATAAAATGTATCCTGTTTAGTTTTCTGTTTAATTTTCTTATATATTTTTTTTTTCTTTTTCTAGTGATGTAAGCTGGCGGGTGGTGCAGAGATACAAACGGTGTACCAGAATATTTGCACATTGATAGGTATACACATATATTTTAATATATTCTGTTTTATTAATAAGTTTTATTCTCCTAACTTTTACTTTATTATATATTTATAGTTTATTTATATATATGTCATCAGATAGTGAATGTTATGGTTCTGCATGTGGGTCCGAGATCGGCTTAAGCGATGAAAGCTTCTCCTCCTTATCAGATACTCTCGGTGGTGTTCTACGCAATAAATTTAATTTTAATAATAATCATCTATTTAACGTATGTCATTTAAACGCCCAAAGCGTTCCTAGCCACTATTCTGATTTGTACGAGGCGTTCAGTGATGTTAATGTTCATGCCGTCCTGGTTTCTGAGACTTGGCTCAAACCACATCTTTTATCTACCTCTTACTCGCTCCCTGGCTTTATCCTTATCCGAAATGACCGGATGGAGGGAAGAGGGGGCGGCGTGGCTATTTACCTACGCAGTGATATTTCTCATAAAATTATTTCATCTTCCTCTTCTGCTGCCGCTGCTGAGTACTTATTCTTAGAGGTTTGTGTCGGGGGCGTTAAAACTGTCCTTGGTGTTACCTATTGTCCCCCTACTGTTGACTATTTCACTGAATTCGAATCAGTCCTTGAATCCTTGGGTACAGAGTATGCTCATCACGTCATCATGGGTGATTTTAATACCAATCTCCTAGATCAAACCTCCCGTCGTTCCTGTAAACTCCAACTCCTTCTTGAGTCGGTCAGCTTTAATGTTCTGCCACTACATGCCACTCATCACAACAATAACGGCGAGGACACTTGGCTCGACCTAATCATCGCCTCCAATCCTTCCCTTGTTTCCTCTCATGGGCAACTAGATGCTCCCGGATTCTCACATCATGACCTAATTTTCCTCTCCTATATCCTCAAACCCTCTAAACCCAAACCCGAAATCCTATACAGGCGTTGCTTTAGGAGAATGAACATCGATGAATTGAGTGGTGATGCTTCATGTATTGACTGGACACCCGTGATCGACTGTTCTTCCATAGATGACAAGGTAAACATATTCAACGAACTAGTCACTAAGTTGTATGACACTCACGCTCCAATTAAAAAGGTTAGGGTTAAACGACCGCCAGCGCCCTGGATGACCAGGGATATACGGACGGCCATGAAACACCGAAATCGAGCTTTTAGAACTTTTAAGAGGGACCGTGTAGTCAACTGCCAACTGTATAAGACTGCAAGAAATCGGTGTAACCAGATGATACGGAACGCTAAACGCCGCCATATTCTAGATAATATTTCTTCTTCTTCTCCTGCCGACATCTGGAAGTTCCTTGGAACTCTTGGTGTCGGCAGATCGCGGCATGTAGACTTTCCACAATCAGTAAGTCTCGATTCCCTGAATCAACATTTTACTACATCTTTTATTATGGACAGTCTGTCTGAACATAATACCCTTAACTACATTAATAGTCTACCGCGCTCTAACTCAAGCCCTTTTCACTTTGCTCCAGTCGCGGAAGGAGAAATTGAGAAAGTAATCCTATCCATCAAATCCCAAGCGGTTGGTTGTGATGGAATTAGCCGGAGAATGATCACCACATTAATAGTTCACCTCCTCCCTGCTATTTCCCATATTATTAACTTCTCCCTTGTGTCCGGCACATTTCCTTCTCTGTGGCGTAAAGCGTATGTACGCCCATTGCCTAAAATTACTAATCCGTCTCTTCCCAGTCATTTTCGTCCTATTTCTATTCTTCCTTTTCTCTCCAAAGTGCTAGAAGCCTGTGTCCACAAACAGTTCTCTCGCTTCATATATTGTAACAACTTACTCAGTCCTCTTCAGTCTGGATTTCGACCAGGCCACAGCACAGTTTCTGCCCTTCTTAAAGTGACTGGTGATGTTAAGGCGGGAATGGAGAATGCCAAGGTTACCACCGTGGTACTGATTGATTTCTCCAATGCCTTCAACACTGTCAGTCATGAACTCCTTCTCGCTGTCCTATCCAATTTCTCAGTCTCTCAAGAAGCGCTGGACTGGTTCTCCTCTTACCTTCGGGATCGTCAGCAGTCAGTGAAGATGGAAGATTGTTCCTCTAGCTGGTGCCATCTCCATGCTGGCGTCCCCCAAGGCGGTATTCTTTCACCTCTTCTCTTTTCAATATTCATTAATCTCATCACGTTAAGACTTCGGTGTTCCTATCATCTGTATGCTGATGACTTGCAATTATATTATCAAACTGATTTGTGCGATGTATCGTCCGCGATCTCGATCGTAAACAGTGACCTGGGAGCCATTAAACACTGGTCCGATATGTTTGGCGTATCGGTAAATCCAAATAAATGTCAGGGTATCATCATCGGAAGTAACCGTCGCATGAGCCAGTTAGACTTTGCTTCGCTTCCACCACTTACCTACGATGGTATGGTTATCCCATACTGTGAAAATGTGAAGGACCTCGGATTGTACATCGATACAACACTCAGCTGGCAAAAACAAGTTGCATCTGTGTGCCAGAAAGTCACGGGCTCGTTACGAACTCTCTATAGGCTTAAAAACTTTCTGCCAATGAAAACTAAGGTAATGCTTGTCCAGACCCTAATATTCCCAATAATCGACTATGGTGACGTGTGCTACTTTGACCTGAATGCAGATCTGCTCAATAAGCTCGACCGTCTTCTCAACAATTGCATTCGATTCGTTTTCAACTTACGGAAATATGATCACGTGTCCGAGTATCGGTCTTATTTGAAGTGGCTTCCAATTCGCCAACGTAGACATATACGGGCATTAACTACCCTTTATTCTTTACTCTTCTCTTCAAGCTCTCCTTCCTACCTAACTACTCAATTTCATTATCTAGGTTCAAACCACGATAGGAACCTTAGGTCTTCCAACAACTTGCTTCTACAATGTCCCACTCACCGCTCTGATTTTTTACACTCAACCTTCTTCATACAAGCTGTCCTACTATGGAACGAGCTCCCTCTCACGATCAGGATGGCTCAAACTAAACAAAATTTTAAACACTTGTTGCAGAGACATTTCTTGAGAACCCTATCGGATCCACGCTGATTTCATCATACTCTCTCCCCTTTTAGAATTTATATTATGTATGTATTAAATGTTTGTGTGTATACATGTATATATATATATTAGTACCTATGTATGTATAAGTATTTAATACGTATATGTTATGTGTATCTATATAAATTATTACTAATTATTGTTTAATTTATTATTCTTAATCTTGTTGATTTCTCGATGAGAAATTTATTATTAATTGGTGAATTCCTTGTTGAGAAGTCGGTATAAATTTTTAGTTTGTGCATCTACCTTGTTTGGCTCTGCATCGCCCTAAGGTCGACTGGTAGAAAATGCCTACGGCATTAAGTTCACCTTTGTTACTATAATGTGCATAAAGTATAAATAAAAAAAAAAAAAAAAAAAAGTATCTAGATAAATACAGATGAATAAACCATAACGATTACCATACATGACAACCGGGACCGATGGCTTAACCAAATCGTTTGAATGATGATATACAAGGATTAAAATCGGTGACAAACCCGTGCTTCATCTAGGATCCCGACCTTAAACACGTGGACTAGGGTCACCAAAATGGATCTTATAAAAGCTTGTTTATTAAAGAATAATTTACATGACATAATCTTTGGTCATTCTAGGCTTTACGGACGAAAATCTATACTAATCTATACTAATAATAAAGCTGAAGAGTTTGTTTGTCAGTTTGTTTGAACGCGCTAATTTCAGGAACCGCTGCTCCGATTTGAAAAATTATTTCAGTGTTGGATAGTCCATTTATCGAGGAAGGCTATAGGCTATATATCATCACGCTACTACTAATACTACGCTACTAATAGGAGCAGAGCACCAATGAAGAATGTTTCAAAAAGGGGGGAAATTTTCACACTACGGGCAATATGAGACGCAAGCGAGGTTGCGTGGTTCAGCTAGTCTGTGTATAATTAGATGAAAGAACTTTTTACCTTTCTTTACTTTAGAAAGAAAAAAGAGGTAAAAAGAAACTTTTTACCTCTTATTAGAAAAAATACGCGAATATTCTGTAAAAAAAAGTTTGTACTTTTTTTTTATAGAATATTGGGGCAAACGAGCAATCGTATCGCCTGATGGTAAGCGAGCTCATGGACACTCGCAACACCAGAGGCGTCATAAGTGCGTTGCCGACCTTTGGGGGATGGGGAGTGGGATGGAGGGAGCGGTTAGGGTATGGGCCTCCGGTATCCTCAATCACTCGGTAAAACACAGCGCAGGCGCTATTTCACCACGGTTTTCTGTGAGGCCGTGATATCACTCCGATCGAGCCAGCCCATTTATGCCAAAGTGTGGCTCTCCCACGGTGACATACTGACAAGAAGTGCAGAAAGCTAAAACATAAAAGTGAATTAATGTCAAATTCCGACCGCTGGGTGACCAGACCTCATAAAAACAATCAATATTAAACAAACACTGGCAGATATCCCTAAGTATCTAAATAATTTGTTATATGTAAATGAGAGCCTTCACTTAAATTTAAGCGTTTTGAAAACAACAATTATGATAAAACAATAATAACAATCAGCATTGAATTTGAAATTTCGGATCAAGTTGAAAAACTGTGCTATCACTGTTTATTTTGACGCCGATCGCCTGCGCCATCGCAATTATTTACATATTGCATTTCAAGTAATTTAAATTTTTAATCAGGTTTAAATGTATGTTTTTATTTCAGTTTCTAAAGGTAACCAGATAGAATTGCGGATACATCGGTGACGGCTCATTGGGGTCGTTGGACTTTCATAATGATATGGCACCTATTTCTTCTTATTAAGGATAACCACTATTTAGCGAAACATAATGAACAGATGTTAAACAGGTTTGTATCATTTACATGTTACAGAATTCACTAATATGCGTATATATGATTATATAAACATAGAAACAAATTTAAGAGCCCCTTCAGCGAAAGTAATTAGTTAGGTATAATTAAACAAAAATGTTATACATGTTAACCAATCGGCTCGTAGCAAAGTGAGTCAGATGAGAACCCGTTGAGTTTATCACCCGATTAAAAACTATTACAGAAAATTTAAAAGGAAATTCTATGAAACAATTGTTTATTTGGATTTGTTAGTTGAATTTGAAAAAGACACATATAACCTATCGAATATTGTTCTCTATTTAAATGCAGCCGAATGTCACTCAAGTTTTTCCGTTACTTCTGCAAAACAGATTAACTGTGGATATTCTGGAAAAACCACATACCAACGTCACGTCGATCACACACGGTCTAGAGATATGTTCCGTACGCGTCATGGCTTTTCTTAATTAACACAATATGTATGGCATTGGTGTAAATTATGGATGTAGGTATAGGTAATATGTTACACTCACGACTATTTCGCTATATTATGGTCGTGACAACGTGAGCGGTTTTAGGTATATGAACCATAATATGAACTTAAAATGAGGATGTTTTATAGTGACCAAACTACGTTCTTTTCTCTACATGAACCTTTTTGATTTTTATTAATTTAAATATTTTATGCGAGTGGAGCCTTAACTTTAAAACTATTGACTGCCTCGGTGGCGCAGTGGTAGTGAATGCGGCTGCTGTGCTTGAGGTCTCGGGTTCAAATCCTGGGTCGGACCAAATGTTTGTGGGATCTACAAATATTTGTTTAGGAGTTTGGGTGTTTTCTATAAATAAGATGTATGTATTTACAAAAAAAAAGTATAGATATATATTTTTATCAGTTGTCTAGTACCCATAACACAAGCTCTGCTTAGCTTGGAACTAGATGGCGTTTTGTTGGATGTCCGTAATATTTATTTATTTATAAGTTATATGTGGCAGAGTCAGCATTTAGAAATACATTTATTCATTGAGTCGAAGTGTAAAATCACAAGCACAGTATAAAATTACTTTAATATCTCAGTACTGTACACATTGTGAAGAGCAAAATAATATTATACAAAAGTAAATCAGATTAAAAGTGTTTTGATGACTAGAGTGTTTTATAAAAACTATTCAGAAAAAGCCTACTACCCCTATTATTCCTACTATACTACTATATATACTATACTACTATATATATATATACTATATATATATACTATATATATATATATACTACTATATATACTATATATATATACTATACTACTACTATTATTCCATGTTATATATTTCCACATAATGTCATTGCGACAAAAGACAAAATATGGCAAAAAGAACAACTTAAAATGAGTGCCAAACATGATTTTTAGTTTATTATATCATAAGTGTATTTGTAATAAACTTGAAAGTTTAATTTAGCGATGTGTACAAAGGTCAAACATCGGTTTTTGCAATAGGACGTCATTATACATTAGTCCTGAACTTACAAAGAACAAGGTTACATAAATGTGTTTTTAAATATATACTCGTAATTAGAAATGAAGGGGCCCTTGAACAAAATCCCACAGATTGATTGATTAGTCATTTGTCATTCTGTTAGACATACATACCTATACGTTATTGTATGGAAAGACTTTACAAAAATATAAAATGAAATAGGTAATACAAAGTCTACCTCTAAATGAGAACCTTCTTCTTTTTTGAAGTCGACAATCGAAATGCGACTGTATTTTTTTTTTGTTTGTTACCTGTGTGTGTGTAACTTTCGACTGGGTGAACCGATTTTGATGATTCTTTTTTATTTGAAAGCTGAAGATTCACATGTGGTCCCATTTCAATTTGGTCCAGTTCTAGAAGTCGATATTTTTTGGGAAAAATTGTGATTATTAAAGTAAAAGAAATAACTACAATGCGAAGAAAACTAAAACTATTTTTTTCATCTACATACCACGATGTACCTCACCAAAGCCAGTAAGGGCCATCTATGACAATCGTTATTAAAAAGTCAGAGACCTTAAATATAGTGAACCCCATCTCAGGGTTGCGGTGGTCCAATAACAGTCGCTCCTTGGAAAAACTGATATTTAAGGCTTCACAGAAAACCGGTATGAAACAGCGCTTGCGCTATGTTTCACAGAGTGAGAGAGCATACCGGAGGACCGTACCCGAACCCCTCCCTTCATACCCTTCCCCATCCCCCAAAGGCCGGCAACGCACTTGTGATGCCTCTGGTGTTGCGGGTGTTATAGGCGGCGGTAGTCGTTCAACATCAGGTGATTCGTCTGCTGGAATGTCCCTTTTAAAAAAAAAATAAAAAAATGGTTTAATTAGTAGCCGACCCCAATTGATCTAGGGAAATGAAATGTAATGCGAATAAACCATTCTACCCTTTATTATCGTCATCATTTACAATGAACAAAGACGTGTACGTATTTATTCATCTCGGAAGTAATGAGATCGGTTTTTCCTACCATAATAATATCTACTTACTACATCATATGAAAGCGGATACCAAATGGAATATCCAAAATGTATTGTATGTATTTACGTTAAATTGCAAAGACGAGATCCTTTAACCTGTGTGTTGCGAGAAACTGCTGTTCAAAATACACTAAAATATAAATCGCCCACATGGAAATGTGGCTATTAATAGGTTCATTAAAAATTGACTGATTGTGTTGGTTGGTGGTTTACTTTAATATTTGTACACAGACCATTGAGTTGGTTACATATTCATAAAAAAACAATATAGTCATGTACTTATATACACTATACACACATAGCCGTATTAAATACATACACATATTACACATCTACATAATGCGTTAGTTATTAAAGTTACGTTGATTGTCATAGGTTTGAGCTCGTATTACCGTCTTGAATTAAAGGTGCTATCCTGATTCCCAACGGTTGAGTTCTAGAAAATGCATAGTAGATTAAAAATGGAAAAGTTTATACACGTTTATACACGTTTTACGTGTGAATGAATGGGGCTAACTAAAGTAGGTTGTTTGTAGAACAAAGAGAGCTGATTGGAACATTACACCGGGAAGGAGGATATTATGTACATAGAGATGTAGCTGATTGGTGTGTCTACAATAGACAGAACAGGCTTACAAATTGTGGGATTACTGTTCTTGTAAATAGGAAAATCCTGTATCTCAACGGACATACTCTGACAAGTCAACAGTCTTCATTAAAAACATTTCATTTATATCAAAAAGAACAGTTCTTAAGAATTTACTTATCTATGCACCTATAAAGAAGTAGGTGTGTACATAATAACTTGAATATATAAATTAGTTATGCGTCATTAACTAAATTCAAGTATTAACAGTTTTTGTACCTCTGCCTTTAAAAGACTATGATTATTCTATTCAAATTGCATTTTTTGTATATAACGAATCCTGAAGTGGCTCCGGTATTATATTTACGATAACAAAGGATAGCCAAAACTGTATGATTTAGTAATATGTTTAGTAGCAATTCTATACGTCAAAAGTGGGTGACATTTTCTAAATCATCACAACGATAGCAGTCTATAATAGTGGTTTTACTTTAGATTATTTTCGAAAATTTATTCACCAACGATATCATCTTTTGTTTCATATAGGCCTACCAAAGTGACTCTACTTATTTCTCTCTCTCTCTATTTTTACCGTGGGAGAGCTACGCTTCGGCATGAATGGGCCGGCTCGACCGGAGTGATACCACGGCCTCACAGAAAACCGGTGTGAAATAGCGCTTGCGCTGTGTTTCAGCGAGTGAGTGAGGATACCGGAGGCCCATACCCCAACCCCTCCCCCCATTCCCTCTCCCCATCTAATATCATACCTAAGTTCAATTAAAACAGTAGAAATATAAACAGTTTAAGTGGTGTTAATAAGTATACCAACTCAATACATTAAATAATTAAATTTTTGTTGATTATCTTGTAGATGCTTTAATTCATTTTGAGATTTAGTTATTACATATCAGGAATTGTCATGTAAAAATGATCAGATTGTCAGAAGTTGTGTAGTTAGGTACATTATGAGTTAGGTATTCATAAAAGTTATGCATGAGTAATTTGTACGAGCGGTACGTAAATGTAACAGTATCATTTCTACGAATTACTGATTGCCAAGTTTGATAAAGTACAAGATATAAATACTAGTATTGATGGATAATTAGTACCTTATTCAGAATATCACCTACTAGCTGACACGCACAACCTTGTCTGCGGCTCCTATTGCCCATGGCATGACGATATGCAAGATAAACAGATTTATTTACTATAAAAAACTTATATAGTACAGTCATTTGGAGTCAAAAAATAGAGGTTACCTGGAAAGTTTTCCGGGAGTTTTGAAATTTGGCAATTTTATAGATTTTGGTATGCTCTTGCCAAATTTCAACTTTGCCACCTCGTATGGCTGCCGCTCGCGCCGCCATATTGAAAAAATGGCGCCCAAAAGCAGTTTTTTGATAATAACTCCTTTCTGGCGCATTTTACAGGAAAAACATATTTATTCAAAATAAAAGTAGAGAAAATTTCCTACAATTTATGTCTTAACCTTTTCTTTCCTAAAATCAATAGTTTCGGCGTACGAGCACCGTAAACCATTATACATCCACACCAACGTGTAATATTTACTTTAAACTGCTCATATTGTGATTTGTAAATTATAAAAATTATACGAAGGTTAAATATTGTTCCATAGAATGAAAACCTAGCTAACTACTAGTCTACCATGTCTAGCTAGTCTGCTATGTCTCCGCAGGTATAAAGGAATGCGTCCCTTCTGTGTCAGGCCCCTTCTTTCCCTTCTAAGAAACATCTGGCCCCAGCTGAGCTCAATAGAAATATTTAGTCTGAGTCATCAGTATACGTTTATCATTTAACAGTGTCGTTTGCATTTACAGAGCCATGGCTTCTAATAAAGTAAACTGCTTTGTTTGTGGTGATATACTTCAAGAAAGTGAAGTTATTGAAGTGAAGGAAACAGGATTGGAAACTTTTCGTAAGTGTAGTAATAAAAGAAAAGACAATAAATACAAACTTTTGGTGGGATTAAAATCCATAGTAGTTCACGATGCGTGTCGAAAACGATATAATAATGAGAAGTTAATCGCTGCAGCTTTGCGTAGAGGAAGTGATGGTACAACTTCTCAAGTACAACTAAGATCTAAACGTCCAACGTTCTCATTCAAAAATCATTGTTTTTTATGTGCTGCTGAGATAACAGCGGAGTTCATATCTAAACAAAAACAGACGCGTTTATGTGAACGTAATATCGTTTATAGTGTGCGTAAATTGTCGATGAAAAATAGTATTTCAGAACTTGCTCGGGCTCGTAACGATGATTGGGGACAAGCAATAGTTGAACGCCTTGAGCAGGTTACTGACTTAGTCGCAGCCGATGCACAATATCACAATTCGTGTATGAAGAAATTGTATCAAACGCCCTCGACCGAAGAAAGAAAAAAAAGAGGTTCGTATGCAAGCGAGATTGATACCGCGATGCAATACATTTATTCATATCTCGAAGAAAATTCCGAAGAATGTCAGTTTTCTCTGGACGAACTTATGACAAAAATTGAAGGTGAAACTTAATACTTAAATAGTGAGTCAGATGTGGATTAGACCTACTGTCCCCAGTAGGTCTAATCCACATCTGTGATACCACGATAAAAAAAATGCACCGATTCTTCGCTCTACCTCATGGTGGTGTGGAAACGAGACATAAATTGTAGGAAATTTTCTCTACTTTTATTTTGAATAAATGTTTTTCCTGTAATATGCGCCAGAAAGGAGTTATTATCAAAAAACTGCTTTTGGGCGCCATTTTTTCAATATGGCGGCGCGAGCGGCAGCCATACGAGGTGGCAAAGTTGAAATTTGGCAAGAGCATACCGAAATCTATAAAATTGCCAAATTTCAAAACTCCCGGAAAACTTTCCAGGTAAAAATACTAAATGACTGTACTAATAGTGACGCAACCTTAAAAGAAAGACATATAAATAATGTCGTGAACTTTTAAGGAGGAAGAATTCTTCCGTATATTATTTTTGTAAATATGTACCAACTGTTTATTTTTGTAAAAAAATCTCTCGAGAATTTTATTTTTGATGAGATGCGTCCACAACTAAAATTTCATTCGTTACCCCCCTGACGCTCTTTGGTTTGAAATAATAGGAAAAAATTGTTTACAATGTTTTAACAACATCCATAATATATATACAACATCCATAATTTAATAATACGGGGGCACCGACTTCTGAAATACAGGTTAATAAACTTAGTTCAGAGGACAGAGTTTTCATATCGGTGCATATTTTTAAGCCTTCTAACGTTGTATCTGTGTCATATATTATATTAAATAAAGAATTATTATAAATAATATAACCGGTTATCCTATATAAATATGTAAATAGGATAACCGGTTAAGTCAACTTAAATCCTTTAAGGGTTGTAGTATACTAATAGATTATTAATAGATTTCACTATGAGAAAGCATATTTCACACCTAACCATTTTTGACACATTTTACATTTATGTTTTTTTTTATTTTGCTAATAAAAATAATATTTTGATATTTTTTAAATATACCTAATATTAGAGCTATTATTGTCATCACTAAACTAAAATTCACTAAAATTTGTTGTTAGAAGATATACTCGTACTTTAATCTTATCCACTTAAATTCCATTTCTCGATATCTCATATCTCAGTTTTCATATATATAAGTTTTTTTTAGGTACAAACGAGCAGACGTATCGCCTGATGGTAAGCGATTACCTCCGCCCATGGACACCCGCAACACCAGAGGCGTCACAAGTGCGTTGCCGGCCTTTAGGGGATAGGGCCCTCCCTGTGATATGGATGGGAGAGGGGATGGGATATAGGCCTCCGGTATCCTCACTCACTCGGTTAAACACAGCGCAAGCGCTATTTCGGTAAACGCTTGTTTATTAGTAAAAAAACTAAACTAAACTCTAAATGTAAAAATTATCTACACTAATATTATAAAGAGGAAAGATTTGTATTTTTGTATGTAACGAATAAACTCAAAAAGTACTGGACCGATTTTAAAAATTCTTTCATCATTCGAAAGCTACATTATCCACGAGTAACATAGGCTATATTTTATTTTGGAAAAAAATTGGGTTCCGTAAGATATTTGCGTTTTTCAAGAAACAAGGTGTAAAAAATCAACCAGAAAAGTTACTTATTTTACGATTTACGATAATATAGCTTATACATCAGAATAACACGTAGGCTATAATTTATAAAGATACTAGCTTCGCCTCGCGACGTTGCCTGTGATTATTGTCGTACCGCGGGTAGCACCGCGGGGTTCAGCTAGTGAGTAATAATTACGTAAGTAATTTAGTCGGCATGTATTTAGACGACGTCTAAATTTTGTGCGAAATGTCAAGTTTCACAAACTGTGTGAATGCATGTAAATTGCCACTTTTGAAGAAAAAAACAATTATCATGTAGAAAATTGTATAAATCACGAAAAATATAGTGGAAAAATTGTACTAAAGATTAAAAGGGAAAGACAGACAAAAGGAGATGGTAATAAAAAGTTGACAAGTTTCTATATATTTTATTTTATTCATGAATGAATGTAATGGTTCAGAAATGTAGACAACTAGCTGAACTGCGCGGTACTACCCACGGTACGAAAATAATCGCGGGCAACGCCGCGAGGCGAAGCCAGTATCTTTATAATTTGTAGTCTATGTGTTATTCTGATGTATCATCTTCCTAGCCTTTATTATTCCCAATATTATTTGGGGTCGGCTACCAGTTCAACCGATTTTACCTGAATATCAGTTTTTACACAGAGCGACTGGCATCTGACCTCCGCAACCCTGAGGGCGAACTGAATTCGAAGGTTGAACTAGTTGTCAGTATATTTGAGGGCACTGACCTCCCAATAACGATTGCCATAGATGTTCATGACAACCGGGACCGACGACTTAACGTGCCCTCCGAAGCACGGGCGGGAAACACCGCCATCTTCCATACTCCGGGCTGCTATTAAGAATTTCTTGTAGGAAAAACCCAACAGCAGTCCGACCCGGGAATTGAACCCGAGACCTCTTGATCTGCAGTCGCTTACGCTAACCACTAGACCAATGAGGCAGTTTGTGTATGTTATTCTGATGTATAAGCTATATTATTGTAAAGTTTCATCAAAATCTATTCAGTACTGTTTTCGTGAAAGACCAACAAACATACTCACTTACATACTCACAAACTTTCGCGTTTATAATACAGTAGAATAGTTCGAGTTGAGTAAGGTCTCATATCTTGACTTCAAGTGGTTGTTGACAAAACATTGTCAACAAGCTTTGCCCAACTGAAAGGAGTTCTGATCTATCCTGGTTTCATGTAATAATATAAATCTGATATATATATATACATATATATATAAATATATATATAATTTATATACATCATACATTTAGATACCCAGATATTGCCTTAGTATGTAATACTACAAAAACGTGGTGAGTCACTATGTCATAATTTTTGTCATATCTTGAGGACATCGGTTCAACAAGTATCGATATTTATTTATGGATAGGTCCATTGATTAAAGCTGTAACAGCAATTTTCCGTCAACAAGTTGCTCTGACGTCACAATGGTTAATCACATTACATTATTGTACGTCACTTCATTATAATTTTATTGTCGCTTTTATACATACCATACACACATGCATAAAATCCATCTTCATACTTAATATTATAAATTCGAAAGAAGCACTGTCTATCAAAAGCTAGTACATACATTTTTATAGGGGGCAAACGAGCAGACGTATCGCCTAATGGTAAGCGAGTAACGCCGCCCATAGACACCCGCGGCACCAGAGGCGTCAAAAGTGTGTTGCGCGCCTTTTCTTGAAGGTTTGATAGAGATAAATGAAAGTTAGATAAATCAATTATATAAATAAAATCGTTTATTGGATTGGGACTGAAAAAATGGGCTCCGAAGGCTGTTCTTCCACTAGAACTTTTCCTAAATTTTGGAGCTTCCTGGAAAACGACAGAAGGTCAGAAATAAAGAAGGTAGACAGATATGTGCATTTTAAAAATTAATATTTACAAAATAAATGTATTATATTTTCAGATAGAAGACCAATATAGATAAAAAGTTAAAAAAATGTTTCAATAGCACATTACCGGATACCGTAGGAGAGGCGGTCTCACGGCCTCACAGAAAACCGGTGTGAAACGTCCAAGCGCTGTCTGGGAGGGAAGGCAACATTGCGCTCAATCACGCTCGCAGGAAGAGTAGTAACATCACGGCACCTCCTACCATGATATGAGCGCTCGTTGCCTCAGCAATCTTGAAGGTAGGGACCTCTCCATCTTATGGCTCCGTGTAGACAGCGACGAACATCCCCGCGTCTATGCGTGCCTCTACAGGTCATAGTGGTGATGCCGAAACTGACCGACTCATCGAGCAAATCCAAATGGCTACAGACCTCGTGCAACAACAAATCTCTTCCGCAGAGATCATTGTATTTGGCGATTGTAACGCTCACCATGCCGGGTGGCTCAGCTCGAAAGGTAGTCAAAAGAGAAATTGCAAGGGCGAAGTCGGAGCACATAGCGAGAAGTTTGACCGTCTTTTTCAGGAACTTGAGCATTCTGGTCTCTTGCCAAGGCCGTCGTAGGGAATTTCTGTAAGCCATCCCTTCCACCTCTGCACTTAGGAAATAATCTGTTGGTCTATGACGCAAAGGAGAAAGCCGATCTTCTGGCAAAACACTTTGTGTACAATTTGACCTTGGATGACGTGGAACAGGAGTCGCCTACCATACGCGGTGCGAGAGCCGTATGCTGAATATATATATAGTTCAACCGGTCTTAACGCATCTTTTTCGGCTCTCCTACTCTTCCTGGCGTAGTCTAGTCATCACGGAAGGCAGCATTGGCTCACCCGATCCCGAAAAAAGACGATTGCTATAATCCGTCCAACTTCTCGAAAATAATGGTGTCCATATCGTATCTAGAAAGTCAGGATTGGCTTAGTGACCAACAGTACAGGTTTCGTAAACGTTGATCAGCTGATGATCTTCTAGTATACCTGATACCTCGCTGGGCACAGGCGATTGAGACCAAGGGGGAAGCCTCAGCAATTAGTTTAAACATTGCGAAGTCTTAGATCGGGTCTGGCATAAAGCATTTCTTTCGAAAAATTTCCCTTTCTATGGGCTTCCCGAGAAATTATACAATTTTGTCACTAGCTTTTTAGCAGATAGAAGCATAAAGGTCTGCTGCTGTGCTGTGCATCTTCTACCGCATTTACTATGGGGAATGCGCCGAGGAATCGTTCTAACTGAACCCCGTCTCTTTCCGCCATCGTCCTATACGACAGCAGTTTCATCCCCAATTAGATAGCTGGCAGTCCAGAACTGTGCGCTTTTCTAGAAACTTTCTGCCTCGCACTAATACGACCAATACGACCTTCAAATATTCAAGAAAGAGCGTACTTCTTCTTAAAAGGCTGGCAACGCACTTGTGATGCCTCTGTTGTTGTGGGTGTCCACAGGCGGCGGTAATCGCTTACCAACAGGCGATACATCTGCTCGTTTATCCCACTTTCCATAAAAAAAATAAAAATATCTTTGACTTATCTTGTTTGACTAGTGTTATGTAGATGAGATGCGTTCACAACTCAAATTTTATTCGTTACCCGCCAGGCGCTTTTTGGTTTGTTTTCATTAATTACAATAAGTACTTATTACAAATTCTTGTTGTTTTTATAGGTTGGAGTGGTATGTGTATGTTTGGGGTCCGGTCGTGTTGATAATAGCAGTTCTCGGACCCCTCCCTTCTCAGGCGCCGAGTGGCACACCGTGTGGTTTTAGTCGAATCGATTCCGACACACCGCCCCGCCGCAATCCCCAGTGGGGTGACAGTCCAAGGGGGTTTCCACAGGTACAAAAAAACGAAAAAAAAGGTATGTGTATGTTTAAGAGTGTGCGCGCGCACTTGTGTCACATAAACAAGTGTAATATTATTTAATCTTGGATCTTAATGTGAGGGTAATTCATTATTTGAGATGTATTAGCATCGATTCTGTGCTGGAATAGACCTGTGTTAGAAGCAATTCTGTAACTTTATGTTTTAATGAATATATGTTTAAGCACAGTATTTTTAGTTCTATGTGTATTTGCTTGTATATGTGAGAGCCCAACTACATTGAAGTGGTGTTTTACTTTGTGGTAAATTCCTGCGCTTCTCAGGCTCAGGGCGGTCGAAACCGCGATGTTCCCATATAGTATATTAGAGCACAAACAGCTGGCGCATGGGCATATTTAGGGGTGGGCAGGAGAAGCTCTGGTTCCCTTTCCCTGGATCTTGTTTACGTTCCTACTTAGGTCTTTTTTTGTGGATAAAAATTAAGAAAATTAGCTTTTTGCCATTAGCAGTACAATATACAACTTTTAAATGTCTTAAGCCGTTTTGTTGAAGACCAACGGAATTTACTTCTAAAAAAGCTATATCTTTATAGAATTTATTTAAAAATCCTTTTTATGTTCATTTACTGTATCGGTGGCGCAGCGGTAGCGTATGCTGCTTTCATGTTTTATATTTATATATTTACAACCACAAAATAGTATATAATTACGTATTTATATCAGTTGTCTAGTACTCGTAATACAAGCTCTGCTAAGTTTGGTACTGGATGGCGTTGTGTGATGTGTGTTAGATGTCCGGAATATAAATAAATATAAACACTGAGTTGCCCCCACCTTGCCCAGAATCTGGGTACGCCTTCGACAGTTAAATAATACTTTGCAGTTTGTATATATTACAGATGTAGGATATTTAGACGGATTTTTTGATATTACATATATTGAAAATGGCTCCTTGTGCTGTTTCCAATCCCAGAAGCAGTGTCTTATGTATAACAATTTGTACAGAATGATCGATAAGAAAGATATATAGATAAGATTAATAACAAACATTTATATAAATATCTTTAAAGGTATATATTAAAACTCACTTGTGTCCTTTTAAATATGGTATTTATACAAGAGGTGACAAATTTTCTAGGCAGTAACCCAGCGTAAGTTGTCCGTCCATTAAACTTTATTCTTTCTTCGTTCTATGATCCTCAGTTTTTGATATCGAGATGTAGATGCTCCTTGTTTGCATTTGCATTTGGGAAATCTTAGTTTTTTGATACATGCCGTGTTTTTCGTAAATATTCAGCAACTACAAAGTATTTAATTTCTTGTTGCCTATATGTCTATTTATCATGCATGCCAACTTTCAAGTGCATTTGCTGTTCTCTTATTTTGTCCATAAACGTTCTATATATGTAGTGGAAAAATACCCTCTAACAACGTCTTTTATTACCACAAAGTAATTGTTGAATTTCGTAACTTTTTCCATTTCTGGATAATCTTACATTATATATGAAAGTTCTCAAATATAATGTAAGATTGAAAACCCTTTCATTGAGAACCCATCATCAACTAAACCTTCAGTGATCAATGGCAACGCCAAACAAAGAACGACGTGTTTCAATTGACTTCTGTTCTTCGTCGATTTTAAAGATATTGCTTTTTCACTAACGTTTTGGCAAAATTGAAGCACCTCGAAAGACAGTAGGTACAGATTCAACCCGTGAGGATTGTACTCTTACTTAAATCACTTCTTATTTTTTTACTTCTGACTAATTACACATATATGGGGATTTTACTTTAAAACGAATTTATTTAACACTTTCACAATACCACAACGATTTTACACATCGCCACGTTATGCAACCGTTTTTGTTTGTTTGAAATCCGTTGTATAGGAACAATTTTCTACATCTTTTTGATTCGACATAATATCGTTATTCAGGATCACGATCTTGGTACATTTAATTTTTTTTAAGACGTGCTTTGCATGTCACAACAGTTTAACAGATTTAACTGATAACAAGTTTTGAAACATCTGCTCCCAGATATTGCAAGTAAAAAGTATTATTACTATTGTGTAAAGTGTCTTCAGGGTTTAATTGACAAGTGATCTATTTCTCTCTTTCTCGTTATCAGTATTTGCAAACTCTTGATCGTATGTACCTACTACACATAAATTATAACAGTTTTAAGGTAAAACACATACCAAAATACGCATCAGTGAATTGTTATATTTTTGTAACATTATTAAATTATAGAATTGTTTATGTACCTACATGACTGTGCAATCCGTACTTTTTAGTACTTTTGAGATGGGATACGTTAAGAATAGAAATCGGGACGATTTAAGTACAAAAAAATAATTTTAAAGGTGGAATGAGTACAGAATAAACATTTGCGATGATATAAAATGGGATGAGATTGATTGGGATAAAGACGGAACAACCCCATACCAACGAGGCTAAAGGTAACCGTCGTGTGTGGAAAATATTTGTTCTCGTTGGATCCCACTTTCAAATCTCAGATTGCTGAGAAACTTATGACGTATGTACTTGAGTTTTTTAATTTAACGGTAGAGATCCTCACTGCAGTCCTCGGATAGGATCTTTCACTGCCGCCCCTTACTACGCGCAATAATGATCATCCGCGAGGAAGGGATGTTCACGTGCGCCTGGATGTTGCCAAAATAGGGGCCCCACCTGGAGATAGCGCTTACTAATTCCGGATAGGCGCTGTTAGAAGTCCTAATAAATTCCATCTATTCCAGGTGTAATTTTAGTCGATTTAATTCTGACTCATAAGCCAGGCGCAAAATACCGGTGAATAAGTCTCCAAAGGGAGTTTTCACACGTAAAAAAGCATTTGGCTCATGTTACAATTACTCAAACGATGGCAACAATATCTGCATCACTTCACATCAAATGTCTTTAACTGCCCACTGCCGGACAAATGTGTGTATAATTTTTAGAGGGAAAATTTATGCACCGGAACTTTATGATGAATTGTGTAGAATATTGCACCCAATAAATATCGTCGCTACCGACCGGTCCCATTTGTTATTTGCCGTATCATCATGTCGCACTTATTCCGCGTACTCTTTCTGCACTCAAAGCTCTCCTGCATGCCAATCCCGGCTGTGATTTGTTTGAAGATGGATGGCCGAACTTAATATTAATATGCTTGACATTATCTGAACAGGAGAAGTATTTCTTTTAGCGTTATTTTTATCTTTAATTATTGCAATTGACGTGACCATCATATTTTTCCTCCTGTGTCGCGTGGGACTTTACAAAAACTGACACAATGAATACCCAGACTCAATAACAATTTGTGAATTACACATAGTATTGGGCCCATGTGGGATTTGATGCCGTGGGAGAGCTATGCTTCGGCATGAATGGGTCGGCTCGACCGGAGTGATACCACGGCCTCACAGAAAACCGGTGTGAAATAGCGTTTGCGCTTTGTTTCACCGAGTGAGTGAGGATACCGGAGGCCCATACCCCAACCAATTTCCCATCCCCCAAAGGTCGGCAACGCACTTGTGACGCCTTTGGTGTTGCGGGTGTCCATGGGCGGCGGTAATCGCTTACCATCAGGTGATACGTCTGCTCGTTTGCCCACTATTCAATAAAAAAAAAAAAAAAAAAAAAATATCCACAAGTCACAACATTTGGTGTAAACTGGTAAGTAGCTTGGCAACCGCTTAAGCCACGAGGCCAACCGTGGAGTGAAATTAATGTAAAATAAATATATAGGCCCCTCCTTGGAAAGAAGATTTTAGCCTACCGCGCTGGCCAGATAGGTTGTTAAATTGTTTACTTTCAGTTTTCCTTCTCTTTCTTCTTGTTCTTTGTCTTAGCCATTTCCCATTATTTGAGGTCGGCTCTCCTCGTTCTGCGGCGCCAAGACTATCTATCCTGGGTTGTCGAAACGTTCAGTTTCTATTTGAAGTAAAGTTATCCTGCGTGGTTTTAACCTCTTTATATAAACTTTGAATTAATTTGTCATCTTTCCTGCTAATGTAAAAAAAGGTCATTAAACTAGTTTCAAATAAAAAAAATTAAGGATATTGGCGGGTAGAGTATTCTTGGAATTGATTAGATCAGTATTTTGAACTCGTATTTCAGAGAGATTTCGACTTTCTCATAATGGTAATAAATGATAACCATTATGTCTAACGTACCGTCATTTTTGCAAAGGGTTTCAAAAACAGCATTTGTTCATCTTGCGCACACACGTGGAGAAAGAATACTGCATAATCAACGAAATTTATATGAACAAATAAGTACTAATATTTCAATATTTTTTCTCATAAAAGTGCCATTTGATTCTGTATCTATCTCGCACCATTTAAGGAGGTGTATCGTCTTTGACAGTCACTGCTCATGAGCCGAATTAAATAAACTTCATTGTATGGACCCCGTGATTTTGGGATTTTGAACTATACATTTAAAACCAGCGCTTAACTTCAATTTCAAGTTTAATTAAAACGCATAGGAGAGTCTGAAGAAGCATGAAAGAAAACGAAACGGAACGGTAATATGCAACCGAAGAACATTTTTCCAAGGAATTTTGTGTTTAATTATCTAATCTCAAAACTTTCCTCATTGACGTACATGATAAGGTAAATAAGGTTTTGGACACGCTTTTAACTTCAATTGTAACTATCTAAATAGCTATGTAATCATCTTGGAACTCAGTTTTTAAAATAGTGACACTATTCATTTAGATATCTCTACAATTTCATCAAGAAGTTCTTATTTCCAGACACCCTCTATAAGGTTCCTTTTAGTATGTCTTTGTTTTTAACTAGATTTTCCTGGCGCGCAATACTCCCTGCGTTTTTCAGCCCCTCACACATTAATTAACACTATTTAGAATATATGTACTTATTGGGTGACCAAATTTTGACGTCATCTAAAAGTTCACAGCAGATTTGCTAATGATAATGTAAACAGTTGCTTGAGTCTTTGATCAAAAATATTTATAGCTTAGTAAATCAGCTCCTGCATCGAGTAAAGGTGTTTACACTATAATGTTTATAAAATAACATGATAACGTAAACAAAATAAACATTAATATTCACTCTTTCGTGTACCTAAGTCAATTTTAAATGCAAATATTAATTGTTTCTTGTCAGTGCTCTGGTAAAGTCTCGGACAGATGATCAGGAAGCAAGGAATTTAGTCATGAGTGAACTGAAAAATTGGTCAAATTGGCAAAAAATATTAATAACATGCCAATATCTGAGTATAACGATGACACGAGAAGTCAAGTTGAAGGCGCGTGAAGTGCGATGTGATAAAAGAGCGCGGGGGCAGCGCGCGCAGCCAGTACCGAGCTCACCTGTTAACCGAGCGCAGGCGCCGTTTCGCGCCGCCGCGACATCCGCCCGCGATACCTTGGAACGCACACATACGATCCCGCGCGCTCTCATACGTTAAACTAGATAGGACATCAGCTGTCCACCTCCATCGGGTAGTGAATGTGTGTATTTGAGTAGCTCTGCCTGGACAGACTGGACTTCCGAAAAAGGACCTCGCCGGTCTGACAGATCGATCGCTCAGGTGAGGTTAATCATAATTATCTAAACGGGTTGCGTCGGCGGCTGAATCATGTGATGAGCAGACGAGGTTGAGCAGTGATCACTGTCTGAATTATCAGTGCATAATTAAAAGTTTTATGATAAGAATCGTAGACAAATCAAGTCTGTTATAACATTCAAGTGTGTAGTTAGGTTAAAATTGTAGCAGTTATTAGTGACAAACTTTTTTAACGATACAACCATAACCTACCATGTCAATTCACCTACATACAAAATTTGTCCATAAATGATTCGCTTTGTTAATTAAAAGTATCTAATAAGTATGCAAGAATAATCAATTTAATTGTAATAATAAATGATAGCTAAGTCGTTACTTACGGTTTTCTTATGGCATAAATTAAAGTGAAACGTATAAAGATCCGGAGCCTTCATTAAATTAAACTCGTAAAACTCTAATAGTCGCTCAGAGCGATCTATTCGTAGCGACGTTAATTAGATTCAAGGACCTGTTCTCAATCAGGGGTCAAAATTAAAGAGATCAAACAAAGACAGTTAAGTTTAAAAAACACTTTTATGTATGAAAGGACGTTTTCCAATCCAACAAAAAAGTTTATCAACAGTGGCTAACATCCGCATAGCCAGTAACTACTTGATTATCAAACCGACACGTTTCATGAATTGTCTTGACCCCGCCACAGACAATAATTATCACTAAACTGGATAGTAGAAAACATGCAACAGACGCAACAGTCTACTCAGAAAGGAGCTCGGTTTTGAAGCCAAGGATCCACCAAGGCGTTCTGGTGGCGTTAGTATTCCCAACGCGTGTAGCGGCGCGGTGCGGTAGGCGCGTGACGTAAGGTCACCGCGCCTGGCCACTGACATGACACGAGATTAACATGCCTCCCCAGTGGGCTTATACGCTACGCGCAACTACGTAACGTGGACATAGTTGACGCTGGCCAGTGGGCACGTCGAGGGATTCGCCTATACTCACGTGCTGCGCTGGTTATCGCTAACAGCTGCAGCTATCATTATCGATATCTACCAGATATGATCTAACGTATATAGATTACTCACGTTCATAACGTTTTGAATAAGTAAACATTATTTTATGAACCACTCATTTCTATTTGTTAATTTTTATTTTGCTGTTAAGAATGCCATTTACACCGTAGTCGTATAAAACGAATGTTCATGCAACTTCAGTCTGCTGAAGGCCAGTGCGCTCGAAATTTCCACACGCTAAAATCTGATGACCATAACAATAGTAAAAGGCAATTTGTTTAGCATTACTAGGCGTCCACTTATGAAGGCTGTAATCTAAATAAGGAAAGCTAACATCGGAAAACTGTGAAGGTCAATAAATCAGTTAAACACAATTAGAGGACAATAATACTTGTTTTATATTGATTTTCAACACTGAAGTGAGATGTTGAATGTAATATAGGCGTGACTAGCATTATCTTTGCATTATTCAAAATCTATTTTTACCTGGAAAATGGAATTATCAAACGTTCGTTAGTATTAGTTGTCTACTGAACACTATTAAAAATTGCGGAATTAGTTAAGGAAACTGTATATTGATGAATTTATATCTAACAATACAATTTCAACATACTTATTTGTATATTTCGTGTTTAACACGTAAATAAGTAATACAAAAATGTAAGCCCCTTGATATTTTTTCTTCCTTAAAGACGTATTAACGTAACTATACATAAAACAGAACAATACGTAAATTTCAATTTTCTTGCTATCCTAACAGTTTAACAAAAAATGGATACGTTGATTATAGAAAAAAAGGAGCGGTTATAAATGGCTGTAGACTGCGTAGCCGTAGAACAATAACAAAAAGGGTAATTATTTCACGGTATTTTACTAACTCGAAGAAAATAAATATTAACATTTAAAACTGAGTATGTCACTCAGTCAGTGACTGTACTTATTATATCTACGAGTATAACCAAGCTACTGTAAAGCTGTTGTAAATCTTAACCTTAATATGTTACACAGTAGGTATACATATAATTTTTTAAACATAGTTTAAGTATATAATTTCTTCGACTTCAACTCTATAACTGCATAATTTTCGCGCCAATACCATATAATTGTCAGTGGTTGTACTTGTACATAGCCCAATTGTCATAGTTCCCAAGGTCTTTATTCTTAAGAAATACTTGCACTCAAATTGTGAACATTCCAAGTAATTGTAGTTTATTATTTTTATATCTCTGTGCTTATGTCGTTTTCCTTGTGTAAATTATATACGAAAAATGTCGTAAAGGATTTCATTACTTAAATGTCCAAAGTGATTGCATACAACGTACTAGAAACGAATACTTACTTGACTGGCTTGTCTATTATTGTACAGAAAGGTCATCATAATTCTAAAATATTTAAAGTCAAGTCAACAATACTTAGTTTTTACTATAGATTGTTATGTAGATAATAAATAATAACAAACGTGATTCTACGAGGTTCTCTAAATAAAAAAAAACATATCGATTGGCAAAGTAATAATGTATTCCAACAATTAAAATCGCGAATTACATTAGAAACATTGACAATTATCATCTTTTTTTTTCGTTTTAAAATTAAAAGGTACTCAACGATAATAGACTTTTTCTAATGTTAAGAAAACTATTATAGTTTACGACTGTTACTTATCCTAGGTTTTCTTAATTACTACCTATTAATTTCAACTAATCTAAAAAACGATTTATATTTGAGATAATTTACGGACATTAGAGATATTATTATACGTGGCAGTATATGATAAAATGGAATGATGTAAATTGTTGCCGTATAGGTATTTCATCAAAAAAAGTAACTTATCCGTCCCGCATCGTTCGTTCGTTTTTCAAATTTGACACAAACAATCCTGTTAGACTAAATAGGTACCTACCACACTTCGTTTAACAAGTTTAACGTGATTTAAAAAAAAAATTTAAACCAAAACTACTAGTTTCCAACAGTTCCTGAGATTAGCGCGTTCAAACAAACAAACTCTTCAACTTTATTATTAGTATAGATTAGATGGCTGAGTAATTCAAGAATTTGGTGTGTTATTCTACTCAATGTGTAATAAATAAACAAAAATAGGTTTTATCAAATAAAAATCATGTAGTGTTATTTAGAGCTGAAAATAACCACCTTTAAGAAGCTAACTACATATAATCATGACATTTTAATCTGACGTATCCTATGTGCGTAAATCAAATGCATCTAGTGAAATCAGAAATAAATATTTTTTATGAGTAAACTGTAATCTTTAATGCAACATTAAAGCGAGTTCACGTGATTCCTATAGTCTAATTGTTATAGTTAATTTCAAATCAGAACTTGTAATAATTCAGGCAATCCTTAAGATAAGAAATAACGAGTTACAGTTGTTACATAATATCTAGGTCTAGGTAGAATAGATGATAATTATCGTCACAAAGAACAAATACGTCAACTCATCACATTTATTGTATGAATAATGATATCGTTGCCAACAATTTTATTTATCTTAAAGGATGTTAATAGTAGTAAAACTAATTCGTAAAGAATTTTACAATTTAGATCCATTTACCTACTTAAATAAAAATAAACTTTTATAATTATTAGTATCTACTATCTAGTACCTTCTTTGTTGTAATCGTGTATTGTGTTTTCCGTTCGGTAATAATGCATAAAGTGTGCGATGTATGTAGTTACCTAATAACTTAGAAAATATTAATTAATTAACCAATCCACAGAATTGTTTTAACGAAAATCGTATCTGAAACTTAAAAAATCTAAATGTGTTGTAGATTGAATGATGTAGATGTAGTGTAAATTTATTACAAAAAATCACATATTTATAGGAAGGATTTCATAAATTCAGTGAATATCAAGATATTAGGTGTAAAGACATATGTATTTAATTAAAAGCAGAATGTGGAAATGCAATGTTAACAAAACTGTAATCGATTTGTAAACGAATGCGCCGAAAGGTCAAGAGAAACAAAATTAGCCAACTAGTGGCAGAATGATACAAAATCGATGTCTAAAAAGAATATACCTGCTAGTAAAGGTATTGAATAGTTAATGGAATACTTAATATGTTGTTATCATCTATAGCAAACGGACCAATTATCACAAACAGTTAGTTGTTTGGAATACTAATGTCAGTCTATAAAAATAAAACTCAAACACAAATGCATTAAAATGAATTTACATAACAATATTATAGGTATATTTGTTTTAATAAAACAATAACGAATGATCCTACTCCTCCAAGTGTTGGTCAATAATTGCCTAACACGGTTTAGACGCATATCTCATATTAAAATTCAATGTCGAACACTGTCTTGTCATTTCAATTTGCTAACCAATTTGCAAGGTCGGATTTCGTTTTCAAGCTCTCACAGAGGTTGTTGGCATTGACATTCAAAACAGTACAGAGGTACCTTCCATAACACTTTGCCTTCTCATATCATTACAAGCATCTGTAACCATATACCTAATCGTTAAATCCTACTTATGTCAAATACTACCATAGAATCATATGAGTTTAAGATTCTCAAATTTTACTCGATAACATAAAGTAAAAACTATTTATTGTTAGTATTAAATGTACGTTTAAGTCTTATTCAAGCGGTTATTACTTTTATTTTATTCATCATAAGATACTACACGTTTTTTTTTGTGTGTGGAATTCCCCTCGGATACCACTTGTGGTTATGTCGGACACCTAGAAATGTTTCCCCAAGGACTTGCTTGATCACCCATTTACAATTCGTCTCAACCAGTGTAACTGTTCTTTAATATTCACTGTATTTAGTATTCACTGTACCAAGTTTATATACGCTGTCTCTTTTGGTAACAGAAACTCATTTTTTTGCGGGATATACTATAAATACGGTCTACTGAAGACCAATAATAATAATAATAAAGTTTATTATCTCTTCAAAAAATGGTTATTACAATGGAATTTCAGTTCAGTACTATTAATTTCTACTACTACAGAACGATAATAATAAAACGTGCTAGATTCCTCTGTATGTGACGCTCATAAATATGAATTAGGAATAAATTGTTCTCCTTTTGTTCCTAGTAACAATTCATAAATACTCAATACTTTATTGCATCTTATAGATATATATAAGGTCTTACAATAATTTAGATTGTCGGGCACAGCAAAATTACAAATAAAATAGACCGCAAATTTAAAACTAACTGTATTTTATATATTGCTACAATTTAATATATGAGTATGTATTTAATAATATATATATGTGTGTGTGCATGTACGTGTATTTCTATAGGAACATGAATGTATATTACATTTAAAATTTATTACTGCCAATGCTTATACTACACGTATTCACTATATTTGGCCATTAAAGGTACTCGTGGATAGGTACTATAGCAACACTAAGATTATAAAAAAATGCTTAAATTTTTTTGTAAAGAGATTGTATTTGTTTTCAGTTTTTTTTTGGCGGCAATCTATTGTAGACTGATGGACATGACATAAGTGCTTTAGGAGTGAACTTTTTTTTCGAATTCGGTAAATTTAGTCTCGATTTATGACGTAGTGTGTATTTTTGTTGTTTATCTTCTCTTTTTGTATACAATAAACATATTTGTATAAAATCTATCCTAACACATGATGACCATAATGTGAGCCTCGTTCTTACAAAATTTTATTGTTGTAATATACGTAGTTAATCAAATGGTAATATTTTTACGAAATTCATGCATGCGAATGCAAGTATGATACACGTAAGTACACGAAATAAGTGAAACTAATCAATCATAATAATAATCACGGTCTATTTTATTTAAAAATGCAATAAATTGCCATTCAAACACTTTATAATGTTATTTGTTTTATTTTGGAATAAAAGTGACATAAAATCCGTGTTGTACTCACGTTACCAAGTCATTAATAAATGTTATTTTTATTTCGTAAAAAGGATTTATACTAATAAGTACATGCTATAGCCAAATTAAAAATGTACCAAATAAGTTCAAGGCATTAAGCAGTCGCAAGAAATAATAGCCTACTATATTGAAAATAAGCAATTAATAACTTTATTGAAATTGAATATTAACTCACTAACAGCTAATTTAGACCAATAAAAAGCAAATTAGGAATTTCGTAGTTAGTACCTACTTAAACACTACCATCAAGTACAAGTAAGATTTCTAAATCTAGTTAAATATTTTGAAAGTCACATGTTAATATGAACAAAATGATTTACAAGCATATTTTATTGCCACTAATATTCCTAGTATTTTCAATGAAACAATATGTATAATAAAATAATGCAATAATATTCAGGGACATATTACACAGCGCTATCTAGACCAGATAGCGCTGTGTATACATACATACATATATACATAATTGGCACGATCTTTTCGTAATATAGCATAAGATTTTTGGTGGTTTTATTTCAATATGATAATAAGGAGCTGTTAAGCTTAGCAAGGATATAGTCATTTAATGGTATACGTAGTGTTAGAGCACGTCCACTTCGGCCTCGTGCGTTCGGCTCGCGCCTGCAAATGTTTACATTTGCGCCGTCGACGTCCATCGCACCGCAGCGACCAACGATTAGTTGCAAAATGATCGCAGCCGAATTGAGTTCAGGGTCGACTATGTTGCCTCCGGGTGTTGCGCAAAAGCATCGCGCCGCACAGCCATTTCACCAGCAACACATTATTTTTCTTCAGAATACATCTCATCTGACTTTTGAATTTAATTTTCTTTAATGCAATTAGCTTCACGAATTTAGCCTTATTTATTTGTTTTAGTGCCGATCGTAAACTCCTTAACATTATATCGTTAAGTTTATCAGGTGCAATAACCTTACTTCCTAAGTACATTTTAAAACTAAACTATCAAAGTATTTGTAGCTGTCTCATGTAGGTGGAACCAAAATCTATGTGAGACTATTGCTTAACGTGACTTAATTCCTCTTGGTTATTCACATAATTACCCAGTAAAAGATAAGTTGATTATTTTACGCAGATATTCTTGCACAAGAAGGTGTTTAGAAGAAGATTTTTTTATGTATGGCCCTGCCAAAATGACTAGGTACTAGACAATGTAACAATGCAGCATAGTGATCCACACAATGGCCTCCGATCTCACACTCACCAGCGAAATATGACAGCACGAATGTGTGATTATCAAAAGAATAAATGAATATTATCAATTTTAACTTTTTTGTTTTCTTATTCTCTTCATATCGACACGTAAATTATCTACCTACGTCTAGTACCTATATTTATGCACCTAAAAATAATTATAGTGATGATTATATTTTTCCATGGCAGTCCTACTCAATAAAACAGCGTGCATATTTTGCAATCTAATCATGATTGTATGTGCGTATAAGTATATTACGCACGCGCGAAGGTCCGTTCTAATTTCGTCAATAGCACTATATGTATTTTACCGCAAGAGTTTTGTCACTTTCATTGAAATAAACTATAGTAATTGTATAACAATTTATGTTATTCATTGTACCTACCCCGTATCGGACATTACAGCGCAGTGAATACTAGCTAGGCATGTACCAAGGAAAGCGTTTGCAATTTTGCGGTAAACTTTGTTCATGCTTGACTTTTTATTGCAGGACGTAAATGAAAGAAAAAGTACAATTTTTATACAATCTTACCAGTCCTTAATTTCACATATGTCAAACAATGAACTATACCGTAACAGAAACCTTGACGTAGCGTCATTCATGCTGTAGGCAATCACAAAGTTTAAAGAGAACTATCGGACCTTGCCGAATTACGGAATCGATTGATGGCTTCACGGATAGTGTAACTTAATGTGATATGTAAAAGGCACAAGGCCTTATCATCGATTAATACTACAAATAAGAAGAAACTGGTAAAATCGAACTAGTTTAACTTTCATTGACTGCCTCGGTGGCGTAGTGGTAGCGTATGCGACTGCTAAGCTTGAGGTCTCGGGTTCGATTCCCGGGTCGGACAAAATGTTTGTATGATCTGCAAATATTTGTTTCGGAGTTTGGGTGTTTTCTATGTATAATATGTATGTATTTACAAAAAAAAGTATATAAGTATTTATATCACTTGTCTAGTACCGATAACACAAGCTCTACTTAGCTTGGGACTAGATGGCGTTGTGTGTTAGATGTCCGGAATATTTGTATTTATTATTCTGAGCATACTTACGGATTACAGATTACACATAGAAACAAAAATGTTGTGTCTTTTCCTGATGACATTGTATTCTGAGTTACAACCTAGAGTACAATATCTGATTCAGGGTTGACAATGCTTACAGACCTTGTAGCTCATACGTCAACACTAAATCATCATAACACTTCTACTTTGTTTGACTATAACTCGGACTTGTTATAAACGCGAAAGTTTGTGAGTATGTATGTGAAAATGTTAATTGCTCGTTCACGCAAAAACTTCTGAATGAATTTTGATGAAACTTTTCATTAATGTAGCTCTTACATCAGAATAACGCATGGGCTACAATTTATAAAGATACTAGCTTCCCCTCGCGGCGTTGCCCGTGGTTTTTGTTGTACCGCAGGTAGCACCGTGGGGTTTAGCTAATAAATTATAATGAAGTTACATGTAGGTTATCGATATCGCCCGAAAAACTACTAAACTTAAATGAGAGTGGGCGGAACATATTGCTCGCAAAAACAACGGCCGATGGGGCCAAATTCTTGAGTGGCGACCGCGTATCGTAAGACGCAGCGTTGGTAGTCCCCGTAAGGTGGTCCTACAACCTGGTGAAGATAGCAAGCCATTGGATTCGGGTAGTACAGGACCGGCTCTTGAAAAGCTTCGAAGATCTATGTCCACCATTGTACGTCTTTTACCAATCTGGTTAAGTAACTAAAATATGCATTCGATAGAAGAAGAACAACAATGAATTCAAAATTTAAATAGAAATTCCTTTTGAAAGAGGTGATTAAATTGCGGCTCTACTAATACTACACTTACTACATCTACTACATCCATCTTCCTCCTATTTAATAACAACAAATAAAATAATAATAAATATTGCGGACATCTAACACACAACGCCATCTAGTCCCAAGCTAAGCAGAGCTTGTGTTATGGGTACTAGACAACTGATATGAATACATATAAACTTTTTTTGTAAATACATTCATATTATACATAGAAAACACCCAAACTTTGAAACAAATATTTGTTGATCACACAAATACTTGGTCTGACCCAGGATTTGAACCCGAGACCTCAAGCACAGCAGTCGCATTTATTGCGCCACGGAGGTAACTATGTTCACTTCGAGCAGAGGATATCTTGCTTATCTTTTGGTCTGATAGTAACATTACTTAATGTTACATAGCACTTTAGCAAAGACTAGTCTCCTTGGCAATTTTCACAAAAGTAAAGAGGTATCTTCGAACTAAAATAAAACGAGTAATTAACATTTGTATTTACCAGTAAGTAAACAGCCCACGTAAGTTTTTGGCCAGATACACTGAGCGGGTTTGTATCGAAATGCCTTTTAATCGTTTTAAAGATACGTCACACGTCCTCCTCTCCATACGGAAACTGGAACACACTTCAAGTTCATAAAATCTGAGCATTATTAAACAATTTCAACCATTCTACTGTAACGTCCAGACTCATCTGTGATCGCTGCGTTAGCTGAACCAATAAATCAATCAACAATTTATATTTTATACATAACAAATAAATATTTTAGTTAAGTTGATCTCGAGACTCTACCATCCGAACAGTTATAAAGTCATAAAAAATGTAGTTTAATTCTGACAGACTTTCCTTATTCTTATGTTTGTGAAATATCTAAAAAACAGAAATATACGATAATTTTAGGTCATCATGCTGCATTATTGTATTGTCTGCATTTGTAATATGTATGTATGGACAATATTAATCTTGGATTCGGCTCATGCTGTCCATCAGGCAAAGTAGAGTCACTTCGGTAGGCTCAGATAAAATAAACACGTTGTTTCGTATTGTAGGTATACTTTTAAAATTCCGTACCACAAAAATATTATTTTTATTATAAGGTTTCATTGTTTAAAACATTATACTTATCTAATAGTACGCCTGACTATCAACTCCTTGATATCCTTATTCGTCGGGAAAAATAAATTGACAATTGAAACATACCACTAATATTATTGTTGCGCCATAACCAGATGAATCTCGTGTCCACTAGAATAATCGAGAACTGTCGAGGACAACGCCATCTAGTGTCGGAAAGCGCGCAACTGTGTGCATTATGACGATTACTCGACGCTAGATGGCGCTACAGGCAGCTCTAGAGTAATCTATTTAGCCTAGAAACTTCGATCGAATGTTTTCGTAGTTTCGAGTAATTTCCACGGCCATATAAAAGCGGAACGTGTTGGCCGTAGGGACAGTATTGTTTCACGATACAGCGGATAAACATCGAAGAGATCTTCTAGTGCGACTAACAAGTGATTTAGTGATTTCTTATTGTAAAAAGTGTTCTTAATAAATATTGTGTTATTTTTGGTAATTAATCGAGTACTTTAATTTATTTAATACCCAGCTCGTAACAATTTGGTGTCAGAAGCGGGATTAAAGTATGCCGGTTTTACCAAAGGAAGACACGGAAGGTATCCGAACTAGGAGTCAGCGCCAGCAAGAGGCTGATCAGAGGCGATTTGGAAGTGCACAACTGCCTACATCGGAAGATCAGCAGCCAGCTATGGAAACCACGCCGTCCACATCGGCAGCAGCTCCAGATATCACGGCCCTAATGGCAATGCTCCAAGAGCAGGCCCGCCGCCAGGAGGAGCAGGCCCGCCGCTTGGAAGAGCAGCTGCAGCGGGACAAGGAGGAGCAGGCCCGCCGCCAGGAGGAGCAGGCCCGCCGCCAGGAGGAGCAGGCCCGCCGTCAGGAGGAGCAGGCCCACCGCTTGGAAGAGCAACTGCAGCGGGACAAGGAGGAGCAAGCCCGCCGCCAGGAGGAGCAGGCCCGCCGCCAGGAGGAACAGATGCTCTTGTTAAAAGGCATACATGAGACTTTCGGCAAAGAACTCAAGGTAGTGAAGGATCAGGTTCTTCAACACGAGAACCGTATCACTGAGGCCGAAACTCAGATTGCTGACGTGAAGAAGGCCTTAGGAAACCTTAAAGTTGGAGAGGGAGCCTCGACTACAGTGACTGCTGCTCCTTCGGTACGGGGGTTCAAAGTACCGCCGTTTGATGGAACATCTTCGTGGTCAGCCTACAAGATTCAGTTTGAGGCTGTTATGAAGGTGAACGGCTGGACTAAGGATCAGGCTATGACCGCGCTCACCTTGGGTCTTCGAGACCAGGCTCTAACCGTCCTCGAAGCCCTCGATAAGGAGGTTACCTATGAGCAACTGCTGGAGGCATTGGAGGCAAGATATGGTGACGCTCATCTGGAGCACGTGTTTCGTGCACAGCTGAAGGATCGTGCCCAACGCATCGGCGAAAACTTGCAACAATGGGCTCTAGAAGTTGAGAAACTGGTCCGTCAGGCATACCAGTCTGCACCTGCGCTCATTGGCGGGAATCTGGTGCAAGCTTTCATCGATGGCATTCGTGACCTCGAAGTTAGAGCTGCTGTGAGACTTGGCCACCATGAAACTCTCAAGGACGCTCTGGCCCATGCTTTGGAGGTGGAAGCTGTAAGACAAGACCATCGGTCTCATCGGGTCCGGGAGGATGTGGCATCACTGGTGCGGGACCGATTTAAGACGTACAGCCCTAGATGCTACGCCTGTGGTGAAAAAGGTCACCTTCGGTCCAGCTGCCCTAAGCAAAGCATAGGAAGAGAATACGAGCGGTTTCAGGAAAATAAGGCGGTTGATAGTACTGCCCGACAGCAGCAGGGTAGAGCTGCTGTGAGACTTGAGCACCATGAAACTCTCAAGGACGCTCTGGCCCCTGCTTTGGAGGTGAAAGCTGTGAGACAAGACCATCGGTCTCATCGGGTCCGGGAGGATGTGGCATCACCGGTGCGGGACCGATTTAAGACGTACAGCCCTAGATGCTACGCCTGTGGTGAAAAAGGTCACCTTCGGTCCAGCTGCCCTAAGCGAAGCATAGGAAGAGAATACGAGCGGTTTCAGGAGAATAAGGCGGTTGATAGTACTGCCCGACATCGCAGTGGAAAGTCTCACGGTAACGCAGACGCATTATCAAGAAGACCTTGCCCTGAAGACTGCAAGCACTGCGCCAAGCAAGAAGTAAAGGAAGCTGTTCCTATAAGGACGATAAAGACGGACCTTAGCAACGAATGGAAGGAAAGCCTGCAGCAAGCACAGCAAGAGGATGCAGATATCAAACCAATTCTCGAGTGGATTAAAGCTGAGACTCCTAAGCCACACTGGAGCGAAGTTGCATCGCTGAGCTCGACCACGAAGAGTTATTGGGCTCAATGGGATAGTCTAGTCATCCAGGATGGAGTCTTGTGCCGTAAATGGGAAAACGCTCGAGGAGACAGCTGTCACCTGCAAATGGTTGTTCCTAAAGCTAAGATACCAGTGGTCCTGCAGCTCTACCATAATGGATGTTCAGGAGGTCATATGGGAGTTAAGAAGACATTGTTAAAGATAAGGGAAAGATTCTACTGGATTCATTGTCGTGATGATGTTGAGGACTGGTGTCGCAAGTGTACCAGTTGTGCGGCCGTGAAGGGACCTCATACACGTAGCAGAGGCGCATTGAAATTGTATAATGTTGGTGCACCCTGGGAAAGAATTGCTATAGACGTGGCAGGACCGTTTCCTGAAAGTGAAAGCGGAAACAAGTACTTCATGGTCGTAATGGATTACTTCACTAAGTGGCCAGAAGTCTTTGCCATTCCCAACCAAGAGGCATCAACAGTTGCAGATAAATTAGTGCAGGAAGTCTTCTGTCGTTTTGGAGTGCCTTTAGAAATCCACAGTGACCAAGGAAGAAATTTTGAGTCTCAAATATTTCAAGAAATGTGTCGAGTGATGGGTGCTCACAAAACCAGAACCACCTCTTACCACCCACAATCGGACGGAATGGTGGAACGATTTAACCAAACACTAGAGAGGTATCTGGCAAAAGTAGTTGAAAGTAAGCAAAAAGATTGGGACAAACACATCCAACCGTTTCTTCTGTCATACCGAAGTGCAGTCCACGAATGTACTTCCGTAACACCAGCTTTTGCAAACTTCGGAAGAGAACTACGGTTGCCTGCAGACTTGATCACTGGAATACCCCCTGATACCCCGCGAAGTATAACGGAGTACGCGAATGACTTGCGGAACAAGATGAATGACATTTATGAGCATGTCAGACAATCGGGCCAACAAATGTCTGAAAAGATGAAAACCCGTTATGACCGGAAAGCGAATAATAAGGGCTTCGAAGAGTGTTCGCTAGTATGGCTACATAATCCAGTTCGCAGTAAAGGGAGATCTCCGAAGCTACAAGCAAAATGGGATGGGCCATACCGGGTAGTCACTAAAATCAATGATGTTACCTACCGGATACAGAAGTGTCCAAGAGGCGCCCCAAAGATAGTTCATGTAGATCGACTGGCGCGATACTATGGAACCGATAATGCTCGGGACGAGCATGTCTTAGGAGGGGGCAGTGTTGCGCCATAACCAGATGAATCTCGTGTCCACTAGAATAATCGAGAACTGTCGAGGACAACGCCATCTAGTGTCGGAAAGCGCGCAACTGTGTGCATTATGACGATTACTCGACGCTAGATGGCGCTACAGGCAGCTCTAGAGTAATCTATTTAGCCTAGAAACTTCGATCGAATGTTTTCGTAGTTTCGAGTAATTTCCACGGCCATATAAAAGCGGAACGTGTTGGCCGTAGGGACAGTATTGTTTCACGATACAGCGGATAAACATCGAAGAGATCTTCTAGTGCGACTAACAAGTGATTTAGTGATTTCTTATTGTAAAAAGTGTTCTTAATAAATATTGTGTTATTTTTGGTAATTAATCGAGTACTTTAATTTATTTAATACCCAGCTCGTAACATTATAAACGCGAAAGTTTGTTGAGATGGATGGAAGATGGATGGATGTTTGTTATTCTTTCACGCAAAAACTACTGAATGAATTTTGAAGAAACTTTACAATAATATAGCTTATACATCAGAATAACACATAGGCTACAATTTATATAGATATAGCTTCGCCTCGCGGCGTTGCCTGCGGTTATTGTCGTACCGCGAGTAGAGCTTGTATTTACTAAAGTGAAGTCATATTCAGAGGCATGTCACGTCACACGATTTAATGCTGATAAAGTTATTGATCAAAACACGTTGACATAGGAACGTAAATAATATTATGAAGCAATTTCTTACCGTAAAAATAGTTTACATAAGACTCGTTTATTTGTAGCAAGTTTTAGTTATAGAATGCAAACTATTGTTAGTCATTGTGACATAGACAGGTACAGTATCGAAACCGATCGATATCAATCGATGTTTCTTGTACACCTTTATTTTTATTTCCACTGCATTATTGGATATGTTTGCCCATCAACTTGGCTTACTTTTCTTTAAAAGCAAAATTGATAAGTGCAACCTACTATTTACTGTTTAGAGTAAGTATGTATTTAATACAAATGCTGATTTGTTCTGAGTTCTGATACAATTAAAAATTAAAAAAAGTGTTAAGACATAGTGCATGGACATAATTAGGCACTGCTCTAATGATGAGTTAGTGGAAGTGATAATCTTGAAACGTTTCTCGTCACCATCAACAGCTTTTGATCGTCCACTGCTGAACATAGGTCTTGCCTTAGAAGGGAGGTTTTGACTGGAGTTGTCTCAAGATTTACTTCTGTTTGCAGTGCTGTTGTCCTGCGTAGTTTGCTCCCTTAGTCTTACGACACCCAATAAATAAATAGGGGCAGTGACACTACACTCTGTATTCCTAATAACATATGACAGTACACGAATAAATGTATGTATGCGACTGCTGTACTTGAGGTCTCAGGCGAATGAAAATTCCCGAGTCGGACAAAATCTTAATGACCTGATTTTTTTTTGTTTCGGAGTTTGGGTGTTTTCTATGTATATTATGTATGTATTTACAAAAAAAAAGTATGTATGTATTTTTATCAGATTTCTAGAACCCATAACACAAACACAAAGATGGCGTTTTGTGTTAGATGTCCGAAGCATATTATTATATTTTTTATAGTTTTAGGGGTCATAGTTTTACAACAGATGAATAAAATGTAAAAATCGTAAATGTTTAAAGTAAAAATAATCATGAATTGCTGTTAAGTTTAATAAAACCCTAATTTCCTACTCTGGTTTATATCCTCATACTCGCTAACCTTCAACTGAAAAACTATCATTTCCTGGTCAAAGTGGGAGTACGGTAGAATAGAAATGCAATTATAATATATTTTTCGTTCATAAGGATAATGAAAATATTTACTGTAGCACAAAACTACTGATAGTTTTGAGAATTTAAGAAGTCATAAAACTGGTGCGACACCAACATTTTACATGTCTTCAACCTGTTATTACGTGATCTGAATAATCTAAAAGAAGTTTGACGGCTCAATTTTATACGTTTGTTAAGATAATACCGTACCTACCTACACATTTTGCAATAATTATAACTTGAGGCCTCAATGCCAACCATATCTCTCTTTGTTTATTAAATACTCGTTTAAACCTACGTTTTACTCACGTGTATATATATGAACTGAAAGGTCCAGGACACTATTCGGACAATCTCGAGGAACGTGGAAGAGCCACGCTTCGGCATGAATGGGCCGGCTCGACCGGAGTGATACCACGGCCTCACAGAAAACCGGTGTGAAATAGCGCTTGCACTGTGTTTCACCGAGTGAGTGAGGATACCGGAGGCCAATACCCCCAACCCCTCCCCCCATTCCCTCTCCCCATCCCCCAAAGCTCGGCAACGCACTTGTGACGCTTTTGGTGTTGCGGGTGTCCATGAGCGGCGGTAATCGCTTATCATCATCAGGTGATGCGTCTGCTCGTTTGCCCCTGTTCAATAAAAAAAAACATAATATGGGAGCCCGTGGCTTTACAAGCAGAATTCTATCTTATTCCGTGTTTCTAACTTTAAAAATGACGAACTTTGATACAGCTATTTGTCCCTCGTTCCCTCTTTTCCTAAATCCATTCCTAATGGGTACTTTAAACATAAAAAACATCAGCTGTCGTAATTTCAAGTTATTGCCTCCTTTTTCCCGAACGAACAAGTTTTGGAGTCGGCTAACCCCTGAATTTATTAATTTAAATTACAGAACGTCATAATGGAGAATCAAGAAAACAAGATAAATCGCAATACCGTTCCGTTTGACAACGATTCCCAAAACCAGAGTAGTTGAATGTATCGTAAATAAATACCTATGTCTCCTTCCTTAATAATATTCGTTCTCTCGTAAAAATTTCGCAAAATACAATTATTACAGCTTTTCATTTCTAATATAAATTTTAATTAAATATACATTTAAATATATTGCTCAATTGAGTAGTCTAAAACAGTGACGTCACAAGTTTGTATTTAGTACATGTTTCATACAAAGTATGGAGGGTAGAGACAAGGAGTGTTATCTCTAAAGGAAGAAAATTGAAAAAAGTGTCCAGCATAAGCTGTAAATAACAGTTCAAAAACCTTCCAGAATGGCGCTGGTGTAGACACAGGGTATGAGGATATGTTAAAAAAATTAACATTATTGTCACTACTTGCGTATTACAAAATAATGTAGTAAATATATTTTATTTTCTGAACTGTGAATACTACGTTTATTGATTTTTTATCATTCAATTTTATGAAAAAGTGTGTGTATTGATTTTAAGAAGTTTACTCTGATGCTAATGTGGCGCCACCCTAATTTAATGCATTTCAACGGACACTTTTCATGTACACAGATGATACTCCTTACCTCTACCCTCCATAATACAAAGTTAACGTTTTGACAGATGATAAAAAGTAACTAATTTGACTTAAGTGTTAACTACCCTATTGTTGAACAAACTGCAGTGCCGCAGCTAGTAAGCAATTGCTTTCACGAAATCAGCTCTGAATTAATATACTCGTATTTACAGAATGGAATTCTTGTGTGTACAAGCACGCGACGCCAATGTCCATTGACATTGGCGTCGCGTGCTTGTACACGCGACGAAGCGAATGTTTCGAACTAAGTAATACAGCGACGTAACGATTTGAATACAATTGTCTCAGATTAAAACATCATCCATTAGAAATTCTTATGACGTTGCATTTTATCTTTTAATCTTAACAGGAATATCCTAGACACAAACAATTGTTAAAAGCCATTACTCCCCGAGCTTTAAGCTTTATGACCATTAATGTATAAGGCATAATTCTTAATGCTCTAACAATAATTTTAAACACCTTTGGATTTCCATACGAATCTATAAAATACGTACATACGTGTATCTAAATTAATAATATTATAAAGCTGTATAGTTTGTTTGTTTCAATGCGCTAATCTGAGGAACCGCTAATATGATTTGAAAAATTCTTTCAGTGTTGGATAGTCCATTTATCGAGGAAGGCTATAGGCTATATATCATCACGCTAAGATCAAAAGGAGTGGAGCCCCAATGAAGAATGTTTAAAAAACGGAGGAAAATTATTACGTTGAGAGCAATAGTAGCCGTAAACGATGTTGCGAGGGTCAGCTAGTATTGTAAAAAATACTATTGCGTATTTTAGACAGTAAAATAGAAATAGTACTAAAGTAGTAAATAAAATACAAAAGTATACATAAAAAACACAATTGTACCTAACGCTCTTTATTGAATAGGGGGCATACGAGCAGACGCATCACCTGATGGTAAGCGATTACCGCCACCCATGGACACCCGCAACACCAAAAGCGTCACAAGTGCGTTGCCGACCTTTGGGGGATGGGGAGAGGGAATGGCTGGAGGGGTTGGGGTATGGACCTCCGGTATCCTCACTCACTCGGTGAATCACAGCGCTAGCGCTATTTCACACCGGTTTTCTGTAAGGCCGTGGTATCACTCCGGTCGAGCCGGCCCATTCATGCCGAAGCGTGGCTCTCCCACGGAAAATTATTAGTTCTAGAAATAATAACTCGAATATTATTGTTTAATTATTAGTTATCCATGAAATTTAGTTCAGTTAAATATCATGACAAAGCCGACCTACCACTTAATGACCTACTCCAGTTAATTATTGTTCTGCTACTTACAAACAAGCAATAACCAATGTCAGGCAGCATGACGCACAAACAAACGTCCATGATGATCAAATCAAACAGTAAATACAAAAGACTCTACGTACAATGCATTATAAGTGCAGCAGTTTTCAATTTCTTTAATCTTAATGGTGTACTAGCGATCAGGCAAGGATTCGCGCGGCAGTATTTGATATTCTCAAATTTGCTCTTCTTTATTATGCATATACTCGTATTTCAAATATTATATAAACATTCCTCATGAACCACACTATCGATCCGTTTAACAGTTTTAAAGATCCAAGCGAAAAAATAACGAAGCGACTTAATTTTATACGATGTGAAGAATCTCGGATTTCTCTTTCATTTGTTACTAAATAGTAAACTAAATAGTAACAAATTAAAGAGGAATCCATCTGTAATAATCTCTTCTTCCTTTCCATCTTTAATGTAGAGATAATTTTGACATTTTTTTAAGTCATTGTCACATCATTATTATCTATATATATATATATATATATATATATATATATATATATATATATATATATATATATATATATATATATATATATATATATATCTTCTTATATCTATACTAATATTATAAAGAAGTAAAGTTTGTGTGTTTGTTAAATTGTAGGGGGTAATCTCGGGATCTACTAAAGCGATTTTAAAAATTCTTTCAGTGTTGGATAGTCCATTTATCGAGGAAGGCTATAGGCTATATATCATCACGCTACTGCTAATAGGAGCGGAGTACCAATGAAGAATGTTTCAAAAACGGGGGAAATTTTTACGCTACGGGCAATATAAGACGCAAACGAGGTTGCGTGGGTCAGCTAGTTATATATAAAAATGAATTGCTGTTCGTTAGCCTCGCTAAAACTCGAGAACGACTCGGCCGATTTAGCTGATTATGGTTTTAAAATATTTGTGGAGGTCCAGGGAAGGTTTAAATGCCAAATTAAAAAAATATTGTTACAAATGTAATTCATTTCTGGTTTTTCTCAAATAAGTACAGGTTTCCAACTGTTCTTGCCATCCTGTTTGATATATCTTACATTGTGTATCTTTAATATGGTTCTAAAGACGTTTATTTATTTACTAGCTAGGTAGTTAACTGTTCATTATATTTTTCATTGTGTACCTACGTAACAGGAAGATTAAAAAGTAATCCATTCTATACAAGTAATACTGTCGATAATGCTACATTTTATCATAACTTAATACGTACGTAACTGCCTCGGTAGCGTAGTGCCCGTAGTGGTGGCGTATGCGACTGTCGTGCTTAAGGTCTCGGGTTCGAATTTCGGGTCGGACCAAATGTTTGTATGTTATAAATAAAATATTTGTTTCGGAGTTTGGGTGTTTTCTATATATTTCATGTATGTATTTACAAAAAAATACATATATATTTATATCAGTTGTCTAGTACCCATAACACAAGCTCTGCTTAACTTGGAAGTAGATAGATAGCGTTGTGTGTTAGATGTCCTAAATATTATATTTTTTAGGAACACTAAAATCGATTGCTTGAAATGTATTAAATTAGCAGCGGCATTTATTCATCGTGTTATCTGCCAAGTCTGATAAATGGGATTTTTTTCTTCATTGTGTGTAAAATTATGCGTATCCATACAGTCGAAACATCACTAGAATGTCAATAATGCTATGGGCTTCCCCATAGCCGTCTGCGTTGTTAATAAAAATCTTTCATTGTCTTCATGAGTCATGAATATGTCAGTAAATGTATCTATTGTATCCAAAATTGTATCTCTTATATGCTCGTCAAAATCGTCACTATCGTAAAGGCACTAACAATTAGATTCAACCAATCAAAAAATCTTAAGAGAGCAATTAGTAAATGCATTAAAAATGTATTTACGTGCAACTTTCACCTAAATTAAGTAATTTAAACACTTGTAGTGCATAGCGTCATCGTCGCTCTTGTAATCCCAACGTAAGTAACCATCAATCCGTTTTCCTTGTGAATACAATCGACCGATATCGTCTTTGTATTGATGTCATCTTTGCTTTTTTCCACATAATTCCTATTATATTGTCACGTCTTTGTTGTTCGAAGGCACTTTACAGATACAGAGTTATATTAGACACGACCAGTGGCGGATTTATAACTAGACTGGAAATGGAGCTGGAGGCTAGGGCGGCAAATTTGGAAGATTTTTTTTATTATCTATATTGATCAATATAGATTTAAATACAATGCTATTTCGCTTGTGTATGATTCAAATCACTCGAAACGCGGGCTTGTGTGGGGACTCTAAAATCTTTCATACTTAGCGACGGTTAGATAGAAAGTATGTGATATCCAGAAAATCATTCTTCAGAAATCACACAATCGCCAGATCATGTTATTGTATGTATGTACACGCTGGCACTGGCTAGCAGAATGCCCGGCTTTATGGAGCAGAGATGTAACACCAATCCATTAGATTCTCTAACTTAAAACCATCTCTTCTATGTGTGGAAGGAGTGCGAACCTTACGAGGCAAGATCCACCAGAGTGGGACTGAGAGAGATTAAGGTCTGTCTCGGTTCGTCAGGGCCCAACTTGGGACAGGTCCTGCAATAATAAAACCGGCCAAGTGCGAATCGGACTCGTGCACCGAGGGTTCCGTACAAAGTTGTAGGACTACTCGTACTCGTATGATTTAACTAAAAATTTAAGCTTTTCGTAATTTTTCCTTTATCTGTGCTATAAGACGTTACTTCGTACCAAATTTGAAGATTCTGAATCTACGAGAAGGACCCTGTAAGTTTCGATTCCTTTGCGAGTGTCGAAAATTTGCAATATAAATGACTGTATTTATTGATTGCGTTAGCTTAGAAATTTGATTTTTTACAGCTCTAAGGGACAGTAGACCTAAGTGTTTGATATTAATTTCAGTCTGATACCTCCAAGCGATCCTAAGAAAAAGCGTCTTTGCAGACAGACAGACGGACAACAAAGTGTTTTTTCCTTTTGAGGTACGGAACCCTAAAAAAGGGATATTGAATTGCAGGAACTGGCGGCAAATATGTAAATTCGCCATTGAACACGACACAGTGAGAATGTAAATTTAATTATATCTAATTCCTAGTACGTAGATATATTCCCACGCGGCGTTTATGAAGGCAACGGCCTACAACATACACACAAGACACCTCGGGTCAATTTATTTAGTAAATGTCCAATTAAAGGCGGACCTTCTAATTGCGTGATGTTCTTACTGATTGCACCTTCCTTTTTTATTTTCTAATACTTGCAACTAGAAAGGTGCACCTTATTCAACTAAAAATAATAAGTACCTACAAAGAAGTTAGAAATCTCTCTACTTTTATTCGAAAATGAATATATACTCTAAAAGAATTTTTGTTCGTTTGAAAAATTCTTTCAGTCTTGTATAATCCATTTATCGAGGAAGGCTATATATCATCACGTTAATAATAATAGGAGCGGAGCACCAATGAAGAATGTTTCAAAAACGGGGGAAAATTTTCACGCTACGGGCAATAGAAGACGCAAACGAGTTTGCGTGGGTCAGCTAGTCGTCCGATATAAGTGATTACTAAACACCAGAAATCACTGGGAAGAATTGTCAAAAGCCACATGTATCGTTATTTTAAAACTGGTTTTGCTCTGGTATCAAGCATGGGTACGCTGGTCCGCGCGGTGCACTTGCAAGGGAACCGAACCGCGCGCCGAGTCGCTATTACATAACCCGACGTGTGCAGCCAATGACCCACTTAGTCCTGAGGTGACTGCTCCGACTAATGACAACAACAATGTTATATTTAGAGTAGACGTATTCTAAAAAATTTAGTGCCCTTTCAGTATCCGATGGAGGGGTGCTCAACGATATTGTGATACACATTCTGATCTACAGACGCTTGTCCTTGGCGATCTACTGCAACTTGCTCCGCCGAAGTCGTACGCCGCGAATCATGTGTTGCAATAAACGCATTCTTGTTACATCATTACCAACTACTTACTCAATATTATGAATTTTTATCGTATATATAATGTGATTATTGAGTGTACAACATGATAATCCACACGATAATAAATACCAATTAAAGTGATTACTGACTCATTATTCTAATATTGATATCGATGTATCAGACAGGTGGGTAAGGCTGATAAATTAGCAATTTGAGACTCGTCATCAAACACCGAGACATCGATATCATTGTTATTGAGTAGGTAATGAATATTTCACACGGGTATAGGTTTTTGTCTTTGACAGATAACGTAAGCTAGGTACTTACGTATAGCTTACAATTTACAAGATTAAACTTCCATAAAGAATAAGAGTCAGTAACAGTGATTCTAAATAGTTTTTAGAGTACTGACAGTTACAAGTAAGCGATTACTGATAGATAATCATAAGACATCAGTGGGAGAGCTATGCTTCGGCATGAATGGGTCGGCTCGACCGGAGTCCTCACCGGAGACCACGGCCTCACAGAAAACCGGTGTGAAATAGCGTTTGCGCTGTGTTTCACCGAGTGAGTGAGGATACCGGAGGCCCATATCCCAACCCCTCCCCCCATCCCCTTTCCTATCCCCAAAGGTCGGCAACGCACTTGTGACGCCTTTGGTGTTGCGGGTGTCCATGGGCGGTGGTAATCGCTTACCATCAGGTGATACGTCTGCTCGTTTGCCCACTATTCAATAAAAAAAAAAAAAAAAAAAACATTCACAACGGTTCTACTGCACCTTAATAATACTCGTATTATCCCCCGCTTTGTTGACCTGTTGCGACTTCGTTTACCGCTTATGAAAACAGTAGAAGGAGAGAAGGTGCATTAACGTTATTAGATCTTAATTCGAATCTTTAAAATTACCTTCAATTTTAATTCAGCTTTTATGTCAAACGCCAAAAATATATATATACTAGCTGACCCACGCAACCTCGTTTGAATCTTCTATTGCCCGTAGCGTGAAAATTTTCCCCCGTTTTTGAAACATTCTTCATTGTTGCTCCGCTCCTATTGGTATTAGCGTGATGATATATTATAGCCTTCCTCGATAAATGGACTATCCACTGAAAGAATTTTTCAAATCGGTTCCTGAGATTAGGGCGTTTAAACAAACAAACAAACTCTTCAGCTTTATATATTAGTAGTGCTGAAGTCTATCTCTTAAGAAATAGACTTCAGCACATTGTTAACTACTCTAGCACGTTCAATTCTGACACAGTTTTCCTTTTATATTACAACACTACATTTGACAAACAGATAACAATATATGTAACAAGATAAACTAAAAAAACTTGTAATAACTCTTATCGAACTGTAAATTGATAAGTCTGGTTGTAGATAGTTAGAAATATCAACGTTAAAAAGTAAACTTTATAATTTTATATTAGTCTTGTTTTTTAATATCAAATAATTTAGTTTTTAAACGGTTTTATATTATAACTGCCATTATTTAATTTTATCATCCAATAGATACCTACTTCGTAAAAAGTAATTTAGATCGGGTTATAAAACAAATATAGGTAGGCACAAATAACACTCTTATTGAGTAAATATATTTATATTACATATTAACTTTAAATATATATAATCGTCCAAATTTCAGTGCCATCTTCTTGTGACGCCAAATACACAGCCAGGGTCAGCCACTTTCTTAAACACAATCTCTACTTCCTCAACCGTCCTCTGTTCTTTAGGGTCATTACCTTACCTACCAACGAATCGATACTAATATTATAAAACTGAAGAGTTTATTTGTTTGTTTGAACGCGCTTATCTCAGGAACCGCGGGTCCGATTTCAAAAATTATTTCAGTGTTGGATAGTCCATTTATCGAGGAAGGTTATAGGCTCATACATCATACATGATCACGCTAATGCTAATAGGAGCGTAGCACCAATGAATAATGTTTCAAAAATGGGGGAAAATATTACACTACGGGCAATACGAGACGTAAACGAGGTTGCGTGGGTCAGCTAGTATTAATATATCTATACTACGAGTAATATTATAAAGCTGAAGAGTTTATTTGTTTGTTTGAACGCGCTAATCTCAGGAACCGCGGGTCCGATTTCAAAAATTATTTCAGTGTTGGATAGTCCATTTATCGAGGATGGCTATAGGCCATATATCATCACGCTAAGACCAATAGGAGCGGAGCACTAATGAAGAATCTTACAAAAACCGGGGAAAATATTACACTACGGGCAATAAGAGACATAAACGAGGTTGCGTGGGTCAGCTAGTTATATATATAGGTAGGTATATCTGCGTACGTATTATAATGGTGAATTTCCTTCAATTAACGTCAAAATGAGATAGTTCTCTTTTATTAAAACAATTCACGTAAAATAAATCGAATGTTCATTGAACCATTAACAACCAAGTTTGAGTAGTGTTATCTGTGAAATAAATATAGATACTTACGTAGTAGACAGATACCTTATCAGTATGAGGCGATACCGTGTGTCTATCTTACAACTTCGCGACACCTAAAGCCAAAACCTCCCAACATGAGTTGCGTTTTTAAAACCAGATACTCAGACGAATATCTTATCATCGGCATCACGGAGAGGTGCGTATGCAGGTCGCATTAAATAGCAACCAAATACCTGTAAACATGCAATGTATAAATAAAATAGCAACTATGTCAGAAAATCACTATCTTAGCTGAATATCTACTTTTGAACTTATTTACAAAAATGCAATTGCACTTGCAATTACTAAAATAAACCTTTTAACTGTTTGCCAGAATGACCATAAATTAGTTCTCATGCCTATATCCTGAAATTAGTTATTTTTATTTTATTTTATTTTATTTTACAATTATAGGAAAACTTACAGCTTAATGGTTACATTATACAAACTTAATACAAAAAAGAAGGCCAATTACAAGTTTTCACAGTTAACAAAATAAATAAGTTATGAATGTAGAAGTTACACATTGATATAAATTGTAGAAAATTCTGAAACAAAACTTAGAATACAATATTAACAGAATATAGACACGAGCTGCAATAACGACAAAAGGTTAGAATAATTGAACTTTACGAATGAAATTCTGATTTTGATTTCAAAATAAGAACAAGTGGTGTAAGCAACGTGTATTCGTTAATTGCACGTCAGAATCTTATTGACGATTGACCATCGAGATTCCTTGAAACAAAGAATAACGTCATTCATTGACAATGTAACATTACTATGCGAATTGGCAGATGTACCTACTCTGCACATAACTTTCATAATCTTAAAAATATTTAGGTTAACTCTCAAGTAAGTTAAGGGCGGGACTATATTTTTATTGTTTGGTATCATGATAAGAATAAGTAGAATTATAACAGCAATATTACTGCTCTACAAGGAATATTTATACCGAGAATTATTAAATTAAAGGGTCTTTAAGGCTGCACCCAAGTCTGAAAGAAGTTTGTTATACTCCAAAATTGTACCATTCCATGCAAGTAGCAAATTACTAGTAGTATTAATTTAGTTGATAATTCTGTGCGACGCTATGAAACACATTTTTTTATACACTTTCACATCTCTTACGTGTTCTTATTTTCATTTCAGATTCTAAGAGCAAGCAGACACGATTGCCTCGAATTAGTATAGTGGTGAGTAATCAGATTTTTACTAAAAAAATATTCTCAATATTAGTTAGACCGATGAGATTTTCTACGTAGGAGGTATATATTTCATTTTCATGTGATATTTTATAATCGCCGAGTGTTGCTCGCATAATAAATTATTCTTTTTCACTTTCTGGTAAACTGCCTAGAATCTTAAGTATAGTCCAAGTAAAAATTGTTTTTAAAGAAATATTTTTCATGAATTTTTATCGTCTCATGCAACGATTATATAAAATTTAGTAGAGATACAGAAGTTTTAAGGAAAAAATTATGTAGAAAAATTTAGCAAGTAGAAATATAACCTTAAACAAATTTTATAGTATACAGCTAAAACTATCAACTAAATTAGTAAAAGCTATGTTTAAATGTTAAACACATAGCTCATCATTTTCCTAGCCTTTGTTATTCCCAAGATTATTTGGGGTCGGCTTCTAGTTCAACCGGTTTTACCTGAATATCACTTTTTCCACAAAGCGACTGGCATCAGACCTCCGCAACCCTGAGGGTGAACTAAATTCGAAGGTTGAACTAGTTGTTAGTATATTTGAGGGCCCTGACTTCTCAATAACGATTGCCATTGATATTCATGACAACCGACAGCTTAACGTGCTCTTCGAGGCACAGGCGGGAAACACCGTTATCTTCCACACTCCGGGCTTCTATTAAGAATTTCTTGAAAAAAATCCCAACAGCAGTCCGACCCGGGAATCGAGCCCGAGACCTCTTGATCGGCAGCGCTTACGCTTACCACTAGACCAACGAGGCAGTTGAACACATAGCTACTTAGTAAAAATGTTCGTATCGAATCGTATTAAGACGTGCCTAACTACGTAAGATATCTCCGTATTGTCAATCATCTACACATCTATACAAATCAATTAAATTGAAGTGTCTGTAATTTCATATATGAATAGCTTTTCGCTAAATGCAAAAGAAAAAGTATATACCTACTTACATACATCAAAAAAATATTCTTTAAATTTTTTGTCTGCCTGTCTCTTTGTTCCCGTTAATCTCTAGAACAGCTGGACCGATTTTGACGAGACTTTAACTGATAGGTAGCTGATAAAATAAGGAGTAACTTAGGCTACTTTGTTTTAAACTAGCTTCACCTCGCGGCGTTACCAGCTATTTATGTCGTACCGCGGTGTTCAGCTAGTTATTTTTGAGTTCTAAGGATTTAAATTAGAGGTTTATGCTTTTCAATTTCTTTTTCATTTGCAATCAGTCATACTCATTACTAAAAAAATTACATAGGTGAAATATCCATAGTATAAACTTTGGTTCTTTTGTACTTTAATAAAGATAGGTTTAGACTGCCTCGGTGGCGCAGTGGTAGCGAATGCGACTGCTGTGCATGAGGTCTCGGGTTCAAATCCTGGATCGGACCAAGTGTTTGTGTGATCTACAAATATTTGTTTCGGAGTTTGGGTGTTTTCTATGTATAATATGTATATATTTACAATAACAAGTATATACTCGTATGTATTCATATCAGTTGCCTAGTACCCATAACACAAGCTTTGCTTATCTTGGGACTAGATGGCGTTGTATGTTAGATGTCCGAAATATTTATTATTATTATAGGTACGTATCAGCTTTAGTCTGTCTAGTGTATTCCGTGAATAATTACCCTTGGGGACCTTTTTACATAATTGTAAACCATATTTTAAACAGTGAATACCACTATTGAAAGGTTTTTGTAGGTAGTTACTGTAATGAGAGTTACCGCGGAAAAGCCAAAAAAAATTTGGGGCGCGCGCCCCTGAACAAACTCGCGCCCCTAGGCACGTGCCTAGTTTGACTTAGGGTTAATCCGCCTCGGATTTTAAACCTCATTTGTATTATACAATAATTTTGATTCGGTCTCGGGTTTGATTCCCGGGTCGGACCAAATGTTTGTATGATCTGCATAAGTTTGTTTAAGAGTTTAAGTGTTTTCTATATATATGTATTAATTTACAAAAAAAGTCTATATTTATATTAATATGTTGTCTAATACCCATAATACAATGTCGCTTAGCTTAAGACTAGATGGCGTTGTGTGTTCGAAATATTTTTAGTCATACTTCGAAAGCGTAAAATACAAACATTACTTACTTTCGTACTTAAATGATAGGATCCGTTCATTCAGCATAGATGCGATAAGATGATATGATGATATGATATTTTATTGAAAATTATGTACATATCGTTAAAACGCACGAATTACTTCATTTTTGTTGACCTTGACCTTGACCTTGACCCTACAATATGTGTTAGTTACCGTACCTCTTTGCTGAGGTTGTCTCTCGAGTCTTGACCAATATTTAAAAGATTGCGATATGTGATATTCGTTACCTAATTTTAGTCGATAGTTCATTACTTGTTCTCTAAGACAGTAGGTACCTCTAAGGTTTATACCTACTTCTCTTCTTTATTTACCTACCGTGGGAGAGCCACGCTTCGGTATGCACGGGTCGGCTCGACTAGAGTGATACCACGGCCTCGCAGAAACCGGTGTGAAACAACGCCTGTTCTGTTTTTCACCGAGTGAGTGACGATACCGGAGGCCCATACCCCCAACCCCTCCCCCATCCTCCAAAGTATGGCAACGTACTTGACGCCTCTGGTGTTGCGGGTGTTCATGGGCGGCGGTAATCGCTTACCATCGGGCGATACATCTGCTCGTTTACCAGTTACAACATAAAAAAAACGGCCCCTAACGACTCATAACTAAGGATTCTTGGGTATTCTTGACTCTTGATTAATGTTATCAGTTCATAATTACGTGTATTGAAGGAAACCCGCGTTTACATATATAATTTATAAAGCTACTACAATTACTAGTACTACTAGCACTATCATTCAAAATATTTAATACTGCAATTAAATATAATAGTATTTTACTTTCTCGCTCAAGTATCGAATCGTTTAGAAACACAGCGCGCCATCTATCTCCTTTCACAATTTAGTTCAGTACTTCAGTAATCAGTTCCTGTTACGCTGCTGTCAGTGAGCCAAAGCCCCGTATAACCTATTTTCATTTCTCAATGAATGAAATTTTAAATTGCGGTTTTATTGACTTTACATAATTAAAAGAAACCTTTATAAAATGATTTAACAACAGTGTGATATTTATATATATTTTTTATAGTCTGCAGGTAGTTAGATTACATTAAAATATTAACCGTGGTAGTCTTGCCAACCAGTGACTTAATTCATTTGTTATAATTAATTAAAATAATTATTTCAGAAATCGACAAAATGGCGCTAATATTACAATATTTAAATGATATGCACATGTTCATGGACAAATACGGAGGTGAGTCAAAGGATGTTATTTTGACAGTATTACAAATGCACCTGTGAACTAAATATCTCCCAATGCCCGTTTGGTTATAGTACTTATTGTAACTCAGATAAGTAAACAAATTTTAAATGTAACATAGGCCCCGCATTTTGTTACATTAATTATTTTATTAAAAAAAAAAAATTATAATAAAAATAATTGCTTAAAATAAAAGTACAACTATGATGAGAGAGCTGAGTCATTGTGATATAATAATAAAAATATTTTAATTAATTTTACTACCATTTATAAAGAAATATTTTTGTATATTTATGAAGTACAATCCGTTATCTATGTTTCTTAACTCTTTTTGTAAGTCCACTTATATTACAAAGTACATTTCATAGCTTGTCAACTCCAGTCGTTACACAAGAGTATTTTTAGATGACCCAAAAACAGCTTGCACTATGTAACCCATTTATAATCACTGTCATTGTTCTATATTCTTATTATGCTCATTATAACTTCTTTTATGAATGATCTACTGATTTAAAATTCCATAAACCAAATACTCTACTTAAAAACTTTTTTAAATTTCAGATCCGAGGACTAATCCATGGTTTCTGATGAGTTCACCACTTCCTACATTATTAATATGTCTAAGTTATATCTATCTAGTCAAGGTATGTATATAAAGAAATATTTCTTTTCTTAATAGATAACACATTAAAAATAAAACAAATTGTAAAAAAAACAAATTTATTTGTTTTTGTGTTTCAGGTTTTAGGGCCACGATTTATGGAAAATAGAAAACCATATGAATTAAAAAATGTTCTAATATTATACAATTTATTACAAGTATTGTTCAGCACGTGGCTGTTTTATGAGGTAAGACTGAATATTACATAAGCATTTTACTTAATTAGAAAAATCTTGAATGATGGTATTTATAAACCACTCAGTTTCTTTTTTTTATTAGATGTACCACATGAGTGTTTAAATTAATTACCATTCATATAAAATACTGCCCTATATTTATAAAACCACTGTGAATTTGATTACTATTAGTATGCTTGTCCATATTAATTACTGCTAATGGCATTAGATTGTAAAACTTTACAAAAGTCAAAAGACTTGTTCTGAAGCCTGAATGAACCAATGCAAATGTAATTAATACTCCCATAATGCTAATGCACAATGGACCATAGCCTTAATTATTAGATGCTTTGCTTTTTTTCAAATTCAAACTAAGAATGCCTTTTGTTAGAGTTTCCTTCAATGCTGTTTTAAATAAAATGTATATTACCTTTTTTCCAGTATTTATAATAGGTAAATATATTTTAATTATATGTAACACTAATGACTGTAGCATTGAAAAGTGACTTGTGACATATGCATGTGTTTTTGTTTCGTAATTCATAGTAGTCTTTTTTCACCATTTCTTTCAATAGATGAAGATTTTTTCCAATGTTCCAAATGGGACTGTTAATTAAATTTACTACATCAGAAACAATAAATAGCTTAAGAAAATATATCTGGGTAACTATCTAATAAAATAGTTAAGTAACTTTAAACACCATTGAAGTATAAGGTGTGACCAATGTTACCGTGTTGATTTAAACATATATTTTTTTGACATGTCATACTCTAGAGTTTGATGGGGGGCTGGCTGAATCATTACAGTTATAGATGTCAACCTGTGGACTATACAGACAATCCTGTAGCCATTAGAGTAAGTGGAGAGCCAACGTGCAGATACCTTTTACTGAGTACATTAGTACTGGATAAAAGAAAACTAACCGGAGCTCATTGTAAATAGACATTTGATCATTTAATGATTTTCAGGATTACTACAATATGTATATAGTTACAAGGTGCAGATGGTATTATTTAATATAGAATAATTATGTGCATTTAATAAATCGTCTAAATCGACGTATTTCGATGGTTCTGCCACTAACAAGACATAAGTAACAATATAAAATATCCACTTGCGCCCACATAAGCTAAACTCTAGGATTAACACAACGAACCAGCGAAAACAGTCCTGCAGTTGGTGATGTGCAAACTTTGTATATAAGGGCCTGGTGTCGGCATGTTGTTTCAGATCGGAGCCGCGGGCTGGTTCACAGGCAGGTATAACTTTCACTGTCAGCCGGTCGACCACTCGAAACATCCACAAACTATGAGGGTGAATTATCACTTGCATTTATATTATCCCATATTCCCACTTACTCACCTTACCTTCTAATTGAGTGTTCCGTGTGCCAAAAGCCAGGCACATTCTTACCTTATTAATTACACGCGAAATTGTCTCTAAGTACCTGCCATTAAAACATTAAACTGTTCATTGTTTTCAAACACACATTTACTATTACATTACTTGCTTCTAGTTTTCTTCGCTTTGTTCTATTGTGATATGCAATATCTTGTCTATGATTATTAGTTATTACTACAGTTGATTTCGTTCATCTTTTAAACAAATTGGATGCACTTAATCTTTCACAAGAACTCTTCATTCATCTACTACTCTTAATAATTTTCCAAATACTTCTTTACTTTCTTAAACAGGCAAGTTTTAAGTCTCAAATCTCACATTCCAGACCCTCAGTAAGCACAGACACTAAGGCCCTAAAGAATAAGATATTCTTAAATACATTAATAAACTGTGCCACACTGTATTTGAATTGCATGTGTATTTTATTTAAGATATTCACTTTAAATAGATTTATTTTAATATTTAAATGTAATTTCATAATCATCAACTTGCATTCTAACCATGAACATTTTTTAACATTATCAATACACTGCTACTTTCACTTCCATCTATCACTTTACCACGCTTATTTACAAGTTAATATTTACATAACCACAGAACCTAAATGTGTTTAACATTTTCATAATTACGTTTCTGTATTGTATTGTTACTTTTCTTAACTTAACTTTTAATTGAAATTACTAAAACTGTAACAAATTTTACAGATGGTTCATGCTTGCTGGTGGTACTATTTTTCCAAGTTCACCGAATTCTTTGATACGGTGAGTACCTAAGGATGTCTACACATGTTACACCATTTTCGATTAAATGTAAAGTAGGTAACCTCGACGCGTATGAGGCGGTTCGCTTATTGAGGAGAATAGTTAATATTCAAGTGGCATTAAACCCGTTTATATCTCACTTCTATACAAATAGCGACAATAGAGGCGAAGAACTTAACATTTATGTGACAAAAGTAAGCACATTATTATGTAGTGTAAAACATAGGATTTTTATCTACAAATATCATAAAAAAGGAATCTTAACTCGCTTAAAAAAACAAATAAGAAACATTTGATTTTTTACAAGTAAAAAGTCAATAAAATTTAATTGACTTTTCACTTGTAAAAAATCGTACACAAATACAAATATACATTTTGATGAGCTTGACAGTCGGCAAGTGACAACCCTATTGGCCATCGTTATCATCTAGGAAATTGCCAACATAAAATTATATCACACTATAAAACATACAATTTTACAACATTGTGTTATGTATACCTACCAGTAAACAGGTAAGAAATTATCCAATTGTTAATAAACTCATTTAATTTGTGATAAAACACACATTCTTGAAATATGACCTTTATCTTATACATAAATAGGCTATCAAAGTACAGGAAGCCTCTTGGCTTGACCTTAAGATTACACATACATCTTGGTGTACCAACAAGAAACATTCGTTTATTCTTACTACAACTATTTATTATTACATCTACATACTTGTATTGGAGTCTAAAGGTATAATTATTTATTTCACACCCTAACAAAAAAGGTCTCTTCATGACTATTCAAGTCATCATTGTTATTATAAAAAGGGAAAAAGAGTTGCCATAAATCATTGCAAGTTGATCACACTTATCGCTTGCGCATATTGAGTGCGAAGTGAGATTATTTAATACAAAAATATTTTTAATCTAATCACTAATCAATTCATTCACATAAGTAAAAATAGTTAACTATTTTTATTATCCATACAGATGTTTGATCTTAGACCAATTTTTGTGCAGATCTTCTTTGTGCTGAGAAAGAAATTCGATCATGTATCAACTCTGCACGTGATTCACCACGGCGTGATGCCCATGTCTGTGTGGTTTGGAGTCAAATTCACCCCTGGGGGTCATTCCACGTTCTTCGGCCTGCTCAATACCTTTGTGCATATAATAATGTACAGTTACTACATGTTCTCAGCGATGGGCCCGCATATAAGGAAATACCTCTGGTGGAAAAAGTACCTCACTACCTTGCAAATGGTAAGTTGTAGACCCGGTTGTAACTACCAAATGGTCTCAAAAGTAGTGAAGACTGTTTAATGGACTACTGGCGTCGTGAAGGCTAACTCCTTTACATTGTGTTTTAGAATGATTTTTCCTGTTCACATCATATTTTATTATGTGATGGTTAAAACACCGCTTATGAAACTAAATTTTTATCTTGACTTTATAAATTAACTTTACTGGGTTAGTAACAGAAGGCCAGAATCTCATTCAGTTCTTACCCATTCCATAAAATTATAATTGTTATAAAATATAATTTATGTAGGTTTCTCGATATTGACTGCACGGTTGGCCTAGTGGTTTAAGCGGTCACTACGCCGCTTGCTACTGCGCCAAGTGTCGTGGGTTCAAATCCCACGTGGGACATCACTTTGTGTGATCCACAAAATGTTGTCCTGAGTCTGGGTGTTATTTGTGTCCGTTACATGTATGTTTGTAAAGTCCCCCGCGACACAGGATGTATGTTCCTAATGCGGGAGTTGTCCTTTTAAAAAAAAAAAATTTAAACCTTTTTGACTATTTGCTAATTGAAATGTAAAGAAAATACTTAACTTCATTTCTTTTACTCATTTAACTAATGAGAGTTTATGTAAAATAACATTATAATGAGTCTGTAGGTAATTGTTCGACTTAATAATTATGTATTATACAAAAGAATTAACAAACATTTACATATTGTTTTATAAAGAAAAACACAAAGAAGAGGTCGCGACACCAATTAGCTTATATCTACATAACAAATCACGGCTGTCTCGTTAAAATTCGTTCGTTGTAACTTATAGGTGCAGTTCGTCGGTATAATGGTGCACGCGTTCCAATTGCTGTTCATCGAATGCGACTATCCGCGCGCCTTCGTCTGGTGGATCGGCATGCACGCAGTCATGTTCTTCTTCCTCTTCAAAGATTTCTACAACCAGTCCTACTCTAAACCTAAGGTACGAAAATAACCGGCGATATATTGAGATTTGTGTGTATTTTCATTTCCATGCATCTCACCAACAAACTTAACAGCTTGGCGAGTATTAAATTTTATACTTTTTATCGTTTGGATAAAAGTTGCTAAAAGACAAGTAAAATTGTCATTCATTCAATAATAGTTATCATTTATTCATTATTCGTTCTCATTCATTCATTCGTTTAGTTGGAGGGTTAAGTAGTAGGGATAATCGATGTTAACATCGATTCAAAAATATCGTTGTCGATGAACATCGGTTTTCGGTGTCAAATAAATTTCGTTTATATATGAGCTTATAGTAACGAAGAAGACATACTAAAAATATGTTTGGTTATTAAACCCTGCACGCTAGATGATTGAGATAATGTTTCTCATCAATGTATCGATTTTATCAAAATCAAAACATCGATGTTAACGGATTCAAAATATCGATGTCAAAAGATAGATGTTTTTCTGCTGATGATCCCTACTAAGTAGTAGTGGTTAGCGTAAGCGACTGCAAATCAAGAGGTCTCGGATTCGATTCCCGGGTCGGACTGCTGTTGGGTTTTTCCTACAGGAAATTCCTAATAGCAGCCGGAGTATGGAAGATGGCGGTGTTTCCCGCCCGTGCTTCGGAGAGCACGTTAAGCCGTCGGTCCCGGTTGTCATGAACATCTATGGCAATCGTTATTGGGAAGTCAGTGCCCTCAAATATACTGACAACTAGTTCAACCTTCGAATTCAGTTCGCCCTCAGGGTTGCGGAGGTCAGATGCCAGTCGCTCTGTGTAAAAACTGATATTCAGGTAAAACCGGTTGAACTAGTAGCCGACCCCAATAATATTGGGAATAATAAAGGCTAGGAAGAAGAAGAAGAAGAAGATCCCTACTAAGTAGTAAGTGAATTGTGTGGTGCAGGTGCGAGCGTCGTCCCCGGCGCCGGTGACGCGGCTGGAGGCGCCGTACAAGAAGGTGAGTGCGAACGGCTCCAACGGCGCGCTCAAGAACGGCTTCAGCAACGGCCACGGGCTGCCGCGCGCGCGGACCGTGCTGCCGGCCGGCAACTGACGCCGGACCCGCCGGAGCCGCCGCCCCCCCTAGCATTCCGTACTACTCTGTGATTCGTAGCCTCAAATTGTCACGGGACGTTAATCTAATGTTATTTAAGCGTGGACGTAACGGACTTAGCGGTGCGTGTGATCGTCTAGTGTACATACGGTTAGGCGGTATCGTTGGTGTAAATTTTATTTTATCGATGTAAATGTATAGCTAGATTTGTGATCGCATAGCGTTTTATACTTTTGTTAGACTTAGATAATGTTATGTTGCTTTTGGAGATTAGGGAAGAACTTTAAAACGGTCGTACAGATATGACATGTATTATGTACATGGTGCTTATTAAATGTTATGACTGGAACGGTATGAGCTTGTAAACGTTAATAATCACGAGGGCATAGCAGTAAAGATTTCCCGAAACGGACGAGGTACACCTTGTTTGTCACTCTTCGTCTATTCTTACTCTTGTTTTACTACATTCTCGAGGTATTCGTGAACTTAAAGAAAGACATAACTTGTACAGATATTTTATCTTTTCAAAATGATACAAATCAGGGATATTATGGATACTGATATGATACTTAAGAATACATAATAATCTAAAATACGGATTACCTACTCTTATTACGGATTTATTCGGATTATATATATATACGGCCTCAGTTACAGACATAAGTGTTTTTTGGAAGATAATAATAGCAATATGTACAAAGATTTGATTGCTGGTATTTTTTTAAATTGATAATTTGTAAAGTCTATTACTTTAAATTGCAATTTTATTGAAAGTTCCAGTGACATAGCAATGAGTTGAAAGTCACCAATTTATAAAGAGAAAAATAAAAAGCTCTGTGCCAAATATACACTTAATATTTTATTTCAAACACATTTTCAAAATCAAACTTTATATGTATTAGTTTAATAATACTTGTCCTATAGAAAAAAAGGACCTAGGTGTTTAGAATTTAATTTATTTATTACCACCGTGTTTGTTTACAAAGCTTACAATAATGTGCAACGAACACTTATAGATTAACACATCGTGCTTGTTAATGTTAACTATAGTCCATTCGCTTAGATACGGTCACCTTGATCGAGCCGCCGTCCCACTTGCGGCAAGCTGCCACGAAATCAAGGGGCCTGCTGCGGCTTACGCCCTCAAACATGATTTGTCAGTTTATGCCGTTGTATGAATTAATATATTCGTATATCACAACAATAACTACAATTGCGTGCGGGTGCACCGACACTATCTTAACGAAATGACTGTACCTTATATTTTTACTCGACGGCGAAGCCAAATGGAAGAGTAATAGTTTAGGCAATCCATATGTGTATTTCCACCGAAGCGCTTAAACTGATGCGCCTAAGCCTAAATGAAGCATTAATATATTCGTAATAATAGCCCGGGTGACATAGGCTCTATATTTTTATCAAAAGTTTTTACGCACTCATATTATAGTTTCACAAACAAGCAACTTTACAGTGCTATAAAAACGATGAACTATCGAAAATCTGTTACAAATAACATCAATATGTTCTACACAAATGTTAAAAGTTCTGTAACGCTTCCTCACAGTATTGTGAAGTAGGCATTAGGTATAAGCCTTCACTTACTTCACGAATCGTGATGCTGAATGCCTCCATCTGGTAGATGTGAGTAACTTTGTTGTTTCCAATGAAAATAACTTATAGTTTGTGCAATTTAAATCTTTTCACTCACTATAATTTGTCATCAATACTGTGTTTGAAATATATATTGCAATATACAGGGTGTAAAAAGACTACTACCGAAAACTTGGGGGTTGCAATCAGACCATGATACTGAATAGGTTTAGCGAAAAAAAAACTCAAAAAAAATGTTAATTTATCTAAGTCGTTTTATGTTTTTTTCTGCTTACACACACATAGTAAAACATAACAGGACCCAAACTACCTAATTATCTCATTTAGAAAACCAAAAAACAAAGAAAATCAATAAAACAGTAATGTATTTTAATATCAAAACAGCTGGCCGGGTGAGTGCAATGACCGCGACAGAGCGCGCGGGCGCGTTAAGTTGTACATTGTTGGCTACTGAAATTAATAAACATCTTGACACATTGTTTTTTCAAGCTACAATTTTTTTTTAAAGACAACTGTTTGTTTTTTTTAATAAGTTTTGGGGTGCTGGATCAGCCCCTTTCGTTTTCGGTAGTCGTCTTTTTACACCCTGTATATAAGTATAAAGTTTTAAAAAGGATGAAATGATAGAAATAATAAAAAGTTGTTTTAACTGTTCAATACCAGAAATAGCTCTAAGCATTTTAGCCACTTCTGATCATGGACCTCCATAATATCCCTGATGTAATTAAAAGCTTCTTAAAGGAAAGGTAAACTTTTGTGTACCTTATAACGAACGCCCTCCACCTTTCCTTGTGTTAACACATTGTTACACTTAGTTAATTTTAGTTACGTTGAAGAGTGATCAAACAAGTACTTAGTCGTACATACATTGTAAACGCAGCTATATTTCAAACGTACCTAATCTGGCTTAAACAAGGCCAATACTCCAATAGCTTTTATTTTAAAGTTTGTTTTTAATTCGTATCATGTAAAAATAGTATTTGAACACTTGACTGAGTGTACTGCAATGAACAATAAAATTACCAGCTTCGAGAATGAAACAAATGTAGATTATAAGTATGGATCAGTATTTGACAAGCTCATTGTTGTCATATTCACAAATGTTCGTGGAAGTAACAGGTGTTTATTATTATTACTTTCAGCAAATATGGCTATGGTTTAACAATGCTGTATATCACCAATGTTTGCCTTTCTGTGTTATTTTTTACACATGGGTAATATTTCAACGACAACTTTTTTGTTGTGAATTGACGTGATTAGTTTTCTACGTTAAGTACAATATAACTATTTTAATTTCAACCGAATGTTCAATTTAGTTTTAGATACTATGACACTAAAGTGGTTGTGTTGGTTATTTATTTTGTTTAATTTATCTTTTATTTATACCAAAATTATGTATATAAGATCAAATCTATAACGGGTTTATAGCAGTAGCATCAATCTTCCTTTTTAGTCTTCCGTTTTGTTTTGTACTTACCAAATTTCAAGGTGCTTTTTGTACTCCGAACATTCTGCTTACAATTGGCAGGCAGCTTAAGTTCACCATTTTGTAAATATCAATTTTGTTTCATTATTCATATAGGAATCAATTTATGTACCTATTGTAATTTTTATACAAAAATATGCAATTAAATGATAAGTGTAATACTAGTGCATTATTATTATTATAAGGTAAGGCGACTTCCTTTATTAACATATTATTTTTAGATTATTAACTGTCTCGGTGGCGCAGTGGTAGCGTATGCGACTGCTAACCATGAGGCCTCGGTTTCGATTCCCGGGTCGGAGCAAATGTATGTATGATCTGCAAATATTTGTTTCGAAGTTTGGGTGTTTTCTATGTCTAATATGTATGTATTTACAAAAAAAAAAGTAATAAATATTTATATCGGTTGTCTAGTACCCATAACACAAGCTCTGCTTAGCTTGGGACTAGATGGCGTTGTGTGTTAGATGTCCAAATATTTATTATTGTTTTAGTTTAAAATGTTCGTCAGAGGTACATCGAAAGATCATCAATGCTATAACATGTTTACCTGAAGGCTGAGTGTGAGTTTGTTTCACATCAACTCGATCGTCATGGTGACCGCGTTCGGCGTTGTGATTGGTGAAGAATTCAGAACACAACGCTGAACAGAGCCCCCGTGAAAATCATACAGATGTCTCTCGTGGCTCATCTCGTAGACCCCGTAGGGTCTCGGGGTAACTTTTCCAGGTCAAACAAATGTGAAATAAACTCACAATAGGCCTGGCCTATTGAACGCATTTACTTCGTTTTCTTAACAAATTGAACAGGGCGTCGATATAAAACTATAAGCGAGTGTCGATGAGCAGTAGTCATTTAACCATAAAAGCAGAGACCGATCCAATTCTAATTGATGACTTCATGATCGGTCTATCATATGGTCAAGTAAGTATACTGATTTTCTTACAACTCTTCTAATGAAGACTATCTGCAACGAATAATTCAAAGAAATATGTAGTGGGAAATAAAGTTATATTACGAAAATTCAGTAATATTATTAACGATGCTTGACATCTATACTAATATTATAAAGAGGAAAGGTTTGTATGTAAGTATGTTTGTAACGAATTGGCTCAAAAAGTCCTTGACGGATTTTAAAAATTCTTTCACCATTTGAATGCTACATTATCACTGATTAATATAGGCTATTTTAATTGTAAGGAAAAAAAACAAACATAATATGTAAACTAATAACTGCAGGTAACACCGCGAGGTTCAGCTAGTAGTTTATAATGAAGTCGCTTCCGCTGTCAGTTCGTTTGGATGTTTTAGACTACTCAACGGATTTTCAGAAAGCAGTTTTCAGCAATAGATAGAGTAATCATTCTTTAAGAGGAAGGTTTATATGTGTAATACATTCTTCAAATTACATTCTTTACTTTATACTAGTAGAGGAAAACCGAGAATTTTAAAGACTTCCCCGCGAAGCTTGGTTGTAATATAAATTATGTAATAAACACGAAGCCAGAACAACTTCAATTCATACGAGTATATTACTATACTAGCGACCTGACCAGTTCCGTCTTCGCACAGTCTTTGAAACATCCAGTTTTTCTTCTATAATAAGTATTGTTACGAGCTGGGTATTAAATAAATTAAAGTACTCGATTAATTACCAAAAATAACACAATATTTATTAAGAACACTTTTTACAATAAGAAATCACTAAATCACTGGTTAGTCGCACTAGAAGATCTCTTCGATGTTTATCCGCTGTATCGTGAAACAATACTGTCCCTACGGCCAACACGTTCCGCTTTTATATGGCCGTGGAAATTACTCGAAACTACGAAAACATTCGATCGATGTTTCTAGGCTAAATAGATTACTCTAGAGCTGTTTGTAGCGCCATCTAGCGTCGAGTAATCGTCATAATGCACACTGTTGCGCGCTTTCCGACACTAGATGGCGTTGTCCTCGACAGTTCTCGATTATTCTAGTGGACACGAGATTCATCTGGTTATGGCGCAACACTGCCCCCTCCTAAGACATGCTCGTCCCGAGCATTATCGTTCCATAGTATCGCGCCAGTCGATCTACATGAACTATCTTTGGGGCGCCTCTTGGACACTTCTGTATCCGGTAGGTAACATCATTGATTTTAGTGACTACCCGGTATGGCCCATCCCATTTTGCTTGTAGCTTCGGAGATCTCCCTTTACTGCGAACTGGATTATGTAGCCATACTAGCGAACACTCTTCGAAGCCCTTATTATTCGCTTTCCGGTCATAACGGGTTTTCATCTTTTCAGACATTTGTTGGCCCGATTGTCTGACATACTCATAAATGTCATTCATCTTGTTCCGCAAGTCATTCGCGTACTCCGTTATACTTCGCGGGGTATCAGGGGGTATTCCAGTGATCAAGTCTGCAGGCAACCGTAGTTCTCTTCCGAAGTTTGCAAAAGCTGGTGTTACGGAAGTACATTCGTGGACTGCACTTCGGTATGACAGAAGAAACGGTTGGATGTGTTTGTCCCAATCTTTTTGCTTACTTTCAACTACTTTTGCCAGATACCTCTCTAGTGTTTGGTTAAATCGTTCCACCATTCCGTCCGATTGTGGGTGGTAAGAGGTGGTTCTGGTTTTGTGAGCACCCATCACTCGACACATTTCTTGAAATATTTGAGACTCAAAATTTCTTCCTTGGTCACTGTGGATTTCTAAAGGCACTCCAAAACGACAGAAGACTTCGTGCACTAATTTATCTGCAACTGTTGATGCCTCTTGGTTGGGAATGGCAAAGACTTCTGGCCACTTAGTGAAGTAATCCATTACGACCATGAAGTACTTGTTTCCGCTTTCACTTTCAGGAAACGGTCCTGCCACGTCTATAGCAATTCTTTCCCAGGGTGCACCAACATTATACAATTTCAATGCGCCTCTGCTACGTGTATGAGGTCCCTTCACGGCCGCACAACTGGTACACTTGCGACACCAGTCCTCAACATCATCACGACAATGAATCCAGTAGAATCTTTCCCTTATCTTTAACAATGTCTTTTTAACTCCCATATGACCTCCTGAACATCCGTTATGGTAGAGCTGCAGGACCACTGGTATCTTAGCTTTAGGAACAACCATTTGCAGGTGACAGCTGTCTCCTCGAGCGTTTTCCCATTTACGGCACAAGACTCCATCCTGGATGACTAGACTATCCCATTGAGCCCAATAACTCTTCGTGGTCGAGCTCAGCGATGCAACTTCGCTCCAGTGTGGCTTAGGAGTCTCAGCTTTAATCCACTCGAGAATTGGTTTGATATCTGCATCCTCTTGCTGTGCTTGCTGCAGGCTTTCCTTCCATTCTTTGCTAAGGTCCGTCTTTATCGTCCTTATAGGAACAGCTTCCTTTACTTCTTGCTTGGCGCAGTGCTTGCAGTCTTCAGGGCAAGGTCTTCTTGATAGTGCGTCTGCGTTACCGTGAGACTTTCCACTGCGATGTTCAATCATGAAGTCATATTCCTGTGATAACTCAATCCATCTCGCGACTTGTCCTTCAGGATTTTTAAATTGTAAGAGCCACTTTAATGCAGCGTGGTCAGTTCGGAGGTGGAATTTACGCCCAAGCAAATATTTGTTGAAATGTTGCAGTGTCTTCACTACGGCCAGTAGTTCCCTTCTTGTGACGCAGTAATTCCTTTCCGGCTTCGACAAAGATTTACTGAAATATGCAATAACAACCTCTTGATCACCTTTCCGCTGGGATAACACACCGCCAAGCCCAGTATCACTTGCATCTGTGTCAACTATGAATTCATTTTCGGTATCTGGATACCCTAAGATGGGTGTGTTGCATAGACGTCTTTTTAGCTCTCGAAATGCAATGTCACAACTTTCATCCCAGCAGAAATGCCTTTTCTCTTCAGTAAGTTTATGAAGGGGTTTGGCAATATCCGCAAAGTTTTTCACAAATCGCCGATAGTAGGAGCACAAGCCCAAAAATGCTCTTACTTGGGTCTTATCTCTTGGAACTGGCCAATCCTTGACGGCAGCGATCTTTTGCGGATCTGTTTGGACACCCTCTTCCGAAACCACATATCCTAAAAAGCTAACCTGTCGTTTGAAAAATGAACACTTCTTAGGACTTAACTTTAGGTTGGCACTTCGGATTTTCGATAATACGCGCTCCAGGTTTCGAATATGTTCTTCAAACGTACGGCCTACAATGACAATGTCATCCAAATAGACCAGGCAGGCATCTCCAGTTAATCCGGTGAGTACTGATTCCATTAGTCTTTCAAAAGTTGCTGGCGCGTTACATAATCCAAAGGGCATTACTTTGAACTGCCACAATCCTTTCCCTGTCGAAAATGCAGTCTTCTCTTTGTCCTTGTGATCAATTTCTACCTGCCAGTATCCACTTTTTAAATCCAAGGTGCTAAACCACTTAACCCCTGCTAGCATGTCCAGAGTGTCATCTATTCTAGGTAGTGGATAGCTGTCCTTCTTCGTAATGTCGTTTAGACGGCGGTAGTCAACACAAAAACGCATGCTGCCATCCTTTTTCTTTACAAGCACTACAGGTGAACACCATGGGCTGGATGAAGGCTCTATAACGCCATCCCTGACCATTCCATCAATCATGGTTTGCACTTCCTGTTCTCGTGCTACTGGTAGTCTTCTTGGTCGCTGACGAATTGGCAACTCACTCCCAGTGTTTATTTTGTGTTGAACCAAACCAGTCTTTCCAATATCAGCGTCATTAGTAGAGAAAATATCAGTGTACTTAACTAACATTCTCTTAGCCTTGTCAATTTCTTCCCTAGACAAGACATCTCGACAGTCTTCTAACAGTGTTGACACGTTGACTCGTGCATCTGTGCTAATATTCGAAGTAGTCAAGTCTTGGCATCGACGCATCCAATCCACATCTTCGCAAGTGCCAATTAGTGTGCCCTTATGAATCACATGTTGCTTGTCACTAAGATTTAGCACACGTACTGCAGAGATGTTAGTGGTACTTACTAGAGTTCGTGCGATCTTCCATGGAAGATCATTATCTACCCTTTCAATAAGGACACACCGATGCATTCGTCCAGAATTCTGAGGGAGACTAACTGGCATGATTGTTTCTGATCTGGGAGGAAGAACAACGTTCTTTAAGCTGTACACTTTTCCTGATGATGCTCCTTCCATGAACAGTTCTTCTTGACTACATCTCATTACACCTTGGTTGATGTCGATCTCACAACAATTGTTCTTCATGAAGTCTAGGCCAAGGATGCAATCGTCAACTATATCGGCCACGATGACGTTATGCAGGTAAACTTGGTTGCCCAACTTCAACTCCACCTTCTGTTCGCCTCGGACGGGTATGCGCTGACCAGTGGCTGTTACTAGGTTTATTTGCTCACGGTTACATGCAATGTCCCTCAGGAACCGATTTGCAAGTTGGGAACTGACAACTGTGCGAGAAGCTCCCGTATCAATCGTCAGCTTACAAGACGTTCCATTGATTTCGCCTCTGATGACCAGGCTGTTCCCATCATGAGTCTGCGAGATCGAAATCCTTGGGGCTCTTTGAACACCAGCCAGCACCCGCCCCGCAGTCCTGGCGTTTACTCGTTTCCCTGCTGTTGTCGGGCAGTACTATCAACCGCCCTATTCTCCTGAGACCGCTCGTATTCACTTCCTATGCTTCGCTTAGGGCAGCTGGACCGAAGGTGACCTTTTTCACCACAGGCGTAGCATCTAGGGCTGTACCCCTTAAATCGGTCCCGCGGAGGTGATGCCACAACCTCCCGGACCCGATGAGACCGATGGTCTTGTCTCACAGCTTCCACCTCCAAAGCATGGGCCAGAGCGTCCTTGAGAGTTTCATGGTGCCCAAGTCTCACAGCAGCTCTAACTTCGAGGTCACGGATGCCATCGATAAAAGCTTGCACCAGATTCCCGTCAACGAGCGCAGGTGCAGACTGGTATGCCTTACGGACCAGTTTCTCAACTTCCAGAGCCCACTGTTGCAAGTTTTCACCGATGCGTTGGGCACGATCCTTCAGCTGTGCACGAAACACGTGCTCCAGATGAGCGTCACCATATCTTGCTTCCAATGCCTCCAGCAGTTGCTCATAGGTTACCTTCTTACCGAGGGCTTCGAGGACGGTTAGAGCCTGATCTCGAAGACCCAAGGTGAGCGCGGTCATAGCTTGTTCCTTTGTCCAGCCGTTTGCCGTCATAACAGCCTCAAACTGAATCTTGTAGGGGTAGGACCACGAAGATGTTCCATCAAACGGCGGTACTTTGAACCCCCGTACCGAAGGAGCAGCAGTTACTATAGTCGCCGCTCCGTCTCCAACTTAAGGTTTCCTAAGGCCTTCTTCACGTCAGCAATTTGAGTTTCGGCCTCAGTGATACGATTCTCGTGTTGAAGAACCTGATCCTTCACTACCTTGATTTCTTTGCCGAAAGTCTCATGTATACCTTTTAACAAGAGCATCTGTTCCTCCTGGCGGCGGGCCTGCTCCTCCTTGTCCCGCTGCAGTTGCTCTTCCAAGCGGCGGGCCTGCTCCTCCTGGCGGCGGGCCTGCTCCTCCTGGCGGCGGGCCTGCTCTTGGAGCATTGCCATTAGGGCCGTGATATCTGGAGCTGCTGCCGATGTGGACGGCGTGGTTTCCATAGCTGGCTGCTGATCTTCCGATGTAGGCAGTTGTGCACTTCCAAATCGCCTCTGATCAGCCTCTTGCTGGCGCTGACTCCTAGTTCGGATACCTTCCGTGTCTTCCTTTGGTAAAACCGGCATACTTTAATCCCACTTCTGACACCAAATTGTTACGAGCTGGGTATTAAATAAATTAAAGTACTCGATTAATTACCAAAAATAACACAATATTTATTAAGAACACTTTTTACAATAAGAAATCACTAAATCACTGGTTAGTCGCACTAGAAGATCTCTTCGATGTTTATCCGCTGTATCGTGAAACAATACTGTCCCTACGGCCAACACGTTCCGCTTTTATATGGCCGTGGAAATTACTCGAAACTACGAAAACATTCGATCGATGTTTCTAGGCTAAATAGATTACTCTAGAGCTGTTTGTAGCGCCATCTAGCGTCGAGTAATCGTCATAATGCACACAGTTGCGCGCTTTCCGACACTAGATGGCGTTGTCCTCGACAGTTCTCGATTATTCTAGTGGACACGAGATTCATCTGGTTATGGCGCAACAGTATGTTTTATACATGTATGTATCATCTTCCTCTTGATTCACTCTTTCTATTGGTGATCAACCGCATTAAAACTCGTTTAACACTACACTGAACAAGTAGGTACTCAAGCTACTTCATTTTATACCACGTAAAAATAATAAAATTAAACTACAGAAATAATTTTAAATACCATTGTTTTCTTTAATATGTTTCATACGATAGGTATAATAATGAATATTTATTTATCTTGACATCACTTATTTAGCTATAAAAATCATACATTTTACATGTTACAGTAAAAGCTTTCTTCAATATCTGTATTAAATCTCTAACAAGTGTACTGTAACAACAACAAATTACATATGTGGATTAAAATGTCGATTACACTGGGTTTACAATTTTTTTACTTTATTTTTCACTAACTGACCTGCACAACAGCGTCTGTCTCAAACGGAATATTTTTATTTTTCCCGTTAATGTTACGATAAAAACCATCACTTTTTTTTCAATACGAACCTGTAGTACTTGAGACTAACATATTTAACCGAACAAAATATTCAGCTTTAAAATAAAAAATAGTATACATACACATAAAGTTACTAAATTTAAAAAAAACATGGACGGAGTACCTATAGCTTTAATCCAAGCATGAGGAGCAATATAATTTGTATTTGCTTTTGCCCTCGGCACCGTCCGCGTATTTGTCAGTTATCGCGTTAAAGAGTAGCCCATGGTCTTTCTCAAGAATTAAAGTCTCTCCATGCCAAATTTAATTGAAATCAGTGCAACGGTTAAACCGATTAAATATACGATTTCTTTCTTTCTGAGGCTACAAATTATATCGTTTTTAACGACTTAAAAAAAACGATTTTGATGATTCTTTTTATGATTTGAAAGCTGGTGCTTCCCGGGTAGTCCGATTTCAATCTATTCAATTCAATTTCATATGGTCTAGTTCTTGAATTGTTTTTTTGTTAAAAAATGATAATTGATCATGTGATTATGTTTTAAATTACATACATTTCAAAATTATAAATATTTCCTACTATTTTCATTAAGTACAACTTACTTAGTGTATTTCTTTTCTAAAGAGATTTGGCGCACCTAAAACCCAAATTCCCTGAAGAACTATCTTCAGTGTTGTGCGACCGCGCAGAGCACCTGTACCGGTAGCAGTAGGAGCGGTGACATAGATATGATCCACCTTTCTTCACTTTTTCTTTTACCTGAAAATCGTATGTACATTAAGTACACTTTTATGTTAATTTTAGTAGGGGTAAGTCAACTCTAAGGACGAACATGACATGAACCTCGTGGCCATCTAAGGAATTAACTTATACTATGTGATAAGTTCAAAGGAGTAGAGAGGTCACAGAGTAGGTTTGTTTATTCTTTAGGATCCTCAAAGGAAATCTCGCGCTTTTGCGAGTTGTATTGGACCAGAACTCACATTGGCCAACACTATTGCACAGAATTTTAACAAAAAAAACCGACTTCATGAACCACTGAAATCGGGCCACACAAGAAGCACCAGCATTCAATAAAAAAAAAACATCAAAACTGAGGTTAACAAACAAAAAAAATACAGTCGAATTGGGAACCTCCTTTTGTGAAGTTGGTTAAAGATGGCCTAAAAATGGTTTTAGTCTATGGTACTGTGGAACAGAAGTATCATGTGACAATTAGAGAGAGAGATGGGGAGGGAAGTGTAAAAAATGTGTTATGTAGTATGGGTACACTGGTAAGACGTCATTTTTTAATGTCACCTAGTGGTGTACTACCAATGCCTACAGACAATTGATAAAGTTTTTGTGTCTGTGATCCTGCAACTAGCATATGGAGGGTAGAGATAAGGAGTGTTATCTCATATGGTAGAAAATTGAAAAAAGTGTCCAGCATAAGCTGTAAGTAACAGTTCAAAAACCTTCCAGAATGGCGCTGGTGTAGACACAGGGTATGGTATGAATGTAGCAATTGTGAACGAATTGAAGTACGCCGAGTTAAAAAATTAAACATTATTGCCACTACTTGCGTATCACAAAATAATGTAGTAAATATATTTTATTTTCTGAACTGTGAATAGTACGTTTATTGATTTTTTATCATTCAATTTTATGAAAAAGTGTGTGTATTGATTTTAAGAAGTTTACTCTGATGCTAATGTGGCGCCACCCTAATTTAATGCATTTCAACGGACACTTTTCATGTACACAGATGATACTCCTTAAACTAGCATAAGAATAGCAACAGCTGTAGAGTAAGGTTGTCACCGGTCGAGTAGCTACACTTTAGACAGGTTTTTAAAATACCAGAACCATATCAATTAACATTCTAAGAGGATTTTTTCACTGAGATGTTCCAAAGCTGAACTGCTTTTGTGTCTGGTGATCCTTTAACTAGTATAAGAACAGCAACAGCAGTAGAGTAAGGTGCTTACCGGTCGACTAGGTACACTTAAATAAGGTATTTAAAATACCAGAACCATTTCAACAGAATTGAAAGAGGTTTTATTAACTGAGATGTTCCAAAGCTGAACTGCTTTTGTGTCTGATAATCCTTCAACTAGCATAAGAACAGCAACAGCAGTAGAGTAGGGTTCTCACCCATCAAGTTGCAACACTTTTTTTTTATTGAATAGTGGGCAAACGAGCAGACGTATCACTTGATGGTAAGCGATTACCGCCGCCCATGGACACCCGCAACACCAAAGGCGTCACAAGTGCGTTGCCGAGCTTTGGGGGATGGGGGGAGGGGTTGGGGTATGGGCCTCCGGTATCCTCACTCACTCGGTGAAACACAGTGCAACTTCAGACATTTTCCTATTAGAATTCAGTTGGTATGGCTCTGGTATTTTAAATACCTGTCTAAAGTTTCAATTCAACTGAGATGTTCCAAAGCTGAACTTCTGGGTATAACAAGCAATTTTGAGCTTTATAAGTAGTAAAATTCTAAATAAGAGATAAAAAAGTTGTTTAAAATTAGTTACATTATCTTCAGTCCAGGCATCTTCTGTCCACTCCCACACATTGCCTGCCATGTTGTACAAACCAAAGTCATTATGAGGAAACATATTCACTGGGTTAGTTCCCACATAACCATCCTTAGCAGAATTATGAGTGGGGAAGGTGCCTTGCCAAATGTTAGCCCTGAAAACAAAGGTATAATACATTTAGCTGCCTCGGTGACACAGTGGTAGCATATGCGACTGCTGTGCTTGAGATCTCGGGTTCCATTCCCGGGTAGGACCTTATGTTTGTATGATCTGCAAATATTTAATTCAGAGTTTGAGTGTTTTCTGTGTATAATATGTATGTATTTACAAAAAAAGTATATAAGTATTTATATCAGTTGTCTAGTACTCATAACACAAGCTCTATTTAGCTTGGGACTAGATGACGTTGTGTGATAGAAGTCCAAATATTATATTATTTATTAAAGTTTCTTAAATTTAAAGTAACTATTTTATATTCTTTATGTATAAAAAGATTTTATATTTATATCAGGTTGGTATAGAGTTTGTGTCAAGATTTTCTTATCATTCTTGTCCTGCGCTGTTTACTCCGGTTGCCCAAAGGATGAATATGGTGGTCACAATCTATATTCCGAAACTATCACCATGCAGATTGAAAGAATGTGAACATAGTTTAAACTTTTACTGACATGTGCTTCCGTTCAGGAAACAGTTTGTCACCCCAAGGATACTTTGTATCTTGGTGTCCACCTCGACAAGCAGCCTCCCATTCAGCTTCGGTAGGTAAACGGCCACCTCTCCATTTACAATATGCTTGAGCATCTCTCCACGAGACATGGACAACTGGATGATTCATCATATCTATAAATATTTGCCAGACATTTTATTAAATTGCATTAATATTTAATATAAATTTCTACTAAATAAAAAATATATGAACTACCTTTAATATTAGAATCAGGTCCATATGGGTGTTTCCAGTCAGCACCAAACACCTTATACCACCAGACAGCTTGCATGACACGAAAATCATTTAACTGCTCTCTAAATGTCGTATTTAAAAATGCAGTAAACACAAAACTGTCTCCAAATTGTTCAGCTTCAGTCTTATATTTAGTAGAAAGAACAAAATTATCAAAATCTTTATTAGATACTTCATACTTGTCTAAATAAAAACCATCTAAAGTTTTTATTTGTTTTGGCCCTTCTTTGTCACTTTCAATGGCTATATCATCCGTCCCAAATTGATACTCTCCAGCGGGGATTAAAACCATTATTTCTGCTTTGTTGTCTTCTTCCAGGGCACTACATGTTTCTTTACTGCTACATTGAGAAGACTGATCTATATTATTATTTGAACCACTAAACATACTGTCTTGAATTTGCTTTTCATCCCCTGCCCGATTGATATTACATCCACATCCAGATTCTTTATTAAACGAAAGAGTAATTTGAAGAGAAATAATTAATACACTAAGTAACATTTTATTTGCTGTTAAATTTCCTATGTATATGAATATTGGTAAATTAATACAACAATAGAATGAAACTTCTACATGTTCTTGTGGTTACATGGCCATGGCTACAGAGTTATGAATTTTTCATGAAAAAAATTGGGGTCTACACAATATTTATTTAAAAATATGTATATTAATTCCTCCAATAAGAACTTGCCAAAACATCACAGACAAAACACCAAACACACGTATAACGCGATCGTATAATCGTATCGTAGTAGTGCATACTCGTATCACTTTCGAATGTTAACATTTTGTCAACAGGTGTTTGAAAAAGATAAATTTTAGTTGACATATTAATTTCAGTTATGTCTAAAGCATTAATGTTAAGTTATCTAAAACTAAAGTATTTTCTTTCTTATTTCTTAAATTGATAATAGCACAATTAACTTTTTTTAGGCGGTAACACTCATTAATTTTCAGTTTCCCGTATGACTTACACACATCTGCTCTACAAATCGTTAATTATAATTTTCATATATTAATTGGCGCTGCTTGCGGGAAACCTTCGTTCAGCAGTTGACGATGATACCTAGGTTAATTAATTGATAATCACACTTAAATGGACATGGGTTATAAAGACTAGGGAAGCGGATCCGAATGTGCATACGGTTTCTTAAGCTTATTTTTAGAGTTGTTGCAAGTAAACAGATTGGAATGTAATATACCCATTTGTTATTTTTAATTTTATACCAATAAACGTATATTGATATAGGTATTATCTGCCTCGCACAACAAGACCCTGGTATTTATACCTTTAGTGTTAGGTGTGCGGTCACCCTGGGCAACGTGGCACCGGCTCTGTCCTTAACATAGACGCGCGCCTCGGCATCTGGGCGATGCCCTTAACATAGATGCACGCCTCTGTGCTTCAGCGTTGTCCTTAACATATACGCAAAATCATTGCCAGGCAACATAACATCGATGGGCGTTATACTTCTTGAAACCGCACGAATGTATTTTATCTTTTCATAAGCCGTATATAATTATGAAGTAGGAATTAAATATTTAATACAATTATTAAATTAAAATTCCTGAGTGGTTTACCTGTCGTGGCGATTGAGTCAAATAACAATATTACACACTAATTGATGGGCATAATTCAATCGGTTGGAAGCTCAGATAAATTTCAGTATTATTTCATCTTAAATTAAGTTCTTAATGTCGTCTCCTTAAACTGTCTTACTGGACAGACTTATCTAACCAGCGATCTAACTAACAGGAAACATCAGCCAAGAAAGCTGCTAATATAATTTTCGTTTCGTTTCGAACAGACAGACCTGAATCTAATATTCCAATAGACATTTTTGACATGTTGTTGTTGTCTTAATGTACTTACAACTTTATTATAAGTAGCTAATACATTTTTTAATCTTCCGCAATGTGTTTACTCTCAAACGTACCAATGATAAAGATCGGTACATTGTGTGTGTCTTATTAAAGTACCTCATCATCATCATCATCAGTCTATCGCAGTCTACTGCTGGATATATAGGCCTCTCCAATTGCACGCCACTTAGTTCGATCCTCGGCTTCTCACATCCAGCCCCTACGAGCCGTATTCCGCAGATCATCACTCCCCTGGTCCGTGGAGGTCCCACACTGGGTTTGCCAAGACGCAGTCTCCACTTAAGAACCCGTTGACCCCAACGATTATCAGTTCTGCGGCTAATATGGCCAGCCCATTACCACTTTAGCTTGCTAATCCTAATTAAAGTACCTACCTACTTAAGGTAACAAAATTAAAGGGGTACCTAATTATTTAGAACAAAATTCAGTAACATAATATTTATTACAACATTTTTATGAGTGCGTCAGGTTTCGTATCTGAAAAGATACAGATGTTTCCGCAAAGTAATTAGATACCTATTAATATTAATACACTTTTTAAGTAATAAAACATTTTTAATAGAAGTACAACACGTAATGTTGAAACGCTAACATCGACTTTACATTTTTATTTTAAGTTAGTATGGATTGTAAAGGGTAACAACAATGAGAAATACTTATGTAGGTAACAGTGGTAACTTAAAGTAATACAATTATTCTTTTCTATGAAAAGTAGTAACCTTTAGATCTAATATATTGTTAAACGAACAGACGTTTATGTTTCATTTAAAAACATATGACCTGTAACATTAAGTTTAATAGTCTATTTATAATAACGTTTTTTCTTTTATTTCGGACAGTTTGGACATTTGATATTAGGAGTAAAGGATTTTTTACCATCCTCTTTTACTGCAAACCAAGCTCCACTTGATAATCTCATCAACCGAACAATAGACGATAAAAAAATGAAAATATCAAGAAGTAAAATCCAAATTTCAGTCCTTTGGCTATAATTACTTTGTAATACGGCGGTGGTGGTATCCTGGAAACAAGAACAATAACTTTACTAGGATCGCTCTAAAGCAAAAGCAACGAAATGATGTGCTAGCAGCACTAATCATTTCACTGCATAAATAGGGAGACTCCTAACTTCTAGCTATGTATTCTTTTACATCGACACTTTTGTTAGGCGTCCTTTTCTCTAGTACCCTTCTACTGCCATGCATAAAACGCTCTTCACCATAATTATTTTGCATATCTCTGCACCATATACACATTACGACAACCTTTTGCTCCTCAAGTTTTTGTCCACCGGCGCTATCTTCTCCTCATTTATACCTTATTTACTTACCTTTGACTATCCCAATTACAGTTACATTCATACCAGCATTCGCGCTTCAGACCTTTCTGATCGTCACTGTCACAAAGAGACTAGACAAAGAGTCTCTTTACGGATCAACTTACAGATTCATAAAGAACTGCACATTCCTTACATGTTTAAACAGATACCTACTTGTTAAATTTCTAGTGGTTCATTTATTTAAAAACAAAATACAGCATAGTAACTACGATGTCGTTGTCTTTTTTAAAGAAGTAGCAACTGTATCAACAAATGAAGTTTAATACTAATTACACACAATACACCTGAAGGTCACCCGCGCGCGCCAAGACATTGTGTGCGTGCCTCATAATTAGGTGTATTTCAGATCTACATATTTGCTTCCTTACGACACCTATGGAACGAATAGGGTTGGTAACACAGTATGGAATGAATGGTAGTGGTGACAGAAGAAGTGTGTGAAGTGAAGAATATGCAGATATTCTTTATCAGTCATCACACGTATGATACTACTCAAACTTATAATCGATCATCGTTACTTTCAATATATTTTCCCAATTTCATTTGGTGTCGGCGCAATGTGTCATTCTTCACAGGGTTTTGGAACTATTTTTAGCTAACTCCTGCGTCACGCATTTTTCACTGGATTGGAATCGATTTAAGGAAAAAAATACCTATATCAATCAATCGACTATCACTTTATAGAAATAGGTGGCTAATCGGAATTTTAACCCACAATTTGGATAAATTGTTCTTTCTGTATGCGAGATGTCTTCGAAATGGCAAAGGTAATTCGCGAAATTCTCTAGAATTAGGGAACGTCCGACGTATTTATAATTACTTTTAAAAATTAAATACTTACTGTATTCAAAGTTAAAAGTGATAGTATAGGTACCTACTTGTTTATTTCTTGATATAAGTTAAAACTAAAGAGAACTTCTTCAATAACTTTTGAATTTTTTTTTAATTAAATAAAATAAATAAATAAATATTTCGGACATCTAACACAACGCCATCTAGTACTTATATAAAAAAAAAATACTAATATACTTTATACTTTTTTTTTTTTTGTAAATACATACATATTATACATAGAAAACACCCAAACTCCGAAACAAATATTTGCAGATCATACAAACATTTGGTCCGACCCGGGAATCGAACCCGAGACCTCAAGTTTAGCAGTCGCATACGCTACCACTACGCCACCGAGGCAGTTAAAGTTTAATCGATAATTTATTATTATTGATGATTATTTTATAAAATAAGTACATATTCACATAAGATCAAATACTTTATTTTGAAAAATTAAAAGTTGTTAATAAAAATATGTTTTGTGTAGTATATTGCATCTTTTAAATTCAAGGTGGAATCTGAAGAATTTTCAATATTTCTGTTAGACCTCTTGCTGTAGGTATAAATTTTGTATATTTATTTATTATGTTCTATAATAGGAACTAAGTTTTTCTTTATTGTGAGTCTTATCCGTTCATTTCGTTTTCTCAAAGTTAAAAAAAATCCGCTCAGTTAAACAGTTATCTAGATTTCTCTCCGTGGGCTGTCTCCTTATGTACGTGAACTGCTCACGTGATCACTGTGAAAGATAACAAAAGGTATTGGTTAAAAAATAAATTAGAAGCCAATAGTACCTACTTGTTGGTTTTTCGTGTACTTAAATAATGTAATGTAACTAGTAAAGTAAAAGTAGACCACAGGTACACTATTTTCTGTTACCTATGTTAGCAGAAACAATTTAAAAAAGTTCTTTAAGAATAGATTTTATTGCGCCTAGAATTTAAAAAGTTTAGGTGCCTAATTACTATTTCTAACTGCACACTGGTTTACCGTCTACATTTAAGTGAAGTTAAAACAAAATAATAATATTTTATTTAAATATCTATTGTTCTCTAATTAAAAATACCACTATTTTTATAAATACAGGTTTAAATAATAATTTAGTCCAAAACAGTATTTTTTGTAGGCAATTTTTTTAGCGTCATCATTAACTTTTGTCTTTAGATCACAATATGGAGGGTAGAGATAAGGAGTATCATCTGTGTACATGAAAAGTGTCCGTTGAAATGCATTAAATTAGGGTGGCGCCACATTAGCATCAGAGTAAACTTCTTAAAATCAATACACACACTTTTTCATAAAATTGAATGATAAAAAATCAATAAACGTACTATTCACAGTTCAGAAAATAAAATATATTTACTACATTATTTTGTAATACGCAAGTAGTGACAATAATGTTAATGTTTTTAACTCGGCGTACTTCAATTCGTTCACAATTGCTACATTCATACCATACCCTGTGTCTACACCAGCGCCATTCTGGAAGGTTTTTGAACTGTTATTTACAGCTTATGCTGGACACTTTTTTCAATTTTCTTCCATATAAGATAACACTCCTTGTCTCTACCCTCCATAGATCACAATTTAAGAGGATGCTGACCAGAAGGTAAGTATTAGTCACTTGCCTTGACATCTTTACGGTGTGCCGTCGTCAAAACAATTTATGTCCATAATTCTGGCCTTTATTCTCTCATTCATCCATGCAGTTACAACGTACTAGTGCCTGCAATACAATAAAGCTGCTGAAGGAGCATCATTTGTTCTACCAGCTGTCTTTCACCAAACATTAATACATAAGCAATTTTTTTAAATGAAACTTATTTGTCACAACAAAATTAATAGATACATTTAATTAAACATACCTTAATTTTTTGTTTTGTACACGAACATTTTATCAATACTCATTTTTAACCAAGCACAGCCATAATACCTATTAGGTACTATGTTAATTATGATGTAAATTTAAAATTCTGTTTGTTGTTACCGGTTAGTGTTAAATCATTTGTTTGATAAATTTGATCATCAGTATTCTTGTTTTATGTTAATATTAGAAGTTTTAAGTATTATTATATTTTAAATATTTAAAGTGTTTTTACTTCTTATTTTATTTTCGTATCTTAGAGTAAACCAGTGTGGTTAGCTAGTAAAATAAGCGTACTAAAAATAGTACCGTACCGTTTAAATTACGCATCATAATGTTACCATAAAATACTCTTTTTAAAAAAACAATTTTGACAACATCGGTCTAGCTAGTATTAAAAAAATGTAAGCACGCAAAGAGCACTGTTGCTATAGGTACTTTTTTAAAGGGATTAAAACCATATGTTTAAAAAAAATGCTAATTCTAGGTATAAAGGTGACTTACAACAGTAGCGGCACAATGTCTTCCTGTTTCATTTTACCATAATATTTTACAATGCCATCCACATGTCCCATACCCACCACTGCCAAGACCCGTGGGTTGTTTACTGTTGAAAAAAGGAACACTTGAAAAGAAAGGTCTGCTAAAACAAAATATGATGGTGTACCTACTCTTGAACACAAATTTTAACTGCCACATGCCGTATTGGTCACGTCCTCATGATTATTGTTACAGAAAGCACAGTAAGTTAGCTTCACCAATATTAAACTCTGGAGAGACTAGTTTTTCTTTTTATAGGTACATATGAATCGCAATTTGGGATTGTAACACAGAACGTCACTTTCATAAATAAGTGAACTGCATTCATTTTCTGCATCGTCTAAATACGCTTGAGAATGCGCCGCCGAGAAAAGTTAATACTTTTGGCTAGTAAAATAAATGCATATCAAGTCACCAATATTAAACTTGTCACAGATACTTGCCCGAACGTACACATTCTTGCAACGAATATGCTAGACACTTATCCCGCTCATCGACGAAAACATGGAATATTTTTTTAAATGCCGGCACATCCTTTGTTATTTCTTCGAATTGTGCTTGGACAAAATCGCGATCTTTATATTTTTCCAGTTGTTGCTTGCTGCAAGACGAATACAACATTGACATTAGAAAATGTAGGCACAATATAAAAATTTGTACCAAACATATACACGCGTGATCCAAGTCCAATGTGCTTCTAATTTGTATATTCTCAGACAGAATGAAATGCCTTCATTTGTGACTTAAGATTTGAGATTATTATACCTATTCAACATTTTATCTGCCAAGGAATTTCAGAAAAGCGCATGATTGGGATACACATGACCCGTTCATGAATTTTTGTATCATAATTATTATTAAAGTGGCATTAAAACTTTCATACGTACTCTAATGGTTTAGGGTTTGACGTCGTAAGATGATACATAACTTGTCCCAATTCGTAAACACTTAGAGATTGAAAAGCTCGGGCTATTGTTATTTGTATTGGTCGATCACCCAGAAATAGTTTACATCCAGGGATCTTTTTCATCTGCAAAAAAATTAAATACGTTGCAAACGTTACTAAGTATCACTTCATTTTAACTTTTTACTTCAATTGAAAAAAATCTGATTATTTATACTAATGAAATATGCAAACAGTTAAACTTTAACAAAAGATTACTATATCTAATATTATTTTGTTGTTGTTCTTTTTAAAAAATCACTCTAGCACTAGGGATAAATCATTTTTTTTTATACATGTGCAAACCCCCTCAGGCCGTCACCCCGCCGGGGTTTGCGGCGGGGCGGTGTGTCGGAACCGAACCGACCAAAACCACACGGTGTGCCACTCTGCGCCTGAGAAGGGAGGGGTCCGGGAACTGCAGTTATTAACACGACCGGACCACTAGTGATAAATTCTAGGCCAAGGAGACTACTAACGTTCATGAAATAGACTCGGAACAATCATTTATGGATAACATTTAGTTTTTCCCATGACGCTAAGTTCGAACTCACAATACTCGGTGCAGTCGCAGAAGCGGTAAGTCGCTTAAACCATATGTTATACGTGCAGTAAAATGTTGAAGAGTAACAATTAAATTTTATGAGGCGAATGGCATTAACCTCATGGTAGGCTCTGCGGAACTCTCCTCCCGGTGCAACTCCTAGCTCTTTTGCGATATCAGCGTAGGTTTTTAACAACATTGCATGCAGCATACCAGATACAAAGCTCTGGCCTTTGACTGCTTCTCTGAAATATATAATTATACATTAACTGTCGACTGCCGGCTCGACTGGCGTGATAACACGGCCTCACAGAAAACCGGAGTGAAACAACAGTGCTTGCGCTGTGTCCTTCCCCCATACCCTCCCTATCCCCCAAAGGCCGGCAACGCACTTGTGACGCCTCTGGCGTTGCATTTATGCCATTAGACGATACGTCCGCTCGTTAGTCCCCCGTTTCCATAAAAAATAAAAATAAGGAGCACTAATAAACTTACTTCAACTTCTTAGCATCAAAATTTTTAGCATCTTCTAAAAACTTCTTGTCATCTAGCTCTAAAAGTGACACTCTTTGCCGACATAGTTCCACAAGAATCGCATTTGGATTCAATACTCGTACTATCTAAAAAATAAATTATTCTTGCTATAAATCAACTAGAATATTCATTACAGTTTTTATTTTTATTAACGATACACACACATAGTGCTACCAAAACAAGAAAAACTTTAAATAGATTCTAGGCATGATTTTTCAAGTTCGGATTTTCGGAATGTTTAATTTTTTTCGTATCTAGTGATATTTTCTACTATATGACAAAAATCATAAATACCTCGGAAACATCTTCAACTGATTGTTTGCTGAAATGCACGGTGCCCAATAGTACCACCTTTCCATTCCCATCATTCTGTACAAGAGTCGCAGAAGGCGGTAGTTTTAGAACGTCGGCTGAACATAAACTTCTTGCTAATGCTGTACGAACCGCTACAATTGAAAAGTTATAAAAAGTAAATCTATTGTTACATCAAAACAACAGTTTTAACAGGCTACTGCACATGAACCTCTTTTTTGAAAGTAGGTAAGTAACACGCTGGCCAAACGGATAATACTGTTTCTAGATAATACTGTTTAAACAATTTTAATAAATATGTATGACTTACGATAATTTGTTCTTTGTATTTGATTATAGATAATACCCAATTCCAGGCTTCTGTTCAAGACACGTTTAGCAAGGATACATGATAGGTATATCATATTTCATAGATATTTTGGAATAAGAAAATTTGACGCATTATTGACCTAGTGTTGAAATAACTTAGGGAATATTATTTTTTCAAATTGTCCATATTGATATAATGTATAATTTATTCAGAGGTTTTGACATGACACTTAGATAATTCAACTTTTTAATTTTCAGCCAATCACAAATTAGACTTTTTAGAGGTCGTGAAAGAGGACGCAAAGGACGAAATAAGTTGTAAGTAAAGGGAATGAATCACTTAAAGTTACTTCATTTCGCCTAGAGTCCAGGGTGCAAGGAGCTGACTGTACGTACAGTTTAACCAGTAGTACCTGAGGCTCTAACATTAAAACTTGTGTAAACTACAGTTTTATCCGAGCCAGTGTCGTGAGTTCGATTTCCACCGAGGAAAATAACCGGTAACAATCAATCTAACACACACAGATGTTTGCTGTTTAGTAAAAGATATTTAAAGGCAATTAGACCTAATTACCTATTTTATATGAATTTTAACTTGATACCTTGGCGCGTTTGTGAGGAACTTGAAATTTTAGTAATTCGATTTTTTTCCTTTATGTGTGCTATAAAACGTTGCTACATGCCACATTTCAAGATTCTAGGTCGACTGAAAGTATCCTTTAGAGAAGTTGCGAGTTTCAAAATATGCGGCTGAAATTGCTGTTTCTTTAGATTGCCGGCAATTCTTATAAGTGAATTGCCGCGTCCCTGAGAAAAAGGGACTTGAAAGACAGACAGACGGACAACAAAGTGATCCAAAAGCAAATACCGCTATAATTGAAATAAAAGAAAATAAATACAATTTAAATACAGTGTTCTGGCCACACATCTTTTTTTCCCTAAATTAGTGGGAGAATATGTATTTAATTTAATAGGTTTACTTTATTCAATAGATTATAGATATTTACATATTATTTAGATTATACTTAGATACATATATTAATATATACAGGAACTAGCATTGGATAAACTAAGTCATCACAGTCAAATTTTTAATAATTGATAATATAATTAGCAAATTAATTGTAGTCCTGAAATTTCCTGAATGTATAATTAATACCTATAGTCGTTCCAATAGTTTATTTAACTTTTGACAGCTCTAATACTTAATCAAATAGTGATACCCTGACCCGTTACCTATTCGATTTCTTTCATCGATCGATTTTATGCATTAAGAAGTTTTAATCGATTTAACAAACTCATTATTTTATAGATAATTTCGTACTTCATATTTCTATGTGTTTTAATGTGCGACCTCCTTTGTCAAAATAAAGAAGAAATGGATTAAAAGAATGTTGTTCAAATATGACGGTTCTATGTCATGAAAAAATATATAAAAGGAACTGAATTTTCAAAATGTATTATTGTATTGTGTTGTAATTCAGTGGTTAATATTGTATTTGTTAAACTATTGATGATCTTTATTAAATCTCTCTATGTCTATTTTAAAATAATCTACAGTATTTCAATGAGTAACCTTCAATATAGTTGAGTATTTACAGGGTGTCTCAAAAGAAATTTTATATTTGTTTAGCTTACTGCGTGAACGCTGCGTACTTGAGGGGTGCGGGGGTTATGTCAATTGGTAGCTTGGCTCTTGGGGATTCAGTCGCTATAGAGTGTTTCTCGGGAGCAGACCGCGCGTTGTGCGTGCGAGAGTTTTACAAGAACGGTGATTCGACAACTGTCGCGCGTAGAAAATTCTGCAGTATTCGAGGTTTTCGCCACTTATATGATGCGCCAAGCCTTCCTCTCATTCGACATTGGGTTAAAAAGTTTGAAGAGACTGGATCAACGCTGGATAAATCAAAACCCGGGCGACCTAGGGTCATCAAGAACGGTAGAAAACGTGGAGAGTGTTAATCAATCTGCACGTGACGACCCGAGCCTTTCAATTCGGAAGCGCGCGAGTGCTTTAAATGTGCATAGATCATCATTACATCGCATTATGCACAAAGATCTAAAGCTGCACCCCTACAAAATTCAATTGGTGCAAGAATTAAAGCCCCAAGATGCCGGTCAGAGGCTTAATTTCGTAAATCAGATGATTGAGCGATTTTCAACGTTTACCAACATTTTGTTTTCGGATGAAGCTCATTTTCATCTTAATGGCCACGTAAATAAGAAAAACTGCCGCTACTGGAGTTCAGGCAATCCGAAACGCAAACATCAGAAACCCCTACACTCGCCTAAAGTGACCGTATGGGCTGCCATGTCGGCGCGAGGAATTATCGGCCCTTACTTTTTTGAAGACGAAATGGGGCGTACAGTTACAGTGAATTCAGAGCGTTATGTGGAGATGTTAGACAACTTCTTGGTACCTGAACTGCAAAACTTTCCTGGCTATAACCAAAGAACATGGTTTCAACAGGACGGAGCAACTTCACACACGTCCAATATATCTCTGCCACGTGTTCGTGAAATTTTCTCAGGAAAATTGATCTCCCGGAGAGGTGACATAAATTGGCCTCCACGTAGCCCAGATTTAACCCCTATGGACTTTTTCCTATGGGGTTATCTTAAATCTAAAGTTTACGCCAATAAACCAACTTCACTGGCGCATTTGAAAGAAAATATCCGTCACGAAATGGCAGCCATCCCTCACTCCACCTGTCGAGCAGTCATAAGTAATTTTACTGTTCGATTAAATGAGTGCCAACAACGTGAGGGTTTACATTTAGACGATATTATTTTTAAGAAATGAATTCCCAAAAAGTGTATTTTAACAATAAATAAACATTTTTTCTATATACCGCTTCCTTTTTTTTTAATCAATCCACTAAATATGAAATTTCTTTTGAGACACCTTGTATATTCCTCCGTATTGATTTATTTGTGAATTCTCACGTTTGGTTGAGTTGAGCGTATCGTTCCTGCCTTCGTTACTGTCAAAATGCCAAAAAAGAAAGTACTCAAAGGACAAACAAGAGAGTTTGTCTTGCGACTTCGTGAATACTTTGAAAAGGAAAGCCGTAATGGTGGGCCTCTTATACCAGTGACTCAAGTTAGAGACCGTGTTGCAGCAGCATTAGGTATTAGTGCTCCAACAGTGGCAAAAATAACAAAAGAAGGCTACGGCAGCAGTGGCATGGAACAGAATAAGCTATCTACACCTAAGAAAAAACGTCCGCCTAGTAAAGTTACAGCCGTTGACAATTTTGACGCTGATGCTATTCGTCGTCATATATACGACTATTACCAAAGAAAAGAGATTCCAACATTAAAAAAACTAACACAATCTCTTCGAAATAGTGGTTTGTTCCGTGGTCAAAAATCTTCTCTGACAAAGGTATTGAAAGACATTGGAATGTTATTCCAAAAATGTGACAAACGAAAAATTTTAATGGAACGCAATGATATTGCTTTGTATAGATGCGATTTTTTAAGACAAGCAAAAAAAATAGAAGATTGGTCGAATGTTGTTTTCACAGATGAAACTTGGCTCAATGCGAATCATACGCTGTCAAAAACTTGGACTGACAACACCGTTGGCTCCACTTCTACAGTACCAATGGGAAAAGGCGAACGACTGATTATTTGTCATGCAGGAACAGTAAAAGGATTTGTGCCAGGCGCTCTATTAGCTTTTAAATCCCAGAAAACAGGAGATTATCATGAGGAGATGAATTCGAACGTGTATGAAAAGTGGTTCAGAGAAATGCTTACATCACTCGACGAGCCATCAATAATATTTATTGATAATGCACCTTATCACTCTCGTCAAATTAATAAAATACCAACACAGGCCAACAAAAAACATGAAATTATAAACTGGCTCCGTGACAATGGCGAAGAGGTGAATGAGTCCCTACTAAAAGTAGAGTTAGTAAAGATATTAAAAACAAAGAAGCTGCCAAAACGATACGTCATAGATGAAATGGCAGCAGAGCATGGGCATACCGTCCTCAGAATTCCCCCATATCACTGCCAATATAATGCAATTGAAATGATCTGGGCACAAGTTAAAGGATATGCTGCGAGGAACAATACAACTCCTCCTTTCACCGCAAGAAAAATGCTGAATTTACTGAAAAATGCGTGTGAAAAAGTAACTCCAGAAAACTGGGCGAATGTTGTAGAAAAAACAAAGAAGGTGATAATGTCGGATTGGGATCGGGATGTTGCATTCGACAATTTATCTATCCAAGAAATGATAATCAATATTACTGAGAACTCAAGTGATGATGATTCCTGGTCATACGAAGAAGACGATTCTTTATAATTAAAATTAGTATTACAGTACCTCTTTTGGTTGTTTTATTTTTAATCCGTAAATTACTACGAATTTCAACATTTTGTACCTGTTCATTACAAGTAGGTACCGCAGGTAGTTTTTATTTGAACCAACTATAGTAAGTCTAAACAATTATTTTAGATTCATTAATTTGCGGCGAATACATTCGAACCCATTACTAGGTACGAGTACGATGGAACTGTTTTCATTACGCAAATTATTTATGCATTGAAACAGAGACATTTAGGGCATTTTAATGCAAAATAATAAAGCTTTTTACGTGATTTGATATAAAATATAATCACAATAATTTTATTGTATGTTTTATTAATATAATCGATAATCGATTTATTTCAAAACCGTTTTTATAGTCTGTGGTCATTAATTACGAATGACACATCCCTAAGTAGGCGGAGCCCGCCCATAAAGTACAGTATTATCTGTAGTACATTGTATCAAAAATTATTACAAAACTTTATGTGCGTGATCTGTCAAAAGTTAAATAAAGTATTGGAACGACTATAATATGCGAAATTTCATTGCTTCATACGTTGAAGCTATACATCTATCTTTTATCTATATAAATAAAAATGTATGTATCCGCTTAACTTCCGATCGCCTGCACCGAACTGGATAACTTTTTTTTGTGTTAGCAATTGTTAGGACACTGCCTCATTGGTCTAACGGCTGACGTATTGAACTGCCAATCAAGAGGTCTCGGTTTCGAATCCCGGATCGTGCCAAAAGTGTTATTAAGTTTTCTGATTATAGAAATATTTAAGAAACAAATCAAATATTTTTTTTACATATATTTGTACAATCTTTGTATAGTACAATAAAGTCGCTTCCTTTAGTCTGTTCGCTAGGATTTTATTATATTCGACGGATTTTTTTTGTACAGGTTATATGTGTAATACTAGCTGAACCCGCGGTTATTATCGTACCGCGGCTAACGTCGCGGGGCTAAGCTAGTCTAAAAAAGTAGCCTAAGTTACTCCTTATATCATCAGCTAATTATCAGTGTAAAACCCGTCAAAATCGGTCCAGCAGTTCCAAAGATTAGCCGAAACAAAGAGAAAGACAGACCAATTTTTTTTAAATGTTAGTTCGGTATTTGTTCCGTGTATACATACATATGGATTTAGGAAAAAGTGGTTTAATTTAATACCTGTTACAAACAGACACTCCAATTTTGTTCACTTGTATAGATATGCTTATTATAGATGCGAAAATCCGAGAATTTCAATGAAGCCACACCAGGTCGCTGGTATAAAATAAACAACAACAAAAAATCTCAGTAAGTATATTTATTTAAGACTCAATAATGTTTACATTACTAAAGAATTTAGTCATAGTCAAAACTACTAAGCATTTCCGTGAGCGTTCTTGGTTTAAGAAGAATCCAACTTACCACACAGTGTCATATATGTATCTACACAATTATTTGTATCAATAAGTGTACATATTATTACAGGCTTAAACATTAAAACGGATGGATATCAATAACAATTTCTTATAATTATCACAGTCCTTAAGATATTACTTAAGTATAACATTAATGATAAATATTTAACCAAAACAACTACCTAATCAATAAATTGGCCAATGATTGACTGAACACGTACTTATATATTATTAAATTCCGTGTCAATTACATTTACATAACTCTTATTTAGAGAAAGAAAGACACTCTTTATTAACACATAGACACACAATGTATTTAAAAAAGGTTTAATCTTATTTTTGACCTCCAACGCAAAAAAGGGGTGTTATTAGTTTTATTATTATGTCTGTCTATGGCGTAGCTCCTGAACGGTGAGGCCTTATTTAGGTGTGTTTTATTTTGGATTCTACATTGTATATAAAACTGCAAATAGGTGAAGCTGTTAAAACTTATTTTACGAAAGCAAAGGCTGACATTAACGAAAATAAACTAAGAATTACTAAGATATAAACACTTCGCGACTTACACATGTAGTTTTTGTTATACAATGGGACTGTTCACTATGAAATTATTTAGGTCACGATACCTTCTATATCCCGAAGTTTCCAACGGGTTATACTGCTCGTGGTCACACGTGGTCAACAAAAAGTGAGTTATGAACATTTTAATAAACAAAAATAATAATAAAACATTGTTGAGAAATGTGATCTAAAGGTGGTTTTTTTTTTCAATTATTTTAACTTTCCGCTTTAACTTGTATGTACATCTAAGGACAATCACGTGTAACTAAAAGTAATTATTAACATTCACAAGTATACAAAGATCTTAACTGGTTAAGCGTAAAACTAAAAATATCTAGAGATATTACATTTGAATAATATCTTATTTACACTGAATAACAGTTGCTTGTCAGTATTATAAGTCGCACTCGGTCACATTTGGTCTGTCTTACTCCAATCTCATTACTTGTACAGTAAAATTGTATAAAAAAGTTTCTTTTGCTAAACCAAAAAAAAAATACTTGGTGTATGTAGACCAAATATGGCCACTGAAGTCTTTTACTAATCAATTGACTTGAACGGTTATCCTGTATTTATATAAGCTTTAATTTAGGTATTTAAAAAATTGTAATAGCCCAAGAAATCGTGTGAGAAAGCCGCTGTAATTATTATTTTTATAGATCAAGCTCGGAACGTGAGCGTAAATGAATATCGACTTAAAATTAGACGACGTCACTCAAAAATCTTAATCAATCGATAAAATCTCGCCAACCTTGACGAATCAGGAGTCAAGCTTTCATACGAAACGATAACTTCGTGAAATCTGATTGGTCAGAAGGCGGAGCTTGATCGATGTGTCACTATTTTCATAAAGCGAATGGTACAAACAATTACATATTATTATTACTAATGAAGTCACTTATGTAATGGTTATAAAAACTTGGGGTAACACGAAAACCAAAAAATTGTGAAGAAATAACTCGATATCAAGAAACACTTAAATTTTACTCCTATCGCGTGATAGTTTTATGTTCAGAAATTAATATATTTGCACAAAATAAAATAGCCGTAAAGACACAATAGGCGATTTAATAATATCAGAAATAATTCTATATTTAGTTGGCAAGTATCAGTTTTAAATGTATCTTACTCTTTTTTTTAATCTAAGATCAGGTGACAAATATGTTTAAACGGTGCAGTTATTCGACTAAAGTTGCTGAGGGTGAGTCTAATATTAAGGAATGCTCAACATCAGCAAATTATTTATTTTTTAATAATTAAGAAGGTTATGAACAAAAGATGACATTACACATTCGGCTTAGCTAGTTTTTTTTTGCTATTCGACTCAAACCGTGAATTCTATCTTATTATGCAACGATCATTTCAAAAGGCGATCAATTTTGAAGAAACCTAATAGCTGCTACCGGTACAGTAGCATTTTTATTCAACCACAGCAGTAGTCAAGATTTGAAGATAATGAAAATGCTGCCTGTGACTGCCTAGAATCTGATTGTGGAGAATTGCATGTTTAATGAACACATATTGGTAACGGTTAACTTTTTTAATCAGCGAATTTCATTAGGTGTCATTTGATAATTAATTTATTAATTATAGGTTTTATTAAACGTCTTTATAAATTCTACGTTAAAAACTAGCTACCAATTGACACACAAATGGTTAAAAAAATACAAAATAATTCTCCGGATCAAGTTAAAAAATGACACCTTTTATTCTTAAGGGGCCATCCATAAAGTACGTCACACGTAAAGGGGGGGGGGGGGGGGGTCGACAAAGTGTGACATAGTGTGACAAGGGGTGGGAGGAGTCCTAAGTTTCGTGACATCACATTTCAATATCTAATATAATACTGATTGAGTTTCTTTCTTCTTCTTTTTCTTTATATTCAATAGTTTATTGCTTTGTTATTGTTTCAAATATTTGATGTTAATGTTGATTTCATAAAAAAAGTACTTAATTTAAATGGAAATAAAATTGATTTCGGAACTGCTGTTTTAATTTAATAATTTTTCGATGTGAAATTGCAAAACATGTGACGTCACACTAGGGAGGGGGGGGTCTCAGAAATGTGACCACCTGTGACAAGGACGGGGGGGTCTAAAAATCATGAAATTCATGTGACGTACTTTATGGATGGCCCCTAACCTCCTCAATTATAAGATAATCAAGATTTTTCGCAAATTTAAATATTTTTTGAAATTAGATTTTTTTACTAAAAAATTGGTCTATGTACGTAATCAAAACAATAATCGCAAACGCATGACGTCATTTCCTAGTAGTTTAGACGTGGTTTCATTACTTAACATCAAATCCTAAAACTGTATTTAGGAATAATATCATAAAATGGCATTTTGCCAGGAGCGGCCAGTGATTTCCTAGTTTACATAAGCCTAATCCAATTAGTTGTCGAGGTCGAGGTATTCCCTCGATAAAATATACAATTTATAGGCTTAAACCATGTAGGTTATTACACTGCTTACTGTTTTTTTAAATCTTACTTCGTTAAGGATCGTCCATAAATTACGTCACTCTTTTAAGAGGTACATGATACTAATGTGCGAGGGAGGGATCACAGGTTTACATTTTAAAACCTGTCATTCAGTATTTAGAAAGGTAGAAAGGACATTTTTCGTAACGTATTGTTGCGCCATAACCAGATGGAACTCAATTATACGAGAACGATCGAGAACTATCGAGGACAACGCCATCTAGCGTCGGAAAGCGCGCAACTGTGGGCATTATGACGATTACTCGACGCTAGATGGCGCTACAAGCAGCTCTAGAGTAATCTATTTAGCCTAGAAACATCGATCGAATACTTTCGTACTTTCGAGTAATTTCCACGGCCATATAAAAGCGAAACGTGTTGGCCGTAGGGGCAGTATTGTTTCACGATACAGCGGATAAACATCGAAGAGATCTTCTAATGCGACTAACGAGTGATTAAGTGATTTATTTTTGTAAAAAGTGTTATTAATAAATATTGTGTTATTTTTGGTAATCAATCGACTACTTTAATTTGTTTAATACCCAGCTCGTAACAGTATATATATATATACGTTACGAAAAATGTGATCAGGCGAGGCGAAAGGAAGTTGAGAGGGAAATATAATTTAATGAATATAGAGAATTACGTTTCATATTATTATATTAGTGAGTAGTATTATACATATTACTGCAGGGACAAGAGAGAGATGCAAGCACAAATTTTGTTATCTTTCCTCAAAGAGTTTACGACGGGACAGGACCAGCGTGTGACGTAATTTATGGATAGGCTCTTATACAAGTAATCTTCATTAAAGTGATCCACAAAAACAACGAAAATAGCCTTCCATCTTTTTTATAATCATCACAATTGGATGATTAATATGAAAAAAAAATGGAATTTTGCAACAAACGATACCAACATTTTTATTACATTACCTGTACTAAATAAAAAAAGAGATTGAGAGAGAAAAAATAACTATAATTAGCGGGTATTATTTTTTGCAGCGAATGACGAAAACAGTTAAATTATTTTGTCAATATATTACAATCGTTTCTAGCCTAGCACTAGACACACCACACTACTAATATTAATTACCCTTAATTCCTCTACAATTATGTCTATTTATTTTGTCTCCTTTTATGGGAGGTACAAATAAAAAGACGAAAATCGACTGTGCATTTTAAAATTTAAAAATAAAACAACGCTTCTCGAAAAATGGAATAGAGTAGAAGACCTTTTTTTTTAATAAAAGGTTGATTCTGACGCACAAATTAATTTGTCCGTGGCATTATTTTTTTGGTCGATGAGTGACATTATTTTTTAAATGTGAATCAATAAAAAACTTATTATTAACAGTTTAATTATTATAATTATATAAATTTTCATTTTTATTAAAGGCAAACTAATGTAACAAGATACTGCGTGCAAGCAGAAAAACATATGGTTTAAAGGAATTACACTCATTCTCAGTTGCTATTAAGGTCAAAAATAAAATACCATTACTTACATACGACTTTCAAATAATTACTAAATCATATTAGACACATGGTGTCCTTAGACAATATTTTAATAGTATTCAATTCAACCTCGTCAAATCCTAATTTTAAAAATATTGTATTAAGGCTGGGGCAGACATCTGACGAAATGGGAAAGTGACATACACGAAAACGTCTTTAATTAATGTCGCCGCGTTTCTGTGCCGCCCCGAATGTTTTCTGCCCCATACATTAATATTATGTAAACAAATTACATATATTATCTATCATTTTTCCGTATTAACTATGGCTAAATGGTTTATTGAATCAAAAAGTTATTCATTTCAACAATTGCATTTCAATTTACTATTTTATTATAAGATCACGACACATCCGCATTCATCGACTGGATTTTTTTGGAGTTTTCAGTTTCAGAAGGAACCATCTAATCCTGAAATAAAAATAACAAAAAAAATGTTTAGTTTAAATATGTTTAAGTAAAGATACGATAAAGACTATGTAATAGGGTAGATGACAACTTAGTCAAATTAATTACGTAAAATGTACTAAATACAAACTTGTGACGTCACTGTTTTGACTACTCAAGTGAGCAATACATTTCAATGTTGACCCGGCAATCGAACCCGAGATCCAAGAACAGCAGTCATATACGCTATCACTGCGCCACCGAGGCATTATGCTAGTATAGGCTTTATTAAACGACACTCAATTTACGCTCATATTAAACGATATTTAAAAAAGCAAACTCAAAATTAATATATTAAAATATTCATTTTTCTGTAATTATTATGTTAAAAGGCCAAACCAGAGATGTACTAACCATAATAAAATAAGAAGGAAACCCAAGTAAAGTCATCATGGCAGCCAACGACGGGGCACGAGCTTGTACCCGGCGTAGATAAGGGCGCCTACACACGCTACACGAATAGACACTCTGATCACGTGTGTCGATAGGGAAGGAGGCGGGACCCTGCAAAAAAAAAAGTATTTATTAAGTAAAAAAACATTAATCTAATCTATACTATAGTCGTTCCAATAGTTTATTTAACTTTTGACAGCTCTAATACTTAATCAAATAGTGATACCCTGACCCGTTACCTATTCGATTTCTTTCATCGATCGATTTTATGCATTAAGAAGTTTTAATCGATTTAACAAACTCATTATTTTATAGATAATTTCGTACTTCATATTTCTATGTGTTTCAATGTGCGACCTCCTTTGTCAAAATAAAGAAGAAATGGATTAAAAGAATGTTGTTCAAATATGACGGTTCTATGTCATGAAAAAATATATAATAAAAGGAACTGAATTTTCAAAATGTATTATTGTATTGTGTTGTAATTCAGTGGTTAATATTGTATTTGTTAAACTGTTGATGATCTTTATTAAATCTCTCTATGTCTATTTTAAAATAATCTACAGTATTTCAATGAGTAACCTTCAATATAGTTGAGTATTTATATTCCTCCGTATTGATTTATTTGTGAATTCTCACGTTTGGTTGAGTTGAGCGTATCGTTCCTGCCTTCGTTACTGTCAAAATGCCAAAAAAGAAAGTACTCAAAGGACAAACAACTGTCAAGTGATGATGATTCCTGGTCATACGAAGAAGACGATTCTTTATAATTAAAATTAGTATTACAGTACCTCTTTTGGTTGTTTTATTTTTAATCCGTAAATTACTACGAATTTCAACATTTTGTACCTGTTCATTACAAGTAGGTACCGCAGGTAGTTTTTATTTGAACCAACTATAGTAAGTCTAAACAATTATTTTAGATTCATTAATTTGCGGCGAATACATTCGATCCCATTACTAGGTACGAGTACGATGGAACTGTTTTCATTACGCAAATTATTTATGCATTGAAACAGAGACATTTAGGGCATTTTAATGCAAAATAATAAAGCTTTTTACGTGATTTGATATAAAATATAATCACAATAATTTTATTGTATGTTTTATTAATATAATCGATAATCGATTTATTTCAAAACCGTTTTTATAGTCTGTGGTCATTAATTACGAATGACACATCCCTAAGTAGGCGGAGCCCGCCCATAAAGTACAGTATTATCTGTAGTACATTGTATCAAAAATTATTACAAAACTTTATGTGCGTGATCTGTCAAAAGTTAAATAAAGTATTGGAACGACTATAATATTATGAAAAAGTAAAGTTTGTGTGTTTGTATATTTGTTAAATTGTAAGGGGTAATCTCGGGATCTACTAAACCGATTTTAAAAATTCTTTCACCAATAGAAAGCCAAATTATTGCTGAGTGTCATAGGTTATATAAAAAACCGAAAAATAAAAAGGCTTTTACGTGGTAGTCGGTTTTGCAAAGTGAATCGGAGAAATTTCAACGAAAGGCCAAAGCAGCGGACGGCGCGCGATGGCTTCGGGTTTAATTCGGTTCGCGTTCGTGCTCGCTTCGGGAGAAGGAGGCACCGCGCGGCTCAGTCGCGTGGTCGGCTCCTTAGGGAGCGGACGTCTCCGAAATTGAATTTTTCGAAACGTAGTTAGTACACTTTCGACATTGTTTAAATAAAAGGTTCTTATCAGAACTACTTTCTGTCTTATTCTTGGCAGTTAAAACATAACACTCAGTACTAAAAAAGGATTATTAACATTATGCCCAACAAAGAGGGCACGGGTCACCTAGTATATTATATATACAGGGTGTCCCAAAAGGTTACGTAGCTAGGAAGAGGGGTGATAGGGGTGGTCACAAGGGTCACCAGAAAAAAAAAATCCCCTCTGGGAATTAAAAGAATAAAAGGCATTTTTTTAAAAACTAAAAATTTTACACCTTTTGGGGCGACTTTGCTCCCGATGATCTACAAATATTGGTGTAATTAAAAAAAAATGCTGTTATGTTATCGTCAATAACCCTTTTTCAAATTGAAACAAAAAAAACAATACATATCTAAGCAATATTTTAAAGAAAATTAAGTTCTTGTCCAGTCAAGGACTTAGTAATTACGATTTCACTCAACTTCCTCCAAGTGTACTGAAAAAAAAATGTACTATGCAACTCCGGCGAGTAACTTAAAAAGATAGGTAATTTTATTACAATTCCAAAATGGTATAACACTTACTTGAAAAATTCTTACTAGGATATGTAAAAATAATTTTCGGAAACAATACCCCTGCAGAACAAAACATACCAATAACAATGAAACCAAACAAAACAAGTTTAAACAAGTTTGGTGAGTGAGAGAGACAGGAGATACATTAAGAAAGAGAAAAAGTAGGTAGGCCATCTCTGGTTAGTCAAATAGTATGTAGTCGGTCAGTACATTACGACCTCTCGTTTACTGCGCATCCTTTGTATTCGTATGTGTTCATTTTGTACTAACAACTTTACTTCGCTTTCTGGACTTGATTATTTCTTTGTGATTTGGACATTGTTTGTGATTTCTTCCAACGACCCGGCTTTCTCAAGGACTAAAGTGTACGATACTGTACCACCATGCCACCCACGTACACTGCGCAAGAATATGCGAACATGCATCTCATTTACGGCGAATGTAGATGTAACGCCGGTGCTGCAGCAAGACTCTACCGAGAAAGATATCCGAACGCCGCACGTCACCCGGATAGCCGTGTTTTCGTCAATATCCACCGACTATTGTCTGAGGGTCGATTTCCACATCAAGCGGTTAATGAAGGCAGACCTCGGTTCGATGTCGAAGATGAAGTGTTTCAAGCCGTCGCAGACGATCCGAGTACTTCAGTTCGGGCAATTGAAGCAAGTACAGGTATACCAAGAAGTACTGCTCATCGCATATTGAAAGCTGAGAAGTTTCACCCGTACCACGTGCAACGCGTACAGGGTCTGTTACCACGCGATTATCCTGCGAGACTGGCATTTTGTCGTAGGATGTTGCATGCATAGGCAGGACCCTCAATTTTTTAATAAAATATTGTGGTCCGACGAGTCTACTTTTAAAAAGGACGGATACATGAATCTACACAATTTACACGAGTGGCACGTAGAAAATCCCCACCTACTTAGAGAAGATCGGTCCCAATATCGTTTTAAAGTGAACATGTGGACCGGAATACTAAATGGTAAAGTAATAGGACCCTTTGAGCTACCTGAGGCACTGACTGGCGCGGCGTACTTAAACTTCTTACAAAACGAATTACCAAATCTATTGGAAGATGTGCCGCTAGAAACAATGAGGAATATGTGGTTCCAGCATGATGGGTGCCCAGCACATTATACACGTCCTGTAAGGGATTTCCTAGACGAAGAATACCCTGGTAGGTGGATGGGAAGGGCCGGTGCTATAGCGTGGCCAGCTCGTTCACCGGATTTAAACCCGTTAGACTTCTTTTACTGGGGTGCTATAAAAGAAAAAGTTTATGGAAAACCCATCACGGACTTGGCTGACTTGAGGGCGAGGATCACAGAGGCCGCGGAATCAATCAACAATAGAAGATTTGCTCGCCATATCTCCCGCTCATTTTTAAAACGATGTAGGGCGTGTATTTATGTTGATGGTAGACATTTCGAGCATTTTATTTAAATAAATAATTACATTTTTTTTTTATTTTTGAGTTTCATTTAAAACCATTGCAATAAAATTACCTATCTTTTTAAGTTTTAAGAAACAGAATAAACATTTAAAAATGTATTTGCGTACGAATTTGAGACTATTGTTTTATTGGTATGTTTTGTTCTGCAGGGGTATTGTTTCCGAAAATTATTTTTACATATCCTAGTAAGAATTTTTCAAGTAAGTGTTATACCATTTTGGAATTGTAATAAAATTACCTATCTTTTTAAGTTACTCGCCGGAGTTGCATAGTACTTTTTTTTTTCAGTACACTTCGAGGAAGTTGAGTGAAATCGTAATTACTAAGTCCTTGACTGGACAAGAACTTAATTTTCTTTAAAATATTGCTTAGATATGTATTGTTTTTTTTTGTTTCAATTTGAAAAAGGGTTATTGACGATAACATAACAGCATTTTTTTTTAATTATACCAATGTTTGTAGATCATCGGGAGCAAAGTCGCCCCAAAAGGTGTAAAATTTTTAGTTTTTTAAAAAATGCCTTTTATTCTTTTAATTCCCAGAGGGGATTTTTTTTTTATTTTTCTGCTGACCCTTGTGACCACCCCTATCACCCCTCTTCCTAGCTACGTAACCTTTTGGGACACCCTGTATATTAATGAATCACCTTAATGTATGCACATAACTTCCGATCGACTGCACCGAATTGGATATTTTTTTCTATTATGTGTTTGCTATAGTCATGACAAGGTTTGTATAGAAGAAAATTATAAGAAAACTGAAAGTGTTATATTTTCAAAGCTTGCCACTGTAGACTATCCGTGACCGTGATAAACTGAGGCAACTGATAACTACTATAACAATTTTGCCGGAAATTTAGAAAAAAGTATGGCGGTGCGATGTTCGTCGGGTTAGCTAGTAAATAATAATATATTTGGACATCTAACACACAACGTCATCTAGCCTTAAACTAAGCAGAGCTTGTACTATGAAAGTTAGATTCATCATCTTCCTAGCCTTTATTATTCCCAATATTTGGGGTCGGCTACCAGTTCAACCGGTTTTACCTGAATATCAGTTTTTACACAGAGCGACTGGCATCTGACCTCCGCAACCCTGAGGGCGAACTGAATGCGAAGGTTGAACTAGTTGTCAGTATATTTAAGGGGCACTGACTTCCCAATAACGATTGCCATAGATGTTCATGACAACCGGGACCGACGGCTTAACGTGCTCTCCGAAGCACGGGCAGGAAACACCGCCATCTTCCATACTCCGGGCTGCTATTAGGAATTTCTTGTAGGAAAAACCCAACAGCAGTCCGACCCGGAAATTGAACCCGAACTGAATTGGTTAGCATAAGCGACTGCAGATCAAGAGGTCTCCTCTTGATCTGCAGGCGCTTATGCTAACCACTAAACCAACGAGGCAGTTTAAACTAGTACATGTATATAAAAAACTTACTTTAATAATGGTGTGATTTCATTAGGAGTGATTTTACCCCAATATTCCACAATACCCGCCACATGACCGATGCCTACAACACCCACGATGCGACAAGGCTCTCGACCTGCCAAACAAATTTAATATAATGTTGAGTGTGGACTAATGATAAATTATATTTATTTTTAACAGACTTCAAGAAAAGAGGAGGTTCTCAATTAAAATTTAATTTTTTTATGTTTGTTACATCAAAGGTTTTGACTAGGTAAAGCAATTTAGAAGATTTGATTATTTGAAAGCTTGGATTTCAATTTGGTCAAGTTAATGAGGTCGGTATTTTTGTTAAAATTTGTGATTATACATCCTGTGTCGCGGGGACTTTACAAACATTCATGAAACGGACACAAAGAACACCCAGACTCAGAACAGAATTTGGGGTTCACACAAAGTTCTGTCCCATGTCGGATTTGAACCCACAACACTTTAGGGAGAGGCGAGGCGACCACCTAAGCCACCAAGCCACCAAGCCAATCGTGCAGTCAAAATCTAGTTAATAGATTTTTTAGCTCTTTCTTGTTTACATTACATAATACTCACGTGGTTGCGAGGCTGCGACTTGCAAAGAATGGCAGAGATACATATCTCTTTCTACAACAAACACTCGCTTCAACGCGGGAAATTCTTCAGCCATTTCCTCCAGCATATCCTCTAACATTTTTTTTTGTTTGCACTTTTCCACCTCTTCGAGACTAAAATTAAGAAAAAATATTCAAAGTTTAGAATTCTTTTATCTAATTTTGTGTTGAAATGATTAATTGCAACACTGAACGCCATATACATATTATGAATATTATGCACCTGTCATATTATGACGTTTAGAAAATAAAATACTCTGTAATCTGTGTTGTCTAAAATATACATTGTTTCCGTCGTTTTGCTCAGTTCGTGTTTTTCTAATTACCTAGCTCAATCAAATAAATACTAAAATACTAACATATAATATCATTTTGTTATGCTCAGAGAGACTTAAAGCTAATATATTTAAAGTTAAAACCATACACAAATCCATAAACTACCATCAATGGGCAAACTGCACCACTGTTCATATTGTTATAGCTAGTCATGGATTAGTAGGTCAAAAGTTGTATGGAAAAAGTAAACTTGAAAAAAAGTATATATTATTAATAATAATCTTTATTTTTCTCTCAAACAGGTTATTTACAATTACTCTTAAATTAAGTGTTACATTTTTAATTTGTGAAACTGTGCGAGAAACTGGCATCTGTAGTAGGAAGACCTGTATGACAGATTTACCAACCTCTCCAGCTCTAGATAAATTATATACTTTTAGGACTGAGAAATGAGTAACAAAAGTGTAGGTTGTTTGGTGTAAAGGGTGTGTGTGTATGTGTATGTATGTGCGTGCGTAAATGTGTGTGTGTGTGTGTATGCGTGTGTGCGTGTGTGTATGTATTTTTTCACGGTATATAAATGATAATAATGACACTGCTTACTATTTATTAAACAACTTGATTGGATGCTCCCACAACCACATCATCTCACATTTTTATAAATTATTTGCATAAAAAAAAAAATTTCGGCATCAACTGACCTTATTGTCTGGTTTGACGTAAGAAGGTGCCATATAAATTTAATCGTCTGTCCCCACGACAACGATGCTATAGCTCTGTGCAATGTAACATCAATCGCACGATCACCCAACTGAACAATACAATTTGGTATTTTCTTGGCCTGAAATTAATATTTTGCCAAAGATTAACAACTTACAAACTGTGCCCTATAACGCTTTGCTACGAAAGCTTGTACTAACAAGCTGGAATTGCATTGATAAGAAATATATTGACCTCGATAAAATTTGACCTCAATCATTGCAGCACTGTTAAGTTCTTTGAATTGCCTACAAAGCAATTTAACATTTATAAACATATAGATTACTAACTTTCCATACGATAACCATAATATCATCTAACCGAGTGTTACATGTTGTACTCATAATGAAACTCCTTTTTCAAAAAATAACAGGTCTTACAACTACCATAACACCGTATTTAAAACAAGAACTGTTATTCGAATTTACGTCGTATCCCTACCGTGGGAGAGCTATGCTTCGGCATGAATGGGTCGGCTCGACCGGAGTGATACCACGGCCTCACAGAAAACCGGTGTGAAATAGCGTTTGCGCTGTGTTTCACCGAGTGAGTGAGGATACCGGAGGCCCATATCCCAACCCCTCCCCCCATCCCCTTTCCCATCCCCCAAAGGTCGGCAACGCACTTGTGACGCCTTTGGTGTTGCGGGTGTCCATGGGCGGCGATAATCGCTTACCATCAGGTGATACGTCTGCTCGTTTGCCCACTATACAATAAAAAAAAAAAAAAAATCCCGCCATTTTGAATTTACATAGAGTTTTTACAACAATGTACACCAATTTATGGTTTCAGAGAATTTATATAATGGGTGTAATAAACCCACATTCAAGTTTTTCTAATACCTCTTTAATAAACAACAGTTGCATGAATACCTATTATAGCACAGTATAAGTGACAAAAAATTATAACAATGCATTGTGACATAGTAAATAAGCATTCCTTTTTAATTACTAACTATGTCATAGCATAAAAAAGGATTTTTGATTTATTTGGGTTTTTTATGCACTATTATGACGATTTTACCACTTTTCACTATTCCAATTAGTTTTTAATACTAATAAATTTTAAAGCATTAAAACATATTATACCTCTGCCATAGCCCGTCGGAACTCGCCACCTGGAGCCATTCCTAATTCACGAGTGATGTGAGCAGACATGTTCAAAAGGAGTATATACATCAAGCCATTGAACACTCCATTTTGAGCCATCGTTGCTCTGTAAGAAATATTGATAATAAGTAAATGAAATCTAGGTAACCACAAGAACCACTTAAAAAATTAAACTAATCGATATAATTAAAAATTATTCGCCGTTTAGGCACTAGGCAAGTTGTTATGGAGAGAAATACACAAAAAAAAAGTAAAAAAAAAGTCGGACCAGCAAAAAACATATTTTTTGTATGGGAGAGAGGATTATATGTAAGGGAGACTCCCTTTAAGATTTGTTTTATTTATTTTTAAAGTGAATAGGTATATATCTAAACATTCTGTAAATATTTCAAGCGTCTACCTATTGCCGTTATCAATTTCGACCAAAACGAGCACAAAGATTACGTTTGTTATATGGGAGCCCCCTTCAATGTTTATTTTATTTTGTTTTTAGTATTTGATGCTATGGCGGCAACGGAACACTAAAAACAACAGTGCTTAGTTAGTTACTGAATAGAATAAAACCCTGACTAAACTGTACTAACCTAATTTTTTTAATATTAATGTTCTTGGCTTCCCTAAGTATGACTTCTTCATCTAGTAGTAGAATATTGGTTCTTTGCTCACATAACTCTACCATTACAATATGGGGATTTACTTCTTGTATTACCTGTAACAAAAACAAAGGATATTATTTATTTGCCTAGCTGAACCCCGCTGTGCTACCCGCAGTAAGATAATAATAGCGGATAACGCCGCGAGGCGAAACTAGTATATTTATAAATTGTAGCCTATGTGTTATTCTGATGTATAAGCTATATTATTGTAAAGTTTCATCAAAATCCATTCAGTAGTTTTTGCGTGAAAGAAACGTGAAGACTCACAAACTTTCACGTTTATAATATTAGTAGGATTGCACAGATAGCGTAGTGGTTTAAGCGATCGCTACGCCGCCGCGTAGCTTTCTATTGCGCTAAGTGTTGTGGGTTCAAACCCTATCATGGGACATGTGTGATCCACAAATTATTGTTGTCTGTTCTTTGTGTCTGTTTCATGTTCCTGTTCCTAATACCATGCGACAGAATATGTTTTTAATCTAGTAGTAGCAGGTTGCTGACTCATGCAAGTTTTATGTATCTTAGGCATGCCAACAACAGACACATTTAAAAAAAGTAAAAACCGATTCAATAGTTTCGGAGTTCATCGTGAACAACGTGAAATGAGAATTATATTTAATAGATATATTGAAAATTACCCATACGGTACTTAAAACCAAAAAAATATTACAACTCTGACCTTTCGTGGGAAGACTAAGCACAATGTCCCTATTAAACACCTAAGCTATCAATGTGTGAGAAGTAATTCAATTGTATTTGATATGCTTATGTGGTTACCATGTGAACTTTCACAAAGCATGCAATATTATCTGAGCAATAGTTGGAGACTGTGTTAGGACTCTTTTTGTTACATTTAAGTCCATTAACAATATCTTACTGGGAATTGACACTATTACACTTGCAGCCTTGTAACATTGTTAACACAATAGGGTAGTTGACAACTTAGTCAAATAAGTAACTTTTTTTTTTTTGACATGTGTCAAAACGACAACATTGTAGGTATGAAAAATGTACTAAATTCAATGTTGTGACGTCACTGTTTTAGACTACTCAATTGAGCAATATATTTCAATGTTCATTTGATTAAAATTTGTAATAGAAATTAAAAGCTGAAGTAATTATATTTTCCAAGATGTTTTGTAATATTCCTTTTAAGCAGGGAGACATAGATTACGATAGTCAACTACCCTATTGAAAGTCATATAAATTTTACTACTGACTAAAACAGTAGAAAATTATGTTATTAAAAACGGGAATAATAGGGTTGATGACTGTATCGTAAATTTGTATTGATTAATGCCCAGTTGAAAACGATCCGTTCTAGGTACGAATAGTAGTATATTATACGAGGCGTAAGCTAAAATCGTTCCTATAAAAAATAAATGTGTGCGTGTACTAGCGTACACTCGTAAGAAGTGAAACTTCTTTATGACGTTATTTTTCAAAAAATAAATATCATATGTCGACGTAAGGTATAACGACAAAAGACTTATAAACCAGCAATATTTGTGACAATTCTTATTTCAAGTGCAATAAAAGTTAAGGAGCGAGACCTGAGTAAATATTTCGCGATCTGTGGTGTGAATGAAGTAAGTTTGTGGAATGTGATGTGTGTAGTTATTTACATTGTAGACTAAATAAAATAATATTGTTTGTAATGTGATATTTCATTGTAGTATTAATTTGGTCCTGTTTGTGTTTGAAAATGTTTTTTGTTTTATTTTATAAATTTGACGCGTAACGTAACGGATAAATGTTACACGTAACGTAACGGATAAATGTTACGCGTAACGAAAAAATGTTACACTAAATTTTTTGACAACCCCGATAAAGAAGTTTCACTTCAATAAATTGAGGAACGGTATTTACGACTCATAGTCGGTTGTAGAAATTTTTTAGACGATGACGATTCGTTAAATATAGGATCCGGGCATAAAACTACTTCATTAAAAGGAATATAACAAAACATCTAGAAAAATATCAATTATTACATTTCTATTACAAATTTTAATCAAATGAACATTTAAATACATTGCTCAATTGAGTAGTCTAAAACAGTGACGTCACAAGTTTGTATTTAGTACATTTTTCATACAAAGTTATCGTTTTGACAGATGATAAAAAGTAACTAATATGACTAAGGTATCTTCTACGTTATTTTGCTATGTTTATTTTTGGGAATCAGTTTCTGTAACAACAGTATCAAAAAAACATTAACTAATTTTGGGAAATAAACATTAACGTTAAAATGTTCTATTATCTCACGGTAAATCTAGTTAAAATGACCATGGTAATTTTAATCAATATACCAAGATATATTATAATGACTTACCCTGGATACATCTTCTTGGGACTTTATGCTAAAATGTGCAGTACCCACTAAGTACACTTTGCCACCATCAGGAGCGTCCAATACCGTCACAGTACTTGGTAGTCCTTCATCCAAGGGCAATTCGGAAACAGCTTGTAACAAAAACATATTTATTTGAATATAATGTTGAAATATATTGTTCATAAAGAACTATTATTCAAATTATTTTATTTTATTAATATGTCCTAGTCCACTATCAGATTGATATTTAGTTTATATTTTTTGGACTATTTTTTTTTTTTCTAAATTGCACAGTATTCTCCACTGAGTTACATTAAGCTTTCACGGATGACTTTAAGATTATGTTGTATCTACTCTGCTTATCTTCAAGTAAATGATAACCATATGAAATAAAATTTATTTTAGGAAATTTGATTCTCATTATGAGGTTAAAAAAATGAGTATTAGATAATACCTCACCATTCATGTCAGGATTTGAATTACTCGGTTGAGAAGTTGATGAATCCTGCTTTTGATCAATTGTTGAATTAAATAATTTACTTTTATCTGAAAACATCACAATATATGATTACCTACATTTACTTGTTTTTCTATAAATTATTTGTAATGCAAAAAACTCTATCAACACATAACGAAGTACTGGTATGATTTCAAAAATTATTTCACTGTTAGATAGCCTAGTTATCCACGAAGGCTATGGGCTATGTATCATCATACACAGTAGTAGGAAACAGACGCTTGATGGGCAAATTTAATTCTGCTTCAATTTCGTTATTGATCGGTGATATTAGCAGCAAAATAAATAGGAAAATAATCTCTACCATGAGATATGCCAGGTGGTACAAGTCTAATACAAACCTGACAAAGTTGCTAGTATTATCGACAAACTTGAATCATGACCCACTTTGCACATAAATTGTTTCAAACCATCAATGATTTCCGTCCTTTACAGTGCACTCTGCAGTAGTTTTAAATATTAAGCAAGCTATGTCAATACTGGTCAGAGATCTAGACAAATTTTCATCACTGCATTAATTAATATCTATACTAATATTATAAAGAGGAAAACTTTGTATGTTTGTTTGTTTGTAATGAATAGGCTCTAAAACTACTGGACCGATTTTAAAAATTCTTTCACCATTCGAAGGCTACATTATCCATGAGTAACATAGGCTATATTTTATTTTGGAAAAAAAATAGGGTTCCGTAAGATATTGGGGTTTTTCGGACACAAGGTGTAAAAAATCAACCCTATACGGGGGAAAATTTTCCGCTACGGGCAATAAAAGACGCAAACGAGGTTGCGTCGGTTAGCTAGTATTAGATAAAACAGTTATATTTTGAATGCCTGTTCTTTGGAATTAACTATAACTCAGAGTAAATGCCTTTGTGGATACTGCAAAACATAATTCTCTGTAATTAAATGACAGATAACATGGTTGTTATCTTGGAAATGCATATTTATGTGAATGTCGACCTAATTGTTTTTGAATGTCTGTAAGAAAGTAAGCGTATGATGGATCATGATTCAAATTTATTGAAGTACATCAACAAAGATTAAATTTTTGTTACTTAAACAAACATTTCTGCTAAGATCATATCACATAGCTATCTAGATCCAGATGATGTACAACGTCTACTTAGTACGTAAATAGTATTGACTGTCTCGGTGGTGTAGTGGTAGCGTATGCGACTGCTAAGCAAGAGGTCTCGGGTTCGATTCCCGGGTCGGACCAAATGTTTGTATGATCTGCAAATATTTGTTTCGGAGTTTGGGTGTTTCCTATGTATAATATGAATGTATTTACAAAAAAAAAGTATATAAGTATTTATATCAGTTGTCTAGTACCCATAACATAAGCTCTGCTTAGCTTGGGACTAGATGGCGTTGTGAGTTAGATGTCCAGAATATTTATTTATTTATTCAATGTCTGCTAACCACTAAGATTCTATTATACAGACAATATGAAAACGAAACAAAAAATATTTATGCCGAATGAGAGATCAACAGATTTAAACTCAAATGTCCCATCATCCCATGGCAGTCCAATGAAGAAAGGCCAAGCCACCGCAGACAGCAAAAAGATATAAAGGACACAAATTGGTAGAATTGTTTATGATGCAATATACTTCAAATGTTGTTAATATAAAAGGTTACAATGGGTAACAAATAAAAAAACTTTAGCTCTAGTATAGTAATCCTACCTGGATTATCCTGAATCATGGTAGCAGTTGTATTCAATTGTGCATCACCACCACCATCTTCAGCTTTTAGGAACACCTTGCATTCATTTATTATATCACATTTGACTCCTGATGTTTTCGCATTTAATAATAACTTGTCTTCTTCACTTGTCACTAATCTATCACTATGTAGCAGACGATCAGCAGCATCCATTTTATTATTAAATTACTGCAAATTCAAAAACACTTGACTCTTTCAAGTGTAACAGCTGTAAACAGAAGTTGTGGAAATATATAGCAGAAAAAGCAATATGTAGAAATATTTATTATACAAAAACTTCAACGTTCTTGAAACAATGTTAATTAGGTATTTCCCATCAAAAAACAAAATGATAATAATATTACAAATTATGCCACCTCAATTAGTGAAAGTATTAAAAAAACATACAAGAAGATTTTTTACATATAATGTCAATATTTACCTTTCAATAGTCCTTAATTGTTGAATAAAGAAAATATTATCACGATGTTTGCAGTCTTAATAACGTTACAATATATTTTCAGTAGATTTGTTGTACATTTTTAGATCCATCTGGCTTGGCTGGCACAAATTCTAATATTTCTACTACAATTACTAAATACTAAACTAACCATAGAGTAAAGACTGTGGAAAATCGATTTTCATCGATGTTGAACAAATTATCTTTCCTCCTAAGGAAAACACCTAACCAATTTAATTTTATTTACTTTTAAAGATTGTGCCCAAAAATACTGCTCTACTAACGACACATACGTTATTCCAAACGAATTTTATTTGCCACCGACGTTTTTGATGTTTTTCTAGCAATGTTTATCGTATATCGATTCTTTTGAATAGTAATAAATATTTTGCACATTTTACACAGAACGCCATCTAGCTTCAAACTAAGCAGAGCTTGTATTTTGATAGCTAGATTGATTGATAGAATACTTATATACATTTGTTGTAAATATATACATATTATACATAGAAAACACCCAAACTCCGAAACAAATAATAATAATAATAATAAATATTTCGGACAATTTAACACACAACGCCGTCTAGTCCCAAGCTAAGCAGAGCTTGTGTTATGGGTACTAGACAACTGATATAAATACATATATACTTTTTTTTGTAAATACATACATATTATACATAGAAAACACCCAAACTTCGAAACAAATGTTTGTTGATCATACAAACATTTGGTCCGACCCGGGAATCGAACCTGAGACCTCAAGAACAGCAGTGGCATACGCCACCACTGCGTCACAGAGGCAGTTATAGTGTGTATTCTTTTACATTTATATTCTAGTTTAAAAAACAATTAATATTATTTAGGCGATTACGATGCAATGACGTTTGGGAACTTATGTACAAATCGATTCTTCTTCGCTTCACTGGTCGTACTATTACGTCACCGGTCACTTCACCGAAATTGAATCGGTTCGATTTAGGATTGAAATTCTTTTAATTTCCGCTAACAGCTACATATTAAACTAAAAATGAGTGCTTGGAGACAAGTTGGACTTAAGTAAGTAGTTTTAAGATAATTTTCATGTAAGTGCCCAACCGTAGATGTTACAGGTTATGTTTTTCTAGTTACATAAACTACTCCAACATCGCTGCTAAGATCCTGCGGCGATCTTTGAAATCCGAACTACGTGCTGATGCTATGAAACGTGATGAATCCCATGTACGCATAACACCCTGGGCCAATGGCAGACCCGCACGTAAGTTATTTTTAAATATTTCATCAATTACTTTTTTCTTGTAGCTCTTCTCTACATCTTAATGGCCATGAAAATGTATCTTATAAGAAGTCTTTTTATCAGGTAATGTCATAGACAACAACTATTTAAATCGAAGACACGAAATCAAATTAGTATAAAAGATTTTATAAATAAAGTTTTACACACCTACTATTTTCCAACATCAGAAACTTCAATCCGTATTATGTCAGTATTTATCAAACTGTAAATTTTTCAGATGAGACGGACTAATGGGTGAAATAAATTAGGTTGGTGACACAAACCAAAAGCAAGTTTTGTTTGTTGCCTTAGAGTGTTTTATGACAATTAGATTTTAGATGAAATTTTGCATTAATATTTAGTTTAATATCTTAGTGCAGTTATTGTGTACGTTTTTGAACTAATCCTGCAAGATGCAATATGAATGATTTAAATGTTCCAGTGCTAAATAACATTTTTGCAGTTTTGTTTGTTTTGTTACTAAACACTTACACAGATGTTGTTCATGATGATATGATGGACAGTTACATTAGTGTGTATTTCAAATATAAGCTAATACTATTGTTCATTTACAGATTTAAAAGCTCCGGCACGCAAGTAAAGAACGAATTATTCACCAACATGCATGATTATCAACAATCTGCTACTGTATAATATGTTAGATTTTAACACCATTCAATAAATTATTGTCCAAAAGCTGTTTGTCATTTACTTATTGTGAAAAACACCTCATGGAAAGTTTTCAGGGATTGCTTGTTGCAAACGAAAGTTAAAAAGCAACTTATGAATTTCTTCATGAAATTGTAGGTAATGTCCATTTTTTTATATTTACAAGTAAAGCCATCAAAATGCTATAAAAGAATCTTTAGAGGATTTTTTAAAGAGGTGGTATTTTTGAAAATACCACCTGTTGCTAATGATCGTAATGTGAAGCGGGCAGCAGAAAAAGGGTAAGAATTCCAATTTTATTTATATTTTAGTATGTTATACCTGTACATAATACTTGGCACAGATCTATAAAAATATATATAAAAATGAATTGCTGTTCGTTAGTCTCGCTAAAACTCGAAAACAACTTAGCTGATTTAGTTGATTTTGGTTTTAAAATATTTTTCGTAGTTCAGGGAAGGTTTAAAAGGCGAATATATATAGAAAAAAAAATTTGGAGTGTCAGTGAAGAATGTTACAAAAACGGGGGAAGTTATTACGCTACGGGTAATATAAGGCGTAAACTAGGTTGCGTGGGTCAGCTAGTACATTTTTTTTTGCATTTGCAAGCCTAGGTTAAAAAATATAGGTGTTTGAAGATTTCAGTAAATGTGAGGTATGCACTACTTCGAATATCATTATTCGTTCAAAAATTATAATTTTAGGATAAATCAATCACTGAATTATATATTACATTAAATAACCTTTTCATTAGGGATATGTTGAAGATAGGGATTGTGTTAGGGAATTCCTGGGCACGCCGTTATTGCGGCGGTAAGGTTCGTTATGGAGGATTGGCCCAAAAGGCGTCACGGGACCCTCTCATACCGGCCGATGTAGGTCCCTGGAAAAGGATACTTCGGAGATCACATGTCTGATCCGCAAGGGGCCAAAGCCTGAGTGCCACCACTGCGATGGCCAGTCCACACGCTGGCAGAATGTCAGGCGTGGGTGGAGCCGAGGCGTGATCTCGTGGCGGCCATCGGGGTGGAAGTTCCCTCGCTCGGTAACATGATTGCGGTCAGGTCGAATTTTTGAACTGATAATGACATTCGAAGTAGTGCTGAACTCACGTTTATCGAAATCTTCATAGACCTTTAATTTAAAAACCAGGCTTGCAAATGCAAAAATATGCTATATCTGTGCCCAGGACAATTACAGGTATAACATACAAAAGATAAATGAAAACAATATTAAACTCAGAAATTAAGGAATGAGCTGTCGCCTGCGGTGTTCCCGGACCAATACGACCTTCAAACCTTCAAGAAAAGAGTGTACTCCTTCCTAAAAGGCTGGCAAAGCATTTGTGACACCTCTGGTGTTGCGGGTGTCCATGGGCGGCGGTAATCGCTTACCATCAGGCGACTAGTCTGCTCGTTTGCCTCCTATATAATATAAAAAATACATATTTGAATGTGAACCAAAAACCTACGAAAATACTGAGTAGCAAATATTGAATACCAAATCAAAAGGAAGTAGAAATAGGAATAAAACAAGGCAATACATTGTGTACACACTGTTTAATCTTAATCTTTTTAGTTTTATATTAGCCTTTTTAACTTGATCTATCAAGCATTTACCTAGAGGAGCTGTTGGATCTATGTCTTTTAATGCAATATCAGTCTTAGGTGCATAGCCTTTTTGTAACTTCTCTAAGCCATTCCAGGCAATCATAACTCCATTGTCTGTACACAATCTAGGTGGAGGTCTATATGCCTTATAACCTGTGTTACTTGCTAGCAATTCAATCGCTTTGAATATAAAATCATTACATGCTACACCACCTGAAACAATTAGGTTTCTGTTCTCAGATGGGATCAAGCCATGTTTATCACAGAACAAGATTGCTCGATGAGTCCTATGGACTAAATGTTCAGCCACTGCAAGTTGAAAGCTTGCACACAGATCATTTACTTCTGGTATCAATTCGCAACCTGCTATTTGATGTTCAGTTTCTTTTTTAATCAATTTTCTTACTAAGGAATCCTTTAGGCCACTGAAACTAAAATTACAATCTCTATATTTTAATAAAGGCAAAGGGAATTCAAATACTTCTGGATTAGTTGCCTGTAATGCTGCTAACTCCACGGCTCTTCCACCACATATTTTAGAGTAATCAGGTATGTTTTTTAGTTTCATTCTTCTGGCAACTTTATCATAAACTTCCCCTGGTGCATTGTCTAAACCTTTACCTAATAAATAAAAATCTTCTACATCTTTTACCAAAGTCAATAAACAATGACCTCCAGATATTAATAGAACAAGAAAAGGAAAAGTTAATTCCTGATACATTCGAGCAACTAAAGCATGAGCTTCCATGTGATGTACAGGTATTAAAGGTTTAGTATGTAATTTTGCTAAATATTTTGCATATTTCACTCCAACTTGAAGACTTACTAGAAGACCCGGTTTTGTAGTGACTGCTATAGCATCTACATCTTTAACTGATTTATTAGCTTTATGTAATGCTTCTGTTACAGCCACTTCTATATTCTCACGATGTAGTTCGTGCGCCATAAGAGGGTTTACTCCACCCAATTTCGTATGTATTGCATTTTGCGAATAAAGGGACTCGCCTAGTATGTTACCCGTGCCATCAATTATGGCAGAACCTGTATCATCACAGGAGGTTTCAATACCTAATATTAACGAATTTGCTGAATTAAATAATGTCCTATTATTAAAAATTCTGTTAATAGGTATACTAGCTCCTCTATTTATACATTTGTACAGAGCCGACATTTCTATCATCAATTAAGAAAGGAATAGGCAAAAGAGCTATTTGGCTATCTAGATCTAGAGAGTTTGACACATGATCGCACCACAAAATAGTACCCACTTTGTTCCTCTCTGATTAAAAGTGTTCTCACTTCCCAATGAGAAGTTCTGTTCTTGTTTTTTGATGAAATGGCAACCAGCCGGATCACTCGGATCAGCTATTTCTGCCAATGTCAAGTTTTTATCGTCTTCAATTATCAAGTCTTCAAGTCGTCGTCGTGATGAAATTAATGATAAAAAATATATAAAATGTGAATGACATGAAATGGTGACCCGTCTTTCGAAAAAACAAAAAAAGATCTCCGACTTCTCCGAGAAGTTCTCGTGTTCTGTGATAGTATTGATACTATCAATCAATCATGACAGCGTTTCTTTTTGATGTTTTAGTTGTCAGATGTCACAGAATGAGAAACTAGGGTTGGATGTATGGAGGGTAGAGATAAGGAGTATCATCTGTGTACATGAAAAGTGTCCGTTGAAATGCATTAAATTAGGGTGGCGCCACATTAGCATCAGGGTAAACTTCTTAAAGTCAATACACACACTTTTTTAAAAAATTGAATGATAAAAAATTAATAAACGTACTATTCACAGTTCAGAAAATAAAATATATTTACTACATTATTTTGTAATACGCAAGTAGTGACAATAATGTTAATTTTTTTAACTCGCGTACTTCAATTCGTTCACAATTGCCACATTCATACCATAACCTACGTCTACACCAGCGCCATTCTGGAAGGTTTTTGAACTGTTATTTACAGCTTATGCTAGACACTTTTTTAAATTTTCTTCCATATAAGATAACACTCCTTGTCTCTACCCTCCATAGTTGGATGGGTAAAACCACTAAAATCATAAGAATTGTTTAGTGTTCATTGTTGTATTATTTTGTATCAAGGCGCCGATTTAAGAAAAGCAAATACGATAATAATACAATTTTTTATTAATATTATATCTTATTTTTCTATTTACTTGCAAGCCAACGAGAAAACTGACTGCCCCGGTGGCGTAGTGGTAGCGAATGCGACTGTCAAGCTTGAAAAAAAAAAAAAAAAAGATCTCGGGTTCGATTCCCAGGTCGAACCAAATGTTTGTATAATCTGCAAATATTTGTTTCGGAGTTTGAGTGTTTTCTATGTATAATATGTATGTATTTAGAAAAAAAGAAGTATATAAGTATGTATTTCAGTTGTCTAGCCACTTGCACGTCCAAGGATAGTTTAGTCGCTAAAAAAAAGGAGTGTCTTGTGCTCCTGGATAGTTTTGTTTCCACGGCGCCGAGTTGTATTTAACCCCATCTAGTTTAAAATAGGCCACTGTTTGGTAGATTTTAGTCGATTAGATGTCAAGCTGATTAAATAGTGCGACTAAAAAACATAAGATGGCAGTGCAAGACATTTTGCTTTTAGCTTGAGATTTTTTTAAATTCAGTTGACTCGTTTTACGTGTGTGTTGTGAAGTGATTGTCGGACTGTCAGCAATTATGTCGTAAGTACTACAGTTTTATTTTATTTATCCTACAAGTGTTATGCATCATAACAAACTAGACGAATGGAGCTTCACGATGATGTTTAAATATTACAGTTTTATGTAATAAATCTATGCTAATTTTAGCTTTAAACTTTTGATGCTTCGAACAAAATAGCCGTGCTCTTCGTGTTGACCAATTTTAGTTTTGTTTGCACATATTTCATATGCAACTGTATATAAAATATCATACCAAATTTCGTAATCTGTAAAATAATATATTTATAAAATAAAAATGTGTTCAATTCATTGAAGATTCCTCAATAACATACATGTGTTCCTCAGGTTTTTAGTTGTGGACTGTTTGGTATCTACGGACGTTCCATCAAACGGTACAAATAAGGTTCGCTAAACACGTCAAAATTATATTTGCAATATTTTTTGTTTCGCACGATTGTTATTTCTTTGTACGAGATGATACTAATATTGGAATAAGTTGCGCTTTTGGATTTTGGACTAACTTTCCTCATTTTATTTTTTCTTGGTTTCGGTTATACATGTTTCATGTTCTGTATAGATTTTTTGTTTTGAGATATTAATTTCATGTTAGCGCTAAATTTGTAATAAAATGCACTTTTGAGATTGCTTAACTTTTTTTTAACCGACTTCAAATAAAGGAGTTACTCAATTTGACTATTTTTTGTGTAATTATTGTGATATAATACATTATAATAAAACTATATATATATTTTCATTATTTGTGTTTATTTAAAAATCCAAAAACTTAAAAAAACAACTTCAAAATAAATATGATGATCAATGCAACTCATAAATACCATTCACTTTAATTCATTAAAATTACGTGATCGGGAGGCCTTAGGGCGGCCATGTTGCTAATATTTTGACATCGGGAGAGAATCGATAGCGCTTGAGACATTGCGGTAAAATTACGAAGAGTAGGTGTTTTGTCTCGGTTTATTTAAATACTTAGACTAAATAAAATATAATAATTTATATACCACAAGAAAGGGAAATAAGTCTAGTTTGTTGTGAAAATATTTTTTTGACAAAAAATGCAACAATCACTTCTTGTAATGTGAAAATATAGAAATGAATTTGTTTTTTTTTTCTGAATTACACGTTTAACCCGACTTTACGTATCCTATATAATAACTTACTATTAAATAATGTAGATAAGTTTAATCTGTATTCTTTAAACTTTTTTTCCATATTTTTTTCTTTATTCTAGCTTATACGGTTAAATAGCTATGTAAGTTTTTGTTGCGACGTAGCTGCAAAAATTAGCGCGGCTCGAGAGCCGCGAACGGCTGGACGTTAGACCGGAATATGGTCGCGCGGGCTGGACGTGTGAGTGGTACCCATAAATAGTACCCATAACACAAGCTCTGCTTAGCTTGGGACTAGATGGCGTTGTGTGTTAAATGTCCGAAATATTCATTTAAAAAGTGGATAATTTTTCATTAAAAAACACGGACACGAAAGAAGGATAAGTATGTTTAAATGGTATTTACATTTAATAAATAATCTAAAGTCAAGTTACTTTGGACTTTCACGGTATAAAGCTGCATTCAAAAGATTTAGTTTTTTAACTCTATTTGCCATTGTGTCACAATGGCCAAAATTATGTCAGTAGGCAGTGACTCTCTGAGTATACGTGTTCTGTGGACTAGTGACCACTGACTATAGACAACTGTCATTAGCAAAATTTCTGAAATTCGACAAGTAATAAATATAGTGGTGTGCCGAAGAGTAGGCTATTTTGATCAGTTGATAATAAGCAAATTGTATGGTGCACGACTCCGGGACAATTAATATTTTATAGGAATTGACATGGTAAATATACTTTTAAACAAATGGCGCCATTGAAAAATAATAAAAAAATCGCGAACTGCAAATTATCCGGCAAAATCCGTCGTTTACCGTACAATTACATAAATCTAATCAGTTTGAAACCAATTATCAAAATGTAACTCGTATAAACGATATTTTCGACACAATGGAGTTTATTTTCTTATACCAGTAGACCATGTGTCGATCCCGCTATATTTCTAGAACAAGAAATTCCGTTAGTTTTCACATTACAGAAAACAAATTACCCAAAGCTCTATAAATGCTATTGCATTAATGTTTTTATCTTGCGGTTTGAATAAATCTATGTAAACTTCCATTAACGAATAGTAAAATTTTTGCGTTTTATTCATGTGAAATTTCGATTAAGTTTGTTATAATTAATAAATTGATTGTTTTTAATAGATAATGATTTATTTTTTTTAGATTTCATGACCACAAGGTGCAAGTAACAAGTCCAAGATGATCAACTTAAATATTTTGAAGCAATCTACCATTGTTCATTTATGTTTTGCCATTTCATACTTTACATCTGGTTTAATCCTGACTTTTATACAGGCTATTTTATACTTTGGACTCAAACCGTTCAATAAATATTTGTACAGAAAGATAAATTATTATCTTTCATATTCATTTTACAGTCGTAAGTATAATACTTATAATATATTAATTCTAATAAGATAACATTATTCCATAGTACAATAAGTATTTAAAAAAAAATTGCTTACAGAATTGGTGTTTATGTCAGAATGGTGGTCTAATACAACTCTATCTTTATATATTAAGAAGGATGAATATAAAAAGTATTATGGTAAAGAGCATGGATACCTTCTAATGAACCATAGCTATGAGATAGACTGGTTGATGGGATGGCATTTCTGTAATAGTATTGGAGTATTAGGGGTAAGTACTATTTTATGTATGTAATACCTTCAAACAAGCAATTCTTATACATATATATTATATGAAAATTATCTTAAAATCGGCTCCAATGATTTTCATGACATTTAATATGCAGGGGATTTCAGTTGCGATAAATCAATATACCTATATATATATATATATAGTTTTTAAATCCAGCTAGAATTAATATTTAGAAAATTTATCAAAAAACTAAGCTAAGCTCATCATCCAGGTACTTGCCATTAGATATACTGCCAATGATAAATTTAGCTAACAACTTTTTGATTAAAAATATAAGAGAAAATATTAAAATAAATAAATATTTTGGACATCTTACACACAACTCCATCTAGTCCCAAGTTAAGCAGAGCTTTTGTTATGGGTACTAGACAACTGATATTAATACATTTTTTTTGTAAATACATACATATTATACATAGAAAACTCCGATACAAATATTTGCAGATCATACAAACATTTGGTCTGACCTGGGAATTGAACCCGAAACCTCGAGAACAGCAGTCGCATACGCTACCACTGTGCCACAGAGGCAATCAATACTACTTCTCAAAAATAAAAGTTAAAGAATAAACTATAATCAAAAGCAACTTTATTGTTATGACTGAGAAATTTTAGACTGCACAATAATACAACAATAATATAATTAATACCCTTACAACATATCAAGAATTGGTAACTCTTTGCTTTGTATGATAGAAGGGAAATATATACATATACCTGTGGTGTTACCCGCGGTAACCGCTGGTAACGCCGCAGGGCGAAGCTAGTCTAAAAAAACTAGCCTAAGTTATATCATCTGCTAGCTGTCAGTGAAAGTCCCGTCAAAATCAGTCTAGCCGTTCCAAAAGATTAGCCAGAACAAACAGATGTTATTTAAATACTAGCTGAACCTCGCCGTGTTACCTGCAGTTATTAGTTTACATATTGTTATTTTCTTTTTCTTACAATTAAAATAGCCTATATTAATCAGTGATAATGTAGCATTCAAATGGTGAAAGGATTTTTAAAATCCGTCCAGTACTTTTTGAGCCAATTCGTTACAAACATACTTACATACAAACCTTTCCTCTTTATAATATTAGTATAGATTACAAACAGACACTCCAATTTTATTTATTTATATAGATAAGAAGTGTTATATTGTTTACTCACTATTAATTAAGTGTATCAGTCTACTAAGGTCTTAGGCTATAGCTATAGCAAATCTTATTATTTTATGACTAGTAAATTTTTCCATTTGAGGTGCTTTGTGAGGACTATGAATCATTATTTAAAATTAACAGCAGACGGCTTAGTGAAATTGTGATACATTTAGTTTGTGAGGCATTTATTGTTCATTAATACTTTGTTAGAAAGTACTGTTTTATAATCACTATCTCTAGCGCGCGGCTCCACCCGCATTTATCGGTTATCGCAGCAAAGAGTACCCATGTCCTTCCTCAAGAATCAAAGTATCTCCAAGCCTAAATTTCATTGAAATCGGTGCAGCGGTTTGGCCATGAATGCAGGACAGACAGAGTTACTTTCGCATTTATAATATACTAGCTGACCCGAGCCCACTTCGTTGGGCATAATGTTAATAATCCTATTTTAGTACAGAGTGTTATGTTTTAATTTCTAACTGCCAAGAATAAGATAGAAAGTACTTCTGATAAGAACCTTTTATTTAAACAATGTCGAAAGTGTACTAATTACGTTTCGAAAAATTCTATTTCGGGGACGTCCGCTGCGTAAGGAGCCGACCTCGCGACTGAGCCGCGCGGGTACCTACCTCTCAGATGTAAAAGGCCACGCCTCCTCCCGAAGCGAGCACGAACGCGAACCGACTTAAACCCGAAGCCATCGCGTGCCCTCCGCTGCTTTGGCCTTCCGTTGAAATTTCTCCGATTCACTTTGCAAAACCGACTACCACGTAAAAGCCTTTTTATTTTTCGGTTTTTTATATAACCTATGACACTCAGCAATAATGTGGCTTTCTATTGGTGAAAGAATTTTTAAAATCGGTTTAGTAGATCCCGAGATTACCCCTTACAATTTAACAAATATACAAACACAAACTTTACTTCTTTATAATATTAGTATAGACTAGCTGAACCCCGCTGAATACCATGACAGGAATCTTCGGTCTTCTAATAATCTTCTCCTTCTTTGTCCTGCACACATTTCCAGCACAGTCCATTCCTCTTTCCTTGTTCGAGCTGTCACTCTGTGGAACGCACTCCCACTAGAAATCAGGACGGCTACTAGCCGATTATCTTTTAAATTCAAAGTACGTAAGCACTTTAGGGACCTGCTGACGGAGGCATCAGAATAACACTTAAAAGTGTCTATTATATATGTAATATATATATTATATATATATTTACTTTTATTTATTTTTTATATTTATATTGTATATGTATAAATTATATTCAATGTATGTATATCTAGCACCTATTTATCTGTATGAATCATTGTATTTTATAAAATAATTTTATTTAGTCTCTCGTGTCGTATAAACACACACCTGCCACAAATAACTTCGCAACACCCAAAGGTTTGTCTGGAAGAAAATGCCTGTGGCATTAAGTCCGCCTTGTGCAACATGTTTGCAGGAAGTTTTAATAAATAAATAAATAACCCCGCGATTGCTTGAAAGAGCAATAACCACTCACTTACATACTCACAAATTTTCGCGTTTATAATATTAGTAGGAAGTATGAATTTGTATCATTTCTGACAATTATACCTTTTTTATTAGTTTCATCATCATGCAATTGGAGAGGCAGTCCAGCAGTGGACTACGTTGATTCTTTTTGTTATCGCTCAGTGGTCGCAATATCGATCGTAATTCGTTTATCTTTAATTTTCTTACCTTTCTGCACTTGTCAGCCCAGTTTTACCCGCAGTTCAACGACCGCGGGTAAAACTAGATTGCTTTTTTAAGGGAGTAATGTATGTATCGTTAATTTGATATTACAAACAGACACTTCAATTTTTTTGATTTATATTGATACAGAGCATTTTGAGTGTTTGCATTTTCTGAGGTATTATCAAAGGATTGTCACCAGTCCTCGTCACCTTTGTACTTTATTATTGCTGTATGTATTATATCGGAAAAGACTAGTTCACAAATAAAATAGTATCTTATCTAGTTATATATCAAATTTACTATTAGTTTGAATGTTTCATCATATACCTAATACCTTTTAATTACGTTAATTCTCGAGATATTATTCTATCTATAATGTTAGATATTGAATTAAATAAAGTTAAAAATAATAATCATTTCATCATCATGCTAACTCGCTAAAAAATCATTCAAGTCAATAATATTATATTCTGATAGGTCGTAGACTAAAGTAATACGCTAACGGCCGAAGGATAATTCTTAATTAAATAAAGTATAATTTAATTTAAAATATAGGTTGTTTTGTTTAGGTTTTCCCTAATATTTAACTGTCTGAGCCCCTTGTTTCTCTTGTATCTCCATAACGCGAATAATTTCAACCGTGGGAGAGCCGTGCTTCGGCATGAATTGGCCGGCTCGACCGGAGTGATACCACGGCCTCACAGAAAACCGGTGTGAAATAGCGCTTGCGCTGTGTTTCACCGAGTGAGTGAGGATACCGGAAGCCCATACCCCAACCCCTCCCTCATTCCCCCTCCCCATCCCCCAAAGGTCGGCAACGCACTTGTGACGCCTCTGGTGTTGCGGGTGTCCATGGGCGGCGGTAATCGCTTACCATCAGGCGATACGCCTGCTCGTTTGCCACCTATTAAATAAAAAAAAATAAAAAAAAAAACGCCAAGGAGCGAGGCTAGTACAAAAATAGTAGCCTAAGTTACTCCTTATCCCATCAGCTATCTGCACGTGAAAGCCCCGTCAAAACCTTTCCGCCGTTCCAGAGATTAACTGGAACAAACAGCAGATAGTTATTTTTTTTAAATTGTTTTTTTATTTATAAGTATATTTTCATATACATTTTTAGGGTAAAACTGTTCATTTGACACACAGACACTTCAATTTTATTTATTACTGTTGTTTCTCTTTATTAATCACTAAAAAAACTTTAAACGTATAACAAATTCGGCCTTCAAATGTATTGGATGTCGTATTTATTGTTAAACAGTGTGTACACCTACAAGTTTAATACAAATGTATTGAAAATTTATGTAAAAGATATTTTAACATTATGCTACGAACCGTAAAAGTTTTAATATGCCCGTACTGTATGCAAAAATATCAACTTATGTGATGAATTATTCATAAGTACACACAGCAAACTCGCAAACGCAACATCATATCGTTACGGCAAAAATAGCTTGTCAAATCTGATACTAGATACACACAGTTTCTTCCTCGTTCGATTTGCTCATTTATTTACCTACCGTTCCGGTCCTATGACTTGTAATGTGACGCTTTATACACACAGGTTATAAACCTTCTCCATTAAACTGGATCTGATTCAAACGAACTAATTAAAACTATCTAAAATATAAACAAATCTTCAAATAGAAATTTCGTTACATCTTAATGAACTTTGTAAAAATATAATATAGAAATTGTCAAAGTAAATACATACGTAGGCGATGTGACTACAACATTGGTCAAGGTTCAACGTTTTTCAAGGACAGGCAAACAAAGAAATTCAATGCTCACGTTCATGTTAATAAATTCTTCATAAGAAATGCAGAGACCGTCAAATATAGCAACTGCTATTAAAATAATCCTGCAAATATCTTGTAAGTAGTCTCTATGCGGTTATTAATAATAAAAATAGTCGTGCTGAGACCCTATTTCTCACTATTTGTCGTGAATCTAATGTGAAGAGATCTATTAAGCTACTTAAAACTCCCACGCCTTTCTGACAAAAAATGTCTAGACAGACGGTGAACCTTTTGCCTTCATAAGGAACGGAATAATATGAGCCTCTTTCTCACATGGTGTATAATAGATATATCTAATAGCGGACTATTATTTATTACCATTTTTAAGTAACGTCTGCGTAAAACAGTGTCTTTGCTTGTCCTTTATACACAACTTTTGCATCACTTCGCTTATTGTGCCCGATTAATACAATCTATCCTTCGTCAACGACGTGGTAAACTTCACAGCAAAATTTAAAAAGACCTCACGACAATGTTAATGGTATTTTAATAAATTATATTCATAATAACTATTGCCTCTAAGGAATGTACGTGAGCGATAAAGTACTCAAAGAAAAACCGGCCAAGTGCGAATCAGACTCGCGCACAAAGGGTTCCGTAACTTTCGTACCATTATCTAACTCCATAACTGACAAAAATCGGCCAAGTGCAAGTCGGACTCGTTACGTACGTCCGTCGCGTCTACCTGTTGCCGTTATCAATACCGACTAAAAACGAGCAAAAAATCACGTTCGTTGTATGGGAGCTCATTTAAATATTTATTTTATTCTGTTTTTAGTATTTGTTGGTTTAGCGTCAACAGAAATACATAATCTATGAAAATTTTAACTGTCTAACTTTCACGGTTCATGAGATACAGCTTGGTGACAGACGGACAGTGAAGTCTTAGTAATAGGGTCCCGTTTTACCCTTTGGGTACGGAACCCTAAAAAGGCACGGAACCCTAAAAAGACACGAAATTTTTTAATATCGTATAATACGTTTTGTTCGTCAGGGTCAAGTGTGATTCAGTTTTGGTTTGTTGTTTTAAGTTTCGTCATAATTACGGACATGATTTATGGTAATCGTCGTCTTTAGTTTCTTTCCGCATGTTACGTTTATTAATGCTGCTATACCTGCTTCTAATATTTAATAGATATTAACTTTAACTTGAGTATTAGCACGTAATTGATGAGTTTATAATACTCATAAAATATTATTACCTACCTAACCTAACACCTCTTGTTCATTAGTAAGTAGTGGTTTAGCGTATCTTGTGAAAAATAGAAGAAAGATTATTATTTGAATAAAGATTTGTAGATAATATTACTTAACGTCAATGATGTCATGCTGTTGCCTTATTGATCAAAGGGACAATTAATTATGTAGGAAGGTCAATTGAGCATTCGCAACAAATCTTAAGTATAGTTTAAGTAATAAAACAGAAGCAACTTATAGCTTAAATAAGTACTTACCATCCTACTAATATTATAAACTTACTATAAAACTATATTACAAAGCTTGTCAGTATGTAAGTGAGTATGTTTATTGCTCTTTGACGCAAAAACTACTGAATGGATTTTGATGAAACTTTACAATAATATAGCTTATACATCAGAATAACACATAGGCTACAATTTATAAGAATACTAGCTTCACCTCGCGGCGGTGCTTACGGTTATTGTGGTACCGCGGGTAGCAAAGGGGGGGTACAGCTAGTTTATAAAATAAAAGTATTTATTTAAAACTAATACAAATAGAAGGAGACTAGTATCTTAATAAGTAAAATAGCGGCCGATTTTGTTCGAAAAATCTTCAGTTAAAATTCTCCCATTGTGCTAATGCATAATCATATGACAATCTCTCATCGCGTAAGATTCTGATAATGGATAACTAATTTAAAGGTCCAGTATTGCATTAGTATATTTTCATTTTATCATCAAAAGTAAAGAACCATCGAATTCTTAAGGCCTTTCAAGTTTCGTTATTCAAGTATTTCTATAATCAGAAGAACTAAATATCACTTTTTGGCCGACCTGGGAGTCGAAACACAGACCTCTTGTTTAAACGTTAACCGCTAGAACAACGAGTTTTTTTTATTATTGAATAGTGGGCAAACAATCAGACGTATCACCTGATGGTAAGCGATTACCGCCGCCCATGGACACCCGCAACACCAAAAGTGCATTGCCGACATTTGGGGGATGGGGAGAGGCGTTGGGGTATGGGCCTCCGGTATCCTCACTCACTCGGTGAAACACAGCGCAAGCGCTATTTCACACCGGTTTTCTGTGAGGCCGTGGTATCACTCCGGCCGAGCCGGCCCATTCATGCTGAAGCGTGACTCTCCCACGTTAGTTAGTTCCTAATTAACACATACCGTACTGCCTTATGTTACAAAAATCATTGTTTATCTTTCAGAATTGTAAAGCGTATGCGAAGAAATCTATACAATATTTACCACCAATTGGTTGGATGTGGAAATTTTCCGAATTTGTTTTTCTAGAAAGGTCGTTTGAGAAAGATAAAGAAATAATTAAGAACCAAATATCAGAGATTTGTGATTATCCGGATCCTGTATGGGTGAGTAATATGCAAATCTATAGCTACTGCACACAACCTACATTTTACTTAGTCATACTTGATAAAAAGCATACGTGTACCTACTATTAATACCCAGTGTGATATAACAATCGTTTTCATATATTAAAATCAGTAATAATAATTTGTCCTACAAATTATAGATATCGAGATACAATATTTTATAATCCATTATATCTATGTATATCAGTTGTTGCGATGTGATTAAGATAACATGGAATTGAGAATTCAAAATATTAAAATACAATATGAAAAATTTAGTACAAGTTAATGATATTTAATGTTTTTTTCAGCTATTAATGACGCCAGAGGGAACACGCTACACAACAAAGAAGCACGAAGCGTCACTGAAGTTTGCGAAAGAGAAAGATTTGCCGCTTCTCAAACATCACCTAACTCCTCGTACCAGAGGGTTCACAACAAGTTTACAGTTCTTCAGAGGGAAAATACCCGCTATTTACAACATACAACTTGCATTCGAGAAAGACAGCAAGGTAAGGTTATTATAGGAATTGTTGTTTTATGTATTGCCAGCTATCGCCCGTGACTTCGCCTATGTATGTCGGTTATCGTAGTAAAAAGTAGCATATTTCCTTCCTAAAGAATCAAAGTATCTACCTTTATACTAAATTTAATTAAAATTAGTTGAAGAATTTAGCCTTGAAAGTGTAATAAACAGTTAGGTACATATATCAATCTATCAAATTAACCTATCGTTGTCCATAACTGTGTAACAAACAAGGGTTTACCTCTGATCAACTTTTAGTTGGTACTGAACTAAATATAGTGAAAGCTGAGATGTGAGATATCGATAAATAGACGGTAAGCGGATGAGATTAAAGTATATACATAATTATTTTTTTGGGAATTTTACTTTAGTGATGACGATAACAACAGAATACCACTATTCTGGTGTTTTGTATATCTTTACTGTTTTCTACCCAGATTTAACTACAATGTTATGTGATCGATTATCCGGATTATCGACATTAAATGAATTAGTAATTAATAACTGAGATATATATTGGATATATTTTGTTATAAGGAAGGTCTTTTGTTAGTATAATTCTCTTGTTTTATCGCAACTCGATTTTGGTTGAAAAACTTTAATCTTGTTTTTAATCACGTATTGATTTTATGAATGACTAGCTGAACCCCGCGGTGCTACCCGCGGTTCGACAATAATCACGGGCAACGTCGCGAGGCGAAGCTAGTATCTTTATAAATTATAGCCTACGTGTTATTCTGATGTATAAGCTATATTATTGTAAATCGTAAAATAAGTAACTTTTCTGGTTGATTTTTACACCTTGTTTCTTGGAAAACGCAAATATCTTACGGAACCCTATTTTTTTCCAAAATAAAATATAGCCTATGTTACTCGTGGATAATGTAGCTTTCGAATGGTGAAAGAATTTTTAAAATCGGTCCAGTACTTTTTGAGTTTATTCGTTACATACAAAAATACAAATCTTTCCTCTTTATAATATTAGTGTAGATGTACTCCTGTCCGTTTTTCGACGATTACTACGGGGACCAACCAACTACGCAGACGATATTATAGTGTTTGTGCACTTTCTGTTCCCTCACTCTCATAATCCGATGTGACTCCTATCTGACACGTCCGTGGAGAGATCCAATGCAATACTGTCTGCTTTACGTGCTCTCCGAGGCACGGGAGTTTAGACACCACATTCCAAACTCCGGGCTGTTATTAAGCATTTCTATACCTAGAAAACTTCATAACACTTAATGACCTAACCCGTAAATCAAACCCGTGACTTCTTCCTCGGCAGTCACACAAGCTAACCGCTAAACCAAGACACTTAGGTGTCGGTATGCCGATTATTGTGAACGTTCAACTCAATGTGCACAATAGCTCAGAATAGCTAGTTCCTTACACATACGGCAGTAAAAGTAGCTATGAAACCTATTATAGTATAGTACATTATATAGTATTGCCAGAACCGGTTCGACACATCAAACAAAACCTGTTTCAATGATAGACCTAAAGACTATATATATTTAAAACATACAATTGCAAAGTAGAATAGTACCTATATGGCTTGAAAAATTTGCGTTGACGACAAAACCCGTCATGTAATATGACTTTTATCATTTATCGTCTACAGTAATTAGTAAAATGTGTTTTTTGAGTTCACGGACATAATATTACTTTAACTCGCCTTTAAAAAAATGAAGAGGTAATTAATTCGATTGTTTTTTTTATTGTAGAGTAGAGGAATAGTTTCAGGAGCAGACAAATTTGAACGGAATTCGGTTCATAAATAAATTTAACTACCTCGGTGGCTCAGTGGTAGAGTATGCGACTGCTGTACTTGGTCTCGGTTTCGATTCCCGGGTCGGACCAAATATTTATATGATCTGCAAATATTTATTTCGGTGTTTGGGTGTTTTTATGTAAAGTAGTACCTTTAATACAAGCTCTGCTTAGTTTAGGACTACATAGCGTTGTGTTTTAGATGTCCGAAATATTTATTTATTCTTAAATAGCATATACCTAATTTCCGATATTAATCTTGCATCACTCCGGACGACTAAATACGAACAAAAGAAAACCTTAATTCACCCGTATTTACTGGCAACCTTGTACCTATTAATGATTACGTAATTATATATTAATAACTGCGATTGGGTTTTAATTAAGTATATATCATTACGAAACATAATATATCTAATCGTAATATATTTATCTTTGCAGTATGCAGTGTTACAGAACTATGAATAATAAAATAAATATATTTTAGGACTGTTGTTAAAGATAAAAAATCTTCTACAATAAGCTAGATTTATAGGCATACTAGCTGAACCCCGCGGTGCTACCCGCGGTACGATAATAACCGCAGGCAACGCCACGACGCGAAGCTATTTCTTTATATCATAAATCAAAATCCATTTTTTTGCGTGAAAGCGTGAGTACCAAACATACCCACTTACATATTCAGAAACTTTCGCGTTTATAATATTAGTAGAATATACCTATATATCCAATTAAAGTCTGATTTCTGGTGGTACAGACAAGGCAATGTATAGGTATAATACCTGGGTCGTATAGGCAATATATGAAATACTAGCTGACCGACGCAACCTCGTTTGCGTCTTTTATTCCCCGTAGCGAAAAATTTTCCCCTGTATAGGGTTGATTTTTTACACCTTGTGTCCGAAAAACCCCAATATCTTACGGAACCCTATTTTTTTCCAAAATAAAATATAGCCTATAGATTTACCATAGCAGCGCCATCTATTGATTACTTACTCAACCCAGTCGAAAGGTATCGACATCTGTTAGAATCATTTGGAGTTAACAGATAATTGTGACTGTTAAATAATAACAGACAAATAATTAGCAATAAATTAAAATTGTGACTATAATTTGAGATTTAAACTATCCTATCTCTCAATTTGGATCGAACTGCACATGGTGTGCGAATTTTATTATAATCGGTTAAGTGGTTTAGGAGTCCGTTGAGGACAAACATTGTGACACGAGATTTATATATATTAAGATTATGAATATCCATAACATACTTTACCTAGGTATTTTATATAATCCCTAGGGATTGTATGGAATACCTACTGATCCATCGGCAATGCGTAAAATAAATAGATTTTGGTCTGTATTTAATTGTTTTATGTAACTACCTACCTATCTATTCAATGACGAACAAAGGAAACGTGCAATGTAATATGTTTGCTTAAAATGAACTTTATTCAGAATCATGTAGGTTTGTTTAGGTAAGGTTAGAACAGTGACCATTCCAAACAGATGGCTGTTGTTGAAGATAAGTTTTAGATCTATTCCCGTAGATAGCCCATTATCGGCTGCGCATTAGGCATTGTGTAGAATACCTAGGCAAAGTATGAAATAAATAATATTTCACACATTTCCTAGCCGTTTTAGGTATTGTGTACATTGTCTAGGTATTGTATAGAATATCGGGTTTTTTTTTTTCATTGAATCGTGGGCAAACGAGCAGACGTATCACCTGATAGTAAGCGATTACCGCCGCCCATGGACACCCGCAACACCAAAGGCGTCACAAGTGCGTTGCCGACCTTTGGGGGATGGGAAAGGGGGAGGGGTTGGGGCATGGGCCTCCGGTATCCTCACTCACTCGGTGAAACACAGCGCAAACGCTATTTCACACCAGTTTTCTGTGAGGCCGTGGTATCACTCCGGTCGAGCCGACCCATTCATGCCGAAGCATGTTGTACCTACAGATTGCCAATAACATATGCATATTTATAGTGCAGGAAATCAAAGAATATTAAAGACTTTCGTGCGATGCCGTGCTAGTGTATTTTAAAGTTCTATACGACGCGTAGAAACAATTATATAATTGGCATATGTAAGCAGATTTACTAGGTATATTATTGACTAATAAACCGACCATTATTGGGTAAACTTTGACATAGCATTTAATTATCACGTTGTTGTGACTGCATCACTCACCTTGGATTTATTGCTAAGATAAACATACACTGGAATAATGATCATTACTTCTTAATTGTTTATTTAGTGTTAACTATTAGCGAATAATAATTACGCGGATACACTCGCTACTTCTTACTGCACTTCGATCGATCGATCGACACATGCAACAAGACTTTGTGTAATTCCGCGCATCATTCGCCTGCGTGTATGTCGGTTATTGCGAAAAAGAGTAGTCTATAATATCCTTCTTCAAGAATCAAAGTATCTTTCTTCTTTTATTCCAATTTTGAATTCTGTACAGCTGTTTAGACATGAAAGCGTAACAGAAAGACATTTACAACTTTAGAACAAAAAAAGAAAGAGAAAAGGAGTACCCTAGAGACGCGCAGTGTTATGACATAATACCTATGGTTGCCTTGTACGTCACGTTTTGCTTATTTCTTCCTGCGTATTTGGGTCTAGCACGATTGACGTAAGAGTTCCAACGTGCGGTGGCCATGAATTCTGATGAATTAGCTAAATTTATTACAACGAGATTTAATTACGTATATCAACTACGTACTAAGTAATTGCAAAATGAAAAAACATGATATTCGCTGCGTAGGTAACTGTGAATGCGAAATAAATTATTGTACTAGCCATCACACGCAACTTCGTCTGCCTCTATCTAAAGGAATGAAATTTGCCCGTTTTTCATTCATGCTCAGGTCCTGTAGCCTTCCTTGATAAGTGAGCTACTTAACACTAAAACAACGTTTACATTAAACACTAACAAAAACAAACAAAATAGCGTGGATCACTGGCACAAATGAGTAATAGTCTATACACTACACGGTCCTCCTCCGCGGCCGACCGTCACGCGACATGCAACACACAGACCATAAAGTTTGAGACGATCTAATAAAAGTTTCACTTTAATAATTTTTCATATCGCATCGGTAGATCTAAGATTAGTCGTTCGTTCAATTAAACAAACAAACAAAAATCAACTTTAGATACAACTACTTTTAGAATAAAAACATTACCTGAAATGTTTTTTAAGTAGTCCACTTACTACGTATAATATTATTAATAATGTTTGAATTTTCAGACTCCACCAACGTTAACAAGCCTATTGTATGGCAAACCGGTTCACGGTCATTTGTACATTGAACGGATACCCGTTGAGAAAGTTCCCGAGGATGAAGCAGAAGCAGCGAAATGGCTGCACGAGTTATATGTTACAAAGGTACGTTTTTTTATGTATGGCCATGTCAAAATGGCTCTACTCTGCCTGATGGAAAGCATAAGCAGAATTCAAGAGAGGTGGTCACCATACCACTCACCAACGAAACCCGACAGCGCGAACGCTGTCATTTCACGTTGATCTTCATTACGAGGTTAGGTATTACCGCCCCGGTCGAACCGGCCGATTGTGTTGAAATCAGCCTGGCTCTACTACCTTTACATGTTATGTTTCTTACAATATATTTATGTTTATCTTTTTTTTTTAAAAGACTGCGACCACATGTAGTGTTCGTCTTGTCTACGTATCCTAACTTTTTTATATTAGTGTCTTTGAGAGGGCGATTATTATAATGAATTGCTAGGTAGACATATGTTTTTCTGCTACTTTTTATATAACTTAATTGCACCACAATCATAATATATATGTGTTTATAATAATAGATATTATAATCTTTTAATTAATGACTACCTATTAGATATTAGCAATTATTTTATGTAGCGGATAACGTTCACGAAGGACCTCGTTAACCTATCTTCATTTATGATTAACTTCATGAGTACATTTATAATATATTCCTATAGAGACACTAGCTGACCCTAATTTCATCGATTCGAAAAGACGCACTCTTTTATATCGTGTTCGGCTCCTATTGGTCTGAGCGTGATGTTAGTTATCTTTGGCACGCCAGCAAAACACATCGTTTAAATAGTTTCCTAGTACATCGTGAGTGACAATAGGACACGAGAATTATGTATAACAGATAGATATATCTATTATTTGCATTTTGTTTTCTTGTTACATGGCACCATCTGTTATGCGGCAGTTTATGTGGTTAACTGATGTTTTAAACACTTTTAGCACATCACTCTAAACTACTTACCTACTTTATAGTCTGTAAATATGTATGTGTATATATGTATAAATCTGCCTCGGTGGCGTAGTGGTACGCGTATGCGACTGCTAAGCTTGAGGTCTCGGGTTCAAATCCTGGGTCGGACCAAATGTTTGTGGAATCTACAAATATTTGTTTCGGAGTTTGGGTGTTTTCTATGTATAATGTGTATGTATTTACAAAAAAAAAGTATATATAAGTATTTATATCAGTTGTCTAGTACCCATAACACAAGCACTACTGCTTAGCTTGGGACTAGATGGCGTTGTGTGTTTGATGTCCGAAATATTGTCCGAAAAAAAAAAATTATTTATATTTATAGTAATCTGTGATCGCTACCAGTCAGGAGTGACATATGTGTATAGGTATTTATATGGTACTAGCTGACCCACACAACCTCGTTTACGTATCGTATTACCCGTAGCGTAATAACTTTCCCCCGTTTTTGTGATATTCTTCACTGACACTCTTTTTTTCGTATTTATTTTTGAAACCAATTGAAATTTATCACCAATTGAAATTGCAAAAACCATAATTTAGTTACATCATATAATATACCTACAGGTTAGTACGGAACCCTCCGTGCGTGGGTACGACTCGCACTTTGACGGATTTATTTTATTATTTTTAAACCTTCCCTGGGCTAATATAAATATTTTAAAACCAAAATCATCTAAATCAGCCAAGCCGTTCTCGAGTTTTAGCGAGACGAACGAACAGCAATTCATTTTTATATTTATAGATATAAGATGGGTACCAGGAATTCACTATATTTAATATTTTTTCTCTCAAATTTATTTGGCGGTTTTAGCGCAGATACCCCTCCCAGATAGCTGTGCCCCACAACTATGCTGACCATAACACATGATGATTAATCTAATAAATTACCATTTCAGGATAAAATGCAAGATTCATTTTTGAACACGGGAGACTTCTTCCTCCAGTCCGGAGTTGAGCGTGTAGACTCGTTTGTGATTGATCCTCCTCCGTACTCGTTGTACAACGCGCTGGGTTGGGCTGTTGTCACACTCACCCCGATGCTTTACTACTTGCTGGGGTTGCTGTTCAGCGGCAAACTACTTTATTTCTCTATAGCAAGCGCCATATTCGCTGCATGTAAGTATTTAACATTTCTATATACAGGGTGTAAAAAGACTACTACCGAAAACTTGGGGGTTGCAATCAGACCATGATACTGAACAGGTTTAGCGAAAAAAAAACTCAAAAAAAAAGTTAATTTATCTAAGTCGTTTTATGTTTTTTTTTGCTTACACACACATAGTAAAACATAACAGGACCCAAACTACCTAATTATCTCATTTAGAAAACCAAAAAACAAAGAAAATCAATAAAACAGTAATGTATTTTAATATCAAAACAGCTGGCCGGGTGAGTGCAATGACCGCGCCAAGCGCGCGGGCGCGTTAAGTTGTACATTGCTGGCTTCTGAAATTAATAAAAATCTTGACACATTGTTTTTTCAAGCTACAATTTTTTTTAAGACAACTTTTTGTTTTTTTTAATAAGTTTTGGGGTGCTGGATCAGCACCTTTCGTTTTCGGTAGTCGTCTTTTTACACCCTGTATATATTCATTCATTTTATCTGAATCTCGAAAATGTTTCAAACAATTTTCATTAAATTTAGTATGCCGAGGTTTTCGGAGGATTGGGGGAGGGGGGGGGGTAAATAGATTTAACTATAGAAAATTTACCAATAAAAAATTCCGAGCAAAGCTTGGTCACCCAGGTACTTAATTTTAAAACGAGGTAAAGTTTGTTAATTTGTAGGCCCTAATGTCTAGGTTTACAGAACCCATTTTAAAAATTATTTTACCAATAGAAGGCCACATTGTTTGTGAGTGTCATAAATTAAACCCAAAAAACGATTATCACGATATCGATGCTGCGTTATCCGTATTTGCATTGAGGATGGTGGAGCACTCTTGGATTCTTGGAAGTAGAGCAGTGTCGTTTCGTTTCGACAGCTTTACATATAAAAGAGGTATACAGTACAGACAGATGGAGCCGGCCAAGGCCTTTGCCTTTGCCTCTTGATTGGGCCATTGTACGTGGGTGTTGTCATCGGCCAAAGCTAGTTATTCAAATAGTTAATGGAACTTATCACTGAAAATGGTTGCTATGTAACTACTATACTATGACAATGGGATATTTAATATAATTTTTGATAGTTAATTCTTTACGTGTTTAATTTAATTTCAATAAGGCCATTGTTATCTTGAATAATAATAAGTGTTGTTTCATATTAGGATAAGTTAGTTTGTAATTTTTATGTGGAATTTAAACCCTTATCAAATTAATTGCTGGTCTGAAACCATTTTATTATATTACTAGCTTATGCCCGCGGCTCCGCCCGCGTGTATGACGGTTATCATGGTTATTCGTAGCCCTATGCAATGTCTTAAGAATGAAAGTATCTCCATGGCAAATTTCATTAAATTCGGTGCAGCGGTACAAGTTTAATAAAGATAATAAATAATAATAAATAAATAAATATTTCGGACATCTGACACACAACGCCATCTAGTCCCGAGCTAAGCAGAGCTTGTGTTATGGGTACTAGACAACAGATATAAATACTTATATACTTTTTTTTTGTAAATACATACATATTATACATAGAAAACACCCAAACTCCGAAACAAATATTAGTAGATCACACAAACACTTGGTCCGACCCAGGATTTGAACCCGAGACCTCACGCACAGCAGTCGCATTCGCTACCACTGCGCCACCGAGGCAGTTAGACTTAGTTACTTTTGCATCTATATTAACATTTAACATTGGCAATGCATTGACTACCCCTCCGCCCCGCGTCCCCCGCACCACTCTCTCAGAGCTGACGCTTCATTCAGTTCAATCTTATCGTGATGATAATTTTAATAACTACACTTAAACGTTGGCAATATGGCAAGTAGGGTAGAATTACAATTATTATCATTTAGATTACTGTTATTTATACAAGTTTTGACAACAAATTCATTCTGCACATTAACTTCTCCAATTTAAAAATATCTGTCCCTCTAGCAAAGTTACAACTGTATTGCGTTGAATCTCTTTCTACATGCGCTAACGTTCCTATTTTCTCGTATTGTTCGCTAATATATTGTTTTGACTACGTGACTTAGCGTTGAGAGACGTCATTCCCATGCATTAGTTTGTTTTCTATTAACGTTTACGTTGGTAGAATGTAGCTAGGCTAGAAGGGCTGTGGTCTATTTAAGTTCAGTACAAAGAGAATAACTGAATTTTTCTTTCCAGTTTTCATTCTACTCCAGAAATCTATTGGTATGTCGCAAATCAGTCAAGGGTCCTCATACGGAAGTGGGCAGAAGTGAGGTAGATGTTGCAGTATACAATATTTTTGAAGACAAACTAGATCAAGTAGTCTCATACAATGTCACATGACAGTGTATGTACATACATATGTATAATGTTCATTTTTTAATTACTAGTTAATGGCTGAGAATATTAGTATAAATAGAAAATGAAATGAACGGCTTAGAGTTTATTATGTGTATAAAAAGCTAAAGTTCAAATAAAAAATGTAAAATACGATTAATTCTAATATTTTTGAATACTTGTGTTGGAACACCTATAATTATGATAAAAAAGAATATTACATAGTTCTGTTATACAATTTTTCTATGAATAGTGTTGTGCCTGGGGCCTCAAAGCTCTTAATTTCGCATAATGTGAATGTAATTAATAAATTAAAAATAGTTCAGCTGATTGGAAATATTAATAAAATAAAAAAGTTGTGAAATTGGTGTAGAATGTTGATTTTAAATGAACATTAGTTGTCATCAATTTAGGTTGCATGAAATATATATTTTTTTCAGTTTTGATAAATTTTCAGATCAAAATAATTTCATTCACTGTTAAAAAAGACCGAGGCTAAATCCCCAGACGCCACACTTAAATTGTTCTGATTATAATATATTGGAAAAGATATTCTTTAAAAAAAATTGTAAATGGTATATTTCAAAATATTGTATCAATGTGTAAATTTGTGTATTGTGTTTTAAATTATCTTAATTCATGACAATGATTACGAAAACTGGGCTTACTAATTCTCATCTAAATTAAATTATAGTTGAAGCTACATTACTGATAATTTAAAATGGTTCCACGGCCGACACACAAAATCGTTTATTTGAAAAATGCGTTTCCGCCAGGTTCTTTATTTTGTACATTCAACGGTTTAATCATTGCAATGCATTAAATTAAGGCACAAAGTTATTGCTTGTTATTTTACAATTTAAATTTTGCCGAACTACATTGCTAGGGTGGGTACTTGTACAGTGTATTGATTCTTTTTTTGAATAACAGGCCAGAGATCGCTATCATTTCATTCGATTAATTTATGAAAAATTATTCTACTATTTGTCACGACACTACAATTTCTGTTTCGCGCGCATTATGTTCTAATCAGAGTGACACGTGGCCTGTAAAATAATTATCTATATCTAATATTTATTGTCCGTATTCTCCGCACAAATTAGTACCTGTAAATGGCCATTTCCAGTTTTATGCTGTATTTAATACGTATTTTGTAATATGTATTTTTCCGATGGATCCATGTTGAGGGTACTCATTTAAGTATTAAAAATTAAGCCACAAAACGGTCTTATTAGATGTAGGTTGAGTAAAAACAATGTAAAGAATTGAGAAACAAAGAAAAACATCTATTAAACAATTTGTTTTTGTAAATAATGATACTAATATTGAAATAAAGCTGTTGTGACTTTTATAAATGTGCAATTTTCAGTTTATGTAATGTAATATACTTTTATTGTTATGAGAGCTATATAGCTCTTACAATTGGTGTCAAACAATTTAATATGCTATATATATATGTATATATATATGCCTTAATATCTTCGATCTTATTGAGATGCCAATTAAGGCCTTTGAACTAAAAATGGCATTAAGTATATAGTATTAACTCCTACTACAATTTGTGGAGATTTTCATTTTGGGAATGTGTATTTATGGTATATTTGATCGATGTTTAGATATTTTTTCTAAGCAAATATTACATTACTTTTGCACAAATGTACGTTTAAAGCACAATAAGATATTGTTTTTATATATATTAACTATGTTCATAATGTAACAATAAATTGTTTTTCCACATTTTATATTTTTTGTTGTAGTTAATTTATAAAGTATAATTGCAGAACTCGTAGTAATGGTGCTTGCCTACAAGTACATAATTATTTCAAAATAATTTCAGCACATTTTAACCACGCAATTAACTCAAAGAAGTACATATGCAGTTGATCTTTTAGGACCTCAAAAATTTCTTCAAATATTGCGTTTTAGTACTGTGATTATTATGTCTAACGAATTAGCAAGTTCATTTTTTTTATTTGTTTTGTTATTCTGTTAGTGTTTCGTATTTTTTATTTATTTTAGGCAAGTAAATTCGTACTGGTGATAGTGATATTTTTGATATGTCAGATGTACTTTTGAACGCTAATCTGTATTTATATGAGATATTATAAAAATTATATATTTTTTTTTAAAGGATACAAATAAGAAAGCCAGTTGCAAATGTCTTTAAAATACAGTCCGCTATAATGAATAAAACTAATCCAGTTTTCTGTCTTTCTTAATTGCCAAACACTCTTAATAGGCAAGTAATAAATAAATTATGGTCTGTTATGGTTTCTATTAGTCCAAAGATTTTAAACACTGCCCCATGTTTTAGATTATTGCCTTCAAGAGTAATTTATTAGAATATCTTTTACGAAATGCTATATAAATTTCAATAATTTTTTATTCAAAGTAACTATTAGAAATAGCAATCAATGTTGATTGTTCCCTCTATGTGACGTACGTAGAAAGTTTTGTTCAAAAGAAATTTTATTTTTTTATAATAATGAATACTGCTAATGCAGATGTGTGTAAAAATAAAACTTCTCAAACAATATGTTAAGCATCAAACATACAAGTTGTTTTACATATTGTGAGGTATTTTTATATTTGTGATATGCCAAATTGACACGATAAGTGATTACAAACTAGCACAACTCGACTATGTAAATTATAGACTTGTATTAAAAGTTCGTTATTTTGTTTTCGATAGACATAGATGTTGTAACTTTGTACGTATGTTTATTATTATTAAACTTGTACTACTTATATCGTTCTTTTATTGAACCTTTAGTCATACGACGCCACCTAATCCCAAACTTATCAGAGCTTGCACTAACTTTACTAGAAAACTGAAATCACACAGACCAAACTAAACGCCTTTACATGAAAAAACTTAAACTCAAATCTTATTTTCACAAAATCTTTGGACATTCTCTAAACTACGGCATCAGTCTATTATCTACAATTGCTCGTCGTTTATCTTTGAATACGGTATTAAGGAAATTATTCACACAAAATAACGAGACCTGATTGTAAATGATTAAACGCCCCTGGACCAGTTCTCCACAGAAATGGGAAGGGGATTGAGCACTCTGGCAACTAATTCGATGAAAAACCTAACTGCTAACAGACTTAGTTTTTGTATTTTAAAATACGACATGAAAAACTCCACACAAACTGTATTTTTTTATAATGTCCTTTTTCACAATCCTTTCTTAAAATATCCTTATTTCACTATAGGAGGAAGGACAAGGGATTTGGGTATACTGGCCACTAATTCGATGAAGAGGAATAACTAGTAACAGGCATCATTAATGTATGTTAAAGTACGACATCAAAACCTCTTCACGCAAACTGCTTTTCTTATTTTTCATAGAGTGCTTTCTTAAAATATTCTTATCTCATGAGGACTTTTCGAGAAAAGAGCATTTTGCGATGAGACGAATAAAAAACATTTTAATGTGTTTTTACGTTCTTATATTATTAATGATGTCTCAAGGAATGTCCATTTTACTTAGTCTAAGTATAAAATCAAGGAGGTGCATTTGTACTTTTACTTCTATGGGTTTGTTAGTTACAAAGAACCCTGGCACTCCAGCCTTTTCTAAAGTCACTTGCTGATCACTAACCTGCAATAACAAGTTGAGATACTTTAAAAATAGACAGAGATAAAAAATTCAACGTAAACAAGTCTCTATGGAGCTTCTTTTTTTTTTTTTAACGTGTGGAAACCACCTCGGGCCGTCACCCCGCCGGGGTTTGCGGCGGGGCGGTGTGTCGGAATCGAACCGACTAAAATCACACGGTGTGCCTCTCTGCACCTGAGAAGGGAGGGGTACGGGAACTGCTGTTATCAACACGACCGGACCCTCTATGGAGCTGCCATACTTTAAGCTTAAAAGTGAATGGTTTGGTAGATACCCTAATTTGATAACAAACAAGAAACGACAAATGGAGTCCATTCCTCTTTCCTCCTCCTTCCGAAATGTCCAGTATGGTCCATTCAATGGACCTCACTCGAAATAACTATTTGAAAAACGATGATGGAGAATATTAACAGAAGAGCACAGATTTCTGTCATGATTCGAGCAGAGATATTGGAAGGGGGGATTTTAAGTAGGTAGGTAGCGGAGTGTTCTTCACGCACCTAGCTACTTCAGTCTAGTTGTAGTCTGACAGATTCAGAGCCCTTTCTTATCTATATTGCTGAGTGAAAATATAACCAGTAGGTGTAAGTTAAAATGTAACGAGGTGCACCTTCGGAAGGAAATCCCTGGAGCCCCGACGTACCTCGGGCCACTCACTGTTTGTAGGTGGCCCCCTCCTATGTAGGAATCCTAACATTTCTATTCTATTCAGAAAAGGGCGCGAGCACTTTATAGAGCTGTGACTGAGCAGGGTGGCTGGTGGCCTCACCTGTCAGCCCTAGGCTTGCGCTTATAGAGGACGGTGATCGTTTAACGATCCCCGGCGCCCGAGTCGTCTGCGATACCTGGCTCGTTCCCGGGCCTGGTGGACAGCGAGAGTTCTAAACCTCTCCCGGTCCCGCTCCGCCATCTCCTTTGCAAGCATAACTTGCTCGCAGAAAGAGACGGGAGAGTACCACGCGCTCTCGCTCCGCAACATGGCCGCAATCATGTTACCAAACGAGACAACCCCCCACTACGATGGCCGTACGAGATCACGCCTCGGCTCGCCTCACGCTGGATATTCTGCCAGCGTGTGGAATGCCGTGTTCACGATCTGGCCATTGCAGTAGTGGCTCTCAGGCGTCGGCTCCTTGCGGATCAGACACAGGTGATCTCCGAAGCATCCTTTCCCAGTGATGACCTGTGTCAGCTGGTATGAGAGACTCCCGTGATGCCTCTCGAGACAATCCTCCATAACGGGGCTTATCGCCGCAATAACGGCGTGCCGAACACAGTACCCACTGGAAATGAAGCTGCTCACTGTATTAATAAAATTTGAGGAATGGAGTCAAATTGGACTGCACAATGTACTAAGTCTAAACTCTTAAATATGCCATCATCATTAGCCTATCGCAGTACACCGCCATACAGTATATTAAATAGATTAAATAAGTCGTATTTCAATTAAAATAAATAGACTCAAACATTACTTTCTGATCCAGCTGAAGAACCAATTTCATATCTGTCTGTCGCATTTCTTCTTTATGTCTTTCTGATAATATAGCTTTTTGCAGATCTTGCTGCTCAGGTGCAGTTGTATTCATCATATTTTGAATATCCGCTAAAATTGTTACACAGAGAATGTTTTGGTTATCTCACAACAATTAAAAAGATTAGGTTGGTATTATTAGTTCAGATTATTATGTTCATTGCCATAATCAAAAATCTATCTTAAACAGTTCTGTATAAAGGCCTCTTAGAAAAGACATTTTGGCCCACTATATCACTCTACTCAAATGGTTTGGTACGTTTGTGTTAAGTTTTCTTTCTCTTTGCAGTACAAGTATCTAGATAGTAATATTGTAGTTGGGCGCCTTTAGACTTTAGTCAGCTTTTACAACAATCATGAGCAGGCGCGGACTGGGTCACAATAGACATGACCCCCTCAAAATAGTACATAATTAATTTTTTACCAGGTGCTTTGAGAACCTGAAAAAAAATTATCCTCAATTTCCATAATATTTTAAATCGAGATAAGTAATAAAATATTTTTTGCAATTCATTTGTTGAGGCACTTGCTGAAAAACTGGGTAAAGTTATTAAGAGGCCTCGTACTGTACCTCGGAAGACTCTCTGCGATAAAGATCTATCTAGGATCTATATTGATGAGGAATATTTACTGAGGACTGTTTACATTCCAATTTCAGAAAGAAATTTTTTTTTTATAAATACTCACGTTTTTGTAAAAATCAACACCAAAAAAATCCTTATTTTTCAGGTTTTATTTATATGTATTTAAAAAAAAAATACAACCAACTTTCAAAATTCCAACGGATATAGATGTCCTGATAAATTCTGTAACTTTTGAAACCTCTAGGACCCCAATCCCTCTGTTACCCTCGAAGATATAGCCAAATATATTAACATCTCACAAGAATAGGCTCTGTTAACCATTTTGAATGGTAAAAATGACAGACTGTTCTATCGAGAAAGACGCTAATGCTACCTCCGGTCTACCGCCCTGTGTTGCTCTATGGACCTACAAGACCGACTTTTTGCAGATCAATATATATATCTATATTATAATATAATACGATGACCTTGTTTAATGGATGGATTATATTTTTTTATGTCAAAATCAGAATATACAGAAGAGAGATTCTTAATGTGAAGAAAGTACTAGAATTTTATTCCCATCGCAATTCTTGAGTGTTCCTGCTGTCACTATGGTTACTGAGTATCAGCTATGGATTTCAAAGTGGAAATGGGAGCTCAAAGAAAATACTGATACAAAGCATTTCTTTGTTACAATCGAAGTTTCAGATGATGATCTCTACACAAATAAAAAAACTTTGTTAAAAATTCTTCCTATAGGCAGTGTGACATCAGAGAGATAATTTTCAAACATAGAAGAGAGGATGATAGGTTTAGCTATATTAAATATTCATCCAGAGTTGGCTCCCGAGGGTTGAAAATATTATCACCCAATTTGCCATTTAGGTAAAATAGAATAAATCCATTTGTTTTATAATAAGAGCAATATTTTACTTTGCAATATACTTTGTGTGACTCCCTCTGAACTTCAGTCTGCAACCGCGCCTGTTCATGAATAGTGGTGTTGACACATGATACTTTAACATAATTTTTTTGTATAGGGTGCGAACGGGCAGACATATCGCCTGATGGTAAGCGATCACCGCCGCCCATGGACACCCGCAACACCAGAGGCGTTACAAGTGCGTTGCCGGCCTTTGGGTGAATGGGGAGAGGGATGAGTGGTGGGGCTGGGGTATGGGCCTCCAGTATCCTCATTCACTCTGTAAAAAACAGTGTAGTCGCTGTTTCACACCGGTTTTCTGCGAGGCCGTGGTATCACTCTGGCCGCGATGGCTCATTCATGCCGAAGTGTGGCTCTCCCACAGTAATTTTTGATCTTATGGCAAAATTATGTTTATTTAAGTCTAACCCTTTGAATTGTGTCAATATTAAACCCAATAATCATTATCAACCATTGCTGGATATATGCCTAGAAAAGAGGATTTTTTAGTTTACTTACTAAAGCAGGATATTGCTGCCAACTGCTGCAAAAAAAAAAAGCTAAAACAATAAATTGTTTTAGTTTATGGGACACTTTTTAAACACTTACCAGCATGTTTATTTATGATTTGCTGTCTCTGTTGAAATAAATGCTTTTCTGTAACATGTTGAATTTCCATAAGTCCAATTACTATTTCAAATACAGTTTCATTAAGCAGACAATTAGCCAACCCCGATAGCAGTTCTATTGGTACTCTCATTTGATATTTTCTGCAAAATATTACATGTTAAAATAGAAAAATTGTTTTGTTTTTTTTTATACTTGAGCCTACCAGCCTGCCTCATGGAAAGTATGAGCTGAGCCCAAAAATAGTGGTCACCATGCTCATTGCATATGCAAACAATGCAACAGTATAGCATGGTGACCCATACTAGGTGGGTGTTTTCTGAGTGTTCATGCTGAAATCAGTGTGGTTCTACTCCTTTAGAATTTGTGTTGTATACTGTTAGAGTATCTGTAATTTACTTACGATGGTAACTCTTTGGCCATTTCCTGCAGTTGTTCTAATAGAAAATACAATTTCCGCTGTAGAACTTCAGGTGTTGGTTCACCTAATTCCATTTTAAGGTCGTATTTATTTGTATAATACAGAAAATTATCGTCATCTAATATTGCTTTGAAGGACGGAGTTCTTATTATATAAAGTAATGTAATAAAATCTAACTACATTATAGCTGTAGTTAATTCTTTATAAATATTTTTTGTGTTTATTTACTTCTTCTTTTGATGAAATGGCAACCAGCCGGATCACTTGGATTAGTTATTTCTGCCAATTTCAAGTATTTATAGTCTTCAATTATAAGTCTTCGACGTAATGAATGTTTAAAATGTGGATGACATGAAATGAGGACCGTCTTTCGAAAGAACAAAAAACGATATCCTATCTAAAACTTCATAAATAAACTTTAGCCGCACGTTTACTGTCATTGACATTGACATTGAAATATTGACATTAGCATTTTTTATTTTACTCCCATTTTATCACTAGCATTTTTATTACACTGAACAAGATTGGACTTAAGGCTTAATGTATTTTACATGGGTCTTATTCTTATCGACAATAATTTCTTATACATTTTATAAAATTTATAAAGAGAGGAGCTAGAATGGTCAATATACGGTATAATTCCATTCACATAAACACTTCTATGATTATGAGTGACTAATACCAGCCACAGTCTGCCGTTATTGTTTCACTTAATGAAAATTAAATCAATTAGTACAGTACACCTGGTTTTCTTGACTTTTGGCTTATCGTAACTGTGAATTTTAGAAAATCTTTTTTTTACTTATCACACGTCACACCAATGACCATACTTTAATTCATATGTATGATAATGGTCTCCTAGCCGATTACGACAACGGCGGCCAGTATCAACGGAGACCAGGCAACCACGCGGGAGATATTAAAGTGCACAAGTGTGTGCCCAAACACAGGTGCACTCCCAGTTCCCTCTCTCTCATAATCCGATGGGATGGTTAACCGACACGACCGGGAAGAGATCAGGTGCAGGACCGACAGCTTTACGTGCTCTCCGAGGCACGGTGGTTCAGATCCCAACTTCCTAACTCCGAGCTGTTATTAAGTATTTCTGTAATCAGAAAAACTCAATAACACTTTTGGACCGAGCCGAGATTCATATGTAGATAGATAGAAAACTCTTTATTTGTACACCTTTTTACATATTATAAGATGACATATAAATATAATGTAATGTGCAAAGGGCGGCCTTATTGCTGAAAGCAATCTCTTCCAGGCAACCTTAGGATGGATTAAAATGTATCAGAGAGACAGCAGCAGTTGATGGTGCAATTGATTTTAAGAAATATTTAAATTATTATTGATTATAATAGGGTAGATATACATAAATCTAGTTATACAAACATACATACATTCATACGCATAAAATATATACATAAACATACACCCACATAATATACACTAATTAACATAATCATTTAATTATATCACGACACAGAATCAGTTACGACGTGACTGAATCTGTTATGATGACCAATACAACTCTTCAACCATTGTCTTAAAACCAGTTACTGTTTTCGCTTTCCTGATATTTATCGGCAATGCATTCCACAAGCATACACCTTCAACCGTAAATACTAGCCATTGTATTTTGTGGAATGCAGAGGCATCTTCAGGCTCAAGTCTTCAGATATGTATATGTCTGGTAATTTTACAAATACTGTCAGCAATATCCCAATGAGTTAGTGTATACTGCATAAATCAATGATGAGTGTATGTTTTAAATCAATGTTTTTTTGTCAGTGTGATAAAAAATTGCGTTATTTTCGACTTCGACTATATTTTAGTTCATGGATTTACCTAACCATAACATCGTCACTTGTAAAAGTATTCTGTGGTCACATGTCATGCAGTAATGTCAATTGTTCTCTGAAAACTGATAACAGTGACAAGCAGTGACAAGTGACAGTAGGTATGAATATATTGACATTCTTTGTCATACAATTAAAAAGAAAATAATATTTATCTACTGAAAGTCTGACTAATAAATAATTATGAATGCTTATTATTGCGCTTTGTTTATTATACTACAGTATTCTGTGAAACTAAAGGCTGATATACCGAACAATAATCCTGAAAATTGGGATCCGTTAGTATAAATATATAAAATTAAATCTTTAAATAAAAATTAGACCATTTCTCTATTTATATCTTTTGATTCATATTTTCAGGTCACATTTAGGGAAAGACCCTGAACCGAAGAATTGTACTACAATTGTACATAAATTTGCTCAATATGCGTCAGATCTAACAAAGTGTTCTATTATGAATGCCAGACCTATCACACTATGTGAGAATTGCATAAAAGAGTATATGAGTTTCCGTGCACAGTATCAAGAGTTACTGACGACTGTAGTGAATGGAACTTCTTGCAAGTCTAGTTTCATATCGCAAGATAGACTAGATGCTGTTTTGGAATATCATGACAATATATTAAGTATTTGGGATAAAGGACATTGCAATGGTAATTGTAACAAATTTTTCCCTTAATATTTCTTTAAGATTATTGATATGAATAAATAGCCGATAAATGCTTCTTAAGCTTTAAAAATAGGTCATCTTTTTGTTTCTAAGTTTTGTCTTCTGTTATTGTGTTGTCAACGAATGTTTCAAGGGGACCAAATGATATAACGGTATGTAAAACAGCATAACTGCAATAATGTGGGTCAGTGTGAAACAATTCATCTAGGCACAAATGAGCTAACATATATCTATTTTTACGTAATAAAATAAATGTACAATGTAGCTTTGATATTATGTTAAAGGACAATGGAAGGTTTGTATGGGACTTTGGAATGTTTTTATATACACTAATATCACCAACAACATTTTAAATGCCAAGTTTTTTTTTTTAAACTAAGTAGATTTTTTGCAAACATAGGAATGCGTTTTGATTATAGAGTTATAACAACTTTTTGAATAGAAATGAAATTATTTTAGCACTGTCTAAAAATACTAAAATATTATGGATGGTTCACTTAATAATAAACAGCCAGCCAGCGGTATAGGATCTGGCATTCTCCTTTTATTGTAGTAAACTAAATTCAATGTGCAAAAATCCAACGTTCGTGTGTACAAAAAAAAACTGAGCAAACACTACCAATAGAGTAAAATTTTTTTTTTAAATTTCAGCTTGTTACAATTGGTCTAATCTAACAGAACCTATTTTATCAAATGAAACGATACACTTCAACACATTATCTAAAGCAACAAATGATTGTATACAGAAATATTCTGCCGAAAATATAAGTGAAGTGTGCGATAAATGTATGCAGGAGTATCTTCAGTTGGATGATTATTACAAGACTCTTAGTGAAGATGCTGTGGGCGTGGACAGCATTTGCATGGATGTTTTTGACTCAGTGTGTACAGTTACTTTACAAATATATTTCTATATATATTTTATTCCTGTATATATTTAACTGTCTTATGTGTTAGCCCTACAATTAATGGCTAAAGCATTACACAGCTTTTAACAGCTACATACCAGTTAGCAATCTAAATAAATATTCAGGACATCTAACACACAATGCCATCTAGTCCCAAGCTAAGCAGAGCTTGTGTTATGGGTACTAGACAGCTGATATAAATACTTATATACTTTTTTTGTAAATACATACATATTATACATAGAAAACACCCAAACTGCGAAACAAATAGTTGCAGATCATACAAACATTTGGTCCGACCCGGGAATCGAACCCGAGACCTCAAGCTTAGCAGTCGTATATGCTACCACTACGCTACCGAGGCAGTCAAAGTATGCCAATAGTAGCTGAATCTCGCTGTGTTACCCGCATACTATAATAACCGTGGGTATGCCGCATGGCGAAGGTAGTCTAAAAAAGGTAGCAGGCAGACAGAATTTGATTTGTTAATTGATTTGAAGTATTGAATATACTTTCATTTGCTAGAAAGCTAGTAAAAAGCTGTTAAATTAAAATTACAAACGGAGACTAAAGAGTAGAGTAATATTTATCATTTATTAAAGAATGACTACTGTATGTAATGTCAACTATTTTTATTACAATATGTCAATCACTGTTTGAAAGCTTTTGTTACAGATGTTGTATTCAATTTTTAAACTAGGGCAGTCTACTGTACATGTAGCCTGATGTGCGATTTTACCTGGTACAAGTTTATTCCACATTAACTCTATCATCACTCTATGTTCATCATTGCAATTGGCTCGCACTGAACTTCCATCAATCGCAACGCCGAACATGGTCATTGTGACAATCAAATGAGAAATAAACTCGCACTAGGCCTTCTGTACTTCCACCACCCAATGTCTACTATAACATCGTCACTTTCAGATGAATGCAACAAGATCAACTTGGAGTAAAACTCTTAATTGTTGTAAAATCAGAAGAACACCTGAAGTAATATTTTTATGCTGTGCAGCCATTATATCAGCATTACCACTATTCTATTACATTATCTTAAGATATTGTGGACCCATAAGGGACTTTCCAAATGTTCTAAAACGTAAGTACTGATAGTATTTCATTGTTGAAAGACATCTCTCAGCTAAAAAAATTCTGTTAAGTAGGATCCATGTAAGAAGATTGAATTAAACTAATATGAGGATTATCACTTTTATAAGTTATTATAAACAGAATATTTACCATATTTATATTGGGGCATTAATTTCTAACATGACATTACCAAATAACTACCACAATAAATAAATATTTTGGACATCTAACACACAATGCCATCTAGTCCCAAACTAAGCAGAGCTTGTTTTATGGGTACTAGACAACTGATGTAAATACATATTATATACTTTTTTGTAAATACATACATATTATATACAGAAAACACCCAAACAAATATTTGCAGGTCATACAAACATTTAATCCAACCCAGGAATGGAGACCGAGACCTCAAGCACAGCAGTCGCATATGCTACCACTGCGCCACTGAGGCAGTTAATAAGGCCCTCGTTCACTGGTTACAGATAAGTTTCAGAAAGCATATGTGAAGATGTCTCTTCCATAGAAATAGTATCAAACCATCTCTCAGATAAGGTATCTAAAACTTATCTGTTACCAAGTGACAAAGGGCATAAGCATGATAAATATACCACTTACTACAACTTATCATATGAGCATATAAAAAAAGAAAATAAAAATGTGTTCTCATTTACTTTTTATTAAAATTATAATCTTTATAATAGACATGGTGTCTTAATCAACTGTTATCATAGTATTATATGCACAAGCCATAAATAACAGGTGCCTGTCAGTTAAATTTTCTTTTTTATTTACAGAATCAAGATTCAAGCAAACTATTTTAAGGTCAATAAACAGGAGAATAAACTAAGAATAAAGAATAAAAATCATTAATGTAACAGTAACTATGTATTTATATTGGACCAAAGAAATAAAGTTTTTGTCAAAATTGCTCATGTTAAAATCTGAAATAAGTACAGAGTTCAGTTATAAACTACTTTCAGGTAGCTGAAGTTGGAATTATCTATGTCTAGCTTTTTTATTGTTATTTTTTTTCATGCTATTACTATTATTTGAACTACTGTTTGACATTTTGTGCTTCAAAGAGTTTGGTGTCATATCTCCTTTGTTCATGTTCATAACTGAGTCTTTGTCTTTTGGTGTTCCGGGTCGGCTGTCCAATCCAACTGCTGTTAACATTTTACTGTCACTATTGAAGGCTTTCTGGAGCATACTGGAAGATGAAGCTATTTTCTGAGTAACACTTTGTTTGGTTTGCGAGTGGTTGATAACTTTTTCAATACCTCCATTAGTGTGCTGTTTCCCTGAAGGTTTTGATGCAATACTCTCTGTAGATCCATGAATAGTGGTGTGATTCAAGTTTCCCATACTCATTCCAGTGCTTATCTGTGTATCTGATGAATCGTCATTTGTTTGAGATTCTGTCTCACTGTTTCTTTCAGCTGTAATGAAAAATTTTAAAAATTCAAGTAAATACCATGTATGAATATAATTTATTGAGATTTAATAAAAATATACTTACTTTTTGCTTCAGCAGGATCCACAAGACCGCTAACAGCCTAAAAAGCAATATTACAGAATAATTTAAATGTGCACATGTGACATCAGAATCAAAACAAACAATTTGTTTACAACTTACAGCCATAGATGTGATACTTGATTTAGAAAAGAGACGCTCAGCTTCTTTAAACTTTCTGTTACGTTTATCTGCTTTTGAATTAGTGCTCTTGTTTGTGGTAAGGTATCTGTCCCATCCTCTAATAATATTTCCGTACAGCTGTGTGTCTTCTAAGTATGATCCTTCAAAAGCATAAATTTGACGTTCTAAGTTGGCTAGTGTTTCCTGAAAAGAAAGACTAGTACAAAAATGGTTCTATTGTGAATTCAATTCAATAAATATATCATTAAAATCTTACTGCGACTTCAGCTTTTCTTTTAACTAACTCTGCCAATTCTGCTCTAGTATCAGCGACTGAGGATTGTTTGGACGCCATATTTCTTTTTGCTTGCACGCTTTGGGTATCGTTTTCGGGGGTTTGTGGTGAAACAACCATGTCGACTGTTGATATAGTCGAAGTTGTCTCTAAACAGCCATAGTTTTTTTTAATAAACACGTGGTAACTGTTCTGTGGAGGATTTAGGTAAATAATATATGTATTGTTATTATCAATACGGACGCAAATCCTATAGCTCTGTAAGAGTTTGTCACACAATTGTTTAATGACAGGTGCACAGATAAAATAAAATAACTATAGACAAAACACTAAACCATAAAGGCAAAGATGAAAATTATCAACTAACAAATTAACAATGGCACAAACAACAAAAATTTATAATAGACATTGATATACCATAAGTAGACTTCTTGAGAACCGATGACAATACAATAATTAAAAAAGAGAATAGATTATTAAATTATAAACAAATAAAATAAATAATTATAATGAACTCTTTTAAATTAAATTCTGTATATTATCAATCTATCTTAATTAAAACTTCAAGTATTAAATATATTTTCTACTTTGTAGTTTGATTTGTTTATAAAAGCGTATTTTTTTAACTATCTGAAATCATACAATAAAGTTATCTATAAGACGGTCGTCCACCGCTAAATAATTTCATCACGACGACGACTTGAAGACTCGAAGACTTGATAATTGAAGACGATAAATACTTGACATTGGCAGAAATAGCTGATCCGAGTGATCCGGCTGGTTGCCATTACATCAAGAAAAAAAAAATGACATGACGTTTAGGTTAGTTATGATACACATATATTATAGTAAACATTATCATCAATTATCAGATAAAAACTTGAATTGAATATCCTAATTAACTGATAGGACATCAAGAATGTAAATAATGCAAACAGAGGTCAAATCGATCTGAGTTAGAGTGTATATATTCATTTTAAAATGTCTATTAGCTACATACCGCGAGTAACACAGGTAAGAAATTACTAAGTGTAAATAAATAATGACCAAAATATATTAAGTACAATGTAATCAAGGAAAGTAGTTTTGTAAAGAAAATATTGTAGTCAGTATGTACATTTTAAAGTAAGATATGACAGTTTTCTATTCTAATAATATTCTTTTTACAGTTAGATGCTGTACAACTAGATAACCAAGTTGAAGAACTATTTAAACAGTTATTTTTAGAAGCTACTAAGTTTATTAAGGTAAATAAAATCATTGTTGTTCTGTGTGTACATTTTATTTTATAGCTCTTGATATATTTAGCGATCTTCAAAGTAGACAACCAATGTGAAGTGTTAAAATTCTATGTTGTTTCAGCCTACACTCTTACAACCGGTATTGCCTGAACTTGAGCTTCTAATAAGAACATGGATTTTCAAGTATTCAGTTGTAAACCAAAAAAGCACCTTTGGCCATCAAATGCTGTCGTTGAAGTATAATCCAAACAATTTTGTTAAAAGTAAACTGTATTGGTACTACGGTTATACTATTGGTTTAAAGTACTTGAAAGAAAGAACAATTTATAGTTTCACATCTAATACTAAAGTTCAAAGTTTTGTTCAAAAGATAGAAACATTTCAATTGATAGCAGACATTTTGAACTTTTGTAGATTTATTCAAACTGGTAAATATCCCTCAGTGATTGATTTCATGTTAGGCCTACATTTGACTGCAGGTAATTTGACAAGGGAGGACCTCACTGATTTTTCCTGGACCAGGGAGCTTCTATGGCATAATTTCATTGTAAGTAAATAAAAGTTTTGGTATTTGTACTAGATTTTTGTTTATATAACTTTTTTCTGACTCCTCTGGTGTTGCGGGTGTCCATGGGCAGCGGTAATGCTTACCATCAGGCCATACATATGCTTGTTTGCTGCCTATTATATATAAAAAAATTACTAACTTCAGTTATGTGTAGGAAATATATGTAATGATTAAAATGATTTAATATGAGTTTTAAAAATCATGCATTTTAATTTATAATAAGCATGTTAATTAATAATTGGAAAAGTGAAAATAAAAAAATAAAAAAAATCGATAATTGATTTAATTACTTACTAGACCTAATATATACAGTTTTTTAATATTCCTTTTTGAAATAAAATTACTAAAAAAAATATTCAATCTCACTTTTACAAAAATTTTGACAGTTTTTGAACATTCTAATGCCTACATTAGAATGTAGGCATTAGAATGTTCCATAGTAGTAACCATTGTGACTCCTAAGTCACAATGGTTACTTAAAAGATAATGAAATATGTCAATATCACATACTAATATAACAGTTTAATTTACAGGAGCTGATTGGTACAACAATAGCTTTGATAAATATTTTTGGATTGAAGAGAAAGCTTTCTAGTGTGTTGAAGTATGTGTGGTGGCGTAAACATGTGAGATCGACTGTTGCTAATAGTAAAGCCACTATGACAATAAACACTGTGTGTGCCAGTTGTGGCAATCACCCAGTTCTGCCACACACTATGGGTTGCAGCCATATATTTTGTTACTATTGTTTATCGGTAAGTAAATGAATTCTTTACACATTTTTTTTTATCTGTGTCTGTCAAAGTGACTCAAAAAAAGTGTTGTATTCCTACTTTATAAGTTTATATGTTACTAGCTGACCCACGCAACCTCGTTTGCGTCTTATATTTCCCCCGTTTTTGAAACATTATTTATTGGTGTTCCGCTCCTGTTAGTAGTAGCGTGATATATAGCTTATAGCCTTCCTCGATAAATGGACTATCCAACACTGAAAGAATTTTTCAAATCGGACCAGCAGTACCTGAGATTAGCGCGTTTAAACAAACAAACAACATCTTCAGCTTTATTATTAGTATAGATTATTGTTCTTACCTTACTCTTATGATATATCTACTTTCTAGGTTATATAAGTCGATACACAAATTACGAAAGAAAGATCAAAGAGGTTTGGTCACTATACTCAGTGTGCAGACAATAGTGATTCACACTACGGCGATATATAGAGATGGTTCTGCACCATTGCTATATTCCCAAAACATGACACAAAACTCTGGTTCTGCCTTATGCCAGTGATCCTCAAGTGGGCATGGCAATCTTTTCTTCCGATTGACGCGATCCTTGCCGATCGCGGCTGTTTCGGAAAGTACTTGTACTCAGTTGCTGGGAGAGAATTGACTCCCACCTTTCACCACTGTCACTTGAGTGTGGCCGAGGGTGTGCGGGAGAAGTTTTCGCCTCCACCGCTCCCAATGGCAAGGAGACGGACATCGTGTTCCAAAATGCTGAATTCGCCTAAAAGTGGTGTCAGAATGGGTCGGATGTAGTGATACTACCTGTTTCCTGATCTCTTGTAGTTCAGGGGCACACTATGGTTTTTTTCGGTTCGATTCTGACATAATACTCCGTTACAAACCTTAGTGGAGTGACTGAGTGTCTGAGGGGCTTCCCACAAGTAAAGAAAGGATAGCATGTTCTAGCCTGTTACCTTGAATTTTGCAACTTACAGTAATCTAACTTTTACAATGAGAAGATCAATGAAATAAATGCTTATCACTGGTTTTCTAACAATGCATTATTTTTCAGGCCAATAAGATTGCAGATCAAGATTATGCTTGTCCGAAATGCTATTATAATGGGAAGGAAATCAATAAATTTATTATGAGTTAGCATTCCAAGTAAATTTTCAAATTATTATTTAATGGGTAATATTGGTTCTGTGATATTTTTTTTTGTGGTAAATATGTTCTAGGTGGTCTGAAAAGCTTCTGACTTTAGGGTGAAGAAAGCAGCACTCAGTAATAAAAACAAGTGATTGAATATAGTTAAACATTTGTGCATTTGTATTGTGCATAGCTTGGACAAGTGTGTAGAGTCCAGGGAAGCTATATAGAAATAATAATAATAAAAAAAACCGTCTTTAGTAACTGGACCGAATTGAAATGGGAACACACGGGAAGCACCAGCTCACTTGTATAAAAGAAAAGAAGAATAAAAATACTGAACAGATTTTGTTCACCCAGTCGAAAGTTCTGAGGTAACAATCATAAAAAAACACATTCAAATATAGAACTTCCTTTTTTGAAGTTGGTTTAAAAAAAGGAAAAATGTCATCTATCATCGTTAGGTCGGAAGCTTTTCGAACTACCCACATATGTTTCTATCAATTATTTTAGTAATAACTATTAAGTGTTACTTTGTTTTGTAAAATTGAATAAAAATACCATTACTATTTATTGTATTGTTTTATTTAATAATAAACATATTAATGTATTTCCTTAGTCACATCAGTCACTTTGTCTGTCGTTATAATTTAATTATGTCTACATATAGTATATGTAAATAATTTTGACTTAACTGTCCCTAAAAAAGTAATTAACAATATTAAAATGAAATTGTCAGGGAAGTGATTTACTACAAATTGAAATTAAAATTTCGATGGCACTTAAATTTCTTGTATCATTAGAACAGCGAGGAATATTAATGAAATGATTTTATAAATTTTAATGATAGCCATTCGTCGGCATTAAACATAAATAACTAATTATAATTTTTACTAATGTGATGATAATATTCTATAACTAAAGCCTCCCTAAATATCTGACTATACAGCATCTCATTTAACGATCCTTCAAAAGGATTTTACAATATTTAAAATTATCTACTTTATTTTAACATTATTGCAGCATATGTGTACTTATATTAAAAATCTAAAATCCCCTTATCTCTTAAAGGTATTTACATTAAATTGCGACATACCAGTCGTTCCAATAAGGCTGGACTGCCGACCAAATCGAATCTGTTTCGATAATGTATTTACAATCGTAGGCTGCCTAAGAACAATTAGAACATTAGGCCCTGACAGGTGGTCTAACTAAATAAGGTATGTAATAAAACAAGCCGTGGTGCCTTTCTGAATAAATTAATCATCTAATTCCTACCACGCTAAATACTGTTAATAACTACTATTTTATTTTAACTTGAAAACTACTTTACTTTTTACTATCTTTTTGAAATAGTTTTACTTATGTAACAAAAAAATTATTCAAAATAAAATACGCAGAAAATTTTATACTTCACTATATCAATGAGAACCTACTATATTTTAAAACTAATCACGCGAGAAAACTGTTCAGTTTTATCTAATGTTGATTGTCTTTGCTGTTGTGTACGTCGGCGTGGAAACCAGTCTCCCAGTCGGCGACGTAGTTCACGGTACGCACGGAGCCGTCCGGTTCCACCAGAGAATACTGACCTGTGTAAATCAAAGTTATTATTTAATACATAAAACCTTCTTGCCTGTGCCTTCATTTTTCGCGTCCTTTGGAATTAAAATCGTGCATACCGATTGTATCAGTGTAGGTAAAGCTATATTTTAACCTATAAGTCGGATAATAAATAGGGTTCCATATAATCGAAAGCATTTCTGTTTTAAATTACCTACAGAATTATTATCTTTTGTCAGCGTCTTCGCCCGCGTGTACCTACTATAACGATTAAAGTAGTAAAGAGTAGTCTATGTCTCTTCTCAAGAATAAAAGTATCTAATTTATACTCTCGATTGTCGGCATTTGTTGCAAAACATTCTGGAATTAAAATCATTTGTACTTACTTATTCCAGTATTTTAAATAGGTATACGCCTGGCTGGCGGTCAGGTGTAAACATAATTAAAATAGTGGAATAAGTACAAGTTATTTTAGTTCTAGAATGTCATAAAAGCATTCCTGCCAAATTTGCCAAATGTAATTGAAATCAGTGCAGTGGTTTACTTTCGAATTTATAACATTAGTAGTGATAGTATTGATTTCTTTAATGTCGTGTGTTACCTTTAACGACTTCTCCGTTTCTCTCCTCCTTCTGCTGTTTAATATCTCCGGTGTGGGGGTCGTTGACACTGTATTCGTAAGCATAGCGCGGATTGGCGTCCTGCAAAAAGGGTTATCATAATTTAGGTGGTGCCGTGAGAATGTCAGCCGCTATAAAGGTCACACCGCAATTGAATGAACTTTACCATCCATTAACTGGGTTGGGTACCTACTAATAATAATAGATAACCTAATCTGAAGTGCTGCTTATTATGCCCATTCATAGCCTTTTGATTTTATTATTTCTAGCTATTGTGTGGTAGTAATTGATTAATCGTGAATTGAATTCGAATCCCATTCAGGTCACTTAACACCAGATTTAAGTTTATACCTACTAGCTGAGCCCCACGGTTTTAAACACAATCGTGGTTAAGGTCGCGGGGCGAAGCTAGTATAAAAAAAGTAATTTAAATTACTCCTTATATCACCAGTTATCTGCCAGTGAAAGTCGCGTCAAAATCGGTTCAGCCGTTTCAGAGATTAGTCGGAACACGAAACATATAAAAATTTAAAAATTGTTTTGGAGTAAAAGGACCTACTATATAAATTTAGTAAAAAGCGGTTAATTTGGAATTACAAATAGTTCCGTGGGAGAGCCTCGCTTTGGCGTGAATGGGCCGACTCGACCGGAGTGATACCACGGCCTCACAGAAAATCGGTTTGAAATAGTCCTTGCGCTGTGTTTCACCGAGTGAGTGAGGATACCGGAGCCCCATACCCCAACCCATCCCTTCATCCCCCTCCCCATCCCCCAAAGACCGGTAATGCACTTGTGATGTCTCGTAAAGCGGGTGTCCATGGGCGGCGGTAATCGCTTACCATTAGGCGATACGTCTGCTCGTTTGCCCCTCTTATCCATATAAAAAAAGAAGACACTTCAATTTTATTTATTTGTATAGATTTTACGTGCTAAAATTTTATTAATAAGAGCAGGTCAATCAAGACAACAGCCTATTATAAATAAAGTCTAATATGCGAAATGAGCAGGTGTAGTATTAGGTATGTCAATTCTTGTACAAATTAGTTGTTATTAGCAGAATCTACTCAAACGCTCCAATTATCACATAATAGATATAAATCTTCTTACTATTACTATACCTGCTAGAATATTCACAAACCGTTTAAAAAGTAGGTACGTGAAAAGTATTCTCTACTAGCTACAGAGGTCAATACTCTCTGGGCATTAATTTTGCTTTTGTATCACAGTGCAAGAATAAATAAATTCAGTTGACCCAGTCGAAAGTACCTACTGAGGTAACAGACAAAAAAATACAGTCGAAATGAGAACCTCTTCCTTTTTTAAAGTGGATTAATAGATACAAGTTAGCTTTTATACATTATTAAAAAAAATAGTGCTGATTTATTTCTAATAGATCAAGTTCTATGCAATTTTTTTGGATAATCGGTTTCTTACGCCCTTTTCCGTTGTAGATATTCGTAGGTTTGTCAAGAAACGCATTTAAAAGGCATTAAAGCCCAATAAATTTCCTTTTGCTATGCTTAATAAACCAGTTATCCTCCTATATTATTAATGTGAATGTTTGTTTGTTACGCTTTCACGTGAAAACTACTTAACCGATCATCATCAAATTGTGTACCTACACATATTCTTGGTATTAGAAGTAACATAGGATACATTTTATTAAATGCGAGCGAAGGCGCGGGCGAAAACTAGCATGATATATATATGATAACTAGCTGACCCGGAAACCGTGGTTTTGCCATAAAAATAATAAAAAAAAAATATTTAGTGTTTGATCACTCTTATGATTAAGGGTATGAAAAATAGATGTTGGCCGATTCTCAGACCTACGCGACATGCACACTAAATTTCATAAAAAACCGGTCCAGCCGTTTAACAAACACCGCGACACGAGAAGTTTATGTACCTAAGTATTAGTGATACAAAGGTTTCAGTTTTCTCCAACTCGATGCGTTTGAATGGATAAAAAGTTTAACGAACTCTCGAGACTCAAGTAAATTCTTATTTCAATTAGTACCTACCGATGATTAGCGAAAGAAAGTTACGAACATATAAGAAATGTACAGGACAAAATCACGTTCGAGTATTTTTTGGAAACAAGGGTGAAAGTGATTTGCCAATGCATGACAACTTTGTGCATCAATACCTTTCAAAAAGTAAACCAATTAAATAGAACGGTCTGACGGAAAAAAAGATTGATACATAAATATCTCAGTTATTTTGTGAATGAGTGCTGTTATTTTACTTCGTATAAGTACCTTATTGTAATTTAGATGTAAGGACTAAAGACACACTTTAACTTGCGTACTTTTGTGGGATCATGTGAAATGCAGTGTAAATAATATTAAACTTATAAGCGTAATTAGACGTAAATGAATTGTTACTAACACATTGGGCCTAGTTGCCATCTAATAAACAATTATGATTATACTATATATCATCATGTTGTTGTATACCTATTATGTTAATAACCAGTCGTAATTAAGCATTACTTTAAGTTTTTCTGGATCCCTATCAGTTTAATATAAGGAGGCAGTGAGACGACAAAGCACTACTGAGTGAAAGTGGGCGAGATTCAATCGGACGAGTTCGCACTAATTGTTATGTAAGAGAATGTAGCAGATTTAACTGTCTGCGAAGTTTGGTACCTTATTTCTGGTTTGATGATAAAATATTTGATAATACGTGTTAATCCTTGAAAATATATTGGAATGTAAATAATTTGATATACTTAATAATGTTATAATAGCTTAATATTACGTCCGATTGTGACATTAATCTAAGATGAAGGAAGCAGTTTTTGTTACAGTAATTTAATTTAACTAATTTGTACCTATTTTTTATGCTGTTAGAGGATAAAGGGAGCTGAGCTGAGTGTGTCTTAATAAATAATGATAAATTCTTACATAAGTTTATTAACTTTACTGCTCTGTATTAACGAAGTACCTCAAATTGCAATTAAATGCAAAGTCTTACGCTTAAGATCACAGCCAGACCAGTCTTCTTTTTAAACTGTCATGTTATTTCCAGAGCAAATGTTTGGGCATTTTTAGGAATTGATTTGTACAAACAAAATATTGTTTAAAAACATGCGCTTTTTGATACCTAGAAAAATTATTTGCAACGAAAAAAGCGGAGTGGTAAGCAGCAGTAATAAATTGTCATTGGTCTGATTACAGCAATAAACTCGTAGACTTCTGCGTAGTTTAGAATTACATGGCGGCGTGTGAGATGTGTAATCGTGGTTAATTTCTGGTTTAGACAAACAAAAGTAAAGACAAATATTGATGCCAACATTTATTGTAATACCAAACACGTGTGTCATCAACACCAATTTTATAATATATTTCAACTCAATGAATGCAAATTAGGTCTAAGTCAAAGTATTTCTGAAAGTAGGTATCTTCATATCTTTTTTTAGTAATTTTATAATATTTATTGCAACAAATTTTCGTAAGTAGGTGCATTATGTATATATTATCTGCGATTGTGTACAAGGAATGGATGTTTTACGCAATTATATCTAGAATGAGTAAGTGACTAAGTTTGTATCTGAATAAAATTATTCCGTCTCAGTCTTATTAATATTGTTGGCTTCACTAGTTCTAGGTCCGGTTAGTTAAAGATTTTTCTCAGGAACTGAATAAATTATGTAAATCAATGATACAATGACAATTGAAAGTAATTTGATTAATTCTTTTAGCTATAATACCTTATTTGTGGAGTGTCATTAACGTAGTGTTGTACACCTAAATATCTAAAGATTGGTATCGGCGTGAGAATTATTAACTTTATAATCTTGACGTCTTTGCTCATGAATAAGATTTTAGAGATTGGGGCACACTAAAGAAGTTTGTATGTTTAGTATTTATTCTATAAATTAATGTATCATAACTGGGCGAGAAGTTACCTAGCTAGTGCTTTAGAAAAACTGTAGTGCTGTCTTCTTTTATTTGACATTATGTAGGTTTTTGTAAAATACATTTTTTTAAATGTATTTTCATTTCAAAATGATTCTACTCTGCCTGATGAAAAGCATAAGCAAAATCCAAGAGTAATGGACACCATACTCATTGCGAATGCAGACAATGCAGCATGGTGACCCACGCCATGGCGATGCGACATCGCGATCGGAAGCCTAATGATGCTTCTGCATCATTGGGCCTCCGGTCTCGCACTCACCAACAAACAAGGTCGGCTTTGAACGTACAACATCTTATTTTATGAGAATGCTAATAGCCGAAATTAGTGATATCGTTGTCACTCGATATCGATAATCCAGTATCTTCTTAACTGTTACTACTTTTAGAAAAGTTCAAGTGCAATATGCAGTTGTAACAGTAAACCAACCATTAGATTAGATTGATATCATAAAGATAAAACATAGCCTTTTTAATTGGTCCGTAGTTAGTAAATATAAGTATAGTTGAGTATTAATTTTATTCTGGGTATTATTAACGAAGATTAATTGAGTCTGATTTGCTTCTGTGAGTTAACACTTTCATAATGGAATTAGACAGAAGTTAATCTTAATATTTAGAGATAGTTATGTTAATATATGTACAGTTGAGTTACTACGATTATTCGTCACAAAATTACGACACCGCCGATATGAATTTGTAACTCACTTTATCTATCAATCTCAATGCGTCAATTAAAGTTGACATTTAAGTTTTAAACACAACTCAAATTTCTACCGAGGTTTGATGACCATTGCACAAGTGTTACATATTATATATGATCACCTAAATACATGACAGTTTGATTATTTGAACTACCTACATAATAGCTACTATAACTGTCTTTATAAGATTTTGATGTCGCTGGACCAGTTCTGCATCGAACTCGTCAGTCAATCAACCAGTTACGTGATTGACTGGGTTGTAGTGACATGTAGTAACTTATGGCATATCACCTATGCTGCAACATCCTCCAGTCAGTTATTTGATACACTAACTTGAAGTATACTTGCATGTATCTTTGGGAAATAATCAAGTCATCGCAATTTGAATAATAAATGAGCTGAATTAGTTTATGATAATTATGAGAGTGAAATAGACACCCAAGTCGGCATTAAATTATATATAAGCAGTCATCAATGTCGTAACTCACTTATAATTTTGAGATAAGGTAGTAGAAATTAAAAAAAGTAAGCAAATAGTTTATGTATTATGGTAATAATAGAATACGGTCTTGACCAACAATAAAAAAAGTTAAATAAGTAGACAATTATTTAACTAAAATTTATCATGTTCGATGACTGATTAAAAGTGTATTAAGACTAGTAAGATAAATAGATTATTTTAATTTATAACAATATATGAGATACTATCTAAGATAATTATCGTAAGTATAGTACATATTGTATAGTACATATTGTACAAGTAATAATGCTTATAGGTAAAGCTTTTTATATCTGTACTTTTGTTGAATTTTCTACTGATATTTAATATATGTAATATATATATAAATTTCATTCAAAATTGATTGAATGTATCACCACTGAACTTATAAATAGATTAAATAGTATGATAACAAAAGGTACTCACGTAATTCTCCAAAAATTCTTTGTGCACATTTTTGACGGCTATTGGTGTGTGGGCAATCTTAGCAACTGGAGCTGCGGCTGATGTAGAATAATGGGCTATTGACGGCGCTGAGTAGTGCCTTACGGCTGGTGCGGAATATTGAGCAACTGCCGGAGAAGAGTATTGGGATACTGAAGCTCCGGAATGCTGAATCACTGCTGGTGCTGCATAATGTGACACTGTTGGTGCGGAGTACTGAACTTGAACCGATTGTTGCGCGGCTCCTTGTGAAGAGTACTGAGCAACATTGGCACTATTGTACTGTGACACGGCAGGCAAGAAATATTGTGATGAATCTTCTGAAGAAGATCCTTGTGAGAGCGAAGACGTTGCGTACTGTGAGACCGCAGGAGCTACTTGAGCCACTTGTTGGTACTGAGCTACAGCTGGTGCTGCAGCAGCGGAATATTGTACAGGTGTTAAATATTGAGAAGGTTGCTGAGATGGTTGTTGTACTTTCAAGGCATCTGCCGTCGCGTAACCAGCCGACGGGGCGGCGTAAACCTGCGATACTACGGGTCCCACATGCACATGGTTATTGGAATTCAGGGAAGCCTTTGCAAGTGATCCACTGTACGTTGAATGTTGAATAAAGTTTTGTGAAGCATATGAAGTTTTAGCCGGAGATAAGGCGAATTTCGCTCTGAGAGGAGCCGCGGTCACTTTAGCGATGATTGGTGCTTGGGCATATGTCGCTGAAGGAATTATTGTCCTGCCGTTTGTTGCAGCTGATGATAGTCCGGCCGAGGTTGCATACCCATGTACTTCCTTGGTGTTGTATTCTTGGGCAGTTGCGTAATTTGATGCGACCGATGAGGTTTGGTAAGAGGCGGCAGGCTGTGCTGCGTATGTGATTTTCGGAGCAGCAGATTGATAAGTGATGCCCGTTGAATATCCAGCTTGACCAGAATATTGATAAGCAGGTGCTTGAATGTATGATTGAGACACGACAGGAGCTGATACAGTTTTGATCCCGGTAGCGGTTAATTGTACGGAAGGTGCAGAATATGAATAACCATGGTCACAGTTAGTCACTTTTTGTACTTGGCTTAGATGGTAGTTCAAGTCAGGATCATGATAAGCGAGTGCCAGTTGTATGCACAGTGTTAAAAAGATTACCTGAAAAAAAAAATAACACAATAAATTCATTTCACTACACATCAAGTTTAAAACTTTATAATTAATTTTAAAGTTATAAAACAAATTACTAAATAAATAAACATTGCTCACCGGTTTCATTTTAAAGTTCGTGTGCACTAGACAAATAATATTATTGTAATGAATTAAAATTCGGTAATATTTATATTATAATGCTGAAAGCAGGTAGTGTATTTGCCAAACTTAAGCGTAAATCGAAATGAGAGCAAAATGTGTCCGCAAAGTCTTATATAGCGATCTCATATGTGTAAGAACGGGTCATACTTTTTCACATTCGCCGTCACAGTGAGTAAAGGCTGCAACTCAGTGGGCGCGGCGCGTGTGGGTAACGTACGGCGTATGCTACGTTACCGGGTATTTACTAATGCTACACTATTATGTTAAATAACTGTCCAGTTAACTTAATCGATTTGGTTCACGATACGTAAATATAAACAAATATAGTTCAAGTTACCGATTGATCGAGTTGATTTTGTGAGCTCGGATTCTGCAATCGTTTATCGTCTCTTTGTTATGCTTCTACGCTGAGCGTCCGGGTTTGATTAACTAGTGGAAGTATTTATGTGCACATCTAAATATATAAATATGAAGATAAATTTCACATTATTGGTGGACTGAGTTTCCGTAGAATAGTTGTCACTTGTCACAAAGTTTACAAAAAAAACAATGAAAAAAAAACGAATTTAGAACGCCAAAATTACGTAAAGTAAAAAGTACTTTAAAAGATGCTTGAAGAGACGACTGGTGTTGACCATTTACAATGTTGAAATCAAGAACCCTACTGCTAACCTTTCGTGACGGTAACAAAACATGAAACGTATCTATAAAGTTAGTTCTACAGGTTAGACACTCTATAAATCTGAGAATTAAAGCGATCTTGATTAGGTACAGTCAGCTATAAAAGTTCAATTTCAAAATTTAATTAACTAAACATCTGAATATAATATAATGATATAAATAAATAATTATCGCTACTAGAAGGTTATATAATAATTAATATTATTATATATAATTTTTATAAGTGACTAAAGTTAATATTTACAGTGTTAGTAGATAAATAACAAGCGGTACCATGTCTGGAAGCTTATAACAATTTTTTTTTGCTTAAGATACCATTTTACATGAAATTGTTTATTTCAAATCTAAGTTAAAAAAAATTAACGAGTGTATATTACCACCGCTTTATAATTATACTATAAATTAAACATACTCAACTGAAAATGCAACATATTAAACCCTAAATTAAACATACTGAACTATAAATTAAATTATAATTAAATTATTTAAACATATTAATTAGTATTTATTTATTCTGGGAATTAATTCTGGGGAGATATGGAAGTGATTTATCATGGTGTTGTTCTTCCTACATAAAAGGAAGGATTCTCCTACTCTGCGAAGGTTTTTTATTTAGTAGTTTGGGCATCTAATTTCATCTAGCTTACAACTAAGCAGTACTTGTACTATGCTAGCTCGATTAACTGATAAAATATATATATATATAGAAAACACCTAAACCACGATGAAAATATATGAACATTTCTTTCGAACCAGGAATTGAGCCCGATCCATCAGCCCAGTAGTCTCAAAAGCTACCACTGCAGGCAGACTCGAGGTGTGCTTTTATAGCTGACTGTACTATACGTTTCTCTTACTCTGGTAACAATTCGACGTTGATTTCGAACCTTCGAACTTTGGAATAACAGTTGTTTTAGTAAACAATTTACACACAAATACAATCATTTTAATTACTTTTACGATTCTGGCAGACAACTTTGTGGCTACCCTCGGGATAGGGATGGTCAAACGACTGTCCTGTGTGGCGGATAGCGTGAGAACTTCGTCGGACGTCTGAGACCGGTCATCAAGGTGGGTATTAGTGGAATTACCTACTAGTTCAGAATTTTCGATGACATGACATGACATACTATGAATGCGTGACAAATGAAGTGTGACAAAGTGGTTGATTTATTATTCTGCATTTGCACAGCTATATTTTATCATCACCATCAGCCTATCTCAGTCCACTGCTGGCAAAAGGCTTCCTCTATGTGCAGTATTTATATGAGTTTTAAATAAATTCGCGATCGCGAGGGATACCGAGGGCTAACCTCCAAACTGTATTTTGAAGATGGCACCCCATGATGATGAAAAATAAATTCAAGAAACTTATGAAAAGTTACTGGTGCCAGGACCTCATTAACTAACTGTCTATGATATGAAATAGGTTACATTTAAATTTGTATAAATTTATTAGTTTTGATATCCAGTCTTTGTACAGCAAACCTGTTTCACAAACAGATACGGTTCACTTGAAAACTAGTTGTAATATTCGTATTCTAAATTAAATCGTGTACAAATCCAATGTTTTATTAGTTCCGAGTATCATGTCTTAACATCGTTAACTGTCTCTACTTGTAAACGCCAGTAGTATTTACATTGAATTCGACAATACAGAATATACACAGTGCAGTTTCCGTACTTTATTACTCTCAACTGTATTTACTCTCAACTAATGCATACTATAAAGCAAAAGTAAATAGTAACCACATTAAATTTTGGTGACTACAAACGGAGGTTTATTTAAGTTCAATCGGATCACTAATTTAGACGCCTCGGTGGAACATACTAACAAACATAGAATGCCAACATCATTTTGGCTTCGCCGTAGCCATGTAAAAAAACCTGCATGATGTATGTAAGTTAAGTCTAATTTAGTTTTTATGTACGGTGATATTCGCACTGTTCGCAATACACAGCGGCTCTAATTTGAACATAAGTCTTTTGAGTCCTCTTAAGAATTGTTTGCTGAATTGATAGCACTTCATCGGCTCCAGGTTTCTTATTTCCAAAAAGTATATTTTCAGTCCCTTCTTTTATCGATCAGTATGTGTTAAAACTAAAATGATTAAAATGTAAAATACTGTCTTTTGTCTTACTGTACGGGAAATCTATTCAATTACTATTTAAGTCTGCTTCGGTGGCGTAGTGGTAGCGTATGTGACTGCTAAGCTTGAGGTCTCGGGTTCGAATCCCGGGTCGGACCAAATGTTTGTATGATCTGCAAATATTTGTTTCGGAGTTTGGGTGTCTTCTATGTATATTATATATGTATTTACAAAAAAAAAGTAAGTATATAAGTGTTTATATCAGTTGTCTAGTACCCATAACACAAGTTCTTATATTAGCTTAGCTTGGGACTAGATGGCGTTGTGCTAAATGTCAAAAAAAAAAATCGCACTTAGCTATAGTTTGAATCATCAACAGCCTCTTACAATCCACTGGCATCGGCTTGCTGCACTGGCAGAGGATTGGTTAAGTTTCAAATTTTACTTCTTTTTGCTGTGATGTTGTTCTACATTGTTTGCTTCCTTAGTCACCTCTTACCATGGGCTGAATAGGATGGTGACACTCTGTATTCTTAAACCCACACGGAGTAAATTATCCACGCCTAATTACAAAAAAAATCTAACGAAATGATTTACTCGACCACGAGGCTATTTCGGATTCAATTAAATTTGTCTCTAGTTAGGTAATTAGATCATACCGCAATATATTTTATTCATGTAAATGTAAATCATAGTGAGAGAATGTTAAGGTTAGCCTAATGAACAAATATGTATAAGTACTACGGTTGATAAATGGCCTAACATTAGATATATCGCTTATGTACAAATAGTTTAATCAAGCGAATAGTCTTGAGTTTGAATACGGTTTTGTTTTTATGATAACACTAGCTGACCCACGCAACCTCGTATGCATCTTCTTTTGCCCGTAGCGTGAAAATTTTCCTCCGTTTTTGATACATTCTTCATTGGTGCTCCGCTCCTATTAGTATTAGCGTGATGATATATAGCTTATAGCCTTACTCGATAAATGGTCTATCCAACACTGAAAGAATTTTTCAAATTGGCCCAGTGGTTCCTGGTGTGAACATTCTTGGATTTAATAATATTTCATTAAGCCAGCAATCATTCCATTCCTTTATGAAATGCAAAAGCAAAAAAAGCTTTGGTCAAACAGTGCAAGTTTTATCCGGGTTGGTAAGACGGTCTTTGTTATTCAACGGTTAAATGCATTACATTACACTATGTACTTGAGTATTTACTTAACTAAGTGCTTAGAATTTCAAGAGACTAAAAAAAATTACCGCAATGAGGGCGTAGTAATTTAAGAGACGACTGCTGTGTCCTTGGCGCTTCTACTGCGCTGAGTATTGTGGGATATACGAGTATTCCCAGATGCGAAAACTCTTTGTGTGACCCATAAACTGTTGTTCTTAGCTGTGTTTGTGTCTGTTTCATGTGTGTACATACAGTGCCATGCGAACGAGTATATTTTAAGTGCGGGAGTTGTATTTCTAAAAACGGGTAGAAAAAAACCGGCCAAGTGCGAGTCGAAATCGCACACCGAGGATTCCTTACAAACCTATACGTATATTATATGTTGTAACTAAAAATTTATGCTTTTCTCAATTTTTCCTTTACCTTTGCTATAAGATGTTGTTACGTACCAAATTTCAAGATTCTGAGTTCACGGGAAGTACCCTGTAGGGTTTGATTCCCTTGCAAGTGTCGAAAATTTACAGCGAAGCGGCTGTAGCTTTTGATTGAGTTGGCACAGAAGTTTAATTACTTTACAGCTCCGAAGGGTGGTGTAGACCTAAATATTTGGTATGAATTTCAACTTTTTTTTTTTTTTTATGTCTTAGCTGCCAAAATGACTCTGCTCTGCCTGATGGAAAGCACGAGCAGAATCCAGGAGTGGTGGCCACCATCCTCAATGCTAATAGGGACATTGCAGCATGGCGACCCACACTATGGCGGCCTAGTGAGATGCTTCTTCACGCTCCGCTTAAAGGACCCGGGTTCATAGTGGGAGGGAAACACGTACGCAGGTAGTGAGTTCCAGGTTTTGACCGCTCGGCACAGGAAGGAAGAACCGAAGCGGTGAGTACGAGAGCGTATGTCTACCACTCGGAAGCGGTGACATCCAAGACCGGCACGTGTTGTCCTGTATAGGAAGGGGGAAGGGGGGACCAGTTGGAACAGCTCTTCAGAACACTCTCCATGATAAAGGCGATAGAGGACTGCCATAGAGGCGATATCTCTACGCAACTGCAGAGGCTCAAGGGACTTGGTGGTCTGGGGACTGCCGACAATGCGGATGGCTCGCCGCTGCAACCGGTCGAGAGCGTCGAACAGATACTGCGCGGCTCCATCGCAAAGATGAGAACAGTACTCCACGCACGAGCGAACCTGGGTCTTGTAAAGCAGACACCGATGCTCGGGCGAGAAGAACCGTCTCACCCTATTAAGGATACCTAGCTTCCGCGAGGCCGCCCTAGTGACACTCTCAACGTATTCGCGAGGGTTGAGATCGCGGCTGATATCCATGCCCAGGATATCGAGCCTACCTTGTAATGGCAGTCGAGTGCTCTGAAAAGTGGGAAGGGGAAGGAATGGAGACTTTTTGGCAGAGAACGCGCACACCTGTGTTTTCTTGGCGTTGAACTCGACCAGATTCTCAGAGCCCCATTGAGAAATGCGGTCCAAGTCATGGTCGAGTTGAGCGACAAGTTCCCGTCGTTTTTTATCATTATCTGCTAGCCCAGCTGTGGGATGTCCAAAATATCGCCTGTGAACTGTACTGTCGTCTGCATAGCAATGAATGTTGGCAAGGGCGAGCATGTCATTGATATGCAGAAGAAACAGCGTGGGTGACAGGACAGACCCCTGAGGTACTCCAGCGTTGATCAGCTGAAAATCGGAGGCCGCACCGTCGCAAAGGACTCTAATGCGGCGCTGGTGCAGAAATGCGGCAACCCAGTTGCAGAGTTTGGGGGGTAAACCGTATGCCGGTAGCTTGGAGAGAAGCGAACAGTGCCAAACCCTATCAAAGGCTTTGGCCATGTCAAGGCTGATTGCCAAGGATTCCCCATGCCTGTCAATAGCTTCACCCCAAAGGTGTGTCACATACGCTAGAAGATCACCCGTGGATCGGTTCGGTCTAAAACCATATTGACGATCGTTTAGTACGGAGTGATCCTCCAGGTAGTGAATCAGTTGTTCATTTATTATTCTTTCAAATACCTTGCAGAGAATTGAGGTGACGGCTATCGGACGGTAGTTTGCCGGGTTTGAACGGTCGCCCTTTTTGGGGATGGGTTGAACATTCGCCTCTCTCCAGGCCATCGGGACAGTTCCTGATGAATACGACAGGCAATACAGGCGCGTCAATACCGGAGACAACTCTGGTGCACATTTCTTAAGAACCACCGCTGGGATGCCATCGGGTCCACTGGCTTTCCGGACGTCGAGTGACCGAAGCTCCGCGCGGACATCATTCAACCGGATGCGAATATCCCGCATTGTAGTGTCGCAGGTCGGAATGGTAGGCGGGTGCTTGCCACGGTCGTCGATTCGGGAGTTAGCCGCAAAGAGATCAACAAGCAGTTTTGCTTTCTCCTGCGGCTGATGGGCGAGTGATCCGTCGGGGCATTTTAGCGGTGGTAGCGAGGACTGGCAGAAGTTGGACTGCACGGCTTTAGCCAATCGCCAGAACTTTCGGCTACCCGTAGGGTGTGCGACGAGTTCTTGGCCAAGCCGCGCAATGCGCTGGGCATCCGCTCTAATGTAAGCCTTCTTGCATTCCCTTGTGGCTTTGTTGAACGCTGCTTTTAGTTGACCTACGTCGGGGCAGCCGCGAGCGCGAGCTCTGGTCCATGCGCGGTAAGCCGATCGTTTTTGCGCAACAGCATGGGCGCACTCGCGATTAAACCAAGGACGGGTCGTTGCGCTGGCGACCTCACTGTAGGGAACATAGTATTCCATTCCAACAGTGATTTCGCCAGCCACGGCGGCCGCAGTTTGCGACACATCTTTGTCTTTAAAGCAGCGTTGAGCCCACGGGATGGATGCAAAATAATCTCGCATTCCATCCCAGTCCGCTGACGAGTAGTGCCATAGTCGTCTTTTCGCTGCCACTGGTCGTGGGGCGGCAACTAAAGGCACCGTGGTAGACACCAGGCAGTGATCGGAGGATCCTAAAGGGGCGAGCACCGATATATTGTACTGCGCTGGGTGACTCGTCAGCAGAAGGTCCAGCAAGGAAGGCGCTTGACTCTGTATGTCTGGTATCCTGGTGGGCTGGAGTACCAGGTGGGTGAGGTCATGCGTGAGAGCGAATGCGTGGACTGTCCGACCCGCGTGGTCAGTTCTGGAAGATCCCAACCAGGACTTATGGTGGGCGTTAAAGTCTCCCAGAAGCACCAGTTCGGCGGTGGGAAACTGCTCCTGCGCTTTGTCCACCGCCTGACTGAGATATTCAAATAGTCGAGTTGTCTCAGAGTCTCCGGAGTGGGATCGATATAGGCACACGTAGAATCGGCTCACGGAGCCAATATCCACGTGCAACCACAGGATGGAGAAGGATGGGTCCTCAAGGCAGCGGAAACGGCGACAACAAACATCCGCCCTAACGAAAAGACATACCCCAGTCTTCGCGAGGAAGCACTCCTCAAGAACGTAGCCGGGATAGTGTAGATATGTCGTGTCGGCAGGGCGGCGTATTTGTGTCTCCGTTAGAAAAAGCATGGCCGGCCGTACCGTCTCAAGATGCTGGTGGACGGCGTTGAGGTTTGCATGGAGTCCACGGATGTTTGTGAACTCCACCTCAAAAAGCACGTTGGTGGGTGGATGGAGTGCCGCTGTTGAACATTTTAACTTTTTCTTTGCTGCCATGATAAAAAAAGGGGATAGGGGAAGGGGAGCGTAAAAGGCGCGACAGTTGTCGTGGCTGTGTAGTACTGAGACTCGTAGTGCTGTGTCGTCATACAACAGTGAGGCATGACGGTGACCGAACCGTCGGACGGAAGGGCCCCCGTACCCTCCCGGAAGTGGTCGCCTGGTCCCACCGTCCGGTCACCAACCGGCACGACGAGCCACTCCGTGGATTATGCGCGACCTGACGGGGCAGCCTCCCAGGGTGGTTAGCCGCGGTTGGGCCCCTCTCTATGTCGCGGGCGGCCAGCGGCACCACCGTTTCTACGGGTCTCCCTGGCCGACGGATCGATCCAAGCCACCCTCAACATGACTCCACGAGCATTACACTGCTCTCACACTAACCACGACAACTGTCACCCCTGCATCATTGGGCCTCCGGTCTCGCACTCACCAACGAAACACGACAGTACGAAGCCTGTCATTTTGGGTTGGTCTTCTGTGCGAGGGTAGTACCGCCCCGGTCGAGCCTGGCCCATTCGTGCTGAAATCAGCATGACTCTACTACCTTCTAAAATCTTGATCTTGATATCTCCACGCGTTCCTGAGAAAAAGGGTCTTGAGAGACAGACAGACGGACAACAAATTGATCCTAATAAGGGTTCGGTTTTTTCCATTTGATCTCTGTCTATCAAATAATCTGATGCCCAGTAACAACTTTTCAGGACGGGTTATCAAGTTTTTAGGAGAAGACTACTAGTCCTTGTTTCACTGTTACACTATGTTTGACTGAATTGAATAGATTGTAAATATTGCACACTTCCTAAAATACACACACATGCTACTTTTAGTGTCAACAAGTTTCTTATTTTAGAATAGTACAGTTAAAATACTTCACTAGTGCAATCGGAACGTCAATTCATCACATTCCGTAAAACTCGGTACATTACCTTGATCTAAATTTAGTAATATGGTTCTTTTCAATGAATAAAATATAAAAAAAAAAACAAGAAAACCAGTAGTATAAAACTAAAGTTGCTAATGTTTTACATACTCATATTGAGTAAGTTTTTTAATGACAAGATTATAATCTAGATTACAATCAAGTTATAAACTCCGATATCTCTTCACACAGCATCAATTACACTGAGTGAGTATAATAATAAGCTTATCTTTAACAAGTGTCTATAGAACACATAACAGTTAAGCTCATGATATTGTAGCGGGTTATAATGAATCTTACAAAATTAATTCTAGCAATTAGACACTAATGCAAATGGATTATATGTCTGTATTTATATACGTATCAATGGTTTCGTATTTAGAAACTATGAAAGCTAGTAATGCGTAGTTATAAAGCTACTGTATAGTATATTAAGTGTTAGTTTAAAGACAAAGAAGGATCTTGCTTCACAACGTGGTAATTTATAAACCGGTTTGAAAGATTATACATTATTTAGAAAGATATTCTCCTTTTGGTTTTATTTGCCTGTCGACTGCCTCGGTGGCGTAGTGGTAGCGTATGCGACTGCTAAGCTTGAGGTCTCGGGTTCGATTCCCGGGTCGGACCAAATGTTTGTATGATCTGCAAATATTTGTTTCGGAGTTTGGGTGTTTTCTATGTATAATATGTATGTATTTACAAAAAAGAAAGTATATAAATATTTATATCAGTTTTCTAGTACCCATAACACAAGTTCTGCTTAGCTTGGGACTAGATGGCGTTGTGTGTTTAGATGTCCGGAATATTCATTTATCCGGAATATTTCAATTTAAAGAATAAATGGGAGCTATTATCCTCTAAATTTTAGTTGTTTAAAGGCTGGCAAATCATTGCAGAGTCATGACGGCTGGTGCTCATATGCCGTCGGTAAGGACAGGCCCACTCAAATCTATGGTCCTACCTTCAAAAGGCCAACCAAGACCATAAACTGTTCTCGTTTAGTTTTTATTTAATCAATGTTCACGGACTTAAAAAAAAGAACCCCTATGGTTATTTGACATTTCTCTGTCTTAGTAAATAAAAAACAATCCATACGATTGGTCGTGAATAAGAATTTTCCCATAGAAAGAGTGCGTGCTGCTAATGATGAACTAGCCTCAACGTTTAAAAGATTTTATTGCAGCCAATGGAAACTGCTACGAATAAGCTTTATATATTTTTTTTATGTTTTATGTTAATGTATTAAACTAACACACTGTAATAGTAAAAATGTTAAGTACAATAAAAAAATGTTGTTTTTCTTTGTAACAATATTTATGGCAAGACTAAGTATATAAATGAATTCTTGTTCTTTTTTATCGCTAAATCTCGAGAACTGAACCGATTTCGCTAATTTTTGATGAGCGAGGTTACTAGAGAATCCCTTTCTCTCATCCTGGTTCTGAGTGGGAGGGACTGAAAGCGTCGCATAGTACTTTTGACTCTTGAGTTAGAGGTGTCCACGGACGGCGGTGGTCATTTACCGTCAAGTAACGTGCCTGCTTCTTCCTCTAAGTCACCAAGTTCACCCACTGCGGTTGGTTACACGGAGCAACTGGCATAGGACCTGCAAAACCCTGACAGCGAACTGAATTCGAAGACAGAACTAGTTTTCACCATCTTTGATAACGTTAACTTCCCAATAACGATTGCCATAGATGTTCATGACAGCCAAAAAAACACTATAAAAAAAGACATCATGATTTGAAAATGGTGCTTATGCTTGTGTGTACTTTTGTAAAAGTAATTCTTTTGCTGTTTATTTTATTTTGGCTTTAAAGACAGCTCCCACATTGTCGTGTCGTGGGGGACTTTACAAACATACATGAAACGGACACAAAGAACATCCAGACTCGGGACAACAATTCGTGGATCACACAAAGTGTTGTAAGTACCGCGTGGGATTTGAACCCACGACACTTGGCGCAGTAGCAAGCGGCATGGCGACCGCTGACACCACTCGGCCAACCGTGCAGTTTTAGTTATTTTAAGTTTGATTTCACTTCAGAATTACGTTATGTTTGCCCTGATAGGTGCATACGAATGTGATTGCTTTATGTGCGTTTTGATTTAATCAGTATTTTTCACATTAAATATTTGTATAAATTTCATTACATTTTTATTGTTCTCAGTTTATAATAGCAGGGTCTTCCCATGGTTATCTTAAGTTGCTATTGTGTCAGCTTTGTAGATAACAGCCCTCTCTGTCTAGTACCATATCATGTGAGCAAAGGTAGGTTGACCAACGAAGTACTAGTACGTACTTGGAGATTCAATTTTTGAAAACAAAATTAAACTTATAATATGTTGTACACATGTTCTTTTCTTATTTAAATTTTGTAGTATGTATAAATCAAAAAAATCACTTCTATATTTAATTTAATATAAAACTTGAGAATCAAACCTAAAGCTCACGCTACCCAGTGTTTAGTAAATATACCGAAATGTGTCCGAAATATTATCAAAAAAGTTAATGATTTTAATATAAGTTCTATTTTGAATGCCACTAACTATCCAGCAGTTCTGACAGTATGACAGGACTTTCACTGATAGGTAGCTGATGATGTAAGAATAAACTTAGGCTACTTTTTTTAGACTAGTTTCACTCCACGCCGTTACCCGCAGTACGTAAATAGCCGCAAGTAACACGGGTGGTTCAGCTAGTTTGAAACTATAATAAAGTTTATAAACTAGGTATATAGATGAACACTTAGGATGCATCCTACCCAAGGATTTCTGAGAACCAATAAAGCCAGACTGTAGATTAAATGTAATTTAGCGTTCGATAGTTTTTGAATTACCGTTAAGTGCATTTGTTAGAAATAACTCGTATGGTCTAGTCTCGTATTCGAACTAATTGCGTTGGTAAGTTCAAAATTTCCACACATGTTCCAGTAAAGTAATTTACGTCATTTGAAATGTTGATACGGGTTGTTGTACTTGTGTGTCTTGCATAAGCCAACTAGCCCCTAAGCTCTTTAGAGCTTACATGCAAATGACGAAATACGTATGTCTAGTATAAGGATTTGAAACACACATTATCGTTAGGAATTTGATTACCAATAATATTTTTTTACTAATATTTAATGAGTCAGGATTGAATTTATTTAAAAATTACGAGTATGCTCTTCAAGACTTAACACAAGTACAAACAAACTGTAGCTTAGAAAATGTTGAAGCCAAAAAATAGTAAGGAGCCAACCATATTTCATAACGATGTTAGTTTCTTGGCAAAAATTAAGGTGACATTAAATTGATTCTATTTGAATTTAAGTTTTATTTAAGAGTAAGTTACGCTTTAGTAGTTAGTGCGGATTATGCTATAAATGATTAAAAACTTTTCTAAAATCATGAAATACAAAACGACGTCACGGCACTATTTGTTCTGTTAATACGGTCAAGTCAAACAATTTAAGCTGATCGCTTGATAATCAGCGCTACTGGCATAATGGAATAACGCAATATATTAAACCATGGTAAAGTATCCGCAGTAAATAAAAATCTATTGTTTGCCAATATTGGTGTCACAACGCCTAATAAATCCATAGGACAGATAAGCGTATAAGCTTTGACCGATAATCCACATTATCATATTACGTAACCGTTCAAAGCATTCTATGTGAACCTGTTAAGTCGAGAACTGGCAAAGCTTATTCCAATCCAAGTATCGCAATAAAACAACCAAGAGATCGGGACTATATTTAATAACAGCACTATATCTTCATATTGGATATTGTACAGGTGACGCGCTACGCTCAGTATCACACCCAAAACCTGATCGCTAATTTACATGCTCAATGTTTGTTTTATTGACGACTTTTTATGAGATATCGACCACATGGTACAAGTGTAATACATTTTTACGTAACTTTCTAATATCTGGCGCGAGGTTCACCAATGTAATAGCCCGATTTACTCAGAGCAAGGTCATTTTAGTCGTTATTATATAAATAAAACATTGTAAATGCTCTTTATTTAATGGACTTTTCATATTTTTACCTTGAGACAACGTTATAATTCAATTGTTGATAGTTCGTTAATTTTGTTTTATAGGTTACCTAATATAGTCATTGTTTTTTGTCTAGAAGATTGATGGTTCATAATACATCATTTTGAACGAAACTAAAGATTACGATATAGTCTTGTCATTGTTCGTGAGCTATAAAGTTGTTGAAATACAAAGTAGAGTATAGAACACGAATTAGGTTGATATAACCACGAGTCTATTTTATTTAAAACAGAAAACTTTATCATCCAAAAAAGAACCTTTTAAGTTCATCTTTCTCATCGTTAAAAACATACTACTAAATTGGTTGCATAACTTGGACTATGCTGAAACTGAAGAACTTATTACTGTCATCAAATAAGCTGCATGAGAATGGGTTTAGGCTTTTACTAAGTAAATATTTTCTTTACCTATGTATTTATGTATAAAGTTGTGATAAGTATATGAACAGCTAAAAGAGAACCTCGGACTCCCATAATACGAGCCAGACTCAGTTTGGGAATCAGTGCATATTTAAGTCGATAATGTACAAATACTGTGTCAATATTCGATGTATTGTAATTGTAACAAAAGCTTTCTTTTGATTTGATAAAGATATTATTATTACAATTATCATTTTCTTGACTTTTTTTGTGCGGAAAGGCCCTCGGACACCACTGACTGGTGGATATGTAGGACTCGAACCGACTGAATACCGCTCACCGCTTTGGGTACTAGAAGCCTGGAAACCAGGTGCACCCTCGAAAGGAAATTCCTGAAACCCCGACGTGCCTCGGGCCATCTACGGTTTACAGATGGCCTCCTCCTGTGTAGGAGAGTCCCCAATTTGTAGAGTTCGCGCCGCCTCGCCGGCCTGCTTCTGCTAGGCTGAAAGATGGCCTTAATTGTCATCCTCAGGCTTGTGCTTATGGAGGACAGAGATCGTTTTGCGGTCTCCGGCGCCTGGGTTGTCTGCGGTACCTGACCTGTTGTCGGGCCCGGTGGACCGGAAGAGTTCTAAACCTCGTGATCTACGAAACATCCTTTTCCAGTGATGACCTGCGTCAACCGGTACGAGAGGGTCCCATGTTGCCTCTCGAGTCAATCCTCCATATCGGGTCTTACCACCGCAATAACGGCATGCCCATCATCTCTTTCCCTGTCTTTCTGTCTGACATATAGTTTAAACTATTTTTCTCACAAACAAATAGAATAACTAAATTAAAAACATCAAATATTAGTGTATGCTCCTTGAAGCTGTAATTTTTTTTTAAATAGCCTTTGATCTGCCTCTAGTTTAATTCCCTTTAGTACAACTTTATACTATCACCAGATAGCTCAATGATGCATTAAAGAATATTCCTAAACGTCTTTTACCTATTTCGTACATCCATACTTCTATATTAATATAATTCAGAAGTAAAACTGTCTGTCTGTCTGTTAGGCTTTCATGGCTGGATTAGTTTTAGCAGTTGAACAAATTTGAATTAATTTCGACATATAAATAATTAACTAAATCAAAAATTAAAGTCAATAATATATGGTTTTAAGTTCCCAGATGAAATTTTTCCGCATATGTGCAGGTAGTACAGGCAATACGTATTACTTTTAGGCCATCTGATATTGTTGCGTATGTGGAAATATATGAAAGTAGTTGAAGTTGAATACTACAGTTTGCCAGATGTATTTTGTGTTAGGTGCAGTTAACTTTAGATAACAAATGTCAGCATGATACTGACCGATGTAGATAACTTTGCCTCAATCAAGGATTATTTCGTGACATAAGGTTATAAAGTTACCTATTGTTCAGAATCTATCGCATAGATATTAGCATATCCAATGCTAATTTGTCCTAGTTCAAAGAATAACAACGTTTCTTAACGTGAATTGATTTAATACTTGACTATGTAGGCATTTTATATTAAAAAAATATATTTTATTATATATTAATATAATATAATAATTAATAATATATATTAACAAAGAATGGTACAAACATTTATAGGTCTTTTAACCCATCCCTAATCGCTTCCGGTGGAAAGGTGCCCATTAAACTTGCAGCATTGCCGCGTTGAATGGCAATGGCCAATCTTTGCATCAGGAACGAGCCGGAACGGGAATCACCCTTAAATATATATATATAATATATATGTCGGATAAAACTGAAAATATGATTAATATCTGACTCATAAAAGTGGATTAATTGTCTTCGAAAGTTTCATTTTTCTTTTGATCTCGGGTCTTCGGGTCCTTGGGTACTTAAGAGCCAGTACTATGTGATCTTTCTACTTAAATCTACAACGACACGTCCGGCCTGAAGTCCTCTACTCTATGGACCACTCAAACCATGTGCTTTCTGGTCCTTGTTTCACATCGACTGATTACTACAGTCTATGTTCTGTACTCTCTGTGTCAGTTTCAAAAATGCCCAAGGTAATTGAATTAATATATAAAACGCAATTAAAGGCAGGCCACTTTAATAATTACATTCATTATCATTGTATAATTACAAAAACAATTTGAAACTTTCGATTAAATGACTAAGAGATTTTTCCTTCAACACGAACTCAATCCCACACATGTACATAAATTTCTACTTATGTTTCACAATATTTAAAAGCGTCGGCTCTTTGTTCACACCAAAGTTATAAAGTAAATGTGTTAGTAAAGTAGTTAAGTAAACAAATGAGTTAGGTATATTAATTTTAACCTGATAATGTCCTTAAAGAAATCACTGGTTTAAGTTCTTTCGTCATTTACGCGAATGTTACCTCGTTTTACAAATTCTAAGAATACTAAGTGCATTTTGCAAAGTGCGTCAGCTTTATAACTGTCATAAATAACCGTCATTGTTATTCTGAATGGAATATAATAATTCATGCCATTCAAACTATTCAGGTCAGATCGTTTTAAATTCAAATCAATTACAATTACTTCGATTTTAGTTCATATTGCTAACTAGCTGAGCCCCGCGGTGTTGTCAGCGGTATAACAACAACCGCGGATAACGCAGAAACGGGGCAAAGCTAGTCTAAAACAAAGTACCCAAGTAATGCCTTATATCATTTACTATCAGCCAGTGAAAGTCCCGTCGGGGTCGATCTAGCTGATCCCGAGATTAGCCGCAACAAACAGACAGACAGACAAAGATTTTAAAAATTTGATGTAGGTACATTTCAAATGCATTAAGTGAAAAGCTGTTTATTTAAAATTACAAACAGACACTACATTTTTATTTATTTGTTTAGATTATCCGTATGCACTGTTTGTTACATGAATTTTGTGTAGTAATTTGTATTTGTTTATTCAAATGTCGGAGTTGCAGACAATATAATGGTCTGCGGGTGACGTTTGGATCTACATGTACGATATTCTCTGCGATATCTACAGGGACTTCCCTGTGTAGAGATAAATTACTTGATTTATCTCTATTCATTGGCTCGATCTGATTAAATAATCAAAGTTTACATTTGATATCGATCGGAATTTAATTTCGGTAATATTCCTAGGCCGTTTTTAATGATAGCTTTTTGTTAAAGTGATCGAAAGTTTTGGTTTAAGAAAAGGTTGGTTTAATATAATCAACTAGCGACCCGCCCCGGCTTCGCACGGGTGCAATGCTGATACTAAATACACGTTGTATATAAAACATAACTGACCTACGCAACCTCGTTTGCGTCTTATATAGCCCGTAGCATGAAAATTTTCGCAAAATAAGTAACTTTTCTGGTTGATTTTTACACCTTGTGTCCGAAAAACCCAAATATCTTACGGACCCCTATTTTTTTCCAAAATAAAATATAGCCTATGTTACTCGTGGATAATGTAGCTTTCGAATGGTGAAAGAATTTTTAAAATCGGGTCCGTAGTTTTTGAGCCTATTCATTACAAACATACAACCATACAAAAATAGGTACAAATCTTTCCTCTTTATAATATTAGTATAGATAAGCACCTACTTTGAAATAATCGCTAAGAGAATGAAATTGAACTTATGATCAAAATACGTAAAAAGACGAATGAAATTAAAAATTGTTGTTGCCAATGCTTTAATTGTTGTATAAGAAATGGCCACTAATAAATTGAAACAACGAATAATATAGAAAAGGTTAAAATCCTAAAACTGTTAAAAACAAGATTTATAACTTTTTAAATGATTGTAATTATTCACTGACCAAATATCAAATAATTCAAAGGAAAATAACGTTTGAGCTAAAAATAATCTCATGTTTATATTATTGTAATATTAGGTCTTTACCTATGAAATTGCCGTTTTGTGTAATAAGTGAAAGTACTTATTTTTTCAAACTTTTATATTTCTGTTATTCGAAGTAATCACCCATGCAATCGACGCATCTTTGCCAACGCATTGGCAGTTTATTGATGCCCTTCTTGTAAAAATCAGCTGGACGGGAGGCAACAAACTCTTCAAAGGCATTTTGTACTGCCTCTCGGGAATTGAATTTTTTACCCACTAAAAAGTTGTCTAAATTTTGGAAAAAGTAATAGTCGGTAGGTGCAAGGTCTGGTGAGTATGTCGGATGAGGGAAAGCTTCCAACCCCAGCTCTTGCAGCTTGGAGACTGTCTGTTGCGCAGTATGGGGTCGCGCGTTGTCGTGAAGGAGCAGTGGGGACGACCGATTGACCAAAGCTGGTTGCAGATGTGCAAGCTTCTCCATCATTCTCTCCAGTTCTTCACAGTACACATCTGCATTAATGCTCATGCCGTTTTGTAAAAAGCTGTGGTGAATCACACCCGCACTAGACCACCAAACAGTGACCATCACCTTTTTAGGGGTCATTTTTGGTTTAGGGCATTGCTTTGGTGCTGAACCAGGGTCTAACCAACTTGCTGAGCGCTTTCGATTGTCGAACAGAATCCATTTTTCGTCGCACGTAACTATTCGTTTCAAAATTCCTTCATTTCTTTGCCTGTTGAGCAGCGAAAGGCAGGTCTCGACGCGTACGTTAAGGTAGTGGGGCACCCATCTATCAAGCTTTTTTACCTTGCCAATTTGTCGCAAATGGATCAATATTGTTTTGATGCTTACATTAAAAGCTGCTGCTAGCTCAGCTGTACATTGAGTTTCGTCAGCTTCCACAATCGCCTTTAATTCATTATTGTTAACCAAAGTCTCCGGACGACCACGAGCTTCATTTTTCAAGTCAAAATTTCCAGAACGGAACCGGGAAAACCAATAAAGGGTTGTGCGTTCGTTTGTATAGTTCTCTCCGTAAACGTTTTTGATGTTACGTGCCGTTTGTGTCGCGTTGGTGCCACGACGGAACTCATATTCCATAATTACACGATTTTTTAAAGTATCCATTATGACGAAAAATGTTCAAATGTAATGAAAATACAACGCTAATCAAAAAACAAAAGACTGAGTTTGTAAATAGAATGTCATGGTTTTAAAACAAAATTAATTTGAATTTAGAATACAGAGCCATTACAAACTTTTTTTTATTTGAAATGACCAGTACTGAAGAAACGCAATTTCATAGGTAAAGACCTATTATTTACATTATTGTAACATAAACTTATGGCAAATGTGTGAGTAAATATATTTTTTTGTAAAATTGCAACACTGATTAATAGCGTTATTTTTTTTAAAGAGATCATAGAAAGTATTAACAAAATTATTTTGTAAAGAATAAGTGGAAATGGGCCTTGACGTACCGATGGTCGGTGGAGCCGAAATGTGCTTGAGTGTAACGTAGTGTAGGGCGCCCTGCGGCACGATGGATTGACGATTTAAAGAGAGTGGCTGGCAGCGAGGAGTGGATGGATGCGGACTGCCCAAGACCGGGATAGTTGGCGCCATTTAGGGGAGATCTATGTTCAGCAGTGGACGGCAAATGGTTCAAAAAATGGAATACTCATATTTCCGTGAGCCCTAGCTTTTCTAAAAAAAAATGTTGGCGAGTTCAATAGTAGTTAATATTTATGTATTTACATATCGTGAATTGACTTAATTAACGTTTGAGTTAAGCCATGTTCATGTTTTATGGTCCTACGAGCTATTAAATAGGTTACCCGCAAACATGTCGAGTTCGTAAACTAAGAAAACGTGTGCAATACTAATATACTGCGCCCTATGTCCTTATATAATGTTTTATTACATGCCTAAAGATCTTATATCCACTTCAAGTTCGATATAATTGGTAAACTTGGGTAGCGTTCTTCGAGATTTTACTACGTTGTTCATCAAAATATACAAAAAAGAATACTCTTCTTCAAATAGTTTCCATTTAATATTTTTTTGAAAAACATTCCCGTTACTAAGCCTGTGGACTTTACAAAACATATTTGAAAGTAACAAAAAGAACAGCCAGACCAAAAACAAAAAAATAAATAACAAAGTGTAATTGAATTTGGGGTTTAAATCTACAACACCTAGCGTAGTCGAACATATTGTCGCGACCGCTTATACCACTACAACATCCGTGCGTCTATATTTTCACATAACTTATTAATTAACATTAACGAAACTTCTTTTATGAAGATTTCCTACCGTTTACGAGTGTTATAATATGTGTTCCGAACGTGCAACGTAGTGCCCCGCATAATTATGATAATTAAATAATTAATAACAAAAAAGTTATTTCGTCATATGAAATAAATCTAGTTTTCTACTAACCTTGTTCATAAAATAATAGTTTTTTGGATTATTCATGAAATATGATTTATTTGACAGCTTAAAATGAAATATTCTTTATTGTCTGTGGAATGAAGGAAAAGAAGCACGATGACATTAAGACGTTTTCGATATAATATGTGGATATGACCTCGGTATAACCTAAGAAGAACGTTTCTAAGCACCTTCTGAGGCTATCGAAGGGCTGACACATTTTTTTTATTTTTTGGAACGAAGTTCCTTATGGCGCGCTGTGTAAGGGGGCTAGACGGAAAAATTGTCACGACACAATTTGTTGACACGACACAATTTGTTGTCACGACACAATTTGTTGTCACGACACGACGACGACACACACAGATATTTTCGTTTCGTCTTTCTATTTCGAACTTCGTTCCATCCGGGTGTCCCTTGACACCTCTCAAGTTTTTTTATATATGGGGTAAAGGAGCAGACGCTTCGCCTGATGGTAAGCGATTACCGCCGCCCATGGACACCCGCAACACCAGAGGCGTCACAATTGTGTTGCCGGCCTTTTAGGATTTTTTCAGGAATTACCGTATCATATACAAATTACAAATTATATTCCATATGGTAAGGGGTTAAGAATATGGAGTTCCGCCACCTCTATCCTTTCCGTGGGTGCCGTAAAAACTGTACAAGAAAGCAAAGTACATATGACAACTACACTGGAAAGAGAAGGATGACATAAAATAAAGCATAGGTATGGTTTGACCGACCCAAAGCTTCTTTTCGTAAAAGAAGTCTGAATGTCTAGCAGTGTACTACTAAATAATACGAGTATTGATCAACATGGTGATAATGATGAGGTGACGCACAACCTTAAGTAGTAATTTTAGTACTATCTTTAATCCTTGAAAATAATATTGCTTTTGCTACAAAGCACTTATAAGATATCTTATTCTTTTATGTTTAATTTCCATGTTTTGTATTACGTGATTCACGTCCACGCAGGTAGTAATTTTAATATCGTTTATTACCATACTAACCTAGACCCTATTTAGTGTAAATACATAATTTAACAAAGCATTTTAAAAGGTAATTCTGAATATCGTTATCTACACAAATAAATCAAATTGGAGTGTTTGTTTGTAATATTTAAATAACCACTTTTTACTAAATGCATATTATGTATGATGTAAGAGGTACTCATAGCCAAGTTGCACTCGGTAGAAATTATTACCGAGGGTAAGCAACGGCACCGCGGTCAGTATCTGGATGAGTGACCGCTGGTGGCATATGACCATGAGCGTATCCGTGATTCGGAGGTCACGTTAAGCAGTCGGTCCCGGTTGTTATCATAGGATAATAGTCGTGAAGCTTAGTTGTAGGCCTTTGTGCAGCTTTAAAACATCCAACGGCAAGATTACATAGCCACAACTTTGTCTTACCAGTTCCCAACCAGCACTTGGCCGGCGTGGGGACGTATGACCTTAGACCTGAGCCCAGTAGTGGGACGTTATGGGTTGTTGATACATATATAGCATACCATGTCTCCACCTTACGGTCCCAACTGAATTGGTTACCCATTCGCCTGAGTCGCAATCAGCGAGCTCTGACCTCTCTATTCTCGTTTCTTACCTCTTTATCCCCACCTACTTACCTTGCTCCCTACCTCCGCTATCTGTCCTCCAATCATGACAGAACCCTTCGTTCAGAAAACAATCTGCTTCTCTCATGTCCCTCACACAATTCAGACTTCGTGAACTCTTCGTTCTTCGTCCAAGCAGTACTACTCTGGAATGCGCTCCCGCTTGAAATCAGGAAGTACACTAACCGTTTTGTATTTAAAAAAAAGGTACATGAGCTCTTTCTACATGATAAGTTCTAATTATCAAAACGATAACACGTCATCCAATTTCGTCAAATCCGTGGTGTATGAATATAATGTTGACTGATATGTATGTATGTATAAGTACAGTATGTTTTATATCTATGTATGTATATTGCTAATTTATGTATGTCTAATGTATATATTGGATCCGTAGTTATATAACCTATGTGCGCCTACCTCACAAGATTTCTACACCACCCTAAGGTTGACTGGTAGAGAATGCCCTGGGCATTAAGTCCGCCTATGTACATGAGTGCATAAAGTTATAAATAAATAAAAAAATAAATAAATATAGGTATGTCTACACGGTATATATTCCAAAATAACGTTTTTTAAAAATTTTTGTCTGTCTGTTTGTTCCGGCTAGTCTCTGGAACGGCTGGACCGATTTTGACGGGACTTTCACTGCTAGGTAGGTGATGATACAAGTAGTAACTTAGGCTACTTTTTTTAAACTAGCTTCGCCCCGCGGCTTTACCCGCGATACGATAATAACCGCGGGTAACACCGCGGGGTTCAGCTAGTGATTATATAAAAATATTTAGTACGCGAACTCTGTTTATTGCATCCTGTTGTAATATGTAATACCTTCAGTTATTCTGAGGCAAGATAAACGGTTAAGGTTTATCGTTACGCATATTACGTACTTACCAGTGAAGGCGGAACTGTTTAAGTTTCCTGTATACCTTCCTTGTTGTGGGCGGCGGTAATCGCTTACCATCAGGTGAAGCGTCTGCTAGATTGCCGCCTATTCAAAAAAATTATAATAATTTAAAAAAATTCTACTGTGTTTCTTCTAATTATACGTGATCATCATCAAAAACAACACAAGCTGTACTTTACCCTCCTTGATATGTAGAATATGACAACATTTGCCATTTTATTGATTTCATATTCATTTCATGAGAACTTAAAACGGTCAGATGCAAATATTTCAAAATTAGAATTTTGAACATCAAAGATAAAAAAAAATAAGATTGTATCTAGTTGGTAATAGAATTATTATCATATCTTAAATTACACATAATAAATAAATTGTTATTCCGACTTAATTCAGTTTTCTCACATCAATCACAGTGTTGAAAATACTGTTCATGTTTATTTATTGTTTGTTTATTTTTTACTGCAACGCGTTATTGATAATAAAAAGGTGACTTAAATACATTATTTATCTTATGTTTTACGTTCAAAACACTAAGGCTAAACTTAATTTAAAGAAATCGATAGCAGAAACCAAAAATTTTTTTATTCCGTATTTTCTGTTCTGTTCTGCATATTTATGATGATGATGACGATGTTCTCAACGGAGACCAGCCAATAACGCAGGAGATAGTGCAGAAGTGTGTGCGCAAACACAGGTGCACTCTCTCCTCTTCTGTCTCATAATCCGATGAGATGGTTAACCGACACGATCGGGGGAGATCAGGCGCAGGACCGACAGCTTTATATGCTCACCGAGGTTCAGACCCCAACTTTCAAATTCCGAGCTGTTTTTAAGTATTTCTATTATCAGAAAGACTCAATAACACTTTTGGCCCGACCCGGCCGCTGTGGCCGCTAGTCAGCGCGGCTCACTCGGCTCCGGCACGAGCTGCGTGCAGTGCCACGCGCTCTTTATTTACTACTTATTTCTGTGATATCACATTCATGTTAGCGTAAGAAAATTTGGTGGCAGTTTAGAAATATCTTTATATAGAGATTCCATCCGTGCCTGTATTGCAGAGAGACAGGGCATGTCACAAACTCAGCACTTTTCCGTTGCCCGTTAGCTTTTCCGACAGCTTTACGTGCTCTCCGAGGCACGGGGATTCATACTTACACCAACATTATGACTGACAACGATTCTGAGGTGTGTAACTATCTAACTATTTCGGTTGTTGTATAACCGATTTTATAGTTTTAGCAGAAAAGGTGTACCTAACAGAAGTTAAAAAAATCTACTTAAATATTAATGTAAAAACCTTTACATAACGGTCTTTTTATTTCTTTATGGCATTACTGACATAGATTTTGATAATTCGTACTTATTTAGTTACAAGGTCTAAAACTTAAAAACATTTCGTAAGATAGCACATTCATCTCGATTGATTTATATTCAATAATAATCATATCCCGTAATTATTATACGAACATATATCATAAAAAAGGACTGTAATTCGAATGCGATCGGTAAATGTATAATCTAACATACATTTTAATAGAAAGATAAATTGACAAACTGCAAAACAAACTTGGTTAATACACTTGATTTAATTAATGATTATAATAGTACTCTAAAAGTAATCGAGCGATCAAACGATTAAATGATCGTAATGATAATGACAGCAATTATAACAAACCATAAAAGTTGAACTCGATTTTAGCTGATTTGTTTACTGACAGTCAAAGTCTAATTGTAATCGATGATAATTGTCTGATTACTGAATCGATACGTACAGCTGTGTTGTTTTTGTGTGTGATCAGTGTGGTGTTATGTAAGGAGTCGATGGCTGGTATCAGGAAGATCTAGTTGTATCTCGTCTCCGATCACTCATGCGTCAACTTGGCAGTTGAGTAACTATATCAGTAAAAAGATCTGCTCATGACCTATATTTTTGTGCGATCTAAATCGAGGGTTACTTTATGATATGCGATAATTTTTATCATTTATCATTGAATGTGATTGTTTTGTTTGAACTGTTACGTACATTAATGACTAATATGTTTATGATTAATAACGTAAGCACGCATTCTACTGGTGGTAGTATATATATCATTCTTTTTACAAAATAAAAATATTACTAATTATAAAATAAATGAAAATTTCATCAGTCTTGCTAAATAATGGTTCTTTTTAATTACTTTTTGAAAACATCACCATTTTTTAACCAGTTAATTAATTTATAGAAATATAATTGTTAATTATATTATGATTAACCTAACTTAGGTAAAATTACTATTTTTAATAAAATTCAAGTTCTAATACATAAAATTATTGTATAAATATGTTTATTTAAATCTATTTCTACTCTTGAAGTACGATATGAAATCCATATATATATAATTACACATGTACCAAATATTTGTAACGCGTATTAATATAATTAAACTTGAATTAAAATTATATTAAATTTATTGCTTACCAAATAAATCTATTACAAATAAAAATGTATTCAAACTAGTTGTCGCAATGAACAGGTCAAATATTTCTTGAGACATCAATTTGGTATGAGATCTTAAGGTTATCAACTACATTTATTGAGAAACTGAAATTAATAAAAAATATAAACTTAGAAAGTAACAACTGATTGTAGACTAGTTCTTTTTTTAAATTACTCGTCTGCCCATTTGTATTTACGGTAAATTTATAAACAAAAGCTTTAGATACAGGTACAAGTACCTATATATTTCGTGAGGTGACGGATTAAGCGAAATGTCTCCACCTTTGTTTATCCCGTGGGTGTCATAAGAGTCGACTAAAGAAACAAACTTCGAAGGGCAACACCCCTGCAAAGAAATGAACGTCTTGACACAAACACTATCAGTCTCCGTGGTTATTCTCGTAGAACCCAGCTAGAGTCTCGGGGAAACTTTTCCAGGCCATGGCCTGTTTAAGTAGTGTTCCGCGCCGCTTGCGACTACCGTCGGGTCACTGGGTTGGGCCCTGGTGGGTCTTTTGGTAGTTTAAGGGTGTTAGTCCAGGTTTAGGCGTAATTAACCGGGGACCGGCCAACCCGCCCGACTTGTGCTTAGCGAGGTCGTGCTCCTAGGGGTGTGGACCCAAAGGAGCGCCCGTCACCCAGCACTAGGCAAACACTATCAAATCGTTTGCACTGCCTACCAAACCTCTTTTCTAAGGAAATACCAATATATAGTAGTGAGCTTTTAAATGTTGTTGATAGTGAGTGTACATTGCACAAACTTATGCAATGCTTGTTATGTTTGCAGGTAGCTTACAATGACAATTTAAACAAAAGACTTGTCGCATCCAATGATTGAATAACATACTGGCGCTAGAATTAAAAAGTTGTGCAAATGAAGATTGTTTGTACGTGGTATACAGTGGCATTGTCATTGATTATCTTACTCACGACTCGGACTATTTAGAATAAGTTATAAGAATCGAGCTGTCGACAGACGATGTGTGTTGACAAATAGTTACTTCAATAAGTATCTACTTACTTTATTAGCAATTGATACAAAAGATTTTGTTGGTTCTTTTATGATGGAGTGGTGGATGGAATTACAAATTTTAATAAAAAAACAACCGACTTCAAGAACCAAATTAAAATGCGACCACGAGGGAAGTCTAGTCTAACTATCACGGTTCATGAGAAACAGCCTGGTGACCGACGGACAGACGTACAACGAAGTCTTAATCTTAGGGTCCCGTTTTACTCTTTGGGTACGGATCCGTAATAATCACAAATTTTAACAACAAAAAAACCGACTTCAAGAAGTGGACCAAATTAAAATGGTATCACAATGGAAGCACCAGCTTTCAAATAAAAAATCATTATCAAAATCGTTTTACCTAGTCGAAAGTTATGAGGTAACAAACAAAAAAAAAAATTGTAACCTCCTCCTTTTTTGAAGTCGATTAATAAATAAAAGAGCAAGACTTATACGAAAGCTTATTAGTTCACTTGGCTTAAAATTTGGCATAAAAACAGTATACAGTCTAGTTCCGTCGACTAATCCATGTTTATCTGACTGTACACACTTATTTTCCTAAAGTAAAAACATGTGATTTATCTATGCATCTTCATTTTTGATATTTTTTTTTCCAACCGCTCATTGTTTGAGTAACCTTCAAAAGCGCGCTCATAAAATCTTACTACATCCGCACACCAGATTACAATTTTTGGGTTTCCGTTTTTCAAAAAGAAATAAAGAACTCTTATTGGATTACTATGTTGTTAATTTGTCGGTCGGTAAAGAAGAATTCCTTTAGGAAAATAAAACTAATATCTACTTCTGCGATTTTAAACACGAATCTTAGAAGGTTGTTAAGGTTTGAAGACCTAATCTTTGAACTAAGTTTGACAAATCACAGGAATCAGTTATAATTAACCTTATAATATGGACTTAGTAGCAATGAACTTGTTATTTATTCCTACATTAAAGCTCATTTTTACAGCTCCGTAACCAAAGGGTAAAAAGGGACCCTATTACCAAGACTTCCTTGTACGTCTGTCCGTCTGTCACCAGGCTGTATCTCATGAACCGTGAAAGTTAATCAGTTGAAATTTTCAGAGATGGTGTATTTCTGTTTGCATTATACTAAAAAAGAGAATAAAATAGATATTCAATGGGGGCTCCCATACAATAAACGTGATATTTTTGCTCGATATTGATAACGGCAACAGGCAGCTTCCTTAAAAGGCCGGCAACGCACTTGTAAAGCCTCTGGTGTTGCGGATTTCCATGGGCGGCAGTAATCGCTTACCATCAGGCGATACGTCTGCCCGTTTACTCTTATATAATAAATAATAAAATATAAAACGCTTGAAACGTAGAGTTAATGGTACGGAACCCTTCCTGCGCGAGTCAGACTGGCACTTTGCTGATTTTTTAGTTTTAATAATTTTTAATTTATTCTTTTTAGATGCAACTTTTTAGACATTCAATACTTTTGAATACTAACTTCCCTTTTGCAATATCCATTGCCATACTATGTAAGATAAATAGTATTGATAGCAAACATTATGCATTGTATACAATCTATTGAATGCAAAATAAGCAATGTCATGGGTTTATGTAGTGTTGACAATCAGATATGATATTCAATGAATATTTTTATTGTATAATGTTTTATCCTGATGTCTAGATGGACAATAATTTACATTTCAGATAAGATTTTTTAAAACATAATATTTTGCAAGAATGTAACACAATTTGGTACGATATAATGATGATGAACTTAGATAACTTCAATCTATAGATAGCTAACATTAAGTTTCAAGTTTTAAGATGATTCACACTTGTTTGTTTTTGCAGTTATGGATATTGACTCTGACATACTAAAGTCATTGAACCGAACAGGTAGGTTCGAATTATATTACGGAATCTAAGCAATATTAGCATTAGTGTCATTGAAATAAATCAAAATACAGAAAAGGAGTAATATGTATGTAATAGTAATACGCCTGCAACGCTAGTGGATTTAGCTTACTTGATCTAGATTTAATTGCCCGAGTCTATTTTGTTGCATCACTGTGGCCGGCGATGAAGTATGCGCTGTTCTGAAAAGGGGCTATGCAGAACATAACCATTGGTGAATAATTTATATTTTTCAACAAAGTGTAAACGTATATCATGTTTTTATTTTTACACGTTTATTATCGCGACAGCCCAATTCTTCGTATTTAGTGATAACCTTTGCTACAAACCGTTATAAAAATAATAAGTAGTATAAAATCATAGGAATATATAGTTGAATCATAGCTAAATCACTGAACTCATCGTTTACTAATCAGAAAACTTTTGACAATAATTATTAATGGGTGATACAAAATAATACAAGTTAAATTTCAGCTTCTAACTCATCACTTAAACCTTATTTTGTATTAGGCAAATTTGCATATTTGAGGATACTGAATCACTTAACCCAAAATGACCTGCGGTAGTTATGTTGAACATCAAGGGGACTGTATAAAGTTGATTAGATATTATGAAAAAATACTAAATTATTAGATAGTAATACTAAATTAGTTACATAAAATACAGTGTGTCCTGTGTTAGGTTTAGTTGCACACTTAGTGATTCTCGGCTTGGACAGCCTCGGTGGCGTAGTGGTAGCGTATGCGACTGCTAAGCTTGAGGTCTCGGGTTCGATTCCCAGGTCGGACGAAATGTTTGTATGATCTGCAAATATTTGTTTCGGAGTTTGGGTGTTTTCTATTTATAATATGTATGTATTTACAAAAAAAAGTTTATAAGTATTTATATCAGTTTTCTAGTACCCATAACACAAGCTCTGCTTAGCTTGGGACTAGATGGCGTTGTGTGTTAGACGTCTGAAATATTTATTTATTTATTTATTCTGAATGCCTACCTAAGTCAACATGATGAACACGATCATTTGTTCTATGTCTGGGTGTAACTTAGTCATAATGACTCGACAGCCTCGATGGTATGGTCGTGCCATATGAGCCACGATCCTGGGTCAGAAAGACATGTATGTGTATTTAAAACAATATTAAAATATTCTATCAGTCTATCTAGCTCACATAGCATATCTCTCGCTCTCTCTCTAGCTCTCGATGTGGCAGATGTACGAAAACATTTTAAAAAGAATAGTCTGCCTATGTGTGACTCTATTGTGCATAACGCCATCCTATTGAACAATAATACAATCAGGACGTGTACCTGTTAGAATCGTAAATTAAACAAGTTTGTAACAGAGCCGTTCCATGTTTCTTAATTGGTGATTTTATTAATTGATGTTAGTTCATTAAATGTTAGTTATATTCGATGAGTTAAGATCTTTCTAAATAATAATTACTTGCCCATACTTTTAACAGCACTGTAATGAAAAAGTTTAATTTTTTAGTAGTAATTAGGTTTTACATAAGTATTATATCAGGCCGATTTGCAATCTCAATAAATAATACAGTTATTAGAAAATAACGAAAAAAAACTGCAATGCGTCTAGATAGACGCTCATACGTAGGATTTCGCAATGATTTTTGTGGTAACTTTTGCGATTTTTATACGACACGTTTTGTGATTCTCACAGTTTACAAGTAATTGTGAAATATAGATGTGTAAAACTGGGTGAATATATCGTTTATGAGGTCCACATTGATAAGAAGACTACTAAAATGTAGAGAAGTTATCTTTAGAATTAAAATCTTTAATGGACTGTCGAACTCAACGAGGGATTAAAATATAGTGCAGGCCGTGAGTGTCGTGTTCTATGTCTCTAGGAAATTGCAGTAGATATTACCCAGATTGCCCGAGTGGGTCTAAATCAATCTATAAAATTTACCATATTACAATTAAATTGTAATGGAAGGTTTTAAGTGTAGAAGTTGACGGATATAAGAGTAGAGGACGACCAAAGAAAAAATAAATAGACTGCATAAAAAAGGATATGGCCAGAAAGGGAGTGAACGGACGAGTGACAGAGGAGAATGGAGGAAGAAATATGTGTTTAAAATATGTATGACAAAAAGCTAAAAAAACTTTGTAGTAGGTCAACTTTAAATTATGTGTACACCGAACTACAAATATGTAATGTTGGTAGTCATTTTGTACTTTGTATGTTGGAAAGGAATAACTTTTGAAGGACCTTAAAGTTCACTTATAAAGTAAGTAAGTAGGTGTAAATTGGATCAAATATTCTTGCACATAATGTGATTGAAATTTCATCCACCTTCTTATCACACTGAATGTCGTAATTTTGTTCTCGTTTGTGAAAGAGAGGTTTCAATTTCATTCCATGTACAAAGCGATTGGTCAGCTTTTGGTAAACCACTAGAGCCTTTAATAACACCTACAAGATTTGTTGGATAAATTTCAAAATTAGAGTAACCGTGATTGGACTATCGTTTGATAAATTAAATCTCTTAACTTTTAACTAAGGTGTCACTTACGTAATGTACTTGAGTAGATCGAGTTTATATTACAATGGTTATGTAGTGTTTCAACAGTTATTCAACCAATTAGCTATCAGCAAACGTAATCAGTCAATTGTTGGCCAGGTGTGCAATTAACATGTATTTTTCAAAATACTGGAGAAAACTTAGTAAAATAAGGAACCAAGATGAAAGAATGCAGTGCATTTACTTTTTTGCGGTGGCAATATAAATTCATGCAATAAAAAAAAAACAATCATCGTAGGTCAAAGTAGATAGTGACCAATATGAACTTATGTCTAAAGCGTGGCATTAATGTCATGTTCTATGAAATGACAGGAAAATCTTATATTACAGACTGCACAGATGGCATGGCAGTTTAAACGGCTATCTCACCTCTTCCCACTGCGCTCAATGTTACGAGTTCGGTCCCGAAGGAGACAACACTTTGTGTTTCTTGAATGTTTGTAAAGTGGAGGACTTTTTTTAACTAAGGTGTCACTTACGTAACGTACTTGAGTAGATCGAGTTTATATTACAATGGTTATATAGTGTTTCAAAAGTTATTCAACCAATTAACTATCTCACCTCTTCCCACTGCGCTCAATATTACGAGTTCGGTCCCGAAGGAGGCAACACTTTGTGTTTCTCGAATGTTTGTAAAGTCCTCCGCAATACAAGCTATCTTCATTGTGCGGGAGTTGTCCTTAAACCAGAATATAAGGATTTAAAGATAAAAGTGTTATGTGTATCATGTCAAATAAATGTTGCAGTTGTACTAGGTAAAGAATCCTCAGTCAATGTAAGTAGCTCTCAAGCAAGTAAGACAAATGTTGTAACATTACAATTGTTACATTCCCCGCAACTTAAAAAACATCGTGCTATTATCTTGGGCCACCGTAGCTGATGCAGACGCTCATAAATAGTATCAGACGGTGTATTGTTCTTGTATTTATTTATTTTTAAGTACAACTGTGAAAGAAAATTACAAAAGAACTGTTCTTAACATTTTAGGAATAGGAATTTAACCTGTTACACACCTGGTTTGGATTTAGGGCCGCTTAGGTAGCAAGGTCTTAAGTGTCTGCTGTATTCCTGACAAAGGTTATTAGTTTTAAAATAAGTAAACGATCTTTAGAGATTCTATTCTATCTTGAAGGTTTATTAGCAATTAGTTGTCCCGAAGAATTTCGTCTGTGTGTCTCAAAAAGTGTATTTTTTCAATATATTGCAATTTTTTTTGTTGATGCTCTGTTTTTATTGGCTGTAATATGATAGTAGAAAACTTAGCTTCGAAAAATAGACAAATTTCCTAGCGGGTTCAAACAAAAACATCAGTTTTATAATATTAGTTATATTTTGAGGGCCTTATATGTTTTTTGTAGTGCTTCAGAGATTAATTTATTCCAGACTATAGATACAATCAGATTTTAAAATATCTTAGCAATGTCTTTCGTTTTTATTGTGAATGAATGTTTTAAATAGCTGTGATGATAAAACAAGAAACATTTGATTAATCAAATAATCAACAAACTATGAAGATGTAATGACGTAAATTATTTCTTACATATATTATTATCATCACTTTCCTCTGTATAAATGAATCTCAACAAATGCACGTATCTTACTGTAGATTTTATAATTAATCTTTTTGTTATTAGTTTCATTTTTTTGATAATTATGCGAAGAAATTGGAGTGTGTCATGACACAGATAATAGTTTGGACTTAAGCACATCTCTAAATTATTCTGTTAAGTGTTAAGGGTCTCGATTCCGTAACTATAAGATTTTGTAGAATAACTTGAACTAAAATGAATAACTAATTAAGTATGTTTTTGTTCTGAACGCAATCTTACGTGATCTCGGGAACTACTGATTCGAATTGAAAAATAATTTTAGTGTTGGATCCTCCATTTTGGCGAAAAGCTATAAGCTATGTAATATTTTGAGTTGAAAGACCCAGAATAAGTTAACTTTTACTACTGGGAGAGCCAGGCTTCGGCATGAATGGGCCGGCTCGACCGGAGTGATACCACGGCCTCACAGAAAACCGGTGTGAAATAGCGCTTGCGCTGTGTTTCACCGAGTGAGTGAGGATACCGGAGGCCCATACCCCAATCCCTCCGTCATTCCCCCTCCCCATCCCCCACAGGTCGGCAACGCATTTGTGGCGCCTCTGGTGTTGCGGGTGTCCATGGGCGGTGGTAATCGCATACCATCTGGCGATACGTCGTCTCGTTTGCCAACTATACCATTAAAAAAAAAAACGGGCCAGCTAACTAGCTAATTTTAGTGCCTTTTATTGATAGCACTAGTTACCAATAAAAGGTACTAAAATTAATGTGTTTTGGTTTCGAGTAAAGTGTTAGCTTAACCTTAACATAGCGCACTGATTGTTAATTCTCGTCAACATTTGGTCGAACTTCTATATAAAGACTGTCAATGTCTTTTAGATTCAGCCTAATCTAGTATTTCGGTATAAAAACTAATTCGATATTTAATGCTAGGATAATATTCGATTAAATTTATTATAATATGCCAAGGAGTTTTTTCTTCACTTTTTACAAAATGATTGTTACAACGATGACAATAAATAAAAACTATTTTTTTAATTTTTAAAACAAAAAGAAATAATTAGAGCGTCAAAAATATTTATTTTAATTAAATTTCAGGATTTACTATTTTATTATCACTATATCACTTTTTTGTACACATAATTACCTAAATGATAATAAGAAAACGAAATTTACAAATAGTATTTTTGCCAAATTTAACATTTCGTGAAATTCAAAGGATGTCTTTTATACATTATACTTTTTGTTACAGATGCCATGCGTAGCGGGAGATTTTAAAAACATACGTCAAAACCGAAACAAAGAATACCCAGACAGAGAATAAAAAATTGTAGATCACATAAAGTTTTGCCGTTTCCAGGGACAAACAGCACTTTGCGCTGCACATTCAGTAACTGCGGCAAGATGACCGCATAAAACACTACGTAATTCGTGATTCATACTTTCGATTTTGTTAGTAGCGATGGCTAACGAAAATCATTAAACCTTACCGGTAGAATTGGCCTTATTTTCCTATATTTATACATAAATGATGCAATCACCTACATATTAACTGAAATAAAATATAACAAGTTTTTAAAGAATTTTCAGAAAACTATGCTATTTTCATAGTTCGATTTTCTAGAAATTCTTACTTTACAGAGTAAGCTGTTATTAATATAAACGCCCTCTACCGAAAATATTCGAATTGAACGTCTCCGCTAGTCTTTTGAAACTAAGTAACTAAGTCGATACAAGTTTAATGAACTCGCAATAGATGTAGGTAGTGTACCAACTAAGTCGAAACAAGTTTAATGAACTTGCAACAGATGTAGGTAGTTAATGTTTTTATGAGATAAATCTAATCTTACTTCTAAAACAAGAAAAAGTTAATAATGGTAAACCCAATTATGTAAAAACTTGATACATTTTGAATAACCTGTGTCACCCGGGCCATTATTACGACTCTATACACCTCATTCATTAAAATCGTTTAGGCGCTACAGTGGAACATACAAACATATATAGACTGGCAAAAATATTACCCTTTCTTTTTACTTCGGGTCGGGTAATGGAATTGTTGCTACATATTCTAATTCTTTTGTTTCATAGACATTAAATGCGACAGAAGTGAAAAAAAAATGTGTCTACGAATGTTCTACTTCCAAATTTTCATTTTTAAACTATCTGATGACAGCTAGGCATACCAAATAAGTAATATATAATAACCTTTGTTATGTTTAAAAAAAAACATGTTTGCTTAAGAAGTCGAAAAGGATAGCGTTACATATGTATCGATTCTACCAGTGCGGCAGTTCTAAGAAATCTTGTTTCATTTTCATTCAGATAAGTATTTAATCGTGTTTTGTTAGTCGTATCTGTGTTTTTTGTCTGTTACCAATAAACGTATGTAAATACTTAATAACTATTTAACATATGTATATCATTTGCGTTTGCATACAGTGCAATGCTATCAACTATTTTAATTGACAAGGACCATTGTCGATGCAAATGCATCCGCCGACAAACACATTGTTTCTCTTATCAGATGAGATGAACCTATAAAATGCACTTCGACAATAATAGTTCTTCAATCTTCTAGTTCACTTTATACAAGACTATATTTCCTTCGTAATGGATTTAGTATATTATAAGGCAGGTTTTCTATCTATTCAAGTGTGTCTATGAAACAAACTCCAACTTAATTGTCACAAAAAAAATCCAAATAAACCACTGTTTTCATCGCGAAGCTAAAACTAAAGCTTCAATGAATAGATTTCATATAATATTCGTCTGCTGTACATAAGTTTCTACCGAAAGGAGGTTTAGAAACCACGGTTTGTTTCAAGATTTCCTCTGTTTCATCTAAGTTAGATTTCAAAATTGTTTATTTAAATTTGTCTATATTTATATTTCATTTTTAGAAGCTAAACGTGTAATTAACACGGCCTTGTATATTTATTACAGACGATTTTACTCATGAATAGTTGGCTGATAGCTGCAGGTTCGCCTGTCGCGATGATGCAGCATGCTACAAGCTCGCAAAGTATTGTGTTTCACCCACTGCAGGCGACGCCACCCGAAACTAGTAACTCCATCTTATTGTATCATGACAACAATTTATTAAAACGCCTAAACATGTGTTCTCTAATAACCAATTTGATTTCAGCTACGTCTACTATAATTTCCGGTACTGGTAATCGTGTGAGTAGTTAAAATTTTCTTATTTATAATTATAAAGTTAAAGCGTTTGGTTGTTTCTTTGTTTGGTGGCCTTGGGGTATCTCAAAACCTGTTAGTTTGAATTTAAAAATTCGTGGAGGAAGACTATAGGCTGAATAAAACCTCACGCTACGACTAATAGGAGTGGAGTATCAACGAAACGTGTATATGTATAAGTCTAAACGAACAATATTTAGAATTATTGCCATTTAGTATATAGACTGTGCGTATCCTATTTTTGCACAAGCGATAGATACAGCATAAGTAGCAGTTCGGACGAAACCTAGTACTGATTGATCATTGATCGCGGTAACTGATCGCTGTTGAGTGGTTAAGGGTGGGTGGCCGCAATTTCTTTCTTTGAGGACGTTATGTACCAGAAAGAGACCGCAGAGCGTGATCGGAAAAGGGCCAATCCCACTCGAAGGAGGCGACGAAGGGGACGCGGTAGAGATCGCTAGCTCCCCGATCGTCGCCTAAGGCTCCTTACGGCCACATCTTGTGGAAATGTGACCGCTGCAAGCGACCCAGGATAGGTGACAACCCGGTGCGACCGGGTGTGACTCTGGTCACCCCGGAATGTACCTCAGTCGTGGGGTACGGCAGGGGGGACTCCAGAAGCCACCTATGCGTTCCTGGAGCTCCTCCCGACTGCCGAGGTAGACCGTTGCGGGGTTTAGTGGGTAGACCGGTCCTCCGGGAGTCCCACACACGCCCTTCGTCTCCCCGCGAAAAGCAATGACCGCGTAAAAAAAAGGTATAAGTTGCGGTGAGCAGGAAAATGAAGAAAATATAGAACGACGATTATGTACTAAATTTGCAATATTTTTGATAATTGTGCAGTAATTGTGTAAAGCACACAAATTTTATTATAAACTGTTGCGTGTTAAACGAAATCGTTACTTTGACTTTCGATTCTGTAATATGATGAATTCTAAGTGTACCTATATCTTACTCATACAGATACCTACATTAATGATAAAATATTAAACCCTGTAGCGCAACGCTACATTTTTTACAAGTTTTTATTTAGTTTCACTTGTCCCGATGTTTGTCTGTAATCAAAACTTGCAAGTTCAATGTGATCCAGTTCCCAATTTTTGATTGGGCTGAAACTTGAAATATACCTTTAGTTCTGATGACAATGCAATTATATGTAATTGGTATTAATTTTAATCCAAAGTGGCCACCGTAACAAAATGGCGGCGTACATATTTCTGAACAACCCACCCAATATAGGTATCAAATGAAAGAGCTTAAAGTTATTTATTTTTTACCAAGTATTTATTACTTGGTAAAAAAACTTGTTTTTCAAAAAAAACTGCTAAAAATAATTTACTTGTTTTAAATAAATTTGACTCTATCGGTAACAGAGTAATTGTACGATACATTCTAGAATCAAACTCACTTGTACATATTCCACTATTTTATTTTATTTTTCACCTGACTGGTTTCGCTCTTTGTCATTATCAATTTATCAAAGCCTTTGATTTGAAACTACAAGTTTGTAACAGTTCCTAATATGCCTTTTAACCAAACGTTCCGTTTTAAAATGTGTCTTTATTTTTTAACGTGTTTTTTGTTGTTGTTGTGTTCCAGCCGAAATATGAATATAAATATGAAGTATCTGACCACCAAACGGGTGATAGAAAGAGTCACTGGGAGAAACGGGATGGTGACAACGTCCGTGGGGCTTATACATTGTACGAACCAGATGGAGCGCTGCGAACCGTGGAGTATACCGCGGATGCTTTACATGGGTTAGTCATTGTTAAGTAAAGTTAATTCCTTTAAAGATAATTTATATCAAGTAACGTCTCATGATCTCTTAAAAAGCATTATGTCAATTTATGTTACTACATTCATCAGTCGGTTTATCTGTACTAATATAAAGTGGTAAAGTTTGAGAGTTTGTAAGGTCGTAGGGGGTAATATCTGGTTGCGGCGGTAAGACCCCTTATGGAGGATTAGCTCGAGACCCTCTCATACCGACTGACATAGGTGATCACTGGAAAAGTGTGCTTTGAAGAGCACTTGTGTCTGATCCGCAAGGAGCCAACGCCTGAGTGCCACCACTGCTATGGCCAGACCGTGGACACGGCGCTCTACACGCTGGCAGAATGTCCGGCGTGGGGGGAGCCAAAGCATGATCTTGTGGCGGCCATCGGGGTGGGGGTTCTCTAGCTCGATAACATGGTTGCGACCATGTTGCGGAGTGAGAGCGCGTGGAACTCCGCCATTTCTTTCTGCAAGCAAGTTATGCTTGCCAAAGAGACGGCGGAGCGGGACTGGGAGAGGTTTAGAACTCTGCTTCTGCTAGGGTGATAGATGACCTCATCTATCACCCTAGCAGAAGCAGAGTTCTTCAGAAGCAGGCCCGGGTGACGGCGTGGACGCTGCGGAGCTTGCGCGCCCTGGGGGACAGTAGCGGGAACATTGGGGTCCCCGCACAGGAGTGGACTATCGACAATTTGGTGTTGTGATTTGTGAGTGTTGTGGGCTATATATTAATCTGAAAAATGCAGAGACGTGGACAGAAGCTATTCTAAAAATTTACGATCGTCAAAAATATTCGTCACTTTTTAAAGTCCTTATTTGAATAGCCTGTTTGTCTTTAACTTCATGTACCACATTTACACTATTTCTAATACATAATGATAGTGTTACTAGTGTAATCATTTTGTTTTCATATTTTCAGTTTCAACGCTGTGGTAAAAAGAGACAAGCCGAATAAAGAACGACACAGTACTCTATATACATATGATATGCCCTCCAGTAGCGGTCACAATGGCTTTGACGACTCAAGTGTCGGTTACGCTTCTGAAAGGAAGATCTACTCGATTCAAAAGAATAATTGAAAACGGGCCGCAAAAAGCGAGGGTTTTAGAATTGTTCATGGGTTCGATTCAAGTTGAAAACTATTGCAATCAAATTATTATACATGAAACATATAATATATTAAACAAATGTAACACGGATAAATAAAGACCATATTTTCTATTGGTAAATGTGTTTTATTTGTCAGCGCTGACTTGCTATGCAGGGTAATAGATTTAGTAAATCTTATTCGGTATTTTCGAAGAATATTAATTAATGAGTCCAATTTAATGATGACCATGATGATGGTGATGGTCGTGATGACCATGGTGATGATGCAGGCCATGATTTGTGAGATGATGGAGCAGACCATGATGCCTATGATCATTGTGGTGGTGATCATGGTGGTCATGGTGATCATGGTGGTTATGGTGGTCATGGTGGTCATGATGGTCATGATGGTCATGATGGTCATGATGGTTATGATGGTCATGATGGTCATGATGGTCATGATGATCATGATGATGGTGAGGAATATGATGGTGATGGGCGGTCTTGTGTTGTACATCTGCGTGGAAACTGTGAAAGAAAAAAGTAAGGGATTAATGTGAATTTAGGCTCCCACTTTATTCAATAAAATATTATTTATATTTCTCTTTATTAAATATCAAATTCATTTTGCTGAAGATTCTAGTAATTGTGAAATTTAGAAGTGATTCTTAACCGTGGTTCTCTATAAATTATTTTAATAATTTTTAAATAAATTACAGTCACAGGCTGATCGGTATAAGAATACCGTTCTATGATCAATTCTAGCCTTTGGTATGGCAATTGCTTTTGGCAGTTATCACTTACCAGCTATTTTAAACTTGCAACTTATGCAGTAGTATATGTATATTACATACATTATATTCTACATTTTATGTGAAACTATCCATAGTAATATCTATACAAATATTATGCATTCGAAAGTAACTCTGTCCGTTTGTGACGCTTTCGATGCTAAACTGCAGCACCGATTTCAATGAAATTTTAATACTTTGATTCTTGAGGGCATAGACTACTCTTTACCGCGATAACAGACATAAAAGATGCCGGAGCCGCGGGCACAGCTATTATTTTAAAGATAATATTACAACTTACCCATGGTGGTCATCGGCCTTGTAATGAACAATACGCTCATTGCCATCGGGTTCTACAAGACTGTAAAAGCCAGAGACATGATCTCCTTTGCGCTCTTCATGATGCGTTTTGTGGTCATGCGTGTGGTCATCTTTCACTGAATACTCGAACTTGTACTCAGGGTAGTGCTGTGACATGATAAGTATTCAGGTATAGGAGATATGTATGAAGATTATTAAACTTTATATAAATCCTTAATGGCCAAGTGATTGTATGTAAGAGGTACAATTTTACGATTCTTAAAATTTCAATTTTAGCTTAAATATATAATAAACCAGAATAATTTGTGAACAAAGTGACTCTATTTCTGAATACTGTATGAGTAATTTTAGTTTATATTGAAGACTAGCTGAACCTCGCAGTTATTAGTTTACATATTGTTTTTTTTTCTTACAATTAAAATAGCCTATATTAATCAGTGATAATGTAGCATTCAAATGGTGAAAGAATTTTTAAAATCCGTCCAGTAATTTTTGAGCCAATTCGTTACAAACAACATACAAACCTTTCCTCTTTATAATATTAGTATACATTTACGAAGCAGTTCAAGAAGCACATATAAATTATTTATGATGAAAAAATAATAAATTATTAAAAAGAATGCGAATTCATTATATTTCAAAACACATGACCTTGTGGATTCATTTTATTTTACAATACATTTTTTAATGTCAGATAAGCTGTACTTACGTGGTGGTGATCATGATGGTGATCATCGTGTCCGTCGTGGTGATGATGTTCATCATGATGATGGTTGTCGTGATGGTGTTCATCGTGATGATGATCATGGTGATGGTGATCAACGTGATGATTATGATCATCATGACCATCATGATGATGGTGTATCACATGATCGTGATGGTGGTCATGTCCGTGATGCCCATAGTGGTCCACCCGAGACTGGTGAGACACGGCAACATATGCCTGAGCGCTCACAACCAGTAAACAAATGACCGTTACCTAAACAATAAAAGTGTACGGTTATGTAAACATCTATTTATAAATTAAGGAAAATTCCATTACATCATCATCTATAACAGTTCTCTACTATAAGATATAGGCCTCTTCTTAGAAAGCAGGTCAAAGTTCCATTATATTAAATCGTATTATATAATATAAAAAATAGAAAAAAAACAAAACAATAAACGTTTCTAATGACTTTTTTATTGAATTGGTTAGTTCCAAGTGAACTAAAACGTATTCATTTAAGTCAGCTGTCATATACGCCTTCCTTTCATGCCAATTTAAAATTAGATTTAATTTATTCAAACACTAAAATTCATTAAAAAAGTGACACTCAAAATAATATCTGGCACTGTAATCGACAAAATACAAATAAAAAAATTACAGGGAGAACCATACTATACTTTTTTAAGGAATTCAGGACATTGTCGACCAATGAGTACACACCGAATTGACAAGGCTAACTTCGTTTTTGATATACCCGAAGCCTAAAAATGGCGAGTAAGGCTTATACAAAACAATGTTTGGAAATAAATTGCAGCGTCTAGTAGTTTTTCATTGGGAAAGCCAAAGAAAAAGATAGCGTAAAGAATTTTTGGTTATTCAAATCATTATCAATTATTTATTCATTTTAATACATCGTTCATTTTGTACAGTTTCCAGATGCTATCATATGTTTACTTCCTGGTATTTCACTGTAGGATTTCTATCACGTAAATAATGCATTTATAAATGTACCACAAACTACACATCTTTATTGTATATTACAATTTTAAAACTATTAGTTATATTCTTATTACGACACTTTATTGGACAGTAATACATTACTTGAAATTATGGGTGTAAAATGGAAAAACGAAACTGAAAAATAGAATGCGTGATGTCTAATGAAAAGAGAGCGACTATAAAATGTTGTTAGTTTTAGGAACCTTTTACACAAAAACTGCATTGCGACATTTGCAATATAATTATCAAATATGTAATGTTTCTTATTAATAAGTATTTACCGGTTAAATTTCCGTAATTTTCTGTAATTATTTCAAGTAGTTATTATTGTAATTTAAACAATTGTCTTGAAATCATATAATTAATGTAAAAATGTTCGTAAAAGTATGTAATTTAATTACATACTTTTACGAACCTTAAAGATTAAGTGACAAGGTGTATCTATTATAAAAAAATATTTATAGTCCGTTATAATACTTTTAGTAGAAGGAAACACTACTTTTTCCGCGAATTATTAAAGTTATCAAACCTTTTTTGTTTCGTTCATCTCCAGAGTCCTATAGATGATTCTATAGTACATGGTATAGTAATAATGTTCCGATTAGAATTAGATTAGATTAGAAGAACCACTTTGCATACAGAAGAATTATTTTTGTACTATGATATTTTTAATTTTCTTAAGTATTATACGTAATTTCTTACTTTAATCTCTAAAATATAGAACAGTATTATTTTTATTAAAATATTATTTAGATTATTTCTTATTACTTATTGAGTTTATGGTATTTTACTAAACGATTTGTAGGCTTACAATTTCTGTTAAATGCACACTTTAAATTATTTGTTTAGTTACTCACTTGAGAAATCATTTTGCCTGCTATTTTTGTTTGTTAACTGGACTTCAACTATACTAAATACGGTATGAACGTCCTTTTTATATGCCTACAGTTCTATAAATTCGGGGTTGTTGTAAGATAATTATAACGACATTATATCCTCACTAATTAACTGTAAACCAACAACGTGTTTAACTTGTGAAACTAAAGTTTCTTTTGTAAGGGAATCAAGGGCGTCACGACCTATTACACGAGCTAATTTTGGCTAGCCGATAACGGACATGCGGCTAACAGCTTAATAACAACAGTGGTATATGTAGGTACACGCGATCACAAAACCCTATTAATCGTTGTCATGTATTACATAGTAACAAGTTTGGCTAAAGAAACACACGTTAGCTCCTATTAACTATTTCTACGTATTTCGAGACGTGATTAAGATGTACTTTCTTTAATATAGTGTAATGATTAAGGGTATGTCTACTCTACGTTTTTGACTCCCCCAATCATACTTTACAATTACCCATCAAAGGAATAGTGATTGAGGAATATTTTGATTCTCATTCATCGATTTCAAGATCATTTTGTCTTGACGGTGTTATTGTTCAAATATTGGCTCTTGCATTCAATCATCAAAAATCTGTTGTTTAATTAGCAAAAATATATCTGGTACATTCTATGATTCTAATAATAATATAATAAATTATATTGACCGCTTCTGGGCCACATACTACCCAGACAAGAGAGTACTACCAAATCGTTGCTTGCTTTAATTTATATTCCAAAAACAATAAAAATCTAAATTGGTCCCAGATTTCATTTACTCGTAATTATTTTATTTATATTTGAAATGATTTTAGAGAACTATTATATTAACCAATTGTCATTGGGCTAATCAACTGAGTACAATACAGGTGAATAAATCGAGAGAGTGCACCAATTTTCTATGGCCTATTCAGGTAGTAAATGGGAGGTTGGAACGCGATTTTTAGATTTTTCGCCATGAATATTGTAATCCATTTTTTTGCAGACCTTAAAATCGCTGCAGCTTTGATGAATGCATTTCACATCAATATAATAGACAGTCCCAATGCTAACGATTTTATAAACATAGCGAGAAAGCTACTGATTGTTGCCAATAACTTAGCAGATTGTGTTGACGAAAAGAGATTAAACCGAAATTGAACCAATTTCGAAAACATTAATGTTGAGCAAAATAATGTTACCGCTTATCAAATAAAACTCGCACTGAGTTATTACAGTGAACCTATACGCAGTGGAGGATTGTTTCTGATCCAACAAAATAAAGGAGATCTTAACGATCTGTCAGCATTTACTATGTCATCCAACTATGATGTTCAACTCATATGACCACACATAAGGAGTGAACATATATCGCCAAAAGTCTACCACTACTACATATTAATCATTCAGGAAAATCGTGGAAAAGAGTGTATAAGAAACTACTGCTGCTCATGTTTTACGGGTCACAGAATGATTGGTAGTTGCGCCTACGTTTTGTGCTTAGTTTGGGTTTTAGGGTGGGGTAGGCACCAAGATATTATTATGTGCCCTGCTCTGTTTCTGGATACAATTATTATTGATGATGATGATGACGATTAAGTGTATCATTGTAGGATTTGCTACGTCAATGAAGCATTCACACAAATCAATGTTGAATGTCTCAAGATGTAAAATAAATTATTGTAATATTAAAGATAGTAATTATTCAAAATAACCACTGCATTAAAGTGCAAAATGTGCCATTGAATGTTTTTCTTAACCAATAAAAGTAGTTTAAAATATAGATTTTGATAAGATTTCAGGTGTGTATTAGCTTAAGGTACATAATGTACTATGTAGTCATTCAGGGTAGTACTTGGCCTAACTCCCATATAAGAATGGTCAATGTCCTTTCTTTATTCTGGATCTTGGAATCATTTTGTTATTATATTGACGTTATTTATTATTATTATTAATTTCGTGTAAAATTCGACGGGTGTTACCTCACCAGACCCAAGGGGGGTTATATATATTTTTTTATGTATGGCCCTGCAAAAATTACTATACTCTGCCTGACGTCAATCATAAGTAGAATCCAGTAGTGGCGGTCACCATACTCTTGTTGGTTGATCTTCTGTGCGAGGGTAGCACCGTCCCGATCAAGACGGCCCGTTCGTGATGAAATCTGCGTGGCTCTACTACCTATAGAAATACCAGATTCAAATCTGCACTACAAACTTAGTATCAAAACAAAGCAGCCACCGAGAATACCTGACAATATCTCTCTGGTGCCAGATGCGTGTATACTGTGGAGTAAGAAATTTTTATTCTATTAACTTTCTGATTTATCATCTGCCTGATTCAGCTAAAATTCCTAAGCAAAGGGGCTGTAAAAGTCTAGGCATTTTCGCTTTCAATATTCACGGAATCATGGACACTAACGAAGGGCTACTCTCAGGATCTCAGGGTAGTCATGAGGTCGTATCGTTATTGGGACGTAACAGAGCCATTAGAGTGTGGAGTGTAATGTTACTTTAACCGTGACTGTTCATCTTTAAATAGAATAAACTTTTCTCATGATTCATCTTAACATTGTGTTCCTCGTAGTAAACTGCTTCCTAAGTAATATTAGAAACTATACATCATGATTTTCATGTAGTTGGTGTAGGTAATTAAAATAGGCGTGTCTACTTGTAATCATGGATAAGATTTTATTTAATAAATTTTGTTTCAACTAAACATTTAAGGAAATACAATTAAAAGATCATTTCACCACATTGTTGAAGATTACTTTGCAAGTAATTAAATTGAGCAGTTATGATGGTAGATGATATGCAGGTATGATGGTGCAATTGGAGAGGCTTATGTCCAGCGGACTATGACAGACTTATGACGATGATTGATGAATGCGCAACTCGCATAATAACTAGAATGTTGATATTACTATCATAAATTAATACACCGAAATATTGTGACTCCTTAAATAAATATTACGCTACCGACCGGCCACGTGATACCACGGCCTCACAGAAAACCGGTGTGAAATAGCGCTTGCGCTGTGTTTCACCGAGTGAGTGAGGATACCGGAGGCCCATACCCCAACCCCTCCCCCATTCCCTCCCCCCATCCCCCAAAGGTCGGCAACGCACTTGTGACGCTTTTGGTGTTGCAGGTGTCCATGGGCGGCGGTAATCGCTTACCATCAGGTGATGCGTCTGCTCGTTTGCCTCCAATTCAATAAAAAAAAAACTACTCCCAAAATTATGCTTTATATATGTTACCGTGAGATTGTCAAAACCGTTGGATTGTAATCTATCTCGCGAGATTGTAAACTGTCGAAAGATTGTGAACTGTAACATATTGCTTAAAATTTAACATATCATTTTTAGTTAGATTATAATCTATCGTTAAATTGTGATCTAGTTTGCGACGGATCGCTTTTCACGCGCGCTAATTGGTTGATAAACAACAAATAGTCCAAGATCCCAGACCAATCAGACATAACTTATTTTCACACGGATGAAACCTGAAGTTTTCAGTAGCGTCTCGTGTGCCTTGAATACCTACGCGCTTTGTGGAACTTGCCGAGTGACACCTGGGCAGGTACCAGGTGAGAAAGGTAACTAAAAATAAGAATTATCTAACTTAAATTCACATGGCTGATTTTTATATATGTCATGTAGAATATTATTTTAAAGTAATATCATAAGTGTCAGACACTTTTGATGGACCAGAACTTTTGTCAGACGCTTTTAAGCTACCCAAAAAATATATGAACTTAAGTTATTTTTACATGTCTGATTTTTTAATATGTTATTGAAGTATTTATTTAAAAGTTATATTCAATCAGTCAGATTAATTAGAGTGACCAAACAGCCCCTAAGACAAAAATTATTCAGCCAGAAGTATGAGGGCGAGAGCACTATGCATGCGCTTCAGAGTGAGTGAGACGTCCATAATAACTCGGTTCCCCTTCTTAAACTCATCATCTGCTTCTAGCGTGTAATATTATACACTCTTTTGCAAAAAAAACGGGCACTTAAGCAAAGAACTGTTTTATAGTTACTATTAGTTTGTTTGACAATTTTAGGTATTGTTATCCTCAGAATTTCATAAATTAATTAGGAAGGAATAGGTATCATCAGTTTTATCATAACATTTTGATTAAATTATTGAGAAATAATGTTTAAGCTCAAAACACTATTATTGTACCTGCTCGCTAAATAAAAATTAAACGCGTTAATTTCTTTGTTTGTCTTGAATACATTAAAAGCAGATAAAAGTTTAGTATTGAGTGTGACCCCCTCTCGCTGAAATCACGGCTTGCATTCGTCTGGGCATGCTAGCGAGTATATCTTTTATGGTTTCTTGGGGAATACGTTCCCACTCCGCGGTAATCACATTCTTTAGCTCTCTGATGGTCTGCGGAGCCGACTGCACTGATCTCACTCGTCGCTTCAGAACGTCCCAGACATGCTCTATGGGATTGAGGTCCGGACTTCTAGCTGGCCAGTCCAAACGACGAATTCCGACTTCTAGCATATACGCTTCCACATCGCCAGACCGGTGGGCGCGAGCGTTTTCGTCCATAAAAAATGAGTTTTCGCCAAGAGCGGTTAAAGCGTTCCGTTCCGTTATGTATCGGTGTCCAGTCAGTGTACCGTTTTCAATGAAGACTAGCTCCGTACGATCCATGGAATTTATTCCTGTCCAAAAAATAACAGAGCCCCCTCCATAAGGTGTGATTTCTTCAAAACATGCCTCTGCAAAGCGTTCTCCTCGTCTACGTAGCACTCGCCGACTCGGTCGACTCGGTCTTCACCATGCAGAGATATCCTGGCTTCATCGGAGAACAATATCCTATCCGAGTCTTCATGAGTCCATGACACACAATTTCGAGCGAAGCTAAGAAGCATGAAGAAGCTGACACTAAAATTGTTTTTCATGTTTGTAATGTTGATGCTCAAGCAAATTTTGTTATAAGATGTTCTGATACTGATATAGCAAAAATTATTTTAGGACATATGCATAATTAAAAAAATGATGCTTCTAATGTATGGTTAAACACAGGCACCGGAAATAATCAAAGATACATTAATTTGACAAAGGTTTACGAGCACTTGGGACCATCTTTGTGTAGAAGTTTGCCAGGATTTCACGCATTGACTGGATGTGACTTTAATCCTGCCTTTTTTAAGAAAGGTAAACAAAGACCTTTTAATATACTGATGAAAAAACATGAATATCAGAGATCTTTTATGCAGTTTGGTGATCCAGCATTGTTTACCGATGAGCACACACAACAAGATATTTTCAAAAACATCCAAAAATTTATCTGAAATTTATAGTATTCCTGGTATACTCGACGTTGATACTGCCCGACTTCAGTTGTTTTTAAATAACTACAGCGTATCAAATGTCTATGAAGATTTTAATCCCAAATCTTTGAAAAATTTTGATGCAAGTAATTTACCACCATGTAAAACTGAGTTATTTCAACAATTTCTGCGAGCTAATTACATCTCAAGCATATGGAATCATGCTAATAAAAAAAAACCAACCATTTTTACTCCTGAACACAATGGTTGGAGAATTGAAGAAAACCAGTTCAACTTTCATTGGTTTGATGGTGAACAATTACCAGGAGAAGCTAGTGAATCTCTTCAAAGATTAGGTACTTTACTTAAACTTCAAGTTTAAAATTTAATATATTTGTAATTTTCTATTTGTAATACTTAAAATTGTTTTTTGTAGATGAAGCTGCATGCGCATAGTGCTCTCGCCTTCATACTTCTGGCTGAATAATTTTTGTCTTAGGGGATGTTTGGTCACTCTAATTAGTCTGACTGATTGAATATAACTTTTAAATAAATACTTCAATAACATATTAAAAAATCAGACATGTAAAAATAACTTAAGTTCATATATTTTTTGGGTAGCTTAAAAGCGTCTGACAAAAGTTCTGGTCCATCAAAAGTGTCTGACACTTATGATATTACTTTAAAATAATATTCTACATGACATATATAAAAATCAGCCATGTGAATTTAAGTTAGATAATTCTTATTTTTAGTTACCTTTCTCACCTGGTACCTGCCCAGGTGTCACTCGGCAAGTTCCACAAAGCGCGTAGGTATTCAAGGCACACGAGACGCTACTGAAAACTTCAGGTTTCATCCGTGTGAAAATGAAAATAAGTTATGTCTGATTGGTCTGGGATCTTACTCTAAAATATGCGAGCGCAATATATGTTCTCGCGCTCCCATATTTGTTAGTTATCTATTCGTTTGTTGCCGAATGTAAAGTGATTAGTAATTGTAAATATTGAAAAGTTTTATATTGAAAGTACCTCACTGCTTTAGAATTAGTTACATAAAATTGTTGTGGCAGTAAAATGAATATGTGATTAATCAAAGAAATTCTAACCTAACTCTATAGCCACAGAACGAATACGCCTAATGTAAGACTGACCAATCAAGGACAATTGACAATTTGACGCGCGACAGATTGTGATTTACCGGTTTTACTTCGATACACTATTATCTACAGAAAAATAGTACGTTAAATTGTAAGCCGAATGTTTCGATAGTTTACAATCTCGCTAGGTAGATTGTAATCTAACAATATTTACATTCTTACGGTGACATATATTTATGCTTTTCAGAGCCTTTCAATTTAGCCTGGTAATTATTTATGATTGCCAGATTATACAAAATACGGGCCAACGATGTAGAAATGGACCAAAGCACCAAAGCCATGGTAAGCTGCGACGTTTTCATCAAGTACAACTACTGCTAAACACGATCATAAATTTCTTTCTTATTTCAAATATATCAAAGGAAAATAAGAAATATCAAGAAAGGATTATTTCTTTATGTTTTATGTTGATGAGTTTTTATGATTACACCACAACAATTTAAGTAATATTTTATTTATAAGGAAATAGTTTTGTGATAGGATAGTCCAAATACATTGACATAGCAGAAATTACTTTATCACAATTAAATAGACGAAGGTCACTATTTATTTTTGCTGGTTTGAAATACTAAAACGTTGGCAATCTATTTACTTAATATTTTCGCCACGTGGTTTGGCCATGACCGTGGCCATGGCCATGACTATATTCAGCATGGTCACGACCGTGGTGATCATTATGGTTTGGTTGGTGTCTATGCTGTTCTTCCGCTAATCGGCTAAGCCGCAAATGCTCGAGGTAGGCGTCATAATCAGCGAATTCTTTATGTTCATCACTGCGAACACCTTTGGGCAGAATGAGGATTTGGCCTCCGGGACCGCGAACGTAGTCTCTGCCGCCTGTCTTCAAATATCTATAGTCTAGAACCCAAGTAGGCTGGTGGTAATCCGGACTGTATACATCCTCAATTATCCTGGAAAATGTATAACAATATTTATTATTTCTCGATTTTGAATTGGAATAAAGGAAATTGCTATTAAGAGCAAACTTCAGGTAAAATCAAAGTAAATGAAACTTAAAACTTCAATAAACACTAAAAAACTAACAGTCGGTACATTAATTTCTCAAAATCGCTATATTGATAGTTAATTAGGGGTAGGTAGTAGGATAGGTTAGTTATATTGTTATAATTATCATTTAAATACCTGTTCTGAGCCTCGATATCGATATGACCCTGAAAAGTAAAAACATTATTGTTATAGACCAGTTTCTTCTGAATAATTTCAATAAAAGTAATACTTGATCCTGTTAGTTTAGGTAAGTTAAAATATATAATGTTTTCAACTTACATCATGTGCTAGTGGGCCTGGTTTTCGTAGAACGACAGGTCCTTTATGGTCATAGTCATGTTCATGACTATATTTGTGGTCGTTATCGCCATGTTCATGATCATAAAGGACCGAGTAGCGTTCAGAGTGCAACTGTCTATTGCGGTCACGTATTAGTTCCAAGCCATCTTTATAGGAATAACCGTGAATAGATTCCGCCGGTGTTGGTTCTTCATTCGTTTGTGCCTCTTCAGCAAAAACAACCGAAACTGACGCTACAAATAGAAGCTGGAAAAATAAAACCATCGTTATTATCTTGTATCAGCTTAAGAAACGGAAAGAGTTACATTAACAAGTCTGTCCGTGGGAGAGCCACGCTTCAACTTGCATAGGCCGGCTCGACCGGAGTGATACCACGGCCTCACGGAAAGCCGGTGTGAAATAGCGCTTGCGCTGTGTTTCACCGAGTGAGTGAGGATATCGGAAGCCCATACCCAACCTCTCCCTCCACCCACCTGGACGCCACTGGTGTCCATGGACGGCGGTAATCGCTTACCATCAGGCGATACGTCTGCCAGTTTGCACTATTACATAAAAAAAAAATTGGGCATAAAATAGAGTTTATAGTTCATTTTGTCAGAATTTTCGAAATTTGGTTTTTTGAGGATATTATATTCAACGCGTAGCTGCATGACAAAGTGCGACTGTCTAAAAAACTAAAATCATAGTAGGAGTATTCCGAAATCCGCTAAATTGAATATGTGAAATACGTAGTCGATATAAAGTAATTACAGTGAACGTATTAATAGAATTAAATCTCGTTTAGACTTACAAAAAGCATCTCGTATGTTTTATGTGCTGTCTGCAACTAGCGTTCTTTTCTATTGATTTATATCACAAGAATACTCCTACACGAGTCAAACTATCCTTACTTAAATGTTTCCAATACAACGGAACTTCAGTTTTTCATTACATCCGTGCATTTAATTTGATAATTTAAATAATAATTGATATGCGTAGTGTGTTGATTTTTCAGGTAAGCTAAATTAACCTCTGATATTGTCAGGGTACAGCTGTATTATGAAATCATAATAACTTTATTATATGATATACAATAAATGGATTCCGACACCGCCATCCAATAATGAATCAAGGTAACTTTAATTTATTTACTCTGAAATAATGAGATCTATAACAATTCATCCGTCATGCTTTCAATATTTTTAGGAAACTAAATTGTGTCATAGTCTTGCGTTAATCACAAGTTTCTAAGATCTCTAGTTATCTAGCATCAGTCTGTGAAATCATCTATACAATATTTGAAATGTTTTTATTTCCTTGAATGTTGTTTAGTCTTTTATCAATAAATATACCGAATCAGTTCGAAATAAATGAAAGAGATATAAGTATTGATGTTGATAAACTATACAAATATATGCCTAGATAAATAACACTTTTATAACTTCGATTACGAGTGGTTACGAACATTGAAAGCAAATTAAAATAATGAATAAATATTCCGGACATCTAACACACAACGCCATCTAGTCCCAAGCCAAGCAGAGCTTGTATTATGGGTACTAGACAACTGATAAAAATACTTATATACTTTTTTTTTGTAAATACATACATATTATACATAGAAAACACCCAAACTCCGAAACAAATATTTGCAGATCATACAAATATTTGGTCCGACCCGGGAATCAAACCCGAGACTTAGCAGTCGCATACGCTACCACTACGCCACCGAGGCAGTCAAATAATAATGACATTACTTCTCGAAATTTAGATATTTTAGTAAGTCTTAGCACTGTTAACTAAGTTATACCTTCTAACCAAAACAACCAGTTGTCTAAAGCAGACAATGGAAGCCGGGTAAAACGAACCCCTTTATAATGCAAATATGAATTATGTCGATCCACAAGCAAACTTTCGGAAAATTATGATGTACCAAAATTATATTTTGAACACATACGGAACGGCTACCTATGAACTGATACTCACACTTTGCAAACAGCTATTACAGGATATAATTTATAATGAACGTGGTTCATTGCCGTTGGGTTGGGTGTGATTACTTTATTGGTATACGTGGACCAACTGCACAATAAGGATTTAATTTATATTAAATAGATGAAGAACAAAATCTAGGTGCAGAATTAACTTAGCAAATAAGTTGATAATGGAATAAATTATTGGTTTTTATTTTGCCTTTAGGAATTGTATTACAAAATATCTAAATTACGAATGTAGCTTTGTAATTTAGATTTTATTCTCCGTATGTACGAAAATAGTTGAAGTATCGTGAGTACCTGACTGTGAGGATTTTATTAAAATATATTTAAAATGACAATTATATTAATAATTTAACCATCTCCTTTTAAAATAACCCACACAAACATGAGTTTAGCATAATTGACAAAAGTTTTAATATGTCGTCAAGCTATCTGAGATACAGTCACAACATACTTTGTCAAAAGTTTTTTGAAAATTAGTCTGAAAAAAAATAAATAAAAAAATGGTCGTGAATTGTCTTACCGACGCCTTTTATTTTCACATAGTTACCTAAGTTCTTGCCGTTTTATCAATGCATACTATATTTTTAACTAACTCTTGGCTGAACGCGTATCCCTCCAGAGCCAGGTTATTAATTTAAAAATATTTCCACTATTTCCAAAAAATATTCCTCTTTGTAACAATATTTATGAGTACGAGTTATAAGTAGCTTGAATCATATTTAAACTTGGCAAAGAAATTGCTTATTTATTCCAAGGGTGTCGTAAGACTAAGGGAGCAAACTATACAGGGTAACACCAAATTGTAAAGAGAAACAAAATACCCTAAGGACACCCGTCTGGCTAGCGTGATATAGATGAAAAATACTAGCTCAGGAGAAGCTATGATAAGACTGGTTGCCTAAATTTTTCGTTCAGGCGCGAAATATTTGTTACCTTCATTTGTCTACATTGAAGAATCATAACTATTTTTTTTTTTTTTTTTTTTAAAAGACAACTCCCACGTTAGGAATAACATCCTGTGTCGTGGGGGACTTTACAAACATACATGAAACGGACACAAAGAACATCCAGACTCGGGACAACAATTCGTGGATCACACAAAGTGTTGTAGGTACCGCGTGGGATTTGAACCCACGACACTTGGCGCAGTAGCAAGCGGCATGGCGACCGCTGACACCACTCGGCCAACCGTGCAGTCAAATATTAAATGTGTATCAAAATTATTATTTGTAGTCACTATGGCGTTAACGGCCATAAAGTTTACAGAACCTTTGTTTTTGAAAGAAACATAATTTCATAAAAACGCAGCTCACAATATCTCGTTTTAAATATGACACTGTGCACAATTGATTGTTTTGTGTTTTTCAGTATTCAACAAATGAATTGACACTAAATAGACTTAAACACGACATAAATATGACATATTATAATAATAATATTTCGGACATCTGACATACAACACCATATTTTATTTTATTGAATAGGGGGCAAACGAGCAGACGCATCACCTGATGGTAAGCGATTACCGCCGCCCATGGACACCCGCAACACCAGAAGTGTCACAAGTGCGTTGTCGACCTTTGGGGGATGGGGAGAGAGAATGGGGGAGGGGTTGGTGTATCCTCGCTCAGTCGGTGAAACACAGCTTAAGCGCTATTTCACACCGGTTTTCTGTGAGGCCGTGGTATCACTCCGGTCGAGCCGGCCCATTCATGCCGAAGCGTGGCTCTCCCATCTACTCTCAAACTAAGCAGAGCTTGTGCTACGAGTACTGAACAACTGATATAAATACAAAATAAACCTAAAGTCTTTATGTATCAAACGATGTTAATAAAGTGCCTGTCAAAATTCCAAGAGCAAAAAAGTAATTTTATACTGGTCAGGCTATCAACTTCGAAATTTTTTCGACAAGGTCATATAACTTAAAATTTATTAATTAGAGGGTTCTTGACATTTATCACTCACACAGGGTAAAAAGGAAAGCCTAGAAGACAACTTTTGACAGTTATAAGTTTCTTAAAGTTTTTGCACAATAACACTGCTGAAGTAGCAATAGCGCCTAATAGTTTAAAACACGTCCTATTGAACTTTCTTACCATCCTTAAAATATTTTTTTTACTATTACTCTGAACATATGCACACGCTATGTTCCCAAAAAGAAGGCGTGGTAAATTGGGAGTTCAATATAAAAAGAAAATTCGTTTCCAATAGAAACTATTTATTTAGTCTGATAAATACGTTGAACATGAATAAAAAGAACAAAATTAGTTGAGATAAATTTGTAACATGTCCAGCTTTTGCCCACGGCTCCGCTCGCTCGCATGTATGTTGAAAATAGCGATAATCTTTTTCGGGTTAATATATGGGCTATGTGCACAAATAATGTGGTTTTCTATTGGTAAAGTAATTTTCAGTCGATTTAGAGATAAACTCGCGAACTTTCACTCTTTACTACATTAGTATAGCAGAACCAACTTTATGACAACAAAATAAACAATATTTATATATCAGAGGAGAAAAAAAAGTATTCAACTAACTATTGAATACTTAATCAATCAATCCAAAATCTGCCAACATTCTAGTAGACGAAGTTCCATTTCTTCATTTGCTGTAAATACTATCAAGAAACAGCATAGAGTTGTCTAAGATGTCAATCTACAATATTGAGACCAACGAAGAGTTACGAGTATTCATAGAAATTGTTTGTTCATTTAGTTACGTCCTACCTCAGTAGCCAAATGTGGCAGAGAAAATAAGCACTTAGTCAGGTGTAATCAATGAAATTGTAAACTTTAAGTGTAAAACAGTAGAGGTCAAAGGAAAGATGAATACACTGTTTAAAAAAGTAATGACTACACGTACAAATATTTAGTTATTTTTACTCACCAAGTCACGTTCAAAATAATAATGATTTAAACATTTCCCGCTCCTTAAATTTGCTTAAAAATGGTTATAATTAGATAGATGTAAAGTATTTTTTAAAACAATAATCTTCTTCACCCCGTCTAAACCTTTGTTCATTTTGTTTAAACAAATGTTTATATTAAATTTAACTCAATATATTTTACGCTTCTATATTTTCAGATGCAGACAAAGCTCGTAAACACGGTATGGAGGATTACATTCAAGCGGATCCATGTCAGTACGATCATCATCAACTGTTCTGTGTGTTTCAGTCTCTTACGTTGAAGTACCGATTACCAGACCCTCATTGTTCATTGGTGAGAAATAAACTATATGTTTTTTTTGCATTTATCCTTATCCGTGGCTGCCATGACTTCATGTCCCCCTGTCCATGACTTAGGGACGTACTACGAGCGTACTCCTTCTTAAAAGGCCGACAACGCACTAGTATTGCCTCTGGTGTTGCGAGTGTTTAAGGGCGGCGGTGATCGCTTACCATTACGTCTACGTATGCTCGTTTGGACCCTATTTTTTTTTTTTTTTTTTTGGAACGAATACTTGAAACAAACGTTGTAACGCATGTGCTACAGATTCAATATTTTTTTCATTATTTTCCCCAATTTATCGCCAGATTGAGCCAAGAGTGTTAAGAGTTCTTGATTGCCACGGACCCCACTTTTAGATTCTATGCAACTACTGGTTGTAACAGTGTTATTTGTTACCTGAGATGGTATCTTTAGAGTCAGTAATGATTTTATTCATTAAATCTAGTGTAGGAAAACCCTTTGTTGCCCGTTGTAACCGAGAGGCAAGTACTATGTTTATCATATCTTTTGTTTAAATAATGACACACAAAAATATATATTTGTATGTAGAAGGATATTCAATGTGTCTAATGAATTTTTAGAGATAAATTAGTGGGTTTTATAATATGGACACTTAGTTTTTTTTTGTTTTTAGATATATAGAGTAACACTAAGACAGAATATGGTGTCTATGACGTTGCTGTCAATCGTCACAGATAAATCATCGATGTATTAGCCCATTTCTAAAGCATCTAGTCATGGTTTTACGTCGAAGAACGTCGACCATTCTGAAAAAGTCTTATTCAGCGGGGCTCATTGAGCTCGGGTGATTTAAATAAAACAATTTATTACATTTGAGTCATTTGAACACTCACTTCTTTAATAAGGTAAACCTTGCCTTTACCAAAATATAATTAAACCAGTTATCTATTCAGAGTTACGACCACGTTTGCTTATTTAGACCTGCCTATTTAATAGTAATCTTGATGTTACTGCTCGGCTTCATGAAATTGACTGTTTCTGTAGTAACGGGGATGAACGTAGTTCTCCCTAACGATAGCCTTATTACTCTGTTGTCTGAAAGCACGTGGGGCATCTAATTTATGGTACGCTGGTCGAGCTCGACTCTCTTGATGCTTTTCATAATGACCATGTCCCGCTTTGTGGTTGTGTCCTTGATGTGAGATCTTCGCGGTTCTATGTCCATAATAGTATTTATTATCATCATAGTGGTGTTTGTGACCACGGTGACCCCAATGACGGTCATGAATCCATTTACCTACTTCCTCATGATGACTTTCTTCACCATGTCTGCTCTCTTCTCCTCCTTCTTCAGCTTCCTTTTTCTCTTCATGTTCATGTGATTCTTCAGATTCATGAACGTGCTTGACATCTGAATGTTCTTCTTCTTTTTCCTCCTCGTGTGCTTCTTCATGTTTTTCTTCTTCTTTGTGTTCTTCTTCCTTGTGTTCATGTTCGTGTTCGTGTTGATGATGATGGTAATCATCCGAGTAGTGGACGGTGGCATGGAAACTGAGTAGAAAACAAATGTGGATAATATTTTTTTCTAATAAAACTATATCTATGTATAAAAGTTAGGGAATGTTAAGTACAGTACGGTCGAATACGCTCAAATTTTGACACGATAAACAACAGGTTGTTTATTGTACCACAATATGCTTTTCTAAAATTTGGCTTGGGTTTTGTTCTACACAATACGACACAGCGTAGCATACACTTGGTATACTATGAGATAGTGTAACAGTTGATGAAAAATAAAATTTAAACTAAACTTACCCACTATGTTTGTCGGCGTGATACTTAACAGTGCGCTTGTGACCGTCGGGTTGTATCAGCCAATACTCGCCTTTCACCTTGTCACCATCTCTGTGTTCCTCCTGCCCTTTCATATCATGTGTATGGGGATCGTGTACTTCGTACGAGAACTCGTATGATGGATACGCCCATGCCTGTAATACGTCATATTTACCATTTATCACTTCACTCATAAAGTTAGAGGTAGTTTTCCACAATTATGACATATTTTGTTCTTTTTATTTATCTTTTCATAGATACCAGTCTTAGTCTCAGGTCTTAAAATTAAAGTAGAAAGATATATGTTTGTAACCTACAACGTTACTTACATTTTACACCAAATTTACTGACATTGGTGTTACAAAATGGACTATCAAGATATTTTTTTTTACTAAGCGCTAAACTAACGTAAAATTACAACTTGTAGCTTCATAAGTTTCTATTAAATTGGCAAGTTATTTTATTTTAAATGTTTTTATCCTGACAAAAATTGATTATGTGCTTCTCCGAGGTCCAATCTATCTCTATACCGAAATTCATCCAAATCATTTCAGTTTAGCCGTTAAATATAAAGGCAGACCAACATTTGAAGATATTCACAACGCTTAATGGTTTGTGAACCCGTATCTTAATTGTCAGAGGAATTTACCTTATTCACAATACTGTTAGGAAAACTCACGTATACTTCATGATGCTCGGGTTCCTTAGAACCAATGTGCGATAATTCACCGTGATGACCGTCATTCTTCTTATGATTTATTTTAACGTGTTGTTCCGATGTTGCAACTTCATGACCAAGCACATTTAGCGCCAAGCTCAAGAGAACCGCAGCCTGCAATAAAATTTCCATTTTCACTAAAGGTTTAATTGCGCAGTTATCTTCTTTTTGAAAGGTGTAGTAATCAAAACCTTTGTCTCGTTGGTTTAGGAGTTGGCGTATAGGACTGCTGATCATGAGGTCTCGGCTTCGAATCCCGGGTTGGGCAAAAAAACGGATTATTGAGTTTCTCTGACCATAGAAATGCTTAATGACAGCGGAGTTTAGAAGTTGGGATCTAAGCCCCCGTGCCTCGGAGAGAGAGAAAGAGAGAGAGATGGCACACACTTGTGCACTATAATATCTCCTAGTTGATTGGTCTCCGTTGAGACTGGCTGCCGTGGCCGAATTCGGCTAGGAGAACATCTTCATCAATCACAAAATAAGCTGAATCGCTACTTAGTAATGCTCTACTTTACAATCGCTTTTTTTAATCGTTTATTTTTAAAATCATTATTAAAGATAAACAATTGAGAAAAGTGGTTCATGAATAGTTCGTGACTAGAAGTTACAAAAAATTTAATAGAGGGACGCATAGCTCTCAGAACCAATACCTCAATCTTGGACTCTATCTTTTAAGCAATTAAATAGTATTAAGTGATTCTGTTTAGTAAAAGAAAATCTAAATAGTGTTAATAAAAACGAATTTACAATTATTTTTGATGAACGAGTTGTTGATATGACACAATGAAAAGTGAAAAAAATAACGAAATATTAAGATCAAATCTTACCTTCCAAATCATTGTGAATCTCGGTAGAAAACCTGTACTAGTTTGATAAAATATCGTAATTTGGTCAAGTATTTATACAGATAGCGTTTTACCTTAATACCTGCGTATCCTGTACAATAACGCTTCGCTGTAATTATGTTTGATTTTTCTAACGTGTGTGTTCAAATGCTCAATTGGAAAATCAGTAATGATTTGTACTGAACCAAATAATACTCGTACCTCGATAGCTAATAGTATGTTATTATTGTTCACATCTTTAATCTAATAAAGTCATGTGATGATCACGCAGTTTTGCTTACACGTTGAAAAGGTCATGGAGAAAGATATGAAATATCTGTTTGTATATTAACTTTCATCCAAAACATTTTTTTTGACATCATATGTTTAACCAGTACCATCGATGATTACTTACACTTTAATATATCTGATGTACAAAGTATTGACCTCAGCTTAAGAATAATATTTAAGTAAAGTAATACTTTTATTAATATGATTATAAATATTTGACTTTCCATTCGAAAAGAAGTATTGTTTTGAATATATTGTTTCGAATTAAAACTGTTTTTTGAACACATAATTGATACTTTAATGATCCTACATTTTCCTACGTACTATAATTTAAATATTATGTATGCTTTAGAAGTATCATCTTATACTTTCTATATAAGATTTCTTCTGTTTTCTAAAGACTATTAATAAAGATTGACTAATGGTCACGTGGTCATCCGGCAAGCATTCCTTAGTTTTAAGTCGATGAGAGTGTGACCGCGCCTGGACATAACGAGTTATTCCCTCGACCAGCTATGACGACCAGCCACGAAGAGGCTATAATGGCGTGTGCCTGGATGTCACCCAAACGAGAGACCTACCTAAAGGTAGTACCCGCTTTGGGCAGGCGCGAAGAGCCGCAATCAACGGTGACGGCCCAAGGGAGTTTCCACACTTAAAAAGGTTACTAATCTGTACCTAAACAATGTTAAGTACGAGTATAACAAATATTCTTACGAAATAATGCTTTTATCTATTAAATGTCTTATTTTGCTCGATCATCCAACGTTGCGGCAGTTAATTTTAATTTGTCGTTATCTCACGACAAACACTTACATAGCAGTTAGTAGAAAGATAAACTATGAAGAGCATTTTACCACTTAAAAAGTATCTGTATGTTAAATTTAATTGAATATTTCAAAGTATTTTGTACCTTAATGAATGTAAAAATAAAAGACTTATTACAAAAATTGCACTATATTTATATTATATTTAATATATTTGAGTTGAATATGAGTAAAATTTGCTTGCTGTATAAAAAGTAGGCGGTATCCGGCGTTTCTATTATCGCTAGTATTTAAAGTAGTCATCCTGAAGTAGCAGCACGTCTTAGATGTGATGTTGAGCAACATGAACGTGATGATGAGGCGATGAGTGGTGGACGATAGCGTTAAAACTGAAACAAGTCAATGGGAATATAAGTTTAGTTTAGACTATATTGGAGATTTGTAATTTCATTAGCTTTTGTATTGAGATTTTCTTCTAGCAATGAGGTTTACAATATCCGTTCCTAGATGTAAATATTTTTATCTGACTACGACGAAGTTAAAAGGAGAGTAAATAGGTTTACGAGTATGTATGTAATGTATATTGCATTGTAACTTCCTACACTATTGAACCGATTTTAACGAATTGTCCGGGTGACAAAGGCTATATAAATTTTATCAAAAGTTTTTGCGTAATCAGGTTATAGTTTTTAATTTTTCGCTTATTATTTACTTAGAATAAATATCTGCTTACAGAGCCAAGAGATTATTGAGTTATGACCAAAAAAATCAGAAGTATAAGTGGTTCCTTAGTGATAGATTCACGCCTATTAAGATTGTCATGCTCCTAGATTATAATGCGAAGATTAAATTTTTGTGTTAATTTACTGAACCCTATACAAAGAGTAAGATTTTTTGTGAGATGCGTTATTTAATCAGCCTACCTGAGTATAAGTACAATAATGTTTCCGATAAAAATTATAAATAAATCTTCAACCAGGCTAGTTTAATTACTATCATTAAAAATACTATTTTATTACAAATCTTCGGAAATAAGTAATTATATTAATAATACACATAAGTTAGTTATCAAAACTGAATTCAACCGTTGTAACTAGATATTCTTCTGTCAGTTTTTTCAAATCTTTATTGTGAAATAAGCGCCTGCTTTTATCGATTACTTGTGTATTAAAATAATCGTAAAAAGTGAATTTATTCATGCACTACTTTGACATGGTTCATTTTTAAATGGAATATAACGATAATTAAGCTCCATCGTATAATATTAAACTCATTTGTGGTTAAGCTTACTTTTATCAAGTTTTTTTTTTTTTTTTTTATTTTTTTTATTGAATAGTGGGCAAACGAGCAGACGTATCACCTGATGGTAAGCGATTACCGCCGCCCATGGACACCCGCAACACCAAAGGCGTCACAAGTGCGTTGCCGACCTTTGGGGGATGGGAAAGGGGATGAGGGGAGGGGTTGGGGTAGGGTATTTCACACCGGTTTTCTGTGAGGCCGTGGTATCACTCCGGTCGAGCCGACCCATTCATGCCGAAGCATAGCTCTCCCAAGCTGCGAAAGTCTTACCCGGTATGGTCATCAGCATGGTATTCAACCTTCCTGTGGCTGCCGTCGGGTTCTACGAGTTCATATCCTCCCCTTACCAAGTCACCGTGCCTGTGTTCGTGTTGGGACTTCACGTCACCAGTATGATGGTCATGGACTGAGTACTCAAACTTGTATTCAGGGAACGCCTGCAAGAAAAAATAAAGTAAATTCTTTAACTCTATACTGTTAGCTTATTTTATCATAGGCGTCTAAATTATTTTGGAATAACAAACAAAATGGCCACGAGAAGTACATATGAAGAGCTTATACGGTGTACGACTTTTTGAGTTTTTAAAGCGAATAGAAACCAACTTAACTTAAAATATATGTATGTTAGTATATATATATATATATATATATACGTATGAATTCACCAGGATCAAATAGTAATGCAGTAGGTATGGACGACAGTGATCTGTTTTAATCATTTATGACCCGGGATTTCAGAATTACCCTTGAGAGGAAATCCCTGAGGAGTAATACTTCTGCTTCAAATTAAGTTTAGGCTTTCCTTATGAGCAAGGGCGTCGCCGTAAAGAAGGGCAAGTTAGTATTAAGGAGGATGAAAATAATATAAATTCTAGGTATGTATCCCCGGTCTTTACCTCCACGGCGTGATTGTAATAAAAACGATGATATAGAAATCAAAAGTAAAATAAGCTCTAGGTGTCATATTATATTTATTATTAAAAAAATTACAATTTGCAATTGAATTTAGTTAAAACATAATTTCTCTAAAATATATTAGAAGTACGGGACTTGATCAAACCATACATTTAGGCAGCACTTTTTTTAAATAATGTTAATTTTCTTAAGATTTAATAAAAAACACAGTTAGTAATTATTTTTTATGAATCAGCAAGTCAACATATTTTATCCCTGTTACCTCGGTTAGCTACCACTACCACAATCAAGAATTTTGCGTAAAAGTTAGGCGTCTTATCAAAATGAGTTTAGATTAATAATAATAAATGGTAAAAATAGACCCGGTATCCTGAAATAAAAGTGTCTAATACTTCCAGAGTTAATGGAAAATTCTCTTTAAATTTTATTGATAGTTTTGTATTTCTCACACCTTCTTGTTTCTTGTGTTTTATTAGGTATTAACTACCTAATCAAAACAGATTCACGAAAATAATTAATAATATAATAATAATAATAAATATTTCGGACATCTAACACACAACGCCATCTAGTCCCAAACTAAGCAGAGCTTGTATTATGGGTACTAGACAACTGATATAAATACATATATACTTTTTTTTTTGTAAATACATATACATACATACGCTACCACTGCGCCACCATATATGTTAGGTGGTTTTCCCTGACCTCTCGAATTTTAGGCATCACATTGAGATCATAAATAACTAGATTCAGTTTATAGGACCAGCAATGCAAGAACAGGGCTTTGGTGTGTTTTAGCGTAAGATTGCTTGTTCACCATCGTCTTTGCCTAACATCGTGGAATAACCGTTAAATTCAAAACCTACGTATTTATCCGGATTAATTTCTTTTTTGTCAGAAACTCATTTATACTATGTGCATTAGATTTTGCATCTATACCTTTCAACTCAATTAATCCGGCAAACAGTTTTTGCAACGGCAAATATCTGTTTATTATTGAAAAGTTTTATAATACTTACAAAATGGTCATGATGCGTAACATGTTGAATTGGAACTATATGAGGTTGGTGATGAATCAGGGGTACATGATGAATGGGCACAATTGGCTGGTGATGAATTACTGGGTGATGAATAGGATGGTGAGGTCCATGGTGTTTGTGCACTTCCTGGTGAGACACCGCTGGGTGGTGATGATGATGATGAAATAGTGGAAAAACAGCCTGGCAGGCTGATACCAATGCACACAAAGTCAATACCTGCAAAAATATTAAATGTGGTTAGGAATATAATATTTCATAAAGATTACATAAAGGGAGGCATCAAAAATGTTTTGTTATGCTAGATTACTACATATATAAATTTTAATACATAGAAGTCATGTGTAAGAATTCCACAATTATGAACTTGAATGTAATTGACATATGTTTTAAAAGCAACTCAAACAAAGAAGAGGTTTTCAATTCCCTTGCATTCTTGGACCATTTTTTTATATTTAAATAGGAAGGAGGTAGTACGAATATATATGGCAATCGTTATTGAGAAGTCAGTGCCCTCAAATATCCTGACAACTAGTTCAACCTTCGAATTCAGTTTACCGTCACGGTTGCGGTGGTATGATATCAGGCGCTGTGTAAAAACTGATATTCAGGTAAAACCGGTTGAATTTTGAAAATTAAAAAACTTTTAAAATATTATTTGGGGTCGGCTACTGGTTCTATCAGTTTTACCTAATCGATAACAAAAAGTGAGATAAAAGTTTAAATTATCGATTAACTTTTAAGTGATCCTTAAATTAATATATATATATATATATATATATATAATACTTAATACATACGTATAGTTAAGGATAATTTACACACGAGTGCGGCAAAAATTATCGTGTTCACATATTGTTATTGCACTGGGTGGGAACCGAATCCATGACTCCAATAGGCACTTGACTTTAAATAGATATATAATGTGAAAATTTTTCTTTCTACTTTCATTCCTGTTATTTGTATGGTATTTAATTAAAAAAGGAACTTTATTACATATCAATAAAGTATTAGAAAGGAGTTTAACCGACAATTAAAAATCGATTACTTAATAATCAAAACCAACGGGGTGCTATCCCGTTGATTATGGATTACTCTTTCAATATTTGAATTATAATAAAAGAAAATTAATTGGTTTTTAAGTTCTCACGTTTTTCACCTATGTTACGTTCACTTAAAAATATACCACTATGAATTATCATTCAAAAAAGCTTAAGCGCGAAAACTTTTGCTCACTTAAAGTCACTAATTAGTCGATTAATAACATATGAATTTAAACTTACTTTGGCAAACATTTTTAATTGAACACAAACACTTTAGTTTGAACTAATGCTCCTGTCTTGAACACTAAAAGACAATAATGATTTCCACTTTACTTCATTAGTTTATATAGAGGTAATGATTGTGGGAATTATTGGAGCAAAAAATCTATTGATCAATTTCCCAGGGTTTCCTAACAGTCTTAACGTAATGTGTAAAAGTATGCATCAAGGTAAGGTGCGAAAAGCGGATGTGACTGTCTCGTAAAACAACGTGTATTTTACATCGATTTTATTTATGGGTCATAATTGAAAATATCCGTTCAACAATAAATTGATTTATCGATTCTACACGTGCTGGTCGAAAATGGGTAAGTTTACTCTGTCAAAAAATTAAGAATAAACCCGCAGCATTAATTAATACTGTCAACAATTTAGAGAATGAATTTGAACGGTTTAAATGATGATTATTTTTGTATTGTATTTTAATGTTAAACAATTATTTTTCATTCATGCAAATAATACCTAGTATTTCATGTTAAATTAATTAATAGGACTTTATAAGTTTTTAACTACTAGTGTCCATGAATTAGGGGATATATTTTATCTGGGATGTGCACCACTATGTGAATATGTATTTCAAGAACATTGTCTTATTAGACGAAATGTCTTTTTAGACATATAATTGAGTAATAAAAATTTGGTAAAGATTGTTTTATTTAGAAATTTTGGTACTTATCATCAGTGTTATAAGTGTATCAAAACTGAACAAGTGTAGTTATGTTCACGTATGTTATTTTTGCAATAATTTGGATAATCTTCAAAGGTATCTAATTCTGAGCAAATTGGCAATCGTATGAACTACGATTAGGAAGGTACCAAACCCATGTGATTATCAGTGAGCTATGAAAACAATTCAATTACGTTTTCCTTTTCAGAAGGCCTTATATTGCATGTATGTTGGTACAATGCTCTATTTACTGGTAGTTGGAAGGGTCAGTGTTAAATAAAAGTGGTTGTAGGAACCTGTTCAATTAGCTGCTTATGCCTTGTTTTTTTTACGGCAAATGTTTAAAAATGTGTTTTAAAATTGTGATAATAATATATTTTAATATTTAACCTTTTCTAAAATAGACTTTGAAATCAACTTTGTTAAGTTGAGGCGATCTGTGTTTACATTGTTGGAGCTTAAAAAATTTGTATTTATTATTTTATTACATTTTAAACGTTTTTTTTCTTTTTCTCTGGGACCAGTAAGTATGCACACATTGCTTTTACTCCTTGATGTGTAAGTGATTGCAACCTTATATGCTATGGACTAATTTTTATTATTTTATTAGACAAAAAATTTTTTTTCCTAGCTTTAATATCTTATTAGACCGCTTTCTAGCCTTTGTGTTTTGGTTGCCTTAACTTGCACATAGAAATACTGTTGTCAAAAACAAACAAGCTTTGTATGAATTATCTGAAAAGATGGTGCACATGAGTTTCTCACCAGCTCTTCTCATGAATGCAATACCCATCGGAGCTGGTACTTGGATTGATTTCAATTTAAACCTTTGAGTTGAATCGAAATCAATCTAAGCTCCGGTAATTCAAATCATCTCAGTGCATTTAGTATTAGGAGTTTTGTTTTATGTTTTTATGTTTGTATTTTTGACGTGTTCAAGTGCCTTTTGGGGCCTATGGAAATAAATGATTTGAGTTTGAGTTTGAGTTTGAGACAAAAAACTAATATAGGTATTTCGATAATTTTGCGGGTCTATAGTACTTAAAATATAGATTGATCTCTGTGACAAACGCCTACGAAACCGACGACGGAACTTTGAACAAATGACTGTAAAAAAATCAAGCTATATTTTAAGGCCTATAGGTTAATAGAACTATATACATGTTAAGGAAACAGCCACAATAAAATTGTTCAATGTTTATTTTATTCGCAAAAACAGTGTTAACGTTGGACCAGTATTACTCAAGACGATTTGTCGTGTATTGCATTAACTCATGTGAAAATGCTGGTTGGAGTACCGTAAAGAAACGCGACAATGAGACATAATACGTACTCGTACACATTTATGTTGTGGCGATGTAGAATTACGAAATAGCTAGAATACAACACTCAAGTATACGTTTCATTGTAGTTTGACTGATGTCGAGATATATGATGTCATATCAGTGATGACATTTCTTTGCCAAAATTAAATGTGTTTTATTTCACTGCTGACAGCGGATCTTGACAATGAAAAACCAAGGAATGAAGTTTAGGTTATTGGTTTTTAATAGTTTTTTAGATAACGTAGCTGAATTTATGTGTAAAGTTATCTAAAATAAAATAATAATCTATTTCAAACACATACAGAAACTATCACAATATACGATACATCAAATATGACACAAAACCCATCAAATGCACACAGGTACATTTATAGGTATAACTAGTTGAGCCCCATGGGGTTGGCATATTTTTAATGGATCAAAACCCCAAATTCCACTAAGAATTTAAAAAAAGACTAGCTGAGCCCCGTGGTGCTACCAGCGGTTATTGTTGTGGATCTTTTCATACAACGCCATCTATCTTCAAATTGAGCAGAGATCGTACTTTGAAAGCTATAGTGACTGATAGAATATTTAATTATTATTTTTTGTAAATATATACGTATTAAGTATATATAGACAATACAAAATTTTAACAAAAAAAAATCGAACTATACCCAACTGAAAAGGGTTCACACGGGAAACACCAGCTTTCAAATAAAAAAGAATCATCGTAATCGGTTGGCGTGATATTGAGTTATTCGTCAATTTATCGCACACATACCTACTTAATGCAAATTGAAGACTTTTATGGTTTTTTCATGGATGAGATTGTCAGTACAGGGCTAAATTGATATTGGACCATACGGCACCAGCTTTTCAGATAAAAAAACAACCATGAAAATCGGTTCACCCAGTCAAAAGTTATGAGGTAACAAACAAAAAAAAGTCGAGTTGATAACCTCGTCTTTTTTTGAAGTTGGTTAAAAACTCAAACTACGAAATAAATATTTGTAGATTCTACAAAAATTTGGTCTGACCTAATATTTCATATGACTTTAGTGATAAGCTGTTAATTTGAAATTATTAAGAGACACTTAAATTTTATTTATTTGTATATATTTGAAATCATTTTAAGTTAACAAAACGCTGGCAGTTTTCTTGTTAAGATGATGACATGTTGATGAAATGCACGTACAACAGTTGTGCGTATATAGTTTAATTATACATAGCTGTGATAAATATATTAAGTAATATCAATTACATTCATACTAAGGACCGAGTGGCATTTTAATTGATTCAATTATCTAATAACTCTGTCTGTTATAAGCTTATTTAGCTATATTGATTAGGTTACAAGAATGTTAAACAAATTTGATTCAATTATAGTAGATTTAACTTGTCTAAACTATATGTTTTATAATTTATTACTGATACTGTACTGTCATTGACTTTACTGACTACTTATGTAAAGCAGTATACTAACCAGATAGCATTAAAAGAAAAATACAAATGAAAAAGAATACCTGATTGAAATATGCTGCGTATATTATTATTAATGAATAAATATAGTTTAAAAAACAAAAAATATGCTCACTTTAAATACAAAGAAACATACAGGTGGCTAATGATGTCGTCCCAGACGTATCCGTTGACGCCGACATCCTGACAATCTTGAATTTTCAACGGACATTTCTGCGCTCACGTGCCCGCACATGGCTCGCAAAACCAAATTTGGTTTTAAATATGTGGTCACAGAAGGCACAGTGAATACCCACCGGGCAGGGTGGGTATTCTATTGTAAGTTCTACTTTGAAGACGGCTACCGTCATCAACCGTCTTTAACAATCTGCTGTTAGACATGGGCATCTCAGTAGAAAGGAGGTTTTAGCCAACTATACCACACTAGCCAGATGTGTTGGTAAAGTTTTTCATTTTAGTTTTTCTTCTCTTAGCATTGAAGTTGTCATCTGTATTTTGCTCCCTTAGTCGCCGCTCACAACACCCATGGGATCTCCGGTTTTAACTAAAGACAGTTTATTGAAAATGGCCAGAATTTACCTTTAAAAGATTATTTATTCTTTTTGATAATTAAAACTTGACAAAAATTAGAAAAATATTGATACTGCGTATATAATCAAAATGATATACTGTATCCAGTTTTAACTGGAGATAGATTTGAAAACGGCCGATTAATTGTTCGACCAGTGTGATATCAGTCTCTTAAGATACCTTTGTCTAGCAATTTTTTTTTTTTTTTTTTATAACAACTCCCACATTAGGAATAAATATCCTGTGTCGTGGGGGACTTTACAAACATAAATGAAACGGACACAAAGAACATCCAGACTCGAGACAACAATTCGTGGATCACACAAAGTGTTGTACTGCGTGGGATTTGAACCCAAGACACTTGGCGCAGTAGCAAGCGGCATGGCGACCGCTGAAACCACTCGGCCACCGGCAATTCTTTCTTAGTATTTTACCAAGTGAGTATGGTTTATCGAAAAAATATTAAAACTCCACCGATGGCTTAAAATTAAACTGCTAACGTCAGCGATGTCATATATAGTCATTCAGTAGTATTAACTCTATTGAATAATCAATTTGGAAACTCGTTAGCAGATAATATCCGTCACAGACTATACAGCATACGAAATGTTTACACTAACAACTTGGTTATAATTTTATTTTTATTACTGTATTTTATGGATATAATTACAGCACTCAAATGACAAGTCAGATTTGTTAATCCATTTAAATGTTCTTGCTCCAATGGTCAATAAACGAATAACGTTGATAATAATATACTTAGGGTAGTTAAGTGATTTTGTTTTATCAAACTACTATTACTTACAATAGGCCGTATTACACAATGAGAACAGAGCCCGTTGGCGGTGCACTTATATAAGGCTATGTTCATACTGTGTTAATGATTCTAGCTACGTTTGATAGTTGAAGGCAAATATTAGTAAGGCCTATTAGAGAATTTTTATTTCAAACACAGTAACTTTTTTATTATTTGAATAAAATTTGTAGTTAATATTTATTTTACACAACAATGCCAGTAGTTGTGAGTTTCGAGTGAGTCATCGATGAGTTATAAATAAAAACCTGTCATTCTTCCTTCTTTTACATTTCCCTTTTGAAAAAACTTAAAATAAATACCGCCAAGTGCGAATCGAACTTGGGCACGAAGTGTTCCGTACTCTATGAAAACAGCAAAAAAATCAGGTTTATTGTATGAAGCTCCCTCAAATGTTTATTTCATTATATTTTTCAAGATTTGTAATTATAGTGGCAGCAGAAATACATCATCTGTAAAAAATTCAATTGTCTAAATATCACGGTTCATGGGATACAGCCTGGTGACAGACGGACAATTAAGTCTTAGTAATAGTGTCTCGTTTTACCTTTTGGGTACGGAACCCTAAAAACCTCTATAATTCCGGAAATGTTAGGTTGGTGTCAAAAAACTTGCTTTGTTACATTAGTATGACTAAATTGTTATTAGCAAAATGGGATGTATAGATATGTATTTTATTATGTGTTTTATTTCATGATTATGTATGAAAATAACTATGTATATTATTTCCTACAAAATTAAATTAAGCTACAGGTGTTGATATTAAGGGGTGTATATTATAGTTATGAATCTTATCCCTTGTTAATTTAATAATTAAAAATAGTTAACATAACCGTACCAGAAAAACATTAAAGTTAAACTAAAGCGAGTCAAAGCATTCGATCATTGTTACAATAGTGTGACACGACCTTTACAGTTACACTTAAATGGTTTTCAGGTCAATGTCTAAATAAGGAGGCGGTGGCCAGCGACGAAGGTACTGGTTACAACACATAAACAAATGCAATATTATCGTTATCATCATTTAATCTATTTTGTGGAACGATATTACACGAGTCCTAACTTACCTGAATTCTAATTTATATACATGCATAAATATAGTTGAGTGAATTGTCACCCAGCTATGAGTTTGATTTGATCTGATTGAGCTAAAAATATAACATAGCAAATAGTCACGTCAGTTCCCCAGAGACAATTGATCCCCACTTACTACCGTCTTGACACACCTCTTTTGCTTCCTTCACATTATACATCATTCGCTGTATGTATACTTCGTTCACATTAATCAATCGTCTGAAAAATATACATCAATAAAAAATGTTAGTAGCGCAATAAATTGTGCGTTTTAGACAACATCAATTACCTAAGCAACTGAGTGATAGAACAGTATTACTATATTATTATTCACCATAATAATGAGAATCTTGTATTAAAAGTGTATTTAATCGGTTCATAATTCACATTAACATTAAAAAACTCGAAAGTATAGTATCTATCTGTTACGCTTTCACGGCCATTAAACCGATTTGCTTAAGGTTTACAATGGAGATACTTGGACTCCTGAGGAAGGACGGACTCTAATATTTAAACTGCCTCGGTGGCGCGAGTGGTAGCGTAAGCGACTGCTGTGCTTGAGGTCTCGGGTTCGATTCCCGAGTTGGACCAAATGTTTGTATGATCTGCAAATATTTGTTTCAAAGTTTGGGTGTTTTCTATGTATAATATGTATGTATTTACAAAAAAAAAGTATATAATTATTTCTATCAGTTGTTTAGTATCCATAACACAAGCTCTGCTTAGTGTGGGACTAGACGGCATTGTGTGTTAATAAATTGTCCGAAATATTTATTATTATTGTTATTATTATTTATTTGTGATTATTGACATACAAGCGGGCGGAGTTGCAAGCAAAAGCTAGTAATGATATAAAATCAAATTGAGCCGCCCTAGGCGCCGGCACAATTCTTACCCGTTTACATATGTCTTAAATGACGGTGAGGAAACATAATAATTACTCGAAGCAAGTATCGTTTTGCACGACGATTAAATTAATTATTGTCAGTTATTTCTGAGCGTCCAGTGTAAGACTGCGTGGGAATAATTACATCAATCTTTCAAATCTGCACAGTATGCGATATGCACAATAATTGCCCTGGTTCGATACTATTTGTATTATTTATGGTTACTTCAAGATTTTCGAACTGGTTCAATTTTACTGTAACCAAGATATGGTTATATTTACCGTTGGAGAGCCACGCTCCGGAGTGATACCACGGCCTCACATAAATCCCGGTGTGAAATAGTGAGGATACCGGAGGCCCATATCCCAACCACTCCTCCATCCCTCTCTTCTTGCCCCAAAGGCCGGCAACGCACTTGGGACGTCTCTGGTGATGCGGGGGTCCATTGGCGGCAGTAATCGCTTATCATCAGGCAATACGTCTGCTCCTTTGCTATTTGTTTCATAAAAAATATACATTTAATAGTATTCTTGTATTTTACTGCATAGTTCGGACTAATTGTGGTTATTGTTAATTCTAAATAACTTCTTCTTTTAATATTGATTGGTTTTGTTGAGACAGACGATTTAAATTCAACACATGCATATAAATTTCGGTGTCTCTAATCTGAACTATTAATGAGTTCTTCTGTCTGTAGGTAATTAGTTCTAGCTTATAAAAAGGACATTGTCACAAGTACTGAATTAAAAACCAAAAAAAAATCAACCAAATAGGAACGAGGAGGAGTTTTACAAATAGATCTTGGAAGAACCTTAAATTTGTAAATGAAACCAACCAATATATAAAAACTGAATGAAAGTTTTAAATAATAATAATACTATAAAACCGGATCCAAAAGTGCAAAAGATTGTACTAATTTGTTCTTTAAAACTTGAGAGTGTCCCGTTTCAGTACAGAGGCGAGCTCCTAAACTATAAACTTCGACATAACTAAATAATATAAAATGAAGTCAAAAGTATAGATGTTCGACGTACCTAATTCTAAATTTAGGAGTCACCATTCTGTTTATATAACTATAGCAGAAGTAATTAACTACTGTTGTGTGACAAATTATAACTGCGATAGTGAACGCGTGTACGGTGTATTCAATGAATTGAATAACCTTCATAGTTTTGTACTCAATGAATAGGAGTTATCTTCTTGAATGACTGTGCTCCCATTTAATGATTGACCAAATCATTAGCGTGAAAATACACATCCAGGTAATTTTCCACGCTTTATTAGCATTTATCATTTGTTTTTGAAACACAGTACATTTTAGTATTTCCTTGTTTTGTTTCTTTGTAATAATAAAATATGTAAATTTAAAAAAAAAAATTATTTATCTCGTAGTTGTACGTCAAACAATTATCTGGTATAGATCCTCTAAATGTGTGTAAAACCTCCATTATCTAATAGTTAATTTATTCGGAAACGACACCTAAAACATTTGATTTAAAAAAATGCACTAACATTTTAAATATAACAATGTTAGACGTATGTGTACACACACATAAACACACATATACATACACAAAGGAATAACATTCCATAGAACAAAGAAATGCAACGAATGAACAGAAATCGAAAGTAACCATACGCCCCCATACGGCGTACGATGTATGTGTACTGATTTTTGTTATGACCCGTACTAAAGACATAAACGAGAGCGCATGTTCATTGATCAAAGCTCCCTTAGTAATCGCATTAGTGACGTATTTATAGATCAGTTTGCAAGAAAGAATTACACGATTCTATTAAGAATCGCTTGTTATAAATTAGCATGAATTAACGTATATTTATAAGGCTAGACATATACATTTCAAAACGTAAAAAATAAGCTACCGTAAGGATAATATGACAAATTTGAACAAAATAGGGTTAAAATTTTAGAGTTAAGTAGATTGTTGCTATGAATCAAGACTGGCCAGCGTAGTATAGCAGGCCAAAACCACCTTTCTCAGGAGAGGCCTATTTCCAGTAATAAACAGTTAAAGACTGACGTGATGATGTTGATGCAGGGCAATAACTCGCTTTCTTGTTTTAGTTTAGAGACAATCCACCAAGTAATCAAAAAGTAGATTGTCTTTCATATTATTGCAACACACTGTCCCAGAACGATTGCAGGCTGTGTCACGTATAGTTGTCAGATCATAATCTCGTGGGTCCAAGGTCACATCGTATTTAATAACTTTAACCGACTCGTGATTCATCTTATTTCTCTGAATCAGAATAAATAGTACAATAGTCAATGTTATAAAAAAGTAGCACTATCCATAATTATTGATTTAATTAATATATTATGATACTTTTCAATGTCAGAATATTTAGTCACCTTTAATAATCCTCATTATATTATTATTTCGAGAAGCCGTTGGGTTAGGGCTGCATGGAACCGATTGTGGTGAAGAGCTTTGTGGGAGACCTATATTTAGCAGTAGACCTCTTTCAGCTGAGATAAACATGATGATTCATCCTGATTGAAAAATATCTAGCAATGAATGTCCCTAAAAGTTAACTCACGTGGGAACGATGCAGCAGATGCACTGGCCAGTGGTGGATCGGAAACAAGGGCAAAAGGCCCTGAACCAATACTGCCTCAGACATTGCAACAAAACATCAAGGTAGAACATCAAATATTTTGGTCCAACCTTTGTACCTGAAGGCAGACCAAGAAGGCCCTCCCGACGATCGACGCCCATGTTATCGGATCACCGAGGTCACTTCCAGAAGTCGTCGGCAACGTGAAGGGTCTGCAAGGCTTCTTGGAAGAAATGGGTTGGCACGAATAATGCCAACCCACCACGCAAAATAGGCGCACTGAAGTCGACGAGTTGCGGAGACCCAGCCCGCGAGTGTCAAATCAAGTTCAAGTCCCCAAAAGTTTTGTTAATCCAGATAAAAATTACCGTTTTGTTACAAACTTAGGCGAGTATAATAACTATATTTATGTAAAGATAGCTATTAATATGATTGAGGAGAGTGATAAAGATGAGCAAAGAAGCAAACATATGTATTTGTTTCCTCAAAGTATCTGAAGGATTTATGTATGTGTTAGCTGAACCCCGCGGTGCTACCCGTGGTACGACAATAACCACGGGCAGCGTTGCGAGACGAAGTTGGTATCTTTATGAATTGTAGTCTATGTGTTATTCTGATGTATAAGCTATATTATGGTAAAGTTTCATCAAAATCCATTCAGCAGTTTTTGCGTGAAAGAGCAACAAACATACTCACTTAGATACTTACAAACTTTTGCGTTTATAATTATTAGTAGGATGATGTAGAATGTTCTCTAATAACAAACCTAGCAATTGTCTCCAGACAAAAAAAAAAGAAATATTAAACATCATGGTTTTTTCTTTTATGAAACTATATTAAGATATCTGTAATTAATTTATGAATATCTTTTAGAATCAACGAATAACAAACTTCTCCATTTCCTACTTTAGATAAAGCATAGAGACAATATTTTTTTATTACATTAAATCTAATTAAAAATTTCACACTATTATTCCACACTTAGAGTATGTGATTAAAACAACTTTACCCGAACATAATTTATCCATATTGAACCCTATAACCATTAAACTTTACATGTGTGTGACTTAAACCGATTTATTGATAAGATGATATTATTAATGTCAATCAGTAATTTCTACTCATAGATTGTAAGTAGCTTATCAAAACCTTGAGATATTAATGACTATTGTTAATGTACATTCCAAGGGGCGTACTAATTTACTATCTAAGTTTATGCATATAACCGCGAGAGGTAATGCATTCCTTTGTTTATTTATTTGTATAGCGTTACATTGCCGATTTGTCTGTACTCTATAACTATACAAGTGATTGATCACCGGTAGCGCGATGTCGAAACAAAACCTTTACAGAACCTACACTACTATATTTTCGTAGAAAATTGTTGCAATTTATATCATTACGATTCAGACATAATGGTATTATGTTTGCAGCCTCGCAAATTGGTAGCCGTTATAGTGATTGCATTAAAATTGACGTAATTTATTTAAAAATATATTTTATCGTATGGAGAATATAAACAAACCTTCTTGATACATTAACCTAATATAATTATGAACATGTACTTGAGAACAATGGGTGTGGTTATTCAATGACATAAATTACAAAAAAACAAAGGTGTAATAACTGTAAAGGTGACTTTTTCTAGGCCGTCGCGCAGTAGCTAAAGCGGTTAAAAATTTGCGTAACTCTCCATACAAAGTTTTGTAATTATCGCACCAAATCACTGAGCGAGGAATGCGCGGGTGCCTCAGCAACTCAGCACGCAACGCAACTGCGCGTGTCCACATAAATAACAACAGTAATTATTTCGAGCCAATGTCTAACAATTCAAGGGCATAACTGAAATTAATTGTGCTCAATGCATCTATTTAGTGGCCAAGGAGAGATACTTTATCTTTAGCAGGAACTAAAGACGTTTATTATGCATTAAGGCTTAACTGTAAACATATAACATATTGTAGTGAAATGAACCGTAAAGAAATCAATCAATATTGTTTATTTCTTTGCCAATTTTTTTTTAAATATTGGTACAAATAAAGTGAGGCTAGTTTGCACATTTCTTATGTACATACAATTACTAGTAATTAGTATATGCAGATCACACGGTACCTCTGAGAGCGGCACTTGTATTTTAAGAGCATCCAAATAAATCTATGTTTGTATTTTAGTTAGTATGTTTATTAATAGATAAGTTAAAAGCTTGGTGGTATCTTGGGTATCATAGTAGACCGATAAATATTACTGTTACCGACTTCAGAATTCTTTAACGAGAGGTTAAACCGCAGCTTTTCACCATTTCCGGTCCTGATCGTTTTTTCTTAGTTGATCTGATTTACTCACTGATATAATGTTGGTGTAATGTTCACTGCTCTACAGGTATATACTAAAGTTTACAGTTTTATGCACGGGGCTTATAGTTTTATCAGGTATAAAACTTACTATATAAATAATTGTTTATTCTTCATTCGTTCCTAAATATCATCAGCATAAGTATAGCACCCTTTTTGATAATCATCATTAATAATATATATTCAAATAGTTACAGATTCTTTGATTTCATAATTAACTTTTTTGGCTTACTGTACCAACCTATCTAGACAGCGTAGTATAGTGGGCGTAAACCTCCTTTCTACTCCTCCTCTCGTTTTTTCTAATGCTATAGGGTCAAACGAGCAGACGTATCGCCTAATGGTAAGCCATTATCGCCGCCCATGGACACCCGCAACATCAGAGGCGTCACAAGTGCGTTGCCGGCCTTTCGGGCATGGGGAGAGGGATGGGGGAGGGATTGAGGTATGGGCCTCCGGTATCCTTACTCACTCGGTGAAACACAGCGCAGGCGCAGTTTCACACCGGTTTTCTGTTTGGCCGTGGTATCACTCCGGTCAAGACGGCCCATGCATGCCGAAGCGTGGCTCTCCCACGGTAATGTTGGTTAGGGAGAGGCTTATGTCCTGGCTATTAAAGGCTGTTAACGTGATGTGTGATGTGGTATATCAAAGGTTTTATATTAATTGTACAATTCTATTTCCATCGTACAATACGCGTGGTCGTTGGTTAAGGAGTCTACCTGGTATATGCTGTACTAACTATTTGCTCTTTAATGCAACAGAAATAGTATAAAACAACAACTAATATATGAGTCAAATGTGTGTGTATCTAGATGGTGAAATTATGTATCGTTGATCCATGATTGAATGTTTCTGTGCCTCTGCTCTATGCCAAAAAGTACAACGATAGTAATTAATCTTCCAATTCGCGATAAAACAATTTTATATCAAATAGTCATTTGAACAAAGTTCAGTCAATTACTTGTAATTGTAAAGATAAGTGCAGTTCTTATCTCCTATTTTGTCTAAATTCGAAGAAGTTAAATTTAATATTTCATTGTAAGTATTTTTTTTCGTATTGTATAAGTGGCAATAATTAAACGAGTATAGATGTTTCAGCAGCTGAGTATTTTATTTACAAACGATTATATTATTTGTATTCATCATCATTATGTACACATAAATATCACAATCAGTCATCCATCATCATATCACACGATTAACGCTAGTCATTGTTTAGTAATGCAGACCATGATGTCCATGAGCCAAGGGAGCGACCGCGTAATGCGCAAGGGGAGCGGCGTGGACGATGGGGGCGGCGTGGACAACGGGGGCTGGGTGGTGTGCAACGGTCTTGTGGACTACAGCGTTGAAACTGAAAAAGATAATGCATATAAATATAACAGGATGCTAGTACGATATTATATGTAACGATATTTAACTTAAATTGTAGTCTTCTTACCCGTGGTGGTCATCAGCGGTGTATTCTACTTTGCGCACGGAACCGTCAGGTTCAACCAGGGAGTAGCTGCCATGAACGGCACCACCGTCGCGGCTCTCGTGCTGGGACTTGTGGTCACCGGTGTGAGGGTCAGCCACGGAGTAGGCGTAGTCGTATTTAGGGTGAGACTGCGGCAACAATACATTTAATTATTATCTTTATAAAACTCATAAAACTTTCATAGATTGGTAGAATAAAGGAAACTGCTTAAGGATATTCGTTTAGATTAGACACAGTAACCTTTTTATACATATCCTAGTTCTTATTAAAAGTACTCACGTATTCTCCGTGGGCGACGGCGATGGGGGCGGCGTGTACTACAGGAGCGGCGTGAACGAGGGGAGCGGCGTGGACAATGGGTGCGGAATGAACGAGGGGAGCTGCGTAGTGACCATAATGTGCTGGAGCGTAATGCGCAGGGGCATCGTGACGCACGATGCTCTGGGACGAGACGGCGCCATGGTGCAGGAGACCAGCGTTGGCAGCAGCCAAGAAGGCGCTAAGGGCGAACACCTGGTAATAAAATCATACATTGTTATAATTTAAATTAACTCAAAATATTTTTATAAATAATTATTTAAAGGAGATCTTACTTTGGTGAACATTTTGCACGAGTTAATCAAAGTACTTAACTGATACCATTATCGGGCCGTAGTGTGACTTTTATATGAAAAGCTGAACGGATACAGTCCTTTGGCGTGGTGGGGCTTGCGGTCACTTTAGTTCCGTAACTTTGACACCACGAGGTCGCTGGTTACTCGGTTCGTTGGTATACACACATAGTTTCGTTCATGCTTTACGGACAATCGCTTCCCAGCATAGCCTGCGGGCGCCCTGCTTACGTACTTAGATATTATCTCCAATATCTATGTTGAGTGAGTAATTGCAGTAATCAATCTAATTTTTAACTTCAATTGTATTGTGAAAACAAAGGCGTCCTTTGAGTGACTGGAAAATAAAAATAAGGTTTTATTTTATTGAATTTGAAGGTCTTTAGTTTCGTAATGTGTATGATATTTTATTAATTTTGTGCCACTTATCCGTTATTCCAACAGCAGGAAACGTGCATCCTGCATCTCATACAGACTTTAAAATGAAATTAATAATTAGCCTGATTGATTTACTATCTAGTATGTCTTACAAACACACGAAGGTTCCGATTGTTATGCATATATAAGTATTATAATGTTCACATTTAAACGAATAAAAATTAGAGCTCTATTGAGCTTTGAGTGTTATGTTAGTAATATCGTTGCATTGGAGTTCTGACTTATTTCCTTGCTTAATATATTGCATACTTGGACATAAGTACATAACTACCTCAAACAATTATTAGTAGTATGCAGGTCATTCGGGACCTGTCTTAGGTTTTATTAAACAAGTCTTAGAGTTAAATGGGTACGATTTCCATTTAAATAAAAATATTAGTGCATTAGAATTAGCACAAACATATATGTGTTACATAAAAGCTTGCTCACTACTAATGTCAAGATCATCGAGATAATTTTATTTGTGTTATATTTAAAGAAAAAAATACTCTAGGAGTTGGTATAAAAATAATTAAAAATATATTTAAATTCACCGTTCTTTAGTTGCATTGGAGTAGGTGATATAATAAAGTTATTTTATTTATCAAACTACGTTTAAGTTGTTCAAAACAACTTCTAACTGTATATTTTTATGCTATAAGGTAGCAAACGGACAGACGTATCACCAGGTCACCTTCAAACCTTCAAGAAAAGAGCTTACTCCCTCTTAAAAGGACGGCAACGCACTTGTAACGCCTCTGGTGTAGTGGGAGTCCATCGGCAGCGGTAGTCGCTTACCATCAGGCGATGTGTTTGCTCGTTTGCCCCCTATACCATAAAAGTAGGTAAGTTCGAATTGGTGGATATACTGAAGATACTCATGAGTTGCAATTTTGAGTCCTACTGCTCAAAACCATGACGAGGATCTAGAATAGTAGGTAACCTTATTCACTCGATTAAAAACAATGAACGAATTGCTTAAAGCCGGTTTTATAAGACCGTAGCTTCTTCTGGTCAAATCAACCTGCCCATTTATGCAGAAGAATGGTTCTCCCACGGTTCCACCTGTCAATATGGTGTATTTATAAGTCAATGTCATTATTTTGTATTGCCATTGTTTACAAATAGTGGCTGTAAATACAAAACAACATTAGTTTGAACGAAACGATACAGCTACATCTCATAGAAATTAATGTGTGAATGACATATACATTCGTCTAAACTTTTAATAACACTACTGTACGTCTTATTATGCAGTCAGACAAATACCTACACTACTAATTGAAATTGAATTGACTTGACTTGCTCAAGTCGAAATTTTGCTTTCTATATTATTATTAATTAAAGGTGTCCTATTGAAATTTGATTGCTCTTAGTTATTAATTTGTACTCATGTATTGGGACAGAGCTGTATCAAATGTACCGAGTTCAACCACATGACACGATCATACTGCTGCGTAGTATGCAAATCGAAGGGTATTTCGTTTCTTAACCGATGTTTGTAACACGATAACATACACCTGATATAGTAAATTAACTGTTGTTGTAACTAATAGACCAAATGTAGGTCTAAATATTATTTTTATAACAAGCTAGCGGTTACTCAACCGAACTAATTAATGTTACAAGTTTAGCACTTAATTAGATGTAATCTAGTAATCTAAAAATGTAATCTAGTAATATTATTTTTGTAAACAAGAATTGTAAAATTCAGGTTTTATTTGTAAATAGTACGCAAGTAATGAAATGAATTAAAATGTGTCTGAAATAATATTTTATTTTTTTATAAAAAGTTCTGTCATTGTATTTTAAACATTTCTACATAATTCTATAGATCTTGTTTATTTAGGTTTGCTACTCTAAGTATTTTTGGTTACGGGTTAAAAAATAGGTTTTAGTTATTATCTAATAATAATCTACACACTATGACTGTTATACTTTTCAAAATAATATTAATTTTCTAAGTAGATGAGGGAGAGGGGTGTAATGACTGGAACCTGGGAATTATTTTTTAGCTTTTAGTAACTACATACATATATTTTTATAAAACCATTTAAATAAAAAACAACTTTTTTTTAAATGTTTTTAGTTTTAATTTTTTCAGTCAAGCCCTTTAATTTGATACCCATATTAAGGTAGTCGTGACAAAATTTGTAAACAGCCATTTTGTAGCGGCGGCCATCTTGGATTTACAACGAAATATAATTTATAGGGTGTACCAAATTTCAAATCAATCTGTCAATAGGAAGAGGGTCAAATTTCAATTACTAGATTTAACCCAAACAAATAAACAGGGCAAGCTAAGTAAAACCGTTTAATAAAAATAGCGCTTGCAGTGAGACAGACAGTACGAATATCTAAGTCAGGTTAACACATGAAACCTATTGTAAATTACTCTTAAATTATAGAAATATCTTTGATTACAAAACGATATTATAGTTATTCGAAAGGCGCTCACGTTTATTGTCCGTGATTGTATTAATTGTGTTCAAAACATTCTACGAAAAGTCCATGTCTATCGTAGCCTGAGGTCCGGTAATCTAGTCGTGATATCTTACCACCATTGTCACGGAAGCCTGCTAACTATTTCTAGAAAATGTTTAGGTTAGAAATGGATTGAACATATAGTTTATAGCGCACTAATACTTTTATTGTGAAGTTGTCGGTACTACAAGCCTAGGTATTTTAAAGAACTTTGAAGAACTATTAAATCGCGAGTTTCCGATACATTGTAGTGTCATTGTACTGATTTGACATTGTTCGAGAGGTCATTAATTGAAATGATCCACGAATGTTAACTACGGATCTATGCGATTTTCGGAGAATTTAATTTCTAAATTAACCTTTTATTTTTTTTGCTGGAGTTGCTTATGTCCAGCATTGGACTATTAAAAGATAGTGTATTTTTTACATTTTATGATGATTATAATAATGTTGCAGTAAATATTAGAACTGCATAAGTTACAGACAAAGTGATTGTTTTTTTTTACAGGGTTTTTGTTTTTAGGGTGCACCTGGTTCCCTGGCATCTAGTACCCGAGACGGCGTGCGGTTTTAGTCGGTTCGAGTCCGACATAGCAACAGGAGGTGGTATCCGAGGGGATTTCTGTCTGATACTCTGCTGCTTTTATGTACTTCTGTAATTCAAACACTTTTGACACAATTTGTGACATACACATTGCTACACAAAGTGTTTGTCACAAATTATTTGCTGAATCCAAATATCCGTGTAATTTACCGAATTCCAAGGTTACTAGTAAAATTAAATTTATGTTCGCTTATAAGGTTTATAAGAAACGAAAGTTCAGAGGTTACTAACCCGATAATTAGTTGACCAAGACGCGGAACTGGCCATGAATAAGAACCAGAGCTTATTGTTAACAGCACTTTTTTCTTTGTCTGTCTGTAATAATAGAGTACATTTTATACAATAGGTATAAAGTATGTGTGCGGTATCGGATGTTATTTAATTTGACATTGACAGTTGAGTAATGATTTGAGAAACGTTTTATTATTTAACTGATTTATAACAAGGTCCACCCATTTACTAATTTATCGATTTATCATTTAACTATTTCATAACGCAGTTTTTTCTCATTCTTTATTGCTATGTAATAATTTGTGAAAAAAAAACAAATTTTACCTATCGCTTATAATATCGTAAGCCGTTAACTAGATACTACTAATACTATATACTACTGAAACTTCAAGAACCAACGACAACCAAGATAATTTTACTTTATAAATTTTGTTGTGTAAAAAATACGGCGATTTCATGCAGACGACCTTAGCTGTTGTCTATTGCTAGGGCAGAGCTAAGGCTCTGATGTCAAAATACCAGAAAAATATATTTTATTGTCATTGCACTAATAGGAACCACGAAACCTCTTGTGAACCATACGCTGTTAAATAAATTTTGGACATGAGATGTGGTTTCACTTTTTTTTTTGTATTAACTGCCATATGACTCTGCTCTGCCTGATGAAAGCATAAGAAGAATCCAAGAGTGCTAGTCACGATTCTCAATGCGAATAAGAATAATACAGCATAGTGACCCACACTATGGCGGGCTGGTGAGATGATTTTTTTATCAAGTTAAATCTTATTATGCAATAGAAAAAAAATGTATCAAAAACATTGTCCGCGATGTCTTGCGTAAATGAAATCCCCACGCAGACAAGAAAATGAATGTAATTTGTCTGTAGTCAGTATAATTTCCTTTTCAACTTAGGAGTTGCGTACACAAGCAGATCTAGATGTATATGTAAGTTTGTCGTGATAGTGTATTAAATAGTGTGATTTAATAGCGTCTTTGACACACTTTTGGCAACAAAGTATGCGTGAGAATTTGTCATTACAATTATTTCCTTGCGAAGGTGTATTTTGCCTACGGTGTTTATTTGTAATTAAAAAGGTCACTATATTCTATCATTCTATATATAGTGTGTTCACTTTTTGCTCAATTTCGTTTAATGTTCATATACTAGCTAACTATGCAAATTTATGAATTCAAATCTTATTGCGAGGCCATTAAGAATAAATAATGCCTTTGTTCTATCAACAGGACAAAGACATTTTTATTCATCCAGTCTTGGGTGATACTAAGACTAATTAAGTTCGACTGTTTTACACACTTGCCGATCTATTTTATTTCTTTTTAAATTGTTCTATAAAGAATGGCATTGCTGTATCCTAAAATTTATGAAAAATAAAATTATAATGAAGAACAATAAATAAACAATTTTTTTATTTTTTTTTTTAAAGACAACTCCCACATTAGGAATAACATCCTGTGTCGTGGGGGACTTTACAAACATATATGAAACGGACACAAAGAACATCCAGACTCGGGACAACAATTCGTGGATCACACAAGGTGTTGTAGGTACCGCGTGGGATTTGAACCCACGACACTTGGCGCAGTAGCAAGCGGCATGGCGACCGCTGACACCACTCGGCCAACCGTGCAGTCATTTTTTTTCTTTAACATTTCTGTCAATGTTTACACTAAATGTCTGTCTCGTCTAATGTCGACAATCATGCGGACATTGCACAGTTCTAATAGTTGTCCGCCATTTCGAAAGCCTCCTTTGCTAAGACCAATTAATATTCAGATGAATGTACGTTTAGAAAAAAAAGGTAGTAAGTGAATGTTTTGTAATCGGGCTTAATTCACTTAAACTACGCTTTTGCGACAATTCGGAAACAGTGACTGATGTGTGTCTTGTAGTAATTACTATATCTATATGTCAAACGTTTCCTCATAAAGAAAAGTTTGTCAGTCACCTCTCACCTTTGAAGAATAATTGTTTTCAAGCATAATTATATACTGGAGTATAATTCAAGCAGTATGTTAATCTAACTTTAATTCATAGACCTTAGATCAATTTTCGAAATGTTAAATTATATTGAAGTTGAACTTTATAGATTGATGGCAGAGGAATTGTATCTATAAATACATAAACTTTATGCCATCAAAAATTGAAGTGACAAACCATTATTAAATTGTAATCAGATATATAACAATATGTATTTATATTGAAAAATAAATTAAAACTATTACAAAGTTAATTCAGCCAGCTAGCTAGCTAATCTATAAGAGGAATAAACAGACACAGTTACAGATCTTCGTACTTAACTCAGAGTCGTTATATTTCGCGTTGATAGTTTACAAACCTGTTCCCTTTTTATCACAGAAACAAAGTAACCGACATGTCACGAATAATTAGTACGCTGAAATATAAGTGGCTCCTGACTTTGTTCGTCTGTAGAATGATTTATTACTTATACTTTAATATTTATTTTAAACTGCCTCTGTGGCGCAGTGGTAACGTATGCGACAGCTGTTCTTGAGGTCTCGGGTTCGTTCCTTCGTCGGGTTTCTATGTATAAAATGTATGTATTTACAAAAAAAAAATATATATGTATTTATATCAGTTGTCTAGTACCCATAACACAAGCTCTGCTTAGCTTGGGACTAGATAGCGTTGTGTGTTAGATGTCCGAAATATTTATTTATTTATCATCAAGACTAGAAGGTTTTAGCCTGCTATACCACGCTGGCCAGACGGCAACCCACCAGGTCTATATATATTATAGGTATTCTTGTTTTTATACAATACCTTACACTTTTTGTCGTGTCACGATTCAAGTTATTCTATTCAAATTTGTAATTGAGATTGTCAATATACCCGTATCCGCATTTCTAAGTTAACAAATATTTCAGGTAGGCGAACTGCATTTATGTCGGTATAAATCAAAATAACCATAAACTCTAAGTATAGTCAACATAGACTAGCCAACAAACATTGCGAAATAAACAACTTCGCCCGAGTGAAATGAGTGCAATACCAGCAGTGGTTAAGAGTAAATGCTATAGAAATAGTGTAGCTAATATTCAGTAAAACTCGTTGCTTATTACATGGTAAACTTGTAGAACAAGTTGACTGTGACAGAGGTGTTAACAGTATGTATTGCGACGCTGACAAATTATGTGTTTCATTTCACGTCACCCTGGTATTATAGATTGTCCAATCACTATTCCCGGTATGGGATTATATGTAAGCTACAACAGTTTTGACCATAAGTTTTGTAAAACATTAGGTGCAATATCCTTCGCATATATAACAAGAAACAAATTAAATAGTTCAGTCCATGTTTTTGGAGTAGAGAGAATATAGATATATATAGACATATATATATTAGAGGGCAAACGAGCAGACGTATCACCTGATGGTAAATAATTACCTCTGCCCATGGACAGCCGCAAAACCAGATGGGTCACATGTGCGTTTCCGTCCTTTGAGGGATGGGGGGAGGGGTTTGGGGTATGGGCCTCTGGCCTCCTTACTCACTCGGTGAAACAGAGCGCAAGGCTGTTTTTAGTAGTTTTCTGTGAGGCCTATCACTCTGGTCGAGTCGGCCCATTCATGTCGAAGCGTGGCTCTCCCACGGTAAAAATTACAAAGGAACTATGCTATTATGAATCATTCTAAGTGTGAATTTTGAATCAAAACAATTTTCATATATTTATTTATTCAGACTAATTGGTTGCTTATATCACATGCTTAAAAAAGTACCTTATTACCTACAACATAATAGTATAACATATTTACTGAAAAGACCTTATTATAAAAAAGCCAAACATAAAAATAATATAAACAATATCGTAGCGTTTGTGCACAAATATTAGATTCTGGACAAGTTTATTGATGTTACTGCTACTACGTTAACAGAATACACTGTGTGTATTCAAAATAACCAGTTATAGACCAAACCAGGTAAACATCATCATTATGGATACTATTTTAAAGAAGCAGAATAAGCAGTGTATTTTGTCAACTTGCGGTAAAACGCTGCTAGGTTTGGTCTAAATTACCCCGAGACAATATCTCAAGGTTTAGTCTGTTTAGTCACGAGTAGTAATAAAACGTAGGGTTTAACGATATGACTGGTGCATGAGAGCGACAACTTATTAAAATTAAGTTTGCGTAAATGATATAATGTAGTCAGATCAGATAACCAAGGTTTTACAGCAATTTTGCTTCCCGATACGCACGATTAAGTCTGCATTTATGACGTAAATACTGCCGTACCGTTAAAGTAACAGGAGTAATTAATACTAGGTAATAATATAAATATTAATAACCGCATACCAATTTACAGAAGAAAATTGTGTTTTTGATTCTGTAGGTTGCATTGATTTAATTTACTATTTTAAACTTAAATGTGGAAATGAATCTGTAGAAAATATCTTTCGCCAATGTGACAATGTGACAATGTTAACGATCAAAATATGAAAGTCATAAATGTATGCCTAAATGTTTCATCTAAATATATATAAGTTAATTCCTATTTCCGTTTATCACGGAATTACGCGTGAAACCCTCGGCAAATGCCAAGGAAGGCTATAGGTATAATGATATCACGTTACGACTAATAGGAGCCAACTATCAATGAAACGATGTGAGTAAGTATCAATGAATGAAAAGTTGTGTAAGTCAGCTAGTTTTGTGCTATTCTTTTTCAGATTTAGTAAATGCGTTTAGTAGGGCTTTAGTAAACGCGCAGCTTCGATTATGAGCATCGAACATACTTAACTCATTTTGAGGTCAGGGAAAGCCTTTACAAGTATCATTCGTCTACGACCTCTAAAAAAATAATACAGTTGTACAGTACAAAATAACGAGAAACATAATATTAACATTTGGGAACGTGATTGTGTAGCAAAGGTATGTAACTTTGATTTATCAGTTGTTTCATGAATGGCGTGATGGTTTCTGCGACAGCAGTTTAATCTCATTATTTAGATGGTTGGCAGTCCACAACTGTGCGCTTTTCTAGAGACTTTCTGCCTTACACAGCAAAACTGTGGAATTAACTGTCGTCTGCGGTATTCCCGGAACAGTACGACCTTCAAACCTTCAAGAAAATAGAGTACTCCTTCTTAAAAGTACGACAACGCACTTGTGACGCTTCTGGGGTTGCAGGTGCCCATGGGAGGCGGTAATCACTTACCATCAGGCGATACGTCTGCTCGTTTGCCTCCACACCACAGGATATATTCCTAGTTTGAGAGAGAGGCGCTCATAGCTCAGTTGCACTCGGTGATTAAAAACAATTACCGAGGGTAAGTAACGATCGCGCGGTCAGTACCTGGATGGGCGACCGCTGGTTACATGTTACCCATCTGCGTCTCCGTGAATCAGAGGTCACGTTAAGCAGTGGGTCCCGGTTGTTATCATAGGATAACATAACAGTCGTGAAGCTAAGGAGACCTTTGGGCGGCTTAAAACAGCCAACGGCAAGATTACATTGCCACAACGTAGTCTTGCCAGTCCCCAACCCACTTAGCCAGCTTGGGGACGTATGGCCTCGACCCTTTTCTGAGAGGAGACCCGAGCCCAGCAATAGGACGTTATGGGTTGTATGATGATGAAAGTTGTCTTTCGTAAAAAATAATAATGAAAAAGCAATGAAGAGGTTAATAAATCAATGATGATGAAATTAATGACTTATCACGCTTAGAGTGACAGTAGTTCAGTCTCAATAGCGCATGCTATCTTGTAGAATTAATAGTAGAAGGTACAAATTATTCATTATTATTGCTGTTTTAATAGGTATTCGACAGCTAAACTACTTTCGACAGATTGTTAGATTTGCAAGTCCGTCGAAAGACACAACTTTCGTAACGTGGATAACGAGTTTTAGTATCCTGTAATAGACTGGGAATGTAACAAGTCTATAATGGCTAAAGACTTAATATAATGTTGTGAAACAACAGTTAATTTTTAAGTTAAATTAAAAGTAAAATAATTATAAACAATGTACTGAATACACATTAATTAGTTAAGTGAGAAAAAGCGTACTTTCCGGTGATAGTCACTTCAAGTTACAGTTATGCGACCTTGACCTTGAGGAGTTGTTACTTACGTTCTCCAATCCATCTGAATAGCAATATCCTTTTTAATACATTGACTGCCTTTCGTGCCTAAATCTGTAATTCTCGAAGTTCCATGCTCATGTAACCATTATAAATGATAATTGAATACCTTTCGTTTCACCTCGTAATCCCTGTTTTAGACAACTTAAAGATGGTAAAATATTAAAAGCAGAATCAATAAATAGTAGTATTTTTATGTGTACTTTTTTTTAGTTTCCGTCTTATCAGTTTAAAATAACAACCTGAATGTGGTAATATACAGAAACTAGCAAGAGAAAGAAAGGTTTTAAATGGCTAACATATATATATGTTCGCGTGTCATCATTCTCTACTAAGAGCGATAGATGTGAAGAAAAGTTAATTAAATGTATCGACTTTTATATGTCTACAAGCTTAAGTTAATATAAATAATATCCGACATGCATGCATAAAGCCTGATTATAAGGGGTAGTTTCTAGGAAACTGAATTATAAGTAAAAAAGACAAGTTAACTTTCGTGTTAATTTTAATGACTATTTTAAAAATATAAGTACATAGTACATGAAGATCACAGCAGTATAAATATATATATAAGGTACATTGTGGCTTAATGCTTCTGCGAAGAAGATATCTAGTAGTGGTGGTGCTGAGATGAGTAGATATGATGGCTGGGTCCGGAGTTATGGACTACCGCGTTGAAACTGTAAGCAGAAGAAAAGTAAGAGAAATGAGATTTAAAACAAATGATGGCTACAAGATAAAAAGTACGTATATAAGTACTATGTTCAAACGAGGATATTCTGTTTAAATCTTTTTTCTTTAGATTCCACATTAAATTGAGCAATAAGCCCATGCTGTACTATAGTGCCTATAGACACATCGCTGAATTACTCATAAATAACGTTTTACATAGTACTCGTTAAAGCATTAGCCAGTAACTCAAACTTAAAAGTATTTAAAACTAGATGACCCACACAACTTCGTTTACGTCTCTCAAAGGGAATTTATTTCATTCTAATTTATTTTGTCCGTTTCTGTAACATTTTTCACCGATCCTCATCATTTGTAGTCTGCATGTGCGTAAGTCCGACTCGCACTTGGCCGGTTTTATATAAATGGGCTATCCAAACACTAAAATTATTTTTCGATTTGATCCAGTAGTTCCTGAGATAAGTATCTTAAACTTTTCAAAACTTTAGCATCTAAGAAATAGTTTAAGTTCACACAGAAGCTAAATATTTAATATATTCGGTCCCAATGATAAATGGTTATGATAATGACTTTACAAGTCGGAACTGATACCGTAACCAGTTTGTCTCGACACCTGTTTGATTGTGACCTGTCGACGCATGCAGCAAGTTCACATAGTCCGCACGCGTGTATTACTCATACGTTACTAGATGACGCTTTACCGGTTTGACCACCATCTGACTTAATCCGATGTATGTTACGTCTACTCGAGTACAAACAAAGCTTCACGGAGGTAATAACAAATGTGTCCAGTCATTCTATGTTTTGCGCAATTGGGGGAAAGTTGCGTACTCATCCATGGTATATCAACACGTCTGGGGTGTGTGGTAGAAATCTATTGAATGTGACTATAGAAGGTTTTGTGGTTGGTAACCATTAAGCGTAATCAAGCAGACAGTATATGCGTTAGATGTTTACAGGTGGATAAACCTATATCGTTTAGTTTTGTGCGTATATAATAAACTAAATATCAATCGTAGTAGTTGAATTATGTTTTTGCATTATATCTGTGTATTAATTATTCCATCAAGACTCGCTACGATAACCGTCTGTGTGCTGCGGAAAAACCGATGAAAGTTTAAAATTGATTATATGCTTATTGAGCAAAGTAAGTAAAAGTAGAAGAAACAAATTTCAACATACCCATTATGGTCATCAGCAGAGTAAGAGACCTTACGGAAAGAGCCATCAGGTTGGAGCAGAGAGTATTCTCCTTTCACGACGTCTCCGTCACGCACCTCGTGTTGGGACTTGTGGTCGCCGGTGTGGGGGTCTTCAACGGAGTACGAGTACTTGTATTTGGGGTGAGACTGGAACAATGAAAATGTAAAATTATGATCTGATGCAAATTACTTATGCTTACTCTATTGATGTATCTGCCTATGTATAAATAGGTAATCAAATAATTAAAAGCAAAGAATTTCAAATGATTAATACTACTGAAAACTTACAATCTAAGTTTTCATATGTGTCATATTGTTGTATAATACTGGCAAGAGACTGGTGATGAGATGTTGTATTAAAAGTACAGTTAAATTTTTTTCTTACTTATCATAGTCTATAAAGCACTAACACGACAGATTAATCTGTAAGTCTATCCTCCTGCAGTCCACTGTTGCATAGGGGTCTTTTTAGTATATGTCATAAAACTCTTGATCTAGCTTTAAACAATCAAATCTATTCCAATTACCTTCCTCAGATCATCGGTCTATCTGACTTTCGGGTGCTTTCTATCGGTATGTTAATGCGTATACTTTTTTTAATCTCTAGTTTAGATCCATTTACAGATCTGCCAGAGGTGGACAACCCTTTATTTACGAGTACTTTTAAGAACTAAGGACACTAATATTCTTAGCTTTTTAATCGTTTGTTCTTATTGCTTAATATTCAAAATAAATCTATTTCATGTCAATAGTCCAGTATCACTGGTGCACTTCAGTTTGGAATAAAAACATATCTTTTTACTCTGAGATCAGATCTTAACTACGATAGTTATGCATATTTTAGATCCAAATCTTCATAGTAACTTCCTTATTACTAATTTTGATTAGACCAAGAATTGTATACGCACATAATAATCTTCATGTCCGTGACCAGCACCATAGTAATCTCCGTGCGCGGCAATGGGAGCAGCAGCGTAGACGGGGGCGGCGTGAACGATAGGAGCGGCGTGGACGATGGGAGCGGCATGAATAATAGGGGCAGAATGGCCAAGGGGAGCCGCATGCGCGAGAGTGGCAAGAGGAGCGGCGTAATGAGTATCGTGGTGCACTAGGTTATGTTGAGAAGAAATCGTGTAGTCTCCATGTCCATATCCCAGGTTACCAGCCTGAGCGACCGCCGCTATAGCGCCGAGAGCTAAGATCTGCAAGATAAGAAAAATAAAATATTTTTTTTATATAATTCAAAAATTCACGGTGCATTTAACTTGAATAGGAAAATATGACTTACTTTAGCGAACATTTTTGTACCGGTTAGTAGTGCGTGACTGACGTACATGTGATAACCGGCAGTGGGTTTTATAAGAATTCGCTGTGGTCCGGTGGGGCGCCGAAAGCCTCTGCGTTCGTCCCCGCGCAAGCAAGGTCGCTGCGCTTTGTCTTCGACATTCTCGCGCTACATTATCAAAATGATTGTTACTTAATATAAATACCTGTGAACTGTTATGCTACACTTTACTATACTAGGTCAGTGTGCACAATGATATGTGATTGTCCATTTTTCTGAAGTATTATTTAATTAGATGCATCATTTCTGGAAAAGCGGAAATATAATGCGATTTATTTTAACTATTTATTATTCGTGGTTATAATATAACATTATAAAAGTACAATTATATCATCGTTGTCGTGATTCCGAATTGGAACTCGGTCATGCATAACACGTTTAGGTAAGCTCTGTGATACGTTTCTATTTAAATAACATGAATGTTGAGATGTATCTGTTATAAATAGCGCAAGAGTGTTAAATGTTATAAGTTTAGAAAAGTTTCTAAGGGTTCATTCGGTCTTGAGATTGGTGATGATAATGCGTAATTATATACCGCAACAATCTTAGCGTTGCTATTATTTGTATGTAATTTTCAAGGTCCATAATACCAATTGAATAAATATGAATCCTCAATTGAAATAAGGGTTTTTATTTTAATTTTCATTAAGGCACAAGGAATGTTCTGATAGTTATTAATAAAAGGTCGAAATTGCGAGCAAAATAATGAAAACAAAATTATTTATTATTTTTTATATTAATTTATTTTTTTCTATAATATTGATGGTACGAAGTCTGACAGGACAATTAGCTGTAAATAAATTTTAAATTAGTTTTTATTTTTTTATTCAATAGTGAGCAAACGAGCAGACGTTTCATCGTATGGTAAGCGATTACCGCCGCCCACGGTCCCGCCGCAACACCAGAGGCGTCACTAGTGCGTTACCGACCTTTGGGGGATGGGAACAAGAATGGAGGAGGGTTGGGGATATGGGCCTCCGGTATCCTCACTAACTCAGTGAAACATAGGGCAAGCGCTATTTCACACCGGTTTTCTGTGAGGCCGTGGTATCACTCCGGTCGAGTCGGCCTTTTCATGCCGAAGCGTGACTCTCCCACGAAAAAAAGTTATTACTTAATTCTCTAATTATATTATTATAATCAATGTTTCTTGGGTGTCAGATGTCTCTTCTTGTAAGTCATTTAGATCATACTAGATTATAGACTCTTATAAAACTGAACTGTCAGCTGACGGGGACTTAGACCGGCTCACCGTCAACACCGGTTTCCTCTACAGCTACGGACCCCCCAAAGGGTGTCAGATGTCGATATAATACAGTCATTTCAACTCAATTTTACGTACCTCAAAATACCGATATGGTAATTTTTTTGCACAGATTAAGTATTTTAATTTGTGTTTCGTCAAGATTTAAGAGATAAAGTTTTATAATTTTTTTATGTACTACGTGCAGCGTGTGAGCACAGATTAGCATACTACTATCGTAGAAGTAGTGTACGCGTAATAATGGACCTTGTTTATTTCAACATCTGCAAGATTTGCGTTTCTATTGTATCTTGTGAGGGTATTCTCACCCCTTGAAACTCTATTAGAATAGTTACATTATAGAAGAAAATACGTCGTTCAAATATTTTAGTAACAAGATAATTAATCTATGTCCCGCCGATATCAGTGGCCCGCCAAGCATGATCACCTCCCTTTATGTTGTTGGGACATGCAACCGTTGCCCCTTATATGTATTTACAATATGTTTTTATATCAGTTGTCTAGTACCCATAATACAAGCTCTACTTAGTTTGACTAGACTAGATGGCGTTGGGTATTCTGATACCCAATGCTGTGTCCGTAAAAAAAAGACTAATACACTGATGTTACTCAGTGTAACTCTTTTTTATTAATAGTTATACAAATACATCTACTGCATACAATTTTCTTTTATTATTCAACAATACACTTGACTAGAATTCTTTCTCGTGTAAACAGTACTTCTCTGTAATTAATTATTGTATCAGTCCAGTACCAGTATTGTAAAAGTACCGTATTCACTTCCCTATGCGTTTAGTGAAAAGCTGTTGTGAAAAATTACGAACAGACACTTTAGTTTTATTTACTTGCTTTTTTTTTTCGTTTTTTTTCTTTCTATGTCTTAATACATTAGGTATAACTGTCTACAACTTTGTAACCATTTTAATAAAAAATAAAAAGGTTATAATAAAACAGGTTAAAAGGCATAACTGTGCAGGTTATTTTGTATTAAATCTGAAGGTAAATTATACACTAAAAAAAATAATGCGTGGTGGTCTTACACAAGCGAAAATTACAAAGTTGATAAATAAGTTTATACGTAATGGCCGGTTTAATGTGAGTATAACAAGCTTGTTACATATTTATAAAATTAGTTTCAAACACTATTTTCATAAGACCGTGTACGTGTCTGGAAATCTTGAATTTTTAAAAAAGGGAGAGTGCAATAAAATAGACGGATAACTCCACGAGCCGGATTTCGTGCCGCATCGTACAGTTGTTGACAGCGCAGTCCGAACGAGAGTCCGAGTCCGAACGAGAGGTGTTGTATATATATGATAATCGGCGCGAGAACTTCCATTGTGCGATTCAGGATTGATAGTTACTCCGTGTAGTGCATTACTTCGTAGTTCTGTGTATCTTTGGTAGATGGCGCTGTAATATCAACAACTGTTGCGCTGAATATGGAAGTCGCCACAGGTTCATCAAGTAAAACCCCTGCTGCACACAGGCAACAACTGGTTTAATGCTGCCCGCATCTAACAGTTTTCTGCTTAGCTTAGCTTAAACGCATGGTGTTGGTTCTCAACTACTGATATACCCATAACTGTTTTTAGAATTTTGCAACTTTTACACATGTATACATAATTTTTGTTAGTCACCCCTGACCACGAGCGGTATAACCCGTTCGAAATGTCGGGCAATTGACAGTGTCGTTTTTTCAATAGGGTAAAACCGGGGGTTGATGTCCCACTTTTTGAAATACTTTCATAATTTTAAAAATATTAATTTTAAATGAAAAATTTCTATGTACGTAGATAGCTTAGTCATATATGTTAAATCATTATTTGCTTTTGCTGACCTATTAACTACCTACTAATTACAGATTTGTAATTAATAGGTCAGCGTAGGTAATACTTTTTTTGGGATAGACACCTACCAGTATAGATAGGTGCCGCACCATGAAAATAAAAAGGAGGATATATGCCTTTCACACTGTGTAAAACAGCAATTCTCCTAAAACAGCAATTGTCTCCAAGAAACATGGCTTGAATTACGAAAAACATTTATTTCTAATATGACACAAATAACCATAATTAAATTTTAAAAGCATTTGTTCAACAAAAATATTAATTAATTGTTTTTGTTATAAAATATTAATTGTTAAGTTTCAACAAACATAAATTATACTTTTTTTTAATAGAAAAAAAATGTTTTATAATTGGGATCGGTTACTAGTTCAACCGGTTTTACCTGAATATCAGTTATTCCACGGAGCGACTGGCATCGGATCTCCGCAATCCTGAGGATGAAGTTAACTCGAAGGTTGAACTAGTAGCCAGTATATTTCAGGGCACTGACATCTCAATAACGATTGTTTTAGATAGGTGTTCATGACAATCGGTACCGACGGCTTAAAGTTCTTTCTGAGGCACGGGCAGGAAACACCGCTATGTTCCACACTGGGCTGTTATTAAGTATTTTTCATAAGAAAAACTTAACAGAAGTCCAACTTTAAATTCGCACCCGCGACCTCTTGATTGGCTGTCGCTTACGCAAACCGCTAAATCAACGAGGCACTCCCAAAGTATTATAATTTCCTGAAGAAAAGTACCCAATAAGCTAAATAAAAGCTCGTAATATTTATATCCTTTATTTCATGATGACGTTGTATTTTTAGCAGTAAAAGGCCTTTGCAATATTTTAGATGCAATCCCAAATCATCAGAATATTCGTATACCCCCAAGGTTCTAGTTAGTTGTACAAGAACGTATTATATGGTATATGGAAAAAATCAGGGCAACTATCCTTTTTGATAGAGATAGATAGATTACTCCTTACAAAGTTATACAACATTAAAATAGTAATTTTAAAATCGGAGATAAATACACACATGAGCGATACATATCCTTAAAGCAAGACAGCCCGTGGATAAATTAGGTGCAGGGTGACGGCGGCTCCTTCTTATACTATTAATTCTTAGTTGCAAATTTAGGAAGGTTTTTTAAGTTTTTTGAAAATGAGGCAAATATCCCGTTGCGGCATCTATTCCGGTTTAACCTTAATTCTATCCCGAATAAGTCCCGCTGTATAATAAATTATATGTGTATATCTGCTAAAAATAACATGCTTAGGACAATTTTCTTTTTTATGTGTGTTTTATTATTATTACAAATTTCTTTTTTATTATGTGTTACTAAATTTTTACTGTAGGAAAGCCATGTTTGCCGGCTCGACCAAAGATAAAGTGACCTCATAGAGAAGAAAGAAAGTAAAAAATCTATTAGTTCTTCACTATTCTGAAATTAATAGCTTTTGCCCCCCCGCGTGTATTTCTTTAAAAAATATTGTATTTCTTATTCTGCTGTATGAGCTAATTTGCTTTAAATTTAAATACATAACGCAGTTTTTGCACGAAAGAATAACAATCCTCCATACAGCCTCATAAACATTTGTATTTATAAAATTACTAGTTTCGTCGTGTTGTTGCTATTCTATGCTTATCCCACGGGAACACATCATTTTTTGGCATAAAAAGTAGCCTATGTGCTAATCCAGACTATATCAAACTCTATGCTAAATTTCATCCAGATCCGTTTAGCTGTTTTTGCGTGAACGAGTAACAAACATTAATAAGTCCCCACAAACTTTCGTACTTATATAGTAAGATGTGGTAAAGTAGCCTCCACGCTCCACACAACGAAGTTGAACGAGGTTAGGCGAACACGATAGTGTAGAGAGGCACTACGACTTACTTCGGACAACCTCGGCTCGCTTCGGGAAACTGCCATTTTTTGTCGGTTTTAGCGCCTGAGTCGAAGGATTCGAAATAACGCGAATGTCTTCTTCGCGAAGTTGAACGATGAAATTCGGACTGCTGTCAACTTGGCCGAGTACTAGCCTGGAGAGGCTATAAGATAGTATTTGTATTAAAAATGAAAAAAAATAAGACGTATCGATGTATGAGAGATATTTTTTTAAACCACAAAGTAAGTTACCCGTAAAAAGCGAAACGAATCGATTTCCAATATAAATTAAGAAATACAAACAAGAGTAGAATTCTCGATGAGGATATCACATGCGCATTTTTTTTTCACATCCTTGTTTGCCTTGTATTTTCACTAACACTAATATTGCAGCAGTCTATTACTGTTTTCATACAGCTTGCAAAAACTAGATTCTGTAATTATTAATCTCATGGGTTCAATAACCTTCAAGAGATTTTTATTAGTAGACGTATATACTTTGCCCTTAGCTCGTCTATCAGTAGGTGTCAGTATCTATTATTCATTTATACATTATCTTTTATCTAATTGACTTTCACTACTCAATGGAGAGGTGAGGTCTGTTCTTAAGATTGATAATAATCCGCTATAAGCCTTCTGAAAATAGACCATAATCAAAATAAGATAAAGACGAACTTTATAGCAAAGACTGTCAATTCTTTTATTGATAGGCGATCTGGACGAAATTAGGTCCATTATTTTGAACTTAGAGATGTCATTATTCAACTGAGAGACTACTGTAACAAATGTATTGTTGCAAAATAGCAACTTACGTATCTCAGGTATTGGACTACTACTACTACATTTTATACAAGGTTTTGTTGCTTTTAAATAAAATTTCTACTGTAATAATAATAATATCGAAACTCTTAAACAATAACTATGTCTCTCACGTTTTCACGGCTAACCACTGCACTGATTTCAATGAAATTTGGCATGGAGATACTTCGATTCTTTAAGAACGACATAGGCTACTTTTAGCAATATTTAGTAGCAAATGAAACACATACATTTATTATATTGACATTATTTAATAAATACTATTTTAATAGGTTATCATTTGGTATTATTCATGTCATTACATGTTATTCTATAGTGTAATCAGTAATGGTAGGCAGGTTCGTCATGCACAACGGAAGTATGCACCACGGCGTTGAAACTGAAAATGATACAACATTTAACTTGTGAATATAAATAAATAAATATTAACAAACATCGCCATCTAGTCCCAAGCTAAGCAGAGCTTGTGTTATGGGTACTAGACACCTGATATGAATACATATATACTTTTTTTTTTAAATACGTAGGTACATATTATAAATAGAAAACACCCAAACTTCAAAACAAATATTTGTAGATCACACAAGTACTTGTTTCGACCCAGGATTTGAACCCGGGACCCCAAGCACAGCAGTCGCATTCACTACCACTGTGCCACCGAATATATATATGGTATCACCAATTCATGATAAAGTTTTAAATACTTATCTAGCATATGACACTATTTAACAGATAAAAGTTGCCCATAAATTGTAACCGAAGCGAGTTGCATAGGCTTATGAAACCGAAATCTGTTGTTATTTCACAGATAAGTTGACACTAGTTTATCAGTATCTTTATCAGAAAGGGTAAATACTGGCACTAAAATTGATAATATTCTTAGGCTCATTAACATCAGTACTTGATCTTTAAATATATCTGCTATAAAACATTATTTACAGATGAAAATTACCAAGGTATGGTTATCTGAGCTATTTGTCTCTATCCGTACATATCGAAATCTGTAGTTATCTAGCAGATAAGTTCAAAATAGTTTATAATGGACTTTAACAGCAAGTGGTAAAACTGAGTCTTATATGTACTTCATATTTAGCTTGTTGCCAGTTTAAACTTTAGGCTTGTTACAACGTTCAATTTTTAGAAGGTTTAATATTAAGTGTGGCCATATATGACAAATTAAATGTAACCTCAAAAAATATATTCTGCGCAATTTGCACCCAATTACAAAATGATTTGTAAAAGAACTACACTATAATGTTTGATATTTGGTTACATAAACTCATTATAAAAAAAGAAATACGCGCTAAATAATTTAACAGATTTCGATAATTTCGTTGTTAGTAAAATGAGTTAGTTAACCTCAATAGGTACTGTAATATGTACTTACATTAGAAGTCCTTGACTATTGCAAACTAAACGTAGTTAAAATAATAAAAGTTTCTTGCCAACATTTTAGAATTCAAAATAACTTTTGTAAAACTCTTACTACATACGTAAATATTTATTACTAAAATATTTGGTACTTAGTTAATTAAGTTACTTTAATTCAAGATCAACTATCCAATTATTTAAAGTTCATTGAACTACTACTACTATACTACTAACGAATTTGTAAGCGATAAAGATATATTATAAAATGCTACTGTCTAGACCTAAAATAAATATATAATGCTATTTTCTAGTCCTAAGATTAGTTCATATGATTTAAAATTTGTACATCAGAAATGGTAGAATATAAGGAACGTATTATAATGTGATAACACCTTTTGTACTATATTCTAACAAATAAATATTTATTTCTTTCCTACAATTAAATAGACAGTGTAGACCTATAAAGAACTCTCTAGACAAATATGTACATATGTAATAGAATAGATAATAACTAAAGTCATACTGTAAATAATTAATTAATGCTCGTTTCAAATATATGCAATTCACCCTCATACCAATTTAGCATTAAACGAGCAAGTAATAACTACACAGCAATAAGCGAATCATACTTCTATAGCTTTGATTTCCATACACTGGAGTCAGTCATAATTGATTTGAGTTCATTTAAGTCTTCGTAAACTTAGCTATATACTTAGCACGTAATATTTTAACTATACTTCTTACCCGTTATGGTCGTCAGCAGTATATTCCACTTCTCGGAGAGAACCATCAGGCTGAACCAAGGAGTAACTGCCGTGAACAACGTCACCGTCGCGACTCTCGTGCTGCGATTTGTGGTCACCGGTGTGTGGGTCAGACACAGAATAGGCGAAGTCGTATTTGGGATGAGTCTGGAATGTGATACATACATGCATATATAAGTATTCAGGCCAGTAATATAATAGTAGTTTCTTCGTGATGAGAAATTATAATTAATTAATTAGGATGACGATAAATAAATAAAACAAATAAATTCGGACATCTTAAACACAATGCCATCTAGTCCCAAGCTAAGCAGAGCTTGTGTTATGGGTACTGACAACTAACAACTGATATAAATATATATATATATATATATATATATATTTTGTAAATACATAAATTCATAGAAAATAACCAAACATTGGGTCGACCCGGAAGTCGAACCTGAGACCTCCAGAACAGCAGTCGCATACGCTACCACTGCGCCAAAGAGGCAGTCAATGATTCATGACACTGATGGATTTTAAGCTTCTCGTGTCTGTTTCTAGATTAACTGTATAAATTAAATGTACATAACAAACAAAAAATAGTGAGAAACAAATTTTAGAATTGTTCTCTCTACGATTAAACTTTTAAAGGGATGCAAATACGTTGGCGACTGGTACTACAAGATAATTTCGTGATCAACTTACATGTTCATCGTGACCATCATATTCTTCATCATCATGATCAGCGTAGGCCACGGGGGCAGCGTAAGGAAGTGGTATGGCGTAATTGGCTACATATGGCACGGCGTATGGGGCAGCATATACACCCGCATATTGTCCCAGAGGTGCGTAGGCTCCATCGTGGCGCACTATGCTTTGGGATGATACGGCATGACCATAGCCGTGAGCCACAGCCAACATGGCACCAAACGCTACAAGCTGGAGAACAAAAAAGATTTAAGCTTGATTTCTCATAAATTTTGTTGCTTCCGCACAAAGGGACAGGCTTGACCGAAGTGAAACCATGGCTTCATGATCTTACAGAAAACTGGTGTTATGCAATTTCTTTGTTGCTTTTCAACATCAAATCCACCTTTCCATGATTCTAGGGAAGACTCAAAGAACAGCAATGTATTTGTGGTGTGACTTTTGATTCTCAATGCATTTGCTACTCTTGGAGATCCATCAACTACTACTAGTTTGCCTTTCTACAGGATAAAAAAACACAAACACTATTTTAGAACTGCTTTCTTGTAACAAAATATAAATAATTACAGAAATTTCTGTATAAAACACTTTAAAGTAAAGCACATTTATTTTCTTTGATTTGATAAAGTCACTAATACGTACTTTGCTGAACATTTTGATGTGGTATCGATTGAAGTTGATTATTGATTGATTATAGTTGACGCTGGCCGTGGTTTTTATATGAGTTTAAAGTGTATAAGAACAAGTGCAACAACCACAAACATGCGCACCTCGCGACAATGACAATAGTTAAGGTCGATTTAAAAAAAAACGATTATAGAATCGAAATATATGTCATGGTATCGATAAGCGCTTTGGTCATGTTCTATCTAGCATTTGAACACAAAAAAGCACGCATGAATGTCATTTTTCAGTTTCACTGTTCATTAATTAAAATACTTGGATTACCGAGAATAACTCTATTTTTTTTTGGTAAATTTTCTAATACTGAATCCTATCATACTAAATTTAAGGAACATCGTTTGAGGTCTTTACAACAATAGTTAATTAGTAAGTAAGCGTTAGCCTTAACATGTCGATAACGTCTTATATGAATTTACTCCCATCCAAACCCGCATATAGAAGTTTTAGCTGCAAAATGTACCATGGAAGCTGATTGGTATAGTGGCATGATACAGGAGAGAACTGATCGAGGTTGTTTCCGAACGATCGTATCTTCGTTGTAAATATCGTCGTAAATCGTTGGTTATATAATAGCAAGGTCAAACTTTGCAGTACTACGTGATCTCCGACTTGAATGATATAAAAACGCAACGATCACGTAGCTTCGGTCGAATGTTGATAAAAAAATGTTATAATTCGTTTACCGTTCTGATCAATTAGATGCAATATTTCAATATTTGTACTGAGGTTACCCGTAGTACTTATACGCTTTTTATTGGTTGAAAATATTATAATATGTTATATTATAATATATTAGCTTCTCCTCCTTCTTGTGTCGTTGTCCTCGATTCTGATGGTCATGACCTCTATTTGGAGCTATTGTGCGAGTGATAGCACGCCACCTGTTTCTATCTTGAGCAGTGTGTAGGGCAGCATGGATCGTAGTGCCGAGATTAGTGCGAACTTGGTCCTCCCTCCGCAACGGGCTTTGGTGCCTAGGTCTTTTCCCTTCTATCTTACCGATCACCATCAGTCTTTCAAGATTATCGCCTTCTCTCCTCGTAATGTGGCCAAAGTATTCACTGATTCTGCGGAGTGAAAGGGTCGATAGGCGCTTTATGATGAATGCGTTGGTACGATGGGTTGTCCAGGGTATTCGTAGCAGCTTCCTCCAGCACCACCTCGAAGGCATCAATGTGTTTGCGGTTGGCAGCCTTTAGCGTCCACGTCTCGAAACCGTACAGGAATATGGGGAAGATTATGGTTCGTACCAGCTTTATTTTTGTTCCTCTAGAGACGTTGCGTCCAACCCAGGCCAGACATTCTTAGCGTATATACAGGGTGTTTTCTATGAATAAAACGTACTCGTAGGTATTAACAAAAAAGTATACATATATATATTGATATCACGTGTTTAGTACCCATAATACAAACTTTGCTTAGTTTAGGAATAGATGGCGTTGTGTGTCAGATGTCCGAAATATTCATTATTATTTATCACTAGCTGAGCCCCGCGCCTGCCGTTACCCGCAGTATAACAGTAATCCGGAGTAACGCCGCGGGGCAAAGCTAGTCTAAAGAAGAAGCCTAGTTTTATTCTTATATCATCACCTATTTTCTAGTGAAAGTCCCGTCAAAACCGGTTCAGCTGTAACAGCGATTAGTTGGAACAAACAGACAGACAGACAAAAATTGATAAAATGTTATTTTGGTATATCTATCGTGTAAACATACATATTATTATGCATATAGTAAAAAGCAGTTATTTTAATATTACAAACAGACACTCTTTTCTCTCAATTTATTAAATAAATTTCTTACAGTACTTTAAATGTATATATATAGATGTTTATTTATTTATTTAGGTATACCAATAGCATACATACGATACACTTTTAAAAAAAATATACAATAATATTATCTAGTATGCATGCCTATTATAAATAATAATATAGATAAAACAAAATACGCCTAACAAAACAGTGTTAGGAATAAGGTAACTTTTACAAAAAAACAAAATAATAAAGGAGCTTAATGCTACTTAATTCTAAATTACAATAACGATACTCTTATTAATATAAAAGATGAAAAAAATTAAAATAACAAAAGTAAGACAGGAAAAGATATGTTTTAGGACAATTTTAATAAAAACAAGACGAAATCACGACGGCTGTAGTTTTGGTTTATGTCCAAAGAATCTATTTTAATTTAAAATCTACGCGATCTCAGTGATGATAGTTTACTTTACGCTGTTTGCAAAATTTATCATATATAACTGAGTTAAGATCAGTAAGCCTGACCAGAATATTCAAATATTATAATCTTTTTTAAATTGGAATCATTTACGAACTCTTTTCGAGAATGCGATAATTTAAGTTAACTTGAGAGGAAATAATCAAGGTTGAAACAAATTTACCTCTATTAAGAGAGCGTTGATTGGTCTTGGAACAGTTACCAATTAAATAAAAAAACAATTAATATTTACACGTTATTCTTATGACTAAAGACAATAAACAATTTTTAGGTGGAAGGTTTATGTGGTTTTCATGATGTTGTGATGATAACGTGGTTTCCGAAATATTTACTCTTAATATTTAGTTAAGGTTATTATTGTAATTTAAAAGAAAATACACTGAATTCTGACTTATTTACTCATAGCTTATGGCAACTCATTATATATTTTTTATTTTTTGACGTGACATCGTCTAATAAATCGATGAACGCGCGCTGCACGCACGAAAAAGGATGACTCATTGTCCTGTTACGCTCATTGTCCCGTTACGCTTATTGGACGCTTGCGCAAATGATTCAATTTTAATCATAAAAGTATGCAATCATATCATCAATGTTTTGTTATGATGTTGTCACGTTAAAATATCGTCCGTAAACCGACTTTACAGACAACGAATTTTTTTATTATGATAGCTAGTTTCGTTCGTATTAATGTGTTTACTTACAACATCTTTAATTAAACCAACCTAAAAATTACACTACATTCATAATTAGCCTTATATTTTATATTCGACTAATTATTAATGTTTTAAAGCATCTAATTAGCTGTTTCGTACATAATAAAGCATTACAATGAATTTAATATTTTTTATTATAAGTTACTTAAAATTTTATGATATGCGGATTACTGTACTTCACCTAAAGCAGATATAATGTACAAAAACTGAACTGTTTTTTTGTATGAATTCCTCTAGAAAATAACAGAAAATAACATGATCAGAGCCAACCAAAATGTTGCCCCCACGGGCCACTACCCCACCGGGGTTTGCGGCAGGGTGGTGTGGCATTAGACCGACTAAAACCACGGTATACCACTCTGCGCCGGGATATTCTCGAGTGAACAGGTTTGTCCACTCGATAATATCCGGCTGGAGTGAAAATCAAGCACGTGGAGTCTCCAGCCGGGACGACCAGCGAGCCATCGTGGCTCGACGAGCGGTTTCACGTCACTCGTGTACCTCTTCGGGTGGAGGCCGAAAGCCGTTCTCCGTGCGGAAATCGATCGCCCGCCGATAAACTTTGGCGGTCGAAACCGTGCGACAACATAAAGTAACTAAATATCCTCCTTGTGTTAATCTGATAGGAACACAAAAACTTATATACTAGTTTGATCAATTATGTTTACAACGTAGAAAGTTAAAATTTACTTAGCACTTTACATGTACAAGGTCTCTTAATAGCTAACTATATACGGGCCAAGAAACGTTCACCACTTAGCTACTAGATTGAATGATCAATTTTATGAATGGAAGTCGATCCTACATAATGAATACGATGAGGCACTCTATAATGAACTTAATTAAAAAAAAAGTTTAATTTATACAATAATACAATTAGTATAATATTAAAATATATATAACTGACAGTGTAAATTAAGTGCCGATGACCTTAATCCATGCAAGAAATGCGCGTACATATTTAATTACCACACCTGTTGAGATTTGTAATAGTGTTACTATAAAAATGAAAACAACAGGGTTTTATGCATCAATCAAAATTAGCTTTTGACAATCATAACACTAAAATGTTCAGCAAAGTAAGTGTAGTACATTTTTAATGCAGTAACCATTTTTGCTAACAAATTGTTCAATTACTCATAACCTCACTTATAACATTGGATTATGCTAATACATTGTTCTTATATTTTCAGATCGTAGCTTTCAGTGCGCTCTTGGCTGCTGCCAACGCTGGTCTTCTTGGGAATGCCCATTCTTCAGCTTCCCATAACGTCGTTATTCATGAAGCACCCATCCACCATGCCGCCCCTGAGATCAACTATGCTAACTCTGATGCCCACTACGAAGCCCCAGTGATTCATAATGAAGATCACGACACCTACGTAAGAACCAGCGATATAAATTTTCTCTTTGCTATGTATTATTACACACACAGTACATTAATATCTAACATTTTTTAACACGTTTAGGCTCACCCTAAATACGACTTCTCTTACTCCGTGGCTGACCCTCACACCGGTGACCACAAGTCTCAGCACGAGATCCGCGACGGTGACTCTGTCCATGGCTACTACTCTCTGCTCCAACCTGACGGCTCTGTCCGTTCCGTCGAGTACTCCGCTGATGACCACAAAGGGTAAGTGATCTCACTAAAACATTCAATAAGAAATAAGATATTACTTTAATGATTATGTCCACTAACTGTTTACTGTTCGTTTCAGATTCAACGCCGTTGTCCACAATTCTGCCCCCGCCGTACACCCTGCTCCCCAGCACGGAAATGAATACTACCACTAAGTCTGTTATGTTTCCTACTATTTATTATTTACTATGAGACGACTGAACTATGTGATATGAATGTATTGAAATAATATAGTTTTAATATTCGTATTTTCTACAATTTCTGTTTAATCATTCGAAACTAATCCCCTTTCCAAATGATCCCAAAGCAAACATGTAACATAGAATAGCATTAGACCACTGTACACAGTTACACAGTTGTGGTCACAGAAATGTAAATAAGGTAATAGAAATGGTTTGTAGCACTCGGTTCTATCGGAAACGCGTGTCACCATCGCGGTGCATCTACATTCACAAAAATTAACTACACGATCACGCGTACATATGCGCCGAGAATATGAGTATAATCCAAATTCGACTAAACCATGTGCTTATTCATTTAAGATTGATATTACGTCGTATTGATTCGCTCACTTCACACAACGATTACACTTTCTGCATTTGTGGTAGTGATTGCCTAATCTACACTAGAGCTTGACTACAGGTAATACTGTAATACCGGGGAACCACGGAATAAGGTTATTATTAGTGCAGTAAACAAGGGTATTAGTAGGTACGTGCTTTATTTCTAAGCACAATTTATTCTTTAAAACAGTTATAAAAAGGATTAAGTAGGTTAAAAAACACTGTCTCGTAAAATAAAGATATTTATTCAATAACTGTTTTTTTTTGGGATTATTACAATGGCATTTTTTGGAAATAATTTAGGCGGATATTTATTTATTTATTAAAACTTCCTACAAACATGTTGCATAAGACGGACTTAATGCCATAGGCATTTTCTTCCAGACATGTATCATGTACTTCTCTACTACACATTTAATTATTTTATGAGCTACAATAAATTAATTAATCGAGTGTTAAAAATTCAAATTCCTAGATATTGTTCAATTATTGCAAAAAAACGGTAAAATTACGATTTCTACTAGAAACTAAGATCAGATTACATTAAATCGGTTAAAATAATGTAAAGCTGAACTCAATAAATTGAACAGTTTCCATGTATTAACTATAGGTACTGCAGTTTTTATCAGAGTACATCGTTTTGTTGATTATTGAAGTAATACTCCGTGAAATGAATCGAACAAATCCGACTATAATTCCAAGGGGAACTAATTTTCTTTCCCGTCGCAAATATCCACTTTTCTTTTGTATCTGCATTCTGCGGGAATCTAAAATAAACGAAATAAACGAATAAAATGATATATCCCATTAAAAACAATATCTTATTATGTTTGTAATTCTTATCTTTCAATGAAAAATTTAGAGTTTCTAAATACTACTGCAGGTGCCTAATGTCGGCTAGCGACTAGCTCTCGACAATTTTTTGTGATCGTACCACTATAATGCGAAATCAAACACAATTAGTCATCGCGTAATACATATCTTTTTGTAATACCAAACTCTCCATATAGCATCCAACACAAGAGGCAATGTAGTAGTAAGTACGAACAAAGTCGCAAATGCAAGTTATACCAGTTGCGCTATTTATTAGTAAGGTTATGTTTTAAAATGTACTTTTATCAAAAGCATGAATAACGTTTAGTCTGAGTTGTGTAATTACACGGAGTAGACGAATTGCTGCAGTAAGCAATGCTGCAATACACCATTTTCCAACCGTACTTGCCGAGACAAAGGTTCGAAGATAACAAAGCGTAATATCCCGCGCTGATGGTGTCCGAGTCACCAGCGCGGCGACAAGTTTACGCGTACGTAGCACTTCTATTACCTTATTTAGATTTCTGTGGTTGTGGTACGTGTTTAATTATAATGTTTATATGTTATATGTTTCTAATTTATTTGCTTAGAATATCTTATACGAGTATTAGTCTAAAACTAGAAGTGAAAACTTGTAACTGGCTTTCATTTATCAAAATTATAGCGGTAAGTTTTTTATGCACAAATTAATAACTAAATAAAATAGTAGGTGTCAAAGAGCTTTATAAAATGGTTTGAAGGTTCACGTCAACATAATCAAATGTAAATTAAATCATAGTATAATTCTAGTTCAGATATTTTAGGCATTTTAAACCCCAATCTGCGGGGAAATTCCTAGTGAGCTCAATTTTTGTATACTCCTTTGTAGCGTTGTAATGAAGATGTGAAAAATCAGCATTGATATTGTGCCGGTTAAAAAAGTTATATAGGTTCTATAGGTTATATAGGTTAATTCATTACATATGAAATATGTTTCACTCATTATGAAAACAGAACTGATGAGTACTGTACTAATATGAAAAGCCAAACGCATGACCTCACATAGCACATTTTCCGCACTTCCTCTTATTAGAATTGTTAGGTCCTCCGCATAACCAATAGTAGTGTATCCTCGATCATTTAGTCTCTTTATGAGGCTGTCTACTACTATGTTCGATAGAAGCGGTGATAGGACCCCATATTGTGGGCATCCTCTAACTGCTCTTGCTTTTTTGCAGTCTGTGATGACTGGTTCGGCCTTAAATTTTCGAATTGCGCGGTTAATGCTGTTGTATATAGTTTTACCGAAAGCGCCTTCTATGCCTATGAAGGCCGCCATTGTTGACTGTTTGTTTGCGAAATCCGACTCAATCTTCTATACTACCATATGAAGGGCCGTCTCTGTTGATCTGCTTTTTCTATATGCATGTTGTTGAGGATGTAGTGGAGTGTTCTTGAGAACTCCATCCTGTAGGTGTTTGTCCACTAATGTTTCCAATGTTTTTACGACGAAAGATGTGAGACTGATGACTCTGAATGATTTGGGTAGTGTATAGTCCTCCTTACCTGATTTTGGTAGGAAAACTATTTTCGTTTCTCTCCATAGTCATTAGTAGTTCTTCTCTTCTTTGTCCAGCCTTTTCCTGTTTCTAATCGGGGTAGGCACTCCTTATCCTTTTTCTCCAGAGACATCTGTTCTGGGTCGTCGTAGGGTCCATCTTGTCTTCTTCGAGGTCTTTTCTAATGGTCGACATCCATGTAGATCGGGGTCTGCCACGTTCTCTTGGTCCCGACTCCAGTTGCAGCACCTTCTTGGTCATGTGTTCGTCAGGTCGCATAATGTGACCGTACAACCTCAAACGCATCTCTTTGAGCTTCTCCGGTATTGGTCTGACTTTGAAGCTGCCTCTGATATTCACACATATATATACATTCGGCACTATATCTAGAAGTGAGAAGCCTGCGGACCACCTGAGCATTTGCATTTCGTTAACATGCACTTTGTTCACCTGCGCTTTTGTGATTGGCCAACACTCTGCACCATATGTCATTGCTGGCCGTACTGCGGTTTTATAGACCTTGCCTTTGATTTTCATTAGCATTTGTGAATCGCAGAGTACACCCGTAAGGTCTCTCTACTTTTGCCAGCCCGTGTTGGTGCGATGCGTGATGTCAGCGTCTATGTTGCCATCGCTATAGAGTACACTGCCGAGGTATTTGAAGTGGTCAATGTTCTTTAGAGGCGTACCTGGCGTTTTGGAGAGTGATGGTTTGGCTGACGTCGCTGCCTGAGAAATTACAGTGCATGTGTTCTGTTTTTATCCTCAAGCCAGCGGTTTCTAAAGCCGATCTCCACTTTACCAAAATTGCTTGCAAAGCCACCAAGTCCTCATCGATCAAGACGATGTCGTTTGCGTACAGGATATCCCAGGGTACAGGACGTTGTAGGTTGGCTGTCAGATCACTATGTTAAACAAGAATGGACTAAGTGTCGATCCGACAATAATATTTAAACTATTGTGAAAGTTAATTTGTAATGAATTAGAAAAATAACTGTAGAATGAATTTGAGGGAAACGAGATAGATAAAATACAAAACTATATTTTGTTTACAATATATTCATATCACATAGTTCAGTCGCAAAACACGGAATAATAAATACTAAGAAACATAACAAACGGACTTAATACAACATAGACCAGACTTAGTGGTAGTATTCATTTCCGTGCTGGGGAGCAGGGTGTACGGCGGGGGCAGAATTGTGGACAACGGCGTTGAATCTGAAACGAACAGTAAACAGTTAGTGGACATAATCATTAAAGTGATAGCTTATTTCTTATTGAATGATTTAGTGTGTTTACTTACCCTTTGTGGTCATCAGCGGAGTACTCGACGGAACGGACAGAGCCGTCAGGTTGGAGCAGAGAGTAGTAGCCATGGACGGAGTCACCGTCGCGGATCTCGTGCTGAGACTTGTGGTCACCGGTGTGAGGGTCGGCCACGGAGTAAGAGAAGTCGTATTTAGGGTGAGCCTAAACGTGTTAAAAATGTTAGAAATTAATGTACTGTGTGTGTAATAATACATAGCAAAGAGAAAATGTATATCGCTGTTTCTTACGTAGGTGTCGTGACCTTCATTATGAATCACTGGGGCTTCGTAGTGGGCATCAGAGTTAGCATAGTTGATCTCAGGGGCGGCATGGTGGATGGGTGTTTCATGAATAACGACGTTATGGGAAGCTGAAGAATGGGCATTCCCAAGAAGACCAGCGTTGGCAGCAGCCAAAAGCGCACTGAAAGCTACGATCTGAAAATATAAGAACGATGTATTAGCGATTACAATGTTTTAAGTGAAGTTATGGGTAATTGAGCAATCTGTTAACAAAAATGGTGACTGCGACAAAAATGTACTACACTTACTTTGCTGTACATTTTAGTGTTGTTATTGTCAAAAGCTAATTTTGATTGATGTCATAAACCCTGCTGTGAACAGTTTTATAGTACCTAGTACTCGGCTATTGCAAATGTCAGCGGGTGGAGTAATTAAATATATTTGGGCATCTTCTGTTGCACGTATTAAGGTCGTGGTTGTATTTGTAACACAGCTGAAATAATAAAAGATATTTCACAGTTATTTTGTATTTCTGTTGAATTAATTTATATACAAGATATATTTTTGTATATTTTTATTGTACCTAATATGTATATAGAATTGTGAGCCTATAATAATTGCAATATAGTGCTTATTGAAAATTATTGTACGGTTGGCCTAATGGCTTAAGCGGTCGGTACGTCGCTTTTTTCTTCGCCATCGCTAAATGTTGTGGATTCAAATCCTAAATGAGACAACACTTTGTGTGATCCACAAATGGTGGTTCTAAGTTTGAGTATTCCTTATGTCCGTTTCTTATATGTTTGTGAAGTCCACGCGACACAGGATGTTTATTCTTTACCGGGAGTTGTATTTAAAAAACATACTTTATTATACCTTTCTACGTGCCTAATAGATAAACTACACCCAGACACGATAAGGTCAATTAATTTGTGTCTGTTCTGTGCTGTCTGAATAAGGTAGGCCCACTTACCTGTCCTGGGTGGGAATTACATCCACGACTTCTATTAAGATCGCCAACTACTAGATCAACAAGACAGTTACACATTATTTAAATTAATAAACGTCTCTAGTTCCGTCTAAAAGAGTGATCGTATATCGATTTCTTAAATCTAGCGGTTAGCCAGTGTACATTGTTGGGCAATAACATTCTCGACTGGACTATTATAAACAACTAAAACTGACTTCGTAAACTTTGGCTTGCTGTTTGTTTGGTTCGCTAAACTTGGGAATAGCTGAACCGATTAGCTAACTTTAAATCTGGAAAATAACACCTGTATTTTTACTGCATCGATGGTTAGTGTCAAGTATAAGAACTAAATCTCTCTAACAAACTTGATAAATCAAATGAGAGGAAAACCATGATTTCTTAAATTATTTTTATAATTTATAAAAAATGATAAAGTAACTAATTAGTTACTCGAAATGGGCTCAATTTTCTTGAATACACGAATGTATTCTTCTAACGAATTCATTTCTATAGTCGTTCCAATAGTTTATTTAACTTTTGACAGCTCTAATACTTAATCAAATAGTGATACCCTGACCCGTTACCTATTCGATTTCTTTCATCGATCGATTTTATGCATTAAGAAGTTTTAATCGATTTAACAAACTCATTATTTTATAGATAATTTCGTACTTCATATTTCTATGTGTTTCAATGTGCGACCTCCTTTGTCAAAATAAAGAAGAAATGGATTAAAAGAATGTTGTTCAAATATGACGGTTCTATGTCATGAAAAAATATATAAAAGGAACTGAATTTTCAAAATGTATTATTGTATTGTGTTGTAATTCAGTGGTTAATATTGTATTTGTTAAACTATTGATGATCTTTATTAAATCTCTCTATGTCTATTTTAAAATAATCTACAGTATTTCAATGAGTAACCTTCAATATAGTTGAGTATTTATATTCCTCCGTATTGATTTATTTGTGAATTCTCACGTTTGGTTGAGTTGAGCGTATCGTTCCTGCCTTCGTTACTGTCAAAATGCCAAAAAAGAAAGTACTCAAAGGACAAACAAGAGAGTTTGTCTTGCGACTTCGTGAATACTTTGAAAAGGAAAGCCGTAATGGTGGGCCTCTTATACCAGTGACTCAAGTTAGAGACCGTGTTGCAGCAGCATTAGGTATTAGTGCTCCAACAGTGGCAAAAATAACAAAAGAAGGCTACGGCAGCAGTGGCATGGAACAGAATAAGCTATCTACACCTAAGAAAAAACGTCCGCCTAGTAAAGTTACAGCCGTTGACAATTTTGACGCTGATGCTATTCGTCGTCATATATACGACTATTACCAAAGAAAAGAGATTCCAACATTAAAAAAACTAACACAATCTCTTCGAAATAGTGGTTTGTTCCGTGGTCAAAAATCTTCTCTGACAAAGGTATTGAAAGACATTGGAATGTTATTCCAAAAATGTGACAAACGAAAAATTTTAATGGAACGCAATGATATTGCTTTGTATAGATCCGATTTTTTAAGACAAGCAAAAAAAATAGAAGATTGGTCGAATGTTGTTTTCACAGATGAAACTTGGCTCAATGCGAATCATACGCTGTCAAAAACTTGGACTGACAACACCGTTGGCTCCACTTCTACAGTACCAATGGGAAAAGGCGAACGACTGATTATTTGTCATGCAGGAACAGTAAAAGGATTTGTGCCAGGCGCTCTATTAGCTTTTAAATCCCAGAAAACAGGAGATTATCATGAGGAGATGAATTCGAACGAGTATGGAAAGTGGTTCAGAGAAATGCTTACATCACTCGAAGAGCCATCAATAATATTTATTGATAATGCACCTTATCACTCTCGTCAAATTAATAAAATACCAACACAGGCCAACAAAAAACATGAAATTATAAACTGGCTCCGTGACAATGGCGAAGAGGTGAATGAGTCCCTACTAAAAGTAGAGTTAGTAAAGATATTAAAAACAAAGAAGCTGCCAAAACGATACGTCATAGATGAAATGGCAGCAGAGCATGGGCATACCGTCCTCAGAATTCCCCCATATCACTGCCAATATAATGCAATTGAAATGATCTGGGCACAAGTTAAAGGATATGCTGCGAGGAACAATACAACTCCTCCTTTCACCGCAAGAAAAATGCTGAATTTACTGAAAAATGCGTGTGAAAAAGTAACTCCAGAAAACTGGGCGAATGTTGTAGAAAAAACAAAGAAGGTGATAATGTCGGATTGGGATCGGGATGTTGCATTCGATAATTTATCTATCCAAGAAATGATAATCAATATTACTGAGAACTCAAGTGATGATGATTCCTGGTCATACAAAGAAGACGATTCTTTATAATTAAAATTAGTATTACAGTACCTCTTTTGGTTGTTTTATTTTTAATCCGTAAATTACTACGAATTTCAACATTTTGTACCTGTTCATTACAAGTAGGTACCGCAGGTAGTTTTTATTTGAACCAACTATAGTAAGTCTAAACAATTATTTTAGATTCATTAATTTGCGGCGAATACATTCGATCCCATTACTAGGTACGAGTACGATGGAACTGTTTTCATTACGCAAATTATTTATGCATTGAAACAGAGACATTTAGGGCATTTTAATGCAAAATAATAAAGCTTTTTACGTGATTTGATATAAAATATAATCACAATAATTTTATTGTATGTTTTATTAATATAATCGATAACCGATTTATTTCAAAACCGTTTTTATAGTCTGTGGTCATTAATTACGAATGACACATCCCTAAGTAGGCCGAGCCCGCCCATAAAGTACAGTATTATCTGTAGTACAGTGTATCAAAAATTATTACAAAACTTTATGTGCGTGATCTGTCAAAAGTTAAATAAAGTATTGGACCGACTATAGTAACCTTTAATAACGCGTTGTCGTGAATATTGTAAATCTTATTCTGAACTTCAACTCTCAACTCGTTTACATTCGCATAAGATTTAATGTAAATTAGATTTTTAACATATACCTACCCAAAAAACATCCCCACAAATAAACTCTAAAAGGGTGAGATCTGGTGATTTCTCAGGCTATCTGATCGTGTCGTTTGTGCCAATCCAGGTATTAAAATCTGAGTTAAAATTTCTATCTACAATATTAAGAGTAGGTACTTTCCCTTCAAGTGGCATTACAAAATTCCACCCTGTATTCCACCCACCACAAGTATACTAACACTTTCACTGTAATACTTTGTTGCATGTGGACACTTCATTTTAGATAAACAAAGTGAAGGGTTGTGCAGAAATAAGAATAAAAATAACGAAGGTTCAAAATAGGAAATCACAGTTTATTTACATCTCAATCATCTCATACGGATCGCTTCACAAAAACTTAATAAATAAATCGTAACACACGTCGAGCACTTAATAATGGTGGTAGGCATGTCCATGAACTGGGGCGGGATGTACAGCAGGAGCGGAGTTGTGTACAACAGCGTTGAAACTAAAAAGAGCAATGTGTTTGTTAATACCCATGTTTTTGAATAAGAGTTAAGACCAATAAAGAAGAAGTAAGATTTCTAATGTGATAACTTACCCGTTATGTGCATCTGCGCTGTATTCAACCTTGCGGACAGAGCCGTCAGGTTGGACCAGAGAGTAGTAGCCATGGACAGAGTCACCGTCGCGGCTCTCGTGTTGAGACTTGTGGTCTCCGGTGTGAGGGTCGGCCACGGAGTAGGCGAAGTCATATTTAGGATGAGCCTAAAATATCAAAAGACATATTAATCTTAGTTTCTTGCATAATACAGGTAACACTGTAACAGTAATGTTGTTATAGTTACTTACATAGGTATCATGACCGTCATAGTGAGCTACAGGGGCAGCGTATTGGGCGATAGGGGCGGCGTAGTGAATGGCGGGGGCCGCATAGTGAGCCACGGGGGCGGCGTAGTGGATGGGTTCGTCGTGACGAATGATGTTTTGAGAAGAGATGGCGTGGCCATGTCCCAAGAGACCAGCATTGGCAGCAGCCAACATCGCACCGAAAGCTAAGATCTGGCAATAAAGGTATTATCATAGTATGCAATGTGTATGTAAAATGTATGTTTGGTGACTTTATTAGACCTAACTAGTCTACAAAAGTATGTAGGCGCATTTTAAATGTTAAAAAAGAAGTTTGATTAATTATTTTAAACTTTAAGCAAAGGCATTTTTAAACAACATGTGTAAAACTCAAAAAATATCTACGCTAAAGCGAAGAAAATTGACGACACTCATCATTATGTGATTTCATGTCATGGTAAGCATAACAATAAAATTAAAACTATCGTAACCAATGAACTAAATTTAACATATTTGAAATTATTCTTTAAGAAATGCATTCTCTTTAGCGACCTCTAGTCATTATTAAAACGCTATAACAAAACAAACTTACTTTGCTGAACATTTTGTTGTAGTGTTTGCTACGAATCAGTGTTGATATTGATATCAAAGACCCTGTGGTTTACAGTTTTATACCAAAAGAGTGTGAGAATGTGGTCGAGAGAGCAATCTGGTGGGGTGAAGAAATCTGTGAGCGCGCACTTGACTCTGAACGCTTAAGCATGTGTCAAGGTCACAATACCGGTACTAACAAAATCATACAAAATAGTGTCGTGATCTATACGTTTATTAAAAAAATCACAGTCTGTGTTACGTCTTTATATGTAATGATCTAACATATAACAGTTTTCATTTCCGGGCTCAAAATCCGAATCTACGAATAGGATTGTGCCTCGTTAACAAGAAAGCTGACAAATATGTGCATTTAGAATATGTTATCTTTCTTTATTCTATCAGTAGTCATCTTTTTTATATATATCTAAGGATTATTTACGATCCTATTGTAAATTGATGAAATGATATATATTTATTGACGAGTTCTAAAATGTGAGTATGGTTAATGAAATTCTCAGCATCATCATACTCATTACGAATGCAGACAATGCAGCATGAAGACCCACACCATGGCGGTCTAGTGGTGCTTCTACATCATTGGTCCTCCAGTCTCGCACTCACCAACAAAATACGGCAGCACGAATAAAATAATAATAATAATAGCCTTTTATTTCCTTAATATTTTGTACGTACATCATAAATACAATGCTTTCAATTACAATAACAAAAACAAATATAATACAATTCAAAAACTAAATTTTACATTGAAAAAATAATAATTAATTAATTTAGAATTACTATATAATTTCTATGTCAGATTATTTATTCAAATAAACTCAATTATGAAATTAAATGCATGTTTCTCAATTCAAAAAATAAAAATATCCATTGATTAAGGACCTCTCAACGAGTAAAGGCCTCCTCCAGTTCTTTCCAATATTCTCTATCTTTTGCTTTAATAAACCAGTCCATGCCCGCCGCCTTGTTTATTTCATCCATCCATCTTTCGTGTGGTCTTCCTCTACTTCTCTTACCAACGGGTCCAGTCCAAAGCGTTACTTTTTTAGTCCATTTTTGTTTGTTCATCCGAGTTATGTGACCAGCCCACTTCCATTTTTGTTTTTTACAATATTTTAAGGCGTCTATAACATTTGTTGATTTTCTTATATTTATACATCTGATCTTGTCTTTACGTTTTATGTTTAAAATACTGCGTTCCATTGACCTTTGACATACCTGTAGTTTAGTCTTCGTCTGCATATTATATATCCAGGTTTGGCAACCATATGTGAGACATGGTAGGATATAAGTGTCCAGAACCAACTTCTTTAGTTTTATGGGGAGATTTGATTTTAATATTTCTTTGTGGCTCCAGAACTTATTCCATGAATTATTAATTCGCCTGTTTAGTTCATCCTGGTGTCTACTGCTTTTAAATGAAATTAAACTACCCAAATATATGTACTCTTGTACATATTCTAGTACTTCATTGTTGACTTTAATAGGCCTCGGTTGAAAGTTAGTCATAACTTTTGTTTTTATGGTGTTTAATTCCAAGCCGATTTCTTGGCTAACAGTATTGAGGCCGTTCACCATGCTCTCGAGCTGGTTTGCTGTTTCTGAAAATAATATGATATCATCCGCAAAACGCAGGTTACTTAGGTATTCGCCATTTATATTGATACCTTTCGTGTCCCAATTTAGGTTCTGCATGATATTCTGCAGTACGGTTACAAAGATTCTTGGTGAGAGGGGGTCGCCTTGTCTAACGCCCCTCTGTATATTAATATCCGTCCCAATTTTTTCCATTTTCACACGACTTATACTTTGCTCGTATATATTTTTTATAAGACAAATGGTCTCTGTTGGTACATCACACCCATGTAGAGCTTTCCACATGCTGTTGTGGGAAATAGAGTCAAAAGCTTTGGCGTAATCAATAAAAGCCAAATAAAGAGGTCTCTTAAACTCTACATATTTTTCTATGATGAGATTAAGTGTGTGAATATGATCAGTAGTAGAAAAGTTCTTCCTAAAACCTGCCTGTTCTGGTTGTTGTTCTGTTTCGGTGTAAAATGCAATACGTTTCTCCAGGCAAGATGCAAACAGTTTGTATAAATTTGATTGCAGGCTAATAGGTCTATAATTGCTGATGTCAGCTGGATTTCTCTTTTTGTAAAGTAGTTTTATGTATGATTCTCCCCATATTTTTGGTATTTTTTGTTCATCCAATATTTTATTAAATAATGTAGTTATGGGTGACACGAGCAAAAATCTGCCTGTTTTGATTGCTGCGTTTGAGATATCATCCGGCCCAACACTTTTATCGGGCTTTAAGGTTTCAATTGCTTTCAAGATCTCTGTCGTAGAAAATCTTTTCACACAAGTTAAGTTCTTAGATAGCGTTGGGGTTTGTTGGTCACTATCTTTTAATGAGAATAAGTTTTTATAAAATGTTGTTGCCGTCTCTATTATTTTGGGCCTAGTGTAGGATTTTTCGCTAGTAGACTTTTTGTTTAGACAAGGTATCCATTGTTTTGTGTTACTGAGTGCCTTATATCCTTTTTTTAGACTACCTGATTTTTCCAATTGAGCTTTTAGTACGTTAATTCTATACTCTTGCCGTTCTTTCTTTAAAAGTCTGTATATTTGCTTATATAAGTAGCTTCGTTCCTTCTTTTCCTCTCTTGTTAAATTTTTCTTAATTTTTAACTCATTTCTCCTAGAGATTAAATTTTGAATATAGCTCGGAATTTTGTTCTGTTTTTCTTTTGACTTTAATTTAGTACAACTCAAGCTATCAGATATTAAATTGTTGATTTTATTACACATTGTTTCTACATTATCGGTTAAATTTAACAAGTTTATTCTCGATTTTAGTGTTTTAGTGAACTCATCTTTTTCCTCTGTTGTAATTAATTTCATTTTATTATTTCTGTATTTTGCTCTACTTTTTCTAGGTGGAACAAATTTGATTGTACTTCTTATAAATTGATGATCGCTTGGAAATGATAGATTGTTTAAAATTTCTATGTTTGTAAAAATCTTGTTGTTGTTGGTAAGTACATAATCCAATTGACTTTTGTTCTCCTTCGGTGAGAGCCATGTCCATAAATTATTTTTGTTCTTTTTAAATAAGGAATTCAAAATATACAGATTATTTGCCCAGCAAAATTGGAGCAAGGTTTCGCCTCTTTTATCTCTTTTTCCATAGCAATATTCACCTAATATATTTTCCTCGCCTGGCATCCGTTGACCGATTCGAGCATTAAAGTCACCCATAATAATTAAATATTTACTAAAATGTGTTTGAGCTTCTTGGATTTGGTTGTAAAACATTTTAATCTCAAGATCGCTCGCCTCAATAGTGGGAGCATGTACTTGAACGATTGTTAAAACCATATTTTCAAATTTGAGGTTTAATAAACAGATGCGTTCAGATATTCCGATGAAGCTCTCAATATTCAATTTATATTTCTTTTTTATAAGGAAGCCAACGCCATATTTTCCTTTGGTTTCACCATAATATAAGAATATATGTTCATCATCCTCAATAATATTATATCCATATCTTCTTATTTCTGATAGGCCTATTATATCATAATTTATTTTTGAAATGGCTTGTTTAAAGTCAAGTAATCTCTCGTCAGATAAAAGAGATCTAGCATTGAATGTGCATACATAGAGTGGTTGGAGTGGAGGGTTGTGGTCTTTTACCCCCGCGGGGACCAGCCGTGGTGGGGGTACTCGACAAGAGGTCGCTTTCTGCTACTTCTTATTGATCTGGACCATTGTGGAGTCTGTGTAGCTTTTACGTATGTTAGGAATTGTCAATGCGATTTCTTCGTTTTTATTTTTTAACATATATTGGTGGATATTTGAGTTTTGTTTCTTAAACGGTTTCTTCCTGTTATTTGTGACCAAACTAGGGTTATTACTAATACTTTCTGCCGTGACCTCAGGCGACTCAGATAAGTTCCTTTTGTTATGACGTTTTGATGTTTCAAAATGATCTTCTTGGATAACTTCCGGAATTATTACAAGTTTATTATATTTTAAATATGCTTTTCGACCTTTGTTTCTTTCTTCCATTAGTTGGATTTTCAGTTGTTTTCGCTCTTCTAATATATCAGGTGGGAAATCCTCTTTAATGTAATAAAGTGAATCTTTAAGGCCTTTCTTGTTTTTTAAAAGCTCTACTTTCAATCCAACCGTACTCAAAGTTACAACCACCGGTCTAATCTTTCCATCGTTTCGTTTTCCTACCCTTCTTACTTCTTCCAGGTCAGTCGTGTTGTAGTTCAATCTCATCTTTTTATTTATGACATTAAGTATAAGTTGTTGCAAATCATGATAATTTTTTTCCTCTTCCATTATACCAAAGAAAACCAAATTCTTTTTCCTGATTATTCTTTCCAGATTATGAATGCGCCGTCCTTGATTTTCCACCACCTGTTCCAGAACATTGTATTTAGATTCAAAGTGTGCAAATTTAATATCTATATTACTAATTATTGCTTGTGGTATACTCTGTTTCATATCACGTATTTCGTCTCTCTGCTCATCGAATTTACTTTGTAGATCTCTCATGAGAGCCGTAAGCTCTTCCATACTTTCTGTTATTGTTGTTGCAAATTATAATATTGATTCATAATGGCAGCACGAATAATGTCGGTTTAAATTGATCTTCTGTGCTAGGGTAGTACCGCCCCGGTAGAGCGGGTACATTACTATTACTTTTGGGTTAAATACGAGTATGCCTATGGTAGGTCTAATAAACCATTCTTAGAAATACTGTCTACGGCTGAACATAATTATGATCTACTTATTTCAAATCGGTTAATAATAATCAGAATTTACATATATATTATAATACAGTCCTATTTGATTAATAGCAGTAGGTGTAAAATAACGCTTCAAATATTTATACCATATTTTACGATCACAGGCTACAATTTCATGAAACCAACTCTAGAACAGGATGTAGAATATACTAAATGAGAGAAATGTGAGTAAAGAAAATTATAAAGAATTTCAGTCTGTATTACGTTTTGTGTGTCTTTCGTCATTGGAATTCACGTGATAAGAAGTCTAATAATAGGTTACTCAACCATATAAATAAAATTATAAAAAAAATTGTATTGTGTTAAATGTAAGTAAGTGTAAGTATAAACAGAGAAAAATATAAAACTATATATTTATTTACAATACATTCATATCACATGATTCAGTCATCTCACATAAAATAATAAATAGTAGGAAACATGACTTAGTGGTAGTATTCATTTCCATGTTGGGGAGCAGGGTGGACGGCGGGGGCAGAGTTGTGTACAACGGCATTGAATCTGAAACGACCAATAAAAAGTTAGTTGATATAATAAGTAAAGTAAGATCTTATTCCTTATCGAATAATTTGATATGTTCACTAACCCTTTGTGTTTATCAGCGGAGTACTCGACGGAACGGACAGAGCCGTCAGGTTGGAGCAGAGAGTAGTAGCCATGGACAGAGTCACCGTCGCGGCTCTCGTGCTGAGACTTGTGGTCACCGGTGTGAGGGTCGGCCACGGAGTAAGAGAAGTCGTATTTAGGGTGAGCCTAAAGGTGTGAAAAATGTTTGATTATAATTTAGTTCGTGTGTGAGAATACATAGCCAAGAAAAAAAATATAAAACTATTTCTCATGTACATAAGTATCGTGGCTTTCGTCATGAATTACTGGAGCCTCGTAGTGAGCATCAGAGTTGGCATAGTGTATCTCAGGGGCGGCATGGTGGATAGGTTCTTCGTGGATTACGACGTTATGGGAAGCTGAAGAATGGGGATTTCCAAGCAGACCAGGGTTGGCAGCAGCCAAAAGGGCACCAACAGCTACGATCTGAAAACATAAGGAGAAATAATTGATATATACTATCTTTACGAACAGATCATGAGTACTGCTACAAAATATATTACACCTACTTTGCTAAACATTTTAGTGTTGTGATTGTCAAAAGCTGGTTTTAATTGATGTTAAAAACTCTGATGTTAACAGTTTTATAGTATATTACTGTAAGTAAACCAGATGTTACAAATATCAGCGGGTGGGGTAATTAAATATATTCACGCATTTGTTACATAAATTATTAAGGTCATGATTGGTTCATTAACACATAATAGTGAAAACTGTTTTAATTTTATAACATTATTAAACTAAATTATACCTAAAAAGGTATACCGGTTTAGGTATAATTTAGTTATATAGATATACTTAAGAGAAATATTTTTTTTTGTTATATATTAAATGGATTTATAGGAAAAACCTTTGGGATGTTCTAATTTACGTATTCAAGATTAAAAAAAAAAACCAAATGATATCTTGCAATAATTATTCTCCACTTTCGTATATAGTTCATGTACATTGGTTTCTCATATATATTGTTTTCCTGTTTTTTAGTCCTGCCATCAGTAATCTATGCTATAATCATGTGTGTTGCAAGAGGTTGGGGTTTGGAGAGGTAGAGCCACTGCTGCATCTCCCCTTAGTGCGGCAGCACATCTGCTCTCTTGAGTCTTCGAATTAGATTTGGCTGCAGGAGCATACTGGATAACGGGTTTAGGTGAATTGTCAAGCGGTCCTTGTAGTTACTCAGCCAGAGTAACGTTTGGCTTCGTCCGAAATGGTTAGGTTTTCCAAATACTCGTAAATTTCAGAGTTGAGTGCATACCAGGGCGCCGAGGAAAGTACCCTTAGATGGCAGCTATTTAGTGAGCAGCGTTAGGTGAGAACATATGTAGCTATAGGTTGGTGCCTATTTCAAAATAACATTAAATTACATATACTCGTATATTCGATAGGTTGAGAAAAAGTTTTGAATTGGTGTTTGATGAGCAGTGAAACTTAATGTTTTCCTCAGTTTAATTCAGATTTATTGAGCGGTAAAGCAAGGTTCTACACATCAGTATATAAAATATAGTCAGTCACTTTGTTAGAAATCAAGTCATATCATTAAAGTGTTTTACTTTATCTGTTATGCTTTATTTCTCCAGCAATGCAGTTATTAGCAGTTGAACAGCATATTTTTATCTTAAATTAGATATTTATAGCGACATCTCTATCAATTTATCTTAATAGTTCATTTTAAAATATAAGAACATTTATCATTAATATATCTGATCTTTAGAAAAAGCAAACTTAAGTCATAAAAATCTTCCTATTTGCCTAATTCGAATAAACTAGTTTGGATTCTTTTTATTTCGAAGAGTGTATGTCTAGTATTGTCTTCTCAAATTTTCAAGAATAAGTACCTACCATGTTTAAGAGTGGAAATTAAGTAAAGCAGAGAACAGTTACTTAAATTTCATCATGATTTAAATTCAATGTAGTCAGTGATACTTTTATAAAAATATTACAATAGAATATTCGTGCCACTTATGTTGCTCGAAAAGTCTAAATTATTTTGTAAGTATGTAATCATATAGCTACGTTATATGATTTCATACATACAAAATATCAACATTTTAGGAAATCGCTTTAATATAATAAGAGAATAGAAGATAATTTTAGAAAATATATGTTTAACTGAATTAAAATAGGTAATATGCGAAAATAAATATGTTTGTTCCTATTAAATTACATACAACAATTAAATTGTACATATTTTATACTATAATAGTACCTACGTGATTAAAAACTTCAACGTTTGACTATGAATTTACCTACAAATTACTTACCCATATTTCTTGGCTATTAGGAATACGAACTCTTGGCAACATTCTCCCAATACGTCTTACTTATGTGTGAAATTTTATTATTTCGGAGTTTTTGTTGCACGACAATTTGTTGATACTAACGAAAAGTAGCGTTGTTTGTTGCATGTGTGTGCGTTAACGCTTTTACTACTGTTGCTTTAGTAACCCCTAGAAGCCATTAGCACTATAAGCTGCCTTGCAAGGCTTGTAATGATAGGCATAAAATACTGAGAAACAATAAAATCACAAAAAAAACTTATATTTTCTGAAGTTACGTATAGACCAATCCGAAACTCTTGTGAATTCGCTCAATGAACATGTAAACTGGTCAGTGTGGTCCAACATTGTGTATTGCGTATTTAGTGCTCTAGTCATTGGCACATGGTTCAAAAGATTAGTGCGTGCGTGTGGCACCACAAACAGCACTGGGCGCTGCCACCGGCTGTGGTATCCGTCCAGGATACAAAATCGAATCTCTTGCAGAATGGCTGGGCTACTTATTTTACCAAGTAATACTTTAAATAAACAAGTAACCAAGACTACTTCTCTACGTATCTCTAATTTATTAAAGCCTACCAATCCGAGTGTAAACAGGGTAGGATACAGTAGTGGATACCCCGGGTAAACTCCATACGATTTCAAAAACAAAAATCTAATAAACTTATTCTGTAATCGCTCTAGCATAAGTTTATATTTCAATTCGAGACCAGATGACAGTGTTCAAGTGGCTATGGATTATGGTACCTCCAATAAGCGGTTCTTATTAGAAATCTATACTAATATTATAAAGAAGTAAAGTTTGTGTGTTTGTTAAATTGTAGGGGGTAATCTCGGGATCTACTAAACCGATTTTAAAAATTCTTTCACCCATAGAAAGGCACATTATTGCTGAGAGTCATAGGCTATATAAAAAACCGAAAAATAATAAGGGTTTTACGTGGTAGTAGGTTTTGCAAAGTGAATCGGAGAAATTTCAACGAAAGGCCAAAGCAGCGGACGGCGCGCGATGGCTTCGGGCTTAATTCGGTTCGCGTTCGTGCTAGCTTCGGGAGAAGGAGGCGTGGCCTTTTATATCTGAGAGGTATAGTCGTTCCAATCGTTTATTTAACTTTTGACAGATCACGCACATAAAGTTTTGTAATAATTTTTGACATAATGTACAACAGGGAATACTGTACTTCATGGATGGGCTCCGCCCACTTAGAGATGTGGCATTCGTAATTAATTACCGCAGACTATAAAAACAGTTTTGAAATAAATCGATTATCGATTATATCGCAAGACAAACTCTTGTTTGTCCTTTGAGTACTTTATTTTTTGGCATTTTGACAGTAACGAAGGGAGAAACGATACGCTCATCTCAACCAAACGTGAGAATTCACAAATAAATCAATACGGAGGAATATAAATACTCAACTCGACGTATGAAAATGTGGATGAACACTGACAACAAAATGGCGCCGCGGGCCGGCTCCGCGTCCTGTGTTGCCGTTTAATAATCGATAAAAGTACGAAATTATCTATAAAATAATGTGTGTGTTAAATCGATTAAAACTTCTTCATGCATAAAATCGATCGATAAAAGAAATCGAATCGGTAACGGGTCAGGGTATCACTATTTGATTAAGTATTAGACCTGTCAAAAGTTAAATAAACGATTGGAACGACTATAGGTACCCGCGCGGCTCAGGCACGTGGTTGGCTTCTTATGCAGCGTACGTCTCCGAAATTGAATTTTTCGAAACGTAATTAGTACACTTTCGACATCTATTCTATACTAATATTACAAAGAAGTAAAGTTTGTGTGTTTGTATATTTGTTAAATTGTAAGGGGTAATCTCGGGATCTACTAAACCGATTTTAAAAATTCTTTCACCAATAGAAAGCCACATTATTGCTGAGTGTCATAGGTTATATAAAAAACCGAAAAATAAAAAGGCTTTTACGTGGTAGTCGGTTTTGCAAAGTGAATCGGAAAAAAAAACGGTCAAATGAAAGCGTTTCTTACGAACGCTGCCTTAACTATGAAAGATATATATTTCAGTTCTAGAGAAAAGATGTGGAGCTTGAAAATGCCTACAAAAAAGTCAGCGAATCTTTATGAAAATAAGTAAACTCATCGTGTGTGTGTTTAAAATAAAAGACCTTTCCCTTTAACAGCATATGATTTGGACGCATGGTTAAAGAGATAATACGATATAGATTATCGGACAACGAACATCTAGAATACGCAGTCGAAGTGCACCACACAGTAATAGATCAGCTTTCAATTATGATCCTAACATCGATTACCCTAAGCAGAGCGCAGTAACAATTGGAGCAATGAGTAAAACCTGTCCTAAGTGTTTTGCAAAAAAATGGAGCGATGAACCGAATGGTATGTGTTGTACTGCAGGTAAAGTGATTCTTCCTGCCATTGTAGAGGCACCAGAGCCTGTAAAAAGTCTCTTGACAAATGCTCATCCACACTCTACGCATTTTTTAAACAATATACGGAAATATAACACACTATTTCAAATGACATCGTTCGGTGCGAAAGAAATTTGTGAAGGAAATTGTATGCCTACTTTTAAGATAGAGGGCCAGGTTTATCATTTAATTGGTAGTCTTCTTCCTTCTACAGGTCAAATTTCGAAATTTTTACAGATCTATTTCATTTCTGATGCGGACCAACTTTCTTTGCGATCAAACATGAGCCCCACTTTAAAAATCGATTTGATCAATGAGTTACATACCGTATTAAATAGCCAGAACGAATACATACGCAGTTTCAAATACAATTTACAAAGTAACTCCTCCGACAATTTAAAATTAATAATTCACGCCGATCGCACACCACAAAATCAACATCGAGGAAGATACAACTCCCCTACAACAAACGAAGTTGCAGTACTGTTAGTAGATGAAGACAAAGGACCCCGTGATATAGTACTAGATTGTAAAGATGGCCAGCTAAAAAGAGTGTCCGAATTGCACCGCGCTTACGATCCCCTGCAATATCCTTTAATGTTTGTGAAAGGAGATTATGGCTATTATCTGACTATACAGCAACAAGGTTCCGCACAAAACAAAACAGTTTCCTGTATGCAGTTCTATGCACACAGACTTATGATCATAGAGAATCGTTTCAATACTTTACATTATTACCGAGATTTGTTCAGTCAATACTGCGTTGACATGATGGCTAAAATGATATCAGAAAGATTGAATTTTATATCCCGTAACCAACAAAAGTTAAGAGCTGACGATTATATACATTTAAGAGATGCTTTAAATAGAGATGCTAATGTAAATGCTGCAAATATTGGTCAACACGTTATCTTGCCCTCATCTTTCACTGGCTCGCCGCGCTACAAGCACGAAAAAACCCAAGACGCTATGACATACGGGCGAAATTACGGAAGGCCTGACTTATTTGTTACCTTCACTTGCAACCCCGAGTGGGAAGAAATAAAGCAAGAACTTTTTTCTGGACAGCGATCTTTCGATCGACACGACATAATAGCAAGGGTCTTTCATCTAAAAATGAAGAAACTTATTAAACTATTTACAAAAGAAGAAGTTTTCGGAAAAGTCAAATGTCACATGGTCAGTGTCGAGTGGCAGAAAAGAGGCTTACCTCATTGTCACATGTTGATTTGGCTAGAAAATAAAATACAACCTGACGAAATTGACAAGATTATAGTTGCAGAGCTACCCGATAAAGATAATGATCCGGCGTTGTTTGATATTGTGACAAAGAACATGGTACACGGGCCGTGTGGGGAACAAAATCCAACGTCGCCGTGTATGAAAAATGGTATTTGCTCAAAAAAATACCCACGCCTTTTTGTCACTGATACCCAAACCGGAGAAGATGGGTATCCTGTTTATCGACGCCGAAACGTCGATCACGGCGGTCAGGTGGCCACTATGACTATTCGTGGAAGGACTATTATAACAGATAACACATGGATCGTCCCCACTATTATACCTGGGCTAATAACAAATTTTTCACGAAGAAAACGCGGAGAAGATGTCGCTGGTCATCCTGGAATAAAAAAAGATCCTGCTTTGGGAAGAGTATATAGTGTGCACCCTTCTCAGTCGGAGTGTTTCTTCCTTCGAGTTTTGCTTCATCACGTACGTGGCCCTACCTCATTTCAGGACTTAAAAACTGTGAACGGAGTTGTCAAAGAAACATACCAAGCTGCTTGCCGTCAGAGAGATTTGTTAGAAGACGATAACCAGTGGGAAAACACTCTACGAGAAGCCTCAATTTCTCAATATCCTTTGAAGTTGAGGGAGTTGTTTGTGGTGATATTGTTATTTTGTTACCCATCTGAACCACTCAGTTTGTGGGAAAACTTCAAAGACGATTTAGGTGAAGACATAAGACATAGAATACGACAGCAGAATCAGAATTTCACTTTACCCTATAATGATGACATGTATAATGAAGGTCTATTACAAATAGAAAATAGACTCTTAGAACTAAATGAGAAAACCTTAAATGATTTTGGTTTACCTTCTCCAATTCGGTCACATAACAATGCATCGGACATAATACTGATACGTTCGTACGATACCAATGAGTTGTCAGTTTTTATTAATGAAAATTTACCGAAATTAGTCAGAGACCAGAGACAAGCTTTTGATGCAATAATTGACAGTGTGCTAAATAACAGAGGTTTAATTTTCTTTCTTGACGCCCCGGGAGGCACTAGCAAAACGTTTCTTGCAAATTTGGTATTGGCAAAAGTAAGACAATCTGGGAGAAATGGACTAGCCGTTGCCTCTTCGGGGATTGCCGCTACTCTGTTAAATGATGGGAAAACAGCACACTCCACCTTTAAGCTACCTCTGACAGTCTCACTAGAGCAACAGTCAGTTTGTTCCATACGTAAAAATAGGCCACTCGGGAAACTTTTACAAGAAACATCTTTAATTATATGAGACGAATGTACCATGAGTCATAGAGCTCATGCTGAAGCAGTAAACCGAACACTCAAAGATCTCAGAAACTCTAATGCTGTAATGGGTGGCGTTACTTTTGTTTTCGCGGGCGATTTTCGGCAAACACTGCCTGTAGTAACAAAAGGAACACGCGCCGATGTCATCAGAGCATGCTTAAAATCATCTCGCTTATGGAGTTCGGTTGCATCTCTCAATTTACGAACAAACATGAGAGCCCATTTGAGCGACAACGACGATGACGACTTTCCGCGTCAACTACTCAATCTTGGCGAAGGAAAAATTGTCTCTCCTAACACCAACAGTAATGACATTAAACTTGACGAGACATTAGGACACATATTACACAGGTTGGAACGTCTTATTGACGCAATATATCCCGGTCTTGAAAATTTATTGGAGAGAGATTATCATTGGCTTTGTTCTAGGGCAATAGTGTCACCCGGAAACGATACAGTGAATGAAATAAATAAACTCATTTTAGAGAAAACTCCCGGTCAGGTCAAACACTATAAGTCTATTGATACGGTGTGTAATATTGAGGATACAGTGCACTATCCCCAAGAATTTTTAAATTATTTGAACCCTTCTGGCTTACCTCCTCACGACCTTGTGTTAAAAGTTGGCATTCCTATCATGCTATTAAGAAACTTGAGCCCCCCCAACATGTGTATTGGGACAAGGCTGCTTACAACTTGGTCCTTATGGAATTCGTTTATCGCAAATCCCGTAGAAAATGTTTTTTCTTTCCGACAGAGTTACTTTCGAATTTTGTATTAGCATGCAAATACAAACTATACCTACGTATAACCCTCTTTTTGGCAGTAAGAAATTAAAACATAACACACTAAAGAATTATTAACATTATGCCCAACGAAGTGGGCACGGGTCAGCTAGTACTTAAATAATTATGATTGCCTACTTATTTCAAACCAGTTAAAAATAAGAATTTATATCCTACTGAGTGTCTAATACAATCCAGTGGATTAACAACAGTAGGGGTAAAATAAATCAAATATTTTACGATCATTGTGTCCCAAGTCCGTGTCACACGAAATAATATCATGAAACAAACTCAATGTAGAATCTACGAAATTAATTGTATAGAAGTAAAGGAAATCACGAAGAATTTCAACCTGTTTTAGGTGTTGTGTATATTACGTCATTGAATTTCAAGTTATTGAAAGTTAAATAATAGCCATTCAACCGGATTGCAATGAATGCGAAATTAAAAAGAGAAATAAATCATTAATTGTATTTTATTTATAATACGTTATATCACATGATTCAATCAACTCACGAAAAATAATAAATAACAGGAAACATAACAGACTTAGTGGTAGTATTCATTTCCGTGCTGGGGAGCAGGGTGTACGGCGGGGGCGGAGTTGTGTACAACGGCGTTGAATCTGAAACGAACAATAAACAGTTAGTTGACAAAATCAGTAAAGTGACATCTTATTGAATGAATTGATATGATCACTAACCCTTTGTGGTCATCAGCGGAGTACTCGACGGAACGGACAGAGCCGTCAGGTTGGAGCAGAGAGTAATAGCCATGGACGGAGTCACCATCGCGGATCTCGTGCTGAGACTTGTGGTCACCGGTGTGAGGGTCGGCCACGGAGTAAGAGAAGTCGTATTTAGGGTGAGCCTAAAGGTTTAAAAAATGTTAAACATTAATGTTTTGTGTGTGTGATAATACATAGCAAGGAGAATATTTATATCACTGTTTCTTACGTAGGTGTCGTGACCTTCGTTATGAATTACTGGAGCCTCGTAGTGGGCATCAGAGTTAGCATAGTGGACCTCAGGAGCAGCATGGTGGATGGGTGTTTCGTGAATAACGACATTATGGGAAGCTGAAGAATGAGCATTTCCAAGTAGACCAGCGTTGGCAGCGGCCAAAAGAGCACCGAAAGCTACGATCTGTAACACAAGGAGAATACATTAATATAAACTATCTATACGATCAGATTGCTCTTGTGTACTGCCCCAAAAATACATAACACCTACTTTGCTGAACATTTTAGTGTTGTGATTGTCAAAAGCTGGTTTTGATTGATGTCAAGAACCCGACTGTTAACAGTTTTATAGTATAGTATTGTATGTAACCAAGCTGTTACAAATGTCAGCGGGTGGGTTAATTAAACATATTCGCACATTTGTTACATAAATGAAAGTCGTAATTATTTCATTAAAACAATAATGAAAATATTTTTTGTTATGTATGGCCCTGCCAAAATTACTCTACTGTGCCTGATGGAAAGCATAAGCAGAATCCAAGAGTGGTGGTCACCATACTTATTGCGAATGCAGACGTTGTAACAAAGCAGCATGGTAACCCACACCATGGCGGCCTAGTGATGCTTCTGCATCATTGGGCCTCTAGTCTTGCATTCACCAACGATACACGACAGCACGAATGCTGTTTGTTGTGAATTTTAGGTTGGTCTTCTGTGCGAAAGTGGAATCCCTCCAGTTGAGCTGTCCTGTCCGTGCTGAAATCAGCGTGGCTCTACAATTTTACACCTGTAAAGGTATACCTTTAACTAAATTATAATTTAGTTATAATAGAAAGAAAAAGAAATGCGTTCTTATTTATTTATTTTTATAACATCTGATTTTAAACATAGGGATGTTTAAATTCAGATATATTAGATTTTAAAGAAAATTAATCAAATGATATCTTGCAATAAATTTTAGCAGCAGTAAAACGATGTTTTCCCCTGCTTAATTCAGACTTATTCAATGGTAAATCAAGGTTCGACACATCGATATTAAAACAAACAGACTAATAATTTTATAAGTAACTTTGTTAACGAAATCAAACCAAATCATTAAAGTGTGTTGCACCGTCGCTCCACCGTTTTAGTCCTTCTTCTGCAAGGGAATGCTCTCCGACACTTATGTGAGCGGGAGAGTGTTTATTTTCTTCTATTCTCACCCATTCTATTACACGTTTCTTCAATTTCCTCTGAAAATTTAAAGTCAGAACGCGCTCTTATTTTGGAACACAGAAAGATTTATTGTTTTTAGTGAGAGGTAACCCGAACTAAGAACTTTTACAATATTGTTTCGCTGTTTTGTTACGTAGAGTACTACAATATAGTGTAAAACGTGAGGCTGTTAGGAGACACTGTTCTGGTACTGCCTTACACTGACGGAAGGGTGTTTCTCATATATTTGATATCGTGATAGCTACTAACACAATGCATCATCAGGTTTCATTTTCGACTTATATATGTATTAAATATGGATTTTTTTTAATTCAATGCACGGTCGAACCAAGTGGCATGCAGTTAGAAAGGCCTATGTCCAGAAGTGGACAGCGATATACTGCTGAATCGATATAAAATGCAGTGTTTGAAAAGTATTCTAATTGGTGACAGTTATGGTGGTGTTTACCGTAGATGAACCTAGATGACAATTATTTAAAAAACCGGACAAGTGCGAGTTGGACTCGTGCACTGAGGGTTCCGTACATGGTTCATGAGGAAAAGGGTAATAAGTTTAAATTATTAAAAGGATTATTAAGTGATGTAACTAAAAATTAAAGATTTTTCCCTTATGTGTGCTATTAAACGTTACTTCATGCCAAATTTCAAGATTCTAGGTCGACTGGAAGTATTTTTTACGATTTGATTCCTTAGCTTAAAGACCTGAGTATTTGATATATGAATTTCAATTAAATACCTGTACGCATTCATGAGGTAAAGGTAAGTAAGTTTAAAATTATTAAAAAATATTTTGATTTTATCATGTAACTAACAATTTATACTTTTTTTCAAGATTCTGAGTTTACGGGAAGTACCCTGTAGGTTTTGATTCCCTAGCGAGTGTCGAAAATTTGTAGCATAAACGGCTGTATCTTTTGATTGCGTTGGCTTAGAAGTTTGCACAGCTCCAAAGGACAGTAGATGGGAGTATTTGATATGAATTTTAATTTGATACCTTCACGCGTTTCTGAGAAAAAGGATCTTGAAAGACAGACGGACAAGAAAGTGATCCTATAAGGGTTTCATTTTTTCCTCTTGAGGTACTGGACCCTAAAATAGTTATAAAATTGTAAACTAAAAGTTGGGACAACCACTGATTATTGTTCAGGTTATAGGCATTTATTTCCTACTTTAGTAAGATGTAAAAAGTTATTTCTTATGTTATTTATTTTATGCACCAAGAAAAAGTCCTTTGAACATTTTTTTACGACGACAGTCTAGAGTTACGGGGGATTGAAAACTGTATACTTCAACTGGTACATAAATGTTTTAACTAATGCTCAGGGGCATTTTTTATTTTTTTTCCTAACACGAATTGTACAGATATAAATATAAGTCAGGTTGAAGATAAAAATCACATTTAATACATGTTTATTTACATTACATTCATCTCAAATTGTACACTCATTTCACGAAAAACAATAAATAGTCAGTAAAACACTTGGACGATTTAATAATCGTGGTAATCATGTCCATGAACGGGGGCGGGATGTATAGCTGGAGCGGAGTTGTGTACAACGGCCTTAAAACTGAAAATACATAAAAACATGATAGTTAGTAATTTTGATTATTTATAGAAGTTAAATCTAATGAAGGAGAAGTAAGACGTTTAATAAGATAACTTACCCGTTGTGTGCATCAGCGGTGTATTCAACCTTGCGGACAGAGCCGTCAGGCTGAACCAGAGAGTAGTAGCCGTGGACAGAGTCTCCGTCGCGGCTCTCGTGCTGAGACTTGTGGTCTCCGGTGTGAGGGTCGGCCACGGAGTAGGCATAGTCATATTTAGGGTGAGCCTAGAATATGAAAATGCATATTAAGTTAGAGTTCCCTATAATAAAGTTAACGCTATAACAGTAACGTTCGTGTTACAGTTACTTACATAGGTATCATGACCATCGTAGTGAGCTACAGGTGCGGCGTATTGGACGATAGGGGCGGCATAGTGGACGGCAGGAGCAGCGTAGTGAGTCACGGGGGCGGCGTAGTGGATAGGTTCATCGTGACGAATGATGTTTTGGGAAGAGATGGCGTGACCATGTTCCAATAGACCAGCGTTAGCAGCGGCCAACATCGCTCCGAAAGCTAAGATCTGGAATAAGATTTTATAGTATTATATATGATTAGAATATAAAAGTAAAAATTATGTATGCTGACTTTTAGTCCTACTTTAAGTCCTAATTTAGTCAATAAAATTATGTTTGCGCATTTACCGTAAATAATTCACTTGACTGATCGTAATTTGTAAACGAAGGAATTTTTATAATGTTTCTTTAACTTTTCAAATATAACCTACGTTAAAACCAAGTCAACTAACTACATGTTTCATGATTATGTGTCGACATGTCTGATAATTATATGTAATGAAAACAATAAAATTCAAGTTACACTGTCCACAAAATTAAATTAAACAACTTATAAATTAAAAAAAACTTCTAGAAAATATTATACTCTATGCACACTTACTTTACTGAACATGTTGTTATAGTGTTTTTTACGAATCAGTATTGATTGATATCAAAGGCCCTGTGGTTCATAGTTTTATAGCAAAATAAAGGGTGTTTGCGAGAGCAATCTGGGGAGGGGGGCGTAGAAATGTGTGAGCGCGCACTTGACTCTGAACGTTCAAGCATATGTCAAGGTCGCAATACCGCTAGTTATTAACAAAATAGTTTCGTTACTTATACGTTTAGTTAAAATATTGATTAAGTTGTTAAGTTGTTTTCAATGCTTGTCAAACATTTTGTGTTATGCGTTTTCATTTAATGATCTCACCTAATGGAATCGTTGTTTCCAGCATCAAAATCAGAATTTATGAGTAGGATGGTTACTCGTCATCAAGGAATCTGATTAAAATGACAATTTAGAACATGTTGTCTTATTCGATCAGTAGTCATATTTTTAACCGACTTAAAAAAGGACGAGGTTCTCAATTCAACTGTATTTTTTTCATTATTGTTACCTCACAACTTTTACTGGGAGAACCGATTTTGATGATTCTTGTTTATTTGATAGCTGATCAAGTTCTTAAAGTTTTTTTTGGTAAAATTTTCAATTATTAAAGAGATCAAATGAAGAATGTTTTGAAAGCTTCTAAAATGTGAGATTCGTACATAAAAGTTTAACTTGGAACCGATATGAGAATGTGGCTTTGGTACTTCTAATAAACTGTTCCTATTAGAAATATTGTAAATAGCCGAACAGAGTCATGATCTCCTACTTATTTTATCCGGTCAATAATCAGAACTTTTGAGCTACTGAGTGTGGAATATGAGTACAGTCCAGTTGGTTAAGAGTAATAGCAGTGTAAAATAAAGCTTTAGATATTTTCACTATATTTTACGATCATTGTACTCGTATCCCATGCCTATGTCACAGTATACAATAAAATGAAACTAACTCTAAAACAGAATGTAAAAGCTACTAAATGGGAGAAATGTCTGTTTTACGTGTCTTACGTTATTGAATTTTTAGTGATTGTAATGAATGCGAATGGAATAAGAGAAAAATTTAATAATATTTAGGTGTATTTTATTTACAATATGTTATGAAAAATCTTAAATAGTAAGGAACATAAACAACAACAAACACACAACAGACTTAGTGGTAGTATTCATTTCCGTGCTGGGGAGCAGGGTGTACGGCGGGGGCAGAATTGTGGACAACGGCGTTGAATCTGAAACGAACAAGAGACAGTTAGTTGATATAATATGTAAAGTGAGATCTTACTTCTTATTACATGTTTTAGTGCCCATCGTGCATCACTAACCCTTTGTGTTTATCAGCGGAGTACTCGACGGAACGGACAGAGCCGTCAGGTTGGAGCAGAGAGTAGTAGCCATGGACAGAGTCACCGTCGCGGATCTCGTGCTGAGACTTGTGGTCACCGGTGTGAGGGTCGGCCACGGAGTAAGAGAAGTCGTATTTAGGGTGAGCCTAAAGGTGTTAAAAAATGTAAGACTATAATGTAGTTTGTGTGTGAGAATACATAGCCAAAAAAAAATTATTAAACTGTTTCTTACGTACATAAGTATCGTGGCTTTCGTCATGAATTACTGGGGCTTCGTACTGAGCATCAGAGTTAGCATAGTTGATTTCAGGGGTGGCATGGTGGATGGGTGCTTCATGAATAACGACATTATGGGAAGCTGAAGAATGAGCATTTCCAAGTAGACCAGCGTTGGCAGCAGCCAGGAGCGCACCAAAAGCTACGATCTGTAACACAAGGAGAATAAATTAATATAAACTATCTATACGATCAGATTGCTCATGTGTACTGCCACTAAAATACATAACACCTACTTTGCTGAACATTTTAGTGTTGTGATTGTCAAAAGCTGGTTTTGATTGATGTCACAAACTACGCTGTGAAGAGTTTTATAGTATAGTGATGGATGTAACTCAGCTGTTACAAATGCCAGCGCGTGGGGTAATTAAATATTTATAGTCGCTCATTTGTTACATAAATTAAAATCGTAATTATTTTATTAACACACAATAGTCAAAACTATACTCTTATTTTATATTTAATGTTATATATTACTATTGCCGTAAGCTTAATGCTAACTATTCTGTCTTAGGCCAGCTACCAAAACAGTCGTTTAAAAAAACGTGACCATCGGTATTAGATAAATTATCCACCGACTAAAATAACCGATTTTCATTATTAAGAAGTTTATCGTGAAAAACAACGTGACACAAAAATTCTTTATAATAGATATAAAAACAAATTGGAAATATTAGAAAAAGTAATGTGGGCTATTTAAACACATTTCTAGTCTTTATTGTGATCTGAATTCAAAAATTGAATTGGTCATCAGTATACTTGAGGGCACTGAATAAATATTCATCTATTATATATTTGATACTATTCATATATCATGAACGAATGATGGCTTAACGTGCCCTCTTAATATGGACATGAAATATCGCTAACTTCCATACTCCATATTGTTATTAAGGTGTTTTCTTAAGGGAAACCTAACGATACTTTTTGGGTATTGATCCGTTTGATCGGTCGCTTAGTCTAACCGCAAAACCAACGAAGCAGAAAACAAAATAAAATCTATTAGAATCAATTAGGTCTTCGGTTCGGTATATATGGGATATTTTATTATGTAATTCCGCAGCTTATGAGTGAATGAACTTGAGTAAACTTAGCTGTCGATTAGTTAAATTGTCAACAAATTTGTTTTGCAATAACAAGATTTTGGAAGGTACATCCACATTAACAATTAAGCTCTAAATCAATTTCCTTGAAACTCTTTCATCAAAGATTTCTTCTCTTCTTCTCGATCAATTATTCAGTGTTTATACAGATTAATCAAATGATATCTTTTATAAATTATTTTTCTCTGAACTGATAATTTAATTTATTGGTTGATTTAAGAACATTAGTAGAGTTGATGACCACCATTTTAGTATTGATCTACTTTCATATATCTCTATTTTCTAATATCTGACCATTTCTCTTTTAAAGTAACTTCTAACCTTAGAATTGTTTTCGGCGTCAAGTAATGATAAGTCTATTCTTATTCTACGTTTAAGTCAAGTCTGCAAGCGATTAACACCACTGAGGTATCAGGTCGAATGTACATCTGAATAAACCATAAATAATGTATACATTTGACCCGCCATTTGGTGGTAAAAAAATCAGCCACGAAGTGGGTTCGATTCTTATCTAAGACGAGCTGAGCCCCGCGGTGAAAACCAATACTAATAATGTTATAATATACAGTGAAACCTGGTTAAGTGAGACTCCAAGGTCTCACTTAACCAGGGACCTGCAATGTCGTTGCACTTATTGAGGTATTCCACTTACCCAGTGTTTCAGATATCCAGGTATAAATTAATATCTGTCTCATTTACAGAGGGTTCCATTGATAGAGGTGAGAATACGGGTTATTTCAGTTATAATGGTGCGATAATTGAATAAAATAACGTCAAGATTCATTATAAAAATCTGTCATTTTAGTTTGTCTTGTCAAAGTACTCGTATCAGCCATCAGATGTTTTTCGAAATTATAAATTTTATCAAATATCCTTTGGTCACCAATAGATGTCATTTCAAAATAATTTGTGGGTAGGATAAGAATGAGTAAACAAACAAAACGATATTATCTCAGTTACAGAGGTTTATACATATAAAATTCACTGGTTGTCTTAGTTATAGAGGTAACTATGATGATAAATCTCAGATATAGAGGTTACCTCATCCCACTAACAGAGGTAATTTAGTGCCTAAGTGTTGGAACTTTAGCATGAGTTCCAGTTATGGAGGTTTCTCACTTATCCAGGTCCCACTTAACCAAGTTTCACTGTATAACAAACAAATTCAAATAGGAATTAAGATATTGTGTATGTTCGACATCAATATTGTCCATTTCTATCTCATCTATTCTCTGCACTGCCTAATCGGTCGACTGGCAGATAATGTATTAAGACCGTTGATGCATGTGTTATAATATTGTTTTTAAATTTATAAAACCCAATACAACTAAAACCTATCTTAAAGAGCTGGACAGAAATGTGCAAAATATATTCAAAAGGATTTGCAGGAAATGTTCAAAAAGCCATAGGACCGAATGATGACTCGGGCCTGGTCACATATTTGTACAAATGAAGAAGAAGCCTTAACAATTTATGAAAGAATTATTTCAAGTAATGCATAAATTACGACGTTATTAAAATTAGTTATCATCCATGTTTCAAACTCATAAAATAGTACGGATTTGACGTTTGAACAGAAAATTATGAGCTAAACTTTTCAAGCCAATTTCCGTGTCTGTCACACATATAGTGCAAAGAATCTCCTGTGCCTGATTCGACGCGTAAATAAGTGTTTGGACGCACTCTGAATCTTCTGCATCAATCCAAAGAAGTGAGTGATTTCAACTAAAGATCCTCTTGAAAAATGTTCTACAAAGAACCTCTTCCCTCTTTGAAGTCGGTTAAAAGAAGTAGATACTCTAAGTGGTGACGATGAATACTGTAGTCGAGTTGAACTTTGTGATATAGTGGGTCGATACCGAGTCTGTTTAGTTTTACTCAGGATTCTGGGAAATACTTTTGTTTTTGAAACACTAGTTACAGCCCGTGTTCCTTAACAAGTCTGAATCAAACGTAATCACTGAAATATCCTTCGATGGGCTGCCCAATATCATCAATATAATAATAGGTATCTAGATAGTGTGATGTACATTTTTGGGGCCATTTCCGTAGTGAATGGTAGTCAATTGCGGATAAACATCGGATAGTTGCAATGTACTAAAATACGAGAGAAGTATTTAGTCTTTAAGAGTTACTGTAGAAAAGACAATCAGTAACTAGAAACGTTACCGACAAAATGTTTCAAAGTACAAAGTACGAGTAGGTACATTAGAACGATTTTTTTTGGACAGAATGACGTGTCTCTACTTTATTCTATATTCTTAACAATATTAAATTATACGAAATTGTAAAGGTACATTTATATATCTGTCTTTTTTAATTCATTATTTGAAGCAAAATAAACATACTTTTAATAAACTTTACGGAAATTCAAAAAATATCTGGATGTTTGATAAGTGTATACAGTTAACTCTCAATAGATAAACGGTCACTTTAGTTGATACGCTTCTGTACATAAAGGAGGCTTTTGGATTAAATAAATCGACACTGGATGAATTAAAAAATATCACAGTTTATTTACATTACATTCATCTCCAATTGGTCATTCGTCACACTAATATTTATTGCTTAATAGTGATAGTCAGCATGTCCATGGATGGGGGCGGGATGTACAGCAGGAGCGGAGTTGTGTACAACAGCGTTGAAACTGGAAAGAGTAATATGTTGGTTAAAACCCTTGTTTCTATTAAGATTTTAGTCTAATGAAGCAGCAGTAAGATTGTTAATATCATAACTTACCCGTTGTGTGCATCAGCTTTGTATTCAACCTTGCGGACAGAGCCATCAGGTTGGAGCAGAGAGTAGTAGCCATGGACAGAGTCACCGTCGCGGCTCTCGTGCTGAGACTTGTGGTCTCCGGTGTGAGGGTCGGCAACGGAGTAAGCGAATTCATATTTGGGGTGAGCCTACAATACCATATAATACCATGTTATATTTGAGGTGTCGCATAGTATATTTTACCACATAACAATAATATTCGTATGACCACTTACATAGGTATCATGACCGTCGTAGTGAGCTACAGGGGCAGCATGTTGGGCGATAGGAGCAGCGTAGTGAACGGCGGGGGCAGCGTAGTGAGCCACAGGGGCGGCGTAGTGGATGGGTTCGTCGTGACGAATGACACTTTGGGAAGAAGTTGCTTGGCCATGTCCCAATAGACCAGCGTTGGCAGCAGCCAACATCGCACCGAAAGCTACGATCTGGAAATCAAGAGTGTATGTAAAATAATATACTATTTTATAAATATTAGTTTAAATTTTAGTAACTTATGTAACATTAAATATGACTTAAAAACTGGTTATTAAGTTACCTCCAATAAATATGTTATATATTGACAAACAATATCAACTTTTAGAGAGATTGTTTAGAGAACAAATTAAGTCAGTTATCAAATTTCTTTCTTTTGGCAATCTCAAAATGCAATAACAAAATACACTTACTTTGCTGAACATTTTGTTGTACTGTTATCTTCAACTCAGTGTTGATTGATATCAAATGGCCAGTGCTGTATAGTTTTATAGCAAAGAGGGTGATTGCGAGTATAAGTTGGTGGGGCGAAGAAATGTGTGAGCGCGCACTTGACTCTAACCGTTTTGTCATGTGTCAAGGTCACAATACCGGTATTAACAAACATAGTGTTAGGAGATAGTTTTTTTTATTTATTACTGGCAATACAGCTTGGCTACGCACGGAAGTCTTAGAAATTCTCGGATTTCCTCTACTATTATACACGTGTATAATACATGTAAACATTTCTCTTGAAACACTCTATCCATTACTGAAAACTACATTAAAATTATTTGAGTAGTTTAAAAGATCTAAGCAAGCAGAAAGCATAAGCGACTTGTTTTTTTTATGTTAAGATGTTTAAAATGTGTAAATGGGTTTCATATTACTATGGTACGCGGATATACGGAATGTAATAATGTAATTTAAGTTCTATTTCCAGTATCAAATCACAAATCCATCAATATATTTTTTTACTAAGCCAAGTAATTGTAAATAGAATATGAGCATTAGCATGCAGCACTTACTTTGACGTTTTATTTTTAATTTATGCAATTAGTCACAGTAATAACAGTTCATGATACTTATATATGTGAACAACAGTTCCAGCAGTAAAGAGTATCCTATGTCTTTCCTCAAGAACCAAAACATCTCAAGTCAAGTGTAACAGACAGACAAACAGACAGAGTTACTTTCGAATTTACAATTTTAGCATATGGAAGTATGGATAAGACCATCCCATATACCTAGATTAGATGAAACATAAATATATTAATTGATTTGAAAGAGTTAAGACTTAGACTTATCTACTGCAATAACATCAAAATAGACCTTAATTAATTATTTCTTATTTCGTTAAGAATCCTAGGTCGCTCCAATAAAAAAATCGAAGTTCAGCCGTATCGTAGTAGACTTAAGCCGACTATAGCTTAATGTTAGTTGTAAGTTAGTTACTAAGATAAACAAGTGATTAATTTAAAAAGTAAAAAAAGCTTAAATTACTTGGTAATAAAAAATAACTTTATGTCATATAAGGTGGGTTTTTAAGAAATATGTACGTCGCAATTTTGTTACGGCGGCCATTTTGGATTAAGAATAGTATCGATTATATATTTTGCATTGTCATTAGAACTAAAGGTATAGGTATTTCAAGTTTCAGCTCAATCAGAAATCAGGAAGTGGATCAAATTTAACTTGCAGGATTTGATTACAGAGAAACATCGGGACAGGTGTAACTAAATAAAAGCTTGTAATAAGTTATTTTAAAATCAGTAACGCACCACTTTTTTGTTTAATTTTTTTGGTTTAGTAGTTTTTAAGTTTAAAAACACGAAAAAAGAAATAGAAAGTTTTTAGTCCACAATTAAAAATATAATACACCACATAAAGTCACGCTTATTTCCCAGAGAGGTAGACAGAGATAATCGATCTCCACTTATTATGGTCCTAGTCCTGACACACTTCTTTTGTTTCATCCACATTCATCAATCGTTGCATGTATGCTCGTCGGTTCCTAGTGCTTTTCAGAACATTACCAATTTGGTCAGTAAATGTTTGCCGTGTACGACCTCTTCCAGTTCCACACAAATTCTCTCTATAAATTCCTTTCGAGAGTTTACTATCATCTAACTCGCTAAGTGTCTAAAATATCCAAGTATGCCCTTTTCATTATAATCACAGTTGTTGCAACCAATATCAACAATATAGTGTTAATTAATTAATCTACGAAAATTTAGTGAATTAATCTATGAAAATACTAATTTCATTTATCATCATCAGTCTATAGGTATATAAATGGACATAGGCTTGTTACATTGTACGTCACTCTGATCGATTTACAAAATAATTTTGTTCTCTTTTAGTACTCCGTGTTATTCGATAACCGTCTTACAAGCAGAGCTAATAATGGCGATGTTTTAATATTCCATTGCTTTAAATAGTATGTGTTTTTAAATGTCGTTGGTTCCTTACTTTCTTACTCTAAGTATTCTGAAAATAAACACTCAAAAAGTGTAATAGCTACATAAGTATAATATCATAATGTACGTTGTTATATTATAAAAAGTATATTATTTCTACTATTACCATTAGATGTCTTAACTAGAAATAAGACGCTTAAGTACATAACGAAATAATATTTGGAAACTGAAGGTAATAATCAAAACACAAATATTTTTAAATGAATACCAGTATTGCGTAAATATGTGACGTCAATCTTAAGACGTTAAGTTTAATTGTACATTATATTGTATAAAATATTCATTACGTTACAAAACTCGATGAGGGACGGCATCACATAATAGGTCTGTAACATAACAAAGTGACCAGAGTGAGGCAATAAAAACTTCATGTAGATTAATATGTAGAAAAATGTTAGTGGGCCCTAGTTACAATAGTTCATGAAAGTGGACAGATAGTCCACGGGCCCACGTACAAGGGATTTCAGTGATTAATAACAGGCTGAAAGTTTATACACAGCTTCGTTTTGACGAGACCCCCAACTTTTATTATTGGACCAAATTCTGATAGTGGCAGGAAAAAGCGGGATAGGGAGCGAAACACGTCGATTTGATGAGTCTCCCAAATTAATAAATAACAGTTTCTAAAAATCAATACTTCGAGAAAATACGATGGAAAACTGAGAAAAACTTGTGGCATACAAAGTGAATGGTACCTTCCCGAGTGACCCCCAGCTCTAACATGTCAGAATGGTGACTTGAAATTTTTTATTCATTTTCATTAATAACAAACTGATTTTTGTTTTGGGGCTTGCAAAATATATATTTTACATAAAAAATGCATCGGCATACAAATTCGATGGTAATTTTTTTGAGACCCACACTCGAAAAAATATTAACATAATCTTGACAACTTTCGAGTGTAGGTCTCAAAAAAATTACCATCGAATTTGTCATGTGAATGATTGTCATGATACTAATTTCTTTAAACTTATTCCTCAGTGTCTGCCGATAACTAAGATTATAAATTGCACGAATAGCCCTCTTCTGTAACACAAATATACTTTGGTTGTCAGAAGTATTCCCCCACAATAAAATACCATATGACATAACACTATAAAATAACTAAAATACACTAATCTAGCTGTTTCTACATCGGTTAATTGATTAATTAATTATTAATTGACGATGATCATCTATAAAAAATAATTCGTACTTTATTTTTATTGAATAGTGCGCAAAGGAGCAGACGTATCACCTGATGTTACCATCAGTTTACCGTCACACAGTTTATCAGTTTATAGCAACACCAGAGGCGTCACAAGTGCGTTGGCCACCTCATCATCCCCCAAAGGGTTGGGGTATAGGCCTCCGATGTCCTCACGGGGGTGGTCCGGTCTATGGCCCTGTATGGGGCACCGGTGTGGGTGGCGGCTCTGACCGCCCAGAATAAGGTGCGCCTTTGGCGCCCTCAGAGGGTATTGGCGGTCAGAGCGATACGCGGACACCGCACCGTGTCCACCGAGGCGGCGTGCGCCTTGGCCGGGACACCCCCGTGGGATTTGGAGGTGGAAGTGCTCGCCGAAGTTTATCGGCAAGCGGCTGAATATCAGGCGGAGAACGGGTATCGTCCTCCGCCCGAAGAGGTACGCGAATGGCGTGAAGCCGCTCGCCGAGCCACGATGGCTCGTTGGTCTTCCCGGCTGGAGGCTCCACGCGCTGGCTTTGCCACCGTGGAGGCGCTCCAGCCGGTCATCCTCGAGTGGGCAGGGCGGCAGCACGGGACCCTTTCCTTCCGGCTGACGCAGGTGCTTTTCGGGCACGGTTGCTTCGGAAAGTACCTGCACTCGGTCGCTAGGAGGGCATTGAGTCCCGCCTGCCACCACTGTGACTGCAGTGAGGACTCGGCCCAGCATACGCTGGAGATCTGCCCCGCTTGGGCGGCGCAGCGTCGGGCCCTCACTGCAGTCATTGGAGGAGATCTCTCGCTACCGGCCATCATACGCTCCATGGTCGGTAGCGATTGCAGTTTTACCGCGGTGGCATCCTTCTGCGAAGACGTAATTTCGCAGAAGGCGGCGGAGAAGGCCCGGGATGACGATATCCACTCGGACCCGATCCGCCGCCGGCGAACCGGGCGGCGGAGGCGCGCCCATCTGCGCCTCATGCCGCCCTGAGTGTGGCCGCGGATGATGGGGATGGGTTTTCCACTCCATCCGCCCTAGTGGCCAGCCGCGAAGGGGCGACGTACGCGTGTGCCGTGCGTCGCCTAATTTGAGAGTTTTCACCAGCAGACGGTGCCCGCTTCAGCGCGGGCAGGCGCTGGGAGGGGTCCGGTTGTGTTAATAACTGCAGTTCCCGGACCCTTCCCTTCTCAGGCGCAGAGTTGGCACACCGTGTGGTTGTGGTCGATTCCGACACACCACCCTGCCGCAAACCCCGGTGGGGTTTTCACACGTTAAAAAAAAATAAAAATAAAAATGGGCCTCCGATGTCCTCACTCACTCGGAGAAACACAGCGCAAGCGCTATTTTACACCTGTTTATTGTGAGGCCGTGGTATCACCCCGTTGAGTCGGCTCATTCATGCCAAAGCGTGGCTCTCCCAAGTTTAAAAATAAATAAATATAAATAAATAATCCGGACATCTAACACACAACGCCATCTAGTCCCAAGCTAAGCAGAGCTTGTGTTATAGGTACTAGAAAACTGATATCAAAACATATATACTGTTTTTTTATGGAAATTCATACATATTATACATAGAAAACATCCAAACTCCGAAACAAATATTTGTAGATCACACAAATACTTGGTCCGACCCAGGATTTGAACCCGAGACCTCAAGCACAGCAGTCACATTCACTACCACTGAGCTACCGAGGCAGTATAACTATTTACAGTAAAGCAAATAATATTTGCAACTAAAAATTGTGTACTATCATCACCTTTTTGCTTTTAATGTCCTAAAGCTGGATTTAGGCCTCGAAACGGCCTTAGAAAGGAGGTTTTGGTCTACTGTACCATGCTGGCAGGGACTGTTGGCTTGTTGTCCTGCTTCGTTAGTTTGTCTTTACGATTTCCGAGCAATAAATGGGTGGTGACACTTCATGTTCTTAATCAGTCACCGTAGGCAATAGAATATTCACTTCAGCAATACTTCACCACGAAAAACAGTTGACTAAAAGGGTAAAAGTTTGGAAACTAGTCCGTATTTTGTGAAATGGTTTTCGAAGTGACTACGAGATTTATTGATTATTGAGATACAGTTATTTAAGAAACCTTTAAAGATTTTAACTCTTTTTGGGATAATTGTCTTACACGTGTTCTGTTTCTCCATTGTTTCATGTATTAAAATCTACAATAATTTCAAACGAAATTTATTTTCTACTTAAATCGAGAGAAGAAAAAAGTAAAATAGAAAATTATATTTTATTTCAATACATTCATATCACATAGTTCAGTCGTCTCATAGTAAATAATAAATAGTAGGAAACATAACAGATTTAGTGGTAGTATTCATTTCCGTGCTGGGGAGTAGGGTGTACGGCGGGAGCGGAGTTGTGTACAACGGCGTTGAATCTGAAACGAACAATAAACAGTTAGTTGACATAATAAGTAAACTAAGATCTTACATCTAATTGAATGGTTTAATATGATCACTAACCCTTTGTGGTCATCAGCAGAGTACTCGACGGAACGGACAGAGCCGTCAGGTTGGAGCAGAGAGTAGTAGCCATGGACAGAGTCACCGTCGCGGCTCTCGTGCTGAGACTTGTGGTCACCGGTGTGAGGGTCGGCCACGGAGTAAGCGAAGTCATATTTGGGGTGAGCCTAAAGGTTTAAAAAAATGTTAGATTATAATATAGTCTGTGTTTGATAATACTTAGCTAAGAAAAACATCATATGACTGTTTCTTACGTAAGTGTCGTGGCTTTCGTCATGAATTACTGGGGCTTCGTAGTGAGCATCAGAGTTAGCATAGTTGATCTCAGGGGCGGCTTGGTGGATGGGTGCTTCATGAATAACGACATTGTGGGAAGCTGACGAACGGGCATTTCCAAGCAGACCAGCGTTGGCAGCGGCCAAAAGAGCACCGAAAGCTACGATCTGAAAATATTAGAAGAAATCAATTAATATAATGTATCTATGCGGTAGGTTAGCGAGTTTGAACTGCGACAAATAGGTATACATTACACTTACTTTGCTGAACATTTTGATGCTGTGATTGTCAAAAGCTAGTTTTGATTGATGTCAAAAACCTTGCTGTTGATAGTTTTATAGTAAAGCTATTACAAATGTCAGCGGGTGGGGTAATTAACTATATGCGAACGTTTTGTTGCATGAATTAAGGTCTTGGTTATTTTGTACACTCACAGTTACGAAAAGTATTTCATTTTTGTAATTAAATATAAGCATTGAATTAAAAAGTATTTATGTGTAAGTAATTGTATTTCTTTTAAATAAAATAATTTTTGAATTTAGGTTTTTAGATGTAATTATACGAAAAAAAGTTATGAAGCATTTTTTATTGTAAAAAAAAAATTCTTGAAGTTACTAGACGTAAATTTTACATATGGTTACCTATTTTAATGTTCAAAACCTAGTAATTAAGAAGGGACAGAACTTGGGGACAACATTGCCCTATGGGTGGCTGATTGTCCACAAAATGCTTTTCTAAAACTGTTTCATGGAAACTGGATCTACATTTACAGCTAGATTTATGCACTCGTGTATTGGAACGGTTGCTGCCAAACATGAGGGAGCCTGATGACTTTTGCAAGAGACTACGCGTCAGTTGTACAGTCCATGGTCTATTTATGGGGCGACGACCGCTATATTGCGAAAACCGCAGCGAGTGCTGCCCAAAAGGATCATTATGGGTACCGCATGATCTCCTTTGAGCCTGGCCTGGAACTCCACCATGGGTTATAGAGACGAGAGACCTTGCGGCTCTTTATCAGTGACGTAAGAAGGCGGTGGAACTGAGTTGAAGTCTTGTGACTCGAGTATTGTTACGATAACGGCCTCGTTGGTCTTGCTGTTGACGTATGCAACTGCCGATCAAGAGGGTCTCGGGTTCGAATCCTAGATTGGGCCAAGAGTGTTATTGAGTTTTTCTGATTATAGAAATGTTTAATAACAGCTTGGAGTTTGGAAAGGTGGGGTCGGAACCCCGTGCCTCGGAGAGAATCCCAACTACTAAGCTAAAGGCATAGCTGAATGAGAACGAGTGGAGTATCAACTAAAAATGTTGCAGAAACGGGGGAAAATTATTCCTTTTGAGAGATTCCATTGCCTGCGTTAAAGTTTGAACCATGTATGAAAGAATTGATCCCGTCTTAAAGTTCTAAAAAAGGACGTTACAGCATAAGTTTATCTTTTAAGATTGGCTGAAAACCTTTTCTATGCTAAAAAATTGTTATTTGTTAAATATGTTCGTCGGAAACAACGATCCGTGTACAACAGGGGTTCTGGAAGTTTAAGAAATGTTACTATTTCTCATGGGTCAATTTTATTAGCACCCTTAGGTTGACACACATTTCGTTGCGATATTGTAGAAAAAATCGATTGATTGTAGTGTTAGGCGGGCGTATGGCTCGTATATTTCTCAACAATTGTTACCTATTCCTTGTGAATGACGAAGTTGCGATCTCTCTTTGTTTTTGTATTAGGTAAATTAATTAATAATAAGTCATCTGAATGTTTCCCACTTCAACATGCTCCGTTTATACCAATAATTAGAACAACCTGTAATATAAAGAGCATTGTAGTAGATAAATTCATAAAATTGATATGCACGCATAATTTTGCCTATTAACATATACTAAGCACGTATATGATTATGTTAAATAGTTGACTAATATACTTATGTAGATAATGAATGTGCAACTGACTACTTTTGCCGCCAAATATGAGGAATCAGGTGCTTCGTTAAGACATAAACATAATGCTTAATATGATGTTCTAAATTCTATTGACTTTATCTTCTATCGGAAAAAAATGGCTTTTGCACTCAGATATCGAAGAACCGAATACTATTTCAGAGATGGGAGGGATAAAAATTTGTTTACGATATTTTAACATCACGCTACGGGCAATAAGAGACACAGGCGTGGTTGCGTGAGTCATCTAGTATGTTTAATAATCTAAAGTTCTGTTAGTAATAGAACGTCCTAATCTTAGGGTATTGGGCCGATTTGAAAAATTATATTCCTCTTTACCCGTTCCCTTATTACCCTTGGCATAGCGTGTGTATGACTGGTAAAATTTCGCTAATTCTTTTTTTATTAGATAGCCCAGTTATCAGGAGAGGCCATAGATAATATGTCACCACGCTACAACTAAAAGAAGAAGAATATCAATAGGAAGTGTTGCAATAAGCTTGAGAGCTTACATTGCTTGCGCTGCATAAACGGTTACACGAAAACAATGTATCAACGAATTGTTTCTCCTTAAAAGTTCTAAAAAAAATCTAGCCAGTATTATGTATATGTTTTAAGGTTAGCTGGTAAACCATTTTATTCGCATTGTACCTACTTTTAGGAACGCTACAGGAGACCTAGACGAGAACACTGCTGAGCTCGTCTCTTATAACCTCACACTTACATACGGTCGTCTGGACTCAAACAAGGCAAAACCTGAACTGATAATCTACGTACTTATATATTTCCAAATACGTACATATTATACATAACATACACCCAGACATAGAAGATTTCCATATCATGAAGGCTATGGCCTATTATAACAGACTGCCACATCTGGTACATTTGCAGGAAGTTCAAGTTGTGGGCTATATTAAATTGGAGCAGAAAATGTTTGTCCAGTTTAATTACCATATTACAGGGTCTGCTTAGTTTCTGAAGTAGACAGTCGTTTCGGAGGTATGTGTGGTTAATATTTTGATATGCTTTCCATTTTTGCCTTTGAGTGTTTTAGCAGGATTAACTAACAGTTATCTACGTATTTTGTTAGCTTTCGGCAAATTCTTGGTATCACAAATTTTATATTCTATTTCTAATCTCGGTCGCATAGGCTTAGATGGGTAGTTTACCCAGGACCACGACAGGTATAACCTGTTCGAAACGTTGCGGCGTCGGGGAAATAGATCGGAAGTTGTCGTAACTATTTATATTATATTTTTTTTATTTTTAATCCCCCTATATAACAAAATCTATGTAAATTCGTTTATTATCATAACTACCACTAAAGCAAACTTTTAAGGAATATTATATATAATAAAATAATAAAAATATATATATATTTTTGCATAAGAAGTAGAAAAACCATGAAATTAATAGGACTAAGAAAAGTTTTATGTTGTAAAATGTTATTGTCACATCTATATTTTTGAAAACCAAATAGTTACGCAGAGAAGTGATCTAAAAACTTGAAATGTGCCATGTAAAAATAAAATAAGTCGGGGCTTTTAGATTATTTTATCCTTTACCACCTGTGTTTTAACAACCATAGGATTATCCAAAAAAAAAATGCTTTTGTTTCAAACTTTTTAGAGAGCATAGGTATAGTGTACATTATTCTATATTTAGCTTCTATCTATATAAAAAGTATATAAGGGCACGTAAAACAGGCCACTTGGCTACATTGGAATCTTAGCCGCTATAGCAAACCGCGGTTTAAAGAAAATAGAGAATATAAATATTCACTAGAAATAATTCTAAAAATAATACGTTGATGCTACAACTGTATTAAAGACTGCTTAAAGGCTTAAAGACTGAAATCTGTTCTGTTACTTCAGCTACTGAAGTCGCATATGCAAGAGGAACAGGCACATGATAAAAAAAAATAGATTGAAGATAAAAATCACAGTTTATTTACAATTCATACATTTCATATTGATCATGCATCTCACAAAATTAATAAATATGCAGTAACACACGTTGAAGACTTAATAATGGTGGTAAGCATGTCCATGAACTGGGGCGGGATGTACAGAAGGAGCGGAGTTGTGTACAACAGCGTTGAAACTGAAAAGAGTTATACGTTAATACACTCGTTTTCTATTATGAGCTTATTCTATTGAAGCAGAAATATGACCCTTAACATAAACGTTAACAACAACATGATAACTCACCCATTGTGGGCATCAGCACTGTATTCAACCTTACGAATAGAGCCATCAGGTTGAGCCAAAGAGTAGTAGCCATGGACAGAGTCACCGTCGCGGCTCTCGTGCTGAGACTTGTGGTCACCGGTGTGAGGGTCGGCCACGGAGTAAGAGAAGTCGTATTTGGGGTGAGCCTAGAATATTAAAATTAAGTTATAAGTTTGGTGTAATGCAGTTTATGGTGTAAGAATTATAATATTCGTGTGCAAGCTACTTACATAGGTATCATGACCGTCGTAGTGATCTACAGGAGCAGCGTATTGGGCGATAGGGGCGGCGTAGTGGACGGCGGGGGCAGCGTAGTGAGCTACGGGGGCGGCGTAGTGAGCCACGGGAGCGGCGTAGTGGATGGGTTCGTCGTGACGAATGATGTTTTGGGAAGAGATGGCGTGGCCATGTCCCAATAGACCAGCGTTGGCAGCGGCCAACATCGCACCGAAAGCTACGATCTGGAAATTAAGGTGTAGAATTTAAATAGGAACGAACAAATGTTTGGACTCTGAGTCGTTTAGTCCGAGAAAAATTATTATAAGTACGCATTTTTAAGAAAACTAATCGAATGTAAACAATAATACAATTTCTATTTTATAAAAAACTAGCTGTTGCCCGCGGCTCCGCCCGCGTTCATGTCGGTTTTTTCGTGTTTTTTCGCGGTCGCGGATATGTGACTGATGCAAAAATTTGATAAAAACAATCCTTGATGCGGATTATGTATCATTCAAAAATTTCAGCTCGATCGGTGCAGAACTTTTTGAGATTTTTAAGCGTACACAAACCAACATTGCATTTATATATATATATAGAGAAATGGTACATTACGGTATCGAAAGTATTTACTACTATAGATTAAGCTACGATGACTAATAAAATAAATAAAGCAAATCAAAAAGTTATGAAACTATCATGGGAATTCTTTGTCCATGTAATCTGTAGTAAATATCAATACGCAGTGTATTGATACTAGCGAATTATACTTACTTTGCTGAACATTTTGTTGTAGTATTTGCTACGAGCCCGTGTTGATTGATATCAGAGGGCCTGTGCTTAATAGTTTTATAGTAAAGGTAGTTGAAAGTACAATGTGGTGGGGCGAAGAAATGTCTGAGCGCGTACTTGACTGTGAACGCTTTGACATGTATCAAGGTTACAATACCGGTACTGACAAAATATTGTCGATACTTTATTATTTAATAGATTGTGGTTTACAATTTTCAACAAACATATATTAAACATGTATATTAATCGTTTACTAGAGACAGCCAGATGGTTGAATTTTTACCCTTTGAATTATTTAATCACTATCGCTACGTATTATAAAACAAAGTCCTCCGTTTCTTTGCGATAAACTCAAAAGCTACTGCACGGATTTTTATGTAGTTTTTACTTATAGGTTAGGTTTTCAAATATAACTTGTAAAATTTTTGGGTATATTGACTAAAACATAATGATATTTGTTAAAGATGTCGGACAAAATTATACCACATAGCACAAAGAAACATAGGCTATATTATACTTTCCGTTAGGAGCTCGTGCGAAGTCGGGTAGGTTGCTAGTTTTACTTATAATTTCGAATTTAAGGACCCAGGTTCAGTTGATGATGAGGAGGATGAGGATGATAAGAATATGCTGTCATTTCTGTTTCCACTACGTAAATCAAATATTTATGATTACTGTGCACTTCAAAAAGCAAATAAGTACCCATTGAGTAATAATATGTGTATATCTCAGGAAGCGCTATTCTGATTTGAAAAATTATTTCAGTCTTGGATAGTCTATTTATCGAGGAAAGCTATAGGGAGTATAGGGTATATATCATCACGCTAAGACCAATAGGAGCGGAACCCCGATGAAGAATGTTTAAAAAACGGGGGAAAATTATTACGCTACGGACAATAGTACACGTAAACGAGGTTGCGAGGGTCAGCTAGTAGATTATATTTGTTGAGTTCTATTCGTAAAAGGGTTAGACCTACATTATTGAACCAGTAATAAATAAACTTCAATTAATACCTTACTGCTAATTTTATTTTCTGTCTTATCAGGAACTATAAACTGAGTTGACTAACAAAATATAGGTCTGCAATGAAATATCTAGTTCAAAGTACTTGTTTCTCACATACTGGTACAACAGGAAGCATATTTTGGTTATATAATGCAAATACTAACTGCTGGTTTAATAGACTTATCTACACACTGGTTTACCCAAGCAACTTATAAATGTCTCCTATTATCCGAAGTTCGATGTTGTACATCGTGAACTAATTTGCTTACCATATAAAAAGTTATTGTAAGCTTTAAAATATAGATTTATGCTGTTACACACTTTTTTGTGGTACATTTAATGAGGAATAATTCTTTCGATAATATTTGTGAAATAATGTAGTGGACGCAAATTTTTTAAATGATCCTACGTTTTTATTCGTCATGGCGTAATGCTATATAGCATAAAAGTTTTTCTCTATAAGTAGGTACATAACGTCAAAATATTTTTGTAAATCAGAATAGATTTTTATATTGTCTCGGTGGCGCGGTGGTAGCTTAAGCGACTGCTGTGTTTGAGGTCTAGGGTTCGATTCCCGAACCAAATGCTTGTATGATCTGCAAATATTTGTTTCGAAGTTTGGGTGTTTTCTATGTATAATATGTGTATGTATTTATAAAAAAAAGTATATATGTACTTATATCAGTTGTCTAGTACCCATAACATAAGCTCTGCTTAGCTTGGGACTAGATGGCGTTGTGTCAGATGTCTGAAATATTTATTTATTTTTTATAGATTAGCGCGTTTAACCAACCAAACAAAAAACTCTTGAGCCTTATAACATTAGTATAGATATAAAATTTACTTGTCCTTGATACGTACGTTGTACGTGATTTATAAACGCAGAGCCTAAATCACTTTGTTATAAACTTATAATTTTTCCAAATGGTGATTTTTAAGTTTTTAACACAAATTAAAACAGGATTTACAGAAATTTCACGCGTGATTGGGTAAAATTAAGAATGAATGAAGTTCATCATTGTGCAAGTTAGAAAACAAATATGAAGAATAGCCACGGGAGCAATGTCGCAGACGAGAGTTACTTACAAAGAAAAGCAAATAAAATTGGTTTAATGTAGGTAGGAACTTAATTCTGTACCGACATCATTACCATATTCACTGAGGAATTATAAATCATAATAAATATATTTAAATATGTGTATGCATATAATTATAAATATATTTATATGTATGTATATACTCATTATCACTCGTATATATAATCATTTTGTATCTATAACATGTATGTATAGAAGGTAGATATTTTATTCAAATTGTTTTTTCTGTTTAATCCTAAGTACACATGACTTTGTTCTCTTCGTTTATATTTTTTGTTATCCTCTATTCACAAGTAACGTTTTGCTAAATTAAAACTTAAATTCTATTCATGCTTTATAAGGGCAATTTTTTTCTAAACTATTTAAAACTATATTAAATATGGTTTGCAATAAAAAATCACGACGATTTGAAATTTATTTATCAACTAGCTGAGCCCTGTGGTGCTACCCGCGTTTGTTGTTGTAACCGCGGACAAACATTAAATAAATTACATTTTGGTATATGTACCGTACGTATATACATATGCGATTAGTAAAAAAATATGTTATTTTAATATTACAAAAAGCCACTCCAATTTTATTTATTTGTATAGAAATATTAAACTTTATTGCTCCTTATATATGAACTACTAGCTGACCCACGCAACCTCGTTTGTGTCTTATATTGCCCGTAACGTGAAAATTTTCCCCCTTTTTTGAAATATTTTTCATTGGTACTCCGCTTCTATTAGTAGTAGCGTGATGATATATATCCTATAAGCGATAAATGGACTATCCAACACCGAAATAATTTTTCAAATCGGACCCGCGGTTCCTGAGATTAGCGCGTTCAAACAAGCAAACTCTTCAGCTTTTTTATTAGTATAGATTATGGTTTCGCAAAAACTTTCTTTTCGAGTAATGTCTAATTTAAAACCAATATGCAGACCCAAGAAGTATCTCATCAATTAGCAGTCTTTAACAGTCCACTTCTAGACATGGGCCTCTCTTAAAGGAAATTTTGGCCTCTTATATAACGCTGGTCAAATGGTTTGGTATAAGGTCGATTTCAAGTTTTTCGTTTCTTTGCAGTTATTTTGTCAAGCGTAGTTTCCTCCCTTAATCGCTTCTTACGGCACCTTTGTAAAATAGGAGTAGTGACACTTTATATTTTTAATCTGTAATCCACACGGATAACCACCGGCATCCATTTCTAAAAGCCTATTTTGTGCACAAAAATGCGATGATTAATATATAACCCCTAGCTATGTATATGACAAATAATCATGTACATAGCTTCAATCATAACCATGAGGACGAACTTATACAGAAACTAGGTGCTATATTATAATAAACGATATTGATTTAATAACATACGTAATGAAAATGGAGTAAAGTTGGCCTAATCGCTTTGCATTAAAACGTGCTTTGACAATTAAAGTAGATTGTTTTTTTTAATATTTTAATTAATTTAACAGTTGAGTCTTTTTTATTTCATTACTTTATTTGGTTATTAAATTACAGGTGTTAAAGTACAAATTTATTTATTTATATATAATTTAGCAATACGAAAGTAATCTTTGAGATCAAAATTAGATTGGTACATAAAATTACACTTATGTTTCGTTTATTTATTTATTTAAGAACTGTATGCACATAATGAAGAGATAAGAGAGGCCTATGTCCAACGGTGAACTGATAAAGGGTGTTCATTATCTACCAGTCCACCTTTGGGTGGTGCGAAATCGAATGAGTATCCACACTACACTTTTGATAGGAACATAAAATTAATAAAACCAAATAAGAGTCACTAAAAACATAATTAATATTGTCACTGTCGTGTGTATCGTTGTGTAAACGCTAATAGGTCTCCAGCACCAATTAAACCGACCACTAAGAGGTCATTTACCTCACTGATAGCAGGCTCAATATGCTAGTAGTAACGACACACGTCACGTCAATTCACAAGGTTAATTATAACTACAAGTGCACGCATACAATCAGTCGCCCCACCTCAATACAAATTGTATTCTATAAAAACAATCTTTATTTTTTTATTGATATCAATTAACACTTGTTTCTAGCAAACAATACATCAAAATGTTCTCCAAAGTAAGTGTTAAACCACTGGCTCTATAATAACAAAAGTTAAAATATTTTGTTAGTGTAAGCTTTCTCAATCGCATTTCTTTTCACCATGTTTTCAAATTTATAACCGGGCTTTAAATAGTAATCTTGATTTTAATTTGGTATAGAAAATTTTTTTTTGTTCTTTCTAGATCATAGCTTTCGGTGCTCTCGTGGCCGCTGCCAGCGCCAGTCTATATGGTCACGGTCACGCCGTGTCTTCTCAAAGCATCATCCGTCATGACCAACCTATTCACTACGCTGCTCCAATTTCCCACTACTCTTCTTCTGTAGCTCACTATGCCGCTCCTGTTGCTAACTACGCCGCCCCTATTGCCCACTACGCAGCCCCCGTAGCTCATTACGACAGTCACGACTCATATGTAAGTTTTTTTTTAAATAATTTACTCTATTGTCTAATATATTATTATTGATATATACAGAAACAATGTTATTATTAAAGGCTCATCCTAAATATGACTTCTCTTACTCCGTGGCCGATCCTCACACCGGTGACCACAAGTCTCAGCACGAGAGCCGCGACGGTGACTCTGTCCATGGCTACTACTCTCTGGCTCAACCTGATGGCTCTATCCGTAAGGTTGAATACAGCGCCGATGCCCACAATGGGTAAGCAACAATCTTTATTTCGAGATATAATACATGCATGCCATTGTCTGCTGTAAAATAGTAATATTAACTTTACTGTTTACTTACAGATTCAACGCCGTGGTACACAACTCCGCTCCCTCAATCCATCCCCAAAGCTATGGTCACGGCTACCATTACTGAACATTTATTTAATAAACCTTTAAAAGAAATCTATATTTTTTATTTATGTGTACGGAGTGACCAGTAGACAAAATGCGATAAATGACAATTACATAAATATACCTTGTTACGAGTTGAACGCAGACAGCTTGCTACACTTAAGGTCCTCGCGAAGGAATCGATACGATTCCTAATAACAGTACATTGTTCTTTGTGCCAAGTTTTCACTTCAAGACAGTTATTGGTTCTACAAGCTATACTTCGTAAACATTGCCAGTTTGTCCATTATCCAAGTATCCACAGTTAAAATTCCGGTCTGTTAGGAATATTTAGTATCTTTGCAAAACTGAAGCGGCCACCCATCAGTTTAAACACGTTACATCTAAATCTATTTAAATACTCTGCCTCATTAATAATATACTTACTCTAAACAAATATATAAAATTGTCTGCTTGTGATTTCTAATTAAAACTCAAAAAAGCTTTTCAGTAAAAGTTTATAAAAGTTTATACGAACCTTACAAAAAAAACAGTTTTTAAATGTTTTGTCTGTGTGTCTGTTTGCTCCGGCTAATCCCTGGAACGCCTGGACCAATTATGACGAGGCTTTCACTGGCAGATAGCTGATGATATAAGGAGTAACTAAGCTACTTTTTCAGACTAGCTTTACCCCACAGCGCTACCCGCGGTTGTTGTTGTACCGCGGGTAACACCGCGGAGCTCAGCCAGTAAATTATATACAATGCGACTCAAATAGAATTAAATATAATAGAAACGTCAATGACCTCTATCTGTGAAATATCCTGTAAATATAATAAGTGTCACAATGTAATACTGCTCCTTTAGTTAAAAAATATCTACAGGCATTATTAGAAGACTATCCTTTCTAAAATTAATCTAAAGATACTTATATATAGCATAGTATATAATTCAATAGTTGCAAATTATCGATTTTCAGCTGTAGCATTGAAACCGAAAATGTATTTGTATTATTTAAAACTTTATATTTTTTAATGAATGGGCCTTCCAAAGTGACTCTACTCTACTTGATGGAAAACATAAGCAGCATCCAGCATCCAAGACTGGCGGTCATCACACTCGTTGTGAATGTAGACAATGCAGCATGGTAGTCCACACCATGACGGCCTAGTGATGCTTCTGCATCATTGAGTCAATCTAAGTAGAGCTTGTGTTATGGGTACTAGACAACTATGTAAATACATATATACTTTTTTTGTAAATACATTCATATTATACATAGAATTCACCCAAACTCCGAAAGAAATATTACAGAACATATAAACATTAGTTCAGACCCGGAAATCGAATCTGAGACCTCAAGCTCAGCAGTCACATACGCTACCACTACGCCACCGAGGCAGTAACTATGAGTTAACCTTGGACTAATCTGGTACAATAAAGACATTTATTATTATTATTAGAATAAGTATGGAATAAATACACTCGTTGGGTGTAATTAAAAAAACGGTTAAAGTAAAATTAAATAAAAGGCTTAAATTTGCAATAAAATTTTCAGTTTTATTTAATTTAGTTATTTCATCTCTAATCTTATTTTTATAAAAATAATTATTTTGATACAGTTTACAATATAAGTGATGTCTAGTAATGGTAGCCATGCCCGTAGTTCTGAGGATGCACTGAGTGGCCGGAGTTGTGTACCACGGCGTTGAATCTGGAAATAACAGAGTAGTCAGTATGTTTCAATATTATGTAAGGAATGATGTTATACTCGTATTTTAAAAGAATGCTGCTGCTTACCCATTGTGAGCATCTGCCTTGTATTCGACCTTGCGGATAGTTCCATCAGGCTGAGCCAGAGAGTAGTAACCATGAACAGAGTCACCGTCGCGGCTCTCGTGCTGAGACTTGTGGTCACCGGTGTGAGGGTCAGCCACGGAGTAAGAGAAGTCGTATTTAGGGTGAGCCTGGAATGATAACACGTTGACTTATTACACCTTAAATGTAAAAATATTTAGTATGATTTTAAAGTAAGTTTATTTTTTAAGAACTTACGTATGAGTCGTGACCGTCGTAGTGAGCTGCAGGTTCCGCATAGTGGGCAATAGGAGCAGCGTAGTGTGCTACGGGAGCGGCATAGTGAGCTACGGAAGAAGCGTAATGGGAGACTTGAGGAGCGTAGTGAATAGGCTGGTCGTGACGGATGATGCTTTGAGATGAGATGGCGTGACCGTGGCCGTGACCATATAAGCTAGCGCTGGCAGCTGCTACGATAGCACCGAAAGTTACGATCTAGAAAAATAAATTAGTAGTTAATACACATTTTATTAGCATTCGTTATAATTTAAGGCTGTCTTAAAAGCTTGCTTTGTACATACATTTTGAATTCATGAGCAATATTTCAAAAGTAAAATAAATGACAAATATTTAAAAGGTATCAGTCCTGTCTGTTTTTTTTTCAATGGTATGATTGTACAAGGACTTACTTTGGAGAACATGATGATGTATTCTTTGTTAGACTTAGGTGTTGACTGTTGTTAATAAAATTTGTGTATGTTTTTATAGAAGCAAATTAGCAGTGGGGCGGCTAAATGTATTTTCATAAATATTGTGTGTTGTAACTGTGATATCACAATTTAACCTTGTAAGTTTTATGACGCATAACGAGGTGCATAAGTGCAATATGGGGTGAAGAGGTTGGCTCTAGAGTACTCTAAATAGTTCAGAGAGGTTCATAGTGAATGCATTGCTCCACTGACTAGTACGTTTTATCAATGCATCTAGAAAGCTTTTATCTTATTGGTATGCGTTTTTACTTTAAATTGCGTTATTTGTGTTTTTTTCATCTTTATAACTTAGACTTTTTTCTCAGTGGGATTAATATATTTATTATTCGTCCAAGAGGTGGGAGCCTGGTGATCTGTAACACAGGTTTTCCTAATATATACACCAGTCCCTCACAAAGGAATAATTGTCACGCATTGTATTGTATTACCTGATCTGTACTTACCTTTGTGAAAGAGTAATAAATATATTATTATTATTATTTCAGCTTTACATTTAGTGGCCAAACAAAATATCGCTATAAAAGTATATACATTGCGGTGTGATATAAAAGTTCGATGTTGTAAAATAGATTATGTTAAATCTGTATAAACACAATAGCTTAAAGAAATGATAAAAAACCATTTATCTACCTTATCACCTCGAGATTCATAGTCATCACCTTATCTCAGTGTCAAATGTGACACGGGGCATCTAAGAAATTTAAAATCTATCCAAGTTTACTCAGACTCAAAAACCTTATTCATAAAAATTATTTCTATTCACATATGGGCTGTGATGAAATTTGCAGTACTAGATGTTTTGCTATTCAAGCCATGGCCCCTAATTTTTTTGAAATTGTTAATTTGAAACCTTCTTTTTTTTCTTTTGATGATATTATGATATAGCAATACTCAGTAAAGGAAGGCGTGTATTTGCTATGGATAACCGAGGTGGGTTTTAATCCCGTAAATTAATGATCTCAGATCAGGAAGTAACCCTACATACTAGTGTAAATTTAAATCCACTTTAATATAGATTTACAATAATTTCTAACTTAGTTCTTAAGCACTAAAGTAAGCGCCACATTATAAAATCAAACATCTCTGGAACTCCCCATGCGGGCTGTGCAGCCCGTAATATTACGAATATATTTTTCATTTCTTCCAGCTTCGATACATTCTGAAACATCTTTCATATTTAATTAAACAGGTTCGTTAGTCTAGCGGTTGAAATATGCGGGTCCCGGGTTCCAATGACGGGTTGGACCAAAAAGTATTGCTGAGATTTTTTATTATAGAAATGCTTTTAACAGCTCGAAGTTTGGAAGTTGGGGTCTGAACCCCCATGCTTCAGAGAGCACGTAAAGCTGTCGACCCTGCGCCTTATCTCTCCCTGGTCGCGTCGGATAACTGTCTTATCGGTTTATGAGAGTTAGGTTACAGGGAGTGCACATGTGTTTGCGCACAATGGCATCTCCTGCGCAGTTGAGTAGTATCCGTTGAAACTGGTAGCCGGAGCTATAATCGTATTAAATTTATAAGTAAATTCTTTGTAAAGTTACAATTTATAACGTTGCACGGTTTCGGCAACAAAATTGGGCAATTGATCATATTAGTCCACAACATCTATAGTCCTATATAGTTTTTGTCAGTCAATATATGGTTGCCTGTAAGATATTTCCATGGAGCGATTAGGCCGCCACTTGTACATACTTTATAATAGTTTTAAGTTTACCATGTAATTATACTACTACTGGTGTATATTAAAGAGATTTATTATCTCCTTTGTTACATTTAAATTTTAAATGTACATATAAAAAAGATTTATTATTATTATTATATTTGTGCCCTGTCTTTTCCCTCTACCTCTACATTCATATTTCATTTTAATATTTTTTTTCCATATTACTCTAACTGACGACAATGCATTAGGCATTAAGTTTATAAACATCAACTGCATAAGTTAAAATAATTAAGTAAAATTTACCTTTCCATACTACTACATAGCTTCAATATATCTTAATTTCCTTGAAAACCCTAAAATTTTGAGGGTTAAAAAGCCTTAACATGTGGTAATGCCTTGATTAGGAATATGCATAATTATATTATGTCCTTTAGATCGCTATGAACTTAGCCTTTTATCTTTTTGCAAAATAAAGTTGCAAGCACATATTAATATATTCACCTGTGGCTATATCTTTGTGCTTGTTTTTTGCGAAAACTAGATTAGATTAATGAAACAGGTTAAGTTATTTTTGAAGTCCGTTTAATATCATTAAATATTGTTTTGTAATTTTGATACTTAATATTTACACTAAAATGGTTTTGTAAGTGATGTCTAGTAATGGTAACCATGACCGTAGTTCTGAGGATGCACTGAGTGGCCGGAGTTGTGTACCACGGCATTGAATCTGGAAATAACAGAGCAGTCAGTACGTTTCAATATTTTGTAAGGAATGATGTTATACTCGTACTTTAAAAGAACGCTGTTGCTTACCCGCTGTGAGCATCTGCCTTGTATTCGACCTTGCGGATAGTGCCATCAGGCTGAGCCAGAGAGTAGTAACCATGAACAGAGTCCCCGTCGCGGCTCTCGTGCTGAGACTTGTGGTCACCGGTGTGAGGGTCATCCACGGAGTAAGAGAAGTCGTATTTAGGGTGAGCCTAGAATGATAACACGTTGACTTATTACACCTTAAATGTAAAAATATTTAGTATGATTTTAAAGTAAGTTTATTTTTGAAGAACTTACGTATGAGTCGTGACCGTCGTAGTGAGATGCAGGTGCCGCATAGTGGGCAATAGGGGCAGCGTAGTGTGCTACGGGAGCGGCATAGTGAGCTACGGAAGAAGCGTAATGGGAGACTTGAGGAGCGTAGTGAATAGGTTGGTCGTGACGGATGATGCTTTGAGATGAGATGGCGTGACCGTGGCCGTGACCATATAAACTGGCGCTGGCAGCTGCTACGAGAGCACCGAAAGCTACGATCTAGGAAAAATAAATAGGTAGTTAATATATATTTTAATAGCACTAGTTAAAATTAAAGCTGTCTTAAAGCTTATTTTAAACACAAAATGAACTTTGAGTTTTTGATCAATATTTGAAAAGCAAAATAAATAAATATGTCGGACATCTAACACACAACTAGAACAACTAATATAAACACATATATTCTTTTTTTTGTAAATACATACATATCTTATATAAAAACACCCAAACTCCGAAACAAATATTTGCAGATCATACAAACATTTGGTCCGACCTGAGAATCGAACCCAAGACCTTAATTACAGCAGTCGCAGACGCTACCACTGCGCCACCGAGGCAGTAAAATATTTAAAGGCAATCAATTCTATCTATTTATATTTTTCACCGATATGATTGTAGAAACGCTTACTTTGGAGAACATGTTGATGTATTCTTTGTTAGATTTGGGTGTTAATTATTGTTGATAAAATTTTTGGATGTTTTTATAGAAGCCAATTAGCAGTGGGGCGGCCGAATGTGTTTTCGTCAATATTCTGTGTTGTAACTATGACATCACAATTTAACCTTCTGAGTTTCATTAACTAGACTGAAATGTAACGAGGTGTATAAGTGCAAAGTTGGGTGAAGAGGCTTGCTCCAGAGTACTTTCATTAAATTATATAAATATAAGGTATCCAACAATATATTTATTATTACTGGTTAAAATAGTGGTATTTATGTTTTCTTAATCTACAGAACTTAGACATTTTTCTCAGAGGAAGCAATTAGTTATTTATGGTATTACTATAAAATTTCATTTTTGCTATGAGTTAATGTTCAGGTTTATAACATTAAATTTAGAGATTTTTATCGGATTGAGGTGTAGCCAAATAGAAGTGTAATGTTTCTGGTAGTCAACTTATGTTCGTGTGTTCTACCGTAACGTCTAAACTGCTGAACCGATTTTAATGAACGAGCTGTCAATAGCCACTTGGGTAACATATGTAGTTGAGTTATCGATTTTAAAGTTATTTTTGTTATTATTCGATTATTATTTTATTTTGATATTTTAGAGACTGAATTAAATATCGCCAAAAAAGTATATACATTGCTGTATGATATAAAAAAAATCGTATTTTGTAAAGTATAAAATATAAAAGCTTTATAAACTTAATAGTGTATAGAAACAATAGAAAATTATTTACCTTATTACCTCATCATAAACATATCCATCACCTTATCTCAGCGTCATACAATACTTCAATTCATTCTGACACATCTACATTGTTTAATTATACTGTCCCAATGGTCCAACAGTTGACGTATGCGACTGCCGATCAAGAAATCTCGGGGTCGAGTCGGTCGGGCATAAAAAGTGTTATTGAGTTTGGAATATAGGGTCTGAATCTCCATGCTTCAGAGAGCATAAAAAGCTATCGGTCCTGCGCCTGGTAACCCTCCTATAGGATCATGAGATTGAGGTTACAGAGAGTGCAGTATGTTTTATTCATGGTGGGTCCCAGTTTGAAAAAGGTGTTTGCCTATTTTGTTTATATTTTATTTCTCGCTTTGCTAAGAAGGGAAGTGGACATATTATATTTCCAACTTCTCCAGTTTCCTTCTGACCAATTTGGTTGCGGGTTCCAAGACAGTTGAATCTTTTTGAAACTGCACAAGTGTCATTATTGCTCAGAGTCTTTGTGTCCGGTTCATGTATATTTGTGAAGTTCTCTACTCTCCACACAAAAAACCACTCTTCTACCCACAGTAATACACTTTACTTTACTATACCATAGATCTTCTTATTAATTGTAAAGGAGAATGGTAGATTCTGTACCGCTGTCAATATGTAATGAATGATTTTGAGATTCAAACCGTTTATTAAATTTATCATACTGATTATTTTGACGTATCTATACAAATAAAGAAAATTGGAGTGTCTGTTTGTAATATTAAAATAACCGCTTTCTACTACATGCATATGAATGTACACCGTACACATACCAAAATATATATTTTTAATTTTTTTTCTGTCTGTCTGTCTGTCTGTTTGTTCCGGATGATCTCTGGAACGGCTCCACCGATTTGGACGGGACTTTCACTGGTAGGTAGCTGATGGTACAAGGAGTAACTTAGGCTTACATTTTTTAGACTAGCTTCACCCCGCGGCGTTACCCACGATACGACAATAACCGCGGGTAACACCGCGAGGTTCAGCTAGTTTATAATATTTCTAGAAGAGTGCAAAATAATTTCATTTTTGCTCAAAAAGCAGGCATTCTTACGTTTTCGGAGGCTGTAATGCTCCAGAAGGAAGCCGTTAAATGGGATCGGGGAGGACCGATCCGGAGCGTAAACGACGTCGGCTGCGACACAAGCCACAAGCTGCCAGAGAGTGAGGGCCTCTAGTAGCTGATTAATGGTTGTGGTCAGCTAAAGCCTGGCTTGATTGCGGCCTGGTCGCTAAACTACAGTCAGGCCGCAACATGTATCATGATTTAAAAAGTGCAATGTTGTAAAGTTATATATAATGATTGTGCGTGAGTTGTCTTCTTTAGTAAAACATCTTTTAGTACCTCAAAAGTCTGAGACCTATATATGGGAATGTGCCTAATCTAAATATTATTGTATTTGGTCACTGCAAATTCAGGTTTCTTACATAACTTTTATGTCGCCACGCCGCTCCCTACTTCGGCAAGTGTTAATGGTTCAAATCCCAAATAGGAATAACGCTTTTAGTTATTCCATGTGAGACAACAAAAGTGTTCCACCCTGACTTAAAATAACAATAATTGTTGTTCTAAGTCAGGATGTTCTTTGTGTCCGTTTCATGTATGTTTATAAAGTCCCCCACAACACAGGAATTATACCGTGGCCATCTTTTTTCTATGAGTTTTTAAGTAGATTACATTAATGAAACAGGTTAAGTTTTTTTGAACACAGTTTAATATCAATATTATATATTGTTTTGTAATTTTGATACTTAATATTTACACTAAAATGGTTTTGTGAGTGATGTCTAGTAATGGTAACCATGACCGTAGTTCTGAGGATGCACTGAGTGACCGGAGTTGTGTACCACGGCGTTGAATCTGGAAATAACAGAGTAGTCAGTATGTTTCAATATTATGTAAGGAATGATGTTATACTCGTATTTTAAAAGAATGCTGCTGCTTACCCATTGTGAGCATCTGCCTTGTATTCGACCTTGCGGATAGTTCCATCAGGCTGAGCCAGAGAGTAGTAACCATGAACAGAGTCACCGTCGCGGCTCTCGTGCTGAGACTTGTGGTCACCGGTGTGAGGGTCAGCCACGGAGTAAGAGAAGTCGTATTTAGGGTGAGCCTGGAATGATAATATATAGATTTATTACATCTTAAATGTGAAATTAATTTCTACGATTTTAAAGTAGGTTTATTTTTGAAGAACTTACATATGAGTCGTGACCGTCGTAGTGAGCTGCAGGTGCCGCGTAGTGGGCAATAGGGGCAGCGTAGTGCGCTACGGGAGCGGCATAGTGAGCTACGGAAGAAGCGTAATGGGAGACTTGAGGAGCGTAGTGAATAGGTTGGTCGTGACGGATGATGCTTTGAGATGAGATGGCGTGACCGTGGCCTTGACCATATAAGCTGGCACTGGCAGCAGCCACGAGAGCACCGAAAGCTACGATCTAGAAAAATAAATGAGCAATTAATATATATCGTAATAGCGTTTGTTATAGTTTAAAACTATCTTAAAGCTTATTTTGTACACACTAAATGAACTTTGGGTTTATGAGCATTATTTCGATGTAAAATCTTAAAAAGGGAATTAGTTTCATCTTTTAAATTTTTCACTAGTATCATTGTACAAATACTTACTTTGGAGAACATGTTGATGTATTCGCTGTTAGATTTGGGTGTTGATTGTAGTTGATAAAATGTGTGAACGTTTTTTATAGAAGCCAATTAGCAGTGGGGCGGCTGAATGTATTTTTGTGAATATTGTGTGTTGTAACTATGACATCACAGCTTAACCTTGTGAGTTTCATTAACTAGACTAAAGTGCAACGATATGCATAACTGCAATGTAGGGTGAAGAGGCTTGCTCTAGAGTACTCTCAATAGTTTAGAGAGGTTCACAATGAATGTATAAAATATATGATATGCTGCTGTATGATATAAAAAGTCCTATGTTGTAAAGTATAAAATATAAAAATTATATATAGCTAATAGTGAAAAGAAACAGTAGAAAACCATTTACCCTATTACCTCACCATAAACAAACCCATCACCATATTTCAGCGTTATACATCAATTCTGGCATATTTATTATGTTTGATTAAATTGCTTCGTTTGTCCAGCAGTTGACGTATGCGACCGCCAATCAAGAAGTTTCAGGTTGAATCGGTAGAGCCAAAAACGGGTTATTTTATCGATCGTAGTTATGGATCCTGCGCCTCCTATCTTATCATGAGATTAAGGTTACAGAGAGTGCAGTATTTTTTGTCCTTGATGCTTCCCGGTTTGGAAAAGGTGTCTGCCTATTTGGACTTAATTTTGTTTCCAGCTTTGCTTAGGAGAGAAGTGGACTTATTATATTTCCAATTCCTCCAGTTTTCTTCTGATTATTTTCATTGCGGATTTCAAGACAATTTAATTTTTCTTGGGATTGCCCGAGTGTCATAACCCGGTGTGTTCATGGGTAACTGCTATTGGTCCTGGTAGACAGAAAGTACCAGTAGTGGGCATGTGGGCGGGATAAGTCACAATAATATCTCCTGCGTAGTTGACTGGTCTCCGTTAAGACCGGCAGCCGTGGCCGCAATCGGCTGGAGAATTTTATTTATAAGAAAATAAGAAACTGTTAGTTACTGTTATAAATACTAGTTATTCGTTTTTCTTTTTCATTCGTCTCAACAACTATCATTTGTTACAATCAGTAAATATTACTTTTTTAATTAATATTTCGTAAGCGTTAATAATTAAATGTAAAATCTCAAAAGGACTTAGCATCTGGCAGGTGACCGGCCATTAAATTAAAAGCCAGCCAAAATTCTTTGTTAAAAGCTTTCATTTAACTTGCCCTGTTAATATGTTTGTATGGGACAAATCTTGGGAGTTAAATTAGAACCATTTCCTGTCGTTAGATTAGGTTTAAATTTGGTTTACTTACGTAACTTCGGTGACAATGCAATAATACGATACAATGAAACTGGTCTGAAGATGGCGTCGGAAGGTGGCTATAGTAACTCCTATACTAAACAAGATAAAACCGTCGAATTTGGACTAGTTTGATTAGTCTTGACGGACACTCTTGTGCTACATGACATCCAGGGTCTTAAGATGGGATCGGAAGGTGGCCATAGGAACTCCTAAACTAAACAAGGTAAAACTTTAGAGTTTGGACTCGTTTAAATAGTCTTGGCAAGCACTCTTATGTTACGTGATATCCAGGGTCTCAAGATGGCGTCGGGAGTTTTTACTTGTTTGAATAGTCTTGACAATCACTCATGATGCAATATTAGAAATGCAAAGTTTGAGACATAACTAAAATAATAAAATATTAATAAAAGTAAAAAATAAATAGGTACAAGCTTTTATTTAAATACTCTAAAACGATGAAAATACATTTTGAATGCAATGAAACCCATCATTCTATTAAATTATAAAATTTATATTGATATAAATAAAAGTTTGTCGCGACATTTGAAACAATTTCGTACCTATCTACTAAGTAATATTTAATTCCAAAAAAAGAATTAAAAGTGTTCTTATCATTTGCCTGAAATTAAAGTTAGTTTGTTCTTTTGAAAAATAAAAATGTTTGTGTTCTCGCGACAAGCTTTTATTTATATCAATTAAAGTTTTATAATTTAAACTGTTATTCCGCTCGATTAACACCTTTACTTAAACCTTCCCTGGAATAAGACAAATATTTAAAAAAAAGTAACTGTTAAATCGGCCGAGCCGTTCTTGAGTTTTAGCCAGACTAACGAACAGCAATTAATTTTTATATACATAGATTTAATTATTATCTTAAATATTACTTTAAGGTTATTTGGCAGACGATGCATTAGGCATTAAGTTCATAAACTACAAGTGCATGAAGTTTTACTAAATAAGTAAATAGTAAGTTTCCGTGCCATAACATAACCTTAATATATCTTTAATTCTTTAAAACCTTTACATTTTGAGGATTTAGATTGGGGTTATTCATAATCATATTATATCCCTTAGGCCATTGTGAATTCAGCCTTCTATCTTTTTGCGTAACGAAGGATTGAATAAAACACCGTGGTGTAAAAAAAACGGTTTTGAATGTAGCTATTTCTTTTCGCTTCTTTTTTTGCTGACACTAGGTTAGATTAATTGGACGTCAGTGCCCTCAAATATACAGACAACTAGTTCAACCATCAAATTCAGTTCGCCCTCAGGGTTGCGGAGATCTGATACTAATTACTCTGTAGACAGACTGATATTCAACGAATATTTCATAAACGTGGGTAGAACACTAGCCGAAAATATTAATACACCAAACAATCAATCTGAAATCATAACATCATTCCCTAATTCGTTTACACTGCTACCTACTGATCAAATTGAGATTGAAGATTTAATTAATGGTCTTAAGAGTGTGAGTGCTGTGGGACTGGACATGATCTCTGCCGATATTATTAAAAAGAACAAAGATATTTTAATTGAACCCATTACATTCATATGTAACCTATCGTTTTTGACTGGAGTGTTCCCCACGGCTCTTAAGAGGTCAAGGATTTTTCCGGTTCATAAGGGTGGTAATAGAGCCTGTGTTGAAAACTACAGGCCCATTTCAATACTCTCAGCTTTGTCAAAAATACTGGAGCGAGCAATTAATAAACGGTTGGTTAAATATTTCGAGGAAAACAAACTGCTGTCTTCGGCACAATATGGATTTAGGTCTAATCGATCAACCACAGAAGCAGTTCGAGAATTAACTAGCTTTGTGGTAAATAATCTCGATAATAAAACTAAAACTATAGGAATTTTTCTAGATCTTGCCAAGGCGTTCGACACAGTCTCTGTTCCAATCTTATTGAGAAAGCTCGAGTACTTGGGAATAAGGGGGTGCCAGTTGAAACTATTTCAAAGTTATCTCACTGAAAGAAAGCAGTGTGTTGGAATTGATAATCTCACAAGCGATGAATTGACAGTCCATTTTGGCGTACCACAGGGAAGCATCCTGGGCCCTACACTGTTTCTTGCTTACATCAATGATCTATGTCAACTAAAACTTTCTAAAGCCAAAATTATCACATTTGCTGATGATACAGCATTGCTGTTCAGTGGTGAGACATGGGATGAGGTTTTCTCTAATGCGCAGAAGGGTTTTGATGTAGTGATGAGGTGGTTAAATGACAATGTCCTCACACTGAATGTAGCAAAAACCATGTACATTACCTTTGCATTGAGAAAGCAGGAATTTGACAATGTTCGTTTTAATCTCATATCCCATAAATGCCTTGACAGCAGTAACCTCACTCCTACATGTCATTGTTCCAAAATAGAAAGGACGAACTCAATCAAGTATCTAGGAGTGGTGTTAGATAGTAGTCTAAGTTTCACGGAACATATTGACCTGATCGCAGGAAGAACACGTAAATTAATGTATGTGTTCAAGAACCTACGACAAGTCGCTGATAAGGAGTTGATACTAAAAGTTTATCTAGCACTTGGCCAATCACAACTTAGCTACTGCATATCCACGTGGGGTGGAGCACCAAAAACACTGATGTTGAAGGTAGAAAGAGCTCAGCGTGCTATTTTGAAAGTTGGCTTATCCTTGCCGTTCTTCCACCCAACTATTGAGGTATATAAGCAGTGTGGGGTACTTACGGTAAGGCAGCTTTATATACTGCACACTGTTACAATACAGCATTCCCGATTAACTTACAACCCTGAGTTATTTGGGAATCGACGCAGAAAGGACATTGTCTGTTCAAAGCCAACATTTAACACATTTTTTGCTCACCGTTTCATCTGCTTTCAAGGCTGTAATCTTTATAACAAAATAAACAGGATACTATCTATTTATTCACTAACGAAGATCAAATGTAGGATGGTCGTGCGAGACCAACCAAGTAGCCAACTACTAACTTTGAATTATAACACTACGGAGGAATTAATTAAGGGAATTTGCAATTAACAAAAATAATAACTTAAGAAATTATATACAAATCCGGGCCTAGACATACGTCTCATCACTTGCATTTTCTAATTCTCAGACCTAACACCAACACTACACTCACATTGCACATGCACACTTTCTCTTCATAACCCCAGTCACAAAACACATACATTTTCCCATTTTCACACAACACAACACGCACTATAAATCAAGACATACAATACTTTCAGACCAAAGAGCAATTTATTTATACATAGAATAATCACAAATTCATAACATATATGGTACTGTCTCTTTATAAAGTAGATATAAACTTTCGTGTACGTTACTATTATATCTTAATGTTAACCTAATGTTGATTCTTTACCGTGGGGTGAGGTCCTGGTGATCTGTAATACAGGTTTGCACCTAAAATAGACACCAGCTCCTCGCATACACTAGACTGCAAATGAACTTTTTTTTTTTCATTATCTTGTAGCATAAGGTCTTGTTTTTGTGAGGAGAAATAAATAAAGATATTATTATTATATTATTATTCTGGAAATTCGGTTGAATTTGTAGTCGACCCCAAAATAATCTTGGGAATAATAAGGCTAGGAAGATTACTGAAGTATATTAATGAAACAGGTTACGTTATTTTTGAAATCAGTTTTATTAAATATTGTTTTGTTATTTTTGTACTTAAGATTTACACTAAAATGCATTTGTGAATGCTGTTTAGTAATGGTAACCATGATCGTAGTTCTGAGGATGTACTGAGTGACCGGAGTTGTGTACCACGGCGTTGAATCTGGAAATAACAGAGCAGTCAGTAAAATATCGATATTTGTAAGGAACTAGATCATACTCGTAAAAGGATGATGCAGCTTACCCGCTGTGAGCATCTGCCTTGTATTCGACCTTGCGGATAGTGCCATCAGGCTGAGCCAGAGAGTAGTAACCATGAACAGAGTCACCGTCGCGGCTCTCGTGCTGAGACTTGTGGTCACCGGTGTGAGGGTCAGCCACGGAGTAAGAGAAGTCGTATTTAGGGTGAGCCTGTAATGATATCACATAGATTTTTACGTCTTAAATGTGCAAATATTTAATATGAGTTTAAAGGGAGTTTATTATTGTAAAACTTACGTATGAGTCGTGACCGTCGTAGTGAGCTGCAGGTGCCTCGTAGTGGGCAATAGGAGCAGCATAGTGTGCTACGGGAGCGGCGTAGTGGGATACGGAAGAAGCATAGTGGGATACTTGTGGAGCGTAGTGAATAGGTTGGTCGTGACGGATAATGCTTTGAGATGACACGGCGTGACCGTGACCGTGACCGTACAGGCTGGCGCTGGCAGCAGCCACGAGAGCACCGAAAGTTATGATCTAGAAAAGAAAGTTAGTTTATTCTTAGGCTTTCAAACAAATAAAAAAGAGACAAAATCATTTTAATTTAATCTATACATCTATACAAATAAACAATATTGGAGTGTCTGTTTTTAATATTAAAATAACCGCTTTTTATTAAATGCATATGTTGGTATACACAATACATATACCAAAATAATGTTCTCTTAAATTTTTGTCTATTTGTTTGTTCCGAGTAATCTCTGGAGCGGTTATACCGATTTTAACGAGACTTTCACTGGCAGATAGCTAATGTAATACGGAGTAGCTTAGGCTACTTTTTGTAGGCAAGCTTTGCCCCGCGGTATTACCCGCGGTTGTAAAGGTACAACAATAACCGCGGGTAGCACCGCGGGACGCAGCAAGTCATAATATAAAAATTATACGTTAGGTTAGGATATTGTGTGTTACACTATTGTTAATTTAAGTCGGAGAAAAACATAAAAAAATGCATTGTAAGAATTAATAACCTACATAATTATGATTTTTAGTATTATTTACATTGTACGAGTATGTTTGTATAAACACTTACTTTGGAGAACATATTGATGTATTCTTTGTTAGAATCGGGTGTTGATTGAGTCAATAGAATTGGTGGAATGTTTTTATAGAATGCAGTTAACAGTGGGGCGTCAAAATGTTTGCGTGAACATTGAGTATGAACATTATGTCGTCACAATTTAACCTTGTGAGTGTTAGTAACTTAAGCGTAACGACGTACATAATTGCAAAGTGGAGTGAACAGGGTTACTTTAAAGTACTCTCACCAGATTAGAGAAGTGTAAAATCAAAATATCATTTCAATTTCATGTGCGTGTTTTAAGGTATTCAGCGTGCAGTTTTTAGGTGCGTGTACCTTCAAAACTTAGGCAGTTTTTGTTAATAGGAATAATCAGTTCTCTGAGAATATACACAATGTTTAATATGATTATTTGTTTTTTTTTTGTAAATTAAATAATAATATTATTACTTTTATTTCGTTTTAGCATTAGTTTATCAGAAAATTTTACTTAATAAACTTAGGTTAGTTGTAAGCGTGTGGGATGTGTTTCTTCAGACAGTTTATAGTTATCGAGGCAAAATCAATAACTACCAACAGTTTTTACAAACGATTCTAAGATGGAACTTTTACTATCGATACTGTAGCTACTTTAAAAATATATTTTTTATTTGTAAATTTAAAAAGTGAAATTTTATTCATATTTATTTATTACACAGATCGAAAGTCATATTAAAATGTTTTTAGATCCAACGTCATATCTCAGAAAGAGCAATAAATCATTTATGTACTAAGTTAGTTTGTTTTTATTGTCTTATGGAATAGTTAGAAATGAAAAATCGGTTAAAGGATATTTAACTCGAAGTGAATTTGAATATTAGTGACGTCATTTATGAACTGTCTTATGATAACATCAACAGCACAGAATGCTTAACTGCTTAAACAACAACACAGCTCTAAAATATATTACGCTTCAAGTGAATTAATAATTGAATGATATGCGAAATATTAAAATATATATGTATATTTTATGCAAATCGTTTTATCAGCTGTCTCAACGACTGTCTTTAGTTACAAGCAGTAATTATTAACTGTTAAACTATCGAACAACTCGTAAGTAGAATAGAATAGAATAGAATAAACTTTATTGTACACCAATTAAATAAAAGTTAAACAATATAATAAGCATGTACAAATGGCGGCCTTATCGCTGAAAAGCAATTTCTTCCAGGCAACCTTTGGATGGACAAATCGACTGAAGAAACACTAATTATAGGTAGTTATGGTACAAATAAATAATAATACAAATAATAAAATAAATAATTAAACATCAATATAAACAACAAAATAATGTACAATATTCACATTCTCATAATAAAAAATTCGGAAATGCAAAATAAAATTTAAAAATAGAAGTTAAGAGGGCATAAGAAATAAGAAATGTTCCTTGACCATTTTATTAAATATAGGCAGAGATTTAGCACGCTTTATAGCCATTGGCAAAGCATTCCAAAGTCGGACAGCCTGTACGGTAAACGACTTGTCATAAAAACCGGTGCAGTGAGTTGGTACTGCCAGTTCCAGAGATTCGGATGACCTCAAGGATCTTAAATGTGTGTCACTGAGGAAAACAAAACGTTCTTTCAAATAAGGTGGAGTGCACGGATGAAATAGAATACCATAAAGCATGGAAAGAAAGTATTACGTTTTAATACGAAATAATATTAAGTACATAACTTTAGGATATGATTTGTGATGCTACTGTTGTATATATTTCTGTAAGTTAAAATTAAATGAACACCTATTTTATGGTATTAAAATTTAGGTGAGTTTTCCACTGACCCCGAAATGAATTGAGATTTTAAGTGGCACCACCCATCAACTGGTTTTAATGTGTTTTCGTCGTTAGTATTATTTTATTCTTCTTTACATTTTTGCTAACTTAAAGGTTAGTTGAGAATGTCATAGACATTATGTCCGACTTAAATTTTTTTTAAAGAATTAAAAAAATAACTTATTTTGATAACAGCATGACAACTTAATCTCAGTTGTCGCCACGGCGCCGCCGCATTTTACTGCACTGAGTGTTGAGGGTTCAAACCCCACATGGGATAACACTTTATGTGACCCACAAGTTTTTGCTTAAAGTCTAGGTGTTCTTAGTATTTTTCATTTATATTTGCGAAGTTCTCCATGATACAGTATGTATACTTATTCACATACTCTTTACACAAACAACCACTCTTCTATCCACAGAAATACACGTTACTTTAGTGACCATAGAATATTTCTACCGCTGGCAATATGTACTGGATGATTATGGGATTTAAACTGTTTATTAATAGAATAATGGTAATTTTTTTGATGTGTGTATCATATTCTTAGAAAAGTGCAAAATAAGTAGTAGTCTACCTATGTTCGTATGTTCTACTGTAACATCTAAACTACTGAACCGATTTTAATTAATGAGATGTCAATAGACACCTGGGTGACTAAAATTTTTATCAAAAGTTTTTGTGTAATCGAGTTATAGTTTTTAAACTTATTCTTGCCATCATTCGATTATAACGTTTTTGGTATTTCAAGGATCAAACTAAATATCGTCATAAAAGTATGTACCTACAGTGCTGTATGATATAAAAAGTCCTATATTGTAAAGAATAAAATATATAAGCTATATAAAGATTAAAAATTGGGCGCCCCGCTTGGGCGGCGCAGTGCCGGGCCCTCACTGCAGTCATCGGAGGAGATCTGTCGCTGCCGACCATCATAAGCTCCATGGCCGGTAGCGACAGTAGTAATACCGCGGTCGCGACCTTTTGCGAAGACGTAAGAAGGCCCGAGAGGACGACGTTCACTCGGAGGCGCGCATACCGGCGCCTCATGCCGCCCTGAGTGTGGCCGCAAATGGACGGGACGGGTTTTCCCCTCCATCCACAATACAGGCCAACCGCGAGGAGGCGTCGTACGCGTGTGCCGTGCGTTGCCTAAATTGAGATTATAAACAGCATTTTTAAACCACAGACGGTGCCCGCTTCAGTGCGGGCAGGCGCTGGGAGGGGTCCGGTCGTGTTAATAACTGCAGTTCCCGGACCTCTCCCTTCTCAGGCGCAGAGTTGGCACAATATGTGGTTTTAGTCGGTTCGATTCCGACACACCGCCCCGCCGCAGACCCCAGTGGGGTGACGGCCCGAGGGGGTTTCCACACGTTAAAAAACGAAAGATTAATCTCACTAGTTCAGAGAGGTTCATAATGAATGTATAAAATATTTGATATGGTGCTGTATAATATTAAAAGTCCTATATTGTAAAGTATAAAATATAAAAAAAATATATACCTAGTAGTACCTAGTGTAAAGAAACAGTAGAAAATCATTTATCTTATTACCTCATCATAAACATAAGTTCGTAAGCGTTAATGAATAAATGTTGAATATCAAAAAGACTTAACATTTGGCAGGTGACCGGCCGTTAAATGAAAAGCCAGCCAAAATTCTTTGTTACTCGTAACTTACAATTTGTAACGTTGCATGGTTTCAGCAAAAAAACTGGACAATTGTACGTATTAGTCCAATACACCTGTTGTCATACAGTATTTGTGTTGAGATGTTAAACTATTTTAGCATATAAGTATGACGCTTAACCATTCTCATAAACATATTAATCTTTCAAATATATTCAATATCTATCCAGCAGTCTGTTGTTTTGCTCATGTCTAAGTCAATCCCTTACTGTGTGTAATTATTTTTGGCTTATATTTTTCCTCTCCCTCTACGTTTTATATTAAAATTTAATTCATATTTTAGATATTACTCTAAGGTTAATTGGCAGACAATGCATCGCCAGTGTATGCTGGGTCGAGTCCTGACTACAGTCGCAGTGGTGGCAGGCGGGACTCAGTTCCTTTGTAGCGACCTATTGCAGGTACTTACCGAAGCAACCTTGCCCGGAAAGAACCTGCGTTAGTCGGAAGTAAGGGGTCCCGTGCTGCCGTGTTGGTGAGCCTAAACTGAGGCGCACGCCACCACGGTCGACATCGTGTGGTAATCGGTGCATCATACATTGACTGGACAACCCTCGTGTAGAGCTGTCTTGTTGCGACGTTGGCTCCACCCAAATTGGGCAGAAGTCGCGCAAGGGTAGAGCCATCATTGAGCAGCTTCGGAGCAAGCTGTTGGAAGTACTCATCAAGTAGCCACCTACCGTCGAGAATCAGGCCCAGATACTTCATCTGGGCCGGAACCGGTACGAGGACCGAGTTGATTTCGATGGAGTCCAATGGACCAATAGGGCCTCCGTCTTATCCAGGGCCGCCCGTAAGCCCAGCGCCTCAATGCGCCCAACCATCAGAGAAAAACCCCTGGTGGCCAGGCACAAATATGCTGACAGATAGTTCAACCATCGAATGCAGTTCGCCCTCAGGGTTGCGGAGGTCAGATACCGATTGCTCCATTTAAAAACTGTTATTCTCGATTAGTAGCCGATCTCAATCAATTTTGAGAATAATAAAGGTTAGGCAGATTACTGAATTAGATTAATGAAACAGGTTGTGTTATTTTTGAAGTCAGTTTAATAGCATTAAATATTGTTTTGTAATTTTGATACTTAATATTTACACTAAAATAGTTTTGTGAGTGATGTCTAGTAATGGTAACCATGACCGTAGTTCTGAGGATGCACTGAGTGACCGGAGTTGTGTACCACGGCGTTGAATCTGGAAATAACAGAGCAATCAGTATGTTTCAATATTTTGTAAGAAATGATGTTATACTCGTATTTTAAAAGAATGCTGTTGCTTACCCGCTGTGAGCATCGGCCTTGTATTCGACCTTGCGGATAGTGCCATCAGGTTGAGCCAGAGAGTAGTAACCATGAACAGAGTCACCGTCGCGGCTCTCGTGCTGAGACTTGTGGTCACCGGTGTGAGGGTCAGCCACGGAGTAAGAGAAGTCGTATTTAGGGTGAGCCTGGAATGATATCACATACATTTAATACGTCTTAAATGTCAAATTACGTCGTAAATGGGAATTTATTTAGTATGATTTTAAAGTGAGTTTATAATTTTAAAACTTACATATGAGTCGTGACCGTCGTAGTGAGCTGCAGGTGCAGCGTAGTGGGCAATAGGAGCAGCATAGTGTGCTACGGGAGCGGCGTAGTGAGCTACTTGTGGAGCGTAGTGAATAGGTTGGTCGTGACGGATAATGCTTTGAGATGACACGGCGTGACCGTGACCGTGACCGTGACCGTACAGGCTGGCGCTGGCAGCAGCCACGAGTGCGCCGAGAGCTAGGATCTAGAGTAAAAAAAAATCTATTTTACCTGGTATTACAACAATATAAAAATAAATTTATCGTTAGTTATATGTCAATACTTGTCACTGTGTATTAAGTTTGACACTTTGCTGGACTGTTAAATGCTACACTAGATAGTATAGACATACTCATGTAATGATATTCTAAATCAGAAAATATACAAAGATAAATTTTTATTGTCCATTTACTTTACATGATTTTTAATGTAATTTTATTGTAAGACATTTGTTTAAACACTTACTTTGGAGAACATATTGATGTATTGTTAGTTAAAATCGGGTGTTAATTGATGTTAATAGAATGGGCGGTATGTATTTATAGAATGTAGTAGCAGTGGGGCGGTTAAGTGTTTGCGTGAATATTGTGTATGATCATAGTGACATCACAATTTAACCTTGTGAATAAAGTGTAACGAGGTGCAAAAGAGCATTGACCCAGCGTACTACTAGCTTAGGAAAGTGCACAAATATCGCTGAACTGTTTAGTATGTACTTTCAGGATATATGGAAAGCTCTTTTGTTATTTATGTCTTTTGGTTTACTTCTCGTGTTTGTTTCGTTTTGATGTATATTGATTTAGTGTTTTTTTTTTTTATTGAATAGTGGGCAAACGAGCAGACGTATCACCTGATGGTAAGCGATTACCGCCGCCCATGGATACCCGTAACACCAAAGGCGTCACAAGTGCGTTGCCGACCTTTGGGGGGATGGGAAAGGGGATGGGGGGAGGGGTTGGGGTATGGGCCTCCGGTATCCTCACTCACTCGGTGAAACAGAGCGCAAGCGCTATTTCACACCGGTTTTCTGTGAGGCCGTGGTATCAGTCCGGTCGAGCCGACCCATTCACGCCGAAGCATATCTCTCCCACGGTAAAAAGTGTAAGCATTTGAACGGAATAAATATTTTTATTTTAACTGGAAAATAGAGAATTCGGGGAAAATAAATTGGGAATATAAAACGTTTCGAGAAAACCATTCTTCTTAACCAATTATCATATTGCTACATAATATGTAATGATGTTATTTTTATATTTTGACAATCTCAACAATTCATTATAAAAAAGATTTTTTGAATGCGTATTACGTACAAGATATTACCGAGTGGAGACAGATAAAGTAAGACTTGAAAATATCTTTACGAATTCAAATACTTTTCATTTTATCTGCTACTAGCTGAACCTCGCGGTGTTACCTGCAGTTATTAGTTTACATATTGTTTTTTTTTCTTACAATTAAAATAGCCTATATTAATCAGTGCTAATGTAGCATTCAAATGGTGAAAGAATTTTTAAAATCCGTCCAGTACTTTTTGAGCCAATTCGTTACAAACATACTTACATACAAACCTTTCCTCTTTATAATATTAGTATAGATACATTCACACATTTATACTTTAATGAACATACTGCTTACAGAGAAATAAAAACCGTAAAACTTGGCCGAAGGTTCAGAGCCCCTGCCTCCCATTCTAACTGCTAGCAAGTTATGTTTGCTTAGAAGACGGTGAAGCGGGACCGGGAGAGGTTTAGAACTCTCCCGATCCGCCAGGATCGGGAACGGGCCAGGTATCGCAGACGCCTCAGGCGCCGGAGATAACAAAATGATAACCGTCCTCCATAAGCGCAAGAAGCTTGAGGGTGGCAGATGATGTCCACAGCGCTCGTGGTTCACATTTTGCGGACACCAACGGAAACATCGGAGTTTCCACATGGGAGGAGGCCGAATCTAAATCTACGAACTGTAGGTGGCCCGAGGTACGTTGGAGTTCCAGGGGTTTCCTTTCTAGAGTGCACCTGGTTCCCCGGCTCCTAGTATCCGAGACGGGGTGCGATTTTAGTCAGTTCGAGTCTGACATGTCACCACGACATAGAGGTGGTACACGAGGGGATTTCCGAAAGAGGAAAAAAAGTGTAAGAGCCGATAGTTTGATCGTGTTGACTTTTATTTTATTTATCGACCGATACTCAGAATCATTATAATGTGCGCACTCCCATACATCTTCACACTGATTAAGAAACCAACCAAGCTATCGGCCGATCGAAAGTCTGCAGTTTGCTGGGGCTCTAATAGAGTGGACAGATTATGTTTCAGCGTAGTGTTTAGTCACTGCTGAACCGATTTCAATAAATGAGGTGACAATGAATTCCTAATAATGGGTTGGGTAACGTGACTATGGAAATTTTAATATAACTTTTTTACACAGTCGAGTATTTCAAGTTTTTCTTGTGTGCTGTAAGAAAGCACAAGCCAATAAACTAGAAGTTATGCTGAAGACCACAGAAGGTAAACAAAAATATTCAACACTCGTAATAAATATTTCTCAGGTTGTGAGCAGGTTACTAGGTATTAACTTTATTGAAAAGTAATAATTAGCAACCATAATGCAGCGTCGTAATATGTTTTGATGAATGAAATATACACTTGCGTCTCCATAAGTGAAATAAAAATTTTGTTAATATAGATTAAAGTAGATTAATTATTATAAGTTAGAAAAAATATGAATAGATTAACTTTTAAACGGAAAACAAAATAATAATACCGTGGATAGTGGTAAATTTAATTTCATTCCAAATTGAATTTGATTAAACTAAATAATAACCGCGTAGGTTAACACAAATCGCAAAGTTAAGTAATGTTAATTAGTATAATTTATGGATAGGTTACCATTTCTAACACATTGAACCCACCTCTGTGCCACGAGGAGTACTTAAACTGTTGATCTCGGTTGCGGAGTGTGGGTAGTTGCAGCCCTAAAAAATCCATCAACAATCTTCTTACGGAACTTTGATGTCACATAGTTAATTTAGGTGTCAGTCTTATTAACAACGTTTACCAGACCACTGCGAGACATGCCCTTCTCCGTAGAAAGGAGGTAGTGCGCCCCGTAAAAATGGAAGCAGAGGCGGAGGAGACATAAAGCCGAAATCAGCCTAGATTGAAAAAAAATAAAACAGGTTTTTATCACAATTTAAGCATCTTGAAATCTGATGAAAAATCTGATCTTAAAATCAGAAGCTGTGGGCACACATTATATATGTTGGTACTAGATTAAAACAAAATGAATATTAGATTTAAGGATATTATAGAACGATACATTGTTTGTGTTCCTTAAAAATCTATACTAAAGTATAAAGCTGAAGAGTTTGTTCGTTTCTCAGCTTGTAGGCTGAGGACAACCGATTTTAAAAATTCTTTCAGTGAAAGATAACTTGTTTTTGGAGAAAGGCTATATATTATGACGCTAAGACCAATAGGAGCGGAGCACCAATGAAGAATGTTACAAAAGCAGGCGAAATATATTATGCTAAGGGCAATAGGAGAAGTAAACGAGGATGCGTGGTTCAGCTAGTAAATAAAAATAGATTTGAGTTGTTCACGAACACAGTACTTAAAATTAAAACAATTTGCACAGTACTGCTGGTACATACTGAACAAACTAAAAAGTTGAAATTTTGGCAGCATCGCCTTTGACCCACTAAGAAGAACAAACGATTGATCTGAGGTTCATTATTTTCGAAGTTGGACCGGCTGAATTAGTAGCTGATCCCAATTAATATAATTGTATAGAGGTTAGAAAGAAAAATAAACATATAGTAAATGATCGTTCTTTGATTGTTAATCTGTTGCATTTATAATAATAATATTTTAACTTAAAAATCTTAATATTTTTTGTTTTATGATTATTCATTATGGCAAATTTATATACGAGTATGTTAATATTTTCGTATTCAAATAAAATTTGTTCAGAATCTAGATTCTGATCTAGATGATTACAATGCCCCGTAAATTATTTCACTAGTGAAATAATTTTAATCATTGTAATCATAATTTGCATTGTAGATTATCATCGCAACATTAATTAGTTACTTTTAACAGTTTTGTCACAGATTTAACCGCACTTTGTACATAATATAAATGAAAGATATGAGGTTCTCTTAAAGATTTATTATGTAGATGTTCAGTAATGGTAGCCGTGAGCGTAGCTCTGGGGATGAATTGAGGGAGCAGAGTTGTGTACCACGGCATTGAATCTGGAAGTAAACAATACAGTTAATATATAATACAACTTTACACGTACAATCATTGTATTATATTTCGAAAGAAGGATTGTAGCTTACCCATTGTGGGCATCAGCGCTGTATTCGACCTTGCGGATGGAGCCATCAGGTTGAGCCAGAGAGTAGTAGCCATGAACAGAGTCACCGTCGCGACTCTCGTGCTGAGACTTGTGGTCTCCGGTGTGAGGGTCGGCCACGGAGTAGGCGAAATCGTATTTGGGATGAGCCTTAAATAATAACATTACTTTTACAGTCTAAATAACAATATTATATGTGAGGTTTAAAAACAAGGTAGGTTTTACATAAAACTTACGTATGAGTCATGACCATCGTAATGAGCTACGGGAGCTGCGTAATGGGCAATAGGGGCGGCGTAGTGAGCAACAGGAGCGGCATAGTGAGCTACAGAAGAAGAGTAGTGGGAAATTGGAGCAGCGTAGTGAATAGGTTGGTCATGACGGATGATGCTTTGAGAAGACACGGCGTGACCGTGACCGTGACCGTATAAGCTGGCGCTGGCAGCGGCCACGAGAGCACCGAAAGCTACGATCTAAAAAAGGAAAAATGAATACATTTAGTTTCTGAATAAGAGGGTTTTTTTAAATACTTAAATATTTGTAAGTATTGTTACTATATTAAAATAAAGTGATGTAGGCATTTCAAGCTCCTGTATAAATTTTTAAACATGAACGACGTGCAAAATATTTAAAAAAATGGAGCTAGTTATTTAACACTTACTTTGGAGAACATTTTAATGTATTCTTTGTTAGAAACAAGTGTTAATTGATGTCAATAAAAAATAAAGTTTGGTTTTATAGAATACAATTAGTGTTGAGGTGGGGCGGCTGATTGTATGCGTGCACTTGTAGTAATAATTGACCTTGTGAATTTCAAGTACTAAAAGTATTACGAGGTGGTTTCTTCTATGTCACGTGTATCGCATTTACGAGTATATTGAGCCTGCTATTAGTGAGGCGAATGACCTCTTGGTGCTCGGTTTAATTGGTGCTGAAGAGCTGTTAGCGTTTATGCAACGAAATAAAGGACAATACTATTTATGGTTTAGTGATTTTAATTTGATTTGTTCTGATTTGTAGTTGTTAAAATGGAACTTGTTTTTATAAGTCATTGTTATTTTTATATATCTGCATACCATAGATTAAGGAGAATCAAATAAGTTTATAGAAAAGACATACTATCATAATTTCATGTGTATAACTCTTTTACAAAAAGAAAATGTATCCTCTTTTATTCTATGACATTAATATGATCTTTGAACTATCTCTTTTTTAGTATATGTAAGTTTGTGAAATTATAACATATTTTTAATTTGTTTACACAAAAAATGCTTATTTCATGAATCCCGGTAATTATGAGCTTCCCTTTCTTCATATTAAAAAAAAATCGTTAGGTATATTCATAAAAATTTACACATATTACAGTTATTGGTAAATTTTAATAAAAAAATATTTCTAAAAGAAATATTTTGTATTTCTAAAATATGTAAATCTACAAAAAATTGTTTTCTGTAATTACCAAATAAAATAAAATAATAATAAAAATATTCAACTGCCAAATTAATTATAATTAAAAAAATACAATCAATTTTATAGTTGCTTGCATTTTGTTACCGAAGTCATTTGAATACAAATACAATTTTTAATGCTAAAATTATTAGAACAACTTAATTCCATTTTCATCACAACTTAATTCCCGTTAAATCAGTATAGTATGCCTTACAACAATGTTTTTTTAATAACATTTAAAAGTATTGGAACCCAATTTAAGTAGAAGTTCATCCAAAATTTTATGATCAAAGCTGTGTACATCACTATTTTCATCACATTTTGATGCATAAATTAGGCTTTTAAAAATATATTATATTGGGATGCTAGTTGAGTCCATCCACTAACCTGATTCATCATCATCTCTGCAGAAAGACGTCCACTGCTAAACAAAATCTACTCCAAGTTTCTCTACAGCAATCGGTTTGTGTGGATTCACAAATTGTTGTTCTGAGTCTAGGTGTACTTTGTGTTCGTTTCATGTATGTTTGTAAAAACCCCCGTGATTTTTTTTACTGAATGAAGGAGCAAACCAGCAGACGTATCGCCTGCTGGTAAGTGATTACCGCCGCCCATGGACATCCGCAACACCAGGGCCTCCAGTATTCTTACTCTTTTGGTGAAACACATCGCAGGCGCTGTTTCACACCGATTTTCTGTCAGGCCGTGGTATCACTCCGGTCGAGCCGTCCCATTCATGCCGAAACGTGACTCTCCCACGAAATATTCCTAATGCGGGAGTTGTCTTTTATAAAAAAATCTTAATTTATTGGTCAATGTTAGGGACGTTGGTTCTTTTGCTTTTAAATTAGTCAAAAACTGCCAACCAGATGTTGTCAGTTTTTGACAATGTCGATTTGAATAATACAAATTAAATCGTCTGAGATTTGCTAGCTGACTTCATGTCACATTATTTATGCTTTATTGTATACCATTTTTACCGTAAATTCAAATACCTAATGAGAAAATGATTTTATAAAGGTTAATTAACGCTAAATCGTATCGTAATCGGCTAGGAGAACATTATTATAAACATTAATATATATATATAAATATATACCATACTCCTCCAAAACAGCTAGACCGATTTGCATGAAATTTTGTGAGCATTTTAGGTAGGTCTGAGAATCGACCAACGTCTATTTTTCATCCCCCTAAATGTTAAGGATAGTCCAGCCCTAATTTTTTTTAATTTTTTTTTTATGAAATAGCATTAGAAAATACGTACAACTCTGAATTTTCAACCCTCTACGACCAACCCCTATTTTTCCATCGCGATTTTTATTGACCCACCGTTAAAATATATATTCTTTTTTATGGCAAAGCAACGTTTGTCAGGTCAGCTAGTATTTAAGTAAATTTATAATGTTAGTCCCCTCGACGAATATTGTGATAATAATTACCGTTAAAATATTAAGTATACATTTAAACTAAACAATTTGTCTTATAGTGTGGGTCACCATGCTACATTTTCGTTACTTGCGTTAAGGATGGTGACCACCACTCTTGGATCAGAGCAACCATTTTGGCAGCTCAATCTCAAACGAAAAAAGAAAACCGTTTTTACCAGTCTACGGCGAAGCCTAAAGGAAAGGTAATAGTGTAATAGACTACGGGCCCGTATCGAAAATTGATGGGTCATGTGAACCACCAGGAGACTTTTTTAGAAAGATACAGGGACATAAAACAATAACATTTAGCACTATGCTGTCACTTGGAAGCTGTCCAACTGAGTATAGGTAAAGGGGAGGGAGTAGGAACCGTCGATTTTTCTCCCTTGTCACATATTTTTTGTACGGCGTTGCGAGATAATGGATTAGAAGAGATATTGAAATTGAATGGGACACACTCACAGCGGGTAAGTTTTAATGCTTAATTCAAATACTGAATAAGATATATTTTACTGTAAACAATTGTAAAATTAATTGTTTTGTTTATTTCTAGATTCAACGCCATTGTACACAACTCCGCTCCCTCAGTGCATCCCCAAAACTACGGACATGGCTACCATTATTGAGCATCTCGCCTATTAAGCTTAGTGTAAATACCAATTATTTAAAATAACAAAAATAGCAAGATACGAGTTATTAAATACAGTATAACTTATAATACAAGTCTATTAGTTTTATTAACCTTCACTAAGTTAAACGAACTTAAATACAGCACACACACACAGATGCACAAACACACACAACTGCATCCTTTTCTAGGAATCTTTCAGGTATTTTTACCCTCTGTAATTTTGTTGTGGATAAAGCTTTAAAACAAATTTTTTAATGTCTGAAAACAAAAAATCCTATGAATCATTCTATTATTAATTTTATTTATGTATGAGCTGCTAAAATGACTATGCCAAAAAGTATCTCACTAGGCCGCCATATTGTGGGTCCCGTTCTCCATTGTACACATTCACAATGAGGATAGTGACCACCACTCATATTTGCTATCAGGCAAAGTAGAATCATTGGCGGTAAATATTAAAAATAAAGCCGGCCACGTGCGAGTCGGACTCTCGCACGAAAAATTCCGTACCATTATTTAACTAACTAACAAAAAATCTAACTAACTTAAATATTAATTTTATTTTAAGTTAATTATTGAAGTGAAACTTCTTTATCGGGGTTGTCAAAAAATTTAGTGTAACATTTTTTCGTTACGCGTAACATTTACCGGTTTCGTTATGCGTCACATTTATCCGTTACGTTACGCGTCACATTTATCCGTTACGCGTGATTCAAAGTATACTTTCTCCAGCGGAGTAGGGATTGGTAAATGTCATAAAAAATTATAAAATAAAACAAAAAACATTTTCAAACACAAACAGGACCAAATTAATACTACAATGAAATATCACATTACAAACAATATTATTTTATTTAGTCCACAATGTAAATAACTACACACATCACATTCCACAAACTTACTTCATTCACACCACAGATCGCGAAATATTTACTCAGGTCTCGCTCCTTAACTTTTATTGCACTTGAAATAAGAATTGTCACGAATATTGCTGGTTTATAAGTCTTTTGTCGTTATACCTTACGTCGTCATATGATATTTATTTTTTGAAAAATAACGTCATAAAGAAGTTTCACTTCTTACGAGTGTACGCTAGTACACGCACACATTTTTTTTTTTTTTTTTTAAACCGAATATAAAAAATAAAAAATCACGTTTGTTCAATGGGATACCCCTAAAACATTTTATATCATTCTGCTTTTTAGTATTTTTTGTTATAGCGGCTACAGAAATACGTCATCTCTGAAAATTTCAATTGTTTAACTATCACGGTTCATGAGATACGTCGTGGTAGCAGATGGACAGCAAACTTAGTAATAGAGTCCCGTTTTACCCGCATAAAAAACAAAATAAGGGTAGGTATGTAGTTTAAAAAAAACTATAACCCGACTACATAAAACGTTAATATTTCTATAGCCTATATCACCCGGACAAGTATTTGAAATCTATTGACATCTTATTTATTAAAATTGGTTTAGCAGTTTACAAGCATAGCTTATAGACTACGGACCCGTGTCGAAAATTGATGGGTCATGTGAACCACCATGAGACTTTTTTAGAAAGATACAGGGACATAAAACAATAACATTTAGCACTATGCTGTCACTTGGAAGCTGTCCAACTGAGTATAGGTAAAGGGGAGGGAGTAGGAACCGTTGATTTTTCTCCCTTGTCACATAATTTTTGTACGGAGTTGCGAGATATTGAAATTGAACGGGACCGATGCCGTCTAAAATTAAATGACTAAATTGAGCGAGACAATCGCCGGGAAATCAAAAAGAAATCCAACTTTGTGGCTCACTATTTTTGTACGGCATCGGTCCCATTCTATTTCAATATCTCTTCTAATCCATTATCTCGCAACGCCGTACAAAAATTATGTGACAAGGGAGAAAAATCGACGGTTCCTACTCCCTCCCCTTTACCTATACTCAGTTGGACAGCTTCCAAGTGACAGCATAGTGCTAAATGTTATTGTTTTATGTCCCTGTATCTTTCTAAAAAAGTCTCCTGGTGGTTCACATGACCCATCAATTTTCGACACGGGCCCGTAGTCTATAAGCTATGCTTGTAAACTGCTAAACCAATTTTAATAAATAAGATGTCAATAGATTTCAAATACTTGTCCGGGTGATATAGGCTATAGAAATATTAACGTTTTATGTAGTCGGGTTATAGTTTTTTTTAAACTACATACCCACCCTTATTTTGTTTTTTATGCGGGTAAAACGGGACTCTATTACTAAGTTTGCTGTCCATCTGCTACCACGACGTATCTCATGAACCGTGATAGTTAAACAATTGAAATTTTCAGAGATGACGTATTTCTGTAGCCGCTATAACAAAAAATACTAAAAAGCAGAATGATATAAAATGTTTTAGGGGTATCCCATTGAACAAACGTGATTTTTTATTTTTTATATTCGGTTTAAAAAAAAAAAAAAAAATGTGTGCGTGTACTAGCGTACACTCGTAAGAAGTGAAACTTCTTTATGACGTTATTTTTCAAAAAATAAATATCATATGACGACGTAAGGTATAACGACAAAAGACTTATAAACCAGCAATATTCGTGACAATTCTTATTTCAAGTGCAATAAAAGTTAAGGAGCGAGACCTGAGTAAATATTTCGCGATCTGTGGTGTGAATGAAGTAAGTTTGTGGAATGTGATGTGTGTAGTTATTTACATTGTGGACTAAATAAAATAATATTGTTTGTAATGTGATATTTCATTGTAGTATTAATTTGGTCCTGTTTGTGTTTGAAAATGTTTTTTGTTTTATTTTATAATTTTTTATGACATTTACCAATCCCTACTCCGCTGGAGAAAGTATACTTTGAATCACGCGTAACGGATAAATGTGACGCGTAACGTAACGGATAAATGTGACGCATAACGAAACCGGTAAATGTTACGCGTAACGAAAAAATGTTACACTAAATTTTTTGACAACCCCGATAAAGAAGTTTCACTTCAATAATTAACTTAAAATAAAATTAATATTTAAGTTAGTTAGATTTTTTGTTAGTTAGTTAAATAATGGTACGGAATTTTTCGTGCGAGAGTCCGACTCGCACGTGGCCGGCTTTATTTTTAATATTTACCGCCAATGATTCTACTTTGCCTGATAGCAAATATGAGTGGTGGTCACTATCCTCATTGTGAATGTGTACAATGGAGAACGGGACCCACAATATGGCGGCCTAGTGAGATAC